>JALHAQ010000011.1:0-5408034 GCA_023838395.1 Holcopasites calliopsidis
TCTCTCTCTCTCTCTCTCTCTCTCTCTCTCTCTCTCTCTCTCTCTCTCTCTCTCTCTCTCTCTCTCTCTCTCTCTCTCTCTCTCTCTCTCTCTCTCTCTCTCTCTCTCTCTCTCTCTCTCTCTCTCTATTTTTCTTTTTTTGGGGAGGGGTGGGGGGGGGGGGGTGGGGTAAAAAGGACGATGAGAGGGCGAGGAGCCCATTCTCGAATTCTGTCGGTTCGTATCGCGAGGAGCTGCTTGATATGATTAATGGTTGCCGTGTAGGCTGTTTCAGAGAAGGGAAAGAGGGGGCTTTTTCTAGCCAGAGGAATTATAAAATGGTGTTAAACAGCCTTAGAGAGGCGAAGTAAGCAACACTCTATTCGAAATGACAATACGAGGGTAGATTATACATACATACATATGTATATGTAGAAGAATATTTCGGGGTATACTGACATTCGTATAAACAACGGTGTTTCCCTCTGATTCCGATGGGAGATTCAAATATACATACATACACGATACCCTTACGTGAGAGGTATGCATAGAACGGAAGTGGTTCTTTCGATTAAGTCATGTTTGGTATAGATCATCAATCTATCCCCGCGTTCACCTTCTTAGAGGAATATCCCACCCTGGATACAGGGTACTCGCGCATTCTACCCTGCCCCAGACGATTTCACTTCGTAAACATACATACATATGTATAATAGCGTGCTATTGATTCCATTAAATAGCGAGGCAACATAACAATAAAATTATACACGGTTCAGGGGGCTGGAAATGATGTGGTTCGTGATTATAAAGATACGTCGCATGCAGTTGTCTCTGTGCGTCACGTTATCTTTTGTCTTTGCATCCCCCGTTTAGGGGGCTCCTTTCAATCGGAGACTGCCGCATTGATCATTGGCAAACTGACTGTGTTTCGAGTTTTCGAAAGAAAAGATTTCGTGCATCATTCATTTCCTTGCCATTCTCGGAAATTTCCAAAGAAATTCTGGCCAAACTTTCAAGCAGTAATTCAACACAGTTACCTGCAGACCGTATTTTTATTAGTAGTCCACTGTCGACTATTTCTTGAAATCTGATCAATCCACCCTCCTTGCTCGACACCCCCTGTATCGTTCCCATCGACCTCGTTAATTCAATTAGAATATCGGACATTTGATAATATGAATTAGATGCTGCCGGGCTTCCGTTGTATTTTTAGACGACGGGATTAAGCCAATGATAGACAGCGAGATAGTCCCGGTAGATGATCTGTACCTACCAAGATTTATAGAACGGACAGATTTATCCTACATTAGCGTGAAACGTACGCTGAACTGTCACAAGCATATAAATAATATATATCGCGAAAATAGCTAGCTCTCTCCGCTCCCCGGATTAGAGTGGCGTAGAAAAGAATAAGGAAGACTGCAGCGAAGAACGTTAGATGGTTAAAAGTGAGCAAGTAAGAGGAAAGCGTTCGATTAAAACGTGTTAATCTACCTACATATGCAGCGGCAGTGGGCTTAATAACGTGAATAAACGAACGACCAAATCAAAATGTTATACAATACTAAGCGTTTATCTTCGTTTTTTAAGGGATAGGTACGCAGACCGGGGCTAAGGTTTCTAAAGATCCTACTGACCTCACGAGCACATCGGCCCACAATAAGCGAATTACGTTCAAAGTTTTACGCGCCGCCAAGAAAGTGTATCGTTGATTTCTCGTGTTTCATCTTAACATTCTTTAAGTACCATAGTTGATGGCAGAAATCGATTATGCGGGTGAAACATGTTTTAAACAGAATCTACGATAGATCAAGCATCAATAGTGTTCGGCTACTGTGTATCCATTTTCCGTTTCTTCAAACACGAGATTCTAAATGATATATTTTTCTCGAGGAAACACGTCCATCGCGAGTATAAGATGTCTGCGCCACGATGCGAACGGGAATGCTGAGGACTCTGAATAAATTTCTTTTCGCGTGACAACACACACGAATAACTAGAAGGTACCTAACAATAGAAGCAGTAGGCCAAAAAAACAACAAATGTGAAGACAAGGAAGAAGAGATGCATCGAAGCTGCAGAAAAGAAAAGAGGAAGGTGCCTGAACGCCTTCCCCGATTTCCTTTCGGTTCCCTTTTTACGCGTATCCTCTATGTATAAATAATATGTCTTTCCGTCACCGCACGGTCGGCGAACAAACAGAAGAAGGGTAGAAGAAACGATTAATTACTTTTCTAGATTCATTTTTAGCAGTAAACTTTCCTATGCAAACGAACGAAAACTATAGGTCCTTGAAATCGAGACGAAGCGTTTTGATGTGAATCGCACACGAGTAGTATGTCACAGTGTGTAAATTGTAACTATCGTCGGTACTTCATAATGAGTCGTTTCAAAATCTTGCTATACCGCGATCGTTGTGTATGCCGCATGATACTGGACAGATAAATCAAAGTTTAAAGTTTTTTCCAAGCGTTTTTCGTTGCTGTTATATGTATATGTATTCCTGTCAGCGACCGTTTCAGCGAACTAGACCGTGGATGAGCTCAAGAATATGCGATAGTTACGGGAGAATATTGTGGGATACTACTGCCAAACTGATTCTCCAATTGCGAAACCTCGACTATAAAGAAGAAAAATCTGTTTTTTCGGCAAGCTATATTGTATACTTGGTGAAGATTAAAAAAAGAAATACGTTGCATAGGTGGAAAAAGATGCACAAACAGAAAACGCAGACACGCAGAAACACAAGTTCATCGTACGTACAGGGCTATAACAAAATTCCTAGTTGTTTTTATACATATAAAATGATACACGCAGCGCGCCAGTAGTCTCTATTGATTTGTGCAGTAAGTCGTATCAATATAATACGATACTCAAAGTAATTGGCTTCCTAGCTAGGATTAATCGAATCTTTAGGGATTATACATACATACATATACGAATGCAAAGATAATGGATATACGTATTACAGTAGACTGTATACATATAGCGGTGTATGTTAGTAAAAGATATTAAAAAGTCGATCGTCTGTTTAAGAAAAAAGCCAGAGTCTATTTGCTTACAGTTCAATTATATTATCGGTTCATGTTTTGCCATCATTTAATGAGCTACAGAACTACTGGGAACACAAACTACATGGCTTATCGTTAGACTTCGAATTATTCCATCTTTTTTTATCTTTCTCGTAATTATATGTATATCAGTCTGGACAACAGGGTACTCTTAGCATCGTGTACGTTAGACGAAACGCGTAGATAATTTACCTAAAGAAACCATTATTACACGAGGAAACGTCTATCAACGTCTATTGCTAAAGATACAATACGTTTACGTGAATACGTTCCTTTCAGTTCATGTATCGTTTATAATTTTCAGATCATTGAAAAGAGAAGAAAAATTGCATTCCATGTAGTCGAGGGTTCTTTCTTAATCAGGCCTTCGAGTTAACGTTGAATGTACTAAGCTAAAATAATAATAATAATAATACGAAAGCTTACACCTCGCAGACATACAGCCTCTGCCATTAAATGTACATACATATATAAGGAATGTTATACAGTAAAACATATAAGACAGAGATAGGGTTAATTAATTTTTAAAGTGATCGTTTAGAGAGGCAACTGTGTTACTTTAAGCCGCCCACGAATGCAGACCTATGTACACACTATTCTTATTAATTAGAGTAATCATTCCGCTGACGATACGAAAAAATCAATTCCTTTTTTTTATTTAACTTTGTTCGATCGTTTTGTCGTAGAATCTTTAAACAAACAAAAGACCCCCGTACAATTATGCTTTTTATTTCAGTATATTCTTAACGTCAATGAATTATCATTTCTGTTGTTGTTATTATTATTATTATTATTATTGGTCCCATAATGAGAAAGGCTTTGAAAGGTTGAAACGTGTAGTAATTTGTAAGTGAATCATATTTAAATGTAACATGTGTATCGAGACGAATGGAAGAGAGGGAGCTTTGAATAGTGCCTGCTTAAGAAAGCCAACTTACTGTATCTGTAAATGGTTAGATACGATACGTACATACATAAATACATACGTCGTTTCGTACACGGTAAACTCAGTAGGACTACTGTAGCCAAGTATGGGGAAAAGTGTATGTCAGAGTATAAAAATGCGTTCATTACTTCCACGATTATGCATATTATCATGCACAACGAAATCGCTTCAACTTTCTTTATAGGAATTTATCAGACGATCTAGAGAAACTTAAATAACAGGCATTGTCTTTTCGAAAAAATACAATTTCCCACGTACGATAAAGTCCCAATTCTTTCCAATATTTCGATCGTGCTTTATACTTTTTACCCTATATCATTACATCGTTTCACTCTTACCCATACTATACTATGAGTTCGTGTTGTTCGACATTCTTAAATGTACATAAAACCCATAATTGTACCCGTAATTGTATGTAAATACTGTTAAACGTTCTATAACTCCTCTGATATATGAATACAAGGAAAATTGGTTATTTAGTATAATTCTGGCTTAATATTTTTCACTTACTTTTATTTCCGAGTCCTTCACCTGCAAAGTTGTGTCCATCATGGCCCCGCCAATAACCACCTATGATACAAAAAAAAAACAATAATTGCACAGGTAACAGAAAATAAACGATACTATGAAAATAGATGTCATATTTCATGAGAGAACAATATCTTTGTTCTACTTACCGGACTTCGTTCTGCTATCAGTAGGCAATTGGATACATTATTTTTTAATAAATTCTGAACAGATTTTTCAACAAGATTCACTGCAATTTCCGCGGCTACGCTTGCATTGTTTTCTATAAGTGCCATGTCTGTAATTTCAAAAATGGAACAAACTTATAAACATGATCGTTTCTTATCCCTTGTCAATGAAGAAATGTATTTACTTACTAGATTGGAGGGATCGACCCTGCGTAATTTTATTTAATTCCTCTAGTAAAAACGGAGTCACATCCTTTCCCTTTATATTTTGTAGTTTTGCATTTTCCAGAGCTATAGATATAGCAGTCTCTATGTCCTCAGCATCCAATGCATATTTTTCAGGAATCGGAACAGCAAAGACCAATCCTGTTTGAAGTCCTAGTGTCCTTTGAGTTTTTAGAATATCTGCAGCTTCTACTGAGTTAGATACCCGATGCGGTACTTTTGTCTTTTTAAATGTTTCAGTACAGTAAAATGCAGGAAAATGATTAGTTTCTCCAATTTTTATAACAGGTACTCCTTGTGTCTCCTATATGTATAGCGATGCAATTTCATGTAATGCCCCCATTCAGGATGATAACTTTTATCTGACAAAGCGCACTCACCAGATATTCTAATGTCTTTTCAATATCCAAAATGGATTTAATGCCAGAGCATACAACAGCTACAGGGGTGCGACCGAGTTCTATTAAATCTGTACTGATGTCAAAGCTAAATTCTGATCCACGATGTACACCGCCGATACCTCCTGTTGCCAATATAGGTAAACCTGATAAATGTGCAATCAACATTGTTGCGCTAACGGTTGTGCCTCCATTTAATTTTTGCGCAATGATCGTTGATACATCTCTACGTGAACATTTGATAGCTTTTGTAGAATCAGTTTTAGCTAGCATCTGCAACTGTTCTGAATTTAATCCTACATGGATCTGCCCGCTTAAAATTCCTATAGTCGCAGGTATAGCTCCCTGAAGAATTGTCAATTGCAAATGCATAATATAACAAACTGCTTGTTTTTCTAGTGCCTCTGATGTTTCAAGGACAATTACCTTTTCCCTGACAGCATCCTCAACCCTCGTAGCAGTCTTTAAATTATCAGGATATGGCATTCCATGGGTAACGACTGTGGACTCTAAAGCAACAATTGGTAGTCCATTTTTTTTCGCCATTTCCACATCTGGACTATAAACGAAGGATTTGCAATTACTGGTGAATTGGCGATCGTTTAATGAACAGATCCTTGTCGCTACTTCAGGCAATTTTCGAAAATTCGTCCACTGCGGTCTCATGTCCTTTTCTACTAATATTTACAAGTAGAACAGAGAAACGTTCAAACGCAACTCGTTGTTTATTGCTGCCTGAAGGGTTAAAGTGCTAATAAATGAACAGCATCCGGAGTTAAACAATAATAATAAAATATGATCCGTAGGTTATTAAATATTTGAAAGATTTCACTATCTCAATTATTTCGTTAGACCGCTTTGTTATTATCCAGATGATTGTATCATGAATTATTCGTAATCCTTTGAAAGTATCGATCGATAATCAATTTCTTCATTCATCGGCTTTCTCGCGATCGCGAGATAAACGAAACGATCGATTTGTACATTTTTTAATCGCCACGTATGCATGTACAAATTTGTTATTCACATAACAATATGCACATTATAATCAAAAATATATCAAGAAGCATAAATATGTTATGAATCTCTTTTACCTACACACCTTTCAATATTTCATCATTCATATGTATGTATACAATTTGCCATGAGCCGGGGGATTGTTTTATAGTAATGAAAATGATGAGAAAATACGGTTCTAATTCTTGCAGGTGCTAGAAACGTAGATTTTTATACATGCTGATGGAATGTTAAATGTTACAGAAATTCATTTCTGTGAAAATTCGATGCAGTGTGTTGAACCTTGATCCGGAAAAGCAGGGACGTAGCTAGGTGAAGTATAACTCGTGCAAAATTAAGTTTATGTAAGTTGCTTTGCGAAAAATATATACTTATAGCAGTTTCGATTCATAAAAAAAACTTATTCAGCATGAGTATTTGGAGACTAATAAATTTTGATATTTCAAGTCATGACTATTCTGAACATGATGACCACTACATTATTAAACTAAAGTATTGAAATGCTTTAACACTTGTGTATGAGTACATTAATATGTGAATTTGCATGCATTTTAATTTGCTTACAAGATTTCAGTCCGCAAGAATGTTTGCATTTCCTTACAAGAAGATATAGTTGTTGCACATTTAAAAATGAGAAACGCAGAGTTTATCCCTTAATTAAAAGTCTTGTGATATCAAATACGTATTTGTGGCCTAATATTGCTTAAAACAACGAAACAGCAAAATATATTTTATAGCCCATGTTCTAATAATAGTTGTTACGCTCCTGCAGTAAGTATATATACATACATATATATATATACAACTTGCTGTACATGACATCGTCAGTTTTGACGTCGTACACGCGACGAGCCACGAATCTCAAAGGTTTAAATTCGAACGAAGTAAAAATTATTCTATTCGAATTAAATTTTAGGTAAAATATAACAGGGTTTTAAGTAAATTAATTATAACAATATGAAATCCAAAGAATCAAGCAACGTTGGAGCATTATATTTGAAAACGTATAATTTGCTCCAAGTTTTTGGGTAAGCATTAATAACTTTCTTACTTTGAATAAATCGCGATCAAATAATTGCAAGTAAGTCTTCGATCTTTAATGGCTGAACTGTAAAAGAAGAAAACATAATAATTACCTCTTGCGAAGATTCATATAAAGAAGTTAATTCCATGAAAGTTTTTTCCTAGATATTGACAAAGTTGTATCTCTTTACAGGTGGAGTTATATATTTTACAAATTCCTTACACATGATTTCCTCTCTACAGCAGAAGCAGATCTGTGGCAAAATGTTAAATGGCCTGTCATTGTTTTTCAAAACGCAGCAATCCTAGAGGTAAACATTAATATCCACAATACTGTATTCTTTTAGATATTACAATGTAAAATATACCTCTGTTGCAGATAATCCATGCGGCGACTGGTTTAGTTAAGTCAAATCCTATCATCACAACATTTCAAGTGTTTAGTCGTGTTTGGCTCGTAGTCGGGGTGCTATTAGCAACTCCGTACAGTTATGCAGCATCATCTATAGGCGTTCCATTAGCCATTTTTGCATGGACTATAACAGAAATAATTAGATATTCGTTTTATCTTATGAATCTCATCGATTCTATACCTTACGTCCTCGCATGGTTGAGGTATAGAACTTGAAAGGTTTTATTACATTTTAAGTATTGCTGTCAGTTGTCTAATTCAATCTTTTATTGTTTCAGGTATACTCTATTTATTGTACTATATCCGATAGGTATAACTGGAGAGTTGCTGTGCTTGTATGCTGCCACAAAGTATGCAAGTTCTAATCCAAATGCTTGGAGTTATTCACTTCCAAATACATGGAATTTCATATTTAGTTATTACACTATGCTCGTAATTATTATGTTAAGCTACATTCCCAGTAAGTTTTCTAAACATTGCATTTACTCTTCCTCCATCTTATCATATTTAAATTGTAGTGTCGAGTTTATCTTCCTTTATTATGTTACAGTTTTTCCGCAACTGTATTTGCACATGTTTGCTCAAAGACGCAAGATGCTAGGAGTCGATGCGTCCAAGAAAGCAAGATAAATATGAATATGACAATTCTTGTATATTATTTATGATGTACTTTTTGTATATTCTCTGGTGAAAAGAAACTTTTCGTTTTGCAAAGATTGAAGTTGTATTCATTCTGAAAAATCTAGGAACGATGCTTAATGATAAGGTAATGCTATCTATAAAAGTAGTATCTTGTGTAATTTGTCATTTTTGCAACTTCTAACAAATTGAACAAGAAAGACACTTTTGCAAATTGGAATCGTGTTCTATCCCCGCCATCTTCTGGCTATCCTATCATTGCGTATCGCTCATCAATTACCCGAAAAATTCCATCTGAAACAAAACTTCAAATAAAGACTTATTATTTCTTTTCGTAATTGTATCTACAAATACTTAATATGCGCATCAATTGCATCCCCCATGATATTATCGTAACACGTATGAGAAAAGTGTAACGTGTAGGATTCATTGCCATCAACGTTAAATACATACATATGCATGTGTACATTGCATGTATGCATAGATGCTTAATCGAATGCGAGAGGATCGTTCGATAGTTCGTTTTAATCGTATATTTCGGTGAATGGATAAATATCTTCAGTGCGACAATTTTCATACGGTAGAAGAAATTTGTTGCACACTTTTTCCTGAGATTATAAGAATTTAAGAGAATGTCTGAGCACAATGATGAAGCGGAAAAAGGTAATGCTTCCGAACTGTCATTTGTCCAACATGAAAAATTCGAATACATCTTGCATCAACTTACGTCAAAATCTTTCCTCTATTATAATTCGATG
Source organism: Holcopasites calliopsidis (assembly GCA_023838395.1). Classification (NCBI taxonomy): domain Eukaryota; kingdom Metazoa; phylum Arthropoda; class Insecta; order Hymenoptera; family Apidae; genus Holcopasites; species Holcopasites calliopsidis. Next base: position 9,164 of record JALHAQ010000011.1, read on the forward strand.
AGAAACGAAACTTTTTTTATCTTGCTCTACAAGCTTCTCCTTAACAAAAATCTAAAGGAAAGTTCGATCCAAATCGTTATAATTCCAAAGTATCAATCTATTAGCAAGTATAATACAGTATGCAATTACTATTCATGCTTTTTGTTCCGTAAAATAGTTGCACGGTTTATCTTATGACGTGAAAATTCAAACGATAGAAAGATAAACGTAGTCTAATATAGGTTACTATCATCCACGAGGTGTGTATGTAGAAACTTGACTAATTAAATCAAATAGTTAAACCAATAAAAATAATTAAACTATCGTTCAACGCTGTTCATCGCAGTTTTAATGCATTGTTCCATATTATTGGAAAGAAACTAGATAATTTGTAAGTTTTATATATTTCTAATGAAACATGTTATTCATCCTGTTAACATATAATGGTGGTAAGATTTCGATATTTGTTAACCGCCGGCGAAAATGTTTCCGCACATCGTATTTCCTTTAATCCGTCGGCAGCGGCAATTATTCATGCAACATGTATGGCGGAAATCTGTATTCATGTATTTTTATGCAAGTCAGTATCATTCGCCGCTTCTGTACAAATAAGTTTCCCAAGTATCGTGATGCAGCATTCATGAACTGTTTTTATGCCTTAATAAAGTTTTCATTTGCATTCCTTGTCGCTTATTACGTTGCTAATGAAATTACATTTCTATATCAGAGGGAATACCTAATGAGGAGGCAGCAGCAGCGAATAGTTTGTCAGAGCAAGAAGAGGTAGAGGGATCCGATATGGAAAGAATTTGTAAATTTGTAGCGCAAAAGCTGAGGCTGTTTGATTCGTCGGGACAGGATGATAGGCAGCAGCAGAAAGTCCTTAGGGAGCTTAGCATAGATGGTATAATAGATTATATAAAAGAACATGAGAATTGTAAAATTATCACTATGGCTGGAGCTGGTATCTCCACGTGTAAGTTTTCATAAATGGTAGAAATTAAGTAGAAAGACTCGTGCAAGTATGTATATAATTGTTTTGTTTTCCAGCCGCAGGCATTCCTGACTTTCGATCACCGTCGAGCGGTATTTATCACAATTTAGATAAATACAATCTACCTCATCCTCAAGCTATTTTCGAGCTGGATTTCTTTATGGAGAATCCAGAACCGTTTTTCATGCTTGCGAGGGAATTGTTGCCCGAAGGCTTTAAACCTACGCCGTGCCATTATTTCATTCGTCTTTTATGGGAGAAGGGGCTACTTTTGAGGCATTATACTCAAAATATCGATACTTTGGAAAGGATGGCTGGTTTACCTCCGGAGAAATTAGTGGAAGCTCATGGTACATTTCATACCGGTAAATGTCTTAAGTGTAGAGCACCGTATACGCTTGAATGGATGAAAGGTATACATTTCGTACTATACACTTTCTTTCCTAATGCATCAACTTTCTTTCAAGTTTTACGTGCATGTATTTCTAGAAAAAATCATCGAGGGCGTCGTACCGAAATGCGAGGAATGTAACGAGGGTGTCGTGAAACCTGATATAGTCTTCTTTGGAGAAATGTTACCCCAACGTTTCCACGATCTCGCCGACCGGGACTTTACACAGGCCGATCTTTTAATAATTATGGGATCGAGTCTGGTTGTTCAACCGTTCGCGTCCTTGGTAGACAGGTATGACGTTATTGATAAAGTTTGCAATGATTTATATATTTGTCAAAGAAATTACAATATTGGTATGTTTAAAGGGTGCGCTCTAATTGTCCACGGTTACTCATCAACAAGGAGAAAGTGGGTATGCCAGATCGATTGTCACGACTCTTGGGATTACGACATGGCTTAATGTTTGATACGCGAAGTTCGCATGGTGGTCGCGATGTTGCCTGGCTAGGTGACTGCGACACTGGTTGTCAGTTATTAGCCGAAAAATTGGGTTGGGCCGTACGTAGTATTAATCAGACATATTTATCATCTATCTATATACGTATGTATAATTAGTATCGTCGGGATATACATGTGTAATTTACACCCACATTTTTCCAGGACGAATTAAATGACCTTGTAAAAAAAGAACACGAACGTTTAGCAGCAGCAGCAAGTACCAATTAATGTCTAGTCCATGAATGCGTTACTGTAACGCGAATAAATACGAATTCAACAGCAACCCTATAAACGCGAACAATAAATTTTGAAACAACTGTAAAGATGTGTGTGCAGGACGTTGAAGATGTGAACGCGCGATGGTAAGGAGAAACGGTGCCTTTGTCGGTGTATGTAATTCAGTTTTATAGAGAATCATTGGCGGACAGATAATTATCGAGTATGCAGCTTTCCAGGAATTTGAAGGTATATGTATATCCATGCAGTAAATGTCCATTCCGTTTCTAACGATATCAACGGACTAGAATAACGATCGCTCGCTGGCGTGTAAATAATTTATTCCTTAATATAGTATATGTATTTCGTTGTTAGGCAAATAAGTGTGATGTACAAATTAAATAAAGTAAAATGCTAGGGAATACAATACATAGAAGTTATTTCATATTGAAGGGTTGCACGATGACTTCCCGAGCTTCCCGTCGATGCACCAGTCCATCACCAACAGCTGGAGCAGACATGGGCTTGCGGCCACTATATTTCAGCTGTAAGTTGGTTCATTTTCTTTGCTTTAATATCGTCTGTCAAATATTGTTTATTTTAATCGACTTACCGGTCTGCCGCATAGATTTTCAAAGCGAGGCTTGACGAAGCTCCATGCTCCCATATTTTGTGGTTCTTCTTGACTCCATATAAAAGCTGGAGAAGATAGACGTATGAATCTCTCGGTACATTACGAAGAAGCAGCATTTTTCACTCACACTTTGCATTTATATATTTCTCGATCTCTTGCAATATTTCTTGCACTGGAAAAGGACATAGACTTTCAAGCCGGACGATTGCCACCTGTTTCTGTCTCGCATTTTCTCTGAAATCATCAAGGGCGTAATAGTGTTTTCCGCTTACCAGAATTACCTTTGTCACGTCCGACTCTTCTACTTTCCCATCACCTGTGGTAATAATTTTGCTTCTTTAGAAATGAAAGATCGGCGTGCGATTCATTGCTTTCTAGTCAACGTACCTATAACATTTCTAAATTTCGTTCGAGGCTGCATCTCGTTTAACGACGAGGTCGCAGCCATGTGGCGTAATAATATTTTCGGAGCAACTATTATCAGTGGTTTTCGGAAATTCCTGACCATCTACAGCGAAAGTAGTTGTATCGTAAGAACAGAAACATTGATAAACATATACATATGATAGCATGGTAGACAAAGAAAAATACTAGTCTTACCTGTCTTCTCAACAAATGAAAGTATTGAGCCGGTGTTGTAGGATTCGTTACATGCATGTTAACGTTATCACCGTCGGGCTTATCCTCGCTACTATCTGTCAGTTGCAAAAATCTTTCGAGTCGGCAGGAACTGTGTTCAGGACCAGCTCCGTCGTAGCCGTGCGGAAGGAGAATAGTTAAACCGCTGCTCAACATCCATTTCGCCTCACCGCTGGATATAAAGGTGTCGATGATGATCTGTGCTCCGTTAAAAAAGTCTCCGAACTGCGCTTCCCAAATGGTTAAGGTGGTCGGTAGGGCAATGCTCATACCGTATTCATAGCCGAGCACTGCTTCCTCCGATAGAATACTATTAGCCAACTCCAATTTTCCAGTTTGATCCTCGGACATGGAATTCAATGGAATGCGTATATCTGCAATTGATTGGTAATATTGAATAATATCAAGCTTCAGGTGGATTCGTCGTCCCACTGTCGTTACCGCCAGTAGATTGATCGACGAGCATAGCGTGCCTATGGGAAAACGTTCCACGACCAATGTCCTGTCCACTAATTCTAACGTTGTACCCCTGATACAACAAACTACCAATTGCCAACGCCTCGCATGTGGCCCAGTCCAAGTATTCGCCGCTAGCCATTTTCTTCAGACGCGCTTGAATATGGCTCTTCGTTAGTTTAGGGTGAATCCTCTGTTACGTGGGAAAACGGCGCGTCTAAATAGCTGCAGAAGCAGAGCAAAATCTGTTATGCAAAGCATGTATGCTCACCGCCGAGTCGTCGTCAGTCTGAACACTCTTCTCGCCAATGAATGTCAATAGGTTTAAGTCGACCCCGCTGTCCCATTGTGTCACGTTTGCTTCAGCTTGCTGTATTCCGTTCCATAAACCCGCAAAATACGCAGCTCGCGGAACATAATTGTTCACTGCGTGCAGGGCCTGATTTAACTGAGCATTGCGATTTTCAACGATGTCCTTGACCGTCTCCATTGAAAGGATATTATTGTTCTTTACTAATTTCTCTACGTACCGGTCCGGCACCGATCTAATTAAGAATGAAACCTAATTAACTGGATATCTCGTAACTGTGTAAAGTAGTTTGAATAGTACTGACGAACGGTTTTCTATCATTTTATAGATAATAGGATTGGTGAGGAGTGGATCGTCTAACTCATTGTGCCCCCATCTTCTGTAGCAGTTCAAATCCACGAACACGTCCCTTCGGAATTTTCTTTGATACATGAAGGCTATTCTGGTTGCTCGAACGACCATCTAAGATTTGTTTGTTTGCAATCAGATATGTTATTCCATGTGCATGCGGGAAGTTATTTGAATTCTGTTGCGTGTTGCACCTCAGGTTCATCCCCGTTTACATGAATCACCGGGGCAGATATCATTTTTGCTAAATCCGTGCAGTATCTCGATGATCTGCCCCTAGATGCTGGAGTCGTGAAACCTAATTGATTGTTGATTACGAGGTGAATCGTTCCGCCTATTTCGAAGTGAGGAGTCGCGGACAATGCCAAACATTCTTGATCAACACCTTGAGCAGCGTAAGCTGCGTCTCCGTGAACCTAATACATCAGCCGAGTTATCAATGTTTCATAAGTTAAACAAGTGAAGTTAATCTAATGCCTTTTGAAACGGCATTTATACTTGAATATTTAAGACTTTATCACTCCATTCTGTATTCCTCTCTTCGTTGTAAGCTCCATCTTTAACGGCTTGCATGAGTCCTCGAGTCTTTCCCATAGAAACAGGGTTCACAGCTTCCAAATGCGAAGGATTTCGCAGCATCGTTACGTGAAGGTGCGTTTTATCAATGTTAAGGTCAGTGGAGGAGACAAAGTGACTGATAACGTCGCCAGTGGCGGTGACGTTCTCCGGAAATTCAGAGTAGCCTCGTAATTTCCGGAACAACGTTTCAGGTGGAAAATTTAGCATACCTGTGAGGAAATTTAGTCTACCCCGATGAGGCATACAAAGTACGATATATTCTAGGCCATCTGCAATTGGTATAATCTTTAACGTGTGCCGATCATACATCATTTCGATGGTTCATTTAACGTGCTGAATCTGTATTTACCATTTGCGCATAGTTTGAAAAATTCGTGAAAGAAGGCCATCATGCTCTCAGCACCCTCGCCGCTGTACCTTTTAAGGCTTACGAACTTGATGGCCAAAAACTGATCGAAAGCTTGGCTCTTCAGCATTTCTGTAGCAATCGCGATTCTTGTTTCGTCCGTCAGCGAACCGGTTAAATATTTTTCTGCGCTTCTCGGGAACCATTCTCTCTCCTCCTCGGTCTGTGTAGACATGAACAGAAATCAGGTACTTATAGAGACTTTCTACAAAGAAATAAATATGCTATGTGAATGTTTAACACACTGTCGCTCCTGGATATTTTATTTACACTCGATGATTACCTCCAGATAGCTAAATTCTAGCCCCACCGGTCCAGCGTATACTTTATTTAAAAATTGTACAGCTTCTTCTACCACTCCTTCATCTTTCCCCATCTCTAGAATACCTCTGAAGGAAACCCTGTCTTTCGAATTCAAGCCATATCTTTCTGGATGTAATTCTGCCAGTTGCATTGGTCTTTTCGACGATACAGGATCGATATTGGCTTGTTTGTGACCGAATTCTCTGTACGCGGTGACAAGTCTGTAGAAATTGCTGTTATTTGACCGTATTTCCAGATACTCGTTCGGCACTGGAAATACAAAGAAAGAAAAAAGAATGATTTTTATCATGCAGCAATGTCATCGCGTTACGCAACAATCACATTTGCCCCAATTAAGTTCGTTATCATTATCGTGGATTGATATAGTAAGCCCTTGCCTTCTTCGGCCTTGTAAACATTTTTATTTACAAGCAATAATATCTTGACATTTTAACGAATAGATCAATTATAAGTTCTATACGTATAAATTGTACACGCGTTGTATTAACATATTTCTACGAATTGAAACGAACCGATGAATTTAATATATTAATTGTAATTAAAGTGTTCATCAGGATTGTGAGTTCAAATATACGGCGCATGCGCGGTACGTCCGGGGGTGTACGGGGTCTACACGAGGTTCCGCGGCAGTCGCTCGGAAGGAAGCGGTTCGGTTTACTATTTTGTGATTAAAGTGAAGTGATCGATCCAACTTTTGCCTGCACCATTGTCCCGGAGATCTTGGGAACAGCGAGCGGACATGTCCATAAGGTAGGCATTCATCTTCTACGGGATGTACGTATTAATAGCGTCAACGACGCAAGGCGGGAACCTTTAGACTTGGAATTCAAATCGCGCACACCCTTACTCTACACGTATACCTCTGATTATTGTATGTTAATGCAGTAGCGAATTAAAATAGCAGTTTAGAATTGGTGCAGAAGAATGATAAGTTGAAATACCTTGAAAATGCCTTTGCGTTTTCGGTCTGTAACCGTATACACCGTTGTCGCTGTGATAGCTTCGTGCGGAACGATTGTTTGCCCACCGCAGACGTGGGTGTTCGCTTTTGCAGAACGATCGTAGAACCGACAGCATTCTCGTGCACGTTGCAAAATCCACGGGTTAACTGGCAGCTTCCTATCGCAATTCTCGGGCCAGTTTATTGCTCCTATACCTCCCCGCCACCCCTTCATTAAATTATCCAACGTTATCTGTTTATTCGAGATTATTGCCAGTGTCAGTGAATAATCCGAACAGCGCGTCATTTTGTTGGAAGTGTAGGAGCGTGTAAACGTGGAATGAAAGGCGCAATAAACATTTACACATATTGTTTACCCTTAGATTCAAAACAATTTTAATTATTCAACGCAACCAGCAGTAGTACACGTTTCCCAATACATTACATATATGTACATACATATGTATTATTCTCCAGTAGTATATTTTCTTCGTCGTGTTATTTCCCTACTCTGTCGGCATGTAAAAACATTGCCGCAGATAAATCTATATGTCAGGATACGCTGTCCCTACGAGGTCATTACCCCTGTACTTGAATTTATGCGTGACTATGTTAAACTTTGTTCCTCCTAAGGAAACTGGGCAATTTCCATCCGGTCTTGCGTAGAAGCACACCGTGTACAGAGCCATTTCTAGCTCCGGCGATGTACCCACAAATAACGTCGTTACCGGCTTATCGTAACCCTTGTATTTTGTTCGTATTTTGAGAATAGAAGCTTTCTAAAAAGAGAAACCAGATAAAAACAAAGAAGAAAAAAAAGGAAGAAGAATAGGAAGAAATGTGCATGAAATGGTTCGAGCAGTATAGGGACACGATAAAATGATCAAATAAATATTGGATAACTTACGTCGCCGAGGTCAACTTTCTTCAAGTATCCACTGTAATTCGCTTTTCCACTGCTTTCCTCCTTACTGTAATAGATCCAATTATGCATTCCGACTACCTCGGTCCCAGTCGGCGTATTTTTAAGTTCAGCCATGAAAACATGCTCGAATGCCGAGCTTCCAATTTTCCCTTGTCCTCTGGAGAACAGATTGAACCATATTTTCCTCAGCGTGTCCTTGTATTCGTAGTAATCCTTGCGAACATGCCCCTTGTCAGCCAAGAATCTCATTGCTGCGGACATTACGTTCGTGCTGAGAAACGTGTCTACTAGAAGACTCTCTTCTTGCCTCTGCAGTGGACTTATATGTTCGTTCACGTTGGTTTCTGGTTGATAGTTGTCGTAAATTGAAATCACTCTTTGAATCGTGGGCCCTTGGTACGCTTCGTTGCTCACCGTGAACAGTCTAAAATCAAAATTTCCGATCTAGATACCTCGGGCAAACTTGAGACTATTCTTCCTCCTCTTTAATTATGAGAGCTTACGGTTGCGGTGCATCGTCCGTTGTGCTACTGCTGGTCGTCTGCTTCTGCAGATTCGTCGTGATATGCTTGTTCGCGTTGTTACTGTCCTTGATGAACAGAGCTTCGGAAAGTTTCTCCAAGTCGTCGTCCGTGATCGTGTTTCCTTTGCTATAAGTCGGATTGCTGGAGTAGGTCTTCTGTGCAGTCACACTTGCTGCGGCTAATGCACCTCCCGCGATCGCTGCCGTTGGAAGTGCAGATTTTCCCGATTGACCCGGTGATTGGGGCCTTGGCTGGACTTGTCCTGCTCGTCGGACAAGAAAAAAAAGCCAGAAATTTTGCCTGTATTTCATCAGTTGTATATTTGCTGAAATGTTTGTTACTCTGATATACCTGGTTGGCTGGGATAGCCAGATTTTGGAGCAGGTGTGGGTGAATTCGGTCTGCTACCACCACCACCAGCAACATCGGCCCACGTTCTGTCCGGGGTTCCAGGAGAAGAAGGAGTTGTTGGTCTGGATGGCGATGGTGTTGCGCTACCTGGTCTCAGTGTACCCAGATGTAACGTAGACACTTGATTAGGTACTGGCGCTACTGTGGGCTTCGAAGGTGCTGCTAGTATGCGTAAAAATAGATTCTTCATCGTGATTAATATGATCTCTCTTTGATGTCCTAATTATTAATGTTAACTCATACCTGGCGTTTGTGGTAGGGTTCGCGGTCGGGTCGTCGGTGCAGGTCTTGCTGCTGAAAAAGATGTAGTTAGAAAAAAAGAAACAAAATCACGAATCTACTTATCCTTTGCGCAAAAGAAAATGTCACCTGGGGCCTGTGGTTGTGGCGTTCCTCCAGGTACGGATCCCGGTCTGTAACCTAGGAATTCATCAAAATCATTCACAAGTTTGAAGGAAATGAATAGGAATGCTAATTTTCTTGAGTGTTTTAATGAATGAACCTCCGGCATTTAGTGCTGGGCCTTCAGCAGGTAATTTCGGTGGTTGTCTGCCGGGTTCTCCAGCCCCGGTAAGGTCAGCAGCCCATTCCCTGTAGCCTTGCCCACTGTTACCACCGGTTCCTGGCCTTCCTGGTTTCGCTGCCGGAATATCGAGGCCCACTTCCGTTCCCGGATTAGGTTTACTCGGCCGAGCGTTGTTCTCTTTGATCTTTTCGCCAGTAGACGTGACTCCCACCGCCAGTCCTGGATCAGCTGCTCCAATAACGGCTGATCCAACGTTAGTTGAACTTCCTGAAGGCTTTCTTGTCGCGGGTGTAGTTACACTCGGAGGCGCATTTGCTTTCGTCGGTTCTAGACTTGCAACTGTTGGGGCGACTGTTGTAGCGGTCGTAGTCGAGTCTTTGTCCTTCTTCTTCCAAAACTTCCAGCTGGCTTCTACGTCGGCTAAAAATTCGATTAGAATTCGTCTGAATGATGAAAATGTTCCTCGGCTTTAAAGGACGCTATTAAAATTATCTTCTGCGCAACTTGTGGCTGGACCCTCGGCTCACCCACCGTCGACATTTCTCCGAGATATCGATAATAATTAGGTCAAATAATAATATCCTTACATTGTAGATTAAAGAAAAAACAAAACAGAAATGTACGCCTCCTATATGTATAACACGGATGCAATTTTTCAGCCTCTCTGCCGATTTATCAAACAAACTTCTCACTCCAAAGAACTTGCTTTTTATTCTCCATTTCCGATGCATGCTTAGATTCGAACGTAAGCATGAACTCGTGATAACCTTGGTAATGCGTAAAAAAAAAGGACGACTTACATGTAGTGATCTGTTTAGAAAATGGAAGCACGTAGTCCACTTGTACATGATAATATTACATTTGCTCAATAGTATTTTGCCAGCAATATTATTGCATAATGATTGTGCAAACGTTTTCTAACGTTTGAGTCTTGCTTCAAAGAAACCGCGCTATTCTATTTTTTATCCGTGCACTAAAATTCGTATATGTTGAAAGAATATTAGATCAGTTTAGCGATATATGTGTTTCGGAGCACGACCTTTATTTAATCCTGCACCCAGGAAATGAGCAGGAAACATTTCTATCACTTTTCGAATCATTACGTTTCGTAGCACAAAATTCTAGTCCCTCGACAGCAATCCTAGCTTCAAATAATACGACTAAAGTTTCCCAACTTTCTCTAATCTTCTTCTAGAATCTAGAATATTGCTGGAGAAGTTTCACTTACCACCGAGTGTCAAACACAATCCAAGTATGAACAAAGAAGTGGTCACAGTGTCGATTTTCATTATTACGAAGAAATCACGGTAATTCTCGGTATTCTTTCAATCTCCGATACATGTATACTATATGTATTGTATGTAGAATGACGAACGTCGAGGAGCTACGTGGGCGTTTTAAGAAGAACTGATGAATCTCGTCGGCCGGTTCAGCCGTCTCCAACCAGCAGATTACACTTTCCTCTTTAGCCTTCTTTCTCACTTCTCATTGGCACGTTTCTACCATGTATGACCCTGGTTGAGATCGTTGCACGGTCACTCGTGACGACGAAAATCCATCTCCTTATGTGATCTCGTATACGTATTATACCCAGTTTCTTGAAAAGATTCTCTAAAGTCGTATGTAAGATTTCGAGACAATTTGAAAGAGCACTCGCACTCTATTCTTTCGCTTTTTCATTTGGTTCCTTCGACTTTAAGCTCCGTATTGACAAAGCATGACGAATACGCTTGGTGTTCGAGTTTACTGACACTCGATATGCCGTTAATATGTTTGGAATGAATGACGAATGAGCTAATGAGAGAGCTTATTAGAAGCGGGTTAGTCTATGAACAATTTCAATGAACTAGTCTCCGCTGTGTATCCTTGTTCTGAGGTTCGTTAAGGTTCGGCTATGTTAATTCATGAACAGGAGAAACTTTAAGCGAAACAATGAATTTCGAATGTAATAGTGTTAGGAGAATAATCAGCGTACTCTGATTTTCTTCTGTACTACAAGTGGGAATACTTTATTCATGAAAAGTGTATATACATATTTACACTCGTTTTAATGAACATACACGTAGAACGCCATTGGCACGTGAGGAAAGAAATATCTGCCAGATCAGTTGTTTAACACGAAACCGTGACACAGCAGTTCGATTACATTCGAATGGAAAGAAGTTTATGTATACATATTCATAATACAATTGATTAATTGGATCTGACGGTTAGGCGGCTCGGAAACAACACGGTCGGATAAAAATGAAGAAATTATTATTCCTGCATCGGGTCACGATGTACAACGTATCGAAGTTCAGGTTCCGATCAGAGGAAAATAGATGATCGCCCATAGGATGAAGAGAAGCAGTAGGGAAACCATTAGCTTGGAGCGGAAGTTATCCCAGCCGACTAGAATGTACTTTTGTCTGTTACCAGTTTCCTCCACCAGAGAATTCTACAACATAATGATATTCTTAAGAAGGGAATTATAATGAGAATATATGTGTAGAATTATTTCGTTAATTCTTACATCATCGTCGATGTCATCCTCTGCCTGCAGCCTCTGAACGCTCAAAGTCTGACGCATTTGCGTGGCCTTGGTCTCGATACTCTTCGCTTTACTTGGGCTGGATATCGAGATCGGTTTTATGGTAACTTCTGGTGGCGATGTCGAAGTACCAGGTCGATCGAGGGCAGTTAATCTAATAGCTACACTTTCTTCTATTCCTTGCAATTTATTCGAATCGTTCACTCTCGAGCTCCTCGTCACTTCCCTGTTCGTCGATCCGCCGCTCACTCTTGCATTATCCTTTGTCACGTTGTCATCTGGGAAATGTTATATTTATCCGTGTTAATGAAAGGACCAACGATTCTAATGCAGACAGTTGTTTGAATGTTTTCCACTTACCATTTGGGGAATCCTGAGCATCTCGGACGTGGGACAAGAAGCTCTCCAAGTATCGCGCAATCGTCCTCCCTTTTTCCCGCTTCAGATTGCCGGCTAGATATTTCCTTCGGAGCATCTACCACGGGACTCGATGTCGTAAAGTCGTTCCGATCAACGACAATACCGATCTTTTAATCGTTGAACTTTGTCCTCGTTGGGTGATCCTCGGCGGCCTATCTTTTGTGCTACCAAAGGCAATGTGCAGATTAGATAACAACGTCTGACAACGATCTGAAAATACGACATGCACGAAAAAGACTACGTTCAGAACTCTTACGAGAGTACACATCTATGATTAACCGCAGGCGAAAGATACGCTCTGTCCTTTTGTAGAATGAATCGAGACGCAATCTCCTGACAGATGAAAGAAGGGCAGGATAGATCGAAGCAAGGAATACGCATTTCTTTGTATCGAGCAGATAATTACAAGCGTTTCTCACCTTCGTAAACATCATAGCCGAGTTTCTACACATATCGTAGGCATGAGTCGGATGGCGAGGAACAAGCATAGAGGGTCGTTACTTCGAAGGCCGATCGAGAGTCAGGTGCGAAACACGGCCTCGAGATCGTCCGGCATTAAACACGGTGTCTTCGTTTTCTTCTTTCTGCTTCTGGTGAAATTGAATTCCAATCGCGTCCGTTCGTGGCAAGTCGTTCGCAAAAACACATTCTGTTGACAGAGCGTCATATATTCGCAGATAACTTCGAGCGGAATTCGCGATAAATTATTCCCATCCATCATCTTTAATGACCAACGATATTGTAGTAGTGAAGTATATGTAGAAGAGACGAATGGTCGTTGGTAAATCTCTAATTACCGTCCATGGATAGTCGAAACGAAATTATTGCCAAGTCTTACAAATGAAGTAACACTTGCGCATACATCTCTTTTCATAGTAGTACACACTTGAGCAGAGTTTATTCATTCTCAGCTAAGACGTTCGGCTTCTTTTACTGAAACGGTTTAGTAGCTGCACGGTTAGTGAGTTCAATACGCGTGGATAAGGCAGCTCTTTTCCCCAATTTGAGAAGAGGCAGTTTATAGGTAGTCGCGTAGTTTATTAGATGATGTACAAAATACTTGGTAAAGAATGAGCAATACTAAATATTAAAATACCTTTTATCAAACATATTCTGTATACAATAACGATATGAATAGGTCTACCTATCAGTATACAATGTAATCATGATTCCGTGGTATTCTTAAGTAATTCGTTAACAGGATATCCGATTCGAGGGAATGTCGAATGGACTAGCATTATCTTAGCAGTGGGAGTCTTCGACGGAACCGCTCAGCGAACTTCTAAAGCTTTCTGCCTACAAAGCAGCACGCTCTTTTTACATTTCATTCAGTTGTACACTTCTTAAGGAAACAGAGTCGACACTTTGAAAATCGTCAACACCCTACTACGTATGTATTGTATCCGACAGGGACGGACTTGGAACTTGTTGCAAGGAAAGCGATCTAAGAGGAAATTTCATCAACGTTCCTCTTCCTGTTCGCACTTTCAATTCATTCCTTGACACCAGAATGTTCCCGCGGCATTTCTTCATTTTTCAACTTCTCGTTAAAGAGACAGCAGCAATTTCCTCAACGGTTCTCCCATTCAAGTGGATGAACGTTTACGGTTTAGGCTCTTAAAAACGGTTCACAAAATTTGATACTGGGCAAGGAACGTGTAGACGATCACCCAAACAACCAGTGCGACGATCACAGAGATCAGGAAGACCGTTTTGAGAAAATGCCAGGGACTTTCCATCCGAGATTCGGCGCGGCTCGCCCAACTCTTGCAACCTCCGTTTCTACACGGGATACTGCCTGGTTGCACGGGCGTCGACGTCGCAACGCTACTCGTTGGCGGCGTCACCTTCACCTCGCCCAATTCCGTCTCGTCCGCGCTCTGAATCTCTTTCGTCAGCTCGAATCTCGACGGACTCTCCATCTGAAATGAAGCCCAGACAGACACATCATTTGATTGGAGAATTCGGGCATTCTGTTATCAATGAGAACTTATTCATTCATTATTGGAAAATGGAGTTGAGACATTTTCATTTCGTTTAGGGAGTAAAAGAGAGTTATGCAATTAGCGATACTCAATTTGTGCGTTTTGGTAAGGAATGCTCATATGATAATTGTCATCAATATTTCAATGACCAGCTAATCAAATAATATCGAGCCCCCCCGTTGAAATTATGTCACGTTTTGTTATCAGAGGAGGAGCTTCTAATCTAATGCTTGACTTTCGGCATGAAGTACAACTTGGATCGTCTAATGCGGTTTCGAATCCGGTCCACGAGGCCGTGTTAAACCAGCCTAATGACCGCGATTTCCTATTTACTAAACCAGACGCATCATCAAAAAAACAGCCTTGTCTCCAATTGCGGCATATTTTGAACCACGTGTAAATGGGGTGTCCTAATCGATTGTGGTTCCACTTTCGGACAAAAATTAGAGGAGAGTAGAGAAATTCGGCACCGCTTGTACAGATCCGTGAGTAGAATTCGTAATGAATTGCAGGAGCGTGAAATGCAGCCGCACCACAAATTATCGATTATTTTCAAGTCGGTCTCGATTGTGCGGAGGTACGCGCCTTTCCAATGAGTCTTGTACACTAGTAGGTAACTCTTCTTCCTCGACTGTGGACTACGTTTACAGGATAGAATAGAAAAGAGATTGAGGTATTTACAATTTTCCCGTAGATCGTGATACAGTTTTTCATTAAAACAAATACAGATCAAATGAAAGAGAATGAAGAGGATCGGCACCATCGGATTCTGGTACGATCGCCTGAATTCTTTGCGCGAGCAGGAGGATAGGAGAAGAAGAATTCGATAGCAAACGATATGATCGAGGCCACGAGTAAACGCGCTCCATCAGATCTAAAAGGTGAAAGGGAAACTGTTAGGGGACATTACATGCGTCTCCGGATGCCGAATCATTGGAGGGAATAGGTCTTGTTCGGGTTTAGGTCTTGTCCCGTGCACCAAGTCCATCATGCTGGTCACCTGGTCCAGGTACGGGTAGTCCCATATGGAACCAGGCGATGGTAGGATCACCATCTGCGTTAATGTCATCATCTTATTCTCATCGTTTCAACTGGGTCAAAGACAAAGTTGCAATCAATTTCCGAGATTAGAAGCTCAGGTGTTGTAGCCGGGAAAGTAAGGGTGCTCTTAGACATAATCTACTATAATGTGAAACATAGTTTTTCAATCGTGTCCATTACGCACCGATTAATGCCCAATTACTATCGGTAGAGAAAACTCGCGGTCTTTTTACGTGAATACACAGTGTGCTCGAGGCAAGAATGGTCTCGTAGTTTACACGCGTACGGCACTATAGGAACTGACCAGTTACGCCAAATGGAACCTATTATCAGAGATTATCAGCCCCGACCCCTGATCTTTCGTTATCGAATCGTTGTTACGTCTGTGCGAAATATCGTCGAAATGCGTCTAATCTACGCGGTAAATCTGCTTAGAGGAAGCTTGCTGTTCATCCTTTGATCGTTATACCCATCATCACTTGTTCGGATCAAATTAGTACACGACTACTACATTATCATATTCGAAGTAACAAACTTGAAGCAATATTTTCGATGATGAAAAGCATAGGCTGTTGGAGATATGGAAAATAAATTGCAAATTTCATCTACATCGCGAAAACTGGACAAATTGCAGGCTGCTGCAAGGCAGGGACGTAAACGTAAATGAAAGAATTTCAAGTTGCGCACGTACAATAGGAGAATCGTTACGTGCAGAAATGTGCAACAGGTCGAGGATGCAACGGCAATGGTGATATGTAGGGTACCTTACGTAATCTGGCGAGGCTCATGTTTGCAACAGGTAGCCGTGAAAATCCGTCTATACAGCAAACTCAGACTCGAGGAAAGAAATTGTAGAACTTGTGAAACCGATGTTGATCGATCACATTTGAAATTGAATGCCAAAGAAGCGAGTAGCTCGGACTTACGTGGACAGATTGAAGTTCGTCGGAGGAGGATATTTTTCTCTCCTTGATTTGTTTCTTTAACCGATCGAACGACCAACTTTTCATTTTTTTTCTTTCATTGGTCAGACGTCAGCGTCTGGACGAACTTGTGCGACTAATTGGACGTGAAAATTCGACGAGGTGAAAGTATCAACAGATCGTGTTCGAAAGAAACGAAAGTTACCTGGCTTTTCAGAGAGATGGGGGGCTCGGCTCCTCTTAAGACTACCGTTCAAATGGCGAACACGTACGATGTTTCATACTTATCGGTCTGGTGAACATTTTACTTGCGAGATTACACAGGTGTTGCGCGCATATTGTTCGTTCCAAGTTTCTTTCCTCGCTGTGCAACAAGCTGTGCATACCTCTCCCGAGCATACTGATCAAGGCTGCGCGTAGAAGAGGAGCAAGTTGAGAAAAGAAAAGAAAAGAAAAACCGCCGGTTAGAAGAATGCGCTTGCGAAGCATTAGAGGCTTTTATTAATGATTTCGTAATTTATATCCTGACAATCATTTGCATACGTTCTTTTCAACGTTCCTCCTGGATGTACCAGTTGTCTGTTCCAGTTTGAAAATTACCTGATAGGGATCTCACGTAGATGAGATCAAGGGAGACTAGTTATATGTACATATTGTATGTATAGGCGTGCGGTATTTCACCTGTTGCGGATGCCAAGTGTGTTGGAAAAAGCTCTTGAAACACCTCATATTCAGTGTAGCATTCCTCCGTTTCTTTTCAATACTCCATTATCGCGATTATTCAATCTTCTGGCTATTACCTACTTCATCCTACTTAATCCACTTTACGATACAACAATCGCTCTTAATCAAGCACGGTCACACCTCCGCATAATTAGACCACTCACTGGATTTCCGATAACTCCACCACCGCCGTTGTATGATTTCAAACTCGACACTTTACGCTCGTTTACCAAACTTTTATCGATATTTTTGATAATGCAGCTGTTGTATTTGTTAAAATGTATATCATAGTACAATTGTATCTGCGCGAGCGAGCGCAGGCGAAAGTTTTGAAGCGTACGCCACGGTGCGCGTCTAACAACTAATCAAGCTGGTACCGATAGCGGTAGAAGTTGCAGCAGACTGGCATTGTCGGCTCCGAAAGGCCATGCCACGATGTTGATGGTATGAAAAAGAAATGGTTAAATATATTTTGCGTCGTTTCACCGCACCGAGATAACGCGTCAAGATAGAGGAAGCGTTATTAGTTTAGTCAAGGTAGCATTCGGCACAATTATGCGCCCGTCGTTATGAAAGTAAAACGTGCAAAATCGTAGAACCAAACAGACGGGGAAAAATGTTGTAAGGCGCATGAACTTTGATCGTATTCGCACTTTTTATGTCGGGTCGTGGAGGAGACAGCGGTGGAACTGCTTGACATTCGCAGAGTAACGAATACTACATTCCACACGGTGATCTAAAGATAATACAGCGGAGAAGTATGTATGTTGAAATGATTTTTATACACAATATAGTATAGTATAAAGTAACACGTATCATATACGTATTATTTGAAATATACATATTAATTATAGCACTACGGAATAGATGCTTCGACAAGCAATTAGCAGTAATGTTGGATAAATTTATTTTTTGATTTCGAAAGATGCCAAAGAAGGTTTGGATATTTCCCTTTCGTTTCGAAACTCCGCTCCAACAATGGCTGATTGAGGACTTCCGGTATGTCGTAGCCAATTCTTCCTGGAGTAAAAGTATAGTTGAGTTAGGATTATTCATTGGTATATCAGTCAGAAATTCCGTATCACGATAAACGTACATTTCTTCCACCTTTTCCTTATCTCCTTCGAGCCGTCCGACCACTGTGCCCTTATCAGTGTTCATACACCATCCCTTTAAACCTAATTCAGTTCCCCGTTTTTGGGTATACTGTATTAACAATGAAATGGTGATTTCTTAGTTAAACTTATTCATTCAAATATCTTTTTCATAGTTACCAAATTTGTTTTTGATTTTAAATACCGACGTGTGTCGGTAACTAAGCAGTACGAGCTTTACCTGCTAGATGTCACTTTGATACCAAGTGAGTCGGTAACGCGTAATTTCGTTTCTTCTCATTTGCGTTAGTTACTATTCATTAGCGAAATGGGCACACTTACCTTTCTGAAGAAGACGCCTTTAAAAAAGTGAACGTGACATTAGCATCGTTGCAATTTTGTTGTAGGAACATGGTCACATACCTTGCACCCTGCCGTGTACTTCGAAGTCAACGCCAACCAATTTCGACATTTTCGGATTGGTATTTTGCAAAGTTACCTCTGACAAGGATGGCAGGGCAACGAGAAGGAAAAGAACGATTGTAAGGTATAACTGCTTTAACATTTGATCATTACTGCGAGAAAAAGGATGATGCGCATTTGTTGATTCGTGATACGAGTAGATGTCGCTAGTGGAGAATCCATCAGCTGTTCTGGTTGGTCAAATACAGGTTGTATCCTTGGAAACCGTTCTCGATGCGTTTCGAAGGGAATTCAATTGAGTGGGCTTTATTCAGATGTATAGTTAACGTGTTTTAATCTATACTGCGTTCAATTTAAATTCATTTCTACCACTCATTACGAATATTATATTGAATAAAACGAAAGGAATAGTAATTCAATTCAAACTATACAACAGTTGAAAGTATATTTAGGTCCATATGAAGCATATTTAAATTACACCTTAATACATTTCTAAAATCACAGATAACTCGACTTGTAAATGGAGGGCAATGTAGTCACAAATCGTTCTTCAATTAATTCAGTAATTCATTAAGCATGTAAATGTACGCTCTTTACAAAACGTTTAGGGCATCCGATTAAAGAGGTTGTGTATATGTCTCAATTTAAAAACTAAATCGCATTCGCACATGACTATCCGTGGATAACGGTGGTCGTATCTGCGCTGGCATTGGTCGATGCTCCGAAACGCGCGCACGAGCGTAACAGAAAAGTCGCCAAGGCGTATAAGTTGTCCCCACCGCGGCGTCCACTGCCAGTCTCAGGCAACGGCTAATACGTGTCGAATGTTTACGCGGTCTTTGTCTCTCCGATGCACGCGATTATTACGTACGAGAATCTTTAAAGGAAAAGCCCTACCGTAGGCCGGCGACCGATCGTCTATGTTAATCAATATGTGCTTAGTTGCTCGTTCAACGTGTTCGAATTGTGCCGACCTTTAAGAAAAGTACGTGTACTCTCGGACACGGCATTGCTCCGTTCCCCCGATTCTGCGCTATGATAGACGATCACGTAGGCTCGAATGCAGGTCGTTCCAACGAAAACATCCGCGGCGTTTGATCAGGATCAGAACTGCCCGGTCGATTGTACATTGTTTATCGTGGAATCGAGTCGAGATAAACGCGGAGAACGTTAATAATAATAATAATAATAATAATAATAATCTGTATGAGACCTGAGATATAATAACACGAAACAGCGCAAGCCGTGCGGTCTCACTCAGAAGAGGTTAGGCTGGCGTATTTACGCAACCGAAGTTCGTGTCGTCGGCGTACGGGCACGTGACGCGGTTTTGACAGTTCGTTATATCGTTAGCTGAAACGTCATACGTCGATAGGCTGTGTGCAGTGGCTTGAAAGCAACAATAATACAAGGGATTATTCGGTGTGAACGGCGCATTCATTATTGACAGCGCGTCGCTGCAAGAAGTGAGGTTATTTTTCGGAGAGGTGTGCCATAGCGGTGCGTCGCGTCGCATCGTGTTCGTCGCGGTGGTGTGCACGGAGGAACGACACGCCGATAGATACATACAATGACGGCGATGTTGGTATCCGTAGCTGAACTGTCGAACATATTCTTCGTGCTCGCAGTCTCGATATGCTTCTGCGGAGTCTTCTTGTTCATCATCAGGTATCTATCTGGCACATATTTTCAATGCAATTGTTCCCTCATTTATTGCATGTACTCTGTTTGAGATGGCTCCATGTATACAAGCCAATGTGGGGTTCATGCAAAACTACGTCGAAAATAAACAGTAAAATTTCTTCACACGACGTTTCGTTCTCGAGAAAATTGCCTTTGAATATTCATTGAGTACGAGGGTAGTGAAGTAGTTAGTTCACTCGGGAGCATTGCCTTCGTTCGGACTCAATTTTCTTGATTTTCGACCTATTCTTACATAAGGAATCACCCCTTATGCATTCTTCCTGTTTTAGTATAAAAGTGTTTCGTTTTCTTTTTTAATTACGCCACTCATGCCGAGAGAAACTGGACAATCGGCACTTTGATTCATCTTTTTACAATGATCAAGTTCGAACTATTCAAAAACGCGAGGAAAAGTACGATTACTCGTGTATCTTCATTGTTGGTTATTAATCGCTCACCATTAACATCAATTTCTTTAACCATGAAGCAAGACTTTAGCGAAACCTAATAAATCCCGTTTCTTATTTTATACATACACTTACTCCTGAGATATTAAATGTACGTCGTACGATAATTCTCTGATTATACAAAATCATACAATATATGATGGCGATGTACCAGCGCGTTATTTTACAAAGTAAAAGTGAAATTTTGCAAAATTGCTCGTTACTATTTTAATCGTCATTTTACAAAAAGCATTACATTCACCTACAGATCAGTACAGTTTAATCAAACATTCAGCACAAGGATTAGATAAATAATTCCAACGCGAAAAATAGGTCGATGTACTCGAAAGCGTTTCATTGCACACGCGGGCATTAACAGCGACCGTTCTCCGTGCAACGGTATCATCAGTCCACCTTACAAATTGAAAGGCAAACAGACAAACTGAAAACAAAGTCGCGAGAAAGAGTAGTTTAGCTTTGGTGACGTGCATCTGGAATCGAAGAGCCATGCGATGGCGTGTCCTCTTTATTGCACTCTGCAAAACCCGTACGAGTCAAGAACATTATTTATACGTAGATTAGCAACGCATAGAGAAGTAACTAACAGCCGATCCCTCACGGCATTGCATAATATTCGTTGATTCTGCAACGCACAGTACACTGGTAATTTCGTATCTATGGGATGGATTCGAAAAAAAAAAAAACAAAAAAAAAAACGGCTCTTATGCCCTATCGAACAATTATTTTAGTACATATGTATACGACAAGGTTAATCCGAATCGATACTTTTCTTGGCTCGATCTTGTAGATTTCAGGGTTAGAGTAATTTCTGCTACCATTTCAGGGTGAGATTAATTTTTCGTGAGACTCCAGAGCACTTGAACGATAAATAGGTAGACGCTTTCAATTTGATGGAAAAAGTGTGTCAAATGATGCTACAGGAGATACGTGGTTTTGAATTAGCTGTTTAAATAGGGGAAATACATTGATTATTTAGGGCGAGGAATTAATGAAGTATATTTATGTGATAACAAGGTAGGCGAACTTGCTTCAACATATGGGAATAAGTAGGTGTGATACAATGGAAGGAGGGGTCTTGGAATTTGCAAAGTTAATGACCAGCAAAAAAAATTGATTCCGTTATAAAGTTTCTCCTGTCAAAGCAAACAACTTTCGTGGATCTCTGATGATTCTCGCGAACCGTACAAGCGAGAGTTTTTTTTTTTTTCTCTCAAGGACGTAGCTGATGGTACTACATTTGGAAATAAGGATTCAAGAAGTGCCCGATTGCTTTTCTTTAGAAGAAATTTCATTCCGAATGCATTACTAGTCGATGATTGTTCTGATCAGTCTCGGTATGTAATGTCAAAATAGCAACTATCGTAGTTCTGCTTCAACCATCACAGGCTAACGAATTCCTTCTTCGATTGAGAGATACCGTTTTGTTCACGCTTGTGTAACATTCTGAAATGACAAGGAGGAGGTCGCATTGGATGAGTGACATTCAAATTGCTGTAGAAAATTATTCTTCTCCCTTCTTTTCCTAAGCGAAGAAAAATGTTTTCGTACCTTTTACATATTATTTTGCAACCGCGCGTATCCTAATTCGAGCGGTTACACGAGTCCACGCGTTATTAGATTGCAAAATCGATGATTTGCTAGTCTTGCTGGTTGTTCGTTTTTTTTTTTCTGAGTAATAGTTGTACAGGCTTTCGTAGAAAATTATGCAACTGCCGAAGGCGCTTAATCAAACCATTATCATCTTGTGATACTCGTTGCTTCTCGCGCGCTATATGTACAATGCTACTTGACGGTTGTAAGATTTAATAGAAAACAGCGTATCTCCGTTGAATGTCTAAACATCTGAATATTTGAGAGTTTCGAAATTTCGACGCTTGACAATTGAAACATTGAAATAATTGAACATTGGAGAATTTAGAACTCTCCCTACTCTTCGCTCCTACTGGGGATTCTCTATTAATTTATGTTCATTGCGCCACGAGACGCTGGCCGAATCAATAGTAGACCTGAATCCAGAAGTCAATAAACCATTAACACACTTACGCGAAACGGACAATTCGCCTATTTGAAAAGAGAAAGCCGCGGTATGAAACTGAAAAAGTTGCGCGTTACGCTTCTTCCTCTGCTACGAGGCGCGCGTTTCAGCCAAGGCTACTTGAATTGAAGTCCATTGTGAAGAGATCACAAGCTCAGCCTTTTTGGTGGCGAGCTCCGAGATGAGGAACGATGAGGAAGCTCCTACCATTAGGGATGGATCGTAGGCTGACGGAATAATTTGCAGTAACACGCGTTGTGCATGCGTCTCATGGCCGCGAGGTTATTGGCAGTGCGCGGTCGTTCGCACACTAATTCGTTCCGAAGCATGAATAACGTGGACAATTTGATTGTTTGACGTATCGAAGGACAGTACGAGATCGTGCTTTATCTTGTTGGAACCGCGGTGTATTCTTTCTTTTATTATTTTTCTTGTTTATTGACGGACGTGGTCTCGTTGCAGCAATGCGATAAATCAAATGCTTTACGTGCCTGTAACCACCATTCTCTACATCGTAATATTTTGTTAAATAAAAAGTTTGCCCAAATCGTTTGTGTAACTTGAACAAATATGTACAATTATTTTTCACGCCCAAGTTTCGCAAACACCACACGAGAACTCGTTCTGAACTTGTACCGTTTGGAGGAAGAAGCTAGTAAAAGAATGACTCGTTGGAAACTGGTCCGTTAGACAATTTGTGCTGACAAAAATATAATATGAAATGTTTTACATTCTCATAATGTCGCATGTCTGCATGGTAGAACGTTCCTTGGGGTTTTACAAGCAGAGTAAACTTTTTTGGACACTTCAATTAACTTATCTCTTACTTTTCCCAAATTCTTTTATTATCAGTAAAAATACTGTTAATAATTGTATGGAAAATTATTCCGATGCTGACGGTAGTCTCCCGTTAGGAATTGTCGCTGCGCATACAGGGAAATATTTGAAACGGTTTGACCAACTGAAAAATCTCAATTCCTTTGTGCAGGAACATGATCGTGCTTCGTATTCACGGCGACGAATTGATGTTCGGAGGGAGTGGAAACGTAATGACACATTCGCCGCGCATACCTCAGATGGAGATGATGAAGGTCCACATTCCCTTCACCTTCAAGCTCCACGAAAGTTTCAAGAGCACTTATACCGGTGAGTCTTAGCCTAACACACCCTTTTGCTGTCTCTTTAGCAATTTCTTTCTACGTATGCTTCTTTTACCGTACGAATTCCTCGAGATGAATTAAGCATTACATGAAAAGACACCTGGAAGAGATCATGAACAATCAATCTATCGAAGATGTGTCCCCTTGGTCAAACAATTCGTTACCCCTGCATCGGATTCACGTTCTAATGAAAGATGCTTAAGGAAATGGATGTGCCTGAAGAGCAGGTCACAGATCGGTATCTCGTACAATTGATGTGCAGACGCGGAGACGTGTTTCGCCTGCGTTTCGTTTCATTTTCACGGGATTAGTATTCGTTGGTGTTTGAACGGTCTTCAAAATTCACACGACGTATGAAACGTATACCTATCCGTCGATTCCTTACGGAGTAAATCAGGAGAGAAGTATACGTATGTATACGTCCTCCTACTTACGTTATATCATTCGTCTACGAGGGTCGCAGGTCGGCCGTTTCTGTCCCTCGACCGGATTTACAGGTTTCGATGCTCGAAAAATACCCGAGCCCGGGTTTCGTAAACCTTGTCGCGCTGGGTTAATTATCTTGATAACGAAAACCCTGAGATACACGTTTCGATTCGGCCAAAAGTAGGTTGCAGACACGCATAAGAAGAGAGAAAAAGGATTACGATCCATCCATCTTCTGGAGTAATTGGTATGCAGGTGTGAAAGCAGCTGAAATTACGAAACACTACCTTGACCGCTTGGCCAGGTCATCGTGAGTCATTTAACCGATGATGAACAATTGATCGCGAGCATTGTATCACCTTGCGATCAAACAGTCTATTCAATGTCTCCACTTCTGTCGCTCTCTTAAAACAAGAAACGTGCTTACATTACTTTTTTCCCTATTCATACGTTACGTCGGTTATTCATTATTCCTCGTGCATTGCATTTAATTAATCGGTCTAATCGTGCCACGGAATCACTTAAAGTACACAGCGACCGGCACGTGACTAGGGAAACGATCTTTTTTTCCTGCTCGTCGAGGGGGTGGGGGATCATGTTTTATTGCCGGGCCACTGATTTATGCTCGATGACGCTCGATAAATTTATGAAATTACGTGTATATATCTACTCGTGCAATTGCGAGCAATTTTTTATTACGCGCGGGACTAGTTTTTACAGCCTTGGATCTTGCTCGAACTGTGCCATGGACTGACTGACCCCATGGACGTTTGTGATCTTTTTGGATCGACTATGAAAAATCGCTTGATCAGAATGATGATTGTAGTATACACACATATAACGGATATGTATCGCAACGTATTTGCTTGACAGCGCGCTTTTTTTAAGTGATTTTACGTGATTGACATCTTCGGGCAAAAATGCTGAAATGCATCTCATGGCCGGGGAAAAAAAGTTGTGTAGTTAAAATACAATAATGACGTTACCGTGTATCGCGAGTTTTTGCTTTATCCTAGAGATGCATAGTTCATTTTTTCAATTACTCCATCATTAACGTCGAATGATTAATAGTTGAATTTTCAAGGATGCTGCGCGATAAGCTGCATTATTTAAATTTTCAAGACGCGTGGATAGAACACGAACATCTTAACAATTATTCTCCCTCCCTCTCCTGTTAGTATATCAATGAAAATCCATCGTGGAAAGCAGACATTTTTTCCCGCATAGGACGCGACACACACACACACACACAGGCGCAGAAGATTCATCGTGGCAAAGACGCGCAGGGTATTCTCAAATTCTAGTCCCGTACAAGCAAAGTTGACCATGTAAAAAAAAAAGCGTGAGGGTCGATCGTCCGGTGCGGTGATTCCAGTCTTGTTCATCGAGGACAGAGCGTACAGCACGCTTACTGGAACACAAACGTTACGTAAGCTACGTAACAATAGGTAAAACAATTTCCAACGAGTCGTACATCCGATGTACGGGCATTATTAATATACTTAATATACCTGTACTTACGTACACCGTCAGCTGTTCCATGGACAAGTTTCTCACAACTCTTGCCTGATAACACTGAAAATGAAGGTCTTTGGAAACTTGCTAGATCGATAGATCTAGATAGATCTTGGAATAGAATCGTATCGCTTTGGTTAATGAATCATAGATGAGGTCATCCTGCTATCATAGCATTGAGAATGTCCCTCGTGTATCTCGAATTTTCTCAGTACCTCGAAATCCACCGATGATCCATCGTTTGTTCATTGGAGCGATCCGTGTCAAGTTCATCTCTACTCGCTTGAAAAACAGTTAACAAGCAGCCGAAAGGGATAGCAGTCTAGAGACTCCTAGGCATTTCTTACCTGCACAATAATATCAGGTCTGGTCTCTCATCGTTTATAGAACGTTGTCTAGTTAAAGAGAGCTCTCACCTGGCCCCATTGTGCAACGGCGGTAAATCGCAATTGAAACGAGGGGGGGGGGGGGGGAGAGAGAGAGAGAGAGAACTTGTGGTCCAGGTTACGAAAGGTAAGCTGACCAGTGACGTAACGTCGTGAGTCGATTGCAAGATTCCTTCGACAGAAGGCATAGTAAAATGTGGCGGTGATCGTCGTCGGCTGGGACGAAAATGTTACTCTGCTTCCCTTTCATGTACTTTTTTAATGGCGCGATACACGTTTTCGAAACTCCTACGCGACGAACCGGCTTCGATAACGCGAGAACCTTCCAGCCGCGTAAAATTCGAAATATCTACTTGTAACAATTGCGTAATAACATGCGAAGTTTTATGGTAGCAAGCTAACAAGGATATGTTACATTATAATTGGCAATTTCTTCGTTTTCCAATTGAATGAACTACTATGTATGGGGTGACTTTAAATTGGTCGTATTCAGCGACCTCCAGCTCCTTTTTTTCGGATCTGAATACGAACTGTTGTAGCCTCGCGTACAATCTTTTCAATATTGCACATGGTAATTTCGAAAAACAAGCTTTAAATACAGAACATTAAGAGGTGGTATCTTCTTTTTTTTTTATTCCGCTCACTTAGTATTGTAATAGGATACAGTTTCATTCGTGTCAAGTTATCGGATCAATGCATACATAGGACGTGCACGCGATGATCAAGCTGTTCCCCGATCAAATCCAGCCACATAATTCTCCAATGTGAGTCAGTTTTTTGGCTGCGAGTTTTCATTACTCGTGACTAATACATATAGTTTTCCGTTTCATTCTGTTTCTGTCGTACCGCGTTCTTCTTTTGCCACAACTTTTATCTCAGAATTCTTCCTTTTAATTCATGCCTGGTGCGTATACTTGATTCTCACGTAAACAGGGTATGTACAACTCGCGTGTACATGTCAGGGAATTCTTTACCTCGCACATGCATCATGAGCCTCGTAGCGTGGAGTCGCGTCGCTTGGTAATGCAATATCCTGCCGAATCGGTTACTTTTGTGTGTTACATAAAAGGATGTTTCCCCAGCAAAGAGAAAAGACACTTATACATTTTTTTATGCCCCCGCGTCTTTGTCCCTGGTCAATTGCACGAAATGAACTCGACGACTATGATTACCGGCGAGCCGACTCTCGTGCTCGTCCCCCCCTAATCTTCATTCTTATTCTTATAATGCGTAATAGTGGCTTGTTATCGTTAAGGGGAAAAACTAGACTATTTCCCTGTCGTTTTACCGGAAATCAATCGAATTAAATGTCTCGTTTCCTTTTTCCGTGTTCCCTTTGTCGTTAATTCGAACAAGGTGGGACGTAGTTGAGTGATTGTGAAGACTCAATGGAGTCTTCATTGAATTATACAATCGTGATCAAGGAGGAATTACAAGCAGGAATTGTTCATTTGTTCATTTTTTTTTTCTTAACATTCAAAACGCTGCTGCAGGTGATTAAAGAAAAGCTCGGCGCCGTTATCCGGAAATTTCAAGCCACTGTTCTGTTGATTCGAAATAAATACTTTGTTCCGTGTAGCAGCGCGCAGAATTCATTTCAACGCGCAATGAAACTATAATGAACGACTGTTTAAAAAAAAAATCGAGTTATGCAGATACTGCGCTCATGAATATTCCACGCGTGTAACTAATTCTATAGTTTGGCGACGCAGCTTCTAACGCCAACGAAGCATCGGGTTTCCCTTCTCTTTTTTAAAGCATGGTTAGTTTATGTCAGGAAAATTTAAGTGAAATTGCATATACATAGTTAAAAGTGCAATTCCATTTCTTAATCTTTGATTGGGCGGCTAGTGAAGGGAATTATTTGTAGTATGTGTGTGGCGAACAAGAGAAATTTACGCAACTTGCTCAACACACTTTTGCACCTACATAGCCCGTTGCTCATCCATCGTGAGATGCAACAACAACGCTGTATCTTCGACAAATCGCAACGAACCGACGCACGATGACTATTTTTACACGGAACTGTTTTTTTCGCGTCCTAGCTTTGGCACAAATATTTATCTGTATTGTACCCGTTTTCAAAATCAAACGACAGAACTTCTTTCTCTTTGGTCGTGACCGTGCAAATGATCACTACGACTCCGTTCTTCGTCGCATAGTCAAAGCGTTGATAAACAGTACATAGTGCAATCGATCGTATCATGAACACAAGATACGATCTCGTTTTTTCGTTGCCGTCCCTGCAGATAGATTGTCGGGGAGATGCATAACTGCGGTATGATATTTGAGATCCAACGTATGTAATTAGCTTAGTGTAGTTTGTCGCATAAAGTTTATAAATGTTATTCTAACTAAAAATCAACTGGATCTCTGGTGAAATTGAAGATCCGTGAATTCTTATTATTGGAACTGCGTAGAGGGACATGTTTTTGGAGACACAGAGGAACTGTACGGAGGATTGCAAATGAGGAGTCAAGTGGCTGGAACAATTAGTGGTTCGCTTTCATGGGCCGTGATGCAAACGCTTGTCTCGGAATTGACTGAAAGACTTCGAGTGACAAAAATCAAGCAAAAACATGCCGTGTTTAAAACCGTGCAGACAATTAACGTATCCTGTTTGTTCCATTTTGAATAGCAACAAGTGTATTTGCTGTTTGTTATCTTCAAGAAGGGGCGGTTTCAAAAATCTCATGTAAACGAAAATCGTTGGTCGGAATAACTCTAGAGGAGCATCCAATATTAACGCTCTTTCGAGCAGCCGTAGATTTCGCAACTCCTAAAATCGACTAATTTTAGGCGCAAAAACCATTAGAATCGCAAATACAAAATTGCTGCTAATTTCGATTCTGACGTATATCCCAAAAATAAATGTGGCACGTTGCATCTGTTAATTTTATGAAAAAACAGCAGGCACCACTATAATAGCCAGCAGATGAAACATTTTCCAAACATGTGAATAGAATGTTGATTCACTTGGGCCAATGAATAATGAATGAAATCTGGGATCATTAACAGCGCCTCTGGAAAATAAATCAATTCGGCATTGATATACATATTGTATAGTTCATATCATATTTTAATCATTTTGCGGAGAAATGGCAAGAATTTCGGTGGCAGCCGGAGAACACGGTCGAATCATGGGTTCGCGTTCTCCAGCCAGCTTGCTTCTCTGTCTCTGGATTTCGACATCGAGTCTTCAAGGCTAGGAATAGTTATGTTTGTGAGCAACCGAACGCCCGGCTCGCCGGTTTTGGATCGGCTACGATTTACAGCATTGCGATGAACGTGTCGGAGCAGAACGGCATAACGGGCAGCATCTCGAGCAAAAGGGGGAAAAAGGAAAATCCTGGCTTGCCTACGTGACAGACCAGGCGTAGAGTAATCAAGGTCGCCAGGAACGCGATCGGATAAGGTTTTTCTCTTGGCCACTCCGATTTTGCTTACACGTCCTTCGGTTCCATGAAACTCCGTTTATTTTTCATAAAGCTCCGGGTTGACGAGTATTTAGTCTGCTATCGAGACGTCGAAAGTGCTTTTTCCCCCAGGTTATCATTGTTACCTGGATTCCCTGGAAGAGCAACGTTCAAATGTTGGCTCACTCTCTCAGAACGCAGAGAAGAAAAAGCGTCGAAAACAGGATGGAACACGCAACAACTTATCAACCAGACAAAGGAGAAAATATAGCATGCTGTGTCAATAATAATCGTGAGCATTGAAAATCTGACTCGTTGAAAGATCATTTTTAAGTTATGCTGGCTTGTTGTATACTTTGCTTTCTTATCCTGCCGTGCCTCTTAATTGAAGTGCAAACAGTTTCTCATCTCCCTGCAACAATCATTTTGTAATCGATGGAAAATTCATTGATATCACTCTGCAGACTGTGTCATTCTCATCGTTCGTAGAATTTCGTTCGATAGATGGATGTCAACCTTCGTAATAGACTAGAGTAATTTACATCGGTACATATTATTACGTGATATACACATGAAGTGGACCGATTTTCCAAATTCTTCTAAATATAATATGTTCGTAATTCTTCTAAAGTACCTTTGCTACATTAAAATAAACTGTATACATTTCCAGAGTAAACAGGGGGTGCAATTGCGCCACAGTAAGTAAGTCACTGAACTGTACCGTGGAATTTGGGTTAATCACAATCCTCTAAATCGAACACTTGGAACGGGCCGTGTTAAAAACCAGTTTCCATGCGGCTAAATGGCATATCGTCGGTAGCGCTATCCATTATCGTTCGGTGGATGCAATTGATCATGTGTGTGCGTATGTTCATTTTGTTGCACCTTCAGTGGAACATACACAGACGTCTGTGTAGAATTGCACCATGTCTAGGTTGGCCTTTCACCGGACAACAGTTCGAAGCTTATGATCGTTTTATTGCTGAACCGGTGTTGATTAACTCGATTGCCAGCCATTGATATTTTCCTGCATCTTTAGCTGAGCGTGCTTCTTCCTATTCTTTTTTCTCTTTTAACAATTGGAAAATCATTTGGTATTCTTGCATATGATCGTCAGTATGTAATTGAATTATTGATGGATATGCGAGGCTTGGTTGTTCTCTTCTAATTACAATAGTAATAACAGAATCTTCATTATCCGTACAAGTTTTCTAAATTGGTTGTAGAATTTCTATCACTTCAGTTTTTGCACATTCTTTTTGCAAAGCTGCCTTTCCAGCAGCTCCATGTTTCGCCTAAAACTTGTATAATATCACGCGTTAAGCTTGACCCACATTGCTCTTGCTTTCTTGTGACAGTGAACGTGTCAAGTCGAAACGTGCCACTTCAGTTGTGCTTGACCGGCCATGCTTTAACTGGAAATTATGCAATTGTGTATTTACCGTAAAACGTGTCATTACATTAGAACCTATTGCACCATCCCACACATAATTTGATTAAATCATTACGGCACAGGTAAACTGCCGTTCATTATTATTATTAATGCTAATGCAATGGTCATCGAACGAGGGTTTCTTCTTACGCTGTGACAACTGAATGCATTTTGTTTACTGGACAGCACAGAGATATAACGTTCGATTGCTTACCGATTGTCGTATTAATGTTTACCCGCCTGCTTCCTTGATTCGTGCCAGAAGACTTATTACGTTTCCGTGTACGGTTGAAACGCTGTGTTTCAGGGTGTCGCAAGCAAGGTGTGTAACGTTTGCACGTTTTCTCACTTATAGAAGTGGAAATTATTCTGCGATCGCGCTTCGTGGGATTATGCACATCGTTGCAAGTAAGATGCTTAACAAGATTAATTTCATGGTCTAGCTGGAAAGACCAAATCATACCTGGTGTACTACCTAAAAATACATGTCCTTGTACGGTAGCAAAGAGGCTTTTACCGCGTTTTGTGGCTCCGTCGATTTGATACTTTGCCTCCGAGAGACTACCGCATTCGACGATCCGGCAGCTTTCACTTTCGTTCACACCGACCTCGCATGTTCTCGAAACAATCTCCTCGACAGTGGACTACTGTCTCTTTGCACACGAGTGACGAGAATTTTCGACCGGTACACCGCTCGAAAAAGCTTCGACTTTTATCGTAATTTGCCGATCTTCACAAAGTCTGTATGAATCTTCTCACGGGGACAGATAAGCCCCAGCGCCATCGTGCTGTCTTCAAATTCGAAATGAATCACAAGTAAATGTTAAATCGCTAGGAACGCCTGTCGAAGAGATATTTTTCCAAAAGGGGGAAAGAATGTCCAATTTATTTTCCGTAGTTTGACTTTTTCCTCACATACTCAAACTCCAGAAAACAGCTGACTGTGCATCGATGATGAAATTGTCAGCTTGCATTGTTTAACGTGTGCAGCATCACTTTTATTAAGAGTCTGTCGGATGGCTCACTGGGTCGTACGCGTAGGAAGGGAAGGTGTGACAATTGGTCTCACCATACGTGTGTAGATTTCTTAGCTAGGCCACCTTAGCCAGTCTCCGCAAGAGGAGGATAATGAGCGTCCGCGAAATTAGAACTGCAGGAAGGAAGTAAGTGTGCCGTGGTCTCTCTCTCTCTCTCTCCCCCCCTTTCCTCCAAGGCATGACCTGGAAACCTCGTTGGCCATCGTCGGACGTATCTTGGAAGCAGACGAGAGGGGGGAAAAAAAGACGAAAATAGGCCCGTTACGTAATGATTTTGAATAACGTCACGACCGTACTCTATCGATGATGTGATAGGGGTTTAGTGAATCTTTGAATTATCTGCCGAGCAATAATTGCACGCAGTCAAATGCGAACGAATCTCACACGAGAATGTATTGCTTATATTGAAGTATTCCGTTATCTTTTTGGTTACAGAGGTGGAATGCGAGGTATCGAGCCAAGTCGAGTACTCTTTGCAGGCACTCTGGGGCGTCAGTATAAGGGAACTTCACCTGGCATTGTGGAAACCCTGGAGCACTCTCAGGGATGCGTCCTTCAGCGGTACTCTTCTTCAAGGCCACGCGCAGTATCTTACACCTCCGCAAACGTATCCTTTTAGAACAAAGATCATTAATTATATAATTCATTTGTCGAACGATATGAAGCTTAGTCGAGTCATCAAAAATTAAGGGTTAGTTGATTTTCTTTTTCTTGACCGTCAAAAATACAGTAGACAACCCCACGGCGAAGAGACTCTGAGATTGTCACTTCCGGCGCCGGAGCTAGAGCTGGGAACGCCACCCAGACTCTGTTATCCTTTGGTTATTTTTCTAACTCGTAGGGATAACGGGGATCCTCATCCCGATGAAACAGTGGGTATCCGTTTGAGAGAAAGTAACAGCCTGTTTCATTGCACGGATACAATGTTTAATTACTCATAACGCGAAAGTATTTTATTGGCAATTCTAAACGCACGACGGATTTGTAATACAGATGTAAATTGAGATGCTAATATGTAAATTTAAGTGTTGATATGTAACGGGCATTTCTATCGATTTAACTATTTAAGTAATATTTCAATTAGAACGAATGAATATTCACAAGCTGAGGCTGTACTTCCACCTGTTGACGATCGCGACATATATGTATACAATACGTATTTAATAGTTGCCGAGATTTAAAAACTTTTGGTACACAACTAACAACCGTCTTCGCTGTAGCAGTCGTCGTTGTCCCCGAGTGTTCAGTAGCTGATGACACGATAAGGATACCGCCCCCAGAATCTATAGAGTGACCCACGCAAAAGTTTCGGGACTGCCGATACACGGATTTCGAGCCGCTCTACGCAGAATTCGAAGTTACTCGCTACATGATATGCATTTCGAACTATGAGCGTACTATTTACTCGGAAAAAAGGGTATTAGTTAGTCCTGGACAGTGGTCGCATCGTCGAAATTGTTTGTCGCAAACTATTAATACCGAGGCCGCAGTATACCTGATGCCGTATTGCAGGTAGAAAACATCCGTTGCGCGTCAAAGGTTACATTAATCGATTTTGGGTGGGTCACCACCCTATAGATTCTGAGGGCGGTATCCTTATTGTGTCAACGGCTACAGAAACTTTTGACGACGACGACGACTGCATATGAAGAATTCTATGTATTCTACCGAAAGTTTCTTAATTAATATCTCGGAAACTATTGAATATCCGCGCCTAAAATTTCGTGTCCTCTCCACCTCCCCGCCCAAATTTCATGTCGATCGGCAACAGGTGCCCTTCGGAACAATAGCTGATATTACGCTTTGCTAACTTTTTCTTTGTTTGTTCGCGAAAGGTGGCTTTGGTGAATGTTGTCCACATTAAGGACAGCGTGTGCACGTTACCCACGTCGATCCTGGCGCAATATCTGAAACAAGCTAATGGCCAGTTGTCCTGTCTTAAGGTGAGTATTCGTACGTTTCTCCGCAGCATCCCCTCCTTCCGTTGGATTCAATTCCATTTTTGTCATTATTCAGTTTCCGAATCTGCAGACATTCGATTCAATTCGATTTCAAAAAAGCCAAAGCGAGTCGAGAGCAAGTGATTAGAGTGAGGTAATTATTCCTGTTGCAGCAACTGTACCTAGCTACCGGAAATTCGACGAATTACGACGAAGGAGACGTATCGTCGGGTCTGGGTTCGGCTCTGGCCCTTGCAGAGCCGTGCAACAACAACGGTAGCTCGATCAGAGGTGCACTGGTTGCCTCCGGCACAGGCGATCCCGAGGGATCGTTGTGGAACACGGCTGGGGAGCAACTCTGCGTCGTTTGCCAATATTTTCCACTGTCGCGTGCCCTGCTACCCTGCAGACACACGTGTATCTGCGCGTCCTGTTTCGGTAAACTAGACCGGTGTCCTATGTGCAGAAGTCCGATAAAGAGCTACTTCTGCATCAGGGGCGAGGAGTACATGCCCCTGGAGGCAGAGATCAATCCTTGCAAGCAGAGGCAATCGAGCCACGGGGCTACTCACTGGCTTCACGATTGGAACGATAGGCTCACGGATTTTCTTGGTTTCGCGCGATAGAATCTCTTCGTTCGTTTCCCTTAGGATACACAGCGCGAAGAGACAAGGATAATTATTGACGTTGATTCTTCTTTAATTGTTTGATCGAATACGATTGCACACTTGGTCGTGAAAAAAGTAGCCTTTTGAAAGAGCCTTTACCTTCCATGAACGCTTATGGAAGGGACTTTCTATAAGATCGATATCGACGCGGAGGTATTATAAATGATATACATAGAGGCAGGGCATTCATTTATGCGACAAAGAACAGGCGGAACAGATTTATTTGTAAATGAATTCCCATTTCTGGGAACTGGTGTCTCAAGAAAAAAAAGAAAAAAAAGAACAAAAATAGCCCAAGTACGTGCAGGATATTAAGTATATTTTCATCTGATTACATTTGTATGGCGGGCCAACCGAGAGTAAGTTCCATACATGTGATTCATTTCATTCTTTTTCTTTTGCGAAAAGTCACATGGCATTGATAGGTGCTGTAGCTATTTTTTCTACGTCTTTCAACGACTCTGCCTTAAGCCCGACCAGACGTTCGAGTGGACGTTCAAATGATCTTTAATAGCCGAAGAACGCAGCAGTACTGCAAATTGTTTAACGTCCAGATAGAAAAAGATAATATTTGATCAAGGAGAAAGAGGATTTTCTGTGTTGAGACATGGAAATAGCGTTTGAAACTTTTATCACGTAACGTTGTATAAATACTTAAGGTGTAAATACAAGATAAAAATAAGACATGTCCAACTTTAAAATGTAACTACTGATTAAGTTATTGATATTATTTCATGCGATACGCAAGAGGTTTATTCGGTAGTATACCTATGTAGATAGAAACATTACTTCCGATATGCATGCTTTTTAAACTATACTTTTCTCCGTTTTTCTTTCGTCTTGTACGAATCCGAATTTCCTTAATCTTTTTCTCGTAAAAGCTCTGCCGTCCATGCGCGCAGCGATGGAGCGAAACTACCTTAGGGTTTTTCCTCGGGAGAACTCCAGCCGAAAGAACATTGCTAAATTAATTTAAGAAGGATGTTGCGTTACGTTTAAACTGTAAATACACAGACTGTGATAATTCTCTAATAACATCTTATTATTATACACCAGAATATACGGTAGTGTCCTGAATAATAACCGAAAGACATCTTGCGGGAGAAATAATTGGAGCGGTACGAAACGAAAGAATACGAAATTAAATTGAGATTTCACGTTTGGCGTACACATGTTATCAATCATTTTTATAGAATTCCAGGCACCCGAATAAGCTATTACGACGACAGTCTCTTATTAGGCGTTTTCTATAAAAATCAAAATTTATTATTTAGGCAGTATTCTTTACGATTTTTATGTCAAACTATACTTAATCGATCATGATCGTGAAAGATAATATTTAAAAAAGTCACTCTTTCGAGAGAATAAAATACAATCCGCAATTCCCATAAAGAAATGTGTCAAGGGATATGAGTTTTCTTTCACTATACATGTTAACCGAAGAGTAAAGGCCTCTAAAGTCAATGTTATATTGTAGTTGAAAATATTAACATCATAATTTATATTTTATTTAGCAAGTATGGTATTTTGATGATGCGACAATGTCTGTCTGCTGTATGTGAGATCCTGTATATAATTTATTTAATAAAGCGTATTCATGCTGGTATGCCGTGTCGCTCATACACGTATGAAATGTTAATTATTCTCTGTCAATAAAGTCAATACATATGTATCAAAGAAAAAGGTATCTACAAGACAAACGAGATTATTCAAGGATTTGAATATACATATGTATGTATGTATACCTCCGACTATTAATATTTCTCTACCATAACTATCGATAGTATCGAAACACCAATCAGGCTGAAGAATACATACAGTATAGATTGGTAACGTTCGACGACGGTTCTCGACTATCGTCGGTTCTCGTCGACTTCGCGCGATATACAATACATATGTATATGAATAGTACGATTCGCTACGCTCGATGACCGTTGTTCGCGTTGACGTTCGGCTTTATATTATTGGAGTAAATTCATTCTTCTTCCAAACGTCGTACAATTTTGCCTCTCAGAAAGAAGAAACGATACAGTGGACACTCTGATCTATTTTATTCCAAATATGTAATTAAAAGAATGTTGCAAAAAACGATCATCTGACGATGGTTTGATCAGCCGATCAGAAGTGGATAGATAAGAGGCCGATTTATACATACCTTGCGGAAATTGATACACAGGAATCTATATCTTACGAACCGGTACGTTTCATCACTCGGTTCTCCTTGTTCTCTCGCGAAAACGATTGCGCCTCGGTACTCGCAAAACTTTAAATTTGTTGTGATTTTCGGTTGTAAATGTACGGATAGTCTCTATATCCTTTACAGGCACATGTAAACACATCGATCAAAAGGGAATGTTTATTTTGCTCCTTTCTGCCTTTGTGTTTCAAGCCATTGCGAAGGTTAGACAGAACGACAGTACAATCAATCACTTGACGACTCGGTGAGTGTAAGGACTCTTTTTCATTATCCTGTACCTCTCTGACTCATTCGTGTGACGATAAATCATAGTGTAAAGTTGACTCGTGAATATTTTCATAAGACAATATCTTGTTGTTTACTACATTTACATTAAAAGCGAGGGAAAGGTAACATAGATTAGGTGTTTTGGAAGACGGTTCCATTCTACTACTTTTCTTAAAAACACCTCCGAACGTTTGAACAAAACTAGTACACAGTCCACATGAAAATGTGTTTCAGAACGGAAAATACGAATAAGCGAAGCAAATAATGGCTGGCAGCGGAGAAATTTGGGTACAGTGCTTCACTTGTTGTTTGATGCAACAAGGAGCAAGGGCACGCAATGGAAGGCAAAGATCGCATCAAAGGCTAAGGATAGATCGTAGCATGATTGGAGTGCCTACAAACTTTAGGCATACCGGCCACATTAGCAGCGGAGATCTCGACATGAGTGGTGCACAGTTATCGAACATTCAGGCGCAAATGCAAATGAAGGGCGGCTATGATAATGCGTTTGGAGTTAAGGTACATGAAACAGAAGTACAGATTAAATATTGCAACAAAATTGAAATATTTAGCATATTGTTAATCGGTCTTTGTTGCAGGCATGTTGAAAGTAGTTATAAAACACTTTCCGACTATGGTATATATGTATAATCTTATAACAGGACTAAAAAATGACTGAGTTTTAACGTTCGTGTTCCTTGTACGGACATTGTCGCGCAGCTATAATATAAACAAGAGTGCATTCACAGAAGATATTTTGAACAAAGTTTGAAACGGGAAGAGTTCTTGAACGTCGTCATTTATGAGAACATGTCGATAGTGTTTCGTAGTTTTAATAATCCCAGTTAGACAGAGATAATTCTGCATTTAAAACGAACATTTTCATTGCGAGGTGCATTTAAATTTTGTATCGTTTAAATGCTTATTTCTACAGTAAAGACTGGACACTTGATAGAAACAGAAACTGCCATATTATACGCAACAAGTACTGACTGCATTTCCTTTGGACGCTGTACAATTATTCTTTTACTGAAAAGAAACGGTTGATGTTTAATGTATACACAAGTAACATACTAACGTGTTAGCTATTATATCGCGCATTCATTATATTTACTTGTTTTCGTTTTTTTTTTTTTCTATTTATATGGGAACGACTTTGGCAGTAGTAAATTTATCGTTGATAAGTATTAAATATCGTTCATGGTACTTCCAAGTGAGAATGCGCTAGTACGTCGCGTTACTCTGTAGTGCTTTTGTAAAAGGGGGAAGACGAAAAGATGTATTTTGCCTAGTTCACCTGTTACCGACTAACGAATAGATATTTTAGCGTATATATCGGTGAACGTTCACGTTCACAATGCACGGCCCATTTTTCCTACTTCTGTATTCATCCTTGAATAGGGTGTATAAACTCCTATATTAGGTAATCTTTGGAAGGTAGATGTATAAAAATTGAAAGAATGAAGAAAATGATTTCTACGCATACACCTAGTCTATAATCATTCTATTAAACCTTACGAATTATTATAGAAACCGAGAGTTTCATAAAAATCCTTTGAAATCTATACAATTAGACGGGGCACTTTCCTTGGATCAGAGTAAATCAATGAATTTATTAAATGACATTATAAAAAAAAAAGTTGTGACGGAAATGCAATATTGTGATACGTATTGATCCCCTCTACCCTCTACACATTATAAATATTTCTTTACATCTTGTTGAAACATTCTATCAAAAGATTCTAAACAGATGAACTGTAGAGCATCGAAAAGAAAAGTCGAATATACAAGTTGTAAGTGGTTGCACTTTAATATATAAGGATAAACACGTTTATTTGCAAACTATTTACATGACTCCCCAAGGTACAGAAATAAAACAAAAGTTCTTATTTAGTACGTTTTCTTACAATAACATACATTTTATACAAGTACAAGAGGGATGTAGTCAATGCTGACCGACAATCTTCCTTGAAATTTAATATATTTTCCTTCGGAACGGACATACTTAAACATACGCTATTTTCTACTTTATGGGAAACATAAGAAAACTTATATGTAAAAAAAGAAATGATAATCTTAAGCTAACAATCACAATATCAGTGTCAATAACAATAATGTATCACATAAAATCACATGATATAGAAGATCCGTGTTCCTTTTCGAAACTCGCTTCGTCCCGCTGCAAGATATTCTTTGAGAAACTATTTGCTAGAAATGTTTACTTTTAATTGAGACAAAAAAATGTAGATTTAGCGTAAAAGATATACTGCTTAAAAGAAAGAGCAAGCCACTTGTGATTCAGAAATCGCATACGTAAGTACATTTAACTAAATCGTATTTTAAATATGTATACGATATACGTACATCGACAGCCATGCTGCGCTTTAACTTAAATTTTTAATTATCCATAAAACATGGATTACCGAAGAAACGCCTGCGAGTCTTGTTGTTTCTCAAAAAGTTTAGCTTCATCAGCTAAGCTGATAAAATATCGTACATGAAATGTAATTAGTAGTTTTGCACGTACACACAGATACATGTATATATATGTATATACAATATATGTATATTTTTTCGTATATATATTGTATGAAAAGCGTTATGTGAAGTTGCAAATAGCGGGGTTTCCAAAATATATAAGATCCATATTTTGGTTTGTACCATAAATAAAAGATGAAAATGAATCGAACATTAAAAAGACATCCGGATAACTGATCGAAGAAATCATTCATGGTCTTGCAGTTTTCAGAATGAACTCGACTGATTCCACGCGACTTGTTCCTTTTAATCAACATCGAATGTACCCTAAATGCATACTCGGTAAAAAGGTCTCTCTGAGAGTACGAAGGGATTTCTCATGAATGCTCTCTGTTGGAAGAGCATTTTCTATTTCAAACGATCATTTCCTCCTACGCGCTTTAACGGGCGTCGTTTGGCTCTTTTGCTCAACTATATTTATACCCATTCTCGTCAGCGGATGCCCGTCGAATGATACGTGGCAGCAACAACTCGATGGGAATCGGAAAGTATCGGGAACAATTTTGCCATCCGCTTGTACCGCTGCCAGCTGCCTGTAAACGTATTTTTGTTTGCAGGTTGTTCTGTAACCCTCAGCGAGACCACCAATCACGCTACAGCTATGGTTTTCTCTCCTACGTAAAAGAAAACGGAATATTTGGAATATTAACATGGCCAAGAAATATTTGAGAACAGCGCGCCGGAGATACCCACATACACCTCTCGATCCGTATACCCTGCTTGAAGTTTTCTTGATTCGCAATATATTTCCATTCCTTGTCCTTGTTCTCCGCAGACTGTGGAAATATAACTTGCTCCTGAAATAATCAATGATTCCTTACAATTTTCATTCCGCACGCGCTGGCAAAAACAAAAAAAAAAGGAAAGAAAGAAAGAAAAGAAAAATAGCAAGTTGTGATTTATTACGTACAGTAGATACACAGAGTGGTACGTCGTCTGTTACATCAATTCTTTCCCCTATGTCGGTCACCTGAGAAAATGAGAAACATTTTTTAAAATAAAGCGAGAGGAATCGTGTGTAAGAAGTCATGTTAAAAATGTAAAAAAAATTACACTAACTACATCTACGCCAGCAAGGAATTTGAGACTCTCGTTTCGTTGTATCGCTTGGTTTACCAAATCTTCAGGATAAGAGCCTATTCTCTCGCAATAGGTAGCCCCCATACAAGTCGGCACCTGGTTCATCTCTTCGGGAAATACAAATTTGATATCCGATTCTATTCTCCCTTGCCCTGTGAAAGAAACAATTTATTAAACTTCAGAAACAGTTACCGACTTTACCGATCAAGTTACAAAACTATTTAAAAATGGCGCCGCTAGCTCGAATATTTAAAAATGGCCGCCAAAAGAGGGTGAACGTGAGATTGAAGTTTGTACTTGAAAGAGTGCTAAGAGAAGAGTATTTTTTACCTTCGTACTGCTGATACATAGAAGCTCTCGCTGTAGAGTTAAATGGTATATGTCCTGTATTACTCGTCTGGTATCTCGATGTGTCCCTTTCGAGCTTCCTTTCGAAATCAGACGTTTCACGTTTTTCGAAGGTTTCCTCGATAAGTCTGGCGAGATCAATTTGCCTTCCATCCGTACCAGAGTCGCTTGAGCTTTTAGGAAATTGTACGGCACTTCTCTCGTCCTGATTTATTCGATACGGAAGTGCGGATACATCCTGTATCATCTGCAAAGGGTAAAAAAAAAAGGAAAGCGTTTTAATTGCTGTACCATATTATTACTTTGTCGTGTATTGTATTATTCAATTGTTTTTGAGATCGAACATGGTGGTATCGTGATGAGCGGCACTTGTGGTACTTGATATAATAGATACTTTGCATCTATATATACATGAACAACCATAAGCAATAACAGTATTTAGAGAAGGTACTCATTTCTCATACAATTTCCTCTTGTATTTGATTAATGAGTTTGTTCATTCGTCGCACTCTCCAACTTGAATTCGTTACATTGAAAGATTTTTAGCACGAGCAGCACGCACTGGTTCATACTTTTCCACGGTTCACTTTTAAGGCGTAAACAAATCGGTGAACAATTCTTGCAATATAATTGTATATTTTCAGCAACAAGCCGGTGCGCAGAAGTCGCCGCGCTTGATGAAATAAGAAAAGAAAAGTTGCCGGCTAATAATAAACGAACGAACGCATAG
Organism: Holcopasites calliopsidis; assembly: GCA_023838395.1. Taxonomy (NCBI): domain Eukaryota; kingdom Metazoa; phylum Arthropoda; class Insecta; order Hymenoptera; family Apidae; genus Holcopasites; species Holcopasites calliopsidis. Next base: position 50,731 of record JALHAQ010000011.1, read on the forward strand.
AAGCTCTCGCTTGGTGGAATATAACGATAACGGAACAGCGGAGTTTAAAAAACCTTGGAAACTTCAAGTAATCCGAATGAATTAATCGTATTACAACGGCTTATCTCTCCAAGGCATCATCTTTCGCGATATAAAGCAGCAATTTATTCAATACGGGTGTTGATAATTTATTCCCTGCGCGACAAAAAACGACTGTCTCATAAATCATAATTTTATTTATATTTTTTATTGTTTTCCATAAGGTATTGACTGACTCTGCGAAATGCAAGAGGTATGCGCCTACACGACGAGCCACCCATCGATACATATATTTTCTGTTTAATCGTGAAAGTCCTCAGATAAGTAAGGTACAAATCTGTAATCGATAGACAAAGTACGAATTAATTGATTGAATTGAACGCAAGTTAGTTCTCTGATTACTTGGTTACATGGCAAAAACAAATCTCGCGTTACGTAAATACGGTGGGCCGGCCGCTAATTTCAGGTCTCGTTCTACAGAAATAACATATTCGAGGGAAGAGTTTTGCCAGATTGTCGCGATAATCAGGTAGAAATAAAACTACCCAACAGTAAAAGTTCTTTCAACCGAATAATGTTTTTCAGGTGCTGCATGTACGTCGCTTCGCGAAGCAACGAAATTTCGTAAACAACCGTATCAAGGATAACTGAAAGGATCGCGAGAAAAGGAAAAGAACCCACAGCCCGTAAAAGCGGAACAGGAAATGTTACCAAGAAGGTAAATTACGATGTGGAAACACTGTGTAAATAATGGCTTTCTTATTCACGCGATTCAAATAATCAGAATTCTTCAAATTGTTTGCAAGTCGGTCACTGTTTCCACACGTGTCGCACACCGTATTTTGTCACGATATTAAAAATTCTTAGTTGGAAGAAAAAGCGAGTCTTCTTACCAATGCGAAACAAAGTTCAGCCAGCACAAGAATCAAAGAGCTGTATTCTCGTTTCATGTTTCCACACTTGAAGATCATCGTGTTCCGTCTTGGTAATAATATATCCAAGCTACTCTTCCACTTGTGTCACATACAAATTTGACACAACGAATCGATAGTCGTACGTCGTCTCTGCTATTTCGAAGTACCTTTTGCACGTCTGTCACGAGCTTTTGATTTACTCTTAGCACGCGCTCCCTCTCTCTTCACTTGGTCGATCTCTGCGTTGAACCGCGATCTCTGGGAACGCGACCGTTATCAGAAGGCTGTACGCAACAGTATCAAAACTAAAATAGAAAAGTCAAGAGGCAGACACTCGATCGGCGACGGATCGCTCGGCGATCCTGCACGTTCGACCGATCCCACGCGATTGACCTGTTCCTCGTGTACCAGGTGGGGTTCTCGCCGCATTAACGGCCCGTAATCGCTTGCTTTACTGCCTCGAGGAACTATACAAACGGCTAGTATTATAAATATTGGTAGCAGGTACTTGGTGAGACGGGATTACCGGCTAAGATATAAAATGCATTTAGTCCCGAGCCAACAATACTTAGTTTGTCGAACGTTTGTCTACTATTTTTTTTTTTTGTTCACTAGTATAGCATCTTCATTTTGTTTTATATTTTCGGTTTTACATTGCAGTCTATTTTCTAACGAATATCCCTACCACAAAGTTATCCATGGAATGTACACTTACAAATACATGATACACAAAGAAATGTAGAATTTTGAAAAATGGAAGAAAACCAAGTTAATCATATATGCATGAATGCTTTACTCTTTTTATATTCAAGTTTCACATTACAACTTATTTTTTACAGATATTCCATCGCATAGTTATCCATGGAATGGGCATCTGGAAATAGATTACATGAAGAAACGAGGAATCTACAAAAAAAAAAAAGGATAATGGAAAATGAAGAGAATGTAGACTGCGAGGAATGGTACTTGCCGATTATATGTATTACTTTGTAATCGTCCGCATAGAAGAAGGATCTTGACCTGGTCAAAAGCACCCCTCCGAACGGGTAACTATTATCTCCGGCGTAATTACGGTCGTATACTCTAACAAGGAAACGGGCAGGTAACCGTACTCGCCGCTGCGAACCTGAAGCTCTTGTAACAAACAGGTGGCAATCATTTAATACAGTCGACTAGTATAGTTTCCTTTGTCTCCGGAAATCTCCGAGTCTGTCGGTTCCGTAACTCGAACAATGGCATTTTGGAGAACAATGGAGGGTAGACACAGGACATTATAAACGCTAGAGACCTGATATTACGCTAAAGCTACGTTGTCGTAGCAGTAGATTTTCTACAATCTTAGAGTGAAAATAATTCTTGACTAAAGTTGAAATTTATTGGAATACGCATCTCGTAAATTGTAAATATTGCCGGTGTCAAGCAAAAAATGCGCGGCGAATCACGTGAGCCGAAAATCACGCGCCGCGAAATGTCAGATATAAAGAGCGTTCTGTCTCTATTGTGTCAACATTTAAATTCCTCGATTAATGTCCCAATGAAACCGGAATATTTTCGATTGGCCAAATTTAATGGCACGGCCGAAAATGTCGTGAGTGTCACGCGAGATATCGTATAACCTTTGCATAACTCTGCGCGCGATAACATTTGCGTAGCAAGGATTTCTGATCGATACTTTTTTTTTTCTTCTAGACCGAGGTGTTCTGGAAAGCCTTGAATATCTTGAGTTATTATGCGGTAAAGCAGAAAGGAATTGAATTTGATTTTGAAGAATACGGTAAAAGATAATTTAATGAATTGTAAATTTCATTTATTATATCTTATTATGTTTTTGTTTCTTTCTAGATATGGTATCAGCAACTAAATTATATTTGGCATGCCTGCAATATTCAGCGATAGAGTTTTATGCTTCAAGCGGACAGAGTAAAAATAACAGGCCTTTATTGTTAGCATTTGCGTGGCTTCTTGGAACTCAGAATGCTCTGAATATCGTCACACGTATTAATCTAGCTCAAAGTGTACTGGGAAGAGAGTGTTTGTATTCCAAGGATGGGAAAGTAATTTTTTAAGCATAAATGAAATTAGTAATATATATCAATCGAGACGATTCGTCTTCAAATTCATTATCCTTTAGGAAAGAAACCTGGACTGTTGTATACCAGAATCGACCACTACGCTGATTAACAATGTATTGTATTTAAACGGTAAAGTGAATTACAATATAAAAGAGATATCTGAGCTAATTGTGGAGCAAACTAAGTTGATAAGCAAAGTGCATGCTGCGAGTAGTAATGTTTGTGGTCTTCCGCATCTAAGCGTATCAGAGTTGGCAGTAATAAAACGGATCGCCACCATGAATAGGAGGGCATTTTCTGGAGGAGATAGAAGATACATCAAAGAATTATCCGCTATTGCCAGTTTATTAGATACGTGTGTCAAATGGTTGAGCAAGGAACACATATTCTTTGAATGGATGGTAACGGATAAGAACTTGACTTTGCGACTACATGCTTTATCTTACAAAACATGCTACAACATACGGGTAAAAAATTGCAGGTGACAGTGGTCGAAGAACATAATAAAACGTTGAGCAAAAGTCTGGAGGATGTAGAGTGGAATGAAATTTCAAAGTTCATTTCTTTATTACATCGCGTGACACAAGAGAGACTTGAAGCTGTGTCGCCCGTAGACAGATCTAATAAGAATGTCCACAATCATAGAGCTAACTGTAGTTCACGTTTGGTGAAGACTCATTGTCCGGACAATGACACAGAAATAGGAAAATGGTTCTCAGAAGTCTCTGCTGAGCTGAACAGAGAAACGGTGAACTTGACGAAAATGAAGCAGAAGCTATCCGACAAACTGAAAGAGATCTTACAATCCCTCCCCTCTTGTGTCCAAGTATCGTTTTGAAAAAAACAAATAAATTTTCGCCACTTTCTTTTATGATTAGCCAATTACATTAAATTTGGGGTAATTGTCCTTTTCTATTTTTAACAATCGGGTCAGGTGGCGGGTATCGCCGTTATTTGATCGACAACGCCGAACGATGAAATGAAAACGTTGAAAATCGTCACTAAAAATATACCGATCACCGTCCAATTGTTAGCTCGTTCGGCCTTGCACATTTGAGCGTCGTCCTTGACATTGTACCTGCTGTTCCAGATTAATCCTATTCCTACTGCGATTTGCAAGAACAGGCTGGCACCGATCATCACCAACGACGGATAATAATAGGGGTGTCCACCGTCAGTTTGCAAAACGTAACGCAATTGATTCGCGTTGGCGGACAAAAGAGCCAAGTCCATCATCCCCTGGGCGAGAGTTTTCTTATGCTGATAGATATTCACATCGGGTATCAATGGATTCAACGGTTGAACAGGTGGCAATGGAAAGAACGGGTGTCCGTTGTCTGGGAACCAGCTCGGGATTTCCGGTGTTCGGGGTGCGCTTGGTAAAAGGCCATCGTCTATACCTCGACGATCGAAACCTATCGGAGGCCTTCCTTCGGGCTCAAGATCATCGATTTCTGGACCGGAAGTTGGTCGTGGATTATTCGTATTGTCAGTTTCCAGCATGGAACCGGAGCGGGGTCTAGCGATCGTCTCCAACGATTTCGAAGTTAACGGTTGCGAGACTTGGTCACCAACGTCGTCCATATAAATTATTTCCTCGTCGTCTTCCTTCGGGTGAGTCATAGTTCATTGACTTGGATTTATTAGCTAATAGAAAGTTACACACACACGTTTCACAATTACTATTAGTAATTAATAGTCTTTTTTTGTCTTCTTTTTTCAGATATCAAAGTAAATACACTTGAAGGCACAACGTTGGAGATGGTTTGTTTCCTTTGCTCTCCTCACGACGATTTTTGGAAGAAGAAAGAAGGGAAGAGCGCGTCAGCCACGATTTTAGATTGCTACGATGAAAGTCTTTATGGTTCTTACAATCTACCCCTCGTGAATGTTAACGCGATATACACGTCGTGTCCGCATCCGAGCACATCTCTTTCCTTGAACAACGATACATACGTGCACTCTGGCAGTCTGCTCGACACACCTGATAGCATGCTGCGCTGAAATCGATTTGCTTGGCGGTAAAAGAGTTCGAAGAAGTACAAGTCTCTTCTCTATTCATCGGATCGGAACGAGCTGATTCATGTCGATTCCCATGATGTCATGCGAAACGTCACGATTCCCTTATTCCTTCTACCCTGGATTTACCAGATTTGATCTCAGAGCCGCAGAGTAACGCAGCATTGTTTAAGTAACACCGCTAATTTACGTTAAACCCGTCGATGTAGCTACACCATTTCACACCATTCAGCTGCCACTGGAAGTAGAGCGCCGCTGAATTCAAAGTTCATAGTAGAGCTATAACTACGCTTTTTTCTTCTTGAAACAGGTTTATGCAATTGTATTCTATCGTATACGCTTACGTATTATTCGTTTGGATCTTCTTAGACCACGCGATCGAGTAAAAGGGAAATGGTTTAGGGATCGCGTGTTACATGCAACTGAGATGCGTTTTCTTAGGATATGTTTAAAGAGCCGATCTTTATGCCAAGGTTTCCTTAGTAGAAGGGGAATGGCATTGATCCAAGGGAATCCAGCTAGATCACCGATACATCTTATGTATAGATCTCGGATTTGTACAAGCTATAGGTGTAATTGCAAATTAATTAATGAGCACAACTTTTAAACAATATACATGTGTTATATCGCTAGTTCTGTAATTTCTACATATCAAATTTATTAAATAAATCTCAAATAAAAGAAGCTTGTTACTCTTTAACACTCGCCCGTTCTTCGGAAAACAAATGAGCACAGCTTTTAAACAATATACATGTGTTATATCGCTAGTTCTGTCATTTCTACATATCAAATTTATTAAATAAATCTCAAATAAAAGAAACTTGTTATTCTTTAACACGCGCCCGTTCTTCGGAAAACAAATGAGCACAGCTTTCAAACAATATACATGTGTTATATCGCTAGTTCTGTAATTTCTACATATCAAATTTATTAAATAAATCTCAAATAAAAGAAACTTGTTATTCTTTAACACCTGCCCGTTCTTCGGAAAACAAATGAGCACAGCTTTCAAACAATATACATGTGTTATATCGCCACTTCTGTCATTTCTACATATCAAATTTATTAAATAAATCTCAAATAAAAGAAGCTTGTTATTCTTTAACACTCGCTCGTTCTTCGGAAAACAAACGAGCACAGCTTTTAAACAATATACATGTGTTATATCGCTAGTTCTGTCATTTCTGCATATCAAATTTATTAAATAAATCTCAAATGAAAGAAACTTGTTATTCTTTAACACCTGCCCGTTCTTCGGAAAACAAATGAGCACAGCTTTCAAACAATATACATGTGTTATATCGCTACTTCTGTCATTTCTACATATCAAATTTATTAAATAAATCTCAAATAAAAGAAACTTGTTATTCTTTAACACTCGCCCGTTCTTCGGAAAACAAATGAGCACAGCTTTTAAACAATATACATATGTTATATCGCTAGTTCTGTAATTTCTACATATCAAATTTATTAAATAAATCTCAAATAAAAGAAACTTGTTATTCTTTAACACCTGCCCGTTCTTCGGAAAACAAATGAGCACAGCTTTCAAACAATATACATGTGTTATATCGCTACTTCTGTCATTTCTACATATCAAATTTATTAGATAAATCTCAAATAAAAGAAGCTTGTTATTCTTTAACACTCGCTCGTTCTTCGGAAAACAAACGAGCACAGCTTTTAAACAATATACATGTGTTATATCGCTAGTTCTGTAATTTCTACATATCAAATTTATTAAATAAATCTCAAATAAAAGAAACTTGTTATTCCTTAACACCTGCCCGTTCTTCGGAAAACAAATGAGCACAGCTTTCAAACAAATTTATTAGATAAATCTCAAATAAAAGAAGCTTGTTATTCTTTAACACTCGCCCGTTCTTCGGAAAACAAATGAGCACAGCTTTTAAACAATATACATGTGTTATATCGCTACTTCTGTCATTTCTACATATCAAATTTATTAAATAAATCTCAAATAAAAGAAGCTTGTTATTCTTTAACACTCGCTCGTTCTTCGGAAAACAAACGAGCACAGCTTTTAAACAATATACATGTGTTATATCGCTAGTTCTGTAATTTCTACATATCAAATTTATTAAATAAATCTCAAATAAAAGAAACTTGTTATTCCTTAACACCTGCCCGTTCTTCAGAAAACAAATGAGCACAGCTTTTAAACAATATACATGTGTTATATCGCTACTTCTGTAATTTCTACGTATCAAATTTATTAAATAAATCTCAAATGAAAGAAACTTGTTATTCCTTAACACCTGCCCGTTCTTCGGAAAACAAATGAGCACAGCTTTCAAACAAATTTATTAGATAAATCTCAAATAAAAGAAGCTTGTTATTCTTTAACACTCGCCCGTTCTTCGGAAAACAAATGAGCACAGCTTTTAAACAATATACATGTGTTATATCGCTACTTCTGTCATTTCTACATATCAAATTTATTAAATAAATCTCAAATAAAAGAAACTTGTTATTCTTTAACACTCGCCCGTTCTCCGGAAAACAAATGAGCACAGCTTTTAAACAATATACATGTGTTATATCGCTACTTCTGTAATTTCTACGTATCAAATTTATTAAATAAATCTCAAATAAAAGAAGCTTGTTACTCTTTAACACTCGCTCGTTCTTCGGAAAACAAACGAGCACAGCTTTTAAACAATATACATGTGTTATATCGCTAGTTCTGTAATTTCTACATATCAAATTTATTAAATAAATCTCAAATAAAAGAAACTTGTTATTCTTTAACACCTGCCCGTTCTTCGGAAAACAAATGAGCACAGCTTTCAAACAATATACATGTGTTATATCGCTACTTCTGTAATTTCTACGTATCAAATTTATTAAATAAATCTCAAATAAAAGAAGCTTGTTACTCTTTAACACTCGCTCGTTCTTCGGAAAACAAACGAGCACAGCTTTTAAACAATATACATGTGTTATATCGCTAGTTCTGTAATTTCTACATATCAAATTTATTAGATAAATCTCAAATAAAAGAAACTTGTTACTCTTTAACACTCGCCCGTTCTTCGGAAAACAAATGAGCACAGCTTTTAAACAATATACATGTGTTATATCGCTACTTCTGTAATTTCTACGTATCAAATTTATTAAATAAATCTCAAATAAAAGAAACTTGTTATTCCTTAACACCTGCCCGTTCTTCAGAAAACAAATGAGCACAGCTTTTAAACAATATACATGTGTTATATCGCTACTTCTGTAATTTCTACGTATCAAATTTATTAAATAAATCTCAAATGAAAGAAACTTGTTATTCCTTAACACCTGCCCGTTCTTCGGAAAACAAATGAGCACAGCTTTCAAACAATATACATGTGTTATATCGCTACTTCTGTCATTTCTGCATATCAAATTTATTAGATAAATCTCAAATAAAAGAAACTTGTTATTCCTTAACACCTGCCCGTTCTTCGGAAAACAAATGAGCCCAGCTTTTAAACAATATACATATGTTATATCGCTACTTCTGTAATTTCCACATATCAAATTTATTAAATAAATCTCAAATAAAAGAAGTTTGTGTGTGTTTTTTCACGGCTGCCCTTTCTTCGGAAAACCTACTCCAATTCCTTAAGCAAACGATAACGTGGAGGGAAAAGAACATTCTGAAGCGAAAATCTTGGGAAAAAGTTGTAAACCCAGATAACTGTAAACCTAAGATATTCCTGGAAATGACGTGACACTCCAGGAATTGGTGAAACGAAAGACCTCCTCGCATATCATGTTCTCCTGATACAAATTGGCGATTTCGAGCAACAGGACTTATCAAAAATCACGATTCTGTATCAGGAGAACATAATATGCAAGGAGGTCTTTCATTCCACCAATTCCTGAAATGTAACATCATTTCTAAGAATTTGCCAGCACTTGCTTTTGCGGAATCCCCTTTGCTCGAAATCGCCAATTTGTATTAGGAGAATATGATACGCGAGGAGGTCTTCTTTCATTTCACCAATTCCTGGAACGTGTTGTCATTTCGAAGAATTTGCCAGAACTTGATTTTACGGAATCCCTCGTACTTTGAAGATCGCCAATTTGTATTGATTCTTGGAATTGAACGTGATTCTCTAGGAAATTACGGGATTCTAAATTCTATCGGGGATTCCTTTGGAAACTGAAATTAGTAGTGAACAGGACTGTTTTTGCAAGTTTCTCGCTTCGGAATTATTCATTCAAAGTTCCTCCACGATACTTGTTGCTTAAGGATGCGGAGTAGGTTCCTTAGGAGTAGACAGGCATTAAAAAGATTCAGTCAGTTGAGTTTCCTTTACTGAAGATTTATTGAAAAATTTGCATAACGTAGAAATTACAAGAGTGATGAGAATCGAGCTTGAAGCTATTACGTATTAACGCTGAACTATACTTATACATTCATTTTCTATACATCTTACGAGTAATAATTAAAATGACAAGTTGAAATAGTTTATGAACTACGTAGTGTACGTAAATACATGTCTGTTGATTGAAATGATACATATCTTGCTTGTAACGTACGAAATCCGAGATAGAGATGCTTCTTAATTCGAGACACGAAGCGACGGTTTTATTAAAAGCGCACGCTCGTTCATCAGGCGCATTGTGTAACGTTACGGGGAATCGACGGAGCGCATATGAAGAAATTTCCTTGTCGCGTACGAACGCAGCATGCTGGCTACTCGACATTTGTCTTTATTATACCCCGTAGAATCAGCCGTTTGTTCCGAGAAACGGTATCTCGCTGGATCTCGGGACGCAGCGATACAGCTGCATAATTGATCTGTCGCGCGCGATGGCCTTAACAGATTCGCTTCTCCTACGAATAGCAAAAAAATCTGGCCCAAGACCGGCAATGTCTGACTAGATAGAGCTACCACGGATTATCGAGCTATTCCGTCGTCAAGTAAACAACTAGCCTGGTTAACGTTCAGATAGCAAGTATCATTCCTCCAGTCGATTTCAAGCAAAGCGCGTTAGAAGGTTTCCCATCAATGTTTTATATCATTTATAAAATCTTGCAAATTTTTAGCCAACGCGTGCAAGTGGACGAAGGAAATGAAAGTTCATGAATATACGAGGACAGAGAGGTGTTGTACCCATTGCCCAGGAAAATCCGTTCCTCTAGAACATAACGAGTTCCACGAATGTTGTCAGCCAACATACGTTTCCGGCAACTTGAGAATACCTTCGTTGAAGAGACAAGTAGTAGATCGGTCGAAACGAGGAGAAGCTAAGGAGGATCATTCCGATCTGTTGGGGAAAAATCATTCAACCTGTTACGAAGAATTCGCGTTAGCAAAGAAGCTTCACGCAGAGAATTTGGAGCACCAGCCCCTGCCCGACAAAGTAGACGAGTCGGTTTTTCAAAATGTCAGACCAGCAGAAAAATGCGTCTGTTACACGGGGGAAGCGGGGGCCCGTTGCAAGAGCTTGAAGAAGCGCTTCGGAACGATTCTGGGCTGCAAGAAGCCCAAGACGAAGATGGATCTGGCTATTTCGTGGGAGACTCCTGTAGATCCGATCTATGAACCACCTAGACCCGCTCGTATCGATGGTTCAGAGGGAGGACTCGCGCCAGCTATATTTACTCTGGTTCAACATTCCTCTGCTTCCCAAGCAACGATCCAATCCGAAAGGAACTGTCGAGATCAACGCAAATCACAGGAACATTTAGATCATTGTGCGATCGAGAATAAAAAGGAGGCTAGAGGGAGGGTCGAGTGTTGCTGCGATTGTCTCTGCACAAGTTTCAGCGGGGTGAACATTTCGAAGAAAACTGAGCACGAATTTGGGGAAGGATCTTTCAGAATGTGCGTTGCCTGCCAGACGAAACGGCCGAGGGAAGACCCAAGATTGATTAGATCGGCAGTCGGATTAACACTGAGCATGGAAAAGGGGGAAGATATTGGACGATCTCGTGGTAGCGAAGCAACGATTCCGAAACCAAAGGTTCCCTTTGCGAAAAGATCCTTCCGCGTCGACACTTTCACTCCACCTTTTAGCATTGTGAGTGGTTACAGGGACGCGGATTATCCAGAACACTGGAGACTCATGTCAGTTTATCAACAGTCTTATAGGAATCCGTACAAACGGACAAGTTATCGTTGTTAAGTTCAGAAGTTTAGGTGTACACATACATATATTGGGCCCCATCCCCGTTCAATTAATCCTGCCAATGTTAACGTTTCATTATCTACATTTCCAACGATTGCTCTACTAGTTTATTTCCTCTAAACAACCAATTGTTATGGATCGTTGTTAAAGATGATGCGTAAAGTGCAATGGGAAATGATTGATACGTTATAGCAGATAGCAGCTGGGAATCTAAGCTTTAATTTAAGCTCCCGTTTATTAGCAAGTAGTGCTCCTGCATAGAAACAACAATTCGGAAAATGTTCAATAAAGGAAAGAACTTTTCTAACGAGAAATCTTTAACCTACACATACCGACGCTCCAAAGTGACTTAACGGAGAAAGAATGATTTTTCTACGCGCCACGCACGCGACTCGATTTCGCCATTTACGGATCTTACATTCTTTTGCTCCTTATGCTACTTATATTAATATACTGTGACGTGGAGGATATTGCTAAATTCTGAGCTGCGTCCAGAAGAAGACTCTTGTTTAAGTGTTCAAGAGCGACGTTTTGTAGCCGGTTCAATAGGTCAGGATAGGGCGATATAAATCTTCGGAAATCGTCGCGACGCAACACGTAGATCTCACAGGTTTCCACTGCAGTCACTGTTGCGATTCTATGTTCCGTGTCCATCACCAGAGCGATTTCCCCGAAGTAACTTCCGTCTTCCAAGTGGCAAAGCTTTATATTTCATTTGCGAATGTAATTATTTGTATATGTATGTATTATATGCATGTATGTAGTATAATGATGGGGCGTTACCTCTTTCCCTACGGACGTATATACAGCCACGGTACCGGAAGACACGAAATACAAAGCATCTCCTTGAGTGCCAGCTTTAACGATCTCGTCACCGGCCATCAAGATTTCCGAGTGCAAAGCCCCGGTTAGCTCTGCCACCACAGATTCTGGTAAATGCTTGAATAATTCTACGCTGTTGATCAGTCTCCAGTAATTGTGCAAGATGAGTTCCTGCGGAGACTACCCCCCCGTGTAATTGCAATTTTCATAATAGTCATTGAGAGATATATCCAAGGCGATCGAACCTCCCGTAGATACGGTGAAACTTCGTATATAATTCTCCTGTCCCGCTCGAGCCTCATCTTGTTGCGGTAGTGATAGAACGTTGACAAACGACGTTGCAAGGATTGCGGTAGTTCCTTGTATCGCATATACTCCTGCAGCTGTTGCATCATCTTCAAGTGATGCTTGATAGTTATATGAAAGGTGGTCATTAGTTGAGTAAGTTGCGCTACAACAATAGAAATGATTATCGTTGTATGTCCAAGTAGAAACGATACGCGAGCATGGTCAGATGTTCACTCAATAAATATATGACGCCGAAAAATCCAAGAGTCGTCAGGATCATGTTCAATACGATGTCCTCCGGCGTTTTCATGTCCAAATAGTGAGACGAGCGAGTGAACGCGATTAGCGCACGATTCAGGCACACCAGGTACTTCTGCGCCTCCGTGCTTTTATTCTCAAAGTACTCCGTCTTGATCCAGGAGCTGTATCGCGGAATCATAGCGTTTCAAATAGAACAAGTATATTGAATCGAGGGGAACAACTAACTCGTTACTCAATGTGCCCAATATTTGCATAGATAATGGTACATAATATTCTAGGCAAGCGGCCCAGTGAACGCACACGACAATAACCGTGGATGTCTCCAAGATTTTGTGCATCTGGAAACCTCCACCGTACACCTGAAACGCGAAGATCAATGTCTTCTACTATTTTCTCCTGCTGTCAGTCTCGTCGTAATAAACAACTGACATCGTGGAGCCGGCGAAAATAAACGATATAGTTGCGCATTCGTAATATTTTCATCATATTCAACGTGGTACAGTACCACGTCGAGGCTGGTTCAATGTATTCGATTACTCCGATCGGTAAAACGCTGATAATGTCTATCAGAAAATAGCTTTGCATGTATTTCCTGCAACAGAGGGCGAGAGAGAGAGAGAGAGAGAGAGAGAGAGAGAGAGAGAGAGAGAGAGAGAGAAATAAGTTGGAACAATTGTTTACAATGATCATTCGAGAGTACTACATTTAATTACCGTGCCACTATCATGGGGTCCAGAACTATCATCTTTGTCCGATAATCGTAGTAACCCGTGAAGAACCACATGATAATGTCGCAGAAGAATACTATGTTCATCGTGTCGTTCAGGCTGTGCGAAATGTTGTGATTCTCGTAATAAAACGAGATTGCGACTGGAGTGATTAGAAGGGCGACGAGGGTGAACGGGGTCATTAGAGATTCCCAGACGGTCCTATCGAAACGAAACGAGTATTTTCTCCTTGTGGAAGAAATGTTGCGAAGCAAAATAAAAGATCCTCATTTAATTGTACAAATGAATTTCCACCGAAATGGAACCTGAATGTACTGAAGGGATGTATCATGTAGGGATGCGACTTGAGATGCCTCGAGATCTCGTAGTTGACCGCGGTTCTACTTTTCAGGCACCAACGGGTCAAAGGATGCTTCTTGCACAGTAAACGTTGCTTCAGGAACCAACGACTCGACCTTTCCCATACTTTATCACCCTCTTCGACGCTCATTAATTCATCCTGCTCTTGCGGCTGCTCGCAAACGTGTTGAATAATGGGGGTGCGCTGCGTAATATGTATATGAATTTATACATGCATATGCTTTAAAGGGCTTGATCAGACATGTTTCTACCTCCAGGTTTGGGGATTCCGAAAAATGGGGTACATAGGCCATCAAATCCATCGTGCTGATTTCTTGCTGAATTCTTTCAACTAAATTCTATTTTAAAGAATGTCGCCTCATTTACAATGTCTTACGGAACTCTATCTTTCTCGCAGTGCGCATTCGAGTCAATGTTACAGCAATGTTCACATTGCTGAACAAAAGATTCAGAATGTATAAAATTCGATACTTGTTCTGGGGGACTCGTTGCTTTATTCAATATTCATCGTTTAGCTGTTATCTTCATGCGAGTTTGTCCAATGTTAGATTATAATCATCCATGTATTTATGTAAGGATAGATCATGCATGCTCGGTCGGTTTATTAAACAGTGATCTAAATTTTATTTAAAAACAAATAAGTGTAACATTATTATTTCATCATGGTTAAAGGACTGACTACATCTACGTCGCATGAAATGTTCTCGAGGAAAATTTCGAGTCTCAAACGTGTTATCCTTTCAATCGATTATTCCTCTCCTAAATACACGTATTTATCATACGATAACATTGATTTTAGACGACAGAGTAATTTCAACTTTCATTCGTTGTGTAGAAAAATAATCAAGTATATAGGGGTGGGAATTTTCCAAGAGAAGTATTATAGTCGAATAAAAATTGCGTACATTTCTCTGCTTAAAACTTACTCTCAATGTACCGTTTAGTTCTATTACAAGTGGTATCTTTTTATAATTAGTAGCAAAGCACGCAATTCATAATCAGTAGGCGAAGAATCGTCATCATTCACTGGTTATCAGTTCAATTATTTTTATACAAAGTTCTTGAATGTATGAAAAAAAATGTCATACCCTTGTACACAGGAATACATATCGTGTTTTGATTATGTTACACTTCGTAATTCCATCTTGTATAGGTAAGCGAAACAGAAGTTCTCAATGTGCATAGAATATTAATAGAGTGGACTATTTCATTCTTATAATAAATGATATTATAAAATACATTCTTATAATTTGACTACATACACGAAACACGACGAACACGAATCCTTTACATTAATAAAATAAAGTAACTCGGAGAAGATCAATAACAATTTGTCCTCGACAGTTGTACCGAACAGAAAGGTTTCCCAAGATTCTCACATGTTGCATTGGAAATTAATAACAGGCGCTTGATAGTTAGATAATAAAAGTAATGTTAACACGTATGTAAGTAATGTAAATGTGTGGATTAAATCTTACAAAGTATAAAGTGAGCAAAACTTACATTCAGAATATGGAGCAAAGAAAAAAAACAAAAAGAAATAAAATACATACGAAACGTATGGCCGACACTTTACTGTGTATGGAATTATATAATGTGAATTTGCAGTGCAATTACAAACTGTGTCGCGGCGAACAAGTATAAAATGATCTACTTATCGGTAAGTTAAAAAATAACGTCTGTTCCGATTATACTCTCTCCTCTGGTGTACGCAAGCTCGAATTGTCAATGTGTCCGGTAAAAATACACCACTAAGATTTCAGTGCACCGTAAGTGATCACGAAAGATGAATCACGCGAAAAAGCATAATTTCTATTTTAATAAAAAATACTATCTTTCTTTAATTCTGAAAAATGTAAATTAAACAATAATTCTACATTCTTCCAACATATTGATGAAATTGATGAAAACGAAAAAGTAGCTATTATCGATACTTAGCACCTATGGCTTGGACTCGTCAAGGAAAAAAGAGAACTCAACGAGTAACAGCAAAAAGAGCAAAAAGAAAGAAAGAAAAGAAAAGGTCATTTATTAAAAGTAAGAGAATCCTTTTACGGGACAAAAGGGCAGTGATACGGACACTGAAATCTTAGTTTTCATTGCCGCCCCTCTTCCTTCGATCTTAATATTTACGATAGAAATATAATCATATATTAAACAAACTTTATACATTTAACACGCTTTCATTTCTCTTAGATATTATATGTATGCATAGATTTACATATACATATGTTTATTGTACGTCCTGCCGTACATGACGTGCCAATTCATTGACGGTTCAAATACTGTGCTTTGCACACACGAATACACGCTATGTAAAAAAATGGTTACTCTTCAGGTAACGGGTATCGTTAAAAAACATCCGACATCTCTCTCTCTCTCTCTCTCTCTCTCTTCATAGATGCGACAATCCTGTGTAATTATACAGAAATCAGTTAAAGGGGTAATCACCGCAATCCTTACTCGATACATCTTCCTTTGCAAACGCTCATAGCATATTTTCTCCTACAGTTATTAATTCCTCTATCGTCATCAAAAACATGAAGATAAATGTATCTTTTATGCTTATTTCATATTCATTTATATTCCATTTGGCTCTTTCCACTTTTTAATTTCTTCTAGGAATTTTAAGCGCAAGTCTATGTGCGTCTACTTCCTTTTACAATCTCTTTCATTCCTTCCATATACTAAACTCGTCACAGCTTTCATCGAATAGCATCGCATTTTCTAATTAAAACGAAGATACTACCAGCGGACATTCCTCCAAGGCTAAAATAAAAAAACAATTATATGTATTTATAAATAAATGAAGTTTATTGTAGTATTTCTAATATGTTTTTAATATTCCGATTTTATGGCGCATCATGCGTGAACGTTATTAGCTAGTGTTAGAAAATATCTATTCGTACTTTTTGGTACGTTTCACACAGCTGAACACGATGATGCGAAAGAGAACCAGAAAACATTCACATATTTATTTAAAAAATATTCATTATATATTTGTATAAATTATTCAATTATAATCAACGATATCCGTGCATATACTAGGACAAAACAAATTGTTTTATACATGGGTCTTCTAATGTAGAATATTCTTATCCATCCCTTTCGTTAATTGAAGAGGAATAAATGAAAATGTTAAGAAAGCTTACAATTTCACATAATGACGGGGAAAGTTGAATCATCCAATGGATTTTACACGCTAGTACACTGATTGTCGCAACGTAAATGCTTGCTGACAAACAAAGAAAAAATAAATATTGTTCTGGGTACAATAATTATCGTCGTTTAATAAAACAAAGCATGAACGCGCCAAGTAATTTTTATCGTAAAAATATTAAATCGCTTCTTCCGCTTCTTTGTACATTATCTACACGAAAATCTCCATATGATACCTACTACATTTCATATTTACATAATTGTCCTTCTCTGTCAGAGGATTACGGTACAAAAAAATACGAATTTGATGTATACTTTGTTTTCGTAACTAATTACATGGAGGGAACTTGAGCGAAGGAACACTCAATACCACGATTAATGAGATCGTTAGACATTACAACAAGCCCGTTGCTTATTTGGTCATCAAAATACACCGAGAGCGACTGATTGTGTATGCTCGTGATGATCCATCGAGAATAAAACATACTGAGACCAAAGCATTGGACGCAACAGTGATCTGAACCTGTAAAAAAACCTGTCCTAAGACAATTTCTTTTGGAAAGGTGTTGAACCTCGGAAAGGTACAATCTAGACGAGAATATTTTTCATTGTACACGAAGATTCGTTTATACGACCAACTACACTTGACTGACGCGTACATAGAAATTTTTTTACTTTCTAATACAAAATTCAGAAAAGACAAAAAGAGACTAGTGTGTCGATGCATGAACAATTATATTTCATTGCAGTAAGGATAATAAGTGTACTCTTGTATTTCTAATCACGTCTTTGATGTAAAGAAAAATTCGCTGCAAAACTTACCGTAGGGGTGAGATTATTATGGTGATGCGCTTACATCTTTCGTTAAGGAATCGAGTAGCGAATCTTTATTATCCTCCAGGTCAAGAGGATCCGCGGTATAAAGACTGCTTGTGGCTGTATCAGCTGTTGTGTTAGTTACAGGAGATGTGGCTGCCAAAAACATGTCGTCGTCGAAATCTAACAAGTTTGGAGCAGGGTTGTATGCCATTAGTTCACCACCATGTGTTCCATTGAGATTTTCTGCAACTGTAAGGTAAGTTTAAGTTGTGCAATCAATCGAGTTTTTCTTGTCCGTCGTTTCAGGCATCGTAAATAACAAACAAGCATCTTACTATTAGCGTGATCGTCGTCTTCTTTTTCAGAATGTGGATTCAGCTCTGGATTAACAGGCAAGCCAAAGGACATTGGATCATCCGCTTCGAATAGCTGAAAAAAGAAATGAATATTACATAATAAAGAAAATACGTTTCCCCTATATGTATATTACTGAAGTAACTTACACCGAGAAGCGTATTTGTGATACTGTAGCCCTCGCCGCACAGCATATCGCGAAGATTGTCCAATTCTGTCTGCATCGTTTCGAGGTGAGTATCCATTTCTTCCCTATAGACAATCATTCAAAGTGGATCAAAATGCAGTTAAGAGATGTAAGTTTATCCGCAATACGCGGATTGAAAAGGGAAATGCTCCACATCGGTCTAGTATTCATCCTGACCGTTTGAGTTCGCTTGAATTACAGCGCAAGCAAACTACCGCTATTCTCACTGTATGTACGGCAAAAGAAAAAATGACCATATTCACAAGAAAGAGATTGGCAGTGTTTTTTTTTTTTCATAATACTAATAGAAAATTCATAATGTTGCAGTGCCCGACTTGAAAAATGTTGTACAAACTTTTGTATACCGCAACAATTCTTGAAGAAAAGACATCCAAACCAAATTGACCTTTGAAACCCATGGGTAAATGAACCACTTACTAATGAAACAATGATTAACGATCACCTCGACAAAACCACGAGAGTCTAAGAATCGTTACACCCTCCATTATCAACTATAGCAGGTAAACATATACATCATTAATAATAAAACATATATGTATCTAACTCACAACTTCACAGATCAAGGAGAGCAATTATTCTGACAAAAACAAATTAAATGAATATAGGTCAGGTCGATCTCACATGCGATCGATCAAACGTTCGGGCCCATATTAATAAAATTGATTTCCATTCGGAATGAGAACTCTACTGTGTTCGAAGGAAGTTGGTCAGCAGATTCTTGGAGTTCCCTCTAGGCTCAATAAACGTGTGCTAGAATCAAGAACCAGCAAGTAAGAGAATAATTTGAAAAATATGAAAAAGATGATACCAAAGGGTGCTGCTCTGCATACTCTTCAGGTCCTACGGAGCATCGTGAAATTACTAGAGGAAAGGCAACCGTTTAGAGATCTGACAAAAGACGTCTCACATTATTATTATTATTATTATTATTAGTAAAGTGTCTAATAACACATTTGTGTAAAATTCTCTCTCTAAATGATGTAATTTCGAATAGAGAAATAAATTGCTTCGCTCCCACCTCTGTCTTCTGATTAAGGACTTTCACTATCCGGACACAAGTGGAACGTACTGCGTTTGATACTCTTTACCCATGGTCTGTGTTGAACTTACATAGATCCTAACCTGTAAGCAGCATCAGACATGCCACCGTGATGAACGACACTCAAAGACAAATCCTTTGAATTGCTTGTGCTTGCCCCATTGCAGCTGTCTTTTTCCTGCTCCAAACATTTCTCAGCACCATTCCTATAAGTAACGTTTCTGCTATCCTGTTCAGGGTTACCATCTGCGTTTTCTAATTGATCAAAGCCAGTGTCTGTCCCACTGATACCGGTAGTATTATCATTGCCTTCGTTGAACTGAACGTTCTCGTTACCGACCTCCTCGTTGATAATTTCCGGCACTATTAGAATATCCTCAAGCTTCACCAGGCCCGAATCGTTCTCTTGAACATCTCCCATTTCTGCAGGAACTTCTAAGTCGAGCTCTTGCTCCGCATCAGCTGCTCTGGTCATATTAGCTGCCATGGCTGCAAGCTTTGAGCTACGCACAGTCGCCACAGGTACTGGCTTTGAAGCTGGATTGTTTTCCAGCAAATCGATGGTCACAGGCTCTGCATCCTCTAATGGTATTTCAAGTAAATGTGTCTCTTCCCTAGAAAAGTGAGATAAGCAGTTGCCAATCTTTGTTCTCTTCAGTTTAGATCGTTGCGCCATAATCTGCTTTTGAACGCATTCTTCGCTACGATTCTGATCGATGGAAATATTTCAAGAGCGTACGTGGGTAAATTTAAAGCCTTATAGAAAAACATGCTTTGGCTTCTGCGTCTACGCAGCGAATCGGAATTGTTATAAATTTAGTCAGCTTGGAATAGTTGATACTATAAAGTTTTGTAAAAGCAAGCTACGCATTGAGGAAGAAGAAATAGTATTATAGTAAAGACTGATCGTGACTTTTTAAGAAAGTCAGAAATAGCTTTTAGATTGACATCATTTGAAAGCAATCATTAAATGTATACTTATTCTTTTATATGTCAATGTATAAATTGCTTGTATTACTTAAAATAATCCCGTGTATTTACTGGTCAACTTAGTTTGATACCCTTCAACAATACTTACAATGGGAACTACTTGTAAGATTCAAAGATCAAACGTAAAGATAATTAGAATAGAAAAATATGTTAAATACGTAACAAATATTACAAGTTTACATCACATATACTACATACAGATAGCAACAGCGTGTAAAGGATATAGTTGCGTTTAAGAAGAGAACATTCATGCATGGAATAGACTCTGATGCATATCGAAGAAACGCCATAACGTGTAGTATATGGCCGAAATAGATCGAGATCTACTACAAAATATATTGCAGTAATATTCAATATACCAATAGATGTACTCAGAGGCATAAGTAATTATAAATGGGAAGGGAATAACGATTTTCGTGGCATTAACATGAAATGATACAGCCAGTTACAGGATTGTATGATAAGCAATGTTGAAATCAAGCAATTAAACCAAATATTATCAAGACTTTGCTCATAAAGCATAACAACTAATTGAAACAAATGTAACTTCTTTTTCATTTAACGTTGACTTATTTTAATACGAAAGAATTACAATTGCTCTAAAATTTTGGAAGCAACAACAGGTAGTTGAAAGATTAAAAGAAAGTAATCAACTCGATCGAGAAACGCTTCCTTGAGCATCGCAATACTACCAACCGCCCATGCAAAATGGAAGTTAAGGAGAATCGCTATACAGTACAAAATAATCTCTATAGAAGTATGAACACCAACACCAAATGACAAGAGAAAAGTGATAACCTCGGTTCCTCTCCATTCTCTGTTGCCGGGATCAAAATTTTCACAGGCACCTTGTTTTTCCTCCTGGCAATATTTAAATTGCAATGATATGAATATCATTGAAGACTAATTACTGTTACAGAGTATGAGAAAGAAATTGTCTATAGAAAAATACTTTCCAGCTTTTTCCTTTAGATAAAGTTTGGTCATGATATGTATGTACGTGCAACATAATTTTAGTATTACATATGTATGTAATTGATCAAGCTGTTGTATTATGAGACGATTTAGAATGAAACATTATGCCCCTGTGTCTTTCATTTCATTGATAGATATACACCGCAACGTTAACTGTTGATTGTACTCCATGCATGGCAAGTAATTGGAATGTGCAAAGAGGTATGTTACAGTTCTTTTATCTGATTATTTTCCTTGTGTTAGCAAAAGGCAAGCGAGATGAAAACACAAGCTCCTTTTTTCTATGTATATATACACAGATAAAGTCGTACTTGGTCTTTATCGTGCAAAACGCAATCTTATATCTCGAAAATTGAAAGATTGTACACGATGTGATTACACGCCGTTTATTTCAATTGGAAAATCTATTTTTCGAATAAGATTTTAATAAGTGCATTGAACCTACTTCTTTTTGCCCTTGCATCCGCGTTTCTTCCTCGAATCAACCTCTTGCGGATTAACATGTTGTACGTCAGAGCTTAGCTGAACAGGATGATCAATTAAATGGACCGTTTCCATGTCGTCTTCCATTATGGACGTATTGTTGTGTTCTGGGCTTTCAATAGCTGGGCTTTGATTTCCTTCCAGCATTCTAAACATCAGCACAGATTTATATATTATATTACATGGGAGTACGAGAGAATAAAATCATAAGATACGAGGTGGCATACTCTGCAACAATATATTCCGAATCCAGCTCTGGCTCTGATGCATCGAGCTCGTGTATCACAGGACCTACAGGCGACGCTTGCGGCTGAAAAAGAAAGTGTATGTTAAAAAAACAATATGGTCGCAAAAATTATGCAAGATATGTATAATCACCTTGGACAATTTCGTTTGCTTACTACGCTGACGATTCGAGTCGTCGATCATCAATGGGTATCTCCTTTTAACGGAGAGACCACCGCGCCTCGAGGGCTGTACCAAAGTAACTAAGAAATGTATAAGTTTATTTACAATTTGCTGTTGCTTAAGGTGCTTCTGCCTGAGCATTGCCAGTTCTCTCCACAATGCTTCGTTCTCCCTTTTCATAGCCCCGAGTCTCGAATCTAAATGCTCTTGACGGCCTCTCATACTTCTTACTTCGGTAAGCATTTTATTCATTAGTTCTGGCTTTATAGGGGCGAGTGCTGGATCTTGCCCCTTGCTGGACGCAATCTGAACAAGTTGTGGCAAAATATAGGATCGCTAGTTACATACAAAAACGATGCCACGAGCTTAGAAAGTGATTACGCGTGATATTATCGCTTACTTTTCTTTTAATATGTTCCACAAGATAGGGATGTCCTTTGCAAAAGAACTGGTGCGCAAACTCCATTTCATCTCTGTCGCATTTTAAACCACCGAGCTCAACGGACACCTTCTTGTGAAAGCCATCTGGATAGATACATATTTGTAATTAACAATTTTTCCAATATTATGTTGATGTACACGTTAAACAACATGTATGTGAATGCTTACACATGTTCAATTGACGAACAAAGCTGGCCATATTATTGTGTTTGTAGTAATGTGGCAAGAGTTCTCTGGCGAACTGTGCCTGATTCCTGATAAAGAAACTCCTTCCATTCTGAAATCGTAGGCTCATTAAAATCTATCCTAGCAAAGATTGAACTTGGCAATTAACATGTTTCGTTTATACGGGAAGCACCTGTTGTCATTCGAGATTCACTCAATTCGTTTGAAGCGCATTTTTAATTGCATCCAGTAGAAGAGAATGCGCGATTATTGAAATAATTCAAAACTATATAACCACATAGGTGAGTATGGAATAAGTTAACAACGATGGTCGCTTGTATGGAAATATAGGTTGTGTACGTATAGTAATGTACACCGTCGGAGGTCAACGTTTAACTTACGTTCAACCTAATCGTTTTTCGCGTGACATAAGCAGCGCATTGTCACGGACAGAAGAATCGTCTGGTTTGTAAGAATTTTGAATAGGTTGCATACAACACCACCCACCGAGTGGATAATAAATGAATAACAAAATAAAAATACTTACGGGTGACCAACAAATAAGGTCGTCAGTTTCAGGATCCTCGACCAGCTTCCAGAGCTTGGCAAGGAACGCCGGTACACCTGTACCTAATTCCGGAATTGTATGCATCTCGGCGTCAATAGATTAAATACAGCGTGCAATAATCGCCCAGTTTTTGAACTTGATCTATCCCACGAAAAAGTCCTCACATTTCACCACAATGGCTGACCGCTGACGATGTTATTCTGCTAGCTGTACTCACTGCCAGTTACAGGTGGGGAGCGAGAAGAGGAATGCGTATTTTAATGGTCGTTTTCCATTTAGAGATGCAGCATGCCACACCGTCGCAGTTGGATCGACGTTATTCGCTTGTTCTTTTGTAGCACAGGGGTATTACCGAATAGGCGTGCTTCCGATCGACTTGGAGAAAATATTTCATTGAAACGGGAGCCAAGGTGATCGTTAAGCCGCTCTCTCCATGAGAGCGAATAGCGCGTAATTTCAAACTGATTCGTCTGACTTTCTTTTTGAACGTGTCATTTAAAATTAATTTAACTATGTTAGCCATAACAAAATCAGAACGAAAAACCTGACAGAGCTTATTGGACGGTACGCATTAAAACGTGGGATTGTTTTTTCAACACTTATATTGACTGTTACACAAAAATGATTAATACTGCTCGCAGATTTGTACATATCTTTGGATATGTAAATAGTTTCGATAACAATAATTGTCGCAAATATGCGTGAGAAATATATACACGCAAGATAGTAAATCTCCATAAACACGTGCTAACAAATTAATCCAAGTCCCTGACATCACATAAAATTATAACAACGTGGTAATCAAAAATTAACATTTACGCAGCACACAATTTAAACAGTCCATACATATATGTATACGGATTCGGATAAACAGAACATTATATTTGTAACGCTAAAGGTAATTCAGAGAAAAGATGGTAGAAACTAATTCCTGATCGATTTTGTCCAACTTTAACATAATATGTATAAGTTGAAACTTGGAAAACATTAGATACAGCAATTAAATTATTCTAGATATGTGAAAGATTGTACTTTATCCTATTTCATCTAAAATCCAGTGTATGGAACATTTTCGGAAGGAGCCGCGTGGACGTTTATAAAATGTAATTAAAACTACACACGTTTATAAATAGTAAATGCTTGGAAGATAAGTAATGGCACTTTGCACATTTCGACGACTATTGACACTACTTCTAATTTCATTAGAAATAAAGTAAAGATAATAATAACTAAAATACCTTTACCTACAGGAAATCTTCTGTGGATGTTACTGTAGCCTCTATAAGCAGACCAAAATCTAGCTCGGCTAGACTAGCTAAAAAATGAAGTTGATTTAACATTAAAATAGATTGCAAGTTTTTCAAGTTAAATAAAGTACCTTTTGCAGTAAGGAGATCGAGAAATGTATCCAACGGGGATAAACGATCCGCTGACGGAAATGCAGCTAGACCTATAATGTTGTTTTTAATCGCACTTACATACGAGTCCTCTCTAATTATTTCATTATTACCATTATGATGATTTCTGAGTTGCTGTGTTCTGCCACGATTGGGACATATCTCGCCAGATAAAATACTCGCAGCATGTTCGCGGGCCCTTAACATAAAACTCACTGGATGCAACCACTGATTTAAAAGCCTTTTCGCTCGAGACTTTGGCAACAAGGACAATAAATTTAATTTACGAATAGCATTCTCTTTCGTATCGCTAATGTCTGTAAAATAAAGAAATCAGGTGAAATATAAGAGAGTGCGACTAAATATGTAGAAAATATGTTGTGCCATTTCAAACATTTTACCAGCCATAATAATTTTGCTAACATCGACTTGCAACTCAAATACCGATCGTTGGACGTATTGCAGAAACATCGAATAGTTGAGCGTTCTATATCCAAGGTACGTGAAGAAGGATGTAAATCCTTGCGGTGCTGGAAAAGCAATACTTTCTATCGCGCATCTGTAACGCTCCAGTAATGCAAACAATAACCATCGTCTTGCTTCGTCCAATTGGTCGCTAAAAGTGCATCAATGAACACTGAATTACAACTTATCGATAACGTTTTCTCTTCAATTGATCATCTTACATGAGAATGAATCCGCGTTCTTGCTCGATCCGGGGGTCCACACTAGCAGCGCGACATAACATTTGACAAAGCGTTCGTGAAGTTTCCAATTGTGCTGCTACGTGTCTAGTTGCCATAGCGTGGACGTGTAACGGGGCACACGTCCCTTGAACGTGCGATATCGATGTCGGTGTACCATGCTTTAACAGGTACATGGACAATTCTCTCAAATTTACAGATACAATATGCTCTTGCTTCGAGGCGGTACAACTCTCTGTTTCGTTAAACGGCAAACTGGCATCCAATAGCTTACTAATGCGACCACCTGTTAGTTCGCCAAGTGATACCGTAGCGACGACCAATCTGCAATGTTATTCAGAGAATTAGCTCAACGGGACGGTGATATATTTACTGAAAGAATGATGTATTACTTAAAATTGATATGATATTGTGTAGATTAGAACACGAATTTGATTAATCACGTGTAAGCTTTCATTCCGTTACTGAACACTTATGAAGTCAAATGTTACCCTCCGCTCGGAGACATTGGAGTACTGGATCTGGATAATGCTTCAGGCTGATAGCACGCTAAAGAGACTAACAATTTCTCCGCAATTTTGCTCGGCTTGAATCTATCTTTATCCCCGTTATTCTTACTAAGCTGATCCCATAATCTGGTCCACAAGTCGCTGCGATAAGGAACCAATCGCTGCTGCGGCGACAGTAACATTACCGATGTATTCCAAAGCTTCTCATGACTGAGCGTTATGCTTAAATCGTTCACTCTGATCTCGAAACTTATGTACTTCTCCACAGTCGTAACAGGTAACAATGCCGACAAAGGTGCAGCATCGGCTAACAGATTTTTTTGCACCAAGGCGTACGAACCACCGATAAGAATCTCCTGCATGTACCGTACGACCTCCAACGATCTAGGCCTCTCTGCGATCATGCATACTAATTCTGAAATAATATCCAGATCGTTTTTATGACAAAGAAAGTAGTGCAGTATTCCCAAGCGTACTTCCGTCGTGCTCTCTTTACGAAACACTTCGGTAAGAAACTCGGCCGAGATTGTTAATTGCACCAAGTCCAGCGTAGGCAAATCTATCGTTAGTATGTTCACGTTAGATTGAGACACGTTGCTTCCTTCCTGGAAAGTTGCGTCGTATTTCTTTTTGTTCCCTCTGTTATTAGTCTCCAAGTCGAGCAAAGGTACTAGATAAGAGGAGCGAGATGGGAGTGAAGTTAAAGGGCCGCACAATATATGGCAGCACGGCTCGTGATTCGTCCCAATCTCGAGGAGATGGGTGAATAAACCCTGCACGAGAACGATCATGTAATGATGCTCGTATATCGTGAACGTTGGTCGTATGAGTTTGGCCTGAGCCCACGGTATGCCTGGTATAACGCAGTGTATCACGCAACTGTGATGAAGAAGCGTTACAGAATATGCGAAGTGCACCGTATTAGATTCGTTCAATGGGTTGAGTACATGCTGCTGCGGTTCTACTGGTCGATATAGATAATGGTGGCAAACACAGACCATCCCTTTGCAGTCAGAAACGACAATAAGATCTAAGGAACAATCGTGAATTCTTAAGGGAATAACGTCGTCCTCGTAAGTTCCACAATTGGAAGAAGTCGATAACTGAGGCAAATTTAATGGTATGTTTAGCTGAAAAGAAAGCAGCAGGTTTGTTTTTAAATTATGTGCATTACAATTATTACAAAGGTAAAGTAAATCACTTACTACAGTCTCGTGTGGTAGGTCATCATGAAACTGAAGACCACTGAGCGTTGGATTAGTTTTTACTGACTTATTCTCTTTTTCATCTTCAACTTCGGAAACCAGACTAACTGGAATTTTTCTATGATGTATGTGATATAAAACCTGATTCATCATATCCCATTGTGCCCAAATGAATGCCTTAACCAGCGACTCAGACTTTAATTCCCGTATCACATAAAAATCCGCCTCAGATGTATCCAACACGGCAGTGTATATTATAATGCCTGCAGAATATAGAAATTAAATTTAATTCTAATCAGCAGGAATAATCATGTACGATTCGTACAATGCGTAAGCCTTACATTCTTGATGAATCAATAATAAAAATTTGTCCCATTGTCTGTGCTCTTTTTCTCTATATAAAAATTGAATTCTCACTTGCTGAGATCTATTTGTGTCCAAGTTACGAATCTTCATCTCTTTTCCATTCAATTCAATGATGAATGCCTCGTACATTTCCACCTCGGTTGGTACACCACAGTCTTTTGATTCTGCAGTGGTTTCTATGGGAACCTTCTGTTTTCTAACATATCCAAAAAGTGTACGACTTTGATTTATCGTCGCTTGTACAATATTCAAGACTTCTGAGAACTGATGTAAAACCTACGAGACATTGGAATTATATTAATTTCATATATTTCATACACGGAATGTGTTCTTTTCTATATCGACTTGCCTGTAACTTGTCATTAATCCGGTCGTAATGGCCTACAACAGTATACGACGTACTTGTATCGTTTTCCACAGTTTCCTCTGTCCATCCGACTAACAACGATCCATCCTTCTCCTGGCCCAATAATTTCCACTGTTCGGCTAAAAATGAAGCTTCCTTTTAAATGAAATATAATTCACATAAAATCCACAATACATACGTCTACTTAATACATATTTATATCGTAACTAGTGATTCGTTGGCATCATGACGTTCCCGCTAAAATGTTACAAGTACCTGTGAGCCGTCTAAAGAATATTGTGCATTGCAATAATCACCTGAGTGCGCTTTTTCGGGCAGTAGTAAACATAATTTAGCAGCAAGATTCTCTATCATATCTACTTATAAATCCTTCGGGATAAATGATGCTTGTACAATGTATTGCAACTTGAATAATAAAAATCAATCGCCTTCACATTAATGGAAAATCGTGCGTATCTTTTGACATTATCCGATGTATCGTCTGTTGTCGTCTGCTAGACGTAGCAGCTACGCGATGGTGGTGGAGGACTATTGAACTATCGTACCATCGATAATTATCGATGGTCACCACTATTGAACATTTATTTTATCGATCACGAGTTGTACGTGGCGCCATCTCGTGTCGTTTGTCTTGAATGTTGATTTTCGACGTTTCGACTCCAAACACGAGACGGCGCCACGTACACGGTTCCTGCAAATGTTTAATGACCCTTGCGTATGCGTCACTCGCATACAATAGCTGTGAAGTATGCAATCCAGAAGATGTTTACGATAGCTCTACTGGCACATATCACATAGATGGACGAAATATGCGTATTCTATATTCCATAGATGCATCCCCGATGTCTATGCAATCGATAACTATCGATTGTTGATGACCCAATTATCGGAAACTATCGACAGTCCAGATTATCGATATTTCCCCGAACAGCAGCACAACAATATCCATTGGAATTATAAGGATTATTGGCGGGCAAATTACAACCTGTACCTGCAGTTGTTCGAACACCACAGTGCTTCCACAAATAATAATAATTTTTCTTGTTCGGTTTATAAACATGTTATCCTTAATTAAATGAAGTAAATAAGAAAATAGCTGGGTTTGCATTTTATATAGTTGATTGTCGCATAAGATGACGAGCTTACAAAATACAGGAAAATTTCGACCCTTCAGATCAGGTGCAAACAATGATCAAAATCAAGAAGGAAATGCCACCGGGTATTATAACTTGAATTCTTGATCTATTTCGACGTTCTATAATTTCTTTTCATTTATCTGTTGCCTGTTTTTTTGTTGTTGTTTTATATTTCTCCAGAGATGCCTCAGGGAGTAGGTTGAATCAAGTTAACGAAAACATCAGGGTGGACGGTTTGTATGGATTTCACAGAGTGACTGATATAAAAGAAAGGATAGGATTTCTGATTAATATGCACGCAGTAAGTATTGAAAAGCATAAGGAAAATGTTGGCAATCATTTTATTGTATTGCCTATTTATTTATTTTATTTTCTCTTTCCTAATAGACAGAAATTATGGAGGACGACAAAAGATTACAAAGCGGAGTGGACTATTATTTTCTGGAAGAGGACTGCACCAGATTTAAAGTTTCTCATCCCTATTGCCCGTATTTTTATATCCTGTGCAAGAAGGATACATACGAGGAAGTTTCCACGGGTTTAAATAAGAAATATCCAGAACTCATACATAAATTAGAGACGCTCTATAAAGAAGATCTAGACTTGGTAAAATGGAATATAAAATAGACACGAAGCAGCATAAAGAAATAATTCGACATCTTTCCTTTCAGCCAAATCATCTGGTCGGTTTAAAGCAAAAGTATTTAAAGCTCTCCTTTTTAAATGTTGTGGACCTGACCAAAGTCAGACGTGACATTATAAAGGCTGTAAAGGTAAACAAGGAACGAGAAAAGAGTAATACTTATTACACAGATATGTTGTCCTCTGTTTTAAACCCGGCTCAGGATACCGGTGATTTTACAAAACAAATCATAGATTTTATGGATAATGTTCTTGATATTAGGTATACATTACCTGTTCCTTTAGTATGCGTAGAATACGACGCGCGTATTAATGGTATAAATACATTTTTCAGAGAATACGACGTACCTCATCACGTTCGAGTATCTATAGACATGAAAATTTTTTGCTGTAGCTGGTACTCTGTAAAAACAAGGGGAAATGAAGTGCCGATTATTACAAAGAGAGATGATATCATCGAGCCACCTGACCCAATAGTTTTGGCTTACGATATTGAAACCACGAAGCTTCCTTTGAAATTTCCAGATGCTGACACGGATCAAATTATGATGATATCGTACATGGTAGATGGGCAGGTACTACTCCATGCTCTAGAAATTAGTTTGTTATTTAAGACATTCTTTAATTTGTTTTTTTTTTTTACCACAAATCTCATTGTTATTTTTAAGGGATACTTAATAACAAATCGAGAGATAATCTCTTCCGACATCGAGAGCTTTGAGTACACACCGAAACCGGAATTCGAGGGATTCTTTACGGTGTTTAACGAGCCAAACGAAAAGGCTACGATAAAAAGGTTTTTTGATCACATAAACGATATTCGGCCGCATATATTCGTAACTTATAACGGTGATTTTTTCGACTGGCCATTCGTTGAGACAAGAGCAGCCTTTCACAACATGGACATGAAGGATAGAATTGGTTTTTCGAAAAATCGAGACGGAGTTTATTCGAGTAGACCAGCTATGCACATGGACTGTTTGTGTTGGGTAAGGCGCGACTCTTACCTGCCCGTTGGTTCGCAGAACTTGAAAGCCGTTGCAAAAGCAAAGCTTAGGTACGATCCAGTCGAACTGGATCCCGAGGACATGTGCAAGTTGGCGTCTGAAGAGCCAGAGACCCTTGCGAACTACTCGGTCTCCGATGCTGTCGCTACGTATTATCTTTATCAAAAATACATTCACCCGTTCATATTCGCTTTGTGTACCATTATTCCTATGGAACCTGATGAGGTACTACGTAAAGGATCCGGAACGTTATGCGAATCTCTTTTAATGGTGCAGGCCTTCCAAGCGAACATAATATTTCCGAACAAGCAAGAGCAAGAGTTAAATAAACTGACAAGGGATGGACACTTGTTGGATCAAGAGACGTACGTAGGAGGACACGTAGAAGCTCTGGAGTCGGGTGTTTTCAGAGCCGATATTCCCTGTCGCTTTAAAATAGTACCGAGCGCTGTGGACGAATTGATAAACGGTGTTAAGCCTGCCTTAACGCATGCTATACAAGAGGAGGAGAAGGTCCCAATAGAAATGGTTACAAACTTTGACGAAGTCGTCGAGGAGATCACAGAGAAGTTGAAGGCTTTAAGAAATCAACCGCTCAGATTGGAGAATCCCGTGATTTATCATCTGGATGTTGGCGCTATGTATCCGAATATTATTTTAACTAATCGACTCCAACCGTCCGCGATGGTCGACGAAACGGTATGCGCTGCGTGCGATTATAATAAACCGGGAGCGCTTTGCCAGAGAAACATGAGGTGGATGTGGAGAGGAGAATACTGTAAGCTAGCTAGTCGTGTAAATAGAATTACAAATATCTTGCAAAATATATATATATATATTTTTTTTTTATTTCAGTTGCTGCTAGTTTAAGCGAGTATCAACGCATGCAGCAGCAACTTGAGACCGAAAAGTTTCCACCGCAATTTCCCGGCGGAGCCCGAAGAGCGTACCACGAACTGTCCAAAGACGAACAAGCATCATACGAGAAGAAACGACTTACAGAGTACTGCAAAAAAGCTTACAAAAAAGTTAAAGTTACCAGTATGGAGGAACGGACGCAAACCATTTGCCAGAAAGAGAATTCTTTTTACGTGGACACTGTAAGAGCGTTCAGGGATAGGAGATACGAGTACAAGGCGCTCACTAAAGTCGCGAAGCAACAAGTGACCGCAGCCCTGGCAAAAGGGGATGCGGCTGATATTAAATCCGCCAAAAGTCGAGAAGTACTGTACGATTCTCTACAGCTTGCCCACAAGTGTATCTTAAATTCTTTCTACGGCTACGTTATGAGAAAGGGGTAAGTAGTTTTATTTCAATTTTCATCTGCGTATCAGTTTATTCATTCTTTTATCTAATTTTAGATCCCGATGGTTCAGCATGGAAATGGGTGGCATTGTATGTTATACAGGAGCGCACATTATTATGAGAGCCAGAGAAATCATAGAACAAGTCGGCCGCCCGTTAGAGTTAGATACTGATGGAATTTGGTGCGTTTTGCCTGCATCCTTTCCCGATAACGTGCTTGTTCATACCACTCATCCGAAGAAATCGAAGCTCGCAATATCGTATCCAAACGCCATTCTTAATTTTATGGTGAAGGTAAGTTGAGGCTACAATGCTATTTTATTTGATAAAAAGAATTGTTTATACTGTCTTTTTGATTGAATACATAGGATCAATTTACCAACGATGCATACCACGAGCTCGTCGATCCTGAAAATTTAACATATACAATCAGGAGCGAGAACTCTATATTCTTCGAAGTGGATGGTCCTTATCTAGCCATGGTACTACCCGCGGCGAAAGAAGAAGGAAAAAGATTGAAGAAGCGGTACGCGGTCTTTAATTTCGATGGCTCTTTGGCCGAATTGAAAGGTTTCGAGGTGAAACGAAGAGGTGAGCTTCAATTGATAAAAGTCTTTCAGACATCCGTGTTCGAGTCTTTTCTGAAAGGTAGCACACTTGAAGAGTGCTATGCATCGGTAGCCAAAGATGCAGATTACTGGCTTGATATTCTCTACAGCAAGGTGGGTACAATATCCTCACTAAATTAATGGTAATTCACGTGAATAATTTTCAGTGTGCAGATATGCCAGACGCGGAGTTATTTGAGCTTATATCCGAAAACAAATCGATGTCGCGTAAATTGGACGAGTACGGAAGTCAAAAGTCTACGTCCATTTCTACTGCTAAAAGATTAGCCGAATTTTTGGGAGACCAAATGGTCAAGGATGCTGGTCTAGCTTGTAAATATATAATTGCTAGTAAACCTCAGGGTGCACCGGTCACGGAACGGTAGAAACAATTCTTGTCATCGTTTTATAAGGTACATTTAATAATAAATACTACATCTTCTTGAAAATATTAGGGCAATACCGCTAGCGATTTTTCAATCGGAGCCAGCGATAAGAAGACATTATTTACGCAAATGGCTGAAGGATCCTGCTTTACAAAGCGACGACATCCGGCACATTTTAGATTGGAGCTATTACATCGAGAGACTCGGAAATGCCATTCAAAAAATTATTACTATACCAGCAGCAATCCAAGGAGTACGAATTATTATTTTTCTATGATGTTCTGTTACTCGAGCAAATTAAACAATACCTTTCTTTGCAGCTGCCTAATCCTGTTCCTAGAGTAAAGCATCCGGATTGGTTGCACAAACGATTAATGGAAAAGAGTGCGTCGCATAAGCAGCAAAAGATTACAGACATATTCAGCGTGGTGCCTAAAGAGAAAAGAAACGCATCTGATTCCGGCGATATGGAAGATATCGCAAGTGGAAGCGGAACGTTTAAACAACCATTACCAGTTGTGAACAAGAGGAAAAGGCATAGTTCCGACGAGGACGCGGTGCAAACTGCGAATAGAAGCTGGAAAGAAGTTCTAGGCCCACCACCGCCGATGGGAACGACCAGAGAAGAGAGGCAGAAATGGTTGCAATTTCACAAACAAAAATGGGTTTACCAAGCTGATCAAAGGGCTGTATATCGAAGGGGCAAAAAGAGTAAAAGATCTAACAATGACGGGAACCAAATTAGCTGGGGTGTTACGAGAGACAGTAACACGGCCACTTTAGGTGGTTTCCTGAGACGGGCTCAGAAAAAATTGCTCATGTTACCCTGGCAAATTATTCAAGTAAGAACCAAAATTACTAGAACAGCTGCATTTACAATTTGTCAATTGTGTCGAAGAATTTCAACGATTGATTAAACTATCTAGATATCACCCACGAATGAGCCAGGTCTGTATCGCTTATGGGTATTGGTCGAGAAAGATCTGCATGCATTACGTCTAATCATACCTCGGATATTTTATGTAAATACTCGTAAAGCAAAGCCTGATCCAGAACCGTATAAAAAGGTATCCTGGAGGAAAAGTTCCAAAGTTCTTCCGCGATCTCGGCCTGTGTATAATTTGTATCGGTATTCCGTACCGGAAACACAATATCAAATGCATAGTCAGTAAGTTTCGTTCGCCGGATTATTCCTTGTAAGAGCTTATGTTTTCTTCATCTAATTAAACTTCTTGCTTTAATTACAGGATGCTCCTGGAAGACTTGAGTAAACCAGAAATAGAAGGAATTTACGAAACTCAAATGTCATTAGAATTTAGAGCTATTCTTCAATTGGGATGTGTTTGTACGGTCGATCCGAAAGCTGCACGCAGCGTCGCAGACGGTGCAGATACGTTTACCTTGGATCAGTTGGAATTCAAGAGTATTGCCGTGCAACCGTATCTTAGAAACGTAATGGTGTCTCATTTTTCACCTCTTTTATCGATTAGAAAAGAAATTATATCTACTTCGTTTTAGATCCACGAAATTAATTATATTTTCTTGTATCATCATTGGAGTTCGAATCATCAGAGAGCATTGTGGGGTCTTTTTTTAAATACCAGTCAAAGAGCACATATATTCGTTTTGGATTCGGTCTCGTCAAATCAGATGCCTAACATGAACGCATTGTACACGCAAGAAAGAGAAACTGTGTAAGATTGGGGAATTTCAAGTAAAAAATTTGTTTCACCGAGTAAAATAATTATCGTCCTGCCATTTATTTTACAGGATATCAATGAACGGTTTGGACAAAGTGAAAGCTTTACCAGAATCGATGCAATTCGTGTTACGATTCGAAACGAATTTTCAACAAGTTTGCCGTACTTTACAAGCGGCTCTAACCGCGTATAAAAACGAAGGACACGGTGCAACGATATTTATTACTCAAACAGCTTTAGGTATTTTTTACTCGAGCTTTGATTTTTGTAATCATTTTTCCGTTTCTTTTTCATTTCTGGTCATTTGTTTATCTTAGATAAAAAGGCATTGGTAACTCAAATGCCGCTACTTAATGATTTTCCATTGATTAGCACCCACGTGCAAGATATCGAAAATTTGTACAGCACATTGGAGTGGCAAAAAGTTGGCGCAAAAATAATGATTCGCCACTATTTTAAGAGTCAACAATTATTTGAATTAATGGCTGAACAATGTAGATTTTTCCATGCACCTATTGGAAATATTCCAGCCGATCCTACCTTGTTCGGCGCGGATTTATTTTACGCCAGGCACTTACAAAAAAATAACTTTGTCCTATGGTGTTCTCCCACGGAAAAGCCAGATTTGGGTGGCAGTGAAAATGATGACAACAGGTTGCACTTACATTTAAGCGTGGAATTTAAATTATAGATAATTCTCTTCTGTTTTTTTTTTTTTTTTTTTTTTTTAATGAGATCAGTTGCAGATTATTGACGGACTTCGAAGAAAGTTCGCATTGCGCCGCGAATAATACTGGGGCTTATTCGAGTGTATGTATCGAACTGGAGATAGAGAGTTTAGCTGTGAATACATTGTTACAATATCATCATATACACGATGTCGATGGGACTAGTAATTTCGTTGCATTCCATAATCAACAACAGACAACAGTTCAGGTAAGAAATTTTCTTTAAGGAATTAATTTCGTAAGAAAATATTAAAATGGTATTTCCATAGGATATGGCAACAGGTGACTCTATGACAGGAGTGATTCCTACTTACGACGAAACTGCACTTTGTAGTCCGGCTTTCAGAGCACTACGAAGTATGGTCAATGCATGGTTATTGGATGTTTCGGTTTATAAAAATGTCTTTGCGGATTATCAGATTATTCACTTTTATAGGTAAGCAAAAAATATCTTCACTTTACAATTTTATATTTGTCTAAAATACGATTATTAATATTTTTAAGATGGCTACGTTCGCCTAATGCTTTACTATACGATCCTGCTCTACGAAGAACTTTGCACACTTACATGAAAAAATTATTCGTGCAATTGTTAGCAGAGTTCAAGACTTTAGGCTCCATAATTATATTTGCAAACTTTAATAAAATCATTGTGTGTACGAAGAAGAGGACAGTGAGCGATGCATTGGGCTACATGGAATTTGTTGTTCAAACGATACGAAACAAAGAGATCTTTCACAGTGTCGATATCACGTTTGAACAGTGTTGGGAGTATTTGATATGGCTCGATGTCGTAAGTAAATTCTTTATTTTTACATACAAATTATAATGTAGCGTATTGTATTGTTAAAAAGAAAATTATATACACCAATAGCATAATTTTGCCGGTGTGAAAGGAAAGTTGCCAAAGGAAAATATGGACGAGAATAATGAATGTATGAGTGCCATGAATGAAGATGTGGACGGCGAAGATGGTGATGACGACGGAGTGAGTATTTACACAAGTATTTTTTACGTTTTTGCTACTACATATTAATCCAATTTTTCTTTTCCTTTTTTTTTTTAATTTTTAGCCTGAAATAGTGATGAAGTGGAATTTGATGGAGTGCCTGCCTAAAGAGGTCGCGTGTCAGTCAAGTTTCAGTGCTGTAATAGCGGGATATATTAATGCTATTTACCAATTTATGACAGAAAATGATTTGAATACAACTTTTAAACCTAAAAGGAGAACAAATAGTTTGAGCCAAAGTATATCGGCGCAGCTTGGTTTAGGATCACTCGAGAACACCGCGGATTTTGCCAAAAAGCTTATATCGGGCGATATGTCGCAAAAACTTTTCCAGTAAATCTTATTTGTCGCGTTTTATCATATAGGGAATACAATATCTATAACATATTTTATTGCGTTTTTTTAGAATTGTACAGAAAATACATAAAAAGATTCCCGAAAAAGTATTAACGATTCAAGAGTATCCCAACTTGGATTTAGATGGGAAGGAGAGTAAAATAATTAACCCAGCTTTGGAATTAATTAAATCAGTTTGCAAGGTTTTTGAATACAAGTATATTTGTAACCATTTTTTATTGCTTTTAACAGAAAGCGTAAAATTAATGTTTATCGTAGGTTCTATCTCTGGATAAAGAAATTGAAAATGAAGTGTATAATTTACAAACGAACATGCTACGATTGATCAGAGTTGGGAGTTTCAGTGATTCGGTTGAGTGGAAAGATCCATGCATTTCTTTGATTTTGCCCGAGGTTATTTGTAAAGCTTGCAATCACACAAGGGACATCGATCTTTGTAAAGATAATTATTGTGTCGTGGAGCAAAGCAGGTATGTATCGTTATAACAGAAATTTAAAAAAAAAAAAAAAACGGAGATAATAGTGCCATTTGTTTAGGTATATGTGGAAATGCCCACTTTGTAAAATGAACTACGATAACGATGAGATAGAGTTTCTTTTGATCGATGCTGTAAATCGCAAAAGTATGGGCTACATGTTGCAAGATTTGCAATGCTGTAAATGTAAGGAGATCAAACGTGAAAATATGAATGAACTCTGTTCTTGCTCTGGTGATTTTAAGACTCTAATTCCCAGAACTGAAGTAATGAAATTTGTGAAGATATGTAAATCTGTGGCCAGGAAATGCAACATGGAAACGTTAATGGAAATAGTCGAAAACACGAAACTTGCTATAGATTAAATAATTCGATATACATTTATATATATACATATATATGCATATGAATAAATATTTCTAAAAGGATATGTTTTCTCCTTTCTTTTTCCTATCGTGATTGCTACAGATGCCTGTATCGTTAGAATTAAGGAACATAAAATTGAATATACTTCTATTTTATATTTTACATTTATGTATATTTTTTACAACCATTTCATTAGCATTAGGTGTAATAATTTTAATATAACCTTCTATATTTTACGTATATATGCATATAGTTACATGAATGAACTTACTTCTCCACTACCGGATCTGAAATTCATGATTCTTCATGTTTTTATATGCATAATGACCATTGTTATGATTTTTACATATACAAGTATCTTATATTCATTAAGTATCGTATATACATTATTACATACCTTGAAACTGGAACTTTGGAAACTGCGTCAAGTCACCTTTTATATTGTACTGCTTGGCAATTCGATCAAGCTCCGAACGCTTCTCCTTCTCGATTTCAGGGGTAGGGTCAACTAGTTTTCCACCGCTAAATATATGGATACACATTAATTTTTTTTATTATATTTGCATCGAAATATGTCCTTTACACTTACACGCTCTTCGACTTGTATTCACGGATTTTGTCTATGAACAATTGCTGTATGGGATCCTTTACTTGTTGAAACGCTGGCGCAAGAACACCAATGTTCCGTTTAATAACCTTTGGTGCACTTGTGGCTAGCCGCTGGGTCAGCATTTTTCCTTTAAAAAATCAAACCTATTAACCCCATTATCATACAAAGTGTGCATTGAGAAACAAGGTGTCGAATGATAAACCATACAAATACTAGTAATTTTGTAAAATTGTGTTGTTGCAAACAATTGTATATTTAATTTTCCTAATTAACGGTAAACTATAGAAGATGTCCCTTACGTAATAAAATACAACGTTTTAATAGGTTATGTTCATTACACGAAATATAGTTTGCAATATAAACCAACATATGCATTAATGAAAAAACTAATTATATCTAGATTTGGTGAAGAATATAATATTATTATTATTATTAAAAAAATATATTATCTTACTTTTTTTCTATAAGAAACACTTCAGCAATACTCGCCGATATCCGCAACCACTTAATCACTGAATACACATCAATCTGTAGAGTGTATACTTAATATCGCTTGAGATGTTCAACTGAAATATTGTGAAATGTCAAAAGTACAATTACACTGTAACGTGTACATCGTAATATAATCATCCAATATTTAATTTAAAATTCAAATTTTTAAATGATTACCATTATTTATCTTGGCACATATTTGTAAAGTACAAATCGAAAATTGCAGCTGTTGCAGTCTATCTACAGATCAGTCTATCCTGGGTACAACGACGTTCTATCGGAAGAAGCAGGGGTTGGCGACCAATCGCGATGCAATGTGCATCACGCCCACCAGCGATTGGCCAAAGACCTCGTTCTGCGGGGTGGTGGGGAGGTGTTCTCGCTCTCGGTTTCATTCATGAACGGCTGGTCGCAGCCATAATACATTTGTAATCTGTATTGTGTACGGGTATGCCGCGTTAGTGCTGCCGATGTGCGTGCGCTTTACAGTCGTACACGTGATTCTTGTTTTGTGTTCGGTTCTCTTTTGGTGTTCCCCGTGTACTTTATCTGGATAATCAACACTGTTTCATTCCTCACTGGATTTTACGCAGAAAAACAGGTAAGTGGATATATATTAAATTCTGCCCGTTTCCGCGCTTTTCGCGTACGTGCAGCGCGCGAACGCGAATCTTCGAAACTTCCATACGACTGTCTACTCCGATTTTGTGTTTTGTCAGCACGAGAGAGTGATGTTGAAAAACGATTCGAAGAAATTGTGTATGCCGTTACGAAAGGATAGAACGTAGCGTCACGAGAAAAAATGTACGCCTACGTTCGGTCAGGTCTATATTTGTTTTGACGGAGTGTTCTCTTGCTGCTTACATTGCATCCCACGAACAATCTCAAACGATTATAAAATAATCTAAGATATATGCACGTACAGGCGCATTGCAAGACGGCAAATTACTATAGAGATAGCGTTTCTTTCGTTTTTAAGCCCTGGCTAGAGCTCAAATGCAAGCGAATCGGAGCATTCGTGCTCTGTGCCATTGCTTCGAATCTTATTTGTATTTTTTCATTGTTTCCCTCTTTCATGCGAGTACGTATCTGCAAACAACAATCGTAACACCTTGTTCAACTGTATCATGCGATTTAAGAGACACTGATCTTTCCAATGTCACACCGCCTCTTGTTCCCTACCTTTACTTGATTTTCAATATATTTATTTAAAGAAATATGAATTGGATAATAGAGATAACCAGTCTATTGTGCTCAATTAGCCTTTGAATGTGTGTATGCGCGTGTTTGAATGTATGCACGATTGCTCTGTTTCGGATGCGCGTTCGGTCGCAATGAAATTTGACGCTTAACTTTTTTACAAGTACATCTCGAAGATTAGTTCTCTCGTATTGATTGGTATTGATCGCAAATATCTTGTACTCGATAATCGTATCGCGTCTTGCGTCACGTACAATTTCATTTTTATCATTTCAACTCAATCCATGCTCCTTTCCCGGAATATTTTTATGGTAGCCATCGAGCAAGGATTCAGAGAAAATAGCATCATCAAATAAAGTTCTTAGAATAATATCTTCTGATCATTTTGTAAATAATCATTTAGTGGAGAAGAATATAATAAACAGAGCTTGAAATTAGTCGCTAGTGAACAGCATTAAAAATCATGATTGCCAACACAATCAATGTTGCAAAAAAGACCAGTGGCGGGGGGTGGGGGCGCTGTTGCAACCAATTTTCAAAGTCATTTACCCCGCTAATTCAAACGCGGGTAAACTGTTTCCGACTGGCGTGGATTAATTTCTTTTCCAC
Organism: Holcopasites calliopsidis; assembly: GCA_023838395.1. Lineage (NCBI taxonomy): Eukaryota > Metazoa > Arthropoda > Insecta > Hymenoptera > Apidae > Holcopasites > Holcopasites calliopsidis. The sequence goes on from JALHAQ010000011.1 coordinate 91,142, forward strand.
GGCGTCTGCGTAACATATTTCGCCGGTAACGCGTGTAGGTAATAATTTCCGGCGCAAAACTGTATTTTCTGTGCATACGTACAAAGACGAGAGACGGAGACGGACAAGGAGAAGGCAATGTGATAGGAAGAGCGAGTGAGGAAAATAGTGTGTCGGTCAGTGGTGTAGTAAGTTAACGCATATGTATATGTATGTACACGGAGGATGGCTAGCCTGGCAATTTAAAAAAGGAACGCGATGCCCTCGGTGTTGGTGGGTCGAATGGTTTTTGTACACTTTCTCGGGATCTGAGGGAGTACGCAGCGGCATGGCAACGCCGCGACCTACCATGATTATTCTTCCCTGGTTTGTCTTTCGGCTGTTTCGTTTCTTCTCTCTGCCAAAGACGCGACAAATATCAAAGGCCAGAAGACACTGCGATGACAAAGCTCTGTACGAACGTTTTGACATTGCACGACGACTTACGGGCGGAAGAAGGAAATCAGGGAGAAGGGCGGATAGCGTTCATCAATTTGGAGACGAGGCAATTCATATTTCATCAAATATATTTTTTGCAAAAAATAGTAATTCATAAGTTTTTAAGCTAAATGTTTGCCCTCCTCTCGCGGGAAGTCTGGGTAGCTCAGAGTCGGGCATAGCCGTGAAGTTTACTTCCAATGAAGTGCCCTCTGTTTGAGTAGTGTTCGATCAATGCAATAATCGATCGATAGTCGCGACGCGCTTTCGATTATCGGACGAAAGCGTTCTTTTACAGTACAGCTTTGAATCTGGCGGTCAAGTTGCGCGTTGTTCTCTAAGTTCATAACATGTGCTTTTCAAATTGTATTTGTGGAGGAAAATGCATTAACCGCGTTTAATAGATTCGAAAGTTAAGAATGCATCGAGATTTTTCCCCACATATGGGTTCATCGTAGATGCTGAAGCTTGCATACGGGTCCATGGCGTCCCGTGACCAGAGGGAACGTCTGCCCGCATCTGGAAACCCAGCCAGATATTATATTGCTCTCTCTCGTCGGACCTGAAACAATAGGCACTTCCACTTCTCGAAGGACAGCCGAGATACCGTGTCTCAGAAAAACCCGGCGAAAATCCTGCAAAAGCCCCAACCGCATCCTCTCCCGGCTACACATGTAAGAATTTCAAACTCATTTTCTCCGCCATTTTGTCGTCACGACATGCAAACCATATCGCGTCGCGTATTATAACCCATCATTATGCCGAACATTATATTACCGCAGAAAAAAAAAGAAATACAGAGATTTTAATTGTGAACAGTAGGTAGGTATAGCTTTTCAAGGCAAGCTGTATTCTGAGATATTAGTTTTGCGTTTTATAGAAAAACTGCACTAATAGCTGCAGTAGCTGCCGAGATAGTTTGAAATCGGTAACATTTGCGTATACCTACATTTAACATTCCTATACAATTCCTCATTCGTATTTCTTGTTCCAATTAGTGGCTAGAAAATTCGAAATGGTCGTCGAGGTTACGACTTTACCCCTCCGTATCAAGCGATCTTTTTCTTTCGCTTTCGTTACTCGGAAACGAGCAGGTAGGCGCATCCGAGTGGAAATGGCATCCTCGTGTTTGCGCGGAAGTCGCTCGGATACTTTAAAAGCCGAAAGCGTGTTTCCCTTCCGCTGATGATTTTCAGGTATAAAAAGGAAAAGCGTACGTGCAAAAGTTTTTACCGTAAATGTTGGCTTGTGAAAATTTCAAAATAGAATGTATTAATCAACGTATCAAATTTTCGTTATCTCTTCGCGCTTTTCCAATTATTTCTGGCATTAACCGGAATCTTATCTGCGTTACCGAAATATTCAGAGATAGCTGGATGTTGAAAATTTCATCTGCTTCCTTCCGTGAAATTGAATTTCTATTGAAATGTTTACAACAATCATTATTCGTGGTTAGTGGTACTCCTTTTTTTTTTTCAGAAGACTTTTGGATACACGAGAATCGCAATCGTATCGTTTTGTCGCGTCGAATGGATGGACATCTACCGCAGATAAGAATCGCTGTATGACAATCGTAAGCATCGTTAATCTCTCGATTTGGTGAGGCAGATCCTCGTGATTATTTCGTACCGGTTCTTCACCAAATTATCGGCCGCCTGCTGCTTTGATTTCGCATCTCTTTCCATTTATTTATCTGGAAAATGTTTGTCAGAATGTTGGCAGAGAACATTTGAGTTAGCTGTAGTTTGAACCCTCACGATAGAACTTGATCCCGTTAGCTGAAAAACATCATTGTACCTTTCGACGGAAAGATGTTTCTTTTCTTATTGAGTAATTATTGCCACCTCGTATCGGGGAGGCGGGAGAGAGGGTTAACAAATTTCGATGCACTTTTACAGTGCGTGGCAGACGCATTTCGGCCGTGTACAAAGAGCCGTGAGAGTCGATGGCGGTGCCCGAGCACTTTTCCACCTACCATCTGTCGCTTGGGCTTCCAGACGGAGTAACCTGATCTTTGTAGAAACCGGGGTTCGAAAACCTCCTACGTAACATATACACTAGTGCCTGCGATTCCTCGCATCCCCTTACACAGGCGCGAACCTTTTTAAAAACTGCACTTCTCTCTTAGCTCGTGCACACCTCCTTTGTCGTGAAATATCCTTTTTAATTCCTTGCAGCAAATTTCATTTGCGCGCAACATTCTTCGATAAAAGATGCAGAATTATGGGATTAAAGTAGGGCAAAGTAATTATGGCGAATAAAGACAAAGAGGCCGGAGAGAGTCAAACGAAGTTGCATTGGAGGTATCCGTTTGAAGGAGCAACAGTAGATTGTTGTTTCACGCGTTTTCAAGCAACGAGAGTAGAAAAAGGTGGAGCAAGTCTCTGGGTAGAGAGCGTCATTCGGACGCAAATTTACTATGCGGGTTGCAAATAAAAAGCAGCGGTGATTTAGGGTACAGAGGCGCGTGCAAGAGCGTTCATCGCACGAGGAGGATCCATTTTTAAAGCGAGTTCGCGACTTATGTCTTTCACGTGCAGCCACCGCCTAAATTTCGAATTTATACGCGCGATTCGAGTAGAACGCTCTTTGCTTACCGCGCTGAAGGGGTGAACAAATTTATTCCACGCATTAGTTATTTCAGTTTGCCGATGTTTCAACTAATACCGGTCTCTGCAATATTATTTAAGAAAATACGGTCTCTAATGCGTGCTGTTCTTTCTAATATTTCTCTTATTCCTTTTTACTTAGTCAGAACCCTTTTTCAGGCAAAATGGATATGGAATCCCTGTACGACTACGGGGAAGAGGAACAGGATTTCTACGAGGAGAGTCTTGGCACTAGGAAGGGTGGTTATCCGATCGATCACAGGTCCATCAAGGTCAGTGATGACATCCAGTCATTTTTTTTTTAGAGCACAGACGAAAGGAAGGCGATCAACGCTAAATTTAATTAAGTACTATCTACAGGTAACGAAATTCCACGGCGCGAGGTTTAATTTTGTAGCGGGCGTGCAATTTCGAAACTGCGAGAGGTTCGAACCGCTGGCGAAAAATGTTTCTATAGCCGCGAACGTTATTTTCGTGCTTTCCTTTGATGTAGCCGCGTTTCTGGCACAGCCAGCCTTTTTCATTGTGCAATTCTCATTGACGATTTCTCGATTGTTGGTCGTTTTCCTTTCGCTTGTTCCTTCCAAGCGAAATCCACAGTTTGCGAGAGGTACAGAAAATATATAAGCGATCATTTGAAAGGTTTCTTTTTTTCGACAAGAACTTTTTCGGCTGATTAGTTTTTTTGTTTACTGTTTTTATTCTAATAACGCGATCGTCTGGTTAATCAGGAAGGAGAGAGAAGAGGAGAGACATTCGAAATAGGCCAATCCTCTGCTGTATTTTCGTGGTGATAGTTGACGTTGGCAAGCTGCATTCGGCAAAGCTTGGCGATAGCGATGAGTGCCCGGGAACGATTCGTTCCGGAGCCGCTCTTCGCCTTCCTTTCATGAATGAACGTAGAGTAAAGGCCAGGCCCAGCAGGCAGTCGCGTTTCCTCTTTCCTCCTTACCGTTGTCGCCACCATAGCTTCTCACGTGGTCACCATCCTAATGCGTTCTCCCTTTCTCTCTTCCTCGACCATCCAAATGTATTTCGACTTCGTCTAGTTTCTTCTCCTCCCTCGCATACTCTCCGACCACTCCGCTCTTTGTTCAGATCATCTCTCCTTTCCTTCTTTCGTCTACGTTTCTGCCCTCGTTACTCTCCCACATTAACCCCTCATTCGTTGTATGTGTATTCTTTCAAGTTCGTCTTTTGAAGCGAACATTTCGAATCTTGGACACAGGTTTTTGCATTTATGTAAGGCACACATGGTGTTTTTAGATGATGGTTCGACCGCGAGAAGTACGTAACTGACAATTCGTGTAGCGCATCGCTTTTGAGGGAGCAATGTGTTGTTGTACAAGTTGGAGAATGAATGAAGAGTACAGTTGCTCCGAAAGTAACCGGTCATTTGATACAAATCGAAGATTTGTATTGATTCAATGTTGATTTATGTTGCAATATATTTTTTTAATGACACTCTGTAATATCTTACTCATCGATGTTAAAAATGGGCTACGAATCATTTTCGTTTTTATTGCTATATTATTTTGTGTAAGTTTTACTATATACTCAACGTGGCCGAATAACTTTGTGGCCATCTGTATGTAATGGGTAATCGAATTGTATACGTTTCTTGTTTCTCCGTTGGGTCTAGAGTAGGAGGTGCCCTTTCTGCAAGGCATCTCCTGACCGATCCCTTCTTCTTTGGCGTCCCCATCTGTGCTCCGACTGCGACCGCTCGGATCAGGTCGACTTGGCTGCCAGCTTACGCATTTTTGCTCCCACTCGGAGCAACCGACCCATTCCATACCTTTCGATGCCGTAGGGCGTAGGGCAACAGGTACAAGATTAGCTCCAGAAAAGGATAAAAGTCTTCTACGAGCTTTCACTTATTTTTCTATTATAAGTCGACACTTTAAATCCAATTACGAAGTGTATTCTCGTTTGCTCGTTCTTGACTTTTCCACAAAAAAAAAAAAAATTGTTGCTCGAGTAGAGCAAAGTAAGACAAAGTGTACTAAACTGTGGCATTGATCTGCTGGAGGCGAATGGGATACAGAAAAGATAGAAAATCGTTGAGTTGTTTAAGAAGGACTGGATGGATGGCCAAGAGAAAAGAAACGCGTGTGCACAGCAGCCGGTGCCCGGGGGAGGAGAAATCCAAGTCGCCAGAAATAGCATCCCTTCTCGCATGTAGTCAGAGACCTGCATGCGCTCGTTCTAGTCGCGTGCACTGTTGGCTCAGCTACGTCACACGTTCTCCCGCGCCCCGGTGCATCCTCGTGCCCTCTCGTTGCATCCTCCTCGTTGAGGGCGAATAACGCGTCATCATATAATCCAACGGACCCCTTCCGTCACGTATGCTCCGTCTCAAGTCTTCTTTGGAACATTTAGCAACTTCTCCAAGCCTCCATGTCCCAACGTGGAAATTCAATTATTGTACTTTGATCCGAAGATCGAATGGTTCCTAATTCGTCTTATAAAGAAATTTGATGTTTCTTTTCTCGGAGATCGTCCAGGTGACCAAGGGTTTTCTCCTATAGCATTCCTACGTTTCCATGGAAAGTTATTTTGCAAACGGGTGGGCGCGCGTTTTGCTTGACAGAAAGCGGCTGCCTTTTTAGCTGGCACAATGAAGGTTTAATTGAACCCTCGAGCCATCACGCGTTCATTTCATAGAGTTCCTTAATAGTTTCAGTGAGAAATAGTTAGCGGAAGAGAGGAAGCAATTTGGAGGGATGCTAGTCAGATTGATGATAAGGGTTGGCCTTAGAACAATTACAGATTTAAATTGTTCCCGCTCGCTGACCATCGATTTAGAATTAAACGATTTGGGCGTGGTGCATCCGTTTCCTTTCTAGCTTCCTGCTTGCATACCGATTATACCTATTTCCTCCCTTGACGATGACCATCTCGATAACCCGGTTGACATCGGTTTTCTAGAACCTCGGAGGAACTGTACTTGGTCATTACGAATTTCAAAAGAAATATTTCTCCGCCATTTCTTTGAAGTGATGATAATGATAGGGTGGAAAAGAATACGTCTGACGTTCGAAAGCCAAAATCATCCTTCTTGTTTCCCGTGCAAACGTTCACCCGTTGCGCGTATGTATAATCTTTGAATCGTCCAAGTTCGCGGAGGAGTTTTGTATCTGTTCAGGGGCCATCTGTCGATGAATATTTAATAAGAGGAAAGCAGGACAGCTGTTGTTGGCGCAGGAACTGGCCACTTGGCTGTTTCTCTGCCGGAAGTCCTCCGCGGAACTCGCCGAAAAACGATCCCCCGTTTGCGCTCGGCTCCTGTCGCGCCTCCCACGACTTTTCCTCCTTAGCTCTTTTCGTATTATCCGAAAAAATTCATCCAGGAAAAGGACTAGGAATTTTTATTTTAAATCTGTGCTGTCTGTGTGTCAGTACGAAACCCTGTGGCAATTAATTTCCGAATTTATTACTATTACAAACTTTTAATATTTATCTCAGCTTTGTTCCGGTTTCTTTTCAACCGATTCCGGGGAGAGTCGTAGATAGAGACTAGATTCTAAATATACGAGGTTAACCTTTCGGCTTTAAGGCTAATAACGAACAGTAGCAGCAGCAGCAGCAGCAGCAGCAGCAGCAGCTGGTAGCTGGTAGCTGGTAGCTGGTAGCTGCTCTAGCAGAAAAGTTTTTTAATCAATGCCTGTCTTCTGTCATTCATCGGTGGTAAATAGGAGCGGCATATTATAAATAGCTTGGCTGAATCGATGAATGGAGGATGGAGTAACGTGTTCATCGACGTTTTTGTCTTGTTCTCGATTCATTCATTGCTGGTACACTCAATCGTGGCTTATCGAGACCTCCATCGTGTGTTTACTTGCTCGGAATCCCTTTTCGATTGTTTTTGTTGTTTTTTTTTGTTAATGGCTAGGCGAAATACGTACATATCTAATCGTTAAATCCCTTGAAAATTGTGTTCAACGACAAAGTTCTCGTGAATTTTGTTCTCTGTGATGCTTTATCTTATCAGCGTTGCGTGCAATCAGGCGGCATTCTGTCTCACAAATCATCGATGCTTTATTTTCATTCATGGTGCGTCTGTGGTTATTGAATTGCATTAGAGATCGCATAGGTATAGAACATTCGTCTTGGAGTAATAAAGAACTTCTCCGATTTTGTCTGTCCACTCCTGTACTCTATTCGCCTGTATCGCGGGGAGTAATATTGCAGTAAAATCTCAACAGAAGTGACGTTTATGTGGGTGGGCGTTATTGAATGTTTTAAGAATAGAACAGGCTTGTAGAAAGATATCAGATTGATGTGTACGGTCCAATCTTGGAAAAATATTTTCCAATTTCTGATCTGTTACCGCTTTGCATAGATTTACATGTCTGAAAGAATTGTTATCGGGAATACAGTGGAGTATCTATTATTGTTACCGTGATGTTCTGATGCAAACAATCTTATCTATCACTCGTTGAACTCGTTCAACGTTTTCCCTGATTAGCTGTGATAAAATAACTTTCCGACTTTATCGTTATTCCCAAGATGAGTTGCTCATACAGATTTCAATCCGGTCGCGACATTTTTAGCTTTGCCACAGCAAACACCCATTTCCTTCAGTGGCAAAGATTGAATAATAAACCGTGCCCTCGGTTGAATATCCATTGGAAAGTGTTAGAAAGAGGTAATTTCTTCCATGCAACTCGCCAGGCAAAAGAAGAAAGAAAGGGGTGTAGAAAAGTAAATGGAGGTTAAAAATAGCGGCAGATCTCGTGAGGCACGAGAAACGTGCTAATAGTACCTTTTTCGTTTCTTACTTTCAACTTTCAAGGGCGTTTTCGTCTCGATCTCCGCTTTCGCTGTTCTGTCAGCCTATAGCTGGTTGGAACAGCTTTGGCCGGGCTTTTCTCCTCTCCGTCTGGTCACTTCTCCTTCGTTGATTCGCCTCTCTGTCGCCCTCTCCGCACCACGATGCGGACTCTGTTACTCATTCATTCAGAGAACGGAGCATGGACCCGTTCGTTCAGTGTAGAAGCACAATGCCGAGTTCTTACATGAAGGCCCTCGCGCGCGCGTTATCCAAAGAAGCTTAACGCTTTTCGTTCTGTCACGGGGACTTTTTCTTCCTCTCAATTTGAATTTAGTTCATAATGGAAAGGTGCGGGAAAAGCAGAACCTTGTGCTTTGTTTGTAGAATGATCAACGGCTGTAATTGTAATTTTAGTTTGAGAACAACCAACGACTATGACTATAATTTGGTTTAGTTCGAACGGGAGTGCTCGTCTTTTCCATAAAATTCTTTATGTATATTGTTACGTTGACTCAACTCATTCAATTGCGATAGCGGAATGAGTGGGAGTTATTTCAAGACGTTTTGGCTCGAATAAATGCACCGTCGGTTTCCAAGAAATAATCGCGAGTTGCATCATTCGCAATTCATACGGCGATTAATTTATCTAGGCGCGAGTGCGCGATGCACATTCATCGATTGCTTGGAATGAATGAAGCCGCGTGGGCGTCTCGTCGTTTCGTTTTATATCAGCATTTCTTCCACTTTGCAGAATACTCGCTCTAAACGATTGGGAACATTTTTTTCACAGCCTTGTTTCGATTATCCAGTTCCAAATGATTGAAATAATCGATTTAACAAAAAGAAAAAGACACTCGACTGCTGATCCCACAGATGGGAGAACAACCACGTTTCGTTCAGAAACACAAGATATTCTGAGCTGAGCGTTCAGTCACGTAGAGCTAACGTAGTGGAACGAATAGGAACTGGCTCGTACCATCGTTCGAATGCCGATGATGAAAGTGGGAAAGATAGATAAACGGGCGAAGCGGAGGAGAAAGACGCGTGAGGAGAATTACGAGCCATAGTGTATGTTGCACTCGTACATGTACCGCCACTGTTCGAGGGAAAATTATTTGTCATGAAACACAGAGGGGTCATTGTTTGTTCGATTCAGCGTGCCTTGCTCCCATTCATCGATGGGTTCATTCACTAGACTCGGAGGTCTGATCCCCAGTCGAGCAAGGTTGCTCTGGATCTTCTAAAAATGGAGAGAGCCCCTAGAATTATCAGTAATGTAGATAAGTGAGAGAGTGTATACATATGTATAGTAGCCGGAGCATACTTATCTCTTTGCAAGTATGAACGCTGATTGTGCCAGAAAGCTGCACTCGTTTCAAAAAACTATATCTTGGGTGTGCTCTCTCTATCCAGTGTGCTTGGACTCCATTTTTTGACCCACCCTGATCCATCGAATCCATGCGTGCACCATGCGCATCAAGTACCAGCACTAGTATGGTGCTTTTATGAGCTGCGAGTATGCTACTGATGTAGAAGGGATGACTGTTAGCTTGACGGAGGAAGTGGGAAAGTGGTGAGAATTAGAGGAGAGGGATGCAGAGTGCACCAACGGAGGGATAGAGAAGGAAATAGCAGAGAAAAGTGGTATGAAAAGGGTAATCGAGGGATAATGGGGAACGAGGAGTGTAGCATCACGTCGGCTGACTGTCGTTGCGTCACTCTCTTGTGCAGCAGCGTTTCATTCAACTTGGAGTCCCACGTACGAAGGTCAAGCGGCCGCGGCTACCACTCTTCCTCAGCTTGGATCACACTTTTCCCTCGACTCCTCTCTCAGTTATCATTGCAGTTATGCGCTGACAAATTTGGTCAATTTCCTAGTCATCGTAGTTTGCTATTATTTTAAGAATTATTATTGCCACTAATAATAATAATTCTTTCTCTTGTTCCTTTCTCCTTTGTACTTGTCGGGTCCAAGCGGTTTCGTTTCACTCTCCTTGGAACGTTTTCGCCGCTCTTTTTCCCTCCTTGCCGAATCCCTGGGTCATCCATCCCGACTTTTCTCCCGTCTTCCTCTGGTCCTCGATTTTCTGTTTCTCTCGTCGCGCGGTTTTTTTATTCAAGCGGTTTCATTTCTCTCTCCAGCATCGAGCTCTCTTTTATTTGTCCCTACCCTCTGTGCCGCTCTCTGTCCATTCTCCTCCCTCGGTTGCTCTTTTTCCGCCCTTCTCCCCTTCCGGCACGTCACTTCAGCAGGTTCACCGTCCATTCATGCTTCTGCCATCGAGTCTGCGTCTGCTCGCTTACTCTTTCATCCTATCTTTCCTTCTTTCGCCACCATGGTTGATTCTTATCGTCGTTATCGCTTATCGTCAGTTCCCTGATCCTGCAACTCCCTTGAAAATGTCTGAATAAGTTCATGAAGAATAGTCCAAACTATGCATATACTATCGTCATACGATCAGACCCTAAGTAACTTTCATCTGTTAAGTAGAAAACGACAGACCCTTACCACCCTGCAAAGGTTTCAATCAAATACATGACGCATAAAGAGAGTAGGTAACAAGAGAAGCTTAATGGAACTCTCATTGATCGCCCTTTATTCTTCTTTCATAAATTCGATTTTCATTGTGGACGTATGAAGAGAGGCCAGCTAATAATGCTTGCTCAAGAAACATGGTTGCTTCATTGGAAAGGGTGGATCAAAATAGAAAGTATCCACACGTTGCTATTCTATTGTACAACCATGATATGCATGTGCACCAGAAACACTAGGCACATAATTGAACACAGTCAAAAGAAGAAGAAAAAATTTGCTTTCGTTTTCCACGATGCATTCTAGCGAAGGACTTTCCGCGCGCCTCACTCAGCCATTACCGCGCAGATTACTATAGCTAGTCAATGGCCGATAATGGAACACGTATTGAATAAAAAGAATGATTTCTGACTTTGGTTTTTCTTTCAGCGCGATGCTAGAGGCGTGGGCAGCTATCTGGGAAGCGGCATTAGCGACGGCGGCGGCGGCGGCATGTTGACGGTTATGGCGAAGTTGATGAAACAAGAGCTGGCCTCTGACGCGGAGGAAGAGGGCCTGGTGCCTGCTCTCTCTGGCAGGTTCACCTCGATGCGGAAAGTGCCCTCCCTTTCCGACCTGTCTGACCCGGAGAGCTCCTTGGGTGAGTTTTTTTCTTGCGTACCTTTCTTCCCGTTTTAGGGCCCTAGCGATTAATTAGAAATCACCGAACCCCCCGCACAGTCGTAAATTTCTTAAACGTGGTCCGCAAGGGTTTCGTGAAGCTTGCCTTTGCAAGTAGGTAGGAACACGTGTGTAATAGATTCAAGAAATCAAAGGGGAGATTTATAATTGCAATCGCAAAATTCGTTTTAAAATCGTTGAATTCAATATTCAGTTACTCCTGTTTACTGCAATATTCGCGAGTCAACGGAAAATCATTTTAGTCAGCTTTAATGGTAGATCTGAAAATGTCGTGGGATTTTGTTTACCACCTCGAGAGTGAGTCGTAGCTAGAACGATCTTTCATTACGAGTGCGCATTCAAAAGAATTCTGGAATCAGCTATTCGTCGATGTGTCTGCAGAAACACGATCGATCCCGTCTCGTGGCCGTACTAGTGTGCTACTGTTAACTGTCGGATTGTGACACTAAAAGGTGCACTTACATCGAGCGATGCTTGCATAATACGAGCGGTAGCTGTATCAGCACTTACTCGTGTATAACTTGTCCGATTAGATCGCGCAGACCGACCCGCACCTCGCGATGCGTGTTGCGCTATTTTAAAATTGTAAACGGTCAAAGGGAGAAAAACGGGGAACGCTGCTGATGAAAAACAGAGCATAACTGTGCTACTCTTTTCCTTGTTTTTTTCTTTTCTTTTCTATTTTTTAGTTTTTTTTTTTTTTTTTGCAAATACAACAGTCTGTCTTTCAGAAATATATCTCTATGCTCTTCAGCGAAATTCTTGGGGAAGAGCTCGCGATGTAAAATGCACTCTCTATTTCATAGGCGTGGAATAATTGATCGATGGTGCAGACGGCAGTCTAAATATATCAGTAGTTAGTTTGCATACAATTTGCCGGCAGCCCCGTCCCGAGCAGTTCCACGAACAACAAGTTGCCTTCCCTTGCATCCATAAGAGAATCAGATGACTGTTTCGAAAGTGAATAGAATCTTCGTACCATCTCGGTATGTACCCTGAGATGGAACATTTAAACGGTAGGACGAAGTCGTGAGGCTGATCGTGACACTGATCGGCAACTGTCCTTTGCCTATTACCCAAACAGGACGACTCTGTTCCGTTATTCTGTCCCTATTTTACAACCAGTACTGTTTTAATTCGATGTTCGAAGGAGTGATCTCTCCCTGTCCTTGGCAGTGAACACTTAGCTGGTGCAATCGCGTCAATGCATCCAGTACATCGACATTTCTTTCTTTTCTGAGAACATTACCTAAGCCTTTCCTACATTCGATCCTTCCGTCTATGCCCTTTTTTTAAAATTTTCATCACGATATGATGATAATATTCGAGGTATAATATGGGAAAAAGAAATGACGAAAAATCGGTGATGCGACGTGGAAATCGGTTGGGACGGTGCACACAGAATAATTCTTGTTACTCGCGGCTTGGCGAGTACGATCAAAATGTAGCGAGAATTTACGAATTGGATAATCAGCAGCATCCTCATTAAGGCCCCCCACTGAACGCCCCCGCCTTCCACTCTCCTATACCATCGTGTGTATACACGCGTAATACACACTCTGGCCCGATCGTAGTCCACCCACTTATCCATTCCTCTACGTGTGTACACTAAGCACGCAGGATGACAATTTTTCACTGATTCCACGGTTTTCCAGCCCGTGGCGACCCGTGACTCATCCTTGGAAAACCTTTTTAACACGGAGATTCCGTTCTCTCGCGCTTTGGTTTCCTCCAACGTGATTTTCTCTTATGGAGAACTGTATGCTTATCGCTTTTCACTTACTGAAGACCGGAAAGATCGAGAGATTTCGGAAAATGGTACTCGAATTCATGGCAAATCGTGATGGAGAGTTTTTGCAGATGTGTCTCACCGTATCGATTAATTTCACTTTTTTTTTATTCTAGTTATTTCTTGGTTAAGCGCTTCTCTCTCGGAACTTCAATTTCCTAAGCAATTAAATAGAAGAATCGCTGAAACGATTAGCTGTGATTAGTGCAACAGAAGAAAAATCGTAGCAGTTGCTACTTGCACACTGGCAGGAAAGCTAGATGGTTTTCAGGGCACAACGCAAACAGAGGAACGTTAACTAAACGTAAACGCAACAAGCGCTGCACGTTAAACGCGATCGCGCCTGTAGTAATTAGCGGTTTTGCTGCGAGTCATTCAACCTTTGTCAGCAGCGTGCTGACAAACGTGGTCACCCGTTGACGAAGCGCTTTTCCCACGGGAAACGAACATGCCTTTGCAACCGCAATGTAGCTGCATTCTCGAAACTCCAGAAAAATTTGATATCAAGAATCGTGTCGAATTCCATAAGGCGAAGGCCAAAGTAGTTCACGGGGAGCAATTCGCGTGCTCGTTAACGTCGGCTCGCGAATGTCTCTAATTTCTGCAGAAACTCGACGAAAATTGTCTACCATAAAAGAACCTTAACGAAAGTTTCGTACGGATACTCTTAAAATGTCGTCGATAGTCTGAAAAATAGGCAAAAAAATTGCTAGCACTAGGCAAAGTACGCATCGTTTCCAAAGTTAAAGTAAAGGATCGATTTTCCGCTTCGATCGCATTAGCATGGGGACGGGGAGGGCGAGGAGATACATTTTATTCGAGCTCAGCGTTGAAATGTAGGGATGGAGAGACGTTTAAATTTTCCTGGTGGTCGCAGGAGGCCATTGAATAATGCAAGTTTTCTCGGACTTTGCCGTAACAACCGTCCCATTCGCCATTGTTACCGGATCTCTCCTCTTTCTTACCCCGTTGCCACCTGATAGGACGCTGATGACAGTCAACGCTGGCCGGAATGTTTTATGCAAATACCCATTGTCCGTGGCGACATTGAAGACGTACTTGTGAGAAATTTGTTTCTTTCCGCGTTTCCTTCCCGCCGTCTAGTCTGTGGAAAACTGACACTGGTTTAATGAGAAAATTGCTAGGACGAACAACGCGAGTCCGTCACCTCCTATTCTTCTGAGCAATTGCAATCGCGACACAGCATGGGCTTTTGAGTTAATTAATTGTCCGTCCTGCACCAGGCTAAAAGCTTGACCCTCCGGAGCAATTGTGTGATAATTGCGTTAATCTGGATCGTGTTTAAAGGTACGAGGAGTAACGGGATTAGGGTTCGTAGATGGAATAGATGATCCTGGGACTAGGTTGTTTTAAGGTTGACCTGGAGACACCGTAGATCGATCTGTTAGATCTGTGAGAAGATAACAAAATCTCAGGTGGAATCGCTTTCGAGGCATCGGTTGATCTCTTTTTCCAGATCGCCTTGCGATTTGTGATCCGAGGTCGATACGAAAGTCGAATTTTCAAACCTCTTCCCTAATAAACGGTCTGTGCCGTCTAAATTGCTTAGGAGAAAAAAATCTGTCCTTCGGAAGGACGTTGTAAAATCCGTCACGTGTCCAAGGGAAAGTAAGCATAGCATTTGGTCCCTCGTTGCACACCACGTGCTATGCAGAACTGGTTGGAAAAGTTTCTTGAACAGCCAGATGTTGTATGTGCGTGCGGTTACTTGCGAGTTATCGATCTACACTTTCTTTACAACTCAATGCTAGAAACACTGAGGAAATAGACTCGAATGGTGCAGCGAAAAGGCTCGCCGGCAGGGTTGTCCTTTGGTACCGTATGGCTGTAGAAAGAAGCGAGTGGCTCTCTCTCTCTTCGATGCCCTTCGTAGCACACAGGGCACGTAAGACGACGGGCCATGCTCATCCGGTGCTCGCTACCTGGTTGCGGAATAAATTGGATATACATATATATATATACACGCGTAGCCGTCACTGCGGAGGTTCGCTTCTTGGAATGGCAAATTTGCTTCGCGATCGACAGCCTATACTCGCTTGGAAAAATCCTCGAAGCGCGTGGAGACTCTTTTTGGAGTCGGTAATCCAATAGTAATACGCCTCTCTTCTTGCGGAAGTATGTATCAGATGTATGTACCATTAATTATTGCACAATTTGGCAATTGCCTTTGGCAATACGTGTCCACCAAGATAAGATAACACTGACCATTCATCTAATCGGTTTGTCTCATCAACAACAAGTGGGAGGAGGGGGTTTAGAATGTTGGTCAAAGCATAGAGTCTAGGAATTCTTTCTTTCTTTCTGTCTGGCCGATTAAAATTTCGCTATGGATCGCCGCCGCCGTCAGTCAGGTACATCGCAGCGGTGGGGTTCGTGTCGACGTCGTAGAAGAATAAGCATCGATCGGGCTAGGAGAAAAATATTCGTCTGGGTTGTGTGTTGCGCGTGATTGATAAGATTCGTCGATTCGCAGCCACCACGAGATCTGCGGTCACGGCAGTCTAGTCACGTAGGCCAGAGGCCGGTAGCGTTGTTTCAAAGTGGCGGGACAAAAAGATACCGAGTCGTGAGGTGAAGTCGCAGTCATCCTCGAATGCGGCGACTTTCGAATCGGATTCTTTTTACATTTTCTTCTAAGCGATAGACACGCGATCGCCTTTCGCACGGGCATAATCGATGCTGGATATCGACCAAGGATAACGCCTTGCTCGTTTGAGAGTCACACTAAGAACATTGAAGACCAACCGTGGAAATTCATAAACGCGGAGAATTTATTCCTTGTCCGTCCCTACTTTCAGTCTCGCACGAATTTCATTGTTTCCTCATGCTTGTTAAAATTGATGGTTCTTTTCTTTTTGAACGCAGAACCACAGCATCGTCGTCCACTGTATCATTTCGGAGCACCAGAATTAATTGGATGCGGTCATTGTAGTTTGTTCTTAATTTTAATTTAACAGCTTCTCTATCGATCTGTTAAATCACATGGTCGTTAGTGGAGTATACCTACACGATGAATGAGACGGAAAATGTTGAAAAAAAAAAAAAAATGCGGTCGCAGCCTGACGAGTGCATGAGAATGTGCGTGATCGTGGGGAAGAACGATTGGGCGAGGGTGCACGCTCGAAAGGATCATGAAAGGGAAACGTGAACTTATGGGATCGCGTTGACCGGTCCCACGCTTGAATGTCGCTCCACTTTTTTTTTTGTTCGCTATCGAGCAATTGCATTCTACCCCTGTTGTTCCACCTGAAGTTTTATCAATTTATTTGGATCAATTATATCTGTTCACATGATATTATGAAACAGGTGAACATATTTTTATTCAATGGAAGGAAACGTTTTAATTGGAATTGTCTATTCCGGCAGAGATAGGGGAATATCCGGTACAATGGTGACAGAAATGTCGGTCTTACTAAACTCCATTCGTATTTGAGGTGCAGGTTCATAATTCGATTGCGTTCGTTTGTGATCGAAGGTAATCGGTTTGAGGCGGCGTTCTCTCAATGTTGGAGCGGCGCACAAGGGAGGAAGTATTGCGCGAAATGCGTAACCGCAGCTGTGCGTGCGGTTGAGGAATCATCTCCCCTTTCTCTTCTCTCTGGCCGTTTCAACTTGTCGACCCTGTCTCTCGTTCGGCCCGGTTTGCTTACCTTACCGAGGAGACCAGGCGCAGATACAGTTCTCACGTCCTCGATCCCTGGAGGCGAGGATTTACAGTTTCAAACAAACCCTTTTACTCTCTCCTTTTCTCTCAGTAACCCCGTGGAGAGCTATCTTCTGCGCTCAGAAGAGGGAATTTCAAGATTTCCAAATTGCCTGCGCTCTCGTCTTGTGATGAGTTCTCCTCGAGGACACTGAAGAATTTGTGTCTTCCACAGAGTCTTCATCGTTGAATTTCATTTAATATTGTATGTATACATTTTTTTTTTGTGAAGGACGATAGGAGGATTGTTACTATTTCTATTATTTTATAGTGGGTAAAGAGATTTGAGGAATTCTGCGACCGTTATTTTCGATACAGTCTGACCGTTCACCTTGCCAGGTTAAACGGTCGCAGATCGATCTCTGGAATCGGTGAGACATCGCACGACCGTACGCGGCTGACAGCTGGATTCTTTAATAATTTATGCCCTGGCTCGCTCTTCGAACCGAGAATACGATGCATCGATGTTCTATTTTTAGCGAGGGATATAAATTCTTCAAGTGTCGTTCTGGGACCACGAATCGCGTGTATCTATCCATCTCCAGCTTCCATCGCTGGCTGTCCGAATCGATCGTGACTTTAGAATTGTTATTTCAATGGACCTCGCAGGTTTTTAGCATTTCTGGATCATTTTACGATTGCGCAACGCAAACTTACATCAGATTGCGGAGCAATCAATTTTGGGCTTGAGATAAATCCTAAGTAGCTTCTGATAAGACGGTACTTATGGTCTCACCGTTTCATACCGGTTTGATCGGTGTGTTTCGCCTTAAACAGAGCTGTTCGAGGGCATTAGTCGGCGTCGTGTCATTCACCGATAGAACCGAACCTTTCTCTCTCTCTCTCTCTCTCTCTCTCTCTCTCTCTCTCTCTCTCCGACACATTATCGGACGGAATTTAAAGATAGTTTAGCCTCGTGAAAAATGCATTACGCTTAGTTGTCGCTCTGTTGACGCGTTCAAACGATTTTGCCGCGGCCGCCGATCGAAAACGGAAGGTGGCTACCTCTGTCGGGTGTCGCTTATCCTGTTGCACTCGGTGCAGTTTGGTGGCCTTCCACATACGCGGCGCCGCGATCGTTCGCTGATCCACGATGGATAAAACAGGAATCTTCACAGGAAGTTCACCGCCGCGGAGGACCCTTCAGGGCGCGTTACTTTGAAGAGGCGGTGGACGTTGAAGTCTTCCCGTGGTATAATTAAACAAAAAAGAAGCATTAATTATTCCATTAGTCGTACAGAGTTAGTGTACGCCTCCTAATTTTAATCGAAGCGCTCTCCATGAAAATCTTCCAGTAGATTTCGACTTGATTTTTAAAAAACCCCTCACTTGCAAATCTTTCAAAATCCTTCTTCGAATTATCTCTTTGCATTTGCTTTGTGGAGAGAGAGAGAGAGAGCGAGGGGGAGAGAGGGAGGAAGTATATTCACTAAGGGAATGAAGAAGGAAGGATAGAAACAGGTAGCAACAGGTTGTGACGTCACGAGGCGCCACGCGACTCGATTCATTGATGAGGTGGCAAGGATAGCCGGCAGGCCGTGGAGGGTGGTGGACCAGGAACTAATAATGCTGCGCAGCCTCTCGTTCTCTCTCCTGTTTTCTCACGTGATTCGACGAGCCGGTTTATCTCTGTGGACGAACACGAAACACGGTCCGGCAATTAGTAGCCCGTAACGGTTTAATTCGCCTCGAGAATCGAGTCTTGATTTCTGATTCTCAGATCCAAACGCATTAATGTGTTCGTCTGGATGGAGTTACTTATTAAGGATATATAAATAAAGGGAAGCTTTTGCTGCGATCTTTTCGCGTTTATTTGTTAAATGAAAACTGTCTTGCCGTCTAGTTCCTTGGTCTTGGAGAATGCGAAACTCCAAGGCGATTTCGGTGCAACACCACTGCTCGCATACCGAATCCCTCAGAATCCGCTTATCCTGTCGCCACTTTTTACAATGGCAAAGAGCACAATCACCACGAACATGCTCCGCTTCTTGTGCAATCCAGCTACCATCCCGGCGCGCATCGGTGTTTCATACAAATTGCGTCAACTGTTTACCGTCTTCTTGCTTCGCTTAGAAATCACCGATGCTTCGATCCAGCGGAAATGGCTGGAAAAAAGCTTGACTACTAAAAGTCGTTCCGCATTTGTTTACGACATAATGTGGCTATCGTTCAATTATCACTCCCCTTTCAAAACGTAAGAAGTAGTCAGACAAAAAGCTGTCGCCTCCAATTATCTCCTCCGCATCGCACCACCCTCGTATAACGAGGCGCATAGTCTTCACCTTTGGCTAACTTTCCCATCGATGACGGAATCGCCTCGAATTTCCCCCGTATGTTACGTGTCGTATCCTTTCTCGGGGATGACCCCGAGTTCCTTACCCCCGACCACGCGTATTTCAACTGGGTGTTATCCCTACCAATGTGTGCGCGTGTGTGTCCAGGCCACAGCGTTGTCCATAGAAAGAGAAGCACAGAAGTGGGATACCTCGGACTATGATCGCCGGTGGGGAAAGGGGAAGCAAGGAGAGTAGTCCCCCCACTGTGTGGCTAGTAGCCACGCGAGTTCATTCATGAGATCGTGGGAACGTGGCTCACGGCGGGTCCGTTTTACCCCATCCTCCTTCGGCATCTCTTTCCCTCCCCCCCCCCTCTCTCTCTCTCCCTCCGCGTATCTCTTGCCTCTATTTCTCTCTCCTTTTCTACTGCCTTTCTTTTCTCATCTCGCCTCTTTGATACGTTCCCCCCGTCATCGTCGTTGCAGCCTCGTTTTTATCTTTGCTTTTGCCGATCTCGAGTTCTCCCGGTTCCTTTTACCGCTGAGTTTTGCCGCTACCGGCCTGGATATTTCGTTTACACGTTGTTTCGTCGTAGTTCCTTTTCAAAGGCCACGCTGTTTTGTTTTCGGTAATTGCGCTTGGAACGGAGACTTGAATGCAGGGTCAGGGAGAGACTCGCCAGGACCTGTCGTCGGTTTCATGACTAACGAGCGTGTCCATCTGGTGGATGCTGGATTGGGCAGAGTTTTATCCGATAGGGAAATACATATCGAAGCTTTCTCGGTTAATTAATTCGCCATTTCTTCCTCGTACCTGGAACCGCTATGTGCTTGTTCTCCCTGCTGCTGTTACTTTTGACTTTGAACTTATTGCTCCATTTCTTCGATCACCTCGCTAATACCTGCTTCGATCCCTCCACCCGAAAGGAGCACAGAGAGAGACCAGTGGGGTACAGCGACTGCCAGAAGTTGCGTCACCTTCCTCGACGTGAGAAATCAGTTCTCTTTAAACATATTAATATTTCAGCCGAAGATTCTCTGCCGTCTATTAGATGCGTGTTCCCTTTAACAGAATTGCGAAATCGAGAGAAGCTTGACACGCGTTAATATCACACTTGCACAGAGGAAGGAAATGGTGAAAGAAAGACTCGAACGCAGTCAGGAACGTTTCGTAATCGCCGGACGCTTCCTGTAGTAGTTACCTTTTGCCCTCGTAAATCCATTGAGTCGAACGTGACAAGAGTTTTCATTCATTTTACAATTCATCTCTTTATTATAAAATTCTGCTACAAATATTTAGAAATTTCTATGCTATCGATAATTAATGATTAAACTTGTATTGGTCGGTTACCGTAGCGACGGTTTTACACGGGAACAACCAAGTTTGATGTAAACTGCTCGTTGATAGGCCTCCCTCCCGTACACCTGATTCGTATCTTATTCCTCTGGCCAGGTGTTACATTGCAACTCGGCGTAAGTCGCGGCCCTATGAGATATGAGGTGAAACATTACCGATGCAAATAGAAAGATTCCGTGCCGAGATTTGCCTGATTCTTCCCCGTGATGTCAGGATTGTCTTGGGGAAAAAATGGATCGACGCAGTCGCGATGGAGTTTTCTTCATTAGGGACGAATTTAATAATTATTAAAGGTTATCGAAGTACAGGATCGAAACATTATAGGTCAGTTTGGTACCGAGTGAATCCCTTTTTAATAGCGCGATCCGTACAGGTATGTAAATCATCGGTGGCTTGTGGTACCGTCCCCTTCAAAGTGCTAAGGATCTTGTACTGAACGTGGTGCTTCTAAAAGAGCAATCGAAACATTTTTAATTCGAATCGAAAGATATACATATATTTAAGCTTTTATAGATACTGTGCAAAGTCAGTTTTAATTAGTCGACATAGGTGGGCAACGTTTTATTATGTTTATAGAAGGTAAG
Organism: Holcopasites calliopsidis; assembly: GCA_023838395.1. Taxonomy (NCBI): domain Eukaryota; kingdom Metazoa; phylum Arthropoda; class Insecta; order Hymenoptera; family Apidae; genus Holcopasites; species Holcopasites calliopsidis. The sequence continues at coordinate 111,927 of JALHAQ010000011.1, forward strand.
AAACTTGGAGTATTATTTAAACGTATGATCTATTCGTAAAATGAATATTGTTATAGTATGCAAGTAATTACTAGTTGAGATTAGTGACTTTATCGGAACTTTCGCGGTCTACTGTACCCGACGTCCTCCACACGGTCGGCATCCAGCGGAGACATAATTGCATCTCTTCATCGCGTACCTGGAGGCTCGTCCTCTCTTTTCCGTTCCTTCTTCCACGTATTCACATCAGGCAATGATACCTGTTGGCCCAATACCTACGAAAAACCTGGGTCAAATGCACCCAAGCTATAACGAATGATCAACAACGACCAGCCATGATTGATTTCAGTACCGATAATTATTTGACCTCGACAAGAACCTTGTCAATCTCTCTGTTCCTTCAAGATTAACTAATTAGTCCCACTGTAACAAGCTGCGCGAGAAATAGCGAGGAGAGCATAGAAACTAGAAAGTACGGTCGGGCGGAGAGGCAGGAGAATATGGAAAAAGGAGGAGTAAAAGGCGAAGGGATAAAGGGAAAAGGGAAAGCAACTACTCGCCGTACCGCGCGTATCATACGCGCCATTACTCCTAGAGGATACGGCTGGCCGCGCGTTTTACGAGCGAACGTTTATTCACCATTTCGAGCCTTTTAACGTTTTGCCGTGGAGTATCGAGGCTTTAATACATCCGAACGGGACCCCCACACTAACCTGTGTTCGATTATCTTTTAGCCTCGTCGGTACTCCGGCTTTGCTTTCTTCTAGCTTGACGAGAAGCTGCAAGCACACTCTTCCGACTTGCTTCTCTTTCTCTAAGCAATATCCATTCGAGAGGAGTTCAACTTCTATTAAATCCTTGATTAGTCTGATACATACACGGCGATTCCTATGATGCCCAGAGAGGCTTCCTCGTTTTGTCCCGTTAAATTTACGAGGACACGCCTACACCCTGTTTCTTCCACACGACTTTCCGGTTCAACCACCCCCCGCACAATTTTACACGACACTTTGCAAATCGGTTCGCCAGCCGTCGCTACAGTTATTGAAAATATGTATAGCAAGATGGTTAATTTGTAAACAACTAAGCTTGAGGTTTTTAAATAAATGAGAAGATTAAGTTTAAAATTGGACGTTTAAGATTGGACGAACAAAGAAATCTTTAATAATTTTTTTACAGTGAGAATAATTTTTCTTGGCACGTTGAAAGGCTGGTCTTCGGGAACGAATATAAAGAGGCAGAGCCCCTGTAACTATCGGGCGCGTAGACGATTAGGGCTAACCATTAAATATACGGCGTGTTGCAACAGGTACACGACCTGCACCGGGCAACAGCAGGCCGATGTTCTCTCTCTCTCTCTCTCTCTCTCTCTCTCTCTCTCTCTCTCTGTGGAAGTCGGTAGCTGGGGTAATTGATTATCTCGCGCCCTTTATACATTACGAGCCTGCTGCCCTACCCTCTTAAATTCATCCTCCGCAATCTAAGACGCGGCTCGTTGCGTTTTCTATACCCGCAAATTATACGCTGGAATCGACCCTCTTTTTCCCTTTTTCATTTACGGAACTGAACCTTGGCCTTGAAAAAAATACGCTACCAAATGCATCTTTGATGGAAAATTTTTCTTCTTGGGGTATTTCAATGGTTTCAATTTTATTCTCCGCAGTATAGTCTGGCTGCCGTTGCACGGTAGGCAGAAATTGAAACGTATTTAATAAATAGACGAACGGAATGGTTCGATCGATCGGTCCATCCAAGGAAGATAGAAGTGGACTGGAGGAAAAGATGCCGGTTTTATACCGTGCGCATCTGCCTTATGGGATACGGTGGCCGGTATATTATGGTTAAGTTGTTGCCGGTCGAGGCTTCTATTGGAGCGTAGCTTCTGGTCTCGCGAAAGATGATAGAGATAATAGGGCCCGGATAGCAGCGTTGCTCTCGGTCCTCGCTCCCAACAAATTGCGGGGTTCATTCATCCTCCGCGAGATAGAGAGAAAAACTAGCCACGCTACTCGCCGTGCACAGGCCTCGGCAGGACATCCTCCTCTTTGGCTTCCTTGCGGCCTCTACCTTGCCTGCTCTGTCTTTCCTTTTTTTTCACCTTTGTGACGAGCTGGACGCGTACATACGTACATACGTGTAACTCGGCTTTTCTCGCGTGGCCGTCCTTACACGCGTTCTTCCTCTGAAATTACCATTCTGCCAGCGCATCGTTGCACCTTGCTGGTAGAGCTGGCGATAATAGAATATGCCTGCTTGCAAGTGGCGACGTCGATTAGAATCCTTCTAGGAAAGTAAGGAAGAAAGCATGCTTCACTTTGTATTTTCGCTTTCCATCGCGTTTCTAGAATTTAAGAACTCGGAAATTCACAAATTGGTTTTGGTACGTAAGAGTAACTTTCAGAGTAGCAAATTCCAATCAATGCACTGTGGCAACTTTCTCGACACAATCCCCCCCCCCAAGGTATTCCACGACCGGTTGTCGCGTGAAAATCCTTCCCTCGACAGTTCCATTCATAAATGTCGCGAGTTTCAAGCATCGTGTATACTTGTACACGTTTCATAGATTTCAGTGTTGACCAGGGGTCGATCACCGGTAGCGAGTGATTCACGTTGCCCCGAACAATTTCCATATTACATGCTGAGTAATACACGATTAGACAGCTTATTTCTCTTCATTTTTCGCGTGTCAGTTCGCGATCAGTGCCCGTTCTAATGGCGTGCTGGATATTTCTCTTTTTTTTAGAGTTCGTTTCTCAATAACTCTTCCCTTTGCTCCACGGAAATGACGGTTTTAAAGAAATGACTTTCGTATAGCGTGTTTGAAAATGTGCATTGCCACGACAAAACGAGGTTTCCTTCATTGCGGTTTATTTCTGTGGCGTTATCACACACGGCAGACTGAAATCCTGATAAGAACGACGTCTTCGATTGGGCGAAGTCGTCGTCGTCGTCGATTTCTGGATCTGGCTCGTAAAGCCACATCCGTCTGCCAATGGAGAACGAGACTCCCTGACCGGTGAGTCTCGCCTCGAACAGGATGATGAATTTGCTAGCCTGTTTCCGCTAGATCGCTACAAGACATCCACGTCCGCGTGATTATGCGATTCATCTGTAACTAACGCGCGGGGACTCCGGTTTTCTTGGAAAATCTCGTTAAACTCTTCTTCCTTCCCGTTACTCGATCCCCCTTGTATGTACATCGTTTCTCCAGTAATGCGCGCGCCTGGCGCATGAAGGATTTTTTCCAAGGATTCGCGTAAGTCGATGCTCTCTTGCGGTAATCCGAATCTCGTTCGATTCGCGCTGGTAATGCGGCTGGTTTGAAAATTGCTCCGAAAAATAGAATTTTCGTTCATAGATGGTGAATATTAGAGGCTTGCACCGAACGTTATGTAAGAGCTGCCGTTTCGGGAGGAGACGAGCCGGACAGCTGATGCGTAGGAGTGGTCGACAGTAGAGTGGTTGACAAGGTACCCATCCGTCCACTTCTCGTCGGTTTCCCCTCTGCCACACGACCGGCACGCACCAGTTAGCCTCAGGTCGTTCTTGTAGCCGCTCTGGACCAGTCGTTTCTTTCTATTTTCTTCCCCTTCCCGTCCTTTTATCGCCCCTTTCTCTTCCCGTTTCATCGTCGGCCTCCGCGCGTATCCTCTGGATCCGACGCGAGCCAGCTGTGCGTGTTACTGCTCCTCTCACTCGAATAGATTCCTCAATGACCATCTTGTGGCCTCTTTAGGACGATGTTAATCGATGCTCAGGTAGCTGTGATTCCTTTTATTTGAATTTACAATGGTCCTCGAGGAAATTGACTCCGGGAGAGCTTGCCATTCTATTAAAGGCAAGTACTTTGGAGTATAGGAAAAAACGAAAGTAAAAATGTATAGTTCGTCCAAGATTAAACAATCTATTAGAATTAATTGTCTTCTATAGTAAGATGAAATGGTAGGGTGGTTTTTCCCGTAATTTTTCAAATAATTATTTCTTCCGCAAACACCAAGTATCCCAACGCGATCTCGTGTGCCCTCCAGGCAAGCAAAAAGTCAGGGGAGCTGCGGCATTCGTTTCTCTGGTGTTGGGTCGATGGTAACCGACTGGTAGCGGGCAATTCGCGCGACCGGTACCGGAAATAAATCGCGATCGAGGTGCCCGTCAGTTCAAGAGAAAAGTCTCTCGCGGACTCTTCCTCCGTGTGTCATCGTTGCGGCTAGGCGCCACGTCGCGCTACCGATTCTCTCGCGCGCGCATCGTCGAAGGCGCGCGTTGATTAGCCCAACGTTAAACAAATAAATTGATTCCGCCGGGGGGGGCGTCGCAACGGAGCACACACAGAGGAAGCCGAACAGGTTTTGCCGGGAGAAGTATAAGGTCATGACGGTGCGAGCGAGAGACCGAGATGCGTGCACTGCCTCTTTTTAGCCTGTCGAGCTTTTATACAAGCTACTACCCCTGGTATATGTGTGCGCACGTGAAGTAGAGAACGGGTTTCGCGGCGATTTGTTGCGATAACGGCGGGATGCAAATGATTGTGCTTAAGGTGTTGGGGCGAATACACGGTGGGTTCGAGAGGATACTAGTCGACCCCGTGGCTCTGCCCGTTTTACAATTCATTATTGGGATTGTACGTCCTCCGATCGCTTTCAATTTATTTGGCCAACTGCTTGTAATGCTTTGTCAGGTGTCCAGACCAGGATCGACCGGGCCTTTAACCGACGTGCAACATTACTTTGATCGCGAGGAAGTGTAGATACAAAAAGATTGTAGCTGCGATAATTGATGAGCGGGACGCACTTTGCGTCTAGGAGCATTTTTGCTTCTCCTCGGTGAAAGAAAAATGAACTCTGTTGCTTCATCTGCATACGATCGCATAACTTTATGCTTTTTGCAAACTGTTTTATAATAGTTGGACCACAACGTCTACATGACTGTCAAAGTGCTAGAGTGTCACAAAGATTTCTGTAAATTCCCCCATCCCACGTGGGCGCGGAGGAGGTCGAGTAAATCGATGTGGAAACGCGGAAACACCTCGGACATTCGCCCCCATTCGTATGCAAGGTACACGGAAATAGTAGGAAAGATACTAGCTCGGTATAAGTCGTCCACGCGTAGTCGATTCCGATCTCCAGAAGCGATCTCGGCATATCCGGGCTTAAGGTAGGACAAGGAACGCCGCCCTTGGGACGAGAAACAGGCCCCGTAGATATCGCATAGGCGCAAGGTAGAAAGGGTACACGCGAGGAGGAGGAGGAAGGCAAAGCAGAGATGCACAGGGAGCGAAAAAAGGGTCGAAGGAAAGATGGAAAAGGAGCAGGAAAAAAAGGGTGAAAAGGGCGGAGGAGGGAGAAGAACAGAGTGGCGAACCGCGAACGGTGGGGAGAGCCACGCGATCGGGATTTATTTATAAGTCGACGAGCTTAGGCTTACTTGCCTCCTCCCTACTTCCTCGGGATCCTACCGGTTCCCTCTTGGCGTCCTCGTTGACGCAGTTGCATCTGCTCCCCTTCTTCCTCCCGCGGCATTGCTGGACGTTTTACTCCAGCTAAGCTGATCCTAATATCCTAGCTAGCATGCACGGTGGCAGCCTTCTTCCAAAGCGTATGCAGCGTGCTTCGAAATTTACGTGGAAGAATAGCTTCAATCTTTTCTATTGAACAATATTGTTGAATATTTTCTTCCACTAGAATATTTACTAATATAAAAGGGATACGACACTCAAGATAGCTGAGATATAATTATGGGAGATAATTGGACAACATATTATCGTGTCATCGAGTAAATGGTTGACTAATAAAAACAGGTTCCGCCCCATTTGATTTTTCTCTTTGCCATTCGTTGTTACACCCATGTGCATCTCCTACCATTGGTTTGATATTCCAGTCCGAACAATTATCATCGTACAGAGGCGTCGATTTTTCCTTAATTAAACGGTCGTGTACAGACTCTTAGTTTTACGATCGTTATCATTCGTGTCCACCGGTTTCTCGTTACGAGATAAAGGCCGCGATGCTCGTAAAATTAAGCGAGACCTCGGCTATCACAATTTCTCTCCGTTTTTGTGCTTTATGACGTCCAGCGTGTGCACCTGCGGTCGCGTTCGTCCCTTCGCGAAGAAGAAACTCGTTACCGCTGAACCCCCAGCCGCGTACTATCCAATTCCGCGGAGACCCTGGGCGATCAATTAACGATCAGTTAAATGAGCGGCATTACGTTTAAAGCTGTGGAGGTCTTTGTATTATTATTTAGACAAACGCGTGTACCTCTATACGCATTCTCACGTCGCATTTAAATATCATGACCGTTGTGCTAATTGACTTGTGGTCGAGCCATTTATCGGATGACGGTAGTAGTGACAGTGCGCGAGTAGATATCGCTGGTAAAAGTCGCTCGGATTTGTTGCACCTGCAAGAAGGAGAGTGACTCGGAGGAAGAGACAGTGCACAGTTGGAAGGGGACGTTGCTGGAACTCTTCAAGAATGTGGTCGATTTTTAGCACCTGACGACGCACAGAGCTCGTCTCCGATCGACTTAGCGTGTGCGCACATCCAAGAGTTCCCGTTCCCGAGAGTCAAGCGTTCCGACCGAGTCTGCCGAAGCATTAGTTTGTCCACGGTATACATATTCGTACCCCAATACTCGTACAACCTGTTGCTCGATTCTTCATGGTCCCACGGGGTCGTTCTTCGACAAAAGCGGAAATCGACATCATGGGTGGACGTTTATCGTAAGCGCAGCGGACCAAAGCGCGTTCTAGGCCGTTCACCAGGAGTGCCCCGTGGGGCGTCCGCACTTGTCGGCGGTTATTTCGCGCGCGCAACACGTGGAAGACGAAAAATCCATCGAGAGATATTGCACCGCCATGCGTAGCGCGTATGCAGCAGCTTGCGTTCTCCAGCCTACTGCACTCGTTTATCTCCAAGCACAAGGTATTCCAGGGACCTTGAAACGTTTAACGAAGCGTAGGATCGAACATTAGGGCAAACTCTGCTCCTGTCTTCTTTATTCGTTAGACTCTCATCAAATTGAGCATCCTATAATTTAACTAAGGTTTGAATTTCCACAGAATTGCTCCATGAAGTAAATGCAGGAACACCTGCTCGCGTGTCTAACATCGCTTAACCGCGAGTCGTTTTCACGAAAAGTTAATGTACAGTGTACCTGTCGCTGCGGCGTTTCGGTGCTGATCAACGATTCGCTACCCCAATCGTTCTTGCTTGACTGCCAGGTAATTACTGTTCTCTGTTGCCGAAAGGCTACTCCGAATACGTCCAGGATTTCTTCCCTTGGGATTTAATCCGAAGCTTTACTCTTTCGACGGATATAAATGAATGAATGAAATAGCAACGAGCCCCATCTTTCACAAGTAGGTGTTTTCTCGTCAATTAAAAAGGCGATTACCAGATACAAGCTAGGAAGGAGATTAGAATGGGAAAAAGAGGAATCGGCCGATGAGTTATGCGGCCGGTTCGCGATCGCGTTTTTCCTTCGGTTTAACAGCAACCTTGATCTTGTTCTCGAGATACGCTCCGGGTAATCTAATATGGACGATCTTAATGCGTATAATCTGGGTGGCGTGCACTCGATACAGTTACGCGCAATTTAGTAGTGCAATAATAGCGTTCGCTATTTCGATAATTGCGTTCGCTAAGCTGAGCGCAGTTCAAAGCTTCGCCTTCTTCAAGCTTAAGCTTCAATTTATTGCTTCAATTCTTCTTAGGATGCTGGCAATGAAGTTTCAACATATTCCCGAAATATCTTCAACATTTTACATGTATATTTGCAACAAACTATAGCAGTGATTGTCCACAGAGCAAGCTACTTTTCAATTTCTGTCTTTCTCTCATTGAAAAGATGGATCGTCGGAGTTCATGCAATGAAAATCCTCGAATTCAGAGAACGGATGGGATTAATTAAGAAGAAATAGTAGTTTTAAGGAAGAATGTAGAGTTGTTGAATTTTTGCTGAAAATCAGTGCTCTGGAGCGAAGCGCAGCTAGTCGCTCGTACGTACATATGTAGACGCGGACAGAAGTACTCGTGGAACAGGTTCGAGGTTGCCGAGGAACTTGCCGAGCAACGAGCAGGAAAAACAAGAGGCACAATCGGATTGTAGCCGATTGCCCGAGGGGCAGGAATAACGGTACCTGTGCTCCGATTCGCCATCAACCGAACATCCAACTTTTCCATTCGTTCGCGTCCACCCTGGAGAAAAATCACGTTCAATGAGCCATAAATCGAGCCTTGATTTCTAGCACCCACTACGTACTGCGCTCCTTCCGGTCTCTTCGTGACGCGTTCATCTGCATTCAATGGACGTGGTACGATCCGCGAACACCCTGCCTAGGGAAGCAGTTTCACAATTTTTCCTTCCCCTCTCAAGGACCTGCTGTGAATGGATGGAAAATGTTTACCTCGACAATTCTTTAAGGTCTTGAGCTTTGAATACCTCGTTTGAAAGTTAGTTAAGTATATTCTTCAATTAGAAAGTAACGGCTAAGGGTAGTTACTTAGATTACGAGGTTGAGGGCTAAGAATTCCATTGCGATCTGAATTACAAGTTAATTAACAAAGATTCGACCCTTGGACAGTTCCATTCCGCTCGCAGCAAATTCAATTTCGTCGATTTTCTGCGATACGAACACGCGCCACTGAGGTTTGTATCCACAGGATCGTTAGACGGAGTCAATCCGAAGCAGATGCTAAAGAAACAAGAATAATAAAAGCTTAGACGAGAGCAAAGCAATTCCCTTCATCGGGGTTCGCAGGGAAAATTGTTTCTCGAAGGTAGAAATCGCATTACGCCTCCCGTAATAAAAAGATGGAATTCTCGTTTAGGGTTCTCTCGTCAATTGTACAGAGAGCGAATAAAGTGTATATACGATGCCCGACAAGGGCACTGTGCGTAGAATTTATTGAATTTACGGAAGCTGGCCGACCACCAGTGGCTGCGCCTTCGACCGCTGCTCTCTGAGAATCCAGCCTGAACATAAATTCAATCAATTAGCCGGCTTTTAACGTGGCCAATCTCGAATCCGTCCCTATTAACTCTCGTAGCCAGCCACTTGAATGTCATATGTATATTCCGACGATATTTGTTATGTATCCCTCGATACGACACAATATCTTTGCTGGACTTGTATCGCTGGCACAAGTTCTTTGCAGCAACAGTAACAAAGTAACGCGATTTTTTAATATTTTCAAGCTGAGTTTGCTAGCATTATTTTGTTTTATTTAGAATCAGATGAGTTCTCGCTATTCAATCCCTTTTAATTTTGCTCTCCGCAGAGAGACGAATGTTATTCATGTGCACGTCATTTTTTCATTAACTGCGCAATGAATTTGCACGACGCGCAGTCTGTGTTAGCCAAATCGTACGAGGTTCATGGCTGCCAGTCTCGACATCAGTGGTAGCGTTACAATCATGCGAGCCATGCTGGAGGTTCGGTTTTTCCCTCTCTCGAGAGCTGTGATCGTTGAGGCTCGTCTCTCTCTCTCTCTCTCTCTCTCTCTCTCCTTGCGTCTTTCTGCCTCTCGTGGCCGATGAATTGATGCGTGGGTGCAGGTTGGACGCAGATAACGCGGGAGGAGTTTCGTTTGTCCAATCCTCGATGATCCTGTGCTCCTTTCTCCTCTCCTCCGCTCTCTTCCTTCTCTCTTTTGCTACCTCTGCCATCCTCTTTCTGTCTCCTCTCGTTTCGTCTTGTGAACGTGGGCCTTCCTCGTCTTTTTTTTTTTTTTTTTTTTTAATTAGTTTTCCTCATTTTTCGATTCCAATAAATTGTATTCAAATCTTCCTGAAAACTCTGATGATGGAAACAGTCCGTCGAAAAAATGAGTACAAGTTTTGTTCTTTCATTGAAGTTTGCCGAATTCTTTTTAGAGGCTTTGAAAGTTATTTCTGTTGAATTAATGATGAGTTATGAGAGAGGGAAACCCTCCACCGTACGAAAGACGAAACGGTACACAGGGTACTGTGCGCCGCAATTATCTGTTCCGATATTGTATAATGAGCTGCGTTGTCACTTGTAAAGACTTCGTTGTCCAAAATTAGCAGGTTGCATGGGGCTCCGCTTCGAGATTAAGAAAGACGACAGTCTCCATGAAAATTGCACCTGTCGCAGATGTAAACAGCTCTTGCGGCTCGAAAAATTGGAACGTTGTCAGTTACACAGAGTAGAAACGGCGGTAGGTATCTCGTTTTTGTTCCTCGATATAAAAGAAAAATTGAGAAACACTTAACGTAACGCATCCCGCGGAGCGCTTAAGAAGAAATGTTATGAAAAACAATGAATAATAGGCTCAACTTGTGTTGCGTTCACTGGGCTGACGCAGTGGTAGAGAGGCCTATCTGGGTGCTTGTCGTCGCCTTCCACGTGATACATTTTTAAACAAGGAAGTTGCTTTCTGGAACAACATTCAAGTTCTATGGTAGAGCTGAAGCAACTTTGGAAGCGTAAAACTGAAAATCGTGAAAACCGAGCAAGCTCTGTAATCAACTCCATGGTAACGCACACTTTCATCATTTTCATCATTACCGTGTCTCGTCCGTATCAAATAATATACTTCTAAAATTGCGCACTGTTAAACCCGCTTGTATTCGGAACAAAGCGACGATGGCCGTGCAACGAAGCATGACCCGGGGGCCGGCCGGTGTGGAGGCAGAGTTGTGCCGAAATGTGCCGTTCGAATGGCGGCCATGATGTGTTAATGCGAGGCACAAGACAATTGCGTTCCCGTGTTCGTTGGAGAGTGCGTTCTTTTCTCCCGTCATGGATTTCTTTGTTGTTTCTCGCAGATAACACAGCCAGGCTAAATGTTAATGGCGGAGCGGGTGGTCGCCGAGGCGTGACACGATCACGTCACTGGTCTCCTCGCGTTGCAGGTAATGCCGCCGATACTGCCTTAACATGGGACTCTGTTCCAATTGTTGTTCTCTTATTTTTCATGGCGGATGAAATGTTAAAGATAGGAACTTCGCGAGGATGTAATTTGAATCCAAGATCCCTTTTTAGCTTTGGAAGAATGTTCGAAAGGAGATGGGGGCGACGGGATGTTGAGTGGTTGGTTCGTGATTAATTAACGACCAACTGTTGCCGCGGTTAACACCCCTTCCCTGCCAGTTACTGGCCCTTATTAAACAGTCAGGGCTTGTGGGAAATTGGAAACGTTAAGACTAACTTCCAGGAGTACGGGTTAGCGTTACAGGTGTTCGACGAACGCACGTGAGAACGTGTCACAGGTGCGCTCGCTACCCTTACGCTCCCTCGACACCCTTTATTATTCTTTCGTATCGTAAATGGATATTATCTACTACTGACCACTTTAGAGAGCCGAGTGTTGAAAAACATATTGCACCGAATTAGCATGAAGCTCGAAAAAAGAAAAAATAAACGAAATTACAGGCCGTTCCAACGTGGAATTGAATTGAAATCGATTCAGGCTCGTCTTTTCGCAAGTCTCCGATCGTTCAGAGGCCATGCCGCTAGTCTTACCAATCGAATACTACCGATAATAAACTGCTTCCGACACGCAAGCCGTTAATTAATCCATTAAAGGAGAAGTTCAGTCGAGCACACTTCTCCTGTTTCGCGTGTAAACTCTCCCTTCCTTTCCACCGACGATCTCTTCTCTCGTCTGAAGCTGTGCTACGCGCGTATGTGCGCGTGTGTGCAGAGACAGAGATAATTAATTCCGGCGAAATAAGAAACGTATATTGCGTTGCGAATCCCGTTTTATTGTCGGGTAGGTACACTCCTCGCTGTTTTCTTTATTTTCTCGAGCCGGCTGGCTACTGTGCGCTCTTACCCCTTTCGCTTCGCCGTCCATTCGCCCTTTACAGTTCTGCCCTCTCTGGCATTGAGCCACCGTAGGAATATCGTAGCCCTTGCACAAACCTTTCTGTTTTCCAGCAGAAACGCAGAACGTACAGCATTAATCTGCATTAATCAGTAATTTGTAATTAATAATCCCACTTACTAATTCACATAATCCCTATTGATGCAACACCTTTAGCAACGATTGCTTTGCCTGGCTAACAACTCGAGCACAGTAGGAAAATATGGAGGTCTTCCAATTTGCCTACAATAGAGTCATCAACGAAACACGTTGACCACCAGTCATGGTTGTGCCACACGTGATATCTTGGAACGTGCCTCGCAACATTGTCGCGTACCGGCGAATCGAGGCGTATTATTTTTCCAACAGTACAGAAAGTATGCAGCCTGAAGGCTTGCATTTCAGTTCTGTCTCGCGTTGATCGGTGTGGAACGCGGGAAACTGGATTCGCGAAACGGCAAGGGCCTCACAGGTGAGCGATGAGAACCCTTTTGTAGCAGTTTGAAGAGCGACAGAGGGCTGGTCTCCAGACAAAACCAGCGTGGGAGCGAATGCAGCCAGGCTCCCACGAGCCTGCATTGTGCGTGATACGCATCTATACGTCATTTACCTACCGACATACCTACTCTACGAAAGCCTCTTGCGTTCATTCTCCCCGATCTCTATAATGGAATCGTCGATAGTCTTGCAACACTTTTCTGTGCTTTTTAAACCCCTTTCCCCTGTGGCGCTCGTCGATGCGCCGTGATTCTGTTTAGATTATCTCGAAATTGAATTCTTGGGACGTAGATGTTTGCAGAGTATGATGGTTCTTTGTAAGGTTTGGAAGAAATAATGAATGGGCTGTAACGCTGAACTTTGCATTTTTCTATTTATAACTGAGGCAAAGGTGAAATTCATTCTTTGGCACGGTGGCTGATAGTCGAAGCGATTTTCGGTGCAGATTGTGCCCTCTGTAACGAAACAGCGATACGCAGGAAGGATGGGTCGAAGGGCACTTAATTAAATCGAGGCAAATAAGCCTTTAGAAGGTGGTTGATCGCCGTCAGGCGTCGAAGACAGTCAGTGGTGGGATCGATGGAGGTGCTAATCGTCGCCCGGAGCTATCATTAGTCGCAGCTTTCATCCCTACCTTGTATTCTCTCCGCTCGTTTATTGGCATTAGTCGCATACATGCCAGAGATACTTGTACTCTTCCTTCTTCGTGTCTTCGCTGCATCACAATTGCAATTCGTCGATTACGCATTTCAGAACATCGAGATTCGCCGAAAGAATCTGTTATAATACGACTTTATCTGATCGCAAGTGTGTTAATCAGAGAGATTGATAATTAAACGCACTCGGATAAAACCAGAGGAACAGAGCTCAGACGTCAATGAAAGCTAAGGTCGATCCTTTCATATTCACGCTCCATTAATGATCTCGTTGCTCGATTGCACGATCGTGACACGGTTTCACGAATGAATCGCTGGTCGATTTTCGTGCGTCACCGCCAACGCACTGTCTCACGCTTTCCACCTCTCCATAGTGTTTTCCACCACGTTTACCAACTGGGCAAGGGTAACCGCGGTCCGAGGAAGAGGGATACTTTTACGCCCTTTTTAATTTAGCCCTCGTTAGTCGGATTTTCAGTTATCTGGATCTTATCTAAGAAATCCGGTTTTTATTCTGCGAAGTCGCGTTGCGTAAACGCGCGATTTCATTGAGCACCGGCGAACGGCCGGTTCGTTTCTCCGATCCGATTTACTGTGCAAGTGCGATGTCTGTTAGCTTTTCCATTCACGGGCCACGCTTGTTTCCGCTAGTCTATAGAGAAAGAAAGAGCGAGTTGTTGGAGGAATGGAAATCGCACCGAGAGAATGAGACGGAAAGCGGATGATCGTTGGTTCGGCCGAAAAGTCGTTAGAATTCGATGGGAAAATAGGTTTTCCTTCCTTTCGATAGTGTACAGAGAAATGCGGATAACAATAATTTCAAGGCAATTAACAAAAGCAAAATTTACTCTATCCATTAAATATTCAATAGAAAGAATGAACAATCGCATATAAAGCAATGCACAAAAATATTTGACTGTGCAAGACCGCTGGAATGAATCGGAGCAATCGATGCTCAAGACTTAATATCCTCTTTCAATGGGGGAAGGATCAAAGGTTCTAGAACGGAGTCGCATGCAAACAAGGCGCAGCCGATGGAACTCTCGATCGTTAATTAAACCTCGCTAGAAGGAGTCCTCTCTCTCTCTTCTCGGGCGAGAAGAATATGGCCTCTGGCTGAAAAGGACACAATGACGGGTAACACCAGCGTGTGTTGTGCACGCGTTTCGGAGCATCCTTGTTCCACGGCTACACCGAAACGACCTCTTTTACCTGTGCAGCAATCGTGTGTCCGTTGTTCCCTTGACCGTTTCGAGTTCGCGCATCGCCGATCACCGACGATTCTTCACCAACTCCGACCGCACCGATTCGAGATAAAAGAAAATCCCATTTAATTCTAAGTTTCGCCTCCGCGTTTCGTCGAATTTTCATCGAATTCAGCGTTTCGCCGAAATTTTACCCTGTAGAGCGCTTTTAATCCATTTGTTCGAATTCCTCGGCAAGTCAGCCAACACTCTCCTTCGCTGGTCGTCCAACTCCCGTCACGTCGACTCATCGCTACGCCCTGAGCACCGAAGCGTGCTTCCACCTCTGGCTGCTGCCCTCTTCGTGCAGGTCGTGGCTGACCTCTGTGCCGTGAAAACGATCCCAACGTCGTTCCACTTGCTCGCAATACGCCGACGTAACCCAACGACCAAGAATGACGAAACCCGCCCAAAATTAGACTCGGCTCTCTCCCTGTTCCACCGCGGCTGCTTTTCTCCACCTCCGCGGTCCCCTTTGTTTTGAACTCGACAAGAAAAGTTGGAAGAACGTAGGTATAGATACGTAAGTGTACGATAGAGGTAGGATGGTAGAAAAATTGGCTGGAAGTAGAGCAAAGGTCTGACCTCTTTTCAAAAAGTGGATGGACCTCGGTAAAAAAGAATTCCAATCTCTCTTTCGAATATACTCTAATAACAGCACTGAATCACTATTCTATGTATGCTTCAGTCTAATGTTGTCTTTGCTCCTCATCTTCTCTTAATTATTATGATCCAGCAAGCTTGAAAATTGTTTCGCTCGACCCAGAGGAGAAGAGACAGGAACAACACGGTTTATACATATAGACGGTCGGGCACAATGGTACCGCGAGGTTCTCGCCGTACACGAGGTTTGGTTGGGTACCTTCGAGGTGTGCTCATGTAGATAAGCTCCGATAATGACCGGACGTGTGCTCACCCAACCAGAACTCTGCGAACTCCCTCCGCGCGTCCTCCACCTCTTGTTCTACCTTGTTCTACTCTCTGTGACCACGTTTCTTCTTCTTCCCTCGAGTCCTTCGGTACACTTACGTCTAGAGGAGACACACGTGTCAGGTACATACGTGCGAGTCACCTCAACGAGAGTGCCCTGCACGCATGTTTCACCGACCCAAATGCATGTACTGGCGATCGTCCATTTTTTCTTAGGGTTACTTTCGGTGTCATTAAAAATAATGACTAATTTTCACCTGTGTGGAGTTTGCCCCGAAGACATACTAACCAGGAGCAGCGGGATTAGAAAGTCCCGCTCATTTACTGTAACGAAACACGGTAAATACCGTATCGCGAGGTCCATTTCTGGTGTTCAATAAGGTTTCATTGGAATCAAGGAGTCGACATCTGTGTATTCGAAATCAGGGTGAAGCCGTTCTCCGCAAACTAAATGAATCGCCTATACAAGTGGGACCGCGGAGGTTTAATTCGTTCGCTGGGGTAGATCGGTACAAAACGATCTATGCATCGAGTAGTCGCAGTTAGCTAGCGTACGCCATTGAATAGTTCTTCCGGTTTGGCGGTACGCCGAAGCACTACGGAAACGATCTGTTACCGCGCGACACGAAAGGCACGCTCTCCTGCTCAGGTGTGAGATCGTTATGTCAAGCGCTCGGTGGATCGCGAAAATTCATTCCTCGCTTTCTCTCCTCTATCTAATCCGCTGCTTGCCAAACGATTAATGTAATGCGCCTTTGATGAATAGCCCTGCTCCAATTTAACCCTTTCGCTACGGTAATTACACAGGCGGGATACTTTTGCACCTTTTTTAATTGTTTGAGCAACTCCTTGGGCGCATTCCTTTCGAAAAATTCACACCCAAAAAAGAAAAAAGGTGGACAAGGACTTGAAAGAGAGAGGAGAGCATCGTTCCAAGCATAATGGGCAGCACGAAAAAATATGACAAACACGTAGAAGCTGTAGTGCCGGAAACGGCCAGTTGTCTAACAATAATGTACTGGAGTACGAAGCGAGTTAGTGAATGAACGGAACGGTGGCCGGCCAGGCGAGGAGGCGAGGCGAGGCACGATCGACCATCGTCTCTACACGCCTGCCACTCGTCGCATACGAATATGCTTCGGTTCACGCTAAGCATGCCTCCGCTTCTTGAAACATCATTTCGGGGACGGGAGAACACCTTCGCGGCAATTGATTCTTTTAACCCCGTTTTAACGTGTGATCCAGGGACACACAAACACTTTCATTACCGCATTTATAATTCACGTTGCAGTAAATTGTCCAAAAATTATTCTCAATCATTTTAACAATTGCTGCCAGGTTTAAGGCCTGTGTTGCGACGGCAAGCCATCCTCTCGAGTAGACCAGCAGACACCCCGCAGGTTCGTCGTATGTTTGAAGACCGATAGCAAACAATCTAAAGTTAGAAGTGTACGAGTCAGGCAGGGAGAAAGGTTTTCCTCTCATTTTAGAAGAAACAGCAGAGGCAACGTATGCACGCGTCACTTGCTGCGCTCTGATTTCGATACAGCCCCCGGTTGGCTGCGGGGATGGCGGCCCCCTAATTCACCTTGATGTAACTGCTACCGATAGTCGTTGTTCGTCCTCTCTCCGATCATCGTTCATTCACTGCTCCCATCCTCCTCCGCGTAGCATCATCCTTCGCCACACCAGTTCGTTCCCTTCTCTCTATACCTGTGTTCCTTTTGTAGTCATTCATTAGTCTCCCGTCTCCTTCTATCTTTTTACCCTTTTGTCGTTCCATCAGTGTAGTTACTGGCTGCGCTGTATATTACTCGTTCTTGGTCATATACTCCCACCGGTCCTCCTTTTGTTCCCAACCGTTACGTCGTGTCGGTTGCGTCGAGACGCCGCACCGGACAATGCCTACTACTTGTCGAGTGTCGGTTACACATTATATTTCGGAGTCGTATGGTATTTTTCTCTTCACCACCTCTGTATCCGTCCATTCTACATATATGTTCTTTTTATGGGAAGACACTGTTGTCCGTAGACTGTTAATTGATCGTGTTGTACACGATAGTAATTTATGTAGCCCAGCCAAGCGCATGATCCCCCGTAGAATTTACTCGTAGGGACGCCTCGTTGGCGTTCATCTATTATTCTTTCGAGCCTCGACGTGTTTGGAAAGCACGTCTGGGCCGCCAGACGTTTTTTATTATTGTATTAATCAGGGGTTGAGTACGTTTATTTGTGGAACCTATGCATTTCATCGCTTACCGTTTTATCGTATCACCGAGGGCGAATCTGTACAGTCGCGAAACCAGGAACTTTTCTATCTCCTAACGGGACGATCATCCTGTATATATGTATTTTCATATCCTCACCTGATACCAATAACCTAAATGATGAAATTATTGTTATATTTTCTCATTGTTGCGGGGTGGGGTCCTATCGCCTTCATATCTCTCCCACCGACAGTGAATCTGTATCAAACTCGGTATCTTTTTACACGAGAAGAATTTCGTGAACCGCAAAAGGACCAGAGCTAAGGAAGATTGCATGGAGCCGGGGTGCAATTTATATCAATTAATGTACGGTCCTTTGATCTGCAGCTCGTTTAACAGGCTGGCCCGCCGTAAACTCTTTCTTTTTCTCCTGTTTCGCCTGTGCTTGAAATTGCCCTCTCTCCCCCCCTGGCTCGTGAATGCGTTCCCTCGGGCTTTTAACGTTGTATCCTCTCTTCTGTTTCGGCTCTGCATTTCTTCGGCCTTCGTCGCTCGCCGGTGCCTCGTGGCGAGCATTCGGTCGTTTCCGGTTCCCCGGCCTCCACCAAGGGCTTCCCCTCTCGAACTTCCGCTCGTGTCTTACTACGCTTACTACGGCCGCTCCCCTCCTATCTATAACCCTTCTGCTTCGTTCTTTTTTCCCTCCCTCGTCGACCGGAGTACTTTGGTGCTGAAATTAAAACGGGAGACATCACCTAGTGGCCCCTCCAATCTCGCCGGTTAATTTTCGGGTTAAATTTAGAGGATCAAGAATGCAGATAATTAGGAACCATCAGTTTTCTTTTTTCGAGCTAACCCTTCAGGCACGACTGCGTTTTGGGTGCCCATTCACTGTCGCGTTACAGAAAGAAACGAAATTTCTCTGTTCCTCCGAAGCAAAAGGACTAAAAGCAAAAAACTTTTTCGCTTGCGAATGATTCACGATTTGTAGAATAAAGTTGAAGCATAGAGTGTGGCTACCAGTCGAGTTCCGTCGTAAATAAAACTTTGGCGTTTCCTTTTTTTCGTTCGTGGATGCGATTGCTCGCAGGATTGCGTAACAGTTAATTGCACGAAAGTCGCGGAGTCGATTAGGAAATTATTGCTGCCTCCACCGCGACGTGCGTACAAAGCGAAGAACAAGAGGAAGACGCGTCGTGGCGCGATTGTTCGATCGTGAGTTCTTGCTTTCGATAAGTGACAACGAAGTGAGTGTAAAACGAAGGAGAGAGAGAGAGAGAGAGAGAGAGTAAGAGAAGTGCAAATCTGCGGGCAGAATCTTGAGTCTCTTACAAAACGTTTAATCGTTTGTCTCTCGGTGAGCGCGCATCGATAAAATCGATCAATCATGCTGCTTTGCGTCCAATCCAATCGTTAATTAATCGATAGAGACGTTTAATTGGTCGTGGCATTTGTGCCCGAGACTCTCTCTCTCTCTCTCTCTCTCTTCTTTTTACCCGTTTCGTGTCTCTTAGCGAATTGCGAAATCATCCTTGGCTGTTTATTTCCGTGTTCTCGATTTTCCCTTACGAAATCAGCGAATCTTATCTCACTCTATATTCCAAAGAAAATAGAGTTCAAGAACCGCGATACTGCATTCGTAAGGCAATGTTGCACGATAAACCGAGCGAATTTCCTAAGATATAAAAGCTTATCAGTTATCGAGTACGAAGCAACGAGCACACCTGTCTCAAGGTAGCAGCACGCGTGGGAGTTAAGCTGAGAACTTGTTCCTAGGATAATCTGCCTCCGTACATTATTCATCGTGGCCGTATCTGCTCGAAGACGGCATTACGCCGAAGACCGCTTCATTATAACTACACCTAGACTGCCTCATGGCAAAGGCTGCGTGCACCTTAGTAGCTAAAAAATCACTTCTCAGTAGGTACTTTAGATACCCGACGCCAGAAGCTGCGAGCTCTGAAAATGTTAACACTTACAGATGTTGTAAATCGCCCCGTTTCCGCGACTATACGATCCAATAGAAGGGGATTAGTATAATGGAATAGCAATTTTTGCAGCTGGGTGATCTCATACCTTGGGGCAACTTCGTACATACGGGCTACAAGCGAGTATATATTAATTCCAACCGCGTCACTGACTAACTTTTTCTTTAAATTCAAGTTATTCTCAGGCTGTTATCAGCAATCTCTGTGACATATAAATTCCAATGGCAAACGTTCAACGTATGCTACTTTTGCTAATGTTCGTACATCGCGTACAAGTCCACGGGGGAGTGAGACCTAAATACACACCCTGTGGCTATTTTCGTTAATTCGACTCCGACGCACAGGCATTCCTGAAACTCGTTCAAGAATTGTCCACACGCGGCTACTCGGCGACAGGCAGATTCGAAACCTATTGAAAACAGATTATCGAGAGAAAGTGTTTTTTGCCAAATGCTTGTGCAGAGAGACACACAGTTAGAGAAGCTATAGATGACTCTTGGAGTCGTCGTGCTCCGTTCAGGGAGACCGGAAACTATATCGCCTCTTCCTTCTCCTTCTTTCTCTATCTGCTCGACCACAACTGCTGTTCTCCCTTTCCCCTTGTCTCGTTTGCACGGTGGACTTTCATGCAACCGATTCCGATGCGCCGTCCCGCAATAATCGGTTCTTACAAGAGACAACTGTCGTTGGGAGAATCGTCTCGTCGCGTTAAAAGCGGCTTGGAACTTTTGTCGAGAAAGTTCGACTTATTCAATGGATTGTTGTGCAATAATAAATAGTTGGATGCAATGAACGATTGGAACGGGTATTCTGCTCAGCGCATTGAGAAAACATTTGAAACGGAATGAAAGAAACACGTTTTAGTATGTTCTCTTCGTATACGGTATATCGTAGCAACTAGCAGAGAATCCAGAGGGGAATCAAGAGACAGGTTACAGAGCGCTACTCTATCACGATCCCATCCATTTGCTTGCAATCTCCATTGTCGGAGACGGCGAGAAGCGGCAGCGCGTAGGGAAAGAGTTATGGGGCCGTTTTCCTTAGGTGATAGAAGGTGGAGCGCGCCACCTTCTCCTGTTGCAGGCCGTGAACGAGCCCCGCGGAGCGACGTCACTTCCTTTACGGGTTCTCCTTCTATTTTTGTTCTTTCTCTCAGAATGCCAGCGGGAGAAGGATCGCAGGGATCTCGGCCTGCTCACCTGCCCCGCTACGGTCACTCGACTTCCGGTAACCCCAAGCGCGCGCCCGAGGCCACGTAACCGTGACTTCATTCCTTTTTCTCCTTGTTAAAGCTTCCCTCCTTCTTCTTCTTTTGGACGAAATATTCGGGAATTTCTTTGAATCGTCGATAACTTATGATTAAACATTGCTTTTGCTATTAAAATGATCGCGCAACCCAAGAATGCGGCTCCGAACCTTTGCAAGCGCCGAAGAAGATTAAATAAAACGGTGAAATCATTTCTATTTGCCCCTTCTCGCCTCGAGAACCGCGTTACGCCTGTACCTAATGCGAATGATCACACGAACGAGGAAGAAAAAGAGGAAAAGCGAGAAAAACATGGAGCAAATGAGCGAAAACGATAGGTATAAAGGCTTTCGAAGGAAGTGACGTATTACGAATAGGCTATCTAGCCTATGGTTCTCGTAAGAAGCAGTTTCCATCGACGAGGAAAGGAGTATATCTCTCCCTTCCTTTTGCTCTCTCTTTCGTGCCTTATAAGTTTATGCGTTCTCACGCTCTCCAATCCACCTCTGCGTTTATTACTATGTATATGTATACGGCTTCTGTACGCACGGCCGCCTCTTTTAAAGCATGCACATCTCCGTTGTCTTTTTGGTTGCTGCTGGCCGGCGTGACTTGTGCAAAGATTCCTATAACTTTAAAACCACGATTATCTTATGAATCAAACATTGTTGCTTGTCCAGAGAGTTAGCAAAATGGAAATTATTTTTTTAGACTTTTCCAGAGCCTCCATAACTCTTTTCTTAACGTAAGGAAATTGAAATATAAAAAGATTCGCAATGGGCGCATTTTTCTACAAGCATTGCTCCCCTCTTAACAGATTAAAGCATGCCTACACGCGGATGCCCCGATCGCGATCGATGTTTCACGCGTTCATTGTATATCGGAGCAACGTGCATGAGCTCTTCCTAGTTATAATAAACGACGCAAAAAACGCGGCAAAAACCTGCCCAGCCTTCGGCCTGTGTAGAGCATGGGGCTTCTGCTCACTATCACCGCCTCTCTATCATCCCAGAAGCGGTTCGCCATTTCTTCCTCCTCGAACTTGCATCTATCCTCTCCATTGCCGCCGGACAGGCTACTTCCTTCCTCTTGCACTCATCCATTTCTCTGCGCCTAACAGTCCCTTTAGGTACTCGTCGTTTTTCATCATTTTCTATGTCATTTCTTCCCTGTTCGCGTACAAGCCGCATCCTCCCTGCACATATTCTCGGTTCTCCTAAGGCTTTTGCGAGTTACGGTCGTACTAGTTGTTGCCTCTCTTTCAGCCGCTTCTCTGCCTGCTTTATTAATATCCACCGCTTCCTGATCGACGGTTACGATTTTCTCGCACTGCCTCCCGGGTTCTTGGTCATCTCGCTAGGCCATGTATGTACGTGAATTTGTGAATGGGACGAACAGAGCAGGTCATTCCTCGGATGCTGTAAGGTTCCTGCTTCTCTAACGAGGTGCCAGGTGTTATCAGGATTTTTTTTTTTTTTTTTTTATTGAAGAATCGAGTGGAGAATATTATATTAATATTATAAATGTCTTTATATTAGATCCTTGACAAATAGCTGAGACGAGGGAATAAATAAATGGGGGGGGGGGGGGGACTCTTTCCCACGGTATAGCGAACCAGTTTGTTCGAAAAATAAAAGAAGTCGTTTCGCGCTGTCGCTGGATCTTATCTCTGTTTAATAATACACAGTATCGACTAGCTTCCCGTTTTGGAAAATTTATAAAAGCTCCGCTCGATACCAAAAGGGAACGAACGCACCGTTCCTATGAAGGACAGGCGATATCATCCAGTCTGTTTGAGTGCATTTGAATAAAAATCTAAGAAACGAATAATTGATTGATCGATCTCCGGGCGAAACGACCATCGAGAGTCCAATGACGAATACTTATATTCATGCGGTTCTGTATTTAGCAGTCGGCAGCACACCTGTTGCCCGTGATTAGAGGCAAGATGCGGACTCGCCGAAGACGACCAAACGTTTCCCAGTTAATTTATCGAAACGAATGCTGCGCAACCGGTTAGCAGAGAAGGTTGCTAGCTGCTGGATTGGAGTTTCCTATGCGTATCTACATTCTACGCGAAACAGACCAAATATATACGTTATTAGATCAAAGCTATTACCGATATCGTTCCACTTTGCGACATTTTTATTTAAGACCAATCTTTTCTGCAATTTAAAAGCAACTACTTTAATCCAGAAAACTCTGAATGAAAGTGTCGTGCCAGTGCGAATCGTGTCAGTCAGGTAGCTTTAGCAAAATTTGTGTGCTCTGATCGACGTTATCCCAGCGATAAAAGGTTTGATGATCGCGCTCGTCGATATCGAGGGGCGAGTTTATGAATGGTCCCGCGATGAAACGCGTCCCGTACGAATTTTTTTTTGTCAATCTTGCCCGCGAGCAAGAAGTTTCACATTAATCACCGCCAGGCAACGTATCCTCCGGTGGCGGGAACCGAGGAAAAACGCGGAGGGACAAGCAGAAATTACGGGACGTACGTAGTTAAGTAGTGTTTGCGTTCAAGCGTAATTACGTCTCGCTTCCATCGAATGCGACATACATTATTTGGCTGAAAATCTGCGGGTTTCGCATTGGAACGATATGAAACTTCCTTGCCACGTATCGGGAGTAAATCTTTGAATGAAACCGTCTCCCCAACTTCTTCGATCATGGAAGAAATACATAGTTGTTTGGAAAACGTCTCGAGGGTCTTTTTGGAAAGAATCCTTTCCAACCAATTCTTTTTCCGCCAGCAAAAGAGAATTCAGAATTTCAGCGATTCAAGCTGATGATCAGATTAATATCCTCGCCCCTTACTAAATGATTCATTCGCCGTTCATCCCTGGTCACACCTGGAATCTGGGAAAGCCACTCCCGCTGGACAACGATAGACAAAATCTTGGCGCAAGAGCGTCGTCCCGTGAATGGTACATATCGTTTTGCTGGCGTCGCAACGTCAGCGGGAGCGCGAGGCAAAAGGAAAATCTCGGCGTCGGAGGTGGGGACCGTTTAAACGTGTGGCCGAAGCATGAATGAAGGAGCCGCGGCCGAATGAAGGAACGAGACCGTCCGTGTGTGCGCGCGTCCATTACGACGGACACGAGAGAGACTCGTGCACTCTCGCTGCCACCATTCAGTTATGGAGTAACAAAGACGGACGCGTATATCGTCCCGTAAAACTAGAGGGAAAGGATGAACGTGAAAAGAAGAAGCGGCTAAAGAAGGACGGGTTTAGAGAGATAAAGGTGTACACGTGTATGGTGCAACAGAGAGGCCAGTGGTCGCGTGTAATTGATAAAGCAGCGAAGGTGAAAGGAAGAAGGAACGACAGGGGCCGGTGGGTGGGAGAATCGGATGGAAGGAGCGAGACCGTGTGCGGCGTAAGCCGACGCCAGTGTGCGTTTACCGCGACGACGGGAGAGTATTCATTCATAAAATTGAGCGAGGAGTGTAGCTACACTAGCGTGCACCGGCTTGGTAGGGACAGTCAAGTGTCAATCTTCTCTGCCCCTCGCCCTGGCTACTACCTCGGATCTCTGTAAACCGAACTCATCGCACTTCCGGAACTTGGACAAGTCTACTTGCCCTGTCCGTATGGAAGCAATGATTGCTACTCCAAGATGGAAAGGCGATCCTACTAGCATCACGATTATGTAGTTCCTCTGCATCTCAACAGATCAGCCACGATTCGGAGGGCCAAGGGATAAAGAATAATCGACCTAGCACTCGGCATATCCACCGTGGCTGTCGTCGCCGCGACGCGGCACAACGCGACGGCCCCCTCGAATAAACTCTCCTCCGGATTGATCCCTCTCCACTCTTCATCGTATCTTCCGTCTTCCTCGCTTGTTCCTCTTCGTCCAGCTGGCTTCGTGTTCCCTCGCGCGCGAACTCTTCCTCTGCCTCCTCTCTCTCCACGTGTACCTCTTCTTCTTCTGGGCTTCATTCGAGCCTGCGTCTCTCTCTCCTTGCGTACACGCACTTACCTGCGGAACGCGGTCGTACGTGCTCGACGGTGGAGCTTCGCCCTGACACGATCGTCGCTTTCTTCGGCACACCGAGATCGCTTTGTTCTCGAGTAGAGAAAATTCGTCGCGGGTGATGGTATTGTCGATCTTCCATTCTGTGTTTCCTCGAGATTCAGCCGCGCGTGTGTCTCTGCGCGTGTCTCTGCCTACGTGTGTCCGCCCGCGTGTGGTTTCTCATCGGTGAATACATCAAGTTTGGAACATCGCGGCACAGCTTTCGAGAGGTGAACACCGAAGGAAGAAGCCCTTCGAGAGTATTCCGCGTCCGTATTTTCGGAGGCAGGTCTCGCGATCCGGCTACTCCGTTTCCGCTGCTCGACCCGTCGATCCCTCCTCCTGCTCGGCGAGATTGCGCAAGCAGGTATTCGGAAATAGCGCGGCGGTCGCAGTTATGAATTGATAGCAAACACATGCTGGACACGCCGCGTTGCGCTACGCGGACCGGCTCCCTTGGCCTCGTGCTTTTTGTTCTTCGGATTCGAGTACAAGTTTGAGAGCAGTTTCTGCCAAGAAACTCTCACCTGGGACTGAAGAGAAGAAAGGCGGCGCTCCTCGCGGACTGCCGCTTTACTGTTTCCAACGTGACACACCTTTCATGGATTTTCATTAATAGGACCACCGATTAAAGATTCAAGCTCATCCAGAATACATACAAGAGTTTTAGCATGGGATAAGAAGAGACTGTCGAATTGTCGAGCGTGGCCTCGTCCGATGTGACCCATGTACCTCGATATATTCAATTTCAATGGAAGCCACGAGGATCCGAAGATCGAGATCAGAGCGATCCAGCATCTTCTGTGTTGTAACAGAGGTGTGCTCGATCGTCGTTGTACACGCCAGGGGGGAAAAACGAGAAGCCGAGTGAATGATAGTGATCTCGTGTATGCACTGTAGCAAGGACAGCACCCATGTACGTTGACTACGGCGGCGACGCTTACGCCGGAATGGGAATCAAAGCCATGAAATCGTTCGCCAGGTCCAGAGGTATGAAATAACTTGTCACTTCCTCGAGAAACATTAGATTTTCTTCCCAAAATTCGAATTATCGTGCGATACCTTTTCTGCGAACACGTGTTAGAGCTGCGTTTCATTAATTTTTATGTCACATTGGGATTCGAAATTACTGATATTCTTCGAAAATCGGGAATACAGTTCGATTTGTAGCATCCACGTTTCGAAATAAGCGTGGAGTCGAATGTTGTAATTGAACGACGGACAATTTCCTTGGAGTTTTTCAAATTACGGATGAGACAACTTCCATGTCAGACGTTTGAATCTTCTATGGCACGCTTACGCCTGTCGAAATTCAACCCCCTGACTTCTCGAGCCTGCCGTAATCGTTTAAACTTACCGTGGATTAACGAGCAGCGACGTTTAGAACGTGACTTAGGATCCAACAGATTGTGACAGATGTCCCGGGGACGCCACAGGAGTGCAACCTGCATATGCGCTTCCTGTGCTTGGAGGGACTCCATTCGGCCAAACAGGGTGGGGGGAGTTCCGTTTCCAGAAGCGGCCGACCTCTGACCCTGACACGCTTCCCCCTTGCCCTAGAAGCACGAGCCATTTCTCTTCGGTGACTAGACGTCAGGGAATATACATACAGTCGCTTCCGGGAGGATTTCTTAATACAGAAAGATGTATCAATCAAAAAATTGAGTTGAATATTATTCAATCTGTGGCTATATTCGACCTACTAAATTGTGTGCGATAAAGTAATAACTATTTAACGAGGGATACATTTCTTCTAAAAAGTTGAGAGTTATAGATTTTGGAACCAGACATTTTCTTCTTCTTCCGGAAAGAAACAGGGTTTTCGAATTGCTCGCTATACGCGTAG
This sequence comes from Holcopasites calliopsidis, assembly GCA_023838395.1. Lineage (NCBI taxonomy): Eukaryota > Metazoa > Arthropoda > Insecta > Hymenoptera > Apidae > Holcopasites > Holcopasites calliopsidis. The sequence goes on from JALHAQ010000011.1 coordinate 138,368, forward strand.
TTTTATTTATTGCACATCTGTCGATGCGGTGTGAGTTAATGATAAATCTCGCAGGTGTATTAGAGCCGTTGCACTCGCGATGCGCATAACTTTTAAGTAGGAGATATCTCGAGCGAACAAGCTATCTCGGGCTGCTGGCTGCTTCCTGGCAACCGGTTCCAGTGAATGGCTTGATCCGTTTCGTGCGCGTAGATATCAGCGGGAATCGAGAACGGATTTCAGTGGATCTTCTTACTTTTCCCCATTTCCAAGTCCATACATGTAGGCGCGACAATACAATTTGACTCCATTTTTACGCCCCTTCTATCCTTTACTGCAATCTACCCCACAGAGTTTAATAGCTAGATAATAGTTTATAAGGCTGTCAATTCCCATGTCGATCACCTAAGAACAAAGTATCAGCGGGATGTATCTTTTCCTGCACTCGAGTCGGTGTTGCTCATGTAACAGAGCACGAAACGCAAACTGCAACTAATCGCAGCATTTCGGCTCAGAGGCAATTTGCGCTCAGGGCAAACAGTCCCATTAATCGCGACACACGGTCTTGGAAAAATGTGATTTCACCGAGTCGACGCGAAAGGTAACACAACGGCGACCTCGTAGATTAATAACGTCAGGGAGAAACATGAACAAAGTAATGATCCACGTCGGTCATTTCGATCGATAATAATCGAAGAAGCGGAACCGGCAACACTTGCTCAATTCTTTCTCAAAGTTAAGAAAGGAGTCCTCTCCTTCGTAAGAGAGATTTTCCTTGGCAGCGATATATGTATACCTGTCTATGAAATCATAGAACAATATATCGTTGATTCAGCCGTTCTCTCTATTAATAATCGCGATTCAACTGCGTCAAAGTCGGTCAATCAAACCAATTCTGGCGCTATGACATTATACGTTCCCACTACCGACGACCGTGCTCAAATTTAGACATTCCTGGAAATTCGTTCGAATCGATTCTTCAAATATTGCTCTGCATTAAAATAATAGATGCATCGATGCTTGCATTTTCGATGAAAGAAAATTTGCTGCTCCTTATTTCCAATATCAATTTTGAAAGCGCACAATCCAATTGTAATTACTCTAAATCAATATAAACAATAATGTTGTAAATACTATTTTAAAAAATCCTCATAATCATTTAAAGCGTCCCCCGATGTTCAAGTCCTCCAAAAGGTGATCCCTTGATCATAGAAAGTTTTATTATCAGCAACGTTTATAAAGTTGGCGAATTCTCTACGTCCCGCCGCCGAATAAAAGGCAGAAAAATCGTGCCAAGCATCGTGGCCGGAGGGACGCGTTAATTAGCCAGCCGCTTAATATTCGATAGCGAGAGGCAACTTTTCTCATAGAAATACGCGATAACGAAGCTGGGCGAACGATAGCTGATTCAGCTTAATCGGTCGCTTTATCTGGCAGTAGCACAGAGAGAAGGAATCGGCTAATCGGCGGTGCTACGATAATTGGCCCATGGTGGTGGTGTCCGAGAGCTTCAGGAAGTGGCCAGGGTATTATCACGGGACGCACGCTGGCGAACCGCCGTATCTCGGTGAAACACGCAGTTTCTTGATAAATAGGATGGCTACCACTTGTTGCTGCCTCGGAGTTCCCTCTTCTAGCCTCCCCTGGGAAGCTTTTCAAATAGCCGACCATCTACAATGGGGAGGAGACTTTGTTCTGTGGGTTGGACCCTTATCTACTAAATCGACTCCACCAAGTCATTCTTTTTAGAATAGTAATAATATTTTGATTTCTCTTTCTGGCAACTATCCAGAAGCCATTACCCAGCTCTGGAATCATAGTGTTTCTCTCATTTCCGCCAACGTTTGCATTTAGCCGTGGCATCGGCAATTATACATCTAATAACAGGTTCAACGGATTCGCACTTTCGCCGATTAAATAAATTATTAAGTTCTCAACTGCCCCGCGTTGTCCTACTTGATCGCATCGAGACTCGTTAACATGGTGTTCATTATCGTTCGTATCGTGGAAGAAGGATCGCTCCTTTTACATCGCTTTTAACTCTTTTATCAGTGACGCCACCGCTCCTAGGTTATCCCGTGGACATGGGCTTTTTTTCTGATTTCAGACGACCGTGTCATCTCTGTTCAACTAGATAGCACTATTTGAAGGGATTGTTCATGCAGTTCCTAGTGCGATTCGAAAATTCTTGTCCCTTCCCCGTAGCGGAGGCGTGGTCGAAAAGATCATCATCGGAATGGCGCCGTAGCGAACGCAAACAAACCGTTACCGAGGATGGATAAGGCTTATCTAGCTACTACCGGATAGTCCTGGTCAGTCCGTTCGGGGAAAACCGCAAACTCCATAACTCTTGCGCATTAGGCTGTTAACGAAACAGGATGTGGAAATGGAAATCACGGACCTTATACGACGAGAATATTTTATCCACAAAATTCTCCTCGTTTAAAACGAGGAGAATGTACGTTTCTCGATAGTAGTTACCCATGGGAAGACTATCGAGTTCCGTTCTATTTTTAAGGGAAAAAGTTCTCTGAATCTCCAGAGATTTGTCTCACCCTCATTCGTGTCGAATTTACGCCCTTTCCAGGGTTAAATGGAACGCTTCTCGTGGTAAAATGTTTAAGGGCGAAGCCTCCCCTATCTCTCACGTGGTTGTCGAGCAACAGGTGTACGAGGGTCACGTGCGCACGCTAAATATACGCCAGAACGGTACGCCATGTGTTTCGTTAATTAATGCGATCGACGGTTTGTCGGTTGATCAATCGTGACCCGTTCCTTTGCCTCGAACGATTAATTAAATATCATATATGAAATATTATATAAATAAAAACTCCCCTGGTCGATGCCAAAGTAGCAAAATTTGCCCTGCGAAAAATTCAAGGTTGGACGAAAAAAAAAAGAGGAATTAAAGTTTCGAAAGTGGCGTATGTGCGTGTGTGTGTGTGTGTGTGTAGCTTGCTAATGAAATAAGAGAGTGGAAGATTTTGGAAGCGAGCGCTGCAGCACACACAGGCCACGGTATAGTTTGTTCAGACCAGCTGGCGCAGTTGCTTGGCTGCAGAGTATATTCCGCCATGGGATAAGCCAGTAAACGTTGCCAGCACGTGCCCCGTGTCCGTTCAAATGCATCTACAAACTTACTTCGCCGTGTTCCACGTGGAGGTGACGAAGAGAACAAAATTACGACCCCGTGAACGACCTCCGGTGGGACCTGAGCGTTTCTTTAATTCGACCGCTTGCGGCGAAGAAGGAGACGGCTCTCGAAACGTGGCACGCGTTTCCCGGGAAATTACCGTGTCGACCAGACGTTTATTCGTTCCATTTCTTTCGTGTGCGCACGTCAAACTAATTGCGAATTTATTTGATAAGCCGATAGCCCTCAGTGCTTACAATACAATTCCCTTAAAATTAAAAAAGAAAGAAAGAAAGAAAGAAAGAAAGAAATAGCAGCACTGGATATTTATTTATTTAGTCTAGGAGAGTTGAAACTCTTTGGAACATTCGCAGTTAATCATGAAATTTGAATATTCCGTCAGCTAATTAATTCTTATGTGTCCCTAAAAGAACTCCGCCGAGGAGATCTTTCGATTGACCGTGGGGTTGCTTTGCAAGTGAAATCAGCCGTGTCCCGACGCGTCCAAGTTTCTTAAACGTCGTGCATATAATCATCGAACAAAAATGTAAATCGCCGTTTATAATACTTAAATTCGCGCCTACGATAGGAGCGAAAGAGATCGCGGAAGCGGATCGGGGATACACTTTCCATTGTGGATAATTAACGAATGGTGAACTTTCGAATGGAACATTCTATGCAGATTAGATTCGTGCCACCCACCCTCTTACTTTCATTGTCTTTAGGATATTTACATATCGTTTACCAAACCAGTCTAGCAATTTTATCAATTCCATCGTTTGCCTACTGCTTAGAAGAAGATACACCACAAATTTTCTTGCAACCTGGAAAGCACTTTTTATCGAATACTAAACTGGAGAGCGTTTTCATGCATATTCAGGAATCTAATCCTACAATATGCGAGAAGCTTCTCTAATCTCCTTTTACTTGAAAGGAAAATTTAAAAGGTATGCATATATAGGGATCAGGGGTATAAAAAGAAGAAGGAATCCTGACTGACCAAATAGACAGTATTTACGATATTGAATGGAATAGAAATGCCTTCGTTTTGGGTTACTTAATGATAATTATAATACGACAGGAATATTCTTGTTCGTGCTTGGATAGATAGCATGGATAAGAAAAAGCTTTCGGACGCAAATAAAACGGACTATATAAATGTATGTTTAACGTGTGGGGTCAAGTGTCAGCTGGGTCGCGGGTCATTAGCCATTTGCATTTCCATTCGATTAAGTAATGCTCGTCGGGGACGACTTGCTATTCGATCGGTCACGATATCGAATTTTCTTCTTTGCGAAGCGACACGAGAATAAAATGGAAGAGGGAAGGAAGAAATTGTTTGCACCTGCACACTTCAAATTGGAGATGCTTTTCGAATCCAGTAGAGTATCGAACATTCACTTGCTCGGCGCGATTACACTTTTTAGCTGATCCTTCGTCGCTGGCCAGGTTGGAAAGTCAAAGCAATTAAATGGCTATAAAATATCCTCGTGTCTGAACAAGAAGAGTGACAAGAAGATTCCATGTAAAATCCGTTAGACGGAAAACCACCTAAATCAAACTCTTTTACAAATAATATTTTCCATTACATAGAAAATTCAAAAAGTGCATTTGCATCGAACCAAGGAATGTTAACTACACGTATCGCACATCCTTAATTTCATTTCCAGTCGCTAAGGTGAAAGTTGATGCACCGATAGCGAATTACCAGGACGATTAATTGGCCTGTCAGAGGCTGTGTACGTCTCAATAGGCTTTCATTGAAACGTCACACGGCGTCGTATAGATGGACGATCGCGATCAATACGAATATAGCAGATACATCCTCGGTCCATCTGCGTCTTTGGAGTTTCTCGTGTGCCATTATGGCAGGTACGATTAGTCGCACGAAAGGGAAACTTTAATGTCCACGTGCTCTGCCTGCAACGTAATTATGGCCCGCGGCTTTCTTGCGTATACATATGTACATACGTACGGGGTGGAATTATAAAGGTAGCGCGGTTCGAAAGGTTCCGTACACGAGAAAGTACGATTACGAGTATGCGATATCCACGCAATACTGTGACTCGCGATTCGCGACAAATGGGTAATCGAAAGAAAAATCGTTTAATAGCCTGCAGATTGCTAACCGTACCTAATAACGACTAACAGCAGTATTTATTCGTGCGATTCATAACGCAATTAATGAAATGTAGGTAAATATTTTCATGGAAAATTTATGAAATATCAATTCACTAATCACGGAGGTCCCGTGCCACTTGACAGGAGATAAATCTACCGGTCCCGGATCGTCAGCATCGCGATGCACGGAATTCAAGGAGCATCGTGCATTTACGCTGGACTCGTCGGTGCTCGATCATACACAGCATTCGCGACGAGGCCAGCCACAGGCGTCGTTCCTACAAAAGTAACCCTATTGAGATTCCGTTCACGGGACAGCGTTGCGCCGTGGCACGTGGATTTTCAATTCGACTCCCCCAGGAGTCTGTCTCGATCCTGCCAATTGTTGAATCTTTCCTTGAGTTATACGTTCTCCGGGGTGTTTGTCTCGATGAATAATTCTATATCGTCGCTGTTACACTTTGCACTCTGTTAGACTTTTTCAATACAGGTGGTCGCGACCACCCCTGGGCCAGGGCATATTAGGAAATTGCCTTGACTTCTTAATTCTACCCTAGTTTATTATGTCTATCGCGTTTCAAATTCGCCAGAACGCCATTTAAGGCGACGCAGCAATAGTTAGAAAGGACGCGACAGGGTTCGCCGATATGCAAATTTATCCTCGCACGTGTTCGTACATCGGTGTACACACGCATGAAATGCGCGTGTACCTGTGCACGTAGAGGCAAAGGTGCTTATGGTTTACTACGGGAGACTTACCGTGCGTGCGCGCCATACATACTTAATGCAAACTTTCGGCGGTACGAACGCCGTCATTAGAAGAGCTTATAAAGCACGCAAATCTAGCTGTATTCTAAAGAAGTATTTCCCAGTTCGCCGGGGAAACATGATTTTTATCAAGCCTCCCTAGACGATTCCTGTCGCCACTACTTGTTGCGCGTCCTTTTCGATATACCTATCGCAGATTTATTTCTCGATCGCTTTAAAAGCAGGTTTTATGCTTCGTTAAAAAAGGAAAGAGTGTTGTTCGTGGTCACCACAAGTAACTTCTGTTTATCGTAAACGGAAGAAACGCATGTTAGGCTGCAACTTTGATAAGATACGATACGGCACTTGGTGCGAAAATAAAGTCCATGCTTTTTTAGAACAACAATGTACTCACAATATCTCTATAATATCTAATATATCTGTATAAGGAAGAAAGCTATTTGAATATATCATAGAAATTGCACAAGTAAAATATACAAGATATTATCAGTAATTATACTTGATAAATTAGACCCCGCAATTACTTTCACATTCCGAAGAAACTGTCTCCCACGATGACCGTTCATCCTAACTCAGAGACGATCTTCTTTCTGATCGTCCACACTTGGTCCCGGACAAAGAATAGTATCGCAGAGAGTATTTGGCGCGAGCACCATACGGCGTACACCTTGGTGCTTGCATAGAGAACAAGCGTACCTACAACGACGATGCACCTTGCACCTGCCTGCCAGTTGCACCCCTCTTTACGACGATGCTATCTAGGATGCCCCCTCGCTTTCGCTGCTCCTGCCGCCGCCCAAGCCGCGACGACACCTGACGCGCACCTTCGTGTACACGTAGGGCTCTCTTTCTCTCTCTATTCTGCACGCTTTGTGAGAAGTACCATTAACCTGGCTTCTCACACATCCACGACTCTGTTCCTTGCTCGCGTTCGAGTCTCCACCTTGTCTTGGAGGAGCGCTGGGTGTGCACCAGCCGATATAGTTCTAGCCAGGAGCAGGGGAGGAAAATTTCAGACATATGCTCGTGGAGTTTGCGGGGCTCAACGATGGGCTGTTTTTTAGGGGCTGAACTCCGCTTTTTAGGTACTTTGATGCGCGTTCCCAGTACAATACAAATGTTTAATTGCGAGCACTGGGTGCGTAGTGCGTGGGAGTTTACGAACTATGGGCGACGTTTAACGCGTGAATATTGTAGTTGGAAAGAATGCAGAGGGTGGTTGAGTCCCCTCTCTGTCAGTTTTCAGCTGCTTAATCTCGATGTGTTCGTTTTACAGATATACCGGCGCAAGTACCGCCGTTAACACCTGGGACCAACAAGAAGATGACCGAGGCCCTGGAGGCCTCTTTTGCCTCTTGGGAGAAGGAACGAGTCCGCCTCAACATTACCAAAGGTGAGTGCCGCGTATTTCCACCTGATTATTCCCTTCATGCACCCACCTATTTATACGTATTTATACGTATTTACCCTGCTATAAATGTGCTATAGAAAGCACTCCTTCTTCCCACTCTTTACCCGTACTTTCTCCCCTCTGCTTTACGTACATACATACATTCCATGGTGTACCTACAGGTTCTTCAACGACTTCTAATTATAGAATCGTCCCAACGATACTGCGACCCAGTCGGACGCTTCTCGTGAAAGCTCGTCAATTTCTGTTCAATTGTATTTGATGAACAATTTCGTCAAAATCGATATACACGAATAATGCTCTGCTATTGATTCTTTGGTTGCTTTGTAGCATAGCTCAGTTGCTCAGATTGCGTCTAGGTACCTATTTTTATTGATCCTGATCGAGATATCCGCGGGAATCGAGAGTACTACTCGCGTTGATTGATCAAGCTGAAATGTTTTTTTGCAACACTTCACGGCGTTTTTCCACCTAAATAACTGCCAGCATGTATTGTACAATCGGTCAAGGTTTCAATTGACGTATCATTACACCGCTACTGCAACGCTTTTTATCGTAATTCGTCGAAAATTCTATTGCACGCAAACACACACCCAGTGCAACTCCGTCAAGCACACCAGATCTTCAGAACCCGCAAAAGCCCCCACCAGCTCTCGCTACGGAATGAAATGAAATACAAATCTCGAAGATTACACCACGAAGAGTTACACGAACGAGCTTCGCGTTTCGTTGCACAACCAGTTGGTCGCGGTCGACCGCGGGCCGAGAGAAATTTGTCGAAAAATCGTGAAACGACCTGAAAAGATATACAAAAATAGGGGGAAAGCTCCTCGTGCGTGGAGACGCGTCTCGCGAGTAGTAGGTATATGTATAACGCGATACGATGTGATGTGATGTGCGACGAGGCGGCGATGTGCAGGAATTGTGAATGTGATGTTGATGGTTCTGATGGGGAGCCGATGCCACACATCCGGTATGCGCATTCAGAGCCACGCGGGTGTGACGTTACTTCCGGTCTACATGCCCCAGGTTCGTACCCTCCGGCCAGATCACCTACGCGTCTGACCTCCGTGAACCTAACGAGCTACCTCGCGCCGTTCCACTCCTCAGTCGCGACTCAGTCGTCAATTCTACTCCTTCCTTTTTTATTTGTCCCCCTCCCCGGCTAGCTTCGTTTCTTTCTACGCCGCGTGATTGTCACGGTTCTTGGAATCGTGATAAATTGTGATTACCAGGAACACGGGGAGCTTTTGGGGTTCCCTTTTGGAGCGGAGACTCGAGGGTTAGATTGAATTGGGAAATGGGGTAATTACTGTTGAAGTATATGCTACCATGGTGGTGGTACATTTAGATTGAATTCATTGAATTGCTTCGGAGGACGAAGGATCATTCTTCTTGAATGCTTAAGCAATAGAATCGTGATTTCCCTCTTTAGTGGAGAAAAGTATTTAGCAAAGCTTATCTAAACGGCTCGATGTTAACACGACACATTTTTCTCGCGCTTCGCAAGCGCGCGTGCTGCAACCGACGCGCTGAGCACCTGCTGCACAGGGACACGGTGTGCATTCGCGATTGCATTGCAGGACGTCAGAGAATCCTCTGACGCATTCTTTATATTATGATTTATTCAGAATCTGCCTTTCTTATGAATAATAAGCATCGCCAAGGATGCGCGTGTACCCTTTGTCGAATCGAAACGTCACCTACCGCTCAATCATGCATCGGCACATATGTCGACAAAATCTTGATCTCCACTAAAATTCAATCCTTTTTCTTCATTGTATACGGCGGTTGCATGTAGAAACGAGAGTAGAAACGAAACAAACTATGTAGAAACAAGAAAGAATAAATTGTCATCCACCTGCCCCCCCCCCGGAGGGATAGGAGAAATTTATCAGCGGAGAGCAGGTACATCGTATCGTAGGTAAACTGCGCCCGAGCCCAGACGGTTCCTAAATCAACCGACCAAAAAATCACAGTCCGTATTCCCCGATTATTGCCGAGAAAGCTCACGCGTGGCACCTGCGACGAATAATCTGTGTTTGACGATCTCTATTGCTGCTTTTAGACACCTTTAAAAAAACTCTCAATGTTCCCCCTGTCCGTTTAGAAATCGCAAACACTTCTCTGCGACATTTTATTCCTTTTAGAGTTCCATTCATTCTCTCCAGAGACGAAGGCCTTGAATGGCTATATCGAAATAGCGCAAAGTCGCGGTCTCCCATCTCGCGGTTGTCGCCGGCGCATCTCTCTACGTGACTCGCGAGTGTAAGGTCGTTTTTATGAATGGAAGGTGAGCACATCGCGGCGATTCGTGGTAGCGATGGAACGACGTGTCCAGTCTGAAAGATCGGAACAGAGATCGGTTATTCCGTGGCGAAAATACATAAATGGAGGAAAAGGTGAGAGAGAGCAAAGAGAGAATCGCGCGCGCGGGTGTCTAACGGCACGGCATGATCAAAGCGGCCGCCGATGTTTGAGGATCGCGCCGATGTTTGCCGAACTTATTCCTTGTCAGCACTGTTAACAGAACTCGAGTTCCTCTCACCCTCTTCCCGCCCATGCTGGCGCACAGTCTTTCCTCCATTTCTCTCGGACTCGTTCTATCCGATCTTTCTCGATTACTCCGTTCAATTTTAAGCTGACACTACGTGCAATATTTTTAATAAAATACCTTTGGATCTTGTCCCCTTCCTATTATAATAGAATCAGCTTCGCAAATAGAATTTCTCACGGGACAGAATTTGTAGATTGAGAACTTATCGCTGATTGAGACCTGCTCGTGTTCGCTTGGTACAGCTTTTAATCAACCGTACCGGCAACAGACTAATCTAGGCAATTAGTTTCCTACGACGTAACTAGCCGACAGATAACGTGAAACGTGGCGGGTGGGAGTTCTGTGCATCTAACATTAGATTACACTCGGTGCATTATTAGAGAAACAATCGCGACGAACCGTCAATATTATAGGCGGAAACATCCGACAAGAAACTGCTTCTTCCGACAGTCTGTGTATCATCGTTGTAGAGACTATTCCATTTCGAACCCCTTGAGGATAAAGTGCGCCCTTCATTTCTTCCTGATCCTGTTTCATCGTTACTCTTGTGTAGATAGTGACTGGACAAGTGTTAAATCATATGGAAGAGCGAAAGTATGTAAAAATATACATATTGTACTTTGCCGGGAAATTCTTTTACGCGCGTTTCACCGAATTCTCCCAGGTGGTACGTCGAGTATAGAAAGATGGGGGGAAAGGGCGCAGGGTTCGCGTTTCGAGGAGAGACGGTGTTTGTCGTAATTTCTGTTTGCATTATGAGCCGAACTGTACTTTTACGCGGGAAGATACCGCGAAACAATGCAAGACACGCGTGCAAATATGGGCGCGCACCTCAAATGGGACATTCCAATGTTTCTCGGTATTGCCTTCTACCAAAGATGGCCGGGCCCAAGTATCGATCATATGTCGTCAACCCGACGCAATATCTTTCCTGGTGTTCGGCTAAGCCTCATTGCAATCGATTCGTTTGCTCGGTGCTTCGACGATGCATGCGCTGTTCTACTTTGACCGTTCAATCGTGTTAATAAAAAAGGGGCTCAATTATCTGCGTTAATGTTTTACTCCAATCGTATTAGTCAAAGTGTAATTGTACTTTTTGTACTTACACTTAGCTGCACATAGTTTTACGCAAACATGTTTTCTACAAGTAGAATTATCATCGCGCGATAATTGGCCGAGTTTATCCGATCGTGTTTCTAATCGTACAATCGGATACTCTTCCTCCAGCCTCTACCGAATTCATTTTCATAGTAATGATCATTTAAACGGCGGAGGAAGAACGGAATCTGCGGCGGAAACGAAAGTGAACGGCTGACCAACGATTAAGCAACGATGATAATATTTTTCAGACCCGAGGCAATGGTCGGAAGCAGCTGTCGCTCACTGGTTGCACTGGGCGATCGGGGAGTTCTCCCTGGAGGGTGTGGCGATGCAGCCCTGGCAGCACATGACCGGCAAACAGATTTGTGCCATGGGGAAGGAATCCTTTTTGGCACGTGCTCCGGCCTTCATGGGCGATATCCTGTGGGAACACCTCGAGCTTCTGCAGAAAGGTACGTGACTTTTTACACTTTCTTTCCTTCCGTCCCGACCTCTTAAAGATGCATCTACTATTTCATGCGCGATTTATGCACCACTCGATGGGTCCTCGGACGTTAAACATTTATCGTCGATTATGTTAACCCTGCTTTCGAAAATAACCAAGGAAGAAGAGAGCTCCTGCGCTTGGCATTACTTTTCAATGACTCTTCGTCACGTTAACTAACGGTCAGCGATCGATACCGATCGTGATCGAGGTTCCATTTGTCTTCTTCCAAAGGAAGAAAAACCTTGTCTCTACCTTCGTTCACGAAAGTGGGGGAGCAGCAAAAGGGGCAGGTTCCAAATAGATAAATTCGCGAAAGGAAAAACAGGTTGGACCGGAAGAGTCGTTTTCCCTTGGCCAACACACGGGGACATTCCGTGGCCGGACAAAAGCATAGCTCGAATTTCCGTAAAATCGCGATCTCGTGAAGCTAGCACAGGTACATGCAACGAGAGGAAGAGAAAGAGACTCTTCCGCGAACAATAAGTACTCTCTCTCTCTATATATATATATTCGAGCCTCGTGTTTTCAGCGTTTCGAAGCGTTGAATTGGCCACTTTTTATTCGGAACCAAGGAAAGAATGGTGGAAAAAAGAGCCGGCGCTGCATAGAAACTCCCACTCCGGATATCCTGTGCCACCAGAATGCTCCCGTGCCATTGCCTCGGCCACTTAGGTGGTTTTCGACCACTCCACTCTCAGATACATACATACATACATACGTGTTTTCCCTTTTTTTCTGCGTGTGTGAACATGCGCGTGCACCCCGGGAATCCGCTCGTGTTTCAATTACAAGATAGAGATCGGGATCCCTCACAATGGATCATACTATTTTTACTGGAAGAGGGGAAATCAAAGCGCACAGGGGCTGTTCTTTTTCCGGAGCACAGAAACGTACTGACAATACATTCTTCTTCAAGAAGGATATGTCGATCGAAGTGGTCAGAGAAATTTCGAAATATTACCTCCACCATTTTTTCATTTGCAATCGAGCAGCGTATGTTTCTCGCAGACAAGAATTATTTAGCCCGCCTCTTAGATTGTTAAAATGTACCGTGATCGACTATTTTTCTTCGGCTTCTCTATTTTATCGAGATCGGTTATCCGCGAGCCGTTCGTCTCGTATATCATTCGACGGGAGGAAGCTTCCCTTGGAACTTCTACATCTTCGTCGACCAGGACGGGAAGGGCGTGAGGGGTGAGGGGCGGGGGAGTAGGGGAGCAAAGGGAAAGAGGGACACGGATGGACAAGGTATGAAATGATCCGCAGGAAGTGGAGGTTCACCCATGATTTAATTCCCGTCAAGTAAAGGGCCGTGCTTCCTCGTCGATTATTCGTATCGTACGATCGGCGTAGAAACCGTGTTTCTCGTCTTCGAGCAATCGATTCCTGATCTTGGCGAAAAATTACAGCTAATTTACAGAGAAAAAATTGGTTCAGTTTTTGCATTAGTTTAACAATGAGTTGGCTTTAACGCGTTTCTAAATATGGGGCGCCCAGTCTGTTGTGTAGATACGACAAAAGACTCTATCTGTGTTATCAGAAAACAGTGTGTAGAGGAGTTCTAATAATGAGCCATGCGAGGATAATTGCTCCTGATAAAAGCGTGCACGGTACAAGAGCAGATAAGCTGCTCGATAATCAAGGAACCGGGAATCAAACATTTTTCTTACGATTCCATTCAAAGTCACCTTCCAGTGGCCGAACAATGGAAGAAGCACTCGTGAACCATGGACGACTACCGTTCGCAATGAGACATACACGCGTGTTAGAAACGCGACATGGCGCGGGTAATCGCTTTGATTTCGCGAACGAGAACGGATATTAGGAAACTCTCTAGTGCGCCGTGAAAAAAGTAGAAACTAAAAAGCTGCATCCTCCTGCTGCAGGCGCACGATCGCATCGCAAGAGGTGAAATCCGCGCTGCGATCACCCTTCCGCCCCCAAATCGGTTTTCTTCTTTCGATGCTCTGTGCAAGCGCAGATTTCCTTCTTGTTTTTTTTTTTTTAGTCAAAATTATTCCAACGTCGCTTAAATGTTTTTCCCCTTCGTGTATTCTCTTTGGAAAGAGAACGGTGCGCGATTTTTGTGTATCACAGAAACGCAGAATCGTTGATTCGTTGATGAATCACACCAACGGCAAACGTCTCCTTCGCAATAATGGCCGTAATAATGGAGCTAGATCGTTGATCACGATTATATTCGCGTGTGCTCTTGCACAGCGAAATGGTAAAAACGGGAACGGAGTTTGCACACCGCGTCGCACTGTGAACATAATTATGGCTTAATGACATGGAATTCTAAAATCTCGTAACTATGAAGAAAACTATTCATTGATCGTACATCGTTCTCTGGCTACTGTATGTAAACAGCGAATTAGCGAGAACAGTATAACTGTACGAAGGAATAGATCTCGTTCGGAGCTCTCCAATACCAGACTTTCTATCATTTATCCTATCGATGACCATAGGATCGTTCTTTCGTATCCTGAATCCGTCCTATCCCCAAAGATTCTCCAGTCAAAACGATAATCATATTTCTTATTCGTCCACCTTCGTTGTTTCCCATCGAGAAACAAAAATTTGTACGACCGTACGCGAAACCGAGGATCAAGGATAATTAACGCCGCGAGATCGGCAGAACTGAGGATTTGTTCCATTTTCCATCCAGATGTCGACGCGGCGAAGGCCTCTCTGGAGAACGTGGCGAGCAGCATGTACGAAAGCGTATGCGTGCCAGATTTAGGTGATTTCTTGGGATGTCAGGGCTCGACGCATCAAGTCGCGACAGCGGAACACAAGAGTCCAGCTACGCCAGCGAGTTCCGCCACGTCGAACTCGTCGACCACGCAAAACGCCGGAAGCCAAGCAGCGGCGGCGACCCCGTCGCGGTCGCAACCACCTTCCGCCGCGGTCTCCTCCCTGCCCTCGAGACAGTATCGTAGCAACGACGGTAAGTGTCTCTTTTCAACTATCCTCTCCAGCATCCTCTCGATCGACAGAGAAATAGAGGAAGATTCTTTTCTGCTACTCTATTATCGTAGAAATTCCTTATCCGCCCTTCCGAGTGCGCCACAGCTGTCTTTTTCCTTCTTATTACGACACAAATCTGCCGTCATCTTTAATCGGTCGACAGACACGAGATTTAAAAAGAAACGAACGATTGAGAAACGTTGGACAGAGACGAGCAAGACGCAAAGCCGTTTTGCTTATTTCCCCGATTGTATAGTTAGGAACGAAAGCGTTGCGAGCTTGGCGAACGCAGAGGAGTTTCTCATTGTTACGTCAGGGTGGCTGATAGTATCTCGCGGATCGCCGCGTTTGCACGCGTTGTTGCCACAAGTCTTCTCATTATCGTCACCGTTCGCCACCAGTATTTTTCACGTTTCGTCGTCATTGTCGTTGTCATTGTCGTTGTCATTGTCGTTGTCAGCGGCAATGCGACGCGATTTCACCTCGCGGTGTCGGGCCAGAAATCCCTCGTTAACCGGCGGCTTCCAGCTGCCACGAAAAGGGTTGCTCGCGATTGCAACAGTATCTCTGGCCCCGTTCATGATGCGCAATCCGCGCGCGGTGATTCACCTTACCCTCGCCGTTGTACCTCTGGCGCAATTCATTCAACCGAAGGACTCCTCCGTTTCTGAATTCATTCGCGTGCTCGAATAATGCAATTTATTTGTCTGCAAATCACCTCCATTCATCATCTCATTATGGAAGAATCGAGTTAGGTGTTATCCGGGTCCTCTTAATCCACAGCAATTGTATTTATCATCGATCGGTTCGAATACTATCAAGGGTAGATCTTGCCTGAAAGTTTAGCCAGTTTCGTGTAAGTCACTCGAGTCAACGTTATCGGTTAGGGCCACGGAATCGGATAGAACGGGACACAGAAGAACATTATGAAGCGAGCGTTTGTAGCACAGGTAACAATTACCTCTAGCCGGGTACCTTACGTCATTGCAGCAGTGACCGTGGGTGAACGAGGGAAAGTCGGACCCTCTGCACGCTTCGCCGCGGACAATGGAGACGACTCTACCTATCGCGACATCCTCGCGTTTAGTCTAATAAAAAAAAATAAAAAAAATG
This sequence comes from Holcopasites calliopsidis, assembly GCA_023838395.1. NCBI lineage: Eukaryota > Metazoa > Arthropoda > Insecta > Hymenoptera > Apidae > Holcopasites > Holcopasites calliopsidis. The sequence continues at coordinate 154,008 of JALHAQ010000011.1, forward strand.
CCTTGCTTCTATCTGCTATTGATGCACGGTAGCGTAAAGCGGTGTTCTTTTCTTTTTAATCGCTACATGACCAGAATTAGAATTGTTCGCGGTGATCAGGAAAGAGTTTGTCTCCGCTTCCTGATTACCCGATCGAACGAACGAACGATCCGAGGAATGCTTTAGAATCCTTCAATGAATTGCGTCGCGATCTTCTGTGGATTAGAAAAGTCGGAGAACGCGCGGTCAGGAATAACGTAACGCATCGGTTCCAAGAGAAGAAGGAGGAGGAGGTCGAAAGCGAGGATAAGCGAGAGTCGAACTAGAGACCTCGAAGAGCCGCGATACATAACGTATGTAACAGTGCTCCGGCAAGCAGAAATAATGAGTCTATTACACGGTCGCCTGTGTTGGCCGTCTTACATGTGTATGTACCACCTACTTGTACGCGCGAACAATGTGATACACTTCGTCAAACTCGATGTCACATTTTCTATTTCGTGTCACTTGGAATACACGATTATCCAAGCTTCGATACAATGAAATTGCTGCAATTGAATGATCTACTATCGTAATTTCGAAAGATTATGTCTGTCGAATACCGAACGAAGATTTAGCCAAGAAATACGTTTAGACAGCGACAAATCGGACGATAGTTTAATCGTCGAACGCGGACGGTGTTTCGAGGATACTGTATGATCACGATCGATTCATTTATTCGTCACGTATGTCGCCGCACGTGCACGGACACATAGGTTTGCACGCGCGCGAGCATAAATTAAGAGGGCACGGTACGGTCGAATCCTGTGCGCGCAAAAGCGATTCCCAGCAACAGTTTACTGACACCCAGCCACCAAAAAAGGTTTGGCCATCGTGACGCCATTCGCTACGTTTATGGAGAGGTTGGTCAATCGTGCCGACGAGTACACTAATAATATATTATTTGTTAAGCAAGCTGCGCGTGATAACTAGAAGCGAGACTGGCCACGCGGCATTTTGATCGCCCTGTGCGGCCTCCCTCGCTTGGCCTCAGGACGAGCATTTCTTTTTTTAGCAGCCATACGAGCTTCGATATAATACTCCCTTCGTCCACATCTTGTTCAGCGCACGTGTGCTAGCCGATAAAAATGGAAAAGAATCGATCGACGAGGATGGATCGATGGGGATGCTCCGATATCCGGGTATTGGATGTCGCTAGGATCAATTGAAAATATAAAGGGACACGACGATGGGGGTGAAAGAAAGAGTTGTCGAGCGTTTCAATGGAAGCGTTAGAGGAGATTCGACGATTTCTATCGAGCGTTTTCTCGGAAAAACTTGTTGGATATTAGGAATCGAACTCCGCTGGACGAAAGGAGCAGTCTGACAGCTAGACTGACAGCATTGGAATTAATATGTTGCATGTAATTAACTAACGATCACCTTCCAAGTGGTTTCCTTCTGCGTCGAATACGTAATTACCGCCGTTTCATAAGTCTCTCCTTAATGTCTCTAGCAAAACTCCGTATGGACTACTGCTATTCGATTTCATCGTTTACAATATTCAAATCTTGTTTCGTCGCCAATTAACGGAAAGGAGAGAGAGAGAGAGAGAGAGAGAACCCCTCGCGCGAGACGCGCGATAAAGGATAGAGCATCGAAATGTCGAAAGCTGTTGGGGTGTGACGGAATTGAACGCATGCCCGACAAGGAACACTCGTGCAAGGCCGCGGAACAAACGCGGTTAAAGAGGGATGAAGGGTCGTAGGGGGATGAAACGGGCCACGAAAAAGCGCGCGGCGGAATGGGAGGAGAAGGGGGTGCGATGGCTGGCGCAGGTTGTATTCATTCCCTCGTTCATTCATAGTTCGTACATCGCCTTCGGGGGCCCTTCAAAGCCTCCGGCTCATTCAGGACTCACGACACGTACGCGCGCGCGCGCGCTAGCGGTGTACCTATGTGTATTTTTTTCGTCCCTTCTTCCTGTACGTGTAATACACCAAGTCCGCCTTCGACGTCGCCGTTTCGTCATCGTCCTAGTCCTCCTGGTCCTCTCTCGTCTTTCGTTCTCCTGGCTGATCGTTGATTGGTGGTTTGTCGGGAGAGAGGAGAGACGCGAATAGAGAGAGGGATAGAGCGTGTGGAAGCTCACGTTACAACCGGAAGTCGAGGCAGCCCGATGAAAAGGGAAGGAGGAGTCCTACCCCAATGTTCCGGAGAGCGAGATAGTTTTATAATGTCCTCGAGTGCTCCTCCCTTAATGCACCCCTAAATGCAGCCTGCTCGGGCTTGCTCTGTATATTGTATTGTTGCTCACTTGGAGAGCGCAAGGAATCGAACAGATGCAAGCAGAAAGAGAGAAGCATGGAAGATCTTGTACGACCGCTTAGTACGTTACGATAGGAGGAGGGACTCCATTACTGCGGGCTACCATCGAGATCTTTTCGGATTTCTTACTTTTCACGGCGGGCATCTCGGAGTCAGCTGAAAATGTTACATAGATCATTCTTATCTTGAATATTCAGACATATTGCGCTATTGTTTTCAGGTAATCCCATTTCGATATTCCCTCTACTCCGACCTCCACAGCCAAAGTTGCTTCGTTTAAAGAAAGAAAGATCTGTTACTTGGCATGATCGAACCAACCGCGTCTTCGTCTCTCGCGCAACCCCCTTAATGCGTCGCGGGGACAAAGGGTGGCGTGTCTCGGAAAGGAAACCAGAGTACCTACAGAATAAGGTGGGTGTTACCTTGGCAGGGTGGTAGGCAGAGACGAAAGGCAAAAGCGACAACAGCAGTAACGCGCGCACGAACGGTAAAAGCGTGCGGCGCGGAGAAGAAACGAAGGCGCATCGAACTCTCCTGTCCTTTATTGTGCGACGCTTGTAAGTCCCATTACTATTGCCGGCGAGGACTATAGGAGAGGCACGAGGCGCAGGGGAGCGAGCGCTTCCGGTCCCCTCTGCATCACGTGCGGAGCCCGCCGAACAGAGAGAAAACCCCCGTTTGCCTCGCCTCTCTTAGCATCCGGTCTCTCGTGCGCCTCCCCAACCAGCCCCCTCTCAAAAATAGGCTTGGCCCTTCGAGGAGTTGCGACCTCGTACTACAGCATTTAGCGGCACGTCGCTTTTCCCTCCTCGTTTCTTCATCTCCTTGTTTGCGACCCTGATTTTTTTCTCCATTTTTCTCCCTTCGAGGATGTAGCAGGTAGTGATCCAAGTACATTCATTTTCTTATGATCGAGAGTATATTGTACCAACGATAAACACCTCTCGAATCGACAATTTTTCCTAAACTTAGTACACGATGCTAAGTACAAGTAGGAAGTCTATTAGATGCTGGCCTGTGTAATTAGGAAGAAGGCAAGGGCTGCGCATAAGGAACCACTTTTCCCGTTAAGAAAAGGAAGTGCTTAGAACTGAAATAAGAAAACCACCCCACGTGTCTCGGTCTATGCAACCAGCGATCGTACACGTTGAAAATTCCAAATGAGGAGTGCTCGGCCAGATTCGTTGAAGGGAACTACTCAGCACCCAAGAGAAGCCCCTAAGCTTTCGAAACTCGTGGCACATTTTTAATCGCGCAGAAAATATCGTCTCGGGGGCAGCAGGTGGTTGAAGCTTCGAGGGGGCGTTTGCGTCCCGTCTCTCTCTCTCTCTCTCTGTCCCCCGCTTTCCCCTCTTCCTTTTTATCATTTCCCCACCGTTTCTCCTAGGAATACCCCCAAACGTTCAATTTCCCCCCACAGAAAATACAACTTTCCCCTACCAGAAGATCCTTCCACCTCCAACAACGAGCAGCAACGTCGTGGCGAACGAAACGCAATCCGCAGCTGGTTGCATTGCGGCATCATAGGGACGAAGGAAGGGGAATCCCGTGGGTCTGGTGGGATGGAAAGGTGTGTTGGTGGGAAAGGACGGAAAAGGGAGGGTGATGCTGAAGACCGAAGAGCGGAAACGGCGCGGCGCTTCGTCACAGTGACACGCGCGCTCACGTCAAGTGGAGAGTGGTGCACGCGAAAGGAAGTTCTCTTCTACGCACGATTCGCGCCTCTCCTTCGGTCCTTCGAGTAACTTTCGTTCGATCGTTAGTGAATCGGGTTGTCCTTTTCTCATAGAAGGCTGCGTTTACATTTGCTTCGGGGTTCGCGGTGTGATTTGGTTCAATTTGTGGATAACAGTGTCGAAAACTGTAACAAAAGTTCTATTTTGAAATAGGGTAGACTACCTCCGGGAGTGTTCTCCAGAGGGATCGTCCTAGGGGGGTGGATAGTTCTACCTCGTGCAACACCTGTTGCATCGGTACCGCGGAATATCTACCAGTTCTGATGTACTTTATACAAACCCACGATTCTTCTACTGGTGATAGCGATTGCTATAAAAGGATTCGAAACGCAGGCTACATTATACAAGTGTGGAATAATTGAGAAATCGTGCTTCTGTGATTATCTGTGTTTCAGTGTATCCGATATAGTCTGAAACAATACATTCATCCAGCATACGCAAGAATAAAATCCCAGGATTGAATAGTTATGCGATTCGTAGCAATCCGTCGTTGCACTCGAGACCTATCCCCGCGTACGCTCCAAAACAATCCTTTCGCTCTCTTCCTCTCTCTCTCTGATTTCTCGCGAGGGAGGATCGCGGTGGATAGATAAGGCCGCTGCACGAATGCGCGCGTGCACCGGCGCGATTAGGTGCGCGTCGAACAGTGAGCAGCACCGATCAGCAAACGCGCGAGAGGAAGAACGTCACGGCGGGCGTCGCGGGCGTCGAGACGTCGTCGCGGCCTTCGGGGCAGGCGCCGACCATAATCGTCGGCACGTACGGCAATCATTTGGATCCGTTCGGTCAGGCGACGAGTAGCGGCTCCGCTGCATCCTCGGAGATGGTTCTCCACATGCTAGACACTCTGATGACAGGCCACGAACCGTTTTACGCCGATTACCCCTCGTACCAGGAGGCGGAGCCTCTCACCCATCCGCACCACCAGCATCCGCAGCAGCACGCGATCGCGCGGAACACCGGCATGCCGCCGGTCTCCTTGGACGCGACCACCCACACACCAGGTACCAAACGACGACACACGCTTCTCCTCTTATCGTACAATGCCACCAACACGATCTTTGAATGATACCGATGCGATTGACTGATCGATGATTGTCTTTTTTTTTCTCTTGAAAATATGCCTCGAATGCTGCAAGATATTCTTTTCACGTGATCTCGAACGTTCAAATAGTTTTTATTTCGGGGGTGTTTTATTGGGGTGGAAAGATTTAGGAGTGAATCACTCGTGGATGGTGTACGTACGTTAATTATCTCTGAGGGAACTATGTACATATCATTGCGATTCACCCTCCCTTCCAAAGCTAATACTCAAGTTGGGAAATCGTGTCCTAGTTTGTAGAGAGACGATTCGATAATTACCCGTAGAGTTGGAGCATTGCTTCAAGGTATAGGCATACATACTCGTCGGAGTGTCCTGAGAATTCAAGTTGAATGGTGATCGTTTTAGAAATTGAAATTTCTCCTCTGGAGCCTTGACTTTATCTGCTGGTAGATATCGGTCGTCTACAGTTGTTTCCGTTTGAATCGCGGATCCAGCGAATTCGATATCTGATCGACTTCTACCAGCTCCGAGCATTCCTGCTAGGAGATTCGCACTCGTTCAGAGCTCATTTGAAATTCCTCGTACCATTTGCTTAGAACAATATCCCCAAGCTGAGATCTTTGGAGATTGATTGCTGCGGCCGGCTGGCAAGCAACAGGTACCAACATCTTTCCTCGGCCCCTCTGCTACATTGTAATTCAGTACCCGCAACCTCTACCGACCAAAGAAGGTATCCCCCTTGCTGTTTTACAGTTACATACCCGTAGAAATCATCGACAGAGACGTCGCATCCTTCTTATCAGAGTAAGAACATCGTACTGATTTAATCTTTAATTTGGCTGGGTGGACGACAAATTTTGCCTAGCGATATACGTATGTACGTGCTCGCGCTCGTGCCACTATACATATACACGCGGATAATTGGCCATTTGGCCAAGGTCAATCATCTATGATTGCATTAAAGTGCATTGCAGCCCGGTGCAACGAGACGAAAACTCTTCGGTCAATGTAATTTCAAGTAGAATCGAAAGGGAAAGCAGCGCAAATACTTTCTGCCGCTTGGAAACTTCAAAAGACGAGGAACGCCATCGTGCTACGAAATCGCCGATGGTTCCACACGATTCCCCATCGAGTATTAACCAACGGCCAGAGAAGAAAGGGAGGTGATCTATAATAACGCCCCAGCCTCATAATGATCCGTAACTGTATCGTTATTTTGTACGCGGGGGCTCCTTTTGTTCGCGATGCACGTCGCCTTGTAACTAGGTGTGGCCTGACGTTAAATTGCCAATAAACCTGGTGCTGCGCCGTGCAAGGTCGGAATTGCACGCTTCGGAGCGCCGAACGGTGGGCGATCGGTTTGCAAAAGCGATCCGCGATCTCGTACACGTGATTCACCGTGATTTCTCTGACAGTCGACGTGCAAACTTGATCATTGTTCTTTTTTTTTTTATCGAGGACATCTTCTGCGTGGAAACGTGTTATAGAGAATCCTTCACAATGATTTTACATCCCCAGGAGGGACACTCCGTTTTTATTTTACATTATACGACCAAAGATTTTTGGGGTGTCGGTTGAAGTATGCAAGACGCGTAGAAACATATTCAAGGAATCTCGACCGGATGTGTGGAAAAATGATAAATATGCATGACGAATCATCGCTCTAAAATAACCACATTGTAATCGGCTATCATTGCATTCGAAATGTGCAATGTGCAATGCCATGCAATTTCCTTGCTTCAACTCAACGCGGTTTTTCCAAATTTCTTTCCGATACATTCCCGTACAATGCAATCGATCTTATCTTTAATGAACTCGCACAATAATAATAATTATTTTATATCTACTCCATCGTTTATAAATCTCTGAACATTTAAGATTCGTGATTAAATACAATTCAATTCAGAATACAAAGCTTCGAAGAAATTGTGAAAATGCAGTACCATCATCAGATCAGAGCTTTGTTGCAATTCTGTTAATCTGCTTTCACCCCCGGTGAAAAATCCCCAACTGTACAGAGATTTAATTAAGCAAACGACGCTGGTTCGATACAAAGGCTCGTATAAATTTTCCATGCAATTTCCACGCACGCTTGCGTCGTTTTGGTTGAAAAAACTTGCGCGCACACAGCGCTGTGCAGCTCGTCGTCGCGGTGGTAGGCCGCGCGTAGTGTGGGAGAGTTCGCAGGTCACCGGTCTACCCGAACAATGCATGATTTCGTTACCGTCGAGGACTTTTTTTTTTTTACAAGCCTCGTCGTACACATATCGCACAATTGCGGCGAGTTCTTGCCTACCTCGAGTTCCTCGCACGATCATCTCTGTGCGACATTGTCTTCCCTTCGTCACAGGCCGAGATTCCTTTTTTCACGACCATGGCATCGTGATCTGACAATTATTTTTAACGGATTTCTTCTGCGAATTCACTGATTCAGATTTCGTCGATACCGATTCTTTATCTTCAACAAGTGCATTCCATATAAACTCATTTTTCATTAATTGACGAGATAATTGGGGTAATCGAGGGGGAACTTTTTAGAATACTTTTCATTCACTTACTTTCGATGTAAATGGAATTCATTAATCGATTACTCGTTTCCGAAACATTGTTTAGATAATAGATAGTAGCACGTATTCTGCACGAGTGTTTGCCTTTAATATACTTGGGGGTGTTACCGCGTAATCGTCGATAAAATGTTTGAAAATTAATGACAGACAGATGAATTGTTATCTTACGTTCTATGCGCCAAACGGACGCATCGTGTATCGCGTAGTAAAGTAGTAGTCGCATAGTAAAATAATTGCAATGCGCATGAAAGCTAAAAAAGGGAGAGAAGTCAACGACAACGAACCTAGAGCGTCGCTTCTTCGCACGCGAAACCGCGCAGGTAACTAACACCAGAGGGAATTTGTTATTACAACCATTAACTGCAACGCTATGCTTTTCATCCTGCGAATTTCATCGAAACTCAAAGTTAGAGCTCCAAGAATTTCTGCATCTAGCTGATCCGAAACATTCCGTTTCGGGCCAGAAAAGAGAGACCGTCGGGCCACAGGAGGAAAAATGGGCTTCCGGCGTTGAAAGTGTTCGTTTTAATTTTCAAGAGCCGCGCCGGTCTATGCCTCTACTTCTTCATCGTCGTCTTCGATTTATATGTATACAGCAGCTGTGCATGCCGACTGGTGTTTCATTCGATTTGGCGCGTGCCTCGTGGCTGGCCACGTTCGCTGGCTGCCTTTCGTTGCTGCGTTCGTTACTCGTTGATCACCCCTCAGCACCTGTTCCACAGCTGATACGCGGCTGCCCGTCTTCTTTTGCTCCCTCGAATGCTTCTTCTTCTCCCTCTTTCAGCTGGTAAATACTCTTATGTTACTCCCTTTCACCGGTCTTCTGATTAGAGCTTGCTTTGTCGCACGACTTTCATCGGGTATCCATATATTCGTTGAATAATTGATTTGCCAAGGGAGGAAACCCTTTTCGACAATTCGACGTAGAAATGTAAATATGAAGAATAATCTTGGTGGTTCCCAACACGAATTAGATCGGATGCCATAGTTGTAATCAAACATCGTTACTTTATTTCCTCTGGATAACAGAAAGCCAACCAGCGAAGAATTAATCGTTCGGTATATTATAATATTGTATATTCAGGTGGAAATTGCACGACATCGCTTCTCCAATCTTGATCAACGATATGGATAGTATCGCAAATATCCTACTCGTCAAAGAAAACAAGCGCGGTATAAGAAGAGAAGAGGAAAAGAAGTTGCTGAAAGTTCTTAAAGGGATCACTCGCGAAATTCCTGAACCGCCCAAAAGTACACGAGATCTAATTTGAAAAAAACCTTGAAGGGGTCAAAAAAAAAAACAACCGCCGAAAGAGAGGAGAAAAGAATCGTTGCTTGCTCCGGTTCCTCAATTGTTCATCCGTGTGAACAAACGTGTGGCTTGAATGCTCAAGAATTTCGGAATAGTTTCGTTGCTCTGCCCCTTTTCGGAGTCGCGGCTCGAAGCGGCGATGACGAAGAAGAAGAAGAAGAAGAAGAAGAAGAAGAAGAGGGGAATGAATGAAGGAAGAACGTGGAAGAAGGAGCGACAGGAGAGGGTGCATTTAGGTAGCAGCATGAACGCCACACATGTACCTCATGGAGGAGCACACATGGACAAACTGTGCGTTTCTGTGTAGAGTTTTATGCGTGTTCGTCGTGTGGCGCGCCGTGAGGGCCGGCTCGAAGCTGCACTCCCACGCTCACCGTCCATGAAATGGGGTGCGAGGTGCAGCCACAGGCCGGCTACGTGCAGGTGTAGGTGGTGTGCGCAAGGGTCCGCGTCCCTTAGGCCCTATTAACATTACCGTTTCTCTGCTTCGTGAGCTAGCACACTTATTACCCCTCTTTGGTTCTTTACGATGGCGCTTCTTATTGATAATAAATAAAGGATGTTTCAAACGCTCCAAAAAACACTCTTTTCTTCGTCCCTCTATCTTCCCAAAATGTTGCAGTAACCTTATTGCAGCTCTTAAACATTCTGTGTATCTTGCTACTTTGCTGCATGCACCAATTTTCCCTCAGCAGAACACAATTTTTCCAATAGACCTGCCTTATCTAACTCGTACTTAATTACCCTTTGCTTTACCATGGGAAATCATCAATTTCCACAGAGGGTTTTATCAAAATTCGTGAACGCGTCGCTAAAGATACCTGCTCGTTACGGGTCGAGCGCCGCCGGGCCACCTGTTTTCCTCACCGTTAAAAAGCACAAAGTGTGGGAACGTCGGGTTGCTCACACATATCGTGCACATTGTAATTCCGACTGTTCACGCAACTTGAACGCTTAGGCGTTGGATTATGATAATCCTCGAGAAGCCATCGTTGTCCTGGCACGACATCGAGGGTTATATGGAATCACGAATAAGCTGATTGGAATAGTTCCGATTAACTACAGTTTTGGGCGCCGTTTTAATAGGGAAATCGACTCTTGCCGCTGCGACTTATGTATGTACGCACTTCAGACGCAGAGGATTGTAGTAATTAATTATTCTAGGGTGGTTATGTTAGACTGTAGTGCAGGGCCATTTGTATGCAAAACTTTCCAACGGCTAACGGTGAAATTGCAGATAAACGTTTCGTAGATTAAATGATGCGTTATCAGGTTGAAAAAAAAAAATAGAAATCTGTCGTGGCTAATCGAAACCGGATACGCGCATTCTTATCTCCGCCGCGGATTCGTACTGCGTTACCTTACCCCCCTGGTCTTATCGGTGGAACGAGTGAAACGCAGCCCTTATCAGTGTTGCTTGAATCTTTTCGCCTAATTAAACAGCAGTCTACTTCGCTATGCTAATAATTGCTGAACGTCTCGTGGAATGATAAACAGGAGTGATGAGTGGCGATAAAGGAATCATTGCAACCCTTCCACGGTAACAGACGGGAGAACGTAAACGTAAGGGTAGCGAACGAAGTTTTTGAAATTCCTACAGTAACTGAATTCTTCCACTCAGAACAACCACCTTACGTTATGGCACAGCCTAATCTACCCCTAAACTGAACAAGGTGTACAAAGTATCGAGGGGTCCGAAGGGTGCAATCGCTCGACTTCCCTCCACACTTTCGCGTTCTTGTGAACGATCGGTTGGCCAATTTGCGACGGATGTCGCGTTCGCCAGCAATCAAAGAGGACAAAGTCGGTCCATGGCAGCGCAACGGACTCGAGCTCGACGAGTTTCTCGAGCTCCCGAGGATAGGCGGAGTTGGCTCGAGCCAATCGTTGAGATGCGCGCCGCCCCCACGTTTCTGCAGTTCCTCCCTGCAGACTCCGTACCTCTCGTGACACCGTGTATAGAACAGGTTCGCCTGAACGATTTCCCTCCGCGGCTCCACAGCCTCGCGTCTCCACTTCCGGCGAACCCGCTTCATCCCTTCGTTGGAAAGCGAGTGTGAGGAAAAAGAAGTGGGGGCGATGTTTTACCAAGCTTGCAAAGTGAATAAATCGTAAGGCCGCATATAGCAAATGAGTTCGGAAATTTGGAGCGTGATCAGTAGACGGAAGAAGGGAACACGGAATTAACTTGTCTTTTTATTTTCCAGGTGGCTACAATCATCTACGCAGTCCCGTGTGCCAAGACGAGAACCAGAGGGATGAAACATCGCCGCCACCTCATAGCCATAACACGCAAGCACCCAACTCCCATTCCAGCACTGCGAACAGCAACAACAATAACAATAATAATAGTAACGCGAATAGCGCGTACATACATCTACGGAACTTGAACCAGCTCAAAACGGAGTGTAAGTATCCTTACCTTTTACTTGAAGATGTTCTCCAAGGAAGAATTTTCATGACATTTTAGTTTATCTCTTTTTTCGTAGCGAACTACAGTAATCACCATATAACGGAACACCTCCAAGGGGGTGGCGGAGGGTTGACTAGCGGAAACGATCTAGCGGCAACGGGTACCAACGAAAGCGATCTCAGGGTTAGCCAGACTGCAACGGAGAGCTACATGACACCGGCGCATTATTCCGGCTACGACGAGGCCTCGGACTATCATAGTTTGCCGCAGGATCATCAGCCACCACCGCATCCGTACAACTTGGACGGCTCGCCGGAATTTTACAGCACCAGTGGAATTCATTTAGAGCCAAAGTATCAACCGTCGCCGTTTAAAAACTACCCCCGAGGTAAGTTAAACTTGGAAAAAAGATTGTTAACTTAATGGTACCGAAGCGATTGTTTAACATTATTAATTGGCAACAGGTCGTTATCACGAGGGATACAGCGAGAGCGGCGGATACGGACAATACGACGCGACTCCATTCCAAACGGTTCCAGGAAGCGGAAGCGCAAGCGGAGGAGGCGGAGGCGTCGGCGGTGATCAATGGGGTGTCGGTCCCCTGGAGCATCTGTCTCATCACCCGGCATTCTTGGCCGGACTTGGTCCAAGGGACTCTTCCAATCCTCATCATCCTTCGTCCATCGGAAATAATCCTGATCAGAAGCCTCTGTTGCAGAGCGCTATGATCCCCGGCTATACAAGTAATATTTATTCTTCGATAAACGAAAACTTCAATTTTTCACTGTGAAAATAGAAACTTTAATTGTAATTCCATCTTGCAATTCTGCAGACAGCGGCCCGTGCTTCACCGGTTCTGGCCCCATTCAACTGTGGCAGTTCTTGTTAGAATTGTTAACAGACAAATCGTGTCAGGGCTTCATCTCGTGGACCGGCGATGGTTGGGAGTTCAAGCTGACGGATCCGGACGAGGTGGCACGCCGTTGGGGAATCCGTAAAAACAAGCCTAAAATGAATTACGAGAAGCTCAGCCGTGGTCTCCGCTACTATTACGACAAGAACATTATACACAAAACCGCTGGAAAACGATACGTTTACCGCTTTGTCTGTGACTTACAGAGTCTTCTAGGGTAAGCATTCCCTCCGACTAGCTTCGGAATTCAGCATTGGAAGAATAGCCGTTTATTTCGTTTCGCTTAATGATGACACGTCGCACAATTGTATTATTCGTTTATTTATAGATACAGTCCGGAGGAACTCCATGCAATGGTAGATTTGAAGCCAGAGAAGAAGGAAGAAGACTGAGTTTTTGTTATCAGACGTGTTTGAGAATTCTATCGTTTTGCGTAAAACAAAAAAAAAAAGAAATAAAGGAGGAGGAATAAGAACAATTCCCAATAAAGTATCGCACTGGAACAAAGTTGAAGAAACTGATAAATTAACGAACAAATGAAAGGAAGGAGTAACAAGTAACTTGGTATATTACTATTATTATAATTATTCTTATTAACGAAGGAACTTTTCAATGATTAGAAGACCAAACCAATTAAGTATGTCTTCTATCTATGTTCAGATATACATGCATAGAATGATAAAATCGAATCGGTCGTATGTACCAAAGACAGGGTCTGCATATACCATTGGTGCCTAAAGTTAATGACTAAAAAGAAAAATTGTGAATTTGTTTTTAAGTGATTAATTTGCCAAGCCAGATTTTAGAGGATATTTATAGGAAACAACTCGACAATTTATACATATTATATATATATTATACATATAAATATATATATATATATATATTTTTAATGTTACATCATTTCTAAGCACTACGTCGAGCACATGATGCGTCTAAATTATTTATGTCCCATCAATTTTCTAAACGTGCGTGTTATATCTCGTTGATAAATAACACCATATGTGATTGTTATTTACTATAATTTTACTACAATAAAGCCATTATATCATTATTAGAAACGGCGAGCTTCAATTCGACGTTTAAATGCTTTTCTACGTGTAGAATTATCATTAAGTTTTATTTCTTATAGTATTAAAAATACTGTGTTTCGAGCTCGCTTGGCTGCAACAACAATTATTGTAGGACGAACCGTTTTATACTATTAACGATTTTTCTTTTCTCCTTTTCTATTCCCTTCGTCGATGTTTGATGTGCGACCAAGTTCCAGGCGAATAACGTAAAGAGACCTTACAATCAAGAACGTTTCAGGGTGCGAAGAAAGTATGTTATTACAGTTTCGCTGGCAAGGTGTATGTTCTACCGCGTATCTTTTTCTTTTGTCTGACGAAATAGTTTCGTTTCGTTGATCTCTTTATTGTTTCTAATGATAGAAAGGAGAACAATTATTCTTTTTTTTTTTCGAAGGAAAGGCGTCGTCCAACGCCAGTGTTTAAAGTCATGGATACGTAAAACAGTATTTGTAACAGAAGATTCGACAGCGTTATACGATTTAAGCATTTATTTTCGATCTTGCGCAGGGATCTATCTCGAATGTTAAATAGCAAAACGCAAAAGTGACGTCCGCTTTCCTGAGAAAAGCTTTTGTTGAATCTTCCAAATTCGCAACGAACGCGTAACACTATCGTTTTTTGCGAAACATAGCAATAATTAAACTATGCACGTCCTTAAGAAAAAAAGTATACTTTACAATCTTTGTTGTATATAATGTATGTATTCGTCTGAGACGGCGGACAAATATACGCGTAGATGAAATTTCAACAATAATGTTACGATTAGTTTTACTTAATCGTCATTGTATCTCAACGAGCGTTTTTTACATTGTAAAAAATATTGTTCTGTTGGATGTAATGATAATATCGGTTTTTATTGATAAAAAGTTAATGACAGATATAAAGAGGAAATTCCTTAGGCGCATTACGTATCTACATACATATGTATGTACTCTATAATTTTGTATACAAATTAAGTATCCTTAATTATATTTGTTAAATGTTCGCATCAAGAGACGATAGAGGTACTGAGGTGAAGAAATTATTATAACAGAACGATATTCGGTAATAAAAAGTATGAAAAGGAGAGACTCGTAGATCGATGAGTAAAATGCGTTTCAGAAAGGAAATGAAATTATCTATGAGATATAGTTAATCGCAAGACTAGTAGTCTCTTGACATATCCGTCGCGATTGTTAAGTTTTCTACGTATAATGGAACAACAACTTAAATTCATTCATGGAGCATCAAAATGTGATCAACAGTATACCGGTTTGGAAATGAACCGAATTCACAAACAGACCATCATAGATGTGTACTTGAAATTTGCAAAACTATCAATGGAAAAAGAAAAATCAAGTTATCCTTTCATCTTTGCACACGACTGAACGTTCGCAAATCATATTTCAATACTCTTAGTCGAATAGAAGCAGAAATTCTATCTGTAAAGTACTTGATCCTCATTTCCGATAATAATTGTGCAGTTACGGCGATATGTGAAAAATCTTTCAGTAGTTGCAATAAAATAAACAAATTTTTATAAATACATTGAACAAGACAAGAACAACGGTGTCTTTGAATACCTGTGAAAAAAATACTTGAATTCGGCCCGGATCGATAATTAAATTTGGATACTCAATATTGAATAATATATCTTTCAAATAAATTGCGCGCGCTTTAATCCCGATTCGTAGAGGGAGACAAAGGCGCGAAACAAGTGGCGCGGCGCGTTGTTTTAGATTTTATAATGGAAGCGTCACTTTCTGCAGCGTCTATCGTGGCGAATATAGCGCAATGTATTTTGGAATTGGTAAGAATAGCATAAATATTTGTTCTCATGAAATATAGAGCGTAATTTGTTTAACTTAAGAAAGAAATGCTCTGGGTCTTTGCATTCCCATGCAACAGGTATCGAATTCTTTGAACGCCAATGCTACATCGATCGCAATTCGAATTCACCGAGGTAAACGTAAAATTCAAGTAGTAGACAATGGAAAAGGAATATCAAAGAAAAATTTAAAAGCGCTGGCGGAATACAATTCACGAACCCTTATCGATGATTATAATGTGCAAGACGTTCACAATCAAAGAAAGCAGTCCCTTACAAATATTCGTAGATTATCCGATGCTCTGTCAATTACCTCCAGGTATTATAATTCCTGTAAAACTTACATGAAGGTAAGCAACTCGCATAATTGCATATCGATTTTAAGAGTAAACTGCTTAAGATAGTAAACTAATAAAGTCTTTATCGCTGGAGGTTTTCAAAGCTGGTCAAAGCTCAAAACTGGTTAAAATTCAAAGGAGACCTTCCCAGGGAACTACGGCAAGCATCTACGGATTCCATGAGTTATCGTTAAAGAAATGGAACTTGGCTTTCTTGTATAACCTGATTGCTAACGTCACTCTAGCAAATCCATTCGTAAATGAGCCTTTCAATAGTCCCTTCTTATGTTCCACTGCTCAAAGGTGAAGTATATTCTACGTTTGTAGGTTTCGTTTTCTGTTAGAGACGATCAAGAAGAGAAAGTTACCATGGCGGTTGTTAAGCCGCATAATCCAATAAATATTTTTAAAATGCTTTACCATAAAGAAGTGCTGCTTCATAATATATGGTACATCAGCAGCATAGACAATTCTGAGATGAAATTCTGCACATACATTGGATGGACTAATACCAAATCGACTACCATTAAGAATGTTTTCTTGAATAACAAATATGTACACTGTCCGTTAATTTTACAAATGGTCTCCACTACTTTTGTTAACACGTTAAAGATGTTTGCAAACAAACAGTACGAAGGACTGACAAAGAAAGGAGCAGTTTTTATTTTGCTATTCATTTGGAGTGCAGAATATATTTTCACAATGGAACATGGAAGAAGAACCTTGATTTTGCCTAACATTCATTATTTATTTGAGAGCATTACGAGTAACATAATTAAAATTTTTTTAGAAAATATGCCACCGATCTCCAAGATCGGTTCTAATAAGAGGCATAGGAATTTCATTTCCCGTCACATAAATAATGTGAATACTGTTAAATTATGTAGGAGTACATTACACACGCTTTCTCATGCCAACAGAAAGAATGTTACAAAGTTAACAATTAATTCGCAAGGAATATTTAAGAACGATGAAACAGTGTTGGCCAGGAATAATGCAGTTACTTTATTTACACCTATTGCGCAAGATAAAAACATTAACAACGAGAATATTATATTAACTCTCTCGGAATGGTCTAATTGGACTTTAACTGGCGAAAATCAATTTGACAATAATTCCCGTCAATTTTATAAACATTTGGACTTTTTACCGGAGAAGTTACATAAACTGCTACGCGGTAATACTAAAATAACAAAAACTAGCATCCTAAATCAATGTGACGGCAGTTTAAACTCGAACAAATTGAAATTCGGGTTGCAAAGTAAATACTTTTAGCTTAATCGAGAAGTCGGCTTATGGAATGGAAGAAATAATACATTTAATTTTTAGTGCCAGACGTATTAGCTCATCAAGGACTTGATGTGCGGCCGTGTAAAACTGCAAAAAGATTTCGAGAATTCACGTTAACAAAGCAACATCTGAAGTTTATAAGGGTAAGGTAGCCTTGACTAAAGTAGCAATTCCTAAATCATGATAATTTTCATGTCTTCAGGTACTGGGCCAGATAAACGATCAACTAATAGTAGGATTGCTAAACCATGATAATATGAAAATGCTTTTGTTAATAGATCAACATGCTGTGCACGAAAGGATAAGATATGAAAATTTACTTGATAGTAAATACTTAAAATAACGTTCTATTTAAAAAAAGTTAAAGTAACACCACCTATATTGATACCTTAATTTATTTTAGAATATAAAGCAGAAATAAGAAACGAGCTTTTCTCCGTCAAACTAAAAGCGCCGATCGTAGTACAACTGCCCGCGGAACACTGCGATTTACTTCTATCGAATAGAATGACTTTGAAAAGATTTGGTATAAATTTTCAAATATTAAACAATGGCATTGTAATGATACGTACAGTGCCGCAATGTTTACGAAAGAACCAATATGATTATGATCATCAATTGAGGCTGCAATTAAATATAAAGGACCTTTTAAATGAATTATTAGAAAGCAATAGATATGGTTCACCGACTGACTATTTACCATTTACTATTCATAATGCGATTGCAACGGAGGCTTGTCACGGTACGTTGTGCATACTGATTTCCTTATCTTCTAAACGAATACAATAGAAAAAGTATAAAATATAAACGGCTGAATATATATTTCTCAGCTACAAGTATTATATTAACAGAATAATAATCTCATTCGTTTGTACTTAAGAGTAACAATATTCGCACTATCGACTAACACAGTGTATTTTTAGGAGCGATTAAATTCGGAGATGCTTTATCACTGGATCAATGCAGGCGACTGTTTAAACTTTTAAAAGAAACAAGAGCTCCCACTCGGTGTGCTCACGGTAGACCATCTATGATACCACTTCTAGAATTAAGCGATTTGGAGAAACGGAATAGAAATTGCGTTCAGGTAATACAACATACTAAATTTAAAAAATCTCTATCTATTCGCTATGTTGAAAAGGTTTCAAGCACGTTGTATATATTTTTATACATCACCGTAGTAGAATTGCACATTCCAATATTTCACATCCACTAACTTAATTATTAACTTAAAAAGATTACGAGGTTTACATTTCATTTAACGTGTCGAGTATTAAATATCGGGATATCCCGAAATCAAGATATCTTTCCCAAAGTAATTGACTCTGCTCACGTAGATCGTAAAGTCAGTCCCACCTAATGATACTGGGCACGCGTTGTTAGGACGCGTAAAGAAGCACATGGTATACAAAGCGAATTCCAATTCGGGTGATGTGCCAACGAAAACGGTAGTAACTGGTTGCACTAATCCGTTCAACGTGGAACGTACCTTAACGATTGCACCTTTCTGCAAAAAAAGAATCACGCAATAGACATTAGGACGACCGCCTTGACAATTTGAATCGCCTGTCTTGTAGATATCTCACGCTCCGCTACTTACGTCACCCAGTTTCACTTCCTTGATGTATCCAAGATAATTGATCTTCTTCTCGGCTTCTTGCTTCGCATAATAGATCCAATTGTGCAGTCCAATTATATCCGAATCAAACTGTTCAGCTAGAAACACGGTTTCGAAAGCAGAACTTGAGGCGTCCCCATCGATTCGCTTAAACTGAGAGAACCATATACGTTTCATGGTATCCTTGAATTCGTATTCATCGTCCTGGATATATCCTTTGTCGGATAAGAATTTCATAATCGCCTTCATCACGTCTGTTTCAAGAATTTTGTCCAGGAGTTCCGACTCCTCTTTACGTTCTTCGGACGTTACAGTTTCCTTTGTCTTCACGTCCAACTCGTAATTATCATGCAAGGCTAATACAGCTTTCACAGTTGGAATTTCGTAGGCTTCATCCTTTACGTTTAACAATCTGAAACGTGTTCAATTACCCAATGAAATAAATAGCATAAATATCCACTCTTAATCAATGTTATAAGTAAGAAAATAGTATTACGGTTCAGCAGCGTCGTCGCTGATGCTATCGTCTTTCTTCTGTCCTTGCATGCTCATCGTTATATACTTCAAAGCACTGTTCTTTTCCTTCTCGTAGAGACTTTCCGTCAATTTTTTAATGTCATCATTGGACGTAACGAATCCCAAAGGATTGGGACTGTTCTGCGCTGATTCTTGAGAGTTCTTGGCTTCCGCGTTGCTCTGCGACGTTTGCGGTGTCTCGGCTGCTGCTTGAGGTTGAGCTGCTGCTTGAGGTTGAGCTGCTGCTTGAGGTTGAGCTGCTGCTTCAGGTTGAGTCGCTGCTTGAGGTTGAGCTGCGCCGGCTGCTGGTTGTTCCGGGCTTGGTGCCGGAGCAGGGGCAGTTCCATTATTATAATAGTTGTTATAAGTGATCTCAGTGCGAGAGCCTCCACCGGTGCCATCGCTACCCCTGGTGCCATAAATTCCGCCTGGCAATAGTCTGTTAACCGCAGCGTTGACACCAGCGCTCACGCCAGCAAAAACAAACGCTTCTTTCGCTAGTTGTCCGATACCAGGCTTCTGTGCCTGTTGTAGGAGGACCGTTTGTTGCGGCATCTGCCCGAATGAAGGACTGTAGGGCTGCCCGAACGATGGTGCTCCGTAAGACGGTTGACCAAAGCCTGGATTGTATCCGCCGTAAGATGGTTGTGCTCCGTAAGGTGCATGTCCTCCTGCTGCCGGATTATAACCATGGCCTAAAGAGGGATTGTAGCCTTGGCCAGGATTTGTGTTAGTATGATAGGGATTGCTGGCTGGTTGACGAGGATATCCGCCTGAAAATGATTGTACAATTTACGAGGTTTTCATTCATGTCTCATTTCCAAAGGGCCATTAAATACCGGAAGGAGTGTATCCAGATTGCACATTGCTTGCACTGGTCTTAGAGCTATGCTCGGACACAGGAGCGGATGGTTTTGGTGCAGCGTTGGTCCCGGTTGTTTTCTTATCTGGCACGTTCCATCCTATCTTACCCGGGTTCGAGCCTCCTATTGAGAGTACAAACGATTATTCAAACTTGGGCATCGAATGATTGCAACGAAATTCAATACTTGGGCGGATAATCGATAATAATTGGTCACGTGTTGGCTGGTAACCAGTTATGGAGCGCAATAAAAACGTTTCATATGCAGTTGTACAAAGTATGGAAAAAAATGGGAATTACCTTGATTACTCTGCTGGTACGTGTTGTAGGATTTTTGGGTGGTGCGAGGACGAGGTGTTGTCCTCGAACGAGATCCAAATCCCCATCCTCCACTTCCGGATCTTCGTCCACCGGACTTGCCCTCTCCATCGTTTACTGCTCAAGCAGAATGTTTCTTTATTATCACAGCAACATTATTATTAATTATTATAGCAAGATTATTAGAACGAACATAATGTTTTGTAATGAAGAGTTCGCAGAAACTAGAAACATAAATTGTAGCTAGCACGCTCGTGAACGAATTACCAGCTACCAGATTAACGAAGCGTGAACCGAGTGAAATCGTTGAATAGAATCTCTACGAGAGATTACGTATTCAAACAATAATTACCCTGCCCGAACTGAATGCGGCGCGTTCATCAAAATCCAGAGTGTTGCTCGTAGAAACGTAGCTATTGGATAAACGCAATATGTATGTATATCGAATCAAAGTATTCAGGGGGAATAATATTTCAATTTTCTTCAATAAGAATCGCTACGTGCTCCGGGCATACTACACGATTCATCATTTTCTACCCACGGCTAGTTGAATCTCTCTCTATCTCTCCATTATGAACTGTATCGTGCGATCCCTAACGATTTAACAATTCTATCAATAAAATAATGATACATCATTGAAACGACGACCAACTATTTCGATCAAATCCATTTTAACGCGTTAGAGTAGTTGTCTTCGTTGAAGAATTACTCCCCTTTTAATAGAGGTAAAGAAACATAATTGTTTAGCTGTACTTATCAAATATTAACGTCACGTCACTTTTTTTTAGGATACTTTCGATTCGATATGCGAATGGCACTTGGAACAACGGAATTCAAATGTTTCAATTGGCTTCAGTACTCTACTAGGTACTCCAAAATATTGTTGTTGCTTTTCTTTGGTTCCTCGAATCATAGAATATCGCTGTTTGTATAGAAATACGTCATCCTAGAAGGTTTCCCTGAACCCTTTTAGAATTCAACGAAGTGACTCAATGTCAGCCACAGTATACTGCCGACTTTCTAGAAGAGCTGTGGTATTCTTTTTCTTTGCTGCGACTTCCTTTCAGTCCCATCAGACGTGAACAAAGTGAATAATAAGGTGTTTGCGTGCGTTGGTGTATGTACGCTCGAGCAAGAACAATTTGCTCTACTGTGATCTTGTTATGATCTGTTTGGTTGCAGCTCCATGATGCAATTTCGCGTTACAATCAATTAAACGATTCACAGAATTCTCGAACGAACACGACTATTTTTACTACGGTGAAACTAAGGACAAAAACGGCGCCTTCATCATTGAAATTCGACTATACTTTGCTCGATTCAAGAAAAATTTAATACTTGACGGCCTTGTAAAACTTCACTCACGGATAATCCCGCCTACTTGCAAATTTTCTTCTTCATGAAACTTTCACTTTATTACTATACTTTCATTCCTACATTTGTCTCCGGGGAATTGCTAACAATATTGTCTCTGATTATGAGTCACACAATAGTGCTTCAAGGTAAAAACCTATGACACGTAGTGAAACTTCAAAGAAGGAACTTTTCTCCAAACTAATCCGAAGGACTTACGTTGAAAAACACTTACCAAATACGAATAAAATGAGGGTCGTGCAGAACAGGATCAATTTGATATCCATGTCCTCGGTGTAAATTCGTTTGATGTCTTCTTGCGATTTAATCAAAGTATTCACAATGTAGGATCTCTCTGTAGAACGGACGATACTGCTCGACGGCTATCCCGTTACTGAGGACAGTCGCGGCAAACTGACGCGCGCTGCTTACGCTGAAACCAGTTTAAAATTGCAGCGTGAGGAAGTACGTTGTAGGCTTTCTCCTCCACATTGATCTTTGATGCGTTTACAAGTGGTAGGGATCTGATAGAATAATCTGGCAAGGTCCAGATGTTAACGACAGCCCCCGGCTTCTGGACGCAAGACCAATGCCTCTCACGAATATTGAATAGTTCTTCCTCCTTTCAGAATCCGACAAATTCTGTTCTTACTGTTCGGTGATTCACCGATTAATACCTGTTGCAGGAAAAGCTGAATTTTTCTTCCTTGAAGTTACGGCGAGGGAAGAAGAAAGCTTAAAAATTGTTTGGAAGAATAATTGTTGCCGCGGGCCCCGGAAGGACACACGTTATTTCCTTTTGTGAGCAAGTATTCTTCATTTTATTCGTTAATATAGTGTTAGTAAATGAATAAGATCACTTATAGTAATATATTTGTTATCACACATTCTGTTAGGTATGCAATGGTACATCGTACGCTATACTACAAGCTACATTCGCTTACTATATAAAATTGATGTTGTGTATTAAAACATTGGAAGAGCGAGATCTATAACTTCGCTACCGAAGTAAGTAAAGGAGTGGGTGTAGATGTTGAATTTTCTACCAGCAAGAGAAACTGGACAAAGATTGTTCGGTCTGGCGTAGAAACATATGGTGTACAAGGACATCTCCAGTTCAGGTCCAGTGCCTACGAATATCGTCGCGTTCGGTCTAACGATCCCATCCATTTGGAAGTTCAGCTTCACTAACGAAGCGGTCTAAGTAACAAACAGATACAGTATATGCATTATTAATACTTAACATTATAAACGCAATGATTCATGTTAAAACACGCTTACACTTGCAATGTCCAGCTTGTCTACGTATCCCATGTAATCGATACGTTTCTGGGATTCTCGGTTTTGAAAGTAAATCCAATCCTGCACACCAATTACGGCTGTGCCATAATTTTCTGACGCGAACACGCGTTCGAATCCACAAGTACTTCCGCTGAACATCGTGAACCAAATACGGCGGAGCACGTCTTTCCTCTCGAAGTCGTCCGGGTCGATGAATCCACGATCAGCCAGCCACTGCATAGCTGTCTCCATTGCGTTCGTATTTAAAAATGTGTCGATCAATAGATTTTCTTGTTTTCTTGTCTCCTGTGTACGGTTCAATTTCTGCCGGTAATCATGCTCGTAGCTATCGTACAGAGATTGTGTTACAGAAATAGTTGGATAGCCCAGCAGCTCCGGAACTACGTCGAACAATCTGGGAAATTAAAATTAATCAATTGGAATGCGTACGCAAAAAAGGAAAAAGAAAATGAACGGGCAATTCGGTTCGTACGGTTCTTTAGCTTCATCCGTTATATTAGGAGACGTAACGCGAGTCTGCAGGTTCAGTTTTATATTTCTCAGTAAGTCTTGCGGAGATTTCGCATAGAGTTCTTCCGATATCTTGAAGATATCCTCATCTGAGATCCTATAGGACAGCGTGTGGTCATCACTCGATGGATTGTTAGCTGTACTCTTTTGATCACTCGACACAGTTGAATTTGAACTAGACGTTCCGTTGTTAGGAATATTCGGCACGTATGATGGGGTACCACTTGCTCCTACAGCAGGAGTAAGTCCTCCGCTTGGATAGTTATTAGTAGAAGGAGAGCCAGTTGCTTGTGATAATATATTGGGAGTATATGCTGCATTTTCGTAAATGTTAGTAGATCCCGTTCCTTGAGGCACACTGGAAGAATTCATTGTGCCATTAACTGCAGGTGGTGTATTAAAATATTGATAGTTGTAAGTGATATGAGTTGTAGTCGATGGAGGAGCATCCTGTCTACTTTCAACGTAATGAGTATGTGTGTGAGGATTTAGTATTCTATTCACTCCCGCGTTAATAGTTGAAAATACAAGCGCTTCCTTTATCATTTGACCGAAACCTCGAGCGGAATCTTGTTGTCCCGGTAGCATTAAAATCGTTTGGCCGGGTACGAATGGCTGCACCGCTGGTTGCGCAAACACTTGCGGTTGCTGCGGATAGTAATGTTGTCCAGGTGCGCTATAAGGGCCAGCTCCAGACGCGTGGGTTGAGTAGGGATTACCTAATTGCAACGAACTTGTCTGGTGCAGTGGTGGAGAAACAGGATGCGTCGGGTAAGGAGGATGCCCTGGATTAAATGGAGAAGCAGCTGATGTTTGGTGAGTTTGCGGATAAACGTGATCTTTGAATCCAATCGGAGGCGGGTTCGCTGGAGGGTTGCTCCATGGAGGATGGGCTTGGCCTGATGCAGCTGACACGCTGGTATGTAAATAAGGATTACTCCATGGCGGATATGTGTGCCCTGTTGCCCTATGACCTACAATATCAAACATCTTTGCTCCTACTTTGGTTAAAGATAATACTGTTGTCTGCAGATTAGTTTCGTTGATTACCTGTGCCTTGATTTTGGAGCGGACCCGTAGAAGATTTCAGAGTATTTACAACTTCTGGCTTTCCCCTCGTTGACGGTATAGAAGCGGGCACAGTTGGGTACGAATTTGGAGGGTATGCTGGTTGAACCGGTTTCGTTTCGAACATAAGTTTTATAATTTGCTGTAACCTTGATAGATTGCCTGCTTAAAACTTGAAATAGTACATACCCGGACGTGTAGCCCCTCCGCTCTCGGCGTTTAGAAATTGCGTATTAACATTTTTTTGTTGACTTCCAGTGGGATATGAGGATGATCCGTGGCTTCCAATTCTCTGATTCGAAGATCTCCCACCATGTGATGTTCCTGATGAGATCCATCTATGTGATGTTCCTGATGAGGTCCCACTATGTGATGTGCCGCGTGAAGAACCATGCGACCTACCACCACCTCTTCCAACACTAAATTTTCCGCTGATACCATCTATAGAGTGAAGCAAATTGATTAATAAGTTATCGAGTACGAAGCAGAAATAATCTTTTACTTACCGGCAGCAAAAAGCATAAAAATAAATAGGAGGTAAAGTGTCCTAAATCTCATTGTTCCTGCAAGCGTAGCGCGAACAGTATTGTGGTATCTGACGAACTGGTTTTACCAGGAAACTTAAACGACAAATATGTATATTTCACGCTTACGTTTATCAAACTTTTTATTCGTAGTAAGTGCATCATATCTTGCAATACTATTCTTTGGAATCATACTGTATGTATAGTAAAAGGTCATTGCTGATGACCTCGAAGAGATATGACTAATTCTTGCGATGAAGACTGCTGTTCGTAACGACCTTTTGATTTTTTTAACGCTACACTGGCTTACACATTTGATGGTATCCTCCACATTCTTTTCAATTAAACATTCGCCATTCTCCTGTCAAATCTTTTTCTTACAAAAATTCGAATGCGCAATGTAGACATTCGTTTACAGGAAGCGGTTGGTGGGATGTGAAAATTTGAAGTAAATAGTAACACATTATGTTTCGCAAAAATATATTCATATGTAAAAGTCAACAATGTATAAACAATAAACTGTGTACAAACATTAAAGTCTCTTGAGAACTGTTGTAAGTTGATCTTTCACGTGTATACTAAAAGCCATTACCCCATATTATATACAATTTGTAGAATATTGAAATATCTTTGTCGTAAGCTTACAAATTTACGAAAATACTGACAAAAAAATGTTACGTCTCCGAAAAATCGATTGTTCCGAGAGCTGTACTTATCAGTTTATCCCTCCTTCGCGATAAACTTATCCAAAATAGCTTCGCTTGGATAATCTGGAACTGATAGTTGCCGGAATGCTTCATCGTCCACAAAGCAGATTTCATGGTCGTCCTAAGATATTGAATTGTAATCAGTAACAACACGTATCTATAACATTACAATACGTAATACAATATTTTTGGAAGACTCACCGGATCAGCAAGAATAATGACTCTCACAGAGGCTTTTCCAGGAGTGTCTAAAGTTATTAAATCGGTCAGTATTTTATGTCCGCCCTCTTTAATCCTCTTTTGAATTTCTGGTTGCTCTGCATGAGGAACTGAGAATGCTATACGCCCGTAGGCTGTGGCATGATCAACCTTGGTACCTAAGCAAGCGAAATCCTACGTTTTATCATGCAAATTATTATATAAAATTAGAAAAACTTACCAACATCTTGAAATTCAAGCTTAGCTTGATCTTCACTGTACCCCAGCAGTACAGTTTTTTCTGTTTGGCTAAATACCTTCAAACCTAAAATGTCCTTCCAATAGGCAATAGTTCTTTGGAGATTCGAACTGGACAGAGTTACTTTCTCCACAGGATCTGTCCAAAAGTTAAATTTGTATTCAATTATGTTAAAGGATTATTGTTTTATAATTGTTCTCTGTGAATACCTCTATCCATTGGCTGTGGCTCGTCAATAACATAATACTTGTAACCACCAGGCGCTTGCAAAACGTATGTCCCACTTTCTTTTGTTATCGGCCATCCATCCATGCGTGCTCTCTCGACTGCCTCTCTAGACCTAATCGTTATTCCATTGAAATCATTTCCTAATTTATATTCTTTAATTCCGTAATTGTAAGTTAACTCTATCACAAAGTGGCTATCTTCTGGTCCGTATCCTATCATAGTTTTACTCCATCGATTCGCGTATGGTCTACACAAGAGAGATAAAAAGAATGCAATGAGCACAGAAATAGTAGAAATTTTATGAAGCTTAATTAGGAACAATCTGACTATGATATAAAAGGAAAAGATAGAGGATAATGACAAACCCGTTGCAAGCGGCTTCGCAACCATCAGCAAATTCCTCGTGTCGTAACACCTATAAAAGTAAGAAATCGTAAAATCGCCGGAAGATTAAAATGACCGAAATACCAACCTTCATTCCGAGAATCTCACGATAGAATTTCGCTGTTAATTTTCTGTCCGGCACTTTAAACACAAAATGAAGCGCTCGCCCGGTGACCATTCTTAAGAGCCTTATTTTTGCAGATATAGAGAAAAGTACGCTAATTTTTACACCGTATAAAACACGAGATCCTTACGAACCGCACAGTACACTGCAACTTCTTCAAAGAAAACTGCTGACTTAGTATCTTTCCAAGAAGCTGCTAATGACTCATTGTCAAGGTGGAAATTTTTTGCGTCGTGCACGCAATTATTTTATAGGAATCTCAGGCTATACGTAATACATTTTCCATCGATGTATACATATATATATAGTTATATAGGCGATACTCTGTTGTCAATATCTTAAAAAAATTTGTCTCAAATCGTAATAACAACCGAATGAACTGTATCTTCCTTCTTAGTAGATTATGAAGTATAGATGTATGTACCACATACTATTTAAATATCATCTGGTTCTTTTGCATCCGCATGAATTTATGAATTATGAAGTATATTATTTATTTAGTTCGTTTAATTATTAAGTTTATTGTTCTTTTAATATGGATGTACGAAACGAAAGGAGTTAAACTTCAAAATGACTACAATTGTATAAGTTAGACATTGTATTCAGCAAGAAAACAGTTTGTCAGTCTGATTGGCGCTTCGACGCTATCGATAATAGTAGCGGCGTAGTATCGACTATCGATAGTTCTCATTACTTCTATAACTATCGATAGCAAAAATAAAGTATCGGTAGTTTTCAACAGTGGACTATCGATAGTTCTCCGCCACTATTCAAAATGGCGACGACCATTTCAGACCATTTAACGGAGTATTCCGCATCGGTAACAATTAAAATGTTTCTATAATAATTTATTACAAGATTTATATAAGTGTTAGCTTTATGATGTATTATAAATGAATTTCTAAGAATAGTCAATAAGTAATAGTCTTTAGTTTGTAAAACATTTTTGTAGCATATGTAAATCTGTTATTATTGTTATTGTAAGTTTCATTATTATTTAATTATGCGATGTATTGTAAACTAGTTTATTAGAATAAACTATAAGAGTAGTAGTTTAAGTTTAAATATTCTCATTTGTATAATTTGTACATGATTGCAATTTTTCAATAAATGTTCACAAAAGGAATGCAACTGGATTTATTTCTTTAACACCTGTCCACTCCTAATAATTGAAGTTAGAGACAAACGCTGGAAAACGACATCACGTTTCAGGAAACCCCGATAGTGTCGACGTTTCCGAAACTTCCTGGAAAACGACGTCAAATTCCAGGAAAATGACGTCATTTTCCAGGAATTAGTGAAAAAGCATACTCTGGCAACTTTTCTGCGTCAAAAAATCCAGCTAAACTTTGTAAGAACACCAAAATTTTCGCTTTGAAACTTTGCTGGGCCAAAATGGTGCTTTTACAAAATTTATCTAGATTTTTGGATTCAACAAAGTTGCAAAACGTAACACTTTGGAAACGCAGTTAGTAAAAATGTTGCCCAAATGGTATTTTTCCAAAATTTATCTCGATTTTTTGACTCAACAAAGTTGCAAAGCGAAAATTTTGGGAACGCAGTTAGTAAAAATGTTGCCCAAATGGTGTTTTTCCAAAATTTATCTCGATTTTTTGACTCAACAAAGTTGCAAAGCGAAAATTTTGGGAACGCAGTTAGTAAAAATGTTGCCCAAATGGCGTTTTTTCCAAAATTTATCTCGATTTTTTGACTCAACAAAGTTGCAAAGCGAAAATTTTGGGAACGCAGTTAGTAAAAATGTTGCCAAATGGCGTTTTTTCCAAAATTTATCTCGATTTTTCGACTCAACAAAGTTGCAAAGCGAAAATTTTGGGAACGCAGTTAGCAAGAATGTTGCCAAAAAGGTGTTTTCGCAGAATTTAACTCGATTTTTGGACTCAACAAAGTTGCAAGGCGAAAATTTTGGGAACGGAGTTAGCAAGAATGTTGCCAAAAAGATGTTTTTGCAAAATTTAAAGTAAAAATGTTAGTAAAAAGGTTACCAAATGCTGTTTTTAGATGTTAAATTGTTAGAAGTGGACAAGTGTTAGGAAAAAAATGAAGCCAGATGCATTCTTTTTGTGAAAATTTATTGAAAAATTGCAATAATGTACAGATTATAAAAATGAGAATATTTAAACTGAAACTACCACTATTATAGATTATTCTAATAAATTAGTTTACAGTACATCTTATAATTAAATATTAATGAAAATTACAATAATAATAATAATAATAACAAGAGTTTATATATGCTAGACAAATGTTTCAGAAATTAAAAACTATTACTTACTGACTATTCTTAGAAATTCATTTGTAATACATCTTAAAGTTAACGCTTATAGAAATTGTTTAAACAAATATAAATATAATTAATATGGTTGATGTAATACGACGACGCTATACATGTATATGTATGTACATAGATACAATGTGGATACATCACACACACACACACACACACACCAGTTACTACTGTTGAAGAGGCACAGCTTAGAGCTCGCAACTACGTTCTTGCTCGGGGAAGCCAGGACTGTCGTTCTTAAGTGGGTAGTATCATCAGTCCATAATATTATCATACAGACGAAGAAACTATAATTTTCTTTTATTAATTTCATATCTAGAAGCTTCATGAATAGTGTTGGCTTCATAAGAAACTTACTAGGTGCGTGTGCTAGTGAAATTTTGTGAATAATCTAGGGAGAAATTGCGAGTCTTATCGATTGGGTAAAAGGAATGAAATTGTAGGTGGCTCTACGTCAGGGATGCGGTACGACAACAATCGCGAATTTCATTGAATAGATTAGCTTGACGATTTCAGTGAACGTTTATAATTGACAGAAATGAGAAAATTAGATACACAAGAGGCGTGGGGCGCCGAAAGGTTAGAAGCGCAATTGGAAGCCGCTCGGGATGGACTTCGTGGGCTGGATCGGAGTATTCGGAAAATCTTGGGCCGGGATCTCCCTGATGGTGAAAACGGCCCGATACAACCACCGCCCAGGTTAAATATGCACCAGTTTATTCCTAAACGTAGCTAAATTATTGTAGAACAGTTTTTTCGATAAATAGATGTCTCCCTTTAAATAATCAAGACGATCTCTGATCGAATCACTTTTGTCCACAAACATAACCTACTTCTTACACCCTTCGCTTACTGTTACTCCAGTAGGGTGGCACAGAAAAGACCATTACAAGAAGATAGAAGGCGTGTTGTATCGGATTTTGTGAATAACGAAGTACCTAGTGGAAAAAGAAGATGGCAGAGCTCGAACGGGGAGCCAAAAACAGTTTTCAGTCGGTTAAGTGCACGTGTACCTTCTAATAACGATGACAGTGCTGACGAAGATGATAATGCAGTTAAGGTAATAATTATGAAAGACGTAGACGTTTAGTTTTCAATATTGTATAATTAAAGCTATTATCATTGAATTTTTCTCTTAGCCAGCAGTGCCTTCGAGAGTAATAGCAACTCCAAGGGAAGTTCCATCTAGGCAAGAAGTTATTAGGCGCGAGAGAATCGACGAACGCAGCAGGCAAAGGAACAAAAGAATGTTTGGGGCCCTGTTGGGTACGCTACAAAAGTTTCGACAAGAGGAAACCAAATTGAAAGCCAAGGTATAGTTTCTTTGATACAGTGAAGTATATTTGCCATTGAGTACAGTTAAAAATGTGATTCCTTTGCAGGAAGATAAAAAGGCTGAGGTGGAAGCAAGAGTAGAGGAGGCCAGAAGAAGGGAGAAGGAAGAATTGCGACGAGAAAGGCAGCAATTGTTCTTATCGCGTAAACGGCAGTTAGCGGAAGTGCGAGCTCTGGAAGCGAAATTGGCGCGCAGTCGGCAATTTCAAGATTGGCGTGCCGCGCAATTGCCACTTGCTTCGTTTATAAAAACGCGAGCTCATCCTCCCATTTATTATGCACCAAAGCGTAAACACCCACAAACCGATATTCTGCTGACTCAGTCCGCGAAAGAACTTCATGGTACACACACACACACACGTATCTCTGTGATCCACTTTAACATTTAAAATGTTTTGTATTGGAGCATCAGAGATGATGATGTTGATGATGATGATGAAAATATATTCTATGTTACAGAGGAGATTGAAAGAAGGGAGAAGGCATTGATGGAAGAACTGGAATTGATAGAAGTACAAGTGGGTCTGGGCAAGCAGCAACAAAACTTGGACGATTCCACGACGTTAAATACAACAGCGGAAGTTCAGCAGTTGACGGAAGGAGGGGAGGAGAATCGTGATCCAAATCCGGAGCAACCTTTGGAAACAGAGAATCTCGAAACAGTAGATGTCTCGGTAAAGTCGGAGAAGAACGAGAATTATGATAACTCGGACGACGTTGAAAAGAAGGAAGATATGCAAGTAGACGATGCAAAGGACGGAAATAATGGCTAGTATTAAATGTACTTACAAGAATTGTACATATTACGTATATTGGGTGGTCCAACCAAGAAGCGGAAAATGGAGTTTTGTTACGCCACACTTTATGCGTACGAAAAAATTGTACAATCTTTGCAAATGAAAAGGAAGTTCACTTTTTACTTGTTACAATGTGGATACAAATTCATTTCTTTCATCGAATAGCATAATCATTTTTTCATCGTGCGTTAAAGTGAAATTTAAATCAGATATTTTTTAAATGGTGCATATTTATAAGCACATCATGGCTCTTTGTAGTGCATTACATCTTTGTAGAAACGAAAAAAGCAATGTAGTGGTGAAATAAGTAAGTTGGAAAACCATTGTAAATTGATCCGATACATTTTTGAATGAGAAAATTGTGAACCATAGTTTGCTGATTGTTTTCTTTGTATCAGTATCTATCTTCTAATGCGCATGCAAAAGAAGGAAGCATTAAATAAACGGTTTGTTGTAATGCTTTACATGTGTTTTAAATATTTCGGAGAAGGAAATGATAGAAAACTTGAACCTCGTGCGTATCCACAGGAAATACAGCATAGTGCAAATTTATATTGTTGTATTTTTTAATTAAATATGTTGACAAGAATATGACAGACATTAGTAGCAATATTAAGAACTGGTATCACTCCGTCGTAGCAATAGAAATGTATGTAAATCGGTTGAAATGAACGAATTTTTTCATGCGAAGGGAGCAACAATAAATAGAAAAGAAGAGTTAATGCGGTGTATACAGTTTATTTCATTCCTAATTCGTTCCATAATTCATTCATTCTGCGCTAGAATCATCGGAAACAGGGAAAAGACAGAGAAAAAGGCGGTTCCGAATGTTCAAAGGCAGAAGAAGGCATGCAACCTAATGCGACTTTGCGCTCATTGTTTTATTTTCTTCTCCACTATATTATGGGGAATATATTTCCCGAAAAATCCTCAGAGATAAGCATCTGAAAATAGCAGTATAAAAATGACCCCTCGACTATATCTCTGAACTAAATAATAAGAGACTCGTTTTCCGCGATACAGACGATCCTCTTCTTTCCACCATTTTATCGTCTGACAAATAGTTGGCCAGAAAAAATACTTTGAACGTCAGACGCGGTGAATACATAGCATTTCTCCCGAACATTATCCAACTCTGGACTACGGAAATGGAAAAAAGGAAATAGATTAAAAGTAGTAGCGCAGCGACGCTCGACATCGGGTTGCACGGAAGCGTGAAGCGTGCGACGCGACGGGACGCGACGCGTCGCAGAGACATGAGAGAAGCCGACAGGGTGCTGTAGGGGTCTGCGAGCTATTTGTACACCGAATGGAAAGCTCCAGACGAAAGGAGCAGCAGAGGAACGGGTCGCTTTCTTAATTACCACGTTCCACCCTACGCCTCTTCCTTTTACCTATTTTGCTATCGTGAAAAAGCCGCCATTGTTCGTGGACCAAAGGAGAAGAAGAATACAGTAATAATCTATGGGTCAACGACCTGCTTCGCGACGACATTATTTACCTACGTTGGATAGCAAAAGAATATTCATTTGATTCAAGTTTATTTATTTCACAGGGAAGCAATTGAATTTCCCTGAAGCAAGTTTGTCCTCCAACAAAGGATCTTTCAACTTTGATAGCGAGTTTTTAAAGCGAGTCCGCGTTGCTGAAGGTAGGGAAAGTTGGTGCCGGCTACTTGAGCTCGTCTTCAGGAAATGATGTACACCTTGCTACAGCCGTAGGGAATCTGCCGGGACGTGAATCGCACGTCTAATACGCTCTATTCTATTCTAAGCGAGGGAGATCCTCACGGAGAGTTTATTTACCCGTTAATTTATTAGAGTATCCTCGTGATGGCGTAGCTCGTAATCGAGCGCGACGGAGTTCGCGAGACAGGCGTGCCGCGCGGTTAAATGCTTGCTACAAGTCGGTGTATTTTAGACAGGGGGTTGCATCACGCCAGGGGCCGGGGACACGCTTCAATCCTCGCGTTCGCCAAAAAGAACTCTGCTAGTAGTTTAGGTCGACGACGACGACGACGTTTTCCCTATTCAGCAGTATTCCCTATTCAACCCTATTCAACAGTTTTCCCTTTCAGAAGACGACGGGCACACGAGAAATGTTCGGGAGGAAGGGCCACGAAGCAATAAGAAGGGGGCGACTTAACGAGAACATGGAAAGCTGACACTGAACGACTTCCAAAGAAGTCGCTCCTTTGACCGGAGGGTAATGGAGTATCATCTCACCGCAGAACAGAAAAAGGGGATATTCGTATTTCAAAGCGATGTACCGTCGTTCCGTTGTGCTACGCATTATGTTATACGCGACTAACACTTGTCGCTTGAATAGAACAGTCTCATGGACGTTGCTTACAGGGTGTCACACCTCACGCTCACTTATCGGCCGGCCGATAGGGGTTAAAAACTATCATTGGCTATTTTAGCCGTGGCCCGTAAAGTCGGGGAACGTTGAGTGGGTGTCTAATTTCGTCGAAGAGGAGGGATTTCATGCTCGATCTACGCTGATTGGACAACGCCAGACCGTTTGCTTTTATAACGCGGTGCATGCGCTCACGCGAGTACCCTCGTGAAAGGGGATGCTGCGCCATCACGAATCAAGGGAGCAGCGTTAGTTGCGTAATGTTAAGTATATTTAACGTTAATTCAAGTTTAACGCTCGAAGCCAGAGCTTTGGTCACTCTGTTTCTTCGAGAAACACGAGAGGAAACGATTCATTTAGTTGTAAGCTTGCACGCATCGAGAACGATATCGCAGCTCATTAAACATCGCGAGGCGAATTATCTCCGGTTACAGAGAAACGCTGCTGATTATTCGGAATGGAAGCATCAATCAAGCGGTTACACACAGTCGCGTGTATTATACCTATTCATTGCAAGACCGTTAATAGAATATGCAAACGATTTTATCGCTCATCACGCAAATACATTTTACGAGCGCGCGATTCTTTTAGATAGGCATGCCCTTACGCACCCCTTCATTCGTTGCCCCCGCGCGAGATCAACAGCGAGAAGTTGAATAAACGTTTGTCGAACTTTCACATTTTCATCGTGCTAGACCGCTTCTGAAACCTTCATTGAATACTCGATACGCAGTGTGTGTCTGGATCACAAATAAACTTTCCTTCTTATGCGGATCGCCGCGAATGATTACCTTCGGTCGAAGTAGGGCAGAGTTATTGACTTGTTCGAGACAGCCCAACAATCATTGACGATTTATACATATACTATCGAAGATAGTTCTCAACTGTTCGGCGTGCCAACTGAGCCGTGGTCGAGAAAGTGGATTAATGCAGGGCCCGAAAAAATGTCGGTTAATTCTAGTAATCGTCGCCGTGCTAGAGGAACTCGATCCTCCATTCGATCCGATGCATTCTTTTTCCAACGCTAACAAACTTATCTGGGCCACCCACCTGTTTGAAGAATCGGGAGGATGGTTTTGGGAGGAAAGAGTGATACGCCTATTAACTGAAAGGAAACGATATATATATTTATTTACCAAATGACCAAAACTGCATTCCATAAAAAAAAGCATGGCAGAGAAGTATACTCGTGCAACGGTGAAACGATTGTGCACGCTTATGAGTTAAATAGTATCGATGGAGAAGTTCGTTCCGAGGTTTCTCTTGGCTAAGGAAGTAGACAACACAAACGCGCATACGTATACATATAACAGGCAGTCCTCGTGAGTAAATAGATATGTTGTTAATCTTTCAAAGATTATAGAACAATCTCAATTGCTTTCTATTATGGCACTCGGTACAAGGCACACTTGGCAAATGACGATAAAAATATGTATATGTAGATATATGTATAATACTGGTGAGATGATATTATACCGTTTTCGCCTGTACGCTATCTTTTACGATATTTCATTCTTCGAATTCTCTTTCATTGCATCTAGGTATTTATGTACAATTCAAGCGACAATTCTTGCACATCACTTGCGCCGTATCATCGACGATCCTTAATCGCCGAACGAATTATTTCAGTTGCAAGGGCTAGCCGGTTGGCTATTGCTCGTTACCGATGACTGCATCATGATTGACTGCACGGCGAGATCCGGCGACGAGGTGACCACTGGGGACGCCGCGCTGTCGGAATGACGGTGATGATGGTGATGGTACAGGGCCGACGCATAATACTGCTGATGATGACGGTGATGGTGGTAGCCGCTGGTCTCCTCGATGTTGTCGTTGCTCTGATGACGATGGTGGCCGTGATGATGGTGATGATGATGATTATTGCTGTTGATCGTCGTGCAAACCGGCGACGCGGGCGAGGACGCCAACGACGATTGAGGGTTGGGCAAATTGCAGCCGCTGGCGAGGATGTCGTGGACCGTGTGAGAACTCGGCCACTGTAAACCGGCGGCCGTCTGGTGGATCGAGCTCGGCGAGGACGGAGACAGCTTCCCCGGCGTCGTCGATCCAACTGGAAACGCAGCGGTACCAAATTGTTTCACTGATTAATCAAACTGTTTCACTTCCAACCATACAAAGTTCTCGTTTGAAGAAGAACAGGATACTGTACTTCACCAACCTTGATGATGATGATGATGATGGTGATGGTGCGTTAGAGCGGGAGGCGGCGCGGCGTGATAAGGCGTCGGCGGATACGGGACAGGGCAGAGCGCGGCTCCAGCGTACAAGTGGTGGTGGTGATGTATCGCGGTCGCGGCGCCGACCTTGTTCCTCAGTATCCTCGAGATGCTGCTGACCGAGGGCACGTTGTACTTGTCGCATACGCCGTCGGAGAGCAGACGGTCCCTGATCTCCCAGGCGAAGATGCCCGGGTCCTTGAGCTTCAGCTGCTTGATGTACTGGACCACCTTGGGGGTGGTGACCCGGGGTTTGCTGCCGCCGATCGCGCCCGGCAGTATGCTGCCCGTCTCGTGATAGCGGGCCAAGATCTTGCTGACACAGCCATGACTGACTCGCAGCTGCCTAGATATATCGCACGGCCTGATTCCCAGCTGAGCGAGCTCCACTATCCGCAACCTGACCGCGTTCGGCAACGGGCGACCGTTTACGAAGACACCCCCAAGTTGGTTCACCTCGCCGTACTGCTGTTGCTGCTGATGCGACTGCTGTTGATCCGCACCGGCGAGTTCTGTCGGGTTACTCTCTGTTCAACGTGAAGAACGACGAAGGAATGAATTTTGTTGGTCTGAATGGGAGAGGGCTTATACTCGATTATACAGAGAGCCTGCTGTTGGGTCAGCCTTTTTTATAGTCGACCATAAAACACCCGAGAAATTCTCATTTCATTTGTTGGCTCTATTTCGGATACGCGACACCCTCTTTTTGACTACGCGCCCCGCGTTCCACGAACAAAGCAACACGATTTTCATTGATAAATTCAGCAATCTAAATAACGACACGATAATGTATATTCCGCGCGGCATCGGCTATTCGGCACATTTTAATGAGATACAGATGCATCTCGCGCTCGCCGCTGTTAATCCGAACCGGCTCGTAACAACCCTCAATTAACGAAGCAATGCCCTAGCAATTGCCTCTAACTGCGTTCCAAACTCACCGACATTTCCGTAACTTTGCCGGTATGCAAAGACAAGGACTCGTTACGAGCATAATAAGGGGGGCTGCTGTAGCTATGTTTAACTGGCTGTAGCTGCGGCCGCATCTCACAGCTAGCAGCAGCGTTTACTCCAAATAAGATATGGAAACTGCTAGCCGTTCTTTCGTATCTATTTGAGGCGATAGAGAGGTGGACGGATATCCGCGAGGGAAGACGCGTTCGCGGAACGCGAGAGCGTTATTTTCTGTACGCGAGCCACCGGCCGACGTGCTACGAAGAAGAGGAATAAATAAGAAAAGCCTGGCGGCGGAAAGGAGAGCCCTTCTGTGATTCTTGGAACAAGAGCTTCGTCTGCAATGCCGCCGACCGTACAGACGCGTTTTTGCACAGCCCCTTTTCGACATCCCCTCGAGCTCCCGGGTAATGGCAATTTCTTCACAGAGCCGCGAACCCCGTGCCTCTTGCGCCACGTATCAACGATAATATACACTATAATATAGAACTTTTTCATCGAAAGACGCGGCTGTTTTCCAGAGGAATCACCCCCCCTGAGTGAAAGGGTTTTCAACGGATCGCCGGTTCGACCCCGATGTGGCCCGTTTGACTCCGACGATTTCGACTTAATGACCCGCGTTACATTAAAGCTCCGCTTTTTTGCCGGCAAACCGTTCGATCGCGGAGGAGTTGCGCGGCCGCTCGTTAAAAGGAGGACAAGCCCTGTGGTTTATGCGGTCGGCTCGTTTCTAGCTGAATAATTAATGGCAGGAGCCCGTGTGTATCGTCCTGTCGAAATGCTCCAGCAAATCTGCAGCAGAAATTTCTACAACTAAGGACAAAGGACACTCGACGGTGAAAGCAAAATTCCCCTGAGCACCCACCCCTACAACGAATCGATTGGAAATTCGCGGCTCGCTCCTCCGCGTCCCCGGGACAGGACGAATTAGCGGAAAGTAAGAGGCGATGTCCCGGACGGGAAAGGGAGATCCAGATCCTCCACCGGTTGCGGAGCATGTGCTTGGTTCACCCTCCTCGGGCTGGGATACGTGTAATACACGCGTGTAAAATGACTACGCACGCCGAGCCCTTTGATCTCCGCCATTCATCAGCGCGGGTACGCCGGAGAAAAAGTCTAATAATATTGCTCGCACCGAGACGTTGCTTGGCTGGTTTCACGCGACGACATTTGTCGACGATTCGCAGATTCTTCTCGTTGCGATTCATTTATTTGCCGATTCCGCTAACACATAGTTAGCAAGGATGTAAAAGGGCATAAGAAGGATCAAATGATTGGAGTAAACGAGCCAATCTATAGCGATGCTTCAGAAGAATAAAGAGACACGATGACGGAGAAGGATCGGCTAATTTCGTAAGTGGAAATTTGCGAAAACGATACCGCGCGTAGGCGGAACAAATTGTCGCGGACAAAAGGAGCGAGTAAAAGGTCGCTGGTATAAGTAGAAAAGCGAAGCATGGTCCGAGGGTATGTGGGCGGCGCATGGGAACGAGTGATGGATGTCAGTGTCACCCTTCGGGAACATGTGTTTCGCTTACCGTGGATGCCCGAAACGCGACCAGTGTTTGTCTACCATTCTCACTCGCTAATTATCGACCCTCGGCCGTCCACTTTGTCGGCCTCTCCGCTAGTGCTGCTGCTGCTGCTGCTCCCTTTTATAGGAAAGGATCTTTAATTTCATTTCCGCGGTGCCGGGGCGCATATGTCGGTGATTAGGACTCGTCGCCGCATCCGTGTCGAGAATTAAAGCTTCTTCATTTTTCAGCGTGAACGTGGAACAAGTTGGAAACGACACGGGGACCCCGTGGAATGCTAAAAGACATTCACAATGAAATCACATTTCTAGCACGTCTATCTGTTTCCGTTCTCAATAATCCTGTCATGTTTCCTGTCATTATTTCCAGAGTCTTCGGACAACCTGGGCACTGGCCAAACGGTGTTCAAGCCGAAGGGACTTGGCAGTTTGAATGCCGAGAAAATGGAATACCGTTGAATCGTCTTCGAACTGGTTGTTATCACTCTCACTATGCAACTATGTAATCACGTTGGAAGACTATTCAGCGTTATCGCAGAGAACAATTTTTCCAGAATTATTAGTAACACTGCTTGTACAGCGATAGCGCATGGCTTTTCAATATTTTCACAGATCGGAGCATTTCTTTGTAAGCGTGAAATTTATGCAACTCGACGCAAGAGGAAATTAATTATGAGCTAATCGCGGTACATTTTTTTCGATAACCGTTTGACCCCGTCGAACATAGTTTCATCATAGCTCTCGCGATTTTGCAGACGCGTCTGACTTGCAGCTTCAACTACAATGATTTTCATTGCACCATTCTGCTTTTAATAATACACGATCCCAGTAATTGATTTCTGCTTCGAAAATCACTTTTACCCGTAGCGGTGCTACGGGTACCCAAGTCGATTTGGAACGCGTTCGCCGATCCGATTATTCTTGTAAAACGCGATTCCCCTCGAATTTTCACGCGGCCCGATCCGCGAGATTTTCCTTATTCGTTTTCTTCTCCTCCTCGAAAGGGGGAGGAGGAGGCTCCACCACCGTATGTACCTTTCTTCGTGCACCTAAAATACATTGGTGCAGAATTTATCTCGCACAAGCGTATGCGTGAGCCCTGCTCACATCTGGAATACGCGATGACAGTGGGACCGAAATATATTCGATCGACCAACAAAAAGTCTGCCTCGCCGAAAGTTTTTTCTTCCCTTGCCTCTCTTAAACGTGCCTGAATTTTTGCAAACGCCCCCTCCTCCTCCTGTTCATACCGATGCAGGCGATGCAAACGAACGTGCGAGCTGTAATTGAATTGAACCTTCCGTGTCCTCACATTGCTACTCGAACACGAAAACGTTGTTTGTAGAGTGGCTACTTGGGTCGTTTCAATAGTCCATGCGATCCGTTCCACCTTGTCACGCTATCGTAGCCAAAAAGGCTACATTCCCCTGTAGTATCAGTCATTCCGGAATTTATTGACGAGTTTCTTCCCAACGATTCGAGAGATGATCGCTTGGCTCGATAATGTTGCTCCGCAGCAGATCGGAGACGCATCGGGAGTGTTGCTTAATGAGAACGATAAAAATGATATCGTCCCTTAATGTTTCTGGTAATCTATGATTACGTGTATCCTTGGCGATAACTCGCCGCCTAAGCTGCTTAAATTAACTTCCAAATTTACACACAGAGAGAGAGAGAGAGAGAGAGAGAGAGAGAGAGAGAGAGAGAGAGAGAGAGAGATTGTTCTGCGAAAGTTTGGAAAAAAAGTCTGCTGGCCAGAACAAAAGTATGTTTGAATGTGTTTAGGCAGGGCCCCTGCAATTGGTAATTTGTAGCTGATGAGTTTACTCGGAGGCAAGCTGAAGTTGTAGTCGCAAACACGGAAGGCCTCTTAAGGAATTACAGTTTTGATGGGGCAATTGTCGTAAAGCTTTCAAAAACTTGTAGAGGAGGGCTGTGGAAGCCGCAAACAAACGATTCCTAGGTACCTAGCTCGGGAGAAGTCCGGGAGCCGGTGCAAGTATTTGATTAGGCCTTTGTCAACTGGACCCCTTAAAAGCTGGCTTCCTTGTTTAACTAGGACAAACGGTGCTAATTGAACGCTAATGAATCCATAACTGCTCCGGTTTCCTGCCACCGGTATCCAATGCATCGCAAATCGAAAAGCATTCCGGAATTCAAGGTTTCTTATTTCACAGTGTACGAATCAGTGAATTCTTGCCGGTTACACCGATGGATGAGCTTTTATTTAATTTTCAGATAGCCTGCACGGATTGCTCGTGCAAACTGACGAAGAAACGTGGACGATTAATCTCACACGAATATACGAGAGGCGGTGGACTCTAAATACGCTCTGAATTGCTTTATCTCCCGAATAACGTTTCCAATGTATCTCGTTACGTATCGAGGTCTTGAACCGTACGTGCGGCTGCGGGTGTATTGGTGTCAATGACTTTGGAGATTGTCAACGTCAGTGAAGAAAAAACCGGGGGTCGATAGAGGAGGCGTTTTAAACCGCGGACACTGCCTTTGATTTCGCTTCTTACGGTTACTCTACGAAAATTCATCAATCACCCGTTCAGTTGTACGATTTGTATCAGTCGTACAATGACTTTTTTCAACGACGCTGTTTCTAATTATGTTTTCAGCAGGTCGATTCCCCCTAGGGATCCCGCGAGACTTTCGATTCGGCTGGTATTGACGGAATCATTGCAAGGGTAACACCGGATCTAGGCCATAAGCAGCGTTTCACAGCGTGAAACATCTTGGAGATTTATTGTCCCGAGTTACTGAAATGTAGGTCATCGTTGCATGCGCGATATCGTGTCATTGCTCGAGCATCGATACTTTTACACTCAGAACATTCGGGTCGAAGTAAATGGTAAAAGG
The DNA here is from genome assembly GCA_023838395.1 of Holcopasites calliopsidis. Lineage (NCBI taxonomy): Eukaryota > Metazoa > Arthropoda > Insecta > Hymenoptera > Apidae > Holcopasites > Holcopasites calliopsidis. The sequence continues at coordinate 195,147 of JALHAQ010000011.1, forward strand.
GCGATAAGGATACCCGGGACCCAGCAAGATCAAAGGTTGCCGGAGAAATGTTACTTTCTGTGAATGAAAACAGCTTACGAGCGATTCGTTTCTTCGCATACAAATCGTTTCTCACCACTTCCTTGCCTGATAGACGCTTAGTGCGTCGAGCGATGATAAAAGCGGGGAGGCTTCCTCTTATTTCTTGAGGATCCAGCAGTCGCGGGCGGGGACGTAGGTGCGTTGCAATTATTTTATTATCTAAATTAATAAGTGGCGGGCGACGGCGCCACAACCAGATACAACGCCGCGTCTCGTTTAATTACGAATTCAATTAGGTCGATGCTGATTGACGTACAATCTTTTGTCTCGTGGTACGCTACGATCGAAGAAGAACCGAGGAAAGAAGGAAAGGAAAAAGAGACGTCTACGATTGACGTCGGGATTCTTGCAAGAAGATTCTCTCATTTGAATCGATTTTAGGTGCCTTCCATCCAGCTGCTTTCTTCGACTGTGGACAACGGGGCACGAGGAATACAACGCATCGAACAATTTCGGAGGCATTACGCAACCCGTGCATGCAGCGGTTTTGCAGTATTCTCACCTAGCACGATGGGATCCATGAGCAGCTTCTGATGCAGCTTCTGCGCTTCGACTTGCCTATGCTCTTCGCGGGGATGCTCCGATACGATTAATGCCTCTAGACCAGCAGTCTCTCTTTACCCTATCTACACTGTGTTCGCCGATCACTACCCTGTTCCTTTAACTACCCGCATCTCTTCGGCTTTACACATTTTCCGATGATGCAGGTAAAATTGTCGCTGGTCCAAAAGGGAAGCAGGACGACAAAGGAAACGTCAGTAAGGCACTTCACTGCCGCAATAAGCAACCACGACAGAGATCACTACGAGATATCGCAGGGGTGAAATAAGGTGAAGGAAGCGTGAAACGCCGCCGTTCTTCATTCACGCACACCAAAGGGAGCCACTGGCTGGCGTTTCGCGCCGTGTCACGGGAAAAGCGTAACAATTTAGCGCAACAGTAAATAATCCGGTGCAACAGCCGTGTAGAGCACCGTGCGCCACGCTCCTCTATTAAAGAAGGGGGCGAGAAGAGGAAAAGAAGTGTGGCGCGAAAGGGGAGCAAACGAGTAACGGAGAACGTTGTTACTCGTGGCTAGACTGGACGAAAAAAGAAGCACGGACACGGTCAATGGTGCGCGCCTCGCCCTTCGCTGCCTCACTGACTGGGGCGACAGATTTACCAGAGCAGAAATAAGAAATCTCCTCTCTGGCTATAGTAGCGCAGCCTTAGAACTCGGCCCCCGCCCGCCGCCGCCTGTGTATGTCACTCGTACGCACGGATTAGCATAGAGTGCTATCTCGTGGGCCGAGAGCGTGTGGGTGAACGAACGTATCCTCCTACTCGCATTTACCGTGAGCGTGGCCAGAGGAGAGACATTTGGATACGGGAGAAGAAAATTAAAGGAGCAGCAAGATATCGTGGGTGGAAGGAGGATGCGAAACGGGAGGACCGCAAGTGGTCGAACGACGAGACCAATCGGTAGCCGCTCACACTCAGGTTCTCCTGTGCGTAGGTGCTTAGCTTCGCATTTCCATGGTTGGGCGTGCGAGTGTGGGTGCCTGAGTGAGCACTCTCCAAGCACTAGAGAGCTTGGAGGGAATGCTGGCCACGCTTAAGAGGCGGAGTCACATTCACACGGGCCATTGGCGAGACCACTGCACCGTGAGTTAGCCTGGTTTACGCCTCTTCATTGTGCCCCTTTCCGTATGTTACCACTTTGCTATGCTTCTTGTCACGTGCTACGCGTGACACGGCTCATTTAGGAGTTACATACTTACATATCTGAATTGCCTCAATTATTCGCTTTTTTAAACACCGTGTTTTACGCACCATACAAAGTATTTTTTACATATATATATATATATATATTTTTTTTTTAATTTAGCTGTCGATATTTATTTTGTATCCTATTTCCTTTATGTGATTGATCGATGGTAAATGCACAGAAAGAATCCCTGCGAGTAATGTCATCTTTTAGCGTATTACAGAAGCATGTGCACAAAGTGCATGTCGATAAGTACGACAATTTGCTTGCTGGCTCCAAAAGAATCAACCAATAGAATCGCGTTCAAAATAGTGCGTACAAGGTGCGAGTCGGTAAATGTAAATATAAAGTTTAAACATTTGGTAAATGGGGTACGATTGTTCGGTGTTCAATTTACTTGTCTCTGATAAAGACATAATTAATTGATTGAAAACAGATATAAAAGGGTGCATTGTATTTTCATACGATGGAGGACGTTTATAAACATTACAACAAGAATGCGTCGTCCAAGTTGCAAATAAGGGAATATTTCAACGACTATGCAAAGTTAATAGAATCTGCGAATTGTTTTATACCTATGAAAAGGGATGAAAAGAACATAACAGCACTAATGGATGTCGAGCTGGGCGAAGATGAAATATCCATGTTAACAAATTATTGCAGGTTCTTCGTTATGCTTAAACAGCTCGAGCTATCGTATTCTTCCTTCATCATATAATAATACGTGCATTATTTTTAGCGAGGACAATTTAACGGTGGAAGGAGAGATGCCTAAAATAATCCATACCCGAAAAATGAGGAAGAAACAGATTTTTGATCCTCAGGAGCCAGCCGATGTAGATTTGAAAACCATTCAGAATCTACGAGAAAGGTTGAAGCATGAGATCAGCCGGCCGGCTTACAAATATCTCAGCGAATTATTCATTGTAAGAGATTAATTTTACATGAAAAATAGCTTTATATAAAGTAACTTTCAATTTGAATAATTGCCTCCCCTTCCAGAAAGAGGAGAAGAAGGGGAACTTGGGTGGATTACAAGCTGTTCCTGGTCGAGATATCCTAGTTTTTGTTAGAATTTATCAGCCTTTTATGCAAGGTGCCAGAAACCCACAAAAGAGAAAATGTGGATCAAAGCTTCAATTGAATAATGTTATAGCCATCTTAGGCTCTCAAACGCTTGCTCAATTGCGAGAGAAAATATTGTGCTTCTCCGATTATAGTATTTCCACGGAATGTAGCACAAACTTGAAGGATGCATTAGGGCCTATGGCAAAAGTAACACACTTACCTCTGAAAACTGCTTAGATAGTTTTGTTACATTGGCGCTTCTCATATTCTTCATTACTGTAGGACGTCTACAAATCTGGATTCTTCTTTATAGAGGACACTTTTTATAATGATATGAGATGCCCAACGAATATTGATTACAGTAAAGTAATTATTGATTGGGCACAGAGGAGGCCCAAGTTGGGACCCTTCAAAACTGCCCTAATGGAAGAATGTAGAATAGATTCCTTATGCTTAAGATTCGGCTTTCCATGGGTGTACAAGCATCAGGGTGGTTGTGAGCATTTAGTCGCATTTAGCGATGCTAGGTAATATTTATCGTATCACAGTTTCTAAATGTTTCAGCAACCACGTATGTTTTCCATTTCATTTGTTTAATATCGCTTTTAGGTTCATTAATTGTGACGACGAGTTAGCTGTATCTGCGTATCCAAGGATAATCAGAATAAGGCCTGTGTCTGCAAAGTTTTGTATGATGTGTGGCATATATGTTGCCCAGTGGATTACAGTGGGAAACGAAAGAGTACCGCACAATCCTTGTTATTTCTGTGATGCGTGTTTTAAATCGTACAATTACGTCGATGGCAAAAAGATCGGAAATTTCTATGCATACGCATGTCCACGTAATACCGAAGCCGCAAATGGTATAGTAGACATATGAGCATGATGCGCCTACAATGTTGAAAGGATAAAGTTAACATTTCTTTCCTACTGAAAAATAAACTATTTTATTGACGCTTTAAGAGAATACAACTTTCTCAAATTTTCTTTCGCGCTATTCAGCTCGGGTTTCATTTCTAATGCCTTTCTGTACATGCGTTCGGCTTCGTTGAATTTATTCCATCTGTGATACAGTACACCCAAATTCGTATAAAACATTGGGTCTTTCGGATTTCTCGATATTGCGTTTTTGAAATGTATTTCTGCCTCTACGAAATTTCCAGCCTTCCCTAAGATATTTGCAATGTTAAAGTGAATAGGGGCATCGTCCGGAAGAAATTGTAACGCTCGTTTTCCCATTTTCAGTGCGTCCACGTGCATACCTGTAACAATTGAATACTGTGCATAATTATGTTATGTACTTGGGCACAATTTCTCTTCTTACCGAGATCATCAAGAAGCAGTATCATATTGGTCCATGCCCTTCTGTGTGTAGTTTTTTGTTCAGTAGCCGCCTCCCAAGCTTTCAGTGCTTTATCATAATTTTTCTGTTCCAAGTACTGCAAATATCATAATTAATTAGAACGCGCGGATTAACTTGTTTGAATTTTAACACCGAATACTGACCAGTACTCCCAAATTGTAAAAGCAATCGGGGTACTTGTTTCTATGAGAAAGGGCAGTCAAATAGCTCCTCTCCGATTCGTTGTATTTTCTTAGTGCCGACAAAACGATACCCAAATTCATCCACGCCGCGGCAAAATCATTCCTAAAACTCACAGCTTAGTAACGCCTATGTCTCTCGGTCGACAAACTTTTGTTATGCTGGTCGAATCTTTAGTAGCCCGATATGGCCAGACTTACTGCAACTCGATAGCTCGTTTAAGCAATTTTTCTGCTTCTAAAAAGTTTCCTCGATCCTTTAGTAAATTACCAAGATTGTTCATAGCCTGAGCATACGTGGGATTCAGCCTAAATGTAACAAGAGGTTTAGTCACCAATTTACTCTCGTTCTACGTATCTATATTTCTTTACCTTAAGGCCTCTTCGTATTCGTATCGAGCCAAGGTAAAATTTCCGTGATCGGCAGCATTCGCCGCAATATTGTAGTGAACTTTTGCGTTTAACGGGCAAACGTTTAACGCCGATCTGAATAGTTTTGTTTCGGTTTTCCACTCATCGCTTCTCAGCCATGACCTCGTAAAGTACAACGAGATCAAAATCGCATACCCTAGCAACAAGCAGTGTACGGGTACACGATTACAAAGCTTTTGCAACCCAATAACGATTAAGAGGCAATATCCAGCGGAGGGAATGTATAGTGTCCTCTCAGCCACGACGAAACCAACGTTGAAGAATATATTGCTTGCCGGTAGGAATGGAATAGTTAGCATTGCCAGGCCCATAATCGTGTGTCTGTCAAATTTGGAAATGTATGAAAACTTAATTTTTTTCCACATCGTATATCTGCAGGCGAGATCATTTAGTATGGTCACCTTGTATATTTGTCTCGATAAGATCTGAGAGTATGTGCAAGCACTGCACTAAATATTAACCAGAAGAGGAGAACAAGGAGTATTCTTTTATCGGTGAAAGTAATTAAGGGTACACAGCCCATTGACCAATCAAAGCACAACCATTCAGGGCAAATTAATAGCCATATGTTTAAGCAATAAATATAGTTGTAATTCGCGACACGTAAAAACACATTCTGCACGAATGATGCTGGATTATCTACGGGTTGAAATGTTGGACCCTTGAATCCCATAACACTGAATCTTAAAATTAAGAGTATTAACGTAGATGCAAAGAGTATGAAGAATCTGATTACTAATTTTCGTTTCTGCCAGAAAAAGTTCTTTACTTCCTCGCAAGATGATCTTCTTGTTATACTGGAGATTATATCGAAGGGAAATAATCGGTTCACTATTATGAGATCATATACGAAACAAATTCCCTGAAAATTAGGAGGATTACTACTTTGTATCTTTATAAAATGTTTGTCCCCCTTACCACCACAGTAAGTCCTGTTTCCTTGCATAACATTGCGATAGCAATAGATAGGATACAACCACACATGCTGAGCCAGCTGTAGATTAATCTTTTTGCATAGACCGAATAATAGTAGAATATAATTGATATCCACATGAATAGAGTGCACAGTAATTCTGCTCTGCCCACAATGCCTGAAACCTAAATGTTTACACAAGTTACTAGATTCTTTTCGGGCATAAACGAAGTTTGCAGTTTACAAAAAGAACACCTACAGCTTCCGTATGCACCGGATGAACAGCAAACAATGCAGTGGCATAGAATGCGGCGCTGCTTTTCTTCGAGCCCAGAAGGATATTAAAGACTGGTAACATTAACAAACAAACAACAATGTGTAATATAATATTCGCTATGTGGTAAGCTTGGGCCTTTAAACTTCCAGAATACCAAAAGTGTAATCTAAAAATGTAAGAAAAAGCCTATACAGAGTATGTACGTAATCGTATATATTATTTAATTTCAAACGAAAAAAAAGTCGTACCTAAAAGACAGCGTCGTAAGCGGTCTGTAAGATTTATGGCTTTGTTTGTGCATCAGTCTGGTGCCCCAAAAATCATTCCTAAATAAATCCATTAAGGGAGAACTTTGTACATCGTCGTTATGCACAATGGCTTCGGAGTCGTCGAACACAAAATCACCGTTGTGACTATTAGCGAAGCACAGACATAATACAATAATGATAAATAAGGAGACAGGTACTGGAACGGCTGGAAGAATTAAATTACAATTGATATTGTCCGCTACATGAAATGCTTTAGAATATCAATTCACCTGGCAATTCGATATCCTTCGCCGATGGCATCTTGTGTGTCAGCCGATTAAATTTCTCAAGCAATCAAGGGTAATTCGTTCATAATTCGCGAATATGAATCCATCGTAGCATCTCTATTTACAAAACCCTACTATCGATGTACGTGGCGCCACTGTGACGGCCGAACTCTTAAGAATTAATATTCTGGGCACGCTGTGGCCGAAACTCCGAGACGCAACACAAGATGACGCCACTTACACGATTTCGGCATATCGCGAACGACGTTCCCAGGATGTTCATTTTCGAGCATTCGGCCGACACAAGACGCGGGATGGCGCCACGTACATGACTTTGGAATATGTTTCACGACTATCGACAATTATCGGTATATCGATTGCAAAGTTCAAACTTTAAAACTTCTTCAAACTTATTCCTATTCTAATACTTATTGTGGCGATTTCGTATTGGAATCTGTCTAAGCTACAGCCTTAATTAAATATTAATCTATTGTATCACTACTTCCTGTACCTTGTACATATGTATCAAAGATATTAAATAAATCTTCAATAAAAGAAATTGAACTCATTGCTTTTTCGGGACAGGGGCTCGCGATCCCGTAAGCTGTAAGAAATAAAATGATGTGTCATGATGTAAAAAGAGAAATTATTATTATTATATGAATCTCATAATTGTACTCATTGAGATTCGCATATATGTTATTTTAATATTTACAAACGGAACGGGTTGTACGTAGTTTGCCAGGGGTTGTTCAATATTTCCCTTTTTTTCATATGTTTTACGCCCATGAAGCAATTACTCCATAACGCAATTGACGAAATATTGACATGAGATTACATTCTTGCATTTCCACTGGAGATAATTTATTGGAGGTCAGTGATAAATCGGAACCCCAGCGGATTACTGTTGCTCCGCACCCGCGAGGGTCGAGAAATTTCGTAACAGCATGCTCATACTTATCTTTCGACGCGATTAATGCAATAATACATAAACCATAGATCGAGACTCAACTCCGCCGTTGATGACCATTCATTACTGGGAAGCAATCGAAACGCCCCGTAAAGCGAAGTATCATTTAATAATATTATAGAGTCCTTCCAATACCGACGCTTCAGCGATTTTGCACGATGCTCTTTCCTCGTGATATAAGAAATTACGCAGCTTTGGAACAAATTTACTATGAGGCTTGTAACTCTTTCTCTGTTCTGTTAAATAAATCCTATCGCATAGAAACCTACGATGCGTCCGAAATGGTAATACCTACTACAGTTTCTATTACGTCGGGGTCAAGTTCATTTTAAATACTTTGATTAGCACAGCTTTCGAAATGGAGTATGTAATCTGTGCAAGAGTTCCCTGTTATCGCGTGCTCGAAAGAAGCCTGTTATGTTCACATTACAATTGCTTACACAATAATACAATCGATGCGCGTACGAGATCTATTCTGACGTATCACTTGTTTGTAATCAAGTTTCGTCAGTCGTACGGCGATAAGAACTATGCATTGGTCTCTCTATACGCTTGTGTAAGGTCGTCAAACACTTGGACATGATCGTCAGGCGTTTCACGAATATTCCCATGACAGCCATTCGCTGTAACGCAGAATAGTAAAGAGAGTAGGTACACCGATAAATAGACATATAAGAGTATACATATTTATTGGATAAGCATCGTCCACCGATGGACATTATTACTGACTTTTCGTAATCGTAACGCAAATCAATTTATCTGATAAACAGGATTTGGAAAGAGCTCTTCAGCAAATTTCTTTCTTTATACATTTCTCTATCGCCACCCTCATTATCTAAAGGCCGAAAAATGATAAAACTTTCCAGAATAATCGGCGCATGATTCCTGATTAATAACCGCGTCTGCGGATGGTTCTGTACGCGGAACGATAGCCAAAAGTAAAGAGAATCCGCATCCACGAGGAGAACGTGTTAATTACATGCGGGATCCTGTTTTAGTTTATTCGGCATCGGATCCTATTCAATGATGTCACTGCTGGTAAACAAATGAAAATTCGATACATTGTTCTAGCTGTATTTGCTGTAGGGCGTGCGGTTGCTGCGTCGCTCATACTCCTTTCGAATAACAATGTACCGAGAATACCGCTAGGATTTACTTTTATCTCCCCTCCAACAACATTTGGCTCCTTTATTTCTTGAATCTTACTTTACCCTCGTTAAGTTTCGATTAGGAAAGTTTGACAGGACTGCCGGAAATCTGTCCGCTGAAAATCTGTTTACCAGCCAAAAGGGTCGCCGTTCTTTGTGGACGATCAGTGAAATTATGCATTACTCGTTGCATCGTAAAGTAGCTTCCGACTCGCTAGGGAGGAGGACCGGCGAAACTGAATTTCGAGCCTGTTCACAGCGCGTTTTACCTTCAGCTTCAGCAACGCGTTGGAAGCGTAATTTGCGATATTTGCCTTTTCCAATTCGCTGCTGCTCTCGCGTGCATTTCCCATCTCGCGAATTGCACAACGACTCTTCTCCCGAGCCCACATATGTAATTGTTGCAAAAGTGAAGCAAGTAATCAGGTGGCGGACGAGAATAGAACTTTCAACATTTTTAGTTGACGTGCAAGATTTCATATAAAGCTGATATAAAGTGATTAATAAACAAATGACAGAGCTATCGAGAGTAAGCAACAAATGCACCTTGCGTCATACTTATTTACCATGAATTTTTCAATCTTTCAATTTGGACTTTAAGTCGATTCAATGTTTACCTCGCGTCATTGATTTTTTCGCATCCACGATTGGCGTGGTGCAAGCAATCGTGTAATACGCGGCGCCAAGCAACGGAATTCTGTCATCGAAATGCCATTAATGTAAAAGTATGTACGTGGATAACGGTGGGTGAAGGGGTCTCGAAAAATGAAAGGACACACACATACATAGAAGGGGTAGCTTTGAGGGGATCGTTAAATGCTGGCCATACGAGCCGCGATAGCTACTAACTGACCGTAATTGGCTCATTACACGCTGCACTAGGGGCGAGCCAAAATTCGTATCCTCGCAAATTGGAGCACGTGTCATCGCCGGGACGTAAATCTGCCACGGGATTCACCGATACGACGCGCTCAAGTGGGAAACACGACTGGACCGTAATTAATATTCGGATAAATTCGAGATGCACAGTTTGCCTACGCGCCTGTAATCCCCGTTGCTCCTTCGAAAATGTTACAAATACCAAACGTAAACGCGTTCTAACGACGGAAATAAGTTTGTCAGGCCTCATCCTGAGGTTCCAATGAAAAAGACAAGAGGGACGCTTTGCTCTGACGGCTGCTTAACGAATCATTGAAATTTGCTCAAGCAAGAAAACTATCACAATGAACGGTGCTATATATACTTGTCTGAGTGTTTGAGTGAGAATAATTCGACAAGGAAACGAGGGATTGCTGTGGTGTTCGTTCAATTACGACAGACCTACTTGCTCGCAGGGTATTATTCGACAAAGGAAAAACTGGTTTCCGGTAATTAGTTGAGCAAGGTGTCCGAGTTTCACAGGGGGAAACTACAGTAGACTGTCATAACGAAAGGAGCAAACAGAACCGTACACGTGTATGGATGAAATTGATATGGAATGTCCGATCCATCGTTAAGGTGATGACGATTTGACCACCTAAGATGGCAATACGTATTTCTCATTAGCTCCCCCGCGGCGATTAGATAAAAGTTCACGTCGAGAAGGATGGCCAACGTGCATAGCTGTGGTCAAGGCATATTGTTGTTTGCCTTGTAGTCGTGTAGAATCGTCATCGACATTATTGTCATATGAAGCAAATAACAGAGTGCACAAACGGCGGTGCTGGCAATTGGAGCATTTAGTTCGTAATGGGTTATCATCGGGTGCCCCTACCTCTCGGTGACTTTCTGACCGTCCGGTCCCGATCTCCATCGAGGATTGGAGGGAGCGTTGGTAAACGTTTCAAACGATTGGTCAGATCGTTGAAGTTGAATTTTTTTCAACGACAACGGGTTTCCGTATAAAACGGCGGCAAGTCGAGCCACCGCGGCCACTAGTCAGACTATTCTTAAACGTTCGCCAGAAGCTTGTGCACGTACACGCGAGACCAACGTTCGTTCACCTGATAGTTTTTGCCGCCCCGTGTTCGACGATCAAGGTGATCTCGTGTCTGAAATCAATTCCGTCGAAGATGCCATTCGCGGAAGTGGATGCTGCCAATGGGCACAATCATTATCAGCTACTCAAACGACCCGCGGAAAACGAATTCGTCCACTCAGCGGTCAAGCACCTTCGACACAGCACGTGAGTTGATTTGTATTTTGCGGCCTGGATTCGAAGGTAATCTCTTATTTTATTTGCCGAAATTGTTCCAACAACGATGCCGAATAACACCCCCGAGTGTTCGATGCACATTCATTCGGATTAATCATGTGAAATTAGATTGAGCTCCGAAAATGAAGCGGCGGAAATTGCAAACTATTCACGGGAACAACGCTATATCTGAATGGTCGTTCGTTTCTGCTTAATCGCTTTTCAGCAAGTCTCATTAACGTCGAAAAAGTTTGCGGGCTTTGCGCAAAGGATAGGCGGGGCTGCTGCTGTTACAGAACTTTCAGTTAACAAACAATACGGAAACGTTAGTCGGGACCCCGCGTCGGGTGTATATGCAAAATTTCCAGGCACAACTAATTTCCCAGGTCACGTGCAACCCTCTCCTTGCCTCTGATCTCCGTTTGCTGGGATGCTTTATAGTGACACGGTGCTGATGTATCTTGTCTGAAAGAAAGAAAACGGAGTTACAAGCTTCAATTAACAGAGTATCTTTAAGCGAGATTGAAAATGTGGAAAATGGAGCTCAGGGTAGCATCGTTCTTAGTTCTTTCCAAGGGGAAAAAGGTACTTCTTTCTTAAGTGACGGTATTAAAAAAGATTCCATTACGATCTCAAACTGACGTAATCAGCAACTTTTTTCCCCCCTCATATCCCTTTAATCTCTGCGCATTCCCTATCTTTGATAGGTGTTACTTAACGTCAGATCGTAAATGTTCAACATGTAAACGACGTGTCGTACGAAGGATAACGGCGGGACAGCCGGGGCCAAGTTTACGCGTGTTTAGAAACGTTTAATTAGAACTTCCGACTGTTCGTACTTTCATTTTGTTTATTTAATCAAGCAAACAGAGAGTTGGTGCGAAACTTGCAAGCTGCACTCGCGACATACGCAAACAGGAATGAAGTGTAACGGCACGACGATGTTGATGAGACGACGATTCGGCCGCGTTAATCGTTTTCCATTTCATCGTCTCGTAATCCGTTACATCATTATTTCCATGCATTAGTATTTATTAGAGTCACTTGTCATCTCGCACCGTTCGATATTCGTCATGATTCGAAGGCTCTTTCAATTCCACCGATGGTCGACGATTCAATCGACTCAAGAATGCTGTCGGCCTTCATCGAGTTAAATACACAAATGGATTTGTGATTTAATTGCAGCTTCTCTCACACTGCACTCCCGTTTTTCAAAGCTGTGTAGATGCATGCAATATTTAGCGTGCATTCCGCTCCGCTTGCACCACGGTTCCCCCCTGCCTCCCGCTGTCTCTTATCTGAATCAGTGCAATAGACATTTTTCTAGGAAAGAAAATCATCCAGAGCATTCCTTATTGGTTTCATACGTTCGATGTGTACTTGTTTGCGCGTCGATAGATAGCGATTCGTTTTGCAATCGTCATACGACCACATGCAGCGCAACGTACTCCTACTCCTAATTCATACTTTCGCGACACAAATATTCCTCCGGATATCAGAGTGCTTATCGAGTACAGAAGAATTCCACGATTTCATTCGAAGAAGCCAAAGTGCGCGCTTTGTGGCAAGGAGACGCCCCCCCCCCCCCCCCCGTCACAATCGAGATTAAAGGGACCGATATTGTAGTCAGCCGGAGGAGGAGGAGGCATCATTGATTCCTGGCGATGCGCATTCACGTCGTTATTATAATCGTCGACCTCACATTTGCCATTCATAACGGGCCACCGTACAATCACGTTTTACGATGGAGCATCCGCGAATGCGGTTGCTCTAATGACATTTGCCATACCCCCGGCTATATCGTAGCTTTTCCACGGCATGACACGGCAACTGCCGAGCAATTCTCAGATTTACGTCCCCCCCCGTTAAAGTAAGATCATCCACGTTTTCGGTAAACTTTTCTACGACTTGGGAACGTTCCCCGTGTCCCCTTAGTGCTCGCTTAGAGGAAATTGAAACTTTCGCGATTACAGCTTTATTCTACGAAGCGTCGCGTCGTTTCGCTTGAAGCGTTCGACTCGCGAGATTTCTGGGTGTATAGCGTATAGGATAAAATGAAAAGCCCCGGTGGTTTCAGCTTTCTCGCGGATATAGAAAATCGAGCGTTGATAGTTGGCGACATTAAATTTCACAGGATGATCGAAGTAATTTTCAATCTCGTAGCTCTATGCTGGAGACGCGCTTATTCGGTCGAATGCATGGAAATTCTGCGTGTGCATCTGTGCGTAAAGCCGGTGCGTGTTCGCCAGTGCATTTTGCATTCACGAACACACACGCACACACGTAAACACTTTACTAGAGGGACGCGTATTTCGATGCATGATTTGTAATACCCTCGAAGCCTACATTCAGCTTAAATCCGCCGCTATTTGAGCCTGTTAGCAGTTTAACAGGTAGCTGCGCCAGCCCGTTCTGTGATAGTTTCCACAGTGAAATTATATTCGCCGTGGCCTATGAACGACCGCTGTTCCTCGTCCATCCAGCTACCTCGCGCGCGCAATACACGCTACGCGCTATATCACCTGGTATTCCTATTATTTTCGCCAGTTTATCGAACCGTTCACACGGAATACCTATGATTCGCTCGCGAGCTTTATCTTTGTGAAAATATTGATATGTGTATCGGGCGTGAATCGACGACCCCTTTCCAATCGATTGTATTCGCGTTTTATCTTCCAACAGGTACTCGTTCGAGGCGCTGCAAGAATCGGCGCAATATTTGCTGCATCGGGTCAAAATCAGGCCAAAGGTTGGAATAATATGCGGCTCCGGAATGGGTTAGTAATGTTTTCAATGCTTCCTCCACGTTTTAGGTGTTTGGGACTATGTAACGCGTAGTGTGTTCCCTGGCCAATGTTCTATCTATTCCCGAACAGGAGCAAATGAGCAAAACGAGTTGTGTCCAGGTTCGCTCGCGGGCACCCTCGAGGATAGACAGTGCTTCCCTTACGAAGAAATACCGCACTTCCCTGTCTCCACGGTCAAGGGTCACCATGGTCAGATGGTTTTCGGTTATCTGCAGGGTGTACCGGTCATGTGTATGCAGGGCAGATTTCATTATTACGAGGGCTATCCATTGTGGAAGGTACATTCATTCATAACGATCTTGCTTTGGCGTTATAAACTTGTACACCACGTTTCTTCTTTCGCACGCAGTGCGCGATGCCAGTGAGAGTTATGAAGCTCGTAGGCGTGACCCATCTGATCGCGACAAACGCGGCCGGAGGTCTAAATCCCACGTACAAGGTTGGCGACATCATGATGGTGAAGGATCACGTGAACATGATGGGTTTCGCGGGAAATAACCCCCTTCAAGGGCCGAACGACGACAGGTACTTTTTCCCCCATTTCTTCTCCTTGAGCGCATCGCGTTACGAAACGGCTCCAGCGATACACCATTCATTCTGACGCTTTCCCTTATCAACATACCCTCTTGCTGTCCTCTTTTTGCCAACAACTTTTACCGTTCTTCATTGTCCCCGATGTTCGAGAAATTAGCGTTCCTTTTTGTTTCCGTTGCCACGAGAAAGCAAGAAAGGAGGAAAAAGAATGAGCTCGTCGAGTGACGGATCGAAAGGGATGAGCTGGGGAAAAGTAAGGGAAAAATGGGGGGTGAGAACGAGGATGAATTCGAATCCACTTTCGTTTCGACAAAGGCGTTCTGAAGGAAATTCGTCGACGATGTTCGCGGATCGCACAGAGTTCAACGGCATTCGCGATGCTTGTCCTAAAGGCAAAGAATGGGGGAAAAGGGAGGAGATCGCGCGAGATCGTCGGCGGAATAAAATTAATCTATTTCCCTGTAGCAAGCCGTCGAGTCGGATTGATCAACTATTTACCCGACGACACAAACAATCTGATTGACGTATTTACCCAAGGATCTGCCTCGATTCCTCTGCCTACTCGTCTCCATTCCTTTACGACTCCCAACGTGTACCCCCATTTTAGCGATTCGTTCCATACTCTTGGCGAAGTAGAAGAAATTCTTGTTTGCTCATACTCCATGTTTCCTCAGATTCGGACCCAGGTTCCCACCGATGAACAAAGCGTACGACGGAAAGCTGTTAGAAATTGGCGGACAAGTTGCGAAGGAAATGGACATAGGCGACATCGTACATAAAGGGGTGTACACGTGTCTCGGTGGACCTAATTTCGAGACTGTGGCGGAACTGAAGATGTTGAGGATGGTCGGTGTCGACGCAGTAGGTGAATGTCGAGTCGTCCTTTAGTATGAAACTTATCCATCACTGGTGTAACAAACATTCTGTAAACCATTTCTAGGAATGTCTACCGTTCACGAAGTGATCACTGCCAGACACTGCGATTTAACTGTGTTTGCCTTCAGTTTAATTACCAATTTGTGCGTCACCGATTATGAAAATCACGAGGAGGCGAATCACGAGGAAGTGATGGACGTGGGAAAAGCGAGGCAGTCATTGCTGCAAGATTACGTTTCGCGTATAGTCCTGCGCTTGCGGGACATACTGGGCTTAGAGACGAAATGACTCGCGTAATTTATACTTAAGCCAGCCATTCCCAAGATATTATCCGTGCCAGCATACTTGTTCATTTGTTCTGGAAGAAAAAATGCGACGGAGCGTATTTCGATGCACGCACGCACGATGTCACAACGATTCGTTTGACTTTACCAGTAATGAACAGGCTATATTTTATAGCGGTGTACAAATTCGTGTGCGAAGGGTGCAATTTTCTGTATATTATTGTATACATATGTATAGGTCTCTGTGAATCGGGCTCCACGGTGCGCAGTGGTCTCGACCGAGAGATTTAGTGACATTCTTATACAACCTTTCAACCATAAACGATATAAAAAAAGCTAATGATGAAAAGAATTTCGACTAAATAGAAACGTACATTTCTTGTTCGATATCTTTACAGGGCGCGAAAAAATCAATCCGACGACTATAATAATGTTACTATTGCGGATTATGTAATTTTTCGATACGCGAGTGTTCCTAATTTTTAGATATTGAGTGAGGATTACTTGTTACTTTCCTCAATTTTTTTAGAGTAATGTATTACAGATCCAGTGACTAGAGCTTAAAAAACTTTAATACGTTGTTAAGAGTGAGTGACAGTGTGTGTGGGATAAATGTTGTTGTACTATATATTGTTATACCCAAGTTATAAGGCACTGCACGATGTATTACTTTTATAATTATTATCATAATAATATATCTACAGCGACTAACAGTCTGATCATGCTTTATTAATCATTTGGACACATAACAAATTTCTCAATCGAGACTATTGTGCCGCGAGGGGTGTATTTAACGCAACGCTCCAATGCCGATGCATTCTCTCCGTGAATCTGCGACTTTTATTTCTATCGAGTTTCTGCTCCTCGCCTCACGGAAGATTTTCCAGGTGAAAAGAGGGTTCAAAGGCCTGTGTCGACCTGCGTGATAGCAGTAGCGGCTCGCGACAATTTGATATACGAGCGCCGTATCGTGCTTCCGGACGAAGAACAAACTATCAACTAGTTATTTTTTTCCTCTTTTTTTGCAATTCCAATCCCTTTTCGCCTTTATCTACTTTTACTCCCTTCTTTGTCGAAACGCAGCGAACCGATATGATAACCATTGGATAAGCGAGATTGAAATAAATCAGTATTCTACAATGGAACAGTGCGTATCATTATTCATCGTTTAGAAGGGATTGCGTTAAATGGATTCTATTCATTTCGTTTTCGTTAAAATCGTCATGGGTAGGGGTTGCACGTCGCGCAGGTATTCAGCATCCGCTTGAATTCGAGAAACGCAAGACGCTATGCGGCTGTGAGTTTCTGATTCGTTACACGTCTTTAGGGACCTCCCTTAGCTTTAAGAAGAGGAAACGACTTAAGGGTGGAGAAGTTGTTCCTCCTCCCTTCACCGTCTTCGTCGATTTTCCTTCCTCGCTTCGTTACCCTCATTTCGTTTCCGCGCTTTTCCATCGCTAATGCATCGGTGTTCAGCTTCGATAAATCTCGAGCGGCAAAGACCATACTGCACCCGCCCCTATTTCCGCACTTTCCCTCGTTGTCTGCCGTTGTTGCTCCTTTTGTGCAACCATCCGCGATAAAAATTATAATGCATGTCCTGATAAAAAAAAAAGTTGCCGGTCCCTGTGAACGTTCGTGTCACCATGATATCTGGACGAAGATGAAATCACATCACTGCTGTGGTTTAGCAAAAAGCATGCGACCGTACGGAGAACTGTTTACACGCTTGTTTCGTGATATCGTTAAAAGCTTGTTTAATAACGGCGCATCGAGATTTCTGCTTGCCTTTGTAACTCGTAATTTTGTAATGTGCACGAAGTTGCACGTGGTGGCTAATTAAATTTTCTACTTTCATCTGGCTCGATCGAGGCTAAAAAATGATTCGATGAACTGCTTAACGAGCCGGCACGACCGATTTGTTCTTCGTTTCCAAACATCGAACACGACGGTAGTACGATGGAAAAAGAAGTATTTGCACTCACGCTTGAATATTCGCGCTCCAATTCGCGAATTCATAATTTGACACGGCTCGACCCCGATTTTCTCTGACAAGTGTTACGTGAAATCGGTCGTAACGATGATCTTCGGCTGAATTAACGCAACCGAATGGGAAGGAAGAGTAAGACATGCGCGAAGACTGGCCGTGAAGCTGCGAATTGGATTTTAAACAGTAGATCCGGGCTCACGAGGACACGCGCCGTTTTACGGAATAGGGTACTTTCGAATGTCTCTACGAGACCGCTATATCTTCTCCGATTCGAAAGGGATACGTTCGGGCACGTTCCGTATGGTATCGGGAGGTGGGAAGAAGGTAGACATAGGTGGTATCCCCTTCTGCACATTTCCACGATAGAATGGAAACTTGTACGGGGGATCAGTTATTGATATTTCTGAAACGACAGATAAAACTTTTCCCGCTGTCTAGCGGGGCTGTCGTATATCTCTCGTTTACCGATTCTGCCTTCGAAGGATAGCAATAGCATAATCTAGAGATAGGGGATGATCTATTTCCGTCTTAACTTTCGCGTTATCCTGTGGCGATAATATTGGGGAGGAAGTTAACGAACGGGGTGTTTGCGCAGCCAAGAGGGGTGGTATGGAATGATATGCAGAGCAGACGTCTTGATTATTTCAGCGAATAAGTCCGATAAGGTATTCTTGTTTTGTCTATCTTTATGAAAGTTCTTCTGTGTCTCCACCCCCTTTTTTTTTCAACGGTTTACGTGCTTACGAAGCAAGATGCATAATGCGATTACGCTGTGCAATGTCACGAACGAACAAAAACCCGCTACTTTCCATGAATTACAATGTACGAAGGACTAGAGAGAATAAATGATACACTGTTAACGATGCGCTTTCCTTTTTCCGTTCGTTTCGTTGGGCACAAAGTAAAACCGGATAGTGCAATAAACCGGTTGGACCTTTTTTTCACGCGATATTAAAGTATCTTCCAGGCAAATCGATGACAACAAAGGGAATAAACGCTAGCGGATAGAAGAAATATTTCTGCGACGGTCTCCCGTTTATATGTATGTATATTAAACCCGATGGCTAAATATGGCATGCGTGAACCGGCACGTCTTTTTCTAAAAAATAAATGAGTTCTCCCCATACCTTTTGAATGCAGTTCAATGTTATCCTAGGCAGCGTAAATATCAGTAAATTACACGTGAAAATCGTTCTATCCGTTCTACATGCGTTTTTAAAGGTCATGTCAAAACTACGCGTGCATACATACGCGTTCAGTTTAAAAAGCGCGGAGCGTACACGTCGATAAAGGTGTACGCGACAGCCGAGTACTTCGAAGTTTCAACGTTGGGGGCGTTTGCATTACATTCATGGGGACCCAGACCTCTCACCCCTCGGATCCTGTGATGGAGTCCTCGAGGCTGCCGGGCTGGAGCGGCGCTAGTCGAGTTAGTAGTACGACTCGTGGCGTCGGGCTTGGCGGTTGTTCGTTGTTTGGTGTGTCGTTTCGTCGGCGATGTGACCGGTTCTAAAAGTGACGTGCGTCTTTTCGTACATGTTATCCCGTTTTGCCGGAAATTTCGGAAATCAAATGTAAAGGCGGAATTGGCCGCTTACGGAAGTCGATGTGCGCCACGTTCACGCATAAATTCGATCGCGTTCGAAGGATAGCGCGTGTAACTTTGGAAAAAGATTCGTCCATTCGAAGCGTCCAACCGGAGCGCGGTATCCATCGATGTCGTCGAACCGTCTAAATTGCAACAAAAACGCGCGTCGGTTTTCGCTTCGGAGCAGCGACACTTGAACACGTTGAACCCTTCCGATTGCTTCCGGTCGGTGTTAACGAGGTGTCAACGAGCGTCCGGTGAATGGCGGGTTATACTTTGGACAGGTGTCATCCTTGCTCCGAGGAAGTAGCATCGCGGGTCAAAGTTGACGCACGCGTGCGTCATCGGTAATTCGAGTATACAAGAATTCGTGTCGCGACGAACCGCGATCCCTACGGCGAAAGTGAGCGTACGTACAGTAGTGTAGCAGGAGTGGAGGAGAAACTACGGTTCTCTCGCGATACTCTTGGAATCGGAGTGCTTCCAATCGAGGACGAAGGAAGGCCGGTCGGAAACATGTCGAGGCTATTGAAAGGCGAACCAACGGGCGGTTATGTCATTGACTCTATCGCGGATCGTCGAATGTATTAATCTGTGGCGTAAGCAAGAAAGAGAGAAACGGGTGGTGGTGTATACATCTTGTTGATCTAGCCGAGAAAAGAAAAGCAGGCCAGGCGTCGTGCCTCCCACTGCCCACCGGAAGTCATATGCCCGTCCACACGCGCAAAACGGTAAATCGACATTAGCGAGGTGCACCTTTGATTTCCAAATGGACAGAAGCATGCCTGCCCGTCTACCTTTGTTCGCTTTACTCTCCTTGGTTCACCTACATTTACTGTTGCGTCCTTTCCAAGGTATGTCAACAAAACAAATATTTCTTTTACTCATAGCGAAGCATACGTTGCGTACGTAACGCTGATGTATCATACTTGTTACTAATTTCCGAAGTGGTACGCGTCATTTTGTTAAGATGGTAATTGCTCGCTTTTATATCAGTTTAGAACTACGACACTGTACGTTGTTATTAGCAAAGGGACACATTAATATTTATGAATCAGTTGCATATATGTATTCTTTAGCGTAAGACGATTCAAAAATCGATAGGTGCGTTCATTAGAATGAAGAACAAAAATTGGTGGCTCTCACTTTGCGTTCTCACTCTTCGACGAGGTTTCGAAAGCGCGAGGGGCAAAAAGTTGGAGCTTTGCATAAACCACGCGGAAAGCTTTGCAACTTGCTTTTTAATTTCTCTTGTTTCCAACTCGCTTCTTGAGAGATTCGCCGTTCCGTAGCATTCCCGAAATTCTTGCACCTTCAGTTTTAATCATAGTTGGGGGATGGTTTCCTAAACTCTCCACTAACGCGTCCGAATAGCGTACACCGCTCCAAAAACGTCTTTATCGCTTCTATTTTCCAGCTGTTACTTTACCGGGTCACGTAACCCCGGCAAAAGGGCATTACGTAGGTGGCTTTTAATTTCCGCAGCGTTTCGACCCCTTTGTACACTCTGGAGCGCCAATGTTTTTTTTTTTAATCATGCTTTACTTTTCCACGGAATCGCGCGTTTATTCGTGCAAGAATTCGCGATGAGGAGCGATCGCAACGATGCGTTCCTCCCTTCGATTTCGTGTGTGCGGTACATAGCTTTCTTGTTTCTTTCTTCCACCCCACCCTCGGCGTACCGGCTGATCCTCTTTTTATCCGTCCTTCTTTTCCCTTCCGTCTTCTGTTCTCTCTTTTATGTCATAAACGAGCTATGGCCAACGTTTGCCAAGGTTATTGGTTTTGCGAGGGGTACGACAGTGTTGTATACACGCGTCCGGTAAATTCGACCTCATAGTCACTGCCTTTTACTACCATCTCTCTCTCTCCATTCATTCCCTTACCTCTCGCCTCTTTTTAACATACCTCTTCACCCATTCTTGTCCCGCCCGTTCGTAAACGCAACACACGCGAAATTCCGTACGTAGGTCGCGTACACGAAGAGAGGCGCATACGGCGAGTGTTTCACGTGGGCAGCAGTAGATCTCGCGCGAAACTAATTCTCAGAGGCAAACACTAAAGTTTTTCTTATTAAACGCGAGCAGATGCTATTATTATAGTGTTAACCAATTATTAACATTACTGCGCTCGTTTCTTGAACCATTGATGGACATTGAAATATGTGGGGAAATTTGGTGGCACCAGGGGATTATTCTTGTCGTATTCGGGTCGTACATTTTCCCAGTGCTAAACTCCCTGTAAGAGTTGTATCGCGTGTTAATGCACCTTCTTAATCTGCGCCAAGAGTATTGTGCACCGTGCGAGCCTCCTTAGAACACTCTGTCCGAGTTTCAGACAAGTATACGATCAGCTGTACACGACTTGCCGCGTATTCGGTTACAGGCATCCTCCGGTGGAACGGACATAAATGTAAGATTGTGTTTCTGAAATCACTGTAACTCTGGTATCGTATCGAATCGACGAGTATCGTATTATCGGTACGTAATGCGAATCTTTGATCGTGTAGGTAGGGCAAGGAAATTTGATTGATCGGAGTAAATGTCGCGCGGTAGTATAAAATGCGCTTGAGATTGTAACATGTATTATCTCGTATCTCAAACGCTGATTAAAATCAATTTTGAAAACGTCACGAATGTCCACGGATGACGAACAGCTGGTAGAGCAATGATAATTTAACAAGGCTGACGATTACGAGCGTCACACTTTCCCTTTCCTCTATCGTTCTCTCTGTCACAACGCAGTCGGTGCGTGTATGCCTATTTTGTCACCGGTACATCTGGACCAAACACATGGAGTATCGAATACACGACAGTAGTGCGCGTGCATCAAAACCGAAAAAACATTGGCTGCACTTTTTGCATCGTCGTCTGGTTGATCGGTACGTGTCACGTATGTATGTATGTAGGTAGCCGTAGCGGACATTCTGTTACTGAGAGTCGGGAATAATGACGGGATCGCAACCTGGCGTCAATTCATTTTTACCCAATTTCACGCACCGGTACACAGACCCACCCTCCTGCGTTGCACACACCCTGGAAACCCATAGCGATCTCCTCATCCCTTTACGTCTTCCCGTTCTCCCATTTCTATCTATTTCGTGGAACAACTACTTCCTCGTCGAAAACCGCGTTTTCGTTCTTACTTTTGGGCTACGCGAGAGGACGCAGCCAGCCTTGGAACTGACTAGTATGGAACGCACGTGGTATCGCTTGATCAATCATTGAATAAAATCACAAGTAGTAAATTAGTTGACGAAGAAAAAATTGTACGCCGTGAACGCAGGATATTACTGTTTCCTTGATGTCGAAACGACGGGCTTTTTCATTAATTAAAAGTGAGCCAGCCACAGCTGACGTGTAGGCGAACGAGGCCGCTTCCCATTTTCACGCAATTATACTTGTCCGCAGTTTTGTACGACATTTTCCGTGACTAACGGGTAAACGCCATTGTTGCCCAGCGAAAATGGATTGATGGAAATAATAGACGGGGGGCAGAGGGACAAAGAGAGAGAGAGAGAGAGAGAGAGCTCGATCGCGTCACCGCCGCGCCGCCCGGTATCAATTATTTTCAAATTACCAACTTCACCGTGGCATAGTATAATTGATTTATCCATACCGTTCAGTACAGACGAGACGCAACTGATCCGTGTTACTCTCTCCGAGGCTCAACGTTGTATCGCTGGCATCTCACGGTCGATCATTTTTATTTCCTCTTTTTTCATCTGTTACATTGTGTGTGCACGACTTTTTGAAAGGCTTGTATTATTTCATGTATGCATTCGCTACTGGCTGTACACTTTGGAGCAGCGTATGGATTTCCTCTTTTTGAACAAGTTAAATCTAGCAGCAGTAAGTACTTTCCTGTTGTGAAACTGGGATGAGCTGTAAGAAACGGTAGGAATTGTTTCCTGGGAGTTCTTGCTTAATATTGTACTACCGGTCGGATCTGGCAGCAGCGTTAAAATACGAGAAAAGAAACACGATTTTCTACTCTCAGTACGCGTATTCAAATGCCGTGGAAAATGTGACGCTTCCATTTGCAGAATCTTGCATGCGCGCCGAGATTGCATCTATAAAGCAGTCAGTAAACGTAACCGAACCTGCAGCTAGAATATTTTAATCGAACGTAACGAGGTCTCGATGTAATTTTAATATTATGAAGCAGCCAGGAAAAAGTACGCGAGTCGGACATAAATACTTGCAGGTGAATTTTAGATTTTAGGTACAGTACTCCCACCAGCAATGCAAATTGAGCATGCCGACTACCCGTGTGGATAATTTGGAAACCACCCCCCCCCCCCCCAACCCTTCGCGTATACATAAATTGCATTACTTATTGTTTAAACGGAAGAGAGTTATTGTAAGAATGATCTTCGTATTGAGTAAGAGCGAGGAGGGAAGGAGTTAATGTTGAAATAAAGGAACAAATTTTTGAAGGAAGGAATTGGCGTATAATTCGTAGCGCGTTACTTTTGATGAGGGAGCACTGCGACCAAACGCGCAGGAGAAGGCAACCGTCTAAAGGCAAAGTTCTGTTGTGCTTGCAGCGTGCAGTCTGTGAGGAAATCGAAATGGTCGAGCTGTGCGGAAGCGGCCAACCGACTTCAGCCATGGGCGTGATGGGGATCGGTTCGGTGGTGCCCGCGGCTACCTCATCCTCGTCCTCGTCGACGACGACCACGGCAGCTTCGTCCACGGCGTCCGGACGCGCCGGTGTCTTGGAGACGCAAGTTCGCGGTCAGTGGTATCGTGTGTTCGTGTCGTTGGAGGACGATTATCTCAGCATCTCGTTGGACGAGAGCTGCGAGATGGGCAACAACGGCCTGAACAATGGTAACATTAACAACAACAACGTGGATAGTCTGAACGACCCAGACGTGCCGGATTCGGTCGCCAATCAGAAACGGATCGTGCGCGTAGTGAAAAGCGACAATAACGGCCTCGGTATCTCGATCAAGGGTGGCAAGGAGAACAAAATGCCGATACTGATCTCGAAGATCTTCAAGGGGATGGCGGCCGACGCCACCGAACAGTTGTACGTGGGCGACGCGATCCTCGCTGTGAACGGAGAGGACCTACGCGAGGCGACCCACGACGAAGCGGTGAAGGCGCTCAAGAGGGCTGGGAAGGTCGTCGAGCTAGAAGGTAAGCGAATTACCATTTCACCTTGGCTTGCTGCATGCTTTTTAAATATCGGTATCGTAATCGCGTTTCGCCGTGAGACTTCTGTCTTCGTTTTTCGAAAGTTGTTTATTCTTGAAACGACCAAGCATGAATCTCGATTATTGCGAACGATTCCCGTCTACGTTGGTCGATTATTAAAGCAATTGATCTCACGATGCGCTGTTGAATAACTCGCCGCCTAAGTATAGATTTCTAAATGTCACGTAAGAGGTTTCTCTCTGGGGAGGCGTGTGAAATCTTCCGCAAAAGATTTCTCGTCCTCCGAATGGCTTATCCATATTTTTTAAGACGGACCGCTTTCGCAAGTAAGAAGCTCGTGCCCCCCCAAGTAAATTCGACAAACGAATTTAATCCAGCAACATCTACGGTTCTCGCGTCTCCTTTGATCGTTAATTCGCGGATAATTAATAGCCTAGCTGCGTTAGCAGAATCAGGATACACCCGGCTGTGTGCGCACTGCTCAGAGAATCCTGATCCCGGGGAAATGCGAGCGTAAACGCAAACGCAGATTCGTTTAGTCGCGGCTCGCTTGAAACGTTGGGCCCGGCAGTAGACTAGGAAGCTAGGAGACGAGTTAGAGGACATTAACGAGGTTTTCGTTCCAATTAGCTCCGAGTACACGCCGCGTTAAGTTTCCACGTAGGAATCCCTGCCAGTCTCCGCCGGTCGTTTTAATATCGAATTCCCGTCTCTGAGCCTAAATTCGGGTCACTTGTGTGTGACTACGCCGACCGCGTTATGCACTTCCAACAGGCCGTTGTCTTCGGGAGAGTAACGCGACAAAAGTGGATGGGAACAAAGGGAAAAGGGACAGCGGTTCTTGTCCAGGAGGTAGCTTTTAGCCGGATTAATGCACTCCGATTCGTGCTGCTTTTTTCGGCCGGTCCCTCTTTGCATGTCAGGCATTTCGTTGAGAAGAGAAAGGCTCGACGATTCTTTTCTCGGTGTTCGGTTCGGCATAGAGGAAATCGGTGACTTTGCAGGGCGAATACTCGCCCCGTCGCACACTACCTACGGATGCGTGCTGTTATCAAAAAGTGTGAAGCTGAAAGAAACAGCGCGGGGTGAAAGGTCCTACAAATGTGTACGAGCCTAGAGCGTTAAATGCAGCCTCTCTTCCTCTTTTTCCCCTCGGTTCTTTCCTTTCCGACTCGTTCTCTCTCCTCTGGCACCTTTTCTTTTCACGCTTTTATTTCACTTCCTTTGTGACCGGCTATCGCTTGTTTCACCTAAGAATCTTCTGCGAGCGGCGCAAGCCCGTCGTCCAGTGGAGCGCGACACGCGCTTTCCCTCGTTGCATATGTCTGCACTTTGCATTTAACGTTCTCCGGCCGATGCGCGACTCGTGTATGTATGTACATACGGCTCTGTACACGCAAATGCTAGCTCGCGATGCATATGTATACGTACAAACATACCTATATAGGCGGACCTGTCCCCGCACCTGCGTTGCATCGCTGCGGGGCTTTCAGGCTAGTAACTCCGCGTGTGCAATTGCATGCAGGCGGACGCACCTGCAGCAGCGTTATTTTCTCCGTAGCTGAAAAGCTAGCGCACCAAAAATTCGCCAGAGAACGGTCGTTATCGAGCCATTTCGGTTCCCCGTCCGTTTACCGAAATCCGTTCTCGGTCCGGTGAAACTCGCCGTCCGTGAATGACCGGCTTCGACAGCTCGTTGCACTTCGTATAATCGCGTGCGGTTCCCGCGGAAAATTCCCGTTCAGCTCGCGCGTAACAGCCTACCAGGGCGCATACGATCCCCGACTCTTTGCTACACTCGATTTTCTATGCTCTGCGTCCCTTTTCCTATACTCTGCGCAAAAATGTCGACAAAGTTGCACGGTGCGAAAGCGCATGAAATTTCTTCGGAACGGGGGCCGAAGGGGCGAATCTTGCATGCGTTTCCTTGCTTCTCCGCCGGTGACACCATGCTGTACTCGACAGCTTTTCTTTTATTCAGCTGCTTTTGGTCGCCTCTCGTACACGATTTCTCGTGGCACGTAGCGCACGCCAGGTCGTCTAGCTACGTGCAACGCTCGTCCCCTGTTTTTTCTTTCCTCGTGCACTTCGTTTTCTCCTTTATTCCTGTTCTTCTTTGCTTTCCTCTGCCGGCTGCCGGCCGGTTGCCAGCTTCGCGTGGGTGATGCCAGAGGAATGCGATACTCTGCACTTTACCGTCCGCGTGGACGTGAGATGCAAAAGCACGAGGAGGACGCGTCCGCGTGGGCATCCAAGAAATGGAAGAAGCGGAGAGACAGCAGCGACGAGAGGAGATATGCGAGAGAAAGGTGGCTGAGTTGACCCCGCATAGCGGATTGACTAGCGAACGCATTGGAACGAGGAGGAAGCAGAGCCTTGGAATAGATTACCCCAGGATTTTTATCGACTAGACGCGGCAGGGACGGTCGCGACCACCTACCCCTCCCGTTTAAGGGAGACTGCACCAAAAACTTCCGCTTCTACGGGATAAAATTGCAGTCAAGTCGGGGTCCCATCAGGCGGACAAAGTTTCCGAAAGGGCTTGGCCGTCGAGAAATCGAATAGAACTTACTTTGCCTGATAAACGAAATCGAATTTATTGCCCTGCCGCCTGCGAGATCATCCTGATTTATTGTATAGCCTCTGCTTTCTCCTCAGCCTTGCGCTTTTTAAAACCCTCCGCCCTTTGTTCTTCTTCCCGTTGCACTTGTTTCGGCGCGCATCGACGGACTGCGTTCAGTCAAATCACCTACGGTGAACTATCGGTTTAAGAAAGATCAGTACCTCGTCCTAATTTTCTTCGATTTCTGAAAGCTCTGCGAGATTAACCACTTCCAAGTTTAATATACATATATATATATATATATATATATATCTCCCAAAATCGATTATTCATAAATATTGTTAAACCATCCTTCTGTGCATTGAACAAGAGAAACGATATTTAATTAAGAAAAAGGGTGGAAAGCTCGTGGTGCGGATATCCTCAGCGTTAGGGCTGCCAGTGGTTTGCGTGACTTTTCTTCACGGTTATCTATTCGCAGGTAATCTGTACGTCAGATCTGTAGAATTTCGTCGGTGAAATATCGCGTGCTCTTGATTATGGATCGTTAGGTACGGGCACAAGAGATTTCGTTCTACACTGGAACATCCGCTCGTCGCATTCATCCACGCGATCGTTGAGTAGTGGTAATAAAATTCCACCTGCATCTAATATTATTGCACATTCCGAATCCAGCTTAATTTATTGTCAAGCCATTGGGGAATTAAACCACACACGTTTTCGGTGATCTCGGAGAGCGAATCTTACTAGAATTTTAAGCAGGCCAGAAATTAGACCGACCCGGGGGTCGCGGGGAAGGCATAGTGTTATCCGAACAAGTGAAATGAGTGAAACGTCTGCGGTTCTCCTATTTGTAATTGGAACGCGTAATTCTAACCGGCCATTGTTCCACGGATCGGGCTACATGACGGATGACGCGCGACACCGTCAAGGAAATTGCATCTTAAATCCTGCAGGACGGAATTCCTTTCGCACTGCGAACGGTAGATGGTTCGCTTCGTCCTCTCTAGCCTCATGGCTCCACGCTGCCATTTCGTGTCCCTTTCCGTCAGTCTCTCCTTCCTTTTCATTACCCTAATCGCTCGAGTTTATGAGCTTGTTCGCGTTCCCCGTTAAAGACTTTTATCCATGATGAGCCTCCGGGCAAAGGTGTCTCGCGAATTGAACGATTAAATCAAATCGCAATCAACCTGATTTAGCTTTTAATAAACATCGAATCTGTTTTGCGTATCAAAAGCAGACTTCATCGGCGGTTTAATCGATGATCTCCCCCCTCTCTCTTCGTTAATCGTCTTGATCGTTTGCACGTTGTAATGGTAAATAATTCGAGCGCGGATTATACGTGCACGCAAATCTGTTTTTCGACGAAACACAGAAATACGATGGAACACACGGAGTTAATAAGCCAAAGGGAGGCCCAGAATGCGCCAGTATGTATGCGGTGCTGATTAGTGAAATTCGAATAATTGCGCGAGGCTAGAGACCAATTAACAGGTGACTGAAATTGGCCGACCTCGTTTTATGGCTCATCAGGATAATTAACTCGACTCTTTGCCGTTTCGTTGCATTACCATTTTCGTGGTTAATAGCGTGTCGCGTGTGTTTCCCGTTTCGTTGGTCTAGAAACAAGCCAGTTTTACCATTTTTCTTCAATGATGGAAAGACGCGAAACAGGATCCGCAATTTTTATTTAACGACTCGGACGATGCGCAGTAGAATTCCTAGCTTCTGGTTTCAATATCCCGCAATTCTCTTCACCGTGTATTTTTAGTCACTTCCGTAATGTTCCATTCTCTGCTTGGAAGCAACTCTATTGGAAAATTGCAACAGAAGGAATTGGAGAACAAATTCGAATTAAACAAGAAAGAATGCCCAGCTAATTGTAACTACGAGTTTGCCGATCTCTGGACACCCCTCTACCTGTACCCTGTGAATTATAAGCGTCATTTCTCTCTACAGACCAACAGAGAAAACCTTTGATCTGTCCTTTTACCGGGGCGAAACGAGTGAGAGGTGTACGATGTCTGGTAAGCTCGTTCCACGGGCAGTAATTTCGAGGTGGACTAAACTTATTTCTGGCGCCAGCTGATCCTCTCTCTCTCTCTCTCCCTCTCCTTCCTCTCTAAATTACGAGCCCTCGCTGGAATAAAAAGTGCTCTAGATTAAAGGGAGCCAACGCGTTTGAATCGCCGTGGTGTACCGCAAAGTTATTTTCACGAGCGGATATCAGAAGTGTCTTCGGTAGAAATGGCAAACGCCCGAGGTTCTTGGCAAAGCTGGTGCGGCTCAAACGTCCGCGGCTTACCCTCAAATTTCACCGTGCTTAAACTGCTTGGGACTTTTTTTCTTAAATTGTTCTCGTCGGCGGAGATGCTTTTTTTTGGAATCGCTTCTTCTTTATCTTTTTTCGTTTACCCAGTTTCAAGGTGCTTTCCCGTGAAAGTAGCTATCCATTTACAAACCACATTTTCCCCAGTTAGTAGGCGTGACATCATCTCCCTGTCTCTTGGGAACTTGGAAACCGATTACTCTGGAATTTGCAAATTGCACCAAGCGGCGCAATCTTGATGCCGTCTTGAAACATAAATAATCCATGCAGATTAGGGAAGCGGTTATTCGTCGGTGGGGCTCGTTCAAAGGGTTTAAGGAAGCACGGCGCTATAAAATAATTTGACTGCAAGCTCCGCCGCGGTGGTGGAACGCGAGCGTGTAAAAGGGAATCGTGCTTCGTGTGCGCGGGCCTCGCTACTGATTAGCTCTAACATTAGCTGTGTCGAGACCTAAAATACTCTCGAAGAAAATGCATTTACACGAAGAGGCCTCGAGTGGAGGTGCTCAGGTACAGTGATTTCGAATATAAGGCACGATCCCCGGCGTGCCTTTCGTCCTCGCGAGCATTATACATCCCTGACGCAGTACTGTGTTTCGCGTGCCTTTCATTTCATCCTTTACGGTACTTCGTCATGATTTACGGGCTATCCGCATGAGGAACGACACCGTGTCGTCGCATCCTACTGCCGCTGTCTTGGCCTCGTTTCTCTACCCCTTTACTTGCTCCTCATCCTCGTCATCCCTGTATGCTACTCGTTCTCTCTTCCTTCTCGTAAGCGGGTCTCCCGCGGATTTTTCTCGTTGCCGGCCGGCAGGAAAAGTCCGCAAGGGAAAGACGAAAGAGCGAGGGAAAAGACTTTCAACCTTTGGCTATATCCGCGATGCCTCGCGAAGAACTGCGATAAGACATTTTATCGGGACACCATTCTCGTTCATCCCGCTTCAGATTTCCTTGGTTTCTCCTCCATTTCCTTTTCGTTATTTGTTTAGAGTTTAGACAAGCATCCGTGCAAGTCGCGGCTTAGAGAAACGCGTTACCACCCAGGCGAGAGGTTCGTTTAAACTCGTGTCCCGTGCTTTTACCCCGTGCGGCTTTTGCCCTTGCCTTGCCAGGGAATGCTGTAACACGTTCTCCTGTTTCGCGTGGACGGGCAAGCTCCTTTTTGCCAGCGCGCGATTGTGGTGCCGCGGCTGAACTTTGCTGGATTTAATAAACGACACACGTAGAGTACGAATGAAAATAACAGCAAAAAGCATTGGCGGCAGGGCGGGAAGAGGAGGAGGGAAATGTATTTTATATACCTGGAATACGACAATTTGTCTCGTAGACCGCGAACTTTAAAGTGCCACGCGCACGGTGCGCGTGAATAGAACGAATGAAAGTTGCTGCATCGCTGGCTCGGGACTACATTTTCGCTACTTCATTTATCTACTAACAGAAAAATTCTATTGTCGCTATCCCCAATGGCTAGATACATGCGTTTATTCCAGAAATTCTCTGCCCCTTCTTCAGAATTCTATAACGTTGAACTCGCGGCTTATCCGCATCGTCTTATCGCTGGATAACATCCAGCGGCGGTTTAGCCGCCGCAATTGCGGAAGGTGGAACGATAGGCCGCACGAGGGCGAGGTTGGAAATTTCGCGGAGTTATTGCATATCGGTCAGAGAGAGGGTTTCGTGCGCACATCCGCTTGCGAGAATAGAGGCACCGATGGAATCGCGTGCCAACCAACATTCTGCGGTTACCCATTGCACCACCATGGAATATCGCCTTTTTATTCTTAGTGACATCTCGAGTCGCCGTTCTCGAGTAGGGCCTTCTTTGTTGATCGTGTAATAGATTGCAGAAGTGTCGAGTGAATTACGATGCGATTGAGCGTTACAAAGCGTTATGACTCCTACGCATGATTGTACATACGTAGTTTCGACGTGTAAGTACTATTTAATTGTTCTACCTGGAGCACGATGTGAGTTTCATCGCGGGTCTGTTCATCGGAATGCAATTCCTGTTTACGAAGTAGACCCAAGAGGAACAACGCGGAACTCGGCGGTAGTTTTCCGAATAGCATATCGTGTAGCTGCGCTAAGTAATTTTAATTCTACAGCGAGTTCAACGTTTTGTCTGTTCCCCATATACGGGAAAGTTTCATCGAAATGAGCGGCGGATTGGTTGTTTGGGATTAGAAGACGTTTTCCCCGTTTTGTCTCAGCAAATGCAATACCTGCTTCACTTGCAGTAATATCACCCCTTACACAATCGATTCCGCAGGATTTGTATTATTCGAATAAAACAGATCGAGCGTAAATTCACTATCCATTACACTCGATCATCATTCACTGGCCGGACAGGAAGGCGCAGGGAGACAGAGTATTGCACGATGCAGCGTTACCGTTCGTTTCCGGTTGTGCCAACTTGAATCGATTAGATGATTATCGACAGTTCCGCCCTCGTCGTGTCGGATCGGTATATCCAGTATATGCAGTATTAACAGCTTTCATCCTACCATATTAATTCGTTATTTTATCGCGGGAGATATTTCATTGGAACAGTCTCGTGGACGCGTCGTTCGATTATCGAACCACCACTGAAATCGTTCACTCTTGTTACTCGTTTGTGTGCCCAGCGTGTAACTCGAATGAATATCGAAGGAGAGAGAGTCCGTGGCACGGACTCGCGAATTCTTTCTGTCGTTCACTCTTTTCAGTCGCATATATTCCACGGTGGAAGATTCCACCGAATGCGCGTTGATTTCTCCGGTGGCGGCCGATGTATTATCGATATTTTATCTGAAAGTTCAGCAGGGTGGTGGTAAAGGACGGCTGACATTGTCGACCGAGACTACCTCCGGGGAATAAATTGGAACCGTCTTCGGTGTCGCGTCATGCCATTTATTGTCATTTGTTCGATACCAACAACCCCTGTTTGCCTTGCGACGCGTCGCTCGATGCCATCCATTGTCGATTGCTTTCGAATCTCCGCGCGGAATATGCCGATCGTTCGTTTAATGGTTCGCCCTTGGTTCGATCTGGCCGCAAAACGCGGCGCTTCCCTTTTTCTATTTTCCCTCCACCTCTTCTTTTTCTCATAAACGTTCGGACTACCGCGGACGCTTTTCAATGAACTTTTTTATCTCTGTTTTCTACGAGGAGCCGCAAGCCTGTTCTCCTTTTTGGTACATCGATTAAATCGTGTACGTATCAGCTGTATTGGCTGTTTGAGTCGGGCGCGACTCGTCCCCCCCCCGTTAGAAAATACAAAGAATCGGCGACAACGATCTAGCTTTTGTTGGCAAGTTTCGTAGAATAAAAGAAACATGTGCTTGTAGTTTGAGCCGGGCCAGGCGTTGCTTCGTATCGCTTTAATGAAAAAGAAACGAGATCTTGCTCGAATTGACGCGTCCTTTCGTGTCTCGCGGAAGAAAAGGGGGTGGATAAGAGGTAGGAGAACGAGAAAGGGTGTCTCGCATTCTCCCAGACAATGAAAGGAAGCTCGCGGGTAAGGAACGTCTTTCACTGTCGTTTAATGGACGAGACACCGGCAACGACATCGTTCGACTCGGTTGCTCACAAAAAGGTGCGCACCCCCTGTATTTCACCCCTGCTCGATTTCCTTCGTCGAACGGCAAACGTTTCCCGTCTAATCGCGACGACCGCAGAACCGCGTTGCCTTCTCTACATGTATATCCACCCCGAGGGGTATGAATATTAAACCGGCCTTTCGTAGTAGTTCGATGAATATTGATATCGATCGTTCGGGCGTCGCATAAACATCCGAAATGATCGACCTCCTCGTCAAGCAAAAAGCCTCGCAAACATTCGCGAGACTTCGCCCGTCATCCCTGCGGAGTCGAACTTTCACGATCTTTCGATACTTTTAGCGCTCGAATATCGTCCAATAATCGTGGAAGAGCCTGGCATCGCGCACAACCTATAACCCATGCCATTCCCGTCCGCTTTTCCTTCCTCCCGCCACCCCTTGCGTAAAGTTTAATGGAGTCTGTCTGCGATATTTGGTGTGGCGAACAATCTGGGAAACGGTGCACCGGTCGCGTAAGTAGTTGCCGTTGCACGCGCTGCGGGATTTTGTAATACTTTGTTGTTGTGTGTATTCCAAGGATGCGTTCCACCCTTATTTATCCTAAGTAATATTGTTCTGGGAAAATTGTTTTAAAAAGTAATGGACTGATACTGGACAAATTATTTAATTTGAGAAATTTCTAAGAGATTCTAATGCCTCTAGTTTAAGTTTACAGTTTGACTATTTTAATGAAAGTACCTATCACTTGATTAGCGGTTTTGCTTCCTCTTTTCTTTCTCTCTGGATCCTGATTGCTGGAAGCGGGGGCGCGAGGCTTACTGCATCGACGATTACACGAATCGGGGACAAATTAAACCATCCCCGAAGAGAGCCGGGAAATAGGAGGGATTCCGACTAGCATGGCGAAGGAAACTGTGGGGCGAAAATGAGGTGTGTCTGGTGCTCGTCAACGGACAAAGCGCGACTCACCCACGGCCGCGCCGCGGATTACTGTTCCCTGGTGCTGCGATTGCTTGGCTTCGTTCGTGTATGCCTTTCTTGTACTACTCCATGAGAACGAGAACACTCTTCCCCCTCTGTCTCTCTCATCACGATGTCCGTACTTTCGGTTATCTTCGCTCGTCTTTATCCTTCTCTTCGAGGTTAGCCATCTTCTCTGAAGGCGACCGGTAAAAATCGAGCTCGATCACGCCGATTCCCTGTGGAAATTCGGCCCCGAGTAACACCGCTCTCAAATTATGTTTTCAATCTTTCTACCAAACCGATTTCAGTCTTGTTAATCTCTATCATACATATCTATCTGCGTTGCGATGCATTCCTTTAGAATTTTTTCTTTAAAAATATCCTGATACTTTTTGCGTTTAGTTTTCCACCCACGTTTTTCCCGAAAACTTTGCGATCCCGTGTTAAATACGAATGTAGAAATTTGAGGAGGATTCAGCCAAGTTTTCGAACGTTTTCAAGCCATAAGCGTTCATTTCCATAGCTGAAGATGTTATCTCCGGTTTCGAGAAGCTTTTCAGCCGGCCAGAATTATTCGATACCGGGAGACATAAGTCTGTGCGTCCCGTTACCCCCCGAGATATGCAAAGCAGATTGTCAGAGAAAAACCACGGAAGCTGAAAACAGCCGGCCGCGTTACAACACCTAAGACTTCGTTGCTGCGTTACAACCCCCTCGCCGGTCGTTTTCTAATTTCACCATTGTAAACGCCGCGATGCAGCCTGGAAAGATTCATTCGATTCAAAAATATTCATGGACTCCCGGTGGAAATGTATGTACATACTTTATGCGCAACTGCTTTCATGTTTCTATCATCGCCTTCCTCGTCGAAAACTCTGTTCAAGATCGATCATGTTTTTTAACAGGATATGTTGGAAGTGTTTCATTTTCATCGCAATGGGCAACAATTTCCTCTGTGCGATTTCTCAAATTGGATTAGCTCGACGGTCACAGAGTGAAGTTCCTAATGACACAACAGATAGAACAGTGCATAGCACTGTTGCTTTCCTCTGACAAGTAGCGGATAGACGAGCAAGGGTGAAACCAAGGTCCGGCCGGGCCATTGTTTCAGGCCCGCAGCTAATTTCCGCTTCCGTTGCTCTATGACTTCCGTGCATCGCACGCTACCCTTCTCTGCTCGATTGTTATCGATGTCGCTCCTCTGAGGATCAAAGCGATCTTTGATGCTCCGCGCGCTCTTTCTATCGACAAACTCCGATGGTATTTGAAGTTTATTTTCTTGACTCGATTCGGTGCGTAATAAACTCGTATCGAAATGGGGAAGCGGATCCGTGATTTGTGCAAATGAATGCAAGTAGTAGCAGCCACGATGGACCAGCTGTGACAGACGGTGAAAATTGTTGTCCTTCATCTTTTGAGGTCTTTGTCCATCCGTTACCTTTTACTCTGTCCCCGGTTCTTCTTCGTCTCCTTTCGGAGCCTGGTTTTCCGGTTTGTCAGCAGCTTTATCTCGGCCGCTACTCGCCGTCGCGAGTTACCGGCGGGCATTTAGGAGTAGAGGAAACGGAAAGGCCCCGGTGATGTTTATGAATGAGCAGCGATCCTGCGACTATGCCCAGTCCAATTGACTCGTCTGAAAGTGCTCGAACGATTCGGGCTACTTCCTCCCTGCTCTCTCCAGCATCGCGTCGCTGAAAATAGCGATCATTCGGCACAGACTTCGCCGCGGCAGGCCAGACCCGTGTTTGCTTTGCCCCGGACGCCTGGACCGTTTCACGGGGACGTTTAATTGGAGCTTCGTTGAAACATCTATTCCAATATCAGACGGTGGAGCAGGGAAACAGGGAAGCGTTTTATTCATTCGAGACGTCTTTACCCTTTCCGCTCGGCGTTATGTCTCGCGGGGTCGTGATTCGAAGACGGGGTTAATTGGAAGACCGATCTCCTCGACGTATGTATCAAGCGCGACGAGCTCGAGTCTATTATCGAGCCGCGCCGG
Source organism: Holcopasites calliopsidis (assembly GCA_023838395.1). Classification (NCBI taxonomy): domain Eukaryota; kingdom Metazoa; phylum Arthropoda; class Insecta; order Hymenoptera; family Apidae; genus Holcopasites; species Holcopasites calliopsidis. The sequence goes on from JALHAQ010000011.1 coordinate 230,672, forward strand.
TTCAGAAGGAATTCCTCGTGCACGACAAACCGCTGCACGTGTAATTAATAATGCGCGTAAACAGTGTGTCGATAGGCAGCAGAAAGCGACAGACATCTCTCTCTCTCTCTCTCTCTCTCTCTCTCTTTGCTGTCTCTGGAATATTACTTGGCAGCCAGCAGTGTTGCGCGTCAACATGGGCCAGCGGGCTATACTTCTAGAGGCGCGAGCATCCCCTGTTCCCTGCAGAATCTGTACAGCGAGCACAATGGTATTGTGTACGCGGACCGTCATGAGTTATTACCCCTTCAGCTTCTCCGAGCATCTCGGTCGTTCCTCTCGCGGATATAATTCAGCACTCCGTACATCGTGGCCCTTCACCCTTTTACCCTGCCTGCGTGATAGTGTTTCATCGCAACTCTTTTATCTATAGGTCCTTGGCTAACTCGTCGCTCCGCGTTCCAACGAGCACCACCTCGTCTCAGTCGAGTTTCCCGTTTCCCCCTTGAACCAAGACTTTCGGTTTGGACGAAATTCCGAATAGCTATAGTAATATTCTCTCCCTTAGTTCCATATATCCTTTGTGAAATTAAAAATGAGATAGTCGAAGAGCGGCTATTGTACGGTCGTAATTTGCAGATGAAACTATTTCGAGTTCGTTTGTTCGTCTCATTTCTAGTTGCTCGATGAGATCGCCAGTCCTTTCTCCCCGTTGTGACCAGCCAAGCAAATCGCTCAGAAAAACTTGCAGTTTGCGTCTGTTTCGATTTATCCTCGCTCGAGAACAAACAATCAGCGAGGTACTCGAAGGGCTCATTGCACTCCGCGACGAAATCAGACGTAAGTATCCAAGTCGTTCCGCGAGTTTGCTCTCCACGCTGTACAAGCTCGGCAAATATTGTTGCACGCTTTCGATTCGACAAGTTTACACGCCCGGCCGAACGAAAAATGGCCCTTTTCTCGTGCACGGAGCGTTGTTGCTTTGAATCGTGCAACCTACAGCGACTCCATTCGAATCCTTCTCAAAGAGGAGCAGATTTTCCTGAGTAGCACAGAATTTTCTTGAAACCACGATCGACCAGCAGATTCCACTATTGGTTGCCTACCATATTTACTCCATATTTAAGTCTGTCGTCTCGTCATGGCTGTCGCGCGCGTCTAGCGTACAAAATCGCAAAGCAGACGCGGATTTTATAGGAGATGGTACTCGGACACCGGTGTGCGGCTACGTCGAATAAAATCGATCGACGTCTTTGCCCGTGGTGCGTCTACTTTTGTTTTAATGGGCCGAGTGGCAATGTCCTCGTGTTGAGCTCGTGTAACCAGCTCGCGAAAAAAGCTTTTCATTTTTTCGAGTTGCTTTCACGCCCATTGTACCGAGGCCTCTTTTTTCCACACTAGTTTCGCGATTCCCCCGCGTAATTTTTGTTAAAACGCGAGAATATCTGGTCCAGTCGGTCGTTTCGTTTGCCACGTTTCACTGCCGACTACAATCGATCGCGTCATGTCGCGTGCTGTGCAAAATAATTCAACGAAACGTTTCGCGAGATTGGATCGGTAATTGTACATTAAAGTGTTCTGGCGTTTTTAACCATATCTTTAATCGTACACCCTTGTGTTTCTCCGAAACGTTCTACGATGCTTGGCTATTTCCTACCTTGTTCGACGCTCAAGGGAGGATTATCGACGGCAACCAATTTTTCCTGACTGACAGGGTCTCTCCATACACTTCACCTACTTTCAGCCGACGTCGCCGGCACCTAGAACCGCGAATTGCACGCGCTATAAATTGTACTAAAATCCAATAAGGGACTCCCATTCAACAGACGTTTCCCGGATAAAAGCCCGCGACATCTTTATCTGCGTTTTTGACCACGTTTCGCCTCGAAATCTTCGCACGGCTGCGCCGTTCTCACGAATCGTCGTTATTGCGCCACGAATGGAAGATCGCGCATCTCTTGCCTCTTCCGCGATCCCTTTACGACCGATACAAAATTAACGACGAATCTACGTGCCTCCATGGCAGCCGCGTGTACGAGTTGCGAGATGGTGGAGCTGGTAAGCTGGGTAAATTTGCCTATTTGCACGGAAAATTCATTTTCTCGAAGACAATGTGTATTGGATTTCCGAAAGCGAGAAAGCCCCATGCATTTATTGCGGGCTAAACAGAGCCGAGAATTATTTCAATTGTTATTATCCGTTTAACGTCTCCTTTCCAACACGAATCAAGCTTTTTTTTTGTATCCCGTGTATATTACTTTTCAGCACCTTGTTCTTGCATCGGCCGAACGAGGGCTCTTTGCAACGTGAGTCCTATTCGAGACGGACTTTGATCGCACGATTTTCATTTTTGGCGTTTCTCTTAGGTAGAGTAATTTTTGACCGTGGTTGAAGCGGAATTATCGTCGTTTATGTATAGGATTTTCGAGGTTGAACGGTAGCTAGGATAACATGCAGGTCTCTATCCTTTGCTTCGTAAACTCGGCGGGATATCAGAGCAACTCTAAAAAAAGAGATTGCCCGAGTAAATGTGGTCGAGAGGTGCCGCCGTAAAATTTCTCGACGAACGTGTCTAGATATACGTTTAATTTCGCAGAACAATAGCGCGGATTATGAATTCAGTGGTCCGCAGGCACGGGAGAAGAATATTTTGTGTGTCAGGGCCGGGGGCGATTGTAAAGCGATACAGCACGTTCCGTTTGTAGTGGCTTTTCATTGTTGTCGCGTTCTTTTGTATCGCTTGCCTGGATGGCAATGGAAAGGATCTAGAATAGCAAGAGAGGATAGACAAAGAGAGGGGGAGAGAATTCAGAGCTCAGCATCCAATAGTGTTTGAAAGTAATTTCGCGTTATTCCGTCCGTGAATAGCCCTTGCCTTCTAGCCGCGTTTGCCCATCGATTCGCTCCCTTATCGTCGCAAGGAATATTGCTCTTTAATTAAGCGAGCCTCGACAGTTAATAGATTCTTCGTGCCGTGATATCTTTTTGTTCCGTTTCACGCCGCCATTTCATCGATCCGTCTCCCTTGCCCCCCCCCCCCCAGCGTTTAACATCGTTACCCTGAAAAGAAATTTACTAGACGTCTCCTTATCGGTTTTCTCTTGTGGCTCGATGAAATTTAAGAGAACATGGGTACATTGTGTATCGATTCTACGCCCTCTCGCATCCCCCCGGGCTTTGTTCTAGCGCCTGCTTTCGCGACACGAATATTGGCGGGGTCAGATCGAGATACACCCCTGCCCCCACGTAATAAGAAGCAGAGAGAGAGAGAGAGAGAGAGGGAGAGAGAGAGAGAGCCACGTCCGATAATGTCGGGTTGCGCCGCGCGCGCACGTTATGACATCCTCGTCTCGTTCTCTTCATCACCGGGTTCCGCGCCGCCATTTGAACTTTACGATTGCAGCACGTACTTCCAATGAATTTTAATGATCGTGTGTCTTCTACTCTAATTCTAGCCGAGTCGTTTCGCCGGAGCACAATAACAGCTTACGCACGATACACCGGCCTGACTTCTGGACCGGTTAAAAACGTATAGATATCGTTTGTAGGTATTTTACACCTGTCTGAATCATAGAGCAAAATATCACACATTCTCGTTTATAGGCCGACCGGCTATCACCTCTTGTCGTAAAGATGGAACCGGCTGTAAATTTTACAAGGCGTTCCCTCGTGCTGCATTTAGCTCCTGTTGCGTGACGCTTCAATCGTTCATACGATGATCGTTTACCGAAACATCTTTTAGTTGAACAACGATTCATCTTTACGATTGCTTGGCGACAGTCCACGTTACATTGCCCTTGGATATTGCTTCCGTTGTAAGAGATGATTCATAGAACCTTAGCATTTTCTGGTATCTACAGATTTGTTCAAATTTTCAGAGATGCATTCCAAGCCGCATGCCGAAAACTCGCCACTTCTGCCAAACCCTTTATCCAAGAATTTCTACTCGCGACGGCGAAGCACGCATCACACTTAAACCCTCCGCGCGATGCATGTATGTTTCTGGTGACTATGTGCGGCAATGTATTTCGAGTAGGCAGCGAGTGTCTCCCACAAGAGTTATCTCAGATATCTCCATCTTCCTCCCGACCCAGAGGGTGACTTCTTCGATGGAAGCCGCGGAGATAAAAGTTCGCATGGTCTTGAGCGACTTGGTTCCAGAGGCAAAGAGTAGAGGAAAGTGGTGGCTTCGCGAGGGGGTGGCTAAGCTAGCGTCGAACGAGGGCTGACCATACGTTAAAACTTCTTTGTCCCCCGAATATCTTCTGTCCCTGTTCTACACACGCTCGCTGTTCGCAGTCCAAGTATCGCCGCGCCGTGATAAAACTTACACCATTACGTGATAGGGCAGTAAAGCTTGACCTGAAAGCGGGGAAGAATGGCGGGGTTTAGAAAGCGTAAAGACTCTTTTCTTAGCATTCGATTCTTTGGGGGGGGGGGGGGGGTAACTCTGCAGTATTCCAAACATTCTTGCCGAACTTTCCTTGGACTGGCATTCTCTTGATCGGTTTTCTGAATTCCTGCTGCACTTCGTCGGATATGCCGGACGGAATGCGCGCCACGGGGAAACATGACAAACAGAGAGGGTGTTATCTCGTCCTTTATGTATACGCGAAGTTTCGCCTCCACTCGGCTCATTTATTCGTTCGAAATCTTGCTCGGAAACAAGGTAGAGCAAGGTATTTTTATTCTTTAAGTACAGGCGGTCCGAGTATCTACGCTGCAGTCACGATGGCAGTCGTAAAATAAAAAATTCATATCGAGATGCTGATGCCTGCGCTTCTTGTGGTTACGGCAGCCCCCGTCATTCTTCTCCCTTTACTTTATCTATGGACAAATTTTCTTGCCTTATTTTCCGGCCGCACCGCGCAGAGGCATTGATCGCGTTTCATTTCCAATTTTCTTCTCGGGAAGCGGCGCATAAAATTTCGACCACCGCTATATAGTTTCGTGTTTCGGGATAACTCTAAGAAAATCCTTCTTTCCATGAGTCAGCGTGTAGTAGCTCTCCGGTCCGTGGATCACGAGAAAGCATCGAACGCGCGGCGGTCCTCGATAAAGAAAATATTTCCGAAGGATTTGAATCGACTTTAATGCAGAATCGTGGTAATCTTACGCCAAGTCCCAGAAGGCTTGTCGTTCCTGCCTGCTGATGGCGGCGCGGTCTCGACCAGGCTGAGTGGAAAAGGGGGACTCGTAGACTCTCCCATCGTTCTCCCTTAGGATCCGCGGGACCCTTTTCAACAACGGGGGCAATAGAAGGAGAGAAGTTGGTGCCAAGAAAGCACAGTTGGCGTGCGGTGAACGGGGCTGAGTAGCGAAAGCGAGAAGAATGCATTTCGGTGGTGAAGGAATCGGGGCCGGGCATTGTGCCGCGACCCGCCGACAATTAGCGGACCCATTCAGAGCTCACCCTTCTGATTTCGGGTGTCTGCTGGTCGAGAAGGGCTAATGGCCCGGAGAATGAAAAGGAGGGCTGCTTGGCGAAATTTAAAACACGCGTGTCGAACAGCAGAGAATGGCTCTGGTGGTAAAGATTCCGCTCCGAGAAACCTGGTCCTTTTATCCGCGTATCACAGGAGGACAATGGCCAATGGGATTAATCATTTTCGTCCTATTCGTGGGCCAAATATATAGGAAGTAAAGAATACTGTGCAATTAGGTATTCAATGAGAGAGAATCCTTTTGCGTGGGGTGTACAGGTGTGTGGTGGACTATCGATGGATTTTTAAAGCTGCAGAAAATTCAGTTTCTCAAATACTATTCAAATCGATCACTTCACGGCGAACGCTCTATTGTATTTGCCTCGCACACACGCTTTTTATCCCCCTTTTGCGTTATCGATGCGCCACGCGTTTTTCGTCAGACCTGCAGCTCTCTGTTACGCGCATTGTCAGAGAGAATTGTTCGAAGACAAAGGGTAGCGAACACGTGTTTCGACGCCACGGAAGAATGATAGTCTGTCGAAAGGGGTCGAAGTTATTCTCTCCGGGAACCGTTTAGTATCGATGAGCGGCGGTGTAGCCAGCCCGTTCCGACAACTTGTAACACAGAAGGGAAACCGTGATGCGAGGAAAAACGAAATTCCAACTATTTCCACCAAGTACTACAATTAGTCAGTGTTGACGTGGCTCGTAATGGCTACCAATGTCGAGGTTGTTCATACTCGTATTTCATAGCTCCCTTCGGCTCGTTTCAGACGTCGTCTACCGGCGCGGTGCGGTGTCCTCGTCGCTGTTGAGCTTACCGATACTTCGAGGGTGGTTGAGTTCGTTTCATGGCTGAGCACGGTGTGTCTCGTTAGGAACTTGAGCTTCCCACCCTTTCTCGGTACAAGTTACCCTCTGCCGAGACCCTCGTGACTCGTCTAAGGGTCTGCGAGCAGAGTTTACCGAGGATTGGGGTAACTTTCGGCTATGACAGCTTCCTCCTTCTTGGTCTTCCGTTTACCTTTCCTTCTTTCCGTCTTCCATCCTCAGCCCGGATCTATGCGCTTCTCCTCGTCTTTCCTCGCTCCTCAATTTACCACGCCTCCCTCTGTATCTTTGCTATCTCTAGCATCGCTAACCAAGCGCCGCTATTAAGGAGACTGACCTCGGCACCGTCGGAAACTACATCAACCCGCGCGTGCCTTCTCTGCTTCTCCTGTCGCTTTATCGTAGTACTTATCCCATGGAAAAAAATGAAACTAGCCGGGCGTTTCTCCAGGGTCATTCGCGTAATTCGCGTCTCCAACGTGATTTCTCGCGGCACAGCTTCCCTTATCGCGGATACACGTCACGACCGATCCTGTTTTAGAAATTCCCCGTAGACCCACAGTCACGGGGGCGAGCTCGAAATCGGACGGACAGGCGGCGAAGCGCGCACTCCACCGGGTTTGCCGGAGCAGCGGCTGACACACGCGAAACCTCTGTGTCTGACCCGACGCAAGCCACTATCCCCTCAGCAGCGGCTTGACGGTTGCTGGAATACATGCTGTAATTGATGATACTTGACGGCAACTGTTGCAGCCGACCCGTGTCTCGAGAGATCACGATAGAGCCGCTGAAGCTTAGCTTCAAAGCGTAACCCATCTGACTTTAGCCGATACCACGAATCGAATTTCACACGTCGTCCTGTCCCTGGTCTAGAAAGTCGTGGACCGTGACAAAGACGTCGTACTCGCTTTACCGTACTCGATCTCCTTCGCCGCTTAAACCGATTTAATTTGCTCTTTACGTTGTACCTTGCCTAGTGCAACATTATTTACTAGGTTATTATTTCATGAGTTTACTATTATTCGAATCGAATTCAAGACGAATCACTTTTCGGGGCCGGGAGGAAAGAGTTAAACAAGCAGCAGCGTTTTATCAGAAAACGGCTCGAAAGGAGCACGGTTCGATGAAGTAACGAGGCTGAAACGGCTGTCGAGTGAAACAGTTTCGTTGGCCCTGTTCCAGTGGCTCTTTCAAGCTCGCGTTTTCCTGTATCAGCCTCGCCAGTATTTCCTGTTTCCGCGCGGAACAACTAATCCGTTCTGTTCTTCATTAATCGAGAGAATCCTTCACGTGCTCGCCTAGGGGTTCATCCTTTTATTGGCCGACGTCCAACGCGTTTCCGCCACTTGCCGCTATCTTCTTATTCCGCTCTATCCTCGCACCACGTTCCTCCTGCTACCCTCCGTTCGCGAAGTGATCATTTTCACACGGATTTATGTAAATGTGAATGTCTGATTAGACATTTTCACGCAACCAGTTTCACTAACTTGTTCTAAAAGTCCACTGCATTCTGTGTGTGAGTTTTTCGTACGCCGATGGAAGCTGGCCGCTATTCTTTCACGCGCTACTGTTTGCGGCAGTTGCCGCGATGCATACACTGATATTGGATTCAGAGGGTCGTTTCGAACTCGGAGTTTGAGCTTTATGAGAATTACAGCCCATTGATATCGTCCCCGTCGCTAACTGCACTGCGATGACGTCTATTTTGTCGGGGTTGTACGTAACAAAAAGCAACGGGGGTTGGTTGAAGCTTCGCGCGACGCTACGCAAAGAGGAAATTCCTGCACGTTTCCGACAGAGGATGGAGAAAGATAAAGGGAAGGGAACGAAGGGAGGATTCGTTCTAGACTCACACGTTCTTCCCTCTGTATCTCTCATTCTCTAAACTCATCCCTTTTCCACTCTCCTGCCCTTTTTCCATTTATTCTTCCGTTAGTCTTTCTCTCATTTACATCCCTTCTCCCTGCGCGCGTACATCGCAAGGGTTTGCGAGTTCAAACTTTTTGGTACGAACGACAAATCCGAGATAGGGCAGCATGTAATTCCCGCTCGGTAGAAGCTATCGCAGCGATAGAAGGAAAAAGCGAAAAAGGCCCGAAGGAAAACGCCGAGGGACGTAGTTACACTGCATCCAAATTCGCCGATGGTTTCGACACCTACCCCTTTCTCGTTTTACCACGCTGCCAAAGTATCGCGTACAAGTCTGTCTAAGTAAGTATTTCTACAAACAATTCTACAAACAAATCTTCTGCACTTCGATTGAAGGAATCGCGCCATTTCATGCAATCGAATTAACCAACACTTTTAACAAATAACATTGCGCTCGTTTGGAGCCTCGCTATTCATGAAATACTTCAAGTAGAATAACTTGAAAACTATTCCGGCTATAGAATCCCCAGTAGAATTTCATCAGCCATTGTTTGCTACGGGAATCGAACGAAACTTTCTTCGCGCTTTCATTTCATTTCAATTGGTTCGATAACGAGTGGTCGCGCTGATAAGGCTGCGATTGCCAGCGAATAACGCTTCCCAGTTTTCGCTTAGTTTAACGAGGCTAACTTCCCGGAAATCATGAAGCGCGTTTCTTTCAGGCGTAATGCAGGTATTGAATTGTTGTTCGCGACCTGTTTCTGTGTTTTTCTCGAGCTTGTTTCGTAACGAGCAGAATCCTCCTCCCTGTTAAAGTGTTGGCAGATTCAGTTACGCTTTCCGCGTTCGTGTACCGTTCGCTACCTAATAATAATTATGATATTAGAGAGGAGAATTATCTTTTGTCCCCTTCGTGATGTTCCAAGCTCCACTAAACCTTACGTTTATCCATCGCTCTGTGATTTGTCCGAGTTCGTACAAGATTCAGCGTGTATCAATAATTCTGCCTGGTGTCCCAAACCCGTGTTGGCCACCGGAGTCCTATTGAATCATCATACTGCTGTGGTTTCGTTCGTAGTTTCTTTGCCCCACGCGTAGAATGACGAAACGGGTCGGGGCCGGTCCCTTGATGTTCACTGAATTAGTAATACGATTTGTGACACTCAGCTTACCGCTGATTTTTGGTTAAAGCCCGTTACTCTACATACAAGTAGGCCGACCGGTGCTTCTTAACGAATTTCCGATAGAGAAGACTCCGATATCCTTCTTTCCTGTTATTCAACTTCTCCACGAGATAGCTCGAAAATTTCTTCCCGGCAAGTAATATTAGATCGTAGTCGGCGATTATTTATGGGCAGCATCACTGAAACTTGGGCTGAAAGTTAACGCCGAGGATCCGTGATGCGCACATGGCCGTTCGAAAAGCAGGTACAGCTCTGGCTCTATGATAAACGATATTGCGCTCACTTCCCATACAACTGACTTTGCCAGTGTATCAGCCACGCCCCTGGCATTAATCCTTATTAACCGATACGAGCATAGAATACGTTACGCAGCCCGGCTATTCGCGAGGCGGAATTTCCTGGAAAGTAGCAGCGTTGGGTTAATTACGCGCTCGTGTCCCGGTTAATTGGGATGTCTAGTCACGCGAAACCGGTCTATCGTTTTCTTTCGATCCATCAACGTTAAAACACATAGTTCAAAATGGATTACGATCTTTTTTCGTTTTTACTCGTTTATTATATTGTATAAAATTGATGAAATATTTATTGTCGCCGAATGCTTTTGCGGCTTTCTATACATTTACAGTGGAAAGCATCTCTGCATGCTTAGAAAGCTGTTAATGATCCCTTAATACAGTTTCGGTTATTACGTAAATCGTTGCAGAGATCCCATCTTTATTACATGACTGAATATTTTTCGCGAAATCTCTACGAGGTGGCTCGTTTCCACCTTAGTTACTCGGTTTATCGACTCGACTTATCGCCACGAGCAGTTTCCACGGTCGAAATGGCCGATAAAGGCGTCGACAGGCTGCCGTCATTTGCAAGTTAATAAAGGTATGTTTAAATGTCACGCTGCCTCGATACACCGTGCGAAAAGTATTCCTTCCTATCGTATATGTATATAAAAGTGATTCAATATGTGCGAGTACTCGGGAATACCCATTATTTCAAACTTTAATCATTCACAAGAATAATCGTACAATAATTATAGGAGGGAGATCAAGTAATAGAGGGAGAAATTCATGGTGCGGTTTAAAGCCATTTCTCGCTCGTAGAATGTGTGTATGTAATAATAGTGTAGGCTGTGTGTGGGAGGTTGCCTTCGGTGTGCTGGTAGCAGTGCTCACAACTGCATAGTCCTGCGAGGAGCAGTTAAATCTGATTAGCCGAGAAAAGCGCTGCAGGAACTCCTCTTGTTAAGACGAGCTACGGTGACGCCACGTTCCGAATCATCCGGTTCCATGTTCCTCCGACGCGATGCCTGCTTCCGCTGCAAATGGAACGTCTCGTGCAATCCTCCCTGACGAGTTCTGCCCCTTCAGACCGAGGGTTGTAATCTGCTCTCACGTTAATCAGACACCGATCTTCTCCCTTTTCTAATCGATGGTTCCTAGAGGTATTATCAGCTGCGCTGATAATAATTTGTCATTGGTTCGTCAAGTCTTGGGAATTTTTGGGCCGATTGCGGTAGAATTTCTCATAGTCGAAGAGCGATGCGGGGTTATTTTCTTGAAATATCTTACATTGATGGATCAATCGTTTGAGTTTCGCAGACCACTCACCTGGACAAGAATTATTTAATTAGGTAGCACTAGGATCAGTTCAGAATTGCAGCACAGTATTTAACACTGTGCTGTATCACGATGGGAACAGAAAATTTCAACAGCAGGAGATCGTCTCGTCTCTGTCCCGGGTGCACCACGGGTAGATAATATTCATCTGCCGGAAGCGGTGTTTCGCGAAGAGCGGCAAGGATAAGTGAGTTACTGGCCGGACAGAATTCCGCGCAATCTCACGTTGCATCTTTAGTATCCAAACTCTGGTCCGCAGGCAGCATCCATCGACCAATATTTACAGCCATTCTTATGCAGCGGAATAAAATCTAAGTGACCGCTCGAAATGCTATTCGATGTCGAGGCACGATTTTACGGACTTCCTTCCTTCAGCAGCTTCCTCTACGAAAATGAAACGCGTAACGCCCATAAGCCGTTTAGCGGTAACGGCGACAAGTGAATAAGTCGGCCGTTCGAAATCTTGTGCAGCGTATTAAGTCGCTGATAATGCGGATTTGATTTGCTCGATCGACGGTGTATGCTATTGTATTCGTAACAGGATGAAGTACGCGACCGATAGAAATCGGTCTCGCTAAAGTATGGGTCGATCGGTGTAGCACACGGTCGAAAATCGGTGGAACTTTAGTTATGGGACAGATTGAAATCTGCATATGTATATTTTGTAGTTCAATAGAAACCATAGTTGATAGTTTTATTAGGCTAATCATCGATCGAACAGATCTCTCCTGTGGCTTTCGAGCGAAAGCAGGTTCTATCCCTTCGGACGAATAATAAATTACAATAGAAGAGCACATCCGAAGAACCCTTTGAAAATTACCCTGGCACGTGTAACCTTGATTAAGGGATGATTCGGTTGGGTGTCCTTCGACTCTTGCACATTTGGATCCCTTATAATCGCACCCGGAAGATAGTGGAGGAATGCCTGACGATAATATCAAACGTGGAGAACACGTTACTACTTTGCCAAGGGAGTTGCTTCGAGTTTCCACCCTCTTTCCGCTATTGTTAGATCCTCGTTTCGAACTAAGTAGTTCTATCGGTTCCATCTCTTTCTCGATCTCCTTTTTGCCAGTCAACGACTCGACCGACGCTACTTTCGAAACCGTAAGCATAATTGCAAAGTCTTGTCTTTGGAAACTAGGCAACTCGACGATCCTTTCTGTTATCAGTCTTGCTAGCTGATCCCACTAATGAGGAAATTAAAGCATCCGCGTATAATCGATAACTAAGGGTTGGGAGGTAGTTGAATAGAAGGTAGTCGCGGCCACAAACTTCCAACTTCGATTATTCGACCGCCTGCTGTTTGGCGAAAGATGATATTCATACCTGCGCTAGCGGTTCGTAATTTCCGCCCTTCCAAATGATCGCATGAAACAGGACTTTGCCGAGAGACAAGCGAAAATTATTTTAGCGGGAATTTCTGGCGTACAGTGTGCTTTTGAGAGAATTAAATAGGATTGTTGAAGTTTGAAAATTAACAAAATGTGTGGCTTACATGTGTGAATGTTTGAATCATTGTATATTTGAAAATCGGAAATTTCAAAAATGAAGAAATTAGCGAATTTGAAGATTCGACATAGTTGAAACCTCGAACGGCAGTTCTCTTGCCGTTCTATTCTCCGGTTAGGTCTTGAAGTGGCGAATATTTTGCCGCATAGCGCTGGTCGTGTGCAGGTCGCGAGGACCACCCCGATCGATCGATACGTTGAATGGGAATCGTAGCGCGGCTAGGCGCGCTGCGTAATATTTTCATGGAATTCCGGCAACTTTCCGCCAAGTTTCCCCGTTGGATGCTGGCTATTTGTTTCCCAAACAAAGCTCGCTGGCCGCGAGGAGTTTTCGGCGCCCCCACTTTATTGATTCACTTGAACCGCTGTCGAAAAATTAATTTTGCATTCGGGGCTCAAAACGTTTTGGAAATGGAAACCCTCCGAATTCGTAAGATGACTATTTTCCGGATCAATTGAGTAAATGCTGCTGTTGGCTTTTAATCTCCTTAAATGTATCTCGCTCGTAGAAGAGTTCTTGTTGGTTTCGTTGCACCAGCAACGTTGGAAACCGAAGAATTTTTCTCGCGCCTCTCGAAAGCGGGGGTTGCCTAGTACGCGCGTGAAAGCGGCAAAAATCCTGCCGATGAAACATTCCCTCTCTTTCTGGTCTCTCGCGGACAAATATTGGCCGGCGAAATTGACTAGGAACGTCGCGTAAATTGCGAAACCGTTGGTCACTCTCTGTTCTCGCTTTACCATTTTCATTTTTCACCACTACGACAACGTTCCCTATTTCTCCGACTGCTTCCAACGCCCCTTCCGTTTTTGTCTTCGTTCCTATTTTCTTTTCCGCGCTCACGTTGCGTGCTCGGGCGAGCAGAACCGGGCGAATGTGAGAGGCGCTATTAGGGCAGCGCTGACGGGAGACGTTGATCTTGACCGATCGAAACCGGAATTTCGTCGTCGTGTAACCGGCTTTAGCAATTGGGTCAATCCCCTGGGAAATAACCCGTCTCTTTCAGAGAATATTCCTTAAGGATGTCCCTTTTGAACGATGAGGCGCTGATGAGAACGATTATGCACGCCTCTCTATTATCCTCTCCACCTAGGCATGAAGCTCGTACACTCGACAGGGATAAGGGAAAAGGTAGGGCGAACGAAAAAATATACTTGGAGAAACGAGGATTAATAAACAGTGGGAAGAGTGCGATACGCATCCCCGAATTTGCATGCATTATTGTGTCTCGTCTTGTTCTCTCGTTCCTCTGTTCACTGTTGCGCCCCTTCCTATTGTGTCAACCCCGTCGCAAACTCTTCTGAGTGTAGATATCTACATACATATATCCAGATTGCTTGTTAAATACAGCCGCGTTCTCGCGTAAGCCAGCCCCGATTCATTCATCGCGACTGTTCATGGGAGAAATGCATTCTTAAGCATTCGTTTTCGCAGCAACGTGCCCGGCGCCTGGTGTCGTATCAACCCTTTTAGGGCCTTTCGCTTGATCCCCGTGAACAACGCGTATCTGGGGCTCGAGACGGTTTTCATCTCTTTAGAGACATCTCGTGTTTCGTCTTTGACATAAGAGTAGCTGCGCGACTCTGCAACCCTTTCGTTTCTCAACTGGAAACTTCTGTTGGGCAAAGCGCTCAAAACTAGTACTCTGAATTGGATGATATAAAAAAAGGGGAATGAGAAGAGGGAATATCCGTCGTAGTCTGGCGAAGCAAAAACAGCTCCACTAACTTACCCAGGAATCACGGCTCGTTTCGCTAATTGAGAGCGTTTCGGCGCCAATAGGCGGACCGATTATCGTCGGCTAGAAATCCGCGTCGCCGCGACACGTAGCAAGTATACCTCGGGGGTGCCTGAAGGCGATCGAGCTGATTATTATTGGTCCGTTAGGACACGCGCTGGCGTCGATCGACTTAATGGACTCGTACGTTGCGGCCAGCTGAATCAACCGACCGATCTGTCCCCTCGTCTATTCTCTCTAAAGGCTACGACTATCATTCTCCGTGATAATCGACAGCCACCCCGTACCTTTTTGCCCTGGGGTTGAATCCCGCTGTTCGATCACTCGATCCCCTTTTCATCCTTCGCCGTTTCTCTCGTGATCCTTTCCTTCTAGATGAACTCGTTAATTGTTCTTTCGGAGGAAATCGAAAGCTTCCTTGGTCTTACGTTAGGAAACAGAGTAGCTGTTTTTCCTTTAATCCAAAGAATCCCGGAGGGATGCTAGTAAAGACACATCTAGTTAGACGGATTCCTAATTGCGTGTATTCTGTACATACGAATCTTGCAAGGAAGTTCGAACGGTGTGGCAAAAAGCCGGAGCCTCGTTACGGTGCGCGACAAAATAGGTAGTTAGGGGTTGCAAGGATGACGCTCGGGGGTTGCCTGGTCGAATTTGAATCCGGGATTAGAAAGTAGCTGCAGGTGGGATCTCCTCGATGCACGCGCTGGGATTTGAGGTCGCGTTGGGCCAGCTTCGTGCCGACCTACGAGCATGCGTTTATTAAATTGCTATCCTCCTCTGGGGTGGCCACCCCTGGTTACCCTCCGCCACCGCGACGTTGCCACGTTTAAATCTGAATTAACTGCTCGGGCGTGGTTCTCTCAGGTACGTAGCCATCTTTCCTTCGTAACTAACCCAGGGGTGGTTTCGCGAACGAACCAAGACCAAGGTGTCGTATTATCTACTCGCGAAGGACGTCGCTCCTATGGAGTATCTTGAATATCGCTGATCTACTCACGAAGTGATTATACTGCCCATGATTTATGTCGCGTACGGTCTCCCACTGCGAGGAGCCTACAGAGATCCCGGGAGTAGTTTATCGTCCCCTCTCCTGAAGCTGTACATTTATTGGAAGCTGGCAGTTCTTAATAAAAGCACGAGGAAGTGATTGGAAAAGTAGGCCCTTATAAGCGTCAGGCATATTAGCTGGAAGGATGACTCGAAAAGCTGTTTACCAGAAGGAACGCTAATTTCGATGTGTACACACTTGTAATATTCTTACGAAAGAGCAGCATTGTTTGGCGATTTATACTTTTGCGAAGGGGATCGATCCGCTAAGGAGGGCTCGAGTTTAGTAAAAATCCTGCCCGAAATTTCTGCCCTCACGGTTAATTAATTAAATCAAAGAATTATCCATGATAAAATTTTCATGCTTCAACTTCTGAAATTCAGTGGTCGAATTTTATTATCATGCGCAAAGTTTGAATCAGCCATTTAAGAAATTGCTCCGCCACTTTGGGGCAATTTCTTCCTGAGGAACACGTTTTAATCTCAAAGTAGACTCAAACGGTCCTCTCGGAGAATCGTTTCCTTTCAAAAATCTCTGCATAATTCCCAGCCATCTTCCTCTAAAATACTAACTAAATGTAAGTCGATTACCCGCACCGTGCAAATTTTAATCACGAAAGAACCACTCTGTTTCCCTGCCTGGTGGCATGTTCGTTCGGTAACCACGGCCCTCCCCGCCACGTCGGCGTGGAAACTTAATTAGTCCCTCGAAATAGCACTCGGTCAGCACCCCGCTGTCACACAATCATGGTGGCTGACCCTTTTTCCTTGCGTCGTAATCTTGTGACCGCCCTTCTCTCCACCGATAAACGAGGGAAAATAAACTAATGGCCGAGGAGTAAGAGAATGCTCGCTATTGCACCACCGTGCCAGCATTATATTAAACGTTACAAATTTACGACTGCTGACGCGTTTGCTTCTGCTTTCCACAATTCCTTATCACGTTTCCTCCTTTTTCCCTTTTTCTTTACCGCCGTCTTTGCTAAGCTTATCGCTTAGCAAATTTCGGTGAACCCGATCATTTAGCGGGGAAGAAATATTCTAGAAAAATACAACACTTGTAGAAAACAGGTGCCACCCTTATTACCGGCTGACATGTTGCGCTTTATATTAGCTCGCTTGTAATTCAGGGGTGCCGGCCTGCAGAGTCGTTTCACAGGATAAGGAAACGTTTGCGGAGGCCGGATTAAACCTTCACAGGTAGAATTAACCTCCCTCCCCTTGCAGCTAGTGTGGCCACTTTCTGGGAATAATAACCCATCCCTGTTTCCCTTAAGCTTGGACAACACTTTTCTTTTTACAGTGGTGGGATGGATTTCGTTTAAACATTTTTCTGCCGGATTTAATAGTATATTCAGGTGGATTAAGAACTGTTATACCTCCTCTGCTAGCAGCTTGAGTCTTGCGTTCTTACAGCTACTTCGTTTCTTGCTCGATAATTCCGTTATCATTTTCGAAGCTACTATCCACGCGTACAAGTGGAATTTTCTCCGGGCATCATCGTGATAGGAGTTTTAGAGAAAAGGTTCGAGTTTTATTCAGCGTCGGTAGTACGGTATCTCCCCGATTATCTTCCGGCTAGAGGAGATTTCCCCATGACTTTTTGATCATTCTAAGTAAGAACGTTCTAGTATTCGGTAAATATTTTATCCGCCACCTTTCTGCGTTTCTTTGAAAAAAAAAGGCTTGCTCGCTGGAACTTTTCTCATTCGGGGGGCCAAAGTTGAATCGCGATCGCGTGTTTACCTTTTCCCCGAGGTGGCGTGGGGTCGAAGTTTAATTAAGTGGCCGGCTCTCATGATTTATCGTCCGTAGTTGTTCGTGGGGCTTCCGGCTCTAGGCAGATTTGCCAGTTCGTTATTTTCTGAAGATACAACATAGGGTTTCGCAGCGACGTCCGCCCGGGTCTGATCTTGATGGAATCAATCTACTTACGAGCATCCCCTTCGCTCGTCAAGCTCTCCGTTCCTCTCGCCTGCATTCTAATCCTCTTTCCTGCTTTTCATTGTCCATTTCGGGGTCGGCCAAACACCGGCAGATCCTAAACAAATACCATCGCTCTCTTGCTTCTTATCTACCAATGGAAGAACGCTTATTTTTGCTCTGGACCCCTTTGTTCTTTGTATTATTGTTTGTGGAGTCTGATGCTGAATGCTACTGCTAATTACTCGGTCATTATGTTTCCCGGAAGTAAATTAGAATTTCGTACCTAGAATCCCATGTTATAGATGTTTAGCAATTCAATATCTCAGAGTTTTCTATTTGAAAGTGAATTCTTTTTCGTTGTTTTTTTTTTATATTGAAGGGGCTTTGGCTCTTTTAGAACAGATTCGTGGATCTTCTGTATTTTTCCACTAGGACATATCGTACCTGGCGCATCTTTCGTTGAAACTTTTACGATGTTTGCTTTATGCTCGTTGTGCCCCTTGCAGTGCTGCTTCCTTTTTTCCTCCCAGTTTTGTCGTGACCGTTTTTATACTTGCGCGCACAGAGGAGATCAAAGTTTTCGTTGCCGGGGACGAATTTTGTAGTACTCCAGTCAGCGAAGATGACAGAAAGGGCTTTGAACCGAGCGTTTTTACCGGTCGCTTCAGAGGATCTCTCAGTGTTTTACCTTCTGTACTTTTCATCCTTCGCTGTTTCACATGCCGTCCGCTCTTTCCACCTGTCCGTTTTTCTCTGTCTCCTCTTTCTGTGTTTCGCGATGCTTATGCATCTGTGCATCTCCGCGCACAAGTATGCTTAATGAAATTCGCAAAAAAAAAAAAAAAAATGCCTCCTTTCCAAATGTGTCTGCAAGATTGCCTTGGTACATTCCACATTCTAAAGGCTTATATTTGGAAAGATCGGTTGCAAACTTCTTTTACATTGATAGTACCGTCGGCCTTTCCTGTTTCTTTTTCTTTTCTAATCTATCGATCCGCTGCGCCGTTACGAGCAAGTCTAGTCGCGACGATACACGTTCCAGTGCTTGAATGCAATTTCCGCTGTTCCCTCGATAACGCAACTCCCGCCTAGGGCGTTAAGTAATTGTGTGAAACGGCATTCAAACGATATCCTTTGGAGAAACTGCGTAAACTAGAACGCGGGGATGAACGATCTTTCGCAGGTATTCGAATTAAATGAACTTGTCGCGACGCGAACTTCACAGTTGCTGAGGCGCCGATTATGCCGACGCGGCGTCGAGATGAAATCGTTCTGTGCACGACAACACGAGATTTCTGCGCTCTGTTTCAGCGATTTCACCTTGCTCTTGCGTTGCAGATACACTGCTCCCTGTATCTTCCCTTCGAGTGTCCCCCACGTCTGTTCCTCGAGATTCGTCCAACTTATCCTGACAGATTTAATGTTTTCCGGAATCCTTAACGGCCATCAATTACAATTTATATCACAATAATATAAAATATCCTCCAATTATTATTTGAATGAAGTTTCGAGCATTCTCCAAAAATGTTTCTTCCGTGCTAACGAAACTGCTAACGGGGAAAACGCGAACGAACAAAGCTTGTTCTGGAACGTTTTCATTGAGAGGGTCAGCAACGCTTGTGATAGCAGTTTCGGTGGAAAGCAGAGCACGCTACGAATCTCTGACTCCGTTTTTTCCTTGATTTTATCGGCCTTTCGGTTTGAGTGTCGCTTCGGATCCCGAAACGCAGGCATAAGGTAGTAGGAAGAAGTCTCAGGAGAGGCTGTCTATCGAGGGGTGGTAGTCGGTTTGACTGGCATCCTAACGACACAAGGGTGGCTCTTACTTTTTCGTTTGCAGGAGCTTCCTTCCATATTGCCACTCAAAAAGGCATCGTCGTCCTCCTGGAATGGGCGTCGCCCTCTGGATTCGCTCGATTCCTTAATGCGACGAGTCACCCTCTCTCTATCCACCCTTTCTCCGTCCTCTTCCTCTTCTCCTTCCTACCACTCGGTCTTCATACGTGGCGAAGGATACGTTGAATCGGTGGATAGGATATATCGGAGAAGACACGGGGGTGGAACAACATTTTCGAAGACACTCGTTGA
The DNA here is from genome assembly GCA_023838395.1 of Holcopasites calliopsidis. Lineage (NCBI taxonomy): Eukaryota > Metazoa > Arthropoda > Insecta > Hymenoptera > Apidae > Holcopasites > Holcopasites calliopsidis. The sequence goes on from JALHAQ010000011.1 coordinate 249,885, forward strand.
TCTACATTCTAGCTGCTACTCTCTCAGCCATCCTCCGGCGGGCATCCTCTTTCACCGGGGATATTAACAGATAAACTCTGCCCTGGTGGGTGAAATTCTTGTCGTTCTTTGATTTCGTGCATCTGTCGGGGAACCTTTAGTTGCATTTGTTCAGCAATACTACTACCATTAACGTATATCCCACTTTTATAATTATCGTGTCTAACATTCCACGAATATTTTCCTGCCGAGCAATTAACTAGGACTTTTGCAAAAAGCTTGACAGCGGCAGTGAGAGATTTGTCTTATAACGTGTGTTATCGGCGTAGCATCCACAGTGAACGTGGACTTTTCGGTGTCGGGAAGAATGCTGCAAGAAGTTAATACATCATCTTCGTTTAATAATAAGCGCGCTTCCGAGGTACTGAATTCGTAAAGCGTTTGTACTCGGGCTCTTTCCTGTCTCAAGTTTTCCGTCGCTCGAACGACGAAGAGTGTTCGGGAGGCTGGAACCTGGGGCACGAGCAAAGGAAGAGAACAAGGATGGGAAAAAAGAGCGGGGCTTGAAGGAGAGGGCACGTATAAATTGTAGCTAGCTCGGGCCACGTCCAACCTCGTCGACGGCGTTATCGAATCTGCAATTAAAAAGTTCCGCAACTAATTTCAATTTAATCGTACGCCGCCCTCCCTCACACCCGGCTCCTCCCATTTCGCGTACTCGCATCTCGTTTCGACGCTGAAAAAGGTATCAGCCTAGTTTAGGAATTAGTCCCGCTTAGTTTCCGAACAATTCCTCTCTTCCCTTTATCCCTTGCTTTACTTTTTCTTGTTTTTATACCTCTGTTACTACGACGAGTCGGCTTGCCTTCCCTTTACCGGCTGTTCTACTTTGTTGATTATCGATCGACTGGAGAGTGAGGCGAATAGCTTGTGAAAGTATCCGATTTACCGCGGTCTTTCATGCTATTATGCGTGTGTGTGATGTCTGAGTAGTATAGAGTACGATTTTCCCTGCCTTTCATCGGATCGAAAGCGACTGAGGTCGTTAAAGTAATTCTGTCACTCGATCTTCCTGTAATTTTTTATTTTCCTGGTGCTTTTGTGCAGCAACGAGTAGTAACGCGTTTCGTTTCCTTCTCTGTTCCAGGTAAGATCACTGTACTGATGCCTGTATGTATACATATTTTAGTCTTTGGGCGAAGGCATCGTATACGCGGTCACAAAGGCAGCGTTATAGTACAGCTTCCAACAGGTGCGGTGCGTTGAATATTACAAAACTTAAATTCAATATATTATTTATATTATTTAAGTAATGGAATTAAATTTCCATTACTTGAAGAGAGTCGATTGCCTCGAGAAATGCAATGATATAATTTTATCTGAATAGGCAGATTTATTTGAAAAGATCTACAGAAATTAGAACGCCATTTTAGCGACATAATTATTGTAAAGAAATCTGTCGCGTCGAAACAAACTGACGAGCACTTTCGATGATTATATTTACGACGATGTGCCTACGGTATCTTGACTCGAGAATAGAGATGATACGGTGGATTTCCGTTTGTCTGTTTGGGGGGAAAGTGGTCGCGGGCGTCGATGCGGTACGCCGTGAACGTGTTTCACAGCTTAGGAGAAGATTAGCCAACCCTCACGTAACGATAGGATTTGACCATTGAGGGAAGATTACTAACGCTGGAAACCACTCAGCGTGGATTCAGCTTTAAGCGTGTTACACAATTACGTCTAGGAGTGCCTATGGCCGCATGATCGAGTTGCTAAAAAGCTCGGCACATTCGGTTCGACCTATGCCGTATAAGAACGTCCAGAAATCTTTCTCAAAATAATATTTTTTGGGATATGAATTATGATTTGAAGCTGTGACAAGCGAAAAATACAGTGTTGGAATCGCGTTTGTGCGCAATTACAGACCATGGGAAAATTTCGACAAATTTTTGCCAAGACGGAGGATAGACGGGGGTGAGCCGCCCCTTAGAAGAAGCGAGTTACGAAGTGGAACTTTCCAGAATGTATATGAAAGGCGGAGGTAGAAAACGTAGTCTCTAGGCGGGTCGCGAGTTCTACATTCGGGAGAGCTTCCACTTAGCTATTTGTCAGGCCGATGCAAATCTCCGCGGAACTTGCACGAAATCCCCGGTGAAAATTTCGCAAAAAACTTCTCTTACCGTATAGATAACGTTGTGGAAACTCTTGCGTTTAATTTCTCTTGACAAATTTGCTCAGACTACCGCCCTAAGATTTCCTATTATTTACTGCCGAACCAATACCCTCGTCACAAAATTCTTCAAAAATTCCGCAAATTCTATGAATCTGATTGAAGAAAGATAGATCATCTGCAGCGAAAAAGGAAAAGCCTGTAAACGGGCCTACGCGTTCACGCATAAGAATGAATTGGCTGGTGCGGCACGTAGCAAGCGATGAATCGCGTGGTTGTGGTTTAGACGGGTCTCGAAATTGCCGAACCGACCTACAGCTTATCCACCTTATCCGGCCAGTATTACGAAGCCAACGTGCAACCCGGTTGTAGCTCAGACTATCCTCCGATTCGTTTCTCTTCATAGCTCCGTTTCCATCAGGAAATTCCAGTGCCTGCTCTTATTTATCCAGGACTGCCGGATCGCCAAGGATCCGTAAGCTTTGTCTTTCCTCTAGCCGTCAGAGTTGCGCGAGCTGCTGCTGCTTCCGCCCTATTCTATTTGTTCGTCACCGTGCCGTCTGCGAAAGCATTCATTATTACCTCCTCTCACCGATTTGACGGCGAGCTCAAGGAAAACAACGGAGCAGCTCCGTCGAAGGAGAGGACACCCCGCGAGGCGGGCCGCCGCCTTCGATGCTTGAACCGAACGTAATTTAATTAACCTGGCTTTCTCTGTTTCCTAGTTGATCACTGGCTAGGGTTAATTGATTCGTCCGTAGGTTACAGAGATTTATTAGATCAGACAATAATTAGCATTGATATTTTACTACTCTCCTTTCAAACGGAGTGGAACGAAGAGCAATTTATTTTTAATTGCTCTATTTATTTAAACATTTTGATCCATCGAAGTCAGGTGATTACTGTGAATCGATATCGGGAGGATTCGTTTACCGCTTCGCCAAGGATGTTCGTTTCGAGTTGCATTCGCGTGATTGATCGTCCCGAAGGGGGTAGGTTTAATGGAGAAGGCGAAAGTAACGCAAACAAGGGAAAATCGTATTCCCGCGAGCGAGCGCGCTGTTTAAAGTTACTGCGTTTTCGAGTGGAAATTCAGCGTGTTGCAAAAAGTTGCCTGCAGACCGGTGCTCCAGCACGTGATCACGACAAGCTGTGTGCAGCCAGAAGTACGGTACAAAAGAGGGAGGGAAAAAGAAACGGAGGGAGGAAGGGGAGAGGCGGCGAACTACTAAGTTTGCAAGATCAACTAAAGTACCCTGGTGGTTGCTCGAAAGTCGGTCCGAGAATACGAAGCGTGGCAACAAAAATAAAATAAACGGGGCTTATCCGTACTCAGGCGGGTGTAAATTACACGAAGACCGAGTACCCGGCATGGCCAGGGAAAATGTGGCCACTCTACTCTTCTATTTTCGCGCGTGCACATCGTATTACACTGTGATAGCCCCGTTGAATTACTATGCAGTTGTCGCCACCCCGACTCTGACCGCGTTCCTCTTTTTCGCTGGCCGTCCAGCTTCTTATTATCCGTTCACTCGTTTAGTCTCGCCGCGGAGAGAATAGTTTGTAGGCGAACCAAAATTGTTTCATTTTTTATATGATTCAATCAGATACAATTCTTTTAGTCCATGGTTGATCGGCATTAAATTAGGCATTTAATTATTTCATTTTAGTTTCCGCAAATGTCACTACCATTTTGAAGTCAATGAAAGACTCGCAGAACAGCACGATATCAAGGAGAATTTCCAACTTTTCAATATTTATGATACACAGTCGTGTCGATCTATGCGAGCCCTTTACGCTTCAGCGAGTGCTCCCTTTCCAATCGAAGGAGGCCTATAACCTGTCCCAGATTCTAAAAGCAGACCGCGACTCGTCGGATCGACTAATCTTCAGCGGATCGATGGGTACGCTTGGTCGCGAAAAAGTTTGCAATATTCCATCATGTAGGAGGCGCGACGCAATTTCCAAATGCAGTCCGCGGATCCAATTTCCGAGGTGATCGCTAAAATTGCGCCGAATTACGTGCGCGCATACGTATACACGCTCACACGATCCATCCATCGTACCTACGTTTCATCCCAAAACCACCGGCTAGATATTCGTATGTATACATATATCTGTTCAGAACCCAATGTGGACTGATTTCGTTTCGCTGGAGGAGGCATGTCGAAAAGTGGATCGAACTTCTAAGAGATATACGGAGAACGTACTACGCGACGAGCCGAGCTTGGACAGGATATTGGACCCGGATTACATATTAGTCAGCGTCATTTCTCTACGGGAATTTTCCTGCTGCTCTCCAAACTCCTCTGTGTATTTTACGGATACAGATATCGACGATTTCAATCTCGAGAAACATCCGTCCATCGATCGTTTCTTTTTTTTTCATCGAGCTTCGTTCTCAACCCCCTCAAGACGAACGACGAATCGACAGACCAAGGGTTAAGGAGCATTGCAAACGGCCACCCACCTACGCTCGTCTTCCATCCATGGAATTTCGTATCCTTCGGTTCCTGGTTAATCCAAGGAGCTAATGCTCCGAGGTTTGACCCTCGGATTAAGCACGCTCCTTATCACGGTTCAGCCAAGCTATCGCGAATAAGTCCGCTCGATCATTAGGGTTTCCTTTTAATTAAGAGCCACGGCTGGCCGTCACAAGAGGGTTCGACCCATTCATCAGACCCGTTATATTCTTGCACGATACTTGGGGGTGACTGTGATGAGCTATCCTTCCCGAGGCTAACCGCGACGAGGGTAGAAACGCCTGACGGGCCACCTGTAACAACCTCGCGTTCAACATTGTATATGTATGCATTAAGATCGTGCGGAGATATAGCTGATTCTTTAAAGAAAACAGATTGATTGAAAAATGACGTTTTGGTGTAACCCCCGAAAGTTGCACTTAACTTCTCCAAGTACGAGTATAGTAATATTAATGACATACATCTTCTGAAGAAATTGTATACCGCAGCATCCTCTTTACGAAACCAATTATTCCCACCACAGAGAGTTTCCGTAAAGACCGACCAGGATTGTCCAAAAATTTGTTCCCCTCCAACCCTTCTCGATTCCATCAGAGGAGGAACAAAGTTGTGGCAAGTTTGCGGGCAGAGAAAGCGTAATTCAGGGGGAGCGTTGGCTGGGCGGGAAGCATGTGAAAGCGCTTCAGGAACAGGGGGAGGAGATGCCCTGCGCCTTATCTCCGAGCGGATATGACGGTGCCAGGGGGGGTGGCGAGCACGCGACGGACAAAAGCGGTGATGCGCGTGTGAACCATCAAGTCGGAACGAAGGGCCCGTTGGAAGAATTCTACCATGTGCACATGTAAGACAGGAATATTGAGATGCTGGCAAGCGTGCAAGGTGGTGTTGCATCGGCGGTGGCTGTTGTTTAGTCGTTTCGGCGCGGCTCGTATCTCATAGCGCAGCGGCTGGCTTGCACGTAAAACCTCATCGTGTACTATGTATTCGCGTTCCCAGCCGATAAGGGATGCCGGTTGTTTGCACGATTTCGGAAGGGGAGCTTGGAGTTCCAAGCAGAACGCGTAGGGTGGCAGGCGGTTGTGATAAGGGTTTGTTGGCTCAGTTCTATTTGGATATTTGTCGTGATATAGCACACTTCAAACGAGAAAACATTGGCCCGGTAAACTAAGAATTAATCAAGACTTCTACATACATTTGTATCTCGCGTGTTACTTTTCCTAGCCTTCTATCCTTCTTTTTTCACCGGAGAAACTGGAAAGGGCAGATAGGTGGGAATATCGCCTAGCTCGGCGAAGAACGCGCAAGAGCGTGAGCGCATTCTCCGTGGTGCAGAAACATTCTCGCGCAGTTTTAAATAATAAATTCGAAGACTGCGTTCAACCAGCCGCGCGTTTCCCACACAACATGTATTATCGCGAATTTAGTCGGGTACGACCGAAACTGATACCAGCTCCCTTATCACGCGAGTGTTTCTTATCTCGCGGCATCCCCGGCGTAAAAAATGGAAGATACTTTCCCTTCTTCCATTCATTGATTAAAGTTCTAAATCCGAAATCGTTGAAAAGAAAAGAAACGGGCATATATATTTTGGTCGATTGAAATTCCATGTATCTAGGAAAAAGGTGATGGAACTGGGCGATTGCAGTTTCGTGTAAATACAAGGGGTTGCAGAGGAGTTTCTTCGGAGCAGAACGGCGAATGCCCGAGGAGATCGCGAGATGAGCACGTGCGACCGATTCGACCAAAGTTTGATATCGGTAATCGATAATTCAATTTTGGACCTGCGTAATTAGACGAGCCTCGCGGCAGGCACGATGAAACTGTGCCACTGCTCTAATTGCCTCACGCTGCTCCTGGTCCATTCGTCGAATCGTTGCTTGCGCCTACTGTTAGCGTTTCATTCCGACAAAGACCCTGCCCGAAGACGTAATAATTGAGCGGAAGTGCAGTGGCAGATTGTTCTTGGTAACTGTGCTACAGAAGTTTTGAGGAATATTTTCGTTCCAAGCAGGTACTTTTCTTATTTCAAAGCGGTGAAAATAAATCAAATAATTGGAGGTTGGGAAAAATTGTGCTGATCGACACCAGCGTGGAATATTTTTCCGGACAAGGGATTGATTTCCCGGTTGTTTGTCTTTACGCGAAGCTGCTAGATAGAGGAAAGAAAACCACTTTAACTGGAGGAAAGCGCGGTTTATTGTTTCGAGTTTAGAGCTTTCCCGCTAACTGCCCTTAATGGCAAACTGACGCGTCATAAATCGCAGAGTTTCGAACGGCGGGACCGTGTTTCCTGTTCTATCGTGCGAAAGCTCCGATTGGATATTTTTTTTGCAGCTGCAGTAGGGTTGCCCTTACATCAGACGCGCTTAAAAAACGGACAGATTCACTGATATTTTTAACTGCACCGTCGAGTTTCATCAAAATTTCGCGGCTTCAAAGATTTTCTTTCAATCATTTTAAATGCCAAGCCTGTCGATTATTTGATTAATTTATCACGGCCGTGAATAATGGTTACTGTTAACTTAAAATTATCGTAAAGAACGTAGCGTGTGCTCCGCGCGATGATTAAAGAGCGCGTGCTGAATTAACTCGCAACGATTAATCGCGGCGATTAATTACACGGATCGCAGGGGCTGGCCGCGTTATATTTCGATGACACTCGTTTCGATTGCACTTACGGCTACGAGAGTTGTTATTATGCAAATGCAAGCGCGATACATGACAGCTGAAAACGGCGATGTTTCGCGGATAATTAGCGACGCGTAGCTAAGCGCAAAAAGTCACGCGAGCCCGCGCCGCGTTTCCGCTGCGTAATTCATCGACGCCGTTTCCGCATTACCCCTAACGTTTCTCTCGATTTTCTGTCTCGCCGGTAATATTCGATGTTGATTTACTGCTGACCCAATTGGATGCCGTCAATTCTGCGAACCACTCGTACACAGGGTAGTAAAATTGCTGCTCTCATCGCAGTACTGCGATTTTCTTTTTCTCTTTACTGTGCCTATTTTTTCGCATCCCATTTATTCCTTATTTCTAACATTTTTGATTAAATACGTTCGTTTAATAGTTTGATAAAACAAGGTGAGGTAATCCCAAACTAATCATACGTACCATTCATCGGCAAATCGGAGGAACGCCTGGAAAGGGTTTCAGACCTCGCGGAATCTCGTGAATTCCCAGCAGAAAAAAGAATTCGATAAGCCGTCGCTCGCACGGTGTGCATCCCTTTGATCGTGCTCCCTGCCACATATTTTTTTTCTACGAATCTATTTCCGACGTATCAGTTATGAGAGAAAATACCCCGTCGGTATCTTGTCTTTCATTCCACCCCCCTTCTTCTCCTTGCTTGCTGTCGCTGTAGACGGATGAAATCGGCTTCCGTTGGTTCTCGTACGTTTGCCGGTATTTCTTTTTGATCGGCTCACTCGTCCCACCACGCTCGATCTTCTTTCTCTCTGCAGTCGCGCGTTACGCTTTCAAAAGCGCCTTTTCCCTTCCGTGCTGCATCCCTTCTCTCTCTCTCTCTCTCTCTCTCTCTCTCTCTCTCTCTCTCTCCCCCTCTCCCGCGTCGTCGTTTTCGATGGCGAGCAGGAGAGGCGGCAGGTGCACGGCCCGCTGACACTTTTGTACGGCACACACTCTCTTTCTCCTTTACCTTGCATCGTCTCTGCGAGCTCTACGGTTGTACTCGGCTCTCCGGGGGCGCGAGAGCTAAAAGAGGGGTGGAAGAAGAAAGGGGTGGATTGTACGTCCCCGGATGACGGTCTTTAAAAACTTTCAGCGCGCAACTTAGTTGAAAAGCTCGACCACCTTCGCCCTCTCCATCTCCGCACCCCTTCTTTTTCTTTTACGTTCGTTCTTCGAATCCTCCCTTCTCGCCCTCACAGTGCCCTTTCTTCCCAACGTACTGCTTCTTTTACCGGGCGAGGGTGTCGCGCGGCTACAAACAGTCGCCCCCTTCTTACAGTTAGTTGTCATAGCTGCGAAGGGTTCGCGAAAAGTCATCGCCTTAATAATAATTAGAACGAAACGATTAGCCTCGTTGAATGAACGTTTTAATCGTAGACTTTTTATTTGTTCCGTACCAGTGTCCTATTTAAGCGCAGAGCTACGGACATCCCGGCAGGTATTGCGTAGAACAAATTGTACAATTTCCCTAGCGTTGTGTGCGCTAAATGGAAATGCACCGTGGAAACTTGGCGAAGGGTAGATGGAAAAGTATCTATTCTCAGCTAATCGTTTCATAATTCCATACCTGACACCGTATTAGTAACTTTCGCCAATGGAGCGAGCCTCCCTGTTGTCGGAAGGGAAAAAAGAATCGCTCCCACCCTTTGTCCCTAACTTCTGCAATATTCTCGAGCCTTTCTCTACTCTTTGCAAAATTACCGCAGTGCCTGTACCCGTCCGTGGAACAAGCGTGCGTCGTCGGTAATGCTTTCAACCCCTCCCGCCCGAACCACCGGAGCTCATGGTCATACACTGATAACGGCCCGCTTGTATGTGGAGGAGGTACGACCGTAAAACAGGAAAGGAAAAAAATAGAAGCAGCCAAGCGTGTGAGAAAAGGGAGAAGCACCTCCATCCACCATTCCACTTTCCACCGCGAAGCTAAACGTTCACGCTTTTATGGGGTTCCGGATGCGGCCCATGAAAAATTTGCGAAGAAACTTTCGGAACTGTTCCCGCCGTCACCGTGCACGCCCCAACCCTCTGCATCCTTTGCTACCGCTTCCCTTCTCCTGCGCCCCTTGGCAGTCGTATAGATAGATAGCGGAGATGAGCCTGTGGCTTTTGTCCGCGCAACTGCTCTTCGTCAGACGAGCTTCCTCCTTTTTCTTCCCGTAATAACTGGCACGGGAAGGGAGTTACTGTGTAATTGGAAGAAGGAGGAGCCACATTCGTGAATGATTGAAGAGTTTGTTCATGGTTTCGTGGCATCGGAGTAAGAATTAATTTTCCAGGAAAATGGATCTACCTTCACGTGCACGTAATTAAGAAAAAGCATAAATTCGTTTATCTAGAATGGGAGCACGCACGTGACGCGAGGACGACGATAACCGCGTGGCCAAGGGAAACGTTTCCTGCGAGGGGTTGCAAAAATGATGATTAGCTGGATTCAGCTTCTAAACCAGCCAATGCTAACAGGGGGAATACAGTCGGGACGCCGGGATGTTGATATTGGGGTGTCTTGGGTCGTTGGTAAAGTTTGAACGGCTAAGAGGGCCGAACTTTTCATTTGACTGGAAACGTTACGTAGTTTTCAAGTATCTCTAAGATGGTGTACTTATTCTTACCCTCGATAATCTATTAATATGCTAATATTGTATAGAATCGAGCAATTACGTGATTATTGTTGTTATAATTCCGCCGTCCTCGTATCCTAAAACATGCAAAAGAAGCATTGGTCACAGTGCAGAGACCGAACACACCGAAACAGCGATACAGTGGCGAGCATAAAATGGGCGCGGATAATCACGTTCCATCCGTTGGACGCGCCAACTAATTCATCACCGAGTTGTTCATCGAAGAGAGCCACGTCTCGAGGGTGGCGGCTCGATGGGCAAGAGAAAATAGAGGACGCAAGAAAACGACGAGACAGGCAGTAATTGAGCGAGGGCTGGGAAGAGGGTTGGAAAAGATGCCGCGCCACACCGGCGGAAAGCGATCGTCGCGATCCTTTCTAATATTGTTTACTCGGCTTTTCTGACGGCTAAGTAACGGGCACACCCACCGCTCTTCAACGTCGCTACATAGAGGGTCCATTAATCATAATCGCATTCCAATTCGTGCTGGTCGACTGCTCGTTACCTGAGGAGGACGGGGGTGGAACGGAAAAAGGCAGGAAAGGAGAAAAAAAGAGCAGAAGGAGAACGGGAAGAAGTCGAGGAATAGGAGCGAGCTCATCAGGAAAGCTTCTCGGATCGGGAGGAAATTCAGAGTGGAACCGTGAAAGGGATTTGTCATCCGGACGTGATGCGTCTTCTTTCACCGAGATGGAAAGTGGAACTTGTTACCGCCTGATATCGGGAAGATTGCATTTTGATTTGTAAACCGGGCGCATCTCCATAAATCGTCTAGGGGTGGAATATTTTAATTGTGTCTCCTCATGGAATCCTGGCCATTTCGAACATTCTCCACCTAGTGCTATCTATTCTGTTCGATTTTGCTGTGCAAAAAATGGACCGGGCGTCGATTATTTTGGCGTTGAAGGATGTAGAGGAGGCTGCGCGCGTCAGGAGACACAGGGTGACGCGATAGAGAAAACAACTCGACACTCGAGGGGGCCTTTATCGCGTCGCGACGCGACGGGGAAATGGAAGCCGGTGAAGTGGCGAGGGATACGCGTTGTCTTCCGCCGTGATATACAAGGACCGCAAATATTTGCTCGTAGGAACAAGCCGGAGTATTATGTGTGGGCAGCGTATGTACGCGACCCTCGAGGAAACGATATACCACGGCTAGCTGTCGTTTGTAATTCGACGTGCGCCGGCTAAATCGCTTTTATCCTTATCTTTACATCACCTTAAACCCTTCGCTTTATACGTCTCCCGTGGGGGTAGCTACCTTTTACTCGGGGAAACACTACGGATAGGTCGGGACGGTTATAAAAATTTCACTTTTCTATTTCGACCGCAACCTTAGTCTCCGTGAAGTAGAAACGATGTACAGGATTTTACACTGTCTGGGCATTGCAAATGCGTGCTTCTCGCAAAATCTCTCCCGAATAATTTCATCTGAATAGTGATGGCACGATAACTATGTTTATTTCAATTGTCATTCATTTTTCTGATTATATGTGGGCATAATTCGTGACGCCTTATGATACCTTCAAGGTATCATTTTGATTACAAATCATAACATTAATAGCAAACGATTTTATCCCTGGTGACTTGTTAAATCATATATTATCAGCTTCTCAGGATCTCTGGCTGTTAGTCATAGGGTTCCACGAAATCCTCACGGTCCATCGACTTTGTCTGTTCAACTAACAATAGCAGTTGACTAGTGTCCAGGATTCGCGATATTTCGCCCACTTCTGTGATGCCTCGAATTCCTTTTCTTCTCATCCCTTTACGGCCAAGCGGATTCGGCGCTTTTCGCACGGGGATCACGTACGCGCGGTTCGAGAACGCGACAGGGAAGGGTCTGAAATCATTTTTAAAATGGATGGTATCTGTGGCGCGGAGCGGCCGAAGCCGCTTCTCTATCGCCGCCGCAATCGATGAAAGTCTAAATGGCCGGAAACGACGTGGCACTTTTACATTTTTCCATATACGTGCCCGACGAGGTGGCAGGTCTCTCTCTGTAGTTTTCCGTGAATCGCCGTGGGAAAACCTATTCTCGCTACTCTTCTTTCTCGCGCATGTTGCTCGTAATTGTTATTCCAAAGAAATCGGAGTCGACATTAAACTACCTCAGCCCATGCTCTTCCCTTACGAATCGTCCACTGGCATTCGTATTCACGCAAGCCGGACAATCCTCACTTTACCCTTGAATTTATTGCTTCACCTACCCTCGACGTCGTCCATACGCCTTAAGCTTCAGGGGCTGCGCGCTGGGGTTGAGAAGGATCCGCTTTAGTTCCGATCTCGTTCATTCGTTCGGCCGTTCCTCTGGAAAGCCGCGCTCCATTACTCTCGCCGTCCGCGCTGGGATAAATATTATGAAGACAAAAGATTCTGGACAACGGGATAAAATATGGTGGGATCCTTGCGGCGCGTATATACCAGGAGAAGAGGATCCGCGTGGCACGCGGATGGGCCGAGTGATAAATTCCTGCGGCTGGACGACAATCTCGCTTTCCAGTAGCGCACGATAATGTCTCTCCTTAATTATTTACGACGCTCCCCTGGCCTCTGCGTCATCGACCAGGAAAATGAGGCCTCCGGGCGCTCGGCTAGTAACGCCTCTCATATTTTTCACGAATTTAGCTTTATCCTTGCTTGTCTCTTTTTAATATAATATGATAATAAGATAATGAGTGATTTATTAATTCTAACGCTTCCGCTGTACTCTACTGCCATGACAGTTTCCTATAAACTCGTTTCCTTGGCCTAGAGCGTCACGAATTATGCACGAAAATCCCCAGGACTCGTTCTGTCGGAAGCACGGAGGCAGCACGGCCGAGGGGTTAATTGGGAGCTGGCTAACTCTCGCCGAGTCAGGAATTACTATCGCCAAACTTTCGTCCCGTTTTTTCACCTCCCTCTTGTTCTTCTTATTCCCTCTCGTTTCGCCGGGAACTCGGCAAAGAAAGTCGAGAAGCGGAGCGCGCTCGCTGGACCGACGATAATTCGGAGCGCGGAATCAGAAGCACCGGCAGCCGGCTTCTACGATTCGAATAATAAGCTGTATAATTCACGATTCGTTAGGTTCCAGCGATCGTTTCAGCAACGTTCAGAGGGGAATATCGGTGAATTTTTTCGCGCGTACCGCGGACTCGTGAAGCTCGAGAAGCCTTGGCTAAATGCGGAACCTCAGTAGTTTCGGCTATTAGGGAAGTTTGCGCGGGACACGGGCGATTAAGCAATTATTATTCGATTCCGCGTTACGCTTCGTCGGATTATGGCGCCCTCCGTCGCGAAACTTCCTTCGTAGACGGTCGAATAAAATTTCAATTACGAAATATCGTCGGCCGGCCCGGTCGCTTTTAACCCGAGCATCGGATCTCGAAACTTTCCGGACGGTCCACTCAACTTCCATCGGCGTGGAAGCGAACGATTGTTGCTTGAGACGAGTCGACCACAGCCACCACCATTTTTCTCTGGATCTCCAAGTCCATACAGTAGAGTGTGAACTATCCTGCGAGCGCGGGGGATGACGGATGTCGGATAATCGAGACGCACGATTCGCATCTTAATTCTAAAGCATCACCCGTAGTACTCTAAAGTTCAACATCTAAACAGATTGAATTGAAAAATGTACAATTGGAGACTGGGAAAAATAAATGCAACCGCTGGGACGCACAGAAATCACATAGAAATAAGGAAATTCCATCAGAGTGGCTTGCAACAAGGGCCACCGCGATAAATGACAATTTACTAGCCTCGCGGGCTGTCGCTTTTTCCACTTCTCCTCAGCCACAAGTAGCCTCTTTTGTCCCCCACGAAATTCTGCCAGACTGTTCCCGCCTAATAAACGAAGATCAACGGGATCTTTCTCGTACGCTCAAGTCCTTACCCCTTTCTCCAGCCTGTTTTTAACCGTGCAGAATTAACACATCCCATAAAGCATATCCGACGACGTTTACCGCGTGTCATGCTGTTAATGTCTCGTCCCTAAATTCCTGCACGAATAGCTGTTGCGCTTATGAATTGTTAGTCAGGTATTTCTCCGGTATCTTTAATAACGTGGCTGTCTCGCCGATGTTTTGTCAGGCAAAGGAATTATTCTCCGGAACGATACGACGAAGCTGCGTCGACTCGAGAGATAGCCCTTGGTTGATGGACTTTTTCCGCTCGTTGCTGCTCCTTTTGCGCCACTAGGGACCCACGCTGTCCCTTTGTCGAAGCTTTTTGCCTGGCTCACTGTAATAGCCTTCGATCCTGACGTATACGTACCATGGTGAAAGTTAAACGTTTCCAGTCCGCTCATGTGGGGGGTGGGATTCGACTGGCAGCCAAGAGAAAGATAATTGCTCGAGACCTGTCTCCTAGAGGAGACCCACTTTCGGACAACGTGACTTGCCTTCCCTTTTTACGCACGATGACTGCTTGTTTGGGCCACCCTTAGGATTATATTGCTCGTGTTGTCTGATGATGATTATCGAGCAGTTTTTTACGATTGATTTATTGTCAGTCGGGACTTTACGAGAACGGGAAGGTGTGTTCTCGCTGTGATTGCTACCAAAATTGCCCCTAGAAGACGAAGATAATTGTGATGACGAGAAAATTAGTTTTACCTCTGATTTAATACACGCGTATGTAACTTAAAGGAAAAGAGTAGAGGGAATTAGTCTCCTGCATGCGCGAGGAATGAAAGGATAGCATGTATTTTCGTTAAAGGGAAAATTCGACGGGAATTCCACTTTGCCTATTAACAGAGCCAACTCGGTGACACGAATCCAGCGGAGAGACTGTCCACGTGGTCAGGGCTTAATGAGAGCTTGCCGGTTCCTGTCAAAAGACGTGTCTCGCCCAAAATTCTGGACGCTGTTTCCCGGACTCGACATTGCGTTCTCAGCGCAGAATTACGGGATTTCCGAGCGCTGGTCGCTGGAACAAATCTGTTGGTTGTTCTCGCGACCAGTCCATTGTCTTTCGTCGCGTGCTCTTAGCAAAATTTCAAATATTTCACTTCATTTTATTCACCTGCAGAAAAATATTGACACAAAGTTGAAAAGTTTGAAATTGTTACATCTGTTCCCTGCGAAAATTCCTCTTTACGACGTTGAAATATAAATGATGGCAGTATAAAGTTGGAGAGCATGATGGAGCGAGTCAGGGCTCGTTTAGCGGAACTTAAATGGCTGTGGGGGGTGAAACTGACTTCTCCCAGGGCTTCCTCTTCCGTTCCTCGTTCCTGTGGATTCGCGTTCAGACGTCAACGCGCGACGAATGTCGTCGTCCAGGTGATATGAAGTTCCGCTGGAAAGTCTGTTTCCCCCTCGAACGCAATATTCCAGAGAATATTGTCTTACTAGAGTCTTCCAGCGCGCGAGCAAAGTGAAATTACACGCGTCCGCCTTCTCCTCGAAACGAGGAAGATTACCGTTTCTCTATGCATCTCTGCCCTCGTTATACATATTTCACTCGAATCTTTTTCTAGGCGAAACGTTTGCTAAAAGCACTCCCCCTTTTTTGTGTTTCAGGTGAGCGGAGACACGTCTTTTGTTTTTTTTTCCTGTACAAACGCCAAACACGTGAGTGTTAGAATATGTATATTCGTAGATTTGAGGAGGCCGGGATAAATATTTAAATCGCATAGAAATTAAGCAATCGAGCCGGTGTACGCGTTCGGATCGATGCCGCAGTAAAATATGCAGGTGTAGGTAGCGGAGGGTTGAAAGCGAAAGGGGTGGGAAAGGAGGTAACCGGTATCTCGGGCGGATATTGGCTAGCAGTGATTCACCGTCGAAGAAATAAAAGCAAAAGGAACGGAATTGAAATAGCAGGGTTCGAGCTACGGTGGGTGGAAGCAGGTTAGTGTCCGGAGGTGGTGATCGAACCAGTAGACACCGAAAGTGAGAAGAAGCGAAGATAGAGAAGTCGCGATTAAAGAGATCACGCTTCTCCTGTATCTTTACTTTCCGAACGTTAAGGGGCGACTATTCAGATCCCGCTTCGTTTTTTCTTCATTCATTTATCCTGAAGAACGATTTGTCGCCGGGAAAAGAATTTCATTGTGTGTGGAGATTTCTCGATGATCGAACCACTACATAATTTCCTGCAAAAAGAAAAAGAAAGAACAAAAATGTATTTGGGAGAAGACTGTATTTTATTTTGCCTCGGGGCTCGCTTATCCCGGGTCGAAGTGGATCAATAAAAAGGTTTCTTATCGTTCCGCAAGCAGTGAATTCGGACGCGTAATGGACGAGGGGGATTCTTCTTCGTATGGCTGACCATGTGTTAACAGATAACAGACTTAACCGGGCTGTATCTGGCCAGGGGAGCAGAAGCTGTGATCTTCCCTCGCTGTATCTGCGATCTAAATTGTCTTCGTAACGCGATTCCTCTCTCTCTTCTTATCGGCCGATCTTTCCTGACGAATCACATCCTGTTCTTATCTGTGGATAATGCCTACGTTATCAAAAGTGAAGAAAAGAGCCTTTGCAAAGGCTGCATTGTAAAGACAACGACTTGTATCATGCTGCAAGCAGTGATTTCTATTTTCGAAAGTCTATACACCGTGAATCCTCTACACCATCGTCCAAGCGAATCACCACCCAAGACAAGCTCCCGCCACGCAGGGAATTTGATCGATTGTTTCTACTTTCTACCCGTCCCCCGGTGGTCTGGTATTCTCGGGGAGGCTCAAGATATAGCTCGACAGGTGACAGAGGGGATGGATGCGCAGGGCGCGTGTCGTCGTTTGTCACGCGACGTCGCGCCGCGTGAACGCATCGTTCATGGGCTGGGCGAATTCATGGATTTCGATGAACGGCCAAGATCTTCAAATGGAAATCGCACGCCGCTCTACGCTTTTCCCTTGCTTCCGCCACATACCGCAAACGCGAAGTCGATGATCCTTGATCGTTCTCGTGGCAAAGGGCGAGGCTGCAGCCACTGCGCTGGCATGAATTATATAGAGACGCCGGCGGAAAAGTTTTCCCGCAACCACTCGAGACCCGAGCAGGCTACTTGTTTGAAGTTGCATCTGCCGATAGATGGAAGGACGATGTAGAGTAAATATATAACGTTTACGGGGCGAGGGGAATTTGTCAATTATCAGCGAATTTCAATAACAATTGTCGTAAATGCCGTGCTTGTGTGTAGATCAAATATTCAAGTTTTATAGAGGTAGCACACGTACGTTCCTCTTTCGCAGCAGCTTTAAAGCTCTCATCTGGACACGAAGCGTTTGCAGTCGAAAGTCTGAAACAATTATTCCCGTTCCGCGTGGGGCCGTTTAACGGCGGTTATTTTTCCAGGCAGCTCGTATTAATTCTGGAACAATACTTGCAGCCTGTTTGACCACCGACAGATACTTTCCTTCTCCCCCTTTTTGGCACGTTTTTTTCTCGCGATTCGGCACATACCGCGTGCATCGCGCGTGCACGCTACGCGCGAATGCTTGCCAAAAAGCTCTCGACGACCTCTCTTTTTTTTCTCGTTACTTGGCCCGCTAGATCCGTGCGAGAGTGTTCCGTGAAAATGGCATTCCAGCCACTCGACAGTGTCCCCTTCATTCCTCTTGCTACGACTTCGGCCAGCCCCCTTTTTTCCAACCTCCGCGAACCCTCGTTTTCCCCGGCGGACACATTAATTTTTATTACATGCATTCGTTTTTTTTTTCATTCGCCGCGAGCCCACTCGCTACGCGCAGCACGACACCGCGCCGTGCAGCGGACAACAATAATTACTCCCCCGTGCAATTATAATGATATCTAATGAAACGGCTCCGACGTACTTTGGCGTCCTTTTTAGCGGCGACGTCCCTGCCAACGCTTCGTGCTTTTAGAACGCCGTGAAACGCGCGTTTCCAGAGGAATCAGAAATGTGCGAGGGTCAATGTTGATATCCTTGGTCGCGTGGACATTTATAATGCTTTATCTCTTTCAGCGGCGTAAAGAGAAGATCAAAGGGGGTGGATTATGTATATTTTTTAACAATTTTGACCGTTTCAATATTTTTGTATAGAACGTAATTATCTTGTTATCTTCTCTATAGTACGTTGCGTTTTATTCGGAAATTTCCGATGGAAGCAGCGTTAGGTATAAATAGCAGGAAATGGGTATTTCTAATTGAGTAAATTTCCAAGCGCCCCCGGTGCTTCGAGTCGAACGATTTCATCGGCGTTCCCCTCGTTTCCGTTCGAACGATCTCACCCCCTCGATGGATGGCGCAGTTTCGCGGAATGAATATTCTTATTTAGCAAACAGAGTCTGGAGGGAATGGGTCGCGAGAAGAGCATCGCACCTACTCCAGCGAGGGGCTCTGTTTGTAGTTTCATCGTATCGAGGCTCAATTAGCGGCAGGGTGGAATCGATCCACTATACGGGTATACGGTTCGCATCTCCCGTTTTCGGTTTCGTATATCCGTCGGCATGAACGCCTGTCTGGCCATCTCGTTAATCGCTCGCGCACCCGCTCGACGGTTCTGGACCACCATCTCTATCGCGATGATTTATGAAGAACTGTGTGCGCAGTGTGAACGCGCGGATCGAAAAAGATTGAATGCCGCTCGCACTTTACACGATTGCCGCATTCCAATCGATAAGATTGACTTTGGAGTTTTGATATCCGGAAATCCAGTAAAAGGGGCAGTACATTAAAGTTTTGCGGGGGAAAGGTTTCAAACTTGGACAGAAGTCTAATAAACAATCATGAAACAGTAACATAAATGTTTATGAATGCAATTTTTTTGTTTAGAAACGACTCACGAATTCTTGTAATCGTGATTCGTTGTACCGAAGGTGAGAATGGCCCACTTACGGTAATTGGCCCCACGGTTGATTGGCATCAGCGGCCCATCCGTCAATTAGCGCCGCGTAATTTTGGCTACGCGTCGAGTTTAATCAACTACGAACGATGGACGGTCTCGAGGTGTATACACTCGAACCGAGCCGATTGTTCGCAGCCTCGCGAATCGCCCTTTTCCCTCCTTTGCTCAACAAAGCTGGATAATTATATCACGCTCGTCTGACAATTTTTGTCAGTTCTGCCCGCATCCCCATCGCGATCCCCTCTAGCCAGGCATTGGCCGGTATCCGTCTCTCGGCGCTCGTTTCCTAGCCTGCCTGTTGTCTGGCAGATCTACCGGTGGTCGTTCGAAATGGCTCGTTCAGCGGCCGCGAGCGGCATTCTCCGGTAAACACAGACACCCCCGCGTGCATTATTCCACGCCCCTGTCGTGGATCTGCCACGTACGTACGGTACGCGAGCCGTCATCGTCAACCGTTTCCTATTTGCACAGAGGCCCCGCGACCCTCTGTGTACCTGTGCAGGCGCGCGTGCAACGAGTCCCGGCCGGATATATGTAGATCGCCGTGTACACGCGCCGGATAGTGCGTCGCGAACCTTTCCCTCCGGGAATAAAGCCACACCTGGGCCGAATCGTTCGCATACATCATCGCGGGGTCGAATCGTTTCGACACGGCACCGCCATTTCTTTATTTTAGCGAATCGTTGTACTTTTCCGGCGACAACGTTAACGAAAGGGCATATTGTTTCATTCTTGAGACTGGAGTTGACGCTCCGAAGTTTCATTTCAGCTCTTAAACTAGAGTTGGCGCTTTAGTCTATTTTACATCACCGCGTCTAAACGGAGTATTTGCAATGTATATGCAATGAGTTCGCGGCGGAAGTGGAAATAATCGACGTCGCGAGACGCGGTCGTTGAAACGACTTGTTGCGAAAGGGAGGGAACACCGCGATTCCCAGCCGGTAATTGAATATCGATTTTTTGAAAGGCCCATGCCGCGGAACGACTCTGTCTCTCGCTCCGTTGTCCGCGGTTCGATTTTTTTGGGCCGGATAGGTAATACGGCGAGCCAGTTGATCGCGGAAATTGCAAGCATTTCGAAATAGCGTGGGGATCGGGCGTTTAATGGTCTCGTCTCGGTGGAATTTTGATCGATTCCCTGTCACCTGAAAGTAGAAAATTTGCTTTCTTCCTATAAGTCGTAAATGCAAACGCAGCCCCATATCTTCCTTGGCAGTAGCAATTGAATTTTCCTGGAATACTCTTTTAGCGCATTGCACTATACTCCTTCCCGAAATCCTTTGGCGCCGTTTTTTTTATCAGCTTAAACGAACAACTCGCCGCCCCTGTAGTAGACGAAGCGGCTACATTTCCACGCTCGAGCTTGCGAGCAATCAGTTTTACGATTCTGCGAGTTCCTTCGAGGAACGTAAAGACATCATTCTTTCGGCTAATTCCGCAAAGGATTACCGGCCAGCGCACTTTCACCCCCACAGCACGTGCTCCTTTATTCGTCGAGACCGAATGTTTGTTTTTTATTACGCGGGCGCACGTAGAGAGCCTCTGATTGCGCAGCGCGTGTAGGCTTAAATTTATCGCAAAGGGGATGAAATTCTTGCTGGGAGGTGGAAGGCATTTCAAACATGCTGTGTATCGTGTAATTTCGAGATACGTCAAAGGGAAAACATATACGCGAGCCGTATTTGCGTAACATGTTTTTACATCGTTACGACGCCGTTTCGCGATGCTGGAGCTACGAGAAGCGGGCTGCATATCAAGTATGCGCTTGTCGGATGCCAGGCCGGGTCGAGGGGAAGCTAAAAAGCGCGCGAAGAGCCGATGGCAATCGTCTGGACGTAAAAGGTCTGATATTATATGAAAGATAAGAATATCGGGAAGAGAATGCGCTAAAAATGGTGTTATCGGCAAAATCAGAAAGGGAAAGAATACAGGGAAAATGGGATGCAAAGGGAGGTAGTAGAGTAAAGAAGGAGAATTTTAGGGGAAATGGAAGTGCCCCTATGGTACCCGCCTCTAGAAAAATTTCCATGTAACAGAGCAGTAGAAGACGGTTGATCGCGAGGCGGAATTGTGCCAGGAAATTGTTGGACTAAAAATATTTCTCTTACCTAGGGAGAAAGGGGAAAGCGTCTGCTGGCTTTGTTAAGGACAGTTTAAACACGTTCGCTCCTCGCTTCCGGAATTATTTCACGCGACGGGGAAGGTTTACGAATGCTCAAACAACGACCCCCTGTTCTCCTTCTCTCATATTTTTTTTTATCATTCTTCCGGAACTATCCCTTTCCTCCATCTGCCCCTTTTGTCCCGTTGGAAACCGGGCGGCATTTGGCCGACGGTGATTCCCGTGGCAGCTGCGGACGATTCGTGGATCTGTAGGAAACTGTATCTTCCTTGATTTCGGGGGTATAATTTGCTTCCATTGTTCTCTTTTCGTTGCCTGCGCAAGCGACACTGCACTGTTGAAATATTTTCGAAAAAATCGCTCCCGCTATTACTTCGATGCGATTTCGTTATCCCTTTTGTTTCGCGGAATTGTAAATTCTAGTCAGACTTTACCCAGCCGCGAGAGCAACGAAATTCCGAAGCGAAATTTCTCTCCATTCGACGGGCTAGACGCGATTCCATGGATTCGCGCAATTAAAATAAATCCGATTAAGCGTAAACTCATCGAGCGAATCAGCATTCGCTTCGGAGAGTTCTCCTAGCGAACTCTGTGGAACATTGTGTTATCATTTGAACGAAGCAACGGGGGAAAAGAAGCGTGGAGGCGGGGGTGGAGCGTTCTCTGTTGAAGCGGAAACAAAACGACGGGATGTCACTGTAATTCGCTTAAACTTCGACCATCGTAAATTATGCGAAACGCTAAGCAAGCAACGGGTAATAATTGAACGAGCACCGCGTTGCACCACCGCGGAACGTTATCGTCTAATTCGCGCAAACGAAATTCCGCGACGCGACGTTAACTCGATTGCTCCGGTTCGACTGTTCGTTGTCCAGCAAAGCCGCAAACGCTGTTCAATTATGGACAATCCCCCGTTGGAATCCAATCCCCCAACAGAAGTTCCAAGAAACTCTGCAACTTTCAAGAAACATTGTCCGGTGACATTGCTCCTGCGAAAAGGTTCTATGCAAAGTAAAAATTCATGTTAATATCAGCGTACGATCTAGAAAATTGTAGTCGTGCTTCTCGTGTTAAATCACCGCTATAATTCAGTTCATTGAATCGCATTTTCTGAACGCCTTCGCTCGGCCAGTAGAAGTACCGCAGTGGTACAATTCGTGTTTGGTCAGACGTCCCTCGAATCCACGCTCATGCTAACCGCGTTCAATTCCAATTTTTCCTGCGATTTCTCCTAAATTTCTTTACTGTCATTTCATGGATGTTCTATTATCAAAATTTGTGTACTCCTCGATAATCGATGGTCATCTAATTGTGACGGTAATCATTTGAATTTGATAAGAGAAATCGAGTCCACCAAAGCCTATCGATCCTCGTTCCACGTTCTCCCCAGGGGAAGCACCCTGGAAACCATAATTCCTGATGCAATTTCGTTAAGATCGGGGAGGGGAAATTTCCCTTTCTGCGTTGGAAATTAATGAGGGCACGTAGTTGGGAAGCGTGGCCGTGATGGAAGCTGGATAGAAATGTTACTACATGGTGCCGTTTCCGTTCTGGCTTGACTGATTTCTACATTACCGTTCACCTCCTCAGCTGTGTCTGCTTTTTGTTGGATTTGTCACGAGCATTTGTAAGTAATGTTCTCCCCGAGGGGGCTCGATTCATTAATAATCTTTGGAATCGTAGGAAAATCTCTGCTGCAATTCTGGAGCACTGTATTAAGATGAGTTATAACTGGAATATCTTATACTCGACGCTCGCTAATATGTAGGAACATCTCCTATCACGAGAGGGATTCATAAATCTCCTTGAATCGTCAAATTCGGGTCGGTGATAAACGACATGCTCTTAACATTGGACGTAGTGCAGCATTACACTTGAACATTTGTTTGTAGTATCGCTATTCGTGCTATTCCAAATGTGCAATGAGAAATTAATTATACTTCTGTATGTATCCGGAAATGTTTTACGCTTCTAAGACCACCAATTGAAAGTCTCAAACACCCCCTAAGAGAAGCTCTCATCTGAAACGCAACTTTCTGCGAGCTGACACAGCGGTAGCGACCGGAGTAGAATTTACGATCAAAGTCGGAGCAGAGACGTTAACGCGCCGGGCAAGTTCCAAGGAGCGCGAAAAGGAGCGAGATCGCGCGAACTAGTCGCGCGGGTCCGCGCTTTCACATTAGCACGCAACTGAATGAAAAGCCGGCGCTGCATTATAAATGGAGATGAATTATGTCGGCGGTGCCGAGCCAGAGGCGGGTCAGGAGTTGTGCTAGTGTCGCGGGCCACCCCTGTCTGGATTTTTAAAGTTCAGCCCGGTCGTTCTACTAATTTTCTTCCGTGTACGACGGTCGTTGTTGAGCAGCGAACTAATACACATAGTTGGAACGGAGAACGAGGATGACGATCGATCGGATTAATGAGACGAAAATTTCAGAAATTATTCCTCCTGTTCAAATTACTTGCAACTGCAATTGTATATATATTTAAAGATGCTTCTTACATTTCCGAAGATTCCATGATGCAGAATAATTGTGCAGCATGATTAACCATACATCCAGCCACGAAAATTTCAGCCCTGCACACGGTGGGATAATCGCGGAGGGTGTAGCGTGTGGCTGGCGGTGCGGTGGTCAAAAGCGGCTTGTATCGCGACGCTCCTTCATTGTACACTTGTCCCAGCCGGTCCATTGTCTTATTGTTTCCCAGCCAGCTCTTGCACCCTTTCCGGCTGCTTGGAACTTCCAGCAGCCGGAACAGGCTCGGCTCGTCCCGCCAAGTTTCTGGCCCAGGCCAAAGTTCTCGCGTTTACTTCGTACCTCGTCGCGACCCTCCTCCCTAGTTTCTCGCTTTCTATTATCGTGTCGACTCGCTCCTTCCTTTGGAATTCTGCCTCCGCGTGTGTCTCTGACGTTTGACTGATCGCTGGAAGACTGAAAGACCTTCCACGAATTTATTGCGAGAGAGTTGAAATGGGCAAATGTCTAAAGTAGAATAACTCGTGTATAATCATGCAGTAGGAAAATCAGGCCGGAGTACATTTTCATCACCGCCTACCCTCTACCCTTTCTCAAACAACGGAATCAAAGCTTGCCGAAATAGAAAGCCCGAAACGAGCAAGCTTCAATATTTCATTTCCAATACCGCCGCGGCAGCGCGGTGTCTTACGAGTAAGTAACGAAGAAACGAATTAAATACCGCACACCGTTAAAGTCGCTTCTATTTCCGAGCAGATATTAACCTCGGCCCTTATCTGGGATCCAATGCCGTCCACCGGTGAACGATCCAACGGGAAAAGCGAGTCGAGTCGTTTCGCTCGATTAACCGTCGAATTATCTCGACGAATTCGATGGTCTTTCTGGCCTTCCCGAACCTATCCGCCCTGCCAGGGTGGGAAGGAAAAAGGGACGGTGAACGGTGAGAAACGATCCTCTCGATTTCAGGAACGTTAATGCACGACGATTGGGCGAGAGCCAACCGAGCGGATCCCGGCGTCAGGAGACCCTATTTATCTATTTATCAGACGTCTGCCCATTTCCTTTCTTCTTCTTCTTCTTCTTCTTCTTCTTCTGTTTTCCTTCCACCTTCTTCTTCCTCTTCGTCTGTATTACGTTCTCCCTTGTTTCGCCGAAGCTTGTTCTCGTACATGGGATTCCCTGGTGAAAGAGGTAGTAGCTTCGATTTCATTAACCGTCGTTGTACCGAAAGAAAATCGTAGCGTAATCCGGCGAGTCGATCTCCATTAGTCTGGTCGTTGATGGCAGAGCAGAAGAGAGCGCGCTGTGTTCTCTGGAGATTGGCAACCGAGATCGATCAATATGGTCGCATCGTCTGGCTGCTGCCGCGTCATCGAATAAAGATCGGCTAGGGGCTGTGTCTTTGACCGACCAGAGAGCCAGCCAACGATTCTTAATTTGCAAGCAGTGCCGATTGCTTCCCGATCTCCCATGAATATTTCCTTCGATGTAATTCGGCAAAGATTGCTAAACGGCGGTCGCTCTTTCCATGAAAGAGACGATAGTAGAGATTGAAGGGTGACCGGATGGGCTATAAATATAATCGAGACGAAACTGGACGATCGATTAACTCGCTCCAGAACGCGAATTAATTAACACTTTAATGGGTTGCGAAATGGTCTGCCGCGTTATTTTTCCGCGCTCTCACGCTCGTTCCCGAGGTTAATTGAAAATCGTGGATCGTGTAGCCAAAATTGTTGCGTACAATCGATTTTTCATGCTACACAATAATGAGTAAATTGCATTTCCTTTCTTTTTTTTTTTTAATGCGTAAGTTGAACTAAATAACACATTGACTGTTTGCGCGAGCTATTCAGTTAGTAAAACATTTTAGCGTCCATTCGTTCCACGGAAGGATTTCAATGTTTATTCAAAACTGTCGCGTTCGTGGAGGTTTCATTTATAAAAGTGTGGCGCACGGTTTGGAGGATCGGAGATAAACTAACGAGCTGGCAAACGTAAATCGTGTGCCGGTCGTCCACGGAACGATTTTTCAGCGGCGTATCTAACCGACCGCGAGGATAATTAATTATCTGGCGGCTTGTTTCGCGGTCGAAACGTAAGTCACGATATCGCGGCTCCTACGAGTGCCTATTACGCGCTTCCGACGATTTATGCTCAACGGAGTCGTTCTAGATGTAGTGCTAAATGTATCATCCCTGTGGTATTTTTACGCAAACTAGCTCGATTAATCGACCGCATACATTTATTTCAATTATTAATTATCTTCTTTGTCCATTTATTGACTCTGAAATCTGAATGGCCATCGTTGCTTCAATTCGTGTGAATGCCAGGGTAAAAACGAGGCAAATTGAAAGAAGAATAGGGTCAGGACGTCCAAATCTTTCAATAGCGATCTCTTTAAAAATTCCTGATTATATCCGAAAGCTCGAACGTGGCTGCGGTTGTGGTTTAGAAAGAACCCAAAGGCAATGGGGTTGCGGCTCGGGATTGAAAGTGGTCGGTTGGGGTTAAAACGACTCAGAACAAAATTTGCGTGCGACTGCGTGTCATGGTTGAACGTGCACGTTGGACCGGGTAATTCAGGGGAAACGAGACATCACTGGGCTTGACAAATTGAACAGGCTGATAGATTTACAGGATATTGTTGCTGATATCACGAAATTCTAGCCCCTGCTCGTTTCACGGCGAAACCGGACTTTTAATGCCTGCAAACCTTAATGGCTCGACTATTCGATAGTATAACGCTGTGATTTTACATTCGCGTAGGGTAATCAAACTAATCTTACAGCTTAGATATTCTATAATAGCAGGATTATTAATTTCGCTCCATGTATACTTTTGGTATGAAAAAATCCTGCATTATCAGTAAAGAATATCTGAGGAAGTATCAAAGCAATATCGCCGTTGATACCAAGGATCAGAAAACAGCAAACTCGGATCACATCTCGTTGGTTGGATTCATTCTCTGGTTAAGAGCAAGTTCAGAGACAATCGGTGGTCGGGGAGAGATCCACTTGGAACGCCCTTGGCAAAGTCGCTGAAACTTCTCTGTTCCACGAAACTATCGAAAAACTCGTCAGCCAGCCTATCGCAGAACGAGGCCCTTTGGTCAATTAGCGAGCTGATTCGTCGTGATTAATTAGCGCGCGACCGAAGGATCAAATTTGCGCCCCGTTGTGCTCGCAGTGAAATCGCGAATCCCGCCTAACGGGAAAGTCTGTACCTCATCTTCTAATCATTATTAGAAAAGCTTCTAATCATTATTAGAGAAGCTTCTAATCAGCGGAAGCTCTGCAGTCTCGAAATTTGAAATCGAGGACATCGCGTTCGTAAAATATTATTTACCTAGAAAAGTTGACGAGAGAGGAATGTTTAAAAGGGTGATTTAAGCTCCGAGGGAAGCTCGCAGGAAAGGGGTGGAGATCGTTTCGGCGATATGACGGGTAGGATATGGCTCCGTTGGGTCAATTGGATTGCAGGAACTTTGTTTGGCGACGAGGAGACGAGTTAAGGGGACAGGCTTCGCAGCTGCTTACGGCATCGCGAAAACGTCAAATTAACGACATTATACCCCTAACCCACCCCCGGTAATGGGTGTAAGAAGGTTAGCTCGGCTTTTTGCTTCGCCTCCCTCCTCGAGAAATCGCGGAAGCTCGTCTCCTGTTTCCACTTTCTTTCTTCGCCAACCAACCCCCAGAAAAGTTTTCCATCCTACTCTATCTGACTTTGGCAAGATGGATTTATATCGGATGTCGGCTCTTTTTCATTTTCGTTCGAAGTCTGGGAGCTGGGAAGTCTTCTGCTCTAACTACGCATTCTCTGGCTTCGACACTTCCATTTCCGACGGTGATTCTTATCAGCGGCCTCGGGTAATTAACTTTCGAGGGTTACAAAAGTTAAGAGATAAGAAGGAAACCTGAAGCCAGCGGCCACTTTTGCGCAACATATTCCTTTTGTGCGAAACCTTCCAGCCCTGTGATAATTGTTTCTCAGTTTTTTCTTTTCCGGCTGTCCTTTGTGGGGTCAGGTTTCTTCTTCTTCTTCTTCTTCTTCTTCTTCTATCTTCTGGACCAAGAAAGAAGAGGCACGCAAAGAATTGTATCGAGGTTAGATTTTGCCGTTGCTACTCTCGCGTTTTTTGTTAGTTTGCGGCGACTATGTTGAGACTTCTCCCTCTTGGTTTACATTCCCTTGAGTCTTATTATAGGTTCAAGCATCCAACTCCTCTTGTTTCGTTACTTACCGTCCTGCTTTCAGGATTGAAGCATACAACAGTGAATAATTTCACTATTGTCCGTGGGAATCGGAGAAAACTTCACTCCAAGTTTTTCAAATGTAATTACGATGTTCGGTCTTGGGAGAAGAGACGTGAATCTTAATTTTGATTCACTTAATTGCGCTTGTAAAATCGTTTTTCAATTATTCTTACCGATGCTTCCCTCAAAAGTATTATGTTAAAAATATTCCCAATCCTCCCACATCCCTTCGGATAAAACGCAAACAAAGTTCGAGTAAACGTAGAGTAACCATGATGGAACGGATGGACCGGTGTTTGGAATCCGTGCACTGGTTCGCAGAAACCGCGAAGATTCATCGTACAAACGGATCAAACTCGACGCTGGAACTGCAATTTCGCTTCTCTATAAACACGGGTACAATAGACGGGATCCGCGCGGTTATCGTTATTAAAATACATATCCACGCTCCAAGTCTAGCCCGTGGAAACACGCAGCAACGTGGCTGAAATATTCGATCGACCGCCTTCTCAGAACAGTATCTGCATACATATACAGCGGCTGTTTCGCGTTCGACGATCTCAGAAGAGAGAGCCTGCCCGCTGGGATATTATTTATGAATTTTGCCAACGATGAAAGTTTACTGGCCACCAGGACGATCCCGTGCTCTCGCTGCTTATGAATAACGAGGAGAAAATAAGAATTCACGAGGCTTTATGTCTTCTTTGTGTTTACACCGCCAGTTATACGTTATTACATATTTCGAGCATAGCCGTTTAACGTTTAACACGTTATTGGTCCAAAGGGAATTACGATAAGTCTACAATGATTGATTTCAAGTAGAATTATTTGAACCAGTTGCATTTGTTTATCGGCCGTACCATACCAATTAGTGCGCGGGAAGAATCAAACGAGCTTCCACGAGGTGAATCGCTGAAAAGACGCGACGAACGTAGGACAAATGGCAGGCGTGTCCATTTCTAATTAAGTATTTTTCGGTGAAAAAGTAAGGCACTGGTCAAAGCAGCTCCAACAGCCAGGCCATTTAAATCTTCCGCAAGGCGGACCGTCTGTAGCGCGGAGGATGAGCAAAGGGACGATGGGGGTAACCTTAAGATTGAAGTGAGAAAGCAAAAGCTCTCTGGAAGCTACGCGGAACTCTCCAGTCAAACTTCTAAAAAGGATATCGCCTCGACGACTTGATACCGAATGCTCTCTTTCTCCTCTGTTCCTCTCCTGACACCCATCTGCCACGCTCTGCTTCATTTACAAACTTTCGGCGACGTTTTCCTAGAGTTTTATACAGATGAACCGACCGAGAATTCTTGGGCTCACCACGAGAATGGAGCCGTGACTCTGGAGATTGCAGTGTCTGTATCTGTTTGAGGAATTCCGAAAATGCTTCATGGGAGTGGCACAATGGAAACGTGTACATAATAATTGGAGACGTACTAGTCTTTTTAATTTTTACTTTTATGTTTGTTTTAGAGTTACACCCATGTACCATTTTCGAATCGACTTTCAATATCAACACAATTTTCTCTCTTTCCAAAGCGAGCCCCGCAGAACTTGGTCCCTTTGCCGAGGGCATTAGAGTTTCACCTTATCCTACCTACCCTGGAAACCGATGAAAAATGATAAAATAATATCAGGCACGTGAAAAGGTAAATGGAATCGCGAGGGCTAAGCTCCCTTTTCTTTCTTTGCGCAAACATTCATGGATGCGAGTGTTTATGGTCTGCGGATGAAAACTAATCTGTAGAACGAACGTCGCGCCGAATCGGTGCGTGGTCGTTCGAGGCGGAAGCCATGGCGAACAAATCCTGCGGGAAACTGAGATTGATTCGCGCAAATATGCACGGAAGTCTGGGCTCCATTCAAAGGATCTTGACCACTGGCCACGGTCGAAATTCGAGAGCGTTCTCCGGTGGTACACGGTCCCTTCTGTCTGCCGGAGCCACAGGCGCGCCGTTTTCGTGACCAATCATCCATTAGCGTTCGGGATAGAGTATTCCCTTAACCCTTTGCGACGACGACGACGACGACGGCTCTTCCAACCCTCCGTGATACTACGGCCCTCCCGTATGATCGATTTTAAGCCGCTGTTGAAATTTAATCTTCTTAATCTGAGTTTAACGCTGAAAATGTTGGCTACGATGCCTGTGCAGACATTTAGGATCTGTTCAAAGACACGCAGGATTAGGAATTGTCAAATCGTAATCGGAAAATATTGCAAAGACCTTGTTACTCGCATCGCGATCAAACTTGTCGAGAGAAGTTTACGAATGCTACATTTTCTCGAACATTTTCTTGCATCCCACACAAGTTTTGGATACTCTTCCGTGCTTCGTACAAAGCAGGAGCACATAGTAGTATCACAGAGTTCCACGACAAGGGATACTCTGCGTGTCGTCGGGTTTTCCAAGTCGGCAGGGACGAGCAGCGTATGCTTCTGCGTCCATTATCGAGCTCCTAATCGGATAAGTTCGATGGTTTGTTGAATACAGTTCCCGTTGTAATAAGCTTACCGGAACAGTTTCTCAACTTGTAGACCCTCGCCTCGCTTGAAGCTCCGAACCACGGCTATTCGATTACGCGACGCGCGTGCACACGTTTCAAGCTACTTACAGGCCGCAGACCAGGCCACCGGTCAAAGAGAACGCGAGTCCATTGGCCAGCCACTCTCTGCCCTTTCGATTTTTCTCGTAATTCGAGGGCAAAGGTATTGGGATTCTCTGAAGCCCCTTCAAAACCTCTGACAAAATCGTAGCCCGTCCCTGTTTTGTTTTTTTCTTTTTTTTTTAGAATCAAGATGGAAAGTCCTCATCGCAGTAATTTTATTGCTATCAGTAATGCTGACCGTTTGTAGAATACGAATGCAATCCTTATTCTACTGCCACGAGTTTGATACAAAACTGAATTCTTTTTCTCTACGAATGAGAACTATTCACCGACGACGTTTATTACTTTCTGCAAACACGATACCACCAACGAGGCAGGTATCTCAAAGCATCAAAGCCATCGCGAAATTATATACGGGTTCCGTTTCGGGATAGCCAAAACCTTAGCTAGCGATCCTTGCGTAAGATTCACGCCGAGAGGAGACGCATACACACTGCACGCGCGGTCCAGAGGAAGCTGTGAGGCCATAAGGGCAGGTATCGAGCGTTACGTTCATTGATAGTGTTTAATTAGTGGCTGCGCGAACGCAACGGGGCCGGGACTGGGACCAGCGTCCAGCGGGCAGCGCCGATCGACCGACAAATTCCAACTAATTTTCACAGTCGGCTTCCTTTAATTAGAACCCCGGCTTCGAGATTTGCTTCGTGCGCCGGAACCGACAAAACGGCTGCCTTCCGCCTTTGAAACGATACTCGGTCTGTGCGCGTTGCGTTATAGGATCGCCGTCATTAATCGAGAAAATAGATTTGCTTGCGGCAGAAGCGGGATCATAGTCGAAATAGGAAGTTCAGACTTTAGGGACGTTGATAATTTATTCCTCACGGAAAAGAGCTGCTCGATAAAAATGCTGCAAACTTTTTTAAGACGTCAGAGATTTGCAGATTTCTTCCGAATTTTACTTAATTTCACTCTCTGTTGGTTAATTCATTGTAATTCGAGTATAAGGTAGCATAGTTGATAGGTGAAACTAATTTGTTAGAACTTTCTACTTAATCTTCCAATCCCATGTACTCGTTAACCGGTTCTCTTTACTTTCACCTTTCTTGCTTCTTTGGCGTGCTCGTCGAGTACATCGTTTTCCAGTTGGTACCTTCTATTTTCTGATAATTAAAAAGCCAGGCAATCGGCTTACAAGACTGCCTTCATAAGTTCATGACTGCAGTCTCCTCTTTTCAATGTGTACTTAAACCTTGCGCTCGTTACTTATTGCTCACTCTTTGAGTCGTGATCAGACCTCTTTACTTTTACATGCATCTACATATAATTTCTGCTTCCATGCTTTCTAAAGGAAAATTCTCTAATTAAATACGTTTATCTCACGATTCTTGTAAATATCTATCTCTCATAAATACTTGAAAGGATGAAAGTTTTTAGAAATTGACAAGGGTTTTATCTTCTACCTTTATACATTTATTATCTTCAAAGTGACCTAGGGAATGCTTCATTTCTTGTTTGCTATATTTTCAATCTTCCTTTACATTTCCAATACATGTGCTATAAAAGAGCGACAAGAGAATCGCAGCGATATCACCGGGGCTTGCGATTTCCCCTTGCCACCCTGAAGAACCAAACACTTTCCTCCCGCCCGTTGATCCCGTTCCAAGGCAGCCTTCATCTCGCGATTCAATCTCCAGCGATTTCCACGCTATCACAGAAACACCTCTCGCCCTTATCGCCCTTAATCGTGCCTCAGATTGCGGTTGGGGAATCAGCGATTCGTCTCGCGACCGCTTCCGGAAGCTCCTCCTCCCTCGCCTCGGTTTCCTATCGCCTATTTCAATCGATGGAAAATTCCGTAAGGGGGACGGGGGCGTGGAGCGATTCATTCGATATTCCACGGTGTTATCCCACGCGACAGGCCTGGCTCGTTCCGTTGTTCAAGCAGCAACAATTTTCTCGCGGGATCCGCGCTTGAAACATTCGTCTGTCGACCCGATCGAGAGTTATAGACCGCACGGGCGGCTCGCGTAAACCCGGCACCGTGATTCTTTCGAAAAAATAAAAGGACTTCAAAGCTACGCGCACCCGCAAAAATCCTCGCGTTTCTACTACCCCTCGCATCCCTTCACCCTCGTCCCGGGGTCTTTCTTCTATGTATTTCGTCGCTCCGATCCCCGTTTTCCCACAGCCACCAGCAATAATTCACTTCCCAACCATTTCGTCGACGATATAACGCCACTCGACGACGTATATCCACGCGGTTCTTTTGCCTTTACCACCTTCCCTCTCCTAGCGAATCTCGATCGATCGTTGCGCTATTTTCCTACCGTTGTTCCAAGCGGATAGGAAAATTTCGATCGCTTTGATGGACGGGGATGATTATAAATTCTGCATCGCTGTTTGGGTGAAAGTTTATCCGGGTAGAAGGGAAAATAATTGCGAGTTCGAAGATAGCTGTGGTAGCGAGAGTGATGCCGCGCTCTCCTGTTAATCACGGTTAGTCTACGTTAATCAGAAGAACTAGAACGCAGTGAAACATAAGCGAGAAGCTATAAACTAGTGGCGCAGTAGAGGTAGTCGGTGTATGGTCTCAGCCGTCCCGCCACAGCGCGGCGCGGCACATTCTGTGATCGAATACGACGTGTCTTCATAAAATCGAGGCTACTTTCACTATAATCAGTCGATTACTATCAGGATATGAATTGTTTTAAAAAATCATTCCATTTGATTTTTGAACATATGAATATCGTTCTGCTTAACAATTATTCTACAATCCATAGGACTGGAGAGAAGGCGAGGTCCGTTATCCGCTGTATGCACGGTGCCAGGGTGTGTTCGTACGAAGCGAAGCTACTCGATTAAACTCTATCCAGCTTTTAAGACGGGGCCGGCGTTCCCCTTGCAACTTAATTAAAACGTCGATTAAATGGTCAATCACGGTTAACGAACTGACAGAGAGCGCGCGTTAGCTTTCTGGCACGCCTTTAAATTCTCTGCCGTCGACGCGGATTCGAACGGGTTTTGGAGCAACGCGTGTATGCCCATGAATGTTCGTTTTACGCGCCATCGACTCGCGCACACTGGAATAACGCGATGCACCCGTAGGAAATTGCGTTATTTTGTTCGACGAATAGCAGCACGGTGGTGGATGGAAGATTGACACCGGTCAGATTCGAGTTTTGATACTTGGAACGTGATACGCGGCTCGTACTTCTCTGCGTTGAACAATTTTTTTTTTCCAGACCCGACAGGTTGTTCGATATCTATGTCGAGGGGCTAGTATCTCTTCATTTTGAATCTCGGGAATCCATGCATTTTGCCATGGCCGCAGGAAACTCTGAGCAGGTACTTATTCGTGCGCTGTATTTGTATAATAAAAATTTTCTAAATCTATCTTCGACCCCACTCGACAAAGATCATCGAAAGGATATCGTTGGAGCCGGACGCGTGTTGGCAAAGCGTATCAACTCAAACGCGTATACCTGTGTCGAAAATAAGCTGAAACAGTTTCGCGCACGTTAGGGATCCTTGGCTGATGTACGGGACGAGTTGCGCAGAGAGGCTTGATACCCCGTTGACCTCGTTCGAGGGGGATAATAGCGTCGGGGGCTGTTAGCGTGGATCGACTTTGCCCGAAGATCGTCTGTCCCTCCGGCCTGTTCGCTCATCCCTCGTATACGGTAACCGATCGTAAGGGTTGTTATCGAAATACCCTCGGCTGCCACGGAAACGAGACTTAGTATTACGAATATGTGTGCGCCCACCTTGTTGTTGCCCGTCAGCATTGTGCTCCCCGTCCCTTTCCCACCCCCGTACATGCTCCAGCCCTGTTTCGTCTGACTGGAGCAACCCTTGCCCCGCGCTGCTGGATGCATACGATACACGGTACTCGAGCTATCTTCGAACTACGCGCAAGCCTGGTATAATGGGGGGGTTACGATGTAGATTAGTAGTAGAGGAAGTTGCTTCTTGCTCCGCTACATTGGAGAGGTTGTCTCCTGGTCGTCTTGCTCTATCGAACGTCTTCGAGAGGTTGCTTTCCTGCGACGACCAAATCTCGTCGCTTTGATTGCTGGGCTAGTACCGGTGGTGAGCTGTCGATAATTCCCGATGGTCACCACTATCGAAAATTATCGATAGACTATTTTATAGTGAAGTAAAGATTGTTTACACAGTAATCACAAAGTATTTTGCATACGATACAGAATAATAGCGGGCAATAAATCCGCCAAAAATATTCTGCATTTAAATAGATGCATGCTCACCCATATCGATATTCAGGGTAGAGTTAATACCTCCACTGGTCTGGCGATACAGAGAAAATGGGCTGCTACCTTTATTAGTATTACCTGGCCTCTTCTGGAAACAGGTGAAGAGATAGTCTTCTTGGCTTTTAAAAAGGAATTTTCGGGCATGTTAGCACCTATTCGAAACAATTGAACGGCGTTGGACTCTCGTTAAATCGATTCCTATCTCGCGAACACGACCGCTCGCCTGGTCTCGGTGAACCGCAGGCTTTAGAACTACTCACTTCACCCGTCCGCCACTGTGTCATTATCAAAAGTGTACCGCGTGCTAAACTTTGCCCTGATCGAATTTATTTGCCAACCTATCGCTCGAATCGAAATTGTAAAAATTTCTGTGCTGGTAAAATGCGGAGATGCATAGTTCCACCACCGAATGTAATCACAAGAATTTTTGCAGAATTGGATACACGCGAACATTGGATTTTATCGTGGCATTCGTTAACGCCGAATAAATTTGTCCCCATCGCGACGCAGCATTCATTTGTGGAAAGAAATATTATCGCTGGACCAATGGAATTCCCAGCTTCTCTGTGAATCGATTGTTCGTCGGGATCCCCCCCTCTATACATATGTATAAATCGAATTACGGGCGGACGGGTGTTCGTAGTGCCATTTATTTGCATAATTTTCATAAATAAGCCATATCTTTTGATTACACCAAGCATCTATGCTCCTATTATTCTTTACCCTTTACACGCTTGGATTACTCGTTCGTTCGTTCGTGGCCAGCGTGTTTTTTAATATCCTTTTTTTTCGTCGACGGGGGATAATGAATATTCGCGACAGGAAAGAAGAGAATTTATGCCCGAGGAGAAGCATTCTCTCGTTTTATATTCCGTAATCGCGTTTCGTATGCATCGATTTGTTGACTCATTGATTCGCTGGCCATTCGATTTTAATTCAATCTCTGTCCACACGCAGCAGTATTTGCTTTGCTTTTGGCAATCGGGCGCGCGTACAAATTTCATCGAGTCTCGGGGACATTGGAGAAAATTCTGGTCACGGTAACGGGGAACCGACTGCCGGAGTAGAAATGAAAGATGCTGAATCTTTTATCATTTACCTGTTTGACAAATTGGAAATCCGTTTGCCACCAATTACGGACAGTCAGATTCTCGAATTCTCCGATCGCTGCTGAATCGTTGCTCAACTTGGCGATCCTTTAACTTGAATGAAAGTAAGCAGAGACTTGAGAGTGTTGTATAATTAAATGAGAATTCTTGAGATGGTATTTTAGGTTAATCGAGTGATAGAAATTCAAATTTATTTTATACTAATAATAAGGTTCTCCCATAGAAGAAGAGCTAATTAAACGGAACTCGAGTCGCATCTTCTCGGAATATTCCCCATTATAAGGTCCTTCGTTTCTGCAGATCCTACCTTGCCACTAATTTGCGATTCATTCTCGATGCTCTATTGCAACAATAAATAAACTCCGTCTGACGCAGGGCAGACAAAGTGTATCGAGATTCTTCTGTGATTTCTACTCCACTTCTTCTGCCAACGTTGAATCTTCTCATTCGACTGGCAAATAAGCTTGAAATATCCAAATTTTTGAATAGTCGAGCACTGCGCTGACAAAAAGTAATACAATTTTCCTAATTGGATTATCGCTGGCCACGGAAATACTCGCGACAGAAGATCGTAAAATATTGTCCGTGCAGCGCTCTGATCTCGACCGACGGAAATTGCTTCATTTTCAGATTTCACGCTCGTTACTAAAGCCGTACCTTTTTTTCACCCTGTCCTCCCCCTCCCCTCGCTTTTAATCGCGTTCTATCGGCGGCGACGAGCGCAGCCGATCTCTCGAAATTGACGTTCTATTAATGGATATGCTCTTCTGATAATCAGTGAATGAAACGCAGGCTGTCAGGGGCAATGAAGATCTCGTGCCGACAAACAAACCGCGAGCCCCGGCTGAAAGGTTTAGAACGTTCGAAATGGAATTATACGTAAAAATATCTGGCGGAAATTAGTTGTTTGCGCGTCGAGTATTACTCGCCGAGTGTTGCAAAGGGTTCGTCTCGAGAGGGGGATGAAATAATTGGCGGCGGATAAAAGGTGATATTCATCGATGGTGCTAGAGAGGACGAGTGGTTAAAAACGGTTTTCAGCGTGTTACGGGGTTATTGGAATTGTTACCCGAGCCAGATTTATACAAAAAGCAGTGGAAAAAAGTTGTCGAGGCAACCATTGGTAAATCCAGTAATTTCCTTCTTTTGGGACTCGTCAAACTGATGATGCGACGGTCGTGTCTACCATCGATCGTTTATTTTATATTATACAATCGGCCGTGATTTAATGACATTTTATTCGACGCTCGAGTACTCTGGTAAGCCCTTGCATGAATTAAATACAGCCGGGGAACAACGGTGGATTCCTGTGTTGAAAATCCGTCGTATCCGTGAATAATAGCCGCGTTCGGTTCTCCTAAAGCACACCTTTACGGCTTGCTTATATACGTAATAAGATTATTGTTACATTTTTGTATGAAAGCCGCGCGCCGTGGCTCGAACAGCGTGCATGCAACTCGATCGTAAAATGTTTCGAATCGCAGATGCCGCCCCGTCGAGGCTTGCACGCCGTTATAAAAACAGTAACCAACCGCCTCCGTGTACCTGCAGTAAATGTGAAATATTTCGAATACAGGATATAGGGAAAAATATGAACTTGTCGAGCGATAAATGTGTTACGTAATTTCTTTATTTAGCAGGCAGCTGCTATTTTGCCTGCCTTATGTAACATGAAATTTTGTTCCCGGCAAAATATAAACGATCGATGCGGACCAAGGAATGGGCAGTCGTTGGTGGAATCGAGTGAAAAAGTACGATGGAAACGAGGAAAACGGCGCAAAGGGAATAAACAGCGATGAAGACGAGGAAAGAGAGAAATGGAGGGACTCTGAGTGGTGTTTCCTCCGCTCTTTGATCTACCAAGTCATGCCTTTTGTTTTCCAACCGCGGACGTCGCGCTGGAAATAAAAGACCTTAAACACACTCCACGCGCAAACTACCTTGCGTAGAGGGCGGTCAGAGGGTGTAGACTCTTTCCCCGTCCTCTCTCCGTCACGCTTCTTGCCCCTTTTATCGTGGTCCCCGTTTCCAAATCGCCCATGAAAAACCGCGAATGTGCTTTGTTCTGCTCCACTGTCGCCTTTCCTTCTCGACCCCTTCCTTTTGGCAAACGCATAGGACTCGCATCTTGCGATGAACAGATGGTTGTTCAGCGCGTGTTCTGTCGTGTAGATAATAGTAAGTAAGTCTCACGATGGGAGAAATACTTAGGTATAATACTAAAGTACTGTACGCCATGCTGATCATGACTTAACAACACATTAATTCACATTAAAAGCTGTATCATTTAAATTGCTATTCTTAAATAATGGAAAAAACTGTGAAAATTAACTGCGATATATCGAACTCAGTCGAAACACAATAGCAGTTTAGTTTGCATCGACCAAGTCCCGGGGCGATTGACAATTCTGCCCAGGGGTATCGACGACGCATTTCAATCGGTGGGCTGATAGTGGCGCGGCATCGATCGGCGTGGACACGCGAGGCGCGTCGCTATCGATTAACGCCGATACATCGAACGTGTCGGATTAATGTTAATAACGAGAGGCATGGGCGACGGGAGGGCGTGCGTCGGGAGTTTTGGCCGCCTTGCGTCCCGGATTTATTTAGCGACCGTGGAACCCCGCGGTTGTTACGCTCGTCACACATATATTGCTTCCGACGACAATGTAGACTGATTGATATTGCGCGTTGTGGCTTTAGTACTTCATCTTTGATCAATAATCGATCGCTTCGAAAGATGCTGAGAGAGTCGAAGGTGAATGTGAAAGTGGAGCTGAGAGATACTTTTGGAAGGACGAGTGAATGGATTGTGTGTGTGAAGATTAAGAGGATGCTCCGAGGAATCGCGAGAGTGCGAGGGCAGGAGATGGCAGTTTATGAAAGGTTTGTGGTCCTTTTGAAGAATATTACACCCTGAACGCTAATCTCCAGAAACTGCAAACTTACTTCTGGGTAAAAATAATATTTATTTAAGGTGTCTAACGGCACTTGGCCAATCTGGAAATCGATCCAAAGCAAGGGGAAGTTGAATTTTATGTTTACAGGGGAGCGTTCCAGATCATTCCGTGCGAATAATAATGGAGTCTCCAGCGAGGTTGCTCAAACGTGAAAATCCGTACTGCGGACATTGCGTTAATTATACACCTTGCAACGAGGGAGCCGCTATTAGCAGGTGTTCATTGTACTTACCGTGATAGCGAGACAGCATTGTCGCCATTCCCTTGAACAGTTCGTCTAATTTCCTGACCCAGAGAGCTACTTGCCTATTTTTCTGTCGCGATTACAAATGTTATCGGATCCGTTTACCAGTGGTAATTACTGCCTTTTTGTAATGTATCAGGTCTGTCTAATCTGTAATTGCGTAGGCAAGAACTTTAATGAAGAGAGATATGAGAACATTTTCAATACATCTTATGATATTTAAATATGCACAGTACAAAAGAGTATCGACAAAATGCAATGTTTCTCGGGGTAGGTCTATCGCGTGTTTCGTGGCGGAAGCGGCGCTCGATTAAAAAGTAGGCATACCGCAAGCGCCGGTACATTACTTATGAAACACGACGCGAAACTGGAGCAACATGAATTCTTCATTGCCAGCCTGTGCCGTCTATCGTCTTGCTTTCTTCCTGCCGAGGGAAAAATCGGGATCCCTCGCGCAGACTGAATTTCGAGCCACCACTTATGCTTCATTGAATCATGCATCGGCCAATCAATCCACCGACGTTTCACCCTTCGGTCGACGACGTTTCAGTTTAGAAGCTCTAAGCTATCGGGCGAGTCGCTTCCCTGGGATCTCTGCTGAAATTCTTGTGGTCACATGTTTCTGTGTATAATTCCTCCAACGAATCAAAGAACACTGGTCCCAGTAGAAAAGTGTCATAGGCTAACGATGATTAACGACCGGGGACAGAATACATTTGTAATTAAAAGTGTGCTCGCGGGGTAAAATTGCTATCACAGAGCTAGCAATTTTTCTCTGGGAAAAGCTGCATCGAATTGGCACGTTTCTTTGTAAAGGGACACCAGTCTCGAATTGCAAAATTGCTTGGTTCCCCGCTAGCGTTTTCATTGGCAGCAAAGAGACTGGTCGTAGTTTGCGTCCACGCCCCGACATCCGCGACAGAGTTCTCTAATTAAAGCGTCTCCCGTTTGGCAATTTAAAAGGGACCAGCTTCAAAGCTCTATCGCCGCAGTTCTATGCCGCCTTTCGATTAGTCGTTACTATCGGAGACGGGCTTCAATTTCATAGACAATTTTTCTATTCTCTTCCGATCGCCTTCATTCCACGAATTGTACGGTGCATTTGAAAATGTCCAATCCTCCTTGGGCAAAGAAAAACTCATTTTATTAACAAATTGTTATTCTTGTATTATACTTGGCGAGAATAATGAGTGATCCTATTGTAATGGTGCTTTCTCTTTTTCCAGGTAAGTCAGAGCTACACGTTCGACGTAATTAGTAGGTAAACGTTCCTATACATTTTCCCGACGACTCGTCTATCGGGCTAGTAGCAAAGGAGCACACGTAGTTGCGGGGAGTGTTTTTGAAAAGTACACGAAAGCTTGTGCGTTTGGTGTATCCTGGAAAGTTGGGCCAGGAATAGCTTTCAGATTAATATCGCGGATAAGATAAATTCTGTGACGGTTTCTTTTCCCCCCTAGAACCGGCGTCGTGGACTCTAAAAATTTCACGTACGGCATGCATGAGGGGTATCGGTCCGATCTTAATTCAAAGCATTAGAACCATCCCCTCCTTGGTGCCCTCCCTCTCGCGTTCTCGGCCGTGACAAATAGCTTTTAATTTCTCGCCACTGTTTACCCAAGCTACTCCCGAATTAATTGCCCGTTACCAGGCTTCCGGACGTTATCTTATCGTCGGCCACTTAAACAGCCCCTGCCCTGTTTCGCCTTGTGCCACGAAGGCTGCTCTCTCGCGTGTGTACGCAGAGGGTAGTAACTCCCTCCACGGGGGGATGCACCGTCGCGCGTCAGATTTCAACTGATGATTATGAATGCACGGACCGCTGTGTAAGCCTCTTTGGGGAACGGACGGAAGGGTTACGGTGTTTGCTGGAGCTCCTGACGAACCTGATGATATCGCGGCCGGTATCTGAACTCGTCGGCTCGCCTCCGTTTGCTCGGGGAACGTATCGGGGATCTAGAGTCAACAGAATGCATTTCAACCGGGATTCGCTCCGAAAGACTGTGCCTGCCTTTTGGGTGATTCAATTTTTAAGGGCCGGGAGTTGTCGTTTTCAAGCGAATCAGGGCATGCTCGGGGGAGGAAATCATCCCTGGTGATTATCGTGCTGGACACACTATTTTTGCTATAGAAACACATACGGGAAAGGATAATAATAGAGCATTGGGAGAAGCTCCGTTTTAGGTGATACACCTGTGAGACTCTATCGGCACGCATGCAAATAGAATGGACCCGTATACGGTCCGACGTTTCTCGCTCCAACGTTCGTGATTATCGGATTGAATAGTAACGAGTAAAGTCACGACACGTCCTGGACAGTCGGCCGATACCTATTTCCCCTTTGAAAAGCGTGGAATCGATAACGAGCTTGAGACAAAGAAAGTGGAACAGCCGTGTGCTTGATCTGAAATCCTACAATTAATCCTGCCGACAGCTACTCATTTCCGTCTGTTGCAATTTTTACAGGATAATTTACATGCAATTGCTGTATCGCAATTTCAACGACAACTGCTAATTGGTTAAAGATAGAATATTATACGAGGCGTACCTTTCGCGGAATTGTTCGAAATTTCCAACGCGACATTAAAGGCTGAATAATGGTCGCCGAAGTTGGATAAACGCGCTTGGTCGTTCCTCGCGCAATTGTTAGTCGGCCACCGCAGGCATCCGGCATCCCGGCAGCATTAGCAAATTCACCGTTTGCGCACCGGCAGGATGTATTCGCGGAATTTCGGGACTGGACAGTCCAATCCTGTGCAGAGTTTATTCCACTTGCCGTCCCGCGGAACTCATCGAGCGCGAAATAGCTTCGACTTGAGATAATCAGGTTACGCGACGCCGAAAGAAAAAACTGTTCTCTCGAAGAGCGTCTAAGTGTCTCTTTATCGTTGGAGTTACTTCGAAACGGTTTTCTTTGCTCGCGGAGAGCAACGCGGAGAGAGCTGCTCTCCCTGGTGACTCGTAACCTCTCGGCTCCGTTTTCTTCGCGTGGAGCTCGGAAGCGGTGAAGAAATAAAAATGCGGTTGGCGGCG
The DNA here is from genome assembly GCA_023838395.1 of Holcopasites calliopsidis. Lineage (NCBI taxonomy): Eukaryota > Metazoa > Arthropoda > Insecta > Hymenoptera > Apidae > Holcopasites > Holcopasites calliopsidis. Next base: position 291,702 of record JALHAQ010000011.1, read on the forward strand.
GTAACGATTCGGTGCATAAAGAGCCGTCCACGGACTTGTGGAGGAGGGTACGTGATCGTAATATCGAGACGCGTTATGAAAGTCTGGTCTCCTTGCTCGCGGTTTCTGACCCGAATTAAAAATAGTCTACCGGCTCACCGTTCCGGTGGTTGGGGAACTTTCCAAGCGAGGGGTGGAAATGGTGATTTTTTATTGAATTTAATACCGCGTGGAACTCGGTAGGAAAATATTCTGCAAGGGATGTCTGCGTTATTGCAAAAAAATATTCATTTCCAATTGCGCGATTCATAAATAAAGAGTGAATGAAAATTCACCCCCGTAAACCTGATCTCTAAGACGTCCTCGAATAATAGCGGACATCGAAGCACCTAATACGCGGAATTAAGCCGCCGCCGTCGGTGTTCAGCGGGGAATTAAGCGGGTAGCCGACGCTGTAAACCAGCCTGGACCATGCTCTCCCTTTGTCACGAATCGGCTAGGGAAACTTCGTCTCGCGTAAGCCGTACGAATTATCCGCAATTTTCTCGGCCGCTGCTCGACCAGCGCAGCAGGGCTGGCTTACACGGGACCTCTGCTATCGTTGTCGAACCACTGACACCCACCTTTCTATCGGTGTCGCGTGTCGAGCAAGTAGAACGACTAGCCATCAGGAAAAACGTTGAGCTCTTGCAAATTATTTGCCAATCTTTTCCGGAGAGTGTAAGGTAATAATTAACAATAACTCTCTTTCGTCTTCTTCATATCTTTTTGACAACGATTATGGTCCATTTATACAGCAGCGCAACCGTTTTTCCCAGAACCGTTTAACCCAGGTTTTCGGAGATCGACGTCCTATTATAACACAACGAAAAACCAAATTTCGGAGGCTAGAAACTGTGGCTATGGCCCGGACAGCCTCTTGAAAAGGTCGCCTTCAAGAGTTTACGAAAGGTAGTTTCTGTACACAAGCAATACAGTTATTTTAGTTTTTGCTCAATCTTTATGTAATGAATTTTAATGAACTCCTGAGATTTTTGCAATTACAATGACACCAAACACGACAGAAGTCACATAGTTTTAGTTACGACACGGTAATGTATAAATGGACCCTTAATCAGCCCAGGAAAATCGCGATCCAATATCGGGCTGCTTTGGAATCTAAAGCATCGTATCATATCATATCTGTTGTCGGTCAGATCGAAAATTTCCACGATAATCTGTGCCTCTCCATCGTGAAACCGCAGAAGCGGAGCTGACAATTAGTAATGTACATGACAGGCATCAATATTCAAATTGCGGTTTGGGCATCAAAGAGGACGCGCGGTAGATGGCTCGTGGAACCGGAAGCCGGTTTTTCCCGCAGCCACTTCCGCTGTACCCTGCAACGGTTAATTCCTTCCCCCGCCTCTCCTCTTTTCGCTTTGTTTAATATGCTAATGGTTATTAAACAAGTATTTCGTGCGGGCGGCGCTAACGCGATGCGAAATTCGTTACACGCGGGTCGTCGACGACGTTGGGATGTGACTTTAAAGAGATGTCGACTTGCCTCCATCCCGACGTAACATTATTTAATTAGCATAATATTAATAACGCAAGAGAACGCGGCCGGCGCGTGTCCCCGTTATTATATTTCGAGTGTGCGAAACCTCCTCGTAACCCTTCGCCGCTTAGCATTTTAATGGGGGCGGCCCCTCTTTGCTTAAGTTCGTTTCCGGGAAAACAATCACGCGACAAACGTTCTCGTGATTTATTTCATTCCTTTAGTATGCTAATATTAATGCACGCATCACATTCTATTTGCGAAGCGTTTCCCTTTTTATATTGTGATATTACAAAGAGTTCATTGCTTTTCGTTTTGAATTCCCAATCATTTAAAAGATGGAAATTGTTCGATGCGACGGTCGGCAGGCGCGTCACCTAAGGTCTGTTCGTTAGCGGTTCGAGTAGCGATTAACTTTTTAATTGGGGAACTTGTTTAATGTTCTTTCGATTATTGTTCCTCGTATTTTTCGTTCGACCGCATCCCAAGTCGAGCCTCGTTTTTCCAGCAGATGAGAAGAGATTTGTCCCGCGCGCGGCCGACGAAATTATTCACGATGATGCCTGAGATTAATAAAAGCCGAGTCGAAGAATTCCGAAAGGAAGAATGAGTTCCCGGTCCCGAATTCGGGACTGTATCTGTCCGGCGACTAGGGTTTTGCTTAAAATATTTACGCAACACGGTCGCCAAGATGTGTTTTCCCATATTTTCTATCGTGAAAATGATTGAAGCAATTCTTTGAAACGCGAGCTCGAGTACCAATCAATTTTCCAATCTATCTCCGAAGGATCTTCCAAATGATGCACACAAAACGGATCTGCTACTGTACAATAAATTGAAATGGCAAAGCGCGCGCGCTTCATCTCCCTGCTTATACGTTTAAAGCTTGACCGCGTTCTTTTCTTTCGTTTGTTTAATCGCACGGGCAACAACCGAATCGATAAAAGCATTTTCATTTCACTCCGATTGCGAATCAGTGGCGCTTCTTACGGTGAGCGACATCGATTCATCGACACGTAAATAAACACGAAGCACGGTTCAGCGTAGCGAAAACTGTTAGCCGGTGTGTCCCGATGCATCAGCCCCGGGTTTGAACAAAGGTATCGAGCGAAACAGGTCGACGTCGCTTGAATATTCACCGAAATTTCCGCTTACATCTCTCTCCCCTTCTCTGCAAAGGGGTTGCCGACCCCTTTAATTAGCGGACCTTCGCCGGAAGATCGAGAATAACGATTTAACGATCGCAACGGCTATGTTTATCGCATATTCATACGAGAGTATAGCGTCAGTCGATTTACGAGCGTGTAAATGCATTTGGCTCGCCACTTCCGTCGCAGAAAGAAGAATAACAGGAAGTACGCGGCGGACTCTTGTCCCGCATCGTCCGCCGTTACTAATTTCCATCGAGAGTTGTGTTTCTACTCTCTCATCAGAATTCTCTATTTTGGCGAGACTCGAGATTTCCTAGCGATAGGAAAAATCGGAGGAATAAAATGATCGCTTTGAACGCACTTCCCAACTACTCTCCGTCCCAGCGCAAGATCACTCTTAGAATAATCAGAATAAGTATGAATATGTTATTTGCCCGTCGTGATCGTATATTGTTTCCAAGCTGCTTTACAGTCCCCGCAAGCGGAATTGTTGCACGCTCGTTTAGCAAATATCTTGCCACGGAAATCTGTTTATCATAAAACTACCGAATTCCCTCCATGAGCGCGACCAATTTCGAAGGACGATTTTCGTCTCGTGGAGCGAGATGTTGCAACAACATCGTCGGATGAACGGCTGTCAGGCGACAAGGGATTCTCTGGCCCCGGCTGAAAGGTCTCGCGAGAGATTCTCGCGTTTATGCCGACACCGTTAAATTCGCTAGTAACGGTGCATTAGAGACACTTGCCGGTACGACACCCTCTTACGACCCGACATATCCAGATAGGTACGTGCGGAAGGCGGCGGCAGCAGAACAATGCCAGGAATTAACGCCTCTTGCGCCCCTTTCTTTCCCACCCCCGCGCCGTTAAATTTACGATAAACATCCAAGTATCACAGGCCATCCTTTCCCTTTGTCATCCCATTTATCTCTTTTTCTTTTACGGTTCATCCGCCATCCAACGTGCAATTATCGCTCACAGGCAAAGGGAGAGGCGCGACTACGCGAGTCCACTACTCCAATTCCAAACGATGATAATCTTCTCCTGCACGGTAGGGCCGATGCGCTGGGAAAAAGGTTCGCAGAAAAAGCAGGTCGGCAGAGAGGTAGAGGGAAAAGAGATCGAGCGGCTGAAAGACTGGCTACGTATGGATAATCTAGGAAATATGAAATCGCTTGAAAATTGTCAAATCGTATGCAATAACGCGGCATTAGTGACGAGGCTGTCTTCGTGGACGTTACTTTTCCGCCTCTCTATGTGGAAGATTCGCTTCGTGCGACCGTAGTTTCGTCCCGTAGTCACTGTAAATATTGCGACAGCAGGAATCGGCAGTCGGCTGTTTATTTTGGCTTGTTACTTTTACTCCGTGTCTCTCTGTCTGCCTGCATCGTCGCTATGCCTACCGATGGAGCGGACCGATCTCCTGCCCCGCTTTCCACGTCCACCACGGGTGATAAGTTGAACGGCTACGGTGCGACGTGAATACCGTGTCAGTCAGCCACGGTTCACTTAATTAATACGATAATATTGATGGACGAATGCACGAATAGAATTATGCCGGAAGGTTCGTTTGTGCGATTAACAAGTATTACTTTGAAAAGTGAATGAAATTAGAATCTAATTTAAACAAACCTCTGTACATATTAATTCCTTTGCGTACTAACGTTATCCAAAAAGGCGACTCGCAAAATTTCCAAGAGAATTTTTCAACTAGCAGTGAACAAAACTTGATCGCAATAATTGCCGGTCGATTTCGCGGGCGGAACCGTGACTCAAAGAGTACGAATATCATGCGCAAACTAATTACACTGGCCGGTACAAAGGCAAGCCGTGCATAATACGATCACTGGAAAATTAACAACGTTGTCCGCGGAAGTGCTCGAATTATCGGTATTCCATTAATTTGTCAAAACGAATCCCGTACCATCATCGGTTTGGCCGCGGTTGATCGATCGATCTCCGCGGTTAAAATATCCAGCCCCGACTTCCCGGGACGGTGCGGCGCGGCGCTTTCAACGTGGATGATCCAAAAGGTAAGCGCACACACGGCGACACAGGCGGCGAATATTACCAGCCTGCTGGGTCGCGTAATAATGTCTGTTCCATGGGATAAGCCAGTGATCCCATGAGTAGCGGGCAAAGATTCCCTGGCATTGAAAAGCTTTTCTGTCTAGTGGACGGCTGGCTATCGGGGTTAACTTTTAACGAGTTTCGCCAGACTTTTCTGGAATATTCTTTTTGCGGAGCTCTTCTAACGGAGTCTCTGGTAAGTTCTTCGTTGATTCTCCGATACGATAAAATGGTATTATTAATATCGTATTAAAGGCCTTTGCATTCTCATTGCAATTGGGCATTCACGTGCTTAATGAAACGCAGCAGCTTTTAAAAAACATAAATAATAATTCGAATTCAAACGGGAGCTTTATAAGGCAAGGCTTCGATTGTCTTCTCTAAACATTCTCAATACACTGCTGCCAGGTGTCAATTCGAGTGGGTGGAAGCAACTCGTAGATCGTCCCGTAAGTAGAATTCGTAACAAGTGAAATCCCTGGAGGCCACCGATCGGAGTCTATTGTTGCCGCGTAATCCCGAGTTCACGATGTCCTAATCACCAGGCCAGAGGATCCTCTTCTCTAGGATTTCCAAGCCGCGTATTAAAACGAACGAATTTTTCAACCTACAGCCAGCTAGGTTTTGTTCACCGAGTGGTTGAACACAGAGTTGATTGAAAGTTGGAGTTCGCGCGAAAGCAGAAGCAACTCTCATGGTCGAGGCGAGTTTGGGGATTGAAGAAGATGCAGCGAGAAGTTGCGACTTAATGAATTAAGTTCGTATTGTTAATTGCAAACACTTTTCTTCCGTGCCCGACCGCTTCCTCCTTATTTGCTTCCCCCACATTCGCGGAATTCGTTCTTTGGCCACTCGTTTTTGCATTTGCTTCACTCGCGTTGTCCTCCATCCCCTTAATTTTCTTCCATCGTCCGCATGGTTTCTAGCCTCATTGATTCGGCGCCACCCTTCGTTTTTGCCGAGTAGATTAAATTGTTCTATCGAGGTTCTTCGTGCGACAGGAGCTTTCATCGACGAGCAGCGCGCTTCCTGTCTTCCAAAAACTGTGTTGCTCCTCTTTGTCGTGAACGCGCGGACATGCGCGCGTCCGCTCGCACATGAATATACATGAACGCGTGTGCGGAACGTGTAACGAGAAATATGAATAAATATGACTTCTTTGCCTACGACGATGAATGTTTGGAACGCGCAAAAGCAGCAGGAAGCGTGCCGGTGATTTTTCATTTCATTCCGCATGGGTATATAATAAATACGGCGCCACGCCGTGAAATTGAAATCTCAAATGGAAGACAGAGAAGGACGAATTGCGTGAACAGAGAGAGAGAGAGAGAGAGAGAGAAGTAGGCATTGTTGAATTAGAAGTTCCGTCATTCGACTGTTTGCCGGCAAATTCTGTGTTTCCTCTCATTTCTTGGAAGAAATAACATCCACTGTTCCAACACGCCCCTGAATTTTCCTTTTGACAATTTTATTTTGCTCGGTGAGTGATGATTTTTTTAGCCCTCAGATCCGAGAGAAATTTTCCCCTGGATGTTTATCCTCGTTTTCCTCTTGAACAAGAGTGTCAGAGCCTGGACGATGCAATAGCAAATGTCGATAGCAATGCGCGATACACGTATTATTCTAGCGTCATTGTAATGGACAATTCAACGGAAGGATCGCTCGTAATCCAAAGGCAGATTCCACGGGGGCGGTTTATGCATAATGCATCGGTTCTTTTTTTCCCGTGGTCGACGACACGTCGCGATCAATTATATCCCGGTGAATAGCGGCGAACCAGATAATAGCGACAAACGACTGTCCGTCGAGATCGTTCGCAGCCTCACGGTACCTACATACTCGAAACTCGTTTGAAATATTCCTTTACGGACAACACGCTAGGGATCATATATCCGCCTATAGAACCATCAACTTCGGCCGATGAAAACCGTTGTCGTATAATTCAGCTGGTTCAATCATCCCCTTCTATTCTCGATAACCCTTTTTAACGTGCCACCACTTTCGCAGCCCCCTTTGAAATTCATCGTAGATTTTAGCGACTCGCGACGAGGCAGCAAAGAGTGTCTGTCATTGAAATTGTCGATAAAATTGTTGTACACGAAATTGAAATCTATCGAAATATAGCAAAAGGATCCTCGTCTCGAACCACTGAATGGACGACAATCAGGTGTGAGTTAGAGCTCGCACACCTCGAGCTCGTTCGTGATTCATTTAGCTGGCCGTCTGCCAGATCCGTCCATAGGGCGACGCTCGTCGTTGTTTCATTACCACGAAAGTCCGTCGGAGACGCGCCGCCCTCCCATACATTTCCATTCTTTTTCAATTCTTTTTCCCGCTAACCCTTCACACCGCGTGCAATTCTAGACGCCTCTCTGACGGACACGCCAATCCTGAACGATTAAACGTCGATTCACCTACGAGCTCCTTTTTTTACCTTTTCTTGTCGAACTGGTCTGGACTGTCGCGACCCGCGAACGACATGACTCGTTCCAGGTGGCAATAACGGACGACCACCTGGAAATCGCCGATGGAAGAGAGATACGAGGCGGTGCAGGAATGTGGCTGGAATTTTTATCCAAATTTCGTGGTGCCCCAATAAAATTTCATTAATTTCTAATATTTGCATACCTGCATATCTAAACAATTGAACGCTTCTCGTTTTCCTTTTCTAATTCGTTCCTCGATTAAACTTGACATTATTATGCCAAATTTGGAAAATCAATTAGCACAATATTAATCTTCCCCCTCTTCCTTGAACTTGGATTCAAACTGCAGTGAAATAGCAGCAACACAAAAGCAGTCCCGTGTAGACATAAGATGATTCTGCTCCTTCTGCAAACGCCACAGGAGAAGGCGAAGAATTAGGGTGGCGAGAGGGGGCAATCGATTTCGCGAGCGTTCGTTCGTGAAGCGATTAATCTGCCAGTCGTCGCCGCGAGCCATCTTCGAATTTAGCGAACAGCCAGGTCGGCGAACGTATGCTCGAGATAACGTAATGCCGTTCGAATGATCACGAACGATTCCTCGCGGTGTGGGAGGACGGGGGTGCGATCGAATGGAATTATTCCCCGCGACAGATTGAGTACAACCGAAATGTAAGTTTCCTAAAGCCATCCACCAGCCAGCCTTTTCTCTTCCTCCGCTGTGGAATCTTGTTTTCTCTGGGGATGTTAACCTTTGCAATCGACGGTCTATCTACATTTTCTGCGCAAGGGAAAAAGAACGCGGAGAGATAGATCCATCCTGAACGTGCGATTGCGGTTCCCGCTCCTGACAATGTGTAGGTATTTCCTCGAAAATAGTAATTTACCAAATTAGGCGTAAGCAAATTACCAAATTTTCTCTTGCGACTTTAAGCTTAATATTTGGAGTACTTGAACACTTTATGATGTGGGAATGAATTTTAAGTTCGGTTAAATTGCCATGCGTTAGATTACGCTACATGCTACCTACTGGCGCATCGGCTGCGATCTCATAACGCTAATGGTACCACGGGGTGAGAAGGAATATTGACAAATTTATTTCTCTACGTCGAAGTAGCAACGGGGGGATCGTATAAAGAACGCGAAATACAAAGAGTAGAAAAGGTACTTGGATAGTCGAACCGAGGAATACCTGGCGGCAATATTTTTCCTCGAATAATAATAAAAGAAGGATGAATAACGAATAGTAAAAGGAGTGTACGATCGAGAGTAGATAATGAAAATAATTGAAGAAACAAATAAACGAGAGCGTCACGTCGCGCGATTGAATTTCAGCCCTCTTAGACGACCATCCCCAGTCTGTCCAGAATAAGCATCTTTGGCAATGACCCAATCCCGGGGGCGTAATTAACGCGACCCTGATTATTCGGTTCGTATCAGTGTGATGTGATCGCCGGTGTGTACACGGCCGTAAAGCAAAAGGTGCCGGGTTGCCTCGTAAACGTGTTATAGCCCGCGTAAAATGTAACCCCTGACGACACGAGGCGTCGTTGACCATTCCATCGGGAAGGGTATGGAGAACGATGAATGGGAAAAGATAGGAAGAGAGGGAAAGGTAAAGGTGGATAATTAGTCGTCATTGTGGAGACGCTGCTTGACAGGGTGACCCGTCGTCGCCCGACTGCCATTACCTTAATTAATATTGACTTTTTGTCGCGAACGATGGACTTGCCCGCCCCTGGCGTCTTCCAGCTCTTTCCCTCCCCTTTCGGCGGCCACTTTCGAGATCGATGTCTCTGTTCGGTGAACGCGGGGGATGTAGACGCCCCTTGTTGTACAGCCGCCTCGTAAAACACACCCTGCACGCTTTCATCTACAACGGATGAAAGGGGAGGAAAGGATGGTTTATTATGAAAGATGAAATAGGGGAGGGTGGCTTCTCATAGGTGTAGACTTCTCGAAATTGTCCCATCAATTTGTTGTAAAATTAGAAAAGGATGATCTCTTTGGGAGATAAACTTAATTCATTGGACTTTGAGATTGACTGTAAATGGATTTGCTGAAAAGGAGAGCCCACTACGAAAGTCGGTATCAATTAGTTCAGCCCCGTAACGGAGAGTTGCGTGTAAATAGATTTCTTTTTTATGGTGTACACAGGCTGTTCGCACGAGTAGGAACGTAGAGTGCGTGTCGAATCGTGAAAGTAGCTTGTCCACGGAGGAAAGAGTACAAGGCTTTCTCCGTGGAGAGGGTGTGTTTTTAATAGTCGAGGGAAGCTGGTTTCACCGGTCTTCCCGAGGTCTCGGGGTGCATAAGTTTCACTCGTAATTAGCCGATTTATGAAGTCGTGCCGCTGCTGAATAATGCATGCGTCGTTCTAGCTGGTATCCGCGACAGTTTCGCGAGGAACGAAACAACGCTGTAGGGGCAAACGACAAACGGAACTATTCCGAAGAAATCCCTGGCCAAAAGACTCTGTTCCGGGTAATATTCTGTTAGCGGAAAGCTTATTCCGTTTCCTCATTTTTAGTCTGGTAGAACTCCAATTATGATGCAACAAAGTTTTCCACAGTTCAGATAATAGTAATAACAGTGATAATAAGAGGACCAATAATACTGCTGGTAACGGACAACAATAAGGAGATGCCCGTAGTAATAATATTAATAATTTCATGCTTGTTATGCATGTATATTTACAATACCGAAGGGAGTGTAGAACTAAGACGGCATAAGGAATAAGAGGAATAATAATGCTGCCATGTAATACACTTTTCTAATTCATTTTCCACTTATTTGACGAGAAATATGTTCAACATCCCTCTGTAGAAGAATTTCTATCAATTTGCAAAGATACTGAACTCTTGAGCGTGCACGTAAACCACAAGTACAAACATCGATGCATTATTTTCCCACATTCGGAGAGAAAGAGTCTCTTCTGTAGCGGGGTGCGTCTTTCGGCCGGGAAAGAACGTATCGTTTTATTAGAAAACGGCAGGCAAAGGGGGGTAGGTATGCAAAATATAGTCGACGGCCCGCGGCATGCGAAGCTAACGTCCATTTTATGCATCCGGAATGCCTTCGAACCGAGGCGAGTTATCGAGCGGCTCGTTTCTACTCGCACACGCGCTCCTACCCTCGCGAGGAAAGATCGCTTTCATCTGTATACACCGCGAGCAGCTGGAAAATCGTTCCAGACGAATCGAATCGCAATTGATGCTCGCTATCGGGTACCCCTGGGGAGTCCGATTGATCTGAATTCGGTTTCCGATTGATAGGTTACAGAATATGGGGAGCCATGTGTAGATTAATCGAAAATTTTAGGTAGGCACGCAGAGTGAACGAACGCGCCTTTTCGCGGCGCCAATACGAATGCACGGACGATGACAGGTGTCGCGCGGGTCCGAAGGGGTGAATGGGGAGAAACGAGGGGAGCAACGCCCATCGCGGATCAGTTAATAGCGTGTAATCCGTGGTCGTTCGCTTTGCCCTCTTATCGGCTAAATACCATGCAAACATGCCCCAATCTGGCCACAAAAGTCGATTCGTATCGCATCCCCATCTCCGCCCTTCTCGAGCTATGCCGTGTTTAAATAAACTCCGTCGAAGAATCGTGCACGGCTTTCTCTATACATACGTATTTGTGTGCCGCGTCGGCGGGGGTGGTAGTTACGTGCTCGAGCGCGAACGAGGAGTTAGCTAGAAGCGCCTGTACATTGAAATGCGTGATATCGCGTGTGAAACAGCAGTTACGGAGGTTGGATCTGCATAACTCTGCTCGCAAACACCACCTGAGGGTGCCTTACCTTCGTACATCGAAACTGGGCCGGCCCTCTGGTATCCACCAGCCGGCAGAGTAAAATCAAGCCCTTTGCACGGCCACGAAGCGGGGCTGTTCTCTGTTTCCGGCCGCGCTAAAAGTGATTCCACAGCGACGTCCGACCCGCGATTTGTCCGTTCACGGTCGTCTCCACTCTCCCTTTGGCCGTGCCCTCGGGTGTTAACGACGCTGTTCAAGGGTGGTAAGTGTCGCGTCGGGGAAAATGGAACATTATTCATTACGTCTATGCCGTAGAAATTGCACGAAATCTTTATCATTATTTTATCTTATTTTCCTGGAAAGTGTTAATTAAACAGTAATCATTGCCAAAGTGGGCAGTCGAGTTAATCCATCGCATTTGTTCGCGATCATCCGTTGCGCTTCGCGTATTTTATCGGCCCGTGGATATATCGATGCGGTAGCGAGAATTTTCACGTTTATTTCGCCGGGTATTTCCGCTGGTGAGAGGCCGTAAATTCGACGCGGATTCTTTCTAATCGCTTCCGCTTGTTTATGCGCGCCGCTCGTTCCATTGTCCGGTCGATTCTTTCTCCCCTGCACGACCAATAAATGCCACCGTGTATTCCATTGCACCTTTATTCTACATCTACATTCATAAATCATTCCCTAAATAAAATTTAATATTAATCCGCGAAAAAAAAGCATATATACAGATTTATGAAAAAGTATGTAAACTCAGCGGGATAATGTGCAACATTTAATGCTCCCCTGAAAACTTTGAAGATCGAGCAAGAATTTACTATGCAGCATTTCACAGAAGGCACTCAAAGGTGCATAAAAGACCAAAGCGGATTTCAACTGCGAAAGGGAGAAAAACACGAGGGTTGGGGAAGTATCTGTCGTACAATTACGTTTCGACGTTCTTTTCCGCGAAAGGGTGACAGCGACAGTGATACCTACGCTGCTGGAAAGTCGGAAAAAAAATTCGTGGCAGCGTCGATTTAGCCGGCGCTTCTCTTTTCCCTCCTTCCGCCCCCGTGCCTAGCGTAGACCTCTCGCCTCGGTCCGATGCACGCTTAACGATAAATCTTGTTACGTCCCTTCTTCTCGCCTCTTTCCCTGGCAAACGTCCCTTCTCGCTTGCCAGTCAGCCGTTTATCACTGTGTTAAACCTGAAATTGATAATAACAAGCGCCCCTGCAAGTTGTGACGAATGTGAGCAACTGAAAGCCATTCCTGATGGGGGATAGTGACGGAAACGAAGCGGGAAATCGTTTGATAACAGGAGCGAAATTCTTGTCTAGTTTCACAAGAGCAGGAGTGAGAGCGGAACCCTTCAATATTTCCTCGAACCACTCCTTTACCGTTACATTTAATATAACGCGTATTCAATGATCACAGATACAACCGGTCAAACTTTTCACGAGGCACAAATCGTGTCGATTCATGCGAGCAACGGATCGCGATTTAATTGACGAGTCAGGTGACCGGTACGAGTGGACGTTAATAACTTGATCAATTTGTAGCTGGACTTTGCGCACTATCACCCCTTTTTCCGCTCGCAGTAGCGTTCCCTCATCGACGCGCCACGAACCGTGAAAATGACTGTCCAAAAGGGGTTGATTACGGTGATCGTAATCGAAACGCCGTTTTTCCCGTTGCTTCACCGCAACACGTCGATCGTTTCTTTTCTGATTTTGATCGATTACCTCTGAAGATGACTGCGACAATCTCTCGGAGTTTACTTGCCAATAGCTGCTCCGTGATTAATTGCTCGCTGGGATTCAGAGGATGTGGACAGTCGTCCCCTGGGTGTCTTTTGGTTATATTTCAGCCTTAAGTGAGCTTTTTCTCCTTCGTAAAGACATATTTTTATAACTCGTTTTGTATGATGTTTTTATAAAATAATTTTTGTAATATTTTTCTAAGAATAACGAGTTCTCCACATAGCGATTCTTAAACAAACGATGCTCTCAAAACAGTCCACGAGGCAAAAGTTGTATCCACAAGAAGGAAGCTTCTTGAGAAACGGCCACTCGAACGTGTCAGCCTCGTAATAACAGAGTTACGGAACGTGGCAAGGGTTGGCTGCGTTCTATTCCGAAGATTGCGTAGAAATGTAACATTCGTGCTTCCATCTGGTACTTGCGCACGTTCAACGAAATATTTGCCACTTTTCTTCGAAGACATTTGGATCGACCAAGAAAATAAACGTCCCGCGAACGGCGGAGAACTTTCGATTTTCACCGCCGACGCGTTAAAATCCTGGCCAGCAAGGATCTTCTGTTCCTTCCACAGGATAGTATTCTTGTTCCACAGGACACGGTAGGTTCTTGCGAATTGAGGTAAACCCATATCCGTGAACGCATTTCCTTTGTCCCATGTCCCTCAAATAGAATCCGGTAGCTCGTGTATACATCCGCTTTCTTCGTGAACGGATGTCAAGCAGATTGTTAGCAAGTGGACTGTCAGAAATCCTGTTTCAAGCAGATCGGCTTTTGGGCTGATGAGCTCTTGGCTAACAATCCAATATATCATGAATTCCTCCGTGCAAGCTAACCCATTTTTAACTATATTTACGGAACACAATTTCGTTCTGAACATAGTTAAAAATTGATTGCAAGCTCGTCGACAGGCGCTTCCATTGGTTAATTAGAAGAAAAATTCGGTACGTTCGTCCTACGACTACTCCGGTAATTAACCACCCGCTGTCCGACTAAGCTCCCGAGCTTAGAATCTCCGACAACTCTATCTCCCTTTCCGTAATAGAGAAATTCCAATTAGTAGCCCAATTTCTGGAAAATTTGTTGCATATTTCCTTCATTAGTGTTTTCTTTTTCATAAAGCATTGCCATAAATAAGTTGGGCATCTTGATACTCATTGTATTATTCATATAAGGAATAATTGAACGAAATTTTATATTAAGGATTAATTGGAAACAAAATGTCACGACTCTTCTCGCATTTCATTCTTAAAGCTGATCATCTGTGTACCTCGAACATGCTGCACGCGTCTGGCAAACAAAAAACCGAATAAGAAAATGCAGTATATCCGACAGATAGGAATCTCTGTGGTGAGCAGCGATTCGTCAAATCCGCGAGAAAACAGGAAAATCGGCGGCGTATCGTAATTAAGCAACGCGGCCACGTTGTTCGGTTGGTGTATCGGAATGTCGTTGCCACGGTGCTCGATGGAAATTATCGGAAATAACGGCCGGTGTCGCTGTGTTTCTCCACCGGATGAAGAGTAACAATGGGGTAGCAGCCGAACAATGCGCCGATTTATCTCGCACGCAGCGCGTATCGACCATGTTTCGATAGCGCTACTCGAGAGAAGCAATTATATTTAATTAATGAGAGGAACGCGTGGTGCCGGTGAAAAATTACCACGTGATCCACCGTCATCGCATCCCATGTGTGCATGCGCATACTGTCCTGTGTCAGTGTGCCACCGAGGAATCTTCGTAATAACTTCTGCGTGCGTGAAAATTGCAGCTACAGCTCGGTATTTACGGCCGCCACTTTCTAACACATTATTGCATCGTTTTAAATATTGCTTGCAACAGCAACGTTGCGCGATATTATGGGAAGGCTATGAGTTTCCCTTCCGACGTTCGCACACGGTGTTTAACAATCGTGGCAAACATTCAAGTCTTATAAAGATAAGTAGCAGGGAAATATTGGAAGATTGATTGCATTTGAGAAGAACGCAAATTCCTTTCTAAGAATACACTGCGACAGTTCTCTTAACAGAATGCGGTCATCCTCGCATTGAAGCAGAAACCGTGCACTCTGTATTATCCTGTGACGTCAAAGGGAATCGCAAAGGAAGGCGACATTGTAGCCCGAAAGCTGTGGGTGACTTGGGTTCTCGGTGTCTTAATTCCCTCCGTTTCTCGCTCGAGACCAGGAGAGGGTGGTGCCGCCACCCCCGACCCCTACAGCCAGCCAGCAGTCTTCCCTCCGCTGTCCGTGTCGTTGCGGTGCAAAAGACGTAATTCACGCCAATTAACAGGCAGTCAGGCCGCTTCCTGTGAGTTTCGCTGCGTCAACCCTCCCTCATTTCCGCTTCTGCCGGCGCGGCGCCTACGCCAACCGTTCCCGACAGTCGCGTTTACGAGGCTTCTTTTACCGTTGCACCGCCACTCAGACGCACCCCTCGAGTCACCACGCCAGTGGCTGACCTACCTTTTCACGATCTCCCATCTCCTCCGTCGGTTTACAATTTCAACTAAATTTATAGGGCGGACAAAGAAAGAAATATCCTGTTGCATTAGTAAGTTTCTTAATTAATTACAAGCGCGTGTTAAGAGTTCGCGTGGGGAAAATGGAGTGGTAGTTCTGGTCACGATCCTCCCTCGCGTTATGCCGAAAAAAGTGCTTTGTCGCGTGAGACAGGTTTTACGATGATTAGATTATTAATTAAGGAAGAATGCAAAGGCTCTAAGCAAAAACGCGAAAAATTTCTTTATGCGCGTGGACGCGCTCGAACGTGGCGCACAACGCGCATGGTAAATTTGATCGAAGCAACCACACGTAGATAGACGAGAAGAGTTTCGGGGCTGAAAAATCGGTCTGCTAGAGGCTTTCTCACGATGGATTTCCATTCTGCGTGGCTAAGCCGACGTATAGACGTATGAAGTATGCCTTTATTCCTTCGGAAAATCGAGAGACTTCGAGGGCCGGCAGCCTTTGTGAGCGTTCGTGAAACGTTTCGGTGGCCCCTGTCAGCAATAGTGGAAATATTCAGGCAATACCTCGCGGCCGTGAAAAATTCAGCGTGATGCACTTTTTAGAATCACGGTGCTTCTGCGTGCAAGCGGTTCTTTCCATTTTATATTGGGCTGTTAAACAAGTTAGTGCCTAATCTGAAAAGTGAATAGGCTAAAAATTGTTATTCAATCTTGCCGAATGAATCGCAGATTCCCTCTGGATTGAAAGAAATCCACGCGCGAAAAGCAAACGAGGCACGCATACGTGCGAATTTGCGACGTTTCAGCCTAGACAGATACCGTGACGAGATTAGCGTTAAAGCAGAAGGACTGGGAGGAAAGTCTGGTGAAAAGAAATTCTTTCGGGACTACGTAACGTTATCATTTATTCAGCACCCTACTCTCCCCCAACGTGGTTGATGTACCGCCACCATTTCGCTCGAGAAACACTAATCACGGGTGTCGACCTCCTCCTACAGTCTCCTCTTTCTCTCTTTTCTTTCCATCCGCCGCCACCCTTAGAAATATCTCCCCGTCGCTTCTTCTTATCTAAGTAGACAGCGTTGAAACCTCGCGACATAATTTCAGATTACGAAGGGAAAGCAGGGCGTTGGTAAGTTGGGTGATTTTTGTTTACGAACACCCCCAAGATGCTTCGCTCGTCCGGCGGAAACTCCGTGAAAAAGATTTTCCACGGCACAGGAAGTGACGTCGCGACTCAACAGCTCTCTTCTTTCTTCGTCAAATACCTTCGTCCCCGTTTTCCATACCCATCCCCGGTTTCTCGGGCCATAGCTTCTTTTCGTCCAAGCGAAATGTTTGGGTTGTAAAATTTCCTCTTAGTGCCTTCGGGGTTTGTGCCGGAAAGACGCGAGCACCGCGAGTGAAACGGGAACAGGGAGGAGAAGAGGGTAGGGACAACGGACGTCTGAAATATTTAATATCGCAGGGTCCGGCTGAAAAATCTGGCTCGCCGTGCCTCCTCTCTCCTTTTGTTCTTCCCGCTTCTTTTCTCGTCCTCCTTGCCAGCGGTGTTTTAAACGGCCGCGTGATTTATTTCGGCCGGAGCTGATGTCTCCTCTTCTCGTTCCGCAACGTCGCCTCGAATTTTTTCATCCGGCCTCCTCTTGCTTGCTCCTCGAA
The DNA here is from genome assembly GCA_023838395.1 of Holcopasites calliopsidis. Taxonomy (NCBI): domain Eukaryota; kingdom Metazoa; phylum Arthropoda; class Insecta; order Hymenoptera; family Apidae; genus Holcopasites; species Holcopasites calliopsidis. Next base: position 308,498 of record JALHAQ010000011.1, read on the forward strand.
GCTGTTACATAATTTTCTGCTCGAGGAAACCCTGCCTGTTACTGCTCGCGATTACGTAACTGGAAAAATCGTGGATTAACAAGGACAATTTGGAGCGGAGAATTGTTACTGCTGTTAGAGGAAATTTAATGGAGAATACACCGCCATCTGACTTCACAGAGAATCGGTGCAGAATTCTGATTTTGCAGGGCAATGATATCCAATATGTTCGCCATAACGCTTCACGTGGACGTTGTAAGCATGACTACATAGAAGCGTGATATCCACGTATCTCGTTGCACCCCTGCCTGCCTCTCCGAACGACACTTCGCCAAATCATGCCAATCCCCTTGATTGAATGCACACACGCTCATCAGGCTTGTGTTTCAGTGGCATTATTTGCTGCATACACGCGCGAATTGATACCAAGAGTACTCTCCTTCCTGTAATCTTTATAGGGGACTGGTTGTTTTAGAAAAATTCGCTGCTAACTCTGCGCTCGATTGACCTGGCAAGGAAAATACACAGAAATTTGTAAAAAATCCAACTGTCAAACATTTCTAGCCACTCTGCGACGATGCTATGTATGCACGTACACGCAGACGTGTACGTCGAGCAACCGTTTCTATTGAATTTATTTCGGAGCTGGCCGGCACACGCTGCTGATTGCAGCCACGGCAAAGGGTGAGTCGGCCGTTTTGCAGCCCGCTCACGTATTCCTGCATCATTTGCTATGGGTTTCATACCGGCCATAACTCTACGGATATATCCTCCGCCCCCGTCAAACTGCCGCGCCGCTCCTCACCTCTCCGTCTGGTGTGTGCAGTTCAGCAGTCACCGTTTCCCTGGCGAGGTTGCACCGGGTATCTTGCCAGGGTTGCTGCTCTTAATCTAAGGTGCATTCATCGAAACCAATCCGTAGACCGGCGAGGCACGCCGCTGCAAATTAATCATACGCTTGCACCGAAGCTACATAGGCGCGTCGATCCTCTGGCATCGTCACGTCGCCGTCGGAGAGTGAGTTTTTCATTCACCAACCTCATCGCGTATTGTTAATCCGCGAAAGGAGTTTGCTTTAAGATGACTGTGATTCGATGCATATCGTTCTTTTTCTGTTCGCCAGGCTTTCGTGGATCGTTGTACTTTTCGTGTCTAGGACAAAGTTTCCTGAGACTCCCCATATACATATATAATTTCTTTGTCAACATACGTGAGCCATACAGATATGTAATTGAAAAAATCAGACTCGTATGTATTCCTATTAGAAGACTTCATTCTGAACGCGAATGGGGCTCGGCCGTAGCAATAGCAAGTCAGTCCCGTTCCGAACTTTGTTGGTAGTAACTACGTGTACATCGAGCGATAACGAACGGTCGGGAAGTCACATTTTTCCGTCGCGCGAGTGTGGCGTTTGTGGTTTTTCGTGCCACTTGGAAGTGGCTGGCACATCGAGGCCCGCTTATTGACCTGTTGGAAGTACGGCGAAATTTCGCGAGTATCGATAAGTACAGTTCATTGAGCCAATATTGACGGAAACCGTCATTTGAGTATCGAAGCGAAGTGCAGTTTGCGTTTGACACCCTCCAGGCGTGATGTAATGTATACTTAAATCGTGTGTAAGCGTACGCATCATCTAACCGCCGCGAATCGCGTAACCGTGTTATGCAATCTTCGGTTTCGACGCTAGACTTAGGTTCAACTAATTACTATGCAATATTTTTATGATAAAATTTAATGTCGCTGGTCATGCCTCTGTCGAAACTGATTCGCTCTCGCTGGACGACATAATATGGCGAATCAATCGACCATGATCGTCCCTCTATTTCTTTTGCCCTGTGTCTCTGTTACTCTCCCTCGTCGGCAGCATCCCCCTTGCTCGGGGGAAAAAGCGTTCTCGATCGAGAGGACGCCCATCGAATATCAATGTCCCGACGAACACCGCCACCTCGGGAAATCGAACACGGAGATGTACCTGTAGCAAATAGAGGGATGGTTACCTCGTTTCTATAAAAGAGGCGCGGGGAGTTAATAAGCCGGAAGGAGGCAGGCAGCGGAACCGGAGAGATAAATCGAGCGTGGCTTCAGTTCTCGGTCAAATTTCGACGTTTTTCAGCTTAGCTGTGTTTTAACATTCCTCTCGCGAGTGCCACGATCTCTTAAAACTACACATACTTCGTAGAAGACGATAGAGTCGTAGTTTCACAAGTAAAAAGTAGTCTCCGAGTTTTATCCTGTTCTTTCTTGTGCCGAATGTCAATTTTGTATTCACGAGCCGGTACTCGCGTAACCCAGACAGGGTTCAGAGGATACTTTATTAAAACGACTTAACTTACTATCGTCGCGGATACGCGCAGATTGTGTATAGAGTTTTTCGTCGATGCATCGCGCTACAGAGTTTCGAGATCTGCTCGTAGAACGATACGAACACTTGCTACATCCTTTTGTAGGTAGTACGTGCTTGTTGTGGAAATAACCGCAACAACGCTATCGTAAATTCAAATTACTGTAGTCAGCCCAGAATCTTGGCTTGTACAGCTCGTATCGAAGCCTTAGGGCATTGCTCTCGGAAGTTCACCCCTTTGCATCCTTAAGGATCTATCCTTAGATCATAATCATCGACGTTTTTCCACGCGAGCCCCGTTCTTCTGTCGTTTATCAGCGGCCACGCGACACCTTAGGTAACTTCCATTTCGAATGTAGAGCGCGATAAATATTAATGAGACAGGAGTCATTGCGCCGGAATAGAGCACCCTCTGCACATGGCCGTGTATTTGCAAGACGACACGAAGGACGGATACACGCGCGCCTCCGCAGATGTGTACACAAGATTTACCGTCTTGAAACGCAATCTCGGTTAGACGGTTACCTGTGGCGCACTGTACACGAGTTCATCGTGTTCCCCTATCTAAATAATTACGCTGCTCGTTCGCTCGCCATCGCCTGGCTTTCTTTCGATAAGAAGACGGTGCAGTTCCTTTCCAAAGTCGGGGCATTGCAAGCCCGCGAATAGTTTTTTTCTTCAAAATACAGCGTGCTTGATATACAAGATATTCTGTGTTGGCCTCCAGGCCTCTTGATTTATTTCAATTCATGTTCGGCAGCAAAAAAGCTCTTGCCATTGTTAGGGGCAGCTCACTTTTTGGTCAGTCCAATTGCACACGTGTCGTGATAACGCTGAAAAAATTCCTGCTTTTTGTCCGGCCATTGTTCCCCTGCCTTGTAGAAATCCGACAGAGATATGACGTATCTATCCATGGTGTACCAGCGATACTGCTTTTTTACAAACCCTTTGATCCACTTCTTGTATGCAGTCATACAATAAGTTAAACAATTTCTTGTTTATTTTCACCCCAGTATCTTTTTTAAAAGCCTCTTTAGTAAAAGACCAAAGTCTCCAAAAGAGCCATCGTATCTTGAAAAATATTTTTGCGCTTGCCTGAATACGCGCGGTTCGAATTAACGGGGTTAACGTAACAAAGCTGCGATTTCGGTGGTTCTCGGTTTATATGCGTAGGGTCGTTTAGATAAAAGGAAGAGGGAAAGCACAGCGATATTGCCAGGCGGTATCTCTCCTCCTGGGACCAATACCCGTTTCGAACTCTTTCCTGCGATTCACAACGAGATTTCGAACCCTTACGAGGCGAGAAACTGCCTCCCTCTTCTTACAGCCCCTTGCATTTTCTTTTCCTCTCCGCGACGCTGTCGTAAAGCCTGCGTTCGTCAAACGACACACTCTCGAAAAATCCCTGAGAATGCTGGCAGATTGTGGGAAAGATTTCTCAGTCTCTGCTGCGCGAATCTTGCTACGTTGTCCTTCGAGGGTAAGTCATGAGGGTAACTGTAGAGATTCGACGGGTCTGTGAATCATCGTGATCGTTCTTCCACGATTTTACAGGACTTTAATTTTTACTGTACATAAAATTGTCAAGGGGTTTAGCTAGACCTTTATGACGAGCAAAATTACAAAACAGAAACACCAGCAGGAGTGTTTAGCAGCTACGCGGTGCACAGCACACCCCAGAGCCGCGACGAGGAAATCTTTGCGATGCAAATGACGGGATACGGAAACTCTGGCCGAAACTTTAACCGTTCGCTTTTCTTCTTTCGGTGGGCGGCCTTTTGGAGCGCGAAACAATGGTCACGATTTAATGGAAACGGAATTGCGAGGGGCCAGAATTGCCGGTTCAGTTTCCATTCGAGCTTTAGTTAAACGGATAGATTCAGGGGGGTGTGCTGCTGTGCTGCGCGTGGCTCTTTAAAGGGACGAAGAAATTGTACTGGTGGCGCGTGGCAGCCCTCGAGACCAAGAAAACTAACTTTTGTCTGTTCATCAACGAGGTGTACAAAGCCTTTCAATCCGGCAAAATATTCATGTTCCCGTGAATAGACACGAGAATTTCAACTTGCACCGTTGCTGAAACGACGCTGTTTCAACGACTGTATTTATCACGCTTTTTATTCTTAAGAGTCACTTTCCACTTCAACCCTTTGACGGTAATTCACACTCTTGACAGTGCTTAGCTTTATTCTTCTTGGAATTCAAAATACTCTATTGTTTGAATGTATGAATTGCAAGCACCAGTCTAGTGCTCAACATTCGTCCAGCCTATAAAATTGGAGTGCTTCTATAAAAATGTTAAACATATCAAGTAGCCTCTATACTACCTACTTGTTTCGCCATAGTTCACTATTTCTGTACACATTGTGGTTGAAATGTTGTTGGTAGTTTGTCGCTGTCGGCAAACCCTAATGGTGCCGGTAATCACCATCTCGCGGCTATCGAGCCGTATCATAGCTACCCTTGTGTTCAGAAGTTTCCACATATAGGCGCGCGTTAATGAGAAAGTAGCTCATAAATTTCACAGATCTACACACGGCGAAACGAGGCAAACGAATTCATTAAAAAAAATACGCGCTTCATCAGCGTCCGGCTCTAGCTTTTTAATCGCCATTTCCCCATGGCTTCTCGAACTTCTCGCAAAACTTTTCCAATATAATGTGGCCTCTGTATCGCCTGTGGCACGCTTTTTTTTCTTCCCTGGGCACGAGTTGGAATTTATTCTGCTCCCCTTTTACTCGGAATGCTGTGCGTGCTTCATCGCAGTATTGTATTTTAATTATTATGTATGACGAAAATTATGCTACTGCCCTGGCAACAAATATGTCATTAAGAGAGATGTATCCAATTTCTTGCTTTCTTACTTTTTACCATTCACTGATACATTTAAGATACGACCCTCGCTGTCTCCAACCTCGTTTAGTCTTACGCCCGTTTACGATCAATGAAACGATACAGGGAGATTTACATTTTAATGCCTCCGTGGGGGGCTGATCGTAAAGTGGACCAAGACGATGACCCCGGCTCGCCCGCCCGCCCGCGTGCGTCCTCGTTTATTAGCAGCTGTAAAGCATTTATTGCTGTCGCGCATACAAATTACACGGATGTCATTACGATCGAGTTTCAGGACGTTCGGTTCGTCCCATTTTCATTCGAATTAAGCGGGGGGAGATTGAAGTAAACGTGTGCTGCTGGTAAGAATCAGGGAAGAACAGGCGTCAACCATATGAATAATTGATGACACTCGCGGCAAGCTCGTTAGGATTTCCGCGGAGTTGTTCTACTCGATGACGAACGGGGGATACGAATGGGACTTATCTTGATACGCGGAGATCGATGGATCGGGAAGGGTGCTTGACAATTTTTTCTTTTCTTCTCTTTTATTACCATAGATTTGAAAGAAATTAAAGTATACGATAATTGGAATGAGCTAACCGTTTTCCTTGTCTTCTTAAAAATACCGATGAAACCCTCTGAGAGCACCTCTGAAAAGTGCGTTTCACCTTGATCTAGAATAAAAATCTCGCGAGATCGGTCGCTTTTCCACGGCAAGTAACTCGTTTAATCTGGCGAAACCCGGCTGGATGAAGGCTCGGTGAACCGAAAGGGGTAACGAGCGAGCTACGAGAAATCTCTCTTGCTATCTTATTCGCTAGATGGAATCCAGCAAACCAGAAAAGTCCAGCACCATCGATAAATCGATGGAACTAAATTCGCGTTCAATCAAGTACTTTGCGAATAATTAAATTATTATCACTTTGCGTAGAATCCTGCACAATTTACTCATTAATCTTCACCCATGATGAAGTTCCCATGTCAGTTCACGTCGTGGCATTTGGCCAATATTCGCTCCATATTCATGGGAACAAGATCATTTGTACATTTTTCCACCCAGCTTCGTCGATAGAATAAATCAGCTTTGGGGGTTGCGCACGCGATCCACAGGGAAGATCTACACGAAAATAGCGAAAGGATATTTTCTGTTCTCGACACGATGCAAACCGTCGTTTACCACCTGTCGATCGCAAGGATTCGAGCACAAGTGGCGGACCGTCCTAAAGCGATCCATCCAACGCCTCGAGCTTGCATCGCGTCTCATTGTCCCGTTCTATGTGAACGAATTCGTTTCACTTTGATCGTACATTGATTCGCGTATCCAATCCAGTTTCCCAACTGCAGAAGGCTGCAAAAGACATTATTGTTATCTCTCAACTCGACAATTGAATATTTAGATTTGGGTTCCGTCGGGTGATGCATGTTGAAAGCATCAAGCTTCTTTACTTCTACAATATTTCGTATGACCATTGCCTGGTCCAGTAAGTCGCTGGGATAAGGATGGGCGAACCGAGGAGATCAATTTTTCGCGGAGAATGAAACTTTAGAGAGGCAACTCCGATGGCGAATACGATTCGAGATAAATTTCCGTGAAATTTCAATACGAGATTATTGCCTGTGTAGATGCGAGATCATCCTCCCTTTTCAGCCTCCTTCTGTGTATGCGAACTGCGGATGGGGCCTTGCAGGATATTAAAAATATCTTTCTTCAGGAACGGATAGCGATCGACTTCCGGTTTATCTGTTTTACTCTATTTTCGAGGCATCCTCGAGGCTCTCGAAGCTTCGCTTCTTTATTATTTCTTTTTACCTGTTTCCATTTGTGCGATACTATTTATATTTTCTACTTAATTAGTAAATTTAACAGGACCGTATAGTCCAATTTCCATTTCAACGAAAAGGTTCACATACTTTCGAAGAAAGTCTAACTTCTAATCGTCCCCCTTCTCGAGCAAAAATTTATTCAAACCTTTCTCCATCCAGATCCCATTAATTAATTCGCCATTCAACGATTCCGCCGCTGTCGCCGACCCACTAGAGTCGACTCACCCGGCCTTTGCGTCTATCTGTATGCACGTTGCTCCAGAATAAAAAAAAAAAAAAAAAAAGACGACGTATCCCGGTCACGGGCTCATCCAAGCGTAGCCTCGACAGTATTCGCATTTTCTCGCGCCGAATATTCTTAATTACTTTAATGGAGCCTAAAAAAGGTAGCTGCTCGCCGAGACTTCTCTTTGAGTCGGTGTCCTCCTCTTTCGTGGCCGCGTAAACATTGCTGCATATCTTCTTGTCCAAACATCCTGCAGCTTTTCCCCGGCTCCTATGCTCCTCCTTAGCCTCGTCCTCGGCTGTAGTAGGACGCTTTAATTACCGCTTCCGCCGAACCTATTTGCGTTTATCTCCCGCGACTACGAGCAGTTTCTTCCACTCGCCTCGAACCCCGCGTAGTTAACGGGGACCAGGCGAAACGACTTCCCCGTCTACGTGGAAATTTACTCGAAGCGCGAGAAAATTATCCCACGGAATCGCGGATATCGCCGTTATCACCCTCATCGATCCACGCGAAATTGCCGCGCTCGTGAATCGTGGGAAATTATATAGGCGCGCGCTGTTCGACACGCGAGCGGAAAATTGCAAGCCCCTTTTTTCCCGAGCATCTCTGGCATTTTCACCACGCGACGATTCTACTCCTCTGCCCATGGAATTCGAAGTAGAGATTTTTAATCCTTTAAGGCTTAGGAAACAGATTTTTTACAAAATTGATTCTCTTGTATTTTTTTGTACATAGTTTTTCAATCGAGACTTATCGAAAGCTTTACTATCGTTGATGAGTTTTTTTCAAAGGATCCTCTTTATTAATGGCGACGACGGGCAATCAGATTCAGTCGCCAATGCTATCAGTGACGCGAGGAGTAATCCGACCGGATGGAAATCGCCGGCAAACAGTTGGTTCGGGTACACGCCAACGCGTCTAATTATTAATAATGCGACGACTCACCTAGGCAGATAGATGGCTGTTTGCGGCACTCGGTGAACGAGATTGCTTACTCGGGACGTGCATTACAGCCACGTTGTTCGTAGCTTATCAATGGGCATCGTTCAAATCACGTATGTACGCGTTCGTCGAACTGTGCGTTGCTTTTCGCGTGAAGCGGAAGGTGGACGAATGAATCGACTCGACGGATGGATAATCTGTGATTAGAATTCACGATCAATGGTCGGAGTGATTAAGTGTGAAATTTTGTTAAATAGACACAGATAATAGACCAAGGTTTCCTTCATTTTCCGTCTTTACTCCTACATGTAGATTTGCTCTCGCATACGATTGTTTTATTACCAACAATTCTTATATTTGCTACGCTTTGCCTTGCCGTTCAGTCTTTATTAGTTTATCTAAATTGTATACTTTTTCATTAGCCGAAACTCAGTCCTATCTCGCGAATGCCGATAATTCAAATAACTTGAACGAAAGTAGGAGAAATTCCGGGACTAGGGAATGTCAAAGCCGAGCAGAGCGGATCGATATTCGAGCGATCGGTTCGATATTAAGCCACGTTTCTCCCCGAGAGGAACGTATCCCGGCTTTACGAGCGGTTTTTACGGGTTCTCTGCGAATTCACCGCTCACCCAAGGGGTATCCGTTACCCTTTCACCCCCTGTACCGTATGCTACATGTTTCAGAATTTCGGTTAGCTCGCGTCAGGATTGCAGAGACTATTCCCCTGCAGCGTCGGCCCCCCGCCCCTTTCTATCTCTCTCGTTTTCCCGCTTGATTCTATGTTCCTCCAAACTTTAACGAGGTCGTCCTATATGTAATCGCGTCGGTGGCGCAACGACGTCAAAACATCAACGACAAATTGGATTTTGAAACAGTCCGTACGTGACCGCGGTTCTGTATCTCCGCAGACACTTCGATGGCAAAACGGAGATCAGACCTGGCACGATTTACGAGGCTAATCCACCCTTTTCTCCGCTGTACGTCGAACGCCAGCGAATTTTGCAGAGCGAACGATCGTAAAAAGCGGCAAAAAAATCATCGTTTGATCGAACGGATGCAGGAGAAAATTGGACGATGCTCGGCGACTTGTGATTCTGTGTCTGAAGATTGCGAGTGTTATCAATTATTCGAAAATCCCATGGAAAAAATATTTAAAGAATTTGTCAACCGCGAATCGAACATTCTTACGATTGGATATCTCTGTTGCAGTGAAGTATCTAAGGGAGGTAACTCCTTACTTCAGGAAGGCCTCGATCATCCAGGAAGTCGGCTGGGAGCTGCAACGTGGTTTCCTCAGCGCGACACCACCCCCGCCGAAGTCGCCACCGCGAGCTGATACGCGTTATCTGCCGCTGCAGCTCTGTAGACTCACCAGGGCGCATCCCTCCTCCGATCCCGGTAAGTACCTCCTCTTCCCTATCCATCACTGCATCTACGTACATGTTCGCGCAAAAGAGTTCGTTAGCCCGAGCTCTGACATTCACCGAGATAATTCGATTTTTCAATTAATTATAATCAAGTTTTCCTTGGATTTTTCTTTTTTCATTGGAATTCTCGTTTATAAGTGAAAGCAACTATCAGAAGAGTGGCTCGGAGCGAGAATCAAATAAGCGCTTGGAAATTTCTCTTGCCCCGCACGTTTAGAAGTAAACGTTTTAGCGGAACGTTCCGGGATTACGTGCACAAGCCGCGTCTCGCGGGCGGCACGGCATGGCGCGGAGGTGCTCCTCTCGAGAACTGCATGCTCAGCGACCGAGATAATGACAGCCATAACGCAATTAACCCGTTTCTGGGATTACAGTCGAACGACAGTGCGCACAGCCGTGCCGCGAGTTTGACAGTCAATTATCGTCTAATGGAACGACGCGACGAACTCGCGTTAGAAAAGCTTCGCCTCGATTGCACGCGTTTCTTCTTTATAACTTTGCCCGATTCAAAACCTCCTGCCCACGTCTCTTTGAATAATCACTTTGAGCACTCGATACCATGCGACTTCCGTTTGAACGCGTCCTCCCCATTATAAAAGACAATAGGGGGAGTGGCGGACGTGTATAGCAGGTGGTGGTAAGTGGTATCCGCGGCTGAAGGGATCTAGTTTTCATCGAGATGTGGCCGCCTCCGCTTGTTCGCTGGTGTTACAAAGAAAGGGTTAAAAAGAGTATCGTATCAATCTGTACTCGTCTCTTCATCAAACCAACGTGAAGTTAATGAAAGGCTAATGGGCTTTTAATACCCTTTACTCGCTTCACCCTTGAATCATGCCAATCTTCCTCTGACCTTTTTTACCTCCAGTTCTTCTCTACCCTTTCAATCTCGCTGTTTTCTCTTGATCCTGGCCCTCGCGCTGTTCCAGAAACAACATATTCCCCGGCCTGCCCGGAGGAACTCGCATTTCCCACGGCTTTTGTCTTGTTACTCTCTTGTCGTTGCATCTTGCTCAAAGATTTCGCAAATAAAAGCCTGTTTGCTGTGTGACTTTTTGTTCTTTCATCGCTGTTATCTTTTCGCTCGCTATGGTAGCATCGACAAACGTACGTACACATGTACGTACCTCAATGGAATTTCGTCAAACTTCCTTTCGTCCTCCTTCTTGTCTATTCTCGTTTCCATGCGTTCGCTCATCGATGTATGGAAAAAGGAAATCGGGTTCTCGGATAGAACAGGCTGTTACAAGATGCACGGTTCTCAACAGACGGGATAAGCGCTTTCATAAAAAGGAATCGCAGAAAGCAATCAGAATCGTGTGGTGTATCCCCTTGCACTCGAATCTCCTGCATGGCTCTTAAGTTACTTGGAATTATGGTATTGTCCGAGTCAACAGTTTGTAGCTGCAGCGAAGAGTATTGTCGAGTTTATCTTATATTAGTGTCATCCTGGATAGAAATTGGCAGGATAGACAAACACCGCGTGGAAAAACATTCCTAAAATCATTCCGAGTTTCTTCGTCAAACATTCAAAGTCGTCGCGAATCGCGTCATCATTTGTCGTTCGTTCCTTACGTTTGTCTTTGAAATTCTATATTTCTAACTTGCGTTTCGAACATTGAAATTCACGTTGTTTTTTTTTTTGTTTTCTGTTCACTAATAGGTACCTCCACTTTTCCCTGAATAGTGCAGAGTCTTGCAGTTCGTCTGAACGAATTGTTATATGTACCTTCCACTTTAATCCTCGAATAATATTCGTTCAAACGGCAGACGGTATAGGTTCGGGAAAATGAAGAGTGTCGACGTTGACCGTGGGCAAACACGAAATGCTCGGTAGCAAACCCCGTCGATATTACACGGGCAAAATGTAAAAAAAGGCGCTGGCAAGGGAAAGAAGAATATCAACTATCGCTCTCGAGTCTATCTGCGAATTAAAGTGAACCAGCGGACGCGTGAACGGGTACAATGAAGATTGGCTAATTGAATTAGCTAGCTGCTGAGAGTGGTCGGATAGATAGAGGCTCCCATAACCCGAGCCGAGCCGAGCCGCGCCGCCACGTTTGGATTCCATTAAAAGGAGGAGGCTGAAAGAATAGCCCGGGTCCATCCAATTAAAATCACCTGTTAATTGTACAAATATCGAGTCCGAGGTAGGGGTACCGCAATGCCCTCTGAAATGCACGCGTGTCCATTTGCGAAATCCACCGAAATCCTTCCAGCTGATCGTTCTAGCTCGGCTCCCTTAATGAATCAACGATGGCGAAGGAAAAGCAAAAAAGGCCGCTTGCTAAAATTCCATTATTCACAAGCATTCTCCTCCTCATGTTCCACGATATATTGTAAGTCTATTCAAACGTGGGAATATTTCACGGAGTCGAGTTAATCTTGAAACTATCCAAATATGAAACGCGCGTTCCAATTGCATCCGGCGAGCCCACTAATTAATACCTCGGAGTGCCACTCCAGCCGGCTTCCCGATCAAATGCGCTTTAACCAGATCTATGACACACTTTCCATTGCCTTTCGAACGTCGTCGGATATCGGACGAACTTCTCGTTGCCCCGTACGCACCTATGCACACTCTGACTGTATTTAGCTTTTTTCGATTCAGCTTGATATCCGCGCGCAATTTCGATTCTCGCCGTGAGACGCAGCATGCTGGAAATCGGTGGCGAGGGTCGATGCCCAAGACTCGCCCTTCGACTGTGTACGCCGTTGGCGCTTCGGCCAGGGGTGGAGGATGCGAGAGAGCGAGAGAGGGAGTTAAATTAGTTTTCGGGGCAAAAGCTCTGGCTGCCGCCTGGTTTTCAAGGCTAGCAGCTAACCCCGTGTATAATTCCAGAACAGCTCCATCAGGCTGGAACCCACGAGAAGAACCTACCATCCGAACCATCCACAACACCGTGCCCCTATCAAGCATCTCTCCCGTCCCTTTACGCGGTCCGACTTGCCAGACTTTGCGGGGGGTTGCAGTTTGCCAAGTTAATTACCGCCGGATAATTGTGCTCTATATGCTCTGGCCGGCTGATTAATGAGCTGGGATCAGCTGGCATGACGGTTGTATGTCTTCCCTTTTGTCAAAACGCGTTTGGACAGAACGATCGTCCGGCAATGGTTATTACGAGCAGTTTCGGTGCATGATCAGTGTGGACTTGGTTTCACAGAAAGGAGATTTCGAGGGAAATTAGTTTAGAATATGTTGTCGGTGATCCTATTGCAAATGAATGTACGATTTAATCTTGTGCAAAGACTCGGCTGTTGTCATGAATTGAAATCGGTTCTCTTAAACTACTACCATTAAAATGTGGTAAAGCACAAGCGTGGAGTCGTGTCCTGGACTATCTTCAACAGAAAAGGGACGATCAAAATCAGGGGAAGGGTTAACGCACGTTCGAGAGGATTGACCGTTGTGAGAAGACGGTCGCGAACAAGGGGCACGGCGAGAGAGAAATGTAGGGAAAAAAGGGCATAGGTAACGAGCGTCCTGGAATTGCAACGGCATTATCGGTAACAAGCGGAATTGCATTGTGCGTCGAAGCCCCCCGAGCCTGCGTTGCTTCCCATTACCATACTCGGCGAGCAGCGGATCGCGAGCGGACGCGCAGTGTAACCTACACTCGAGACTATTATGAAACCGTGTAGACGTCGCCTACGTCGACGTACAGAAGGTTCCATTATCCTTTAATATCGTTATACGAGATAATGCCCGTTACACTAACGACTGGGATATCACCACCGACAATTGTCGCGCGTCCCTGCACGAGAATCTTTATTTTGCGATCGATTTTGCTGCTTTACTATTACACATTTTCAATCATAATTTTGTGAAAGTTAGAAATAGTTAAAACTGTATCGCAAGGCGAAATACTCTTTATCCCTTGGTTTTCCTTGAAAATGAAACGCCGAATCTTTCGCATTTACTTGCTGAAAAGCTCTGTCAGTCACGTTTCTCAGGGTGCGCGTACTCCGTGAGAGGGACAAACGTCGTGTGCATGTCAGGACGTAAAATTTATTACCGGAGGACTGTAAAATTTAGCGCAGTCGGCTCATAACCGCTGTCCACGCGATCGTTACTTCGGACCGATGCGCCGCGTCTGTCGGGTAGCTCCAACCAGACGCAATCTGTTACCTCCTCGATCGGGATGTAAAGTTTGCATGGATAAAACGTGATTCCGCGTGTGTCACCCACGCCAATGATCGATACAGCAGCTGCTCAAACACTTTGGAGCCGCACCTTGCTTCTGGCGAAACGTCGCGTTGCGCTATGTATAGGAAAGCCCAGAAAATAATCTTGAAACGTCTTTATATCAAGCAGCTGAAGAGATCGAATATTTCCCTTGCCCCAAAGAATATTTGCAAAGTAAGAAACAAAGGCATTACACTGCAAGTAGCCAGTTATTCGCGTCCGAAAGGACTCCGCGGAATGTTCTCCGTGGACCTGAATTCGATCTCGAAGTTTATCGAGCTCAGAGTCCACAGCCGCGTTTTATTTCCTGGAAACGGCGAGCGCTATATTAGCTTGGCAAATCGAGGAGAGTAGCGGTATATAAAATTCGTCTTGGTTCCTGCTTGTGCATTATCCCCGAGAGTACACACACACACACTGCATCGTGGGAATTGCGCTGATATTAAGAGATCCTCAGCACAGAACGGCTGATATATCCGTATCGCTATCGTTTATCCGCGGCGAGATTAGAACCGGGACTCCAATCCCGGAGAATCGATCGACTCCTGCTTGCTTCTCCATTCGACGCTGTCTCGCGTCTTTTTTCCAGCTGCGTTACTTATTCAAGGAATACTCCGGGCAATATCGGGAAATCCGCTAGTTTATTGAGGAAGGAACAGACTCCTTTGACGAGGCAGATGTTTAATTAACGGCAGTGAATATTTCAGCGAGTAGTTCTTCTTGCTGCAGCTCCTCCAAAGATAGATTCGTCGTGGCCAGCGTTTCTTGCTACCTCCGATTTTAATTTATACGCAGAATGGTGGAGAAATAATCCCCGCGAGTGGTCTTATTTTATTTATTGGACAGAGCCATTAACGCTGAAACTTTTGTGTAATAAATTATTCCTCGTGTGCAAGACTTTTGTCCTGCAACTCGCATCTAGCATTTTGCTTCTAACAGTAAAGTGCTTACCAGTGCATGCCGTACACAGGAAATAGCTTATTTTCATCACCTTCAATTTAGACTTCGGAGCAGCGCTCTGCTACTAGGTATCTCGGATTTTAATCACCCCCTTATTTGCAACCCTCGTTCGTCTAGATCGCACACTGTCACTCAACAAATTATCTCGGTTAACTTTGATCTCTTTTGAGCAAACGGCATATGTGCACCGATGGCAGGTGACATTTCGCTTGACTGCTCCATGAGATCTTAGCCCAGACAGAGACGACGCGGCGCTGGCTTCCTGTTTTGCGGTTGCAAACGCGTTTCCTGCTTGTAAATCATACCGGTCTTCCCGGAATCCCTCGAAGCGATCGTTTTCGTCACAGCGGAGCCACGTTAAGAGCCAAGCGATGCGGCGATACCTTGATTGCACGGATATTAGTTAATCGGGATTCCTCTGCAACCAGTCCCGCGTTGCTGCCCTGGGTTCCGATACAAGGAACGTTTCTTTTCTTTCAACATGTAAATTTAATTTTTAGATTCAAAGACTCAGGGAAATATTTTAATTATCAATTTGTTTCTCATTTCGTAAGTATGTTTCGCTTCGGCAATTATTTTCCTAATGGGACACTTCATCGAGAGTCTGGCCATTCGCTGAAATGCTTCATCAGTTTGACCGTAAATCCCGATAAAAAAGTTGTACGGCGAAGAAGCCAGGAGGAGAGAAGGAAGAGCCTGGAAATTAGTGAATGGGAGGCTATTAAGAGGCTTTTTAAAAGCTGCTTTACCATCTCTGGTGAGGAGCGCACACAGAGTGTGCACAGCAGGCTCTCTAATAAAATTTCCTCGTGCTAGCCACGTTTGCACAATCGCCCCGACCGACCGAGAAAGCGAGAAAGACGCATCCATTGTGTCAGAGAATTTTTAGAATCACTTGCTACTTAGGATTCAATAATTCTTCCCTGGTCGAAGCGGACAGCCCGCCACGCTGATTCTATTAATCGTTCGAAGGAAAAATTCTGATCAATTAGCAGGACAATTTCTGACGGGGAAGATAAAATAGATCGGTTCACCGCTCGCTCTCGCACGTGGCTAATTAAACGACTAGTATCGGCCAGTGGCTTTGCTCGACTTAATTTGAATTAGCGGTAAGTCGGGCGCACGTTAGCTTAACTTGCCGTGTTAATGAAACTGCGAAACCGCTCTGCCGAGTTTATGCGCGGTGCACAAAGCCCACCGCCAACCACCCTTTGCTCCGCATCGCCGAGTGAAAGTCGTGTAACGCGTTGTTACTCGTGAATTTTCCTGCCGCCCGTTGCTTGTCGCGTGTCACCCCTTTGCTACGTGTCTGTCTTACTATTCGGGATCTCGGCCTGTTTTCTCACGTGTCGCTGAGGATTTTGTTACTTGTGGAAGCGGTGGTTAGAATCACCTACTGTTACCCACGGTAAAATGGAGAATAGAAATATTTCAAGAGGGAGTTCAGAAATGTTGTAGCCGTGAAAATTGCAGATCGACAAATTTCTTATAGAATCGTCGAGTGCAGCTTGTATCCCGTTTGATAGATTTTATAAGAATCTCGACATCTCTGACATGGCATTCCTGAAAGAATTTCTGCTAAGACGGTGTCGAGTTGCTGGTATTGCTCGAGCCAGAGAATTTCTCGTTGCTCGAAAGAGTCTCATCAGAGGCGTTCGTTCCGGGTTGCCTGTCGACTACTATAGTAGCGGCTACAGCTTCGACGCTACCAGCGTAGAGAAGCGTGGTTCTATGTGTTTAAAGGACGTGGCTGGGGCAAGAATGCCGGCCAGGGGAGTAAAGCTCGCTAGTCGGGTCACGCGTGGCTCCCGACAATTAGGAGCTGAAGGAAGACCGCGTGATCCAACGAAGGGAAGAAAAATGTTCCACTCGCGTTTAGAATTTATAGATTTATACGCCGAAAGAAGTATTGAGAAAACATTAAAAGATTCCGATTTGAAATCAATTTACCTGGAACCCGAATTAAATATAGATTTTGTAATCACCGAAGGTCTCTCCGATATTGAATTAATATTTTAGAATTATTTTATGTGGTGTGCAAGTCTAGGATTAATTGTTACAGGAGAATCATTTTCTGCAAAATTCCACAATTTCATTTACATTAAAAAGGCAACGCGAGTGAATAAAGCCTGGCTAACACAGGGGGTGACCACTGAACTGCTACGTGGTGGAAGAGGGAACCGGGACATATTGTAGAGAGAGGGTGCAGAATAGGGGTAGGTTTAGGTGTCCGGAGACAGCTAGCTCTAATGTCGTCCTATTGTCCCGGACTTCGCCGCGGACTCGAAACCTTGTTAACTCCCCGGAAACTGTTAACAGCGGCACGTTCGACTGCCAGTGTCGGCTACCTAGCCCACTATGGACATCCTGCTTCGACCCGAATCACGGAACCTACGACATTACTTCCTACAAATGGAGCTAGCCTTCACTGTATGTACATACAAACGAGACGACTCACCCCTACGTGTTCTTCGTGGTCAGCGCGGCTGACACGATTTTTCCCCTCCAGGGTCGTCAGGGAACATGGAAACGTGACGGGACTGAATTATAGTCGATGATGATGATGTTTCCTTTTGTGTCTTTAAATACTTTTTTGGAGACAGGGAAGGATGAAGATGAAAGGTAGTCCTTCAGGGTGAAGAGCAACTTCTCTTTTCACCACAAATATAATCCACAATTTTATTTTACACACTTTTCTATTTTTCTTCCCAATTGAGAGCGTAGAAAAATGGTAGGCTTGCCTTGTACGACCTCCACGATTTTTACTCCTCCAAACGGACCATCATCCCCCGGCAGCATGGAAACCAGCCCATTACCGTGTTTCCAGCTTCGATAGCGTGTGCATGGAACGACTGGACAAAAAATCGACCCGGTTGAAATTGGCCGATAGAAACGTTGGACAAACGAATGACGCGATAAAGGCCAGCGCAGCGGGGGTTGGCGCAGGGGGTGGATGCGTAATACGCTTAAAATACGTAGCATGGACGAAGGTTAGGTCGGGTTAAGCTAGGTCGCGGGCCACACGAGCGTACGCCGTTCGTAGATTGATATCTAGTCGTATAGTCCGCGTTACCGTCACCCTCCCTGGTGCATCCCTCCGCCCCCTCTTCGATAGCATCCGTGGACGCTGATATACAGGATGTACGTCGTGTATACACTCCGTGTACGATATTGCGATTCGATGGAATCGTCGATTGGCCTGCTGGGAAATCGGCATTCAATTGTCCACCGACGACCGATACGAACCTCGTCGCGCTGGCGTTTCACCAGCTGTAGCAACCCTTTCGCGCCCCGCGCGCGCCTTGGTAATATTCAAATCTATCACGATATTATTAATTTATTAACCTATACACGAAATAACGATGGGGGAGGGAATTAATATCTCTGAGCTCCGGGAACCAGTGATTTCAGGAGGTCGCATTTGTCACTTGGAATGCATCCAGGGGACAGGTCGAAGGTAAACGTTACTCATTAATAACGGACGGCAACGCGTTGCGTCGTTTCGACGGAAACGACGTGTTTCCATCGCCAATGCCAGCCAGTCGACATCATTTCCGCAGCCGTGACGCCGCTGACTGTTTAAACCGCTTAACCGATGCAGAGCTGCTCGACTAGATCCGCTAATGTTTCGGCCGGTATATCGACGCGGTCAATTAACCATTTCGCTAAGCTCAACCGATTCGGCCCGTTAACCTTTTTGCTCGGTTTACCATTTCGCCTGGCGATTTCGCGTCGAGCGATCGTCTTTGCAAAGGGAGCGCAAAAGTACAATAGTATTCCGCTTCATCGCGCTTTCCATGTCCTGTTTTTTACGAAGGTTTAAGTAAAATTAGTAACGCGGTGAAAGAATCGAACAAGTCCCAGTCGCATTGCGCTAATCCGCTCCGACAATCGCAGCGACTCGCGCCAACTGCAGCCGTTCCGGAAACTAGTTAGTAGTTGGACAAACAATCTGGAATTACATGCGGTGTGCGCGTCTATCTGCTCGTAACAGGTAGCGGAGAAAGAGCTGGCGACCCAACGGAGAAATAGTAGAATCGGCGGAGAATAAAGGATCGAAGAAGATTGTACATATTTAATAATGAAAGCACCGGACAGGAAAGACGAGTGAAATTGAAATTGTCCGGGGCGCGAAATTAAAGTTACATCTTCCTCGCGATATTATTATCGCCCCCCACACCTTGGCACCGCTGTCTTTCTTCGTTCGTTCGTTGATTAAAAGTCGACGGCGATCGATGTGGCGATCGCAATAACGGGAGTACGTTAACGATCGCGATGCTAAGCGACTGATATACGCGTCGACTAATATAAGGGTTGCACGGTGAGTTAGGCGGGGTAATTAATGGCTTAAATGACTACTCTTTTTGCCGACACCAGAGTGCTGGTTTTTCCGTTTCCACGTGTGTACTTACATGGCTTTGCTGTTTGGCTGATTAGAACGTTGATGATTGGCGATAATAAGTTTCAAGAAATGCGGGTGAAGCTTCCGGATAGCTTTGGGAATATAGAAATATTAATTACTAATAAGCGGAGCAATTTCTTCATTTTTTCACTCTTCTTAACAAGATTTGGAAGATAGTAAAAGTAATTCTGGTTGAATATTTTTTAAGTAAAATTCTCTGCGCGACACGTCGCTTTTACTTCTGCGATTTCGCGAGATGGCCGTGAAGAATTAATGAGCGACGAACAGCAGGCGTGTGCGAGTAAAGAAAGTTCGTAGGGTGAAAGAGAAACAGAAACAGGGTGGGAAATGGCTGGGGAACGAGTCGCGCGAATATTTTACTGCAACGAGTTTTTCCATTCCATTCCGCGTTCACCCCATTAATGTCACACGGTCCTGCGTCGGTCGGCACACGAAAAGCCCAATCGTGTTTTATTTCGCCGTTCTCACTGTGGACGTATACCAGGTGGGACCAGCGAACGGGAAGCTGGAGAAATATTATTTTACAAAAGTAGTCTTGCGCATGGAGAAGCAAATTTTCTCGCTAATAATCCTATTAGCTAAGAAGCAAATCTTATTTTTAAAAAGATTAAATTTTCAGCGTAAGAAATAGGTGTCCACGGTCTACAGTTCAAAGTTTGTAGTCTAGAAAGCGTTCAATTTCTACACTCTAATAGCTTCCGTCGAATCAATCCTTTAGGGTAGAAATTTAAATGCAAACAGGGTGCCTGAAGTGCACTCTCTCGATGATATTAAACCCTCTCTCCGCAACATTAGTCGTGCTTATTGCTTGATTCCCGGGTGGCAGCAGGTTCGATTGATACGGGATACGTGAACAGGAAGCCCAACTCTAGCGAGCTAATTAAGGGAGGAAACCGGAAGGCGTGGAATAGACGCAACAGGAAAAAATGTAAAGGGATGATGAAAGGATGGGGAGGGTCGCAGGGGAAATAAAGTCGAAGAAGCCCTTGCGCACGCGGAACGAGTCGCGGAGAGTAATCCAGATCCCAGGCTAAATAGAAATGGTCCGCCATTGGTACGGCGAAGTTTGGTGCGAATTCGTGTGGCTTGTACATACCACGTAGAAAAGTTCGAACGGCCGTAACATCGGAACGGATCGCCGCTATAAAAGGGTTAAAAGGGCGCGGAGTAGCACTACCCCCCGCCAAAACCGCACAGAGTTCGTACACAGCGCAATTCGGGATGGTGTACCCCATTCCACGTTTCACGAGAACAGCTCCAGGTCTCTCGTTTTCGACCCTCGTTCAAAGGGTGGAGACAAAATAGCGGTCTACCGAATTATGCTTATTTCCTTCTGCCGAAGATCGTTGGACGGTCGAATTGCTTTATCGAAACTGGAGTTTGAAGTTTCCTTAAACTTCGTGGGATTGTCTGGCTGGAAGAAGTTCTTTTTATTATCTTGTGCGGCGGTTCATTGACGCTGATCCGATTCCACACGTTGTAACGAACCGAATAAAAGTAGGTGGTTGAAGGGAGAACAGTTAGATTGACTTTGCGACAAGGAATTGTACAGACTCTTTTTTCGTCTGTTTCCTTTGGGAGAGAGAGTTTGATAAGATATGATACGAGCAAACTGAAATCGTTCGGTTTGCAGTTACAATTTTCAATCTCAGGATCTTAATCTGCATACTGTTCCGCAAATTTTAAATGAAATTAAGTCACCACAATTGATTCCTCTTTACTTGCATTTTTTTTTCTTCTAATGATGATAACAATTTTGACTACTTGTCCAAGTTAGATTAGCTCGTATCTACAGGGTACCCGAGTCTCAATCGACTAAGCACGCACAACACGTACAGCATCGGTCTAACTTTATCAGCGAAACTGCTGAGGCCAACGTCGGTGTAGCAAAATGTACCGTACCCAGGAGTTTCCTAGTCAGAGAAATTACTCTGACCCCGCGATGGAAATTGTCTCACGTTTGTAACGCCCCGAACGAAAAACTAGACTTTCCACCCCTGTGAAGTAGAAGCCTCCTATCAGCCACGTCTCGCCTAACCGAAGCATAGAAAAATCATAAATTTTCCCTTCGAACGAAAGGAATCTCGTGACAGCAGACATTTCTTGAATCTCTAACAAGAATTGTATTCCACTTTTCTGGGAATGAAGAACCAACGTTCTACTACCAATAAACATGAGGACGCGCGGGATTCTTTTTCTCCTCGGCCATGGAAAAGTCTAATGGAAAACGCCGGCGTGGCAGCAAGTCTGGCGAAATTGCCGAGCCTTTGGCATTGTCCCGACAATTCGGTGCACAGAAATTCGCGAACAGTTGAACGTGAATTCCTCTGGCTTCCGTTGGCCCGTGCCCCGGTAATAAGAAGGGGATCACGCGGTGCAAAGGGGTGGCTTCAGATGGACCATTTACCGGCGCGCCCTCGAAACAGAGAAAGAGCAAGGTTACAACGGGGTGGAAAAGGGAGCTTAAAGACTCGCTCCAATCGACAGCTTTTACACGGCGAATGAATGGGGAACGGCTGGTCCGGGTCGCAACCCGGTAATTGTGTTTTCCAGCTTGAAACACGGAGCCACGGGTCTCGTGGAACGTTTGGGCTTGGATTGAATTTCTTCAGCAGAGATAGCACATTGCGTTGGTCTTTAATTTAACTTGCAATAAAATTGGACCACATTTTTCTGCCGAAATCAACGAATTCAAACTTTGCTCAATCTCACCCCAAAGATTCCTCGTCATAGTCCAACGAATCTAACACAGTTGGGAAGTAGTTTGGTGTCGGCTGGAGCTCGATTGCACTCGTTTCCGCGAGTTACACGGCGGCAGCTCGCGCGCCAGTCATCCCAGAGTCGCACTTGAAATGTTTTCCATGAATACCGAATGCGCCGCTGAATTCGATCTCTTCTCCCCTCCTGCTGCTAACGTGTGCATCAAATGTCGCCGCGATTCAGCCACCCCACTTATCAATCGTTGTTCTCTTCCATTTGACGTCGCAACGTCGGCGTGAACGGTGTTCGCGATGCAGGGCATATAACAAAACGTCCGCGGTTTCGATGCTGCCTTTTCCTCTATTTTTATTTTATTCCCCACTGTGACCCTCTACTTTTCCTCCCTCCTCTACTGGTTTCCCTTGCTTGTTTCACTTTAAACAGCAAAGCCCTGCCGCAAACGTCATTGATAAAACACATACGTTTACGTTGACGATAGTTTGAGAAACAGACTAACGAATGGAAGCGGCTTGCAGCGACGCGATGCTCGCATAAATCATTCCTGCGAGTTGACCAGCCAGATTATTCCCATCATTCATTCTCGCAAACGGTCACATTTACTTTTCCCCAACACCTCCCACGACCTCGTATTCCATTCGTTCCATCAACCCTTTGTACACGGAACTCGCGTTCCATCAGCTTGAAACGAAGACGACTAGCGGCCACGCTGTTAAATTCTCGGCTGCTTAAGAGAGCCAACTTGCCCATTACTTAGCCCTGCAGCCGTTCGTTGCACTTTGTGGATTCTCAGATCGATACAGGATAAACTGGATTAACATAGAAATGGATGGTGCTCGCATCCCGGCCCATTAACCTAATCAAGGGAACGCTCTTCTTACTTTACTTTCTCGTCGGCCTCTTCGTCCACGTCTCCGATATATGTACAAGAACGCGCGCGCGTTTCAGCGAGGAACGATATTTGAATAGCAAATTAATTTCTTCGCTCCAGCGGCGACGTAGCTTATATTGTCTCGGTGGCCGATAACGAAAACCCGAAGAAAGAGAGAGAGAGACGACCACCTTTATTCGAACGGTGCCTGGATAATCGATCTTCGAGGCGAGGTCTGTTTAATGAGCCAGCACATTGCATATACATCCACCAGGATTTAAATATTTATACGCGGCTTAATATCGTCTGTAATCGATTGAACCACCTCGAGTCGAAGAGCGATGCGGAAAATCCTTCAATATCGCTTGTTTCTTCATGTTTAGCCCTGGCTAGAATTGCGCGTTAAAATCGCCTTATCGAGAGAAAGCCGATATTCTCAGTTGCCATGTCAATGGTTGTCCATGACAATCGTGGGTAATTTCCATGGACATCACTGTGTTCCACTTGTCCAACCAAAGTTGACCCTATTCTACTGGCGCGGTAAATCATTGGGCCGTTCCACTTAGGAAGTTGGAGGCAAAATTGTCAATACTTATTTCCAGTATCGCTTAGAACAATAACCATAGTACGCGGCAATCATTAAAGTCTCCACAAAAACGATGGCAATGATGGCTCTCCTGATAATTGCATTACTAATCAAATAAACGACGCCGATTCGCCGG
Organism: Holcopasites calliopsidis; assembly: GCA_023838395.1. Classification (NCBI taxonomy): domain Eukaryota; kingdom Metazoa; phylum Arthropoda; class Insecta; order Hymenoptera; family Apidae; genus Holcopasites; species Holcopasites calliopsidis. The sequence goes on from JALHAQ010000011.1 coordinate 331,952, forward strand.
GCAAATTCAATTCTCGCTCAGAATATTCATTGTTCAGAAACGCTGATGAGCCGGCGCTTGGAAAATGAATTCAACCGTTTGAAAATAAATTAGCCATTTTCTTTGCTAAAAGAGTCCGCCGAGACTCTTGTTGTTCCGCGTCCAAGTTTCTTCCGGAGCATCCTGGCGGACCCGTTTACCTCGCCCATCCTCATCCAGACTAGAGTATCCTTTTAAAATTTTTCGAACTCTCAGTCGCATTACGAGCCACGAAAAGGAATATCTCATTCCGTGGAAGGAAGTTCGCTTATTAGGACAGCCGACAGCCGCTCTGATTTCGCTTTGAATAAAATGTTCGCCGCTTTGAAGCGACGCGACGTCAATGTATGTTCGTTTGTCACGAGATTTCGAGCAAAGGATTATTTTGCTCAGGAGTAATTAGCAAGTATCCAAAGGAAAGGAGAACGTAATATCGAGGAAGGGTAATATACACCAGAAAACGCATCGCTCGGTCACTGTCATTTTATTATTCAATTTTCTTTCGTCGAGAAGACTTCATCAGATACTCGGCCTGCTAATTACGTTTCTGCAAAAAAAAAAAAAGAAAAAAAATCCCCGATAAGAAACGCGAGACACATTTCAAGAAAACCAGAGACAGAATCGACAGCTCGAGCCCCGGGGTTAATTTTCCGCTTAACGCACCCCTAGGCTGCCTCTTGGCAAACTTTCGTCGGCAACGAACTAATCATCGCTCGTCTCTCTGCTCGTTAAAGCCTTTTCAACCAGCTGGCCGCCGGAAGTGCCTTCTGTTTTCCGTGCACACGCCAGTTTCGCTCGATTGTCGCTAGCCAAGCCAGAGGAAAAATACGAAGATGCAACGTGGAATGAAGAATAGCCTTCGAGTCGCTGTTATCGTCGTACTTCGTCAACAACACTCGAAAACGGTTGTTGCCCTTTAACGTCTCTTGGAAGGGGGTGCGATCGGAAGCGAGAAGTAATGGGGTGAGAAAAGCGTCGGCGTTCGTAGACTTGGCGTCTCGTTAAAATTTTGTTGCCGCGTAAACTTTCGTACCTGCTACCCTTACTCTCTTCGCACCTACCTTGCCGGTAGGTTTTCTAATTACAACGAAGGGATAACCTGCAGACGGACCGGGAAAAGCAATCGGGAACTAAACATTCCTTCTCCCTCTGCGCAAAGAATTTTGTTTGTTCCTGTTGATTTTGTGACACGCGCATATTTTTTGGTCCATTTTACCGGGCGAGAGAAAGGAAATGCTTTTAATTAGTCTGCTTTAATAAGAAAGAGCAATGCGGCGAACCGAGCCAAGAATTCGGCGAGAACGATATGAAAGCTTAAGGGAGAATAATTATTAATATATCGTTGCAGCGTAATACTTGCAAGAAAGAGGATAGAATGTCATCGTCTACGAAGTTTCTTGTGAAAAATAGTGCCAGAGATTTTCTTTCTAATTCTGGCAAAAAGTCTGAAACGCGCGTGACGACGGTTAATTGATGCACTGGAGCTTTATTGTCCGACGGAAGTTCATTCGATACGCGCGAAAGTGCTGATACCGTATTGATGCCGGGCGCCATTGTAACGCGTCGCCGGAAAATCCGGGGTGGTTTGATTAACTTTTTATTGGAATATCGCGAACAATGCCGCCGGTAAAAGGAACTGTGACGAATTCGTCGCCCGGAATGAATCGGCGTGATGAAACTTACAAATTCTCTCGTGTCGTCACTGTCATTTTCAGAGAAAAATAAATACAAATCAATAATAATTCTGGATAGTTATCGATAAAATATGAAGAAAAAAATATATATCGAAGTCGTGATGCGAAGCCACGTGAAATTTCATAAAATTGCGACGATGCTGTTCCCTCCGTTCGACGAGGAATTATCGCTCCAATCACTCGAAAGCGATCGTACCGAAATAGATAGCCGCTATTTCCCGCCTGGGAGTTGCCGAATCCGAAAGCTTTCGGAAAACACGCCGCTACCACCGTCAGGATTATATCGAATCAACCCGCCCCGTTTTTCCACCCGACTCCAGGGACCCTCTAATAAATCTCCCCGTTCTTCGCGATCGCATTGGAGGAACGATCTAATGCGCAATCATTTTAAACAAGATCACTGAACATAATCAACGAGTAGGAAATAATTGTAACATTGAAATTTCTTCCGAAAATACCGTTGATTGGTTAACGTTGCAGAATTTGCCACTGAAATATTTGGTAATCGAATGAGACAGAGGAAAACTGGCCGCGGCTGGATGACGTCGCGTGCGCCCGGTAATCTCCGTACGCCTTCAGCCCGAAATCACTTCCGACAGGAAATAATTTATAATTCCGCGTATAAATCTCGAGCTTGCGAGCGCTAGCACGTGAGGAGGAAGGGAGCCGCGGCCGCAATAACCGGTATAAACAAAACGAGAACTGTTCCGCAGATGCAATTAAACGCGTCACTTTTTGCCCAGGCGTTATCGATTTTTTCCCTTGCTTCCCTCATTTAGAATTACATCGTTTTTCGCCGCTGGAACTTTCAGTGTTTCACGACGAACGAACGCGCTTTTTGCGTCTGCAAATGAGCTCCAACTGAAATTGGAAAGAATCAGTCGTCGGTACTGTAATAGATTCGAACGAAAGGGAACCCTAATAAATGCTAGGATTGGAATGGTATCACATTTATTTTCATGCCACTCGGTCATTGGCCAGCTTCACTCCTGCGATAGGTCCCACGTAGCCTCTGTCCGCAGTTAGCTGTGTCCAACGTGAAATTCGCTCGACCACCGCACAGCACCGAAGTCTGCGAACCGCCCTCGCGCGCCCACCGCAACGCTTGGAAAAGCGGCGCGAATCGCACGGGAACGGTTTCGCGGTCGCAGATGTTAGCGCTGGCAAAGCGACGACTCTCGAGCGAGTCAATTCGATCAATTGACCCGTGCGTGCAGCGCGTGCAGAGCTATTTGCATTGAGCGGCCGGCCTCGACGGAACGCCGCAACAGACGAGCTGGAAATTAATGTGTTAGATTGCTAAATGCTAATTGAAAACACCGTTCCGAACGAAGCCCTGCAGTATTGGAGCTAGTCCTCCGTCCCCTCTATCCCCGTTTATATTTCCGTTCTCTGTCTCTCGTTGGAAGCCGTTTATAGAAATGAAATCGACGGCGCAGCTGCGACTTTCCGCGCGGTACCGGCCGCACAGAGATTAATTCTGTCGCTCCGAACCGGAATTGTTCGCCGGGGAATTAATTAGTCGTTCGATGTATGTATCTCGAATCGCGTGTCGCTCTGTCGTTTCTTAGTTCTTCCGCGCTTGTTGCTCTCCTCTTTGTTCCCGCGCGTGTGTGGTACTTTTTTTTTATTTTTCGATTCTCTTTTTACCGAGTTGTCGATTTTAATTTACAGCGCTGCGTCGGTGATATCATCCCGATTTGCTCGGGGCTGGGTTATCCGTTCCCTGGGTTACGGATTACGAGAGTCGCGGGGATTAGGTGATTGAAATACAGCACTTCAATTACTATTTCATTTCGTTGAGAAACTGGGAACAGGCTTATGTTGTGTTGGGGAAAAAGCCACTCGTTAATAGTATTGTCTTTCAATTCTACAATCTATATCTTATATTATATTATACCATTCCATGTTCGAATTTTTCTAGGAATGCTTTCCTATTTTTACACGGCATTCACGGTGACATTTACCTCCAATTGCCTTGAGCCAAGCGTCATTCGCACCTGCAATTTTCTCCTCTTAACCAGGGCCAATTAGGAAACCATTCCCTGCGCGAAAAATTCCCTCCGGTGGTACTCTCCCCCGTCCTCCCTTCCTCCAATTAGTGGCGCGTGTTCCTGAGAGAGATTCCCGGTCAATTAGTCCTCTGACCAACGGTGGACGCTCGGTCCTAAGAAGCTTTTCAGCCGACAACTCTTCTAACTCTTTAACTTCTTCCTTTTTCCCCGGCAATAAGTCCGACTCTTGTCGTCCGACGGTCTCGAGATATCGCTGGAACGGGATCAGACATAGGTCCACGAGCCGTAGGATCATTGTTTTCTTAAGAACTGTCCGTAACAGTTTCAAATCCGATTACTCCTCCCATCAGGGAAGTGCTCGTTACCGAAGAGTTCCGTCGCGGCGACTCGCGACTTTTCCATCATCTGTGCCCTTGCCAATTTTGTGTTCATTCAAGTAGCCACAGGATCCTGCTCCTCCTTTTATAGAATTTAAAGAAAAATCTTATGGACCAATTGTTAGTTAGAGGTCACCGGGAAACATAGGCGAGATGCCTATGTGCCAGTTTCATCAGAGAAGAGAAATTGCAAGGTGATGCTTGGAAAGTTTTTCTTGAAACGTAGACCGTATAAAAGTAGCAGGGTTTATAGCCCGCGAGAAACGGGACGTTTATCTCGCCGATAAAGCAAAAAACTCTCAGCCCCAGTTCGGTTTTACGACTGCGGTGATCTTGAAATTTGCAAGTTTAACTTATTGTTGGCGTTGTCCGCGGCAGCTCGTAAAGTTCAAAATTATAACTCTCTTGAAAAATGTTCCCCAATCTCTGGCAGGAGTTTGGAAAATAATTGAACGTTCTTACACGAACGATACCAGGGGATAAACTCGCGATATTTCTTCATCGAACCCTATTGTTTCGCATTTCAAGAAGAAACGATCCTCCTCGGTGTCCCCTTGCAATAAATCTCTCCGCGGCGCGGCGGTGGATGAACAATCCCGATAAGGGGGAAGGAGAAATCGAAGGTATCGCTGAGGCTTCCTGTGTGGCGCTGGCTAATGGAAAGGAAAAAAAGATAGGTGGATGATAAAGTTAACGCGTCGTAAAGAGAAAGAGTTTCCACGAAAAGGTGAACCCGTCCAGAGCATTTATCTCTTCTTCTCTTTCTTTCCCTGACGCATCTTTCGCGGATATCCTCTCCTTCTTGCTCATCTACTTTCGTTAACAAACGTGTTCCCCTCGATAAAAGGTAGCAGAAGAAGGAAAAGTGGACGCACGAGTCACGATCCTCGCCACGGAACGATCTATCATTCGTACGGGGGCAGGTGTTCAGGTGAGATAGCTGGTTGAGCACGAGCAGAGGGCAACACGTGTCCGAGGAACGGAAACAGGTATCGTCGGTGGAGACCCCCACGACTGACTGCCTATTTCCTGGATCATGGCGAAGTTCTATTATCGTGAAAACCGGCAGGTCGCGATCCTCTTCCGGGGGCTTCGTCGTCCGTTCTGAATCGTAGTTTCCTGTTGCCTAGGTGGCTGACACACGGCCGCTCGTTAATCTTCCACGGAGGATCGTGATCCAGTTCGCTCTGCCTTCGGAAAACGATCTATAGTCGGTCCTGAGCAGCTTGAAAAGGATTCAGTCTTTTTCGACCTGTTTCACCTTTCCCGTCCACGAACATCGCAAATTCGATGCAATCCTATTTGTCGTAACAAAACCGCGATCAGAAAGTAAGATTTTTTTTTTTTTTTTTGAAGCCGCAAGTTAGCACTTTTGGGGTAGATCGAGACTTCTGGTGCGAATAAGGAGACAAAGAACGGTTAAGATGGAGGAACTCGGGCGAAGGCACAGGTGCAGCGTCGCAATTAATTCCAAATGGAAAACTTTATAATCCAATCCCGGAGATATTGCGAACCGCGGCTAAGCAATTAACTGACGATTGGATCAGCTTAACGCGTCCCTGTTCTCCAACTTTCATCCAAAACTCACCATCTTCCTATAAGTTATAACGTTACAAGAAAGTCTTCCGCTTTCGCGGTAAAAATATGAAATAACGAAAAATTCATTTCGGTTCGAAGATTTTGGCGAGATTTAAATATCTTACGCATCGTCAGGAACAATTATTAAGCTTCTCACTGAATAATTTTGATAAGTAAAAGGTCGTTTCACCCTGGCTTCCCTTATCTAAACGGGAATCTTTTAATTGAATCATATCTACTTCCTGAAGAAAACTGAAACCGTCTCTAATTTCCAGCCAGATAAGGATTTCCGCTGGGATCAGCCGCTGCTCGGCCAGCGGTTTTCCAAATTATTCCATTCTTCTCTACTTAGCGGGACTTTCACTCCGGAAAGATTCCCTTCCGAAATGATTCCAATGATTCAATAAACAAATGCAATGAAAAATTGCTTCTTCAAGCCTGCCCGTACTGCATAAACTACTTTCAATTCACATAAATTTCAATTGACCCGTTTCGGTCAAATGTCGAGGGGGAAATGGCACTCGAATTTCCATGGAAAATTCGAAAATTTCGACGAAAGCTCGGGCGAGGCATCGGGCACCGTGCCCGAAACGTGGCCGATTTGGAAGGCGAACCGCCGCCGCCAATCGTTGCCGTTTTTCGCGTCAATTCGCCCGTTTCCCCTTTCGATAAAGGCTCTCGATAAATTATTCCAGCATAAAACCCCTATCCCTTGGCCCCGCGTTCCAATCCAGCTTGCGCTAGAAATTGTTCACCCCCCAGAAATTGTATCGGTTTCGTTCACGGACCGGTTTTTCCGCTATGTCGTGCCGGAGAAATGCCATTGGGTTTCGATTTGTTGTCGGGTCAGGAGGGTGTATGTGAATAACGCTAAAGTTTTGGGAGATTGAAAAAGTAAAGAGGTGGCTGGCATCCACTGTAATTGCTGAGTAATTTACAAAGTCCCAATGTATTCTGTTTGCGCATGCGATCGATATTGACGAAGAAAGAACGTTTTGCGTAGTAGTTAATGGCAAAGGGAATATCTAAGTCGTCGCCCCATTACCGCCGAGACTACTTCGATATCCGAACTTCTCAGGCTTGAATCTTTAATTCATCTCAAAGTACCGAGTTATCAAGCTCGCGCAAAGTCGAACAAGACTTCCCGACACTCGAAACCCCGCAACCCTGGTTCAAACTTTGCCGAAATCCCCAGTTTCCGGAAATACTTCGAACAGCTGTCGAAGATAGCAAGCACGGACGCAGCGGGATGATAGATAAGGGGGAAGGTTCGACGGATTCGAGAGTAGATTCCTGGGGAGACCCGACCATTGGGAGATAATTAGGTGCACAGGGATAGTAAAGGGGTTAGAGCTGTGAGTCCCGTGCCTGGAAAACAATACCGGGTGTCAGCGTGTTTATGGAAATCCGTGTTAGGCTGGATCGCGCGTTAGGGCAGCGATAACGCTTGCAAATCGCATTACATCAGCTACGTACGACCTAGCCCGGCCACGCGCCACCCTACTGACTAACCTATAACACGCTGCTACGGGGTTGTACGCACGAGGGACTACCTTCGTCGCGATGCTTGTTTACGACCACCCTTTGCGGATCGTCTTACGAGCTGTTATACGCGAAAGCTTATACTGTCATAGATGTTACACCCCTGCTTTTGAATGTATTTTCATTTCTTTCTGCATTCCTGGTGATATCTAGATAGAATTGATTCCTCTGGAAAGTTTTTTGACTGACAGAAATTTTGTAGAACATCCACACACGTTCACCTCCTATTGAGCTTCCTTCTTGTGCGATTAGAGAAGTATTCTTTCAAGACTAGAAATTCCTGTGGACGACTATGCAGATCTCAAAGCCATTCCTCGCGCTCAAGTTCACGGATGGAACGGGATATCGGGGTCATAGGACGATTCACCGCAAGTTTCTCGCTCTATCGACGGGCAGGCAGCATCCCAAGAATTCGGTGATGCCCGGGGCGCGTACAAAGGGCGACCGAGTCCATTTCCGTCATTGTTTGCCAGAGGAAATTGTGCTCGCGGGTTATAATAGATAGCGTTTATCGTTGCGTCGTCCGCCGGCTCGTGTTCGGGGGTAATGGTTCGTTATAATCCCTCCCACGACGAGCGGCGTCGCTGAAAAGATGCTTTACCGCCGGCTGAAAGTAATACGAGCCATTGTTGCATCGTCGCGCGAACGCGCAAGGTTTAGTGGCTGCTATCAGTATCGTCTTGTGGGCTCTTGCTTCTTTATAAGCTTTCACCATGGATTCGCCATTCCGTTAACGGATCCTCCGGTTTAGGGTCCATTTATACATCACCGTGCTGTGTCTGGGTTTTCTTTACAGTGACGTACTATTATAACTTAAGAACAAACTATGCGATTTCTGTCGTGTTTGGTGTCATTTTAATGGCAAACATCTCAGCGGTTCATTGAAATTAATTTAATAAGGATTTAAAAAAAAATGAAGTAAAAGAATTGTATTCCTTGCGTACAGAAAATGCTCCTTGTAACAAGGCGCCGCTTGGAAACAAGAATCTTCTGTCTTTCTTATTATTGACTTTGAACAAAAATAATAGGCAAAAAGAATGGAAGATTTATTTTAAAAAAAGTATGTCAGTAGATAGCGAGGAGTATACCTTTTAATTTGCCGTTTGGTTCATTCCGATATCTCAATTAGTTTCCGAGATATAAGCGTTTAAAGTTGAGGCATTTAAATGTCGCGACGTGACCTACATTTCTTCCTGGAATCGGAAGCATTTCTCAGAATTCCGTCTGCTACTGTGTCTACGTTTTTTTCCTGGGATCGGAAAAAACTCGCTGACTCGGCACCTGTTTACACCTGCGTGGGAACGCTGCGGTGAGGTAGGTCAGTGACGCGCCGCGCTATACGAAAACATTAGAAATTACCCGTCTCTTTGAACGGCGATATCTCCGGAACCGGAAGTCGTATCGAGCTCAACCAAAAACCGTTTTAAAGGGGAAGAAAGCGCGCTTCCAACGAGACCTGAGCGGATAAAAAATAATCAATATCTTCGGAGTGACAGCGGTTCAAAGTTCGTGCATTTGTAATACTTAACAATCAAGTTTCTAGCCATAGTTTCTAGCCTCGGATATTTGGCTATGGCCCGGATGGGACACGGAAAGCCTCTTGAAAAGGCCACCTTCAAGAGGTTACAAACTTACTCGTCTCTCTTAACGTTCCTCGTGGCTCGTCTTTCTGGATAATTCGCTACCGTTTTGCGCGTTCGTGTTCCCTTCGGTTCCGCAGGAGCCGTTTGATTGTATTTCCCGCGATTGTTCCAGGGTTGCAATCACGATTTTCGCCTGAGCAGGAATGTTTAATTCCCACTGGGGATTAACTGAAACAGAGATTGCACAGTCGTGCTGCAGTGACATGGCTGTTTATGGTGGGCAGATACAACAACCTCGACGAGTAGTTTGTGGAGATTGTTACAGAGAAATGTTCGGGTGGAATTCAATTCATTGAGGACTTAAATCTGCTCGTACTATTTGTTGCCTGAACCAGCTAGGTGAAAAACAACCGCGGGGAAGTTTCCAAATCCCGATTAGGTTTCAAGCTTGTAACTCCAGACATCGCAGGAAATCCCAAGTTTCAGCGCGAAATCGGTTAACCATGCGACAGATCTCGCAAAGCTTTCGTTCACTATTCACGCGTGTTCCTATTAACGAACATCCGCTCGCATCCCACCGGAAGTATGCATGTAACTAATACTATGACGCGTAATCGATAGCGCAACACGCGTGTCTAACAAGCTCGTCTTCCAAAAGGTTGATCCTCGTTTTAACTGCCCCTTATCAACCCCTTCTCTACTTTCCCAAAGATCGATCATCGTGGTAGCCTCGTGAATCTCGTCAAAAGTTCTGTCCGAGGCTTCTCGATCGTGGACCAACGAAATCAGCGACGGGCAGGCCGAGTTTACCCTGCAAACAGGACGTCGACGTCGACGTCGACACGGCGCGTCATTAGTGGTTTGGGCGCAAACGCCACCCCTTCTGACGCGCGCTTTCACGCGACACTTTGTCGCTGAGTTCTCTTCTTATTGAGCTGTGTACGGCCACTCTTGGTTTGACATGCAGATCGACAGGGTAGTTCTACTCGTTGTCTCGAAGCTGTCTCTATTTTGAGGCTGGTTTCATCAGTCGGTGCTGGCAGTTTTTAGATATTGTATAAATTAGTAAAGCAATCGATTATGCAATTAAATGAATACAGCTTGATAAGCAGAAATATTTGGATGCTTGCAAGAAGACAAGTGGCAGTCCTGCCTGAAATATTCCACTTTCAAAAAGTGCGGCATTTCATCTAATTTCTCGATCGTGCAGACACTTTTTGGAAGCTGATTCGTCGAAAATGTTTTACCCCGACTAAAGAGGACACGAATGAGATCCTGTTTCCTTTGGTCAAAGGAATTTACATCGGGTGGGAGGAACGGGGGGATAAACGCTCGGGGACATAGGAATCCGTGGCGTTTATTTTGGCAAACGAGAGGGCGATGCCGGTTTTTTGCAGAACGCGCGGGAGCCAAATATTTTCTGAACAAACTCGTTACACAGGCCACGTGTTACGCTTCGAAGCACCGGACACGCATCAGAACGATGTTTAATCACGCGCCGAGTGTCGCTATTAGAATTCCCCGCACTTATTTGTCTAGCTACCCTGTTTTTTATTCGCCGTTCTCCACCCTGACTAGCGTCCTGCAAAATCCTTATTTTCAAAGTCGTTGCCTGCGCGTCATGTAATTGGAAATGTTCACGCCCAAGGGGTGGATCTTAGAGTTACCTTTTATTGTCATATGATTTGTAATTTCCTTGTAAAGTTTCTGTCGCATAGATAGCAGCTTTGATCAAGTTATGATGAGAGGGACTACTCTGTAGGGCATTACACGTTTCATGCGTGCTCCATTCCATACTAATCGGAACTCGGGTCAGCAATGGACCCGTTCAGTGCCCCGTATTTCGCCCCCATAGATTTATCTCGAAACTCGTTTACACTCTGTTTAACCTGGAAACAAACCTTTCCTTTTCCCCTCGTTGCTCATCTAGTATTACATTTTCGAAACATGACATAGAAAAATCGCAACAACAGACAAAATGGTAGAATAAATGTCGGCCGTGAAAATTCCATCGAACAACATCGCAGAATGTTGGACGAAAGGGATGGTGGGAAGGGACGGCGGGAGCGTTTCCGGTACTGGGTATCGTGTCCGCGGGCCTCTGTCAGTTCCATGTTTCAAGTGCACTTTCAACGAATTCTGGAACAACTCGAAAATTGACTTTCGGCTGGCCGTAAATTGATTCCATAGCCCCGTCTCTCTCCGCTTTTGGTTAGATATTTTCGCTTGGCGACTCGCCGCTGGATCAAAACTGCTGGGGGAGAAAAACGAATTCGTCCGAAGTGCATGGTAACGAATTCCCAAGCGAGACAACCGCACGCTGCACTTTTCCTTTTTACATCGCCGGCATTTTTCTCAGTTTGCTAACTGAACAAAGTTTCGAGAATCCAGGCTCTCGCCCCCTTTCTTTCTTCCGACCCTTGGGTCGGTCTGGACAAAAATACCGAATTTAATTCAGCCGCTTTGGAATCGAACATTTCACGTCGGGAAATTTTTCAACTGACAGAAGCAAATGTCTCGAAGACTTGAGTTAAATATTGGAACTGTATGTTTTATTGCAAATAATAGATAGTAGACAGGGTGACGTTTGATGTTGACTGTTATGAATTTGTCATTACATTCACAATACTAAACTTTCCACGAACTTACTATTCAGACATGTACAGCGTGAGAATGAAAGAAGCACGGAGGAAATGACAGCATATGCCGAAGATGGAAAGAGAAGAAAGTTGAGATGCCGCATCGCAGACGGAAGGACGAAAACGCGCGAAGTAGATAGGCGGATGGACGTGTATGCACGCGAATCGGCCATTCCGCGCATCAGTTTGTCATACCATATTCACCTCCGTGCACGGCAGTGTTCCGATATGTTCGTTCCGATATCCGTTCGTGCGAAAATTCAAACGACCCGCCAACAGAACCTCCTGGCCGCCGATAACGCCCGAAAGCAGATATCAATGCGTACCGGTGCCATCGGTGGATCATTGACTCCCCACGAGTAGAAAAGCCGATCGATGCGATGCGAAATCGTTCGCCAGTATCGAACGCGCCCGCGGAGCTCGCCGACCTGTGTTCGTTCCTCTTGCGCGCTCCGCAATCGTCCCTATCCCATTCACGTTGACCCTCTTTGTTCGTTGCGTCGCGCGACCCGGCCACGTTGTAATCTTGCATCTATTATTCCTGTGTAAACGGTAAATCGCACGGAAAATTCCTGCTAGGCTGTTCGAATGAAATTCTGCTTTTTCGCCTTTGTATTTTCAATGATCGTTTTTTTTTTTCTACTACTGTAACCGCGCTGCTGTGTACAGTTGGGGTTAGCTACTTGTTTGACAAATTTTTGGATAAAGTAGTAGAGCAAGGAATTCATTGAACGGTGTGATATTAATTAGCGTAACGTGAGCAAAGATGTATAGGAATCCAGTGTCAAGGGACACATGTATGTATGTATGTACGTACGTATAAGATGGAAGAATATTTTTCCAGACCGCAAGAGAGAAAATATTGTTTCCTCGGGAAAGAGATTTAAAAGTGGGCCACCTTCCGCAGTCAGACAAACGTCGATACCCTGTGCCTATCAAACCGTGGCTGATCGAGGACGCTATCGAACCGATACAAGCGTCTTTCAACTCGGAAAACTCTTCTTGGAGCAGGAAGGCTGTTCAGCGCTTCCTTTTCCCAGTCCTTTCTTTCTCGTCGTCGGACAGAGACGAATGTCTCGCGTAAAGATGGAGGGCATTTCTTTCGTAAGGAAAATTTGTTCCTTCCCTGGAAGGATTCGTCTCAAATATCTTGATTAGAATTCTCGGAATCTGATTTATTATTCGCTGGTAATTCTCGTGGGAGAGCTTTTAATCGATGCTCGCTCAACTGTTTACCTGTACTACTTGTTAGAACCAGGATAAGGAGGAGGAACGAAGTTCTTATAATTTTGTTACACTGCCGCTGCACTCGAGAGAAAGTGAAATTGCTGGAAGACAAACAAATCTTGTCTCGCGCCATTTGTAGCCTGCCTTGGAATGGTACCACCTACACTCGTTCCTTTTATTTCCAAGGAAGTTCAAATATTAAGTAGCGCCGGTAAACGATATCACGCGAACCCCGAGTTACTCTGTAAACTTTTTATCCCCTCCGCTTAATAGCATGACTTACGGCAAGGAGAAACTCGGCTACACGTTCAACCTACCCCAAGAGAATCTCGTTACCCCTTTTTCATCCTCGGGTGAAAGAAGAGTTGCACTGCTTTCATACAGTGGCGAACGCTAGATGCGCAGTATATCAAACTATCCTCGCGCCTTCTATTCTTTTGTGTTCGGTCGTGCAGTTATTTATCCTGCAGTTGCGTGAAACGGGGCCGTCCTGGGGGTGGAGACGGTGTCCACGTCCGGTTGCACGTTTCTCGCGATCCCTTTCTTTCGCCCGGTATACAGCACAACGAGGCGGCCCTTTCCCTCGTTCTTCTTTAACCCATTCGTTCCCCTCGCCCTGCTCGTTTCGAGTTTTTCCTCTCTTTTCACGCCGTAGCCGGCCTCGTTTTTTTTTTCAGCAACCTCGACGAACCTCTGGCGAATTCTCGTATCTGCATTTCTAGCTGTGTTTCCGCCGCTACAGGACATCCCTTCTCTTCCACCACCACTCCCACTGTCTGCATTTGCATCCACGTCCGTATCCCTCCACCCCTTTCGCGCGCGCGTTTCTCGCGTAATTATTTCTATCCGCGATTGTGATGCAAATTTTTGCTGTTTTCCATCCCACCCGTCCGCTTCTGTTTCAAAACCCACCCCTCTTTCCACTTTGCTTCTATCCTGTTTCACTGTAGTTTCCCTTGGTTTAGTTTCGCCTCTCTCCCCAATCGTCTGCATCCCCTGTGCACTCTAACTCTATGCATAGCCTCTCTTACTCTCACCCCCAAACTAATTCCACCCCTCTGTAGGTTTTCTACCGTTTGTCCCCTTCCGTGCAGGTTTTCTATTTCCTTTATCGTTAATGTCTGGCCTGCTCTCACTGCGGAGGAAAAAAAGTTTTAGCTTTCACTTTGCATCTGTTTTACTTTGTATTGGTTGAACCGTGCGAAAATAAGTTTTCACGGCAATGCACTTTTTTAGGTCTCCTAAAAAATGTTGTATCAAACTCGACCCAAAAATTAGTTTGTGAATTTCCGCCTGCTTTCCAGCCGCTTTCATCATTGTTTTTCTATGTTGCTCAGAACTAAAAAACGAATACTGCAATGATGCCTGATGAAAGCCTTTGCGTTCGCTCTACTTTCAAATGCATATTTACTTTCAGTCACGAAGTGGCGGGATTCTTTTCCGAAACCTCTCCACCCCGTAGCGTAAAGTAATTCCACGCGTCGCGTCAGATCGGCCGATATCTACCGCGACCGTGCACGAGCCGAGGAAAAATATAGCAGCGATCTTGGCCCGTGCAAACACTGGCGGGGCAGAATTTATGCGAGCAATTCCGTCGAACGATCGTACGCCTTTCCAGTAGCGATAACAGCGTCGCGGTTCCGCCGACAGTTTCAATGCAACCGCGCGGTCTAACAGCGATCTAATCGGTTCGTTATCCAAACACTCGCCGCTGGTGGGATCACGTAACCCTTTCGCGGAAAACCGTCGACACGGCTCTCTACTCTTTCTTGCCCCTAGTTACAGTCGATTAAAGTCTACCAGACAGCTAGCACCATATTTTAATTCCAACGAAACACTTTGTCGCAATTGACAATTAGAATTTTACCGTCTTCTGGTATATCGATTAGTATCAATCAGGAATCTTACAATTCAAGGGACGACTGAATCCCTTATCCCTTTAATTAAATCAAAATGTCTTCGTTAGAATGCAAACTGTGCTTTGATTGCACAAAGAAATCAGCCTCAATGAATCCTTGCCACTTGATACTTTGCAATTTTGCAGCTCCTACTCTACAATTTTGTATTCCTTTCTTTTACCTTCTGTTCGCCCTCAACCCTTCCCTCTTGTTCAAGCCCAGCGACTCCAACACAGAACTGGCAACAGTCGAATGATAAATAACATTGGCGATAAAGTCGAGCCACGAATCCTCCAATTAATCGAATTTAATAAGACAATAAGGGTTTATCGTTGGTTCACGGTATATAGGGGTCGTTAAAGAAGGATCTCGAAATCTTTCACGAGGAAAGGGATCGAGGATGAGAGGACGCCGTCAAGGAGGAAGGTGGAGTAATTAATTTTACGCTACTGCCTGCTGGCAAAGGCAGGTTTTACAGAACGCCGCCGTCGGGATTAACTAAACGAGATTCGGTGAAACCAAAAGATGATCGTTTAAATAAAGCTGGAGATTTAGAAGACGTTTCGAGAGTTCGCCAAGTGGTTTTTCGAAGCAACGGAGAAGAGCTGACGGATCTATTATCGGAGGGAAAATTACCGTTCACTCGGTATAATTCCTTAAACGATTACACTTTGTAATAATTGAACCCGGGGAAACTTCTCGAAGATATTAATTCTGCTTCCGCTTTTCGACGCCTCGCAATTTGGTGCGATCAATTTAATTGGTCGATAAGAATTACGCATCTTCTCCGTCTTCTACTGAGTATATTCTTCGATTCGAATCCTTGATCTTTGCATGTAACATTCTGAATAATATTTAAGTTTGATTCCTTGTGTACGCGACACTCGTACAGATTCAATACTCTGTATCACAAAAATTCCATTTATCCGCTCAACTGAAGCTTTTCGTTAATCGTTCAAGGGAGAAAGAACATGTTGTCCAGAAGAAGGAACAGGGAAATAATTTCGCGGGTAATAATCGAATAACGTGTAGACGGTGAGGAATAACCAGGCTGAAAATTTTAATCCCATTACGGGTCACTTTTATTAAGAATTGCGAGGATATTCGTTTCTCCCCTTAGCAGCAGGGACTGAAAGTTCGCCGCCGTGCTCTTAAATTCTACCGGGACGCCGTGGAATAATCCCGGGAACTTTTCTATTCCCAGAAGCGGCGGCGGCGGCGGCGGAAACTTTTTCCACGGCGTTTATAAACCGTAAAGAAATTTAACCATCCCCGTCATACTACCGCCACGCTGTCATTCCTTCCCACGCGTGTGTGCAGCGCCTTGACGAGAGTCGCGAGTTCAGTCGACGCTTTATCTCGCGGGAAACGCGCGAGTAAATCTCTTGATACGAGGTGTGCGCCATTCTCCGTTCACACGCTAACGCTTCTTGCGATTACTGTCTTCTGGTTAGACGTTGCAGTTTTTTTGCGGATGTGCACGCCTCACGATTACATGTACAACAAGTATGAGAATAATTAGCAGACGGAATTCATTTTCACTAAGGTGCAATCGAAGCAGGGAAATGTACGAAAACTTGGTCCTTCTACTTAATTTTCTATACCTGTCGCGGTACATAAGGAACCCTTCTACTTGCCTGATATATTATGCAACGTCCTGTATTTCACGTTTTTCATGATGTCTGGATTTCTTGAATATCAGACAAAAATTCCCACAGGAGAATATTGGAAAGGGCGCCCGCTATACGAAATAACGATAGAGGCATTCTACTCTTTTACATTTTCTCTCCCCTGAAAGGGACTTTATGGACGTAATATTCTCGTGCTCGTACGAGATCCCCTACATGGAGATGATGTGCAACATTGCCAGAGTCCCGTGGAGAGCAAATGTTTTCGCGAAATCGGCAAAATCAAGTAGTAGTGTTTGTTATATCAAGTAATAATCTATTTATTCTCCCAGAAAATTCTCCCATGTTTCCCAAATTTAAGCTTAAAAGTAGCGGATCCTCGAATTTCAAATGGAAAGAACGCGAAGGATTCCTTGGATAGTCCAGCGACGAGTTGAAAAGGATCTGGCGAAACGGGCCCGGCTCGTATCTCAGAATCGCTGTCCGGCAAAAGGACGGGACGTCGCGGAAATTCGCATAGCAAGTATCACGATCGTGAAGAGAAAATTCAAAAAGTTTCTACCGCTACTGACGGCATTCTTCCGCCGCACAAAAGCGAGCCACCTTCCACTCGAGAAACGTATCCCGCGTACGTACGTTCTCCATCTGACGTCGAGTTATGCATCCCCGGTCTCTTCTTTTGTGTCTGACACTCGTGAAAGCATCGTGAAGGGAAAAATCGTTGATTCGTTTTCATCGAATCTTTTATTCGTGTATAGTCCTTGCTTCTCACGTTACAACCGACATGCGTGGAGACATTTTTCTGTTTTAATCCAAATTTCCGAAAGATTTGGGATATGGACTATGGGAATTCCCCTAGCGAATCTTCTTCCAAGGGACTTGGTTCGCGTGTTTGGAACGTTTGAGAAACTGCTAATTGAAATATAGATCCCGCAGGGGACAAAGATATTCGTGTAATCGTATTCGCCGTGGTTCATCCCTCTCGTGTTCTAAAGGGGCTGGTCTAGGCGAGGCGTTGGAACGACCGGTGAAGTACTTATTGAAAAGTTGACAATTTACGAGGCAAGTTCGAGAAGTTGTTTCCAGGAGGGAGCGCGTGTGCCGATAAATCGACTCCGATATCGGCCCGTGAATAATTCGATGGCGAGCGTGCCGTCCGATAAATCGCCGATTTTCTTTTACTATATTATTCCTCGATACGTGTTCAAACATTCGGATATAAATCTAGCTGTACCACGAACGTGGCAAAAATGCGGCAGAATAGGGCACAGAATAAAGTAGAGTAGCTAATCTAAGATTGCATGCATGTCCGACCAATAACGATCTGTTCTACTCAAGGTGGAAGATATTTTCTTACTTGAGGCGTGCGATGATATAAATATATTTCTTTGAAGTGTAGAATCTTCCCGACGCGCGTCGAGGGCGAAGATGTAAAATTGCATTCCCATCGCGTGTTTAAGTGGAAGATAAAAGACTCGCGGATCTACTTTAGACGCGTACTCCAGTTCCGCTTCTGGCCATCTTTTCGCGCGCGACTGTCTTGAAACTCGCGCGAGGGCACGCGGGCACACAAATGTTTGTTTGCCAAGCAGCCCGGGTCTGTCCATTTGCGATCCGCCCCCCCCGGACACAATGACTCCAAGCTGCATAGGCAAACAGTCTCTCGCTCATTATTTCGCTTCAATTCCGTTTGAAGGCCTGCAAATACGCCTCGAGGACGAAGCGAGCAGAATAGATAGACACGAGCGGAAATACAGAGAAACGAGTTGCCTCGAATTAGCGGTTCGACAGTTTTCGTGCTGAAACACTTCGGTCGACGGGATTTTCTTTGAGCTTTCGATGAACTGGCCTTTGGTACGGTGAGGGAATGATAGTTGGCAAGGGAAATGTCGTGTTAGCAAATGGAATGTCGAACTACGATGCATCGAAAACTATATGAAAGTGCAGCCGGTGATCCCCGGGAACAGAGAAGTTCGAATATCGCTCGGTCAATTTCGTTTCACAGCGCGATTAAGTGAAATCCGATCGACTGGAAAATACATAGCCTATTGATATGAAAGAAATACAGGAACAGACGGGGGCTAATCAAGAGCGCCGAAGGGGCAAGGCGAGGAGAGAATGCCACGTGGCTGAGCATACGCTAATCGAATTCGCTTCCTCTCTCGATCGCTCTCGAGCCGCGATATTATATTTCGAAATACCTGTTGCCCGTTCTGCAACAGTGGCTAACTAAAACGGTCAATTGCAGCGTTTGTAAAATTCACGCTCCGCCGCCATTCATCTGTGAGCGAAAGCAAGCTCTGCTCCTCTCCCCGAGTAACCGGATAATTGAAACGCGAATGCACCGAGCTCCCCGACGAATCCGCTTTGCTTTCCCGCTTAACGCGGCAATAAAAAGCTTCCAGAACAGACCAATTGATCCGCGGTGCAGGAGGCTGCATTCGCGGCCAGATTGTAACCGATCATTACTAGAGGTGAAATTGCTCGCTCCGTCGGCTCTCGATTAACTGGAACCAATTATTTCCAGAGTTCATCTGCGTTTTCGTTGCTGCTGAACAGTTCGCGATTCTGTGTTTGATTTTTACCGATGCGCCTGATGATTAGGTTGGGAGAAGAACGCAAATGCGTAGGGGTGATAGGGGCGTAGGAGCTTCTGATTCGCTGTCGATATCATTTAATTAATCTGAAGGCATTAATAGGAATGGAATGGAAATAATATTCCTTGGTCTCTTGTTATGGCGCATTGCAACGTAACGTTTATTTTCTCCGTCTGCTCTGAAATTCGACAGAAAAATAGTAATACAATGTGCTGTCAGAGAAAATTCAATGATACTGAATCTAAGAAAAGTTAGAAAAATTAGGAACATAAATGAGAGGAAATAGAAAAAGTTGGAGACAGTTGTGTAAGGCTGTTTAAACAATATCGCCAGGAGTATGCACGTCTGCCCAAAGGCTGACTCGTTCTACTTATCGCGGAAGCTAGCAGCATCGACAGCCTGTTCTACTTTATTCTCGACAACTGACCCAAGTATATCCATTCCACTTTGCGTTTCCCACGCTTTACAAGTCCACATGCCATTGTTATTCTTCGCTAAACCATCACAGGAAAAAGGCAAACAATTCTACACTTTTCTCCACTCGGTGCAGAATATTAGGTTCCCAAAGTAATCTAGTATATCGTTCCACAAGTCAAGGCAGATGGTAATAAAATGTTCCAGATGTCAAAAAGGCATCGTCAGGAACAGAGTTGTGCGAACGACTCGAAAGGAAATCGAAATGCACGAGTACAATGCGTCACTTCATTACCCATCTTCCCTTTTCTTCCTCTTTTCTGCTGTGTTCTCCTCCTCGGCCTCCCTCGAATGTAATTTCCTAGGCATCCGATCGAACGGATTACGCTTTCGTTTCTTGTTTTCCGCGCTGCCATACCAGCTCCCGTTTCCTCGTCAAACGCTGTCAAACCGGAAACTTTGAGATGGTACACTGCGCATGAAACGTTCGATACCAATCGCGATAAATGAAATCCTGTCGATTTGTTAACCAATCAAAGTGTCGATATATTCATTTGCAACCCTTAATTAATTATTCTTGTCGAACAGAGATCTATATCTATTGCGCAGGACATTTTCCCTTTGTCTTTCCGCAAAAATTGCGGCGTTCAATGGGCAAGAAAAGTCCTTTGACCCAGTTTGATGGGAGGATAGATGCCGAAAACAGATTCAGGAAACGATTACCGGGCCATCGAGCGAATATCAAACGGGCCCCACGAGACTTTGACAGTCATTCCATTTACCTGCCGCGCTTATGAATGACGCGTCAGTGGCCGGGAATAGAGAATGGTGTTATCGACGGTGTCGATCGATCGGCGCCCACACGCCTTTTGAAATGTTGAGGGAAAAGCAGCCGCGGGCGGATTGATAAAAACGAGTGGACGCAATTGAGCCACGAAGGGAGCTCGTATTATTAATTTCGATCGCGTCGAAACAGCTTTGTGGTGGCTAAAAAAAGCTGCTGCGGTGAACAATTTTAATTGAAGCGCCCTGTTTCTATGTTCAACAAACCCGCCAACGCAGGCTCATTAAATAATGCGAATCATCGGGTGTTATATTTAAACCCCGTCCCCATAGATTGTTATGCTTTCGTGCAGTTCACAATTCCAGAGGATTACTATTCTAATTCTATGGAATTACAGAACGGCATATCCATCGAGGATAATTGCTGAACAGATAATTATATGCTCCGCTTACAACTAGTGTACGTACAACTGGTTTATCGTTTCTAAACAACCCCTTTCTAATTTACTCTTTCCGCAAAACCAAATTCAGCTACACCGCGCAGTATTCGATAAATTCCTGCCACTATAAATTTCCGCCCTCGCTTTGAAACCTATTCAAAAGTAAACACCGAAGCACGCGAATCTAGCCCGACCGAGGCAAATGAGATTTAATCATTTTACAACGACAGGAATCGATCGCTAACGCTTGATAATAATCAAATGGAAACTCGTTCTGCTGCAATTATGTGGGGATCGTTGAAACACGCGAAATATCCGTTTCCGGTCCGACAGTATCGAAGAGGATTATGCATTCCGTCGTCGTCGTATCAGCTACCCGGCATCTAACTGACTGGGCAAACCGCGGTTTTACTAGTTAAGTTGGCGAAGATCAATACGCGAAACGATCGCGTTTCGTATATTAGATACACAGAGATCGAGCGACGGCTTCGTTACGTTTTCACGTCGCATTCGAGGAACGTTATATTCAACCCCAGGGGATAGACCATCTTCGATATTACAATTAGAGGTAGCCTGTTACCGTGGTTGCATTCGTGATGATCGTTAAGCCGTCGGTTCTTGATGAAGCCTGTTGCGTGGAAATTCTGCGACTAGTTGGAATTTTTCAACTTACAATTAGGAATAAAGGATTAAAAATAGGGGTTCAAGTTCAGTGGTGATAGATTAATAAATTCACGTTTTCACTTACAAATATCGTAATCATTGTATAATATATTATTGAAAGTTATGTTGCATAGAAAATTATTCTATTTAAAAAAACGGTATACATATATGTAAAGCCCGAGCTGGTACCGCATTGGCAGGCGTTCAAGACCAAGAATGAAGAGTGGCAGAGGAGCGAAGGGTGGAGACGGGAGCGACTAGACGAGAGGGTGCTCAAAGAACGACAACCCTAACACGTGTCTGTCGAATACGTTCCGCGGCGGTGATTTACACGCGACACGACTCCTGCGCGACTCGCGCTATTGTTCCAACGCGCCTCGGAATAATCCATACTTTCGAGAAAGGGTGAAAACCTGCTCCTCCGCGATTCCTCAAAGTCACCGCCTATCCGCACTTCAAAAAATCTCATACAAAAACTAGGAAGATTCCAGCATTAAAACTCCAATAACGAAGAAGAGTTGTCCAAGAATCAGGGAAGCTATCAAACTTGCTTCGAGAGAAAAAAAGAACACTCGGACCTTAGAAATAATGGAGGAAGCCCACGGCTGCCAGTGACGTAGAAGCATAACTCAAATCCGTGGCCGAAGAATCTCTCTCTCTCTCTCTCTCTCTCTCTCTCTCTCTATCTATCTATCTATCTATATATCTATCTATCTCCCGAATGATTTTACCCGTACAAAAAAAAAAATGGGCCGGTTCTTGCACTCCACCCCCAACTCCGACATCCTCCGGACAAAGAATTCCCCTCGGTCGCAAAAAACGAAGGCATTCGATTTCCCTCGAAACCCATAACTCCGCATTCGAAAGTTCCATAATCCGTTCCAATTATAGAAAGCCTACGGTAACCACGCGTTATATTCCGCTTTCACCCTCGTTCCATCATCTTCTTAATGCATTCTTCAATCCGGAGAATATTCCAGGAAGAGCCTTTCTAGTAATAAACCTCTACCTCTGCAAACTCCGGCCGCCCCTCCGTTCGTTTTCTTTCCCCCTTTTCTCGCCGGTATCGCGCTCCCCCGACGCACTTGCCTGTCTGCTGTCGCTCCTCGAACAGGCGGAAGAACGAGAACACGGGTATGCGGAGGGTGGTTACGTTCGAAAGGAAAGCAGCCGGAAGGAGATTTTCAAGAGGACGAGCGCGAGATGTTAACAGCCAGACGGTATTGTCGCCGAGCCACACCCACGCCTCCTAATCAGAACCCCTCGTTCACGGTGTGCGTGTATGCGTGATTTCCATGGGAATTCGCGTGAACGTTGAACGAAGATTGAATCGTTGCAGCCACTCGCGTGAGAACATCAAAATAGGAGGGTCGGAGTTGCATGGGGGTGGAAAGGAACATATTATACGATTCGTCTGATGGATCAGTGTAATAGTATTTTCGTGGCTCCCCTTATTTTATTTCTGGGCTAATTAAGAATAGTTTGATTGATTTTTTCAACGGCAACACACTCTGAATATCCACGGGGCTCGTACGTGAAGCTGGTTAATGCTATTAAAGGCTTCCGCTTCGAAGCGGTGCTCTTCGGAGAAGGGCGTCTGATGTCGAGATTATAGCTGACTTTGTCGTCAACGTGAAAGGAATCATGTAGAACAGTGTATTAATCCTTCAGCTTAGCTTGATGCAAGCAAAATATTTGCAAGTCGGTTATTCCTGCAATTGGGAACCCGACAATCGCCTCTGTCAGAAAACACGAATCGAAGTGAATTTTATTCAACTTGACCACTTTGCACACCCCTATTCACCTGGCTAATTCGAAAACCCGATACTCAACACACTACAGAAAATTGCCGTGCAATTTATATCGCGCAAACTCAACATCCCCCGTTAAAACGATCCGCGGTCCAGACTAATTTCCCTTCCAAATTCGAAGGCAATCGTCTAAGTCTCCTCGAGATCGGATGCCACCGCGTGCAGGGTGTATCGATCTCGCCGAACAAACACGTTCGGGTGACCATCGATCGTTCGGTGGAATCAAGAGGGAGAGACCGGGGGTGAATGGATGGATGGAAGGGTTGGCGGATGTGAAAGGAGACGTTATCAAAGAATACAAAGCTCTCCGAGGAATCGATTACATTCCTGCGGTCGGCTAGATTACGCGCTGTTCTCTCACGCCGTTGCCCTACGCGCAAGCCTGTAACCGCGCGCAAATCTTATTTGAATTGGAGATGCCGAGTTTACCCCTTAGTAGCTGGCTGGACCCTATGCTAGTATATCGTCGGCTTAGGGGGCGGCGATAAGTAGCTTAGGAGGTGGACGCGTTGACGGATGTAGCCACTTCGTTGCTGCTCTTGGCCCCACTGTATTTGTCGGCCCGCTAGAGGAATAAGGGGGGAGTACCGATCATCTATTTATGCGGATGATAATCAAGCGGATCTCGATGCATATTTTAAGGACGATATTATCATCGTGCAGCGGTAATCGGTTCGCCACCGTGTCAGAACTTTTCCGAGATTATTCCAATAAATATATTAGTTGATAATTCATTGAGTTAGTAGTAATTGATTACGATAGGCTTTAAAATAGAAAACAGTGGATCTTCGAAAATAAGTCGAACTTGGCAATGAACCAAAAAATTAAATCATTAAGCCGAAACATAATACTACCGCCCGCACATGCTGTGCCTTGCCTACCTTGACGCTATTTCTGGACAGAGAATATCGGGGATGAAATTGTTTGGACGCGAGGTTGGCCCGGTAAAGAGACGATTAACGCGTTTCCGCGAGCAACGAAACAATGCGTGACAATGGTCAGCGAGAATTTCAGGCGCTGGTTTCAACAATTCATTTTGCGGGACTAAATTGCCTGCGATATTTCGAAAGCGCCGCCGGGAGCACGTTGAGCGCGGCCCCGTCAGCCAGACGTTTAAAATGAGCTCCGCATTCCGTAAGGGCGTCGTTGCACCTGCGCACGAGCTGCAACACCTGCTTTTGGCACAGATTGTCAGATTATCTTCACAAGTGGCTCATGAAAATCCCTTTCAGAAACGTGGCGGAATATGCAGATACATGTGTGTGTGTGTGTGTGTGTGTGTGAAGAGGCAGGGATTCGACTGGGAGCTTTTCTGCGAAACTTCTTTGATTGCTTGTGTTTGATGTAAAAGCTATTCGACGGAGCCGTTTTATTACTTCTGTATTTGTAGAAGAGTGATTTGGGGAGCTGCAGCTTAACGTTTGATTCAAGTCTAAAATACAAAATATTATACATACTAAATACACATTTTTTCGGATAGCAAATGGAATGTTTTAATTTTACACTTTTTTCTGTTTTATTAAAATGGATACAATTTTTATTTTCACACAAATCCGTTTGGAAATAAACAATTTCGCAATTTCTATGAATCAGAGTTGAATTATTGATCTGTACTACTGCAGTCTGGCTACAAGTGACTCGTAACTACTTGCCCTACTACATATATAGATAGTCGACGAAATAGAATACATTCTAATTTCTCTTGTAATTCTTCTTTTGCTGGTATTGTGTTTCAAATTACCCATTGTTCCTTCTGGGATATATTGAATTAAAATCATAATAATCTCTGATTAATATCTCCGTCAGTCACAGTCGCGAAGCCCTTAAAAGTAAAAGAGCCAGAATTCCACGATGCACATTTGAGGTATCTGAGATCCC
Source organism: Holcopasites calliopsidis (assembly GCA_023838395.1). Taxonomy (NCBI): domain Eukaryota; kingdom Metazoa; phylum Arthropoda; class Insecta; order Hymenoptera; family Apidae; genus Holcopasites; species Holcopasites calliopsidis. The sequence goes on from JALHAQ010000011.1 coordinate 356,737, forward strand.
ACAATTTCTTCCCAGCCAAAACGAATTACAGCATCCCTTGAATCGATCCAACCTGGATTGTTCTATGTCTCGTCGAAAGTGAGAATATAATGAATTTAAATGAGAGATAAGTTCCCTCGTTTTCCTGGTTAAATGAATTAGTACAGCAAACATTCCGTTTTTATTGTACATCCAATTCATCAGTCCCGTTAACTATTCTTTACATTCGTTACAAGCTCTAAACTTTCCCCAGCGGGAAAGAAAGTGAAAGCAATCGCCACAAGGATTGCGAGAATTAGTATCTTAAGCCATGCGCAATCGTCTCGCCAAAGATTTGCTAAAACTGAAGTGATGCAACGCGTCACACGGAACAGCTTCCATCCTTTTAAAAGATTAAAAAGAAGAAAGAATCCCCGGTGGAGGAGGATGGTTGGGATTTACCACGAAAGAGATTTCCTACGCCACCCTTGCACGCGTAGGGGTAGGTAAGTCGTTTCGCGCTGAAAGCGTCTCGACAAAGAAATCCAACGATTTTATTATTTGACGGTGAAAATAGTGGCGGCTCCAGGGGGGCACCAATTGTCAGCTCGCTCCAACAAATGACTTCGTTACACGACAGTCCCGATTGCCTCGCTAATGCTTCCGGCAATCGGTCGGAATAAAGGCTGCATCGATCGTTCTGTTCACCGGTGCATCCACGGCATTATCACGCGTGAAAAATTCACCTCGGTGTCCCGCTATCCTGTGAAATGTTATGTATCGAGCGTCACGAGGAATTTCATCCCAATTTAAGAGTAGCGCCTTTATCCTTTAATGTGGCAACGGAAGGGAAAGAGTGAGGACCCACTAGATCCAGTGGAATCGTCTAGCCTCGATACTAGAATTTCCCTGTTGATGCATTTCGAAACTTGTGGGTTATTGAACAAGGAGTGCTCGTCGAAATTAACCAGCGGCTGGCAAAATCGTCGAACAGTTTAAGCACTCGAGTGCCGTACGTTTCCTCGGGTTCGCGAATTAAAAGTTCTCCACAAATACGCTGTTCGGGCGGTGCGCAAAATTTGTGTCGGTGCAGCGGCGAGCTTTTTTCGACAGTGTTTGCACGGAAATTTGAAATTTGTTCGGAAATTTACTCATTCTTTTGCATGCTAACTAATAGCCGGGGGATAATTTTATTTTTATTCCAAAAACTAGTCCAAACTAACCGATATTAAATATCAGGAATAACAATTCGGATAAATACGAGCAATTCATACAAATTTTGTTAAAAGAGGGGTCTCCCACAAAGTATGTTCTTATCACAAAAAGAAATTCAAACTAACATACAAATAGAAGAAGGGACTGTAAACGAGAACTATTGCGCACGGTCGACACTCGAAAGCGTGGGAGGCCTCATCTGAAAACACAGGGGGTAGCGAGGAGAAAAGGAAACTCCGCAACAGGAAATTTGAATTAAAGCCGGTGGACGGAGAAAGACGTCCCATAAATCTTTTTACCGTCTCCAAACGGGAAGAAAAATCCCTCGAGGCTCCGCTCCGTGCCGTTGCCGAAACCACCCCTCTTCCATCTCTACGGAAAATAGAGAAAAGAGAAGAGAGCACACGACGAATCCTTTATCCCGGACTTTTTGTCAGTCCCTCTGTAATTTACTAACCTTATCGGCCTGTTTTCGAGTGCGCCCACGCTAGAAACAAAGGGTATGTAGCCAACAGCGACGCGGCGACTCGGTCTTACACATGGAGAACGGACGGATGGTCAAAGGGGTGCAAATTACGCGCGGCTACGCTACATCAGGAGCGAGATTACCAGATCACGCGCCAGGTGCACGCCTCGCGGGGGAAGGTCGGATGGGAAATTGAAGGAGAAACGTGGAAGAACCGATGAATAGATAGGTAGAAACGCGATGACAAAGAAACCACCTGAGCTGTTTCGGCAAATTCAACGAAGCTGTGTATCGCGTCGCCAATAATTAACGGGGTTGCTTTCTCATAGCGAAAGCACCTTTTTACGTGCAGCTTACGCTATTCCATTAATGCGGAATTCCCATTTTCGATTTCATTGTGCTGTGCCTCGAGAACACGGTAAGCGGTAGTTTTCTTGGATACCTTGGAAGATTATGCGACAGTAGCATCTTCTGGGTTTTGTAATCGGGGTAGCAGAAGTGGGTGGGATTTAGGGGATTGTGTTTCTTGCTTGAATTCATGGTGTTTATACAGAGATGAGCGGTAAATTAAGCTCGAGCGAAGAGGAGTCTGCTAGTGTCGTTGCAATTAATTCTAATAAGGAAATAAACGGCTGGTGGTTGCATAAGTAAATTCCTTCGTGAATAAGTAAGATGGTCATTCGAATGAGGATTGATTAATATACTTACCTTTTTTTCTTCATGCCGGGTAAGAGAACTTTGATTTAATATCTCAACTGCTTCTACATATACTCGATTATTAATTTGGGACACTCGAAGAAATATAATCACCTTAAATTCCAGCCTGCTTAAAATGCCTGACATAATTAAGAGCAACAAGATAGTCTGAACGAAATATTTCTCGCCTCCCCTCAACCCTCTGTATCGGTGAACGCGCGGAGGGTTCACCCAACAACCACCCCTTCGTGCTCGTCTCAGCCCGCTGGCTCGTTGCTGCAACACCCCTCAATCCCCGGAGGGCTGGTAACGTTCGTTATCGCTTAAAAGTGTGGAAGAGAAACGAACGTGGAAGTGGATACTTTGTATAAGAGACGGCGGACGTTTGTTATCGCTGCTTTCGCTGCCTGTCTTCCATCCTCCGCTCGCGAGAGGTAACCAAATACAGGGTGGGATTCCAGACCACTGTGGTCGTGTTTAGTATTCCTCTGACGCGCCGTTTATTCTTCACTCTGAACATTAAGTTTATGCTCGGCTCTAAATTCATAGATCTCTGAAATATGATTTCAACGTTGGGAATGAAGCCAGGCTTCGGAAAAGGTCGCTCTCGGTCTCCTGTAACTTGAAACTATCTGTGTATCTTCGATATTCTTCATTTCAAGACTTAGCGCATGAAATTCAATTAAGCCCAGTTACATTAGTAGAGATATTCGGTTTATTAAATTTCTAAATTAACTAATAAAGTCGACGAGATTCTCAATTTATTTTTTAACCAACATCTTGGTGGGGCACTCACGACGATGCCTTCAGCCTCGAATTAATCTGTTAGACGAGGCTCGCGCACGCTAGCAACAACGTCAGGTTCAACTTGAAATTGAGTTGTCATCCACTCGCCGAGTTATATGGCACACACCTTTATAATGTTGCCGGGCCTCGTGATGCGAAAGCTATTAAGTCCGAAACCTGATAGCCCCGCTGCTGTCTGAATCGAGCCGGGAATATTAGGGAAGACGGGTCTTTGTCAAAAAGGGAGATGGCCTTCCTCTCCATAGGGGTTGTTTCTGGATAAAACATCTGTCAGGGCTGATGTCTCTTTATGTTTTCTCGCTTGGATTCTTCGGTAGATTAAACTGCTTCAATGATGCGGAGCATAAGAGGAAAAGAAATGATAACGTCGATACGCACATAAGAATAAACATTCGATTTCGTGTTCATGGAGACAAGTTGTTTCAAGCAATACTTGTAATATTTCCAAACACATAATATAAAGTTTCATTTAACAATAATTGGGGGAGGGGAAGGCTTGTTCACACGAAGATTTGTCTGCTTTCAGAGGGTCGAATCCTGGAGCTGCACTCTCCGGACGGAGTGCACGAATGCTGGCTAAGGGCTGCAGACAACGCAGAGGCGAACGTGTGGTTCAACGCTCTGCACTCAGCGCTGGCGGCTCTCACGCTGAAGGCACTGCGATTAGCCTCCGCGCTTCCGGATCCGCCACAGCTTCAGCACATCGGTTGGCTCGCCAGAAGACACTGCCTTCAGGTAGGCAATCATCGCCAGCTTAACGCACGCGTACAAAATGTATCATCTAAGAAAATCTGCCAAAAACCGGAAAAGAATTAGGAGAAATCTCGAGGAAATTATTCGCAAAAAGAGACAGCGATATACTGAAAGGAGTGTTTAAGAAATAAACAGTCGGGGAGGGAAGAGGAAGGAGAGGAGAAGGCTCGAAAAGGGAAGCGGAATGGTAGCGCGAGTCTGCCACTCGACATGTTTTCTCGCGTTCTTCAGAATCGAATAGGCTGAGACTGCTGTTTCGCGGGCAGTTTTCCTCTGATGGAGGGTGACGTATGTTCTCCCTACGAGAGGCAGCCCGCATGAGTACACCGGCAATTTACCAGGATCGCGAGAGCCCGGTCGGAAGTGTCGCTAAAAGATTCGTAATCGCCGTTGCGACTAACGGAACGGGGATGCGAATGCATTTTCTCGCGTACTCCAACACTTGGATAATCCACATTTTAACAATCCTTGATGGGTCCTTTAACCAATTTTTTTATATGTCCCAGTGTTTTTATCTTCGCTGTATGTTCGCTCATCGGCGGAAATATCAGAATAACCAAACGGTAAAGCATCAATTTTTCAATGAATCAACATGTTAACACGTTAGCTATTGCAAACGTCATCTAATTACCAGCGGTCAGTGTCGCTGAATCTTTCGCGACCTCCATTCCGGCGACAATGGAGCTGTTGCAACCAAAAGCATTCACCGCGATCTGTATATTGATCGACAATAGTCACCCTCGACCTCCGCGGCCTTCCAATCAATTCGCCCGTGATTACTCAACGTTATCAAACCAACGGTGTTCCCTTTAAAATACGCTCGAACCACCCCCCGGCCTGCCCGGCACAGCCGTGTCTCCTACCCTCTCGTTTAATTATCTCGAATACGCGCGATCGACGGGTTCGAGAGTCGAGCGGAATCGGCTACGTTTATATCGGCAAGCTCGACCGCATAATTAGATATCGGGCTTCTTTCTACCAGGGGCAGACAGGCAACTTCGTTACGACGAATATTTTCCACGATACCCGACCACTCTGCTCCTCGCAAACAATCCCGGGATAATTAAGCGACACGATTCGTTGCTTGTCGAGAATGTTCTGCGGGAAAGTTCTTTTTCTGCGGGCTTTACCCTTCGCGGTGGCAGTAAATAAGAGTGGGTGAATTGTTTGCGGATCAATATATCGACAAAAATCATAGTTATATTATTGCATGGGATAATATAATTTGCATAAAGGAGACACAGGGATACCAGACTTACGATATTCTGTTGAAAGAAATTTATAACTAAAGTATACCACGCGTAACATTCTAATTATTTGAAAATTAAAGTCGCATCTGCGGAGTTTCACTATTTGACCTGTGAATTTCATGTTGGAAATGGGAAGCAATCTCAGCGGCCTTTTTCTCGCCAGAGAGGGGCGAATTGTCGTCTCTTCAGCTTATTTCTTCTGCATTCCTTCCTTCCCTTGGAACGTGAAACCATTCCGATCGAACGGTGGTCCTCGAGCAACGAAGAAGGGGTTGTCGAATGGTAATTGACGACGAAAGTCTGTATACACGCGCGGTGAGTAATTGTCGCCAAGTCGTGAGTTAATTATCCGGAACGATCAGGGATCGTTAATTACAGGCTTTCGTCGCACGCGCGCGCGAGAAAGAGAGAGAGGGAGAGAGAGAGAGAGAGAGAGCACAAACTTTGCTGATTTGTACCCTCTGTATTCTGGGCGGCTTCTTCGAAACGAACCGCGATCGAATTTCACGAAGAACCTGTTTGCATTTCTCCGTTTCAAGATGATTTCTATGGATGTGTCGTTTATTCTCGCACTTTTACAAATTTCCTCTCTTGGGGCTCTCGCGTTAAATGAAACTTGAGTTACACACGGGAGAACACTAGGAAAACGTTGCTCTCCGAGATAAGGAGAAAACGCTGCCTCGAAACTAGCGAGGAGAGCCAAGGGGAGAAGGAAGGTGGAAATTGATAGGCTGCAGTTTCGTAATGTAGCTGTTAACGATTGATCAAAGCGCAAACGTGTAATTGCGATAAGCACCACTTTTCTCGCCGAGCGAAACGCTTGGGATGATTGAAACGCATTGCAAGTCGACCTGGTAATTGGGGGCTATGGCTGTTTCTGCTAAATTGCGCTTGCAACAATTTAGAAATAAGTGTTTCAGCGTTGGAAAGTAAAAGTTAAATCTCGCATAAGTCTTCAGTGAAACAAGATAATACAATTTCTTGGGCAATTTAAAGTTGTTTAACAATGGCGGTTCGTCATAAACAGCAGCATTCGCGAAAAAGCTCGAGAAACGTCAAGATAAACAGATAGCAGGCCGTGGTGAAATTCGCGCAAGCATATCCGTATCATCTCCAGGGTCATCGAATTACCTATCATCACAGCAGTGTTAACAATTCGAGTAGGCCCTGCAAAGCAACCCGGTTGAATATATCGAGCCGGGATCTATCCTATCGGATCGATAACTAATACTGCATCCAGCATACGGAGAAATGCGTATATCGACGAACACCAAAGCCAAACGAAGGTGTTGGGGGCAGAGGGGGAAAGGGTACAGGGGTACCACGGCACATAATTGATTGGCATTAACGCACCTGATTGCCAGCCCTCGTCCCTTCCTTCCGTGCCCCGGGGAAATGTCCCGCGGGGTGCTTGGATATCTGTCGCCGTGTATGTACCATGGGAAACGCGTGTATTTGAAGATCGCGTGACAATAATCAGGCAATATTAGTTATCGCGTGGAATCGCTTATTGGAACATGAGGTCGAATAATATGGAAAGAAAAATAATGATGTACAGCGAGAATTCACTGTTTTCACCGTACGTCCAAAGTAGAAAAGTAGCGATATAACTTGAGTGAGTTGTTCGCGCGAACAGTAGCGCGGGCGCGTTATAACGAGCGGCAATTGACGAACGCGTAACGATTCGACGACTTTATTCGCGCCCGCTGAAAATCCGATTTCAAATAACGGTATTTCGTCCTATTTTCGACCACTCGATAAACGGAACAATTAATCGCGACAGGTGAATCCGCTCTGCCCGTCGGCGTAACGATCCTCCGAACAAAGAGGAGCTGCGGATACTATTAAATCGCTACCGAAGCGCGTTTTCTCTCCTCTCCTGGTAAGAAAGGTTTGCTCACCCTCAGTTGCCGTTAGCGTCAACATTACGCCTAATTATTTTTCGATCCAACGACACTTGCGGTTGAAACGCGTTTATCCTTCATAATTGAATCGCGCGGATTGAATCACGGAATTCTATATGTATAGTCGATTCGATCACACTGGCGCCCCTAATCTATTTCTATAGCAGCTTGATCTAAATCACAGCGTGGTCTGCGACTGATGTGAATTCAACTGTACTCTACGACCAATAGATCCGAATCACGATTCAGCCCATTCAGCGTTGGCCTCCGAATGATCTACAATCGAATAGATTCTCGCGCTTGAACAGTATTAATAGGACAGTCGAAAGGAAGATTGTAAAATCGCCGACAGATCGGGATGATTACTGACAGTAATTTTATCGGCGATCGTCCCCCAGCCTCTTGATAACGATACAATTTATTCCGGGTAATCAACGAAGCGAGACTCAGTAATATCCATAAACTGGCTACTGTATCCTGGATTATCCACCACCCGCGAAAGTCCACGGAACATCCGACCGAATCGTTTATTTAATAATATGAGAACCGAGTTCCTGGATCAACGAGCGGGCAAATTACACCGGCAAACAACGCGCCTCCGGACTAATTTACACGTCCCGTCTAGATCTGTTCGGTCGTTCGTCGTATGCGCCGTATTATAAATTGGGTTTGTGCAATAAATCCCGTCCGAGGACATCGAACATGTGTCGCGACTATTCGATACTCTGAATATTGCAGGCATTCTGATTCTTGTAAAATTGCAACACTTGCTTCTTTTTCTTTAATACAGATTGGGAGTTCTGTGATGAACGACACCCTGGTAATTTATGCGTTTTCAGAAACCCAAATTACTGCTGAAGATCTCATAATTTTCTCGACAAAATTTGTTCATTTTTCATACGCGTAAGATCGGCTTTTTAATATTAAATCGATGGAACAAGGCAGCATCGTTCTACCAAATTGTTCTATGTAATCGATAGCATCGATTGGTGGTATTATTTAGCTGCATACTCCGGTGTCCATTCCGTGATTTATGGTTTCACAGCCAATAAGCCTAATATTAACGTGCGATTCAACGTTAACCAGATACGTATTGTTTATTTAATCGATCAACGATACCCCACGGAATATCGAAAACAATGAACAATAATCGCCAACGTTATTGCACAGAAATTGTCTGATAAAATATCACGATATATGACAATTGCCACAATGAATTCTATCTTCATTGGAAATAGCTAAAATTATGATTACATCGAAAGATATATATATTTTTTTTCTCGAAAACAAAGGATCTTCGGAGGGAAAGATTCCGAGGGAAATCGAAATTCTTCCTTTGTTATAAGGGAACGGCGAACGGAAGGTGTGGAAGGAATGAAAATAGATCGAGCGGATAAGGAGCCCTTAAATTCGTTGCGAAATAAAATTCCGTGAGCTCGATGCTGAAGGCTGCTGGAGAAAGGCGGCCGCCGCGTTATCGTCCGTCTTCCAGCCGGATTACCATTCGGAGGACCGTGTTTCTCATGTCAACGTGGCTGGAAGGCGTGTGTAGCTGGCTGTCCTCCGTCGCGACGGCGACGCTTTATTGCGTTCGTATATACGAGATTAGAGGGCACGAAATTCCTGTTCCCTCCGATCCTCCTCACGCGAGATGCCTTTATAGATTGAATATGTGAACTCGATAAATTTATCCCAGCCACCCAGCTTTTCTGCTTTCCCATGGCACCTCGACGTTGCGGGCGTGTTGCCCGTTTCTCCTGGGAAAAAGTACGATTCTATTGCTATTCTTAATCATGCTGCACTTAATTAGTGTGAGGCAAATACACCTAATGATTTCCCCGGATCAGAATTTCTATCGACCAATGAAGTTTTAATTAAATCCTGCTTAAAAGATGTTATTGCAACCTACACTGCATGAGATTTCACGAAATTTTGTTAAAAGATTAATCGATCACCACGAACTCCCACTATATTTTCATCCCTAAGCCATCGGTTCTCCAAAAGCCTCTCGTTATAGCGCAGCGGCGCAACATGACCAGCGAAAATTCAATAGAGTCGTTTTGCCGCTGCTCTATCCAGCGTTAGATTAAATCCGAGTCCGCGTACGCTCGGGAGCAGCTATTAAATTACCCGCCTCGAAATTAACGATACTCCGCGTTAAGTGTATTTTAATTAATCCAAGCGGTAATAAAGGGAGCAGCCGGTGCGAGCTTCCTTCGCATATTTTTCGGCGTCGTTTAATTATCATCCCCTCGAAGCCATAATAAAGCAGCGCAGAATGCCGTTCCATTGGCGAGCAGCTATGATTCGCCTTGAATTCGGGGTAAAGAAACAGAAAACATCCCTCGGCTCGTTCGAATTGTTTTTACACAATTGCGGACACATCATTTGAACGGTATCGTTGTTCGGTTGTTCGTGATAAACGTGTTTGCAACCTGGCAAGACTCGCAGCGGGCCCACGAGGTCAACAGCTCGATAAATCGAGCAGACGGCGGTGGTTCTTAATAAATCACCAGGCACTGCAAGCCGACGCGACGCGGTCTCGTGTTTTCGGGGTTCGCTTCGAATCGAACCGAAGCACGCGCTGCATCGGCGATAAATTATCCGACTGCGTGCACCGCGTGATTTCGCCCGAACAATCTGCATGTCACAACGATAATCCTTCCTTCGGCTGTTGACATCCCCGTAAGTAATGAAATACAGCCTCACTCTGCTTTGTACTCTACATTCTGCATCCTACAGACGTTTTCATTTTATTTCAAATCTCGGGGTTCTTGTAAAATGTCGAGACAAAATTCTTTCATGTTTTTCGTGCTGCATTTATACGTATACGCATATATTTGTTATTCAACACCAGATTCGCCCCTTTTCTAATTGTTCAGTGGCGTTCTTAAGAGGAAAACGCTCCCCTGTTCCGGGTATCGCTCGATTCAACTGCAATCTCAAAGCTTGTTCTTTGGCGCGAGTTCGAATCCGGGAACGGGAACGGGAACACACGGGCGTGAGAGAATTTTAGGTCGCCGAAAGAAACGCTGCAGAGTAGCAAAGTGTTGCGAACGGGAGCACAGCTTCACAGAGGGATCCAAGGGTGCCGAGCCTTATAAAGAGTTTCAGAGAGAAACAAAAAGCAATGCAACGGAGAGAAGAACTGATGGGGAAGGGTTAAAGAGCGTAGACAGAAGAAAGAGGAGGGTCGTAAAGCGTAGCATTAAAATGAACCAGTATCGGAAAGCCTCGTGTTTCATTTTATGCCATGTTTCCAAAATATCATTACTCCTGCTCATAGAGCAATTAAATTACGACATTAATAGTCGCTCGTTTTATCGCATCTAGATTCGCGTTCCACAATTTTCCACAACGAAACAACAATGGGGAAAAAAGAATGGAGAGGCGAGTGAGAGAACGCGAAACGACCCACAAAGATACGCGGGCTGAAATTGGCTTCGCGATACGAGAGACAACGAAAAAAAAGTCCTCGTTCGTTACTCGTTATCATTTACTTTAGGCGGCCGCTGCAAAAGCGGAGCCTCGCCAAGAAACTGGTCCACGCTCGATTGCGTTCAACCCCTTCCGCAACAGCTGCGCCGCGGTACTGCCACAGTCGTACAGTGATGCAGAATTTTTTTTAGGACCTTTAGAGTGTAAATTGCAAGTCCTTCCTCTTTTTTAATGGTATAATTCATTGCTAAAATCGATGTTGATAGTACAGTGCAACATGAAACCGCCAGGCAGGCAGGCAGGCAGGCAGGCAGGCAGGCAGGCAGACAAAGTTACATATATGTAGATGGTGCACGGGAAATGGGAAAAGTCCACGTGCAACGTGAATCTGGGTTATCGGGGGATTTCGGGGCAGGAATTTCTGACGCCGTTTCTCCACGCTTGTTCGATAATCTTCGATCCACTTTACATTTATATTATCGTGGATCGCACGGGGACGGCTGGCGATAAATCTGGATCGAAAGTATCGCAGAATTCGTGCAGGCTAAACTGATTCGCAGAGAAAGATTCCCTGCAAGCCCTTTGAAACTTTTCCTAAACTCATAACACTCGTTCCATAGTGGAAAATTTCAAAGAATTTCAGGCGCTGCTTTATTGTTCGATCAATAGAAATTACAATGGCAAGCAAATTGTTCAATTGTTCGCCAAAATCATTACAAGATCTTTCAAATCTCTACAATTAATTATTATTACATGGTGCATGTATGCCGGAGCACGGCCTGCGGATTCGAATGGGGTAGCAAGAAAATGCAGCCTTTAATTCGTTCCCACCGCTTCCGTTCTCCTAATCCAGAGGAACAATACATCATAGCCGGAGCTTAGACTTTGCTCGAGCGTGTACCCAGGGCATACTCCCCGAGCTGTGAGTATTTCGTGGCGTATTCACGGGTAGAAACGAATATAGACAAAGTCAGGCAGAGGAGGGTAGTAGGTTCTGCGGTGTTATTAGTTCCCTCCTTATAGCGACCCAGTTGCTCGGAATTGTTATTTTACGACCGGCATAAAGATTAGGCGAAATTAGCCCGGATGATTTACCACCGGATCTTTTCCTACGTTCCTCCAGGAAGATTAGATGGAAACACGTATCGGCTTTACCGCGGCTGCGTAACAAGCCGAGCTCGTTACACCTTCTTCCCAAATGGATTAGTGATTGGAAAACAATTTATTTAGGAAATATATATTCTTAGGTCACGTCGTTGATTCTGGTGTTAGCCCCTCTTTCCTTCATCGACAATCCCGAATACCAAATAGTCAAATCGAGTCGGATCTCTGGCTGCAATATCCGCGCAAACTAGTTGCGGTTTAAACAGCTTCTCCGTGAAGTAGTTACAGTCCGTATTCAATGAGACACCGGGCTCCCAACGAATCGTGATATCCGACGTGAACTGAAGCAGTAGCTCCAAGTGGAATAGAATTGGAGATCCTGCTTTATGGAGAAAGCAACAATTGCATGGATATGCATAGTACAAGTATCTCTATGCAACGACAAGTATTTCGAATAATAGAAAGAACGCACGGTAGTAGTCCTTGCCATTCAGACACATCTGCTTGTTCCACAAGTTTTGATATTTCTAAGCATCCCCCACTTGGACTTTCAACTTCCCACATTCTTCTCCGTCTCGAAAAACTCTTGGCCGAATACAAAATGATAAATCTACGTAAAAGTGGTATCCCGATGTCGGACTCCTTCTCGAGAATCCCCTTTCCGCGTGTGAAATTCGCAAGGAAAATGTCTACACTCGTTGAACCTTAACGCTTAACGAACTCGGTTTAAGCCAACGCGTTGAAAGTTAAACGAGCGAAACAAACGGACATGGCAGATGCTTCAACCCGAAATCTCGAGTCCCTGGTTCATTTAAAGTCGATTTTACCGCGGGGGGATCGTGACGTTTACGAGCGGAGCGACACCCCTTCCCGCAATTCGAGTTTCAAATGTGGCGAACTCATTCTTCGTCGAGCATTGTCTGTGGAGGCTCTTAAAGACGAATCGTCCTTCCATTGCTCGAATGGGGGATTTGAAGAATTTATAGCACACGGCGGATAATTAAACTAACGTTCGGCGGAAACGAATCTCGATTTTATTACATGTACAAATAGGTGCAATTAGCTGTTCGGCCCGTTTTTATCTTGACCACATTATTCATTCTCAAGTGACTTTTCTGCGTCCCGCAACTTTTATTACGATACGCTCGCTGGAGTTCCCATGAGGTTTCTCGCTAGGAGCACGTCGATTATCCGTCCTAGAATCCCATCAATGAGGGCGTGGGAGTAATTAGCATCGCTCGTCCCCGAAACAATCTCGATCGTGAAGCGATCGGGATCGCTCGAGTAGCCAAGGTTCTTGAATAATCAAACCAGCTATTTCAGTCGCGAACCTATCATGATAAACACGGCTTCTGACCCGCGCAGCAAATTGCCGACGACATTTTATTGTTAATCCGGGAATAATTGATGAGCAGGTGCATCGCGTGTCTGAGATGGCTCGCGGCGTTGACGATATCTTTAGCTGATAGTAAATGGAGCAAACGGAAACAGGAGTACGTACTCGAATGTTTCGCATGCGTGGATGCTTGACAAATTTACGGTATGACTGATACAATCTCCCTACAATTAATCTCCAAATACAATTTTGTGCAGCCATTAAAAATAGAATATTACAAACCTAATTTGCATAATGCTAACTATTACAATAATATCTGAAGAATGCAGCTCTCTATGATTTTTACAAATCATCCTTTTATCTCCTGCAGTATTTTTCTATCTAAATAAAGAGAGGTGGCACATTTTCGTGTTAGAAAAATAGCTCACGACCAAGTTTAAAGGTCCCCCGTCCGACGAACATCCTAATGCGACGACTATTAGTCGGCCCTACGTCGTGAAGCGGTTCGGCGACGGCCGTTTCGCTCGATACGCGACACGGAAACGCGTTTTCCACAGCGCTAATGATCTCGGGTCAACGCCGGGATGGTCGAGCGACTCGTGCTTTTAAGTAGCAAAGTTTGGCAATTGTCGGACGCCGCGCCGGCTGCCGGGATGGCACCATTATCGGCTCGAGAATCATCCTGTGTCGGTTCTGGATCAAGTTTTACCCTCTACGTTTCCAATAGGAGCGTCAGCGGGTAGAGCGTAATTTTAATGCAATTAATAGTGGATCGAATAAAGGGAGATGCCATCGGTGGTTAAGTAGCTGAATAATTTTAGCAACCGGGATTGACGTGTGGGAGCTAAAGTTGAATACTGTTCATTTACATACGATGGAATTACTAACAACGCAGTAGAGTCTGGTACAGGAAGGTCCGATTAAATATGTATATCCATTTCTACTGTCTGCAACGGCGATTGCATTATTGACGACTGCCTGATACTATAAACGAAACAGACAATTCTATCGGAGACTAGAGCCATTCTATCCAATTATTCTCAATGATACGTGTTGCTATTATTTGAACTTGTAGGAATTCTTCAAGTGATTGACGAATTATTATCTAAATTGGAGAGAGATGATGACACCATCCCATTATTTATCCTTGAGCGGAATTAAAGAAGCGGAGGGTGATTCGTGGAAAGAGATCGACCCTTGAAAGATCAGCCGATAAACCGATTAGACTCGGTGACGACGGTCGCAGGAATAATTGACTGGAAACTGTCGATTCGACGATCGGCATCCGTCATCCAATTAATTCTGCGCGACATCAATTACGCTGCTGCTGGGCCAGGAGGAAGGAGCATTAAAACTGCTATCATCCGGATGAAAATCTTAGGGTCTCCTAATCCCTTGTCCCTATAATTTCTCAGACACCCTGTCCAAAAGACATTGCGAATAAAAATCGTTCTCTTCTGTGTTTACTCTTTAATAGCTTCTTCAGGAGGACTGTTGCTTCAAACGAGACGCTGCGGAATGACAATTGCACAAGCATCTCAAGACAAGAAATGATTAATCCAGAAACAGCAAATAATTTCCCTGTCCCGGAGTGCACCTCAGTAATTGCTTCGATGGAACGAACCAGAAGGGAACGACGAGTTTCAAGAATCCTCAATTCTCCCACAATACAGCTCGCCCCCAAGGCGATCATTTTCACGGGGTGGATTTCGCTGTTCGACAATTAGTTTGTTTCCGTATAATGGAAAGACACTGGGAATTAACGAGCAATTAGCGCAAGCAGGTAGCACGTATCTCAGCATCTTGGTTCCCTTTCCGTAGAATCCCTTTTCCTTTGGCGCGTCGTTGTTCAATCGCCGCAGTTCCGTCATTGTTGATTTTATCCCGGTGTCTCTTTTCCCAGGAATCCCTGTTTACCTTGCTTCTGGTTGCATCTAGCCTGTCGTATCCCTTGTTACTCTCCTTTCATTTTGTTTCTTATTCTCGCCGGAATCGTATCCCCTGTAACAACGTCCACTCTATTTATTTTTCCTTCTTTTCACAATTTTTCCGTCGCTTGTGTCTCTCTGTTATCGTAGTTAACTCCCGTATACACAATTTCCGTCTTCCCTTGCCGATGTATTTCAAATCCTTTCCTGCTGGGAAACATCAGCTCGAGTGGTAAGAAAACTCCTCAAACCATTTATTTCATTCTTGAGCACATCTTATACATATAATTGCATTTAAGCTAAGTTATTAAGTTAAGTAATTGTTCTGTATAATAGCATTTAAGTTGAGTTATTAAGTTAAGTAATTGTTCTGTATAATAACATTTCAGTTAAGTTATTAAGTTAAGCAATTCTTCTTTATAATAGCATTTAAGTTTAATTATTAAGTTAAGTAATTATTCAGTAATTACTCTGTAATTTGTACATATCGAAATTATTCAATAAATATCCAATCAAAGAAATCTGACTTATTATTTTTTAACACCTGTCCACTCCTCGGAAATCCTAGTCCAATTCCTTAAGCAACGAGAGCCTTGCAAAAAAATCTCCTAATCACACATAACTTAATATAAGTCCAAATAGTATATCTTCTTCGAGTATTACGTTCTTCTGATACAAATTGGCGATTTCGAGCACGAGGGATTCCGTAAAATCGAGTGTTGGGAAATTCCAGGAAAATGACGTCACATTCCAGGAATTAGTAAAAAAACATACTTTGGCAACATTTTTGCTAACTGCGTTCCCAAAGTTTTCGTCTTGCAACTTTGTTGCGTCGAAAAATCCAGTCAAATTTTGTAAAAACACCTTTTGGCAACATTTTCGCTAACTGCGTTCCCAAAGTTTTCGTCTTGCAACTTTGTTGCGTCAAAAAATCGAGATAAATTTTAGAAAAGCACCATTCTGACGCAACAAAGTTGCAAAGAGAAAATTTTGGGAACGCAGTTGAGCAAAAATGATGGCAAATGGTGTTTTTGCAAAATTTACCTCGATTTTTTGACGCAACAAAGTTGCAAAGCGAAAACTTTGGGAACGCAGTTAGCAAAAATGTTGCCAAATGGTGTTTTTGCAAAATTTACCTCGATTTTTTGACGCAACAAAGTTGCAAAACGAAAACTTTGGGAACGCAGTTAGCAAAAATGTTGCCAAATGGTGTTTTTGCAAAATTTACCTCGATTTTTTGACGCAACAAAGTTGCAAGACGAAAACTTTGGGAACGCAGTTAGCAAAAATGTTGCCAAATGGTGTTTTTGCAAAATTTACCTCGATTTTTTGACGCAACAAAGTTGCAAAACGAAAACTTTGGGAACGCAGTTAGCGAAAATATTGCCAAAAGGTGTTTTTACAAAATTTGACTGGAATTTTTGACGCAACAAAGTTGCAAGACGAAAACTTTGGGGACGCAGTTAAGAAAAATGTTGCCAGAAGGTGTTTTTACAAAGTTGAACTCGATATTTCGACCCAACAAAGTTGTAAAACAAAAATTTTGGGAACGCAGTTAACAACACTGTTGCCAAAGTATGCTGTTTCACTAATTCCTGGGATGTGACGCCATTTTCCAGGAAATTCCGAGAACTTAAATTATTAGAAGTGGACAGGTGTTAAAAAAATGAAAGCAGTTGCATTCCTTTTGTGAAGATTTATTGAAACCTTGTAATAATGTACAAGTTACAACAGTGATAATATTTTAACTTAATTGTAATTATTTATATACTATTCACTTATAAACTCATTTACAATACATCTTATGATAGTTCAGTAACAATTAAATGTAAAAGTTAAAACAATAACTTAGATTTAAATATGTAAATTATTAGGATAAATCGGAATACAATATGTTTTTGAGTTTGAAATTATATATTAAGTTGATTTAGAACCTGCTAATGTTGTGCGCGTAGATAATGAAGTTCTGTCTTCCTCTTGTTTACGATGAGATGCAAAATCCAGTGTCCATTCCTTGGTCAGGAAATCTGTACACACAAAAAGTACATTAAATAGCCATTTATTACACATCACCTATCATTTGTAGCTTAAATAATGTGGGACGTGAACGTTTGGGCGAGTAGGCACGAATGTCGCGAGGTATCGAGTGAGAGAGGATGTTTAGAAATTGTCGCGAAGAGTGAATGATGAACGTAAGATAAATCTTGAGTGGATGTGCCTTATCGAATGAATGGCTTCTAAGGAAGAGCGTGCAAGGTTTGGGGAATGCACGAATTGTGGCACGTGGCAAGAGTGTATGCGTTTCGTGTGTGAATGCGTGAGCGAATGTATTTAGTGATATAAGGTCTAGATGCGAGTATCAGCGTGAGCAGAGAGAGTCGCAGAGAAGGAGTCGAGCAGAGAGAGTCGTAGAGAAAGTGTCGAGCAGAGAGAGTCGTAGAGAAAGAGTCTAGCAGAGAGAGTCGTAGAGAAAGAGTCTAGCAGAGATAGTCGTAGAGAAAGAGTCGAGGAGTCATAGAGAAAGAGTCGAAGAGTCGTAGAGAAAGAGTCGAGGAGTCGTAGAGAAAGAGTCGAGCAGAGAGAGTCGTAAAGAAAGAGTCGAGCAGAGAGTGTCGTAGAGAAAGATAGTCTAGCAGAGAGAGTCGTAGAGAAAGAGTCGAGCAGAGAGTGTCGTAGAGAAAGAGTCTAGCAGAGAGAGAGTCGTAGAGAAAGAGTCGAGGAGTCATAGAGAAAGAGTCGAAGAGTCGTAGAGAAAGAGTCGAGGAGTCGTAGAGAAAGAGTCGAGCAGAGAGAGTCGTAGAGAAAGAGTCGAGCAGAGAGAGTCGTAGAGAAAGAGTCGAGCAGAGAGAGTCGTAGACGAAGAGTCAAGGAGTCGCAGAGAAAGAGTCGAGGAGTCGTAGAGAAAGAGTCGAGGAGTCGTAGAGAAAGAGTCGAGCAGAGAGAGTCGTAGAGAAAGAGTCTAGCAGAGAGAGTCGTAGAGAAAGAGTCGAGGAGTCGTAGAGAAAGAGTCGAGCAGAGAGAGTCGTAAAGAAAGAGTCGAGCAGAGAGTGTCGTAGAGAAAGAGTCTAGCAGAGAGAGTCGTAGAGAAAGAGTCGAGCAGAGAGTGTCGTAGAGAAAGAGTCCTAGCAGAGAGAGTCGTAGAGAAAGAGTCGAGGAGTCGTAGAGAAAGAGTCGAGCAGAGAGAGTCGTAGAGAAAGAGTCGAGCAGAGAGAGTCGTAGAGAATGAGCCGAGCAGAGAGAGTCGTAGAGAAAGAGTCGAGCAGACAGAGTCGTAGAGAAAGAGTCGAGAAGAGAGAGTCGTAGAGAAAGAAGAGTCGTGCAAAGAGTCTTTCAATCCCATAATGATATTATATCTTTATAATTTATTAGTTATAGTACATAGTTTATATAATAGTGTGACACAAAGATCGTCTATTCCACAATAACTAATGCATTTTACGTATAGCATAGAATAATAGCGTGCAATAAAAGCATAAAATTTATTGTACATTTGCATAAATGTATTCTCACCACTATCGATAACTAATGTTGGCCGATGATCCAAGTATGGGAAACCGAGCGATATTTCTCCACCACTACTTTACTCTGACACCTTTGCCAGCAGCACGTTCTTTCTCCTCTTTTCACCAACGCTTCCATTATGATGATCCAATGCGTCGCAGATCAATCATATCCAGAGGCTGCGCGTCTAAAGCAACACGTTGCCTCGGTACGCGTATGGTATGCCTACTAATACCGCCGCAACTATTTACGACATTGTGTGACAGCATACTGAAAGGGAATCTCGATTTGTGGACTCCCTTTGTAGCGGTTACAAGTCCCTTTGTAAGTGCAGACAGTTCAATTACTCTGAAGGTAGCTACTCCATACCTGAATGCCATTTATTTTATAGATATTATCATGATACTGATGGAATTATTACTATCGGTATTATTCAGTTAATTAATTTAATCCTCGAAAGCTGGATTGCTCTACCCCCTGAATCGCAAACTCATTAAGGGGAAAGCCGTTTCCACTCATTACCCCACTCACAAACGCCCAAGGCGAGAAGGAAAAAAGCGCGACTCATCTCTGCTCGATGAAGGCCGGCGCCAGGTCCCGCGCGGCGAAATAAATCACATGGCCGAAGATCGCGACCACCCCCTCTCGATATTCCCGAATCAATTATGCCGAAGAAGGGCTCGCCGCGGTGGTCGAGGCAACTCACGATTAATCGCCTTACCCGTGTTTTTCTTTCCCGATGAAATATCGACGCTGCTTGGCCTCCTCCGCGCGCTCCTGCGCCGACGAAAAGGGGTGCGGTAGAGTGAACAGGTGCCCCCTTTCACAAGCCCGATGGAAGGATGGCCAGTGCGGGTCTCGTCGATGGTACGCTATTAATCAGAACGCGAGCCACTATCCCCGTTCTCAAATAGAGAGTCGACCGTCCTGCCCGCGATCTACCGTCTTTGCGGCACCCTCTCGATTTTCCTGCGTCGCTCCACCCGCATGCCAGACGGAACGGAAGTGGATGGTGGTGCATCAGCAATGCTAAGTAAACTGCGTCCAGAAACGAGCCTCGACCGCAGCAGCGATCCCCTATGCGTTCGTTCGTGTGGAACCCCGTGGCCGAACATTCTATGGGGTAGTTACAATGGAGGTGGAACGATTTTTTCTCGCTGCGTTACGATGGCTGGATAGGGGAGTGATTTATCGGAGAGGGCGGCATTCGAAATTGTGTCGTTTGTACATCGATTTATCCTTGATTCACTTGCACAGATTTTCTCCAGGCCGTCTGACTTATCGCCGACTCGCACTACTGACTCCCTGATTTTGTTCATTCTGTTACTGCGAGATGTTCTACCTTCTACAATTATTATTCTTAATTTATACTCGCTGCTACTTCTACCATTCTACGAGCATTCTCTCACGGAAATAGTTGGAAAGAATTCCATAGCGTTGTTCATTCCTCATTGCATTCGTGTCGCGCGAATTCACACCGAACGGAGCGCGAGCAGCAGTCATCGAAGGAGCGACGCCTGATCGGAGCGCGACGACGCGGATTCCGCCTCGTCTGCTCGCGATCGTGAAATCGAATGAAAGCAGCAAAGCGTCTCGAGCTCGTCACCTAAGCGCAATCTACCAAGCACAAGGGGTAGGTGGGGTGGGAGCGAGCGAGAAGAGAGAAATATATTAAAGCCAAAAGGTTAGGAGAATCGTTCGCGACACACCCTCCAATAAAAAGTGGGTGGGATTCTTGTTGAAAGTGTTAGAGAAGGTTATCAAGGATTCCCCGCTTTCTTCTCGTTCCTATTCTTCGGTTCGGAAGCCTCTCGTAGTATTACGCGCCTGTCGATTCTCTGCGTCGACAATAACGCGGAGCGCCGTCAAGATTGCTACGAAACGATGCCAATCGAAAGTGTCTCGACGTTTACGCGCAACCAGCCCGATATTTGTTTCCGCCTTTTGGTTGTCACTGTTTGGAAATCACTGCTGCGATCTTCGGAAAATATTTATTTCGCTGGGAATTTTGTGACCCCAAACCTTTCCGAGAGTCCAGAAAAATGACAAACTACAAAACTCGTCGCGAGTATTCGATACTTTTTAAGGGTAGTAAATATTGGTCGCTTTGAAAATAAATGAAAAGCCTGGTGAAATCTGTTTTGAATTTCGCATTCAAAGAGGCTCAGGCTGCTTCGTGTCCATAAGTTTTCCTCCCCTGTACACGTTCACCCCCTTCGCGCGGATGCGCTGATGGAAGGTAAAAGAGCAGTTACAATCACGTTCCCAAGAGGATCGGTGCCTCGACGTCGAATAAATACCGTCGGCGTCGATTGGCGAACTTGAACCAGCGCGAGAGCCTTGTCTGCTACCCTCTTTCCACCCCTTGCGCGATTCGCTGACTTTGCGTTCCCTTTGCTGGCTGGCTGCGTGGAGCCTTCTGCCTGCCTTCGAGACATCGGGGACAATCGCGAACGGTACGGCAAAGGGATGAATACCGAGCATTTATTACATTGCAGATGCAAGGATTGCTTTTATACTTCATGGCCATGAGGGATGAATTATTAAGTTTCAATCCGTTTGAATGTTACAGAAAAATAACGACGAACGATTGATTAAAAATGTTGAAACAATGGAAACGATAAATCATTCGGATGCTGTAATCGTCGTTCACGTATGATATTAATCGACGTTTGTTTCCACGAATAAATAAATCGTGATTTGCAATCGTAACGAAGCTACATCCATTCATATTTTTCTATACATACATCCTCAACAATTGCACACACACTTCCTCCATTTTCTCTTTTCGTTTCTTTACACATCCATAAAATGCCGTGTTCCAATAACAATAAATCCTAACTCTGCTGATCATTCTTTTTATTACGAACACGTAACAATAATATTGGCTACTTTTATTATTGCATTTTACCATTGCACAAGCTTGGAATATTCTGCTGCTTGGAATAGGAACGTTCCTCGTTTTAATCGAACGTGTACTTGGTCGCGAATTACATCTGCAAATGTTTAGCGAACGCACAACCGCCGCGCGTTCTAATTACTTTTTAACACTGGTCAGTTAATGAAGCTCGCGGCCCCAAAAAATCATTCAATATTTACGTCCACTCATAAAGTCAACCTTATAATTGGATCGATCAAATTCCAGCAGCCCGCTGGTGTTATGGTAGTTAATTTAATTTTGGTTGATTTAATATAAACGGAAAGGTATGTCTTGGAAGAATTGTGTCAATCGGATTTCATCTTAAATATAACTTAATGCTAACAGTTCTCTCAGTTTATTAAAACTTTCATACTTCCCCCAAGCTTTGCGAGCAGGGCGAATAAAAATAATTTCAATTTCCCTCCTTTGTGACCCTCTTGAAAATGCTGGACGTCAAGACTAATTAAGTCCTGTGCACCAGCGAAATGCGAAAATTAGATTCATATCGAAAGGGAGCAGCAATTTCGTTAGCGACTAAGGGCGTCTGCTGAAGTGCCTCGCAGAATCAGCGATTAGCCGTAGCAGGAACTAGCCAAACGCGATTTTTCCAGCTAACTTTCCTTAAGCGAGTGCAAACAAAGTTTCTAACAAACTGTGCACTCGCAAGAAAAGAAAAAAAAAGAAAAAGGAGTCAGCCTGTCGAGGGCAGCAAGCGTCAGCTTGTTCGTCCCAAGTTCTCCAGTCCCGGAAGTATGCATATTACCCATGCAATTTTATTAACCCTTTGCGATGGCCGTCGTGACGGGGAGCATCGGTTGGCCCGCAATCTCGTTAAAACGAAGGAAAAGCCAAAGGAACGTTCAAGCACGGTACTTTTTATCGCGTAACAAAAGCAATCGTTGTTGTCCATCTCGCGGTGAAAGTGTTTTTATCGCCGTTTAATAGAGTGACGTTAACGACCGTGGCGTTACCATGCAAATGCTGCAGCTTTCCGCTCTTCTTTTCTTTTTTTTTTTTTCTTTTTAGTTAGAAAATAATCCTATCGGAGGTCCGATCTTTGTTTCCTTGCGGCGACCGATGCAAGATAGTTGCCCCCTTTTTATCCACGTATTCCTCGGCCACTTCGCGTACTCTTGCCACTCATTAATTTCGAGAGTAAAACAAGATCGTATCTGCGGCTTTTTAACGCGACAATAAATGTCAGATATGCGCGGAACGTTTCCATCGCACGCGAACCATTTTCGAAGAGAAATATCTTCGCTGAATGAAGGGGCACTGAAATCGGAATGTATCGCGAACGCGTCTGTCAATTATTCTTATTCGAACAGAGTATAGATACGAGTATCGGCATTGTGTTAATAGTTGGGCATTTTTTGCCAGTGAAAAAGTCTTTTGTCCGATAGTGTAGATCGGCAAACAAAAAGAAAAATCCATAGAAAAATGCACTTCAACGAGCCACATCCAGTCCCCGCTTTTCACTGACCACCGTTATTCCCTCTCGTTATTATTGCCGCCGCATGATAACGCGTGACGTCAAAGGATCGACAACTGCGGCCGGTGAATGAAAGGAAGCGTGATCGATGGATGTTCAAGATTCGCGATGTCAAGTGACGTGTTGATACAGTTTGAACAAAAGTCCCTATTCCCTGGGTGAAAATCAAAATTGAAAGAGATTCGTGGACTACCACAATTTTGGCGGAGTGTTTTTGCTAACTTTTGTAGGTAAAGTACAAGTAGCTATTGAGGAGAATAATTACAGCGTTTGAATGATCTCGGTTCGCGGAGACCATTTAGAAGACCCATCGTCGAAATTGTTCCAACTGAAAGGAAATCTCAAGCTCGAGGGGTTAATTGGCTTAATTTCCTTGAAGAACGAGGAATGCTTTAGAACAACCCCTCTCTGCTCGCTTATTTCGCGAAACGTTGATTCTTGGCGGATAAACGTATTCCTGTTTCGTCAAGAAGCAACCATCAAAACATGGCCTTAAACTTTTCAATGCAAATTGAAATTATTTTCCAAATCTACTGAATCAAATGGCTGACAAACATTGGAGAAACAACCACCTTAAATTTCACTTACAATTAGCAAAGGAGTATAGTGTCGAGGGGTGATTTTATGTATTCAAGTTCACGCGATATGAGTGATCTACAGAGGCATTAGCATTACAGGGCGTGTTGTAAATGGCAAAATCGATCTCTCTCCTCTTAACGAGAAGGAAATTTTCCAGGAAGCGGACAAGAAACGGCACAAAGGAGCCACGGACGATGTGAAATTTGGATCGATCCATAAACGAGCTCTTTGTCCCAGGCAGACTGAAAACAGCCGTGGCTTCTTTCACACGGGATGGATAGCTTTGTGCATGCATTTAAGCAGCCCGCTGTTCAACCCCGTTCAATTCGCCGAGGGAATTATTCACAAGTGAACCGGACAAAACGCGGCCCATTATCGTCGGCGTGCTTTTAAAAGCGCCGCCTGTAAACAGAGTAATTTTCAACGCTGACCACCTTATATCGTTCCCAATGAATAATTAAACTGGCTCGCGGCGGAAAGTCCAGCCCCATCGACGATGCTCTCGCGTGTTTATAACGGCGTGGCTTGGATATTAATGACTTAAATCGATCGGTGCGCGGAAGTCGATTTGCCGATTAGCCGAGTTTTTATGAAACGCCAGGGGGTCGATTTGAGGATATTTTGCAAAAGGGAAGCCAAGGTGTCTCGAAAGATAATCAGAGATTTATACGCATATAGGGGATTCGCGCGGGGGTACGTGATGTAACCATCACGACGTAAACACGCGGCGTTTTCAACGGAATGCCAATACTCGACAGTTCAATTAATCCCCGATGTATCATCCCTGTGGGAAGCGGATGGAGAGCACAATGTCCTCGTCCATCGGTCCATGCCCCATCGACCGGCTGCATTCCGGACGCAGCGAAAACCACCAACGCGGTGCACACCGAGAGTTACACGGTGCCGTATCCGGCGCAGTTCCACGCCGCTCGATATTGTCTCTCGGATAAGTGGCAGTGGAAAAATGCAGCTGACACTTATGAGGCTACATTTCTCCAAAGACGGACAGCCTCTTTGCTTTGCTCTGTTTGCCTGCGCATTTCCAGTAGCCCCTTCCGTTCGAGGCGTTCAGCGACGGACGGAATGCAAGGTGAAATGCAAGCGAACAACCAATACCACGTCCACCGATGTTTCTTGAAATTCCTTATTCGACGAGCAGTTTTGCTTGTCTTTTTTTATTCCAAACGTAGGAGGAATAGAAATAGCACGACGGGGCACGCCGTCCGGCGAATTTGCGCCAACGGAATCGCAAATCCCAGCGGCACGCGTTATCGTAGCCGAGCAGGTGTCGCGCATAATTTCTCCGCCACGCAAATTGGCTTCGCCTCGACTCAGCCCCCGGAGAAAGAAGCATTTCCGGTTGACGGTGAATCGTGCCTGATCACGATTTCCGCCGCGATCAGCCGTTGCATGCGCGCACCCCTTTACATAACCGCGCAAGGGAAGATTTACGAGCCATGCGTACGCGATCTGTCCACAGAACGGACGTGCCAGCAGCGAGAGCAGCGAGGACGGAGCCGGAAGCAGCGCCAGCACCTCTCGAGGAGCCGGAAGCGGCTTCGGCCTCGGGGGTGGATGCACCGGGGGATGGCGTAGCGTCTTCGGCGCCGTTTCTGCCAGGGAGTTAAGGCTATACGAGTGCGCCCCGTGGAGCCCCGAAGCTTGGGCCTCGCCCAGCATCACCTGTCCACTGATCGCCACCAGGTGGGTGAGAAATAGTTTTTTCTTTTTTACAGCTTGTGGGAATTTTAGGAACGGGAGTCAATGAGAGAATTGTATATTGGCTATTAGTCCAATTGATTCTGCCAGTAAGCAAGACAATCTTGTCAAACGGAGGTGCTGCATTGATAATAGAAATCCGACGCCACGATGCGACTAGTCGAGGCTCGCGTATAATAGTCTTAATTAAAATAGCGGTCTAACGAACACGTTAACAGCGGTAATTCTACGTGCCTCATCGGTAATCCCCCAGCTGTGCCGGCCGGTGAACGCGGATACGCGTTATGCTGGTCGCTCTGTTGCTGCCACGATCGACTACCTGCGTCTAGCTGCTATAGCGAGCTAAATCCTATGCGTTGCTGGTGTAACCGGGCGCGCATCTGATAGACAACGTGACATCCTCGCGGTTATCTGTCACGAAAGCATCTCTGAGACGGTCGTGTCTCATCCGTATGATTATTTGCTGGCTTGTGGTGCATGGAGAAACTCTGCAGCCTCTCATCGGACACTGTTAATACGGTCTGTCATAATTTCTGCTTTTCATTAAAGCGAATAAAATTAATCAGGGTAGAATAATTTGTCAAGAATTCAATTGGTAATCTTAAATGCTCCCGAATATTTGAACCAAATGAATGATCTCTGAATTGCAATTGTGCGTATTCCGGAAACCGATTCAGGTTAATATCGACAGGTCGGTTCAATTTTTAATTACATCATTCGAAATGTATTTACTCGCTGCGGATCAACGTAAATGAATCAGATTGAACGAACAAACTGTCGATGAATTTTTACGGACGCTTTTACCTTTTCATTCTTTTCAATTTATTACACATTTAATTTGTTTATTCGATTGATTAAAAGATATGCCATGTTTCATATATATTCGTATCAGTCGCGTGGACCGTTTAAATTGCCGTCGTCACCAATGGGGTGATTAATCGCGCGCTGATCGTAATTAACGATTTAGCAGGCCGCTCACGGAAACTTGGGATTCACGCTCGCGCGAGTCCCCCGACGAGTAATCGTTGCCGGTAAGTACTCATCAGCCCCGAAATTAGCCTTCGAAGCATCGGCAACTTGTTCGGTTATTAATTACCGCAGAATACCGTGGCGGCCGTTTAAATAACGATTCCCTTTATCATCCCGACTTCCTGCACGACAAATTTTCCCTCCATCGATACACCGATTTACCTAATCACCGTGCCCAATCGCATAGGAGAATTCGTCTGTTGGAAAGCTATTTGAAGCGTGAAAATTCATTTGTTAAAAATACAACATCGAATCCATAGGGGTTCAACCCGGGTGGCTCGAGTGGAAATGATCTCGTGGATAACGGGGCCCCGTTTAACCGCAGGCTGGCTTTAAGCGATTCTCCGAATCGGACTTGTCCAAAGTCAACTCCAGTAGCGGAGGTCCATCTTTGCGACGACGATACGGAAACTTTGGCCAGTACAACACTCTGCACGCGTAAGATTGTTCAACTGCTCTCGGCTGTCGCGGAACTGCGAGCCCTGCAGCTCGTGCAAAGAGCTGCTGTTCCACAGATAACTCGACCGATAAGGCCACCGCGAGACTGCGAATGATTCTCCCTTTGTGTCTTCCCTTTGTTCCTCGACAAGTTTCACCAACTCCGCTCTTTCTGAATTTATCTTTACAGAAGGGGGCGGGCGGGAGGTTTTTGAAAATCGTCGTGACAGAAGTTTTCTGCTGCCTCGCAAACTCATAACGAGTAACAAGGTTTGACAATTTTAATTGGAACGATTAATCAACGAGGTGCGTTGGGCAATCAACGCGTCGAGTCGTGGCTTATAAAAGTGAAGGACCGTGACCTTGGTGTAAAGCAGCGATCTCGAGACACCCTCGTGGAAAGGGTGTAGAAGAGTTTCATACCCGCGCATGGAGGCAGCGATTGCCCGGTTAATTAGTAGCGAGTGATTAATCGACGGACGATGGAATACCCTCGTCGAACAAACCTCTGACGAGGCAGCTCGCACGTGATCCGCTCTAGCATAAAGGGGTGAAAATCGGAAGGGTAGATTAATCGGTATTCTTCTTCCGCGCATTTCATTCGCGTTTCAATCTTTCTTACTTACCGCCATTTATTTCTCTTCAACAGTGAAGAAATTGCAGTATATAAATCTCTTATTAAATCTCCTCGATGAAAGATACAAGCGAGCCTCCCTTTTGCACTGGCGGTAAAGAAAAGGAATTTTGCCGCGTCGCCAGGACGGGACGGTCGTGCGATAAAGGATCCACGTACACTACGCTTCATCCCCTAAAATATAGCAGGGTTGGCACATCGTATTCGCGTCTCCGCTGCCCCGGGAACGAGCCTGTCCTCGCGAACGGGGTTAAACGTTTGCGATTTATGTAAGAAGCTCGTCTCGCTGGTGGATACGTTTCGAATAGGGGGACAGCAACGGGAAAGGCGAAGGGGCGCGAGGCGGGTGGAAGAGCGTGGAAAAGGCCGACTGACGGTACGTCAGCCGAAGATATGGGAATTTCGCGGCATTAGAAAGTGCCTGGTGGATGTGACGTCTTCTTCTTCTTCTTCTTCTTCTTCTTCTTCTGACGTCTCTTCGAGCAATTTTCGACTCGCTTCCGAGCGGATCTGTCACGCGTGCTGAAGAATCGCCCTGCCAAAGAAATATTGTTGCCTTGCTATAAGGAAATTGTAATACTAAACAGCAAATCAAATGTTGTTTCAACGTTATTTGATGCTGAATTTTCGCAATCCATTAATCGCGGAGAAAGACGATGCCGAGGAAAGCGGAAGGACATATTCAGCGAAGGGACGCGAAAAACAAGCACTTAGACGCGACCGTGTACCTTGCCGCCGGTAGCTAGTTTCTGAAACTTTATTCCCCCTGAAAGTAACATCCTTGTAAGATGAAACGTGCCATCTGACGTCGATGCAGAATCAACCCCTGTCGTCCTTGCACTCATTCATGCGATATTTATGCAGCTAGCTAACCCAAGAATATCGTGGAAATGCTAGTTTAGCCCGCGTTCACTTTGCCCGACTATAGACTGACCTGTACCACTTGCGCAACACATCACCGTTTCTCTCTTCGAAACTTTACTACGGATTAGAATTTTGCTTAATAATTAAGCAAACAATATTAATTCTACGTTTTACATATCCCACGATTGTATGTAGAACAATCCTTCCAACAAAATATTTGCAATATTTGTTCTGCATTACTTTTAATTTTCTAAATAATGTCAGACTTTTGCTTTCATCAGAAGGATTGTTAATTAGATGTCTACCCTAGTTCAAACGCGCTAAACTGTTAATAAACCGCAAACCAACCAAGAAACAGCTGGAGAAATCGCGAACGGAGCTCTCCAGGGTTCGATCTGAACGAAGTCGAGACGTTCCATCGACCAACACCAATGTTTCCCGGGAAATCCCTGTAAACGCGTGCCCGGCCGAAATTACGAATAAAAGTCACGGGAAATCGTGACGCGATTGTGCTATGGCACCGGACAGCGAGGGAGCTTGCAACGCGAAAGCAAAGCAACGTGGAAAACAACAGACGTCCGCGCACGTCGTCCCGTGAAATTGCGTTCGACACATCCCCCTTCGCTCTTCTGGCTTTTGTTGGTCGTTTCGCTCGCGTCCATCCCTTTTCATTCAATAAGTAACCGTCGAAGTGTACACCCCCCTAGAGAGGGAGACGAGAAAAGGGGTTTCCTTCCATTTGCGGATTTTCCATTCTATCCGCTACGCTTTCACCCTCTCTGCTCGCGTGTCTCCTGCCCGGCTTTCCCTTCCTGCACGCGCTCGGAAACCGCGGTCTGCCCTTTTTCACGCCGGCCAAAAGCGAAGTGGCCGAACGCGCAGGCGAAAAGAGAGAGAAAGAAGGAAACAGTACAAGGGAAAAGTAGAAATATTTCCACGGACTCGTAATTTGTAGAATCGCTGCTGAAACGGCAGATCCGACACCGCTGGAACAGCTTAAAATCCGGTCCACGTAATTGGATGAAGCCCCGACGTAACCTTTCACGTGATTGTGAAACGCGAATCCCTCGTAATTCTTCCTACAAAGGAGAGATCTTTCTTTGCTTTTTACGAAACGACGAATCATTCTAATGTGATCTCTCTGTAGGGACTTGGCATTTTTTATTTATGATATATGGACTCTGATCGGGGCCCTATTTTCTTTCAAATTATTCCCTCCTCTTCTCCCTTTTCCTCGGTGCAAAGTTTGCGTGAAGGTTTCATTTAATTCTCTCCGCTTTCTATGTTCGAATTCCGTTTCCATTTAATTTCTGTCCGAACACCGCGTTATCCAAATTCCACTACGATTCTATTTCCGTTATCCACTCCCCTAATCCTAGCCGGGTTAAACTTGCTCGCGCTGCCAGAGGCTCTTTTCCAAATACACTCTAACACATATGGGGCGCTACATAAACTCTCCACGGGCATAATTGTAATCGAATTCGCGATACCATGAACTCGAACCTGCGGAATCGCGCTAAACATCGCAATCACGTTTCCAAACTCGATAACGCGACTTACCAAATAAATGGAATTCACAGCTTCCACTGGAATCAAATGATAATCTTCTTTTTTCAATAACGAAATGAAGACGCTGCGAAGAAGCGAAAGCTCGAAAGGTATGACAAAAGCGCGGCGATGCAAGAATTTCATAAACCACCGAACAAAGGAAAACGATGAAAACTGACAGGTTAAAGACAGCCAACTTTAACGTCGTTCGTTCACAATTCAACCACTTTCTCCATTGTGCTCGCTTCTGGGCGGGGTCTGGCCCATTTATTTGTCGCCGAGTGGAGTTAACCGTGCCACATAAACACGGATCACTTTTACGCGGAAACTTGTCCGCGTACGAAACGCGGTATTCAAACGAAATTGGATTTTCATTGCGGAGGAGCCGGGTTAATTCGCTCGTTTCTTTGCCTCGATGCCACTTCCGGCGGAAACGACGTTACGAAAATGAGGTAAAGTTGGAATGTAAAATACGACCAAGCGAAAGGAAAACTCTTTGCTTCCTCCGGCTCATTGATCTTCATTGGAACGAGCGACTAGGGGATGAAAGCTTATGTTGCGTTTCTTCGCACCCTGCGATTCGCGAGGGGATGAAAAATGGAAATTATCGCTGCTAGCTTCTTCACGTATGGACAGCTGGTAGGACTATTCGCATAGAAGAAAACGGACGAAAAAGGAAACGAAGATTAAAATCATATCGATAAATACGTTAGAACGATGAGGACAGGAATTGAATGGGCCGTTGGAAATGGGGAAAAGAGAATGGAGAAGTGCGGGTTACAGAGGTCAGATGCTGGTAAACGGTGTGAGAGATGGGCTTTCGATAATCGAACGAACCGGATCAATTAAACCCCTCGGGCTGGCCATTAATTATCGAAGGTGTCGTCGATAGGTTCCTACTATCGCACGTGCAATCGCAGCGCGATATTCGCAACGAGTTTCAGAATTGTCGCCCGTGGCCCCTTTCGCTCCTTTCTTTTCTTCCTTTCGAATCCTACTTTCTTAACGTTTATACCGATCGCCTCGAACGATTTTCGCTATCTCTCCCGAAAGATGCGATTCCATGGATCTCGGTCGAGCGAGGTATGCTTTAATTTAATTTGTCACGAAATAGTGCAGCGATACCGGGATCCAAATAAATATTAACGACATTGCCGGCAACATGCAATTTCACTTTCCAGGTGCAATTGGATTAATTGTTGTTGCGAAGTTACACGAGTCTCTAACGTCTGTCCTCCCCCGTTGTGCCCCCTTGTTTCGCAAACGTCTTTATCGGTGCGGCCGATTAAAAGGAAATTACCTTTTCTATGGAAAAATAACGGTACTGTCGCGCGACTTTTAAGCTTCCTCGACCAGCGTTTCCTCGGTTTTGTTCACATTACGCCAGCGGTAATGAAATTAAACAGGGGGATTGCTGGCTGCACAAGCTAAATTGCACTTGGTGTTACGAATTCGCGGGGAGAAAGTAGTTAAACTCTCTCTCTCTCTCTCTCTGTCGCTCTAGCGAAATATTAATAATCGCGCTAATTGCATAGGGAACCGCGGCAAGGAAAGCCATTTCTGTTGAATACGATCAGCCGTGAATTTTATCACTAATAACTGAACGTGATTAACTCCACCTCGGGACAGTTGCAGTTGTATGCAACACAAAGTTATGCAACCGAGGGAGAGTTCGCCGAATGTTCATTGTTTAGGGCGCACGTTTCTCCCGGCTATCAGCGAAATATTTCCAGCATATTCGAGGGGCTGTTTCGCGTTTTACATGCGTCACCCGCGAAACTTTATTTCACGCTTATCAGCTGGTGAACAACTTGTTACCGCGCGTGATATTGCACGACGCGCCCCGCGGCCAATTACGATGTTAACAACGTTACCACCACACGTGGAGCGTAACAGAATTTGCCCTGCCTCATTTTTAACACGGAAAGAAATCGCCAGGGGAAAAGAGTGTATAAGTCAAATTAAAAATTCATTATTGATCCGGCGAATCGAGTATGGGAGCGGCGTCCTGCCTTCTCTAAGACTTTCGTCTACGCTAAACGATGGTCGTGGCTGTCCCAAACTCACTCTTAAAACCCCCTTACCGAAAAACGGGCAAGTCGAAACGGAGTAAAACACACAGGAGGGGTGAAAGAAGAACGGGGGGTGTGGAAAGTGGAGCACCGAAAAGCTATTTCCGTTATCAGGCCCACGGAGGTACGAAATGACCGACTTAAGGAAGTTTTACTGCGAGACAAAGCGGAAGTGATTCGGCTACGACCGAAACACTTCTTCTCCTCTCCTGTCCCAGGGAAGAAAGTTTACCCCTTTCCTACCGCACGACTTCTTGCTTCTTCGTTCCTTTGGTTCGGGATTACTGGCCTCGAACCGAACATCCATTCTCGTTTAACGCCTTTATTTACCGTCCGTTGCTTCTCCCTTTATCTTTCTCTCCCTTCTTTTTTATACGTTTCCCTTTTGCCCCTTTGGTTTCCAGTTGCGCCAGACTGTTCTTCTTTTTTTTTCGTCGCTGGGAATTCTTCGTCGACACTCGATTATTGAAGCTAAGGAGTCGCGAAACTCGAGGTCCTTTCGAAGCATCGACTAACAGAAATGGAAAACGTTTCGAGAAAAGCTGTCGAACGCGATCCAGGGGGAAAACGCCGCAGCCGGGATTGGACCCGGAGGAGCTCATACGTTATTCGTGGCGCGCACCAGTTCGCTATACAACGGGTAGCCACGAATAATCCAGCCCAGCTGCTCGGTAAATCGCATTCCGTTACGTAAAGATGCTGGTCTAGGGGCAGGGTTCGAGATTGATTTTGTTTCTCTCGCTTAGAACAGCAGGTTCTCGAGAGGAGGCTAGGTCGTAGGTTATAAAAGAGACAGGTTTTGACGGTAGAACATGGGAGAGCAGACGCATCCTACTCGCTGGGGAGATATGTTCGAAGAATTTAATTTTTCCCTAAAATCGCGATGCTACCATGCGCCGTACCATAGAAAAATTACAGCACCGCTATCGGCTTGCAAGCGCGGTACATGAAAAGAGAACACGGCATATACATTACAACCCACCCCCATCGAACAGCCTCTATTTATTCAAGCATCGATACCGCCATTCGTCTTCCTTTTATGGGAACACATATATCGCCAGTGAGCGTTTGTCTTTCTAATTGTTTGTTGAAAACATTGGAGGATATGTTTATTTAAAAAATATCTATATTTTGTTGGAATCGGTGCAGATTAGTGTCGTCGCCAGCAAGGCAAAACGAAGCAGGGAGCAGTAGCAGCGGAACGACACAGCACGCGGCGACGTTCGCGGTTCGAGTGGGCACGATCGACGGCGTCGTGACGCATCATCTGCGCGCCGAGACGCGAAGGGACTTGGCCGCCTGGGCCAGGGCGATTGTCCAGGGATGTCACGCGGCTGCTCACTCGTTACGCGAATACACTGTCCGTGAGTATCCTGTATTGAATGAAAAAACTAATAAAGCCTCGCAACGAGACAGTTTGCGTCCACCTCTAAACGCGATCGAACGTGAAATAATAAGAAAGGCGAGAAGAAAAAAAAATCGGCGAGTGCCCAGCCTCGCGCGAGAAAAGGGAACGCAACGGCAGGATATATTTCCGATCGATCGACTGTTCCGCGTGCGCGCATTCGCTTCGATGAATTTTAATTTCTTTTCACCGTGAACGATCGACAATAGTAAATCGAGATTAATGCCCGGGCGCAGCCCGTGCTCGCCTTTTTACCGTGCCCGTCGAACTTCATCGATCATGAACACCGATGCATTCCTCTGAACGGAGGTAGAAAGACGGCAGGAACGCGGCCGATGGAAAACTGCCGCGAGAAGTATCGTCGAAATCGCGTTTCCCTCCGTTGCATTCTTTTTTCTTTATTCGCTATTGACTCGTGCTTTTTAGCGTGACTCGATTTCATCGCGCGATTTCCCTCTTTCCGTTTCATTCGAAATTTATTGTACGGGCTCGTCAATTTAGCTCGACTTCGCTCCACGATTTTTTCTTTCATTTAATTGAATTTCATTTAATTTATTATTATTGGCTTGCCCTGTGCAACCTTTTCTGCTTGAAATTGTCGTAAAGGCATACCCGATTCGAGTTTTACTACCAAATGTTTTTCAATGAATTTCGCGTTGTCCCCAGGGTGCACGTGGCAAGGAAAAGCCTGTCAGTTGGTTGTGAACCACGAGGACGGTTTCGCGCTGTACGCAGCCGGAAGCAGAGGAGTCGGTGCCAGCGGGGGTAGCCCGGGATCTCCGCCGACACCGCTCTGGAGAAGATCCTTCGACAAACTGAGAATGTCCGCGGACGACGGCGCTCGCCTACTCTGGCTCGACTTTGGCGGGGATGACGGCGAAATTGTGAGTGATATCGATTTAACAACTAACATTATATAGTTGTAAAATATACAATATATTATTTCATCACGAAGGCTAACTCTACTAAATTACCAGCTATTGAACTATCAATCAATGTGCCCCGCGAATAATTATTTTTAATGATGCTTCCATATCTCTTACCTCGAGACGCTCGTAAAACTATTGAAAGCATTCTTATAAAAGCTACCCTTCCTGAACAAAGAACTCCTTTTTCTCAGTAATTCCCGTAAGATCCCACACCGATCCGCGAACGCAAGAAAATTGGCCAGAAATATTTTTCTGGACTTGACGTGTTCGATAATACTGACGCTCGAAATTCAAAGAAGAAGCCTTCCTCTTTCTTGCTCGCTCGAGCATTGAGAATTTTAATTGACTCCGCCCAGACTATCGGGATTATTATTCACGTCGAGCACGCGGATATCGTGAAGCGGAGGGCTCTGTACTACACACCGAGTAATCTCGTAGGGCGTTCGCGTCACTTCAAAAGAATCCTCGTCCCCGATGCTAGTGCCACGATGCCGAAGAAATACGTATTTTACATCTACCCCAAAGACTGTCGCCCGGTTCTCTTTGCCGTTCAGTGGCCATTCATAACGGACCTCTTGGAAAGAGGGGGATGAGGGCGATGGTGTGGAGGGTGGGACGAAAAAGCATCAATATAGAATCGTTTCCAGTGCAGGAAGCTAAACCACCTCTGTACCATGCCGCAGCAACAACGGTTAATAATTACATTTTGTTTCTTATTTAAATTCCAGGAGCTGGATCTCGACAGCTGTCCCAAGCCGATCGTGTTCGTGCTGCACAACTTCCTCTCGGCGAAGATCCACAGGTTGGGCCTGAGCGCATAGGGGTACGAGGGGGCCCCGACAGAGGCCCCCGACCTACCGCCCCACACCACTAGGTCCGTCACCAGTGTTCTCCTCCACTGAACCCTTCCATTCATCCGCGCAAGCAAACAAAATTCCACGGAAAAAGGGAGGCGCACAGGGCAGTTCAAAAAAAAAAAAAAATCAAGCACTCGACGGACCACAGGAAGAGCCCATTCGATCAACTATCATTAAAATTTCATCCAACAAGAAGCCTCGATATCCTTCTGCTTGGGGATAAATCACTGTGCTCTTCCAAGTTTCTATCCAGCTTCCCGTTAATCGAAGCTAATTAACCGGGGGCGACTTAGGACGGTCTACGAGAAAATGTGTTGCGAGAGAATAGAGACTCCCTAGACGCGACAAAAAGAAAGTAATCGAGTAACGATCGAGGAAGGGGTGAATGGATCGTTAACTCGAAGCCATTCAACGCGCGATTCTCCACGAAAGTAATCTACAACGCAACAAGTAGGCTAGCCAGAGGAATTCGCGTCTGGGAATCGTAACTAATCGACGCGCCTAAAGTAATCGATTCAAGAATAAAACTATCTACCTAAAGGCTAAGTAATGAGAGATTGAGAGAGAGAGAGAGTGAGAGTGTGCGCGCGTGTATTTAAAAGGAAGCGAGAACGCTCCGATCGAACGCTCGATCCCGGAGAACTTAGCAGAAGCTAATCAATTACTGTCCAATCACCGCGACGCCCGTTGCCCCTTCGCGGAGAGATCGACTAACCCTGGAACTTGGATCCCTCCCCTTGCCCCTAGTGACAAGGGTCTTCCATTCGTGGGGAATAAGTAAGGAAAAAAAAAAAGAATGAAATATACCAGCAATGTCGAGATGTAGTTCGCGTGTTTCGTGACAGGAAATTCTGTACCATTTTGCCGATGTTCTTGCGGAAGAAAATAAAAAGCGTATCGACGTTTTAAAGGAGGGTAATTGCAAGAATCATGCAAGGCGAAGTGGTGAACGCGAATGGATAAGGACGATCGAAGTCGACCAACGGGCACGCGTCAATAGTTGTTTTATACGATTCGTATTCTTAACGCGAGTAAGTGTAAGATGCCAAGAAAGAACGTCGATGTGTATATTAGTAGCCGCGATTCTTATCCATTTACGCTTCTTCCTTGTGGAGATAACTCTGGAAACAAACTACTCCACGACTTCCACTCTTCGCTCCCATCATTCAATAAAAACTCATTTCAGTCTCCAACCTCTCTACCCAGAGATTTCCCAACTTGTAAATAAGCTACCGTTTCAAACCATTCATCCGTTACAGATCCCACGAGAACCACATACAAGCCAAAAAAGTGTAACAGGCCATGAGAGCCATGAAAATAGAACAGAGCGGACCTGAAACTGTTATTGAATCTCGAGTTATCCCACGTGGGAGGTGTAAATCGCCCACGAGACAAGGCAGAATTATTCGAATTACGAGGCTGCTGCGAATCATCGATATCGAAGCATTCCTTCTCGTTTTTTCCAAAAGCGAAAGAATAGTCGGCTGCCTCGCGACGCGTTCGCCAGCGGAGGCGATAATATGAATTTCGATATACATATTAAGTAGGGACATATCAACGAAGCCACGTATCATCATTCACTGTGTCCATTTCGTCGTCTGCCGATCGTTCCTTTCGCGGTGAAACTCGCGATCGGAGTGAATCAATTTTCGTTTGCTTCGCGAGCTATGTGTACATATAATAGATTATTATCGAACGATAGAGTCGAAGCTTGATGACGCTCGAATGCTGCGACGAGCACAAGGTGTCTGCGTTATTTCAATCTCGTTGGAGATTGTTTAGTGTTAGGGCGATTTTCTGGTGTGGCTGTAAAATGTCACCTGTTCGTTCGTTGGTTATATTAATGGTATAACGAAGGCCAATCGACCGACGAGGGATCGGTACGCGAGTGAGTACCAGAGACAGGGTGAGTTAGAAACAAATTGTTGTAGAAAGCGTGTGAGTAATATTTAATAATCATCGATAATCGAATCGTCACTCAATTACGCCATGCATTCAACAACGAACATCTCGCTGCTGCCCGACCAAGTTCAACTCGACCACCGTCGCATTTAACGGGTTAAAGTGGTCGTTCAAATGGACTGACCCGAATGAGCCGCATTAACGGGCCATTACCATACGATTGAAAACAATTCGACCCACTTTTTACCCGCAATTTCGTAGCCATTAGCCAAATTGCTCCCGATGCAACTGCCGGGTGAAACTCAATTTCGCGGCACGAAAACCCGTGAATTGTCCACGAGGGGACCTGTGATACGTTGTCGAAAAACGGGGGGGGGGGGGGGGTGTTAAAGAGAGATCATCATCGATGCTCGCTTTTGAAAGGAAATTATAAATGAACGAGGCGCGAATTTCCGCGCGTGTCCCGCCGAGAAACAAGGCGGAAATTCGCTGCAGCTGTTCACGCTGTGAACAAATTTCCGAAACGAGATTCGGCCGGGTCCCCTGTCAGAGTGACAATTAGCAGGAATAGCAAAAGCTGTAAATAGGCAAGAAGCACGTCGGAGCGGTTTTTCGTCGGCGAAGGGAGAACACCGCGAAAGGAACGCGAGAGCGTGTTACAAAAGAGGACCCGCCTAGGGAAAGAGATAAACGTTATTAAGCGCGAGACATAAGTTCGGAACATCGACGAGGATTTATTCGGTTTCAGAAGATTTATTATAACGTATTTTTGCTAATGATTTTAGAACGCGACCAAGTCGCGGCTCGTTTTCTCTGCTTTTAATTTCGTTCAGTTCGCAGTCCGTGCGACATCGAACGGGGCGTGCGACACCCAGGACACACGATCCTTCTGCGTCTTTATTTCTCTCTAGGTTTAAGAGAACGTTAACGTGTATATCTATGAGTTACCAAATAAATGAGACCGGTTAGAAATTGCTTGTGCTGTTGATTCTTCCTCGAGATCCTTTCCTCCCGAATTCTTTTGCCGGATAAAATAAGAATGAAAATGACTTGATAACGATCTTGCGAATGCCATCACAAATTCGTATTAAATTCATAAACAATCTGTATTGATCGATCCGACAAAAATTCTATACATTTATAATTGACCCTGTTTTCAACTGCAACGGAGGGTAACGTGAGTGGGAAACATTCTAACAAGCAGCCCGACGAGCATTCGCGTTTCAGAAATGCAGCATCGAAATCGAAAGAAGTCGCGAGAGTGGCTAGACGCGACTGAGCGAAACTTTCAAGACTTTGTCATTTTTATCGGGGGGATCCGATATCCGCCGCCGGTGATTGGCTCGCGAAACTTTTCTGATCTGTTTCCGGCCCGCCTTGAAGCGTTTGCACGAATTCTTCCACCCTTCGCGTTTTACCCCCTTTTTATTCAAGTTTCACCTATGCGGAAATCGCAAGGTGTTCGGCGACATCTCCTTGCACTTGAGCTTATTTTAAATACAAATATTACAAACTTCTATCGAAATTTAATTAAACAAACATATTCGAAGTTTCAATTTCTAATTGAAAATCCAAGGGGGCGAAATGAATGTAGCGTTGCATCGAGAGGTAAAACGATAAATCGTGAAAGTTTCTGGCCCGTGCCAGGATATTTACAGCGTCCCGTACAACGATAACGTAACCCCTTCATTTCATAGTGGCTCATTCTATTCACCGTCCGCCCCCGATACCCCACAGCCACGCCTCGTGGCAGAACATTTTAAAGATTACAGAAGCCAAGCTAACAGCTGCGTGTAATTCACCTTTGTTACTTGGCATCACGGAAACCCGTAATAATACACTTATTCTATAGAGTTTCAACGCCCCCGAGCGTGCCCCGCAATTTTGACGCGGAAGACCCTCGACGAATGCTGGAGCTGAACGATAATAAATTGTTCGTAAACTTGGAGAAGAAACTCGATAGCAAAGAGTATATAATCGAGTTAGTGGACCCCTGGACGCTGAACTTTCTGTTAATTGAAAATCACGATGCTGTGTAATTTTATGATTCACCACCCTTGAGTACCTTCAGGCTTTCCCTCAATCCATTCTCCATTATTTTAAAGTAATCCTTTCAGGGAAGTAGTCGATTTGAATAATAGTAAAGATATGACTTTGTTATGAAATTTATGTATGCTGAAAACGAGAATGATTCATGGCGGTGCATTCTTCAGGTTGGATCAATGGGATTTTCAATATGGGATTTCCCAATTTGCCGGATGAAAATGTTTAATTATAACTTTCTTTTCTACTTATCCACCGATTCATCGTTTTCATTGGAACCCAAAAAATATTCGAACAGGAGACCGATAATAATTCCATTTCAGCGTATCGCTCGATACTCCGACAAGCGCAACACGCCGACCTCGCAAGCTCCGCAGAGTATTCGATCAATTCACGCTGCCATTCACGTGCATCCTATCAGGGGAAAAATTCCGGATCGTGCAGTTTTACGCGAAGCTTTCCAGAAAAGGTGATCGACCGACGTCCAGAGCTTTACCTCGACTGGCGATGCCGGCAGCGCAATAATTCTGCGCTTTTTGCTGGTCGATTGCACAAAACTCGGCGCAAAGGAAACAAAAAAAAACGATCGCAATGCAAATTTGAGTTTGGCTATCTTGGATACGCGGCCACAGCCGTAATTTTCATTTCGCGAGGGTTCTTCTTTTCGAGCATCGATCGTAGGGAGCAAAACGACGCTGGTCTTGTAATGGTTAATGCAGTACCGATGAGTCAAGCTCTAATTTCGGTTGGAAAATCCAAAGGATGTGATCCCCTGGGTTCTTTCGCGGAAAGGGATGAACGAAAGGGCGGCCGAGAAATTCCGAATTCAATTGAACTCAACTGTACGACTAGGTGAATTAAATATTCCTCTCGATTCGAGAATTTTCCTTTATTCTTCTCCGGGAAATGCAAAGGTAGCCAATGGTGCACTGCTGACGTATGATTGGAACGCGAAACAAGGGAAATTCCTCTATTGACGCATACCGTGTGCTCGAGCGAATCGTTTCTGGAACTCGTTTGACACGGAAGAATTTTTATTCGCCTTTCCCCCACGGGAAACATTCCTCCTCGGCAGCGAACGTGCCGGAAACTAGGCACGAAGCTGTTCGATCTACGCACTCGTAAGTGTTCTCCGAACGAATTCGACGGTGTGTGCTTCAAATTTCCTCCCGTGTCGTTCGTCGAATAATTAATCAAGTTCCAGAGTCCAGTCGAAGTGGATGAAACGTAGAAATCCGGCCGAGTTATATAATAAATTTCGCACATCTCCGGCTGGAATAATGTTAATTAAAAGGTAATTAGGTTCGGATCGAGTCGCGCCGCTTGTTAATGCGAAAGTGTATCGCGCGATCCGTCGGAACTTGTTCGCAAGCGATATTCGCTCCGTAGATGCAGTCACACGTGCGAACGCACGTGATATCGGATCACGTGTGCGTCGAATAACTTTACCCTTTTTGGTGCTTGCCCTCCACCCCACCCCCGCCCTCGACGCACTTAGTAGTGGGATTGTCCGATATTCCATCCGATATTGCAGAAAGGAGTTTTGCGTCAAATGGGAAGCTTTTATCAATTTTAGAAAACAATAAAAAATCAAGTGAGTGGCCCAGGCGGAAAGCATGCGCTAAAGAGAGTTTTTGGAATATTGGAGGATGATCGGCGATAGGGATTTTGATCGTTTTAGAGACGCTTATATTTTATTGAAAAATATCTCGGCGCACTTATATCGACTTGTACGTATGCCCCGGCTGCGGTATCTGTTGTACACGTAACATTCGGCATACATACTCGTATGTACAGTTTCTCGAGACGCTTCGGCTGGCTGGCTTGACAAAGTTTCCAGGCCGAACTCTCCGCTATTACATCCAATGGACCCGCTCTTATCGTTTCCAACTGAACGAGTTTCGTGTATCTACAAAACGCGTTCCCCGCCTCTTGCATCTACCTTTCTTCTCCGTTCAGTGTTAGAACGCGTTGCGGCGCTATGATTATCGCGATGCAATAATAAAGTACTTTACTCGTCGATTAAATCTATCTTTTAGAGCTACTGTCGAGCTGTCTTACGCGAACGATGCTTAACCATACATTATATAATACATTTACGAGTCCACCGTGAAACAACCAAAGTCTATCTACGACTTCTGCACTTTCAATCATGACGATAAAAATGTAATTAATACATCAGAAGTTGGCGTTTGGCCGTTTCACTGGGGCGACAGATTTTTCTAGAAATTGGCACTAAGAATTCAAAGACAGACGAAGGAATACTGTTGGTAAATACCCTCTAACCCTGGATCATCCCTTGCTCTTTCAAAACCTTTCAACGCATTCCCGCTTGAACGCCACGAAAACTTGCGATTCGAAGCACCTGCATGATTTAATGATAATGCAGCACACATATACGTGCATGCGTAAATTTACGAGTACACACTCCTGCGACCGCGCAAACTTGCTGGCATTTAATGGCTGAAATGCTTACTGATTCGGAAACGCGCGGCGCCGAGTCGTGGGTATATGCACTTATCTGCAGTGAAGACGAACGAGGTTCGCCGTGGGATTACTCTACCACCCCTCCTACCACCAACCTAGGATAGGCCAACGAAGGCAAACGCGTGTCGTGAAATAGCGATAAGGAATAAGGTGTAGTGACTTTGCAGTCCAATTCGCTTATCCGGCCGGTGTAATTAATTGAAAATGAAAGCTCGCCGTCCTGCTCGAGCATCCATCCCTCATTGTCGTTTCCTTGTCAAAATGGGCAGGATTTTTCTTTCATTTTCTCGACATGAATTTTTTTATGAGAAATTGGGTAATTTCTAAGTCGACAAGAAATCAGGGGTACGTCAGGTTCGATGGAAATTTATAATGTTCCCTGAGGGGTGGAAAAAGGAATATCGAGGATGTAGCGCGACCGGCTAATTAAAGGGTGGTCGGGGGAGTAAGATTGTAGTCGGAAGTCCTACGGATAGCAGAGAAACCTTTCTCAAGGAGATCCCTTATAGAACTCGTTTCTTTCCCATCAGAAAGGATGATTTGCGGGTAAGAAAAGGGGGAAAGGTTATGTCGGAAAAGGGAAAACTCCGTTGTGTAATAACAGATTACCGTTGGAAAGAACAAAGGAAAAAGGGACGAGAGGGGAGGCCTTCTTTTTCTCTTTGCTTCTACGAGGAAAAAAAAAGATAGATCGGGGATTTTAGATTTGGCGAAGGCCCGGGAATTTCATGAAGTGAAGGGAATAAAGAAACGACGCAGAAATAAATAACGCGTTCACGCGTTGACGTTGCAGGGCTTCAGCTCCATGAACTGATAGGGCACGTGCAGGGTGGTGTTGTTGTGCTCCACTAGCAGGTGACCCCGCCTGGGAGAGGCCCCTACGACGAGAACCGTCTCACCCTTCAGCAGCACCACCTCACCCTCGCCGCCTTCTGAAAGAAAAATAACTCCACCGATATCGCAAAAGCAAAAAAAAAATACGTGTGAAGATGGCGCAGGAAATGTAGAACTTTGTTGCTAATCAAATTTGTCTACAATTAAATTACTAAAGGCATCCAATAAAGAAGAAAAGTAAAATTAAAAACAAGGCAAAAACTAATTATATTAAACATGCTAAAAAAAAAACTTTAAACTAAAGTATCGATGACAGAAGTTTCTATCTCTTTTGAAAGCACTATATGTATAATACATACATCCATCGGTATTTTTAACAGGAAACTCGACGACGCTGTTCCAATTTCTAAGTTTAACAAGATTGAGATTTTACAAGAGCACTCTTACCTGGGAAGGGCATCTTCATGATTCTGGTCTGCGGGTATCCCAGTTTCGCGTTTCCAGTCACGGTGTACGATCTGCTCGGCGGAACGGGAGGCGGTCGTTCCTGGAACAAGTTCCAAAAGGACTTCCTATTTCGCTTCACGAGCTTAAAGCCGTGCGACTTTAAAAGGGCAGACTCTGTATGAAAACGCGGAAACTTCGCTTTACCAAATCCAGCCCGAACAGGGTGCACGTCTGCTGGATCATCTTCTGATCCGCGCACTTCTCGGACGGATCCGGGGGTGGAGTGCCTGCGATCGGTTGCGGCCTGGGTCGTGTCCCGGATCCGCCACCTGTCGCCGCGGTCACGTTCCTTTGGAGAGTTCCGGTGTTGGTGGAATTGGGCTGCTGAGGTTTCTTCTGGCCGATGCTGGAAGTCACACCTCCTATCGTGCTCTTCCTTAGAGGCCATCTTCTGCGCACTCTCCATCCCCTCCAAGTGGACTGTCGAAGGACGAAGGGATTGTCGTATAATTTTTCAATCGTTATTATCTTTTTCTGAAACTGATTACCTGAATCGCGGTGGCTGCTTTCCTGCGCGTTTCCGAGCGCAAATTCTCGAGCTGCTGCCTGATCCCCTCGCTGAGGAAGATATGCCTCTTGCCGAGTGCCCAGCTGGTACTAGCTCCGAACTTGCTCTTCAACAGCTGCGCGTTCTGCAAGATGAGCTTGGTGTCCTCCACTGCCTGCTCCTCGGCGCGACGCAGCTGCTTGAAGGGCGCGATCAGCCTGTACCTGGCGTTGAACGCCTTGAAGCGCATTCGATGTGGATACCCTATACAATTATTCAATTATCCAATCTTCTAAATGAAATACCTATCTCTGGAACGTTGTTCAACATTTAAATACTACAGACGATAATAATCCAGAAAATGAATAGAAATCATGAGACAAGAGAGATCTCTCGAAATTGTTAATAAATCGTAAGCAGCAAATCGGGCGGGATAATTTCAACACCTACCACCGGCCATCAAGTTCACCGTCTCGAGGACCTGAAGCGATCGTATCTGGCGCATAGCGACGCCCCTATCCAGGTGAAGCGGTGTCTCGGTACCGTTGCTCCTGATGCACCTAACGAAATGCGGCCTGGCGTGGACCAAAGTCCTCAAGAGATTATCTAGCCTCGTGTGAAAGTCCTGCGTCAACGTCGAGATAGGCTCGTCCCCGTTCAAACTGAAAAGAAACGTTCACTCACTCTCTCTCTCTCTCTCTCTCTCTATCTCTATCTCTATCTCTACGCTT
Source organism: Holcopasites calliopsidis (assembly GCA_023838395.1). Taxonomy (NCBI): domain Eukaryota; kingdom Metazoa; phylum Arthropoda; class Insecta; order Hymenoptera; family Apidae; genus Holcopasites; species Holcopasites calliopsidis. Next base: position 400,570 of record JALHAQ010000011.1, read on the forward strand.
CTTCCAGAGCGTTTAATCCGGAGATTGTACAAGCGATCATCCCCTTACAGATCTGTGTGAGATGTCGGCGATATCCTGAAGCTGACACCCCTCGGCACCGTGTCGCTCGCGTATAAAGCTTTCAGTTCGCTGCCGAATAAATGAGTGGCGAATCCGAAGCTGCAGGTGTGCTTGTAGAACACGGCAACCAGGTCGTCGGGGACCACATCCTTATTCGTATCTTTGGAGAAATGATTCTCATTGAAAGGAAAATATTACGCGAATACTGGCCTATTTTTCTTTACGTACCGAGAAAATCGGACGCGTCGTAAGTAACTCTGCCAGCAAAGTGCTGAATGCCGAATGACCTGCAATCGACGGTCCTAGGCTCGAACAATCGCGGATTCTGCTTGTGCTGAACTTTGACTTTCGCTACGTAGCTCTCGGCCGTGCCTCGTATCGAACACTCGACGTCCAGCATGCTCAACAGGCCTGTCCGCTGTGAAATAAATCGCGAAATCCACGCGCTACGTCTTTTTTCAATCTCCTTCGGCCGGGGGCTCGGTTAATCGATAAGCCACTAACTCACCAGAGACGAGATAAGGTCGATGCAGGGTACGTTGTCCACGTAGTCGACCTCCACGTCGCACCGGATACCCTCGTCCCGACAACTCTCGATGGAACTCTTGAATATGTGCGTGTTATAAAAGTGTTGCATCGTCTCCGCGCACAGGTTGATGCACAGATGCTCCAGCTGGCTCGGCTTCGGATCTTCGAAACCGAACATGTCCAGGATCCCGATGAACCCGTCCGTTGCGTGCCTCACCGCGTTGTTTAACGCGGTCATGCTTCTGGAACCGGTACCGCCTGCGCGTGACACGAGGCAGCGGTTGTTGTCAGTAATAAACGAGTAGAAAATAATCACCATCGAGTCGGACAAATGAAGTATAATCAATGGTGGGCACGTGTTGGACAACTGTATGATACAGCAGGGGGGCGCGAATACAGCGCAAGAAAGAGAGTACAGATAGAAATCCTCGATCTACCTGCAGAACTGCCAATCGTAGAAGCATGTTGACTAGTCACTTCAGCCTGGTTATGCACAGATTCGTTCGAGTCCGAGGACAGTGTACCGAGAGTGGAGCCCAGTCTCTTCAGGCTGTTGGCTCTTCTGACGATCGTGGCAACGGTACGGCAGTACAAAGCTTTGGCGAGGGAGTCCCTGGTCATGTTAGACTGCATAAACAAACACCCTCTTCAACATGGTTCCGCTCGCTGTTGCGTCCAATGTTGCAGCACAGATTGTACGAAACGAGTTAACGATACCATATTCGCATCGCAGACAGACTTCACCAGTTGGCCTCGGGCGTTGTGCGTTCTCGACGTGAGTCCCCGAAGCAACGCCGGCGGTGGCACGCCTAGGAGAGCCGCTACAGAGGCCAATTCGTTCTCACCTATGACCCCGACTTCCACACCCGGACGATCCGTGAAGCCAACGTTGCCCAGGATCAAGACGGCGGCTAGTACTCGAACCACGTCTAGGAAGGGTATACCTAGCACGCCTGCGACCACAATTCTTTTCCTCATGTTTCTAATTTTCCAAGTATGTAGCTAATTCTTCAGGAGAGCATAGCTCCACGATTGGTCAAATGTGCAAATCCAAATGTTGGGAATTAAAATTACAATAGAAGGTACGTGATTTCTATTAAAAAATGTAGCTACCTAAGCAAGCCTTCCACGCCTGAAACCTAATAGCATCCTCAGCCTCGTCCTGCCTGGTATCTCCATGTTGCAAATACCTTAGATTCTTCAGATTGTATCCTTCCAAATTAAGCTTGACTATCATGCAAAACACAAGCGAATAAATCTCACGAACATAACATAGCGCCGAATGAAAAAGCCTGTCATTCTCTACCTCGTTCCTCGTGCGACAATCCGGCCAGCATTTGATAAAATATGTGGTAATTTTTTTCGTCCGGCAATGGCCTGATAACCCTCGTCTGATCCAAAAAATAACAATGTATCTTCGTTCTGTACAACGCACCGTCCGTGACTTGAACCTCGATAAAGTGGCCCTGCACAAAATCGTCACACTCTACAAGTTCTCTCCTTTGCCAAACAAAAATTACACTAACGATAAAACACTGAAACTGTTTTACGTACTATCCTAGAACTCTCCGAATTGGTGGCAGTCTTTGCGGATCCCAAGGACCTGAGTACCGTAAACGCCGCCGCCAAATGTTTAAACGCGTCCGTTTCCGGACCGCCACCGGCCACGTCGAACAATTGCCTGAGTAACAACATCGACGCGTACGTTTTCCCGGAGCCGCTCGTTCCTACAGGGAAAAACCGTAGATAAAACCCCATCGAATCGTTGACAGGTAAAGGAAGACCGGTCTCCGTTCGTGGTGCGCAATGTTTACCGGAAAGAATTATGGCTTGCGGGTAACCAGTTTCCGATTGCTGTCGCACGGCTTCCTGAACCACCTTGTTCAGCTGAGGCGCCAAGGGTACAGCCCTGGTGCTCGTTAAGGTCAATGGATTCCCGACGTCCGTATACGGATTGATACAGACCAGTATGGGGCCCACGTTTGTCTGAAATACGCTTCGATTATCTCCCCGTTCGATTGACGGCTCCGCCGTAAATATTCTAAAAAGGATGAAAGGACGAGGTTGGAAATGCGGACACTTGAAAATCGGAACGTTCGGGGCGGAGAAGAGATGAGAAGACAAAAGAGGCTGGGGTCTCGATACCTATTAGAAGCCCACCTAGAGAAAGCAACGCGCGCAGGACGAACAAAAAGGTGAAAAATCACCGAAAGGGGAGGAAGAGGCCGAGTGGGGAGGAAGAAACCGGTCCTACGTCGGGGCCAGAGTGGCCTCTTCCGATGCTTGCCTCGATTCTCTTCTCTTCCGAGTGAATTGTTCTTATAACTGATTGGTGTATGTACTTGGAACGGCCGTAGCTTTTCAATGACCGAACGATGCAAAATAAGCAATTCTTGCAGCAACGGAGAACGATTGGAAGGAGGGGTGGCCACTCTTTAAGTTTGTTAGTTGAATGTCGTGGGGGGTGAATAATGCGCGGAGATTTTAGAGGTTTCTGCGGTTTCAGAAATGCGGAGGAGTGGGGCCACGATTCATCTCAATTAGAAGCGGCGCGAACTTATCGTATCCTGTTGTCACTATCGAAGCTTCGAGTGATTGATGCGCCGCTCGATCGAATTTCCGGAGGGCCAAGAATGGGCCGGGTCGATTAGGCGAATACTCGGAAATACCGACACAAGGATCGCAACTGACATGTTGATACGGGGATTTTCATGTGACGATAATGGAAAGAAATTGCGTAGTGCTGCTTTTAAAATTGTCTACTTGGCACGGACAGATTAATGAGAGAAACTGACGTGATACTGTTTGGCGCAGAATCGAGCCTGCAGACACTTGAGCACCGCATCCTCCGTCAGTGGGCCAGGCAGATGAATGAGGTCGTCCAAGGCCGTGGACGCCGTGGTACCTTTTGGAAGACATCGATGTTGACCCTGATTACTCTTAGCGTTCTTCACGTCGGCGATGATGCTCGAGATCGGTGGCGAACGTAGGCAGCCCAACGCCGTCACGCAGGACACTATACCGTCGTCTGGTATCCCGTTGTGTCTCTTTGGAGAATCCAAATCTGTAAGAAGGAAATTGAAAACCAAATTAGGAGAGTTCGATGCTTTTGCATTTTTCCGGCCAACAGAAAGGGTAAAAGTAATCCGGAGCCAGAGATCCGTAAACAGGCGGGTTTTGTCGTTTCGATGCTTGCACGGCGAGTGTGCCTCGAATCCACGGGTTTCATTTAAAACGTCAGGCCGCGTCCACTCGCTGTTCTATCGTCGCGCGAACGTAATGACGATATTACGCGCAGTTTAAATATTAACGAGCCAGCCGCCGAAACGAACTGGCTGGACCTACATATCATCATGAATTCGAGTCTACGTATATGGTAATCCGTTTTAATTCGCGATAATCACCGGCGGATCGTCGACCGATTATAACTTTTTCCAACAACGAAGTTACATAAATTCCACCGGCAAATATTCCATTGAGGCGGGATATCCGAGTGTTCTCGGTAAACAGCTGATGATGTAACGGAAGGGTCAGATGAATGGAATATCGATTTGCACCATTTAAATGATTTAACACGTCTCGCTGATGAAATGGTTGGCGAAAAGCGATTGCGTGAGATGCTGTGATGAGTCTACGGGATTCTCCAAAGATGTCAAAGTAATATAATCTTTAAAAATGCCACCCCCTTGGCACCGCAAACTCCTCCCACCAACCCGTTCCGCGTCCATATCGCAATGGATATCCAGCAGCATCCATCGACCACCCACGTACCCGATATATCGTATACGTGTGCACGCAGCGTGCACCGCGGCAAGCATACTGACCGGATATTAAATTATTAGCCGCGGTCGTGTTGTGGCCGAGCGTGTTCGCGCCGGCATGATTGACGTGCGGATGAACGATCGCGGACGCCGTCAACGTGTGCCCCGAAGGATGAGCCAGGCCGTGGGACAGCGTGCCGACGAGCGGTATCGTGGTCCTGGGCGGCACAGCGGGTGCTGGGGACGATGGCACGCCGCCTTTTTCCGGCGACTTCGACAGGGGCGCCGACGTGCCGCCGTTCGGCCCTGAATTGTTCGCCGGCTGGTCCACGTCCAGCCGGTTCCTCAGGGTCACCAGTTCCGTGCCCAGGCTCCTTAAACGCTGCTGGAGGTGCACCGCTTCGTTCGACGACGAGGTATCTGCAACAGCCGGGCGGAACAGCGTCAGACCTTTCTCACCGTCGTTCTTCGAACTTTCGTGAGGATGCACAAAGAGGAAGAGAGAGAGGAAGGGAGGAAGAGAAGACAGTGGATGTCGGATTTAAATAGTGAAATTAAAACAAGGTTGGCAGAGTTTCAAAGAACGTTTGCCCTCGCTGAAAATCTGTCAACTCTCGACGGGGGGTAAAATCGGGCGAAACAGGGGGTGTTTGTTATGCAGCGGGGGGAGTGGTTCGCAAACGAGCGAGCACGCACACGGCCTCTGATAAAAGGGTTACTGCACGTTTCGGGAGCGGCATGGCAAACAAGCGGGTTCGCAAATTCGGCACCGGGCCTCGTTTTCTAAATGAATTATTTCTATACACGTGAAATGGCCGGGGCCGACTTTCCGCCCGCGTTTCCGCTGAATTTTCCAGCGTGTCCACATTACAGGCAATTTGCCCGGCCGCCAAAGGCGCAACGAGTGAGCTGTTTCGATAATAGCCACCATGGCATGGTGATAGTAAAATGTACTTTGCGCTCGCACCGGCCGGACTCCCGTGAATTATTCACGAGGAAATTTTACGTAGGCGTGCATCCTTAAAAATTCGCGCCACTCGTTCTCATCGGGCAATTAGCCGTTCATCAAGCCCCGGGAAATTATTGATTCACGCGTTTTAGAATGGCGATAATATCGCGGGAGAATTTATTGCGAGCTAGTTAGCGCGCGAGGTGGATCGAGGTGATTGTTCGTGGGAAAAAGAATGGGAAACTTTCTTTCATTCGATTAGGTTGATTCGAAAAATTAGGTTCAGCTATTGGACTGCCAGAAAAAAAAGAAACAATTAAAAAATTATTCTCTAAAATCGCATGACACTATCGTCTACATTTTCAGATATACTTTCTTCATTTAGCATGCAAATCTTGAATTCGTTTTATCGTCGTTCGTAGTCCGAACCACTCTCATCGACCAAGCTCGTTATCGCGAATTCGCGACACAGAAAATCGTCGATTCGGTGGCGCGGAACGTTGAAACGCGCTTTTCAGCGGCCACCAGCTCGACTGGTTTCACGAATATGGGACACGAACGTGTCGGTTCCGTGGTTCACGGCAGCGCAACGGATACACGAGAGATCGGTTTGTCATAGCGAGCGGACGTGTTCGTTTTTTTAATGTTTCGATTAGAAACCAGTATACCCTGCACCGCGCTACGTTGCGAAGAAACCGCTTGATACAGCCTAATCTCCGCACGCTGTCGCGGAGAGTCGATGGAAAATTCAGATAACACCCTGTTTCAGACTTACTTCTACGAAATCACTGGAACAAGCTAGTGATCGGTATCTGCGGAACAATCAGTTTTGACATTCTTGGAATTCGAATGGATTCTCAACGTGGGGTCCAATGATTTATAGAATAAATCAATTTATTAAAAGAACACTTGCTCTTCCTACATTTTTTTTTCGCAGTCAACCCTCATGGCCAGACTTTTAATTAATTAAGTACGAAGTTCATCTGAAATTGCTTCTTGACTAATGGTCACAAGAACTTCCAGGACGTTCCACTAATTCGGGGACTTTTTATCTAACCGACGAGAGACACCTGCCGATCAGAGGGTCAGAAGGTCAGGCCACAGAGAGATGGACACACCTGTCAGCCAACTTGATTGCGGGCTCGTGACAGATCTAGGCTCACTTATCAGCGTCCCTAGCTATTGTGCCTTAGATTAACGGTACACCCTCGTGAAGGAATCTCTGCGAGGAGAGTTCCGCACACGCGTGGTGAATATAAAAATCCACACGTGTCGGGATAAAGGAAAATTCGCAAGAGAAGATGTCATGCAGGCGAAAGGGAAAAGCAATTCTTGTTGACGAAATAGAAAAATTAAGAATACTCCAGGTGGCAGTTTTTTCTGAAGAGGCAGCAAAGGGCAGACATTCTCTTTTTTCACTAAAAGAACTTAAGCACTGTGCCTGCTGGGAAAAGTTGCAGGTTCTCCAGTTGGAATAAAGGGGCACGTTGAACGTCGGGCGTAGAAAGTGCGACTTTCGTGTCGACACTTCTAGGAAATAACCACCCCTTTCAACGGTGGTGCTGGAGAGAGCAGGATTTACGGACGACCACGGGAAAATCGTAACGAAGGTGCGCGTACACTTGACTTCTTTTCGCTTGCTTGCCGACTTAAGCAACGACTGACTCGAGAGGTCTCTGTGGTATTCAAAGTTTCATTCATCATTGCTTCTTAACTTGCAGTTAGCCCTCGCCTCGCTATTCTCTATTTAGTCCCCATCGTTAAAAAATCGTTTTAACATTATTTATGGCTTGTACGAGCGTCGATCGCCGAGAAGAGATTGTCGTCGAACACCGAAACGGAGAACCACGTCTGAGGATCGAGAGATACCAGACGAAACAACCGTGTAAATAATGCAGCACGCGTAGCGATACCCGCCGTTAAATCACTTATTTCCAAGTCCCGGAGACTGTTACCTAACTAGTCTCGTATCCGGAAATTCGCACGCGCAAAGGAAACAATTCAAAGATGGCTGGAACGACAGTCAGAAATGAGATCAAAGGGTGAATCTGTGGTGGCATGGAGAGAGGAAAATAAAGGACAAGGGGAATGGTTAAAGAAAGAAAAAGAAACGTAGAACGGTGGAGCAGAAGTCGAAAATCAAGGCAAGAATAGGGCTAGAAAAGAGGAGAAACAGAATGCAGTGAAATGAAAGTAAAATACCGCAGGAAAGAAAAGGCAAAGTTGAAGAGGCCATAGTGTGGATAGGGGTGACAAGGAGAACCTAAAGCGGAGGAAGGGGATGACCAAAGACAAACAAAAGTAAATAGAGAGAAATTCAGTGGGGAAGAGAACCGCGAGTAGACGGGAAACCAAAAAGACACGACGCTGGAGCGGTGTAGAACTTTTGTGTCTGAAAGAGCAGAAGAAGAGAAAGGATTAAGGGGAACGGCGATAGAACATGGATCGTATATCACGATGAAGTAAAACTTTAGCAGGAAATGCATCATGAATTCATGATTCTTCCCAGCTGGAGAACACACACTTCTGAATCGAATCGAAACCCCGTTAACGCTGTGACAGCGATACGAGAGCGATTTTTGTTTCTAGAAAATGTTTCATTCTTCCTTGGGTGGCGGCCGATTCAACGCCACTCGATTGTTCTCCCGGTGAGTCGAGGTGCCCCGACAAAATTACAAAGCCGAACAGCAGTGAAACACCGATACAGCTCTATAAAATAATGTAGAAAGCAACTTCGCAAATTTGGCTTTTCTTTCGAAGGGAACTGTTCGATCTTCTTGCCTTGATTCCACGATAATACCATCAAAGCGTCGAACGAACGACGAAACAAGTTTATATCCTAAGGATGATTAATGATCCTCCTCACTCTCTGCTAGGACGACTCTCTCCATTACGAGACATCGCATACATATATGTATAGGCGAGGAGAGAGAAACGAAAAGGACTCGGCCCTGGCAGGTATAGACCGGACGAGGAGAAGCAGGTCCTACTGCGGCGGAATTAAAGTGAACAGGTACCTTCAGGGCTGAATGCTTGTTCGGAGAAAACAGGTTCTTTTTCGTTTTCTTCTTCTCACGGGCTCTCTACATCCCATTCGCGTTAACTCAGAGCCCGACGACGAGTACATAATCGTGTTTTCTGGTTGATGAAGAAAGGGTGGGAAAAGGGGTGGGTGATATACCTACAGTTCCATATGGAAACTATCACAGAATAAGGAACCGAGAGTGCCAAGAAAAAGGAAAACAGAATCGCTAGCACTATCTCGAAGCATGCCTGTTCGACGCGACTGGCCAGATAACAAGAAAGACGAGTCGATCGTACGGGATACTCCGAATTCCGCCACGAGAGAACCATATCACTTCATTATTGAATCGAAACGTCCCGCTCTTCGTTACTGCAAAAACATTCTTCTCCGAACAAGCGCTATACGTATAAATTATACATACTTAAACTAGCATATCAATAAATTTCGCGATTTTTTCACAGAAAAAGTAAACGGTGAAGCGTGGACCACTTGAGTAGAAATAAAAAACAGGTTGAAATCGCAGGAAAGAAATCGTTTTTGATGCACTGAGCTATTACTCGATTGAAAGCGTAACGACGCGTTAACAAACTGAAAAGCCAAGAGAAAATCGTAACCGAGCCCCGAGTGAACTTTGAACCCTGCTGAAGGGCCAAACTATCAGGACGAGGGTAGCGCAAAAAATGCTCTCAGAAGAGGAAAAGGGATAAGAGTGTTTGCCCGACTAGCAGGTGGAATCGAAATTTCTATCCTGCGGGGTACGGGCACTGCTAAATAAAAGGAAAATTTTAATTGGACGATGTTAAGAGGAAACGAAGGGATAAAAATGATTTCGCGGTACTCTTCAAGTTCTCTTTAATTCAACACTTTTTCACTTGTTCAATGGCGTGAAATTCTTCGTTTCGATTGAACGAAAACGATCGGCCGTTTGAATGAAAAGAAGAAAAACGGCCCAAGACGAGGTGGAGCCCACTTTTCGCGGACACTGTACGGTAGAATCGTGAATTGTCTAACGCCAAGGGATGACGTGGGTCCCGGGAATGGTCGTAGCTTGGCCTAAAGCAGTCGACGAAGAAAGCCGACGAATACTCGCCCAATGGCTACCTTTTTCACAACCTTTCGAGTGAAACCGAAACTCTTACATCTCCGCACCGGTGCAACTCATAGCGCCGATACACAAAGGAACACCGAAGAGGCAAGAGGACGAGGTGCACACGTTGTGTGCGGGTATGCGAGAGAGGCTGGCTCGACCTCGGGGTCTAATCAGATGCGGGTTAATCCCGGCTGTTTCTCTACCCTTAAGGGTCCGTCCACATACGGACGGAACTGGACGTATTCTGGTCGGGTGGAAACTCACCTGAGAACTACAAGTGAACATTAGTGGAACCTTCGATGCTGGACGACAGGTATTTAAACAATTTTAAATACGTCTTGTATACATTACATTAGAAGCGGATAAACGAGCAGGAAAAGTTTTAAACGCCTGCACTTTGCGTGCCTAGTAAATAAGACTCAAGAGAACCGGACAAGCCAAAGCGTTTACGCGAAACTGCCGAAATTATACGAGGTTCGCGGCCTGGGTATTGTACGAAATGCCGACAAAAATCGCGAATAAAGCTGGAACTTTACGAACCCGGGTTACCCGGATTTTTGGCTAAAGTAGCCTATTTGCGCGCTACATGGTTGCTTCTCCGAGATTTCTCGTGCAATTGCTGCACGTTTAAAGAAGGGATTTCTGTAAATTAAATTATCGCGCGAGAAAGAAATAAAACGAACTCCTGGATGAAATTGTGTGTGTGTTAACTTCATTCCTGCATTAATTAGCATTCCCGGAGTCGATTCCTTTTCGTAGCAGAAAATAATGAAACGTGTAGCTTTCCAGATATCGAAGTTTCAGTATGAGCGCCACTTAAGGCGACCTGCGCCGCGAAAAATACACCAACACACCGGTGGTATCGCGGCAATGCACGCGTGTTACAGGCTCGCGAGGCTATCAGCGATGGCCACACGATTCTCTCTTGCCTTGCAAGCCTTCGAGCGGTGCTCCGTTGCACGTACACTTTAAAATGCTGCACAGCGACGTGAGCACGGTTCAAAATTGAATAGGAATACCACTTGGGTCCTTCGACCTAAACGCTACCACGAGATTCACTATTTAAAGCTATTGCCCTCGTACATTTAGTGCGTAGTGGTTCCAGAAAAGAGTTAGAGGGTTGCTCAGGTGGTGACCTGGCTCGCTCCAAAGCTCCGCAATTTATGTAACCCCTTGCCTGTGCAGTCTGGCCCAAAGCCACCAACTAGATATCCTTAATATCCCACCGGCTATGTTCGCTAATCGAGCAAGCAGAGTGAATACGTAGTGAAAACCTTATAATCATTAATCATGTTCTCGAAAATATGACAGAAAAGTACACTTATGACACTATTTAATTCTGCCTATGCACGATCCTCTCTCGGATTTACCTGTTGGCCTCGGCGTGCACACGTGGGACCGCACAGTTGCAGAGTGGATGCACCATCGCTTAGGCCGTTGCCCTGTATACACAATCCGAGCAAGAGATGATCGCGAGACCAGACCAGGAGATTCTCCTCTGCCGTTCGCCACGAACTCTTTATTCCGACAACTTTCGAAGATGGGTCAAGGGAGTCCACCGAGATTCGAAAGGCATACCGACTAGTTCTATGTAAAAATACAGTATTCCACGTAAAAATTAAATGAGAAAAACCTAAGCCTTATAGGAGACTGACAAACAGCAGTGCGAAAAAATCTTTCTCTGCAAACATCCGTGGGCTTAAGGTCAGGAGAACGCGAGCGGTCGACCGGTTGCCGAAAACGATCGTTAACGATCTCAAGGCTGTACACCCGAAAAGCCTTGGATCCGTTTCACACGTCCTAAAAATTTCAAAGAAAACGCCTGACCCGTGCTAATAAAAGTTCTAACCCTTGCTCGACATAGTTAGGCGCGACTATTCGTCGATGGGGGACAAAGCGTGTTAATCGTAGCCGGGTAAGGTATCGTGGCGCAATGTGGTGATATTTAGAAAGATCTCTCACGCTCCAGGTACAATTATGCGTGATATCCCGCAAGAAACATAATTACGAAGCCTGGGGCTCCGTGACCGTTTCCTATCTCTCTACTCCCTTGCCTCGCCGATCGAAACGCCTTTATCCCCATAATTGCAACCGTGCAATCGACAATCCGTTCTCTTATGACCGTAACAGTCTACGGTAAACTAGCCAATATTCTCCTTCGCAGGACCGATCCCTTAAAGTACACATTTGATAGTGTACAATTGTTATTCCATCTCCTCTCTATGCCTGACACTTCACCATTTACCAATTATACACGTGCCACACATTATTCAGCGGCAACGATAAATTCGTTCATTTCGGAGCGTGCACGTGTCAAAGGTGTGCGTGTGCGATATTGGGCAATCGTTGCTGAAGTTACTTAGCAACAGAAATCGGAATCCGATGTACATTGTTTCCAATGTTCGCGATTGGTCTCACGATGCAGGAGGGCATTTCAGCGATAGAAAGTGCGTGGGCGCGAGAAGCAAGAGAGCTTTTGGCTAAAAAAAGGAGTCGTGACGATGGCGAGTTGTGCAAGGAAACACCGACGAAAGGAGTCGGTGATTCAGAGACTCTTGCCCGCTGCTCTCCATTTTCTCCTTGCCCTTCTTCCGTTGTTCGCCTTTAAACGAACAGCATAAGAAATGATGGGTGATACGATGATAAAGCGTTTAATGTCTCTCGCGCGCCGCTGGTTTACGAGAGGAAACAATACACCCCCGGGCGGGATTAATGTATAAAGTAAGAATTACGATTGCTATCACGAGGAGGAAGGAAAATAAACCGTGATGAGATAATAAATTTCGTTAACTGCACGCGGACTGTTAGGAGTAGCCGGGGCAAAGTTCGAAACGAAACATGGCATGTGTGCGTACGGACAGGCTAGGCGCGGCGCATGAAAAGGAAGAGGAAAAAGAAGCGACGTAGTCGGCGTGAAAAGCTGCGAAAAAACTATATAAAGCGAACCCCGGTCACGGAGAACGTCCAAAATTTTAATCTCTGTCGCATCGGGGAGATTACGCGTGCGTGACGCGAATTACGCGCGTATAAATTCGAGGAAAGTAAAGAACGCGTGTCAACCCCCGCGCGTTTTACTATCTCTGCGTACGGTAAGAAGGCAAACGAATTGAACGAATAAAAAGAGCTGTGTGCGTGCAAGGAGTTTCTTAATAAAGGGTGGCACTAAACACCTGCAGAATCCCCGATGAATCGTTTACTAAACACCCCCGTGTCAACGAAGCAAAGTCCGATGCAAAAGAATGAATGATCGCATCGTAACAGAGAAAAAGCCCTTCCTGCTGAAAGCTTGAACCTGTATCGGTGGCAAGAATGCAGCAAGGGCAATCAACGCGGAGAAACCGCGAAGACTGTTTTAACTGTAAAACGCAGGTAAGTCCTCCGACGACTAGCCGCTCTTCTTGGCTCTCGGATTTCAGGTGAGAACAGGAGCGTAGACTTGATCGAACGTCGCCCTTGGAACCCAGCCCGCTGGCCATTTAAAAACTGCTACGATTCGAGAGTACGAAAGCCACCCCCGTAAGACATGTGCAATTTGATTATGCCTCGGACGTTGAATCGAGCATTGAATAAAGGTGGAAAGGGCTTTGACGATGGCGAAAGAGAGGGAACAAAGGGAGGGCCAAGAACGAAATGCAAAGAAGGGGGATTTTACAAGTACCATTAAAAGTACGCCCCTGATCCGCATGCTTACGCCTGTGACCGACGTTTAACCACCGTTTCGAATCGTTCCGCATTTCTGCAAGAGAGAAACTGATCGGAATTCGTGAAAAGGAACGAGTAAGAAGGCCAAACCGCAGTGCTCGTCTCTTTTGCCGCATTTAAATCTCGCACAGCGTCCATGAGAACGCGACCCGACACGAAAAGGACGGCCAGTGGCGTACCTTGCAGCTTCTTCTCGGTCTCCCAGAACTTCTGCAGCTCCGTGAAGTACTTGTCCAGTATGAAGACCTTGGAGAGGCCCAGGGTGGCCATCTCAGGTGGTCGAGGCTCGTTATCGGCCAAAATTTTCCTCGGCTGATCGAGACTGCGTCGCGCCTTGCTTCGCTTTTCCTCTGTTACCTCATACCACACGATGTCTCGATCGCGACGAGGGAGAGAGAGAGAAAGAGGGAATGGCCACGATGGATCACACGCAGAGGATTCACAGATCGCCAGGACATCTGAGTAGCTGCCGCTTCATCGTGTCCTCGACACACTCGTCACCGCACTCGCACATTTTCCCCCCTGTCACCTATTTTCCTCTGGCTATCACAATAATACGGAAACCGCGATCAACGCACACCAAAAACTGGACGAATCACATCGCGCTTCCTTTACGAACTACGCGGTTCACTCAGACACTCTGGCGGTGCACGATAAAAAAAATCCACCCAGGAATAAAGATCACTAACCAAAATGAACCGTGATCAATCACGAGAGCAACTAGGCCAGGGTAGACTCTCGCGATGCAGTGTCGCTCCCTTTCCTCCACTCGTTCCACAACTATTCCTCAGGCAAATCCAACGGGCCGATCCTTAACTACGATAGATTCACCGTGGGGAGCACCTGTCGAGCGTTTCGTAACCTTCCAAGTTTCGGCGAACAGTCACACAGAGCACGGGTCGCGTTTGCAGGAGCACGAAGAGTGGCGACTCGCCGAGTTCAACTGGGCGTCATTGTTACCTGGAACCCACCTCTGGCGGCTGGGCCCTATCTCCTCTAAAGTGGCTTCGAAATAACTCGCGCGGCAGCCTCACCTGGCCGCTTGGTACGCCAGTTAGGTGGAAGATAGCATGCCAGGGCCCAGAATGTCTGCTCGAGCAACAGATCGAGGTGGGGGCACCGGTCCCCCGACGGAGACCGTTGGATGCTGCGCGCGGAAAAATGGCTGAGCCCCTAGACTCACCTTAGGCATCTCCCTGTACATCGTCTCCGATCTTCCCCCGAGAAACTATTCCGCCCGAGCGGAGAATATATATCCACGCCGCTGAGCCTTCTTTCCCGTTCAATGAACTGTTGTTTACGAATACGGCAAAGGGAAAAGATTATTTACCCAACAGAAGATTACTTCCAATAGAATAATTTGAAACGTTGCTCATTGATTAAAATTCTTTTTACTTGTCCACCAGCGATATCCGCCACATATCGTCACAACTTTGGTATGTTGTCGGGTGAAAACGAAAACTTATCGATTCAGACAGAGATAATTGCCAGCCAAGTCGAACAGAGATTCATTGTTAATTGTTTGTTACCTGTTCATCTACCGAGGAGGGCCCCTGCTTCTAATTTACGCTCCTCCGAAAAGGCGAGGGCGGTTAACCTAATGGTGAGGAGCGGCATTACGACATAGCTCGTCCGGGAGTAAAAACTACTCGGCGAGAGTACAAAATATCCTACTGGCGGAATGTTTCGTAACTGCCTTTTAATGGCGAACAATGAGCCCAGAAACGCTACCATTCACGTCGAAAATACTTCCAAAGTGGATCTTGCATGGAACAATTGCTGCAGGATTGCCGCTGCTGTGAATCGTAGGAGGATCTTCAAGATTGGACGAGGTCTAAGTACGACGATCACCTAACGATAATGCGTAACGTTTCTGCAGCGTTGCTGAAAGGTCTGAAGACACGCTACGAGGCAGTGAAGCATTTGTAAAACAACTGTACATAAAGTATATTAGTAATATAATCAATACTTTTCATAATAATGCAGAAAGCAGTAATTCATAACAAGTGCCACTAATATTTCAAATGTCCTCGTTGATTTCCCTTAATTTTCAGTCGGGAATACCAAGTACAATGTATGCGATCAATCGACTGTGCAAAAAGTGGAGAGAAACCGCGGCAACCCTTTCGTCGAGTGTGGATACACGAGCAATCTAGCAACAAACTGGCGCGGTGACACGCGATACATACGGCGTCACTTGAGCCTTCTTCCATCGTATGAATGGTTTTCAGCTAACCAGGCTGAGGAAGCAGACACCGGCTGCTAGCCGAAGCAGGATCGAAGGTGCTCTCGTTTCGTCGGCGGTCCAGGTTCGGACCCTTGCCACGAGATCGAGAAACACGAAGAACGCGAGAACGGAGGAGGACAAGTATAGAGGAGTTGGGACCTGGTTCCCGAACGGACGTCCCGAAGCGTGTTCCGCCCTATAATTTTGATGTACAGCCGCGAGAGGAATCCAGCATGGCCGGGCTCGTGTTTCATCCCCTGTCAGTCCTATATGTATAATCCGCCGCGGGCAATAATGATAATCCTAATTGTTTGAGAATTAAAGATTTTCCAGATAGGACCGCAAGCTTGGTCACGATCTTTGAACTGTTTCGTACAATTATTAATATATCCTATATTCCGTTCTCTCGCTCGAAAATCCCTGCGATTAGCCAGAGCTCGAGGAACGGCCACTTCACCCGTCCCCTCCGTTACCTTTCCTAGGGAGTAGACACCGTGGGGAAGCCGCTAGGAAGAAGCGGAGAGGTAGGCTTCAGCAGGGGCCGACGACCATTGCCGGACCCAACTCCCCACCTATGTATGTACCTGGCCAGCATCCTCCGTAGCGCGATTATGCGGAGATTAAACCCGGCCCGCTGTTGTGCCAAGCTAAGATTCGTTGCGAGAGTGTGGGACAAATGGGAGAACACTTTCGACTCTAGGGAACGCTCCAGTTATAATTAATAGTGTTGACTACCTATGCGTGCTTTCCACGCAAATGCAATGGTAATTTTCTAATGGCAAAATGAATGGCATGACGTATAAGACGATAGCACGATAATAATATTCTGCATGGCGTGCACGCTCGTCGACGACCATCCGCAAGGAGGATACTCGGGGGCCTCACGGCTGATTAACGAGCGTACGCTCGAAAAGTGTGAGAGCCTGAATTTCGGGGACGCGCCGGGCCTCCCAGTGTCGCCAGCCGAGCACCTGTTGAGCGTGAAATTATAAGAGAGTGTCGAGCGAAGGAAGCTCGTTTGGTCCAGCATGTCCTTGAGTATCGGTGAATAATAAAAGGAAAGATTTATCTGTTGCCGGATAAAGTCCCCGAGACGGTTCGGTGGAAACGCGGCGAAAATATGTATAAGACCCCGGGGCTCGAGGAAGCATCGGCTACCCTTCGTTCGTTCCAGGTCGTTTCTTCTCTGCGAGCATAGAGGAGAAAGGCGAAGGCGGCGAGAAGAAGGAAGAGAATCCGCGCTCTTTGCGGTGAAATTCAAATCTCCACCAGAGATATCGAAACCGGTTTCGCTGCTCCGTGGGGCCCGTCAACAGAGGCCCCTTCTTATACCCCGTTCGAACTAACTCAGCGCCGATAAAGCAGGCAATGACGACAGGGGAATAGTCAAGTGGGCCCCGGGTACCTGTAGCAGGATCTGTCGAGGGAGCCTGAAGACCACGAGGGAGTGAGAGTGGCACCTTCTTACCGATCCTCGAAGAGGGGCCCCATCTTGCTCCATCGATGCCTTACCAATCCCTGAGAAAGTACCCTCGGCTGAACACTGCTCTGCTGATCTTTAAGATGCATTTACGGGAGATTTAAAGTGGAAGATTAAATGTAGAAAGCGGTTTGAACGATTGTTATATTTTGAAGAGCTTTCTTTGAGACTAATGCTGGATAATCAAAAGAGTAGGGGGGCACAACAGCTCATCTATGTATGAAAGTATGACGAATTGTACACATATGATATATTTTTGAATGATTCTCGATGTTGTGCAAGTCGTCGCACGTAAATAATTGATAAGCCAGGAGAGTAATGGTGGTCCAGAAGTTTCCAACTCCTATTACGAGGATGCAAGTTCACGGTCGTGTGTTAATAAAATACAGACATCGCGAGGAGCAATGCGGCACGATTTAACCTTCGATTAAGGGAGTCACAAACCGATCGTGACTTACCGTAATGAGACGAGCACACGTATGTACGTTCAGTGCATATATTACACAGAGATAATTTCGACATGATATCTTCCCTGCGAGAGAAGAAGCATAAATGGCAAAGTGTAACAATAAAAACATTGGACCAAAATAAAGTTTAATTAATCTCCAATAGCCAAGTCCCTGCAGAAGAAATCCTTTGCCAGCTGGTAACGCCTTTGCCGGCGCGATAATCGAAATAAACGAAATCGAAGGGGTGAAAGGTATGAAGGGTAAATATTCGGATAAAGGGGAATCGAAAAGCCGTGCGTCCTCTCAGGTAGCGAGTATTTTAATTAGGCTGGGCTTTTGAGATCGGCAATATATACGCCGAGTGTCGAACGCAGTCGCGCCGACGCGTCGTGTCGCGCAATCAAGGCTCGCAGAAAACTGGATTAGCGAGCATTCCCTTCCATCTCTCTCGTTTTTGTCGCGCCGCTTATCAACCGATAAGTCGACGAACAGGGACGTCCCATTTGGCGGATCCTTTTCGAGGCAGCTCCTATTATCGGTGAACAACGCACGAGCGATGACGCGGCCACTTTGTGTCATCCAGCGTGAAATAAAGTTCCATCATCCACCCTCTGCACCGTCGCGAATTTCGTTGTCCCTTTCGCGATCAGTAATATCGAACCGGCAAAATGTGAGCCGCGAGAGAGGAACGATCAGTAAATCGATTACACGATGAAAGATTAAAAGCAGTGCATAGAGATCGAAGGGGGATGGTACACGATAAAAAAAAAGACCACTCAAGTAGAATGCAATCAGTTGTAACTAGTATTAATTGTAAAAGATTTAATCATTTCATATTTCCCTTGCATTTTTTCCTTGGAAAAACCTTAAAATCTAAGATCCTCTTCCCGGGATAATTGGAGTACGATCAAAAATTTTAAGCCGAAGAAGAAATCGCCTTTTTTCTTGATCAAAAGGCAAGAAGTCCAGTGACTCGACCACGTTTCAGCGGCAGAGAGCGACGATCTCGGAAAAGAACGCAGTGACGAATTTTTTCCGGCGGTTTCGTTGGCAGGACGAGGGGCGGCGGATCAGAAGTCGGCCAGAGGGGCCCGAGGGGGAGGCAAAAACGCATCGGGCCCGGTGTCAACGGGTGACGGATGGGCCCGTAAGCCAGTCCAAGGTTTATCTGGACCCCACGAATCCTCGTTGCTCGGTGCAACGTTTACTTTGGCAAACTCGCTGATCGCGATCGTTTTTACTTCGATGTTCCCTTGGTGACCTCGAACACGTAAATCCATGAATTCCTCGGGCAGGAACAAATGGCCCTCCCGTATCTTTTCGCTTCGTCTATTTGCCTAATGCCTCCAATTATAATTGATAAGCAGTGACGTTCGTATCAGTGTCGCGAGACAAATTGACTTACCCGAGACTTCTGAGACTCATAATTCGGCGTATTCCGTTTAAGGGACACGTGTGAATCGCGTTGAAGGCAGCCGTGAGGTTTTTAAAGAAGAGCGATCAACCAGTCCAGCACAAGGTATGAGCAACTTTTCCATGTGACTACGCTTTTTGCTGGCAACCCCGAGAATTCTAGACGAACGCGCAACCAGAACGAGGACACTATCGAGAGAGGAGAGGAACGAAAACGGAGGCAACGAGAAGCGGGCTCGGATGAAATTCCGGGGACAGTCCAGCATGATGAATCCCTTTATCACGCGTCTGCTGAAATTCCGAAACGTTGCTTCGACTTGCCCTGTTCACGTTTATGGATTCGCAATAGAGCTGTGAGCCAAATTCCTTCAACACCTAACAGTTTTTGATTACAGATGCGAAAGCAGTAATGGGATTTTGGATGTTCTACTAGGGGTTGCTTGGAAAAAGAAAGAAAAATAGCTAGAAGACTTGTTCAACTTTCTGAATACAGACGTTACATCAATTTAATTCCGCTTTGATCCCTTTCTTCGGCATTTAATTGGATGGTTCGGGGAGACATCGAGCGACGAACCATGTCGGGCCACGCGTAACAATGGAGGTCCGCCCAACTTTTTGCAGCGCGACTCACGGTTACGGTGCGATGCACTCCCGGCAAACGGTAGCCAGAAGAGAATCGAAACCGATCCGGCAAAGCGAAACCTTCTTGCGTGAATCGGCAAGGTACATATCTCTCGACGATATTTTTAACTGCCATCCCTCTATTTTAAACATGGGATTCGTCAGAGATTAAAGAAAAAAGGAAATGCCCCGCGTGCGGTCGCTGGAAATCGAAATAAATTTTTTCCCTCGGAATGGAAAAAGTTCTCTGGATACTCTCTCGTGAATATTGCACACGCGCCGGGAGGCTGATTATTTTATGGACACCTCACGTGATCCAATCTCCGCTATCGCGATCGGGACGAAGCGACACTGCCGACGCACAGCCCTTCTTTTCCAGCATCGACGGCGCAGCGTGGTTACTCTCTCGCTTGCTCCCGATTAACCACATCCCGACCGGGTTTACAGCTTTTCAATATCTAATCGAGCGAACAAATTATGCCTGTACAGCACGGCGCATCGGTGACGCGGAATGATGGATCGTTCTCGTGTCGCTGTTGCACCACCGATGCGCTCGATACGAGTCCAACGCCCGGTACAAGATACGCCAGCAGAGACGATTTCTAGGAAATTTAATGCCCATACTCTTCGCGTATCTGTTTGCGAACGCCGCCGAGAACGCACTACTGGAGAGACCTTTGAGGGTGCTTCGATATTTACCGAGCGCCCCGAGAACCGTATCGCGGATTACGAAAATTGCCAGGAACGATATCGAAAAGTGGCTTCAAGACGGCCCCAGCTATTAATATCAAGGGCCCCGCGCCGTGTTTCGACGAACGTGCCTTAGGATAGCTCGAAACGATCCCCCAACCGCTCTTATCTAACCCGTTCCTTCGTTCGCCAAGGATTCTCCTCCTCAGCGGCGCATCTTTCGGATTCAACGAGTACACGGCTTATCTCGGTCAGAGGAGAAGCTATGGTGGCCATAGGAGAAAATGAGATTCGTATAACCATGGATCGGGGACGCGTCTATGCATAGTGGATGGCCGCCGCCGTCACCGCCGCTCCTAGTCATCTCGATGATTCTTTCAGAGATGTACGACGCAGATTAGCCAAGGGTTCGATCGTGTCACACTTGGTCGATTGTAGCATTCGGGGAATTTTGAAATCCCTCGTCCATATCGCGGAACGGGGAGATCTACGTGATTTATATGTAAAGGGGCCAATAGACCACCCCCACCCCTCTGGATTCGAGCCAAATTCGTTCGTTTTTGCCCCGAGTTTATGAACGTGTCACGCAGCTCCGATCTCTCTCGATAATGCTGTTAGCGGCGAAAACTAATTTCGGCCGCGCGCGATGCGAACTTTAATCTGCATTCGATTAAGCCTGCATCCTCCAATGATCCGATCAATTACTGTTTTTACTCTGCCAAAGTTTGCCCGAAACTGGAACTTCTCGACTACCAATTGAACCCGTGAAAACAAAGGGGAGTATTCCAGCGAAATGCCCGTGGCGACTCGTTTGGAAAACGTTCAGCGCGCTATTCAACTTTGCTCAATTACCAGGCACTAATGGAAAGCGCAAAAGAAATACCAATGGAGCGATCAATGGGCTTCTACCTTCGAGTAAATGAAAATCGGATCGCGTGCTTCGAGGCCACTTTCCAACGTCCCTGGCGTACGAGGACGATGGCGATTTTCAAATCAATTAAAAGGGGACGTGGACTCGAGCGTGGTAGCGAGGTGCTACCGATCTGATAGTAGCAGCTCGAGACCGAGAAAAGGAGATACCCTGTAAGGGGAGGGCCTTTACGAGGCTAGTCACGGTGTGGCCAGTCGCCGGCATGTAACGTTGCGATAGTGATTTATATCTGTTCGCGGAGCAGTAGTACTGCACGTGGTGTCGGTAATGCACTCGGAAGCTGCGAATCGCACAGACCAAGGATCCAAGCATTGCGACGCGAGCCCACCACCCCCTTGTCTCACCGGCCTTTAATTATAATTTATTGGACTCCTTATCCGTGGCCGAGCCGAAAGGGAATCGTAATAAGCGACACGTTAATGACTACTGTCACAGCCGCACGCGTGAATGCCGTAATTTACTTCCGGTAAGGACAGTTGCGCTGCATCGCGCATCGGGTTAGAGAAATAGAGTCGCGATTGGGCTGACCGGTGTAATATCCATCGCGCGATAATTAATTATCCACCGTCCTGTCGATAAAAACTGCGCGCTGACCCCCCTTTGAATACAAATGGGGACGAGCAGGCTGGTTCTAATGCTTGGGACAACCGGCATACACACTGAATGTACACGCGTTCTGGGTACGTCAACGCTTCATACGCGTCGGCGTGTAATTGGTGCAGGAGGAAAATTAAAACTCGTGTATGCACGCGTCGCGGATGAAAGAATTGGATGGAAAAATGAATGGTCAGATAGAAACGGTGAACGTTATTAATGGTCAGGGGTAAAATGACACCGTGAACGCAAAAATTATGATACAGCCTGGCAAAATGAAACTTCAATTTAAATATTGAAAAATATCGAAACCAAATTCAAACGTAAATTCATAAACTAGCGTATTGGGTAACTCAAAAATCTTTCCAGATAGACAGATACAATTTTACACATGTATGATTTCATTTCTACTTTGATTTCTTGATGGTGTCAATGGATGCGCCACGTGTTTGAGAAAAGTCGAGGACTACGACTATGGCAATTTCGTGCGTTTTAACGTGAAATGTTTTGCAGGAGAGTGCATGATCGAATGCATCACGCGGAGAGAACATAGACATCAGCCGATGCCCGAACGGTTAGAAAACACTGTTAGACATCATCAAATATGTATACAGCACGGCGAGGACGCAGTTAGACACGTATTCTGCCAAGCGTGCATCTGGGAGAACACATTATCGAACAGACATCAGACTGGCAGCCATAGAGAGTGCATATTCAATCTAGTGCACTGGTACAACGCTATAGAGGGAAACACAGAGAAATGTCTCCACGCGACAACAGTTGTACCCTATTCATTATTCCTAAATCTCTACCAACAATCTCGTTCGTATAGCCAATCTCTTTCAACTTAGGTCGACGACTTTTCTAGTAGCTGGCTTGCAAAATGAAATTCATCGAGTTTAGAAGAACAATTCGAGAACACGATTTAAATACGAAATGTTCTTCGAAACTTTTCCCAGGAGTGTGTAAAATGAATTCGAGAAAGGGAGACACGTGATCGGTAAGCAGAGGCAAGGAAATTATTGGGCAGGGTAAAATCGAAAGAGGATGGAGACTTCTTGCAGCCTGTATCGCTTTACCCTGCGTCCTCTCCACTCGGTTTTAATTAAATTCCCGGGTGGTTCTCACCCCTTTTTTCTTTTACCCTCTCGCCCGTCCCTGTCTCTCCACCTCGTAGTTCCTTTTGTACAACGTTCGAGCGGTCTGATCTCTTATGCGTGAAAGGTGTTCCACCACACGCGGCTGTGTTACTAATTGACGGATGAATTAATTAGCGGGAATGATCGATCGGGCCCGCCTACCCACCGACCGGATTTATTTTCCGCGAGAGCTGTATACACGGACGCGGTGTACTGCAATCTCAGAACATCGTATGACGATTCATGGGACGGGGTGTAAAGTGAAAGCTATTACCGAAGAATACATTGGCCAATATTTGAATAGAACGCGATAGAATTCAGAAAGATTTGTCAAAGTATAGGGCGTTGGCCTTAACAAACTATCATCCCCTAAAGATATCGTATGCAATAATTAGCCATGTTATCTACCGTTAACAACACTATCCCTGGGAAGTCGATCTGTTCAACTGATTCTCCTACCAAAGGGAAGACACCAATCGACTTCCTCCGGTTCCTCTGCATTTAAGGGTCGTTCGAGGGCGGATGCAAGGTCCGCCGATCAATCGTAGAATCGCGTGAGACGTGTACCGAGGGAGTTTGGCACCGCATTAATTACCGGTCGCCAACAATGGCATAATAATTAACAATTACGCAGTTTGATAATTATATAGCTGCCGGCTGAGTTATCGCCTGCCGTTTGCCGTGACCGGGCCCAGTGTTTCGCGTGCACAGACTATGCACGCGCACACTGGCATATAATACATAGACAATACCACCTGCAGACCAAGCGTAGCGAAGGTAATAAATACATGCACACGGATCCGCCGAGCCGGGCCAACGATCTAATTATGCAACGAACAATGGCCGCGAACGGCTGAAGACCTGATGAAATGCGGGTAAAATGCGAGTTGCTTCGGAATCAGGGTTTCGTCGTACGTGTAATCGACAAACTTTAAAAACGATTCTACCCCCTTGTCCTATGGCCAAGATACGGGCCGCGGTGTAATGATTTATCTCTCTCCGGCTTCGTAGGAGTCTCGGCTCTCGCATTGAATCGGTCTTGATTTATAACGAGGCCACGGCTCGCATCGACGCTTCGTAATGTCTTGTAATTACCGACGGTTCCCTTGGAAATTACGCTGCCCGGTATAAGGTTCCGTCGTTTGAGCAACGGAACATTTTTAGAAGCATTAGTCGAGGTACAACAAATATCGGCATCGGCGTACTTGTGCTCTATCCGAGCTGGTCCAGATCAAGGGTGCATATACATATGTATGTATTATTTAGCGAACATATCCGTAAAGCAGCGGCAATACGCCACGTCACGTCACGGCGAAGGCCGCGGAAAGTGGTACATACATACGCACGCGGTGATTTATGGGTGCAACGCCTGACGGCATTTTGTTCGCTTTTGCATCAGGGTTGTTACGTTGGCAGCCAGTTCCGCCCTTTTTTGCACCCCTCGCGGCCCATTAGTAATGCCACGGTCATTACGAGCCCCAGTCGATTTCCCGTGGCTAATAAATCCCGATGAAATTGCCATCCCTCCTTCCACACTCCTTTCTTCTTCCTACGAAAACACACGACGTTCGTCCAAGTCTTTTCTATGTATACGCGTACGTATTCTTCGAACGAGTCTAGCCGACAGGTAAACGACATCGTAACACGAAAGACTGAAGCTTCGTAAAGCTAATATAGGAAACCGCGTTCGTCGGTCACAGCGAGCGTGGCATAATCCGCACGAAGCTGGTGAAAAGCGTGGCAAACGATTGCCCCGGCTGCCCATTGAAGAGCCGGTCTTTTTAAAAGTAAATTAATCCTTCTTACGGTAAATCGCAAGGGAGGCGAGAAAGGAAGGAAACCGCCGCACCGGTAATTTAATCGTGCAATTACAATTTGTATGGACGCTCTTAATTTCGCCTCTCCTCGAGCACCGACTATCGAACGACGACTAAATAAAGAATCCCACTGGGACTAGGACGTTGCCATCAAATATTCAATCTAACCGCCTGCTGATGTTCTCCTTCCATGATCAATATTATGTTGCAACTGCGATTGCGTCGAGAATTTTCTCGCGTTACTTCAAATTCCCACCCCTCGACCCACGCGAGAAAGAAATTCCACTTTGGGGGAGAATCTTCTGTAAATGAATTCATCGGTTGAGCGATGGTCGACTTTTAAGCAATAGTAAAACAATTTCTCGTTGTTTCGAGATGGAGAACCGTTATATTGCTATCTCGAGTGGAATAAAAGGACCACAACTTCGATTTATCCAAGTCTATTATTGCGGTGAATCAACGAAACCGGACAGAAAGAAAATTCCTCCCAATCCTATAGGTACTAGGGCCACGCTCGATCCCTCTGTATTGCGCCCGTTAAAATAATTCACGATTCGACCGACTAATCCCTATTCCGCGTGGTAGCACGCGGAGCGCACTTCGTCGAGCAGGATAAATGGCCGGAATCGACGCGTTTCAATTTAACAGCGGATTAAGTCTGCGGGAGAAAGAGAGAGTTGTTCCTCATAGGTTTCCCCATTCATCAATTCTCTAAATCGAACACAACTTTCACGCGTTGTTCATTTCTGTCGGGCGCGAAATTTTCAATTAAACGATAGTTTCGCAGAGGAACGAGGGGCCGAAATCCGTCAGCGACGATATGTCCGAGCCGATGACGATAACACTCGACAAATAACCGGAGGCCGCGATGAATTATTATAAAAGCGTGTCGACGTTTCGGAAAGGTGGCCACACCATGCATCCTTCCACAAGCTTGATCGACACGGTGGCCGGTCAATGGAGCCCGGAAATTGATTTTATTCGTCTCGGTTTGGTGGACGCAACGCGCGACAACCAGCGTCAAACCGTTCCAGCCTGTTCGCCCGAAATACCAATTTTCACGATAAATGTATCCATAAATTTGCTCGAATGGATGTCTACTATCTACAGGAATAGAAACACGCGAGCATCGTGTCTGGCCTTATAGTCGCGTACAAGGGAGGAACACGAATACGATTTATCGTGTACGGTTCACTTAAATCCAAGGAAACGACGGTCCTTTCGTTCCTACGACGATTTGCCAGGCTTTTCCGTTTGTTCACGGATACGCGGTTCGGTGTATCGATTTTAACATTACCGACAGCCTAGAGCTTATCCAGTCAAGGAAATAGAATTCAGAAGAAAGGATTTACAGGATATCGTTCTATCGGAAAAATGTATTATTATATGTATATCCGTAATGGAAGAAATCCTGATTTTAATTTATCAATCAATGTAACTCACTCTGCAGATCACTTGCGCCAGCTAGATTCAATTTCTTCCGCAGAGATCGATGTTGGTGCACTCGTTCAGAGGCACAGAGCTTGCACTTATTAATGAGGTATTTCAAAGTAGGCATCATCATCGCAATGCTTT
The DNA here is from genome assembly GCA_023838395.1 of Holcopasites calliopsidis. Taxonomy (NCBI): domain Eukaryota; kingdom Metazoa; phylum Arthropoda; class Insecta; order Hymenoptera; family Apidae; genus Holcopasites; species Holcopasites calliopsidis. Next base: position 426,621 of record JALHAQ010000011.1, read on the forward strand.
CAATTACAAGACAATCGAGTCTTTTGTATTTTCACCCACATATTTCAATGGAAACGACGCGTAGGACGCAACCAGGCCCCTCTATCATCCGGACACCTCACGACCACGATAAATCAAGGTGCAACCTAATTAACCGGCGGCCCGACCCATAATGGGAGCCTCATTAACCAACGAGTGTACGCTAATTACGTAAATCCACGACTGACACCGAGGCCTGAACGTACATAAGTTTACGTGGCCGTTTCATGACCGGCGATTTCGCGTTACTACTGTCTCCGACTGTTCCCGATCGTTCTAGCGAATCCTCCGATTAGCCTGTCCACACTTTGGAACGACGTTGACGTCCTACGCGTTTCAAATTCATGCATTTTTTCATCGCGATATTTCGTAGAATATAAATAACATTATTTATATCTACATACGTCTAAACACGAGTAAAAAAAGAAAGGTTGGGTGGACTCTACTCGAGCGGAAACCGCGTCAAATCGATCACAGTCACGGAATTAGCAGAAGCGACATAAAGCTTCACGGTGTCTCGATCAATTTCGCGGCGTAAAACGCTGAAACTCGAAATGCTTCAGCGCGACGCGACGTCGCGTGGGGAATATTCAATGCCGACCGCGTCATAAAATTGCCAATACTTTATTAAAGTTTTTTCTCTTCGCGGCTCGCATCCCGTTCTCCAATTGTAGCTTTGTGCCCGGCGTTTCTTTTATCAACCGATGCCAATGCGCCGAACGATTCCATCCGCGTGACTTGCTGACGCGAGGTGCCTCGTTCTCGCGATACGACGACGGCGAACGACAAATGGAAGAAGTTGTATGAAGAAAGTTAACCGAAGGGGAGCGTTATCTTCACCGGAAGGGAACGGAGGATACAGAGGACGGTGCATTCGATTTTCGTCGAGCCGAGCAATGAACAAACAAACGCTGACAAGATTGGAAAGTATTAGTAGGATAGAAAGCCCCTGCGCGCGTGATTCGGAGGAACGTTGTTTCCACGATTAATATGATAGACCGGGAGCCAGGCTGATTCGTGAGCGTTAATTGTTCGTTTGGCCAGCGTGCGACGCGGTGTGATTACGTTGATTATAAAACACGGCGTAATTTCAACCCCAGCCGGTAATTACCGCGGCCTTTATATTCTGATCCGGAAAACGTGCAGAGCGTTACCGCGGAATATACTCGTAATTGCGTATTCCGCCGCGGAAATCGACCGTTCCCATGTTCTTTCCAATTCGACCAGGAATTAACAGATACGTACCACCTATGATACGCACCCCCCTTCAATTTGCAAAACGGATCAAACTTCTCGTTTACAGTCGCGCATAAATTTCAAGCAAAGATGTTTAATTAAACGTTGAGGACGTTACTCGCAAAAGGGAGAAGCCAAACGGGACACTCTTGTCCCCTACTAGGGAGAATTCAAATGCACGCGAAAAGATGATCTGATAGTTAAGAAAGTTTTCAGGAATTCAGAGAGCCAGGCTCCGGCTAGTTACTCTGCAAGGTTAAAGAGCACAGTGAACGGCCTTCTGTTTTCGACCGGATGAAAAGAAAAGTTTACCTGTCCGTGATTAAAGGGGAGGAAACTTCTCCTCGTGATCTACGCACCAGCGAGTTATCTTAAGCAGCAGCTGAAGTAAACTTCAAATAGAACGGAGATAATGAGATTTCGAAGCAAGAAGGATCTTGTATAAAACGCAGCCGGCGAGCCTTTTCAAATTCGTTCGTTTGCTACGATTTCATTCGATCAAAAAATATACATATGTATATGTATATAATCTGTATACTTGCAACAGGATTACGACTAAAATGTAGAAAGTTTGTCAAGAGTTCACCAAAATGGGCTCGCTTTAACTGTACCAGACTCGACACGAAAACTTTTCGCGCTAGCTGTTGTACGCGTCAGACAAGATTACCGGGGATGTTCCTGCAACCAACTAGCTTGCTGATACGCTCACCCGTTTCACGCGACGATGATGTAGCACAGCTCTTAAAGTGCCTCTTGTTCTACGTACGCACGATGTAATGACTGCAGGTGCCGAGTTTATAACTAGTCGCGTTCAGGCACGAGAAACGACCGAACATATACTACACTAAACCTATAAAATACTGTAAGAGGAAGAAAATTAAAAAGAAAAGAGAAAAGAAAAGAAAACGCGCAGCTCCCTTGTGTGAAGACTTCCAATTTCATATTCCAGCGTAATCCGTTTCGAATTTAATCCCACTTTATCAAAAAATGAACGACAAACGCGGAGATAGGTCGATACAGAAGGGACAAATTAACTTTTCCATTCATAATTCAGCCAGGTTCGAACAGGCCGTGATTAATGCAGCGGATTAAATCGATTGCGCTAATGCGCGTCGCTGCATAAATACGTAAAGCTCGTTAAAAACAAAAATTACTGCCCACCGGTAGCAGTCCGCGGCACGGTTTGGACGCGGGATTCCCGCGTTTCACGGGTCCACGATCGTTAAGTACGGCCGAGTAACGAAATTATCGCCACTGCTCGGTCGCCGTTTGAAATCGAAACGAATATCAAAGACAGGGTTTATCCGCTGTGGTGGTCCTGGTATCGATCGTTCCACGCCCAAAGCGAAAATCAACGAGCAACGTGACACGAACGCTTGAATTACGGATAAATACAGTTGATAAAATTGAAAGCGACGTACGCACAGACGAGCATCTAGGCATTGCGAAGGGGAAAGAGATCTGTTCGCGCATCGCGTATAAATCTCCGCGGAGGCTGCAAGGAAGTCCATTCGAATTCACAGCGGCGAAAGCGCGTAAATTTTCGGCAAAGGGTGTCCAATTACCGGAACGATGCGTTTCATGGGGCGAAAAAAAAAACCGCTGCAACGAAATAACCATCGGCGAAGGTAACGAGAAACGTCGATTTAACAACCGGGCGCAATCCCGATGGCGCGATTGAACAGTTTCTATTTTCAATTCATGGGGCGGCTTGAAACGATCGACCGATCGCGTAAATTGTCATCCACGATTGTTCGTTCCTCCTACGTAAATCTATTACCGGCTACGTGAAGCGACGCACCAGGCCTATAGAAGCCGCGGAGACTCATCGATATACTGTGCACCACGTTATCGTCATCTTCCCCGTAACGATGCAATTAATATATATTTTTTTGCTAAACAAAAACTCACCGGAGGACAGCTTCGATCTCTGCAGCAGCCAAGTCTGCAGAGCCAGTCGTTCCCTGTGCCTGCAGAAGAACTCCGGCCTGATCCCGTGACTCTTGAGGAACTCGTCGCACTTCCTGAACGCGGCCAAAGCCTTCGCGGCCTCCACCTCGTCGATATCGTCGAGGACATTGGGACACGAGCTGCGCCTCGAGGACGAGGATCGTTCCTCGTAGGTCTCATCGGGCAGAAGCAGCCCCATTCCCATCGGGTAAAAAGTCCGGGGCCACCACGACGACGACGACGGATCGACGATCCCCTCGTCTTCCTTTCGACAGCTGTCGTCGGTGTTCACGCCGCTCTGGCAACTTTCACCTCGCGGCACTCGTCCAAAGCACATATTAATCCCGGCCGTTGCCTCGGAAAAGCGTTTCTAATCGGCGAGGAAACAAGTCTCTCTCGAGTTGCCGCCCCACGCAGAAATCTCCCCTTTCTGTCTCGCACTCTCCCTGGAATGCTTTTCTTCCACACTGTTCGCCGGCAAATAGTTGATTTTCCGTGGTAAGACGCGAAGGCTTGTGCCTTTCTCACCCCCGAGCGCAGCCCGCGACGCGGTCTTAATGAGATTTCATTTCGATTAATAGGATTCCGTGGCGCGGGCATTCGGCGTTGCTGAAAGCTCTCTCACGCGAACCACCGTCGTTGCAAGGCATCTCGGTTGACGAGCTCGACCGGGAGCTATCATGGACTTTCTAGCGGAACCAGGGCTACTCGATCCCTATCGATTCGTGCTACGTGCTTTACTTTCACCCAATTCGGTGGCTCTCGCGTTGGCTTTGCCTGCCGATCGAAGCTCTCGTTGTTGATCCTGTCCAGAAGTAACTTTCCAACGGGACTTCCTCGATGCAGGGATGTCGCTTGTGCACGACATACTTTTGCGCCATCGTCCTTCTATCCCAGACGAAGGATCCTTCGGATATCCTACAAATATAAATTTAAAGTTGGTAGAGCTTCCGAGAGTAGCAATAAAGAATATAACAAGATTGAATGCGCCAAATTGGCAATATTTCCAGTGGTACAACCGAAAAAAAAAATCCTCGAATGGAGAAATGATCTATAATATCCCATTCACGGAAGGCGAATAAAACAATGCTATAGCCTAGAGTTATGGCGTATATTCATCAAATGATCGGAGCACGTATTGTAGTCCGATCATTTGCATTTTAAAGGATTGGCCAATAATAAACACAATAACGATTCCACCAGTTCAACCACACATGTAACTAACACTGCCCTGCCCCATTCATTGTGTGATTCATTTTTCCACCCAACGCAGTGTCCTTTAATCCCCGACTTCTCTGTTAATTAATCAAATCGATGGAGAAAATTGAACTACCGATACGGTTTCTTCGCAGGCCCCTTTAATAACGAATCCCGTACAAGTTTGGCAAACTTGTTTCGTGCTCCACCAAAGGCAGGCTAGTCCGCACGATACCGGTGGAATATAAAGCGGGGCTAGGAAATTAATTAACGAAAACACGCCGCCGATTTGGCTGGAAGAGTATCGCGACAAGCCGGCCAGTAGCGTTGACGATCGTTCGACACGCGAACGTGCCAAGCCTGAAATTATTCCTTTTTAATAGTCGATAAATATTATCATCCCCATGGCGTGGTGTTTCAAGAAACATGCACACCGACAAATATATACATAACAATTAAAATTCTTTAACAAATCAGCAAATCGAAATTCCACATTTTTATCTGCGACATTTCAAATTCGACTAGAAATCCACGCGTCCTCGATAAGATAAGGTCTAATTAAAGGTTCCTAATGAATGTCACACTTGTCAAATCCTGCGGGAAGCATTATGCAACCCGCAGGCGACGTATAGACGCGAGATTGGTCTACTGAAATCAGTTTTGTATCTCTGTGCGTTAGATAAAAGGAATCGCTGCGTCTATTGCACTAATTAGTACTGGCAATTGTAATTGAAACAGAGAAAAACTTGTTTGTGAAGTATTGCAATTACCCGAACTTTGAACCGCCGTAACATCGAAGATATAAACTATTTTTTAACCAGTCGGGTCTCATTGGAAGCGCGCTCTCTTCCCCTTTAAAACGGTTTTTGGTTGAACTCGATACGGCTTCCGGTTCCCAAGATATCGCCGCGGAAGGAAAAGGGTAATTTCGAATGTTTTCATATCGCTGTCCTTGCCGCTCGTGCCGCGTAACTGACCTACTCCACGAGTATCCCACGTAGGTGTCACAACAATAACAAACGCGGGTCGGCGGATTCTTTCCGATTCCGGGGAAAAAACGTACACAAATGCCGTAACTTTAAACGCTTATATCTCGGAAACTAATGGAGATATCGGAATGGGCCAAACGGCAAATTCAAAGGTACGCTCCTCGCTATCTCCTCATATATCCTTTGCTCCAAATTTCACATTCCTTTTTTCTGTATTTTTTGGTCAATGTTAATAGTAAGAAAAAGATTGTTTCCAAGCGGCGTCTCGAGAAAATTGGCGACGCCAACCTTTTTTCTCGGACTTTGCTAGCGATTCCTCGGGAAACGCGCGGTGGCCACAATTCTGTACTATTATAACATAACAAAAAGCTGTGCGATTTGTGTCGTGTTTGGTGTCGTTTTAGTTGCAAGAAATCTCAGAAACTCATTAAAATGAATTTCATGAATATTAAGCAAAAGCTAAAAGAATTATATTCCTAGGAACTGTTACCGTGGCACGTGCGCACACGGCACGATTGTGTATAAACTGCTCCATTTGAAACTACGCTAACCGATTTCGGTCCTTTAATCAGAAACACCCACAACAGGCTTCGTGACACGTTCGATCTCGCCGTGTGGATGTCGCTTGCGAACGCGATGCATAAGCATCACGATAAAGAAGAGGAAAGAAGCGGCGACTCGACACGTGCCACCCACGGTGAATTACAGTATTCGTGGGTCCATTCGACGATCAGCACCGGGCCGCCGGTTCTTCGGTACCGCGAGTAAAGGTTGCGATCGAAATCTGCGGCGCCAGGAAACCGTTCCTCGCATCGAACGGATGCCTTCCTTTGACTATCTTCCACGGAATCTAGCTTGCGAATCGACCAAATCCTATCGTGGATCTCTCAAGTAAAAAAGGATCTCGATGAATCTTCAACGAGCTTCTATCACACTGATTGCTCTTTCGAGGAATCACAAAGTGCTATAAATTAGTTTGTCCGAGGAATTTTTTCAATTGCTGTTACTGAGGAAAATTGGAGTAGGGGAAATAAATGGTTACTTCGTTCGGAGATGCGTGGCGGAGTTAAATATAGAAAACGAGGGATCCCTGACTGTTAATAGCCACGGCACACGACTAATCATCCATCATATCCACGTCGTTATACACGGTTCGTGTCTCGCAGTCTCTTTGGCCTCGCCTTTCCTTCCTCGGCGTCGAGACGCAGTGCCCGCGGCGACAGCGCGAGAACCTCACGACCGCCTCTGATAAATTTACGTCCAATGAGTTTAAAGCGCATTAGTGCGCGATAAATTTCGTCCTTTGCCTCGCGAGTCCCGCGGGCGAGGAGCAAGAACATCGTCTAACAGCTATATCTCTCGCTCGTGATCCATATTTCCGCCGCAGGTACAATTAATTTTTGCTCCTCTACATTTAAATATAAACTGAGTTAACCAGCACCCTGAACAGCTTTGCTTTCACAGGTTTTAAATGCTTACAAATTTGGGATGCCTAGAAATTGGTGGGAAATTAATTAAGATCCACTTCAGTAATTGAATTTGCAAGTACCAATATCTACCTTGCCATTTTCCTAATTTGGTGTGCAGTGCTCGTACGAAACGAGGCAAAGGCTCGATCCTCGTAAATCGATGACACTGGCTCGGCCAGTAAAGTGCAGAGCAATGAAAGCAGCGGCCCGGCGGAACTTAGTTTAGCCAGTCTCCCTCTCCGAAGGAGATTTACCATAGAACGTAAAGCGTTCGCGATCATTTTATTTGTTCGTCCGTGCAACCCGTTCGGCGTATCCCTCGCGTGCACGCGTGTGATCGCACCGACCGGCCGACCGTATAATATGCAACGCGAACATCCTGCTCTGAACACCCTCGTGCCAGCGAATCGTAAGAGATAGGGAGGAGGGGGAGGAGGAGAACCGACGAGAGTGAAACTAAGAAAACGAGCGAGGCAGCTAAGCCGCGGAAATTAAAGGCGCGAAGGATGATGGTCTTGGTGGATAAGTGTAACAAACAGAAAAATTCGGAAGGAATACCGAAGAAGGGGGAAAACAGAAAAATCCACGAGAACGTAAAATAACTACAAAGAAAGCAGAGGGAAGAACGATAGTGTAAGAAGAGGAACGGATTAAGATAGCGAAACAAAGGAAAAGCAGAGAAGTTCTTTCAGTTCGAGAGGAGAGTCAAAGAAGAACCACAACGCGAAAGCATCACGGCAGGATGGGAAATAGGGGGAATAAGAGATAGAGTTAACAGCGTGTATTTAAGAACGTTCGGGTTACACTCTTTTAGCCGAAGCGTTTGCCTGCTCGCGCGCGTTTAACAACGAACGCATATATGTATATACGCTCTGCGTACGAGGGCGAGCCTGTGATTAGGGCCCCAGTTGGGCCCTCGGGGCCTTATAACCGCCCACTACACCGAGCCAGAAGAAAAGAGGCGAGCGCAGAGAGATGCAACAACTTTCAGACTTCTTTCGCGGGTCCGCGTGGGAACGTATCGGCTCGTCTATCATCTTAGCCTCCCCCTCGCGTTGCATTCTCACCCTCTGGGGGTACAGGAATGCAGCCACCCTCTCTATCGAGCACGCAGGGTGATTATAAAATACTTATCGCGCGCGGGGGATCGAGTTACCGAGACCATTCGATATCGGATTTGCCCGATTGCATTTCGCCCGCAAGCACCTTTTGTCAACCTCTTACACAGCGGGATCGAATGAAATTGTAATTTTAACCTTCCGCGGGGGATGGATTTGCCCAGCACCGACGGGCGCCAGGTCCGCGTTTCCCGTCGAGCAATCGCGTGCTTTCGGATTGCGTATAACTGAAAGACGGATAAATTGATAATAAAAATCTTTAAGGGCATTATGTTTGCGGGATTTAAGAGAATTCTTCGGGCGAGGTATTCAAGGAATCGAGGCAAAGTGCAGGCCAGCATCGAACATCCGCCACGGTGAGCGGAGGCCACGGAACGAAATGCGGCCGCGTGTGCGTACGTGTATAATCAAGCGAGCAAAGAGAAAAAAAAAGGTGATCGAAAGGGAGGAAAGATCGGTGCGTGAGGCGAACCGCCGAGTCGTGTGCACACTCGGCGTCGATGATGATGTGCCGATGTTACGCTGCTATTACTTAGCTTCCCCCTCGCGGAACCGACGCACACACGGGACTGTGTAGGTCACGGAAAGATCGTCGAAAGTACCGTGAGAATCTCCTCTTAAAACAGTGCGAACCGAAATCATTCTGGCCATTTTACGTGAAGCTGCAATTCCATCAACCCCCGTTGCAACTAGAAGCGTTAAACGAAATCTCATTCGATTCCTCCTACCCTCGATGTAGCCAGCTGGTTTCCCGGGGGTGAGAATTCCAATGAACAAAGAAAGAAGGGGGCGAGTCGATTCGTGGAAGCCAATAGTCCGTGGGATTAAAATCTCGCGGGCGACAAGCTATTTGTATTCCGTTCGCGCGCGGATCGCCAAAGTTGCGATTCTCCTTCGAGAATCTTGGCGCCGCGTCTCCAGCATCCAGACCCAAGGACACCCGTTAGATCGCGAGGCGTGCATCTGTTCCGTGGCCACGGGGACTCGCGGAGTTCCCCTGCCGGAACCAGGGATTCAGCGGCCGGCAAAAAAGCTTAATTAAAATTCCAGTCTCGCCAAGTTCGCCCCGTGGAAAGCGTTCACGAACTCTAAGGGAGAAGGCGAAGCGTTGGAAGAAGCTGGACTTGGTGGTCTAGCGACACGGTGATGTCTGGAGGAAACGCGGAAATAAATAAACCGCGATGCACTCGGAATATTTCAAAGACCACCCACCCTGCTTCCGACACGCTTTATTCGCGAGAGTGAAACGCGCGGCACTGCAGCGTCTCTTATCCAGCCACCTTACCCTCACCGTCAGCTCCCCTTTCATTAAAGTACAAGCGATTCAAAAGCGTGCGCAACGCGCTGGGGGAACCCGGGATACGCATTTTAAATCTAGATATCGAACGCGTCATTCGTGGACAGTCGGCACTCTCATCCTTTTGTCACCTGCGTGTTAATAAATTAAATACAGAGTTTAAGATTGCGTCCGCGACGCGAACAAACGGGCAGCACGTTTGCAACAGGTGTCACGCTGGTCAGTGGATCGTTAAAAATTGAAAACCACTGTCCAGACTTCCGACTTTTCATCCATGCTTGAAAAATTCCTCGACCTGATCGAGCGGAAAATATTTTAAGCCGCGAGATCGCGTGACCCCGTTGGAACCGCGATTGAAGATCGATCGCTTCAAAAATCGAAAAAAAAGGAGCCCGGTGGATCGAACGAAAAATTGTACAACGTGCACCCGTTACCGTTGTCGTATTTTACACAGGACAAGAACCTAAATGTGCCTCTAGTCTAGCTTCCGGAGGGTTTAAAATGCACCCATAAATCACCTGGCGAAATGCGTTCAAAGGAGAAGGGGTAGAAGAATCGATTCTCAGCCGGGGAGTTATTTAACAACGGTGAATTATTAATAACCAGATGAAATTCATAAAAAAATGTCTGGCGAAAAATGGGCACGGTCGTAAAAGGTGAAGCTGTTAAAGCTCCCTTCCATGTTTGGATTCGACTCGATGCGTGTCCTGCGAAGGGAAGAGGTGCGATCCGTCTCCCACGAGCATCCGAGCCGCGGCTCGCCGAGAGAGTCGAGGAAAACGAAATATCCGCGTTGGACTCCGTTGCGCGAGGAATATCTCCGCGAGTCCATCGTTCACGAATAATTATTATCGAACGGTGAATTTCTTAAGGCTGGCTACCCGCCGCGAAAGCCTGAACGAACCAACCGATACGCGGCAAGGGCCTGGCAAATTTTTCGATATATCTTTCGTTGGCGTGCCTTTTGCCTCTCGCAACCGTGGCCTTTCGACCCGCGTTCGCTCGGTACACGATGTACCATATAATTAGAGGGTCAGATCAGTGGTGAGGTCCAGCCTCCCCCCAAACTCGACGCTCCCGCATCGACCAACTGAAAACATCACCAGAAACAGCCTTGGCCTTCCACCGGGAAACACGAACGAAGAAAAAGAAAAGGATAGATCGTCGGCCAGAGATCTTTTATCGTTAATTTATCCATCGAGGATTTCACTTCATTCTTTAATGAGCGTGTACCAAAGGTGCGCGGTTACAAGGGAAAAAATCAGTCTTGCACGACGTGTGTATTATTACTATTCGCCGTAATTCGAGCGCGGCTAATTTCACCGCGGGCTCGCGATAATAAATTACGATCAAGTCCCGGAGAGACTTGCTTGGTGAGACCTCGTGATAGCCGACCCGACGCGTTCTCGCGAATTTAACTCAGCGACCCTCGCGACTGACGTGTATGACGAACGTTAACGGCATAGTCCTGTGGATACGTTGTTTATAAATGATCATCATCCACAGCTCGATGGAAGCGGGGATTAAAACGGACGTTAAAAATTCTTACGTTCCACGGCTTCTTATCCGAGCTAGGATCTGAGAGGCTAACTAGATACATCCACCGAAAATCGTAAGCCAGTTATTCTTTATGGGGCTATCGAGTTTCCTGCTCGATGGAATTTACGAGGACTATTAGTATGTATATCCTTTGAGTTTCTACGATCTTTCGAGCAATACTGGTTTCCATAGAATCATATCTAAAAAAAAATTATGTCCCTCTTCACCTGGTCAGAGTCGATTGAATTCAACTGCGATTCGGCACCATATACTTCACGCCTGTGACCCTTAACCTTGGAGGCCGATTTAAAAGCGGATGGATACCGACACAGAGAAGGGTCACGCACGAACGACGTCGTGTGGCGCGTCTCCGGAGTAATTAAATCTCGATGTTTCACAGTGTCAGGCTGCCGCATTGGGTGATCACGATCTGTCGGCTGATAAGTCGAGATCAGAAGGGATTAAGGAAACGGTCCGTGTCCCAGTCGAGGAAGCATCTTCGATGACTAGAAAGCAGCTCGCCTTCTCGAACTGACAGGGGACATGACACATTGTTCGCTGTGGTTAATAGAAAACGGATGGCGCGTATAGAATTCTCTCTCTCTCTCTCTCTCTCTCTTTAAAATACTTTTAAACAAAGAGATTAATTCTGAACTTTTGGCTCCTCCAAACCCTCCAAAAGTAAAGGATCTTAAATTTCTATTCACCTTGAAAGTCATTCTATAGGGAAGGAGCGTGAACGATGGTTGGCGAGAGAACGAGAGTCCTTTGGCTACCGCGGCAACGGGGAGGCCTTAAAACGACGACGATGCCACGATAACGATACGTATTGGCTATAGCCAGCTAAGCGTCCAGCTTCGAGCCGGAGATACATACGTACGTGTACAAGTGCATCCTGGTACACGCGGGACGATGACCACAACACCGACTCCGAGAAAAGGGAGGAAAGAGAAGAGTGAGACAAACCACGGTACCTATTTACCAGCCCCATATTTACACGCGTACACACAAGATGGTCCACTCTACGTACTTACTCACGGCCCTCTCTTTACCGGCTAATCTCTCATCTTACATCGCGTCCAGCCGGTGCGCGAACCTTTTAGACTCGCCCGCAATTATCGCTACGCCGATATTCGGCTTCAAAGAGTATCAATGGAAAAACGAACAACAGAATGCGAGAGTAGCAAATTCCTATTTCTAAAGGAAATATTAAAGAAACATGCGTACTGCATCACCCTGTTCGAAAATGCTGCCCGAAACATCCACATGTACTCGGTACGTAATTGCAAGTCCCTTCAATTGAGGTATCCATCGGATGTCACCCCTTGGCGACGTCCGTTTTTCGACCGAACGTGATGCGCTCAACGTCTTAATGGAGTTTCACAAGTTTTTCCTCGAGGAACAGACGTTCGCTTGGTGGGAGCTCGACGGCAATACTTCTCGGGGACGTTGTAAAAAAATAACGAGGACGAGAGGAACCCAAAGCCGGAGGAGAAGGGCAGAAGAGAATTATCGTTGTAATTTGTACCGCTTCCTCCGTGAGAGGCCGGCCCGTAAAGTAACTTTGACCGTTCGGAACGTGACGTATCGCGGCGGGAAGTTTCAAGGAGCGCGGAAACCGTTGATAAACTTGCGTCGGAATGATTGTCGAACAACTGGAAAACGAGGCTGGCAAGAGAGAACGACTGTTCAGTCGCTGCTTAAGTCAAGAACGTCGTAGACTGTATAGTCGGACAGACATCGGTTATTTATCTCCTAGTTGGATCTCCTAACGAACGTTGTTTCGAAACAGCCCTTTTCCCCCGCATTAATCAAAGCAGCGTATTTCGAACCTTCGGCTGGCTAACCCCCATTAAAAGAACACAACTCTCTTTACTTTGAACAGTTGGCCAAGGAAAATATTAACGAGGAGGCTCGGAAGAAAGACAGCGTGAATGGTAGAGAGGTAATATAATAATTATCGAGAAGTTGTCGTTTAGTTACCCCCGGATGCTGTTCACCGTTAACCGCTTGAACGATTGCTCTTGGAAGAATAGGAAACCGCGGCTTTAACAGAGGAACAACCCCCGCGTCGGAGAGTCGTGACGCATTTATACCCACGCGTGCGTGTACTCGCATGTATGCACCTCAGTACCCCTTTCTCGTACTCTCGCTAATCTACCATCTTAGATCCTTAACTGCATTTGCATTCGAGACACGAGGATGTAACGCCGACAATTACGAGACACCGAAATTACTGCACTGCGATTGTAGTAATTATCGCTGCCGTGTGCTTCTCGTCGTGGGACCGAGGGGGGTGGACCGACCGTGATTTGTCCGTTTTCGGCAACTGGACATTTGCATCTGGAGCGACGCGGGTCGTTGCCCCCGTCCTCACTCCCACGTTGATAAGTCTCGTGGAATTTCTTTGACACGGATTTATTTTATGTGCGGATGAAGAACAATTGTTTACGCTGGTATGGAATCTGGAAATTTTATAAGAATGTTCCCTATTCTGCGTTTAATTGAATTAAAGTATTCGCGAGAGAAATTGTGGATAAGAACGCCGCGTGTATCGTGAGAGGCAAACCCGTGGGTCTATGGAGCAAGAGGAGCAAGGTTAACATAGAAAAGGGTAACCACCGGCTATTGTATTGTAATACCATTTAAACTCGACCAGGTAATAGGGTGCGCTTACAAGTATTTAGATTGTAACGGGTGTCCTGGTCGCTAGGCGGCCAGCCGCCGGAGTACCACGCATTCTCCTACAAGCGTAATCTGCCGTGGATCTCTCGTCGTTTCTCCTGCAAGAGCATGCCCCTATACCGAATAAAGAAGCGACCGTTAACAAAGTAGAGAAGCAACGGAGACTGTATAGTAGCCGCATGATCGCATCTTATTATCATATTGTGATACGAACACTGGTATGCCGGATGAGCTCGATAGATGTTACTAATTCAATGGAAAGTAATCCGTAATTAGGAAATAGAATTAAATTGTAAATAACTGAGAATTTGACGGTTTGAAAATTCGGTGCTCTAGATTTTGAAACAGTTTAAACTCCTATTCCGGGCGCTTAGATTCTCCTTGGTTGTAACAGGGTGTTCCGCAGCACCTACTCCAACTACGCAACCTCATCAATCATTCGCGTGTCTCCGAATTACCGGAAGGTCTGAGGCTCGCGTTTGCTTTCTCGAATAGCCCAATTTTGTGGAAACGTTGCATATCACCGAGTCGGTCATCCTTCAAGCTGCTTCGCTTAATGTCCACCAAGATATTATGACAATGGGGACAAGGCCGTCGGTAGAATTCAGTTGATGAACGCGGGGGGGGATTCGAAGAAGAAGTAATTATTTCTTTTGTGCACATACGGGGGGTGGTGTCCGGTAGATGAGCAACGGGTCGCTGACCTTTTGTAACGGAGCGAAAAAGCCTTTATGGTTTTTCACGCGGCGAATTCCATCACTGGTCATAAAGATAAAGCGCTAAGTGTGGTTATTAAGATGGGCCACACAGTTTCATTATAAATTCGCCGCGATCCACTATAACACCGTCCCATGTTTAATGCTTGCTTCCCCTAGCATCCGCTTGCGGAGACTACTTTAAAAGAGATCGCACAATAAAGAAATTGCAATGTCCAAAAAATTCGACAAAACTATTTGAGAGAAAGAACTTTCGCGTGACAAGCGGTCGACATTTGAGGCGATAAAATACATGATCAAGAGCTGAACTACACCGTTATTGCACGCGACAACCTAAAGCCGATCACTACCACAAGCACGTCTCGTCTAAGGCAACAATTAAAATTCTCCGACAGCAACGGTGGGGCGAGATCGAAGCAAGGAACGATAACAAGCGAGAAACGCGTCGCGCGTGAAAACCGTACGATTCGTGCAGTCCCACGGGAGCCGAGTAATGTTCGTAAAAAGCCAGACTGGCTTCCTCGAGAAAATATCTTAAGTTTCGCGTCGGTGTTGGATTTGATCCTCTTAGAGGCTGGTCTCCCACAGCGATGGCCTTAACGTCTCTCGTACGTCCAGCCAAATCGAAGGGAAATTAAAAAATAATCCCCCGTAACTATTTCGAAGATCTTTCAAAAACTCGAGGAGTTCTTGATACGTTTAGATGAACGCAAGGTTGTAAATCAGAGGGATACGTGCGTATAGACACGCGTGAGTGTGTCATACGAAAAGTTATGACAGAGATCGCAACGTTTAAGGGGTTATTACCAGCGCGCATGAAAGGAAGGACGATCGTAAATCGACCGACTGAGAATAGAATCTCCATCGATTTTCGTCGAATCAGCGTCGTTTAACTGTGTCGAATTAGAAATTCGAATTGCGCCATCGCGACAACACAAAAGGCTGTGCGTAAATGATCGCGGCGCAAAAATGGACAGAAGGTGTTCCTAAGTACGGAGACAGATGTAATTCGATCGTTCACGTCGGAGAATATTGAGCAGCACATGCTACTATAGAAACCGATATCCTTCGCGTACACTATACATGTACAAGTCATGAATTAAAGATCAGACGGATGGGGATTCTAATTAGCCGGTGTACCACGTGGAACCACGGGATTCCTGCCGCACCGTGAAAACGTATCGCGCTTTAATTGGAAAGAAGTTTCTTTAAAAAGAGTCTTTAAAGCGCCATTGATCTAGCCAAGGCCTGAGGTACAATCGACAGAACGATTCTTCACCGTAACTCGAGAGAAGACTTCGTCTAATTGCCAAACGATCGCGTGTACCAAAAAAGGTAGAGACCGACGATGTGAAGAAAGTTTAGAAAAAATTGACGATCTGCCGTTGATATAACTGACTGAAGCTAAAGGGAGATGATCCTATCGTTCTCCTCCTGGATAAACTTTTCTCCTTGTACACGCAGGAAGTGATATACATATAGGAGAACGTGACGCGTTTTAGCGGACTCGTTTTTACCGAATCGTTTAACTCAATTTGGCGAGAGAACGATCTCTCAGCGGCTGCATCTCGAATCCCACTCCTTCGCCGTTATTTGTTCCAATTCTTTGCCGCATTAAGGAAACAGCATATCATTCTACATGTAAAGTGGAACTCATTGTTCCTTGCTTTCCAGAAGGAGACAATTGTTTGACGTTGCATTGTGGAACAGTAATGACCATTACCTGTTGAAAACTCGATGCAGAAGTGGCAGAAGTCTCGTTAACGATCGAAACTTGGTATGCAAATCGAGCTGAAGAAACGCGAATCGCGGCGATACCCGTGGACGTTTATTACGAGCAGAGGTGACACTAGAATGGACCACGCTGGACGTGGCTTTTTGCCACGTATCGTCTCCGCGCGGTCTGTTTCCTTGAAAGGATTAGGGACGTGTCGACGATCCTGCTTTTTACTAAGGACACTTGCGCCGCGTAGAAATATCACTCTGAGAGAACCGTTTCGCGGGGATAGTATAAACTCCGCGAGCTAACGTGTCATTATTCACCCCCTGAGATACGGGATATCTCTACCCCCGGAAGATCTATTCTGCGGACGATTATAATAAACGCGATGCTTCCGCGGAAGTAGAAGTAGCTCACTTTTGCGACAATCGACGAATCACGCGATTCTATTAGAGATTAGGGACAACTATTCGTCTGTCTTCACCACTTATTCGCGTCGATTCGTTTCCCCGGCGATGCTGCTGCTCGTTCTCCGGCGACCATACGGGTTTCACGGTCATGAGGTCTTATCTTTCTTAAACAGTCTTTTCTCCCCTGCCTGTCTGCGGATAGGGTCCCGCAACGCCGCGCCGGTAGCTATCTAGTTTCGTACTACTTTGAGAGGCGCTTAGCTGCTTCGCTGGAGAACGGAGGAATCCAAGATGATACGTAAAGATAGAGGAAAATTGCGGACCGCTGGATGAATCGTCCCCCATTGACGCTCGTGACTCGTTAATCAATAAACCTGGACCACATAATATACCGGAACGAGCAGAAAATTCTACGGGGAATCGTTGAAACGCGTTAATGAGCGCTACCTTTCGATCGTTATCCTTGATACAGCAGGCTCGCGGACGGGAAATCGTGGATACCTAGTTTATAGTTATTGTACGTACACACATTTTCCCTCGGCTTTCCTTGGAATAATCGAGTTGGACCGGGAGACTTTTAATTAAACTTGGAGCACGGAATATTTAAGAGACTCTTGCCAAGCGTTCTTGGAACCCCACTGTTGTTGAACGAAAAAGTTCAAAATGGGATTGAGTAATCGTGTACTCCGAATTAATTTAATCGATGAAAAAGGGTAATTGTCCTCCGAATTTTCCTTTCGTTCTGATTAATTAAGAACTGTACAGAGTTCGTCATCGCAGGATACAAAAAATTGCCCAAAACTAAAGAATTGTCTTAGGGGTATGCGAAAAATCAGGATGCCGAGGGTAGCCAATATTCTCGACGAAGCAAGGAGTTGCTTCGGGAAAGGGTGGCTCGATTTCTACTTACCCCAACCGTAACCCGATAACGTCACGTTCGACTTCGCCCCTTCCGCCCCTCTCTCCTAATTTCCTACACAGCATCGTTACGGCGTCGATCGCGACGAAATTTCGGTCGACCCCGCCACGATCGAGGGAAATAAAAAAGCAGAACGAAACGAAGAAGAGGCGGGCGGAGAGACGTCGTGGATGGAAAAACGCAGCGGCACGGAAAGGATTCAAATGAACTGGAAATCATGAGAAGGTGGGTTTCTCGGAGGAAAACGTCGACCCCGTCTCTACCAAAGTCCGCGTCTCGCGTTCCAATGAAAGGAGAAAATTTAGCGAGAATTAATCGATTCTCGACCGAACCGCCGATAGAAGAAGAAGGTGCTCGACGTCGTCTAATTAATCGCGACTCCGATTAATCGCTTAATCAGCCGAGAAAAATAGGCAGCCAACGAGAAGGAAAAGTTCGAATAGGCTGAAATCTCGATCAGCTGAAAGTCCTCGACGGAACTCGCGCACGCGACTACGTGTTCCTCCTTCGTGGCACACGTGCACGGGGGATCTTTTTGTTCGGCGGCTCGATTCACGACCCGCAGCTTCCCTATCGAGAGAGGCCGCGGTGCTTTTGAATAAACGAGCGTAATTATTCCGGCTTTTCGATACCGCACTGCCTCGTATCGGCAACGATTATTGACAAACGTAATTCCCATTACCAGCCGGCTATTAATTGAACCCACCCCTTGCCCTCTCTCCTATGCTTATCGTTGTTTTAACTGCTAAATATGTTGAATCGTATCGACGCATGCCAACTATGTTTGAGCAAAATTTTACGAATTCAATGGAAACGAATGTTAACTTCCCGAATGAAAATACAACGTAGGTATACGGTCAGCTGCGTTCCCTGAATTTACTACTATTCAGAAAAATTTTGGTAGAGAATTATAGCATCATGCTGGAGCGGAATTATTGAAAATGCTATACTTGTACACGGGATGTGAAGATTAATTCGCTTAGGGAAACGGATGAAGCGAAGCCGGTGGGGTAAGGGAAATTCCGATGCACCGCTGGTTCGATCGACGGACGCGTTAAACGCGAGAACAAGAAGTCACCGCGCCACCGGCATAGCAATGCGATTTCGAGTTATTAGATTCAAGCACCGTGAGACGATCGTCCCTGCACCGCGGCAAATTGTGCGTACACTAGAATCCAATTGAGCCCGACGCACGCCCGCTAAATCTACTCGAATCGCTACGAACGTTTCAGGTGGCTCTCCCTTGGCGAACGTGCATCCTCAAGAATTTATCGATCCTTGCAATTAGAAATACATAGATAGGTATATCCAGAGCAATTGGAGATATATTCAGTAAATGTTTCAGTTGCTATCTATTAAAAAACACTTCAGACAGGATAAAGGTATAACATGTTTGCACAGACGTGAAAGACTCATACACGACTCTATCTTGATCGAGAAGAATGACACGGAAAGTGAATCGAAGCCACCGAGATTCGAGCAGTCTCGAGGCTCAAAGTCAACAATGATATGACGTTTATTTTGATAACATGCAAATGGAAGATTGGTCGAAAAGAAACGTGGATACGCAGCCGCCTAATGAATATTTACTCGAGCTGGAAGACATCGGAGTCGTGGCTGTATATCTACGCTACCTGCGCGTCGATTAAACGTATAATTCTCGAATTAAAGCACTGATCAAATCGTTAAACAGTCGTCCCATGCAAATCGACCAAGGGGCGCGTTAAGCGATGGCCGACGACTGTTAACCGGAAAACGCCTTTGCTTTTCTATGCGCATATTTATTATTATTATTACTATAAATTAGGGTTCCAAGAAAAACTTACCCTTGTAGAAACGAAATATTCCGACGGATTAATCCAGCCCTCGGCGACCTCTCGTCTTTCACAGAACACTAACACTTGTGTCAACACAGAGTCAATCATTTCTTGTCACTGCTTTGTTGAAAAACAAAATAAAACGGAGTACTCTGCACGTTTGCTCTTTTCCTCCATTTGGAAACCGTTAATCCATCACGGATTCGCGTCGTCGGCGAGTAAAAGCGCGCGAATAAAATCACGCGTGCCGAATCGAAAATGGGCACTACCGCGAAAGAAGTTGCATTAATTTAACACATGCTGCCTAGGTCTGATTGCGCGTTGACAAATGCCGCCTGACCTCCGGTGAAAAAAGCCCCGGCTGGCAAACGGGAAGCGACAACCTCCCACGACGCGACCACGTGCCGATGCTCCTGCGAGCAATCGAGTGCTCTGCTTCTACTCTACTTGAAAGGGATTCTTTATACGGTACGACGGTGACATTGATTAAAATCTCGAACGGACGTTCTTTAACGGGGTCTTTGGAAAGTTTGATCCGTCCGCGAGATCGGACACCGGTGGGTCTAAGGTTTCCAAGTTTGGAGAGCGTGCGCCGACACGTCGAGAAAGTATACGGTGAACGTGTTAATGAATTGGTCCACGTGTCTTGCTGCGGGTTCCTGGTCCCTCGACGCTCAGGTGCACGTCGCAGTGTCAAGGTAACCACGTGCAAAGGGGACCACTGTCGCTTCGAATTACAACCACTTCTCTCTAATTTCCCTACGTCGAGCAGCTCCTCGATTTTTTAATCCAGAACACTGTGTCTTCGAGGGAACACTGTTTGACAGTGACGACACTCTATACACGTACTAACCAGCAGCAACACTAAAAAACGCATAGGGGCATATCTTGAACACTATCACCGGCCGAAACGAAATTCACTGGAGAACTACGCACGAGTGGATGGGCACTCTGCCGAGAAACTTTTTCACGAATCGAACGTATCCCGCCAAAGTTCCGCGAGGAAACGCGTGTACGTACGGGCGCGTTACTTCATCGAGCTGGAAGAATAGCAAAGAGGAGGTGGATTGGACGTGGTGGTGTTCATCAGCGAGTGGTGGTGAGACGATGCCGGGCCACGACGCGACGGCCAGAGGCCGGTGGTGGTGCTGGTGGTAGTGGCGAAGAAGAGGAAGAAGGAACACAAGCGGAGGTGTGCTTGGCGCGATCTAGCCGAGAGTGGTACCAGCGGCCACTGAAGAAGAAGTGGCGTGTGCGGATCGCACGGCCGAGCCGAGTCAAACGAGGACAGCCTCGAGAAATGGTAAGGGACAGAGCTGAGAGGCGAAAGAGTTGGGAAGGGATGGGAAAGGAAGAGAAGAAGGAGAAAGGAGCGAGATCCTCGGGAGAGCGCGTCCTTCTCGATGGGAAGGGATGCCGAAGAATGGATCTGGAGGACGAAAGGAGCCCGTCAAATCGTCCTACGTACCGAAACGTCCCTTTACTTTTTACTCACACTACACGGACACAACGATTTAGCAGAATACGGAAGCTGGAGGTGCGTAATAGCTGTCAATTGCAAACCTTTCGATAGACTACTATCACGAAGAAAAGCATTGGTACTGAAGACAGTGGACGGATTGTGAACCTGCAAAGTTGCATGATAAAAACGATACAGAGGACAAGAAAGCACGGGAACGTCAAATATTTCAAGCAGGAAACGAAATTCGCGACAAAACGGTAGCGGTAGAGGCGGTCAGCAGTTGCATTCTCGCATAATTGCCAAGTGCGAAAGCATCCAAGACATATGTGAGCTGACGACAGAAATCACCGTATATAACGAACGAGATACTCCAAGATTTCCCACTTTTCGGCTACTGAGAAAAAGCAGTTGGCGGGCGACGTAGTCGCGACTCTGTTTATTTTTTTTTTTTTTTAGTCGAGCAAGTTACGCGTACACCTATCCACAATGTAATCTAACAACGTGAAATTCTATACATTTAGCCATCCTAACACTTCAAATCACGCAATTAGCATGTAAAATGATAAAATACATTCCCAATTAAACCCATTTTGCCCTGAAATGTGCGACGATCATGCCGCCCTGATGCACTCCTATTAACGACAAACTGATAAATCGTTCGGCCTCTAATGATACACCTTCCAGAGCCGACGAAATCCCGCATCTATTCAGCCACGCTTCCTCCTCGTCCATCTTCCGTGGTATCTGCATCTGCGAAGGGAGCACAGAATTTCCACAGCAGGATCCAGCGATCGTTCTTTCCACGTCGTGTAAAAGCACAAGGCTGCCACGTCGTAACAGGGTTCTGGGTACGAAACAGTGGCAGAGACAGAACCCACGACACAGGATATCACGTGTCTCTTCCGCGCGTCCTTTATGTCCACGCGCGGGTCCGTGCTCGACCGCGACGCGCTTTTCAGCGTCCCTCTGATGCATTGCTATCGTTTCGAGTATAGGGTCTCCTTATCCACCAACGGAGCAGAACTGCCCTCAGCGAAGGGGCAGCTTGTATTATGGTAAACGAGACATCGGTCGTAGAGAGGTTGCTGCCAGTCAGCCAACGAGCACACCCCTTCCACTTTCCTCGCGGATTCTCTCCTTTTCTCTTTTGTCCCTAGCGGTTCTCCTCTGTCCGCGACATTGTGCTTTTCTTTTTCGTCTTCCTCCTGGTGCTGTGTCTCCATGGTCCATCCTCCGTAGCTCGCCCCCCTCCCCCCCGTATTCTTCCTCCTCGACTTCGATGCCCACAGGGGAGCGGATTGTCGCGTTCGCATCGCTCCTGTCGCGCACAACGATGCATCACGGGTATCTCTAATGAAAGCCTTTTCTCCGACTGCCAATTAACCCCCGCGCGACACCAGTAAACGAAGGGAACAGCGAGAGACGCGTGCAGTTATGCAACAGCCGATCGTTCTTACTGTGCCAACGTGTTTAATTGTACGTTTCACGGTGCCTAAGAATCTAAGAATTGTTTGCAAGTATCCTGTGTCGCTTGTACAATCCTCGAGGGATTACAACTTACGAATACTCACTGTCCATTGAACTAAAGAAAAAGAGACATGTCCAAGATCCGTGATCCGATCGTGTAAGCCCGTTTGCAATGCTTTGACACTACGTTTTGAGATTTATCTAGAGAGCCCAAAGGGAACACGTTCCATTGACGCGACATACGGATATCCTGACATCGTCGTTATCTGATAAACAAAATTGTCTGTCCAACACGAAAAAAGGCAAAAAGAGCCATGAGGTGAATGCTAAAAAATTAGGGGGCAGAAATTCATCTTCCACGAGACGTCGTCCGGTTACTCGGACACTAATCCGACGATAAATACGCTCGGTCACGGGTTAAGGAAAGCACGCTCTCTCGCGATTGACAAGTTAAAACGAGTTTCGCGCGGTCCAGCCCGGCAACGGTCGATCGATCATCCGCGAAGATCTTCCTCGATCGCAGCGGAAAAGATTCGCGCGACGCAACTTTTTCCTATTCCACCGTCTGCTTGAGTAATCATTATACTCCATACGTATTGCACGTGTGTGGTGGATCACGCCGTTGCTGGCAAACAGCATGTACATATATGTATTGCACGATATTCATACACTCGCGAGCAATTTCGACCGGCATAGAGCGTGTAAACGGCGAGGGATAATTGAATTATCATTCGGACCACATGAAAGACAGCCAAAGCCCGCTAATGAGCGAAACACGCTTAACGCTTCGCAACGCGCGGTTTCAAAATAATCCTCCCATATTTAGGCAACAATGAGCCGAGATAAAAGCGGTCACAATGATTCCCCCATCCCCTTGGCCTCAACCTCCTTTGCTGCAAATTAGCAACGTTCAAGAACGGCGAACCGCGTTACCGAAATTAATTCAAGATTAATTGTAATACGCGGCTGTAGCAGAACCGAAACCAGAAAATGATTGTTCGCCTCAACAATGCTATCCATTCCGACTGCCTTTACTCGCTTTCAAAAATTCCGCGAATATCGTACGATTATTATAACATTTGCGAGGCAAGCTCGCTAGTAATGTAAAAAATATTGCGCTCACAAAATTATTAATACACGTATAATGTGAATCGATATGTTTCTAAGCATTCCTCGCATGCCTTTAATGTTTTTAGTACATTCATCAGATAAACCGATTCCCTCGATATGCACTTCATTAATCAAAGCTTAAATGAGCATAACGATGCTAATTAATAGTCCCTCCCCCGCTACACATAGTCTAATAAATCAAGTTAATTTTCAGTTTGATTAATCTCATCAATGGCCCTCTAGGTAACGCTGAAGTTAATTCTCTGGAAATAAGCGGCGTAATATTTAATTAAGAGTTTCACGCAAATGTAGCGCAACGAGCGGCGCTTCCAGCTCGTTCGAGAAGTTCACGGGCTTTCATTCGTTCGTGTAGGGCAATAGACATGCGAGTGAATTGCGTCTTTTGATGAAAAGGAATTATACAATTTGCAGGAGTTAGATTTTCATAACTCGTATGAACAAAGAGTTAGATTAACAGTATTATTATTTTCATGTACGCGAGGGAACAGCAAGATTTCGTTGTTCTGTGATCCCTGAAAAAAACTCCTAACAAGTCCGCCTGGTAAACCATCTCCCGGTGGTGGCCCCTTCTCGCAGCATTTGAATCAAGATTACGACATTCTTGCTTTTTCTCGTTCCCCTGGCGAAGATTAAAATCTAAACCGACGAGAGTAGCTGGACCACCGCTATTTCTTTCTCTTTTTATCCTGTAACCTTATACCGCGGGTCATCTCCATCGGAGAAATGCGTGGTCACGGACTCGCGAAAGAAACGCTTGTACGTATAAAAAGTGTACGAGAACGAAAACGCTATCAAACAATCGCGAAATTCAGAAAATTTGAAGGTGCCGGCACGCGGCACCTTTGGCGTCATCATACTTTACCCTCCTGGTAGACAAATCGCCTCCAATTAATTGTAAGATACCGGCACCCCCATAATAAATTGGCATACAATTTTCTAACGAATGGGTTAAGGAACTCTGCTACCAAAAATAGTATCCTAATATAGAGAATAGATGGATACGTATAAAATACTCCCAAACAAGAGTTCTTTTACCATTCGTTTTTATTAACTTGCAAAATTACCTTAGTTTACTATTCGCTACACAGATAAAATGTATAAATAAAAATGTAGGTGAATGGTGAACGTGAGCCTATTTATCGAGACCGTCTAACAAGCAGCGGTGTGTGAGGATTTAAACCGCGAAATCGATTTTGCCACGAAAAAATATCATTTTTCTCTCTCAGAAAAATACGTGAAATCGCGGCGGTGACGGTCGATTTATCGCATAACAGATTGCTAGAACAGTGATAAACCTATCATAGAATAATGAATAAATATAACAATCGAAAACATGGCCAAATGCACTGATGAATAATAAGTGTAATAACTGGACGTCCTTCACGTCCCTTTTTCACATATCTAAAAACTTTCATTGAATAGAAACTCGATGTTTACTACGTTTTCACGATTAAATTTTACGAAAGGGGTATGCACATATACATATATATACATACATTACATGTGGTAAAAAAAATCATAACAAGCTATATGTATAAAAGATACAACTGGTAAATGTTAATATATACATATATATGTGTATATAGTTACATCTTTGGACAGTCAACAATAGCGATCGACCAACGAAGAATAATTTTCCAAATGCGAAAACGCAATAGAGAAAATTAAGCATCTTCGCGATAGAAGTGCACCTCTTATTTGGATTTCCTTTTATTTCCTCCCTTGCCGCCAGTGGTGAAAATTCATTGTTGTAAATAAGCGTTTTAATCGCCCTGGCGATACCGATCCTTAGCGAACACGAGTTCTTGATAATAAAAGAAAAATAATTTTTAATACAGCGCTGCCCCGCTAGCGATCCTCTAATTATGAATTCAACGAATTTCAATTGAACTATTGAAACAATACTTCTGGACATTCCTCGTGAAAGTAATTATTAATCCTCGGCGTTAAACATCCTTTACGACAAGGAATTTTTCACTCGCACCGTAATGTTGCTTGCTATTTTCAACACCGTTAACAACAAAAAAAAACCATTCCACGAAATAGTCCTAAAATTAATTCGCCATCTCGCGTGGTCTCCTACATCCGAAATATAGCACACATTTCGACTAGAGTAAATATTATATAATATATACGCATTTAAAATTGAACTCGTATGCGAAATTAATTAATATATATCTATGTACATTCCAGCAGTCTTTGCGGCTCAAGCGAATCCTCTCAACTCAACAATTGTACCTTGGCGATCCTCAAAGTACATTCTCTTCTAATCAGAAACAATTCCATATCATCCGTAAATAATTAGCATTTAATGGGACAACAAGACAATAGAATCCACGCAGAAATAAAATCTCACCAGTAATCGATGTAACAGTAACAATACAGGCTTATTTAAGTGATACTCAAAATAAGTAATAGGGTACAACTTTGGCTCGCGGAATTATATAGTCGCAAATTATTATTAAGTCGAGTCGCGTTTAAAGAGTCCATCGTTACTGCGGGCAGCAAACACTTTTTCAACAAAATCTCATCACACTACACTCTTTAACGATCATAATGTACGAACATATCCGTTATCGAGGACCTGCATACACGCTTCGAAACCACAATGATTCCTTATTAGCAACGAGTAAGAAAAGAACAATCGATATGTAGAATGCATCGTCCCGAAGAGAACACTATAAAGCAACTTTAACTTAGAATCAGAAAAACTACGTCCACTCAGTGTCCAATAGTTCAGAGGTGAATTTCAAAGAATCCCTCCGTATCGCGAAACAAACGCCGCTTGTGATCGAAGAGGACGTTTAATTATTTTATTCGCAGAAGCTGCGTTCACAATTTTTCTATCTCCTTCGTTTCCTTTTGTTTTTTACTCTCGCTTTGAAGGTATCGGTAAACGTCTCTTGTCTTTGGCTTGCTTTCATTATCTCGTTAGAAAATTCCTCCAAAATTGTGGGAAACGAAACAGCAATTATAGACCCTCGTCTGCAACTTTGAAAAAAGAGAACACACTCGTTTGTAAGAGCCAGAGTGCACAAAACGAAAGGGTGGTAGCACCCATTTATTTGCGACGCCAACGATGATAAATCTTCCGAGGAGCAATTTCCACTCATTGCAGCCTTACACTGAGAATCCTTTCCCTCATAGAGGAACCATGGTTTAATTATTCGTTCGCGGAATTTCGTTCTTTTTCTTCTATCGAGAAAAATAACATCCCCCTAGGGCTAGACAAAATTTCATGTTAGGTAAACCACCTTCGAGTATCGACTTGAGTTCCCAAAAGTTTCTGAAACCGCCGTTAGTTAAGTTTCTTTACGGCTTCAAAAATTGAAAGATTCACATTACTTTGTCAAGTGATTCTCTCTCGCGTTTAAGTAAAAATAAGGGCCCGTGATTTACTGTCTATTTACAACGTGAAGTACACAGTATTTATAACGTAGAGAGATTGAACAATGACACTTTTCTTTATCACACATCGTCGCGTCGTGGCCGGATCCTTTCATTCTTCGGCTATTACTCGTAATCACGGATCGATTCGGTGATGTCGAACCCTCCGCAGTCCGCTTGGCAAAGTTTTGGCTATTAGGGAAAAAAGCGGTTCTACTTTCACTCAAATATTCCCCTATGTGGATAGGATAATAAGATTAATGTTCCATGGATATCTTGTACTTCGGAGAGATGATTAGAAAGCTTGATCACCGAATCGAATTCGTATCTGAGAATTTCTTTGCTCCAACGATACGTCGAGATTCGTTTGCCACGATCCACACGACTATTCGCGACGAGATTATCACACGACACTCCTACTACACATGGTAAACAACTACGCGTTTAAACTATCTGATCGCCTCTGCAATAAAGAGGCTCTACTTCCCAAGTGACGTTCAAGTCTTCCTTCCTCGATCAATTATCGCTCTCGGCGTAATCATCGCTATCACCGCTATCGTAACACTGATTCCTGGCCTGATGACGGATAGAATCGGATTGGTGGATCGTCACTAAGTCATCTGAGTATCCTTGAGACTGGACATCGATGCTCTGTAGTATGTCCACGGATTCACCGTCCAGGTTGTCCAGGTGCTGGGTGAACACATCCTCCGACACAGAATCGTTCGAACTGAGAAAAATTCGTAATTGTCTGCTTGAAGTAAATCTGTGATCATGAGCTCCCAGTCGTGATTTTAATCAGACCAATTTACTGGCGATCTATGGGTAATCATTTATAGCAGAAAGATATGGAGTTTCTATTAGTCAAATAAAAACGATGCAACCGGAATCCTTTCTTTAGTAGAGGCAGCAAAACGGAGGCAACCAGAAGACAAAAAGTAACGAGGAATTTCGCGACGACATTCAAACTTCAATTCAAGGATTCCGCTTTTGGCTTGAAAAGAGATAATAAATAAAGATTCGCAGCTTTAATCGACGATGGAAAATAAAGAAAGAAAAGAATAAATAGTACGAGCAATTAGTCGGCTCTCTAATTAATACGTTATGCATACAAGGAGCGACGTGCTTTCACTGGTCTCATGCACATGATCGGTTTCGTTTTACTTACTGAGCTGTAGATGATGGTTACATTTCATCATCACACAGCCTGCAACAAACGCATAGATCGTACCATTGTCATTACGGTCATAGTGTGTAATAAGATGAAATTGTTAGATTCCGCAGCGGGGCTATTCTACCTAAACGACCAACACATGCCACAAATCGGCGGACTATGAGTTTCGTTTCATAGCCCGAAACGGTAAGCAGAATTCTATCTATAGGAAAATAATGTAGTCGGTTCATCTATCGGTACTGTGCAATGACGATGCAATATTTTTCAGCTCTCTTGCCGATCAGTGTCGATCGACTTCGTTTCAATTTTTTTTCTTACCTCGGTTCGAATAGGCAGTTGATATCAAAGGTAACGCAATTAAATGATATGTCTACGTATATGTAGATGAACCGTGTGCAATATGATTTGCGTTAAATCCGTACTTACATTTGCTCGTTCTGTTCATTACCGCTCTCTTCAGCAACCAACAATTCGTACTCCTCTGCAGCGAATCGGTCCCAATCCGACAGCTGTTACGAATGAAACGGAAAAAATGGAGGATAACTATACAATTTGTATTCAATTCAATTTGACTTCTTCCCTGATAATTTTTCGAGTAGTTTACCTCGTGCCCATCAGAGTCATGTTCCCTGGCTGACGCGAACGGATCTCTCTGCTCGTGGTCCAGATACTTCTCCAAATTGAAAAACGTGTCAAAGAAGATTGACGTCATTTTGCACTTCTTCAAATCGCCTAGAGATATCTTTCCTGGTATGGCTGGTTTGATCATATCCAACATCTACAGTTGGTAGATGTTATCATAAATAGTTATATTTATTTAAGAGTAAATATTTAATTGCCGATAATTTACCTGACAAAGGCAATCCTCGAAGGGCAACGTCTCCAATCCGATCGCTTCCATACGATGCAGTTGTTCCTCGTAAAAATATTCCAGCTCGTACATCGATAAATATCCATCGCCATCGAGATCCATGCACCTACCGAATGTCTTCGATTAAATATCTATTGTACAATAATATACATATACCTCGCACCCTTTGCGTTATACCTGAACCAATATTCGATAGCGGTGGGATGATTCTTGTCCTCCTCGCTCAGCAAGAACCACACGAACTCCGTGTAGCTCATCTTGTCCTGGGCTTGTTGAACACCGTTCCCGCCGTTCACGCCACCCCTCGTCACCGCTCCGCTGAATATTCTCGCGATCATACGCTTTGACAGAGCTGAAGAACAATTTCGTCGAGAAAAAAAAGAGATCCTTTTCTCTCAAAGACACTCTCGATCGTTGCTTACCGTGATCATTGTGCTTGGTCAGATCCGTTCGGTCGATGAAGAGATCGTGGTCGCGATCGAGCTCCCAGAATTTACAGTAGATCACGTAGAAGTGTTCGTAGCTGAAATAGGCGGTCACCTGATTGATATCCTCCTCGTGCTCGAGAATCGCGATCACCGATAACAAGTTGCTCTTTCTCAGCTCCGCCATGGAAATCCTTCCGCTCCAGCTTCGGTTCACGCAATAGTATATCCTGGCGATCACCTGAAATAAAGATTCAATAAATAGCAACGTCAAATATAAATCCTCCTCGTCGAGTATAGCTTCAATATTTAATATACAAATGTAGCGGTTCGATGTGTAAATACGGAAGCCAGTTAATTAAAAAAAAAAGGAAAGAAAATGAAAGTATGTTAATATTTGCTAAGCGCAGTCTTTTCGCTGGTTAAAATGATTTCTCAATCTACCAGAAGTGCGCGTGGTGATAATTGCTCGAGGCGAGCACGATCCTCTTGAATAATTCAAGACGATCCACGCGTTGCGTAAACCGCGAGCCATCCTGCGCAATCTTTTTCCCCATCTTCCTTTTCGCGGCGAGGGAAACAATGTTTAAACAACAAACAATATTTATCCGGCGAATACGCACCGTTTGCACGTAGCGGGAATGGAACTCGGTTGCCTCTTTGAGGAAAATTAAACCGGGGTGCGTTTCGACCACGTCCTGGACCAGCGGGATGAAGTCCTTCGGCAGTATGCAGTTCCTTTGGCCTTGGGTTATGATCCTGATAAACTTGCTCGCAGCATCGTGGTGGGTGTTTGACATTCTGCAAATAAAATTAGCCCCGTGATAAAGCTCGCGGAAATTCCTGACAATTGAAAGATTCGTCCGGTGAAATCTCTCGGCAGGAAGGCTAGTCCTCGAGCATCGTGCAATTGTAATATTACAATAATTTCACGATTAAACATTGTCACAAATAAATACTGCGATTTACTGCGATAGATCAGTTTTTTAATAGATAAATTTGAATGGACTTTATGCAAGACTCACTCTTTCCAAAAGTCAAGGAACGCGTTCATCTCGACGTAATCGGTCTGTTCTCCACCAGCCGCGAGGAAAAGCGGCACCTTCCAATAGAGCGGCAAGTCGCATGCCTGCAAGACAAATCATAGCCTTTGTACACTAAGGAGTTAAAGCTTTCCCACGTGAAACCGCTGCCCACGTGTGAGGGATAATGCTAATGGTCAAGATCAAATCGCCGTTCGAGCCTCTGGATTAAAGAATAAAGCGACAGCAATCCATTTTTGAGCGATTCTGTTCAATTTTTTCTTACCTTTGTGATTACATGGAATTGGTCTCGAGAAGCACGGTGGCTGGGCAGGCCTTGAAAAGCGGCCGTGATCCTCGCGATAGTTGCTTCTATTTGCGACAGTGGTAACGGTTTTCCTCCGGGGAAATAAAATCTGCAAGCATCCGAAAAAAGTGGTCTCTCAGGGATTCCTAGGCGAATCGTTGGATACTGTTGCATGAAGTATAGAGGTTTGGTTGAATGTTTACCGTGGTATGTGAACGTTTCTGTTCGCTTTCACGTGCCTCTGGAGTGTCGTGTGTGGCGGCAAGCTCTTTTGCTGTGTCTTGTCTTTCGCGTACGTCTAGAATCAACAAGCACCATTCCAGAGAGACCGATTGGGATTGTGAAAAGTAGCGAAACCATAGCACACCTTACTCTCTACGCAATCTTTCGCAGTCAGTATAAAGTATGTTCATATTCATCAATAAGAACAAATACAATTATCTCATTAATTTATTTCCTTCGCCCGCTCGTTTTCTTCGTTACATAACATCGCCGCGACATGCTATAAATAAAAAACAAGGCGAGCTACGATTCCGATTCTATTATGCCGTTCAGGCTTCCGGTCACAGGAGATCGGTGCGGTTCTCCAAGGTGTAACGATTGTTCGCGTCCAGCGGACGGAATAATTTCACGCGTGTTCGAAAGCGCCTAGGCGCAGGTATCGGTGCACCAAGGACACGACATCCTGTTGCGCGACGCCAAAGATCCGAAGAATGCAAAGAGATCGACCAACGCGACTAATGCATCGCCTCGCCTATGCGTCTACCTGGTTACATCACGAGTAGGCCTCCTCCTATAGCCGTTGCACAGTTATCGACATCGCTGTTATGGGACCAGAGAGTGCATTCGAAACATCACTTTCTTCCTGGTCTATATTAGTCCAACGAGTCGCAGAGAACTTTCCTGCCTCGACTACGCCGCTTTTCAGCCATAAGCGGCGATAGAACCGCGGCGGCTCCAAGGCAACAGTCGACGGCCTTTTAAAAACCTAGTACGATAACCAATATGGAACGGTCGCAATGAGTCATTGGTAAGTTGTCGCAGATATGCCGATGCGAGAACGATTTCTCGTCAAGGGCGCTCCAAACTTTTTCCTAATTTCCTTCCAGCGTTGTACGCTCCAGCTTCCCTAGACAGTCTTCTCGGTTTTCCATGTTGTATTGTAGTACGATACAGAACATCGTCACCGCCACACCGCGAATCGGAATTTTAATTACGCGATACTTAGAACCTAGCTCGACCGCGTAGTCGCCTCCAGCTATTCTTATATCGTTGAATTAATCTGTTCTTGGTAATTTCAACTAAATCACTTATCCGAGAAACGAACGTGACTCTGATCCAATAGCCATTCATTCCTAATGGACAGGCAAAGGAATATAGACCACCCCCTAGGGTGTACAACAAGATAGCATCACGAATCAAAGTATCATTTAGCCATGACGATAATACTTGAGAGCCCTTCGTTTCCACTTATGGCCATGGTGGTCCACTTTATTCCTCTGCTCGAGGTCGAACAACATTAATCGTAACGAAAACCAACCAGTGAGTCAGCAGCAGCCAAACAAACGAGACACGCCGTCGCGTTCATGCTCGTCGATTCAATTAATCCAACCTTCTCCATCGTGCGGTACTGCGTCTTGTTTTCGGAGAAACCCTTTTTTTCCCCTCTACGCGTCGCATTAAACGATGGTTAATCGTCGTGAAAGCCGCGGCAAATGCGGCGATTGCCAAATATGCAAGGGGAGACGCCTACGACGTCCAAGGATAAGAAAATAATCTGCTACGCGGAGAAGCAACAAATAGCATCGAACAACGTGCTCTTTTTTGTCGGCAAGATGAATTTCACCCGGCTTCCTTTATTCCTCCCAACGATGCAAATCTTCCGAGTAATGCCAAGGTGGCAAGCTTTCACGTGTATTGTTCGAAGACCGAGCAACGCCATCAGAGGACCGCGACTTATAGTTTGCAAGTAAATCGCGATTAATGCGATGATCTTTCGCTATCTGGTAAATCAGGCACTTTCATGTACCAAAATAGACTGAGATGAAAATGTAAAATAAGTGGAGGCCAGCGTTGACGAGAGTTGCAAATGGGTGAGGATGATCGGTGGATGCACTCGGAACAGGCATGTCCCTTGTTCCAGCTAGGAAAGCTAGCGGTGATAATGGTTGTTGGCAGGCGGATCGTGCCAGGTGTATTTCTTTTCTTTTTGGCCTTGATCCAGAACCGCTCGAGGACTTGCATCAGCGTTTCTTTCTTAATCGTTCTGTTTCTTTATTACCGTTTTTTAGCATATACGCGCGATAGAAAAAGAAATCGATTGCCCTTGCATTTCAAATAACAAAAGATGCCGAAATTTTTCGAACGCGACCAGCTGGAGAGACATTGAAATTTGTGTGATCGAAACTTTTGCACACGACGAGATCTTGAACTCGTTTCGAGACAAAAGTACAAGAGAAGTACGGCCGGTCGAATATCCTCCTCCTAGGGAAGGAGGAATTTGGACGTCGACCAAAACGCCCGATATAAGCCACCCAGAGTGGCGAGAACGCGCGAGGGAAGTGTGTCTTCCCCATTGGCTTCTCGAAACATCGTTTCGTCCGGCGGAATTAGATTGCTCTTCCAGGAAAACGTGGCCTGCCTCGCAAGCTTTTCTTTATACACTCTTGGCCATTTCTTTTTGAAGAAAAAATTCAGGAAATTGCTGATCGGTGAATCGAAATTTAAACGACGACCAACAACACCTGACCAATAAGAGCAAAGTTACCTGAGCTTTATTCTGAACCTCGTGGCCGGTTCTCCAGGTGTTGATAGCCGGTTGCCGTGGTCCACGTTTGTCGAGTAGAAGCTCGCTCGGACACTTCTCGAAGATCAGAACCCGTTCGGCAACCGATCCTCTCGTTAGGAACGGTCTGATAGGATTGTTTCCGGTTCCGGTCGCAGCCGCTGCCCTGATATGTTGTTTCTGCTGCGTGGTCAACTCCGGATGCGGCACTTGCTCAATCCTGGGCCTGGGGGAATTTACTCTGGGTCCCCATCTAGAGGTAACGGGATCCTTTTCTTCTTTGTTCCCTTCCTTTCTTATCTCGGTTTCGAATTTGGACCTGGTGGTCGACACCAGTTGTTCCGTTGGATTGAAGATAGGAGTGCTGTTCGTCTTCTGCTCCTCCAACCTCTGCTGAGTCGGAGGATTCTGCTGCGCCGCTCTGTACCTGACCTTCGCGTAATCCACCACGGACATGTTGGACAGATCATCCTTGCTAAAGGATCTCGTGTCCGATAAAATATTGGGATTGCTTCCGGGTGCTGTAGGGGAAACATTGTTCACCATGGCAGCGGAAGCGGGCACCAAACCACCTGCGTGATGACTGTGACCGATTATGATCGGTTTCACAGGCTCTACTTTCGGCTTCTCCCTTTTTATCGCTGGTTTCTGACGCGTCAGAGGCACCGTCCGCTCCGTGGGCTCCTCCGTGATCACCGATCCCGTCTTCAAGGCATTTATCAGTCTTTCCTCCTCGCGCGCGACCTCGTCCAGGTAAACGCTGGAATTGGAACCGCCGTTCCTCTTGTCCTCCTTGCTCGCCAATGATTTCACTTCCCGCTGGGGGGACCTTGTGGAAGAGGGGTCTATTAACCTCTTACTATCGTTCAGTTTGTTCTTCAACGGCCAAGTGGTCAATCCCGAATTCGCCGAGGAATTCTCGAGACCCGGCGACGTAGGGGAAGAGATGACAGTGCTCGTTGGCCTCTTTTGCTGCACGACGATCTTGGACGGTGTTATGTCCGCGGGGAACGTGGTCTCTATGGTCTCCAGAAACACTTCCCGATGATGGGAACCTGGAGGAGTCTTCGCCGACACCTGGGGTTTCACTATTTGCGACGGTTTGTTCGCAAAGGGTGAAGTTGGAGATAGTAACACGTTTCCCTGCTTCGTTTTCGCATTACCAATGGTACCGCCTTTCAACGGGGAGGTTTGAGGTTGCTGCTGCGTCGAATTCCTCTCGAACTTCTGCAGCGCAAACTGTATGGACGAGGGCAGCGTCTTCGACGGCGATCTCTGCCTAGACGCGGCCAGCCTGGCCTTATCCTCCACGACGAAATTGTTCACCAACTGCTCCAGGTTACCGTTATCCAAATTCGGAGTTTGGCTGAGGATGTCGACAGCGGTGGCAGGCGCAGCACTCGTTGGACTATTTTTCCCACTGTTATTCGCAGTGGAAGTAGGTGTGAGAGCACTGCCGAACTTATCAGCCGCCGTCGCATTACTGTGGCAGTTCAGGATTTCCGTGGGAGCCAATCCGCGACTCTTCCACGTCTGATAGATCGCCTCCGCGTGATCGCTGATCTGCTTAGCGATCGCGGCGATGTCCTCGTCGCCCGACGTCGACGTCTCCGTCGGGAACTTCCGACGCAGGTCGTGTTTCGCTGTTGCAGCCATGCTCGCGCAACGTTCTTGCTGTAGCGTTTGCTGACGCAGCTGAGGATGGTGCTCGAGCAGGAAGCTCGCCGCTCGTCTGCTCAACTCGGTCGAGTGGTCCAACACGAGCTCCGCCAGGCCTGGATCGGTCTCGAGCGGCACCACGTTCACGGGAATCGCGTAGCCGAAGTGGACGGCTTGGCAGTCGACCTGCTCTCGACCAACTCGGGCCTCGTTCACCAGACAGGCATTCAAGTCTGGACAGTGGACAGCCCGACTCGGACGGGGATCGATGGTCACGGGGACGAGGAGATCGCGTCGGGTCGCGTAGACCCGGCGCCCGATCGTCTCGATGTCTAACGCCAGCGATCGGTTAGCAACACCCGCAGGCCCTGACGAAGTCGTCTCCGTTCCGAGCCTCGACGATGCCGTTGCTTCTGTGATCACCGAGCCCACTGGCATATCTCAGGCCACCTGGACCAGGACCCTCGTTCTCCACGGCCGCGACAGAAGCCGAGCCACTGTCCACGCGACCTTAGCCCCTTCCGCTTGTCCACCCATCCTTTCCACCTCCGGACTGTTATGTTTCTTTTTGCTGTCCAAACAGATTTAGAGAGGCTTCCAAGAGGTTGCTCGGATAGTTAAACGGTACAAGAGAGCGAGTTCGCACTAAGGCACACTGTCAGCATTATATAGTTTAATTATAGACCAAGTATGTCCACTGTCACTGCTGTGGAATTTGATTCTTGATGGTCACGGGACCGGTGACGCCGGACAGAGCAGCATCGTCGCGTTCCTCTACATCAGGAGGATCAGGCCGAATGATCTGAAAGAAGATAAATATAAATTAGTATTTATCCCGGCCGATCCTAGGTGGACTCGAGTATTTTCGGATATGATACGCGTGCTAGCGAGGAACGCGTTGTTCTATAAATCTCACCCTTTGTCCCGGTACACGCAATTAGAAATGACTTGCAGCAGCATCTACGTCTACTCTTGTTCGCATAGGAATAACAATTACCAATAAAGAACTTGGTAAATTATAGCAGAGAATTTCTCTCGAAAGGTACACCAAACTTTTGTACAGCAATGTACATCCGTGTAATCCTTGCAACAATGTCTCTAGCAACCGCAAGGCACGCGAACGATCGATCCTAGCAAATCTTGTCCAGCTAGATCACGACGCGGTATCGGTACTTTCACCCTGCATTGCCAGGCGTATGTAAATGCGTGCGTACATGCCGCGAGCAGGCGCCGCGTGCTCGTCTTGGATCATAAACGAATCGTTGGAAGCCGCGCACGTTTTACTGTTCCACATGTTTCCTTCCTCCTCCCTTCGCCTCTTTTCTTCGATCGAAGTAGCGACAAAAGAGAAATTTGTATTCCCGTGGCGGATCTGTCTTTGTGCCCGCCAGGTCGTGCGTTCGACAATTCGTAGACGACGACTTTTAACATCCCCCGTGTTCTACCGCTGCTACAGCTATCACGAGAACATTCAAAAAAGAAAAAACTGTCAAGGTACTCTGCGATTTCTATGCTTCTAGGCAAATCGGCGTGACGAGGATTCGTACTTTCTACATTTACCTTAATGAAAAACTTCCGTGCGCTCCTCCGGCTCCCCTGAATCATTGTCACACACTTCTAAACTTTCAACATTCTTCTACTTTCTACGATTCTCGCTTTCGTAATCTTTACGACGATAATGATCTATAGCGTGATACGAGAAGGGAAACGTTGTTTGCTGCTAGCTTCTACATCTCTACAATAATTGGTAGCTGCTCCTTTGGTCCAATGATTTACTGTTAAGGTGGTACCTGGCATCTTTCGTTGTTGTTCTTACTTTACCAAACGAATTACTGAGCACAATGTTTCTGTCAGAAAGGAAGGTATTACGGTTCTGATCTACGACAACGTGTCTCGGATTCTCGATCTGAATCTTCATCGTAAAGTGTCAAAGGAGCAGACGGATACCAGTCAGAAAAGTTTGGCAATTGCGTAGGGTGCTTCTTCTCGAGGCCTCTGACCATTCCTCGTGTCAACGATCGCTAAAATATTCCCGATCCTCTTGCCATGGCAATCTTTTCGACAGCCCTCAGCTTCATAAATTCCAAGCTCGTAGTAAGCAATAGTCACTGTGTAGTCTAAATATACCTACGCTACGGATATGCGGTGACGTAATACCAGAAACAAAAATTCTTTACCGGTATATGATGTAAGCATCAAAGACGAATATTTTTTACGCCACGCTAGATTGTCTAACAATTTCGAAATATCTAACGTACATGCTGCTTGCCATTAGATCAATAAAAATCTAATTACATTTCCCTCGACCTGCTTTCCAATTTGCTGCCCACCGTTTCGCGAGCAACGAATCAACAACCTGCTGTGTAACCTTGCTATTTCCTATAGTAATCTATGAATCATTTCAATGCATGATAACGGCACCACCCACTCGTCGATTTTTGCATCGTTTCACAATTCCCTCTGAAGTAACCAAATACGCAATACTTTCCGTGTTCGATCGGATTGATAAGATGAAACGTGTATCATAATCGTTCGCCTGTTAACTCGTTGTGTAGCAATGTACACGTAAGTATGTGGTATGTACATACGCTTCCATTCTACTTGGAACCTTCTCCCGTGTCGCATAACTCGGTCACGTTTGCGGTCCGTATCGTTAGAATACGATACGGCCCACTAAAAATAGCAGCCGAACCAATATCGATACGCTATAAAACGGTGTCAATCTTGTGATCGGAAATACCGGCGGTTGCACGTAACAGCAGGGTTTCCGCGTATACACGATAATTAATTATCGTCCTTTTTTTAAAGCGAACTCGAGAGATTCCAGAAGGAAAATCAAAGCACTTGGAAATTCTTCATCAATTTGCTCATCATACAACAAGGAAAAAATACAAATAGTTGGTCTTAATGCCATCAGCGATTGGAAGTTAGTTCAGCTTCACAATTCGCAGCGAGAAGGGTGTCGTTATAAATATACTTCTTTGATGTAACACGCTCGAAAGAGGGAAAAATACTAATTTCAAGGATGATCGGGTATTTTTCACCGACACGGTCCATCGGATCTGATATCGATTCAGCAGAAATTATATCTATAGAGTCTCCGCGCAGATTTTATCCCAGCCTTGAAGTCTCTGCGTTCGTTCTAATTATTATACGTATGTTGATATTGCGCAGAGTGTATACCCCCTATGTGAACATTCGCGTATCGTAAATTCTTATGCGAGGAGAGAAATTATCACGGGTTACACGAACAACGAGGCTGGATGGTTCGCTTGATACCAAGGCTGCGCGAATCTCGCGGTCGACACGACAAATTTCTGTATACGCGAACGACGATTATACTTGACGAGCGCCGTGAAAGATTGCGCTTCGATTCTAGAAATAGCCGCGGTCGAAAAATCGCTCGACCCTGTTCCCGCCGCAAAATTTCAGCGAAAGGTTTCGCGTCGCGAGAAGCTTTTCGGCTTAACGGGCATCATGCCGAGTCGATGTCTGGCGGCACAGCCGATCACCGACTACGAGATGCAGCCTGACTTACGGTCAAATGTATTTCTGGCTACGAATTCTCTCGTACGCGAATCTGAACTCGCGTATTCAGGAGCTCGGACTCGTGAATCGGCCTGTGTCGAAGACCGTCCCACGATATTCGTGGCATAAAATATTCTTTTCTGCCCGTCGATTTCTAAAAGAGTAAGCTGGCGAACAACTTCGGTGCGTGATGCTTCTTACATGTCCCGAATATAAATTGTTGGGAGTTATTGCACTTTGGAGATTTTTTGAATGAACAAAGAAGCACTATTAAATTGATATTTAAAAGCAGTTCTCTCTGTTTCTTTAAATCTTTCTATTACTCGTTTATTCTCAACAGCAAATGCTTCCTTCATTCAGATGTATGTATAATAGAATATCTTTGCTACGTGACGCGACACGCTCATTCAACACCGGCTTTCAAAGGGTTAAAAATAAAACCAACGGAGCTGCTGCGTACCCTTTTCGACAATGCACACTTGGAGCACTTCCTTTACATGATCCAAGGAAAACTCACCCGAATTTTTCTAATACTCCAAATCTCTCGAATCTCAAAGTATTTTTCGTTAAGAAGAAAATGTACAATTCCAAACTTTACAACCGACAAACAACACAATTAACGATCACGATATCGGGCGAAACAACGACTAAACGAATTGCAACTCGTATACTCGTATAAAAGAGAACTTTAAAGCGACAACTCCATTCGCTAGAGCTGCACATCGATGCTACAAGTGCAATTCGTATTGCAAATTTCATTTTACGTCAAAGGATATTATTTAATATTATTGCGAAATAGAAAGGCGGATTTCAACTGGCATTCCTTGGCAGACATCTTAATCCGTTCGACAGAAACTATAACTGGAGAATCAACGATCGTGTCCACGAAACCGAATCCACGTCGATTCTCCAACATTTTATTGTCCAAGTATATGTATAAGTAGGCGTGTACCGATTAACGCGCGTCGGGGCCGCTGCAATTTACGTTACTTGCGTAAATCAACGTGAGAATACGCGGCGTTTCGTCCTGGTGGCGGTCGTAATTTGAGTCCTCCCTCGTAATCGTGTAATTCACCCAGCGAGTTCGTTGTCCGTGGTAATTAGCGAGTCACGCGTCGCGATTTCTAAACACTAAAAAGTATGATTTGGCGAGGATGACGGGAAAGGCGAGAATTTCGCTTGTCGCGAAGGACCACCCGCCGAGAGCCATGCATTTCGAGGCCATTGAAATTAGCTATTGTCTGCTCAGCTTTTTGTTCGACACCTCGGGTCAAGATGTACCCTCCTCGTACGTGTCACTGGGTCAACCTGTACCTTCCTCCTCGATGATGAGATTTAATTCGCGACGACCCCCTCTATCTCTGTCTCTCGCTGTTCGCGACTCTCCTCTCCATTGCGACCGTAATTTCAGTGATGCATCCTCTCCGCAATGTCTCACTCCTACGTCGTGTCGATTAAGCTGAATTACGACAATAGCGAAGGAACGATGTCCGCGTTCACTTGACGACTTGGATCACTCCAAATTTCTCCCCCTATATTTGCTGCTGAGAAACGCGCAGGTACTTCGAGGGGGAAAGTGCATCGTTCTGCTTGCGATCAAATTGTACAAAAAATAATCTCGCTTCGGCGTGTAATTTGGAAAGCGTAATTTCCAGCATCCCAGAAGCTTCAGTCTACGCATTATCACCATACTCATCACTGTAATCGTTCGTCGGTGCACAGCGTACCGCAATCGCTGTAGTAGCGTGAACGTTCAAAGGATTCTAAGAAACTGGCCAATTTGCTGCATCGATGCAGCAACGCGCAGCGATCTCGTTGAACGATGGAACGCGTCGAGGGAAATGGAGGATGAAGAAGCGAAAGGCGTGTTAAAGTCCACGCGAGGTGGAAAGTCGAGTAAATTTCGTGTGCACGACGCGAGCAGGAGGAGCGTCGCGACAACCCTTTTGCCATTCCCCGCAGGATTTCTTGGCCAAGTGACACCGGCGAGCCGATTTAATTATTCCAAGAAGGAAAGCGCTTTGAGTTTTCCGGCAGTCGGCTCGCCTGCTTGCGAACGGAAGAGGCCGAGCCAAATATATTTCTGGCCGCCAGAAACGGCTCGAGATTTTCTTTTTCGACTTCCTCCCTCCGCTTTCCTCTTCGCCCGTCCATCATGCGTTCTTTTCTTCCTCGCTCAAGTTCTTTGCCTTTCTTCTTCATTGTTTTTCCTCATTTCTCTCCTCGCGGCCGCGTTTCTTCCGTATATACTTCTCGATTCGTTTGCACGCCTCTCATTCGAGCACGACGTTCTTCAACACACAGGCGCACCTCGTCTATTCTCATTCCGACCCGGCAGCATTCGGTCGTCGTTCATGACCGGATTGCTCTTGTTGCTGGACAGAGTTGGCAGGTCTAATCCGCTATTAATCGAAGCAAATGTCTCGACCTCGCGATCTACTTGCTGCTCGCTCGGTATTATTACTCCCCGGGGATTTTCAAGACCGCGTGATTTCTCCGGGAACTCGTTAACAGATCCTAATTCGTCTCCGACTATTTATTTGCTGCATCCGCAGTAGCCACTACGATTCCGCTTCCTAGTTCCGCGTTCAGGCGATCAGCTAGGCGTTTAAGGAATGTACACTTTTTTCATATTTCTACAATGGAGCTCCAGTTAATTCTCATGTTTAAAATAAAGTGCAGACTTCACTTTCTTCGACCGAGAAATCGACACTTTGGCACGGACTTTAAAAAGAAGTTAATGGGAATCGAGCTTTCACTTCCATCAGAAGTTAATACTCGCGTGTTAATCGTGCAATAAAATTAAAGACTGTATTGCGACGATGTTTACGGTGGATATTAGAAGTCTCGCTTCACTGCGAAACGAGTTAATGCTATATATTACCGTGGCAGAATTTTATTCCAGCTTGCAAAAAGAAACAACACTCTGTATCTCAGAAATGCGAAACTAATACTTTAGTTTTGTTAGAAGAACATTTGACAACCTTCTTCGTCGCGTCTCCAGTTTCGCTTATTCGTCGCTTTATTAAATACTCGCACGTACTGGCAACGAGAAAGCTATCCTTCGACTTCGGCGGATTAAACGACCAGGCACGTACAGCTTCTTCTTTTTCCGTAGCGGCACAACTCTTTTCTTCCATCCCGATTCAATAGTACCCCAGAAGTCCGGGGATTATCGTGTTATGTAATTCGCAAACCGTGACCCTGCTGATGCGACCGACAATTTTTATCAGCGGTCGAGTCATTCGGAGAAGAAGCAAGATAAGCGTGTCTCGCGAATCAACTGCGAACGCCATGACTTTTGTTATAAAACTTAATAAAAGCACAAAAGAGA
Source organism: Holcopasites calliopsidis (assembly GCA_023838395.1). Taxonomy (NCBI): domain Eukaryota; kingdom Metazoa; phylum Arthropoda; class Insecta; order Hymenoptera; family Apidae; genus Holcopasites; species Holcopasites calliopsidis. The sequence continues at coordinate 468,253 of JALHAQ010000011.1, forward strand.
ATCTTCTGAAAGATCTAAGAAGGAACCAAATCAAAGAGTGCCCTTCGCGCTGACGTCATACTCCATTTGCACGATTCCATTCGTATTCCTATTCTCGGGGTGTACATACATATATCATTCTTAGGTCGTATATCATAGTAACGCACGACACACGCAAGAAAACACATAACTCCCTGTTTTCCATGAGCTATGCTCGCTTAACCTACATACCGCATCGTCTAATCAGCCGCTAATTGTCGGTCGAACGAAGAAAAGAACGACGATACCCGGGGACCTACTTCGATTACGCTTTGCTGTCTGTCAGAGTGCTGGTGAAAGTAATAAAAAATCGATGCAGCTCCTAGAAACGCAGCTCAATTGCAGGCGATTAACTCGTCACTTTTCTATATCGATGTTCGATAATTAATTTTCGATAGAAAAAGGGACACTTTAGATCATTGATTTATAAAATGTTCGCGTTCCCATATCGAACAACTTATCGACTTGCCTATTAGAACGTAATTATCTGGTACACTATCTTCGTCAAACAAATTTTAAGTACACAGCAAATAACTTGCTTATAGTTTCCCTTATCGGCGTCACTTTAGAGCTGTGTTTAACTTGTTGAAAATGATCAGGCTAATGCATTTCCCTCGCGTATCAACCAACCTTCAAATTATTCTTATCCTTGAAGTGTGACCTCAATTAAAGTAGAAGCTTGATCTGACGTGGATTTATCAAAATTTAATGTGGGTTGGGGTATTGAAAAAAAGCGCCGAATTTACAACAGACACCGCCTCTTTCTCGTTTACCCAATTAGGAGGGAACGAGGTCTCGCGGATCATTAATTAAGTACACGTGGGTGCGCGTCAGCTGCACGAAACTAAAAAATCTGCCCTTTGTCCCTCGTTTATTAGCTTCGTATTGATGACGTTTTAACAAAATGGGCCATTAGAAAAAGAAATCGCTAGATACGCTTGAACATTTACGTGTATTCCGTGACCAATTTAAACACGTGTACCTCACGCGAGCGCAATCATTCCCTTCGTATAAGCAGCTAAAGGGGCTCCGGAATTGTAATATTCAATCGACACACATACATTTCTGGAAATTGAATTTCAGCAAAAATCTCTTATCCATAGAAGTCCCTTGCACCTGAACAAATTTTCCCTAAACTAGTTTAACCTGAGAGAACATGACATCTTTCACGCTGAATCTAGTCCACGTCGTCGTTGATCCGGTAACGAGTCAGACACAGCAGCAAAAAAAAAACGAAGGGGCAATGTCTAATCCCGTGCATGTTCATGGTCACGGAGATCTAAGCCGCGGGAATGAAAAGAGCTTTTTAACTGACCATTCAGAGACGCAACGCCGGTGAAAAGAGCCGGTAAATTGTGAAACGGGGGGGGCACGGAGCGCGAATAGATAGATGCACTCGAATCTTCATCGTTCGCGTGTTTAGCCTAGCCGATGGAGCGATGCCATGGGATGTGTTTTATTCGCATTTCCGAGAATCTCTATTCCCAACTTCAGCCCCGATGCTTGGGAAGACGTAGGCTAGCTTAGGTTCGGTGGAAAATCAGATTTCTGGCACTGATTCTCAATGGTATAGGCAGCAGAGTATTGGGGCGAATAGAAACCATTCGCAGAAAATTCCATGGCGCCTTGATTCGTGGAAATATAGTTTTTCTTCATCTTCTTCTCATTTGCGTGTGAGACGTAGCGACGCAAAGGTTCACCCTTGACACGATTTAGCAAGGAAATGGGAATTTTTTGATTGAGGTCGCCGAATCTGATAGATGCAGGATTGAAGTATTTAAAAAGCTGCAGCTGACGAGTATCTCGCGCGGAAATTTTGCAGAAAATCCATCCCGACCGCGAAACGACACGCGAAATGAAAACTGGCTGATTTTCCGTGGATGGCAATTGACAAAGTGGGACCTCGACGAGCATTCGAATTATGGAAGGCGGCCCCTAAATATTCTCTCCAATAGATGGAATCGTGTTTATGAATTGGACATACTATACATGTATCAGGTGAGGCGATTCATGCATGGCATCGCCGCCTCTCACTCGTGATCAAACGACAAATTTACAACTCGTTAAACCCACGTTCCAAAGCTTGACATAAAAAAGGGTATAGATGACGAACTTCTTGCTACACGAGATCCACGATCGCTCATTCGCTATTCAAGACTCGGTGAAACTAGTATAAGATTCAAGAACAAGTTGAGCAAACATTTTGCCTAGAGAATTCCAATGGAAATCGGTCCGAAAAAACCGATGGCGCCGGTCCACAAGGGAGGCATCGAAGGAAGCTGACCACGCGAAAGGATACGCAGCAAGAGGGAAAGCTAATAAGCACCTTCCAAAGAACGGATCGACGTCGATCACTTTTCAACCGGATGTAACGGGTCCCACGGCCGGGGCATCGATTTGAAAATGCAGGCACGTGCAATTGTACGCGTTTTGCAAGCTCAACGTAACGCGTAACCGCGCGTGGGTAGTGATCGAAACCTACCTACTGGCAATTGCTATTTCGTTGCATGTTGAAGGATTGTACAGACTCGTGGAGGATCCTCGAGAATTGCAGGTAAACGGAAAGCAAGATGAACGATCGAAGGGACAGTCCTAACGTCGACGGTCGAGCAGAGTACACGTTAGGATATCGTATGTAGCGTCGACCGGTGCCCGTTGACCCTAATAACCTCGTTGCCTGTTCCCGGCGATCAATTAATTACCGCCTAATTGGCGTTGAAGCGCCGGTATCGTCGCGATAAACCTGTAACAGTGTAAGCGACCGGCGATGTGTTCCCTGGTCGTTAACGAAAGCCATCAGCGTCATAGACCTTTTCATTCTGGTAAGAGAAACTAGCGCTGAACTTAACAAGATGCTGAGGTAAAAAATTCGAAACGATAATTATAATGGCAGGAGCATAGAATGGGGGAGAAGGATCTATGAAAATCAGGATCCTCGAGGGCTTCTCCTCGAAACAGGGAAAAGGCTGGCGTCCCCGAAAAAAGAGACGTCTCCACTTTTCGTGTTCCCGCGGGCTACACGGTGCGGCCACGCGGTCTCATTGCCAAATATGGCTGGCCGCGGTATTCTTAGCACTGCTCGAACGCCGACGACACTCGCCGGAGCCGGCCGAGCGGATTGCTTGCTCCATTCCTCTCCGCGAACACGGAGTCGAAGCTACCGGCTCGAGGAAACCGATGCGATGAGACGCGAGGAAGATCCACGCCAATGACCCAGGATATTAGATACAAAGAGAAGTGACGAGGAGAACGCGAACGGGTGCGAGATGAACGCCACTAGAGATCATAGTCATCCGAATAGTGTCTGGAAGATTGCGGGGATAACAGGTTGGATAAGGGAAGTTTATGCAATACTTGTGGTACAGGAAGAACAGAATCTTCAATGTTGCTTCGTGTTTCGTTTTAAATTCCAGTGCTTGGAAATTGAGATCCGGCGTAAAGATTGCAATTGCCCGGAAAACGGGGATGAAATAATTGGTAGGGCTCCCTGTGAAGAAATAATCTTCCGGAAGAATAGAGCTTCATAGATTAGGGGATGGTTTCCAGGTCAACTTCCCAATATCCAATGCGACCACAGAAAACCTTGGGCCGCGCAATTTCATCGAAGCGGACCTAGGAAGGGTAGGAGAAAGAGGCAGGAAGAAATAAAGAGAATGGCATGCATCAATATTATAATCGAGCGTCCCTAAAAGATAGTACGCCCTGCGCTTCCTATTCTACCACTTTCTACGCAGGAATAACACACGAATCCGTAGAGTACTTCAATGAAAACGCGAAGCTTGAAATAAATTGCTCTGTTCGTATGCCATCGCTTCTTTGGCAACTACGCAAACGATAACGCAAAACGATACGCAACTCGACACGGCGAACGTCTAATTCCGAAACGACGGGAAATATTTAATAACGATAGGTAGTGCAAGATACCGGTGAACCGCTGAAGTGACGCCAGAAATTATTTTCGGATCGGTTCGCGACATTGCAGCGTCCATACGAGAACGTAGATGCATCCCGTTGCACGCGTCGAAGAAATTTCCTCTAGGTCGATCTCTCTGTCATTAGCCACGCTATTACCGCGACTCTGACGTCGAGCTCGTTCGACGACCAGCTAAAGTTCAAAGGATACTTTTTGTCGTCCACGGGGTTGGCGCGCCCACCTTTTCATTTCTGGGTCAGGTCAGAAAAGGGTGTGGTGTGTGAATGCTTCGAGTGCTGATCGCGCGATGATTTATCGAAACGAGGCTGCAATTTAATTAGACACCATAGTCCTTCGCCGTCGATCACCGGTTACACGATTTTCCGCAGAGGGGCGAGGCTGCCTCCCTTAAGTGCTCGTCCTTCCGCTGAAAGCAGCCGAGTCGTTTTAGTCTATCGATTCGGTATCGATTAGCTTGCAAAAGCATCGTTTATGCTTTATGCTGCGTTTATTACTAAATAGATGAAACCTCTGTTCAATTTCAGAACAATTTCTACGATCCTTTTAGCCCTACTTGATTCAACGAACCGGCAGAGTAGCGCGATAAATTGCTGATATTCATTAAATCGTCGCGGTGCTGCATTTAGCCTTGTTCTCTAGAATTTCCATACGCCTTTCCCTCGCGAAGCAAGCGAGGCTTCTAACTCGTTTACACGTCCTCGTCGTTCTTTCATGCGTCATAACTCGCGGGTTCTCGTGAATGAATTTCTACTGCCATCCGATGTGACCAGCGTGGCAAAGAACGATCGTCGCTCGAATACGAAGCGTTCGAAAGTAATCGGACCGGACAGCGTGTACAATTTGGGTCAAACGTTTTCCAAAATCCTCCTACGCCGTTTAAAGCGGACGCAGAAAAAATGTCGCGTAGCTCGAAGGGAATGGGAGTGAGGTGTGAGATAGATTGCCACGGGGAAAAGAAGGAAAGGAAAAGGGACGTGGCAAAGCAGAGGTCTGGGCCACATGAGCGGCAGTGAGAGTGAACGGATCGATGAGACCGTCTGGACGCAGCAGGCGCCATCGCCAAAACATCCCCTCGCGAGCCAAAATTTCAGCGTTCATCGATCCCTGGAATTAACTGGTCCATAATTAATCGCCAAACATATCGAACGAGTTCGCTTGAAATTATCGTTGAACCTTTGAGTATGACTTTTAGGGAGGTAATGCTGGGAGTCGGCGACTTGGCAATATTTCGTTGCACGTCTCGCGTGTATGAGTCGGAGTGGAGAGCTTAGAAGACGTTACGCTGTCAGTTGCCACGATTATGAGCTATGCTTACTGCCAATTTATCTCGTGTCACGATCACAATGCCTGCACACTTGGGGTTGTTGACCCGACAGAGATATTTCCATGTGCTTCTTCATCGTTTTCCTTCACGCATGCGGCCACGCATACGTCAGACTTAACTGCACCGATGACCTGACATTGCAATTTCTTGCTAGATATTATCCAACCGAGCTATTAGGCCGCCTATCATCGATACGACGCTGGTGATATACAATTATTCGTGATTTGCGGTAATCCGATTTGAATAAATTCGCAAGCATTATCGATCATCTGCGAAAGTAGATCGTCAACGGAAGCTAAACGGGAGCAGCCTTTGTCTTTGTACCTTATTATCCTACTATGATATAATATTGCAAAAAGACGACGCAGAGGAATGCGCGAAATTGCCCGCGGTACCCCTTTGATGTAGAAAGTCTATGGGATCTCGAGCAGAACCGTTCACTTTCACGATTTCTACGCCATACATTTTCCCTTGTTCCCTCTGTTTAGTCGTATGAAATTGGAAAACATCAAAAACAAACCGGTTAAAGTATATCCGAATGAAATGGCAAAGCGAAGAATATTTTTCAACCAATTTCTTCTCGACGACATAGTCGACGACTGTGCGCATGCAAATCGTGACTGGTTTTTCTTTGCTGCACACATACACAACACTCTACCCACGGAAGTGAGTGCGATTAATGCAATAGCGATTGTTGCAAAACCGGGGGAAAGGGTTACGTCGAAGACGCGTAATTCGATGGACGCGTGCACGCGCGCAACAGTGATGTAACGACTGAAATCACCATAATCTGTATGTATATTCATCTTCGACCGGTTGTGCAAAAGCTACGCACGCTCGATTCAGCCACGTACGATTGCTTCTCTCGCGAATAAGGCTGGTCCAAAGATTGCAGGAAGTAAATACCGCGAACGAAACAAAAGGGGTAGATTGAAGTGCTGCCTCATCCGGAGGTAGGTGTACAAGAAGGGTCTGGGAACGTTGAAACGTTCCAACAATGGTAACGGGGACACTGGCTTGCTATTCAAAAGACTGGTTTCCTTCGTTGATCAGCTGATCAAAGGAGGGAAGTTGGCGCAGTGGAAGATTTTTGTAAAAAGAGCATCTGCCTGGTGAAAATTGACAAGAATCGTCGAGAGAACGTGAAACGTTGCTGCGGGATGGAACGTGTTTGCGGCAGGATCTCATGCAAATTTCACTATGAAAGTAGAAGACGCACGAGAGGGATTTCGTGATGAAAGATCATCGGCAACGGTACCCTTCTCGCCAGTAACCGCCGCGGCGGATCTGACCTAAAAATTAGCGTAAATTTCGCGAAAGCGGCCTACACGTTCCGAGCTTGCTCGTTGGTCTTGAGTAGCTTGCACAGCGTTTTTGCGACTCGAGAGCCCGAGACGAGGTCTTTCAGACGCGAATTTCCAGCGGAAAAGAGCGTGGACGTGACGGGAAGAGAAGGCGAAAAAGAATCTACGCGAACAGCATCGGTGCGAAAAAAAAGTCACCAGTGAGAGGCGTTCTTAATCACCCTTGATTTTCAACCACTCCTTGGCTAATTGACTCGACTTCAGACCCCTTTTCACCTCGAATTGTCCGATTTCTCAGACACCCTTGTTGCCAGCTGATTGAGACGAAGCGAAAATTGGAACTTTACCTGGCTTAACAATCCCGCAAGATAGATACGCTGATTCACCGATTTGAAAGGCGAAAACGAAAGGTTTATTCATGGTGGTTGTTGCATCGCGTCGCAAGAAAAAAGCTTCGAGTATCGGCATAGAGGAGCGCGTTGTGTATGAACGCTTCGGCAACGAAGAATTCGCGAATCTAGGACAGTTTGATCGATAATGGCGTAAACCTGGCTACGGCGATTCCGCGAATGGAAGCCTAATTGGATCCCCCTTAAATAAGACTTTTAATTTAACTGCAACCCTTGGCGAGCGAAGCACAACGTTTCTTTTTCTTGAAGAATAATAACAGCGCAAACATTTTTCAAGAAATACCTCTTTCATTCACAGGTCACTCATAAATCTATCTAGTCCTTATCAATTTTGCTACTTTGTTCGATTAATTATTTAAGTATAAATGTGTTAATCTAACCCTTTGGGATACTTATCCCAAGAGATGAGAATAACGCGAAAGTGAAGAGTGTGTAATATTAATATTTCGTCGGCTTTGCCCGCAGGCTTCTGTTCGGATGTCGCGGGCCACTCGTTCAAGGTTGCACGTTGTCTGCAGCATTGATAGTGATGCACCGGCTTGCAATCTGCACCGACGAGAGAATCGATAAACCACGGCAAAGGGTTTAAAGCCCGCTTTGTGCATCTCAGTTCTCGAAATCCTTACTCGTCGACTTTTTCGACCGAACCACCACAAAACATGTTCTCCCTGTTCCATTCGGTTACTGCACTACTAGTTCGGTCTACTGCTGCTCCCAATTCGAAGCTATTAATAAACAAATTTTTATATGCAATTGTCTGTGTACCGTTTCCACGAGATAAAAAGATCAATCTTCCTCCTTTTTTCCCCCCTTCTAGTAACGCGTGACGATCGAGCTACGGGAGCGTGTAATTTACAGAAACAATTACCGTATCCCTCGAGGAGTGAAGTAACTCGACCCCAAGATAACCGGCACCAATTTACTTTTCACGGTAATATATCCCCTACAACAGCCGGAATAGTTGGCCGGAAATTATTGCCTCGATTTCCACAGCGTTGCTTTGTATTAAAAAAAAAAAAAGAAAATCCTGTCCCAGAATTCAAGAGAAAAAGGTTCGCCAAAAAATGATGGGTGAGATAATCTATCGTCTGATTTTTGCGTTGCCAGATAGGTAAATGCAAAGTTACGTGCACAATGCACGTGATAAACATTGGTCCGCGACACGTGCACGTAACAACAAATCGGAAGCAAGAAAACGTTACTTGCACACGCGTCTTCGGGTGTACGCAATCGCGAAATCGGTTTCGTGTAGCAAAATTAGCGGACTCAGTTACGTGCTCGGCGGATTATTCGTGAAATCTAAATCGCTCGAATAAGTCCTATGTCGATCTAATTTTAACTCGGTTCAACTACTCGCTAAAACGCCGCTCGTTGTCAAACGTGTCTAGGGACCATATTATGTACTGACGTCTGTGAGATCATGATTGTTTAATACTCTTCGGGGGCTTTTCTTTACAGCCTACGGAGCGAGAACTTCGTTTTCGGGCCCGGAACGGTACTATCGAATTTTAACGATATCGTAAAAGGCGAGGATATTTTAGGAATGCGCCGGGCAAAACGCGTTGGCGCCGTGGATGAATATAATATGCTAATTCTCGTTTGATGCTACATCCAATGGTTGTATTGACCGGCTGCCTAATTAAGCCGTAAATTCTTCAATGCCCATGCTTGGTTCGAATCGGACGGCACCTAATTATATTGTATACACGCGATGATGATTTTGTAAATGGTGGTAGCCGCAGATGCTGAGTTTTTGTTTCCTTTTCTTTTTTTTTAACAGTTGTATTGTGAGTAAGTAGATGTACAAATGCGTGTACGATAGTAAGGGAATTGAATAACTGAATAACATCAAAAATATTGGAATACCATTAATAGGATGATTCGGGTTTTCTGAATCAGAAACTCTTGCGATCATAAAGATCAAGGTATACGTATGCACGCAGATTCTGATCCAGAACATAACGACGATCAATAACGCGCAGGGGTTAATCATAAAGCAGAGAGCTAAATTGACAGATGACATACCGTGGTTGTTTCCCCCGGAAGACTTGACACTTTCTCGCAGTTTTCTTGAAACTCGGTTGATCTTCATCGAAGCACAATTACACGCACAGAAATTACCACTCGTATGACAATCGTTTTCTCTCAGCACGCTCTCCGGAACTGTCTTTAACTTTACTCCGAAATGGAAAGCACGGAATTAAACAGCAGTGAAAAAAGGAACACTACCAACTGGCCGACACGAGCGAACGACCGCACCTCTCAAGCTTGCAGAAGCAACTGACATCTCTCGTGCAGCAAACTTTGGGTAAGGGTGCAGCGTGCACTCCGATTGGCGGCGCGCCGGACGATTAAACCAATCGCGATCGATCGTTCACCGAACATTGACCCCCTCTCCCCCACTCTCCGTATAAAAACATTTCTGTTTTGGCATCGCATTCAGAGCCGTTCGGAGCATCGTGCGTTCTGGTTGCATGCTGCAGGTGTGCATACCGCTCATAGCGATAGAAAATAAGCATAAGGCACGATTAACAAAATGTCTTTCTCAGCTCTTTTAAATATAAGAATAATTAACGTCGCCATGGAATTGAGAACAGCCAGTGGCATTAGATCGAACAAATAAAAGCGCATGCGTCCACGTGGATCACCATGGTTACACTAAGGCCGAGAGAAAATCCGCGAATTTTTTTTTAGCAGATATACTTATGAATTTTGCAAAAAGAATACGTTGTAGTATTAAGATTCGTTCTTCAGATAAATTTATGTAGCTTATAATAGAAGCGAGCACGAGAGATACATACTATTTGCCTTTGCAACGTTTATATACATTATGCACTGCCGGGTTATCGACCGGCTATTCTCAACGTAATGCAAAATTTAAACAGAATTCGTGCTTACCTGACAAATGATAAACTCGAAATAGGAAAAGTATTTTTGACAGTGAAACACATCGCCACGGTCGTTGAATCGATGAAAATATTTCACGCAGCTACTGTTCACGATGAATTTTTCGTATAGGCCAAACTGTTTTCTACGATAACAGCTTTTCCATAAATAGTCCGATAGCAAAATTTCACGGTAGTAATTTTGGAAATTATAAACAGTATCTTCCGATTCGTATGGACGGACAATGTCGGTTAAGCTTGGGATTATCTTGAGAATAGACATCATACGAACATTGACAGCATGAAATCACTACTTTATTTTCACCCATTTTATTTACGTACATCTATGGTATCTTTGCGAAATATTTCATTAATGGGTGAAAATACTGTTCGACCGAGTACGAGAATGAATTATAAATTTTGGGTACACAAGGTTCACGGTATCGTACGTGTTATAAGTATTATTAAACATGCGATTCGACATGAAATGATCCAAAACATGAATTTGTCGGCTGGTCAGTACGCGATTCGACGTTGCGCATATTTCACAATTAATTCGCAACTCTGAATAAAGATGCATTAAAATATATGACATGCGTTTAATTTTGTACAATCGTCCGTGGTTTTGTAATTCCTGTGTATAAAAATTAATATTTCAAGTATAATACCATACACAAGACAATCATGTAAAGCGGGATTATTTTTATTACGGAAAGAATTAAAATACGGTAAAAAATTGTTTAGACCTTCATTGAAAAGTATACATCAAAATTTATCGATTAATTGCAATATGTGCTGCTGCTCTGCTTCTCTCCATTCAGAGTCTCCGGCATCGCCAAGATTCCCGGCATATTCTAATAAAAAAAATAATAATCAATTGAGAGCGTAGAAAATTAATGATGTTTATGAAATAAATGTTTAAAAAATTGTACCTCTCATGATGTGTCTAATAGTTTTTAACGATGCCCTTCTCTGAGCCAAAATTCGTGTTACGCGTTGCTTAACAGTTGGCGGACAACCGGTACACGCTTCTAACAATACATAGTCCACTAATTGTAAAATGAATAATCCACCATCCAATCTTCTCAGATATGATTCTTCTTCATCTTCGTCTTCCTTTGTATTTTTTTCGACTTCCTCCACTTTTTCGAGGTATTTAAAATGCAGTTCCATTAAACGATCCACTTTTTCATAATCATTTTCTGTAAATTTACTCAGTAACCTTTGACGCTGTTGGCCTTTGCAATTTCTTAGCATACTTGCTATAATTGATACTACATGTTCTACGACAAAAAATGATTGTGAGAACATTCGAAAAAGAAGCGAAGACAGTAAAAGTTGTTGATGTTTTCGATTACCTTCGTGTTCCTCCGCCGTAAGCATCCTCTTCCGATTCTTCGATGGCGTTTTCATAAACAGTGGAAATATCGTTCGCAGTCCGAGAATGTCAACAAATTTACTACAATTATCCTTTCCGTCTGGCCCATTCATTGCATGATCTAATACCTATGAAATGATGCTGCAATTTAGTAAAATTAAAAAGTTGTTACAACAATAATATTTTAATTCCCCATTCACCTTAAGGGAACCGTTTCTAGACATTTTCTTCTCTCGCAACATTAAATTCATAAGCTGCAAACCTTCTCCTCTTAAAAATCTATCTCTATTCACAGTTGCCATTAGACTCGAACAAAGTACGTTAAACAAATTTTCCATCATCTCTTGTTCCTCGGCCGTTTGAGGATCGTGTCTTTTGTAATACTAAAAAAATGATGATTGTTCGCAATCAATATAAAAACAGTATAAATAAATGAAAAGAAAAAAAATAATACCGCTAATTGCTGGAGCAATACGTCGATTCCATCGAGTTCACCAAGAAGTAGCCTGTTTTCTGGTGTACTTTGTAAAAGAATGGACAAAAGTTCACTGGCATAAAGCTTATTAGCATCAAACGGTGTTTTAGTTTTAATTCTTCTCAAGAGCCACTGCATTAAACCTTGCTTCCCCGCGTCAATGCACAAGTCAGGCCTGAATTCCAAAAGATTTTCAAATATGGCTAAAAAAAGCAAAATATAAATTTGTCTCGCATTAGACTATAACAATTAAAAACTCGCTATAATTTGCATGTTTACCTAAAGTGTTATAAACTCCATCGCTCTCTTCTTTTACCGATTCGTCCAATCTGTCTAAATTTTGTACAAGTAGAGCACAAACTTGTTGCTCTAATAAAGCATCGATCAACGTGTCCGCACCTTCCTGACTTTCGTGCAGAATATCGACGTCCGTTAATTCTTGTAAAAGGTCCACAACACCAACTGCTATGTCTGTATTTTCGTGAGACAATAATTCGAGTAAAGAAGGTACGGCACCCAATTCAACCATTAGTGGATACAAGTCTGGGTTGGTAGCGACAACGTGAAGCTCTTGAAGAGTTTCGTGCAATTCCACTTCTGACTCCATGAATCTATTATATTTAAAGATATATTTTAGTATAGTCGTTGCTTATTAAGCTTTAGCTTGCTCACAAATATCATACTTTTCTGGTTGATCGGGAAACTTCACCCGCATTTCTTGGTTCCTAAGAGCTCTCTTTTCAAACAACAGGACCATTCTCTTAAGCGTAGCTTCATCCAACGCTTCTACTTCTGGAGCCTCTGTCTCCACATATTTGAGAATATCTTGCTTTTCCTTCTCCGTGAGCTGCGGTTCGACTACATCGTTCGCTGGGGAAGGTAAAGCAGCCCTAATAGGTGTGGGAGGCTCACTGCTCCTAACCGGAGTTACATCTACTTCTCTTGGTTGTCTTTGACGCGGATGGTACGGTGTTTTAATTACCCTTTTCGGTTTCTTAGCATTTTCCCAATCATCCTCGTCGTCTTCCTCTCCCGCCACTGGTCTTTTCGGAGTATTCGGTGGCTACAGGGAATGAACAATACTTTAATGGCAGTTAAAAATAATATACTCTTTGTTTAATTAGGTTAACACAGAAATATCGGGTCTGAAAAAATGATTAGAGAATTATTATAGTATGTAGTGATTTTTTAAAAACGTACTTTGTACGACAGCAATTCTCCGATATCCATTTGGAAAAATAATTAATTTCCTCTTAAAATTAATTGCGTGCAGTAAGCACGATTCAGTCCCTGGCCTCAGCCAAAACAAACTTCATTCTTTTAAGTAACTCGCTGAAAACGTATTTAAAATAAGACATGGACACAGTATTTTACAACAGCATTCCTAGCACTTGTAGAATAATTAATTGTTTAATTTCACTTACCAACACGCAAGTTTGACGCTACAATAATATTTTCTTAAACTACAGACTTCAGATCCCTACCATATTTTGAGTAGAGGGCAGCACCTACCGTGCGGGGTTGACCCTCGTTTCGTGATGAAAAATATTGGTACTTTATATTTGTTATTAAATATACAACATCGGTGTCGTTATTAAATATCAAACTTGCTTGCTGACTTCTTGTACTCATTATTTCTAACATTGAAAAGAAAACGTTGAAGGCAGACTTTGATAACTCACCACGGAGTGGTATGATCCGTGATAACCACTATTTCAAGAAGACTGCATCTGTCAGAACAGCACTATTATAGCTGTATGTACACGTAGTACACGTCATAACTTTCGGTGAATGTAAGGGACGAATAAAAATATTTATTAAACAATATGGAAACGTTATATCATCAGACAAATAAATTAGTCCAGGAAACACAACATCTTTTCTCAGAGCTCGAGAAAAGAACTCCTAAGTTGGACGTGAACGAAATAGAGAGCAACATAGAATCAAAAATAAGTCTTATCAACAGGTAGTTTATTGAAAAATTTATTATGCCCCACATTACAATATCCTACGGAAATTTTATATATCTACATACTACAAATCTACTTTGTACTTGTGTAAGAAAAAGGGTTACATATTGTTTTTGTTATGAGCGTTCTTATTAACATTTTGCAATTGGTTTTTTAGTAATTGCGAGAGATTAGACGTATTATGCCTGAAGGGGCCAATATTCCAAAGGCAAAATGCTAAGATGCGTGTGGATCAATTAAAATACGATAGCAGGCATCTTACCGCCGCCTTGAACTCTTGGCGTAACAAAATGATTAGAAAGCAAAGAGAGGAAGCCGAAAGGGAAGCCTTACTATCTAGAAAGTTTACTACAAACGATCATGTCGATATCATGATAGACCACAATGTACAACATAACTCTAGTTTAAAGAATGCGCTTCACGGCATGGACGATCTTCTTCATAGCGGAAGTAGTATATTGGATAGTTTAAGATCGCAGAGAATAACATTAAAAGGAGCTCACAAACGATTAATAGACATTGGAAATACATTGGGGCTTTCGAATACCACAATGAGATTGATAGAGGAAAGAGCAAGGCAAGATGGATTTATCTTAGTCGGTGGAATGTTATTCACATGTGTTGTTATCATTTTAGTTATAGTTTATCTTGCATAGGAGCACCTTTTTCTTACCCTCAACTGTATATATATTAAGGCAATTCTTTTCTTGATGATACAACATGCTGTTGGATCTGGGATTACATAAAAATGCAACATGTTTTTTATTACATGGCAAATCCTGCAGCTAATAGTCTTGTACATTTCATCCTTTGTACACTAGATTAGATGTTGCATTGTAAATTTGCAATTTTTGATTGTTATTAGCTACATATTGATACACTTGTATTTATATAAATAGAATAAAATAAGAATTAAGGATGGGTCTAACTATTAAGGATCCACAATTTATCTCCCGCAGCTATTTATTTAGTTTATAGAAAAGTAATTTATTACTACATGCATTTAATTTTAAAAAGTAAAAACATGAGCGATTTATTTATCAATTTGTTTATTTATAATTTTTTTACGCAAAAGTATTATGTTATAAAAGCATATGTAACTTTTTATTTATACGATAAATATTTGTATAATAAATTGTAAAGGGACGATTGTAGCCTCAGTAAGAAACCGATGTTCACCGTGAACAGCTGATAACACAATAATTATGCTTGGAAGAACACTGTAACACGTGTTCAAGAACTAAACAATTTCTGTAAACTGAAAAGTAACAATTGCTTCGATATACAATCTAGAAGCTAATATAAATATTGCGATCGAAATTTATGCATCGCAAATTGTAATATTTTTCAATTTATCGGAAGAAACTCAATAATCAGGTTAGTTGCAGCTCTCCTCCACTATTATAAACATAAAATACGTATAATTTATGGAATGAAGAGACAATAGATGACATATTGTCGTAACTTATTTTTTCTTACATGCGTAAGTATGTACACTTTTATTCTGTTAAAAATCTAAGAGTTTATCATATAAGGTAATACTTGTTCGTGCGAATAACCTATCGCATATCTCGCATTCAGTGTATACATGAAACCGATTTAAAATATCATTTTACTGTGGTACATTTTCCGAAAGAAAATTTTACTTTCATATAAATAAATTGCGTGTAACATTTACTCAAAAAATTTTATTGCAAATGCTACATATATGCAACATCAAGATTATGTAATCATTTTATTTTATTTTAAGGTGGTTATTTTTGATTATATATAAATAAGTGTTCTGTAATAGTTTCCGTATTTATATGTGAAAATTCATTCATTCTCTGCAGAAGTTTAGTTTCACAATAGTTTTGTAGGTAAGTAAGAGTTACTTTCTTTTGATATCGCAGGCTTTAATAATACCTTTAACGGAAAGCAACAAAAGAATTTATTAAAAAATCATTTTAAACGTTTGCATAATAAATGTCTGTTAGTCAAGAATCGAGTGTAAATATAAAACAATTTGTAAATCATAAAGTACCAATATTGCATTATTTTAGAATGTCTTTTCCAACTAAAGAAGATCGTACGAAATGTTGGAATCATAGGGATGAATATTGGAAGTGCCTTGACGATGGTAAAACGGAAACACAATGTAAAAAGTTTAGAGAACAATATGAAAAATTCTGTCCCGCATTATGGGTGAGTTCGATGGAAGTTATGGTTTTTCTGTATCTACTTCTTATATCAGTAACCCTATATATGATAGTAAAAAAAAATAATCTAGTACATGTAATGATTGTATATCTTTAATGGAATCTGCATTTTTATCATTTTTTACTAGGTAAAACACTTTGATCGTAAGAGAGAATACTTGAAATTCAAAGAGCAGCTAGAGCAAGGGGGGTATGTTCCTGAAGAGCAAAATGCAGCATAAAATATAAAAAACTAATTTAGCGGCTGTAATTTATAATTTATCACTATTCAACTAATAGCTGTTGAACTGTTTTCAAATTAAGTTTTCTTATTTTTATTACTCATAATAAAAAGAGATACCTATAAGTAACAAAATACTGTGTTATTACATTCTGTAATGATCCTTAATCCAGTACGTTAAAAATAATTCATTCTTTTTCTTTCAATTATTTGACCCGCAGAAAATGTATACAGAAGGCTAATTTGATAGCTGCTGCATAACAATGCTTTTTTCATTTTAGAAACCAATAATGTATATTTTGAATTCTTCAAGATTTCGTATGGCTTATCAGGAATCAGTTATATTTTATATTTTTGTCGGTATATCTAACAGATTTATTTATAAAAATATTATTGCCTCTTAATTGCAGGACGTGTAACATCGATGAAAACAAAACAGAACAGTCAGACGCAACTGCACAAACTTCGAAAGCAGTTTTTAATTTTCAAACAACAAGTACAAGTTCGTATGACTAGGGAACAGTAACATGCGCAATTATTAACAATCTGTTCCTAGAACTTAATACAAAAATGTGTACAAAAAGCATGGAATTGAATCGCATAATTGAAGAATTACAAACATGTGCAGAGGACACAATTATTTTCAGAGTTAGTACTGTGCAATTTAACAAATGAATGATACTGTAATCAACGGCAATAGATTCTATGTAACTTTAAATATACAGCACCTAATTTTTGTCTTTTTAGAAATTGATAAACTATACTTCATCGGGCAAGCAGTCATGGGATAATGAATATTTGGAATATTGGCAACCAGTCTTTGAATATATCATAAAAGTGTTTATTCCGAATGAAGCAATAGGAAGAGAAAGAGCACTATTGGCTTCCCATACGTTTTTCGCTTTGTTATCCAGAGATCCAACTTTGGTACTTCTAAAAAGTATTTTTACTGATCTTCTAACATCCAGTCGCAATGAAGTACGCATTTTCGATAAAATGTACGATACCGTCGAACTCGATTTATTCAAATTGATTTGCGCCAGCGGGTATCTACAAGTAAATCGGAATGAAATATACTCGAATGATGTTTGTACTCTTATCTTCGACGTTCTATTCGAGCATTGTATAAGGTATACGAAACATTCATATTTCGCGTACAAAATTCTATACATGTGGCTACAAAGAACCATGAATACAAGTGTTTGGGACGATTGCATGGAATTGGAACATAAACTGGAAATAGTTATTTTCTCAAATTGGTGTAACACTATCAGTGAAATAAGCAAGCAAAACTCGACACTAATTTTTAATACGTACCTGAAAATCATGGAAAGAAAGTATAATGGATATCTAGAGTATTTATTTAAGCATTGCGTCCATACGATTTCTTGGCAGAACGAATTGAAGTACGATATACTCGCAGAAATTTGCAATGTATGGGACAAAACTAAGATCATGCCGTCCCGCGAATTTTTGCTTTCCTTATGTACAAGTTTAACGAAATATTCTTTACGTTCAGCGGGTACCAAAGTTTATCTCGCCATTGTAAAAAAGCTGAGCGAAACTCAGTGGAAAGAAGCATTCGGGGATATAATGAATTATCTCTTTCATCACTGGGAATCAACAGACAAGTGAGTTGAACTACGACGAAAGTATACTTATAACATGAAACAAAATTGTAATTCGACATGGTATTTTTCCTGTTTTTTTTTTTTATTACAGCAAAAATCATAACGCTCTTGAATTGCTATGCAAGCACTGGCTTGAACCAGTTGTTAAAAAACACAGAAATATTTTACCCTATTTGTGGTATTTAATTAAAGATATAAGGGAACATTTCCTTCGCTCGCATCTGCAAAGAATGGCTTGTGAAATGCACATTGAACTGCCTCAACAGGCAACAATTGAGCACTACATAAATCACAGGAAAGATATCGTCAGATTGAATGGCTTTGCAATAAATTGCTATCGTGTAGCTAACTTGTACAGTGAAAATCAGAATCAGTTCCATACGATAAGAAGTTTCTTATGGCATAATGCAAATAGCACAACGGTTTATATGAGAGATGGAATTGTAAAATATTTTAAAATTTTCTATGCCAACATTCTAAAAATGTGTGAAAGTAAAGCAGAGAGCGTGCATGATGTATATTATATCATACGTTGGTTGCATGAGTTTCTTTTGGATTGTTTCGAAGTTGGATCTTCTTATCAAAGAAAAATTCTTGGCTTAAATTTGTATAGAGCCATCCTTTCTTTCACCGATGGACACGGTATAAATAAGTCCAACAATTCCGAAAATATCTCCTACATTTTATTGGTGGAGAAAAACTTAAGAGCGACTGGAAATTGGAATTTTACGAACAAAAAAAGTCTATTTGTTTTATTAAAACTTGTATTGGATTCCGCACTTGATGTCAAACAAATTGCTACTTTCATTATCCTTAATTACTTCGATAACAATATTTTATCTGACAAGGAGAAGCAAGTAAGAATTTACACTTTTCTTAAACATTTAATTTTTCCTTTAAAAAAATTAATAATTAATATATTATTCGTCTAGGTACTATTTTGCGTGGCGTTGAAAAATTGCAATTCTTCAAAATTCTATGAGATCGAAAGTGGAGCGGCTCTTATATCAATTTCAGCAAATTGGCTACCTTTGAAAAATTTGCAAGATGATTTCTTTACGTGTAACGAAATAGGATGTAGAAATCGTTATAATTATTCGCGGTATTCCGAGTTTTTGTTTAATGAAGCAAGTAATCAATTAAAGAGGATAAAAGAAGATGTATTAAAGGCAATTGTCCGAAATGAACCATTTTATGGCGTGATGACTGCATTATTAAATGTTGCCCTCCGAAATGGTCCAGAAAAATGCAACACGTCTTTAGAATTTATTGAAAACATTTTGTGCCTATTGGAAGATGCTGTAGAGTTCTTCCTTTTTATATTTTCTTCGAAATCCGAGAACAGAGGTATATCTAATTCGATTCAAATAATTGTTGGAACTTCGGGAAATGTACTTTCTTCTTCAATGAAATTATTATTCGATTCATAGAATATTCGTCATCGTTTGCGGAAATGGGATTAGCAATTGATGAAGCAATTAAAGCTAGCAAGGTAGACAATATAAATTTCGATGATTTAAGTTTAACCCCCGCACATCAAGTTCTTATTTCTTGCATTTGGATGTCTCTAAAGGTGAAGACCCTAATCCTCACTATTTATTTTTGTTAAATAAATAGTGCCTATAAAATTAAACTAATGAGATTTACTTTCTCCACAGGTGTCCTGTGAAATAGCTTGTGAGATAGGTGCATCAATGTACTCGGATGAAATAGTCAAGCGTTCCACTAATATTATCATTACTGTACTACTCAGATGTAGGCACAAGGGAGTAGTTGAATCTGCGGGTACAGCAATAGGAAGTTTAACAAGGTACAATTGAAATTGATTTAATCGAGAAAAATATATGACACAATTATATGGGTATTATAATTCCAGGTATTTATGCAAAGATGCCAAGTACTCCGATTTATTAAAAACACAGATATTGCGTATATTGGAAAATGATTCTATGAGTTGCTTAAACATTACCAGAAGGGGTGCTGGTTTGTCAATAATGTTTCATAGAATCGTCGTTAGCGATAATCGAAGAGATAGACCGCTTTTACATTTTGCCGTACAAAAACTATTAGACTTGCTGGACGATTCTTCGGACAATTGTGTGGAAAGTATAGAATCTCAACACGATTCACCTTGGGCGAGACGTTTGCATTTTCTACGAACATTAGTAGCCGATAAAGAAATTCAAGCCCAGCTAACTCCTTACATGGAGAGAATTTCGTTGACCTGCTTTAGGTATTTAGAATCCGAAGTATGGACCATCAGAAATGCAGGTCTACAATTATTCGGTTCAATAGTGCCCAGACTAGTTGGCCAAAGTTATGGGGACGCTTTGGATTTTGGCAATGGCTATTCGATCAATCATTTTGTTACGCATTATCCAATACTTGCGAATTATGTCATGGAAGAATTGTGTAGGTTCTCGTTTGCGTTTACTACATTTTCCACTGCCTTATACTTGCATTCGAGTATCGTTCACATCCTTATACTGCTCTCGAAATTTTCAACTAGCACTTGCAACTTAATCAATTACTCCTCGCAGAAATATGTATCACAAGTGAAACATTTCATTTGCAAGTTGTTCGAAAATCCTGTCTTACATGTTAGACTTCTGGCTGCTAAGGCATACGCAGCGTTAACAGATTATTTGGAAATTAATTTCGAGATTGAGAGACTAAAGCGCGATGTCTCTGTATGTAGGAATGTTAATTTGATCCATGGCTACTTATTAGCAATCAAATATTTAAAGGAAAAACTATCTTTCGAAATGGAAGGTATTAATGTTCATTCGAGTATTAAAAAGTATACGACTGATGAATTCAAGCAATGTGCGGAATTACTACGATTTCGGAAAGTTTTACATAATTGGAGTCAGCTGTCTAAAGGAGAAAAGAATCCAGAATTTTGTTATGTATTAGAGGCACTCTTTCTACAATTAACTGAATCAATATCTAATCAGGTATCTGACAAAGACATATTTCTTCTTAATGAAGATACGTCTGTACTTACTGCCGAACAAATAAAACCAGGATTTTTCCAATTTATAGACATCTCGGCAAAGTTGTATGCGGATTACGTGAATCGTACTAATTACATAAATATTGATATTTTATACAGAATTTTAGATTCGGAACATCCACGCTCTGATCAAAGTATTTCATTTCTAAATCACGTATCACGCTGCACCCCTATAATGAAGGTCGTTCTCGAACGTTTACTATTAAATAAGAATAATTATAGTGAGCTGCTCGGAAAGGCAATGATCAGTTACGTTCTGGAAACTTTAAAACAATGGCCATTATTAGAAACAAGCGAGTTAGATATCGAAAAAATGATAGCGAGCTCTTTCGTCGAAAAATTACAAGTTGAAAAGTGTTCCAATTTGTGGAACTTACGATGCATATTGATAATATTGTTTTCTCAAAATAATAAAATGATCAACGAAATATTAATGAATGCTCTTCAATTAAGTGTTCACCAGGAGGAACATGTGCGACGAATAGCAGTTGAATTTATGCGCTTCTCAGTCTATCGTTTTATGGACTTATCTGATGAAAATAAATTAAGCATTTTGCATTGCTGTTTAATTTTAGTGAAAGATGAAATTTCAGACATACGTGAAACTATTGGGGAGATCTTGAGAACATATGTTTTACAAAGAAATGTTGGTGATTGTGATTATAATATTATAGAGCACGATGAACTGATATATCAAAAATTATTGTCAGAAATAATGCTTGGAAAGTTAAAATTTCCAACGAATAAGGATATGAATATGTATTTTATAAAATTGTTCACAAACAATATTAAGGATTTCAACGTAAATTCAACAATCGAAAATCCTTTCTACCACGAAGACGGTCCTTTTTATAGGGAAGAATCGAAATTTCTAAATACTTGCTTTTATAACGTAAGAAAAAACAAGCACAACCAAGATAGTAAGTGCCATACGAATTCCATAAAATTTGATCAGAAAAACGATACGGAAGATTTGAGTAAAATAGAGACGAGGTATCACCTCCAAGAAAAATGTTCTTTCGATGACACTAACTTAGAAGTTGTTTTAAATACTAAATGCGTAGATTATTTATTAAAGAAGCAAAAACTTGTAGTACAGGAGTATCGTTAATAACAGTATAGTTATAATAAAACAAATATGTAATAACAAAATACTCTTTATAATTAGAGATTGATAATTTTTGTTAAGGAATTTCCAAATAAATGCTTTTTAACCCATCAAAGTACACAAGAAATATTTAATAATTCTGAATAAATACATCTGTACACCCTTACGCAACATACGAATGTGTACACATTCACAAAGCTTACTTCATATTTACATTATGCTACACTAATCGTATCAGAATATTAGAAAACTTTGAACGATCGTCTTATAATATTATATTACACACTTCGTAATTTTCATCCCCTAACATCCCGATCCTCGTACTTCGTCATATCTACATTTCACATTCTTGCACGATGTTATCAAATGTAATATGATAAATGTATCATAAGTTTGTTCAAAACATTTCGGTCTCTTGCTCATGCAAATGAAAACTATTTCTTTAGTCTCGATGTACTGCTTCATGAGTTATTCAAATTTTGTATAAGCAAAGGAATAATTGACAATACTTATATATATATATATATGTATATATAAAATTACAAAATTGAATTTTAAGAGTATATCTGGGTGTTAAGCAAATGTATTTTATCTGAGAAAAACGTTTATTCGCTGGTTGCGCATCGTCGCTTGTTTAAATGCATTTTTAATTAAATAAATATCGAAGAATGAAGTTGCTCTCAGCATAGGGAAAAAACAACACCCATGCAACAAATTACACATTTGAAAGCTACTTCCTTCTTCGATGTTAAGCAATTAACGCCTACGTCTAATAATGTACTTGAACACTGCGCTGTGCTTTCGTGTGTGAAGAAAAATTGCACGTACTAGAGCTATATGAATCAACGAAGAATCTATTGAAAAGCGATCAGAATATAATAGATTGATTTTTATTATAACGGTAGAAATTAATTCTTTCATCTTAGACGACAAAAACAAATGTTTCTCATTGCAATTATTAAGTTACAATTCGATTAGGCTCTCGTATGTTAAACAAAAGATATTACATAATTTGCTATACAATTCTGATCGTAATGTATGTTTTTTTTGCGATTAAGTTTGAACAACTTCGTATGATATGTCGCTAATAATTACAATAAATTTCTTTGGTGATCACTTCTATGTACATGGTTGTTTATATAATAATTTCTAAAGTGTATTTAATCTCACAATCATTTTCCAAAGTAACATCTTTCGATAAAGAAACCGTGCACACACGTTTGCAAGTGTTTTATTAACATTAAGTAGTAGAGACTACCTAGACAAATATTAAACTAACGATAGTATTACCATTGCTAATAATAATTAACGTAAATATACGCATGAAACTATAGATAAAATTGTTGAAACCATAAGTAGAATTGTTTCATTCAAATTGAATTTGCTGACCCTTTTTTGTAACAAATTTATCTTACATGTACAAAAATGTATACTTCAATTGCTGTTTTTGTACGAGAGAAATACGAGAGAAAATATAAATTTATTTTACACGCAAGCTCCCCTATTTGTAGGGGCAAAAGCCTGTGCTTGTAACTACGAAGAACACTGTTATTTTTAAATATACGTATTACAGAATTTGGAACATTACAATAGGAATATCAGGAACCATTACTTTTCTTTCCTTTTATACAATCGAATTCCGATTTCAGCAGCAAGCCACAAAAATATATTTTCCTTAATTTGATATATTTTATAGCACGATTTTAAACACCTCGAGTTCTCTTCGTTTTACAAAACTGATAAAAGATGTGTCTATTGTAATGCATTCGTGTAACATATTAAATACTTTTCGTTAAAATTTGAATGAAACTATATTCTTTTTTGAGCATTATTTTTCTCAAGGTATATCGTTCAATACGATCATTGTTGTTTCATATTTTAAATAAACTAATTTGGCGATGATTGTACTAAACTCTCGTTTGCTAAACATCGTGAATCCTATAAATTTTATCATAGATGAGAGAAACTTTTTCTTCATTCCAGCTTTCAGGTTCGATAATAATTTGTCAGTTTTAAAGGAAACTCTCGTTTTATTCGCTCAGGATGCGCAGGCACAAATACAAGAATTATTTATTCGCCATAGAAGATCTTACGAAATTGCGAGAAAAGAACGGTCAAATAGTTTCCAGAAAACTTTATATGACTAAAAAATAAATAATTAGTTACGATTTATGATTTTCTCCTTCATCTATATTTGTTACTTTACCAAGTTCCGTAACATAAATTATGCAGATCTTCCATAAACTTTCTACAAAGAATTAAATACAGAAGGTTTAAATCTGACATGAAATCCATGCAAAACTTGAACTCGATACAAACATAGCAGTGATACAGCAACGGGACTTGACGATAATATCCACTTAATATTTGAGCACAGGTAAAAAATCATTCGAGGAATGAAATAGTAACACCGTACCTTGATTATCCGCACATGAAATTGTCATTAATTCTTTGCTGAGAAACAAAGCAATAGAAGATCTTTTTAACGTAGTAAACCGCATAATTTGTTACATATTTTACAATTGTATTAAGTCTTCATCCATTTCTTAACTTTCGGCTCGTCTCCCGAAATAAATAATTCCGTGTTTCAATTACTTTCATTAGTTAAAATTTTGGGACTTTGATGTCCCATATGTATACCTGGATATATTACATGCAGGAGAATACATGTTTTCATCGGACTTGCTTATTGCATTTTCATTTGGACAAACGAATTTAAATGAAATTAATTGTTTTAGAATTATACGCTGCGGGTCTAATACGCCACGGTATTGCTTAACTGGAATCCCATTTCAGACATGCACGAAACATACTACACTAAATATAAGACGAGTTGATTGAATTCGCACACTTCCATATTTAATTTATCTATGTACGTATAAATTATATGGACTGTTAAACCAAGCACAATTGTTACTTGTACCTGGTATTACCAGTGCAGAAATCCACCAAATCCGTTAAAACTCAGCTAATAGTTGAAACGATGAACTGAATTATGAACAAATACCTTTTACACGATATTATCGATTATCAAAGTGCCGGTGATTATTTTTTTCACGCTTCATGTTCAATAGTATAGTCATTTGTTATTTAGCCGTTTGTCCAAGGCCGGCAGAGGACTTCGTTTTTTGAGATGACTCTGCTGATTCGTTTGGCTGGTCAACGTCCATCTGAAACAATCGTACCCAGTGATTAAGTGACTGATACATAATACCATTTCGAAGAAAGTACATCTTCAATATCTTACCTTTTCTTCTTTTTCGTCATCGATTAGTATAGGACCGTTCTCAGCCTCGTACTCCTTTAGAACTGCATCCAAATTATACCTCCGCCGGTAATTGACAAAGAACGATCGTAAATGAGCTTCCGTCTTAGTTCCAATTACATCAGCAATCGCGGAGAAGTCTTTCCCATATTTTCTAACACCTTGAACGGCCAGCAGCAATTCGTCGTTGGTCCAACGAGCATTTATACGACTGGACACTTCTGGTGGGCGTAGATCATCAATACCATCGGCAGTCTTACGTTTCAATGCGCTTACTTGTTGCTTGTTCGATTGTATCTACACGCAGAAAATTAAGAATTTTATTTAATAGATACAAATTCTTTAAATCTAGCGATGTAGTTATGATAATTTTTACTTAAAAAAAAAAAAGAAAAAAAATGTATCCACACGTTTTATATTTTGTTTCGTTAACGTACTTGGCGTTTTAGGCTAACAATTTCGGTGTCGATTGCTTGTAAACTGTTGTTTGCTTGATTGGGATGGCCAGCCAATGCCGCTAAATCGTCATGATTAACAACAAGACCACGGGGTGGTTTTCTTTTATTCGTACGACCTGGCATGGAGCTCAATGGTCTTGCTACACCGGTTCGCCTATGTGAGTTGAATAAATTTCATATTTACACTTCTTCTGTAACTTACAATACATCTGATCTACAATGTGCACAGATAAGAATGCTCATGCATTCTCCTCAGATGTATATTATTTTACTTATTAAATGCTTACTACTTATATTCTGTACTCCACTGTTACAGAATAAAGTACGTGCATGAACATTCTATCTTTTTTCTCCATTTAATAAGGTCAAACTTTGTTTAGAGTACTGATATTTAATTGAACTTGCACTCACTGACCTCCAGTGCAGATAGCAGCTGTGACACGCGTGTCCTTTTGGAGTTGCACGAACACTATGACAAGCAACGCCACAGTTGCTACACGAGCCCTACAACACATAACACCCATTTAAAATAAATTCTGAAAATCCCCCCACCCTCTCCCTCAATTTAAAATGATTTAACATGTATCTAAATAAATCTCTAGAGAGAAGTTTTTATGTAAAAGATAATATGGGATATATACATATGGGCTTGTTTAAAATTCTATCGAGAAATGAGTAATTCGGCCCGCCATACAATATCAGAAGTGCTGAATTTCTTCGTAAATTTTTCAAACAAGCACAAACAAATCTTTTTCTCCAATCATATTACTTTACGAGGTACGCGAGACAGTTTCATGGGCTTTAACATTTTTTCCTCAGTAAGGTTTCAGCCTATCGACTCTATTACGAATGGATTATATGCGCAAAATCTTCCCCTATTAATAAATAGGAAAAAATGTACTGAAGAGAAAGAAATAAATACGGGACGTAAAATAGCAAAATATAATAAGCATACTATTGCTATGCAACAGGGTAAGGTTTAGGCTGAGTACCTGAACCTGAGGGGCGTTTTCCGAGTCGGATGGGGCTTTGGCGTCAGTGCCTTGGCTTCCTGGCACAGCTTGGTTCTTTCCACGACGTATTCCGCGGTGGATCGTCCATTTCTGGAACGTTCCATATTTACGTTCACACACGATACAATGATCATTCAACTAGCTGTAGTTTTGCATCATTGGTGTTTCGTGATAATTCTTAAAAATTTTTCATATAATTATAATACAGAATGCAAATATGCAGAAATGATCAACAAGTAAAATTAATGTCAGCACAGTACAGATATAAATAGTAGTTTTCTTGTATATTCATTTCTCAAGCTTTTCCATGTTTCTGATGATCATTCACCAATTGTAGATCAGTGTTCCTATTATTTCCGTTCCATTCACCGCATGGAATACGTTTCCGTGTGGATACATTTTTTATATTTTACAAAACGTGTACGACTTCGAGCCAGTGCCAATAGCATTCGAATGTAGCAAAACACTACACCACACGCAATAGCATAATTGTTAATTTTGCATAAAATTATTGTACGAAGAAACAGCATAACTAAAATAGGAATATAAAGCTTTAAAATGTATTTAAAGGAAAGCGCCACCAAGCAACCAATACGGATTCGTTATTTCAATCAAATTTATAATACAACTTTTTGTGTATCTAATTAGTAAAATATGTAGAAGTTGATATTTCATACCAGTTCATGGCTATATATTATTATTATAAAGAAAGAGAGAGAGAGAGAGAGAGAGAGAGAGAGAGAGAGAGAAAGAGAGAGAGTGGAAGAGAAAAAACTGAGCTCTTCTATGTATATCAAGTGCATGCATTTGTTAGATATTTTGGGAATATCTCTTACTTTTTCCTCCGACTCGCTGTCTGTATTGGAACCTAATTCACTCCCATTTTCGCTACCATTTTCTCCTTCTTTTCCTCCACTTGTCAGCTTCCTTGCTTGTCTGTCCATCAATGATGTCCTAGTCCTTGTCTTCTTCCAACTATAATAGTACTTGACGAGGCTAGCAATAGATTTATCAGGTAACTAGAAATTGTAAGATATAAAA
This sequence comes from Holcopasites calliopsidis, assembly GCA_023838395.1. Classification (NCBI taxonomy): domain Eukaryota; kingdom Metazoa; phylum Arthropoda; class Insecta; order Hymenoptera; family Apidae; genus Holcopasites; species Holcopasites calliopsidis. Next base: position 495,901 of record JALHAQ010000011.1, read on the forward strand.
GCAATAAGTACACGATTCACAGTATCATGATTTTGATTAAGAAAGAAGTGTATTACCATTTGACGAATACGATGAAAACTTTTTCCATGAAACTGAAATGCTTGTTCGAAAAGAACTTTGTCCTCTACTGTCCATTCGTCAGGGAATGGCGTAAAATTAGCTAAATCTAATACGGCACGTTCTAAATTATGTTTGTGCCAGAATAACATTCCTAATGCTTGTTCTCCATTGTAGCCATATTTTTCCTTTGCTAATATAATATATTCGTCCACTGTAAAAAATGATGCTCTTTATAAACTGTACATTACGATTATAGTCAAATGAACAATCAAGGTATGTACTAACATTTTTGATCAGGTATATCAGTGGTGGGAGACCATACCAGTAGCGCTCTATCAGGACATTGGTCTAATCGTCGTTCTAAAATATAAAATCCAGAATTATAAACATAGGGATGGACTTAAATGCAACCATTCCCTTTAATGTCTTTTTCCTTACATTAATCTGCTTCAATTTGTTAAGTAATAATTAAGATATAGGTAAGCAGTCCTTAATTTCTATAAATGAATAATTTTATTAATGCAACGTACCATTGACAGGAATAAACTCCGGGACAATAACTTGATAGTCCCTTCCGACACGAATTTTTTCTGCTGGAACTTTAAGAAATGATAATTTTTAGTTTGAACAAATAGTTAGAATTGTACAGGAAAAAGGCAATATTACTGATATACATTCTCTATATTGTAATCAAGTAAACTACATATTTTTTATATGCTACTAAAATATAAACTACAATTTTTACGAATTACATCATATGTAAATGTAATGAAAATTTAATTATAGTCCGCTTAGGAAGTAAAATGCTACTTATAGACGTAAACGAAGAAAAAAAGTCATGTAATATCAAAAACTGTTTCGAAAAAACGTTCATACAAATTGTTTGATAACGCGAGGAAGAACTTAAAAAGAGGAAAAGTGGGGCGCGCTGTTTGAAGATCCTTACAGATTTTCGCACTCGATCAATATAAAACTGTGCAGGCTTCCAAATGAAAATATACATTTAAAGCTCTCACGTATTTATGTCATATTGATTTGGGTAACATTAAAAAGAATTGTATTAATCATAAGAATAATTAAATAAATGCAATATGAATTTGGTACCTCCGTCTTCTTCGCTCGAGGATTCCGTCTGTCCATTGGGGCTGGGGCCCCTTGATCTGCGCCCATTTCGCACATTTTCCGAGTTCCTCTCCGCCAACACCATTTTCCAGCTTTTCCTCGATCTACTTTATATCAGATTACACAGCTGGTAATAGCTTTAGCGTACGAAAAGCCGTCGAAAGCTCCAATGCAAGCGATGGCTTGCGATTACACCGTACTCCGTAGAATCTGACTCGCGCTTCGTGCTACCGTAGCGAAAGTAAAATGGCTACTTATTGAAAATGATCCGATTGGTCGACGATTTACCAAAGTAAAGATGGCAACGTATATTTTCAATGTATTTCGAAATTAATGTTGCTTTAAAGGTCCGATATTTACAACAATTTCATTATAATATGATATAAATATCTTTTTTGTCAATTTAATATTTTTACTTGCATAAAAATATATTAAATTTCATACATATATTACAATGCAAATTATACAAAGCCTTTCATATTTTAAATATGTCTCGATATATTAGATTATTCTTGATACTATTTAAGTTTGCATTAGATAGATAAATTACTAATTCATTATGTAAAATATATAAAAATTAAATATTATGATAAAGGACAAATTATTTACTAATTTATTTTGTACATAGATTTAAGCAACGCCAGTAAAAACCGAAACAAGTGACGTTGATCTTAATAAACAAATGAGCCAAAATTATGTAATTCGAAAAAGCATGGATTTCAAAATTATTTCAAAAGAAATTCTATACTAAATACGAGTGTTGGTTTGGAGTTTAACATATATGTCTCATATTTCGATGGGTTGCAGTCTTATTTTATAATGCAGGTAAAAGTATTAAAGGGATGTAGACACATGCCTATACAAAAAGGGAAGAACTATGATTATTTTTTAAGTCAAGCTATATAACAATTGGCAAATTATAATGTAGAAACAAATTGAAATAAGGAGACATCGATGTATTTTACACATTGATGATGTCACGAGGTATGGTCGCACGAGTTACACCTGAGAATCTCTCGCAAGCGACTTTGTATTTTACCGCAAATTTTCCAAATTTTAAGTACTACTTTAGAGTAATGAAAAATATTATTTATTACAGAGATAAATTCGATAATAAACTTGCAGAATTAACGTTAAAAAACTGTTGTAGAATTAAAATAAGCCATAACCTCAATTACATCGTTTATGTTGAAAGTTCTGTCGCCGTGCGGCGCCACTATCAAGCAATCGCAGTCTCTGATAGACTTTGCCGTGTAAGGAACATTCGTCGCCTATTTAATGTAAATATTACATTTGTTGAGAATTTAGAGTTTATTTTAGCGTACATAAGTTCGAAATTATCGTCCGTGTTCCCCGTGCAGTTCATTGCCGGGCGTCATTCTGTAATATTTCTCGTTCAGCCGAGATCGGCGATAACCAACAAATCTCTCCGTAGGTATTCTTTCCTTCCTGAATAAACGCTTACCTTTTTCCTAATGTCTCATTCAGATCGAATTTTCTATTCCACTTCGTCGAACTTTAGAAGCCTGTTTAAAAAAAATTCACAGTTTCTTGAGATTTTTTCGGATTATACGACGTTTACCGTTTAGTATAGTACAGTGATTAATTTTTGTTCACCAGCCAATTGTTATGCGTATCAATAAGTTAACTTGGATAATATCCTGTTTATCACTTTCGTGTTCGATTTCTTGTGAGAAACGATTTAAAAGAATTAGATAATTTTCATTTTTGAAGAAAATTTTACAGTTAGGAAAGCATAAGAAAGACGTTTCTGTGCTTTTATTCATAGACTTTTAGTTAGGAAATGATAATCTTCGAAGTTGTATTATTTATACCTTAGACCATTAGGAAAAGACAGCTGTATGTATTTTGTAAATTTAATTTTGGCTTGATATATATCCCAAGTAATATATATATATATGTATTGTATATATACATATACGCGCAACATTAAGTATGTCTGCATCATCCTATAATTATGTTGTTTTTATCTTATGTTTCATTATTTGCAACAGAAACATTTCTTATTCCCTGGTAATTAATCTATTTTTTAATCTGAATGTATTTATTACAGATGATTATCTGAAATAATATATTGAGATTTAACAATACTCTAAGGTCTTTGGTAAATTGTTCGAAAGGCTTCAATCGTAAAGCAGAAACATGAGAGTTGTCGCATTAGTCAGCGGTGGAAAGGATTCCTGCTTTAATATGATGCAATGTGTAGCTGCAGGCCACGATATTGTGGCCTTAGCCAATTTATACCCTATTGGTAAAGGTAAATAGCAAACGATTAAATGTAGCGATTCACTGAATTATTTTTTAAACTCATGTAAGAAATTGTTTGTAGATGAACTAGATTCGTTTATGTTTCAAACTGTGGGATATCAAGGCGTTGAGTATATCGCAGAAGCTATAGGGTTACCAATGTATCGTGAACCAACCTTTGGTACATCTAAAATGCAAGAGAAATATTATTATCCAACAGAGAATGATGAGGTCGAAGATCTTTTTAGATTGTTGAGTAAAGTGAAGGTGACATAAGCAGAGGAAATAAATTTAGAATAATTTTGTTTCTTCTACTGTTTGAATTTACCTGAATTTTAGGAGAAAGAGAATATAGAAGCTGTCTCATCCGGAGCTATTCTGAGTGATTATCAACGAATTCGTGTGGAAAATGTGTAATTATTTAACGAAAGTTTATGAGAAGAAAAGTTCTTACAATCAATTGGTAGATGCAAGAAATCTAATAATTAAAATTGATTTTCAGATGCAGTCGCTTAGGACTTGTTTCTCTGTCATATCTATGGAGAAGAGATCAAGAAGAGTTGCTAAAAGAAATGATAGAAAGCTCTGTAAACGCTGTCTTAATTAAGGTAGCAGCTTTAGGCCTTGAACCAAGGCATTTGGGTAAATCGCTATCCGAAATGCAATCCCATCTTGCCAAAATAGTAAGTATAATGTCTCAATGATTAATACAAAACATTTCCTTCCAACTTGATCTCGTATTGGAAGTATTCCAAATGCAAATGGCTCTTCGACAAATATATGAGAAGTAAATTGATTTAAAATGTAAACAGATAGATATAAGTAATTTGATCAGTTTCGTATTTATTTGTAGAAAGAAAAGTATGGTGTTAATATATGCGGAGAAGGAGGAGAATATGAAACCTTTACATTAGATTGTCCACTATTTAGTAAAAGTATTGTAATGTAAGGATGGTAAACTAAATTTGAATACACATCTATCTAATGTATTGTTTAATAACGGATTTTTTTATCATTCTAGAGACGAATATGAAAGTGTAGTTCAGTCGAACGATAATATCGCACCTGTTGGATATTTGAACTTTAAAAAAATTCACGTCCAAGAGAAAAATGTGAGGAAATATTTGTCGTTTCTTTTCCCTTTAAAGATGTTCTTAGCCACATTTATGAACAAGTATACGAAATGTTCTGTAGGATGCGGTAGAGGGATCAACCTTACACGAGAGATTAAAAAATGTTCCTATTAAAACCTCAGCCGATTATATCGCGGAAATAATTGGTCCAGAATTGCACGATGGTTGTAATTTATCAGAAGACGAAAACGATGAACACGATTGTACGAGCAGTAATCTAAAGACTTCAAATTCTGGTAGGAATTTTAACAGATGTCGAACGCTAATGTTTCCTGTGCATAATTTAATCTAGTGTATATAAAATAACAGGCCAATTTAATCCACCGAGCCCAATGGAAATTTTATACGAGGAAGAAGACTATCCTGATGTACCGGTAGTAAATAGGAACCAAACTGGCTGGTTCTGGTTTGGTGGTATTGCTGGAAAACATCCGGATCCTAAATCTGCGATGCGAGAGGCATTGGATAAATTAAGCAGTAGGTAAACTTTGAGTTTTTCAGATCATCTTTTCGTTAATTCCTTTTACTTTTAATGCAGCGTGGATATGGGTTTAACGATGACGATTGTTAAAATATTCGTATCGATTGTCTAGGTCTAGTCAAAAAGGAAAGCCTTCAAATATCGGACATCGTTGCCGTAACTTTGTACATAAAAGATATGTCGAATTACATATCTATAAACGAGGTTTACATTTCATGTTTGAGCAAAGTGAACCCACCAGTTCGCGTCTGTGTGGAATGTCCATTAAATATACATGTTGTACTTGATGCCATAGCCTATAAGGAAACTCAAGACTGTGGTGATAAAAAAGTTCACAAACGACATACAATGCATGTTCAAAGCATAAGTCACTGGGCACCAGCAAACATTGGTCCTTACTCTCAAGCTGTTCGTGTGAGTGTACTACCCCCGTTACAAACGAATTTGCGTGCGCGCCTCTGTGTGTATATGTAGACAAAATGTGTGTATGTGCGCATTTCTACGCGTACGCACACACATCTGGTTTACAAAAAGAAACGCAACAGTGAGGTAAACATTAATACAATTTTCTAGAATGACAATAAACCCTTAAGTATTTAATAAGCAACATAAAGAAATATTTAAGCAGCGATACATACATATATGCATACAACAATGGCCTATAATAACTTTAATATCTCAAAGTCGTTTGTTAAGATTTGTTAATGGAAAAGTTGATTGTTTGATAGGTAGGCGATATTATCTCAGTTGCTGGACAAATACCATTGGTGCCTGGTAGTATGACTATTCTGGACTTAAACATTAAAAGACAATGTCGTTTAACGTTGAGGCATATAGATCGTATCGTTAAAGCTATGGACTCGAATACGCAACTTAGGGACATTGTGCAAGGTATTTGTTTCTTGACTCATTCTAGTTATATACCAGACGCACGGAAGGAATGGGAAAAACGAACGAATAATGCCATCGTCGATTACATCGTTGTACCAAATCTCCCACGTGGTGCTCAAGTGGAATGGTGCGTTTGGGCTCATAGGGATAACAATAGATTTGAATGTGAGTATAGCAAGTATAAAAGATATAGTTCTTACGAAGAGAAGGGCCATCCCGTTTTCACAAATTATTTGATTACAGACGAAGAGACTGGTAAATGTGTAGGTAACTTTAAAGTGGCAATAAGGCGTAGATGGAATTACGAAAATAATGTTTCGGCGATTGTGTGTTACATGTCCACTGGTACATATCATTGATTATTTTTCATTATTCTGTCTGCACACAAATAAAAAGGTTTCTATCTTAAACAGGTTCGTCCAATTCAACTGGCAACTTAGCCACGGAAACGAGTTTGTCTTCTACAGAATTAACTGCTGGCGAACTGGCAGAGGCATTCGAGTACGTACTGTGTAAGTTAACAAAGGGATCCCAAACGGTAAACCCTACTTGTAATCTACGTATCTTCTACAAAGTCGGTAGCTCACCAGGACCGAATTTCGTTCAAAACGTTCTTTCAAAATTTTCTACGCGGAATTTAGTCACGACTATTATACCGGCAACACACTTACATAATTTCAGTACCTTTTTATCTATATGTGGCATTAGACACGAGTAAAGCCTAACAATAGTTTTTACGTTGTCAATTATTTACAAAACATTATTGTGTCGTAAAAGGATTTTAAACAATTATTTTATTTGCCGTTTAAATTATTTCAACCAGTGGATAAAAGAACAAAGGACAAATCGATTTAGATACGAATGTGGAACTCATTAAGAGCTATGTGAAAACTTGACCACGGTTGTACAAGTTTTACATATATATGTATACACATATGCATATATATTGCAAAGGACAATTATTTAGCTGTATCAGTGCTCGAATATAAACATTATTTTTCACCTTTTCTACTGGTCGCTTGTTGGGTTTGCTCAGAGTTCACTTGACACTTGTTAATAGTGTATTTATATTCGGCTAGTCAACGGGACATTGGTGATACTAAATCACTTTTAGTCTCGTTAGTGTAAGTGTTCTTCTGCATAATGCAAAGCACGTTGTGTTCCCTCATAACGTGTACTGTATGCTACGCCTCGTTTCTTGCTCAAGTTACTTTTTTATTTCCCACAATTTCACTATATGTGCGGAATGTTAAGCGTGTGATTTTATGAAAGAATTTGGAGGCATGCACAGTCATTTTTTTATAGTAACGCTCAAATCGAATTTCAAAAAGAGGCAGCAACAAACGTATTAACGGACGTTGCAAATTTTAACACCAAATACGAACAAACATCTAGTTTATATTCTTTCAAATCTTAGTTCGGGGTCCGCTATAATTGAGACTTTCTATTATAATAGCAGACACCTAATTATGCAAGGAGATATTCAAGAATATCTACCTCGCAAAAGTATTGTGCAAATCCTCGGTAGTTTTTGCATAATCGATTGACTGCTTTAGAAATATATCTTGTACAGAAGCTATACGCTACGGATTCGAATAATTTTGACGGTATATAATATTCGTGCAACGATATGTCATGGTGTTGTATTTTGCAATCTGGTTATTGTTTAAGCAATTTCAGTACTGTTACTTTTGTTTCTGTACATATTGCTAGATATGCTCGAACATTTTTGCAATGTATCATAAAATGTAATTAGTTTTGAACGTGGCCATTGGTTATCAATTAAGTGTGAATGTCAAGAAAAGTTACATTTCTGATACGGGGAACACGAAGCATACTGTTCACGACGTGGATACTACGTTATTATAAATATGTAAAAAAGATATTTGCAAGGCATACAACTCTCGCAACCAAATACTATTCCGAGGATTATATTGCAAAGGAAAATAAAGAAAGTGATATATATTTTTAAGAAATTGCATTCCTTCTTAATATTTTAATATTCTTTCCTTTTCGTTTAAGCATACATACGTGTTAAGTTTCACCTTTGAAAATCTATCACTAAAACATCATATAATTGCCAAGTTCTCTACAAATGAAAGATAATACGATAGTATTAAAAGAGATAAAACTTTATATACATACATATACATAGAAATAGCAAAGGAAATTATAGAATTTCTATAACCCTGTAAAGCAGTCTTCCAATTCCAAACTATCTTTTTATTACGATCCAAAACTTTACTTATAATAAAAAATGATAGGTGAACATAAATTATGAACACAATTTGTGTTAATAAAAAGATCGACTTTGTCCCAATACATGTTTAAAAATATAAGCACAGAAGTAACAAAGAAAGCTTACGTCTGAAAAATTCGGACTAAACATTATCGTTCAAATTGAGAAACTTATCTGTATCTTCAGGCTTTACGCGCAGCCAGTTCTAGCCACCATTTCGTAACAAAATGTTAATACTTTAAATTCATTAGAATCATACAATTATGTACAATTGCGTTTCCTTTCACACAGAAAGTGGGCAGAAATGAATCACTGGAAGCGTCAGTTTCTTTACACACACGATCCACATTTTTATACAGTTCGCGAGCTTGAATAGAAACTATACGCTTCTACACTCGTTTACACTTTAAATGTTTTCGATGTCAATGGCTTCATCATATGCTGTCGATTCGGTGCACAAAAATCACACAGATAATTTTTCCTGTCTAAGGGCACCCCCTTGGTCTCCACGCAATCTGTAAGCAAGCATTAGCCACATTAGTAGTTCGAATTTTTCCATACTAGATACTGTCACATACAAACTACTCAGTGTTTAGTCTTTAATTAATTTACTGTACCTGACATCGCTCGTAAACATCTCAAATACTCAACCACATTTTAAGAACCATAATATTCAATGAAACGTGCACAGATGCGATGGCGTGTAATGAAATGTAAATAGCGGTATTATATGGAAATTATGTGTTATACCTAAGTGCAGATATTTGTCACATGCGCTGCAATGCACTAGATTCGCTTCCAGGTCGAGTCTTGGGGCAGTATGACAGCGACTGCAGTGCGGGCAATAGCGACCCTTTCGCCATAGTCTTGTTATTGCATAAATATCATAGGGTTAGTGAATTTTGTTAAGGGCTCATTGAGATGCCAGAATTTAGTATAACAGAGGATATATGCTCTGAACCTCTAACAATTTTTTGTAATTTAAGCATGCATGTATCAGTAAAGGAAGAATATTATCTTTTTGGCGTTATTAATTATATCAACAGCATCGAGCATCGTGTGTCATATCCAAGGATTCAGATATTCTGATACTGCGGGCACGTGGAATTAGTTGAACAATCTTTATGAAATGAGAGTCCTGCGTGATGTAAGAGAATCGTGAAGCAGTAATGAAGCCCCGTGAAAACTTGAATGCTTACATTTAGTATGTGTATTTTCACTCGCACATTACGCCATAATGCGAAAGAGAAAGAATTAATACTACTTACTTCGAACATGGAACGCACAGCGTTGAAACGTAGACACGTGTATTTTTGTCACCTTTCTTATATTCGTGTTGCCATTGAGCAACACTATTTCTATCAGAGTTTAAACCTCCTGGTTCCCTGGATCCGCAGTTCGCGCAGACGGCACACTCTTGACAGTGCCATCTTCCTTGAGGAACCCGTCGTAGTCCGACGCAGTAGATATGGTACCTAAAAAAACATTTAACATCATACACTCATACAGATTTCTTCTTGGGTTGTTTTATATGTCAAAACGTACCCTCTATCGCACATGTCGCAGAAGAGCATTTTATCTTCGTCAGCCGGATCATGGCATTGTGCGCAAGTTTTGCAATCTGTGCATTGCCACGCATAGGACTGGATGTGAGGAACCATATCCAATGTTAAATCGATACACGATGGATGCACTGCATTAATAGTAATGTTAAAGTTTTTGTTGTAGAAGGATTGTACAGATAGGATCAATACGAAAATAATTACCATGTCCATTACATGTCCCGCACTGAATTAACACTTCATTTTTACTATGCTTATTCAAAGCTTTCAAGCACATCTTACATTTCAATTTTATTTCATCCTTCTGGCTAGCAATCTCCATATCTACATCGTCCATCGTGGACTGAGAGCCTTCGGTATCCTGCGTTCCTTCGCTAGAAGACGAACTACATAAAAAATAGGCAACCATCCTTTCTCGAAAATATGTTCAAATTTGATCGGCTTCAAATAAAGTAATGTTACCAACCTTGAGTCATCGGAGGATGAATCACTGTCGCTGTCGCTTTGAGATCCCTCCGATTGACTATCAAATTTACGTTCGTTCGGTCTCATAGGACCGTAAAGAACAGTATTCAAGGGATAGTATCGTAATTCAGCTGGTGTGTATTCGCGATAATAATCAGTGTATTGTCCAGGTATAAGAGCAACGGGATAGTGCCCGATTCTTCGCTCTGATTCCACCTTTTGCTGTTTCTTTGGTACGTGTATCGTGAACGTCTGCAAATCTAAGCTACACTTTCTGCTCTCTCGGCGAGATTTATTCAAACTGATATTCCAAGATAACGCTGATTGAACGGCCATTTCCGCCAGGTCTATTCTATTCTTTTCTGCATTCGCAGCTGCACTTAATTCCTTCTGTTTCTTCGAATGTTCCTTTACTTGTTTCTCGCGCATGTGTTTACGATATTCTTCGTACTGATCCGGAAAATCACTGCACATTACGTCCAATACTTCCGAACTGCATATAGCAGTTAAACCTATAGTAATCGTAACAATTAATTGTACCAATGAATAGAGCTTTTCTTTTGAGACATCAATGACTTACCCATGTCACACATTGCCTCACTAACGAGCCCATTCTCCCTTAAATAGTTCCTTTCTTCCATGTCCACCATTCTTCGCTTTAAATCTGGATATTTCCTCTTAAAGGACTTTACGCCAAGGTACTGAGATATCTGCTCTTGTATCATGAAAGTCTCTCCCTTACGGTCCAATGGCCATTCATACTCAGCAATCTTATCCACAGTAAATGGTCCTTCGTCTGGATCGAAATTGATTTCCATCCTTCGATTTTTCACCTTGACCTTTTCTGATTCTGTAGTCGCAGTGCTGAGTACGCTCCCTTGGGACTCCTCATTTATTATGGTTTCGGATGCTGCAAAATTAGGTATTAAAATAGAATTTCCTGAATTCTAAGACATAACCAATTGCAAGAACATATTCAATAATTAAATATTTATAAAGGTGTAAATATTATATTAATAGAGATGGAGGATATCTGTAAAAGAAATGCGTCTAAATTAAAATATGCTGTAACTTCGGAAAGAATATGAAATCATTCACAACTTACATTAATGCTGAACATCAATATTGTTAAATGCTCCAAGAATAAAATTTCTTATGTATATTATACATGATTGAGAGATAAAAACACTGATAATCATAGTTTTATAATTCTACACATGTTAACAATCATTACAGTTTAAAGTAACAGTACATTCTGTGCTTCACTTAAATTCATCTATTTCACATTTAGGTGCTTGAGAGACGTTAGGACACAAGAAAGGATCTATTTATAGATACCTTGCTTGGAGGTCTACCAATACATTTATCTTTTAATTTAGTTTAGTCATATGACGGCTATGATTCATATGCGGCTCTCACTACTATCAATCAGAATGATTTCTACCTCAGAAGTTTGTTACTCGAAGAAATGTAATTGTTAATCAAACACGCAATTAATACATAACAGGAGATAATAAATAATATGCACAGTAAACTGTGGCACATATAATTCTAAATTAAAAGTAAATTTATTAGGACCATTAAATCACCTTCGTTTAGGGAGAGATTAAACGAGAAATAAAGAGGGAAACACGCATGATTGTAACAAGCGTAAAAGTGATAAGTACCTGGTGCAGAAATATTCCTAGCTGGAGTCTGAGATCTTGAGCCCGATTCCGCGCTCATCCTTGTTTCCTCGTCTATAACTTGTACCGTAGAAACATTCTCGTGCTTCGTGGCACCTTCGGCTGCGCGTTTCGTCATTGGCGTCAGCCAGTTAGGATGCCCTGGCGGTATTAGTATGTCCCTATTTTCCGACTTGATGTTCTCCGTTCCTTTATCATCTTTCACTACAACCTTCTGCGCCCTTTCAGCAACTATTTCCGCTACTCTCTTATCCTTAGTACTATCCTTGGAATCGATCGATACTGGTCTAGGTAGTCGCATCTCCGACGATTTGTTCACTTTCTGTGTACCTGTGAAGTCTGAAATTATGATATATTCGCACCTTTTGCTTTATGGTTCTTTTGTCCTATAATCCCCTTGCCGACTTTACCTGCAGTAGTAGCAATACTGGAATCCATTGCTGGTTGATTAAGAGCTTTGTATAGTTCTGGGGACTTCCCCAAGGATCCCTGCTGCATCGTGGAATTCTCCAGCGTTATTACAGAAGTCGTGGAAGACTCTATGGCGTTTAAGTCTTGCTCTATCCTGGGCTTCTTCGCCACCTGTTGGTCCACGATATCCATTTTTCGCTTCCCTCGGCCTAATGATAATAAATAAAGCAATACGTTAAAATAATTGAACGCAAGATATTTAGGTCACTCGGGTATGAAGTATGTAAGAAACACGAACCTCGTCCTCTACCCCTTTTAGGAGGTGCATAACTTTTTTGATTCCTACAAGTTCTCTTAGGCCTTTCATTTTCTCTGGATTCTGCAAATTGTGGTATTTGCGGTTGTTGCATCGACTGTGCTTCTTCTAAGATCAGAGGCTCTCTAGACATTAATATGCGTGGTGGAGGATGGGCAATTCCTTGAGGCAATGGGTTTCTTCTGGGTCTACCTCTCTTCTTAGGCACCTTAACTTCCGGTATTCTACTGGGAGAAACTTCTTCTATTATCATAACGTCCTGGCTAGAATTCGAGTTCTCGTTTACTATTATCAATTCTGGTCGGTTCTCTATAATTTCGCAGTCAGAATTCATTGGAGAGCCAGACGCGTTCTTCGATAAAATATCTTTCAATTTTCCGCTCATGGATGAATCTGCAGGCTTCTGAGATCTCACTTGAGTAATACTGATCTCTTGATTTATCACATTCATCTGTTGAAGACTGATAGAATTGCTTTTTGGATCGAATAAAAATGGCTTCTGTTCCCTGGACGTAACAGGCTGAATAGTAACTTCGGGCAATATTTGCGTTAGTTGAGATTCCAGCTTCGATTTCTTTGACTCAATAGGTGAAATCGTGACGTCCTTGCGCTTCGGCGATATCTCGAGCACATTATCTGGTTTCTTACTCTGCATTTGTATCGGCTCGATGGTTAGTTCTGAACGATTGCTCTGCAGAATAGTAGAGTGTCCAGATTTAAGAATTTTCAACGCAGGTTCTTTGTGGCCAATCTGGCCAGACTCCTTATACCTTTGAGCGAAATTCTGAGACGGATCTGTAACTTCCTTTTGCTTAGACGGAGATTCTGCTTGATTATCACACGCCACGATCGTTGGGTGACCAGTTTTAGATAACTTAATTTTCATTTCTAAGGAGGTCTCGTTATCTCGTCGTCTCTGTTGTCTATCCTTCTTCTCCGAGTCCACGATTGATGCGTCTCCGGTCTTTAGCAGCTTTATCTTCATACCTAAAGCAGTGTCAGTAGTTTTAGAATGTTCTACATCGGATGTTCGTACTATTTTATTCGCATCGTCGGATGCTTCTGGCTGTATAATAGAAGCATCACCGGATTTCGACAGTTTGATCTTCATACCAAAAGGAGATTCCGTTCTTTTAGGAGTTTCCGGAAGAGGCCTGTTTTCCTCTGGCTGTTCCTGCCTCTCTGAAGGAACAATCGATGCATCGCCGAATTTAGAAAATTTAATTTTCATACCAAGGGGCGATTCAACTTTTGGTAGTGACTCTTGTGCGCTTTCTATCGATTCTTCAAGAAACTCTTGAGCCACTGTCTGCTGAATCTCTCCGGTTCTGATTACCTTTATCTTCATTCTACACGGCGATTCAGATGATCTTCCCGTGTCCCGAGGTGCTTCCACTTTCTCTTCAATTTCGTCTGACACCTCTGAGTGAACGATAGATGCGTCACCGGTCTTGGACAATTTAATTTTCATTCCAAGTGGCGATTCCGTTCGTTTGGGGACATCCGGAACCTCCGATTTATCTTTCGCCTCCTCAGTATTCTCTACCGATATTATAGAAGCACCGCCCTTTGTTTTAGCCAGCTTAATCTTCATCCCGATCGGAGACTCGGTCCTCTTTGGAATTTCTGGGGGAGATTCGAACTTATCCTTCACTTTAACGGATTCTCTACTTTCCTCTGGCAAGTCTGGTGAAACGATAGAAGCATCTCCAGTTTTGGACAGCTTAATCTTCATGCCTATAGGGGAGTCGGTCCTCTTGGGAGAATCATAACACGACTCGTGTTTCTCTTTCGATTTCATTTGCGTATTCTCCTTGTGCTCGTCTGGATCTTGCCTCTCCGGTTGTATTATCGAAGCATCCCCAGTCTTCGAAAGCTTGATCTTCATTCCAATCGGAGATTCCGTTCTTTTTGGACTTCCTTGAACCATATCCAGTTTGTCTTTATGCTTCATCTGCAACTCTTTACAATCTTGTTGCACTATAGAAGCATCACCGGACTTTGATAATTTAATTTTCATTCCAATCGGAGACTCCGTTCGTTTACTTTCCTCATGCTTGTACTTACCTTCTTTGAGTTCGTCAAGTGTATCGTATTTCTCGGAAGATACAACAGATGCATCTCCCAATTTTGATAATTTGATCTTCATACCAATTGGGGATAACGATGACGAACCTTCCGAGTACCATTGTCCAGCTTCTTCAACGTTCTCGTTGGATATTATAGAGGGATGGCCTCCTTTTGACAGTTTTAACTTTATTTTTCCTAACTTTTGACCCGGGCTATCTTCCGGATTCGGTGAATTAGTCGCTGATCGTATCTTTGGACTCTTAGGAGATCTCGGTTCACCGCAGCAGTCAGTAATCGCAGACTTTGCTATCTTTAGGATGATCCTTGGAGATCCAACATTTTCAAACTCGTGTTTCTCAGGATCTTTCCGAGGCGTTTCCACGATTCTCGGCTCCGATCTGTCTGATAATTTCGGGGACTCCAGCATCTTTTGATAGGCAATCAGTTTCGCATCTTTCTGAATTAAGAGACTGTCCTTAGAATTCGTGGGAGACATCGAAACTTTAGTTACATCTGTAGTCGGAATTTCAATTTTAGGTGGCTCCTTCAAACGTTCCTCCAGTATCGAAATTTTCGGTATAGGTTCGGATGTCTTCAGAATGTTTTGAGGCAAAGGAGCAATCACTTCTGGTATTCTTTCCCGTTCTAAATTTGCTGCATGCTGCATGCCGATTTCCTGTAAATGTGTTTCATTAGATTCATCCCCAGAACTTCCGTTAATTCTCTCTTTATCATCACTTACCTCAAACTTGCTCCTCGAAGCATCAGTTTTTATCTGTTCTGCAAGCTTTCTCTCGCTTTCTAATTTCGCTGCTTCCGAAATGATTTCCGCCTCGGATATAGAAATCGAATCGGACGCGATGCTCCGAAGTTCTGTTTCCAATTCTGCAGCGTTCTCGCACATGTCTTCATCGGGTACGAACAAAGACGGTGCGGCAGTCTGTTTGGATATATCGTCCTCGACACTGTCTATCATTTTCGGAGACAGTACCAGCGGAGAATCCATAGCTTGTTCCTCGGATTCTTGAAGAAATTTAACAGCCGACTCAAGCTCAGATATTTCAGAGCTAGGTTGAGATGTTTCCACGCCAGACGGAGCATCGTCCAAATTCTCGCTTTGATCAACATTCTGCAACAAAATATCTGATGCCAATTCTAACTTAGATTCTATTTCCCCTAGATCACCTACAGATTCCAGAGGAGTCTCTTCGAAATCCATCACCAATTCATTTTCTGCTACATCAATACCCTCCCTCGAATTTTTCTGCAAATTCTCATCGTTTTCCATCTTATCTGTAGACTCTGAAAAGGCAGTTTCATGGGCTCTTAAGGTGCTGCTATGTCCAGCTACGTCTTCTACTTTAGCATATTCAGCTTCGATTGTATCAGACTTCTCTCTATCGGTGTCTTCCAATGGAGCAGAACTTCTGTCTGTTAAACAACTACTCACCACATCTATTACATAATTCGATGCTTGTGTAGTATCAGGTTGGTCTAATAAGAGACTCATATCTATATCTTTAGATAATTGTTCTGATTTCTCCAATTGCTCCTCAGTTTTCGTTTTCGACCCAGGATAACCTTCCTCTGACATTAACTCTAGTTCTAGCAAACCTTCCAAGGAATTTATATTTTGACTGGAAATTGTATCTTCCCTATCTATGCTTAAGATATCTTCTGAATTTTGTGGCAACTTCTCAGTTAATTCTTCCGTTTCAGTTCCTACTAATGGTGAGTTTTCAGATTTTTGAAGAATGTTTTCTATTTGGTTCACTGCATCTGTTTCTGTGACCAAAATATTTTTCAAATCAGTTGCAGTTTTTGCATCATCCAGAATACTTGTAACAATATCCTGCGTGTTTTGGGACTGCTCTCCAGAAAAAATCTCTACATTATTAGCAGTTTCTAGGGTATCCTTCAGCCTGTCTTTATTGGTATCATGTGCTGAATTATTATCTTCCTCTTCTTGCTTCTTTAATAATTTTTCATTTTTATTTGATTCTTCTATTGCAATATCATCTGACTGTACAGGTTCTGCTATTTTTATCTCGGCAGTGACTGATTTTTCTACATTCAATGAATCATCTATTTTAATAACAGTACCTTCCTGATCTTGCCTCAAATTTCTTTCACTTTGATATTTCACAATATCGCTTTCAACTGTATCTTGTGATTCAATCTCTTCAGGTTCTAAACTTAAATTTATTTCTTCAGTCATATGTTCTTCCTTTGTATCATCTTCGGGTACATTGGCATCATCTGTAATTTCTTCTGTCCCAGCATTTACTTCTTTTTGCAAAACATCTTCTTTAGATTGTTCCGTGGAATCTCTTTCTACGATAGAGCAGGTATTTTCATCATACTCTAACTGAATAATTTCACTTTTCATATCTGCTGATAGCTCTTCTTCTACAGTAACCTTGGAAGAGCTTTCTCTTTCATCTGTTTGCATCTGATCTTCAATAGTATCGACATCATTCTTTTCCCTTGACTCCTCTTCCATTGTGACCTTTATAAGTATTTGTTCACTCTGTACGTCTTCTCGCTCTATCTTCTCTTCAATTTCTGTAACTTCTACGTATGTTTGTTCTTTAATTGTGGCCATCTCTTCCATTTGCTGTTCAGCTATAACCATGCCTTGTATTTGCTCTTCACCTGCAACTTCTTCTTTTTGTTCTCCAATTAAGATTGTGTCTTCAACTTCATTTCCAACTATATCTTTTACTCCTGTTTGTTCCTCGATGGTGCTTTTCTCTGACATTTGCTCTTCAATTCTTATTTCTTCTTGCTGCTCAGAAATGTTTACATCCGGTCTTGAAATTATCGTTGGTTGTATTTTTTGAATTGCCGTATTTTCAGGTTCATTCGATTCTAGGCTTCTCTCTTTAGGAACACTGTTTTCACCTCCCATTTCCATGGGAGTAACATCCACTACTTCTATTACTTTATCATTATTTTCCTTCATAGATTCTTCAACTTTGTCTTCCGTTATATCTGTTTCCACCATAGAAGTTGCAGGTTCTACATTTAAATCTATATCCATTGGAGTTTCATATTTAGTTGTGTCAGAACTTGTTGATATATTTGCTTTCAATTCTTCAGATTTCTCTTGAGTGGTACACAATTCTGTCGTTTCTACTGGTTCAGCAGTAACAACTTCTTCCATCTCAATTCTTTGCAGTTCAGATGATACAGAATCTAAATTCTCTTTCTCTTCCCTTTCCATTTCTATGTCAGATACTGCATCATCAACTTTACTTGCTGAATCCTCTTCTGAATTTATGGAAGTTTGTTCATGGGATTTTGAAGGGAATTGAACGGAAAGTGGCTCTGTAGGCTGCACTTCTACTTCTGCTTCCACCGCCTCCATTTTTCCTGGTACTTGTTGCGATTCTAACCCATCAGCTTTCTCATTTGATACTCCTCCAATGTTTGCATCTTGTATTGAATTATCTTTGTCCGATGCATTAATGGCAGGATTATCTATGCTGTCTGACTCTATTTCTGATTGCACTAGATCTACAGAGAACCTACTTTCTGTTCGTCTAACTGCAGTATCAGTGCTTATTTTATCATCTGCCCCTATGATTAGTACTTTATCTTTATTTACTAGATTGCTTTCAATCTCTAAAGTATTTACATTTTCTTCGTTTCCCCAATTTATTTCCTTTTCTTCAGTTATATATTCTTTGCTATTACAGCTTTCTCCATTGCCTACATCCATACATTCTGGAATCTCTTGATCATTTAATATCCCTGTACCTTCAATGACTTCTGCTTCTGGCTTTTCATCTTTTTCTTTTACTTTCGTCTCAAATCGTTCCATAGTTCTTTCCACTACTGTGATACATCTTTCCTCTTCTGACGCTGTTCCTTTAGCATTACTTATTTCAATGGCAGCTATATCATCACTTTGTTTTGGACATTCTGAGACAGTATTGCTGGGACTATCTTCTACTTTGCATTCATTAGCAATGTCCTTTGTGTCTATTGATACTGTATATAATTCTTCTGTATGTTTAGACATTTCAAAACCATCAGATGTGTCAACCTCGGTAGCACACACCTTCTCATTGTCTATTGTTTCATTAACAATGTCTTTGTCTGTGCAACTTTTCTCTGAACTTACATTATCAATTTCTTCTGAAACTTTATTTACATCTCGCTGTGATTCATCAAGCACGTTTGCAGCATTTTTCTCCTCACAAGGCATTAAGCTATTTTCGTTAGAATTAGTTGTTAAACTTGCAGGCTTTGCTTCTTCATCATTAACAGTCGATTCTTGAGAATCGTCTGAACTATATGCTTCTCCGATTAATTGTAAACTTCCACGAATACTGTTTTCATTTTCTCTATGTATTATCTTGTTATCCGCCATAGTTACTTCACTATTGCTGCCTTGTCCTTTACTTGTACTGCACCTATTAACGTTTTCTTGGTTTCTTATAGTTTCCGAAGACACTGAAACAATAAAATGTTCAATGTTTTTAGCTTCAATAACAGATACATAGCCCATTAATATGTTAACAGACTTTAAATCGTCTGCTTTATCAGACATCTTTATGTTATCATTCTTTTCTATTATATTACCCTCTTCCTCCTTACTTTTATTCTCCTTTTGCACTGCTGACGTTGTTCCTGCTGCTACCTGAGCTCCATCCGTCTTGGATTCTGTGATCATTTGAGAGAGTGCATCGATCTCGCTCTCCAAAGTGGAATCGTTAACAGGTTCCGATTGAACACCTATAATATCATTAATATCCATTATACTTAGAGCTTCTGTATCGTAGGTTTCGGAATCACTGTCGATACAATAAGGGGCATAACGATCGGACGATCTGTCCTTGGTTTCTTCCGTTTCGCCTTTGGAGCCAAACAGGCCCATTTTAGAACTCTCAGACATTGTTTTGATAATTCACGCAGGGTACATTAAACCTGCTGCTGCAGACTCGTTTCTTCACTGTGCTTGTCCATGTGAGCAGGAAATTTCGCGACATCAAACGCTTTATTTTTTGCAACTTTGTGGTCCCTGATACCTGCTTGTTGGTACGGTATCATTGTACCAAATAGTTTTTAAATCTTGTGGCATTCAGGTTTATTTGTTTTCTTTTTGCCTCGCATACATAGCCAAATTTTATTTCACCGCGAACTTTCGTATCGATTTTCTTCTAAACGAGCGCGCGAATTATTACCGAGTATGCTAATCGCTTTGTAACGGATGCTGTTCGCACCCAACCTAACCTGTAACTTCGGAACTAATTCGGAGTTTTCAAAATACGTTTTGTCAGTTCAACATGGTTCAACGTCTCTCCAAGCGACGCTCAAACATCAAAGATGTCCCCACTTTCCTGAATATAAGATTTCAATGCAGAGAGCAGAGAACAACGTAGCGATGGGACTACTATCGATGGTCAACACTATCGAAAACTATCGATAGTTTCTTTTCACTATCGATCACCATCTAGTTTTTCGAAATCGTATACATGGCGCCATCTCGTGTTTGAAGTCGGCCGAAACGTCGTAAATGATGTACAGACATCTGATGCGAGATGGCGCCACGTACACGGTTTCGGCACTTCCGAAAAGACGTCACCAAAATGTTGATTTTCGACGTTTCGGCCGACTCCAACCACGAGATGGCGCCACGTACACGATTTTGGAATATGTTTAACCACAGACCAGACTACAGGATAAACTGCGCGTCTTACGGGATTGCGTGTCACTTGTCCTAAAATATCGATCCTAAAATACATTTATGCAAGTATATATAATTTAATTATTTATTGACAATTATTGTATACGGCAAGTTTTATAGTTTGTCAGCCTATCAATAGTAGTGATGCAGAAACGTCGATAGTGGACACTATCGATAGTTTCCCATAGTTCGACCATCGGCCATCGATAATTATCGATAGTGAGGAAAATCATTTATGCATCTATTATTTATTTTTATTGCACACTAATAACTTGCAATATTGTAATAAAATAATAATAAATTACAATCACGAACGTTGATTTTTATTTATTTTATTTACACATCTTTCTATAATTATCACCCGAATATACAACTATACTTAATCGCAAATGACTTTCTAACTTAATTCTTTAAGTAATTGTTAATTTATTACATTTTTATATTCTATTGGTTACCGCTTAAAATGACTTCTGTGCAAGATTGCACAAACGCATATAGCTATATATTATTTATATTATATATAAAGATAAATGTATCTATTGTATGCATATATGTATAAGTATAAATGTACATATTCATAAGTAATTATGTATATACATACATACATTTATATTCTTATATACATAGTTATAGTCAACACAGAAGAATAGATTGCAAAGATACCTCTATCTAGTAATTTGCATGTTTCGTATAATTTATTTTATTATTCATTAACCATTTCATTGTTAGTAACTGATCATATATTAGAATTGGGCGACATTAACTTTATGCATACATAACAATCGCACACGCGCAACTGCGTATACTTATAACGAAAGGAATAATCTGTTGTAATACAATGTCAATTATGGTATAAATTCATAACAAAACGGGTGATATTCGCGAGTAAAAAAATATTGTAACGAGCGCGACATGTAGCTACATTCAAAAGTTATTTAATTTTATTATTTATGCATTGTAACGTATGCTCTCGCTCTCTCACTATTTTTGGTTTACACTGTATCATCAATTCAAAAAGTTCTTTACAACATACGTATACCACGAAAAGCTTTTTTAAATGAAAAAACTCTAGTAATAACTGTATTATTAATAGTGAATATATTAAGTATATATTAATAAGCAAATTTGCAAGTTCCCCAAATTTGTTCTTTTTTTAATTTAATGAAACTTAATTATGCATGTAGATTAATAATAATGTACATGTAATATATGTGTGTGTGTGTGTATAAACAAGTATAGTTCAGCAATCTATAAAAAAAAAGCATTCATAAAGAAAAATTATGCAACGCAACGACAAATAGCTTATACTGTTTTTATGTAAACATATCTTAGCTTTGCTGAATTCAGAACAGACGTACATATAGATATACATTGTTTATTCATTTATGCTTATATATACATATATACTCGTAACGTTTTGTAAACATTACCAAAACAATATGAAAAGCATGTTCAAAGAATGTTGAGTATTGCTAAAAATTATTCTACGAATATGCAGGATGCAGATTATATGCGTACAAAAAAGTCATCAAGTAAACTATATGTGGCATGTAGTAAAAAGACGAATTGAACAAAAATTTAAGGAAATGGCAGTTAATCCAATGCAAGGTAAGAACAATTTTATGGAATGTGGGAAAGAACAATCATGATTATTTATGAGTGAATATAACAGAACGTTTTAATAAGAAAGCTGCATTAAAATATGATAGGTCAAGAAAGTCCTTAGCACCCTCCAAAATCTAGACTGTGATTTTTACATACCATTTAGGTATTGAGTATCTTTAAAAAGAGATGTAAATTTCTCATTTAAAAACATCACATCATGAGTATACTCAAACGTATAAATATCTATCAAACTCAATTTTATAAATTATGCGTCAAAGTAATCGAAATAATTTTCAATCATAACATTCATAATATGTGACTGAAAAGGAGGTAGAATGCTAAATATTTTACATTTGTAAAATTAAGTGTTTCATGTCTAGATGTTCCTTTTTGTTTCTTATATTGTCCCCTCTAGTTGAACTTATAAAATTCTAAATTCAATGTATATCTATATAAATCGCCAAATAGGTCCACGTATTTAAATGTTCATCATTATAGAAACGAGTTACAGTTTTACTGAAACACTCTTAGCGTTTTCCTACGTTGCAGTATCACCTTCCTCTTGTTCAAGTCTAGATGAACCACATACACGACATTTACAGCAAACGATACACGGTGCAGCCAATAGAAGTAACGGCGATGCAACAAGCAGCAGCAATCCGAATCCCGCAAAAATTCCAATAACTTGTGTTCTGTGCCAAATGACTGATGCACGCGAATGGCCCAATTTATTCTTGCACGGTCCCTTGTCGTAATGCCGCAACAAAAAGTCATCCTACAGTGTTCATCGTATTTTTAGAATTAAAAAGATTTCCAAAGGAAAATCGTCATTATTAATATATTTACTTACATCTAAAGAAGCTAAGCAATACCAGCAGAAAACATGTTTACACCTTTTACACATCATTTGAGCGCATCCTTCGTCCTTTTCAATAGGTACAGAACACATGGGACAGCATTTAATATGATCACCATCGAATGGTATGCCCAATGAGAGATCTGAACATGGACCACTATGCCAGGATTCTCGACATATAGAACAGAAATCTGTAGAGCAATTAGGGCAATGAATAGGTCCAACAGGAGTTCCATTCGATCCAGTAGCATTTATGGAACATACTGTTTCACAACCCGCACGTGGACACCAAGCTCGTGCCTTGTCCATAGACACATCTATATATATATCGTAAGGAAAAATTATTAGATTTGCTTTTGTTAATGTACACAAAGAATAAGCTTTACACACCTCGATTCAAACGAAATTTATGATGTTTTTCCATAAGCTCGGGACTAACGAGATTCGATATCTCTTTCATGGAAAGTATCGCTCCTTGTTCGCACTGTGCATCAGGACAGCTAATTTCGTACGCACCTGCTTCAATTTCAAATTCCACGTACGCTTTCATACACTAAAACATACAAATTATATACATATATCGCCAGCAAAATATGATGGTATGTATGTGGGGAAAAAGTCATCACGTACATCTTTACAATAGGAACAACCACAGCCTTGTATCTTACACATTGCGGAGAGAGAAGTATCAACAAGACATATTTTACAAAAACTGCGTCCAAGCGCTTGTTGAGAACTTGCAGTAACAAAACTGCCTCCGGCTAAACTGTATCGTGAACTGGACGCCAATGATAAGAAACTGGAGCAGCGAGAACAAACTCTACTGCGATTTATCGGGCGACCCTCTAAAGCGGAAGTGCTTAAACCAACAGCGGTTTCGCATTTTCTTAATACTCCTGGGCCTAGGCTCAACCAGCTATTTCCACGTGCTTCTAAGCTAGCGCTACTTTCAGGTCTAAGCAAAGGAGTGTCTACTCCTTTTCCCAAGGCAGACCTTTCCGTCAAAGAGAGATTAACAACACTGGCTTCCTTGCGCAGCAACGGTAATCTGGCTCCAGTTAGTTTATTAGATTTATCAACTTTTTTCTGATTAGTTGCAACTTTATTAGGAGGATTAACGGATGTCACTGAACTGGTCGCTGTACCCATATCCATTAGCGGAGCTCGTCGTACGACGAGCGAATGTAGGCTAGGCATCCCCTAATTATCAATGTAGATTTCACTACTGGTTGCAGACAAGAGCTGAGCTTACTGACTTCCTTTTGACAGTTTGCAGCAGCGCTTGCCATGTAAGATAAATTGTGTAGAACTCGTGAAATTTAAAAACGTCACACCCGTAAAACGGTTTGGCACTGCATTTTTCAAGCCACTCAAACGAGCATAGTTTCACTGTATATCTCATATTTCATTCCCTTAGAATTCTTAAGCTTTGTTCCGTATACATATATTTATATACATGTATATTCAAGGTATGCAATTGAATATTGATTTCTCTTCGAAAAATTAGTCTTTTTTTACGAAATACTTGTATTTTCAAATAAATCTGCCAAAATACTATTACTCTTGGCACTAATCACGAAAGGAGAAAACACGAACTCCGAAGCGGTTAATTAAAGGGCTACAATGATGTTCAAACGATAAGATATTAAATACAAATTCTTCGAATTGGACGACACATCGATAACAACACGGTCAAAAAGTATTACTTCCTTTGGACGTTATTTTTGTTGTGTCTGTCAGTCCGAAATATGTCGCGAAAGTATGAAAATTGCTACGTAATATTACACACATATTCGTTATTCGATGAGGTGCACATCTATTGATATTTGAAGCATCAATCTCTACAAACGTATGCTCATCCCATTAAGATAGAATACAATTTTACAATTCTCCTCTAGTATTACGGACCGTTTCGCGTAATATGTCACAAAAATACAGCAAACTGTATACAAATTACCGACTAACTACTTCCGCCCCCACTTGCTCATTCGTTTTTTCCTTACAATGTAGAAAAAAAAATTATTACTACGTTCATATTATGATATCCGCGGAAGAATTATAATTATTTTTGTTTTGACATATTGCGTGCCCAACATTGCACGGCCGAACATATAATATGGAGAACAGTGATAAAATGCTATGCAGCGTGAAATTCGGAATTCTGGTAAAGCACAATTTCGTGGCTAATAAATTTGTTGTATACGACTTTTACAAATTATTTAAGCTGTTGCTAACTATACGGAACCGTGTTGGAACGTTATTTTTCCTCTCGCCAGAATTTTTAATCTTACTTCTAACAATTGATAACAACATTTACAGAAACATACTTGTGTTTGACTTTATAATAGATTTTATTTTCTATTTTGTTTCAAGTTTTTATTTCAATGCATAAATCTGTTGACACAAAAGAAACTTCAACTATAGCAATATCTTGCAATCTGGTCAAATCATAACATCTTTATGATGATACATTGCACGTAAAATTGAAACGACTTTCTGCAGGAACCCATGGGTAGTAGAATGTAAGAACAAGTTAAAGTTTCTCACCAATTCATGTTTCACATTTGCTTTACACATTGTGATTACGAAATTAATTACGATGTGACAACAAAAAAACGAACTGAGATGGAAAATTCGAGTACACTTTTGAGTATAGTCTACTGTACACGACCAGTGTTCACATACTTTAAGAAAATGTAGATCAAACGCGGGAAGTTTAATGTAAAATAGCAACGTATATGTTACATATTTTTATTTATTTTTCAACAGGAGGCATTTCCCACTTATGGTAAATCAGAAACTATATTCTCAACACAGTGGAAGACAAAGTGAATGTTAAAAGGTACTTACTGTACTTAATATATAATAAAACTTAATGCAATTATTAACTGGATATATGGATTTCACAATAATTATTTCATTACAATCAAAAAATGTTTTCGATAATAATAATAATAATAATATATACTCATCGGGATATTTTTGTATTATGAACTCTTGTAAAGAATGGGCAGTTGTTATATATACATTTTATGACACAAAAATAAGTGAAAATTAAAAAATATAATATCAGATCGGCGTATGATAGCTCATTACAATTTTTCGTACAAATATTAAAAAACAGAGTACATAGACATGTATATTTACATATTGTTAATAGTATTATAATTGTAAAGGTATCCATGACTTACATCATGAAACCCAAGGAGTACCTTTTACTATTTGTCTTTAAAACTTCATTACAGTTGTATCAAAATTGAGCAAATCATATATATTACATTACCGAGATTCAATAACAATAAGTAACAATGATGGCAAACTAAATTCAATAGATGTGAGAATAAGGTACCACTTTAACATAGGGCAGTAATAATTACGTACACCTTCAATGCATAATAATATTAATATTGGACTTACAAACAGTTATACCACATAATTGTAACTGTAACAGCCTTCATGGAAGATGAATATCCAAGTAATCGCTACAAGATTCTCTTTGACTAGAATATTTTGTCTTGTTTTTTACCTAGACTATCAATTGGTAATGCTTTTGGAACATGGCATGATAATTGTATGAAGTCATTCCTTTTGCAATTCAGTGAACAAAGGTAGGGTGTAAACTATATGTTGTCAAAATGGAAATTTGTATTTTTGTTAACATTATAAATTAAAATACGTATAAAAAGAACAGGAAAAAATGTGGTGACTACAATTATGTTGTAGTTTTCAAGAATTATATGAATAACGACTTACAATTAACTTAATATTTACTATTATACAAGAAATTCGTTCGTATGCGTAGTCTATACAGCATACATAACCAGTATAAATATTTTCGCAAGTTCGTTAGTCACAGCTTGCGCACAATGAACGCTATGAATTAGGTAGTAATATCGGAGGCTGAACGTAATTTGTCGTTATATTTGTCATGACTTGTTATAACTATACGTTAAAAAATAAAGCTGGCATAATAATTAAAAATTTATGTTTTATAAGGAAATGTTGCCGGGTATACTGTACTGTCCTTTTCGGGAATGTGTGTCGACTGCTCGTACAGCGAAGTAATAATTATTGCCTTCAGAAAACTGTAAAAAGAATAAGGATGTTAAAACCATGTGTTCATATATTTACACTAATTTTTAACGCTAGTGTTTTAGATTACTTGTGTAAGCGTGCACGCCATAGGAAGCGGTAAAGCTCGAACATCGCCAACTTTCTTCCACAGCGATGTATTGGGTGGGACACCAACAATTTCTTGATATGCATACAACTGATAACTAGCAATATCCGCATATTTATCAGTTAAATTCATATTCCAAGACAGTATTATGCCTAGATAACAGAAATAAGCTTCTTATTCATTTTTCTATTTATTCGTTTCACTTACGTATATAAAATCGCATTTTGTAACTCACCATTTGCAACTTTAGAAATCTTCAATGACGGTGCTGGTGGTGGAAGTTTCCAAATGGGATTTACAGGGTAAGTGCGTGTATCTGGCAAAGGTGCAGGGTGCTGAGACAAACAAAATTATAATAATTATGGTTGCTAAAAGAAACAACTCCTACAAAATACACAATACCTTATTTAGCTGAATATTGGAAGTAGCCGGTGTTGTTAAAACTCGAACTGTTCCATTTGCAGCTGTTGAAGTTCCTGTAAGAACGCTTGCATTATATTGCCACAATATTTGTACTGCTTATTCGACCAATACTGCTTACCTGTTTTATATGTTACCGTTGAAAAGGAAGCTCTACACGACGTTGCTGGTCGCATCTGCAATTATAAATCTCTTTTTATAAAAGAAAAACGTATCTATAGAATTTTTTGTGTCTGTTTTTATCTTGATTTAATGTATGCCTTACCGGATTTGAACTTGGCGTTATTAACAATTGCCTTGTTGGTCCCATACTCACGTACGCCAATCGAGGTGCATTCATGTTATTCTGAATTATACGTGTTACGATTTACTCTATTAATTATACGTACATACACATTACGTAATATATAAATTATAACATTCTATTTAATTACCACTAAGGCAGTAGGCGTTGGTTGACTAGCAGGTTGTACTACTCTTATACTAGGTGGCTGACTTGTAATAGCAACATTCCCAGGAAGAGTCTGAATTACCCTTTGGAAACAGGGCTGTGCTTTTTGTGCTAAATTTACTTGTTGATCTGTCACTGTGCTCGTAACAACTGGAACGCTGCCACCTATAAATTATGAACTCCATCAATCATAATTACCCAAAATGTATAATAGAGGAAATGAAAAAGTTTAATACCTTTGCTTTTTTCTTCTTCGTCGGTAAGATCAATAAGATCGTTTGTACGAGGTTTTGCAACGGCGATTGTAGTGGAGCCTTGACGATTTACTTGATTAGGGAACTTCCCATTTAGAACTATAGCTTGCTGTGATTGTAGTGTTTGCGCTTGTTGCTGCACCGTGTAGTGAAAAAATTTGTATTGAACTAATAATTAAAATGTCAAACAATATATTGCAATACTTACATTTGGCATCATTTGTTGAATACTAGACTGATTTGATAATGCCAATGATTGTTGCCCGTCTGGAGGCTTAGCAACGACAAGAGCTGCAGGAGTAACAGCAGGCAAAATATTTGTAGACTGAGTGGGATTTTGTGATACAATAGGAGTTTGTCCACTTATTGTTTCATTTCTCCGTGGGGATCTTGTTTTAATGCCCCTTCTCGGACTCATCGTATTTATTTCACTGTTAGAAGTCTTAGGCGTAACATTACTACTTGAAACTTGTAACGATTTCATATTAGAATTCTGCTGTAGTTGCCGCAAATTTTGCATTCCGTGATCCTGTATAAATGGGACAACAATACAGTATAATAAATGGAATGTGGAGCTTTGTAAATCTACCACAGTAAAAATATTGTCTACATACCGTAACGAAATTAACTTGCAATCCGACAGATCTATTAATTTTAATCGGCGGTATAGGTTTATCGTTATTCGCACGTCGATCAGCAGCATTGCGATTTAAGACCATTTCAAAATCTTTAATTTGTTTGGACAACAGCTGACACTTTGCGCGTGTTATTTCTTGATTTCTTTCTGATATGCGTGCTTGTTCTCTCAACCTACCGATTTCATCACGCATAGTAAACGTTTCAACAATTTTTTGTATTAGGAGCTCTTCTAATTCCTACAAAAATTATGTAATTAAAATATCTAAAGTGTTGTAATTAGAATAATTTACTAAAATCTTTCAATTATTAACATACTTCCTGCTTTAATTTTGTCAGCTTTTCATTCAGATCTCTTTGAAAAAATTTATGGATAAAGCTAAGCTTTTTAATGTTTTCAGAATTACTCTCCTTTGTTTTTACATCATTAGGTGGTATGTCTGAATTGATTTTAACTCTCTTAATAGCACCGTTCATGGCAGAGCTGTCAATATCAGGGCAATTACGTTTTAGTGAGGGTGATGATAACGGTCGTGCTTCTCGATTCATCTTATAGTTGATAGCCACCAACTTTTCTGAATTATCACTGATCTCTGGGCCACTATCATAAAGCAGGAATTCCTCTCTTATGATTTTTTCTGCGTTTTTTGCTGTTTGTCTTTTCTGCCTTCCGCTATCCGCAACTGTAACAAAATGTACCAGTAACAACTAAAATAATATAAATTAATTCAATAAACTCATTGTTCATACATAATATAGAACTCTTACATATAATGTTATATACTATAAACAATAATACATAGACAAGTTTTCATACCAATTTAAACAGACAAATATATTTATAAATTCGTATACATAAACTGAGAATTAATTTTGCAATATCGTCAACTTTTAGAATATGATATATGTATAGTACAAATTCCACTTTCTTGTATTTACATGTAATATGCAACGGTAATTAAATTCAATTGGTATCATATGCATATTATGATTGTATATTTTGTTGATTAAGCAATTGCACTTTATCGTAGAACTTGAACCTTTACACCAATGTACTCTTTACAAATGTAAGACTTATTATCAAACTGAAGCAGCATAAATTAAAAAAAATTGGGTGCTAAATAGTTCCATAACTTTAGGAGTTTCATTGTTAGTAATCTTAAATGTGTATACTATGGTTTAAAGGTATATACAGAATTTCTAAATCAAAGTATCTATACGTACAGACTTTGTAATCAATTATTAAAGCCTAGCAAAGGTTGACAGCAAGCTCTAAGAGATTAGTACATACTCCTAGACTTCTTACAATTTCTATAAAAACTGTTGTTACGATCACTTTGTGTTTGCCATGATTTCTACATGTATAGCACATCCTACCTTGTTTATCTTCCTCAGTAGCAGCTTCTTGTGCTGTGACGATCTTTTTTTTTCTTCGTCGTCTCCGCTTTCGTTTGGTATTGTTACCAGTATTATCTTTTGAATCAATAAGGGAAGGTAATTGTGGTGTTAGATTAGACGAAGCATTTTCATTCGATGTTAACTCAGTGTTTTCACTTGTCTTTGTAATTTTATCTGAAGAATTTATTACCGAGTTTTCCTTTTCTTCAAGGTTTGTACGGTTTTGAGTGGAACCTTTGTTTTGTCCGGTAAGATCAATTTTAGGAG
This sequence comes from Holcopasites calliopsidis, assembly GCA_023838395.1. Classification (NCBI taxonomy): domain Eukaryota; kingdom Metazoa; phylum Arthropoda; class Insecta; order Hymenoptera; family Apidae; genus Holcopasites; species Holcopasites calliopsidis. The sequence continues at coordinate 526,366 of JALHAQ010000011.1, forward strand.
GCATTTGTTCTTTTGAAACAGTTGATTCACTAATTTTAATAGAGCTTGTGCCATTATCATTATTGTTCAATTGCTTCTTGTCGTACTCTTCACTATTACTAGCTGATTTTATCAATGTATTATCCTGTATAATTCTGATTTCATTGTCATATGTGTTGTTAATTAACATATTCAACAGAACACTTGTGGATTTTGAAGTGCTACCTTCAGTACTTTCGTTTGGATTTGATAAAACATCCTTCCCCCTGCTTCCAAGAATTTCCTTTGGATCAGAATCTACTACATCTGGTTTTACAATAGCATTATCGTTTACTTCTATTGCTTTCACTTTTACTACATCCGTACCAAAGCCGTTGTTAGCAACTTTTTCAGGTAATTGCATTTCAGATCTTGCTTTCTCTCCTGAATCAAATTTTTTATCATCTACATTATCAACCGCTTTATCTCTCCCGCATTCGGTCACATTCGGAATAATTACATTGTCTATTTCCGATTTATTTTTATTACCCTCATTGTCCTTCATAATTTCTGCTGCATCATCATTTTTGTCACATGTTACACCCACGTTTAACGTTTCTATTGTTTCAGGATTGTCAGAAACAGGAAAATCACTTGCATCAGTATTTGTGTTATTTACACCATCTGTGCCAGTTTTCTCTGCCTGTTTATGATCATAAGAATCTAATCCAGATCCAGATTCTATTACTTCCTCATTGAAAGTGTTATTTACATCACTAAATTCATCATCACTAGATTCCATTACATCCATGTTTTCTTCTAAATCCTGTGGTAATTTTGGATTATGATTGTCAGGATCCATATTATCAAATGTTTGTTCATGGAATTCATCATTTGTAAAATCTTCTACTTGCTCAATTGGGAATTGATTTGGTTGACCATTATTCACGTCGTTATTAATAAAAGTCTCACCGTTTAATATGCCATTGTTCTCTATTGTATTGTCTATGCTAGCTTTTTTCTTTTTGACCGCATGTTTTGGTGATACATTTGTATTTGAAGAAGATGCAAGAGCCTGATCAAATTCATTTGAACTATTTAGCTTCTGCCCAGTAGAAACTTTAAATCTTTGTTTCGGGTGTCTGTTACCATACATCGATCTGCTGTACGAACTAAACATTCCATTACTTCTTCCTCGTTCGAAAGGAAGAAATGCATTATGAAACATCATGTTGTATTCATACAATTGGTGTCTATATGGCCCTGTATGTGTTAAATAATGACCTCTGTTATATGAGGGATGATTGACATTAGAAAAAGAACGCACACCAGGGTTCCTGGGAAATCTCCATTGAGGCCATGGCCGTTGCATACTACTTGTTTGCAGTCGCATCAGCCTATTTTCGCTTCTTTTAACATCTCTTCCATCGTCAAATACTATCTTTTCATCCATGGAAATATTACCTGTACGATGTTCCTCTTGCTTCTTTTCCATTGAAGTTGCGTCACTCTTGGCTATTTTTTTTTCTGGAACAGGAGGAGCTCGGACACCTTCATCCTTTCCAGATGTCACTTCTGTAATTCATATAAAACAAATAATATTCATTCAATGCCTTTAACATCTTGATCCACCACTGGTATATGATCATTACCAATTTGATTAATTTTCGGGTTATTTTCTTGATTATCTAAAGCAGGTGCTAAACAATCCTCTGCCTCAATCTCATCGTCATCGGATAGCCTCAACCGCATACTATCATCTGAAAGTGCATCCTCTTCATCACCATCATCACCTGCACCATATAATAGCTCCTCCTCTCTTTCTTTTGATAATTCATCCATATGGTTTGTATTAATACGAGATAGAGAATGCACAGATTCAGAAGAATGTAGCGTATCACTTCTTAAAGCATCCATCACAGAAAACACGGGATATGCAAGACAATATCACGATTTACTCATTTAATACTTTTGACCTGTAAACGGTGACATTGCTTTAAACAACTCACTTTTAAATTGTGGATCCTTAAATCTATACCTCTTATTATATCCTGGTATATAAATACAAAATGCATCAATAACAAGTGTTACTAGTCATATCCATTTTCATGTAAATTTCTTTTTTCAATCAACCGAGAGTGATTTAGCCTTGAATTTTATACAAATTGAAACTGTGAATGTAAGTAACATAATAAAGATTGTTTAATTTTAATAAATAACACCCATAATTTGATATATGTTATCGAAGAATTTTGCTTTTATTAAGTCTGAATTATTTTAATTGTACAACAACATCAACTTTAAATTTTGCAGTTTGCTGATAATAAATTTCTATGATAAAGGCTTACAGTACAACAGAACTTTAAATTAACATACAGTATATGATAGAGTTTGGACAGTCTTCTTTATCTTTTACAATAAAATAACATAATTCGATATAAATTGCCACATATAGATATTACCAGCTCATTACGTACATAAAAGTAATCATAAACATTAATCACGATTCGGTACTAATGCCTCTAGTAAAATGTTATACTTTTCATTTAAAACATGAGACATTACTCAATGTGGGCCCCTTGATGACGCAATTGCATGAGCCGCCCCTGGCCCATATTTAAGTACTCAACTATCAAAAATGGCGGACTTGAGGTATATTCCTTACATTCCTCATTTCATTTCAAATAATAGATATATTACATCCAAAATATATATATACATCATTCTTTTAAAATGTCCAAATACAGATTTTAATCGCGTAGCATTGTATCACGAAAAATGTTTAGATTAATGGAACAACCAATTCGTACTTTTGTGTCACTAACTTTACAGAACTTTAATGGATTCGGATAGGTCTGAAATACTCTTTTTATATAAAATCGTATTGCAAATACACAACGCGAGGGGTTACGATTAATTGTCACACATGAATATTACAAAACAAATATGATTTAATCTATGAACCATTTATATTCAGAAAGGCGGGCTTCTACACGAACTTCCCTATTGAACGAAACTGCTGACCATAGGCCCCAACATGTGTCCTAACGAAGTTCAACGAATGCACACGAAGTCAACCAATATGGCGTGACAATTCGCCACCGACCTAGCTAATTTTGAATACTGCACGTGCAAATTTATATAAAAAGGCTTTTAAACTTAAAGCGAAAATAAAATACGTAAAATTTAACTGTAAGTCTAGTTCTGAAATTGTTAAGCAAAGGAGTTAGTGCTATTTAAAAAATTCGTAGCAGCAGTACCCCCCACCCCTCCGACCCTTTTAGTACTACCCAACACTACTTAATATTTTACATTAGTATTAGCATAAAAAAAAATTAACTTGTTGAATTGGTGCAAATATAAAAATTTATATCCTGATCAAGTTTTACGTATACTTTTTGATATAATATATGCATAATACAAGAGTACTGCAATTGGAATAATGGTTGTATCATATTTATCAAGTTATTGATAATGCATCAAACATCACTAATGATATAAATATTACTTTATAATACCAAATGACTTTATATTGGGTGTTTAATAAGTAGACCCATCCCCTTCCTTGGCCATTCACTACGAGGTCAACATGCATCTCACTGGTAATACAATGTTGATTTTATTGAGTGGGAAAAATGTGGTACTTTCACAATTTATCATCACAATGATCGATACAAATTAAATATTTGTATACAAGTATTCTGTACTTTGTATACGACATTAAAACAAATAACAAGCCTTCATTGTGGATGTATTGTTCTATAACATTTCGAAATTTGTAATCAAATAAAACTAATTCATGTTGATTTCGAAAAGCATAAGTAGCTAAACTTAATATTGCATAATCTTAGACATACTATATATAAATTTTGTTAATTTCCCTTCACAATACAAATAGTTATACAATATAATACTTTGGATGCCTTATATCTACATATAAAAACATCAGTGTATCAGCTTTCATTTTGTATGCCAGAAGAACAAAATGGCGTACGTATGGTCTATAAAATGGCAGCTATTTCTACATATATAGTACGACACAATAGTCATAATCTTTATATTTGGGACTACAGGCCCAAATCCTTAATTGTAATATGAATAGCAACTAGTTATAGTTTTTAAGTCGTAGTATGCATTAAGAAACTTAAGCTAGATATGCCGTAACAACGAGAGAACTATCCTAAGTTTAATAAAAACTGACATGTCAAATAATTAATTTCCGTTTTTGAATATTTGTTCAAAAGCTGTTAAAGTTTGCATTTGTCTATAATTTTATGTAAATATATATCACGATTCGGATCGGATAAAAATTTAGAACAAAAAATCAAAGTGCCCCACTCCTGACTTGACATATAACTGTGTATGTAAGTAATAAACTTACGTTTATATTATATCGTAGATAGTCTTCAATCAGTGATCCACATGCTCTTTGTCTTACAAAAATACGTTGTATTTGCGATAAATGCCAGAAACGAAGATACACTGTGATACTCGTACGTCGAGTATCTGCAACACCGCAACCTAAACAAGCGCTGTGCGATGTTGCCACTTTTACTTATAGCCGTTATATACTCAATGTTTTTGGATAGAATTAAAGTTTTAATTCATGTCCCCGGCTTTTGGTTTACTTATATTCAAAGTATATATCAAATTAGAAACGTTTAAGCTAAGAATTTTATTCAAAATATGCATATAACTATTGACCTACATAGATAGTATGGTTTGCATCCAGATTTTTTGTAACGCATGCGCTTTGGTGCAAAATACTTTCAGAAGTCATATTTGCCGAAGCATACAAAATACCTCCACTTAAGTTAGAAATCAAAATACACCGCGCTTATAAAAATGCCCACAGGTATGCGAGATTGATAATATTCACGTATACGTGACGCTTTCTTTCAATAATTGAAGATTTATTTAAAAAAAATTACTTTTAAGTGTATTTGTGGCCAACTTAGGTGTTGACTCTATACCATTTTACACCATTTTCTCAGTAACATAATAATATCAGAGGTATTGTTTGCCATTGGGACATTTGACGAAGGATACAATATTTCTTTTTTTTTTGACAGCCTGCTAAAAGTTAATAATAAAACAAATGCTTATTAATTATAATTAACAAATGTTACCTGTAGTAATACAACGACTGTGACAAAATATTGCTGCCTGCTTATGTTCATTATCAGATCTTGAGCTTACATATAAGAATTAAATATATAACAACCCATTGACATATGCGTTGCACATCTGCAAATAATACTGATGTGATACAATAAAGTTTATTTAAACGGTTGATTTTTTTAAATTTTTGGATTCTATCGCTCTGTTTTAATAGAACTGTTTCAACCAGTTCATACATAATGGAAGCATAATAGTATTCATAGTTTACTATGAAATTATAGGTGTTACATACATATGTAAACTTATATTATTGCTACCTAAGCCCGGTGGTCCCATCCTCCTCTCAGCATTGTATTCATATATCTCTCAATACATATACATACATATGTATGCATTACATGCATCATACTGTATACGCTTATAAACGAGTCCCCTCACCAGTCCTGAAAATCAGCCTTAACAAGAGAATTAAAAATTTATTATACTCTTTACATATGCCAGCAAAATGAACATTTCTGTTACATCTAAATTGATATATTGATAGCTACTTAAGCATATAATTCTGTTTTATTAGTTAAACTTTGCTAGAATGTGGTGTAATTTACTATAAAATTTAGTGTCACAGTATTGAGTTAAACAAAATAAAATGTTTTATGATTTTTACTGTGTACTTAATTATACAGTAAAACACTATAAAACATTTATATTCTTAAATACTAAAGCGATGCAATTGTTGCTCATAGAAAGCCGGTATAAGGAGACAGAAAATATACTCGAATACACTCTATGAGGATGGTGGATGAAAGTACAATTCTGAAGATGTTCCAGGCGAAAACATTTTTGTTTGCAATATCGGAATAGTTGAACAATTAATTCAGTTTTCTAAACAAGCAACGTGTTATAAATTTCGTGTAAAACATATTGGTCACACTAAGTAAACTAATACGTCCGCATGCGTATTAATTACTTTTCGCGAGCTCGATCGAAATACATTATCCGACGGGAGAGCACTCTTTGGGCTCCAGAGGAAAGAAAAGTTGTTGTAATGGCTGCCGTGTCATGAAATGAAGGTACCGAGCCAGTTTTGTGGTTCCACGATGGAGGATAACTCCAGTTCCGCATCTCAGAATCATAATGGACAATTATCTAGTGGTGCGAATGTTCCGCTGACAAACAATAAACATCAGGGGAATGACAATGGTACTAATGGCGATGCCAAGAATGAGAGGCCACAATACTCTATGCCTGGCATTCTACATTTTATTCAGCACGAATGGGCTCGCTTTGAACTTGAAAGATCGCAATGGGAGCTTGACAAAGCAGAATTTCAGGTATATAATTACAAATTGTTCGAGAAACTTTCGTAATATGTGTATACACATTTCTTTGACATATTCTTTTCTTTTGTCACTTCATCTGTCATATGATGGAACAATGTGAAAACACTATCACTTTGGCGAATATGCAAATAGACAATACAATTTATGCATGTACATATTTTGTTGAAAGGTTTCATTAACTTAAGTTGCACTATATGTATTTCGTAACGGTTTGCCTTTTTTATTGTTGCAATATTGTATCTTAAATTTGAACGCTATAAATGTTAGCTCATTATACTGCAAGCTGTCAAATTTCAATATTGTGCAAACATATGTATGTTATTTTTGTAAACTACAGATACATTGTGTCTATGTTGTATATCCATAGGATCTGTCATACTTTTGTATAAACTACTTGTTCATTAAAACCCAACTTGGATGTAGAAGTAAAATCTCTTTAACATTCATGCTTATCACAAGAAGAAAAGATAAAAATAGTTATAGTAAAAAGAACAAGTTTGTTAAAAACAATTAAATAAATACATAATCAGGTGATTATTATTTCCCTGCAGGCCAGGATAGCTTTTTTACAAGGTGAAAGGAAGGGTCAGGAAAGGTTAAAAAATGACTTAGTAAGAAGAATAAAAATGTTAGAATATGCACTTAAACAAGAACGGTAAGATCTTCTATCGGTTACCATCGTGGAGAGAAAATTTGAATATTTATTTTTATTTAAATATATATTTATATATATAGCAATAATTGATCTGATTTTGCAGAGCTAGGTATCACAAGCTAAAATACGGCACCGATTTGGTAATTCAGGGGGACACAAAGCCTCCCATCTATGAAGAAGGTATTTGCAATTGCCCAAATTCTGATGTCGGAGGTGGCGGTGATGGTGAAGCTCCATTTACATCTGTTAGTAATATCAGTTGGAGACAAGGACGCCAAATTTTAAGACAGTAAGCATAATATAAATTCTAGAATAGGTATTGACCGCATTACTATTAACAATTTTTATAATTGTTATTCTAGATACTTACTAGAAATTGGTTACACCGATACAATCATAGATGTGCGGTCGAACAGAGTGAGGTCTTTACTTGGTTTAAGTAATAATACAGACTCAGAAGACATGAATACTCCTGCACTAAATGGCAATGAACCATCAAACAAGCAAGCAATTGAAAATAATGTTCGCAGAACTCCAGGAAAAAAGGTAGAGGTAAAGAAATCTAGCTGAAACTGATTATATTTACTTATTATTCTCCAGTATTATGTTTTACGATTTTTCTAACGGTATAACTATAGATGTACATATATACATACTCACACACACGATTTAAAAAATTTGTATGTTAACAGCAACCATCTTCCATAACAGAAGCAATAATATTAGATACAGAAGCTGCTGTTATGGCGAACTTTGAGTTTCTAGCTCATACAGATATGGACATGGAGGAAGAAGAAGGAGATGTGGAAGATGATGCTTATGATACTAATATGGATTCTAAACCAAATAAAGTAATATATGTTTTCTACTACCGTATGTAATAAACCATGTTGTTTACTTTTTTTTTAAAGCAAATATTAATCTGCTTTTTACATTTTTCATTTTAGCCATCTATGCTTCTGACAGAAGACGTTGATGCAGAAGCTGAAGAAGTATTAAATGAATTAAATCTTCTCACAGAAATTGAAGAATCACCACCAGGTTCTATTCAATTGGAAATAGATACAGCTGAATGGAGTTAGTGTTCATTCTATTGATAATATTTTGCCCTACAAGTTTTTCAAAAGTATAAAAATCAAAACGTTACAAATTTTCAGATGCGATACATAGAGGTTTACATTCGGATCCAGAGCGTCCAAATAAGGAGGGTGATTCCGCATTGGAATTGGGAGAATTGGAGGAACTATGCGTTAACAATGAAGCAGAAACATCATACGATGTAAGTTTCCGTTGCCTGTATTATTCTTGTTGTTTCCATTTAATCTTTCTATTTAACGAACTGGCTATGCCACATATTGAGAGCTTAATTTTGTCTTTGGTGTGAATAAAAAAAATTCGAACCAGAAATATTTTTATGCAGATGGTAACCACTACGAAGGAAAGCTTAAGAAAAACATGGAATGCAAAATATACACTGCGATCCCATTTTGATGCTGTTCGAGCTCTTGTCTTCCATCCTACTGATCCTGTACTCATAACTGCGAGCGATGATCATACTCTCAAACTGTGGAATCTTCATAAAACGTTGCCAGCAAAGAAGTAAGTTATTTAAGTTTCAAACAGAACAGTGACTTGCTTCTTCTGCTTACTGATTAATTTCTTTTTTCATTTTAGATCAGCTTCATTAGATGTGGAACCACTGTATACGTTTAGGTCGCATACAGGCCCGGTATTATGTCTGGCCATGTGTATTTCGGGCAGCCAGTGCTATAGTGGTGGTTTAGATGGTATGATCCATTGTTGGACCATTCCGTCGGCCAATATAGATCCGTATGACTCTTATGAACCAAGTGTCCTTAGCCAAACACTAAAAGGACATACAGATGCAGTTTGGGGTTTAAGTATGTACCAACCTCGATCACAGTTATTATCAATCAGCGCCGATGGAACGGTAAAGTTATGGAGTCCACAAAGTAAATCACCACTACTTCATACATATGTCTCTGAGCAAGGTGCAACTGTTTTTATAACTTTTTAAAAGTACTACTCGCAGCGTCGCGTAGCAACCATATCTAGAAATTGTAATTTATATCCGTTCGCAGATGGCATCCCAACATCAGTAGATTTCATCAGAGATGAGTCAAACAAATTAGTAGTCGCTTATGAGGGAGCTTGCGTGGTATTTGATACAGAAACTGGTGAAAGCGTTTGCCGCCTTGAGGCAAACGAAACAAAGGGAGTGAATCGCGTCGTGGCGCATCCTACATTACCACTTGTTGTTGCAGCACACGAAGATCGGCACATTCGATTTTACGATCATCGATCAGCGACCCTTGCGCATGCGATGGTCGCTCATTTGGATGCAGTTACTAGTCTTGCAGTAGATCCACATGGTTTATATCTACTTTCAGGAAGTGAGTATTCAAATATAAAATGAATGCTGCTATGTCGCAAATAATTGAATTGCCGTTTCTCGTGTTCGTTTTCAGGCCATGATTGCAGTATAAGATTATGGAATATGGATAACAAAACTTGTGTTCAAGAGATCACGGCACATCGTAAAAAGTTTGACGAAAGTATTTTAGACGTAGCATTTCATCCTTCACGACCTTTTATAGCAAGCGCAGGGGCTGACGCTCTTGCCAAAGTGTATGTGTGAAATGTAAATTAAGATACCGTTTCTACTATCGACATACATCAGATGGAACAGATTTTGTACTCATTCTTTCTAGATAGTTTTACCTATACGTGTTACACTTCCAATTTTGTTGTAACTTAGAATTTCTCTACCAATCGAAGTATCACTGTAGGAAATGAAATCGGGCGTATAGATATTCATGTTACGAAACTGAAAAATTTGCACACTACCCTTGTCCGCGAGAACAATTTATTAAAGTGAGTGATTTCAAATATAAATGCTGCTTATCGATGAAATCTTCGCTATAAGTAGCGGTATTATAATTGGGATTGCGGAAGGGGTCTGTCTTGCAGCATATTAGTTGACACAGTTCTGAGAATTAGACGAAGGAGATACCCCTTGCCCAGAATCCAGGAAGCACACTGCCGCAGTAGCATAATATTTATCCCTATGTTAACTATTTATTACCAATATTACAGTTACTGTTGCACAGCTACTGGAGATTAATACGTACTACGCGAAAATGCAAGTTGTCCTACATCAATTAGTCTCCCATTATATAATTTTTATGCTACCTTATATATTAATCAAGGATAGCATATAATAACAAAAGAAGAAACAGCAACAATAATAATAATAATCGTGATAAGTTAAATATAAACGTAAGAAACATAATATTAATAACAGTAAATTATAACTGTGTGTTTCTCTGTAATATATTGTATTTAAAAATAGATGAACTGTGTAACGTACTAGAATGAATATGTTTTTATTAAAGTTTAATTCCAATTCTATTACTTTCTTCCTAGAAGATCTATATGTATACAAAGCATAATAGTTATAAAAACTTTGATAAAACTTAATGAAAAATTATACAATTTTTAAGTATTTATTTAAGAAATAAACGCATAAGTAAAAATTGTTCTCTCTTTCTAATAAATTGTAATCTCACTTGAAATTTATTCTAAATGTATTATGTAATAGGATTTAGTAAAAGTACATAAACCATAGCTTAATTGCAATTAAAAATATACATAGAATAAAGAATTCTATGCCCCTATAAAACGATCCTGCGCCCACATTCTTTAAATATAATTTTCGTATAATAATATGCAGTTTGACTTGTGCATGTGTGTTGCGTGTATAACGCCCTTTAGCTGTCCAATGAAAACGGGGCAAATACTTCTCATTCAGGCTAAAGAGTATGTATCTCTAAACTATTATCACGTTGATCAGCTGAGGAAACGTCTTCAGTGTATAACTGCAACAAAAATTATTTATCGTGACACGAGTTACCAATTTTTTAAATCGTTAAGCCGAGAATACATTGCAAACAAAATGCATATATTTCAATGATTATAAGTTCACTTCTATTTCGAAGCAAATTATTATTCATTATTTAACCTGTGACAGACATCCTGCAACAAGCAAATTTTGTTATATCGGTAAAGTACAGCATACTTTTTTTTTTATTTACGATAATATCAGTATTTAACTATGCCAATAACATGCGAATTGAATCTTGTTAAACCTTCACATAGGTTATATGACTATGTTGGAAGTGTGTAAAAATCTGTGGTGCACGATTATTAAAGGCTGTTATGCTTGGTGCACTTTATAAGCACCAGTATTCTTTGGAGAGTTAAGTATGGAACGAAATGGCGCGAGAGAGATGGAAGAACGAATGTGCATAAGAGATACAGGGAAAACGTTGAAAAAATATGGTAGTACAGCCAAGCACATTACAAGAACTGAAAACTTAATAAAACACACTGTATCAGCAACTGATACCCTTCAAGGAATTGCTCTAAAATATGGAGTTACCGTATGCATTAAATTATTATACTTTGTCGTTGTTCGATGAATAAAAACGAATGATTTTAAATGTGGAGTGTACTTCATACTTTCTGTTTATTTACTTTTTTTTTTGTGCAGACTGAACAAATAAGGAGGGTTAACAGATTATGGGCTTCAGATAGTTTATTTTTACGGGAACATTTACTCATACCTGTTAGTTCTGATAACCCATTGCCGTTAGAGAATACCGAGGAAGCTGAACATAATATAGTTCAAAGCGTAAATATACCATTATATAGATGCATTGTTGCTTGCAATTATGTAAATTTCCAATGTATTTTCAGGTCTCTAGTCCATCCTCGATAGCATCGTCCATAGACAATGACAATTCAGTGAATGATTTTTTAGCTAAAATGGATTCTTCTATAGCCAGTGTTAAAAGAGAAGTTAAACGTACACAGGGGAACAGTGAGTAAGTTGCTCAACAATGACCAAAGAATATGAAATGCTTATACTCATACTTTGATGTTTCATGTCAAAAAAATGTTTGCTACAATTAATTTATGTATGTGTTATTAATTATGCTTCAGATTTTGCACTGAGAATAGCGATATCTATGTCCAGGCACAGAGAAAATCTGCTAAATTACGCAACTCTCTTCCTATAACATCAAACACATATTCAATACCATCTGCTTCAGAACCATTGAGATCGTCATCTTCTAGTGACATGCACAATTTCCCAACTGCTGTAGTTATGACTCAGGGCAGGAAAGTAAAAACATCATTACAAAGACTACAACAACAACAAGATGAAATGTTCCAGTTGTAGCACATCAATTTTAGTGGACTGTAATACGATTAAAATTGACAGTGTCATTTAAAGAGCTTGAAAGAAAAGATATATTTAATATCAAGAAATATACTGGTTATATTAGAAGTCTGTAATCGTATTTCAAATTGGTTGATCCAATATTAATGTAAGTTGCATTAACCTTTTTCTTTTTTATAAAATTTCTACGATACTTTAATTACATACCAATTGAAGGTACTTTTATGGTATAATGCTGACCGTTTCCATTCTTATAGTCCCAGTGCTACCAACAATGGATCAACTAGCACTCATAAATGTTTGGTAAATATGTCCAAGCATATTTTTTTAAATAATCCAAACAATATTTCTTAGCAAACCATATGTGCCTTTAATCTAAATCAATTCTGTATTATCTCTTTTGTTCTCACCCTTATATATTCTTATATGATACAGGAAATATTATGTTTGCATGATTTCTATGAGTTAACGTTTCTTTAATTTCACTGGGGATGATAATATGGCCCATCATGGTCTTTTCTATTTCTCTTTAGTCATATAATGAAATATTATTGCATTATCTTTATGGCCTTAATTGTATTAAATTAGCAATAACTCATAGAAATTACAACGTAGCATAATGTATACTATTGTCTAAATTTTTTTTGTCTTCCTTACATAATGCTTTTGATATTATCTATCTATATAACTTATTTCGTTCCTAAAAACGACAAATGCCAAATTTAGAATATAAGTATAGCTCCTCAAGACAAGGCAAATCTTAAGGCTCATCTTTTAGTTGCAACGGTTTAATACAAAATATTATAATTTGTTAAAATTACTATTGTTCTCGGAATTCATTCTACATATTGCACAAATCCCTTTAATGTAAAAATGATACGAAAATGTTTACGAAATTAAGTTCAACAGACTTGAAAAATAAATATTTGTTCCTCAAATCGTTACTTAAATTAAAAAAAAAAAGACAATTATTTATACTAATGCATAAAAAGAATTATTACACTTTAAACACCGGCAAATATCAAATTTACATGGATCACTTTTAATTAGATTACTCACCATTATTTTTGGAGTTATACAAATTTCTTGTTGATGCAGTCAATAAAGATTTTATAAAAGTAAGGGCAATATCTCCTTATATTGTATATAGCTTTGTTTATTGCTATCATTTACTGGTATCATATTCTATTATTGTTATCTTCTCTTTGCTGTGCTGGCTATAACAAAATGATGTACTTCATAGGATCAGCTATGAATTGTTTATAGTAAAACTGAAGAAATAAGTTTAATAAAAACGTGGTACATTTCTTTTCAAATGAAATACCATAATTGGAGAATATAAGTCTTACAGTTTATATTAAACATATTCCCAGTGGGTTAACTTATTTTTTCACTTTGTTATGAATTCATAACTATTAATTGAAGTCGTTCTTAATGCTGTGCATTAATAATGTTAATTGTACATACATTAAGCAATATTCCATGTATATAATGTAATTTCTAGATCATAGTATAAAATCCAACTTGTAGTGTATATAAAATATAGATATCTAGCATTTATATATATTTAGGCCTTGTGGACAAATACTATCTGCCACTAGAGTAATTTACATTTCAATATGTAATGAGCAATGACTACAATAAATATTCTGAACAAACTTGAAGAGATATTACAAGTAACTTAGACATCGGTAATGCTGTACAAGTGCAACTCAGTGGAAATAAGTTACATTGTATCATATTATTATGTCAACTTTTATTTTTGGGTGACCGAGTTATAATTACATATTGTACATTATATTTTTATGTTCACTTTATTGCCACCACTATCAATCAGAGAAACAGTTTCATTTAAAATCGAACAAGATATCTATTTTGCTATTAGTTAATTTGATCGGAGGTGTTATAAATTCACCGCAGTCACATTTCAATTCGTTTACAAAATTAAAGGAACCTATACGATTATTACAATGTGGGCAATGAAGTCTACCCTTTGTCCAAGATTCCTGCAAAAGATGTAGTTCACTTTATATGGGATTTAGATAAGAGTTCTGGTATTTGTATACATTAGTTTTACTGATGAAATATTTATTTGTTATACAATACTAAATAGTAATCATAACATTTGTAATAACATATTGTAGATGAACGATTACTTGATTTATAGCATGCTCAATCCATTCAGGCATTCCTTCCACTGGAATATACGAACAAGATTCAGGATCGTTTACACCGCATCCTACTTCCATGGATTTACTTTTAATCTCATTATGAGAATTCAATAACTGCATGAATTGTTCATTGAAAAGGTTCTTCCTGCAATATTTACACCTCACTTCCATTACCTACGAAAAACTATTGTAATTAATATATTCAGATATAGTTTTTGATATTTAAATTATTTTTGATACTTATTCTTGAGGTTATAAACATACGAAACTAAAAGTTATGATGTAAATTATAAAAAAGGGAAAACTTTTATTAGGGCAGCATGAGCATGTACTGAAAATTAATAAGAAAATGATATCTACATAATTACATATGAAATACAACGTCCAATCCACGTTTTTCCAATTAATTAATTTCACTGTCACATGTATCTTCAATGTGCAAAGCACTTCTACTCAAAATAAGGTGCATGTACATTACTACATATATAACTTGAAATGTATCAATATTACTATTATTAATTGCAAGTCTTAAATTAATTATTAGATTATAGTGACTTAAAATGTGTCAAAGTATAAATAATGAAACACATTAAAAGATATTACATTTATAATAATAAACACTAGGGGGCTGTGTTGTATCATTTGTTGTCAGGTTTGTTATATCACAAAGCATCATTAGGTTCATACATGTAAATAGACATGAACATAACAGATAAACATGACAAATTTTAGTTAATCATTATATATATATAGGGTAGATTTATACCTTTAACTATAAAAAATTACTTAATCCTCTCCCGCAGGAATAGCATCTTCCAGTCTTTTAATAAATTTCACACGTAACTCAGTTACATTGTCATTTTTAAGTTGGTCTTGCACAAACCAACAAGCAATCTCCATTTGTACCATTTCACAGGCTCCCCTTAATACTCCAATTAATATGTTGCAATACTTTAGATTTAAGCAGTGATCTGGCAGTTCGACAAATTCTGTCAAAGGATTTGCCTCAAAACACAAGGAGAATTCATCACCAGCTAGACTCCAATTTGTAATTTGTGGTGTTATACCCAAGAATATCTTGAAACCAGTTTGCATTTTCTCAGCTGTATCTCGAAAGTCATAGCACCGACCAGATCCAGTACGGGCTAAAAAATCTTCTATTAAACGGATACCCATGTTATAACCCATCCGTTCCAGTTGTTTATTTACATCCTCCACATTTTCATAATCTTTTAACAATTGGGCAACTAATGCTCCATATGTCAATGTAAATAATTCGGAATTCTAGAATTTAGAATTAACATAGATTTTCATTATACAGAGCAAATCGTAAGAATAAAATTAAATGGTAGCATAAACGTCAAAATCATCCTTAACCTCTTTTATAATTTGACACGTATCATTTTTGGTCATTAATGGGTAGTAAGATGTATTTTGCTAATATAACATACGCATATTTTGTAAATTATAACAACAGAAGATAATGATTTACTTACAACTTTTTTTGAGTCCAGTTTCGTGCCCGTTCGTGACATGTTTACATACGTGTATGCAATAGTGGTGAAGAAATATCGATAGTCGGCGCTATTGATAGTTTTCCATAGTTAGACAACTGGTCATCGATAGTTATTGACAGTGATAAAAATCCAAGTTCTCTATTGTATTTAATAAAAATTTTGTTTTCGTACTTAATAACAAAATATAAATATTACATATGTAAAATACATCAAAAGCTTTTGAGTAATTGCATATAATAATGCAATAGAAAAGAAGAATGGACGATTGGTGAATTATAAGTAAATGAACGATTCGTTTAAATATTATTTATTACAAAATATATCAAACATGTTACCTTTTATAATGCACATTTGTAAATGAGTGCAGTCTTTTATTTATTTATATACAATGTTATAAATAGTTGTTAATAATATGTGTAAAAATAATCCTGAAAACTTAACATAGGACGGAGTCCTTAAACTGATCTTTAGACGACTGTATAGAACACAAATATTAGTTATTTAACTGAAATTGATATTCAGAAATCGCCCATTGCTGCTATGATATTAGACAATGCTGTTCTAGCATCACTTTTGTCAAATACGCTTAAAACTTCCATTGCCCTTTGCGAGTGTCTTTTCTGTAATTGTTTTGTTAATTCAACTCCAGGTCCCATCATGACTATTTTCCGAACCTGCACATTATATTCCCAATATAAATTATTATTGTGAAAAATGGCATTCTTAACTAAATACATTATACAACTGTTTGCTTTTAAGATGCTTACCTTTGCATAATCTACATTATTTACAGATTCCAAACCTTTATCGATTTCACTCAAAATCGAGGGATCATGTTCAATGTGAAACATAACAGGTGCAGAGCATAAATTGAATGGTGCATTTTGGTCTTTCTCAACAAATGGACCCAAGTCCAAGCAAGCTTGCCAAGCTAATGCCAAATGTTTCCCAAAGTTGTAACCCTGTTCCTGCATTTCATTGCTCTGCCCAGCCAGTTTCAATGTACCTTGACAAGACTTTCCTAGTAAAGAACCAGCACTCAAAACATTTCTGAGGGTCCATTCGTTCACTGCATAATCTTTACGATCCTCAGGTGGTATTGAAGGTAGAGGATTATTTTGATTATCTCTACGTCCAACAAACTCTGCTTCTGCTAGATCTTTTACAGCACTCGACATTAGTTCTACGACCTAAATAAAATTATAATTAATGTATTTACCATCTGATATGTTACACTAATAAAGATACCAATGAAAGGAATAATAAGTAATCCTTATACATACATCTTGATTATGAAGATTTGCCAACTCAACGGAAGAATTTGCCAATAAGTAATCTCCGCTTAACAACGCAATTTTATTGCCAAAATTCATGTCATTTAGTTCTGACGTCTCCATACAAGCATCAGGTTCTATATTTACTAATCCTTTATGAACAAGATGGCTAGTGCGTATCATTTCAGTCACTTCTGCCAAAGCTCGTTGACTGGATAAAAATGTGTTTAAAAGGTATTTGTCTTAAAGATACAGAATAATATTTAATAGAATACTGTGCTACTAATTACAATATGTATGATACCTGTGAAGAACCCCTGCAGCCTTATCTTCTTCCATATCGTCTACATTTAAATGCCCAGCAGCTTTTGAAATTAATAACACGATAAGACCCCATGCTTGCATGTTATTACGTCCATTATAAATAACGCTCCTGCAATGAATAGAAATAAATATCAGTACGTAGTGGTAGCGGTTACTTGAATTAAGTCTGAGGAAAAAGGTTTATAGAATAACTTACTTGGCTGTTTTTAACAGAGGATGATTCGATCCTACCAAGTTCCTTAAGTGTAATGCTACATTCGCTATTTCATCGCTTAAAAGCCAGCGTAAACTCAGAAATGATGTTGGATATCCAACAATTTTCTCTGCCTCAGAGACAGCTCTGTTCCAATCTGGTTTCTGACTTCCTGCAAGCTTCACTTCAACCTTATTGCACGGATGCAGATAAAACATATTTTTCGTCGAGGTATGAATATTTTTTTGTCCTTCAGGATACCCATTGTAATCAATGGATAATGCTGCTCTGGTTACATTCCTATTTCTTAACAATGTAGAAACAACTTTGTTCGTCGACATTTTTATACTGCACACACTGGAGGAATTCGTTTTCTCTGGACGTTAACATTACCCACACATCCAACAGGTATAACATACATTATTAACGTTTTAAGCTTTCACTTTTGACCTTGTTTCCCAAAGGTTCATGCGATTTGGCTTTTTGTAAAAAAAAAAAAACTATTCACTTCTCACTACGAAAAGTCACTAAATAAGAAATTATACGTAAAGATACATATCTTTGTACTAGGATCATTGGTTCAATTGGCACACACGTGTTTGCTTTGTTATGTAAAATATCGAATACTTTTGTACAGCCACTGGTTGTAACTTAAAAATAATGCTCAAAATTATATGATAAAAAAACGTCCACAATGTGTATACAGTTTCGGTTTTACGACAAACTGTGTTAAATGCCAATATTTTTTTTAACTCAATTATAATAGATGAGTTAATAAAAATATGCAAGAACCGTACCGTAAACAGTATACATTTGCCAATAATTTTTTGCCATTATTGAATGTACTAATAATAAATGAAATGTTTAAAATCGAAATACTCCTGTTTTCATTTTAAAAAGACCCTTCTACATATTATATACTGCATGACACGTTGAACATATAGATAATAGATGCATAGTAGTTCAATTGTGTGGGTTATTGGACTCGAATTGCAACTATGTTCTAATAACCCAATTTGTGAATTACGTTTTTGTATCTCCACTTGTGAATAAATATTTCCATCACAATGTTAGGTATTATTTTATCGCGCCGTCTTCCATGGATTGGACATAGTGAAAAGAAACTTATTTGGGCTAAATCATTTACAGCATGTGCAATTAAGTCTCGAAGTATAATAATTTATTGCGAACCAGTTTTTTCTCGCATTTTCACACATAATCCGATATATCCTGCAATTGGAATTAGGGTAATATTTTTGATTTATTTATATACATACATATATTTATTCATAATATGTAAGAGTGCTTTGTTAAAACATTAAACATTCACTAATTTTTACTCCCACCGTCTGCCTATATTTCAGCAGGCACTTCTTGAATTTGCAATTAATAATAAATGCATCCAACTTGAAACAGGTATTTGTTTCAAAGTATTTCTTTGTTGATTCTACAGATATAACATTGACATAATGGGTAGAACGTCAAGAAAACGGCATCGAAAGAAGAAACTAAATATAAAAGACATAGCGGAAAATGAGGAGGACAGTATAATGCATCTAAAATATTGGTTGACAAAAAACTATTCGACCGTTGATCATTTAGATCCATATAATTTTATTAACATTGGTCGTGGGTTGAGAACATTAAAAGATATTAAAGCCAATGATATACTGATTAAAATACCTTGTGAGGCGTTAATAACAACATCTACTGTAGCTCAAAGTGCAATCAAAAGTTTATTTCTGTTAACTCAGCATTATAGTGCTCAGTGCATATTATCTGTATTTATTATATACGAGTCGCATTTAGGAAACGCTTCAAAATGGTATCATTATATTAATAGCCTCCCACGTGTCCTAACAAATCCGGATTTTTGTACACAAAAAGAAAGGAACTTATTGCCAACATTTATTACAGACTATATGTATGGGTCTCACAAAGTGCAAAATGATTATCAATTATTAATAAGATGTATGAATGCTTTGAACCTAAGTGGAAAAGGCAACTGTTCTCATTGCAGTTCTAATTTTAATAAAATAGTCACATTCGAAAAATACAAGTGGGCATATTACATTGTTAATACACGGGCTGTGTACATAGATATGGCCCATATAGATAGAGAGCAAGGTGCTACCATTAATGTAAAAAATTCAAATAACTTGGCCCTAGCTCCTTTTTTAGACCTATTTAATCATGATGTCAATACTATGACACACGCTGCTGTGATTACAGATAAAAATGGTAGAAAATTTTATCAAATTACTGCATTAAAACCATTTCATTCAGGATCACAAGTTTTCATCAACTATGGAGCCCATAATAGCCTGAAATTATATGTGGATTATGGCTTTTTTATACCCAATAATCCATTAGATGAAGTTTGTTTCGATATTTGTGATATAAAAGCCTATCTCAATATTCCAAAAGTTAAGTTAGATTTCATTATTGCTAATCAATTGTACAAAGACATGGCGTTTACCAGAGAGGGACTAAATTATAATGCGGTATCTGCATTATTTATAATAAATACAAAATTGCTTAGAGATCAGTGGAGTATAAAGTTATATGGAAATTCTCTTCCTTCTAAGGATGTAGCGGATGTACATATTATAGCAAAAAAAATTTTGATTTTCAAAAGAAATGAATTAATAAGCCAGGTAACGGATATGAGAAATATTAAGCATCACACACAGTGTTATTCAATTGCAATATGTCTAGTGGAAGAATACATTAAAATATTAAATGAATCGTATAATAATTGCTGTATATTTGACTAATTTGAAGGATATAAGAAAGCGAATAATTTGTAACATACATATAAGAAAATGTATCATATAAGCAAATTATAGTTTCATAATATTTTAATAAAACCATTAACATTACTAATTGAATTTTCGTTACTTTTCCGCTATTTGAATATAAATTACATCAGAAAACAACTATAATTTATTCCAATGTAATTCTCCATTCACAAAATGATTGAAATAGTAGGAAAGTATTTTTACGAATGACACACCTATTAATCCTGACATTAATAGTAATTGCTTTTATAGTGTTGCAGTGGAAATGTAATTCATCGTGCACAGAAGAAAAAGAGCATATTACAATCCAAATCTATTGTGCCTCCACTAAAATTTCCATTGATAATCCCTGGATTTACCAGTGGAAAGTCCAGTCAACAAAAAAGGGACTGCTTTCATCCTGGCGTATCTAGCTTGAGTCATGAAGGTATCGCTCTCCAGGAAAAAGAATCGGTTACATCCGCAAATATGATCAAAGCAATGCTTGGATATATTTGGCCAAAAGTAAGTTACCCCAATTATTTAAATACATTACATCTGATTATGTACAGTTACATGTACATCTGTTCATAGGATGATCCTGAAATAAGAAAAAGGGTCAAAGTAGCTGTTGGTTTGCTTATTGGAGCAAAAGTTTTAAATGTTGGTGTACCCTTTATTTTTAAATATGCAGTAGATACCCTCAATGCTCAACACATAGCGAGTACTGGTAATGCCTTGTTAAGCATGGAGACTGCACCGGAAACAATTGCAACAATTGCAACTTCATTACTTGTGAGTTGTACGTATAACGCATACAATATTACTATACAAATATTTAATAATTATTGATCATAGAATTTGCATATTAATGTTACTGTTTTATGATAGATGGAATAGCACGCGCTGGGGCAGCTGGCATGAGTGAATTACGAAATGCAGTATTTGCAAAGGTTGCACAGCATTCTATTCGAAAAATAGCACAAAATGTATTTTTACATTTACATAATCTAGATATGGCTTTCCACTTAAGTAGACAAACTGGAGCATTGTCCAAAGTAGGATAAGTTACTTTACATTTTACCGCATTGCTGCGATTTAGAATTATTGTTTATCCATAATGATTTTTTTTGCAGACAATAGATAGAGGCAGTCGTGGCATAAACTTTGTATTAAATGCTATGGTATTTAACGTCATACCGACTGTCTTCGAGTTATCATTAGTTAGTACAGTACTGTATTTAAAATGCGGTCCAGAATATGCAGGCATTGCGCTTGGATGTGTAGGAATTTACGCTATATTTACACTAGCTGTTACACAATGGAGAACAAAATTCCGAGTCTTCATGAATCAAGCAGAAAACGAAGCAAGCAATAAAGCAATAGATTCGCTTATCAATTATGAAACAGTAAAGGTATATTTCCTAATTCATTCTAGAAATCATACTTATTATATATCAGAGTAGATATAAGAAGTAAGAACTCATCATTATGTTTTTATAATAGTATTTTAATAATGAAAAATTCGAAGCCCAACGATACGACGAGTCGCTAAAGAGATATGAAACTGCATCACTGAAGACAAGCACAAGCTTAGCGATGCTAAACTTTGGCCAGAATGCTATATTCAGTGCTGCCTTGAGTTTAATAATGGTACTGGCATCTAATAATATTCTAAATGGTAATTTTTTTACGTTTATGGTATGCACAATTTCAAGCAAGCTATCTAATATTATTTTTAAATTGAAAAAATGTAGGTACCATGACGGTAGGAGATCTAGTAATGGTCAATGCACTTTTATTCCAATTATCAGTTCCTTTAGGATTTCTTGGCTCGGTATATCGGGAAGTTAGACAAGCACTTATTGATATGCAGACAATGTTCACTTTGATGACAATGGATACAGCTATAAAGGTAGGATTACAAAATACCAATGTAACAATAATTATCGATACACTGATGCACTTGCAAGCGATTGTAAATAATTTTATAATGTAATACCAGTCTAAAGAGAATGCAGCAAAGTTCGTAATAACCCCAGCGAATTCAAATATTGAATTTAAAAACGTTAACTTCCAATATGTCGATGGGAAGCCGATTTTCAAAGATATTAGTTTTAGTATTCCAAGTGGGAAAAAGATTGCTATTGTCGGAGGATCTGGTTGCGGGTAAACTTAGTCTGTATAAAATACATAATATGTGCATAAATCAGATATTAATAGTCATAAATGTTTTTAGTAAAACAACTTTAGTACGATTATTATATCGGTTCTTTGAACCGCAGTCAGGTGGTGTTTATATAAACGGACACAATGTTCAAGACATTGATTTAGACACTTTAAGGAGATCAATAGCCATTGTTCCTCAGGTAATTAGAATGTGGAAGAATTTTGGCAACGCGCATCTTTGCGATACTAAATTCTAAACAATTTTTCTCAGGACACAGTTCTCTTCCATGAAAGTATCTTTTATAATCTTCATTATGGTAATTTATCAAAGTCAAAAGAAGACGTTTTTGAGGCTGCTAAGATGGCAAATATACACGATTCTATTCTTAAATGGCCCAAAGGATATGATACACCCGTCGGAGAACGGGGTTTAAAATTAAGTGGTGGCGAGAAGCAACGAGTAGCAATAGCTAGGGCAATTCTAAAGAATAGTCCCATATTAATATTTGATGAAGCCACATCATCTTTAGATTCTATTACAGAACACGTGAGTTTTCTTTGTACTTTAAACGTCATTATTATACTTAACAATTATACTATATTGTTATAATTGTATAACAATTATACAATTATACTTATACTTAACAATAACATAATATTTACAGAATATACTTGATGCATTACGTCGAGCAACTGCTGGCCGGACGTCTATTGTTATAGCTCATCGTTTGTCTACTGTTATGGACTCAGACGAAATTTTAGTATTAGACAATGGTAGATTAAAAGAAAGAGGAACACACGATTCTTTATTAGCTATGCCAAATTCATTTTATAGCAAATTTTGGGAAACACAACATATAGGAACCCTCAAATCTGCTCAAGAAAAAGATAACTGTAGAACCCCGGGAGTTTGAGTGAAAAGTTGCGTAATACACAGGTAATAATATCTGTACAATGTTCCAATTTTTGAAGAAAGAATTTCGATTTAGTACGTGTTGAAAATCTACTGCTTTAAAACGCAATCATTCAAAACATAAAGATAGTAATTTTATTTATTACATTGTTATACATTGCAAACACAACTAGCAATGGTAAATTACTTAGGCCATTCGGAATAAGTGTATTTAGAAGTATTTACATCAATCAAGGGTTGTAATATAGTGATACATATGCAGTGCACTGAATTATTTACATATATATAAATAAATTATATGGAAACACATATGTGCCAGAATGTTATAATTCTCTATATTGTGAGTATTAATTCAACTATATTTCTCAGGTAAATATAAGTAAATATATTGTGGTAGAAATAAAATGTGAACAAAAGACTTTGAATAATCAAAGAAAATTTTATGTTGTCATTGTTGTTGAGAAAAAGAGAAATAAAAAAAGTAATTTAAGCTTATTATTCGTTTTCATTGGCTGAATATAAATATTAAATCAGTCTGTACAAATATTTTTAAATAAAATCGAGGTATGCCTTTGCGTGTACTTCGTAATGTGTTATTCTGTATTTACATTCATATAAATTTGCTTAAAATCTGTTCATATCCACAAAAGGTATACATATGTAGCTTCAAACATTGATTAAAAGAATGTTTTGCAGCCGTTACCAAGGTAACTACTTAAAAACAACTATGGATGCTGAATAGCCTTCAATGAGTTTTCACAATGAAACGATAATTTATTCTTATAAATACTATGCTAGTTGTGATGTAGAATTTGCAAATATAAGATGCAAACTGAAGTACCTACGTTACCTGTAGTACACTTCAATGCCCATAAGAATCTCAATAGGTAATTGCAACAGTAGTAAACACTTATGTTACATTCGTTTTATTTTGTCTATTGTTTAATTACTTCCGTTACATTCTGAAATATTGTTTAATTAAGGAGGAACTATATTTATTTGTGTGGATGTTTACGAAATCGAACATGTATATGATTTACAGAAAACAAAATTCTAACTTAGGAAGACCATCAGTGGAAACAGAAGTTAAGTCACAACAGAAAAATACAGCATGTCTTTCATCAAAGAAAAAAACCTTACATCCGTTACTTGGTTTGTATTAAAATTTCATTAAAAAATAACTACGGATCATTTTCTTTAACAATGAAACGCAGCATAATAATTATTGGTATCTCTAAATAAAACCCACGATACTTAGAGTAATCTTTGAGTTGTGTGTAATTCATTTTTGATTCATATACAGGACAACCATATCAAAGTAACACCCGACAATTTCCTACTAACGAACAATCGAAGCTTAACAAAAATACTCTTGGGCAAAGAGTTCTGTCAGCAAAAATGTTACGTATTAAAGAACTGCAAAATCAGCTGGCTGATGCACATTACCGGTTGAACGTAATGACTTTAGATACTTATGATATACATACCAATATGTATTCCTACTGTGACAATTGTAGACATGTTAAAGTTCAATTTTATATGTTTTGCAGGAATTAGCAAATGAAAATAAATTATTAAAAGCGTTGCAGAAGAGACAAGACTCTGCATTAAAGCGTTACGAGGGGAAGAATGCTGAACTGCCACGAATAATTAATTCGCATCATGAAGAACTTAGGGTGCTTCAAATTAAATATAAAAAGTTAAAGGCTCTACAGAAGGAAAGCTGTGACTTATTGAAGGAAAAGGAAAATGAACTACAACACTTACAGGTGACTATCCATATAGGAAATCTGTGCAACTCATGAGGAATAAAAAGAAATATTTGCATGTTCTTTTTTAGTCTCAAAATAAGCATTTGTTGCAACTGAGTAAAGATCGTAATTTAGGGGAAAGGGAAAAGTTACAGCTGCAAGTCTCCGATTTAAATCATAGGATACAACAACAGCAAGATACTATACAGGTAATTTAGACCGTCACAGCTTCGTGAAACTAGTTGATTATTAATCGTACATTTGATCGTTTTATTAGGCACTTCACAGAAAGTTGACTCTTGAAACGAAGAGTCTAAAACAGCAAGTACAGTTAGAAATTTCTAAGCGAAAGGAAGCACAAAAAAATTTGCTTGAGATGACAGAAAAATTGAGAGTTTTAGAAAACTATCTAGACAACAGAGAGCGAAGATTATATTGCAATGGACAACTGTTGCTTCCCGATAAAAATCGACGTTTTGGCACTCAGTCTCTGACGAATTTAAGAGATATTAGGTTGTAAACGGAGTAGTATTAAACTCTTGATTTTGCTCTATTAGTTTCTTAATATTTACACTTATCTCATTTTAGTTCATCAGATCCAATAAAATTGTCAGAGAAAAACAAAAAATGGCATGTGGATGTTGAAGAAAATAATTTGGTAAAAAGGAGTTGAAGTTTTGTTAACATGTACGTTTTGTAAGTATAATTTATAATCAACGGATTTTATTAATTTTTAGCCTATGCTTCGAGATTCTGAATTAAATGGTGAAGACATTAAGGAAGATGAAAAGGCCAACACGAATAAAGCTCAGGGCATTATAAAAACGGAAACAATGACAAATCTAGACCAAGTCAGAAAATATCGCCTTCAAAAATCACAGTACAAAAAACTGTTTGTGCCAGATGCAGAAGAAAAATTTGAAGAATTAAGTTTTACAATGGAAAAGAATTCAGGGACTTCAATGGACTTAGAAAACTCGGAACAATTAGAAATGCAGCAAGAAAAAGATCAAAAGTATGATATCACTGCAAAAAAATTCCGGAAGTTATTTAGGAATCGAAGATATGAAGATTTTCATGAGTTGGTGAAAGATGAACTACCCTACTCATCTGGAGGTAGCGACAGCGAAAATGTAAATTCCAAAGATAATTATACACGTGCAACTGACAATTCTAAACAACTTTATGCAAGGTATAACAAAATTTGAATAATCCTGTTTAGCCCGAAATAAATCATATGATTTTTCAGATTAACTAACAGCGCCGATGATACTTCAGATTCAAAAGAATTAACTGTTTCCGATTGTAAATATATGGATAAATTGAAAGTTTTGGTAAGGGAGAGGAGGAATTCCTATGAAAGTGACACAGAAATAGAATCTGAGATGAGAAAAGAATCATTTCAACATTACATAAAAGTAAATCATCAAAATGATGCGTTTAGATTACTTTCATCTATGCGTGAGAAACAAAATCATAGCAGTTCTAGTAATGAAGATGAAAGATTAGCAACGCCAAAAGATATTTCGAACGGATCAGCAAAATGTGAAAGTTTAATTAATGAGACACATGTACAAAATGGAACTACTGGGAGTAAAAATGTGTACGCCCAGTTTGGTGTGAAAAATATACAAGTAGAGTATACTAATTTGGAAGATTCAACAAAGTTGGAATTCCAACAAGCTGTATCCAAAGAAGAAGAAAATAATCGTATAGGTAGAATAGAGGATGATGGTGAGAATACATTATTGGTACGGACTTCTTTCAAGGAAAACGATAGTAACAATTCAGAATCACTAGACATTATATCAAAAGTAGTGTCTCATGTAAATGAAAATTTGTTTAATAATGCTCAAAGGAATTCCATGAAACACTTGGGACATTCTCCTAAGGATTTAGATGAAGCAGACAAAGAAACGATTTTTGAAAAGTGTGACTTGGAAACAAAAAATAAATTAAACAAGGAAGAGTTGGAAAGTATCCGACCAATCATTGACTCAATTGATGGCACTTTTACTAATATACATGCCACTAACGAAAGTAACGCTAAGACAAGAATAAGCAATTATAACAAGGAAAAGTTATTAGCATCGATGAAAGCTATTGACGACAATGAAAACATTGAATTTTCAGATCCAGATTATGAAACACGAAGCATGACAAGTAGAAAGCAAATAGCAGGAAACATATTTTGTGATCTACCTAGTCATATGAAAAAAAAGCAAGATATTATTAAAGAAATATTTGATATCGATTTAATTAAAAATGAATCTGCAGGTAGCTGCAATAAATTGGACTAACATACAAATGAATTAGAAGGAAAAAGATCATGAAGAAAACACTTTTAGATAAACTTAGTATGTACTATATATTTTTTACAATACAAATATGAGTATTACGCATGTGTATAGCCCTATTTTATAAGAGGTTAGAAACTTCTTATTTAATGTAATAAAGCGTTTAAGAATCATAAAACTCAAGCTATGTGCACTTCTTAGACTAATTTTAATGTTATCCTTTATAAAAATTGTTGACATTAATTTAAGTTGAAGTGAGTATCGAATTTATCCTATAATTATGTAACATTGAAGTATTTATAATAAATATTGCATTACCTACGTACACTTTGTACAATTGTTGATAATAAAATTAATAATTTAGGAAAGCTTATTGCAAAATATATTAATTTCAGGCAAAGTTATATAGTTCTCTTTATACTAGAACGATACGATAATAGTCACCATCGTAAATACGTGTTCATTTAATTATGCACAATTACGATAAGATAAAAATCTAGCTTCTGCCATAAAATTCGTAAAGCATCACAATCAGTCCTTTTGAGCATATAATGTATAACAATAAAAATAAAATTCTTTCACTTGTAAAATATTTCACAGATTGGCAATACTGCTTACAGGATTGACAAGAAAGAAGACAAACAAGGAAGCAACAAGAAGGAACCTGTTGTGCTCAGAAGGCAGTGGAATGAACACACGCCGCGAATACGAATGCCATAATGAATACCAAAACAAACCACGAATATACATCCAATTCATATAACGGAGGTACTTGTTTATACGTTTTAACTAGTAGAAATTATTGTTTCTTTTACGGAATGGTATTAATAAAAAATGAATCTTCCTTTTGATGAACATAATAAGGGACGAATTGAAAATCCGTCTGCTGGGCGTCCTTATGGCGTCTGCTAGAATGACGCTTAAAAAACAAATTTAGCTTTCACGTAGATTAAAAACATTAAGATAGCATTTCCCAAAAATATTTATGCATGTATTGTGTATTATGAATGCAAATGATTTTCTCGATAATTTGACGAAATAAAGAAATTGAATGATGTTCGAATGACTGTCATACATGTTATGATGTCAGTAAAGGGATCGGCATATTTATTGTTGACGCGTGAAGATGCATTCTTCTTACTTGTTAACAATAAAAACTGGAAATTGGATGTGTACACTCGTATAATTGTTTATATTTTCACACGAAAACGTAAATGTGACAATTAGAAAAACAAAAATTTTACACCAGTTTAACTATTGATATGCTCTATCTTGTAATAATTTATATTTTAGGTATTATGGGAAGCGATGGCCCAGCTGCCCTATTAGATATGCTCGCAGAGGTGGCATCGCAAACCTTGCATTCAGAAAAAAAGCGTAGCAAATCCTTATCGGTGTCGCAATGCAAAACAAAAGTAGATTGTGTTAAAAGAAGAGCCAACGAATTGTCCTTTAATGTGCCGCAACTTCTGTCTATGCCCGCATCTCAATTAGTTAAGCAATTTTCTATTTTTACAAGCGACGAATTGAAAAGGCAATATTCATATACGTGTGCCCTTGTTGTTGGATGCGGACAAAAATATACCAGCTTTGCAAGTGAAGGAAGAGCAAGAATGTCCATTAAAGCGCATTTGGCAGAACATTTGGAATATTTAAAAACTAATAAGGAAGCCTGTACGTATATGCGGTTCTATTTACATGTGTATAAACAAAACAAAAAAAATTACCTAAAAGTTACTTTTTTAATGCCATGTTACAGATAAAACTTTTACAGCAAAGTCAGTAATTTATAGGAATCACAAAACGGGTCCTCAAAGTAAAAGAAGTAAATTACAGCAATCAAGAAAGCCACAGGAAGCATTAAATAAAGAGAATAAAGATATCGTTACAGAAAAATCATCGAATTCTTTAAGAAATATTCTGTTGAACGAGCCTACCTTTAAGGAATTGGATAAAAATAAAAATGTTGAAAAAGTTGACAGCTCTAAAAAATTACATAGTACAGAACAAAAAGATACGGACAGAATAGATTTCAAAGTCCTCGGAGACCACAGTTATTTCGAACGACTGAAAGACGAAATCCCGCACAAAAAAGAACTATCCTGTTTTAATGATACACTTGAGAATACTACAGACGAGAATGTAAGCATTTGTGTCAAATATATAAACACAGATTTTAAAAGGTTCGTACATAATTTGTTCTCTATTCGTTTATGCAGATTGTACTCATGGTTGTTGGTACTGACAGTGTTCACATGAAGGAATATCCTTGTGTTGTTAATAAAAAATTGTCGGAAAAAGCCAGTCAGAAATCTGACGGCATTTACTTACCAGGTGATTGTATAAAATTCATGCCATTCTTTAATGTATTTCATCATTTTCGTAATATATTTATTACAATTCGTAGAACTATCATGGTCAGCAGAGAGCAATGACAAGGTTGGTGATGGTACAACTACTAAGCCTAAAGGGAAAGCAAAGTTTATAGGCACTAGTAAAGAGGAAAGGGAAATGGCACTAGCTTTTATGGATCGTATTAAAAAAAAAGGGAATCCAACGGGAAGCAATCTTGAATGTCGAATTTGCAATCCGCCTCGGTGTTTTACAGCACCCACAACATTGGTGTCTCATTATCGAAGTCATGCTGGCATTAAACCGTACGAATGTCGTATATGTAGAGCAGTTTTTACGAGGAGGCACAGCTTAAAGTATCACATGTTAATTCATCAAAATCAAACACGGTTCACGTGCGCTGATTGTGGGAAAAAATTTCGGCATCCATCGCACTTTCGAGAACACAGACGTAGGCATACCGGAGAAGCGCCCTTTGGTTGTGATGATTGTGGACAGAGGTAAGCAGTAATATTATAATTATTCAGTCGTTCGTTTTAAGTAACAAAACTCTTATGCCGACTAGATTTAAAACTCGGAACACTTACAAGCGCCATTTGAAAACAAGACATGGAAAAGTGTTAACCACCACTGGAGAACTGTTATACCTTTCTGAAGAAGATTTTCAGAAGGTTCGAACTAATAGAAAAAAGAAGAATACTGTAAATAAAGATTATGTTATAGATGAGAGTATAATTGCTGCGAAAACGATTATGCACTATCAGGATGACAGTGGTCAATTGCAAAATATAGTCGAAGACTACATCGATGATGCTACTGGTAGCGATCAAAATTGGGAATCGAATGATACATTACAAATGGTCAACAATTGCTTTGAAACTTATGAGATTTGTGCGGAATCTCAACTAGATAAGACTGAACCCGTACAGACTGAAATATCTATAGATGATGCAGTTTCTAGAAAGGCTAAAAGTAATTTCTTAGACGAGTATGGAGACAAAGCACAAGATGAAACACAGCTAGTGCAAAGTGCTTTTTGTAATAAATTGGAAACAGACCAACATGAAAATAATTGTACAATCGTAAGCCACGATAGTACTGGCTCGCGTGAAATAATATATCACAATTTAAACGAAACACCATCATACATTCAAGTAGAATATAATAATCTGGTTAATGCTATAGAGGATGGGAACAATTTAGAGTATCAAGAAGATGTAACACTTGCAGATCATCCAACTAAGAATCACATACAAATAATTGATGAGCCTGCAGCAGATTATTTTAACACTGTATCGAATAACTCTGTGGATGAACAGCAAATCAAGTACCTACACGGTCTAAGAGAACCGGAAACAAAGTTGATACAAGTAAATACCCATATTCAAACAGAGGATGAAAATATTGATAAACATATAATCATTACCCAGGAGAATATAAAACGTGTGGAAAAAGATAGTGATATTGCCATTTTTAATGGTAACTCGTATTCCGAAATGAAAACCCATGAATTTGTTGTATCAGAAGATATAATAAATTCAAATACTTTTCAAGAAGCTGTTACCAACGAAACGGTATCAACGGTTGCTGATTCTTTGCTAAAGCAAGATGAGGATGGCACTGCGCAAGAGGATAAAAATGTAGGTAATTATAAGACGCTCATAACAAATTTGGTAAAGAATCGAGTAATGACATCCTGCAATTATATTTTGCAAAAAGACAAACAATCGCTAAACCAATCTGAACAACGTTTATACGTTCATAACGAACCCTTAACTAGCATAGTAGTACAAAATAAATGCATTAATATACTTCCACATCAATTCAAAGTTTGCAATGATCAACAAAGTAAATCGAAAATACAATTAAACACATGTGAAAGTTTTGCTCTACTGAAAAATAAGCATATACAAGCTATTAATATTAAGCAAAACGGAAATCAAAACACCATTTTATTATTAAGTAATGATTCCTTGCAAAATAATGTTTTTAATATTAATCAGCACGACACTGCCGGTAATAATGTTCAAAAATAGTATGTCTGTAAAGAGTAAAGGGAAACGTATCGGTTGGACGATTTTTTATTCTCCATAAATCGAATATATTTCTATTGAAGGCAATATGATTTTGACACACATTTGCACTCTTCTATGGGAATATCGTTAAACAAGAATGCTCTGATAGTATGTAAAATACTAAAATAATGTTTTGACTTTTTGTAAATATTGTTAAAAAATATTTAGATTTAATACTTTTCTATTATCTAAGGAAAGAGATTCAAACATATATATGTATAGGAAGAAATTCTTTAAAAAAGAATAAAATTCATTAAATATTTTTACATGACTTTGATCGTGTGAAGTACACAGTATTAGAGTAGCTTTCGTTTGTAACAACGTTGATAAAGTATATAAAAATGCATTTATTGTTTTCATATCGGATCAAATTATTTGTAACATTCTTCAAAATGTTTTCGTTCGTAAAAACAAGTTGCGCCACACAAAATCTGTGTTAGGCATTCCAAGCGTTAAGATTGATAACATATTTATCATTGAGCCTGTTACTCGAACCTTGTATGTATGTATAATATATTAACAGATTATTTTAAAAAATGATTACAACTTTAGATAAATACATGAACATGAAACGTAGTTACTTAATAATTCGTTTATGTGCCAAATCTTGGAAAATGTAATACAAATTCATAATTTGCTTATGATATATTACTACACATAGATACTACTATAAAATTTGCAAGTAGGAAGGAATTAATTTTACAAAATAGTTTGTTTCGAAAGTAGCTCAAACATGTCTTCCATAGAAATTTGGTATAAATATATGAACACATAAATAATTCATAGATATTATGTTATGGGTTTTATAGATTATATTTAAGTAATAATACAGGATGTTGGATATATCTACAAAAATATCATAATATTCAATTACAGAGAAATTTCAAAGAACTAGTTTATAAAGTACAGTTTAAATATAAAAATTGAATCTGCAAAACATAATGTACAGCTCATTGCCTTGAAAATTAACTTTATTTTTCAAGGAAGGAATTGTAAATACTTATAGTCCTTTCACATTCCTGAAAAATGATTTTTCAGTTTTACTTCTCTACTGGTAAATTAAGATTCGTTCATCCTCGGGATATGTAAATCAGGAGAAATATCAGAATAAGCTAACTGGTTGACTATTGTTTAAACAATAGGCGCGAAAAGTTAGAGAATTATTTTTGCAACTACTTATACATTACAAAAATTAATGTGCCTTGTACGTATTATAAACTATAGGTACCATAAATATAAAACAAACGCAGTAATAATCATATAAAGGATATTCATACATATACTACGTATTACATTCTTTATTATTTGTAATAAACAGTAAATGCCTATAATAATGTTAATACGAAAATAATTTTAGTTACATATTGTATTTTTGATACTCATTTTGTACTTAAAGCAATAAAATACTTTCAAATTATTTAATAATCTAACTACGGACAAAAATGCATTTTTCCAACATACATATTTTGGGGAACAGTGTGAAGATTTAGAGCTTAGAGCATTTTTTTGATTCCCTCATTTTTATATCTGTAGAGACTTGACAGCAACAATAAAGAAAGAAAAGTAAAATAAAGGTCGTGCTCCATGCATCTGCAATGAAATGGTACGAAATAATAAAATAGACAATTGTATGAACGTTTATAATAAGTAGGAAATAGAAAATGATACCATTTAATATTCTGTAGATGTATATGTGTCCAATTTCTTCACCAGCAAAAAAGTAAAAATTAGATATCACTGACATTGCTAGAAGGGGACTTGTTAAAATACAGTTAAATCGTCTGGCATTCGTTTGTGATAAATACTTCCTTTGCATATTTAAAAAATATGTGGCTTTCTTGGTAGATTTGATCAAGCCTTCAAGATTCAATCCTATAAAATTCAAGAATGCCCAAATAAAAATATGCGTTTGCATTCCATGCCATATAAAAACGAACGTGAAGCACAAAAATGAAGCAAACAATTTGTTGAGATTTGCCTTTAATAGAGGTACATATATGTATCTGAAAAATGATGCCTTTTAACACCTCATATCA
Source organism: Holcopasites calliopsidis (assembly GCA_023838395.1). Classification (NCBI taxonomy): domain Eukaryota; kingdom Metazoa; phylum Arthropoda; class Insecta; order Hymenoptera; family Apidae; genus Holcopasites; species Holcopasites calliopsidis. Next base: position 560,558 of record JALHAQ010000011.1, read on the forward strand.
TGAACATTATTTAGATGTATCAACCATACCTTACAAGAAACTTGTATAGACCTTGATCAAAATATTTCCACATATCAGAGTATAAATGAACTCTTGCTACACATTTTGGTTGAGTGGGGGCTTTTATATTGTCTAATGCGCATAAATAATGATTGAGCCCGTATATTACCACATATTTAATTAAAAAAAATTGTCCCATACAGTATCCCAATCCATACAAGGCCCATGCATTTGAATCCTTAACAACCTGAATGCAATAGAAAACAGGAAGGTTTCCGTCAAGAAATTGGGAAAAGTATAACGATTTTACCTCTGGATGATACTGCATTGCATTAAAATAAAGATAATGCAAAAAGAAGTTGGCAAATATAATCCAGAAAATATATCTAGTTAAGTTAAGAATAAGACTTCCAAGTTTTACAGTTTTCCATGATTCTCCTTCCATCTATAAGAATATAAAATACACAAATGCACATGATATTTGCGAGTTAAATATTTAAGTAAAAAGAAGAAAGATAGTCTTGATAGAAATACATACAGAACTAATAAAATCTTGATACAAAACCAGTGGCCCTAAGGATAATGTGGGCAAGTATAAACAATACGCTAATTTCTGTACATAGTTCTTTAACACATGAAACATATTGCCATATTTGTTTACAACATGTGATTCTATGTTGTCTATACTATAGCTAATACTTCTGAGTTGATTCCAGCACATTATAAGCATTAAGATATAATGTTCTTTATCGCTAAGTCCCAACATATTTTGGAATACACCATCAGGGGTTTTCAGAAAATGTATTATAAATAAAAATACTATGTTAACCAACCATACTGTAGATCTGCAAAACTTGTACGTTAAAATTAATAGTATACTTGGTTGCAATAATACGCACACCATGCCCAGAGGGCCAATGCAAAAGTATAAAAATGATATGGATATAAGGATATACCAGCAACACAGTAACTGCAAATAGAATATAACATTGTTAGTAATGTAATCAGAAAGTAGAAAGCATACGTTTTCCAAATATCGCACCATAGAATTCCATGTTCTTTTAATTAGCCGCCCAACAACATGATGGATCAAGATCCAAGGTATTAAATTCATTATTAGTGGTATCCATATCCTCCATTCTTCATCTGAAATATCTTGCTTTCTTCCAATCCAAGTCCATCCTGGGGCAAAATCACCGTACAGATCATCGTAATCATTAAAGTCTAAAATACATAGAAAAGTATTAAAATTTGTATGTGTATGTATAGTTTTGAAAGTATGTATCCAAACTCTTACATGTGCTAATTAAGAAAACTTTATAAATGGAATATAGAACTGCACCAGTCCACAAGAGAAAATAACAGAAACTTTCAAATGCATGTAATTTGATCGCATTGTCCGCCATGGGTATCATTTTCAATTGCAATTGAATTTACCGCTTCGTCCTTACATTAAATTGTTATCATTCAATCTGCGGATGTTGTGGACGATGGAGGATGGAATATTTTTTGTATTTTATATATGTATATATTAACTAAAAGCTAGGTTTTTACTCCTGAATAACGAATAATAACGATATTATGTCTTGGTTCCAACTCATCCTGAATAGCCCATTTGAACGATCTAATATCTTTATAATTTTATGATATTACACTTTCATGAAACAACAGATATAACATAAAGTTCAAGAGAGGTTAGCTTTAAAAAAATATGTATACATTGTATTAGTATATTACACTTGTATTGATGTATTAAATTCATTCGAAATATTAATTCATATGTATGACAAGTTTAAAAAAAAAATGAAGGTTTATACTGGTGATAAATATTTATTTACATTAAAAAGATTCGTTTCTCTTATACATTAAATATGACAATTCAAAAATTTGCAAACACAATTTTATATAATAAAATGCAAAATAAATATGGCAAGATGTATAAAATATTGAGCCCTCTACTATATGTTAATATAAAGGACGATTGGACAATGATCACTACCATACACTTTATCCCTCATAACGTTGTCGCAAACTATGTCTTTAATTCGCTCCGACACCAAGAAGTAATCCAGTCTCCTGCATAACAGAAAACGTATAAAATAAATAAAATTTCGATTATAATTTCAATACACTCTTATACCTACCATCCTATATTCTTACTACGCGCATTCGCGAAGTATGACCAAAATGTGTACGCTCCTGTTTTATCGGGATACAAAGCTCTAAATGTATCTACAAATCCTGAGCTTAAGAAATCAGTCATGCCCTCGCGTTCTTCTTTGGTGAAACCAGCATTTTTCATATTTGTCTTAGGATTTGTGAGATCTAAGCAAAGTAGGAAGTGCAGGCACATAAGCAGTTTCATAATCTCGAAAGAAACGAAATATGTTTAATACACATGTAAATTTTTACCTATTTCCTGGTGAGCAACATTCATATCGCCACAAATGATAACAGGTTTCTTCTCATCCAAGCCTTTTACAAAAGCTTTAAATACTTCATTCCACCTCAATCGTTTTGGTAATGTTACTAACTTTTGTCCAGCATTGGGAACATCTATTATGCGATTATGGAATGTAGAAAACAATATAATTTAACCATATAATAAATATATGAATGACTTACAAACATTAAGTAAATAAAATTTTGGGTACTCTGCAGTAATTAATCTGCCTTCACTATCAAATTCAGAGTCATTTAAACCATACTTTATGCTGAGTGGCTTTTCTTTTGAATACAATGCAAGACCACAGTATCCTGGTTTTTTACCTGTTTGCAATACATAAATGTTTCATTATTTTGGGAATAGAAATTCATACAAATAAAACATAAAGGACTTCTTACTATCGAGAAAATAATAATGATATCCCTTCAATTTAACTTCTGCAGGTAGTTTATCTTTATCACACTTGGTTTCTTGTAAAGCTACTATATCTGCATCTTCCTCTGTAATGTACTTGATGCCACTTTTCTATATCAACATAATATTAAAGTAATAAACATTGTAAAGCATGAAACATTGTACACAGTAATACCAAGTCATACTTTAATTAGTGCCCTAATGCCAGAAACGTTCCAACTGGAAATTTTCAAATTATACTTATTTCCTTCCGCATTTGTTTTCGAGCAATCGAAATTGATTTCGCTCAAATCTGTTTCTGTTTTATTCATCATTTGCTTTGGTTCTGTTTTGGCACGTTTCGCTGCTGGCTCTTTGACATCGCTTCCTTCGCGCTTATGTTTTTTGTTTGCATCCTCTGCCGAGTTTGAAGCTTCGTCTTTTTTCCCATTTTTAATTTCTGTTGAGCCTGCCTAATTAGAAAAAAATATGTAAAAATAAGTGTTCCACGTTTTTCTTTTAATTTAATAGCAATTAAAGCATATTCCGCGTTGGGCAGAACGATATTTAAGGTATTTGATTGAAAATACAAAGAATATCAATTTTAATAAATTGAACATTCTGATTTTATCTGAATTGATGTGTATATACATTTAGAAATATGAATTAACTGGTTGTCTAACCTTAGCAGCCTTGCTTCGTTTTGGTGGCATGCCGGTTATTTTTGTACACACAGAACGCTAAAAAAGATAATGTATTATGTAGAGGGATAATAGTTTATGAATGACTTTTCAAGCCTTGCTCTAATCTATTATAAACTATTAATTTATTACAATAGTTACACTTGTCGCATATTTAAAAAGTAAATTGGCAAATATACGCATAACAAAGAGCAGCACGTTACCAGCACAATCTTCAAAAGTTTGAAAGCTGCAGGACGCAGGATAACATTAAGAGCGGTTTAGCTGACTGCTCGATGAATCGATTAATTAAAGTGGGGAAATGTGCATACATACATGTATATATACACGCACACAAAATATAACAAAAATAATTAAATTGTTAATACGAAAACTGTTAAAAGGTACGTTTTCACGCGACAGTAAATCGTGGTAGATAGTTACTGTCATGACAGTAAAATCAAACCGGCTTTGATACCGTGACATTAAAGGCGCGTCCTATAGAATATTTCAATTAAAAAGCTTGTTTATATATTGTGCGAATATTTAATACATACATAAACATATAACAGTTGGAATTAAGGCGACCTGCGTATTAAGCATGTTCAGCAATAAGAAAAATAACTTGCCACCTAGGCCAAATATTCCGGATCCTGAACATATTTTGGAAGATCTTAACAATGCATCTTTGGACGATGTAGCATTCAAAATAATAAACAAAGGTGTTAATAATTATTGTATTTTACAAAAACTACGATAATAGTAGGAACATTGAAATATTGTTTTAAATCCTAACCTTAATTTTAAGTTCAATATTGCAAGTCTCGTTTTTTTACCATATAAATCAATGTTACCCCTTATTGATAACAGTTTGCGTATAAATATATGTTTTGCTTGCAGATGAGACTTCTGGAGAAAGTACAATCAACCTAAATACTTCTGATTCCTATCAGAAAGTGAAAACATATTTGAATATTAAACAGCAATTAAGCTATTTGGAAGCTGCTCTTGAAAAGAAAGAAGAACAACTCAGAACAGATAATGAGGAAATAAAAAGGCTTGCGGATGAGATTAAAAAGCAAGCGCAAGCTGCATTGATAACATGACTTCTCCTTATATTTACTCTTTACAAAGTATTTTAACACTTTCTTGTTAATGATACTATAGCTAATAATAAAAGTACTTTTCTGGTTTATTATAAACAACTCTAAGAGAATACTGTTGGAGATTATTCGTAAAATTGAATAGGATAAAATTGGGATAAATAGGAAATCGTGATAAATGCATTTAACTCATACACCACGAGGTATGTTATACTCTTGTTACACTCTAAGCTTTAATTATAGTCCTCATTTATTAAAAAATTCTATCCAGAAGTGGAAGAAATCCTATTTTAAACTTTAGTTTCATTGATTGACCGCGAGATGGCATAGTGTCGCGGTGCAAAGAATTTTAGGGACGAGTCGAACGCATGCACCGCAATTTTTCGATGCAGCTTATTCAAATCCCAAGCAATTTTTTTAAACTGCAGCAGTTAATTATGTACGATAAATAAATCACGACGGGAATTGCTATGGATGTGTTACTGGATTGTAGCTGAGGCCTTAAATTATTCAAAGCTATTTGCACCTACGAAATTTGAAAAACATGGCAAACAAAGCGCCGAATGGTATGTCAATTATTCATGAAGTTAGTCAAGTGTAGAATAATAATTCTTATAAGATAATACATTTTGTTTTGTTCGGTTTTGTGAAAAAATTAGATACAATTTTATGCAACATTGCGATGTCGTATCTAGTACAAATTTGACATTAGTGTGTTTGGAAAATATAATGTTTTCATCATACTTTGGCAGGAGTATAATGGTAGTAAATGCAAAGTCGCAATAATGGTCTGACCAGTGAGTGAATTAAATGTTGGTGGACCATATATTAATGACGGCGCAAAGAATCTAGCAGATATGACACAAATTCTTCGCGCGTCCAAATCGGAACTACCTGTATTAACTCGTATTTGCTGCAGTTATTATCACGATCAGAGGTTAGAAAGAAAAAATAATATTACAGTTTGTCAAATGTATACATATGTGTGTGCATACAGCTCTAAAGTGAGATATGTTCTTTAAAGACATGATTACACTTACTACGAAGTATTGCGTGTTTCACCGAATGCGACCCAAAAGGAAATAAAAGATGCATATATTAAATTATCCAAGGAAGTATGTGGTTCAATTTGGGTGTATATTATTTCTTATATCGCTCTTGTTTTATAGAAACTTAAGTTTATGGTATTCCGCAGATGCATCCTGATAGTGGGAAGAATGGAAACCATGCTGATTTTGTAAAGATAAATGAAGCATATCACATCTTGAGCAAAAAGAAAAGCAAAAGACATTATGATATGAATTTAAAATATAATAATGTTTATGCAACCGGCACTTACCCATACCACGAGTATGTTTCTCAAAAGAATTACATTCACCTATGTGGAGTTTGCATAAAATTTTCATTAATAGAATGTATTTTATATTTAGATATACTAATACTTTCAAACAGTGGGAGCAATACAACAAGAATTATTCGGAAAATAGAAAAAAATATTCTGAGGAGGCCCGCAGCAATGCAATTAAATATTGTGCATTACTCATAGTCATTGGAACATTTATTCAAGTACTGCACATTAGGAAAATGGCAGATCTTAATAGACGTGCAGCAATGGTTAGAAGTAAAGAATTGCAGCTTGAATATCAAAGGGTTAAAAGTGAGGGCAGTAATATGACATTGGAGGAAAAGATACAGAAAATTATGGAGCTGAGGAAAAAATATGATATATCCACCACGGATGAATAACACATGAGAGATATGTGTTTACCTGCTGTGACATAGTGAGATTTTTAAGTTATTTTTTATTTTATTCAGCTTGTTTTTTTCTGATATAAATATACATAAATTTAAGGTATATAAATGACAAATTTATGACCTGTTCTTTTTTCTTTGTGTAGGATTAATATTTTTGTAGCTCATATTTAAAATAAATTTCTCAGTGAAATAAAGAATTTGCAATACTCGTATCTTCTTTCTATAAGTAATATTTTATTATTTAGAAAATTGACCATATTTAAATAACACATTTATATAATACATTTCATACAAACCTAAAGCTGATGATGTCTTTATAATGTACATGTTTATTCAACAGAATCTATTAATTGCTTATTAAGAGTGTTACTCATATAGTATTAACAACTGGACTGCCACTCAATTTTTACAATGCTCTAATAATTATCTGATGTTACAATGTCAGATAGATTGATTAAAAAAGTAAGAAATAAATTAAGGAAGCGTTTAACAAAGGAGAAAAAATATACAAAGTATCGGCCAGAAGAAGTAATGCATGATCTAAATGTAGAAGTGCGTTTTTACATTTTATATCTGTTATTCTTGATTTGAAACAGGTACTCAATTTAAAACATGTCTCTCGTATCGTTTTTCATAGCTTTTTAATGTACGTAACGATTGCTGTATGAGGAAATGCCGGGGAAAATACAGGATTACCATCCTCGTCCATGTAATCTGTGTAAGGCAGCTCGTATATTCTTTCGAAGCCGAGTCGCGCGCAAAGTTTTCCAGAAAAGAAGGACGAACAATCGGCACGAGCAAAGTGGAAACCTTTCTCCTTTGCTATTTCGCTACAAAAGTAATCATTTGCGTAAGTTCACTATATGATCTGTACACGAGCAATTTGGCTCCAGTATACAATATTTGAAACATGAATTATCTCAGTACACTCCAATATATTCAATACATGCAATAAATATTACTTACAGCGCTTTCTCTACAAGAGCCTTGGCTATCCCTTTACCTCGCCAGGTAGAGTCCACGGAAATTATTCTGATTTCCAATATATTCAACCCCTGGAACTGCCCGTTACGATTTACATTTCTATCCACGTAATTCAGTAGTCTGAGAATCTTTTTAAATTTCGGATTTTGGCATGTTGTTATGTACTCCGGTTCTTCGTCACTTGGAGGCTCCATTTTTCCTGCGTGCAACAAGTAAGTGCCATATATCGATTAATTATCATGGAGTAAGATATTCAATTAAAAGTGTTGCATGCTTATGGTCAATTTCTTGCAATCTGCTGATATCAATCAACTCATTCAAAAACGCAAAAACGTTACTGCGAACAAGTTACCTCATAAATTTCATTGACAATAGTCATGTGAGTACTCGGCAGTGAACGGCATATGGACATTCCATTCTAAAGGTCTCTGATCTGCATAAAACGCCGAGCTTCCCGTTTATACCAAATGTTGCGAATACTTCTTGTTTAATTTACTCAACAAAGTCATACGCGAAAATGAGCGAGAATGTGAATATCCAAAGCATGAGAATGCAATCTTGGCATGACGAGTTGTGTTCTAATTATTGATAAATTTATCGTAGATCCTAATTAGAGGAAGGTTTGAGGATCATCGAAAAGGGAATCAGTGACTCGAATTTACATTCTAGCGTTTTTAAGTAGACCTTCAGCTTATCTTTTCTTTTTTATAATCTGAATAACTGAATAACATGTGACTAACTGGATCTGTCGATAGAGTAATGCAATTACCGCGATTGCGACAACCGGTAGCGATTAATAAGTTTCACGCTTGCCTGCTACTCAGATAACAATTTATGTAACGTACGCAGAAGAGTCCCGTTTTGCAGGAGGCGTGTCTTCTGTGTGTGTGTGTTTTTTTTTTTATGAAACTTATTTTACATGCAGATTTTTTCTTGAATTTATTTCAATGCAAGCTTAACGGAGATTACCGGTGATAAAGAATATTGCATCCGTACTATCTTTGACATTGATCTAATTAGGCTCGAATATGAATGGGCCGTTGCGTGATTACTGTTTAAACGTGATACGTCTCGAAAACACAAAGTAGTAGCTTCTATATATTACTTCACGTGATCCGTTAGCCCCAGATTCTGTTTCATACTTAATCTCGAGGGAACAATTATTCGTCGTGACCGATTTGTCACCACTTTGCATTCGCAGAACTTTTCAAGTTCGCAGTGTTATTGTTTCATGCTCAGAATAGAACGTTCTTGGTCGGTGTTCGTGTTATTAACCCAGATATATTAAACAGCCCAATGAAGCATTGACCAATATTTGAGGCGAATAGATAAAATTCTTACCATTTAACAAAACTCCTACTAGAGCGCCGCTGGTTGATACAGCCATCAGACTTAGATTATTCTCGAGCGAGGACATACTGCAATATTCCTCTAACTCGAGACAGGTGCTGTTCTCGCTATCGGGTATAAGTTCGATCGAATGATTTAGCGGTTCGTCCCTGAAGAAGAACCTCCTGAGGAATTTTAGTATCCTCAGCTTATCATCCTTCGTGACTGCCTGTATGTGATAGTCCATGCCGATTTTGTCGTTCTCCGCTGTATCTGCCAACTAGAGTATGCAAAAAAGTAACAGATGAAATTTAAGTAATCCTACATTTTTCCATTCGATGTTCAATATTCTTGCCATAGTTGCGTATCGAACGAATTCTGAATACAAATCCATGGCGCAACATCGTGCGTATAAGCAAATACAAGGCAATGCAACTGAGACAATAACAATTCATTGTTTTCGCGACAACGCGAATTGAATTAGCGCTTTCACGCACGCGACAATCAACGTGGCCCGCTGCATTTGCTCTGTGCCGCAAGCCGCGAAGTGTTCTCATTTGTGCAACGTTTTGTCCCAATCATCAATGACCAACATAGTCGCATGGTAAATTACAGTTGTTCTACTTCTATGCAATGGTTCACAATAGCTAATAACAGCCAAGATAATGGCCACATTTTAATTTCTAAAATCACAATTACGCCTACTACCCTGCATGAGAAATAACGGGGTAGCTCCTACAAGGACCTACATAATTCTCGCGATTCAGTGGTGATGCATCACGACATGTGCATCACCTCCCTTAATCATCTAGACACCGCGCAGAGAATTTATTGGAACAATTTAGTGATTAATACAGGATGCGTATGGGCACGAGTATGTGTTATCGATCATAACAAAAAAAAAGGCGAGGTGGCTTAGTGGCTTTCTTTGCAACGTTATGATCGATTGTATGATTATTAATTTTTTGTAGACGCAACGAGGAGCATACCAGAATATTGCGAGCTTACCGTATACTTTGTAACTTGCGCCACATCTTTCGCAAAATTGATCTGATTCTTTCCGGTGTCGATGAGATTAGAATCGGTCAAGTTATTAGCCAGCATGGTCTCTATAGCGAATAATTTAAAGTAACCCGTACACTTCTCGAGATTTTCTAACAAATTCGAAGGCGATACCAATCAGCCGTGATCACGATATAATATTTAATTGATCGCTGAATAGCATAGGTAATATAACGGCGAGTTTGCCAATAACGCGATGGCTCGTTGCTAACGTTGAGGTGGTAATCTAACACTGCGCTTTGTGATAGGACGTCGTCAGTCTTATATACGCTCAGCACTGGCAAAAGCCATTCTTGCAGGTTCAGGGACAGGCGAATACAGTTTAGGATGCTTGCGATCAGAAGCATCAGGATTCGATCGGCTGGATGACTGCCCCCTACTCTTTTTTTCGTTACACGAACTCTACTTGTTGCGAGCAATCCGGTTCTTTTTTACCGGGATTCTTCGTGTGAAATCACCATTTTCGAACCGGAGTAGATACTTTATGTAACGCACGTGTTTGCATATTCGATTATCTTTCGCTATGACATCCCGTTGTTTCTTTTAACAATAATTAGTCGTGTGTTCGCCGCTTAATTATGAGCAGGTTGTGCCGAGGGAAGATCTAATATTCTAAATACGCATGTGCACTGTGCTGCATACACGTTTTATCATTTAGTATCGCTAAATGCAAATTAAATGATATGCAGAAAAAGGTAGAATGTGCGTTAAGAACACGTTCGGCTTCGCCTGAGACACGCGATCGCCGTTTAATAGAAATCTAAAAAAAGAGCGAAATTGCTACTTGTGTCGATTACTTTGCGGGGCATCGTAAAACCCCGGTGCACGTTAGAATCCATATAGGATGTATGGTTAAAAAAACGCGTATATATATAAAAACCGTGAATACAATGAAATTATGCTATGAAATATAACAATATCGAACGACAGATAAATACATACAGCTTTGGCCGATATTTCTCCTCGCATTTACGTTGACGAATAAGCGGCACTTCTTCGAGCATACTGATACTTAATTCAAGTTCAGAGTACACAGATAGTGGGGGGGCCACGTTCGAAAAGTCATTGGAGAACGTTCTCTAGTAAATGGATTTGCTTCACAGTTGTATTGACATACGTTCCCATCGACAACGAAAAACAATTAAGCACATAAAGATGTATATGATTGGGAAAATTACCGATGCTTTGAATCGAAACGCTTACGAGGAATCTAAAGACGTTGCCTGAGTCTTGCATAGTTTAATGCAAAATAAGGGGATCGTGCCTGTTGCCAGCACGCGGAGCTCATGGATATCGAATCGCTTGGATTTTTAATACTCTTAGTTGAAATTGAAAGTTGATTCGCCTCTGTTACGTTCCTTCACACACATTTCCTCCTTGTCATCCGTAAAAGCGATGAGTAATGCGTAAAATTTTTGTAGAACCTTCGGAGTACCTTGGCCTTCAGCCTTCGGAAATGTCTAGACACGCGAATCGTTCACGTTTATGTCCCAGATAAAAAAATAATTTGCCCCGATGTGTGAACCGGATTCGGTGTTTAGGATATTTATCTACACGAATTATGCAATTCCATTGAATCGTAGGAAAACGTGCTCTGGCCCGGTCACGGAACTGTCGTCGATCTAATCCGCGAAGGTCACCGAAGAGAACAACCATACCTCACGTACGGCATTAGAGAACGTTGTTTCTCGGTTCCTAAGCATCGGCTATCGTTCTGTAGATTCTTTTGTAAAGTCGGATTAAAAATGTCATCCCGCAAGGATCCTTGCAATATTGCGAATCGTTCGAGTACTTGACCCGATTTTCGTCCATTTTTCCTGCGCACCTTTACATGGACATTACCCGTCTATCCGTCCCCGATGATCTTACGAACGGAGCTCCAGTGTTGTACATTACTGTTAGGCTTTGTCTAACAGTCGTGTGTAGTAACGCGAATACAATCACCGGTCTATACCTGCAGCCTTTGATCGCGAGGTCTGATAAAAGCGGAGGCGATCGTTAATACATACGACAATGAAATATAACAATCGCTTATTTCTTCTCGGAATCATTTCGAACCGGATTCGGTAGGAAGCGTTAAGTGGTGGATACTTCCGCGATCAGGCGGCGTTGACCTTTTTCCCTTGCATCCTTTCTATCTTGGTTCGCCATCGTGCTATACTACCTTTCGAGAGCAGATTTGTTACAAATCGCTCGACCGCTATTAGATGAAACGATAATGGTGCGAACAAATTCGAACAAGTGCAGGGTATACGTTGCGTGATCTCGTTGAAGAGATAGAAACACAGAGACAAGAATATGGAAAATTGTCTAGCCAGAATGACTTTGATTTATATCACAAGTTATTATTATCGTCGACGATCCTATAAACTCGTCATTGGTAATACACCGTCCTATCCTGTCTCCAATTGTAGAAGTAATTATTTACTATTGATATTTCCTAGTCACGGTTCGATCGACAGATTTCTCTCCGAGTCTGAACCGCTTGAAACGTATAGAAGGATACGCGGTATCGAATGTACCGTTATTCAGGACACCGGGTAACGTAAGCTGTATAAGTTACTAAAAATATGGTTGTTCTTTTCGCAACGGTTCTTTAAAAAATTCTGCCATATCGTTCAGGAAAGTTCTCTCGCCTTACTTTTTGCGATGGAATTGAATTTCAGCCTTGCTGACGGACTCGACCGATCCACGTGAAGTATTTTTCAATTCCCCTTAACGATCCCTCCCCAACGATATAGATTCTCGTGACATAACCACCCACTCGTTGAGATATCATGATACGCGTTACATGTATCTGTATGTATGTATACGTAAATGATTCTTAATCGCGTGGCATAGGCGTTACCAGATAGGAAAGTTGTGAGCCAATCGGAATAAAGTAGATACACCTTCCCCTGTATTAAATCAGCGGTAATTCTACGTCATTTTACCTCGGGAATAATATAGTCGCTTTAATAAAAATCCATTAGTGGCATTCTGTCCTTCTTCATAGACAGGGAAGATGCGTCTGACTTTTCATTTAGTCATTCTACTCGCTAGTGGGAAACGGACATGCCCGCTACAATCGATGATTTCATTCGTCCAAAATTCGTGTAGGTACAACCTCCGGAACCCATAGACATAATTCATAGATAAGTGGTCCATGGTATAAAACATCGATTGACATGTCATGGAAGTTCGATTATTCTAGATTGCCTTGAGACATTGTAGCGTAATTTGTTGTATGTAATGAATCTATTAAGTGACATATTAATGTGTTAATTACCATTGAACCCTCTGTCGTGCCTTGGAATTAATTATGATTTACACGGGATACGCCTACGGATATACCTTCGAGCTGTGATACGTTCGTAGCATGATCGGTTCGCCATTCTTTTTGATAGTGAGGCAAGAGAGCCATTTTACTCGACAGAATTTATTCGACTTGGACAATCACCTTCGCAGTGGAATCTTATTTTTTTTTATCGATCAGGGAGCACCAGGGACAATCTGCTCGATACGCGGGGAGGCAAAAAAAAATACGTCGCACTTGACTGAGTCTGTACAATTACGCTATCGTGTTCGATGAATAAGAATTACTTAAGTACTGAAAAAAGGCACGGTAACGCGAACAGTTGTCTCAAGTGAGCTGTTTACGCAAATTATCCCACACCATTCGTTCTTTCTAGAGTGACCGTGCTTGCCGCGCTCCTTTGCTCGCAAACCGTTCTTCTTAGATTCGTCAATAAATAGTACAATCTAAAGAAAAGGCGCGTCATATCGGGACATCCTTCCTGCGTAGTAACTTCTTGCAAGAAACGCAAATAAATGCGGGACAAAGGGAATTGGTATTCAAGCTTTGTTCGCTATCGCTATGCATTCGATCGTGACAATCGAGGCTAATCGCGTTTAGCAGTTCAGTCAAAGCTCCCTCTCGCTCGTTTCAGGGACTATTACGAACTCAAAACAATTTAAAAACTGTCATCGATGACAGACATATTCGATAAGATTACACTTATTTTTTTGTATTTTATATAAGCGACGCTACAGGTTTCTTTTACGATCGTCACCCCTTTGTAAGGAGACTTGTCACCTTCTGGCTGGGTACGTGAGATGCATGATCGAAAAGCTTTGTACAGGTAGCGCGATCACACTTACCGTTCTAGGTATGAAAACTCGCGATAGTCAGGAGGACGTTGAGATAAATTCTGGTTCCTTTATTCGCTGATTTTGCAAATATGCTCGTCTATCCTCGATGGCTGGACACGTGGGTAACAGATACGAAAGTTACACCAGTTAACGCAAATGCACCGGACGTACTATTAGGATGTTTCGTACTTGTAGCACGTTCGCTGCACCGAAAGCGTGTAATCGAATTACAGCTGACACCAACGGAACGAAACAGTCGTTACAAGTGCTGAATTCCTCATCGGTGATAATTTGTTATCGAGCATGGTTTATCATTTTCCAACCCGTCAATGTAACGACAAATCGATAGACAGTGTTATTGCCCGGTTATAGTTCTTATAGAGGAGAATCAAATGGTACCGATCGAGAACACATAATCAATGCTTTACTCGGTTTAAGAAATTTTTGCTTTTTGACCGAAATAAAATACTGTTGGCCATTCGGATGAGTAAATCGAGGTGCATCGCGGCATCATCCGAGAATAGAAACCAAAGGATCGAGGAGAGCATTGGCAATGTCGCGCGTTATATTTACCCCCGTTAACAGTGAGCTTTCAGTGGGACACAGCGTGTATCTTTATTCGTGTAAAATACATCTGCAGTTGAGTTAAAGATTTTGTCTCTGTACGCGCTAGCCATTCGCTATCTAATAAATCCAATGATCGGATTACTGGAACGCGCAAGAAAATCGATTTATCGTTACGTACAACAGAGTTATCGGATGAAGCAGTCAAGTTATGTCAAGTCGTGTTTTCGACGACGAATTTTATTATACAATTCATTCAAGGAAACAATACAACACAGAGAACATTAATGGAGAAAATAGAGATAAGACTTCTATTATTGAACTTTATTCGTTTAGCATAGAAATCACGTTCTCCGATGTTTCCGCTATTGATCAAATTATCAACACCGCGAAATAAACAATTTTTCTTACGTACCTGAGGAAGTTCTGAATCTTTTTCTGATCAAACTTTTTGCCGTTTCTAAACGAGACGCGTCCCCTTCAGTCTATCGCCAACTACGCACTGCGAACATGAGGAATAGGGAGGGTCATTACCATCCGGCACGTAATATCCCTTCGGCAACAACCCATGGAAAGGGTAGCCCCAGCTCTATTTTTCCATTGAATTTGATTAAGCTGCAAGATCTGGAACTATTAGTAATTGGGCCCCCAACACGATGGGTTAGCCGATCATAGAAACGCTCCCCAGCATCCATTTATCTATAACAAAATCAAGCAACTTAACCGTTGCACTATTATCCGGTTTATCACGTCGGACCTCTAAATCAATGTTTACTCACGGGATAAATTTGCATTGGAAATATTTATTAATTCGTCATTACCCTGTCAAGCCTTTCCATGGACTTAAATTTATGCCTCTGCGATAGCTATACCACCGTGAAATAACCGGATACAGCGTAATGTTTTAATTTGTTCTGTT
Organism: Holcopasites calliopsidis; assembly: GCA_023838395.1. Lineage (NCBI taxonomy): Eukaryota > Metazoa > Arthropoda > Insecta > Hymenoptera > Apidae > Holcopasites > Holcopasites calliopsidis. The sequence goes on from JALHAQ010000011.1 coordinate 575,924, forward strand.
ACTTGTGATGTCGATTCAATTATCGCTATTAATCCGGATTGCCTTGATGAGCATAGGTTTGTAATATTCTGCAAAATGCTAGACGGTCGTGACTAAACCATAGTTGTGATCGTGTACATAAGTTATGAACCGCTAAATAGCGGTAGCAGTTTATGACGTATGATTACCATAGACACTTGTAATTACTAAGCAATCCGGTTACTGCTGGAGGGCGTACAATATGTACCGATAAAGTCACATAGAATGATCGATATCTTCATATCAAACGAAGATACGTACTTTACATTAAGGAACGAACAAAAAAATGTGATAGGAATATTATTTATAGAATTAGAAATATTAACATTATCGATTTTATTTCGTCTTCCATATGCGTAACATAATATAATACAATAGTGTGTAGGGAGAAGCAATTTTTCAATGCATGATAGAGGGTACAAGGATTTTTCTACTCGTCATCTGGATCACCAGAAAAATCTTGTCCGTTGCATTTATTAATCACCGTTTGCTGACAACGTAATGTTATCAAGGTTGACTACAATCCCCCATTATAGCGTATTTTTTTTACATTCTGTGCTTGACCCACAACAAGGCGAATTGCCTTACGCTCTGGCCCAGTATCCAATGCGGCAGGTGTTGGAAAATCGCTTGCATAATATGGTATTACGAAGCGGTATGAAAAAGGACAAAAGGGTGGGTACATTGCACGGTTGTCCTTTCCCGAATTGATTTACTGTCCGTTTTGGCCTTTCCCTGGAACACAGAAGGAGTAGGCTCGCTAGAAAATGTCAAAAACGGACCTTCGAATGTCGAATTCCACCCACGTGTACTCATTGCTTCGCGCGTTAACAACGCTACGGTATATTATCTCGCACATTAAGCTAAAAAATGCAACATTTTTTGCTGGAAAATGATCGAGGCGTGGCTGTAGACGCAACTGGTATTATCTCGGTTCTTTTCCAATGAAATCCGTGCAGTTATGATGCGGTTACGGGTCTACGAGAAGAAAGAATATTATGCAAAGTGTTTGCAAAAAGTAGTTGCATTAAAAAGTCTGGCAGTATTATTATATTGTAATGTTACGACGATCTATTTATGTGCTGTATTTTATATAGATTATCGTCATACAATATTCTTGTTTGATCTAAGTGCTTCTTACTCTGATCTATATCAATTTTTTGCTATACATATTTGAATTTGAACTTTGACGCACAAAAAATTTGTAGTCGCGCCACTGCGGGAATTGCCTGCACTTGGACAGCGAATGCATTTCCTTACCACATAACGATAAGTAAAGTACATTTACCGACCGCGTTTTGCATTCTGTCAGTGTTATCTTAAGAGATGAAAATGCAAATTATTTGAATGTATTCATTTAAGATCGAACAAAATCAGTAATAGTGAATAATCGTACAGTATCAAACAATTTTCTTTTATATATGCCTCACAAGATACACAGCAATAATCTTTTTCCTTAGTATCTTTCAAGCGTGATTGAAAGCGACTCTCTAATGTATATTATAACAGTCGGATTAGATAGAAAATAATAGATAGACACATTTTATGTGCTCATATTTGTCGCAAATTATAATTTCTCATGTAAAAAGATCTGTAACTTTAAGGGTGCTTAACGATTCGGCTACGTCACTGGCGATGTTCTGTGGCATCTGCGCGCTCAGCCAGCAGTCGTCATGGCGACGAGCAATCATCTTCCCCCTCCACGTTTCGTACGAGCCCCCTGCGTCAGTCGTTCGCGAAGCCTCGCAGACGGCGGTTGGTTTGTTTATTGCATAGCTGGCCTGTTTCTTGTGTCTGCCGCCCTTTCTTTTCTTACCCTCCGGGAAAATTTAGAAAACGAAAGGGAAATACGGTGCGCCTCGGAGGCGCAGCCGTAAGTGTACGGTGGCGAATTTCATCACGGTGATCAACTGTGCTCCCGGTCCTTTCTCACACGGTCAATAATGAGGGACATGGCGGGCAAGATCTCCGAGTTGAAGTTCGAGGCACCCCTCGCACGATTCGAGGAAGAGGACACGGCCAGCTTGAAGAATATGAATTTACTGACAGGTGCGGTAACACGCGTCAACTTTCTTCTAACCGATTCGTCATGCCCGTTGATATGTAGGTACTGTGCGATTCGGAGTAACCTTGCCGCCGCGGATCAAAGTTTATCGCAGTGTTCTCGATTCGGAGATGTCTTCTGTCACCAGTCTTGTGGCGTCAAGCATGTAATTGCCGAAACCACAGGATAACGGGTCGTACGTGAAATCGCTGTAGCCCAAATATCGTCGCCTCTCCGCGTTCGTTCGCAATCGATCTTGAAACTGGGCCGGAAAGTGGGTGACGGCGATCGTTATCTTACGAAATGTTTCGCGCGATGCTCCGCGCTTTCCTCCTTTCATTGACTAGAAAAGGCGTTTTCAGCGACGCATCGCCCGCGCCGGTACTATAAGTGGAAATTTCGAAAGCCGAAAGAGCTTCCCGGTAACGGGGAACAGGTCTCGCGTGTAAACGCGTGAAACATTCGTGCACGCGTGCTGGTCACGCTCGTTTTGCGGCCACGCAAATCAAATGACCAGGGGGTGGCTTCCAGTATATGGACAATGCGAGGAAGCGACCTTTTGATGAACAACGGCGGGGACAATAAGCTACGTCATGCGTACAATTGGTGTCTAATATCCACCAAGTACGCTTTAACTTTCGTATCACTTTTCACACCGCATCGTAAAATACACAATACATAAGTATAACGCACATCGGTGAAATCTGCCCTCGGAAACACCGTCGGTCTCCTACACAAGAGAACGGAAAATACGTATACGCACGCAGCACTCAGCGTAGAAAAATATTGGTCATTTAATCCTAAAAAACATTCGATCCGCTATACGTCACTGATACGAGAAAGTCTACTCCATCGCGTTTATGTAACTGATAATACACTGTGGGCAGTGCAATTAACATTGATCGTCCTTTAAGGCGAATATCGTCATGCATTATCGTGCACATACGCACATACGTACTAATGGTTATAAAAGTACTCGGCTGCGTTAGGTATTTAGTAAATTTGTCAATAAAAACGAGAGTAAAACGTAATCCATTTTTAACATTCAAATTAATTTCATTGATTTAATTACTTTGTTATGTGGTCGAGTACTTTTGCGACCATCTATATATTTGGAGAAATTGTACGTCGATGCGTTCCCTACGATACGATTGCAGTATACAAACGGTGACATTATTGCTCGTACGATTTATTGCGTCCCACACGATCATACTATTGTGTTTACTTTTCTCTGGATTCTATCTGTTAGAACCGATAGCTTGATCGAACGCAACGCGTACTTGCCATCGGATGGATATACGTAGCATTATTTTCTCTGTATATTTAGAACAATTGCTGGACACGAGCCTGAATACGGGATATGGGGAGAATTGTAACGCGAACGAGCCAGCAACCACACACGAGAACGGCACCGATATCCTTCAGGAGGGGACGTTCAGCCCCTTTAGCGGCAGCCTCGAGGACCTCGTCAACACCTTCGACGAAAAGATAACATCCTGCTTCCGCGATTACGGTACGGACGTCGAGTCCTTGGCACCGGTGCAAGTACGAACGCAAGAAGAAATTATGAACGAGTGCCAGTAAGTTTCAACGTGTTCCTTTTCTTTTCTTTTCTTTCTTTTTTTAATTATGTCAGCGTGATAAACTGGTAAAACGTTTCACTGTAACGAAGAGGAGATAGAGTAGACGGATCTCTTAGTGTATCAGTTTCATTTTTCAGATGGCAGCAATTTCTCAAATGTTTGTTGTAAGTGGAAAGAATTAATCGCTGATAAATCAGTAGAACACAATGCACCTCCGACCGACTCCTCTTTGATTGATAGCCGGCAGACAAGTTGCTCAAGTAAAAATTACACACGTACGTTAGTACGGACGCGATTGAGAAGTTTCTATTACCCTTGGGTCACGCGATATCTATACGGTACAGTTATACCGGTTTATACGGCCGCACGTTCGACGATTAAAAGTGTAAAACTGTCTCCGCTGCGTGGCGGCTGGCCATGCCATAGTAAACGAGCGTGTACTCTCGTGAAGATTACCAGGAGTTATCGCATTGAAATTGTCGCGCTCACCTTGAGATATCTATTACGCGAGAAGCGTTCCAGAACAGGCTACCTGGCGAACGGAAGTAATCGTTTACGGTCGTCGCCGTTATTCGCGCGTGAATAATAATTATCTGTACCATCGCTCCGCATGCTTCAGTGGCATAATCCGAGGCACGAGATAGCGTCATTCCGCGATACACTTTTTGCCGCAGTTTATTATATGGGTCGTATAAACGGGGTGCAAATGTTGCAGCATAATCGTTCCACTGGTGGTTGCATGGTTAATATATTATTATCCTGTTTAAGTAATCTCGCGTTAACGCTTTCTCCGGCTATCGTTAAAAAGCGCAAACAGTTTTACTACTCGATGGCACGAGCTAATCCAATATCGCTGCACGGATACTCGTATGGTTTCATTAAGAAATATTACGGCTACTTGCGCTAAATCTCTAGACCGTCACCGGTCAACGAGTACATATACAGTATATTATCTTCTTGCTACTGTCGTTGACGACGCTTTCAACTTAGCTTTCGAAATTGAAAGGAAGGGACTAAGGGAGATAAGTTGTGTAAAGGAAGAAAGAAGACGGCTTCTTTTCGAGAGATTGGGGTTTATTGAATTTTTATTTTTAATTTCAAGTCGGGTGCGTATTCATCACGAGCCCGATCCTCCAGATCGCAGTATCGATTTTGCGGCGGAAAAGTGTGCCGCAACGAATACTCTCTACACGACGAGTTGCGGCGAGTCTTGCAGCTTTCTCTCCGCGAAGCGGACAGGCAGCGTAGCAAGAAAGCAACTCACCTACTAATTAGACTATCATCGCACGGCGTATGCAAATTTATGCCCGATCAATTGATTCCCCTCGAGTTTTCTAAATTCTTCTCAACCACCGAACAGATTCACTTGTTGTTCGTTACACTTTCTTCATTTCATCTCTGCGCATCGCTCTTATTACCTAAATCGTTTTACACGACCACTTGCATTTTGAGTACAAATTCCTGCGAAAGTTCCCCACAAAAAAAAAACCGGCACGGTACCTGCACTGCAGGTGCCTGGGACCGAATATTCCGCTGCGTAAAGAGCACTGCAGGTGAAGTTCAACGAAGCGCAAAATTGTGTCTTCCCCCGTGTAAAGTAACGCGGCGTCAGACCACTTAAACACTCGTCTTTCAACTCCACCGGTTGTGCATAAATTTCTTTGAAGTCACACCTTGCTGGAGATTTGTCTATATATTTTGTTACCTTCCGTCACGTCGACGGCGAGAAAAAGCAGCTAAATCTCTGAAAGCAAGTAGTGCGTCCGGGGCCGGGTGCTATTGTATCGGATGAAAACCTCTCTTTGAGATTGCATCGCGTGCAAAGCGTTAACTCTCGTTTGATGGGGAATCGGCCCACACGTACGAAGTTTCTTTCGAGTTGTGTACCTGCTTCTTTAGCCAGGTGCCCACCTAAGACTCCCTCCTATTATTTCGCTACCATTGAACTCTATGCGAGTTTGTAGGAAGAATTAATTCGATTCTTCCGCGGCTCTTTTCTAGCTTTGTTTCAGTTCTACGAGCAAGTAACATTTTCATTAAAAGCTCTTACAATTATTGGGCCCTTTAAATCACTCCACGTTTAGTGAGTGAAAAATCGAGGTCAGATTTCACTCAATTCCCAATGGGGCAGATGAGCCAAAGATCGAAAAGTCCAAAGGTCCGCGAGAAAATGTCAGCGTTCGTGGTTCGCAAAGTTCGGGCACGTGCTATCGCACGTGCACTCATTTGGCATCGGTCGTCGTTTTCATTTGCATGTACCAAGCTGTAAGGAATAAACGCAACCGTGCGTGCGTATCCGGTGCATTGTTCGTAATCCAATTTGTCACGAGGCAGAATACCTCGCTCACAATGAGGAACCACGTCGTTTGACGATTGAAACGCGTCTTTCTATGCGGGTGGCAAGGTCGTGATTCAAATAGGTCCTCGCCTTTGATCACACGACCAGGGTACAGCCTCCTTTTCGTCCACCGAAAGGCTTTCTCGCCCTACAGCACGTAATTTCTTTTCGCTTCCTTTTTCATAACGCCCTATTCAGACCACGGGTCGTGGACACCTAACAACCTTCGCCGACTTTGTTTCCGTTTGGTGGTTCTGCGTCAAAAGCCCATGTAGCTGAGTTGTCGATTAGGGGTTGCAGTTAAAGGTCTGAACGATAAAATTCCATCGAGCACGTTCAGTCTGAGTTTTATAAATTTATCCTAAATTTCCTTTCCAAATGACTGTGAAGTAAGCACGGCGAATTCGGTACCAAGACCTCGACAAAAATGCGTAGGGTTGATGAAATCCGGGCCCTCGAGCAAGTATAGGGGGGCAGTAAGAAGCGATCGGAGCAGCAAGAAATAGTGCACGATCGAATCGAGGGGCACCATGAAAATTTGATCTGTGTGTTTTGTTCCCTCGTTTCGTATCGAGCAGCAACCAACCCTCCGGATGAACAAACGTCAATAAAGCAGCGCACGCGCTGCACCGGCCGACCGGGGGCGATGTTTCTCGACCACTGTTCCTATATACGTGTGCCTCTTTTCGCCGGATAATTTTATTTATCTACGTCGGAGGAAAGGATAGCATGGGCAGAGGAACATTGATATGATGCTGGAAAGATCTAGCGGAAACGACTCCTTTGCATCGTTGCCCGTTCTCGAAGCACCGTTTTAGTGATAACGCGGTAGGCTCTCCTATGCATAAATTTTGATATTACACGATGCATTCGAAATTGCTTGCAATTAAGTTGTATCAACTCATTATGGTGATACATTAACGAATCGTCCCTCTTTTTTCTCGCGAGCTATTTGTCTTGTGCAGCAGATAGAGTACGAGTACTGCACAACCTCGTCGCGGCTCATTGAACCGAACGATAAATTAATAATCAAGTGATACACGCGACTTCCTAGGAATTCAATTGAGGCGCTTGATGGAAAAAGAGGCACATAGGCTTATGTGTTATATGTATATAATATACTACAGAGATATTCAATCTTTGTTTGCTTACAGCAACTAGATACTGTTTTTATTAAATAATACCACAATGAAAACTTTAAAATTCATTTTCTCCAGATGGCATTTAGATGTGTGTGCCCATTTTCCATGCAACGCCTCAATTTCATTGCGTTTTTCGCTCCAGTTTATCGGCGGAAAGATGTGCAGACGTGTTCAGAAATGGTCGTTCAATCATGAAAACAGTTGCGAAAGGAACTTTCCCCCCCAATGGATCACCCCAATTAAGTCCCATTGGAGTCCATTAAAATTAATTAACCCTTGCGGCCCTTTATTTCGAACAGCTCTGCACGTTTATTTATTTATTTTGAACCGGGGAGAGAAACCTTATTGTAAGGGTACATACATATTCAATATACAGCGGGTCAATGAAATTTTAATGAATTTCCGTAGCAAGAATATTCGCCTGCCCTTTTGCGATTATAGCGGCAGAAGATGATACGGCCGGTTTGTTTGGACGTTCATTTCGAATGATTCGACGACCAACATGCGTGCAGGATGAAGTCACTGCTTTAATGCACTTAACATTAATGAGAGTCTCAAGTGGGTCGAATTGACCTCCATTTATTAAACCACCCAGCATCGGTCAGCCACCGCATTTTCCTTTTATTTCTGAGAATCGAATATGCAAGTAAAGGAGTGGTAGTAATCGTATGCAAATCTGCTATTATTCTGAATTTAATCGACTGATTCGACAAGAATAATTGTAAGAAAAACTTTGAACGCTGCCATCAGGCCGTAAAGACCGAAGCATCGGCGTTAATTGAACCTGACCAATTCATTCGTCATGGTTTTCGTGAAATTATCCGGTTGTCAAAGCGAGAAAAGATTCGATTAAACGACCTAAACTGCCTAAAAATAGCACTACTGGTGTTCCACTCGATAGTACATATTGCCTTTCGCAATTTTTTTACAAATTGCATGGAGGTGAGAGAAAGGCCCATTCATAAGATCTGTTCACGTACACCGGTTGAAACGCGGAAATTCATTTCCGTAGAATGTGAGCACTGTTATCGTAATAAGTTACACTCTGTTTGCACGAGATCAAGTGGCCTATCTGTGGATACGTACTCACATGTGTACTTACGCGACCTGAGAAACGCCTGCGAGAGCTCTAAAAGTGATTCACACGGGTATCTAAGAAAGCGGAGACTTGGTCAGAACGCTTGTCTCCTTGGAAAAATCTTATCGTACCTGCAAGCATTATTGCATGACAGCACTCGACTCTGTGTGAATCGACGACGAAGTGGTGCATCCCTTCGCAAAATTTAAATTACGTTTTCACACGATTGTTCTACATTCGACGGAGTCGCATGAAACAATTGGTTCACGCAACATGTTGCTCGGTTTAAAGATAGAACTACTCCTGGTCAGAAATGTAGCAATGCTATCTTTCGCTGCTCCGAATCTTTGCGTACATTGTATCTTGCTTTATCTCGGTCTCTGGAATTACGTATCCAAATGATCAGTTTTATCCGTGGATTCTGAGAAATCGTTACGTGTTAAGAATTAAGAATAGCTACTGCTTATTCAATTCGCAGTTTGAATACGTCGAGACACAATTTAGCGGGAGGATATGAGTCACAGCTGGTACGGTGCCTGCGTAATTAATAACACACGCATACAACATTCGTGATTTAATTTCTTTATCTACCGATGCACTGACAAATTCTTTGTTCTTACAGAATGTGGTGGACGATCACTGGTACGTTTGGTAACATATTACCAATTGACTGGAGCAAATCGTATGCCAGAAAAATGCATATGCCTGCTCTTAATTTAAACGAAGCACCAGTTGCACACGAAAGGTGAGCTTCACTGTCCGAATTATGAATAGTCTTTTGAACTTTCTTTGCAGCTTTTCTTTCAACAAAAAAAAAACAACAACAAAACATAATGTTTGCCAAATTGGATGCTTTCGTTTTCTTTGCTATAGACCAGAACTAGAGGATTTAAGTAGCGAAGACGAGGCTGTTGCGACTGATTTGGACATGCATGCTTTGATCTTGTCCAGTAGCACCGATACGCATAGTCCGGAGGAGCCCTTGAAAACTGCTGAAGAAGTGCTCCGCGAGATAGACGACATAATGCAGGTAAATATCAAACTTCACCGGATTAAAATGTATACGAAGTATCAATGATTCGTTTACTTGAAGGAAAGTCCCTCCATGGAAAGGTCTCCGGATTCCGATGGATCCTTATTAGATAGCGACGAGGCGCTGGAAAGGAGCAGAGAAGTCTTGGGCTCCCCGCTGCACGAGAAAAGTATATTTTCCATTGACAGATCCGAAGCAATAAACTCTATCATGTAGTTTATAATTCTGAATGAGGGTTGCTTATTCTAGAGTTGAAACAGCTTACGTCGTGTCAACTGACTGAGCTCCTCGGTGAAATGGAGTCCCTGGTGGGAGCTCTAAGTGAAACTCTGATTGCCGAACTTGCGCTGCGTGATGAATTGGAGTACGAAAAGGAGCTAAAGAATCAGTTTATCTCTCTATTGTTAGCGGTACAAAATCGACGAAGGCAGCATCATGTTACAAAGAAGAGGAATCAAATGCAAAATGGTACTAGTCCTTTACCGCAACATAGATCGCTTCAGGAATCCAAGGTAATTGGAGGTTTTCGAATTGGGAATAAACGAAGACGAAATCGCAATGCATAATTTTTATACTCTTCTTGCTTTCAGTATTTGACTACGGTAATTCCGTATCATACGGACAGTGGTCCACCAGACAATCAAGCTTTACAGGTTCTTATAAAAAGTAAGTACCACCGGATAATTTTCCAAGTATTTAATGTACTTAGGCATTTAATTCTGGGATATTGTCCTGCAGTATTGAAGGCAATTAGCGAAGATAGTCCAACTGTACCCACTTTGTTAACAGATTATATACTCAAAGGTAATTGGATCTCAATTTTTTTGTTCTAGGGTGTGATAGAAATGTGTATATAACAAAATTCTTCTCTTTCAGTATTGTGCCCCACTTAGTGGGCATATCGTAAGTTTCTTGCGGCGATCGATAAAGAATCGAAGAAAGATATTAATTATGGAAGAAGTACAATTTGCTCTCTTCTTGCCAGTACACGCTTTCAGCTGTTGTTGTGCCGCATATTATTGCGTTTCAGGCAGGTGATTTTGATTTTAAATTGTGTCTCGAGCTACACTCTCTATCGGCTGTAGATTTATAGATAAGGTCCGTGACACTCGTATCTAGTCCTCATTTTACATATTTACCACGTGTATATTATTTTACATAAGATACATCTTTATTAATCTACTATGTATTCGCTCTATGAAAATACCTCTTCTTGCCGTGTATGAATCATGAAATTCTCATTCATTTTGTACACGTTAATCGTGATTTCCGTGACGGTTCAGTTTTTTGTAATTTTTTGTACATAAAGATCTTATATAGAAATATGTGAGCAAATTTTACTATATTACTACCGGAAATATTTATATTTATGTAGAAACTATTAGCTCGTAGATTGCACACAAATATAAAAATATGGATTTACATTAATGTAATGCCCATGTACCTAGAATTGTTCTAGTAACGTGTCGCGCAAAAATAAAAATATCTTGTTGCTGGAATATCAACGGCTTCTCGAATGTAAAACCGTAAAAAATCTCTTTATTCAATACATACATGATACATACTAAATAACATCCAAACACTTTGCAGTAACACGGTTTCTCTGCAAATATTCAAAGTACTGTGTTTGTTGAAATAAAGAAATAAATCGAGTAATCATATAATGTGGGGAACGTGTACTATTCTTATTACGATTGAATAATTTTTATTCTACATTAATATTTGTGTTTCCCTCCTACAACTCTATCCATTTTTTAAAGAAAGGAAAGCAATGGAAACTTACACGTGCATTTAAATCACTTGATGAAAATGCATTCTATAATTATCACAAATGCATTATGCATATTTAATGCACTTCTTGTTTATTGATGCGTGATAAGCTTTAATTTAATCATTACTAGTGCGCGTTTTATAAATAAATTGTAACGACAAATATTATTTGCCCACACCATGGCTGTTCAGATATAAATATATTGATGGCTGAAACTCTTAAAGCTAAACAGCGCCGGTGCGCAGTAAGGTTATACCAGAGATTCGTAAATGTTGGAAAAAGTACTTTCTTAAGCATTGATTGCAACCACAATTAAAATGTTTATAAGGGTATGTGTTTAAGCTATTCAGTGAACTAATTTAATTAATATTTTTCTATTTATTGTTCAAACATTTGCTCGTCGCTTCCTTACATAAAGTCTAACCTTAAAGTTGTATAAAATATATAAATAGAGGTTTAAAAAAATCAGATGATTCGTGCATCTCTGTTCTTGATTTCGAAATAAATTCTACTGAAACTAATAATTGTAGATTAAAAACGAATTTTCCATTTAATATATAGAGGGACATGCTCGATTTCTTAGCAAGAGTTGCTCTTTTCGGAGGCCTTGCAGTCACGTTTACCGGTTATGTTTTCAAGAAGAACTTTGAATGGAGAGCTCGGGGGACAGCAACTTATAAGAGAGCGCTGGAAATAGTTCGTAATCATCAGAAAACGGTTGAACATTTAGGTGAACCAATTAAAGAAGGCGCACTTGAGTTTGATACCAGTGAAGACATTAGAAAGCTCAGTGTCAATTTAAAGGGAAGCAATACTAAGGGCAAATTGCATTGTGAGTATATAGTGAAACCAGACAAAAAAACTGAGATAACAAAGGCTGAAATGAAGTTCAAAGATGTTCCTGACAAAGCTTTTGTGATCTACGAAATGTAAATGGACATTTAAGAATGGAACGTGTAGCGTTTTTCTGCTTCTCTCTTATATTTTTGTGGTACTGTCTAAAAATTTACAAAAGTTTGCTATTATATAAGCTTCAAAGAAGGACTGACAATATGACATGATTATGTTTTATGTTAGGACTTTATAAATAAAAGCAAATTATCTGAATGTCTGTAAGGGCATGTCGCTAACACCTTTTGGAACTTTAAGACCCCTTCTCGAGTAGCCGAACCCAGCCTGAATAATGTGTATCGCGGCTTGGACGGTTAATTCAATGTCACGTTCATTGCCGATGTAGGGATTTACTTCTACAAGATCTATGGCGTTCAATCTGTTAGTTCTGTACAATACTTCCATTAGATGTATAGTTTCCCTCAGTGATAATCCGCCGCGTACTGAAACAAATAAACCATAACAGTCTCAAAGTATTTTCAAAAGAATCATAAAAATACGACAAAGGTCAACATACCAGGTGTTCCTGTGCATGGAGCTTCTAATGGATCCAGTGAATCAATATCGAAACTAACATGTAAAGATTTTGATTCATCGGGGTCTATTTTGTTTAGCGCCATGTAAACAACATCGTGAATGCCTAGCCAAGAATAATAATGAGTGCATGATCAATGTGTATTCTGACAAATCAAATTTGTAATATTACCATATCTTTCAACATCTTCGATACCAAAAGCAGTGATACCAAACTTATCAATAACTAATCTTTCGTAACGATCTACAGATCTCAATCCAATGTAAGCTACATTTCTAATAGATAGCCTGCAAATAATGGTGGTACGTGTAGCATATCTTATCCCTTACGTTTTGGGTATACTAGTTTAGGGAATACAGTATCCATATACGTTACATTGGCTGTTGCCAATCCATTCCTGGTAGATGTGGCCAATAATCGGCCAATTCGGAAGTTAATAATGCCACAGGCATACCATGAACATTCCCACTTTCACTGGTTTTATTGGTATTGAGATCCGCATGAGCATCAACCCATATAACAGCTACATCCTTCTTCTCCTTTAAAAAATGTAGAGTCGATTTAAATGACAATTTACGTAATTTTATAGCAAGTAATACGAATATAATTAACTGTACCTTCACATGACCATCTATAGTTCCAATACCTAAGCTATGGTCTCCACCGATAGTTAACACTCTTCGCCCTTCTTTCAATACTTCTTGAACCTTCTCGGATAAACAGCTAGTACACCCGGCCACATCTCCCAAGTGTGACATGTTATTTACATCGTCTACATCTTTTGCCTTGTATAGAATGTCACCATAGTCCTTAACATTCAAACCTGTGTTAATAGTAAAAAATACATAGCCAGAATCGTTTTTAATAGCGTTCAAGATGCATAGATTGATCATTAGTACTTACCTAGTAACTCTAACTCGCGTATTAATCCAGCTGCTCTGATCACTTCAGGCCCATGCGCTACACCTTCTTTACGCTGTATTTATAAGTACATACTCTGTTACTATTTCGTATAATATCGTTCCATACCGCTAAAATAATACCTGTCCTTTTTCAAATGGTACTCCTATCACACCCACTTTACCATAATGCCGACTTCCTATTCTGGCAATCACGTTATGTATTCTCCTTAAGGTAGTCATTTCGCATCTGCAGTTTCAATTTAGAATTTAATACAGAAAGTGGCGAACTATGACCCCAGACTGTTGTAATATAGATAACATATGAGATTTACATCTCGTAAGCGCGATATAAGATGACTGTAAAACCGTAAAGAAATACATGAAAAATATGGTTGTGTAAAAGAGATGAAATAACTACTGTATGTTGTAATGTTAACGTTTATTATTTGTAATCATTTTTCTATGAATATACAGTTCATATAAATTATTCTTTTAAATGGTTAACAAATAATACAAATGTTTACAATGTACAGTAACGATAATAATAATAATTTGTATATCGCCAATAATACAAATGTGTTACACATACCAAAGGGAGAGTTACTTGATAGTTATTATTAAAAAAAAATGGTTTCAGCTCTTAATCTTTTACTGCTTACAAAACTCACTTGGGGCCAACCATCTTCTCAGGCCTGACCCACTCATTGAATTGTTGTTCAGTTATACCATTCTTCAATGCTGACTGTTTTAACGTGAGGTTTTCTTTGTGTGCTTGCTTTGCTATTGCAGCAGCCTAAAGTGCACGTTTATTGTTATTATTATTTTAACAATTTTAATGCTTGTTTAATTCATGGAGAAACAAATATTTGCATACCTTATCGTAGCCAATATATGGATTCAATGCTGTAACAAGCATTAAGCTTTCATTCAAAAGCTGAGCAATACGGTCTACGTTTGGTTTAATACCAGCGACGCAATTCTTTGTGAACGTTGTACAGCCGTCTCCCAAAAGTCTTGTGGATCTTAAAACGTTCGCCACTATCACAGGTTTAAATACGTTAAGTTCAAAGTGACCATTACTTCCAGCAACAGTTACCGCAACATGATTGCCCATTACTTGAGCGCAAATCATGGTCAATGATTCACATTGCGTCGGGTTAACTTTGCCGGGCATGATAGAACTTCCTGGTTCATTCTCGGGAAGAGCTAACTCTCCCAAACCGCAGCGGGGCCCGCTTCCCAAGAATCGAATATCATTAGCTATCTAAACAAGAACAGCATGCTATAATAATCATGGCCGATTAAGAGTTGAACATTTTTGTTCAAATTAGTTAATATGTGTAAATAAATACACGCTAACCTTCATAAGTGAAACGGCTATTGTATTAAGCGCACCATGAACTTCCACCATAGTATCTTTAGATGCTAACGCTTCGAATTTATTGGGGGCAGTTACAAATGGTAAGCCAGTGAGGTCTGCGATCTTTGCCGCTGCTTTCTCAGCGAAACCTTTGGGTGCATTTAGACCAGTACCCACTGCTGTACCACCAAGCGCTAATTCATAAAGTCTTGGAAGGGTACTTTCTACCCTTTTAATACCGTTGCAAACTTGCATAGCATAGCCTGTGTATAATAGTTTGCTAATAAGTTTACTTTAATATAGATATAGAATAAAGATTATTGCCCACCTGAAAACTCTTGCCCTAATGTCAGAGGTACAGCATCCTGAGTATGTGTTCTACCAATCTTTATAATATTCTTCCATTCTTCAGCCTTTTGGCTTAAAACTTCGTGCAACTTTCGCAATCCAGGAAGCAGTACCTGATTGATTTCCAAGGCAACCGCTATGTGCATAGCAGTGGGAAACGTATCGTTGCTGCTTTGAGATTTGTTTACATGGTCATTTGGGTGCACCGGATCCTTTGATCCAAGCTTACCACCAAGTAATTCAATTGCACGGTTTGAAATTACCTAAACAAAATTCACAGATTGTCTGGAGGGGTTGTGTGCAATTCAATTCTTGATAGTATATCAATAAATACCTCGTTAGTATTCATATTAGTTTGGGTCCCAGAACCAGTTTGCCAAATTACTAGTGGAAAGTGATCGTTGTATAGTTTTCCGGATATAACTTCGTCTGCGGCTTTGCTAATAGCGTTCGCTACTTTTTCATCCATACCATACTCCTTGTTTACACATGCTGCAGCTTTCTTCAATATACCCATTGCAACTATGACGCCGTACTAAGAAATCGAACGTTAATTTAAATCGTCAGACTCTTGTATGTAGAGAAAAAGCTACATGTACTATCCATGCTTGAAAATTAAAAACAATATTTCGCAAATAGACCGTGTCCAAAGAGCTTGGTAAAAAGCAAGCACTCGAGAAGTTTTTCTAATCAGTTAAATGTTTGGTTCTCCTTACAGGCATTCGTTCAAACGTATCGCCTATAGGAAAGTTGAGCATAGACCGCATCGTTTGTGCTCCATAATATTTGTTGCTAGGTACTTTTAGCTCACCGAAAGTGTCTCTTTCTATTCGATAGTCATCAATGGAGTCCTAAAATTACAATGTTCGAAAATTAGCATAAAGTTATAAGATTTTGCGATATATAACAAATTTTTCATGTCCATGTACCATAATGACAGCAGATTACGTAACAATATGGATGTGAGTATAGCTTCACAGTGAATGATACAAGATCTAGCAGGGGAAAACATGATTGAAGGTCAATCAGATGAAGCTAATATAATTTGTTGAATTGTGATAACATGAATGTATGAATAATATGCGTGTATGTATGCGCACATTCAGATAGCACTGTTAAGAAATCTAAGATGATAAAAGCGTGAGGGGAAAAATTTACGATTGTTTAAATAATTATACAAGAATTGCGACAATGTTAATATTCCCAACTACACAAAAATAATGCTTCTCCACGTACTTATAAACCACATTCTTTAACTCTGGAAAAATAGAAAATTAACGTGGATCTTTACCATTTCTTTAAACAAACGTCGATCAAAGATTTTTGCTATTGCTATCCGTCCTATTTTGGAGTTAATTCAATTATATGTCAAACGATGTTAAACGTGTTCAATTGTTATATTACGAACGGTACAATGACATTTTAAAAATACACTAGCAATATTATTCACAGTGAAACCATTTTCTTTTGGAATGGTATTTTTAAAAAACTATTTTAAGATCATTCGACGATTATGTAAACATTGTACGAAACGATTAAAAAAATATGAGCGTGTAAATCAGTGAAGATACATAAATATATGAGACAGCATACAAAAGTAGCAGAACAAAAACTCAAGAAATTGTAGTTGGAGGTGTTACACTTTTAATTCATGATATCTATTTTATGCGAAACATTTGTACCTTTTTACAGCCTTTAGAAATCACCGATGTACTCAATGACAACCTTAACGTTAAAAACGACGACGATTTTTTAAAATCTAGTAAACTGTGAGTAAGAAATGAGCATCTCAACAGGTTCGGCGTCATTTTAATAAATTATTAATATTTCTTTCTTTCAACGATTCGGTGGAACGTGAAAGAATTAAAACTAAAGTATAACCGATTGTAACCGCTATCGAGCGTAGCAGAACTAGGGACAGACAGGTGAGTGGAAGTGTAGAAATATCGATAGACGCCACTATCGATAGTTTCCCCTAGTTGGACCATCAGCCATCGATAGTTATCGATAGTGATGAGAATACATTTAGGCAATTATTTATCATTTATTGTACGGTAATAACTTACAACTTTCAATACTTATAACTAACGATAGTGAAAATAAAGTTTTAATAGTTTTCGTTAATGGTTTTAAGTTGCATTGAAAAATTTGGGTGCATGCATTGGGGCCCACACCCTTTTAACACGGTCCTTAAATAGTTTGCAGTGCGACACTATTGTTTGCAGTCGATATTAGCGATTCAAAGAAATTGATTTTCTCCACTTCTAAGAGGAACTTTTTAATAAATGACTCCTCAAAATAGAGCTAAATGTCTCAGCTACAAACTACTACAGCTTTATAACAGTTGCTGTTCTGATTTATTTCTTATAAAGAATTAACTGTCAATGAAACTTATTAAAGATTACTCCTAAAATAGTATTCGAAATTAATTAATTTGGACGACCCATAGTTCTTTGGATTCTAAATTTTAATTTGAGCAATATTTATTATAAAATTCTGCTCAGAAATCCAGAAAACTGCAATGATAACGTTGAAATGCATATACCGGCGACCTCGAGTAGTTTCAAGCATCTTCTCATAGATGGAAGCAGAATAGGCGTTCATTATCGATATGCATATATTGGGGACCTCGAGTAGTTTGAAGCATCTTCTCATAGATGGTAGCAGCATAGGCGTTCGTTATCGACATGCATATATTGAGGACCTCGAGTAGTTTCAAGCATCTACGCATAGATGGGAGAAGAATAGACGTTCATTATCGATAGCACGATCGATACTTCTCTACCACTATTCAAGATGGCGTCGACGTTTGACGTAGTTATTTTGCATCGGTAACAATTAATATATTTTGGTAATAATTTAGTGCTTGTTCTTTAAAAATATCTACAAGAGCTTGTTGTTTGTGAATTCTCAATCGCGAGAAGTGATGTGATATTAAAGGAGAAGGACAATACATTTAGAAAACCTGTGACATGTGTATAGAACCTCAATCACTAAGTCGACCACTGCAGATGTTTATTGTTTTTTATTTTAGATTATTCGCAAGGCCATACCAAATTATCAGAACTGTAGAAACTCTGGTTTTACTTACAACAATTCCGTACTTATTAATCATAAAATTTGTATTAATAAAACTATGAAATGTATTGCAAATCAATTTATCAAAATAGCTTTCAAATATTAACCCTGGTCTTGCAAATACCATGTATATTTGCATTCACTTGCCCGCTATTTAGTTCAGGTATCGTTTGTTCATTTCAAACTGTATATTTGTGAATAATAAATTAATATTCGTTTGTTGCAGGTCTGTACAGCGAGTCGTTCCTTTAAGCAGCATTTCCGGCTCCCCCGAGCAATGGTTCCGGCTCTCCCCAGCAGCGTATTCTAGCTCTCCTCCCAGCAGCGTTTGTGGTTCTTTTGAACGGCAGTTCTGGCTCTCCCCAGCAATGGTCATAGCTCTTCCCTGCAGTGTTTCTAGCTCTTCTCCCCAACATCATTTCTAGCTCTCCTTCCAGCAGCATTTGTGGTTCATTCGAGGGACAATTCTGGCTCTCCTGAGCAAAGGCAGAATTGCGAGCTCTAAGCTGTGACCCTTTGAACAGCGATAACTGTGTGTGTGATTTATCGATAATGTATTTGTGTAGTAGTGTAACAGTAGCATAGCTCCAATGTATTAAATTATACTTATATTAAGGATTAATTACATTTATATTTGTTTTAAAAATTTATATAAGTATTAGCTTTAAGATGTATTATAAATGAATTTATAAGAATAATCTATAAGTAATAGTGTTTAGTTTCTAAAACATTTTTGTAGCATATTTAAATCTATGCTATTATTATTATTGTAATTTTTCATTATTATTTAATTATACGATGTATTGTAAATTAAGTTGTAAGAATAGTCAGTAAGTAATAGTTTTTAGTTTCTAAAACATTTTTGTAGCATGCTTAGATCTATGCTATTATTATTATTGTACTTTTAATTATTAGTTAATTATAAGATGTGTTGTAAATTAATTTATAAGAGTAATCTATAAGTAATAGTTTCTAAGTTTAGACATTGTCACTTTTGTAATTTGTACATTATTGCAATTTTTCAATAAATCTTCACAAAAGGAATGCAACTAGTCTCGTTTTTTGAACACCTGTCTACTCCTGAACACTCCTAATAATTTAAGTTAGAGATAAGTGTTGGGAAATGACGCCAAATTTGAGGAATCCCCGATATTAAAGAAGTTCCTGAATTTCCTGGAAAATGACGTCAAATTCCAAGAATTAGTGAAGTAGAATATTTGGCGATTTCGAGCAAGGGGAATTCTGTAAAATTATGTTTCGAGGATTTCGATCACGAGAGATTTAGTAAAATCTGCTTCTGGAAATGTTTTGGTTATGACGTCATCAATCATGAACTCCGGATACCTCCTCGCATATCATGTTCTCCTAATACAAATTGGCGATTTCGAGCAAAGGGGATTCCGTAAAAGCAGGTCCTGGGAAATTCTTGGAAATGACGTCACATTCCAGGAATTGGTGGAATGAAAGACCTCCTCGCATATCATGTTCTCCTGATACAAATTGGCGATTTTCAGCAAAGGGACTGGCCGAAATTCACGATTTTGTGTCAGGAGAACATGATGCGCGAGGAGGTCTTTCATTTCAGCAGTTCTTGGAATATGACGTCATTTCCCAAGAAGTTCCCAGAACCGGATTTTACGGAATCCCCTTTGCTCGAAATCGCCAATTTGTATTAGGAGAACATGATACGCGAGGAGGTCTTTCATTTCACCAATTCGTAGAGGGTGACGTCATTTCCAAGAATTTCCCAGAACTTGCTTTTACGGAATCTCTTGTGCTCGAAATCGCCAATTTGTATCAGGAGAACATGATATGCGAGGAGGTATTTCTCGAAACATAATTTTACAGATTTCCTTTTGCTCGAAACCCTCGAATATTCTATTTCACTGATTCTCGGAATTTGACGTCATTTTCCAGGAAATTCCGAGAGCTTCAATACTGTCGGAGACTTTTAGAATTTCACGTCATTTTCCAGCAAGTTCCGGGAACTTCAATACTATCGGGGATTCCTGAAATTTGACGCCACTTCCCCGCACTTATCTCTAACTTAAATTATTAGAAGTGGACAGGTGTTAAGAAAAATGAAAGCAGTTGCATTCCTTTTATGAAGATTTATTGAAAAAATTGCAGTAATGTACAAATGACAAAAATGTTAATACTTAAACTTAATATCTATTACTTATAGATTATTCTTATAAATTAATTTATAATGCATTCTATAATTAAATAATAATGAAGATTACAATAGTAATAATAATAATAATAATAATAATATCATAGATTTAAATAGTATATAGTAATTTAAGTAGTATGGCTTTCTTAAGTAGTTAGTCGAAGGAACCAGAACGCTGCTTAAAGGAGCAACTCCCTGTGCAGACCTGTAACAAACAATTATTGATTAAATTTCGGTAAGGCAGATAGTGATAGTAATAATGGTAAAACATTGTGGGAAAAATAATTGTCGAGTCGCCACAATTCCTTCAAGCAGACATTATTTTTACCTAAAAGGAATTTGGCAGAAACGATTGAATGTTATCGAAAGTCATTCACACTATAAAAATACGAAATATTCATGCACTTCTCATTGATCATAATCAAGGACAAAGAATTCAAAATCCTTCCGCATTAAAGTCTCCAAATGCTCGTTCAAACCGTAAATAAATGTCAAAGAATTCCCTGAAACTCTAAACGTATTTAAATCGTTCAATTCCCAAAGCAAGTGAAACTTGTCGAAAGTTTTCTCGCATCGCGGAAGCGCGTTTACATTCCAAAACAGAGGCGGAAGGCGATATCAGTGTTTCGCGGAGGATATTCCACAGGGGAGAATTTTCGTGCATTTCCGCGCGTGCCACCAGTGGCGAATCGGATGCCAATCGATTATTAGAGTGGAGATTTCGCTGAATAGATGACGCCCACGTAAACATAAGTAGGTTAATATTGACAGCAATCAAAGCGGGGAACGTTGCAACATTGCCGTCGACCGCGGTGAATTAAAATCGAATCCGCCCCGCAGCTATTCAATGGGGATCACTTTCGCGTGGAGCAAAGCTCGTTTTCCTGTTTATTTGCCTGGACAGTTTCGTGCTTTACCATACAAGTCTTCTGGGTTCTTTTAGGTCGATTAAATATACGGATTAGTTATAATAGACATGCTTGTTATAAACATTGTTAAATATCGATAATATTGTAAAGAAAGAAAATGGAAAGATATGTTCTGTGCTTTTTTTGTGGTTGTTTAATGATAAGCAAGAATGTTTTGTCAGGATAAAATGTTGCGAGACGAATTTTTTAATTGAGCTAGCTGGGGCAATCGAAAAACTCTTAAAACAAAGCTGGTTCTTTTGAACATCATACAGTTTTAGAAACGGAAACTAGTACATCACTTCAAGAATTCAACAAAATTAAAGCCCGGTGCAAACTGAAAAAGAAAGAGGAAAGTAACAAATTTCTGTCATCTATGAAACTCTAGGCTCCTATTAATCCAGTTAAGTTCGAGTTAAAGGTAATTAGTTATTATCTATCTAGATCTCTTCAAGATAATCTATGAGCAATACTTATTTATTCAAACGCGATCGGGGCATATGCCAGTGGTTTTTTTTTCGGAGAGTTTATATAATTATTGTCGCCTCGAAACTCCATTATTCTGTCCAGTAATCGAGTTGAAAACAATTTTCATTTACATACTTTCGCAATTTTTGCCCCTGCTGGCAAAGTTCACAGCATCCGGATACCGCTTCAGATAACAGGTTTTTCTAAGATATTTTTTTCACGAATGAAAGTTTGCGGAGCTGGCCTTTGGGAGTAGAATTGTAATTGGAGAAATGAAGTTTATGGTCCTGAAGCTTGAAATTGGTCTTGAATCAAGCCTCATTTATTTTTAATACTTACGCATAAGATTAAACGTGAGAACTTAAATGGATAAACTATTTATACCGATTTGTAAAGCAAAGGGTAATTAATAGGAGGATAGTGGAGTCTTTTGTATGTATATAACAATTAAAGTATTGGCAGACATATAGGAAGGTAAAGATATAGTGGCTGGAGCTATTGATGCCTTCAGTAGAAATCGCGTCTGACTTATAAGGCACTGTTCCACTTACGACACCTGAATTCTTAGAGTACGGCACTCCCCAATCGAAAATTTCCACGGCACACAAAACAGTGCAGTTTCTATTAATATAGAATAGCTATAGATATGAATGTTTGATACTTTATTTAATTAACTGCGACATAATTTATACAGACAATTATAATAATGATACATATATTGTTTTCAATAATATTTATTACCATGTTCCTGTATAATTTGAACACTTTATATAAATTCTTGATTGTTAGTAAGTGATGAGTAGAGGCCAATAATCGATCATAATACGAAATAATAGACGGCTTCCGAGGCTTTGTTAGTGTAAAGATTTGCCTAAGTCATAGCACACAAATACTGTACTCGCCTAATCGCCGGTGATCATAAGATAAAGCTTTTCATCGAGGAAGAAGGTGGCAGAAAATTGGGAAGCTAATTGAATTATCGGGCAAGGATTATGTGGGTCGTGCACGAATAATTTCCTACATCTTCCTCCATGCGAAATGATTTTGGAATAACTTTTCATAAAATAAAATTAAAAAAGAAAGAGACATAGTTTTAACAATTGAATAAAGTCTCAAATATCCCAATTTGATAAAGTTTGAAGTATCACAATTTGATAGAGTTTAAAGTATAACAATTTGACAAAGCTTTAAAAAAGAGGAATAGAATCGTACACGACAAACATCCACCACAAGTAAATAGAATCAAAATGCCATCGCCGATTGAACCAATTTCACGCTCGCTACGGTAACGCGCGATTTCACTCGACGGGACATTCCTTCTGTCGGATGAACCCTGATTTTTCGAGCGACGAAAATCAAGCGTGGACAGAGGGCATCGATTATCTGTCACACAGGAGCCATCGCGCCAACGTCGGGCTTCGTCAATTACCCATAAGCAACCCCATCGGGAAATCTGCAGGAAGGAAGCGAACCGGATATCCGCCGCAGACTGCCGAAACACCTTCGGAATACACGACCGTCTTAAACTTTCATCTCTTCGATCACTTTCTACTTTCCCCGGATTTTTAGCATTCTCCGTGATGCGCTGCACTGAGCAATTTTAAGAGGATTGCTTTATTTTGAGATCTTTGTTGAAACACTAAATTCTTGTACAATCACTGATTTATTAATCTGTTTTCAAGATAAATCGAGACCGTTTTGTTATTTATAAATATACCCATCCATAAGATTGCTTGTGCTTTTCTTGAAAGAAGTTTCAGTTTCTTTTGCATTATGCAATCTGTGCCAGGTTTCATTGAAACTGTTTATTTGTTCTCCTCATTAATTTAACCGCTCCAGCTGGAATTTCTGTTCGCATGGCCAAAAACTATTCACTTAAAACTTTCCTCATAACGTTACAGCAGTGTCGGCGTTGCCACAAGAACGCAGCGCTAAAGAAAATTACTCGGGACAGTATAAAATCTGATGGAACTTTCGGTCGATGCGTGTTATTGAACCGGAAACAACCTGCGACGCGACGTAAAATCTTCAGTTAGCATAGCGATTGTCGTGCAAGCGTTAAGCTTAACGCGATCAGTGTCAAGTGAATTAGAGGCGCGCGATTCGTGTGCAAAGTTGTCGGGATATGGTGCCGAGCACGTCTCCTGCTATTGCGAATAATTCAATGCACAGAAACTCAGAGTTTCGAAATATAGAGGCCAAAAACGTCCAGTCTAAAACGAAACTGAGCTCGAAATGTAAAACATACTGAATGCTTCTAGTATTGCTTTTATTTCATTTCTTAAACCTTTAATAATAATTAATTAATACTCACTTGCCAGTTTGTATAAAATTGTATTAATGCAAATCCAGGTAAAAGATTTCTCAGCATTACGAATGTTCGTTTAGCATTCAGTTCACAAAGATCTTCCTGTGATTCGAGCTGTCACTTAATTCATGCAATTCCATCTTCATCGAGATTCAAAGAATTCGCATTAGCGTGATTGTATTACGGAATACCCGGCCAGCTCGTTGCCGCCTTTGCGCGAGGACTCTGTTTGTTCTGCAGAGTGCTTTCATCCTAATTACACAGATCGGCTTAATGAAGAAATAAAGCGATCGGCGGGGTAACTTAAAATCCCGTCCCACGATGTCTACTTGTTGCTCGTCGCTGTTCCTCTTTGAATCGGTGCGATTCAATTGCGAAGTGCAGTGTTAGTTAATTTACTAATTTATCATCGCACAGTGAACACGAAATGGGTATGAAATTGTGAACAAATGACGGGGAGATTCAACGGCTCAATTATTATTATTCTTTGATATATTAATTTGTGTGTCGATTAATAACACACTCTATGCACAATTATAATTACATGCAATTGCACAACAAAGTGGACGAGTAATAATATTTCAACGTTTCCAACAAGACACTGTACTTTCGACATTCTTAAAAGCCTGCCACATTATTGAAAAGCGAAAAATTACTTTCATAACTTGAGCCGCACAAAATCGGACAAAGTTTCTCGTTCGATAACGCCGCGAAGTGGCTATACCGAATCGTTTGATCGGTTTCTACCCTCGATTCGATTCACGTTCCAGCGTTCGAAGTTTTAAAGGATGGGGAGGAATTATTACGGTCAGATATGGCGGCGAGAATAAAACGGATATGAAGAGTTTCACAGAATATAAAAGCTGGCACGATTCGTGGCTGGCAGGTCGGCCGACCTCCTTTGCCGGCTGTCTGCAACTTCCGGCGTTGCGCCTTTCATTTCCTACACTTTTCTTTTTTTTTCTATCCTTCCCCCCGCGGCCTGCATGAACCGAATGTGTATCTGTTCGGCCAGCAGTTCATCATAGTTTATCGCATTCTCCTACCTATCTGCAACGTGAATAATGGCCTACCTGCGCCGGTTCTCCTAATACGATTCTGGCCGAGTCTTGTTTGACATTCAATTTTTGTATTTCCCATTTTTGGTGGTAAAGTTTCTTCGGAAGCGTTGCCAGCATTATTAGTTATTGAACTTGAAATTATTATCAATCAGTTTTGTTTGCCAAATAAAAGTCTTTACTCGTATATAACAAACATTTGCCGTAACCAATTAATCATAACTAGTGTTAAAAATCAACAATCTACCCAATCTTATCTCCACTATTGTTACTCTCTATTTCACAAGAAAACCCAAAAGTACCAGAGGCGAAGAAAAATCAGGCCCCCAGGCTCGATATATTCATTGAACCGTATTAAAGCAATCCTAGCTTAGCCAACTGCATAACAGCGAAAGTGCTGCAGAACTCAATCGAGCCCCCGGGGTAAGCTTACGAATATTCGAGCTTATTTCGCTAGAACGAAGCATTGGCAGTTGCGTTTGCACTTGGAAACAGCTTAATTACCTTCTCAGCCAGCTCAAGAGGCTTCTCCCATAAACTTATGCAATCCTTTGACCAGATTAACTAACTTGGCAACGTTTAGCTATATAATTTCCGGAATATTTGTGATTCTGTAAAGTGGAATCACGACGGGGAGAGACAGTTGTTGTTTTATCAGGTATCCAGGATTTCAAAGAATTTATTAAAAGATTTACTGAAGGAACTTATTCACGAAAGAATGATTAAAAAAATTGATTAAACGTGCATACAGTTGAACAAACTGTAAACTTTAAAATATGGCCAAATTATTTTTATTTGATTTTATTATTGAATAATTCCTGACCCTACATCTTCATATGAAGTTCCCAGTGTAATCCTAACACAGCTCGAACTCCCCAAAGGACTCTTCAGGTATTCCCTCTATCGATGACCAAATCTCATAGTTCACTCCGAACAATGACGCGACGCGTTGCGAGAAACGCAACATGACCTTTCCCTCCACCATTTAGAAACCCCATACTGACCTCGACCATTTCCCACCCAAGGACACGTCACTTCTTGATCCTGGTAGCGTCCACCCACCCCCCTAACAGGAAACGGACGGACAGGGACGCTTGGACACCGGCACGAACAGGTGTCCGGCGTCAGCGTCGTCGCGACGGTGGGCCGTCCGTCGCGACGTCGCGCTTGCGCCCCTCGCAGACTGTATCTACGTATATACCACGCTGGAGAACAGCGATCGGGGTTGGACACGGCACGGGGCTGATACACGCAGCCGGAAAGAAGGGGTGCCGCGAGAAATGAGGGCCAGTAGGCTAGTAGTATCCGCGATAACGTCGCCCCAGTAGATCGGCGGACGTCGCGCCTCCGCTTTTCAATATCCCGAGAGAACTCGCGCCCGCTTAGCTGTGACATTAAAAAAAAAAAAACAAAAACAAAAAAACGCTGAAGACGAATCGGAAAGAGCAGAGTCGCGTGACGAGTGATCCTCGCGCGATCCCGGAGTGAGTCGCTCGATCGTGATCCAAGTGTTGATCGATCCGCGGTTATTTCGATCGGGAGGAAAAATTTGTTCCGTGACTCTTGTAATTGTGATTCAGATTCAGGCTGTTATGATCTCGGGGGACAGTGCTGTTAGTATCCTGCAGGCATTCCGATTGAAAGCGTTCGCTTATCCAATTTAATTAATCCGCTCATTTGAATTGAGAGTGAATTAATAATACTGTAATAATACGATCGATGTGGCTGCGGTGAGAAAGTTGTACACAGTGATGTGATGTTGCAAAAGGCTGTTGGTTCGCTTTGTATCCTTTAATTGGTTCAAGTTCGAGGGATGTGAACAGCGCGAACCGGAGGGAATGAAATTTCGCGCGCAGAGGAGGAGGCAGGAAAAGGGTTGAGAATTTTGCGGACTGCTGGAGTTCAAGGTTGCGCATCGATGGGAAAACGATTAGGTGCTTCGTTGTGGTGCTTGCTGGAAGATAATTATCTTTGCTTGGAAGGGTGCGGAACGGGTGGACGGAAGGGGTTGCCCGGGGAGAGACCGCGGTTCATCCTTCTTGATGAGGGTACGATCTTTTCCTACAATATTGAGCCGCGATTCCGTCGCTAATTTCTTTATTCACGGTGGGAAAAAAAAGTCTTTATCGAAGATTATCGTATTTTCCTTGTGGTTTTTCAATTAAAAGGTTTTTAATAAACAATAATTGGTACTTGGTATGCAGGTATATCAATTATAAAAGTATCCACTTATCAAGTAATCAAGTAACAAAATAATTAATTAATATTAAACTCTATTATTACTCCGATCATTAAATTAATTGGAACTGTTTTTATATGCGCATGCAACATGCGCGAACTTTAAAAGAAAACTGCTATACTTTCTTTTTATTTAGAATTTAAATAATGATCAAGGGGAAATTAAAATTTGAATGGTACAGTTTAACGAATTTGAATTTGCAATAGATTTCTCGGTAATTAATGTTCTAACTGCAATGTCTGTGCTGCATTTATAATTAGTCGTCTGTTGGCAAAACGAATGTAAAACAGCGTGACGAATAAACAAATGTTGGTTTCGATGGATTCTAAAGGCATATCCACGTGAAATGTCGTTTCATTGCTGTGCATTGTTGGCATTCAGAGTTATTTTATTCAAACTATAAACGCCTTGTGTATGACATGCTATTTGAACTGAATATTTAATGCCCAATTTATTATGCGTGTTACCAGCGACACGATTCTATTTAAAAGCTGTTTATTATTCAGCTATGACATTTCATTTGCAATTATTTCTTGAATGAAATGCCAGTAAAGAAATTCTTCTTCTTAATTGTAAATGAACAGTGAAACTTTCTTTCACTTAATATTATCAATATTATCACCATTCTATTTTCAATTTGAATAATATCATATCAGAATTGATTTGATTGAATCCCTAATATTAGCACCTCCTTGCACACATCCTTTCTACCAAACGATGAGACTGAACTTAATATTCTTGACGCATAATTAATCTCTCACTGCCAATATTAAAATTTCAAGTCAATCACACAAATCATTGTCGATATCATCCTCCGATTTACTTCCGATTTAAATAATATCATATCAGAATCTATTTTATTGAATCCCTAATATTTATCACCCCTTGCGCACACTCCTTCTATCGAACAATCTAAACTTAACATTCTGGATGAATAGTTAATCTCTCGCTGCCAATATTGCAATTCCAAATCTAATAATAAAAATCTCTCGCATCGATTTCTCCCCCAATCTTTCTTCAATTTCCTCGGACAGCTATCGCCAAGAATTCTTCCATCTCCAATTGAAGCTCTCGGGAAACACCATCCTCGCCTCCACCTGGCCGTTTATCGCCACCACTCATCAGAATCAATTTTAATCAACGAGTCTCTTTTTCGTGTCTCTCAAATCAAAGAAGATTCTCTTTGAAGCCCCCCAGCAACTCGTTCGTTCCAATTTAATTGGACCCGTACACGTGCAGCGTGGCGAGATCTCTAGGCGAGGCCGTAGCGTCACTGCGGTCCCCGTGAATAATATTCAAATCGCGGGATGGCACGCTAATAAATTAATCCCGTTGAGTGGCACTCCGTTTCGCAACCGAGACGATAATAAATTGCGCTCGTTTATTTTCATCCGCAACACAAAACCGTGCTAGGGAAAACTGCCCCGATACACGCCATTTCAGGTACTGGGAATAACGATTATCCACGGCCGGGGCGTCGGTGCTTTCGTGTTTTCGACACGCGTGCACGCGAGTGACAGCGCTTTTTCGCTCGCTCGCCGTCAGTCGGAATGGTATCAAAACGTATCTAGGATCGTTGAAATTTCGTGGGATCGATGTAATTGGAACGGTGTGCCAGGTGCAATTGGGAAAAAGTTGGCATTGCTTAGAAGAGAAAGAAAGGAAACGGAAGGAAAAGGAAGCAAACGAAAGAAGAAGAAAGAAGAACAAAGGGAAAGAAAGAGAACGAAAATTAGAACGTTTCACATCTAACAGGTTTAATTAAACTTTAATCTTTATTAATCGGTGATTTACAATCGGGATATGAATATAAGAATACTGTTTTCATATTTTTTTACTGTAACCTACGTGCAATCAAGAATAAGCTTAAATTTTCATATATTCTAAGAATGTTACGATTGTACAAGTTATATTGCATTTTAGTTTATCATTTTATAACTTAATAGTATAAAAATTGTACTTCTATAATACGTGTACCTACATACCAAATTATCAATTACTGTTTAGGTAAAGTTTTCAAATACCGAATTGAAGCTTTCTAATCAGTTGTGTTTTTTAATTCTGTTTTCATACAACTCCATGAATTTTTGTGTTATATAAATATCTTGCAAATAGATGTCCCTTTATAAGATTACATTATCTACTTAAAATATATTTTACTAAAAAAGAAAGGTGCAAGCTACGGAAAAAATGTAAATGAAAATAATAATGAAATAAAAATGTTTGATCTTTAACAAATAATACTTAATGAAACCTTTCTTCTTTTATTGAGTTTCTATGTACCATGTCTGTATAATCGTTTACCTGGATCACTGTAGAGACAGTTGATTCGCAATATCTTCGGACGTATGTACGATGTACTTGACAGTGGTGCAGACAAATTCGTCTGTTTACGCGAAAGATGCCCTCGCATAAATTCAGATCGCATATTTGCTAACATCACTCGTTTCATTCATGATTGAATCTTTTCAAACACGTGCGGTGAAACGTAGTTTCTGAAATCGTCAGTTCAATCGAATCTGCGCAATTCCTCATAAAGCATATTTCCGGGTCTTCTAAATATTTTCCTTCTTTCCGGACAGAGCTTCAAATGATCTTAAAATAAGTTCTCTTGGAATTCTATTTACGCAATGATTACGCATCATGTTACTTATGAGAGAGTTGTAAACAATTTCTAGAATTGAAGTTAATAATGTGGAGAAATTGTTTGGTTGGGGAATTTGAGAAGACTCGAATGAAAGATGTCAGTTTAATGAAATATTTTGAAGGGCTTTCCAAAACGAAAGATAACAGAAATCTTTTTGCCCCAAGCATTATCTTCCAGCTCACCAAGTTTACCATCGAGTACCAACAGAACTAATTGCAGTGAATTATCGTGTATTATTATTATTTCGATATTTACCAAGTACTATCAAATTTTCCGGAGTAATAAATTCAGTTTACTCATTGCTTTCACTTGCAACAATATTTCAGGATCACAGAAATCCCGACTGAAAAATTGAATTATTGTAACTTCAGATAAAAATATCGTACAGCAATCTACCTGGGCTCATTTTAAAGTGTAAGGCATCAATTTTAACAACCTTGCACCTGAGTTTCACGTAGATAGCTTTTTGTTGCAGAACACCGTTTTTTTCACCGTTTTATCGTATTGTAAATGAAAATGGGCCGGACAAAAAAAAGCAACTTTAGCTTCTCACGGTATTTCACAACAAAAATTTATCATCGATAAAATCAGATTCGAGAGAATTAAAGTAGAGGTTTCGGGCTTTAAAATGGGCTTGGGTAGATAGCTGTACGATTTTTTTTTACGAAGTTACAATCATTCAATTATCGACCATTTTTCCGTCGAGATTTTGTAAATCCGTTCATTTTATTGCGTAGTGTAACTTCGTCGAAGCGAACAATTTATTACGAAAAAATTGCAGTCTTTTTTTTCTTATCGTAAAGCGGATCCCCTTCGGCGTATTAGCGCTCGGAGCGAAAAGTAAAACGAAACAGCGTTTCGAGTACCGCGAGGAGCTTCGATACTTTGCGCTTTTATCGTGCAGTAAATTCATCTTGTGTAATTGCTGCGAGGAAGCATACTGGCTTCCCTGGACCTCGGATCGCTTTAGCTTTCGCTGGAATCTTGGATAAAAGGTTGTCGTAAAACTATACAAACTTTATTAGGAAGTAAAAGTGCAGCGAGAATGAGGAGTAAAATCGGACGTAAAATGCAGATTGAAATATTTGTACAGTTGTAAAGGTGAAAGTACCCCCAAAACAAATTGAAATTGGTACATATTGATCGATTGGCAGCTCAAAGAAATATGATTAATTTATTTTAATTTAAAATATAAGCAATCTTTAATGTAAGCTCTATCTCCTTTGTTATGAAATTGATTAAAAAGAGAAAATGATTAAAAAAAAGTCAGGGATATTCTGCCCTACTAGTCACATGTCGGTGAACTTTTTCAGAATTTTCACTTGCAAAATGAAGTTTTACAAAGTTTACAATGTTAAAAAATGCCGATTTTTCGTTGAAATAATAAAGTGACCACGTTCATGTTTTCACAGTTCTAGCGTCTCACTATGGTTATCAGCATATATTTTTGTCAGATTTTTCGAAAGGGTGGAACACCGTTAGAAAAATATCGTAAATTTCTCCACTGAAAGATGCTTAATATCGACTTCCAAACGCAACTTTCCATCCTCCGCAATTCCTCCCTTCTCTCTCGACCGCGTTCGAACTGCGAATCTCACGCGGCTCGAATAAATAACAGAGCGGGCGCGGAAAGATTTCGACGAAGATCAACGACAGACCTCTTAAGAATCGGCACATAAAAAATACTCAACTCTCATGACTTAATACGACCGATCCTGCGAGAGGGAAATCGACGCGGATGCCCGCGGTTCGTCCAGCGAAGCAAACGTCTCACCAGCGGCAAGATATCGCGAGTGTCCATTTTATCAGCGTCCTTGTCGAGCGATGATCGCCTCGTCGACGGCGACGAACGATCGCGCGGATCCTTACGAGGCCGTGATCGACGCGTGTTACGAGGATCTGCTGTTGTTCGTCAACGACAGCGGCACACCGTGCGAGAGGTTCGCCGCCCTGAACGAGAGCGATCTGGAACGGGAACGGGCGAACGGCACCGGTTTGAACACCGACGCCGACGGTTTGAACAACTGGTGGGCCATGTTCGCGCTGGTCCTTGTCCTCGGCACCGCCGCTGGGAACATCTTGGTTTGCCTGGCGATCGCCAGAGAGAGGAGGCTGCAGAACGTCACCAATTACTTCCTGATGAGCCTGGCGATCACGGATTTAATGGTCGCCGTGCTGGTCATGCCGCTTGGGATACTCACGTTAGTCAGGGGTAAGTGGATTAATATTATTGACTTGCTTGGGGGTGGGGGCGGTGGATGATTTTGGGCGGAACCGGATCGTGAATCGAGGGAGAGACTGGTGTGTCGTCTTTTGGCAGCTGGATGTGATGCAGTAGAAAGTGATTTTAATGTTAAGGTACGTTTTAGAAGGGGCAGAGTAATAATGTATAATTAAATAAAGTAATTAAGAATCGAGAAATATAGCCAATGTAAAAAATAGATAAGGAAAAAGTGGTCAACACTTTTAATTAACATTCATTGAACGTTCAGCAAAGTCATGTTCAATTGGAGATTGAGTTCAGTAGCATTTTTTCTTTTTAGCTGACACAGCTAGCACAAATGTAATATCACTCTTTTCCTAATTGATTATTGGACATGGGGTGAGTCTACATGTGTGCACCTTCAGGACATAACTGAATCACTTCACTTTCGTTTTCTCCATTACCTGCATTAATTTACTTTTGTCTTTCGCGTGAAACTTCAATTTCAGATATAGTAAAACTTCATTGGTTTTTTAATAATTCTGTGAATAACCCTTTCGCACCATTTCTTTTTTTCAAAGTAACAAGTACTCTAATTGTATTTTTAATTAAAGTGATATTTGTGATGTTTCAACTTGTTTTGTAACTGTACCATCTACAATCACAATTCCAACTGCAATCTTAAATAAACTACCGCGAAAAGCTATAGCAAGAAGTCCTAGATCTAGGTTACTTATGAATGAAGTCCAGAGGCCAACGGCGCATCTCCAGCTCTGTCTATTTCGCGGTTTTAGACATTCTGGAACCTAAACGGCCTTCGTCAGCCACTTTTCCCCTCAGCTCTATTCCCTTGGACAAGTCTTCATTGTATGATTATATAGCGGAATCGTACAAAGGGCTTGCATTTTTTTTTTATAATACAGTCAAATATAAACCGTTCAATTTCTCACTTTGCACTTCCGGTTATCCAATGTAAATGAAATAATTGACATCCCAATTCAAAAACAAATAATTTTGAAAAACTACCAAAAAGATGAAGGAAATATTGATTGTCCATAATATTGCATATATGATGACAAATTCTGCGTGGATAATAATGAGCTACTAAATAATAAGTATCTACCGTGATGGCAACTTTTAGAGTAAAGAAATTAACAAATCTCACTTCCTGTATTATCTTCGAGTACACACTTTATCCACCCCCCTAACGATAGTAACAGATGATCCTACGCTTTTAAGGGGCATTACCAAACGTTTGCTCAACGTCGCGAGCAATCACGCTGCCAATTGCTCCTTTCTCACAATCCATCCTCGAAACTGATCCATTATGCATAAGAAAGCTTACCCTAGCGACAAACGGCCTTCGCTGCCTCCACCTATCACGCGAGACAAGCGATCAACATTTGAAATTTTCTGTGAACTGCTCGGAAATTGGTGTTTAGAGTGCTTAGAGCATCGAACTCCCTCGAAAGTACATTCTTTCCATGAAATTGAAAAAAAGAAACGCAAAGAAAAACAGTGCATTCTCGATAAGTGAGCAAAGAACGGACCCACAAGATTCTCAGTTATCGTGTAGAAGAAACGACTTTGATAAGTTGGAAACGGTGGTGGAAAATCCTCGCTTATCGTGAATCCACTATAATTTGATGAAAGGGAAAAGTGATAATAAATATTCTAATAATAACCAACGACGAATGTAATAATAATAAAAGGTGAAAGTATAATTCGAAGTACTAGCAAATCGAAATGGTAAGAAGACAAATAAACCAATGATTACACTTTTGCACAAGCAATGACATGCACTGCACTTGTATGAACCATTAATTGCCGTCAGAGCTCCCCATTTCGCAGCGGGAGGTCGGCTAAAATCGGATAAGAAAGCTTGCACTATTAGAGCGCGTATTTTCTCGCAGAAGAGGCAAGAAACGAATCGCGCAGCCGTCGGAATTGCCGAGACGCTCATACATGTAGGTAGAGTGATGTCGGTGCAATTGTCGAAAACGTAAGTGGCCAATTTGCAGCACTCTCGATCCCTAGACTGACCATTTTTCATCCACTTTCCGAGCTTACGTCCCTTGAATGTTTTAACAATGACTAAACGATTTTTCTTTTTAGTCTACTCGGTGCAATTTAGGACAAGTTTGAGGGGCTGGTTGCGAAAGAGTGCAGCATTTGCTTCTTTTTTAGACAGTAGGCTTCATTAATAGTAGGAGTTTAAGTAGAAGTGCTGTGTATATGGTCAGACATGATACTTTCTTGGAGACAAATGATACTAAATATTAATCTACTTTACTGAACATTTTGTTACTACTTATTTATCATATTTTCTCCACGTTTGCTTTGTGTAAACACTTTCCACATGCAATATCTGCAGTTTGAGAATAGAAAGTTTGCAGAATTGGTCACTAATGAAAAATCCTTTGCAAGTATCCTGTTATTCCTTCAGTATACAAATTTATTATATTGTATTATTTATGCTTACATTTATAGTATGTACTGTGCACTAATAATCCTTTTAATGATCCAACTCTAAACATTATTAGATACATAACAAAATGGTTGCACATCAATCTTGCAAACACAAATAAATAAAATTTGTTCATTCTTTCAAAAACCTGCATCCATAAAAGGAATAATAATGTGCTTTCCTCCAATAATTTCCACTTTCACATAGAAAATATTTCATTACAGACACCTTCCCCAGCAAAAATCACCCTGTTCCAACTCTAGCATGAAATACACCCCACTCGGTTCCATTACATTAATTTTTAATATAACGTTTCGTTCAACAGCCTCGCTTTGAAATATCACGAACGAGTAATGTCTTAGGGAGTATTGTCGCACGTTCTGAACAGTTTCCTCGTGTATTCCATGGACGCCCTTGCGACCCTTATCGCGTCGGGGAACCGCGAATAGAGATAGTACCCGTAAAAGTGTGGTAAAAAGCGTGAAAGATGGTAAAAGAGACGTTTTCGTGACGCTAGAATGGTATAAAAGTAACAACTGCGATAAGGAACGCGGAGCCAACGGGAAAAAGTAGAAAAATATAGTAACAGATACGCATTGTTATAAAAGAATATTGTTTACTCTTTATGAGAGCGTGGGACGACTTTGCGTTGATATTATTTCATTGTATAAAACTTCGTATTTCTGATCGTTCAATTTTGTTTATATTCTTCTTTTATTGGAGTGTTAAATTTTGATGCATCTTTGACGGCTGTTGAGGGACGCAAATAGTATTGTGTTAAAGATCCTTCCAGGAATTTTTGTTGCTCTGATATCATATAAATTAGATTTGTAAACGTTTGATATATTTCTCATTACTTTTGTACATTTCATTATCAATCTCAGCTGAATTAAGTTAAACAGGTTCTTAATAAATGCAGGTATGTTTCATGGAAAAACACAGATCAAGAATGATTTCTAATAAGTAAAAAATGTATTGAATATTTTTCCAAACAATTTCCTTCCCTTCCAATAAACGTTCGCCAAGCCATAAACTCAGTATTAACGCCCTGTGTATGTATCAAACTTTATCACAGTGAAAAATCTCGTATAATTTCGGCAGGAATTACTAAGGGACCAAAGCTGCAAAAATATTTGGATAAGGAACATAATAATACGCAATAACTACTAATAGGGTTCGAATTATATTGAAATGTATGACTGGTAAATCACAATGGATTGAGAATTATCCGGATGTATTGATGGGGTGCATTGACCGAATTTCGTGGCAGTCCAGCGAAATTCTCGCTACTGACACGCTCCGATAGTAGCCACCCTGTCCACTTGAGCAATCAATCTACGATGCCCATGGGGCGCTTGGACGGTTTTCGGATACCAGTTTAGCTGGGAATCTTTTCGAACAGTTCATATAAGATCCCCTGGGACGAATTGTTAGTATAATGTGTTTTTATTTCCTTGACGATATACATAAATATCAGGATTGGGAAAGTTTCGTTTCAAACGAGGGGAGAAAATGTAATAATAATTTTGAATAATGATATGACAGTTTCATTCTTTTTTTAAATTAAAAATAATGAAGGAAAGATAATTTAGTGTCAGTGTTAAAAGAGGTGTTTTGCAACTTACAATTAATATTTGGCGATTTTTACAATGCACCAACGTTACTTTCCAAAATGTTATATTCACGTACGAACAATAAATAATATCTAAGCTTTCGCCGACAATTTGTGACTTTAGTACACGCAAAGATACAGGAGACGTATCTTTGCTGGAGTTTCCGAGCTGCTCGTTCGTTTTGCGCGTGCTTCGCTTCGGGGAAGAAAGTGAAAAATTGAATAAAAACAGACTTGCGCCTGGAATATTTAGAATCTGTACGTTTCGACGGCTGAGTTGCATGAGCTGCATTACTGTCTCTTCTTGTGTCAAGTTTTCCCTTTTTATGCGATAAAGTCATTGTGAAGTGGAGTAAGGTTTAGTTAATAATCCATAAGGACACACAGAAAAGAGTTTGAATGATTGGCAATATTTGGAAGTGTTTGAGAATAGTTTGTTGAGGTGGTGCCGAGAATGGTTCAGAATTGTTCAGAATGATTAATTCAGATTGAATCGGAATGCTTCAATGATCCAAAGTGATTCAGGATTTGTTCTGAATGATCCAAAATGATTCTGATCAGACACAACAAGAATCTGAACGCTCCAAAGTACATTAAACCGCGTTATTGTGAACCGAGTCACTTGAATGAGAATGTGCACGATGCACGAGCGAGCGATTTAATTATGAATGACGTGTTCAGAGCGGAACGCGTTACCTAGCCGTATGATTCGGTGGGGAAATGACGAGTTGGTGGTTTAAATAGGAAATTAATGACGTGTCTAAATATGCAGAGCATAAAATATTGAATGGTTTACGTCTGCCAATAAATTAGTTACGATGACACGAACGCGCGCTTCGATATCTATATTGTTTTCTACTTTTATTCTACAATTTTTCGTTGTTAACATCGAATTGTGTAGTTGCAAGAGGAAGTGAATATCGCGTGCAGCAATTTCTTTTTAGCTCTGAATTCTTGAGCTTCGTATTAATTATTATTCCATGAATAATAATGTGAAAGGAATGCATTATACATACATATATTAATTATGAATGTGTAAAGGGTAAAATGAACAATTGATTTGGGAATACGCTGTATTTTGCTGCAAGTGAAAACGGAGATACTTTGTACAATTAACTATTACTATAAAGAAACATTTCTACTCATCCAAAGGTGGAAAAACTTCGGTATCAGAGGAAACATACAAACCAAAAAACAAAAAATAGAAAAATATTTGTCACCGAATCCCAAGTAACTTCGTTCAATCGGAAATCAAGGAAATCCAACGATTCACTTGGCGGCTTACCAAGGTAAAGGCCCCTTTCCTGTGGATATAATCTAGAGAACAATACCGTGGACGTACAATGAATATTCAATAGCGGTTGGCATGTAAAAGCGACATTTCTCGTATCTTTCCAATCGATAGTGCTATATCCATCAGCAACCGGAATAAGAGAGGTGAAAATCCACCATCAGAGACTGAGCAGGCACTTCCCGCGTTCCCTCCCTAGTTTGTTCGGAGGATAAACCGACTACTTGGCTAGAGTGACACGTGAATGAAACGCTTATCACAATATTGTACAGAATGAAACAATTCGCTGACCTTCGTTCTGTTAAATGCCTATTTCGCTGGAGCTTTCGATTTTCTATCGAATACAGTGAAACGAAAAGTGATGACACATTTTTGGGGGTCCATGAGAAATCTTTTATAAGATAATCTTCACTATTTATTTGATCTATTTTCGATATTGGTTAAACCTCAGAGACTCATTACTCATTTAAGAGACTCGTTACTTCTGCAGTAGCAACTGTGAGTCTGATCACAAGTAGAACAACTGCAAGTAGAAATACTTGCCATATAGTCAGACCTGACACTCCCCTGAGGACAAGCATTCTTAAATATTAATTCTCCCTTACCAAACGTTTACATACCCAACGTTCGCCCTACTTATCTTTGCGTCTCGACAGAACCTTCCACGCCAGAAATGTTTCATCGCACAAATTGTGGTCCGTTCGCTGTGAATCCCAATTTAAAGCCCGACAAGGTGCCGGGCGAAAGTGTCCGGGGCCTCGATATCTCGTCACGAACATTGTGTGTATCCTGGCCAAACTATCCTGGTTGGCCGAGAACGACAGGAAACACGGGGGTGCACGGTTAATTGTGAATTGAACGACGGCATGCTTGCCACGTACAATGCACCGAACAGATTACCAGCGATTTTGATATTGCCACGACCGTTCCCACGTCGAGCAGCCGTTTCGCTAATTTATGCTATAATTGATTCCAGCGGGGCAACGGTGAATATCAATTTGAAATGAATCGTGTGGATTTATCAATAATTTTATTCTCGAATTTGCTTGGAAAAGTTCATTCCATATTTTCTTACAGAATGTAAAGAAAAATAATGAAAGCTGCACCTTTCTTTTTTTAAATATTAATCGAAAAATATTCCAACGGTAAAACGATAAAAATCGTTTCTTTTGAAATGGAAAAGAAGTGAACATTTTCGCGGTCATTTAATGTACCAGCATTTACTCGGTCACACTTTCCAGCGGTTCGACTACAATTTATCAGTTCCTCGGTTAATTATCTTCTCCCGGCCCTTCGCACTTTCCGCGGAGGCTCGTTAGTCACCGATTAAATCGCGCAATTAGACATCGCGACCCTTACAAATAAACCTGGGTCAACGGTGGACAAAGAAAGAAAAATGAACGGGAAGCAACCACACGAGATGCGGACACGCGATTCCAGGCGCGATGATGCTGATCTCGCTTCTCGGTTCGTTAAACGGATTTGCCAACGTTAGAACCACTATTCTCCGCGAGCTTTCCGGGGGATCAAACGATAATGATCGTGTTCATTAGTCACCCAGTGCGTGAGCCTTGGAGTCAAAGAGATTCGAAGGTGTAATGCGTCGACGAGATTGTGCTTGCTCTTAGGTGTTTGGAAGGCAATCAAGATATTGTTGATTAATTCAGTAATAAGAATTGTTAAAGGTGTCATTGTTTGACTATAGTGAAAATAGACGGGAAGGGTTACATGAAAATGCAACTGAGTTGTTTTTGTTCTTATATTGCTTATCGTGGACCAGAATGTTGGAAAGTTATTAAAGTTATTAAAAATTATATAAGGAGTGGAATATTCCAGGTTCTGTTTAATCAAAAGGTTACTGGAGATTCAGTTCCTAATACTTATTTTTAAATAAACAAGGATGGGACCTCCAGAATTTACTTTATAATATGTTTAAAAATAATTATTTACTTATCGTTGGTTATGCTACAATTATCAATTTCAAAAACTGCATCATTCCTTATTACTTTCAATTTCTTTGATACGAAATGCCTAAGCAATAAGCAATTACTGATTAATTAGACTAGAAAAAAAAAATAAATAGCAAGCTACACTATATGAAAAATCATTGTATTAATTTAATAATTCTAAAACAATTAGGAACACGTTATTATTATTATTTCGCAATATTTTTGCGTCATTCTTCTCCAAGATAAGTAATATTCACTACACTCTAATCAAGCGTATTTTCGCGTAATTCATCCCTGCTCATTTTCTCCGCGGTTAATTAATTCCGTGACAAGATATCTATCTTTAAGCAACGATAATCACGCGTTAATTACTGGGCGGTACTTGTGGACAATCTATTGGCTGCATACTGCATTCCACGCTGACAGATGCCTATGTACCCACCGTTTTCACTCTATATAGGACAGTTTAACAGCAGACGTCTCGCGGACCGTGATAATTGTGGTCAATTCTGCGGTGCACGTAGCGCGAGGGACAGAAAGATG
Organism: Holcopasites calliopsidis; assembly: GCA_023838395.1. Classification (NCBI taxonomy): domain Eukaryota; kingdom Metazoa; phylum Arthropoda; class Insecta; order Hymenoptera; family Apidae; genus Holcopasites; species Holcopasites calliopsidis. The sequence goes on from JALHAQ010000011.1 coordinate 615,911, forward strand.
AACGGTCAAGCAATTGACGACAATTGTACTTAAAAAGCGATGGGGAGAATGAAATTGGCAAAAGAATAGTTAGAAAGCATCATTTAATATTGACCTACTAAATCGTAACTTAATATTGCGTTGATAAATCATCACTTAATATTGAATTAATTAATCATCACACTGAATTTCTCTTCCAGCTTTGATAAACGCTTCCGAGGGACAAATTTTTAAACCTCTCTCTAGGCAGTAAACGGTAAATCCCCGCATCAATTACCATAAAAGATCGCAACACCAACGAATCCGGCACGCCTGCATTAAAAAACAGTGCGACCGGCAAGATGAATCAAAGTGGAGAAACATGAAGATTAATCGCGAGTTTCCTTTGACCGGCTTCTGTAACAATTCGCATCCGGAGAACCGAATTCCGTCTATCATTTACATTTCAAAGTCGCGTGTAAATCCAGCCGGGTGTACTCGTAGCTGCAAGTCGCATAAATGTGAATAAATCCCGAATCTCGGTTTATACATGTACGTCGTCTGTCTCTGGGAAACTAGAACGATATGAGGAAACGATACGCGGGTGGTTTCTGCCTTCTGAAAGGAGCCTTTAGCGTCTTTAGGAGTCCTTAGATAGAATTGCCTTTCGACATAAACTTTTATCAAATTTTATACTTTTCAAACTGTTCCTTTTTTTCGTTTAGGGCAATTAAATTATTCTGCCTTCTTTACCCTCGTAAATAAGGCAAATAAGGTTGTTACAAATTAGTTGTAAACAAATGATAATGATAGTAAAAGTGCAAATAAACTATGCAAATGAAAGAAAGAGATTTGCCATGGTTTCTCAAAAGTTTTTGGGGAAACTTGAACTTACACTGATTGGCTTCTGAACCCTTCATGTATTCTCCATTTTAGTCTACCTTACTTTTCCATCGAACAAAATAATGCATTTATTAATAATTGTAAAATGTGTCTTTTAAAACACACGTTTCAAAAGTTTCATTAAAATCGTTTATCCACGTTTAATTACTCTCCTCGCTCCTCCTTCTCTCCCTCTCCATACATTTCTCTCTTCCTTGCAAGAAATCACTCTTTTCGCATCCAAACATTAAAACAGCCAGGATCAACTAAATTGCTCCAACGAGAATTACTTGTCTGCAATGGTAGAAAGGAAGGAAAGTATTTGGCCAGAGTTCGAGAAGCTCCTTTGAGACTCGCAGGAGCGGTCTGGCCAAGCGATGAAAAATGATCTCGCGAGCGAGCGAATGCGAATCACGCTCGAGAGACGAAAGGAACGATAAAGGTGACGGGGGAAATTTGATTTCGGTCCCCGGGAACGATTCACGCTATCGTCTTGCCCTTTCCGTCGAGGAATTCTTCGACAACGGACGGTATTGGGAATACACAGTGGCTGATCAAATTATTAATGAACAGATGGAAGAATTGCATATTCCACGTTTCCGGTGGTGTTAGGAGTTTGATAACAGTGAAGCTTATCTAGCTAATAAAAAGAGGCAAGTTTTATCGTGGCCTGGAAACTCACCAGACATACACCCAATAGAAAATCTATGGGAATTATTAAAACGTCGCATCGCATCAGAGAAATAATAACTAATAAACAAGGATTGATTGAGAAAATCAACGTTTTAAACAACATTTTGCACATTTCCCTGTACCTCTACAGAAAAGCTATCACGGTAAACTGAATAATGTATCTCGTGGCAAGCCCATGGTAATAAATTTCGCGTTGAATCTCACAGTAAATTTCACGTAGCCCTCGAACAAGTCTTGCATTGAACTTTGTATCACGTGTCATAATTGAGCTTATAGCGCATGCCCTCCATCATGTCGTTTAATCAAGTACATAACGGTACATTATCTCTATTAGCAATACACCTTCAATTTTCTCCTTGGAACATCAAGATGAGAAAATTCAATATAAACGTAATACAATATAATTCAATAAAACCAGAAGTGCAATAACGGAGTTGTATACTAAAGAATATATGAGTTCTTCTAATTGCAGCAAACTTGTTTCAATTTGCAAGAAATACAATATTCACATTAATTGAGTATTGTAATTTCGCGTGAGATGAAACAAATATTTATTGACGATAATGTTTACACGACAAAATGAAAGAAATAGTGTAAATACTGGATTGTTATGATTATTGATCATCAACGATTGTTACAATTATTGTTCATCAATAGTTGTTACAATTATTGTTAATCAACAGTTATTACAATTATCACGAACATAGTCATAATTATTAATCTTTATCCCAAGTACTAAAATACTTGTTCCTTTCCTATCGGTTTCTTAATACCAACTGAAACGACTGGACGAACAAATCGACGAAACGCCCTTCCCCCCTTCAAGAACCAGTGAATCGAACCAGCCCGATTGTTTCGTCGCTTCGACGAATGATTTCCCGTCCAGAGCACGATTGTATTCCTTGATACTCTGCCGCTTGATACATTTAATATCGACGAAGTCGTCGATTTCGAACGTCTGAACAGGATGCTTCTGTTTCAGCTGGAGATTGTTATTGTTCATTCACTTAACTCTCTACTTAAGACACGTACAGATCTGTTTTGTTAACGCAAGAGGTTTATTCGGAAATCTAGGTAATTTGATGATGATACGCAAACTTTTGTAAATGTTTTAACTCGATCGATTTGTTTGGAAACATAAGTCATTTATCAAGTAATTTGTGAACAGAGATAGAATGATTTTGCTTTATTGGAACGATAATTCTTACTTATATTACTAACTCAACAATGACGATTTCCAAAGGAAAGCAAAAATCGCTAACGCGCATTTGATAAATGATCAACATTTAACCAGCATCGAACAAGTTAATTCCACCAATTATACATAAATAGGTCAACCTATAAGCTCCAATAAAACGCCCATTGCCCCGCACTGTATACCTCCTCGTTTTAATCCTCCGGCTTTTTCCACGTTCCACCAAAAACAGTTCGTTGGAACGAAACCACCTTCGAGGTCGCGGACCAAATGGAAACTGGAATATAAGAAACGAATATACATAATGCGAATATATCGCATCGGAATAGGTTTCCAATTCTCGAACAGCGAGAAGCACTTCAATTAGACGAGCAGAATGGCGAGACACTTAACGTGGATTTACTTCTAACCAGGCAGAAAAGTTTCGCGGTTGTTGCAAATCTTCAAAGCGATCTCCTTTTTTTTTCTTACGAAAAATTCGATCGCGGTTTAAATGCAAATGCGCTTCGCAGTTAAATATGAACGAGCTAAGGGGGATAGACCGATTCATTCGTTCGACCTGAATATCTTCTCTCTATCCAAGTACTATGTATGTACGTATTCTATTTTAGTAATTAATTAAAGGTGTACGTAAATCACTTACGGTTTAAACGGTGCCTGCTTTTCATGATATTAGAAGAGACGCAATTATTGCAATCGAATTCCACTTCTCCACCGTTTTCGAGCTGCGTTGCAACCCTGTAATTAAGAAAAATTATTTATTAGTAGGTAGATTCCTCGGAGGAGCGATTGTTTAAAAAATGTCACGGCTGTCCAGTGTTTTGAGTAGAATTGGTAATGTTCATTAGATAAACGAATAATTGAGATTATGTATTTTGAATAATTTTTTTAATACATCAAATTATTTGTCATTTTAATTTAGTTATCATTTATTCTATTTCCTGTCTGCTTCAATCGCCCTCCTACTCAATTCAAAAAATGTCAAAGCTACATGTTTTTATATTGAGGATGTTCAAATGAACTTTATACAAATTTACATAATATACCGAGGGGTTTCACATTTGCGAAGCGGCATCGATGAATGACTTTCCTTGAAAATTCTTTAACTTTTTCACGCACGTTCACGATGGATTATCAAAATTTCTCCCTGTCGCTAGAAGAATACTATTCATTTCACGCGGGATATTTCTACGCGAACGCGTGAATATTCATCGAAACTGTATTTCCGTGTAAATGGTCTCGCCTTCCAATATTTTCAACGCGCACCAAACAGTTCATTAGACTTGAAGCAGCCAGGAGGATAAATTGCGAGCGACATTACTCCGCGCAGAAAGTTTAAATTTAAGTAAAAATTAGACACTTTACTATGGAAAGAAGAATACTAAATTGATTATTTGATTCGTGTCGCTTTCATTCCACGATAAATTTGTGCAAAAGCAACATAATTTATCTGTTGAATGTTTGTTTCACAAAAGCTTTTCTCAGCTAAAAGCTGCTGCGAATAAATTAAAATATAAAGTGATAACCAGAAACAGCAATTCTTCCTTTACGATAAGTTCTTTTCAATCTTTGTAAATGGAAAAAGAAATAGTAGTGTAAGGGGACAATAAGAAGAGATCTTTCGAGCACCGAATAGTAACGAAAATCCTTAAAATTAATAATAAAGATCGTTGCCCCTCAATCCGAAAGGGTTAAGGGGCCAGCTACTTCTGGTAGCGGCGAAACAAACAAAGTTCGCAGAGTGTGTGCAGCGGAATGCATCGCTTTGAAAACGTTTCGACGGTCTTGGAACCGCTGCAACTTGATTTGAATCGATTACACAGCAATCTGAGCGAACACGCGCGCCGATCTCCAGCGAACTACGTTTAATCCCCTCTGATTCGCTTCGATCACAGCGACGATCGAATTCCACGAACCGCCGGCGTGGCCTTCTTGATTTATCCTCGCCTCGCGTTCCGATTCGGTTTGTCCACTCTGGTCACACGCCTCGGGCCGTCCCGATACCTTGTAAACTTGTGGTTTCACTCGCTACGATATACAGGATGTCCCTCAACAAATGGCACGATAAGGGGTGAATTATTTCGTTAAGAAAAAAAGAATAAGTGGCAAACATTAATTAAAGCTTTGAATTAGAGCGGAAAATTGTTCTGGTATTTAGCGACGTGAATTGCTAGATGTTCTAGCCCAGAATATTAACTAGAAAATGTTGAAAATTGCAGCTCTAAAAGAATAACAAAATCTCTGCAGTCGAATCATTCGAAACTATCAATTCTAGCGAGTTTTCTCTAACAGAAACGATTATTAATGATCCTGCTGCGACAATAACGCGTCGCCGATCGTTCAAGCTCTGACACTTGCCTCGATAATAATGATTAATCTAGCCAAGTGACTCGAGGCTTCTTCGAGACCCAGCCCGACCTTCCACTTCGACTTTAGCCCAGCTTCCTTGATAATGACTGATTTTTATCGACCTCCGTCGACATTATCCGACCCGCCTGAAACACTGAATGATGGAGAGCTTCGATCCAAGTGGGCTGTCTATGAAACGGTTAATTTCTCAAGATAATGAGTTGGTCATTACTCTTGCAAAGATTTTCTTCATTGACGAAACGTTTGACGGTTTTGCTATTTTTAAATGTTTAGTAGAAATTCTAATTTCAATTATTCATTAAGTTCAATGAAATTACCATTTTAATTGTTTTTCAATCAAGTTAACTATGTAAAATTGTTTATTGTAAGTTGATAATTATGTACTCTGTATGCAATGCAGCATAGATAATTAAATAGGACCGAGTTTTTATATTCCGTAAAAGCAAATTTATGATATAGCAGATTTAAATAATCTGAATTTAGTGAAATTATAACGAAATGATTTTAGAACGGGCTTTTTGTTTGCTTCATATAATGAGCGTATTACCCGGAACGTTTTAATGATAATTGAAAGCTCGCATTGTTATGGAACGGTATGTGAGAAATTTTTGCGAATGATTGCTCAATAGCAAATCGATCGCGCATCGATGCAGAGATGTGTGTAGCTTGCTAGCGTGCTGACCAATGCGGTCGTCTGGCTATTGGCCGACTGATGTATTGTGCAACCACTGACCGACGGACATTGCGTACTGCTTACTACTGTCTGACTAATATCTCGCAATCACTTGAATTGAAGTAGTATATGTCAATCATAAGTGGTACAAGTGAATGGTCGGAAATCAGGCATAACTTGGTTTGTATTTTTAATTAGATGCTGGATGCCTCATTGTTTCTGATGTGTAATATTTTGCAGCTTTCGCTATTTCCTTTTGTTGAACTTACTTCTTGGATAATAATTATTTTACTTATTTAATTCATTGATTAAATTATTTTAATTTTCTTTGCAATTAAATTCTCTACTAACAATATAATATTATAAATTAGCAAATTACGAAACAGGAGTTTAATATTGTCACCAAGAATATAAAAGGGAAACATTAAATCTACACAGTTTCGTTTTTCGTTAGCACTCATTCTAAAAGTAAAATGTATGAAAATGTAATTTTATATTTAAATATGTAATGATAATTTATAGCGACACACATAAAACTGTAGCACGTCCATGAAATACTGCTCCAAAAATGAAATTAAATAAAATTCCTCCTCGTATCTCTACTTTGCAACGAAATTAAAGAACATACATGCCTCGAAATTAAATTGCACACATAACTTACTTCTTCATATTTCTTTTTCTTTTCTGTGGCAGCGACATCATCAGACTCCACATTTGCATAATTTACAGGTGTACTTCCAAGAAAATAAATCTACCAAGGAAATTCCCCGAAAATATTCATACGTACACATTCTAATTTATGTCTATTCTTTCTCTATTCTTTGTATCCATTCTCAATTTATTTGTTCTGCAAAAAACCGTTTAATATAATCAGAAAGGACAGCAGACACGAAACACGCTTCATCGACGGCGATACTACCTCCCCGGGCAACAATGTGCATTGATAACCGAGAATGCGACGCGTTTATCACTTGTACTACGTCTGACTAAAGCGTAGCTCTTATCACTGCGGAACTATTCGGCCGCGTCGCTTTCGTCTGACTAATGTACGTCCCTTACTACTCGCGCACCTCTGTTATCCCTGCTTCTGCTAACTATCAGCATGCCAGACTTTAGGAACCCAGATACCTGCTACACAGGAGTACGTTAAGTGTCAGTAAATACTCCCGGTAATTTAACTTGTGTTCATGCAAAATAAATGTATCGCTTTTTAACAGAATTGTGTTTAATTTTGTTATTAATCTGAACATTTACATTTACATTTACCCGATAGTTTAGTACCAAAACGGAGTTGAATGAATATTGAATTTATTTATTGATACAATCACGACCCAAGATTAATTAACAATTTTTCTGTTGTATTCACGAAGAAGTCATCCAATTATACTTGACGCTCTCTCGGCTCGGGGCCAAGTCTGGTTGCCTTTGAACTCTGTCTCTCCTATTCGTAGAACTCATCGCGAAGTGGAGAAGTTGGGACTCGTCCTGCAGGACTGATTCTAAGTGCGGTAGTTTGGTAAATCGCGGTGAACGATAGGCAAAGGTACCGAGACGGAGCTCGCAAAGATTAAACCATCGGAGCATTAATACCTGCCACTTTCGGAACTTTGGATTCCATTTGCCAATCATGAGAACTCTCTCAAAATGATTGGGGAAACGATTGCAATAAATAAAGCATAAAAAATACAATAGAAGTATAAATTAAACTTCTTCCGCTACTACGAGTAGAGGAAGCGGCCCCCCTGTTTTTATTGCACGGTTCTAGTTTTGTTTCTGGACGTGTGCGTTTGTACTTATCAACATATTGTTAGCACACTCATAATAGCAAGAAACAACAATAATTATTGTAGAAAGTTATAATATCGGTAAATAAAATAAGAAAGACAATCTCATAAAAAATTCAACGAAAATAATATCGACTAAAACTTTTTTAAAAAACAAATTCAACGAACATTTGATTTGATTTTATTAAAAAAAGAGAAGCTTGTGTGTCACTTTTATACGCACGCTCACCTTCTGTTACTGAAAATCTACAAAAAGCACCCCTCGAAAAGTCTGCAACAAATACACATATTTCTGAGCTATCGAAGAATTTAATCTCAAGAATTCTTTGTTTATCTCCTATGCATTTATGCGGCTCTCTATCCGGTTCCATCGCTCTTCCAATTTTTCTACGCTCACAATGTAATGGGAAATATTCAGATCTCGAGTGCTGCTGTTTGTTTTCTCGATGCGCGAGAAGTGCATCACCACCGAAGATTTCCGAGTAAATTCAGAGACACTGGAAACGCTCGCGAGTCACTCGGACGGAAACGCGGATTGAATATTTCACCCGTTCGCCGATGAATTTTCGATTTCCCCAACAAATGAATGGATTCATAAGTAATTTCACTGTCACGTGGGCAGCAATTTTTTACTGCTACTCATTTCACTTTCTTCTTGCTTTTTTCTATATTATTTTTTAGCACCAGTTTACCATATTGTTCGTTCTACAATAATCACCTCTTTATTAGCTTACAAATATAAAACTACTAATCATAGTTAATTTGTATGTTTGTGGTAATTAATATGTAGAATATCTGTTTTTGCAGTGGAAACTCGTGTTCCTTGATTAAATAAACAATCAAAACTCATGCTGTATAGCTTGTTCATTATTAAGCGGTTGCTTTTGCAAAAATTATAATAAATCCTTGTTACAATCGATAAATAAATTTATTCTATAACACAGAAGAGTCTAAATATTTACAAAGCATTTCCATCTTGGTATAATACTTTTAAATGTTGTTTCTTCACCGATTTTTAAAGACTTTATCAGATATTTTTATTATCCTTTTATTATTCTATTTGTACCGTGAAGAAATAAATCATTCCAATCCACAATCAACAATTTCCAATGCACAAATTTAACATTTCGCAGCCATTTCACAGCCACAATAGCTTAGCGAGTAAACTTAAAGCAAAATTCGACTGTCGCTTTTCAAAATATCTCTCGCGAGATTTCCCATTCAAAGGCTGCGACAAATGCATTTCTCCACCCTGGCAAGCTGTTCCCCAAGCGTTAAGTACAAAGTTCATGCGGCAAGTTTTAAGAACTTACCATGGCTGTTCTTGGCTAACTTGCAAGCACTTTGCGAAGTCATAGGCAACTCCAATGGAGCGAGTGTTGATTCACCGATAATTTCCGTCGCGATTTTTATCGGTCATCTTGATAGTCGTTTATCGGCGAGGGGAAATTATGATTTGAAATTATGGGAATAATGTTTCGAAATTTTTAATTTGCGATTATTTGAATTAAAATATGTCTTTTGAAAAATACCTTTCGCACCCTCTTAGTATTTCTTTTATAAAGTTTCTTTCGCAGCAATCTTTCCCGTACAGGCAAAGAAATTTTGTGCAAAAGGAAACAATGCAAACAATATTTCATTTTATAATATGCTGAAGTTTCCACAAATTATAATTTCTCTTTTAACAACCGTCTAGTGATAATCTTGCCCGCAGTTTTATTTTCTCGAATAAATACACGTTTTGCCCCTACGACTCGACAAAAATTACTATTGATAATCTCTAGAAAGCATGGATTTAATCGACCTCCCAAATTCGCTCTCCCAAACCGTAAACGCGCACGGCTCTCGACTCTAAACAGCTGCAGGTTGGCCGAATCGCAATTAGTAAAATTTAATTAATGACTCGTCGAGCCGACGCGCGGCCGGAAACTCGAGCAACTTCAACCCGCCTCGTTCCGTTGGAATTTTCAATAATCTCTGATGAAAGGTTGCGGCTATTCAAGTATGCCGAGTTTTCCGCATAATCGCGAGATTCCGCAAACTTTTGCTCGAGATTCATCGATGTAGCATTGTTTATGGAATTTCAAACTGTACGGAAATTGTAAGATTCTTCGCAGAACTAAAGTATCTTTTCCTCTGCGGAACTTTTGAATAATACTCAGTGCTTTTCCGAAGCAGCCACTTTTGTTTATTTATGTAAAATTTCTACGGAAAATGATTTCGAAGCTAACATTGTTAATTTGAGATGGAAGTAGTGCTTGCTTGCACTTTTATAATTGTAAAGATTACAAAGTAATGGGAATTGATTCTTTCAAGTTTCATAATAGCTGTAACAACAGCAACATAAAATATCCTATTCCTGAAAGCGCCACTTTGTAACTTTTTACATTTACTTATTGCAATTTTTCTTGAATTTAATTACTACCTGTTTAAATTAATTATCAACCAGCCTCTTTCTGCCCACAAGATGTCAACAGTAATTAAAACGCTTTGAAAAAATGATTAACTCGAATCATTAATTAAAGAGCACTACCAATTTATCAATTAATTTGCAAAACGGAATGATTGTACAAGCCACAATAATTCCATCTACATAAAAGCAGCCATGAAAAAAGGAAAGAAAATGAATTTCGATGAGAAACTTTCTATATTTTAACTACGAACTGACAGGGAAAAAAGGGAGCGACATAAAAGGGGAATTACGTTCTTATCTTAAGCCTGAAACTGGCAAAGAATAATCCTCTCGAATCCTTTCGCCAGTTCCCCCGAACTCGTTCCGTCCCGCGGAAATGGAGAAACTTCGGAGGCAACGATTTAACTGCAAAAATACAGCGCTCCGCGTATATCGATTACCAACACCTCAGTGTCTGTCAAAATACGGACTTCTGATCTTTGCGGTCACACACCTATACAGTTTATACTGGCCATCCCGAGACCAGAAAATGATTTTCCAATGCACGATGGATTCGAAGTAATTTAAGGTCGTCGATTTATTAAATTTCTCAATCGGGAGATTTAAATTGCTCTCATTCCTTTTGTAGTCTTCTCCCTTGCGGCTTCTTTTCCAGTTTTTTCCTTACTCGAAATAAATGACATTTCCTTCGATAATCTCTGTTAATTCCGAGATACCTTTTGCAAATCAAATGACTTCGAAAGCGCGACCACCACTTTCCAAGCAATCTTCTCCTTTAATAATCAAAGTACAAAGCGGTTCCGCGGCGTCGAACGCAGCCGGCGAGGAACAAGAGAGGAATGAATTTAGAATGTGACAAAACCGCGTGGACAAAGGGGTGAGCATTAATAATGCGCGATGGAGTATCATGTGTAAACAACGATAATCCACACCCCATTGAATATGCAATTTCCACTGGCCACAGCAATTTCGTTCGACAGCTGGGGATGCAATGTTGAGCCCCTGCTTCTTCACAGATGAACAAATTATATTTTCAAAAGTGTCTCGAAAGTTCTCGAGCGACCCGGGATTTTCCAGTTTTCGGTGTGAGTAAATGTTTGTATAAACATTTCAAGTGCACGATTTAACATGTGTATACTTATAGAGTAGGTAATTAATGAATTTCTTCACGTGGAGGCTAATATGTTTATCTTTCGAAATATTTTATGTAAACGAAGAATGTATAATTGTAAATCGAGAATTAATTAAGCAAGAGTTTGCTTGAAGGGATAGCAAGAAAGGATATACGAATATTAAATTAATATTGAACGATAAGAAAAGACCTCAATAACCAAAGACTGACATATTAATAAAAAAAAAATTAACATTGAATTCAAAGTATCCATCCATGAGCAAATTCGTAATCGTTTCCACATTCTTTATAGAATTATTTTCAGCCTCGCTATGCCATCGTCCCCTCACCGACTGTAGTGTAGCCCAAACAGAGAATGGTTCATGAAGAGACACTCGAGTCGTTTGCAGAAACCTCGAATTCGAGGACAGGTCTGTGGGCGTTAGATAATTAAACGTCCCAGACGAAGCAGAAGAAAAAGAGGCCGATCTCGCGAAGAGTGGTAATCGTCCAGCCAGTTAAAAGTTAGCCAGGGCTAATTTACCGGTCTCCACTTATTAAATTTCCTTCGACGACGAAACTTCACGGTGGCCGCAGCTGTGCCACCGGAAACAACGTCAACGTCGCGTTACGGAAACTTCTTAATAATGCAGCTCGCGCTGCGCGACGCCTGTTGCGATATACAACGGCTTTAGGAACGAGCTACGAAAAAGGGGGAAAAAGTGAGGGCAAAGTCACGGTCGTTGGAGAACCTTTCTTTGCTTGCTGCGAGAGCGATCCTTTGGAACTTTGGTGCAGCTGATAGCTGCAAGCGTTTCGGGAGTACGTAGCCAAAAGGGAGAAAGGGCGAAGCACTTGGTTGTATAAGCCTTCGTCCCTTTCAGGCTTGATGATTTCATTTATTTAATCGGGGGACTGTATTTTAATCAAGCATCAACAGAGTCGGCGAATTCTTATTTGGAAAAGATGTTCATTCAGTTGCTAATACTAGTGCTTCTAAGAAACTTTTATTTCTCGACTTGGAGGTAGAATGTTTTAGTAACTGAGAATTTAAAATGAAACTAGGAGTCTGATTTATTAAAAAGAAAACCTGTTTGCGACTCGAGAAGATTGCCTTGAAAAATTGGAGTGACGTACAATTCTTCTGCCACTCTTCCCTAGCAATTCATTGTTTATAACAAAGTAATTAGAACTGGAGTGGGGCAAAAGGGGCGCCAATTGCCAAACCAATTTTCCAATTGAATCTTCTTGTCCTCCTAAATAGAACTTTGTGAATATAAGACTTTTCTTGAAAATTCGGTATTGATAAATCCGTATCGATATCCACGATCGTTTATAACAATAAATCCCGAATAGGTTTCAACTGAAACTTTTACGGTCGACCTTTCCGGGCCATTGTGCTCTCGATAATCGATCGAACGTGCAGTCGTTTATAGCGAGGCTTGTTCCACGATAGAGAAAAAAACAGTAGCAAGGAAAAACGAGAAACGGAAGTAGAAAGAAGGGCACAGCATACTTCCTGACTGATACAATATACACATATTGTCTTGCTTTATTTTCTATCAAATATTGGGAATTTACAGTAGCAGCGTTCGAAAGCTTGAGCACACCCATTGCATTATTATTATTATAAATTCCATGTAAATTGCAAGATGTACCATTCTTTTTTGGATATGCAAATCCTGAAAATTTATCTTTAGTTTTCGTATTTTTGTGTATGCGTACACTGACTTATAGGTTTCTTGTAATATGTATAATTTGAATGTTAAGAATAATGACTTCCTCATTCAACCAATTGGCAATCTAATATGCGCTTACTCTCTTTCTAAGATTATGATATTATTCATATTTAATAAATGTAATGATATGCTACATGTACGAATATTTCATAATACTTTCAAAGGAAAGATGTATTAGCTTCATTTAAACGAATTTGCAAGTTACTGAAGCTACGTGAAAAAGAAGAATTACAAAATTAACTTTACACCACAAATAAAAGTACACTCCTTCTTCTTTTATTCGATACACGGATTCAAAATGTTTGAGGCCACTGTACATCTGTAAATCACAGAGAGAATACAGTGGGGGGCAGTAGATCATTGCGAAGTTATCAAAATTACCAAATAATGAGCGTTTCCATTCCGGATTGTTCATTAATTAATGTTGACTGTGCACGAAAATGTCGTATCGCACTGAAATACGTCGCGCCATCCATTATTCGACGACGTACGATATTCGTTGCGGCAAGGATATAAATAATTTATTGGGATTCATTCGTGCATTGTTGGGAACGTATAGAAACGGTACATACTGTAATTGCAAGGGTGACAATTAATACCAACGCCAAATGATAGCGAGTAACTGAATCCAAAGTATTGCAGGGGCACAATTATTATTGCTACTGCGACGAAAGAGTGAAGTTTCAGGGCATATAAATTTGGGCAACTTGCAATTGCTGCGAAATGCAAATGTAACTTTGCAATTGAATTAAAACGCAATACAGTGTGCTATTGAAATTACTATTAGTTTGCATTGCGATTTAAAATTGAAGTATAAAGGAGGGGGTGCTATTATGCCCCCCTCGTGATTTTTATATTTATAACAAAGAAAAATATGCTTATCCTGAAGGTCGTATTGTTGTCGCTAATAATTTTCCACGAATCCTTCAAAGGATTTGCCTGGCTTTTTAATAAGAGCTGCAGGGAATTTTCATTGAAATCCCAGTGCGAACGTAGAAAGAAGTATTACATCAAACGGGAATGGCCGAGATATTAACTGCTGTTTTTAATTTTCTGGGAATTATACGAAACGCAATATCTTGTAAAACCTGGCCTTTATTTTATTACACATCATGTATTCCTATGAAACAAATGTACTTCGAAACATCATGTGTTTGCAATTCAATTGCCCGTGCTGAAATGAATTTTTTTTCTATATAAAAAAAGGACCAATAAAGAATTCTGCAAAAAATTCATTTCCATTTTTATAAAAATTTCCTTTGGCACTAAAGTGGAAGTATCATACCTTCTCTGCTCCCTTCCATAATTAAACCTGACGTAACCGATTGATTTAACTATTATTAATAAAACGTATAATCGACAGAATTATTTAAAGTTACTTAAAAGTTGTTGATGGTAGATCAATTTTGTTTTAAGCATCGCTTCGCGAATCGAAAATTTAAAGAACAGTAAAACACTGCGCCCAGTCATAAAAAGAAAAATATTAGGAGCTTCGTATATCAACGATAATAATGGTAACGGTGTCGCAAGTTTAGTAAAAGCCCTTCCCCTTTTTCGATTTCAGGATATTTCCCCCTGCCGTCAGTTTACTGTCTCGTTTGGATCTGCCTGGACGTGTTATTTTGCACGGCGAGCATCATGCACCTGTGCACCATAAGCGTGGACCGCTACCTGAGTCTCCGGTACCCGATGAAATTCGGTCGGAATAAAACCAGACGAAGAGTCACGCTGAAAATCATCTTCGTGTGGATCCTCAGCATCGCCATGAGTTTACCGCTCAGTTTGATGTACTCGAAGGTGAGAAACCTGCGCCGTTCGAATTTGGTTCTCACGCGATAATACAGTGGGACCGCGAAAATATTCCAACATTCTTCAAAACAGAATCACTTTCTTGTAATTAAGATAGATGGACTGGTTTACTAGATATCTTGTTTTCGTCGTTTTAGAAAAAAAAATCCGAATTTTCTAAGCTATTAAACAGACAGTGAAAGTATCATCCCTTTAAACTTTTTTATCTGAGCTTACAGTGAAGATTAAAGATAGTAGAATAACTCTGCGATCTTTAAACATTCATAGCTTCAAGAAACGTTAACCGATTTGGTAGAAATTTTATTAAATTTTCAATAGAAGCTCAGATAAGAAAGTTTAAAAATATGACTTTTGCTATTTGTTTTATAACTGTGAAAATTTCCAGCTTTTCAGAACGTCGAAAACAAGACATCCAGTAAACTAGACCTTCTATCTTTTTTCAAAGGGTCAACTCGTTTGGTCCAATTGCAAACCAGTTATTCTGTTTTGAAGAGTGTCCGAATATTTCCACGGGCTGCTGTGCCTCGAGGCCGGGAAATTTCCTTCCAGCACGATATCGAAAAGTCTACAGGGACTTGTATTTGCTTTAAAACGCCCTAATACTCATGCCACGAACCTAAACGAATATTCGTGTCCTTTGAAGAAGAAAAAAAAAAAGAAAAAAGAAAGAAGATTGGGGTGTATACGTATATTGCAATTTGAGAGCTATTTTCTGATATCAATCTAAGCTGCATGCTCGGCGCTGTAGTTTCGCCTAGAATGAACACGAATCGAATTTTAAATACTTTGCCCCGAGTGTACGAGAATTTCTCTTTCGATAGGATGTTATTTATAGTCTTATCGGTGGTCTAACGGCATACATTTTTGTTTAAAAGTTTGTTTCCGATGTGCACGTATTTTTTAGTTTATGGCTGGGTTTGATGAATTAAAGAATATTGCAGGTTTAATTGAGAAAATAAATTTATAATGATTTAAAAGCGTTTAGAAATTGAAGGCAAAATGGTTTCTATAAAAATAATTCCCAATCGTTAAAATGTATTCGCATATTCTTAAGTGCCTACTTTAATTGTTTGAATATTTAAAACTCTTAATATTGTAAAATATTTCAAAGCAAGAAAGAATTTGAACAATACAAGTATTTTACTTTTCTTAGGATGGATAATGCAAGATGCAACAAACGAATTTAATCGAATGAAGTACATTTTAACCAGCAAGATTCTATGGTTTCTACGTAATTCGATAATGTTTCTTTGAGTCGAGTAAGACGACTTAATACTTGCGAGGGTTCTATGGTCTTAACTGCAATATCGTTTGTCATAAAACGTTTCGTCTATGGGATTTAATTTTCCATTTCGCTGATCTTAAACTGTCTCAAGAGATCACCATTGTTTTCTTTAGAAACTCACTACGGATGTAAACTTCTATGGGTTGTTTCACTAATGAAGAACGACTCTTTTTTTGTTTAATTAATAGCATGCGAGAATCGATTGTATTTGACCGAACTTTATTAATTAATTGAATAGAAATCGGATCATTTTATTTCTTGAAAAATTAATTTGGTGTTGTACAAATAATTGAATAGCTTCGAGGAGTTATATGCTTGTGATATTCTGCAGTTTTAGCAAAGCTGTCATAACGCATAATCCAATTAGCTTTATAATCGCTGGCTGGCAAAACTAATTTACCGAAACTAATTCAAACTAAATCCGTGCTGCTATATTCGTAATCATGTTCCTGAATTATTCATACATCTTTGAAGGCATGTAATTGGATCCTCGAGGATGAAACGATCAGATTTCAGAATTGCATAAACTATACTATGGTAAATATTACTTATTAATATATAGCATTGGGAAAATAAATCGAGCTGTGTATATTCTTTAAAACAAATAAAAATAAATGAAATATTAAATCAGCAAACAAGCTTCTCACCATTCAATCTTCTATTTACACTTTATTGTATATTTTATATTTGCAAGCATAATAAATAGGAACATTCTCCATTAATTGTACGGCCAACTTTTAAATAGAAGAATTCCTTTTCTAACAGCCAGTGTTATGAACGCAAACATACGGTTCAATCTCAGCGAACATACCAAACGCAGCAACGAGCGACTAATTCATATTTGCTCCACCCAAATATTAGTTGACCTTACCGGATTCACATATCTGTTGCAAACCGTGCAACCAGCCCGAGAGGAGCGCGCGCCCCACAAAAAGCTTCTATTAATTTCCAGTGGCAAGAAAAGCCGCTCCCCTTTCGCTCTATTAATTTCTAACGCCTTCGACGCGTGCTCATTAAGCTCGTTAAAATATGCAACACGCCCCCCCGGTGACGAGCTTCTAATTAACCGATATTCGAAAACTCGCAATACGAATCGGACAATATGAATGGAGCAACGAGGGGACGAACATTGACGCTCGCAGTTTACGCCTCGACGTTAAATCTTTCACAAGCGAGACGATGACGAGCTTTGGAGCGCCCTTTTGACCGACATTCCAGCCCTCCTCCCTAAGAGTGTGCAACTGGTATGCGGTGCGTTGAAGGAAAACTACTGAATCCCCTGTGTACATGGTGTCAAAAGTTCTGGCTTAGGAAAGTCTCGGAAAAGTAGTTATATGTTTTGTATTGTTTTGTTTTTTTTTAGCAGTTGGGGCTACGTGGTCATTCTACACATTTACGACTCCTACACTTTCTGGTTCAGATATATCGAACTTTTGTTGGTTTAAGTGTCTCATTAAATGTTCGTTATACAAACCGGTTGTTAAACGTTTAGTACGATATCCGCTCGAAACATTCATTTTGAAATATTTGACGTAGTAAAGACATTTAATGTCCAAGTAAATTATTTAATTAATAGTAGATAATTTAAATGCATTTGTACTGCTATTAAAACAAATCGTATTTGTTTCGAATATTTTATTATAGAGAGATTCTGAAGGATTCAATGGCTATTAAAATACTATTAAATAATAAATATAATCTTCCCATTTAACAGCAAGAATTGCTATTCATTTATCCCTAGATCTACAACATATGGTCCATTAACATTTGAGATCCTTCAAATTTTAAATAAACTTGATTCTAATTTTTCACGCTGAAATAAAACTCGGGACTAAACTCTTCTTAATAATAAAATGTCTGGTACTCACCGAGCAGCCACAGTTGCGTCGTATCAAACGGCAGTTCCTTCAGCCTTCACGTCCTATGTAGCACACAATTTCACCAATATGACCGTTTTCCGTCCCGCACTCGAGTTCCCGTATATTTCCCCCGGTTTACGACCATGTCCGCGTTATAAACGATGCAATTGCAACCGAACCGACGCTTCGTTCTGCGGTAAAAGGATCGTCCAACGCGCTGGGACCAGGCACAAAACGACTACGCAGCGGAAAAACGTTTAATGCCCGAGCGCTTGAAACGCGTGCTTTCATGTACGCTGACCGACACGCACCGCAAACAAAACGTAGGTCGGTTCGTGCAAAGTCGTGGATACAAATTGAATTCCTTTTGAGTGGCTTGTTTCGTGCCAATGGGTCGCGGGTTTTTCGAAAATCGGGCATCGAATGTATTTTTATTTGTAAGGATACTATCAATCATTATCTTTCTATCATTTTCGGTAAGCAATGATTATTATTCTCGGCTACTATCAATTAAGAAATTCTCCTAATATTTGTCTACTCTGCTTCAACGTAAATCACAGTTGTCGAAGAATAACTAACAAATCCTCGGCGTTTAAATTGCACTAAAGTTCATAGAAAATATCTCGCAAAATGAAACTATTTAAAATTCAACACATTGGCCAAAGAAGGAAATGCATAAACGTTAGATAGATTGTACAGCTATCGAAAGAACTTTTTAGCAAACTTAATCCTGCAACAGCTTGTCCTGAGAGGAGTGGAAGTGTTTCAATAAATAAGTCGCGCAGAGAGGATCGGCGCAAATGAAATATTTATTAAAACGCGAAGAAGTAGAGCAACAGTTCGATGGTGGACAACGATATCGACCACTTAGTGGTTGCGAATTAATTATACGAAAATAAACAAAGAGGGGTGGCGTCGGTGTAGCAAAACACCCCTCGTATCTCGAAAATGGAGTTACGACAGTTTAATGTATCGCTTCTACAAATTGCAACTATACGTATTTATACGTGAACGAATTTGATATGCGATTGCTTAGTCCTCGGTATACTCGAACGGCACTGGAGGCTCCGCTTCCTGCTCCTCCTCGGGATGCGGACCGTACGCTGTAACATAATTAAAACAATCGCACTTCGTGTAATGATAAGTTTATATCAAAGGGATACAGAGATACAGGGAACGTGACAGTGATCGAAGAATTTGCCATGTGATTGTTTTTCCACTTGGAACAGTCTCGTGGAAGGTGTTAGCTCTGGATGAAGAATGGCTGTAATTTTCGAGAAGCCTGATAAGAATGTTTGTGATAGATGTGAAGCAAAAAGGGAACATAGAAGAACATATGAAAATATTTCGAAGGGGGAAAGGAATTATTTTGTGTAAATCAGGGGATGATCCTGCTAGAAAATAAGTGAAAATTTTCCAAAAGAAAATATCGACTAACCGGCCACTGGTTCCACCAGTTCCTCCTCCGTGTCTGCCTGTATGTGCTTCACCATGACAATGCCACCGATCTGAAGATCCTTGACGGGGACATAATGACTGCCCTCCACCAGTTGTATCACCTTCAGCTGTTGTCTCAGCACACGAGCCGGATTCTGGAGTATCTCAAAGTTCGGTTCAGCTTCCTTTTTCTCTTTCTCAGTCTTCTCACCCTCGTCCTTGCCTTTTTTCTCGACCTTTTCTTTCGTCTCCTTTACCTCCTTCGTTTCCTTCGCTTCCTCCTTCTCTTTCTTCTTCTCCTTCTTCTCTTTGGCCGCGGCTTCCACTACTTCCGCAGTTGCCTCTGGAGGATCCACTTCCATCTTCTCATGGGAATCCCTGGCACGCCTCTCGGACTCGCGTCTGCGAGCCCTCGCGGCGATGCTGAGTACAGCAGTCGTGATCTTCTCCCTTTCCTCGCGTTTCTTCTCCTCGAGGGGCGCCGGATAAGCGTAGACACTGGGCTTGGCGTTCGACCGAATCTCCAGCTTTGGCATCTTGAGCTGAGCGTTCAGGGCGATTAGACAGGTCGGAGTGAAGGCTAGGGCCAGGCAGTGGGCCAATGGGAACCAGTACCAATATTGCGTAAACACAAGGGCGCCGACCACTGCCAGCATGTTAGTGTGGCCTGTCCTTGATTGCAGGGACACTGTCACGTTGCGTCCACCTGGAATCATCGATCAACGAAAAGCGATCACACGAAAGGAAATATTTTCGCTGAAATCTCAAAAATACTGTCTAATAAAATAAATCCTCGATTCTCCACGGGTCACAGTACTGCCCCCCTCCGAGAACTTGCTGTCCCAGAAAGAAAGCAAGCGATGCCCTCGTTTCAACCCCTTCGACCACCGTTCCACGAATAACAGCGGAGCAAAAGAGCGATAAACGTCCAACTAAGTAGCTTCGATCTCGACTATTTCCTGCCAACGAAGGAACAAGCTCCGCACTATTATAGTATTATATTCCAGCTGCCGCGGAGGAAGCTGATCGAGTATCGGTGAAAGGGGGTGGTCAGCTAACGTCATCTGTCTTTACCATGACTTTTACTCACCGGCGTCGATGATACCCTGGGCTAGGATCGCTCCAAACTTCGCCATCACGTCCTCGTGCTTGTCCGCGATGACTTTCGCGTACAGAGCTCGGAAGTCTTTCACTCGGGGACAGGTGGCCTCTGTCTGTTGGATCAGGATCATCGCGGAGGCGATTAACGCGCCCTGCCGTACAAAGTTCACCGAATCATTCGTCATAGGATCCAAAAGGGCTATGGCTTCTTTTAGTCCTGTCCCGGCGCACGCGATTCCTAGGGCCATCGCTGCCCCGTACCTCACGTGAGGGTTGTAACTTTCTGCCAGCAGGGAGACCACGCTGGGGCATTGCTCTGGGGTTCTGGAACAAATGTAAAAGAAGCCATGAATAATAAGTGAAGTAAAAAATAAGATTATCCTCTTATTTATAGATAAATAAATGAGTTCCAATGGCGAATTAACCCCCTCATCCCCTTCCATTTAAAAATGAACAATTGGGGGAAGATGGTGTACCTCGGGTCAGGTCAACATTAACGTTTACCCTGGTTGATATTTTCTTGCGGACAGTGGCATGGCGATATATATTAATTATTAATATTGGAAATATCGTTTTCCTCACAAGTCCAACTGACTCATCTGATTGCATTCATGATGACGTTTATAAACGTCCTCCACCAAATAGTACAGCCCACCCTTGCTCGAAACGAAATAGAACAGTAATTAACCATGTAGATTTAAGAAGAACGTCCAATTTTATATAGAAGGTCGGGTTAATTGGTTCTCTATAGTCTTGTATCTTGATGTTGCAGGAGGATGATTCAGTGTTGGTGGACGGTGCCTGCCAGATACCGGATCCTCTTTACAAGCTGATCGGTAGCATCATCTGCTTTTACATACCACTGGGAGTGATGCTGCTCACGTATGCGTTGACAGTTAGATTGCTGGCGGAACAGCAACAGAATATTGGAGGGACTGCGGGTTGGTCCTCCGGATGGCTGGGTGGCCCCCAAGGCCCACCCTCGGGAGGTTAGTGTATTATCAGGTACACTGACCCGTTATTTTCATCATTCGATCCTACGATTTTTCTAAATCTCCTTTATTTATGTACCCTCTGATTTGTATAAATCTCCTTCAGTTATGTATCCTCTGATTTTTATGCTCCTACTTGACAATTAACACTAAAATTTGCACGATATTCATTCGAATTCCATCGAATCTAAACTCGCGTCACGTATAAACGCGTTTGGAAAATGCGAAATTTTCGAAAATCATAAAAATGGAAGCACTTGTCGTTTTACCTGTCGCCATCGCGTGTGTAAAAAAAAATACGAAAAAAACTGTAGTCGTCAATAATACTTTATTGGCTCGAAAATTTGATTGACTGGACAACGTGACATGCTCTTGCGGATCTAGCGTCAAATTGAACCCGTTTGTAACGCGAATTCACGTATATATGTAATTCGTGTAATTCTCGAGCGAGCTGTTACATCAGTGAACGCATCTCGCTTTGTTTCCAGTGCATCGATCATAATGCATGGCGTATGATCGAAATTTGTCGGGCGGCTGTTCAATTGTTCCACGTTTTACCACACGCGATAGTATTCGACGGGTGCTGCTAAATTTATCGATAAATGCGGAGGGGTGGACAAATTAGGTTTCTTTGCAAAATAATACTTGTAATGAAAGTTCTGCACAAGATTTCACGCAATAAAAGCAAAAAAAAAAAAGAAGGAGAATAATTACCTACCAATAAAATTAAGAATAAATTAAAGACAATACACTTTGTAAAAAAAAATTCAATGCGAAATAAAAAGTGTCGCAATTGTCCAATGATTCCACAAGTTTTACTATTCAGTCACGTTACTACAAAGAAGCAAGACATAATAAACAGCGTAAAATAATTGGCCCACGAACGAATTCAAGAGAAAAAGGAGACTTTGGAGAAAATTAAAGAAAAAGGTATTAAAAACTGCAAAACCCGAAAAGCTTGAAAGACGGGACGATAAACGCGTAATCGATTTCCGGCGGACAGAATCGATCAAAGGCAATGCCGATAACAACATTTCTAAGCCGGGGGGACAATTTTTAATCAAAGCCGGATGGAATCGCAAGGGTAGATGTAAACGCGGGCACAGTGCGGTTCGTGTTTGTCGAATAGAAGCTCGCTGAGGGATGGTATTGCGGAGAGAATTTCGGTATAATCTGGCAACGATTCCGAGCCTTTGGCCCGGCTCGATTCTGCTGGAGATTGCGATTAAGAGCCCTATAGATTGACCGGCCTCTTTGTTCGGCCTTCCGGAGAAAAGAAACCGATCTCTCTGCTTTGTGCTTGAAACACTGAAGCGAGACTCGGCGACTGGAAAAATTGGAACGGATTTATCTGGACCAGAAGAATTCCCTCCGTTGACAGATTGCCACTGTGTGCGCTGCTAAGAAATTAATTGGAGTGGATGATAATGGTCTGGCTCGATGTTGACGAGATCCTATCGTTTTTTAGTATTATTTGATCGAATGAACCGTTTTTTAAATATTTTTTGACTAAATGAATAATTTTTTTAATATTTCTGTTTTACTGAATTAATATAATTGAATATTTTCTGATTGAACGAATATGACTAAACACTTTTTTCTTTTGAATCATTTATCGTCTGCTTTTTATAATTCATCCTTTCGTATTAAGGAATCACGTTCGGTCCTTGAAAAAGAGTGCTAAAGCTTCCACTACTGTTCGACAAATGTAATTCGCCGGTGAAAGTAGCGAAGAAGGCGAGGAAAGTTTCGTGAGTCGGCCAGGCCGCAAATTGGGTCGCGAATCGACGCCTGTTTCGGCTCGACTAAAAAGATTTGCATCGGGCAATTTAACTTGCAAATTGATCGGCCGTGTTTCGCGAACAAACACGCGGCAAAAGTGACCGTAAAATAAAAGCAACTATTCAAGAACTGTCAGAAATCGCGTTGCTCCAGATTATTCGTGTACAGAGGATAACGAAAGTAGTCGAACTGCAGAGTTATGTAAAATACAGTATTTATATCAAATATTGGACGAAGTACTGTGATATAGCGAAAAGAGTAAAAAGAATATTTCTGTACAGAAAAAACGGGCAGAATTGTTGAAGTGGTATATCTGAATATTACAGAAATTTTCTGAATGCCTTTAACGTCTCTAATTCCTTACTGAATTTTATTATTTAATAAATAATAAAAAAGATATTTATATCAAAAAGATATAACAGATATTCTGCTTCATATTAAAAAAAAAAGAAGGACTCAAAGATGTTTGATTCACTGAAGTATCCCATTGCTAGAAATTTATCAATGATTTACCACTGCTATAATTCACACCGTTCGACCAGCTTTTTATCACCGATCAAAAATGGGAGAGAAACTCTACCATATAACCCGTGTACCTGCGATTCCGGCCTCTCTCCTTGTTAACTACAAGAAATTCTACGATTCCACCAGCAATTCGACCAGCCCTTATCGTTTCACGATTTTAGAAGAGTTCGAGGCGGAGAGCGCTCTTCACGATCTACGTGCTGCGAGAACAAGAATTCGATGTTCTGATTGAATTTCCAATATCTTTTAACGATACACGTGGAATGGAAATTGACTTTTGAACGTTCTATTTCTATCGAGATGGGAGACCATAAATATGAAAGTCAAGAATATATGTATAGAGAATCTAGAGAACATAGAAAAATCATAAAGAATTCATATAGAGAAGTGTAATATAAAGAATGTATTTAATTAATTGACAATCAATTGAGAGCTAATGACAAATTATGAAATATTTCCTACAGTATTTCATAACATTTTTCCTCAGTAACCACTTAGAAAAATAATTTCTTTTCACTTTTATCACACTCTAGAATAATTATTTTTCATTACTTTTCTCCAGTATTCTTTATACCATTTGTTTTATTATTTTTGTTACTAATCCTCTGAACGCATTATTACACAAATCCTTATTTTTCTATCTATATTTACTGCATTTCTCTCCTCCCCTGCAAATACTTTCATTAAAATAAAAGCTTGCTTCTCCCGATATCCTTAACCGATACTCCATATCCCGAACGCGTGCTCGCGGCGTTAATAACTTCTACCCACGTGTTCCACCCCGTTAATTCCGTGTCCCCGTTCGAACCCCCAAGCCATATTCCGCGACAGGACAAAATTAAGAGGGCAAAAAATGGGTGGAACAGCGTTTCGCTGGTTTCGGCTTCGGAGGCAAGTTGATTTATGCCTTGGCTGCACCGCCCTTTCTGCACCCCCCTCGGTAGCCTGTATCGGTTAATTTCGGCGAACGATTATTCGGAGGCAGCCTTTTTAGCATACCGTGTCACGTCCGGGTACCTTTGCATAATGGTCCGCGATTTGCATGCGCCCGCATCGTTGTCCGGGCTAGCTATTGTAAAATTTCTTATCACTCGGACGCGGCCGGGCGTCCCTAGATACCGCAGCAGAAGAGATAAGTGGGATACCGTGCTCTGCCCTCGACGGACAGAGAAAAATGCGGGGACCACGCTGAACGACCGATCGGCGACGCCTAAGCGACTCGTTTTTTAATCTTTCTTTCTATTTCGACACTGATGGAACGCGCGATTGGTGGTTCGCGGAGAGAGATAAATGATTCGACTTCACCCCTTTCGCTGGCTGCATCTCGGAGGGTGGCCAGCGATGTGACTTTGCGGTTGTAGTTTGACACTTGTGTAGAGAGAGGATTAGGAAGATCTGTTTGTAAATTGTTTGGGAATTTATCGGTTGAAAGAATTCGGATATCGATTGAATTTAATTATAATAAATCGGAGATAAAATAAGATAGTGTGAAGATATTTATCAAAGCAAAGTCCAAATGCGATAAGAAGAAATTCTGTGCTCGAAATGAAGGGTCAATCAGGTGTCAGCATATGAAATATGCTTGAGAATAGGTTCGGTAAGTTAACGAAGCTCGTAACCAAGAGTGCGCGTATAGGAACTTAATGAACGGTGGGTACATTATGCAGAAAGCAGCGAGTGGATGTTCGACGGTTGAACATTTAATGGGTTCAGTTACAACTGTGACACCGTATGCGCTGGAATATATTAGCCCTGGAATGATGCGAGCCTCCCTGGTGGCCTTTGCGAAATTTCGTCACAGAGGGAGGGAAAATTAGGGCGACATCGATAATTGCCAATGAATTATTTTACGAGTCTTCCTACGATACGAATCTTCCTTTTCGAAAAGTCACACGATTAAGAACCTATAACTCAGCAATTTCTAAGCAGCAAAATTAAATAACGATCTCGTTCGTTTCTAGGCTTAGACAGACGTGGCACATGGAAACGTTTTCTGCTGAACAAAAGCTCGACCGGGAGCGGCGGTACGCCGCAGCACACTTCCGGCGCGTCCACCGACACCGAGCTGACGACGCTGGACACCCACGAGCTGTGGCTTCCTGAAAATGAACCACCGCCCTCGGCCATGTCCGCGTTACACGCGTTTGGCGCGGAGATGCTGAAATTATCGAGAGGCCTCGAAGGCATCGGTAGCCCTAGCAGCCCAACCCCTATGGGAACCCCAAGATCCACGCCGCAACATTCGGTGCAACATCATCAGCAGCAGTCGCATCGATGCAGCTTTCGTCATGGGTAAGATATTATAACGGTCACTGCCGTGGGATTTGACATGAATTTTCCAGGAAAATAATAATAATCATGAATGGATAAAATATCTGAGCTTATAATTGATTATTTTCCTTCAAAGATTGGAGATATAGCGCTGCTGTTTGATTTCGATTTTTCTTTCATTTCTTAAGCTACTGAGTAAACGAAATTTACTGTTCAAGAAAATTGCATCTAACGCGTTTTTTTTATAATAATAAAGTATCACACGCGTACAGTAAATTTTCGCACGACGGATCGCCTGTCGGTCGCATTTCAAGGAAGGAGGCAACTGTCGTGGCACGCCAACTGTATCGAGTCAAAAGATATTCCCTGCCGCGGGAGAGCACTGGATCGATTTACGAATCCTCTCGCGAGTACTCCCTTTCGGAGAGGTACGTCGAACGAGTCTTGGGAAACGCGACAGATTTATGACGGCCACGGAATATTTTTTCCCGTCGCTGCTGCTCCCATGGAAATTGACTGTCCCCGCAACGATACCTCGAATCGAATCCAAGTTTTATGAGTTGCTCTTCTCGGGAAATGTAGGATCCGGGCAAAAGTCTACAAGGTGTTTAGGAAAGAAAAGATTGGCTAGGGTACGTTCAGTCATGAATGCGATACTCTGCTTGCTTATTTTTGTTCATTTCTGTTCGTGATTTTAAATGGGGGAACGTTGAAATATTCTCATTTCCTTAGAATCTAAAGCGAAGGAATCTTTTAGTTTAAATTAATCCTTCAATTCTTCAGCGAAATTGATTAATCCTTGAAATAAAGGCTTTATTGTTAATAAAAGCAGAGCGAATGGAATTTTTTAACTTCCACAGAAAATTATAAGAGTGCTTGCTTTTATTATTACTTCAAGAAATGTCTATTTACTTGTAAGAATATAACTATTTAGTTAAAAATTGATATTAAAAAAGAAACTTGCATTGTCAACAGAAATTCCCCCTTGCAAGACCAATTTAATCTTGTTGCCCAGGCGGTGTATTCAGCACAGTTTTTTCTATAAACTCTCTAGAGCATCGTAGATTTTTGCGAAATTGAAAATCTGCACGAGTTAAGTTAAGAAACCATCTACCGTTCACAACATAATCTTCACTGAACCGCGTTGCGCTTCCTACTTTCGTCGAGGGAAAAGTGCAGGTGGGAATGTTCGCGACGTGTCGAGGCGAAGATGAAAACGGGAAAATTATACACAGACAGATTCTTTCTTTTTTTTTATGAGTAATGAATGCTTTGATAATGGTAGAAATTAATGTTTGAGAAATGTCAATCCCTCTTAAGAAGCTACGATTATTTAAAAAACAAGATAAGTGCAAACTTGGCATTTTGGTTTTCTTAAATATCTTATTTCAATGATTTCTCAATTCATTCAATTTTACCAATTTTCTATGCACGCACTTTATCCAAAATTTTGAATAGGAAATGTGCATGCAATCAAAAATAGTCCTTTAGTGATTCTTCAAAGTAATTCTTAATAGATCATTCTAATTTGAAGAAAAGATGAATTATTTTGCCCCGATTTTATTGTCGTCGACACAACGATAATTTCTCGCAGCCGCATCTGTAAAACTGCACCGTAACAGACTGTTGAAATTATTCTCGGATCTAACTTTAATGGAATAGAAGCAGGGAGTCCCGTGTATCTCGAGGTGTTGCGACATTTCCAATTCAAGTTTATTCGCTATGCCGCGGTCGATCCGATATGGCGCGCATCGAGTTTTGATATCCAGAAACTGTGTCGTGATGAATTATCACCGAACACGATCGATCCCGCGCGGGAATCAAAATGGAAATGCGACGAGGTGTTCGATTTAGCTACTGGGAATTATCTTGCTATTTAATTGTCTTGGAAGTTTGATATACTGTCGATTGATTTTTACAAAGTGAATTCAGCAAGAAATAAACATAAATTGATGAAATTAATGAGGGAAGAAACATCTGTTTACTGAAGATTAAAATAGTTGAGTTGGAGAAAATGAATAACTAATAAATCGTTTCAATATTGATAAATACTTCGAATAACGAAAGGGCTAATTAAACTCTTTGCGAACGAAAGCAAATTTGCAAAGAAGAGCAACGGAAGAAAGGGGGGGAACAATAAATTAATGATTCTAAAACTGATCAACTAATAAAATCAATGAAAAATACAATAATTCGAGTAAACCAAAGACTAAAGCAGTTTGTAATTTAATGGAGATTAAACCAATTTAAATGCACAAAGTGCCTGCACAATTCTCTTCCTGTTTTATGAAACAGGTTGAAGACAGTTTGATCTCTCGGGCAACAAAAACGGAACGGCAGGTCACGAGTGTAACAACGACAAGCTCGTCCAATTTCTGGACACCGTTCGCCGGAAGAGGCGTCCGTTCCGGATCGTTACACGAGTTCCTCGCAGTTCCGTCCCGATTTTCAGGTCGACGTCCCCGGGAATCGCCGTCCCTTGATCTACCTCGGGGATGACACGAAGTGACGACGGGCGTCGGAGACCCGTGCCGGATAGGAACGTTATTCCCGTCGCGGAGATTGGCTATTCGTTACCATCTTGAGCTTTCCAACGAACGAGTAATTCAATGGGACTGAGTTCTCGAATTTGAAAAATGCCGATGGGAAAAATTTATGGACAGACGGAACCGAGATTGTCGGGGTGGAATTTTCGGAAAAATGTGTAGTAAGGGTGAATTGGAAAGCTCTCAGACAAGCTGAATTGTATTTGTGGAAGCTGCAAGAGGGTGGTCTTCACGAAACTAATTTGTGAATCGATGGAAGATAAAAGGACAAAATACTACTACTTCAAAGACTTCTTAAAAAAGGGTATAACAGTCGCTTCAGTCTTAATTAGAAAATGACAGAAGTAATATTGAATTATTGATCAGAATTATTTATTTTTTTAATTATAGAGAAATGAATTAATTCTAGGAAGAAAAATAACTTTAAATTGAAGATAGAGGATTTTAAATTAAATACTTTCCCTGCAAACATTGCATAATTCACTGTATTTATATGGAAATGCAACACACGCAAATGTTCAGCTGACTTGCTTTCTAATTTGAACGAAATTCGGCTCAGGCATTAACTCGTAACAGCATAACGAGGAGGATTAACGAATTCCGGTTAAATTGAGGAAAACGAAGTGGCCACAACGCCGCGGGGCTACTTCGATCGTTCCAGCTTCCGCGAAACTGTCGATTAAGGGTATGAAGTAACTTGTCGAACACGAGAGCGATGTTAGACGCCGTTCTGACCACATCTGGCCCCTTAGCGAAGGGGTTGCAACCCTCCGATAATATCGGAAGT
Organism: Holcopasites calliopsidis; assembly: GCA_023838395.1. NCBI lineage: Eukaryota > Metazoa > Arthropoda > Insecta > Hymenoptera > Apidae > Holcopasites > Holcopasites calliopsidis. Next base: position 645,123 of record JALHAQ010000011.1, read on the forward strand.
TCACGTGCCCTCGAGCTGCTCGTGGTACGCGCATGCTAAGTGTCCTTCGATGAACTATGAGTCGTGGGACAGTTCGCTAATACTTGGTGCCAAAGTGATCTCCAAGATCCTGAAATATTCGCGTCTTGGCTACTGCTTGCAATTAAGGAGACATTTGAGTAATAATTACTGCTGGAATAGATTGCTCGATTAAGGGGGATTCGCTGGTGAATTATTGGCGACAGATATGATGGAAAGTGTGAGTTGGCTAGTGCTTCGATTCAAATCGGCGGATGTGGGGAAAAAGATTGAAGAACTAGGGTCCAGGACACTGAATCCAATACCAAGAATCCAAAAAGTAGAGTCCAAAACCAAAGATCCAAGACCAATGGACGATAAGTGCATAATTAGAAATTGTGGGGTGGAATGGATAGTTTATTATTCTTGGGAAAACACAGAGTTGTAAACTATTCGCTTATTTATTTTTTTCATTGGAATATTTTAGTCCACAAGTGTGCTGATTTAATTTAGCGGAAATTCGTCACAAAATACTATATGCCAAGAAGCAACCAACAAGTGAGCTGATTAAGAGGAGCAAAAGAATTATACATGAATTTCGGAAAATCGTTTTGGAAGTTTCCGAAAGATTTACGAAGATTACAACGGGTCAGAAGACGCAATTGAGCAGATTTGCAGTCGTTTCTCGTCTGTACTTTGAGTTAAGAGCAACAGCAGAGAGGAAAAGTAGCTGAGTGGCAGAGATTCGAGTGTTTCCACTTGGAAGACAAGCTATGCAATCAGCAAGTTTATAAGGTTGAAAGAGGGTGAGATACTTCCAAAGTGTACACCACGAGGCAGACTACAGATATTGCTGCATTTATCGAGGGTAGATAATGGAACACGGTCGTCTCTTCAGGGATTTGTAGTAAATAAATAAATTTTAAAGAAACACAAATAATTACAACTTCCTTCCCATATAAATATAGTGAATTACGTAGCGTCGACAGGGAAAGTAATTAACTGAAAATCATTCATCTTTGTAGCATTTAATTAAAAATCCCGTATCTTTTATTTAAAATGATTTTCCTACGTCGAATTAATTAATTTCTCCATAATTTTCGATAAAGTCAGCTGAAGAACAGTGGATAATTTTTTTTTTGCTCACTATAAGCTACCCATTATTATTTCTAAACACACAATTTCCCAAATAACCAAAATACTTTTATCTACCCACTTCCAAAATTCTTTAGAAGTCTCGGATGAAGCCATTTCCAAAAGACAAGAATTCCCTTTGAGGAGCATTAATTTAATCATTGTTTCGGAACGAATAATGGCACGCAAAGATATGAGGAGCAAGATAAAAAGCTTTCTGCCTGAAAGAAAGCTTGTCCAAAAAGGGGAGAGGAAAAAACGGTCGCGACCGTTTTCAGGACAATTATCAGACTCGACGTAGTTGTTCGGTCATCGTTGCCGGTCTTCAAAGTGCGTCAAAGTGACGAGACAACCGGCCGAGGGTACGAGGGCTGCGACAGGAATCCTTTATGGGAACCGGCTAAGTGCATTGCCTTTATTAGCGATCGCCAGGTAGGGAAAGGCAGTTTACTTAAGTGCCACGTCCGAGCAGTCAGTTGGTACGTTTTGCACTTTGAATGCCAGCAGCAAAGTGCGATCCACTATCGAGGCCGCGAACCGCAATATATGATGGCTTTTCTGACAGAGCTCGATAGCCTTTCCGGCTGCCTTTTCGCATGGTCGTTATGCGAATGTCTGCCTGGGGAATCGTTATCGACGGTGACTTTGTGCGTTGCGGTGTTGGAAAGTACTATTTCGCGGGAGAGGTTCTTCTGTCAATTATGGTAGACAGTGATGGGTTGCTTAGTACGCCAAGTCAAATCCTTAAAAAGACCCAAGAATTAGGATCCAAGGCTCAGGATCCAAGAACAATGAACAATAAGTACATAATCAGAAATTGATCATTAATTTTTATTGTCGAATTGGGTTTGAAATAATATTCCCGTCTCAATTATACCTGAGCAACCGTGGAAAGTGTTTTACAAGTCTACCTATCGCAATTGCAGGAAATCTTCGATATATCCATTTCAATGAAAGTATTTTCACTTCATAAATCATAGATCCATAAGAATCATTGAAAGTAGATTGGAATTCGCCGCATTCATAACAAAAACGTGGCGATCTCCATAGCGAGAAATCCTTTTCCAAATTACCCCAGCCCAAGTTATTTAATAATGCTCCACTGGAAGGAAATACTGTACACACAATACACCACCGGTGAAGATTCCTCATCGAATCGCGCGGTTTTTCATTCCCCCGACAAGTTCATTATTGGAGGAATTCTTCGAATAACCTGCACGTTATTTTTCAAGTTTTATGGAACCTCCACCTATTACGTATCTCGAACAAACGAACAGTGAGAAAGATTCCACCGTAATACACGGTAATATATTTCTTTCAGAAAAAAAAAGAAAATAAAATGTATGTATTTTGACGAATTGATCGCAAATCTACAAAATCGTCGATTTTTGTATGAGAAAAAAAATATTCATTCTCGTCTACTGTAGGCAAATAGGGAAAAAAATAGAAAAGCTTAAGCACAAAACTGCAGTCTCTCTCGATAGTTTGATACACGACCAGGGGATGCTTCTGAAAACTTTTCAGACTGAAATTCGAACGCGATATTGTTACCGAAATCGATTGCCAGTGGAGTGGTCATCGACCAAGGTCTTCCCTGTTGGGCCGACCAATGCGACTGACTGAAGATGTCTGAAGTGTTTTTGTCGAAAATCAAAACGCGAACGAATTCGCCACAACGACACTTCACACTGCATACATACGTTCCCGTGTCCCATCGATAAATCTCGTTTCAGTACGACAGAACACATTCGTTAATTGGATACAATACTCGGTTGTTGGAGGAGTCTAAAAAATAGGAACAAAAGTTCCCCATCCTCCACTTCCTCGTAGAATTACAACGTCGACTTCACTCAAATTGCAGAAGCGGAGAAAGTGCAGGAAGCAGCGTTTCCGGTTCCAGGACGAGTCTATCGATGCAAGAGGACCTAAGTTCCCCGACGCCGTGGAATCATCGACATCGAGCCTCCACGTTCAACGAGGCACGCTTGGAACGCGCGGAGTCTAACTCGCCAAAGACACCCAGGAAACGATCTTTCAGTTTCCACGAGCAGTCTGCGTTCAACCGTGGCACCGACTGTCAGAAGAACTCCTCCAACGAGGAAAACGTTCAAAGGAAATCAGAAGGGACCAAACAGGAAGGCGAGATGACTCTACCTCCACCGTGCACCTGTCCTTATTTCGGCGAATCCTCGAGGAAACCGCCGCCTCGGCCTTCCAGCGAGATCGTGATCGTTTCCAGCGACACCATGAAGCCTATCTCGGGGAAGAACCTCGAGGCAGGCCTTCTGGGGAGGAACAACAGCAGGATGGAGGCTAGCACAAGCTACGAGATGAATTCTATTGTCACGTGGAAGGGTGGCAGAAGGGGATCTAGTTTAGGTAGGTTCCGAAAGGGATAGAACATTCTTTGGAAATAGTACCGTGCTTGGTATTTGCATTTGACAATTTCCTGAAGACCAGCGGATATTGATTGATGATTCAAATCTTGCTTTGGACAACACTTTTCTTGAGAACAGCTTTTAACCTTTTATAGGCCCATGTAAGTTTGAACTCACAAAGCATTACACTGTCCATATCTTATAAATTTTTGATAACCTTTAAATCTGTATGCAACTGACTAATGTACGATCCGATTTCACAGGGGCTGCAAGGACCTCGCTGCTGCCCTCAAGAGCATCCCCTATCAGACGTGCGGCAACGATGCGAGCGCACAACGGAGCGGCAGGCCTCAGCTCGAAGCAGAGCAGCAACTCATCCTCGCCGTGTCTACACAGACATTCGGGTCTAGTTCGTAGCCATCATTCCAGAACCAGCAGCGTGGTGTCGAGGAATAGTTCGCGTCACGGAAGAATCATCCGGCTCGAGCAGAAAGCCACGAAAGTTCTAGGGATCGTGTTCTTCACATTCGTCATTCTGTGGGCGCCATTTTTCGTGCTGAATTTAATCCCGGCCGTCTGTCCGGATTGCGAGAGACAAATAGATCGGAAGATCTTCGATCTGGCCACTTGGCTCGGCTACGCTAGCTCCATGGTCAACCCGATCTTTTACACGATCTTCAACAAAGTCTTCCGACAGGCTTTCAAGAAGGTCCTGCTCTGCAGGTACAGGAACCAAACGTGGCGACCCTCCAGGTAGGCCTTCTGCCCCGGGAGACCGGGGATCGCTGTCACCAGGGTTTAAATAGCGTCGAACAGTCCACTTCCGGCGGGGAACTTTTTACGGTCTTTGAAGCGAACTGTGCGTTACAGTGGGTAGAAGATTAGTTGCTGGGTGGAATATGGAAATATTAGACCAAAGAGAATGCGGAGGAACCACCGGAAGTGGCTGGCCTTCGGCGTCTTTTAAGTGAACTGTGTGTTGTAATGAAGATTTGCGCTTTGAATAAAGACTCTAGGAGCCTTTGATGAATTCTGGAGGAATTGTTGTTGGAAGGAATATGGAAATAGTAGACTAAAGGGTAAGTCGAGAATCCACCGGAAGTGGAGGAACAGTGGCTGACCTTCGATGTCTTCTAAGTGAACTATGCACTGCAGTGGTGATTTGTGTTTTTGACAGAAGACTCTAGCAACCTTTCATATAGTGTGAAAGAATTTTTCGTGGACAGAAAGTGGAAAAAGTAGACCAAGGATGTGGAGGTACCACCGGAAATGGAGGAATTGTAATCCACCATTTACGATTTCTCAAATAATTACTTGATCCTTCATTTTCGAAGAAAGACTCTATTCATGAAAACTTCGAAGACTCTTCTTCGGAGAGAAAGTGAAGAAATATAGCGGGTTTCAAAGTATTAGCTTCCAAGTCCGGAAGTAGAGGCGCGATGCTTGAATATTTATAGCTTTAGTAGTGAAACTCTGATTTTATTCAAAAATCGAGGAAGCCGCATAAAAAATGTAAAAGGCTCACAGTTAAATAAAAGAGGGGGAGACGTGTTTTTGGAATTAAAAGCACAACCATTGCTCCAGCCCCATCTTCTCTGGTTTCAAGACAAACTTTGTTTCGAAACGAAACTTCTAATAAAAGCTGCTATCAGGCTAGCTGCGTGTAAGTAAGGGAATGTGGGATAAAACCGGGTATCAAACGTATTTCTCTTGCTAGCGAAACAAAAGATGGCAAACATAAATTTGGATAATAAATCAAATATGATATAATGAAATATGACTAAACTTTGGATTTTTGCACAAAATGCACGTAACATGAAGAAATGTACAAAATATCAAAATCATAGTGCTTTTTAAAATATCTGATAGGTGAAATAATTTTCAACTGAGGTTCTACTATTTTTACTATATTCTGGAAAATATGAATTTGCATAAAAGTCCGCAGTTTAATAATCACTATCATTGTTATCATAGTCCCAAAACGCTCCTATGTACACCGGCCAGTAATCTTTATTGAATCTTGCAGTTCAGCTAAACTACGACGTTCTCTGCTCTGCAATCGATTTTCATATCATTGTAAGGTCCACCTGGATGTAACGCTACCCGCGGACTGCATATTGCAGCTCTTATTTTAGAGGAACAATGGTGCTCGGTTTTGCCCCATACTCGCCTATATTCTAAGAGGAACTTAGGCGCAATTGAAAAGCAGCTGTATCCCTGAATCGAGTAAATTAGATTAGGAAGGCTGCTATAATCGAATTGTAAAAATAGAAGTACCAACGATTAAGATTCCCAAGCGAGGGGCGTCGTTCCATTTTCTAAGAGCGGTTCGAGAAGCTCTAGGCAAGATCACGGTAAAAGGGAGACTGTTCCAAGTGAATTACAGTTAAAGCAAGAGGCTGGCAGTACCGGCGAGAGCTTCCTAATGCGCGACAAGTGAGCGTGAGTTCCGTCAACGACGCGTAAATCTTCCAACCCCGAAGCTCACTTTTCTCGAGAGTTGTAATTAAATCTCGTAGACGACGCGAGAAATCGTCGAGCGCCTGTACTTATTAGATCCGCTCGCGATATACTTTTGCTGCCGTTTTATCAGTTTCGAGGAGCTACCGATAACGTAGCAATGTCCCACGGGCAGAGAAATCTTCGGGAGGGAACAATGTCGGTCGAGAACCTTTCAGCTGACGAATTAATTCTTGCGAGGACCGACGTACTGCGCGCAGATATTAATCTTGGTTCCAATATATCTCTGGATACGCGATAAAAAGATCAAAATAAAGGAATAAAAAGACAGACAGACATTATTAATTAGATCTTCTTCAAGGGATCTTTTCGATTGTCGTATCTTTTAACTGTTAACTATAAAAGCCGAGCAAAGATATTTTTAAATAGACAAGATTATTCAATCACGATGCATTAAAAAATCAATTCAGACACTATCGAGTGAGCTGCGTTGGTCTAGCTTCAAGCTCCAAATTAATAGATGATAAGCGCTAACTTTCTGGAACATCCGATAACTGAACACTGCAAGACTTTTTGAAACCAGCCATTATTATTTAACGAGAACTGTCTCCCAGAGATAGATATGAGCGACATTCATACTGGAACGCGAATTCGTATGTACAGCCCCGTAAAGACGATAACAGAGCGTAGAGAATCAGCGTAATTCGTGCACGAAGCGCGGTCTAAGTTTTAACGAACGATAGAGCAGGAACTATTGTATCAGTCGAAGAGGCACTTGGCCGCGTCGAATCACCGCTAATGACGTGGCCATAAACGCGAGTCTTGTGTAATTAACGCTGTTTCGACGAGAATCGTTATCGCGTGCGCCCCGCTTCTGATAATTCCGCGAGATCTTGCGTCACGAGTGCTTTACGCGTTTCCGGTCTGAAACAAGGGCTCGAGAGACTTTCCAGGTCACATGTTCTAGTATCGAGTTAATTTCTGGCAGAACTTTGAGTCTTTGCATTTCATACACTTTGTCTAACCCTTTCGCTATGAAAAACGAACATAGTGTGAGTAGTTGAAAATTCAGCAATCCTTTGTTGAAAATGCATGAAATATTGTTTCTCGAAATATTGTAGCTTAACTTGTTGTTGCAAATTAAATTGGGTAATAGAATATGATGTAACAAGTATAATTTGTCTAAAGGAAAAAATAGTGAAGTAACAAGTGCTTATTTGTAGAGTATCTTGATTATGCATGTTCCATTGGGGAAAATAATTTTTGCACCGTGCAGAGCATTTTAATACATAAATGGAGTTACAATAAAAATTGTTTGACAAAACTCACTTCTGGATTGGATAGAAAGTCAATGCTAAAAGTTCTTGTCAATGAAACATGTTGACAAGCATATTAATTGGGTAATTTACCTAATTATACAAACGGTGCCGTGTTATTAATAAAAAAAAAAAATGGTGTCAATCTTATAGACCAATAAAACTTTCAATTTCAGTGATGCGAAAGGGTTGAATAAGAATAGACTCTTCTGTTCGCATTCCTAATTCATGCCCCAGTTAATCACAGCAATAAAAAAGGAAGATACCATGTGACTGCAATGAATAAGCCTGTTGATTGCTCAAATTTGCAGAGCTTCCAAGCTTCGCTTGAATGGGAAAGTAGATGCTGAGTGCTGTGCTTATGAAAGCAGGACTACGTAATGGAATATTAATCCTCGCGTTAAATCACTCTGAATTCGGTGAAATCAGTGTTTCACTTTACTTGCCCCGGCAGCTGAGGTGGGATCGATAATAAGTGCTTAACCACGAGACGATACGAGCGCTGATACTTGAATTTCTGTCAAGTGCACTTGAGAGCTTTCGCGTTATTCTTCCTTGTGATCGATGCTGTAAGTACTTTTGCGTACAAGTGAGGTGTAATCTTATGCGGTGATACATTGGTAAGCAATAATGCTAAGTTAGCAGTGGTACGGACAGTATACGTAACGATATAATAAAACGAATCGTTCTGTTTTTAAATATCAGCTTATGAAAGAATCAATGATGTGTTCAATACAGTTTGTTTCAATACTATTATGATAGAATTTGTTGAAAATTGGATGCTTCCGAATTGATTCCATTGTAAATGAATTCATTTCCACTTGAAACCAAATTATAAGCTCACAAAGTATTGTACAATCATGAAGCAATCGTGAATTTAGAGCCTAAACCATATCCGAACCACCTCCTCCAACTATTGATAGAGAGCAAGTTATAATTTGAAAATTGTTGCCGCGTTTACATAATGAATTATGCTTCGTTGACTAATATGTAAATTATACATGAATAAATGGTTTATTCAAAATGACTGCCCAATCAAAAATGTCTCTTACTCTATTATTTTAGTCTACTTGCTGCCAACGATTCTGGACTTAATTTTTACTAAAAATTCATCATACATTTCTCTCTCTGTTTCTTTCTTTAAACAGAAACATAAAATTGCTCCATTATTAGTTAAAAATCGATATAATGCAACACGAGATCAACAATTGAAACGGAGCAGCGATGAGCCCAAAAAAGAGGAGCAACGAGAGGATCGTAAATACGAGCGTAGTTCTTTTTTAAAACGCGATCACGGATCATCCCCGTCTCTGCTGTACATGGGAGGGAGGGCTGATCACATTGATCACTGAAAGGTTCTCGTTACAGACAGCCTGCAGCTGCGATAAAACCAACATAAAAGCGTATCGATCCCATTTTCCGCGGAACGATCGAACAGGTATGTACATACGGGGAAGCTCGAAGGAAAATTGAAACAGCTGCTACTGTAGAAAACCCCTCGAATTCCTCACCGTAAGAGAAATAACCTGTGCAGGCAAGGCACGCGAAGTCTTCAGTGAAAACGAATCTGTTGTGCGCGTAGCGGATTGTGATTTCGACGGTATTGCCAAGGCGAACGAAGCTTCGAACGATTTTTCGTCGATGATTTGATTTTAGAAAACGAATTTGATGGTCTGGGAATTCAAGTTTAGTTTCTGATGAATTTCTTTTCCCTGTGATTTAATTTTTGCCACAGTGGCGAATGTACGTAGATTTGGAGTTAAGAAAATGGGCAGAGTTTTGCGCAGATTGCGTGGATTCTTTTTTTGTTCACTGAATTGATAAATTGCGTTTTTGCCTGTTTTTCAAAGACATTATTCCAAAGCAGACAATTTATATAATTGGTTATGCTGAGTAATCGTGTAATCGATGATTAGAAAATACAATGCAGCGGACAATCATTAGAATCGTTTAATTAACTTCCAAGTTTGATCTGATGTAAAGAAAGTCTCTAAATTGGACTGTCGATGTAAAGTTCTTCTAACTTGAACTTTCTCCGCGATTGGAGATAATCGTGTAATTCAAAAGAAAGCGTAACTCTTTTAAAACAAAATTCCTGACAAAACGCGGACAGATTTAACTCGAACGAGGGCAGACGGAGTCGTGAGGTCAAAAGTCGATACCGGAGCCACACTCCGCCGCTCGAAGGGCAGAAAGGAAGAGTGGCCGGATCGTGCAATAACTATGTCGATCGAACACTCAGCAAAGGAGAGGCACAAAAGGACCGAGCTAAGGAATTTTCTGCCGCAGGAAATTCCCGCTCGTTTCAGCAGATTGCTCTGCGGAGTGGTCAGCTACGCCGAAGCCGCAAATGGAACGCGCTCAGTTCGCTGCTGGACGATTCATCAACGACAGATCCGCTTTTAACGTCGATTTTATATTATTAGCGGCGCGAAGAAAAAATGGTCTCTAGACTGCGGATTTTCATGCAGATTCATATCTTTGGCAATACAGCAAGGAAGAATTAATACAGCCTTCGAAGGCTAGCTGAACCATAATGGAAGCTCTTAACTTAATCCTTGTGAACACAATGTCCTGGGAATTATCTGGCCAAGATCTAATTAATCTTTTTAATACGTAGACAATTAATATACGAGAATTACCAAACCACCTTTGCTTTATTGCTTAAGTGCAATGTGTTGAAACTGTGGTTATAATTATTTGTGTACATGATGGATGAAGTTCCTTAACTTCTTAGAGCAGCAAAAAACATTAACCAGCAATTATAGTATGATCATGAATCGTATCGAAAGAATGATATTACTAAAAAAGCAGCTATTTATGCATACATTATTCAAAATTACTTCTACACGATAATGTGATCGAAGTTGGGCATTGCGATCATTGCATAGCAATAAATCAATAATAAAGTGGGTTCCTCTGTATAATTTCTAATGACACGTGACAGTGGTGTTCTTTTGCGTGCGCGGTAATCAATTCTGTTCGAGATCGAAGGAAGCGGGAACACTGTTAACGATGAGACTTGCGATATCTGTCTGACTTGTGTAAAATTGTCTGTCACGCAACGTTTCATCTGTTTCTGACGGTGGTCGATTGAGAGGGAAATTATTATTCACTGTGCCGTTGCTGAAACATTGCTCGGGTGATTGGACAATATTGTATAAATAAAATGATGAAATAAAGGGAAGGAGAATTTAACCGTTATCTCGAATTTACCAGAAAGTTAACCTAATTATTCCAATGTTATTTAATTCCATTTAATAAAGCCCATCGAATAACAGATTATTAATAACTCGATAATTAATTCTATATTGAAATGGCAAAAAGATATTTCTAAAGTGATATATGTAGTTGTATAATAAAAATGGCTAGTTGTTGGAATTCAATTGGATTTTCTATCGCTGCGAATAATGCTCGCCTGTCTTTTATATTTCATATTTAATGAATATTTAACGAGGTTTCATGAAGTGAAAATAAAACTTCTTGTTGCATAATTCGTGCCCATTTATACCTATTTTCATATCTTTTTATCAAATGTTTTTCCTCGGATTACCTTAACAAAGACGAATGTCTCGTATAAACGAACATAGTAATACTGAGGCTGCTTAGTAAAAAAAGAAAAAAAAGCTACAATATGGCTCAGAGAATCCGTATACAAGACATAAAGTGTTAATTTCAATTTGCAGAAATTCTGCACCGAGCTAATTACGTTTAAATATCAAACAATTGATATCATTTGTACAATGGTTACTGCGAAATACCTTTGCAAAATATTCCTACTAACACCACTAGCATCACCACAGAATATTGTCATTGCAATTACTATGTAAAGTGGCGACCATGCACAGTTACTTTCCTCTGCGTGTATGTAGCTTATCGTGCATCCCATGTACCGAAGTCACGCATCATGCAAATAAATTCCTCGCAACAACCACTCCGTGCACATAATTACCGCTGGTCTTTCACGCTGCATTACGCCACGTTGCTTTCCGCGGGCTCAGCCATTCGATCGATAGAGAGTAGACTTTGAAGTTTCCCGCTTTAAGCTACTTCGAATGCCATTTACTGTCACTGAGTTTGCAGCAAACAATTACCCTTCGTCCTCTTTTTAACTCGGCGCAGAAATTATCTATGTAATTCGGTTGGCCTTAGTACAAGAATAACTTAATTCTTCTTTGAATTTTAGTATCGTGGATTTTATCGAATTAAAATCTCCGCCAAGCTTTCTATCATTTAATATCCGAAAAAATCGATTCGTATTAAACGACGTGGCAGAGCAAAGTAGGTCGTTTTGCTTGGATGAAGCTCTTGATGCGAGATTTTTTAGCTGGGGCGTATGATATCATCCTTGACATCGATTACTTACGAATTTTGTTACTTTTCTTCTGGCGACCGGGCAAAGGCGAAAGCCAGAGTTTTTTAATCAGCGACGAAGTCGTGATTAGGAAGTGCTCCCCCACGCACTGTTGGTCTTTAATCATTGTTAGGAAAGCAGCTGAATATATACATTACATTTACGATATCATCTGTATCCATCGAAGTGGAAATTGCGAGAAGAATAATTGTTTGGAATTGAAATAACTGGTATATTGTATTTGCATAATCAGGGGAGAAATATAAAAATAATATGGAATACTCCATATTATTAACTTAGAATTTATCAGAACTCAAAAGCCACCTAAAAAATCTCTAAAATAAAATTATTTTACAATTATTTGCGGGGCTTCAATATCCCAGGTTTCTTTTCATTTTCATTCCACTGATCGCCTGGATTAAATTAATGCGGGTCGTTTCGCGATGTTTGAATAATTAGTAGATTTATCATTACGTTATAATTTAATTGAGGGTTTTATCGTCAGGTAACTTCGAACGTGAAATTATTCAATAATCTCAATTGTTTGGACCTCTTTTACGTAACAAAACTTCATTTACGATTAACTGACAATTGCAGAACCACAATTTATATTAAACAACAAGTTACTGAAACTCTCATAAAGGAGGAGACACCGCAAAAATCCGTCTGTTAACAAACAACAACAACGATATTTCTTAAACGTGCACCGAGAGCTGATAAACGCAATCGTGAAACAGGAGACACTTGCGGGCGCGCAAGATACAGCGCGTTTACAGTTTTTAAACGGAACCGAAAACGTAACTTCATCCCCTGACGTTTACTTTGTTTCCTTCGGACAGTTCACCGGGCGATAAACGTGTCCCCGTACCGCGAAACTTTGGAATTTTTATCGTCCCCAACGTGCTCGTGTCTCAATGTTCCTAAAGTTCCTCGCCCTTATTTCACGATCCTACGAGTTTCATAATGTCAGCCGCTCTGATGAAAGTTCATACGTTTGCGCTTTCTACTCGCGTCAGGGGAAGGGTGTAATCTCTCTGCGTGTGTTTAGTGAAATCAATAAATCTCCACGGTTTCTTTGGAATAAATTTTCCAAGGTACTTGTTGGAAATTGATTTAGAAAGGATGGAGCGATTGATCAATTTTAAATTGCATAAATTGCATGAATAATTATAAACATGTTATGGAAATCAAATTTCCACACGAATACTCTGAAGTAAATTCCATATTTTGCTCTAGTTCTGTATCGTTTTACTACAGTAATTATTGTCCATGTTGTTTACCAGACTCGACGACATTTAAAGTTCCTAAACGCTTGGTAAGTTTGATAAATCTACAGAAGTTGAGGAAAAGTGAGGAAAAATGCAGCGTTACTGGATGTAGCAGTTACCGAGAAGCGTTCCAGGATGCAGCTAAAATTTCATTTCCCTTTCTACGATAACCTTATTTCCCTGGAAGTTACCGGTCGCTAATTGTGTCATCAGCTTTTTGGCTCTTGGCACTTTCATCACGCGTTTCATGTTGGCATATATGAACGTTAGAAATTCTTAACAAGGAAAAAAAACATCAACCATCATTTCTTAAAAAATACAATTGCTTCTTTAAATATGCAATTGCTTCGACAAAAATACTAATTCTTACAAAATATCTTACTCCGCTTTTTGTAAGCATTAGAGGAAATTGGAGTATAAAGGGTTTTGCCCCTGCTTCTCGTATACGTATTTCGCGAATGAATCTCTTTCAGACGACCAGCTTAATCCCGCATTTCTCTGGCCATCTTCTTCTAGGCTCGCGAAAGAATCGCGGCGCATTTTTCAGACGAACCTTTCCCAGATTCTGTGTGTTGTGTACAAAAGAACGTTCATCGTAAGTTGTTTCCCTTGTCGAGAGGAGAAAATTGGCCTCGCGAAAGATCAAGACGAGTGGCTGATTAGTTACTTTCGAGCAGTTAAGTCTGTTGAGTCAGTTTATTAGTCAAATTAGAACACATCAAACGTGTAATGTGTAATTTACCATTCTGTCTTATTTATTATTTAATTTATTATCAGACGCCATGTAAAGTTATTTCATTTCGCTTTTTATTATATTAAAACCTTTCATTTATCATCAAAATATAAAAGGCTTCAATACTATATTATTCCTAACAAAAGGAGAACAAATGCAATCCAAATCGTAATGAAAAAAAAGAAAGGACAAACTCTGAACTATCCTAAACTGACACCAACCCGGCGAAAACTGTCCTCGAATGGTTCCACGCGACAAGGGAGCAAGCTAATTGCACCGGATTGTCAATTACAGCAATTGCCAAGGCGGTCGTCTTTTCGCGACGACGACGGTGGTCGAGATTGCCTCAGTGGAATCGCGGGAATGATGAATTCTCAAGCGAAAGCCACGCAAATTGTCGAGGGGCCAATTCTCGACAGGACACTCTGGACTTTCGAATACCAGAAGGCTAGAATACTCTGGCTGGCAAACTGTTTGATCATGGGATAAGCTTTTATTTGGTGCTTCTAGAAGATTTTTGAACAGCCTGAGAATCCTGATAATGTGAATTTCGGTTTTTCATTATATTATTGTCTTTTTTTTTTATTTTAAAGGAGCAGCACTTCTAATTTTATGAAACAAAGATTTCGATCGGAATCTTTTGTCTTATATGTGTAAACAATAGAATTTCCATCATTTTATGTTTGAATAAATTAATTTCCCAACATACAACTGTTACTATCTCCAAGTTTAGAAATCTACCGAAACGATTATCCTATCACAAGATGCGTTTCAGCTAAACAGAAGTTGAAAATGGGGACACGAAAGACATGAGGAACCCGGGCAGCTTCCGGGTATATGACTCGCGGAATGCATTCTCCCTGGAAGGGTAATGCATCGAAATTCTCCGTGTTACCACGGCGTTATTCGTTTCTAGCTTAGCAGCCGGACAGCCGGCCCCGTTCTCGTACTGAAACGAAAGGTGTGTCACGCTACAAGGAACGCGCCAGCCGGGTCATCGATTTTCGAAATTAAAGTAACTCGTTGCTAGCGGCGGCTATCGAGTTTCTCTCGATTCTCTTCATTTGGTAAAAGAAGGAAATACAAAAACGAAAGTGTAGTGGAGGCTTGGCCGATAGTTTTAATGGAACTTCTTGCTTGCGGAAGGTGGTAAGAGAAATTGTACGAGGAAGGATACGAAAAGCCGAAGGAAAGCTAGGAAACGTACTAATTAAGAAAAATGCTGATTAGACTCCTAATCAATTGATTCTTAAATAATGAAATTCTTCGTCTACATAATAACACTTGTACGAAAAACATTCTATCAATCTCAGCGAACACTGAGCTAAGAATAATCTTTGCTCATGCCCCAATGTATCGTTCCAACTGCCCTCCATCAAAAAAGGAAGAAAAAAAGCAAATTACCTCAGAATATCTCAATTAAAAAAAATTCAATAAAATTTCAAAAAAGTAAAATAAAAATATTCCACACATAGAGGGTGTTTCGCTACCTCACGCAAATATTTGAAGGAGCGATTGATGAGGCGATTCTGAACTACTTGTTCCTTTGTCGAAATGTTTATTAAGGCTTCGTTTTTTAATTCTTAACGAAAAATACTGGTCAGCCGCGACAGTGTTCAATCAGCAATCCCTTAAAATACTTGCATGAGTATACAATTTCAAACAAACTGCGTACATTTTCCATGCTCAATCTCGCAGCAACGATACCGATAGCAATTCAATCGCGGTACATTAACAAATTTCGTGCAAGCCAAGCTGTTTCGTCGGGATATCCCGTTTCACAAAACAGTCGCCGCACACATTAGCACAGTACACGCCGTGTACATCCAAGGGAAGAGGCAAAAGCAGAATCCCGCTGGCGCGCAATCGACGCGCTGCAACCGGAAACGGGGAACAAGAAACAATTATGCCTCGAGCAGCATCGTTAGAACGAGGAGAGGTGCGGAGGAGCGAACGTAGAAACGCTGCGGGAGATACACGCGGTCAAGAATCCTCGCTCGAGAAACAAGGCGTGCAAGGGTTGTTCGGGTTATTACGTCTCTGTGCGTCAATCAGGCCGCGTCGAGCACGATGGAAGCTGGACGGGGTTGAGCCCAGCTTAAACTCGAGTCACCGCCAGATGCACTCGCGGCTCGAGTGTTCGCATCCGGAACGGGAATATCGAGAGATGAATGTCGGACGGTAGGGGAATCTGGGGCAAAATCGGCTGCCATTGTTTTTCTAAAGTAAGAGCTGCAAAATGCAGTCCACGAATAGTGTTACATTCAGGCGAACCTCAACACGATGCGAGGTAAATCGCAGAGCAGAGAACGTCGTAGCTTTTCCGCCAGAGGAGTTGCAAAATTTCGAGCTGAAAAGTTTCAGCCGTTGCGTCGATGAACCGACTTCCTTTTACTGATTTTTTATTGCATGTTAAAGCGCAGATATTTAATGTTTAGTAAATTATCTCATTTGGAGCAAAGCTGGGTGCACTTAATTGGCACATGTGCTCAGGAGGGCACCGAGAAACAATGGTTTTAGAGTAAAACCAGGCACTTGCATACTTCCGGCGAATCTTATTTATGAATCAGATAACTTTATCAAACAATTGTATCAAAAAACGACCGTCATTCTTTG
Source organism: Holcopasites calliopsidis (assembly GCA_023838395.1). Classification (NCBI taxonomy): domain Eukaryota; kingdom Metazoa; phylum Arthropoda; class Insecta; order Hymenoptera; family Apidae; genus Holcopasites; species Holcopasites calliopsidis. The sequence continues at coordinate 661,379 of JALHAQ010000011.1, forward strand.
ATTCTATAAGGTCCAATAAAGATTTCTGGCTGATCGTCAGTGTAACGATTTAATCGTGGTGATTTTGGAGATGGACAAGTGTCGTTTTTAATTATTAATTGATTTTGTGGAATTCGTTTTATAATATACCAATTATATATTATTTAATTCAACATTAAATGATTCTTTTTTCCGACACGAATAATTGAATGATTATTAAATCTCAATTCAATAATTAATGTAACAACACTGCTGCTTAATACAATTGAACTTAATAAATATTTTTAACTTTCAACCACGCCTTGTTCAGTGTCTCAGTAAGGAAAAGTGACTGTCGTTCGATCCAGGAACGATACACAATTATTTACTACGGGGTCCCATCTTTCACAAGAAGCTTACCCATTAATTGACTTTGAAAAGCCATTAACCCTTTCGCTGCAGCGAAATTGCCACTCGCTACACGCGGCAGTAAGTAACAAATATGCATTCCAATTTCGTCCTATTAATTTATTTATTTATCAATTGCTTCATGCTAACCAAAAAAAAAAAGAATTATTAACATTAACCATTAAAATGCAAAAAGAAAAGGTTTAAAAAACACGTTATTACATAAAGAGAGTAATATTAAATAAATTATTCGACAAATACTAAACATGTTATTTATAGCAGAGCACACAAGTTCCCAAATAATTCTCGATTACATTTCGCGTGTTCCTTCAAATAAATCAGCAACCCCAAAGGACACCCTGAGCAGCATTGATTTCGAAGAAGGGTTGAAGAAAATATCGTTATCTCTATCCATTGTTCGCGAGCTGTTCGACGAAGCCACGGAGGTTTCCCCTGGCCCGATTCATTGTCGCGAAGGACAGACATGGAAACTGCATTACGTGGGAGGCGCTGGCAAAATAGCGTGAATTTAAATATAGACTAACGCCGAAAATTGTCCGTGAACTCCCCTCGCATCGCTTTTCCCGGGAGAATCGATACGAAAAAGTGTATTTTGTTGCCGGCCGATATAAATTATATGTCTTGTATGCCCGAGAATCTGAAGGGGGAATGAATATCAGTGATTAAACGTGAAAAAAAGTCAGGCAACGAGGGCGTTTAAAATCCGATGCGAGCTGAATGGAATTAAATGAGGAATGAAGTGCAAATGAACGTTCACGCGTTTAATATACTTTTTATATAACTGTGAATTCGATTTTGCCTCGTTTGCAGATGATTCGTTTATTTTCGTTTAGATTAGAATCTCGGGAAGAACGTATTATCATCAGTGAACCTACTTTATTATAATAACGTTCAACTGCTGACACAAACACTTTAATAAATCATCAAAATAAAAATGGTCAGGGTTAAATCAAATCGGCAAAATAAAAATAATCAAGCAATTTCAAATCGAATCTTTAAATGAAAAATCTATTCATTTGAATAATGAAGTTATTAAATGACAGTTAACCAAGCCTATCAAAAACCAAAACCAGGAATGTGCAAGCAATTCAATTAACCATCCCCTAATTCTTCCTCGATTCTAAGCCAAATAGCAGTTCGTTCCAGAGCGATGATTAACGTTTCAGACAGGGGACGTCGTCGCGAATGAAATTACGCGACAGAGCGGGCGGTTAATCGAGCATCGACTTTCCTCGCGAATTCGCCAGACCGGGACGATCGATCATTATTTAGCCCGGAGACCCGGCGCGAAATCGGGAGCCGACCAGAAGTTAACCACCGGCTACGGGTAACTTGTCCGACTAATTGTAAGACACGATTATTCGATTAGCGTTACGAACCTCGAGGCTTCTCTGAATACGAATCGCCCGACCGCTAGTAATTAGCTAGCAATTTGTAATTAACCGAGGCTCAAGGAGTGCTGGTTGTGTTGGGTCAAAGATCCTCTGAGGAACAAGTGAATCACGATCCTTATTTTAATGTTCCTCGGAATTTACTCCCGAATGAAACAATTTTATTAAAATAAAAATTCGGGTTTTATTAAATTTTTATTAAATGAACGCCGAATTAAAATTGTTACTTGTAAAGCATTCAAATTCAATTCTTCAGCTTTAATCCTTCAGAGGCAAATTACTATATTTTCTCATTTAGCTACGTTTATTTATGCTGAACATTCTGACGTCCTTCGACGCGAGCCAAGATCCGAAAATGTATCAACTAACTCGAACAAGTAAATAGTAAAGTTACAAACACCGAATTTCATTGAAATTCCATGGAAAGGGAAAAGGGAAACAATTAATTCTACTGACTCCAATGAAATTTGTATGGACGTGCGTAGGCACGTTGAGATTTTATCGAAGAAAATGCGAGTTCTTTGCTATCTGACTGCGTTCGCCATCAAAGAATTCCAGAGACAGAAGTGATATTAAACAGAACTGCATTAAAGCCTTCAGGAATGCAAATACGCACGTGCAACTTGACGAGAACGTTTGTTGGAATAACGAGCACGAAATGACAAACTGCCCTTTGATGCAACTCCATTTCTCATTCTAATAGTGCTGGGTATTGAGGTTAATTAATGATAATTCAGGTTAATGAATAATGGGCATTTGTGCGGGGTAATTGTAAAGCGACGTAACAATGGAATTTGCTGCTTGTTTCATTGCAAAAACGCAACTTTGGGGAAATAAATTTCGAGCGTTCGATACTTCTTTTCGTTCGCTTCAATTCTTTCCTTTCAATCGGGATAGTGTTCGCGGAAAGTGGAAATATAATTGGTGGCGGGATCGATGCCATTAATGCAAATGTACGAGCAACTGTTTTCCATGAAACGGCTGCACCGCCATCCCGCGTAATTTCTCTTTTTCTCCATTGCGTTGTTGCTGTTTGCGGGAGTAAAAGAACTCGCGAAAACTCGAACGACGGTTTCGCCTTGCATTGTTCGAACAGAACTCGCGTAACGAAACGTAAAGGAAAGACTCTACCAACGAGATTATTCGATGCACGCGATACGTTCTTGGAAGTTGAGATAGATTTCGTATAATTAAAGGGTAACTAGAACGAAGAAACAAAAGAAATGGAAAGGAAAAAATGTTTGGACATTATCCTTTTAATGATTGTTAAAAAGATTTCCTTCTCATGTCAGTTGTATAGAATTGAACAGAAATATTATTAACTCAAATGGGAGAATTAAGCAAAAAGTAAATTACACTGAGAAAATTGTAAGTAAATCGAACGTTCTTCTAATTTTAAGTAATTAGATGCAATTCTTCAATCTCTTAATAAGATTTACTACTTAAGATGCCGTGTGCCAGCGGCAATAATTAATTTACTATTTACAGAAATAATTATTCATTATTTATATGAAGGGAATATTTCTTTAAAGAGACTTAATCGCTTGTCAGAAGCAACAAACGATTGATCTTACGTTTTAGTGGTAAAATCGAGGAATAGTTAATTAAGAAATCCGTCCCGTCGAATCGCATTTTGGAAAATTATTCATCGGCATTTCTGATAATAATGCTTTACTATCGTTCCAGTGCGCCCTGCAATTTGCATTTACGAGAACAGTTGCACTTGAATACCCTCTTGCGTAAATTTCTAGAATGTAGCGTAACTGCGTTTCACTCACTTTATCATCTGCTATATTCAAATTTATGACAATGAGTCCCGTCATTGGATTTGCATATCAAGAAAATCATAACTTTACCGAGCATGTATGTTACGCAACGCCGGAGAATGAAGATCGAATTGTGAGAGGAAGAATGAGCAATATTAATTGGGAGGAAAGATGGGAGATTTTAACATAATGAGTAGGAAGCAGGATGAAATTCTAATATTGTTTAATTGGAGTTTCATTTATAAGCTTAACTGGGAATCAACTGTTTTAATAATGTAAAATGACTTTAAATAAATATATAAGGATAAGAAAATAGTGGACTTAAAAAAATGATTCTGTTAAGTGTGAATAAAAAAATGAATAAAAACCAAGGAAAAATAAAAAATAAAGAATTTCCTAGCATAGCATAATAATATAATATAATAATGCACGACGAAAAAGATGCTGTTTTCTTTGAACTCCACGTTTTACCTTTCTTCCTTCCAAGAAATAAAAAAAAGGACAAACTTTTAATTGCAGCATCACGCAGAATTACGACTTAATGAAACCCTTTAACTGAAGCTACTTTTCCGCATAAAAATTCCGCGGGCTTCTTACCAAGTGTAACAAGTTCTTAAACGTAATACGCTTGCCGGTTACTCGGCTACGGCCCCGTGATAAAATTACGACCCTCAAATGTACCCTACTTGAAACTCTCACTCGGCGTAGCTCGCGCTAAAATTCACGCCTTCCAGAAACCAAACCCTCTGCGACCGGTGTAAAAAATTAACAGGTTTCGCTCCAAGTTCGCTGATAAAGTATCCCCTGCAAGACGAAGTTCCGCATACGCGGCAACTGCGCAAGTTTGCGCTCCCCTCATATGCGTGGCAGCGAAATCACGATAAATATTCGATCGGGCTCGCGGCGGATGTTCGCGAGCCGGAAAGACACTCGTGGCTGCGTGAAATTTCAAATTCCCCCGGGAGCGACGCGAGGAGAGGCAGCAAAGTTTGCTTTCAGCATGGAAATGTGGTCCGGGGAAATTCGACAAAAATGTGGCGGATCCGCCGGATAATTCCTTGCGAGCTGAATTCTTGTTTCATCGTTTTGAACGATATGTTAAAAGTTTCCATTGATGCGACCTCTGATATGAAATTTGTAAACAGCGAAAGTAAAGTAGGGTTTCGCGATTATCTCGTCATCTATTGATTCTACGACAAACATAGGTATTAGAAAATTTATAGAACAGGAAATTCTATGAAACAAAGGTTCTATGAGTTTTTTTCGTAGCTCGATCGGCGTGGATGAAGTACTTTTTAACAGAAATCTTTCAGCACAAGTAGTATCTTTAAGGCGAAATAAGAATCAAAATAATTTGAGCATGATTGCATGGATGTCTTACAAAGATTAGGTTACTTTTAGTAACAATGCGACAAATCGTCAGAGGAAGGGAGGAACGATCCCTCGCGCTTTTCGTGCGCTACCAAAGTCCCGACTGTTCATCCCAATCGACGATCCGTTCCGTGGTTGCTACCGGAGATCGATCGAGCGTTTTCAATTAAGGGTTTGCAGCCGGGTATCGAATATTGGCTACGACGGATCGAGAAGCATTGAGGCCGCCGAGCAAGAAGAATTCGTACACGTCCCGCGGAACGCAAGCCCCTGATTCGAACAGGATCATTTTTCCTATGGGTAGATTGATGCTTTCCAGGGAGAACCGATGACTTTGTGCTGGGGTAATTTGTATCGTTGAGGATTGGTGGCAATTACTGGGGAATCTTTGTGGTATTTAGGACGAAGGGAAAGATAGAGCTCAGTAGGGGTGAAAAGTATGTTAATTCGTGGGAAATGGAATATAAGGTATAGTTTAATGGGAAGTATGGATTTAATATTTAGAAATTGAATTGTCTAATAGGAACCGTCGGGGCAAATTAACTACGATCCTCTCGACCGCGAAAACTGCAGCGTGAAATCGTGGGACGAGAACGAGGACGAGCTAACGTTGGAATGAAAGGAACTCTCGATCCATCAAATTCTAGGAGATGAAAACCATCGATCCCCGCGGATCGTGCCCTGATGCTGGATCGTCGATCAGGCTGAACGCCCGACGAGTCGATGTATTACAAAAGTTCTGCGCGTTTTTGGTTGAACGAAACCGCGAGAGATTTTTCTGGGGGCAGACGAATGTATCCGTCTGCAAGGATCGAACTGAGAACTCGAGATATTCAGGGGGTGAAGACTTTGAGAGGAAAAGGGGATGACGAAGGTGGTTCGTTAAGAGTTTGAGCTTAGAATGAAATTGGAATAAAAAGTTACTGTGGGCGAATCTGAATGTATTAATTGATCGAAGATTTAATTGTTTTTTTATTATAGGACAATTATCATTAAATTTAATTATTGCAGAATTTGTTATGATCAGATCGAAGCTGGTTATTGGATAATGTAAATAGTTTGAAATGTAGGATTTCTAATCAATCATAAATTGATCTATCGAATGCTTACATAGTTGAGTATTATTGGAAAGTTCCAAGTTTTCTGCGTGTCAACTTAAAGATCATGAATGCAATTCTTCCATTCTGTATTTCTTGTTATTTTTAGATAACAGTAATTTTTGCAATATTTTTATACACATATGTCAACATGCGTCAAGAAAATGAGAATTATACCTCTTTCTACTAATTCAAACTGAAACCAAAATAATATATACATGGAATAATCTGCAAAATATGAAGAAACTCTGAATATGATTAATTGTAAGAAAAATTACTCGTTTTCACAGTTTCCCTCTGTGACGAAACGACACTACGTAAATTGACTTAGTCGTAATAAATCTTACAAAATCGAAGCCAGAATAAGACAAGGAGATGCGCGATTTCGTTGCCGAATGCAATCTCCACGATTAAATTGCAATAATTGATGAAATTCTGAAGGAGCTCCGATAAGCTGATATCGGATTGATTAAAGCGAAATCGTTCGCTTCTCGAAGATGCTCCGTAAGATATAATCGTGCAACGTTGGGATTACTATATCTCGATACGACAGTCTTCCTTTTGGATTTCAATTTAGTTGAACGTAAAATAATATAGAAAACGTATAGTTTCAGTACTGATTGTTGGCAAATAAAGCTGCAGCTTGACTAGCATTACAAATATTCAGATAACTAAATGAAACACTAAGCAGAAAAGAAAATTATGCCAATAATTTACAAAGCTCTTACGATGTAACTATCTTTAATAAACGAAAAGATAGTCAAATAGTAATACGAAAACTGATATTGAAACGATAAATATTTGTTTACAAATGAAAACCAAGGAAAATATAAGCATCCATGTGAACAATTACCGAATCATCCCTCCGAATTGTTGCATAATTTACAAACGCCAGCAACAAGCGCAGGCATAAAAGGGAGGAAACGCTAATGCGCCTATAAATTTCGTAAGGAAGTTTTCACGAAAGTAATAAAACCGCTGGCAGTTTAACCCGCGCCGTCCCGCTATCTCGACCTATTTCCCAGCAAAAAAAGTCGCGTTGCATTTTCCCATTGCAACGTAGGAACGATCACAAAGCACGCCATTTCGCGCGCATATAGTTTCTCGATGAAAAGAGGGAGGAAGAAAGAAGCGGGACAAAAGTAAGACTTGTTTGCGTTTACGTCTCTCCGGCCCCCTCGCAATTCACATTTCATATCCCGACACGGCCGTGTCTCGATGAAACGAGACCGCCTGTCAAAGCTATCAAAGCTACGTTACGTTGCAAAGCTTTCCCTTCGCCCAAAGATCATTAGACAGAAAGGTTCTCGCGCGTGCATAAGGAACTTATCCCCAATGTGCAGATATCACTTTATAGATCATCAAATGATTTCACCCTTCTAATTGCCATTGATATAATTGTGATCCAATATCGCCGAACTTTCAATCATATAAATACACGAAAAGCCTCTTCATTCTTCTTTCTTATTTATTATGCAAATTACGTAAAATTGATAGTTTAGATGTTTGAAATGTTGATCAAATGTTTCCTCAGGTGTAACAAATAAACATTATCGTTTTTCCAAGGTATCCCAAGGTTTTATAAAAATAAAACTTCTTCTACTCTTAATGGACCTCGCGATTATTATCGTAAATTCAACAGATTACTTATTCATTTGCTCAGCTGACTGCTATAGCAATCGATTCGAGTAGAGTTTGTTAACAAATCATTTAACTCGACTCGTAAACGTCCATGGGAGCGCAATGAACCCAACTTTTTATTTTGCTCCAATTTCGGAAATATTTTCTGTTTGACATTCATTATTCTCGTTTGATGTGCCTTTTTTTTTTAGTTAACAGCAAGTGTTGGTTAATCATTAAATGGAAACCTGGATGCGAAGCTGAACTTAATTGAGGGTGGGTACATGTTGATCTTGATTATGAAACCGGGGAAACTGTAGTTTCAACAGCCATTTGCTGGGAACTATTTGAACGATCATTCCTGAGATTATGCGCGACAACTTCCTTGACTTTGGAAAAGCAGACATTTCAATATTTGCCGTCGGTTACGCTTTAGTGGTTATTTTATTTGACGACTTCGTGCGACAATGGGGGAAACAGAAATGTTTGCACGGTTATTTAAAATTTTTCTTCATCGTCCAATTAAGAAATTACAGTCTGTTCACGGTGGCTAAAACACATTTGTCTAATAAAAATAACTCTCAAGGTGGATAAAGAATTAGTGGTAAAGAATTTCGAGGGTAAACACGGGATAACATCTTTTGTTTTTGATATCTACTGAAAAAGCATTGCGAATATTCCGGCCTTGCAATCTCGATTTCCTGTTTCGCACCTCGATAAAGAACGATGGGGAAATCAACGACAAGCGTGGAAATTCTAGCGTCCATAAAAGCTAAAATGGCAAGCATACGCGATATCTAGAATTGAAATATTGTACGATTCAAAAGCCGAGGGCAAAAAGCAGTTCGTTCTTTAAACACGAGATCTTCTCGACAACAGCGTGCAAAAAGTGGCGATGAAAAAGAAAAAAGTAATAACGAACAGAATATTCGTTTAGATTCGATGCCACGAGACGCGTGACTCGCTGCTAAATCTTTTTAATACTTTGAACAAAGTAAATAGTAAAACGTAAATCGAATGTTGAACGAAGGGACAAAAGTTCGGAAGGCTCAATTATCGTGATAAATTATTAAAAAGTGAAACGAGACTCGGATGCAGCCAAATTAACATATAAATATAAAAAGTTGGTCGCTTCGAATTCTACCCTATTTTAGTTCTTTTTTTTTTAAGTTTCTTCTTTCGGGTATTTGTGATCAAAGTTTCGTAGAAGAGGAAACGAGAAAGTCGAGATAACTCTCGTTGACATTATTAGACGAGCGAATCCCGGTTATTTCCGGGGAGAATGGCATTTCCGGAAGGGACACCGACACGAGCGTGGACCACGTTACGGGCCGAGGAATTCGCATTCCTCGATTCACATATTATCGATCCTGTGGACTTAGGTATTCTTTGCTGGTACTCACCTGAACAGCAGGAATCCAAGACCGGTGACCGCTGCTCGTCGAACATCGTCGTTCACGTCCGAAACCTATTGGAATTAAGCAAACATTTCTATTTCTATTGCTGCAAAATATAATAATATAATAATGCAGCAGTATAAAGGTGATCAATTTGTCAATAGCGTTACTCAACGTGAATCCGATAACGTTGGACCTTACGCGTCAGTTTAAATCGAAGGTAACGATTATTAAAGCGGCACTCGGGCGAAATAAATTATGCTTATGTAAAACAAACGGCAGCGGTACATGGTACGCGGTATTTTGCATACGTCAATAATCGATAAGTAAAAACGCGTGTGAAACAATATAACACTTCTATTTTCGTATTATTTATCGTGAGATCCGACAATACCATTCCCTATCAATGTATAAACAATTTGATTAAAATACCTGAGGCCGATTCACGTGTTCCGCAATAGCAACTCCTTAGATATAGGTATAACAGTATAATATAAAATAGTATCGCGATTATAAAGTAAAACGAAAGGGAATTATGTTACTATTATGCAAAATTCTACTGTCATGAAGTCGAAGAGAAATGAATATCCTCGAATGAGCGTTAATACAGTTCGCTCATAGAAAAATCTACCCAAGAATTGCACGAAAATATTACTTTACCGTCCATACATGTATCGTGCAAATAAAATAACGGGAACACGTAGAAAGGATGAAAGTAAAAAACAAAGAAAGCGCGAAATAGAAAAGCTGGCCATGGGATTTGATTGATAATAAAAGTAACTTACAGCAACGTGCAGCAGCTTCCGGATGGCCTGGTTATTTCCGGTCCCGCAATAGGCCATCGCCAGCGTGTACATTCCGCTCCTTCGGAGTATCGGATCCTTGTCAGCGCAAAGGGAAGTGACCAAAGGATCTGCTTCCTCTAACCGACCGTACATGGTGAACGCGATACCAACGGCTAAGCCTCGAAGGATCTTTTCGTGCTGCGTTTCTTGGGCATACTGGAAGAGAAAAAAAACACACGATTGAATATAAAATATATGTATTTTTTAATTAAGGTCAAATTGTATTCAATCGAAATTAATGGTAACTTGGCATTATTGTATAATTCTACATGTGTATTGTTATTCAAAGCATTCAAGTTTTGTGTAATTGCATTATCACTTTACTTTGTATTATATTAGTCAGGCAATTGGAATTGTCACTTTAATGAAATAATTAAAATGAGATAAACTAATGGCAGAGTGAAATGAAACTGTACGAATTCTAAAGTACAATCTTTTCTGTTTACTATGACAATCTTTCTTAAAAATAGGAAATAGATTAATCCTTCCAAAAATAATTGAGCCAAACCATTAATATATACATTTATCAACCCTGGACAAATGAATGATTCATTCAGCGTAAAATTAAAAAAACCCACAGGTTAAATTAGTCGAACACTTAAAAAAAGGTCCAAATTAATCGCATAATTGAACGCCCCTATTATTTGCTCACGTGTCGACCACCAAAACGATCATTTATCGCTTCCTGCTTGATCCAAATAAAAATTGGAACTTGAAGAACACACTAATATCCCCCCCGTATTACGCTTATCAAGCTGAATTACTTCACCACGCAAAAATGACCGGGCTATCAGCGTCTCGAAGATATCGAAGATACACAATCAGGAAGAACGAGAAAAGGAACACGCGATGGACTTGCAACAAATCTTTTTTCTTTTCCTCAAAAGTGATTGTTACAATAGATGGAAGAAACTGTATTTTACAAATCGTACAATTTCATTTTACCATTATTCTATTCCATTTTACTTATGCACTTGATATTAGTATTGCATAAAAAAAGTTACATAATATCCGTTTTATTTTATTCTAATGATAACTAGGGATGGCGTGTGGAGACGAGTACACGAGGATCGTGGCGAACCGCATCTCGTGCGACAACAGAAACGCAACCAATATGAAATTCAACAGAGTTCTCTGGATAGATGGAAACGCTTCTTTGATGGAGGGATGCTGTTTGTCCTGCAGCCACTTTTTCATACCACGTCACGTGGTCTTCGTTATTATTTAACGAACGAAAAGCTTGCAAATTGGCGAGATTAAAAACTTAGCGCTTCATCTCTAAACATGTTGCGTACAGTAACGATCAAATAAGTTTTCTATATTTTTTTTTCTATGTTGTACTTGACGGAAAGGAAAATTAATCAATCCTAACTTTAATTTCTTCAACGTTAATGAAATGAAGCTGTATAGAGTACCTTACTAACGTTCTATTAATTGTAACTAAAAGCTCTTTGGTTGCATTATTAAAATGGGAAACTTGGACAAACTGCGTTTTATCCTTTTACTGACGAAACTATTTGGAAATCTGTTTACCGTCTCTCACTCTTTGCAACATTAAACCCGAGATAGCATCGTGTAGGGATTAAGATTTTCTCTTGCAACAGCACTGAAATAATAAGTGATTGAATCAGTTCATGAACTATAGCTATAACCAGTACAAATTCGCAACCTCGAGAAAAATAGATTCACGTGCTACAACGACTTCCTTCCAATAATAGCTCATTAAAAGCACGACATTACTTCCAGTTGTCTAATCTTTGGATCATTCAGTCACGTGCGACAAGATAACTGCTATCATAATTTTCTCCTAAAAATGAATTATATGAAAAATCGAAATCTTTATTACACTTTATTCACAAGTTTCCATAATTAATTGATCACGAAGCCAGGTATTAATAATCCATTATTACCTTAGATAACATTTGTACAATCAAAAAGCAATTAAATTATTCGAACTTTAGGGAGTACAAAAATTGGAAGTTGCTGCTTCATTTAACCATGATTATTTTTTTTGTTTTGTTTTTACTGAACGTTTAATTCAAGACAGCCTGTACGCATTTGCGAGTGTAGACATATCTACTATCATAGACATTCCTGTTGATCGTTCAATTAAAACCTATGGCTTTTTATAGTAAGGTTATTACTATTTGCTCACGGGCTAACTGATATCCGAGCGAAATTTCCATCACAATGGATTTAAGATACAATGATCGCGTCTGTTCACATGCATTGAACCACAGACTGGAAAATATACTATATATAAACGACTGAAAAGCTGAAGATACATTACAGTTCGGGCGGCCCTTTCGAGCGATCAATTGCGGTGACAAATTGATCGCGAGGACGATAAATTCAAGTAATATTTCGGACTCACAAGGTTAATATTTACGTTGGCTAAAGTATCGAAAGCTTTGCCGACAATCTTAAAACCAAAGTATTTTCTATATTTCCGAGTGCATTAACGAAGTTGCACTAATCATAAATATTCTATTGCTATAACGCGTCATGAATAATTGCTAGGCGATAAGCAGTGAACCGACTGCATAGGGATTAGTGCACAGTAAAAATGATTAATAAAGCTCGACTTGCTTTGGGCAAAACAATCTTTTTAAATGTTATTGAAGTCGCGATTAGAGTGCAGAGTTTTGCAAGTACTGTGAATAATATGTAATTAATTGTTTTGACAAATGGTAAATTGCTATGCCCAGCAAACTATCACATATTGTACAATTAATAATAAGGGTAGATTGTACAACAGTTGTCGATAATAAAGGAATGTTGTAAAAGATTTCAAAAATCACAGATCTTTTTTTTTTGTTTCAAGCACAGCCCAGAAAGAGTGCATGAGTCAATCATCATCCATCAGTGGAGTATCAGTCACTTATCAACGGTGTAGTACTCGAGTGGAGACCATTGTTTCCCTTAGATCTATAAAAGAAACGGCGCTAAAACGCGGAAGCTAAGAAGTTGGATTATTCTGCGTTCCCTATAGCAAGCTACAACAACAACAACAATGATTGCAAACGCGTCTTTGGCTATACGTTTGTATCTCAGAATATCGCATCTCGACCGAGCCGGATCAAATTGGGCAGCCTTGTTCTAACTAAACATTTCTTACAGTTTACCCTACCCTGCTCACAACGATGATGCACGCCAATTACACGATCTTCCCTAACGACGACGGTGTTCCCAAGCTGATCAAGCTCGATCATGAACCACTGACCGTCACGCAACTACGCTGGCTAACTACCAACGTAAACACGACCACTTTCAAGCTATTCACACGGTTAGTTCTCTTTTTATTCATTTCATTTTCCAGGGAAAGAGTATCGACAATTATCAAGCTTCTTGGCTCAATGCAAAAGGAACAATATTTTAGAAAGGGCAAGCACTTCAAATGATTCTAGAAGAAATGAATCTGAATCAATTACGAATCACTTGGCCTAATTTCTATGGCTTTCTATTATTCTGGTCTGAAATTATCTCAACTTATCACAATTTCAATTCGAACACTTTTTTAACTAAATCACAAAGTGGCTAAGATTTCTGAAGTGTCCTACCTTCTGTCTGAAGGATTACTTTTTAACTAAACTCCCTGCGCCATTATTTTTATTCAAGAAACATTTACATCCAACTAAATGTCGTTATCTACATTTTCTCATCGACTACAACAAGCGACTTTTCTCCAATTACAGGAACAATGGTGGGGACGGGCAAACGCTCGTTCTGCAGGACGTACTCTCGGTCACGAAGAGCGATTGGGACGCGAATAGACCAACGGTCATAGTTACTCACGGTTGGAACAGCGCTGGCACCAGACCATCCTGCACCCTAGTCCGCGATGGTAAAACGAGAGAAAGACAAACTACAGCGATAACGTGAAACAAGGATACTAGTCTCCTCGAGTATACTGACGGAACCATTTCTCCGCAGCTTTCCTCAAAGTCATGGACTGTAATGTCATCGTCGTTGACTGGAGCCCGATAGCGGACGACGTAATCTACAATATCGTGGCGAAAAGTGTACCGTCCATGGCCGAGCACGTGGCCTCTTTCGTGAACTTCTTGCGAGCACACGCTGGCCTGAAGACGTTCAACATGAAATTCGTTGGACACTCTCTCGGTGCTCATGTAATGAGTTTGGCCGCGAGAAAGGTGAATGAAGTCAGCCCGGTCGTGGAAGTTGTTGGTGAGTAATCCAATGTAGAAAAGAAGAGGTGATTTCTTTTTATCAGTTCGATTGGATAGACTAAGCGACCTTGGAAAGAACGAAGTGGCTCGCTCTTGTCGAGGAGGGACCAAGAAATACGAGAACTATTGTACAGCTCCCTTTTTTTATAAATTAATGGATAAAATCGATCTCTCGAGTTGCTAAAACGAAAATCATATCTCTTTTTCTTTCTCAAATAATATTACTACTTCGTGATCACACTGTCTAAGAACTACCACTGTTCAAGGGAAAGAAGTTAATTATCGAACCCCTATTTGCTTGCAATTTCAGCCCTGGACCCTGCCAAGCCAATGTTCGAGGGCAAAGGACCGGAGGACAGAGTGGACCGTTCCCATGCAAAGAACGTTCAAGTTATTCACACATGCGCTGGTTTATTGGGTATGACCAGTTCTGTAGGCACGTCTGATTTCTTTGCCAACGGAGGGAGAAATCAACCGGGTTGCAATTACGATATGATTGGTAAACAAATATTGAATCGCTAACACGTACCGTGTTAAAACGATTGCGAGCTTTTTGGGGTACTGAAACTTTCACTATTTCATTTCTCAGGCTCCTGTGCGCACGGACGCAGCTATGAATATTACAGTGAATCTATCACGAATCCGAACGGCTTCCTTGGCACACCGAGGGAAGGTGGGCCAAAGGCGTACATGGGTGGCCCTCACCTTGATCCACAGTAAGTTTCGTTAAGATTAATATACATGCGTTCATCCCGAATGATAAGTAGCAGACCAGAAATGCGGTTTTTCGAAAGTATAAAGCACTATATCTATTTCACTTTGATATTAAGAACATTTTGCGATAGATGATCAAATTTAACTGACAAATACCAGCTCAAAGTTTGAGTTGAAATGTGCAATATAGCATAAAATTTCAGTTTAATTTGACATTGAATTCGGTCTAACGCGTGTGATTATTTCTTACAGCGCAAAGGGAACCTACGACTTCAAGACAAGAAACGCATCGCCTTTCGCGCTCGGTGGATGAAGTTACCATTTACATTATACACGTATCACGTTGTACATAACATTTAAATCAATGTAAATAATATTTATCAAGACCGTCCACTTAAGTAAGAGTTAAAATTATTATCACTTACCGCGACCATGTCCTCTATCGCCTGGGTCGACTTCGAGCCCAGCATCACCATGCCCATTGCGATACCGGCTGCCTCGCCGGTAACAGCATCGTCCTGGTAAAGGTTGAACTTCAACTGTTCGTACACATCCTGCCTATGGGAGCCCATGGCGGCGAGGCCCAGGCCTAAGCAACCTCCGTGGCGAACCATCTGTGAGCAATGGAAAGAAATACATTTAGGACTATTCGAGCAACGATAGAAAGAATTGTTGATGGTTTTCGTTCGCATTTAACGAAAATAGCTGTGAAATTAATGGTAAAAGCCAACGCGAAAGGAATTGCATGATAAAGTGTGGAAATTGTACAGATTATAGTGTACATACTTCGTTCTGTGCGTCTTTCAACTGGCCAAGCAAGTAATCCGTAATTGCTGCGCCGTGGTTCGCATGGATGAGTCCCAACGCGTATAAACCACCGCCTTCGGAGTATCCTGCTCCCGCGCTGGTGTCCCGCGGGAGATAGGATTGCATTAAGGCTAAAGCTTCCTGTTCGTGACCCCTATGAATTACCCCGAGAGAGGCGGTCGCTGTTAGTTTGGCCCAATTCGTGGCACGGGCCAACCATTCTAAATTATCTCTGTAACGGAGAAAGATAGAAGTAAGAGCAACGGAATATAATTGAATTTACATAACAATAAATATATTTACCTTAAGAATTGATCGCTAGTCGTTCCAGAATGCATGTAAGCATTCGCGATGACGGTGGCAGTATGGCATATAGACACGCGTATAGTGTCCTTCGTGTTTTTGAGTATTAACATATCGGTGTGGTTACTTCGAATTAGAAACTGTAAGTGCAGATCGATGGAAATCTCTCCGCCCAATATGCTCGATAAAGCGTCGATGCGCTCTTGCTGCTCCCGCTCTTCGGCATTCTAAACAAAATTAACCAATTGATAAATAAATCAACTATAATAGAATTTTATTTCGGCATCTTTTGTATCGTACGTAACTTACCAAACTTTCCACGCTACGCTGAACTTTTTCTTCCGGAGCAGGTGCTGCTGTGCTTTCCGTCTCTATTGGCGTGGATTCAGAGCTTGCCTCGGTGGACGCTTTCACAGCTGGCTTCACGATCGGTTTAACGATGAGAGCACTCGGAATGGGAGCTGTTGCTCTGAGAGCTTGCAAGACTCGACCGAGGAACTGTTGTGTGGCTGATTCGTACAAATCGAATGCAATTTGATAGGCCATGAGAACACAGTCTTGTGAACCTTTGCTCAATCTATCTAGAAGCTCGGCAACCGCTAGGGGATCATCGAGGAATATTAAGCACTGACACATGTTCACGTAATCTGGTGTTCCTAGATTACGATAGAGGCTCACTAGGCAACGGAGAACGGTATTTCGAAAGCCACGGTTCTGTATGAGGCTCATGACAACTTGGAATGCATAGGACAGCATGCCACTGACGTCGTCCTGTAACAAAAGTAATTATAAATGTAATTAGGAATGGTTTTCTCGATACGTCGAGAAAGATTAGGTTTGAATGCACCCCTAATTACAAACCGTTCCTACTAATTGCGCATTTATCAATTGAGACTAACTTACCGATTGCATGATAGCAGCTTCAAAGATATCCATCCTCCTGGTTTCGAGAGCAAGTCCCAAGGCTTGCCGGAACTGATTATCGTCCAAGCACCGTTGGAACATTCTATTCACGATTCCTTCCAGTCTCGGGTCGATTCCCTTGTTGCCCGGTGGTAACTTCCCTTCTGCTTCCAATACGCGTTGCTGAGTATAATAATCGATACATTTGGCTGAAACGATCATAAAATAAAAGATATAATTTTACCAATATTTATTGCTACTAATCGATAAGAAGATTCAAATACCTATAGTGGTGTCGACATATTCATTGCGAGCGTTTACATCGAACAGTTCTCCAGCACCGAGAGCATAAGTGAGGGAGTCTTCGAAGCTTCCTAAATGATAATACACTTTGCTGGCGACCAATGCAGCTAAGTCGTGTTGAGGAAACACCTTATCCTCATGAAGAATTTCACTGAAATGCAAAAACTACTCCGTTAAACCACAGCAAAACAAAAGTGAGAAACAATAAGAGATTATATTTGCAGAGCATACATTTTCTCTATAGCTTCGGAGATCTCCGGCCAAAATTCGTCGACGATCATATCCAACTTTTTCAGAGCAAACACCTTCAATTCCGGCATTGGCTCCTCCAGGAGGGATATGATACCAGCTGCGAAAAAATTATTCAAATGACTCGTATCGTAGATTTTAGACACGTAGAAAGCATAAAGCAGTGAATAATGTAAGTTAATGTCGTATAAACGATTGTATTGAACACTTCGAATACAAAGTTAGAGGCTATGGTGCATAGGATTTGCAACTCATTGTACGCGTAGTGCTCGAGTAGAAAATTTGTTAATAAATTTCCAAACAGTGCAATTCTGTAATCAATTACGCGTTTTAAAAGAAGGCTTTACCTGCTGATGTTATATTCATGTTGCCTTTCGTGAAAAAAATTCTTTCGGCAAAAAGTGCAAGCCAATTTGACGGCAAGCTACAAGCTCATCAACCAAATTCAACTGAAGCTTGCTACGCCCTGTTGTAACGGCTGCCACGTTAGTGGTGCGAAAAACCTGTACCGCAAGATATAAATTTAAACAATTTTTTTGCTTTTCCGAGCGATCGATCGATTAATTTTAAAAAGAAAAGTCTTCTAATGGTAAAAATATTATCGTTAATTAGGAAATATCTGTGTAAATCATTTTTAATTGTACAAATTTTAAGCCTTAGTTGCGGCACCAGCGTAACATTAGAAACGAGTACTTCAGAGTGTCCCGTTCGATTTTAATGGGAAACGCTGTCCTAACAAACATAACGTTAACCTAAACGAATAACGCTAAGTACAGTTCTGATCTCATATTGTTGCATAAAGTGTCGCGTTTTTAGTGAACTTATTGAAAATGACGGAGAAAGCAAAGACCATGAGTCATGTGAAACATATTCCCAAAGATGCCCAAGTTATAATGTCGATTATGAAAGATATGGGAATTACGGATTACGAGCCGAAGGTTATAAACCAGTTGCTCGAATTTACGTATCGTACGTGATTTATATTCACAATTTATGCGAAAATATTACTTGTAGAAAAAATGTGTGCAATTCTACGTCTTGTGATTTTGTATTAATTGTGACTAATAGATTATAAATTTATTTATTGTTTATAGGATACGTTACGTGTATATTAGACGACAGTAGAATATACGCGAATCATGCGAAGAAGAAGTTTATCGATTTGGACGATGTTAGATTGGCGGTGAAGATGCAATTGGAACGTACATTTACAAATCCCCCGCCGAGAGATGTATTATTGGATGTTGCTCGGGCGAAGAACAACATCCCGCTGCCGTTCGTTAAGCCAAGCAACGGTTTGAGATTACCGCCTGATAGATATTGTCTGAACGCAACGAATTACAAACTTAAAAACACAATGAAAAAAGTTATTGGAAAACAGATGCATTCTTTGGTTGGAAATAACATTCAAAGTAATCAGTCTAAGATCAAAGTTGAAGGCAATAAAACTGGTCTTGCTATTGTTAAAAGACCGGGAACTCTTGCAACGGTTGCAAGAACCCAAACGATATCCATGCCAAAGCCTGTTTTGAAGTTTTCAACAGGTAGGCAATGTGTAAAACAGGAAGAATAATCCCGAGCAATTAATTTTGTAACAGTTACTATTGCTTCGTAGATCCTTTTCGAATTCTACATTCCCAGATACCCATTCCCTCCATACATATCTCCTTAAGAACTCAAATCCGTAAGATATAAATGGCTTATCCAACAGTAAGAAATGCTGGTGCAATTTGAATTACTTAATCATGCCGACTGTTTAAATTTTCAGCCACGACAGGAGCAACGACTGTTAAAGCACAGGTACCTAAACCGAAAATACAAATTTCCTCGGGTCAAACGATGCCGCCCGTTAAAATGGAAGTAGATGAATCCAGCATGAAAAGAAAGAGGGAAGACGATGATTACGACGTACCATAACGTTAAAAGAATAAAACTTCCATTATTTTCTGCTCTTATTTTATAAAACAGTGTGGATTAAGACCAATCATTTCCATTCTATCCTCCTATCGCTGTAACGATAAATTTTAATCGGATTGTATCAAGAACATGTGCGAAGTATAAGTAATGAACTTGATAAGTTCGCTGTATTTATATTTGTACGTAACATTTCTTTTGAAAAAAAGCGTACAGCAAATTTGTTTCGAACAATTGTCACGATGACTTTCTATTCGATATTTCATTTTCCAATTCGCTATGTAAAATAATAAAGCGAGGATCTCTTGAAATAAATTCCCAGAGTCAGCTAAACAACTTGTCTATTTACAATCAAATTTATTCAAGACTCCATAGAAATTATCGGACGTATATACACGAAGACCTACGATAATTCTTCACTACTGAATCAAGCCTCTTCCTCCTCTTCGTCATCCGGACCTTGTTCCGCATCAGTTTCGTCTTCAGTAGCGTATACAGTAGCCGCAGGTGTAATGGCTGCAGGTTCTTCATCCTCTTCGTCCTCAGCGTCATAGTCGCCTGCCTCCGTAGGCTCCACCTCGTCCTCTTCTTCCTCTTCGTCCTCCTCCCTTATTGTTACTGTCTTCTGTTCATCTTCTTCAGCGACGTCCTCGGCTAATTCGTCTTCCGCAGCCTCCTCGTCACCTTCCTCCGCCTCGGTTACTTCAGCCTCCTCACCTTCCTCACCTTCTTCACCCTCGTCAGCCACTGCACCCTCCTCCCCTGTATCGCCTGTCTCGAACGGTGGCGGTTGTTCGGCTACCGCTTCGTCCACTGGTTCCTTCTCATCCGGCTTCTTCGGCTCCGGACGGACGCATTTCTTCCGATGTATCGGGAGGAAGAGCTTGAAGTCTTCAGGTAATTCATCTTCCGAGTAAAGCCTGTTAAAATAAAATCAGGTAATGAAATAGTGTTCCCTGATAATAAGCCAAATGATTGAATACATTTGATTAAACTGCTTCCTTAATATTGTTTTGTATTAAATATTGATATGCAGTATTATAAAAATATATGTACATTGTAGTATACAAGCGTTATATTGATGATTGATTTATTAACTCTTTATTTTATAGTTCTACCTGTCCGCGAAGTAAATACGTCGAATTCTGCAGTTCGCATGTATCTGTATACGCGTGGTCTCGATGTAATTCGTTCCGTAAGCTCGCCTCGTGAAGTCCGCTAGATTAAATTGAATCTGATTCCATCCGCCGGATAGACCGATCGGCATCGACGTGCAGAACGGTCGAACACGAGTGGTGCTCTGAAAATTGCTCATACGGAACCTCCTGTGCATATCCTTGTCATCGAGTATCTGTCACACGAATAAAGCAATAGCAGTTCTCCAATTCCGGAAATGGTAACAAAAATCATAGCATAAATCTGATCGACCACGGTAATTAATATATAAAGAAAAGAGAAAGGAGTAGAATCGTTTTCGTAAGAAATTTACCGTTATCTCAAACGTGAAGTACTTCTTCATGTTCTTGATGATCATGATCAAAAAGGGCAGCTTAATGCCGAGGGCTCTCTTCGGATCACGCGGGCAGAAGATGTAGGTCGTCGTCACGTTCGTCCCTGCTATCTCCAGGGCGAGAGACTTCACCTCTTCGTCCGTCACCCTTCGAATGTAACCGTTCTTCACCTAATCAAAAGTTCAGTCATTTCCAAGTGATTTAACTTTCCAAGAAAATAACTAAGATCAGTACTAAAACCTTTTTTACTTATTTTCTTTTTTTAGCTGTGCAATCTTTTTATCTTTGCAGTACAATTTTATTGATCGACCAGCTTCGAATGGTATTTTACTTCTATCATTTATCTACTCGAGGAAGACTTACGTGCATGTCCCATATTTCCAACGGCGACGAGCCGCAGCTGTACAGGATGGACATGAGTCCCTGTTGATATTTATTACGAAACATCGCACGTTTCTACTCGCATCGAAATCAAAGATCGCGACCCCTTCATGGAATAACTACTTCCAATCAAACGTCACATCCAACCGCACGAAAGATGAATTTCTTTTTTGTTTCGTTTACCGAATAGAATTTGTTTCTCTGCCCCCTTTGGTATCTGTCCCCTTTTTTTTCGCGGAGAGAAAAAATAAACGCATCCTCCTTTATTCAATATAGAAACAGACCTCTTTTTATTTGTATGTTATATGGATACAAGCACCATTAATATTACGAGCAAAAAGGGATAAACACGTTTCTTCTTATGCGTCACGAAGGAGCTCGCGGATGCGACGTCTCTCGTTCACAGTTACCAAATCGGGGACAATCAACGTCTTCGGCGGCATCCCGACGCTGAACACTCGGTCGATCCTGACACTGTCGATTGCGAACATCTGCATCATCGCGAAATGCATGAGTTCCTTGTTCAATTGCCGCCTGATCTGCCGTCTGATTTTCTGCACTCGTCGTCGACAGACCACGTAACTGGCGAACAGTTTAAATCATTTCTTTAGAGGGTGCTGTAACAGTGCAAGCACGAAGGAGGGACACTTTGAGAAGTAAAAGGTCGTGCGGTAGATGAATAATTGTGTAATCCTTAATTTGTGAAGTAAACAACAAAGAAATAAGAAAAAGATAGAAATGCAGTGCAGTGGATAGAAAATCATAGGATGTAACATTGTTCTCCAGGGACTTATGGTAACGTTTATTTTTGAAGAATTATTTTGGAACCTCTGGAAACAGCGAGAGACTGCGAAGAAGAGATTACTGATTCGCGTTCGAAATAAAAGAAGGATGTGATATTTTGTTAATATCGTTCTTACTAGGGCAAATTTTTAAGGGTGGTGTAACTGGGGTGTATCGATACATCACTCCTGTACAGCTCTGGATATAATCTCATGTGTTTCGTTAGATATCTTTTAGTTCTCTTCTTCTCGGTTAGCTCTTCCACTTTTGCCTGGGCCTCGTTTAGGTGTTCTTCCTTTCGTTCCTCTTCTTGGAGCTCCGCCTCTGGGGCGTTCTCCGTCTGAGCTTCGCTAGCCATCCTACCGACGATAAATAAAATTTATCATTTCCGTTTTGCGAATTGAACAAAAATTCAGTGGAAAATTGTGTAATTCTACTACTTTGAACGTTATTCGATTCGTTGCGATCACTTTGCGGCTTTTCAATGATTTTTCCATCGAACTGACGCATTGCACAAGGGGGGAGCGTTACTTACGTTTGAACGATATGCTAAAATTTAGAATGAGAACGTCGAGAGAGCATCGGTGGCGGTCTGGCAACTGGAGAATTTGTCGAATGGTCGATTCGACGACCGGCGTGAAGAAACGACCAGCGAGTTCGGCCGAATCTCTGTCTCTCTCTCTCTCCGGTTGATCCGACGAAGGTTTGGCCGATTTGTAACGAAGTGAGCCCCTGTGCCTCGTACGGATATCGATTTGGTTTCCAGGTGAATCAATAGAGATTCGGTTCATTCTTATTCCGATGCGTTCGCCCTGTATATTACGCATCGGACTATTGAACTTCCCCTCGCGGAGACCCCGTTGATCCATGCTGATTAGCGGAGAAGACGACTCGCTGGAATCTCAGGAATTCGGGCAACCGAATAACGCGACTTTAATAAACGAAACTCAAAGAAGATCTACGACTTGCATTATTTTTTTAAATATAATTCACATTCATTTGTGAAAGGATTCTTCTCGATTGGAATCGACACTAAGGAAAGTGGTACTTCTAATAATTAATTACTTGATATCAGCCGAATATTTGTATCTGTCAATTAGTGATAAAAAGAAGGACAAGAAAAGCCAATATGATATAATCAAATGCTTATTTTACATTACACAATCACCTGTAAGGTGTCGTAATCTGCTCTACAGTCGATTATACATAATTGATCCCACCGGCCTCTGCACACATAACGACGAGCATGATGTGCTTTAAGAGATAATCGTAGTCTCTTCTTCTGATTGTGCAGTCCAACTTTAAAATCTTCGATCGATTTGTTATATGCATAAGAATCTATCCTGTGCAAAGTCAAAGTATTTGTAAGTACATTCACGTAATCAGAGTACTTTCTAAGTAACAATAAACGAAGCATCGCCACCCCTTCTAACGACCCCCGAAAGTACAAATCGAATCGCATCAAATCGACAGCTTTCGTACACCGTATTGATTCGAATTCGCGGGACGGTATTGAACTGGATCCCATCGCTGCGTGCAGGCCACAATAACCATGCTCGAACTTATTGATATTTTCCCGAGCGACGTGAACGCGGTCCGAGGGAGACAGCTGTAGCGTTTCGGCTCGCGGATCGAAGGGGTGCGAGCGCGACGCGCAGAGGGAAGAAGAGGGTGTGCGCCACAGCCCTTGTCACACCCGCACGCTCGACGTGTGCAGTGTCCGGGTGTACAGCTGACGGCGAGTTCCAAGATTCGCTTAACAAGTGTATCACCCTGTGCCTCGGCGATGCCACATGTCAAGTGATTCGATCTCGTTTCCGGTGCTTCGCAATCCACCCCCCTTGTCGAAATAATTTCTTTCCGCTCCGTGGGAACCCTCCTTCGACGTGTCACGGTGATGGCGAAAGTTTGCGCCCCTCGGAAGAGAACAAAATCGACGTCCTCGTGAATTTATTCACGTTAATTCCATTCCTTCGTCCAGGGTGATCTTTCTCTTTTTCCAACGATAATCGTGGTGGCGAATGCATGTAAGGTGTGTTGAGAGATAGCTGCGTGTCGTCGTTGTCATGCGTTTCGTCGACGGCTGATCCTTGCCGGATGTTGTTGGACGTCGCGACGTCGTACGTCCGTGAAGGGTGAACTTTCTCAGAGCAGGATTGGCTAGGGTCGATTAATCGCGACTGGGTGCGTTATAATGGCCAACGAAAAGACACAGGGACCGTACAGGTGCGTTTGCTTGGCTTTTATGGGGATCATATCGAAGGTGAAAGTGACGATTATAGGGCTGGACAGTGTCCAGATGGAAGCCTGTGCTTCCTGGTGAAGCACCTGAAGAGTTTAACCTGAAGATAGACTTTGGTCAGTGGGACGATCTTGTTAAGCGTTCTATTAATATCATTGCTTGGCGGAGAGAAATGATTTTGGGATAGGAGAAAGGATGAAATAATGGATTATTATTTGGAAAGCTTGAGGGAAGCTGTTCTAAATATCGGAGCTTTACTTCCAGCCCTCTTTTTAATGCTCTGCTCTTCTTACACAATTCAGTAACATTAAAATAACTATTCTGCATCCCTCTGATAGTATAATTAACCATAAGAAACACTGTTGACTCTAAAACTAATCTATTCTCAATCAATATTAAATGGATCCCTTCTTCTGAAACCGTAAATCGTTGCAATCTTCCTTCTGTTCTCTTTCAAGAACAACGTTACCAGCTCCGGGCCATTCGGAAGTAAATCTATGCTCGGTAATATCACTGGGCAAGGATCTCAGCAAAATCACAATGCCGGTCATTTTCAACGAACCCCTCTCTTTTCTCCAACGTGTTGCTGAGTACATGGAGTACGCTAAATTGCTTAAACTGGCAGCACAGGAAGAAACTCCCATTGGAAGGTTACAGGTAAAAACAAAAGAAAAGAATCTTCCTTCTACCTTCAAAAAGTATGAAATGATTTTCAACGTACTATTGATGTATCGCAGTACGTTGCTGCTTTTGCTGTAAGCGCTTTGGCTTCCAACTGGGAAAGACTGGGAAAACCCTTCAATCCGATCCTCGGTGAAACGTACGAGTTGGAACGCGAGGACTTTCGGTAAGTGAACAGACGAACGCGAAAAAATGTGCAATGATTTCTTTTCGTTTCACTTGAAGGAATCAATTGTTAGAGGAGTTGGCTCAAATATGGGCTAGTCGAAGTTTAAGATCGTATTAAGTCACACGCATGTGCGATTCCGGATGCGGGGGAAGCTTGTCTTTGAAACTGATGATTTTTTAAGTAAAACTATCAATGCCTATAATCTTGTGGAACATCATTTTTATTTGTGCAAAGTAGATACCACAGGATTCAGTGATTATTCATTCATTTATTTAAAAATTCGAAGAAAGCGCATTAGCTTGAAAGGGTCTAAAAACGTTAAAATATAGTTAATACAGTAAGCTTTCCAAGAGGATTTTTATGCATAATGAAGTAAATCCCATAAAAAGAAACCTAAACATACCAACCACGAGTTTCAAAGAGACCAAAACCCAAATTACGCTGGAGACACACCAAATGGAATCTTCTTCGCATATTTCTGAGCTTGCATGAATAATGCAGCACCTTAATTAAATCAAGAGCTGCTTCAGACGCAACGATTAGAGCCCAAAGTTTATTACACTGAATTTCAAATCTAAATCAGTTACACACTAAACGCAATAAAATTGCAATGAGTAGAGGAGACGGTTCAAATACGGCCTAGGGCCTACATATTGGCTACTTGAAGTTTAAGATAATATTAGTCCTGAACCTTTCAACTATTAAACCAGACGAGGGAACTGGAGTTGCATATTTTGCAAGCGACGTTTCCCTGAAGATTTGGAAGGATAACTTTGGGCGTGGTGTTATTAATTTTGACCTGTGGGCACGAGATGCATACGCAGTATTGTTTTAAGACATATATCTACGTTTAGAACAAATGCAAACAGGCTAGCAGCATTTGGGACATGTTTAAAAATATTTCATTGTTACTTTTCTTTTAGATTATTTCAAGGGTAGCCCATATTTAGACTACTTTTTCTATTATCGTTATTTCTACAATAGAGCAACGTACTTACATTGCACTGCTCTAAAAGAACTTCGATTTCATGTGTAATTTCATAAAGTTCGGATTATTATTTTAGAATAGTTTGCGAGCAAGTTTCGCACCACCCTCCAGTATCCGCGTTTCACGCGGACAGCGAGGACTTTGTCTTCCATGGCAGTATACACCCGAAATTGAAATTCTGGGGCAAATCGGTGGAGATTCATCCAAAAGGCATTGTCACCGTGGAACTTCCCAAGTGAGACCATTTTATGTCTAACGAAAACTATGCATTTCACCTAAATTGGGTGAGAGGGAGGGAGGATGATAAAATATTTGCAGTAGCATAAAAAAGAAGGATGATGATCTTTGCAACAAGAATTTCGTGCTTTTCTGCACGCAGATGGAAGGAAGCGTATACTTGGCAAAACATCAATTGCATACTGCACAACGTACTGGTGGGTCAATTATGGATGGAGCAGCTTGGTTCCCTGGAGATCAAACAATGCGGAGGAGCTAATCTGAAGGCGACACTCACATTCAAGAGCGCCAGTTGCAACGGCAAGGATCTCCATCGCGTCGAGGGCTTCATAACGGATCAAGAGTAAGCTGGTAACAGTTTATCATCACTCGAATCGAGGATCCTTTAAAAGATGATGTAAAAAATTACACTGCATCCTGATTATTCTATTTAGTTTCGCGCAGAGATATATTATATTCGACGGCAGACACGATTATCGATGACTTTGGATCAATGAAAATGTTTTAGATATTGTATTTTGTGTTTAGAAAGAGGAAACTTCTCTTTCTTTACGGGAAATGGACGGACAGGATGAAGGTGTGCGAGCCTGGCTTGTACGAGGATGCTTTGGAGAGGGTGAAACGGGAGGCGAAGAGTCCTCAGGGTAGTCCGGGACACAAGAAGGTCCTCGCGAAACTGCATAGTCTCAAAGTCGGTGCTTTCAAGCCCTCTCATCAGGTATTTGGACATTTATTTTACATTACTTTACAATCTGGACATTTAATTTATTTGTTCGTTCTCTCTTCATTGATCTAATTTTTAAAGGATGCAATTGACGATCCATCAGCAAGCATAGACGGAGAAGACATCCCAACGATCGATGATATTCCTGGATCCACTACTCTCTGGGAAGCCGCACCAAGACCGCCTAATAGTGCAGATGTAAATAAAATTGTTAGAAACTTTAATGCAATGTTCGATGTGTAATGATCATGATTTTAATTTCAGTATTACCAGTTCACAACGTTTGCAATGGCATTGAACGAATTGACACCGGAAATGGAGAGCGTTTTGTGCCCGACGGACTCGAGACTAAGACCGGATATTAGGAAATTAGAGAATGGCGATCAGGACGGTGCCGCTGCTGAGAAGTCGAGGCTAGAAGAGAAGCAACGGGAGACGCGTAAAGCTCGAAAGCACAAGAAAGGAGAGGAATGGACGCCCAGGTAATTAATCAAATTATGATAAATAGTTCGATTTTTATAGCTGGTTCGATCGAGATAAATTTCTTTTATGTCACAAGATCAATATTTTTGTGCAAAGGTATTTTTTGATACACTTTCAGGAATAAAATAAATGCACTGTTTCTAAAGTGATTCGACAATGTAACAATATTTTATGAAACACATTGTAATATTTAATTTTAATATTACTCTAAAAACTTTGAAAGTAAACTTTAATAAAAGTATAAATATAAGTTTGTTTCGTATAAAATATAAGCTCAGATTGTTTGAGAAATGAAATATTTATTTACTATTTGATTGTATAAATTTTCAAGCACTTTTATCCAGCATAATTAAACGAGAGATGTACAAGAATCTCTTGTTTCCAATAACGTATGCCTCATAATATTTCCTTCCAATTATACGATTCATAGCAATAATGTAGTCCGCTTTTACTTTGCTTTACCATTAAAAAAAAATCACAAACCATCTTTATTCAATAGAATCAACATCCAACAGCATTTTTATTAACAATGAGATGTACAATAATAACGATACATATAGGCACATGTATTTTTCCTTATTAAATTCATAACAGCACTCGTTTCATCAAAACACCGAGCATCATCAATTATATCTGATATATTCGAATGCTTTATATACCACAGGTGGTTCCAGTTAGCCATGAATCCATATACGAACCAAATGGATTGGTTGTACCGAGGCGGCTACTGGGATCGCAACTATACAGACATGGAAGACATATTTTAATAAACGTGAAACTCCTTGTCCGTGTGGAATATTCAATAATTAACACACGCATGGCCTGACGAGGAGTGTTCATAAAAGAATATTACCACATCGTGTAGTAAATTAAGCTGGTTGCCTCGTAATTGTTTCAATCTCTCTATCGTCGATCGATTTTCTTTTTCTTATTTTGTGATCGCTACGAAGTAACTTCGCTGAACAATAAAGAAAATGTGCGAACGTTTTCTCCGAGCGTAACAGGAATACATTTTTCGAGAACAGTGCGAAGTGAAAGGAAAAGGTAGAAGAGAAGCTTTTTTTCGCAGGCATAAAAGCATCATTGTGTTTCGTTGATTCGGTGCCAGCTATACGATTCAATCTTTGGAGACAGGAACCGACTAAAACGTTCTGTCCATTCTCCAAGCATCAAAGCATAGAACAAATCTCTACACACGCCTAAACACAAAAAATCTCGCCACTGCATCTTTGTAGGTTCGCAAAAAATCGCCTAGAAATCGATGTCTACGACTAAATTCCTGGAAAGCCAAGAACGGGAATGTTTGATAACATAATACCAGATTTCTACTTGTTGCAGAAGCTTCGCCCACCTGTTTAAGAAAGGAAACCAGTGTTACGGTGAAAAAGAGGCCATCTCTGAGAGATTCTCTTTTAACAAATCAGAGATTCTTTTAAAGAAATCTTTACTGGCAAACGAATGTACATACCTTGAACTAATTTTTCACCAAATTTCAATAAGAAATGTTCAGCATTTATAGTTGCAGAAACTGATGATGGGCCTCCAAGGTTTAAACGAAAAACGAGCCGAAACTTAGTGTTGAAAAAATTAGTTTAATGTATGTACATTCGTTTGCCAACAAAGATTTTCCAAAAGAATGTTCACCTTGTCAAAAGAAAAGCTCTTTTTTCTTAACCGTCACCCTGGTTTCCCCTCTTACATAATTTTCACCATAACAGGACGAAAACGGGAGAAAATCCATCCGATATTAGCCAGCGTTTGCTGTAAATACAATGGTGAACGATCGCCAAAAAGATTTTTTATAACACGCAGAATAAAAAACACGGATTATACTCTTCTATTCGGTTTCCTTCCGGAAAAGCCGTTACGAGGACGCGGCGATTGTCTTTTCCTTCCTCGCGCACGTTCGTTTTTAAGATTCCACGTGAGATCACTTCCGACACTATTTTTATAACAAATACAGAAATGAGTGGTAAAGATTGCTGTCCCGGTTTTTGACCGACGCAAGCTTTCGAGTTGGCGAGTGGTCGAGTAGTTTGTGTACATACAACGGCTGTACTATACACTTGTACCTAATTAACGATTTAGGTTCTAAATAGGCGAAACCTTACGCACGAGAACGCTTGTGGACGAGTTAAGTCCCGCCGTCGAGTTAGTTAAAAGTCTCCGAGGAAGCTTAGTAACCGTGCATCGAACGAGCAATAAGTAATAACTGTTTGCTGGTGTTTCTTTTTTCGTAAACAAATGTTTCGTGTTGTCCGTAGCTTTCGTCGGTTTGTCTAAATTGGGGGCTGATTTCATTTTAGTGTAAGCAATGGTAATTGTAAACGAGGGACACTTGCGGAGTCCTTTAAATGGATTTGATTTTACAAGTAAATCGCTTAAACGACGCCTAGGAATGTAATATAAGTACAGGGTGTTCCGCTACCTCATGCAAAGATTTTAAGGGTTGATTGCTGCTTAAAATAATTTACACGAAGTAGCGAAATACCCTGTAGATCAGGATATTTGATACTAAATTGTGCCAACGCAGAACAACATGCTAATCACTCTTTCGACACATTTTACTAATAGCTATACGTATCTCGCACATTCTCTACCGTCTCCATTCGCAACACCTAGGATTTACAATTGTTTAACGTTAGCGTGTAAGTGTCGTCCCGACGTTTATCAACTATTCGTTTCGACGAAGATATGTGGACATTTAGGCCAGTATGGATTAAAGTACATACGTAAATACATACATTCATTCATCGCTTCTGAGAAGCGTGACACTCATAAGATCTTGGAATTTATTGTACGGAATCGTTTACGTGTAATTGCTTCGTAGAGAATCACGTAACGGGAGCAACATTAATAAAAAAAGAAACGATCTGTATAAATTACCATATTCGCTAGATGTGCAATCTTTGTTTGGACCATTGATCTTTTAAAATACATTAGTGACAAACACCAATAAAGATAAAGGCTCTACACGACATCATGTACACCACAGTTAGCGTAATCAACGGTATTATCCCCAAGCGGGGAATATTAAGTACATATGTATAGATTGTACACATATAGGAATTGAACTGTGCGCAATAAAGAACATCTCTTCGCTTCTGTAGTTTCCCACGATCGTTTCTCAATCCATTTATCACTTACTGAACATTAAAAGCAGGAATAAACAGATATTCCTTGAGGAACGCCAATGAAATTTGCAAGAGAACCGCGCCTTCCTTGCGTTATGTTTCTTTGCCGTGTGTACGTATATGTATATAGATGAATGGATATTAGAAATAAATGTTGTAAAGAAAGGGTTCTTTGTTCCTCTATTACCATAATAACATAAAGTGAATGTTATTAATATTACAAGGAACACGGAATACCGCCATAAGATTCGAACGGAACTTTGCGCTCTTCCTAGTTTCAGCACGGTCGCGAGCCAGCGCCACTGGACAACAGTTTTCAATATGGCCGCCGCTCCGCTCCTCAGAAGCGTTTCGGAAGGAATCGATCACAGTTCGGTAGCGGAGAACAGGTCACAGTGTTCCTTTCGAAAGTTCTCGTGGAAAAACTTGTGCGTATTATCCGTCCCGTTAATTATCGAGTGTGAAATCTGCGTGGGAACGAGGGGAAGCATCAGCGTGGACGCATCGATCGGGCAAAATGAGCACCGTGCCAACAGGTGAGATCGTTGACGCCACCTTTCTCTACGCTTCTCATTTTCATCCGTAACAACACGCATCCTACGCATTCGGTTTGACACGTAGGCCGTTCGAAATTTCCACCAAATCCCACGTTAATTAACAAAAAGAATCGAAGTAATAATTTTAGAAATAGTTACAAAAGCGAAGCCGATACTTGTCGTTAATCCGTTCTAACCTATTCTGATTTTTTCGCAATTATTTCGAACGATCTTCGTTTCTTTTCGTGCAACTTATCTCAAACAACGTGCGATCGATATCGCACGATAATCTCGATGCGATACAACAATTTGCTTTTTTAAAGGAATAGTTTATCGTGTAGAATATGCTGCGATTTTTGTGCAAGGTTACACTTTGCATAAGCAGCTTTTTTCCCCTTTACCTTCGCAGATATGTCGTGGCCTGTTCGAAAATGCGAATTCCTTGCCCTTTGCGAATAATGCGTAATACATGTAAGTATTGTTTGGACGATTGTTGCCCTAACCTCTTACAAGAGGCGAACACATTGCACAGTGTGCGCACCGCTGTGTATTACTTCCCCGAGGTACATGTTAATTACGTTAACGTGATTAGAATTCCTTTCGGTCTATAAGATGAACTCCAACGGAATGTTCGTGCGAAAGGATCGATTTTCCTATGCAGAAAAGCCCCGTTGTTGATCGACTTGTGTATGTAAAATGTATCGCCATGAAAGTTACAAAAAAATGGAACATCGTAGATTAATTATACTTTGTAGTTTATTGGGTCTCTTTTTACATGGCACTTTTTATACTGTTTGAAGTTACATAGTCTTTTAACGCGTTTTATTCACAGTTGCACAATTTTGTAACAAGGTGACTGAAATCGATTTAAAAGAAAAATTGATTTCTTCATTTTTCTCAATGCATTAGCTGTTCTTAATAAAACGTTTTCACTGAACATGTTTCTATATTTTAAATTACTTTTTGCATTTTTCTTGGCGTTTAACACAAGTTTTACATTTTATTGAAAATCAATTCTTACACAATTTCTTTTGCACTGTGTAAAAAGTTGTTACCGTTTTCGTCACGTAGTCGGTTAATTGCGTGTACAAGGGTCACGTAACTGAATGAAATACGCGAAATAGCATTGAATCGTTGCATATTTTTTAATTAACGAGTATTCCAGCGTGGCTGTAGAAGATAACGTTTTTTAAAGTAACGATAGGTAAAGGTCGCTTTCCTGATATCGCGTATCGCCCTCGTATAAATATTGTCGCAGTGTAACCACATTTTATCGTGAGAATTATTACCACAGTCCGTTTCGTGATATACATAATTACATCCTTCTTTGATCATATACGTATGTGCTTACATGTAGTAACTGTTTATACTTGCTGAAATTTATCTGCATACGTTTGCGACACGCTAGAACTTGAATTTTAACGAGAGAGTGGACTAATTTTCAAGTTTTATTATTTACTGGGACGAAATTAATGGTTGAACTCATTATAGGTGATTATAGGCAATTGTTTGCGTTGCTTTAATCGAATCGGAAATGAAAATATTGGTTTTCCTGTTGTTGCGGTTCAGCTAGCTGTTTGCGTTCAGGACTTATGGCTTTGATTTATGCAGTCTCGGTGCATAACTATGGAGAAATATAATTCGAGAGTAAATAGAAGGCGGAAGTAGGGATTGATATGTATTTTACAATCGTCGTTCTAGTACGTAATGAATACATTAATAAATAGTAAAATAACAAGCGAGAGTATCCAAAGCACATCTTTAAAGTACACTTTCAGATTATGAAAGGGTATGAGAACTTCTAAATGCAGGAAAAGAGAAACTCAAATACAAATTCTTCCGCTTAAAATACTTTTACTATTTTGGTACAGTGTATTAATAGAAATGTTGCATAACAGGATTAGAATCAGAGTACTAAGGGTAGTAAAGAAGTGCAGGTAGTAGTAGTAGTAGTAGTAGTATTAGAAATACCAAAAAAAGTTGAAGAAAATATAATTGCTAAAAATAGTAGTTAAAATAGTAATTCAAGTGCTGTTTCAATTAGGATCGTTGAAAATTCGAACCATAAAACAATAATAATAAAAGTACCAGGAGTAGTATAGTAGCCACGTTAATGTAAATGTTACACAAATTTTAAATACCACATCACCAAGTTTTGCAACTATCAAACATACCGAAAAACCAAATAATTAATACATTTACAATCTTGCATATACATATGCATAGTTGCATATCTCATTTCTGTGCACCCTTGACGCACCATATTTTCACTGCAAATATTTTCCATCCACCGCGAATAAACTTATCCTTCGCGGAAGTATCTCGAGGACTGATTTAAGCGAAACGCAAGCATTTTTCCACGAAATCAATCGGGAGCAGACTCACGAAATCGATAAATTGGCAAACGATTTACGTTGTTTTCGTTCACTCCTGAACAAACACAATGCCGAGGAGAAAGTTTGCAAAAGCTGAGACCACGGTGTCGTGTTTCCGGAAATCGCAACAGACGGTCGTTCTGGCTGCAATATTATACCGACCCGCAAAAAAGTATTATAGCTTTGTACAGTTAATTCTCACTGCATTCTTGCATGGAGAACGCGGGATTCATTTTAATTCTGCAAAGTGCTTAGTTCGACGTGGAATCATGTTTTTACATTGTACAATTCTTAATTGTAAGTGTATAAAGATGAAGTTTATATACATTTTATGTTACCATGTTTAATATGTACATATTCGATTTTTTCTTCCACTCGAATTTTGTATTTTCTTCTCCATTCTTTCGCTGTTGAATATTTCCCTTATCGTGTAATTGAATGAAAGCGTAATTTTATCAAGCTTTCCTCATCAAAGGTAATATACAATGTTTCCTCGAGATAAGATCACTTCCTGACCGCGATAACGTGGAAAGTGTTTCAAGCATTATCATTAATATCCTTTCAACGTTTTAATAAAAAAGGTGAAGAATTAAAATTCACATTCATCGCTGTAAAATTCAATTTTTATTTATTCATGAATATTAGAATCTGTTTGTTTTAAAAGGAAACCATTGCCTCATATTTTTCGGTCCTGTTGATTTGCACGAAAGGTGGAAGTGAAAGTTAACGTTCGCAGACTTCTATTATCTGCATTCCAGAGTAATTCTCTTAGTAGTGCGCGTTTTAATCAGATTCTGTGTTTGAAAACAATCACGAATTATCGTTTGCTTGGAGAACCAACAAGCTAGCTATAGTTTGAAAGCTCTGCAATTAAAAGTTGTGCAGTTTATACGTAAGTTTATTTTTGCATAGCTGTGTAATTTGGTTTGGCCATTAATTATATCAGCTATTCACAAACTTAGTAACGTGATTCTCGTGGAATCGCGGACTAATTAATTCAGAAATTATGGAAATATTATATTCTGCAAATATTATATTCTGCAAAATATTCTATGAAACCGTGGAGGATGATATTCCAAATTTACAGCTGATTTCTAACTTTTAATTAGCGAACTTTAATTTGTACTAGATGAAGCTGAATTTTTATTCTTTGAAGCAAAGCGAATTTACAAAACTTTTTGTAGTTGTTTGAGAAGTGTAATTACTTCTTTCGATATTTCCTTAAAAAATTACATGCTGAATTCCCATACATTAATTAATTTCCAATATTTGAATTTCTGCAAACTTGTCGATTTCCAAGCAAACAGATTTATCTGTGACCTAATTAAACCAAATCCATTTTTGAACAATCTACTAAATTTAATTGTCCGCCGATACCAAGCAAAGTGAAACCTTAGAACACTTAGAAAGTTCACCTGCTGCTATAGTATAGTAGATTAGAGTGTTACTATCCTGAACACTTTAGCACGATAGTTTTATCGATCTTTACCTCTTCTTACGAATATTTCGAATAATTCCAACGTCGCGTGCCCCCTGGATCTAAAAAGAACGCAAGGTCCTCGAACTTAGTCGTCATAAAAGATAAAAGATAGAATCGACAGTGAATATGTAAGATTTACGTTTATATTTGGAGAACCAGATTTTTTTCAAGTATAAGAGAAAAGTAATTATTTTATTCATTGAGAAATTATTATTTTGGTACTCTTTTAATATTCAATTTTAATAAACCTGCTGATAATCGATGGTTTGTAATTTGTACAATATAACTGTTTTATATAAAGAAATGTGAAAGTCTTCTTTTTATATTGGATACAGGTATATTCACGATAAAAATATAATTTCACAATATCACCCTATATCAATATAGTGCAAAGTGAGTAAAAAGGATTATAATTTAAACCTCCCACAGTTTTTGCTCTGCTGTCAAATGAACAATAAAGTACTTATTATTATTAACTCTCTTTCTATAACATTGTGTACTGAATTTTCATATCGATTGCAATTACTCACTTTGTTTATATTCACACGATTGAAAATATGAAATTGCCACATTTCCAAACGAATGGTCACTTGATTTGTGGATTACCACAGCTAGTTGTTATCCTTGAAATTCCTGTTACCGCGGGAGGCCCGTATTAGAGCTGCATCAGATTAAAAGAAGCGGATGAACCGGTTCCACGTGGATTTTGTTCTATTCAAATTAAAACTTTGATCTACTATGCGCTGTGATACGGATGAATACATGTTGTATCTTGCCACGACGAAGGAGCATTGCTCATTGTTTAAAAAAGAGAATTGTATCTCTTTCCTTAGGAAACTGTTGAGTGATAATGCCATAAATAAAATAGATTCAAACAAGTAAAACACCTGTTACTATTTACATGATTATTTTTAATGTTTCACCAAAAAATTAGTATTTCAAGTTGTATGATTATATTTCAATCGAGCATTACCAATACATATATTCGATTTTCACTGGCGCATAAAAGATAAATCTGCAATAACTATTGTGAACTTTTAACTTAACCATATACAGCAACAACAAATCTGTGCTTTCCTCCTCATGTGGTAAAATACTCCAAAAATTCAAACATACATGTATCAATCTTTCGTTAATAAAAATTGCGCTGCTCCGTGTGCCAAGAATAATACGCGATCCGATCCACAAGGAAAGGGTTAATGGCAATCAGTACGGAGCCGCGTACAGGTATCTACAAAAGCGAAAGAAACGGTGGGGGATCAACAGTCCCTTCTCCTCTTTCACGATCGCGAAGGTGGAACAAGCAACGAACAGGCCACGATTTCTTTTCCTCTTGGATACGTGGCGGCTGACGCTGGCGTGGCTGTCGGTCAAAATCGAAAGCCTTATCTAAAGAAAACGAAACACGATCGAGCCAGCTGTGATCGTCGTCTGCACGCGTCGATCGATGCACGTGGCCGCCTAGATCACCTCCACTAAAAGTGTGCCCTCTTCGACTGCCTCGTTTCGATAAAATATTCGCGGTTGAAAGTAACAACTCTACTCCCATACGAAATGTTTCATTACACCGTTCTTTTTAACGGACTGGTACGTCCGTATCGTGCCGTTCGCGAGAGTGACAAGTGATTTCTGTGGCCAAGAAGATCATTGCTGAATGAATGCGATTCGTGATCCACGCGAAGAGGCTGTCGGTCGTGGATGCTTCAGCGGAGCGCACTGGCTTCGGTCACGGTAAACGGTTCCCTGTCCCGGGGAACTCGTTCCACCGGTAGCCAGGAAACAGAGACTCGAGTAAGTAGTAGAAGCTTCGTTCAATAAGTGGGCGCTGAAAGGATTGTTCAAGTTAAGAAGAAAGAAAATATCAAGATGCGAAGGAAGCTGCTTATAGATCCCCGACTCCGTTTCGGAAGCGCCGAGTGAAACTCCTCGCAGCTATGCCAGAGCTGACCTACGAACGTCCGCTGATCTAAGGCGCGATCGAGGAAACTGGAGCTGCGAGTAGAACAGGTGATCCGTGAGTTCGTTCCGACATGAAGACCGACATGCCTGACGTTGAACAGGAAGCGAGCAAAGCGGAGGATCGCGTTGGATCTCTGCCGAGTCAGGGCGCGGGATCTAGAGCGGCGCAGAAGCACGGAGAACGGCAGGATGGTTCGAGCGAGAACGAACACGAGTTCGAGTCGCTGGAGTACGAGGAGGACGTTTACTATTCGAATCTGACCGCGACGCCGAGTTTCGACGACATCGACGAGCTCAGCGACGACGCGGATGAGATTGTGGTGCATTGCTGGCGGGACTCTAATGGCGAGATAGACGAGATCGTGGTGGACGACGCGAATCTGTCTGCGGAGGTGCAGTTCACGGCGCCGGACACGGAGGACGGCGGACCTGGACGGAGGAAACGGAAGTCCATTCGTGTGATCTTCCAGGATTTCTCCAAACCGTACCTGGCTAAGATTAGCAACA
This sequence comes from Holcopasites calliopsidis, assembly GCA_023838395.1. Taxonomy (NCBI): domain Eukaryota; kingdom Metazoa; phylum Arthropoda; class Insecta; order Hymenoptera; family Apidae; genus Holcopasites; species Holcopasites calliopsidis. Next base: position 698,826 of record JALHAQ010000011.1, read on the forward strand.
GTCAGAATTACAAGAGGTTCCTCGAATTGGTAAAAGGTGCACTGGCGTTTATAGAATGTGAGGAAATAGAGTGCCGCTTGATAATTGTTTAGATTATTTTTTTACTGTTAATAATGCGTTAGATTGGTTGAACAAGGAATCTGCTGTTACTTATGAAAATAGTCCACCTTCACTATAGTCCTTCATTTTTCCCCCAGTAGGATAGAACTGAAAAGGCTTAGGCTAGCCCAAGTTCAGGCTACCATAGATTAAGATTAATTAAGACTAATTATGGTACAAAATGTACTTTATTATCTCATTCAAAAATTCGGACCCTATCGAATGCAATGAAATATCGGCTTGGTTGATATTGATAACGTTATTTCTGGAACATTTCTATGTACTTCATTAATTTGCATTTATTCAGCTCTTTTTCTTTTTTTTTTGCCTCACAGGAGAAGACGCCACTCTCCACTCGAGTGGTTATATTTCGCCAACGTCTGAGAATGTCGTGAGCGAGTTGCAAGGTCTTTCCTTGGAGGAACAAAATCGTCAAAAGGCGGAATGGAACGCGGAGTTGGCCAAGGTATGTACCTACCACGCTTTTCTTATTTTCCAAAAATCACTGCGAAGACCGCTACAGTTAAACACTGTTCATATCAACCTTCTGATTCCACGAGTTTACTGTTATATTAATTAATTATCAATTAGTAGAACTAATCCGAATAAAAAAGTTTTAAATGTAAGCTACAACAGATTATACATTATGTACGTGTGGAATATGCAAAATGATAGATTTATACTGAATTGCACAATATTTTTTATAATTGCAGTCGATGACAGCTTTTTCTGTTGTCCCTCCCTTTTTACTTCATAATTAAATTGATCATCACGTGTGCATGTATCGTGCAGATATTTCCAACAGTATTTCAACGTTCTCATCGTCTCAAACATCGAAAAATCACACACGCACAAACAAGAAATCCAAACATATAAGAGTTAAAAATTTCGTAGGTGGAGGAAGAGATCCAAACTCTGAGGCACGTATTGGCGAACAAGATCAGGGTATCCCAAGAGCTGAAGAGGAAGCTGGGCATCAGCGTTTGGAAGGAGATCACCGACGACATGAATCAAGGCTTGAAAAACGTTAAGGAGAGCCAAGTGTACGTTTTATACATATTCACCTCCCTTCAGAAGCATGCACTCCTTTATCTTTTCACCCCCCACACTTTTGCACGAACGGAGTCTTGGTTGTACATACGTATTCGGTATTCAATCGCTGCTGTTACAAGCAGCGTGTGCTTTCCAATAGCATGATCCATTTCGTATATTAAATCTGAAGTGGTTACATGCAGATTCGAATACTGGGACGTAAAAAGGCTGCTGTGCGTGCATTAAATTGAAAGAGTAAACGATTTTTTACGCGTGATCTTTGAAATAGTAAAGTAGAAAGTTGTCTGGTATCGGTATGTAGAAAATAAGTTTCGATATATTTCGCTAATGAACAGTTTGGAAAGCATAAAATTGTTTTCTCAAAATTTTAAAATAAGAGTTATGTTCTACAGATCATTTTTCTCGAATTTCTTACTCATTTTATGTCTTATATCGATTTATTTGACATTTATATTGTAATGCAAATTATGCAATTCATTTGAAAAGGAAATTTTCGTTTCCCGACAAAACTCTTAACATCCAAGGCTCCAAGTAGAGTTAAGAATGCAGTTCTAGCTAGAACTATAAAAGCTTATCGCCACTAGAAAGACATCGAGGTTGCTGTAATTTAAATCTTATAAACCATTGGAAAACTTAAATATTATACGTAATGAACCGTACTCAATTTTAATGAAACGTAAGTAGACATTCGTCACGAATGTTCAGAACCATTTTTCTCACGTAGAAATATTTATTAATTGGTAAATCGATTTACCAATCACACGAGGAGCAAAAATTGCATGCGCAGCACTACTGATCATCTTCAACATACATTTATCATCATTTTTTTTTTAATTTCGCGTAAGGTGATGGTTTGCACCCCCCTACCCTTTTCGTTTATTTTCTGCTACTTCTGCCCCTCAGACCATGTAGAACACGTTTCTTTGACTTTTGGTTGGGTTCTCATTCAGTTATCAGAACGTCAGCGAGAAACTCGGTCAGTTCACCAAGGCGGTCTCCGAGAACACTTTGTAAGTACACAAGCAATCGTGTTTTCTTGCGGATCCAACATTTCTTCCACATCAATCGTTTGCCATATTTATCATTTTCATCTTGTGCTATAATAAAGGTCCTTCGAATTCTGTTCTCCTTCCAAAACTTTTCCAAAATTTCTTTATTAGATTTATCATGTATTATACAATTTTTAATTAATCCTTCATGTGTGGGTTACAACACAGTTTCTTTCTGCAGGCATCATTTAGATTTCATTGTAAAATAAATCATCGTTATTCACTGTCGTATTGCAGTAAAGTAGTAGGGCAAGTTCATTTTTTTCTTTCGTGTGTCGAGATACGTTATCGAACTGTTGTTTACTCGGCGTTGAAAACGAAAGATAGTATTGCAATTATAAACGTTGAATGTCACGGATATTACAGTGAGGATAAAAAATTTATATAATGCACTGTCGTAGAATAAATTTCTATAGTTTAGAGGGAAATTCGAAGGACTTCCCTAGCACTACCAACTCAACCTTATCATTTCCTTCTTCACTTTTCCATCCGAAAGAGAAGTTTTGTATCAGAATTCTGTTGTGTCGAATACATACCCTTCTTCTTTTAATAACGATATTCCCCCGCACGTTGTTACGCTGCTCGCGTTTAAAAATTACGCTTGAGAGCTACTTAGCTATGCTGTAGCAAGAACTTGGTGGAAAAATCACGCACCTCGATCTCCAAGCCGATTAGTTACAATATGGAAAACCGATATGTCGACCTCGAGTCGCGCCACGCATTTCCTCAATCCACTGCTTACGCAAAAATAGTAAGACAATAAAACATACATGCTTTTACGATAAATCTCCGCGGAACACGGTGACTAATCCATGCAAGAGTGTTAACACAGTTTGGTGTGTGTGTGTGCGAGTGAAAATGCATGCGAAGATGATGTGTGCATCAACGTTTGATTCATTGCGAGTGCCATGTGGAGACTTCATTGACCGCAGGCAAGCGAACTTACCTTGGACAAGAGAAACAGGTTCCAAAAGGAATGAATATTCATCGATTCATCCTCCGTCCACAGATTCCAGAAGACAGAGTCTGTGTTCAAGACCACGGCTGAGAAGACGAGCAGTCTCCTCGGTGGTTTCGGCAGTGGATTATCCATGAAGCTCGGCCAGATGCGCAATTCAGACAGCTTCCGTTCCCTGGAGGAACGAGTTGGATCTGCTTACGAGAACATGAAGGTGGTTAAATAAACTATTATCGCTATCGATCAATGGGATGAGAATTTCGCTTTAAATAATAAGGAGCTTGGGCAAGCACTGATATGAAGAAATCTTGCAGAGTTAGCGTACAGTGTCTGCTGTTTCTTCATCGTTCCTCTTTGTTTCAGACAAAAGTTGTGCCTTCGAGGTCCAGCTCGATGCAAAGCTTTAACGACGCGGTTCGGGAAAACGAATCGATACGTTCCGCGCCATCGGCGACCAGCCCGACCATTCCAGAGGACAAGCTTCTATCTTAGAGCTGGCCCTTTGGAGTCTACGCATCGATTCCCGTCGCCTCTTCTCTGCGTAACATACTGTCGCGTCAATTCCACGATGGCGTTTCGCCCTGCTATTGCTACTCGCTATTCACTTTCTAACTGCTAACCGATCAGGGCTAAACGATGTTCTTCGTGCACATGGTGGATGGTGAAGAAGAACAAAGTTTCTCAATGCTGGATCAATATTGGTACAACGAGTCGGATAATTCGTGTTGTTTGAATGCCACTTGATCGCAATTGTTACTGAAAGCTTCTCTGAATGTTGGCACTGGAGGTGGTCCATTCCTTTCTATCGGTTCTTTTGTCACGAATTGATTTTTAACGATCGCTGAACATAACGCGGCGAAAGAATTTTCTTTATTTTACTTTTTGGTACACGTGACGCGCTCCTTTTGTTTTGTTTTTTTCAAGAAACGGCGCGGCATCTTCGCATTAGTTGACGCGCGCAGAGTTACTTTCATTTACATTCGCCAGTTCGCGAACGTTGCACAGAGACTTTGCATTTGTGTATTCTTGCTAACCATGTTTCTCAAGAAGACGGCAATTGATTTAATTTTGCACCTTAGCGGTTCTTAGAAAGAATGATAATGTATCGTTGATGGTAGGTACTTTAATGCTTCTCCTGTTGCAATTTTTTTGCACACTACGAACTCGTGAAAGTAGGCACACACGCTTAAAATGTAGTAGGTATTTTACTCTGGTGGTGTTTTTCTCTTTTCACCGAGAAATCGATAATTATCCTACGTCAATGAATGATTCCTAGAAAAAACACTGTCAATGTTCTTCGGTAATGCTCGTGCTTGGACAATACTATCCACCTTCGTGTAATATACGTGGAAATCTCTGTCGTTTAATCAATCCCTTTAAAAGAAAACAATTTGAGTTCTTGTAATTTTGTTTTACAGAGATTTCGGGAGTAATTGTACGCGGAACACAGGTGGTCGCTATTATTTTACAACAATATTAATTCGTTTCGTATATGCATTATTCAAGGGAGCTGTTTCCTTGGCTTCTGCACGTTATTCAATATTCCAAACATGGGTAAACTGAAAAATAATATCGACCATAGAAATTGAAGCTGTGGCAGCATCCATAGTTTGATTCCAGTCGAAAGGTTATTATTAAAAGAGATGCTCCAAGTATCTAATCTTGTTGCAAGGATAACATTCGTCGGCATTACGTTATAACGTGTACAAACAGAAAACGTATTGTTTTAGCTTTGAAGAGTTTATAAAAGGAAAGTAGAAAGAGTAATTTCGAGGAATTGTCGATGAAAAAAAAAATACTGGAAAAGATTCTGACTGCAACAAATTGACCACGAAAGTGAAGAATATTTTTTACCGAATGCTCTACTTAACGGAATTAAGTGGCGCGGTGACCGGAGCGCGGTTGCTCGTTAAAATAAGAGAATTTATTAATTTAAAAAACAAACTGTACACATTTCTATAATGTTTCACCACGTTACTTACTTGTCATTGAACTTCGACGTAATCCCTGCGAACGTGACGCGGACTTTCCGCGCTCGTAATTGTCATCGACGACCTGCTACATGGATCTATCTGTTCATAATGGTGAATAAATTATTTTAAAAAATGCTTACACGTTAAGAGCGATTCTTCACCCGCTGCGGTACGATGCGATCGCTTGTATTATTATATCGAAGCTATACCTGTGTGCTTTTTCAATTCTGCGGAACTTTTATTATTCGTACTTAATGTGGGTATTTAATAATATATTTTTTATGAAACTCAAGTTCACCGTTTTATTTTTATAGCTTTCAGTAGAATCTCGTCGATCTCTGGTAAGTTAATGTTATATATTTATTTATATCGTTTTATTTATTGATGCATCACAGTTGAGCTCTTCACAGGACAAAATAATTAACTCCGATTCTAAGATATTTAAAAACTTGAGTGCTGAAACACTTGATCAATGCAATTCTTGGGGTTAATGGATTTTTAGCAAATGGATGAATGAAAATTTCATTCCTGCAATGATTTTTGCACCATCCTCGAGTTTAATCGTTCATTTTCACACGACACGAAAATAAAATGTATTAACATTTTCAATGAATTCCAGTAAGCGAAGAGTGCACTGTGGTGCAAGGATGCATACAAGGAGAGGGATGACTCGTTTAAAGAGTACATTCACACACGTGGTATTAAAAAAAGGAATTGGTCAACTACTTTATTGCCATTTTTCACGTGGTACAAAACATGTAGTTCGGGCGCGCGTACTTGGCACGCTTAAGTACAAAACAAAAACGATCCTCTACGAGTAGTCTTCTCTGGCTGCGTGGCGAGAGCGGACAAGTAGAAAGGCAAGAAACGGAGGGAGACAAGAGTGGAACAAGTTAGAATAAGAAAGGACGGAGTAGAGAGATAAAAAAAGATGAAGAGAGAGCTGTGTTAACATTGTATGCATGCATACGTAGATTTGCAGGCGTTTAGTTTAACTGGAAACAGTGTGGAGCATCTCGCGAAGAATTGAAGTTGTGAAGAAAATGGTTCATAGAGCATAGAAATATTTCTTTCAGTTACAGAGTGAGGAAAAAGTTGATTTCCTTTAAATGGAATCTTCTATTTCTTAATTATCATTGGGCATACTAATGATTCGAGAATAGAATAATTAATTGGTACATCAAAATTTGGCGAAGATACTTGGACTTTTACTTGTGAGTCTTTTTCTTTACAACTCCAACCCTTTCTCAAGTACATATACTTCACTGTTCCCAATTAAAGGAAACCCTCTGCATCGTATATGTATATACATTATATCAGTATATTTATATACGTATAGAAACACGTGTGTGTGTGTGTGTGTGTGTGTGTGTGTGTGTGTGTGTGTGTGTATATAATATATATTACGACTTCGTTAACAACATAAAATGTAATTATTCACATAACACAATAATCCGTGATCTATAATATTATATAACGATCTTGCTTTTTGTACTGGATAGGCCAACACGTACAGTTTCTTATACATATGTATACAGATAGTGGAGGCTCTATAATTAATCTTGCCTTTCGACAACTTTCAATTTATTACTACAATAATAATGATAATAATAATAATAAAAAAAAGAAGTATCTATAATTCTCTTACAATTATAGTTACAATCTAATGCGAAAGCTTGGCCCGTCGCTTCTGTCAGGCACCGTGCAGGCCTGCTGAGTATTATTTATTTAAATTACTTATTTATCGTCTCGTTGAAAATATCTCTTAGCAGATATATTTCGTTACCATGGTAACCTTGCAAATTGGATTCGCCACCTTTAACAAAGGCTAACAACGCCGATTGACTCTCAACGTTGTAGGCTTGTATCAAACTAAGAAAAAAATATCGTGTGAAAAAAAATATATATATATTTATGTAACTATTAATAAACGGGGGGGAGTAACATTGATTCGTAAACGCATTGCAATATAATTGCAATATAATACAACGGTACCTTGAGTATTATTCAACGTGAACAAATCGACGCGACGACTTTTCTTTACGCGCATCCTCCTAGGTCGAATCACCGCGGTAACGATATAATAATTATACGCGTACGATTAATCACCGATCACGATTGTCATTGATGAATCGCGGTTGTTGGCGGGAATCGATTTTGCGCCCGAGAGGAAGTTGTTCCTTCTAGCCTGCGCTGTGTTTAATCGCTACCATTAATATCCCTCGATTATTCTTCGCGGAATAATTAACAGCATCGCTGCGTTTATCATAAATATACATACGTTTCATGATGAATCGTTTGAATAATACGAAATATCACTTTCTTATGACAATCAAGATTCTTACTTTGTATCGCACGATAACACACTTTGTATAATACCATTAATTTCATTTTTTCATTGTGTAAATGCGTTTCATCTTGGGCTTGGTAGATAAACCACTTTGCCACGCACGTTTTAATATAACATAATACTGCATTCACGTCCCATCGATCACATTTCATCACTTTTTGTTAAGTTGAAAAGGGGTACATGTGAATTAATTAACTGTAATCATACTCTTGCTAATCGTTTTGCAAAACATTGCCCATCTTTCTATGAAGAAAACGACAAACTTCATCGAGCTTGAAAATTCATATTCATGTATTTATCCATAATTGAAAAATTACATTAATCAAAACGACGCATCTCGAACGATTCATAAAGGGGTACGTTTCTAAATTCATCTGCGAAATAACAATGGACTCATCTTCCAAGCTGATTCGAGCAAGACTCAAATACTCATTTTCTCTAGAAAAATCAAATTCACTGTACGATAGTCGGGACGCGACATTATCCTCGTTCACGCGAGTCACCCGTGGCGACCTTTGCATTCGCACACACACGTGAATGTTGCACCTTTCCGTGCAATCTTCCATCTACGGAGGCCATTGTTGCATCTCTCGTGGTTCACGGATAAAGAGAAAGAGAAACGGAGGCGGGGGTGTGACACACCTTCGTCCTACCTTCAGAAGGTTAACGCTGTAGCGGTACTAAGGCGAACACAATGCATCGGCATTCGAAAAAATGCGTAGAGAAATTTTTGCTGGTAGTCTAATTCCTTTCTTCTTAATTAGCGGAATATTGGGATGATTTCTTATAATCAGGGGTGAACGTGAGTACGAATATGGAATTAATTTATAGAACTAATAGATGAAACTTTCTCTTCGTGTCCGCTCTGTATTTAAACATACGAAGCCCCGAATCGCCTACCGCAGACGTAGTCTTCAAAGTTCTCTCTGTTGTCCACCGATCATAAAACCTGCCGATCGCAAGTCACAAAAAGCGAAGGCAGTTAAACGAAGGATAATAGCGAGGCAACAAAGTCTCAGGCCACCAGTCTTCGAGCAAGACGTTACATCGTATTGCGCGTGGAATCGGTAGATCGATTACCCGGCCGATTGGCGGCGGCGCGTATATAGGAGAGCGTCGATTAGAAGCCGGGCGCGGATCGCAATCTGACTTTAAATTGGTGAAAGCCGCGCGGCTGCCGGGGACTTTAAACACCGGTTGTAACCCTTATAAGGCTGCCTCCATCATATCGGGAAGTGGAGGAAGCGTATACTTGGAGTTCTTGGACAGGGCTTCAGTTAACGCGAGTCGAATAAGGAAAGGGAGAAGAAAGGGGTTTAATAACTGGGATCGTCGATTAGATCGATGGTTTAGTATAGATCGCGTAAATATAAGTATAGAACTCGATGACGTTTTTCTTTTTATTGTGTAGCCGAGCTCATTAATCGGAGCAACAATGATAAGGCAATGAAAATTCTTGTTTGAACGAGTCAAAGTTCTGTTGTGATATACATGTGAAACACTGTTCATGGCGCAATGATCTTTATCTTATCATTGATCTGTTAATTTATACAATGCGTAACAAAAAAATGGGGCAGTGTATTAAGATGAGATTTTATACATATAAGTACTCTCCAGTGGTTAGACTGAACGCTGATTAAAATTATGAACAAAAGTCCAAGTGGATTTATCTTTTTGTTACGCACTGTATATTCAAAGAATATCGAGCTTGGCAAACCAACATGTGGACACTGTGAACTTTGTCCATCTCTTTTGTTATAAAAGAAATTGTCGTTCAATCAAGTATCTGTTAATATTGCATTCGATAATTTGATTTATTTAATTTTCAGTTCGAAGACACCTGAAACAATTTACAATACCAGGAATAATGGAACTTCAAAAATCACGGTGCACACATACACGAAGCATCAGGATCACCCGGATTCGCAGTGAGTACTACGACCAACAAATAAATCAAAATGGAAAAATTGCTGAATCGCTACACTTTTCAAAGCTGCCTGTTGGAAAATTGCTACGCCTTTAATATACGCCACTACACCGTTGAAAAACGCGTGCACTCGAGTTAGTCTGTTTAATTAACGCTACAAACTACCCCCGGAACCGATTTACAGTGAGGCGATGAAAAGGTGGAGCTTCAAGCTTATAATTCGATCAGCGATTACTGTGACGTTATCAAGCAAAATATAACGTTCCTGCAAAGTCCTGCCGATGATGTTTCTCGATAAGCAACGGTAAAATAGTACGCAGCTGGTACAGAACTGATCGCTTACGATTTACTTCATGAAACCATAGCCCGAACGCCATTGAGTTACTTTTTTCTTTTTATAATCACTTTCTGACAAAGTTCATTGAACGATAGCATCGCGAACACCTGCGAGAGAACGATATTCAGTTGATTAGAGAAATGTTTAATAATTGTTTTGGAATGCAATCCAGTCGTTCTTCGATTTCTAACATTCTGAATATGTAAATTTTAAATTATTATTTAAATTGTGGGCTTTCTCTCCCTCTCTCTCTCTTGGAATTTGTGTAATTTAGTCGTCGGCTTTGAACTTTGAGGATTGAATTTTGTATTCTTGGTAACGGAGCAGAGCCAAATGTGGGCAGGTGAATGCAAGTGACACACCCTGTCGAAGGTAACCACCTTGTGGCTTCCTGCTAAATTAGTGCAATTTGTGGTCGTCGAATATCCTCGTAATACTTTATACAAAACTAACGGGGTTGTAAATAATGTTTGGAAAATTTGCCCCCTTCATTTACACTGGATTTCACATCTCGAACTTTATGATATTGTAATTTTAGTATGTACTGTAAAGTACAGGTAGTATAAAGTATAAAATGTAAAGTATAAAGTCCCATGATATTTTACTGTGTGGAATGCACATTAATATTTGTCGTCATCTTGCAGTCACAGATTAATCGTCTCTGATTAATCGATAAATCATTGCTGAGATATTGATTCCAGAGAATGACAGCATTGATATTTCTAAATATTCAGACATCATTTTTCTATTAAATATTCCCCCGATGTTTAATTCTTGTGCTTCCACCCCATTTATCGAGACTATACAAAACAATTTCATCTTATATCCCACATAGGCGAATTAAAAGTGAAGGACTTTCATCATACACCGTCCACAAACCCCTTTCCCAGTCTCTTATTTCAAATACGAGGTTGAATCGATTGCATCCTTAAACGCGACAAAGTATTTGCACTATCTCCTGGCCGCGACGAATCTCCATCTTTATAAAAAACGAAAGAAATGTTCAAACCCGTCAGTCGCGCTGATCCCGCGACCACAAGTGGAGCGGCTGTGAATAACGCCGACCTACACCATCCGCCAAATCGTTGGTCTAACCGCAGTTGCTACCAGTTTTCCGCGACCGCGAGTCGAGTGACCACAAATAGAGCGACGTCCTTTGCCAGGCGAAAGAATTTTTCGAAACAGTTCTGAAGATTGTCTCCCATACACGCCGCGGGTTAACCGGAAGTCTTGGAGAGTTTGTAGGGAAGCCTAATTATTGGCGGAGGAAGCGGTCTACATGTGAGCTACCACTTTTATTTCAGACATTATTGTCAAGCTAGAATTTTGTTTTGGAAATCAGTGTCTGATATGATCGATTGGGGAATCGTAAAAGTGGGAGACGCAAGATTCCTCGAAAGTCACAAACAGATGCGAATTCATAAAACCGTACTGAATCGTCTGGCGAAGAATTATTTGCGAAACAAGGGAGATCGTAAACAACAGGCAGTTTTCTAAAGACAGCTATTTCTGAAATCTTTGCGAGAGTTCGTAAAAGTCAGTGTAACCACAATACTCTCGATAGGAAGTTGTGGGAAATATTGCTAAATTTTTTCCATAAAAAATCCCCCGAGATTCCTCGGGAAATCTGTTTGCAAATTTCGCATTCCTACAAGGAGCCACGTAAATATCCTTAAAATGGAACATCCATTTGATTATCACACGTTCGGTGCGGACGAAGCCGCGGGACGTATCGTTTTTCTCGCGCGGCCGTACTACGTGCGTAATGCATGCAGGTAACGCAATATCGCGCGGCGCGAACATGTAATTACGCGGACGATCCTCGCAACAACCGTGGGCTCTCTCTACAAGCTCTGACCTCCGCGACGCGAACGCTCTTTCGCTGCCTGCATCGGCCTTTTCCCCGGATGCTCGTTGCGCGGAAAATACGCTAATCGCGAACGATATTCGACCTGTAGGTTTTAGTCCCCGAGATAAATTAATGAGTAAAGTTTGTCTGAAAGTCGTGGATTTTTCTTTCGCTTTCTCGTTTGATGATTTTTGGGGGCGACATGTTTGCGAAGCGTCGTCGAGAGTTGAAACGAACTTTAGGGTCATTTAAATTTCTGTTCATCATATATTCGCAGTGGGACGGAATCTTGCACGTTATCGTGCATTGTTTCAATTTAGATTCAACATCGAGATAATGTTCCTTATCAAATCACAAAACTAAAAAATCAATTATCGTTTTCATAGGTTCCTAAATATAAAGTGATTAAATACCTGCTAAATATTTGCTAAATTTTATGATAGATTTTCTAAAAAGAAAATAGTTTCCTTTCTCCTTACACGTTGTAACGAACAATTGTACCTCCGTCTCATCCTTTATTTTCCTATTTCGTATCGATCATTTCCCCATTGCGATGAAACTCACGGCCAGAAGAGAAATTTCGCGTTTCGCGCGCACGATAGCATCGTTATTCGATCAGATACGAGCTTTCTAAATTGGTGTCTAAACTTCAACGAATCGGATCGTTGAGAAGTTTCATCGATAAAAGAAAAACAAGCAATCTCGAAAAATTAACGAAACGCTGTTCCGATATTGAACAACGCTTTCCATACATTGGCACAAATTCTATTCTCTGCAAAAACCGCGTCATTAAACAATCCTCCACTTTACTAATTTCATTTTCGCGATATAAATAATTATTGATCAGATATCCGATAGATCGCTCTCCATAGATCATTACTTTACCATTTCAGGCTTCTCTGTTTCCTTTCCATTCCCTCTCGATAATAATCGATTGGCTCCATTTCATCATAAAAATTCACTAAAATAACTAAACATAGCAGGACTGGAGTAAAATGAAAATTTCACATGCAATTCTCGAAGAAGTAAAACCGAGACAGTCTCGTCCTTGGAGCTCGGTCGTTAGTTCGAGCGTCGTTAATTGGAAGTCAAAGTTTACGAGCGGAGATAAAGGCGCGATACGAATGAAGACAGCCTCGTCTTTGAAGACCAAGAAAAAACCTATCGAGAATGTTCGCGGGAAAGAAGTAGGAAAAGGTGATGCGCTGGATTCAGCGGGGGAACAGCGCCGATTAAACGATCGTTAATTGCTTCTCCAGTCGTTTAACGATTTCGTTGGGGAAATGCACGTGGGAAAAGGAAGACCGTTGAAAGGTCAAAAATCTGTGAAGGCCGGTTCTTTGCCTGTGAAATTATCTCTGTGGAGCACCGGCAACAAGGATCGAGACAAAGAACGAGAAGAAATCGTTCGAAATCAATTTGTTGATCCAAGTCTTTCTGCTATAATTATTTGGAATGATTTTTAAACATAATAATCATTGTGGCCACTGATTTCCAGTACTATTTTCACTCTGGTACTCTCGACCATACGACAAACGATATTTTGTTAAAAGAATGAATAATAGCAGTGTGGTTCTTTAAATTGTAAATTTCATCTGTGGTTTAAAGAAAATGTATTGATTGAACACTGTGGAGGATTCGCATCAGGACTTTGAAGACAGAGACTACACCGAAGACTCTGAGAATGAGACTTCTGTGGGATCCAGTGGAGGCTCACGTGCGAAACGACCTAGGGGCAGCAAGAGTGTTCGATGGTTGATTTCTTCGCAAAAAGCGTGAGTCTCGCGTCTAGCTTTCACTCTCTTACGAATAACAGACGGCGGGACGGACTCCTCGCGCGTTGAGTATGTATCTAAATCACAGCTCGTGCTACTAATTACTTCTAATCATTATTATATATATATATATCTCGATACTCTGGTACTTACCGATCCTACGTCACATATATACTAGCCTACGAACTTCCTCTGCGTGTATACATATATGATAGAAAGAAAGAAAAAGAAAATGAAAAGAAGTGGAACAGCACACTGTATAAAAAGTGTCTCCAATATCTCATAGCGGTATTAAATATTGATCGATTACGATTGATCGTCGCCGACGTGGTCGTTTCGTTTGTCGAGAACGACAAAGGGAGTCGCCTTAGGAACAAGAATTTTATCCATGACCACGACTCGATTGTTGCTTCTGAGAAATCAATTGGCTCATCAAGGGCTTACCCCTATCACCAGGGATCGCTTTGCACTCTAATTCCGTTTTTATCGCCCGACTTTAGTATCGATTACCCAATTGATCTCGACCGAAGATTAATTAATTGTTACAATAAAAAAATAAAAGGCCATCTATGCTCGCCTGCTTAAAACCTATCATCATCGTGAACTTGCCGACGGATCAATGTCAATCGAAGTCACGTTAAACGCGAGAGCGTCGCCGATAGAAATTCCCAACTACCGAAGATGATCGAAGGAATCCACAGTGAAGTTACGAATCGGGCATTGGGAAACTTGCATCGGCGACAGGAACGACAGCCATGGAAGACGCCGGAAGGATAAACTCACGATTTGCTCGGTGAACGGATTTTAAGGACCGAACACGTTGTTTCACTCAGAGCCCAGGGCTACACTTGCCTTTCGCATTTGGTGATTTTACAAATCGATACCATGGATTTAGTCGCCTCTGTCAACGGTGAAGATCTAAGAAAATAGTTTCTCTAAAACGGTCCTGAGTAATCAACACATTCAGCCTCGGGGCCAATAAAATTTTGCCCCGCACAGAATGGACGGTGAAGAACAATCCTAAAGAATCGTCAACTTCTTTTTTCTACGCGGCTTATCAAATAAACCAGCATAAACCTTCAGGGACTTCACCAGGCTGTCGGTTCACGATTCTTCGCCTAGCTGATGAGCACCGCCGCCTGCCATTCCATAAATACTCAATATAGACGGAAGAAGCTTCCAGCCACCGCTTATTACAATATTAATCTCTCTAAGCCGATACCTCGAGATGCGTCTGTCTACAATAATACAGTCTATGGGACAGGCCTGTCATCTCGGGACTCTTCTTGCGCTGGTCATGGTTCTCTCTACGCCGGACTTCCCTGTATCTTCGAAGATCTTAATATCACTGGACAGAGTTCACGAAGAAAGAAAAGCGTGAGGACCATGAGAAGAAGAATGGAAGGGAAGACGAAAGATTTGTGCACGCTGCAATCGCTGGGAAGAGCAAGAATAGCAACGATGAAACGCGGCGGAATGGACAAGCGAATCTTCCGTTGCGACTAACTAGGTGGATTGTTGCACGCGTTCCCCGCAGGGTCCACTGGGTGCGCTTGACTCCTGTTCGTCACGCTGCTCGTCGTCGAGTTACTCGTCTCAGCGGAGGGACTGGGATTGCCACTGTTCCCGCTGGTGCTTCCGCCGTTCCCGGCCGCTTGGACGCTAGACTTTTGAGTGACATGCGTCTGGTAATGCTTCGCCAAGTGTGCTTTCTGACGGAAGCTCTTGCCGCAGAGGGAGCAGGCGAACGGCTTCTCACCGGTGTGCGTTCTGATGTGAACGTTCACGCTGTACTTGTCCTTGAACCCCTTGCTGCAGATGCTGCAGTAGTGCAAGGATCGTTCCTTACGCTGGACGCTGCCCGGCGAGCCGCCGGAAGCCCCCTGCTGTTGGCCAGCAGCGCTTCCGCCACTCTCTGACCCGCTGTTCCCATTGCTGGCTGCGTTCGCGTTGCTACCGTTCCTGTTGGCGCGGCGGCAATACTTCTTGGGAGCCTTGGACGTGACAGGCCTCGCGGGAGCTATTTGCAATTGGTTGGTCGACTGTTGCTGTTCCACTTCGCTCCTGGCCGCTGTCTGTTGCTGAAGAACATCTTGCTGGGCTGCCGTAACAACGGTCACAGTGCTGACTTGGCCTAGGTCAGCGGGAAGAGTGATGGTCCCGAGGCTGCCGCTGGTCGGATCCAGGGTGTACATCACCGTGGTCGTCGCTGAGACGTTGCAAACCGGTTCCAGGTTGCAGTAGGACTCCACCACTTCGTTGGCTATGCTCTTCAGCTTCTCGTAATCGCCGGGACGATAAGTAGTCTGATCTAATTGAGAGAGTAACAAGTCCTCGTCCGTGCAAGTGTGCATCGGTTCGTCCTGTTGCTGCTGTTGTTGGGGCTGTTGTTGAGGCTGCTGCTGGTCGGATACTATCTGCAGGCCAGCGTTGCTGGTAACCGGGATGGACATAGCGGAGCCTTGAGTGGTAGGCGAAGAGGACGAGACCACTTGAGCCGTGGGGCCAGTGTACAGTTTCCCTTGAAGAGCGCTTCGCAAGAGACTCTCCGCTGAATCACCGGCGCCGACCGCGACCGCGGCCGCAGCCTCCTGCAGATTCTGGTCGGATAATTTCCAGTCGTTGTTGTTGTCGCCGCCGGCGCAATTGCCGCCGGACGATCCTCGACCGCACAGCTCTTTGCTCTCGACGAAGCCGCTGTCGTCGGTGGCGTACTGGGACGACGCGACGGAGAAGCGGTCCGGGTGAAACCTGTCGTTGACCGTCCTCGACACGTCGGTCACGCCGCCAGTCTGATCGTGGTCCTGGTCGGCGGAGGTGGGCTCCATGCTCAGTATAGCGTCCAGGTCCAGGTTCGGCCGCAGGGACCAGGAATCGCTGGACGTCGGCGCGGGGCTCTTGCAGCAGTCCAACGCGTCCATGGAGTTGGCCTCGTTGTTCAACACGGTCAGCGTGTAGATCGCGCCGTCCGTGTTTTGCCTGTCCGTCGCGGAGCATCCCCGGCCGACCGTCTGGTGGTGCTCGTTGGGCCCCTGGTGGACGTTCACGCTGTCGTTCCCGTGGCTCTGAGTGTTCGCGTGGGTCGACCAACAGTACTTGTTTAGGTCCTCCAGGAGTATATTGCACGTCTGCTCTTTGCTCTCGTCGGTGGCCCAGTAGTCGCAGTCCGATTGGTCCATAGGCGTATCGTTGCCCTGCTGAACGTTGCACGCGTTGTGATGCGTCCTCACGTGATGATGGTGATGATGATGGCCGAGGGAGCTAGTGATGGTGGACACCGGCGGCAGGGCTGTCAGCGTATTGTTATTGGTCTCTTTGATGAACGGCGAGCCGTGCAGGTCTCGGCTCGTCTCGTGCTCCTCGTGGCTCTGCTGAAGGTAACCGATACTTCTGCAGGTCGTACGATGCAGGAAGCTCTCCTCGTCGGACACGCCGTCCGTGGACGCGCAGTGCGGGGGCGGAGATACGACGAAGTCGAAGAAGTCGGTCTTCGGCAGGTCCTCTCCACCCCCACCCGGGGCGAACGCCTCTGTTAAATCCATGAGGCTCGCGATTCGGTATTCCGTCCTCGTGCTGGCTTTTATCTTTTCTGTAAACCGCTGGCCGGCTAGCCGTCTCTCTTGTTGGCAGTGCACGTTTTATGGCAGTGGAGGAGATGTCAGTTGTGGCTGCTCAGATGCCCCCTTGTCCGCCGCATTCTTGAATTCGGGGAACGACCTGGAAAATAGAATGAAGAATTTATGAAATATGCAGGGGAACGCGTAGAGAAATTGTTTATACAACGCTGAAGGGAAATAATAGTGGTGAAACTCTTTTGTATTTTACAAAACGATAACAACACAAGAGTATCTTTCTATTTAAACAACGGATTTCAACTGTACCAGTGAAATAATAATGAAAAAATTCCCCACGGTGTTTTAGTATCCATCGTTTCATCGCTTCGATGAAATATTCGTCGCGGTATTAAGTTTAGAATTAATTTCCAATTTTTCCGAAGCATCGAATGCTGCGAGGAAGATTTATGTCATTGTCTATTTTCCCGCGAGAGAACCAATCCCGGCAAATTGTCTGGAGATAGTGATGATGCCATCGAAGACCTTGTCTGTCGTCACTCTCACCATTATTTACGGCATTCCGACTACCCCGATAGTCTTCGAAGCATCTTCTATAGTGTTACAGCCGCATAGTTCCATAAATCATGAACAACTTTAATACCGCAAAATGGACAAATTCGATGTCATTGCATCTTATCAAAGGCCGCGTTATTATCCATGTATCGACGTGCACTGATCGAGGGACCAAAATGAAGCCTCGAGCAACAAATCTAACGCAATCGCGGCTTGCAAAACGCGGTTCAAGCGTCAGACAAGGCACGGATTCGTCGGCTAACGATCGAATCTCGTAGAGCGGAGGGACAATGGTGCATACCGCGACGCCGTGTCCCAGATTTTCCTGCGTTTTCTTAGGCGACGGGCCAGCTATAGATCGGTACCATTAGCCCGAAGAGCAGGCCGCTCTCGCGTGCTCTAGGCGTGGGAACGCACCGCGGCCGTGTATTAATTCACCGAATGGCTAGCTGGTACAACGATCAGCTGGGAGACGGGTAGGTCGATACGGAAAATGAAAAACGGACGATAGTTCTAGAAAGGGAAATCTGAATAGACATGGAAGAATTGGAGAAGCAAAGGAGGGAAGAGAAGAAAACGCTTGCACTATGGTGGTCTCTTCAAACTCTGCAACGTACATTAATTGTCAAGAATATGTTGAAGCACAAAAATTAGATCCTGATAAATAAGAAAAGAAATTCGATCTGTCTGAAGATCCAAGAATCTAAGGATCGAACGTCTCTCTTGGTATCCACTGCTCGAACAGCCAGCCACACTGAATCTCTGCAAGAAGTAGAGAAATCGATACAGCTAGTGGACAGAGTTGGAAGGAGGACAGAGAGGCAAGACAGCAAAGTAAGGAATGGAGAACGCGAGGACTAACAGATCCTTTGCGCGCAGACACCGTACACATAGACCCAGCAGCGATCACGGTACGAGGCATGAGCAGCTTGCGTAATTTCTTCTTCCACGAGCTGTCTACACTACTGCAACGCGCTGCACCAAATTAATGCAGCAGTGGGTAACACAGACGCGCACACATGCCGTGGCATCTCGCACGGTTAAATGCCAGCCACGGTGTAGTATAACAATCGATCGAGGGCCGCTTGTGTACTCGTGGTACACGCCACCCGGATGTCCGAGGACGGAACAGTCTCTCCGCGTTGCGAAACGGAGAACTGGAATCGCTCGGCGTCTAGATCATCCACGGTGATCGAGAAACGGAGACTTCGCCTACTTGGCGGAGTCTTTGCACAGTTGCGTGAGTGATTTTGGTTGTTTCTTTCTTTCTGTTGGTGCTGGAGGAAGAATTTAATATCAAACAAGAGCATTGAGTGGTGTAGAAAGGAAATTGGTGATGAAGAATATTTATTGGGGCTGTTGTTCATTTCTCAAACTGGCGATGAATAATTTTATGCAGCTGGAAACACATTCTTTCCAAACTTGATGTTAGTTTTGAATCAGATAAATGAAGTAAGTGACTTCAAAGTTGCACGAGCGTATAAAGGGTTAATATTGAGATTATAAATAATGGAAAAAATATAAAACTCTCGTCAAATTTCAATCAGATGTTAAGATACTTGGTCGATTTCTTTTCGCTGATTAGGGCTATTGTGCCATTACTCGAACCAAGTATAATTATTCCATGGCGGTTAGTAGAATAATGTTAAGCCTGTCGATAAATAGAAAATTCTAATGGTACGTGTATCGCAAGGTTCTTCGAAACATTCCTCGACTTCCTGTATATCACAGCTCTTTATTATTAGCAGTTTTACGAGATTGCGTCACGTGCAAAAACTGTACCCAGTGAAATGCCAGGTAACAAACGCATCCTTGTCCATCATTCGAATTCTTATTTTCATGGGAGTTAATTATTCTTGGAAGCACTGGGAATTATAATTAAGGTCTATTTCAAAACATATTTCTACGTGCATCTGTTGGAGGAAAGATTAATCTTCTATTCAAATCATTTATTATTATAACATACACAAAAGTTGTCAGGGCTTTTACTAAAGCAGCAATTCTCATATCGTCCATATAATTTTATGAATCGTAACAAAAATTCTTCTTAATTATTAAATTATCCCATTTGTATCTTAATTATCCTATTTTTAATTGGCTCGAGTTAGAACTCTAACTTTTCATAATTCGAAAGAAAAATTCTCGTACACATTTGAAAACCTTCTCAAGCAATCTGAATGATTTCTGCGGCTACAATTTCAATGTATCGCGAGTGTTCAACACAATGCGTTCCGTCTTCGATACTCTCGGCGATCCATCACGAGGCAACGGTAATCGTGATGTGTCTCTGCTTCATTAACTGGATCCAAAGGAATGTCAGCGTGATGATCCTCGTATCATCGTGCACTTATTACGCAACGCAATTTATATCTTCTCTAGTATCCACCCGGTTGCATCAATCCGTTTTGCTACAGCGTAATTAAAATGCCATCGTTGCACGTTGCAATGACGTTCGTGAGTCAAAACGCAATTAGTAGCAAAAACATGAAAAACGTGATCCCGCTGAGGATGCATTAGTCCCGTTGCAGTTATGGACGGAAACGTAAGAAATTGATCATCACTAAAGTAATTCATTCATTCGAACTGTCTGCCGTAAATCATTTAAATATGCAATTAAAAATGTGCAGAGGAAAAGAGAACTTGAATTTTAATAAAAACACGACAGCTTTTTAATTCGATCGTAAGAAATTGCAAAAGCTAAAATTCAATGAAAAAGTTGCCATGAATTTTTAAAATATTATGATCGTGCAGGACATTCATTCAATTGCTTAACAGTCCTCGAACCCGCTGAAAAGATCGTCGTATTAAATAAAAAGGGAGCCGTCTAAGCAAGAAGCAGGAAGTCGAAGCGAACCGGCAATGGAGCAGCGAGGAAAGCGAGAGCGCAGGTGCCACGGTGTCTGCAAAAAGTCCGCGAGTTCGCGGAACCGGTGACGTTTATCGCTTCTGGTATACTCGATTTCGTGGCCGTCCGTTCATTTCCTCGCCAAAACGTACCGCGGACTTTTTGCGACTGCGAAACCGTTGCGGGATTACGAAAGGGTTCACGATTATTCGACCGGTGCAGCCTCGGGCCTGGATCGGTACCGAACGATCGTTGCTGAAACTTCGAGATCATCGCTCCTCCGCTTTTCTATGGTCGCGAAGGCGCGAAACTGGAGCGCGTTGCACAATTCTCCTATGGAAAAACGGGCCTGCGACCATTGTGCTTCGCCTTTCATTGCTTCGGGGTCGATCGGCTTGCGATGGGAGTGCATTTGGTAGGTTTTTTGGGAATTTCTTTCAGTAGGTGTTGATTAAAAATTAAGGGATCGGTGAAGAATAGGACAAATTAGGTTTTTAAAGGATTAATTTTAATTGGGTTGAGGTATTAGTGAACTTGAGAGAGTAAATATTTGTGAATTACTGCATTTTAGAGATTTGTTAATTCAGGATCACATTATAATTTATTAGTCATTGAATCTTTGCAACTTAAAAACTTGCAATTGAACTTTACTACCACAACCAATACTAAAATACAGTATTCAATAGAATAATTACATTTCCCAGCACAGTAAGAGAACCCACCGACACAATTAATCAAGGCAAAATCCTTAATCGACATTAAACATACCTTTAATGCGACAAGAACAGCTTTTAGAATTATTGCTATCCAACCCGAGTGGATAACCGATCGATTGTTTCGAGCAGCGTGGAAATATCAATGAATATTACTCATCGGGACCCTGACAGGGTTCGTGTCGTAGAAAAGTTTACCCGTTCGCGCAACGCAGCGACGCAAAAAGCAAAAGAATAAACTATCCTTGACATTTAGCTGAAGTTATACCGAGTTACAAGCAGGCCAATCTTCCGTTTGCCGTTGCTGCAACTAGGCTAGTCTTGCTCGAGGGGGATCGTGGGCATTGCATTTTTACTGTTTACTGTTTAAACAGGAATAGAATAAATCAAATTAAATGAAATTAACCAGGGTCAAATTATGTGGAACTAAACAAGATTACATTCGATCAAACTAAATTAAATCAAATCAAATTAAACAAAATCCAAACAAAGTTAAATTAGATCGAATGAATAAGTAAATGAAACGTGTCATGGTCTGCACTCTCTCACTTTCACGAATCGTCGTCTACCTCGGCAAAGAATAAGGGTAATCCCTTCAGAATATATCGGCGGCACGTCAGCCACGTCAGTCGCAGCATTTCTCCGGGTGAAACGAGCTCGAAAGAAAGAGAGACGTCCGGTGCCCGTCGGGAATGATCCCGGCTTTTGCCAGGCACGCGCAAAGTGTCGAAAAAAGGAGGATCGTCGGTTGGGCGACGGGCGCGGGATAACGGGGTCATGTTGGCCGGCGCCGCGGTCTCGAATACAGCCGGATATCATCGCGAGCACCGTAATTACCTGGCTACGGACCGCGACAGGGCTGCTGCGTCGTGGTGAAGAGATAATTCAACGCGTGACGGACGCGATGCACCGCGTCGATTTCCTTTCCGTCGAAACGCAACGGGACCGCGAGACTCCTCGCCGCCAGGTGGACGGTGTGTTTTTAAATTGCCGGGTTTCGGTGTTAAAAAGGATGACGTGTGGTCCCGATTCCGGGATCGATTCGGATCCGTGTCTCGAGAAAGAAGTGTCGATGATGGGAAAAGGGATCGGGGGGATATGGGGTGAAACCGGGCGGTTATTAAAAAATACCTAAAACATAATACAGTAGATTCCCTATAAGTGGTCCACTTAAATGAACACTAATTGCACGTGAACTCATTTTCTCAATTTACCTTAAGCGCATGGATGATACAAAGGGAAATGCAAATGTTGAAATTAAAGGAAATATTCCTTGCCAAGGCGTTATGTAGCAATTGCAGTGGTAGGAAAAGGTTTTGAGGTAGAATAGAGTACTCTCCTAAGATGATAGAGGATCTTGTAGCCAACTAGCTGTTCATCACCTGACTCGTTGCAACAGTATTAAGTGTATCTCCCTCAATTTACGAAGCAACGCAAGGCGGCTTGGAAGTCTTCTGCCAGAGCACATGTTATACGCTATAACTTACACCGAACGATTACGTTGAAAGGAAAGTTTTAACGACTGCATCATGTAGTGCTTGCGTCTCGACTAGAGTCCATCCACCTTCGCATCGTCAAACTATTTTATATTCATTGAGAGAATAATCCTGAGCTTAATAATCCTATTTTTCTTGGTACCTTCTTTATCTGGTAATTTGGTTCATTTTATTGTTAATACACACTACATTAGAAAGAAAAAAAACTGGGGGAGATGGTAACTTGATTTTCAATCTTTTAATTGTTAATTCATTATTAGTATTGTTCAGCTCAGAAATGTTGAAACTAATAATGAAATGGAACTATCCTCTCTTTCGGGGGATTTCCCCACTGTACAGATGTAATTAAACACTCCATGAAACATCTGTTTAATAACAATTATTATTAAACGGAAGTATTTGCCATTTTTTGGATCATCGACGCCTCGATCGACATGGAATAATGGAGAGACTCAATTCAATCAGCGATACTATTCATCGTCCGCTTGTAACAGATTGGAAAGGTATGAAGGTTCAGAAAGTAGGTTCCGCATGAACTATCAGCGATAATCGTATTCGAGCTGTGCTTCTTTTATGGGCCAGATAAAATCTTTGACCGTCTCGCGATTCTATCTCTTAACAGAAGGTGAAAAATCGATCTTGTGTAATAATATTCAAGGCGATCGATAATAATGGGATTGTTGTAATAGTCTGGATTGTACGACTAGCGTCCATCTAATCTTAGGTTCTATAAAGCTGTGGTAGTGAGGATAGGGGATGACTGGAATTGGATTCGAGTGAAGCAATTATTGTATTTGCGATAATAATTATTATACATATTACAATAATTATTATTGTCGACTGACTTCGAGGGATTGGAGATCATTATTGAGATTATTGAGGAAAACATTCATACATTATTGCTCGTAGAAATTATTTTATTCACATAATTATTTTTCTTGATGCTTCAAATTATTTAAAAACATACATTGGAATTATATCTTGAATAGAAAACTGAAGGACTCCACCATTCATTAAAAACTCTGTCGTCCCTAATGATTTAACAATCAATTCCACCCAAATAAATGATCAAAAAATCATTCCACCACAACCACTGTTCGTCACAGAATCAATCCCTCCATAAGTATTATCCATGTTCAACCTACTTGCAAGACTTCGCGGAACGCAATCACACGAGTATCTCGAAAGCCCCCTCGAATCGTGCAATTTCTCATGAAAAATCATCGTCGATAGCACTTTCTACCAGTTGCAAATAATACGTACATGCACCGCACAGGCGAACGCAAAGATTAATCGAACGCGTAGCCACGTGTTTTTTTTTTTGCCAACGCCAAATCGATTCGCCGTAAAGGCAACAGTTGCCCTACTATCACCGCGAATTACTTGTCGTTCCACGAATCCTTAGGCCTTGCCAAATGTCCTTCGGAGGAACATCATAAGATGGTGTTCCTCGAAATCGGCTTTTCATTTATTTTAATTTCAACCTTTCTTATTTCTTGTTTCAATTAATTTATTTTAAGTCACATTTATCACTAAATCGGGTTATCAGCGACCCTTTCTAAGGAATCATATTTACAGTTTTTTTAATAAGATTGGTATTTTTTGGAATCCCAGTAGTTGATGCGTTTTCTTTTACTTGTCCATTTTTATTTAAACTATTTTCGTGTACCATTGAAATATAACCGTCCAGCATTCTCTTGACTAAGCATTTTACTAAACATAATTGACCGCATCACTATTAATCGAGATCAACTAATTCTAATCAATCAAAATATTTTCAACTGAAAACATAAAATTGCTTATGCCGTTGAAATATTGTCATTTACAGTCCAATTCACGGTCAAATAAAAGCAATACCAATCCCCAAAGTATTTTCTAAATGATTGGAAAATACTAAACAGCCTCTGTCAGTTAATTAAATAAAACAAAGAAAATTTTCATTCTGTCCTCCGATTCTCGACAGTCTAATCTTCGTCGTTTTCCCACAGTCGTCGCTTCAAGGTTGCACGATTGCGAGAAGTGAAAAAGAGAAAAAGACTTCTCACGGCATATCCCGAGCGATCCTGACGGATCTGACTTTGAAATCGCGACGCGTGTCAATGTCAGCTCCGTCTAGCTGCTAAGGCAGTCAGTGTCAGTGACGCAACGAGACTCCTGCAAAGGCCAGCGCCTTGCTAATTACGTGCAAACCTTCTCCCGGGGAATGGTCGTTGATTGTTGATAATAAAGGAACGGATGCATGATACATTGTACGTATACGTAAAAGACTTCTCCTTTTCTGCGGTGGATGTTCGTAGTTTCTTCGACTGCGGGGATGCGTACGTACTCGTTGATGCAATCTGTTACGCGTCGCCTAATGCTCCCAGTTCTGTTTTCCTTTTTGCTTCTTTTGTTAGGAACGGTAAGGAGGGATTGCTTGGGAAATTTTGTGCGCAGAAGTGATTGTGATTGCGTGGAAGCTTCTGACTTATTCTCTTTTCTTATTTCGTGAATTTTATATAATGAAGAAGTTCTGTCACCGGTTCGAGGCAGTTTCTTTTTGTATAATAATTAGAGGAGGTCGTGTAGTGTGTATTCCCCGAGCAGAACTATGAAAAGAATTTTTATTGTGAGTGCTAGAAATTAATTGGGAATATTACTAAAAATTGTGGACATGATGAGCTACTGCATATTCTGGAAATGAATATTGAATAATTAAATACAAATCCGTCGCGTAATTATCTACGTATTCTTGCTTGCATTAATCCATAGCTTTGTCATTTGCCTTTCGCTACTCGGCATGCAACAAACGAAATAAAAATACGCAAAGAAATGGTAATAGATTCTATTAGATGGTAATAAAAAGCAGAGATGAAAAAGAATGACAAATTGTGGTATAGTGAAAGGAGGAAAAATCAATGTCAAGTTGCAATGCTAAGTCCATATGCTGCAGAAACCTGAATTCTGCTTATTGTTAGTGCAATTTGCATTTTGGTAAATATCGACACGAAGAATTTCAATTTAATTAAACCAAAACATTTCCGATGTTTTCATAATATTTGACTCGTGTATATTATTTAATGAGGCCATTGTTACATTAATAAAAATGGTGCGATTTCTTCATAGGACTTTCGAAATCGTATCACGTGTTTGTGCGAAACGTTCTCTCTTATTGCAGCGAATGGAACGTATATATCTGTGAGATGATAACGTTGAATGACCAGTGTTACGATCTCGTTAAATGTTTTATTGGTGGCGGCAGCTATTTCGACTGTCATACTTAAAGAAAGAGAAAAGAATATTCACCGCCACCAACCTGAATAGCTTGATCGATCAGAGTGATCGTTTCAACAGTGAGTGATCCGGATTCGATATTTATTCCATCGATACTTTTATTGGTTTTGAAACACCTTTTCTCTGATAAATACTTCAATGAGAGTGAAACGCAAAGCAACTCGGTGGGCATTAAAATATTATAGATTTTTATTGTTTTGCAATTTTTATCGTTTAGATTGGGGGAAACATGGTAAGCAAATTTTAATGTATACTTGGTTCATAGAAATTTGCATATAATATATAATTGCGAATATATTTGTATGTAAATATAGAAATAGTATCATCACCTCAGGATACTCTGAATTAAAACAACATTATTCTACATAAACCGATAGCACAATGTTCTACAAATTAAACGCAAAATTCTTAACTGCACCCAAAAGTTCAATTCTCCAAATTGCACGAGGCACTGCATTACACTCGAAAGTACATGCACACAGTAAATGTAAAATAAAGCGTATAATAAAAGTATCACAAAATGTACAATCTCGATTATAGCCCACAGGATCGAAGCCAGTTATCTTCGTGATTAAAGGAAACCATCCAATTAATTTCCCATTACGCACGTCAGGACATTTCAATCCGAGGACCCGACCTCTTAAAATCATCCTTCCTCGGTGCAACGTCCGGCGCAAAAACCGATCGAGCAAGTATTTTCGTGGATCGGAACCCGGATGTGCTCGACCGAATTCGCAATAAGAAAAAGAAAGCATGTGACGAAAAAACGTTGTCGAATCAAATTTGGATCGATCGACCTGGCCTGACGTATAGTGCGTAATAAAAAGGTCCACCTGGACTTTTGGTCATAACTCTGAAACTAGTTAACCGATTCAACTGAACTTTATTTCGGCATTTAGCTGAAGTTTCTTCTTCAAGGAGAAATCCCTTCCTGATCTAACATCACGTTCAAGCCCTCTTTCAAGATTTCCTTCATTTCGATTCTTTCTCGCATCGCCTCGGGTATAATTTCAGTCCTTGGTGCTCGGTAATTGCTAATTGCACGACTCTTTCCACCTTGTCCACTAATCTTCTTCCTCTTCCCTTGTGCTTGGAAGCTCCGCTTTCTTCAGCTTCTTCTGTTTGAGTAGTCTTCTTTTTACTTCCCACGTTACGCGTCATCTTGCAATAAATAGTCCTCCGGCTGCGACGATCCAAATTGTTTAGAAAATTGTACATTGGCGTCAGAATACAAATAGCAGACTCTAGCTGCTGAAGAAAGTAGCTGACAATGTGTCTCTGCCTTATCTTTGCTAAATAATCGACAAGGGCTTTCGCGCTGGAATTATTTTATTATTCTTGCCTCCTCGACTGTAGTTCCTGTGTCTGGCTTGTCGAATCGCAGCTGTGCAGGTTTGCGTAATCGTGGTATAATTAATCTTTCCAGCGGATGAAAATAGGGTGACTTTTTGGAGGAAATGTAACAAGGATGCTCATTGATTTGTGCAAATACTACTACTTGACAAACTTTCTACTATTAGGCTGTCAAACAATGTAAACAAACGTGGTCGTTAATAAATCAAATAAATTGCCTGGCTTCCACTTTGAATAATCGAAACGAAAATAAAATAAAAGTGTTTCGTTCAAAAGACAGGAATCTATATGTGTATACCGCATACACATAGTTGTACATACAATTTCTAACTAATATCGCTTTTCGCAAGCGTTAGGCGAAGAGCGCGAGGAGAAAATGAGGGAAAAAACGGACAGCGCGGCGACGAGAAAGATGTAACGCTGTCAGGAGCACGGTGCTCGCGGGATAGCTTTCTCTGTCGCTGCACGTGTGTAATTAAAGGAACCCGGGTCGCCTCAATTAAAAAAAAAAATGATAAAACCGCTGGCAATTAAGCCGCAGACCCCTTAACCCACTTGCTACTTAACAATTGGACACGCGGCCTCCGAAGGGGTGCAGCTACTTTAAACTTGAACGCACCGGAAAAATGTCAATCCGACTCGAAGTTGCTCGCCTTCCTTTGTGTTTTCTTAGCCGAGGATCTTGCGATTGCCTCGGTGAAACGAGAAGGCTTGCATCTCGTTCGAAAGAGAAAATTCAAAGCATTAATTACTTGTTTTTTTATCGGTTTTTCATTTCTGTAGCGAAACTAATAATATAGGACCAAGGCTCATGAGTTGCTTTAATAATACAGAGATTACACGTAGTTTGTTGTAAAAGAAAACTGATGAAAAATCGATGAGAGAAGTCTAATTGTTCTTAAAAATGTAGCGGAACATGATTACATTTAGGAAACTGTACCTAAATACTTAGGGAATAGAGATTTGAACACTAGGACCTCGCAGTCACGTAATTTCAATGAATTACTGTTCATCCAAAGTAATCGACAAATGGCCAGGTGAAAGTACTATATTGATATCCAGCAAAATCTCGCTTCAATAAATCCGTTTCGCATTTCTGCCGTGACACAAAAACGCATCGCATCGCGGAATCGCTGGAAGGAAACGGATGCTCGGCCCAATTCCTACGAGTACACGCGCGCGCGTGTAAAACGCGCTGAAACACCTCGCGGTCGCCGCAACGCTACACTTACGAAATCGGCATCGTTGCATATGAGTTAAAAGCGAAGGAAAAACGAGGCTCCCGGCTTGATGCGATGGGTATGCGGGATGCGAGCGTGACGTACACTTTATACATACATACATATACACGTGTGTATGCAGATTATATTCAGATAAATCGGATGCGCCCGCTGCTTCCTGCATCATTCCCGCAGGCAACGCTAAGCCTTCCCCCCTTTTCCATCTTGAGCAACGGTTAAAGGTGGATGCTTGGAGGGGAGTGTTTTATAAAAGCACGGTGGGGTATATGCATAGTAATAACTTATCATTAATAAGTAGACATCGGATTTTTTAGCAGATGCAGATTTTTTAGAATGTAGTAGAAAGAGGTAGAGATTTTGATAGGTAGAGATAAAATCAAGATGCAAAATACGGCATATTATTATCATTTCAACAGGTAAATTCATTTTCTAAATCATATTAATAAAATCAATCTGCTACTTTCCCACGTATTCCTGAAAAAAAATCGGATCGTTCTCGCGATTTCAACCCACACCAGATGTACCCTCCAACACGCAATCGATCCAAGTCATCAGCCTCGGGTGCATTATGCATCCTGCACGCATCTAGCGTTCGCAATGGTCGGTATCGCGAATTTGACGGAAACACAGGCGAACGCGGCAGGGAAGCGAGATCCCGTTACTACTGGAACAGCCGTGTTTCAGTTATGATTCCGATCAGATACGATTCGGCGAAGGCGCGGAGCAAATAGCGCGTTTCCCCGAGAGTTACACATTTTCCGAGGCGACGTTTCAATCCTTTAGCAGTCTTTATGTAAAGCGCTCGCATTATCTATGATTTTACCCGTTTTACAGCTCGTTGCTCGAGCGATAAATGCTAGGGGAGGCGGAGGGACGAGTTGTGAAAGCGGAGAGGAGAAACACGAAATTTATCACGAATGCGGCGGAGGTGTGTATCTAGCATTTCTCACTCGCCCCGACGCGTGAGTGCTTTGTATTCGAAATCGTTCAAAGACAGGCTTCAGATCTCCCTTCTGCGCAAATTTAAATTCGAGTAGAAGCGTATAAAGCTGGATCTATGTGGCAGGCTATGGAGGCTTGTGCAGGGAACTGTGGAGTTTATGGAGAAACGTTGTGCATTATAGAAAGTGCATTCGGTTTGTGATGGATCTGAGAAACAGGTCGATTCTAGTTTTTAACTTTAGCAATAACGCATCATTTTTTTTTTGTTTGCTTTATTAGATATTATTATTCTTCTGTTCACTGTACAAAAACCATGTGAGAAAGTTTGATTAGGATTTCTGCCACCCAAACGGCAGAACAAATGGCGAAAGCGTTTATGGTTTCTTGCAAATTCGTAGAGCCATTGTTCTGTGAGCCATAAACGCTTCTGGACAATGCTACGCTAAGGGAATGTAAACGGCTGTGTTGGAACAAGTCCATTTATCAAATGCACACAGGAGTAACAAACTCGTGAGCTGTTGCATCGCGAAAATTCTTACATCACTGCTGCACTTTTGCATCGTAGGATAAGCAAGGGAAACGATATTTTTTCTCGGCCGCTGTGTCGTGACGGGCATCAGTCTTACCGGTCGTTGCGAATTGTCATCTTTCACGAGTGATGAATTAACCAGTACTCTGAAAACCGAATTGCCATTGCACAGTCCTGCAGTGAAATCCTTTGAATTAATTAAGGAGAGAGTTACATGTGCATAAATGCATCGTGTAAACAAACATACTATGATTTGGAGAGAATAGTATCTACATGAGAGATTGTATCTTTTAAAAATATATACATATAATGCAACAAATATAATAAGGGATTCAATCAGATTATTTGAAAGCAATTGAAGCCAACAATTTTAGCTTGTACCTTTCATTGTTCGTGATAAAATCATTAAAGAAAAATTTAATGAATTATCTCAGAATTGACGGAGAAGTACATTTCGCTCTACAAGCAAACACTTGTGCTTAAAATTGTCTGACCTTTTCCTTGTGTGCGTAGAAATTTCTACGGCACTCAAAGGGTTAATTGTTTGATTGAATAATTGTTCGTGACACATAATCTTAGAGTATATTAATTATTCTTTAAACAACGTTGGCAACCTATTTTTATTTCCTCCTCCCCGTTCGAAAGTGTACACATGTTACACAATGTACAGCTGATTTTATTAGCATTCAAATAGCAATTGTTATTACGCTTCAAGTCCCACAGCGAATTTAAAAATACAAAAACACACGCAATAATAATTCCAAATTCAACAAGATCTATCCGAGGATGAAAGCTAGCGTAACAGACAGCCGGTTTCGAGTAAGCCTCCTCGGAACTGGTTGTTCCGCAGAAGTATGTACCGCGGCTCGACGCGGGTGCATCGTTTCCCATAAATCATCGCCGCAACGGCGAAACAGTTTTTCCCGGCGCGCAAACTTGGTCGCGCAAAAAAATCGGCCGACGAGTTGCGCACTTTAGAAGCGCAATAAATAACGCAGTTTATCGAGCATCCCCTCGCCGCGCTTGGCAAACCGTGTCCTCCAGATAAATGATCCTACATCTTTTTCAGTTGCACGCTAGAGATTTCTTCTTCGCTGCACGAATTGAAAGAATTCTAGAGTTGGTTTTTCCGTGCTTGGAATGTACGCGAATTTTTTTCGAGACATATCGCATAAAGAGAGGAGGCATCAATAAATTAAGGCAGTTGGAACGGTAATGGAAGTAATTAAAATGGATAAATTAAATTGCATGGCAATGGTATCGAGTGTGAATCTTGAAAACGCGGAATAATCGGTTTATAGATGGTCTTGAGTACACATTCAATTAACTGTCTCATCAGCATCCAATCGTTTTCCGATTCCCCATGAAAACCGTTCTTAGATTTTCTAGATTCTATAGCGAGATTCTAAGATTGTTCTTCTTACAATGTTGATGCATTTTGACGACTGTCATTGATACGAGCCTTTCCAGAATTCGTACATTTCTTTCTGCAACATTGTTTTATTGTAATATTACAATTACTTCTCGACCCTCCCTCGTATTATTGAGCAATCGATCTCCTCGATCGTCGATCGCTCGCCTGATTCGCGGGGGTGTACATGTATCACGTGTATACACGATGAGCCGACAAGCAACAGGTATAAACATTATATACACCGTACGTGTATGTATCTATGTACGTTGTACAGAGATCCGAGCACGCTCTCGTGAAACCAGTATTTACTGCTGGGGCACAGGCCTGGTAAATCTGGCACGGTATCGCGTGAAGCAACTAGCGAGTACACGAGCACCTAGTGTAGATACCACGTAGAAATATAGAAGAGATTGCAGCTGCGCCGGTAGTTTGCAGCAGATACCGCCCGAAGGAGCTACTGCAGGCCACCTCGAAGAAGATCAGACGTGAAACGCAACCACCCGCCCTTTGGGAAGTTGCTTTGATAGATATTGATCCGGCGCGAAGTATTTTTTCAATTATTAGAGGTAGAGCAGCGTATTTGGAATCGTAGGTATTGGTAATATGGAATATCGAAGTGTTTAAGATGCAATGCGTAACAAAAATGTAGGTCCATTTGCAGAGAAGCAGAAACTTTAACAAAGTGAAACGTCCTAGCATAAAGGAACAAACATCATGACCAAAAGTCCAGGTGGATCTATCTTTTTATTACGCGCTATACGTCAGGCCAAGTCGAACGATCCGAATTTGATTCGACAAGGTTTTTTCGTCGCATGCTTTCTTTTTCTTATTCCGAATTCGGTCGAGCACATCCGGGTTCCGATCCACGAAAATACTTGCTCGATCGGTTTATTGCGCCGAACGTTGCACCGGCGCAGGGAGATTTTAAGAGGTCGGGCCCTCGGATTGAAATGTCCTGACGTGCGTAATGGGAGATTAATTGGATGGTTTCCTTTAATCACGAAGGTAACTGGCTACGATTCTGTGGGCTATAATCGGGATTGTACATTTTGTGACACTTTTATTATACGTTTTATTTTACATTTACTGTGTGCATGTACTTTTGAGTGGAGTGCAGTGCCTCGTGCAATTTGGAGAATTGAACTTTTGGGTGCAGTTAAGAGTTTTGCGTTTCATTTGTAGAACATTGTGATATCGGTTTATGTTGAACAATGTTGCTTTAGTTCAGAGGAAATTGTTAATCATTCATGCAGTATTCTGAGCTGACGATACTATTCTATTAAAGTTTTTGTTTCTCTGCAAGTGGACCTCTTTTGTATTGTATAATTATTACATACCCGAGTGGAAGAAGCAGTAAACGACAAGTCAGCTTCGAAACACTTCGCCTGAAACAGGAAAGAGTTGGAGTTCATTTCCTTTGAATAAGAATACAGTTGAAGAAATAATAAAATAGAACATCATATTCATTGGGTTCTATGATAAATAAAACTTGAAGCTGGCCCTCCTTTTTGCTGGGGTCCCTTTAATAAAATTCCATACCTTAACGAAATAGAAATGACTTTTGCAATTGTGTACATCCATTTTCATTCTTTTCCATTGCACTGCAATGCAAATAGTATTCAAAGAGCCACTTGTTAAAAAGGATTTTATTATTTTCGAAGCCATCTTCCTTATTTTACTCACTGCCATCTTTATAATTAAGAAAGCTACGAGTTAATATTTATTTGCACGAATCCACAAGCTTCTCCAAGACCAGTAACATTCAACTAACATAATCGCCTACGTAAAACTTTCAAAAAGCGGCTGCAAGATCTAGTTATGCAAATAATTATGCATAAATTGCATCAAGTTAAACGCTCGAGGCATAAGTATTAATAATATGAACCTGCTGCGCTTGCTGCTCCGTAACTTAATAATTTTTTCAATCCGTGCGATCTATTATTTTTCATCGAGCCGCACTTTCACATTCCCAGAGATTTAATAATTCCCATCGACAGCCACCCATTCCTTCAACCACTCTTTTTCACTTACGTACGTATTCGAGTCAGTGACAAATTCATTCGATGCTTTATCATTCTGCGAGTCCTGTCCTAAACTCACAGAACGTCGTATTATCGATCGTCCAACAGAATTTTTAAGAGAACAGAACGTTTTGCGATCGTTCTCCTCGGCGAACGAAGTTAAATCAAATAGATTTTACATGTATCTAATCATTTATTATAATTACAATTATAATTATATTTGACTCAATTTCATTCATCGAAAGAGAACGATTGCAAAGTGACGAAACACGGCGAATAAACAGCTACACTCGTAAAATAAGACGTAAATACCCTCGGTTCTGGCCACTTTTATCATTTTCAACAACTAAATTTTGGCCCGAGGGCAGACCTCGTGCACTTACCAAGGTACACTGACGGCTCGTTAACGTGAGGTAATCTTCGTGCTGAGATCGCGCGTCCAAGTTACTTTACTTGCCCCGAAGGCGAAAAGAAAACCGGCCGTTGCAGAAATTCTGTAATTATTATCAATAAAGTGGGAAATAACGCTGAGGGCTTGTAAAGATCCCAGCAGCGAGTGGATATACACGTAACTGTTCAAATTTGCAATTTATTTCGCAATCAGGGTGATCCGTGTGCAACTATATGTATTTTCCGTGGTCAAGAAAACTTTTCTTTCATTCGGTTTTATTTATATCTTATGGAGTTCGTTAGTTGGAAGTTAATTGCTTTTTGATTAATGGAAGATCCTGTTGCATGTATATTTTCTGTTTTCTAGGAAATATTTTATTTATTTGTATGGATTGTGGTCGTCGCGAATTCCTTCGTTTGATTATTTTTTTAATAAACTTTATGTTCTTATGAGTTAAAGGGGGCAAGCTTCCAACGCGAACAACGATTAGGCTGGAACGCGATGATTTCAGCGTGGCTGTCCTAGAAAGGCAGCTCCTCCACGCTTAGGTCTAATTGCTAAGTAGTAATTAGTAGGTGAGCACCGACAGCTTCTAGAGAGGCTCGCTACGAGCAAACGGATCGTGAACCTGGACCAGATTGAAAGTTGAGAAACCAACCATTTTTCGACCGGGCAATGGGTTCATTAATTTAACGACAACAATGATGCAACAGTCTTCTTAACTCTTTTATATTATTTATTTTACTTGTTTATTATGTAACTCGCTTTCTAAAGTGTTCATTTTAACAGTCAAGGCTAGAGAAAACTATTTCATGATTGCCAATTTTATCAAACTGTTTTATATAATACTGCGATATTATAAGTATCATAAGTATTTCCTTTTTAAATATGGCACACACAGCCGCATTTTATTTTACAATGTTATCTTTTGGAAACACGACATATGTTTTATAAAAACATTTAGGAACGTTTTAATTCATAGGTAATCGGGTTAAAATTAGATTCATCTTTCAAACTCGTTAAAAATAAATTGGTTATTAAATTTTTCATCGAATATCATAAAACAAAAAAAGAAATGGGGGGGGGGGAGAAAAACTGGCACACCCCGAGATGCCCTGTAATCCAGACAACTCGTAATTTCGCAGCAGCCATCCATTCGCGGTTACGTTTTCATTTGCCACGGATCGCCATGCGTGTCGCCTTTAATCCCAAAACTCGATTCACCGCCTTATTACCGGATTTTTTTGGAGAAACGGCCGATATAGCGTAAGGGAGGACAAAAGAAGTGAACGAAACGAGAACTGTGTAAAGGGGAATCGAAAAGAGGCAGAAGGATGAACAATAAGAGGAGAAGAAAAAGCGAGAAGCGCAGAGGCGGCACGCAGGATGCATTTTAACTCTCCCCAACATCCGTTCGGACTCCTCGTCCCTCCTCCTTCTCTTTGTTCCCTCTTCCCGGACAAAGCAGAAAAAGGCGAATGTCCGTGCTCTTTCGGCATACGAAGTTCTCCGCGCGTTCGCACGTATACGTGGAAGAACGCTGGCCTCTCACCCTCTAGGCTAGCTTCTCCCGATTATCTCTCCTCCTTTTCGGCTGCGAACGTTCATCGTCCTGATAACACGCGCGACTTCGCAACGGAAGATCATCGGGCGAACGCCGCGTTCTCAGTGGACGAGCACGGATGTAGATGCATGCGTACCGTTACCCCTGCGCGATTCAACCTCCCAGGCGGGAGAGATAACGAATTTACGACTCGATTCTTGCCACTTGCGTTCCTCCCTTACCTTCGCTCCGGCAGTAGGTACTCTGACGCAGATCTAAATCTGGGGAAGCTATAGGAATATGTGGGGCAAGCTGTTGTATCTTGGTTCAATTTTTATATCAGATTCTGCTTTAGGTGATAGTACGAGTTAGGTGGTAGTACAATTCATGGAAAACGATCTGGCAAAGTTTTATAATTTGAATTGGGAAAATGCAGCAAAAGTAAATATCGATTTTTTCAATTTGTCGCTTTTGGGAGATCCCTTGAAAGGCCCTTGATCGTATTTCATAGAATCCAGCGAACTGTCCGGACGGTGAAATTCCGGTTTCACGGGACGTCTACCGCGTTCCACCGATTTCGCAACGGACAGGGAAAACCAGAGGGGTTGGTCGAATAATGTAGGGTACACCGCTGGTAGAAGTAACAGGTGAGATGACGCGGTGCTCACTCGAGCAGCAAGCAGCGGGGAAAGAGGAGGCGAGCCCACTGAGAGGTTTATTAAAGTCGTATTAAGGCCGTCTCGATCTAACATTCAACGAGCTATTCTCGACGAAAAGCAGCCGTTTTGCTAATAGATGTCTTTTCTATGTGTTCGTTAATCAGCGTCTGGAAGTTTGTACATACGTGTAAGCTTAACGTCGTTCATGCAAATTCTTGATTCGCTCGAGCGAATCGCTGGAACAAGTGTCTCGAGTATAATATATGAGTTACTCGGTGGTAGACGCTTGTGCAGCCTTGAAATTTTCTTTTCTTCTTTTTTTACGTTGACTGGACTATCGCTTGAGGATAGAAGATAGCGGGGCTCTTAATTAACAGGATTAACGAAAGGATTAATAAAGTCAGCAGAGAGATTTGGCTAACTGGTTGCCTTTTGAAATCAGATTTAAGACGCACGAATGCGGTGGCATTCGATTTTGTTCTTGCCTGGTCTAAAGAAGCACGTGTCTGTCGATCTATGCTTGGTAGAAGATAACGATGAGAGGAACGGTGGATTCTCTGTAAGTGACGGTAAATCGCGGGTCCCTGAGGCCGTCACTTAGGTGTAGGTCGGAATACCACCACTTACTGAGAATCTACTGTAGTGAGATAATTAAAATTATTTAGTATTTCGTATCTTTTGGCAAAAACTTCCTTGAAATGAGAAATTTATGAAATTAGAATAGAATTCTTTAAATTTTATTTAATTCAATCGATTACCCTTAATTTAACTTGGGAAATTCGTTTCCTCAGCCGCGTTATACTTTTATACTCTTCTGCCCGATTCAGTAACATTTTCATGTACCATCGCGCTTACGTGTGCGTGCATCTTATTAATCTGTAATGTAGCGCACAACCTGCAGTGGGTGTATTATGCATTCAGATTGACAAGCAGATACGCGAGATGCTTCCGGTTTCCATGGACAAGCTTCTGAAGTGTACAGAGATGCATGAAGCAGCAAACTGATTATTATTGTGCAGCGCAGAAGCTTGTTTTCACAATTCGAAAATTAAAAACGAGTTTCCCTACTGTATCCAAAGCTAAAGGAAGCTTATCAATGATTTGCAAAAGAGCAACTTCAACGTCAAGAAAAGTCGATTTTTTTAGAGAGATTCCTTAAACAAATCACGATGGAAATCGGTTGGTATCGCGTATCGCCGTTCGCGAGAACGTCGGGGAATGTAAAGTAGGCGTAGCACGCGGTGGATGCACCGCGAAAGACATCTGAGAAAATGAGGATCCCGTTACGAAGCGGCATAATTGTAGTCACGGCTAATGCGGGGACGCGAAAGAACCGTGATACGCGAGCATGCGCCAGCTGCGCTTAGTATCACGCCGCTGCATAATCGGTGAAGGCCTCAGTATTTGATTGGAATGTTTCTGGGCGATCGGCGAGCCTCGGGAAATTTCCGATTTGCCAAGGATTCAGTATGTGATCGCATGAACGATTAACTTTTGGTGTTTCCATGAATGAAGAACGGTGACGAAACGGTTGATTTTTTTAGAGCATTGACTGCAAAGTGATTAATCATCATTTGATCGAAGTATCTAATTAAATTGCGCATCGCAAAGAGCCGACAGAATCCTTTCCATATAGAAAATTTCCCTTTGAATAAAATTCCATTTTCTCTTCCGGCGGTGCATAACGATATTGTTTACGAATTTTCGCGAGATTAGATCACGGATTTATTCGAGAAGCGATTGGACGCGATTCGGGCAGAGTTGTTACACGCGGCTCGATCTGGCGAAAATTTTGTCGAACAGGTTTCCAGTCTGATAATGTTTCCCGCGCGACCTGATTCGGCATGAAATACTTTCCATGCCGCGGTGAACACTAAACAGATAGCCGAGGAAAATGCGAGGTGGCTGTACGTTACTTACGTGAGCGCATGGCCACGCAGTGGAAAAGAGTTTCCGGTCGAAGGAATCGCTTGGACGAAATAATGAGACTCCTTTGACGGTGTCAATTGGGGAGAAATCGACATTGTTTCTTGTCTTAGCGTGCGAGTATTAGTATTAGATTAAACAAGATTTAACAAGAAGATATATTTATCTTTACCACCACGACTTTTTCAAGGATCAACGAGAACTCGAGGACCTTCCCTCGTCCACTAAAGCTGTGCGCACATGATTCTCCCTTAATTAAATTAATCTTCATCGAGATTAAAATTTTCTCACCAAGAAAAAGCTTCCCTCAGAAGCGTGAAAAGGGACCATACAAAAATTCAGTTTGTTGGTAATTATTGGAGGGTGGGCAAGTTCATTTTCGTAAGTGGATCTGCGGAGAAAGCTCCAAGACGAAGTATAATTTTTTCAATGAAATAGTACATATTTTAATCTATCGATTAATGAATTAATCCTGAGCGACCAGATTCCCTCTTTCGCCTCGACGAGTCCCCTCGTGAAAATTCGAGAAAAGGCTAGGGAAAATGAACCGGTCACACGTTTCGCGTGGCGACGATTGCATAAGCATCTGGAAAATGCATAAACGGCGGCGGGGTCTACACACATCAGAACCGTGCGTTACGCAACGGTACAGGCCGCCGTATAATATCGGGAGATAAGTACCGGTTTCTCGGACGCGAACTTCCAACAAAACGTTGGCCGGTGGACCGTTATTTGTTTTCGATAATTCTAGACCCGATCGACCACTGAAAAGAATTTTTAAAAAAGGAGGTGGGGAGGAGAGAAATATAAACGACGACATCCCGGTAATTGCTTCTTCCTTCGTTAACGAAAGCGTGTGTGAACGGTGTCGCGCGATCCCGTTGCAGAAAGTGTTCGATCGACCGTCCCCTCCGCCCGGCAAAAAAGGTCGTCGTTCAACGACTGACGTTTAATTAAGACGGATATTCGCGGGTCGGCTTCGCACGCGTGGGAGAGCCGGTCCCGTGACGCAACGCGTTATTCAATGCACCTCGATTCGACTTAGGATCGAACCGCGTGGATTTACTACTATTGTACAGGCTGTCCCGTAACTGGTGGCGAAACCGGAAAAGGAGTAGTTCCACGTGAAAAGACAAGTGGAAAATGTGGAATAAAATTTCGTCACTTGTGGCTTCGTTTATCAGGAAAGTGATATTAAACATTCGCATAGTCCGCGCGCATTAGCGATTGAAGCCGAAAATTGTTCCATTGTTTAATGAAGTAAGGCACCAGAATGCAATAGGAAACGCAGTAGAATCGTGTACCCAACACGGCGACCAACGTTTTGAACAATTTCTGAAGTAATGAAGTTTATCGAATACACGAACTTTCTTCTTCAGTCTTGTACAACGTGTGTGATAAAGAAATAAAAATTATCCAAGGTTATTGTCTATAGGTTGAAGCAAATGTTTAAAGCCAGTTTCCTTGCAAAACGAAGCCTCAAACGAAAAAAATGTTATTCCACATTTTCGACTTACTCTTTCGCATAGAATCATCCCCTGTTTGGTTGTACCACCACTTACGGGGCGCCCTGTATACTTTGAAGGGGAGAGAGAGATTCAGGACTTGAAACCCCGCATTCCGTTACATGCCGAGGAATATTCTGTGGCCTTACGTAAGTAACGAGCCTCTCGTACCTGGATTCGTTTGATGGAATCGATTGAAACGGAATTAAAGTTTAATTTCATTTGAAAGTAAGGAGAGGGAGACGTTGATGGAAAATATCATCGACGAAATAAACGTGAGCAAATTATGTGATTCAGGTGTTGTAAGAATAGGCGAGGGCTAATAGGTGAAATGATTGAATTTTTATTGTACACTTCGCTTCGACAATGGAGATCAATGTACGAATTTTTGTAATTAATATACAAGTAAGTATGTTATGAAATACAGTCTTTGTCAAATTGGTGGAAAGGCCGAATAAAATTTCATTACATCAATTGAGTTTAATTCCAATTTATTAGATATTAAAGTATTACACACATATTAAGGTGTTACACACCTACTAATAATTTATCTCCATCCTTTGATTATACATTTCGTATTCCATTTTTCTCGTGTTGCATTTATGGATCGTTACTGAAAAGTAGCATAAACATCAATGATAATGTTTACAGATAACATTTTTACGATCTGTATAATATTCATATAGAACACGTTACCGTACTAAATTATTCCTTAACCACTTCGAGACTACCTCAGAGTAAAAGCTGCTTTATAGTGCACACATAAATTACAATAAGTATTAGCAGGAGCAATGGTTTATTTTGTAAACTTTGTAAATGATCATCCAAGAGTTTAATTTATCGAACGACGAAGCTATTCGATTTAGTGTGCAATCAATGCAACATCATTAAATTAACAATTTCTTTTAATGGAATGAACTCATCTTCTATTCCCTATACTTATTGATTCGAGAAAATTCAAAATAATTACCTGGTATCGAGATCTCCATTCTACAGCTCCTCGCATAACGACTCGATTTTAATTACTCCAATTCTAGAAAATTTCAATAATCACGCAAAAGTCTACGCTTCTGTGAAGAACAAGGTATACAGTTTACAAAATTTGGATTTCTTCAGAGAATCCTCATTGGTGTGTTAACATACCAAATGATAAGGTTAATGTTGGGGAATGGGGGGTAAAATCGGGTACCATTGTTTTTCTAAAATAAGAGCCGCAAAATGCAGTCCACGTATAGTGTTACACTCGGATGGGCCTCAAAACAATGTGAGTTCAAACGCAGAGCAGGGAATATCGTAGTTTTTCCTCCAGAGAATTTTCAGAATTTCGAGTTGAAAAGTATCAGTGTTGTGTCAAGTGAAATAGCTCTCCTTGTTCATTTTACCGCAGGTTCCCCTACATAACGTGTACGGATATAGTTTCGTGACAGGCTCAATATCCTCTTCAATATCCTCTTCAATGCCTGCACTACTTTTTTTCCTTCCATTCTTTTTCCATCTGGTCAGAGTGATTTTCTCGTGTCTCAGGGTAATGGCAGGTGTACAATTAAGGAGAAGCAAAACTGTGCGGAATTCTTCTTTCACCGGAAAACCACGCGTTGATGCTTCATAAAATTGTACAAGTCTCTTTGTAATTGATGGTATCGTGCTCACGTTCGTTAAAGGATTTCTTTTGCGGATAATTACTCGGCAACGCGAAGCTTTGAAAACTCTTCAAATTACAGTGATTACCTAAACGTAGCGTATGTGCATCGCAGATATTTAGAAAGAACGATGCAAAATATATGTAGGTGAATTTAACAAGATAAAAGTCCGAGTTTTATATTCGTGTAATTAACCAATCGATAACAAAATACATACATGCTTTACGCTCTTTTCTTTCGTCAAGAAACCACTGGTTTCTTCTTCATACAGGCATTTTTACTTTCTCATTAATTAATGACTCATCCATGTTCGATTTTCAATAGCATAGTATAAAACTCAAAGCTGGGAAAATTATTGAAACATATCGGAAATGAGAGAAGTATATTAACAGTAAGAAAAAGCCTGCCTTTGCGTCAAACAGATCTGGAAACATTTACTTACTTTTTATTTAAAATATTACTTTATTTGTAGAATACTTTGAAAAATTCCTTCAGCAAGAATGTCGTATCGTTTGCTGTACAATTTCTTCCGCGTATTTCCCCTCAGAACTAGCCTACTCGTCAGACTTTAATTTCTCTTGGCGGTGAAATAAAAAATTCAAACAGAATTTAGAGATTATCTCTAAGATTGACAGGCGCTGGTTAACGACTCCGCTGGCAATTAATACAAGGTAACTTTCCATGGCAGACTCGATCTTTCCCGTTTGATGCGTCGAGTACGTTTTCTCGGTATCGAGTCTCTCGTTAAAGACGGTGCGAAGTAATTAAAGAGCTCGCCCGAATAAAAGCGTGCCACGGAAGTGCCTCGTTCGTCAACGATTAAAAATCACACGTACATACACGAAAGCGCGGTATTTTTCACAGAGAAGCCTTGCCGAATCTTTCCGCTTTATTGCACGGGGCGAACAGTGCGCCAAATCAAACACAATAACGAGCAAGCAAGTGTAAATTAAGTTTTAAACACTTTTACTCCTGCAGTTATGTTATAATGTCGTACAGAATATTTCATTGCAAAATAACGATCAATTGTACGGGATACACGAATGATCATAATTTTTACATTACTTTGAATAGTTCATGGAAAAAAAGATAAGAATATATTTTTCGACAATTATTCTGACAACGAAAGAATGATTAATTCCTCGTTAAACTCATTATTAAGAAAATTCTCAATTCGTTATTTCCTTCGCAAGATGTTGCAAGACGAAAAAAAAGAACAAAAGCTAGACGAAGATTCCAAGTTTTACGTAGCAGCGTTAGTTCGCGGAGGTAATTATTAAGCTTTAATTACAGTAAAACGATTACGGTATCCTTGATGAATAACCACGAGCTGTGATTAGTTAATGATCGTCAGCAGAACGTGCCTCTCAATTATAATCGAACTCGAAGATCGTATCACGACGATCGATGTGTGTATTTCTAACGGCGTGTTTTCGTCGGACTTCCTTGTTTTTCCACCGACTAAGAAAAGATAAGGAACAGGACGGGAAGAAAAAATCGTTTGCCATTGATTTGGTTGAAATTTCAAATCGGGGACGTCGAGTCGCGTAATAGAATGCTCGATGCATTGAGAAATGCCTATACAATCTAACTCTCCGGAGGTTTGAGTCGCTCGATCCCCGATCTTCATTAAGTCGGATCATTAAATCGGATCGGATGAAGTTCGTATCGGGTGTGCGTGGCGTGATGAAAATTTATTCATAAATTCACAGCCGACCAATATATATATATATATATATATATATGGGAACGCGTTCTACGATTTGCATTTCAACATTTTTCGTTTTGCTTTTATTCGTTCACCTCTTTAATTAGTCATGTAGGACGAAAAGGAGGCGAACGAGGCTCTGACTGACAGAAAATTACGCGAATACGTAGCAGCGTTACGATAATTCCTGGGCAATTAGCATTTTGCAACATCCTGTTGTTCGACATGCGCGGTAAACAATTTTTACCTTCATATATAACGATTTTTATAGCTTCATTTCTTTGGATATTTGCTCCTGTGTAAATTTAGTAGAACAATGTTGACACGGTGATAAAAATAATTAAGACATCTTGATGGATTGTATATTTAAATAAACTCGAGGGTGCCGCAAACAAAATTCACTCAATTGGAAAGTGGGATCACGAAAAAAAAAAGAACGTCGGTCAACTCATTTGCCTTTAAAATAATATCAACGGATCGGGTTGTCACGCCAAAAGTTCCGGTGGAATATGCGACACGCCAGCAATCGAGGATTAATTAAAGCCCCGGCGAGTATACCACCGGTCTTTAACAGCCCACCGACGGCGGTATGTTAAAATGCCATTCGAGAACTGCGTATAACCGTGCAAAAGATACGCGCTCACGAAAATAAGGGTACGATGCCGGACGATGTGAAAGTTTCTCTCGTGCGTGCCGCGAGCTCCGTATAATTCCGCGAATATTATTCGTTGACCCTTTAATTCGAACAATCGCCGTATCGCCAGAAAAAGGATGTCCACGAAAAAGAGAAAATGAAAGGTACAGGATGTCCCGTAACGGGTGGTACAAC
Organism: Holcopasites calliopsidis; assembly: GCA_023838395.1. NCBI lineage: Eukaryota > Metazoa > Arthropoda > Insecta > Hymenoptera > Apidae > Holcopasites > Holcopasites calliopsidis. Next base: position 742,351 of record JALHAQ010000011.1, read on the forward strand.
CGAACCAGGGATGATCCTATGTGAAAAAGTGAGTCGAAATTTTGTCATTTGACGCTTCGCTTGCAAGAAAAGCGATTTTAAATGTTATAGCTACGGGTCGCCCTGTATTTTATACCGATGTTGCTCTTCAGTCGCACGTGAAATCGGTTGCCTTCGAGTTACTTCCGTGTCGCGAATTATTACGGACACTCGGAATTATCCTTTAATCTATGGTTATAAATGCACGTTTATAAGAGCGGTTGAACATAATTATTCGCGTTGTTCGACGATGAATCAGACGCGGTCATCTCGTGAGATCGAGACCGATGTTTCCCTGGGAAATGAGAAATAAATGTTGTTTGCACGAGTGAGCCGCCAAGTCGATTTCCGGTTTATGAGATTTCAATTACTCCTTCGAGTAATTTGTTGGGCAAGATTGAGACATCTGGGGAAGCTTGGACAGAGATGCAGTGCTTGAATCTTTTAGATATTTAGATAGTATTGGGATTGTGGGGGTAATTTATTTTTATATTCTTTTGAAAAGAGTAGGAAAGTACTTTTAATGTAGGGATTAATATATTCAGGTGAAATAATCATGTGCTTTTGATTAAAATTTTATATAATATTAGTCCCATTTTGGGTATTGGTGAGTGAGAAATTATATGAGATTATTTTACCCGCTGAATCTTCCAATGATAATAATTAATAATTTGAATCATTGGAAAATAATTGATCACAGCAAGCAAAGATGAAGATATAGTATTATTGGGTACTATAAAGTATTATCTACTTAATCAGCTTTTTCAAAATTTCTACAACATATCCAAGAAAAGTAAGAACGATATCTTAGATTGGTAATTTAAATTATGTAAAATATGTATGTGTATCAGAACCTTTAACATTTAGGACAATTTTAATTAAATCAGTCGGATTAGTTCGATCAAGATAGAAGAAAAATGCTTTCTGTTCGTAGATCAGTAATAAGAGTACAACCATCATCATCATCGATCACTCGTGTCCAATTCACCTTCTTAAAATTCTCAAAACCCGTCCGACTAAACGTCAAACTCCGCGTCACTGTGAAATTAATTTAATTAAACATTCATCCAACGCTGCGTCGATTTCACGGTTTTAACAGTATCTTCCGGTCCACGAAAAAAGCAATATCCTTTTCGAAATTCGCGCCGCCCGAAGGGCATACATATATACCTACACCATAATTGGCCATCAACGGGAGAGTCATGCGGGTTCCGTTGCCCGGAAACCGCGCAGCGAATTTGTACTCGCCTTAACACGGTATTTAATTAATCGAGTGGGCAGTGGTGATCGGTACTGTTGAAAGGGAGCAAGCAGGAAGAAAGGGAGGAGGAAAGGTTCGTAATCGTTTTTCGGTCCCGTGGACGACGTACGTGTGTATGGTATTATTTATTATCCAACGAGTCGTCGACAACGTTTAAGAACGGGCAGATCCGTTCCGCGTCTGTCGAGTGGAGATCTGGGATTTATCGTCTTGCCCGAGGTATATATTCATCGCTTCTCGGCAATCAAATGTTTCTTTTAATCAAATATTTCTCTATCAGCAACTCGATCATTTTCAAATTCGATACAAGCTATCGTTTAACGAAAACATATTAGCGGAGTGTTTTCATTTCCAGAAGAAATTTGCTCATTGTTTCTTTCTTTACAAAATTATCAGAGCTACGAAACATTCCTTTGCGTCTTCCTTGGTACGAACAATGATTCTGGTTTTAACCGGCCGTAGATTTGTGCTTGTAAATAAGTATAGCTTCCATGGTAAATATTTCGCGCAATAAAGCAAACGCGTTAAGGCAGTAGTCACATTCAGGCAATACTCCGTTTACGACGCACTTGGTTAAAGCTTGAACACGTTCTCGCTTTGGGATATTTGTAAACAGTGTTGTTACACCTTGTACGGCTTGCTGCAGGACATTGAACGGTAGCTAATACAGCGGATTACATTTAGTGTACGCGTGGCAGGGGTGAACGTCGAAAGCGTCTCGAATCGTCGCGTCGTGTAAAATAATTAATAATTTGTTTCAATTAGGTCTTCCAGAAAAGCGGTTAACGGTGATGAGAGTGTAGTAGAGTGTAGTAGAGTGTAGTACAGTCTAGAGAGAGTCAGTGCTTTGAACCAGGACCTGTACAAATGATGACGCTATTAGATCAAGCGTATAAAAAGAGGTGAAACGCAAAAGGACAAATCTTCTGCCAGGTACGATCCAATCGGCGTTTAAGGAGGCTGAGTTTGAATAATTACTGCCAATTACTTCTACTTGCGACAAAGTGCGTTTAGCCGATATGATTTATATTGAATATCTCCTTTATATTTATTATGTAACTTGCGCCGCATTCGTCTCACGCAAGATTCGTTGGACGCAGCTGAGTTTTAGACTCAGGAACCTATCGAAGCTTTTTATTGATTAAACTAGAAAGCTAATGCCTTAACAAATAATTAATTGCGCGATTGCGACTGTGCACGTATACAATACGCTTAGGAAACCTGCGTGTACATTGCAAAACCCTTCGGAACGCCTTTCCGCTTTCCACGCGGGGCGTTTACTTAACGTTTGTTTCTTTTTTTTTCGCATTGAAATACGAACGCGACTTTTCCTAAATTCTACGTGTCTCGGGACGTTGGAAGGAGAAAGAGAGTGACGCGTACACCAACAGCTCCGTGACTAATGTGTAACGGCAAATGGCAGAACGAGCGGAAAGGGAAAGCCTTAATAAATCTGTACCGAGATCCGATCGCGCCGAATATATTTCGCGTGCTTTGATGCTCAGCCGTGTAAAGGAACAACCGTGTCCACGTCGAAGGATTTACGCTCGGGGCCAGACATAGGCGACCATGAAACACGGTATTTTATCCGGACAGGGCAATCGCTTCGTTTCGACACTCGAATAAATTTTTATTTGTCCAGGACCCGATTCAGTAAGTGTACGTATACTTGCATACGTAATTTAAAAAAAACAAGAAGCGCCCCTTTGGTTCCATGGCTGATTTCTTATAGTATCTGTTGAGAGAGCGTGTGTTATTTATGAAAAAGAATAGTTTATAAGAAGATTATTATTAACTGGCCCGAAATTGTTTAATCCCCTTCCGTTTTACTTAATCTGGTCCTAATCGTCGTTATCCTTCACCATTTCGTCCGAAAACAGTTAAAACCCTCAGAGCGCTAAATATTTTTCCAAACAAATCTATCGCGTTGACATTTCTATGTCATAGATTCGAATAATTACATTCACAATAGATATAGCGCATTTCATACTCGATCGAGTTTAAGTGGACCGATTGAAATTCAATTCCCCATTGCAATTGCACGTAGACAGCATAGACTTAAGGATTTACAGTCGTGGTTTTGTTGGCTGACACAATACAGGCTGCTGTAATGCCATTAATGTTGGAGTTATGACGACTTGTACGATTGTTAAGTAGCGATACCGTAGAACCGAAACAGATCGTGTTTAGTGTGACTTATAATGCTCCCGCTACCAAGCCACGTGCTTGTTTCAATTCCACCCGAGAGCAAACTCCGGACAAGCGGTAGTTTCGACGTGTCCATATTAATTTGCTCACCCGCTGTAATTAGAAGATAGTGCAAACTGAGTTCAGTATAAGCTGAAGCTACAAACTATCTTTCCAGAGGAATTGTTCTAATCGGAATAAATCAGTTTTATAGAGAGTTTCGTTTTTAAAGTACATTCTAGATAGTCAGATATCCGTTTCTAATTCCTGTACGTGCTTCAGCACCCTTTCTCTAGGCACATTAAGGAATGCATAGACATACGTTAGCAGTCTGTAGAATCGAACGCGTTTACTGGCGATTTCCTCGCGGCGTGTTCTTGGAAATCGCTGCTAAATTACGTCTTTAACCTGAATGGACCTGATTCTTAAGTCGGTATTCCAGCAAATACTCGCTGAGACTTTTATTCCGCGCCACGAGTTATGATCGTGGATTCTCTCTCGTCCAGCACCATCCAATTTTTTCATCAACATAGTACTGGCTAGATTAGGGGCGTTAAAGCGTAATAAAACATCGAACAGTAGCATTTTTTTAGTAATAATTATAATATTAAACGATGGAAAGGTGCACGGCGAATTTTAGAAAATGCGGGATAACAATATTTCCTTTCCAATTAATATACATATATCCCTGGGTTCATAATTCTCTACTTTAATATATCTCGTACACGAAGTAAAAGTATAGACAGTTTGATTCTTATAAAAGACTTACACGAATTAAATCAGATTCCATAAACTTTATCGTAATTAGCAATGTTCGTTTGACTTCGCGATTTCGTAAAAATTGTTCCACTCGACGAACTCTCAACAAAATTGCCCCAATTGTTATGTCGAGGGCTTATTTGACAATGTCAGAATTTCTCTTCTGTTCATCTCTGTTAATATAACACACTTAGGTGATTATCATGAAAATGTGAGCAGTCACGCTACAAGCTCAAGCCTTTCAATCACGCGTACAACAAACCGTGTGCACATATTAGGCAACTTACAGCGCGTTGCGTGTGAATAGTTGCGACTCACGATATTTAATGTGCTAGCTTTGAAACGTCGTTAGGAAACGCTGCTTTCATTCGATGCTCGAGTCCGATGTTTATACAACTATTATATCTCTTCTTCTGTAGTGTGGACATTAAGAAAATCTGTCTGCTTTATTTTTCGAAACATTTGCCAGGGCAAACATTTGCTGGAATTTCATTTCCATTGACAATTCTTACATTTGTCACACCAGTGAAGGTTAATTTTGAATCCGATTGTTATTGTCACGTCGCAAAAACAAGATTAATTTCTAATTACATTCGAGTTGCAATTTAATCATCGCCGAATTAGCTCGAAATCGATTCAGTTAAAAAGTATACAAAAATCACTATCTAATTTCTCTCGGCACGCAGAACTGCTCTTTGGATCAACTCTCGAGAACGAGTGGGTCACGAATACTTCCGAATTAACATCCCACAAAGAAAGAAGCTCCGCTATAAAAAGAGGAAGCGAAAATTAATTTCGAATCGGACTAATCCATTAGGTTAGTTTCGTCTGCACCCCTGTTCGCAAGGGTTTGGTAAAAGAGTTCTGTCGAGGAATCGCTGCCGCGCCGTTTCTAGGCCAGCGAGGCTGGCCTACGCCGTGAGGCGCGATCTCGTTTTTCGATTAAAATTCGATACAGCCTGGTAACTGTAACTCGGTTCGCCGCTCTCGAAGAAACGTTCGAACCGGTGCGCGCGTGAGTGCAGAGACGACCGAGCCGTGTGGCAAAAAGGCCTGAGGAACCGTCGCGTCGTGAGCAAGAAACGAGGAGACGTTGCGTCCATCAACGTTCGTTCGTTCCCGAATCAACGGTGCGCATTAACCGGTGTTAACGGGCCCTCCTCGTAAACGAGAGATCCTCTTGATTGGCATTCGGGGTAATTCGCGTGAAACGGAGACGAAAAGGAGATACCCTACATCGCTGGATCGGATTTGCCCGTTCCCCGACTGGTCTTTAACTTTCTTCAAGCTTCGATGTTTTCACAATCTCCTTTCTTCTCTCCATTGTTTTCAATAGACAATAATTCATTCGGGGCTGCAATATGCTGTCCACGTATAACGTTACATACAGTAGAGGAATGTGGAATAAAACCCCAAGGGAACCACTTCAAGTCCCCTTCAGAACTAGAGCTCTTTACTCTACATATAGTGCACATAGAAATTCCAATAACTGTTAGCAGGAATAATAATTTATTTTGTGATTAAACCCAAAACCATTGCTCATCACCAAGGAAGATGCAAAGGAATTTTTAATAATTCTGATAATTTTGTAAGGAAACAATGAATAAATTTCTTTCGACACGACGAGTAAAGGAGGCTGGAATAAAGCAAAGGCTTTACAATAAAATTGTTAAATATATTACAAGTGTCCCGTTTTATCCCACATTCCCCTACTCCGGGGAATATTAACAAATATTTCTGTATTAATACTGCGCCCTACAAAATGAATTTTCCAAGCAAACCTAATTTAACTCAAAGTTGCCTCTCTTGAAAAAAAAAATAATTTCAATATCATTATTAGTAATGAATGTACTTTCAGTTACTTTGGTATTATTTAAAGAAGGGCTACACAGTTCAATGCGCCACAAAGTTGAATCTCTTTTGCCCCAACCGCGAAATAATTATCACCTCCCAAGAAACAGCGACCGCTCGAAACTGCACACACGGCGACTCCATTTCACACCTGACATTCCGTCACTTTCATTGCCAATAGCGAACGAAACTCCTCGGGGAAAAACGCAAATCGTTGCAATGTCACACGAAGCGTGGTGTGCGGTAAGGAAAGACAAGGCTGCACCACGTGTCTCATTTCGCGCGGCCACCGAAACGCTCTTTTTGAGACACTTGGAAATTTCCTTCTTGGAAAGTGACGCGCGGGTAGGAGGGACAGAAAGGTTGTTTAGCGAACCGCGAAATAATTAGCGTTTTCGTATGGCAACCTTCGCGAATCTTTTGTGTTCTGTCTCGTGAAAAGGGAAAAGTTGGATGTGGACAAAGGCGGATCAGAGAATAGCGTTGATTGATAGTACTGTCTTGTATATTAGGGAAAAGCGTTGATACTACTCTTTTGTAAAAAAAAAAGGAAAATGTTTAAAGAAGAAAAGGGCAGATTAGAGATGTCGAATGAAAACAGCAGTTTTAGGTAACCAATAGCCGATCGTTGTTGTTAATTCCTGGAAATTTCCAGTTCGCTAGCCAGTGTAGCAACCTGCATAACAGGATTCGGCTGCGTGAGAGTTTGACGCGATTATAAAAATCCGCGAGGGGCCAGCAACCTGATTCGAACGCATTAATTGAATGAGATCACCGCCGGGCCCGAACGAGCGACTCGATCCTTCTCTCCCACGAAAGTCTTTCCAATAGTCCTCTCCGTCCTCCTCGACTTTTACACGCTTCTGGAAACACGATCGCCTTTGTCAGGAACATTTTTCGTGAGCTCAGCTTTATTTTCGAGAGCAGACACGCGGATGTTTTTTAATGAAAAACGCGAGGGCCGAGGTGTGAAGAGAGTTTCTTGGTATTATGGCCAATGCAGAATGAGAGTAAAAGATATGGTTTTGACAGCTCTCGTTTTCTTTTTACATATTCCTGAATTATTCACGTATTGAAGAATGTATAACAGCTGCATCGAGTAAAAACAGTAAAAAGAGGAATTATTATTTATTACTGGAGAACTATTTATGAGAAATTTACCTGTTGACCCGCTTTTAGTTCTCCTCAGAAAGAATTTAAGGATCGATGAAAGTGAGTTACCACGTATTGGTCTTTGCAAATTCAAATTTGATGATATGGAATAGTTTTATGGAATAAAATGTACAAGGGCATGAAAATTATAAAGGCTTCTTAATCAATCGATTAATTATGTGTAAGATATTTGCTGGCTATTTTTAACAGATTTCTTTCATTGCATTTTGGGCATTTTTATCTTATCCTACTTTTGAGTTTCGTGTGAATTGATATAATTTTAGATATATCCTTTTTCTTTATGGCAAAATGTGCAGCAGTAAATTCCTTGAATAATGTACAACTTTTTCACTATACTTTTAATTAGAGCCTCTGTCTTATTCTGAAAAAGCTGGCCAATTAAGATTTTTTTTCTAATTCGCATCGGTTCATGGATCTTTTTTAACTTTAAGTTTTTGTGCGTCCAACAATAATTATTCTCGCCTTTTACAATTCTTGTTGCTTGCCGAAAATTTAGTAGATTTTGGCTGCTTCGTTTGTGCAAATGTTTTCATAATCCTTTCTTAAAAATAGAAGACAAAATAGACAAAAAATATAGATTAATATAATCTTTAGAATCAATATAACTACAGTGTCACTTCGAGTCCCAAATTAAAGTCATAAATATGTACAAATTAAGTGCAAAAAATTCTTCTACCTCATCGTACGATAATTAATCCATTTGAATCGACTCCCTCGCGTGCAAGTCAATGTCATTCAATTTGCCACGGTAGAATTAATTGACGCATGTTTACACGTAAATAGTTGTCATGTTGAGCATTTATCGCGGCACATAAATTCGCTCATACGGGACGTGATGCGACTGGTTGACAGAAATAACCAGAGGAACAACGCGTTGAATACCAATGGATACTTTTCTTACTTCTCACGAGACGTCGAATGATCCTCGCGCCTCATTCTGCGCAATACACTTCAATACTTCTGTCCAATAACAGACGAGCAGGTTCCTTTTTAAAACCCTTTGCTACCAACCCTTGTCTACCAGCTATCGTCGACTATCTTTGATTAGGAGCAAACTGAAGAATCGCAATTGATATTCAAAACTCGTGTATTGTAAGAATATTTTCCTGATGCAATATAGTAAAACGGTATAACGATCGAACCTCTACTTGCTATTGATAATGGATTTCTGTTGAATCAGTTCGATACATATCCTCTGGAAGATTTTAAGATTCGTTTGATTAAAGAAAAAGAAACGGAGGTTTGAAGGAACCGGAGGTAAGAAATTAACACGTTCCGTTCCGAGCCGTTTTTGGTGCATTAAATAAACATGTAAGCGTGTACCATCGATGGTACACGCGCCACGGAACGTGTTAACAAAAAAAAAAAACTCGTCAGAGGAATTTAGAAATATAGTTCACGTTAATTATCAGAGGAAGTTTTAGTGCTAAATTATTATAATATATTATAGTAGCCGCAAGACAATAAAAAATGAAGGATCTTGTTTTGTGCCGACCAGTTCTCTCCCATTTGTTTTGTATTTTAATTAATTACTGCGTGGAGTTACTTGTTTCCACCAAAGGTGAACGTAAAGTAGGGTCGAAGGTTGGTCAGGGAATTAATTTTCGGTAAGCAGCGTCTATTATCGGAAACTGGGTCGGGTAACGGTGAAATTCACACGGACACGGAGACGAATTTTCTGTCCTAGCTTCCGGAGCTTCCGGTTATACCCACAATCTTTGTGAAAAGGAAATTCCTGCGGTATCTTTTAGCCACTTTAGAATCTCGCTCTATCTCTTTTACGGTCGAATAATATTTCTCTGTGGCGCAATTGCGTTAGAAACATCCGGAATAATTCCATTGTTATCGTTATTTCAATTATTATTTTAGAGTGCCTTCACTTCAATTATTGTTTTAAAAGTATTGTTGAGGGAGAGAATCCTAGCTTGGAAATTCCAAAGAATTCTGAGCAGTTCCAGTTCCATTCCCTCTTTCTTTAAATCATTGTTTTAGAACTACACAGAATACTGCTATTTCATTTCACCCCAAATCTCGAGTTATCTTCCCCTTCATTGATGTCCAAAACCTTTCTTCCAACATTAAATAATGCTCCTCAATTATATCCCTGACCACATAATAATTCTCCAATCGACATGTAACTCTCGCCAACGAACTCCCCATGTGAAGCAGCTATCTCGATCTCTACTAAGTAACTCGATCTCCGCGTGTCTTCCATACGATTACCATAGCTAACGAGGAAATCGTAATGCATAAACTGCGCTTTCGTTCCCGCGTGCGTGGATACGCATGTCCGCGTAAGAAATCGCGCGGTCGCGTTAATTATTCCAAGTGCGCGGTTCTCCGGGCAGAGATCATTAGGGGATCGGCGTGGCGGCGAGCGGAAAAAAATACCGCTTGCCGGTAGACGGCGAAACACGTAAACAGTCGGCGTGGAACGATATTTATGGCCGGCCGATAATTATCATCGGATCTATTCTCGCGTGGAAAGCTCGCTGACAGAGGTAATCGGGACTCGCTCGAAACGAACGGGACCGGAGAGAAAGTAAAGCCAAGGGGATACTTCGCGGCGAGCTCGCCTTGCCTCTTGGATAATGTTTAATCACGATTATTAGAATTAATGAACGGGCTCGAGGCGCGAACGTGGTGGACTATGCAAAAGTCGCAGGCCGTTTATAACTGACCCGTTTCGATCTTAATAACAATTTGATTGGCAGTGAATTATTATTGTTACACTTGGGTGGACGTATTTCTCACCCTTCTTCATTTGTGAGGAAAACGTTCGATCTATGCAGTCGATAGAACTTATTGTTTCATAAAGTTCTTGTAAAAAGAATCAGAGAAAGTTATAAAAAGAATTTATTCTCTTTTCATTCTTTATTCTTTCCTAATTCTTAAAATTAAGAGGTCTAATTAGAAGACTCTTGAGAGGTGGCCTAAATTAGACAAATTCTACTTCTTGAAAAGCGTAGTTAATTGTGTCAAGCAATGAAAAACATTCAGCGAAGAAAATAAACAGGAAGTTTACTAGAAAGTAAATTGTTCGAAGACAATATTTTGTGAGACACGAAACCGCTAGCAACACTGACGTGTCGAACACGCCAGACTGTTCGCACCTACACGAATGCATATCATTCTAATTATCCTCGCCGGATTTTCTCAAGTATTTTCGTTCCTTTCTTACACTCTGACGTTTTTCGTGCGACCCGCAACCTTCATTCCAGTCGGCAAGGAAACGAGGTTTTTCCGACCAAGTTTTTGCAATAATTTCGTTCAGAATGTACAACATTCGATTGATGCATTATTTGCAATCGCTGCTCGACCTTCGATCATTTTTCCATTTCTTTCATTTCCGTTTTCAACCATTACGTTTGTTCTGTAGGTAAAAAAAAATGATTAACAGACATCCAAGCAATTATATAAAGTAAGAAAATCTATTTCGTACGTAATCGAACCTATTTTCATACCATTCAATATAAACTTTTTTCTTTTAATTCTCCTATGAAACAACCCCATCGTTAAATGCTTGCTCTGCCCTTTGCATAATATGCATTTTACAATCAATTTTATCACAAGCATATCCATTCGAGGTACCGATTCAATTTATTAAACAACACGAAAATGAGAAGTTAAATTAATCTCATTAAATTTAGCTCTTTATTTTTTATTGATATGCTTTTGCTGTCCCACATTTTTTTGCCTATCCCCTTTTTGTCTTAAATAACGCTTAAACCGAGGAGAACTCGACGGTGTAAAGGCGCAATTCCCGATGATGATCATTTGCGAAACCGGCTAACGAAGCGCTACTCGCACCGCGCGCGCGTAACGAGTTAATAAATGAGCCTGCGAAGCGAGAGCGCGTAGTAAACGAATATACAATGGCCGAGCGTTAACACCGCCGCTATGTAGGGTAACGATTGCTCGTTCGCTGAATTGTTCCCACAGTAAACGCGTTTCTTTTTTCTTTTCGTCGCTTTGCCCGCGGAGCGCCGCCGGTGCCGATCGATCGCGGGACGCCTGGCGAAACTCGCGTTCGTTTCGTCATTTCGTATTTACTCTGCCTCTGGACAATCGGTTCGTCACGAAGCGAATGTGGCAATCGACTTGTGCTCGTGAAATGAACGCCACATTTTTGCTTGCTTTTGAAACATCCGAGGAGCAGTTAGTGCATCAGAGATAGAGAAGTGATTTAATAATAAGTAATAGTAGATCAAACAAGAGAAGAGTTCCCTGATTTCAAACAAAATGTGTTGATACAATAAGTGTAATTGATAATCGCCAAAATGTCGTCTCTACAACGAATTTATATTAGAAAGAAAGAACGTTAAGTGATTCCATAGTTATCTTTCTGTCCCTTCATTTCCCCCTCTCGTTTTTACCGTTCCAATCGTAAGAGCGACTAATGGACAGATCAGTCGGCGCAGCGACAAGTTGCCTTTTGTAGTCTCGACAGCAATTATGATTTTAGAGCAGCCAATATGAGAGGTCCCGTTCGATCTCGCGCCGCGGCAATTATTAAATCAGCCGGGGCGAAACGTGAGAGCGAGTGGGTAGCAATGAAATAGAACGCGGTCTCTCAGTGTCAGGTACATACCTCGTAGCTCAACTGGGCTTTTAGTGTGTTTAAAAGTGACCACTTCGGGGCGAGATTAGTGGGAAAATATGTGCGAGACCGGGCATTCTTTGTAAATCATGCTGTTCGCAGTGTATATCGTATTATTACCGCAACAGTCTTTTTAATATCGGCTGAATTTATTATTAATATGTTAAGGAGAAGGAAAAAGATAATACGAATAACAAGCCGGCTTGATTTGTTTATGTAGCCTCGTATGTTCGACTTTAATTCTTTACTTCCCAATCAGACTTCTTACAGTGATTTCTGTGTCGGCATGATAAATAGGATTTCCACGTTCCATGCAAATGCGATATGCTAATTGGAAATACAACTATTTGCATTTCAACACGCTTTTGCGCATTCAGTCGTTTTGATAAAAAACAAAAAAAAAACAAAAGACAAATGGTAGCAGTTGAATTTGCCTTATCTTCGTGCACCGATGTCAATTTAAAGAGCCTCTTGTCGAGATAATCCACGTGTTCCATTATCGAAACAAGTTTGCTATCAATGATTGCGAAGGTGGGTAATAAATGTATTTCTCCGATTGCCAAGAAATCATTTTTGAAAAGCATAAACCAATGTATTAAAAATATATTAAACAGTTTATGTTGAAAAATAGCTTGCGATGCCAGCGATGTAGAGCTGTAGGCAAATTAGCTGTTAGTTCGACAGATTACTGATAAGAAGGTGAAACAAACATCCCTGTGAAACCTTTGACGATGGTGAAATAAGTCAAATGACACATTTTACAATAAATCACGTTTACAAGCCATTATCTGCTTCTCCTAGCTTTCTTTGGGTCTTGAACCGTAGTTTCTCATTATCGCCACTAAGGTGGAGCACCTAGGTTGATTTTAAACTTCAACTAGCCTATATTTGAACCATCTTCTCTAATAAAATGGTATTTATTAAAAATTCAATGATGTTCAATACACAGTTTGCTTCAAGAATACGATGACGGGATTTATTAAGAATTGGATGCTCCGAAATTGCTTCAACTGTAAATTAATTAAGCAATTTCCACTTGAACCTGAATGATTAACTCATAAATTATTATACAATCATATGAAGCAATCATGAATTTAGATCCTAGTCCATATTCGAACCATCCCCTCTACTAAAGCAGATCATAAAATACGATAATGCTCCCTCGATTACACACGTTTGCACTTTGGTATTATCTGAAACTCTTCCGCAGTACTAATTACGAGCAATATCTATAGTAAAATATGGCCTCCGATTAGAAATAGATTAAGACACAGCTGGAATCGTGGTTACTCGAGTACAAGTATTATTATCACCGACTGTTACAGGCCTTGGGACTGTGGCTGATTTAATAAGCGCCCACGCTTTCCACGCGGAATGAAAAGGTCGAATATGAAAATGATAAGAGAGTCATTTCATTATCGATCGCTGATCGAACCGCGTGGAAACATTCAAGAATGTTAGGTGAGAAGCTTTTCTAGAGAACTTCTCTTCTGGATGTTGAAACTGTATCGGGCGTGTGTCGCAACGATGTTACTGTAATCGAATTACGCTTAGCGTGACGCTGCCTTGCTCGATTTTATCGGTACTCGATCGGTATTGAATTGCAAGAAACTGTTGCGCGACTCGGAGTTACATTTGCTTCATTACGTTTCATCTGAATTAAATCCTTGCATGCCGCAATAGATAATTTGATTATTCCATACATTCAACAACACAACGAATGGAGATTAAAAACAGTTAATTGAAATTTAATGGAAGCAACACAACCGATTGAAGGGAATTAATTAATTGCCTGTAACCGTTCAATTTGAAATTATTCATAAATGCGAGCGATATCGAATGATTGATCGAATTACATGCTTCGCCCAGGAGTATTGCCAGGGAGTAATAACCAGCTTCACCGTCAAACGTATCCGCGTATTAAAAGCAGACACGCGAAGGATGAAATACGAACCACCGAAGGCTAATTACCGCAAACTACCTAAACGCGAACCAAGAACCATAGAAAACGTCGGTTCTGTAGCGAATAACAGAGTCGATACTGGTACAATACACGCATCACTCTGTTCAATGGTCAAACTGCTCCCAATTGCTCCTCTCCATTAAACGAGCTGGACGGCGGCGGTCGAAACGATCATCGGTAAAATCGGCCCGCTCTCGTACGAGTGAAACGGCTTTATATGCATCCGCCGTTGGCCTTATCGTCTCTATCTACTCGAAGCAGCTGCACCTGCGACGAGGAAAGCGGAGCAACGCGTCGTGCGAAGCGTTCTCGTTCTCTCGAACATAGAAAATTTCGCATGCCAGCGATTAAGAAACTTCGATATTCGATCAATCATCCCTCCAAAGGGATGCCACCGAAATTTCTGGATCGCTCGAAATAGTTATTGCAAGTAAAAGCACGGCTACGCGGAAAAGAAATTGTAGGAGAGGAAAGGAACGATTCGATCGCGTGAAAAGATATTCCCATCGATGGGATTCGGTGTAGTGCAAAGGGAAACAATAAATATCTGAAAATCCCGGAGCAGACAGAAGGGCGGTAGAGTGCGCGAGAGTGAATAGGAGTGGGAAGAAAGGGAAAGAGAGCATCGGCGTTATTGCAATCGATCGCGGCCTCGGTGTCAGGTATGCCTTAGCCTATTTACCGTGGCAGAAACGGAACGCGTAGCGGCGTCGTCGGCTCGGTTCCCTGCTTCTTGCGTAACCCTCTCCGGCGAGATCGTGTCGGGAAACGTGCAGGGAACAGAGGCCGAGAGCGCAGCTATCCGCACGCCTACATCGCCCGGAGCTGTCATGAGCTTAGGAGTCTGGCTGCGCAAGAGGACGTGCTTGCCTCAGCTCTCCCCCATCGAGGGCTTGGCGCACGGCCACCGAGCACACCAACTACCGGCTACGTTTCTGCGCCGAGAGTTAAGGATCTATCTCTCCTTCTCCCTCGTTGTCCCATTCGTACTTCCGCGAGAAATTCGTGATTTGCGTTTAATATGATACGGAGGCGCACGGAGTCCGTTGGATCGTGCGCCCCGGCTGGTCACAGTACGGATTAATTCCGCGAGAGCACGGTGAACCGTGCGCAGATTATCTGCGAGGGAATTGCGAGACAGCCCTGCCCTCGGGTTTAATGGGACGCGTGTACGGTATAGATCAGTTAAATGGAGATTAATGCTTCACATGGCTTGTCGATGTGTTTTAACGACGCGCGACGACCGGATGGGTGGTTTCTCTTCGTTGGTGGTCTCTGGGATATTTCGCTTTCGCGGGCTATTCCGGGGAAGGGTTGTCGCGTATGGAGTAGAAAGGGCTGAATCATTTGGGATTGTTTAGTTACGAATAGAGAGAGAGAGAGAGGGGGGGGGGTTTGAGATTTTAATGGACTTCTGCGAAGTGCTCGCTATCAGAGATCTCACATTTTTCCCCCCAGGAAGCTTGTGTGACGGATACAAATGAGCTGCGAGCACGAGGAGATAAATTCGTGCCGGCTAGGAAATTTCGCGTGCCAGCGATTGAGAAACTTGGGCTTGGAGAAGGAGCAACGGCCGGGCAACATTCGTATCGTTAAAAACCGATTCGCCGAGCCGTGATTTCACAGAGTTCACATTTTTGCAATCTGCTGGTAATCGCTAGGGTTCACTCCACTCTCCATTAGTTCATTGTCACAATCACAGTCAGGATCAAACTCGTGATCGCAAAGTCAGAAATTTATTCCCCTGAGTATCTCCTGATTTCGTACAATAATGTTTTTCTGGCTTCTTACTATTTGCTACACGCATTGTTACAATATTTTTGTTTAGAGGTCTTGCTTCTCCGTTGGTTACAAACTCAAATTGCTAAATCATTTCCCCCTGTACTGTATATAATAATTTCGAGACTTGGACAACGCGTAAGAATACTTCTTTCTATTAACCATACTCGACCTCACAAAAGTCTTTCGACATTTTATTTAACATTGACAATCCTCCGGCTGGCCTTGTGCGTCGGGATAATAAACGCATTCACCCCAGCCGCAAGAAACGAACGTTCCACTGTGTATAGTTACGATGTAATAACAGCCAGCTAGAGTATAATGGTTATCCGTCCATGCAACTGGTTCCAGTTGCACCGGACCACCCCGTAGAACTCCCGCGCGGGTCTACCACTTCCACCAGCTTCTTTGTAACAATCATTAAGCCTGTACTGAAGCCGCGTGTGTATAGGCGGTATGGAGAGCCGGTTCGCAAAGACCGTTCCGCGAAACTAGCGCGGCGATTTAATCATTATCGGCAATCTAGCCGAGGCGAACGGGCAAAAAGAAAAATCTGGGTCAGCGCGGCGTGCACGGCCATTGGACCACGGGAACTCTCTTTCGATATTCGCGTGTGCCGCGAAGGAAAGTCATCATTGACGCTCGATAGAAATTTGTGACACGATAGTGACACTCTTGCGCAAAGACCAGATGATGGATCAGTCGTTGAACGATATACTAGTATCAATTGTTCTGCATGCTCTTTATTACCAAGGGCGTGAACACATTAATTTTCAAACAGTTTCCAACTTATGTATGTGCGGTTGGATTTCCTACTACCTTGAATTATTTAATAATTCTTTTAAATAAGACACATCAGTGTCTCTCCTCTTAGTGTTAAATATATTTTCGTTTTAGCACCACACGATAACATTCTGAGTTATCTAGAGTTGTTTGATAATTGTTTTAAATAAAGCACAACAATATACATAATGGTATTCCGGTTAATATACTTTTATTATTTTGTTGTTTGATTAAATCGTTCAATAATTCATTGACGCAAAGTCCACCAGCAGTGTCTTTGTTTATAACGTCAAGTAGCTTTTATATTTGGTCTCTTTAACGTCTGAAGCAAACCAACGACGGAAAAAAATATTTCAATCGTTTCTGCACTGCACCGTCTATGTATAAAAGTGGCCGGACGTTTACTGCCTCTTAAAATGCAGAAGAACGACCGAAGTGGCGTAATTAAATCTGGGAACAGAAGCAAAAAGCTTCTTCAATACGAAATCGGTTGAAGGCTCCGTAAAGCGCGTTTACTGGACCACAGAAATACGCCGCCGTCCTGTATTTTAATAATCGTTCCATTATTTTTCTCTTCACTCGCGGATACTTCGCTGCGATCCCGTTTAAAGTAATTAGCCTTTTAAATGAGCTCCATGCGTTGGTATCGTAGCATTCATCATTCGATTTTAATTTATCGCGACATACTTGTTTAATATTTATTAACGCTCAACCCTTTCGTTGAGAAAACAAGCGGCGGCGAGTAATACGCTTTAATCTTATCGTTATGCAGCTTGCAAATCGGATCGCTTTACGCTGTTCCTAATCAAGTGGTTGGAATAACAAATTAAATATCTCGACCTAAATTAGTTTCGTTAACAGCAATAATGTGCGCGTATCTAATCATAAATAAGCGTAACATCATGTTGCGTATTTGTTAATTTAACATCGCGCGGCCATTCTTGAAACGTCTGCCATAAATAATTCTTGTGGGCCTTTCTGTACAGTTATTGTATTTGAAGGGAAACGATTGGGCGCGTCGGCTTTGTCGCGCACCTCGATCACTAGCTCGTCCCTTGATCGGGCGTTGAAGTCCCCAGCGCGATCTCGCTCGCGCGGAGACTTCAACGCGGCGCGGCAGTCTAGCCGCTAGACTCCAGCGTGTAGTATATCACTTTTTAGGGACTGCCTTTTCCTCTGACCATTTCACAACGTTCAACCTTGTACTGTTAACCTTACACGTTTTACGTGGAACGAAGATTAACATTCTTCTCGTCATAAACGTGGAATAAAATAATTCATTTAATGTTGCTTGTGCGTTAAATATCGTTCATGCGTATTCTTTAAAAGAATAAATATATTAGCAATAAATATTAACCTTGATCAACATGTTAATCTTTGATCAAAGGTTTAATTTTTTTGCCGAGTTTCTTTATTCTTTTTTTAATAATACAAATATAACGATATTCACTACGCAAGCAACAGTGAATAGGTTATTTCTTAAATCTCCGTTGTGAATCAAGAATTCGTGTCGAATGTCCGTTGACTATCTTTACGTCCGAAACTAATTAGGTTAATTTGGTAAGAGTCAACTGCTTACAGTGATTCACGTGGGCTTTACAGTTGGCTTACAGCAACGCGAGGTTGTCGAAACTACAGAATGTATCTTTAATTGACCTGCGTGGGACTAATCGAATATCGCCGGAAGGTGATAGATCCAACCCACGCGCTTTCTTCTGTCTAGTTACGTCAACGGACCTATTTCAGTGTATCTATTGTCCCTGTATCTACGCCTATATATGTCAGTATTGCGTGCAATTCGTTACTTCTACATTTTATTACATTTTTTTTCTATGACGGCCTATTCGATAATTATCTTTCATGAACGTGATGAAACACGACGCACGTTTTCGTGGAAGACTGACGTCTTTGGATTCCTGTAACCTCGCACACGTATGATTATTCCCTGCTCACAGTGTTCAGGATAAAATTAGCTTTCCTCCCGAGGATATAATAGTTGGATGTTGTCTCTCAACAATGACGAAACACGTCGCCCAAATTTCCTCTTGTAAGTCACTCGCGATCCTGCCATTTTCGATGGAGCACAATGCGGCGAAGATATTTTACAATGCAATTAAAATGGATAAAAAGAGTGTTATATAATTAGTTCGTTCTTCAATGATAAATGACTCATTGCACAATCGTACATTTATTCATTGTACGATATTCAGAATTCGTTGTAACTTTTCTACAAGGTTGGGCCCATGAAAATAAAAAATACTTGGAGACATTTTTTGCAAAATTGCTTGATTGCTAAAAATAAGGAAAGAACGACACCCGAGGAATTATGTAATAAATATCCTACGCCTTAGTAAAAATCCAAGTCCATGAAGGCTGCTTAATGAATAAGACCAAATACCTTGAAGCACCATGGACAGTAGAACCTTCAGTTCATCTTGGTAGCCATGCCCGATGTATCCACCTGGGAACAAGAAGAAAATTCCATTCTAATCAAACAATACCCGATATAAATCGTAGAAACTAAAATTGGACCGTTCAGTAATAAAATTAGACTCTAAAGATAAAAATGTACGAACTATGCTCGTTTCCATTTCTACTTTTTTAAAAATAGAAATCAGATATCCATATACAGAATGACCCACTAAATATTGACGTCTTAATTTACGCCACTGCTATCATCGTTTCCAAAAAATGTTTCAAATAAAAGTCGAGTGCCTGCAAGATATTCATATTTTGCTGCTGCTGTTTTTCAACATTTTTTCATAGAAACGCGTTAAGGTAACATAATGAAAGACTGATTAGTTTAAAAGATACGTGGGCTACACTAAATATGATTAGCGGGTCACTCTGTGTATCGAGATAACATTATTAAACGGGTAACGAAACGTGTCACATAGCCACACTCGAACGGTGACCAAGAAAGTATTGGCTCTCGTGTACGAAGCCGTGAACTTCGCTCGTATAAATCATTAGCGTCGTCGAACGAGAACGATTTCGAAATTGTTAACGGGGGTGCCACACGCGGCGGAGAACCGATAAATCGATTACGTCAGATTCGATAATGAAACTTGACAGTCGCGACGGGACGGCAGGTTGAACAGACCTCGTTGCTTAATCCCGAAACTGCTTTTAATCCATCCCCCGTTTCCAGTTACCGTCCGCTGGAATTCTTACGGCCGCATCATTTTTTTCTTTCGTTACATTCTTCCGTGACAGTTTGTTGCGTTAGGGACCGGGGGATTTTTAATGCGCCGAGATATGAATCGTATCGAGCAGAGAAAAGAAATTTTGGCTGCTGGAAAAATGATTGCGAAGGATGGAATTTTCTAAGCTGAATACTATTTTAAAGGAGGCGCTGGTGAAAACTGCTAATAATTAAGAAGCTAATTTATTATAGCGAAGAAGGTATTAAACCAATTTCCTTAAGACTCGAAAAATATGATAATTTTACGGATAACGTTATATAAAATAACGCAAAGATTCCTTCGCTTTCAGTCATTCGCTTAGTTGATTTTAATTTCTTCATTCTCAATCGATTTTCGTCCTCTTTTTTTATTTGGTTTATTTCGCTTCGTATTGAACTTTTCAAGCGAACACGTTTCATCCGAGCAACGCGAGGAATTCCCAGAGGAATTAGTGTCACAACGAATTTCACGGCCGAATCGGACATTTCGATTCCGAGATTTGAATAAAGCAGTCTTCGAATGCATTTTGGCTCGGTGTCCGTAATGGAATTACCATAAGTTACTGTTATTTACCCGCGGGTCAACGTGCTAATAACTCTACGCTGCGAGCTACGCGTTGCTTCGCGTTCGGGTCGACGAACTTTTCCGTGCCTGTCATATTTCTTTTCACCATTGACCCAAAAATATGTTGGATAACCATTTTATGTTGGGTCCAGTTACGGCGCGTAGCATGCATTTGCATTTCGGGAAGTACAGCCGTAAAGCAGCGAGCTGCCTCAATTTATTGGTAATGCGTGAAACATTTCGAAATAGTAGGCTCTCGTACATTCCGATGAATATTCATTTTTCTTTTAACAGGGTCGGTGTACTTTCGGTAGTGAAAATATCAGAGCTCTAGGGCCAGGGCAGGGGATTGCAGGCAATTTTATTGTTAACAAAAGTTCGGAGAGTCTTATTTCAATAAGGGGATGCGAAATCTTTATCAGGCAATATTAGAAAAATATTGGATTAAAAATAATTCTTATTTTTCAGTATCATGATTATGATAGTAGCCATAATAAATAACTGGGTGTACACCATTCAAAGTTTTGCAATGATTAATACACACTAGGTATGAATAATTCATCATTAAATGCAAATAAGTGTAACGCTTGCAATATTTGATACGTTTTAATACATTCAACGTTCAATTAGTATTAGAATCTTTCCCATCTCATCTAAAGCAAAAGAGTAAAAGATCTTTTTCGTACAAAAAATGCCGAACAGCAACAATATTACACGATCACGAGAAAAGAAATGAATCCGACATCGTTGATTAATCGTTTCCAATTAAAAAATTGCGATCAGACATATTCCAATACACCCAACTGCAGACTCGTTCGGGGCGAGGACTAACAAGAACGATCAGAAGGGGTCTGCATTATATAATTATCGTTCGAAGGGTAATTGCTGGCAAAATTAGCTGGACGCAGCGCGCGGGAAAAAAGCGGCTGCACGTTTTGCCGCGCTGTCCTTGCCGGTTGCAAAGTGGGTCATCCCTCGGGCTCGGTCGATGAAATCGCACGAGGTGAAATTGAAATTGCAGGCGGAAAAACGCGGCGGATCGACGTGTCCGATGATTCTCGGTGCTCGATTGATTAGCTACGAAATAGGAGGCTGATGGCACGCGAGAAAGTTGCAGCGAACTGCTTCGAGACTTCCGCTTCGATTCGCGATTTCCACGTATCGCTTGTGCCATTCCAAGAAGCGAGGGCTTTAATATTGTTGAACATTTCTGGCGTTTTATGTTGTAATAAAGATAGTCAAGAAGTTACACTTTATTTGCGTTCAATTAAGAATTACCGATACCCAGTGTGTACCAATTATTGCCGAGATTGAATAGTCAATTAAGCAAGAATTTATTCGAATAAGAATTGGTTTCTTGCATATATTTATTTGCATTATACTATACCATGCGTCTAGCAATTAATTCGACGAAAAGCAAATCCTCCCCGGATGCCGAACAACAAATTGCTGGTCATAAGCAAATACTTGGCCGCAGAATCAATATTTAACTGAAGCGCAAAGCCTGCCAGCAAGTTTTCTCATTCAGTGGACAATTCCCCGGCGTTGAAAAACGCTTGCCGTGCTCGAAATGATTTCCACACGCGTCTCGGGAGCAAGGAAAACAAGCTGATAACGATCCCGGTGCATTGACACGATCGCTAATTAATTCACATTTTTTGTTTTCTTTCTAAGTCTCTCTTGAACCGTTTTCCAACCTTCGCAATCCCATGGCGGACGTGTACATTAACTTTGCCCGGCGTCGTGATGACTGAATTAATCGCGCTGTATCTTAATCGATTATGCGCACACAGTGTGGGGTACACGTAGATCGCGGCGATCCGATTAAACGAGAACCATCGACGGGCAGCGATAAACGGTGTCGGGATAGTTGGTTAATAGCGGCGCGATTCCGCTCTATTGGACAAGGGGCATTAACGCTTCTTGCTGTCGCCGTCGAAACAGCGGTGGGTCGTAGGGCAACGTGTTAATAAAACGTGGATCCTCGAGGATCTCGGGATTCTCTGGCGGAGAGGATCGATAACGAGACGGGACAACGTCGGCGCGAATTCTCGCAGCTTCGTTCCGCGAGATAATCAGATATTTTCTCGAGTACGCCGGAGTCAAATTTAAGAATTGCGTGGGTGACAAATTGAAATTACAATTTGTTTTAAATGCCCTGTATTCGAAATTTGTCTCGTCCCTGAAAGGATTATGGACTTGATAGTTTATCGAGGAGAAAATTGGTGACTTTGAAGACAATTGTACCATGTCGCAGTAAATAATTTAAAACAAAAAGGAAATAAGATTGGGAAAATATGGATAAGAATTGAAAATTACATATTATGCGCCCTTACTTTTCTAAACCACAAGGCAGAAAATGTGGCCCCTGTTTATATTAAAAACCTGTGTTATAAATACATACATTCATAAAAGATTATTTTGTGGACGAGCAAGTTTATGAGACAACTCTTTTAAATATAATACAACAAAATATAATTAAACATATCAAAGGACGAAAAAAGAATAGCGTCTGCATCTGAAATGAGCAACATGCAAAAATAATGTCATCGTTGTTAATTATTTCATTTATGCAGTCGAATCTGTGAGTCATCTTCTCCAATCGTCAGCAACTCCCTTTCCGTGTAAATAATGAATAATCTTTCCGCTCGGCCGCAAGCATTCCTTCAAGCTTTGACCCAGCTTCGCGTTG
This sequence comes from Holcopasites calliopsidis, assembly GCA_023838395.1. Taxonomy (NCBI): domain Eukaryota; kingdom Metazoa; phylum Arthropoda; class Insecta; order Hymenoptera; family Apidae; genus Holcopasites; species Holcopasites calliopsidis. The sequence continues at coordinate 765,166 of JALHAQ010000011.1, forward strand.
TTAAAAGGAGAAACCGATGCGGAATAAAATCACGTGCAAAGGAACGAGGTGTAACGTGGCTCGGTTTGATTCCGCGGCGATAGAGCGGCGGGAATTGCGAAACGGAGACCGGAGGCTTCGCGTCGATGGAATCGCACGCGAGCTCTAGACGCAATTTTCGAACGTTGAAACTGATTAAGTCGTTCGCTCGCGTGTTTTCGCGCGCACGATGCGGCAGCGAAGAAAATAGGCCTCGGTGCTGTATCTTGGAAGCGTTTATTCAATTTTATAGCAGGGGAAGATCCTAACATGCCTTGACACGAGAGATAGAAATTATCCTTGGGAAATTGAATGGCAACTTTGAGAACTGCTGGCAACAATTTGGTTCGCCATATTATTTTAGATAATTCTGTAATATCCCATTGCATTTTGTTAACGGTTGTGAACAACGTTTATTAAATGTTTCATTTACTGAAACTTGGGACACACTGTGCGTGTATTGTATAGATTAATCCCACACTTCGCGTAAGGAAGTCTTTCCAAGAAAAACGTCTCTGTCGTGCTTTGACATTTCCACGATGAAACGGGAGGTTTTTATAAAAACGATCGCGTCGAAGTTGCACGACCGGCTCCAGTTGCAAGATTTTGTTGCGAACAAATGCGACGTTAAAATGTCGATAGTTCTCTTCCCTGACGCATCGTTGCATCTTCGAAGAGCAGCCTTGTTATCGCAGAGATTTCTGCAGAATATATTTACGTATGACTCATATGAAATATAGCATCGTACGAGTTTTCAAAAGTTCAATCCCTTGGAATTTATTGCCCAATTAAGCTTCATTTAATTCCAATTGAAAAACAAAAATAAATCCGTTCGACGTCGTTATCGAATTCCATTGCACACCGCTACGCCGTGCCGCGTCCTTTATTTCGATTCATTCAATTATTCGCCGTCGCGAAGCGGCACGAGGAAGCCGGAGAATAAATCGGATAAAGAATGACGACGCGACGTTCCTCATAACGAACCGCCCAAATAAGATCTCCCGGAAGAAGCGACCGATCGATTTCTTTACGCGAGAGGGGGCACGCCGCTTATCGGGGGAGGCATTTATCCAGCGTGCAATTTCGAGAGGACGCCCGATGTAACGGATACACGCCCACGCGAAGATGCACGCCGGGGATAACGCCGCGGAGAGTGAACGGGACCACCGCTATCGAACGGTGTTCGTATATTCGACATCGAGTCGTCAATTATCCGGAGGACGGGCGAAATCAGCCGCGGACGATGCGCGGTTAATAGCGAGCCAGGTACGGATGAAGACTAATGATGCGGTTGCTATCGAAATTCATGTTTTATTTATGGGGACAATGAATTCGGTGGGCGAATCGGACGCAGTAGGATGCAAAGGGAGACGGGGAACCGTGTGTTGCGTAGAGAAGCAGGTAGAACTCATTTGAAACTCGTTGGACGATTTTGCTTGAGGAATATTAGAGAGGAAGTGGTCTAAATACGGGCCACCACTTTTATTTCAGACATTATGGTCAAACTAGTTGAAGGTTTAACAAATTCAATGCTGCAGTGAATATCTACAACATATTTGCTATACGATAGGCTGTTCAAATAAGCTGAACAAAGATGATGTTTGTTGTAAATGATGTATTTCAAATAAAAGTAGAAATGCTCGAGTTTAAAAGTGTGGTCTAAACACTGGGCCACCTTTGAAATAATCTAACAGCTGATCTCTGAAAGATGATCTAAACTTAAATTACGAACTTATCTTCAACTTATTTTATAAACTTATATCAAGTTATGAAGTTGTAGAATCATGAAACTGTGAAACATACTCTTTCCCCTGTAAAACTGTAATTATACTATAATTTTATATAACGCGGTTATATTTGCTTACAATTTTACAAACTGCCAGGGGCCTTCATGTAGGCACAGCGATAATAGGAGGAATAACGTTGCCTTTGTCTTGTATGGAAGACAATTGCTTCTTTCTCTGTACATAGCGGAAGAGAAAACGGGCAAGGTTGATTTTCTGGCATGGCGAAGTAAATGTAGACAAGATAATCACTATGCATACATGCGTAATGGGAATCGGCATAGTTTGTAACAGGATAAGTGCCTGACACTATTCAAAAGAAAGTAGCAATTAGATCAAATTTGCAACCATTCATCTACGTCCTTTTTCGGTAATAATTTCGCAATATTATATTGCAGGCATGCAATAATTATGAATACCTCCGTTTGAAGTAAAAACAAATCCGAATTAGCTTTCGCATATTGTATTTAAAAATACTTTTTCGTGCCGAGTAATGTGTATCTACTTAAATGATCATTCAAAGTGGTTGCTGGGCATCTGCCAGATGAATAACTAATTCATAACTGCTCCACGGCTCGCAGCAGGTTACGACTTCAACGTGAGCCGATGGACTCGTGAATTTCGTTGAAAGAAATGAAAAATAGGGCGAACAGATGGGTACAGGAGAGAGAAATGTGCAAGCAACAGTGACTAGCGATCTCCCGCGCGGACGAATTTCTAGCTGCAGGGTTTGCGGTGAACTTTTACCACCGTAGACCACTGTTATTCAGGTTTCTATCGAAAATGACAGCTTTCGATTTCAGTGGCTCGCCGGGAAACGGTACGTTACGCAGTTACACGCCGTATTATTTTATGATGCCGTGTGGCCATTGTTCTGTGGAGCATTTCTTTTTATTATTAAATTGCTGATTAGAAGAATAACGTGGTAAAGTAACACGGTACAATGGTTCGTGGACGAAGTTCAAGAATCTGGCAATTTCCAACAAAACACGATATCTCGTACCGATGATTGATACTAGGCGTCAAAATAATAATCCACCGCGCATCAATTTATAACTGTCCATCCCGTAAGGAAACATTTTGAAATTCTGCTTGCTCCAAGTGACACGCTGACAAAGATAGATGTACCAAAACGTAATAGTCTCGATCGACCAAAACGCGTATATCGTTCTACAGCGGATGATTTATTTTTTCTCTCATTGCAACACAGTTAGGCGAGCGTCCCTCGATTCTTTCAAGGGCTACTCAAGAATGACGAAGGAGACCGTTGGTTACAGGCCGCTGAACCCTTCCGATATCAATAACCGGCCGCGGTCCCTTCGGGAATCATCGATCTCGCCTTGTCGGGCCAGCATGTCCGAGGAGGCAGCGGGTGTCCTCTCGTTGGGGGATTAGAGATAAAACGGTGAGAAAGTTTCTAACGTTGTGTAACTGTGTAACGGTGCTCGATCGAAAATCAAGGTCGGCCGATATGCGGCTGGTGAGGTAGCTAATGGTCGGAGCGTAGTGTTACTTAATCTCTCCGCAAGTTGACAGCTGGATGGATATGTAAATCTTTTAATTAAGTCTGCTCGAATCGAAAGCGATAGTTTTCCTTTTCCTTCGACTTCCTTCTGCGTCGATACACGCGCATACGTCTAGGAAGTACTGGCGAAGCGTTGGAGTCGATGTGGATTTTGTTTCTCCGCTCTGTCACTGATTTATCGTCGCATCATGAAATTCCAATTCCAGAGTTTTATTCGAGTGGAAACGGGCGCTGGGTGTGGAAATCGTGGAGGAATGTTACAGGAGGAATATTATACGCTTAGGGATATTCATTAAATTGTAAAAGAGAAACTTACAAAATCAGTTTCGCACTTTTATGCATTCTCACCTGTAATTTATATTGGTATAAATGTAACTAATGAAACAAAGATATCGATTTCATGGAGATATGGAGATAGGAAAAGGAGAAAAGAAAATGGTACTAACCCAAGTAAGATGTTCAATGGGAAGCCCAAGTTAGTCCATTTAAAACTCCGCCATTCTATTTTTCCTCACTTTCACAGTTTAATAAATTACGAAAAGAATCCTCAATTGTCGCGATGATTCGCGTATACCACTTGCAAAACACAAACGAAGCAAAGGTACAATTATTTCGAGAGTACATCAATTTATTCCATGGTGCAAATCGTTGATAAATATTTCCACCCTGCAGGTGCAACAATTAAAAGGATAAAAGCAAATTGTATGGTTGCACCTTACAAGGTGGTACGCATAAAAAAAAAGGTTCCCTAGGCCTCGAGAACTGAATAGAACTTGAACGCACCGTAACACTCGGATCCCAACTGACTCCCTGCTTCGTCCCAGAATCAAAAACGACCCAGCATCAGCAACTTTGTATCAGCTACATCACATACACAAGCGAGTGGCCGGCACAAAAGGGTTGGTCGAAGGACGCGGGCAAAGGGACCGCTTTCTATCCTACACAACGTAGAGAAAGGGAAAACGTGCGCGCGTGTGCGAGTGTCAGACGGTAATGACCGGCATTCCGGTTACCGGTTCTGCCTCGTTTCTTCCCTGAGGGAACATTACGGGATCCCGTCGGTCAAATATCCCAACCGGAGGGTCAGTTTCTATCGTCATCCTTGCCTCTATCTCGATTCTGGCCCACGCGAGGGGCTGTTGCCCTCTGGCGTAAGATACTCTTCGTCCCAGACGTTTCCCTGTTCCCTTATATGTAGAGCCAAGATAGCCGATACACCATTGCAGTGATGATAGGGTATTTGCAATAATGGAGTTATTAACTTGTTAGTTGGGGTGGGAACAATTAAGCCGTTCTTTGGAGTGGATCGTTACGTTTTATTCATTATTCATTCAAATGCGACAATGCATTCTTGTGATAAGTGTGTAAATACCTAGGAGAAACATGAAGGATTGATTAGTTGATAAATCTATGATGCCTAAAATGTAATGAAGAAAGAAATCTTGTTCCGTTTTACTTATTTCAAAGTAATATCAGCAAAGATTATTCACAAAGTGCGATTCTAAATCGTTTAAATTTCATACCACACTGTGGCAGAGTTCTTTAGCTTTAATTTCAGTCCCAGTTTTCCCCCAAAGGGGTGATGATGATAAAGGGAAAATGATGTTTCAATGAAAATTGACTCTGTTTAATTCTCAATTCATTTCGAGAAGTGATTCTCGTGAACTTTTCACGACAAACACAAAATCGTGAGCGACGAACGATCCGCCTGGCATGGGAAACGTTATGCACAGTGTCTTCGCTCGCTTATCCGCAACGTGGAGGAAACAAACAAAAAAGAAGATAAAGGAAGCCTGCGTAATACGCGTGGCCCGGCGGAATAGAAAACGGCAGGAAGTTGGCCGATGCCAGCCAAAACAAAGGGAAACCACCGAACGAGACGTAGATACGCATCTTCAAGCGTGGGACCGCCGCTTACACACCGGCATGGTGCGTCGAAGCGTTCGACGCGGCTCTAACCAGGAAATATCTGGGACGCGGCGCTGTGGCGAACACGGCAACGATGTTCCCCGGCCTTCTCGGAATGAGAAACGAATTTCGTTTCGAAAAAGGGACCGCCCTGTGGTCGGGGAAGAAACGAAACAGGTGATTTGGGACTTTCGACGGACGCCGTTTAACATTTATTCGGTGAATTCAATTTAGTTTGCTGGTAAAGTAATAATGATTACCCTATTTCGGAGAAAATTACAAAAGATTATCAGGAATGCCTGGATTACATTGTTTCTTATTTTTTTCCAAGTTGCAAGCAAATAAATGTTTCCCAATCGCTAATGACTTAATTGTTGACGCGACTTTAAAGGAAACCAATAATTAAAGAGATAAAGAATGAAAACGACATGTAAAGAATTAAAATCCGTTTGCTATAATTGATAATTGCAATTAATGTTGGACTTGGTTCCAGTTACGAAGGGTCCCACGAAAGATTCAGAGAAGTTAATTCAGGGGAGCGCGGGTAAGCCAGACATACCGGTAGCAGTCGGCGATCTCTCAGCCCCCGAATAAAGCCGTGACGATAGTTAGTTCCGCTAATTTTACCCGAGGCCGCGATCGTTACGAGCACGACCGATCGTTATTACATAAGCCTGCCAGAATTCCACGCATAACGAGTTGCCAACAACGTTTTCCATTCGGAATATCGATTAATTTTTCACTTAATTGTATATCGAAATAATTTCATTATACTGTACTGTCCGACAGTTTTATTTCCAATTAATTAAGCTTCCTAAAACTCTTCCAATCTTTACACAAATGATCTCTGTCAATCTCGCCTTTTTCTAAAAAATCGTAGACCGACTAATTGTAAGAAACATCGGAGCAAGCCCTCTCAGTGCTCCAATAAAGTCCTTCATCAGCCACGAAGGTTATGCAAAAAGGGGCAAATAAAAAACAGATACGAAGAACGGCTGACTTGTTGGTCGATCGAGGTTACCCCTTGAAAAGCATTAAGATAAGAGCGCCGGCAGGTAAGAAGCAATTAATTTTAAAGGCAGATGCTCTTCTTGCGCGCGCGGTTTCGCGTAGCTGCTTAGGCGGCATCATGCGAACACGTATCATGGAAAATAAGTCGCTACTGGAGCATGCACGACGCCCGATCGAGCCAAAAGAGTCGTCTTTTTCCCTGGCTTACCGTTAACGTTCCGCTAGAAAGCGGTGAGTCACTCGGCTAAATGTATTTTTCGGAAAAGGAATTAGAAATTGATGGCAGCATCTTGCTGAATAGATACGATTTCGATTGTTACACGTTGAAACAGCTGATGTTTTCTTTGGAGTTCGCGTTGCTACTTGGAAACAGGATAGCAGTTTCAGAACAATTAGTTGCAAGTAATTAGATCACGTTTCGGACTCGTTGGAAACATATTTGGTGTTTTTTGAATATTAAATCGTTTTGAGAGTGTTGTCTCTTGATTTGCGAGATACTTTAAAAGGAACAGTGAAGTGGATTAAATATCGGAACGTTTTTTTAAAGGAGCAGTTTTTTAAAATTTAATATCGAATATCATTTTAGTAAACTAATTCTCAAAACAGTACCTTCTAATTTATTCATTTCTTCGTTTCTTCAATTTATTCCTTTATACATTCTCCTAACAATTAACAAACGAGCACCTTAATATCTTTGCAACCATTTTTATTTGCCGATCGTGAAGAATATTCATCCGAGTTTTACGATGATAACAAAATAAACGTTGATCGTCGGATAGATTATTTACTTGATCCACGGCAAACGTTCCGAAAGTAGAAAAAGATGAATGCGTTATTGGCGAGTAGTAGATGATGAAGCAGGAAGAGATATAAATGTGAAAAGAGAATATTTATCTCTGATTGCTGGGAGATGCTTGCTTGCTTGCAGTCGTAAAATTATTTTTAAATTTATTTTGCGAAGTAGTTGCGGCGCACGTACGTACGTACGTAAAATCGAGGATTATTCCTTTGGTGTCCTCGATGCAGTGATTCCACACAAATTTCTATTTGCGACAGTAAAATTTATTTTTCATACTCGTTAATGCTACGAAAGTTCTTGGATAAGTGACTTCCTTCTCGGCGAGACCGACATTTCTATCTAGCATACTGTACAGGTTCTGATTTCTACGAATTTTAGATAAAAGTCGAGGGAAACAGAAAATAAGTAATTAAAAGAAAATTTAATAAAATGAACAATCGGTGCGCAATTACGAACTCGTTGCTCCAAAGAAAATCAATTTATCTCCGCGTTATTGTCTGAACTGATTAATCTGTAACCAGCTTGCATTCGTCGACTTCTTACTTCCTGAATCTTTTTTCCTCAAATTAAATATTCATCGTGGAAGGAAATTTTGTGGTGTCTAGTGGTATTTTACGGCGATGACTTCACGTGTCCTTCCACGGACTTCCTGTGCTCGTGCCTCAGAGCAAAATGATAATTCTTTTCCTGTTTTTTTTTTTTTATTTCTACGAAATTATAGTCGAGCAAAGCTATAACGAGGTGGGATATGTTCAAGCTAAAATATGCAGCGGGATGCTATTCCTGGCATAGATACAGTCGAAACCTGTATTATATGTTAAAATGCGCGCTGCTCTTGAAAATAGGATATTAATAATTTATGAAACCCACGCGGTGGACCGTGCAAGTACAAAGGAGTTGATTTAAACATTTCTGCAAAGAACGATTATTCATCTGGGCCCAGAGTAAGCGATAATTAATCTAATTGCAATATTAAAGTACTGCAATCTTCCCTTCTACCACATTCCCCCCTACAAGAAAATCCACTCATCTATACTTATTTATTTAACATTGTCGCAAAACAAATTGGTTCACATTGCTAAACGAGTGTCCTCTCGCCAACTTCTAAATATTTATATTACTTAGTAACTGCATTAACTTAAACACCAGATTCTATTCAAACTCCAAAAAGCGATCTGCGAAAAGTGTATTTATATTTTGCGCATAACGGCTGAATCTCTACTGGCACGGGGCGAATTGAAAATTCTAGAACAGCAAATCATACCCAAGGCTCGAGTGAACGCCGCGTCCCATCTAGCGTGAAGCACTTTAATTTGCATCCGAATCAACGGAACGCAATCGTTCATAATTCAGAATTCACCTGAGCCTATCGAATGTCGAAGAAAAGTGTCCAACGTGGAGGGCTCGATGCTCGCGGTATCAATGAGCCGTCGGAAGTAAGACCTTCGGCCTTCATCGAATTTCGCGTATGTGCCATTTCATAGCGGAGAGTTCGCTCTGCCTCGCGCGGATACGTCTCTAATAACTTTCCAGCGGTGTCTCTGTGTGCGCGTGTGTGGAGCCGGGTAACAAGACAGGTTCTACCACCCCGGGGATACTCTGACATTTGCCAGGTTGATAGCCGACCGAGTGGTTCACCTATAAGCGAGCCGAGTTGCACTTACAGCTCGCGTGTTTCTCAAGGAGGTACACGCGTGCACTCGCTCGCGTCTGTCATAACCGGGGAATATGTGCGCGGAGCAGACTACTCTCTCGTAATAAAAAAATTGACATTTTTTACTAATTGAACAGGATTGGTATTAAATACTTTGCGCAGAATATTAATAAAATTCCATTTAATGTACACGAAGGGATGCACACATTTGAGTGCAGTCAATTTCTCTTCGCACACTTACTTTAATTTTTTCCTTACCCCACAACACTTTGCAAGTTGCTCAACATAATAATAACGATAATAATTTAACAATAAGAGTTGGAGATATATTTCTGTTGAACGTGCCTTTCGTATATTTTGGTGTTATTTAATAATGCTGGGAAACAGAGTTTACCAATTTAATTTGCAAAGTGTACGGTGAGGAAAAATTAAAGTGCGTAAAGAAAGATATTGACAGTATTCAAATGTATGCATGTCTTCTTATACATATATTAACGGGAATTTTATTAATATTCTGCATAAAGTATTCAATGTTAATCTTGTTCAATTAAGAAACAGGGTGTTCGCATATTTCTTAATGTCCATGTATTAATATTATTATTACTATCATGTTGAGCAAAGTATCGTTTATTAAGAGTAAGAGAAAGTTTCTATATTTCTCTTATAATAATCCAGGTCATGTTTCTGATGATTGAAACAATGATTTTCTACCCAAACCACATTCAGCACGTTTCCAAACATCTAATTGTTCAACCCCCATTTTCTAACAAAATTACCGACCCCATATTACCTTCTTTGTTAAACAACACTACCTCGACCATCATTTCAAATAATTAATATCTTCTCTTATCTCCACCGAAACGTCATCGATTTAAATCGCTTTTACCAATCAAGCATATATAATAATTTCATTGATAAAACTTGGAAAGGGTGGAATTCACAAGCTTCCTCCATTTCTTTCCTCTGGCCCGCACTGATGATCGATGAACCGGAGAGAGGAATAAACGTCCGCTCTTCTTTTTTCTCACCGTTTTACCACGGAAGATTAATTGGTCCAGATCGACAGATCGGTTATCGTTTTGATTAATTCGTGGAATGCGGAGCTAAGAAGCTCACCATTTCTTCCTCTTCCTCGAGTGTACTCCTATATGTACGCTCGTTGTTGCTTGTTTTTAGTGAGCTTTCACGCTTCGTGGAAATTGCAAGGCTTCCTCGTTTTGCTAGCGTTCCGTTCGCTAAATGGATATTTATTATTGCCGATTGGAAACTGCATTTTTACTCGGGCTAGATTATTGACAGCCTCGTTTTAGGACCCATTGCTATTACGGGGCTCGCGAGGGATTTTGTTTAAATTGTATTTGTGGATAGTTCGTATTGCCATGTTCTTAAATCGATTAGCCTCACTCGAGCAAATTTCGAGATCATTATATTTTATTGTAAGTTATTATTCGCGTTTGTATTAAGAGACAAAATTAGCTTCTTCAACCCCCCTAATGTTCAGGTGTTTTCCCAACTTCTTTCTTCATTTCTTTTTTGATTAAACGAGATCTATGTCAGATATTGCAACATCCACGGACGGCAATTCAATGAATAAATTTTGCCAACACCTCTCCCTGTCGCTTTCCCAAAGCGCTCGTCGCGCAAAATTCATTTTTCGCTCATGCAAAGCTATCCATTGTCCCCTCCTAACGCGCGAAGGCAAATTGAATCCTCGATGTTAAAGTGAGCAAACGCGCACAAACGGCCATAGTGTTGCCTTCCCCGTGCGCATTGTCTTACCCCGGTACAAATTGGAAGCTTTTGCAGATTAAATCGGACAATGCGAACGAAACGAAGCGTAATAAGCACGCTCCGGTAGTCTGTCTCGCCGCGGGGCGCTACCACTTCGATAATTCTTATCGTTCATCGATATCGTCGGCTTCGTCAACCCGGTGCACCTTCTGCGACTAGCCATATTTAAGTAGTATATGTCAATCGTGAGCGGGTACGAGTAAATGGTCGGTCATCAGGCATAACTGTAATAGTATGGGTCAAGGTGTGGCTTAACGTGGCGTTCTTAAGTAGGCATCTTAATAAAAAATAACACTAAGCTGGTAAAATGGTGTGTTATTACATATTTCTTACTTGTGATACGTGTATGCAAATAAAATCTAATAGAGAGCAAAATGTACAACTGTTTAGATAGTTGGGACAACTGAAAAGCACGTCTGCTGCAAAATAAATTGCATGGCAAATATTGGAACATTTTGGCAGCTTTTTTTCTAACTTGACAGACAATTCAAATTAATAATTTAATTGAGAAAGGTTTAGAAATCGTTTTCTAAAAAAAAATAGAGTTAATGGAATCAACCCCCCCAAGTCCATGGCAAACTTCCAGAAACTGACTTGCAACTTTCCTACTTGCTTTTCACGAATGCTGCCAAAAGTTCGCCTTTATTCACTTAATCACCGAAGACCCGAGCACGAGCAAATCAATTTTTTCGCGTTTCAATGGCCCGAGGGGCGGCGCTCGGAATCGCCGACACGTTCACCTTCGGACAGAGCGTTTCCACTACGTCCGCGCAAGTGTGGATAATGGAGCGTCCAGACGAGCGAGCCGAAAAAAAAAGAAGGAAATCTGCGACGGAACGGAACAAAGACTGTTTTTGAACAACTCCGCGCAGTCGAAAACCATAAAAATTCCTCGCACGGTTTCCCGGCGAAACAAAATCAAAACGACGGCTTCATCCGAATTCCGCTCTGCGCCACCGCGAAACTGAAACCGATCCCAACCCCGACGACCATGCGATAAAAGTCTCCGGAGACCGACGGGGGAAAAAATGCTTTAAAAATGTTTAGTATTCGTCCGGCAAAAAAGAATTTTAGTCGCAGCATCTTTCTAGAAGATACGATTTCTTTTTCGAAAACAAGCTGTTGTTCATCCTCGCCAAGACACCCCCAAGATCGACACTCATAAATCGCCAGTTTATCTGCTTCGCCGCTCAACCCTATTAGACACTTTCGAGTTCTTTCCTTTTTTTTAATTTGGTGTTTCTTTAAAAAAAAAGAGAGAAAAAGAAGGGTATCGAGGAATTTTGCTTGGGTGGGTTTGTTTGTTTCTGCCAAATGGAGCCGATGGTATTTTTAGAATCTTTTGCTGTTTGTTGGAGGTTCTTCGGGAGTTGTTTTGCTGGATAGAGGAGAGTGTCGAGAAGATGGGACGAGAGAAAAATGATTTTAGAAATCGATTCGAGTGCCGTGAAGTGTTTGAAGATATTCTTGTTCTTTAAGGGGCGAAGGGAGGCGGAGGGAGTCTGGTACAAACGGCTGATAATAAAGGAATTTTTGGCAATTTATTGTGGAGAAAATATGAAAGCAATTTCTTTGAAACTTGGAGGATACTTTACTATAGACATAGGGAATTATACGCATATCAGGATGAACCTGCTTCTAAACTGAAAAGTGCGAAATTGAAAAATAATTACATTAAATAAAAATGCAATATTTTCGAATCAAGTGCGAATTTCTTTAAGTCCTACGTCCTTTTTTTTGTATTTTCGTAGGAAATGACGTATGCGTGAAGCTGCGACGTCAGAGACTTTCTTACGGGCTTAGCGAATGTGGCAATGGTTCCTCGAATTATTAATTTCCTTGTATGATTTATCGCTGCTTTAACGCCATATGGACCGCTTTCTCTAAAATCGTGTGTGCATGCATGTATTAATAAGTACCAGCTGTGGCGCTCATTAGAAAAGAGTGTTACGATATTTTTCGTATTTATTTTCGAGAACTTGATTATTTATTAAATATTAGATGAAATCGTTTCATTTAACACACCGCAATCATTATTTGCGAAAATTATTAACCAGGCTATCTTCTATAATTTAGGGTTTCCATCCTTTGGACATCTTTCGGAAGCTGAACAGAAGAGGATCGAAAGAATTGGAAATCTGAAGCAGAGAAATGACCGATTGTTAGTCTTATTTACGTAGGTACCTAAAAATTTGATTAAGCAACATTTACATAGCATGAACAATTATTATCGATCAAATTTCCATTAAAAAATGCTTCCAAAAGTGCTCCGTAAAGAATGCTGCTTTCTAATTTACGCGCAGACAATTCAAAATTGCACTGCAACATTTCTCGAAGCCGAAATTCGCTACAATTGCGAAATCACTTTTAATCTTCCTCGAAGATTTTACGAGACCGGGATATCGACTCGCTTCGAACCGTTTAATCGTCCGGGCAAATGCACGGGGCATTACTTTCTCCCGTTTGAATTTATGACGTTGCACGCGTTGCTGGTTTATCGTAAGAGAGGAATTGCGAAAAGGAGTAACGAGCAATGATAAATGAAACGAAAGGGTTTAGATCGTGAATTTCGTGGTCGTTGAGCCGTGCGTGTGTGTTTACATGCAACCGAAGTATTTAGGCGCGTGTGATTAATTATGTATGCGCGAGGAAGTGCGTGCGTGTATGACCGACTACGGTATGGCTTCGAGTTGCATTGTTGGGAAAAAAAATACGTGTCGAGATACTGTAAAATGCAAATTTCTATCGTTGCAGTATGCTACGGAGGACAGCCATTATTCTTTGTTCAAAAGTGAATCATTTTTTTTTTAGAGGCAGAATGATCGATTCATGATTAGTTATCAAATGTCTCGCGCCCGAACTTTATGAAAATTTATTCAAACTAGTACTTCATAGCTAAAGCAAACGGGATCATTATTTCTTAATAATTTCTTCGAATCTTTAACTCGTAGAACTAATTACTAAATAAACACGAATGGCGGAATAAATGCACTCAAGATGATTAATCAATTCTAATTGAATCCTTAAATCCATTTATTAAAAAGAAAAGTCAATGACACCTTTCGAGTGATACATACGTCAATGGAACAATAAAAAGCGCGACCATTGATGCAAAACAGTCGTACTGTATCTCGATAAGAAAATAAAAAAATGTCTCGTTGATCGACACGTTCGACATTGCGAATGTTTTACAGCTAATTAACGGCGAACCTGTCGCCGCCGATGGAGAGCAGAAATTTTTCAGTAATTATTCGTTTCGCCGACAGTCGTCACGCGTACACGCAACGCCATGCGGAGACAACCGACCGCCGTTATCCACTTTGCACTCGACTCGAGTTTCTTTCGCTTTCCCAGATCGAGTCTAATGAAAGCGAGACAAATAACGTAGCATTCATTACGGCCACAAAGCTTTCTGGCAGCGAGTACAGAAGAAAGAAATAGAGGAAGAATATTTTAGTAAAGAGTTATTTTCGAGGTTGATTTATCATGGTTCGTGTGGACGGTGATCTCAACACTGCCACAAGCAGAGCAAAATTTTCTTCTCTGAGAATGGCAAGGGAATGATGCGAATTGTCCACACAGTTTTCTTTTAATTATTATAACATTTAAATGTGCCGCGCATAAAGCGTGCACGACAGTAGATTATTAATTAATTAATTTTTATTGAAAAGGAAGCTGTGTTATATGAATTGTAAAAAAAGCAGATGAGATGGGTGATTTTAGGAAAAAAGCAATGCTATTTGATTGCTACCCGACGAAGAAAGTTGCATTTCTTTTTTTCCTTTCTTTTTGACTCGATGGATTCTAAATGCACTATCTGCCAAGTGAAAACATTCATTTAAATGAATCCCGGACGATAAACAGTGCAATCTGAACAAAAAAAAAAGTGGACTGGAATCGCTGTTCTAGTGAACGATTTAACGACTCGTGTGATCCCCATTCCAGTTTCACGCGAATTCGCGAATAATTAAAGATTGAATCTCGACGAGACTGATACACAGTACCAGACTCATTAAAAGCTTAACGACGGAGCGCGGATGACTCATTTAATGCTACGTAGTAGGATATTTCTCCAACAGTTCACTTAATTGTCGGACAACTTAACTCCGACAATTGTTTAAGCGAAGAATTAACTTTCGAGAATTTCGATATTTGAACAATTCACCAATGCACATTTAAACATCTAAAATCTCGCAGTTTCTCGATATCTGACACCTCCCCTGCTTATCTAACATTGTTCCCTGTGGGAATAAACTGAGATGCTTTAATTAGGAACATTCGCGATGCAAAGATAAAGAACATATATTCTCTTGTTCTCAGCAGTGAGTGCTGATTTTCTGCAAGAATTAATTAGAAAAATCTAAAAACGCTTATTGGATGCAAATGCACCAGTCGCCTTCCTTGCCCATCAAACTGTATTAAGATTGTTCTAATTACCATGCAGGAGTCATTAATTAACACAATTATCAACGTAATTAACCTACATTTACATGTAGATAACATTTCTATTAACAAAATCGTAGCCTTTATTTCTGTTTTAATTTATACACCAAAACTACATTATTTGGAGACAAAATACACGCTTATTTTATTATTAAACCTATAGCAAAGGATTGAAAGAGAACTCGAGACTATAGAAATTGAGGAGATTGAAAATATTAGCCAACGCATTTGTCAACTAAATGAACATTTTGTGTACATTTTTCTTTTCATTCTCAAAATGTAAATCGACAGAAAAATGTTCACAGAATTGGGACGCTACATCGGTTTAGCAATTCTTTTTATTGAAAACCATTCAGAATCTGTTAAAGAAAAGAGAAACAGAACTGGTAAACGTTGACTTCTTCGTTTCCCTTAAAATCGCCATTTCTTCTTAGAGTCCACAACGGAAAGCAATATTTTCATGGAAAACCGTGGACCGACTGGTGGCACGTTCTTCCGGGATCCGTCGACTGGCGGTCCTCCCTTGTTCTCCGGACGACCGTAGCTCAACGGGTGAAAGTGCTTAGCGGCGTTCAATGCGAGCTTAATGCGAATCGAGGGGAGAATCTCGTTGACGTACCCTCATTTGCATAACGTATTGTCGCTTTTGAAGCTGACCGACGCGACTCGCGAGAAGGCCAGAGAAATCGGGCCCCGTATAAGCGACCGATATTCGTGGTGAACAATTCACCTCGCCGGACCAACGGGGATATATTCTCTTCATACGCTTGCACCGTGAAATCGATGCTGTCTCCCTTCGAGTTTCCAGGGACGGCTGCGTCGCTCCACGAATTTCATCCTCAGCAGCTTGTTTCTCTTCGTATTCGTCGTTGAAATTACTGTCGCTTGAAGATCTCGAGGGTATCTCGAACGAATTGCGCGGCGAAACAAGCGCGAGTGAGTTACTGCTGCCAAAACGTTAAAACGTGAAAATGTTAAACGAAGCTTGGCCGCAGAAACGACATCGCTCGTTCGCGCATCGAAGTCTCCGCCACTAGAAGCACTCTGTCACAAAAGTAGAGGGATAGTGGGATAAAACCGGGCGCACCGACTTTATCAGAAAATGACTACCTTGTCTCAGCTTCCACATTAATCTATTGCACTTTATTTACTAAAGGAAAATGCCAAAATACTGTGCGAAGACTGCAGAACGGAGCTCGTTAACGATCACGATAGACTCTCTAAGTTCAAGTAGTAAAAGGAAGTCAGTTCTCTGACGCTGAAACACACTGAAACTTTTCGACACGAAATTTTGAGACATCCCTGAAGGAGAAGCTACGGTGTTCTCTGCTCTGCGATTAATCTCGTATCGTTACGTGGTCCACCCGACTTGACCCCGTATTCCCCCGAGAGAGCAAGCTCGTTTCCCGCAGCCATGAATCACACGCTAGTTTTTCCCAGCTCGAAATTCGCACTTTCCAGCGTGTGCCGCTTTCGCGGCTCGATCAAACGCTAAACTCATTCCCGGACGACGTGACCGAATCTGCAGGTAAAAAAGAAATCCAATCTCGGAAACGTTTCCACTGAAAAGTCACGGCAGGATAAAGTCGCTTTCGCAACGCGGCATAAACTGGCGTGCTCGCGACCTCTCGACAAACACAGAGACGCAAAACGGCCGGTGCACACTTGCATCGTAGATCGTTGCACCGCGTGTATCTCTGTTTGGACGGCGTACGAATTGTTCAGGGTATGCGAGGCTGTAGATCCAGGTACATCGTCTGCCCACACGATGCGGATATACCGTGTGTCGACCGCGCGCGGCACGTATACAGGAGGGACACGCTCGCGCGAGCACAGACACACGGCCAGATTCACGCACACAAGAGTCGGGGAGAGAGAACAGCAGGCAGCGCACGTACACACGCGTGTGTACTATACCGGAACGGAGCGGAGAGTGACTAACCTCTGCGAATAGAAGATGGACGCCCGCTGGAATAATCCTCCGTCGACAGCTGACCGCTGAGAAATCGTCAGGAGGAGATCTCCCTGGAAGACCACTTCACAATGGATATTCGTCACAAGACGGCCGAGGAGGAAGTCATCCTTGTAATCCACCGCATGGCTAAACTCCTCTGCGGGGCTCTCTGTCACCGTCGCCGTTCGGCGAACACGCGGCTTGGAAACGGAAGTAACGAGAGATCGACGCCGCAGGCCATAGGCAGTCCTGCTCGCGATGCTACTACCCACTATGCGCGCACGTAGAAGCGGTGAAAAGTTTCGAGTTTCGAGATCGCACGGGACAGCCTCGGCGAGTGGAGCGATCCGGACACGCGGCGTGTGCCAGCACGTCCGCCAGGCCGGAAACACGCTACCAGATGTTGACGTCCCGCCAGGAGTCTGGACACCGCCGCGCTGGCTGTTGCACGCGAAAAACACTCTCACTCGCGACCGAACACGGACACGTACCTATGTTCCGCCTAGCTTCTCATCTGGACTAGCACACGGACGCTCCCCTGGCACAAGCACTCCGCGGTGGACACACACTCTCTGGACCGACGCGTTTGATACAGTTACGGGTGTTGTCCCGGAGGAGCGCGATCCTCCTGCGGTAGCGGGATCCGATAGCGTGATTCACGGTTCACAGGATAATCGAGGACTCGCGCGACGGAAACGACAGGGACGCAGGTTCGATCCGACGTGGATCCAGCTGTTCGTGGACGCCGATGTTGTCCGGGACAGTGTCACGCGGGGACGCAAACCGTGTAGCTCGCCGGCGACCGTACGACTGTACGCGTGGTGGAGGAAGGAGACGGTGGTAGCGGGTAGGCAGCGGCGGAGGAAAAGGTGGGGAAGGAGGAGAACCTTCTTCGTGTTCCTCTTCGAGGCTGCCTTGCTGCACCTTCGGCTGCTGAGCTCCGCGAGTCCCTCCAGCGAATTCGTTTCTCCGACGCGAGCAGCCGGATGCGAGAGAAGATCAGAGGCGGAGAACGGTCCTCCTACGGAAACGGCACGGGTCGCTACAGTTTGGCGGAAATCGACCACGGCCAGGAGTCACGATTGGCGAACGAACACTGTGCGGTGGTCCTGACACGGTCACGGGGAGCGAAGGAAAGAATCGGTGAACAAGGGGCGCGGACTAGTCAGCCGCGGCGCCCCGCGACGGACGTCGGGAAGGCAAGGCAAGGCACTAGGCTGGCGCAATGTCTTGCGGCGTGCATCATGGTGGACTTGCAGCGGTATACCTCGCCGCCGCGAAAGGGGGTAAGAGAGGAGTACAACGAGCGGAGGGACTATATGCTAGGTAGGTAGGTAGGTATGTATTTCGCCTCGGGCGACTCCAGGTATAGCGGTACTCTTGCTGCCCCCCTGCGCGCTCACCTGATCCCCTTCTCCGCCGCTTCAAACCAGCTGCCCCCCTCTGTGCCCCCTGCACTCCCGGACACTCCTACCACCTGCAACCTTCTCCGTGTATTTCTCCCTCCAAGAGACTGCTGTCCTGGTACCCCACGTTGCCCCTCTTCCTACCAGTCACGGTACCCTCGACGCTGCTGCTGCACGTGTCGAACGCCAGCCTGTGTACCGTGGCGAGCGTTTCCTTCTCCCGTGGACCTCCGCGGGATCGTTCGCTCGTGCGTGTAGAGACGGACCCACGCTCTACCACCGGACGCAGCGTGCACGGGCCGCAGGATCTCTCAAGGACGTAGGCCGGGAGCTTTTCGGGCCTCCGCTCGACCTACTGCTGAGTCGACCGACGCGGAGACTTCGACGAGCGGGCAGGAAGGGTCTCTGCCCTCTGGAGCGAACGCTACGAAGAATTGGCCGGCGGATTTCATTCCTGTCGCGTACACCTTTGGTGCGGGCGCACCTAAACAGAATAGACCCCCGTGGCGATCAATCGTTGGCGGCGTTTATTCTGGGAGGATGAGCTTTCGGGACTCTGTACGAATGCGAATCGAGATACTATACCATTTTGAAACATACGACAGAGCCGCACTAGATACCAACCCATAAATTGATCAGCCGTCGAACCGTATTAAGTCCAACGAGCCCATCAGAGGATCAGCCAAAAAGAAAAAAAAACAGAAACTACTGCTATCTGTCAGCTCCACCAGTAAATCGCGCCGGGAATAAAAATTTGATCCCCGACTAATAACCGTGACAGGGAAAAATGGCGACGCGCCTCGGAGTCCAAAAGAAGGAGAGATCCAGCGTGGCAAAAAGTAGAGAAACGCTCGGGGTGGTTGATCGATGATGTCAGAGAGGCGGAAAGGATGCGCGTTATCGCCGGCCGTGCACGTGCGCTGGTATTCCGCAATTAAACGGCGGCTTTTTCCCCCCTCGCTCCTCTTTCTTCGATTCACCGGTAGCACGTGCACGAGCGGCGCGCCGGCTGAACACGACAAAAAAAAAAAAAGGAAAAGGCTCGGCCGTGTAAAAGCGATCTCGCCGTCTCGCGGAACGGTTTCGCGATAAATGATAACCGCTTTAAATACCAGTTTAGCGCGTGTGCCGTGGCGATGGCCAGGCGATCCACGACGCCCGGAGCCACGGAATCCCCTCGATTCGACGATCCCTCTTTCGCCCGATTCATCATCGGTCGCGCCCCTGGAACCGCGTTCCTTCGACCGCGGCTAGACAGGAAGCTTCTCCGATGGAAGTCCGCGAAACGATTCGTTTGTACACAACCGGGCTGTGTCCGGGTTTCGACGCGTATTCGGGCAAAAGTAGAGTAAAGTACAGATGCGATTTGCGTCGTGCTTGATATCATTTCGATTGCAAAAATCTCAGGAGTTCGCTAAAATTAGTTTCGCGAAGATTAAACGAAAACTAAAAGAATGCGGCTCGCGTGCACGGGCGTGAATGCTCCGCCGCCGACAGCCGAGGGCTTCCCCGATCGGTTCGAGGGAAATCTATTAGCGGACGATGAAAAGGAATGAAAGCTGTACCAGGTTCCGTGACTAGATGAAATGGACTTCCCCTGAGAATCTAATGGTCCGTTTGCTGCGTTATTCGGGATGGTAGTGACGACAGGTGGTATCGCAGTGTAGGATGGGATATAGACACATGATCCTTTTGGGATGGTCAGGAATGTTTCATTTTAATTGGAATGTAAAAGTAAAGGGAGGAGTATGAAAAAAAGTGGAACGACTGCGTGTATTGAAACATCTGGCATATTTATTGCACCTTTGCAAACGCCATGATAGACGCAATACAGGAAAGAGATATTACACGAAGCCGCAGTGCCATCGATAAAGCCCGTGGTCAAAAGCGGTCCGAGGAACATTTGCAAAGAGGCGATAGCTAATTAGCTGGAGGGACTATTAATCGTCTCCATTAAGGTGGGTCGGGTAAATCTCTCCAGGGAGCAGGCGAATCGGACCACGGACGTCCACGGTATCGATACGCTTCAACGAGAAGCCGATGTTCCGTTGTCGGCTGATTTTTGCGCGAGATCATCGGGCGGATAATATTCGCGGGTTCGCCAAGCGGTGACTTGCAACCGCTCTGTTTCGCACAGCCTTTCCATCCTTTTTTCCTCTCTTTTTCCGTCGCTCCTTCTTTCGCCCGTCTCTCGCTTCCTCTCCGCGCCAGGAGCACTGGGAACAGGATGTGGATATTCTTAATAACGTTAACGGTTCGTTCGAAGTATATCCCTTTATGGTCATTAGTCCAGTTGCTTTTGCTAATATCGGCCAGGCCTGGAGTTCATCTCGTTAGGGGAAACTATGTGGTCGCTGGTAATTGGCCTCTGGTACGATCGACACCGGAAGCTACAGGTGATGCTTTCCATCGTGGAAGCTGGAATAGATGATTTATTATGTCATTTATTATTATTATTATGTTACTTACTGCAGTAATAGAGCAATTGACAAGTTTTGGAGTCTCGTAGCTAATCTGCAGCCACATTAAGAATTAATCTATGCGTACAAAAAGAAAACTATCTTCAAAAACGTCTTTGCGAAAGATATCCAAACTTATCATAGTTTCTTCCAACTCATAACTGTTTCGTTTTAATAAAGTTACCACCATTTCCAACAGTGTATATTTTACTGTATCTTTAAAAAAAAATCAATCGCAAAGTGTTTCTGAAGATTCTCAGCATAACACTATTTAATGAGTCATCGATGCTTGGCACAGTTGTTCTTGTACACTTCTTAGACGCTAAACCCATTATGTGTAACGTGTCTTCGTTTCCTTGAATTGGGTTAATGGCGGATAGGAACCTTTTACTTGAATCGCGCTTTCCAATGTAAAGAAACATCGAAACAAAGAAAAATAGTTCGTTTGCATCAGTGTTGGCATTCGCAGCGTTTCGTTGCTTTGCAAATTTATTTCTGGCCAGAGAGTGATCTAAATTAAGCCTCGTTTCGTTTCACCTAATCAGTGAACTGTGAAGATTCCTATTATACAGCGGGAGCAAAAGAAAAAAAAAATCGTGCGCCGCAGGATACTGGCAAAAGTAAAATAAAATACGGTTCGGATGAGAATCGGCTTCATTAGTCCTTGTTTCCTCGAATGAGACGGCTGTTTCAGATTACGCCGTTGCATTCTAATGGACGTTTCAACAACCGTTTCCTATAATGCTATTAATATTCGCTTGCAAGCGCCGAACAGTCCGGCGCATTCTATTACGCCGAACGCTTCACGTGCCGAAGAATCCTCGTTAGTTTGTAAATTGCATCGCGTGTTTCATCTCTGCATCGGCTTTACCGTGCCCGGAGGTGTCCTGAAACAGAGAAAGATCTAACGATGGTACAGTTTGTAAAGAGTGCTTATCGTCATTTGATAGTCAGCAATTTATATCAATTGTTATTGTTACGATCGGGATATTATGGTAATTATTCGAGGGGGAATCAAAGCTCCGTTAGATTGCCTTCATTTTTCATTTATAGTGATTGCAGTTTTGAAAGTTTGTCGTATTCTATACATTCACGGTGATGACGTTTAACAGGAACACAGTGATTAGATTAATAAAGTAAGGTAAAGTTTCGTAAGATTTGTGTATACAATATTAGTCCGCTGTCAGATTACCTGTTTGATCACGGACAGCAGTCAACCTACATACGCTATGAAAAATGAGACTATGAATTCAGAGAGCCGCGTCTGCCTCGAGCCTTCCGCTCATCGAACCAGAATACTTTCGGGGCCGGCCATTCCGAATGAGACTGAAAAGTGTCGAAAGTTTCTATAAATAAACCTAGGAGAATGTATTGTTAGACGAGCTTTAACTTTCAATTAATTTTTCACGGTTGCTGCACGACACTTCCTCTTCTTATTCATTTGTTGTTTATAGTAGAAGCAATTACTATACGGATAATTATTGACTTGAGAAAAACTATTTATTCAAAGTATTTTGAAAGCGACAAACTCGTGCCTCTTAACATTTCATAGAAACCATTAATTAAAAGAGGTTTTCTTTTTAAAAATTGCAATCTGTCCCCCGACTTCTGGACACAAATTTATGTTCCCCCATGTCCCATAATAATATTCCCGTACAAAGAATCAGATGTAACTTAAATTAAGTTACGCTTGTTGAATAATGCTTTCTTTTCAACTTATTATTCATAGTCGATCGATTGTTACAAGAACAATTATTAATTTACTAAAACTATTGACTTGAATTATTTTGAAAGCAAGATAAAAGTCATGGAACCATGCGCGGTTATTGCTTATACCATTTAGAGGAGTTCAATTTATGCCTTTCCTTTAATATCTCAAACTCCACGATTGCACAAACATTTTATTTCGAAAAAAATCGCAATCTGCCCCCGACTCCTGACAAATTTATGTCTTCCCTCCCCGCCCCCCATGTTTAATAATGTAGGAACGAGATAGAACGATAAATAGCGAGCGTTTAAAAGCCCAGTGTATAGCCGAGTATCGAGCAGAGTAAAATTTAAAGGGAAATAATGTTCGTGAGTGAAAATCATGTGCGATCCTCTGGATGACCCGATGCAAAGCAGGTGAACACGATGCTTCCCGATCGTATCGCGCACACGTGGCCGATCATTTATAAATGCGACACGCTCTTCCGTTATGAACGCGCGTACACGCGTAAACGGCTCGTTATTTTAATGCAATTAGGTTCAAAGGGTTTTGCAAAAGAAAGGATACACGCGAGCGGCGTCGTGTATGCGGCGCGCTACAGCAGCCAGCGGGAGAACCAGTTTCCCAGATGCAACAGGTGAATCGTTAATTGACCACGAGCATTTTTTTCATTCAAACGGCAGCAGCCCCGGCGAATCGACCGATTTACTACCATTTCTACGACGCTATTTTCTCCGCGATCGGGCACTCGCTTGAATGTCCAACGCGAATGCATGAATGGGGGCCGCGCGGGGAAACGTGCTTCGCGAATGAGAGAGTCAAATTGCGAGCTGCGAGGATTTAGTGCGATTTTTCTTGCCGATGGAGAATCGAGGAATGATTAAATGATTAGCGCGAAATTAATTCTTGCGGGCTAGAGTGTAAAAATAATTATTAGCATTCGATTACCGACAGAAACTTTCAAAAACAGTCGTTTCCTTATTTTTCCTTGATAAATTTTCAATTAAAAAAAGCACCGACATTGTCTAATATGGATAAAATGGTGCATTTCGAATTTCCTCCACGGAAGATTTTGTGAAAGATAACTCCTGCTGGTGTTGTTGAAATATTTCGATGGCCAACAGGATGTAGGTCACGAGAAATATAATAACAGCTTCCGAAATCGTAGAGGGCTTCAGTTTAATGTTACCTGGCCGACACTAAACACCCGTCGGATTTCAGACTCCCTCTTCCAATACCTGGGTGGAGAATATAAAGGGATACAGGTCAGGAAGCGAGAAGCCGAGGCACTCTTTTTTATAATCTTGGCAGGCTTCATTAAAAAGAAGAAAGAAATGGTACTACTTATTACACTTTAATAAAATGTTCCATATTTCTCATACTTGCTATCCGCTTTATCGAAATATTTCATATACAGTAGTAACGATAGTCATAATGGTAGCACACGCAGTTCTGTTTTAAATATTTTCAAAACTGAATATTATCTTCGTCTTATTGAACCAACTATAAAACAAAATAATTAAAACTTCATCTTTGAGCTGCTTTAATGAATTTTAATTTGGTTTGCATTCAACTAGATCGTACAATGCCAGATTCCCCCGTTTAAAAATAATAAAACAAAACTTTTAAGATCTCTACAAAACTGGTCTACAGCAATTTTATTAAATAAAAGTGTATGTCTACTGCAGGCAGGCAAAATAAGATAACATTTTCAAACAGAAACTGTTTCATTTCAATGATACTTATAGCTACCGTAAGTTCTTGTCGAATCCTCGATTACAGGAACCGTGCGTCACACAATTCATAATCCAGCGGTTAGAAAAATATTTTCCACCTCGCACAGGACCGCTGGTCTTTAACCCCGGACCTGGTGCTTTGTCGATTCTCGTGCATCCTCGACGCCGCTTATAGAAGCATCCTTGATCGCGGATCGGAAACCAGTTTCGGGAAATAATAAATAGTTCCAATTCACCATTACGTCGGTGACTTACATTCCGGCGGGACCTCTAGTGTCTTCGGCCATTAAATTCAACGCGCGTCCGAATATCCGTCGTAAAGCCGGGGACGATAGAGATTACCGTGCGTCTAGTCGAAAACCAGTTTTCAAAATCATAAGCAGCTGTGTCGTGCAGCATCATCGCCACTCCGCGCCGGTGCATTCCACTCGAGTATCAAGTTTCTTCTTACCGAAGTCACATACCTGCTATACGATGCGCAGGTATAGGGCAAGGTGAAGTAGAAGAAAAGAGAGGAGCATCTTTGGAGTTTTGAGGGAATCGAATTTTCGAAGATTCTATTTATACGATTGTGCCTTGTTTGAGATATTAGGATGACGATTTGTTGGATTTCATCTGTGACTTCGGTAGAGACTTGTAGTTTTCTATACACTTCGTTTCTAACAAATAGAAATGATAAGGGGCGACGAAATATTTTGGGGAAGGTTAAAGGATTGAGTAAGAAAGTGACTAATGAGAAACAAGATTTACAGTTTCTTTTTATTTTCTTATTTCCATTTTTAATATCTCAGTCGGGTGTTAATATTCTTTACAGAGATATGCAGTCAGGTTTCAGTTAATTTGCAGAGTTTATAGAGCATAAAGTGTGCCAATCAATGATAGCTGCACTAAAGAAAAAATAAATCAATCATACCGCTATAACTATTGAATGAACAAATTAAAGGAATTACAGTCACCAATAACTTTCCACCTCTCTTCTACACACCCCCCTCCAATAAACTAAACTTTCCCCATCACGGAACCCTTTCGCCCCTACAAAAAAAAAGTTCACCACCGAAGGCGCATAATTTTGCAAGCAACAAGCCGATCCCGTTCGGCCATTAGTTGTTGCAGCGAGCGTTACCCGAGCACATCGGTATCCACGGGCGGGCATAAATTCTCAGTCCCGGGATCGCTGAAAAATCCTGCGGAATTCCGATCGATCGCCGGCCCATCGAATCCCATTCTTTCGCCGGCGTCTAAGCAGGAATATGGGTCGAGCGTAGGTATAGCCGGGACCAGTTTCCAAAATCGTAGGGGGGGATTCCGATGCTTGAGCATCCTCCAACACAGCCAGGTGCAACAGGTGAGCTTGAAGCCCCGACGGTGGCTGCGCCGTGTCCTACCCGCTAGCGTTCGAGCCTCGACCAATGGCTCGGCGAGACCTACATACGCGTTTCCTCCGCTTCGTTCCCTTGGAGAACATCCGACAGCCATGTCCTGTTCGGCGTAACTTCTAATACCGTTAAGAGAGGCCGCGGTCGCTTCGGCCGAGGGGAACTCCTTCCGAGCACACTCTTGCACAGCCCCGTGGCAATTAGAATTGGGATTGCTCACGATTTTTAACAATGTACTTACTTTTCGTTTTTATTTGATCGTTAGCGTGGCGCGCGTGAAATGTTTCTCTGGACTCTGGTGATTGTCCAAGGAAAGCGAAAAATAGAAAGTTTTAAAAAGTCAATATATTGTTTAAACGAATAATTTCCTTGGAATTATTTTTACGTGACCAAATTGCCCGTTCAAAAACACACGATTTGTATCACACCTCTTTATTTCCAATCACACTTTCCCCACCCTTTCATTCGCTCAATTAGATCCCTGAATGAAATTGGAAAAGAAATCTCTCGATCGATCTCATTCGTATCACGAATTAATCATCTCCTTCTCTTTCTTCTTAGATCGCAGCTAATATCGCTGGTTAACATTTTCTCGTTTGCACCGAGTCACGCTCTCCTGATATCCTCCTCCTCCTCGCCTCCCAACAAACCTCGTATCATCTAGCAATATTTTTCTCCCCCGTTCATTGTGCCGATCCACGGCGTTTCTCCATGCTTCGCTGGCCAGGCGTCGATGCACTTGCGATCGGAAGCATGCATTTTCCTCTGCACTTGCGCCGGCGCGAGAGTCTCGTGAGAAGACCTTATCGGTTCATCGGTTTGAAAGTTCAAGCCTTCCCTCCTGATAATTTCGATGAGATCTACTTTGCATATTATTGCCTTGCCAAGGTATATCTATTATTCAAATTGCTGCACTTGAAGGGATCAAGGCAGAAGGGGGTCAGAAAGGAAGGTAAAAGAAGGAAGACGTTCGTGGAGATGGAGCTTAGTGATTTGTTTTGGAAAATAATAGACTTGCTCTATTATTTGCGATTTTGTAAAATGCAACGAGCGATGAGGCATTTGTTACGGTATTGATAATGCGTTTGTGCTTTTACATAGTCAACTATTGAACAGATTTATGATTTATGATCCACAACATTAATTTCAATTTGTCACATTAATTAGTTAATTCATTTCTTAATACTAATTTGATTTTATTCATGATATTTATAGAAGCATTTATATGTCACTATTATACAAAGCTACTACATTAAAAATAGTCTTAATTAACATAAGATACGGTTTCACGAACCACCTATCAATAACTTAATTTCTAAGTCAATTCTTTTATTAAGAAAATCGAAAAATTGGAAAGTAACTTACATATCTTATTATTAATGAGATTCATTATGGAACAGCCAAGTGGACTATTTCCATTTCCACGATACATTACACGCGTAGCTTGCAACAATTTTTTACCTTCACTTCATTCGTACTCTTTGTAAAAAATCTAATTAAAAAAAAAGAAAGAGGTTTCTCCCGTTGCATTCTGTTCGTTTCATTCATAGCAGGGAAGAAAGGTTCTACGATTAACGCGAATGAAAGGTCTTGCACATTCGCGCGATCGTAAACGTATTTAATCGTCGAGTAATGTTGAACCTATCGAGAAACGGTTATAACTATTTATCTGTCTTGAAACGCATCGAGACTTGGCGCGTAGGCAGATCGATCCTTTTCCATTGCGTTCGATCATGAATACCGGTCGGCAGTAAAGTATTTATAATATGACTCAGGTATTTCTTAAGGTCGCGTTTCGATTGAATTAACGCGAGCAGGGAGTTGCAAAATTGCGGTACGACTCAATTGGAACGAAGAGATTAGAAACGAAGGAGATGCTGGAGCGTGCAAGCATGTAGAGTAATTGTGCAACTATGTGGAATAATTATGCGTGCACGAAACGGTGTTGTGGTACAAATTTGATTCATTGAAGTCATACGTTAAGCACGTACAATTGAATCAACTTCAATTGACCCAAATTTATGCCTCGAATATCTCTGAACCGATGCAACGGGTTTTCCATTTTTGTCTTTTCGTTCCAGCGTACATACTCACGCGGATCTGTTAAGATTGCGTGGGTCGATTTCACGCGTTCGTTCGCGATTCAAAAGATTCGGAATACGCGCAGCCGGCGGATTTCTTGCCGCGCTCGATCGACTAGAAGGCAACCAGAGGCTCCGCGCGATGCAATGTATCGTTTCGGAATATGGGTTAGAGATGCCGTGAAAACTGATCGAGTTTAGCCGCGTTTGTTGCTTGTACCGCGATTTTTGCCCGTTCTGCTTCACGAAGACAGATTGCAGCTAATTAGTGGAGTGCTCGGTGCCCAGCTGCGTTCATCGTGCTTTGCGTTTTCAAACGATAGGTACACCTTGTGTGCTAGGGGAATCGTGTTACGGTAACAGGGCGCCTCGAAAGGGTGATCTATTGGCTTTTAGCCGCTATTCGTTTGCAGAGAGTTATGGATACTTTGGGATGAAACGGAGATTTCGAAAGGTGGATTTTTAAGGGGAGTGTAAAGGTGTTGCTTGGAGATCGGTTTCTACATATTTACTTTCCGAGCTTGCATTTCGGCTACTTTTGGAATATTTCCTTTTGGTATTTGGTATGTTCGGTATTTTGGTATTTGTCGTTATCTAAGGGTATATACAAGATGATTATGAATCAATATCATTTTCATCGCAATTAATAGAGCAGTACTAATTTAGTAGTAAAAACGAATGCAATAACAAATACAAAACATATTCCCACTTGCTCATTTTCCATGATCTATTTTAAAACGTACGAACTCATTAAAATCTACGAAATGCAAAAATCTTCGCATTCAACGCGTTTCGGAATGATAAGCTCCTCAGTTAGAAAGTAGCTCTCGTTCCACCGGCTATTATTCTGATTAATTCTGCGGTTGTGTAACCGAATGCACACACCGACAGCAGTTAGATATCGCGTGAAATTCACAAGGTTCGATCGACGAGTGCGGCCTGATTCCAAGCAGAAATCGCAATAAGAACAGCCTCGCAGCTTTTTCTTCCTTTGCCACGAACCTTGCCACGCGTAAGCCAAATATAGTTGGCAAATGTATGTTAGAGTTGCAACCATTTCTTCTGTGATTACCAATTCCCTCCTCTATCTCTAATCGGTTCGTAGCAAAAAAAATTGCCACTCGCTCTGAAGACTCATCCCGGCATACTCAATCCCATCCATGACCCCCAATGAAACCTATTCGCGCGGGCAACTCTCCAACCACCGCGCAGAGAGGTCAATCCTCGGTCTCCAATTAACTTCCAAGAACCTCCGTTGAGAATATTAGTTTTCCATCGATCGATGTTTAATTACTTATTTCGGAAGAGCCTGGCCAGCCACCGGGAGCAATTTCACGAAAAATTAATGGCGGAATATCCATAAGATGCCGCATGGCTGATAGAGAGGAGTATTATAGGTAGGATTGTTATGATTACTTTAGTGCAGCTTTAGTAAATTAATCTCCTACTGTTTGTCATTTTCTGTATTACTTATTTATGATGTATTCATAAATATTGCAAGAGAAAATCAATTATTGGACGATATAGTGAATATTTAGTTAAAATAGTTTAAAACTACTTCTTTTGGAATGATGCTCGAATTAATCATAATTAGTAATGATTGAATCGTTTTCTAAGCTATTTATTAACATTGTCTTAATCCTTTTCTTACTCTTGTCCTTTGGTGTATCTTTATCACTTATTTGGAGTTTTAAAAACTTACCAAAAATGTGATTATCAGGAGTATGATTATTTGCAAGTGTCATTACTATATTGATAGATTTCTGACCAATCGACACATATTTCAAATACGTGAATTTCTTATCTTACATTTTCTTGCACATCTTTTATCCCCCAAGCAAAAGATGATAGGCTCTCGACGCCTTGTTTGCACAAAAAGTTCCCTCTTTTTCCATGAAATTCCAATCTAAATAGTATCGCCGATTTTTATCTAGCAACGACCGTGATGGTTCTGCATAAAACCTAATCGTTTCGCTGTCAATCATACGATTTACCATCTTGATCAGCTATTAGTAGGTCTTCGATGCTAAAATTCAGGCCAGCTGTGGCAAATACATTTCTTTCCTTATCATGGATTAATAAAGTAGATTAATAAATACCATTAAGTGCGAATCTTTTGCATTTATGTATCCTGCTTGTCATTCGTGTATAATAGAATAAATTCTCCATTGGAACGACCAGCAAAAATGTTGAATAAAGAAGGAGCTGAAAAGTTGTGTAGTTAATATGTTATCAGAGTGACAGAGATATTTAATTGAGATATAAATTAGTGTTCTATCTGCTTTGGAATATTCCAGTCCAATTTTGATTTCTCTTATTTGCTCGTGATATTTAAAACGTTTACTGAATAGACGTTCAATAGGATCCTATTGATGGATAGATCTTATCGATATGGGATACAATTTTTATATGAAAAAGTTGAAACATTAATAATAAAATGATTTCCTCAGGATTTCAATGAGTGCAATTGACGTACAGTTTCGATAATTTCCAAGCAGCAATCAGTCAGTTACTTTTGAAGCGCGAAACAGTAGCATAAATTAACGTCGAGCCGCGAAATTTTTCCGTGACCCTGCATTGAATTTTTGCGGACCCGTGGCGGAGATTTCTCTCGTCTCCTTTAGACACTTGATCCCTGACTCAATTCCGCGATACGCTTTCTAAGGCGATAATTAACGATAAGGCGCTCTCAAGATCTGAGAATTTTTTTGGCCTTCGAGATGAAGAGAAGATGCGCTCGATACCAACGACTCGATTGATCCTTTCGATACGCGAGGTTTTATTACCGAGTGATTACCATTGACCTTTCGATGCAAATTCAATGGTTAAGTTATACAATCATTTTAATATTTAAACTTGAACATTAAATTAGCAATTAAATTTGTGTGAAAAGCTTTTTCTCCTTAATTCCAATTTATGATCTCGTGTAAAATGATTTAATAACAACAACAAAGTTACGAAAAAGACTGCATTTTATTTTACATTTATTTCTTGTCATTTCTATTGCCCTTTAATTACTTCGCATTTCTAAATTTCTTAATTAAACGTTTGCACCAAAGAGCAATCGAAGCGTTTCCAAGCATGAATGCTCGATTCCTTTGCTAGACCGATTTCTCTTTTGCTATTTAATTGTCTCAATTTCTTATCTCGTGTAAAATGAATGATGTGGTCATTAGTTGGATATTATATAATTTTGATTTTACTGCGCATCGAATTATTAGCAAAATACTGGAACGTATTGATTCATCCTGAAGCGTCACTCACGAAGAAGAATCGAGCTTTTACAATTTTGCGCAACGCTACGTTTTCCCCTCGTCATTAACAGCGTTAAGTACTCGAGCCGTCGATCGAGCTACTCGGTTGACGATTCGAATTCCCTTAGTCACTCTAATTAGAACAGGAATTGGAAATACAGAGATCGCCGATAATCGGCGCGTTTCGCCCGGAGGAATCCGCGTGCTCGTGACGCGGGGTACGTTGCGTTTTCTACGTCGCGAACGATCGTTAAATGATAGTAGAAGAGATACTCGCGGTCTCGATCATGCTAATTGAAATTGACAAGTCAATTCGCCGTTTGATTCATTTGAACGGGAATCGGGCACACGTTGATTGACGACGGCTACTGTCCTCGTTCGACTCTCGTGCGAAATTTAGGAACATAGGTGCGGAAATTGAGAAATTTAAAAGCGTAAATTACAAGAAGTACATGTCAAATCAAAATACAGTCTTTTCAATAACTTTAGTATTCCAACGATTGACAAGTTAACAAACTACTCCTATAATTTCCCTTAATTACCAGCTAATTAATGTTACTTATTAATCGATAATAAGCTGGAAATAAGGGATGACAGTTTTTCATATTGCCTTTTCTTTTGGAGGAAAATAAATTTGTGTCTCGATTCCACATCACTTCTTCAACTTATTAATTTAATTATTACACATGAATCTCCGGAAGCATTCATAATCTCTTTCCGCTTAAATTAAACCTTCACACGAAACAGCAATAGAAGCGCTTCGAAGCGTGAATCTTCAATTGCATTGCGAGACAGAATTTTCTTTTACCGTATCATTTAATTTTCCTCTAAAGACCACCACTTTGCAGAATCCGACCGACGCGATTCGGAGATATCGCGAGCGGATCTTCAGCGGTACTTGCACCGGAAATAAGAGATTGCCAGCCAAATAAATCATATTAGACAGCCTCGTGCCGTTTCAACGGGATGACGTCTCTTTCTGGTTATAATAGCTTGGTTGGTGATTAAAGCGTTAAAGATTCCGTGTCGAGATAAAAACGAAACGCATTAGCCGTCGTCGCGGTTTTATCGTGTCTCGTCCGTTTTAGCCGGATCGCTTTGGTCAGGAAAGAAGATCTATTCCGTTCGGTGGCGTTCAAGTCTTATTTATTATCGTTGCTCGGTGATACGTGTGTTATTGCTAATATAATTCACCAGAGATTGGAGCGCTTATTAAGATCCGGATCGTGGGCTGTCGAGTCGTATTATAAATTTATCGATCAACACGTTTCTTTTCCATTGCAAATTATTCCACTGCAAAAGGTGACTAATAAGATATATTCAGATATTATATACCTTGAGATGTGTTTGCCTTTGGATTTCCTTCATCGTTGTCTTGAAAAGCAATTTTCGCCTCTAATTGACCTACTTTTTATTTCTCTTATCAAATTTCTTTTTAATACTTTTTTTTTACACGCCATCTATTAAAATGAGAGCTACAGTGGAAAGCATGCACTGAAAACTTTTGTTATAGATAAGTGACGTTATGTAAAGTGCCAACTCACCATTTCTCCGAGGAGCACAATAAAATTTACTTATCCACCCATCGAATCATTAGCTCGTGCGCGCATTTAATAGTTACCTATCCACCTGTTCGCTTAATCACGCGTTCACTCATCCCCTTATTTATCTGATCACCTCACAAGTTTGTCTAACGAGAGAACTCATCGCTCTCTTGCTTCTTAGCTGGCTGGATAGTTTTGGTTTATCTCGATTGAACTTGAAACGAAATCCTCAAATCTTCCTTGTCCAAGAGTTATATACTTTTTCAACGAATTCACTTAAATCTACCTAAGTGCTGCAAATTAATTACATTAACTGTGCCTCCCTGAAAGAGTTGCCACAGGCAAAAATAAACGCAACACTCTTTGAACATTTCTCTGTTTTTTAACATTGTTTATTCACATCTTTCTTTGTTTGCAGGTTTCACCGGTGTCTGTAATAAACAACAGGCTTGCACACTTTGCTGGACGCTTATCCTATAATGGCTGGCAATACTGCGCTCCCCTAGGACTCTGCTTAGGTTTACAGTCTTAGGTTTGTATAATTTTTAATACCAAAACGTGATTCATGTTCATCAATTTCAATTTCTTTCAAGAGCCCACTATTTTCCATTCATTGTCGATCATTGTTTATTATTTCATTTTATTTCTCAATAATTTATATTCATTCCCACCGTTTTCGACCATTTCCCAATCTTCCCTTCTATTGTTTTTTTGGCCATTCCCTATTTTCACTTGCAATTATTCTCCTTTTTTCCTTCCATTTCTCGATCATTTTATACTCCTTCCGTCCATTTCTCGATCATTTCCCATTTCTCAATGTTTCTTTTACCCTTTCCTGCCTCTTCTCGATCATTGCCCGCTCTTTTCTTCTATTTCCTGGCCATCCTCCGCGTTCTCGATCTTCGCGTCCGCTTCCCGTTCAACTGAATCGCAATATCTGTATTCTCTGTGCGTGTCAAATTGCCACGGCACAGAATATAAACGTACAAACGCGCAGGCAGTGCAACTATCCGCGCGCCGCATGATATATCGCGCATTGAAATCTCCGCGCCGCGCGATCTCGCGCGAGTATCGAAGTCACCGGGTTAGGAAACGCCGCGCCACGTCCTCGCGTCATCCTCTCTCGGAGAAGAAATCATCGCCCTCGAACGATCGTGAATAAAGGGGAAAAAACCCTGGGAAGAAAATAGACGAACCCGTAAAGCGATGGCGAAACGTTACATGATTTCCTCGCGCATTGAATAAGTAATAAAAACAGATTTCCCTCATCGTTGCGATGTATACATTTGCAATGTGCACTTCCTGTTGTAGCTGTGTCCTGTAAAAAACATTTGTGCTTCATTTTGGAAAGCTTTTGCAAATGATTTCTTGCAAATTAATGTTTTCAACCGGTAACAGAGTGTTACTTTACAATATTCATAATAATGTATAATAGTTAGATTGACAGGTGGCTGTTTTGCCATTCTCTTAAGGAACATTCACGTGAATTGTTCTTCTAAAATATCGTACAGTAACTCGTATAATTTCATAACTTTTATTCGTACATCTATGAAACGATTTTTTAAACATATTACACACAACTTGTTCTATTTAAGTTTAAAGATCTATGGCTAGTTGTTGTCCCTTCGACTCTCAGTGTTGCATCGGTGCAGCATCCATTTTAGAAATACACCAAGTTCTCGTAGCTGCGGTTTCACTGATAGGAAAGTAAATCTCGATGGATTAAGAGATTCACGTAGTCCCGCGAATAATATATTCTGCACTATTACTTCGTGTCTTTCCCTCGGGTTTCGAGACTAAACCCGAAATTGATTGATTGTTAAAGGAGTGGGTATTTGTTAAGTGCATCGAAGCCACCCAGTGAAACGCCACCGGCGAAGAGGCGTAGCTATTAATACCGAAAATAAGCTTCTCCTTAAGTGTTCACCGCGCCGGTTCGAAGCAATTACGCGCGCGTACGTAGTACGCACTCGTTTGTACAGAGAGACTGCCGCGGCCCGACAAGATTTCTCTCGATAATCACGCTGAACACGGGAACCCCTCCTCGATCTCGGCCGCAGATTTAATCAAGCGCGGGCATCGCCGGCCCCGGGACACTGCGTCGCTGAAAAGTAACAAAACTGCGGACTTTCTTGCAGGCTCGTTACACACGTCAATTTTTCAGCCCCGTGGATGCTGACCCAGTGGATCGTAACTTTCGTTTCGCTCTGTACAACGTGCACTAGGGCATTCGAGTTTCTCGCCCGTGTATTAAGTTCATCTCGTAATCAGAGGGATTAGCTAATTCTATGCAACTGGATCTTGGTGTAGCAGTTGTAAAAAAGAACCGGCTAAATGGTCCGTGTTAACGTCTTTCGCGGATAACGCATTATCAATTTAAGGTAATAAGTTAATAGGTTATTTAATATATATAAATTAAACAGAAGTTTTCTATTCCACCGTCGGTCGTTTGTATATACGGAACATCGAATAATGTTTAATAGTCAGTACATTAACAGACTCCATTCAAACCACTTGCCCCAGTGAAAAGAAGAAATGTTTTTAAATACTTTGACAACCCATTCGCGATTCATTCGATAAATCGGCCCGTAATTAACTCGGCAGAGTACTACTCGCGCACTCTCCCCGGAGACGTTCGTCTACCCCAGGCGAGGAAACGTCAAAGTGCAGCAGCGAAGTGAACCGTTCTCATGAATATTCAGCGCGGATCCGCTCGAGCCGCGGAATATTACGAGCGTGCAAGTGGAGGAAGACGGGCAGAGATCGCGGCTAAATATATTCATATCCGTAGACGGTGCCTTCGCTGAGGGGACGACGATATTTTCTCTCTGTGAACGCAACGCTCCGCGCGCAAATCTACGTTCATGTTAATATATTTATCCTGGCTCGCGTGGTTAACGCTGTTACCGCGACTGTACACTCGCTTATTTACTGCCCCTCTAATGCGTGTTTCTTTGCCTGTAGAGGAACACTGTACGTAGAGGGTGAATTGAAATTTGCCTTCGAAGTTGAAAATGAGAAAAGGCTTTATGGAAAATATTGGTAAATTAGTTTATGATGTTAGTATTATATTAAGTAATTGTTATACTATTTAGTGTTATAATAATTAGCTTATATTGAAAGATATAGATGCGATTGAGAAACTCTTGGCGATTCACGCAGTATTATTGTTGTAATTAGAATTGATATTATAATTGAATACTTAAACATTAATGATATGTACCAGTCTGCATCGAATTCTGGAAGAGGCCTTTATTTTATTTAATTTCCGTGTTTTCAACAGTTGCCATAGTATTAATAATTAAATTATCCCTTTTAAGTGGAATCATTATTATATTATAATTTAATTACTTTTTGTGTGTACAGATTTCGTGGTCAAGGAATGGACACTGGATCATGCACCTCATCTCAATTAAGAGGAAGACGAGACTTACCGTTGGCAAAATATGTTAAACATTATCTACAATCTACGTACACTATATTAGCAGATATTAAATTAAGTTATGAATAATTTTTAACTATAAAATGTATCTCAATTTATCCGATAATAACAATAACTTACAAGTGGCTATCCATACATAAAACAATTTTGTAAGTTGCATACTTAACTCTAACTTATTGTTTCAACATTGTAATTTTAATTGTTACTTAATTATCATAAGATGTATTGTAAATAAATTAATAGGCAAATAGTTTGTTAGTAATAGCGATTAAGTTAAAATATCATCACTGCTGTAACTTGTACATTATTAAAATTTATCAATAAATCCTCCATGAAAGATATTCAACTGATTCAATTTTTTAAACGCCCGTCCAATCCTTAAAAAACCTGCTCCGCTTCCTTACGCAAGAAGTATCGTTGAGGGAACTTTAAACGCGTAGTTCCGCAGCGAGAATCTTGTAAAGACAGTCCTGTTCACGAATAATTTAAAGATCCGCGATAGAATTTAAGTTCCCGAAATTTCCTGGAAAATGACGTCACATTCCAAGAATCATTGAAATGGAATACCACCTCGCATATTATATTCTGTCGATACAAATTGGCGATTTCGGGCACGAGGGATTCCGTAAAAGCAAATTCTGGGAAGTTCTTGGAAATGACGTCATATTCCAAGAACTGCCGAAATGAAAGACCTCCTCGCGTATCATGTTCTCCTGATACAAATTGGCGATTTCGAGCAAGAGATGTTTCGTGAAAACAGGTTTTGGAATGTTTTGGTGATGACGTCATCAATCATGAACTCCGGATACCTCTTCGCATATCATGTTCTCCTAATACAAAATCGTGATTTTCGAGCACTTGGGATTCCGTAAAAGCAAGGTCTGGGAAATTCTTGGAAATGACGTCACATTCCGGGAATTGGCGAAATGAAAGAGCTCCTCGCGTATCATGTTCTCCTGATACAAAATCGTGAATTTCGGCCAGTCCCTTTGCTGAAAATCGCCAATTTGTATTAGGAGAACATGACATGCGAGGAGGTCTTTCATTTGATCAATTCCTGGAATGTGACGTCATTTCAAAACATTTCCCACAACTTGCTTTTACGGAATCCCAAGTGCTCGAAATCGCCAATTTGTATTAGGAGAACATGATATGCGAGGAGGTCTTTCATTTGACCAATTCCTGGAATGTGACGTCATTTCCAAGAATTTCCCAGAACTTGCTTTTACGGAATCCCAAGTGCTCGAAATCGCTAATTTGTATTAGGAGAACATGATATGCGAGGAGGTCTTTCATTTCACCGATTACTGGAATGTGACGTCAGTTCCAAGAATTCCTCAGAACTTGCTTTTGTAGGAATCCCCTTTGCTCGAAATCGCCAATTTGTATCAGAACATGATTCTTTCGTTTCTGAGAGTCTTTCATTTCGCCAATTCCTGGAATGTGACGTCATTTCCAAGAATTTCCAAGAGCTTGCTTTTACGGAATCCCTGTATACTTACCCGTATTCTTACCATGCATAATTTATTCCTGCGCGTTATTCTATGTTAAAGTTTAGAATCCTTTATAATGCTGAAGGAATTAGAATAGAGATTCCGAGGAGTGGACAGGTGTTAGTAAATAATGCGCTTAATTCCTTTCATTAGAGATTTATTTAATAACTTTGATATATACAAATTACAGGATCAGCGATTACAATATAAATGCTATTATTTATAAACTATGCTTATAAATTAAATTGTTGAACAATAGAGCCACTCAAAGCCAAACTGATCGTCCATTAATGCAAAATGAAAGAAAAGTGATGGTGTTATGATCTACCGCATGTTTAAACAATGAAATAGACAAATTTACGAAAAGTGAACTTGATCAGTTTGACTTCTAAAAGGCTCAATGGTCAACTAGCAAATTATCCAATTTAATTAGCAAAGTAAAAAGAATTAAGAAGCACAAATGTATACATTATGCAAAGAATTATAATTATTGTACAAGTAACGTAGGATAAATATCATGTATAGATCGTGCAACTGATCGGATGAGCTGTGCGTTTGATGCGAATGACGAATATTTAGAACGCAGCGGATGTGATTGAAAGTTTAAGATATCTTCGTGGAATAAATGAGGCTGCAAGAGTTGTTAGAATGCACGTGGAGAATTCGGACGTTGCGTGTGTGGAGTGTGAGTCTTTTTCGATAAGCCTGAGTCGAGAGTGCAGATTGTCTTGAGCCTTGAACGAGAAAAGATCATAGAGCATTAGAGATTTGCGAGTTGCCAGTATTGTGAAGTTCAACTAATTTATACACCATTAAACAGTTTCATACAAAAACTATTTGCAGTTATTCTAAAATTCCTACAGTAATGACTAAACTGCGGATTTTTATACAAATGCGCATCTTTGATAATGCGGTAAAGATAGCAGAACGTTGGTAGGAACTCACTTCACCTACCACGAATGATAAAAAGCACTATAATTTGGATATTTTGTATATTTATTCATATAAAATGCATTTCGTGCAATCTTCCGTCTTTAAATGTCCTATAAATGCACAAAAGTCCGCGGTCCAGTAGCCACAATTTTATGAAATAAAATGTATAAATTACGTTTCGAACTTTTACCTGCGGATCTCGTTTATCCGGTAGGTCCCGATTTATCCAGACTCTCTCTGTCCCGATGACGCCAGTCAATCGTGGCCCCGCTGTACATACTTTGTCCAAGGAACAAGTTGGCGTCGGGTTTGCTGGAAATGTCGGAAAACGCACGATTATCGTACATGTATACTTGTACGTATCGATCGAGGAACTTAATCATCCCGTTGACTGGGTGCGCCATTAGCTAAATACTTAAAATTGGATGAAAATGCCGTGGGAAGCGGGTGGCGCGGTTTAATTGAAACGATATCCACCGTGTTACGAGAATTATTTACGCTCCATGGGGATTAAAGGAATCTTACGAAATAAATACAGAGGTGAAACACATCTCAGACGGTTTTGGAAAATTATTTACTGTAATTTGCGAGGCGTAATCAATGTTTGTTAATTAATTAACCTTTGGGAGGCGTTGGAATTAATCAGTTTGTTAGGCGGCAGTCTAACAATTTACTAATCATTAGACATCGAACTTCTATGCAATTTCAGATTTTTAAGAATGTAGTTAAAACAAAGAGTAGAACTTTGGTAGAACATTATTTCACTTACTAGATATTATAAGAAGCATAATACCTTGGATATTTTGTATATTTTTCTACACTGTGTGTAATCCGTCTAATTTTGCAACTTTAAATTTCCTATAAGTACACAAAAATCCGGAGTCTGCTAATCATACACACAGCAATAACAATAAAATTCCAATCATCCCATGCACGCAATCTCCTCCACCGCTCGTAACAGGAATATTCAAACAATACATGGAATTCGAAGAATAATCTCAGCCTTCCTGATCAGCCATAACATTGCCCATCGCGAGGCAGAGTATTTCCGAAGACTGGTTCGAGAATACCGTAACATCGCGATTCCGAAACTAATCTCTCTCTTTCTCGAGAGGGTGAGAGAAAGAGAGAGAGAGAGAAAGAGAGCTGTAACATCGGTGTAAAGACGCGATACGACGATGTCGGAGCATCGATTCGACTTAATAGAACACGCCGGAACGTATTCTATACGCTTTTGAATGATCGCGAATGAGATTTACACCAGAGATTAATCGCGCGAAATGTTCCGGCGTGATACAAGGAAACGTTCTATTGGTCGATTTAATAAAAAAAAGAAACAGAAATATTCGAACCTTGCGTTATCGAAGTTGCATGAATTCGGTATTGAAAATCATATGGAAATAGTGGAACAACGTGGGATTTGAAGTAATGATGTGCTGGCTATTCTACATATGCATGCACGGTGCCGAAAAAGGTTGAAACTTATTACTGAAGTTAAATAGATAGAAAAAGTTCATATAAACTTATGCCCGGAAATGCTCTATTGGAAACATATAAGCA
Source organism: Holcopasites calliopsidis (assembly GCA_023838395.1). Lineage (NCBI taxonomy): Eukaryota > Metazoa > Arthropoda > Insecta > Hymenoptera > Apidae > Holcopasites > Holcopasites calliopsidis. The sequence goes on from JALHAQ010000011.1 coordinate 805,045, forward strand.
TTCGTAGATTCACGGGCAAAATTCGTGTTACAATTCGTTGTGAAGAATTGAAACGTTGGCCTCCTGGATGACCCGACCTAACGCCTCTGGACATCTGTTTGTGGGACCACGCGAAAGAGTTGTTTTATAAGAATACGATAGAGACGGAAGATGAACTTTGGGAATGCATTGAAAATGCATTTACTATTATTTCCAATAGAGCTGGAATATTTGAAAGAGTTTGGCAGTAGCTAATTCGACGGCCGGAAGCCCTGCATCCTTGCAAAAGGAGGGATTTTCGAGCATCCCTTTAAACTGCCAGAATAAAATGATAAATATCTTTAAAAGCATGTATCCTTTCAGTAAAGCATTCTCGGAAATAAGTTTCGTCCATTTGGCTTCAGTAATCAGTCTCAACCTTTTTGGACAGCCTGTATAATCGAATATTTGTTAAATCAACAGTTCTATTCGACGAGGAAAATTTCTGGCATGCACGAGAGTGGAATTCGGAAACGCGGATCGAGGAATCCACGTGTTCAACATCCTCTAGGAATCTAACGAGATCATCGTCTCATAATTCAGTATTTAAAAAAAGAATACCACGCGCTGATTCGGAATTTAATACGCGGTGTGCCATTTTAATCCTGCAGGGTAGATATCTTGAAAAGTACGAGAGATATGAAGAAATATTTCAGATAAAAGTTGCATGGTTTCTAAGGAGGCAGATTACGCTGTTAATTGTTTGGCCTTGCAATAACTTCTGAGAGCCCGATAAAAGTCGCCATCAAATTTTTAAATGGAAACCAACATTTTTTATTACACATTCTTGTAGCTGAGATTAAGTCGTTCTCAAAACCCTACTCACAAACTTATTTCGCGCGAGCGATTGCTAAGTGACGCTTATCTTGCGCACATACTTAGGTAACACTTTGTTACGTTTAACTCAACAATGGGCTTACACAAGACACGTTTATAGGTAGTGTTTTGAAAATGGCTTGACATCATCTGCAAGGATATCTAATAAAAAATATAGAGCCTCATTTAAAAATCTGGAGCCGACTTTCAGAGGGCTGTCCAAGATAATCGCGAGGTCAAATAATTGACAGCCCCCATCTGTTCCCAAGAAACTATGCAACTTTCATCTAAAACATCTCTTCGTATCGTTCATACTTTTCCAGATATCCGCCTGGGAGGGTAAAATGGGACACTGTACAACGAAAAAAGACAGAGACGACACGATTTGGAAAACAAAAAAAAATAAAGGAAGATCGCGAGACGTGCATCGGCGTTATATCCGGTTCGCTATTGATCGACACCCCGCAATTTCAAGACGGCCGGGCCCTCGCGAACGTACGCGACGGTAATTCCGGGAATACGAGCGGATCGGGCTATAACGGAACACGGCTGGGAACGAAATATCGTGGGGGATCCGCGATATCGAACGACCACCGATAATGGAGAGAGCCCGCGGACTAGCCGTATGCATCGCACCTAGGATATTCCTGGCCAGTTTAACAAATTGCTGCCTCGCTCGAACGCCTTTCAATGTTAAGTACATTTGCGTGGACGTTGGTTCTTTTATGATGATGCGTTTTTTTTTTGTTGGCGCCACGACGATTGGGAAATCGTGGAACAGGGAGTCTCGAGTGGTGATTTCAATGCCCGGTCGAAAAGTAAGGATACAGTAAGTAAAGATAAGACGTGATATTGAATGAAGTGGAAAGGGATTTATGTATATTTGGGGTCAGATACTAATTGCTGGGTTAATCAAGAAGCGATTTTTGTATGGCAAGTAAGAATAAATACAAATATAAAAATAACAGGTTAATAGTAAATGTTAAAATTACAAATTAATAGTTCTGCTTTCGCAAAGTTTTACTTGACAAATGCACATACGTTTATCTCAAAATATGATTCCCTTTCAAAGTTAAAAGAAGGAGATTGCTGTTTGGCAGACTAATTCTTCGATTTATCAAAAAACAATTCATGCCATCAACAAGCAGAAAACATTTTCCATATTAATCCCATGCCACTCGGAAATAAATAGCAAACGCACAGCAGCGGAACGTTTTTAATTATTCAACGTCAAACGACACATTCCATTAACAGATAACGTATTTCATACTTTGCGTCGTCTCTGTTTGAAGAAAAAAAAAAACAGAAACCAAGCCTGTGGAGCTTTGCCCTCTGATTTGCATAAAATTAGGCGCCCAATGTTTCATTTAAATGCCTCTCTGCTGGAATAAATTGCCACCGGTCTTTACCTCGAAACGCGTAGCTCTAAACGGATCGTCGACATATTCAAACGCATTAAATCGTGCGGGAGGCTTTCGTAATAACAGAATCGTTTCTAAATGAGGGTCGTCCTTCCTTTTATAGCTTCCACCGCATCTAACTTATCCGTACAATGAATGAGAAACGTTTCGCAGGGAAACGATACGTTTTATGATCTAAAGTAAAAAGGGTTCCACACTTTCCTATTGGCTTTCTCTCAGCGATTAGTTCACTCGAGGAATTATATGTATTTGTTATCATTCTATTTTTAAATATCAATTGATTCATTCGTCAATCGATTTCACGATGTTCAAATTAAAAAAAAAAAGAATGATATCCAATCAATTTCCAAATGTCCAAAATAAAAACTTGCTCCAAACAGTTGGATCCAAATTGAAGCGTATAATTTACCAGCAGCATCGATTCGAAGAAAGGCTTCATAAACTTCTGTTGGTCCGCCCAAGAACCGATTCGCGAGTCCCAAATTGGTCGCCCTTAAAATTTTACGATTCCCTCTTTTTTCTCATCAACTCCGCTACACGACCACAGAGAGAACCCTCGACGGGACTCTCTCTCTTTCTCTCTCTCTCTCGCCGTTCTCTCGTTAACCTGGAAAGGAGGCAGGGCTCGGCAAACGATCGTCCGAAGAGGAACAATATCTTCGCTTGAGACATTGATTCAATCCTTCCGTTCCGCTCGCGTTAGAGGATAGAACATGTACGGCCGCGGACGCACGCGTTCGGAGTGAAATTAAAGCGCGCCGAAGAATGCCAGGCAGCCGCGAGATACCGCGGCCGGCGCGCAGGATCGGCAGAGTTCTGCAGCGATTTGCGCGCGAGTCGGCTTAGACGGCGTGGAGATCCCGCTCGGCGCGCGGAACTTTCTAATGCCTGCATTAATATCTTTCTGGCCGCGAGCTAGAGCCGTTGCGTCAAAAGGTCGACGCTGAATCCCGTGCACGCGAGCGCGCAAGAATGGACAAGGCGGGGCCATGACTCCGGAAAAGGAGACCGAAAATTGGCGAGCCAGTCCGATTGTGCCGCTTGATCGTTAGCAATTCCGCATTCGGAATTATGATGCCGAGAAAAGTGGATTTCACGGAATTGACGATTGTTGCTTCGCAATTACTGGGTGGGGAATACAGAGTTTTCTTTCAATTTGTCTTCGGCAAGTTTGATAGGGAATAATGTGTGAACAAGAATGAAATCAAATAAATTCAAATGAAATGTGGAAAGTGAAGCGAGATATAATATATCAATGAAAGGAAAATAAAATAAATTCAGATGAAATGAAGAAAATCAAATAAGAAATAATGTATGAATAAAAGCAAAATAAAATAAACCGTGATCTATTCTTAAATTCCAATTTGTAATTGACCAACTGTATATGTATATACACACGCGTTTCATCTCAATTTAATAATCGCCTCAGTTCCACCATCTATTCAGCGATTTCAATGGAACGACCAGAGGAATTATTCCATCAAACGACCTCACCGCTCTCGCAGCAATACCATATGACTCCACGTTTCACGGTGTTACAAATGAGACGCGGTTCCAACATTATTTTCCATCACCTGTGTTCCGGTACAGACTAGGACGGGATCGGTCGGGATGTGCCAACCACGCATTCGGTACCGTTCTAATGTCTCTTTGATTGAACACGCTTATTTACGCTCTGAAAAGTTGTTCCTTCGTTCATTATGAGCGCACGCTCTTCCTCCGGCCTGCTCGGGTTTAATGGCGTTTTAAGCTGCGATAACGAGGATGCTGGGAACAACGTTCGATAATGAGAACGTTAATTATCCGGCCGTCCGGAAGGAACGCGTAGACGGTGTGTTTTCCGTTGATATCCAGATCGCTGGAAAGAATAATCGCAGAGCCCTCGCTTTGGTGTTTTACGCCATATAAAGCCATATCAAGTCATCACACGAAGTGTTCAGCTACTTTAATATTAATTAGAATGGTTAAAACTCGTGTAAGAATGTGCCCCTTACCATTATTGACCTCTGCAATTGACACAGCAGAATATTTACTTGAAATTAAAATACGACTTAATTTATGTATTGCATTTCATTCGAAATCAAATCTCACTCTGCACGATAATAAATCATTTAAAGAAATCTATACTGCGACTTGGACTAATACGAAATAACATAGCAAGTAGCAGGCAAAAAGTACTCGACCACTCGTACGTCAAACATAATTCGACAACTGACAAGGAGTGCAGTATTATTAACAAGAGCTACTATGTGAGGAGAGCGCTTCTTACCCAATACTGATTATCGCTTTAAATAAAAATAAGTGCATTCGCTCTTAAGCATTAGCTTCTAATCTAAGCAGTAATCACTACTTGGCAGAATCATCCTGTTGAAGATCAAGCTGATTGCTCCAACTACTATTTGTCTGTCTGATTAACGTGATGTGAGACATCATAATCGCGATTAATACATGTGTAACATAAAAAACTCGACTGATTAAACGCTAAACATTCTGTCAAATAATTTATCAAACGTTCTATCAAAGAGGACTCGGTCCTCTTGCTTATGCATCGAATCAATTTATTTTTTATCATCAAGCATGAGTAATAAAGGTGATAATATTATTGCAGTAAAATTGACGACTTAACAAGGTAATTATTAATCATTCCCAACGCAATTTTTCTCTCTGTCAGCTTCCATATAACACTCAACAATTTTCTTTCATAATACACTTATTTAAATCCTCCTTTACCACACGATCCACGTTTTTTACGCAAGTTGATACTTTATACTACTCTTACAATATTAATAAACCAAACGTTGAATGCAATGTATCATTTAATTTGATTAAATGATAAATCATAGTCCCCTATCAATCACCTGATCAACTAATATCGGTAAAACCTAATCGAACCATGTTTCCACTAGCGATCCCGTTATCCCTTTTCATTTCCATCGCTCGCGGCTATCTTTTCCCAGCAATTAAGCACCCTGGGCATCCGGAAAAATCGAATCGTCCACCAGCTCGAGAAATCGCATCCTCTCCGACACAGGGACGGTGTAGCGAACACGATCGTCGGCTAATCTCGCGCCGCTAACCGTTGAATTAGTAACGAAACGAGCCCACGGGAAAATTACATGCCTCTTACACCGAACGCGCGCTGCGAAAGGTCACCGCGGGCTCGAGGTCTTCCCTCGAAAGCGATCGTTTCATTTCCGATACGTAAGCGTGTACGTATCGCACTGTGCACAGGGTGTTTCCGAACGCAACTTTCGAGAGATGAATAGAAAGTGAAAAGGACTTCTTCCCAAAAAATATTTGCTACAACTCTTCTTCTATTACAATGTATCCCAATTCTTCGGAAAACAGCTTCTCACAAGGCTACTCTTCATCCAAAAACAAATAAAACAACCTTCCTGTAATGTCCAATGCCTCTTTAAAATTTCTCTTCAACTTTTAGCAACTATTTTCTAAGTATATTGAATCACTTCCGCCGTTTTGCAAATATGAAAACATTCAAGAACCCACCAGTAATTAACATACCAATAACTAACAGTGATTAACTGTATTCCAGTATTTTTTTAATTATAACACTTTTTTGAATTTTTAATCGACATTATTCCCTTAATTCCCTGTTCATTTATTATTCCCTGTTCCCTAGAAGTAAGTTAATAGAGGTACTAGAAGTACGTTAATCACTGTTAATTATTGGTATGCTAATTGGAGCGTCTTGAATGCTTCGACATTTGCAAAACTGAGAAAGTGACTGAAATGTTTGGAGGATAGTTGCTAGAAGAAGAATTTTTTAAGAAGCTTTGGTAGTTACAGAAGGGTTGTTCTATTAGCGTTTGGATGAAGAGTGGGCTTGCGGGAAACTGTTTTCTGAAAAAATCAGTATAATGCAACGTGTGCGCGTGTGTGCATTTATCTATCGGCCAGCGTAATTGTCCTTGATAACGGTACACGATGCGCGTAACGGGCTGTCCTGATATATTATTTCTTTGTTCTCCGACCACGGATGGGTACGCGGTATCTATAAATCGTTTACCGTCACGCCGCGCCGCCACCAATTACAAACGTTGCACGCCCTTACCCGAGCCTCGTTCGCCACGATCCCATCGCGATCGGGATCCATGCTGCTTCGCGGAAAGACGAGCGTTAAATGACGCGTAGAGGCGTGATAACGATGCGTGGTAAACCGTGACGTTCTATCGCTAGGGAACAAAACGATTCCGTGATGGACCTTAGTGAGCATGCTGGGAGAGGAATCTGTGCGTGGGAGGGTGAGAGGCGATCGATGATGAATGAAAGGGTTGAAATCGAACGATTTTCTGTGGGATGAAGATGTTCTTGCATCGAGAGATATCATCGATTGGAAGATCGCGATTAGTAGACCTTTCGAGCAGTGTAACGAGGTTCCAGTAGTGATTAATAATTTTCTAGTTGAAGATTGATGTACTTGATATTGTAGAATGGTCAGATCGAACAGGTAGGGTACCATTGTTTTTCTAAAATAAGAGCTGCAATATTTTCATATTTTTTAATGGCAGCTGCAAAATTTCGAATTGACGACATTCCTTATCTATACTTTTTTTTCAATTGCGGGATGCATTATCGTTCAATAACATTTACTTGAAATATATTAGCCTCGTATAAAATGCAGTCAAGAGAACAGCAATTGCTCTTTAGAGAAACAACACTTCATAGTCTCTCAACTGAACCCGCTTGATTTATTGGCCCAATTACTGAATCGAATTTCTAGCAGAATTATTTTTTCTACTTTGGGCGCTTGAAAATAAACTTAATTGGTTCTATTTATTTATCAACGAGAAAGTCCGCAGAGAAATTGTCCTATTTATTGGTTCTCTAATTAAAGAAATGTCTTATTTGATATTATTGTATCCTTCGATTTTGCCTGTTTTGTAACCTTAATTGGATCGTCTAATTTGAACAAATACAGAATTCTTTACTAAAGTCTACAGACTATAATCTAGTAAAAAGAGTAGAATGCGTTTAATTTCCGAAGATTTCATAATTTTAGTAGATACTTGGCTGATAAAGTTGCTTAAATTTCAAATAATTTATTCTGAACGACAGCTATTAGTCAAAATCATCGACTATTTGCAATCCAGCCGAGCAATTAGGATACGAATCTCTTCACTTTCTAATTTTCATTCGATCTCACGATCAGCAAACAAAGAAAAAAAAAAGCGATACATGTTCGGAGATGCTACCCGTAGCAGAAACAAAAGTAGAAAAAAGTATTGCAGTCCGTTCGACACTGTCGCTTCGTTAATGATCGAGTATGATGAATACTCGGATTTCTAATCTTGAAAAAAAAACTCCTGCAGAATGTGCCACTTTCGCCCGTACTAAAATAGCAGATCGCCTGCTCGGCGTAGATCGCGTTTGCTTTCGGTGTTCATCGCCCGAGATCTCGATAAAATCGTTCCGATTTTTCATTGAAATTCCGTAGACACTAATTTCATTGAATACTTAAACGATTCCTTTGTTATTAATAGTTTTCTTTAAATATGACACAAACCCACGTCTCTGTTTAATTACTCATTTACACATACGCAGCGATATTAAAATTTTAGCGTTGGTGCAATTGAAATATCGATAATTAAACCGGATAAAGTGTAAATTTCAGCTGAATTATATTTTAACCTCGCACGAAATGATTATTAAATAACAGGAGCGTGGTCATTCTTTAATTGCTCACTTTTATAGAGCATAAAGAACTATTAAACCTCTATTATAACAATTTCTTTTAAATTTACCCTACTTTTTAAGATGGACAAGAATATAAACGATGCTTTCACCCTAAACAACTAAATACTGGGAAACAACGAAAAATTACTTTAAGACCTGTACAATACTTGTACCAAGATCCCTTAAAAATTTAGTAAAGTTAAAGGAAAATGCTAATTTTCATTCGATCGATGAAGTTAATAAATTTGTTCATTTAAAGAACAACAAACTGTCCAAATATTTAATCAATTAATAAATTTAGCGAAAAGTAATAGAAAGTCATCGTGGTTCCTTGTTATCATTTATCGTTTATCGATCACGAACCCAGCTCGTGACCAATTTATTCCTGTCGCGAAAGCAGCCAATATGGAAATTGATCGTGGACACGATGGCCCTTTTATTATCGATCAAAAGACTGATATATCGGTCATCGATGAGTTTAGCTATCGGCAGTCGCGATATCGTGCCAAGAAAATTACTCTGGTTACTTGGAAACTCGTCCACCTGGAGATCATCGATTCTCGTTGATTATTTCCCGCGAAATTGTTATCATTAAACGATAGCGATCTTGTAAAAACTCTGCACGCAGGACATTCTAGGTCAGTGTCAACAAGGGTCCACCCTGTGGAATCGAGTCGAGAAAAAGAGAGAGAGCATACGCGGTTCCAAACTTTTTCAAATTAATTAACCTTTAATTGAATTGAATTCTATTCAATTAACTTAACTTAATTCAGTTTAATTGATTTAATTTAAGCTTCGAGTCTCGAATTGATATAGAGTAAGGCCGATTCATCGTGGCACTCGACGATTAAATAAAATAAAACTATAAGGAGACTTTGTTTCATGAAACCGGTCATACTACAGAATAATGTAATAATAAATTATTCCGCGGTGATTAACTTCGATCTCTCCAGGTAGGAGATATAAATTTATAAGTTTTCACGACTAACGAAAAAGGGGAAAGAGAAATGCGAGTATTCGCCGTTACAAGATTTTGTCGGCCCCCCTTTACCATCCAACTCTCAATAGAGGTAAATTGACGTGCGTGTAAAAGCCAGGTCCGTGTACCGTTACGGGTGGAGACGCTGGCTCGTCCAAGAATTTTCTATTTCACCTGTCCGAAGAAAGGGATACGTGCCGCAATAAAACTTCGCCCGAGCACACATGAGGCGTTTAACTGCCGATGAAGGGGATTTAATAGAATAACGAAGCAGCAGGTGTAAAGGATTACAGTGAACATTCGGGGCGGCTACCGATTTTCTAGTTATAATATTTCCCATAGATAGATGTGGGTTCAACGGAGTAGATGTGCAAGTATTTTCTAAGAGTAATCATTTTCTCACTTGGAGCTGTAATTAATCAATAATACTAGGATGGTAATCAGACGAATGATAAAATGTTGGTTCAACCTTTTTTAATAATATGTTTATGCAAAGGTTTTTTTTTAACGTAGCACATAATATATCTTGTGAATGAATTTTTTGTGGCTAGTTTGGAGGGGAATTATTGACAAACTAATTAAGTTTATATACAGGATGGGCAAGATAAGTATTCGTCTTATTTATTGTGGTATGAAAGAATGCGAGAGATTCGAAATAAAAATATCTACTGTATAATCATAAGCAATAGCTTAATTTACAATTATTTAATATCCCAAACGAAATGTCCGTGGCGTGGATCGCGTGTCCCTTTTCACCGTTTAAATAAATTACCACGTCAGAAAGGATGAAAATATATCTGATTTTGGTGACGCGCAAACAACTTAAAGACGGGGCAAAGCCGAGGCAACAACAATCGTGATTTTAAATACATTACGGTCTTATCCTCCTATATTTCCTATAATCCGCTTATTGTACAATGCCTAAAATGTCCATTACATCGACGTTCGACGGTGTTTTACGACTCGCGTTAGATGGTTCACAGCGTTTAATACCTCCGCGTATCGTTGCGTAGGTTGCAATGACGTCAGGCGGCGACTTAATCTCGTGGCACGATGGAACAATGCAAAGTACGGACAAAGCAATGATAGCTGTCGATGTCAGAGTATTTCGATTGCGCCTTACCTTTCTCACGTGGTCATTTATTTAAACGGTGTGAAGGGATACATCTCGAATGGCCGGCCGTTTGCCCTTATTTCAACTCTGGTGAAATCCAAACGCGCACGCCAGCCTCCGGGAGATCCATGGACCTTAAATGGTGTTTGAACCGCTCGGCGCGGCTTGTACAGCGGCAGACCGCGGTGTCTAATTGCGATGAAAGCGATGATGAAGTGGACACTCGACCGCGGCTGAATTACGAGCAACGAGTAGCAGCGAAACGAAGCGCCACAGGCTAGGGAAACGTGTCACGGGATACGTACGTGTAATCGCAGTCGCGAAGAAGATGATCCTGTTGGAACAGGATTGCAAACTGTGGAAACGAATGAATTGCTGAAGCGATCGATGAAGGAGCGGAGACAGAGAAATGGATAAATGGTAAATGGGCACGGAACGGTAGAAAACTGATTAAAAAATATATATGAATGCGGTTTGAAAATAGTTCTTGAACGAAGACAGAGCGCGGCGCAGCAAATCTTTTCCTTTGCGAATTAATAACCTTTATGATAAATTTTAACAAAAACGATGTGCGCCCTTTTATCGAGTGGCATTTGCACCACGAATTACTTCTTTTTCAAATTTCACTTTTACCCAGCGTAGCCCGGGTTATAGTGGAAAAACGTAAGGTGGCCACTACTGCCGGGGGCTCTCCCTGTATGTAGGCCTGGGAATTGTGTCCCAAGACAAATCTCTTACACGACTGTGAAATAGTTACACGGTTTAATAACGGAACGAACGGATTACGAAGCGGTAAAATTGGGCCACTGTTTTCTAGAAGTCTTCTTCAGAAAAATGTTCATTAAACTATTTGAGCAATCCATGAAAGTACAACTCATGTAACATAATTAATAAGTCAATCAATAGATAGACTGTAAAAAAGGAATAAAGCAGACCAATATTATAGAACGATCTACAAATGTGCATTATGGATGAAATGTTTAAAACAGCCATGAATCTCGAACAAATTTACAATTTTCTATTGAGAAGTCAGAATTCGCCAGGACTATGTTGGACCCCGAAATACTAATTTTCAATTAGTATGAAAGAAATAAGTAAAAGATTCGATTTTTAATAAACTAAAGCTCTAAACTTGTGGTCATTAATATGCGTACACAACAATTGTTGAACAGGGAGATAATCTTTTTCGTAACAGGTTTATAGAAACTTTTTTTAAACGGAAACCTGATTATTAATGGGAGGCGTTTACGTATAAAATATACAGTATAACCATAATATAGATTTCAATCAATGATCTCGATACGCGCACGCAATAATAATTTGTATAATACTTTCGTACACGTAATAATAAGAAAAAAGAAATGGAATACCGAATTAAACGAGTATCTTCGCCCACGATAATCTCCAGGGCAACTTCATTATCCAAACGATCCCTTACTAAAGATAATACCTCGCGGTGGTCCGCGTGCAAGAAAAATTTCTTTTCTCGGTGAAAGATATGTTCGGCGGAACGATCGTTTTCATTCATCTCTCGCGAGGCGTATGCACCTTTCGCAAGCTCGAGTAATCGCGCGGACGATCGAGGATTCATCGGACACGCTCCAACGCTGACTCTCTGTATCTTCTTTCCTCTTTTTTTTCTTTATTTCATTGTACCTCGTAGACGCGCAACAAAACCAGGCGAGTTTCTTTGACAATTAACGGTTTATCTCGTGCACAAAGCTTAGAGATAGCGGAATTTGGATCGTCTTGAAGTAAAGCCGAGATGCCTAACTCGTATTTGGGTCAAGGTGTTCAAAGCCATTTCTCTCACGAGAATAAAAAGGGGAATTATTATTTTTGATCGAATCTCGAAATATTCATTGTGTTATTAGATGCTGTTAACTTTCTCGCTGGGAAACTGGCGTATTTGGAAAAGAACCGCTGCAGGATATGAACTCTGTAATAATTCTTATCGAGCTTACGAATCGGACATAATTGTATGCTTCACGAGCAAGTGGATGAGACCTTAAAAAATGTAGGCCACTTTTCATGTGTATAGGCGTAAGAATTTATTGTAACTCTTCAACTCTCTTGGGCAATGCGTTCTATCATTTTTGCAGTAACTAAATATGTATAATACAAAAGGCTTTTTCAATTTAACTTGACATTTGATTAAAACTGAAAGTACTAAACCTGTGCCTTTTTCCGATCATAAAAAATTGAACATTACCTTCTAAACCTTCTAAAAGAGGATCCAAGAGATCCTTTTCTATAAATAAAAAAACCCACCCACAGCAATTAAGTATTCTTAACCATCCCTACAGTCGCTCAACAATAGCCCTTGACTGTAATATTTCTATAGTTGTACAAACAAACGTACAATCCTGTCAAAACGCTTCCATCTACTCCACATTTAAAAGTTCCCAATCCTCGTTGAAGACTGTTCTCCGCTCGTCGCGTACAATTCTCAAGAAGCACGAATGCTGGCATTTAGTATTAACGGGTCAGCGACCGTGATTCCTTGGACGGGCTAACTCAACCGATGGGGAGGAAAGGCAGAAGTCGCCGGGGGGGAAAAGGAAAAAGTGCACGGTGCCTGAGTACGGGCCGGGTGCTCTGTACAACATCCTGAGGCAGCAAAGTGTGACCGCAGCGCGGCCGCTATCGATTCTACTTGGCGTTCCTTCCGATTGTTCGGGCCAGTTCATGCATCGGTATCGGTGCGGGAACGCGTGAGTAACAATGGGACACCGTTTTGTTTCTTCGTATCGTTGGGCCGCGGTTACTCTTCCATTACCGTCGTCGTTATTGTCGTTATCACCATTACTATTCGTTGAGTCACGCTGCCATTGGCGCGGACGAATAAATGATTATAACTGTTAGAATTATCCAAATTGTAAACAGAAAATAGATTCAACGACAATTCTTTATCAATTGCGAATGATGAAAATTTGATTGGCTGATCCGAATCTCGAGGGATTTTACATTACTCGTTTGCGACGTAAAAATCGTTTGATATTGGCCGAGGATCATTCGATCGGAGGCAAAGTTAGCGACGCCACTGAACGATACGGTCAATAATATCGAACGCATCGTATCCTTATGGAAACGAAAGGATTAGATCCGCTCATTCCCGTGGGCCATTCGGCTCTCAGACGTGCTTGAGCAAACACAAAAGGGGCATGCGGAATAGGCGGCCATCGAGACGAACCTCCTTCCGGTTCAACGGAGAAATATAAGTAAGCGTTGCTCGCGGGACTTCTTAGATAATCCGGACGATTTAGATTTTATGCACCGCTGAGAACCGCCTCGCCTCGCCGTCTCGCTATTTTCTGCCGATAAAACGCGAGAGCGTTATCGATTACCCTCATACGGAGAAAGACATTTTTAGATCTCCATGAAATCCCCTGTGGCACGATAACAGGTCATTCAACGAGTAGGCAATGTCGTTTCTTTCTTGCATAAATAAGAAGATTGACACGTATTTTACAAAAACCGCAATCGAACTTAATTGCACGCATATCAAATAGCAATGGATTCCTTCGAACGGTAAAACGTGACTGACGTGATCGGCGATTAAAAGGCAGCGAGAATGAAAGGTGCAAATGAATCGATAAGAAGCGTGATAGTGGGGAAAATCGGCCTGATGATATCTTATTGGCCAAACGGATGCTTTCGTTATAGCCTGGTAAATGAGCTCCGTTTATGGGAACATGACAAGGCGCTACTTCTGTTTGAAATAAAAAAATGTAGCAATTTACTGTTTTCTAAATCATTCTGCAAATAATGATGCAGAGGTTGTACAGAAATTCTTCGTACAAACAAGGTATCCAGGGACAATTATTTAAGTATTTATAACACCAAACGTTAGACAAACTATTCGTATCAAATGGTACCATTATTTACAGTGTTCCAGTGCATCGATTTCTATGCAGTTTCATAATTAAACAACAATAAGTTATCCGGACTAAATTACTTCGGGGCCGAATTAATTTAAAGAGCACTTGGTAGTATTTAATATTATAATAACACGATATCGTAACAAAAAGTGATAAAAACTACTTGTGCCAAAGATTGTCGTTATCGAGAATGTTCTAATATATCAATTTCTATAATAATTTCATAATTCAGCAGCACAACACCTAACTTCGCCCATAATCATCGCAAAATGCAATAAATATCAAGCCAACGTTCCCCCGGCTTTTCCCCCAACGATCCGCGCATGTTTTCATCTACAGCCGCGTGTCTTCGTTTCCCATTCTCACCGAGCATTCCTTGGAACCGTATGTTCACCATAAACTGGAAGCTTTATGAACTACTCCAGCCCCGTAAATCCGCGTTCAGAGACGGTTACAAAACTTGACGTCGGTGTACACCGAAAATCGCGTCGCTTCGTGGCGTGTGACAGTTGTGAATTTATCTCTAAACGCGAGTACCGTGTCTCCTCCGGGCTGGTTGGTCGGCATAAATTCATTTTACGACGCGGAGAAAGCAAGAGATTCTCTTATTAAACGCGACAGCGATGACCATAGCGCGGGCATAATCTCCCTCACGAATTTTTTTCGCAGTTGCAAGTTTATTTATTGCTCACTTATTGACGTGCAAGCTGGTCTCCGTTATGCGGAGTTCGGTTTTAGAGAAATCGATGAATGGGAGATGCGAGTGATTGGTTTCTATATTGTTCAATTAATTAAGTTATCAACTTTGCATGTAAATTAATATTTTAGAACCTTGTGAATAATAATCTTCTTATAATACTACTGCGATAGCAACGATAATTCAAGTGTATTGTTCTATGCAAATCTAGATCAATAGATTAAATCAGGTCAATTATTATATAGATTAATCATTTTATTCGCAGAGATTCGAGTAAATTTTTCTTCCCATATTTTCTTTGCATATTACACATTACTTCACTACTGTTAAACAGTAATAATCAAAATAAGAAGAGGCATCTCTGAAACGTTGATTTAACCTGACAGCCAATGAATTCGATTAATCACATAAATTCGCGCTCTCGAAATTAATCTCATCCGTGGCATAAATATAATTCCGTCGAGCGACCCAAGCACCGAGAAGGCGTAAATCACCGGTGCCGCTCCAGTACCCGCAATCTCTCAATTTCGCTCGCAGCGAGGCATTAGTCGCGTTGAATATCGTATTCTTAATTAATCGCGCACCCCCCGTTGGAACGTTACGGTGCGCCTCGCGTTCGCGAGCCGCGGTGCCGCAAATTTATGACCGGGAACGTTGTCGCGATCGCATCGCGGCGAATTAAGCGTAATCTCTGCATTCCTGCACCGTTATCGCGCGCCGTATCACGACCGCGCCCATCTTAGGTGAAAATCGACCTTTAACGCGGGATAATGATGCGCACCTGCTGCTAGATACCTGCATCCGTAAGGCACGATGCAAAATAATGTATTGCGTATGTACAGTATCAGTAAGTAGTTGTACGTTTCATATGACTAGGCTGTATAAAATATTTTATCTGGTGTATTTTTGGGGCAAAGTAAGTACTGTGATAATTTTGTTCAATTGCTGGACACTGTTCTTTCTTATTCTTATCGACAAAGGGCTGAAGGGCTACATCTAGAAAAAAATCTATTTGAAATCTAGGAACCTTGTCCTGAGAAAGGTTAAACAGTGCCGAAGGAATTGATCTTCAACAAATTATTCTAATCGTACTATTGCAAATCTATTACTGCACTACAGTGCCCAATATACATATGTAATAATACCTATTTTTCCCTCTCGTCTAAATTCGTAGATCAATATCAAGATCCAAGAACAAGCACGTCCTAATCGCAGTACCTGTTAATCCCAGAACGATCGCAATAGTAATCGGTTACGGTCCACCGAAGAAGCGCCCGCAGGAGAGGGCTTCTTCCCCCCTCGCTGTGCACCAATGCAGCTCACATACGTCACCAAGATTTTTGCTCGGTCCGGTTCTTATCCTCTTTGCTCCCGTCTCTTCTCTCTCGTCGTCCTCGTTCGTCCTGCTCGCTTCCTTCGCTCCCGAGACCTACTTACCCCAGGATCGACAGAGAGATCTTATATCCTCTCTTTCAACGAGAGGAGGCACCCAATGACCAGGGGCGTGCACCGAGCTGACTCGCATCCGTGCCTCCTCGCCGATACATTTTGTCCTACTAAGCCGCGAAAAAGGGTAACCGTGAATTTCATGAGAAAGTAGATGCTCTCGTGTCCGGCCACTTTCTGTTGAAAGTGCTTGTACACAGGTCTGCCGGCATTGGACGGCGTTCGTTTCGGCACACGTGCATTTATTGGGTGTACGAATTTGTAACTAGTAGCTTTTGTGAATTGCGTCGATTGGGCGATTTAATCGGGCACGTGGGAGAGATGTGATTGAAGATATTGATGATAAATCAGCATTGAACGACTGGTGGGATGACAACTGTGGCCACTACTTAATCGCTTTCATTTAAAGCCACCGAATTAATTTGTACACCTAATAATTTTGCCTCTAGATGCTGAACCTTCTTCTTCTTATCTAATACAATCCTTTCTCTATCTAAAAGCTTAGACCCACCATCATAGACCTGACATAGACCATAGATCCCCTTAACTGGCCAGAGGATCACTCGCTGTATCATTCAGATACCGATCAGCCAAAAGCTCTCCTAAACAGGTCAAGCGATAAATCATTCTTTCTCCACTAATCAGGCAGCGTGTAATTTGTCAAACAGTGTAAATGTTCACTGACGTTGATATAAAGCACCTGTCGATTCAATGCTATTCCGGTAACAATATAGGCGCGGCCAATGATAAACTAATTATTGATCCTGAAAATACGCGACCATTGAGAGAAAGAGAGTTCCCTGTTTCGATCGAGCAGAGCCGAGATTCCGGCGAGGAAAGAAGGAACCTTTCCTCCGCAATTTCCGTGACCCGGGCGTACCACCGCCGGCAGGTCAGATCGATAAATCACTGTCAAGTTTCAGCGATTCGTTCATTGATAACGGGTCGATGCGAACAAGGAAGTCAGTCTGCTGAAAGACGACCGGACGTGTTCTCGAAATTTGCTCGGGAATCGAAGGCTCTCTGCAGATGAGGCTTTTGTACTTTTTCCTTTTGGCGTCAGAGTTGGATTTTTTTAAGTAATTCTTATGGAGATGGTTCAGACGATCCATAGATATTAGACGATCGATATTGTCAATATTTCTAGGTTCTAGGTTGAAACATTGACAATACCTAAATAATGATCTTCTGAACGTTTCATTATTGATTGATACTGTCAGTATGAATCGGATGAAACAATCAGCAACTCTATTTTCAATTCTCCTTTAGTCTGTCTTTAATTAACATTGAATTTATTTTCCACCCACTGTGTGATTCCACCCACTAAAATCGCACTATTCCACGAACGAAAGAATTTTACAAGCAAAGAGTTTTACGTTATGATTGACCAATTATTCTACTTGCACACTACGTTCCATCATTTCTACTTCATTTGTGGGTTCTCTAATTTTGTTTTTTTTTTTTTTTAGCACAGCAAATTGCCTCGCGTGAATGTTCCATCATTTCTTTTTTATTTACGAGTTCCCTAATCTTTTTGATTATTATTCCCTGTGCATAAAATTAAGCCAGCCTAAGAAGGAATGGTCTTGAAGCTCTGTCTGTCTGACAGACACTTATCGAACGTCCTTCTGTCAGTGCAATATGGGACGCGTCAAAAGCCCGTAACCCCGTGTATATGAATCCGCGTTGAAACGCCAACGCGCGCGGTTCGTTGCTCGATGCGCGATATATCATCGTAATGTCACAACGGGCGAAACCCACCGCATGCTCATAAATAAGAGGAAGTCAATGGAAGTTATTCGCGCTGGGTGCACGCCTAGTCGAGTCCTGTCAGCGACAGGATCTAAGCTGCTCGGCTCGGGAAGGAATGCCACGAAAGAAGTCTAAACTTACGACGCCTCGATAAAAATCAATATTGTAATAATTGTACTGTGAATTTTTATGCATTTACAGGAAATTTAAAGATGCAAAATTGCGCGGAGAAATAAATGTATTAAACATCCAAATTATAGTGTTTTCTTATAGAATAATAAATTATCCTCATAGAATAATAGATTATTAAATTTAATTCCCGGAATAAATATTTCGACTTTCGTACTCGAAATTTCTAATATATGTATATAAGGACTCATTGATCTTTATTATCTAAAGAAAAAATCATTTTCAGTAAGCATGTAGTTATCCTCCAGCACAAATGATTCCTACGAGAAGGTCGAAGTTCAAACAAATCGGCTAAAACGATTTTGCCGCGATACCACTCAACCATCACCGTGCACGCTATAATTGAAAATTATAGCCGTGCATACAGGCTGTAATATTTATAGCGGAAGTAATGCATTCCGAGGCAACCCAGAGCATTGCCGTTAATGTCTATAATAATATCCAAAGTATTAGATTTTTAATCTACTCCGCGACTATGAATCTGTATACAGGGTGTTCAGCTGCATGTGGGGGAAAGTGAAAGGGGTGATTCTATGAGCGAAAAATAAGACGGAAAGATGGAAAAAATTTGGTACGCGTGCACCCAATGAATTTTCAAACTAGATTTTCTCGAAAACGAAAGCTGAATCCTCCCAATTGCTTCGAGTGACACCTCGACGAACCTTTGAAAAATTGTCTCGATCTTCCCTTGAGATACCGTTTCTCCGCGGATTTCCTCGTTCTTCTTTCTACCGTTGCGTCCTCCGCGCGAGACGCCCTCGAGACGGATTATCCACTTTAATAACGCGTGGGCTGGATTTTTTTTACGCCGGCGCGACCAGTTTCCGAAGATGCGTCCTTATCAGAGGCGGAGATAAAACTGTGGGGACAGGATATGTCGTTCGCGTCGCTCCTTTATTCAAGACCAATTAAGTCCCCGTGCGCTGCGTGTTTTTTGCACCGTCCCCGACTAATGGCCGATGCGCTGGCTGCGATTATTATTGGTAACGATGGAAATTTATGAGCACCTCGTTTCGTCGAGCTCTAATTACCGTAATACTGCAAACGGAGCCGCGAACTGACGTTTCGATCGCCCGACGCGTTGCTATTAATCGTGGAACCGAAATTGGGAAATTGCTTGCGAGTTTTGCAACGGGATTAGATCGAATTGACAAAGATGATTCTGATAGAGGGATTTCTTTCGTTCGATAGATTATAGGGAAAAGAAAATTTGATCAGCATTGACGAGAAATGTTTCTAAATACAATTAATGAATATTAATATCTGGAATAATCCCAATCACGTAATTTACCAAAAGCTACAAAATAAATTATCTTAACAAAAAACCAAAATTTCTTGTCCACCAATCATGGGAATAATTTCTTCGCGATGCATACCAGCAAGTGAAACTCTTGCAAATTGACGAACTTTTCTGCCGCTCCGTTAAATCGACTTTTACCTTCCTCAACGAAGCACGATGAAGAATTTGCAGACACGCACACAATATGCATGCGCGTCTTTATTATTTCGCGTTCGGTCTGGTCTTTGTCTCGCGACAGTGAGCACAAGGAATGGCTAGAATTCGTGCGAATTTTCTCCATTGTTCAAAGATCGGATCGAAGTATCGAGATTCGTGTTTGCCTTGTTCAATTGTTGTCGAAGCGTGGCTGGATCTGGTATTTCACTTTTATAGAAGCATTTCTCGGATTTTATGCCGGTGCTTGGATACGTTTTTATACATTCCTAACGATCCTTGGCAGTGAATAATTGCTCATTTGTTCTTTGTTAATCATGCGTTCCCTTGATTGATTGTTTGAATAATGAAAAAGCATGTAGCACGTTTCCCGATGTTGAAAATGTTAAATTATGTATTAGACAACGTAAATAATAAAGTTTTCGTGTTGTGCTTGGAATTATTATTTTATTGATTCAGAATTTTTACTACGAATGCGATTATTTTATTATTATCGAAATTATTTAATATTTAGTTTTATATTTAAATACATAGATTAACGGTAGTGCAATTGTCGTTTAAGTTTGTAGACCAAGATTAATATTAAGTTCCTTTTAATATTGAATTAACAGAAAGACAATTTTCATTTTTCCAAAAGCTGCTTCAAATTTTCTGTGCACGGAATACAATTTTTACTGCTTTATGCTCAACTTTCCATTATGTCTACTCGAATTTTATGCAAACGTTCTCCATTGTTCAAGAATCGATGGAAACCGGAACAGCATAATCTTTTATTTGCAATTTGAATCGCAGTGAAATCTCCGTCGCTCCATTTGGTATTTATTTATTTCACCAAATAGGAACGAACGGCACAGTTTCTCTACTCTCCAGAATTATCTCTTCTTCTATATAAAAAAATAAAAAAAAAGATCCACCGATAGATCTGAGATTTAAATAGAAATAAACTTGTCAAACATAAACCGACGCTCCTCTAGCACAGTTTTACGAGCACAAGTAATACGCCGGTTTATCATTAACTGTAAAACAGTATTCCATATTTAAAAAAAAAACAACTAACAGATTGTATCTTTGAAATGGTGGAAACTTGAGGGAAGAAATCGTAAACATTAAATTACTCATAAGTGGTTCTTGTATCTATTAGCATAATTACGTGCTTCATCCAAGTAGTACATATTTATACGCCATTTAGATATACGATTTATCATTTTTAAACAATCCTGTTTTTTACGTAATCATCGTAACGCCTGTCCACGTAGAATGCTAAACGTCCGACGCATTGAAAAAGTGTACAATTTCGTCTTGAAAAAACTACTTGCTTGCCCATTGCAATTGTACATTCTTATCTACGCTTTAAGTGGTTCACAGTGTATATCCTGTTCACCGGTAATCAACTATTATCCTGGTATAAGGCAGGCTTGGACTGGTTTAGCCTAATTTAAATAATTCAACCGTTCGTAATTAAACGAATCGTCGCTAACTCTAATAAACGTGTGATAAAAACTCCTTTCGCCCAAGTATTCTTTAGAAAATGTATCCTATCGTTGCCAATAAAGTTCTCCGATAAAATTAATCGAAGCGCAAACAGTAATGATTCGGACGCCTAATGACCCACTCCAAAATTCCCACCCTCTCCGCACCCCATAATACAAACGCGTCCCACGAAAACTGAATGTTCCATGTCGATAGGTCGTGTTGAGAAAAATAGTTCCACTAGTCTAGACAAGAGTATCGGGGTCCACGCAAATCGTTCGACTGGTTTCACACATGCATACGTATACAGTGTAGCAGAGCAAGGAGCACAGGCAACTGTAAAATACACCCAATCTCGAAGGCCGTCCACCTTACGTTTTATACCGGGTGTCCCGTGTAACCGGTCTCGTTCCGGTGCCCGGCGATCGTTATCGAATTAACGTTAATCCCTTTACGTAACGACGGCGCGCGTATGTATACCAGCGTTCTATTTTGACTTATACCGGTTCCCGCGGCCGAGCGATTTTCCGTTCTCATGCCACCGACCGGACGAAAATCGGCCTCCGCGACCGATAAACGTCTTTCTTTCACGCTCGGAGGAACGTTTAGCAATCGGCTACCGATTTAATTATCACGTTGTCGAAGTTATTCAAAGCGGCGATGATTGCGAAATGATTGGCAGCTTGCCCGTGTCGTGTGGGGTACATACATATATTGCTACAGCTTCGATACCGATTTCTGATTTATTAATGGTTCTTGCTTTTTATCATAACGTCCCCCTTTTTCTAATTGCTGTTAATGGAACGTTGAATGTAGGATGGCCGTGAGATTGTGCGAAATGAATCACTGCAGAAAGTCCTTAATTCGATCATTTAAAAGATCACAAGAGAGATATGAAACAAATTCTTTCGTCAAGTTAAATTAAAAAATCATGTCCTAAGTTCAACATTGAACATTAAATCCCGCTGGCAATACTCCCCCCATAAAAGCCATGGGGTACACGCGTTGACCGCTGTGCACGTATCCATCAGTCTCCACCCTGTCCATCGTTCCCTATTTTTTATCCCTTTTTTTTTTACTACTGTCAATTCTTTTCGTATTGGTGCACACGCAACAACGTCCAGCCATCGGCGGCCACACACAATGAGCATAGAAAGTGTGTCAGAGGTGTACGTTTCAATTCTCTGCCGAAGATTTTTCGCGGCGAGCGTTGCGGAGCTCGGAGCAGGCCGTGGAACAGGTGATTAATAGCGCTCCTTGTTTCGCAGTAACGAGCATTGAACGAGACGTATGTAATGCGTGGTCGCGAGCGCATAATCGATTTCCAACGGGGATACCGGCCGGATCGAGAGCCAGAGCTCCCCTTGTAAAACCTTGAATATTCATTCGAGGCGCGTAAGTAGCTTCCTCCAGAGACGCGGATGAAAATGTCGGTCGTGGGAAGCTGCTGTAACAGGATCGCTCTTTCGTTCGGTCGATCGCGATTTCCCTTTTCTGTCGATGATTCTACGCGTACAACGTTTGACAGCATTGCAATCTTGCTGGAATTATTTCTTTCGGGCGGACCAGGATTTGAGAAATCTATCAAGCATTGTGAAATACTGTAAATTTAAATACGGAAATGAAAAGTGAACGGAACGAAACCCGACCGGCAACAAAAAGAACAAAAATCTAAAATGTAATACAAAATTTGTGCCAACAATTGACAAATTGATATGTCTGGTACTAATTACACCTTTGATAAAAGTGCAAGCTTCTCTTGGTTTGCAAACACAAATAAATTTTTGCATTGGTTTATTTGAAAAAAACTGATGACAGGCACACAAATAGGATTGATAGACAGAAACCGATACTTCCTCCACGTCAAAGCTGATGTCTTTCAAATAATGCACGAGCCGGAAAACCACGTACCTATGATGTGCCATGATTGACTCGTTCGAATAAAGTACTCAAACGGAACATATGGTATAATAGTGCAAGGGAAAGCGGTCCATTGTCAGAGATGTTTGCACCAACGTGCTAAGGAGTTCTTCTTGTAGTACAACCAATGGAAGAATACAATGCGGTTGATTAGATTAAATGTAACTTTCTATATCCGCGTGAGGTCTTATTTTTAAAAGGACGGGGCAGAGGGGGGTGACGAGCGAGCATTCATTCGTTCGGCCCACAGTCTAAATGCACCCACAGATCAACACGGATAAAAGAGTTTTATTCTTTGACTCGCCGTTTTCCGATTCGCATTCGAAACAGAGAAACCGCGATAAGCTGTAGCTTTTCCGGTCGTTTATCCGGCTGGCCAGACGAGGCCATGCGTTGCACTGCCTCTGTGTACGTATTAATACTGTTCCACCAGCGTAATTACGTTTGCGAGTACGTGGCCGCGGTAAATTTTTAACGATTCATAATTATACGCTTGCACCGAGCACACCAGGCCGATCTAATGTTGCATTTAGCAGCCTTCTACTCGCGCCTAGGCGCTCGACGTGTCTGCACGTCCGTGAAAAGCCTTGATCCGATATCGTGGCAATTTCATTGGAGCGGATTTAATCTACGCGGAATTTGAAAAGCGGGGCGCGGGGGCAACCGTTGCGCTTGGACAATGTGTGGCTTGTTAAGTACTATTAATTAGGACATTACTTATTTTAGGACAATTTCGTGAACAATTCTAGTTACACCAGTTCCAGTATACCATTATTACAGCAGAACCTCGAGACCGTCAGTTTCGGTGTAGAACTTTACATCGATCTCGTTCCTTCATCGCGACCGCCGTTACTCCGCGTATTGTCTTCCTAATAAATAAGGCTGCAGCCTGTAATTACTTTGGCGAACGGCCACGAAGAAGAGGAACGAAGACAGAGGGAAAAAATATACGTACGTACATGATTGCGCATCGCGATGCTGATGGAACGAGGAATATTGAATTTTAATTCCGTTTAATCCGGGACCACGATTTTACTACGCAAACCGTAATTAGCGTAACGGTAATCCGCCACAATGCCCCTGCGAGGAAGTTATTAAAGTATGCACACGATGGGATTACGTGTGCGCAGGCTGATTGACAATTAGGAATATTTCTTTCTCCCGCTGGTTGGCCGGATATGATTTATCGATTGTATATCATGTAATTACCGAAGAAACTATGAAGCGACTTGTCGAGATGGGATTGCAAAGACAAATATCCTTGGAAGTTTGTCAAGATTTCCTTCAAATGGAATCAATGCTTTAGCATCGTGCCTTCGATCGCACACTAGTTACAATTTCATTTCGAAGGTTTTACTGGCAAGAATTTTTACCTCGTCCGCGGTGATTCGTGGAAGTTACGTCGGCGACCGAGAAGAAAAAACGAAAAGTCGGCCTGCCATAGCTTCGGGGTCTGCGACAAAGAGTTTTCGACGCGCCTGGCTGCTTGTTGGACCGCGTCGTAATCGTTCTTTCGTACATACCTGTCCGACGTCTAGTATCCTCAGCCACGCCACTTAAAAAGTCACTTGTATGCGTTCCTTTGGTCAACTGGAATTGGGACATTCGATGCGTCATTTAATCGTCATATGCTACATCGGTTCTTTAGACTTTAAGCTTAAATTCGAGATCTCATTTATTAGAAAATTCCTGCTAGAAGTCGAGAAAATTGCAGGGGAAGGTTGAGATGGCGTGCACCCCTTTTATTCCCTTTGAAGACGGCTCTGAAGTTTTGTGCAACAATACACTATAACCACCTAGCGGAAAACAGTGGAAATAATTGTGCAACATTAGCGTTTCCGTTAATGAGAATTGTAGTGGTTAGTTCCATGGAACCAGTCTTTGCATTTTACGAATAATCTTCAACAAGATTCTTTGACAATTAATTGTTAATAACAAATAAATGAGAGCAGCAATTGTTACGCAACTGTAGCAGTTTTTGGCTGAAACTTTTAGCTTGAATTTCAGCCCTCGTTTATTAAAAAATTCTGCCTCGAAGCGTAGAAAATTGTATTTTTGTGAAATGCAAATGCTGACGATTAGTTCCATCGTTCCACCGCTAAATGATTATAGCGTTTCGCTGCACTAAACTACAGGGCCGTCTTAAAGTGGGGTTGAATGGGTTCCACTTCAAATTTTCAACACAGCTTTCTCGACTCCCAAGCCGAATTGAAGTACCAATGCCATTACATTATCTATGAAACAATCAATAAAAGCTCGATCGCGATTTGCTCCAAAGAAAGTTTCTCGATCCAATCGCACAAAAAAGTCTCGCCTCAGGCGATCTTTCCCCAGATAGCGACACAACTCGACCCGTATAATTTCGGCGAACATTTGCGACTGATAATCGTACCGACGCAGAGAAACTGCGGTTGTAAATAAATGAAAAAGAGGTTTATTTCCTCGTTTTGTTGCGCTAATTCCCTACCTCGCTCCTCGTCTCTTCACCGATGCCTCTCTCTACCTTCAAACGCCGAATTAAGCGCACTTTAATTGGCTATCGCCATTAAGGCGTCGTTAACATTTTACCTCAACGCGTTCCAATCGCGTTTTATATCGGAACACCGATCGAATCAGAAATATCTGGAGCAACGATGTTCCCCGAGCGGTTTCACGTGAACGTTTTTGCTGACTCTCGTCTTACGTCAGAGGTGTTCAATCTAAATAGTCTGCGCTACTTGGGAGAAACTCTGATTGTCCGTTGGCCATGTATTAGATAATATCACGAGTATGAAATTCAGTTTTATTACGTCAACAAGTCTAGCTTGATTACATTAATAAATATTTTAGTTTGATCACGTCTATCAAAATTAAGTAGTTTGCCTTAAAAAGCTTCAACACTGGTATAAATCAATTAATACGATTGAACAATTGTTTAGGACTATTCCGAACCATCTCATGATCAAAATTGTCCTCAGATCTACCACGCTGATCTGGTTGATCACCCCTGTCGTATATCATTAATCCCCAGCGATTCGTTGATTTATTAACTTCCTCAAACCAGTTCCAGCGTCGACTTATCACCGGCAGACCGTCTCCCGCGATAACGTAATAACACCCAACTGTCTATGATAATTTCCCGCAACACGGTCTCATCCCAGCGTCCCGTGTCCCAAGCGGCACAGCAGCTCCTTCCATAAACCAGTCACGTGTTCACCATACTGTTTCACCTCGATCACCCTTTAATCACGATTAATTGCACACCACCTGAAGGTTGGCCATTATTGCCAGGCTTGCTAGCCTAGTTCCCGGATACCGTTAGGGCAGCGTCTTCGTGCCGCTGAAAAATTTCGTCGCGTCCTCCCCGAGGAACGGATCCGCGCTGGATCGGGTTCCGGTTTCTCCGAGCCAGACGGTGGATCGGTCACGGAGTGTCTGATCCGGAAAAAAAAGGACGAGCAAACACGCAGACGAGTGTTTTTATTCGACTCCGTCTGCGTCTCGAGGATCTAATTGAAACCGGGCCTGCCAGCCAGGCCAAACGGGACAGGAAGCCCCATCGTCGAAATGCGAAATGAATTTTGGCGGCCGGCAAGAAGTCGAGACTGTTATTTCTCAATTGAGTCACCGGCCCGTCTCGATGGGAGATCGCGATACACCTTCGTTTCACGGACGCTGCTTTCTACGTTTGCTCTTCGCGTTTTTGTTTTTTTTTTTTATTATTTGCTGTGCGACGATTCTGTCGCGAAATTTTTGATGGACTTAATACACGTCGAATTGACGAGTATATGTGTCTGCAAGAAGTGTTCAGAGTAATTTTGTTGAATTCCTCTTGCCCCCCAGAGTAATGAAATTTATAATTATATTCATGAATCGATTCGTCGTTTTCTTTTCATTTCTTTATAATTGGAAACACGTGGAAGCTATATCGAAACCGCATTAGTTATTGAATATTAACGGTATTAGCTTGAGTAGCGTACCGTCGTTTCTTCAATTTGCGGTTTTCTTAACGAGCGTCCAACATAAAATAAGAGATTTAAAACGGCAATTTTACTGCGATGCGCAGGCATGTATACGCGTTACCGTACGTCTTTCTTGTTAAATAGAAAATAAGGCCTGCACTGAAAGCTGGCAAAAAGATGGTTCGACTCTGTACATGGCTACATACGTGACACGAAGTTTCACAAGAAACTAAAGCTTTTTCGCGGCAAGGAAGGAACGCGAAGATAATGCTGCTTTCTTTTATGAAAGGACTAATTGAAAATACTTTAAATACTTTGAATACTTGAACAATTTTTTAATTTCTTTCCACCATCATTTTTCCTTGTCAACAGGAATTGTTGTTTGGTGCTTCTCTAAAATATGATAATAATATTGAACCAGCTAATCGCGAGACTAAACGTTTGGCAAGAAGCGTATTTCGTGTCTGCAACAAATGGCATGAACACAACTGTACGAGCCACTGCTTCGCGCGAAGAATTATATTACGAAACAAGGCGCGACTTCATTTCTTTCACATTCCGCCCTCTCCGGAACAAATTGACAGTCCGCTGACCCAACTATTACACACTGCCAACAGATTATCCCCGATTTTTCTCATTCGTTTCTCAATTAAGTCCGCTGCCACTACCGTTGTCGGTGGTACAGCCTTTCAATGGCCGTCGCGCACGCCCATCGTACGCAGTATTTCTCCTTCGTTTCCTTCTCATTTATTACCGTTATTGTTACTACGATCATAATCTTGGCTGGCCAACGAGATATCGTCGCGGGGGACAGTCGCGGACATAGCGTCGGTGGATAATGGTCTGTGACTGCTCGTACTTTTTATGATGCAGATTGCGCGAATTCCCTGCGTGCCTCCTTTTCGATTCCTACCACTCTCTCTTTCTCTCTCTCTTTCTGTTTCTTTTACTTTGAATCCCTCATTTATTAATTGACCTTTACTCTTCCACATTTCTTACTCCTTCTTCTTTTCAACCTTTAACGCCCAATTTATCAATCTACCTCTACTCCCCCGTATCCTTATCTATTAGGCAAGATGCCTTTATCCTGGCACCTTCTCTGTTCCTCCCTCTATCCTTCTCGCTTTTCCCTCACCTTTAATCCTCTATTTATCAATCCACCTTTTCCCTCCCGATTCCGTAAGCACGTACGATAGCGCTCGCGGTAACGAAAGAAAACGAGCGATCGTAATGGAAAAAAGCACGTCATGCAACGGTCGATCTCGTATCTGTCAGCAGATAACATCGAATTCCTATTGGCGGGCTCACCCACTATCCCGCGGTCGGACAGCGACCAACCTATTGAACACGAACTACAAATAAACGCCGCCCGTTAACGTTTCCCCATAAATCAATTTAATCGCGCGTACAGAACGATAACCATCGCCGGTGCTAATGTAATCGTCCCAAGCGGGTGCGCGTGCACGGTGTGCTTACATGCGTGTACCTACATAGTAATGCACCATGTACGAGCTGGGTCCATGTTCCTCCAGATAAAAAGAAGAAAGGAAAAGGGCTGGTGATCGAGATGGGTGTTCTTGCCAATTAAAGGAAAAATGTATCAGGAAGTAAAGAGTGCCGGGCGGTTCTTTACGTTCTCCAAGACTCTCGCGACCTTCAAGACTTTTTAAGAAAACTCCCAAGATTTCCTGTAACTCCAGGACTTCTAAGACTTCCAAGAATTCAAGAACTTGTTGGACTTTCAAGACTTTCAATACTTTCAAAGCTAAAAGGCATTCAGGATATTCAAACTTCCAAAACTTGTAGAATTACCAAGACTTTAAAAACCCTTAAAGCTTCTAATACTCTCAAATTTCATAGGTCTCCAGGATTTCCAAGACTACCAAAGACATGTAGGACTACCAAGCCTTTAAAAACTCTCAATGCTTTTAGAATTTCCAAGTCTTCCTAGACGTATGGGGATTCGAAAGCTTTCAGTGTTCACAAGGCTTTCAATACTTTGAAAACTTGTCAAAACTTTCAAGACTTTCAGACTGTCGAATCCAAGCCGAAGCGATTCGAGCTCCGACAGTCTCTTGAAAGCATACGAAACGCTTGAAAACTGGTACCTATCTGATTGCTGCTTATAAACGTCGACGCTCCGTGCGTGCCGCAATTATTTTATTACTCGCGCGTCCAAGAATCCGTTCCACTCGTGCGTCGCTTCCTCCTTCGCTTCTTTCGTTCCCTCTTGCTCCACGCTGTTTCTTTAATACGGCCGAGAATCTTGTTTGATTATTACACGGGCAAGAAATGATCGATAAGCGTGCTCTCTGGGCTTTGGAGGCGCGGTACGCATACGTGAAACCCGGACGCGACACGGTTTAAAAGCTGTTTATCGCGCTGCAATTTTTTCCACCGATTTCTTTGATCCTCCCCGCTCTTCTTCCTCCTCTTTCGTCGATCGTTCCGCGGTAGGATTATTACACGGAAAAAAAGAATGATCGATAAGTAACCGCGCCGCTCGGCTTCGCGCCTTGTAATGGCGAAATCGGGACGATGTATGTTACTTACTTACACGCCGTCCAAGTGCAACATGTTGCTCCCCTAATGGCGAGGGGAGAGAGAAACGGAGGAGTCGCGTGCTTTTTGTCGCGATGATTATTACCCTCCGGTGTAATTCGCAAGGAAATACGCGATGGCGAATCGTTCGACGAACCATTAAAACACCACAACTCACTTTGGAGTACGATAATCTAAATGCGGATGTTTGTACAGATGTAATTTGTTGAGATCTCGTAAAATATGTGCAAAACGCGTCCACAGGAAACATTTCACGCGTGCTTTTTTATTATTCAATTCTATGATTTTGTATTATATTTAATTACATTCTGTACTATTTGATTCTATCGAAATTCATTATTTTATTTACGACATATCACGGTAACATTCCACATTTTTTCCCAAGCTAACGCTATCCAGGATAGGATAATGAAATCACGATTGTGATGCAACGAGGTGGTATTAATTTCCCATTAACTTTTTGTCGAAACCGTGTTGCAAGCAGAATATGTCATATCGCACGGACGCACGGTAATTTATTCCGTTTTTAAAGCCGCCGTAGAGTTTATTAACAGCCGGCTAATCAATCGTGATTAAGTAACAAAATTGTATTTCACCAGTCATCGCAATGATAATGGAAAACTTTGAACAATTAACAGACCCATCGATTCCGGAACAGTGTTTAATTCCATAAAAGATTTCACAATGTTGTCCAAACCATTTTAATTAAAACAAGTGTCCCAATTTCGAGCAGCAGCGAAACACACTATTGTTTGTCCACCCACGACAAAGCTACGCAATAATTAAATTTCGTCGGACATCAACGCGCCTCATTATTCTGCTTTAATTAATTCCGTCTGAAACGCTTGCGTTCAACGAGCTGCGAAAAAAGACGGCTTCATTAAAAGCGGTGGATGAGTTCGGAGCGACGTGGACACTCGCCGATGACTTCCGGTCTCGTTTCTGTCGAATTGCCCCGCGATTCGACGCTTCTTGCCGCGTCGTTGTCGCAATCGTGGCGAGAATTATCGCCAAGCCGGGGAGAGCAGAAAACGGAAACGGCGAAAGATTTTTAACGGGCTTCGTTTCTCATGAAACGGGCCGCGGCTACCTAATTGCGGATATCTGCCCAGCGGCGTAAGCAAGAAACGGATTCTTCAAACTTCCGGCGAAAGACTCCATCGATCCTTCGCAAAACTGAACGGAAGTATATTGAGTCATGGAACTGGAAGCTGTGGAATGATTTCAATCTCTTTTTTCTTCAGAAATTCCACGTTAAAGTGTCGCGGATATTTATCTTCCTTTTCTTTTTTCGTTAATATTTCTCATACCATTTTTGCGAACAAAATTTCGAAGCAGAAACACGCTTTCATGTTTTATGGTTGAACGTAGATTAACACTATTTTGTTCTTTTAATAAATTTCAGCATGAAGTAATTCATAATTAACCCTTTTACCGTTCAGACAAGGGTAATCTTTTCAGTATATCACTCTCACGTGCAAGATATTGATAAGATTTGACAAGACGATACGAAAGAACGTAGAAACATTATAATTGTACGTAGATTAATACAATTTTATTCTTTTAAGAAAATTTAATATAAAATAATGAATAATTAAGCCTTTCAAAATATGTCCATGAAATTTAAAATGATGGCATGAAAGAACGTGGAAAAAGCGATTGGTTACGCCACTGTGATAAAGCAAACTGAAGCTATAACTGAAGTCGGGGTAATAACGATCAGTTAATGAGGATAAAGTCGACCATTAAACGAGATCCAAGAGGAAGCACCGTGGAATCCGTTCGACTGACATGTCGAAAGAAATTGGGCTTCCTTCGTTTTAACCTTGCGAACGCGCGTTCTGGGTCGAAAGGAATCCGCACTTTCGATATGCACGACCGTCAATTATTTCGCCGCTTTCAACTGACAGCGTGACAAGTGTTTCGATGTTTGCAATTGTAATGCGATATTTATGGAATCTGGATGTTTAATGTAACAATTGATTGATTTAGAAATCTTTATAGAAAATGCACAATGAAGAGAGAATGTAAAGCGGAAAGAGAGATCAATATTAATCAATCCAACGGATGATGTTAACAATCTTAGAAGTTGATGCGACAATTTAGTAAATAAAAATAATAGGACAACGTTAAGGCAATCTATATCTTTGTCGATTTAGATGTCTTTTCAATGTTCCCTAGCAAAGGTAATAGAGCAACTATATCAGGATTATTCAAATTAGGCCGATACCACGAATAACGCCCAGCCTATGCGTGATTAAAAAATAAGCGCGTGAGCAGACGTAATTTCACGGTTGCGCGATTTACTTAAGTCGCGCTGCTCGCGTGAGCCATTTGCTCGTGCGATTGTTGGACTTCGATGGAATTACCAAATGGAGAGCACAAAAGCTTGTGCAAACGAGTCTCTCGATTTCTGGGGGGAAAAAAATGAAACGCGTCTTGTAAAAAGGAAAGGGAGACTCGAAGACTCCTCTATGTACTCTATTGATAATAATGCTTTCGTTGTATTATCTCCTATGATTCAGTCTTTTAAGTATTTCTCAAGTCTTCTCGAGTAAAATGTTTAAACATTATTGAAATCGTTAACGCTACATTGTATGTTGGTTGATGCGTCCGTTTTTATGAAGAATTTTTATTAGATGAAAATTATTGAAGAATTCTGAAGATATAGGTTTTGGAAATGTTATAAAGGTAATTAATCCTTCTCCTCACAATCTTTGAATTACATTTACCACTTCTCCCTTGAATTATGAAAAATATTCCTCCGGATACTAGTATACTAAAGTTCATACTACAAAATTATTATCAAACAATTAATAAGTGCAACTCAAAAGTTCGTCGACGCATATTTGTTTATCTAATCATTATCAACTTGCCCGAAGGTTTCACTTTTCTCCCGTTTCGTGGAATTATCAAGAAGAGCAGTGCATGAATAATTCATGCATGCATTGTTCCAAAGAATGATTTGCTTAATAACTCTTTTTTACCGAACTGGCTATCTTATTGTCTCCAGGATTCGCACATACCTCGAACCATCCTTCTTAAACGAACAAAAAAATCTTTTGCACGACATCGTGCAAGTATTCTTTCTTAATCTAATTTCTCTTGAAATTAGATACGCAATTAACTGCATTCGAATCTATACGCGAAGAGCAGTCTCGCGAATAAAGAAAGGGAATAAAATCACGATCAACGTGTTTTCGTATCTCGATTTTCATCTTTGCGGTCGGTAAACGTTCACCATTCTTCCTGAAAAAATTTTCTAATCTCGTTACGACTTTCTAATCATGTTTTCCGCAAGTCATAATAATTATTTTCAGCGAGCTGCTTCCGAAGTAAACGTTTATTTTGGTATATGTACTCTTTTTTTGGTACAAGACGTTGCGGTTTGATTAAAATCTGCATTAAAATTATCGAAAGCCTTCAATTATTCTGTGGTTTCGTTTTCTATATTTATCTTTGATGCAGCAATTTTGCATGATTATTTGTATCATTATTGTACACGAACATTTGACAAAACTGACTGCAATGCGTTAAATGTCGTTGAGGTTTCCTTAAATTTCTAATTTGCAAGTTTCACACACGATTTGCTTATTTCTAAAATCGACGAATTACTTTTACAAGATAAATTACATGAGCGACTGACCGAAATAAAGTTCGAACTGATGAAAATAAAATTCAAGCTATTCAACATTTAACTTCCTCCAGTAAAAATATTCTTCCTGAATGAACGCTTGTTTAAACATTCAGCGTGAAGATCAAGTTTAATTCGCCACACATGCCACGCGAATGAACATATTTTTACAAATGTCGACGAGGCGTCGGACGACGGAACTCTTGTCGCGGATTAAACTGAGGCACGTTTCGCTCGGGGCTGAAATTGTGAGCATTTAATTTACGAACATTATTTATGACGTCTCGCGTCAGGAACGACGTGAATGGTGGAAAATGTGTTGCGTTTAGGGGACAAGAGATCCGTCGGCTCTCTTTCCCGCGGATGGCAACAGATCGCATGAAAATGTTAGATGTCCAGTTTAATTACGCGCGGAAACGTCTCTGTTTCGTTTTAATATACTGACGTGGATCAAGACGCTCGAGGAAGCGGAAACTCAACGAGATTGTGATAATTATCGAGAATGTGGATTACGTGCTACCCTTCGGAGAAAACTAAAGAGGAAGCTCAGAGGGTTTTAATAACAAGTTGTCTACGGATGTCTATAAACGAGAGGAGCTTTTAATCAGTGTCCCCTGTGATTAGAATTTTCATGATTAGGGAAATGCAACATGTATGCATTCTTTCTAATTTACATGAATCTATTTCTGTCAGTTAAATGCGGAAGCCAATTAATTTTTATAGCAAAACAAGACCACATAATCTCAATCCTTTCAAAGGTTACTTTTAACGACAATAAACATTCACAAAAATTTGAAAATCTTATGAAAACTACTCGAGAGAAAATCGTCCAGGGCAGAGATAATAAAAGTAAACATTTTCAAGCCTTAAAAGTTTAAGCTTTAAGGTAGTTTGTTCCTTCTATAAACTAATTCAAACGAATCAGCCACTAGTAGTATCGTTTCCCTGATTCTATTTCAAATTGGTGCAATGTTATAAATTAAAATGATCGGTTGAATATCGATGGATTAATTTGTCGATTGCAACCGGGAGAACGTCGTCGAATTTTTACCACGGGAGTAACTCTTTGCAGGCGACGTTTAATCGGCTCGGCAAGATGTACAGGGGATTAAAGGAAATTTACAATTAGAAACGGTAAAACGCGGCGGAACAAGAATGCAAACCGCGCAAAAGGATGATAAGGAAGAAACGGTGATGGAAGTAGGACGTGTCGAAGGAACATCCTCCAGCCTTCCCCCCCAGCATTGTTCCTCTAAAATCGGATTTACGATAGAACGGCCGATATCGCTGCTTTCGAATAGCCTCTGCCCAACTGTGCGAGCAGGATCGAACTAACCGCGCGATTTCTAAACACTTTTCTCGGCAGGTAATCGCGAACGGGCGGGCATGCCCTTGTCTGCGGACAAGATACGATTCTCATTATTCGATGAGCGCAGTCGCGCTTACGCTTGGCCTGGGAATAAATATCAATGGTTATTGCGGTTTAGAAATTCATTCGTTAGTGATTCAACGACACGTCGATACACGGGTTCTTTCTATGGGAAGTTACGCGCTTCGTAGCTCTACAAGATTAATTTCATTGAATTTATTCGAAAGAAAGCGAGAAAGGTCGAGAGCAAAAGTTCCTCGATCTTCGGTTTGCTATTTTTCGATTTCTCTCCCTTTGAAGAGCGAAACACATAATTTGGTCCTTTTGTTTGTCTGACAGAAATTTATTAAATAAATGTTCAAAATGGCTTATTTCCATGGACCTTTTATCCTACAGATTTTTCCAGGGAATTTTTTGTTTAACGAAGGGAAACTGTTTATTGTTATCTGCTACCTACAAATTGTTTACAGGAGTCTTTACACGTGACTTTAATTGATTTTAATAGATTTTGATTTAATAATTGAATTTTCACTTGTCGAGATTTTAATTATTCACTCAGAACTGCATTTATACTTTTTGAGCTCGAAGGAACAGCTTAGGTCGGTTAATCAAAAACACAAAATGTTCAAACGAAAAAGAAATAGCAGGAGAAATCAAGCAATTAATGATATTCACCGTTAATCGCCCGGATGAACATCATTAACAGGTCCACGATTATTTTCTATCGGGAAATTCCAATGATTACACGCGTCTCTTGCAACCGTATCTCGCTATAAGCCGTAGCAGAAAAAAATATGACGGGCGCGATTCGCAAAGCGATTGCTTACCAAGCGTATGTACGCGGTCTCCTTTTAAGCGATCATTCATCATCGTCGGTTGACAAGCGCAAAGAGAAGAATTGAAGCAACGAAATCTTCGATCTCGAACGCTCAGCACGCGTCGTTACCGCGTATCAATTCGGTAAACACGAGGAGCGAGCAAAGCTGGCGCTAATTGCGAACTGCCGCACATGCTTTGTAGATTTTGTTGCGTGGACACCGGAGAGATGGAACTTGGTACCGAAAATACATGTATCGCTTAAAGGGAAGGGGAAGCCTGGTATTATAAACGGCTATAAAACAATCTAACAAAATATTTGTTTAATTAGGTTCAAAATCGTAAATTCGACTTTAGAGGGACGATACTGGAGAGAGAGAGAGTCTGGGGGATGTTCAGGGGCAAGGGGGTGAGCCTTTTGCGCCTCCTAATTCCACCCAGTTGCCCCGACGGACAGTGGTTTCAATCGAGAAGTTTAGTGAAATGCTTGTACAACTTTTGAATCATTAACGATATAACAATAATGGTGAAAAGAATTTTTTCTCAAGATCATTAATTGTCGAGATTTCAAAGCCAGCAATAATTATTGCCTGGCAATAATGCACCGATGCCGCGACACGTGTCGCTAATTAGAGCGTTAGAGGCCCTCGATACTCCATCGGCTCTCTTATCTATCTACAAGCTGCTTTATCACGTTCTGTCGAAAACGTCACAGCGGCTCGTATTTCATCGCCGACAACATCGCCCCCGCTTCTAATGACGCTTTGTTGTGTTCGTTCTCGCGATTTTTCGTTCGCCGCGCTGCACCGTTACCTGCTTCGGGTAATTTATTTTCGAAACGCACGACTTATCGTACAGTTCACCGGTTCGCTTCGATAAGGTTTTTAGCGGAGCCGATACGGTGACTTTGTTTCCATCGTAAACGATCGCACCAGGGAGAGAATCGGCTGCGTAATGGACTTGGTAATTACACGATAACTCAATCTAGCAGCTCGTTTAATAATGCGCTTATTAAACGCGCCGGCTGTTTGATTTACGATGTCGCTTGGTAGTCTCTGGACTTTGATTTGTAGCGCTTGGTACATGGGGCACACTGGTATGGCGTATAAGGGTTGAATTTTAAAGGGAGTTTAGCGAATCAGTAGAAGTATTAGATGGAATTCAGGATATTATGATTTTAGGAATTCTTTCTCGAGTTTTAGTTGCCAGTATTTTAATCCTAATATTAATTGCCAGAATTTTAATCCAACTTTAATTGCCAATACTTTGATACCTAACTCTAATTGCCAATATTCAAACCCTCATTTCGGTTTCCAGTATTTTAATCCTAATGTTAATTACCAGTATTTCGATCCTAATTTCAGTTGCCAGTACTAACTGCTAGCAGTTGGCATTTATTAATAAAATATTTTTAATTATCTACATCGGCGATTAATATGTTTAAAAATTTTCACAATTTTAAGATAAAAGAACTTGGAAACCGTTCGACGTGGAAAGGACAAATTTTGCATACGGTTCCTGTGATAATGTGATCGGGACCGGGTGAGTGTCGCACCATTTCCGGACGGATTGATCCGTAAAATTCGATCCGACACTCGGCGATTTAGCTGTAATCGGAGAACGTGCAATTACCATGGGGCGGATCGCTTTCGGACCGCTGACTTTTTCGGTCAGCAATTGCGGCCACGGCGAAGTACATGCGAATTTTCGAACGCGTTTACGCCCGTTTCACGCGTATCGATTCATCAGAGGTATGAATGTCAAGTGCGAGAAAAGGGGACAGAATTATATTCAACATAAATAGGGTGGTACTTGATATATTGAATCGTTTGAGCTTCGTTTGATGAGACTGCCAATGAGGCACTCATTAATTAAATTAATTGTAAATTGATTACAATTTGATTACATCAAATTGATTAATAATTGATATAAGAGTATTGCCCCGCAGTAGCTAAGAATATAATAGTTATTGTATTCAGCCATCGCTGATGCATTAATAAATGAGTAAATTACAAACTGAATGAAACCAACTTTCCTTTGTGGGGTTGTTTTATGAATGTATGAAAAGAAAAGAAGAATGAGAGAGAAAGTACGGAAGATAACAAGTTATGTTCAACAACGATAATTTCACATCGCGCTACGATTAAAAATAGTAAATGTATTGCTTTATTTTACCATTAAATATAGTGTCTATATTTAAACTATAACCGTAATTATTGGCTGTCCCTCATCTCATCACATCATTTCCTTTTCTTCATTTTCAAGCAACAATCTTCCCAGCGAAATTCCCGAATACAGAACCGCAGAGCACAAAGTATTAAAAGACGAGTCGCCAGAAGCGTCTTGCGAACGTCGATTCGAGTTTCCGATTTCGCAAGACGCCGATCGGACGGCTCTTAATCGTCTCGAATGTCAAGTAAGAGAAGAGCGTCAGCTTGACCGACACGGAAATTCGGCACGGTTGCGCGTGAAATTATCATTCGATACCTGATAAGCCGCAATTTGCCCTCATTTACGGTTCATATACCTCCCGCGTGAAAATGTACCGTTCATGGTGACACCGGCGATTGCTACTGAAATTTATGCACAATATATCCGTTTTATTGTAATTGTTTTATACGCTTTCGTAGTGTAATAAATTTTCTCAATAGTTTTCTTTTGCGTAATGCCAACTGCGAGGCCAGAGATACATCGAACACGAACTGAAGCTTAAAAGGGGCTGTCGCCTTTTGCTTTTTTATTCAGTTATGCAAAATATAAGCTTATATAAAGTAAAATCTCTGCTATAAATCAGCAGACATTATGTGTGAGTGCAACTCTGTGATTTTGTACTTACAGGGAGAGACAGGTGATGTGTTATAAGCCGTTCAGAATAAGCCGTTCAGCCGCAAGAGTTTACTAGCTGAAACCCATAATCGCCATTTACTCTTTATCACTCTGTTACAATAATTTTGAGCTACTACTACTCGGTTCAAATAGAGTCGTTCGTCCCGCGCAAATCATTAGTCAAATGAGCATTTCGAGATGCATCTCATTAACACTTCCGGTATGACAAAAGATTTGTAAAGAAATAATGGTTTAAAAGAATAATTGCTGCATTTTCCATGTCTTAGAGCAGTAAAAAAATAATTCACGGGTGTCCATAACTTATAGTTAATATTTTAAAACGCTTACGATATATCACGTTCATTTTGACGAATTAATTGCCCGACACCCGCGACATATTGGATACGTTGGCGCCAAAACGGCAGTTACTCTTTGGCCGATACCGCCGGCGAGCAGGAGAGCTTTCGTCCCGATCCGTTTTCTCGTCTTTAGGAAGAATTATTGCGAGTCGAATGCATCGGTAAGTGTCTAAAGTTGCATGGGTGGACAGGGCATCTAGCGCGTATATTACATTTCATAATTATATCGATATGTGCCAACATATTCGGTAAAGAGAATCGGCTCTGCGGGAGGGAGGAGCCCATTTGCGGCTGGCTAGTCGAACGTTACCGTCTTGTAAGATATTTCACGTCGACCTTCATTAATTGTATAGTAATACATGCACCTATGCATAAAATTCGTCCCTTCTCGCGCAAGACGTATAATTCAGCATATAATGAATAGTTCAATTGAATAGTCCAACAATAATTTTCTGCATTAAGCCGGAGTGGGGTCTAATATGGCGGAAAGTAAGTGAAGTTGCAGTTAGTTTCAAAGAATAGGTCGATCTCATCGCGCGAGACAAAAGATGGCCGATGCATTTTGCAAGAGGTTATTTCGCGTTCCTGAATTTCAGGATACTCACGAATCGCGTCGCGACGCATTGCGTTGTTTTCCGAAAAGCGTGCGTAAAGTATGAAGTTTCAAAACAAAACATAAAGTACGAAACGTGCCAAAAGCGGATGCAATAATTGAATGCAGTGTTTGGACTACATATTCGACAAAGAAAATCGGCTTGGCGGGAGGGAAGGATCCTCTTGCGGCTGGCTAGTCTTGTTAAATATTTCACGTCGACCGCGGTTGATTGCATAATAATACATGCACCCATGCATATATGTAATTCGTCCCTTCTTGCGCAGGATGTACGTTAGGATGCAGTGCTTGAATGCAGCTTTTGGATGCAGTGCTTTGATGCAGTTCTTGGGTGTAGCTTCTGGATGCAGTGCTTGGATGCAGTGCTTGGATGCAATGCTTGGATGCAGTGTTTGGATGCAGTGCTTGGATGCAGTGCTTGGATGCAGTGTTTGGATGCAGTGCCTGGATGCAGTGCTTGGATGCAGTGCCTGGATATAGTGCTTGGATGCAGTGCCTGGATACAGTTCCTGGATGCAGTTCCTGGATGCAGTGCTTGGATACAGTGCTTGGATGCAGTGTTTGGATGCAGTGCTTGGATGCAGTACCTGGATGCAGTGCTTGGATGCAGTGTTTGGATGCAGTGCTTGGATACAGCTCCTGGATGCAGTGCTTGGATGCAGTGTTTGGATGCAGTGTTTGGATGCAGTGCTTGGATGCAGTGCCTGGATACAGTACCTGGATGCAGTGTTTGGATGCAGTGCCTGGATACAGTGCTTGGATGCAGTGCTTGGATGCAGTGCCTGGATACAGTGCTTGGATGCAGTGCTTGGATACAGCTCCTGGATGCAGTGCTTGGATGCAGTGCTTGGATGCAGTGTTTGGATGCAGTGCTAGGATGCAGTGCTTGGATGCAGTGCCTGGGTACAGTACCTGGATGCAGTGCTTGGATGCAGTGCTTGGATGCAGTGTTTGGATGCAGTGCTTGGATACAGCTCCTGGATGCAGTGCTTGGATGCAGTGCTTGGATGCAGTGCCTGGATGCAGTGCCTGGATGCAGTGCCTGGATACAGTTCCTGGATGCAGTTCCTGGATGCAGTGCTTGGATACAGTGCTTGGATGCAGTGTTTGGATGCAGTGCTTGGATGCAGTACCTGGATGCAGTGCTTGGATGCAGTGTTTGGATGCAGTGCTTGGATACAGCTCCTGGATGCAGTGCTTGGATGCAGTGTTTGGATGCAGTGCTTGGATACAGTACCTGGATGCAGTGTTTGGATGCAGTGCCTGGATACAGTACCTGGATGCAGTGCTTGGATGCAGTGCTTGGATGCAGTGCTTGGATGCAGTGCCTGGATACAGTGCTTGGATGCAGTGCTTGGATACAGCTCCTGGATGCAGTGCTTGGATGCAGTGCTTGGATGCAGTGTTTGGATGCAGTGCTTGGATGCAGTGCTTGGATGCAGTGCCCGGATACAGTACCTGGATGCAGTGCTTGAATGCAGTGCTTGGATACAGCTTCTGGATGCAGTGCTTGGATGCAGTGCTTGGATGCAGTGCTTGGATGCAGTGCCTGGATACAGTACCTGGATGCAGTGCTTGGATGCAGTGTTTGGATGCAGTGCTTGGATGCAGTGTTTGGATGCAGTGCTTGGATGCAGTGTTTGGATGCAGTGCTTGGATACAGCTCCTGGATGCAGTGCTTGGATGCAGTGCTTGGATGCAGTGCTTGGATGCAGTGCCTGGATACAGTGCTTGGATGCAGTGCTTGGATACAGCTCCTGGATGCAGTGCTTGGATGCAGTGCTTGGATGCAGTGTTTGGATGCAGTGCTTGGATGCAGTGCCTGGATACAGTGCTTGGATGCAGTGCCTGGATACAGTACCTGGATGCAGTGTTTGGATGCAGTGCCTGGATACAGTACCTGGATGCAGTGCTTGGATGCAGTGCCTGGATACAGTGCTTGGATGCAGTGCTTGGATACAGCTCCTGGATGCAGTGCTTGGATGCAGTGCTTGGATGCAGTGTTTGGATGCAGTGCTTGGATGCAGTGCCTGGATACAGTACCTGGATGCAGTGGTTGGATGCAGTGTTTGGATGCAGTGCCTGGATACAGTGTTTGGATGCAGTGCTTGGATGCAGTGCCTGGATACAGTACCTGGATGCAGTGCTTGGATGCAGTGCCTGGATGCAGTGCTTGGATGCAGTACTTGGATGTAGCTTCTGAATGCAGTGCCTGGATGCAGTATTTCGATGTAGCTTCTGGATGCAGGGCCTCGTTGCAGTGCTTGGATGTAGCTCCAGGATGCAGTGTTTGTATAATAATTAATTATGTCAATGGATAATTAATTATTATATTTATAGTATTGTTATTTATTATTAAAGACAGGTGTTAATAATACAATATCTTGTTTGTAACTAATTCTAAAGTAACGAAATATGATTGTGATTTATATAATTAATTATCATATCATATTTCCTGGATTCAAAATTCGTTAGAAAGGGGATATTGCATTACTAATTCCTGTCTTTCAATGTTTTAGCAAAAGTGTCACTCTAATTATTTCCATTTCTTGGTTTCAGGTTTCAGTTCGTTCGGCCTACCTATTCTTTTCAACTGAAGTTCGGTTGATCGGGTTCCTA
This sequence comes from Holcopasites calliopsidis, assembly GCA_023838395.1. Classification (NCBI taxonomy): domain Eukaryota; kingdom Metazoa; phylum Arthropoda; class Insecta; order Hymenoptera; family Apidae; genus Holcopasites; species Holcopasites calliopsidis. Next base: position 846,634 of record JALHAQ010000011.1, read on the forward strand.
TAATTCCTGCAATTCCACGAACCACCAAAACTCTTTGATGGACGCGCTCGTCTGAACGATAAGCTTAATGAAAACTGGTGGCTGTAAAAGAGCAACGAGATTACGATGGCTGGCCTTATCGAAAACCGGTGACCGTTCAAACCCCTGACCTTTCGATAATTTAGCGACTCAACGTGCAATGGTAATTTACACGACAGCCAACTAAATAGACGAGAGTGCCGCTTATTACGGCCCCCGTACGTATCTGCAAACTGGAAATCGACATTCCGCGCAATTATTACGACATCGCTTGTTCTTGGAACACGCAGCGCGGCGGCAATAAGGATAACGTTTCACACGAATATTCATTGACGTAAAAATTCGTAACTGTCGATGTACTTATTTATGTGCATACATATGCATACCACGCGAGCAGCGTTCAGGGTTACCTAAATACGTGATTTCATGCATCACACTTCCTTGATTTTTATTTACGGCGAATCCTCGAGGGGAAGATGCGTTACTCGTTTGACATTTGTAATCTCGTAATTTACTTTTTTTTCCAATGAGCCACGCGTAGGTTGTAATAATAATTTTTGTGGAAAAACCATTTCTTCTCTGGGTATGATGAATTTATTATATTTCTCGTTCTAGTTTTCGTTTGTTCGTTCTATTTAAAAGAAAAAAGAATGTTCTCCTTTATCACAGCAACTTTAAACATTTCTAATTACACTCAAACCTTCAATCTGCTCTGGCGAACTCTTGCCAGAGCACTCTCTTAAGTTTCCTACTCGCAATAAGTACATTAATCATGATCGCGTTGAGTTACATTGTTCCAAAGACATCTGTGAGAAAAACTACATAACTCACCAGGTGGACCTAATGGAAACCGAGGTCGATCCGGGGCCCGGTCTAAAGTAGTCCGCGTAGATTAGCATAATATTTTATCCGCAGCCGGTGCACCGTGGAATATCGTTAATAACGCAGTCACGACAACCGGTAACCCTTTCGGCGTGTCCTTCTGCGATCGCGAGGCGTGCATAAAACACGCGTGTCTCTTTCGCCTCGCGATCGGTTCACGCGCTGCTCGAGCCCCGCTTCAGATCGTTCCACGTACAGAACCGACACGGTGCCGATCCCGATTTTTTCATCCTGCCGGGATATTTATGCGCACCTCGAGACGCCTATTGCCACCTAGAATAAAGTAGGTGGATAATTGCGTTTGCGTTGTGCGAATAAGCCGATCATGCGTTGTCCAGCGTTTGTTCCTTTCCGATTTTCAATTTTGCAGAGTTCAGAAGTGGAATCATCGGCGGAAGTCATAGATTTCTTGAACTATTTGAACGTGCCATTTATTATCAATCGTTAATTGGCAAATTCGCATGACAGCAATCGTAATAACAACTTTTTAATTATATTTTGATCATATTAAATTAATCTTTATTAACGATAAGCTTTTAAAAAATTCCCGACGTATTTTGCAATGTTTGACGAATCTAAACCGAGGCCCGCCAACTGTAGCTGAGCTTGAAATTAAATTCCTATTCCACGCGAATTAGCAAATATCGGGAGCAATACTAATAAAGTTAATTTTTTTTACTCTACAGATTTATTCCCATCGCCCTGCGTACAACCTAGGGGATATTCTAGAAGGTGGTTGCCCCTACTTTTGCACGTGCTTTAGGAATAACGAACATGCCTCTCTGTTCACGCGTGCAGGCAACATAAATGAAGCAAGTGGCAGAGTGTAAAACCAAGCGGATAGCTTCGCCGAGTCTGAACACCTACTATTCTTTCTTGCGCCATTTCTTCCGATTTACGAGGATCTATTTGTGGTTTTCTTTATTGCACTGCGTGGGGTAACACTGTTAACTTGTTCATCTTGTTAGCTTCAAGTTTACTTTATGATACCGTTGCAGAGCGTTCGGCTGTTATCTTCGCGATCTTTAAATGTCAGGTGTTTAACATTTGCAATTTCAATTCTATGGAAAACTGTGGCAAGTTGTATTTAGACACAGTGGAAAAGTATTTAAAGCAATTTTAATAATAAAATGAAAGTGGATCACCTGAGTGGATATTGTTAGCACTAGTAATATTGCTTTTCTTTATTATTCTATTTTATGAAATGAACAAATTTACTTTTTCTATTATTCCATTTTATCAAATCTGGCAAATATATTTTAGGATAATGCTATGATATTATTTATTATCCTGCATTACTGAATGGTAATAAGAAAAAATTGAGATTTCGAAATTGCATTGGCAGAAGAATTTTAATTGTCATCAGTATTCCATTTTAACATTTGGAAAGTTCCATGGGGACTCACTGTCACTCATTTCAAAACCAGCCACTCCAATGTCTGCTCGTCTCCCAGCGTTAACAGTCTCATTAGCAATGAAAATAATAGATTATACTGTCGCGATAAACGAAGCTAACGAGTATATTCAGTGCCTTCAATTTTTCATTTCTCTATTTGTTTATCCGAACAGCAAGTAGACCAAGTAATATATAAATGCACAATGACTTTCTCAAAAAGGAAGTGGCTCGTTTCAAGCGGATCTTGCCTAGTCATTTGCAATCGAATAATTCCAACGACTGACAGCTCAGTTATGAAAGAGTTACGAAGAATGCTTCTTGAAGGATTCATCGTCAAATATAATAAGCCACTTATTGTTTATGATGTTCTTTAATTAACAGTTGAAGACCCTGTTCCCCTTCTTTTGATCAATATTAATTAAAAATAAAATTTACTTTTTGTACTTCATCTACTTGCTGTACTCTTTCTAACTAAATTCAACCTAATTAAATTCAAGCCATAAATGTATTAGGGATCCTCGATATTACTAAGCTTTGCCTTTGGAATATTAGAATAGGACAAATATGGATAATAATTTCCGTACGGCTTTATACGGTCTATCATTTCCATCGAACCTCTCCACCAATTTGCATTTATTGTCACATTTGCCAATCATGACCATCACTTCGCAGCTTATAAGCCACCAATTTGTCCTGGTTACAAGAGTCGTTAGCATACCGGAGCCCTCGATAAATTTCACCTTAAATCCCACACATGGACCACCTCCCGTGCGTATCAGACACGAGCAGATCGGATTACGCGTTAGATTGTTCGTTGTCCAGCCGGATACCCCCCGATCGATCCGTGTAATTGTCTCCGATCGACATAAAGCCGACCGTTAAACGGCTACTCAGTGGATGCTGGATGGAAACAAAGGGACACGGTGGCGGATTTGAAAGGCGTTTTACCCTGCGTGGAACGCCTTGACTCGTGGCTGGTGGGAGTATGTGGATGAAGAAGAATGGATGTGGGAAATTTCGTGGTGTTTAACGGAGTTTCAATTGTTGCGTAAAAAATGATTTAATAGTGGAGAATGTTGAGAGCAAAAGTGTTTTCGGTAATTGTTAGAATGTCGAAAGCATCCTGGCTAAAGGAATTCTTTATTTTTATTTCTATATACTATTTTATAGTTCCCATCCTATATTAAGTATTGCATGTTTAAAACATTCAATTCTATAGATCCTTGTATATAACAAATTCCCCGAAAATAGCAGAAATAATTAATATCCATATCTTTCTGTCCAACTGAGCAAATTTTCGGCCACTCGTAAATTTTCCCAATGGGACTCGGTGCTTTCTACCCAATCATTCTAAGAAACTCTGCTTCACCTACTGCCGCGTCCCAGTTCTCAAGCCAGCCTATCTCGACCCGAACCACCTGTCCTGGACTCACCCTGTGTACCGGTTCCACACACTTCCCAGTATCTCTCGTGATTGCAGAAAAGGTGTACGGGCATTTTGCTTCGCGAATAAAATTTCGATGATCGTTACATCGGTTGCGCCTTTCCGCGAATCTTTGATGGATACCCAAGAGCGGATTTATGGCCGGTTATGAACGCTAATGCGAGTTTCGTGTAACCCCGCGTGCGCGGTGATTTAGTATCTTAATAGGGCACGACGGTGAAATCTGGCTCGATCATTTCTCGCCCCGCCGCGATAATTAATTCAATTGTGCGAACGATCTCATCGTGAACTCCTCTCGGCCCGCTCTTTCTCCGTCTTTAGAGGATCATTTGTCAGTGGAGAGATGCACGGACGACGCACCTCTTAATTCTTTCTCAGCCGCGAGACATCGGTCGACTCGAATTTTTACCACCGCGTGCCGTCTTTCACGCTAACGAGATCGTCGTTAAACTTTATTGCACGGTCGTTTTGCGTTCAATACGTCGTCGTTTTTCATTCGACGTCAGAGTACCTGCTCGAGTTATTCGAATCGATCGCGAGCGTCTGCCTGTTTATTTCTTTCTTTCGTCACTTTGAAGATTCGCTTGTAATTGCAGGAAATTAATTCGACTTTTTGTCGAATAGTGGTGGTGAGTGGATTGTGTTATACTGGTCGCGATATGGAATTCAAATTGAATTATAAGAAACTCGCGCTAGGATGAATAGTTATTTAAAGTATTAAATGAGGAGTAAATGGTGAGCATATTTATTATCAATTTATCACATTTTGTTATTAGAAGGAAAATCACTTCCTCATTTAATTTGTTTTATATTCATCCATTTATTTTATTTTAAAGCACCTTATTCCACCCGTTTCTTAACAAATCAACTTCACCACCTCGGAGAAACTAAAAATAAAAATACCACAACATATTTCATAAAAATCAGTCGGGCCCTTTCTTGGAAAAGCCCAGCAAGAATTCCATTAGCCCTCGTCATCGGTTTGTTACCTGGACCATTCATTACAGGTGCCGACAGCGGCGTAAAATTTTCGCAATTACAGAGCGCAAACAGGGGTCCGTACATGTCGCTTTACTTATCTTACTTTACTTATCACCGCTTGTCAAACATTATAAATAGTCGCGTAGCAGTATTCGAAGCCTGGCCCACTTTATGTTACACGTCGAACTATCAATATCGGCGTTATTCTTGGTAATATGCCTCTGCTCCAAGCGATTGTGTAAATAATTCTAATTTATGTCGCTGAACCAGGTTTATCGTTCACCTCTGACCGATGGATAATTTAGGGATCCTTGACCCTATCATTGTTTCGTCGATTTTATGTACTTTAGGATAAGTTACGGACGTCGTAAATGATTTGACATTTCATTGACAAATGGAGTAATTGCTTGGAGTATATCATGGGATTAATTATTAATCGTTAATATGAACTTTATAGTGAGCTAGCAGAATGAGATTGATAATAGTTCTTTTTCTTGGGGGTAGTTATCGATTTATATTGCAGTATTATAAGATTGACTTTTTCTTGATTGCTTAAATATTAGCGAATGATGGGGTTGTGACGAAAAGAATTTTTAACAATTCTCGTTCGATATATTTAAATATGAAACACGTGTAATTGAAAGATCTAAAATGATATAATTATCGTTGGTAGACCGTGGATCTTTATGCATTTATAAGAAATTCAAAAGTGCAGAATTATTGGAATGCACGCAATAAGAAAGAGTATACAGAATATCTAAATTACAGTGCTTTTTATGACGCCTGGTAGATGAAATAATATTCTACCAAAGTTCAGAATCTTTTCTTAAAAAGTTCGAGATCTATTTATTAGTCTTTCTACCAATTCAATAATATACCGTAATTACTCGCCAAAATGATACAAAGTAGAATAAATGAATCGTCACTCTCTCCCCGCAATCTTTGAATTGATGCAACAGGAATTTTCTTCCTCCTAACCTTCTACATTCTACAGAGTACGCAAAGAGGGTGCACAACACTTACCACGGCACGCTTTGTAGTCGATACTATCATTGTCCAACGACAACCGCACACGGCGCAAAGGAAAACTTATAATTACACTTGATAAATGTATACGCGATAGTCCGAGACGAGTAATCATTACTTGCAAACAATTTGAAGCACTGCTGCGTTCTCTTAGAAAGCCGTTCAGAATCGAAGCGAGACACGTTTGTCTTTTGAGCGTTTGCAAAGTCGACTGGTGACTTTCGACAGTTTAGGAAAGCATACAAATTGTAAAGTACGCACTTTGTCCCCCTGGGAGAGAAAGAGAGCGCTCCGCAGAAAACTCTGTATACATACAGAAAAAAACGCTGGCTTACGTGACGATGAACGAGGGGGAAATGTAAGGAGCCACATTACAGTCCCAATGGACGATGGTGATATACAATACAGTTGGAAAGAAAAATAAATTTGTCAAATGAAAATGAATTTATACAACAGAAATGCAGAAGGATGTTTAACTTACCTGTAATTAAATGTTTTGCTTATCCCACCATTCACACACACGATCTTAAACAATTTATATATTATACTAGATAATATTCGAGCATACAACAAAAAGTCTGACCGACTATATTTGTCGCCAATGAACGGAAATGCCAGGATTGTTTAATATCGTGGCATTTCACATTAACCACATTTTCCATGTCAGCCTATATTATATTCTAGAGACAGCGAAAATAATTCTATTCATACTCCGTTACAGCCGACAAATTGACGAAAAAGTAAATTCATCCAAAGGTCAATTACTTCGCCGTTAGCTAAAACATGATCCGCCACAAGCCCAGATAAAATCTTACGACATAACATCTGTAATTCGACAGTGTATTTCAACACTTTAACCCCAATTAACCCGCTCTCGTGTTCTTTCCTTCCAGGTCACGCTGACTCACGAAAGCTTCCCCCAAAAACGAATCCAGGTAAATGTCGCTCAACATGCCAAACAAAAGGGTCGTGAGGGGGACAGGAAGGGAGCAATTTATTTAATCGCGTTCCTGAAAAGGATCACGCGAAGCGAGTACTTTAAGAATAATCGACGTCACGAATCGCGACCAGAAAACTCACGCTTATTGCATGTGGCAACTATGCTGTGACAAATCGCCTGGCGAACGTCGCCTTCGACACCGATCGAGATTAATAATTCAGCGGGCCGCCGGTTTTACGTGAGGCCGATCTAGTTTTACCACCGGATGAAGTGTAAACAGCGGCGAAAGGATGTGGACAAAGAATGTGGATACGTATGAAATGATGTGTGTACACGAAATACTACTTGTCCCGGGATAAAGTATAAAACAGTGGCCAAAATCTGAACCTGTAATATCTGTGCTATTGTAAAAAGAGGACTGGCAGCAGGTTTTCGAGACGAGGGACCGCTCTCGATCGACCGAACAATGAGGATCCATGTGAAATCTTCAATAAAAAGTAAGAATTATATAAATAATCTTATAGAGACGTGTGTAACATTGAAGTCACTTAATTAGTAGCTATATTCTTTGGATCCTACTTAATTTTTCAGCAAAACAGCTTTACTCTAAAATGAATTAAAATTTTGCCAGCTACATTTTATTTCCTCTTCACCATCTTCTTGCCCCTCCACTCTTCCCTCGAGAATGCCTTCGGCCAGCCTGCGGAGACTTTTCGCGGGCGTTAATCAAAGTCATAAACACATGGTCGCAAAGTACAGGGATTATAGGCGCGTTGAAACACAGAGCAGGGCCACGTAAAGATATTGAAATCGACACGGGGTGGGACACGAGTAATGGACAGATTAAGGAGCGAGCTTAAATTGCAGGTTGGCCGAAAACGGACCACGCCGGATGATTTATTGCGGCGTCGCTTGGCTTTTCGGGCTTTTATCGCCTTTTATTGGACGGGCATATGAGCCACAAGGCGCCGACGTCGGAAAAGCTGAGACGGTATAAAATAAGATGTAACTGAAACGCTAATTGATGCCTACCTTGCTACGTAAATTAATTATAAATTAGAATTTGCAGTTGCACTTTGGACCATTTGCTTTTCCCAATTGCGTTGGACTTCTTTCTTTGGGGTCCATTGAATAAATAAAGAAATGGATGAATAATATTATCGAATAATATGTCTCGTGTTAAAAAGATTAACGATCGATAAAAAGCCGAGGAGGAAGCGAGTTCTTTTTCCCGTGGCGGATCGCAGCCGTGTAAGTGCGCCTTTGGCATAATTAAGCACCGGCATACATGCATGCGTACACACGCGAAAGACATCGAAACTGGGTCTTGTCAAGGAAGTGGTTTATGTGTTGCACGTGCACCAGCGTAATACATTAATATACCGTGCCTTATGAATTTGATATCCCGGCACGCTAGAATTTCGAGGCTCGCCAAGGAAACCCCGCGTGCGAGCGAAACGACTCCATGGGAAACGGGCCCTGGAGCCGCAAACGAGGATAGGATGCCTAAAGTGCTCTCACCAAGCTGATAATTAAACTCTTCGACGCATTAACGGGTTGTCATTCGATTGATCGAGGATTAATCGCAGGGTTGGCAAGAGAGGAAAAAAGGAGTCGTCGAGAGAAAGAGATCAATGTTCGGTTGGGAACGATCTACAAGGAGGAAATTAAGGATAGCCATTGCTAGGATTTCTAAGCACGTGTTCCGTGCGAGAGGCTTGCGAGTAAGCGTGTAGTACTCGCTGCGACAAAAAAAAAGAGGAAGGAAAGTGAAAGTATCGAGGGAAACCTTAACAATGTTTCCACGTTTACCGAGATTGTCAAGGTTGCAACGCCGAGGCCCTGGTAGAATTTTATCTATCGATCGCTGCAACGATTTTTCCAAGCGCCGACTATTATCGGGGCTTGGTATCGCGCGAAATTATTCGCAAACGTTTTCTTTCGGAAATATATTTCATTCCAAAGTATTTTAGATAAATCTTAAAGAATAATCTATTGATCGATACTGAGCAGATAGCGCAAGTCAGATCTACGTCCAACGCCCAACACAGAGAAGGCGAATGCATCGACGATTCATCGACCCGCGACCTTTACGCGAACTTCCTTGACAGCAAAAAGAATTCTCGACTTCTTGATAAGAGCTGTAACAAAAAAAGGAAAAAGATATTCCTGTTCAGAGATCGATCGAGGAAGATTCCGTAGTAAACGCAATACCGTTCGATGCGATCAAACTGGTCGGAGAAGTCGTCCGCTTCGAGGAAGCGTGGATCTCTCACGGATCTCGAGTTTGCTCATCTTCCCCGGGATCGAGGCCTGCGTCAAGGACTGCCAGACAGGACTCGATGATCCCTGGATCGCGAGGCAAAGCCGTGTGCTCGTTCGCTCGTATCGACGCGTGACGCAAGCAGATGCACGGTTCTATCGGTGGATCGAGTTTTACGGATGCTACCAGGTAACGGTCCCCGCCTTCGTGCACGCATTATCTGGTCCACGACGGGATTCTGTGACGTCAGTGGTGGTGAATGGATCCGTGGATGGATCCGTGTTACTTGGAATCGCCGCCGATGGAGGCGCGAGTTCTCGGCGCCTTTTGATTTATTGGGCGTCGATCGCGAATGCTCAGTGGATATTTCAGACAGGTATCGTTACTAGTTCTAATAATCTGTAGTTATAAAAGAGTTCGTTTATTACTGAGTCAGCTGCCCTAATATGGAATACGTGGTAATATGAAATGCCACGATATTAAACAATCCTGACACTTCCGTTCATTGGCAACAGGTACAGTTGATTACGTTTGTCATTTACTTGAACTAGGGAGCACATGCCGAAATTATAGCGAAGCACGCGTTCGCAAAAGAATATTTTATTTCAATAGGAACGTCTAAACTGATATTATGCGTAACATGGGGTATTACTAAGCTGTTATTCTTTAAATAAAATTATCAGACGCGTTAATTACTTCTTTATATCCCACTTTCTTTCTTGAAAAGGGTGAACACGATATAAAGTGCTGTTTGATATAGACGAATACAGTGTTTCATATTAGGAGCACCATGAGTCGAATATGTGAAATGGGAAATTCAGTAAAGATAATAAATAATATCTAAATCGTCGTCATATTTTAAATTTGTCTCTTACTTACCAAAAGAGCATAAAGTTTCCTATAAAACTATAATATTGAATTTTGTGCAAAAGCATTGTATACACGTAAATTATGTGCATGAAAAAGTGTATTCCATATTACGGCAACTCACCCTAGCAATTGCTCCAGTATATCACGCCAACAATTATTAATCATTAACTGATAGTAGATTGACGTTTTGTTGAATGTTGAAATATTATTTGGTTTAATATAAATCGTTCAAGATCGTATGAGTGAACGGTGGAATTGTGACAAAAAGAATTTTTAACAATTCTCATGTAGGACTAAGTAGGACTAAATGACCGAAGGAATGTGTGTGTGTGTATTTACGTGTATGCCTGAGCGTGAATGTCGTGGGTTTTTCGGTACAAATTTTAGCGGTTAGGCATAAGGACGGTCGCGGGGAACGAGGCGAGAATAGCAAGAAACGCGTGGGAAGGCAGAACGATACACGGCTACGGTACACGAATAACGATTGATCTCACGAATTATACCAACGGCGAACGATACACGGCTTACGACACAGGATTAACGATTTTCACCCAGCGAATTGTACGTATATCGATTTTTGTTGTCTCGTCTCACTCGTCATTGTACTGTACCAACGTTTTCCTCGTGCATTTAGAAATAAGGACAGTTAAGTAAAATACTGGTGATCCTACACTGGTATAATATATTTAAATCTGTTATTATTGTCAGAGAACGAACCTTTGGACATCTGGCACCACTATCACCGCACATAATCAGTTGTAACAAAAAGTAGCTTTAAGATTGGCATTATGTAGCTAGAAATTGAAATAATCAAGTTCTAAGAACCAAACTGAACTAAAAATCGAGAGTAATAACAATAGAACTAAATGCAATATTACATCTATGCCGAATACTAAAACTCAAAGTACAACTAGAATGTTTAAATTATTCCGTATTCAAGGTCGTACAAGCAGCAACTGTCTCTATCGTCTAGAAATAACGATCAACCGATACATGCCGAATCGTCACGAGTCGTATCTACGGAAAGTGTTTGACGGTATTTGTTATTCTTTCGGCCGTAGAAAGGGGCAACAGTGTTGCCCTCCCGACGACTCGTGACAATTCGGCATACATCGGTTGAACATTATTTCGAGACGATCGAGGCAGTTGCTGTTTGTACGCTGTTGAATACGGAGTGGTTTAAACATTCCAGTTGTACTTTGAATTTTAGTATTCGGCATAGATTTAATATTACATTTAGTTCTATTGTTATTACTCTCGATTTCTAATTTAGTCTAATTCTTAGAACTTGATTATTTCAATTTCTCGATACGTAATCTCAATGTGAAAGCTACTTTTTGTTACAATCGGTTACGTAAGGTGATAGTGGTGCCAAGTGTCCAAAGGGTCGTGTACATTTGCGGAATCCGTCTACATGATGATGTTCTCTGGCAATAGGAGCAGACTTCCGAAAACTGTGGTACGACTTGCGTCAAAGATTGAATTACTGCATTCAAGCGAGTGGTGGACACGAGGAACATCTCCTGGAGTAATAAGTTTAGTGCGAATCGTGGAATCGTGATCCTCGTGTGCTGCAAATTTCTGTATTGAAGGGTATATTGTGAACAATCGCGGACGGGACAATCGCATATTTGGTTTTTGGGAACAAAATTGAGGATTGAAGGCTGCGGTCATCCTTTTTACTTGATAATCCCATTAGGCAGGTTTAGATATGCCCGTGTGGATTTTTACAAGCAGGTTCAATGCTATACATCGTAACGCGTGTGCCTTTTGGGGGTCAGATTTCAGGGTGCGATAGGTCATGGTTCCTGCGGTGTCGTAGCGAATGACTACCATTGAACGCAGCTGTTGGACTCGAGCATCACGCGTCAGATTGCCTATCGGCAGGCCTTCGAACGCCGCTTTTTTTGGTAGCTCGTAAACAAAGCCTTAAACGCAAAATAGTCACCTTTGATTTTCGCTTTATTTTGGCCTGTAAAATCTCCCCTTAAAATATTTGCAGAGGATTGCGTTACACCCTGTATAAAACAAGGTGTGTAGAAAAAATTTGTTCAGAATGATGTTGAGAACGTATTTCAAGATCATTGAATTTGGAGCTGGCTATCTTATTCTGCATATCCAATTATTAACGCAGCTTCAATTATTGACAATATTTTTTTACGTCCATACAAATACGATGTTAGTGTGTGCTCTTAGATCAAACATGACTAACATACCTAAATATTGAATTGATTCCACCGAAGTTACTTTTTAATTTTCTGAAACACTGCACACTGGGCACTGCAGCTTAATTAATGGCATTACTCTAAGCTTACAGTAAAAGGAGAGGGCTTTTTCGTAGAAGTTGTAGTAGAGTTACTTTTTTCGAAAACGTAACGTGGAATGCAGATAGACATGAAGAGGTTGGATCTCCACGAAGAGCAATCTCCACGTAATGAGACCTGGGCAATCAATTATTTATTGTATAAATATAATTATCAATAGAGAGCCTTCTGCGATATTCGATGGAGCGCATAAGGTGCAATTAATAATAAAATTGTATAGCAAATGATTCGATTTGCTGATTGGCTGCGCATTACGTAGATTTGTTTAGATTGATTTACTAATATTATTTAATACAAACGAAAGAATTGCATCAAAATTCATTTTCCTGATTAGTAAAGGAAGTAGATCATCGTTTTCGGTATAAATTAAAATCTTTATTCCGCACAGTCATTAATGAAGATGTGCAACCTTCTTCGACGTTCGAAAACGTTCATCCACAAATAAATCATGACAATCTAGAGAACATTTGATAAAAAAATCGTCAATCTTTTGCTTCGCCCCTTTTCGCTATTACAATAAATAAATATTTCCTCAAAAAGTTCGCCAGACCTGCGGCCCAACGAATATTTAACTCAACGTACTTTAACTCGATTTCATCTATTACCAGGATATTAAAATCAAGAGCGACTGTAACAAAATATAAAAGCCTCCGTTCGCACTCTCGTTAATACAAAACAAGAACAACTTCACGAACATTCATACGTCACAGAAACTTATAAACGCGATTCTCACCTGAAGTACATTCACACGCTCCTCGCACACGAAACTCTTCGTCCCTTGCCGCGCGCGGTGCGCAAGGGACAGCGACAGAAATCGCACGCGCTCATCGAGAGTCCTTGGTCCCTAAGTCGACTTCTCCGCGGTGTTCTGCACGGAATTGGGGGTGCGATAAATTCCGCTGAACAGGACCGTGCGCGTCGGCTTCTCGTAGATGAAGTAGAGGAACGGATGATTCGCGTCGAATACGGCCGGTTGCAACGGCCTCCCGGACCGGAAGGTGTAAAGAGCAGTCGCCGCGGCCGCGGTTGTACCCTCTTCCGTCACTTCGATCCTCGCGCGATGAACAGCGTCGCCGAGGTGCAACGGTTTCTCGCCGTCCGCGACGAATCCGCGGAGATCCGCCTTGTTGGGCATCATCAATTCTCCGGCGCCAAGCGCGTGTAACAGAGTGGCCACCGGTAGTTCCTTCTCCACCTCGAATCGTGGTAGATTCACCACCACTTGTTGCGGAGGGATCCCGGAGTCCAGGAGATCACGTAGCTCGGCGGTTCCGCTTTCTGTTGAGAGGCGCTCGATCAATTGACGGATTCCATCGCGTTCTCCAACCGGCTCTGCGTCGTCGTAGGCTCTTGCCGTGGCGAACGGAGGTAGGAACACGAACATAGAGATCTCTTCGCCTTTGTAGGGCAGCTCTAGCACGTGTGCACCGAGCACCTCGGAGACAACTGCGAAATAATAGTCATTTATTAGTGAGACAAGTAGAGTATGGCTGTTGGGTCTGGATGTATTTCAACGTGCATCATTTATTGTCGAGATACCATACTATTTATTTACTTGTTTTGCTAGACTTATTTTTCAATGCCGAATGCTCTGGTCACTGGCATTTTTTGTCAAGTAACTTATTAGATTTAGTGTATAATACAGAGATAAAATGAAGTAGAATACGTAAGTTCTTGCACTGCAGATTTAATCTGGCTAGGATTCTTAAAAAACTTACGGTGATTAAAGTTTCCCTTCTGCCTCATGAACGTAACCATGGAGTGCTGCGATCCGGAAGTGTAGAATAGATCCTTCTTCGAATTGGCAGGGTCGAAACGACTCTGCCAGAGACCCTTGAAGTACACCGCATTAGCCAGTACCAAATCGGTGTCCTCTCCGATACTCTCAGGTGGAAGAAGATCGCGAATGTGTCCCTTGGTCATATTGCTAACCCATTGATTAATGTTATCGCGAACCGCCGACGGATTGCTACGGAAATCGGTCTTCTCCAATTGATCGCTGAATAGATCCAACATGCATTCTCGCACTTTCCTCGTATCCGATATCCACAGTCGATTTGCTGATTTGTACTCGTAACTGGAGGATGAGTTACCCTGGAAAAAAGAGGAAAAAATCGTTTATAATTATCGGTGCATTTATTTGTTAAATACTTTGCGATACGATCGGGAGATGTGAATGAATCGCATCTTTAAACTGCATTATCTCGAATGCAAGAACAGGATTCACTAGTAATCTTTTATTATGTAAATTAGTTAGGATTTCTTCTGTACTTTATGCTTTTGTAGATAGAGTTGCATTATTCATGATAGAGTATCATATAAACTCCGATGATGTCTTGCAAGTGCATTATCACGAATGAAAAGTAAAGATACTCTTCGACTTCAATATCAAAATTCGTATTTACAGATGTTTGCAATTCTCTACCCCTATTCATGTAAAATATCAGTATCTAATCTCATCTTTATTCAGCTACGATTATTCAAGCCTAGGTAGCTTGTGTTCAATTAATTTGCAAACTTCTAATCCTGTCAAATTATATAACTGATGAAACAAACTCAGACACTGAACGTGTAACATCTTCCTACGCGAGAAACATTAATCATTCATGGCACACTGTATTCATAATAATCGTTCATTAAGGAATTCTACGAAGCTGCCAGGTCGAAGTTCAATCTTCCCAAAGAAATTTCAACAAGCCAACCCACGCTTCATGGTATAATTGTACATATATATATATATATCCCTCAACTGTACAAACTGCTAAGATTTATCGGTAAGAAAACACGCGGCGCTTGTTCTGTCAAGCAACTTGATTTCATCCTGCCGGATGTCACGATCATGCGGTTCTCCTTGGAATACTTGGCCAACTCGAACGCTGGTGATGCAACCTCACCTGTTCTTCCAGTTGCTGTTTGATGGTCTTCTCGAAGGCATAGAATCGTTGCACGTCGACCTTGGATAAATCGCTAGGTATGTGCAAGGCTTTCTTCAAGGATTCCTCGGTGCTGCCTCGCGCACCGAAGTACGCTGTGGTTAATGCTTGGTGGAGGCTGTGAGGGCTGTAGAACACGTTGTCCCGCGATTCGATCAGTGCGGTCTTTTTCAGGGTGTCCAGGGCGAAGTCGAACCTCGAGTCCACCAACGCCTTTTTCGAGCCCGGTTTCATCGTTGTGGGACTGTCGTTTCCGGTTAAACATTGCGCAGACACGCTGCTAATTAAGAGCAGTACTGGTAGTACCGACATTGCCTGGACAAAAGAGATTGATTGTTTAGAGAAATATTAATTCGTAGAGCTTTGCGAATATTTGTTGACTTTTGTCGCAAATAAAGAAAGGAGCAATGGAAGAAATTTAACGAAAGCAATTTTAATCATAATTTTCCTTATTTGTTAAAGGTGCATTGAAATAGGAAAAAATAGTTTCTACTTCCATACTTGCAGATTTTCAGAGTAAACAAAGGGTTGATATAAAATATAATAAAAGGAGTATTGCTTGTTCTTACAAATTTTCAATCCCACAGTAAATGTGATAATAAAATAATATACTTTCTCGATTAAATTTCGTCACACTGGTCATGCGGTATGTTACGAAATAAATAATGAACATCTATCGTTAAATGCCCCATATCTAATTAATTACGGAGATAAGTACAGGTTCGTGAAACGCGGGAAAAAAAGCAAAGTGAAACCAGCATGACCTGAAGTAACTCGAGTGAAATGAATTATACAATGCACACAGCTTATGCAAAGTAAATTACACGTTTCGACAGAGCTCTATTGTAGTCTTGATAGACGCCCGGCTAATTTTCTGTTTCATTGCAAAGTTCCGCGAGTGAACGACATTTTTATTGTTCACAGTGTACCATTATTAGTAGTCTTAGCTAATGTTATTACTCCTTTGACGCTTGCGAACCGTGTAAAGAAGATGTAAAGGGGAATAAGTCAAATGTAGAAGAGTAAATATAACAGGATACTCCAAGAATATAACATATCGTGCAAAGGTAATAAAAATAGAAAAGTACAGAAAAATAGTCATTGGAAGTAAAATATAAATTTGCATTTAATTATCTGATAACAGTGGACAGATAAATTTTATTTTATAAATGAACATGCACATCTTTGCGTTCGTATAAATTGAATCCATCAATTGGGTGGCTTAAAACGTTTCACAAGAAGAACTTTCTTGGGAGTGAAAGCGACGATATTCATGTGATATGCAAAAAGGTAAAAATGCGCGAAATCAAAGAGTGAAAGAGAACAACTTCGATCCAGCGAGCTGAAAGTTTCGTAAGCCGATTTTGGTAATCGACGTGGCCGTGACCCCCCTCAGTGTAATATACATAATGCGTATGTTCGAATCGCTGTGTGCACGAGGTCAACGTCATATCGATAAATAAATCGCTGAACACGTCATTCGTACCAGCTACGTTTTTTTTTTATCCCGGACACGGGAAGAGTTTCGTGTTAGTTTCACGCTCTGATTACTCATAATGAGCCACTTTGCAATTTTAGTGGAATCAGGTAGCCACGATTCGGGACGGAACGAGTTCTCCGACGACAAAAAATTCAAGTGATCAATGTGACATTCGACTTTTAATAATCTGAGATTTATCGATCGACCAATGCTCTAATAATATCTTTTTTTATTAATGTAATCATCGGTACCGCACTATTTTTATGCTCGAAATCGGTTTCTCTTAAGCAACCTGTGACAAATCTACAAAAAAAGAAATAGATAATATAAACATTCTATTCTCTTTTAATTGCTGTTACAAATTGAAAATTCCAGCAAATTCATCAAATGAATGATAAACAATTAAACTCGTGCATGCATTCCGCAGAACATTTGCATCGCAATTACGTATTGTTAAATTACTGAAAAGTGTGTTCGATTCGAGCCAAAAGCCAAGGGAACATCGAGACGGGTGAAAGCAACGAGCAAACCGTGACATCATATAGCCCGGCTTTCTTACCTGAAATTAACGTATGACGCGTTTCGTGTGTGACGAAAGCAAGAGAAAACATACTACGCTTCTGCAGGTCTATTCCTATAGATTGTACTACCGATAAATACAGTGGGCCCACGAAGAGTGTCTGAATATTTTCGTGGGCCACTGTACGTGGAAAATTCGTTAGAATTATTCCACTTTAATTTCGCTTATATGTGCAAATATCAAAACACTCCTTTTGCTTCCTTTCAATGTAACTTTGATAGCAACTTTTCGATTGCATAGACATTCTTCAATTTCACCGGATTTCAATGTTTACTTTATCATTGCATATCATCTTTTGATTGTATTTCAGCAATAATATTTCATGAAACGATTCTACATTCTATAACTATTAATACTTACAATATTTTATTTACAAGTTTACTTTTATTCGAGACTGCTTTTGTATTGAAAAATGATTACTATATTTGTTGCCTTTTACCATCTTCATTTTCTTCTTCGTTTAAAAACGTTCGAATTTATACAGAAAACAAAAGCACAAATAGCTTGTCAATTATAAGTATTCAAAAGTCTTAGCAGTTGCTAACACACTCAACGAAACCTGCCTTTCCGCAGATTTCACTTCCTTGACATTTACTTGGTTTACCAAAGTGACAAAAACACGAACTCCAGGATCGACTTGGAAAAAAACATGATATCGTAATTCTAGAGTTCATCGATTTGCAAGCAAAACTCTGATTTTCTTTTTTCTTTGTCAAGGTAGCAACGTTGAAATTCGTCGCAATTCTACGAGCATTAGGATTCGCGAAATCGTATGGGAGATCCGTCAATGCCAACAACCACGAATGTCGCGAATGACAAGTGAATTCTACGGCGAGATACGTGTTCGAATTAATAATTAAATGAGGCGCGTACATAACAAAGTGCGCAATCAATCGCTGTCTGGTACAAGCAAGAGAAAAAAAGTGAAAATAAAAAATTAAGAATGTATTGTTGATTGTTAATCGCAATGTAATTTACGGTACGACCATGCGAACAAAATTCAATGAGATCTCTTCGCGATTGCAATCATTTTATTAACTGCAACGCGAAAGCTCCGCAATTTTAACTGCAATCTGCAAAAAAAAGATCGAGCTAAGGACAGGAGTCCTTCACGGTCCAAGGAAGGCCAATTGTGAAACGAAGCAAGAAATATTCCTTGCGGCAGATTTTAATTGTTCCTTCAACGATATTACGAAGTGAATTGCTAGGGAAACAACGGGGAGAGATTGCAGTAAATGCCGCGTTCAGAAGCCTTTTAAACTGGGACGGAGAATGCGAAGAGAAACGAAGGGAAGTGCGAAAAAAGATATACGCATCGAGATAAGCTATCGTCATTGAACTTTTCATTGCCCTGGGAAAGCTGGTGTCATCATGGCGTTGCCATGAACTGCGAACGGAGAATATATGTATTTATGATGTTTGTTAGCTGTTATTTTTGCCCCCTCTTCGTTTCGAGATGATAAAACAAAATTTTTTATGCGTCCCTCGTAATAGAAGTACAGATAAATTCAAGTATCTTAAATAGGAGCAGCGGTAAATAGAAGATACGTGTAGACAATATAAAAATACATATTGAAAATCTATGTAATTGCATAAACAAAACAAACCAGCAACAATTATTTGAATGCACTAGGCAAAAATGTTGCAGCTGTTTTTAGAATAACAACACTGTTAATGAAAGATTATCCTGAATTCAGGAACTATTTACAAATTGTCTCTACTAAATGAAAACCAAACTTCGTGTTCAACAATCGTCCACGAAATACGATAATCTGTCCACAAGAAAAGTCAACTTCGCCAAGCATTCCCAAAAATTCAAGTAACACTCGGATAAGATATTTATCAGTTGTTATACAATCTCAGCAATTTTTCAAGAGGTCAACGACCCTTTTTCATTTAAGCCAGAAAAAAAAGAGACCACTCACCGGTTCGAGAAGCATTATTTCGCTGACACACTCGTGTGTCTCCTTATCGAGAGACACGAAATCGCAAACTATACTGGCTGGCCACGCGAACACAAACGTCCGTTTGTCGCTCGTAACGAGACTGAACTGGTGAACGCACGCAGAAAGAAAAGTGGAGTCGCCGAGATGGCCACGAGTAACTGCTGCCCCGACCGTTTCCCCACCACGCTTTTACCCGCGGGCGTCACATTTATTTACTTCTTTGACTGCACGACGAATCCTTTCCAAACGGGTTCGTCGGCGTCTCCACCAGCGGAGTCGCCGATAGGTCGTTACTTCTACGATGCTGGAAATGCCCGATTGCGATGGCCTCATGGTCAGGAAATCCCGCGTGCACTCGGTGGGGAGGTACGCGTCACAAATCCTTGATATAGTTTACAATTCCTTGCGCGCTCTTTAAACTTTAACGTCGATACATTTTTATTGTTCTGGGCATCGAAGATACTTAAGCCTCGGAGGGAGTTGACCCCTGGGATTGTCCTTATAGGGGTGGGAAGTCCGTTTGTGCTACCCCTTGGAAAGGGTTGTCTCTTGGAATGGTAATTGTAATGCACAGTGGTAGGACTCTGATGAATGTTGGAAAATTATTCTGTACATTCTATAGAATCAGGAAACAATAATTTTACTCCAGAATTATAATGAATTCGGAGAAGCAATGTGATGATGATGATTTATTAAACATGAACTTAAATATGAATTATGTAAAATGAAACTTAATTAAAAATCAGCAAACTCTAAAATGAAAGAATAATATTTCTCAGAACACAGTGCGATAACTAGAGATTATTGCAGATTTGTACATTTATAACTATAAATAACAACGAGATAAACTTAACAACTTGGGATTTTCAAATTACAACATTTTGCTCGACACTACGGTGCGGGTGGTCCAAGGTTTTCGAAGCTACTTCACAATCTTCGATCGGGTACGATGAACTATTTTTCCCAACATAAAAAGCACCCTGCATTGATAATAAACTCTTGGCACAATTGAAATGCTATCTTTTGAAGACGTTATTTGTACATTATTCAATTGGAGAGCGCAAACGTGATGATGTGCTTGCTTCTTCATTCCTTTTGCGTCTTAAGGATTTATTTGCACGCCGTGCATGAAACAAGCTTTCCTTTGCAAAGTTGACCAGCAGCCAAGAGAAAGCGAATCGAGGAGGATTATACGTGCGCGAATGCACGATACACGCAACCGGGTCGAAGTCGTTGAAGGGTTAAGCGATAGAACGAGAGAGTAATCAAGAGATCCATCTTGAGACACGTCGAAGATAATTAAACCATTGTTCCGGTTTACGATCGTTCATGATTTAATGCTATACGTTGTAAAATTCGATGATATTTTATCTGTGAATACTTTAGCAATAAATACTGTGCAATAAATATTGAGCGATAAAAGCAAAAGAAATAAGGAAAAAGTATAATCGTCCTAATTATTGTTACTGTTCAAATACTGTGGAATCATTTTAATTGTGTAAGAAGAATTTTCATTAGAACAGAATTCGTAATAGATATTATATAAGTATCGTAAAATAACTTTGCCGGGGCACTTTAATTGTTATCCTCCTATTGTATAAAGATCTTATGACTCATCTGCTCGAACAATTGACTCGAAGACCAACCAGTTGTCAATTACAAATTCATGAGGTTTCTGGAAATCCCATCATTCCCCTTACACTCTTACGCTTTCATGCTCAATTAACCATAATGAACAGAGAAAACAGGGGCCGCTAATACCTTACGTAACACGACTGCGTAGATATGATTGCGTTTGTGAAAATAAATTTAACAAACCACAGAGGATGATTGTTATTCAAATTACGATACTTGAATGCAGTATCAAAGCAATTAATTGAAGCATTTTTAAACTGAACGCTCCATCAATATGTACTGCGCACATTTATGTCACAAATCAAATCACAGTAGTTTCATCTGTTAGTGCTTAAAAAAAAAATTATACAATTACTTTCGATTAATTAATCGAGCAATTATTTAAACAGGAGACTTCGAAATCAAACGCTGGCATGAATGAGACTCGCTCCTCCAGTTTCTCTTCTCACATGACAGTAAAAAAATCGATACATATTACAGCACTGTCAATGGTATTTGAAAAGTTAGAAGCAACGTATCATTTTAATTAAAACACATTAATAATTAATCCAACAATCACGGTTAAAAATCTGACAAAATATTAGTATCTCAAATTCTACAGTATATTGCATTTGAGCACTAAATAAAAACGGTGCCTGATCTACATTTAAACAATGTATTCAGTCCTCGATTTTTTATTCCAAGCACGAATATTTTTCAAATAAAGTTGGTACACTTTTAGACAACAGGATAAGATTTTATAATCCGCCAAGCTGTTGAATTAATAAACATCCGTCGCAAAGATCATCGTACAAAACTGTCTTCTTATTTTTTGTTTAAGTGAACAGAAAATTATAAGTTTCCTGTACAAAGGGGAATGCTATTTTTAAAAACTTTAAAATTCTCTCTTGCTTGGCAATAAACAACTTTTTCCAATTGCACAGAATGAATCAAACTGAACGCGTAAAATATAAATAAAAAGAAAACAAAATGAAACTTAAAATACTATTATTTTACGCATAAATAACGTACCTGTAAATTTTTCGCAAGCATCCTCCACCACGATGATACGAAGTTGCAACTCTAATGATTGTTACTTTTATTCACTCGCGGTATGACTTGCCCGATTCACATAAATATTCTATTCGGATAATCTATAAACGCAAAGCTGTACGTTGCCAAGCTTAATCCTCGATGAAGATTCCTCCTCGAATGCATTTATACCTGTCTATACGCGCAGGTGAGCAGCCAAGTATATGCGTGGAACCTAGGGAAAATCCCAGGAGAATCGACGATTATCGGGGCTCTCGTTTACACGGCCGATTGAGCTATTGTATTTTCTCTCGACTTCTTTTTAATCGTTGTTAATCTATTGATCTTTCGTGGTCGACGACCGCGAACTTCACGGAAACTTTTATTTATCAAAGGCACAACGCCGTGAATGTGTGTTTGACTTGCGATTTTTATCATTCAACAGAGCGTTCAATGGATAAAATTGTATTTCTTCCCAAAGTATACACAAATACCTCGACAAACCGCTTTTTTCCCTGCAACCGAGTTAATCGTTACAAAACGATTTGTCCTCCACTTATTTTCGGCCTTTCATCAAATTCGGCTCTTTTCACACACACACAAAAAAAAAGAGGTGCAATAATGTACATACATACGTGATGATAAAGTAATCAAAAATCAAAGTAACAATGTTTTGTCTTTTTTAGGATTTCTCAAACCCTTTAGACTTTATAAAGTCTATAGTACAATAAATCGTGAAACGATTTAGTCCCCTGGTTTCCCTGGAATTGTCTGCCTTTACTGATTTATGGCTTTCAAAGAAAATTTCCTGATCGGTTAATTGAGTCTATAAATTATGCCTTCTATCATTGCAAACAAAATAGCTCGGAATTTTCCGAATATAATTGTTATCGTTTATTATCGTGCTTTCCTGTAAAACTTCCTTTCCGTTGATAATTATTTATTGGAATTATTACTACAATTACTTAGTCTTAATCTTTAAGATGTCCCTTAAAATAATAGTTGGCTAGATTCAAGAGACTCCCCTTATAACTTCGTCATTTAATTGCAATAAAATAATTCGTAACCTAGTACGAATATTTTAAAAGATTGGCAAAAGATTAATTACGGAATTTCTTTATATAATTTTAAAACAGTTTCACGACTGAATGGCAAGACACAGAAATTAATTTTTCGAGCCCGTAATTATTACGTAGCGAACTTTATTTTTGGAGAAAAATTTCAAGAGCATACATCAAAACATTCTTCCAATAAAAAATTAACTTCTCGACATATTCCGTGAACATCTCCGAATGTATATTCCCTTTTTTACGATGTCCCATCAACGTCAACACCGAGGGAGACTATTTTACAAAGACTCCATCTCTCTATGCCAAGGCATATAATAGTGATCGGATGTGTCATTATTTGCATGACAATATTTGCTCTCGCCAAGACGACAAAAACTTATAGACAAGCCAGGAAGTACCGAGTAAGCGTCATTTTAAATCTCCAATTATCTATTGATAAATTAACAGAAGCGGAAATTGTATATTAATTTATTTCATCCCTCGCTTCAGTCCCATGGAGGACCGACAAAAGGGACGGACTTTCCGGGCTTGTTGCCCACGGAATCGCCTACTTTCCGTGACGGAACGTCGTTGAAAATGCTGGAGGATATCACGGCCAAAGTGTGGAGGATCTTACCTGTGATTAGCATTCCCAGAACTTGGGTACTTGTATACTGTATGAAGCGTACCGAGATTTCGGAGGAAGTGGAGAAAGCGACGATGCAGTGTCAATACGATGGGACGGACTGGGATTGTACGTTCATCGAATTGGTAAAAACCCATATTGATCATGTCTATATGTATAATTAGTAGTGGGACATACTTAAAGAAAGTCATTCAAATGTTTAATGAGGGGCAGGTAAAGTTATAATCAAAACTCTAGCAATCCCAGGCGAGAGAATGTTAAAACTACATATTTCTTTTGTATAAAAAGGTGTTGAACAATTTTGATTATTATGGCATATGCAATTGAGTTGAATATTCAGAAAACTGCATTGCTATCATCAATTTCTATGTTGAACGAACAACTTCCTAATTAGTTGGAATACATTATCATTGCCAGGGCGGAGGACGGGACGATTTTAATATGGGAAAAATTGTGTCCCTGTTCCACGATCTTTCCGATCGAGGGTTGAAGTCGAAATTACTTCGAGGGGCTGAAATATGCGGCAAACTCTGGCAATCGTACAAGCGGGTTCAGGACAGAAGATTGATTCGTATGCGGCTAGACGTTCACGTGAGCTGATAACTAATTTTCCCTAAATCAATGCTTCTCTATATTAATGCATAGTTGTTCTAATTGAAGGCGAAGGATAGAGAAAAGAGATCCTCGAAAAAGTATAGAAAAGTTCGACCCCCGAGAAAAAGACGAAAAAATCTAGGAAAGAAGAAAGAGGAGAAGCGTGATGAGGAAGTGAAGAAATTGAGGCGAGCTGCTAAAGAAGTGAAAGCTATCACGCAGAAATTAAGGAACAGGATTGCGGAGCTTGAAAATAAAAGTAAAGAGAAATTATATGGTAATAATATAGTGGAATGAACCAATATGTAGTCGATACTCCATTTTGTTGTTAATTTTTCACTAAGAGTCTTTGAACACTGAGGAAGAAACTGAGCTGGATCAATTGCGCTTAGCAATGACGAGGAAGCCCAGGGCTAACTTAGAGGAATATCCTCTTGTAGAAGAACGAGTAGAATTATCTCGTCTTCAAGAAATCGGATCCTGTTTGTCGCAGCAAGTTGCAAAAGCTTGCGAATCTGTTATTCTGGATGCAGTAAAGAAATTATTGTAATACGAGCTCGTAATTTATAATGTAACTTGAATAAACTCCGAACTACTATTTATTAACATGAAGACGTGAACAAAATACGTATACTACTTCCGTATTCAAAATTGCTTATCATCTTATCAGCAGTTTACAATAGATAATTATCCATTTATTTGAAGATCAAATATGAGAAGTTTACTGATATCGTTCTACAAACCAGACACGTAAAGAACATCACTTTTTTAATTTGAATACATTCATTCCAATGCGAACCGCATTGACAATTTATTAAAAGAACAATATTTTTAAAGAACTTCTGAAAAGCTCGCCAAAATGTTTTAGGATGCCTCCGCAATGCTAATAGTGATATTAAGCGTAGCATTTTTTTATTGTCAAGGTAAGAGAGCTTTTTCCTCACCAACCATTAAAGGGCATCGTTTGAATAATTTATCCTGGTTTTATGTAACCTTGATATAGGACTGTCATTAACGCTATCGTTAAAGGGTGATAGCGCTTCTGAAGTATCGAGTGCCACAGTGGCTGAGAGCACTAACACGAATTCTGATAAGTTAGACACGAGTATGTTTGAAATATATCCAGTACTCATTCCGCCAGACTGGGTAAATATGTATTTATTTATTTAATTATCGATTATGAGTTAAAATATATATAACATAAATGAAAATGAACAAAAAGAACATTTTTCACCAATTTCCTGAATATTATTTTGCTGTACAGATATTACAAGTATGCTTGAAAGAAACTCTGCTGTTGGATAAATTGCACGCTCACATAAGCGACTGCAACAATTACGCGTGTATGTTTTCGAAAATAATCGAAAGCGGGTCAATGAAGTCCATAGCATCCATAATACGAAACGATACAGTGGATGAAACTGTTAGCAAGGAATTCAAGCAAAGCATACAGGATTGTTTAATTTGGTGGAAGTTGTTCAAACCTCTCGACAGGAATGCAAATTCTCTTCGCGAGCAAGGGAGATGTTTGTTTCAAACATTCTCGTTTGTACGCAATTTCCTACACTTTAATGAAATATCGTTGCATCATATAAATAATAAGTATAACGAAATTTTGGATAGAAACACCTTGTGTTTTTCAGAAATGCAAGGACTTCGTTTTGAATAAAATAAGATTACTCTTAACTACTAAGGAAAAGAAGTGAAAGAAAAATTGGAAGAGGCCGTTTCTTATGAAAACTAAATTCGATTAAAAAAAAAGAGTAAAGTTTAATCATACTTCAATTATGTATTACAAATCTAATTTCGGAAGACTACATTTCATAGGACTCGGTAATATTAATTCAGTACGAAGATATACAATTCATAAATTCTTTCCCCTATACAACACCCAGTGTACAAATCAATTTAACAACTGCTGCAATACAAACGTTATGTTACTTGCAACATACAGCTTTCATCACTTTGGTTTGAAATACAGACGGATATTACAAATGTAATACTGCATTTCTTGTGCTACATCGACACTGATATGCAAATGTAATACGTAGAATTGTTTCACTACGATATAAATTTGATTAAAAGCATCACAATTCTGATCATGTCAATTCCATAAAATTGCATCGCTAATTAGAGCTTCGTAACTTTGCCAGACGCTTCACCCTCTGTGTCGCCGCCTTGATTCTTGATACATATTCTTAAGTCAGTGCCGCTTTTATAATGTTGTACAATATTTACAATACCTATTACTGTGTACAGTATTGCTATGACGATGAAATATCCGCCATAGATAATGTACTGAAAAAATATACAATTTCAGGCACTGCGATATCACAGATGAAGAGATTATATTATCTAATAAAATTCATAAAATAGCATTATGAAAAGTGTATCAAATGAACTATTTAACAAATATTAAGAAATTCTTTCACGATACTATCATTTGCCTTCAAAATACTGGTAAAACGATCTAATATAGTATCACTTGATATAAATTACATTAGTGTTATCTACAAGTACACATCTTGTTATATAAGGTCTAGAAAATGCCCAAAGTTCTGATAATCCATGCTTAAAGAATGGAAATGCTTGGCTTTGTAATACGTAGCAAGATATGCGATCCAATTGCGAGCATTAATGCAAAGCCACAATACATACTATGTATTCATACATCCTATACATATATCCTTTCTGATATGCGATACTTTTTCTAACATAATAATCATTTTGTTTTATCAGCAATTTGTGGCTTATATAAGATCCAAACATCTTTAAGTAATATATAGATAACAATCTTACCTGAGATCTGACGTCTAAATTGAAATTCCCATTTACTACTATCGCCGTCAATATAGTTTGCAGTAGTAAAGCAAAGAAAGTATTTATACCAAATATTAAACCATAGCTATCCTCCGATATGTGTTTGGCAACTTCAAAGCTGTAAATTATACGTAGAATATTAAAATATAGTAGCGTGTTAAAGAGTATTTATTTTGAACCAGTTATTCAGCTTGAAGTGCAACCTTGCAACAGTAAGCATGGTGTGATAAATGATTCCAATGATGATATATGCGGCGTACAAGAACCAAATATTGTAATTGTAGGAAGACACCACTATTAATATACCTTCCACAAATGACATAAACGATACTATTACGTCTCCAATGAGTGACCAATTAAGTGGTATCTTTCCAACGCAAAAAACAGTAATTGCACCTATGAACAGAAGAACAATGTTATGCCAGTTTATAAAATAATGATCTTAGCTCCATTATTACATCGGGTAGGATTGAAAATATCTTAAGATACTGCTTCGTATAATACGGATTCGCATAATACAGCATTTTTTGTGTTATATGGTAGATGCCTGTATAGTGTATTATCATGCATGTAATTTGTAAAAGATAGCAGGAATTAAAGACTTTGACAACTAGAGTAAGCAGATAAGGGAAATGTTAATGTTGATCACTCTTTCCTACTGGATAATACGAATCGTTTAAATTACGTTTTAATACGTTACACAAAATAAATTGCCCACCTATAATTGTGTACAGAAAATCTACACCCCCGTTGTAGATCTTATCACCAGGTTCCACTGCAGTTTGCCACAGTAATTGTATGTAGTTAATCGTTTGTAAATATCCGCAGGTGGAAAGCGACCACCACATTGACCATTTTACAACATGGCTATTCGAATATGCTGCCAAGAAATCTTTCCATAACAAGAAATACGCTCTCCTGAGTTTATCGATCGGCGAAACCTTTTGTAATACTTCATTTAAGTTATCTTCTTGCAACGTGATTGGACCATTGTTCGACGAGGAAACACGCTTTCCATCGTCTTCGCTTTTTCTATGGAAATAAATGGACTGGCCAACGGAGGGTAAAAAGAATGTCCACATTGTTGCGAATGTAATTGCTGAAGAACAAGCACCGTTTTATGCAGATCTTTTCATACTAGATGTATGGTAGTATAGAAATAAGTACCTGATACCGTGAGATAATTCAATTGATGATAATCGAGTACATCAAAAGACACGGTCAACTGTGCAACGATGCCAGACATACCGCGGCCAAACAGGGCTGCTGCCTTTGTATGGCTGGTTACCTCTTGGTATCGGTTCCTGTCGACTTTAGCATAGATATACGTATAATAAGCCACTTCTGTGGATTCGAACAAGCCATAAAAAAATTCGAGAATCTGCATCGTCAGGACATCCTGCCCGAATATGATCAAGAGGAAGGTAATGGCACCAGAAATACCACACAATATAATAACGGGCTTATACCGTACAAAGTCTGTTATTAAAAATACGATAACTAATGTCGAAAAATAGGAATACGTCGAGACAGGAAAAATCTCTTGGTTTACCTGAAAAATAAAAGCGATGCGCTACAATCTCGTTTGCTTAGAAATAAAACAAGATTCGCTAGAACAGTACATACAGATTCGAACGATTTATTATTGAAATAAATAAATTACTGTATACGGTGAAATATATTTACTTGGACGTCTGAGAAATTTTTCCATGGCCCTGTTAGATAGTCAGTCACAAACGATTCGGAGGGCCTGAATTCTTTGAAACAGCCAAATACGCATAATATACACGAAATTATTATCCAGTTCATCCTAAAGTTCCTCCTTCGCTCTGCTTTTGCTGTAACAAAAAATATGTAAGTTAAAAAACGTGTGAGGATGATGACAATTTGTGCACAGAAGTAATTGTTCAAATTCGACTCTCGTTGCCGGAAACTTTTACCAAATTCACCAACGCAACGTTATTTTTCTGCAATGTTAATTTTGATAACTCAATTGTCTAATGAATCCCCCGAGTTTCGACAAGAATGTCAATGAAATTTCATCAAGTTATCATACTTCTTGATAACAACCGAACAAACAATACGATTCAAACTTACAGCCAAAGCTGATCGGTAATCGTAATGTTATTTATAAATGATAACGTTTAACAATTTCAACACATCAAAATCAAAAATTCATACCCCCAATGCACGAGGTATCGACACTCTCGATGTCTTGCGAGTGACGCGATAGACTGACCGAAATTAAAAAAGTTATTTGCGGCAAACTACGATCCGCGGCGCAACCATCTTATCACAAGAGACGAGAAAGAGAAAGAATTTTATATCACAAACAAGGTATTCACGGGTGCAAGCGAAATGCGTGCGATTACGTATCGTGATTGGTCTCGAAAATGAGA
Source organism: Holcopasites calliopsidis (assembly GCA_023838395.1). Classification (NCBI taxonomy): domain Eukaryota; kingdom Metazoa; phylum Arthropoda; class Insecta; order Hymenoptera; family Apidae; genus Holcopasites; species Holcopasites calliopsidis. The sequence goes on from JALHAQ010000011.1 coordinate 875,871, forward strand.
CGGGTGCAGTAACTCAACACTGTCATAATGCATGATAGTGAAATAGATCACAAAAGGGGCCCTACATCGAGTACGGCACTGCTCGTAAGTAGGGTAGAGATGCTCGGGTTCAGGGTTCAGATAGGACCAGCTGCGAACCGCACATCCTTAGTACTTTCAATGATGTATAAACAAGTTACCAATAAAGAGTACAAATATTACTTTTTATTATAAGATTTATAACAGCAACAATAATAAAGATTGAAGTATAAAAATGATTGTTTTGTATGTACAACTTGATACAGCAATGTACAACGTAATGCTAGCTTTAAAGTATAACAATTACGTCTCATTAAAATAATCAATTATGGCTTTGGCGTGATGTGCAATTTCTAGCTTCCTCCTCCTTACTTTTTCTAAATCATATAGAAATCTATCCAGCTCTTCCACTTGCATCAGTAACAGAGGTCGTTCATGGAAATGTTCTTTTCCAGTATCCTGTTCATCGATTGCTTCTACTCTATCGCAGGTATCCATCCATTCGTCTAGTTCTTCCTTTGAAATTATTCGAAACGGTTGAGCCACTGGCAATGTCGAGTCTATCTTGCTTGTGGAGCTTGCTACGGTTTCCCTATTTAAAACTTTTCCCCAGGCTTTGAATATATTTGTGGCACTAACTCGAGCCCAGGAGGCGTGAATGAGATCGATGCAGTCTTTTATGTCATAATCGGCATAAAACGCTGAGATTTCGTTCTCGTATTCTATTGCTTTTCGGAGCAGCTTGTGCCTGAATACTTTCTTACATTTGGTTAATATGCCTTGATCCATTGGCTGCAAATGCGATGATGTGTTAGGTGGTAAGAATATAATGCTGAACTGTCCATCGTCCAATTCCTCCTGTGCTAATTTATGAGCATAGAAGTTGTCCAACAGCAGCACAACTTTTCCAGTCTGATTCTGTTCCGATTGGTGTTTCCTCACGCACTGCTTAAAATGATTCTGGTACCATGTCTGAAAAACTGTGCAATCAATCCAAGCATTCCTCTGGTGTATATATGTTACAGGCAACGTCTGTTTACAATGCTTGAGTGCTCTTGGATTTTCATAGTTGTTCACAAAAAGTATTGGCAGTTTGTGACTGCCACTAGCGTTTGCGCAAAGGCCTATTGTGGCTCTATCTTTCTTTGTCTCTCCTCCATCCACTGGAAGCATTTTCCAAAAGAGACTTGTCTCATCCAAGTTGTACAGATTGTCTTCTGTCACTTGATTCTCTTCCAATATTTGCGCAAATTCTTGCACAAATTTTTCTGCATCTTGGTTACTTGCATCCATTTCTTCTGCATCAACATTTGTTACACCTATTATTCCATAAGCTTGCTTGAAACGCCAAACCCAGCCACGACTTCCTATAAATATGCAATGGTATCAATTCAATAGAATATTACTTATTAACTCAAATCCGAAACTTTCTTACGTTTCGAGAAGGGTTTGGAGAAACCCATCCCTAATTAATTATTATTACAATTATAATTAATTAATATTACCTGTGAAGCTAGATGGACCACCATTTTCTGTGTGCATCTGCCTAGCTTTTTCTATCAAATCATTATCTGTGATATGCTCTCCCTGTGCCTGACGTTGGATGTACCACTTGTAGACTTGGTTGTCTAATTCGTTCAGCGTTTCTGTACGCATCTTTCTCCTTCTAAGACAATTTGCTGGCAGATTCGCTGCAGACTGTCGGATGTTAGAAGCGTTCTGCCGTTGCCTACGGATGCTCCGCTCCGTTATACCATATTCCTGGGCAAGATCCTTAGCTCTCTCACCCGCATCTAATCTATCTAATATGGTCAGTCTGTCTGCTACGCTAAGGTTCGAGCTCTTGGAAGATTTAACAGGAGCCATTGCGATTACTTTTCAAAAACTTTCAGAGTACACTTGAACGTTTGGAACAAGATGCTTTTCTGTAAAACGAAATGTTGGTTTTACTTTAATGGGACTGACGAAAAGTCTGTTCAGAAAATTGTGGAAAGGTGGAAATTCTGCAATCGATTATAAACGGCTCCAAGTGGAAATTTGAGAGAAACTTATACATTACTGTGTAAAAATGAAACTCCAAATAATGCTCGCTATAACGTCTGCTATTACACTCGCTATTACGTCCGGGCATAAAGCCACTATAATGTCCGAGCTTGCTCTCGCTATGACGTCCGATTTTCCACACCAATTCACTGGCGCGACTCCCGCTCCATCCTTTTCTTTTCTAACCTATAGACAGCGAGGAAGACGAGGGATTGCTGTGTTTCCCTCGCACTCGCTCTTTCTCCTCAGCACAGTCCAATTCCTAGAAAGTCAGGTACTCGGGGAAGCGTCCGGAAAACACCTGACTTTACCCGTCGTCTAGAGGTCCGTTAGAAAATTTGGCGACCAAATGTTTTATGACATCCAATCTCGTAGCCTGAAATCAAGGCATGCTAAAATGTTTCGTATTTGGGAGAATGTACAGAATAAAATGTATTGGAAAATGTGAGAAGATGTATAAAAGGATGATTAAAATGTAATTTAAAGTGGCGGTGGTTTGAAGAGTCCAACATCTTTGATTTCATTGTATTTGGAAAAATCTCTGCAATATATAAATTTTCATTAAGAGAAACCTAAAAATAAAACAATTGAAGCGTCACCTTTATCACAACATCACTGTGCACAGTAGTGCTCGCCGTAACGTCCGTTTTTAATCCAGCAGTTATTAGAATTGCGATTTCGGGACAATCTTCGAGCACCCGTCCCTTCGAAGAGAGATATACCAATTGTAATTATTCATTTTCAAATCATATCGAATATGTTTCTTTACAAGCGCAAGGAGCGAGTTTAATCAAAATGAAAAAGTCGCGGTCGTAAATGAAATTAAATCACGCCATCTCTAGGCGCGTGGTAACATGTGACGTGACAGCAGTCTGAACTGGCTTAAACTCCATCTGTCGGAGCGCACGTGATTATGGCATCATCGAGGTTCCAACAACAAACGAAATTGTAATATCATTTCATGAATTGAAATATAATAATGCGTAAAATTAAGTACACAGTACACGCGGGCCAATTTTGAAATCGCGTATCAGAATTTGTATACGCACTTTGAACCGAGGCTCGCCTAAGTTGTATGCAAATTTATTTCTGCCAATTGCCCCCGTTGTATAATGTGATCCATTAAAATGTATCGCACAAATGTAAGCACGAAAAATCACCGTTCTCTACCATAGCATATAAGATATTGGTTATTCTTTTAATTCGTTCCAATTTTTCATGTCTTATCGAGATATCGTGTTACGTGGTATTTATTTCGTATGAATTACATTCTGCTCGGTCTTTAAAACATCTACACCATTTGTGTATGATATTTAAATATCTTTTCAGCACAACGGACAGCCCCAAAGGGCGAACGATGAGCCTGTCAATCAGAATCGAGTTAATGGCAGACAACTACCCCCCTTGAATGTACCAGCCAGTGTGTCTGAACAATTTAGAGAGTCCTGGTTGACCGCTATCATCGGGCTCATCATGTTTGCCACTGGCATGTGTCTTTTATTTTGGAACGAGGTTCGTGAATATCTGCGCCATTAGCAAGCTTATATTATACAATAACAAGTTTTATAACATTATAGGGCAGAGCTGTAAAGGTAGCCCACTCGTTGGACGAAGCTTTACGCAATGTGGCAGTACTTCCAAACGCCATGAAGATATTACCAGAGTTCGAGGGTCGTTTGATACATTTGTCAGGGCCATTGAAGATATCAGAGCCATTGACTGAACCAGACTATGGCGTAATTGTATCGAGCGTGAAATTGAAACGGAGAGTTCAGATGTATCAATGGGTAGAGATAGAGGAAGAGAGAAGGTAAATTGTGAAACTAACGATTGTATTATAAGCTGACCCTGAAATTTTTGGGTTCTTGCTCACCTCTGATTATAGACAAGTTCTTGTATGAAATGATTTTTCTATATCAGTTTTGGAGGAGTAGCAGAGGAGGAGAAGCATTATTATTATACTACAGAATGGAAGGATAAACTCGTTGACTCTGACCATTTCTATATTAGAACTGGTCACCACAATCCGAAAGAAATGCCTGTTAAAAGTCAGATCCAGATTGCAGATGAAGTTAAAATTGGAGCATTTACTTTTGGCACCGAATTGAAGAAGAAGTTTAATGACTTCGTGGAAGTTACCAGCGACGAGAGGCCTGAACGTAAAGATATTAAAATGCATTCTGGTTTATACTATCATAGTTCTGATTTATGGAATCCTCAGGTCGATATTTATATCTACTATTGAATGTTTCGAAAAATTGAAAAGAGCGTGAAGTAACAGATTAATAAATTTGTTCGCAGGTCGGAGATATACGTATACAATTTTCTTATGCTGGGAAAGGGGGCGATACATATTCTATAGTTGGGATGTTGCAAAAAGGAATTATTGTTCCATATATTACATCGCACGGGGACGAAATTTTACTTCAAAGGAAGCATAAAATGACGGTAGATCAAATGTTCCATTTGGAACATGTACACAATTATTGGCGTACATGGAGCATTAGGTAATTTCTCCTTTTTAATCTCGATGCGTTTCAATATTCCTCAATTTTCTAAAGAGAAACGACGATTATTTCAGAGGCCTTGGCTGGCTAGTCTTGTTTCTAGCAGCGACATGTTTAGCAAATATATTGAGAACAGTGATTCTAAACTCGACATTCTTGTGCGGAATTATTGCAGTAGAATCTTTAACAATGTCTGTGTCGATGTCTATTAGTTTGTTAGTGATCGGTTTTGCTTGGGTATGGTATCGACCAGTAATCGGCCTCTGTTTAGCACTGGCCGCGATTTTACCGTTTATTTACTCCACGGTAACGTCAGGATCTCAAACGCAACAACGCGATGATTACAGAAGGCTGTAGACTTTTGCAATTAATTTTTATTTGTGTAAATATATTAACTTATACAATGTTTTATATTTATGCGTGCCCGTAACGTAAAGTATTATCTCCACTAGTCTTGCAAGAAGCCAGCAATTATAATTTATTATGGAATGCAAGCGTGATTGATGATTTTAGATGTGGAAAATAAAATATTGAATATTTTATAAACATTAAACAACTTCCTTTATTTGGTTGTTCTTTTTATAAAATTTGTCTTCTATTATGAAGAATATATAAAGTATGCATAATTATAGAGATTACAGTCTTCAATCATCAAGATACTTTCGTAGACTATATTCTACGAAATTTAAGAAATTGATCCAAAGTCGGAATATTATATATTTTTATTTGAATTCCCTAGAGGCATGATATGCGCATTTTTAACATCTAAAATACCTTCTGGATTACATACTTAACACCTATTGTGTGCGGATGACGCATACGCCGCGTCATTTTAAACATTTGCCGAAATCGTGTATGTGGTGCCATCTAACGTTTGGCATTGGAACCTAACCACCGACGTTCCCAAAATGTCAATTTAGGTTTTCGAGAAATCTTTAACTTGTGATCGACAGTTTTCGATAGCGGTGACCATCGATAGTTCTCCACTACTACGAGACAAGATGGCCGCGAAAACTTTGTAAACGGAAACGTTTATTTTGATGACACGAAGAAAATTGCATGCTTTGAATATTATTTTTTTTATTAAAGTGCGTACCGAATTGACACTGAATAAATCCGTTTTGCCGAGAAATTAGATAAATGTAGAGGACAATGACCGAGGAAACACAACAATCGGAGACTGCCGCACAAAATGAGGCTCAGGCTAGTTCTCCAGATGTTGGAAAAGTTAAAGATAATAAAAAAGAAAAATGCCGGCCTATGACAAAGGTATATCCGTGTAAAGTGATCCCAAAACTTTGTGAGCCTCTTATCGTTTGTATAAATTACTTTTTGGTTATGCGCTGAAGGATGAGTTTTTAACGTGGCAATAGATCGACGTTTCACCTTTTGATTTCAAACATTTTTAACATAATTTCATAAAAGAGTACCTTACATTTTATATATTTCGAATAAAATACTTCCATCGATGTCGGACAATCAATTATACGTTTTGTGTGACCGTAAACGTAGCATTGTTATCGAGAAAAGAAAAGACATGGGTTGGTCGTTATGTGACATGTTTGTTATTCCATTTTTATGAATAAAAAGTGCGGAATAATTCGTTGATATGTTGATGATAACTCGTAATAGCTTTCCCAGTTATTAGTGAAGCTAACACAATGTATGTTTTAATTTAATTTTGACCACTGGTCTAACGCATAATCTGTTTGTAGGTAGTGATACGCAGATTGCCTCCGACAATGACTCAAGATCAATTCCTGGAGCAAGTCTCTCCATTGCCGGAACACGATTACCTTTACTTTGTGAAAGCCGACATGTCCATGGGACAGTTTGCTTTCTCTCGTGCTTACATCAACTTTGTCGAGCAACAAGACATCTTTATATTCCGAGAGAAATTCGACAATTATGTATTCATTGACTCTAAGGGCACGGAATATCCGGCGGTAGTAGAATTCGCTCCGTTTCAAAGGTTACCGAAAAAGCGAGTCGGAAAGAAGAAGGACTTAAAATGCGGTGCAATCGAGTCCGACCCTTATTATATAAGTTTCCTGGAGAGTCTTAAAAATCAGGAGGCCGAGTCTAATGTAGCGCAGCCAAAAACGGAATATTCGTATCAACCGAGTGACAGTAAGTTGTTCTGCAATATTACTTTAGGAAAGACTTATTGTATATCATTATTATGAGAGATTAATGATAATGAATTTCTGCTTGCTGCATAGATACACCAAAAAAAATTACGACAACCCCGCTTTTGGAATACGTGAAGCAACGTAAACAGGAGAAACAACGTCTTAGGGACGAGAAACGCGAGGAGAGACGACGAAGGGACCTAGAAAGGAGGCGGTCCAAAGAAGATCCTGTTATATCTAAGGTGATGCTATATTTAATGATGGTATTTATTTACCATAGCTTAATTAAAACCAAACTAATCTTACGTACAACAAATACAGTATAGAATAAATAAAGAAACGTGATTATTAGTATAGCGAGAGAAATGCTTCTAGCAATAAATATACACTTATACTTTAAGCATTGTATTCTCTGCTGTATTTGCTGATACTAATCTTTTCACCCTACAGTCTGCATGTAATATCGAAGATAACCAGTCCAAGTATTCCTTCCTCTCTACTTCCCCGACTGCCAAGTCAGAGGACACATTTTTCGATCATCCTACTGAAAATCTAAGTATACCTCATGATTGTAAAGAAGAGATATCATCCAGTAGTGGATCGACAAACATGACGCAAGTCAACAAAAATTCATTGTGCATGCAACAGCAACAGTTTTACAGAAATGAGACTACCGATGTATACATAAATTGTGTTCAAAGCGTACCACGCGTGAACGAACGCTGGCATTACGCTAATAAGCATACAAAATTGTTTTACATTTACGAAAAGAATTACAAGGAGAAGGATGCAAATTGTAGAAAGAATAATAATTACAATCATTGGAACAATATTAAGAATAATTATCTTTACAATAATAACAAATATACGTCTCATTACATTAATAATAAGAACTACTTCTCCATGTTATCGAAATCTCAATTTACGAATTTACATAAAACGTGGAAAATGCAAATACCCACGGAGGTATCAAAGTCGAGAAGTTGCAGTGCTGTGTTCGATTATCACAAGCTTTATCCATTTAAGGCATGCGAAACGGGATTGCCGGGGTATCGTAAAAATTCATGAGACAAGAACTGCGAATGATTAGCAGGGAAATTCGTTATGTATTTATTTACCGCATGTTAAAAGGTCATGAGGATTAAAGAAGTATTCACCACTTAAATGATTTTTAGTTCGTTTAATAATGTATTCCAAATTTGTATACATTTATATAAGATGCAATTGATTTATTATTGTTTAGCTTGTATACATTAAATTTTGTAAGAGACACTGTTTTTTAGAAGAAAGAAAAGTAAAAATTCTGTGTTGCTTTATTGTAATTTATAATTGAATCTTTCTTATCGAATCCTATTAAAGGGTTTCTAATATTGAAATGACTCAAAATGTGTATTTCATTTTGTTATAGGTATTGAAAAATCCAGACCTGGATAAGGAAATGTGTAAAGATAATAAAGAGAATAGGGAGCAAAAGGATAAGCTTTCGCCCAAAGATATAAAGAATCGTATTAAGAAGGACGACAAGCTGCGGGAGAAGGTAACACGCGATCGCGATGCCAAAGCGATAACGAAAGGATATAGGGACAGAATCGAGGACAGAAATAAGAATAAGGACATGAAGCATCAGCGAAGGCACGAAGATAAAAAAATATATGGACGGCGTGATGAAAGGGAAGATGTGAAGGACGATAGAAGAGCCGATGGAAAAGATAGAAAGTACGATTTTAAAGAGGACGTCAGGGATTCTAGGGACAGGAAAGTCGAAGAGAAACGAGGTAAAAGTTACGAAAAAATGCGACAGGAAAAGAAAAGGCTTGCAGAAACAAAAAAACAGAATGTTGAATCTAGTGGTGATACTGAAAGTAATCTGAAGCCAAAAAGTGAGGATGAGGAATCCCAGAAGAAGGAATCTCAAGCTGACGTGCATGAAAATATTAAGGAGAGGGAAGGATCTATAAGCGATAAAGATGATACAGAGATTGGTAAAAGCAAAGAGAGACAGGAGGCTAATGAAAAAAGAGTCTCACTAGACGGTAATGCACAAGCCATTGAAGTCAAAGAACATGGGAAAACAGGTAAGGATTGCATTATGCTACAGCTGAATATTTGTTGAATAATCTAAAATTATAATATGTTACTCTATGCACAGATGCTCTGTCAGCAACTAAGGAAAATAACAGACATACCGCAAAATCGAAATCCAACGAAAACATCGCTAAAGAAGGAAACGAAGATAATGAATCTGAAGAGAAGAAGGACTCAAAAGTCACAAAGAGACGTAGCTCCCTCGAAAGTGGAGGAGAAGGCGGCACGGGCGATGGAAATTGTTTGAGGAGGCACAAGTCTTTGGATGGCGGCGACCAAAATAATCTACAAGCGACTGAAAACGAGGATAAAGAAAAAGACAAGAAAGATCCACGGCTGGAGCGTAGAATCAGAAACAAGGTAAGCGTTTAATTTTACTGAAATATGGAAAATGATACTCGATTTGTAGAATTTCTAAAACATTTTGTTTAAAAAATAACGTGCTTTGAACTAACAGGACCGTCCTGCTATGGAGATTTATCGTCCAGGAATGGGGAAATTTAGCAAACAAAGATTAGAACGGGAAAAATCTAATACCAATGACGAGCGGGCTTCCCTTTCGCAAAGTCCTACCCCGAATTCTAATACCCCTTGTAAGTCCGGAAAGCCAGGAACAGAAGTACGCTCCATGACGTTTAAGCGTAGCGTTAGTCGTGATTTGGTATAACGAATGCTAAATCATACAAATCCCCTTCTAACATTAGCAATACGTGTGTCGAACTCGTGTTAACGTATAAGATTTTTACACTAGTCTTTTTCTCACGACGTTCAGTATCATACAGTTTTATCCGTTGTGTAGACGAATGCATAATAAAACACAGTGTCCTACTACTACGTACCATTGGGAAGTTCATGTAACTGAAAGTTACACAAACAAATGAACTTGAACTTGAGAAATGTATAAAGCTTAAGAAGTTATACCTCGTTAATAAGCGTTCCCCGAAGTAGCTAATCGCATTAATTTCTGAATAATCTCAGTTGTGATATTGTATATGATGCACAATAATTGTCATCGATCTCTTGAATGTTACGTCAAATGTTCATAATTTTCACTAGAATAAATATTTCTATGATAGTATACATTTTATAAAACAAGTTCATGATTTTTGTAATTGTTGCAAAATGACACGGGTGCGCGTTAAAATGATTGGTTAATTTCATCAAGAGGCATTCTTATGTCTTCCTAGATTTTTATTAAAACAAACTGCAAAAATATACATAGTCTTTACTTAACTTTCATCCTTAGTGCTAATTCTAGTGTATAAAAAAAGTGAAATATCATACATATTACAAATACATAGTATTAACCGCAGTAATGTACTTCGAAATTTTAACGCTGTACCCGTAAGCGCGCAGACGTTCTCCTCGAGGTACTCCCTGGCGTTGAATCTTGCTTAGTTCTCCTTCTTGATGGTGACGGAGTGACTGTAGTAGAATCATTACGTTTCTTTCGACCCGACCTCGTTGCACTCGATGCAGATGCACTTGCCTTGGCTAATGTATAAAAAGCAATAACAATTAGGTACAGTAGAATGGTTAACCATTAAAAAAAAAGAACAGGCAAACACATAACGGAACGTACTTTTTCTTGGAGTCTTCATTGGTATATCATCGGCATCTGAATCAGAACTAGAACTCGATTTGCGCTCACGCAATTTTGCTTTTCTAGGATTTGTGGCTAAAACACAATTCTTATTAGCTAACAGATCTGATTTTAATTATCTTCGAATAAAAAGGAGCATACTTTTTACTACGGGTATCGTGTCCGAGTCACTATCAGCAGTCTCATCCTCTTCGTCGCTACTACTTCGACGTTTCTGCCGTGCATTACGTTTCCTCAATTTTGGTACCGGAGGCGGTGGCATTATTTCACTGTCGCTCTGCTTCATGTCTTCGTTACACTTGAGAAGTTCCTCTATCTTGTCTTCCAATTCTACGGCAGCCGTCTTTGTATTCGGCTTTTTCTTTGCTTGCTCTATTATAGAATGCAATGCCTTCAAAACTTGCTTATTGCGCACCTTCTCTTTCAGTAAAGGTAAACTTTCGATGAGGGAACGTAAACCTAGATGAAATTCCGTTAGCTTCCGACAAACGATATTTAACAGAATATACATTAATATCCACTTACTTTTTGCGCTAAATTGTAGAAGCGAAAGACAATAGGCAAAGTCACACCATTGCCTCTCCGTGGTAGCCAATTTGAATCTAGCACAGATCTTATCGATAATAGCATCAACTTGCTTCTCTTTCTGCAGTAAATTCAAGATATACCTGCGAGACATTTGCAACAACGAATTAGTTTTAAATTCGAATAATCCTATGTTTGCTTCGCGTACGTACTTCAGAATCTCCTGAAAATCAGACTCGCTCAAGTCCAACTCAGGATCGGTTAATCGAGACAATATGTCAGGCATCACGTTGTACAAAGCATTGCCCTTTTGCGAAAGTGCTTTGAAGAATTGTTTTGCGTCCTGTCGGATCTGAGTATCCTTGTCAATTATAGAAAGTGCCAGTTCTGATATTTGCCCCCTCACACGAACCATTTCTCTCATTATCAGACTGGATAAGACTCGAACGCAGGTACTTCTTACATTCGTATCTGGGTCCCGAAGTCTAGAAATTAATCGTACTGTAGATTAATTATGCTAATCTCATTGAAATTACTTATACCGCCAGTTCAATTTACCTGCTATAGACGTGCTTCATCCATGGTTCGGTTTGATTTGGAAATCTGGTTGCCAGATCGCTTATTCCAATAAGAACGCTGGCGCGAATACGAGGGTACGGCGAACGTTCCAATATCGTAATTAAAAGTTGCAAAGATTCTTCGCAGAACTTGGAACTCACCGTCATCATTTTACTCAGAGCGAGGGCTCCGGCTGCTTGTACATCCTCATTGTTATACTTCTCGTTATGCTGGCATACATCTAATACTAACGGGCTGTAAAATCAGAAATGTAAGCATAATACATAAGAATCATTGTCATGTGGCAAAAAATATACGATAAATCACGTACACAAATTGCACCAAGAGCCCATCCCCAGTTACGACATGATTCTCAAGTGTGTCGTTTATGAATTCTGCGTCCGCATCTTCCGCAGCACCTTCGACTGCTTCCTCCCCGTTATCTTCCGCTACAATACTCGTCTAAGACAAAATGATATATCGTACAGAATTCTATGTAAATGCAGTTACAGTATTACATACCTCTTTATTGCGAAGTATTTGTCTCGCACTGTTCGGAGTAGAGGCTTGCGCGTTCGATCTTCGAGATCCAGCAAGATCTTTATCACTTTTCTTCGCCTTCATGTCTTTCCTTAATTTTCGTATAGCATCCCTTCGCTTTAATTCCTTGTACACCGACGTGTCTAAATGTACCATCTCTTTGATCGCAATGTGCCCACATAGATATAAGAATTTGGACAGTAAAAAGAGTGGAACATTATTTTGCGATGAATCGGGATTAATGAATCCTCGGGAGCATATTTGTATCAACAACTCTTTCACTAAATATTCGGGCTGGTTCGCTAACTAAAATTGTAAAATATTCTCACAACAATGTCATTAAAAAAAAAAAAAACAAGTACGCGCATATCTTTACTTACGTGATAAATAACGCTAATAGCATCAGTTGCAAAGGAAATATATCCGTCCTGAATTGTATTCGTGAAATTGTCTATTAGCAACGCGAGGATTTCTTTAAACATCTCATGCTCATTAGAATACCTAGCAATCGTAAGAAGTATTTATACAACTGTTAAAACAGAATTTTCCCATTCAATATTTGTATTTGGCATACCGAACAGGAGGTTTTTCTATATCATCATCCTTATGTTTTATAGTTAGCAACGCTCTACACGTATCCCTGGCTAGAAGCAGGTCAGTTTTTGCTCGTGGCCCTAGTCCCACTTTTATTAATACATCTAGATTCCCAGTTATAATTGCGCTCTGAGCTTGGGCTATCATTGTGATCAACATTAAAGCGGATCTGCTGTCTAATGGATCGGTATCAGACGATTTCATTGAAAACTTCTCCCATAACACCTGTTAAATGAATTGCAAACGTCTATTTGATTTGTAACGGACGCGCAAGGCTAGAGGCAACATGTATTACCTGCAATACTTCGTTATTTATATCTTCATTGCTATACCACGTTAAAATGAGCTGAGTTAGCGCTTGACTTTGACCTGGTTGCAATCCTTTTAGCAATTCGATCAGTGCTTTGACACAAGAAACAGCTCTCTGCCGTTCCGACTTTTTAGTAGCATTCTCGTTCAGGTATATATCTTTGTACACAGTCGCGATATTATTGCGCACCGATTGGTCCCGATGGAATACTTGAAACAGAGCCTCGCGCATCGCGGCGGCAGCTCCGGCTACACCGAATTGATAAGCGGTACCGAGTAAAGTACATGCCTCCACAGCATCGCTTGCAGTGGTGGAGAATAGTAATTTTTCTGCCATGGGTATGGCGGTCTCCAACTCACTGGCAAATTCGAAGCAATTCTAAAAAGAGATATGCTTTTAATCGACGGGATTAGTGAAATTGGAATATGATAAATAGATACGCACTTTTAAATAATTTACAACCCTCTTCGCCGTCGTTACTTGTTCCGCCTCTTTCGTTTTATCCATCGATTCTTTGTTATCTGCATTTCCATTAACATCGTTCGTATTGATCTCCGACTCCATAAACGTTTTCAGTAAAAGTAAAAACAGACATTCCTCTTTCGCTTCGGGAGAAAGATTCTCCAAATCATGGCCGTGCTTAAGCGCTAAACAAGCCTTCCAAAAAAATGTCACGGCTTCAAGGATTTTTTCTTTCAACATTAATTGTCGCACGTGTTCGAACGCTGTGTCAGGATCGATCTCATCCTCTTCATCGTCTCCATCTATTTCATGAAATGGAGTTAAATGTTTGTGCGTCAGATACTATGATATTTTTCAATTTACCATGCACACCTTGATTGGCGTTCGCTTTCTCGCTATCGTTAATAACTTCTTTTAACGCTTTCCTTATCTCTGGAAGAAACGTATTCCACAGCTCTAATCTTTGATTGTCACCACGGGCACTTTTACTAGCGTTTTCGGTTTGCAATTTTCTCAGTTTTAGTTCCTCCGCTTCTAACGATTTAGAAATCTCCTTTTTATTTAACTGCGAATGTAACGAAACTTAGCCATGATACCGTAGTTTTGAATACCTGTACATCCCTAGTAGATAACAAAACGTAGTTTGTATTAATTACCTTTGCTGCAAATGGATTTCCTTGCAGCAAAGCGCGCACTAACTGCAACGCTTGTTTCCGAACACTCGCACTTTTATCTTCCAAACGTAATGCCGTAGCAGCCAAAAGCTTTCCCTGCCTTGCCAAAGGAATTGCACCTTCGCAACACAGTCGTTGCCAGACTTGCAAAACTTTCGATCTCACGTAAGCATTATTATCCAGAATATGTTCTTCCATAACGTTCAGGCACTCATCGCGTTGATCTTTTTGTTCTTGCGTGAGATCGTCTCCGGTCAACGCTTTCTGTACAACTACCCCCAGAATAATAATAACGCAATTCCTCATAGTATAATGCTAAAAAGAGTACCAATGAATACAGGGGAAATTCAGCGTAGAATTTTATAATTAGACTAATGGAACGTACTTCGCTAGCTAAATAATCCATCATATCGTCTAGACAAGGAATTATCAGATCTGGTGCAGAGGTAGCAACCGATTCTAAAAATGTCGATATATTACGACTGTCGGTTTCAGACGGTTCACTTTGATCGATTTCTTTCATCACTTCCCTCATTAAACCTTTGCAGCCGCAATCGGTAATCATATGAATTATTCCTGATGCTATATGAGTTGCTAATGCATCGTGCAATTTCACCAGCTAAATTACCAATTTACATAATTAGTAGCTTTCTGTATTTAAAGACAAATCTTGCATCATAAAATCGTGTACACATACATACCTGAATAATTCTGATTACACAGTTTATACCATGATTATACTTCTTAATTGAAGTGCCTAAAATCTTTTTTTAAAAAGGAATATACAAATTGTGAAGATGAAAACAGCTTTTTATACTTTATAATCATAGCTTACCTCGAAGATAGTTTGTCTCGTATGTTTCTGCTTTGAATCCCTACTCTGTTCCAGAATTTTATAACACACTTTCGTGAGTAATCTGAAAAAGAAAAAAAGCATCGTGCATATGCAAATAATTTACTTCATAGATCATAATGCGTACTAAGTTCTGCATTAACTGAACGTACAGGATGAATGCATCTTCGACGATAGGAGGCTGCCAAAGCTTTTGCAATGGTAACTGTAGTAATCTGTAAATATACTCCAATGCTTTGTCTCTACTACCTTCCCATTCTTCTTCCATTTCGGTCTTTGTAGATTTTTTACGCTAAAAAAAAAGTATAACTCATATACTTTTAGTATATACTTATAAATATTTTTATAATTAAGAAAATTAAGTGTGCTCAGAACAAACCTTGCCTATACATCTGTCATTTGCGTCTTTATAAACTTCATTGTCTATATGGCAAAGGAACCAGGAATACAAGTATGCAATCATTTTAGTTATATTTAAGAATCGTAATCTATCTTCCTCTTCGAGCTCGTTTCTCTTCTCGAACAGACTTTCCATATCGAGCACCAACGTTTCAAAGGCTTTCGAAAGAATACTTAGTTAACATTGCATTGTGCATAGAAGAATAATATAGATTAGGATGTTTACCTTTCTGAATTCTATTGAAACCACGCATCATAATCGGCAGCTCAACTTTATTTCCATGAACGATCATGGAAAAGAATGTGTCGAAGTGATCTAGGATAAAGTTGATGCCATTTGTTTGAAGCGATGATCGAGCCTCTGCAAAGAGGATTATTATAAAATGGTTTACATGTACTAATAAATAATGTTATCGTATTATATCGTATCTTACCATCGAGAGCCTGTTGTAATAGACGTATCGAAACAATCTTCTCCACGAAATATTGTGAATTATGGCTTTGCAAGAGTTCATCCTTATTTAAGGGGATAACGAAATCTTTGATCATTGTATATTAATTAATGTATCATTAATTCTTCAATTGGCACTTCATACAGTATCTAAAAAGCTGCGAGATTCGTATAATTGGAAATTACGAATTATGACAATATTTACAATCGGACGCATCTATATAGCAGTAACTGTTACTGAGCTACCAATTTTCAAACTCAGTATTACCAACGCAATAAAATTGCAAGCTGGTAATTTTTATACATTTATTGAGGGCCATCTGTTAATATACAAGAAAGAATTAACATATACATATTGTGAATTTTGTTAAGATCTTTCATCTATTAAATTTTATATCTTAGTTAAATTGATTTTCCAATAAACTGTAACAAATTTCTTATGTTGGCACGTTGAAACTAGCGCTACACAATTGCCACCTTGGCATCGATATTCTCTCGAAACTTGCATCGAATGTATCGAATTCGTCACGTTTAAGAGTGGCGCGATGTCGTTAGAGGTGGAAAATGATTTATTACGTGTAAATAATCAATTGTGCGATTTTTCCAAGGACGGAAGGTTCTTCGCAATTGCATATCAAACAAACTTAATTATAAAAACTTGTAAGAAGTCTGACACTGTTCATTCATTCGTATTTTCAGACATAATCGAGGTTAGTGACATTAGCGTAAGTTAAACTATTAAATTAACTGTTATTATTTAACTTATGCCAAAATATTACTGTAAGTTGCATTTAAAAAAAAGTACATTGTATCATCGAAGTTTGTCTTTCATTCTGTCACAGTATTTAGAGTGGTCCAGGAATAGTCAATTCATTCTATGCGCAAATATAAAGAAAGCTATCATTCAAGTATATTCGATACATTATCCCGAATGGAAGTTTAAGCTGATCGAAGGCAGTGCTGGTTTAGAAAGTGTCGCTTGGTCTGTGGACAGTAGATACATCTTAACATTGTCAGATTTCAATGTAGGTAAATAAATCTATTTATTGTGAAACAAATTTTCGCTTTAATGCATTAAAATTATTATATTGTTTAGATCCAGATATCAGTATGGTCCTTGGAAAGTCAGAGCGTCATGCATATACAAAATGTGAAATCTTCGTTTAACAAATTAAATTTTAGCCCGAACGGTGATAAATTAGCAGTAGTGGTTTCGCTTGATGGGGAAGATAATATAGAAATTTATAAGACGGACACATGGAAATTGGATAAAGTGAGTACTTTAAATTAACATAAAATCCATAATTATAAATTTTATTTTATAAAAACAAGAAATATTTCACAAATTTCTTAATTCTAAAACATTTATATCATATATCTTAATGGTATGATCAGATCCACAGCTTGCCAATTGTAAAGTACTAGTTGACTCTTTTTGTGGTCGGAACTTAAGTCTCCTTACAGTTAAATGATGTGCCTGAGAAGAGTTATATACTACGTATTTTTCCCACTCAGAGTTGTCAGTGGACATCTTCAGCTTTTGTATTTCTATGTATCCCGTTTCGAAGCCTATAGCCAAGACGTAAGACCGCTCGGAAATATTCTGCAGCGAAAACGCGAGCGCTGTAACCGAGTCTTTTGCGTCCAAACTCGCAGTTGGAACGGTTTTATTATCTATGATGTTTGGACACCAAACCCCGATTTTTCCATCCCTGGAGCCGGTCGCGAAGAAACATGAATCGTGCGTCCAAGAACAGCACCATATTATACGCGTGTGAAGACTATCTTTTTTCGAGCTAGCCGCAACCAAGGTATACGCATTATCATTACATTCGAACAACGACCATCTTCTGTCTCTAGAAACCGATACCAGATATTTGTCGTTGGGCGAGAATTCCATTTGCGTTACAGTCAATTGATGGGACATAAGTTTCTGAGCTTGGGTCCAAGTATTTGTACTCCATAGCAATATCGCGGAGTGTTCCGGTGATGTCGATTTACATGCAGTTGCCAATAACGATCCATCGTGTCTGGCTGCTATCGAGAATATTTCATACCCATGGCCGTAAAGTTTCTGTAATTCGGGCCACAGTGTATTTTGCATTAAGTCTTCTTCCGTTGGAGGAACATAATCCTCATTTTTCCAGTCGCCGATCTCAGCTTCTTCTATTTTGATAGCACCATTAAACGTTGCTTTATTCGTTAATCCAAGAGCAGGCACTGACGCACTGTCAGCTACCATGTTATTAAAATCATCAACGTTCGCAATTTTCATTAGGTAATTCTTAAACGTTGCCGGAGCCGTAAATATACGGACGACCTTCTCCTCTGCTCCCGAAGCAAACATATAGGGAGTTAACATGACTAAACAGGACATATCGTATCCGTGAACCTGCGGTCGCCCAATTTCGTGCCAAAATTCAGTGCTTCCATTTCTCCAAGGTGCATGAATCCTTGATGTTTGATCTGTGCTTGCTGTAACGAGGAACCTGCAACATGGTATCAGATATTATGCATTCATTTATCAGTCGTTACAAAGTTTTAAACACAAACCTTCCGTTTGGCTCCCAGCAAAGGTCGATAACTTCCGCGAAGTGGCCACTCGGTACCGATTTCGGAATCCAATTTCTTAGAGCATTTGAGTATGTCCAAATGTGAAATGATCCTTGATAGCCGTGCGCTAATATGTTTAATCCGTCGCCGCTAAATTTACAACCATAAAAGCCCATCAAGTTTCCGCCGACTTCGCCTACTCGTACTTTTTCAGACCAAATTCCAGTCGCCTCGTCCGCTTCCCATATGATCATAGACTTATCCAATGAACAAGATAATAGTTGTAAAATTTTATTCTTATTGTCTGATGGTGATGGATGCCAATGTATACCGTAAACCCAGCCTTCATGCCCGTAAAGGACTGATTCCAAGGTAACATTGTATTTCGTGTCGCTGATTATGAATGATTGTTCTCCTTGGTGTAACTCATCACCTAGGAATACTGTATTATTTGCAGAAATTTTCCATAATCTAATCATGGCATCTTGAGATCCACTTGCAAGTAAAATGCTATTATCTGTATCAAGAATGAAGTCCATACATCGTACCCAATCTTCGTGTCCAACTAAAACTTGGACTTTCATAAAATGTGACTCATCTGTGACATTAGAATTCATTACATGTAGTTCAATTGTTGAATTTTCTATTGCGACAGCCAAAAGTGGTTGGTTTGTGTTTGGTAGAAGGGAAAAGCAGGCTTCTATCGATAGCTTTCCTTTAAATGTAAGCATTTGTAAATGTTTTACATCGTCATTTGTATCTCGCAACCATATTTGTACATCTTCTTTAACCGAACCAATGCATATTAGTAATTTCGGAATTATTATGTCAGTTTTTGAATCAGGAACGTACAATGAATGACTAAAAGTGATGGCAGTGTTAACTTCTATAACAGAGCTACATTCAAAGTTATCGTTCCTCTTACTCCAAATAATTGCAGTTCCATCTACGGAACTTGACAATACCTCTGATTCGATTTCCGTATCTTTTCCTCTGATCCATCGTACAGTGTTGATGCGTTCTTTGTGCCGGTGAAGCGTGTTCGTCACCTTTCCAATTTTTGAGATAAATGGATCGTAAATTGCAACTGCATGACACGTCGCAAAACAAATCAGCCCATTTTTTCCCCAATCCGCGGAATGTGGAACACGGTTGCACGCACAGGATATATAAGTAGCTGTCATTTCTTCTTTCGTTTTAAATAGTCAATAATGAATAAACTAATTGTCAAACTAATTTAACCTCAAAAGACTATAAGCACATCATGATCGTAAGGTTAAGTTTAGGTTTTAGATTAGGTTGGGTTCATGCAGGAAATACACGTGGTAATTTCTAGTTTCATTCATTTTTTAAAGATGGTTCCCCTTCAACGTAAAAGTTACTAAAGCCAAGATTTGAATTTTTACCGCCACTTTATTGTTTTATATTTGTAAATACTTGGTAAGTGCTTTACTCATTTTTTTACTAACGAATATAATATTGTAATTTCAGAAATTAATATGTGCCCGTTTGAATAGCATCGATGGAATAAGTTGGTCTCCGAATAGCGAATTATTATGCATATGGTGTTCCTTCGGCGATGAATCAAAATTAATTATTTATTCGAGCATACTGGAGCGGGATATTGCGGTATTCCAGCCTTCGCATACAATTAATTCGTCTGAAATAAATGATGTCAATAAGAAGAAATTGAAGGGAATTGAAACTGTAACTTGGATGCCCAGTGGACAACTGCTAGCTGTAGCAGGATTTAATGAGATGGTATTTTTTAGAATATATTTGTTACATATATTTAAAAATCATTTATGTTCCTTTCTTGCTGTAAGTTGTTTTGCACTAATATTTAATTCTGAATTTCCATGTTTCAGGTCGTATTATTAAATCATGTGACGTGGAAACCACTTCTACAATTATACCTCGAACCGGTAATTAAAGAAAATTATTTAAACAAAGTGTATGAAGAACGCGTAATTCAATCAAAACTGTCTAATAAAAGTTCAACCCTCTACGACAAACGCATCCGTAAGTCATCTTTTTAAAGGATATTATACAAGTACAATTTGATATAAAAAATCGGTCTTTATAGTGGAGGAGAAATCGGAACGGCCAATAAATATAAGAATTGGAAGAAAGAGTGACATTGATAGATTGTCAATTGCCAAATTTGACATTTTAGAGTTCAGTTCTTGCGGGCAATATTTAGCTGTGAAGCATCAACTTTATCCGACAACGTTGTGGATATGGAATATTATCGAGGATTACTTCGATTATTTGATCCTGGAAAATAACATTGGCGGTACGCATATTAAATAACATATTTAATATTGATTCTATTATACTATATATGCAGATGATAAAAAATAATCTTTCTTCAGCTGCAAAGTGGAACCCCGCACGCGCTCACTTTTTGGTATTTTGCGAATGCGCGCACATTTTTGAATGGACACCAAATAGCGCCAGTTGTATACCAACCCCGCGAAATATTACAGTACTGGACGCACGATGGCATCCGCGAGGAAACCGCGTACTACTTTGCGGTTATAATAAAGCAATAATTTATCAAATTGAAAATAAATGATCAACCATTATTCATATAATTGTAAAAGAAATTAATCTATTTTTGTACTTTTTAATGCTGTATAGAAATTATGAAATAATTAATAGAATTACGAACAGTACGGTTTAAAAAATTGTTTGGATCGTTAATTAAATGAAACAATAGTTGGTATTATAAATTCAGCAAGACTGTTGGTAACATGACAATTGGTATGCGAGTGCATTCATCTGGTTCTATTATTTACATGTTCTCTATTACTTAACCTATGCATTGCCAAAATATTAAAGAACATGATTACACGCAACTTTTCTTAGAATTAGTTCAAGTGAGTACAATTTTTTGACGCGTTTTATAAAATGGATCATACCAGCATTCAATTGATGGAAGACTGCACATTGGAGGGCAAAAATGTGGAAAAAGGTGGCACGTGAGTGGAAAAGTTCAAAATTTAACCCTTTCAGCTTACAATAAGAATAGCTTGCTAGTATAAAAGTAATTCTGAAGACATTGGTAATAACTTTTATGTCGTGACAAATTTGAATGCGAAAATTAGATGTTGCATTGTTTTTGTATGCCCTTCAAAAATATTTTTATAATATTGGAACATGCTTGGAAGTAATATTCTTTATATAGATCACAGAAGAACGCATCGAAGAAAGATAAAAGTAAGGATGACAGTGCGCGTAATCCAAGCAAACTTAAAGTTGAGATGCAAACGCTTAGAATATCGGAAGAATCTGAGCGGCAACTGTACGATACATTGAGGCGCATCTATGGTTCTGTAAGTATGTGTTTATATTTTGTAATATCACACCGTATATACATATATATATTACAAAACATATATTGCTACAAAGTGACATAGTGTTTTGATAGAGTTTCAAGCTTTCCGATGCATCAGAATTCGTGGAGAAGAAGTCCAATTTAAGCAAACAATATTGGATGGAAAGGGGCAACTTAGTTATTAAAGGAATAGTTGATTATTCATCTAAAGATAATACTCCTAAAACTGATGAACAAATCGCTAGACAATTTGCAACAGCTAAGCTTGAAAGTTATGGGTAAGTAATATGCAATACAAATTCCTGTGATAAAACATAATGCACAATACAAGGAATTTAATACTTTCAGCTTTCATCAATCGCATTGCATCGAAGCACTAGTGCATACGAAAGGTGATGTTGGGAAAGCTTTAGAAGTTCTGTTTTATAAATATTATGGATTGAAAAGTGTTCCAAGAAACGAGACAGCTGACGATATCGATACAGCAGATTTGTTGGAAAAACGGAATGAAGAAAGGGAAGCGCTGGAATCTATTTACGGGAATATGTTTACTGAAAAGATAAAGAATCACATTTGGATTATACAAGTCGAATTAGAGTACTTGGTAAGAAACGAGGAGACTGAGAAAGAAATTCAAAGGATAACGAAGCAACAGGAAAAACTGAAGCAAAGAGAAGTTTGCAGATTATTTGTTCAGAAAAAATGTAGATTCGGAGATAAATGCAAATTCTTGCACCAGCAACCACAGATTCCAAAAATGCCTCAGAGGGAGAATCCGTACTTTACGTTAGAAATAAGATTTCCTGAAGGTATTACAATGAAACTATACAGTCGATATAATGATTATATGAGTGTACATACGTCGTATTATATTTGGATTTGTAAAATATTTTGCCAGGTTGTAAATATCCGTACGAACCGCCGTATTTTTACTTCTATAAAAATGATGGTACGTTTCCAAGCATAAGTTGCTTAAGAATAGCAAGGAAGTTGTATAATGAGGCGTTATCACTGTGCGAAGATGGAACTCCTTCTATTTTTTCAATAATAACTCTTCTAGAAAATGAATACGAAGTAAAGACATATTTAGAGAATAGTAAAGAACAATTTCTAGATCAGAATGAATTGCTATTTTGGAAAGAATCGGAAGACGGAGATGACAAAAATGCAGCTACGCATTACGAATTAGGTTCTATTCATAGGAGAAGGAGGAATGACGTTAGTTGGGAAGAAGTGTTAAAGGAGGACGATCTAATAGTAAAAAGCTTTAATGACAAACTAACAAACCCTAGGTTCCAAAAGATGTTAAAAGGCAGAAGCACATTGCCTGCATGGTCGAAACGGAAAGAAATAGTGGAATTAATATCCCAGAATCAAGTAATTATAATTTCAGGTGAAACTGGATGCGGTAAAAGTACGCAGGTAACTGATCGAATTAGTATTAGAATTCGCTCGAACTTATAATGAGTCCTCCAAGAAAAAATGATGAATATATTGTAGGTTCCACAATTTTTATTAGACAATTGGATTATTGATAAGCATGAAACCGACCAACATGTACAAATAATATGTACACAACCACGAAGAATAAGCGCAGTAGGTGTGGCGGAAAGAGTTGCATCCGAAAGAACCGAGTGTACAGGTGACACAGTAGGATACCAAATACGATTAGAGAGCAAAGTTTCTAATAAGACTAGATTGACATTTTGTACAACTGGAATTTTGTTGCAAAGGTTCTCTATGAATCCAGAACTGACAGATGTCACTCACATTATTGTAGACGAGGTCCACGAAAGAAGTGCAGAAAGGTAAGTTATCTAGCATATTTTTCCTTGTCTATTTTTTTCTTTAATCGTCATCATTTCTTTTCCAGCGATTTCCTATTGATGCTTCTAAAAGGGCTGTTACCCAAGAGACCAGATCTAAAAGTGATACTTATGAGTGCAACGCTTAAAAGTGAAATGTTCTCTTCGTACTTTGGTGGAGCTCCTGTCTTAAATATTCCAGGAAAAACGTTCCCCGTGGAACAAATCTTTCTGGAAGACGTATTTGAAAGAACGTATTATGTGCTCGAAGAGAATTCGAAGTTTGCCCGCAAAATTAAATGTAATTGGGAGGAAATGCAAATCAATTTAGAAACTGCAGACGTTGATGGCTCTTCCGCTGCAATACCCAAGGAGTCGATCAAAGATGAGAATCTATCGTTAACACAAATTATTAGCAGATATCAAGGTTACAGTCAACAAACGTATAAAAATCTGTTCATCATGGACCATGATGCGATCAACTTTGAACTTGTAGAGGCAACGTTAGAATGGATCATTCTTGGTGAACATAGTTACCCCAAAACGGGCTCGATCCTGGTAAGCAAATGTGTGTGAACTTCAGTTCGGTTAGCAAAAATATATATTTCTTCATCTGATATTGCAATCTTAGGTGTTTTTACCTGGACTTGCCGAAATTGTTGCCTTAAAAGATCTATTGAATGACAATAAATATCTCTCGCCAAAGACTGGCAAATTCGTTGTCGTACCATTGCACTCAACGCTCTCGAACGAAGAACAAAACTTGGTTTTTAAAAATACCGGGAATGCTAGGAAAATCGTATTGAGCACAAATATAGCTGAGACGTCCATCACTATAGACGACTGCGTCTTCGTGATTGATAGCGGAAAGATGAAGGAGACCAGATTTAATTCGAACCAAAATATGGAGAGTTTGGAGACGTGTTGGGTATCACGAGCAAATGCCTTGCAAAGAAAAGGACGTGCTGGACGTGTAATGCCTGGAGTGTGCATTCATTTGTACACTTCTAATAGGTATGTGCACTTATTACTTAAACAAGTTTTCTAAAGTAATGTACTTCAAAACAGAAGTTTGTTATAGTTTATTAAAAATCTTTGTCTTTTTTCAGATTTACATATCAATTCTCAGCACAACCAGTACCTGAAATATTACGAATTCCTTTGGAACAACTGCTGTTACGTACTCAACTTTTGCATAGAGGAGAAAAAATAGACTTGTATAAAGTTTTAGGTACTAATTATGGCATATTTAATTATGTTTCTCGCACCGGATTTCACCTTCTGCCATTAATTATTATTATGTTTAATTTAGGTAAAATGTTAGAGCCACCATCGCCTGATAGTATCTGCGGTGCAATTAAACGCTTGCAAGATGTTGGTGCGTTCAATTCCGTATGTACATTAACACCTTTGGGCCATCATCTTGCGGCTCTTCCCGTAAATGTACGAATCGGAAAGTTAATATTGTTCGGAGCAATCTTTTGCTGCCTAGACTCGGCGCTTACTATCGCGGCTTGCTTATCTCATAAAAGTCCATTTGTAATCCCGTTCGGGCAAAGATTCAAAGTTGACGTTAAGAAACAATTCTTCACTGCCAATTCTGATCAATTAACTACTCTTAAAGCATACAAGGTAAGCGATAAAATAATTGTTGGGATATACAATTATTTATGATATATGAGAGATATTTATATTTGATTCCCTTTATTTCTTTAGAAATGGTTGGAAGCATGTGCGCGGAGTAGTATCGCAGGCCAAACTTTTGCAAACGAAAACTATTTGTCTGTGCGTACATTGTACACTCTGGCAGATATAAAGTACCAGTTCTTAGAGTTGTTAGTATCAATCGGATTCGTTCCTGTTAATTTGCCCAAACGACAACCAAATGTTGATAAAGTCTTGGAGATCACTGGATACGAGCTTAACATCAATAACGATAACTATAAGCTCCTGCAAGGCCTGCTTTGTGCAGCTCTGTACCCCAACGTCGTAAAAGTCTTCACACCAGAAAAGTCTTTTCAAGTTCAAGTTACTGGCGCGGTTCCGATGCAGCCTAAACCCGAAGAGCTCAGGTTCCAAACTAACGACGATGGGTTTGTCCGCATACATCCATCCTCTGTGAACTTCCATGTCGGTCATTTTCCTAGTCCGTATTTAGTGTACCAGGAGAAAGTTAAAACGAGTAAAATATTTATTAAGGAAGTATCAATGGTGCCTATCGTACCCTTAATCTTATTTTCCGACTATGAATTGAAAATAGAGATACACAATGGAATGTTTATTATATCGCTGGAGGATGGGTGGATTTTATTTAGTGTAGAATCGCACAAGGTGAGAACGAAAATTAGAAAAAGAAAAAAATGTTAATCAGATCTTAAACTTTTCTTTTTCAATCTCAGGTGGCTCAGCTTCTGCAAAGAATGAGAGTAGAATTTGTCAAATTATTGGAACAGAAAATGAAGGATCCCCTGTTAAACCTCTTGAATCATCAAAGTGGAAGAAAGATTATACAAACGATTGTAAATGTAGTTACAAGAGAATTAATATAGCATGTTATAGTTTCGAGTATTATTTGAAAATTAGCAATAACACGCATTGTGATCACTATATTATCTAATGAAATGTAAGTATATATAGTGCTATGCTATTATTATCGGATATTAAAGATCTATTTAATGGTTGCAAAGTTTAATAAAATCGCGTATATTTTCGTTTTGGTTTAATTTTGTATCCTTAAGAGGACATCGAATAACGATTTTGTATAAAATTAATATTAATATTATTATAAATCGTGTTTATTTTGTATAATTTGAAGGTTGTGCGGATATTTGAAATTCGCGCTCCTGTGGGTCATCAATTTATTGCGCACACCCCCACTACGAAGCCCGCACCATTCATAACTTCACGATATGCGGCGTTTCAATACACGTGGTTAATGGCGGACAAATGCATGTACCAACTTTGAGCAATTCTTTACGAAAAAAATGCTTTCTTCGTATACTCGTTAATAGTAACAATACATTTTAAAGTGCATTCTCCGTTTGCCAGTTTCTCCTGTTAATCGAATTCTGTGAACTGAAATAATAGTAAAGCAACAATGGAAACCGATGAGGTTATGGTAGTGAAAGTAATAACAAACGCAAACTCGAATGATGAATACATGGAGCATACAGCGATCACTGAACAAAACAATGTGCAGAACTCATTGTCGACGTGCAAACATCTACAAAATGATAACAATGCAAATCAAGTTACAAATGTTGGCGAGGTAACTACAACTAATAACATCGACATACAGCAAAGTTGCAACGAAAAAGATGATGAGAACGAACAGCAACAGAAGTCCACGGAGCCTGTAAGTATCAATCAAAATGATACACTCGTTACCAATGATAACGAAAGTCAGAGTAAGAGCGATTCGTCAAACGAAGAATCGAAACAGAAAAACGATGATATTTGTATTGTGCATGAAAATATTGTAGCACTACCTGCAATAGGTAAGAATGCACAGCGTTAATTCATCGTACAATAAATACGTATACAATTTTGCTTTAAAATAGAATGAATTCTATGGTTTTTTACAACAGGTTCTTCTCTTGGCAATATTGCTATGGAGTATGGCGATTCTGATACAGAATCGGAAGATTCAGCACAAACCCAGCCTAATAATAATCAAAATGAACCTACAAAGGAAATTCACATGCAACCTTATAGGCAAAATATATTAGAATCGTCGAGCGAAGAAAGCGATAGCGAAGAGGATTCTACAAGCAGCAGCGATTCCTCTTCAGCAGCTGAATCCAGTGATTCGGAGAGTGATGATGGTACAAAGAAGTAAGTTGCTTACTACTATAATTAATTTCACACATAATTGTACAAGAAAGCTTTTTATTGAACGTGTTACTGATAATCTTGAAACATTTCCAGAAAGAGCAAGGAAAATGGCACAAGGAAACAAAAAAAGAATGAACTGAAAAGTGAATGGGATGATTTACCACCTATCAAAGATTTACAAATCAGTGTACCTGAGGTATTGTGTGATCCATTAGGCGAGGTAAATATAAATCTTAAGCTACAAGGATAGCATAGAACATAAAGTTAAAATAACGAATGAAATAAAATTGAAAGGTTGCTTGGATGGTTGAGCAATTAGTAGTGGTCAAACCAAAGCCTGGTAAACCAGCGTTAAATTTGGACACGGTTTTATTTGTCGAAAAAGGACAAAGAGCGTTGGGTAAAATATTTGATGTTTTCGGGCACGTGAATGAACCTCACTATTGTGTGAGATTCAATAGTACTGAACACATAAAACAAAGCGATGTTAAAGTCGGAATGACTGTTTATTACTGCCCGAATACAGAGTATACATCCTTAGTATTCCTGCATGAATTGATGAAGTGAGTATAATCATATGCCATTTATAAGTTGTACATTATTTTTGCATACATATTAATAACATGCAACTATTACAGGATTAAAGGTGTTGATGCGAATGCAGATGATCCCCCAGAATTTTCTGACGATGAGGAAGAACGAGCTTATTATGAACAATTAAAAGCAAAACAAACGAATAACGCTGACGATACAGATGTTCCGTTTAAACGAAAACGTGCTGCAAGTAAGTTCCTCATGTAACATCTACATTTAGCACTGAACTCACGTAACGTTCATGTTTTTAGAACCTACTTCTGGTTGGCAATCAAATCATCCGTGGAACAAAAATACACAGAAGCATAAAAGAGGAGGACATTATCCACGAGCAAATAGGCAATCATATGCTGAAAGCCAATCCCACAATTTATGGTCACATCTATATCCAAACAGCAGTGAACAGTACGGATATAGATCATGCCCCATGCAACCAATGCCATATATGAACCATAATGTTAATAACGTTAACCAGAGCTTCTATCCTCCGCAAAATTATTATAACGAAGACGGCAACGCAGCTTTAAATCCTAGAATTCCTTTCAACGTGTGTCCCAGAGTTCCATCTGGATATATACCGTTTCCAAATCTCGGTACGAATATGAGGTTTCCCAGCACAAACTTGCCCTGGCAACAACCAATACCACAACTTCCTCTCAGAGCATGGTTACCTGTACCACCACCGCCGCCTCCTCCTCCTCCACCATCAAGTTCATCACCGGGTACTTAACATCGGAAATATGATAGCTTATTTTGTAAAAAGGTACGTATGTAAAAGTACGTTTATTCGGGCTATTCCTTTTTATTTAGACCTTTAGGTATAAATATTATTTTTATTAACAAAGAATATAAATCAGGTATATACCTATGAAGCTGCTTAAAAATTTGCATGTATGTACAACATATTGTCGTACGATTAGCGCAATTTAATATTGCTTCCCAAAGTATTATCAAAAACTATAAAGTGATGGCCTTTTTTTAATGCAATGAGTACATTTGTAATCTATTGCATAGGATTTTCAAATAGTACTATATAAACGTGACTACCAGTATGTACAGAAAAGATTAGAATCTTAATATTGAAAATTTACATGAAGTACACTATCCAGTGAGAAATTCATTATCTTTGTAAGCAATCATATCTGGCAACTGCAGTTTTTCTTCCGCAAATGCAATGTCATCTTTTATCGCTTTAATTAGTTCTCCTGGAAAATAGAAAACATGATTAACAAAAAGAACATAGTAATTTTTGAATAATTATCATGTACCTTCTGATGTAAAATCTCTTTCCGGTCGTATATATCCCGTGAAGATTACTTTAATCCGTTTTCCATAGAAATCATTTTCAAATTTGTGGAGCAAATGTACTTCCTACGGTAATAGAACATCTCGTTTGAAAGTAGCACGGAACTTATCTATGTTGCTAAATAGTAAAAGGAAATTGATATACGCACCACCGTCTTCTTCTCGTTCTTATAAAACGGATTCCAACCGATGCTTGCAACCATTTTATGAATTTGTCCATCTATACCGGCCCATCCGTAATAAATTCCAGTGTTTAAATCAGCGGGTAAACTATCCACCACCGCATCTTCGAGATTTGCTTAAAAAGAAGCAATATTGTAAAAAAAGTGTTACATATGGAAGTATAATTTGATCTAATAGTATACCTTTTATTTATTTAAACTTGATTCGTAAGTTTTGTTACTAAAAGCAATTTTTAATGAAAATCATTCAATCATTTCTGGCGTATTAAGTGCGCAATAATTGGAGAACATTACTTCGTACATTTCATATATTCCCGCCAGTAAGTGTTTACAGAACACAACGATCATGCCTTTTGATTACATACAAAGTCTTTCATATGATTTTTTCCAACGGTAAAACAATTTTCAACTGCATTTTGTTAATTGAACATCCCTTTATTTTATCAAGCAAATGATTAATTAAGAAAATCCTACCTGTAGGTATTCCTAAAGTTTTGGAGCCCCTGCCAAAACCTTTAACCACCAATCCGGATAAAAAATAAGGTAAGTTTTTGGTACACATAACGTATCTTACTATCACGTCAAACTTGTAACTATCTATGCAAGTTTAATGTTTCATAATATATAGCCCTGAAAAGAGATAAAACGTTCTCGTCATATGACGTGGCATGTTTGCAGCATCCGATTGTACTTCAATTTATCCGAATGAATTACCATTAAAAAGAGTGTATGGCGCAGTGATGCCTACCTCTCGTAATTGTACAAAGTACAAATCGTGCAAAACTGTAATACAGAAAATTTGTCGCTATGTCTTACGTAACTCGTTTCCTGACAATTATGCATTCATCGCTCGTTAAGGGTTATCTATGCATTATTCTTTTCCACCTGTTTATCTTCGTCACTTAACGTTCGGTTTTCAGTTAGCAACAAAATTTCCATATTTGGTCAAGTGTTACATGTGGAGAAAATTTGTATTCTTTATTGTGATCAAAACTTTTTTCTTAAATTTTGATTAGTCATATTTCATTTATTTAAGAATAATTGAAGTAGATTCGGTAACATCTTTAGTTTTTCATACATTTAAGTACAGTATCGTTATCAGGGCATAAATTATAGGATAGATTAACGTCCATGCAATTAAACAAATTGTCAATATATTTGTAGGCATTACATGGTCCAAATTTTCCATATGAAATATTTCATATGGGCATAATTCTCAATATGAATAAATTACAAAAATAAATCATTATTCTTTGTATAAAATGCAATTCAACGAGGGCACATAATATGTCGTCCTCCATCTACAGACAATGTTTCACCCGTAATGAAACTGGCATCATCGCTTGCCAAATATGCAATTGCTTTTGCAACCTCAGAAACATCCCCTGGCCTACCAAGTGCATGCGTTTCCTTGCAATGTTTGTGAAATGCTCGTACTTGTTCATCAGACATGCCACTACGTTTATGTAAATCTGTTACTATTACACCTGGGTTTACGGCATTTACTCTTACCTAAACATTATAAGAACGTGTACTGTAAAGTTTACACGCTACATAGTTTAGTATAGCAATTTGGAAGTATACGTACTTGCTTTGGTGCAAGTTCAAGTGCTATGCACCTTGTAAATTGATCAATTGCTGCTTTGCTCATACAGTATGATAATACGCCCGGAAATGCTCGTAATCCAGTTACACTCGATACATTCACAATATTTCCCTTGCTTTTCACTATATGTGGTACAGCTATCATTGTTAAATGATATACCGAACGCACGTTTATGTTGAAAACTCTGCAACGTTTTTGTTTCTTAACAATCTTTACAAGGGGCAATTCAAATTGAAAGTACTTAACTTGCAAGAAAGGTAAAAGCATACCTATCGTATTGTTCTATCGACGTATTTTCTATACCACCATTCTCAAGTACACCAGCATTGTTAACCAGAACATCTAATTTACCATAATGTTTAATGGTAGTTTCAACAATGTTTTTTACATCAGCTTCATTGGATAATTCTCCAGTTATGATTAGAGGCTCGTTAGGTTTACATTTCTCTGCAACTTCGTTCAATTTTTGTGCATTGCGACCTGTTAACGATAATGATGCACCAAGTTGTGAAAAATGTATAGCAGTTGCTGCTCCGATACCAGAACTGGCCCCAGTAACTAGCACAACTTTCCCTGCGAAAGACATCCTAGAAAATATATAATTCTTAGTATCGATTGGATTTAGCTATTACTTAATGTAATAGCAATTAAAGCAAGTCATTGGCTAATCTTTCATGACTGGACATTATAAGGCACAAATCAGATTGACTTCGATAGCATTATATCGAAAAACTTATGCAATTTCATGCTTAAACAATTGTATAAGTTAATGCGTATGCAAGGACGAGTAAACTCGTAACGGGTCGAGGATCGTGTATTTAAAAAGCGAGTTTATATCCAACCAGTCAGCAGTATGTTAATTATTTGCATTGCAATACGATGATTAAAAAACAACATATATCTCGTATTAGAGTACTAATCATAATATAAAAATTAATAGTACCTTTTACTGCACGTTCTATCTCCCTTGCAGCTACTGTTACACAAATTAACTCGCTGCTAAAGAAGCCGGCTTATATATCGAAATTGATAATAAATATTGATATACCGCTATGCGACTTCCTGTAACTATAGGAAGATTGCTATGACGGATATACGGCGCGAAAAATCAACTATCTTGAACTTCAAGTGCAATAAAAATGTTTAGTTTCAAATAAAACTTTATTCAAAATTTTATCTTTATAAAGTTTATTCATAATCTAACTTAATCGATACAAGTGATAAAATTATAATAAATTTTTTTTAATTAGGCAACATTATTTGTTCTAATTCGTTTATTACACAACTTAAATATTCTTCGACTTTTCGTAAAGACGCAGACACTTTCTCTGTATTCCATTCTTGATCCTTAACTTTCTTTACAACTCCTTGGAAAGATAATTTTGCACTAGCCAGAAGTGTTCTTTTTTTCTTGAGTTCGCAATTCAAGGCAAAGTCTAAATATATTTCTGCCGATATGCAACATAGTTGAAGAACTTTTTCAACTGATTCTTCTTGCTTGAACCATTTAAGATCCGACACAGCGATACGATGCGCTTGTTGCAAATAATTTATTGCTTTATCGTTATCAATATCTGTTTTCTTGAGAGCTGTAAGCTGAGCATACATCCTCCAAATATTAAAATCGTTTGGCATGAAGGAACTGATTCTTCCAAATAGTTCTAAAACTTTTGAAAGCAATCTTTGCGCAGGATTTCCATCTGAATCGTTTATGTTATTCAAAATAGCGTTGGTTAAAATATCTAGGATTTGAACATCTAAGTGGTGATCCTTGAGATCTAAAATACGGTGATAACATCGAATTACCTAAAACAAATTTAAGGAATGTTGTAAAATATTTAGAAAACATATATCTACTATTTTTTAAAGAATTTAACATCTTCATGTAATCATACTTCTGAAAAGTGACCCAAATCGATGCTAACAACCATTAAATTATCCCAAATTTGCCACCGATCGTAATTACATTTAATAGCATCCTGGAGAGATTTCCAAGCCTTGGCTTTGTCGCCTAGTTTGATATAAGCTTTTGCCAAATTATTCCATGCTTCGAATGTCTGTAATTGGCAAAATTACTCAAGGTAAAGTACCACATAATGAGTTAACAATTCCGAAGAATTATACAAACCGTCTGTTCCAGAGCACAATAACGTTTATACGCTGTTGCTGCCAATTTCCAATCTTCTGTTTGTAAAGCAGCAAATCCAAGTCTTATCCAAACATTTTCTTGGATATTATTTAATTCAACCGATAGCTTTAAGTGTGGTATAGCTTCCTCGTACTAGAAAATGAAATAATACATGTAACTAGTCGAACCATTTTTGAGCAAGTTGAAATTCTTCTAGTATTTACTATTTATGTGATTACATTTTTCTTTGCAAAATAATAGAATCCCCAATGCCGTTGAACTCGGCTACTCTTTTCATTGGACAGTCTCCATGCAGTCTCATAATGAGTAGGATCTTGAGTTGCATCCCCTAGTAAACACCATAATCGAATGGTTGGTTTCTTAGCTATTTCTTGACGAATAATTTCCGCCGCCTAAAATTAAGAATAATATAAATTTGCTTGTCCAAAGCATGCGGTAATATGCTACATAGAAAGCGAGATACCTACTTTATGTTTCAATTCCAGTATATTATAACACATTATGACTTCTTCCCACAAACTGTTCTTTAAGAAAACTTCTAAGGCGCCCTTGACCAATCCGAGGCCTAACATCAATTTTGCCCACATCTCCTCCAAAGCCCAAACCGGCTTAAGGCCGCTGGCAAAGAATAAATCTATTCTGTTCGCGACAGAAACTTTTGTATTTGTCAATTCGTGTATCAAGTACTCCATCTGCATCATTGATCTTTCCACAGTTCTTTTATCACCGGATTCTAAAGAACATCGGTAATAAAGGGATGCCGTTTTTAAAGACCAATTCTTGGTGTTATCTACCACAGCCTGTTAAACAATTGTTTTTAGTAATTGGTCAAGAGGTAGAAGCATATAGTAGTACTTACAGATAAGTAGGGCTTCATTTCTTCATCTATCAGCTTATCCCTTGGCTGCGATAACTGCAACTGAATACTATTATTAAATTTATAATAGAATGTTAGGTTTTCATTAAAATGTGACGAAGTAAAGACATGAAATACATTCTTACTATTTTGCTAATACAATAGCTTCCTCTACAGCTTCCAGTTGCGTGTGTTCTATATCTTCTGAGAACTTAATGCGTTCCAATCGAATGTCATCGTTTAAGTCTAGCGACTTTGGTAAATCCTTGCAACATCTGGAAGGAAACGGCTCTTTCCCTAAATTTATTCTCAGAAATAATTGTGCCTTGTCTTCTGCCTGGTACTTCGTACGTCTACCTAACGCACCTTCAAGCTCTAAGCTTAACTTTGCTCTAGTCTGAGCGAGCCCTACATACTTCTCTGACTCCTGTATTCTTCTATAATAGAAATAAAATTGTGCAGCTTCGAGGTAGAATAAAGTTTCGCAATAAAGATCACTGTTCCATAATTTCGAGTCATTGATCTTCTGAATTAAACATTCTGTCTCATCGTATATTAACCCAGAGCTTTCATTTAGTACAAGCTGATGTAAAAGATTTGTTCTAAACAGCCACCAGATACAGCTTTTGCAATTGCTTTGTAAAGCTTCGCTAGAAAATACTGTCTTAGAAAAATAAAGAAGCTCTGGCATTTTGACATTAGTATGGCACTCATCGTGCAAGGATAGATGCTTCAGTGCATCTTCTTCTTTAGTCTTCAGCCATTCGATGCGTTTTTCAACTGGCGGACCTGTCCAATTGCATTGGATAAAATATAGCAATGAAGCTATTCCTGTGTACAGCCAAGAATCATGTGCATCCCCTTTCTCTATACTGCTATGTATCACTGTAGGAAGATCATTGTTATGGTTCAATGCTTGTGTTACATTCGAGGATAATTCATTATTAATTACACGTTCGTATTGTCCGTTTAATATATTTTGTATAGTGCGCGGCAATTTATCAGCTGAAACAAACGAAGAAGAATATGAGTCGTATTGTTCGTCTTATTAAAAAATATTGACTTGTTGGAATAACCTAATACTACGTGTGAATAAATATACGTATGTTTTACAATTGTTCGCTTACTTTCATTTTTAGTAAAATTTATTAATAATAAGAGCTCGCTCTCTTCGTTTGTTATTTGATTTATATTCGAAATATTCATTGTCGCAATATGTCACCTCGAAGCACGTGGTGAAACGAACAGTACATGCACACTTATTATTTGATGAATGAATTATGCTCATCTGGCTGTGATAGTGGAATAACTATCGAAATTTCTTATGATACAAGTTTTTTAAATTTTTATATTAATTTATATTATAGCAATCTTGCATTAATATCGCGTATCTTATTTAACTTCTTCTTCGCGAATTAGAATTAAAATTATGTGAACACTCTTCACTGAAGAGTACTAGATTTAGTTACTTAATTGAACATTGCAATTAATAAGTAAAGATTCTTTATTGTAACTTCAAATAAATATTATTGTACAATATATAACATATCTAACATAATATAATGTTTCAGGTTTATCGTTCAATAAGGAAGGAAGAAAGGGGAAGAAATTATAACTACCTATATGCATAAAGATTGCACAAATTATATTTATTATTACTATTGGAACTATACTATCCATATGCAAGTGAATCAAGTACAATTGTCGTTTACAATTGCGTAAGTACATTAATACATAATCTTACTTATATGCGATTTATAATAATTATTACATGCCACATTATAAAGGATATCCTCTGGAATCCTCAATTATTTACATGTGGGTGTGTAATATAATAGTAGATATTTTACACTTATCAAGCAGATGTATCAAACGTATATGCTTGTAATAATTATAAATAATTGTTGATTTACAGTAAGGGAGAAACAATTTTCTTTCTATAGTAGCTAAATAATCCTTTAATACTGAAAGCTTTAAAAAATTAAATACAATATACGATTAATCAGGTAAATCTTTCAGTTTCGAATAAATATTTATCGTAATGCTAAATAAATTAATCCATAAATCGAATACATGAATAAAACCGGCGATACGTATTAACATAAAGCATGTATCCCTAAAATATGAAATGCTTTTGTTGTAGCCTATTGTTTCAAATGGCTGGTACACCATTCATCCAAATAATTGAAGAGTGTCTCGGCAGGAACAATATAAAGGCGATGATAAGTATTCTTTTCACTTCCATACAAAATGAAGCAATGTTTCAAAAATTTAAGTCATTCTCATTGTTATTATCATTCGACTCTTTCTTTGCAGCTATCAAGTTTTCCCACTGCGCAATGAGAGTGCTACGACGTCGCGGATGAGGCTGCAAATAATTAAATGGACATTAAAGATCAGCTGGAAAGTAAGAATAATAATTCCATTTACTCCATCATTAAAATTGACCATCATGGTCAATTTTAATGCATCGTAGAGTGTGGTACGTTTAAAAGTTACTAGTACCTTGTGTTTGCCTTTCGTTTCTTTTTCTACTTCATCCTCGTTTAAAGTATTCGTCGAGGTACCACTTCTTAAGGAGTTAGACCCGTCGTAGATGTCGGAATCGTTGTCATTTCCAATGTCCAAAAGATTGGGTTGAGATTTCGCCAACATCTGCGACCGCATAAGTCTAAACAAAAATACAAATAACTATTTTCTTGTATTCTGAAAAGAGATATAAACGTTGCTATTGTACGATGATTTATCTCAGCGATATTATCGATCCAATGATATACGATCGAAAGTGAGTTAGTTTAGATAGTTTCTAAAGCAACAAATAAGAAAGGAAACAGCCATGTTACCTGAGCTCATTCTCTCGCTCTTTCATTTCGTGAAGCTCCTTCTGAATCTTTTCCTCCACAGGAACGTATCCCTTTCTAACCGGAGGCTTCTTAGGTTCATCATCCGGTTCAAGTTGAATCTCTAGACTCCTGTTGAAGGCCTTGATACTCAATGGATTGAGCGTGATAGTGGGTGTCATAGGCGGTGTCAGCGTGTCATTCGTGGCGGATTTCGGTTTGTAAATTTTCCCTCGAGTAGCTAAAAACCTATGCATCAATCCCTTCTGACTGGGTGCCGTAGCGAAACGCAGAGGCGTCGGGGTGGTCCGACTGGATATCACTCCGTTCGTCATCTTTGGCGTAAAGGAAGGTGTGGACGATGTTAGATTGACTGCCTCTAGGATTTGTGGCGTAGATGTTGTCCTCTTCAGCTTTCCCGATGTTAAGGCTTGTGGTATGCGTCGTACCTAGCACATGTAAACCATTGCGTTACTTTATATTCTTACCGAATTGCTTTTAGTAAAAAAGTGAAATGGTATAATTTCTTCCACTTTCAATATAATTCATATAAAAGTAAGCAGGATTCAAATAAAATTATTGGTATTTCCAGGAAAAGTACGAACGCGTGAAAAAGTCGAAACGGCCTTTGTTACTTCCACTACATTCTATTCGTGAACGTAAATTGCATGAGAGTTGCATTTTTAACTATTATTATCAGCAATACAATGGCTACGTCACAAGCTTAAAGGTAGTATCGCTGAAAGCAGCATTACATTAACTTTAAAATACCAACAGATAAGATATTTCTATCGAAATCCTTGCTGCGATACGAAAACGGAGTGCAAGTGGCTGTAATACGTATATATGTAATGCAATGCACGAGATCTTCCACATCAAATTAATTCCCAGCACGTTTTTAATAAGATGGAAACAGTGCGCGCGTCGTGAATCATTAAATCCCACCGCGTGTTTAATCGACCTCGTCGCTCACGGACATCGCAATTGTCCGATGCATTTCGTCCCTATAAGGACTACGTCAGGCATTTACTCTTTCTTTCCTTCCCTCGTTCAACGACCTTGAGCCTGGCCGACACTAGTGTACCTACATACACGTAACATGTACGTTCGTACGTGGTGTTTTAAGCGTACCTTGGAATCCACCGTCTCGTGGGATGTGGTTTTAATGCTACCCACGTTTCTGAGCTCGTGCTCCCGCTCCGTGACCTCTTCGATCTCTTTCTGTATTCTGTCCGTTGCCTTCTTCAGCTGCTCCAGCCTATGCTCCGCCTGTGCGTGCAACGAAATGGAATCGTGTTAACGACCAATGTATCCCTCAAAGATAAAAAGAAAGAAATACAGAATTTTTGTAAAATGTAAATGTGCAACGAAAGATCTAAAGACGTTGCTCTTCTATTTTTTGCTTTTAGTTCAGTTTGTTCAGCACGTTCTTTCTACGAATTCGAGGAAGAGACATTGATGGATGACGGAGCGTGAAATCCTCCGTATCTCCTCCTTTTTTCCAGTCGGGAACTCTCTTTAATCCTACGGTTGCATACACGCAGCCTCGCATGATTATGCAAATCGCTGTTTCGGATTGTTGAATTAACGATGGTGCAACCTGACCCCATGCACCTCGATTCTAATTTCAACATGAACCGTGTGACTAGTCTAAACACTGGTCCCCGAACGCCGTCGCGGTTTGCGAACCTTCCTGTTGTGCGGCAACTTCTCTGAAACCTCCTCCGTGTGGGAGAAAAGGGGTAAAAATGAAGAGTAAAAAGTAGAAACCACGAGATGAATCGAATTCCAAGCTACGCTGCGCTCATCGTCCCGCTGCTAACGGGAAGTGAATTCCAGAAAACTAGCTGAACACGACTGCCATACGATTGCTCGTTCTGTTCTCCACTCGGCACAGTCCATCAAAACTTTTGTGCAAGCTCTTAGACAGGCCAATTAAGTTTTATAATTAACTTGCACAGTTTGAACAAGCTTGCGTCGAAAGAAGCGAATCGATTTTCCTTTACGAACGTGATTGTGGAAAATTATGTTTAATTCAGCGTTATGCGCATTTTTGCAATACCTATAAGTACAAAGGAACGTGAACGCCTCGGTTCATTTAGCTTTCCGGTGCGCTTTTTAATCGTCCACTTCACTTTCTCCTACCAAAGCTTTAAACCACAGTTATGTTATTTGTTGAGCAATTTCTCGCGCGCACGTAATGTTGCCGATCTTCTCTTCCGTGTTATTGCACACGTTGTAAATCGAAGGAGAATCAACTTACTGTCTGTCACGACGTTCCGATATGAAACAACGCGACTTGTCTCAGCAACATTTTTGTTGCAACAACACAACTGAGCTACTACGCACCGTGTTATCTGGCCTAATAAGGTGTTATCAATTGGTATCACGATCGATAGCTACTCTTTGACATCCGATAAGCGTCACGGCTAAGCAAAGAGCATCTCACCAAAGTGTTTGCAGCCGATTTTAATTAGATTCCAATTCAATCAAAAACGTCGCATCGCTTCGAAGTGAAGTCAAGGTGAATTTTATCGCCGATCAATGGATCATTCATGAATATACTGAAATGGGTGGTGGTTTGGGTGACCGTTTTCTGTGACTCATTCAGATACCTGGATGAAATCACGATAGCAGCATTTACGTATCTAAAGCTTCCAGATTTGATGATAGCATTGTACATTAAATTTATATTGCCGATTTCTGTTTAGTATTCGCCAAGGTAACCGGAAGTTTCGTTCTACAAGCGATTGATTTGAAAAAACGATGGTTACAGCTTATAATTTAGATTTAACTATAATTTTCTTGAATGATAGCCGGGAAGATTAGTATTTAAAACGATTGATGTAGGTTCAAATGGATGAAGTACTATTTCCGAAAATTGTGTGTAGTATTTCTTTGGGACTAATTGTTATTATCTAGCCAGAACTATCTCGATAAATCTTTCCAATTCATCATGTAAATTATTCGCTCTTTGCTAAAGAAAGTTTTCCAAGTTAGAGGCGACGTTTTTATCATTTTATCAGATCTCTCACGCAGCGAAGACCTAATGTCTTTCAATGCAGATCTAGTCTAACACGCGAACAACTAGAAACGAGGTAAAACTGAACGTTTACACTGATTTCACAGCCTCCGTAGAATGAAACTCGGTCAATCACACTGGCTGGCGAGATTCCTCGAATTCTACATACACGAATTACACACCTACACAATTCTCACACGTCTCCGGAATATCATCCAAAGAAAAAATTACTCGGCTTTCGGATGTGGCTTGATGAAGGAAGGCGATTTCGCTCGGGTGTTTCGGCCGTACTTCCGCGTAGGAACCGAATAGTACTCGAACAAGTTCTCTTGAAGGGTTTCCAGGTGAGCAGCTGTACCTGGCCGGCCGTCTGGAATGCTGCTCATTGGAAACTGAACGACGGCTAGTACGGCTGCTTAACTGTAACCCGTGTCTGTTTCCTTTCTAAAAAAAAAAAAAAAAAAATGGGCCACCGATCATCTTCCCGGCCTTCTCCTTCCTTCTCGCGACACATTACCCCCTCGTCGTCGTTTCCATCGCATTGGCGACCGACTTAAGCTCCTGTTCATTAATTAACGCACGCTCGATTTCGACGTGCAGTAACTTCAGGGACTACGCTAGATTTATAACAAATGGATCTGTTTGCCTGATGAAAATTACCAGTAGCCCATCGATCGTTTGCTTAATCAGAGTCGCATAATACCCAATACCTTGCCTAGACGTTGTAAGAGTTAGTGTCTTCTGATTTACTGCCGTTATTATATTGTACAGAAACATCATCTTAATCATACCGAATTACGGTTCGACTCGTATACATCTCATTCGGAAGTTCACATTATCGTAGACTTCGAAAGTTTCCAATACATTGAGGATATGAAGTAAATGGATGTGGTGCTGATCGAGTACGTTGGAATCACCATCGACAGATCTCGTTCCTCGAAAGGTGTTATCATTGGCATCTATGAAAGCGCAACAGCTGTTTCAATGACTCGTTTACCTGGAGCCGAAACACCTGTCGAGGCGCTTCAGGAACGAGACTAACCGTGCCAACAACGACCCACATACCATATACGTTAATTAAACAGCATCGGTGCAGCCGAGTAGCACAACTTTGTGAGACCGTATGCAGGAGACTCCCGCGCCGCGATAATTACGGCCCGTGGTATTTAATAAATAATTCAAAGCCCGGCCAATTTACTGGAACACCGTGGAATGTTCTATCCTCGATTGCTTACTACACAATTCGTCCGGTGTAAAACGCAATCGTTCCAGAAGATACCTTTTGTAAATGCAAACGCAACCACGAGGTACCAGCGAATTAATCTCGTCGGTTTGCATTGGGATTACTCCTGCCCATAAAATTACTGCTGCTTGCTAATTTTGCTTCTGATTCCTCGGGCATATTCAAGATGCCTGAAATATTTCCAACAAGAGTTTATTTAGTAAACATTTTTCGATGATCGACATTTTATAAAATTGTATCATATTATGCATTTATATAACTTTGTGCTTATCTTTTGGCAAATATAGACAATGATCGTGCAGTCAGCAATAACGCAAAGTGATAGAGCAATGAGAGTTTATGTTATTGACGTTTATCCAAACAATACGATTGCGATAAACTTTATTCAGCAATTGCCAAGAAGTCAACTGCAGAAGTAGAAAGAATGCAACGAAGTAATCTTACCACCGGTTCCGTTTCGATAAATAAAGGAAGATACTTCGATCCAAGCGAAGCTGAACAGAATAACGGCTTCAAATTGAAGCATTACCATTGGAACGTTTTGCAGAATCCAAACTACTGTGCATCTCGATAAAGATTCACCGTTCTCCGAATTCGGGAAAATCGCGCTTTCTGCGTGAAAGCGTCAATCGGACCAGTCGCGCTCGAAAATTGCGTATTACGACCTAATTTGAATAGTCGCCTGACCAGTCTTTCGGGAACAACAAGAGGCTGGCACGTGTGAATTCTCCGATTTTTTCCATTCAAGTTAAACCACTTTATAGCGGCGTCCAACGATTTTTTCACCTATACGAACCACGCAACTTTCTCGAGTTGTCAATTCATCGATTCATTTGGAATTAGCTTTTAATTAATATCGGGAGAAATCGGTAAGTCCCGTTGATATCTCCTCCATCGATTTATCGTTAAGTGCCGATCCAATTCGACATCCATTAAGTATAAATATTGGGACGAGAGCGCAGCGGCGTCAGGTGTTGATGTGCTCGAAAAAAAGATCTCTCCAATCAATCGGCCCAAACGTTTCATAAGATTTTTCTCGCCTCATGCTCGATCTTATTCCTAAGATCGCACTTACCTCCATTTTCATTGTTGCCACCGAGATGATTTCACACCGGGTACGATGAAACGCTAAGTGGATCTCCTGTCAGACACTCCTTTTGATTATGTATCGCCGAACTCTTGCACGTTTTCCATCGGTTTACCTGATTGTGAACGCGAGTGCTTACTATCTATTATCATACCGCGTAGTTACGTCACCAGGTCGGGTCTTATTTTCACCGCCGAAAGCGGAAAAGTTCCGGAGGCGTACGGTACCGGAAAATTCAAACGGATCCACGACGATCGCTCACGAGAAGCGATCCGGCTTCAACTACCACGCTTCACGGCGACAAGTCGATATTCCTCTTCCTTCCCTGGGGAGGAACGCACCTGGAGGACTTCGCCGAGTTCCTCGATCGATTCCCACAAAAACGATCTCGCGTGATCCACAGGACCCGAGAGCTTAGATCTCTAGAGCAAATAAATCTCTACCCAGATCGACTGGAGGATGCGGTACCGATTTTCTTCATTTCACGACGCGCACTCAGCAACCGGTGGACTTTGCTTGCGGAAAGGACTCGCGGTGCTTGATCATACTTCTCCCCGACGATGCTGCGCCTATAATTTTCGAGACCGCGAGCTTATAATCGAGACGCGACCGGGTTCCGCTCGACGACTGCCATTTTACCTGGATGACCTTGTTCCCCGTCCGTTCTCCAAACAAAAGCAACAGAGCCGAACTGTGTTGCATCCGGCAAAAGTCCCTTCGTTTCGGCTTATCATGTGTGTGTAAATATTCTTTCGTAACATCGATCATTGCCACGGTGCCGAGCCACCTGTAACGTCTCCCTTGTTTCTTTTTTTGGATATGTTCGTATTATTAATTAAATTAGACTGACAAGAACGACTTTTCTGATAACATAGCCGCTTGATTCGAGAATCGTTTCGCTTTTGATCAAAATTTCTTTACATTTCGATACATGTTTCTCGAACGCTTTTCCTTCTTTTAAAAGAAGATAACTTCTTCCTTTTCTGTTCTCCAATTTCTCAATAATTTAATCTTTCTCAACACATCGTGCGATACTTTTTCTGCACGCTATTAAAGTGGACTTTCATATAATATCTGCAACATTACTTTTTATCGATCATATTGCGATAGACTAGCATTTGCCCACAAATCGAAAGTTGCGCAGTGTTTGAAATTTAATTTTATCGCGCCAATTGTGCGTGGCTAAAACGCGCGCGCGCCATCTGTATCCTATGTTTGCATATTTTTTAAATGCACAAGGAATTGTTAAGATTTCTTGTAGAATATTTAAAAGAAAACGTGCATGATAAGTTGATACAATTCTTCTTAAAGTTAACATGATCGAGTTCATTTAAAAATAATATCAACAAATTTTTTTACTGCTTGGTATCTCAGATTTTGTAAATGGATAATTATAGGAACGAGACGGAAGTTGAATTTCCATTGGCTATTTGTATATAAAAATGCTACATTGAATAATAATTAACCAATAATACGAGCTGACCGATTTTCATAAGTTTATTATTAAAAAGAACAAGTTTCGTACATTTAACACGCGGTATATCGTCCCAGGTTTAACAATAATCATATGCAAGTATATCTGCGTCACTGCGCGAGTTCGGTACGTGCATATTATAATAATTACATATTTTAAGTTAATCATTTCTGCGAATCGCCAGGCTTATTATGTCGCGTCAGATTTTTAATTACAAACCAATGTTTGTAAATTTTGCTTCCAGTTAAATACACATGTGATGAATGTTCATCATCTTCTTTTTTTTTGTTTTGTTTCCGACAGCAATATACGTTTCATTGACATACATAAATTCAGTTGTAATGGACAATGTTAACAAAGGAGAACATTGTACGCGAACGATAAGCAAAGAGCAGTTTTCTCCCGTTAGTAGTGAGTGTTTTACATTTCATAATATATATGTAAATATTCTTTGTTCTAAAATGAAATTCATGATGTATATGAGTAAATACAGAACTGTGCTATAAGTCAATCTTCTGTTGCAGAGTTGTCGCCTGCCAAACCAACGCAAGGGAGAAACTTAACGGGACCTGCTCGTCATATAAGAGATTTAGCTGCAGATATTCATGCAGGTGTACAACAGTGGAATGCGCTTCATTTGCGTGGAGTAATATTGCTGAAAGAAATTACTCAAGAAAAACAGAACGAGTCCTATTCTCAAAGATTACAGGAGTTGTGCGATAAATTAGAAATCGTTTGCGATGCATTGGTAATATATTTATCACATAAACATATTTTTAATTAATATTGTTATTGTAAGAATGAATGGTATTAAAGCAAACTATTTTTTATAGGATGATGTCGTAATTAATGTTGCT
The DNA here is from genome assembly GCA_023838395.1 of Holcopasites calliopsidis. Classification (NCBI taxonomy): domain Eukaryota; kingdom Metazoa; phylum Arthropoda; class Insecta; order Hymenoptera; family Apidae; genus Holcopasites; species Holcopasites calliopsidis. The sequence goes on from JALHAQ010000011.1 coordinate 920,372, forward strand.
GAAATTACTCGGCAAATAAAAATAACAGCTTCGTTGGACAGAAGTACGAGTAAACTATTTACAACTTGGCCCAATGTAAAATTTGGTAAAAATAGATATAATTCTACTCCATCTGTTTTTGAGATAATTAGAAATTTGTAACACGCATCATGATTAATTTCAGGCCAAGTTGCAGAATCAATACATGAGGCATATTCTTGTGAAGCAAAGGTAAAGCGTAAAGTATTGGAAGATGTTGCACACTATTCCATGGAATCTTGGAAAATGCTGTTTCTTGCTACTTGGGTGCATCAACCATTATTACCAGAACATGTAACAACATGGTTGGAATCAATGCTAATAGAGACTGGGCATAGATAATTAGAATCGTTGTTGGTACAAATTTTGGTAAGTATTTTCTCTGTTTCAAACGTAAGTCCGTGTTTATAATATTTTTTTGTATTATATCATAACTTACAACTATCGAAATAAAATGCAGATAAATAGAATGACCATTTATTTGTGGCTTTGTAAATACAGTATGTATAGTTTCACAAAAAATGAGATAGATGGAATATAGAATCGAAGTACATAGTCAGAATCTAAGATGAATCATGAAATTCTGTTTTACAATTGGTACCTGAGATCACAATGAGTTAATGCGAGAATATAGACAAGTAAAAATCGTAGTACATTATTTTTTTTTTGCAAATACGGATTGTATGAAATGTATCTTATAGATGCAAGGAACAAAACCTGACGAATGAACATTATATTTCATGATTATTTATAATTAATCTAATGTTACTTAGTGCCATTTAATTATATCGATAATTTCTTATGTATGTATAATACATATGTACAGATAAATACAAAATGAATCATTTCCGTTGCACATAAATGCTATAACAATGTGGATGGAATTATCTCCTAGATCTTTCAAATATTCTTAGTGATATCGCATTTTATACAATAGCTGTAAACAGTCCATTTTAAGTAAATAATTATTTCTAATAACAGAAGTTACATCTTCGCTGCATCAGTACTCTATTGTCCTGCCACCATGATTGATGCAATCTTGAAAAATTCGCTATTCATTGAAATTTCCTTTAAAAAATCTGATGATTTGGAGATTGGAGGATCTTGAGATTTAATCGTAAAAATAATTTGTGCATAATCGTTTCTGTAACATTGTATCTAAAAGAAAGCTAAAGTTACGTGTGTTGGAGACAAACAGTATGTCCAGTAGTTTTGAGAAATTATATTTACGGAAAACATTAGTGTTCACATTTTATACTACTCGATACGTAATTGTGATAGATTCATTTACTTATTTCCTGCTTCATTATGTAGTACTAAGAAACTTCTTTAAAAAAGCTGAGCATATATGAAAAAATATTACTTGCACTATGTGTATGATTTAAAGACCGTTTACTAGAAAACAAAACATTTTTGTATCCCAGTAATAATTCGTTTTACACTGAAGACAGTATAACAAAGTAAAGCTTCTTTATACATTCTAAGTTTACAATGATATTATCGTTTTTGATCACGAAATATACATTATACACAATAAATATAACAGAACAGTCTTATTTACATACACATTCCAGAATATAAGACATTATATTACTTTACTATTGGTACTCTTCGTTCGAATATGGAAGTTATAATATATTAATCGCGATACTGTCAGAAGTCCTATAAAAAAATATCTACACCACTGTGTAACCTTGCATATGCAATTTCGTAAATTGCATAAGTTCGATAGTATTATTATACACTATACATATTATTTCAACTTTTTTAGGAACATCTTGCACGTGATCATCCAAGAATCAACTTCTGGTGTTTCTATCGAATTCTTCGCTCAATGCCTCGAAATCGAGCTCTGTGTCCAAATTTGAATTATTTGGCATCAAATTGTTCTCTAAAATATTATCTGGCATGATATTTTTCAGTCGTTCAGATACCAATTCGTCGACTAAATTCGACTGATCCACGAGATGCAATTGCTCGACTAATTTCTCATCGATTAACAAGCTTTTATCTATCACCCCGCTGGTGTTTAAAATATCTAAATGTGCAATGTGATCGTACTGAGCTATTTTCGACATGTCCAAATTCTCCGAGCTGCCGAATATGCTAGTATCACAATTATTGGAAATGATCGGCACTGTATCTTGAAGTACGGGTAAGTTGTCTGAAATTTTACAAGCGGAAGTAGCAGGCATTATTTTGCAAGAGCCTGTGTCTAACGGCGCGGATTGAGTCTTCACGCAATTTATGTCCGACGAAGTCATAGGGATTATCTTGGAAACCAATTTTTGGTATCCTTTGGCAAAGTTTTGAGAACCATTTTCCATAGGACTTAATCCGTTATGCATTTTATCGAAATTTTGTGTATCTTGCTTCGTAAAAGCGCCTCCCATAGCACCACTCTCTAATTTAACGAAACCCTGCTCCACTGGTTCTAATTTTATGAACGCTTGTTCCATGTGCCCTATCTTCGATTGTTCATAACTATCCTCAACTTTACAAAAGTTTGTCGATCCCAAACTGTTCCCCAGCTTTGCGAAGCTCTCTTTATGACTCTCCAGTTTCTGATAGCTGGGTACCTTTGGTGGCGTGATATCCACCTTTTGGAATCCAGGATTGTCTGAAATCTGATTTTGTATCTCTGGACTCGAAATTAACAACTTCGCTATGTTGTTGGATTTATTCGTCTCCGTATTGTTCACAGGACTAGGATGTCTTCTCATCAGCGTTAAAGCTGATAGTACTTCCGGACACGTGGGATTCGCTACGGACTCGTTTCTTCTGTCGCTTAAAAAGTCGGAGACACTGAGATCCGAACTCTCGGAAAATCCACTAGACATTCGTTCTTCCATATTTTCTTTAGCATCTTCAGAGTTATCCATCTTCTGAATCTTAAGAGGGGGTTCTCCAGTCTCGTATGTACTACAAATAGGCGCCTCAATCTTTTTTAGAGCTTCATGATTTATCTTATATACACCTGGATTAAGACCTAAGGCATCACAGAGCGACTCCTCGCTAATATCGATCAAATCCTTGCTCGAGTCTTCGTCGCTATTCGCTATTGTTAACATTGTCCCAGTTTTCTCACGTATCTTATCCATTAATTGTTTTAACTCGTCCAAGAAATGTCTTACATTATATTCAGACTTTAGCACTAACAAGTCGAATAAGGATTGTGCGTTAAGTACCGGCTTTGCGGCTATCTTTATTATCTCGAGATCTTCGCAAGCAGAAATCGCTTCCCGTAACTTTATCTGTCGTCTCTCCGATTTCGCTTCTGGCGTCACATAAGCCCACGGTCCTCGCTTCTTTCCTTTACGCTTCAGAGGATCTTGACTTCCGTTCTGTTTTAGCTCGGGTTCAGGCGTCGGAGGCGGTAGCTGTGCAGGACTACCATGGTCAGGGTTCATCTCGAAATGCCTCGCCATACGAGTGCGTCCTAAATAGATTTTATTACATGTTGGACACCTGAAATGATCCGATATCTTTCTTTTCGGCACTTCTAAGCCTGTTAGTAATTCTTTCGGCGACTCTTCCTCCTCCAGCTTGTCATTGTTGGTATTATAATCGCTATAGCCACCATCTGAATCGTCCAAATCCGGTTGCAAGAAATCTAAATGATGCAAATGTTTATAATCTCGCACCATGTGCCTCGGTGGTCGGGAAAGTCTGCCAGATCGTGTTCTGGCTACAACCTTCTTCCGTTCATCCTGAAGGGAATACAAATATATTAGGTAAATAAAACACCTACAATCCGTAAAACAATAATGAAATCCACCTTCAGCTCTTCCTGTTCCTCGTCAGGAATTGGTAGCGGTTTAGGTGGTAGGGAAGAAGGTTTAACAGCACCCTTCCTTGGTCTACCCCTTTTCTTTCCAGTACGGGCTTTTAATAAATTACTCGGATTTCTAATACGTAAATCCAGATCTTCGGGAAACACAACCCTGTATTTATGAATCGTTTAGAAAGAAGATTCCATAACATGTGGGAAGCATGTATACTGACCTGTACACCACTCTCTCATTCGGAGCAGTGGCTTCTTGACTACGCTGCTGCAAAACATGCGCAATTTGTTTCAACTGTGATTGCGACAGACGTTGCATACTAAAATAAGTATAATTAATAGAAATTGCCAAAAATTTTCAAACTGTATTGCATATATCCATCTTGTTCACATACCTATGAAACGTTTGGCCCTGTTGAACTATTTGTATAGGATTATCACTAGAGCCCAATGGTTTAGGCACATCCGTAGGGTCATTTACTACTGCTGCTGTAGGCTTTATAGCAGTAGCTTTAGTTTTTTTAGTCAGTTTAGGATTTGTTCCATTCGCTACAATATTAAGTTTTTGTTTGCTAGTTTCATTATGTATCGATTTTGCGGGTTCAAACGTTCCACCATCCTGTTGTGTTACAGGTACTTTTTGAAAAGTACTCTGCTGATTACTCACGATGTTAGAAACATTAGGCATCGCGACAGTTACACTGTGCCTAGTTGTGTTATTGAATGCAATCTTTGCTTGAGGCTTTAAGATCGAGATTGGTGTCGAAGACACTTGCGTCGGTTTTAAGACTGACATAGAACATGTTGTTGCTGTTTTTATATCTTGGGTTTTAACGATGGACGTGGTACGAAGTACGACCGGCATATTAGAATTGGTAGCTTTTGGTGCTCCGGTCGTTCCTGTAGACTTTTTGAAGCTGGTGGTCTTTGTTTTAATAAGTTGGGGAGGTATTTGCACCGTTTTTAAAAATTGTGCAGGAATAGCTGTAGCTATGCTAGTATTACTTAAAATTTGATTAGACTTTGGAAGCATGGTTGATGCACCTTTCAGCACCGAAGTTAACAATTGTTGAACGTTCCCCCTTTGAAGAGGTTGCGACGTCTTTACCATTGGAGATAAACGTATTTGCGAAGTAATGAGATTTTGTGTTGCACCAGATGTAGTATTTGCTATAGCGTTAGAAATATGCGTTGTAGCAACCGACTGATTTTGTATTTCGCGAGCACCTGTTACGAGCTGAGAAGTATTTAACAATTGTGCGGATAAACCGCTAGTATTCAATAACTGAGCCGTTATAGGAGTAGCCTTTATTATTTGCGGTGACAAATTGTTTAATATTGCAGCCTTGGAAAGTAATATAGAATTGGTACTTGTATTAGTATTCAGTGAATTTACAGTGTTAACAGAATTAACAGCCGTGGCAGTAGGTTTACTTGAACTTTGTAGTAATCTAATATTCTTTGATGGTTTCATTATCGATTGGGCCGGTTTTATAATAAACTGCGAAGATGGTAAAATCACAGGCAATTTTTGTAAGATTTGTGCCCGAGAATTAGGTATCATGTTCAGTTGATTTTGTGCTATGCTATCTCCAATAGTATATTGCAGCTCGTTTTCATGAATATGCCTCGCTTGTGCAACATCCGCTTTTAGCATGCGAACTTTTGGTTGCTCTAAAACTATCGCCCGTGTATTCGAACTTTGGTGAATTATACTGTTCCGTTGTTCGATTATCTGCTGAGATTCATGATTTTGACCGTTTATGTTTATATCGTTCAGGGATAAATCATTTTCAACGCGATCTTGTTCTGCCTGAGATACTTTTTGCATATGCCACTCTTGAAAATCGATGCACTCCGTCTTGATCAAATCTACATCGTCCGATTTTTGTACTTCTTCGGGCCGATAATTCAGCTGATCGATTGTTATACAATTTTGAGAGGAGAACGAGGTGGCTCGGTTCTGCATATTAATGCCGTTCCTCGCGGAAATATTTTCTTGTATGCTCGTAGTTAAATTATCTTGATCGTGTTGATACATAACCTCCTCGTTCGTGTTCACCTCAAAGGTTAGTCCCAAAGCCGCCGCTTGTTCTGGGGTCAAATGGATTGTTTGGGAATCATTGTCGCCGCTTTGTAAAAACGCGACGAACTCGTTATCGTGATCGTCATCGTCAACAACTTGCTGGAACGCTTGTTGAAGAAGATCAGAAGCACCAGTAGATGCATCATTTGTAAACACTGCTGTGTTCGAAATCTCTGCCATATCCCACACTTTCTCCACTTTTCAGCTTGTAAAACGTAGTCACGGACCAGTGACGATCACTTTCATGTTTTAGAATATCATTTTACATAATTGTTTATTCAGAAATATCTTGTTGCAATTCACGTCTATTCAATTTCGCTGTACCTACACGTTTTTCGCGCAAACAGAAACACACAAGCTACGTGAAGCATGCCGCAGGTGCGGCAAAGAAAATGGCGACATCAACGCTGCGATAGTTTTCCCTAATTGGAGAATCGGCCATTGATAATTATCGATAGTGAAGAAAATACATTTGTTGTACAGTAGTTGCGAGGTTGGCAATTCTTATTTATATGTTATTTTCATTGCATCGTATTTATTCGATGTCGTAGTACGCAGGGAACGGTTGTGTGTAATGAAGTTACGAATCATACTCAAATAATAATCCCGTGTACGATTAGTTTGTGTTATTATAAAAATATACTCCATATCAAGGTAGAAAGAACAATCAGTTAGAAGAACTAAGTGTTTAACAAATCTCTAGTGTTAGGTTAGACAATCTTTACGTACAGTTCATTGTTTCGAAGACTCGAATGATCGAAAATGAATGTTTGTTTTAGTTTATCCATTTGTTGCTCGTATTTTAGTCCAATCTTGTCACCAATATTGATATTGTACGAAGCAACTACTCGTATGATTTATTGAGGTTCCCGCAATTCACAGAGATACATTGAATTTGTATCAATCTTAATTGTTGTTAATCACCAATTCTGACATGTCTAGTTCATGATAATATTTCGAAGCTTAGTGAATTCGGAATCCAAAATAATATAAAAGGAATTATTAAGTAGATAAACACAGTGCGAATATGGTAAGTGTCATCAGTGATTAAGGTTCTGTTGATAAAGAGTACATCAGTTCAGCTACAGATAACATGATTCACAACCGAGCGCTATAGTTTATATACGTCTTTCATTATTCACATCTTACTCAACAATGAAGCATTCGAATTTGTAATATTTTCAATTTCACTATAAAAATTCGATTTATTTCATTTTCAAATTTTACACTTAATAAAATGTCCGTAGATATATTGTACGATATCATATGAAAGAGAATATTACAATAATTAGACGCTGTATCTTTATTTTCGAAATGTAGAAAAGTCAGAAGTCTCGAATAAACTAGTTTTTAATTAATTTCAAACAAGCATTATTTATTATGCTGTTCATAGTAGCGAGAATGTTTGTTATTCTAGGATGATGATGATCAGTATCAAGCTGGTTATGACGTTGGTTCATTCCCTAAAGATTTCGGGTATGCTCCATTTGACGGAGAAACAGAAGGATCTATGGATCCTTTAACAGGAGAACAAAAACCTAGGATACTTTTAATGGGTCTCAGAAGGTATTTAAAAACCTAACTACAATAATATTAATTGCCTCATAGCTAATCACTCTATTAGCAATTAAAAACCATCATTTTTAGGAGTGGTAAATCGTCGATTCAAAAAGTTGTATTTCATAAGATGTCACCGAACGAAACATTGTTTCTGGAAAGCACGAATAAGATTATTAAAGATGATATAAGTAATTCTAGTTTTGTTCAGTTTCAAATTTGGGACTTCCCCGGGCAAATTGATTTTTTTGATCCAACTTTTGATAGTGATATGATATTCGGTGGTTGTGGAGCATTAGTTTTTGTTATCGATGCTCAGGATGATTACATGGAAGCGCTTAATAAACTTCACTTGACTGTCACAAAAGCATATAAAGTTAATCAAGCGATAAAATTTGAAGTGTTCATTCATAAAGTTGATGGTTTGTCCGATGACTGTAAAATGGAGACACAAAGGGACATACATACAAGGGCCAATGATGATCTTGTGGATTCCGGTAAATGAAACAGTTAATTAAAAACTTCAACATAGCTAATGGTACTATATGAATATCTGTATAAATCTCTTCTAGGATGCGATCAAATACATCTGAGTTTCCATTTGACGTCCATATACGACCATAGTATATTCGAAGCATTTAGTAAAGTTGTACAGAAATTGATACCACAGTTACCGACCTTAGAGAATTTGCTTAATATACTCATATCAGTAAGAGAAAACTTGAATGTACAAATATCTCACTCATTTAGTACACAGTAATACGTAATATGTTTTACAGAATTCTGCGATTGAAAAAGCATTTTTGTTCGATGTGGTATCAAAAATTTATATCGCAACAGACAGTTCTCCTGTAGATATGCAAAGTTATGAACTTTGTTGTGATATGATTGATGTTGTTATCGATGTATCTTGCATATACGGGTATGTCTCTTAAGAATTTTCGTATGGAAATATCGTAGATTATGCACTCTTATGCATGGCAAGATATATTAATTTTAGACTAAGAGAGGATTTAGAGGCTGCAGCATTCGATAATCAAAGTTCTAGTTTAATCAAGTTGAATAATGGTACGATTTTGTATTTACGGGAAGTCAATAAATTCTTGGCTCTGGTGTGTATATTACGGGAAGATAATTTCGATCGACAAGGTAGTATAACTTCTGAATAAAGTTCATTAATAAATAATGAAACTAAACTGAAGCTGAAGCTTTATCTAAAATACTATATTTTCCAATTTGCAGGTGTAATAGATTATAATTTTCTTTGCTTTCGGAAAGCTATACAGCAAGTTTTTGAATTGCGTAATAAAGCTCTAACTGCAACAAATGTTAATAATCATTCGACACCGCCTATCAACTTAAACGAGAGCTCGAATGTCCCCACGGTATCACAGAGTGGAGCAGTGGGGCAAAATGGTACCGTAGTAAGTGTACAGAATTTCGCGCAAAGCAGAATTTTCCTTTGAACTACTGTGTAAAACAAAAATTTGTTCATTTCTGTTTTACACTCTTCAAACGAACGATATATCACGATCATGTTATTCATAATTTAATTTTATAAATACTTCTTTAATACAAGGTATAATTATTTGGTTACTTCTTACCAATTTTTTTAACGGAATTGCATTCAACGATTTACATAAATGTATATATACGTATAAATACATATATTATTATGTACCAAAATAAATTATGAAAATAATAGTTCGTATACTTAGTTTCTAGTTCTTGATACAAGTCTCTCGCGTTCATTATTCTAAAGTAATACAAGGGCAATGCTTCTAAATTAATATTTATTTGAAATCTTACGTTTGTTAGAATGCTTTATTAATTATTCACGTATCTCTGAATTGCCATCGTCATCGGTGAAATCTTCCACTTCGCGTTGTAAAATGTATGGAGACAAATTGACCGTAACAACGCTTTCTTCTAATTGGTACCAACGTATGTAGGAAAATGTTTGCTCGTACTCGTTTAACGTAACATCATTTGGCAACGAATTTTCGGAATACAAACTGAAAAGTGTAGGTGTCAGAGATTTAAATTACTGCATATAAATTATCTCAAATCTTATAATTGTAAAATTCTTACCTACTATCGTACCAATCCATTTTATGAATTATCTTTGGGATTGGAATGGGAATTCCGGAGGGTGGTAAATATTGGTAAGCTATTTCTATGAGCAAGCTGCGACTGAGATTATTAAGCAGACTTGCAGTAGTGTCACTCTTTACGTACATATTTCTCATACCGATTTGATATTGTAGTACTAATTCATCTGAAATGGATATATCAGGGGTTGGATGGTTTGCAGGATATTGGAATGAAAGGACAATACATTGATAGAATAAATTTAAAAAACTCCACTTTTATTCTGCAGTATAAAGTAATATACTTCCAATGTACAAATCATTCGACAGAACGCGTAATATTACAGTTCTCATAATTATACAAATAATGTTCGATAAATTATAACGTATCTGTTGAAAGTTGTTGAATATACAAAGCATATACACATGATTTATTAAAGGGTATACCGTAGCTCTGTTAATTACAAAGCATTAGTATGGGCAACACTACTTTTGTTAATGAACACGTAGACCTTTGCATTTTGTGAACACAAAGAGAAACAGTACTGGTAGTTAGCAATACAATTTGCTGCAATGTTATTTGTTGCGAACGTGGTATTGTTACCAAACTAAAAAAATGTTTCTTTTATATACATCAATGTTAAACATATGCCATACTGCAATTAAATGCAGAGCTTAAGCCTGTCACTGTGAACAAAACAATTAAAAAAAGAAACATTAAAAAGCAATATAAATTAGCATGCTATTTCTTTCGATTGTTAGTAATGATTCTAAAAATTCTGTTCAAGGTACTGTAACGACACGTTTATAGCAGTTTCACGATTTATTTCACTACCGACGACGAGATACTTGTGGAAAACTTGAAATCATTGCGAAATATGTCGTATAATGCTGTCAATAAAATATCAGACTTACAGTAATTTGCATCCTTGTTTTGAACTGCGTTATGCAAAGCTAGAGCGAGGTATGTATGGTATTTATTATAACTGTTTTCTAATACATCCAACTCTTCCGAAGCGAACATCAATTTTTTATAATTCCATCGAGTTCGTACGTGACTGCACATTTCAATTAACTGAAATTAGTTCGCGTAAATTAATAATTCATTTTGCGAAGTGCGTATGACAAGTAACAATGTTTAATATATATACGTACGTTGTTTATTGTTGCCATTAGGTCCTCATACTCGCTTGTTAACAAACAATGTTCGTGAACCTTTCTTAAATATTCGTTATGAACTGCAATTGCAATTATGGGGAAATGATTACTCGTGCATAGACGTATAGGAAAGTAGCACAATATCAATAGATTCATTATTTCTCGGACGAAAGTTTTACCTGATACAATCTCATCGAGACTGGCGGCTACAGTCAAAGATTTCTCAAACACAAGACTCAAATTTTGCAGTACTTGACCTGATAAGTATGTATGTATCGAAGTGATTGCGTGTAGCAAGCAAAATCGCAAGCTTTCGATACGTCTTATGTGAAACTGTTCCAATTTATTTCGTTTACGCGTTGACTTGGAACCTTCCAAATCTGCAAGAAACATTATTATTTATAACATCTGACTAAAAGGGGAGGATTAAAAGTCGCTCTTACGCGTTTACTTTCTTACCGCTAAACCTTAAGTTGTTTAAAGTCCATAAAGCCCATTTCACTTTTAATTGAAACCTAAATATTTCGTTGTACTTGACAAAAGTCTTTTCATTCAAGACAATATTTATAGGCCAGCCTATTGCATAATATAATGTTATATTATCCACTGCAATTAATACTTTGTCGGTGTTAATATTAGAGACTGTAATGGACCAGCGGGCACTTGAAGAGGGCCACCACTGTGATAAGATTTCTTCCAATATACAGGATAAGTAGTATGCGTTGTTCCACATTTGGTTAGTTTCAATCTAAATATAAAAGAAGTTTAATAATTAACAGTGCAACGTAACAACACTGTTGTATGTTACAATTGTACCTCTTGAAACAATCTTTGATAAAATTTATTCATAATGTGTCCTGCTTCCATCATGTAAACTGATCTCATTAATGTTAAATGCGATTCCAATTTATATTCTTCGGACATAATATTTTTGACTAATTTACTAGCTCCGCTATATCGTACAGTCACAATTTCCGACAAAATATTTTCCAATATTTTTCTGAACGGTAATATATAATTTTCTACTTTTTCGAGCCTAAAATATTTCATTTTTGAGTCAACATTTTTTTTTACTATAATAGTAACTTACAGTACGTATAATAAAAGTACCTTTTAAATATATTATTAGTATCTACTTTAGTACTTCGAACTGTAACATCATTAGCATTAGCATTAGCATTATTTTGCTTCAGAAGCTCAGGAGGAAGATAATCCTCGAAAGCTTTCAATAAAAATGGATTATTAAATTCGGTTAATTGTTGTATGATAGTTCTATCTATATCTTTGTCGTACTCATTTTCTGTAACTTCACCCTGATGAGAAGAAGATACTTCTTCTTCTTTTTCATTATCTTTACACACGCAATACTTCAAAATTTCTGTTTCCAACTTTGTGTAGAATTCATCGACCAATGATTTTTTTGATCCTACAAAAATAATAAGTATAAATTATACATTTGAAGTAAAATTCGAATAGTACGACAGCTAAATAATTAAAAGCATCATGTACCATTATCTCTAATATTAATACTCCATATGTCTGTAATTCGGTCTAAAGATATTAACAATTCAACGCTCTGCCCTATATGTTGCAGTTTTCTTACTAAAAATTGCATTATTGGATCTGCTAAACATATACTATCCAGAGATCTCAAAGAAAATGTTTCATATTGTTCATTGTTTTCTAAAACTGCATTACTTGGCAATCTAGAATGGGAAATAATTATTATTCATCGTTTGTAATTATTCTAATTTTACATCCAAATATTTTTACCTGAAAATCACAAATTCTTCCCTCCAATCTTCAAACCGACCCTCGCTTAACCACGTGTCGATTATATTTAAGTAAACATTAAGACTAGATAAATATAAACTGATACAAATATTCGTTCTCTTCTGATTATGTGACTTTTGTATTTCAAAGAACAAAGATGATAACAGCTTCGATGCGCATTTCCAATTTGGATAAGCTTTCCAATTAGATACAATCTTCGTATGAACTTCGTGTAAAACTTTTACACTGTATGAATTTTCCCTTAGAATCGACGACAAAGACAAAAATGTAATAGTTCTATCTGAAAAGTAACGCAACGATGCAAAGTCAAGTATCTCGAAAAGAAATTTAAACTTGTTAAGTTTTAGAAAAACTTTCATTATACCTTGTTTCATAAGATCTTTCTCCACATTAATTATTTCGTTTTTAAACTTCATCACGTGTTGTTGTAGAGTTGCATTATATGTTTCATAAGTTAAGGGTGGTTTTTTCGGGAAATCACCGTGGTCTGAATATAATTTAACGCCGAACTGTTCTATCTCGTGTATCATAGAGAAATACTCGCAAAACGGCGAAAGAATACTATCGAAAGCCGCCTAAAATTTTCTAATACTAATACTTTTAAATAGTCGAACCTCGTGCGAACACTGTATACGTGTTAGAACTGATTATCCTTTGCATACTCACAGTAGTTAAACTAGGTATAGATATATCAGGTCGAACAGAAAATTCTGCTTCACCGTTTTGTTGAAATACTACCATATGCTTTGGAGCATAAAACATCCATAGTAATTCCCTGCATACTAAATATTCGCTAAGAGTTCCAAGCGTGTAGTAATCACCTCCGGTTGCCATATGCCTGTATAATATCGATGTATTAGAAAATTCAAGAAAAAGCAATACTCTAAAGAATGGATTAAGTACCAAATTTCACAAAGATGTGCATCGCAAAATCTGCTCTTAACCGGTTGTTTTCTCCATTCTAATTCATTCCACCATGTATTCTGGACATTCGACGTCAACCAATTTTTGGAGTTGAGTTCTTCGTTGAGTGCCAAAGACAATTTATTCAATTCGTTATCGATACTCGGTATACATATTACTTTATCTGAATCGGATGCCTTTGCTGGTACATCTACATTTGCATTACTTTCTTGATTGCTAGCTTCCTCATTACCATCGCTGGACCATTCCTATTAAAAATGAGTTATTAGTACGAGTGGATTATATTAAATGCGTTTTACAAAGTGAATTTTTACAATCTAAGATAACAAAGAATATTTACACTATCCGTATCGCTTTTATAATCGTCGAAAAACCTCTCCTGACCCTCCCGCAAATATTCTGCCCAATCAATTTCTTCTGGAGCTTCGTTATCATTTTCGCTGGTTGCATTAAAAGTAAATTCTCCGCGTGTTAACTTTAACAATTCCAAATCGGATCTACAAGTTTCCTTGGCTAATTCAAGCAATAGAGTTAATAGATACCATTGCACATCGTACTGAGGATGCTGCTCGAAATCGAAACTCGAAAGAAATATATCGACCAATTCCTCGAATTTCTTTGCAACATCATATTTTCCATGAATTGAAAGCTTCGTTATTTGAGCTTTAATAGCTTCCTTTGTAGTATTGCTATTGACGGACAGATATCGGTGATGCTTGATATGAGTTGTACAAAATCGTTCGCATATTTTAAATCCCTCTTCATTCTCCTACAAATTATATAAACAAGGATTAGGATACATTAAACATATTTTTGCTTTTCACATGATAAATAGATGTATAAAATAAATATTACCTCGAACGAAGTTATTGCTGTTATTAACTTTTTTATATCATTGTGTATATCATTCAATACTTTAGTAGCCATGCTTGTTTAAAACATAAATTTATTATGATTTTGAAGATTGAAAATATTCTTTAATCCACGAAAAGTTATTATCGGGAAGAGTATCATAAAATTTCTAACCCTTCGAAACGCTATATTTAATTCTTTGTATAAATTTGAAATATTAACGTAACTTTCTTTAATCGTTCGTGGAGGATCTAAGATCCATCACCGATGACACAGGAATACGCGTTTTATTCAAATAAAATCCGTATTAAATATACTTGGAAGGAAAACAGGCTGCGACTCAATCGCATACGCATAATTTTCAAAACATGAAACTCCATTTTTAAAATACAAACCGATGGTGTGTTTTATATCAAGTAGAATAAGTACAATGGGTAAACAGAAATCTCATATTTCTTTTTACGACACTTCACTATACTGCCAATAGCATCGAGGTATTAGGATATTATTTTTTAAAAATAGAATATTAACTCTTTCAATGTAGTAAGTTAAAAAAAAAATTCAGTACAGTAAAAATATAGGTAGGAGTTGGAAAATGATACAAACTGTTTTCATTTTATAGCGAAATTTATTTAATTAAAAAAGAAAGCTATGATTACAATTATTTATTAGTATAAATGAGGTGGTAATGTGACTAAGTCTCACATGCGTGTATAAACACATTACATATTACGATGCTACATAACAATATAACTTTTTTTTATACAATCACGATGGAAGACGTGACATACATAATATGGTCAAATATAATGAAATTTTGAATAAACTCAAAGATTGCGGTAAATGCTGTAAATTCACGACTTCAATCACTTTGGTCCCATTTTAGGGAGAACCAAAAATATTTTATGGAATGCGTGTTCACATAATGTGTACTATCAATAATATAAGTTTACAACATTTCCCATAAAAGAGTTACAATTAGCAGAATTAAAAAGCGAGTACACGTCGTTTCACATTTTCTATGAAGCTTTTCACAACTTCATACATCTTATTATTTAAACAATGTACAAAGAATTACTTAAAAATATTCACACTTATCTCTGATACCATAGCCTTTCCATTTCTGTTTTCTTCTGTACACATGAAAAGAACTTGTAAGATTAGTTTTATCCAAAGTACATGTACCCTGCTTCTGTACATGATTCTATTGGCGCGAATAGAATGAATTTCACGAAGGTAACTTCGGTGGAAGAATCGGTACTTAATTGATCGTTTTCACATATTTAAACTTCCTGAGGACTAAGTTATGAATGACAAAATAATACGCTTGAACTGAAACGTAAATAACATTGACATGTGATCGATATTGTACATATTAACGAAAGATAATGATCTTATATAAAAATAAGTATCGAGTTATTTTTAGTAGTACATGCATATGAGGGTGCATACGTTTCTGTGAATGATGATAGGGGTCTTATAATTACAACTCATCCTTTTCATCCAGATCTATATCGCTAAGATCAATTTCTTCTTCTTGCGGCAATTCCGCATCTTTGCCGTCCCAAGGTGCAACTTCTAAAATTTCGGGCAACTGGGCTCCTTTCAGAGGTGCTGTGCCTCCTCTTCCATAACTTAGGTCGCGTAAGAATTCATTTATGCCATCGTAGGAGAAGCTTCCCTTTAATAGCGAATATTTCATTTTCTTCGTATTCACGGCAGCTAATGCTGGATATCCAAAGCCTCCGATTTCTAATGCAATCTCGATGTTAGGCTGAGCACCAGCCTCGGTCCAAACCCATCTACCAAAAGGTATATTAATATATATTTTCATATAAAATGAAAAACGAATTATTCATTATTTGCTTTGATAGAATATATAGAGAATTTATACATACCCCCACATTTTCTGTTTATATTTTTCCCCGAGTTTGTTCAAGATTCCTAAGTATTTATTCCTACAATCTGACTGGCAATCCAAGATGTGCGGCAAAACAGATACGATACACAACGGTTTATCCTCACAAGCTTCTCTTAAACTTTTCTCATTTACAATTTGAGTTACTTCAGGAGCTGGAACATTTTCAGCCAGTTTCTCAAGGGCCCAGTTCACGATATCGTTACTCGTTCGGCCACCGTCGTATTCTTGCACAGAATCAAAGGATTTTTTACCAGAAGCAAAGTATTTAATGGTAGGATATCCTTTTATTTCAAACTGACTAGCCTGTGATAGAAATATTTTTACAGAGTAATTCGATGGCATACATAGAATGCAACTCGGATATGACTGACTGTAAAGATAATTGTCCACTTACTTTAACTCTGTGTACAGTAGCATCGAGGGCACCCAATTTCACTTTTCCCTTCAGTTCGCTCGCAGCTGATGCCCAATTGGGAGCCAAGTTTTTACAATGTCCGCACCATGGAGCGTAGAATTCAACTAACCACATATCCTCAGAATCCATTACCAATTTCTCAAAGTTCTCATCTGTTAATTCAATCACATCCTTGGAATCTTTAGACTATAGTGACAACAAAAATTGCTTTATTATCAGTTGCTTCTCTTATAATCATTACTACTGTTATATTTGTAAGGCACTACATTCACCTTAGAATCTCCGCTATTTCTTTTGCCACCTAAATTTCTACGTGCTTTCTGTCCAGCTGCATTTAAAGCAGCATCTACGATCCCTGCTGCTGTTCTTGGTCCGTTATAGTCTTCAGGTTTATTGTCCACACCAAAGATTTTAATCGTGGGAAAACCTTGAATGTTATATTTTGCTCCAAGAGACTTATGTTCATCAGCGTTTACCGCGCCAACTTTCACTATACCCTATAATAAGATTTACATTCATTCGGTGACTTTTAATGATAATATAACAAAAAAGGAATATAGTTAATAAAATTATAATTACCTTTAAGGCAGTCGCAGCCTTATCGTACTCAGGTGTTAACATTTGACAATGACCACACCATGGCGCATAGAATTCTACCACCCAAATGTTATCGCTATTTAACACTAAATTGTCAAAGTTGTTTGGTTTGAGATCTACGACATCCGAGTTGGAGGAGTACATACAATGGGCTCCCGCAACTAACAGTAAGATACCTAAAAGAAATAGAAATTTGCACGCATGTGATACAACGAAAGAGATTAATTTGCATAAAATCAGATGAATATGTTGATAATACAAATAGAAAAAGTTCTCCTAACGGTACATATCTGCCGGCAAAATTTAGTGGCGAAAATTCACAAAATATATTAAATGTATTGACTGCTGAGGCTTACCAAGAAAACGTCGCATTTTGCTTATTCAAGCTTAATAATCGTTTCACAATTTCTCCCAAAAAGTCATTCACCGAAGATCTTTTGAATATATAAAATCGAAACGAATACAATCGAACAAAATCTTCTCTCCCACAGTTCAATCGTCTTACGTTTCCCCCTCTTTATAACCAGATACATCTTTTCGTGGATCGTTCTGATTGGCTGTTTGTAATCAGCAAGCACACATTACAAAGAAAGTAACCGTAGAAATAGTTTGCGTGGGATGATCCAAGATCTTTCGACAAATATGGTTAAAATTGGTCCTTTCTTCGTCCTACAAACCAAAAAATTATGCTAAATCATAATGCGGAGATAATGAGGAAAATTTCGTCCTACTTGATCTTTTAAAAACATTGAAATAAGATATTTTCCTTTTTGCATTGTTTTAAATTGGGGGATTCACGTCATGAGTAATTTATTCATACTTTGTAATTTATAATCATAATATGTACACAGTGAAGGAGTAAATATACGTAAATGTGAGAGCCAATCAAATAGTCTGGTGTTATGATTACGCACATAATGGCGCCAGTGGTACTAGTAGCGCTGCGCCATGCAGTCAGTATCAGACTGATACTGACCAGATCGTCAAGTGTTGGTATAGGAGTATTGACTCTGAGGTATTTTTAATAAAATAAATTATTAACTTAATAACGAAATTGCTGAGTTACACAAGCAATTACTACAAACTGTATAAACATATATTTATTAGAAAATGTCGGAGAATCAGTACAAAAGCGTGACCCATTGCATCTTTGACATGGATGGGTTACTACTCAGTAAGTGATCCTTATCTTATTCTATATTTTCAAAAGATGTATGATAATATCACATGCATCGAATTGATTCGGTTAGATATAATCTATACGTGACATAACAGTTAGGAACAATCATTATCAATTATATTATTTCTTCCATTAAACCGGTGTCACTGTAAGCCGCAGGTGAAAGGTTAACTTGCAGATAAACCTACGTATAAAACTACGAAAGTAGTAATTTTGTTTTATCTATGCACGTGTAGTAATGAATAAAGTTGCAATGGGGAATAAAAATTAACATACACCATTCATCTCTATGAGCGGATTCTACCGTCAATGAAAGGGTTTAAATAGCACTCATCGTTGCGTGAGTTGTGTGTCCTTTACTCCTACGTTTTTGGGAAGCTGTGTTATAGAATTTCGTAATACATTCTTATGGATGTACATGAAACGATCACATTTGAAAAATTATCTTCAACACAGTTTCCACAAAATGATATACAAGTTGCGAATCCTAGTTAAAATCATTGAATTAAATGAATCTCGTTATAGTATACCGATAATGGAAATAATCTTGTATTAAAATCTTAATAGATACTGAACAACTTTACTCGGAAGCCTTTAATCGCATTACTAATCGCTATGGAAAAGAGTTCACATGGGAGCACAAGGCGAAAACCATGGGGTTTAAAACCAAGGCTTGTGCGCAAGCCGTAGTTGATATGTTATCTTTACCGATCACAACAGATGAATTTGAAAATGAGGTTGTTCAAATATACCAAGAATTATTTCCTTCAGCGGACCTTATGCCGGGTAATACGTTCGTACGTGTTCATGGAAAAATGAAATAGGTTTTTAAGGTAAATAATTTTGTATATTTCATTGGAAAACAGGGGCTGAACGATTGTTGAGACATTTGAAAGAAAACAATGTTCCTATAGCGTTAGCCACAAGTTCGAACGAAGAAAATTTTAAATTAAAAACACAAAGGTGGACGAACATATTCGATTTGTTTCATCATAAAGTTCTCGGTGGCTCGGACCCTGACGTTACTAACGGTAAACCAGCACCGGATATCTTTCTGGTTGCTGCAAGACGTTTTCCTGATAACCCTCAACCCTCGCAGGTTTGTTAGATTTCGCATTACTACTTGCTCGTGTTCATTTCGTAATTATTATTACATTAAATATACTTTTAGTGCCTTGTGTTCGAAGATGCTCCGAATGGTGTAAAAGCTGGCCTTAATGCTGGCATGCAAGTTGTTATGGTTCCTGATCCGATGTTACCAAAACATTATATTGAAAATCCGACATTAGTAGTAAACAGTCTTGAGGAATTTCGACCAGAACTGTTTGGTTTGCCGTCGTACAGTACATAGTATATCGGTAATATGTATTGTTGTTCGATGTATAGATTAAATATTGGTTGCCATAAAATGTATTACAACATACATTTAGATAGATAAGAAATGATAGTTTAACTTTCTCCAGTCGAAGTCCGGGTATTTCCTGGCAAATAGGACCGAAACTCAGTTGTTACGACCAGAAAGAGTTACTATTCAGACGGTTAGATCAATATTAAATTATTGATGGATATAAAGGGAAAATGATAAATAATAAATAATATAGTCGATCATTGAGCGGTGTGTATTAATTCTGAGATAAATTATTTATTTTTATCACAAATTTACAAAAATAGATTATTGTTACACTTTCCTTCTTATGTATAGAAGAACTGTTCAAATAAAAAATATGTTTAAGACTCGGTTTAATCGGTATATTACAAACTAATTAAAGTTATCTCATATTAATACATTGTTAACATATTATATATATCAAATATTTTCTAAGAACAATTACACGTAAATAACAAAGTTTTCCAAACATGATATCGTACAAGGAATGATTTTGCTGTGATTAACAGTTCATGCGAAATATAAAATATAGTTTTGATTAACAGAGATAATGAAAAAAACCGTAAAATGTTCGAGGTGGAATCTTTGATATTTTGTACTTTTTCCTTATATTCATCATGCTGTCAAAAATACTTAAGGCAATGGCAATTTTTGTAAACATAGAAAAAGATATTTTATCTAAATTATAAAAATGAAATACAGGGCTAAGTTGTATGAGGCACACTTGCATGGACAACTTCGTGTTTTTTAATCGTTATTTTTACTGGAAAGAGAAAAAATTATGGTTTACTTTCTTATATATCGAATGTAGTACAAACGTAGAGAATTATTAATAACTTCTTTATCCTGGTATGTATAATATTTACTTACCATTTCAACATCTGATCCATCTGAAATTTCTACGATATCTGCATCTTGTTGTGATGTTTCAAATTCTAGCACAGATTTTGAAAAGAGCGTGTCTAAACATACAACAGAAAATGCGTTTTTTCTCAACATTTTCTCCATTGCCTCCTTTAAGGAATCATATGCATCCCTCATACCTTGTGGATGTTGAGCTAACAAATCTACAAGGAAAAAAGATTCATATAATACATATCACAGAGGATATGCCTATAATTGGTCATTTGGAATGTCCATTTCATAATTTTTTATTTGAAAATCGTTAATACTTGCTTTTGTAAGTCGACTGACTAACATCGAAGAGATAAAGGTAAAAGCACATTTGATTGTACAGGCTCATATCTGAAAACTTTAAGCAATGTTTTAGCTTTTAATATATTTAAAATATTCCGGAATTAATAAGAAACATTAACTTACTACTCTATGTAAATCACCGTCCTGACATGCTCTACAAGTTGGATATTTTTCTTCACCACCTCCTAAAGGGTGTATCCGTGTCCTTTCCCCGCATATCGGGCTTTCACACTCTAACCATCCATTGTAATACTCGGAGACTGCTTCCCGTATAGCAAGAGCAATTGCATTTTGTATGACATTGGCATACGTCCATGGCTTTATTTTGCAATCTGGATTCGAGCAACAGGCAAGTGATAATTGAGTGCCACTTGGCTGTAAAATAATAAGTTTCCCGTTTAAGTATGACACACAAAGAAAAAGAAAACTTATCTTACGATTCCTTACCGTCTCCACTATCACATCCTTAATTATAATCTCTGCCTGGCATTTCTCGTCTCTGCAATTGAACTTCAATGGAAGGCAATACCTAAATCTCTCATCGTTCAATATTATTGGTGTACTATTTATTTCTTGGTCATGTATTATTCTTTTCGACTTATAAACATCTTGCAGACCTGTGGCAAAATGACAAAACAGTAGATATTTACAAGTCTGTGTAAAATCGTGCGTCTACTGTTACTTAAAATTTTACCAAGATTCGTAGCTAATAAGACATCATCGATTCCTTCAATTGGCTCGCAGATCCGCAAAGCAATCGGAAATACTTGGCACATTAAATAGTAATTAACATCCACTTTCAAGGTATCACTTTTTTTAAATTCATCAACATGGTATGCTCTTTCGGATGCAGATTTATCTGTTCCATCCTAGTGCATAAAAAAACGATGCTACTAATAAAAAATACCACGTAAATGTTTATAAAGTGATGAAATTGATAAATACAAACATCACATATGATATAGGGGACTGTATCCCCGGCTTTCCACATTCTACCACCTTCCTTATTTAATCTTAAAGCTACTTGTACGTGAGCTTGTTTAGCATCAGGATATTCGTTAGGATTTTTTGATAACTGTTTCGTAATAACCAACGATGATAAGGACACTTGATTTCTCCTAACACTCTCTGCAACATCTTGTAGCATGGCACAAATTTCGCCCACTCGATTATCTTCTAATTGCTCGGAAAATAACTTGTCCAGTATTTTTCTGAAAAAAAAACCGATAGTATTACATATGGTTTAAAAGATAATCCATAAGTGATGAAACAGAGTATTACTCACTTTCCAACATCGCAAGCTAACTGGCACCAATCTCTTCTCACAATGTCTAAACCTTTATGTTCCTGTGTAAATTCTATCTGCCCACTGGGTAATTTTGTCATCGTGACTGCAGCATACTTTTTCTTTTGCAAAAGCAACAAATAACGGAAAACCCCATCGATATCCAGTTCTACACGTTTGTATAGTTTATTCACCTCTTGTTTGATCTACAAATCATTTTTATGAATACTCGTGCTTGGATCCGAAATTGATAAAAGTTGTTTGCATTATTCAGACAACGTTTACCTTTTTCCCAACACCGAAAACTTCCTCGTACTCTAATAAATTCGTATTTATCATTATGGAATCTGTATCTCCGTATATAACGTCGTAGTTCAATTTCTCGACCAGACTTTTCGTGCGTTGCAATATTTCTCGACCCTTCGCTGCAAAGATATTTTAGTATTTTACACGAAAACTTGCAACTATGTACTCTCATTTATTATCATACCTGTAACTAAGGCAGCAAGCCCTTTAGCGTAAAATCTACAATGGGCTGCACCCAAACAACCGTACATTGAATTCGCTGTAAGTTTTAAAGCCAGCTGCCTGATATTATACTGCATCCTTAATTCGGGTGAAATGTTCGGTGCTTTCATTAGCTTCTTCACTTCCACTCTACTTTCAACTAATTTACGAATTTCTGTTGGAATCACTCCGGGACTTAAGTTTGACTCCGGAATGGATAACTCCTGCATGCACGAATCGAGTCATGGAATGAAGTGCAAATACATTGCTCGATTAGTAGTAACATGCAAGTTTACCTCGCTATCAGCGTATGCGGCACCAGGCACTGTAGTAAAACATAAATTGTACTCTTGTATAATACTGGGATACAAAGAATTGAAATCCATTAGTAAAATAAGTTTATCGTAAAATCCTTTTTTCGGCTCGAGAACTAAACCACCAGCGTAGGCTGCCTTCTTTCTGCCAGAACTCTCTTCATCATTCTTTCCCTTTCTCGTGATTCTTTTATCGGGCGTTATGTAATCTTTTAACTGAAATGCATGCAACAATAAATACTCGTTTCTCTCGGCGCGCCCTGCTGTTAAAGTTCTCGATATAACATTCCCTGCATAAGAGAAAAAGATTAATATCTCGGAATCTGAAAATCATCTGTGTCGTTTGATGCGCATGCACTTACCAGCAATGCATGTAATTTGTAAAGCAAGGGGAAGGATATTCAGTTCGTAAACAATGGACAGAATATATAAAGCTTCGGTCAATGTTATTTTAATTAGATTATCTATCTTATTCGTTGTGCTGTAAAACGATGCACATTCTCCGGGCTTTATTTCCCTGCATTCGTTCTCTTTCTTTTTCAATACCTGCATAATAGAAGCAATTATAATTCAATCCAGTGATTTCCACTTCGAAGATATTTACGAAAGATTCTACAAATAGCTAACAAATATTGTACAATTTACCGCTGTACAAAGAGATGGCAAATCGTAACTCCTAACTTTGAGATTCAATTCTTTAGCTGAGACTTGTATATCGCACATGGGACGGCCAGCTAATGCTTGATTTAAGCTTATTTTTCCCTGAAATATATTTCTTCGTTTATCCTCCATTTAGTGCATTACACATAAGCAAAGAATAGCACGGCAGCTATATTTTATACCTTTATAAGTGGAGGCGCTGAACGCCTTAATCGTCCAAGTCTACTCCAATTTGAGACTTTTAATGTGATCATTCTGTGCATCAAAATGTCCAATTGGAAGCCGAAATCGTATCCAACCAGTATATCCGGATCCGCTGCACTTACTATATTTAATAACTCTTCGAGCAACTCTGTTTCCGTATCGAATCTCATTACTTTGGTATACGAAATGCTTGATAACGTTTCCCGTGCTTGCCTCGGCCAAGGAGTATCCCGCGGATGCGTAATTACTACATGAAACGATTTAACAAATACATCATACATTTGAGCCTATATATTTTCTGAGTAAAACGAAAATTTACGTACAACAAATGTGTTGTTGGAATGGTGGTTTCGGTGGTTCTTTATCGATATGGTATTTGTGATGTATAAGTATTGCAACCATCACAATTTCGTTCTGTTGCAGCTTAGAATTTAAAGACGCGCGTATATTCACCGTCGATATTACCAATGGCGGTAATGTTTGCGATTCCGATACAACAGATATATTCTCCATCTTCATGCAATTCACCTGTTCAATTATACAAAATTATTTATTGTTTGCTGATAATGCATTTTATTGCTTTATCAGAGAACTATACCTTTATTTTACACCAATTGGTTTGCACACCGGTGGGTAATGGACTTTTAATATCCAGCCAGCATGGTCCCTTGATGTTTCTTTCAATTAAAAGTAATTCTAAAGAGTTTACTGTCGTTCCAAATACATGTTCTATCGACGAACCAGAATAATCGGACGGCATAGGCGGATAGTGTGCGGAATATCTCACTTCCAAGTACTCGCATTTTGCCGGTGTACCTTCTTGTTCGAAAGCGTAATTTTTCATAACTCTACTAGATCGAAATTCCTTTATCCCCACTTTGTTCGCATACTCATTAAATTCTTTGTACACATCTTCAATTGTATTTAATCGGTCCTCTTCTCCATTTTTGGAGGATGTTTTTATCTAAAAATTTCATGCCGTGATAGATACTGCAATATTCGGTACGAGGTATTTTTTAAAACGTTTGTATACATACGTATTGTCTAGGTAGTAGATAAACTCTTCGAGGAACATTTTTTACTGTTAAACAACAAGAACAGTATTCTTTTATGGATGGTACAAAAACCTTTCCAAACAGATACACCACGCCGGGCTGTTTGTACGGATCTTCGTACGCATCCCACCAATAAAATCTAAATACTTCTTCCTTATTTTCGTTACTTACGAGCGGTAACGATAGTTCTGTAGTATTAACAGATACTTCAAAATTTTGGTGCGAATCAAATTCAGCATCGAATAGTTTGTTAAAATTATCTAAATCGAAGTTTTCTTTTTCGGTATCTGTATCTTTTGGTCGAACATTTAATTCATCTTTCTCAGTTCCTTTGTTAACAGATGGTGCCGATTTCTTATTAGAATCAATAGTATCACTTTCGAAATCCGCACTGGAAAGCTGTAATAAATATACAGTAGCTACAAGTACTGATTTATTGTTAGAATATTTCTATGATACAAGCACTTACATCTGCCATAAACTGACTGAGATCTTCACTTTCAGTTTCAATTATTTGGCTGCTGCCTGTTACTTCATCTTGACTCGATTGTATAATGGATAGAGTACCATTTGAAACATCAGGAACCTCATCATCAATAATCATTTGACTATCACTTTGACCTACAGTATTGTGTTCAACCTGGCTGACTGGTTCCGGTTGCTTAAGTGTTTTCTTTGGCTTATCGAACATTACTAAATCATCATCATCATCATCAAGTTGCAACTGACGATCATGTTCTTCGGGTACTGTACGCACTGTCTTCTCTACTTGGGTATTTCTAGCATTGAAATTCATTGAAAGATGATGCATACCAAAAATATCGTGCAGTATATTACAGTGTTAAATATATATGTAACAATGTTAGTTACCTATTGTTTACTTGAGGCGTAATACAAAATTTGTTTTTAACAGTCCTCGATTCTGGCTTCTTCGGCGTGTCAGCCTTTTTTAACTCTGACATCAAGTCCCCCAAAATATTGTCGTCATTTAAACCAATGTCAGCCTTCTGTTTAGAAGGCATATTCATTAGCATATTTTGAATATTTCCTTTCTTTTTAATATCATTCTTCTTGACTTTTCTAGGACCTGAGAGTTTATTTCTTTTCGCTTCTTGTATACTTTCATCATCTAAATCATCGTCGAAGATTTCTCTACCGTCTTCGACGTAGCCACTTTCCCCTATTATTAAAAACTTAGTTTATGCAAATCATATAAATATGTAATATTAATAATACTGGCAAAAGAATGTCAATACATTACCATCATCAACGATCCAATCATCGCCTTGCCTTTCTAAAACAGTCTTAGTATACTCCCTTTCATCAACTTCTTCGTAAACATTTTCTAACTCATCGACTTCATATTTATGTTTACTGCCTTTTAATTGTTTCAATTTCTCCAAGGCTGACAGCCTTCCAGTTTTATCGAGTTTTTGCCGTTTGCTTCTCCCTGCTAAAATTATTAACCCGCGCGATTAAATAAATGTTGATAAATTCACTTTTAAAGAGATGATTCTAAATTATTTAATATGTTCGAAAACGTGTTGCTACTATAATGAAACAATCGTGCTTTAAAAAACTTAGAAATTACACCGTAAGTAAAACTTTCAAGTTCTTTCAAATTGACAAACACAATTTCCAATGAAGAATTTCGAAAACCAAAATTGTAAATCCACGATGCTAAAATTACGCAAACACTTACATTGCGCGTCACTCATGGTTTAAAAGGTAGAAATGTCAAAAATTAATATGACAAAGTATCGCAAGCGGTTTAACATAAATGTTAAAATAATATTCGCACAACTGGACTGAAACGAAAAACAGTTGTCGAGGTTTTAATGGCAGATGTATTTTTAGTCATTTCGGCGGGAATTTCATCGAGAGCTTTCATCGATACATTTGTAGATATCGATTGTACAATTTTCGGTTGGCATAATTGTCGCGATTTGTACATAAACGTGCATTGCTAACTTCGCGCGAGGTGTTTGTGTTCAACGATCGAAAAAGTGCAAGGGAAGTGATTGCTCCGATTCGAACGAAAGTGAATTTTACTTATGTACGTATTTCTTTATTGCACTAAACACTATTTATGTAAATGCAATTAACACAATTTTGTTTTATTTCATGTTGTTGCACAAAGGTTAAGCAGTATATTTCTTTCGTGTTCGTCTTTGTGTTCTCTCTGACGACTGTAGTGCATCGCAAAATCATTATTCGCACGTAATACATGAAATTATTTATCAATTTAGTTCGTTTATCTGATAATATCGAGAATGCGAGCGCGTAACAAATATGTTGCACTTTGCAAAATATAACATTACGTATTGTTATTCATACGGTATTGCAAAGAAATTTGGTAGAAAGATATTTTGGAAAAGGCGATTGTTCTAAATTTCGTTCATTATTATTTTAGTTATAATGTCAAAAGCACATAGTCCTACTGTTTTTAATGGAGAAGCGGATAATTTTTATGACCCGAATTTTACTTTGGACATTAACCAAAGGATGCGTGTACCGAAGAGTATTCGCATGAGCGGCGACTACACAGACGATGAAGTAGCTGGTACTAATGGTTCTAGCTGGAATCAGGTGGTCGCGACAGAGAAATTTGAAATGCATGTGCCAGATAGAATCTTGGTTGTTGGTAAATATATGGCCCTTTGATATTTCTTGATGTACTCTTAAATACAGTAATACTACTATGTATAAATAACATTAATATTAAATAAATATGCATAGGACAAGAACAACACGTTGGAACGAAAGCACCTCCAAGAGAAATAACATTAGAAAATGCTGTACTACCAGCTGAACCAGGCATGGTACGTGTACAGGTAAATATATCAAATTTGTTACGCAACACGTTATTGGGTCATAGACAATTAAACACTTCAAAGAGAGATTAGCTTAAATTAATATTCAATTAATTAAAAGTTTTATGTTATTCATAGACACCTCCGAGGATTTTGACATTGGATAATCATTATTTTCCTGCGGTTGACGAAGACGAATCAAATTCGTATATAGTAGAGACAAAGGATTCATTATCCTCGAAACCTCATGGACCGTATCCAGCAGAAAGAGAAACTCAAATCGTTAGGCATGCCAGGTAATAGTTATTTTTCTATAGAGTGTTAAATATATCTTTAAGAATGCATAAAACTTCGTCTCTTCCTAGGGAACAAACTCCCTCGTTTAGCGCACTTAATGTCTCTCTTCCGCCTAGCGAAGAGATACAGCATTTACGGCGACAAGTAGGGAAATTGAATCGACGTGTAATGGCTATCGAGCTTGAGATGTTGCAACGTCAGCAGAGGGAAAAAATTTTATACGCGCTAACGCTAACGTATTTAATCCTTAAGGCTTTCTCCTGGTTAACAAGAAACTGAGTTTATGTTACGGTAAGGTAAAAGGTATGCATCTTGCGCGAAAGATGGTGCTCTTAGTTCCCATATGAATACGAGATGTCCTGGAAGAGTCTCCTTTTCACACAGAGAAAATTAATAACCAAAGACTCATCAGCGCCAGAATACAAGAAATTACGAGACATTCGAAGTGTGGAATGTATCGTATATATTCAGAATGTAACTATTCTCAATAGATGCGTGAAAGTATTACGATCAAAATTTTAAACGTCTAGCTTAGAGAAAAATACATTTGCTGTTGTTGCTTTTGCTTTTCTCTTTTTATCGCGTACAATCTATTAAAATTCTTCCCTGTTTGATGTGTATAAGGGTTGAATACATATGATACCGATTTTTTTTTATACAATTGAATTTGAACATTTAAATATGTTTGTAAAGTGTTATTCGCATCAATCGAAGTTGCACATTACTGATTTTTTGACATTTAAGTTAACGATCTATTTTACACTAGAATCCATTTTACACTGATGTAATTGTTTAGGGAATAATAATGTACTAGAAAGGCAGATGTATTATCTGCTACGATTACAGTATAACAGTTAATTGTAAATTTGTAAAAGTAAGAGAGATGATGTTGAAATTGGTCTTACCACTTTTTTCATTTACTTCTTTTTCAATCGTGTTGCAGAGAGAGAATATTATATTGTAGTAATACACTGACAAAATTATTAATATCGATGATTATGCATATTTAGACCATTTCTAGATTTGACACATTTTTTGGTGGTCTGATGTGCATTGTACATTTATATATACATACGAATGAATAATCTTAAGAAAAATAAAAAAATAAATGTATGGCCGTTGTTTCTACTAATATACACGGGAAAAGTTTATTAAATTAAAGTAATAAATAATTTAAAAGCCCTCATGCCGCGCAATTTTGCCAAGATAAATTGTAAATGAATAATTTATTATTTTCTAACTTTTACTTCTCATCATTAATTCGTAGTTGTGTGTACATAAATATTAGGATAAAATTCCAAATGTACTCCCGGTTTTTCAAATTAAATTTCGCGGCATGTTGCTCAAAGATGGAGTCAGCAGACCTAGTGATTTTGCAACTGTTTAGAATGTTCCTAGAAAGTGAGTCGAGAGCATCTAGTTCCTAGGAAGTCTAGTGAATATTGACGATAAAAAAAGACATTGACTTGTATAATGATAAAATATTTAAGAAAAGAAGCAATATAAAGTCTTTAAATCTATTAATCTTGCTAGAGCATGGGGATATTTATGTTTTCGAAGCACAGCGTAAAAGGAACCTTGTCGTCGTAAACGTTGGACAAACTGTTAGTACATACGAGAGGTCAGTGCACGTCACGTATTTATTATTCGGAGTGGAGGATTTTGTGGAAATTTATCTGTTCCGGAGTGTAATAAAGAAAGGGGTTCCTGAGACTCTCTCGCGGCAAGACTTTTGGAGAAAATACGCGGAGGTCTCAGGTTTCGCGGATTCGGAGAGTCGAGGACGTCCCTTCGGTAAGAAGTGTCCGCGTACTCGAGTGGTGTAACGCTGTTGTATGTAGTCGTCGTATCGGCGTTTGAAAACTTTATTTTATTAAGGCACAGCCGTCTAATTGGCGTCTGTGAAAAGCACAGACAGAGTGTGTGTGACAGGTTATGTCAACTGGATTGGCAGGTGCTGTTTCAAATCAGGTCAGTGTGTTGACTTGCCTACCACACCGCTATACTACTGCAGATACATACCTTTCACTGAAGACAGCCATTCTAAATTTTGTATATTTTTCCATGCAACGGAATGCAGCGGATGAAAGGACAAACCAACAGTCAAGGTGAGTCTTCTTCTACGTACAGTTTTCATTTTTCTTTTTACTTTTTCCCCTGATAATGCAATCGGCGAGCGTTCGTGAAATATTCGTCGCATTAATCGCTGTACCGAGTGCATCAATCTTTTTTTTATTCGCAGTGGTATGTAGCTAATCGGCTTTCGTATCTATCTGTGCAATGCATCTTGATATCACGGTAAATTGACATGTGTGTGTTTTTTCAATACCGCAAAATACATTTGTTACTGTATTCTAATCGGGTATCTAGATCCATATATGTATATATGTACATACATAGTGCGTTAACCTATTGATATGCCTTAATATACTTTTGATATTTTACATTACCAACAGTATTTCCTTACATACTTTATAAATAAATTATATTTCCTTGTGCTTCGTGATCAATATAATCGAATCTTACCGAATAATATGGTCACACATCGTTTACAATATACGCCCGGCAAAATTATTAAAAATATTACATAATTTTTCGAGAAGAATAGATACTATTTCTATGCACGATTATTAATCTGTTAAATGGTCAAAGAGAGACGCGCTATAATTTTTACATTATACTCGAGCAATTTATTACGTATAACGCGATTTATATTTTTGCACAACAGTAGATAAAATTTGGCAAAGTATCACTTTTAATTGTTTATTATTCAGTATTTTATTTACTTAGATCGATTACAAACACTTGGATATTATAAAAAATAGTTGTTTATTTTGTTTGCATATTGTTTACAATGATAACTTTTGCGAAATTTGCATACATAGAATACATTCGAATGGTAAACAATGTTGTTTATAGAATCGTGTAATTTCACATCAAATAAAGCTTTCAATAATTACATACGTTCGTTAATAAGAATTTATATATATAAATAACAATTTATATATTACCTTGAACATAAATTGTATATAATTTTTACAAACCAAACAGTATAAAATTTCATTTCGATTACTACCATTTTGTTATATGGAAAAAGATTAATTTTGGCTTATACAAAATGGTACATTTAGTTTATTAACAAGATAAAATTCCATTCTGATAGTGAGCAATGGTCCTAAAGAACACCAGCAGCAGCCTCAGACAGAACATGCTGGCGGAGAAGATACTGGATTTGATTCATGGAGAGGAGGCAACAATACGCATCATTCAAGTTATACAATCGGAACTGGTGACCCATATACTCCTTATTATGCAAGTACTTCGTTCCCTTATCAAACGTTCGGCGCTGGGGATGGAACTTGGTCAAACGGAACGGATCCTGTCGCATTCCTGTCTGGTTATGGAGGGCAAATAGGTCACGATGCATATGGCATGGATGGGATGTTCTCCGCTAGCGCCGGGGGTGGTTTCAGTACGTTTGGTCAACCCGCTTTCAATTATTTTCATGGCAATGGTGATTTTAGTGCTTGGGGCACTCCAAGAAAGACCCGTTACGAGGATTACTATCAGGCGCCACGCGGAAATGAGAATTATCCGACACCTAGCAACACAGAAATTAAGACTATTGAACAGAGTGTGCAGGGCTTGTCTCTAGGGAGCGGAGAAGTTCTGAGACAAGAACAGCAAACTACGTCTAATCAACCGATCAAGACAGAGGTGAAGGAACCTAGGAAGATAACATGGGCCAGCGTAGCAAGCCAACCCGCAAAGCCGGTTCCTCCTCTTTCATCCTCCCAAGGAATGAAAAAGAAGGCTGGCATGCCACCGCCCCCTATCGTCCCAGGAAAGCATAATATGGACATTGGAACATGGGGCGAAGGTAAATCTTCTGCACCACCCCCGACAGCTCCGCCACCTCCACAGGTGCAGCCTCCTGTTCCACAGCCGCCACCATTAACGCAGAGGCAAAGACCGCCTCCTCCTCCACCGTGTTGGAACAGACAGCCCACAGCGCCGCCATCACCACCCCAGGTGCAAATTCACATGCCCCAGCAGCAGCAGCAGCAGCATCAACAGCATCAACAGCATCAACAACAACCACAGCATCAACAGCATCATCACCAGCAGCCGCAACAGCATCAACAACAACAGCCGCAGCAGCTGCAACCTCAGCAACAGCAAATTACGCAATCGCATCCTGTTTTAGATGAGTTGAAAGTGAAGAACGATTATAATCCTGTAGAATTCGATCAAACTGCTCCTGGAGCTAGGTTTTTTGTAATCAAGTCGTACTCTGAAGATGATATTCATCGGTCCATCAAATACGAGATTTGGTGTAGTACCGAACACGGTAATAAAAGATTGGATCAAGCGTACAGAGAAGCTAGCCGTGAAGGTGCACCATTGTATTTGTTCTTTTCCGTGAACGGATCTGGCCACTTTTGCGGCATGGCGCAAATGGTGTCGCCCGTCGATTATAAAAGCAACAGCTCTGTGTGGTCGCAAGATAAATGGAAGGGCCAATTCCGCGTACGATGGATATACGTCAAGGATGTTCCTAATGTGCAACTTCGTCACATTAAGCTAGAAAACAATGAGAACAAACCAGTGACTAATTCAAGGGATGCGCAGGAGGTCCCTCATGCGAAAGGTGTGACAGTGTTGCGTATATTACACAGTTATCGGCACTCGACTAGTATTTTCGATGACTTTGGACATTACGAGCGTAAACAAGCGGAGGAAGATCAGCGCAAGGTGCCGCCGAACGCTATACAGCATCATCATTCTTCCAATCATAGGAACAGAGGACACTCGGATTTACCGAGAGATCACCATCCTCATCAGCAGCATATGCATCACCAGCGCAAAGTAAGCAATAATATTCCGATGTTATAAATCGATTTTACCACGAAATTAAGTATAGGATAGAATTGACTTCAATTAAGTAACACGTTCATTATTGCAGGATCGGGACGGTGGTCGTGTCAGAGGCAGAGGTGGCTCACGTCAGTAGCGGTGGATGCGACAAAAAGAATCTAATACTATTCGTAATAGTAATCAACGTAAAGGAAGCACGCTACGACTAATTATCGTATTACTACTTACCTTTGCTTACTCGGATACACAAAGGGCTTCTAATTCCTGTGACAAAACTATCATCGTCGTTGAGACTACTTCCTTCTGTTAAACGATCAACTTGTATGATAATTAGCGTCGCGTCGGCAGCATAAATATTATCAAGCGTAAACTACTACGGAAGAGGAAACATACTTCAATTTCGAGGGATATTGGGTAAAACCTTGCTGACAGTTGTACGCATATAGTGTGGTGTTGCGTGCTATTCATCGAAAGGTGTTTCTTAAACGTACAAATTAAAAATGAAAGAAAAATAGAAATGAAAAAGATACGAAACAGAAGAGAAAACTGTAACATGTGGACTAATCCTTGTAAAATGCTTAAACTTTTGTTGATAATGAAAAAAAATCTATGCGAGAACAATATTCTAAGCAAGTGTCATTTAAATCAATTACCATTTTAAACTTTGATGGACACGTAACCTGGTGCCTGTGGCTGAAGGGACTCGCCTTTCTTTGTTATAAAGGTGCAAGGGCTTATTACGATATTTTAAGTTTATTTGTAACAATCATGCTTGGATCATCGATCGGATAATAATAGAAATTATTGTCAACTGATTATTTTATGCATATTCTATATCTATTGCAAATTATATATATATAAACATATATATATATATATATATATATATTACCGATTATTATATTATTCATGGACTGCAAAAATGATCGAAAATATTATATGACAAAATGAAAATAATATCGCAGTTACTATAGTAACGTATATGGTGATTATTATTATATTATGTGATGAAAATTTCACGAAGTACGATTCCTAATTGTTAATACTGTTCTTTTTCTTTTAATGTTTGATGTATTCTTCGCCACGGTTCTATTATTTTATAAATTCAAATTGTTCATACTCGAACAGAAACCTGGCTCTTCCATATATCCAAAGATATATGTGTATGATTTCGTATACCGGTTAAAAACGAATAAGTCGTTTTAAGACAGTAATATCACTAAACTTAAACAATTTTTCACGAATCACATGTAGGAAATTGAATACTGATATGACAAAAATCGTTTGGGTCATTGAGAATTTAGTGAACTAAAGCTCGTATGATAATGAATTTTATCTTAGATCGATTATTTTCTTTTTGGTAGTTATATATACACATTTACATATATAGTTGCGTATAGAAAATCATTTCTAGAAAATTGCAAAGTGGGCAGGCAAAACAATGAAATTTTCGTGAGTTTTATGAAGAATGAAATTATATTTCATTGCAAGTTAGCAGTATTTTAAAAAGCAATCAGATTTCACACTGAATAATCGTGAAGTAGCAGTGGCATTCTAAATTTATTTAAAATAAAATCATATAGAACGAATCAATGAATGCGATGCAAATTTTTTAATCAAGGCATGCTTATTATGACATTTGATTTTGCGTAATTGAGCAACATGAAAGAGAATCTATATGATACGTAGTAGATGTCTCTTCCGTTATTTCACAACATTGTCCATGTTGCAAAAAGCAAATTGCATCTTATTAAATTAATATATAAATGTTAAAAATGTACGGCTGATGGTTTCGAAATACATCATTTTATTTGTAGCTCATGATGGAATGAGTTGTTTCAGAAAAGGGCATGTAAAATAATGTCTGGATAATTAAAAACAACTTAATATACAAACTATGAAATTTTTATATTTCGGTTAAACAAATTTTGTTGATCAATTTAATAATCACTCCACTAATGCAAATAATGGTTATTATTAAAGATAATTATCCCGGAAAGTTGTATTTTAGATTTTTGTTTAAAAATGTTTGCATCCCAAAGATTTATCTAAACTTTATTTTACGATTAATGCAATATATACGCTATACGTATACAAACTGCATCTCTGTATATTATTATTGTACTATAATATGCAGACATACGAATAGTATACCCACGATGTATTAACACTGTTTAGTATTTACATTGTATAATCATGTTTGATTAAATGTTGAATCGATCTATAAATCTGATATTCAAACTATTGCGAGGTACCATTTACGCGGACAGTGAATTTTCCAGAGTACATGGCAAACAGTACGTTTTGGTTTTACTTGCTTTTCGTAATTAAGCTACTAATCAAATGAAAGCGTGCGATAATTGCATTCAACATAATGTTCAAGTTTCAAAATCGTACATCATATTGCGGTAGATTATTGATACGAATGCTCTAAATTGTGATATAGATCAATGTGCATTTGGAGATCCGTTAAAAATGTTGTATTGAACGTGATTATTTATGCGGCATAACAGTTCTTTACTATTATTCTACCTTATCATTCCACTTTAGTTCCTTTTTTCGTGCAAACGCCTTTGGGTCTTGAAGTTGTTGAGATAATGGTATAGGATCTCCTTCTTGCAAACCTGGGCATAGTTCTTCCGGTGGCGGGGCACGGGGCCTTAGCTCACCATGCTCCCCTTCGTATTTACATTTAGCTTGCTCTTCGAAATCTCTCACACATTCCACCATCTCGGTATCTTCCCGAGCTGCCTCCTCAGCAGGTTTTACCGCCTGTTGCCTTGCCTCCTCTTCAAGCTGTATTTTCTTCGTTTCTACACTTATATCGTCGGAGAGTAAATTTTGTTTCACCAAATGGTCACGAATATTATCCCGCACTTCCTGCGGGAATTTCTCTCGATTCGCTTCGATGTAACGGTAGACGAACAGATCAACGTCAACTATGATGAAGTAATGATTGAAAATATTAATCATCGCGCCGATGTAGAAATCACGTGGAGTATAATACTCAGGGTTGTCCCTTCCAGTCTTTGGTTTTGGAACTAGGGTAGGCTTTAAAAAGCAGCCCTCTCGCCGCCCTGAATTGCGTTTGCTACGCTCTAACACCAATATCGTGCCCTTAGATAAACTATATTCTAAAATGAAATCGCGGTCCCTGTCCTCCGGGTGAGCGGCGTCCATCCGCATGCCATAACGCAACGTTTTAGGAAAATTGAGAAGTTGTCGTATAACGTCCGTTTTAGGAATTTGGGGTACAACCGAGAGGCATGATGCGTACGTATCTTCCGGGGTACCGAAAGCTATATGCGGCGGTACTTTATATTCCGGAGCTACTTTGACTTCTTCCGTTGGTAGCGGAATTCCTTCCGGTTGCGTTATCCCCAACATGTCCGAGTAATATTTGCGGGTGAAGGAGTCGCAGTCGTATAAAAAGAAGCGTCGACTGAATATGAAAACTGTACCACCTATCTATAATAAAAAACGAGGACATATAAAAGATACGTCAACCAGTAATTAGCAAATTGCAGGTGAACTCACTATAAAATCTTTTGGTGTATAGTACTCGGAAATCTCTGGGTCACCACATTCCATATATATCGCGGGATAAGTGGACGGTAAATTCTTCCAATCTTTTGGTACTTTCATCTTTTTTAATAACATGGACACGGGATCTTTCCCGCTGTTAGCTTTTTGTATCTCGCGAATTGCAATCGTATCGTCCGTTAAGAAATACATAATCCGATAAACCTCGTCGTTCCAAGTCGCAGTGAAAGATAGTACCATTTTATCGTACTCTAAAAACCGACGTCTAGCATCATCCGGGACCCGTGTAACGCACGTTGGGGTCTTTCGCCTGTTCTTACATAGTTCGGTGTAGGGATCAACGGGAGGATCTTCTTTGTCTCCAACGTCTATACCTTGACTTTCTAAGAACTCCCTGGTAAATAGATCACAATCGGTGATATGATAAACCACACCGTAAATACCTGCAGATAATCATGCAAAACTGAGGAATACAACTAATGTATAAACGGGCAATTGCTTGTATATTATATGTAGAGAATCGTTTCTTTATCAAACTTACATACGTCAATCCCAACGTTGAAGTCCTTCCAATGAAAAGTATCACCGCTCGTATTCTTTGTAATTTTTCCGCGCCCAACGAGTTTCCCCTGTTTGAAACCAGCATTGTCAGTTGGTGGTTCAATTACACACACCGTATCATCCTCCAAAAAATATACAATGTTCACGTGGCGTATACGAAAATGCTCGTTCTGGGAGTTGAACACCCCTTGGCGGAAAAACGCTTTAAAGCAAAGGCTTTTCTGCGCAAATAGCGCATAATGCGGGACAATTTGTCGATACGCATATCCTTTAACGCGACCATACGTTAACGATGGATCGTACCTAAATGTTAATTAATATTTCATCATTAGAAAACTTAGCATAAAGTCGTACAAAGCTATGTGTTTAATTGATAAAATTACTTACCAAGCTGTTTCCTCTTCCTTTACAAATGCAGTAGATGCAGCATCTACCGGTCTCCCTCCGATACCAAATTTACTATCACGTACTACGCGATAACCATTTAAAAAACGAAATTTTTGTAATAGTCTATAATCTTTGATCTTTGAAAAAAAATGTGTTCTCGCTTAATTTCATTGGCTTAAGGAGGACAATTTGGAATGATATGAATTTCTTCTCTATAACTTACGCTTGGATCCTGAAATCTATAGCCTGGCAAAAGCGGTAGTTTTTCCATATCAAATTATACAAATGATTAGGAAAATATATTTTCCAAAGGCATTTCTATAGAGTACCAAACCATGTACTAAAAGTGTTTTAACTGGTTGCCATAACAACGCTGGCATCTATTGATGTAACTTATCAGCTTTTACTTTCGATACAACGCTATACAATTAAATACTTTGCATATATATGTTTATGAATAAAGAATAACTAGGTCAAATTATATTTGATCATTTATTTTTGCATAAATTATTGACAACAGTAGCATTGGATGGTTTTCTCTAAAATGTGTTTAGTTGCCTCGGACTGTGAAGTCACAAACTAATTATTTCCTTAAAAATAGCCATACACCCGGCAGACAAGCAGCCAGCCACTGGTACTGTAATTAACCATGCAAACGCGATATTGCGAAATAATTTCCATGAAACACCCTCACCGCCGCGCGAAGCCCATCCCACACAGACAACGGATCCCACTTTGCAATGAGTTGTTGACACAGGTAATCCAGCCTTACTTGCCAACAAAACTGTTACTGCTGCTCCTACCTAAAATTTCCATGGGTAAAGGAAAAGCTTTCATGCGTTAAACCTTATTGATCGTAAAATTGATGTACCTCTATAGTAAATCCAGTAGTCGGTGTAATACGTGCTAAATCTTGTCCCAGAGTTTGTATGACTCTACGCCCCCAAACCCAAAGACCGGTTGATATTCCTAAACCGCCGTAAAGTAATATCAGTATTGGGGTATCAGCCTCTTGCCTAGCTGAGCCCTCTGCATATACAGCCCATAGGGCGATAAGTGGCCCGATCGCGTTGCTCACATCGTTACCACCATGAGCAAAACTGCCGAATGCCGCAGTCAGTACTTGCAAAAATGCAAACAGTTTCGAGATTTCCGTTGGCTCCTCGTTTATCCTTTCGGTCTCTGGTCGAACAGCCTCGGTGTCCGATCCTGCTACCATCAGCAGAGGGCTAGCGCTGCTATTACCGCGCAATTTCGGTGCCGCTTCTTTCGCGTTACCATTGCTACTATTACTACTGCTACACGGGGCCTCGGAAATAACAGATAACGCGGTAGTTTCTTTTTTATCACAGGTACCAAACTTTGTTGTTGTTGTTACTGTTTCGTTGCTACTTAGTGAGAGTAATATTCTCTTTCTTTGCCATGGTACTACGAATAAATGGACGACAATGCCTGAAAATAGACCGAAACCTAACGCAGCTAGTAAACTACACCACCATGGCACTTGATCCAACATCAGAACTGAAAGAGATGCGTTAGATTTAACTCGTATATTCGAATTTGTCGAGGCACAAATATAAAATACACTTACGTTTAGGTCCATCTAGTGCAACTGACATAACATTAATAGCAACAGTGAGTCCGTACGCTAACGGTAGAATTTGAAGACCTTGTTCTAGGGGCTTACTAGATTGAAGTACTGATTTTCTTAGAAGCCAAAATATAGCACCTGATACAATTCCACTAAGTACAGGACTTGCAAACCATGATGCTGCTATGTTCGCAAGAGCTATCCATTTCACCTAAACATTCGTACCTTTTAAATTAGAATGTTGCCCTTCATTAATCTTCACACTGATAAAGCATTGATTCGACTCACCCCTGCTGTACCCTTGCAGACAAGTGAAAAACCAACTGTAGCACCAACGATAGAGTGTGTTCCAGAGATAGGCAACCGTAATGCTGTCGCCAGTAATAGCCAAATACCAGATCCGGCTAAACTAGATAACGCACCGATCATTAGTTCTTTTTCATGTCCTTCGTACAATGTAACATCTAAAATACCCTTTCTCATTGTATCGGAGACCTAGAAGCAATATCAATTGAAAAGAATATATCAAGGAAATATTTGTAAAATACATAATTCCTTGTGGTACCTTATAGCCAATGAGTACGGCCCCAGCAATCTCAAAGATAGTCGCCAAGATGCAAGCTTGAAATATTGTAAGTACTCCCGCACCGACACTTGTTCCGAAACTATTGGCGACATCATTGGCTCCGATTCCAAACGCCAAAACAAAGGCCACTAAAAATCCAACCACTACTATCCATACAAAGTTCTCATCGTACGGTACGCTCATTTTTATTTAGTTAACAACCGTGTAGTTTTAGCTATCACTGGTATAGACCTTTTTATCTTCTCAAATTTGTCAGTAGATCATCGTGTTCGAATGTTCTCTTATTATTGTACCGTTTGCAGACAACACATTATACGGTAAGAGAGCGTATATCGAGGAAGAACTTTCTGTTTTATAAGTTTACATATAAATACTTGTAGGTCAGAATATATTTCTCCATTTATATATTTAAATTCCTATACGCATGTGTACATATCTATTCATATATATATACTCGATATTTTTTTCACTTCTAAAACGATCAATTCTGTTGTTTTGTACACATAGCAGAGGTAGTATTTCGGTGTAGCACCTAGTGTATTCAGCATTATGCTTCTCCCATGAAACAATATACAAGTGGAACGCTTAGTAGCATTGAACCAAGCACTGTGGAAATGCTGTTCTGAATTTTTTACTTTGGGCCAGGTATAAAATATTGTAGTAATCTATTTTGAGAGCATTCATTATCAGTGGCTCTTTTCCCTGCAAATGTACTGACTGTGGATCTTCCGGCATCTGTAATTAACCAAAGCATAAATTTTTTTATGCAATACCTGTACCCCTTATATTATATCGAC
The DNA here is from genome assembly GCA_023838395.1 of Holcopasites calliopsidis. Classification (NCBI taxonomy): domain Eukaryota; kingdom Metazoa; phylum Arthropoda; class Insecta; order Hymenoptera; family Apidae; genus Holcopasites; species Holcopasites calliopsidis. Next base: position 960,810 of record JALHAQ010000011.1, read on the forward strand.
ACAAAGAGATAAGAATTCTTGAAAGCAATGCAACTACTTTTTTTTAATTACCTTCTCATACGCATCATAATCATCTTAAAATTGAGTTTAAACGAGATACTTCGACATCCACGGAGGAAGTTCGATTACTAGATTGCAATTTTTTTGCCAATTTTCTCACGCCCGATACGAAAGGGGATGATGGTGTCACCCTTTCACTTATCACGTAGCAGCTCTTCGTATCTCTATTAGAATTAAAAGTAACAATAAAATTGACTTACACTAAAGTTTCAGCTCCTCTTACTCGCACACGGGGAGAGATCGAACTCTAAACCCGCGATAAAGGGGTGCTTTGTACGAGAACACGACGAACGTTTAAAGATTTCGAAATACTATTATATTCAAGGCAAGAAGAAAGTATATGAATGATTGATTGAAATAAGCAAAGCTTTCAAGTGTATACATGAAATTTGTATATGATAATTCGTAGAAATTGCAATTTTTCATTACCACTATTTGCATCATCCTCTGCACGATCTTCCTCGTGTTTCTCACTGCGAAATCTTTCCCTTAATCACTGTACAGAAGGTACGTATTATGTGGTATAAAAAAAGGAAAAAAGCAGCTGAAAATTCGCCGAGAGAAAAAAAAGAAAAGGTGAAATTATATTTTTTTTTCACTCACGAAACTCGGATTACTTTCTGTAAATCTTTCGCAACTGGGGATGCCGCTCAGATCCGCATGGGGGTGAAATATTGATCCGCCATTTGCCCGCGAAACTCGTACCTCCGATGCGAAAAATGGTTTGTAACAGCACAGATATAACTTGTTCTATATGTATAATCGATGAACAATTAATTGATCGTCTTTATATATGCAAACATCTATCGCCAATTTCTGTTTAATATCAACGCTGTATTATTAACAATGCGTTGCGCGCCGACCGTGCACTGGTTTTTCCAGTGGGGGGGATGATGAATAAGTCATTGCATAAAGGGTGTTAAACGAACTACGAATTGATGCGAACATAATTATGAATAATCGCCTCCTGTTATATCATTGAGTAAAAGGGCAATCTACCCGAATCTTTGTTAATCTTAAGCATCGACCGTGACATATTAATATCTGGAAAATATCAGTACTCTCGTACACGTGCGTAAATTTAAACAAACGAAGAAAGAAATCTAACGATGGTACCATGAAGTACATCGCTCGATGTATATTATCAAAATTTAGTAAATTAATGTGAATATTTGTAGGAATTTATGAAATGTTTGAATTACTTTACGCAGATGAGATTCAATTAATCATTTCTCCTGTGATAAGGAAGCCTTTATTACATAATGACATTTAGAGATAACAGATATTAGTTGAATAGGCTTTTTATTTAATACATCCTATATACATTCTGCTAGTTTGATATTATAATTTAAATATGAAATACTAGTGCGTTGCCTCCCACTCTTCTCTTTCTTTGCGCTCCTTTATGACTTCCTCGAGTAAGGGTAACAGGTAATGCACATCCTGTTTAACAATAAAAATTGCATTCATTAAATCTTCAGTACCATAAAACAGTGTTGAAATTATCTTAGTAATTCGTATTAAATTACTTCTTCCAGTTTAGTCCATTGCTCCTTGGGCAAAACCTTTTTTGAGCAATCCAATTGCATAGCTCTGATGAGACGGAAGTTGCGTTCTTCCAATATATGAGGAGGCAATCGTTTCAATGCCTCTATTACATCCGGTGTTTCATAAATAAGATCGTCCCGGTGCAAACCTAGATTCATGTGAAGAATTTACCAATGTATATATGTTCAATTAATTCTTATAGACTCTAACAGAGTCGATAGTTGACGAGTTTATTAATAAAATATCTAATGTAGTAGCATACAAATATCCCTTACCATACTGATTAAATCCAGAAAGATTATATGCCCATTTTTGTAAGTTTGCTGTAAAATATACAATATACGTATAATTACATAAGAAGATGATCTAGAGATGCATTGAGAAGAATTCTGTAAAATAGGAATATACTCACGAAATGTACGCTTCAAGTATGTTACCATTTTAATTGGAATATACCTTTGAAGGTAGTTAATGCGAAATTGTTAGCACTTGTCGGTCGAACTGCTATATCGTCTGTTCACACTTTTACTAGTCTTGGCAGAACAAGGTATAGTGATTATCATCGAATCCCTAGTGTGCGGTTGATCTCATGCTAAGCATTTACCTTACGCACAAATAAAACTATTCCAATAAAAGTGTCATCATAATTAGCTATATCTTTAGCTGGAAATCGTATAATATGTAGAAGATAATTTATTATCAACTAGTAATCTATGCATTTGTTATTGTTATTGAATAAGATGTAAAATCTTTGGTACGTTATCAAACGTTTCGAAATGTTCCTAAAATACAATCTGAAATTTCTTAGTATAATATAAATTTTACTGTTACACAATGCGTCCGAGCGTTATTTGTATTCTAAAGAATGCAATTAGAACGATAACAACAATGTTTACTGTTTATAAACTACGAAAATTGTATTCTATCGTAAAGCTGTTCGATAAAAGCCCTAGATTCGATGCGGATGGTAACATGATTTCGAGATGGATCTACTTTTCCGGAGTGTAGTGCGTTGAACGGTTACTATATAAGCGTACGGGGAACTACTTTCATCGCCTCTTCCTCATTAAGAGTAGAGTTGTGTTCACGTGTGGTTGTGTCTCCTTTTTCCACAAAATAGGTCACACAACCCACCTCCATTCGTGAAATAACTCTTCTATAAAAAAAAAACAAAAAAAAATATAAAAATTATAAAAATCACAAACAAAAAAATCGAAAAACTGTAGCTGAAAACCGCGAAACGTAAGTAAAGTGTGGAAAAAAAATAATCATTGTGTTACGAAGAGCAACGTGGTCGGAAGAGCGCAAGCCATATTGAAGGACAACGGGGGATACCAGAAACCAGAGAATATTTGCATTTCTAAGCAGCTGCATCGCGAGGGAATACTACTAAAATGAATCCGGGAGCTCCGAACTACCCCATGGCCTCGCTTTACGTGGGCGATTTGCACGGTGATATCACCGAGGCGATGCTATTCGAGAAGTTTTCATCGGCTGGGCCCGTACTCTCGATACGCGTCTGTCGTGATATGATTACTCGACGTTCGCTCGGTTATGCTTACGTTAACTTTCAACAGCCGGCTGACGGTGAGTGAATGTATCATTTTCGTTCATATTTCTCTCTCACCTTGCCGTTTCGGAGCCCTAAATAAAAAGATCATCCTCTTTGTCGCATCAGTTTTCCCACGCTTGACACGTGTTTCACATCGTACGATGCCACCATATTGAAACCTACTTCGAACAAAGTAGATAGCCGTTGAGTCATGCTTTATTTTTCAGTTACTTCCCCTTTTATTTTTCCCGTTGATACGCAACTAACACACCGAATGAATATCTCCATATGAAATCTATGCTTATGATGAAATTTCTATAAATTAACGGAAGGTTTCACGACATCCCATATGTATAATTTTTTTCTGGTATTAACGTCCGTCGATATAATCCTTTTAGCATAATTCGTGAATGATTGTAAATTTTTGCATAAAATAATTTAAGTTATTAGAAGATCGTTATTTTTCCAAGTAGAGGTTTACGCGAATAAAGCAATATTCTTGTCATAACAAAATTATATTGAAAAATATAACACTGCTATGTACCTGATGAGCCATATTTAATTTTTTTTTTCTTCTTTTCCAGCGGAACGTGCGCTTGACACTATGAACTTTGATATGATAAAGGGGCGGCCTATTCGTATTATGTGGTCCCAACGTGATCCTTCTCTTCGGAAATCTGGTGTCGGAAATGTGTTTATAAAAAATCTAGATAAAAACATAGACAATAAAGCGATGTACGATACGTTCTCTGCGTTTGGAAATATACTTAGTTGCAAAGTAGCACAAGATGAATCTGGCGTTTCAAAAGGTTACGGTTTTGTTCATTTCGAAACTGAGGAAGCAGCAAATAAATCTATTGATAAAGTAAATGGCATGCTACTCAATGGTAAAAAGGTAAGCGCGCAGTATATTCAACTTACCTTTCTATCCTTGTTAATTGTCAGTATAATTAATTCTTACTGCATTTTGTAGGTGTATGTTGGTAAATTCATACCCCGCAAGGAACGCGAAAAGGAACTGGGAGAGAAAGCTAAGCTTTTTACAAACGTTTACGTGAAGAACTTTGGGGAAGATATGACGGATGACAAACTTAAGGAAATGTTTGAAAAATATGGGACCATCACCAGTCATAAAGTAATGATTAAAGATGACGGGAAGTCTCGAGGTTTTGGTTTTGTAGCATTTGAAGATCCTGACGCTGCTGAACAAGCAGTACTTGAATTGAACGGAAAGGAGGTCGCCGAAGGAAAGTGTATGTACGTTGGACGGGCGCAAAAGAAGGCTGAGCGTCAACAGGAACTCAAGAGGAAATTCGAGCAGCTTAAACTGGAACGTTTGAATCGTTACCAAGGCGTAAATCTTTACGTAAAGAATTTGGATGATAGTATAGACGACGAGCGGCTACGAAAGGAATTCGCACCATTCGGAACAATTACTTCTGCTAAGGTCATGATGGAGGAGGGACGTAGCAAAGGTTTTGGATTCGTTTGTTTCTCAGCACCCGACGAAGCTACAAAAGCTGTAACTGAAATGAACGGTCGTATAATAGTTACCAAACCGTTGTACGTTGCTCTGGCTCAGCGCAAGGAAGATCGTAAAGCGCATCTCGCTTCTCAGTACATGCAACGTTTGGCCAATATGCGAATGCAACAGATGGGCCAGATTTTCCAGCCTAGTGGTACTGGAAATTATTTCGTCCCCACTATTCCTCAACCGCAACGATTCTACGGACCCGCGATGGCCCAGATTCGTACAACTCCACGCTGGCCGGCGCAGCCGAATCAAGTACGACCCAATGCACAAACTGGAAGCTCCGGTTTCGCGACGATGCAAGGTCCATTTAGAACCGCGCCGCGTGCACCCAATGCACAGGCGGGTACTATGCGGAGCACTTTATCTGCTAGACCTATCACAGGTAATAACAGTTTTTTCACTTGAAGATCGATACTGTGCAAACTTTTATTTATAATTATTTATTCTGTTTTTTTTTTTTTTTTTAGGACAACAAGCTGTTGGCGGTGCTAACATGCAAGGCCGTTCTATGCCTGGTCCAGCAGTTGGAGTTTCAGCTCAAAGCCGTCCGCCGAATTACAAGTACACTTCGAACATGCGTAATCCACCACCGCAAGCAATGGCAATCCCTGCTCCTGCTCCTGTTCAGCAAGCAGTGCATATTCAAGGCCAAGAACCACTGACTGCCTCCATGCTGGCAGCTGCTCCGCCACAAGAACAGAAACAAATGCTGGGAGAGCGTCTTTTCCCATTGATTCAGTGTATGTATCCGCAACTTACAGGAAAGATCACTGGAATGTTGCTGGAGATCGACAACTCAGAGCTCCTGCACATGTTGGAGCATAACGAATCGTTGAAAGCCAAGGTCGAGGAGGCCGTAGCTGTATTGCAAGCTCATCAGGCCAAGCAGGCTGTGGCTTCTAAAAAAGAGTAAACATCTTTTAATTAGGGTATTCATTATATTTTATTCTTCCTTAATTGTTCTTAACGAAGTTCAGTTCTCCTTCCTCATTCTGCGATTATCCTTGGTTTAATGAAATTTCTTCTCTAAAGCTTTATGGTGGCTTAAGCGATTATATTATATGCAAAAACAAATGAATGACAGAAACACAAATTGTTATTCGAAACTAATAATTGATCATGAAAGGGTTTTTCATCAAGTTTTATGATAATAAATTTTCCTTTAAAAATCTATTAAACTATGAGTTAATTCATTCCCTGGTTCGTTATTTTTCTTTGAAGCTTTCAATCTTTTCCCTTATCGATATTTTATTACGTTTGTATTATTATTACTATCGCGCATTGCGCAGAGAAATGTAATGAAAGTTTAGAGAATAAAATATTTGAAGTGTTTGAAGAACTGCAATTTGGCGTTCATTGCTTAGATTAAGAATAACTTGTTGAACTTTGCCCCCTTATATTTTTCTTATAAACGTATAACTATCGAACTTTAGTGATAATTAATTATTATAAAAGCGATTCAGTTGAACGAATGAGATAGGTTTTTATTGATAAATATTTTGTATGCAAATATTTCAAAGTAATAAAAGATAATAACGAAATAATTCCCATGATAAGTAATTTATTCGGCCGAAATTATGAATAAGCAAACTGGAATTACATAAATCTGCTTTAAAGTTGTTTTAATTATACACAAGACTTTTACTATCATATCAGGAATTTACTCGTACAACAATAAGCAATTAAGGGGTCCAGTGCAAGAGAGAATTATGCCACGAAATGTTGAAAATCGAGATTTTTATTAATGCTGGTATGCCTTGTGTAGTATTATTATCCCTTAATTTATAGCCAGCTGGAAAAATTCCTGCCTGCATTCTTATTACATTTCATATCATAAAATTTATAATAAGAATAGTTTATTCAAAGCTTCCTTTTGAGTCCAATTTTTAAACATATGTACATTACATTTAAGCACACAGAAAATGAAATAAGAAATAAAATATTGTCTCAGACACACTACATTAGAATTAATAAACTTGAATTTAAAAAGCAGTTTTAATTACGGATAATTTCTATCACATCATTTTTCATAGAAGAGATTTTAAATTAACATCTGACTACTATTGTGGAATAGCTCCAATTTTTGCATTGCACCCCTTAGTTGATATGAATATGCGGATAAAAAATTCATATTGTAATTTTAATATAAAGTTAATGTTATGGCGAATGTTATGAAACATTAATTATAAATTGGATGTTATAATTGATGATTGAAGAGATAGGGATTGCAAGTCATAGCTAACAAAAGCAATACAAATTTTACATATCGCTCCAAAATTCGTGCATGTTAACTATACGCAAATTATCCGCGTATTCGAATATCGAAACACAATTAAAATTATTTAGTTCTACAGTTTTTTCGAATATTCAGATGTTGATTAAAATAATGAGAACATCAAATATAATTCCAATCTAAACATAACATTTTTACTTTTCTGAATCTGAATATGTAAAATATATATTCTATCCTTCTTGTTGAATGTTCAAGCTGGATGTATTGTTTCCGGGAAATCCCAGTCATCGACCTATTTTAACTCGCATAAAGCAATAATGACTGGTGTTTAATATAATTAAGTACCTGACAGCAAGCCGATCGCCTGGTATCCAATAAAATCTCGCCCTTTTATTGGACCTAACTTCCGAATTACACGAGAACTTTTCCCTGTTTCCAGAGTGTTATATCTTTTTTATTTATATTACAAAACAATTCTCAATGAACATGCATCCATTTAAAATTAATATTATACCGATATAACCGATATAAAATATTTTATTATAGTGCATGTAAAAACATATTTTTTTAAGTTAGTTTTTGATTATTTTGCTAATTTATAGGGTATAATATTTAATGTAATTTCGTTATAATGCTGTGTTGATATTTGACGCTGGATGCTTATGCAAATATTATCATAGAGACTACTTTTACAGAAAATAATAGAATCGCTTTTGATTAGTTTGAGCATGAGATTATTTCCAATTGAAGTTATAATAATATAAATAAGACAAATTTCATATACATATGGTGCATGTATTTTGGACGTGCTTCGCATATTGCTGCATGTTACATTTGTATAAATATCCACCCCTTAATGATACCATTTTGCCGTTTTGCCCTTCCGAGATTGATGGGGAAAAATGTGGAAAGGTAACTTTTATTACACTTGCTGGTACATAATAGCCCCAAACTCAATTCACCACCTTCATCCTTGTCCCATTGTAAAATACTAATGGGCCTATAATATAGCTCATTTTCGAACCTGAGCTTAAATTATTTTACACTTAAATTTGAGTCTATTATAGCACCAGTACTATCATACCACTGACTTCATACTTAAAAATAATCTGTTTTTAAAGGATTAAACTTTCCATAATCGGCAAATGTACACTTTTAAATTATATTTTAATTTCCGCAAAAAAGTATTATACTTCAGTCTTAATACATCTTTGTATAAACAAATAAAACTTATTTTAATAAGCGTTCTAAGGGAAGATAACTTTAACATTACTTAAGAGGTACGTATTACAATTGTGGTATACTTAATACATAATAATCAATGTTAATTAAATTTATAGGTTTCAGGTGGAAACTTCGCCTCGTTCCAGGAAAGACCACAGCGCGTGCAGTATAATTTACTAAAGGAATACATTCATATTCCGATATTTCACGTACGTATATGCAGTTAAACAATCTCGTCATCGAAAAAAAAATCAAATGTTTATTCATAAACTTCAGTTAAAGATTAGAACTTCAGTTATTTTGATGAGAAGAAAAATGAGTTATTCTTTTTCGAAACGAAACGAAATAGCTATATAATTTTAATACTTAATCACGAATATGATTAAGTGAACACGTGTAAGGAAAAGTTGCAGCTGCTAAGGTGTTCCCTTTATCGTTCTTCCTGTACATTGTTGAACCCCCTCAAATTAAATAATAAAACAATAATCCGCGAATGTTCAACACGTGAAGCGCCTGGAAGCACATGTTCGTTCCTCCTTTATGGTAAACGGAATATAAAAAATGTGCTCGACACTTGTATTCTTTAAACTCAAATAAATCCTGTAGAAGTGTCCTTTGCCTATTACACAGGTGGTCAAATTTTCTGGGCTCCTCAAGTTAATCAATGGCTCCACTTAAGAATAGAGTCAACGATTCCTCGACAGCCCTACATCAATAGACTTTTACGATACAGCAGAAAGAACTGAAAACGGGGAAAGTATCCTTTCTCCTATTTCAGGTCAACGTTACAAAAACCGGCCGATATCTGTTTTACTTAAAGAGTCATCTGGTTTTGTTCAAATCCTTGGAGTTTCCCATGTGGCAGATTTTCTTTATTTGTAGTCCTAAAAGAATTGTAAAGTGTCACCTGGCTTCCACCAGGCTCGAAGAAGTCTGCAATTTTAACAGCTATTGAAACTGAACACGTGCATCGCACCGTGCGTCAACTTTGTCCCGACAATTCTGCCTTAATAATGATTATAGAATTAATGATTTTACAATGTTCTCCCTTGTCCTTTGGACGATGGCAAAAGTTTGGGGCATCATTTACCTAACATCTGTTGAAAATAAATTGTTCTCTTTTACTTCTGGTCAAATTTGATTTGCCAATTTTTACATGGGGAACTTCATGACTAAATATAATAGCGAGTTATATTTATATTTTATTCTGTTGCTGTTTATACATATGTTTGTAGGATAAAAATATATTTTCATGCAGTATCACAGAATAGATTTTTCGATTCCGGATAATTACGTTGCAATTTTTTAATAAAGTTTAAAATTTCATATCAATTATAATAATACATTTATTAGTGGTGGCACTGTGCAAAAAGGAAGTACTATAGGAATCTAAACTGTGTTAAATAACATTAAATCTATAAGAAACGAAGATGCTCTTAAAAGTATTAATATTGAACAACTACAATTTAATTAATAATGTGTTCAATTACAATTTTTAATTGGCTGGAACACTTTCTGAATAATCGCAATTTTTTAAATAGAGAGTTTAAAATGTTGCATCGGTTATAAATGCATTTATTAGCGGTTGGCATTAAAATTTTAAGAAAGGGAGACATTTAATAATATGAATTGTAATTGTTTCGAGAGGAATTTAGTATATTACATGCTTACGCTTCATGCAATCAAATGTAATAAACTTATGCAGATAAGCCACAGTATATGATCAGATTTCAAAACATGAGAAGTAAATAGGATAAAGATGATTATAATACTTTGTTACACACAGTAGCAGAATAATTTTCTATGTTATACGTGACAAGAAATTATGATAATGAGTTTTACATTGTACAAAAAAAAACATACAAAATTATCTTTCGCATAAAGATATAATTACTACCAGAGATTTTGAGTCGTTTACACGCATACTATTATTATTATCAATAATATGCGATTTTAGTTAATAACTTGTCATTTTTTATTATGCGCAGTCAATTGTATAAAATGTTAAATTTATTGGTATAACAATCGTTGTACCTGCGGCTTCTCGAATATACCGCGCCCTCGAACTCCACTAATTATTGGTTCTGTCATTGGCAGCGGGAGAGGAGCAAGCGAAGCTGATTGGCGGAGGGATCCACTTCGTTTCGACTCGCCGAATTATAGGCTGGGCGCTTCCCCACCACGAGGCACAATGGAGTTCGGAAACGGCTACGAGAAAGGCGCAAACTGGAGGGAATGTTAGAATCAGCAGAGTTGTTATCAAATAGGGGTCGATTTCCGCGAGAAGTGGTAAATTTCAAAGGTGCTGCGAGAAAAGTTTCGTATTCTTTATACGAGTATCACGTCGAAAGAACAAAGTGCATGCTCGAAATTCTTGCATACATAACGGTGGCCTAAATTTTTTCTGACAAGGTGTTCCGTCGCTCTCCGTACTGTATCGAGTAAGTTTCATTATATCATAATTCATATTTTTCTTCTCTTTACGAATACTTTTCGATGTCATCTTTCGGAAAGTATGTTCGTTCTCTGCGCTTGGCACGCAGCTGGTGCCACTGCTTTCCTGTGTTCGTTTTTGTGTACTCCTTACATGTCATCTGGGACAGTGCATAATTACTTTTATCAATTTACATGACGTCGGGCTAATAACGCACCCATTTTTGCAAAATAAGAGTTATTAATATTTATACCACCGGTGAGAGTTATTTCTTCGACGGTACGTTTATGTTCAGTTCAACATTCTTTCTCATCATATAATTATGGTTCGACTTTTCGTATATTCATCTCTGCAACCAGTTAGGCATCTAAGATTTGCAGGTGTGTATTATTCTGAAAGATCGAGATAAAGCTTTCGAGTATCAATATAATGTTTCACAGCAAAATTTTGTAAGATAGCAAATGTTTACATGCTAAAGCGTTCTTAACGTCGAAATATTTAAGTCATAGTAGATTGAACAGAATGTAGCTTTCCATTGCTTAGGCCGTCCACTTTCTTTCTCCACTTTTGACAATCAACGCATTTTTGTCAATCTCTGCAGTACCGATCAGATCGCCATTTACCGGCTTAGAGATGACGATAGCTCGCGATTATAAATCGGAATTAGCAATTCGTTGTGCATTTGCATTCTTTTATTTTATGTTTTATATGGTTACGATTACATTTCAGAATAGAATAACGAAAGTAGATGTTAGGAACAGTACAGTTTTATTAATTTAAACTCATCATGTGTGACGTAGTTATTTGTATCTCAGGCATAGTATTTTGCGAAATAGCGCAATATAATAAGAGTATAGATGCATGTTATTCAGTAAATTACTATAACTTATTAGTACGTATATTGTCACTATATATCTCTTTTATTTCATGCTGTTACTCGTATTTTATTGATTGCATTTGTTTTGTTTCAGGGTGTTCAGTGACTAGTATACGATTTTATTAAGTTTTTTTTTAAGTTAAACTAAAGAGCAATAATGGACAAAGACGAAGTGATTAAGAATATCCGAGCTTGTCTAATGACTTCCAAAGGCGGGATGAAACTAGACAATCTAAGTAGTAAGTTTCGTGCAATAATCTATTATATCTTTATATTTCTAATTTACTTAAATTCATACTTCTTTTTGCTTTATCATTGTTATGCGTAAAATTAAGTCATATCAAGTATAACTGTTTCTATAATGCAAGCCAGATGCAATATTAACACCAACGCCTTTGCAGGAGATTATAGAATGCTCATAGATGAAAATATACCCTTTAGGAAGCTGGGGTATCCGTCTTTGGTTGCATTTTTGCAAAGTGTTCCCAGTATCATAGTTACTCAAATGGGAAACGATTGTTATGTGGAGGCTATACCTAGTATAGAGTCTGTACATATTTCGAAACTGATTGCACGACAAAAGACGACATCTAAGAAACGTAGCAATGTAAGTTTGTTGGTCAATTATATAGCTTTTTTCTGTACACATACATTATATAATGGCAATGAGTTCATGTTATAGATACACTCTCGAAAACCGGCACCATCTCGCCAGCCTATCACTGCAAAGAAGAATGTTTATAATACGAGAAGCAGTAGTCAAAACACGTACTCGCAAACGAGTGGACGGTAAATACAATTTCAATGAATGACGCATAAAAATTTCCTTACTTTAAATATATAGGAATCTGCAAGGATAATCTTTATTTTAGACAACATACATCTTCTAATCCAGTGCCAATAAAAGTTACTATTCATCAAAACGAGCAGAAGCCAAGATTTATACAATCCACTTCTCTAGTGCCACCGAGCGCTCCTAGTACAGTAAGTTCTTTATACTGCGAGCTATATCTATTGTATTTCGATACTAAGTTGTGTCGATTTCGCAGAGACTGAGAAATAAGCAGATGGATCCTCCTGTATCTGTAAACCAAAGTGTTAATAAGCCTAGAGAGGACATACAAGAGAAGATTATCGTGAAGCCGGCGATGCCTGTGATAAATCAAAAACCAAAGACTGTGAATAACAATGTGGAAGCGCCCCCCAAGAAAAATATAAGCGATAGGCTTAAAGTAATTCCCAAAATACCTCCATCGCTAAATTTACAAAAGGGTACTCCGACGAAACTTCCACAAGTTTTATCACCACTTTCGCCAGGACAAGTTTTAGCGGAGAGCGGCACCATGAAATATCCGCAGTCACCGACAAGTTCATCCGTATGCATTCATGCTTATTATATTACATTTAGAGGGAATGAATGTGGATGCATTATGTATTAATACGATATTTATTAAAATACATTAACACGTTACTTTTATAGATACCGCTGGGTATTCCTAAGCTGATGTTACCGAATTCACAGCCCGCTGATCCAAGATATGAACTGAGGCAAAAAACGATCGCCTTAAATCTTCCGGAACCGTTGTATCAAATTTGTCCTGCGAATATGAAAAGTGCTTTACAGCAAGCTGTGTTTGCGCGAGTTAAGGTTCGTCAATATGTTTCGATAATTTTAAACATGAAGAAATGATCTTAAATGCCAGCTGCGAATACATGGTAATGAAAACACTTTTTTAGATTGGTCCTCTCGGATATTCAAGCTATCCAGACGAAGCACGCACCGAGGATGAGGCGCAAAGAATCGCGGCCAAAGTGGCATTGCTCGATCTTAATGAGAAATACGGATCGCCTCTCTCCCTGAATGAGACTAGAGACAGAAGTGTTGTACAAGAGCGTCTTCTAACCATTGTGAATGAACATCCGAACGGTATTTTCATGCATCAAGTGCCCATATATTACCAGCAACAGTACAAGGAAAAGTTACCGGCCAATTGGGAAAAGGATGTCGAACAGAGTCCAGCTATAATTCTGGAACAGGGCGTCGATAATTCGATAATTCTGCGCCGATTTGTTTCGCCTGCTGGAAAGGTAAAGAGTTTCTACGTACAATGTAGTTCGACCTTTTTGAAATTTCTTGCAAAATTATTCAGCGAACGAACAGGTTCGTCAGCCTGTAGGATTTTTGGAATAAAAGTAAAAGCAGTTATCATATAAAAGTATTTAACGAAATTTTGAAATTTGAATACGGCTGAACTTCACAATATTCGCCTCTTTACAGCTCTCGCAACTCTCAAAACGCACAATACTCTAATAACTCGCAACTCTAATGATTTATTCAAACGTTGACGCCAAACATACAGCTCATCCGATCAGTCGCGCGATCAATAATAACATCCATCCTACAAACCTAATGTTTCGTCATTTTACTTTCAGGTGCGGAACACAGTTTCTCCGAAAACAGATAAAGTGCAGCTAGCTCCAATTGGACCTGCAGCACCCGGACAATTACAAATACCAGAAGAAGATGTTTGGGTCGTGTATGTAACGTGCGTTATGAGTTCTGCTGAAATATGGGGTAGAATCGTTGGGGATGCGTACAGTGTAAGTTAACACAAATTTTCTATATTTTTTTTACTACTTCATCCCTTTGCTTATAATATGATTCTTTTTTAGGAACAACTTGAGGCCATGTCCGCCGAGATGGCCCAACACTACGATAAAATTCAACAATCTGTGAAATCATCAGCGATCGAAATTGGAAATTATTACGTTGTCTTTGAAGACGAATGCTATCATAGAGTTCGTTGCATCGATTACGATGCCGAAAGTGGAATGGTTTCAGTTACGTTCATCGACCACGGCGATGAAGATACTTTCCATTACAATAGATTGCAGACGCTGGATAAAAAGTTCAGTGTGCTTCCTGCTCAGGTAAGACAATATTATTTTATCAGTAACAAATTTTATTATCAACAAAGATGGGATAGAAAATGATTATTGACGATTTTATTTTCTTTGCAAATTAGGCATTAAGATTGAGTCTGTACGGATTGGAAGAGTTCAGCGAATGCGACAGCGTGGTGGTGGAAATCGAAAAGCTTTTGTTGGATCGTGCATTATACGTTTCAGTAGTGAGTCGTGTTAAAGACCAGGATGGGTTCACTGCATCAGGAGAGTTCTATGATACACTTGGGCCACGCGACGTCAATTTAAATGCAGAAATATGGAAACAAATTCTACAGAATATAATAGCTGCTCCTAAATTGGATGTTGTAAGTATACGTTTTTGTCAATCGAAATATATAGAAAGCTAAGTAAGCGTAATTAAATTGTTTCTTGTTAAATGGCCAAAGAATGTAATATATTTTATTATGCACAGGGTAGACAAGTCTGCGAAGTTTTTATCTCGCACGTAGAAGAGAATGGCGACGTTTATGTACAAGTGCAGTCCGAGAGTATGAAACTTCTGGTCAGCTTATTGAATCGATTAGTATGCACTGGCTTGAAATCGGAGGATTTGGAGAATTGCATGGTGACGAAGATCGATCCTAGTAAAACATATTTCGTATCGGTAGACAATAACTGGTACAGAGGGAAATTGGTACCGGACAAATTTTTCAGCCAATTGAAAGCCTTTTTAATTGACTTTGGTAAAACGGTAACTACGACGCAAAGTAATCTGCTCTCTCTGGAGCGGTTATCCGAGACTTTAGCCGAATTCCCGGCTCAGGTAAGTTTGTGACTTGCAAATATTGACCAAATATTGTAATGAAGCGAAGTGTTAATTATTTTTTTTTGTACAACAGGCATTGAAAGTACATCTTCATAACATTGATAAATCAATGTTCAATGAAAAGATGGTTGCGAAACTTGCGGAACTTGCACCGAAGAACGAACCACTTCTCACCAGGGTTGTGTCATACCAGAATGGTATACCGGTCGTGGAAGTGTTTAAACGAATTCAACCAGACAATTTGCTCGTGTCTGTTAACAACACGTTGGCCCTCGAAGAGGAGCTCGCAAAGTAAGTTGCTAAATACAAATATATAAACTGAAAGAACAACGATTTTTAACGTGACAAACATTTACTATCGCCATCATCGTATTATTACAGGACCCAGGGCGATGGTAATAATAATATAAAGCCAAGGAAACGTATCGAACGCATGAATTCGAGACTCTCGGGAACTGAAGACGATGAAGTGAAAACTTTAAAGCCGCCGAAAATTTCGGAGATCGGAGAGTATTTTGATGTTCATGTGACAATGGCAGCGAATCCTGGGAACTTTACCATTCAACCATTCGATGATAAACGTTCGCTGCAGGTGTATATCAATCCTTATTCATTGTACCATTATGTTTCAATTACATTTGCAGTACTCGTACCTTCTTCCTTACATATTTCTATGTAGTATCGGGAGATGACTAATGTTTATGTATTTTTCTTTTTCTTAGAATATGATGATACAGTTACAAGAATCTTGTAGAGCATACGCAGGACCTGCTCCAACTATAGAATCGGTACGAGAAGGAAAGCTTTATGCCGCTGAGCACACTGATGGCCATTGGTATAGGTATAAATGAAGATCGATGACTTTAAGCTTATACAAAAATGATTAGTACTGTTTATTAATTCTAAATCTCTTTTAAGGGTTTGTATTTCAAGTATAATTAAGAAAGAGTTTAAAGGCATCGACGAATACAAAGTTATCGTTTACTTCTGCGACTTTGGGGATGTATCCCTACTGCCACTAAATAAGTTGCAACCTCTGAAGAGTCAATTTTTAGAACTACCATATCAAGCGATCAAAGCGAGACTCGCTGGTATGTAATTATTTTCCTTTTTACCTTCAATTTCTCTCCAAAATGTACAGAATATTTTAAAGTTCAGATTTTTGTTTGCTATTTAAACAGGCATACGACCAGTTAACTTCGACTGGTCCGTCGAGGATACTATAAGGTTCCAGGAAATGGTTGTGGAGAAAAATTTCGTATCACTGGTCGTCGAATCTAACTCTGATGGACTTTCCCCTACCGACACTGTATTGGGTCTGAAGTTGATAGATGTTACCACGAACGAAGATATATTTATTGATCAACTTCTGGTAAAGGAAGGTCGAGCGATATTCAGCGATTAAGAAGTTCCATGGGTATATAGTACGTACACTTTGGTACAGTTGATGGAAAGAGAAAGATAATCGCAGCGAAAGTAACGTTCCAACTAGTTTCTGTTCTTTGGTACAGCACAGGATACATGTACCAACGAATAATTTGTTTCCTACACAAGAACTTTGTACAGTTTTACTGTTTCATGCTCCGAAACATAGTTGTTTGTATATAAAAGATATTTCTATTCAGTGGCGTTTGCAAACCACTCTGGCAAGCTGTTCGAAACAGAAGTGTACGAATGCATATAGAGACATACATCATGCGGGTGCATGTGGGTATATATATGCGTGCTACCTAAACCTATATCCATTTCAAGTCATTATTTTTTTATTTATCCACAAGTTATTTATTATTTTAACATTTAAAGATTGTATGTATACTCTTAGACAGCTAAAATCATAGATATAAATTAGAATATTTTCTACATGCGTTACAGAGTAAACGCGCACATTATTTTCGTATATTTCTGTTGATATATTCTGTTGTTTAGTAGGTTTTTGATTGTTTAATTTTTGTTTTCTCATGTTAACGGACAGCATGATTGATCGAAAGTGGCTGTGGCGTATGAAAGACTATAGAAACGCTTTGACGAGACTAGACAGCATTCCATTTTCATTTTTTTATTACAATACGCTGGTACACGCGGTATCGATCGTATATTTTTTTTGTTTTTATTCTTTTTGTTAGCCCGTTAACATTGAGCGACTACAAGCTGCTTTTTTCGTTCCTTACGTGATAATGATTTTTGTTACTCAACTTTCTTCCTACTATAAGATCCATTATTACCATCGATATTGTTATTCTGAATTCAATTTGTTAAAGTACTCCATTTATACGTAGTTAAGGAAGATTATAAGCGGTGTATGTTCTAGGACGAGGAAGGAACATTGATTAGTATACAGAAACTATTCTGATTTTAATTTTTATCTTAGGTGACCATTTATTTTTCGTTCAGTATTCGAAGTAGATTAAACATTTATTACCATATTCTCGTGAAATATGATATACATATTTCAATTATACTGCTTGTGAGGAATATTTTTTTTATATATTAGCAAGCTATAATATAACTTAATATTACGTTGCGGTACATATATTATTTTTGATAATAACTTAATAAAAGGTGCCAATAAATTGCTAAATTTTAATGAACATATATTTGTCAGCATTTATTATTTATTGCAAGCTAATAATTTTCAATACCTACAACTATCGATGGTGAAAATAGGGTATCGATAGTTTTTGATAGCGGTGACTATCGATAGTCTCCATCGCTATTCAAGATGGCGTCGACCATTTAACGCAGGTATTTTGCATCGGTAACAATTCAAGTATTTTTATAATAATTTAGTGCTCGTTCTTTAAAAATATCTACAAAGGCTTATTCTCTGTGAATTCCTAAACGTGAAAAGTGATGTAATATTAATGGAGAAGGATTGTATTTCTCCATTAACATTTAGAAAATCTGTGACATATGCATAACCTTAATTATTCACTCGACCAGTGCTGGTGTTCTTTATTTTGTATTTTAGATCATTTGCGAAATCGTAACAAGTTACAAGAACTGTAGAAGTGCTGGATTTACTTGCAACAATTCTGTAGTTGTTAATTGTAAAATTTGTGCGAATTTGAACTATGAAATGTAAGTCAATTTATAAAGATATCTTCCAAATATTAACTCTTGCCCAGTGGATACTATGCCTATTCGCACCCAAGTTTTAGTTGTTTGACTAAGGTTTCCTTCATTCATTTAATATTGTATATTTGTGAACAATAAATTAATAAATGTTTAATTGCAGGTTCGCAGAGGAGGTTGCTTTTTTGAGCAGCGCCTGTGGCTCGCCTGAGCATCGTTTCTGGCTTTCCACAGCAACGCTTCCAGTCGCCTGTGGCTCGCCTGAGCATCGTTTCTGGCTTTCCACAGCAACGCTAGCAGCGTGCGCGGTTCCTTCGACTATCTACTTAAGAAAGCCATGTTAAGCTATACCTTGATCCATACTACTTTAGTTATATCTGATGTCCGACCATTTACTTGTACTACATATGATTAACATTTATTACTTTATGATATACATGACATGCGCCATCATATTAAATTATACTTATATTAGTTATATTAATTATAATTACATTAGTATTAAAAATTTATATCAGTGTTAACCTTGAGATGTGTTGTAATGGAATTTATAAGAATAGTTAATAAGTAATAGTTTTTAGTTTCTAAAACATTTTTGTAGCATATTTAAACCTATGCTATTATCATTATTGTAATTTTTCATTATTATTTAATTATAAGATGTATTGTAAATCAATTTGTAAGAATAGTCAGTAAGTAATAGTTTTTAGTTTCTAAACTATTTTTGTAGCACATTTAAATCTATGATATTATTATTATTGTACTTTTAATTATTAGTTAATTATAAGATGTACTGTAAATTAATTTATAAGAGTAATTTATAAGTAATAGTTTCTAAGTTTAAACATTGCAACGTTTGTAATTTGTACATTATTGCAATTTTTCAATAAATCTTCATAAAAGAAATGCAACTGGTTTCATATTTTTAACACCTGTCCACTCCTAATAATTTAAGTTAGAGATAAGTGTTGGGAAATGACGTCCAACTTAAGGAATCCCCGATAGTATTGGAGTTCCCGCAATTTCCTGGAAAATGACGTCAAATTCCAAGAATTAGTGGAATAGAATATTTGGCGATTTCAAGCAAGGGGAATTCTGTAAAATTATGTTTCGAGGATTTCGAATACGAGAGATTTAGTAAAACCTGCTTCTGGAAATGTTTTGGTTATGACGTCATCAATCATGAACTCCGGATACCTCCTCGCATATCATGTTCTCCTAATACAAATTGGCGATTTCGAGCAAAGGGGATTCCGTAAAAGCAGGTTCTGAGAAATTCTTGGAAATGACGTCACATTCCGAGAATTGGTGAAATGAAAGACCTCCTCGCATATCATGTTCTCCTAATACAAATTGGCGATTTCCAGCAAAGGGACTGCCCGAAATTCACGATTTTGATGTTTTGATTTTGAAATTCACAATTCCTGGAATGTGACGTCATTTCCAAGAATTTCCCAGAACCTGCTTTTACGGAATCCCCTTTGCTCGAAATCGCCAATTTGTATCAGGAGAACATGATATGCGAGGAGGTCTTTCATTTCACCAATTCTTGGAATGTGACGTCATTTCCAAGAATTTCCCAGAACCTGCTTTTACGGAATCCCCTTTGCTCGAAATCGCCAATTTGTATCAGGAGAACATGATATGCGAGGAGGTCTTTCATTTCACCAATTCTTGGAATGTGACGTCATTTCCAAGAATTTCCCAGAACCTGCTTTTACGGAATCCCCTTTGCTCGAAATCGCCAATTTGTATTAGGAGAACATGATATGCGAGGAGGTATCCGGAGTTCATGATTGATGACGTCATAACCAAAACATTTCCAGAAGCAGGTTTTACTAAATCTCTCGTGTTCGAAATCCTCGAAACGTAATTTTACAGAATTCCCCTTGCTTGAAATCGCCAAACATTCTATTTCACTAACTCTTGGAATTTGACGTCATTTTCCAGGAAATTGCGGGAACTCCAATACTATCGGGGATTTCTTAAGTTGGACGTCATTTCCCAACACTTATCTCTAACTTAAATTATTAGGAGTGGACAGGTGTTAAAAACATGAAACCAGTTGCATTCCTTTTATGAAGATTTATTGAAAAATTGCAATAATGTACAAATTACAAAAGTGACAATGTTTAAACTTAGAAACTATTACTTATAGATTACTCTTATAAATTAATTTACAATACATCTTATAATTAAATAATAATGAAAAGTACAATAATAATAATAGCATAGATTTAAATATGCTACAAAAGTGTTTTAGAAACTAAAAACTATTACTTATAGATTATTCTTATAAATTAATTTACAATACACCTTATAATTAAATAATAATGAAAAGTTACAATAATAATAGTAGTATTGATTTCCATATGCTACAAGATTGTTTTAGAAACTAAAAACTATTACTTATTGACTATTCTTATAAATCCTTTTATAATACATCTTACAGATAACACTTATATAAATTTTAAAACGCATATAAATATAATAAATATAGTAAACGTAAGTATAATTTAATGCAACTACGCGTGTCATATATAATTTAAGTAGTATACGTCGATCATAAGTAATACGAGTAGTACTGGGAGCTACGCAGATCGATCAAAAACTCGTTGCCACATGGGTTTACTTTTATTTGGGACGGACAATAGTATGGGTCAACGTATGGCTGAGCATGGCCTTCTTAAATAGGTAGTTGATGAAGCCAGAAACGCTGCTAAGGGGAGCTGGAAACGCTGCTCCGGGGAGCCCGAAGCGCTGCTCAGGGGAGCCGGAAATAGCTGCCGAGGGGAGCCAAAAACATTGCTCAGGGGAGTCGGAAACGCTGCTCTGGGGAGCCGAAAACGCTGCTCAGGAGAGCTGGAAACGTTGCTCATGGGAGCCAGAAACGTTGCTTAAGGAGCACCGCCCTGTGCAAACCTGCAATAAACAATTATTAATTTGTTATTCCCAAATATACAATTGTAAATGATATTGAAAAGAACCTTAACCAGACAGCTGAGAACTGGGTGTGAATAGACACGGTACTCACTAAGCAAGACTTAATATTTGAAAGCTATCTTTATAAATTGACTTACAATACATTTCATAGTATAAATTCACACAAATTATACAATTAACAACAGCACAATTGTTGCAAGTAAAAGCAGCACTTCTACAGTTCTATTAATTTGTTATGATTTCACAAATAATCTAAAATACAAAATAAAAAATAGCAGTACTGATCAAGTGAATAATTAAGGTTATGTGTATGTCACAGAAGGCTTTCTAAATATTAATGGCGAAGTAAAATCCTTCTCCATTAATATTACATCACTGCCCACGTTTTGGAATTCACAGAGAACAAGCACTTGTAGATATTTTTAAAGAGCAAGCACTAAATTATTATAAAAACGTATAGTTGTTAACTGTTACCGATGCAAAATTCCCTCGTCGAATGGCCGGCGCCATCTTCGATAGTGGTCGAGGAGTATCGATGGTACTATCGATAATGATGGTCTATTCTGCTTCCATCTATGAGAAGATGCTTGAAACTACTCGAGGTTCTCAATATATGCATGTCGATAATGAACGTCTCTTCTGCTTCCATCTATGAGAAGATGCTTGAAACTACTCGGGTCCCCAATATATGCATATCGATAATGATCGCCTATTCTGCTTCCATCTATAAGAAGATGCTGGAAACTACTCGTGATCCCCAAAATATGCATCTCGATAATGATCGTCTATTCTGCTTTCATCTATGAGAAGATGCTTGAAATTGATTTCGAATTGATTTCGAATTGCATTTTACGAACAATCTTTATGACCTACCAACTAATTGTTTCTAACAAATAAATGAGAGCTGCAATTGTTATAAAACTTTTCTAATTCGTAGCTGGCACTCCGTTCCGTAGCTTCAATTTAAACAATTATCTCTAAATATTTCAAGCTGTTCACGGAAGAGTTTTCTCAATTTCAATGTTTAGGCTTTGCTATTCGTTTGTTTGTTTGTATCTTCCATATTTTACATACATATATGTATAATACTTAAAAGTATGAAAACCTTAGTCTTATCTACTTCAAACGCGAAATGCCTTGGATTTCTTTCAACTAATAAGCGACTCGACCGTGAGTCGTTTCTTATATTTAATTTCTCAATAAATAAATTTACAAGCTTCAGACTCGTTTCCTTATCAAAACTAATGTTAATTTTAATTCCTATTAAGGAACATGGAACTTACTTCGATCTAATCTAAATAGTAAGACCGATTTTTCGATCAGGATAAGCAAGCAATGAAAAATAATCAAGCTGAATGATTCCCTTTCACAAACATTAGTTATGCATTGGACAATTATGGAACTTAAATTTTTGCGCTTTCGTTCGCTGTATCAATTTCGCAGCAGACTGCGGATTGTTATACACTTTTAAAAGTGCGGACAGCACATTTGAAAGCGCAAACTTGCACAGGATGCATGTCATACGAATAAAATAAGCAAAGTATCTAAATTATAGTGCTTCTTAAGAAGCGTATAAAATCATAATTACGACATTCGGATAGGTGAAACAATTTTCTAACCGAAGTCCTACTGCTTTTACCATGTTCCCAAAAATATGAACTCGCATAAAAATCCGCAGCCTAATTGCAAGATGCAAAAATGTATCAATTTTATTAATATCGTTCACAGTCTTATTCGAAAGTCGGCCTGATGCCAGATCTGTATCTTCATCACGAACCTCTACATATATTACTTATAAATTTAGACGACTGTAACATTGAAATTTTGCCACGAATCCCATAAATGAAAACAGAAACTATCATTTCCTTAAACATTATACGTTCGTCGGCAAATAAAGAGTTAAACGTAAATTACCCTGTGCACGGTCATTTTCCTCGTCCTCCCGATCATCCCTTCTTTCCCATCGCACACAAGGGAGGGATGAGGCCAAAGTATCTGACGTCAGGAGAGCCATCAGGCGGCGGCGAGTACACGTTGTACTCACTCGTTCGAAGATCGGGTACCAACTCGGCGAACCGATTTCGCTTTCAGAAGCGGCAGTTTCTTTTTTCCGATCGCCGGCGGATGCAACCCCGCGATTTTCGCCAACCCCCAGCGTTTCCGGTCGTCGGCAGCCGCAGTCTTCATGCTGGAACGAAGAGATCGCGCGGAATCGCCCGTTTGCCAATCGTAGACAGAAGTCGACAGGTAACAGCTAAACAAAAACAAAAAAAAGAAAAAGAACAGCACATTAAAATTAATTCCATTTATTTCATCCTAAACGTTTCAATCGTTCTCCCTTCTTGATGTGTTTCTTCCTCTTTAAGTAACTTCATCGGTACCCGTGAATGATTTCCAATCGCGATTCAACAATCGTCCAGACTCCTTTACATTGTTGCTTCACTTTTTCTTTCTTCTAAGTTCGCGTTGGTCGATAGTCGTGTGTGCCTTCGAATAAAAATTCTACACGGCGTAATTTCGACGTGGCTGTTCATCGATGTTTACGTGTAAAAATAAGTTCCCGATGGAATAATGATCCTTCACGAGAGACCGAGAGGGACGCGCTTTATTTCACCGCCGGTTGCGGTATCTCTGTACGGAGACCGGTGCTGTCGCAATTCTCTCGCTAATTTTAATACGTGTGTTTAGTTGAGACAGTTTAGTCGGACGAGTTGCACGCTATTCAGAAGGGAGAACGGTGGACCGTTGCACACTGTTGTACGATACCAAGCAAACAACTCAGGGAAAAATAAAAAGAAAAGAGGAGGGAGTAGCGCGAATACGAAATTCTTGCGAGGGAACTGAAATTCTCGGAATTTCCTACGCGATGGGCCGTTTCGCAAATTCGCGGCCAAGAATATTCTCCGCATCCGGCCGCAGCGAAAATCGCTTGAGACCTCGCCGTCGGGCGGGCTAAGATTCGTGCGCGTCTCGGAGAGGGATACACGGGGATTAAACTTAACGTTAATTCCGTCGCGGCGATACGATTCGGCACGAGTTGCGGGGAAAGTTGAAAAAGCGGCCCGGATACGGCTCCGTCGGTTTCCGCTGAAACGTATCCTTCGGCCCGGTGAAAAGGAGAGAGAAAGAAAGAAGCTTTGTACCCGGGCGGGACATTAGAGAAATTGGCTTCCCTCGTTAACAAGTTCTGGTTTAAGGTGTGTGAAAATGCCGGATACTAAGGCAATTGCACAGCTGACAATCACGACGTGAGGCGGTTGTTCGGTTTCGCGGATCATCCGGGGGATAATGATTACAGAACAGACCTGGAGCATGATGCTGGACAGTGATGTCGCGGGCATCAATGAGTAAGTATCCATCACTCTGCTATTTCTTGTTTCTTCCCTCTTGCGCGCGACAGAAAGAGAGTTACACGCGTACTCGGTACAGTGGAATACGCTTATTATGATCACTTTGGCACTTGCAATTTTCTATAAGGATAACCGGCTGATGATTAATTGAAAGAAGAATTTTTATTGTTGGACTCTAATTGTCGCACTTGCAATTTTCGATAAGAATAACCGGCTGATAGTTGATCGAAGAAAGAATAAAGACTCCCCATTATTGGAGTCAAATGATCAAAAGCCATTATTATGATGTTTATACAATTTATATTAGTCACAAACTGCACCCTTGATACAGCACATCAAATATTTGTGCTGCTTCTCTCATAAACAAGTGTTTTTGAAAATGATATTAAGGGGTACTCTTTAGGAGAAGATCTATTTATGCATATTCAAAAGATAAAGCGTAATGCTTTGGTTAAGAGAAACCTTCAAAGAAAAGGTCCATTTAATGCGAGTTCGATAAAAATGTTGATCGCTTGTTCCCAAGTGTAATTGTTACAATTGATATCAATAACCGAAGTTAACCGAAGTCCGATTATAATTAGATTGCAGATCGGGCCCCACTGTATACAGTAATTAGCAATTACACACGTAAAAGTACACAGAAAAATCCGCAGTCTAGTTACAATAAATAGATCAGCTTTAACTAATTTTATATATGTAGAGTGTCTTCGAGTTCAATTGATGGTGATAACAACAGCAGAATGATAACGTTATCAGTGATTATAATCGGGCCTAACTATATACAGTAATTAGTAATTACACACGTAAATGTACTGTGCAAGGGAGACTCTCAATTTTTTCTTTGTTTAATGCGACACACCATTAACACAATAACACTGTTCGGTAAGTTGCGCTTCGGCAAGATTTCTGTGTCTCTCCGTGGTGGCGGTGTTGAATCCGAACCTTTATCAACATGCACACACACACAACATTTTAATTCTCCTTTTCTCCCACCTACGCTGTGTTCTTCTTTTTTTATCGTAGCTCCGATAATGGATCGCGGTGTGCTGTGTGTACGGATCGATAGGGCTGCGTATTTAAAAATATGTCTGCACTAATTATGATGTATCTTTCGTGTCCAACGCGCTTCGGGTGAAAATCATTTTCTCAATCGCGGAGACAAAAGGCTCACGGCAAAATATAATTGCATTAATAAGTCTCGCTTCGATACGCGGATGTTTCAAATTTATTCCTTCTCCACTATTGTATTGTTTAATCAAGTGCACTTGGAGATGTGTTATTTATAACAGTTTCATGATTCGTATTCATCATTTACATGTATTTATAAAAATGAATATCTATTTGCTATTAACATCCTTGTTACGTGTCACTTTATATCTTTGCAATCGCACACGTACACGCATATTATCACTGATCCCATCGATATCGTTGTTTAAAGCGTCAATTATTCAGAACTTTACTACTGTATAAAGCAGCAACATTAATACGAAAAATTGCGTAACATAAAAACCATTGAATATAACGTTGCTGGCCATATTAAAAAGTTGAACGACGAAAGTCGTTTACTCACTAACGGTGGCCTGCATGAATGTTTTCTATAAAATAGTTGCTGCAACTACTTTGCTTGTACAAGACTACGAACAATTAGAGGATAATAAATGCACTCTGTGGTATAATTAACCGCGATCAATTCTTCTCACATTTTACTCGCTTATTTTTATGCCATCGATTTATCAAGCATTTAAAAAAGGTCTCCAGGTGCTACTCAACAATTCTTGCACTGGCTAAACTAAAGACTTGCGTTAAATATCATGCCGCTTATGTTCAATACGATAATACTTTTATCATTCTATTCATTGAACAAATTAAACAATTGGCCAACGGATGAAATCGAAGGCCTTCACGTTATTTCAATCCAACGTATGCATATGCTCGATGCGCTTTATTCAGTATTATGTCCATGTATCGACATCCTAAATGTTCATAAATGTTAAACAACACCTGTCGCGATTTCTCTTTCCGTTCTACGCAGGCAGTCGTGTACACTGTTTAACGTTCACAGGTTGAGTATTTCCCCGAGGAAACAATTATGGATCAAGGCTGTGAAGAAGCTAACTTCCGAGAGGCTGGGGAGGGAAGGATTGGCTGCTTGGGAGGACCGGAAGTCCAACAACGACGCGGATGTTCCGGACATGAAAGAAACGACCGATCCGAGCGAGGATGCAGAAATTCCAAGCGACCCGGATGTGGTTCTAGCTGATCAGCCTGTCGACGCTGAGGCTCAAACGCAGCGAGGTCTGGCCATTTGTTGACCTGTACTACTGGAGAACACTCGATTCATCCCTTTTAAGCGATCTAGATATTATCATTGATAATCTCACGCAGTTCTACTATTGGGCAAATATTGTTTCATAATTTTTAATTGGGATTTGTACAGTGTTGGGAAATTGTTTCGTATATACAAATGTTGTACTAAAATTAAGAATCCGGCTCTTGGCCAAAATGGAATCACTTCACAGATCATTTCTTATCACGAAATCTTCTGAAAGTAAATTGAATGGATCACGAAGCGAGCCTTTTATAAAAATAATTTAAAATAATTTAGCGCGTCTTTCGTGGCGTTGCTAATTAATTATATGTGTGTATACACACGCACGTCCCTCAGCTATAAATATTTCTGGATATTCGCAGATGTTTTCAAGAAAGGCGTGCTGTACAAGGGAATATTTTGCCCGTCGCTCTCGAACAGCTTCCACAGCAAGCAACTGGAGACGTCGTATCTTCACTATTCCAATCGTCAACGGCAGAAATCATTGATCATGCTTAATATCGTTGATCTCAGTCTGAAGGTAAGACTGCGAGCCGCGATAAATTACATTAATAATAATCTTATATTGTATTGTATACGCCATTCTCTCGATTCTCTTCTTTTCCATGCGATGCAATCGCCAAATTCCAGATCATTCTCACTGGGATATGGCTGTGGCAGAGGGACGAGAACAGCGGCGGTCTGATCGAGTCGTTGTCCTGGGCGTCCTGTTGCATGGCTGCGAATCTACTGGTTTGCATCCTCGGATGGTGGCGGTGCTTCTCCAATAATTATCTGTACTGGGCTTCCATATTCACTTGGCTGCTGATCAATTCGCAAGGTGATCACACGTAGCAGTTGCATGCAACGTGTACACACAGTATTTATAAATACTTTGCACTGGACAATTATATACCGTGTCCCTTCGCTTCCTAATACCACGCACTGCTGGCTAAGAGTTCGGGCTCATCAATTGCTTCAAGTAACTCCAAGTTGGAGATTTAAGGACCGAATTAAAGTATACGAAAGGACAGTTGATTGCTACAAGTAGCCGCGATATTAATTAATGTAGAATTTTGTCCTGGAAGCTTGAATCTGAATCTGAGTTGATATTAGAAATCCAAGAGCAAACGCAAATCGTATGAGAAAGCACAATCTTGGGGCTGGTACGTCAATTGGTAAAGAGGGAGGATTTATAAAGATAACTAAAATTTCCGATTAAAGAAACTGATAAAGACACGTACATTTGGCCAGCAATTCATTTGAATATGTATGCGCACGTATGGTACGTGGTTCTTGGGAAGATAGTATCCTCGTTTACCGAACAGAGTTTTGCTCCACTGGCTCGCGCGTTGGCGGTCCAGCGAATTGCTTGGACGTCCATCGAACCGTAGAGAGAAAAGAGACGCGGTAAAGCGAAGTTATAGCCGCAGACACACGGGGTTACGATCGATGATCCTCCCCCGTTTAACAGCCAAATCGTATCCCGGTTTAAAGGGGCCATTAGAAGAGGGGACGATAATGATTTTCAACGATTTGCGTCGCGTATGTTCAATTATTATCGATTTGCAGGTTTCATAGGGGCCGGTCTAGATTTCTCTAGCCAGCAACGTCTGATGTGGTACATCTTGTTTGTCGTTTACGCGCCGTACGCGATGCTTCCACTGCCCCTGAGATGGTGCGTTCTAGCTGGCTATGGGACAGCTTTAACCCACATGGTGATGGCTGGAATAACTTTATTGCGTGGCCCTTCATACGTAAGGATCCTCCTTGCTTTACAGTGATCTACCACCGGTTTACGAGTTAAGGTTCTTTTTATAAGTTCCTTTTACATTTTATCGTTTTCGAAGGATGGCCACTCTCTCGTTGCTTCGAAATTATTTCTCGAAACTTCAATTATTTCAGGTGCTCTTGAAACCATTTTTCCAAACTTAAATTACTTCTGTTGCTTTTCACATTTAATTGAATACGTCTTATATATTTCATTTTAATCTTCCTTTAGATTGTACTGATAAGATCTTTTTTTGTTTAATATCACTTGCATTACTTTCCTTTCGATGAAATATATTTTCTCTCGCTCCCCTGTGAAAAGATTCGTCGGTGTCGCACTGTTACACGGCTTCTGCGATTCGCCCGATCCGTTTTGCTAAAGTGACACAATTTTGCAATTCCAGCTGTACGATGTTACGTGCATAGTTCGAATGCTAACGACCAACGTGCTTCTTTATCTTGCAATGAATCTAGCCGGAATGTACACTAAGTATTTAACAGACAGGGGACAGAGACAGGCTTTCCTGGAGACCCACAGATCTATGGAGACCAGGCAACGCACTCAGAAC
The DNA here is from genome assembly GCA_023838395.1 of Holcopasites calliopsidis. Lineage (NCBI taxonomy): Eukaryota > Metazoa > Arthropoda > Insecta > Hymenoptera > Apidae > Holcopasites > Holcopasites calliopsidis. The sequence continues at coordinate 990,017 of JALHAQ010000011.1, forward strand.
GAGAACAATCGACAGGAGAAGCTGCTACTTTCTGGTGAGACCTCATTCCAATCAAGATATTGATAATTATTTAAAATATAACTTCTCTCTGATTTTCCTTTTACAGTCCTGTGACCTCCTCAGTACATCTTCAAACGCAAATTAATCGCGGTTACCTAAAGTGGAACTCTGTCACAAGATCCACGTTTATTGTATTACATTTCATTCTATTTTATTTTGGCGCGATCGTTTATAGAACTGTTTATAGAATTATACAGAGCAGTGTCTGGCATCGAATGATATTTTCATTGAATTGCTTAATTAAATGCGAATGCTTGAATGCATTTTAAATATCGCTCAACGCGGTGACGCCGGGCCATCTCTCTTAATCGTTATAAAATGTTCAATTTAGTATCGATGCAGATACGTTTGACACGTTTTTTTAAGTATATTTATACATATGTCCGGTATGTGTGGAAGGCGGTATAATAAAGACGCAGGGGGGTTGCACGGGGTTCGCCGGCGCGTGTAACTTGCTCAGCCGAGTGTCAAAAAGGGTCACTAGACACTTTCGCTCGATTGCGCCGGATACGTTTTACCGATAGCCTGGCCAGCACTTTGCTTTTTACGTATTATCGATTTTTTCGGCGATGATTCGTTTAGGAGTTACAAATAAAGATACATAAACGAAATTAGACGATACGGAAACCTTTCAATGACACTGGTGCAATCGAATAAATAGAACTTCCAGTTCGACTTCAAGCAATATTGAATAAAGAATTACAGGATTCGTTGCTCTGGTGTTTATTTCGATTACTTATTTCTTAAATAAAGTTGAATGAAGGAAAAGATCATGGTTCGACGGGCTAAGAGGAACGACTGTTTATACAAAATTCAATGGAGAATATCGTAATAATCTTTTTCTTATACGGTTTGTTTTTTGCTTTGTAAAATTAAATTTGAGGCCACAATAATTATTGTTGATTTATATTTGCACCAGGTACTCCATACTTGATTGTACTATCAATTTCTGTACACGGAGTTTAAATTCGATCGCGCTACTTAATCGATTTATTATAGTTTTACCAGATTTCGTGGCGAAGGAGATGATTCGCGATATTGCACGCGAGACCGCACGGGGTGGAACGATATCCTTCACACCTAATCAGTTTCACAGGATATACATCCACCGATACGAAAATGTTAGCATTCTGTTCGCTGATATCAAAGGTTTCACTGGTACGTAATTAATTATACATATATTCTAAATCTAATAGCAAACTGCACTTTTTTTTCATGTTAATAATCTCCTTAAACCGAAGTTAGTTATTGAAATTTTTAGCTGAACATTGTTCTTCTACACAAATCTTGGCCGAAATCGCATTTAGATATGAAAAAGAATACTGTGGCGATTTTGCATAAGCTTTATTCACTTCAAAGTGTTTGGAATTCTGATATAATAATATTTTACAGTATTAAATAACATATGCGGCATTATATTCTTTCATGTTTTTAATAGCAACTTACTGAAATATAATTACGCGTGGACCATATATTTTATATTCGTCATACTAAACATTCTTTTTAATTAACTAAATTTTGTCCTTGGCTGTTACGTTTTGCAGATAAAATGGTATAAAAGAATCCAAGCTTTTTGATTAACATACAAAGTAGTGTAAAGAGTAGCATTTAGTTTGATACTAATTTTTCTTTATCAACGCTGCACGACGTTAAGTGTTATTGCTGTTCAAATTCATTATCATACGCATCTTCATTATTATTATGTGTCTCTCCTGCAAAGCTTTGGCCAGTCAATGCAGCGCTCAGGAATTGGTGAAAGTGTTGAACGATCTGTTCGCTCGTTTCGACAAGCTCTCTGCGGAAAATCATTGCCTGCGTATCAAGCTGCTTGGCGATTGTTACTACTGCGTTTGCGGGCTACCGGCTGCGAGGAGCGATCACGCTCATTGCTGCGTCGAAATGGGATTGCACATGATCAAAGCGATAAGGGACGTACGATACACGACAAAGGTAACTAAACTTTTCGCGACTCTCTATACTTGTATAACAGTTAATCGTTGTCCACTCGAAGCTCAAGTTACATGCCTTGGTTCTTGACCACTGAAGAGATTAAAAGGTTCATCCGATTTAGGTTGATCTCAACATGAGAATAGGGATCCACAGCGGTTCGGTGCTGTGCGGAGTATTGGGTCTTCGAAAGTGGCAATTCGACGTCTGGTCCTACGATGTAACCCTGGCTAATCACCTCGAGAGCGGAGGGATACCAGGGTAAAGATTTTTCATGCATCTGTTGTGTACGAATAGAAGAAGATCGAGAGAAAAAAGGAGTAAAACGTTTGCACACACCTCTAATAGCAAATCTCATCACGCAAGACTTTATCCTTTTATAGAATGAAAGAAAACGTAATGTTTCAGGAGGGTGCATATCTCGGAGGATACGTTGAACTGTTTAAACGACGTGTACGAAGTGGAGCCAGGAAACGGAACAGAGAGGGACAATTACTTGAAGGAGAGGAACGTGGTGACGTATCTGATTAAACAGGTGGAACCCCTGAGGTCGAGGCGGCGGTATTCCTCTCGGCCCAAGATATGGTCCGAGGACGATGCGAATAAAAGCAAGAAGAGCTTCAAGCTGAACAACCCATTGGCTGCGAACAGCAGCGCGCCGAACACTTCCACCGAGGACGACATCGGCGTCGACTGGACACCGGAGATACCGTTCGAAAACGTGCGTATCCGATCAAGCGATTAAAAATCAAATGGTAATTGAATTGACGCTTTGTTCGAGCAGTTGAACACCGCGACATCGGTCAGCAATTTGGAGTCCGAATACTTGGAGGAAGAGAACGGCTCGGCGAAGAATACGAAAGCGGTGTCCCAGTCGTCGGCCGAGAAGATAAAGGCTGCGGGCCTCGAGACCGCGAGCAATAAACGAATGAGATCCGCCAATATAAATGCCTGGACCTTGCGTTACAACGACGAGAGCATGGAATCGAAGGTCAGTCATCGAATTCGGTTCGCCCGATTTCTTAGTCCAGTAAACTAATCATCGTTTCGTACGGTCCAGTTGTATCAATGATCTAAATATTACTCCTTACATTTGCAGTTCGGCCAATTGCGCGAGGACATGTTCAAATCCAACATGATTTGTTGCTTCGTCGTGTGGATATTCATTGCGATTTGTCAGGCAGTGATATTGCCAGAGTAAGTGGCTCCACTTTTTAATTAAATCAAACTTTCATCCAGCTTCTGATTCTTTATACCAGCCTTGCATACAATTCTTTTACAGTATTACATTATTAGTAACAAATATTTCTAGGTCCCTTCAAAGCGTTCCAATGCTTATACCCTTCACTTTTCGCAGCTGCATCGTCCTCCTGGGTTCCCTGCTGCTGACCACGCTGATCCTCGTCGCCTCGTCGATTCTCGTGATGGCAGAGGAGTTCAAAAGCCTGCCGACATATTTACAGCACGCATCATCGATGCTGGTTCACAACAAGCAACACCGGACGATCTTCATCTGCAGCGTGATCAGTCTGATGGCTTTAACGTCGATCGTCGGCGTTCTAGCCTGTCCAGCATCGGCGCGGAGACACCCCGAGGCCCTGGAGCTTCGGCGGGAACCGTTGACGAGCCCCCCATCGGAAGCAGAACGCCTGGTAGCGCCCACCGTTGGCTTAGACCAGTTTATCCTGACGTTCCTGGAAGCAGCGCTCCGCGACTCACCGGAGGAGCGAAAGGACCCCTCGTCCGAAGGAAATGGGACAGCCATCGACGACTCCGATAGCGTTCGAATGGAGCTGACGCGGATCGTGCACGGCAGGGCCGGTGCGGAGAAAGGTCGAAGAAGAAGAAAAGAATTCTTCAGGTTTTACAGATACGAAGAGCGCCGCGGTCTCGGGTCCGAGGGGCGTTACAGAAGGTTTGCTCGTGACCGCAGGGACGAGGACGTTGTCCCGAGGAAGGTATCGTCGACGCAGGAGGAGCCGCGCGCCGATCCTTTGTACTCCTTGGACTACGACGGGGAAGTGGCTTTGGAGAGCACCTGCGTGCGACCGGAGTACATCGTCTTCACGTGGATCCTGTGTCTGATCGCGTTAGCCTCCGCTTTGAAATTGTATTATCTGGTGAAGACTGCCCTGGCCACGATCATCGTGTCCGTCTACGCTGCGCTGATCCTAGTTGTCTGCAAGGACTTCTTCACGATTCCTGATGAGGAAAAGAACTCGTGAGTCGTGCCCGCTCGGCAATCATGATAATCTTCAATTTAATACCGCTTTGGGACGTGCGATATTCGATAAGAATGGCTAACATTAAACGGAGAATAAAAGGAGCATTTTGGGGGGACTATGCCAGCAACGATAGTGATTATTAAACTGCCAGGAATTATGAGAAGCACAATTTGGATATTCATTCGTATTAAATGCATTTCGTGCAATCAGTCCAAGTCCAGTGATTAGAATGATCGGATTCGACTGCATATAAATCTTCACAAACAAAATACCGATAAACTTACCCCTTTTCTTCTTGACATTTCTAGAACGTCCATCCCTCTGTCAGCGCAAATGTTAACGTTCATGCTAGTATTCCTGGTGATGGTCACGTATCACGGCAGATTGGTGGAGGTCACGTCCAGATTGGATTTCCTCTGGAAACAGCAGGCCGAGAGGGAGCTGAGCGACATGATCGAATCGCGGCACAACAATATGCAACTGCTGAAGAACATCCTACCGGACCACGTGGCGCATCACTTCTTAACGCAGGACAGAGCCCCGGAGGTGTTTATACCTTCCTCGCATTCGTTGACCGATGTTCAGGAACGGTGTTGCAACTTCTATTTCGAAAATCTTTCATAGGAATTGTACTCGCAGTCGCGGGACAAAGTGGGCGTGATGTTCGCCAGCGTGCCAAATTTCACAGAGTTCTATTCGGAGGACGTTAATAAGGGGATGGAGTGCATACGGTTGTTGAACGAGATCATCGGTAACGTGTCTCCAGTTCGTGCCAGCGGCACCTTCTGGCTCAAGGATGTTTCAAATTACACGCATGCTACTACCGTCGTTTAAATCGCCCTCGGAAGTCTGTACGCTGATTATTTATTTCCAGCTGATTTCGATGAACTCTTGGATGAGAATCGTTTCCACTGCATAGAGAAGATAAAGACGGTCGGGGCCACTTACATGGCTGCCTCTGGTCTCAATCCATGCCAAAATGTAATTTCTTCGACGTTTCTTGTCCCGCCAGCAAAGTATGAAGTACACTGCATTGGTTCCAGGACAAGAACAAGGACGACATGGAGCACTTGTGCAGACTGGTGGACTACGCGGTGGCCATGCGGCTTCGTCTGGAAGACGTGAACATACACTCGTTCAATAATTTCGATCTGAGGGTGGGTATCAGTTGCGGGCCATTGGTCGGTGGAGTGATCGGTGCTCGGAAGCCTGTGTTCGATATCTGGGGTAACACGGTGAACCTGGCATCTCGTATGGACTCCACAGGCGTCATGGGGAAGATACAAGTGCCACAGGATATCGCTAGGGTAACCGTAACAATCGTTCTTGCGGAACCATCCGTCGATTGCTCACTTCCGATATTTCCAAACTCTTCCAGTTCTTGGAGTCGAGGGGATACCAGACGCAGAAGAGAGGTCTCATCGAAGTGAAGGGTAAAGGGAACATGGAGACGTATTTCGTGCTGGGCAAAGGATCAATGCAACAGGAGGGCTCGACGAAGCATACGACAAGATGCAGAAGTCTTGCAGCAGTTGTATACGGTGTTGTTCAAGCTCGTCGCAAGCAAATGCGAGCACTTAGAAGGACATAGGTATCAATATTCCGATCGGTTTTCGTTCTCGAGATATTCATTTCGTGTATATGTATAATAGTTCTCAGAAACTTTCAATTTCGAAACGTCCGCTGTACTTTCGTTGTGTAATAAAGCCCGATAGCTGTACATACTAATTTGGTATATAGAGTAGTAACGGATAAGTTAGCAGCAGGTGACCAAAGCAGCAGTTGATTGAAAAATATATATCTGTATAATCTCTGTTGAACGATATACGATTAAAATTAATATACCGAAGAACGTTCGCCAAACAGCCTTCTTTTGGGAAAAGTCAATTTAATTGCAGGACAGCAGCGTTCGTGTTTGTATAATGTACAGCACAGTCGAGCTCTGTGTAACTGTATATTACATTATTATTATTATTATTATGGTAAACACAATATATTTTAATTAACCGTAATAATAATCCATGATGATAATAATAATTATAATGATAATTAATAAGGCTAGCTACAGCATGATCTCCTGCTTGATAGGGATCACCAGATCCAAACTGTACACTTTTACAACGTACTTCATAATAATAATCTAATTACATCAATTATAATTAGGTAATCATTACAATCGGAACCTAATTAGACAGAATGGTCTTTGCGACACGTAGGGAGGGACCGCGCGCCTCTTCTCCTTCGAGAAATTAACACAGGAATTCCGTTTCCATTACTTCCAGGGAAATTCTACAGACTACCACCTCGCGGTACTAGAAACAGGAGAGAATTGCGAATTCCTGTAAACGTATTAACTTCTCGAAAGCAAAATTATCTGGCTCTTCCACTATTTTTTTTTTCTTTTGTTAAAGATCTTTTTTCTTTCCTTTTGTTTTAAGGTATAAAGGCACTGTACAAGTAAATATACAATAAGAGCGCTGTAGGCGGTCCAGATGGTATATTTTTTTTTAAACAGTAAAACGTGCCCGTTTAAAAATATCCTTACGATCCTCTTTATTCCTTTCCTTTTGCTTTTTATCATTATCGTTACGTAGTTGCGCGCTTAAAGTAGGGGAGCGGTTTCCTTCGATTCTAGCTGCATTGGTCAACGCTATATCTTCTCTTTCGACGATATTACATCTTAAACGTTAAGGAAAAATATAGATGACTATTATATTTATATATATATATATTATCAGAGAATGTGCACAATACTCACGGTAACTATATCTGGGAGGAAATAATTGGTCAATGCGATCAGAAGTTAAGAAAACGCTCCGGTTTCAAGGTGGGATCGGTTTATCACAATTTGGCAGTGAACGTTCTCACATGTTTAAAATACAATTCTACAAGTTTTCTTTAACGCTATACGAATCTTCCTCGCCTCCCTTTCCCTCGCAATCCTTTTTCGCTATATCGGCTCGCCACCCTTTCGCGTTACAGACGAATTCGAAAATATTTTTTTTTTATAATCAGTTGTTCAGAAAAAATAAATCTTTCCTCATATCGTTCAGCCGCTCGAGAAATCTTCCCTTTTATGCCTGTTCGGTAATGTATCGTACAGAAATTAAACGCTTCGTACATTGCTTAGCGAAAATATCTTCTTTCTTTTTTTTTAAGTATGTCCCTTAATTTTCTGTTCGCTCGTTTCTTTCTTTTTGCTTCTGCAATATGCAATTTCGTATGCGCGCCACTATCAAGATATCGTAAAATTCTTCTAGCAGACGTAGCTTGTTTTATGGGTCCTATTCCCTTTAGCGTTTTGCGCGCAATACTAAATTGCATAATTTTCTTTAAAAAAAAAATCGTCAGCTTATTATTTCTTGTCGGTATCAAAATACGAGACTTTAAAGAATCTGCTTACACGTGTAGGACGAACAACCGAGTGCTTATTACAAGGATTCTGCCTGTTTATACAATTCTGCCTTCCTGCTGCTCTATTGTACAGCTTTAGAAAAGGATCGATTATTTACATTTAATTACATTTCATTAAATCATAAGTTAATAGATCTATCCGTCGAGTTCTATTTAGTCAACTTCTCTCCGGCTTTCCTTCGCTAGTTGCACGCAAAATCCATTGTGATAGAATCTCGTGCACGGTGTCGAATTGAACCGAACGGAAAGGAGGAATCGTTTAGAATATTCAGATACGCATTAATCGACTAGCGAATGTAAACCCTCTTGGGAAAACCGATTGACATAAAATAGCTGAAACGCAGATTGTGGGATTCGAAAGCTTACATTGACTGGTCTACTATTTCGCAAATAGTACACAGTTCGTCGGAACCTAATGTTTCATTTGTCTAACTTAAAATATAGAATAATTCTAGCAGGATGTTAGGAAGATCTGGTACATTGCTTAGCAGAAATCTGTCAGAATGAATTATTTTTTTCTTACGCTTTTCTATTTTATATTAGTCAAAGTTATCGCAAGATTTTAATACTGCCAATTATACAAAGTTATGTACTAGACCTTCCAGATCATCCTGCGCGATTGCAGCATACTTCCCCGAAATATGCTAAACGGACAATTAAAACAAAACTCATTTCAAAGAAAACGATTTCTTCTTATTACAAGATGCATGTGTTTTTACGTTCAAAGACAATTCACTTTTTCCAAGATCTATAAATATTCAGCCACATGCTTTGTTTAACCAATGATCGTCTACAAATTGTTCAGATAGAATTTCGTAAAAAAATTCATTCAATTGCGAGTTTTCCTTTTACAGGCAACGAGACACATGTATAATTGTTAAGAGAAGTCCGATCTCGAGAGAGTTTCTTGTTTGCCTATAAATGAAAATTCCCACTACGTGAAGTACCTAAAACTTCCTAAAAAAAAAAGATTAAAGTAACTACAAACGAACAAACAAACACGAACTGCACTTGCTGTGAACCTTTTGTGATACAAGCACCAGTGAAGTGCAATTTTAATTGTCGACTTAATTTTACATGTATTAAAATGTTCAAACAGTGTTTTCTGTAAAATTTACACTGCAATAAACAATATTGTTGAGCCACGGGGGCCAGAGAAATAATGGAAAGTTATTATATTTTGGTATTAATAAAAAAAAAATGGTATTAATAAGCCTAAATCAATTACTAAAATTAACCAGTGTTTCCATTTCTTTGCCAACTATTTTTTTTATTAATTATTCGCTACTGATTGGGAGAATAAATTTGTTTAATTTGAAATATAAATCGGTGTAAATACACAGGTCACAGCAAAGCAGTTTCCAGCGGTTCGCAGAGAGAACCGCTTCCACAGTTTGTTCGTACATTAACTATCGAAGCTCTTGAGCCGTATTTCGTTTCGAAACATTTCACGTTACCTAGTGTCCTTATCCTTTACATTAAATATACCTATACATAATTTATTAATCGTTAGTCGAAGTTGTCAAGTCAGTTCGAAATATTGGCACCGCTCGGTCGTGTCATTACCGCGACTGCCAATATTACATGCATTGAGATCATTTGAGTGCATGGATTTAACAATACTCTTTTGGGCACGAACTTTCAGAGAACCCAGTAAAACGATCGTCCCCTAAATGGGTCGTGTTATAAACGATGGGCTATATAACACGTCCAGTAAACTAGCATTATACCACGGCCATTGCTAGTATATTATGTAGAAATATATAGATATATTAATATATTAATACATAATATATGTATATAATTATATTGCAAATCGAATGGCGCAAATTTCGCTTGCGCGTTATAAAAAGAAATACGGCTGTCGTCAACTACGTGCAACCCGGTGTAGAACTAGCATTTCCTAGGATTTTCAAAAAATACATCGCACTTCGATGATTTCATTACGACCTGTGTACGCAGAATGTACTATCTATCGTTTCTTTAGCTCTTATCCCCATCATTTTCACACTCTTTCTCTCCCTCTCTCTCTCTCTCTCACACACACACACGCTCGCGTTCTGTGAAAATACATCTTTTCGGCGAAACGAGAATTGCATTATTCTTTATACACTTGCGGTAAGATTCTTTTAAGAGTTTCTGGCACGTACGTATGGCGTTGGTGAACGCCAATGCAAATTGACGAGACTGAGTTGAAGGTACGCGTTTCTCTCCCCCTTCAAGATACAATTATTCGCTGGTGAAAATTTCTACCGTCAGCGTTTCCCAATTTTCCTCGAGTGCCGCTGCGCAATTTGTTAAAATTGTTCTAAAGATTCGAACGCGCATAAAACAGCGCGATAAATGAGACAATAGTCTACTATTCTGTATTCAAGCTGAAGGGATTCAACAGATCAATGAATGATTTTGCATGATTAAGAATAGATTCAATGAATTATTTCGCATGATTAAAAATAGATTCAATGAAATTCATTCGCAATTAATAAATATCTTAATTTTTCTCTTTCCACGATCGATAGAAAGTTAAAATAATTTCGCACAGGATTTCTAATACCTTGAATCTGATTATTCTCCCGTCTCTCGTTCTACTCTGTTTGTGAATCACGTAACTGTAAATTGAGAAACGCCGTTCTACAAGATCCTCGCAGCAGTTATGTCTTAGAAATTGCTATTACAAATCGTACGATTCACTGTACAAATATCTTTAGGGCCGCGATGATACAACGATTGATTTATTTGAAGCATGATATTCACCGTGAATGTCCGCTGGTAGGCACTCTGCTTGCAGCAATGTTCCTTGTTAAGTCGTGAATTTATAAAACACAGCCAAACAACCGAGCCTTTGAAAATTTTACAGGCACCTGCAGCAGGACATTCGATGAGGCACGTGCAGTTCATAAAAATCAATAACCGTTTCGCTATCCGCTTGTATACAAAAAGAAATGTACATGTTTTTGAGCAGCTTCGCAATATTTTACAATCGTATTCCTAATCCGTAACAATACTTTAACGACAGCTTCATTCCTTATCGCTTTGGACTATGCGTAACCCTTCGATATATTCACGATTGGCAGTGAACATTTCTTCCGTGACTGTTCTCTTCGCGCGTGTGAAACCTTACTCCCTCTGTTTCTTTTATCCAGTTGCTAAGAAGAAGATAATGTTTCGCTACTCGCGATGAGAGTGAATATTAAATATTCATCTCGCAGTCACTTGTCGTTAGATAAAATGTGTTAAGAGACACGGCCAAGTTCGACGACTTATGCCCAATATGTCTTATCACGAAGCTTCTGCATGGCTTAGTCATCAAAGGATTACTACAGCAAGGTGTTATTGTGAAATGTACAAGTAAAACGCAGATCTCTCTCGTTTGCTTCTATACAGCTTCGATAGCTTTGAATATTCCGCACCCGAGAGCTAAATAGATGTGCCATACAATTTCGATTCAATTAAAAATTATCTAAGTATTCAATAATTAACTTGTAAATACAATTCGTGCTAACTAATATTCAAAATATATCGATCCCTCAATGATTTCATAATATTGTGCGTACCTTAAAATTAATAGAAAAATCGATTAATTAATTGAATGGATCAGCATACAAAATTTATCGATGTCTTTCTCGTCCCTCGATTAAATAGCTCTCAGGTACCTGAACAGAGTGCTTATCGTAGAGATTTCTTTTGGACACAGAAATTGAACTATTATCCAGGTCACTGCAACGTGCCAAGGAAGTCCAAATATCTGTGTTGCATGTACTCTCAGGAGGACTGACTGGACTGCACCGACGAGGGTGTCGTTAGAGACATATGCAAAGTGAATCCATCGTAAACGTCCATTAAATCACGCATTCTGTATTCTTCTAGGCAGACGAATCCCTCCAGGGATGGGGATTGTTTCCGTGCACAATCCATGCAGTGTACCACGTGCCGTTTCTCCTGCTCTCGTATGAACAAGATATTAAACACTTCGATCTGTAAAAGAGAAAAAATTGTTAATTTAATTTGTGTCTAAGTTGTATGTATTCCGCTTTTACAATTGCATGTTTAAACTGGCTGGGCAATAAATTGTGCTGCTATTTTAAATAGAATAATTTAGCATGGAAATTGTACAGAAACTGATCAGGATATAACAAATTTCATCACATTATTAGATTACAATAAAAATTTGCTCTAAGATAAAATTCTATGCCAACTGAATAATATAACAAGTTAATGTAATTCCTTAATTATATTATCTTACCTCGCATTGGCCGCAGTAATGCGACGCCTCGTTCTTCCCTCTACCATGGAACCGAACTTCGACACCTTTATTTTTCACAAATTCTAATATCAAGCAACACTGTCTCATTGTCCTTAGCAGGCAATTTTTAATAAGTTCGAACAGCCTAGGATCCGACACTTTGATATTCCTCGCCAAATTCCAGGACAAGTGCACCATCGGTACAATGGACTTGAACGATTGCAGTTTATTCCACTCGTAACGTTCGACTGCCAATTGATATTGGCGGGCGGTCAAAGGTCCCACGTTCCAGGCGATGTTGTTACACCACCCGACAGCTTGCACCCAATGTACACATCCTGGAGAAATAAAGATTCAATTTATCAATTAAAACATCTGTTCCCTTTCATTCTTTTTAAATAGTAGTTTATCTTAAAACAATCTTAGTTAAGATTGATTTCGCTTTGATTTCGTTCAAGCTATTCATCACTGCGTGACATATTAGGCGATACGTAATTATTTGTAATTTACGTACCCGCGTTTACCCAGACGAGATCACCTGGCCTTTGTAGAAACCTATATACAGGAATATTCTCCTCGTACAAGTCTTCTAAAGAAGGCCACCAACTACCGTGAAGGTAATTGATATTATTCCTCTCGCAAAGGGAGCAAATTATACCCCAATACGCGTCAGGCACTGCGAACCACTCACAATCTCCCGGTCCGATGTTGATATTAATAGAACAAAAATTGTTATTCTCCTGATGGCCGGGTGTTCTACTACCAGGCACCTGTAACAGCAAATAAGAATGTTTCTGAAGGAAGTGCTTTCGATTATCAATATGCGGTTACAATTTGCTTTTTATACCTGATGAAATAAATGGTAGAATTTCGATAAAATACTATGAAGCATTATTTTAAGAGAAAAATCGAAAGTTTATATCTCATAGTATAATATTACAGGCCAGCAATAAAATAATTACACAAACCTTCATGTACAATTGAACAGTGTTCATGCCCAAAATAACATGGCCAACGTGGCTGAGCATATTTCCAGCCGACACGACCCTGGCGAAAGCGGGTAGTTTCATTAGCTCCTGAAGCTGAGGCTTCCACTTCCTTTCGTCCGATAAATCTACATTGGTCCCAAATCGCAGCATCTTCGAGCCCGGTCGACCGGCCAGACCAAACGCGTTCTTCTTCCTCCTAACGGCACCAGTGCTATCCTTCGAGTCCGAGTCCGACAAATTCGACGTGTGTATACCTTGAGCCTTCTCTCTCTCTTCTTTCAGGCTCTCCTGAAAACTCGAGGCCTGATACTGGGCGTATTTCGCGATGGTCGTGTGACTCCTATGGCTGATACAGCCCCAGACCTTCCTCCCCATCACTGGATCCCAGTTCTCGTCGCTGGTCTGCTGCATCTGCGTCCGCACCTCGATTCCGTGATCCGGATTCGCCTCTACTAGCGTCTTTGTCGAGAATAGGCCAAGATCCAGCTTCAGAGCTGCGGCCAGGCCACGGATCACGGCTATCGGGTGTTTCAGACAGAATTCTTGGAGCTGAGGGCTGAACGCGTCCTTCTTGTTCTCCAAGTAGACGCTGGGTGTTGGTGGTAAAAGTTGCTCCTTCGTTAGCCTCTGGCTCGGTGGATCTGGTGGCGCGGGCGGAGGCGACCGATCGCTGAGGATCGAGCAGTTCGGCACACCCTTCAACCCTTGACCTTTGCACGCCTCGATGATCGTCTTAGAGTCCATGTCTATGCTAAGCTCCTGCTCTGGCTGCGACTCGCACAAGCTCTCCAATTTCAGCACCGGCTCCATTCGTGCCGCGGTCTCGATTTTATTTGTACTGGACGTTGCCTCGCATTTCACCGTCTCCACCGCAGGAGTTGGCGTCTTCGCGTTACTTTTCTCGTACGCCTCGAGCTTCGACGTGGACGAAGGCTGACCGTCCTCGCCCTTCTCCAGCTTCACTTCCTTGATCTTCTCGGCGTTCTCCTCTAGATTCGACGGCGAAAACGGACCGGAGCTCAGGGTACCATTGTTCATGATGCTCGGCGCTTCTTCCTTCACGTCCAAATCCTCTGAGCCGAAATGTTTCAATAGATCCTCCGCCAGTGACGTCGCGATGTCTTTCTGCGATAACAAAGCCTGCAACTCTTGATCGGTTACGCCTAGGTCTTTGTTCCCCGCGGATCCCTCGGGGTAGTTGCTCGTGGTGGATGATATCTGAGTGTAACCCTGAGCAGTATACTGATTCGGCTGGTACTGATTGTATTGGCCGGACGCGAGTTGCCTCTGTGGGAAATTCGGGTCGGAGGCGGATTTGTAAGGCATGCCTGGTGTCTGGCTGTTTCCGGTTGCAGCCGTGTTGTAGCCCACGTTCGAGTCTGAGAAGCCAGTTTGCAACGCGACCGTTCCGCCTTGCTGTAATTGTTGTTAATAAACTCTATTGTTATTTTATACTTTTCATAGAGAAAGTTATAAATATAAATGAGTCTATTTTATGAAAAAAAAACACGAAGACGTTTTATTATGTTGACAAAAATGATTAAAATCGAAGAAGTAAGGAAAACTACGTTTCTTTATAATATACCGGTTGCTGAGGTAATCCATAGTTCTTAATCACTCCAGGTTGTCCCAGTTGAGCCTGGTTGTAGCCAGTGGGATAGCCAGGTTGGCCAGGCCTCAATCCTCTCTGCGCAGCTTGCTGTTGTTGTAATCTAATTTGCTGCTGGTGCTGCTGCATCAATCTGTACTGTTGTTGCAACTGAACGAGCAAACCTTGCTGTTGCGGTGTTAAACTTCCATGGTTCTGTTGGAGAAACTGCAGCATCTGTAGCTGTTGGGATGTGAGATAAAACGGTGGTGGTCTCTGCTGCGAACCTGGAGAAATAGGTTCCTCTCCGGGCTGAAGATTTAATTAGAAGAGAAATTATTATTTGAAATTATTTTAATCGGGGTATGGAAGATGCCGAATGGTACCTTGAATCTTTTCGTGTTAAGATTCTGCCCCTGTCCCTGAGGATAGGGGGGCGGTGGTCCGGAAGGGGTAGTTCCATACTTGTACCCTGGACCGGACGGTGTTTGTTGCTGTTGTTGTTGTCTACTAGACATCTCAGCGCTGATGGGTAAGTTCCAAGCCTCTTCTATAGACGGCAATTGCCGTCTCCTTAGCAAAAACAGAAACGTCGAGTGTTAACGAGAAATTAACAATGCACACTTCCATTCTTTTATTGTTTGTTCCATTCTAAACTGCTGCATGAAAATCGTATTCATCATCTTCCTCTTATTTAGCCGCGAGAAATAATTCACCCCCTGCCAGAGATAAGAAAATGAGAATGTCATTTCGCAGCACGACAGAATGAGACTTAACTAACTTACTTAGTGGCGACGGAAGGCATTGGTGCTTGGCTCAGGTGACTCTGCAAGAAATTGATCCTCTGCTGAAGAGATGGGTTCATCGGGGCGCTACCACCGGACTTAGCGCCACCCAGGGCCGCCAGTGAGCCCGTGCAATTCGGTGTATTGTTGTTACCCCTTAAATAAAAAGGAACGGTGTGTCGCGTTTTATCCATCTTATATACATCGAGCTCTTCGCGCGTCAGAATTCGGTGCTATTTTACCTGGACGCGTTGACGTAGCAAGCCAAAGCGTCTTTCGGCTGACTAACGCTCTCGTACAAAATCCCCAGATTAGTCCACGCAGCCGAGTGTGATTTGTCTAATTGCACCGCGCATATATAGGCTTGCAGCGCGTCCATAGGCTGATTCTGTTGCTGATACAGAACACCTATGCTGCACCAGGTGTCGGCATTCCCTTCTGACTTTTCCACGGAATTCCTGCGACGATACAAAATAACTGCCATTAGAAACTATAAAATTCAGGCATACGAGATTAAATCTCTGATCTCCTGATCCACTTACAAAGCATTTGAAAAGTTCAACATAAAACGCTACGCTGATTCTGAACATTAGCCGTGTGAAATGAATGAAAAAGTCTAAGAAGCCTTAAATATCCTTCGGCTGATAATCGGTGGAATCGTTTTAAGTGCGCCAGGTACAGGATGACGCACGCGTTACCTGTATGCAATAAATGCATCATGAACTTTTCCAGATGCGGCCAGGCAACGTCCTAGCAGGTAAAGGCTTTGCCCGCTCTTCGGTTCCGCCTCGATAGATTTTTGCAGACAGTGGATCGCGATCGCTTGCTTCTGCTGTCTCGTTATACCCAGCACTGTACAGTCAACCACGTGGTACATCCATCCTGCAACCAAAAATTAATAGGCCCGGGTTAAAATAATGCGAATCGCAATGTTGGTAGCGTGATCAATTGGCTTTCGAATATTTTATCGTAAAAATATATCGTAACAAAAATTACAGTAATCTGCAAAGGGTGATTCTATGAATAATAAATTAGGTCCACTATCTTTCCAAATGATACAATCGAAATACGTGGAAGGATAATATTCATAAAAATAACAAAAGCCACTCTAACATTTAATGTCTTTTTCCGGAAAAACTTGCCGTTTCACCCCACTTCTCTCCGAGCCTTCAACACGGTACCTTCAGCTTCAATGCAGTATCACAGCACGCGAGAAACTTGACGCTACCATTAAAAAATTACTCCGCCATCCGCAACACAGATTCCTCGTGATTTTTGCTAGACCAGGAAGAGAGCGTAAGGTAAAAAGAAAAATAGAAACGAGACTAGGAAATCGCGTGCACTAGGGTCGCACGCGAGGGAATGAAAATGAAGTTCCAAGGGCGAACGCTTCCGGTGGATTGCAGCGGATCGAGGACGTGTTACCTCGACACTGGACGAGTACCGGACTGAATAGATTTTCGCAGGTATAACCTAGGGTAGCCACTTTTACCCCACTCTCCCTTAGAGACGGTCTCGAATTACAACCCTCTATAAACATAGGCGTAGAAGCGGAGGCCTCTTCCTGGGACGATCTTCGAAAATAGTCGAAACGTTTCTAACAATATAACCGTGCCTCCCTCCTCCGAGTTTGGGGGAAATTCTGCTAAATATAGTTATGAATTAGACACTTCATATTCAATTGGTATTGATTAAATACGAAGTGACGTCTGTTCGGCGTGGAAATTTCTATATTGAAGAAGACTTTTCGCACCGAAACTCGATGCGGAGTTTCAAGGGATAGGCGGCGCGTACGCGTGAATTCTTGAAGGCAGCTGTTAGAGCTGTAACGGTACACCTTTATTTTCCAGTTCTTTCGTTCATTATTATCTGGTATGCACGTGTAGACCTGCTTCCAGGCACTTCCGTGTGGGAATTGAACTTTGCCGGGGTTAATGTAATTTTACGATTGGTTACTGAGACGGAGGTAGTCTTGAAATGATTAGCATCGAGTTTACTTTGTTGAGAGACATTAGTAATAATTAATCTGTCATATATTTTTCTAATTAGAAATGGTACGTCAAATTCGACGTATGGTATTGTTTTTGCAGTTTTAGAGAAGTTATTGGCACTGCTACGTGCTTTAATACAACTTACAAATGTATAGATTACAGTAGATCTCTAAATCGTTCCTATTTAAACTTACAAGAAACAGGAAAATATTTATTAAAGTTGCATCGAAACTGCTACTGCATTAGTTTAATCAATTCTTATTCAGTTTGAATTTCTCTGCTTTAAAAACAAGTATCCTAATTATTACTTCTCTTGTATATATTTCCTTTCACCAGATCTTGTTCTCCCCTTTTATTACTCGTCGAATAAAACGTCTTTATTCTTCATTATTTTGGAACAATAGGATCAGAAAGAATTCCAGACAGTCGTTGAAGTTTTAATCGTAGTAATTTTCGTGCCTCGGCACTGTATTGGACTCTGTAAATTATAAATACGTGCCGTGGGAAAGCGAGGCTCTCGCAACAAGTTGTTGCACAATCATAAGAAAAACGCGATGCTAAATGCACAGTGATTCCAGATGGAATTAAGTCGGTTCATAAACCATCAGAGAGAATTAAAACATTTACTGTGCTCTCATTGTCGTTCGTCATTCATTCATTGGACTGTATGATTTAGTAGGAGTGCTTTTAAAAGACAATGTTTCTTCCAAGTATTATCCAATGATTAATCCTTCTCATCTTTCATTAATCTCCTTCTATTTTTCTATACGTTTTCCATAACTTAACTCTTTGTATTCTCAATTTAACCATTATTTATTTTAAACTTCCTTCTTCCTGCAAAATTCCATTCAACCCGCGTTACAAGATTAAAATATATACTATTGCCCTGGAAATTATTTCTGGCGTATTCAATTAATAGAAATGTGTTTAACAGTATCCTCTATCTTAATCCTCGTGATTGGTTTTGTACCCCCAATACTTGAGGCAATTCCGTTCGTCTTTACTTACCCAATATCCGCCCATTCAATTGCGCTTATAATCGAGCCTCGTATCGAGCAACAAGTGAAACCGTTTTAATAACTGCATTGTTATCTGCTCTAAATTTAATCTGGATGGAAGCGAGCCAAATTAAAGCGGCTATTGTGTTATAATTATTCCTCTTGATTCGTTTAATTGTTCACTTGTACCCTTTGACTCTTTTGCAAGGCGTATTATTATTAATGATACAGGTAGCAATATGTAAATCTATACTTTAAAGCCAAATAAACTCTTCTATTTTCCCTATAATATATGGCTCCTATTATTTGTACAACTTTTCACAATCTTTATCATAATCTTTGAAATCCAAAAAAGCTTCCAAAGTTCAAACAAACTTTTTACTTACTGTGTTTAATGCAATCCTACCTAAAGTTTCCCTACGAACCTTAAAACTTAAAACCCAATACTGTCTTACAAATACAGGGTGTCTTTTATGGGACCAGGCATTTCGTTTAATTCAAGTGTCCCCCAATCCACTCCAAGAAAATGTCCAGCGACCCTCCCTCTCTCTTTTCACTAGCAGGTATGCCCTGCATCAATCGTTGCAACGTGCAAAAACGTGCAATCTCGGTGTGTAAAGCATCATAAAACGACCGTACGAATGCTTTACGAACTGGCTGCGATGTTTACAGCGCAATTACACCGACATAATAATCGTCAAACTGTGACAATAAAATCACACGCGTTTACGTTACACGACTATCCCTTGGAATCTATGTGTAATTCGTCGACGATGGTTCCCCGAAGGAGGACGAGGGCACGGGGTTAGGCTGCAGTATGCCCGGACAGGGAAGCGACTAACTTACGAGGCAAATGGGGGGAAAATCGCGGAAGAAAAAGGTACGAGGAGTAACCGGTCTCGGACACGCGAGAAGCCGTAAACAGGTTGTAAAAGAGTCCTGTACCGTTTTGGACCCGTAACAGGATATATACAGGGGGTGCAAGAGAATTTAATGAGAATAAGAGTTTCATGAAATTGGAAAATATGGATTTATGAAGAACAGCCTGAGTTTTATTATTCATTCATTATTTATTATTTATTATTCTTCCCTTAATAAGCCCTGTCAAATGTTTCTTTAATAAACATTTTTCTAAATCCTCAATCGCTATTTAGTTAACATAATGAATTTATGAAGAACTGCACAAATTTTATTACTGATTCATTATTCATTTCATTATTCACCCCTCAATCAATTCTGTCAAATCTTTTTCCAATAAACATTTTTCTGAATGTCCATTCAATACACCACTCGCTTAAACTATTCATTTACCTTTTAATTTCAAACCAACCCTCAAGCCTACTTCATTTTCCACTACATAGTACAATCAACCCCCGTAATCTACTCAAGACTAAATTCCCTGAAGGAGCGTACTAGCAAAAGTTCCTTCAAACCGTCCTTAATTACAGGCAAACAATGCCAAGAACCCTGACCCCCTGCAAACTGTTTCTCTCCACCATAGAAGACAATACAATGATCGATTCTTCAGGTTTGCAGTCGTAAAACGCGGTTCGCCACCCTTCAAAGGAAACATATTTCCGATTGACCTGCGCACGGATAAATTTCGCGAAAATCCCATGCCCCGTTATAAAAGTTGCGACCATGACGTTGTTTGTAGATTTTCTTTAAATTGCAACCAATTTCTGTTTTGAATTTTTGTGCATTTGGCCGGTCGAGTGGTGAAGCTAATTATTCCTCATTTTTACGTACGCTTATATAATAGTTAATTTTATTATTGATATTCATTTTTCGCTGCATACGAATTATATATTTTCCCACACCAATTATTTTTTCGTGTACATAGTCCAAATTCTTTTTGATACACCCTTTACTCCCATATTTATTTTAAACAAAAACCGTACATCATTATAATTTACCTGTTATAAAACTCTTAACTCAATATCTATTGATCAATTTAATTTCCAATTTTCTATCTCACGTTCCCCGTATTATAATTCTAATATTATCCAAGTCTTCTTGAACCATTTGAACCTCACCCCATCCCTTCTACGAATAAAATAATTTCAACATTGGTCATCTGCCAGTGAAAGTAAAAGTTGCATTATTCCCCTTCGACTAACCGTCCAAGGATCCTCGTCGTTTCCTTTGAGACGTTTCTATTCAGGCCTGCACAGATCTCTGCGGCTCTCTCACAGTCGTTTGCCGAGGGATTTGCGACGAGTAAGTGGGTCAGCGCACGGTGCAGCTTGACCTGTATAATCTTTCGGCCGTACCTGCCATGTCACGTAGCACTCATTAAACGGGTGTCGAGTACGCTCGCAACACACATTTTATGCCCCCGGGCGCAAAGGAGTTCACATTTGCCTTTATGCCTCGAGACTTCGAATATTTCATTGTACAGAGAACCATTTAGAATTATTTGAACAATAAAAAGTCTCTTCTCCTTAATACGTCCGATGTTTTTAAGTTAGTAAAAGTAAAATAGTTTTAGATCCAAAGGAACGACAGTATTGTAGTAAACAAATTATTTCAGAACATATTGGTAATTACTAACAAAAGTTAATAAAGAAATTAGTAGATTGCTCATCAGATAAACGAGTGTAAAATACTGTGCATATTAAAATGCAATAAAAGGAGTAAGAGGATCAAAGGGAAATCAGTAACGCCAAAAAATTAGCCCCAAGAGGAGCCAAGTCTGCCAACTCGTCAAGCAAAGAAGAAAGGGTTGAAAGGGAAGTATAAAAAGAGGCTGAATTCAAAGGGTTTAAATTCCCTCAATCTCGTCTCCTTATCAAATCCAATTCTCTCTCTCTCTCCTTCTACGTTCGCCTCTCTCCCTTTCCTCGAATATCGCACCCTCGCCCTGTCCTCTTCCCGTTGCCGGCTTTCACCGCCCCATCTCATCGTCGAGCTACCCAGCCACGGAATAAATCAATACACGTGTCTGCTACTTGCTAGTACACCGGGCATCGGGCCTTAAGCCGAATTCTCGCGAGGAGCCGACAGCTCGCGGGACTGTGATTACATGCGGCTAGTATGCGGGGATCGAAACGGTTTAACCCTTTGCGCTTTGCCGCCCCCCTCTGAGGGGACATTCCACAAACCGTTATTAACTTCGCGAAAAAAATCGTTCAACAATCGACCCAGGCTCAGTTTAAAGCGTGAATCCTCTACTTTCTCGGCCCTGGGCCCATTCTTCCTCAAAAATATTTGTCCACCATGCAAGCGGGTTAGGAAAGCGAAGACACTTTTCCTGCTTGACAATTTTACAGATTCAAACGTGTCCACGAACGTTGAGGAATTTTTTCTCGTAATTCAAATCACCATGAACTTCAAGCCCAAAGTCTTCCCTTTAAAACGATCACCTGGCACTTGAAGCACGACTTTTTCGCTACCATTTGGTGGAATTTTAAATGGAAAGTGTGCCGATGACGTTATAATATCGAGTGTCCTCACTTTTTCAACCGTTACGCGATGTAAAAGCATTTTTGACAAAAGAATGATCTAAGGGCCGAGAAAGCAGAGTCTTTGCGTTTTAAAATGAGCCCAGGTGGATTGTTGTACGATTTTTCTTTACGGAGTTACAACAATTTAAATATCGACAATTATTCATCGAAATATTATAAGGAAATTTCAATTCTCTGGTTTATAAACTACTTATTTTCCACTTTTTTTTTAAATAGCGAATAGGGTTTTAGTTAATGCTTGTTCACTCACCTAACTGACGACAAATGTCAGCCTTCAGATGAGAAGGCAGTGTCTTTTCCTTGAGCAACGCCTCGTAGTTCTCCTTGGCCAAACGATACTTCCCTTGAACTTCGTACAAATGGGCGATATGAAATTTGACTGGAACACGCAAATGAAACGTACAGTTTAAACTTGGCTGGAATTTGCATAGCAATTGCATAGCAATTGTATGGCACTCTAATGTGTCTCGTTTATGGAAGGCAATGGTATTTTTAAATAAGTTATGAATATGTAAAAGTGTTTGAGAATAATCTTCTTTGAAATATTCTTTAGAAAGGCATTGCAAAAGTATGGCTTGAGATGATATAATAAAGTTACGATGCAACGCTTAGCTATCGAATGATTAATCAATCTTTTGTAACCTGGTCAAACCCTTAAAAAGTGAACTATTATAATCCATCAGCTAGCACGACTTCGATAGTTAAAAGAAATGTGGTGTAATAATTGTTCTAGTAAGAAAGATATATGCAAATGCAAAAAAAAAAATGATAAAAAATCATCGCGCAACGTGTGCACTTAAATTTATGATCGAGATCCAGGAAAATTGTTGGGATCGCACTTAATGCAGTGTTGAATACCGTTCACTATGTGGTACGTCTTATCGCGAGCAATGCACGCTACAGTAATGGCTGTATTATGTTAGAAAAGAGGGTCAAGTACGAGCAGGTGAGTCCGGGGTCGAAATATCGCCGAGACGTGGCGTACAGGTATGCAATAGGTGGCTTTCGCGCGGAGGAAATATCGATTGCATCGTGCCTCGTTGAATAATTGATCAGAAACATAAACTCAAACTATTCTCCTTTTTCCTAGCAATTATCCACTTATTCCATATCGTTTACCCGCAACAATTCCTGTCCAACACAATCCTCTCCCAATGTGATATAATGCAAAGAACAAAGTGGCAAGTGAACCGAACGATAAAGCAACATGTGGCACGGGCGTAAGATTTCGAGAGTAAAAATGCACGATCCGCAGCTGTTCGGGTGCATTGTTCTGTCGAAAACGCGCGTAGGTGATCGTAAGGTGAAAACCAAGACTCACTTTCGAGTTTGGAGAAGGAGGCAGGTGTCGTGGCGTCGATCAAAGCGAGTGTCAGGTGTTTCAAGGCGGCGTCGAAGTCAGCGTGGACCTTCAGCATCAAGCCAAGCCGTAGGTGAACCTCGCAGGCCCGTGGAAATCCTGGTTCCACCCATAGCACCTGCTGGAATGCTTTCACGGCCCTGAAATACGATTCAGATTGCATTTAAATTCTCGATCGTGTTAGGATTGTTGGGAAATAACAATCGTGCTCATTGATATTGCATTTGGTAAATAATCTGATAATTGTCTTGCAAATATTCGATCTGTACTAAAGTGCGCGAAAGTGGATGATAGTTTAGGCTAGCAGGAAAAGCAATTGAGAGCACTTTCTTATTTTTATAAATATATCGAATTCTTTTTACCATAAACATTGTAGAATCTATTAACCATGAAGGGTGGCGTGTAAAGGGGTTAACGATCTCACGCACTGTATCCATGAGACGGCCACGACATGTAAAAATTGCGTCCGATATAAATTCACGATTAAGGAACAGGTTTGCCGAAACGTATACGGTGTGCATAATCGCGTGCATCGGTCGCGAGTACGCGAGGATGGACAGGAAGCGGTCGGTGTTCTGGCTTGTCACGCGAGCAACCGTGTCCGAGGGAGCAACGAAAACCATGGGGACAACCGGTGGACGGTATAACAATAACGATTGTTGCAGTGGTAAATGACACGGTGCGCGTGCATGCAGGGGACTCTGAACGAAACCGACCCGATTCCACGGGTCACGGAAGAAAGCCGGATATCAATGCTTCCTGGTGACGATTGTCTGTCGACGGGTCTGCAAAGAGGACTGGCTTAATGAATAAGAAAATCCTAAGCGCGACTCTGGCTTCGTTTAATAGAATTTTTGGCTGCTGATTGGTTGTTTGCCAAAAACAGCGAAATTCAATTTTTATTAGAACTGCAGCATTCATAAATTATATCTAACAAGGATCCAACTGCGAAAAAAAGCACCACAAAGATTGTAACTTTACTGTCAAGGTACATTTACAAAGGGAAATTAAAAAAGAAACGATCCATTCATGAAAAATTCAAAAGTACTCACAGAATTAGAAAATCAAATATCCAGCTGCAAACCAATTTGAGATAATGGCTATTTCTATATTTTTCACTCTGGGAACAAATGGCAGGCTTTAATGAACAGTTTGGCAAGCGCGAATTCCAAGTACGGCGATGCGTTGGGAGTCACTTTATTTCGGCTTTTGGAGCGGCTGGACGGAAGCCAGCGTTTAAATCATCGTATGTGTACACGGATATATGTCCAGCGATACGAAGCTCGTTTGAAGTTCTCTGCACGAGCTCGCGTATATCGAATATATGAGTTGGTTGTACTTTCCAACGGGTCGCACTTTTCCGGCGTGTCACGGGAAAACCGATAGCCGTAACAGGTTGCGGTAATGCCTCCGTCACCTCGCTAAAAGTCGAAAATCAGGTTTTCCCAGACCACGTTGGAATTTAATTATCAATCTTTCATCGTTGTTGTCAGATGGAATATGGTGAATCGAATCTTTAGCGCATCCAACTACCAGTAAAAAGAAACAACTCAGATCACCTTCTTATCGTGCTCTTTGATTTTGCATCTCATAAATGATCTGACCATTGCTTTGCAGATATTCAATCTGTACTAAAGTGCGCAAGAGTAAATAATGATTTAGGCTGCCAATAAAGAAATTTAGATCACTTTCTTATTTCTACAGATAATCCAAATCCTTTTATCGTAAACCATAATTAAGACCCCCTTTTTTTCTTATTTATTTCTGAGTTCTGAGTTAATTCCGCGACGACAAATGAATCCAAGTCGTGGTGGTGCAACGAGAAGCGGAACGAGCAAGATTAAAGAAAATAAAATAAGAGGAAAGGAAGAGGAGGAAGTGGGAGTTGGAGACAGGCAACGAGATCGGCCAGTTGGTGTGGCGTAAAGGCGGTAGTAAATTCATTCACGAGAAGACCATTCATCGCTTCATTCACTCGCCGTTTCCTTTCGGGGTTCGTTGTCTCTTCGAGAGTGAGTCACTGCTACACGCTCGACCGTGTGGGATAAGCAGAAATGTCGCTGACTCGATACCCACTTGCGAAATGCTTACAGGAAATCGACTGGTAAATGAATAATCGAACACCGGACGAGTAAAGGGACTTCTTGGTAATTGTCGATGAGGAGAAAGGAAATTTGCTGGCGCAAAGGAAATACATAAACGCGTAAAGGGGTAAACGATTTGTATGCTTGTCGTTCGCAATACTTAAAGATTCTGCTAATTATTCGGAATTGTTTAAAATCCCAGCAATTCCGCCGTAACTTATTAAAAAGTTACGTCTACAATTATATTCCACAAATTCTTTTGGGGTGATATGTACTTTTTTCTACCTCAGCCAAATGAGTTCGATTCGCCGAAGGCCGCATCGATTAAATCATCGCGAAAGAATAGGACAGCTTCCCAGGAAATGGAGCTGATCTGTGACTGACCTATCTCAAGCATGACGACGCTGAAACGAAATCCGATATTTACTCCGACGGAGAATGTCTTTTGTTTGATGTTGTTGCCATTGGTCGGTGTAGTTAAAGATTGATACATCGATTTACACGGCGCGGAAACACTTGTAACGCCAATCAGCTGGGTACTGATAAATATCGTGCCGGATCCGATAGAAGAATTTAATACGTTTGACAAGTTTAATCATCGTGCTGTCGTTGTTGCTTTTTCTTTGCGAGCGAAATGTTAACACTTTGCAAACGTAGGAATTTTATACCCACTGCTAGACTGAGTTAAATAATTCAGATGATAAAATGAAAGTCTGGTGGTAATGATTAATAATTGATATGAATTTATGTAGGATTGTTAAGAATTGATGAACCGATTAAAAATGTGTTTTAAAATGTGAGTTAGCTGAAGTAGAGTCTCTGTTGTTGTTATTACAATTTTGATCTTAATCTTTCTCTTTCGTTTCTTTTTTTTTTTTGAAAAATTATACCAAAATACGTACGTTCAGATTTTCAATACTCGCGATGCTGGCATATGTCAACGAAGCCACTTCGAAGAACATTATTCATTCAGATACCTATAGTAAACGAGAAGAAAATTACTATAACGATCGTCGTTTATTCATTAATTAATTTTAATTTTACTCAATTATTCCCCGAGACCAGACATTTCCTGTTAATATTATTAAAACAGGAAATTGTACATAAAATTCAACACAGTAAGTTTATAACTGACGTTATTGTGTTATTGTATATTGTAATTCTCATGAGAAATAAATTTTCGATAAAAGAATCTACTATAGTTTCATTGTAAAATCTTTATAATTATGAATACAAATATATTTGACTATTGTGGTTACAGTACTTATTACAGATTGCACGTTTCTCCGCATTTACCTTGCAACAAATCACGCATGTTCTCATTAAAACAAATGCGGCAGCCAAAGCGGTCGCAATGACTATCAACGTTTCGTGCAGCAGAGAAAATTTCGCAACGATTCGAATTTCCTGTGAACACGATTGTATCGAGTGGGGGTATTTAAATGGAATCTAAATGAGATCATTAATGTCTCGACGACGCTCTACACCGTGGTATCGTCCGAGAGAATCGTAAGAAGCTTCCTCGCTCAATGCAAGTCGGTGCATTTCAGATTTCCTTGCTCGCAGCAGTTTTGCGCGTTGAACGCGTGGCCAGCGATCTCGGGGTCGCGGTGCAGCAGTCCCGAAGGGTGCATTTTAATGCACCCTTTGCGCAGAACGCCGCTTTAGCACCTCATAAATTAATTACCACCAGCACGACCTATTAGTAGCCGGCTTGTCAAGAACCATCGCGACCGCAGCCAGCCGAGATTCATATTAATTGTTGCGGTCTTTTTGTTACCGCTTTCTGGCGATGGCTGTTATGAAAATTGTTGGATATGTGACTTATTAGGAAAATCAAATATAGTTGTCGATATTCCTCTATGTGTCCAAATTTATTTGAATTATTTTCTACCTGCCCGAGTGAACAAATAAATTTTCTGCTTCGATCACTCTGCATCTACCAACAATGCAGCGAACCAACGTTATTACCAGCATTGAAAATATCTCCAAGCCATGCTCCTCAAAAAAGTCACGTACGTACGTATTATCGTGTGCTAAAATGTTATCAGCTGTTGCGAAATCTCGTAACCAGAAACTCTCTTTCCGGGCTACGCAATCTTTTGCAATAACTTCTTCGTTAGAATTTGCCTTATCTCGATGGACCCGACCAAGCATGTATTATGCGTTTTGATTCGACTTTCTAGAAGTCGTGTCACTCCGGCACGAAGTGTTTTCATGACGGCAGTGCATAAACTCCATTTCTATTCGTTTATCCTACCAAAGTAGGTGTAACTGTTCTAGAATATTTCATTAAGAGAAAGTGTTATTACCAAAAAGAAAAGAATTCCTCGGCACAGCGATTTGAATTGATAGGGGACTCGCGATTGCGTGACCACGTACAGAAAGCGATGGGGACTCGTGGTAGAGACAATGCGAGTTGTAGGATAGATTTTTGCAACGTATTCTCTTGGTAGTTTATTGCACGTAGAGAGAGATGTTAACAAGTTCTAGGAGACGGTATTAAAATCTTCACGTTCACTTTCTAATATCATCGATACTGATAGCTTCTGCGAAGGTTGCATATTTAATAGAGGGATAAAATTGTTTAAAGAGCTCTTGTGAAAGGTTCCATAAGAATATTCTTTAAAGCATTCTTTTTGCATTCGAACAGATAGAAATGTGAAATATCATAGCAATCATGCAATTTACTGTTATGCAGAATACTTTGGCTAGAAAAATAAATTCCAAATGCGATTTTTCATACAAAAAGCTCTGAGACTAAACAGGGGTGGTTTTAATGCTTGCAAGCATTCCATCGGCACTCTACGTACATACACATAATGTAACTCTGCAGGAAGACTACGTGTGTACAAATGCAGAGACACGGATAGTCGAGATGCAGTGTGCCGAGTGCGTGGGAGTGTGGGGCGTCGAGCTCGCGATGTGGGTCACTAGGAAATTGTTCGTCGTCTGTCGTTCTGACAGCCTTCCTGCCCTGGCGTGTACGCAATGTGGGCGCCATTGTCTGCGAGCCCGCGACAGAACGAGTGGAACACGAATGTTAAGAAGGGTGCAACGAAATATCAAGGATCGATTTTTCCTTAGAACAAATTTTTCAACTTTTCAAACAGAAGACTAGGAAGCCGAGAAAAAGAGTTAACGTGTACACAGCACGATGACAAGAATGATAGAAACGTTTGTACAACGAAAGCCGGTGCCTTGTTTAAGCAAAAGAAAAATTCGCAGGGGAGATTATATAAATACTGGGAAATAAATTAGAGCGTAAATGTAATTGAATCACTTGCCAAGCAACATACGCGATCATTTATTTACGCACGAGGAACAGCCATTTGTTATATTTCACTTTCCCTGTGCCAAGTCTACGTTTCAATGGGATTAAAACAGTTACATAAGTGAGAGTAGAATGAGAGAGAGAGAAAGAGAGAGGACGTGAGGAAGCAACGAGCATGATGCGTGTATGAATCCGTGGTATGGGTTCATTCTATGCCTCGCGAGCTTGCCGAATGACGAACATCTATTATCTCTTTTTTCAGAGTGCATCATAAAGCGCGGACGCTTTTATATCCCGCGCTTTCCACGATACCGCGCGCCTTTCGAAAGCCGGTTATTTTTGCAATTAAACGCTCCCTGATAAATTCCACGCATACGGAAAAAAGGGTCGGAGATTTAATCGCGGGTCAACGATTATTAATTAATAGGTAACTCTTTTTAGAAGCATTTAACGATTATTACCCTACAGGGTACATTGTAGACAGAAAGATTAGAGGCCACATTAATCTTTCAAGAAACGAATGAAAAATGTTTTCCAAGTTGAAAGATGCAATTATCATTTTCAAACTGGATTTGTAAAAATTCAATAAAATTGGTCAGAGTCAATGGTGAATCGTATGGCGATAAATCGATGACTTCAAGTACATAATTGCGAGGATACTTAATATACATACATCTCTTTATGAGACCCGCGTGTCGGCTGCGTTACCGAATATTACATCCGCGCATTTCTCATACACGTGTCAGCGACGTGTCTCGTTTGTAACGTTTATTTTTAATTGGATTTATCGAAAGGGATCGGGGCCGTGTGTATCGATTAATTTTCAGTACAAGAGGATACACGTTGAAGACACGGCGAGTATGCGTACATGCCTGTATCTTTCGCGTGTGTTATGGGTACCTGCATTTGCACCTGCATCGACCATCCAGCTGCACCGATATATGCTCACCGATGTCTTTCTTCCATTCCTTATTTTTGTTTTATTTTCCCCTTCGATAATTTGAAAATGCAACGGTTGTGACAGTCGACGACGAACCTTCGTCGTCGACGAGAATTCCTTTCCTTTGGAGTCTGATTGTCTTAAGCGTAATATTGCAGAATTTGATTGGAAGCTTCCAAGGAGATTCTTCATCTTCCCTTTCTTTTTGAATGTTATTTGTTAACTCGAGAAATACACCTACATTCGAATCTTGCTGAATTTGATCAAAGGATCGAACAGATTTTCCCCTGATCAGGACTTTCAAGAATTCAATTGGAATTTGATGATTATATTTTAGAATAATTTTATAGATCAAAATGGTTCAGTGGAGAATCCAATGGTTTCATTGAAGAGCAAATTAAATATTTCGTTCTACCTGCATTGTTACCCACCGATTCTGCAATTGTTACGTGGCAATTTTACACGAGATACCAAATCGTAGTTGCATGTACTCGATTGCCAGCGGTGCATGTCAAACAAAACCGGTACGAACGTTTGCTGTTAAACTTCGGTTCTATTTAAAGAGCACGCTCCATGTTCAACGCGGAATAACCGTGTTATCGTTTGAATTGAACCGGCATAGAATAGTTGTAAAGAAGGCGAATAATAATTTCCCTAACGGTACGGATCGTAAAGATCGGGGTCATTAAAATAATCGCAACGCCAGAGTGGAACCTGGATCTTTTTCTAAGATGCAATAAAACCGTAGGCAATTAAATTCAATAGAATTTGCATTACGATGAAATACAGAAGAAAAGAATTATGCTATAATAAATTAATTCGTAAGAGATCAGGAAGAGATTAATGTTTCAAGATGATGAAATATTTAATGTTAGTCTGGGCAATGTTTGTTAATATTTAGAGCTATCAAGACATCTTCACGGATAAGTAATTGTGAGTACAACAAATGTAAGACAATTAAGCTAAGTTCAATTATAATAAATCCCTATCTACCGATAATTAACAGACCTCATTAAATGAATTCACAAACACTACTCGCAGACTATCAAAACTGAAACCGAAACTATCCGACCACCTTTAGTATCCAAACTTCTTCCAGCATCGTCTCCATTAAAATTGTCCATAATGCACTTTCTGCCCACGCGATCCGTGCCAGTTATCTAATGCGTTTTCTATGTTCTCATAGACAATTTTCTACACCTATCAAGGAGCGGGCGTCGCACGGGACGCGAGGTATGCAGAATAAACGTCGATTCTGTTGTAATGCCGCCGGACTAGATCGTAAATTGCGACAGACGAGAGACAGAGCCAGGGTCCAGAGTGCGCTTTCGCAACTCCGTAATGCCGCATTGTTGTGCAGCTGGAAGTTGCCGGTTCTTTTACCGTGCGATGCAACGTGCGCAACGGTACTCTTACTACCCGCCGACACCGCGTCCACCGTGCCGGTTCCTCCAGATAAAACCTGCCCGATTGCATACCGGGTGTCTCGAGAGCCAACCTCTTTGCCGGAGATAGTCAGGACTTTGTAATCGATAAATGAAAATTTTATTTGATGATCGGCAGAAATTTAGGCGTCTATTATTATTATTTATTGCGATGTTCTATTTTCATTTGATTAAAATATAGTATGTTTTCTAACTGACATACAATTTGCGAGTTTTTATTGACAGTACAGTTTCCTCGGTTGGAAATAATCAATTATACTGTCTTTTTGTTTTCATTTATCATCAGTATGCGCTAGTCTTAAATTTATTGTGAAATATAGACTTTTGGGGACACGGGTGAAAGTTTCAGGAAAAAAGCACTGCTACATATGACTGAATTCTGTAGATAGACCCCCAGGCAGACTAGATAAGCGAATGTGTGTACATACTCCACTTTACTTTGGCTTTTATCTTTTTCGATAAAGCGGAATAACTGCTTCGCTTCACGTATATTAAGGAGACAATTAATCTCCCTGCTATACCTTGCACAGACTATTTACCTTGGCTATCTTTTTCCCAACTTTTCCCAGAACGAATAAATCTTCCGGTATCCATGTAGGAATGGTACCAATTAGAAAATTGCTCAACTACAAAAAAAAAGAGGTCACAGCATTCGAATTCACTCTGATAAAACGTTTGTTGAGATAAAATCAATTAAAATGGAGTAAAAGAAAGAAATGATATTGTTAATTATTGCTAATTATCCTGTAAATGCATTCACCGTTTCACATCGAAAACAATTAATTCCCATTATCAAATCTCGTCTCTCTCACCTTATCAAATAAAATTCCTTTAAATACCAGTTTTCGAAGAAGTCCTCTTTAATTGGCCAAAATTCTCCAGGAAATTTTGTTCGCAAGGCCATCTTTTTCGGAAATTTGTCAGGTAGAAACGTTTCTCGCTGGCGAATATCCGCACGCGAATAAAAACGCAGGGGCACACGTGGCCGCGAATACGACAGATGCATTTCTGCAGCACGCGCCACGCAGGTGCAACGAGTGCAGTTGAACTAAATCTTGTTGGACAAGGTGTCTGTCGAGGCCTCGCTTCTGTTCTTATTCCACTTAACTTTTACCGATCCTCCCTTTTCAAACCGGTTAAGGCCGATTGCGCGCGAACGTGCACTGGAGGACGGACTCGAGTTTGCACCTTTTAATGCTTTAATTATGGCGGTGAAGTGGAAGGGGGTGGAAATTGGAATGTGTACAGTGTAACTACCAGCCTTCAATTGTTTCTAATTTAACCCTTTCAGGGTAATATTAATTCTGGGAAACATTTCTGCGAAATCTTGCTTGTTCTTTTTAATAAACGGCTATTCATTATTTTTGTCACAGGACGTATTGGAAAATGTAATGAAGCGATGGTGCTTATAATACTATTTATTTATTAAAGTCGACGCTATTATACCCACCATCCCTCTGATGCCAAAATCATGAATAGAACAAATTAATTAAACATTAAGTAACTTAGAACAAATTTCTTTCAAGAGAAAATATATTAGATCTCAGCAGGAATTCCAATGCACCTTTCAACCCCCGGTAATTTTATTCTCACCCCTGACCGTCGTTTTCCAGAGCATTAAACGTAAAAAAAAAGATTGAAACGTTCCAGTGGCAAACGAAAAGAAGATCGACATAACATTACAAGAGAGGCGAGAGCGTGAAACTAGACGCGACATCCCCTTATCTTGCATCGGTCAGCACGGGTCTAGAGATAATATCGTGAGGCATCGTTGAAACCCTTATGCCGGTCGGGACAACGGCTCAGAACGATCACGTATGCATGTACGACTCGACGTTTGAAATACGAGCGACCCTGAGAACGCAAATGATAAATTGCAACCTGACAATTCCCGCTGTCCGATCGAATTGGAGCCCTATAATACGTATGGGATGCTAAAAGGTGTTCCCTTCCACCTGTCCGTCTATTTTATCGAGGGAGCAATCCCTCCAGGCGATTAATAATTTATCCACGGGGACAAAATGTCGCGAGCTTCGTGTCGTTCTGCAAATGTGGATATAGCAGTGGCCGATGCCTGTTTCACGGTGTATACGCTCTCGGGAAAGCATTTTTAACGCGTCGAGCGTGACCGATGAGATATGCAAAACGCTTTATAATATGTAGGTCGGTCGATGGGAGATTGTTTGGATAATTATTGTTTCACATTCGTGTGAGAATCGGTTTGGGGTTCTTGTGTTTTACATTTGAGTCTGTGGACTGGTGCCATCAATAAAATAATATAATAAAATACTGTCACTGTAAGAATTTGCTAGAATTTTCTGACTGCCGATTTTTTGAAGGCTCCTTGGGATACTGAATTTATGCGGCGAAAGAAAAGGGGTTTTATGATTTTATAGGGAAGCAATTGCAGGCAAGAAACATTGTTGGTTTCAATTTAGATTAAGTTCAGATTTAATACTTAAAAAGAGACTCTAAAAATTATTATTTACTATTCTTCCAATGTTTCAATTGTAACTTTAACCAACGCAAGTTTTCATTCGAACGTCATAGAGAATCCATGAAATTAGCAACAATCAGCTTCCTCGGAAGAATCTGAGAAAGAATCCCAGTTTTTGCATTAGACTTGGTAGAACATTCATGTCGAACAATTCCGGAAATCCGGCCAAGAAGGGTTAAACTGGTTAAACGGTTCAACAGCACGGCGATCTATCGCCTTGGATCGCAGCGATAAAGCGCACACGCGCCAGCATGCACCCCATCCCCCGGATCTTGTAAACGCTTGCACGCGTGAAAAAGCACTCGCGTTATGACCGGTATGATTTTTAATGGGTAAACAGGCGGCGCAGTCGCGTGCCGGTTGCTAAATGTCCACCGAGCATCCGCGATGCACCTGTCCACCGTTTTGGTACCGCGTTTCGAAAGGGTCTCTCTCTCTCTCTCTCTCCTCTTTTTCTTTTATTTCGATCCGATGGGGGAGAAAGAGAGGGCAAAAAAGAATCAGGATCGTGTCCCGAAGGGGACAGGAAGGAAGAGGACGAAGAAGAGGGTATGTGAGACAGGATGTGGGCAGCTGTTTACCAGCTGGAGGATGATACCGCATGGTGTTCCCTTACGAAACGCGTCTTCCTGCGAGGATCACAACAGGCGGCAGTGGTTTCCAGGTACATAGGACGCATCGAATATCAATTGAATTCGATTTTTATTGGAGATCTCGAATTTTAACATTTTTAGTACGGTCTGCTTGAAGTTTATTTGACTGCGTTGGTAACATTTCTTGTAGAGATACATTTTACGAAGGAGTATTCTTTATGTATATCCAGGGGATTATAGATAATTTAATTAATTGAATCATAGCAAGCTATGTAACTTGAGTTACTTTGATTAGCACTCATTCGAATTTTAATAAGCCCATTTTTTTAATCGTCCAATCTCGAACTCGACTATTTTAATACTATTTCAACGATTCCATAATTGACAAAAGAAAAGCACAAAGGAAACAAAGAGAACAGTGCAACTCTATTCCTGCATAAAGCTTCACAATAATTTTGGTTTAAATTCAGACATTCGTGTGGAATGAGATTTTCTGCAAGCAGTAAAATAATCATGTTAGCTTATCGCAGTCAACAGATTTGTAAAACCATTGTTTTGTGTAACGAGCAGATTTACCAGTGACGTTCATTCCTGCAGATATCAGGGCTGACGTTCATTCAGGGAAATATATGTATCCACTGTTGCAAGCAGAGATAAAATATTATCAAGCTATACGGCACAAACTGTCTGGCAATTGGAAAACAGGAAAGCGAAGCAGACGAAAACAAAGTCTTTCAATTGCTACGCCTACGTCAATTCAGCACTTTTCGTTTCATTCTTTTTTCTGCAATTATGTTAGGAGAGTAATTACTCCTTTCCCAAATGGTAGATTTTTATCAAATATATTTGGCAGGGATTAGTAATTGAAATAATTCTAATTATCCAATTTATATCTTATTAATTATATTATTTATATTATCTCATCGTCCTCCTTTACTATATTTCTGAAATATGCAACGACCAAGACACTGCAAAAGCTTATACTTAGAAATTTACTAAAATCTTTAATAAATATTTCTAAAAAATTTCTCGGATTCCTTTAATTTTGCTCCGAAAATAATTTTCAAAACTAATCTAAGATTGTATGATATAAAGAAATCTACTTTCCAACAGAGAGAAAAGCAGCAAAGTATGTTCTCCCAAGGAAAAACAAGCTCGTACATCTTTAAAAGCCTCAGAAATGTTCAGCCAAGAGACAAAGAAAAAAAGAAACGTGCTCTGTAACCGAACAAGCCCTGTTCCATCGTTTTCCATTCAGCCACGCACTGCACACGGTTCCTCGACACGCGACGCATTAAATTTTAAAGGAAGCACTCTGCAACAATAAGGCTAGCTCAGAGACTGGCCCAAATTCCATAGGAAACCAGCCACGGACGCGAAGGGGATTATCTCTTTCTCCACGCTTCCGCACGGCTTGCTCTGTGCAAGTAACGCGAATAGGTTCTAGAAAGAAAAAAAAAAGATCAAAGCGTGGGAGTGAGGGTGAGACGAGGTCGAATCGAATTCTTCCCTAAACGAAGATTCTATGGGGAGACGAGCGGCTTTAAAGCGGCCTCAAGAATTCGCTTAAGGAAAAGAAAGGTCGCTGGAAAAGCTCGCTGAGGTATCGACGGAATCTCAATTTCAAATGGCGTTGTGTGGGTGAAGCATGTGGCGATGGCGGTCGACGATAAATAAGTTTGATACCGATGTGTTTCGATTGGGTACAATTCGATCCGGAAAGGAGTTATTAAATAACGAAATCCCCTTTTGAACAGGGACTGTAATCGCCAACCTCTCATCTTTAAAATTCTTTCCGCGTCGCACTGACTAAAATTAAAAATCCAAGTAAACGAAGAGTCGAAAGACTCAGAAGGCAAATCAAAGTCAGAGGATCA
Organism: Holcopasites calliopsidis; assembly: GCA_023838395.1. Classification (NCBI taxonomy): domain Eukaryota; kingdom Metazoa; phylum Arthropoda; class Insecta; order Hymenoptera; family Apidae; genus Holcopasites; species Holcopasites calliopsidis. Next base: position 1,025,794 of record JALHAQ010000011.1, read on the forward strand.
GCTTTCCTCAGTCCCTGATTATCCTACACACTGGATTAGAAAGGAGACTTACACATCCTTCTCGTTCTTTTTTCCTGCATCGAGAACTCACCCTGGGGATCTAACAATCGGTTAAAGATGAATTCCGATCCGCCTAGTAGACGCAACCAAACGCGAGCAGGGAAAGGAGAGCCCCGGGCATCGTTTGAAGGGGCGACAGCGACGCTTGGAAGCCAACAAAAACGTGAACTAGAGCTCGATTTTGTAAGAGGAGGAGCCTCTTTCTAAAATCCTCTGGTAACTGGTGCACAGCCGGTTCTCCGCCGTGAAAGGCACGTAGAAACAGGGCCATTGTCCCATGGACAGGTCGATGGAAAATGCGCGTGTCCGCTTCTCTACGCTAGGGGGTGGTGGTTCGTGCATGTGCGCGCAATGCGCACCAGACGAATTTCTCGGGGCGGAAAAGAAAACTCGCTGGCCGACGTGTTTCCTCTATCCTGTCCGTAGCACACCGGTGCTCCGGATGAAATATAGAAATGGTAGAGAATGGTCTTTGACATTGAATGCTTCACGTTTTCTTTTTATTCCTCCTCCCGTTTTTCATTGTCTTTTTTCTCTTTCGTGGTATGTTATTGAACGAAAGATGGGAAGCTCTTTGTACGATGGGCAAGGTTGTCTGTTGTGCTCTCTTTGTGCTTTGGGCTGAATGAAACGGAGGATGGATTCTGCTGGGCGCATCGCTGCGATTTTTGGTATCGAGAACGGTAAGGTGGAGGATGAGACTTGCAGCGCAAAGTGTTTCCCCTTTTTTGCTAATTATTAAATGGGAAATAGTGGAAATAGTTTGCTTGGATAAACGATAAATTTCCCTTCGACAACTTGAGAAGGAAAATTGTTCGATAACAATACCGGTGATCCAGAATTTCGCAGGATGGCTCCGATAGCTTTTAATCACTGAAGCACGCGCGGAACGCATACATGTTCGAGCACCGTTCTCTCTGCAAACTGGCCCAGAAGACAGGAGAGACGAAACAACGGAAAGAAGAGGCTAAGGACGCAAAAAGGAACATGGTAGACAGTCCTAATAGGTCGTGTATACCTGGGAGAGACCTCATAGGCAGCTGATGGCGAAGGGCCGGTGGGAAAAAATTGGCTGGCTCACCTACACTTCCAGCCAAAAGTTTGGAATCAGTGTACTTTGCGAGGAAAGCCGAAATCCTTGGAGGAATTGGCAATGTTAAAAGAATTGAATGCTTCTTCAAGTTGAAACACTTTGAAATAGAATAAATCGCTGTATCCACTGCTAAAGCATTAATTTCTAGTGATTGGAAATTTTTTGAAAGCCACCGCACACATGCACGAATTTTTTAGACGAAACGATGCATAGCAGCACTGCTGATATTTATTTAACAAAATGGACTGCGGGTTGTTCCATTCACCGTGTCACAGCGAAAGGTTTCAAACTAATAATTAAATCAACACATTAATAAAAAGATCAATAAATCAACTCTGTTTTGCGCAAGAAAAAAATACAGAAATTAGTAAGAAAAGAACGAATGTTTGTGCTTACTCGATCTTAAGGATCAAGGCCAAAGGATCCGCGCGAATGAAACCCGCCCTTGCGATAGAGACTTGCCTCGTCGAATCTACGACACCGTGAAAGACAAAAGAACGGCAGAAATCCGCTAGTGGCTGTTCTTCTTCTTGCCTGCGCCGCGTCAAGACGAGACGAGAAATTGAATCCTCCCATGGCTGAATTCGAACTGGCCGTGCGAAATGTGCTACTACTACGCGTCTGCGTGCACGGCCCCCCTTTCGGGTCACAATGCGCGATAGGATTTCAAAGGCATAGAGAATATCTTCTGATTGGATCGAATTTAATCCCTGTACACGCGAATCGACCGAACCAATTCGTCCTCCCCGGCCGCAAAGCTTTTTATGAATATTTACGAGAACCTAGGACGAGCCATCCACGAGATTAACCCTTCTTCTGGAAAAGTGCTTTGGGGATTATGGAAATCGTTGATTGGCACGGAATATTGGAGGATCGTCTTTTTTATTCGTGGAGTACGGAATAAGCTGTGGTTATCTTTCAATTTATCTTCAATTTGTTCCTTAATTGTTTATTTTAATCATGATATCTTGTACGAATGGAGCGACTATTTTTTTAAAATCATTTTCATTGTAGTGATATTTTAATTAACGTAACAATTAAAATATTTATTCAACTTATTCAATGTGCCCGAATGTTTCGTGGCTTAATTTCAAAATTCCAAGATTTTCTAATTACTATTGTATAACAATTGAAGATTGTAATTTATTATACAACATTGCACACAGTATATTCAAAAGCAAGTAAAATTGATGATAATAGAAATACTATATCTACAATTATTTAAACGATTCTCCAATAAAGCTGCGATCCTTTTACCACCCCTAAAAGATGAGACCTAGCTCACGCCTGCCAGCAAAGACCACCGCAAATCCGCACCCCTTCAGCTTACCGACCGTGATCGTAACGATTTAACAAGCTCGCCTTTGAAGATCAAAAAGTAAGCGCGGCAAGGTGCGCTCATCGCGAGGCCAAACGAAACACTGATGAGCTTTTGTGTATCTTTCCACCCCCAACCGCCAGTAACTTTTGCTTTATAAAAACGCGTCATATTGTCTTTCCTCGCACGTGTCGTCGTACTGTCTGTGCTTCTTCGTTCTTTTTTTTTTTCTTGACTCCACCGACACACCAGCCCTTATCGTCGGCGCAAATCTAAAGCGCGTGATAAATTGGACCGTTGCCGAGCGAGACGAGGGTGGCGTTTCACGCGCGAATTAATCACCGTTCAACCGGTTCCTCGTCACGCTCCCGCGAAAATGCATACGATGTAGTATTTGGGTAGACGGTGTAATGGGCTGCCTTTTTTCGTTCAGGCGAAAAAAAAATTGTGGGATTCGGTCGCGGGAGATATTAATTGGGACGAACGATTTGTGGAATGAAGTGGAGATTTCGCTTCTACCGAGTAACTAATGGATGGCATTTGGAAAAATCGTTGTTACTGTTGGTATTTTCTTCTTAATACTGCTATTGGATAAATTGAAGTAAAATGCATGGGGCACAGGTGTCATAAATTAAAATTCAAATAAATATAACTCTTTGAAAACATAATTGACAGAACTCTCAACCTCTCTCATCCCTTTCAGTCGCTCCAGAAACAATTCTGTACGAGATATTTTTATAAACTTTCACGCTTTGCCGCGAAACAATACTATTTCCCACTTCTCGCCGAATAGCAATTCTTTAAATAAAATAAATAAAATTCAGTGAAACACTGAAAGTGCCTCATTTAAAAGGAATCCCAATTGCAAACAAAATACGAACACAGCCTCCTATAACCTAGGCCAACTAAATCGCGGCGGAAGCTGATGACTAGCATGGGCAGAAGGAAATAATTGAAAACCCCAAAAGGGGTAGCACAGAGACTGGAATCCAGGTCCAGGGTGGGAAATCATCGATTTTCGTGGCTGGCGTGCAAGTGGAAAGCTGCGTGTATACGCGGTCTGCAGATAATGGCCCGGGCCTTCGAATTTGCCTTGCAAAATCTCCACGCGATGTTCGTTCTCGGGAGGATGACCTCTGCCCTTCGAATCGCGCGGTCGGTTCGCGGGTCATCGTGGATGTAAGCTATATCCGACTGATTACGAGTAATTTTCATGATTCGAGTATCGAGTCGCGTTTCATTTACGCAAAGTAGTAATCCCGTGATTTTGAAAAGCGTTGGATATTTCTATACTTTATCCTCGCAGTAAAATTTAGTTAAATATTTGTATAATTCCTTTCTTAAGATTGCTTTTATTTGTTAAATATTAACTGATTGGTTAATTAACAGGGGGCGAGCGATTAGTCGGAATTCTAGACTGCTTCATTGGGCCGATGCCTGGAAGGCCGAAGAGTAAACGGGTCAATACTTGGAATGCACTATCCGCTTTAAGGAACGGCGCGTTAAGGGATGCGAAGAGGCTCAGCGAGCCCTGTATAGGGTCCACACTGAACGAGGGAGGATGTTCGCTCGATCGTGGTCACAGGTACGGGAAAAAAAAAACGCACAGCGTCTTCCGCCTCGTTAGATATATCAACCCTTTCAAATGATGGAACGTTGAGATAAAAGAAATCTGAAGTTTGCGATCAGCGAAACTTCGATGGCTTAAAATTTGTTCTACATTAAAATCTGGTCAACTGCAATCGCATTGATCTCTTTGCTCTGTTTATATCATTATATATTTAGGGATTGATAGGAGAAGGCGTATTCTAGCTACTCTATGATAAATGATAACGAAAATAGCAGGAAAAGTGTCTATTATTAATTCTGTGGTTGCGATATTTCAGGAAACGTTTCTGGCATATCAAATGGATGAATGTCTGAGTGTGTTGTATGCATTATGAGAACGTCACACCTTCTGTCTTCCATAATAGAAATAAAAAAGAAAACTATACTCTTTCCTGAACGAAAATACAGTATTGATTTTTTCACTGCTCGGTAATATCTGATATTAAATGATATGCAATGAAGAACGAGCAAACTGATATAATAATAAACAGGTATAATACAATACTCCCAAACATATTCTTCTATAGTTATGTTAGACAATTTATGAAACTAAATGATGTAACTAATTATATGATGAATCCAATTTGACCAAAACGTAATCAAAATGTAATTTATCCTGTCAAATTTATGTTGCAGTCGCTAATGAGTTAATTACTCATGCGAACTTAAGGAAAACCAACAGAAAGAAAATGCTGCCAAAGCATCTGCCCCCTCACCCTTCATAAGACACATAATTACACGAATTAGAAATAATATTTTATACGATCTAACATAATATCATTCATAATTTAACTTCAATAGATCGGGGAGACGATTGTTCCAAAGTCTTTACAACAGGCGAAACCGAAACGTTAAATGAAAATTAAGCCGCGTTTCCTTCCTCCGCGTCCTTTTCTAGCTTATTATAACGCCACGTCCTGGCGCAGTGGATGCAATTTCCATTGAAAAGTTCCTTTCCGGCACATTCAGCAGAGAGTGCACCGCGACGCTGCGTCGGATTGTAATTTCGCGCGTTCAAACCGCACAACGGAGAAACGGGGCGCATTACGCCACGCGAAGAATAAATTCCCGCGATGCCATCTGATACACCGCGGTGCAATAAGCTTCCATCGCGCATTGTTTCGCTACCATATGTGCTCTCTGTTTTGACGCACACGTGACAATGAGGCCCTACCTTCGCGGTCTGTCGTGAATTTCACGATTATACCCTCTGGCATTGAACCGTTGATCGTTCGAGACAATAGAGATCTTGTATTAAAAAAAAAAAAATTGTTTCCGAGGATGGGAGATGCGAGCTTTGACCCTTTCGCAAGGGTGAGGCTGAGGTCGACTGAGAGATCCTCTTAAAATACGATTAATCTGCAATATGTTATGAGGGATTATCTGTATTATTTTATAATCCTGACAAAAGATACTACCAAGGAAATAGATGTTACTGAAATTATTTGAACTATTTCAGTATTGCAAACGCCCAGTGTTTTCACATTCTTCAGTAAAAATAGAATGAAGTAGATAACTGAATAAATCAAAGAAAAAACACCATGTTCTACAAAAATGTTTTACTCTTTTCTTTTTCGTAAGGTGCTCTAAAAAGCATTCTTATGATATTCCTTCGGCCCACATTCATTCCTCGTACCTTTTACTAACGTACCAACAAATTGTCACGGCCGTACAACGACTTTTCCAGTCGTTTTCCCGCCGAACAAAAGCGAAGTTATTCGAGCGAGTTAACAATAAACGTGCAACCGAACAAGCACGTACACGGAACGGTATATCATCATCTATGCATCTCGCGGCCGGTGTGTACCGTTGCATGGGAGGCCTGTAGCCGGTCAGATGGGGAGGGGAATATCGCGATGCAAAGAAAGCGACGTTAGATCGAGAGGGAAGAACAGCTGAAGAGAAGGAGCAAGGCAGAGCGTGCCTGAATGGAATAGCGAATCGACTTCGGAGGGAAATCCGCGTGTTCCCTCCTCGCCGCTGGCATCGCCGTACGTAATTTCGCGACGCCACGCTGAATCTTGATTGTGTAACTGTCGGACAGCTTCCTCTTTGCGAAACGCGCGCGCGACGTATCGGCTGCATCGAGCTAAAGACACAGGATGGGGAGCGTATAATGACAGAGAGCATCGCTGCCTTGCATAGCGGCACGAACTCGCCACGAAACGACGTGTTTCGCGTCGCGATCGCGCTGATCTAATTCTTTTTCACGATTTCTCAAGAGGGCGATAATGGCACTCGTTCGGATGATTATGGGCGTAGGAATGCACGTATTTTGAGCGGTGCGCGAAGAATTGGGTCGATCCGAGTTGGAAATCGAAGCAGAGGGCAAGAGATACTTTCCTTGGCCTTTCTCGTTTCTTAACCCTTAGTGGCGTCTCGCATATTTCAATCCTGCGTAGACGTTAGTATGTAAAAACGATTAAACGAATAAAATAATAATAAAACGTGCCTCACAGCAATTTTAATTAAAAATCATGAATAGTTCATTATATTGGATGATAACAAAAATTCGCAGGTTTCTGACCTGCTTTTTCTCTTTTCATTTAGTAAAATGATTTATCATTCATTAGAAAATTAAACACGGCCAGTCGCGAGAGAATCGAGAATATTTACTGGCGCGACGAAAACTGTGAGCACTCCTTATTGATCTGTCTACAGGGTGGCCCAGATAGGGGTGGACCGCGCTGTTTCAAGCGCTCGCGTCTCTTCTTACTGAGAAAATAGGGGTAAGTTTAATAGGTCTACTTTACGGCCGTTTCATTTCCTGTTGCGGGGAAGAAGAAACCTGGGCCGATTCGGAATTATTCTGAATTTTAAGTTTGCGTTTGTTGGCCCACAATCGCACTATTTTCGGTCAGCTGTTTTTACTGGTTATTGGTCGTATGAATTATTACTTGGTGCATGAGAATTCTGAGAGAGAAATACTGCTTCTCAATCTAACTAGAGCTCTTAGAAATAAAAAAAAAACTATTCATCGGTATGCATAATATTCATCCGTCTGTAAAAATTATTCCAAGAATAGAAATTACGTAAACGTGAGAATTCTAAAGAAGCAAAAACGAAGGATCGTTAAAGATTTTAATCTACTCACTCGCTCGACTCGGCTAACTCGGCTTAAATCATACGTTATAGATCGCGTGTCGCATAGATCACCTTGTTGCAAAAGCACTTACCTGAAACAAAAAAAAAAGAACACACATTAACTGATATTCCCTTTTCGAAAAGTCCAATCGCTGCAAAATCGGACGAAAGTTATCGCGAAATTCCAACGTGACGATGAAAATTCCTCCGTTAAAAGATCGTGGACAAGAGAAACTGTAACCGAAGAAGACGGAGCGCGGCGTTCAACCCGATGAAAACGAAAAAATTGCCGGGTAAAAGCCGCGGCGCCAGTGGAATACGCGCGCATCGCCGGTGAAAAGAGCCGATAACAATCCCGATCGAACTCTGAAAGCCAGCACACACAAAAATAACTCAGCGCGGTGGAACAGTGGTTCGATAAACGCACGTGTTCCACCGTGCATTGTACCCGTGTGCATACGTATATAGAATCTAAACTCAAGTTGAATAATTCTTTTGTGAGCGATTTCCGTCGAAAGCCACCGTGTGCGCCCTCCCTTCCGCGACAATATCAATTTTCTTCAGTCCTGATCCCCCCCATATTCGAAGGGGGCATTTTTTTTTATGGAATACGTTCTCAGGCTGTCGATGCACGAAGACGGTTTTCTGATATTTTCAAAAGTTGGGAAGGGAACGAATTATTTATGTTAAAATTGTTGACGATGTATTTATGTTAAAATTGTATGTAAATATACATATACATAATAAATACGATATACTATATGTACTATAAATGCTATATGCGAGCTTAAATGCGTTCCTCGAATTTCACCTTTAACCCCGTATTTTCCAGGGCCAACAGCAGCCCCTCGTTCCACTGGCCCGGAAGCGAACGTCAAGTGTCGCGCCACTTTATGGCGCGCAAAATGCAATTACCAATATTAGTGGAATCGGCAAACGTTTCGCGAAGTGCCATTAGCCAGCGTATATTTGTCTTTCCTCGAACGGCTTCGTTAAAAAGTGTCCGAGAGGGGTAGCATGAAGGAATATTACTTGTCCTCTCATCCGCGCAAGTGGTCCCAGTTATTGGAAGCAATTCAAGAAGAGTGCTGCTCAAAGTACAGACAAAAAGCATTTCCATGTCGTGTAGAGTGGTCAGACTCGAAGATCATTCGCGGAATAGCTCGGAGACCCTATTTCTGTGCAATACATCGTGGACTGAACTAAATTGTTCATCTGGATGCATGAAAGTAATTTGCAAATTTTAAATGCTTTCAATTATTAGACTGTTTTATTTTGATTTTTCCGCGGCCCACAGGATTATGAATTAGGTTACTATTAAATGGAAGTAATTTGCTTTTATTCCGTTTTTCTTTTCGTTTTTAGCAACGGGTTTTCATTGGGTCATTGCATGAAAGTCGTTTGTTACTTTCGCAGTAATTTGTCCATACGTGGAAGTGCAATTACGAAGTATCTATTCAAATGGAAGCACGCTTGGACCTTGATTAATCAGACTGCGAGTTTTTTAATTAGTCGAGTTCCTGTTATTCGTAGTCTCCATTAGCCAATGCGCATGGAATGTATGGGACGGTTCAGTTGAATGGGACTGTTTCAATGATCCCGTTGGTACTGGTATTAAATAATCATGTTGAATGAACATTGTTTGAAAAAAGTAATGTACTGTACCAATTTCTCATTCGAATGTTACACGATAATTATTGTTTCAAATTGAAATTACGTATCTAAACTGCATCAGCTGATTAACTGACAGATGTGATTTTTATTTCATCTTAATAAATAAAAAAGCAGCATATTTTCAAGAGTAATAAGGAATAATTGATTTCGAATGATCGACATCTGCTCCACTTTCCAATTTAAATTTCCGATTTAACTAACCCAATTTATTTCTGAAACAGGTCGTTTCTATATCCAGTTTGAAATATTTTGCATAAATTACAATGCAAGGCAGTCAAGCTGGAGAGCTTGATATTTAATAAATACTAATTGAAATTCAGGAATAAACTAATTGGACTTCTTAATATTTACGCAAGTGCACTTTTGCGAGAACACTTTTATGAGAATTAGATTAAGCATATTTTTTAAGAACAGTCAGATTCTATTTTACCATGAAGAAATTACCTCGAACCATTGTGCACTGTTCCTGGCACAAAACAAGCCCATCAGAAACAAAAAACGTAAAATACCAACTATACCAAAGGGGCTGAAGCACCCCAGTTTAATACACTCCCCTACTTCAAAAGCAATTGGGAGCCAATACACCTTAGCCCTCATAGAAGTAACAAAGAAACCTTCGCTGTAGCTCGGAAAGGATTCAAGCACGTACCCTCAATGGAATGCTCGTACAAAACGAAGTAACCAAGGAGAGAACTGGTTCCCACGTGGTCGAGTGGCGCATTAAAGACATCTCGAGATCAATTAAACAAATAATACCCTGCTGCATCCTCAACGTCATCGTCTAACGACGAACAAATTCTCAGGGAACACAATACACGCTTGCTGGCCAAAGAATGTTGCAAATCACTCTACGCATCGCAAAAAGAGAACAGAAATTTTGGATGGACTTCACAGAAAGTTCGGATTTTTTCAGAACGACGAAAGCAAAAGATCTAGTAAAGTGGACCTTTCACGTTTTTGCAAAAGCTCAAGTCCAATTAGAAAAAAGTTATGTTGACTCGCTGTGTATGATATAATTAATTATTGTTTGCCCCTGTGATACTAATTTCTCATCATTATAGCTTCAAATTGTCTGTTTCATGAATTTCATCAAGTGCTCTTGCACCTATGCTTTTGAAACACCCGGTACGAGCACAGGCCACAGTGCAAGGGACAAAGAAAGGGAAACACGGAAGGGAGAGTCGTTAATCGGTTGGGGTTCGATCCACACGGCTCTACTCGGGCATCTGGCAACTTCGAATATCCACCAGCAGCCCCTCCGCGTCTCTTTTCCAGACTGTCAGCTCTGGAAGGAAGAAAGGGTTGCAGAGAGGTCTGAGTACACACAGAAGGGCAAGGAAGGGGTGAGTTACCCTTCCTTCACCGCCCCTGTCTGAACTGTCCCCGGTGTGTGCCTTTTCTTTCTTCCACGATCGAGCACGTACACGCGAAGAACACGCTGGATCGCTTCTATTTGTCCACGAAGATGCAGTAGATTCTCGATAAGCGATGGTAAGACCTCGAGACCGTCGCATATCGCGTAGAACTGATTCTGTATATGTATATGTTTTTAATAAAATTTCTACTAAAGCATTTGCGAATCTTTTCTGATCAAATTGAATGTCTACAATAATTTTCTCCCATATATTTAACCCTTTAACTTGCTTGGGCTATATGCATCTACTCGATGCTTCACCATCAAAAGAATATCACACGATTCATTTAACCAACATCCTCTGCACGAGTCGCACCCATTGCCATGAGAGCATTACTTCTCCTTCAATCCATGAATCGTCCTAATTACTCCGCCCTTTCACCAGCCACTTAACAATTTCGAGGCGAAATACAGTGACAATGCAATTCCTCCGACGACAATCGTCACGCGAACAAGAAGGAAATAAAAAGGGGTGCGTGCACAAATCCTTCTCGAGTGCACTCTTCCGTTAAAGACACCGATGCTCGCGAATATGCACACCGTGACGCGCGGTACACTTGTTCGCCGGGCACAAAGGGTTGGCCAGTAGCGTGTGTGTGCACGCGGAACGTCCACCGAAAAAAAACCCTCGGCGATGAACGCGAGAATCTATTGTTCGTTCGACTGAGAACCGAGTGAATGACAAGCGACCGAACCTTTTTTTCTCCACTCACCCCCGCGTTCTCTTTCTCGCGCTGCCTATGCAACCCACGATCAAAACTGATGGAACTGACGCATACGCGCACCTTGGATAATACTCGGGAACGTAGCATTCAAGCATCCAACCCTGTTCAATTCATAGAGAGAGTTGTGGCGAATCCAAAATTTTACTTTGGACATTGAAAGGCTCGATAGGGTTGATAATGGTTTGTTCTGTGCAACTCAGGTACAACATTCAAATAAATGTTCCGTTTCTGGTCCAGTTTGATCATTTTTTTATGTGGATGGTAGTAGAGGTTGCAAAGATAGTTATAATTATTGGTGTCTTTTATTAACGTGTATTGATGGGGCCAACTCCAAGAATGATGCATTTGCGTTCAAGGAATAATGATACAGTTTTTTTTAATTCCACATATAAAAATAAAATAAAAAATAAAAGAGCAAAAGTAGTGGTTCACTTTGATCGATTATCACCCCTCCTAATTCTATTATCCAACATTATTCTACCTGGTGCAAATAAAATGAACCCCAAACACAATTCCTTCTTCCTCTACCTCCAATTTCACCGAGACGGACGCAAGAATTGTGGGCGTTAATCGCGGCGAAACGCTGCAATATCCGCGCATATACTTTTAACAGCCGTAACGCGATCTTTATCGGCGCAGTGTTGTATCGACAGGGTTGTTTTAACGTAACACGGACGCTCTCCCTTGCAACCACGGCGTGCAATCGATAGGCTCGTCGTCGCGTGCACGGTAATACATACTTGCGCATAAAAAAAAAGAAAAAAGAAAAATGTACTGGTAAAGGTAAAAGGAAACATTGTTTCCCCGAAAATCATCGACGTTCGAGCCCCGTGCGTGTAGTATGTGTTTCGACGCAATAAAGGACGAGGGTTGTAGATCGGAAGGGGAGGAATTGGAACCCCATATGTATGGAAGCCCCGTGATGTGCTCGTCGACCCTCGTTATTCAATCGAAACACAGCATTACTCATTTATTGTCTCGCCCCTTGCGCCGTGTGTGTATTCCTTTTCGATGGCGCAGGAGGACTCTCTAGGTTCGCCAGTTGCGACACTCGCAACCCGATTTTGGACCTCAATGCGTGATAAGGAAATGAGCCAAGAGAAATTATAAAAATTAAAGAAGCCAAAGAAAATATCTCTTTATAAATGAATATTTCAATATCTCCTATGTCAGATTAATTTTCATTTAATCCAATCCAGCTGTTATACTATTTCCTTGTAATTAATATGCTTGGTGCGATCAATCATGAATTATTATTATGAATTTAGAATATTACTATGTTTTTCCTGTAACAGAAGTTTAACACCTTTTCAATTACTTTTTCATCGCAACGCTAAAGGGGTGAAAATGCCCATCGATTTTCTTCACCAGGAGTCACCTCGTTGAAAGGTGGTCGGAAACGAAGAACCGAGCGCAGCAGAACGTAACAGTAACTCGACTTCCGGTCGTACGCGTGCGCCGTCGGAAGTGCATTTAACTGCTGCTTGCACGTATGTACGCAGTGAATTCATCACATTCAAGGTTTATCCTACACGATGAAATTATTAATTGCGTTCTTTGTTAACGGCTCAAGAAGTGAAAATATTGGAACAATGGAAAAAAGGTATATAAAAGTGTTCTGTGCTAATGATAATTAGTAGCACGCTTGTGAATCATACTTTAAAGCACGATACAGAGTTTGTTTAAATTTCAAGGCAATCGTACGATATGCCAATTATTCATTTTTATTTATCATACTTTTTAATGTAAGCGTACCACACTTGTAAATCATCATTTAAATTTCAAGGAAATTGTACGATACGCTATTTATTCATTTTTATTTATCGCAGCTTCTTTAATGTAAACGTGATGTAGAGATTTTAATTTTCCAAGACTTTCACAACATTTTTCGTATGCACTCCCGAATGGCAAAAAGTCCAAAGCCAATCGGCCTGCACACGTATTGCAAAATATGTGTCAGCACTCTCGCATTAAAACTGTCACACGTGTAAAGGAATAATCATCGCGGCGATAATTATGCAAAAAGAGGCATTACGTCGTCGCGGGAACGTAACCACGCTCGACACAACATAGACCGACGGCCAACGGCGAGCAATAATATGTTCTATTATACAACCGGCGGGTATTATTAATAGTACCGAGCGAAACGGGTTTAATGTCACGCGCCTCTCGCCCTAGCACGTGTATGCACGCCGTTTTTACGCGGCCGACCGTAAGCCGCGGCGTAATCCCGTCCCGGCGTTAATGAACGACAATTATATTTTCGCGGCCCCGCTATAAATAAGCGGCACAGGCCGGGCTATTCTTTTTTCCTATCGTCGACGCAACTTGTGCTAAATAGCATGCGTCGGTTCGACACTTGCATCGATTAGAGTAATTAGACGATAACTTGCAATTAGTATTACCGGATATTATTTCTTTTTGTGCCGCGTAAAAAGACGTATGTAATTATATTTGGTTGATATTATTTGATTAAAGAATGTATAAGTTAATTGGGGTGGAGACGATGCATAGCTCGATAAATTCGACGCATTTAGAACGCAAGCTGTATCGGAATCAATAACTCCGACAGAACTTACTCCTCCACCGACAGGAGTATTAATTATTACTATTCAATCGTTGGAATTCCCATGCCATCGATCGAAACAAATCGTCTATTACGAGAAGAGGGGATAAAAGTAGCGTTTGGTACGAATTTACAATCATACACGAGCGCCGACAGCAACGGTGTCCGCGCAGGTGGTAATCTCCTGCTCCTGATTGCCAATTAACGTTTAACGACTTTAACGGGTAGATATATGCCCCGTCGACACGTCTCTACATTCGGACGATTAAAGGCGCCTTGGCTCATTTAAATGTTGTCCCACGGGTCGGCCTCTCAGATACAAATAGATTCGATTGACTGGGCCAAAGAAATAAAAATGTTGAGAAGTAAAGACGCGAGTGTTGTGCTGTGTTGTTTAAAGAAATCGCGCACGGGAAATTCAAGGAAAGACATTTTCCGAGATTGCAGAATTAATTTGGTAATTAACTGGCGTTTATTTTATGATACAATTAGAGAGATATTAATAATACTTTATAGATAGTATACCTGTGTGGTTTCATACACTATTTCCCAGTAACTATTAATTAAAAAAAAAAGTACCAAGAGATCATAAAAAAAGGGAACTGTATCACACTCTAAACTTCAAAACCAAATGAAATCGCTGCAAATTGTAATTAAAACAACTGCAAACCGCAACAACCCTTGTATATTCTAGCGAAGAACTTAGAAACGGCTTTACGAAACTGCTTCACAAAATGTGTTCCTTGGGAATCGAGCGAACGTTCTCCTGTATCGTTTCGCCAGCACTTAAAACCGCGATGCCGCAGTAGCAGCCACGCCGGATTAAAGTATCGTTGCCTTGGCCAACGGAAGTGACAAGGTGTTCCCTGCACACGGATGCAACGCGAGAGAGATCGTGTGTCCGAGCCGTATACTAGAGGAAAACGAATAGTTGCTGTACGTCGAATAAAAATGCCTATCGCGACCGTGCACACGGCTGGAAGACTCGGTTTTATCGTTATGCAGAGTGCCTTTCTTTCTGAACTGCGAACGCATTAAACTATCACGACATGCAAGGAGGCAATAGATAAAGATCCACGCATCCCTGTACACTGTGCTGCGTCGTGTATGCTTTCAATTTATATTATCCTTTAACGATTAATTATTGCTCCACGACTTCCGCGTACATGATACATCGCGTTATGTAATGGAGAATTATCGCAACCATTTATAACCATGGTGTATATACACGGACGAGTGAGCATAGGGTGAAACTGGAGTCAGAAATCTTGAGATTTTTCTCACTGTGGAAATTAAATTGGTTTTTGGAGTTTTGCAAGCGTGGCCCGATTTTTAGGAATTATATCTATTTTTTTTAGCAACGAAAAATAGTATGAAGGCTTTGATAGTGCTTTATAGACTATTGTTTCGTGTACAGATTGTACGTAAGAGGGAAATGCAAGTATTTTTCGTTAAAGTCACGAATATCTAACAAATAACAGTGAAACGCCGACGTTGTACATCTTTTTGTTGGATCGTAATTAACAAACACCTTGTCTCCATACTTAGTATCGAGAAGTTTTATAGAATGGTTACGCGTGACGAAGATACACGTGACATTGAGCGATTTACTTTCCGCGCGATAAAAATGCATAGACTGATAAATAGCTTAGCAAAAATTAAAAGTGGCCTTTAAATACAAATCCAAGCGCGAGCCTCCGTTGGCGAAAATATAATTATTCAAAAGCATCTGAAACTGATCGTAAATATTATCTTATATATTCTCAAGACAGAAGAATAGTAAAGTTACTACGAAACGGGGAAGCATATGGCAACAGTCGATGGCAAGAAAGGGAGGATCGCAGGGAGAGGCAAAGCGAAAGGGTAGTGCGATGACACACACGGTTGCGCTCGCCGGTTCACGAACGACACACACACCGAGGTGACGTAAGCGCTGATTACGCGACGCTGCAACGAGCCTCGCAACTTGCACCGCGTGGTATAACGTTCGCAGAATGCGGCAATGTGTAACCCCTTCCTGCCCCGCGGCAACCATTACCCTCGGTGCTTCTCTTCCCTTCAAGCATCCCCTTCCCCTCGATCACCCGCCGCTACCGTTTAAGGTCGTGTGTATTGGTGCACGTGCGAATGCACATCCACGTGCTTGCGCATGAAGGACGGGGCCTTCAAGTACGCGTGCACACACGCTCGTATGCATCTCGTATGTACACGTGAGCACGAGTGGTGATCATCAGCTGACAAACAGGAGGCCGGCGAAACCGGAAGCGCGATAGCCGGTTCCTTGCTCTTCAGGAGAAGCGAGGGATGGCTGGAATTTCGGCGAGCAAGGGGTGACGATCAGCGGAGAATTGAAATTAAGTCGCTTCCCCAAGGGAACAGTCATATGAGCTAATTTTGTAAATATTGAATAATTTGTACGTATTGAATAAGCGGCCTTCGTTGCTCAACAGTGTTTTTATAATTGTTATTGTATTTTAATCAATTGGATGGAACAGTTCACGAGGGAGAGTATTTTAATCGCGAATGATCAATTCTCTTTTCCAGAATTATTGTACATCGTTACAAATTAACGGAAACCGAAGGAAATTTAAGAATCATCAGGAGTCGCCTCGAGAGGAAGAAGATCTAATAAAAAGAAGTTAAAAGTACGCGGCAGCTTAACAAAAAAGCCTATAAATAAAGTTAACTAAAGTAGCCACTTAATTATTAGAGTTTAAAGACTGCTTCGACGCATCCCGGAAGCCCAATCTCCTCAAAAAGGAAACAGTACGCCGGAAAACATAATTAAGTCTGCAGCAACTCTTTAAAAAAGTTGAACTTCAAGGAGGTATATGATTAGTGTAGATTAGTGGAAAGAAGAAGCCGGATAAAATTATAAGCAGAGCAGGTAAAATATAGTGCAAGACGGGAAAGAATGTTTGCAGGAAGGTTAAAAATAAGCAATCGAGAAGGAGATAAAAAAAAAGGAAGCAGAAAATGAAAGGGAATCAAATTTGACGGACCTATGTAATTATTTCAGACTCGGTCATTGACGGACACACGTTGAAAATTGTACGAGCGCTGAAAGGAAATTACAGAGAAACGCAGGGGGATCAGAGACCTCGGCTGCTTATTATTCCGAAAGCAATGCAAAGAGGGTAAAAAATCTACACGCGTAAACGTATACCCTGACGAGATATTAAAGATAGAACTTGCGTGACGAATCACTGTGATTAAGATGTTGGATAACCAGCGATGAGATTTGTATTAACACCTTGCCCACTCCCTCTGATTGATCTATGAAAATTTTGCGACGAGTTCATTATTTACATAATGGGTATACCTTTCGTTCGATTGTTAAGAGGTTATGGTATCTTTCTAAACGATTTAAAACTGACAAATTCATTTGTCAAGCGTGCTCGAATTACTTTGGAATTCTATTAAAGAATTGATTGCATTTAATTAAGCTAAGATTATTTACCATAAAGTATATTATACAATTGAACTGTGTATTCAGATTTAAACCACACAACACATTTATTTACCAATTCGGAAAAATCTGCGACTGGACGGAAGAAATATTTGTTCCACCTCGAACGATTCTTTCTTTTCACTTCCGGATAGGAATTACTCCACTTTTCTCCAGATGGTTGATCCTTTTATGCTACACTGTACGCCTCGTGGCATTTCCCACGATCAGGGACAGGTCCGATTTAACGCCGACAGCAAACACTGGTTTCCTGCGGCTTGATTCGACTTCCTGCAATGGCGTGAGCGCGTCTTTCGAGTACACGAAAACGGTTTAAAGCGGTCAGTAAAAATGGTAGGTCGACAGCTGCCGCCTTGACCTTACTCAATGGCTGTCTTGAGGAACATGAAGAAACCGTGTCTCCAGTTTCATTTCCGGACTACACTCTTTTTTTATTCTATCTCGCAATGGAATTTCCTTCACGGAAATGATGGGAAATTGCATTTTTGCGAAATGCTGCGCGAATTATTTTCTAATTTCAACTTATAAGAAATACTATGAAAGAAGAGGCAAATCTCCAGATAGTTAATCGTCAAATCTACAGAATTTAAAAGAAATTACTTGAACATCGCCAAAAATAAATGGCACTCGAAATGTACCGAGTTGAGGAAAAAATAAATTGACACGCTATCGACTGAACGAAGTACTGTTACACAATGAAGTTCTTACGGTCAAGGTTCAAGCTTTTAAACACGGCTTATGCAACGCGTTCGGACGCAAATAGTCCACCACGAGGTTGCGATTTACATTCTCTAAGTTACACCGAATTACGCAGCAAGCGCATTTGGGGGGCAACACAATTTGTGTGAGAAGAATGTATCTACCTCCGCCACTGGGCAATTCGAAGGAAAATGGGGGAAAAGGAAGTTGTATTAGAAAAAGACGTGCAAGCTTGTGCGTGGAATAAATTAATAAGTGGAAACGAAATGCAGGATGCATGTGTTCCATGGAAATTTAAAGTGCATGGTTCGTGTCGGCGTGTATGGTCATGATTGACCATTCTCGATTCTTTAAATAAAATTCCAAAGTCCAACAACTTTATTCCTTATCTAGCACACCTTTTCCTCTGAACCTAACTCAACAAGGCCCAGTGTCCTAAATAAACCCTGAAATTTCATTCTACTCCCAACTCAACCGTATCTCCTCTTCCAAAGAGATCAAACGGGACACCTTTAAAAACCGAAAACGTGATCTAACCAGAAGGTCCACGGATCTCAATCTTGATCTACTTCTGCTTAAAAAGAAAAAATGGTCCATCGATGTACAAGTAACAAAGGATCAATAAAAAAAAAAGAACTGGAGGACCAAGCAGGAAATGTCCTCAGCCTCGCAACAGGACAAAGCTAGAAAAGCCTAGTCCACGGATGTTCCATCCACGAATCCATCACGAAAGGAGTAACAGATGCGCAGAGAGCTGGCAGGGGCACAAGAAAGAGGAAACGAAAGGGAGAAATAGAAGTCCATCCACGGAGGAGAGAAACGGTATGTTGCCGGCGACCGCGTCCTGCTCTAAGCGAAGTTAGGTTTCGCTGCGCAACACAAAGGGACGGGACACACGGGAAGAGGTGAAAGGACTGAGAGGGAGCGGGCAGTTAGGGGCGCCATTCGAGGGAGGGCTGTTGAACTTTCAGGGTCACGCTCGCGGGGCCCCCGTGTTAGATCGACAGAGAAAGCCCACGGGGGGAAAGGGAGAGAGTGATGCCGGTGGCCGATAGAGAAAGCGAGAGAAACAGAAAGTATGAGAAAGATAGGTAAAAAGGGCACGCAACACAGTTGGGGGGGAGGGCTGCAGGGAACGGTTCCAAGAGGAAGAGAAAGGATGCGAGGGGAGCCGAAAAGTCCCCCTGCACGAAAACTCACTCCTAAATCCGTAGGCAACGACGCACCACCCCCTCTGGATTTGAGACGACTGACCCGGCCGACCAATTCGTCTCCCCGGGGCCCCGAATGCTCACCTCGCCGGGACAGATAGAGTCCCGAGGCGTGGAGGCGCAGGCCTTCGCGATGTAGTGCACACGAGGAGCATACGCGGGGAACCAGTTTTCGGTGCCGAGAAAGGACCGTTCCTCCGGGGCTAGCCGGAGAGAGCGCTGACATGAAACGCACACGCGCGCGTCGCCCTACGTCCGACCACAGAGTGGAAGAGAGAAAGAGGGACACAGGGTCGATGCTCACAACGATCCAGAGGGAAGCTAGTGAACTTTCAGGGACGTTTCGTGGCTTTGCCGCGTCGCGAAAGGGAACCGCACCGAAATATTGTTTTCGTTTAGAGTCGTGATTTTACGAAGATGCCTCGCAGCCACCCCCGACCATATCGTCTTGTAAGACGGCTGGAAGGAAGGGTCGTTGCATACTCGATTTACTCGACAGGGAAACGGTGGAACTACGGCTAGACTGCGCCAACATCTTTCCAGTGAAATGGAAGCAAACGGAGTTGACCATCTGTGTGTCTAATTGAAATCCGAAGGATCAAGGATACAGCTGACAAGTGTAGCCTGCGTTGCTAGCAAAAAAAGACCCCAAGAATTTTCTTAAGGATGTTCGACCTAATTACGTTATTGTAGATACTGAATTTATGCCCATTCATTACAAATTAAAAAAGACGGATTAAATAAATTTCTGTACTGGAAGATGCAAGGGAATAAAATCTTCTTTCCATCCCATCATCTTTTTCTATGCTCCAATCTCTGGCTATAAGAGTATAGACCGAGGCTAGACGTTAGGTAGAAAGAAGAAGGGTCGGTAGTAAAAAAATAAGAAGGTTCGCAAGCAAGAGTCTCATCCGAGCCGACAAGGTGTGCACCGCCTTGATCAAGCAGGATGGCTTGGCAGGAAGCTAACTGTAGTTGGTGACTAACTTCAAACAGGATTCCATGAACGTGCCGGAAATGGTTAACTCGAAGTACCATACGCGTGTTTACTTATAAACAGTTTGATTAGGATGTGTAATACGATTTCTGATACATCGCGAGCAACATATTAAATAATTTTTACAGTTATCGAGGCTAATTATAATCTCCACTATTCTGTGCCTTGCTATGAATATTGTGAGTAATGCTTAGTGTGCCGTAATCGCATAAATCAAGTGCTGCATTTTGTGTGAAGAACACTGGGACTTTTGCAGCATTGATTTTATAAACTTTACAATTTAAAAAAAAGCGCGCAAACGTTGCATCGCTCGAGAATCAACTACATAAGGGCTCTGTGATTTTTTGCTCGTCTATTAAATTATTAATCAGACAGGCAAACTACATGTTCCTCTCCGCGTTTTGTCCGGCGCGCACAGCTTCTTGCGACGACTGGTTCGTCGCATTTAGATTCCACGCGTGCTTCCTACTATGTATAAGAAACTGAAACGAAAACGGCCGGAAGACGCAACGGCGGTGTGTGGTGGAGTGAACACAAGAGGAGCCTAGAGGTTCAACGACCTGCTCTCTAGTGTACCTGTACCATCAAGCCCGGGCTCTTCTCCTCCGGACAGAGAGGAGGCCGCGTAGGTACTTGCGCCTAACTGTGCGTACATCGTACGCATCCTCCTCTCTTTTCTCTCGCTGCTACGCGCGCTCACGGCCGCGTATATTCCAATACGTTTCCGCCGGGGGAAACTAGTTTCGCGTGCAAATTACTCCCGCGGGATTGTCGCGAGGTGTTTGCCTTGCAAAACGACCAAATTGCTCCTCTTGCTCGCGAGCACGATATCCTTCTTTTTTTTTTTTACCACGGTTTTATGCGATGCGGTTACTGACCGCCAGGAGATAATCTCGCGCTAATACTTGGCAGAGAGTGAGAAATGGGGTGGTTTACGAGCAACGGCAGGAATATGAAGATTACCGACTTTTAAATTTAGTGGCTTGCTCGTATGTGAGGACGATGCGTACTTGTGTCGAGGAGGACAGAGAAATTTATTGCAGAGCATTAGTTATCATGGGACAATAAATTGCAACGAAACTACAGATTTGGATTCGAAATGATGATATCCTTCGGTCTCGTTTACTTATCTTTTCTTTATATAGAATATGCTTGGAGTAAAAATAAGTTTGTGACGATAGTGCATACGATGATTCACGAGCATATGAAACATTGCACAGGCCTAATTGGAGTGTAAAGGTACTCAGTATCAATCTTAATCGCCTGATTATGAATCACTCATTCGCAGTTTAACATGCAGTTAAGGAAAAATTACTGTTGAGAGAAAATTGATTCATATGACGCTTATTAATACAAAAATTGCACAAGTATAATTCATCCTAGTCAGCTATAATATAATATTAGAACTCTGTTTCTTTTTTTCTGAATTTATGAAAGAGTACTCAATGATATATTGCATTGAGTTTAATTACTTCACGTCCAACGAGTCATACGTTAACGACCTAATCGTTCGGTGCGACGTAATAACGGTACAATCAGATTATCAACAGAACGATTATACGCACTAGTGATTCCGCAGGGAATTAACACCAG
Organism: Holcopasites calliopsidis; assembly: GCA_023838395.1. Classification (NCBI taxonomy): domain Eukaryota; kingdom Metazoa; phylum Arthropoda; class Insecta; order Hymenoptera; family Apidae; genus Holcopasites; species Holcopasites calliopsidis. Next base: position 1,047,305 of record JALHAQ010000011.1, read on the forward strand.
AGTTGGTAAATCGTGCATTACAAATATCCCGAATGCAATTTTAATAATCCTATCCTTTTCATAATTTCGTTCCCGAAATATTGCATTCATAACTAACTTTATGATTACTCGTGCAATAGAAATCTTAGAACGTTATTTCTATAGTGTATCTGCATAATTTTACATCCGTCCAATCGCATCACGACAATCACACGACACGCCGCGTTAATTAAATATACCGCAAGCGGCATTTTTTTCTCTCTCTCCTGAATGCATAAGTGACTCATTATTGATCGTCTGCGATCTTTCATCGACCCGGCCCGGAAAGCAGAGGCCACTGATCTTCAACTCGTTCAGCAACACTGTGGCATTGCCTGAATGCCATGGTCAGTGACCGTGAGATCAAGAATTTAAATTCTATGCTGACGCGCCTGCCCCTCCCTCCTTTTCGGTGCTTTATTGTCCACAATTTCTTGCCTTTGACCAACAGAGATAAAGAAAGAAAGAAGGACCTCCATCTGCCATTATCATTTCGATACCAAAAATGCATTCTCCGAACGCAGCCGACTACTTATCAACAATAAAAAGATGAGGCTGCACGTTTGGCCGAAATATCAAGTTCCGTTATCGCCCCTTTTTGGAAATCTTACTCGCGAGACGAATTTTTTCTTTTTATTAGGTTACTGCGATTTTTGGAATGATCTTAGTCAAATCCTTCTTTTATCCACTTTAATCGAATCGCGACTTTTAATCCTCGCTATACAATGTTAAGCTTATTGCAACGAATTGAAACTTTACTGTAGCTCGTTCTATTTTCGGTACACGTCTACATTTCTATACCTAACGGTGCCTTTGCAGGCGAAATGTTTAAGCTCGATTCAAACGAGCAGAATTCACCGCCTGGAAAAAGCATTCAGGCGTTCATCAAACATCAATCATGGAAATTAATTAAAAGCAAATTTCCCTTAGACAACGCAATTGGTAACAATATAATTCCACGTTCCAATAATATACAGAAACATTTACTGAAGAAACCTGCCTGTTTGAACGGAGCCTTGATTCTAAAGAGACGCGTTCCACTTCCTCTATTTCCTACCTCGTTTTACTTTTCAGACATTTTTCATCCATTCGCTCGACACGCGGAAAGCGACTCTGCTCCCTCTCGTTCGTTACATTTCTCTTACTCTACGCGTATAGTATGGATCGTACGTACAACAGGGTACAGTAGTGTGCAAATGTATGCGTTTCCGTGCGGCGTGGGTGGAGGTTTGCTCTGCTTTGAAACACAACACCTCTTTCGTTAAACACCAGGGACTGGGCGTAGGTGGGCAACGTAAACACAAGAGAGAAACGTATATGAAGACAAATGCGATATGTACTTGGCGGACATGCGTATCAGAGGGACAGAGTCGATTCGCGAGTGACAATGGCCGAAGGCGTCGCTTTTGGAAATCATTTAAATTTAGCAAGGAGCATTAAAATGTTGAGGATCATGGTTAAGGCGCGAGAGAAAAATTTGTAGCGAAACGAAAGCAACTGGTGATGAAATCCGTTCGAGGTTGCAGATGGGGTTGGGACGCAATCTCACGGAAATTAATCTGGAGATTTTATGTTTCGTTAGGGCTCGGTCGCAGCTGCACGATTTGGAAGCGGTTGAAACAAATTTTTAAGGGCGCGGTAATAACCGTAAATGCTCTCTGACGCTCCACGAGTCGTAAATGTGGGTAATTCGAATGGGACGGAGCGTCCTGTAACTTGAAGTTCATTCCGTTTTCTTTTTGGGGCTTAGCCATGGAAGATTGAGAAGAAGTTGTGCCTTATATCAAGATTAGCAGCGGCAAAGGAGATAATCGAAGATTAGTACAGAAAAGGAGGGGGTGATCCAGAAAGTAAATGGGTATAATTATGATTAGTTTGAAATTATGTAAAATATTTGATTACAAGATTATGACAGTATGCGCTGTATTTGTTAAACATAAATCATACTTGGATTGAGAGGAATAATAAATAAGCGAAGCATATTAATTGGAGCTTCAAAATAAATCAACTAATATCGTATTTTACTCATTCGATTATATTATTATAATACTATTTCTCCTTTCACTACCACATGAGAATCAACTGATATCTCGTTTCCCAATTACCCATTTGTTAATGTACCTACGAGTGTGCTTGTATACCTAATTTTTCATTCTCACCTGAATAATGTCAAGACTGTATCTACGATGAACAGAAATTTATTAAAGAAACTTCTGCCACGTGTAAATCCGCCGATACCGAGTTATCACTTGAACGCTCCTGAAGGAAATGCGAGCGAAACAAACATAGAAGAAGCAATTACATCCTGTTACGCTAATCAGATAATTACTTGTAATTCGTCGACCCGGCCGAAATCAATATGGTTTCTCGCGACTCATGCGTATACCCGTATGTATGCCAATGATGAACACATGTATACGCTATCACATCGACGCAATTTTTCGCCTGACAACTATTCGCGTTGGACAACAGTTATTCGCACGCCGGTATTCCTCTCAACCTTTCACGCATCGTCATAATCGAGCTTGACATTTACGCGACTTGTTGCATTGACCTACTGAAGAGACTGGTGGTCGATTAACACTAGGTTTACGGACGTTTTTGTCTACCTATTTATGGGAACTTTTAAAAAAGCAGGTACATCGTTTACAGGTGTTTAAAGTAATGAAGTCGTGGGAACAAATGAACTGGGATGTGTGCAGATATTTATTAAACCTTGAAAATAATCTTTATGATTTCTGCAACTTTTAAAATGAAACCTAAACGCGACAAATTGAGGCGTTCCGTAAACCTAGTGTTAAATACGCTCTGTTATTGTTTCCCACATTCCAAACGCTGTTTCTTTTTTGTATAAACGTGGAGTTTCGAGTGCCGTGCTGTGAGAGGTAGAGTTTTTTTAGATGAATAAGAAAGCAGCGGAAATTACTGAGAACGCGTCTTCTACACACGTGACTGAGTTGTACGAGAAGTAATTCAATTTTTCATATGCGATTTTTACAAAAATTGATTCGCAGATTAATGTAATATACCAGCTACGAGTATACAATTGGAGGGTCATGGAAAATAGATGTGAGGATCAAGGTGGAGAGAAAGAAGCCTGGGAACACCGTATTGGAGCTTATTTATAAAATGCAAGGACTTGTTAAATAATCGATTATCCAAGTAAAACTAAAATTCAATGTGAAATATCTAAAATATAGAAAAGATTGTCGAATAAATGGTATTGATATTTCTCGACATCCCTAGTTCTTAATTATTACAGTGAAGTAAATATTAAAAGGAAAGTGTTCTATATTCGAAGCACACGGCGCTTGCTCGTTTAAGGGTCAAAGGACGAATGGAGGGCGTATACGAAAGCGCGTCCCTGAAACATCGATCGGGGGGGCCACTCGGCAAAAATTTGTCCGACGAAAATTCAAGCGTAACACCCATGGGCCAATATACATCGATCGCAAGCCAGACGGCCACCGCGATGCACATGTTAAGCGACATAACATACGCGACAATCGCCGAGTGTTTATCGAGGAAAACACGCTTCCTACAAGCGTGCCAACCGCGACGAGGCACCGAGAGATGATGCGAGGGCACAGGCGCAAAATAAAGCAAAACGGTTTACTCACCATTTAAATCGCCCAAGGTCCGAGGAATTTAAATCTCAATCAGCGGCCAAGCAAGACGCCCCTGCATGCAAGCTGGAAGGCCGAGCGCGCTTCGCAGGAAGCTGTTCACGATGCGGGGAGGGAGTTGGAACGAGAATATCACTGGCACGATGCACAAGTTCACCGACTTCCTCGTTTGAATCGCGTACAGCGATCCAAGCGTCGCTTTGGGCCGCGACGCCGCACCGTCACACGCAACACATTACGCTATCCTCTTAACCCACCAGGAAGGGCAGCGAAGCGAAACCGCGGTGGAACAAGGCCGCCGGATATGAGCGGCGGCAGCCGGTAAACGTGTCGATAAACAAAACGAAGGTGACGCCGGGATACGGGAGAGACGGAGACGCGGTGGATACACTCCCGGGGGACACGTAAAAATCGCGTCCGCGTAAAAGCGAGGGTAACAACACAACGGACGCGATAGGTCCGTGACGCTTCACTTTGTTCAACGGCGTGAACGAGCACACGGTTCCTGTGGCACGTTGTATCGCGTCGATCTGTCGTGTAGCATGGACCACGTTGATCTGCACGTATATTACGTTTAACCGTGTCGAATCACTTACGAATTCTACTCACCGAACGCGACCACGGATGGTATATGTTAACTTTACCTCGCGATTATTCTATACGTATAAAGTTAGATTTATATATTTACTACTAATGGCAGTGATTAAAGGAGGAGAGGGTGCTGCGCACGATAAGTGCCCCGACAGCACCTACCCCGTTCAAGGCTCTCACGCAACTGACGCGCTGCCGCGAAGGGCATACGGGGATTAGGAGCAGATCAAAGAGGGGATGCTACGAGACAGATGGAGGGGGCGCGAGTGTAACGCTAAGGCTGCGGAACGCGGAGGGACGAGAACGAGAAGATAGGGGAATGGCGCATGCGTACTGCCACTGTTTTAGAACAGTATCGCGATGCACTCACCGCCAAGCCACCGCCCGATGCATCCACCCCGTGTTTGTCACGCTATGAATTAAATGCAGCTGTGTTTTTAAAAATCATAATACATCTCCCATCCTTTTTACTTATACTGCAATTTTTCCGTGACAAACCATTGCAAAGTCCAAATTGTTTTATTACAGTCAGAACTTGATGGTCATACTGTAATTGCAGAAATATAATGAAGATAGAATGAATGTTATAAGTTTATGGAGGAATATTACAAATTCCACGATTTTTTTACATACTTCCTAAATTGTATAATAAATACCAGAAACTACAATATTACTAAAAATGTTACGTTATTTAAAACGCTTGGAATTTTTAATGCATCTGTTGAATGCCCTCACAGTTTATCCATGGAGAATGCTTAACGCACATAAATATACATAAAAATTAATTGTATTGTAATCATTTTTAATCCGTACCCCAAATTCCTGTTGACAAAACGAACCGCCCAGAAGAAGACGAAATGGAAATGCCATTCCCGTGGTCGTTTAACAAATTACACGAAATTACCACAGAACGCAGGCCACGCGTTTGCTAATCTGTTTCTCGCATGCACTTTATATGTGCCTCGCTAATCCACGCGAAAGAGAACGTCACACAAAAGACCAAGACCTACATACTTTAAGCGAAGCACAAAGCTTGTCAGAATAATCACGGCGCGTACGATAATAACAAGAGTGAAATCAATTTCGTATGCAACACGCGTGCACCGTTGCAATTAAAAGTACCGACTTACAACTATTTTAATTGCATCGTACAGCATTTTATATACCACGGTCGTCTATGCACGGTTCCTTTAATAACACTGTGAACGCGACGACAAATGATGTGTTTGTCTATTCATTGAACGTACATATAGGTAAACGGAGATCGATAATATTCGTATGGATCGAAAGATCCAGAGATAGAGAATGGTTGTTAGCGATCGTTTTCTGTGAACACTTGTGTTGCCTCGAGCCAATATGCTTGTTTCTTTCTATTCGCCTTTTTCAAATTATTAACCCGTTGAAGAAGGCAGTTTCGCAAAGGTTGCTTCGTTGTAATTTGCTACAAGGTATCTTCGAACTGGTTACTTTAATTGGAACACTCTTCTACATCGACCAAATAATGGTTATTCGTCTCGTGAACAATTATTGAATATAAGTTATCGATGCACAGACTGCATTTTAAAACTGTTTTCTTGGAACAGGAAATAAAGCACAATTGCTAACTGCAACAGGATGGTACCATTTTCTTTTTTAATATAACACCTAGTGGAAGCTCTTGGAATTGCTGAACAACGGTATTGTACAATTCCGAATCTTCCGTCATTTTTCACAGTGACACAAATTCTGATAATTTGAATAACACATCAGCTGACCTGTTTCCATTAATTCTCGAATCCGCAGGATCTGTGCCCTCTCGCAAATGGAATTGTATCAACGTTTACAAGTCAATCTCTGATACATCTTTCACGTTACGTGTAAAAAGAAGCACGCGTGTTGGGAATACATAAATAATATGAAGAATTCTTTTTTCTTCTGACAAGATTGAATGCTTGATAGACTTGAAATAAATTCATACAAACGCGCGAGCTGCTAATGCAGGCCTGAATCGTGTTCATTTTTTTCACCTGACCAGCTTTCGCATTTAGTTATCTAGTTTAGCGACCACGCGACGCTCATAACTGCTATTTCTAGTGCAATTTTATAAATTACGAATATTCGAGCATCGATCGCGATCGCTTGTCACATTTGCAATCAATTGTGATACAAGCGAAAAGCCATCCCCCTTATTAAGTTATCTGGCAACCGATTACACCCCTCTCCCCCGACATAAACCAAGAACTGCCCAACATGCACCTTGCAGTGTTCGGCGCGTACAAAGATTCAACCTTATCAAATTACGATCCGTTATTCAATTGAAGCGCAGGGGGTTCCCGCGACACATTCACCGGGAACCGGTTGGAATTATTCTCACATACGCGTTTACGTGAACGAGTTACTCTCTAACCAGGGACGACGCGAAATTGCACGTCAATTTTGTGCGGCTAAGCGGCCGCAGACTTTCCCATAAGGCACATAGTAGGCAAAACTCTCTGCCCTCGCCGATGAATCTCTACGCGGCCTCGGTTACTAAGAATTCCAGTCTATTATTATGAACATAATTGTCTGATTATACGTCTGTGATCTGGCCACGACTGCGCGCGGTACTTCACAGGAGCGCGTGTTCCTCGAATTTTTCCTACCATTCCAGATACGACACTAACTAGAATTTTTTTATATTCGAGTTTGTTCCGAAGAATTGATTATTGTAAAGAGGCTGGGTTTGTGTTCGAACCTTTATATAAATTCGGAAGTGTCTATTGTATTGCATAATTTGTAGGTGCAAACATTATTCGATTCCTGATCGAGGATCCTGTTTCCTGAATTCGAAAAAGTTCATCGAACTCTCTCTGCTACTTTGAATGTAGCATTAAAGCGAAATTCTTGCTACTTCAACGAATTCCAAAATGAAATGCATTCTATCGCACGTCAATGGTAATTTAAAGAAAAATTTAGATAGAAATATGAAAGGAATCTAATCAAATAGCACACACCCTCAACGAATATTTAAATTCAAATGTCTCGAAAGTGCATTATACGCATTATACTTCTGTTGACGACAAATCACCATTTTTCTTTCTAATTAAAGTTTCTGATGTCGCAAGCCTCCTGTGGAAAACTGCACCAGGAGACGCAGCGCGTTTAACGTTATAAATGGAGACAAGTAAGGGCCGCTTACAAAGTGGGCACAGTTTCTCGGAGCTAGCGTAACGTGGAAAGTACAAACACACGAAAGGGTGGAAGCTCCGTTAGGCCGCCAAAAATTCTGTGTCGTCTTTGTCCCGGCGCACCACGCGAAGCTCCCGTTTTCCCTTCGAGCATTCGTTACTAAAATACACACCACCGCCACTTTCCGGTTTCCTTTTTCTCGATTCCTGTCGCTGGCCGAAGAAACTTCTTCGCCGGGGATGCTCGTTTCTTTTTTCTTCCCTCTACTTTCTCTCTATAAGCAGAACGGTTGGACACGAGGACGGGAAGTAACATTTAACGCGTGCGAGTAAAGAGTATGAAGAATTTTATCGGTGATACACAGCTGCGGTTGCAGTTTCCTGAAATCTGCTGCGTCTATTTTACGATGGAATAAGTTGCATGGGCAAAGACAGGGCAAATTAACCGGTTTGGAATTAAAAAGAAAATAAGTTACGAGTCCAACTCGAATAATAATGAAGAAGAAAGGTTCGATGGTGCACTTTAAGTAAATTGTTCAAACACAAGCCAAATTCAAATCATTTTTAGCATCGCGAATCAAAATGAACAAAAATTATGCAAGCTTCTCAAATAATAAATGGAATATAATAGAATTGCCAGGCTGACATGCCTGATTTCTGTTTTATAAAAATCTTATCAGTGCTCTAATCAGAGTTTTCTTATTTCACACAGTTGCATCGGTTGAAAAGAATGAGTCTTTACCTGTTGTGCACAGTGAATGGGAACAGATAACGCGAGCGAAGGTTAATTATATAAAAACAAGTGTATCGAGCGAGATTACTTCACTCGATGAAGTTGCGTTCCGGCTATGACGTGATTCCCGTAAATATCAACATTTTATAGTTGGATAAATACCGGGGAATGGGAAGACCTTGCACGTGACGCGTGACCATTAAGTAATTGCTAGAGAACGTTGTCATTTTATTCGTACTCGAAGCGATTTATTGCTGTGACGAAATATGAAGAATTATAGTGGCCAACAATTTTAATTACTAACTCTTTTGCTAATTCTCAGGTTGGAAACTTACGAATGGCCAGATACAATCGCTCTTGTGAGAAAATTAGAAATTGGGCCGGGTCTAAGATTATTTAATTCAGAAGATTGTAATTTTTCCACTGCACTTTTGCCAAGCATTTCCCGTCCAGCAGACGAAACGAATAATTTCCGACTTTATTTCACGCAACAAGTACGCCGGAATTAGACGGAGATGGAAAGGACGAAAATTCCAGCGAAGAGATTCGTTACTAAAATACACACACACTGTGCAATCTCGTTCTTCTCTTGGTTCTTTCTTTTCGAAGCAGAGTACGGTACGCGACTTTTTATGCGGGGATTTAATTATTCTTAACGAACCCAGCAAGCCCAAGAATCATTCCCATTCCGCTGCCCTTTCCTTGCCTGTTATTACACATCACGAATTTATCTTGTTATCAATTCCACAGAGGGAGAAAATTCTAAGACGCGTAAATCGGGCGGAAATAATTGGATCGATGATAAACGTATGGAAGGGAGAGATGCGAATATTCGCAGTCGTTTATCTGGCCTGATTCACTTTTCCACGGAAGCACTGTTACTTTCAGCCGAATCGATAAGTCAACTGGAATGGATCGGTTTCGTTGGGAGCGCGAGACGGCGAGTTAACAGCGAAAAGCGATCGATCATGCTCCGTTGAAAACGTATGCGCCATGTGCGCTCGGAGACACCGTCGTGAATGAAATAGGTATCGCGACACACGTGGATTCAAAGCCCTCGATTAACGCGTGTTCAAACGATTGCAATCGTCGTGGAATGAAATTTTGTTGAACGAAATTTTTTAAATATGCTTTGCCTCTTTGTTTCTTTTCCACGAATTCGTTTTTTTTTCTTTCATGAAACAAAAAATGCATTGCGATAGGGTAAAGCTCATAGATTAAACTGAAAAAAAGAAGATCTCGATCGGTTCAGCCGTTTCCGAGATAAAAATTGAAAAGCACAGCCTGTTTTCCCAAAAATGGCAAAAAATTGCAGAATCCAGAGGCCCGTATTATTTAAACAATTTCGAAGAAAGCTAAATGATGACTTAAACCCCTCCTAGTTTCAGATGAACTACAATATATTTCATTTAGAACAAAATCCCTGATTGCGAGGTGAAAAAGTGATCGATTCGGCATGGAATGACCCGAATGCGATTTACGATTCTAAGAAATATTTTACCATCTAGCATTTATGTCAAACATATCTTTGCATCGACCGGAGGAGAAGAGTAGAGTTTAATTTAATGCAAACTGGGACGCTGCTTCGTTCGATCGATCTTGTTTAGAAAAAGAAATTTGCCGTCCAGTCTGTGGGTCTTTTTTAAGGATGACGCTCGAAGGTAAGTGGCCAAGTACTTAAGGTAAACGGCGAGTACTGTTCGCGTTAGACCGGTCTTATCAGATGCCAAGCCACGTGGCCGTAACACGCACTTCGTTTCAACCACGTGTTCGCGAAGCGGTGGCCGTGTTTCCCCTCCGTGCATCGGAAACCGGTGCTTGTGCCAACTTACTTTCACGACATCAATTACAAATGGATGCATATAAATTGCACAGCACGCTGTGTCATACTACAACCGGGCGATACACGGGATCCGGGCCCTCGATAAGTCGCTCTCGCTCCGAATATTACCCGTTTATGCGGCTAATGAATTTTAACCGAGGACACCGTGCACACTGGGTGCTCGTTTCGAAGACGGTTTGCATCTAGCACTCTCCGTTGAAAGTGGGAACTTTTATGAGAATACATTTTTGTATGTAGTGGAATTACGTAATGATTCCGTGATTAACAATTAAGTAAAATAATAATGGTTTCTTAATTATGTTTTCTGCTGTTTTAAAATCACATATAGTACGTTTGTGCAGCGATTACGCATACAATTTTTCCCCAAGAAACGTGTCTATACAATGAAAATTACACTTACAATTAAGCACTTTACCACAGAGCAATTTTAAATCCCTTTTCTGACCACCACGATTATCATCATTATCTACAGTGGAGTAAGTGCATGTTAAACAAATGTGCAAGCAACCGCAAAACGCTATTGAAACGACCACTAATAATACCAGAGTTCCTACGATTCAGAGACGATTCACGACGGTTTACCATTTGAAAGCACCTGTGTCTTTTGTTAACACCGCTACTTCCGCCACGCGAGGGCAACGGAAGACGCTATGACGGTTCGGTTTCTAGCAAACCACCTCGTGTTTGCCTAAGAAATAATATCCCGCTAATGTTCAGTCTGGCGAACAATACTTGAAAGCACCTTTCCGACCGATCTCCCGGGAATAAGCAGGTGCAGTGAAGGAATGGTATGATTTAGAGGCTAGTAAAGTTTATTTATAGCGTGATCCTTCTCGTTGGAATTCAATTCGCTCGAAGCAAAAGTTTTACTATGCAAAAGGAGTCATTGGAGAAGTTTTCGCAATCGCGGTCGGAGAACCGACGCAGAATTTCTTTGGTGCAACGCGTGTAAACGTTTGCACACACAGAAGTCAGTGACTCCCAGATGTAACGTCGCGGCGACTAATTTTAACTTGCTCACGGGTTAAATGAGTAAAAAGAGATCGATCGGGATGCGTTTCGCTCGGAATAACAGCGATTTTTCTCCAGCGGCATCGCGATGGGACTGAACCGAACCGAACCGCAAGTGAATTCGTTTTTGAGAAGACGAGCCTACTTAAAAGGGGAGCCTGGTGTAAACGGCTACTAATAAGGGAACTTTTAGGGATTTATTGTGGAGAAAATATTAAATCAATTTCAAATTCAATTAAATAAATTCCTAAAAACTCCTTGGCTCGAAAAACAGACGTTCTCGTGTATTCTTGAAGTTTGTAACTCTGAAAATATTCTCCTGGAACAGTCCATTTTTAGAGACTTGCGATCTAAATAAAGGTGATCTATTTAAAAAGCGGAGACTATTCTAATTATATGCACTTTTAATAATTTCATAATCAAGTAATTGCAAGTTTAACAACTCTTTAATTCTTTATTTGTTATGAAATTTCTGAGTATTATCTCCATTTTTTAAATCCTGCTGGGAATGCTGAGTGTCTATCCAGGAAGCCTTGGATAGTCAACTTTCAAAATTAAACAAGTGTGCCTTTGACCATTATTTGTAAAACAAGTCTTAAATTTTAATTGTTTAATAATTCTGGTGGTGTACGCGAGGCAAATTTTGCAAGGTAGAATGCGATGCACCTGTTTACCAAGAAAAAGACAAATACTTTCCACGTTTGTGCTTAGTACAGGAAATTTACAGCAGTTTCGCTTTGAACGTAACAATGTATTAAGCAATAACGATCACGCGGGTTCAAAGTGGAGGCAATTCTACATATAGAATGACTTCGCGCAATCAATGTGCTACATTAACCCCAACCACTTATCGTCAAGCTTGTTGTTATTATTCACTAGTTATCGGGAATGTAACACAATTTCATCGAGCGAGCAATGTTCATTCGTTTCTACGTACACAGTAACAATATTATCTGTGTTTTGTTTGAATAAATGAGGGAATTTGATGCTTGTCCTTCAGTTTCCTCGAATGCATTACACGTAATGCCTCAATCATTCGAAATGAATGAAATGCAAAGAATCGTCATCAAGAAATTTAAATCAATCTCCTTGAAAGGCAAAAGTGGAATAACAATATGTTTTACGGAATAATCTGCGCACGATGTAGGTTTCCCTAAACCCTCTGACCGACGTCCCGCGAGAAAACGCAAACTTCGAATCTCAGTCGGAGCGAATCGCCGTTTATCGAGATTCCCCGATGAAACTCGAGCAATTTCGTCGCGCTATTCGACGGCCGTTCAAAGCCAACAGAGAAGCAGTCGTCGAATGCGGCCATCCCCGTGTCGGATCGAGCTGGGGCAAAGGCAGCCTGACGATTCGAAGGAAGATCGTACCCGAGCGCGAAACGAGCGCGCGGAACGCGGCTAGCTGGATGGCTGGCCCTGGTTTCCCCGCGAACGAAACCGGCGGCGCAACGAGAGAAGGAACTATGCTCGTGGTTCTCAGGTCGCATCTTTCCAAGTCGGTGTATTGAACTTGGTCCGCGGGGGTCATTCAACTCTCCCGGTGTGCCGTGTCGTCCCTAGTGACGTCACGTGACTCGCCGTCGCCGAGGCGAAGGCAGGCGATGACGTGGCACCCGACCATTGGCCCCACGTTCGCCCCGCTACCCAATGACGTCACAGGTCGCGGAGGCGTCTAGGGCGCTGCCGCCGTGAACCCGCGACGTCACGGGTACCAATGTCGATAAACTTGCAGCGATGCGCTCTGATAATATAAACACGCGTGGCTGAACCGCTCCACGTTGCAACGCAGCAAAGTATGCTCGACTCTTTGCTAAAAATCTATTGAAATCCTCGGGATAACGAACTATGTGAAATTTTAGCCTTTTATCTAGAACAGTTTTCGAGTTATCTAATGATTTGATTAAATAACACGGTCTTACTTGGAGGCGATACTTTGTAATTGCAGTCAAAGGACAGCTGAAGAAATGCACTTTGTTTATTATACTATTTCCTGTCTAGTTTTTCTAATATGGACCCATGAATACCAATCATTCATGAATGATTAAATAAATCAACAACCAACGGTAAAGGGCTTGTCTCCATCCTACCACGAAGATCCTGAATCGCGCACCTTGCAGATACACCCTGCACGCAAAACTGGCCAGCCACAATTAACTCCGCTTTATTTTTAGCAACGAAGAAGACACATACTCCGCGGGGCTTGCATCGAAATGAAGAAGGCGGCTCGCCGAAGAAGAAGCGACAAGGGAAACGGGAAGTTAAAAGAAGAAGAGAAGATGTAAGGAGAAGGAGGCGCGGAGAGAATCCGCTATCGGTGTGCGGCGGAGTTCCTGGAGGCGTCCACTCCTGAACAGGGGGTTCGCGTTTGGTGGAGGCTGGTTAACTGTCCGGTTGCTGGACGACGGTGCGCTCTTGGCCGGCCGGGCTCGCTTTTCTCTTTTGCCGGCCAGAGTTTGTTGACTCTCGGTTTCAGGATGCCGGCTGACCATGACCTCGCCGAACGATCCGCGAGGTAATGCCGAGGAGACGAGCCGACTCGTCCTCGTTGTCCCCTCGTGTACGGTAACGCTTGCATACAAGTGTCGACCGAGCGCACACGCCGCTCGAGAAGCCGGGGCTCGTCGAGGCGATACACCTGACACTTGCACGGGAGCTGCATTACCGCCTCTCCGTGCCGCAGTGGAAGAGGAATTTCGATGCAGACCCAGCGGAATGACGGTCATTGCCAGCGATGGTAATAGCGAGGACGAGAGTTGATGGAAAGGAATTCAGTGAACTCGGTTCAATTAATTAGTCGAGCTACCGATTAGATTGGGTGTATCCTGTTGATTTCATCATTCACTTTGATTCCCGTACATTTATTGAGAAAGGGGATCACGTGATGGGATTTTCTGGTCAAATCGTAATCAAGGAATTATTTCAATTTGCAAACCAGTTAGCAATGAGAAGTGGATTTCAAAAATCAATCCGGATCGGTCGCTCTAAATTAAGTGGCAAGATTAGACTTGCGTGCACCTACAAGATCAAGGATCGTAAGACGACAAAGGCTATCTTTTCGCAATGTAAATCATTTGTACTTGGCAATAAGGCATAGGGAAACCATAATATCTACTTTCTTTATTACTCACGTAAAACGACCCTGCGCTAGTCTGCCGAGACTCCGACTTTTCCATGCATGAAGCTCAAAGAACCCGAAGCAAGCTCGGCTACTACATAATGCTCGTTAAACTAGTTCCAAAGGGCAGTGGAAAGGTTCGTGAAAGGGGAAAGAGGGATCAATCATCGTGGAGCTTGCGTGGAAAAAATATTAATCACCGTGCAAGCTGTATCTGGGCCAGGGAATATCGATTGCACGATCTGGGTCAGAGCTTGCATGCACCTTGCTGCATACATAGATTGCCGCCGCGTCGTTTGAGCAACGCGACTCGTGCACGTATGTATGCATGCATGCACATGTGCGGGTTCATGAAAAGTCTCACGCGAGCGAGGTGCATCTACCTTAGGAAACCTACGGACAGCGATAAGGGCGAATAAATGCGAACCGCCGACTGCTAAGGGACTGCTTCCCTTTCCTTTAATTCCCCGCTGCGGGAACACGTGGCCAAAAGGGAAGATAAGTATTCAAATTAATTGCCCCTTGTCGTCTCTGAATTTTATACGTGCCCCCCGGCGCTTTCAAGGCGCTTTCAACGCTTGCATCGATGTTGAATAGAGTGCGCCTATCGGTGAACGCGTCTAGCGATCGATAGTTTACAGATACGAAATTGTTTAACGTGTGGATTTGTTTAACAGATCCGAGGATATAGAATGGGAGTAGGAAATAGCCGCGGGTATGACACGCTAAGGAGATAAATGCATAATTGCACGAGCGACTGACTGGATCAGGTATGACAATGTCTGGGATAATTGACAGTGATGGAAATCATAATTATTCCACTCTGGCGATCTAAGAATATCGCGAACGAAACGGTGGGACAATGGTAATCGTCGGAGTTTAATTGATATTTCATCTACTCGAGCTCTGAAGACGACTATAAAAATGACCGCGACGCTAAAGAAATGAATACTATAAAAATAAGTGTTCAAACATCAGTTCCTATAAATATCCAAAACCTTAAGAATGAATTTCCAATATCCTTTCCGCGCGTAGAAAATCACGGCGATGTGAAAGACTGTTTATAACACATCTTGAGATGCTATATATAATAAAAATGGCAAGGCCCGGATCCATTTACTATTATCCATTTCAAGGAACGTGCAGCAATAGGTATCCTTCGAGGAAATGTAATATTTCACAGGAAGCAGAACTGTGTCCCCGCGCAAAACAAGCACGACACAGTGAATTCCAGGAGATGATCAATTTTATACGCATAATCAAATCAAATATCAGAGGAATTCTAGTGGATCCAAGTCAACGCGATTTTAGAAAAATGATAAGACGAGCATTTCCTTGGTTGCGGAAGCAATCTGCGGGATAAGGGATGTCACGATCGCCAATTCGTTGTGTAACTATACGCGGACGAATACGTGTGCGGACAGAGAGACCGTAAAATCGATCGTCCACAACGCATCTTTATGCGTTGCACGTGACTCGACGGCGCTCGGCCATGGCGAGCGAATGTCCCGGCTGTTTCGTTCAGCTTTGCTCCAAATATAATAATTTCGCAAAATTCCGACGAGTTAGAAATCGCGATCGTCCACGCGAATGTTCAATTATTCATATCCTTACTCTCCATCACTCCGTTTGTCAATTAATTAGCTCACTAAACGAAGAAAAAGGTACTCTCCTTTTGCAAAAAATAAATTGGTATCCCGCAAAAATTGAGACAACATCTTTCCCAATTACCAAAGTGCGACCGAACTGAATTCGTCGCAGCCGCCAAGGGAAATAGTTGAAGAATTTCTCCGCGATCGCAGCAATCGTAAGCACAGTGGAAAGTAAGAAAATCGATATAAAACAGAGGTACATATGCGTGGAGTCGGCGGCTGCATAATACAGCCGTGGCTATAAATATTGCAGGCGGCGATACAATGCACAATACGAGAGGCGCACACGTACGCGTACAGGAGATTACAAACTGACGAGTCACGCGTCATGTGAATCACCCTTAGGGAGATTCGGCTCCATTCAATGGCAGAGGGTGAAAAGTTGTCGAAAAAAAAGGCCCGCCGAACGAAGGGGTTGCAGCAGCCCTTCCCTGGCCAAGGACAGCAACGCTGACTACTCTACAGACGCATAAACTTATATTTATCCATTATGTACCTGCAATGGAGATCTCTTATATTAATAATAATTCCATTATACACCTTACTTTCGTTGCAACGTTATTTGGTGTTTTAAGGGGGACAACCAGTGTGACGGTCAGGAACTGGGCCACGTCCAACAGCCTTTCCTTCGACCAATCAAAGATTCTTTTGGAAAATCTTCATCGGCGAACGACTGTGCACACGTTAAACTAATGTTTCGGCAAATTTCATAGAAAAATACTCGGCATTATAATTACAGCCAACCGATGATGCGACAGATCTTCAAGGTTTGAAAGAAAAACGAGCGACAAGCTAGCGTTGAGATGGGAGCTCTAAATGAAAAAACACCAAGGTTATTTTAAAGATTGATACAACAGCTCGAGTCGTGCGTGCAGACTTTAAGAAAAAATAATCTGTTGCAAAATGACGAGATTCTGAAGGGTAAGTTTCGAAAATCAGTAAAACGTTTCGTATTTATTTCAACATTACAGAGAGACTAATTGTCCGATCGAAAAATCCGTACGTGTAACTGAGGGTGATACTGTTAAGAACTGCCACGTAAAATTTCATTTAAATCGGACGAACATTAACGGAGTTGCGTCGTCGCCGAATTTGAAAAACATTTTGTCACATCATCGGGTGCTGCGACTATAATACTGACCATTCTTATATGAAACTTGCTGAACGATTAGTTGAAGGTATGCACATTTGTTTGCCAATAAAGATCTTCCAAATCCGTGATTCGTCGAAAAAAGAAAAAGCTCTCGGAAATGGCCTTTTTTCTCGACCGTCGCAGTCGCGTAATACGTGACAAAGGTAACGAAGAAATAACTTCACGGTGGAGAAATAATATGATATTCGTTTCACCGTCGATACTTGAGTCAGTATAGCGTGCGCCGAAGCATTTTCCCTTTGTGTAATTTCTGCCATCAGCGAACCGCGGCTCTACTCGTCTAATTATCGCGATCGCGGCGCGGTGCCATACAATGCAACCAGCTGCCCTATCACGCGAACGTAATTAACAGAGATCCTTTCAATTCTTTTTTCTTAAAAAAAAAAGCTAAGAGACACCTTAAACATTTGACGAATGAAAAAAAACTCCATATATTTAACAAAGTCAACGTTTTCAATTGAAATTGTGTCTAGAAGATGATTGCACTTGATTACTGGTACGAAAGGGCTGAGCAACTCTTTCGATAGTAATATGGAGAAATATCAAAATGAAGAAGAACGCTGTAGCAATGTTTCCTACGTGCGAGTACCTTTTTACACGAAAGCGAATTCGTTGAAGAGTGATCTCGGAAATGATAAACGTGGATAACTCAGCCTGTATACCATTCACGTGGTCCACAAATAATTGCTGTTACGTATGTAAGTACTTCCTATTACGCACATACAGTTGAACGGGACTGCTTTGGAACCCAATATATCCAAGGAAAGCGTCTCACGCGTATCCACAAAGAGACGATTTTCCATTCAATTTCACTCAATGTACGAGTCTGCGGTTTACGGGATGGAATAAAGATGAAAGACACTCTCTGCCCTCTCTCTCTCTCCCTAATTGTGATAATTATCGATTCTTCTAAATGCTGAACATAAAGGGAATGACATAATCGGAATCGATGCCTTATCCAGCTCTACTGACAAAGAAGTCCGTCGTGATATAACCGTTACTTGTCCCTCGTATAAAAATCCTGCCAGTAATAATTAAAACCATTGTTGGATTTATAGGGAGGTTACGTAATTACTTTAACATTCCAAGGTTAGCAACCGAGGTGCATGCAATACGAGCACGTAAGAAATATGCATGTATATCGCGATGGCATAATATATCGATGCAGGGAAAACGAAGGAGGATTCTTGGAAACGATTATCCAGTGTAGTTTGATAAAAAGAAAAAGAAATGCTACAGGCGTTTGATTGATAGAGAGGGTTGTTCTGTTTCTGTTGCACAGAGTGGACGAAAAAGAATTATACTTATTAATAATATGATTAATATGAATAATTATTATAATCATATTAGTAATACGAAACACGATCTTCGACATCGAATTTGAAGAAATACAAAACTTGATAAATGCTTACCAATAAAAGTTGCTGCTTCATTTTAATTACTTTCTATACCATTTAACAAGTAATTGCTGTATATTATAATGGTTGCGCGTAATCAAATGAATGGACAAAGCTGTTATCATGCCGGGGGAAAGTGAAAAGACGTCAGTCACAGACATTGATAACGTTTATGTGGTACGATAGTCAAGGGGGTTGCCGAAAAATCGGAAGGGAGCCTGTCTTCCCTGTGCCTCGTTCCACGGGAATCTATAATAGCACCATTCGAGTTAAAGGAGGGTTGAACAGGAAATCGATATTCCCACTCCCATAGTCTGCAAAACCGATCGCCTGACAGGAAATGTCAAGTCAACAGCAACAATATCTGTCACGTACGTGTGCACTTGCATACGTCGAATTACGTACCGGTGTAATCGGTAATGTAACACCGAGGAAACATTGCAATTTTCAAGCCGCATCGGAATGATAACAAAATGCAAAACCGTTAACGGTTTTCTATTCTAGCACTCTAGAATTCGTCTGAATAAAACGCAAGGTAGTGGAGCGTTGAATACGTTTTTAACGTATCTGGAATTCCTGCGACGCGAAATCTCGTTAAAACGTGATAATGGAACTTTTTACCAGATCGTCGAGGACGCTAATAAAAAATGATGAACGTAACCACGTTAAACGATACTCGGTAGCGCCGCAGCTATTTCGGAACAGCTAATGAAGAATTAATAGAAATAATTGAATTTCCCAATTTGCAAACGCCAAATGTCATATTACGCCAGCGAGATGTTTTGTAACGAAGCTCGAACGTGATTACGGTTAAAAATTACGCTTTCTGAAGTGCTTCGATCAGAGATGACAATTGTATACTGCAATCGATGATTACCGAAATAATTACAAATATAGAAATTCGTGAAAATGCGGTTAAAATAACTTAAATTCTTACTCCGTTAAAGAATTAATTTCCATAATTCGTCATTGCTCATTGTAAAATAATATATGTATTAATTTTGCATTACAGGTGTAAACGATTATTTAAGTGTACGTACTTTGCCTATTATTTCCCCCACACGCTTTCCTAGACGCCATTCGAACGCGGCTACGCGGCACGTACCCACGTTTCGCTACTCGACGTGGAGGGACAATCAAGGACATCTAACGTCGAACGTATGAACTAACAACCGAGTCGGTAACACTTAGAAGTAGCCTGCTTTAGCGAACTCTAAACATTTCTACTATATCGGTATTAAGAAACGACATCGCGTTACCAACAGGATTTTGCACAAAATTAAAAAAATAAAGGATGCAGGATACGAACGATGAACTCTATGTGTACATCTTCTAAGGGGCGACGCCCCCTTTTCAAGGTGAACAACTCTCGCGAGATTACATTTTTCTCTGCGGTCATTTTTATCCACGTTGCTTTATTTTTCTCTCTGATCGTATGGGTTCAATAAACATTTACTATTCCTACATAACGCATTAATATTTCGTTTATCTCAGTCGTAAATGGGAAAGAATAACGCCAAGAAGATAAAACGAGTCATGCATCTTAATATGAACTTCTGAAATGTTTAACTGCTATTGCTAACTGAATGCATTTTTTTTAACATTCCACTTTTTATATTTATTAGCGAATAATTAATTGCATGCTTGCAAGGCCGACTTAAAAGATATAAGCATTGATCACAGTTACAATATTGTAGCAAGAGGATAAAAATGAATCGCAGCGAAAAAGAAATGAATACACATACACAGAAATGAAAAATAAATATAAAATACAGTCACTCACCATTGAAAAGCATTGAAGTGATAGTAGACAAGTCCCTGGCCATATAAAAATGACGCGTCCTTCCAGTAATCTCCTTTGAGGGCGTAGAATTTTTGGTATGCTGACATTGCTGTTTAAATAACACAAACATAAATATGCTATAGAGCAAAATAAAAATAAAACTATCTGATAAACAATACCTTACCTTTACTATAATCTTCTAAAAGTAAATGGAAATGTCCTAGTTTGCAATAAGTCTTAGGATCTATGCTAATTCCCTTGTCTTCATCGTCGTCTTTTAATTCATCGGGATTCGTTTTCGTACTATCCGCTTTTCTCCGCTGTTTCTCAGCTTGTGCCTGGACTAACATCCTTTCCAGATACTTGATCGCACGTACGACTAAAGCTTTCCTCTTCGATTGCTCGGGCATGTTCAGCTTTAGAAACCCAAACTGGCGACTGCTCGCACATAGAAAGAACATGATAGTTAGAAAACAGGATATAACAATGAATGCTTGGTAAGAGCACAAACTATTCGAAATATAAAGTTCCTATTACATTACAATAGATTTATTAACGGAACAAGCATAAATATTTTATTTTACACCGAGAAATATCTTTATCCCGAACATTCTTTGCGCGACGATATTAGCACATTAATTAAATTCCGCGAAAACTGGAAACACGAGAAGGGTGTCAGTGGGTTATACGCACGTCCAAATAAACTGGTCAAATCGCGCGCCCAATTCTGTCAAACAATCTTTTAGGTTATGTTTTGAAAGGTTACGCGAGAAAACTACAAGTGGCACGCGAAAAATGAAGAAACCGTCAACAGTTTGCTTGCAGCGGGTTCTATTTATTTAAAAATCACCTGTCTAGCTCGGATAGTATCTGTAATTCTTGCGGAGTCAAATTGATATCGTCCGTGTCCTGGGCCATTTTCACGCTCGGCAAGTGTACGCATTAGAAACAGAATGGACACATGTCTGCACTCAGAACAGGCCGCTTCGCACGAAAATCTTTAGGTTTTCACGATTTACACGTTCGACACCTCGTCACCTCATTGGGACGATCGGTTTTGAAAAGCGGCGATCAGGTTAAACCAGGATGGCGAATCACGCGACGGAAGGCCATTACCATCGCTCACGTCGACTTACGATGCCGGCAGCGAAGAATATTACCCCCCCGGGACGTCCCGCAATAGCGGGAAAAATCAAACACATTGCCCAATTTCGAGGCGTACCGAATTCATCTCAAATATAAAACGAATAACCGAATATAAAATATGATAATTACACTTGGAAACATTCCGTCATATCGGCGACAATGGTCCTCACAATAATAGATGGACGAAGATAACAAATAGAATGTATCAGAACTATGAAGAATAAAAAATCGATTATTCTCTCGATTATTTTCCTAATTATATCTATAATTTTACTGACGCGTACAAACCTATGCGGAAATTCTTCAAACATTATTACGATCGCACATTAAAAACGCTGCGTCGTTTAGCTATTTTCACGTCCCGCAAGTCTTTAAAAGATCGCTGCCGAATGGGCCAGAGCTTTTGATCTGTCAGATCGGCCTTTGCGAAAAAGGCGTTTATTTTATTCAATAACTTTGGCGATCGAACGATTTTAGGTGAGCTTTTCTATGCGTAAATACTAACCACTGTAAGATATATCGATATTATAAGTAAAGGATGCGACTAAAAAATATCATGCCTAGACTGCACCACAAGAACACCCTCAAGTCGGGAGCAAGAAAATTGTTTAAACGGTAGACAGTTTTTGTTTCTCACATTATTTTCGACTGTAGTACTTTTCGTTGTGTTCGTCTGTCTACGTGTTATACGAGATACAGATTTGCTCGGAGAATTTACCAAATTCGAAGGGTATTCGTTACTGCGATTTCTTGGCAATGGAATCATCGATATATTTCCATTCTGACGAACGAGCCGAAGAATCACTTCCTGACGATGTTATTTAAAGACGTGGAAATAGCGATTATACTGTATCGTTCGCGTGGTAATTTATAAAAATGACGATATTATAAAAGTGGGGCATAATAACATGAAAAAAATTACGTATGTTCGAAATTGAAGCATGTGTCCAAGAGAGTATTTGTAACTGTATGTCTAACTCTTTGTTACTTCGTACAGAGAAATTAAAAGTATGACGAAATTCTTTTTTTAGCATTAAAATGAGTATGCCAGTAACAAAGAAAAGCAAGGATGACGCGAACAAGGGAGAATGTAGCTCAGACATTTCGAGGGAAGCTAAAGGTGTAATTGACAAAGTTCTGGGAGACGTGAGCAAAACGTCAGCTACCAAACAAATTATTATTGGCACAACGTCAGGATGGTATGCATTAATTTTATGCGAACCAAAAATAGTATTTATAAATATCGCAAGTAATTTTTACATAAACCTTCTGCATAGGGTCACTGGTTTCGTAACAATGAAAGTTGGAAAGATGGCTGCATTCGCAGTAGGTGGCGGAATTATTATGTTGCAAATCGCGGCACATCAAGGATACATTAAAATAAATTGGGATAAGATACAAAAGAAAGCTGAGAAAATCACGGATAAGGTAGAGGAAAAAGTAACCGGTGAAGGGCCAAAGTTCTTAGACAAGGCAAGTTATCTGTCTTGAATTCTTCACAGTTTTAACATGGCTAATATTAACACTTCAATGTATATTAATACCGCACTAATATTATTTGCAGGTAGGAACATGGTGCGGAAGTAATTCACTTGTGGCAACAAGTTTCTTGGGTGGTTTCATTATGGGTTTAGCATCCTGAATGAAAAGCCTTTGTTTTGTACAAAAAAAAAAAACGCGAGCAGACACTGTATATTCATTACTTTTTATATTAGCATCGTATGTTAGGTATCATTTTCATTGGTATCTAAAAATCGAACACGTATTTTATTATTTAAATTATTCAGTTATCATTTGATTATTAAGAAAACTTTTTGTTACTATTCTTTGATAATCTAGTAAGTTTATGCTGGCATGAATTGTTTGTAGCGTTGTATATCTATATATATGGATGTTATTAAAACCTAGCAGATCTAACAATATGCACATGCATTAAAAAAGACTTGTACATCTTGTTACTGTTAATATTTCGTTCACTAACTGTGCACGTTCATGTAGAAATTTATGCATTAATTCTCACGGTAAACACTATAGTCGAAACGTTGTAAAAAGACGACTACACTTTGTAATAAACGAAATTAGTGGAATTTGTTCTCGCTTTCTTTCCATTTAATATGAAGCTTCATATTCTTGGAATTCTAATATCGATGTGTACATATGAAACGTTAGTAATAGAATTTACTGTTTCAGGTTGAAAGATATGTCGATAAAAAGCTAGACAAAGCTGAGCAATTGTTAAAGAATGGTGAATCTCGAACACGGCGTTGGTACCATTCTATAACCGGCGATACAACGTTTAAACCTACAGAGTTTCACTTTTTCCTCGCATCTTTCGTAGCCGGCCTTGCGCTTGGCATTGCAACTGGCAACTAAGTCTAAATATGCTGTACTCTGAATGCATATTAAAAATGCTTTACTCAAGGACATTAACAAGAGCCCAACAGAAATGAAAGTGATAACGCAATAATAAATAAAAAAAAAAACAGAACGAACTGCGAACAGTAAAATGCATGCAACAGTATTGAGGAGTTTCATAATTTTGTACACGAAGTGAGATTATTTATAAATTAGCGCAAATTTTGTTCTTGTTTCCGAATGTACAAGAACGTACACATTTTAATGATTAACTTTGCTGATATTTGCGAATGTTCGATAATCTATTTCTTACTATTGTTACATTTTCTAATTTGTAACGCGTTCTTTACGCTTGAAGAACTTGGTGATATAGACACGATGCATCGGATATGTTGAAAACGATATACAAACTTATACCATTCGGAATGCAGCAGAAATAATGCAGTCATTTTAGAGATTGTACTTATAGAGCATAGAAATTAATGTAATCTTTGTCACGTTAAGCCTATGGTAATTGCTAAGATGTTATTAAGTAGCATACTATAACACTTGTTGTTTATACTACTTTATTCCATTAGATCCGAAAAGATATTGTGATTTTTCATTACTGAAGGTAGTTTTGCTTTTACTGTGTCTAAGTGAATAATTAATCCTCGATTAATATTATTTATTGTACTTATGTATTAAAAGTGTAAAACAAATGAAGTAATATAAAAGGGACAGTGTTACTATACAACACTATAAACGATTACTTCCGCGAGTAGCTTTCAGTCTTACGTATAATGGAATTATATGTCTTCGATTGAGATAGTATACAGAATTTTGTAGTACTTCTGTTTGCATATCTTTCGAAATAAAAAATAATGTAACAAATGAAATAGATTATGTAATACTGCCACCTTCACAACTGTATTTGTATATGTCATGTGAAGAACTAATTTATGAGTGTATGTGGGTATTAAGAAAATGAATACTCGACGTGCTACAAGGTGTTAGAACACTCGCAAAGTCTTGGTTTGTTGCCGATTTAACGATACCAATGAATATAGAATTGAACCTTTCAATACTAATCAATATCGGAAAATCAATATTTCGTATACCCTGTAACTTTCGAAAAATGAAACTTGTTGAACATTACCTTCTATGTATACAGGACGAAGTTGCAGGGAACTCTAATACACGTGTCGCCGATGGTTAAAAGTATTTACAGCGAACATTCTTCTATATGTATACTAAACGAACACAAAAATTCCACTAATGTAGAAGAATAAATAACAATAAAGCTCATTATATAAAATAATCACGATTTAATGTTGTTTACTTTTCATCCTAAAATCTTTTAAGGCACTGCATTATAATAGTCCTCAGTCTCCTCCTTATCTTTTGATCGCCATTGCAAAAGATATGCGTGGAGTTGTCGCCTATTTGTATCAAAGTATCTTCATCTTGCTGAAAATAAACAAATAATTGTGCGAGTGAACTTTCTATGTTTAAAGGAGAAAGTATTTAAATGAGATGTATGTCTAACCAAGTGAATACTCGTTGCAGTCGGACTATGCTGCAGCTTGGCCCCTTGGATGCCTTCTTGACTAAGTTTCTGAAGCAATTCCTGCGGATCTAAATTTCCATACTCGTGTTTCCTTTCCTTGAGAACTTCCTCCTTGATAGGCGCAGGCGTACCGGAGGATGCCTTGCGTTTTCCGCTGGGTCTATCTTCGATAGTCTGAAAAGATTACGCATAGCTGATACTGATGCATATTTTTGTGTGTACGACATTTGTCGCAACTTTATTTTATTTGTGCATACTTTTATCGTGTATACATTATCCTTGACTTCCAGTTCGCCGGTAACAGAAGCAAGGCTTAGACCAGGTCGAATTTCGTTCGGAATTATATTTCCGGCCAATTCTGGTTCAATGAACACTCGACCCTTTTTCCTTTTCAGAGGCAATTTTATAACTTCGCCTCGTTTGAACGTGATCAAAGGCTTATCCTTAAACAAGCAATAAATATATAGTAATAACACAGATAAGTGTTGATGTTAGCAGAAGATACTTACTCCAACGGGCTCTATAACAAGATCCGTCCTATGCGGTGCAGTCATCGGTGGCTGTGTGTAACATTCAGGAATAACTAAGTGCTCCGGCTTCAGGTCCCTGATTAATTTATTTGCCTGGGTAAAATTCAAAGACGTATCGATCGGGCAATGGACTGCTTTCATAGCTAATGGCTGAAACGGCGCTAAAGCATCTAGGTATGGAAAATCAGGTTCTGAAAGAAGAATTGCTTGCTGTGAAATCGACTATAAATTGTGTCACGATTTCATCACGCAAAAATGTACAGACGTACCAGTAAATATTATCGTGTGTTGCGGGTTGTTCCCCCACAATTGAACAAAGTGTACTGCATCCCCGAATCTAAGACTGGGATGACCACAGAAGACTACACAAGGCTGTCTATAGTCAGAACTAAAACCTTCGGCGTACGTGGATGTATAATGTTTTAATCTAGCATTTTTGACTAGAAAGGCATGCGGGAATGGTTCCTCGGGAAGGTAGACTTTGTTCTGTTTATTCGTCGACAACCTGAAATAAATGTGGAACAAGTTATTTAAAATTCAATGAAGTTGTCGAACACTTGCATACATACCATTCAGCTAAAATGTTCGAGTAGGCTAAAGAAGTTTCGGCTACTGGAGATATAAAAAATAGAGGAACTTGCGAGAAACCTGATTTATCCAAATGAGTGCTGAGACATTCGAATAAATCGTATACAACTCCAGATGGGTAACATGGTATTAGAACACACCCGCCAGTCCTGAGAGTCATAGCTATAAAATTCAATTTTAATAGACACATTAAACTGTTATTGACAAGTTCATTCTTTATCACCCAATTATTTCTACTCACCAACAGTCATGCAAAGTTCCCCAAGCATGGTGTCAGGATTGGCGGTGGGTGTCTGAGTTAAGCCAGTTAATATTAACATGTTGGCATGCTTTAAGGTAGCCTGCTCCATGGGTCTCGGATGCGTTGTTAACGTCGAGGATCCGCTCACGAATGCGACTTTCTCATGGTCGCATGAAACTAGCCAGTTGCTGCTGCCCAAGCAGTATCCAGAACTTATCGGAGTAACTGTTAGCGCGCCGTATATATCCTGTAAATGAGAATCATGGATACAAATATATACTTTGAAACAAGACTGTGCTAACTTACCAATTTCTGATCATACCCAACCGTTTGGATGTAAGATAAAGCAGTATTCACAGCGGACATCGAGTATATATGTTTCCAGGACTTTGGTTTAAGAGCGTCCGCCAAAGGAGGAGGCAATACATGTAGCATTTCCTTCCAGTGTTTCGCTAATGTCGCTTTAGGAGTTTGTTCGATAAATTCTACTAATTCTTCCATAAAGAATCGTCCGATTTGTAACGTCGGTTCTGTGGCGTAAATAATGCCTTTGAAACCAGTGTCTTCTGTTATAAATGGCAAAGCTAACATGCAAGTGTAATTCGAAATTAAAATGGCATCAATTTCTGAAAAGTCCACTATCTTCTCCAAGGGTGGTGAGAACTCCGGGGTTGAATCTACAAATACTCTACCGCAACATTCCTTTAATTCCTAAAAATCAATGGTCTCATATAAATTCTATTCTGTATATAATTTATATATCTTAATATGTTCCATGTTTAGTAGATCACTGGCCGCCCACATTAGTTCTCGAAATAAAAGAAATCTTTGGAATCGGTGTGACCTTATAGTTTAATACTACGATGAAAATTTTCTATGGGATTTAAAATCCATTGAACGTGGAACTTATTAAGTAAACATAAACGTAGGTTTACAAACCCCTTCTATCTGCCAATCCTGATGATTATCGCGTGGAAGCCAAGATGGTAAAGAGTTGAATTTGGCACTCGGAACCATAGGCATCGGCATAAAATGCATTACAGATTGCATATTCAAACCGCAGTCTAACATTAAAGTAATTCCCTTGAAACTCAAAACCAGGCATGGCTTTGTCGGTTCACTTGATAAACAATACTACAAATATTTCAAAAGATGTTTAAATACAATTATTACGAATAATTAATCATCTATTTTAGTAATCTCATCATGTATAAGTGAAATACATAATTTGTATAAAAGTAATCTCTTAAAAGTAACCTTTGTAATGGAAAAAGTACTTATATTACTGTATTAATATAATAGAAGAAGTTATAATTACCAATTTCATTTCCAGCGCTGTCCTTTTTATCAATTTTTTATCCGATAAAACAATGAATAACAATTAATGTTTTGATTCGGCAGATATATCGAGGACATAACCTACATACAAGACGCCGGCTCAAATTCTTTTCAATTATAGCGTCATTAATTGATAATAAATAACATAGATTCAATTAGATCATACTATATAAAGGTATAACATAAAACTATAAACAATGTTTTTAGTTAGAACGATTGTTCCTTCATAATTTCAAAATTAAACAATATGTGCGAGATCATCGTATTGTTCAATGGATATTCCACGAAACTCGATGATGGAACGATGAAGGCAAATTGTTCTTGCACATTAATAAAATCATCGAAGAATATTATTGTCGATACCATGACAGCTTGGGATAGAGATAAAATAATACAGGGTAATATTCATATGCTTCAGTCCATATTTGCAATTTTTTGTAAAATGTTGAATTAAAAATTTTATTTCAGCCCTTGCCAAGCACAGCATTACACCTGATAAAATTGATTTTGTCGTTTGTACTCATAGCCATGCGGACCACATAGGCAATAACAATCTTTTCTTGAATGCGGAACATATCATTGGAACCTGCGTTCACCGAGGTGAACTATTTTATGAGAAAAGTTTCAAGAATGGTGAGACGCAGGCAGACTGTAACCAATTTATACTAAACGAGAAATAAAAGTTGTATTTATCATGTACATCTGCAGGGGGATATGAAATTTGTCCAGGAGTTAAGGTCGTAACAACCCCTGGCCATACACCGGACGATGTCACAGTTCTAGTTGAAACTACAGAATCTGGAAGATCCACTCGTTATGCTATAACAGGTTTCTTAAGCTGATCACATTAAATCCCGGATAGTCTTCGTTCATTCGTTTATATATTATTATACATTTTTAGGGGATTTGTTTGAGAAGAATGAAGACATAGAAGATCCTTCTATCTGGAAGGAATTAGGAACCATGGAGCTGCAAGAAACTCAATCAAATATGAGATTATACATAATAGAACTGGCAAATTTTATAGTACCTGGTCATGGACCAATGTTTGCTGTTACTGATGATATGAGGAAAACAATTAAGGACCAAGCAATAGTATAATTTTATAGTGTGAATGTTTAAGTCTATATTCTTGTATGAACTTCACATAATTTGTGCAGTGCACAAAGGTGTATCATTAGTTTGTAATATTTATACGAGTCTAAAGTATTCTAATCTCGTTTTTACAAATACTTTATTAAACACTGCAAAGTGTAGTACATAGTATCACAACATTATTATTCGGAATATGTATACATTACAATGGTAATTAATACATACTGTTCAATTCGCAAATATATAGAAAAGAGTAATATATGAATCCTGCTTGCTGTGCAACAGATTTTAATCAGCTTAATTGATTTCATGTAATTAAAATAATTTACTAATTTAAATATACACAATTGTAAAGAGCATATACGCTGATATACAGCTTTTTAATAAGTTGTACTTTGAATAACCGTCTCTAATGTGTAAACTACATACTCAAATATTTCTCTTAAGTCTTCACAGCCAACATTTAAAGTAAGATATTGTGTACCTTTATTTGATACTTATGTATTTGAGTTTTACGAATAATTATAATGTTGCTGTTAACAAACCGGAGTTTTCGAGCTCGTTATTATTTGTCCCATAATTATGATACTATTTTATCAGAATTTAATATTCCTTTGTAACTTTTACCATGCTATTTTTTTGTAAAGTGTATCATAGTCGAGAACTCTATTTTTAGTCATAAAATAAATTTAGTTCTTTGGCACTACTTCTGCTAAACATCCTAATTGTTCCAGTAAACTATCTTGTCTCAATCGAGTATTTTCATGCTCTTTATGCACTGACCTTTTCGAATGTAATGCATGTATAATTATAAATTATAATACGCAATGGTATTTATTTATGTTCTGTTGCATATTAAGTGTCCTGCACCTCAAATGCAAAAATATGATTGTACTTCCTAGCATGATCAATTAGCTGAACAGCAGGTCCAAGTTTTTGCCCAAATAATTGTATTATCGTAGCAGTTTCAACCGCTTGCAAAATACGTTCAAATATAATAATTTGGCATTGTACGGTAAATGGCACATTCAAGATCTGCACAGGCATTCTGAAAATTCAAAAGCGATAGTATTAATTTATTGTCACCGCATTAATATTCAATGTGATTTCAGAGACATTAAATTCCTGATGAAATCTCCTGTTGTCTCTTTCTGGGAATTATTATATTCAAACGTACAATGCAAATGTAAATTGATATCGCGACATTACATTTAATTTAATAATGTTTCACAAGCTTTTCTCTGTCAATTCTTACAAGCCAGGACCCCCATTGTATTATGATACATTAAGTGATTATAGTTTACGATTATCAGTATTTTTTTATATATAATGGAACTTCGTCAATCTTAGTACAACCAATAAATGTAATATGTATTAATATTAACTCGTTCATACACATATAGATTCCTTCAAGAATTTGGTACTAATCGATTTTGGATTGACTGACAATCAAAGGATGGTAATGCAATTGTGTAACTAAAAAATAAATGATATTTTACACAATATTATGCACTCAGGTTTCGGTAGGACTTCTCCTCATAGTAATGAAACAAAATTGGTAGACGAGAGTAACATCCTCCAAATTCTATACATGCATAATATTAGATACAATAGTCTGCTCAGATTCTAAGCTTTCTGAATAAATACATTTATCAGTTGCACGTACAATATTACACATAAAAGGAGAAGCGTATTTACCAATATCAACGAGTCTCTATAAATGTTTACCGACCAAACCTGGCAAGGCGACGCGTGTGTGCAATGGTAGTGGTCCCGGACTAACTTCTCCCATCACAGTTCCCAGCTGCCCCACAAAGTATTAAATACATCAAGAATTCATCTCTAGCTTCTGAAGTAATATTTTGCATACCAATTATAATCATTATCAACCCTTCACATTTAAAGATTTCTGATTAAAATCATTCTAACAAAACTAAATTCACTACCTCTAAGATTAAATTAAAGGATGAAGAAAAAGCTATGTCTTGTTTTAGATCCTATTGATTGAAATTGGTTGAAATTGTCAAAGTATTGAATAAAGAGAGGGATTATAATGCGCAGAGCCGTTTCATAGAGTTTAAGACAGTAATAAAATGATTTTCGCGAGTCTGATTACTGTGTTACCTTCTCCCTATTATTCATACCTTTCGACATACTTACATCCAATATTTTACTTTTGTTGCCAATGTCTTTAGATATCCGATATGTTAAATAAAGTTTACATAAGAAAATAAATACCAGCATTGGATAATTAATACTTGACACCAACATTGCATACGCACATACTTATATTATGCTTTTCTCGCTAAACAGCATCCGAGTTGCTAATTACAATATATCAAAAAGTATTCGTATATGCACTGTGTTGTTTCAAGAAACGAAAAGTTAGCTAGTATTAAAGATAAAAATGTTAGAAATTAGACACAATGAATTCAAATTTGTGTGGAACAACATATTAATACTAAAAGGTGTAAATACCTATGGCATACTGAACAGTAAAGATTGAATTGCTTCATGTTTTAAAGAATTACTGCCAGATCCCCAAAAATGTATACAACTCGATAAACTATAAGATTCTTTTTTATAAATGCGTTCTGTTTGAAGAGCTGCTTAGACATGTCTGTGGAGAAACCAAATAAACGGTTTATATGATATGACAGAACAAAAGAAATAAAAATAAGTAAAACGGAAACAATACTAACGAAATTAGTTTACACAGAACTGAAATTACTCTACTAAATCAGTACGAACACAACTAAAACAGGCTTATTGCTTTCAAAATAAATCATTTGCCGATTGCACAGTGAATTGAAAAGATTCAAAGGAATGTAAAAACTAAATCTTTAATTCGATACAAGATTTAAAACACTTATACACCTTACTTTCTTTTGTAGTAATCTATACTCAATGTACGGCAAAGAAAATTAAGTACATGTGCCTTGTATAATATGCAGTGCCATGTAAATAAATACACATCAATAATTAAACATCGAGAAAGGGTGTCTAAAGATGTAATAAGGAATATTCGTACTTAACGTGTAAGAAGCAGGTGTAAAAGTTTCTCTTTGCATACATCATTTGTTACTAAGGGCATGAGTAATGTGCAAGCGGCAACATCTTTTAGGCAACATCTTTGACAAGGAAATTAATGCCTGAAAAGTAATTTGGTTTCTCAGGCTACATGCAACAACATTCAACAAATGATAAATATAAACCACATCCTCCTCCAGCACAGCTACAAATAAATAAAATACAGTTAATATAAAGGAAACAAAATAAAAGTTACAAAGCATAATGCTTTATAAATCATTCAACGATAGTACTAGCTTTATACTTCCAGGGTAGAGTAAAATAGATCTAAAGACTAGAGAATAATTGAATACTGAAAATTATGTTTAATGCTCAGTTACAATACATTTAAAATCTTCAGTAATTTCACATACTATTGTCTTTTTTTTAATACAGATAAAAACTTCGTCAGACTCTCTTCACTATACGTATAGTACTTATGTTAATACTTTCAAATAATCACAATACGTACGTATCTAAGAAATCTGTGGTTTTTGTGCTGTATACCTTCCAATTTTTGTCATTTGCATTTACATTAAAATACACGTTCGCATTATAATGCCAAGAAGCTATAAGTGCAGCACGGATGTTTTTGCTGTGCAACATCACTTCGAATTATTTTGTACTCTTAACAAACGCATAATAAACACAACAGCTTTAAATAACATTTCATATATAGACAATAAAAATATAACTCTAGTGACTAATATTGAAATAAATATCAATGAATACGAATATCAAGCGCCAGATATTTTTTTTATGAAAAAGTTAAGTTTTCCTTTGCCAAAAAAAAAAATTCAGACGTGTTGCTAAAAAATTTGCGTATATACAAAGTGACTATTTGTAAAAATTTCTCCTACCCCAAGTACGGTACAAACAATTTAAAAAGAATCTTCTCAAAACATTATTTTCAATGGCCTCTGTCTCGTTATAATGTTCTTAATGGAATAAATCCATCCATTCCAAGGATTCTTAGGTCCTCATCATCATCATCATTTCTTTTTCTCTAGAAAAATCGGTAAGAGCGCGATCAAATCTAGACTATAGAGAAGTTGCTCAAAACTGATAACACAAAAAACAGAATGATTGGACAAGAACACAAGCTTTTCCTTAAGTGAAATGAACAAAGATATCTTCAGCATTGAATAATACAGCTTTGATATTAGACATTAAACATAATTTTCGAATAAAAAGAAGATTGTACACCGAAAGGAAAGTAAATGTATCTGTTTAATAGTGAACACCTATGTTACATGGATAATAAGGAAATGTTAAACTGTAGTATTACACACGTATCGATATCGAATAACTTCTAATTCATTAATTCTTCATGTGTTTATTACAGGTAATTCATGACTAGAATAGTTGCATACATTTATTTCGTCTGTAAAATACCTTTGGTAAGAAGACTATATAGATTCATGCCTATATATTAACGTTTCAATCTCAATTTATTTTATATAACTAACTAATCTTCCGTCACCGTACGAACACAGTTAGTATTGTTAATAGCCCATAGGACCTAAATATGCCAGTGATACACTTCCCTCGTTTTACTAGGTTTATATTTAAATTGCAGTTAGTATGTACACTTGCTGTACATAAAAGTATCTTACAAATGAAGTGAAGTATATCATTAAATTGGGCGTGTATCACTGCATATTTACACCAAAGAAAAATATGTTTTCCATGCATATTCTATACATTTTATATGAAAGAATTAAGTAGCGTAAGCATGTATTTGTTAAGTTAAGAATGTAAATGAGAGAGTATTAGATAATCGTTGATGCTTACAGAAAGCTGGAGACATTCGGTAGAAACATACCAAGTGTTACACCTAACATGATAATGTTGCTTTCATATAAAATGGAAAGTCTATGTTGTACAAGTGTTTTCTTCTCTTTTTGTTTTTTTTTGTTTTTTTTTACGTAAAATGATTAACAGAGAGGTAATTGGAAACAGCGTTTAAAATGTAATTACAAGGAAATAAATGATAAACTCATTCATACCGGTGTAAGAAACGTTTCCACACATAATATTTTATACAAAATTTAAAGGACCGATTCAAATCTGATTCTACCTTCTGTGTAAATTAAGAATTACATAAGGTTCGTCTGGATTAGTGACGTCTGTGCTGTTAGGCTGATAGCACGGATTAATAGTGTAATTGAGATTAGGTTGATGAAAACTCACCGGTTGGACACTAGTCCTTCGTCGCTCCATTTCACGGTCTTCTAGACAAAAGTCGGAATCCGAATCGGCTTTTCGAACAGCTTCATCCTAGAATAAAGCATAAGGTATCAGCAACTTTGAATCTGCTATCATTTTCTTTCAACTATCTCGTACCTGCGTCATCTGTTGCGTTGTCGTAAGAATCCTGGCTAACGGCATACAACAGACAGGTAATGTTTCCAATAACGTAGGCCTGGAGTGGGTCAAAAGCGGTTTCATGTAGCGGGTGTCAAAGTCACCCCAGATTCTGGCAAGCAATGCTTTTTCATTAGGTTTTATGCCGCTGCCTGGTAAGGATCCGTCCTGCATAGAATTATACTGTGAAATGTGAAGGATACATTGATTATCCATCCTGTATGGTAATGATGCCTTTTCAAACTTAATAGAGCACAAAACAATGCCTATCATGTTAGAGTGACATTATGTAAAATAAGTAACTGAATGGAATTTAACTAAATAAATATAAATTTGATGAAAATAATTTAAAGAACACAGTAAATGTAAGCATTGCAACTTTAAGAAACATTGAATTTTAACAATCAAGCACTTAGCATTATTATTATTATGTATTACAGAACATGCTTGATCTTTCGTAGTTATGTTTGTTGTACATTGTTAATTATGTTGGCATCTGCCTGGTTAATGAATATCAATGGATACCAGTTTCTTTTACGCTACTAATCATTAACATACAGAATGGATAAAACAAATAATACGAAACGGAATATTTAAGCTCATGCAGTTAGCACATTGAACTGACAATTAATAAATATAACAGGAAGCTTACGAAGTTAAACGTTTTAATAAAATTATTAGTAGTTAGTAGCAGCAATCATTAGTAGCAAATGTATTCGATATGTTAAAGCCAGCAATTTTAGGCATGACCATGTAAGTCGCTCATTACAAAAATTTTAAGAAATTTTAAATAGATATTTAAAATATATAAATAAGTAATATTCAAAACATTTATCCGGACACACATTGATCTTTCTAGCTTCAAGAGACAATAAACCAAAAAATAAGATGTAATACGTAATGGTCTTTGCAAACATTTTAATAAGATAATTGTTTTTTTTAAATTCTTACTTTCATTTAATTTATATTAAACACCTTGTTCAAAGGACAGAAAGCAACTCTTACAATGCTACTTGTAATGCATAAAACTAACTGTTCATGTGTTATACAATCGTGTAAAGAAAGACTATCTTAAAATTGTGGAATAAAATGCATCACGAAAAAACATAAAGGAAATATAAAGTTATATACACGTTAAGTACATGAATTGATCGTGATCACATAAATAGCATAATTCTTTAATTCATTTGAAAACATACCGGCGGACTTCTCTCCCTATGTATGTCCAGATCTCCAAAGCCACCTTCGCCACCAGACTATTAACATTAGTACGTTAAATTCCAGTATTTTTTGCTATATTAATTATTAAGCGTAATTATTTCGGATCAACAAAGCATTTTCTTATCAATTTTCTTGCAATGTAATATCGGACATGCTGGATTCTTTTGAAAAAGTTACATTCTAGTGCAAGCTATATTTTAATTGTACTAATTCTTGTGCAAAAGTAACCCAATGTTATTTAACAAATGAGACTATTTAGTAGAATCAATGTTTGTGAGTGTGTAATCGTCTCGTGTATCTTTCATGAGTAAAATAAAATAAGGAAATCGAAATATACAGATTTTGTAAGTGTTAAAAGTGCAAAGCACAGTAGTTCAGAAAATAAAAATTAAATACAGAGGATAGTAAAGATTGAACAATATTGATGCATCCATGCGCAAATGCAGTCGCTTTGAAATTCTAAAAAAGTTCGAAGAATTTCTTTCTACTAAATTAGGAATGTTGCAATGCACTCTGATACCAATATAGACATTATATCTTTTAATTTCGACCTTTCATTCGTGGAGAGATGCTTTCTGATAGCAAGACATTCTTATATAATACAAATTAAAAGTAAATCATCTTATTAAAATCTTATCTCTGATAACTCGCAGTTGATATTTTTAATAAGCAGCATTGCCAAAAAAGTATGCACATAAAAGAATAATAAAGTCAAATAATTGAAATAATAAAACATTCGATCAAAACGAAATATTGGCAGTGCACAAACTATGCTAATATTGCAACAGCTATTTACATTCCGTTCCAAGTAAAAATACTTAAAAGTCAAATTTAATACACACAAATACGTTAATGCAATTACAATTCCCTATTACTCATATTACGGCTGAAAACAAAACGCTAGTAACTTCAAAATAATTAAAAATAAGGGTAGGCTACTTACACTGCGCATTCCATTGTGTGACAATCCTTCTATTTCTTCATCTACACCAACTCTGGAATAATACAATCAGTTTAACTCAACGAATTCATAAATAAAATAATGAAAGGTAACTGTTAAAAAACTCACGGTATGTTAAACCAACTCAGGAACTGAGTTGTCGCTCCACCCTGGAAGATGACTGTTAAAATAACGATTAAACTCGTCGTTGTTAACATAGCTTGACGAGCATCGGAAACGGTATTTCTAATTGCTAGAGCAAAACTCATTGCTCCGCGTAAACCAGCAAAGAATAACATATGCTGATAATTCAGCGATATCTTTGGCTTTCGCGCCAAGTTTAATATAAAAGATAATGGATATACGTTCGCCGCGCGTCCCAATAACGCACACAGCTATGACGAAATGGTTAAGGATTTTATCAATTGTATCTCACATGGAAATTACGCAGATAGTACTTGAAGATAAGGATACGAATCCTGCGAAGATAAATCCTGGGTCAAAGTGGTGTTTCGGGAAGGTAAACATCGAAACACCGATGTAGCTGAATATAAAATTTTCCGCTAAAAAGTTCAGAAGCTCAAATAGCTGTTTCGTCCGTTGACGAGAGTCGGGGCTTAAATTATTGTACGTATAATGTGCTTGGCATATACCGCAGAATAAGACAGCAACTACACCTGCATATAAACGTTGATTCCGAATATTAGATACGTAAGATTATAGATAGATAATATAGTAAGATAATGTTTAATGCATTTTACCTGTAAGATCAGACGCTTCGGCGATTAAAAACGTGCTGTACGACATTAAAACGAATAATGCCGATTCTAGAAGAGGGAAATCTCTTACTCTGGTAAATTTAGTCAGCAAAGCAGTGATGCAGCCCATTGTAGCACCGATAAATAATGATAAACTGAATATTCCGACGAAATCGCCAAATGCTTGGAAAAATGCTACAGTTTCGAATCCACCCGAGCCTAATCGATATCGTTCTCCATAATTCTGTATGGATCTGTAACGTAAAATGTTACTTCATATCTTTTCCTTTCTGTTGAATTTCCTCAGAAGAATTTTAATATATATTTTTTTCAATACATACCCGCTAAGTACAATTGCAACTGCATCGTTTAATACACTCTCGCCGAATACTAAGGCGTATAAATTCACATCTACGTGTAGATCATTAAAAATCGAAATTATTGTCAGTGGGTCCGTGGGAGATATCAATGCACCAAAGTATAAGGTATCCAAAAATGTAAACGAGTCGGAAAGATGTGGTATCAATTGTACAAAGGCGTACATCAATGCACTGAAAATAGAAGAAACACAGATATGGGAAAAGTTTGCGATTTAAAAAGTATCCTATTCTTGCAAACAGAATTTGCTCTTTTATCTACCCGTGAGAAAAATAACAGATATATTCAATCTAAGTGACCTATGGACTGAAAATTATCAGGAGAGATGTTTCTCTCTATTGTTCTAAGAGATGTAAATAAACGTGTTGTCCCGACCAGAAAATATGCATCTCCCAATTAGTCATACATACTTGTTATTGATAAAAAGAAAAAAAAAACGTACCCAATAACAAAAGCTGATATGGATGTTCCAATCAAAGCATACATAAGAATCGCTCCCAAATTTCTAAAGAAGTATTTCTGAAACAAAAAAGGGAAAAAGTTAATGATATATCAGCCTTGAATAATAAACAATACATGCATGTCACAATGTTGCTTACACGTTTCAAGCTGTATCCTGCATGGAAAATGATTGGCGGTAGAATTATGTTAAAAAATATCTCAGGATCAAAAGTGGCCTGTAAAAATTGGAGATTTTTCTATAATTTCTTTTTACAATTACATCTAATCCTAATTAACAGCTTAATATGTTTTATTACATAATACCTTTAGATCTATCTCGTTATCTTGCTTATAAATTTCTCCCCTGAACGAATAGGCAAACGTTTTATTCTGAATAATACCGCCTCCTTTATCTTCCGGGAAACGCAGCCACAGCGTGTCCGGAGGAACTGATTGGTTGTACTTGCTACTGTTGGATGGCACAACAGGCATGTGGAGAATCGTACTACTCGTGGTGAAGCCATAACGAATTATTGCTCCTATAATTAACCCTAAAAAAAAACCCAATTAGAATTGTAACAAATATACTTGAGACATGAAGACATCGGTTTATGCCTTTTCAGACAGCACTTCCTTTGCGTTAACTCGTATCTTTTTATAATCTTATTAACACTATTTTCTCTCCAAAGATGCTGCTTATAAAATTATTATACTTTAAAACGTTTATTACTCAATTCTACTAGATTCATCTCGTAAAGATTGCCCAAATTAATAAGAGGAATATTAGAGCGACAAAGGCTTATTATGAGGCGAATTTTTTCGAAATATAATTTCGATTACTTTGAACAAAGGAATCTGGATTTAAAATAATCATAGTAAAATGTTGAATTCAAAAGATCAAGCTGTACGTACACATTTAATTTACGTATAGGTAAATACCTTAAAGGACTCAGGAATACCTGAGAAACATTGAAGAGCATTTATATTGCGGTCACGTATAAACTTTAAATGAAAAGGTATTTATCATGCATGTATATATGTAGAATAATGAAATGTCAAAAGTTTGTTGCGGTTATAATAGGCGCTAAAATTAACACTTACACAATGTATTTTAATCGCAATATTATTATAGCCGATAAACAGCGGCTATAGCAGACGACCTACCGTATATGACAGCTAGACCAGTTTCATGGAGGAACCTGAGACGGCGATGCTTAAATGTCCATATTGTTAAAACAGTCAATATCAATAGAAACGTGTATAGTAGAAGGTTCAAACTATCGAGTCTATGCAACAGCTGTGCCTTTGCGTCCAATTGAATGTCTGTCGCGGCCCCATTACACGATCCGAACGAGAAAATACACAAAATCGCGAGGAGAAGAATTCGTGCACCACCTCTCACTGCCATCTTTAATATGCGATCATTTCCTAATGAAACTGTCAGTACAGCAGTGCTGCCAACATTACTAACGACACAATCGCAGTCGCAGTCTTTGTCAAAAGAGTATCTAAACAAATCCTTTGATGAAAAATTCCTTGAAAATGATACAGATACACACATATTAAAACATCATCGAAGGAAGAAAAGTTAAATTCAATACAGCAAAGCAAATGATCGATGAAACATGTAAAATAAATGCAAAATTGATGCGTATGGCGCACGCACCACACACACTATTTCATAGATTGAAATTCACTGTTACCGTAGATCACTCCACGTGCTTCTATTGTTAAGAAGAAGACAGTCACATTTATTATCCGCATGTGTCAAATAGCAGGTCTCTAACGTGAATCAAGGATAAATAGATGGATCAATTACGTGCATACCTTTAATAAAAGTCGATCGCACAATGTCAAACCAATTTAGGAAGAATTATACGTGTGCGCTTAATAAGAAATCAACGGGATTCTGATGATTCGTAAATTATAGCGATAGATATATTATGGCACTGTCTGCCAACATGTGGAATCTTATCAAAATGTATCAGAGATTACTCACGAAATATCCAATGACCACTCAAGCGGTGCAAGCTGGTAAAAAAACAAATATGACACTTTAATATGTATATATCAAACGTTACGATATAATGTTGCGAGCGGCATGTTAATTTATCAGTATTATCGAATGGATAGGCGCGTTAATGGCACTCGGGGATCAGATGGCACAGAGTTTAGTTGAGCGGAGAAATTTTAAGGATTTAGACCTCCTACGCACAGCTCAGTTTGGTGGCATAGGACTTTTCATGACTGTAAGTACATTTGGCGCAAGTATACTTGGGCATTTTATTCGTAATGTGCATTAGTATTTTTTCCGCAACGCAGTTAATATAACTAAATACTTTGTACATTCATCATGTGCCGCTTTTCGACAGGGTCCAGCGACATGCACGTGGTATGGAATATTGGACAAACACATTGGTTCGAAGGGCGGTGTTGTAGTATTGAAAAAGGTGGTCTGTGACCAGTTACTTTTCGCACCTGTATTCATAATTGTTTTACTATCGACGATTGGTATCTTGCAAGGAAATGACTTGGAGCAATTGAAAGTAAAATTGCGTAACGAATACCCTGAAATCTTGAAGAACAATTACAAGGTAATATGATGAGGTGCCTATCAAGATAAAGTATAAAACTGCACAATATAATTTCATAAAACAAAAAAAAACTGTTTCAGGTATGGCCTCTTGTACAGCTATTAAACTTTTACTTTGTACCTCTACAATATCAGGTATTGGTAGTACAATCGGTAGCACTATTATGGAATACCTATGTTTCTTATAGGACAAGTTTAAGGGAATAGAAACAGGTATATAATGTAAATAGAAATTTATAAACATATATTTTATCAATATAAATATTAATACTATTAAATTGTGTATGTCGAGAAGCGTTCATGATAGAAGAATAAAAACTTTCACAAACTTTGGAAAAGAGTGCTATGTAATATCATTACATAAAACAATTGTAGTATTGTCACATAAGACATGATAATAGCACTGCTGTAAATAATGGATATACAAATTACGTTCAATTCTATGTTACATTCGCTCGTTTCTCTCTCTCTTTTTTTTTAACTAACTACAAAATAAAAGCTTTGTTGTAATAAATCCTTAAAAAATATGTTCACGATATCGTGAAGTACATTTGACCACGAAGGAAACTATTGTTCAACGGCGCGTAAAATTTTTCTAATTGAAATATCTACAAGGGCGTGTGTCCCTTTATAATTTAATAGTTACATTTTCTTTGTTTACCATGTAAACAGTCTTTACTTCAATGATTGCTTCCTTCAAAGATAAAAGCATGGGCAACTTTTTCTGCTTGTTTGTTAAAAACTGATACGTTTTTAATTATACTGGGTATGAACTTGGAATGTTACTACTTTTATGCGTAAACCGTTAAGTTGTTGGGCGTGAACACACATTATTCTAAAGTATTAAGTATGTACAACAACAACGTTAGATGTGTATTAAAATAAATAAAAAAATTTCATCTATAAGTTAATTGCGTGCTACTTAAGCGTATTGTCGTTAACAATTGTTCATAGTGGAACTTTTTCCGCCTTTGCGACTGCTGCTGGTATAGTCTCGTTTGTTTTAGACGATATACACGTTCCGAGTAATTCCGGACACGATATTTCATTGGACACGACCTTCTGTACTTTTTTCAGTAGATCGTAGTTGATCCGCTGAGTTATCACGGAATCGTTTCTATATAAATATAAATTATTAATTATTATTACCAAAATTGATGTTTCTTTACATTTCGATGTATGAGGAAGTACTTACTTGTACTCTGGATGCGAAGTAACTTCCTTCCTCAGCCATGCAGCAGTCGTTAATAACTCCCCAGAAGCTCTCTTTTGTATTAATTTCATGTACGCTTGTACGGTACAATGAGTATCGGCATCTACGTCCATACTAGCTAAGTACGAATTGACTAACGGTATTAGACCAGGAAAAACGCCGTCCTAAAAGAGATACACACGGTAATTATAATTGCGAGGATGCAGCGATTGATATACATAAACTCAGCAAAGGAACAGTAGCCGTACTTTTCCATTGATAATTTCATTAATGGTAAACTCTGTGTATTCCTCTTGTCCCTCGTCCTGCTTCTTCACATCCGACGTGATATCTCTGCGGAACCAGAATTTCTCTGCTATGACTGCATTCCTCCTTTGTGCACGCTCCATATTTTTGTCTACTTTACTAATCGGTATCAGTAAATTCAGTTTGTAACTTAAAATAACTCTCGTAAGAAGAACAACGAAACAGACTATAGCCGCATTCTCGAAATCCGTGATCTGGACCTCGCATGGACGGAATTCAACACGCCAGCCTATAGAAGAATTCGGCGGTGGTGGTTTAAATCGCATTGTTTGCCAATTGGTAGATTGTATGTTCTGAAAATCAAGGTATATCGTGTTGGAGTGAATTTCTCCAAGTTACATTACGCGACGAATTAACAATGACAAATCATAATTACTTCAAAGTGATCTATATCTTCCAAATCGTTTTGATGCACTTTCTCAGAGAACAACGATACAGTATCTCTGATGAATAAATGCGCTATGTGTTGCGCTAGTAAACTATCAATTCCATTGTGCAGAAGCTGTTTGTATATCTCTTCGTCGTACGTTAAGGGCACATCGTTATACTTTTCGCCTTGCTCGCTGAGATACGAATCGATGGAGTCGTATCTGGATTTGCTGATTCTGAACTTGTTCTCCTTCAAAGGCTTCAGGCCCCGCTCCTCTTGTGTTCTGCAGTCGACGGAACACGATATCACGTTCCATCGACAATCAACGTCGCTAATGTATCCTCGATAAAATGGGCTAGCTGCAGTTAGAGCCAACTGTCGAATGTTAAACAAATGTTCTGTAACGTATGCGCGAAACAATAGGCCAACAGCTAACACCGTGCCACCAGAGCTTATGTAAATATTGTTATACTTTTATATATTACTAACCATTATTGGGCATAAAGGAGTTAATTGGTCGTATAACGTTCTTGCTTCTTCGATGTTACAAGCTTGGAAAGTAAGTTGCAAACAGCAACATCCCATTCCGAAACCCATAGCATCCATGTAGATGTGATCTTCCTTTGCTGCACGAGTATGCTCGTTCTCGTTTGCAGCGTCGGAATTCTCTTTAAATGGACTCGGAACGTTTTTATCCTTATAAACTGCAAAGAGATGTTCACACTTAGCTTCAACTGAAACGGTTTACTCGGGAGGAGATTTATACATGCAGTGATTATGTAAATGCATACTGGGAATGTTTATGGCAACTTTTTCACCCCGTCGATGCCTTATATTCCTCGTTAACGTTTTGAATCGCGGGTGCCCTGGGTATATTGCTTCATCCGGAAAGTATAAACTTCTGGATGCACCACACTTGGGAGTTGGTTGGGCAGGAGGATCTGTAAAGTCGGGTGCTCCTGTCCTGCAACAGTGTTTCGATTAATAATACTTTCGACAAACATTTCAACATAATTTGTTGCATATTATTTGTAGAATTTATACCTTGGGAAACTGGTTAAGGACATTAAAAATTCGTTAGGCCCTAGTAACTGCGACGCTTCTTGCCTTCTGTACCTCATATTGGCTTCAACAACATTGAAATGCACTAACAGACCACCGTAAGGTTTTCCTGGTGTTCCTTCTAACATGTAAGCACCATATTCAGGTCTCCATAGTGATTTGATATTTCTGAACAGCAAGAGAATATTATTAGAACTGGAAACAAAAGATTTCTGTCTATCAAAGCAAACAAAATACTTACTCTGGATCGTTCTGTTCCTTTTCATTTAAAGTTCTTAATATCTCTGGAGCTCTCAAACTAAGTTTCGCGGTTTTTGCCTCGTCATCAAATTTCACAATCATGTACTCCACCTATTATTACTTATTACTTATAACAAACTGATAGAACTACATAGAATATTAGTACATAGAAACAAAAAGTGTTGACTCATGAATCTCAAGGAAGTGAATTGTAATTGGAGATAATTCAAGGCCATGCCTTATAATAGTCAAAGACCATAATTGTATGCAGTATTCTGTACTTGTTAAAATACAGAACCAAATGATTCGTCTGCAATTAAATGGAAAACTGAATCCACATGTTCCTGTATTAAATCGATAGTTGTGTAGAAGCTAAGATTTCAT
This sequence comes from Holcopasites calliopsidis, assembly GCA_023838395.1. Lineage (NCBI taxonomy): Eukaryota > Metazoa > Arthropoda > Insecta > Hymenoptera > Apidae > Holcopasites > Holcopasites calliopsidis. Next base: position 1,091,562 of record JALHAQ010000011.1, read on the forward strand.
ATATTATAGACTAACACATACATGCTCAGTAAAATAAAAAAAGAACAGTGGGCTATTTATATTACAACACTAATATTAATAAAATTTCTATGGAAGAGGGTAATACATTTCGTAATCGACACTTATTGCTGCATGACATTGCACAGTTAAATTTCCAAATGTTGTGTAATTTCAAAAAATCTAAGAATCGTATAATTACCTCATCGCCCCATTTGAGTATATAGCCTTGGCGATCCCTAAGCCTTTTGTACAGGTTAATAAATTGAATAATTCCATGCTTTCGGACGTGGTCAGCGAGATTTTTCGTTTCTTCCCAGCTCAATGGACTTCCTTCTGACAATAATCCCATATTTGCGTGGTCAATCGTTACTGTAGTTTTTTTCTAATTTAAAACGCAGTTTTCTTAAAGCAAGATCGACACAATGCGATTTGTGCCGAGACGGAACACCGAAGCACGATGCTGCTTCGCGTTCCAACGATCACGAAAATACTACGCTGGAAATGATATGAATAGCATCATTGATGCTTTCTAGACTATCTAAAGAGTTCTATCAAGCGTCCCGTCACTTTCAATGGTATATAAATCCAAGGTAATCATACCCTCCTACCATAGAACGGTGCAACTAGAGTCACTCGGAGATAGCAGGTTAAAATGTTAAGTCATCGTAACTTTGATAAAACTTAAGTAATCGTCCTGTATTAATTCTCTCTTTCACGTAATTGAACAGCTGCCAATTAAACGAGGGACACTGTTGCAAACATTTGATTAATTTATTTCGGATGACTCGTCCGTATATTATACATCGTAAACATTATTAATTAGTTCCTATTGATGAAAGATGTTCTACCGAGTCTGAATCATAATAAGAAATTCATGACTCGTAAGGTTTGATACGATAGTATAGATAAGAAGAGCACTTGTCGATATATTAAGATAAATTCAATTATCATTATGTTATCATTAAATGATTATCATGTTATTACTAAAAGTGACGATTTCGTGACGTTATGTACAATCGTACAAATTACAATTACTGTTCTTGGAAACTGTCCGTCATGTAATACAATATTTGTCAATTATAAATGTTACTCGATCTTATCTACTCGTATGACACTAATAGTTAATCAGATGGCGGGTTTAATTCTGTGTACATTTCGTACTGTAAAAATCATTTTATTGCAATGATTTACATTTTGCTGATTCGGTTTTTTTTTTTTTTAATATGATCGTGAACAGAAGTCAGATCAAAGTAGCACGTACATACGCATTATGCATATGTACTTTAATCAAACAAACCGAATCCCATGTCTTCGTCCTCAGACTCTGATTCTTCTTTCTTTTCCTCCTTCTTCTCAGCAGCAGGTGCTTCTGCTGCAGCTGGTGCAGCAGCAGGAGCAGCGGCAGCAAATTTGCTTGGGTCCTAAACAAATGTTATACAAGCATTAGTAGATGCACCCCATTTTATACAATTATTGTAATTGTATAAAGTATATTATCAGACCACGTTTGACGTATTTTTCGTCATGAACCCTACAGTGCCAGTGGGTTCAGCTATTTCTAGCTCTGACACCATTACGTAGAATTCTCAGACGGAATTGCTTTCATCATGTTTACGTTCGAGGAAGTTATTGTTCAGGTGTATACACGTCGCTAGACAATGAGGTATACGTACTTTGATGTATTCTTTAATGGTCGCCGCTTCCTGGAATTCAACATCCGTGACGGCAGCAATGGCCAACAGATTCTTGAATCCATTAGCGACACTGTGAGGAGCACTGGCTATCGTAGGATAGCCAATGGCCAAACAAACGGCAGCCAGATTCGCGACGCCGGCCATGAATTTTTCACGGAGATCCTCCGGTTTGATGTCCAAAATTTCGGGCGCGAAAATGGTGCCAGAGTCGTACACTTGTTCGACGATTAAACCGTACGAGAATGGAGAAATATTCAACATGTTCAGAAGTGTAGCTTCTGAAGCACCTACTTTGTCACCTGGTTTTAAAATGTGCACGTCGTTCTAAAACGAAAAGGACGAATTATACTCTTTGTTTAGATGAAAATAAAATGATCAGATTGTACCCATGTATGCTTACAATAATTTCAATAGTACCCTTGGAAATCTTGGTCGGAATACTCAAGGCTTGGAAGAAGGATGTTTTCTCAGGTCCAAGACCAGTGTTTTGAGCAGGAATGATTACACTCAGAGGTGCAATGGCACCTGCTCTAGCTGGGGCTCTGACTTTGTTCTCCAAGAGTTTGTCCCTTACTTCGATTAAATCTCCCCGAGTGAAAACGAAACCAACATTTCCTCGGATGTGAGGAAGGAGTTTTTCAAGTGCTGCGTTACGTTCGATATGACCACGGATGGCTTTTCTCATCATAGTATTTTTACCCATCAATACAACAGCGTTCCCGCGAAGGGACATACGGATCTGTTGCATTTGCTTGGAGCCGACATTGTCGGCACCGACGATGAAACATTTTGGGTAGTCGTCCAATAGTTGCTATAAAAAGGACGAAAAATATAAGTTATTGTTCCATGTGTATGTTAAATACATCGATTTATTATAAAATATTAAGTGCTTACAACAAGTTTGGTGAAATAATTGGACTTCCATGTTGCCTTGTCCTCCCTACCCATCTTGAAATGTGTGTAGGGACAGTTTTAACAATTTAAGGACTGGAAAATAAGGAAACCTTGTTAGAAGAGCATCCAAAGATAGCGGGAGCATATTTTTCGTGAAATTTAGAATCAGACAGCATATTTGCAATTTATAATCTTCTAATCCGCACACAGATGGGTTCTGCTATTTCTAGCTTCTGTGTGGTTCTCGGATTATCAGACACGTTTTTTTATCATCATATAATTTTTTTACTTGATTATTTTACTCGCAAATATTATACGATTACCTTGATACAGGAATACACGTATGCATAAAAGCGTAACATTCGTTTTGCGTATTATGGAATATGCAACGATATTATATTTAATGATATATCAGTAATTTCGAATTCACAAATTGGTAATATTTGTTTATTCACAAATTATATGTTCATATATTTCCGTAACGACCACATGGAATGCTAACCTCACATACGGTTCATTTTAAATCACGTGAAACAATAAAAATGTTTTATATTAATTGCATATCATTTATATATATGATGTAGCGTACATTAAACAATACTTCTAGCAAATAAAAAATATACAGGTTTTACTTTATTTCGTAAATAATGATGGAAGCTCATCTTACCTCGGCAAACTTTTCGGATGCAATGTAGAAGAAAGAGGAAGTTCACCTTCCTCCATGCTTGAGATTTGCCGGAAACGATGTAGATAGCGTATCTACGCCGCGAGTTTTCCAAATTTTTCAAATGTTCTTATTGGAAAGAGCACAGACGATGAAGTAGAACAGGAAGGATGTTTTGCATTCTTCATCTATTTTTTCCATTGAAGATTTACGTAACATACTGTACAATTGTATTATAAATGTAGAGCTCTTTGAAGTAATATTTAACGTACAATATATTTATCACAATGGCGTGGAGATGTCAGTAAATAGAATGTGAAATATTTGTAGAATTTGCATGTATAATATTTTCCTTAATTATAGAATAATTGAACCGCTATGCCTTGATGGTCAGAAGCAATTAATATACGAAATATGCGTTATTTTGCAAAGAGATTTAAAACATTTTGATTGTCCCGTAATTTAAATTGATAGAACTTCTTCCGTGCATTTTCTTAATACGTTCAGCGCAAAATCAATATCGCTTTTATTGAGAAGCGTAGAGATACAGAGCCTGAGACTGGGCCTAGGTAAATTCCTTTCTTCTAAATATGCGGGCATTACAACTGCTAAATTATTTTCGATACAAGTATCGGAAATTTTGGAAAGTAATCTTTCTTCCGTGGTACGGTCTAACTTATTCTTCAAATATACGTGTTGCACTGGCGACTCTGGGTAGCTTGAACATTCCAAACAATGAATGTTCTGTAGACCTTCGTTTATGGCTATACAGTTATCTTTCAATGACTTAAATAACTGTGGATTATTTTTCATTATGTCTAAAGAGGTAATAGCGGCAGATGTTAAAAGGGGTGGGAGAGACGCGGAGAAGCAATAACCAAGGCCTGATAGACGTTGGTGCTCGATAACAAACGATGTGCCTACGCAAAAGCCACCAATAGATCCTACAGCCCAATCCAGGGATCCTGAAAATTATATAAAGACAATTATAATTATTATAACTATTACAATACAATTTTCATGATTCACTAATAGTATTTACCCATAATCATATCGATTTCATTCCTAGGAACCCCGAAATGTTCAGTGACTCCTTTCCCATGTTTGCCAAGAGTGCCAAACGATATCGATTCATCAATGAATATTCTTAACTTATATTTTCTGCAAAGCGCGACTAATTCTGGTAATGGACAGATGTTTCCAGTATTCATATAAATACCCTCGACGATTAAAAAGCGTTTGATCTTTGCTGCTTTCTTAGGATTTTGCTCATCGATTTTTGCTTGCTTCTCCAATAAATTACAAAGGTCATTCACATCGTTATGCTTAAAATAGTTAATATTAGCTTTAGTCGCATCCAATCCTTTTTGAATAGCAAAATTCACTTTTTCATCTACAAATATAAGGTCCTTGCGTTTACAATATGCTGCGACAGCAGACGCGATTGTGCTAAACCCATATGAATATACAACAGCTTCCTCCGTTTCAGTGAAACTTGCTAGACGTTCCTCAAGTTCAAGATGAACGTCTACGGTGCCGTAGAATCCACGTGGGCCACAAGAGCCCACCCCGTACTTTCGTACTGCTGCCATCGCATCCTTTTCTATCTCCTTGTTTTCAGTCAACCCCAAGTAATTGTGCGTACCTAAATTCAAGCAGTCTTTTCCATTGACCATTATTCTTTTACCAGCTCTAGACGTCACTTCTCTTGGATTTAAAGACGGATGATGCGTTATTGGATTATTTATGAGCGGTTCAGGTACCCATTCAGAAAGTTTTTTGTCGACCTCTTCGTCGGTCGGAGTTCTTTTCTGATTCTTATAATATCTTTTAGTGACGAACCAGATAATCCAAAGTATTAAAAACGCTTCTACCACTATATGATATTGTGGTATTGTACTTAGAATGTCCATCGATTCAACAAGTAGGAATTTTGTGCTCATTTTTGTGCTTCTGTGAAATTTTGTTTACCCTGTTCTTTTTACCTCGTTGCTTAATAAGCTTTATTGTTTTGTAAATTATCGGAATGCGTGTTGTATGTTAAAGTGAAGTTAAAATGTACGTACGTGTCAAACAAATTATGATATTGCATACGGATTACAGAAACATCACTGTCAATAATTACACGATTTTACTAAATAGTTTTACTTTGCAAGTACGTCACACTACGAAATATTAAGCATAGCTGTCTCATGGCAATACATATACATATATATTGTTTAAAAAAATATCGAATAATGTTTAGTAGTTAACAATATGATTGGGGTTATTTTTTTAAAGGACTAAACCAGCGCGAGGTGGCAGCACCGAAATATCCGCATAAATGCGGAATTTTCGAAGTAACTTATATTCAAATATAATTAAAGTAATAATTCTGAGATTTTTATAGAATCTCTGCAAACATTTTACAATTATTTTTATTATCGATACGTCATCGGTAATATAGATAACATAGAGACTAGCTGAAAGATGTGTCTAAAGTATGGACTTGCTGTACAAGAAATCTTTTTGTTTCTCAATTTTCCTTAGGATGACATTTTCATTTTGAAAATAATATTGCATAAGGCGCAAAAATTTTTTGCGACAGCAATCTATTTGAATGTAGACGCATGCGCGGGCAATTCGTATAGTAGCAAGGGTAGTACTTCCGGCATCCGGCAAACGCCCCAGTGTATGTAGTAATGTCAGATCAAGCACTTGTGTATCGTGTTTTTGTTGTTTTTGCGATGAGCCGATTGTCATAAAGTGACGGTGTATATGTTGCTGAATCTCAATAAAGCATCAAGTTGGTAAGTATATACACTTTTCTCTTAATAACATTTAATAACTCGCAGCCGCTAGATATATATATTAACTGTACTGAAAACATTCCGCTATTTATGGGGTTACTGCAGTTTCTATTATTCATACTTTAAAGCCATATACATCTAAACACTCATATATGCATATGTAAGAGGAATGCAGTTTGGTAGCTGTATAATAAGCGGTAAAAAAAATTGAAACTTTATGGTTCTTTTGCAAACGATATCAAAATTGCTTTTTGGTTATGTACACGTTTAAGCTTGCGTATACCTCCTGCTGTGCATTTCGATTGTGAGTCATACTTGCTGCACCTGACACTTGACACCTGGTAACGTACTTTAATACTTTATAACATTTAGGAGCTATACGACTTTCATTCATTTCAATATTTGCATCATTGAAACGTCATTGCTATAGAAAGAATAAGCCTTTCATAATCCGCGTTCGATATTTGTAATGGAAGTAGCAGTTTTGCTATTTTGTTTTCTGTAGGGAGGGGGGGTGGAGGGGATATAGTTTACCAATGTATAAACTAATTAAATTTAAAGCTTCTATAGGACAAAGAATCCATGTCTGTCCACAAAACATATTAAATTACTTCCATTTCAAGGTATTATTTGCATCAACTCGTAATACTATTTTAGTAATTAAAAAAAGAAAAGTTGATTACCGCGATTTCGTATTATTAGGTTGGTTATATGTCCTGCGATTCTGACGCGAGATTAAAATTCCATCGTGAAAGCTGACGAAGCGAGCTATCATCATTCATCAGTTACACATCGGACGCAATCATTTTTATAATTGGTCTCTCATTATTTCTCGCGAATAATCATTTACGCAAACGATAAAATAAATTTTATTTACAATGTCCGATATTGCAAAAGCGGTGGAAGATAACTCGCGAATGATACCGGGTGCTTATAAAAAGATTTTGAATATGTGGAAAGATCGTGAGTATAAATTGCATATACTATCATGATTAATTATTATCTACGTGTTTAAATTAATTGATGGTTTCTGCAAATCTAACTATGATAATCGGTAACTTAAAACTGTAATCGACAAATGTTTTACAATTCGACTCTTTGAGTAAGTTTGCCTTAAGGAGCTCGAAATTGTGCACGGAAATCATGATTTGCATTACCGTTTTAAAACTCGCATCGGAATATCGGAATTTAAATAAATCTCATCGACGTGATTTATTAGTACCTCTTCTTACATATCCCAGCCTTTTTTGCGATAAACAACCAGATAAAAGTTACTATTATCACCTTTTATACATGCAGTATCCAGTTGTGATAACGAGTAAAATACTTTCACAGATGTACCGGAAATTGTTCGTAACATGAGTCACTCTGTGTTATTTGTATAAACGTATTTGACCATCATTTCCGATACATCTGCGCGAATCGTTTTAAACCTCAAATACCTGTATGATGCGTAATAGAGTGTGTCACTGATACATGACAGTACTCCGTGCATTGCACGAATTTTATAATCGATTAGACTTTATGATTTTAATTAATGAAACAATTTCTTATCAGCGATGATTGCTGCGTTCTTGAATTAAGTAGCAAACTGATTCCTGATTTTCGGCTAAGTGTAAACTTCCCTGTTAAAGCCAAGTTGAATTTCGCAAGTCCTGCGGTGCACGTGGCTCTTTGCCCAAGTAACTCACAACAATTTCGGGTCTCGGCCACCCTGTGGCAGCACCGTACGGTGCCGGTCGAAGCCTAAAGTGGTAGTGTATTGCGCCGGCTGCTTGCAAAGTTGCCTGTTTTGAGGGTGGACCCTGCGCCCCTCTAGATCTCGTGAATTAATATTCCAATTTTTCCCTTTGCAACGAGTATTATAATTCGAGTTTGTCCCTTTGCCGAGCGCCGATGAAGTTTGATCAATCGGAAGTGTTGGGGAATGTTTATCCTCTCTACATATTTGGGTAGTGTTCAAAGGACCAAATAATCTTCGTCAGGGAAGTTAAGTAATATTAAACCAACGACCCAAGAGTGTGCAGAATTTTTCCATTGTACACGCTCTTTAAATCTATCTCCATACTCGTTGCTGTGATTGATCCGGTGTATGAAAATCTTTGTATCAATTTGGCTAGTCAATTATCAAATGTTTGTTCCTGCATAATCTCGTTATTCGTGTACACTGGAACGATATGTGCTCGTGATTTATTTGTATATGTCTTCTTCGTGTACTGACTCTTGCAAATTATCGAATTATCAAGTTCTTCTCGTCGTTGCGGCCAATATGAAACCTGTAAACACAGTTTACGTTCGAATGAGTGCACGGGTGTTTCCGGAAAGGGCGTGAGATCGCTTTCATCTTTTTCATCATTTTACTTGCTTAAAGATAAACGCCTGCAATTGATATTTCTACGTTCGCCTTTTTATCTGTATTTCTTCAGGAGCATTTACGACAGACTCGCATTGTTATCGGACTGATTTGTGAAACGTGAACTTGGGCGTTGTTGGGATCGATCATCGCGCCATCAGGCATATTTCTCCGGGAAATGTTTTGTCATAGATCTTGTTCATATACAATAGTTTAGTCATTTTATTGCAATTGACTTTGTACGTTCTATGAGAATTTACCCAAAGTGTTTCTACAAACTGTTGCTTATAAATAATAATTAACATAGTTATCTGATTCGTTAGACGAAGACGAAACGATTTTAATACATGTTGTAGAAATATTTTATCTCTGTTACACGGACGATGAGTATAATAGTTCTTCTGATATATGTTAACTGTTAACTCTACATATTTAGTAGTTCCTGCGAAACAGAAAGGGAATAAGAGGTGTTAATTACCAATCTAATTATTCCTCTAAAGTATTTAATTGCTAGGCTACGAGCAAACACGAGCCAGCTGTGAGGGAATGTAAAGCACACTACTGTACGTTGAACAATTTATAGCGCGTGATTCCCGTGGGAAATCCGGTTGAAATGAAACACATTCGGCCGTCTAGTTTCGCTAAAATATTCAATGTACCAGTTTTACTTCGGCTGTGAGGCTCCTCCATTGAACTTAGGCCTATTCAAAGTGTTCTTATATTCTCGTCGTTAGAATCTTTACCAATATAACTCGAGTCAATAATCGTTGTATACTAAAAAAACTTTTATCTCGCCTTTCCATTTCAATCGTTACACAATAGTCCAAGATATTTAATTAAAAACTACGAGATATTAGTCAATATTTTCCCATTGTCGTCGTTTGAAGCGCAAGTATCGATTTTTACTGTGCCTTGAAAAATCGATTGGATCGATAGTCGCGATATAAAACGATAGCCGGCGTGGGGCGCCGCGTTGAAGAGAGGAGCTATCAATTTAAAAGGCTCGGTTGGAAGCCGTTTATTGCTGATACAACGGGGGAATCCATAATCGATATCGACGATGTTCAAATGCTGTGTGTGCAACAAGAGCTCGAAGAAGGAGAAGCCGAACGGCGAGGTGTCGAGGTTGACGCCGAAGCAAAGTCAGAGAGCGGTCGACTCACAGTTGATCGGCGTCAATTCTCCGAGATCCGAGGAAAACGGACCGATTCCACGGGAAGAGAAGTTGAACGGAGACGTACAGAAGTTCGACAAAGTTCCCCCGTCGATGGAGAACAATACGACGGAAGTGGTCGACGATCTGACCGTCAAGAGTCCGTTGCCTTCCGGCAAGCGTGACGAGGTCAGTGATGCGTCTCGATCGCGGACGCAATCGATAGTGAAATCGAACGACAAGGAGGCGGAGGGTGAGTTTAAAGATGGCGGTGTTGAAAAGGCGCGAAACGGACAGGAGAATGGGGTGAGCGACGCCGAGACAAATGAAATTAAAGATGCGAATGGGAAGGCAGAAGTGGATGAAAGTGACAGTATCAACGGAAGCGGGGACGGAAGAGGCGGCGTGATGGAGGCAATATTGAATGCCGGGACGCCCGGAACGGTAAAGACCAATCTTTACGACTCTTCCGCCTATATCGAGAGAACGATCGATGACGGTCCTGAGGAGGAAGGCGATGATTCTGTTTTCGAATCCTGCCCGAACGACACGAGCGCAAATAAAAAAACGCCGCCAGGTATATTATTGATGCGGACTATCAACTTTCTGTTGTAAATTCATGCGTGCAATTTTCTTACATCCCTATTTAACTTGCCGCCATTTTTTTGTTCAAAGTTTCGTCAGATTCATATTGATGTCGCTTGTAGTAGTATTTATATTAAAAAATTAAAATCGGAATGTACAATTTTTATCAGGAGGGTACTCCAGCTGCATTAAGAATTCCGCAAAACGTTGAATTGTAAATATAAAAACTTTATTATAAATATATCGGCAAGGAGGATTATCTTTTCGATTGTTTTAAATTACCAGTGAGAAAATTGCATTTAATGGGTAACATGCGGACGCTGGAGCCTACATTATTATGTACGATTCCACGCAGCTTCGTCAATTCCTCGCTGGCTATCCGAGGAGGACGACGGCGAGAACGATACAGAAGGATGCAGCGGAATGCAGGAACCACCGGCGACGCCGGTAGCTCGTGATGAGCTAGCATTGAGAAGGCACAGATTCTTCTCCGATTTATTACACGCCGCGCAAAACGCGACGGAGCACAGAGTGAGGTTTGACCCCCTAGGACCGATGGTGCACGCCGGTTAGGGCTCACCCTAAATCCATTTCTTACTTTGTATGATTTTTGGATCTTCTGCTCGAACTTGTTTCGTTTTTTTTTTAATTTAAATCTAAGCACACTGGCCGATGGTTGAAGTATTGTATTGGATTGTTCAGAAAGCTCGTAACGAAATGAGAGTATTCAGGGCTGATGCATTTATTTGAAGTTAATATTTGATTCAATGATTGTATCGATTTTCTTTTTTTTTTAATAATTGTTGAGGTAGATTGTGATTTATAATTTTAATGATGCAAATTTGACAAACAATCCAATATCACAATACTTACATGTTTCATGTGATAGGTGATAATATTATTCTTTTTAGAGCCAATGATATACGGTACATTTAAAGATATACTCGTATGAATACTTCGCATACATGGGACTTTTCTATCTTTCTCCAGTCATTTAAACATGAATAACACATCAGCATGTATACAGAATTGTTATGCAGTAGAATCATTCGAGTGAGGGTCGTGACAAACAACACGACAGATTTAAAACCTTTTTTACTCTTTCATACGTGCCCTCAGCTGTTCTATTTTTATATTCTGACCCATTTACCTTTCAACTCTGGGGTAATATTTCGTCGATGCCTGTCACTAAAAGTTATGAAACACGTTCATGGTCACAACGACCCAAATTCTTTTACACTGCAAATGCAATCCTATAAAAAGAATTCGCCTCTTAGTTCCAAGTGTTACACGAAATATTAATCAGAATATACAGCTTTTTCAAATGTGTATTTTCGCACGTCGAACGTATACAGGAATTTTTAATGGTCCGCATTTATTAATATGCAAGATCTTCCATACAAAATACACGTGTAGTATCTACCCACGCGTGATTCAATTTTCTCAGATTTCCTAAGAATAGGCCGCGGCACACACTCGCGTTGAATATCATTAGAACCGTGGTTTAGTTCTTCGACCGTTTCTGAAAAGGCCACAGGATTTCGCGCGCGGAGTCATTCATTAGTGAAAAAGTAATTCTTAATCGACGAAACGAATAATTAGGTGAGGTCTTATTTGGAGTTTAGTGTGCAGGTTGAACTTTAAGGGTAATAAGTTAAATCGCCCCTTTATTATTTCATAACTTATTTTTTGTGTTTAAAGTACGCGCAATTTGAAGATCGTTTACACTTCTGTAGTAATTTTCGTGTCGTACGTAAATTTTTATAGTAATATTAATAAGGAATAAGGTGAACCTGCCGTAATATAGAGTTTACCACCCTGTATTACATAATTTATAGTTTGTAAAAACATTTTCAAGTGCAGGAAGATTTATTTGTACTATAACACTCCTCTTGCAACATGATGATCTAGTGGCTGTGGATGTTAACATGACTATTTATATATTCATTCTATATTTAATGTACCTGTTATAAACGAGAACATTCTGGAATATGTTTTCTCCAATCGCCGAAAGTTAGATTTTATTAAATAACTTTCACATAGCATTTCTCACTCTCGTCTTTATATATAAATTCTATTCCTTTGATTTACAATATTTCATGTACAGTAGTACAATCACGAGAAAACATTTTTATTCCTTTATAAGATTGTACGAATGTTCGAATCTTTGCATGCACTCATCGTCAAATCAGGCTTATAACATTTTTATATTAAATATATTAGAGAATTTCCTGCGTATCCTACGAAATATGTATTATAATTAAAGGTTGCGAGGCTAGCGACAAGGAGGAACATTTAGAAGAACTGGTCAATAGATTAGAGGACGTTACCAGAAGATTGGAGAAAGTGAGAGCTCATTCCGTGACTGAAACACAGGATTCTGCTGTTCAGACAAGCACACCATCACCAAAGAGATCTCAGGTCATCAAAAATAGCGAAGCAGTGCAGACATCTACTCCTGTTCATTCAACTAACAAACAAGCATCAGAGAAACCTATTATCATGTCAGTGGCAGGCTACGAAGATCTTTTAGCTGGTCCTGTGAAGGAGTATTTGCAGTTGAGCGAGAAAATTGGCGGAGATGTGGCTGCTCATAGCAAGCTTGTAGAGAAGGCCTTTCAGTAAGTAATTTACTATCAACTTCCTTCATTTCACGCTCTCATACATATTTATCAAAGTTACTAATTATTGTACTCTTTCTTTTCGTAGAATTCAGCTTGCTTTCATTCAAACTGCCGCGAGCCGGCCTGCTCCGGCGAATCAATCAGAGCAAATATCACTGCTCGCGCCAACATCTACGCAAATTCAACAGATTCAAGAATTCCGCGAGAAGAACAGAGGGTCTCAGTTCTTCAATCATTTGTCAGCGATCAGCGAAAGTATCCCAGCTTTGGGATGGGTCGCGGTATCGCCGACACCAGCTCCTTACGTGAAAGAAATGAACGACGCTGGACAATTCTATACTAATCGTGTGCTAAAGGAATGGAAAGAGAAGTAAGTTTACGTTGTAGACAGTTAGCTAAACGTTGCGCACTATATGCTTAATACTTATTAACATTACGATACGTGATTCGTGTGTTGGAAATTGGCAATGCGAAATTCATTCGGCTTTTTAAATTTGCAGGAATAAAGTGCACGCCGATTGGTGCAAGGCTTGGGTACAGACACTGAGCGAACTTCAACAGTACGTGCGTCAGCATCACACGACGGGACTGGTATGGGCAAAAACTGGCTCCGCACCAGTGGGCATACCGCCACCCCCACCACCTTGTCCCATGCCTATGGGAGACGTAGCGCCAGTAAACATTAACGATGATAGAAGCGCTCTTTTCGCTGAAATCAATCAGGGAGAGGCTATTACAAAGAGTAAATATATACATCCCATTTCTTACCACACGAATATAATCAAAACTGTAAGCTTATAAAATTAATTATCATTCTTTACAGATTTAAAGAAAGTCACTTCAGACATGCAGACACACAAAAATCCGTCACTAAGAACTGGACCGGCGCCGTTTAAAGCGCCAGTCGTTGGCAATTCTGTGCCAACGAAGAGCATACCGCCTGCAAATATGCCGATTGATAAGCCTCCCGTTTTTACGAGAGACGGGAAGAAGTGGCTCGTGGTAAATAATAATACGCGCTTTATTTCTCATGTTTTAACACATTTATTTCCATTACGGAATTTATTGTTCCGTCGCAGGAATACCACAAAGGTAACAAGGATCTGGTGATCGACAACGTGGAGATGAACAACGTGATATACATGTTCAGATGTCAAGATAGTACCTTAGTTATCAAAGGTAAAGTGAACTCGATCGTCATGGATTCGTGTCGCAAGTCGTCGGTCGTGTTCGACTCCGTTGTGTCCAGCATCGAGTTCGTCAACTGCCAGAGCGTGCAAATGCAGGTAAGTCATTTATTTTTCAATGCGAAATGTTTTTTTTTTGCTTTGCGATAAAAGTCCGTGTAAAAAGATCGTTTATTTCCAAATAAACAGACACATGTGTATATAGGTATATATATGTACAATATAATTACACGGAGTACACGTTCTATATTAGAAAAATAAAGGTACGATATCACAAAAAAATACAATAGGGACCATTAATTACGAATTTTCGGAATGCAGACGATTACTTGCGATCTGTCTAATTTCACTTCGACTTTTTGTGGCCCAATACCAGTTTTGTACAGACGTTTTGCAGTTCCTCTAGATGCCCGAAATTCGGCTCCTGATGCAGAATTTCGAGCAACGCTATGTACTCTTCGTTGTTCAACTCTTTCGGCGTTCCGCATATTTGGAATTTATTTAATAAGCTCTTAGGTTGTTCCGAAATACTTCCCAAATCCGAAATCGACGTACTGGTATCGATCACCGAGGGTTTCGCGGTCACATCGATCTCCCTTTGTTCCACCGACAGAAAGCAGAGATTTTTTAATTTACCGTTCACCAAGATATTAGCCAGCGAGTCATCTTGCGCTTTCAAAGCCGACACACTTGTCGATGTTTGGTTTACTTCGTTGCCATTTATCACGGAGGAAACGACAGTGACAACATTACGCATAGGATTGCTCTCATTTTCTGCTGGAAGATCTCCAAGGCTTACATTCTTTACATTAGCTTGATTTTCTTGCAACATCTGTGCATCCATGTTTCTATTTTTTACGTATTCCAAGAATTTATTCGGATCCACTATTTTCGTGGTGTTGTGATCGTACTTCGTGAATATGTTCACATAGATCACCATGCGCTCCTGAGGAGGAATACTATGGCTACCGGATGGTTCGTTTAAGCTTTGATGGGATATCTTCATGGAATCGTGCTTATGATTATTCTTCTTTCTCTCCGCATAATCCTTCTCGTATTCCATGCACGCATCGTTGCTCTTCGATCTACCCTCCATTTGTATATCCTCCTCCATATTTGGATTCTTCTCGCACAGATCGTCCCTGCAGAACATGGTCATCGTCAACGGCCCTCTCACTGGACTCTTAGGTCGCGATTCGCCCTCAGATTTTCTAGCTGCCTCCAATCTACTTTTTAACACCGGTATACAAGACCTTGACGAAGTCTTCGGCGTCAATGACAGTGGTTTCAAGTAGCTTTTCAATCTCGATTTCATTTCTAACGATTTACTGCAGTTGATGGAGTTCGTATTAGTCGCGGGTTCGTGTAACTGCGAGTCAACTTGCCTCGGCGACTCGCTTGTACGATAATTAATTTGCGACCTGGATCGCTTCTTGTCCAAGTGAACATCGTTAAATCTGCTGCGTCTAGGTTCCGCGGACAAGTCCCTCGACCTTCTATCTAATAAATTTGTATTGCTTTCTCGTTTCAATTTTATTGCGTCCATTGTGTCGGATTTCAAACCTTTCGCGTGTGGAACGTTTTGCTTCAATTTTCCAAACCCCGGCGTGTAATTCTCGTGGCACCTGGTTTTCACCGTCGCGTTCATTACTTTCGTTGCTGGATTTTCTTTTGCATCCCTTGGGGAATATTGTCGCGGCGACGTGCTCGACCAGAGAATACATTGCTCTGTATTTAATTGTTCTGCTTTATTCCGCTGCGAATTAGATTGTGATTTATCGTGCAAAGTCGTCGCGTTATTAAAAATTTCATTGCTATTCGTTTCCTTTCTTGGCGATACGTTCCTCTCCTCTGTACAGTCTTTGGAGGAATGCGAATCTTTCTTATTATGCCTACTATTCTGAGACTTTGCAGATTTTTTACTGTCACGTTCATTAATCGAACCCCTGTTAGACGATACTGTAACATCAGTCTCTTTAAATTCATCGCACATGGAAGTAGATTGTGCTTCGGTATTTCCAGTGTCTCTAAAATTCTTGTTCTTATTACGAACTTTGTTTTCCTCTTCCTTCTGTACACACAACTTTGAACGAGAATACTCTTCCAGATTTGTTGAATACGCGTTGTTTAATTTTATAATGGAACTCGGAGCTTCATCTGTAAAATACATACTACTGCGTGGAGAACTGAGGTTGCAGTACGATTTATAACACTCCGTCTCATTAACGAGTCCCTCGTTAACCAATATATTGTGTTCTTGCAAATTCTCCTTCTCACTGTACGCAACGTCTGTCTTTTGAGAGAACGTCTTCTCGTCACTCTCCTCGATGCGGTCGTCGCTGGAATTGTTATTAACGTTCGCCCAATTCGAATCGACTTTTTCCTCCTCCAAGGATTTGTTACTAGCTACGGACGGTGGTCCGGGGATGTTGGAATCGTTCGAATTGTTCATACTGGACGTTATCTCGACCGAGGTCTCTTTGCTTCCGCAAGAAGACGACTCGTATTCCGCGACATCATTTTCAATCATGTGCATTTCATTTATTTGTTCCACGTTTGAACCTTGTGTTTTCCCGATTAGGGAACAGGCACCGGGGTTCCTTTTCAGAGCCAGGTTTGGACTTTCCGTTGAAATTTCAGCCTCCTTCATGTGCTCATTGTTGTTCGATGTATCCTGCGTGTCTGTATTCAATCCATCTTTCGAATTTTCAATATACCGCACGTTGGCGTACTTCTCCAAGCACTTAGGAGTCACAAAATGGCATGCATCGACTTTAGGCGGATTCTCCGTCTCTTCGTCCAGCAAGGATCCGCCCAAGTTCTGCGAGAACAATTCCACGCTGTTGATACTGCGGTATATAAATTCGTTTATGCTATTCATTCGCGTGAAATGCTCCTCGAAGCCCTGCTTCTGGGGCGCATACTTGTAAAGTTCGTTCCCATTCGATTCTGCTGCATTCATGCAACTCGAAAACTCCGCAAGGTTCTCCTCGGACTTGTCCATGGTATCGTTCAAGTATCTCAATTCCAAACTGCCGGCAATCACTTCTGTAGACTCAGTATCTCGAAAGTGATTGCGTTTCGAGAAAGACAGCTGATTGCTAACGCCTGCCTCTTCCTGAACGACATTACTGAAGCTGAAATACTCGGACGGCGAAGCGAGATTTCGCGCAGAGTCCAAGAGCTCCTGCTCGTTGGAATCGTTAACTTTATTAAACCCGTTCTGTTGGGAAAAGTTGAACGCGTCACTGTTGTACTGCTTGTCCTGCTTCAGATTGAAAAACATATACGTTCTACTGGTTTTATCGGTGGAACTGCTGACGGACTGCTCCTCGGATATGATGTCCAAAATCTTTGATTGAAGATTTTTGCCGCCGTAGGAGTATTTATCTTGATCGGGCGAGGACTGATTATTTAGCCCTTCTATTTTATTGTCTATGTAATATACGTTTTCCAGTTCGACACGAGTTAGTAGTGCCTGTTTGAATTGTAGGGCTTCTTGTAGCAACAAAGCTGTAGGTTTATCTTCGAGCTCGCTGTCCTTTGATAATTCGGTGTGACTCGATCTCGGTGTCGTCGTATCTTCGTCGATGTCCATTGGAACTGGATACTGATCGGACAAGCTTATCGACCTTGTCCTTTCATTCCTCTCGATGTACAAATCCGGCAGTGCCATTTCCTTACTAAAATCCCTTCCTTCAGAGGAATCGGAGGAAAGGGCGTAGTACACCCTTTCAGGAATTTTCTCGTACTTCACACTGGACACGTGGAGGATCCTGTTGCTAATCAATTCCACCTCGTGTTCATTGGAAGCAGACATCTTAAACCCAGCTGCTTCTCCGAAAGAGCGGTCCTTCACATTACTCACGCAAGTGTTGAACACGGTAGAGTAATTTTGTATAGATACCACTGAGCTTATTCCCGTCTCGTCGCTTTCGTACTGATCAGAACTGGTCGATGCCGTCCATTGCAATTCCCTGCAGCCACGTTTAGTCTCCTTAAAATTCACCTTGCTCCTCTTCTCGTTCCAGCTTCCAGCTTCTGCCGCCACCGGGACAATAATGTCCACACCCTTTTGACGAACGCCAATATTCTCCTTATTCTGATCCTCCAATAGCTGCGCGTCATGATTCTGTACTTCATACATGCGCAAAACATTGTGCAAGCTTTCCAATTTTTTCTTCACTTGGTACAATGTTTCCTGAGACGTCTCCATGAATTGTTTCCCATTATACGACTTTGGGATCAACACGTTCGAGGTGGATTGCTGGGGGAACATGTCCGAGTAAAATGTTACGTTCATGCTCGAGGGTAGCAAACGTTTGTCGATCAATTTTATCATTGGACGTAGCGCGCTCGATAAATTTTGATCCTTATTTTGCTCTCTCTTATCCGCGTCTTCGGTATTCTTCTCTTCTTCCACGTCTTCCCGCTTTTCATTTCTGTTTTCTTTAGTTGCCTTGCGATCCCCATTTACGTTATTCAGATATATCTTTTTGATACACTGTTGTTGCTGCAACAGAATCGAACAGATTATTAGCGAGTATGTGTAATCATTTTTTTTTTGTTTATATTGTCTCAGGTTCACTTACCTGCGTGTCAGAGCGAAAATTTCTAATCGGCGTTTCATCGGTGGTGTCAGACGAACTGCATACCAATCCAAGGCTTTTATTGCTATCGTGTAACTGTTTCAAGTATCGTTTGCAATCGTCCATGGTTCTAGTGAACTTCTTGCATGCGACAGTGACTCTCTCGTTTTTGATACACTTGGAGCTGCGGCAGGCTTTTCTCCTCGGTTTACCGTTCCTCTTTTTCGGGAACAGCGGAAGGGATATCGCGTTTCGATGCTGCACTTCGTAATTTTCCTTTCGTAACGCGTCGCACTGCCTTTCGTTTATGTTTGTAAATAACGGAC
This sequence comes from Holcopasites calliopsidis, assembly GCA_023838395.1. Lineage (NCBI taxonomy): Eukaryota > Metazoa > Arthropoda > Insecta > Hymenoptera > Apidae > Holcopasites > Holcopasites calliopsidis. The sequence continues at coordinate 1,110,420 of JALHAQ010000011.1, forward strand.
CTAGTCTGGAAGCGAATTTGACTCACTATATGCCAATCGGGCGGCTGTGATTACAGTCTCGACTTGTAATTGTACTTTAAGGATTTATCACTGCTACTTTTCGAGGATTTGCTGCTGTACCCCATAGATAGGTTCTCTTGCCGAAGGTAAGGGTACACGGGCCTCTTCTTCTTCGCGTCGAACAATTCTGTTAGGCGGTACTCCGAGGGGCAATACTTCGAGTACGATTCGTTTCTTTTGGGGCTGGAAAGATGAAACTTTTTATCGAATTAAAGGAAATGCTTGCTTTAATCCAATTTATGAGACTTACGATATTAAGCAATAAAAAATATTCATATGATGGGAAATGTATGAACAACTTCTTTTTTCTTTAATTCATTAATTTACTTGTAATAGGAAAGAGGGAAATGTTGGCAATATTTTCAATGCATCAACGATTAATTGAATACCTTAACAGTACATGCTTTATCCAATTGTCGCGATCGTTTGGATTAGACAAAGTCAGCCTGAGATTTCGAAAATTCCTCCGAAAGTTCGATTTCTGTACCTGGTGAGGCAATGGCCAGTTACCGTATTGCAACTTGTACGTCAGTATGTTAACTTTCAGCTCGAGGTCCTCCACTTTATATCCCACTTTATTAAGGATCTCTCCGTCCACAGGTTTTTCATCAGGATATCTTACCATGGAATATATTATGCGCAGCAGTAGCATGCATACGATGAATACAGCCAGTACCTTTAAATACGATTAACATTACAATCAATCCATACTTTTTCCTACATTTAATATAGGTACAACTGTCTGTTATCTTTTCTTTTTTTTTGTGAACATAGCGTTCAGATACAAAAAGCCATGACTATTTTCAACAACTTACCTGACCGCTATGTTCATATATTCATAGACCTCTAATTCATTGCAAGTCAAAAATAATAATTCTCTGTACCCGCCAGCCTATGCTCTCGTTTCTCAAACAGTCGAGGACGTCCGTAACTATTTCACTCCAAACGTAATTTGCGATCGCTTTTGGACATTCCCTCCAGTCCACTTCGCAGATCATTTGCACGGGTTCAAGATTTCCGCCTGTGTACGTCAATCCTTTCGATTATTTCAATTTCAAACGAGAATCATCGCGAAATAGCTTTATTTATTTGTTCTTTTGGAGATACAAATGTACAGGCTACAATTAATGTTTATTATCAATCGCATCGAGAATGAGAAAGCGTCTTACCGAATTGCCAATGCATTTTTTCAAAGGAGACTGTTATCGATTGCCTTTAATTGTGCTGTAAAAGATATTAATTGTAGGTTTCAAGATGTCATTGATTTCTACCTACAATTATGTTATTATTTGAAATGTGTACTACATGAAATGTGGAAGATCGAAAGATGAAAGTAGAAGATCGTCGGTTGTTCCTCTTCGATATGCAAAATATCGATAAAAGATAAGTAGTTTATTCGATTTTTCTTTTGTACATTCAAGGTGCTAGGGAAGGTACCAACTATTTCCATCGACAAAACGGACGGTTGTCAGATGTATTTGAGCCCGGAATCGCTCAACGTGGAATTTATTAGCAGCAAATCTAGCGAGATGAACGTTATGGTACCCCAAGGAAATGGAGATTACGTAAGTACCTTTGCAATTAACAATTTCGTTAAATATCTTCTTTTACTATGTTATATTTTTTTACAGTCGGAGTATCCCATACCGGAGCAATTCAAGACGACGATCAGTTCGAAAGGTCTCAGCACGATCGCAGTCGATTCATTGGGCTAAAAGTCGTCGGTAATTCAACAATTCATAGCCTAAACTAATCTAAACGAGTACAGCTCATTATTAGACGCGTACGATATTCAGAGGATTCGACGATCTATTATTTATTGCTTCTTTCTTTTTTGATTAATTTAAGAATTAGAAGAAGGGCGGAGATATAGAGGATACGAATACATTTCTGGAAAGCACATAGAATTGAATTAGATAAATCGATTCAACATTTTTTTTTGTCTATCATCACAGCTCTGTTTTATTTCTAAGGTATTTACGTTTTTGGTGAAGATGACCGATTCTATTCGATCTGAAATTAGGATCGTTTTGAAACGACGCTCAATTTGACGGGTCTTCTCAAATTTGCATGTAATCTACCAGTCTGCGACTCGATATTTTGTAATATAGAATTAATTAGACTAACATAACGATTATGATTCACTTTAGAATGTAATAGAATAGAATAGAATCGATATTCTTCACGTGGGAACGTTTTTACGCACGTTGGTGCTCTGGAATCAGAAGACTGTAGGTTCGATTTAAAATGTAAAAAGGTATGGACAAAAGTTTCTCCCAATCTTCGAACCTTCGGACCTTTTATACATTTACACTATTTTTTATCGTGATCGAACTTTTGTCCAAACCGCTTCGATCGCTTCGAGAGATTTTCCAATCGACTCGCCAAGGAATTGCCGCTCGATGCTTTTAATGAAAGTGGAGCGAGCTTCGCAAATATACACAGTATCTAAAAGAAAACCAGAAATAGAAAACATTCGCGAGAAACGTTTATCAAAAACTTTAGCTATATCATATCAGTAGCTCGGTGCATCCCATTTCAGACTTTTGCTACTTCACTAGCCCGATTTCGTTGTGTCATTTTATTCATTTGGTTCCAATCAGTATTATTCCACGGAATTGCATTAATTGAAAAATTTGTATAACGTACGTTTTTAATTTGCATGGGAATTATAAGTTACTGCCTTTCATTTCGCCGGTCTTCCGAGTTTCTATAAATGTTCGTGATGTGTAAATAGAACGGAGGGGTGAATTTACTTTACGAATGTCGATCGATCGATCGCCCCAGTGCGTTTGAGAACTCCCGGAATTGAACGATACGCGTAGATAAAAAAAAATAATCAAAAGAAAAAGGAAAAGCTAGAAATGGTTGTGCAAAACATATTGTACTCGATATCGTATTCTCGAGGAGCGTGCTGTTTGAACGTGACATAAATTACCACATTGTGATTTTTACCACTCGGTATATTGTGCTAATCGTAGGTGTAATCTAATGTTTAGAACTATTACTTAAAGGCACGATCTAGAACGACAGGATTATGAAATAATAGAATAACAGTATGAATCTAAATAGCGGTTCGATCCTTTTTACAACAGAGAAAAGGGTAGAAAGTTGGGCCGCAATTTTTCTATCGTTGGTATGGTACTAAAACACACTAGTTTGATTATCAAACGGTGATTATTTTACTGAGATTATTTACCATAAGGATCGTACTGCCTTCATCCCTAATGCAGTAGACTTTAACAACCTTCGTTTCTTTTTAATATCGATATAATATTATCGAGAGTAATTAATATTTATTTCTAAGCATGATTTTCAGTGCTACTTCTGATTGTCCTAATAAAACAGATTAATATACCATTTAAGTGATTTCATATTCTAATTCTTTTTAATTTACAGGTGTTATCCACGCATCACTTAAATACTATTACAGTATTGTAGAATTAAACAATCAACTTGCATATAATATTATTAAAAATTCTTATTTATTAGTATCGAACGAACTATTTTACATAATTAGATACGACGTATATATACACACATGCACGTTACATTAAAAATCGTTGAGATGACGAAAGGACTAATTAGTACGATATACATGGCCTTAAGATTCGTTTCGTAAAAAAAGAAATCAAAAGAATCAAAATGCCAGGCTCGTGTAATGTTTCTATGCTGGCATAGTGTTCCTGAGTCAAATACAAGTGACTCAAGAATACTATTTCTTCGCGAATCTTTCTGTGGTGTTTAAACGTATAGAGTCGCGAATAATCTCCTAACGCATAGTCATTAGCAGATCTATATCTCTGTAACGCAAACATATTAATATTAAATATCGGACGGAAAGATAATTGTATAGATGCGTATAAGTAAACGTTTACGGTGTCGTTGATCATATCGTTAATGGTGGAAACTGTATCAAACACCGATTTATTGATACGCTTTCCAACATTTATCTTCAACTTTTGATTTCTAACTACATATTGCACATCTATATAAAATCGACGAACAATTAATATTTTACAGTACCGTTTCCAAAAATTCATTGCGCCTTTTGCAATCGAATTGTCTTGAAACGTTTTGCGATTACATTCAACACTTCTTTTTTTTTACTTATTTAGCAATCGTTTTGTCTTTTCTTCTCATTTGTTTTTTAAATTGACATTGTTGTCAGTTACTGCAATCTATTCCCAACCAGCAGAATATCTTTACTGCCAGCCTGTAGAGTTGAAACAAAATTGTATCTTATAAAATTCATTAATCGTTCGTTTAAAGCATATGATGGGGCAAAAATAAATACAGTCAGTCTTCTTTTCTTTTTCATTATAAATTAGTGGGGCAGTTACGCTCGTCGCTGCCGTCAGAACATTCTAAGAATCCGTTGCATATTCGAGACTTTGGCAGGCATTCGCCGAGAGGACATCGATGACCCTTGCAGGTGGCTATCGAAGGGCGAATATCATCCCTTGAGATCTCGTACTCGATCCAGGGAAGGTAGTGATGCACTTTTGTGTAGACTCCGGGTCTTCCGGGTCTGGCGCAACCGTAGCCATTCGATGTGATGCCTGAAAGAAAGTAGTTAGAGCTTATAGAACAGCGCAAATATAATGACACAATTATATAGTATTAATTATTATTTAAGAGCATTCAATTCTACTGTCCTTTTTCACCATCTCTCTGTTTTCCCATTCAAACAGGTACCCTTACCATGAAGAGTGTACTTGTTGTCCGATCCCGAGCAAACCAAAGGTCCACCACTGTCTCCCAAGCAAGCATCTCTTCCGCCATCCTTCAATCCCGCGCAAAGCATTCCTGCTGTAATCCTGTACAACGGAAGGAACAGAGTCTTCCTTCGACACTCCTCCGTGGAGATCACAGGAAGCTGCACTTCTTGTAAGGTATCAGCTGTTTATTAAAAATACTAGTATTGATCTGATACACTTTTAAAGATACCGTGAATGTTTCTTTCTTTTTTTTTTAAATATTCATTGTACTCACGGAAGATCCTTCCAATTTCGAATAGTTGTCCCCAACCGGTTACTGTACACGATGTACCACTTTTCGGCTCCGATTGAGGAAGACAGACTGGTCTGACGTAGTCGCTGAAGATTACTGGTTCCTCGAGTCTCAGCATAGCTATATCGTTTATGAAACCGTGATCGATGTAATCAGGATGCAGGGATACGTGATCCAGACGTAGAACTTGCTCGTAGGGACTTGGAAAGCTTCCTCTGCGAGTAGCGCCGATCCTTGCCACCCAATATTCATCTTGCGCGCTGTATTAGACATTTGCATATAGGGCAAGGAATCGTTTTCTTTTATTTAGTTTTGTTTTACTTACTGGTAAAAGCAATGTGCTGCGGATAGAATCCATCTTTCGTTTATGAGGGCTCCTCCGCATTGATAATCGCCTTCCTTGTACAGAGCCACTTGCCATGGCCAGCTTCCCGTCGTAGAGCTTCCGCCTCCGACTATCCTGGAACGACGAGAAACGTTCGATCTGCCTCAATATAATATTTATTAATTCTCTGTGCTTCTTCGCACAGCCAATCTACTCAAATTCAATCTCTGAGCAACAAGTAAATCACTACCAGAGAAAAAAAGCAGTCGAATGTTTCAAGAAGTCTAATGCGCCTTGCCTTTTATTACATTAGTTTCTCATCTCGAATCGTTTACGATACAATTCAAACTTTATGTTCGAATCATTTGGAGCATCTTCTTGCGCTTGATGAATTATTATCGAGGCGCATCGTGCAGAGGGGCATTGACCCCGAGGGTATTTGTACAGAAATAGTTTTGCAAATGATCCGGTCGGTGTATAATTATGGGAAACTGGTTCAGTCAGTGTACCTGGCCTGGGACGGTGGCTGCGTTCTTATTCCGCACTCAAGGTTCTTGCACTTGACCCTGAGAATCTCCCCGCTGGGGCATTCGGTTGGCTTGAAAGTCAGTATCGTTTTATCCAGGGGTTTCTCGTTGTACGACAGAGTATAATACGATCTTGCCGACGTTGGTCTCCCGTCCAGCACTTTCTCCACGCTTTCGTAATCTCTGAAAGACGTAGCAACAAACCCATGAATGTGTGTCTTTATATTTTCCTCGTCACATGACACTGGTTGCTCCATTTAACTTAATCACTCAACTGTTATACTTTGGATAATAATTAAGAGTTTCTTGTGTTTTTTAATAATGGGCAAAATAAGATGGAATATGATTTTTGTAAAATACTTACTGGTAGGTAATCGCCTTGCAAACTGCTCTACCAAGATCTTCGATGGTCCATGCGGCTTGCCTCTCCTGAAGAAGACTGTCCATTCCACTCAGGCACAATTTCCCCCATTTTCCATTCTTTCGAATGCTCAGGTACCCCTTATCATTATAATTATTGATTTCCTTCTTCAGGTTCATCAACGACGTCGTTCCATTCTTCTTCGCACTTATATGAACCGAGTTTGCATGATTTAATACCTCCTTGGCATTCGATGATATTTCTCTGCCAGAGACGAAGGTAGTGGTGGCGTTAAACTGTTCACGATTTCCGTGAAAAGTTTCATCCCTGCCGCTTATAATTTTCTCTAACTGAACTTCACCTTTGAACGCGTGTAAAGTGGTTGATTCTGAGATCGAGGATTCCACAGCTTCCTGGTCGTAAAGGATTTCCTTGTCGGTGGTGGACTCTGTTTCCGAAAGGTGGTCGTGAAACGTTGGAAGTTTATCTTTGGTCACAGTTGGAATCATCTCTGAATTATTCTCGTCTTTGATGAAAGTACTCGGTTCCTCATGATTCAACATCGAATCGTCTTCTATCAGTGCTGCGCACTTTTTCTCATCCTCTCCCCCGGGACAATCGCTGTAGCCGTTGCAAACTTTGTCCTGATTTATGCAGGACCGACTGTTGCCGCAAACGAATTGTCCCTCCTCGCACCAATCTGATAAAAAATTATACAAATATTAAGGAAATTTTTATTGAATACGTTTCGGTAAAACCCTGCTCATTTCTTTAATGTTTGGATATATACCGCAGTCAGTTTCATCGGAATAATCCCAGCAATCCGCAACGCCGTCGCAAATCTTCTGGTGCAAGAGCTGCGCCTTTAAAAAATCAGCGCACGTACAGTTCGCCTCGTCTTCTGAATTCGGACATTCACCCAGCATGTTGCATCTACCGCTCGAAGGCAGGCATTTACCATCGCTGCATAGGAAGCCGAAGCATTCGTCTGCGAAAACGTATAAATGAAAAAATCTTGGATTGTACCTAAAGCCTAAAAAAATCTAAAGCAGCTGTTTAACAAAATCTCATTATGCATCAAAACGAAATGGTTGATATAGAAAAAGATTTCTGCAGCGCGATAGGCAGAGCAGAAATGTGTAGATCTGAGAAATTACCAGTTTGCAAATTTCCCTCGGTGCTAGAAATCATTTTATCAGTGCGATCTTCAATCTTGGTCAAGATCTTCGTGAATATCTCCACTCCATCTCGGGTCATAGTGATTCCTGCGCTCGAGTTCATCAAAGTTTCATTGCCCGTAGCGATATCGGCGATTTCTTTCAGTTTGCTGAAATCAGGCAATGGTCGATGGACCTCCGGTCGCATATTTGATTTCACATTCGACGCATGGGACACTGCGACATTTGGTCTTGAAGTATTCTTGCTTTTCACAGGCTGATTCTCCGTTCCGACATCGGCGAACTGCTTCAGCTTTTCCAACAGAAATCGACTTTCCTCGATCGTAGAAATTTTCCTATCCGACGTCTGCACGTTCGGAGACTTCAAAACCAGTGGCTTCTCTGTCCACGTAAGTGCTTCCTTGTTAGGACTTTGTTCTCTAAAGGACCGGTTTTCCTCTTTGCTTAAAGGGGTAGACGTTTCCTCTTTGATGGATTCTGAATTCATCATCGGAAGTGATGTCGAATTGGTGACCAAGAATTTTAGTACAACGGGATCCCCCTTAAAGTTCGAGGACACTTTAGTGCTAATCGATGTTACAACTTCGACAATTTGTTCAACCCTGGCTTGACTTTTATTTAATTTCTCTTCGTCATTCGCATTGGTCTGAAACGTTATGTTGCCTTGATTTTTATCGGGAACACCGAATAATTGCTCCAAAAGGATGCTATCGTCCGAGGAACTTCGATTGCTAGACTCCTCTTTGATTTTTGATGTTTTCTCTCGATCGATCTTGGGCCTGGGTCTGACTGGTCTACCAATCCCTGTGTTACTTTTCACAGGAGCTAGCGTGACCAAGTTCTCCACTACGTAAGCTTTCAAGGTATCATTGTAAATCTTCTCTTTGGTTTCTAGAGAACTGGATGATCGATTTATGGCTCCATTGGAAAAGGAACTTTCCCCTTCGTTTTTAATTGGTGACTTATTCCCCGACGAACTGTTGTTTTCTCCTGTCTCTCCAGGCGTGTGCTTCAAAGTATCGATTTCGATGAAGGTAGAATTCCTGGATATGCTCGCTGTGAATCTACTTGGCAAGGTTTCTTTGTTTCCCTCGTTCCTCACAATTAATTTGTCTGCGTTATTAAACAACGGATGTATCATCTCCGAGTAGGCTTCTGTCGTGCTCAATTTCAGAATCTTTTCGTCGTCTATCACGCTCTCCGTATTCGTTTCAGTCGTTAGTTCAGACAGTTCAATCATTCCATATTTCGCGGGAATATTTGCTTCGTCAGGATTGCTATCTTTTTTCTGCACAGACGTTTCGATATGATCATTCAAATTTCCTGGCAGAGCTTTTATCGCTTCCTTTTCAGTTGTATCTGTCCTAGAATTATTTTCTTTGTTCAAATTCTCGTCTTGTTTAGTGACATGGCTAATTACTTCTTCGCTTATTGTACTGTCTGTTGCAGTATTTATGCTCTCCTTTACTGATTCTATTTTATCATTCTTATCAGAATTTACTACTGAAGCAATCTTGTCCACGGGAATCGTGTGTCTGAACGGTTTCAAAGTTCCAGAACTGGCGATCAAACTTGGCTTCCTTGCAGCCCCGTTCAAATCGGCCGTTTTATAGCTCGTGTAAACTGGTTCCTGTAGATTTTTATCAACCTTTCTGTCCTGCAACCCGTTGCTCTGATGCTTGCCAGCAGATGCAATATTGGAGTATCTATTCCTTGGCTCCAGTTCGACCGATCCCTCTGGAACTGGCTCTGCCACTCCTATCCCTGACATTTCCGTCGTGGTTTCTCGTCCAAAGTCTGAGTAATCCAGTTTTCCCGTGTTTGCTAATTTTGTTGTACCAGAATTAACAGAAGGCATCGTGTCTTCTGAACCCTCTCCGTCTTTGATAGTACTTTGGTCTATCCTTTTCTTGTTCGCGTTTGACGGATCGTTGGAACTTGCATCGCTATCATTCTGTTGGCCAAAATTGTAGGACAATTGCGAATCAGGAACCTTCCAACCTGTTTCATTCTCGCTAGACCTATGTGGCTTCGGGAATGGCAAATCCACCTTTTCGGGCTGGGCAGATGTTCGAATCTTAATATCGTAGGTCTCATCTGGCAATTGGCCTGACACTTCTATCTCCGGCCTCCTGTCGTCCAAATTAATCGATGGTGGTTCTGTGAAGATAGCTCCGTCCTCCAATAATCCCGGTATCTTATTCTTAAACTTCCCGTTCACTCGAAAATTCACCATTTCCTGAGGGATAATCCTGTCACGTGGGAAATTAGTGTCCCCGATATCGAAGGTGCTCATTCCAGGAACGTCTACGTACGAATTCATTATATCCACCTGTTCCGTTGTTCTAGACGTTGTTTGACGGACTTTATTCTGAACATTGTACTGAGGAGTCCTCATGGTTGTCTCAGAAATCATCGCGGCAATCGTAGGCTCGTTATAATTTATTTTGTAATTTCCTCTCGTTGTTCGTTCAACACTATCTGGCAACAAGTTTAGCTCTGTGTTAACATAGCCAGGTATTATCGGTCTCCATGGGGACGTTTCGAAGTCTGGTTTATGAAAATCTTTAAAAAGATCCTCATTCTCGATTTGAGTCGTAGAAGCTGTGGACGTTGTAATCCTTTCTTTGGCAGGTTTCATACTTGTGCCATTCGAGGACTCACTGTGCACAGTGTAATTGACTCTTTCGTTGAATTTTGGTGTTGTGCGCACAGTACTTTGAGTTGCATCAGCGGTGTCTCGCACAGTGGACGGTTTACTCGTCGTCTGTCCAGTTGACAATGATACTTTGGTATTATTCCTTGTATTCGATTGCGTTTTAGGAGGTGCATGCGTGGAGCTCGCTTTACTTGAAGAGGTAACGTTCACTTTCGAGGCTTTGAAGGTCCCTTGGATCGTCGGTATGTTGCTGAAATCAATTTCAGTCTCGGTGGACTCGATCTTCGTTGGTTTCGACTTCGCCTTCGGGCTCGTTATCAGGGAACTGTTTTTGTTTGGCCGTAGCAGACCATTTTTCGTGATCATCGCGTTTCTTTGCTGCGTGTGCTTTTGACTTGCTGGCGCATCCTGACTTATTCCTGAATTAAGAAATAACATAGACATAAATCCCTTTAATATCAGTGCAAGCTTGGATAATTATTTCATTAATCTCTCGATGGCTTTTAACCAGTACTCACTTTTTACTGATATAGTAGTGAGGTCTAGTTCCATGTCTTTGAACAAGGAGGATGATGAGTACGTTTCCTTCGCGATAATGTCTTCGATCGTGTCCTCCACGTTCGTGATCGACCGTGGTATCTTCCTCCTGTCTAGATATATCCTGAAGAACACCTTTAGAACACCGCTCTCGAATCTGTCTATGGTGGTCTGCTTGTAAGCCGTGCTTAACACGCTTCTTCTAAATAACAGCTCGAACTGAAATTGATCAGCAATCAAAATAATATATCACGAGCAAAATCAGCGTATTTTAGCATCGGTCGGTTACACTTACTATATTTTTATATTTTCGTTCTTTCTCGCGGAACACCATGCTGGTGTTCAGTTTCAACATTGGATTATACTTCTCCCCTTTCGCTACCCTGAAAGTGCAGGAGAACCCAACGATCGCTAAAAAAAATATTATCGCCGGCTGCATTTTATATTTACAACGTATTTCGCGTTTTATTACAATTTATTTCACGTTTATCATATTTTATTAATCGTTCAACGCTTACCATTTTTCGAGTCTGTTCGAAGGGCTGAAACAAAATTCATTTCCCATAAATATCATTTCCTTTGTTTGATGCGATTTTGTGTAAACCTTGATAGGTAGCGCGTGAGTGAGAATGTGTGAAACAAACCTCCCATCCAAAACGCCAGTCCAGCAATCGCGAAGACAGCGATTAATACTAGCATTGCAGAGATAATTAACATCGCACTGCCCACCTTCCATGTAGTATTGCCAGTTTGTTTCTTCATCTGCTGCGGCGACATCCTCGACCATGTTGAGCGTGGGGGTAAGTAATAATCATTCTATAATAAAAACAAAATATGTGTCTGAATTCTATACAAAATATTGCGGGACCAGGTGGGTAAATGACAACACAACTCTGCGAAAACTATCATGCACCCCCTCCCACAATATTTTCATTTAAAAGAAAATCTATCGATATAATATTTCGCTGTTTATATATTCCATAGAAACCGCCATTAAATTTTAATTTTCTAACTGCATCCTAAGGACAACTGTCCTTACAAAAAGAAAGTATTTAGTATCAACGCGCTCCTTTCTTTAAAATCACTTTGTGACTTTGACACTGAAGTGGAAATATTTTTTAAAATGATTATCATGCATTTTTACCACTGTTTCGAGTCGTCGAAGAATTTCTACTATGTACCGTAGCATTCTTCGACCCATTACATAGAAAAAAAATCCATTACAGTACGAATCATCCAGATAATTTCCTGGAATGTTTGTTGAAATTTCATTCGTGTCACATGTGCACGTGTTGCGCATGTAATCGCCGCTGTTCGTCGTTTCAATAATTGGAACGCGCAATAAATTTAGTCGGGTGTACAGTAATGCTGGTAACGGTACCGGTGCCGGGAAGGAATGCTTAATAAAAAAAAAAGAAATTTCCAAAGTCAAGCGCGACATAAGGTCCATACAGAATACTTGGTGTTCACACTCTGTTTATCGATCCACGGAATCTTATCGTTGGGATGAATATTGTACAGTTACAAAGGTTCGTGCATTTTTATTAGCAAACGCGATGCTTTTTATCTCGACTATTTAGTGTTGTACAATTAAACGTAACACGTGCATCCCCTCGTAAAATGGAGATAGTTCCATTTACAGTTGGATTTATACATGTGCATTCAGTGTATATATTTAGTTTTTATATGCAATGGATAACTGAGTTCTTTAGATAATTTATCATACAAAACTTCTTTGAGATTTAATGCTTTTACATAAAATGAAAATTTGGAAATATTGGAGAGTTACGAGCGGAGTGCTTTTCATTTTATTTTCCACTGAATAACTTTGTCTCAAAACGGACAATATAAATATAATTTTAAGCGTAACATTTAACGAATAAATCCCATTTCCGAACCAACGGAATCCACGTTCACGCGATGGCACATAAATGAAGTAAAGAGGAACAGTGTGCTTCGAGGCTCGGTAAAGTGGACCAGCCCGGCGATATTTTTACCCTGTCCTGAAAAATGGGAGGAAAAAACCGCGGCCGTGGAATGGAATATGCTGTAACGTTTGTCACGGTCCGTTGCCCCGCGAGATTTATCACAGAGAGGCCGTGCGTGAAATTACTCGAATCGATGTGCGATAGTTATGAAAAATAGGATTCAACGAATGCGTACACCTCGAGGTCGTCTCAGGTATGAGTATAACAAAGATCATTCGAACAGATTGAAGAATTACGTCAAAGGAATATTTTCGAGTGTTATCATTCAATGAATCTATCATTCGATTGTTTTTTTGACCCAAAAAAATGAAGGTCTCGTGGATGAAAATAATTTGTAACGTTTGTCAGAATCTCAGATCGATTCGGCACATCGTCTGTCGACGATGACGCGTTGTTAACGATTTGACGAACGAGGGCGAACAATAATTTGTATAAATGAAAATGAGACCTTCATGACCATGCCGACGTTGGGGAAGACAATATGTGTGTACTAAGATCGTTGCCTTTAAAAACGAGGAACCGAATCGTCGAAGAGTAAACTCTGACGCAAGTTGAATATTATTACACTGCACAGCGCGTGACGTTTTATTTCGTATTTTAATATCAAATGCACACGAATTGATGAACGCTACTTGAAGGAAGTAGCATTTTCTTATTGTGTTCGAAGAGGATTTTTATAGTATCAGCATCTATGATTTATGACAATTAAATACTTATCATAATAGCATTGATATCGATTCACTAAGGGTTTGATTGGGAGAAGGAAAATACTTGTTTTTATTCAGTACTTACAGGATGATCTCTTGGAGAAAAGTATTGGTACAATTTTAATTTATTATTTAATCTCAAAGGAAGTTTGATAAGTCACTTTCGGAGATGTTGTTACAAAGCTACTGTAATTTATAAATCAGGGTATAATATTTTACTGTAGCTCCGTTTTATCTTCGAAACCTTGTCAGGAATTAATTCTGCATTGATTTCCTCACATAGGATGGGACACGTTAAGTGATATACATATAGGACAAACAAGCTTCCGGTACTTAATTACACACTTGAACACACGTAACACGAAATACGTACATATGTAATGAATAGTATTAGGCAACTGCTGTCATAAGAAATTTTCTAACAGTACAGCAGGTGAACATGATCAACGAGACTATTGACACCGGTCCTTGTAAATTACAAAACATACTATTCCAAGGTCTCTTCCTCAAAGTCTACTGACAACAAAGATAGAATGATCCAAATGATTCTCCTTTCCAACACCATGCCTAATCTTGCTATAGCGAATTACATTATCGTTTTACCATCGAACTTTTCTATGAATCTAATCGCGAACACCATCGTTTCGTTAATAGCTGCAGGGATTTAGTTAGCGAAAATCGCGTGTCTGTTGTACAACATCGAAACCTAAATAGCTCGAGTACGATTAGATTGCGGGCTATCAGGCGAAACGAATTGAAAATCCATTGGCTGAGCGTTGCACGTTAGTGGATACACCGTTAAAGGTTTATCGGTGTCGCGATCCTGAGAGGAGTATCGTGCACCGTTTCTGCTCGTTGTTTTCTTTTCTCGACACAATTGCAGCGTTAACTGCGCACTTGTTAACACTGTGCTTGCTATCAAGATGATCACGTATGGGATCGTTTTGAAAGCAAGGGGAATTGTTTGAAATAGGCATTGTTCTCAGGTAAACTTCAGCTTTTTGGAAATTAGTTTAGGAAAATGAGGAAAATAGATTCTGCAATCATTTTCTATTTGTCGTAAATCGTTTCAGAAACTTAGAGTAATCAGAATTGCGTTTGAAACGTAATGAGTGTAATATAATAAGTTGCCCTCATTTTGCCATTCGATAGAGTTCATTTCGCTTAGGATATTTTTAATGAGAAATCTTTCGTTCGAGGGACAATCATTCTGTTCCAACATTCCAGTTCCAGGGAATTATTTTTCGCTGCGAACCCACTCCCGTAGGCCTCATCATCATTTTAAATTATAACGAAGCTCCCATTATGTGTTAAACGACGCCCAGTGCAATTTCCAAGACAAAAGCGAGACGGCGAGGAAAAATGTGGTAGAATTGGCCGTAGGACTGCGAGTTCATAAAGGTCCATTCTTTACGGGGTGGTTTGATTTACCGCTGGCTATCTTTTCTCATTAGCATCACAGAACAAGGGAGAAATGAGAAAAGTTAAGGGACAAAAAGACGGGGCGTGCGTGGCTGCGCGGTTATTTATTTCAACCTCGTGAGATTCAATTCACTGTGCACGACCTCTAAGTTGTTTATGTTGCAAATTTGTTATTTGCACCCGCCTTTACTCCTCTCTTACTTTAATTGTTCGCGTGCACTTTTGTATACAATTTCAAGTGCTTGGTGTATATATATTTTTTTAATTGCATAGCGTCTTTAACAATGGATACATATAATTAAGTGCAATGAGTAACGGTGGAAATAATTCTATGGGTAACCCTTTGTTGAGGAAGCGTTAGACTCGTTCAAGACATTTTTTTTATTTACTTATTATTCATGCGAATTCTCGGAGGGTTGTAGGCATATGCATTTTCTTTGTGTCGAGCCTGCACGCTGCGCTTGTTGCACTCAAAATTTTATTGTTGCATCGTAAATCAGTAGGGCTGTGTCATCTTTAGCATTTATGGTAGGTTTCTGATGTCGCGGCACCCACGCATAGTCAGTCCTCTGCATTTTCTATTTTTATTCAAAATATAAGTATTGAGGCAGTCACTTGACGGAGAGATACAATTCTGGATGTTAGAAATGATGCAAGTTCTATAAAATTAACGTTTAAATGATTCAAAGAATATCGATTAAATATTTAGTTGAGATTTCAGATTTTGGACGAAGCTAATAATAAAATATATGTATATTATAAAATCTAAAGTCTAAATCACTTTTAGATTTAATTCTATAATATTAAAGTCCAAAAGCTGAATTAAATCTGAGAGTAAACAGAATCATCGATCATCGGTGTTGATTTATGCGGTGAATCTCATTGACGGTGAGTCATCTGATCAATATGCTCTAGATCATCGCGATTCGCAAATGTAGGTCAGTTCCTCGAGATCGAAACTGCTATTCCTATCGCGTTTGCATTGAAATCACAAAAGCAAGGAAGAGTAATGATTTAATATGTTGATTGCTTCACGGAAATTTGGCTTATGATTCGTGACGAAACTCGCATGTCTCTTTGTACGCTTCATTAGTACCTTGATAAAAACATTTTGTTTTTGTCACTGCTTATCTCGCCGAAGGACATTCGCATTTTCTTCTTTCGTGAATATACCGGCAGTCGTTGACGCTCGGATCATTTTTGTTAGATCTTTTTTCGTTATCCTTGAGAATGTTTGCGTGCGATGATAGAATTCTGTTAGGAACGGGTTAAAAGGAAGAAAAAAGAGTTCTGTTTGTACAGAAAACGGTACTTTCTTTCGTGTTCCGAGCCCGACAAGTACAAGTTGAGTCTGACTCCATGTGCTCCATCATCTTTTTTTGAACGGACGAAGTTGATAGACATAAAAGAGCACGATAAACGCGAAGAAATACTTCAGTATTATTTGGAAGCTGTTCTTCTAATTCCTGGTAATATTTTTAACAGCAGCTATCCATTCCCTGTAATTTTTCTCCAAATTTTAATCCGTGTATTATTATTTAGTTAATGGATTCATTAATCTATTTCCAAGCGCTTTTATAAAAAGTAGAATAACAATGAATTAAAATAAAACAAATTTTTAATCCCAGAATAAAAATACATAATCACTGTTTATAAAACTATTTAAAAAGAAAGTTTTCGTACATGTACAATGATTATTTACACAAGAAAAGGGCCGCTTTATAAAAATCTAAGAGAGTTTGTTAGAAAGAAATAGTTTTACTGCTTTGATAGAGAATCCATTTTCAATTAATTAAAAACCGATCATTTAAATTGACCAATTGACCACGGTTAAATTAACCATTCAGGAAATTTTCTCATGGTGCCCGTTGGCTGATCCCTTTAGACCGTTATCGGTTGCAGCGACAAAAGAGCTGTTCGGGGCTATGCAATTTCTGTCGAAGGACGAGAGTTCGTCGGCGCCTCGCAAAAGGCATAGAGCTGGCCATTAGAATCGCCATTTACTGTCGACGGTATCGACGTTCGTTTGGCGCAGTCCTGAAATAGGAAACCTGAACATTTCGCCTTATTATAGAGAAATACGTCGACGCGTTCAGTAGCTTTGTATCTTCCGCAAGCCTTGCGCAAAGTTAATCATCTGACGCTTGCCGAGCAACATTCATCAAACGCAACAGGTGTTTCGTTAGTTCTAAAATATTCACCTGTTCGCCCAGCTCCAAGTTTCGTCAAATCTCCCTCAAGTAGGCTTGCTATCATTTAATGTTTGCGATAGAACAATTATTCGTCCCCTCTCATCATGATGCTTAATCATTTATTTAATAGAAATTAGTAATGCCGGGTGGATTACTTTTAGGTGATGTTAAATTATACAATAATAATTTCGAAAATCTTCACCATTTATTATTCACTCTTCAATCTCTGTCGAACGCAGTTAATAAAAAATTAATTGCCACAGGAACCAGTTACTCCTTTTTTTCTTATCAGAGAATCGGGGAATAAATTCATATCTACATGGTTGTTTGTCGTCGCAGATCAGCGCATCTCTTAACAGCGCATCAGCTGTCATCTTTCCTCGACCATTCATTATTCCTGCGTTATGCGTGTTTTTCAATACACGCGCGGGCTGTTAGAAAAATTAGCGGCCTGTCCTTAAGCCGCGTTACCGAGCATGTCCAACTATGCCGATCACAAAGCGTGGTAACAGCTAGGCGGTTATTGAAAAGGCCATTAGCTTCACCGACGCGAAAGTGCGTTGCTACGATTAAATATGTAACAATACGTCTCCTCCAGGAAGTGAGCACGAGCTACCCTGTACTTTGCACGCTCCTAGTGCCTATAAACTTTGCAAAACCATTTTCCTATGCGTATGATGAATGAAGGCATCACTCACGAAGCATAACGATTTAGCAAATAACCGCGATATTGTTCCACGATTCTAAAAGTGATTTTTTAAAGAATTATTTCCAATTATTATTTCCTTGCAAATAATCAATTTTAAGTAGTATTCTACATTATTTATCTGTCCCGTTCTTTTTCTTTGGATCTCGATAGGATATTTGTAAAACGTTATTTGGAACAATGTTTGTCTTAAACATTTTTATTATTTACTTTTAAAATACCTCTTTTGCTCTCCCAGCAAAGTTTCTCTACCTTCGTCCATTCTTCTTGTGTGATTAATGGCATCAACCTGCCACCCAATGCAGCCTTTATACTAAGGGAAGAATTTCTTTGAAGGATCAAGTGCGTACGATTTCTGGCTACCACTGTGAGAAAAAAAAACAAGAAGCAAAATCCTTTAGCCGTTTACGATGGTCGCACCTGAACAGCAACGGACCAGGAAGATGAACCGATCCAAACCCGATTCCATACATCATCCCGCTTATCGTCGGATCGAAGCTGCGCCTTTAAATCATTCCCGCGAGAACATCATAAATCATGGAATCGATGCACATGAATCGGATGGACCATAGCTGTTCATCGATGGAGGTAGCGTCTGAACGATAATTGTACCGATCAATGACAAATAGTTCCGATCGGGCCGAAATATGCGTCACCAAGAATCTTCGATCGCTAAGCAGTGGAAGCTCCACAGAAATTTGACGAACTAATTAGATTAGAGATTTGCGAGCGCGGTGAAGATTGGCGTAAGAGGAAAGGAACGGAAGCAAGACGCAGAGGAGTGCATCGGTACAGGTGCGTGGACCATGACCTGGGCGGAGTCGTTTCGCGGCCTTCAAAGGGGCGGCACGAAGGGAAACGACGATGAGAAGATGCGACCACGGGTGCAAAGATCTCTCAAGGCCGGCACCGTAGCTCTCGTCCTTGTCTCGCTTAATGAGTCCCCTTAGAAACGCGGCACATGTATGCACGTACGTTTCTCAGGTAGATCGTGCAGGTTGCAATGAATGCTCAGGCGGCGAGAGCTTAGACCTCGTCGAGTGCCCTCGGAAAAGGGCTGGCATCCAGTGGGAAAGAATCGGAGCCCCTTTCCCTCTTTATGTTCTCGGAACAGGTCCACCAGCGACATGTAAAGCAAGCGATTCAGGATAAGGCGCGTTAAGGTATTATATTATATGGTGTGCCATTGGGAATCCGGGCATTGGTAATAATTGCTCACTGCAACCAGCTCGTTAATGCTAACTTCATTGGGGACGCTAATTATTGGATGAGCGCGAATATAAGTTGTTTCTTTTTTATTTTCGTCGATTCTGTGGCATTTGGATGTCTCTGTTACAAAATGCTAGTAATTTTCAGTGCGCACTTCTGTGTAGGCATGATGGGACTATAGAGTCCTTAAAATTATTGCTCACTCTTCTCGAAACATTCCCCTGATTCGTAGAATCCTGGCTAGATGAAGCCCTTAATTGGAAAGATACAATTGAAAGTTGGTGATCCAGACGAATTCATTTGAGTCACATGTAAAGCGGCTGCAGTACACCGAATGATTCGCATTTGTACATGTTACATACGTATGGTGCGTTCTTCCTTTATCCGTCGGAGAGTTGAACTCCGACAAAGAGGAAAAGCAGGGAGAGGCGAGGCAACAAAAAGCAGACCGATCGAGACCTCGCATTTTTCTGCTAAGGTACCTCGCTCGAAGTCCCATTACAGACTCGGGGATAAATATAGACTCGGCGAGTTAGCGAATAGCTGTTAAAAATAGCAGATTCGCTTTCCTTGAGTGGGATTCTATGCTTTCGCTGAAATGAGCATGATTAAACCTTTCATTGGGAGTTATAGCATAATGGGGCAAAATAGATCAATTAAAATGACAAATTAGATCGTGGAATTAAATAAATAATGTCAACTGCGTTATGACGTCAACGCGAATGTGATTGAAAGAGAAGATTCAGAGGAGCAAAAATTATCGCTGATTGTAAATCAAGAGAACTGCCTGACCGGATGCGGCGCCGTCGAAACTGGAGACCGGAAATGCTCGTGCGATGCTCGAACACTGAGGCCAGTCCCAAATTTGCATCTACGTGCCTTCTGCATCTACGACCATGCACAAAGAATTTTTTTTTTACTATTCTACCTTTGCATCAGCATCCAATGCATAATGTTTCCTTTACGTGAACGCAAAGTATAAATAACGCAGAGGGGTCTTTTATATTCCGGCAAGAAGAACGTGCTCCCCCATTGAGGTTCTGAAAAAGAGCGCATGCAGTACTTGTTTTTGCGCGCGCTTCATTCTGCCTCGCCTTCGCAGAATGTCGTAAGTCTTGATTTCATTGAGGAAGAAAGTGAATTGTTCTGCGCACGCCGCATCAGTTCATGCTGCTCCATTTGTCGACCACGCCGGACGTAATTACTGAATTTTTTTTCGTTGCCGTGCGTTCACGTAACGTTTCACTGTGTCTACATATTTCAGGAGATTTTAGGAAACCTTTTAACACATTTTTAGGAGATCCAGATATTTCATAAAAATTCGTTTGGATATTCCAATTATTCTCCTCGATGTTTTGGATTTAATGGAAAGTGGGATTTGGATATAGTTTGAGATACGTAAAGTAAGATCACGTTAACCGTGACAGTGGTGTCGGTGAAGGATCATACTCGTTTTAGTTCGTGTCAGAGGCTCTTCCAAGTTAAGACGGTACGAGATCTCCGCCTCTTCTTGATTTACCACGAAGCGGAAGGTACATATTGGTACCGAGACTGCAGGGTCGCGATATATCATGGTGGATTGACCTCTCGGGTCTCTCAGGATCCTGCTGCTTAGATCCAGGATTTCCAAGCGGTTCAGGTCACCCGGAAATAGGTATCTACGTCGCGTATCATTTCTCTCCTATTGGTATATCATCAGTGAAAGGCTACCTTACAATTTATTGAATAGCTTGGAATTGATTTGGAATCTTCGAAAAGGTGTCAGGTGAAAATGATTCTGTTTTTTCTTTAGAAATCTTTTCACCATTTAGTTCATTATAGATAAAGTAATAATGACTCAATTTCTTCACACGAATAGCATTAAAGAACGCAACGATAATTTCAACGTATCAAAATGACCTTACTGTCGCGATTACCTTCTCGCAGCAGACGAAAAAGAAAAATGAAATTTGTGTTTCGGGGTCAAGCCATTATTGCTTGAGTGATAGATAACTATTGCGTGTAGATAACAGACGATAGCATCTAGATATTATCAAGAATTGTTTAATGGCTCGACGTGTACGATAGTTGCATACGTGCGCACGAATGAAAGATTTCATCAAAGCAGATGCACGTAGAGACTATGAATCTTATTGTACGATAATTGAAGGCCCATCGTAAACGACTCATCGCTATTACAATCATCGACGCCAGTCTCTCGATCATATCCCCTCACCCTTAGATCAGTTCCTCGTGAAAATAATTGTGCGACACAAGTATATTCGGTGGCCGTGAATCGAAAGCGACTTTCAGAGTAGTTGTGCAACGTCCAGATATGCGCAGAGTCACAGACTCATAATCCGGGTCCGTTGAACCTAACTGTCTACCATTATGGTGATCACGGCTCGACAAAAAGGAAGGACACTCGTCGCCTTCGTACTCCTATCTCGATCCGGCTGCCTATGAATTAACGAAGCGATCTAATTGTACAGCTGCCCCATTACGCAATGTTGTTCAAGTATCGACCAAGACCTAAAATCGATTAATCAAGGATTCTAACTGCAACTGAAGGCAACAATTTATTAGCTCGAATTATCTCGGATTCGTTGAATTGATCTGGACTAGCCGATTAAAAGGAATTATAGCGTTGGGGAGAAATCGTTCTTCACGATTGTGTTTCACTTTGTGCAATTGTAAAAATGGTCGGACGATCGTACCTGTGCAGATAAAAGCTTCTCCCCAGTAATAGACACCTGTCGCGGAAACGCACAAGAGGAAGGGGAAAGATAGAACGTGGAATGAAGTCAGCGAATTCTAATTAACTTTTCGCTCCTGGCGAGTAGAATTATATTCAAATCACTGATTCACGCGTTCGCGATTATGGACGTGATAGGGCCTTCCTCCAGAGCTGTTCCACTTGACATAATTTTCTAATGCTAAGGTTTGTCAGAGATTATATCCAATATTGTTTTATAGCGCAAGACACTGCGGTATAATAATTATCTAATTAACTGTACAGGGCTGTTTGAAAACTTCCATACTCACAATATTATACTGTCATGTAATTGCATTTTCTAACGTCTCTGACTATTTCTGGAATCCCAGCAAACGCCAGATTTCAATTAAAGATTTCCCTACATTATTCAATAAGCAAGCACCCTTCCATGAAGGAATTTCCTGTGCGCAGTTCACTCGTATTTATATTATTTATGCCATGCCTCAATCTATCGTGCTTTCAAGAGACACTAACTTATCGGGACAAAAGTTGCGGCGCGATGAATCGCGTGAAATTATTCCACAACGCAGGTGCATTAATCTCGTGTAACCATTATACAATTGCGGAGGTTGTTAAGTAATTCGTGGCACGCTGGATGTTCCGGTAGGATGTCTCATCCGAGATCCACTTATCGATAAGTCGAACAATTTAATTAATTTAAACTAAACCACCTGTGCTTCTTCCCTGAATTATTTTTTATCCTTCTTTAACGTATCATTCTCCCTCGTTACAGCTTTAATCAGCACGAACTCGCGTATCTGTTTACAAGGTCCTTCACACTGTTACATAATCCATAAAAAAACCTGTTCGAAGGTTCTCCCCAGGAAGGCAGGTGAAAAAAAATCGGCCAACGAACCTAGGTTCAGCCTTGACTGATCTATCCACCTCTGGATAGAATTATCAATGCTTCATTGTCCCTATTCATCGTTCCTCCGATCGTTCCCCCGCCAAGAATTCTTTTGGTATTCTGGCCGAAGTGTGTCAGTGAAATAACAGTACCTACCGGAGAGCCGTGGAACGGTCCTCCGCTGCTTGGTGGTCCTAGCTGCCAGCTAGGTCAGTGCCACTTGGAATTTAATATCATCCAGGTACCGAAGCGTGGAGTGACGCAGACTAGGGAAAGATCAGACGAAAAATGAACAGTCGCCTAAGGAAGCGTTGACGATGGTAATGAGAGAGCTGTCTCGACGAAGATGCATCCGAAATAACAGAGGCAGGAATCAGTGGAGGGAGAAAGGAAGATGAACGACAGCATTGTTATCATCGCTTTAATCACGGCCCTTGTTGTCATCCCCTTCCTCGAGGAATCCCTGGAGGAGGATAGGATTCGCGCGAGGATTCTATTCGGGACGCAGTTTCAAAGTTAACACGAGCGAAGGCTAATAAAAATTGCAACAAGATTTGTCGCTGCGAGGAGCAGCCATTCAATTGTGATGTCCACGGCGAGGGATTAACGATGACGCGATACTTGCAACGCGGAACTCGCGTGCAACCCCCGGAACAATCTCCGCCGCGTTTACATTGTACAACCGCGCGGGTTGACGAAGATGAAAAATCATTCGGGGGATTATAGTCATTATTCTCGCGCAACGCTGCAGCTGATAGCGATTTGTCCGAGGGGCGCATTCCTCTGGCCTCCCGGCGTCGACAAAAGGACCAAGCCGTGCCTCCTCGTGTATTCTTCGACGCGCGAAGCTTTTGTGCTCGCGCGAATTCTCTCCCGACCGGCTGCATCGTTTGTGAATTATTATCGGGAGTACGCTTATCGTATAGCATAGTAAATCATAGCCGAGCCCGTCTCTACTGTCGATTCGTAAAACGAAGAAAAGTACGCGGCGAACAGTCTGTAATTACTTCTGTCGTCAGAGCACGAAGCTTAAGGACAATCGCGGTTGGCGTTCAAGGCTGCTGACATTGTCGCGTGAATCAGACGCATCGACGATTGTGCGGTGGATGCTGTAATGGTTTACGTTGGAGGCGAGATCTAGCTGGAGCAGCTGAGGATTCTGTGTACACGAGTACGTGTGATCTGATGAAGTCCTCAAGTAACAGATGGTTTTTATTTTAAGTAGAGACATGGGCGGAGACTCCAACGGATTCTTTGGAGCTTTATTTCCCAGTTGACGAATCTGTCTTGCGTGGAAAAGAATTTGAATCTTTCTGACCAACTGTATTTTCAACAAGACAATCGAAACAGAAGGAAGAATGAGAAGGGGAGCACTTCGAAGTCTGAAACAATGGTATATCTGTTGCGCAAGGGTCAATGGACATTGCAAGGCGAAGTACACTCATGTCTTTGACCGGGATGACACGCAGGAACGTCATGCTTCATCTTGATGAGAGGAAAAACCTTAATTGCGTTGTAGATTTTAATTACACGATGCTCAGTTGCTCGTAGGCTGTGATTTTAACGGAATATCATGCGAGCACAAGAAGAGATATATGAAATACAGGGAATAATTCATGATTCCAGATTGGTGCAATTACGGAAAGTTACATTGACTTTTTAACAAAGTGTATCTAATGGGAAATCTAATTTAATTATGGCAAGGCTTCTGCAGAATCAAGTATAGTGCCTTTGCAAGAAAGCCAAGTTCTCCAAATGATTTTCAATCGGATGTATTATAATAAAATCGACCTAGACATCTCTAACGTTCAGAAGCAAATAAGAAGAGAAACCAACGAATAATCCAGTACGAAAAGAAATTTATTCCTGCTGCCCTCGGAAGAAGATCACAATGCAAAACAACCGAGAATCATGGTGAAGCAAGGAGCGTGCATCGTCGAGCGTCTTCACTCTTCGGGCGTCCTTCTAACTTCGAGTGCATTCATATTTTAGGTCGTAGCATAGAACGGCAGGAGGGATACACCGAAGGGATCGAAGTGGCAAAGGAAACTGGTCGAGGCACAGTCTGGAGGAAAAGGAGGAGGTAAAGGCGAGGATCATCATCTTCTCACACGGTACCAAGCGAGTCGAACTTATGTAACGCTTTCCTGCAAGACAAGGCCAAGGTTTCCGCAATGCACGTACGCACGTGTGGTCCGTCCATTTCATATTGTTTTATGCCACAGCCGGCGACGCATTTAATTACGTCTATCGAAAGAAACGTCGCGGATCTTGTTCGCCGGACCACCACCGAGATGCTGGAATTTAGAATGTGGCTGCGGATCGTAACAGGACAATGCCCGATTGTATTATATACAGTCATAATATTATTCCGCCTCTGAAGAAGCAAACAACAGCTTCCCTTGGAAAATCACGCTGGCGTTGAGAATCACATGCCTGGTACGCGCAATTATATCTGAGATTGTTGAGGATATAAAGAGTCTGTTTGAGATGGACTCGAAACCTTCGTGAAGTCGGTACTTGCAGAAATTTTTTTAATATTTTAGTACACTTGGAAGGGATGATTTCAAGAAGTATACTAAGAAGTATACTAAGTTTAGTTTAGTTTTTAATTTTTGCCGAATGACAGTTTGACTCGTTTAGGTTCGTCCATTTTTGTGTTATTTTACTTCAGTGTAACTTTAACAAGACCCGCAATCAACATGGAATTCATTGTTTTTCGTTAGAGAGAAGTTCTCAGCTGAAATTTGCTTATCTTTTAACAAGACATTCTCCTGTTTTCTCACTTTCGTTGCCCCCCTTCGTCGGATGCAGCTTTGTTTCGTTCGTTAATAACGGGAAACGTTGGAGTGGAGCAGGTATCGAGAGATCTTTAACCAGTTACATGGAAGCTTGCTGAGAACGGTTTTCTATCCCGTTATTCGTCACTCTCATTGTCAATATGCATCTCGAGTTTGTTGCTGGTACTCCAATGGAAACATTATGTCCAGCAACAAATTGTTTCACTTCATATTTGAAATTTTTTAAATTAAGTTATTTTATCAAATCGTGTAATTCGCCGTAGCCATAATGACGGCAAATTTCTCGTTGTTTTTACCTATTAGCAGCAAGCAGAAATGACATCATGACGACTGTGCAAAAATAATGTCATCTTCATACGGTTATACATTTGCAAATTATGCAGTTATGGAATATGCGGGGTAGAATATTTTTCCTCGTCGTCATTGCGGACCAATGTGTCGAATTGTTCATTTTCAATATCACACTGTTTTCGCAATTGAATCTTTTAACAAGCATTTAATGAAGGTATAAGTTAGTGAACTTTGTTTATCAAAAGAACTGTCGATGGCTGAATTATTCAGTGGTTGAAGTAATTATTATTTTAGAGCTTCAATTTTCTTTTCGCAGCCGCACCAAATAATGACTGGGCAATCTATTCCTGCATTATTCATAATATTTGACTCGTGTTGTGCACGCCGACTGTAAAACGGGTTTTCCCTTAATAGACGCAGTCACGTTCCTCCTTCGTAAGCCTAATGCGTTCTCCGTCGGGCACGTCAAAATGATTTCCGGTACGGATCATAACGGAGTGGAAGTTTAAGGATCCGAATATCCGGAGACGATCCTGACGAACGTGATAATACTTTTATCTGTCTTCTTCTATACTTTACATTTATTGCCCACCGATTTTATACACGAGTTTATACACGAGTAAATGAAAATTCAAGTAAATGAAGTATATAAAAAATAAGGGATAAATGTAAAAGAAAATCGGACTCTGAGGAGGAAAATAATTAGACAGAAAATGGTAGATATTAATAAATGGAAGGCCCTGCATTAAATTAAATAACGCTGGCCCTTCCATTTATTAATGTGGACCTATGTCTGTCTACTTATTTTCTTTTAGTCCGATTACATTAAATTATTTTCGTTCTAAGGTCGATTTTCCTTCACATTTACTCCTTACTTCTTACACATATAATTTACCTGATTTTTCTAAATGCGAAAATCTTACATTTTTCACTTCGCCAATGATCAACTTCCACGTATTCTCATTTTAAGTTTACCCAGCTTTGCATTGGAATTACTCGAATTCGTATATGCCCTGACCCTCATACTCCACGTTCTACTCCACTTTCCCACACGAATGTAAAATTGTCACACTCACCTGATAAGGATAACCACCTGGTCTATAGTAGCTGCCGGTGTTTATCGCCGGGTAACTTTTGCTGCTACCACACATAGAAGCCATTTTTCATTGATTCCTCCTCGTTCCCTTAGCGCACCAGCTCTTTCCTCCCCTTTTCCACTTACGTTTATCTTTCACAGACAATGAGATCGCCTCCGCGTTCCCGTCTCAAACGTATCGAGACGTGTCCATTGTTGAACCTTACAGTAGTCCTCTTTACGATTTCTGATCCTGTTCAGAAGCAGTTACACCGATTGTCCCAAGAGAACAGCGGAGGAAATTCTTTTCAACGAAATCAAACCGATACTCCTCCACTCGAACTTCAGACTCGCACTTGTAAAGTTTGATAAAACGATGTGCTCACGTTAAAACAGTGGTATTCAAGGTTGTGCAATGGCACGATTTTTTCAGAGTCCAAAACGGTCCCGTTAAGCACAGTTCTCGATATATTCGTACGCGATCAGCATTCTGCCCCTTTTTAACAGAACGACCCACAAAAGAATCAGTTCATTTTCTCTCGAACGAACTTTAAACAGTCTCAGAGCGTGTTGATCCCGTTTCCCTTCATTCTAAACGATTTCAGTTTACCCTCTCGTGCCTCGCAAAGCGATTTCTTTGTGTATCAATTTTCAAAGCACACGATAGAACTGTTCTTCACGTTCGGCACCAAATCTTTTTGACAATCAGTCACAAAACAATGTTCTATTTGAACAAAAGCTTCTTACTGAGATTTTAATTGAATGTCTTCAATGATTGAGATTGACGAAGCGATGATTTGGCTGACCATTTTTTTTTAATGTTCACGATGTTTTGTGTTCACTATATTCGTTCAGTCGAACGAAAAATATTTATAAAACGTTACTTTGAGTAAGCAGCTGAATGAGAGAACCGAGCGAGGAATAAGCACGCAGCACCGCGACCTTCCTCCGAGACGGTTGTCCACCGACTGACAGCAGGAGATCTTCACGCACCGCCGTTCTTCATCTTCATCCTTCCCGTACCTGCACGGCTAACCAGAACCGGTGAACCTCTCATTCTTAGCCGAGCGATTTAGCTTTGTCGGCTAAGCATCGTTTCACGTCACTTCGCTTTTTGGCTGGGCCTCCACCTCCGTGAGAATCAGCCCGACCCACCGCTTTTCTTCTCTTAACTTTCATCGCTGTTTCCCCGCGTTCCCCTGTGCATCCTTCGTTCCCTTCTATCTTCTATTCCGTCAAAGGTCCTTCCCTTTTCCTCTTTACTCCTTCGTTCGTCCACCTCTCAGTCCCTTGTCCCTTGTGCTGGCTGGTTCCGTGCCTCACGGTCGGCGCGGCAATTTGTTCCGATCTCTTTGCGACCGTTGCAACGAGAACCGATCGATTATTCGCGGGCAAATCGGCGAGATGCTAAGGTATGCGAGCTTGGTAATGGTACGAATCGGGTAATTAAAATGGAGCGTCGTCACGTTGAAGTTTCAGCGGCCGCGTGGTAACTTGAATAAGCGTGCCTTAGGAGTTCGGTGATTTCAATGCGCGCATGTGACGCGTCGTCGGGAGTCGATGGATATTTACTTCTGAATAAACTTAGACTTTTTATTTACTAAGCGGAGGAAAATAGTATTGGAGTTAAATGACATTTTTAATTATCTGCGTCAGTAAATCACCGTTCAATTATTTATCGCAATTCTTCAGTCTGTACGCACGTATTTAATGAAATACTATGTGTTCTACTTCTGCGATGAAAATATTACGCTACATCGTACATCTCGTAATTATCTTATATCAGCCTGCAGAATATATTACACGTACATACGTGTAGTGGGGAACGCTGCTTAATAATATCCCGCACTAACGATTGACTAATAAAGTTCAAAGGAACGAAGTAACTGTACCGAGAGATAACTGTCTTCCAAGGATCCCCGGATCCAGGACTGTGCGTTCATTATATTCAAGAACGATCGAAACAGTAGGTTACCATGGTCTCTTCGTATTATACCCGTGTGTCTCGAACTGTTTGTAAGAAAACTTGATGATACTCCTTATATCAATGGTACTCCTTAATGAAACGTGCCACAATTCTGTGATTGTTGTTGTTTCGCTGGATAACGGTACGAAATCTCCATCCGCGAAATTTCTCACGCTGGACATTCAAAGAGGACGAAGTTTTTAATATTAGGTAGGTACGATACAGGAGAGAATTAAAAATAATGTAAAATAATTTATTAAAATAATGTGAGATAGTATGGAATAATTTTATTTATAAATTAGTGAACATAATCTAGATTTTTTCTGAATATTATCATTCTTCCAAATAGTTATTTCACATTCAACATTTAGGATTTTATTACATTGCATTACTGAAGTAATGTAATGCGGAATTCATTGCCCTTCCACATTTTTTCTGTTCTACAATTTTCTGCCTTTCATACAACAGAAAGGTTTGCCACGCACCAAGATCGTCGAAAAGGTTTTACATTTATCAATGTCTAAGGGCGAGCTTTTACATCCTTATACCTAAAAGTGCGGGCATAATCTGCGGGTAATTAACGCGAATGACATTCATCAAACCGCGAGCCTCATTACGTATTCCATCGTGTGTGTGCCGGAAGATAAATGATCGAGGTGTCTTCCGTAACGGGTTCCCACTAAAAAAAATGACACGACGACCTGTTGCGAATTAATGCTGTATATTATCGAGGAATACCGCGAGATTTCAGAGTTCAGAAATGGCAAATAAGGAGTGACGCAGAAAAAGTTGGTGTCAAGCAGAGAAACTACAACATTCAGGATCAATTTTACAGATTAATTCATTTATATTTAACAAAATAAAATAGTCCGTAAGATACCAAGAGCCCCACTTGCAATGAAAAAGGAAGTACAACAAAATCTCTTTTTTTGTTCAACTCCAATCTCCTCGGTTCGTTTAGCACGCCCTCGACGGGTAGTCTGTTATCAATGTAAATACTTCGTTGCGCGAAATGACAAGGAAACAAAAGATGAGAAAAAAGGAAACAAAGTTCGCCCTGGTTGAATAGCGAGCCACTCTACTCGCATTCACAGGTCGACTTTCCCACAGTGAGGAACAAGACCACGAGGCGTGAACGCGCATTCTTCGACAGAGCTCTGCGCTCCAGATTTAGAACACTTACATTACCCTGGCGATTAAGATCGTGATTGCGAGGATCGCGGGACGTTTTTACGATATCTGCACAGACCTTGCTCGTCAATCAACGATACAGCAGATGAGTCAACGTTTATTTGGAACGAGGTGCTTTATCTTTTGCCTAGTTGTGGTCTATGTTTGTTTTATTCTATTTGTTACGTGGGTAATAGTATTAGGACTAGTCTTGAATAAATATTTATATTGCGTAATTTAGTATTATCAATGAGGGCGGAGTTGTGGATCCATTTTTTGGGAAGATTGTTGGAAATGTATAAGAGAATATCTTCTGCAATTAATAAGGGAACTTTGTAGTGGCTTAAAAGATGCTTCACTTATCATTTAATCTATAAAATCAAGGAAAAAGAACGATTAGAATAGTCCAGCCTCGTAAAATATAGTTTTCTACCTGTATCTTCGTACTTTTGTTAAACACTGGAGAATATCCCTACGGTGGAAAGTTTATTGATGTTTCTCATATCTTCTAAGGTAACAATGTATTGGAAATGTTGTCCTTCCCAAGCCACTGTTTCCCAGACCTTGCTCGCGTAACCTTCGATTTCTAAACGTGCGGGTATTTTTCTCTTCAGTAAGCAAGTTACGTGTTCGCTGCTTGTTAGGCGGGCGTCAAGGTGCAGGAAAAGCATGATCGCGTTCGAGTGACTCGCACTTTCGACGCTCAATGGAAAGAGTTATACGAACACGCGATTCCGTGGCGCATACCGTTACTATTATAATTAGTTGTCGAAAAGAAGGATGCATGTTCCGATACCGCCATAGCGAGGCTTGTTAATATTCACTTTTATTCCCCACGTGTTTTCCTTTTTCTTCCAAACATCAACTCGACCTTTTATTTTTAAATAAGATACTCCCATCCAAACTCTTCTCTTATCAAGACTTCCGTGTGGAAGATTAACGGTACAATATCAAACAGATTTACATAAATACATAAACTATCCACGTTCGCTCTGATCATTAGTAGCATGTTCCAGCCCACAACAAAAAAAAAATAGCAACAAGCGTTAGAAATAAAACAGAAGTAACACAGAGGGGGAAGAAGTCCTCCCCGTGTCCAATAGCCGGATCGACGACGCACACACGCGCTTCGTCGTTAGGAAATAGTTATTGCCACATCCTAAAAGGATTCGCGATAACGAGCCCGATGCGTCCTCTCTCTAATCACTTCTTTGAATCGTTTCGCAGAGATGGAACGGGACGAACGCTGCGCGGAGGATAAACGGCGACGAGGGATGATCGTTGCGGTCGAGCGACGCTTCGCTGGATCGGCAGAAGCCGGGCAAAAACGTTTCTTCCTCTCTTTGGCTCGTGGTACTTCATTGTCCGTATAATCATATCCGACATGAGCATGGTTACACGCTGAACACATTGGCACGAGTTCACATTGACTCGTTTTTTTTTTCGTTCCTCTTCTTCATTAGGAACATTTGTTAATGTCGATTTCGTGGCGATTTTTTGAATTATCATTTTTTTTTCAAATATGTTATTGCACCACGTATCGTCGAAAGTCATTGTTTTAATTCTTTAATGTAATGGTTCTTATTGTCTTTTACAATAAGACTCTATCAATTTACCAATGATTTCAATTCTCTCTTTCTCTTTTATTCTTATTTATCTATATATAAACTTATAGAGACAGTTTATTGGCCATACGATTTATTAATATTTCTATCACTACTTGATTGTACAACAGCAAAACTCGAGCCACTTGGGAAAAGAAACCCGTTCATATAAAACGACCTGAGAGGAAAAACGTCGATCCGGCAATTTATTAATTCTTCAGCAAGAATTCAGCCACGTTAAACGTCAGTGATACGCGAAACTAATCGACCGCGAAACCGCGTGGCATTCCACGGCACGTCCGACCGAAACTCAGTTCCCCTGTTCATATTTAATTTGCTTCTGTTTCATTTTTCGAGCGGCCTTTCGTCCGGTCACCGCAAGCTCCCATCCGTAATTACCGCCCGCCGAAGCGTTTCGTTCCGAAACCCTTTTTATCGAACGCTCATTTTTCCCCTCTTCACGCGTCCGTCGTTTTTCTACCCGCAATCTATCCGATGCGTCCACGTCCGGCACGCGTTCTTACGTCGAGCGGATCGCTCGCGGATATCTCCCCGTTCCGTCTTCCTTTCCAATTATATACAGCGTGTTTCTCGTTTATTCACCAAGTTCTAAGCGTGCCGACTCTCGGTGCGCAGGAACGCGCCGCTGAAATTCCGCCAGGCATTCGGCTCGTTTTTCCTCCGGGACGTAATACCGCGCTCCCGGCCACTTTTGCACGTCCGGATCACGGGGGCCCCAGGTATTTTCGTTGTTATTTAGCCCGGGCACACCGTGTTCGACCCCTTCTCCACTCTCGTTCAAGACATTTCGATCGGACAGTATTAGGTGTATGCAAAAGTTTTAGTCTTTGCTTTTTTTTTTTTAGTGTTCATGTGGAGTTAGTTTTAATTGATAGAATTTCCCGCACTTTTGTGCAATTGTTCAATTGGTCTTGATCTGTCTAAAACGCCGATTTCATGATCGATAAGAAACACTAACGTCACAAAACAACAATGAGCACGATGAGTAACGCGCGAAGATTATCATCTATTCAGGCCCCGATGCAGCACTCTTTATCCGGAGAACAATTTCGAAATGTTGCAGAAATGCGAAAATGGCTTGATGATTTCATGGCCTCCAAACTAATGTCATTTTTTCGCTACGGAATTCGAAACTTTGTCAAACAGATGGGGAAGGTCGTAGAAAATGAGGGCAAATATTTCGAACACTAATTTTTAATGCATCTGTTATGCATAAATGAAAGAAAATTGAGAGGAAAAAGGCTAGAACTTTTGCATGCACCGAATATCATAGTTCTAGGCTAGTTGTGCTTCTTTATAGGAGATATCGCGTTCTGTACATGCATCGTAATCGGCCTTTCTTGCCAATTAAAGGTTTAAGTGCCGCGGCTGGATAATAAAGCTCGAACTAGTCGCGCAAACCGGCTAGCTAGCTTCTCTTCGATGCGATGTGGCGATGCTGCGTACTCGACGTGGAATCGTCGCTGGGGTTGTAACCCTTTCGGTATGGAACGGAGTAATGGATAGTGTGCGCGTGGTTGCAACAAAAATAGAAGTAACAAGCTCTCTGCGGACGGTCATGATATGGGGAGGTAGTGAAGTTAAGTACTTCTGGGACGAATTTATTAAGGCCAGGGGAAATAATCACTTGCTTTTTGTGGAATATTTATGAATACTACAGGAGACAAATAATACTGAGTGGTTAATACAACGGATATTTATGTACAATAATTTTCATTGTGTCGTTTGGAATTGCATAATCTTTTAAATATTCAAAACTGAAGCAATCTTTTTTTTCAATATTTAAAAGGTAGAGTCAATTATTTTGGCCGGAAAACAGCTTAATTATTCTTTTACTTACTACGCGTTATCATATGAAACGTTGCATTATAACTGTCTACAAGGTAGCAGTTAGTTAGAGAGTAGCAAAGCACACTTTCGTTCGCAGCAATAACGCATTTACATCGATACATAAATAAGACTCGCGTGTACGTAGAGGATGGTGATTCGATTTTTATGACCAGCTGTTTGAACAGCTACGAGAAAAAGAAATTAATCGAGGATTCTGCATTACAATCACGGGGACGGCCAACACAAATCACGCCGATCTTTTACAGTCCCTCTGGATACAGACCAAAAAATCGTTGAGCGTATCGGCCGCTCATTGAGAACGCATCGAAACGCGTCGATAAATCATACATACTTCGTATGAACGACCCTCGCGTAGGTCCGACGAATCATAAATTTTTACGTCCAGCGTGGCTCCTCTTCTTGCGTCCGTCACTGGCAAATGAATTTTCTGCCAGCTGTTCGATGCAACGATATTTTGCTCTTCATTAGGCGGCCACTGAAGGGACGGAAACATTTATATCCAGCAACTGAATACATTTCAGCTTATATCGCTTTTAATATCTTTGTTTTACGCGCAGAGCAAGTTCAGTACTCTTACTTATTATCACCGAAATTGATTGAAAGAATGGGAATTAGATTTACAAATCTTCCGTCATCAAATTCTATAAGTTGCAATCTTAGAAATTAAACATTTCTTTAAAATAATATCTATCATTTCTGCAACTTTAAACATGAAATCTGAAACCTGTCAAATTAACAGGTTCCATAAACCACATCTTAAAATTTTATTTCGGTAGATAACAATCATTATTCTACCATCAAATATTTTGAACAACGTCTTGTTACGTCTTCGCCTTCCACGTGTTCACCTCAGTGCCCTTTATCATTATTAACATTATTAATGACAAAAACAGAGAAAAAGGGGGTGGATGAGTTGTAGCGATGAGCACCAGTTGCGGTGTACAACAAAGTTGCACGCGGCCTTCCACCCTCTTGAACTTGCAACTGAAGAATTATTATCGATCGAAGCCAAGCAATGCAGCATAAATTACCGTTTTTATCCCCGGGGCTCGTTTTAAGGACCCAAACTGTTGCCCCTTTACTTTACGCGTGACTGAGATTTATCTGAAATATTAAAAATTGCTTCCTGCCTTGCAACTTTGTGCTGCAGATTTTCTTTCGTCCAACGAACGATTTCTTTTTGGCGGTCAGTCGCATACAAGGCACTTGTTAAGGCATTCATTTATTCATTTCTATTTCGATAAAGAGCTCGTTGGGTGAAATTTTAAAGGGCGATTGCCGAGGTGATCCTGAACAACTTTTTCCTTTGCCAAAATGTTGGTTAAAGCTTCATTTTTTAATTATTAAGGAACCACACTCTTGTGGCTGGGCGCGCGCTCCAATTGGTCGGTGTATTTCGTTAATAATTCAAAAAGTCGAAACCTTAATCAATATCTTGATAAAGGAAAAAGGTTGTCCAGAATCGCCTCAGCAATCACCGTTTAAAATTTCTCCCACTTGTTGTCAAACGCCCCGTATTGCTCAATGTTTAACACTGGATATATTTAATAGAAATTCATAGGAAATGAAAAAAAGTGAAGTTTACTTTTGGATTGACCATTCCAGTGGTCATTTTTCCCATCACCGTCACAACCATTTCCCACAAAACCGTGCTCCGGTAATGACGGTGATCGCCCCCAGGGCATCCGATCGTAGCACGATTTTACCATGCCGTGCATTATCATCGCGTATCATCTTCCTTCGCGGCGAGAGTTCGGTGCACGCGAGAATTATCGACGCTCGTTGATGCGCTCCGCTGTAAATAACAGTTTTTATACCGTCTTTTTATCCCTTATCGTCTTCCCCGGTGTACAGGATTTATTTGAAAAATTCTTGTTCTCGACTAAAATGCAAAATAGAAAAAAAAAAGGAGAAAAAGCTCAGGCTCTTCCCCTTCGGTTCCTCCCCCGGCCGGATCTTCTCCCGATGGCCACGTCTCATCGTACTTTCGCCGAAGTAAACCCTTGCAGCCGTCTACGTGGCGGAATGCGTTGCGTTGGTGAACGCACTGTGCCTGCGATTTTTGCAGGGCCGTAACCGACCCTTCCTCTGTCCTTTCGGCTTGAAATATTCGCGATCGATCGCAAGGATACGTCGACCGAACCGGATAATATATTTCCCGCACGACGAACGCGTCCGAGATGATCGGCAAAATTTATCCACCGGCTAGAGCAAGAAATATAACTCAATTTCTAATTGCTACCGCAGAGTCGAATCGCGGGGAACGACGATTAATGTATTCCACCCTTGGCTTCTTTTGTCCGGTTCACTTGGGGGTACGAAGGGGTTCGTCCTTGTATGGAAAGTTTATTCTTTGCTGGAGATCACTGTGCGTTGATATCGTATTCTGCTTTGAAATACTGATGCGTAGTTTTTCCTTTGTAGTTTGACGGACGAGTTGTACAGATTGTTACCATACTAGCGCACTAAAACAGCACATTTTTGCAAGCGCAAGGATCTCTGGTTCTATATTTAAATTTCACTCGAAGGCATAGGATAGTTCATTTGATGGTATTTAATATACCAAAGAAAATGTGTACTAAAAATGAATCTTTTCCATAAAGAAGTTTTCACTGCTCGGCATTTTTATCGTTTTTTAATGGCCATCCGTAGAACTATCATTTTCCTGCTTGTATAATATCATATCCCGAGGGTATTAAATTTAATACAATATCTATATATACTTATGCATTGATTCTCTGTGGTAGAAAATTTCCAATACAAAGAATCGTAACTATTATTTTGTAATAATTCATACGGATTTTGATTAATGTACATAATTCTATGGATAAGTATCTTAATTAATCGTGGATACTTTTACGCCACCTTTAACGCGAGACACTCTTATTCTCCATAACACTAGCTGAAGGCAAGTACTTCTCCTTACAATTAGACGACGATTAAAGCTATTAACGTCCCCGCGAAAAGATGCGCGCGAGCTCTCTTCTTTTAGCGAAACGATTAAAATCGTTTAGAGCCATCAATTAGAGAAGAGTCATTTTGATTTTCAATATATGAAAGGATCAGTCAAGACTATTCCTTCGGGGATCTGTTAAGGAACCTCTGTTAAGTGGAGATTCCTGTCCGTCAGAGTTATGCCTGCGTAAATATGAAGAAGGGTTTCCAGATTAAGGACTCGTGAAATAGAAGCAAACATGACGAAACGTTTTGGGCATTTTATAAATAAAAAAAAATTGCGAATGATTCCTGTTTCCTTTTTAATAAGAGATATGTAGGCCAGAAAAACATTCGGACGAAAGTATTCCGCATTGGGACAACTCACCATATGGTCCACCGTGGCTACGCTCCTGTCCTTCCGAAAATGTGCTCCGGGGCACCTCGTTACGTTGCGTTGTTCGACAAGAAAATTTGCCTTCAAGCTTGAAGCGTACGCGCGCGTACAAAGGTACGCGTTCACGTACGAAACTTGTATGGACGGCCGTGTACGTACATACCACGAAACGATGCGAGGGCTGATTTATCGGTCGACATTTTTTCAGGGGATTTTTATTACGTTTTGATCCCTTCGCGCATACATTTTAGCATCCGCTACCACGGGGAACGGGTTGCCCGCTCGCGACACTCGAATAGCCGACAGAATCTCCCGTATCCTCGTTGCTTTTCCAAGAAATCCCCTTCGTTTGCAAACCTCGAGCTGTGAAAGCTTTGCGCTTAAGATGGGCAATGTAAAGAACGCGTGAAATTAGTCAAATCGCTTCATTTTACAAGAATTTGTCTCATTATGGAAATGCTCGAGGAACAAGAGACAACGTATCCTTATAATAGCTACATATATACACAAATTACAATAAGTGGATCGCAATTATTATAAATTAAATACACCACTGAAACGAATGGTCAAAGATCGAAGACTCAGTGCTGATGCGAATTAAACAAACGCGTAACAAAATCAATGTTTCAAATACAATCAAGATTCCATGGAATGGCATCAAAACTCTTTTTAAATAGGTCCGATTTTTCTTTCACCGTTACTTAACTATTTATAAAATAGTCAGAGAATTCGTGAACGAGGGTAGATCACATTTGGTCAGTGAATTTCTTTAGCAACCGCGTCGACTATCCTCTGAAACGTGGCACTGTCCAAACCGCAGAATGATCTGTCTCGCGGGGAGATGGACAGTGCGCTGCGTCTTCGTCGACGACGTAAAATATCGTCGAATTCGTCGTCTGACGTTGGAGGGTTCACTTTGGCATAGTAAAGCGCCGCGAAGCCGCTGTAGATAAGGAGTGCCGCCGTGGCTAGCTGTTCAGAAAATAGATATATGTAATTGGATAATTGTTTAAAATGACAGAGATTAGTCTTTCTTTTTAATAAAGAGCAAGCGCTGCTCTTTTATCGTAATCACTTTTCAACTGAGAAAGTTCAATTCGATTCTTTATACGTTGATAGTATTTATTACCGTAATCAATGATATGAATAGTATCCATGAACCGATAATCATAAGAAAATTGGTGGAGAACTTACTTGGAACACCGCCCAGAATTTGTAACTACCCTCGTTTATTAAAAAATCGTAGTAACCACCCCAGTAATCGACTTTCGATTGACCTATGGCTTTCATGGCGTTGTCTTCTTCCTTCGCCATGTGATCATCATGATGATCATCTTGATACATCGAGTCATGGTCATCGTTGTAACCGCGTCGATAGGCTCTTGGATGTCTAATCAAATATTAACTAATTTCACTCAAACGTTCCAAAGAATAATTCAGAAAAATCATCTTCCAAATAGATCACCTGTATGTTTCTACAGCTGTATCGATTCTGGAGGTTTCTTTGTGTTCATTAATTCTTGGAAATCTATCAGCATCTTCCTCAAATGTGAAATCACTTGCAGAGATGTATGAAATGAACATAAGTAGTAAGATATAGTAGCAGGCTGAATTCGTTCGTATCCAGTCTGAAAGAGAGCCATGAAGAGAGTTTTATGAAGGGTCCATCATATTCGAACAACATATTGAAACAATATTTACCCATCATTTGCTTTTTCTTCTGAATCGCGCCGAGTTTTTTAAGGGATCCTCGTTACTCGAAGAACTGCACGTTTTCTTCCTCTCATTCGTGAACACGTGATTGCACGGTTCGTTGATCCTTCACAAATTTATGAAAAAAAAAGACGACAGAACTATTCACTACGAACAGACTCATCAATGAGAATGTTCATTCCTTATTTCCATACACTTTCGACACAATTTTATCGATCTTGAAGTATATAGATCACGTATCGATATCGATTTAGAATTGCTGCCTTTTTTCAAATTGTTAATGAGGAAGATCTCAGATCGGGGAACCGTCAATCATCAAATCCAAGAAGCAACTGACCGATTCTTGGGTCCAGTTCAAACATACTGCTCGCTCACTGGTAACTGTATCACCAGAAACGTTAAGCAAATCCAGGATCCAGCGCTAAAAGTCCTAATTGTTACAGCTCTTACGCATCGTCGCGTCGCCTAGGAAGATTTCAGACAGAAATTCGTTTATAGACCATCGATAGTATAGACCTGTATATTCTGTGTGTAGTTTCAATTAGGACAGCCGAATTTTAATTTTGCACCGAATAACTAATTTAGTGTAGCCATGGGTGGCGCGAGATATGTAGACAGGAAGCTAATAAACTTACGCTGTTAATAAGGGTATATGTTTCAGTGGAAAAGAAATTATTAAAATGACCTGAATATAAGATTTTATACTCAATTACATTGTTCTCTGGTTGATGGAAAAAGTTGTGTAATATAAACTGTGGATTGTTTTGATTTACTTAGAGATACAGCTAGATTCTTTCTTTAATTTCATTAAAGAACTAAATCTTTGAAGTCTCGTGATACTGAACCAATTTTTGAATCTTACGAAAAGTCCTTTAAATAAGTGATTACTTTCCCAGCGAAAATCGTAGAAAATGATGTGAAATTAATTAACAGACTTTAGTCCAAGGAATGCGATGCCTTTTATTTGCTCGTTCAATTTGGACAGTGAAATGGCAAATCCGTCTACGCTTTGTACCCACCCGACAAAGCGAATGCACAGTAGCTGGCTGCTCTACGTATTGTCGTCGTTTTAGTCAATTTGACCGTTTAGCTGTTTTCTACGGTAAACATTGTTTAACTGCAAATGGTGCTACCGGTAAATCGGCGGAAAGTTTCTTTAGGGAGCATGGAATTTTTGATGCGACCAACGGAGGCACGCATGAACGTAGGAATGGTAGCTAGGTAAAAGGTAGCATCAGGTCAGTCAGTCCATGTGCATCCTTCCGCGGTATTAGGTCAGACTATTAGCAACTTCTCGAGCTAAGTCCCGTTGAAACAATACTCTAAACCGGTGATAATTCGCCACCGATGTTTTTGTTTCGCGCAAATTCTGTCGGTATTTAAAGACGTGGATAGGATTGCTTTCCTTTTGATGAGCCAAGCAAGACTACTGTTGTTTGATTATTCGAAGATTGGTAGGTTTAAGAAATTCCTGACTGAACTTATTCCAATTTTCATCCCCGCCTGGTACATTTATTCAGAATTAATTGAACCATAGACTGCTACATCAATTAATAGATAGATTATCAATTTATTAATATGTCAAAGGTAGCAGGTTAAATCAGCATTAAGCTGAAACAAACATATGAGATGTTTGAATACTTATAAATTTATACGAAATGAGATACAAGTATGCGTATATGATTTTATTAGAATTTCTATAAATCGTTTCATTAAAACATTTCGGAATTTGCATTTTTTTGAAAATAGGGATGAGAGTAGGAGTGAAGGACCGTAATTGGTCGATCGGAATGCGGGACCATCAGAATTCTCGTACGATTTCCAGTCATTCTTTCCATTCCACCAATACTGACAAATTCCAGCTCGTTATCCGGCCAAAAACTTGCAGCGCTGCTCGTGACGCGGGGGGTAAGAAGCAGTCATAACCGAACACGTCTGTTTCTTGGGAATTTAAGAGTCGAGCTTGTGCCAACCACGTCTCGCGCGTTGCACAGAGAAAACAATTGTTCCCGAACGTACGTTTTCACGTGTGAAAACTTCCTGCCATTTATAAAACTTGAAATAATGCAACAAACTGGCAGAAGTAAAACGTGAGTCCTTTTTTAATTTCAGACATGTTACAATTCAGGTGGTAAAATACCGAGCTTGTTATTAAATAATACTTTATTATAATTATCTTTACATCTTTCAAGTGAGTAATATGCTGGGAGAAGTTTCGATATTTACAGAAACGCTTAGATATAATATTTACACGTACCAAATTGATTAATCGTTGCTTGCAAGGTGTTTCTATAATTTACAACGTAAAGGGTTGAAATATTTTAAGACAACCTTCCATACTTCTCCGCGAAACGCTCGATGCCCCGCATTATCTCACCGGTGAGATCCCACCAGCTGAAATCGTTGTACGATCTAGAATGTCCAACAGCTTCCGCCAGGTGAGCTGGGAAGGTGATTTTATGTCGGGCGACGCTCTTTAATACCAGTGCTGCGATGTAGATGACGAAGTAGATGCTGAAGTACAGAGGGACGTACCAAAGCTTTTTCCCTATGAAGTAATAGGAGTATGGCCTTTTGTCCAGCCTTTGATCGTTCATTTCTGGTGGCTCTGTGTGGTGCTCGTGGTACTCTGGTATGTGGTCGTAGATCACTTCGTGATGGAAATCGTGGTGATGCTTGTAGGAATCGTCGTCGTCGAATGGGGGATGGTCCAGGTGGCCTGAGAACTCGATTGGTTTTGGCGCTGGGTCATTGTCGTACGACGTGTCCGGCGGATAATCGGAGAAATCGGTATCGTGGGACGCGAAATACGAGTCCGGTTTGTAGGAGTCTGGAGGCTGAAAATTCTCGTCTTTTTAGAATAGCTTCCAAATGATTAATTATTGAAGTAACTACTTCGATATTCATTCCTGGTTTCTATTCTCTAATATTTAAACATGGATGAATTGAAAGAGATTCTCTTTGACGAAGCGGGAATGCTTTATTTTAGTTTAGAAAAATAATTAAAAACATCTTTCAATTGAAATCGCAATTACTTCTAAATATGATAATACTTGTATACCGGATTATATCAAATTAGATTGCTATTTTGCAAGTACAGTATATCAATTACAAGCCGTATATATTTCACTAGAAAAGATCTACGTTTAGATATTGAAAAATATTCACCTTGTCACTTATCTCAGAATCGCTGTAATCATCCATTGACAGAGGCTTGGAAATTGGTTTATCGCTTAAGTAATCCGGTGGCTTCGACATAGGTTTGCTGGTTAGGAAATCAGGTGGTTTGTAGTCATAGCTGTCCGAAAACGTTGGTTTGGAAAAGTCAAAGATATTGGAGGATGATGGACCAGTTGGTGGACTTTTCGGGCTATCCTTTATATTGCTCGGTGGGTCTTTGTTCTTGAAAGTATTGAGGGGTGCCGGATGATATCTGTCTTGAATCTGCTTTTTCGAGTTCAACTTTGCTA
The DNA here is from genome assembly GCA_023838395.1 of Holcopasites calliopsidis. NCBI lineage: Eukaryota > Metazoa > Arthropoda > Insecta > Hymenoptera > Apidae > Holcopasites > Holcopasites calliopsidis. Next base: position 1,152,199 of record JALHAQ010000011.1, read on the forward strand.
TCATCTCGTGGTCCAGTGTCGTGTATCTGCAAATTCGACGATTAGGCATTTGAAAAATAATTTTGTCTACAAATTAAAGTATTTCAACATTCTGGAATCACATTTTTCACATTCGATAGCAGCTTTTCCAATCCCAACCCGATCTGTTCTTTCCAATTAAAAATTTCCAATCCAATCTGAACGTATTTGAATTATTCTTTTCTAATTAAAATTCTAATTTTCCGATTCTATGGTATATTTAATCTGAAATATTCGAATCTTTTGATACGATAAATTTAATTCCTGCACCCAAATCTAATTTTGGTACCCTTTGAGCTAGTTTTTGGCATCGATCTTAAAAATGTTAACAGTCTTTAGTACCTTCCAGCTGGAGAATGGTTGACCACCTCGCCATTCTTCAAGTTTGAAATTCTCGGTGTCACGTACACCGGTGACATAGTGATGGCGATATTCTTGATGCTCCTGGATTCACTTTGCGTCCCATTGCTTCGTTGAAACAAAAAGAAAAATATGTTTCTAATTGAAATGCTGTCTCAGTCTTTGTTATTTGACAAACAATCGACTATCGAACCTGATGATAAACGATACCGGATCGTTCACCGCTTGCGTTTCTTCCTGTCCGTTCTTCGACACTTTCGCATATGACATCACTTCGGGTAAAACCGAGACGATCGAGAAACCCGCTAAAAGCAGCGAGATTAATGCGCGTATCATCTTCTTCGATAGCCAGAGATGAATGATTTTCAAGCTCTGTCTCGGGTCTACTATATAGACTCGTAACTGTACCTCTCGGGCAAGGTGTTGCTAATTTATTGTCCAACTCCGTTTTCACCTGTCGCCGTTACTTAACATCACAGATTGTATTCCCTTTCTTATTTTAACACATTTCTTTCAATTTACAGTTGCAAATTACAATGATTAATTTCCATCTGTTTGCTTCGGTTGATTCACTTTAGTCAAAATAACTTGTCTGTCGATTAATTTTTGAATGCTGAACACATTCGTCGGGCGACAAAATATTTTCTGCGGCCTGAAAAGTGATAATGGAAGTGAACGAGACTTGACAAAATCCTTCTAAACTGTTTGGCAAATTATAACACACCGTTACCCGCCGATGGCCCTGTGAGAAACGCGACCAGGAAAGAAATTGGGGATTGTGGTTCCGTCCTTGACCGGGTGATTCTTTGTTGAAGAAATGATTCCTTTTTCATTATTTTCTAATGGATCGTTATGGATTCATAGGTAATTTTATGGAAGAGTTGAAGGGAGCAATAATAGGAAATAGTACTGATGATTCTCTATATCCTTTTATTTTTCTAAGTCCGCTATACCTATTGCTAGGTGAGGATAATTAACAATTATCCTTATCGTAAACAACGCAACTTGAATATTGTACATTATTTCCTGCGTAGTCATATCACAATGGTAGGGTGTCATTAGATTCTTAGTGCTGAACGATTTTAAAGTACGCTACGCTTGTGTACATTTTGGTAGAAATAGGTTTTCTGTAATAATGCTTGGTCCCTTGGTACGTAGGTAATTATTACATGTGCAATTAATACAAATAACAGCGTCAGCTATGTACGAAATGGTATGAAGCAAAGCTTCTTTCAAAATTTGAGTGACGTTCTCTGATTGGAAACGGATTTTCCATATTATAAAACTAAATTTTAAATAGTATTAAATATTTCAACAATATTAAAGACAGAGTTTTGTGATTAACATTGCTAGAGGTATTCGAGCGTAAGTGTATATAAGAGTATTTATATACATTTTACATAGTAGTGTCTGAATTCATTTCTCTATTAAACTGCTTTGAAAACAAATCGTATAACACACTTCTAACAACAACAAATATACGCGTTTAGCATGGTTTAACAAATTTATACTAAGAATATGACTATGAATGCTATAAACGGAATATCGATATTGCTATTGTATTACTCTATGAAAAAGTACGTATAAAATATAGATATCGTATTGTTCTAATCGTAGGCTTAACAAATAGAGGACTACATCTAATATTGTCACATGTGGTCGCCCACGAGTACTAAAGAATGTATAATAAAATTAATTCGTTATCTAACATTGTGTGAAGTACATGCACGATTCTATTTTTTACAAAATAATCTCGAAGAAGTTTTTGCAACTTAAACTTGCTTAATATTAACAGATTTGTCCTTATGCCTCGAACGCAGCACTGTTTTTAATTATTCGAACAATAATAAATCTAATTTTTATTGTCTTTACAATGCTGTATACTTCAAAAGCCTTTTTCTTGTTTTTCCAAGTTATAATAGTATGAAATATAAATGTTCAAACATATATAAAATGACTTGCATCGACCCCAAACAAAATTATTAACATATTGCATCGAAACTATTATATATTTGAGAGAGAACGGATTACCTTAAAATTGTATAATAACAAATTGAATCAAGCTTTAAGATATTACAATGAAACTTATCGAATTCCTTGCAAGAATTACATATTACACCGTATTCAACTTACTTGTTCGAATAATTATCGACAGTACCATGCTTTTCTCATTCAGCATCTCCCAATGACATAAAACATGAAGAAACCCTTTCATGAATGCATGAGATTATCCTACAACGAACGAGAAAAATCTGTCCACGTTTCCTTCGCGTTTAATTCACCGCTTCGCTTAACTACCCCTTCGATCGCATGACTTCGAATTCATGTCGAAGGGAAGCGAGAAAGAAGGACGAGTATCGAGATCTCAAGAGGAACTTCTTCATTTCTTATCTTCCGTTTGCTTCTCAACAGTAACGTCGCACCGATCCCGATCGCGCTCGAAGCTAGGATTCGCGGTGCCGTTTCGTTTCATTTCGCACCCCTTCGCTCGATCGCACTCGTCAATTTGTACACTCTTCAGTCTCTTCGCTCCGAACTTTCTCCTACACTCTGCCGATGGCACCTTCTCGATTTGATCGAGATTCTTCGCGTTGTTCACAGCTTCCATATTGCTCACTCGCTGATCTTCCGTTTCATTCGAACTATCGGCGTTCTCCGGTTCCCTGTTGAATGCTTGGTTGTTGATTCCGCTTAGGTTATTCGATTCCTTGTCGTTGTCCTCGACGCTTCTCTTCCCTTCCAAGGCGATTTCGATGATTCCACTCTCGAGACCATTTTGATTCTCCACGTTCTTCGGTTTCTTCTTCACGATGTCGTTCCCCTCCACCTGCGGCTGCTTCTTCAGGTACGCCACGTTGAAGATGTAGTACATTATACCGGTGACGAGCGTGATCACTGCGAAAATTCGATAGGTCGGTCGTGTGCCGAAGGCTTTCATCAAATATCCGCCGATCAGGCTTCCCGATCCTTTGCCTGTGAATAATAAATTCAAATTACCATTGCATATTTCCTTTCTTCGTTGCATACGTAAGTTATAATTAATGATTAAGTTATTAATCACAGATTTACTTACCAACTCCATAATAAACACCACCCAATAATCCTTGTATCGAACTGTCCGTGGTAGTGGTGGACAATTTCGCTGCATAAGTAACAGCGGCGGTAAAACTAAGTGATAAAGTGACAGATTCCAAGGCCTCGAAGATGAGAGTGTGCCAGGGGTTGTATATTAAAGAGTAACCTAATTAAAAAATATATCATTTAGAAAAGCAAGTGCCATAATTAAGATTCTATATCAAAAGGGATCTGCAGCGAAATTTAGTTGACTTTGTGAATAAAGAAAGTAGTAATTGAAATAAATCTTTTGAAATGGCACGAATGCAAATAGAATATAAAATTGCTGTTCCCTCTTAATTTTACTGCGAAAAGCGGCGGGCAAACGGGAAAATTTACATGCAACGAATGTTTCGTAACGCAGCATCATGCAAATAATGGTAGACGCGTACGAATTAAAATGACCGCTTACCACAAAGTCTTATGGCGTAAAAAACGAAGCCTATAAAAAGTACATTGGCATGGCCGATCTTTGATATGATTGGGCCGGATAGTACCAGTAATGGTATACCGGCTATACCGCCTACAGTTATGGTGATACCCATGAGGGATCTTGATCCTCCTAAATCCTGTATCAACCAAAAGAGGAACGATTCGATGTATCCCCAAGCAGTTCCTGTCCAACAAAAAATTATGAGATCATATTCAGGGCCTAAAAAATGATCCCTTAACGATAATCACCCTGCGATACATTAATTGCAGAAGGCAAGTAGAAATGTTTCTTCAAGATGTTCAGGCATTTAAAAAATATATGTTCATTGTTGATAGAAAATGCTGGCATTGTTATAAAAAGAACACTGATAATATTTCTTAAGAAAACATGTGTGAAATATTAATTTATGGTGGGATGAGTTTAGAGTTTAAGCAGTGCACTTTAAGTGATTACTTTCATTAAAAATTTCCCTCAATATTTGAATAAAAGAAAAAAAGAATAGTGCATTCAACGTCGAAAAATCGTTTTGTGTAAAAAGTGCACGTAAGTTTGCTGCATCGAAGCGGAATGCCAATGTCACTGCAATTTCGTTGGTGTGCTAAAGACTAGCGGAAGCGAGCAATAACGAAGGTTGCGCAACTTATCTCTGGCGATCGTTTTCGCAGTCTCATCGAGGCGTTTTGCAAAATTTCGGATTCGTACGACGAACCATTCGTTCATTCTCTGATACTTGAGCTATATTGGTTCTTTCACGTTGGAGAATCTCGAAAATGTTCGTCATCTAGAATTGTTACCTAGAATGAAGCAAGCAATGAAGAGGGCTGCTGCCTCGATGTTCCTTAAAACGCTGAAGACATCACGTATCACGTTCGTGGCTGGTGATTTAAATTCCAGATTGATGGCCAACATCATCAACCCCGAGATGAGCTTTAGCCCCGCGTACAGATAAAATGCTGGCCTGAAAAGCGGGTTCACTATTAATGTCGGCTAATTTTTAGAAACGATGTGATTTGATAATTATAGAAAATTTATATTGGGATGTAAAATAATTCGAATGAAGTTATGCGTACCGATAAGCGTACTAACACCCGGAGAATCATTTGAGATTGAGTTTTATAATTGTATTACGTGTAATTAAGAGAAACAACGATATTCAAACAATTGCACATAGTAATAAAATATTATGATCCTTTGATTTTACCTGAAATCTGTGTAACCTTTGCCAGTGCTGGCATAATCGATAAGTAGCCCAGACAGCGGTGACGATATCATGCCACCGATGCTACCGTAAATTCTTTGCAGGCCGTAATCAGCTTTTTGCTCGCGCAATATCGCTATTACTGCACCTTCGAACATTGCAAACGTCGTCCCACCAATGACGCCTGTAAATAACGTGGGCTTTAAAAATGTAAACGAGATTTGATATGATTTATCCTGCTTTGTAAGTAAAATATGTTTGTTTCCGAACAATACACATCTTTCTTTAAATTATTATTTAAGCAATGAAATTGGATACAAATAAATGTCTTATGGATTTCATAATATTCTGTTTCGAACGTGCTTCAATTAAGTTTCATTGCAAAGAATTTCAAAAGGTAGAGCTTCAGGGGAAAAATGTTCTGCAAGCAGGTATGTTGCAATCTAACGTTTACTTTTTCATACTGCAAGTAGGTTTTAGTTTACAACTACCTTGTACATGAAAAATGCAAATCCCACCACGCGGATGTAAACAGGTTTTCGATCATTACCACAAATTCTGCGTCGATGAAATGGAGTCTTATTAGATTACAAGTATATTATACAACATTTATCATCGAGCAGTATTAATATTTTGATAAAAAAGGCTTTGCCATTTTATTCGGTCGTTAGAAATCGAGCTGTCTATTTTAGTTTAATAAATGTATTGCAACAACAACACTACAATACGTTTCGCGGTAGCAACGGTATTAAAATATTAACAATGAACATCGAATATCTCACACATTTGTAAAAAGAAAAGGTAGCACAGTGTTCTACTCACTGATAAACACTCTAATGGCAAAGTACAGCCAAAAAGTCAGTCCCACGTTGTACTCAATCTCTGTCTTCATATTAGAGCACATTTCTTTGCGCGGTGCTGTGAGGATGCATCTTTTGCTGCAGTTTTCCGCGTGCAGAGTTTCGTAAGGCTCCGAGCTCAGGGTGTAATTAAAAAGTGGCAGACTCAAAGAAACTTTCTCAGTCTCCAGCTCCGGATTTCTGCAGCTGATTTTCTGAAACTCCTTTCCAGCCCATGCTATTTTCTCTGACGTGTATCTTTGTCTGTTCATTTTGCGGTCGTCTTCCGTAGCTCCCAGAATTTTCACTTCCGATTTGTACGAGTGATAATTGATCGTTTGACTGGCATTATCCTAAACATCGTACACGCAATATTTATAAATCTTTCGTTTCATTTATTTCTTTGGTAAAAAGGATTGACGGTATCTGCTGCGTTTACCTTGTTAGCAATGATCGGATTAAAAACACAAAGGGTACGATTGTCGTAGATTCTGCTCGCCTTGCCAGTGTTCGCCACAGATGACGTTTCGAAATCTTCGATAAAGCCCGACACGGTGCACGAGAAATCGTACAATTTATCCGACGGGAAAAAATACTCGTCCGTGGACAATTGTCGAATCGACGTCTTAAAGTGCACGTTATTCGTTAGCTTCCGGTGTTCCCGTAGATCCACCTCTGCCTCCTGTGTATAAATTGCGCTTACTCGATAGCTGTTATCTTTCATCTTCATTATATTCAATTAAATTAGAAAAGCAACATTTGTTCTTCGGTCGTATCGCGTGATATGTACCTGCGGCATTTCGTCCTGGCCAATTGAAAATTTGTAGGAAGAATTCGCACCTGTCTCCATGTTGTACCTTTTCAATGTGTACATTCTTGATGACAAAATCGATCGCACTTCGGTTTCATTACGAACTTGTAGATGACACATGTAGCTGAAAGGATAGATTAAATATTAATAAAAAGCCAAATGTGTACAGACTTTGTCGAAATTCCTTTAAAATACACAATATTCTAAATATATAATGTTATTTAAAATTCCTTAAATGTATCACCCACTGTAAACTACTCCTTTACCAATTGACTTAATGGCTTATCAATCGAGTTCCATTACAAATGTTCTTAGAAACGATTAAAACGATTTGTAAGAACTGCAGTTGTTCAGCCATCGCCGAAACCGAATTCGTTCGATTAAAGGAAAAATCATTCGAACGCGAATCCTTACCTACCCGCAACTCTCTATCCTCGTGGAAATAGTGGATTGCAAGCTCGACTCGCAAGGATGATTTTGACTCATCGTGTAAAGCAGGCCATCGTTTCCAGTACAGTCTAAGTCCATAACGACTCTGTCCGGGAGTTCCACGGTTATCCTGCCTATCGGCACCAGCAGCAATAAAAGTGCCGCGATTCCACCGAACGATGAGAATATGGACAGTAAGATCTGAATGAAAATATCGTTTGGACGTCAGTGGAAAAACTCTTCCCTGTGCTCATTTTTATTTGTTACGAAGAAAGTAATAAAGTGATCAGTTCGAAATAATATTTTAACAAAAATATGGACGGATAATTTAAATGGGACAAGTCCAGATGAAGATTAGTGTTTTGTTCCAAGATTGACGCTTTGAATATTTCGCATTGAAGCATTGAAACAAGTGTCGATCAGTTAAGTAATTAGTGCTAATTGAGAATGTAAACATATTCGAATATCTAATCTTTAGGAATATCAATCATTAAATTTTCATAAATTCTGAAAGCCAGTAATTACGTCCCTGGTGATGAATGATAAATGTAGAATGTTTAAGTAAAGTGTTACTTTGAAATTTCCCACACGATCGGCCACCATTCCAGCCAAGGGTGGCATCACCATTGCGATCACAGGCGTTATAGCGCTCATTATGGCAGTTTCTTCTACGTTTATGCCCAGTTCTCGCATGTGTATCGTCAAGTATGGATAAAGTACATATAGAGCTGGAAACGGTATTTGCAAACGGAATAACATTATAGTTATCATATCAACGAAATTGTTACAAGTTCTATAAAACGATTACGCTCGATTCAACGTGTTTTCCCTAAATACTTACTCGATGCTTGAACGAAGAATATCATTTTAAGTGGTAGCAACTCCTTGTGCCGGAAGTCCTTGATGATCCTCCGGAAGAAACTCTTGATTAACATCATTTTGTCGTTGGGAAAGATGGGTCAGTCGTACACGGGAGTTTCTTAAGTTGTCACAGCGAACGTCTCCAGTAAAATATTTAAGAATGACGCCAATCACCGTGCATACTTTGAACCACTCTGCGTCACCGCATTTTTATCCCTACTGAACAAAAAGATATTGGAAAAGTAATATTTAGCGCATTAACGTATTATTTACAAAATTTCACGAACGACATATCAATTATTAAAGTCCGAACGAATTTCAAATATTCTTTACTTTAAAACTATATAGAAATTGTACAGCAAAGTCTTTATAATTAATTCAATGAACTTAAACACTTCCTTCTATTCACAAACTACACGAATTCCGCTAAAGAGGCGCCGGTAAAAAGTGGAAAGTCGGACTGAAGCGAATTTAGGACCATCGATGAGTTTCGCCACGCAAGAGGCAAGTCCAATTTCACTGAGCCAATCGTGACACATTTTTTATTCCGTGACAATACCGTTGCTTTGCACTTGGCCAACTTGCCTCTTGTGTGAACGCCACACGTCAGCTAATTTTCCAAGCACGAATAATAAGCCTTCTTGTTTGCCTCGATTACACCCTTAATTACACTCGTTAGCCGCGGAGAAATTGCATGATTTTCTACCTTCTCTATAAATCGAGATGCTTATTTGTCCATTGGATGCAACTAGATTCAGGGGACATTGCCACATGGGAAAGGAAGTCGTGACTTGTAGATTATGGTGAATAAAAATATCTTTAATTTGATTTAGAATTTAGTATGTTAAAAATAGTAGGAGTTACTGGCTTTGCCACTGGAAATTATCAATCATTAATTAAGGGCAGTTAATTATTAATTCAATCAATGAAGCAATAGATTAAATAATGTTTAGCATCTTCCTTTTATCAGTTTTGAAATATTGTTTCATAAACGACCCAGTATTTTGTTTCGAGTGAAACGTCAATAAGTGTGTGTTCCCTTAGATTACCGCAAATTGCACCAAGATCTTCATAATAATGATTGGATCCTAAAAGATTCTAAAGATAGATCCTAAAAGGTTCGCTATTGGCAGTGGGAGATTACTAGCCATGACATTGAACGAGGCACCAGTACAGATTCATTACTTTTACATAACGGTATTTACCATGCACACCATGCATCGTGTGTGTAATGTTGCACATCAGTTTCCGCTTTGAAGGATCAGCGATGGTCGAGCATGTAATAAGGAAATGCAGTGGAAGGTGAAGCCTCGAGCATAATTAAAAATTCACCTGTTAGTCTCCCAATGTAAAAATCGTTTAACTAAAGCTATAGAATGTTCAAAAATCAGGAACTCTTTGATAAAATAAATTTAGCTTCGCGAATCACGTGCATGTATTGAAAGGACAGTGCGAGAACGTTGTGCATAAAAATTGCCCCTTCGGAAAGCTGCATAAAATGCAAAACACAATTATTTAGATTAATGCGCTATCTTTAAATGTGCGTCAACAATGGTTGAAATTATTATTTAAGCGATTAAGTGAATGCAGTCGCAGAATGTTGTAAACCGCATTCTATTATGCGATTAAATGCCGTTCCATGGAAGGTTATTCGTTCGACCATAGAATTTCCTTTATCGGATTACCGATTGTTTCCCAAACTCCCGATAACGGTGTCGCGTGTACGAAGTTCAAGAAGCAATCCGTAAGCCGAGGCTCGAATATCGCTGTTTGTTTTATAAACATCCTGATAAATGTATTTTACTTTTGCAACACGTATTGTTGCTCGCTCGATCGCGTGAAAAATCGAACGGCGTTACTGTGATTGCAATTTTTGGCATGGAGGTATTACAATGACCCGATCGAGGTACACATTTTCAAATTTATTTATTGCAAAGAAGAAAGAAATCGAGAGCCTGGCAAATGAATGAAAAACCTCGTGGCGTAATTGAGAAAGATTTTTTAATTGAACGAGGGATAAAAGTAGATTCACTAGATTTATTTTTGTAGTTAATATATTCAAAGAAAAGCCACTGCGAGCAATCGAATGGTATTCAAAGATGCTCCTAAATATTTCCCACATGGTTACGCAATAATTGTAACTACCAAGCGTAATCCTATGCTTTTTTCCAAGCAAACCGCGCATGACTCCATACAGTGGGAATTACAGTGATCAATGCCGCGAGCGATTACGACTGCGATTCCGTAAAACTCTCTTCGAAGCACACGAATCGAGATGCGTGTCGAGATACAAGTACTCCCATAAATTCCTGCATTTTTTTCCAATCGTGAACTATCTACCACGGAACAATGACATAACGAATCGAAGGCCGCGATGGTATTAACGTATGCTCGTTTTCAAAGGCTCGCAGAACGCTAATTTCACTGTCGCAAAGGAACTATGCTATCGTACACTTTCCTTCGTTTCCCCCAAAATACAAAAGAAATATATAAAAAGTATTCTTCATAAGTAATCTTTCAGAAAATTCGATCACTCGACTCGGTTTAATTTGCCCTCCGCTCCTTTCCGAGGGGTAGCCGCATGTTTGCACATATCTTCGCGGACGAAGCGACTAGGGAATGGATTACGAGATACGGCACAGTAATTACCGCGAATTGCCGGCGTTGTCGGAGCTGAATGTTGGCCCATTACAAATCTAATTGCATAACTTGTGCACCGTCGGACACTGTGGCCGAGTCCGAGTTCGAGTTAAGTATCCTCTTCCTCAAAGATTCTTTTTCCCCTTTCCTTCGTTTCTGTTACTCTTTTCAAACGCGAGGTGAACGAAAAATAACGAAGCAGTCGATGAGGTAACGCGAGCGGATTTATCGCACTTGTTCGCGACGGAGCGTGCAATTATTCAGCTACGTGATCCTATTAAAAAAAAAAAAATATTCTGTATCGAATGAACGACGGGACAAATTGTGCAATATAATGTGCTATGGATTGAATCCCGATATAAAAAGGAGGCTGCCATATATAACAATGTTCCCTCTCTTTTCTTTTTAAACCTCGTATAATTCTCAACTTACACGTCTGTGGTTGTTATAAATATAATGTGAAACAATGTACACATGCGGTTGTTCCATAGAGTAATTCTCGAGTAATTCGTAGGAAAATTTCAAGTGCGATTGACTGCGCAGTTTGCCATAAATTTTTTAAGTAATCGTCTCGTTGAATGGATAAAATTTTTTATGCTCATGGTATATCCGCTTTTTGTTTATGACGACATTTACGACTTGTCGTGGTCCTAATATATGATAATTGAAATTTTTAATACAATAGTTTTGAGTCGGGTTATTCGAATTAGCAGAATGTTTAAGGAAAAGGAAATAAATTAATGTATACCATAACGTGTCTCCCCCAAATTGGATTTTTTTTCTAAATTATCAACCAATATGTGGCATTCCTCGTTAATGTTACCTAAGTGTTACGTAAAAACACTAAACTGCATTTTCCTAGTGTGCTTATAAAACTATGTTAAGTACATCTTCCACGTCAGCTTTGTCAGATTTATTGCTGTTGGAATGCGCAGTCTTGTTAATAAAGTGCTTCATAATTTCTTACGTTAATTAGAGGTTCTAACAACATTCTACCAAATAATTAATCAAGACATCTGATACACTTCATTTCTTTTGCTACATTAATATTTATAAAAAAGTACGTACTCTTCATTAACCTGCCATCGTTTCATCCCCTCTTCCTCACTGATAAACGATAATCACCGCGATTTCCTGTCATAAGAAACCTCGAATTCACTTTCTACCTGCTTGACAACTAAATTATCCCTTACGCTATAAATACACGTCACGAACTATTCGTTAAAGGGCCAACAATTTTGTTCAATCGCGGGACACTATTTGGACGAACCCTTCATGCCCAAGCAAGGTCGGTTCTCGTAATCGGTCCATCTACCCTAATGCGATACACAGCGGCCCATCAAGAAGCGCCAGTGACACGAGTAGCACGGAAGAGTTCGATTCAGCAACGCGAGACACGTTTTCTATTCAAGGCTTTGGCACGAGTTAACGTACAGGGGGGTCGCGAGTCTCGTGCATGGGGTTCCCATTCCATTTTTTTGACACCTTGACACGGTCAGATAGAGCGAAGGATAGACCTCGTTTGCAAGGAGAAGCCTTTGGCGTGATAGAGACATTTTTCATGCAGATTTTCCTCGGCTGAAATTCCATTTGCTTCTATCTTTGGATAGACAAAGTGTACGGCAAATTAGGTTTGTAAAAATGGTAGACTTTTTGGGAGGGACATCGTCCTTTAACATGAGAATGAAAGGATAAAGGTGAATAACGAAAAGATATTGGTATTTCTTTGATAATTTGAAGCTCGGCTATCGATTATTGGTTTCCAGCAACTGGAACAATCGAGTAACCAAGTTTGACTCGCGTTCTTCCAGGTTTTTCATTGTTCCTCATTACCGAGAATGCATCGACACTTTCCCACATGAAAACAATATGGGAAAGTTAGTTTGAACTTTAATATTCACACAAATGTTTAGCTATGCAATTTTATCTTTTCTTCGGATGAATCTTATTTAGAAAGATTTAGTTTGTGGCGCGCAAGAGACTCTGAACGAAACAGAAAAATTAATTATTCAAAGTATGGACTCAGTGGACTGAAATGTGCAATTAACAGAAGAATGCTTTATCGGTCGAATCCAATTAGTGGAAATAATTGAATGTACGCATACAATTTCACGAATAAAGTATAGTACTGTATAAAACTGTTTCGACGATACTTTTCATGGATATACCGATGCGTACAATAATTGCTTTAGACGTACAGTGAAAGAAGCGTGTCCAATCATGTCTTACTACACGAATAACTCAGAATTCGTAAATAGACAGCAAGACAGAAAAAGAAACAATGAATAATGCTTTCCTCGGATAGTTGTTGGAGCGACATTATCGGTTGCACGGCAAACAGTGATTCATCATGAAAGGATGGACTGGGCTGTAGTTCAACAGAAGATTGTTTAAGAAAATGGAAGCGAGACAAACAATTAGTCAGTATACCTGACGAGACACCCTTAGACGATGTATGCATTCCCGAACGAAACAAACACTTACAGAGTTGAAACATTCCCGTGGAACCTTCATGAGAATTCGAACGACACTGTTTACTGCCGTCTTAAACCCTTTTTTCCCATGATAAAGGTATTTGATCGTCGGGTTTTGTCGTTGCTTTCTCTCGTCGATGTAACGAATCGCTATTCCTGCTGACATAGATTTCTACACGATAAGTAAAATCCATCGTTACGTAAACCTGGTGAGAAAACATTTCCAAATGATACAAAAGTTTGGTAGTTTCGCCGACACGAAGTGTCGCTATCATTCCCGAGCAATCGACCCCATTTCCAGAATAGTTGTCAAATAATTTATCTTAGATACAATTTATTTTACACTGATTTGTCTTGTCGCAAAGTGTATTCCACCGACTCAAAGAATGAATTTCCCACGAATCCATCTAATAATTTCCTGGTAGCAATCTTTCCAACATTAAAAGCCACCGTCTCCCTGTCGAACACCAGTAAACACCTCAGACAATGAAGCAACAACAATTCCGCAAGATTGCTCAATTAATCCAAGGCGTAATTCCATCCCCGTGAAACTAATTAATCTTTTCCTCTCACAATGCGATCCCATGAAAGTCTTCGGTCTGCGATCTCCCGGAGGACAGTTCACCGATTTCCCAACAGTCGTGAAGCAAGCAGTGAAGAATCTAAGGTCCTCCTTAAGCTGAAAATTGATCGGCGGGTCGAGTGTTTGATTTGAATTTCGCTTTCACCGCTAGCAGCAGGACTACGGCGATCGCGGCGAATCGGGTCAAGTGCATTCAGCGACCATTATACCTCCTATATGCGACTCCGCGAGTCCGTCCGTAGTCCATTCAAAGGAACTTACAAATTACGCTGTTAGTGGTCCGCGACACGCGTCAACGTGGATGCAAGAGTGGCCACGATGGTCTCATCCGCGTCACTGATCGATGCTCCGAATGATGCCTCGCTCGAAACAGTTAGGGGATCACGTTCTTGGACTGGGCGGAACAAATGTTGGGGATGAAGGGTTCGTCCGTGGGGTTGCCTCGTTCTTTCAGTACCGTTGCATTGCTTGAGACATTTAGTTGTCTCTGGGGTAAAGGGTTGAGATATTTTATTATTAAGGATGAAATGTGCCTTTTTTTCGTTGTTGTTATAATAGATTGGCTCGGGAATGAATAACGTAAGTTGGCCATTTGCGACGAAGCTGCTTAATATTTCGCTGCACGAGCTTCTCGTTGTTGAAGATTATTGAATAATCTAGCCCGCTCTATTTTCCCATCCGTCATTTAAAAAATTGCTTCGTTTACTTTACCCCATTCTCATAATTGAATTAACGTTTCAGATAACTATTGGATTAACCACTTGGGGATCAAAAATAAGAGCCACACGACGCGCACAAGAATATTCAGGACCGGAATATTGGCACCCGATGAATGTTTAATATTCAATGGAACGTCATAGATGAATGTTCCGCTGAAAAGGTATGATTTAGTAAGGATTTTTGTCTATTAGCTGTTGCTACGACTACGAACTCTGTCGAGAGCGTTGAAAGGAACTCACAAATTACATTATTAGTACCCTCGGACACGCGTCACCGTCTACATCGACGTGGACAATTTATACGTCATCGATGAATGCGACTTTTGTATCTTTCGCGGCACTGTTCGCCTAAACAAAATTGTGCTACGCTTTGAATAACTCAATTGGAATATTAGATTCACCGGTGGCTAAAATAGCACTTCGTGGGGGGGAAAAAATAGAACGTTTTTGCATGCTTCACGCGACGCACAATATTTGGGAAATATCGTTCTTGTTCATTTTATAGTTTAAGTTGGAAAACCTTTTTTTAACTACTGTATGGGAAAAACTGAAGATTAGGGATGCAGCATAGTCTCCTTTAACTGCAGTCGAATCTCGATTATGTATTATTCAATCCTATTATGCAAAGAAAGGCCTGATGGAATAATTGTCCCTTACACTTTAAGAAGCATGTTCAAAGTAATTATATTATGGTTTTATAATCTTTTAATCTTTGCTTGTAATTTCTGTTGCAGATTGTGAACTTGGTATTGGTAATTACACTGGTCGTTTCTTGGCGGAGGGATCCTAGTATTTCAATAACAATACCGAAGCAAAGCTAAAAGCCAAAACTAACAATCCAAACAATTCTTTGTTCGTTATTCTAAACTATATACCATATCGTTGTACGTATTGAAGGGAGACAACTATTTCCCCGACAGTTTCTCTAATTTTGCATAAATCCATAACTTGTAGTTTAATAAATTGCAAACTTAATTCAATTCTTCGTATCTCCTCTTTATGAATCAGCCGAGTTTCAATCCTAAAATAAGCAAAGCCATATCGTACGCGTCCTGCAAAGTAAAATCGATCTCTGAATCTTATTTGCATTGAATGAATGAACGGTCTTCGGTACCGAAATCCTAGCAGCGCGTTTGAACCTGGTTGCATCCACGCGTGCAGAGGAACCCGTCAAACAGGAAGTAGCAATATCTCCAGCCAATAAACGGATCATACCTATTCATGCCATTGGTAGCACGCTTGCCGTAACTTCATTCGCCAAACGACACCAACAGCAATTACCTCGAGCAAACTGGACAACTTACATTTGTCGACTATTCAGCACCAGGAAGAAGTAGCATCCAGTATAATTCTTCGCTCCTCTCCAAATTCGTAGTCGTTTTACTTTCCAACTAGGAGAAAAACTTGCCTCTCCGATCCCTCGCGCGAAATCCAGTTCTCAGCGCGGCACAGATTTCAAAACAAAAACCGGAACTTTGTCTCCGAGATTTGTATCAATTGTAAAATATGTTTATAATTCGAATTAAAGGTAGACGCAATTGTTAAATACGCAAAATCGCAGATGGTCTTGTTAAATTTGTAAGCTGGGCGAGTGGGAGTTTCGATCAGAATTGTAAAACTCGTACTTTTCACGTTCAGATGGATGTAAATTGTTGAAATCGCGATCGCCAGACCCTGAAGAAGCGTCGATCACCGATGGGTCCGTTCTGCGCGCTGTCGAGCGCACTACTGCCAGTCTAGATCCTCGGTGACAATGCACCGGCTTGAGAATACACTATTCTAATGCGGCAAACCGATCTAACGATCACAAGAGCGTGGATCATGACTTGTAGAGTCGATTTGCGGGCGCATCGATAGCCGTTTCCTTGATAACGAAGGTTCAAGAGTTTTCTGCGAAATTCCTACTGTGTGTATGCCTATAGATCTCTTTGATCCATAGATCAACAGTCTTAGGGCAGGACTTTGGGGAGGATGAGATAACTCCTTATTAGGATTGCCTGTTATTGAATAGTATATGATTTGTTTAGAGATCCTTTGCATCTCTGATACATCTTAAATATATCGTCAACGTCCAATACATAATTGATGTTTGTGAGAGTTGGAAGGTAATAGTTCAGCTATATTATTTTTCATTGTTCGTTTACCCTGATTGGGAACTAAAAGGAATAGTATCATAGGATTTGTTAGAGTCCTTACGATTATAATTATTGTGCATTTACGTAACGATATGTTCCTTAATAGGAATTAAAATCAAAATTAGTTTTGATAAGGAAACGAACCTGAGGCTTGTACATTTATTTACTGAGAAATTAAATGCAAGAAACGACTCCTGGTCGAGTCGCTTATTATTTGAAAGGAATCCAAGGCATTTCGCGTTTGAAGTAGATAAGACTAAGGTTTTCATACTTTTAAGTATTATACATATATGTAAAATATGGAAGATACATAACAAAAAAATGAATAACAAAGCCTATACATTGAAAATGGTAAAACTCTTCCATGAACAGCTTGAAATATTTAGAGATAATCGTTTAAATTAAAGCTGCTACGGAACGGAGTATCAGCTACGAACTAGGAAAGCTTTATAGCAATTGCAGCTCTCGTTTATTTGTTAGAAACAATTAATTGGTAGGTGATACAGGTTGTTCGTAAAATACAATTCGAAATCAATTGACTCGAATAACATGATTGCTTAGATTCTAAGTTGTAATCTGACGTCGTATGTTATTAAAAAATTCTGCTTAGAAATCCAGAAAGTTGCGTTGCAAAATTCAGGTGCATGCAATGAGACCCGCTCCCTTTTAATACGGTCCTTAAATTCGATGCAGTGCTACACTATAACCACGTCGCGGTCAAACACCGAACTAAATTTTGTCTTGCAGTCAGTATAAGCGTTTCAAAGAAATTGATTTTCTCCACTTCTAAGGGGAACTTTTTAATAAATGACGGCTCAAAATAGAGCTAAATGCCTCAGCTATAAACTACTGTAGCTTCATAACAATTGCTGTTCTGATTTATTTGTTATAAAGAATTAACTGTCAATGAATCTTATTAGAGATTACTCTTAAAATACTACTCGAAATCAATTAACTTGGACGACTTATAGTTCTTTGGGTTCTAAGCTTTAATTTGAGAAGTATTTATCATAAAATTCTGCTCAGAAATCCGGAAAACTGCAATGAAAAAGATGAGATGCATATACTGGGGACCTCGAGCAGTTTCAAGCATCTTCTCATAGATGGAAGCAGAATAGGCGTTCATTATCGGCATGGATATATTGGCGACCTCGAGTAGTTTCAAGCATCTTCTCATAGATGGGAGCAGAATAGACGATCATTATCGATAGTACCATCGATACTCCTCGACCACTATCGAAGATGGCGCCGGCCATTCGGCGCAGGAATTTTGCATCGGTAACACTTAACAACTATATATTTTTATAATAATTTAGTGCTTGTTCTTTAAAAATATATGGAAGGGCTTGTTCTCTGTGAATCCCAAAACGTGGGAAGTGATGTAATATTAATGGAGAAGTATTGTATTTCGCCATTAATATTTAGAAAGCCTTCTGTGACATACATATAACCTTAATTATTCACTCGATCAGTGCTGCTTTTTTTTATTTTGTATTTTAGATTATTTGCGAAATCGTAACGAATTACAAGAATGCTGGTTTTACGTGCAACAATTCTGTAGTTATTAATTGTAAAATTTGTGTGAATATAAATTATGAAATGTATTGTAAGTCAATTTATAAAGACAGCTTTCAAATATTAACTCTTGCCTAGTGAATACTGTGCCCATTCGCACCCAGTTCTCGGCTGTTTGGTTAAGGTTCCTTTCACTCATTTAAAATTAAAGATTTGTGAATAATGAATTAATACTTGTTTATTACAGGTCTGTACAGAGAAGTGCTCCATAAGCAACATTTCTGGTTCCCCTGAGCAGCATTTCCGGCTCCCCTAAGCAGCGTTTTTGGCTCCCCTGAGCAGCGTTTCCTGCTACCTTAAGCAGCGTTTCTGGTTTCTCTAAGCAGCATTTCTGGCTTCCTGCGGCAACAGTTTCCAGCAGCGTTTCTGTCTCCTTCGACTACTTACTGAAGGAAGCCGTGCTTAGCCATACCTTGACCCATACTATCGTCCGTCCCAGTGATATATGCTACTTAAATCATACATGACATGCGCCGTCGTATTAAATTATACTTACATTAATGGTATTAGTTATACTTATATTGGTTTTAAAATATTATCAGTGCTAACTATATGATATATTGTAAATGAACTTACAAGAATAGTGAATAAGTAATAGCTTTTAGTTTCTAAAACATTTTTATAACATATTTAAATCTATGCTATTATTATTATTGTACTTTTCATTATTATTTAATTATAAGATGTATTGTAAATTAATTTATAAGAGTAATCTGTAAGTAATAGTTTCTAAGTTTAAACATTGTCACTTTTGTAATTTGTACATTATTGCAATTTTTGAATAAATATTCATAAAAGGAATGCAACTGGTTTCATGTTTTTAACACCTGTCCACTTCTAATAATTTAAGTTAGAGATAAGTGTTGGGAAATGACGTCCAACATAAGGAATCCCCGATAGTATTGGAGTTCGCGCAATTTCCTGGAAAATGACTTCAAATTCCAAGAGTTAGTGAAATAGAATATTTGGCGATTTCAAGCAAGGGGAATTCTGTATCTAAAATTATATTTCGAGGATTTCGAACACGGGAGATTTAGTAAAATTTGCTTCTGGAAATGTTTTGGTTATGACGTCATCAATCATGAACTCTGGATACCTCCTCGAATATCATGTTCTCCTGATACAAATTGGCGATTTCGGGCAAAGGAGATTCCGTAAAAGCAAGTTCTGGGAAATTCTTGGAAATGACGTCACATTCCAAGAATTGGTGAAATGAAAGACCTCCTCGCATGTCATGTTCTCCTAATACAAAATCGTGAATTTCGGGCAGTCCGTTTGCTGAAAATCTCCAATTTGTGTCAGGAGAACATGATACGCGAGGAGGTCTTTCATCTCACCAATTCCTAGAATGTGACGTCATTTCCAAGAATTTCTCAGAACCTGCTTTTACGGAATCCCCTTTGCTCGAAATCGCCAATTTGTATTAGGAGAACATGATATGCGAGGAGGTCTTTCATTTCACCAATTCTCGGAATGTGACGTCATTTCCAAGAATTTCTCAGAACCTGCTTTTACGGAATCCCCTTTGCTCGAAATCGCCAATTTGTATCAGGAGAACATGATATGCGAGGAGGTATCCGGAGTTCATGATTGTTGACATCTTAGCCAAACATTTTCAGAACCAGGTTTTACTAAATCTCTCGTGTTCGAAACCCTCGAAACATAATTTTACAGAATTCCCGTTGCTTGAAATCGCCAAATATTCTATTTCACTAATTCTTAGACTTTGACGTCATTTTCCAGGAAATTGCGAGAACTTCAATACTATCGGGGATTCCTTAAGTTGGACGTCATTTCCCAACACTTATCTCTAACTTAAATTATTAGGAGTGGACAGGTGTTAAAAATATGAAACCAGTTGCATTCCTTTTATGAAGATTTATTCAAAAATTGCAATAATGTACAAATTACAAAACTGACAATGTTTAAACTTAGAAACTATTACTTATAGATTACTCTTATAAATTAATTTACAATACATCTTATAATTAAATAATAATGAAAAGTACAATAATAATAATAGCATAGATTTAAATATGCTACAAAAGTGTTTTAGAAACTAAAAACTATTACTTATTTACTATTCTTATAAATTAATTTACAATACATCTTATGATTAAATAATAATGAAAATTACAATAATAGTAGCATAGATTTAAATATGTTATAAAAATGTTTTAGAAACTAAAAACTATTATGGATTATTCTTATAAATTATAATACATCTTAAAGTTAACAGTAATGTAAATTTTTAAAGCGAATATAAATAATGTACAAATTATATTAATAAATTCCACCATTTGAGACAAACTCTAAGTGTAAATTATTGGAAGTTATAAATTGTATCTTAGTTTCCAACTTATCTATTTAATTTATATAAGTTATTTTATTTTTAATACTTGAGCCATGCCTTACTGAGTTAATTTATAATTCACTTAAACGAGGAATTAAAACAAGGTGATTAGCACCATCCCTTTTTATTATAAAAGTGTATAATATAATTCCATAAATTCGTCATACTAGTCTTAATTAATTATAAATATAATAACAACCTGCTGCTGCTTGGTACCATTTAACAATAAAATTGGTGCACCTCATATTTGGCTGGCGTTTTGCAAAGGGAACGTGGTATTTGTACTTACAAAGCGTCAAGAATAACAAAAATAATCAGGAATAACTAATTTTCACGTATAAAGCAGGATTCGTGAGTTTAGCTGTTGTCAAGGATTTTAAAAAAGTACTCCACCTAAACAAATTAATAAATCTATAGCAATTGTATGTATGTATGCAAAAATAATTAAATGATTTATTCACCTCTAATATTCCATCTTCTGGCAAATCAGAACAATGCAAAGCATTTTGCACTTTAGTTTTTCCATATTTTGCTCGAAGGGTATTTGGCCGTACTTGTCGTGCAATGTCCTGTTAGAAACGATAAAATAAATATTACAAAAAGGAAGAAAGATATAAAAGTAATTTTACGATCTATACTTACTGGGTCCATAGGACCACAAAGCTTTCTGAATTCCCCTTGGACGTCAAACTTCACGTCTGTATGTTTTATTTCCATCACAATGCACGGTCCCGATTGCAACTCTCCTACCATTGCCTGAAAACAATAAAATAATAATTATATAAAAAACAATTACATTGCTTGTTGCTAACGTAAATTATTTTAACGTTATCCTACTGCGTAATCAGGCAGGACTCCTTTATAGACTTCCAAAAATTCTTCTGCATCAAATGGATTGATGCAAAATTGTTGTACAGCAGAAATGCTGTAACCGGCTTTCTGCACGTCGTCGATAATATCTCCTACGTTAATAAAGAGCAGCATGTAGTATATCTATTTCTGAAAACATAGTATGTCGTTTAACATACGATTTCCTACCAATCAATTTAGCTTGAACAGCGTGTGGCTTAATGATACAACAAGTACAGTTTTCCAATGTTGCGGTGTTTGGTGGCCCCTTTCTGCCACTCTTTGAGTCAGGAAAGAACAACTGCAACTCCTGAAAGCAAATATAAAACTGTTGCACCAGTATATAAATCATTTTGACATAGGTAGAGAAATATACAAACTTTCCCCGCAGCTTCTTCATTGGCCGACCCGTGCACAGCATTGTGAATATTATCCTTCCCATAACGCGCTCTGAGAGACGATGGTGCTTCCTTCGCAGCCTCCTTACTATCTTCTGGTCCCATTAAGTCTTGCCAACGTTTAAGGGCGTGATCGCCTAACAATTCTAGAGCTACAATAGGACCCGAGGTGAGATAACTTACCAAATACCTAATCAAAAATACAAAGAATAGAATACGTGTATGCAAAATTAAAAGTATATAATACTACTTTATGTCTCACGCTAAATTAGTCGCCTCGTTCTCTTTATAAAACTCTGTCGCTTGTTCGTGGGTCAGTCTGACCATTTTAATATTTGCGATGTGAAAATTATTGGCAATGATTAACTTTAGTATTTCCCCCAATTTATCGACGACGCTTGCCTTTACCATTGCGAATGTTCTGAAAGTAGAATGTATAAATATTAAATAGTTAATCGTTTAGATAGGATTCTTACAAATGATAGTATACTTTTGCATTTTAGTTTGCAGCTTCATCCGAGTATTACAATCCGCGTAATCTGTTATCTTTATACTTCGCGAAAATATGGTAACGATAGCGCCCACGTAAAAGTCCTTCGCCTGAATACCTTCGCATTTCGTTCTCCTCAAAAACATTTTCCTGCAGTTTATATCGAACTGAAAAATAAAGAAAATTGATAAAACATAAAAAGATGATTCAACTTCCCCGTTAATAACATTGGCGAATAATAAAACATCAGGTAGGACGTACCAATTCTACTGTATTGTCGTACGGATAATAATACAGATAAAATTTCTTCAAAATACTGGCTATTTTGTCGTACCATTCCGCCTCAAAAATGTATCTCTCGTTGTGATCGACAGACATTTTGTTCCAATTATATCTACTGACGATTAGATCTATTAAATAATCTAAAGTGTTTCTAATTTTAAAGGATCTCTTTAAAATTGTATGATGTTATGTCAAAAAATGTTTGCGCGTTGCTATGGGCGACACCGGCGACTGGTAGAGAAATATTGATAGTCGTCGCTATCGATACTTGCCCATAGTTGGAATATCGGCCATCGATAGCTATCGATAGCGATGAGAATACATTTAAAATTCTAAATGTTTACGCAATTGTAGAATATACTCCTTTTTTTTAAATTATTGCACACTATTGTTGTGTGTTATATGTAAAATACATTTGCGAATGTATTAAACATTATCTATACGTACACTATATTAGGAAATATTAAACAAAATTATGCAAAATTTTGAACTACAAGATATATTGTAATTCAATTTATCCTAATAATTTATAAGCACAAGTATTAGTTCATGAAACACTTTTGTAACTTTATTTATTATTTCATTATCCTAAGGAATATTGAAAATGAATTCATAGGAATAGTTTATAGATAATTATTGATTAAGTTCAAGTATCATCACTGTTGTAATTTGTGCATTACTGAAGTGTTTCAATAAATCTTCAGTCAAGGAAATTCAACTGATTCAATATTTTTAATACTTGCCCACTCCTAAAAAAACTTATTCCGTTTCCTTACACAAGAAGTATCGCGAGGGAACTCCAAATGCATAGTTCCGAAGCGAGAAACTTGCAGAAGGGTTTCCGAGGAGCGGACAGGTGTTAAAGAATAATGCGTGAAATTTCTTTTATTGGAGATTCATTTAATAACTTTGATATGTACAAATTACAGAAGTAGTAGTTTAGCTTAAATGCTGTTATTTATAAGCTGTGCTCATAAATTAATTTACGATCCAAGAACGAACTTTCGTTTCCAGCTTTTCTCTTCTTTAATAATTATAAATCTGGTTCAGATATATGTATAGATCTGAAAAACATTCTGTTAAATATGACATATAAACACTGCGTATATAAAATTCCATAGAGGCGTATTTTTTCTTCAACATGAGAATGGGATACGTGTGGAATTACATCTTTTACAAATATTACTTCCCAGTATAATTGGCTCAGGTATTATACTCTTCCTTTATAAAGACAATAACATCGTACAAATGTAGTATCAATTTTATGAAAAAAAAACAACGCATTCCAGAGGCATTTCTAGGATACAATGGTTCAGCTAGCCATAGTAACAATTACATTCCATAAGTTAAAAGACGATGACGTATAAATAATTTATCGTTAAACATCGATTACTATTCGTCTGTGGTAATCTATACTCCTTCCAGTTTAATTGACACACGATAAATATCTCGATCACAAACGAGGCATATTTCCTTTGCTCAGGACTATAATTTGAATAAGTCATGAAATTTGAAATGACTTTTAGGTCCTATAACGCTGGGAATACGATTTTCAGAGAACTCAGATAGTTTCCTTCTATTTATGCAATTAGTTGTGACTATTACAGTCTATAGAATGATTGCAGAAAGCGTAGAGATATTTGTAGCAAATATTCTCGTCGATATCAAAAGCAATTTCTCACGAACGAACCACTTCCCATTACAAAGAATTATCCAATAAATATTGAAAAGGACTACAAGTGCACTTACCCTTTATGTCTCGTAATTGGTACCGATAGTTCTCTCATTAGTAACGAAGCTTTGCGTTTATCAGTACGATATCAGAACAGAATTTTACGTTCTTTACAGTAATTCTGGCAGTGAACAGCTTTCGCATACAGTATCCTATTAGTATAAATGTATCTGTACAATTTTTTAAACAATATTCGAAACAAGTGGTCTCATTCGAGTTTTAACATTTAGTATAAAATAGTACAATGGTAATAAAAAAAACGCGTTGCGTCCCTCTGTCAGCAGTTTATACATTTTTCTACGAACGAAACAATTCCCCCTGTCCTCTTGTAATTACTAAGCTAATTGTATTTACTTATAACATAAAAATGCTAAATAAATACTCGTCTATTTAATTTATACACCCCACTTCCTTCCACCTATTTTACAAAAGAAGTATCGACATAATTACTAAAGACACACAACCGTACACTAGAGTATCTTATTTAAATATTCATTCGGTAAAAAAAAAGTATCTATACCGACTTCCTGCGTGATACCATCTTAGTCTCCTTACTTTCAAAGAAATCGCATGCCCCCTCGTACTCGTAAACCGACTAGCAGATAGTCATCTACACACTTTCACTGGAGTAAAAACGTACGAAAGACTCGCTTATTAAAAACTCGTTTCTTCAAGTGATCCCTCTCGGCAAGTACCGTGGATACTACAAAATCCCTCGGCAAATCTTAATTCCTCGCCACGTTTCCGTCTCGACCGGAATGCAAAGTTGCTTCTTACGGTTCCAATATAGGATTTATCGTCGCGGGAGTGGCAGGAGTCTGCCGTGGGTTATCGCTCAACATTAACGTCGTCGGAGGCTCCTCTCGGGAATTCTGCGCGCCCCTTCTGTTTCCCGGTGGGATATACGTCCACCAGGCTAAGAAGAAGAAGAGAAGAGATGCCGCCTTGCCAATGAAAGCTAACGCCAGCATGTACCTGGTAACAACGAAGACGCTCGTCAGCTTTAAGTTTCAGATGTACGATTAGAAAATAAAATAGCTGGAACGATTCCCTCGAACCTGCTCATGTATAAATTATCGTAAACGAGACAGGACCCTCCTCCATCGCACGTTTCGTTCCACAAGATGCAGGTATCGTCTATCAGCGCACCGAATACCATAGGCGCGGGTATCGTGCCCAATATCCGAACTTTAATCCATTGTATACCCAGGGCGAACGATCTCTGGTCATCGCGGACCACGCGAAGGGTGGCCGACAGGGCAGGCATCGTGCAGAGGAACGTAATGAACATGTTGCAAAACGCCAGGACGATGAACGGCCACAAATAGGAGCAAGATGTGTTGCAGGTAGTGTTTATCGCCTCGTAACTGATCACATCATTCGCCGTAGTTAGATTCATGGTTGGTGCACGGATGCATGTGCAGTCCGAGTACACCTGTGGACAAATAATGTTTATTGAATCACATTTATTATCGTTTTTAGAATTATTTAGAGCAGTGCCGTCGAAGCAATGATACAGATGAAACAGAGGAGAGGATTCAAATACGGGCTAGTTGAAGTTTAGGATCACATTAGGTGCTTCTTCTTTACTTACCTTTACCATAAAATATCATGGTTTGATGATACGTTATATTGTGACAGTTCTATGAATTCTGCATTTCATTTAATTTTACGTTGTCACTTTTTTTTTGTTGACTCCAGATCGAATCAAGAATACTTTTGATTTGCAGTTTATTAATCTGGAGGATGAGCTAGTAGACGTTTAAGATCACGTAAGGTGTTTCACCTTAGTGGCAATAACGAAAAACTGCGGTTCGAAACTCGAGGGAAGCTAGAGGAACACGAGCATTTTCGCTTTTATTTTAAACACATCGTTTACAACAATACGATCTTCGTTCAGCTGATTTGAACAGGAGATCGTATAGCAAACGTGTTGGATATACCCACTGCAATATTAAATTTAAAATAATCTTCAACTAGTTTGACAATAATGCGTGAAATAAAAGTGGTAGCCCATATTTAGACCATTTCCTCCGTGCATAGCAAACACGATGAGAAATCGTACTGACCTCAACATCGTCTATTCGCGTTTCTTGATAACATCCTGCATGACAAGGAGAATAGTACGTGATCCCATCGACTCCGCATATCGGGTTGAACTCCGACCTCGAGCAGCCGCAGCCGTTATTGCACGGGTTATCCAAGGAAAAGGATTTTCTGGAAAACGTGAAATTTCATGGTCACGTACACGTACAACTTATCCGGGTAACATACGCGCATCATGACCAAAACGTGATCCGCATGTATTCATTTATTGCTTGCCAAATTAACAACGTGCGGTGGTAGATTTATTCTCTTATTAAGAGAAGAAGAAACGCAATTAATATCGACCAGCGTACAAATTAAAGAACTTACAGTCTTGTTTGATGTGCAGTAAAATACGATATAATAAAAATCTCATTCTGGAAAGTATGAAAAATGCTCATCCATTTTCCAGACTTTTATCAGAAGAAATGTGCAACTAAAGAAAAAGCTCTTTCGGTATTTAATAACCATAGAGACAGTAGAATTCGTTTCACAGCTAAATAAAATCCCCCCTCAAAAACGTGGAACAATTGCATACTTGGTTTGCTCCGGATAGGGCACCGTCACTCCAGCGAAGTTTAGATTCGGGCAGTTCAGGACAAAGCACAGAGTGAAGGCGATACACGAGGCAGTGGCCAACAGGCAGAACTTCAAAATCCCCGAGCAGGGTAAATTGAAACGTTTTATGAGATAACCACCCAAAAACGTGCCACCGCCGCCCGCGGGTACAGTCACTAAACCTGCAGGGAAAGAAGGGAGAGGAGAAATTAAATGGTCTGCTTTCGTTCGGTCCACTGGTGGCTCTCGAAGTTTCATGCAATTACATTTAAATATATGTAAATAAATAACGCAGGCATCGCGAAATATAAAAACATACGGAGATGATTCATGCTCGAGACATTCGCGTGGATGACGGAAACGTATCGTTCAATATTTTACGTTTCCAAAAGGAAAGTAATAAAAGGAAAAAGGAGAACTGTGACACGATGGAAAAATGTTTCGGCATTTAACGAAAAATATCGACTATTACGCGTTGCCAGGCAAAGAGCGATAGAAGGGTCTTTTGATTGATTGCAACAGGGAACGTTTGTGAATATTATTCACCCATTAGTAACGCGGCCGAACTAGCGCTGACGTTGAATTGATTTTCGATCAGCTTCGGCAGGAACGCGGCGAAACCGGCGATAAGCAATCCCTCACTAGCACCTGCCAGGTTCAACATGAAAAAGCCCGGATTGCCGAGGAGGTCGGACAGGGCACGCGGCAGCTCGCGGATCTTCGAGAACGTTTCACCGTTGTCACCCGACGACGACTCCTTTGGCTTCTGGTGCGCTTCAGAAACCCTCTCTTTGGCGAGTTCCTCTGAACCTGAGGAGAAGGCGGAAGACGTTCATTTCGCTAAGAAATACTGCTGACAGTCATTGACGAAATGCAACTGGAAATAATTGAACTCGCGTGCCAAACGATTCCTTGGACTTTAGTCTTAATTTTGCTTCTGTTTAAAATATTTCACGATGTTCTTAATTACCCGGCAAAGCTGCTGGGAACGCCAGGATCGGTATAGCGATGATGAAACAGAAAACTGCGGCTGCTAAGAAACCTATCCACCAGGCTCCGACCCAAACGTTGCTGTTCGGTGTTAGACCAATTCTGAAACAAAAGGCGATTCTGATATCAGCGAAACAGAGAAATCTCTCCGATTCTAAACGCTTTAAAGTGCAGCTGGTATTAAACAGGAAACTTGGCGAAAAGTAGGCCGCGTAAATAAAAAAAGAAAAGAAAGAATTCCAGGGAAAAATGTAATTAGCCCGAGAAACAGTATAGCGGATAGTTTCGCCAGTTACAACGAGCCGAGCAGGCCGGAATTGCTCTCCCGTTGCGGAACTTCCGGTGCAACTGGCCGATTTCCTCGTGCTTTTTTAATTGCGCCAGCGCGGCGGTCAGAAATGCCCGACCGACCGAGCTCTTGCAACTTTTCCGACTAATTTCCAGCTATGAACGCGAGCCTGAAAACCCTCTTTTTGCATAGATATGCTTTAAGCCGATATGTGGACCGAACTGTCCTTTATTTTTTTGAGAATTTCTTTCTTTTATGGTCGATTAAGCGTTATTTAATATTTTTGTGTTTACAAACTGTCGAAACTATTAGTTCGAGATAGTATAATAATTATTCTTACGTTAATGTCTAGTACATTAATTAATATAGAGTTTTATTTAAACAAACATGAAGGTATTAAACGTAGTATCAGAACCGAAATTCTATAAAAATTCCTGCGTTTTTAATCGTGATGCGGTGTAATTCAACGTTTGAGCAATTAAGTGTAAGACGTGTAATCGAGGGCTAAATTCGATGAAGGATAGGTTCAAGTGCTCCGATGCATAATTAAATCTTTCAATGGTAATCTGAAAATAGAGTACCTACTCGATGATTGAAGGGAACTCTGTAGTACTCTGGAAGCTGTTAGATGAATTAAATTGATAATTTTACACCTGCACGCGGTTTTGTTTTGAAACGGATAATCAAGAATCTGGTGGAGGAAGAGAGGTGCATTCAACCGATGAATGCGATGAATGGATTTCAACTAGTAGCTTTGATTGAAAAACTGTGAGGCTACAAATGAAATCAGATACGTAGGGTGGAAATAGCTATAGGGAGACTTTGCTCTTGTTTTATCTAGGAAGGAAAATATGTGTACCAATGCAAATTAAGTAACCATCGCTCTATTAAAATTAGAAAACTAATTCTAGAAAGAATATACATTTGCATATGGAATTATAAAGTAATGAAGAATTGAATTCCATTATTTCTTTCGTTCACAGGATTAAAAACATGGCTTAGGTGTGGATGGAATAATTTGATAAAGACAGAGACAGTCATACTTTTTAAAAATGATCTTTTACATTTGCGAGTAATACACACATGCTTCATGTTCAATAGACATTGCTGGAAGCTTTGCGTAACATTCCTTGCCATTGAAGCTACATTCGCTACAGCCAGCGGGCTGGGCACATTATTTCCCAGAGAAACTTGACTACGAATAGGTGATTAATTGCTTGAAAACGGCTGACTAACTGTGCGATCATTCCTTAGCAGTGTTAACTGCGCCATATTCACTAGGAGACGCTCTTGAGCCTCCTTTTTGCTGTGCCTTTTTGCAGTGTGTACGTGGCAATTGATTTTTAAACGACCCTCGACTGCGACTCCAAGTTTACTCATTACTAGTAATTCAGTGGAATTGAAATGGAATTCCCTCAGTTTTCTTGAGGGGAAAGCCTGGTGTAAACGGCTAAAAGTGTAGCTATTTTTTAGCAATTTATTGTGAGAAAAATAGTAAACCAATTTGTTTAAAACTTGGAGGATACTTCATTTTACAATCACGATAAATAAACAAATTTTTGTTGCCGTAAAATGTCCATGAATATTACAGATACGAGGTTTTACACCAGGCACGTTCCTTAATTTCCAGGAAAATGTAAATCTTCAGTAGATGTCTGATAAAATATTAAATATCTCGTAAATTGCTAGCCGTCTGCTCCCAAAACTATATATCGTTGGCTTCAGTGTTTCAAGCTCTACCATTCTACAAAAGGTCATTAGAAAATAAGCGTTACACCCCGGGACCTCTCCTTGTAAGATTTTACAGTATTTCACTAATTGTTCATAATTTGTCTTCGCAGGAGCGAATTTATATTCTCGACTCATTTAACTTTATTTCTTGAACTCTCAGTTTCCTACGTGCCCAACAGCGGCAGAAATGATTGGATGCATCCTCTTAGCTTTGATGTATATTCTCCTCAAATACCGCGAAAAATTCTCGCGACTATTTCCGTGTTTGCGGCAGAAAAAGTCGATTCGTTTCCTGGAGCGTATTGCAAAGAAACATTTAGAAGAAACTCGCTGGCGATTCTAAGTTTACCGATGTCGATCCGAACGCTTCGCGACTGCGAGTTAACCGTGAAATACGAATAATGGTGTAAAGGATCCCCTTTCTATTTTTAATTTGAGCCTCCTTCGAGCCACTCCTTACACTCTTCGCGCCTTTACTTTTTAATTCTTTGTCGCTTCTGATTTAAATGGAACAGTATGGATCCGATTTATTAATTTACCACGAACGGGATTGGATTGGAAATAATTTTATGACATTTTTCTATAAATTGCAAATCGTGGACCAAACAGAAGTGATAAAAGTGCTCAAAGGCTAGAAATCCTTTGCTGGCAATTCGATTTACCGTCAGCGTTCGTTGTTACACGTCACTGCCGCGGGAGAGAGAGAAAGAGAGTAGAAAAAAAGAGTTAAAAGCTGACAGAAGAACGGCGAGAGGAGATTAATTCGATTCTCACGTGTCCCGTGGCAGGGGTGGCTCAACGGGAAAGGGGTTGAGGATGTTCTTCACGGGCCGGCGAGTAGACAAATGGAACTTGATTGTGCCCTATAAGTGTCGGGGGATGAAGTGACAGTTTTGAAGGGTAACATCGGCGTCATCGTCAAACATTGGTTCACCGCTTGACATTTTCCCCACGGGGCCACGTGTGCGCGCGTTCCTCTGTGTGGTGCACCACGTTTATAGGGTTTCATGCGCTATTAATCGCGACCCATTATACGCTCCAATGATCCTTTGCGATGTTTTCAAAGAAACACTGGAAGCTGCTTCAAGACAGAGATCGCCTCTTTCTTTAATTGTTTTTGTTTTAACGTAAATGCCATTTTGTTAATAATTTAAAGTACACACGCAATGAAAGTGAAAGCTCTGTCCTGGATTGCATTTAACTTCAATTTAAAAGATCTTCGCATTGAACACAATTTCTTTGTACAATTCCGCTTACTTTCGCACTTCCAAAGAGTTCTACTTTCGAACCGATCAATCGGCATAAGCTGAGCAATTAGTAGCCTAAAGGCGAAAAAAGAGGCATTGAAATTATCCTCATTATCGTGGCAGGGAGAGGGAGGTGGTAATTAAGCGTCGCAAACGTGTCTAACAAGGTTTCGTCTGCCTATAAAGCCTCCGTTCGAGGCCGTGAAACGACGAAAATAGATGGGGAAAAACCGATAGCTCGTGTACAACCGTATTATCGCGTACCCAGACTCCACCCTTGGCGTTCTTCGTTTTAAGCAAAGTCCCTAACAGCCACGAAGATCCTTTCCCCATGTGTGTCCCGTAAATTTTCATCTTGCCCATTTCCCATCGAGCATCCATCATCGATTCCCATTAATCGACCACCACCCCCATCAGAATATTCATCCGCTTTAACGGTAAACATTTCTCCTGGCAGTGGTCAAATAATTACAACCATCATTGTTCGCGTATCATTTGGACAGATCAGTGAAAACGGCCGATAAATCCTGGCGAGAATTTAATAAACACCCCGCTAAACGCAGCACCCAACCCCTCTGTACACAGCGAGGAAAAAAAGACTGGAAATGCGTTGAACGTTCAGCGACAGGAGAGGCTACAAATTCTATCGCTGCGCCCATTACGCGTCGTTTCCCATCGACATTCGACGGCGATGAACCCCCTTTAGCCGAGCGAAACGCGTAATGAAAGCGCGGACAACTTTCCACCCATTGTCTGATTCGAATCGCAGTCTTTCGAATCGTGCGTCGATCGCTTCCTTCGAGTAATTTCAATGCTCCGGAAAACGTTTATGTTTAATGACGGATCTTCTTTTAATGTGATCTTCGTGGCAAACGTATGGTATAGTATATAATATTGTTTTATATGCGGAATCATTTTAATTATATTTCCAGCGGTACGATTTTATTCAAGTGTAACGAAAGAAATTTATGTTTGCACTTACTCTGACGGATCCACGCTGAGGAAATCTGTGTACAGCTTCAATAGTTCTCCCCCAATCACGTAGCCTAAAGCAGGTCCTATAATTGCCATTGTGTAGAAAATTCCTAAACAGAAAAAAGGTAACATATCGTCATGTATAACTTTATTTTAATAAACCCTAATTTTTGGAAATTAGTGAATTTATTGGTACTATTTCCTTTAGCTAAATTGTGCAACTCTTTCACTTTATACTTTTTAACAATCTTTTGCTAATGCAATAGTCCCATAAATCAATTGTACTTGTTAGTTTCTGCGGTTTCTTACCAACGTACACAGAGGACATCTTCTTCGACACGTTCTCGTCTAGGTATGTTACGCCTAGAGTATAAAAAGGAGCAGAACCGGCGCCATGAAGAAGTTGAGCCATGAGGAAGATAGCTAAGTACAGCCCGCTGTATTGTTCCTGGTCCGCGTGACCTACTGATCCATTGCAGGATAGCTGAATGATCAGAGCGGAAAGTAATTATTATAATTACTATTAAACGGGCTAGAATCCAAATGAATACGACATAGAAACAAATGTAATAGTAATTTGATTAGCAAACAGGGGTAGCCCAAAAATATTCTCTATGCCATCTGTTCTTGATACTATTAATTGCAGATGATGCAGGTCTAATTTAATTAATATTCTATCATAATGCTTACCGAACGAGACGACGTGTTCGTCACCCTCTGGCATATATTTTCTATTTGTTGCCCACCCCTATAGGGCCCGGCAATATAATGGGGAGACGCGAAGAGCAGACTTCCTAAGCCTAAGACTAGAACACCTATACCTATGTACCTGTAAAACATGGATAACACCCCATATTCATATCTTCTAATATTTCATCGATACGAAACTAATATTTCACGTTTCCGTATATTATTTTTATATCATTAGCCTAATGATACAGGAGAATGTACATGTTCTTGCCTTGGTTTCGATGCCTTCGAGCGTCCACCCAGGTAACTCACCGGGACAAGGGTAAGAAAACTGGCTATGTCGTATCCGCCAGCTATCAAGCCAGTCTGCGACGACCTCAAACCGAATCGCCTTTCTATTGTGGTTATAACCACGTTTACGAAACCGTTCACCACCATTCCTGAAAGGAGAAATAATATTCTATGAAGAAGCTAAACGGTTTGGCGCTGCATTTTACACTGGGCACAGCTAGAATTGCAGCAGAATTGTAAAAAAAGGGGGGACTCTCAGCTTGAAAGAAAATCGAAGCTGCGCTATGTACAAGATCTTTTTCTTATGGGATTTCTTTTTGGGAGAAGATTGGGCTTCAATATTTTAAAAGTGGAAGGGGTACCAATATCCCAAGTGATTGAGAACATAAAGTAATCGCAATGTGATTAATCAGACCACTGCTGCTCATTTATTCTAATGAATTTATTTCTATCCTGACCGAAATAAATACCTAGAAAACAGCACTGGATCGATAGGAATACCCGAGAATCTCAATTATAAATCTCGCGTCCCTATTTATAATCGTGAGCCACGTTGATCCAGGACATTGCATGCATTTGGATCTCCAAAGCGAATCCGCGTGCCGTGTGTAAATGAAACACGGAAGGGGGGTGAACTAATTGAATTACGTCTCCCCTATATGCTCTGACCGGTATCCGCTCACCCTCGAAGGA
The DNA here is from genome assembly GCA_023838395.1 of Holcopasites calliopsidis. Lineage (NCBI taxonomy): Eukaryota > Metazoa > Arthropoda > Insecta > Hymenoptera > Apidae > Holcopasites > Holcopasites calliopsidis. Next base: position 1,186,041 of record JALHAQ010000011.1, read on the forward strand.
GAAATCGCTCTCTCGCACTCGTAAATCTATTAAACACTTCTTCCTCAGCGAGCGTGCACGCTAATCACGTCTGAATCGAACAGCCTGGTTTTCGTTTGATGCTGCAAACAGGCGCATCACGGTGTACAAGTAGGTATTATAGAAATCGGAGAGCGGTCACATCGCGTTGCATCGAATGACAAAAAGCGTTACGTCCATCTCTGACAACCGCGGAAAAAAAAAAGAATTCAATGTATGGGGAGTTCGAATGGACCATAGCGAGCTGCACTCCAGACTTCAGCTTTGAAGGGTTCTTTCCTTAGTGTTGTATTTCAATTGGAATTTTCTGCATTAATTATTTACGAATCATTTCTTCTATTTTTCGCTTTTAACGATTGTTCAATGCTGGAGATGTGTATTTCATTTGTCTAATAATAAAGTCTGCCTATTTAGAAAATGAGCCTTCCTTTCTCTTCATTTCCCATTGCACCGCTAATAGGAGAGTTTTAATTAAAGCTGCTGCGCTGTGGGCAATTTGTTTCTCCAGCTGCAGGTCGGTCCTCTCTCTTCCTCCCTTGCGTCTACGGTCCACATAAGCAAGTACACACGAGTATTACGCACGTACGCTCCTACTTAGTCACGACGAACTTATTCTCGACTTATACAGACGATTGCCGGCCCCATTGTCCAGCAATTTGTTTAATCCCATTGGCCGCAGAGGAGGCACGAACGTCCACAGGACGATTTCTTTTGTCGCGGCCGTCGTTCCAGGGAAGGGGAACGAAGAAACTTATTTAAACTATCAATAAGTGTACCCTCCTTCGCCCTTTTCTTCCTGCACATACTCTACCCCCCTTTTTCCGCATCCAAAGCCTTCTGTTTCAGCCTGTCTTATATTTTTGTTTATAATATTAAATGAAAGTTAATTCAGAATATGCAAACTTCTTAATTAAACCCCTTTTCGTCTCGATCGACCTCCTTTCGACGTTTCCATCCTGCAACGCGTGTCAACCTCCTGCCGCGGGGCCGGAAAACTCGATTTCCGGTTATCGTCAGTCACCGTCCACCGTTCCAACCCCCCTGCGCAACCCTTCCGAGCAACCGTGAAAAGCTGCGAAATTGCATTCGAATGCGCGACTATTAGTAACGCCAAACGGCGTGATATCGAGTCAATCAGTTGGCGAACGCGAATATGCGAATGCTCCGGCTTCGTATGCGTCGAACAATCACAAGCTTGGATTTGTTTCGGCGTAAACGTGACAGAGGGTTGTTTTATTTCGTGTACTATTGCTTTTCTATCTTTTTTCTATTAATCTTTCTAAGGAGATCTTTTTCCTTTCTATTTAATTGTAAACAGAATCTTCTTTTCATCCTGTTCAATTATAAACAAAATCAGTTTCTCTTCCTACTTAAGTGTAAATTGAATAAATGCCTTACCTTGTATTGCGCCGGTGCAGCACAACCAAAAAAGAGCCCATTTCGCGGTGCGAAATCGTTGCAGGTAGCTGGGTCTGAACCAGGACCAACCGCATTTTGGCTCCTCCGCCCTCTCCGATTCCTCTGCTGTTTCCGGTTTTATTTCCGGCTTGGTCGGCCCGTCTCTGAACTGTTCCGGAAAATTGGACAGGGTGTCGTGCATGTCCGGCACCCCTCCTGACTGTAAATCACATTATCGTGTTGACACCTTCGGTATCGAATTATGAGGATTAACGCCAGGTAATTTATGCCAAAGTAATTGGTAGAGATATTAATAATAATCACAATGTTATGCAATCGCCTAAGAATATTATAATACTACATTCAATTAAATATCCCTCACTTCAAGAAACTGTTTTTGTGACAAACATAATGTTTCATTATGCACGTTTATACGTTAATAATTTGAAGTACGATTCTCGTTTTGTACTTAAACGTCATCCGGCATTTACAAAAATTAAATTGCATCTACAAGTAATAGTAGGTGTGAGCAATTTGTACGTGAATCATAGCGGAAAATGCTAAAACATTTAATATGTGCGCGTCAAATTATTACTTATCGGAAATTGCATGATGTGTATCAAATAAATACACGCTGTGTTCCTGGTAATTCATACCATCACGAGCAAGGCTTTAATTCATGTTTTATCCAAATCCTGACAGTTCGCATTAATAAGTTTGATAATTCACACTTCTCGATACTGATCTATTGGTAGATGAAGTCGAAGAAGTAACAAAACCTGCTCGTCGGATGGACCAACCAAAGTTTGTCAAAAATAAATCCGTTGAAATAAACCGAAACAATAAATAAAAGGCTATAAAGAAAAAACGAATAAAAAAAGTAAATAAATAAAAGCAACGCAACGAATCTAAAAGCCTGCTCGACAAGTGGAAAAACTATTTGTCTAACATATAAATCCTATAAAATAAATGTAAACAATAAATGTTGTAATAAAAATAATGCAATGAATCTACCCTATAATCGCCAACTAACGCTTCTATTCTGCACAGTCTGACCGATAATTGATCGTCAAGCATAAATGCCGCAGAAATCCCACTAAATGCACATCGCATGACGTTCTATCATTTTAAGGGCATGCCCAGGCTTACATAGAGCCCTCATGATTAATTCTCGAGCAAAGTCTTCAAGCGACAGCACGCGGAACAGTTTCCGCAACGAACTTCTCCGAAGCGATCGATCGGCCACTATCGATGTCACTCTTGTCTCCTGAAATAAACGAAGAATCCAATATTTCCAGGACACTCACGCTGAATGCAAATTTATCCCTCATGATTCGCGCTTCTTCTTCCTCGTGAAACAGCGAAAGAAAAAAGAAGGGCCCCTTGAAGCGATATCTATCTGCAACCGAACGATCCTGCGCTCGGCATCCTCCGCTTCCGTTTTCCTCCGGCGAAAATCAATCCTCTCCGTCGAGGATTCTCAAAGGGACACCTCCAATTGCCTCCGAATTATCCCCAAGAATATTTGCATCGTGATTGCAGATTCGTCGAGCGTGGCGCGTTCCACCGAGCCGTTTCTCATCACGAGCGAAAGCTGCTTCGGAAACGGAACTTCCGGCAACTGGTCACGCTTCGTCGTTCGCCACTGATTCCTTCAAATCGTTTCGTCCTGCTCCGTCGAGCAGTCTAACCACGAGAAGAAAGCTGGCCAAGAGTTTTCCTCCGCGGGATAACGAATAGTATTGTCTCTGGCAGAAGCATCTTCCTCCTCGATCGTGATCCACTTGCGAAATGATCTTGAATCGATTCGATGGCGTTTAAAGATTCACTGTGGAAAGGTCATCGACTTGGGAGTATCTTGGAATTCTTTTTACTTCAATTTTCTTTGCATTCGTCGTTTTCTTTGATGCTTCGTTAATTAAGTTCTAATTTTCGTTGGAAGATTTTTTGATCGGTGTTCCAGTTGAAGGCAGAACTGTGACCTTTTTTGGATCCTGCAATTTATTTGTCCATCGTGCCTTAGCTTCAGACACATTTTATAATTTACAATTCACTGACAGACTAATAAACAAACTTCTTAATTACTGCATTACAGTATTTAATATACCTTTCCTCCAGTATATTTTCTAATTTATTGGTCGGTTTTATATTTGTCTTGATTGCGGACTTGATGTTTTTCATCATTTCGCTGGGAGATTTGTGATTCTGTACTGCACGATCGAACAGCTGTGACTTTCACCGAAACTCCACTATCCTTATAATTCTTGATCATTGGGGACACTGTCATCTTTGATAATTGAAACTCAAACCGTATCACTTTCACAAAAACGAGCTTCCAATACCAGCTCCAACAATATGCAACCACGCAACTGTTAATTTTATAAATACACCGTTGTTCGCCGACCTTAAAACGCAAATAATTCCATCCAAGTGTCAATTTCAATTAATGTTAAAACTACTCAATCTAAAAAATCGATAGTCCAGCAATAAGTTCACTCAATCAAATTCATATCCATTTTTTTTCTTTTTTTTTCATGAAATTTCGCTCTATGGCACGCGAATGCGATCGAGCGCTGCACGATCTAGCAAAACCAGACGATCCAGACGCGCACCGAGTAAGGCCGCGTGTCACACGCGACTGAGGATCGCGAGCTCGTGCTCTGAGAGCTTTCCCCGCGAGTTAAAACAGCGTGTGCACGCCACGACCGCCGCTACTCCGCCACGACAGACATCCTCGATCTTTCTCCTACCGTCGTCTCTCCCTCTCTCTCCCACCTTTTCATCCCCTTCTCCCGACAGACCAACCTGGTTCCCTCTTTCACTTCGTTCCACCCTGCCCCGCAATCCCATCCGAACCAACCCCCTACCACCATGGACCGGCGACACACTGTAAAACCACCCCTCCCTGCTAGCTGTTGCTTCGCTCGAGAATCGAAAAAAAACCGCACGGTCTCGTCGCATCTGATAAGATTCATTAATTCGCCGCGTTAATTGCGCAGATATCGTGCGCGATTACGCGCACCTAGGGGTTGCTTCGCGGTATCGATAAGTGTGCGCGAGGGGTGTTTGTTGCCGTTGCTTCGTGACTTGGCTTTAATCGAGAATTTTGGGGAGTTGAAATCTTGCTGGTTTAAGAATCGTACGTGTCGGAGGAACTTCTTGGAACTATTTTATTCGGTCCTTCGAGTTTGGAGTTTGCAGTGTAATTGAGCGACTCTTAAAGTGTTTAATTCGTGGTCTGCTTGGGAAATGGAGAGAGTGATTTTTAGAGGGATGTTTTCTTTCATTTTGTTGTGGCGATGTAGAGCGTTAAGGGTGCTTGGGCAACGCATTGGTTGATCAGCGATGTCTGATTTAAATTAAGTAAACAGCAAAAGAAAATGTTAATTTTGTTATTTAATTGATTTTTTTTAATTCAATCTAATCTACCAAATGTCTTTATCAAGTTGAGACACCTTGTACCTATCTTCCAACTGATAGTACAATCGGGTGGCAAAGTAAGGACAACGTGGAAAGCCCGAGAGGGCGAAGGAAATATTTTATAGAGACTTCCGGAAGTCTCTCATATTTCAAGACGTGGTAGGTCAGGCATAGTATCAACGGTGGAGGACGTGTTTCGAATTTATGACGGTAATAACCTAAGTACGCAGACTCGAAAAGTTTCAAATAAATCATCCTGATAATATTGGTCGTTAGAGGAGTACAGAGAGGCACGGTTGACGTGTAACCATTGGGGCGAGAGGATCGATAGCGAATTTCAGTTTAATACGGTACGACACGTAGTAAACATACGGTGCAAATGAAGAAGTACGATTTAATCGGAGGTATTATTCAAGCCTTTTAATGGGGATAATCGCTTTTTTTTGGGAGGATCAATAAAGCATGGTTTCGCGGAGACATTTTAGAGTAACGAAAGGAAATTGTAAAAGGACGAAGAATAATAAAAAATAGTTAAAACAAAAAATCAAAATGAGTACAGGAGGAAAGAAGCTTGCAAGCAAATGTCCTCGCGACATAATTGTTACCAGCGGCATTTATCGGGGAGCAGGCGCGAGTGTATTTGGAATTCCTCGAAATGCAACATGCTTGTACTGCAACGATAACAGGGCTCGTGTAATTAAGGTCTTCCTATCTTTGGGAGGCCACTTCCGTTGCTTGATACACCGACCCGTTTATGCGGCTACGTTTTCTCAAATAACCACGTCTCTAGTTGACGCCCACGCGGCCCTCTGCTCACGTTCTCCGAGCCAGATCTCGTTTGGTGATACGGTTCAGAGGTCAAGGTATGTACATTTAAATGGCCGCGTCTCTTATATTACACACTCTTTGCTTTTATTAAAAAATTCCTTTTCATACAAGCCTCGTGCAATGTGGAATCATGGCCATTGCGCCATCCTCTTTGCTCATTTGCGGCTTTAAGTCTTCGCGATAGGGTGTTTAGCATTTTATATAAAAGAGGGAAGAGCTGTGAAAGTTAATCGATAAACGAATCTATGCAGAACTGTTGGAAAAGGTGCTTTTAAAAGTATGTTACTTTAAAGGGTCGGATTAATAATTGGAAAAGATTGCAGGCGTATCTATAAATTATCGTGATAAGGGGATTACGTGTATAGAGTGCAAGAGCAATTTTGTTAATAGCTAATGGTATAAAATTTTTGAAACAGTTTTAATTAGACAGAGGATTACGCTGGGCTAAGGTAAGATAATTAAAACCAATTTCGCAGATTGCAAACTATTGGAAAAGTGCTGTCAAAGCGCTACCTAAAAATATGGTAAATGAAAGTTTAAGATTTAACTAATTATAATACATTTTATATGGTCTATAAATCTACATAGAAAATTCGATTTAATTTCAAGTTCAGAATAAAATGTTTCGAATAATTGCGCAATGAAATATATCTTAAACTTTCCGTGGAATAATTTCTTGTTGGATCACATATTTGCTGATTACTTCCATTATTCAAATACCGCATCATCCAACACTGATTTAAATAATACAGCCCCATAAAACACAGTTCCCAAGAAAAGTACGCGACAACTCCCTGCGCTTAAAAACCAACGGAGAGAGCGATGCTCATAAAATTCAGCCGAGGTACCACAAAAATCTCGAATAACATCGCTTTGACGACATTTCATCCGGCTGCTAAATCCACGAACCACTGTCCGGCTAGCCAAAGGCAGCCAGTACAGTAAATCGAATACCGCGTTCATTAAACGGACATTCAGGAGCGATTTGTTTGACGAGCGTCGCATTTCGGGGGAGGGTACGCAGGGACATTAACCGGGACAAGAAGAAAAAACGCAATATACCGTGGGCATGTGTACGACGTCGCACAACGACGAGGGACCGCGTGTCCACGTTCGTTTCACAAACGCGCGGATCACGCGCTCGAAGAGCAAAGAGAGGGATAAATACCCTTTCGAGGGGCGCACGTCTCGTCGGCCACGCGACCGCCTCGACATAAATTTCGTGGATTTAATATAGATCCATGGCTTCCGGTGCCGGAGCCCTCCGGCTGGTCATGCTTCCTTCGTGGACGTCGATGAAGTTTTCGTATTCAGTTTTCGTTATTAGAAGTAGGCAGCAATGTTAAAATAAAAGGGAGGCACAGCTAAAGCTGCACAATTAAAGTTACAGTTTTCTAAGTTAATTTTAAATAAAAGCAGAGTACTTACACTTTCTTTTATTCAATGAAAATTCAACTATGTACATTTGTTTGCACATTTTTGATACCAGTTAGATTGCTGCGTTTATACTGTTTATTAGCGGAGCGATTACATCAATTTTAACATTGACTAATGCAACGAGTGGAAGAATGGTATTGCTGCGTTCGTAAATCTAAATCGATCGAGTTATCCGTGAGAAATTCTGCTTTCAATACCTCGATTCAGTCTACGCGGGGGGTTAAACAACGGCGCGTGTCACGCTCCTACATCCGTGGGTGGGCTCCATCCTGAACTGTGTTTAGAGGAAGCTTTCAATAATTTTCTATTGAATTTATTAACACCTACGGGGCCATTTCTGGAGCACGCGTGCAGCAATTACAGTGTCCCTCGCGGGAAAAGAAAATATCGCTTCAACTGTTCCTTGTTTAATTTCAACGATCAACAAAACCGCGCGTCGCATCCGAGCAACTATGCATGCATCGCTTACTAATATTGGTAAGATAATATTAGTAGAAATTAAATAAATTTAAATACACGCTGGACCAACGCTTTCGGTTTGAGACTTTTGTTTGTTAAGAGGCAGAGTTACCCAAAAGGAAACAAAGCTGAAAAAAGAGACGAACTAACGGTCGTGTACCTTCTCGAAATGTTTCTCCTGCACAGTTGAGTGCAGAGTGATTCGCGCGGAGGAAAGCAGGCGCGACATTCTTACACCGCGCCGCGTGTAATGGAATACATTTTGCACTTCCGTTCTCCGGTTCTTTCTCCGACGCTTTTCTCTCCATCGCAGCACGTTTCGCTGCTCTTTCCGCGCTCGCACTCAACCGCCCGCTCTGTTCGAAATGAAAACGAGCCTCAAAAGAGCTTTGTGCCCACGGTTCCGTCACGTTCGATATTCCTGCGTTCCTTTATACCGTCACGTTCTCCGGCCTGCGACGACTTTTCGCCGCGCGGAAGAAGAAACAGCCCGCATGTTTTGTTTTTTCTTTCAGAGCAACATCGCATCGGTCCACTGACGTTTGTCGCCTAAATTCCTTTTCCCATTTTCCTCCTTTCTTTTTGTTGATATCCTTATTCTGTGTTTAACACCGTGAGTGCTTATGGGTGCTTTTGGCTCCTTTTGTTCCTCCTTCGGTCGCATTTTACACCGAGGGATGACTACGCAACGATGAACATCGAAGCTTCAGTCTTGGATCTTTATGTATTAAACTTCCTTTCAACAGCGATTTACGTTCTCCGGAAATATTAACAGCCCCCGAAGAATAGTCTCTCCCAAAGACATTGTTAATCCCATTTACACGATCGCGACTGTTTCCCACGGATTTTTGGCCGCGGCCCATTAATTTCGACGATGCTCGTCCTTCCCAGTCCCGCTCACCCCATTCTTCCCAACCATTATTTTTCTCTTCGACATCTTCCTGATGGCGTACCGCTACTCCTCGTAATTGCGACACAATCGTGGCCCGCAGGCATTAGCCGCGCACGACCACCAACCGAACTCCCATTCGCCGCCGATGATAGTACCAAAAGACAATGATAACAATGGCTTTGGTGAACAGGGACGAAGGGAAAAGAGGCTGCGGCACGCCGGGGAACAAGGGGAGCGACTGTTCCTTTCTAAAATATCGTTGGGAATTTTTGCTCCACATTCTGCACATCAAAAATCACGTTCGAGGAAAACTGGGTCGTCTGTCGTTGAACTGATGTAGGCACATCGCCGCGGGTGAACGATCTCATTTTTTGGGATCGCCATTCAAGCGTGCTCGTGGTCCAATCCGACGACGTCTTTTTTTTTGTTAATAGAGGTGGTAGAGTGATTGTGAGGATTACTGTGATTCGTTGGAAGTAGTGAATATTAAATAATATATGTTTCTTTTTTCTTGTGTCCAGTTTTTATGTTTTCTTTTTCGGGGTAGATTTGGGGAGCGACCTGTGGATTGGTGGTCTGTGGTTGCCATACGAATGCAGTTTGACTTTGGGTTTGCGGAATGTGTAGCGCAATTTATAATTTCTATGCTCCTTAATGTGATTCATATGAATAATTGTTTGCAGGTGATTTCATTTGAAACTTTTCTCATTCTGTTATAGGCAAAAAAGATGAGCCTACTGCACAATTGCAAACGCTCTAAACGCCGCCAATTCAAACCGCCGTCGCCATCGAGAAAGGCCAGCCCCAACGAAATCCAATCAGCCCAACAGAAACCACTCGAGCCACCAATCTAAGAACCTGCGGAAAAACATATTCCAATTACTCCTCCGATGCATCCGCAGACTGCATCGGTGGAAATTGCGATCCGATCGAATCCGTCTGCATCGACCACGCAGGCCGCAAGCAAGGAAATGAACTATTACCAAGCAACCCTCGTCCCCAAACCAACCAGAACTGTAATAATAACAACAACGATGGTCCTGTCTAATAATTTTCTAACAACGTTTGTCCACCGTGTATGCATTCGACTAAAACAAGTTACCAACACGAGCTTCTAGGAGGCGATTCGCTTCTTTTCTCTCGTCCTCTTATGTCAACTCGTAAGTTCGGGAACATATCGAAGACGGCGCGAACCGCTTTCACAGACACGACTTTCAAATGAAAACTAGAGTAGCCCGGCTGAAGAAAAGAGGGTCTCCGCAAGCTTGAAACGAATTTAAGCTGTATCCGTGCATTGCGCATGGTTTTCAAAACCGGCCTCCGAAAATACACGTCGCCGAGGAATTCGACCTGACTTTCATTCCCAACCGCTTTTATCCTACCGACATTTTTTCCCCGAACAAACATCGTCGACGATTCTTCTTATCGTTTAGGTTTTTCAGTGGTACACAACAGAGATCGTGACATATAATTCTGAGAAGGTTCATGAGAAGGGGAATTTCTCAATCTTCCCGACAGAATATTTGGAAGAATCTAATTTGTTTCTATTTTTGTAAAACTATTTCCTTGTTTTTCTTTAAGGTGTATCACTGCACGAGTGCAGCGAATTGAATAATTCACGAGGGGTAGCTGTTTGAAAGTTCACCAGGGTTACAGGGTGGCTTCGGGTGATTACGTTGAAGATGCTTCTGGGAAGTTGCGAGTTTGAAACACCGATCACTCGACTCTCGCGAGACGCTTTTTACACACTTTTTCGCGAGCGAAAAGTTTATTCTAATCTCGCGGCTGATAAGCTTGCAGCTTCGCCGCCGGGGCAGCGCCCTTTTGCCAACTATCCCCCCGGGAATAAACAACTGGGATATCGTACGCTGTTTTACCCATCCTCGTGGCGTTTAGCTTCGCGAAAATTTGCATCAAGCTCCGTTCGGATTTGCATAAGTAAATGTGTGTACGGAGCGCAGACCTTGCTTATCGTTCAGCCTTTTAATAGGGTAGATTCTTCGAATCGGGGGTGGGAGCGAGAACTTTGATTTTGGCGCAGAATGCGCCGTCGAAGTTAGTTGTAAAGGATGAAATGGGTTTCGAAGTGCACTCACGATCTCTTTTTAAACAGATTCATTTCTTGGGATAGTGCTTATTAAAATTGCTGATGGACAGAGAGCTTTATATTTTAATTTTTAATAAACTGGGAATTCTATATCAACTGGTTCTAAGATATTTATTTTAAGACAGAGTACTGTCATTTGTTTTTATTTTCCTTACTCGAGATCAGTCGATTGTTTAAATATTTATAGTGTGAAGGAAATTAAACACCTTCACATTCGTCAATAATCGCTATTAATTCGTCTTTTAATTAAAACATTGTTATTCATTCATCTCTGTATGTATCGATTCTTTCAAACTGACGCTTCTTTAGAACTCAATGAAATGGAAAAAGAGAAGAAGAACAGTATTTTAATTAACAGGTTCGATTTTTACGTTTGTCACGACACTTCGATTGTTTGGATGGAAACAATTAAAGAAAGGAAGGAGGAATTGGCTGAGCAAGCACTGCCTTTCCTTTGCCATCACCCTACCGGTCTAAACGTTCAAATTACTCCTACGATATTGTCTCGTTTGTTCGAAATTCAATTATCGCAGTCTCAGCTTCCCGAAGCCGGCCCAACTTTGTTCTTTATACAGTTCAATTACCTCCTTTGCATACTGCCAATATATACTTTAATTTTTAAACGAAATATATATGTTTACGTACATTATATACTGTTTAAGAATTTTTATATTCAAGAACGTGTTGTTATTTCAAATATTAAAGCGGTATTAATAATGTTTAGACCATACGACAATATTAATAAAAGCAGCAAGTGACTGTTACTAACTAATATCGTTTTTTAATGTCGATTTGTTACTCACCGCATTTTCAGAAGTGACGTAGACGAGATTATCAATTCCCGGCATGACTCTGAAAAATAAAAGATGATTTTAGAAGTAATAGTCACGTATGAAACGATTTTTTTTAAAATCATCTACTTGCTTTACGATACATCATTCGCGTGTAAATCACAAAGGATAAATCCGGTGCATCCTCAAACCATAAGACAATCGTTGAGAAGTGCGAATGAACTATAATGGAGATGGCAACAATCGAAGTAACAAGATAATAGGTGCCCCCATTAAATTATGCAGTCTGTACGGAATGTCTTTGACCAAACAGTCTCCGAATGAAGTTCAAACATCTGAGTAATATTAAAAAATCAGCGAACAATTCCCGCTCATAATAAGAATACAGAATGCTCATAATAACACATGCTATAATATAATTTATAAAATGCATTCACAAACATTCGAATTCGCTCTTTGAACTATGGATATTTAGTTATTTGCAGGGAAAAGAAAAGAAATAATCGTTTCATTCCATTATTTGTGGATTAATTTCGAAATTAAAGACTCCCAAGATCAATGAAATGGGAATTTGTATTATTACAATATAAATGAATAATTATTTTATTTGTGTTGTCCCATTTTACTTGTGGTTTCTTGAAACCTCACAAATCTTTCGTGTCAATAATAATACAACATATAATCATAATATGAGAAACAGGTAAAAGAACACAGCAAGTGAATTCTTCGCGTGTCCTCAAAAGTTTAGCAACATATGGCAACACACGCGATCCATTCATGTCATTCTACGCAACTTACTTCCTTTCCGCACTACCATCAAGACTTTCACAATCTAACTTTTCACAATCCATTCTACTCTAGCGTAAACTGTTCTTTCGAAAAAGTACCTCGGCACTTTATCAGCATTAAACTAGTTCTGTTATGATGCTGGGTACACACCAACGCTGGCGATGCGGCAGGAAAATTCCAGCACTGATAGTTTGTAGGAAAAATGGAGTATTTGTGATATCATAAGAGATGTGATAAGTAAGAATCTTGCAATGCAATGGTACTGAGAGTACAATAATAACGTGTCAATGCTGATGTATTATTTTAATTACCTAACAATTATTTTGAATGACTATTGATATTACAAATACAAATTATAAGTTAAATTAAAATTAAAATAATACATAACACGAAAATTAAAGGAATGGAGAGATTGAAATAATTGGACCATTTCTCTGTTCTACATTCTCCTCTCTTTTCTCAGTGAAATTAATTCTTATTGCATGCTTAACCACCGTCGCTATATTTGTCAGTCTCGTACCCTGTCCGAGGCGAATGTGACACCGCGAAAAATGAAAAAGAAACTAAAAGGGTGATTGGTTTTTACCACGGACTCGAGGTAAGAGTCCTCGACCGTGGACATCCTTTAAGTTCAACACGATTTCGCCATTAGCGATTTTAACGCGATTCGCGTGCATCGAATCTTCGATCGACGACAGAATCTTTTAAATGTCCTTTGATTTAAATATCCTTCTCATTGGAACTCCTCAAGAGACTTCAATCTTTTTTCTTTCTTAACCAGACTTATATCTGACCATTTCCAGTTGCGATGTTAAAAATTCAATCGCTTATAAGTTGTTCACGAATGGTCTCTTATCTACGCAAGTAGAACGAGCCAACGTACGTGCGGAAACTTCTACCAATATAGAAGTGAATGTATCGCCTGTTTTATTGGCAAAGGATGCGTCCCGCGAATTCGTGCTTTATCGCGAACAAGAAGCACCATCCGATCGGAGCTGCAGGGACAACGTATGCGCCGTGCTGACAGGCCACATTATTTATCGTTGCACATTGCACGGACTCTTCGCCGTTCTGATTTTTTTTTGTTTGATTACGAATGTGCGCAAGCGACACGCGTCCAGAGAAATTTCGCACGAGACTTGGTCGCTGCGAGAGGGATTTTAAAGCGGAACGGATTGTTTCCAGGGTGGTCTTGATATCCAGACAAATGTAACATTCTTTTTGCAGAAAAAAAGCGAGCTACGAATCTAACAAATAAATGACTAAGATTTAAAATGTGGGCTTAGAATAATATGGCATTAACTTCTCATCTCATATTATTTTCCATCGATTTCTCACCGCTGAGCACATCGCAAAATCACTTAAACTACAGCCCTGATTAAATCGCCAGACAATTCTGAATTAAAAAGCCTTAACCATTCTTAATTACATATCGCCCAATCGCAACCGAGAAATTGCTGTGTTAATTAATTCGCGTCCACTGTGCGTCTTCGCTTTGTCTTTCCCTTTCTCGTGAGCTAATTAACGCTGCGACCAGGGCCTCTATGAAGGCGCAAAGAAATGTAGGAGGCGTTAAACTAACTCTATTCTCGTCGCTAAAGACAATCCGGCGTCAATGTTAGGTACAGGCTTGCGCGAGGTTTGTTGCCCTGTGGTGCAGAGCAGAAATAGATTCTCAAAGAGTACAAACTCGTTTCGTTTCACGATCTTTTTTTTTTGCGGCCAATTTCTCGTGAATTGAAGTCCAATCGAGTGATGCAGGCTAAACTTGACCTATCTTCGAAGGTCTCGATAGATTCATTGATTTAATCTCTGAAGCGATGCAGACTTTTATTCAGTTTCATTCGGTTCCTTGGGGAATAATTTTAATCCACTCCAACCTCGATTCAGTTTACGAACCAACGGACTGTTCTACCTGTTCAGAGAAATTTCCTTTCGCCTGGACCATGAAAGTACATGTACGTGTCGTCATTCCAATGAAACCGGTTTTCGTGACCCACCCTTTTGCCAGAGTTGGTCGTGTAACTTATAAATACTACTCAGTTATGGAATACCTCTTCTGTTTGCGCAAATCAGAGATGCTTCGTAATGGTGCTGCGATCGCTCAAGAGAATGTAATAGCCGTAATCGCAATTTAATTGCCGCTACTACGCTATTTGATGACACTTTAATCGCGAAATAAGTGCACGTTTCTGATTTAATCAGCGATTAATAGATTCCTACCGGCTTGCATATCTTTTTTATTACGATTTTATATTTTTAGCATCTGTTATTGTTATTCTCACTATTATTATTTGCTTCGCGAGATTGCTGTCCATTTTATTTGATTCTTCTTACATGAACAGTTCCATTCTGATTAAACCATAGTAATTCATCTGCTCCAGTAAAGTCTTGTTCTATTAAAACAGCGTGCACAGATATTTCCTCGTTGGCGAAAATCAATTTCTATGCACTCATTATTCGCAGAAATGCCGCTACCTAAATCCAGCTACGAGCATGAACGACATAATTCATCGCGACTGATAACAACTCACCGATAGTGGTCATGACGTACATTTGTATGCAAACCATCCATGATACTCAGTGGACTGCCCTACTTTACACATCCAAACGTCTAACATTTTAATAATCACTTGCAAAAATCTGGCTACTCACGTATCCCCGCGATTATAATAATTAACTTATAATAAAGTTATTAACTTACCCTCTGTTTTCGCAAACGTTGACAATGCTTCACAAACTTCCGAGATCCATTGCGTTGCCTTGAAATACACCCATCATTACAATACACGCACCATTTCTTTACACGAAAGCCGACTATTCACAGCTGAGGGTCACACGACGATCGATCATCGTTCCTTACACTGTTCTTAATGATCACATCTGTACGACACATTTTTGTTTCACAACTGTAGCACAGTTGAATGATGGCGATCGATTGAATACAGTTTGGATTAACAATATTATTCACCGCGAGTACTACACTGTTCATTCACATATTTTTTGTATCTCTCCCTTTCATAGAAAAAAAAGTACTCATAGGAATGATCACATTGAAAAGTTCATCGTAAAGGTCTTTGTTAGTAAATTACTTTATCATTGTTAATCTTATCTTTGATAAGACCCACGGAATTGTTTTCAACCGCAGTATCTTAATTTGCCAAGAAGTTTACAGTTTACGACGCTCTCTTGCAGACCGACTAGAGGACACCAACTGAGACAGTGGCAGTATGCCTGTTCGCATAAGTATAGAATCGCGAATGACACTTTCAAGGTAAACACTTGCTCACCCAGACACCGATATACTTCCAGATATTTGGAGTTCCATAGCCAAGGCTGTTGATGTATTGGGCTGTTTGCGTTGGAGTTATTTGATAGATAGATAGATGAGATTGACAATGTGATATGAGATTCATTGATGGAAATGTATATGAAAGGATCAGAAGATCCTTTGAAACAGTGCAAAAGTATTAATTGACAAGCTAAATAGTTAGCTTTAGTAGATAATGTTGAATAACGAGTAACAGATGGTTAATGTTTTAATGGAAATTAACGAAATTAGTGAATTGTGATTCGGTGTGATTTCCCATAATGTTGCAAATTATTGAAATTGACTTGGAAAAAATAATAGTTTGATGATATTTGAATTCCTAAAGGAAGTTGGCTTAAGCCTAAACCGAAGATATGTTTAGTTATTGAAACATGCTCGAAATTAGAATTGGAAATTCAAACTGGAAATTCAATCGTTGGAAATATTCAATACTTTTGAATTGGGACATGATTATTTATTTCATCTACTATAAATTCTTTAAACGGTACAGCATTATATTTTCAACTCTCGCACTTCTTATAACGGAAATATTCGTTAAATTCCAATAAAACATTCTACATATTTTACAATACTGAATGACTGTTAAGAATACTACTTTTCCATTAATAAAATTTCATTTATACCGACATCCATTAATTCCCAACTACAATTTAAAACACGTACGTAAATAACAAACAGTACGCAAAATCGAAGATCTCAATAAATATGTATTTTACTCGTGCATAATTATTCTACCATTATCGTCTAAAGATTATGTGTTATATATGAATATTGAATAGCCATTTTATATTGAACAATCATTTGTATTGCAAAAACGTGGCGTTCTAATTATATATTCCTGATGCACTTCCATTTGCCTACAGAATGAGACTACGAATTACCATTTTAGAAGCAACGTTGTTTCATGCTTAATTACAAAAGTTGCATTTATCTCCACACCGTTCTAAACGTTGGAACACGCGTTACATTTACGATCGTCATTCTTGGCAGAATCCCAAAATGCTCGACATCCTCTGTGGCGCATTTAAAAGTTGGGATGGGATAATTTTTCATGCTCCTTTTTGTATCGGATAATAATAGGGCAATGTAGATGAGCCAATAAACAGGAAACGTTTAATTGCAATCTCTATCAAGCACGGAATAGTGACTCACCAGTTTGTTGGTAATCAATAATTTTTTCATTTAAGTTGAATCATTGCTTTATACTAAAGAGGTGAACATGCAAAGACTACCGTGACTCTTTATTAACACGAGTGTCGTTCATCTTTAAAAAAAAACAACAAAATGACTGTTTGTTTTAAAAATATCACAGGATTGCAAATTATTGAAGATTATATTGTCTGCTCGCTGTCACTTAATTATGCTGGTAATGCAGCGCGTACAGTTACGCAATTTTTTCGGTCATTATATTGTTTTAATTGCCGTGCAATGCGGCCGAGGTGTAATTCTAGACTTCAAGGGACGACTTTTAATTAAACGTTCCACCAAGTGTTACTGGAGTTTCGTTATAAACGGCTACGGTTACAATTTGAAGAACGTTAGTAGTAATAGCCGCCCTTGTGACATTGTACTACCCTTAATGTAATGTACTTGAAATTATGCATATTCTCAAAACATAGCATTCCAAGTGATTGCAATCCTGTTTAATTCTCGTTTTGACTGTTGCCACTGTTATGTGTTAAATAATGTCACACTGATGCATTGTCTATTATGGACTTGTAACATTATGTTGTTACTTAAAAATCCCGAAGAAATAACTAAAAGCCCATCATTCTCCGAGAGAAAAAGGAGTAGACTTTAAATGAAGGTGAAACAAACGAAATTTAAATGGCATAAAAGTATATCACATAAACAATGAACAAAAGAAGAAGTAAGAGCTAAGGACACACCTGAAACCAATCGAGTCATCTCCAGATCATGCAAGTATTATCCTTGCTCGCAGTTATAATGGTATCACCATTATACGAAAATGCACAGCTGAAGACGTCATCTGTGTGCCCGTCAAGCGTTTGTATGCAGCATCCGTTCTCCAGGGACCATAACTTCGATGTCCTGTCTAGGGATGCTGTCAAGAGGTGCTGACTATTTGGACTGAAACAGACTGAATTAACTTCTTCGTTAATAACAAGAATATTAACGTTGACAATAATTCGAGAATAAATTGTGGTTTAAAAAAAAAAAGATCCATCGCGTTTAGTATGATTGAATTACCCTTTGAGACTTCTTCCCGATGCCCTGTCATCAAGACCAGCTGCCGAAATGCGCTGCTCACATCCCAAACTCGGGCCGTAGTATCACTGCTCGCGGTCGCCAATTTCTTTCCATTATTGTCGAAGGTCAGGTCCAGGACTTCGTCGTCGTGACCTCTTAAAGTGGCCAAGCAAGAGTTCATCCTCGTATCCCAGACTTTAGCTGTCTTATCAGTGGATGACGAGGCGATCAATGAGCAGTCGAAATTGTAAACGCAGTTCGATAACTCGGATCGATGACCAATTAACACACTCGTACGGCTGGGAAAATATACAACAGCCAAGAAGAGACATTAAAAATTAGAATACTTAAAGACTGTACTTTTATTTTATTCAAACATCGAGTAAGAGAAGTGATCTACAATTTAAGATGCACCAATCACCTAAAAGTCCTCGTGTCCCAAATACTGACAGTACCATCGAACGAGCCTGTTATTATTTGATTTCCATCGTTATTGAAGTGTAGAGCAATTATTTCCGCCGTATGGCCTTTCAACGTTCCCACTTCGTCACCTACCCAATTAATAAAATGATTTAAATCTAATAAAAAAAAACAGCCCTGATATTTTAAGTGATAATTATTATTCATAAATATCTTGCTACCATAATTATCTGGAGATACATTAAATACATTTATGTTTAATATCAACGTTCGATTTTTCATATTAGTTTTTTTTTTTTAGAACAAGTTCTAAAGGGCTCGATAAAATTTGCTTTCGATTGTTTCGATGAAAAATCTACCTGACGCTAATTGAAAAATTTTCGCTGTCATATCCAGAGACCCAGTCGCGATTTTGTTGTGGCTAGGTGAGAATTTCGTTACAACTACCTCGGCATCGTGGCCCCACATAGTTAGCATACAATGCCCTGTCTTGGAGCACCAAAGCTTTGCTGTTTTGTCGAAGGAACCAGTTACGATTTTGTCGCTGGGAAATGGATAGAGTTTTATACACTATAATATAATATACATATACTAACAAATATTTCAAATAAAAATTTTACTAAATTCAAAGTAAATTTTTAGAATATTTAATTTACTAATAAATGATTCCTTTCAAATGTTTAACAATGACTGAATCAAAAACTCTGCACGCCTGACTTTTTGTAATGAAAGGATGGAGTAAGTGTCTAGAGATATTATAACAATTGATAGAAGCAGCATGAGAAAGACTCTGTCCTCGTTTCCAGCCGACGACGATATAAATGAATCGTAAGAGGAATGCTTTAAACGAGACATACGAAGTTGGGTTGTTGAAGGACACGGTGTACACCACATTCTTATGGCCTTCGAGAGTAAGAAGCTCCTTTCCACTGTCAATGTCCCAAACTTTACACGTTCGGTCATAGCTGCCTGTCAGGCATCTGTAAAAGAAGTTCAATTCAATATTAGTATCAGAAAAATTATGCACATGTAAGATATAAAATAGTGATGTACTGAACGAAATTATTGATTTATACGGATGATTCAATATCGCATGGATTTCTATAAAGTAACATTTTTGCATATAAATCTGTGTGACTTGTATAATTTTTCAAAGGGGATGCGTTTAATCATTATAAAAATGATATAAAGGTAACGATTATTTGAAGTACATGAAAAATATTTAAAGAAGTATTTTTTAATATAATTGCGATGGAAAGCAATGGTCGATATTAATTTACGAGAGACTTTGGTAAAAATATATTTCCACAACACCAGATGGCTAAAGAGCCGCTTTCTTTGTAAAAACTTTTCGCAGAATGAATGTACAGAGTAATTCTGAAATAGATGGTCAAACTTTAGAAGCTTATTCCGCTCATTTTTAAGATGAAAAAGGTAATATGAATATAACTGCCAAAATGCTTCTTCTCAAAGTAGGAGATATGTACTTTCGTAATAAAATTTTATTAGAACTTCTCCCGAAACTTTTTTAATCTTATCCCCTTCTAAATGGCAATAATACTTATTTACGTAAAAGTAAAGACTACAATAATACTCATAATCAAAAATATGCAACATATTTTAGATACTATCACAAGATTTTCTTAATTACCAAAAATTGATTAACTAACTGCTAATAGTTTGTACGTTAATTACAAAATTACTCTATAAGGTAAAGAAATAGTGGTGGATAATGGGTGTAGTTAAATTTAGAAGCAAGCTGGAAGAATCTTAATCGGGAGTACCTTTTACCTAGTTTATCGAACGCGATATTGGTAAGAGGCAGAAGGTGGGTCTGCAGGGTCTTGCATTTGTAGTAACGCTTCGCGTTTGCGTCGCAAACTTTGGCTTGAAGCTTCTGCAGGGTCTCCACTAACTGGTCCATTACACTTTCGGTTATTACGGGCTCGCTAGCTTTTATGCTCTCTGCTAATGCTCTGATGTCCGTTCTGCAAAACGACACGCACAGTCTCGTCTACTTCCCGTCATATAATTATACACCTACATCGTTCTTTCAAATAACCCAGTCTGATTAATTAATCTTAATTACGAAATGATACCATAATTGACAAATTTAGCTGTGTTGTACATATTATTACCAGAAATTTGCACAACATTTTGTACGTAAAATAAAGAGAAAGTCAATTGTTCTTCAGAGTCCTCCGCCATTAACGGCGCCGGAAGTAGCGCTAGCATAACATGACCGCGCAAATACCACGAAACATCCGCAACGGAGTTAAACGAAGAACAAAAAAAGATAAGTACGTATTAAATCATATAATTACTCGGCAGACAGATCCAGAAGATCGATCGTTTTTGTCTTGACGTCTCCGCCCTGAGTATACTCCAAGGCGAGACCTGAAACGAAATAGAAATTCAAAAAACGAAAGTGCCAGAGGTGAATTGTGCTCGGTAGGCATACCTGGCGGAAAGTAGCGAAGCAAAAACTTTAAGAGCTTCATGTGGACATTCCAATTACAGCCGCGTTCGGTGTTTTAGACAGCGGCTAAATTGCCGCCTGCACGTGAAAACCAGTGGCTCGGGATTTAATTATAAAACGTAATTGACGCGAGACGAACGCGTTCGCAGACGCGAAGTATACGCGAATTGCAGAGGTTGGTTTTATCCGCGGCAGTCAGTACAGCTGATCGCATCTGTTGGCAACGAACGTTCAACTGCCTCTGTCGTGTAATTGCAGAGTTACCAAGGCGTGTTTGGTCGATTCTAACCCATTTTTGTGTCGCAATTTCCCCGACTAATTGCGAGTAAAAATCGTAAGCGCTTCAAATATTTTTGAGACAGGACTTTAAACGAGAAGTTAGAGTAATAGGATCAAGACTTTTCATAC
Source organism: Holcopasites calliopsidis (assembly GCA_023838395.1). Lineage (NCBI taxonomy): Eukaryota > Metazoa > Arthropoda > Insecta > Hymenoptera > Apidae > Holcopasites > Holcopasites calliopsidis. The sequence continues at coordinate 1,207,029 of JALHAQ010000011.1, forward strand.
ATAATTTCAACATGAACTATGTTTAAACAGTAATCAGCTAAATCATTGATATTCTCACGCATTGTCATAGAAACGTGATGCTGTTGTTAGTAGTGGACAACTATCAACGGTCACCTATATCAAAAACTTGTGATAATTATTGGTATTTTGATAAATGTACTAACCATCTTCAGTTAAAAAGGCACTTAAATTTATCGACAGAAGTTATTAAGCTTCCTGTACTTTCTTTGTTTCATGGGAAAGTATAAACATTGTTGATGTTTATTTTGTCATGTATTATCATTATAATCGTCCAATCTTATACTAAAAAATGTAAGTATATTTAAAATTTTTCTACAATTCTCGCTTTGATGTATTTTGTTAGTAAAATTGCTAAATATCTGGCCTCTTGGTCTAGGGGTATGATTCCTGCTTTGGGTGCAGGAGGTCCCGGGTTCAAATCCCGGAGGGGCCCGATCTTTTTGAAAATGTAGTGAAATATTTTGAAGTGGTCTTATTGAAATTAATAAAGTAGGCGCATAATGGGCATTTTACTTAAAATTTAATTTTTTAAGACAGCACACAACTAATTTCTATTAAGATTAGTAACAAATGAGAGGAATGCAATAACTCTACACTTATTATTATTGATAATACATTAGTATAAATTAAAATATTAATTACACTATATTGCTCCGCTATCCATACCAATTATTTCAAAATATTCAATACTCTAATATTATTTTACCTGAAACATTTTCAAATATCATACAAGGATTAAATGCATTAAAACAATTCTAAATACTATCTCTTGCTAATACAGTTCAAAAACACTTGAGAGAACACTAAACAAACATTTTTTATTATATAACATCAGCAGAAAGACTCGAGGGAAGCTTAATTGTCAAATAAGATCTTTAAATTCGACACGGACTTATGTCGCCACGTTTAAATTCCGCGCGGCATATTTTCCTACTCCCGCTGTCGTCAGGATGGCGGCGAGGAAGGTAACGCGCATGCACCAGTCCTGCAATGGTCGGGCAAAAACACAGCTGGTCTACGATCTCCGAAGCAAGCTGACGGTCGTACGCTATCAATGTGATTTCGTGCAATTCTTGCCGATCTACCGGGCAGATCGTGTGGCGGAAACGAACGTGCGTGAATAATCGTTCAGTGCTCGGCTCGTAGTGTCAGTGATTGTGTTTAGATGTTCGCAAAGCTCGCTGATCGCGGTGTCACCACGAGGATTTTTCACTGCCCTGGATACAAAGGAGTTTCGTGAACTGCTCCGAGCGTCCTTTCGGTAAGTTCACCGCTACTTTTACTTTAACATCCGTTACATCGCGCTCTTTTTAATCACCCGCGCTGCCAGACCTACAATTAATCCGCCGAGTTAAGTGACCTTTTCCGATGTATAAGAAACATCTATGCCTACGTGCGCCTAAAAGATACCCCGCGATAGCGATGTTCTACCATTAAATCTCTAATTGCAAGCGGACCTTATTAAAACGCTACGAAGATCGTGATACATTTAGGGTAAGAAATTTTCGGAGCAATTCTCTCGGGCCAACGATTCACGTCGAGAGAATTCCTCCGATATAGGCAGCATCCTCGGAAATGGGTCAAAACAAAGTTTTGCTCGAATGTAATCCGCTGGCCAGGTTCCTTCGGTCAGGTATCGCCTGTTGAGATTTCTATCGTGCGTTATGTCTCCTCCCGCATACGTACGTGACCTCTAAGAACGAGCTTTGTTATCTCGCACGCTAAGGATCATAGGTCTTTGTTCGGTTTTTATCTTACCCAGCGTGTGCGTGTACATCACGGATTGTAAACAGTCGCTGCGAGTTAAAATCCGCATTGTCCACAAAGGAACAGAGGAAAGTGCAGCTCTGAAAGATTGAATCTACTTGCGTCGCTGGGACAGCGTCGCTTCATCGCTGCTGTTTACACAGTAGCTGTGCCATAATTCCTCGGATAACGTTATCGCGCCACCGTACTATCTGTATATCGAGGTCTTGGACCTCGCTGTCCATACAAAACTATTTTTAATGTCCGCGTTTTGTCACGGCGTGCACACGCGCCAGAGAGGAATCCGGCTGTTGTCGAGCGGCTGCTGCTGCAGTCCTTAGGATTCTGACCTTGTCCTGTGCAAAGCGATGCGTCCCGTTCGCCGTGCTTTTAATCGGTACACCAATTAACCCAGCCGACGACTCGTTGTTGCGGCTTAATTAGTTGTTCCACGAGAGCAAAACCGCTCCGCTCGATCACTCTTCAAAACACGACAAAATTATTTTCTGTTTCCCTGCTTTTTTCTCTGTGTGTCCGACTAACGCGTGTTGGTTCCGCCTCGGTGTTTTCTTCTTTTTTCTCTTTCGAGCTCGCTGTTTTCACGGTACCGATACCATTATCGCTGAGCTTCGTACGTTTACTTTCGATCTCCAGTTTTCAAGCATCGATCGGTGCATGCACCTATTACACAGTGCGCCAGTGTACGCCTACGCTACGTGGATATCAATATACATACGCGGTGTATTTTAATATTTCAATGTCTTAAAATTTGTCTTGTACGTTAGTATTTTAAAAGTTAGGATCTTCTAACTACCTAGCCAATAATTTCGGAGCACAAAAAGAGGCGAGGGCAGCATACGACAGACGTTGTACATAGAAAACAAAGGGCCCTCTTCGAAGTATTAATTTCGATCGGCCAGCTGTTCCATTCAATATACACGCTGGTCTCGCAACTAAGCAGCGTTTTAAATGCCCGTTCTCGGTGCAAAGCTGAGGCGTCAGGTTTCACGATCTCGATCCCACGTTCATTCAAGAATTTTTTTCCCCGTTCTGTATAGCCGTGGTCTAGTTCGATCAGATAGCACGGAAGAAGCACTGTCGATGTCCGTTTGCGTCTGGACTAAACGGTGTCAGACCAAATTTATTGACCAGCCGTGTGTGCATTTCGGAGTTAGGCCAGGGAACTCGTAAAAAGTCCAGGCTTCGCTCCAACATCTATTTATCCCAGTGAAAACGATATCTCTCACTTCGGGGAAGTTGGCTAAAGACAGCTGGAAGCTGAACAGTAGTGAAATGGACGTCTTGGGTTGATACCAGAACTGGAAAAACTTCTCAATCTTTTTTGGGCTGAAGAAAAAGTCGTACAAACTACACGGTCGTGTAATTTCTTAATTGCATATGCAATTTTTTAAATTACACAAATTAAAATTCCCATTATAATAGATTGATCGTGGAAATTATTTTGGAGCATTTAATTACTCATAAACTTGCATATGAATGCATGTAGTCTTCAATGTCTCGCTACAGATCTGGATAAACTGTAAACTTGATAAATGTATGATGTGGAAAGAATGTGGAACAGTGAGTCGAGGTGCAACCTAATTTTCGATCGAATGCTTGGATATATTGTCTGTGCATATAAATGATGCGCACGTGTCGCTTAATAGAGAAATTTCTTATAGATTACACGTTGTTCTTTTGTCGATAGAAGCGTTGCTTCTTTCATATTTGATGGAAACTTTGTGTGCACGGAAAATTTTATTCCTGGACATTAATTTGCGGAGTAGTAGCCATTTCAGTTTCAAGGGCTTGTTCAGATAGGTTTAGGTGGTTGGGCGATCGATATTTTTCCAATAGGTGAACGATACTTCCAGGGAATTGTTTATGATTTTGTATGTATCTATCTTGTTTCATTCGAGGTTTGACTGATTTGCATTTCTGCGATGTTGAAATTTTATTAATATAGAATACCAGGAGCTAATTGTAATAATTAATAGTGGACACAAGCTTGTAGGTACTCAATTAAGCAAATTGATTGCGAAAAATGTTTTACCTTCAGCAAACTACAGTATACCACAAGCCTAGTACTCTGGCAAAGGGGTTAAATGTCCAAAACATCCAATATCCCCAAGAAATCCCTCGAACCGAGGCACAGACACATTTTATCCCCCTGAATGATTGCTTTCAGATAATATTTGTATCTAGGGCGTCTGTTTTGAAAGGATAGGGCACCTCGCGTGGACCCACAAACGTCCTCTTTCTGTGTGTTCGAATATTTCGCGAAGGACACCCACGCGTGCCAAGGATAATCCATCTTTCCCTCTCCGTGGAGAAACGATCGAGCAAGGATCGGTGCGTTGGCAGAAAGAATTTCAAGGGCTCCGCTCTTTTACGGAACCGTACGAACCTTTCACACCGAGCGTATCTAGCAAGCTTGGTTAATCTAACGATTCTCAACGAGTAACGCAATCATACCTCTAACAAGCAGGGCAGAAAAAAGCAGAGCAAAAAAGTTAATGGATAAGGAGAATACGCGCTTCGAGTATATAATTTTAATTCGACATTTGTTAGAGATCGGAGCAGGATATTCTATTGTCGTTTAATGATTCGTACGGTCCTCCGTTTTCAAAGAGCCTTTTTCGCTGTAGTCTTTCGCTTTCCAACTCTTCTGGCGCGACTGAGACCTCGCGGAATTCGGTTCATTATGAAATTGAGGCTGCTGCCTGCGATTTAAGCGGTCTTCAAGAGTCGCACGATTGTGTTGCGTCGTGAGAGAGCAATTTTGATAAGCATCGATTAAGAGAGCTTTTCCGCGAGAGTTCTTACGTGTCTGTTTTCTTCCTCGGAGAGAAGGCCCGGCTTCGGTAGGTAGTCTAATCGCGAGCAAGAGAATCATTACATAAACGCGCCGCTGGTAGACCATAAATTCTCGCGAACCACTTTCTCGTTTTGTAGTCCACAGACTTAATATTTCACTGCCAGGATTATCTGGCCGACTATCGAGCTGCTGCTTAAAAATTCCGATTAATTATTTTCGTACAAAACACGAGCGCATTTGCCTTATGCTTTTTCTATAGATATCTTCGTGTTATTAAGCAATATCTACATCGTTTTATTAATTCTACTTTTTTACTGGCTTTATTATATTATATAATAATGAATGAGCTTAACTAGTTTAATAATCATTCGGCCATTCTTTATTCAAAAAACGTTTTCCTCGGCGACGAGAATTGCATCGAAAATTTAATTGGCGATTAATTAATGGTTACACCCCCACGATATAATGCTTGACGACCCCTAAAATTCAATATCCGTTAAACGATCATCGATGGTTTCGGTGCAGGAAAGGCTGCACCTCAATTTCGCTGGTAATATCGTAGATTTCGGAGAACCAAATCCATCTTGCAGAGGGTAATTACAGGTGCTCGTTGAATTTGCCAGGAATTTCACTCCAGAAACGTTTCATGATTCTTCCTAATTCGTGAAAGGTACTTGAAAGAACAGGTTTTCGTCATTATGAAAAAATTATACGGCGTTTTACCCTTTGCGCGAATTTGAGTTGTGGAACATTTGTTGCGTTAGTGTTTGCTTTACGAGAGACAGGTGAATGAGAATGTTGAGAGTTCCGATCTTATTTTTGGTCGAAAGAAGGCTGTTAAGAGATGACAGAGTATTTTTGGGAACGAGAGAAATATTACTGATGAGCTTGCGAATGAAATGTGAAGTGGACATCGAAGATTCTGTGGGAGAATCAGTCCTTGGAAATAACATTTAAATAGTCTAGGAAATAATTAGGGGAAAAATAGATCACGCGATCCATCTAATTTTATTTGAAAATTATCGCAATTGGTGCTCTCGATCGATGCGTTTCTGCTTCCATGAAGTGCGTACCAGAAACGATCGGTTCCATGTGCTCAATAGCTTCAGATCTCTATCCAGATCTATGTATAGATAGCAGTCCTCCGTGGAAAACGGTATGCACTGCGGTATCAGTTACAGTAGTTCGGTTGGTTAAAAGCGGCGGCGAATCACCAAAAAAAAACGAACATAACTCGGAAACCAGGTCAGCTAACTATTCGTGTTCACGTGAATTTCGTTTCGTTGGCACTAAATGCATCGCCAAAAAGAAGGGATTTCAGGAATGAATTCTGTGTCTAAACTTCTGTGGAGATGGTTTTTTTTTAACTACACTTGCATGCGTCTAACTGTCCGTATAACAACTGCGAATACAAATACAGAAATAAAAGTAGTTAGCAAAGTAAATTGATAAAGAAATTGTAATTCTATAGTTTTTATTGATTAAATTACATTTTCGTGTTTAAAAACAAAATGAACTGGGTGAGATCTGCCCTGTGCTCATGATTATAAAATGTTTTATGAAATGCTTGATAAAAAAAGATATAAAAATCTCCAGAAATGAAAACGCAGAAAATAGAATAGAATTCCTTAGATAGTCTAAGGTTTTAATTGTCCCAATTAGCGATGGATCGGCAGGTTTCGAAATCCGTTTGCGTTACGTGTCTGTACACATTTTTACCACTAATGAAGCAAAATTCTCAGAGCAACATGGGAAACGTTTGTCTCGGGACAAGCGTAATCGGTAGCATCGACGTGTTCCCCGACCAGGGAAAACATTCTGATCAATTGCTCGAGAAGCACTCGGAGCCTCATTCTCTTCCCAGCTACACGCAGACATAGTTTGAAAGCATTATTATGTTGCATCATGCGAGCTCAGGTCCACGCGAGTCTAATGTCTTAACCTCGTTCCGGTTAATTACTCGTGATTAGCCTGAAGACAATCTGAATTAGGTCTTGCCATTACGGCTCCTCCTATGTCTTCAAATAATCAACCATTCTGTTCATGCTCTTCTTCGAGTCATATTGAATAATTTCTTTCCGCTCTCCGAACTGTTCTTCTCCGTTAATGAGTTTTGGCCAACTGTTTCGGGTGAGTTGTTTGATTAACTAACAGAAATACCTGAATGTTCCTACATCAAGAGACCAGCACATTATTCAGTTATGTTCTTTCTCCACAAAAGCACCCATTATTGGAATGATTGAACGATCCAATAATTCAATTCGTAATCGCCTGACACGATTCTCCATCGTCTACCCCTTCGATTATTAATTCCTTCGAGCAACGCATCGTCCACCAAACTTCGACCGCTATGATCGACGTTCCTTTTCGTACGCGCACGCATTACGCGCGTACCGTGTGAATAACGTAATACACGCGGGGAGAAAGTAACAAGTTTGCCATAATTGTCGATTTCCCCATTCCAGCGTGAAAGGAGGCTAAGGTCGATCGGCGATCGAATCGATCAGCAGGGAGAGAGTGTCCATACTTTTCTCTTCACGGTTCCCCATGGACGTTGCGTAACAATCCCGACGCGACGCCTCGAAATCGCCATCGGTTTGTCAATCGCGGAAGAAGAAATCCCCATTCATGATTCGTTGAAACGACGCGGCGTAATTTCATGGAACTTCCTCCTTTGCTAAGCTCTCTGTTGTCCTCTTTCAGAGTCTCTTTAATCAGCCGGCTTCTGAGAAATTCTGTCGTTCGCAGCCGTACAATTTGCTTTGTCTCGCAATCAAGATGAAGCGTACATTAAATGACACCCCGTTGCATTTTGCAAGATCGCTCGGTTGTCGTACAATAATCGTTGGACCTTTTTTTTCGCTTGTTAGGGAGGATTCTTGTCGCTTTTGCGAAAAAGTCTGCTGACGAGGTGACCGGCCGATGATATTCCTAACAGGCTGACCCTTATCAGGCGAAGAAAATCGTGGAAATATGCAAATTGGCAGAATTTCTTTGGTAGTTTGTTAGACGTACAGATTAGCTTTGAGATAGCGCGTTTGTGGAATGAGATGTGGGTTTGGAAGGAAATCCTAGTTAGGGAAACTAACGAGCGGGGAGGACAACCAATTGTAAATGTTACGTGAATAAATCATAAGATTTGCTTTTTTTTTGGAATTTAATGCAAGGTTTCTAATCTCCGGAGTCTTTAGCATAACAAATTTTGGAATAAATGATTTATTAGTGTCCTTCTACTTTGCCCTTTTAAAAGTACTTTATCTGAATTAAATGGAATAGTTGAATCACAATCTTTAAACTAAGTGGATCCCTTCTTCAATATTAGCAATATACCCCCTTCAGCAAAGTATTTTTAGTCACCAGCGATTTTTGCTGTACTTATAATTAAGTTATCAGTTCACGAGGAGAGATCACAGGTATGCGCCCGTAGGAGAGAAACATTTCCGGGAACCCCCATGTGAGACAAGGCAGGTAGCAACACGCCAGGTAGTCGTCGAGACACAAAAGCCAGGATTCGCCTGGTCGAATCTGAAAATTCGGTTTACGAGCGTTCAGTCATCATACGGTCGCGTCACGGTCGAGTTCTACGGTGCTGCTCGAGGTTTCGAAGCGTGACCAAAGCGTGGCGCAATACGAATCGGTCCAATTAACAATAATATTTAAACGAATCACGATATTACGCTACGCGTATCGTGCCCCGCAGCGGTCCCTCTCTCGGTGTGATGTACAGCGTCTATCTGCGAGTGACACAGTTCGCTTCTTATCTTGCGCCGTGTTGCAAAGCCGGCGAAGGTTCACGAGCAAAATTCCAGACCATTGTCTCTTGCTGAATCATATGTTTCAGTCAAAATTTGGTGAGTTGAAAAATTTGGTTAATCGTAGATGTTAAGGGTATGTCGAATGTGTTTCTTTTTGCTTGGGAATTTTTATAGCTGAGAGGTTTGTTGATAAACATTATTGGAGTATTAGGTGATGTGAGTGTTGGGATTGCGAGAGATAATGTTTTAGTATGTGGGATAATTGAAGGATTTTGAATGAGAACCCCATTGTCAAATGTTTGCAAACGTAAGCATAATAAAGCTGTGCTTCTGGTAGCATTATTCTTCGAATCGACATCTGCTTGAGCATTATCAATACATAATTATTATGCCACAGTTTATCAGTGGCTTGATTTTTGTTTACTCGAATTTCATAGAAATAGTTCGTCTTTAATAGAATCATAAAGGCTGTTATTTAAACATTAACTTGCATCTTCTGATTTTACATCAAATTACATTCGAAAAGTACTTGATTAAATTATAATTTTTCTCTGATTGCCCAAGTGCTCGTATCTCACATTTTTACTTACGTGCTTTAAGATTGCTTTTCTCCAAAAAAATGAAACCGAGCGTATCGCTAAAGCAAGGCTTTTGACTCGTAAAATAAACGCACGTTCTTCGAGATTTCCAATCTTGCCATTTGCCCGAAACATCTAATCTTTAATTTGACTACTCGACCCCGAAATCTACCTACTCCAAGACAAAGGACTGACCAACCCTGGACCAGCCCCTTAAATCTTCCCCATTCATATACCATTACTCATATACCTTTCGCTTGCACCTGCCCATAGAAAAGGTGTACAAAATAACCATTGAAATCCTCTCGTCGCATTTAAAGGGATCGTAACGTGGGAATTTCCCAGTTTTACACAGGTACTCCAAAATGAGTAATTCACAAAGTTGCCATTGTTCAAGTCAATTAATTCAAAGGTACACAATCTCCTTAATGAAAATATTGTTTAACGCTTTCTAACTCTACCATTATTCCAAAATGAAAAGTATCCTTTGAATGAAATTAAACGTTATAACAAACAAATTCTCGTCCACAATTAAGTAATGAATCAAATGGAACTTTATTTGAATGACTTAAATAAAAAAATTAAAAGCGACTGAATTATTCCTTCTAAATAAAATTACACTTTTTCCTACGTTGTTTCCAACATAAAAATTAATCATGGTAATTCATATATTCCTTAAACAATCAGTACTTCCAAATTCTTATCAAATTTTTCTGTTCATATCGAATCAAATATTTTCCAAAACCTATCTGCAATGTCTGTTGCAATGTTTACATACAAAATCATCGTATAATTTCCTCCGACTGACTGACAAATCCAGTACAAGACGTTCCCCTTTGTTTTACACACGGTAAATGCACCCGACTCGTGATTCGAATAGAAAACTCTTCATTTTCGTCGGCATTCAAACGTCCGGCGCTGCTACAATGTACTCCGCCAGTCGCTCGACTTTGTCAGAGAAAGTCACGAGTCGTCGTAATCCGGCGTTTTCACTTGGCAATTTCATCGTAGGTCGAGGTTGAGTTTAATTTACCGGATGGCTGTGTCCGCGGACACCGCGCCGGAAGAATCGATGCCCGAATAATGGTTGCTGGATGGAGAATTGGAATCGGGAAAACTGTGACGCTTGTCGTGGAAAGAAAAGCTCCGCAGGATTGTTTGATTCTGATTGCGAAGGAATAACAGGGATAGTTTGTATGCGACATGGTCGAGGGAATATTGCTGAAAATTGTCGCCATAAAATGGTAGCCTTGATAATGATTAAAATGTTGTTAATCAAAATTAAAACGACGGCTCAAAATGAATGAAGAAACATGGTAATACTTCTTTTTTGTCATGGAGTGTCATATTTATTGGATAAACAGCAGCCAGTTGCGCAGTATCGTAGAGCCTTCCGATCGACCTACGAAGGAAAAAATGTCGCCTCTCGATGCGGTGGTCTGTCGTTAAAAATAATTCAAGTAGTTAGGGAAAAGAGGCGAACGGCCTCCCACGTGATTTTACCAATAGGTATCTCGGCACTTGCACTTCTCTGTGTGTACACGTGTATGGCACTTGCACTTCTCTGGTTTCACACGTGTATGGCACTCGCATTGGCCCACACGTTGTTGTGACTCCGTTTAGATCAAAAGACAGCTTTTTCAATTGTTGAGAAGTTAATCATCAGCTTTAGACCTATCAATGTGTTATAATTAGCCTTTTGCTTTTTTTATATTTATTTTTGGATGTTCTGAAAGTAAGATGACCCTACGTGATTTTTCAAAATATTCAAAGTTTTCAAGAACTCCTATGAATTTGCCACGAAATCATTTCCATCAGTTTCGCCATGGAAACACTTATCTCTTATGCAGAAGAAAATTAATTACGACAATCTACAACGAAGAAATGAGAACAGCAATTATCTTTCTTTTTTATCGAACTGTTAAAGAAATGGAAATAAACTTATTTTCCCTTGAGCCAGACTGATAGCTGTAGTTCGTGTAGCAGAATCATTTATCTCGACGATTGTGTGTATCGTTATAATTTATGAAGCAACAGATGAAGATTCGTGGGCTGCTGAATTGCTCTGTTTTGCAATTATTTCGCTTGCAATGTTCGCGGAGGCAATAAATAAGAATAACCCCATTTTGTAATGACTTGTGGGGAAAAGCGTTGCTATAAAATAATGGAATTGATAAAAGAATGAATTGCACACTTATTATACACCGGACCCTTAATTGCTGTTGATCAGGCTGCAATATTTTTCTCGTAACGTGGCCAACTACGTAAATGAAATAGTATTTTCGTTCGAATCGACGCGTCCATACGATAAGCGAGGGCTGTGCCACATTCGAACGTCTATGAAGCATCACACGGTTGGCAGAGCGAGCCGCATAATTTCGCCTGGCACCGCAAGACATTGGCGATCAGGAATTAGCATTGTACAGACGATTCTGGCTGGCGTCCAAAGGCAGCGAAGACCATTGATGGAGGGCGCATGAAAAAAGGAGCGAATGGATCGATATCGTGTTATCGAACCGCCTTCCTTTTTTTCCACACTCTCGTTTTTATTTTGTCCATCCAAGGGGTCCAACTTCGTTGGGACGCCGTTTGATTTCCTCTCGCACACGGATCCTTCGAAGAATCCACCCCTCGAGCGTTTCACTTTCCTCTTTCGTTCTGCCGGATCAATGAAAAAATGCCAGTTGTCGAGCAATCAAATAAATTTTATTCCATCAGCTGCTACAGCTGTTTCTTATGTCTAGGGGAACGTGTATAGTTTCTAAGCTTCAGTTCTGTCTCACTGGAGCTCGTATTGTTAGAGTGATGGAGTCTCAGATGATTTCGCTTCGCTTCGGATAGGGTCTTTTGGGATTAAATTGTGTTCTGGGGGAGCACTGAGTAATGGTGATAATATTTTTATGTGTGTGGGTCAGTTCTTAATTATGGCCTTAAATAGCCGTCCCTTTATTGTTCAATCAAGAAGCATCCATCATAATTAGTCTTCTGGTTTTCTAAGAAATGCTGGTGTATCTGAATTAGTTCTTTTCTCCAATATTTTGATTCAAGATTAAAATTAATATTAGAGAAAACATTAATTGATAACCGTAGTTGGAGCATAACATGCCCACTGAATAAATAACAATTCGTTTAAGAAATATCTTGAAGAAGAAATACAGAATTCCAGAATTATCGTTTGTATTACAGAACTAATCTGTCAATTTATTTAATTAACAATTAATTTTCATGATTTTGCAAATGTTCATAATCGAGTATCTCGAAAATCGTATCTCGCTTGAAAATTCATCTTCCCACATTTTCGACTCGAGTTTACACAATGAAATCATCCTCTTTCTGCTTGTTCCACGTTTTTCAATACGCCCTGCATATTAGCTGCGTAGGCAAAGGGCCAATTATGCTCACGATTCGATTGCACTTACCTTATTTACCTCCTCACTGTACATTCGGTTTTTTAACATGACTCACTGAAGACCAACAGTGATGTCACACGGAAGCGAGTGAACGATGGCTTTACTTTACAGTTATATCCTTCGTTTATTTTGGTAGGCTCGGACTCTCGTCGAATGTCCAACCATTTGATTCATCCGGCAGGAATTCCACGTTCAAATTCAGGCCGCAGCAATGTTAGTTCTCTTTGCTTGGCGGCAAGCTTCTGGGTTATGCGACGATTGCGCTTTCCTTGGCGAGAGGAATGCTATGTTAATGCTTAAAAATTGTTTCGGAACGAAGTTGCACGTTTTAAATGGAAAAAGTCACGGAAGTAGGTGTATTGCTGGCAGCTTTTTACATTTCTTTCTGCTTGACACTTTGTTCTGGTTACCGAACGCAATAATATTCTATTTATTACTTTATCGCTTGCAATTAACCGGAGGATAAAATAAGTAAATCAGGCTTTACTTAACGCGTCGCGGACGGTTATTGCAATTATTCGCCGATCGTGGAAAGAACCAAACGAGATCTTTTTTCCATTCTCCACTAATTATCTCCTCTGTTCTTTTCCATATCGACTATTTGTTGTAACTCGATAGAAGAAACGCGATTGCTTACTCCACTCTTTTACGCTCAGGTACTTTCCTTCGATTCTCAATTTCTCCAAACTATATTAAACCTTATATTTTTAGGAAATAGAAAACCAATGTCCCTTTAATATAGCATCAGGTCCTTAAACTTTCGAATTCAGAGACGCTCACCCCGCCAATTCGTTCACGTCGATACACTCCTTTTGAGGAGTGCACTTTGCACAACAGCACTCGGAAAAGACGCCGCTGCTTGTAACCGGGTTCTATCTTTAAGTTGATTCGCCACGCGCATCTACGCTGTACATCTACTGGTATTATTATACCGCACACCGACGGGAACAGTAAACACTATTATCTTATAAAATTAAGGGAGACACTCCGAAAGCCATTTGTGTCACTTACGAATCGCCTGTTTCATTAAATTAAAGTAGGAGGGTAAATAGTACACGATGTTTAAGTAGGAAATTGTTGATAGGTTTGATGCTTCTGTTGACTGGAACGGCTAGCACTGTGGTACTCGCGTGAAACATCGAATTTCGGTTTAGTCAGATGATAAGTTTACCCTTGGCTTCCCATGTTTCTTGCAAGCTCTGCAATTTCCGAGATCATCGTGTTACGCTGACCGATCTTTAGTATCTCGTTCCAATAAAAAAATGCGTGCAAAAATAAATCCAGCCCTTTGTTCAACTAAATTGAATATTTCATTTTACGTTTATTTTCTGCGACCTGCCAATAGATCAGTTTCAGATTCATTTTTACAAAATTCGTTTCGACTAAGCAGCTCTATCATGGTTTGTCATATTATAATATTATAATTTCCCGAAATAATCCACGCTTTGCGGCCTGTTTCAAGCATCCATAAAGCGACAGGGAAACCGTGTACAGTATTTGCAATCCATCTACAAACGTTCACATGCGTGGCCTCATTATCCTGCCCACGATTTCTTGGCGGACTCGAGTTTCCTACAGAACGATCCCAGCGATTACGCTCTCCGAACTCGATCTCACAGTCGAGAGGGACTGGCCTCGCTGTCTTCCAGATTGTGCGATCGCGGCTAAGCTCAATGTTAATTTTGCAATAGGCCTGTGTTTCGATCTATATCTCCTTTACATACTATTAATAATAGTATCTCCCGTTGCAACGTTTAGCAAACTTTTTTTTTTGTTCCAAACACAACAGAAACGAATATGAAGATAGATTTGATTAAAATATTATTAAGTTCGTTTTTTCATAGTCGTTCTGAGGTGTTATGTCTTCCTTCTAGTTGTAAGTCAATGAAACTCTTCGAGGCGACATTTCAATTGAAAAAACAGACAGAAGGCAATATTAAATCTCCCAAGGACTGTGTGCCAAAAACTTGGAAAAATTTGCTCAGCTGTTCCAACAGAGAATCTGTCGCGTTACAAATGTTCCTGTTGATTCAAGTGCCACTTGTCCAGTCACTGCTTCACACACACTTAAGTATTCTACAAAATCTTTAACTGACTAAAAAAAACATCTACCTTCCTAAAGAATTTTTATGCCTAGCATCGAATATTAGTAATTACCACTTACCTAAAAAAATTCCACACAAGATTCACCTTATTTCGTGCATAAATAATGAATATTACTCGGAAGAAAGTAAAATAAGCAAAACAACAAATCTATTAACAGCGAATGACCAAAACGCATAAATCAACGCGTCTCGTTTCAATTAATTATAAATTCAGGCTGAAAGCTCATAGATTTCACTCTTTTGCTCAACCGTACAACACCGAGACCTCGCTTGATCCAAAATGTCACACACGAAAGCTATTCCGATTAATCGAATGGCCTCAGCCTCAGAGGTTAAAGTGTTCTCGAAGGAGGATGAATTACCGCCGATTAAATATTCGGAACGTTTCAATCCTGGGATCTCATTCATATTCATTCCATCTGGTTCGCATTAAACGGCGAGAACGGTTTTTGCCCGGTCGTTAACGAGGAGATTTTCAGTGGCCCGTGCAATTGTGCCGCGCACGCTGGCTCCGGTAGTTAGTAAGTACATATGCATACATTAAGCACATGCGTGTGTCTCAAGGAAACGATTTTATATTTAGAGCTGCTTCAAACGGGATGTTCGCTGAACAAGTTCAACATTTAGCATCGCGAAGAGAAAATTAGACTTGTGCGGGGCGAACCGTTGGAAAAAAATACATTGAGTAGAATTTCGATTAACCCTTTGAGTGCTCATTAAAATAACCGAATGTGGTAACAGTAAAATAATGCATTAAGCATTCAAGGAGTTAATCGTTTGATAACAAGTAGAATCGTGGTTCTATGTTGATTCTATGAAATGTGAAATTATTTTGGACATACCAATCCCCGATCTTCTTCAAAGGAGTATGTTTAAAGTATAGTTGATACTAAACGAGAAATGAGATGAAAGATTAAATTAAAATATATTTAAGAAATGTAGGTGTTAATCACTGGCTTTATTGTGATTATTAAAATAATTAAGTGCGAGATGAGAATGAGTATCTTGGTAAAATGCAGGAACGTTGTCTGTTAAATATCAAATGGATTTTAGATACTCGTGTATCTTGTCTCAGTTTAACTTAACATTGTGAATTACTTCTTTTTGTGTCCTAATTCTATTACGTTGATGATGCTTTGGGTAAATTCCAATCTCTGCAATTATAATTGAAGGCAGACTTTTAAGCAATCGTATACGAATTCAATTAGTGCGTCAGTGGAACGAAGGGGGAACGGAAACGACGTCTGTACTAATTATATCGACGTTCTTTGCTACAAAGTGATGGCTATGACGTATTTCGTGCCTGCGTCTATCGAGTTGTAACTCTTGCGCATATAGATGCATAGAACAACGTATATATTACTATAAATAAAATTCCATTGCGTTCATTTACATAACTCGTCCATTTTATGTCTTGACGAACAATGATCCAATACACAAATTAATTCATCGAGTGTCTTCACTTGTTAGGCTTCAATAGAAAAAGGTCAGTATCAAGAGTTCGATATAAGAAAAAATTTCCAAAGGTTTTCGATACTGGTTCGACCGACTAAAAATAGCCGCGTGTCGTTTGTGTTATTCAGGTCATTAATCAAATGAAACTATCGGCGATAAAAAGGAAGGCAGCTTAATGAAAAAGTCTCGCACCATTGATAGAACACTGCCTGTGTTTATCAGCTGATCAAAGGGTGAGTGAAGTTCAGAAACTAGGCTTGGGATATTGTGCTAAGGCTAATCGTGATTGCGTGAACCCGCGTGTCGTCCAATTAGTAGTCTAGGTATGCTGTAACAATTAACCAAACGAAATGAAACAATTAATTATGCCCCGTTTCGTGATAAATTGGGCGCGACCATCGAGATAATTAAGCAATGGTTTTGTGTAAAATTCTTGTTTAAATTTTAATTATATTCACTAACATTATTGTCATATTATTCTAGTAATATCTGAATATTTTCAATAACTTCATAGAAATCGCTTCGAAATTTTCATTCAATATCTTCCACCTTTCTTTTTTTACAAACTCCCTCCAGAATTCTGTTAATCGATGTCTCAAAGGTTACCCTGTTGTGTCCAGAATTTTTGGAAATGGTTCGAGGTTGAAATACACGAACAAGTTGCTCTCGCTCGCGCTTCCATAGTTGACACGTTCGAGTAATTAAATGTTGGCCGGATTCCCGGCGTATTAGAGGAAACGATGCATTAAAAGTGACTTAACGGGATTATCCGGCGGAATTAGCGGCGCGTCCAGGAAAATTGGATGGATGTTATCCGAACGATTCCTCGCAATTAGTCGACTTTCGTTGGACGCGTTTGCATTACGTAAAAACACCGTGTCGCGACATTTCGCTGATGTCCTGTGCGTCACTTTCATACTCCCTTAAGGGGACTTACCCTCCACCTATGTTATATCATCAAATTTAATTATTATATTAACATAGTTTGCCACGGTAGTGGCCTTTCTGTTGGTTCAGGAAGAGTCGCATTCGACGTTTCCTTAGACGACGTGCTCTTAGATACTTATGTGTGTAGCAGCCTTTTATGAGTGAGCAAAAGAAATTTTTTAGAAAATTAGGAATTTAAAGGCGATTATCAATGAATATTGGAGCCTTCAAGCACGGGAATAATAAATGTTTCATTTTATTGCGCACAGCAGACGAAGTCTATCTTATACAACGGTAAGAAGAAACCTTTACCCTCATAATATAGCTGGAGGAAAGAAAAGGCTTCACCAATATTCTTTCTCTGTATAGTTTTGTATCACTCACTTCCTTCTGTTTCGATCCATGAGTTATAGATCAGGCATAAAAAATAGTGCACGATTAAGACAATTCAAACTGATTGTTCAAAAACGAAAAGAAATACAATTGATTATCTCAATCCCTGAATCTTACAAACAGTTCTACTTAAATTAAAGTTAATAATTATCCTCCTTGCAATCCAACCCTTTAAATTCTCGCTATCACCAAATATTCCATCACCCTCACCCCATTCAACGCGCACTTTCCCAAAATACCTGTCCCATCTTAGACTCTTTTCAAAGGAAAATTGATCGTGCGCTTGATTCACTAGTTACCTTCCTATGCGATTAATTTGCAGACGTACATTAACAACGAGTCGCATTGGACTCTGGCCTCGCATATATATTCCCGCGATCGTTTCTGATTTACTACCGAGTCAATATGTCCCGTGACCTAGGGATTGCATTCGTATCGGCGCATAGAAAGCACAGGTGTACGTTGCGGCCTATAGAGACCTGGCAGATTGTCGCATTATATTTTTCTGCAGCACCGTATAGAGCGGTATATTATTGCGGTGCCAAAAGTTTCTCTGGTGGCAGCGGCATGCATGTACCGTCGTGTGGCCCGCTAGGCAAGCCTCGACCTCGACCTATGTATCACCGGAAATTCTTTCGGGGGCAAAACTTTGCGGTACTTTCCGTTGGAAATTAAATTGTGTAATTAGTGAACTTCTCCGCTGTGATGTGGCAATTAGAACTTCACACAATGAAGGGAATAGTGGTATAAAAAATAGATGGAAGATAATTGCAACACCATCAAATTAATATGTCGTTTTTGAAATACAAGTTAATATTCCTTTTTTTTTCAATCCAAATTAATGAACACACCAAATAGAGTTTAATTTATTTTGGACATCAATTAGAGTGGCCATCGTTCTTCAATTCTAAATCAATTTTACAGACCCCCCTCACACTAGAATCGGTTCGACTTTTCCTAAAGCAGAATTACTGCATTCAAATCAAATTATAATACTTTGAACTTCTTTCGAGTATCACTTCCTTCAATTTCACGCAAATTTTTAAACTTACAGAAATACAGAATCATATTTAATACCACATAGCTCAATAGAATTTTATGTACAGCTGCTGGGTTCTGGATTTCGACGGAAGCGAGCAATTGTGAAATGCATTTTTCATTCATTCCTTTCCTCGAACGGCCACCAAGGGCTGGTAAGTCTACAATACTACCCTTGCAACGCCTCCTATTTTCTCTCGCGTTGCACACCGATGCAGTCCGGTGTTGATCAAGGCGCGTCCCTGGTACGCGGTATTAGAAAAGAGCAACATCGTCCCGATTCGGTCTTTGCGCCGGCGAGTACAATCGTAGTCCAAGTGTAGGTTGCAGCGGCATGTCACCGGCCGATTCACCGCTGCACAATGCTGTACACGCCAAGAATTGCGCCGCCCACCTTCGTGACGGTGGATTGTTTATCGGCCGAAACGGGGAAAAACGTGAAAGGGCTTCGGGGTGTGCTCCTGTTCGGACGAATAGCTGATTGCTCGCCTTTGGAGCTTTCTTATTCTGAAATCAAAATGTTGCCGCAATGATTGAACAGTTCGGCGGATTAGAGGCTGCATCCATTTTTTCTATTGCGCGCCGTTCGGTTGATTTGTTTGCTGGATCTTGGCGAGGCTTTTATCATTCTGGACTTTCCTGGACGTTTCGGCGCTATTTAGGATGACTCTTCGTTTCTTGGTATTTTTAGAACAATGTGTCCCAATGCTTCTAATTTGATTTGATTACATATTGTAAGTCCATTTTTCAAAAGAATTGGGAAATGGGTATAGACAAAAAGTTCGCATTAAAATATGTGGAAATTTGTCCCTTTCTCAGTGCAGGTTGCTCACAAATATTTTACTGTCGTGCACCCTGATAAAATAATTGTTTGCGTTTACTTCGTCAACTTTAATCACATCGATCGATGGTTCGTTTCCGCCAGACGGAAAATTCCCAATTTCATAGCATCCCGATCGGCGTACGTATCGGGGGCCGATTGCACGCGAACTATCGATCGGCCGGCGTCGAGCAGCGGCGCGATATCGCAGAGGCCGCGCAGCGTCGCGACGCCTCTATCACGCTGGCACGGTCTAACGAGGAGCCGTGCTCGCTATCCGTCCATCCATCCTCACGCGCGCCAGGATCGAATGGTCCCTCGCGTGCCGGAAGGTCTTCAAGCCGACGACGACGATGGGTTGGCCACTAGGTCAGCGTTTCGTCCGCGGTCTACCCTCGCGATATCTCGTGCACCGCCACGAAATACTGTATTTCAAATTCTCGCCGAATTTGCGATGCCTGTTCCACGGCGTCGCACACTTTCGCCGAACGCGATACGAGGCGTAATGGATCGGTATTGTTGCGGCTTACGAGAAACTGGGTTAGACGGGAGATCTTTTGCATTAAATCAATGACCATGCTTAACGCTCGTGCTGAATTTCGTTTTTCTTTTTTTGTACGTATTTTCATTTCTCGATAGCGCCAAATAGATACACCGAGTTTGAACAAAATCAATGGCCATGATCATAATTCTTCACGTTGAATGGTTCGCGCAAAAGAGGTGTAAATATCGGTTTTCAGTTGTTTTAACAATGTTCCACCCTTTGAAAAATCTGAAGGAAGTAGACGTTAATGACCATAACGGGACGCTCGAACTGTAACAACGTAAACTTAGTCATTGTATTATTTAAACGAAAAATCGGCACTCTCAACCTTTTTTAAATTTTTTATAACTTAACTTTGCAACTGAAAATTCTGAAAAAAAAAATCATGGACATGTGTCTAGTAGAGTATCCCTGCTTTTTTTAGAATTTTCTATTCATCATAACAAAAGCAATAGAGCTTTAATTATGTTTAACCCTTTACTACAAAGTGTATTTTCTTTGAGTTGCCAATAGATTAATATGTTTATCAATATTTCAATTTGGTTTAGGGCACTTTTACCATGCTTATTCGACTGGGCCCTTTGTGCAAATTGATATGTAATTCTCACTCTAACTATTTCACAGTGTTTTTGAAATGTTTTTATAAAACCGCCAGTTTATTGCACAATTTTTTCTCGAAAACTTTGGTCGAGGTTAATAAAAGATTCTCCAAAGAATAATTTATATACATAATTACACAGCAGTTCACATTTTAATTCCTAAATTTTGCTTTGAAATATAAGTAGGGATCGATCGATTGATCACCATATGGAAGGCTACATAAGTAGTTGATAGATCATGCTGACGTTTGACAAGATTCTCTTTCCGCGAGACCGGTGAAAGTTGATACAGGAGGATCCGCAATTATTTCGAGAGGTGTCTGTGTTTTTCCTCCCACCACCGAGGTAAAGTTACTCCAGTGCAACTCGAGTACTGAAATTGGCCTCGCGAGTCCACGAGTGTTGGCTCGCTTCGTTGCCCTGTCGTTCCTCCATTCGATTTCGCAAGGAGGCTATTGTTTCTGCTGTTAAGAGGTTTCTCTTATCGTGCAGGGAGAAATCCGACACGCGGTTCCTGGGATTTTGTCTGGGCATCGAAAATCGTTGTCTTTTTTTTTATGTATGTTGCCTTCGAACGTAAAAGCGGAACATAAAAAATACATTACATTAACGTTGTTAATTTAAAAGGTTGCGTAATGTATTTTCCATTGCATTAGAAAGGTTTACTCCGCCTGCGTTAAAAGAGCAAATCGAATTCCGCGTGTCTGAAAGTTGTCTGCTGGCGTCCAACGGTACAATAAAAAATGGATCGCCGGCGAATTTAACGGTGCCTCGTCGGTCTAGCTGAAAGTGTTCTCAAAATGAGGCAAAGTACGACGTGGCTCTTGGTAGCAGGCTTGATACGATGTTTTGTCACGGCTGGGCTGCGAGAACGGCGCGTTTTAATATTAATTCAAACCCTGTTATCAAATAAATTAATTAATTGATCCTGAACGCAATACAATTTTCGTTAACAAAATCAGGAAATAAATCAAAATTGACAATAAAATTTCGTAGATTCGTAATGTTACTTGATTGTTCGATAATGGTATTATCAGAGAGATGTTGTTTGAGCAGAGCTAAAAAAGATGGGAGTTGCGGTGGTTGAAAAGGGATTTGTGTGTACACAGCCCCATAATGCTATTTGAGGGTGGAGGAGAACGAGGTGCTTAACCCGGAGATATAATGCGATCAACGGTGTATAATTGGGTTTGCGACTTTTATCGGTGGTTCCAAGCAACGACGATTTGATCAGCGAATGAGGGAACATTTAATCCGTGGCACTCGACTTGCTTCGGTATCGCGTTTAATAATTAATCCTGTTTGCAGCTCGAACAGGTATTCAGTAAATACCATTTCACTGATTTCCGAGAATAAAGAACCAATTGATTTCTGTGTAATCTATTGTGTAATAGCAATTTTTGGCAGCGATTAGATGCGATAAACAATTCTAGTTTCCCTAAATAATTAATCATATTTATATTGATTCAGTCTTAATTAACGATGATATATTTTATTTTATCTAACAAGCTCCAAAGGTTTCTTGCAATAGGTAGCTTATTAATATTGTTTACCTTGCCTCGTATTGGAACACTGATTACCCAGTTCCTATAAAAAGATAAGAATGTCAAGTTACACAAGCATGTTCGATTAATCGATCATTGCACCGCACAAACTATTTTTACCGCCTAAACAAGCCCATTTAAATTTAATGACCACTTCAGCTTTAAGGGTTTTCCTAACGGGTTGATTGCCTATTCGCTGTTCAATCATCTACCAAATCATTCTGTCCGAAAAGTAACACCGACTAATCGCGAATTAAAGTTGCCAAACTCAAAATAAGTGGGAAATAAAGAAGGAAACTACTCGAAACACGATATTCTAATCGTTCGATTGTGAATGGAAATGAGAAACGACGATGAAGCAGGAGTTGCAACTAAAAATGTGAAATTTTCTTCCATCATAATTCCAGGAGGAGTTATTAAAATTGGGAAAAATATCCGAAGGCAACATTTCTTAATAAAACCAAAACAAAAGAACTGAAACACGTAAAAGGACCAACAAACCATTCAAGAACGACTTGCAGAAGTTACAAAAAAAAATTGAGAACACATAATTTTTCATTTTTCAAGTAAAACCAAAATTTAATTAAAGCAATGTGAAACTTGAAATTGGTCTGCTAACGAATTTTCTACACAGCACCAGCTGCATTTTCTTTCCTAGCGTCGATGAAAGATTTAACGGCGAAGTTCGCCGGAAGTCGATCAAACGTGAACAGCTGATGCGGTTCTAGACTGTGCCAGCGAAACGATCATTACGATGTTATCCCTGACTTTGAATTCGTTAACCGGCTATACTGTATAGCACACCCGGGCTTCAATTTTTTATCGGTACGAAATCAAGGCCGTGGATGGTCGATAATGTAAAAAAAATGTCTCAAAGAAAGCTGCTCCACGTGCACGCTGATAATGAGTGATAGGAATGACGGACAACTTTTGCAAAAAATGGGGGACCGATTTTATACTGGTGATGAATTGAATTGTTTTTAATTCAATCGATTATCGATCTGTCCGATGTGTGTTTTTATTTTATCTTGTCCGGAAAGGCGTGCATGCAGAAAAAGCAAAGACTTTGCTTTGCTGCCTTTGATAAAAGATTTTAGAAACCTCAATTTTCTTAGTATTCTTTAATTAAATAGGCCAACAACTCTACTGTAATTAAATTCAAGATCCAAGGTCTTAGAAATATCGCATAATCATTCTTTCTTTTATGAGAAATTAAATATTTATATCCCCCGTCATGTTTCGTGACGTTAAAGCTGACAATATGTTCTCCAACGTGGAAATTAATGTCCAGCCGTGGTATCCAGAGATTCATAGTTGATAACCGGAATGGAGGAATGTATAAATATAAAATTTCCAGAATAACTACTAAAGAAGTCACGTATCCACGTTCGGCAAGCCGTTCTGTGTTGCAAATCTCAGCGGTGCTCGTTTTTATCGCTCACGTGCAATCTGCATCTGCGTTTGCACGTCGGTATTTAATAATCAAAATACAGGAATACAAAAATTAGCGACAAAATTCAACTAGTTTCTTTTTCGTTACGAGGTCCACCTTTGCAGCTCTAAACTTCTCTAATCAAGGGGAATTGAATTAGAAGGAAAAATGCGCGCTAACTATAAAAATGCGATTTTTATCGATTTTTGCATCGAACGTCACAGCACCGCTTTTGCCTCAGCGTTTCCTGTCGTGTTACCTAGAAGTTTCTGGCGGGTTATCGCCGGGGAACAGCTTCCACAAGCCGTCCGACATCGTCGCGGCAGTAGATACAGTTATCCTGTTGCTATCTTCCCTAACGAAGATGACAGCGTTTCCACTTGTGCACGAGCCCGCGCTGTTGAACGGCCCTGACCTTACCAGAAGCTGGTTCGTTGAACCGTTGAATATAGAGATGTCAATTGATCGCACGATTGCATCAAACGTTGTCGACACGCGGATTCGCCTTTTTCAATCCGTCCACTCGTGCGGGTTTTATGAAAGAATGACGTGCAACCAGTCACGACTTTTGTCCTAACTTTAAGAAAGGAATAGGTGATTTATGACCGGAAAATCAAAGCTTGGTAAAAGAATAAAATAATAAATTGTAGTGGAATATTCAAATAAATAGTAGAATGGTAAATTGAATTATTCTGTAATGGCTGATGCATAATATCAATCAGGATCCAGTGGAGATTGATGGATTCAATTTTAATACGAGGGTGAATTAGTATTTGATAATCGGCATTTGGAAAGATTCTCCAATTTTAGCTGTCTGATAATGTTGAAATAAACAGAAATTCGTAATAACAGACTGTCAGAACAAGTTCAACCCCGTCTAATCAAATTCGCGTTGTGCTTTCAGGCAACGGAAGCGCTCGACCAAAAATGTCGCCGAGGCAGCCGTAATTCAAGGATCCTGGTAAGAGGGAAGTTTTAAGGAACAGAGAAGAAGAAAAAGGCAGGCAAGAAAGAAATGGCGTCGACCAGCGGCCACAAGAGGAACGGCTCGAGCTCGAGCATGTTCGCCCACAAACGCACCGAGTCCGGTGGAGGTTTCATCGGTCACAAACGGGCCGAAAGCATATCCAGTGCCTTTGGCCACAAACGATCCGAGAGCGGCCACAAGAGGAACGAGAGCAGCGGCGGTGCTTTCGGTCATAAAAGGTGATTCTCGCCTTTTTCGAAACCTTCCATTCTCTTCCATTTTTCTTCTACCCAGGTCGAGTGCCCCTATTTCTTTTTTTTTTACCCTCCACTCTTTCCTGTCTATTTCTTCGCGAGTCTAGCGCGTCGTACACAGCTGCTCTTGCTCTTTGTACGAGAGAGCGGAACCGGAGAAGCGGGTTTCTCCCATTCTACAAATTTTCCTACTTTTTCAACCCTCTCCACTGTGAACGAAATTTACTACACTCGATAAGTGTATCATTTGAATTATTGACTGATAAATTATACGTTAGTTAAAGAATTGGAAAAAGTCCTCACCAATTCTTTCGCAAACTACTTAAATCACAGTTTTCTCAAACGATTCAGAATATTATCTTTTAACCATCATAAAATCAGCACAGATCAAAGCTACCATTAAACAGCTATAGTGAATCATAGACAATGGTATCGTTGAGCTGCGCTGAGGGTTAATATGTGAATCAGGGAAAGTTGCAGATGCACGATGTAATGCAATGATAATGCACCGTCAGACAGGTGCGAGGGTGAGGAGAGGGATAAAAATTCGAATGACACGGGGAAGGCTCTTGTTACGTTTCAGAGTAACATGATCCTTCGACTGGGGGGTCTACGTGTAATGCTTAAGTAAGTACAGGTTCAGAGCTCAGGGGCTTCCAGGATTCTGTTCCTCTTCTCCCTTGTTCGTGAACGAAACAGGTACCGAGAAATTGCGCCCGATACCAACGCGACCAACTTCCCCTGTCCCATGGTATTTGCGATTTATTACATTCCACGAAATGAAGAATATTTGTGAAAATATCTCTCCGGTTAACGTTATGCCTAATTTTTAATGAGTAGAGTGCCGACTTTTATGCGTTTATAGGAAGTTTAAGCTTGCAAAATTGCACAGAATGCATTTAATATTAGCAGAAAAATCTGCAGTCTATTAATCAGTTCAGTACCGATGTTGGTTTAATAAATTCTGGTGCCAGTAATAATGGAACAAAGTTAAATAACACTCAACCTCGTCTTCAAAATGCTGCATGTTAATTACTTCTAACCCCGTTCCTCGGAATACACTTGAAAGCTGTCCGACTCTAATCTCTCCATCAAATGCTACCACGAGAATTGTTTATCGGTTGCCCAATAAACTTAATCGAAAACAGTATTAGCATTAGAGAGTGTGAAAGATTAATTTGGAACGCGTGTACGGCGTGGGCATATCATCAGGGCCAACCGGAACTGGAGGAAGCCTAATGGGTCGCTTCGAAATTGCTCACTGACCTTCTTGCCCGCTTCCAGGTCCGAGTCTGGCAGCAATTACCATGCCGGACATCGAAGGAACGAAAGCATGTACGCTATGACGGGGTTGTACGCGGAGAGCGCGGCCACAGGAACCGATGAAACCACAGACCCGCTGCAGGCAACCGGTAGCAGACTGACCCATGACACCGTCATCAGGTGTCACAGCAGAAACCCAAGTTCTGGCCTCGTGGACCATAGGTGAGCACTATAGATCTCGGTTCTAAATGACAATAGTACGACTAAGTATTTTGTAGAATTGTAAAATTAAGGTAGAGTTGGTTAACATTTTCGTGGGAGAGAGTTACAGAGACTTTTCTATCTTATTTTTATCATTAGAATTGTAAAAAACGGGAATTAGAAAGTGCTATTTCGAGAAAATGAACCTGAAAGTTTTCATTGTGGTATCATTTCTTTTCTTATTTATTGGATAAAACTTTTTATATATTATTTATATAGAAAATATAGAATGAATAACGAAAGGGTACAAAACGATTAATTTTTCGAGCAATTGTACTTCTATTAAAGTTTAATATGTAATTTAATTTACACCAAGTTGATTGAAAAATTAGTCTCTTCTTTCATTTTGCTTGTCTCCTTGCAGAGTCAGCTTCGCTTCCCATATTTAACTGTCGATCTGAACGATTTAATGAAAATAGAAGCTTGTGTGCCCCTTTTCCATTAAGCGCCACAATAATTGGCTGGCCACGCAGACAATCGAACATTAATGCCTCATATCTCTAACAATGATTTCTGTATCCACCTCCCATAGAAACTTTCACCGAAATCGAAGCGTAAAGTTTCACGCGTCCCCCTCGTTATCGCCGATAGCCCCGTGCCAATCGAATAAATTGAATTAACATATTACGATATATTACGCAAGATTAAATGGAATAAACTGTCGCAACCCAAACGAAAAAGTGAAAGCGAAGCATTCAAAAGTGAGCCACGAAAATACTTGAGCGTTTCTTTGTATATATTACGAAATCGGACATTTTTGCAGCACGAGCTGGTGATAGAAATTGCAAGGTGTGTTACACCCTCGAAATTCGAAAACGGTGAAAGTATTGCGGTGACCGTGACACATTTACTCGCGAAATAGATGCTTCTGTAATTATTAGGCTGGCTGTTTATTCCGTCGTGAAATAAAAAAATGAGTTTATTGCAGCTGCGTAAATATTGTACGATAGAACCTTGCACGAAAATGTTGAGGTGATTGTAAATACGTATACTAGTTATTAGTTTTGTATAAAATGAAGCTAATGAATTTTTCTTTCCAACTAAACGCACTACTGTACGTATTTATTAAAGTTATAGAAAAAAAAAACAGTTCTAACACTTTGGACGCTAAGGTACAAATAATTTTAGCAATATACCTTTTGCTTTATTTAAAATTTCTGTTCGTGTCAATTTTCAAACAATTATTTTTCCTTTTTAATACATGTATTATTAAGCATTGAAGGATATAATTTATCGAAGGAAAAGTATTGAATATTTTCTTTGACATACAAGAGAAACACTTATGTTACATTTAAAGAAGTCGTATTTTAATCTTCGGCATATACAATTTATTTGTATTATGTACCACGTCTCTCCAAAGGGTTAATCTGTACATTTCACGTATTATATGTTATAACTTTAAATTGTCTTAACCCACATGCACGCATTCATTGTGCATCATTCGGCACAAGATACTCATGCTTCCTCTCTCTTGTTCTTACACTTTTTCAGAGATTTTATCATCAAATGTCACAGCAGGAATCCCAGTGCTTCCATGGTTGACAGGTAAACGTGGCACGATTATCATTTGTATAATTAATAAAAGGACGATTGTGAATTAATCCTAAACCTGCGAATAACATACGAAACTATATTTCATTTCTGGCTAATATTATTGTTGCTCGATCAATCGTCTTCTTTTTAATCCTTTAACTGTAACGGGGATGTATAATGTAAATTGCAATCAAATTTTTCCGTCTGCTTTTCGCGTCTGCTTGATAAATTTCCTTTTAAAGAACGACCCGAGCAATGAACCAAGAATGTATTTTAAATAAGGAATTGAAGTGACGCCAAGTAGGCTGCAGATCCCCAAGGAGCTAGCAAGCCGGAAAATCTTACGGATAAGTGCTCCCCTTGTGGTCTGAAATATTATTCAACTAGCTGGCATTAAAATTGATCAATGAGAGTAGTAGAAATTTTGGAGTAATTCAAGATAAATGTGATTAATGATCAAACATGCGGTAAATTATTAAATATGGTAATGCCTTTAAAACTGTCCCGTGAAAATAGCAATAATTAAATAAAGCATGGATAGATGAAAATAATTGGAAGTCAGTTATATGAATAATATATTTTGTATACTTATCTTCCCAAGACACCCATTTGAGAAAAAAAATGGAAAATAACAATACTTAATCCCTTGGGCAATTACGAAAGAATTTCATCATTTGTCAACATATGAAGAAATGTATTAGTCCGAAGTTTCAGCCTCAGTCCCCCGCAGTTAAAGGGTTAATCGCACCCATGCTTTTCATTTTATTCCTCAACTCTGTGCCAAAATATTTGGCGATTTCCTGAAATACCATTCTCAAATCTTTTTTTTTTCTATCATTGCAAACAGGACGGAGAAGGAAAGACCGCAAACTCCACCGTTCAATCCGGATTCGAAGGACTGTGGAATCCTTAGCTGCAGGCCGGCCTTCATACAGAGATTCGCTGGGATAAAGGTTCGTAAACGTTTACTTGGTTATCGCAGTCACTTATACTCCGTCGAATCCGTTTTCTGCTTATCGATGCCGCGATTTACTTGACTCGCGATCGGTACTCAATCGTGTGCATGGCTTACACGGATGTACTTGCAAACGTACCACTGTGAGTCACCGTTTGAAAGGACACGGCATGGCATTGAAATGCTGCTGACATTCTGCGAAAGGTTTTTAAGTCGTCACAAGGAAGCTTAATGCGTCGTCGACATCATCGCAGCTTTGTCTAATTCGTTTATGCGTGTTTTATTTATTCGAAAATAGCGTGTAAATCTGAAAGTTAGTGCTATAACGATTTTTTTTTTTTATTGCGAACACGAAGAGGAGTCTATTCCAGGCCACTTTCCCTGCTACCAGTTACGTCAAACGTGACGTCAATTTTTATGTCCTGGCAAATGCCTCGTTTCTTGCAAATCTGTGTCGTACACATTGCTCTCAATTCGTTCTTTTTTTCTTCTTAATGTTATGTATCTAAGGTTTCTTTCGTTGGAACATTGTTGTTTTTTTTTTTATGTATAGGAGTAGTTTGATTTTTTATAATGAAACGAATGAATGGTTGGAGTGGCACACGGTATTTTTGGCGAAGTACATTTTTTTATTTATCGAACGTCCCACGTCGATTATCAGCAAAGCATTTCATCCCATTCTCATTATCGTTAATGCAGCTTTTTACCTTACTTAGTTAAAATGCACTCGAGGGTGCAATAGTGGAATCGATAAGGCTTCCGCTTATCTAATCGGGCTTTATCGCGTACGATTTGACAGCGAAGGTATACGAAACGATCGATATTATCAACGATATACGTTCCTCAATTTTGCATTGCAAACGATCCCTTTGTGTTCGCTCCGGATGGAAAACTGTTTGCAGATAAAGTTGTATCATTCACCGTTTCGTATGGAATACTAGTTTCCGTTTCGCGGAGTCAAACATAACTGTTAATTCGAGGAGAGAAACATCTGTCCTACCTTTGAACATTAAAAGGTATTGCTAATATTATTCGGAGCAACGTTCTCCGGTCGGAAAATGTTTGTTTTACTCCAGTTTATCGTTTGAATTATTCTTGATCGTTCTACATCTTATTGCGTGCAATTAAAAATTGAATAGCAAATGATATTTATGGGATAATTTCCATTATTACTCTTCTGTTGCTGATTAATTAAATTTCCTATTCTTGTCTAAAGCATACTTCGCGATATGTACTCTGTAACCCCGCGATTTACTGGACGATTTCTAACGAACTCAATAAGGAACGCATAAGATCGACGCGTGTTGTATGCTCGTCATCAACTGACGGTTTTTTAATTAACACGCGTGTTAACTATGATCGCACCACCCTCCCCTTGATTTTTCCAGGTGTTTGTGTTCCTTCTATCGTTTCTCGTCACGCTGCAGCAAGCTCTTAGTTCAGGCTACATCAATTCTGTGATCACGACCATCGAGAAAAGGTTCGAAATCCCGTCCAGCCTTTCAGGCGTAATCGCCAGCTCCTATGAAATTGGGAATGTCATCACCGTCATTTTCGTCAGCTACCTCGGTAGCCGCAGGCACATACCGGTTTGGATAGCTATTGGTAAGTAAAAAAGAAAAAAATAATATTAGAAACCCCCAAAAGAATCAAACAGAATATTGGACAGCCAAGGAAACAATGTTAACTTTGAATTATTTCGATTTTCCATTCGAGGCGCCGTAATTATGGGATTGGGATCGATGATCTTCATGGTGCCGCATTTCACAGCCGAGCCCAACATGATGACGGCTGCGAATAATTCTAGCTCGGACAACATTTGCCGCGGTGTTTCGCTACGCGAACAAGACATGGGATTGGGTAAATGTTGTTTTTCTTTTTCATGAATTCCGAAAAGAACACAAAGACAATTTCGAACGAGAGACTGATCAATGAAATTCTGCGATAGAGGAATCAAACGGATTATTTTCGCAGGTCGCTTGTCGTCCGGTTTGTCATCTCCTCCCCTGGCACCGCACAATAACTTAAGAGGCGATAATTGCATTCAAGGATCACCATCTACGGCTGGTCCTGTTATGTTATTTGTACTTGCTCAGTTATTATTAGGCTGTGGTGGTTCGCCGTTATTTACGCTTGGTACCACTTACATAGACGATCATGTGCGTCCAGAAAGCGCATCTTTATATATCGGTTAGCAAACAAGAATATACCTATCTTCAAGTATTTTAATTTCAATAGACAAAAACATTAAATAACTATTGTTAAATATTTCGTTCAGGTTGTATGTACAGTATGGCAGCATTCGGGCCTGTCTTAGGTTTCCTTCTTGGAGCTTATCTGCTATCATTTCACATGGATTCGTTTTCTGCAACAATTATCAGTATAGGTAAAATAAACATTTTAAATTCTATTAATATTTGTTTATTGTCTAAATTTTCTCTAAATTATAACAATAATGTTTCCTTTCACAGATCCAGGCGATCATAGATGGGTTGGCATGTGGTGGGGTGGATTTTTACTTTGCGGTTTACTATTAATCCTCGTGGCAATCCCGTTCTTCAGTTTCCCGAAAACTCTGCAACGGGAGAAAGAGAAGATACGAATCATAGAGAAAGCTAAATCGTCTTCGCAGAAGGAGAAAGAGCCATGTAAAGAACCGAAGAAGGAGAAGATCGATGATACTGGTTACGGAAAAGATGTAAAAGGTAAGCATTCGTTAAAAATCGAAGATTTATATATTACTCTGGAAAAGATAACGATTATTAATAATATTTTATTCAAACGTCTAACAAAATTAAATATACAGAGGATGTTAGAGAGCGCATTAATTGTAATTGTCGATAAAGGCATGCAGCTTTTGCATATAATAATTGTTCAATCAACGCGTAATTTACAGATTATTCAGCTGCGCAATTTAAATAATAATCCTCTTAAGAAATCGTGAATGCTCAGAGATCTGTTGATTTTCCAAGCGGAAATTCTAATTCCGCGGGAAAAAGCCGATTTGGACAAATGATTTCCTTAATTTCAGATATTCCCAGAAGCATGTGGAGGCTGGTGTGTAATCCAGTGTACGTCGTAACATGTTTAGGAGCTTGCATGGAGCTAGTAATTGTCTCCGGTTTCGTGGTTTTCCTTCCAAAGTATCTGGAGACCCAGTTCAGCCTGGGTAAGAGTCAAGCCAGTGTATTCACCGGTTCCATAGCGATACCGGGTGCCTGTATCGGGATCTTCTTCGGCGGATGTTTGCTCAAACGTTTAGAATTAAGACCGAAGGGTGCGGTGCAGTTCGTGCTGGTCTCGAACCTCATATGCCTGGTGTGCTACGGCCTTCTCTTTTTCCTCGGTTGCGACAACGTGAAAATGGCCGGGACCACTATACCGTACTTTAACAGCAGCACGAAGGGCCCGGAGCCCTTTCAAGTAAATCTCACTGCCGCGTGCAACTTTGGTTGCGAGTGTCGCATGACGGACGTGGAGCCTGTGTGCGGAAACAACGGTCTCACGTACTTTAGCCCTTGCCACGCGGGATGCACTGCCTTCAGTTCGAAATCGAACTTCACCAATTGCGCCTGTAAGTGCTGGATTAATTCTTTCGATTTATAAATACGGTATTGTGCAGAATTAATGTTCATTGCAGGCATTCATGGAAACTTAACGATGTTGCCCCCGGCAGCTCCAGAATTCGCAGAGGTGACGGTGGTACCGGTAGCCACTGCCGGCCCATGCACTTCGCCATGTAGAACTATATTCCCTTTCTTAATTTTACTTTTCTTTATGACGTTCATCGTTGCTATTACTCAGATGCCTCTGTTAATGATAGTCTTACGGTAGGATTCAGTTTTATTCAAATTCCACGTATTGCTACACAAGTAGAAATTTATTATTATTTTATTTGATGTAGGTCAGTCTCAGAAGAAGAGAGATCGTTTGCTTTAGGCATGCAGTTCGTAATCTTTCGACTGTTCGGTTACATACCTGCGCCTATTTTATTCGGTAACTTAATCGATTCCACGTGCTTGCTGTGGAAGAGCACTTGCGGAGAGAAGGGCGGACGATGCCTGCTTTACGACATCGAGCAGTTTAGATATAGGTAAAATAAATTGCAACGCCTGCAAATATTTTTAAATAATTATTTCATACATTGTTGAATTTTATTTTGCATCGTGTTTCAGATATGTTGGACTTTGCGCTGGCATAAAGATTTTAGCTCTGGCGCTGTTCCTTGTTGACTGGTGGTTAGTTCGAAGGAGAAGACAGATGGAGGACCAGACACCGGCCTTCACTGTTAACGAGTTCGTAGGGTCAATTATCAGCCTGGACAAATGTAAGCGTATTTATTTCATTTATTTAATCATTCCTCGATTACTTGAGCGAATTATTTCTGACGATGCACAGTGTTCGAAGAGAAGCCGCATCATCCCAACACAGGGGAAGGGGATGCCACTTCTCCCAGCTCCGAAATGCCTACACCGTCTTCGATCTCGTCACCCACAGAGCCTACGAAATCGACGAATCTCGAGGAAACGGGCTCGTCGAATCAAACGCAGGATTCAACAGAGACGGGGACTCGTTCGAAGAACTCGATGAACGTCGATGTCCCGGACACGAGGCAAGCACCGCTTGCCACGGAGGAACCGGACACGGAAGTGAAGCCGTTGACCGGTAAAACTGACAAACTTGCACGTAACGTTTAATGTTTATCTCGTATTAGAGGCTATACGCGATTGAATTATTGTATCAAACTGGTGATAATTTTGACCTGTGGCAAAGTCTTTTTCTCTGTCGCGGGTAAAAAAAAAAACAATATTATATACGTACATGTACATATAGATCAGCATGTGCACAACGTACGTGCATTATTCATTCGTGGAAACGTGAAAGAAAGATATAATTAAACGGGGGGGAAGTGCTACGAAAGGGAAAATGAAGTAATCCATACATGGTGCTAATATACTTTTTTTAAAAAGATTGAAAGAGAAAGAATTGCATACTTTGCGTCGTTCTGTATATCGTCAGATGGAAATTTAGATTCTGTTGAAGGTGTAAGCGGATCTCGTATTTTGCACACGACACGCTACGCTATAAATCGAAAATATTTTTACAGCAGTTACATTTGCGTGAAGAGTATCGTTCGCCAGAGCGGAATAATTTGCCACAGGTCTACGCGAACGGTTTGGCTATTTTTTAGGAATTAAATATCACTAGGGTGTACATTTTTACGGTGATGCGATGTATATGTCAATAAATAGGAAGCTAATAGATGAAGAAACAAAAGTTAGGCTCGTTTCAGGCAATTATCTTGCTCCGGACAAGTTTTCCTCTGTCTGAAACGAGTTTCTTTCCTGACGAAAAACGAGCCTTGAACAGTCGAGATAGTGGAGAAAAAAAATAAATAATGAAAGGCCAACACGCAAGGAGAACACTGTAAATATAAAAATTCCTGCCTTAAGAAATACAAGACTAGACACAAACGTATATTTAAAGATAACTAATTAAGTGATAGAGTTAAAGATCTATTAATAACGAATAATATCATGGTAATCGCAGATCGGGAGCTGCGATTTATTTTCTAACTAGTTGTTAGGCTTTCTCAGAACTAAAAACAGTAGTCAATTTAACGTAGTGATGTAAATGAGAGAAATAACACACCCGAAAGAAACAATTGAAGCAAAGATCGATGAGATTCAATAGTTCTTCATACTTTCTTTTTCACACAGTGCAATAGCGTACGTTTTATTCCTTCTTCTTTTTCTTCTCGTGATATCATGACTGCATTATCGAAAAATCGCGCTTTCAACGAAGCGGCACCTTGATCTCCGATATCCTCTCTTCTGAATATCAATGACACTCTATTTCAAGAGCTTTCAGCGTTAATTTAATAAAAAAAAAAACGACAGGAATCATAAACGAAAGCGTTTGCGCAATTTTTTCGTCACAAAGCGTGCGTTATATCATAAATTATGCTTCCAAACACCGAAAACAAAAAGCTATATACAATT
This sequence comes from Holcopasites calliopsidis, assembly GCA_023838395.1. NCBI lineage: Eukaryota > Metazoa > Arthropoda > Insecta > Hymenoptera > Apidae > Holcopasites > Holcopasites calliopsidis. The sequence continues at coordinate 1,241,449 of JALHAQ010000011.1, forward strand.
TACGTTTACAAATGCTGGTGAGAAAATAAGTGAAGCGGAAAGTCAATTGGGATTACATGTACATATGTATAACACTTTGAGACTCATCTCGGACGAGCTCTGGATTATTATACACCTTTCAGCTCACACACGTTGTTAGAGAGAAATCTACTTGTTGTTTTGTACCTGAGAGCCTGTCGTATTCAATTTCGATGTAACCAAAGGCGGGGAGAAAAAGGGAACGGTGAAAGAGACGAGTATATAAGAAAAGAAAAACTGTCTCAGGAAAAGAAATATTACGGAATGTTAAATGCACCTTTAACTGAAACGAAAGAAAGATATATAAAAGCAGAATAATACGAATATCAGTGCAAAATGATCGAGATTCTAAACTAGGAAACGGACAAAAGAGAAAGGGATACGGAATTACTTTCTTCAGCTCAAATTCTTCTTCGAGGTGATAAAACGAGAGAAAAGGAATTTAAATGAGAATTAAATATAAATCGAGGGGGAGAGAAGATGTTAGAAGTTTTAACTGAGCAGGAATGATGTTAATGATTTCATTTGTTCCAATAAATAATTTGAATTCATTTGCTCTATCGCTTCGGGTACGAAACTATTTTACAAATGCTTCTATAGAGAATTAAATTAAAAAAAAAAAGAATGATAAGCAAAATGCCGGAAAGGTACGGAATTAATTTTACACAGTCTCGGAAGAAACTATTATGCTGACATCGTCACAGCATTTACTTACGTTAACACACTTACCTATGTACGATATTATCTCGCACGCTGTTTGGCCCGTCACTGTCAATTTTTCAAAGTGTAGTTACACACTACTTATATATATATACATATATATATACACATATACATATTATATTTTAGAGGCAATTTTGATGTTCGCGAGTCGATTGTCCGTCCGCCAAGTCAATCGTTCGAAGCATTCTCGAGGCCGTGATGATCTCTCTCCTAACTACTACGATTAATTGTTACGAAGCACTTATAAGTATATACTACCTACTTTGTGATACGAATCTCTCTGTCGAACGATAGACTTGGCCGATCGGACCACTCGTCTACACGAGGATTAAACAAAAGGGGGAGAGAAAGTGCTGTGAATAGTAAGAAAGAAACGAATTGCGGAAGAGTTGGAAAAAGAGGCGCGGAATAATGGAGAAAATTAATAGGATTAATTACACACGAATGAATCGTTGGATTAAATTCAATCCAAGATAGTGAACGCATGGTTCAAAAGGTGAAAAATTGCCAGATTGTTAAATGGGATGAAATAAATGAATAATTCTATCCACCGAATACGCTGTACATAAAAAGAATTGTAATAGTTAATTGCGATTTATAAAGAGCAATCGTGAAGGGAATAAGATACGCGGCTGCGTGTATTGTAATTACATATAAATGCATATACGGTTGAATATAATCGCTGTTTCAATACAGCGATACTCTGTTCCGAATAATTGATTTGAAAAACGTCTCGATTTCGACGATTCTCCGGCGACAAAGGGGAAAAATCAGCGTGCGCGAGCCGCGCAATAATCATTCAATCGTGTTACTTAAATGTTTTTACGGACGACACTATTTCGTGCATCATTTTATTATAAATCGTCTTTTGCTAGGATCACTAATTTTTGTTCCATTTTTTTAGTCTTTGTTAATTTATTTACCAGCGCCATTCTAATCATTTATCCACGGATTTGTCGTCACAGGTCAAGTTTTATTTGTTATTTTTATTTTTCTTATTATTGGTACTCTTTTGTCGCAATCATAATCGGGCTTGTACTATGTTATACCACTAGAAGTTGCACCCATCGTTAGTTTAGACTTTATACTAATGTTTTGTTTCGTAGCGGATGCTTCTGTTGATCGTACGACGATGTAATAATTGCTGTATGCAACACATTCCCAAGCTGTACACAGTTTATTAACGGTGGTGAACGGAGGTGAAAAGACGTGTTTTAGGTGGAAACGTTTTACGTAAAATTAGGTAGGAAGTTCTAAATATAGCGACGAGGATTAAAAATAAAAAAGAATGTTGTGTACATAGATATTGACTATTACGATGATTAAATATAAACTGCTTATAGATGTAATGTATTTTTTGTAGGGACCATAATGTATAAGCAGAACGATACGAGTTTCCTTTTCTTTGTTTAATTTCTTCTTGAACGGTACTTGAACGGTGATAAGCGAAAGTGAGTCGATGGTTTTAGGTAAGGCTCTAAGTAACAAGAACATGATTAAAGTAAAGCAATACGCGTTTGCTTGTGAGACGAGCGGACGCAGAAAGATCGTCCGGAATAATCACGGGGTCAGAGATATAAGTACATGTGAAAGTTTACGAAGAATTCAAAGTAAACGCTGCATGGAATGCCCGTGGATGTTGAAAGACGTCGAAACGCGTTCGACAAATGAATGGGGCGTTGAATACTGTTTGTTAAGCTCGCAGAGGAGATTTTGTTGAAGGTTTCGCGGTGTTTTCCGGTAAACGAAATCTTTTCTGGGAGCAGAATGACGAATGGAAAATGTTTAGAAAATTGTGGAGAGTTATTTCTAGAGGTTGTTCGAAATTAGTTGGCTGCCGAAGGCCAACGAAAAATGAATCATGTAGTTTCTTTACTTTATTACATTATTCTTTTGTTCTCTCGGCACCGTACATTTATTTCCTTTTTCCCCGTGCTTATTTTCATCCCTTCTATGGCGCAGATAATATCGAAAAGTTACAATTTAAGTCGTACACTTATGTAAGAGTATATTCTTTCAAATATTGAGCTTCTTATCGCTAGAATATAAAAATGTTTTTATTATTTAAAATAAAGGTAATCGGTTACACCTTGTGGCAGCCAGCTAATTTTAAACGCGCTACATACAAAAGCAAGACACTAGAAATTGTAATAGGAAGGGAAGAATAAAATTCAGAATTGTAAAAAATGGTTTTAATGTAGCAGAGAAGTATGTTCGTTAAAACATCAATGACTTGAAAGCATTTTATTTCGACTCCAGCAGATTGTACGCGTTAAAGAAATGTTACTTCATACGAAACACCATGCATTTCTTTATTACATATTACAGGACACTTATATCGCAACAAAAATTGCTTGAATTTAATCGAGGCAGCAAGCAAAATCACCTAAACGATATATTTAAAAAGAAAATTAGAAGAAAAAAAAAACTTCATTTTAGTGTCTAATCATGGTGAAAGAAATAATTTCGACGCGCACGATTTCGTAATTGCAAAACGGTGTAAAAGCTCGAGAAGTAATATTGCCTTAAAAATGAAAGATTTAAAGAAAAAACGTAACTCATAAGGGACGCTCTGACGATGGTACAAGTGGCAAAGGGAAAACAATGGTGATGAATGATCGCAATGTGCAAAGACAGAGAGAGAGATATATATATTATATTATAAATAAATATATGAAATAATGTTAGACTAAGAGAATCTCGTATTGTCAAACAAAATGATTTATCGTTTCCTTGAATATTATATATATATATAATTTTAAACCCCTATAGAGAGTGTGTCGTGCATGAGCGATTGAAGAATACTGTTTTCTCTCGAAACGAATCTTGCGTTTCATATCAAACACCGAATCTCTTCCTTAGGTATGGAACAAACGTGGATTGTGAGTCGGATTAGAATTCGATTAATTTTGTTCCATGTTTCATCATAAGGGTCCAAAAGACGAAGATAGTGATTCGTCTTTTTCTTCCTTCGATGAAATTTAACATGTTTTTTGTCCTCGGAAGTAAGGCACAAAAAATGTATTTACAATGAATAAATGTTTTGAAAGCTGTTAAACCAGCCTTCCTTTCGTTTTCTAGAGTAACAATGATAATATATTTTTTGTTGCATATGCTTTTTCATCCAATTAATTATTTCGCTCGAGAAAATCCGCGTTGCATTGCGCGGTACCCATTCAAACGTGGCGCTCGTTGGCGAAGCGACGCGCGCAGGGTCAGTACAGCCACCTCGCGGCCTTCATCCGCCATTTCCGTCAGTTGTCCTCAGGCTTTCCCGGCGTGTGGACGTACGTGAGTGATCGGTGTGTTCTGTCAGCTACGGAGTCGCGTTTTCGCTAACGGGCGCCCCACCGTACCTTCCATATTCAATGTGTATGGCGATTCAGGTGAGTGTTCAAAGGCCGTTTGAAAGAATTACGCTATTACGTTTGTGCTTCACCTGCTGCAACAAGCGCATCTGGCCGACATCGCAAAGTCGAGCGAGCGTTGTATTCGCGTGGTCGTATAAAGTACGCGCGCGTGTCCCTCGTCTGGTTGCGTGCTTCTTCCCTTCGTGCATACGATATATTCGGGTACGTGTTCCTGCTTTCTGTTCACATGTGTGCGAATGTGCGCGCGTCTCCCTATACGTGACGGATTCACCCGTCCCATACCGTGCTCTTTTATACACCACGTATCGAAATATACGTGTGTGACGCGGGGACGACGAACTCTGGCATCCCGTCGCCACCGTAGTTTGCCTGCCTGTCTGACCCTGCCCGTCTGTACCCTACTCCTGCCCTTTCATTTCGAAATCCATTCCCCCGATGGGGGGTTTTCGATGCGCCTGAAAGAGACCTGTCCCTTCGTAATCCGTCGAAAGGTCGATCTTTCCTCCAGGCAGACCTGTCCCATTGTCTAACGGCGACCAGCCGCAAATTCCTAGAGCAATTCTGTGAAGGACACGGCATGCCATGCGCCGAGGGCGCGCGAGTAGATCTGTAATTTTCTTATTCTTCCTCGAAGGCGACTCCGTTGCTGCGTTCTTTGTAAACACCATCTCGGTTGATCGAAGGCGAATGACAAGCGGCTTTGAAGGTCGCTCGCAGGCAAACTCGCACGACTGCACGCTACAAGGGACACGCGTGCTTCTGTTTTGTCTCTATGCATGTTCGACCCAGGGATCCACGCGATGATCGATCCCGGGCACACCCGTTTCCGGGGAAATCGGAAATCGTATCTCCGCGTCGTTTCACACACGTTGTCCTTCGTCCTGCCGCGCAGGGCAAGGACGTCGTTGTTCCCTATCGGCGCGAATTAAGATGGAGTCTCGCGGATTCAGGTTCACGCGTGCGATCAGCCGAAAAGGGAGGGGGCGTAGTAAGCGTGACAACGTGCACGCAAAACCATTGATTTGATTTTGCAATGCGATTTGCATCGCCGCGATGATCGTGAAATCGTTTTGTATCGCATGAAGCCAGTCAGCTACCATTTCCGTTTGCATCAGACTCGCCGCTTTTCATCGTTGACCGGAAGTCGTGACGTGCCGATCGAATCTTTTACGCGGATTCGCCTGAGCTTGTTATCGTAAGTTTCAGCAATCGTTCATTCTCCTTTATTTGAGTGGACGATTTTTCTCTTATCCCCGATAACGATTCATAGTAGATTCAAGCGGGATTGAGTGGGAGCGCGGAAACAGTTTATAGGTTAACTTCCCTGCTGGGATGGGTTAACTGATAACCGCTTAAAAGTCGCCGCAGCGTATACGTAGGTGTACTTGCCGTTTAGAAATAATCAGACTGAGCAATTATGCAGTTCTGCGTCATACATCGACATATGTATATATGGACGTTCCGTGCGAAAAGTAATTATTATGTACATGTGTATACGCTTTATTACAAATGCCTTTTATTACCAATAGAGACACATTTGCAAGCGAATCGCATGCACTTTAACATCCCTTATCGCGGCCAGTTTGGTAGCCACGGGCAATATGAAAATTTGCCATTTGCATTTGCATTTCGAGTCACGTTTTCGCGAGAGTCAATTAGACAACTCGGCGATTCTGTGTAGAAAATACGATTCCTTGAAAAAAGCTGTACGATCTATTTATAAATTGGGATGCATTCATGATCGGTCACACGTTTCATAGGACGAAGTGACGTCAAATAACGCAAGGTCGTGCGCGTATCTTCCGCTCTCCTGACAATCTATTAACTTTTTGTAATCATTTCGTGCAGCCAACGGCAAAGCATCACGAAAACGGCAATTTTATTCACGCAACCTGCATATTTTATTTCTATTGCAGCCGTTGTAGATGCTCTCGCTAATATCGATTGTACTGAAATTATTTTATAAACGCTTTAAGTGTTCGCGTCTAGCGAAATTCCAATTAGTTTTTATTTTTACAAAATTGAAACCCGGCGAATCGATATTACACTTGCGGCTGGCACAGCTGTTCAAGCATCCGTCGATCGAAACGTTTCGATGAAACGTTATGATCTAGTTTCAGCAAATCGCTGGCCAGTTCTCTCGGTAGAATGGGCAACACATCATTCGCTCCCACGATTCATGAATAAAAAGAGAGTGTGTTTCGCGTGTAGCTTTTTATTTGCACGCCTTTCGCAGCTGCCCCTTTGAATACGATCAATTTTATCCTCTTTATTCGGTCCCATTTCTAACTTCCGTAGCTTCGTAGAATGTAGCGATCATTATTATAACAATTGGATAGAATTCGAAACATTTCTTCCAGCTGATCGTGCAAGTTCCTTCTATTCGTTGCTCCTCGTTTTCTAACACGTTCTACCACATTCTTTCTCGGAACTTCTCGACCTGTCTCCTATGCAAATTGTGTTTCTTTTTCGTCAGCTACATGCAAATACGTAGAGCGTTTGACGTCAATTCGCGAGCGATAAACGCGAATCGCATTATGATGACGCGACTTGTACAATTCATACTTCGAAACATTCCCAATAGCCCGTTCGTTCAAACCATTGCACTGTAAACTAGAACAGCGTTAGATCCTTATAAGTTATAAATACAGAATTATGGAGCGCTTGAAAAATTAATCTCTGTAATGAAAACTTATTGTTTGTTAACAATTTAGTAATCATTTTCATCTCCTCGTAGCTTCTGAATATTATAAATATAAATTTTCGTCAATGAACGATAATTGCTGTGTAAGAAAGTACGAAGCACTTCGGTGCACACATATCTCTGCTCGTACCATGTATTTACATGTGTCGTATCGTTCAAAGGGTTAACATGCGATTGATGTAACCGATGAATGGAACGCGATCGCGTTCGGCGAGCGAAAAAAAATATTTTCACAGTGTCGCGTCTCGCGTGTCCACTTACACCGATCAGCGTAAGACACAATAGCAATCATTGATAGGGGGGGGGGGGCATGGTGATATCGTCGCGGGATGTCGGTCAGAAAGTTACACTCATGCCCGGGCGAACGGGTTCTGTTTAAAAAAGAGCATACGCGCGTCAGTCGGCCGTGATACAAAAGAACACGTTCGCTTTTAAAGCGGGTTTCGCTAGGGAAACTGGCTGTCGTTGTTAGTCATTTGAGAGAGAAAAAAAAAGATAGAAGGTATTTAATAATGCGGAGAACAAGTAGAGGATACAGGTGTTCCCTCTTCGTTTTGGGAATAATTTATGGTTCAGCTTTCTTAAGCGGTTCTACAATTACTTCGTGTATATCATTGGAATAGCGATTGTAATTGTCCAATGAAGAATGAACACCCCTAGCATTGCCCTTTATATTTAGCCAAGATCGTGTTACTTTTTTTCTTTCATTACACCCACTTGCCATTTGCTCCCACATTAAATATCGATCGTTTAACCACGTGTTCCATGTAATCGCATAGAATGAATTAACGTTGTGCAACACGAGCAACGGTTACTCATCGTCACAGCATTACTAATTTCATCCATATTCATCTTTCGTGATAGTAGGACATTATACTTTAATAAGTGCATTCCCGAGGCAGCGAAACATTTCTTTTACTCCTCGAAGAAAGTGCACATGTTAGAACAAAAAGAAAAATGACCTGTGTCGGATCATCGGCCAATACTCCTGTTGTAATATACAATTAATGTTTTACTCAGTTTCATCCCAATTCACCAAGTAAAAAAAAAAAGGCACAGTGCCTCACAAAAATAGGAAATTCAGTCGCATCTTATAAATGAGAGGTCGATTAACAATATGTTAGATAAGACAGAAGAACCCTTGTAAGAACCGCGTCCTCGTGAATCGAGCAGTATCCTTCAGCTGCAAGGCTGCCGTACGGTTGCCCAGGGAATTCATCTCGCGGTTTCTGTAACGCGAGGTTGCGATTTTTTCTGAATAGAAATCTCATTATCACCTTGGCGTCTCGTTTCACGGGGTCCACGTGCGCGTCAAGTTTACGCGGGACATCGGATTACCCGCGAGATCGCATTTCACCTGTGTAATGCTTATTAAATTTAGTACACGTGTGACCACTTGGATCCTTTTCTCGTCTTGACTACGGTTTGGTGTGCGTCGAATGATATCCACGGTCCATTTCCTTTCTGCAAGGTTTGGTAGAGGCGGACTTCTCGAGAGAGGGAGAACAGTGAGGAAAGTGCGTGGGTGGAGATTTTGTGAGTGGAAAAAGGCAGATGGGTACGTTTGGTGTGCAGCTGGATTCAATTTTTGGGGGAACAGCTGTTTGGAATGGACCCAATCTTTGTAATGATTCTTAGAATGAGAAGTCGAAGAAACGCACTTTGAGTGGGCCTTACAATCGTAAATTAAATCATCTTTACATTGCTAGTATTTTCATAATTATCATTACCATTGGAAATTGAAGTGCCTTTGCCAATTTGATGGAATCGATGCTCCACATTACATTATCGCATTTTCATTCACTTCTGCAGCCACGAATTAATGTTACTCTACACCTCGTTACATCTCTGCCAGGAAATATAATTTCCTAAGCTACATTTAAATGAACCACCGTTGCTCCGATTGTCCCCCCGAAAAGGAAAGGCTACTGGCGGTGAATTTTTACGCGAGATGCCACGAAGAAAACGCAGCACGCGTTTCGTTCGCGCGTGTAACGACCATCCATGTATCGGCAACAAAGAACAATAGCCGGAGATGAGGAACAAAGGGAGCGTTTAGAAAACACTCGCGAAACAATCGAGTGAATGCCGATCGATCGGCCCGCGTCACTCGCAACCCCGTTTATATTCGCGACTTCTAGTTTGCTCTGCGAGAGCCCGGCGATTCGGTAGAAAAGGGGAGAGAAAAGTTCGTGGATGAAAACTAGTTGGTCGCCAAAAAGTTTTGACCAACTTTTTAGGATCGACAACCAGCTTTTCGATTATTTTTTTTTTTTTAATTAGCTGTTGTAGTTTTCATTGATCGACTATGGGAGTGGGTTGAGCTTGATGTGCTGTAGGAATAATTTGTTCAGCGAATAATTGTTGAAAGAGCGAGGCGAGAGAAAGCTTGAAGGAAGAATTTAGTAGAAATTACAAAGTTACATTTGTTTCATTCCAAGCCTTATTACATGTCAGCGTTGCTGATCGATTAACGTGGCACAACTGCAGTGCAAAAGTTGAATTACTGTTTAGGAGAAAACGCAAACAACGATCGTGATTCAGTGATGATACTGTTTCTTATCGTACGAGGCATAAGATGAAGTGTAATCAGTTACACTTTCGTTCACGAATTCAAGGTAACTGCCATTTCCTTTTCATTTAACTCTGCCCTCTTAAATTCGTTTAATCAAATTTCATTTGATCGTTTTCCTTCTTTCACCGAGAAAATAGCCCTTGATCCGTTCGTCGTCGTGTAACACGATTCTCTTATTATCGAATTCAATTCGTTTGCTCTCGACGGAAATTCGTATCCTTGTGAATCGATAGTTTCTAATAACATCGCGCAATAATAATGCCTACAATTGGCTTGGATCAGGTACATCGTTTCCTGTTATGCAAATTGCATTACGTTACATAACAGCGGGGAACGGAAGCGAGGAGTGGCTAATGCGCGACGCAATACTAATACTGGAACGCTCGCAATTAGCCCGCGTTGCTCGTTACGCGCGACCGTGTGTCACGTAATGAAACGTGGATATGTAAATAAAGATGGAAATCGGAAGGAGCGCAATACGCAATAGCGGGCGAAAGAATAGCGCGCGTGCTCTCGGGTAACATTAGTGGCGTTCACGAATGGAGCTATCTCCCAGGTCCCAGTCCGGGTCTCGTCTTTCCGGCGGCGGCCGACCACCCTGAGTATCGTCTGCGAAGATTATACCACGGGACGGTTCTTCTTTTTACCCGCCGCCACGTGTGAGACTTCGGTTACTATCTCGGCCAGACGGGTCCACGAGTTACCCTCGTGCACCATTGCTCGCCGATGATGCGACCGGTGTCCTCGAGTTACGTTTCTTCAAACTTCTCGCTGCCGGCCCTTTTCTCAGCTGGACTGGCAACGCGCGGGAAGGCTTCGTTGCTTTCTCGGGAAAAAAGATCGGTTTAAAATCAGAGCGGACTCGGGTAATCGTAAAGTTCTTGTCGCGAAGCTTTTGCCAAATTGGCAAATAAGAAAATTTTCCTCTCTTATTTTTAATTAACGTTATTTTGTGATCGAAGTATCAAGTAGAAACTACATGTACAAACGAAAATCGGAGCATTTTATCTCTGCGATTATTTGATTGCGCTTTAATCATGAATTTACACAGTTTGCGTAACTGTATATTGGTGATAATCGTAAGTAAAATAGAATCCTCCGTGCAGGGTTAATTGTTAATTAATTACGTATTCTGCCCATCCGTTTCTCTGCCGTGACCGCAATGCTATCGTTCACGAGTTTGCTTTAATTGTACCGTTACGCTAATTACAATTAACGTCGTAACATTCGCCTGCGCATCTGCGGTTATCCATTTAATTTTAGCAAGTACATATACACATACACGTGTATCTGCTCTCATCCTTGTCTCCTCGGGTTTCACTGCGATAGAGCACGAGAGGCGTGACCGCACTTACGTCAGTATTGCTATAGCATTACATATCACTTATGCGTCGTCCGTCTCAAACATTTTCAATCAATCTGACCACCGTGCCTCTCGTGGAGCACGAGAGGTGTCCCAATTCGCTGCTCCAGTTTCGAGAAAAATGCAAACGTACTCTCCCAATCTTTTGCTTTTGCAATTTGTTTGTATCACGGTTCAATATTGATCAATGTTGGATATTGATAATGTAGGTATTTAAAAGGTAGCGAGGACAATCCGTTTCTATCATCACAATTTATCCCCGATGGAATAAAATTGAATTTGAAGAGGATAGAATTATTAATTTAAAGTTGAAATATTTGAGATATTGAACATTTGGAATCAAAAGAGAATTGCAGAATACCACGACAATAAAATGTTTGATACGTGATTCACCAATGATTCTATTCGCCCTGTAAATATTAGTGTTAATTATTTTGGGGCTTACTGAAACACCCTATGTTATTGACTTCGCAATTGGCGCGACCGTGGATCGTTTGATCGAGATCACGACACGCGAATTCCACGCAAATTGCTTTCAATTGCCCAGACAAGTAGCCTTGATGCTTGGCACTTTGCGTCGTAGTGTTAAAAGCATTATCGTTTGTGCGTTGCGTATTTCTTCATTGCTCCCGTTTACCCTTTGTTAGGGTTCGCCATATTAAAGAGGCAGCTAATAAGAGAGAATTAAGAAAAGCCATCGCCATTTATGGCGATATAAATGACCGAAAGAATAAATATGAAAATGGTCGAGCTATAGCAGGGTGAAAGGTATCTGCGTCTCGGCCAGCTACTGACGGAGGATAGCTTCCTCTCGTCAGACACAATCAGACTGGAGGGTCAGTGCACCTCGTGCAACGGAGCGCAATTCGAGTTGCGTACCTGTAAAGCGATCTGCATCGGCCACGAGGAGGCCACCTACTTCGCCGTGGAATCAATTTGTGTAACATTGTGTCGCGATACGATGCAATACTCCTATGCATCTTCGAATCCTTCCAATTATTGGTTTATGGGGAAATAAGTAATAGCGAATATTATATAAGTATAGCTAATATTGTAGAACAACTTTAATGTTCTCTAATTTGCTGTGTATGCAAATCAGACTAACTTTTCAAATAAAATTGCTCGAGCTATTTGAATTCCTTGTTAGAATGAAATCTTTCTTCCTCGAATCTTTCCAATTATTTAGATCTTGCACAAAGAGGCTGACGATTTTAATTAATCCCTTATTGGTTGATAGGGAAATTGGTAATAGCTAAAGATAATTCTCTTGGTCGAATGATAAGAATTCCAATGTTATAAAGAACTTTAATAATTTCCAAGTTTCTATGCGTACACATCAGACTAGCTCTTCAAACGAAATTGCCCAAGCCATTTCTTTGCTACAATGAATTTCTTCTTCCTCGAATATTCGAGTTGGCTGGCGCATCGAATGCCAGGTTCAACAGGTTGAAGCCGAATAGTAAATGCTGAAGTATATACTCTTTCTTCTTGCTTGCCGCATGCCAATGGGATTTTTCTCATTCAGCAAAGTGCAAAACCTTTTCTCGTAAGCCACGAAAGATTCTGTACAAATAACTTGACTATGTACATATTAAACAATCGGAAGAAAAAAGAGTCAGCGAGCGAAGCGTTCAACTTTACAGAATCAAATCCACGATTTGGTTTAATCCCCATTCGCGAGACATACCTGATCCACGAATAACTTGAATGCAATAGAATTAATATCATATTTCTGATCGATCGGGTCAGCCCCCTTTTTGCGTCGCAATTACACGAAAATAACGAATGCTTAAAGGCGGCGATTTATAATTGATCGATACACGCGTGGACATGAAGCTGTTCGAAATTGCAATTGCCCATTCTGGAAAGTAACTAACTGAAAAAGCCTAAATCAAAGTTGCACAGTTTGATAGGCTTTTAATCACACCGCACTCGTACGAGCTGATGATATTAAAATGAAACGTTTCATTCCCTCGGTGAAATTCCTTGCTACGGCGATTTTCGAAACCAGTCGAACGGGTTTCTTATTTTTAACCCGGGTTCCCAGCTCGTTTTACTTAATAGTGTTGCTTTTAATCTTGTCGGTCGTCTTAATTCGTAGTCCTCGATATGCAGATAATAATTCAATACTTTTAATTAAAGAGAGAGGAATAAAAGCAATTGTTTTATGCATTTCTCTATTATTTTTTTTAACCCAAACATTTTTTGGTTTCAGGTAACCATCTTGCTTAAATAATGGATATTGGCCAATACAAGCTGAGCCGAGCACACGAGAAATCCTTCCTCTGCTTTTTCCTGTTAATTCGCTAATCGTGTAAGCTTGCATGCTGATACAGGTAAAAAATTAATTATAATATTTATTACAAGCTTTTCTTTTACAAAATGTTCTGCAAATGATTAATATGTTCGAGTATCTCCCAATATCTCATTCATAATGTCTACAGCAATTTAATAAGATCCGAACAATTTCTTATTATTAAACAAAAGTAATCAACGCAACGGTGACTCAAATATTTCGCACAGAAACTCCACAAAAATCTATTTTTCAAGATAGATTCTTTCAACAAAGAATCTGCCTAAATAAATGAATCGAAAAGTCGCACAATCAACATTCCTATCAAAGTTCCACTGAAATATAGAAAAAATGAGTCTATCCGGAATATAATTTTCATAATGGTTTCATATTCCCTTTGCCTTGGCGATTGTCGAGACTAATTTTCCAAAAGAACCGCGAATACTCCACCCCTAGCAGGAGTACAGCTCTATGAAAAAGATATTCGTCGGCAGACGGGTTAGACGACCGGTGTCACTGACCTTACTTAACGATCGCCACTGTCTGCGCGATTTCTATCAGGTTCGATTCCAAGGGGTGCCGCTCGGGGGGATGCTAATGCTGTTAGCGCTCGAATTCGAGGAGGGTTAATACGATTTCGGGGCGCATAATGCACCGGGAAGCAATTGTCTGGTTGCTCGATCACGAGTTTCCTTGATCGTATGGGATCGTTGCGACCATAATCGGTGCAGGGATAGATGTAACGTTATGTAATATTTCGTTAAAGTTCTTTTCATGGAACATAGGGGTAGTTGTTTTGTAGGACACGAAATAGGAATGCCTGAGGAAATTCTGAGTGATACGTTATTAATCAATGATAAACCATTGTGATTCTTTTAAAGAGACAACTGTTCTCGTTATTGTAACATTTTAATCATTCGCAACTTTGCAAAACCCTGAATCACTTATTTCTCTTTCAAGCGTGTACTTCAAACGCAATATCTCGATGATCTACAACCCTCGACTATAGACGAAAAATGATATCGTCATTAAACATTGAAATAACTCCTCTAAACGGATCCAGCAAACAGCGGCAAGTTTCATTTTTGTGTCAAGTCGTTTGGTAATAATCGAAGAGCGCACTTCATTTCTACGTGAATCCAATCCACACCCTCTTTGGCCTGTTTCCGCGAATTCCAACGTTCTACGTCTTCACGGCCGTTTATTCTTGGCCGCGCTGCCATCCCCAAGGTGTTATTCCCTCTCCAGTTGCACAATGGTTCTTACTATTATCGACGGTGATCCTTCGACTCGAGGTGGCCCCTTATCATCGTTCACCGAATAACCTAGTGTCCTAGTTGCGATATCGATTTTACGAGCACACCTGAAACCCTCCGTCGCCGTGACTTCTTTTTCTCGGTAACGCTGTTACCTATGTACGGGCAGGCGAGATAAGTGCGCGAATAAAACGTGTATGAACGTGAAACCTTGGGAACGGTATCAAATTTATTGAATGTTGGAATTGAATTTTTAATCAATTAGTGGAGTTGGTATTATTCATGCTAACTTTTATCGCAGGCGCAATAATATATTTGTAATAGGTAGTCTTTTTTATTTTATTCATGGAGGAAGGTTTTTTAAAAAAAAGTTCCCTGGTATTATGTATTTTTATAACGCTATTCTAATCCTCGAGATTTTTTTCTTTTCTGTTACTGCTAGATAATGCTTATAAGAGGACGATTAAAGATAATAGTAACGGTTATTAATATTCTATTGGGAAAATTAGTTCTTTAATGTCAAGGCTAAAAACTGACATACTACAAAGGATTATGAATAATATAATATGTTCTATGAAATAGCTGCGCTCCTTCAAGCAGCCCATTATCAAAAGTCTCTCAATATCTCTCTTTTATATTTAGTAATTAAATAAAACTGAACATGTGTCGAGGGAAATAAATTGCGTTAGACTGAAAGTGATACTCGTTATATTTAATGAAATGAAAAGGAACACTTTTTGCTTCCATGTAAAAGTTCTCAACATTATTAAAAATATTAAATTCCTCTGTGTATTTATCTTCGATTACAGTATCACAAATTATCTGTACATATCACAATTATAAAAGAAAAGATGAAGAATCCAAAGGTAGAAGCATTAGGGTGGAAAATTGTGTAGGTACCAGCAACAGTATAGTGTTTGAGCTAAACGAATGAATGCACGAGGTTGCCGCAGAAAGACCGCAGAGTCGTTTGCATAGTTGGAATTCCGTGGTACAAAAGTAACCCGAAGTGTTTTGTCGGAAATTTAGGCCTGGGACGGGAAATAAAGCGCATTGTTTCATTGATAGACACGCGTATTTCACTTGACGATGAAGGGTCAAAGCGTCGCGGTAAATCGGATTCTACAGACGCGAGTTTATGTACTGTGCCTTACATTAATCGAAACTTGCTAAAACAGTTCGTAGCTGGAGAAATTGTCATAATAGTAGTAACTAGTAGTAGTAAATAGTATAATAGTAGTAACCTTCTCCTTAAAGAGATGGGGATGGAACCCCTGAACTCTGGCATCCCCTTTCCAAAAATTATTCTGACTGGAAAACATGAAGATTAACATGTTGAAAAAGAAAGGAGAAAGGAATTCAATAGCGAATACAGTTTATTGACCCTCGCAGCGTTTCATCTCACAGAAACACTTCTCTTACCACCCCTAAAAATTATTTTCAAAACCGAAGCAGTACCCTCGACATCCACTTCCCCCATCTTTTACTACGTTGCCTCTCCTCGGCGTTAGCCACTCCATGGCCCAAGTAGAATATACCAATGTAAAGGGAGCCGCGTTTTCACTCGAGTTGTTCTTCACTTGAAACGAGCTGGGGGACTTCACTTGCGTTCTCCACATCCTTAATTTCCGTCACAACAGACTGTTTCAACCCTTTCGAGTGCTCAGTCCTTCATTTACATGGTATTTCTTCAATCAAATTACTCCATTTTATGAACAATCGAAAATACATTCTGCTTTGGATAGCAATAATTTCCATTTTAAATTTGCCAAAATTGCAAGGAATACATTTCTCATTGTGCTTATATACGTACGTACATCAAATACCAAAATAATAATACAATACTACTCTCCAAATATACAATAACAATCAGAAGTACAGAAACTAATATGAAATATACATACAACAAATTTATTTAAATGCTCCAAGTAGCCCATTTAAATAAAATGCGATTAGAATTAATTACAAGCTGTTGTAGATATAATTCCGACGAAAATTCTAACAAAACACCAACTTAGCATTGTGGAGAAGGCCTAATGGCCACGGTTCGTCGCCCTACAACCCGTTCAATCCCCCATTCGACGTCTGGAGGAGCCCTGGCGTCGAGGGTGCGCCGGGTAGTCCGCAAACGAGAGGGTGAAACGGCAAGGGTGGTTACCGAACTTCGCGCATCCCCCCGCGACTCTTATCCATCCCTACCAAACATATTCTCGCGTCTAGGGAAGGGGTGACTTCACCCCTACTCGGCTGCATATACAGTTCACCAGGTATATAACGTTACATCTCGCGAATGACGTCATCGTTCCGACGTCATAACGACAGCACCCACTTGCTACCCCGAAAGAGTGGCCATCCCCGTGACGTAATGTGGGCGAAATCGATAGAGGATTCTCTGGTTCCAACACAAAATTTGGGGGTTCGTTAGATCCATTTGCGTTTCGATGAAAGCGGAGCGCTTAATGAATTTTATCGAAGCTGAGATAATCGTTTCTTTTTAATTAAAAGCTATTGTCTGAATTCTTCTTTAATCGCAATTCGTGAAACTAGTTTAATTTTTACATAGGCTTTTCCTTTTGAAGATCCTGGGGGGTTTTGTCTTAGTGGTAGGTTGTACGCAGTCGTTCTTGTACTTCAACTTTACTGCAGAATCTAGGAAATCACTCGAATTATTCAAATTACTTCACAACTGTTTTCACACACGAAGTAGCTTTTCTGATTCCAAAGAACTATTTATAAATCCCTGGTGCAAGGCTAATTCAACATGGCTCAACGATTTACCAGGGGTTTAATTAAGGTTTCCTTGAACAGATTAAATTGGTTCCCCCAGTAGAGGGTCGCTTTTGAAACTAAAATTTACCCAAACACCTCACTAATAAAAATTCTCCCTTAAAGCCAACATAATTGTATTCTTTTGTAAACTCTAATGCGGAGGATTTGTTCCATTGTTTCACCACGAGATATGGTCGTAGCGTTGGTCCGATCCTGGTCCAAACCTGGTCTCAAATTGAAGATAAGGAATCGTTTAAATAATAACTAACAATCGCCACTGTACATCGCAAAGAAACTATCGAGCTATTCACTCTCGCATCATAATCGAAAGGAACTCGATCGGAGGACGTTCACCACGAGCTCGCACCGGGCCTGCGCGATTGCAATAAGTACAGAAAACTATGCAATCTTATGCAACGCCTTGCAATAACGTGCAATCCTCTCAAGGGGGTTGTCTCTTCGTATTCCTCGAATTTATCGCGATTCAACCGGTTGGCTTTTCTTGGAAAGATCCCCATGCGTCGCGACGCCCACCCTTTAATTTTCTCAACCCCCTGCTTCGCATGATAAATTCTGTACCTTCTCCGGAGTCTCGTGACTTATGAATGAAGGTGATCGATAGGCCAAGGGTGAGACGCGTTCAGTCGGTTTACCTTGCTGAGAATTTTTTTTCTGCTGATCCTCTGCTGTGCACAGAATAATGATGGATGTATTTCATTTTTATAGTTAAGGGGGGAATCGTGTGTTGCAGGGTATTTCTGGAGGAAAGTGGAATCTGACATGTAGATAGATTGATAGATTATAAGGGGATAGTTTTTATTTGGTATTTAATTAATGATTTCAATGTCTTTGATATTTTTAATTATTTCGTTATGCTGCATTAAGATTGTTATTTGAGCAGGGAATTAAAATATCAATAAAAAGCAATCCTAAGTTTTTCTTTTGTTAACAACATTTATTATCTCTCGTTATTCAAGTCTCGGGTTCCTTTACGATTGATAACAAAGAAAGCAAGGGATATATTATTCAATAGAAACTTCTTCGGACAATACTAATTGCCACCCTTTATGAACAAGCTGAGAAATCAACGTTTTTCATAGTTGCGCGAAGTTATGCGGAAGATTGAAAGAGTTTTGGCGACTTCGGTCGCCGCTGTGTCTGATTTCGCCGAGTCACGGAATAGTCGTGCGATTCGATCGGGGCAAAGAATTTTACATAATTTCATGGTTGGCTGCTTTCGTGCAGTAACCTGTAGAGACATTGCAGTCTATTGCGGCGCATTGAATAATTTATTCACGCAACATTCCCCCGCGAAACGGGTTCCGTGTTTGCCTTTTGACCGTGAAACCGTCGAAATATAGCGGAGGATAAATATTTCCTAGGATTGCCATTTATTAATATCGAATATTTAAGAAAACATAAGACGCATAATTTTATAGCGTTAAATTTTCATAAATAGGTCGTTCGATGGTCACATTTCTAATCTAATCTTAAATCTGCGCTGCTATGTCGAATGTTGGCGGAAGCTCATATTAAAAGATGCTGCGAACGCTGGTATTCTTGCACTAAATCGATCTTGAAAATGTGCAGTGAGCATCGGATAGATGTATAAATAATTAAAGGTTATGAATGGAGGCGGGGAAAAGAAGTTGCAGTAGAAATGAACCAGAAGGGTTTTGATAGGATAATAAAAGTAGGTCGAAAGGAACCGTGCAAAGGGCAAGAAAGACCGCGGTGAAAATCGCAAAGGAAAATGTACGAGAGACACTTTTTATTCGTTTCTGTGCACTGTTCAAAACTCGACGAACAGCCAGAACAGTTGTAAACTTCAGGGGCAAAATTATGTCCGATGGTTAAAGATGAACTCGGCATTTTATTCGCGTGCGACTAAAGAAGCGCATTGGAATTGGTGTCAATTGGTAGTTCATTCGAAATTATTCATTAAACGAATGATGTATGGTTGACGAAAGGAAGAATTTTATGCTCTCCCTGTTTAAACTTTTCAAGCATGGAAATTTAAAGTGTTTTACTAGACTCTAAAACAATTTCGAATGAAATTAAAAATCGGCTAATGATTTGTGGGTCTCGCGCTGCATTCTTAAGATGCAAGAGATTATCACTACTTATACGAAGCTGTCTTATCTTCGGTACTTCTGTCATCGTACAATCACAAGATGGGGTGCAAACACGTATTACATCTGTTTGTGCATAATATTTGCCAAACAAACATACCTTTTATGTCAGCAGAATAGAGAATTACATATTAACAGAAGATTTTATGTGTCGTTAATATTATCTGCCATCTATAATTGCACCACTGCAGTGGTTTCTGTTATAACAATTCTTTTATTTTATGCCTGTCGAATTTTTACCATTTATTCTACCTTTCTCATTTTTTTATCATACTATTCATTCCCCAGTTATTTATACAGCATTTTGCTATTCCGCACACGTTCAAAAGTTCCATCGTTAAATTCCCAATTCTGCTCACATTTTCCCGTTCAATATTTCCCAAACTCTCGGCGATTATTTTGCCGTAACATCTCAGTTCTTCCTTTTTTTTTCACATTTTTCACGTGCCTTCAAAGCCTCCGTAAACTATCGATCCGTATAGAATGTTTTCTCGTCCCACGCTATTTGCGGTTAAATTATTGAAACCACGTTCAAAACGTTTCATGTATTATTAAAATAGCCAGTAGACAATAAACGACGGTTACTTGCTTGCGAATTATTTTTAAGTAACCATGAACTCTCTACTCCTGAATCGTCGTGCTGCAATTCTAAAGTAGGGAATGTGTTACCATTTTTCTCTGCGTTCTCTCAAAACTGTTGCCAGATCATATTGCATTACTCAGATAGAAAATGAACAGCTGATTCTAGCGATTATCGCGAAACTCCCAGTTATTAAAATTCTTTCAATCATTGCACTCAATCGAAAAATAAAAAAATAGCGCTCTTTAAAATAAAATTAAATTCAAAACGCTTTTGATTGGAATCTGTTATCATTTACTCTGCAATTTCAACGTACATATTTGTTGTGTTAAAGAATCGCTTCTCTTCTGATTGCACGACACCCCATTTATTTTAATCAGACACTCGCATCAATTGAATGGAAAAAAGAAAGGCGAGCTCAATTAAATAATTTTGCCACGCAATAGTGTTCCAAGAATTTATTATTTCCCATCATCTGGTTCCTGGCATACACTTAATCTTAATATTTATGATTGACATACATAACTGCGTCTGTCGTCTTCGCATTTCCATCGGAATTAGCGATTTATTCCATTATTTATGAATTAGTAAATTATCGCTGATAACCTATATCGAATCACGGGAAATGATATATTTTCGTGTCGACCGTAACGCATCCTGGCTGATTAATTACAACTGGGTTGATTAAAGCGTGTAACGAGGATAAGTCTAGACGTTGCTTGCGGTAAAAAGTTTGCCTTTGTATAGGTATTGGCATTTCATCTATATGATATGGTTATTTGAAGATGTTGTCCATTGCTTTGCTGAAGGAAAACTTCCTTCTGCATTGTGTGGTATGCAATCATGTTTCAATTGTCAAGGAAAACACGATGTTAACACTTGGGTAGCCACTTCAGTCGATCGATTACTCATACGCGGTATTTGTCTAGCAATTATTTGAATTTGTATCTCTTGTCATTATCATTGACGATCTTATCGATGTACTAAATTAATTCGTTTCAATGGTATTCTTTGGAAAAGCAATTCAATATTTTATATAATTTATACGACTTTATTGTCAGATCAAGTACATACGTATAATTAAGTTCTTTTCTTTGTTTTTATTTGTACGTAGTACTTGTTTTATTAATTCCATTATCTTACAAATGATTAACGCGTGGCCTTGTTCGTTCTTGAGTTCCGCTCTTATCAATCCGTTTCTCCAGGAATATGCCTCGATATTTCATTTAATCAATTGTTCGTCGAAGACGTTGCACGTGTCCTTTCCCAATAACTCCCGATCGATTTAAAAAAAAAAATGAGAAAGTAGCTCTTTGAGTAGATGAAAATTGATATATTTCTTTAAAACGAGTTCCATGCAAGATAGTTTCATTAAGAAGAAAAATCAGTCATCCAAATATCGAATAATAAATATCTGATAGGAAAATTCGATTATTTTCTTTATAAGCTAGTGAAGTATCTGAACATTTTTTTTAGAAAGCAAAATTACATGTGATTAATTGTTGTACGTCTGGCGCCGGATCTTGTACTTTTCCTATCCATACAATCAAAAGCATAGATAAATTATCAATCGTAAACGAAGATTCCAATCTCATTCTCTAATCCATTTATATTAACAGATAAATTAAGATAGATTGTATCAGTAAGAATAAACATTCTCGAGGCACGCTGGCGCCAGTGTGTCTCGAACTTTAATTCTTCTATTTGTAAAAAGAAAAATTAAATTTGATTCAGTTATCAATTCCGCGATTCATATTAGCAAGATCTTAGCAAGATATTTAACCATCTCACATTTTACTCGAATTCCCCGCAATTCTATTCCGAACTATCCCGGATAAAGCAATTTCATGTTGCATCGAGTTGTTCACACTTGCACGCGACTCGAAGCGACCGCTACTCCACCGGTGTGACGTCACGGGGGAAAAGAAAGCCACGATTGGCCAGGGAAGACGTCACCACCGCGGTAGTGGGGTTGAAAATCGCGCATGTCGACCGGTGTGTAAGAGGGGATGGAAACGCGAGGAGGGCAAAGCGTCTCGGCGCTGTGCTATTTTCATCGGCGCGCTACTGCTGGCCCAGATTCGATGCGACCGTCAGGACGCGAGCGTGATATCCGATTTGTCCACGAGTTCGCTGGACCTCCCGGCTCTCATATTTCCACTTACCGTCGTTAAACACGAGGCTCGTTTCGTCGTTCATTGACCACGCATCGTGCCTCCGAATCGTACAAGTTTCGAGTGTTTGTGTTATACTCTGATTGAAGTCGGAGCAATAGTTAGCTCCCGTCCTCACTCTCTCCTTCTCTCTCCCTTTCGCGTAAGAAATTCCTTAGGAGAGAGGTCTTGCTTTTATGACCCGCTACGGGATCATTGCGAAGTGAAATCGTGTGCAACACGAAGTGTGTGCATTACGCAGTGCGTGTAAGATGTGACTTCCCGGGCGTGCATCGTGTGCTCCGCTCAGGCCGTTCGTCGAACACCATCGCGACCTTGTGACCCTCGTCTTTTCCATCTAATATTATATTCCCCCTCTGCTTCTGAAAGGCTGGAATACACCTGCCGGGCAACAATAGAAGAGAGGACCATCTCGGGTCGTCAAATGACCGTCAGGTAATCAGTTTCGCACGCCTACGGATACTTTCGTTGGTCCATCACGTGGCGGACATTTTCACCTGTTTACCGCCGGCGGCTTCGTTCACGCACTAGGTAAACAGGTCGCATTCCTTGGCATTGCGAGCCCTTATTAGCGCCTTGGCACCAGCTCCGATCCAAGCGACTTGTATATGTGAAAATGCGTTGCGACAGAACGGCCAATTCATCACGCGACTTTTCCCTCTTCTCTCGTTTACCGTACCGACGTGTGTATAATTTATCGCAACTTGGATGGATCGAGCTACAACGGGGACAAGTGTGAAAGCTCTTGTTCGACCGGTCAATGTTAAATAAATAAAACTGTTTCGACCGTCACTTTTTCTCGGATCGCGCGATGGTATGGTACATCTTTTTTCGTTGCTTGTACACGACGGGAAAAAAGGGAGGACGCAAAGTGTAGTACAGGTGTTCGCGTGCATCTATCTTTCGGTATGTACTACAAGTAGATTCTCGATAAGTGACGGTAGTCTGAGGGGTTAATAGATCCCATCAAAGCCGTCTCATTCCAGCCCCGAACATTACCCACATGTACTCCTTATTCCTGTGGACGCAGGTCTCTTCGTATTCTGTGTGCAGTAGATATTTTTGCGAGGCACACGTGCGACCGATTCTTCTTTCACCGAAACGGTACCGTCCCGCGTTAAATGCGGAATCCGCACGTGGGACTATACTTGTCTATTGCGCTGCATCTGCTTGCTATTTATCGGTGAAAATTGCGAGACGGTCTCCCCAAGCATGGGTGAAGCGTGATCGTTCCGGCATTTCTACTATTTTTATCGCCGCGCTTCTTCCGTTCAGGCGCATTGAACTTACGCGTGACCTGTAACGACGCGATCATGCTTCGTATCTACAGAGGCTGTTTCAGATATTCAGGACAATTAGAATTGATTCAGCGGATTACTTTTATGCTGTTAGATTTTCATCGTATTTAATTATCAGTATATTTTAGCTTTTTTGGTGCACCGTTTCGTACAATATTAGTTGCAGTACCGTAATATGTTCATTGCTATACTCTTTAGCCGAAAGAATAGATTTCAGTAGCGAACAATAGGAATAAAGCGTTACACTTTGCGTATTTGAGTTACGCAAAAATGATGTCTGATCTTTTATTACATCATTCGATTCTTTGCTCCGAGGAATTTTCCTGAGTTAATTTATTGCACGCACATCAAGCTACATGAATCATTCCGCATATAAGAGAAACGAGCAATCATTGCGTTATTATCGGAGCAATTTAAAGTACAAGAAAATTGTCCGATTCAATTTTCAAATTTTAATTGGCGATTCTCTTGTGTCTGAAATGAACGATGAAACGAGGTTTCAACGACGAACACTGGAAGATGATTTCTGCAAATTGCTATGCGCAGTTGGCGTATGATCTTCCGATTCCTAGAGTTCGCCAAAGGTAAATTGTTAGCAAATTAGCAGATGGAAATGAGCTTCCCAGACGCTGCGTAGTAGTGCGTTCTTTACTGATAGTTTCCTAGGTAACAGGATTCTTGCAAACGTGCTGGAAATTCTGATTTAGGGGTTTTATAGAATCATCATTTATAAAATATGAAATTCTATCGCTTCGATTAACACTAAATTGTGGTGGTTGCATCGTTAATTAAATCGGTCAGTTATCTTTAATTAATGCGCACTTTATCTTTGTAAGATTACCTAATTCCAAATCTACCGATCTACCGACTGGAATTCAATCGTACAGTTGAACTCAATGATTTACCGAGACCTATTGTTTTCGTATAATTAAGGGAAACCAACTTAAACTAAACACATCGAGTAACATCTAAACTTACCATCTTTATCGATACGAAATTTATATGAAAAAAAAAAAGGAATTATGCGCAATCGCACGCGATACTATACTATCATTAATATTAATTGCAAAACTCACATTCGAGTAGGAAACTAGAAACAAAAACCATTTCTTATCGTTCATCGTTACACGCTTCTTGCCGAGAGTGCAGTGCAATTGCAGCACGTAGACGACGCATGATCTTGAAACTTCACAAGTTGTCCTGCAAATATTGCCACTCGATCGATCGTTTCAGATTGTTCGAGTCGCCGCCGTAACTGGTTCATACATACCGTTTCTTGTCTGCTTCCGGCGTCCACCGATGGCGTAACTCCATTGCGATAAAACCGTGGAATCTATTTTTATCCCCGATGCCACTATCCATTACCGATGGAAGAAAGATCAGTCTTCCTTTCTTTTTTCTTTTGTGCTGATTCACATTTTCAGAAATTAGTAACTGTTATAGTAAAATTGATTTGCAAGGTCAAATTTCTTCGATCAGTTTCTTCTTTATTGTTATTAAATTAATCTTATCGGGTTGAAATTCAATTGACCCGCCTTCTTAATTACATGAAATGGAGATTCATTCACGGTCGATGAGAAAATAGACAGTTGTTTAGTGTATTTATTGGTATCGAAGGTGTCGCAATAAATATATTGCGATTTCAATTTCAGGATCATGTTCTTCACCCCTTGGAGCAGCGGTATTCTTAGAATACGTCGCAATTTCGGTAGCATTGCGGGCTTTAACGAGAAAGTCGAATACGAAGCTCTGGGAAATTTCAATGGAACAATAGAATTCTTCAGCCATCGAAATTAGATCTAACCCTTTGCTTACATAGAAATTATTGACTTGGAAACAATTTATTCGGGTTCCATATTAATAAACCTTTGAACCTTACTCCATTAAAAAAAAAGTCGTCCAGAAGCCTACCTACTTTTGCAATGACAAGAAATGGCATCGATACATCCAGCCTTGGAATTAATCCACTCCGACGCCACGCAATATTTGTATCTCCTTCATTTTTTTTTACGATTCTATCTTCCATCGTGCTTATCTACGCAAGCACGAAGGAGGAACACGAACGCGAGCTAATATTTTGCCAGTATCGCAAGGATTTATGACTTCCCGGCCGACTCTCGGGCAAAATTGGAGTAATGGATGCTCCTTTTCACGGTCGCGGTCGAAATTCTTCTCCGAACGATGAAATTGTGCAAGAAACACGCGAAAATACCCTCTATTCTGTGCTCGATCGATCCGCGTTCGTGGAAGAAAACAAGGCCTCGTGATTTAATGTGTCCTTATTAACCCCTTTGACGAGACGCGAGTTTATATATGCTCTGATATTTTCTTATTGGATACGCAATTTATTGGTTTCTCGACTTAATTTATTTTACGTCGGTTCAGGCAATTAGTAAGATTAAGTACTAAATAGGTAAATACAGATTTGCTTAACATTTATCCATTTGTATACTTGTTGAGAGAAAGTAGTGCAATGGTTATCATTAGTAGGAAAATAATGAATTAATTATCAGGTGGAATGTGATTTCCTCCTGTCTGAATTATTGCGCAATTAAATGTTGGATTATTTGTAATCGAATGGAAATAGATTGGAAACATTACGATACATTCAATCTGCAGCAAAATAATTGAAAAGTAGACGTGGAAATGATTATTTTCAAACAGATTTAACGAAAAATTGTGATTAAATATTCATCCAACAAAGTTCCCGTAAAAGATTGAAAAAATTGTTGCCTTTTATCGTTCGCTGAAGGCAATTAAGCAGGCAGAAAATTTCCCCTTTCCACGATAAGTGCTTTCTTTCTGACTGGCCGATAAACTCTCTTAGGACAGATGATACGCGAAATGACCCTCGACCCACGATTTCTCTTGTCTCGCGTTCACTGTTGCAACGCTCACGCATAGAGATCTCACGTAAAAATATCCTACAGAGGCTAGCATCGCGATAATTAACAACGAATGGCTTTGTTTGACATCCAGTTCGCACTGTTGCGAAGCTTTGTCGAAATCGAACAAATTGTTGAGAAATGAGTTTCAAGAAAAATCGAATTTCGCTGCGAGGAGAACTTTTTTTTATCGGGATTTCATGAACCTCCTTCTGGTTCGATAAGCGTATCAACAGGTGGGTTCACGACAAGGTAATCACAAGTTCTTTAACACGTATTATCTGAAAAATTAATTGAAACGTTAAACGATAAATGAAATAAGGTATAATGCAATTTAGTTCAAATACGTATATCTATTTCGTCGAAGTTGAAGTAATTTTCTCCTTTGACGAATGTGAACCTACCAGTCGTCGTTCTTCATAAATATAACGCATACGTGGTTGCAATAAATTCTGCCTACCATTCAGATAGTTACCGTTGTATCACGCGGACAAGCGTCCTTGTCATTTGCCGAGGATGCACGCGACAATGTCAGCCACGCGAATTATCTCGGTGACATAACAGGCGCAGATATTTTTCTTTCGATGCGCGTTCGTTGCTGCTTTGCACATTGCCGCCGTGTGCCAAATTGCTCTATTGCCAGTTTGGGGATGGGACAAGAATCTTTTTTTCTATGTGCGCTTGTTCTCGCGTTGCTCGAAATTATTGTATCAGAACGATCGATGTAGATTGGTATGGTTGATAATGTTGATATTATCGAAGAAACTTGCTGAAGTTTATAGGAAAATATTGGATATTATTAATTAGCATAAATCACTTACTATTTGTATCTTAAGAAACCTAAATCTTCCAATGTTTTACCCTCCAACTAAATAAAGACCAAAATAATCAAATAATCCTGGACCCAACCTGACAAACCAAAACCTATTTTCATCTGTCTTAGAAGAAATATTTGTAAAGACTCTTTTTTTTTTTATTCAACGAAATGAAAACGGGTGGAAGGTTAAGGGTTAAACGAAACTTAAATGGTAAACAGCAGGTCGAGCACGCCTATATTTAAAGTTCGCTAGCTGGGCTTAAAATATCCAGCCACGGCGAAAACGCTGACAAGGAGATAAAGTGCAACGAGTAACTGACAGCTTAAACGCGGTAACGGTAAATAAAATTCTGTTTGCCATCCCATCATTGAATTCGGTTCGAATTTACTCGTTTGTCTTGCGCTTAGCCGACGAGTTTAATCATCAGGCTCCGTGCAAACACGGTTCGATGCGGTATAAAGTGGCTTGTCTTTGAAGCTTGCTATAACAAACGTTTTTAAGCGTTGTTAATTTAATAAATACCTTTTCTTTCGTGAGGAACTTATGCGGCTGCATTTTAAATCCATCGTTTTCTTTTCATTAATTGCACGATTGCTAGACACAGGCCTATTTGAATTTCGCGTCCAGGGATTTAGAGAGGCTTCCTTTGCTTTAGATCGAGCGCGATCATAAGAAGGTTCTCGATAAAGAGCAGCCGACAGAAACGGCAGAAACGAAAAAAAAAAAGATGAGTTAGTCATCGCGCGAAACTTTGCACGCGATTATATTTAGCGCAGCTTTTTATCAGCGCGGTGAACGAAAAGAGATTCGGTTATCGGCCGACCGGCCCGTAACATAATTCCGTTCTTGAATCAGGCTGATGAAAAAAGTATAACCGAGCTTTTCATTCAATCTAATCGGAGAGCGGCGAACGCGATTAATCTACGATTTTCTGCCATTCCTGGCGTCATTGGTGGCGCCATTCGAGATTATAGACTAGATTAATATTTCTATAGCTCAAGTTCAGCGAATTAAGTTTCCTTCTGCTACCATTTGTTGTATTATCTGATTAGTTGCATTGCCAGTTGTCCTTTTTCTATCTGGCAAAAGATAGTTGTATTATTTAACTTGTTCATTTTATTCATCGATTTCGTTCTACGTTCCATTAAAATTTGTTTCCAAATTATTTCTTCGTTTGTCGTATCGAAGCTATTCGAAGAGGGCAGGTTCATTGTTCGAACAATAATTTTTTATTGCCCTGTAAATGGACTGATTAACAGCTGGGGCCAGAATAAAGAATCGTTGGGCCATTTTCTGCAAGTGACGTAAGTTTTCAGAGAGTCACATTTTTTCGTCGAATCAGGGCGATGAGTAATGGATCGACACTTGCAGAGGTTCAAAGTTATTAGTAATTAAGAAAACGCCTCCAACTTTATGATTAAGACATTTAGTTCGAGGCATCGAGTGCTCCAAAAGTTGAATGTTTCTAATGAATTGAACGTTGGGATTGAAAGAATAGCAAGTTTATCGCAGCAAGATGAAGGGTTAAAATTATCTTCCAAACTCTTTTTTTTTTTTGTGAAATATATTGTTTCAACTTTTATCTTCACTTGCCACACGTCTTCTCTTTCAAAGACCACTGCTCACATTTCCAATCAATTTCCAATCACTAGACATTCACAGCCCACGCACAATATCAAGTATCTTGTACACCATCAAACGAAATGTCAATAATCATGCAACGAACATCAAACGTTCAATCCAACACCTTGCCCGGCCAGCATCGTATCGCCCACGTAATCTTGTCCTCTAAATTCAACACCATAAACACCAGAGCATGTAGTACCAAACGTTCGCAGACTAATCTGTACACAATTCTGCTGCAACTGCAAGCGTGTAGCTACAACCGCGAGACACCGAATCCCTTTTGATCGTAGTTCCGCTTCGAAAAACGGTAGTCCCCTTATCACCAATCGGTTAACTTTCCGATCACGGTCGAGTAGATAAGCAGGGAAAAGATTCCACGAACAATAAACCATTTCCCATCGATTTTCTCGACGCGAGTCACAGGAAAATTCTAGACCGAGCTGGTGAACAATTTTAGAGTACGCGAGTAAAATCACGCTTCTCGTTTGTTCGGATTTTACGTAAATTTGAATTATAATCTACGCGTTAAACAATTATCGTAATGCATTTAAATGTCGGACAATTTGGAGTCAAACTTAATTATACAGAATTTGCATCGGTACAAAAGTATTACAAAATAAATACTTCAATGCCATTTGCTCATATTTAGTTTGTAGCTGATTCAGGACGGAACGCATCTTCGAAAACATGATTTTAACAACGTGTTCCGGCTTGCACGCGTGGAGAAACGTGCGCTCGTAACAGTATGGTTGCTCGCTGCACGCCATTCGACCGCAAAGCGATTCGCTTTGTCACCGCCGCGCAGCATGTTTTATAAAACTTGCACACAACATCTGGCATGTTTACTTGCTCCGCAATATAAGTGCGGCGCAGAACGTGCCATTTGTGAGACGCACATCTCACGTGCGCAATATACATACACCGCTGCTTAAAGGTTCTAATAATATCATTGAACGACCGATAAATTATGTCGACTGCACACCGACGTCTTCCTTACTAAATGAAACTTCTTTTTTATCGAGAGCTATTGTCACATGGCGCGACTAGGAAATTGTGCTTCGGTAAATTCGGCTTTTGCGACGATTCATCTGTCGACTCGTCAACAGGTTGCATTTTGAGAAGTGAAGTGCGCCGGCACCTATGTCCTCTCTGCATCTACGAGAAAGCTTTGTACGATTTTAATCATGGATTCAAACAAAAGCAGGAACTTGAGAATACAAATGCGCGATTTAAAATATTAGTAATATTGATAAAATTCGGCAATGAAGAAAGATATTCGATACTTTCACAATGGTAAAAAAGTCTGCATCGACAATCGTGATTTATGTTTTGAAGAACCACAGCAGCAGAGAAGTATAAAAGTATCAGAAGAATAAAGAATGAAGAATCAGTGGTTCGTAAATTAAATCCGCTTGTGTTTAATCGAGATACATATTTTGAAAAATAGAACGACATCCATGAAAGAAATCGTTTTACTCTGGCCTTTGCAAATTCAAATACAATCATGCACTTATGATAATGGTAAATGGGCTTCTTGAAAAATTAATTATCAGCAAGCCGCGTAACGTCTATTAGCAATCATTAACAAACACTTGTCTTCTGTGGTTAATTGAACAAGAAAAGTGTCTCCCAGATGTTGCAAATTCTGCTTGCGTCAAATTCGCGATGCACGAGCTTAGTAGAAGATAAACAGTAGGCTGCATCGGTACGTTCGCACTCGTTTTCACTGCGGCTAACGTATTCCGTGCTGAAGTAGGTTTCTGGGTTGATTTCAGTGAATCTTTTTTCACCGACGCTCCATGGAAGGTGCTAACGGTAAAATCGCGGAGGCCTTTACACGTGCCTCAGTTATTGACACGTTTCAACCTTCCTGTTTTCCACCCAATATCACTCATTCTCATTTTTTTTTCTATATACACACACATGTATATCCTGTCCCTTTTTAAATATAAGATTAATTATTTCTGCAATAAGAAACATTATGCGTGTGGGATTAAAATAAAATAGGCGCGTAAAAAGAAAATGGACATTGATCCGCCTTCCTCAGTGCTCTTTGCAATATTATCAGAAGTATAGAATATTCATAGACAGCAAGGTCACTGTTTTTCGCGGTGATAAAGGAACAACTTTTCACTTGTGCGACAATGATTGATAATTAAAAGACTGGCATGATACGTGTCAATGCTATTTCTCCTGAGTACCATAAATTGTTCCCCTTCAGCAGCTGTGCAGTTTGATTTTCTATACACGAGAGAAGATTTGATAAAAAGATTGCTTCCTTTTTACTATCAATCGAGAATGTAGAAAGGGCCAAAGATGAATTGAATAATCGTCACGTCCGGCGGGATGGATCCAACCTTGAGGCAACGGACTCGTTGTAAAATACAGAGAGTCGGTTACCACCGACTGCCAATTATACTCTGGTTATTCCGGTACATCGATCCGAACGCTCTCACTTTTTCCAATCCGTCATCGCAGCTTCTCCGTCATCGCGGCGTCTTCTGCCATCGGCACCCCAGCAGCTTTTCGTTACGTAAAAAGGGATTTCGTAAATCGTCTCGACATCCTGACGGAACGACGCCGTGCCATTCGTCGTCGTCGTCGTCGTCGTCGTCGTCGGCCGAACTATCGATGCCCTATATTTACATTCGACGTGCGCGCTCCAAATTTACAAACGTAAAGAGGAGGAGAGTTGTCAGTCGAGCTTTGTTATCGTTACACGATAGATTCGTACGTGGACCAATTAGTTATTCGAGTAGACGCCGATTGAAGCGAGGGGTGATGCGCGATAAGGAAGATCGAAGTGAGTGCAATTATCGTGGAGTTGCAGAATTTCTGCGATAAATAAGCGGCCACGTCGCCCAGGGTATTTATTTTTTCCGCGGACGGAAAGATAGTTGGGATGCAGAGGATTGGATGATTGAAAGTTTAAAGGGAGATTGAAAAGGTTGAAACTTTTCTGGGTAACCTTCAGTGGGCGTATTTCTAATGTATGTAAATCGTGCATGAATAATATAGCAGTCACTGTCGCAATTATAATATTCACGAGGGGAAACGATTATGGTACATCGCAGTTAAAATAAAACAGTAATCGCAGTTACTCAATGTGAAACGCGGATGAGCTTGGATCGTATGATTATTTTTTTTATCTTCAAATACACCGGGTCTGCGTGAGAAGTATCAGCACGCTGACCTAGACATTTCTATTTGCGATCAGCACGGATCCCTAGAATCAAATGCATAAAATGACGGAAGCGGTTCTTCGCGTTTGAACCGTCTGTCTCGTTTGGCATGTGCACAAAAACTCTGATGCCAAAGATATGAAGGGGAAATTCGTCTTTGTTCTTTGCTGGTCGAAGCGATTCGAATATCATTCGTGCATCTTCGCATTAAATATTTTCAAATACAACAGAATCTTGGGAAAAGATCGTTCACCCTCGAGCGCATGAAAGGTAGAGGCTTCACCCTTTAAACAGAGCCCATGTGGTAGACTCCCATACAATCTTCTCCCTGAAAATTACAAGTAGTTCAAAGATCGACGATATCTTCACACGAGATTTAAGGATCCTCTAATTTAGTTTTATACATAACTAATTATTTCGTATTTCTACGTTGCAGTTTCCTGGTGAGTGCATCCTCACATACATGGAGTTTCAGCTGGATAGTGCAGAATACTGCCAGGCCCAACACAAATAGAGAGACACGCCCAGCCACCCTAGAACCTGCTAGGTATTCTCTAAAAAAGAATTAGGAAAAAAAAAGAACATCTTAATCAGGCAACAAAAGAAAAAGAAATTCAATATTGGGATCATTGCCTCGAAGTCAGAAAAATCACCAGCCTAGTCATCATCACGCAAAAAACAAAATAGAAGAATTTAAATAGAACCAATAGTTAATTTACAATATTAAATGAGCGAGCATCATAGTTACTGAGCGCACCTGGTTCCAGGCGCACCCAGTGCCAAATAGGTACGGTAAAATCGATATTTCTTTCCTCTGCTAATTAACCGATAACAATTGTGTGCTGAACGTTCTCTATCTTTGCAGATAATCTTCCGAATCATATAGTCAAGAGTCCCGCGTGGGAGTCGATCGCATATCAACAACGCCTAATGTAACGTAGCCCTCGAAACCCTTTCAAGCGAAATCTCCACCTAAGTCGCCCCCACCCCGAGGTCTACATGCGAACCCATTGTTCTATCCTCTGTAAAAAAGATAACAAAGTATTTCGACATTAGTTAAATGAGAAACAACTCTATAAGACTGACATCTATGGGCTAAGTTGTCATGATAATTCAGCCTTTGTTGCTTCGTAATTTATAGTGTGGCAAATCGCAGGAACAGAGAGAAAACACACAGTGTCGTACAAAATCATTAAACGGAAACCATTCATAATTTAGAACGATAAAAGAAACGTAGGAGAGTATCTTTCCCATCCATTGCTGTCCAAGAGGAAATGAGCAACATGAGGGTGAAGGACATCAGACCAGAACCCGCCGAGATCGAATACAAAAATATGAAGTTCCTCATCACTGATCGGCCCAATGATCAGACCATTCATACTTTTATTCAAGTACGACCATCTTTTTATATTCCACACGCTTAGAAATATCTTCAGCAAATGATGATTAAATTTATTCCATTGCGATTCCGAACAGGAACTGAAAAAGCACAATGTCAAAGAAGTAGTGAGGGTCTGCGAGCCAACGTACAAAGTTGAGGAACTCAAAGCAGAAGGGATCAATGTCATAGACTTGGTGTTCGACGATGGCACATTTCCACCAAACGAAGTAAGTTCTATTTAATTCTGTTTCAAAGCGATCGACGAGAATCATTTAACATTAACGACACGAATAAATTTTGAACTCAGGTAATCGACGAATGGTTCGAACTGCTAAAAAATCGATTCCGAGAGTCCCCTGATGCGTGCGTGGCCGTACACTGTGTCGCGGGGCTCGGACGGGCACCGGTCTTGGTCGCACTTGCCCTCATCGAGCTGGGGCTGAAATACGAAGACGCAGTCGCGTTAATCAGGGAGTGAGTAAAGCTTTCATTTTATCTTGATGATTTTCGTATACAAGAAAACGAAAGGGGTTTCCTCACTTCTTCTAGCAAAAGACGGGGCGCCATCAACTCGAAGCAGCTGGCCTATCTCGAAAAGTATCGTCCCAAGTCTCGGCTGAAGCTCAAGAATGGACAGAAGAACTCCTGCTGTCTCCAATAGATGAAACGATTTCTTTGAGGAAAAAAAAAAGTTACTAATTCATACACTGATTGGTATACCTAATTGTATAGGTTCTCGCGCCTGATAAACAAGAGACACGCACGTACTGTTGTCGACTCTGTTCTGAAAGGCCTATCAATGGAAATGCAACCGAACGCTGTTTTGCAAGGCAAAATTTCGAAGGTATATTTTACACCGTCTGATCCTCCGGCCGTATATTCACGAAGGAGTTTAGAGAAAAATCGAATGAAATATGCTTATCAATTATTTTCACTCTTCTTTTACGAAGTTTTTGTATTTATTTTTGATACTAAATTATAATATTGAATACTGTAGATTGAAAAGAAGCCTTCTGCGAGCGCTACGCGAACGGTAATAAAGTTTACATGGATCTGATCGTTTGTAATATTTGAAATTTAAAAAAAGAGAGAAAAGAGAAAAAGTTGGATCAACTTGTGCGTTTTGTATAAATGCTTGATGCATCTCGTTTAAGACCGGTGTGTATTCAAGTGCTCTAGAAGGCAGCATTTACTTGGTCCAATCAAATAAATAATGCAATATTTTATTAATTAATTTTCGAACAACTTAGTTAATATATGTTATTTATGAGAAATACTTTAAGGATAGTCGAAGCAGCGTTTGAATTAGCATGATTTGTGGTACGAAAAAAAAAAAGAATAAAGGACGATTCCTGTGGTAATTGAATTGTATTCGTCGGGCTTTTAGCTGCTTAGAGAATTAGTGCAATAAATAACAAATATCAAGCTTTCCTTTTGCACAACGATTGTGTACACAGGAAAACGAGTGTGTCTTATCAACAAATAGCTTTGAAATGATTCATCCTACTTGCTTTCAGATTATTATCGAGTTCACATTTTTGCAGCTTTTTGCATATAACATAAATGAAAAATAAGAGCGAAAGGTCCATGTTTAATTTCATTCCCGCGAATATTGCAAAAAAAAGACATGCACCTTCAATGAAGTGTGGTTTGTAAAATAATCAATTCCCGTTTCCGTTCGATAAAACATAATATCGATCGCGATAAATTGCAAAGATTTGTCGAACGCTGTTTCCTATTTTGTACCGTCGATGTAAATTCAACATACCACACTTGTAGAAGTTATTATAAAAGAATAAAGGGCGATTTATATAAGAATTTTTTACTGGTATCTCGAATATTAATTTCTCGAACAATTGTTGCAAAATCGGAAACGAAAGGAACACATTGCGTGTTGCATTTCCAGTGGCATGCCGAACTGATGAGTGTTCTTAACTCTTACTGGACTTCAAATCCTGCGTTAACTTTGAAATAACGAATATTGCGAAACAAACAAAGTGGAAGAACAAAAAAAGAAATCACTCCAGAGTTATATATCACTTTTATCGTAGCTTAACGGCAATTTCACCAAAATTTCTTTTTTCTTAAAAAAAAAAAGGAAAGAGAAGAAACATCCACTTTTATTCGATGAAATTTTAAAAAAGCTGCATACGCGTTTTGTGTGAAGCATATATTATATATATATACACATATATATTTACATATATCGTAATCGGAATTTTGGTAAAATTGTCGCTGACGCTGTACGCCACACTAAACTGTGTTCAAAAGATAGAGAAAAAATTCGCTCCTAAACTAATGAATGTAATACTTAGATCATTTCATGCGTCTGCCGATTTAACGTGAATGTACGTTCTTGTATGTATTTATTATATATATATATGTATATGTATATTAATTGTGTTTATTGACCGTTTCCCATGCTTATATAGCAGAAGGTTGTGTAAAAGAGTGATGTGAATCGCTATAATCGATGTTTATATTATTTTGTTTTTTCATCATTAGTACGTAAGGTTTGTAAGATTATTCCAAATGATGACAGTTTTCTACGAAACGATTGACTAATTATCAATGAGCTTAAATTGCACGCATACGCCAGTGACAAGGAAGTGCGTCCTCTTTTCTGCATAATTTATTAAATACCGCGCGCGTAACAATCGTTGTACATTCACCGGTAATCGCAGACTCTAAGTGAAATTTCAACCCTGGTACAGCTCCTTTTTTGTAATGTTCAAAAAACTGCAATATTTTTTACCAGAGGATGGGACGAGGGATATTCGTAAAAAAATGAAAAACTATCGAGCCTTAGATCCGAAATCGAATAGTTTTCTATGTATCGTTAAACTCTCTTCTTTTTCCTTTCTTCTTCTTCTTCAAGTTACTCGTTAATAACGAGTAACACGACGGATAAAAATGTTCTTTTCCCCCCTTTTCTTAATACAATTTTTCTTTTTTGTTTCTAAGTAAAATATATCGATACTTTAATTAGGTATACCTACTAGCAATCCATTGAGAAAGTTACCAAACGAATGTTTCTTTGTCATGTGAAATTTAATTTTGCACGTCGATTCACTTCTTCAAGCGAATTATACTTCTGCGACTTGAAGTAATTAATTGCGAGTGGACATTTATTATCTGTGATACAATTTTTCTTTAAAAAGGATCGAAAATTGGAAGGGATTAATGATACTTATTAAAAAGAAGAAATGATGTTTCAAGATTTATTCGTGGCTAATGGTAGCCCATGTTTGTATGCTAAATCGAACAATCAATGGGCATTCGTAGATCTTACTTGAAATTATACATATATTTAGGAACGTGTATTTTGATCTGAATAATTTTCTATTTCGCGTGCTCGCAGAGTATCAGAAGGATAGAGAGAAAGGGAACTTTATTCTCGAAGAATTGAATCGAAACGCTGTGTCAAAATTTTATTTTATTCCGAAGAAAATACAAGTAAACGATCTTTTTGGTTTAATCGCCGTTCCTTCATGAACGGGGATCGTAAATTTAATTCTCGTTCCACGTTTTTGTTCTACATTAAAACAAAAAAAGTTTCAATATGATGAATATTGAAAACAGGAGAAGAACTTAGGTAGCAAAGAAATATCCTCTATTTTGAACCGACGTAATTGAAGAGCAGTCACTCCTTTCGAATCGATTATGCAAAAAATAAATTTAAGGAGTTAGCGCAATTTAAACAAGAATAATGATTATTATTGTATATTTAATTTGTTAATGTAATTTCCTACCTACCGCTGTATTAATGACATTGATTAAATTAAATGATAAATTTTGTTATATTGTAAAACGTCAGTAATGAAATAAAAAAGAAACGAAAGAATGGAAGTCGTTTTGTGAAGAAGTGACGTTTTTTGATAATATCCCCGATGATGTATACAGTTTGCAAAAATGAAACACATCCGTGCACAATCGTAGAAGATAAAGTAGAGCCGTTGATTTTTAATAGCTTTGCTTTTCTTTATTTCTTATAAAATTATAAATATTTGTATAATAATAGTAATAACGCGTACGAAATTACGCCATGCATCAATATATTTTGTCGAGTTTTACATTTCGCTTAGTTATTTTACATGAACATGTCATCGTATCCCGGTGGAGGTAAATGATCATTGTCTGGGTTGCGGCGGGGTCTTGGATGATTCGTGTCAGGAGGACCAAAAGGATCGAATCTTGCAAAGGGTGGAATCGCTCCCCTATAACAGAAAGACGGAATACATAAAATTTCTCATATAAATTAGAAACGAAAGAATGCGACCCTTCTCTTTCTTTTACTTACGGTGGCAGCCTTCCTGGAATTCCTAAGCCTGGTCGATTCGGATCGGCAGGATTTCTTTGTGGCGCAAATGGATCAAAGATCATACCACCACCGCGTCCGAAAGGATTTAAATCTGCCGCACCAACGCCCGCAGGATCGGCTGCCGGGTTCCTTTAAAATTTGCAAGAATACATTTCAATAAAAGATCTTTCACAGTGCCATAAAAAGAATATATTTTAGGCACGTCGTGAGGAAGATAAAAGCGCTTATACCAATCGTTCTTTCGGGATCAATTGTACTCGCAAAATAGGCAGGGGTTGACTCTAACTCTGATCATTTCGAAAACAAGGCATTGCTTTTTAGTACTTGAAAAGAAATCGATAGGGGTTTAAAATTCAAACATTGATGTAAAGTCGTCCAGATTTATATCATCGGTATCGTAAAAACTCTGTAAAGATGTTTTTGCATGTTATTCGTGAATTCGATACATTAAAATCGCATCGATTCTTCTTTTTTCTATATTCCTTCCGTTCTTTATAAATTGTTGCAGTTTAATTTTTTCCCCTTCGTCTTTTTTTACGAATCGATGCGAATATTACCATGGTTGCGGCGCAGATGGTGGACGTGTCCCTGATCCTACCCTTAACGGATCCGCTCTTAATGGATCATCTCTCGATCTATCGTTTCCTGGCGCAGTTTGAGTTGAATTTTCGGTGGTATTACCAGGAACCAATGGATTGACAAAGTCTGTTTGAATAACATTTAAAACTATTGGGTACGAAGGTATTACAGTGTCCAATGATCCACGAAGTTCCCTCACGGTTTGGTTAATTGGAAACTGAGCATTGGATACACTCTCGTTATCAACCCTCTGTACAATAAAATGTATGCAATTATTATTCTGTGATTTTGTAATGGCAAATTGACTGCAATATGATCTAACTTACCAATAAATGTAGAAGTAAATCGTCCTCAGATTTGATACCAAGAAATACATATAACTTGCAATCGTTTATGTAACGTAACGCGTAATTTGGACGCGAGTTCCATCCCTCTGGAAGCAATTGCGATCCTTTCTCTGCCGGATCATACGTTTTCTAGAAACAACAAAATACCATCTTTAAAAATTACGACCTTATAATCATTTACTAATACTTTTGTCATACATCCTGCGTTCTAAAGCTGAACAGTTTCTGTCATGACAATACGTTCTTTCATCAAAATTCTATTATTAGATTTGCCCACGTACGTCGCATAAACGCAAAAACATAACTTTTATAGGTTATGCATTGCAAACTTCGTAATAAATAAGCAAATAATAATATAATTCCACGTGCATTTCTATTCTACGAAAAGCTGACATAAAAGAAATTTATCGGGCAAAAGTATTGCATTGCGCAACATTGCGTAGAAACATTGTTTAAAAACTTACCGCATCACCGATTCCGATGCATCTGAAACCGTGTTTTATGAGATACCAGTGGACAAACAGAATTAACAGATCCTCCTTTTTCGTTAGCTGGCTGTCGTACAATTGTTGCAGCAGTTCAAAGCCAAACAAACTGTTATCGTCACACATTTTGCTTTTACGGAGTGACAGACGAGTTTCGCAGATTTTTAACTGTACGCCATTGATGTTGTGTCTATGAATGCAATTGAGGATTTAGTTTCCGGAAAAAGCTACGATGGGCGCGCGATTTGAATTGCCATTGCAAATTTCAGAGCGGAAATATTGGGTTGCATTTTGGTACTTATGGATTGTGTTAATTGTAAATTCTGCGTATTTTAAGTCATGGTTGATCAATTAATCCCGACATTTTTGCGGCAATGCGTATTACCGCGAAACAAATGAATACTTCAGGTTTAAATAGTTGCTACCGGTATCCAAGAATCTCAGTGATTTGTTTAAAAACAAAGTAGTTACACAAAAATATTTATTCCATTTTCGATGGGTAGGAAAGAATATAAAACAGATACAATAATACAAATTATTATAATAGTACATATCAGGTAGAAAACAAGGTTTACAAGAAAAAATAGTGTATTAAATAGTAGTCTTTCTGTACAAATTCAATCCCGTGCCAGCACTTGTTCGTCAAATACGCCAACGCATTTAAAATGATATTTAACTTAGTAATTAGAATCTGAATCAGGATCAGTATCTGCCTCAAACGCGTTGGATGTTCGAGGCGGTGATGAACTGCCCAATATTTCCTCCTCACTTTCGGGCTCTGTTCTGTCCTTGCTTTCCAAAGCGTAACGCCTCCAGGGAAATCTGGAAATAATAAAATGTCTGTAATATATAACATTTTAATGAAAATAGTAACGATGAATATACTATTTTACCTCGTCTTTTTATTGTAACACTCTTCGATGAAAGCATGCGAGACAATTTTGCAGTGACCCTTTAATTGCTGGGACTTTGGCGTATTTTTAAACGCACAAATTAAATGAGTACACTTTCTATTAGTGGTGTTTGGATCGGCGATATACTTTGCTCCCATGTGCAACGCCTTCCTTCTGATTTCGTCTCTTTGCGGATTCACATATCCACTAAGCGCAAACGAGACATCCTCGAAAAGCTTTGAGAATAGTTTCTTAGGTTTCTGTGTTTCCATAGCCTTCTTCTTTGCAGCTCTTTCCAGTCTATCCACTGCATTAGGTTCTGGTAATCGTCCGCAATCTTTGCATATTCTATTCTCCGTTTCATTCTGGCATTGGGGACAGTTGTGCTTCTTTTTACTTGCATTATCTTTTGATGGACTTTCTTCAGAGTTTAAAGAACGTTTCCTAGAACTCGTATTAGGCGATTTACTCTGATTTCTCTTTGTATTGTTTTTACTGGGTTTAGGTGAGGTCGAAGGTACGATATCACCAAACGGAGTTCTCACTACCGGTTTGTCATTCGCAAGCTTTTCATCCTCGAGTTTAGAGCCATTTACCGAAGTCGAATTACCAGTTTCTTTATTCTTTGTCCCAAATACTTCGTGCGCTTTCCCAGCTTCCAGCTTTTCCAACAACGGTCTCTTCATTGGCTCTCTATTCTCTTCCTGCCGCTTGGAAAAATTGTTCATCCCAGTTTCTTTGATCTTCGAAAGCAAATCTCCTTTATAATCTGTTTTCTTTGTGTCAACCAATTTTAGATATTTTTCCTTAAAGTTGCCTAGCGATGTCTTCTCTTCCTCTCCAGGCTGTTTCAATTTGAACCTTCCAAATACATCCAATCCCAAGTCGACTACGACTTCAGTTTTTAATACGATGAAAGACAATCCGAATAGTTCTTTGAGATTCGCAGACTGCATGCAGGTCACCTTTACTCGGTCAAATTTTATCTTTAACGTGTCAGGATTTAAATCCTTCTTTGTAAATATTTGTACTTGATCTTTGAATTTTCCATTTGCAGCTTCGTCGTT
Source organism: Holcopasites calliopsidis (assembly GCA_023838395.1). NCBI lineage: Eukaryota > Metazoa > Arthropoda > Insecta > Hymenoptera > Apidae > Holcopasites > Holcopasites calliopsidis. Next base: position 1,282,289 of record JALHAQ010000011.1, read on the forward strand.
CGTCAAGAATTGATGGTTTACAATTGGAATCCATTGGTCTGGCTCTGCCGAGGTAGAGGCTGTCACGACTACAACGCAGCTGCGATAATTGCCGATATCCAAGCCTGTGATGCATGATGGTTCTGCCAATTGAAGAATGACGGTAGCCAACATTTCCCCTGGTTTGGCGCAGCGCCATGAAGAATTGGAACGATGCTGGAGAAGATTGGATGCCGGATAGGATGGATGTTCCGAAGAACAACTTATTACTTTTGCTAGTTTAATAATCATCGTTTTATAACTGTATCCGTTTTAAAGCTCCTCATTTAAAGGCGTGAAAATTTATTGCTGCAACAGGTGAAAAATAAGTTTATTCCACAATTCAATGAAAAATAATGAAAAGGTTCAACTAATGTAAAGAATGCAAAGTTAAAATATGTGTATTAGCGCTTGCTATAACCTATATAATCTATTGCAATATTTGTATTCATTTATTATACGTTCAGAATTATTACCTTAAGTGTTTGTAGTCAATAAGGTCCTTCGGTAATGTAATAACGTAAAAGTATCTTTATCTCATATTTGTACTCGTCTTATGGAATGCAATGCGTACCAAAAAGATAATACTGCGTCAACTATCATATTCAGTTATATACATATTTTTATAAAATACCATATATGCATAATACGACACCAAATACTTACGATAATATAACAATCAAACATTACTGCGGAAGCCTTCTTTAAGGCGGGAACTTGCATAAAGATGTTGAATGGCACTTTTTCTGATCTATAACCAACAATTAGATTACTCTTTATATTTATAAGAATTGTTTATAAGTAATGGCAATTATGTTTCAACATCATTGCTGCAAATTGAGTATTACTAACGTGTTTAAACACGTTAATAATTAGTACAAGTAAATGGTCGGACTCAGACATAAGTAGTATTAGTCAAGGTATGGCTATACTACTTATATTAGTATACTAGTTACTTGTACTACTTATGGTTGATATACACTACTTAAATTATACTTATATTAATTACATTTATATTCGTTTCGAAAATTTATATAACTGTTAACTTCAACATGTATTATAAATGAATTTATAAGTCAATAAGTAATAGTTTTTAGTTTCTAAAACATTTTTATAGCATATTTTAGTCTATACTTTTATCATTATTGCAATTCTTATTATTATTTAACTATAAGATGTATTGTAAATTAATTTATAAGAGTAATCTATAAGTAATAGTTTCTAAGTTTAAACATTGTCACTTTTGTAATTTGTACATTATCGCAATTTTGAATAAATATTCATAAAAGGAATGCAACTGGTTTCTTGTTTTTAACACCTGTCCACTCCTAATAATTTAAGTTAGAGATAAGTGTTGGGAAATGACGTCCAACTTAAGGAATTCCCGATAGTATTGGAGTTCGCACAATTTCCTGGAAAATGACGTCAAATTCCAAGAGTTAGTGAAATAGAATATTTGGCGATTTCAAGCAAGGGGAATTCTGTAAAATTATGTTTCGAGGATTTCGAACACGAGAGATTTAGTAAAACCTGGTTCTGAAAATGTTTGGCTATGATGTCAACAATCATGAACTCCGGATACCTCCTCGCTTATCATGTTCTCCTAATACAAATTGGCGATTTCCAGCAAAGGGGATTCCGTAGAAGCAGGTTCTGGGAAATTCTTGGAAATGACGTCACATTCCAGGAATTGGTGAAATGAAAGACCTCCTCGCATATCATGTTCTCCTGATACAAATTGGCGATTTCGAGCACGAGATTCTGCAAAAGCAGCTCCTGGAAATGTTTTGGTTGTGACGTCATCAATCATGAACTCCGGATACCTCCTCGCATATCATGTTCTCCTAGTACAAATTGGCGATTTCCAGCAAAGGGGATTCCGTAAAAGCAGGTTCTGGGAAATTCTTGGAAATGACGTCACATTCCAGGAATTGGTGAAATGAAAGACCTCCTTGCGTATCATGTTCTCCTGATACAAAATCGTGAATTTCGGGCAATAGGTTTGCTGAAAATCGCCAATTTGTATTAGGAGAACATGATATGCGAAGAGGTCTTTCATTTCACCAATTCTTGGAATGTGACGTCATTTCCAAGAATTTCCCAGAACTTGCTTTTACGGAATCTCCTTTGCCCGAAATCGCCAAATTGTATCAGGAGAACATGATATGCGAGGAGGTATCCGGAGTTCATGATTGATGACGTCATAACCAAAACATTTCCAGAAACAGGTTTTACTAAATCTCTCGTGTTCGAAATCCTCGAAACATAATTTTACAGAATTCCCCTTGCTTGAAATCGCCAAATATGAAATTGCGGGAACTTCAACACTATCGGGGATTCCTTAAGTTGGGCGTCATTTCCCAACACTTATCTCTAACTTAAATTATTAGGAGTGGACAGGTGTTAAAAACATGAAACCAGTTGCATTCCTTTTATGAAGATTTATTGAATAATTGCAATAATGTACAAATTACAAAAGTGACAATGTTTAAACTTAGAAACTATTACTTATAGATTACTCTTATAAATTAATTTACAATACATCTTATAATTAAATAATAATGAAAAGTACAATAATAATAATAGCATAGATTTAAATATGCTACAAAAATGTTTTAGAAACTAAAAACTATTACTTATTGACTATTCTTGCAAATTAATTTACAATACATCTTATAATTAAATAATAATGAATAGTACAACAATAGTAATAGCATAGATTCAAATATGCTACAAGAATGCTTCAGAAACTAAAAACTAGTAACTATTTTTATAAGTTCATTAATAATATATCTTAAAGTTAGCACTTAGCTAAATTTTCTAAACGAATATAAATATAATTAGGTAGGTAATCGTTGAAAAATTGCAATATTGTACAAACTACAAAAATTATAATATTTAAACTTAAAAACTATTACTTAGATTATTCTTATAAAATAAATTTACAATACATCTTATAGTTAAGTAATAATGAGAATTGCAATAATGATAAAAGTATAGACTTAAATATACTACAAAAATGTTTTAGAAACTAAAAACTATTACATATTGACTATTATAAGTTCATTTATAATACATGTTAAAGTTAACAGTTATATAAAATTTAAAACGGATATAAATGTAATTAATATAAGTATAATTTAATACGACAGCACTATGCTACTGTTCCTTTACTATACTGATGCATTATCGATACCACACACACAGTTACCACTGTTCGAGGAGGAACAGCTTACAGCTTGGAACTCTGCTTATGCTCGGGGGAGCCAGAACTGTCGTTCTTTTGGTAGGTAGTACTAGCTCATAATATTGCCATGTAGTTGAAGGAACCAATATGTTGCTGGGAGAAAAGCTAGAAACACTTTTGGCGGAGCTGGAAATGCTGCCCGGGGGAGCCGGAAATGCTGCTTAACACGTTGACTGCCATGCGCATATATAAGGAAATCTCCGTCAGGCCAAACGTGCTGCTTAGAAATACGCTGGGATTGTGGTATAGCAATGCCAAGTGCACTTCTAAGATTGAAACTTATTAGAGGCACACGTATAAACATATTAGAACTATTGTTTCTGATCGTAGTAGAAGATAATTATATTTAGAACAAAATACTTATGGAGATTCATTCAAGACGTAAATCGTATTTTACATTGTCAGTCAACGTGTTAAAGAAGCAACTTTCTGTGCAGATCTGCAATAAACAATTATTAATATACCATTCACAAATATACAATTTTAAATGAATGAAAGAAACCTTACCCAAACAGACGAGAACTGGGTGCGAATAGACACGGTATCCACTGGGCAAGAGTTAATATTTAAACGCTACCTTTGTAAATTGACTTAGAATACATTTCATAGTTTAAATTCACACAAATTTTACAATTAACAACTAAAGAATTGTTGCAAATAACACTAGAATTTCTACAGTTCTTGTAATTTGTTATGGTCTAAAATAGTAATCTAAAATACAAGACAGAAAACATCTGCACTGGTCGACTGAATAATTGAGGTTACGTACGTGTCACAGGACGTTTTCTAAATGTTCTGTTCTTCTCCATTAATATTACATCACTCCTCAATTTTAGAAATTCACAAAGAACGAATTCTTGTAGATAGTTTTAACGAACAAGCACTAAATTATTGTGAAAACATTTTAATTGTTACCGATATAAAATATCTCTGTCGAATGGTCGGCGCCATCTTTGATTGTGGTGGAAGACTATCGATGGTATTATCGATAATTATCGATAGTTATAGGTATTGAAAATTGTAAGTTATTAGTATGCAATAAATAATAAATACTTGCATAAATCTATTTTCATTACTATTGATAACTATCGGTGGACGGTGGTCCAACTAGGGGAAACTATCGATGATTTCCCCTAGCCGAGTATCGATATTTCTCCACCATTACTATCGATAGTATCGAAGCGCAAATCAGGCTGACAAACTGTACAACTTACCGAATACAATTCCTAGCGTAAATCACCACAATCGAAAATGATCGATAGTTGATTGACCACTGCGGAGCGGTCAAACATTGAACTAAAACTTGTCATCTCCTCAACATTATTGTTTCAAAGAGATTCAGCTTTCTTCATTTCTAGACATAATTTCTTATATAAACGAGAACTAGAATTAAAGCTTAGAGTGTAACAAACCTTGTAATATACGAGTTAAATGAATTCCTATTCGGATTTATGAATAAACTTCAATAGTATTCCACTGGAGTTAATTGTTTATGACAAATAAACTAGAACAGCAATTTGCATGAAACTTTGCTGGCCTGTAGCTGAAATTCTTAGCTTGAATTTGAGCCCTTATTTATTAAGAGTTTATGCGTAGAAGTGGAAAAGATTGTATTCCTTTGATCGAATAATGAAAGCTAGGTCTTTTCCTCAATTCAAAGTTAGCCGCACATAGCAGTCTCTTATCTTCTTTTCACAGTTTCCTGCAGCTCACATGTCAGATACAGTTTTAACAAAAAGCGACAAACTTTGTTACATAATAACCCATTTATTATTTTCTGGTACAACATTTTTTGTAATAAAACTTAAAACTTGATTGAATTAGAGTTGCTTGGAATGAAGAACTTGCATCATTAAGATGCATTAAATTACGAATAAAGTTTTTAGTAACAGCAAGTTTCCACTCGTTAGAGTTTCATAGGGCTGTATACTATAGAAATTTAGTCGTCATTTAATGCATCTTATTCTGCATCTAGTCTTTAACGGACCACAAGATTGAAGATTGTACATGTTTGATGGATTACACGATGACGGCCCTGTAGTCCTATTAAAAAGCTGTTATAGATTCTAAATTCGTGTTCACGAATGTGGCAAGTTAAAGGAAAGAATATGACAGATAATCTAAGTCCACTACATTATTAGTATCATTACAAAGTAGTTAGTGTCAAAAATATGATTAATAAGTCTGATAAAACTAAGTAAATATAATCGTGGCTGATAGAAGAATGGATTATTTGATAAGACCCTTGGCTCTAAATAGATCTCTCATTAAACCCTTTAAGTACCCAATTTCTCGCTGTAAATCTGTTACTTGATTTTTCAACTTATCATTATGCTCTGTAAGTTCACGTTCTTCACCCAATATCTCTTTTATTTCTTGCTTCTTCTTTTGTCTGTACCGCGTGGCCGCATTTTTATTTTGTTCCTTTTTACGAACTTTTTTGTCCTCGACCGATGGACGGGCGTAAGGTTTTTGGCGATTCTTCGACGAAGCGCACGAGGAGGATTGTTTCGTGCTTCTCTTCCCAGTCTCTAAAATCCAATCTGGATCATCAACAGAATCTTCAGACGAAATGTAGCTTCCGCCAGAGCTGGTGCATGGACTACTCGGTGGTGCCTCTTCTGTATACAGACGCACGTATTCATCCACCACAGCTAAGTCGTGCGCAACGTCTGCGTTTAATGGATCCAATGGTATATTTCTTGTATTCCATTGTGCAGGTACTTCATTTACATATGATTTCTCTTCCGGGATTACTACACCATACTGCTGATTCGTGTATAATGGCTGTGCAGGTTGTAGAGTAACAAGCAACTGGGTATCCGCGTTTAATGATTTATGCGGAGGTGACTGAGGAGGCGTAAGAGTGGAAATCGACGAAGGGACTATTTGATGGCAGGCTTCCACGTTTCCCCAAACGGTTTCAAACTCTTGCAACAAAGTTTGCGTATCATCCTGCTGGTGGACCTTTATAAGATCATTGTACGATGTTGCCTTGATCTGTCCATTTTCGGGAATCGGTAGTTCCTCAAATATAGGCAGTTCTATCTTTTCCTCCAACCAATCCGAAAAGGGCTCTACGAAAAAGCAGACAAATAACTTTATCAGATATTATTGGAATCATTGCTTAGCGTACTGATTAACTTATACCGGAGATTCTGATAAAAAAAAAGAATGGAAAACAGATAACTGTCGATTTGTATTTTATCGAACCATTTAATGATTTCAAGTGCAAAAATTATACATTCACCAAAATGCAGATATCATAGCATTTTGATAAAAAGCAGCAAAGAAATGCAAATACAATGTATGCACATAAATATGCTGTTAGCCAACATAAGTATCTCTCTTAGAATTAAACAAAAATAACGATATTTCGTACACTTTAGTTAACATGCAAGTTAACAGTACTTTTACTTATGTCGTGCATGAAGAATAAGTAGGTGTGGTATACCGATGTATGTATAATTTCATGGACATTACTAGTTCAACTAGAAAAACAAGTTCTTGATTTGCAGTGTCTTTTGCTTCTAATACATTTACCGCGACTAATACTATCGCGATCTGTTATTTAGAGCACAATCTGATATTGCAGATATCACATAGTTTGAATGAACAACAGGGTCTTGAAAATACTCTCAATTTTGTTACATGGAATTTCTAAAAACAAAAAATGAAAAAAGAACGCAAATCTAAGGTACAAATTCCGAACTCAAGAAATGGTTATAACCAATTTATATGCTAAATCTGAACATTAAATGAATCAGCATTAACCTACTTCTTATTGAAACTTTGATCAGAGTTAAATTTCAAGTATACATATAAGTTATCTCTGTTTAAATGCAGAGGGCATGGGGTTAGATAAGAATATTTTTTTATTACAAACAGCTATATAAATGTACGGTACAGATTTGCCATGAAAAATTAAAGAACTAATATTCGATTGTAAATTGTTTATCTACAACGTAATTTAAGAGATTCAGTTTCTTGGAGCTGCATACATAATGATTGATATTTGATAGTGATATAGTAAAATATAAAATTGGAGCCGAATTGAAGAGAATTGGAGTAGAATGAAATTAAATTTCTAATCTTCCATGCGCTCGACATTTCCGTAAATATTAATGTGAAATTTGGAAAAATCGTAAATAATATCAAGAGCATGTTTTTTTTATGGCAATGGAGCGCAGTAAACACCTAACATCGATCTATGATCGTATACGCGCAGTTAGTTATTCTGCATAACGTGCAATTTGAAAAACAGTGTTGGCCTGTGAAGAATTAATAAGCAAAGTAACTAGATAATTATTATTCTTTATAGACGATTCGATCCAATTCTGTTGTCGGATAATAGGACTAACGTGGCAACACTGCTTTGATACCGCGTAATAAAGATATTTTTCCATCGGGCGGAATGTTAGAAAGAGCGAGACAAAGTGAGCGAAAGGAAACGTACCGCTGAAACATATAGCAGCCATTATCACGTGCGTCTGTTTTCGCGTGAACCCTTGTTAAAGTAGGAGAGAGAAAGTTGTATACATGTATATATTAGAGTTAAATTAAGTTTAAGAATGTTTTAATGTACGATGCGGTTTTTTTTGTTAACTTGAGGCAACCAAATTCATCCAGTGGGACGAGAATCGTTCTAATTCAACGTCTTTTTACAAGTTTCTGGGAATTGACGATGATTTCTCGATTCCACGTGTAACGATATGCGAACTGCATGCTATTATACAACATTAGCACGCTCCAGCATCGAGAAGCTAGGCCTTTTTCTTCGGTCACTTTTAAAGTTGCCAGTATTGTTTAAAAACCAAATTTACAGTCCCTTTAAATTCGCACGTGTACGATACTGTCTCTGCTTGTCTCAACCTCTGCCGTAGGAGAGCTTCACCTCGATTATAAGGTCACAAATATCACGCAATTCACCAATCACTTTTTATCGACTGTCAATCGGTACGAGGAATTAATGTTCACACCATGCGCCAATGGCTTTTATTTCGTGAGAAGAGCTTGATATTGCTTCTTCGGCAACAAACGCAGCTTTCAAATCTCTCTGCCAGCCGAAAGAAATATCGGGAAAACGTGCGATAGCTTAGCGTATGTTACAAAAACTCATGTCCCGAATGAAATATACGCTGATCCTTGCGAACGTGCAGTGCGTGGTCTGCGTTTAAATTAATGATGCGGCACAACATATGATTCGCGACAGAAGTCTAAACGATCAATTTCTCCCACTGTTAAGATCACTGACACCGTGGTCAACCACAAGCGTAACTTATCACGAACGTGACAGATTTTTATCGGTGACAGAGGAATTTTTCTTTTACTCGCGAGAATAGCGAATTGTAGCCAGCCAAAATTCCTTGCAACTTTAAAACAATAACAATGTATATCTCAGATACGCGGAGGAATTGTTAAGAGTGGATAGAAAGTAGACTTGTAAGAAAGACTAATCGACAGAATCGAACGATCAGTTTGCAATACTGCGAGGGACCACTCCTGCTTATCTTTGGACTTTCCCCTCTGATGCCCCTCCTCCAACGCGGTTAAACACGTCATTCCCCTATCGGCCTTCACCAACGCCGCTTGTATAGAGGTTAACCAGTTTGTCCCACTCTCCTTTCCAGAAAAAAAAAGAAAGGAAACCGAGACGCACTTAGGGGAAGCGAGAAGAACGATAACGATAGGAATATCGAGAATGCAGTCGGACAAACTACTGACGCTCGTTTTATCCTTTTAATGCATACAGCTTTGAGAAGTAGAGGACGCTAATAGATGTATACGATTGAAGAAACGTATCATAGATATGCTCGCCCGCTCTTATACTTCGTTTGGATTTAATGATCTGTAACAATGTACAGTACTCTTGCAAGATATTGCATATCATGGCAACTTTAGAATTGTACCTATCCAACTTATTCTTCAAGCAACTCGATCATAATAAAATGATAGTATATTACTCTTTGATTACTGATACAAATATAATGTAGTTTAAATTACAAGTATAAATTGATATTTGTATAGGACAATTCTGTATAGGAACCAGCTTTCAAATTCTAATAATTAAAGTTACAAAATAGCATTACTGTATCAGTATCAAACTTGAAACAGTATATGATGTTTAAGTACAGAATACATGCATAATCAAGTGTAATACATCGATATACTGTCTCCAAAAGTTAAATGTAATGTGCAGGGATAACTGTAAATCTAAAATCATTCTTGTTGCAACAGATTGCTGCTTTTTATAAGAATTTTTCTGGATACATACCTTCCTTAATCCATTCATCTAGTTCCTCCAAAAGTTTTGTAGCCACTTGAGCACGCGTAGAGTTATCCTCATGCGTAGGGGGTTCAGTCACATTTTTAATAGGATCTACAGGCTTATCATCAAATAAGAGCCAATCATCTTCGACTTCGTTCGATGTCTCCCCATTAGGGGACATCGGCTCGAACTTCCACAACCACATCTGCTGGCCCTGGTCGGATGACATTGTCGATGTGATTCCAATCAAGGGGTATTAAAAAATGATGAAAAGAAATTTGAGTCGTCTCTGCGACGTAGCTCGAAATGAGCGCCATGTTGGCTCTGAAAATATGAAACATATAAATTAGGGACAATGTATACAAAAATTGAAGATCAGGAATTTACTTTTGCATCCTATATTCTATTTTTGTAAAAAGTAAGTAAACTCTCTTTCTCTCTGAAGATATTAACAAACGACATAAGGAGAAACTTTTTATTAATTATATATTATAACCAATTTGAAAAATGTTGAAAGAAATGAATTCTTTATACTTATTTATGAATTCGCAATTGGCTTATTGCACGAAAATTTCTGGACGGATTTAATATATGTTCCTGCACCATTCTACGCTTATATAACTTACAAGCAGCTCATAGTACTAAAATGTAGCTACGAAGAGTACGAGCAATAACAAATTACACTCCTATGACGCAACATTAGATCATATCATCTGGTGAAACATTCTGTCGTATCCAAATATTTATACGTACTGTAAACCCATATTTCTGACTCGTAATATTGAATATTGAATGCAGGGAAATAATGCAATTATACGAAGAAGGTTCTGTTTGTACAGTTATGTCCCATCATGGCTGCATAATTCACAAAATGGCAGACATCGTAGAGGGAACTGACCAAGTGTCAGACACGATTTTAAACATAGTATTTAAGTTGATAGAATACTTTACTTACTCCATAATTAATTAGTTGTGTCGGCACACTTGCGTGTGCAAGCTGCTTGGTGAACTACTGACTCATCTTGCCCGTGATGTGGAGTGCAGAAAAAATATGAACGTCTTCCTTTCGTGAGGCATGGATGAAGAATGAGCGTCTCCTTCGGAGAATTTGGCCGCGGAGAGGTCACGTGATTCGGGTATGCGTACGCAGGGTGCTCAGAGAGGACCATTTTTATGGATCTTCTGCGCAGGTTCTATCAAAATCAAATTGAATTTTAATACTGTGCGTATTAAAACTAGGATTAACTGTTTTTCTTATTAATTATTATTGTCTATAATAAAAAAAATTAATTTGCTAACTGAATATATTCTTTCAGAATATTTAAAAAGATTCTTTTAGGATGATGCTGTTGGACGTGCGAAGAAATGTATGAAATGCTTAAGAAATGATTTACATAAGTTAAAGGTTTTATATTAAATGCAATATAAATTATATTATTATTAATCAAATAACTGCGCATTCGTACAAGATATCTATTTCATAGAACATCGTATAATGGTTTTTACGATGAGCGTTAAACTCCAATGATGGGAAATTTTTTATGCCGTGTATTGTTGAGGAAAATGCAACGAAAAATATTAAGAGTATATTGTAATTTTTAATAAGGACTTTGGCCAGATGTTTTTTATTTGGCAATGAACAAGTTATTGTGGAGCGATATCCTTAAACATGCGTAATAAATTTTCGATACTCATTGATAATTTATTCATACCAATATGTAACTAATAGATTATTAGCGAATGCTAAAATATCTATACAAAAATTAGATTTATTCTAGAAAAGTAACAAACTTTTTTTCATGACATAACTCATTAATCGGAACACTATTTTGTAATGAAGTATTATTCAAATGTTTCCTAAATATCATTATACTACTTTCTAAATTAACGCTGTATAAAATATACAAAATATTTGTATACCTATGACTTAATTAACAATAGCGTACACAGTATGTCGACAGCTAAATCGAGTCATCACAGAAGCAAGCTCCTATTCGCCTAATTATTTCTTTTCTGCTTAAAATAATCTTGCCTAAATCCATTATTCAGAATCCACCCGATTTTCGTTCTTATTTGCACCGGTGGTATTAGCGTGAAGATTTTTTGAATTCCGTGGCTCCAATAGCCGGTGCTCGAGTCCATCCTTCCAAGTGTCGTGATCGCATTTTTCGCATAAGTCGCTGCGTTGGGCACAAAAATACTGGATACCTGTAACGCGATTCATTAATCGCAACCATCATTTGTAAATCAATATCCTCAGTCTTATCCGTACGTTCATCTTTAATTTACCTGCAGCCGATCGCTGAACGCGTTCATCTTCGTGTTCACGAAGAATGGAGTTAAATGTTGTACGGTTAAGCCGAACCTGGAGTACTCGGCCCTAAGCGCTTCGGAGAAGCTTCTGATATAAACCTTCGTCGCAGCGTAGACGGTCATCAGGGGCAAGGGTTGAAATTCTGAACCGGATGACACGTTGACGATGGCACCTTTTCCACGCTGCTGCATTTGCCCGATAACTATTCGTGTCATCATCGTGGTGGCCCCAACGTTCACGTTGATGATGTCCCACAGTTCTTGCTCCGGAACCTCGCCGAGGTACATCGGATAACTATATTGAATACCCACGTTGTTCACTGAAATGTATGCACATTTTGATTAGAATGAAAAATTGATTAGGATTGATTACATGCCACTAGTCGTAAGGAGTGAATAATGTATAGGCGTTACATCCGCCGGTGTTTTATTAATTACGTTTTCCTTTAAACGTACTTATGCTAATAATTTCCTATATGTAGATAATTACCATGCTTCATCGACTGCAACTGATTATCATTTAGTCATTTACCTAAGATACCAATTGGTATATCCTTTAGCTGCTCCGCGAGCTTTTCGAAGATCTCTTTTCCCTTGCTGAAATCCGCCACGATGATTTTCACTTCGATCGTCGGGTTCTCCTGCACAATTTCATTTCTCGTTTTCTCCAACTTTTCCAAGGTCCTGCTGATCAACACCAGATTTAATCGCCGCGCAGCTAATTCTTTCGCGTAAGCTTTGCCGATTCCGTCCGTGGATCCTGTCACCACTGAAATTTCAACAATTATTTAAGAAAGGTACGTAAGAGCATTGCTTACCGCGTTAAATATATTTACGCAAGCATTACCAGCCCATTCGCCGAATTTCGTCCGTAGATCTATCGGTTTCGAGCCAATTAGTGGCATGAGTATCTCCCATAAAAGACTGACGACTTTGCTGACATAGTTGAGGAGCAACCACAAGATCAGCAAACCGATCAGCAGCCAAAATGCTATTTGCAGTAGCATTTTCCTTTAACAAAATGCAAGTCAATTGCTTCAAATCCAAGTTTGTAATGTTCGCAGCGCACACTCCAAAATGAAACGATTCACAGCGACCGTGAATAAAAATTTCGATTAATCGTTGTGTAAATGTTTATCGTTATACATTCATATCAGTATAAAGTGCAGTATATGTGTAGAGACCGAGCGCGAGATTACGTTTATCGCGTACAGGGAAATACGTGATAATGAATAATTTATTGGAGAAGGTCTTTCATTTGTTCGTGTTTTGTATTTTGACCATTGCATCGCAATTTTTGTTCGTGGACAATATGTCAATGAAATGCGATTAAAAAAAAAAAAGAATTTGTGCAACAGCAACAAGTACGATTCCCGTCAGCTTTAGCGTTGATTGAAACTCGACGATGGCATATGTCGAATAATTTCATTAGTTGACACGTATCTTTCTAAACTTCGCCAGGTTCCGTCGACGCTCGAAGATATTGATATTACCTAAATATTTCGAGGGCTTCGGTATTTCTCGCGAACGCGATAACACAGAGATTTGCCGATTCAAGATCGTATCATTATGCTTCTGATCACGAAATTCCCAAATTCCTTTTCCTTGTTCGCTTCCTCGCTGGTTTTCCTCTTGGATTTCACTCGATTTCCTAATTTTGCTTAATCTCCTCGACGTTTGGTCCCCTCTATTTTCTGACGATGGTTAGTCAACGATGGCCACGGCGAGACTAAAGCTGTCCATGGCAGGTAATCGGTACAAATGGCAATTGAAGGCAAGGCACTTTCTCCTGCGATTACACACGACCCGCGGGCGGACAAGCGACGACTATTTGGATGATGTTCTTTATGCAGAAGAGACGTGCAAAACGACCAAATCACTTTGCCCCATCCTTTGTGTCTGCATGTCGGGCCTGATGTCCGCGAAACGCGTTAAGGAAATTCTCTTCTCCCGACACTGCGATCGTCGATCCTTTTCCTTAGAAACTTTTTAATGAAATTGCGATGATTTCGTAGCTCGACATTGCAATGTCAATATTTGGCCACCGAGATTAGAATTCATTTATCGCCGTGGGTAAATCAATTGCAAACTGTAGATTAGAAACTTGCTAACGTAAAATGAAGAGCTTTGGTTCACCTAAAGAGAGCTACGCTTCGTGGCGACAAGGTTGATTGCTTTCCTTATCGCAGAAATGCTTGTGACGCGTTTAGTCTGCAGTTTTCGTGCCGACCAGACAGAATCTACCAAAGTACAGTGAACAACGAAATGTCAAACTTGTTAACGCTGAAGTATGATGGATGAAATGTTCAACCCCTTTTAAGGGGTGAATTAGACCGCAGAACGACTGTTATTTCGGATAGCAAAAAACACTACGAAATGGGAGTCCACCGTACCTGCGAGACGAATTCACTGTAGCCGGTCTCTGTATCTTCTGTCAGGAGAGGACAGAGTGGTTGGAAAGTGGGAATACAGGTGAAGAAGCAGGATCAACGTGTTCGTCGTTGAACAAACGAAGCTGAAACGTCGCAGGCGCGCGCGCAGCTTCTTTCACTTGAATAAACTGGTACCACGTTTCATCCTTGTGTCAGAAGTTCTCCGAGGCGAGGCAACAGCAGCCTGTCCATCGGCTCGGCCGTTTGTGTTGTTCTTGCCGAGTGTTTGTTTCAGAATTTTTGGTGCTCCTTAGTGAATCCTTCGGGACGTCCTTTTTCCTTTTATTGGTCTTCGAATGATTAAACGGTACGCAGGACTTTTGTTCGGAAACGTTCCCCGGTCAAATGAGGTCGTATTCGCGAGGAGCCGTTTATCCGGGATACTTTTTTGAAAGGGTTTCGAAAGTATCGCAGATAACGCGTTTTTTATGGTGCAGGAATCGGCAAAGTATGCCACGTAGATTATGACACCGGATAGTCGAATCCATCGGCACGCAACAGGTGAGTCTCTCTCACGAATTTGCTGTTCGAGAACAAGGATGAGTACTCCTGCAAATTTTCAGCTGGACGGCGTCCATGTGTTTCCGTTGACAATCGCGATTCAACAATACCTAAAATCCTCCACGAGCGATTAGCGATTCTTATCAACACGCTAACAGTACTGATCGATTCTTTTCATCCTGCATAGTTATTATTCATGGGAGGTAATTGAATCGTGCGGGCAAGAATGAATTCCATCGGCATTGCGCAACGAATCGATTGGCGACGCTCGGCCGTTCAATTCTTGTATTATTTTATTGACGCGATGATTTTTCAACGCCCATTATTCCGTTTGCAAGGGGATTCCTTTCTGCGCGTCAGATCGGACCGATACCGCGGGCAAAGGTTATCGAGGACCGTATCCGGAGGCTGGTCAATTTATCTGTCGAACGGCGGAATCCGTTCGCGTGCCGTCGGGCATTTCGTTCAATCGCGATTTTTACGTATAATTTGGAGAGCAGTTCGTGTCAATAATCGGTGATAATGTTACGCCGATGTGGCAGAGATAACTGGAAGCCAATTATAACGGATACAGTAATTTCGTTGCTATTAAATTTCGATGCCGTGATCTGGTATTTGGAGCAGAAATCGCGCGGTTTTTGCCCGAATCTATTCAGCGGTAGCTCTTTCTTACCTTAACACCTTGGTAGAATGTTTTACGAGCCTTGCAACGGATTGCGTAGCAAAATTGCAGCAAGTTTCACTGGCATTTTCATTTCGTAAATACAATTCCGTTTACTTTGCAACATTTTTACGTTGCGCAACGCGAACCGATACTACTATCGTAATATGCTTTTTAGCTTGAAGCCTTTCGTACATTCATCTTTGCTTGTGTAACTGGAGGACGTCACTGTCCAAAAGACACCGGAATGAAGAAATCGTGAAACAGGTTTTTTTTCGCCTTTAGCATTCCATCGGTATGAATCTGTTCTTAATAAGATGCTGTCTCATCTTTCCTTGAAAAAATCTTTCACATTAAGAAGCCACCGCGATTACATTTAGGCCAGTTCGGCTACTCAGCGAAGGAAAAGTGTGCTCCAGATATCTAGATGTCAAATGTACCGTAAACCGTTCGTTCAGAACCGGCTCTGAAAGGACTTCAATTAGAACAAGCGAAACGGAGACGATCGACCTGATTATCATATCTGTTGCATTTCAATCGCGACGTAGACTGTCTTACGCGCCAACTCCTTCATCCATTTCCTGTTTGCCCCTGAAAATCCTTAACTAATATCATACAATCAAGAATCGATACCCATTTACGTTTAATTGAAACAAGTCGTTTTCTGTATTCCTGATGCTTTTCGAGAGATTGGCATTCCTTACGACTTCTTGTTCATTTTATTTCTTTTTAATTTATATATGAAAAAGACTATTCTACGAACTTTTCTTCTTCTTCTTTAGCTTTTGATGCATGTACTTTTGTTGTTGCAGGAGCAGTTTATGGAAATATCCGGTGAATAACGTGTTTCAAGATAAATCAATGTCCAGGGCGGACGGTAAGGACGATGACAAGATGCCGCGTCTGGGGGACAGTCCTGCTGCTCATCAATATCCTCAGTTCGATCGCAAATGCGAGTATAGCCGGGGAGCGCAGCTCGATCGACGATGAGAGGAAGACGTTCTTCGAGACCGAGGATTCTATTTATTCCTGGACAGGACCAAACGCTCTGGCGAGGTCCGCTTTGGTGGATCGGCAGGAGAGGTTGCAGTACAACTGCGAGGACGTTGCTGGAGACAAAGATCCTCGCAACGAGGATCTGGACCCCGAATCTTTCAAGCATATTCTCGTGGACGACCAACACGAGCTTTTATATTGTTACGTTCCGAAGGTACGCAAATTAGATTCTATGCGTGCTTATTAGAGACGCGACACTTATTCGTTTGCGCAGAAAAATGTTCGTGCTTCGACAGCACTTGCCGTCGTTGACTCTGTTGCAACACAATTTCGTAATATACACGCGCAGGGTCCGTTGCCTTCGATCGGAATTAGCTCATTACTGTGGACTGGACGGTACTCTTTTATTATGCTCGACCCGCGTGCCATTAGGTTGCCTGTACGAACTGGAAACGGGTTTTAATGGTCGCCACGGGGAAATGGCCAGGTAACGATCCGATGGAGATTCCCGCTGATCAGGCGCATTCTCCGGGAACGTTTCAAAGGCTGAGTAACTACACCGTGCCCGAGATAGAACGAATGTTGGCGACATACGACAAACTGATAGTCGTCAGGCATCCCTTGGAAAGATTGTTGTCCGCCTACAGGAACAAGTTGGAGGCGAAGCACGAGAGCTCGAGGTACTTTCAGACTCGTTTCGGGAGGAAGATTGTCAAGGTACAGCTCGATCTTCATGTTCTCATCTTTCCTTTTCGCTGCCTCGCAAAGCATGGAAGTTCAACGAGAGGATTCCTTTTTTTTATTTGCAGAGGTATAGGCACAACGCTAGCGAAGAATCGTTGAGGACCGGTAACGACGTAACGTTTCGAGAGTTCGTCGAGTTCGTCACGGACGATTCTTCTAATGAGACTAGAAACGAACACTGGAGGCCGATATACGAGCTGTGTCAGCCGTGTCTAGTTAATTATAATCTCGTTAGCAAGTACGAGAGTTTGGTCGAGGATGCCACGGAGGTTCTGGAACGAATGGGCGTGGAATCGATCAGGTAAGCGTTATACGTTCTCTTCATTAAATTCGAGGCATATTATTTTAATTGAATTACGCCCGCAGTTTTCCAGCCAAACCGAGGAGCAGCGAGCCGACCGCGAAGAAACTGGAGAAGTACTATTCCACTTTGTCGTACAAGCAGCTACGGAAGTTGGCAAATTTGTACAAATTAGATTTAAGGCTGTTCGATTACTCGTTAGAAGACGTGCTTGGATTCTCGCTGGCGTGATTCATTTAGCCCGAGAGTTTCCAACGAGAATACGCTCCGAATCACGGATACACGCTTAAGTATTTGCATGATACTTGTCTTAAATATGCGCGTGCGTCAATTACATGCGAGACCCCCGTCCCCCCGTGGCACTTATGAGTCTAATGGTTGATTAACGAGGTGAGCTAAGAGCCGATCAAACCGAGTGATCAGTTCGAGAATTTTCAAGGTAGCTGCGCTAGTCGAACACACTTTGTTACTGTTTTTCTTTTCTTATTTTTAACACGTACACGAACTCTGTGCCAAGAATTTACAGATAAAATAGTAGTTAGGCGGCTCGTTTGGGCCAATGGTAATATTGAGATTTTTCTCCCGGGGTGCGATTATCGTACGATTTCTAGAACTGAAGTATGTGGATATTGTATTATTTATTCAATCATATATTTGTGTGACACCCGAAATCGTCAACGATGATATATTGTTAAGCTTAGTGCTTCAACGAATTTCACGCCATATCTGTGTACCTATGTTTGCAACGTGTACAAAGAGTTTTTACATTCCTATAATTGATCGATTTGTACTGTAAGTTACCAGCCTAAGTTTCTCGATGCTTCGTTCGTCGATGGATGTAATTGCATTCCTAACGAAATAAAGGAATATTTGTCATTGATTCTTCATACTTGATGAGCCTTTTTCCAAAGCATACGCTCCCGGTAAATGTTACATGAGAATGGACGCGATGCTCAGATTGGATATATTCGTGCATTGTCCATCACAAGGTGAGCGTTCTCGTTACAAGTTAAAATTAGCAGACGGCTAAGAAAGGATGATCGACTTTAACGTGCATTAGTTAAAGAGACAGCGCTGCGCGCAGCTTTTATCGAATTTTGCAGCCCCGGATGCTGCGCTTCACGGAGGACCAGAATAACCGCAGCCATCGATCAAATCGAAGGACTCTTCAAGATTGAACATTACTGGCGGACGATCGATTTGTAGTTCTGTTTATAGCACGTGCTCCTCTCCTTGCTATCAAACATTTGCTGCATCAATCTTCTCGCGGGGAGGGTTACTTTCCGAGCAAGCGAATTAGCAAATGCGCGCGCGATTTAGCAATGCGACGAAGCGGTTTCAATGTATCATCGATGTTTCCCGATAAAAGGAATGGTATCTTTTTATATTTGGTCGTGTGAAAAACACAGGGGGCCGCACGTGAAGAGTGTCACGATTCTCTACGGACCGCGTGGGTGGCATCAGGAATGACTTCCGTTTAAAAATAAGAATCGATTCTCTTTCGCTCCCGTGATTACTTACATGACATCGCCCGCCTTCTATGTATATCATGTTACAATTAAGCGAACGCTGGAACAGTGCTACGGTTGGTTGGCACTTTATTGAGCGTAACGCGAGCTCGCGCACTTTAGCATTTATGCGTTTCCTACATATGCGTAATGCTACGAAGTTCATTAATAAACCGAAGGATCAACATAATTCTTGACAGAGATCGAATCTCTAAGTATGATTAATTGACACAGATTTAGCGGCAGGTTGCTTCACTCGAGGATAGAGCTGTGTGGCTGATTGATAAATTGTTTTGAACGAAAACAATTCTATTCAGAGGCCGAAGGGAAAATAGTCGAATTATGAAAGAATTCTCATTTTGGTCGTTCACCGGAGGGGTAAGAATGTAATGTCTCAATATTTCTCGAAGATCATTGGTCTGTATCGATCGGAGGATCGTCACCGAGGCGACCTTGAACCCGCGGATTTTACTCGGACGGTGGTCGCGAATCGATCCGGAGCTTTTTTTTTTCCCATCGAAGCTCTATCCAATGTTCACGATGCTTAATATAACTCGAGGTGGTGGAACTCGTTGGTCTCGCAGCCGTGAAAGAAGGTGGTGGGACCCCGGGCTACCAATCCTGGACCAGAAGTTACAAGGGAAGGTGCAACGTTAGAATCCGTGACCGAATTGGTGGGGATCCCGTACGGTTCCTGGAGGAATTTCGGGATCTTCGCGTACCGTGGATCCTGCGTTGAATGATCTAGTCGAAGATCGGACGCAAAGTGGCGCGGTACTTCCTCGGCCATCTCTGATCGATCTTGAATTTCGTTGGTTCGGCCTTTACCTTTTCGGTGGTCAAACGGATTTTTTTTTGCTTAATCGTGAAGGAAATTTTCGAGGAGCCCCCGAGGAATCGGTTCTGTCGATTGAAGCGAATCAAGAAGCAGCGACGACGGTATCAAATTAGTTGTTCGAGAGCGAAAGAATAGATCGCCATTAATATTTCCTTCGAATCGGTTTAATTGCTTGCTCGATTAATTGTGGATAAGATGCTGACAATTATTTTTTGCGCAGCGTCGTGAGTTATTCCTTGGAAACACTGAAAAATGTCGCAGGCAGCGCACGAAACGAAAAACATCTTAACCACGTATTTCATACTCATCCTCCTGCTCATTTGCCTCTGGTTACTGTACGCGGGACTGTTTTAATCGCAGGATACATTTCTCGCCATGGTAAGTTCGTTTTAAATCCCTACTGCTGTGCGACGCTTGCCTCCCTTTATGATCATTGAAGTCTCCGCGGCGAAGCTGCTTCCCGGCAGCAGCGAGCATTAGTCCTCGTTCGTAGTAAAATGTAACCGTCGCTTGTTTTTTTTTTAGGAGCGAAGTAAGAAGCACGAACGGAACATGTTCATCGATAAGCAGACATCCTCGATCGATCCGCGATCACCCAGGATGCACCGGACGCCGTAGTTTCCATCAACTAGTTAACAATTACTCTCTTTCCACATCGCTCTACCGCACTTTCGTTTAAAGAATCGGAGCAAAATGAATGAAACAAGTGTGATGCATCTAAGTCCTTTCAACGTTCTCCATGATATTCACGCGTGTCTATCCTTTCTCTCTTTACGATTTTATGTACGCCACAAGTGCGACGTTTCAGCGTTATAGTTTTATTTTTAATAAAAAGCACAATCAACGTAACGGAGTTTCATTAAAAGAGAAAAGAGGAGCGTCGCCGTGTGACGCGATGATCGAACGCAGCTACTTCTCGTAAATCTGAAAAATTATGTTCAACCTCGATCTAAAAACGCTGCGGACACCGAAAAGGGCAGAAGGGCTTGGCTGAGAAAAAAAAATACATATATCGTGTCCCGCGCGCGAAGATGGAAAACATCCCGGGGTACACGGACGATGAGTTAAGAAGCACGTGGGCGTTTAGTCGAAAATAGCGACCGACGGTTCCAGCTCTTTTCACAGTACACGGCACGCTGTAACACGTTGGACGTGCACAGGACTGAATCGGTATTTTCAATAGCACTTCCGAAAATAGACGATATGAATACATCTTTACTTATCCCGAACATTACGGAGCGTTACTTCTTACGCAACTCGTTCACCGGGATTCATCGTAGATCGGATTACCGATTCCGTCTTCGACTTCGGGGGCCTTGTTGCTTTTTTTCTTCTTATAAATAGAATATACAACGCGGGGGGATGTTGATAAGGAGCCGGTTCCACCGATGTACCACGACACGTTCCTCCAACCCTTTACTTGTTTCCTGTCGAGCGTCGATCAAATAAATTTCATTTCCTTCACCCGTTGCCCGACCTACTACTCCTATCCACGGTTGCCTCGGATTGCCCGAACGAACCGTGGTCCCTAAATTTACCGATTAAAAGCGCCTCGAGTGCCGTGACAACCACGAGGGCGGAACTTTAAAGCGGAAAGCATGGCGTGGTAAATATTTTTACCGGCACGACTGGTAAACGTTGCCTCCTTGGCGCTCCAGTAATCGCTCGAAATAGATCTAATTGCTCCAGATTCTTGTCGCTCCGTGTGCCGGCCTGTGTTACACAATAGACGCCGCCGAACACCTTCTGACGAGTCGCGTCGCGTAAATTATTGACCAAGGTCTTTGGAAACCCCGATAATTCGCGATTTTTTAGTTACTTGATTCGTGCACGGGATTCACTTTGAATTTAATAAACTGCTTTCCGGGCATTTACAAGCTTCGGGTTCGACGTTTGTCCCGTTTGAACATTAGTTTCGCTATTAGAACAAATTGCGCGACAGAGCAAGTAGAGGAAATAAACGATCTCCGCGAGGCTGAGAAAGCTGCATCCTAGAAATAGACTGAAGATCCCGCCTATCGATGCTGGAACACGGAGAACAACAATTCTTTAAAAACAACTCTTCCTTATCGTAAAGTAAAAATTTGTAAGTTTAAATTGTATACACAAGAGATAAGTTATATCAGCTGCTGGTAGCGTTTCCAGTATCTCGAAAGTTGGAAAGTTCATGAAGACCCTAACAACTGCGGTACCCCTTGGCGTATCGTCACTGAAAAAGATGTGACCGATTAAGATACCTCGTTTGCATACAAAATTCGAATGATCCACTCACGAGGAAATGGAGTTTGTCAAAGGCACAGCATTAGGATAACCATCGTAGACGTAAACGCTGCACGGAGTCCCGCAGGAACATGTGAAGTTCTCATCCTGAATGCCTCTCGTGATTGCGAATAGTTTTGAGTTTCGTTGGATGCAGCGAAGGCCGTCCATCTCGCAACGCTGAAATCGATCGGTGCGCTGTAAATGTATATTTGAACAAATACTTCGCTGGAAATTTGTATAATTACTCGGATGCTATAGAATTCTGCTATGTGGTCGTAGTTGTACGGCAGGCATCCGCAATTTTTTATCATGGCTTTTACCATACAATTTGCGTAACAATTCGGGCCCCGATACACGGAGAAATATTCCAGCTGGTTCTCGTTTTCTGTATAGCACAAGGGAACGACTTGATTTTTTTTATTGCGATGACGGAGTCCTTTCGGTTTAAGAATAAGCGTCGGAGTTATAGCGATCTGAAATGTTAATACTCCTTCGGTCACGTCTCGTTTGATCATGTCCGAATTATGTTCAGTGTATTACCTCTAACGCATGGTTCATATGCAGAATGTACACGTTGGTATGGGGTCCCGGAAATTCCATACTGTGATGAATAAGTACCTAATTAAAAATAAAATATAAGTAAATTAATATTTGACGGTCTGTTCCAAATATGACTGATCAAAGCGAGCATTCTTTTTTCCTACGTACCATGATACCATTGGTGTTGGTCATTTTTCCGAAATCGGCCACGTCCTCTTCGCTTAGGGCTAATATCTCGTTTTTTATCACCAGCTTCAAACCACTCCATCGTCCAAAGTCGGCAGAACGCAGGGGTATAAATTTCTGTTGGTCTCTTCGCGATAAGCATAAAGAATTTCTCAATTAATCGACATCTACATTTATAATAATACCACAAACTTTTAGAGCAGTATTCAAATACTTGCATATTGATTCCCATGTACTCCTCAAGGCGATAATTGAAAGAACAACACAGCCCGTACGAGCTATGGGTAATCTGGACGAATTTGGTGCAATCGATGCGTTCTGTACTCCACCAGCACGATTCAAACATTTCCTCACAAGGGATTAAGGTTTTCAAGAACTGCGATAATGTCCATTTGTTCGAATTCAAGAATGCTTTCATTATATCCGTGCCTTCAAACTCGTACGTTGGTTGTGGATGAGTTATGAGGTGGCTGTATCTGTATTAATTTTATTTCAATATTCATCCCTTTTTTTTTTATCAGCAGTTTTTGTACTACATTTACATTTACTCACCTCAACACATTTAATAGAATTTCTCTGCTCATGTTCTCCGGCAATAAGGCGTGCTCCAGAATGGTGAGATGCCTCTTCGTAGAGACTGGTATAGATGGGCATATTGTCACTGCGGGAAATGGTACTTCGTGTATCGGCGCATCGAAAGTTTGTATGTACGTGTTCGTTGGGTTTTGATTGAAACGGTACAGAAATTGCATCACCATCAGGCTCAAACCTGTAATCAGATCCGTGCTTAATCAAATGGGGGGGAGGCCTTTAGTTGAAATGTCTCTGAAGAATGATACATACAGATGAAAGAAATTAATATAGTAAACGTCCATAGAATTTTCCCAACAATTCCTATGTCAATTTCTGTTTTGCCAAAATATTGTAGACCGTGGACGGATGTGCTCTCCAGATAATCGTTCAGAACCTCTCGCGGTGTCATCGCTTTTGTCTCCCTTTTCGGAGAAGTAATCACGTCTTTTGAGTAATTAATGATCCTCTCAGGGTTGACGTAAATTTTATCCATAGTTGTTCTGGGAATCACGTCTCTGTATTTGGCATTGAAGTGTAACAGATTCTGATTTTTGTTCTGCAATTTTTTAAACATAATCAGTGCGATTTTTTTACACTATTTAGACAATGCTTGTGATTGTTTTTTTATTGCGTGGCCTCAGCAATAGCCTTGACGTGATACTGAATTTTTTAAATGTGAAATTCTGCTTTTTATCACAGCTGAGCAGGGTCGCGTGTCAAGTGTAGAATTAAATTATTCATCGGCCGGTTTAAAATTTAATTGGACATGAGCGACACGTATGCTCAAGCCGATTTTATCACGATTAATGATACGCTACGGTATTCAATTCTACGGTGTTCAAGGTTTACAATGATCTCTATCCCTCGAAAGGTGGCCTAATGAAATTAAAAAAATATTGACGAGTTTAATTGTCATTCGATATGGTACATTTCTTTGTACGGTACACTGTCACAATATTTTACATACATCTCCTTATAAAACTAGGATTACTTCTTTATTATTGACTTCTTGAAAGGAACATAATCGGTACTCTCCGTACTTGTTCTCCGAATAATTCATCTAATTACCTGAAGCACAATTTGTTCCTCGTGTTATGTGGTTTTCTTTTTATTTACAAGATAGGACAACGAACAAAAATGTACTGTTCTACGTAACGAGTATAAATAAATAAACGATGCACAATCTGACAATAGAAAAGTATCAGCTATTTACAAAATTAGAAAGGAAATTCGAAACGCGTACAGAATTTTATACACATCACAATATGTCGTTCACGCTCATTTAATATCGACGCGGAAGCTCCTCAGACGAATTTACGTCAACGGCCGTCTGGCGCATCTCGAAGCTGTTCACAGATTTTCTTTTAGAAATCTTGAAACAGAGCCAATTGTTCCGGCGGCAACGGAGGCTGCGAACGCCAGTCGGTTTCGGGATAATCGTCGAAACAGCTTGGATCGCCTGGCGCTTTTACTCGTGGTCTTATAGGGGGTGTTAGAGCTCTTTGAGGCACCTGTTTGTTAAAAATAAAAATGAACAGTTAGAACAGACAATTAAAAAGCTTTTCCATTGAATTCATTACTTTAATTAGCTAACGATTTACCAATGGCCATTCGATCAATTTGAACCAACGATGCCTTTTTACATCATCAGCCCCCTGCCGCATATTCCCCAGCCTTTTTGTTCTGTCTGCAATTAACAGCTTCTTGATCAGGTCCTTGGCGATCGGGTCCATATGCTTCGGCCACTCTATCCTGCCGCTAAGTATTTTCTCGTAGATACCAAAGGGATTATCGTCGAAGAATGGTGGAAAACCTGCCAGCATCTCGTAGATTAGAACTCCGAGTGCCCACCAATCCACCGCCTTATTGTGCCCTTTGCTCTGAATTATTTCCGGCGCTAAATATTCCGGTGTGCCGCACAGAGTCCACGTTCTGAAAATGTCACGATCCATTGAAGATAATTATTTTGCAGCTTCACCATGTCAGCATGTTGTTCGTCGTGGAAATAAAGGTTTATTACATCGCGCGCAATTATCGAAGCTTATTCTCTGTCATTAAATAGTTGCGCTGCAGTCGATGGTATCCGGGCTTCTATCAAGATTGATAAAACAGTACGGCATAAATGCTTTGAATGTCGAGATATGCAATAGACAGTTCTATGGCAAAACAGATCATTCCGTTTACCGTTGAACACGAGGGGGTTGCTATTACAATATTTATTTCAAGAATAATATTGTCTCACCTGTCTGTGAGTTTCTTAGAGAAGCCAAAGTCGGTAATCTTCAGATGACCCTGGCTATCCAGGAGAAGGTTCTCCGGTTTGAGATCCCTGTAAACGATGTGTTTGCTGTGCAGGTATTCCAAAGCGGAGACGATCTCCGCTGCGTAAAAGCAGCTGGTGGGTCCAGAGAATCGGCCAGCTGCTCTCAAATAAGAAAAAAGCTCACCACCGGCCACGAATTCTAATAGCATGTACACCCTTGCCTCGTCTCTTCCGCTCCAGAGCCTACGATCAAATTGGTCGTTAATATTATCAATCCTCGCTTTCCTTTTTAAGCAACCGTCTTGGCTGACTTTCTTCATCGCGTTAGAAGCAACAATTCCTCACCGATCACAGCCAGCGGAATAATGTTTCAGCTTCGCAGCGGTCGGCTGGGAGAAAAGAGAAAGCAAATCCGACTTACATGTTCACTATAAAGGGATGTTTGACCTCTTTTAGCACGGTGATCTCGTTTCGTACGTGTTCCACTTGTTTCAACCTGATCACATCCACCATGGAGAGAATTTTCAGGGCAAGAGGAGTGTCCTGGTGTCTGCACAGTACCACTCTGCCAAAGGTACCCGTACCTGTGGATAAATCGTCACTCGTCAACCCTTATCACATTTTGGTCCACCTTTTACGCATTGTAAATCGATTACTCTATTAATACTGCATTCTATGAGTTGTGCGTAATACCCGGCTTTCGTTCATTGGCACCAATCGTTCACTAATTGCGCATTCAACGTGATAGAACAAAGGGACAGATGTACAGCCCTTTGTCAATCTCTCAAAGGAGTGGGCTAGAATTAACACCGCTTCCTCTAGCCGGACAAACCGTTGTTCGTGCTCTGCTTAATGTACTCTCCTGCGAAATACAGGTGACCAAAGTTGGTCCGCTACCGCGGCCAATTAAAATTAACCGGCAAATTTTATCGCACGGGGCGCAGCATTTCGCTCGCGAAGAGAGATATCCATTACGAACGCGACGAAATTGGCAGACGACGCGATATAAAGGGGCAAAACCGTGCTGTAGAATCGCGGTGCTTGCCAGCGACAGCTGAGAACAGGTGTCAATGATAGAACGACGAGCCGCTCCTGCGAGAGACGCTTTAAATGTTCTCTGTTTCTCACGAAATTTGCGTAATTCAACGTTTCGACGATCTTGAATTTTTTTGGCGAGATATAAATCAATGCCAGCTGACGGAAATTGCATTTTTACACTCCGAATAGCCTTCCTTGCTTTCTTAGTTCCTGAAACTGATAGCGATTAGAGTTCGAATGCTAGAAAAACAGTAGCCGGTCAGAGGAGATCGATGGCAGAGGAAAGGGTTGATATTTCGGGCGACAGCGTTCATTCATCACGCGATCGGTCATTTTGCTCGATATTTACGTGCGTCGGATGTTCCCTTCTCGACTTTCCCGTATGGAGATCGTAGAATTTCGGTGTCTGTCCAAAATCTGTTCCACGGCCCAGAGAAGCCACGGTATCATCGATATTCGTTTACCATTCAAACGGGACGATAATTTATTTGCTCCTGTTTCGTGCACTCGCCGGTCGCGTAATATCTTTTCTTACATTATTCAGCGCGAGGTAAAAGCCAGACGCGGCGCGTGTTGTTCGATTTCACGCGGAAATTAGGATAGCGTGACGACGACTGTTTAGAAGAAACAGCGAAAATCACCGTTTCACCTTTTTTCTCTTCCATCGACACTTCAATCGAATTTCACCGTGAATGGAAAGAATTCTCCTTTCCGGTACGAGAGTTTAATCATTCGGTGAATCATTATTAGAATGGGGAGGGCGATCGAAAAATCAGTCACGAAACACCTGCACCACTGTGATCCCGAGTTAACTCGGGCTTAACGAGCAGTTAAATATACACGCTCCGCGGCCTCTCGCACTCTCCAGTGGCCCATTTCCTCGCTTCGAGGGTGGCTCGCCTCTCGTCTGACATTTTCCTCGGAAGAATTAGTAGCGTGCAACGAGGATCGTTTACGTCTCTAATTAATTTCGCGAGCCTACCGAGTGATTTGAAACGCAAGTACGCAACATTTGCCAAACGATCAATCAAATGCTATTCTGTTCGTCTACCGATAGGGACAAGTGTAGAAAGCTAGTCGAGGTAAAGTTCGAGCGTTTTCCCAGTGAAAGGCGAGAAGACGAATCGCATTGACGTGCTCACCTATGGTTTTAATGATTTCTAGATCGTCGATGTCGTATCGCGGGGAATCCTCCTGCGATCCTTCCTCGTCAGACGTCGTGTCTCCCGACATGCTTCGCGCCCGCTTCTGTTGTCGACGGTGTTCAGAGAAAGTTGCTGATTTATTTCCCGGTACAGCCGCGGACACGTGGGAAAGAAAGGAAGCACGGTTCAACGATCCACTCGCGATATTCTTAGATCGTGTGTCCACCGGTTGATCCCAAAGCTCGTTCTCCTTAATTGTTTCCACAAGTCTTAGCGTTCTGCGATTCGACCGACGCGGATGGATTCCGATGACCAAGGCCCGAGTACCGAAACGCAGGTTCGCTTAATACCTGTGCTCGACAGGTGTCTATTTAAAAGTTTACAAAGATTCCTCCCTTTTCCTTAAAGTCTCCGAGCAGAGCGCAGCTCCAAGTTTACACCGGTATATTTATCGCGAGCTCCGCCACTGTCAACGACCCTCTCTTCCACGGTTTCTCGCTCAGAGCGGTGAAAATGTGCGCGATGATTTCACAAGTGTCATTTACGACTGTCAGCATGCACCGTTGTGGCGATCGGGGAGCGGAGAGGGGTAGCGCTGCTTCCCTCGTTTCCTCCTCGTTAATGTACGCAACCCGTTTTTACGTGGCCCGGAGTTTGTTGATTTAGAACGGAGCGCACGTGTTACGTGTCTCTCTACGATTGCAGCACTACCGCTTTTCAGAAGCGGTCATCATCCTTGATGGGCCTGCACGAAAGGCGGAAACGAAGCGTGGACACCAGTTTCCCGAAGTCCGCGTCCGCTATCAACTTCTTCCGCACTGTCCTCCGTCGTCCGGGTCAGGGAAAGCAGCGTCGAACGATTTGTAAAATTTGCAGCAAGTGGCAGGGGATGAGATGTCGACGGACACGCGTGTGGATCGCAGCACGGTGTCGCGATCGGTCGAGCAGGACCAGTTTCCGACGGTGATCTGGCGTGCCCCGAAAGATCCTGGATGGAAGAGTGCGCGAGGATCCTAGTATGTCTTCTGTCACATGATCCCTGGTGCGGTTCGAATGCCAAGCAGAACTAAACTGGTCACCGAGGGGTCTCAAAAGACTGTCTATCCTTCTCCTGCCCCCCTCTCTCTTCCCCTTGACCCCACCAACCCTTTTCACCGCGTTTCTCTCCCACCTCGTGCAAGTATACAGACACTGGGAACTCTCACTGAACACATCTCCCGTGGACCGGGTCTCTCCTCTCTTCCCGTAGCAACCGGAGAGCGGAATGATTTATAGACAGCGCGAGCACGGAAGATTCGCGGCTGGTCGCGAAGATAAAAGGCGGTGTTTAAAAATACGGGCCGCGGCCAGAATGAAATCGTGGACCCGCTGTCGTGGCGAACCCGTTGCGTCAACGCGGCACGGATTAAAAGCCGGCCGATTTGTCAAAAGTGCGGGACGAACGGGTTACCTTCGTTTCCCAAACCGACCCCGTGAATCATGCACGCTGGGAAGACGTGGGCTGCTTGGATTTTCTCTTTTATGTAGACATCCCGTCATTTCTGTAGGAAAACCTTTATCACGGAGGGGATGAAACGGGTGCGCGGGACACGCGACCGCATTTTATTTCAATTACTTATTCCACGATGCACTTGCATCCCGTTTAACGGCATACGATGCTCGAACAGTACCGAGAAATGGTTGCGAACGATGTATAAACAATTTCGAAGCGCGCGGAGACGCGAAGTAATCGCGAGTGATCAGCGAATACGTCGAATTTTGCTTATTTTTGACTCTGGCCATCGTCCAGATGCATTTCGGCGATCTTGTTCGCGACGTGACGACGGAGGACTTTTCCATCGACTCTCGCGAGCGGTCCCCGACACGTACAAGCTTCCCTGAAATTTATCCAGCTACTTTCTGGAATCGGGAGGGCGGCATTGTTCGTGGAAGTTCGATCGTTCGCTTCGTAGGCGTCTCGAAATTGGACCGGCTCGCGCAGCCTTGGCGGAGGACAAGTATAATCCCGAGGATGCGACTCCAATTTGTAGTTCTTGTTACGAATAACATGCAACACGCCTATAAATAACGGTGATGCCGGCACTTTAATATTTACATTTCTAATAATAATGCCGCGACGCGTTATCGGTACACCGGGACGATTAACCGCGCGCGAAACGCGGTCTTTTGATACGTCATGCGATTTTTTATGCGCCAGAGGATCTGAGACCTCGAGCGGAGGTTCGAAGCGTGCATCTGGGTATTAATGAACGCATAGTTATTGACATGGCCTCGAGATTTTCACTTGTCCGCAGTCGATTATCGGTAACCTAAAATGAAAATACCTAATATCTTCCGGGACTTTATTTTACGGACTCATCCCCTGCCAAGAACCTCTAACTACGTACATCAGCTGATTTGGTTCCCTCGAGTATCGCTGTTTACTTTCTAAGCATCTCATTGCGCCCAAATTCCTAGTCGTTCATTCTTTGTGAACGCTCAATTTGACTTAAACGTAAAATCATTAATTCTATTTGTATTTAATTAAAAAATTCTATGAAACATATACCATTAGCACAAATTGTTTAATCGTTACGCCGTTACATTCAGTTCTTTCATTTATTTTGTCTACGAAGGGAAAGCGCTATTAAGTGATATAGATCGGGCTTCAGTCAGACGCGACCCCACAGCGCTTCTTCTTTCATGAATTTTGTCGTTCCGATTGAGAAAGCAGTAGTAACGTCGCTGACACGTTTTTCCACACGCTTCTGATCTCATCTCCGTCTGTTAATATTCACCTCTCCTATTTCCGATGGTGTAAAAGCGAACGACCCGGGAGGATTCAGGAATAATGCGGTCTGATAAATCTTCCTGGATAAATAGACTCGAATCGTCGAACGAATATTTTCTGTTCGCTCAGCGACACAGAGACGACGATATTGTACCTCGACTATTTTTACAATTCGTATGTACCACGACACGGCTGGAACGAGACGGCTCGTCCTTTCGAGCGAGTAATTAGCCGCTGTCCAAGCACCGACACTGACGGAGAAGCGGGCAATTCGTTCTACGCTCGCAGAAATATCGCGTCAAAGCCCAGGAAGTTGTTCACCGTAATGACGTCCGTGGTCGCCCACGATTTCTGGATGCGAATCAAGCCCGTGTCTATCCGTTTAGAATACTGGGAGACACGTGTTTCTCGATCGAGGGGATCCTTCGGACAAGCGGTTTTTATTCGTCACAGAATAGACTACCGTATGCTCTATTAATTGTTGCGTTAATACGTGAGAAAAGCGCAGAAAGGATCTCTGAAAGCTTCTTTGCGGGAACAGGGATTCGTCTCGTGGTCGGCTTTCCCTATTGTTGTTGCGGGACTGACGACGTTACTTTCCCGACCATACAGGTATGTTTCATGAATCGTAAAGGTAACCATCCTTCGATGGTTCGCATGGGCGTACAAAATGATGCGTGGGTTGCACACTTGCTCGGACGGGCGAGCTCGTGAATAGCTAATTCGAGTTATTAACATCCATTATTCTATTTTATACAAATACCATTCCGTAACACGATGGAATCTGCGGACAGCAGGCACGTCTTTGCGACGCTTAGAAAAGGAAAATCGTTGTGGGAGCATCGCGGGCGAAGAACCGCCACTCCCGACAGCGACTTTATCGCCTAACGCGTCAATGCACTCTTGCACGCGATACAAAAGAATGTGCAGGAGCATCTAGGTGCGTGTTGAGTTGCCGGGTTCCCATGGAACACGCGTTACGTAGCTTCTACGCGATATTTTCAAGTATCCGCCAGGTCCCACGGTAGGCTTCCGGTTCCGTGGTGCGCCGTCGGCTTCCGGTGGCACGACAATTTTCCATCGACGTGGATAGCGGCGGTGCGGTTGAGTGGCTGCAAAAGTAATCACACGCTGCACACCGTTCGTCGCGATTTTATTGTAACAGGTTGCAAGTTGGAGAAGAGGCAGAAAGTCGGAGGAACGGTTACTCGTTTCTTCTAATACTTACAATTCAGTGACAAAGAGTTTACGATGCAATTTCCTCGCCCGTTCCCTTGACTTTCTTTTCCTCTGGAAGGGCCAGAGCGATCTCGTTGCTTTCGTTTTGTCGTTTCACAATCACGCCGACGGACTAGGCTGTAAAACACGCGATTGTAACGTTACAATGGATTTTAAAGAAGGATGTAACGGACGTAACCCGGCCAGCATTTTTCCCCGACCTTGATCCTTTTATCCATGAAACGTGGCGCAGGTGCTTACCTGGGCGGTCAGGATGCAACCCGGGCCCGGTGGCCGCTCGTCCGTCGTGTTTCGAGCCAACCCGAAACCGGAAGTACCGCTTTCTGCCTTGCTGCCCACGAACAATGAGATCGAGAGATTCCTGGACGTGGACGCGAGCACGATGAAACGGCGTGGTGCTCTATCGACACTGGCCATCGAAAGTATGCCCCCCGAAGGGGTGAAGATCTTCGGCGAAGTACGCTACGAATCGTAAATCCGCTGAGCGTTTGATAATGAAATATTCATATCAGGTAATGGTAGAACGTAACAGTTGCTTCGACTTACCAGCATGCGCAACGGTGTATAAAAAGAAGGGTGATACCTGTCATTGACGAGGGAGATATCGAAGGCGTAAACGTGTACATTTTGGTGCCACGCACCTGCATGCGCGATAAGTAACCCTAACTTTAGCCTCGAAAATCCACGGGAACACGTGGACGGTGTGCTACTCATTGCCACCCGCTTCTCGGGTTAACGGAAAATCGTAGCTTCGATCCCCGTACAGCGATACGGAGACAATTTACATTACGCGTATCGTTTCGTGCGTCACCCCTATGATTTCGTGCATACGAATATAAGAGATAGCACAATTGCGCTACATCGTTTGGCCACGTTCTCTATCCGGGTTCGTTCGCGCGATCGATACAAGCACGGGGACAATGAGAAAATCTTTTCACGCTCGCCGCTGTCGTATGCGGACAGCAACAGGTGTGACGCAACAGGTAAAATCAAACGTTGGCACGGTGATTCGTCGCTTATCGAACGGGTAGATTTTATTCCGCTGACAAATTCTCCGAATACCCGCGTACACGCATGTCATTCGGCTCGTGCGAGTAGCGCTTCAGAATTGCCCCGAGCTGGCACACGCTTTTTACCGCGCGCAACTAAATAGGATGACGCGCGAAAACAGGATACAAACGATATTCTCCAAACGTTTCGCCCGCGGGCTTTTCTGCGTGGACAATGAGCGAGACGAATGCACTTACTTGTTGGTCGATGCGCGACAGGTGTTGGGGTCGAGAGTCTCGCCGCGAATCGCGCGACTTCTTTCCCCCGACACATTCTTCTTCTGGCCGCGCGACAGCCGCATTTCCGGTTAGGTACGCGTGCCCCTCTTCCACGTGGCCGGACATTTAGCACGACGAACGCGCGTTTCGTGTCCCTCGCCTATGCGGCGAAGGAAAGGTCTTCGCTTGTTGCCAAGTCGAGAAGAGCGTTTCCGTGTGCCACGCGTGTGGTGCACGAAGCGACCGCAGCAAGAAATCAAGCACGGGCATAAAACGTTATCGTTGAACAATTTCGTTTCGCGGTTTTTGTCCATCCGTATAAGCCACGGAACGAGCTGCAGTCGCTGCTGATTCACGATTCCAGCTCGTTCCAGGCTCTCGTCTGGGTAGGAACGCGAACCGCGTTTCGACGTTAACGATCTCTTATCTTCGCATAGCCTGATTCCTCGCCGCGTTATGACGCTGCTCGATACTGGTTATATAAACGCGAGGCTGCGAACGATTTCTGTGATCCCGAAGAGTTATACCCCGGTCCAAGACCAGCAGCGAATCCCGAGCAACTTACTCCGCACCCCGACGAACGACTCGATGTTTGAAAGCTGATCGTGGCGGTCGATTATGTTCGCCGGCGAGTTTAGAGCCGTGGAGAAGCATTTTTTCCGTGCTTATCGCGGTGCAGAGCCGGACGCTGTGTATGACACGGGAGCTCCACGGGCCTGTTATTTAAATCCCCCGTGAATTCTTCCAGTGCCATTTACAGAATCCAAGCTTGTCCCTGGGCGAGCTAGATAACCATTCGTCGAAGTTGCAACTAGTTAGAAAATCGTGTATATATCTACCCGGAAGGTCAATAACCGATTCGATTGCGCAACTGGATAACGTAATACATGTTTTACAGCTGCCCGATTCGCGGAGCAAGTCGAGCTATGAATTAACGAACTCGAAAAAATGCGCAACGCTTCCGCGAATTCTTGGACGAGACAGGCGCAAGAACCGCGGGGAAAGAAACGAATTCTTGCCGGATAATTCACGACCGGAGCATTGTCGACTATTTCTTTCTCGCTTCTTGCCTGTTCCGTCACGGAACAACGATCCTTCCCGGAAACCGTGTCGGCCGTATCTGCCGCAGCTTGCCACGATTCGTTCTCCAAGCGTTCGCCACGCTCGTCCTTCTAGTTCCGCCGATTTCCCATCGTTTCTATTCTCCGCCTTGCTTCCCCACTGATTTCCCGATTTACCACTACCATTGTTCCACCAATTGTTCATCCTCGAATTCGACAGGCGTCGCGTCTTCATCCAGCTTTCCTCTCAGCTTTTATCTCCTCTTTTCATTTTCTTCCTTGCGCCACGAACAATGACTAATCAATTACGAATGGTCTAGGAAAATTGTTCAGCGTCGAATCGTTAGATCGGAGGTTCATTTTCTTTCGTTTTCTTTTTTCATATGTATCTAGGGGACGCGCGGAGGTACCGTCCGTTTTGTTACTTGGCAAACATTCATTCGATCGGCTTCCAGTGATCTGTTGTAAAAGATGAAACGGTCCGGTATGCGAGGGAACACGGCCGCCGTATTTTCCCGTCTGGTTCTCACGATCCGAATCTTCCCAGTGCGCGCCGTATGTACCTGCGATTCTTCAACGACTCTATCTGCAAGTCCCTTCAGTTCTCAAGCCGCTCTTCCGGTCATGCTATCATTCCGCTTCTCACGCTTGGATCGAACATAGAGACATACGAGCAACACGCCATAGAAGAGAATAGCCTCTCTATTTCTCTCGATAATGCACTTTACGTTTTTCCCTTCTCTCGTCAAGTAAGCTTGAAGTTTTAAGAAGACTCCGAGAGATAATCTTTATTGACTCTTGGTGACACGCTATCAATTCGGAAGCGGGGAATCGCGTGGAAGTGTGTCAACGGCTCTGCGTTATCGATCATTTTCGCACCGACTACGCGACAATTCTTCAGTTTTTCCGTACACGATGTGCTCGTTGAAACGCACCGCGAGATGCACGGTGATTTACGACGTCGCGGCTACATGCCGTTGTACAGTTCCAGATCTCGCAACAGCCGCAAAAGACAATTGCGACGTTCTGACCACCTTCGGCAGAACTTTTCGCGGGAATTCGATTTCTTTTTCAAATAGGTCAGACATCTGTCGTTAATTAGTAAGTAGTTCGCGATTTGCCGTACGTTCCTACACGTTTCTCGATTGACGCTCGAATCGAATCGGCGGCACATGATTCAGGGGAGTAGAAAAAAGCGCAGCGCGCGGCATCACGGCCGTTAATAACGGCGTGGAATATGCAATCGATGCGTTAGCATGCATTTTCTTGTCCGGCGATCGCGCGTGCTGTTTATTGCATTGCACAGACACACACACACACACACACACACGCTTCCCTTCTGCACCGTTTCTTTACTGACCTTCGTCAAACTGCAGCGTTTCTTTGCTCGTAGTTATTTTCCGTCGGTCATTGCGTAACGCTTACAAAACGCCGCGGTATCGAGCGTCATTCCGCGACAAGGGGCCCCCCTCGCTAATTTCGCGGGGGGTGGCTGTCGTGGAAAATCCGTGGAACGCCAAGAGTCGCCGTGCTCCACGCGAACCCCTTTCGGAGGAAGGGAAAAGGTGAGCGCGTTCGGGGGAAACTTGGAAAGAATTTGACTCTGATGGCGATTATTGCAATCCCGCGTGAGAAAAATGAGAGCGGATGACACGGACGAGTATTCTCGAGGAAGAATGGGGCAACCTGGAAGCAGCGAGATAGCAAGGAAGCCTGAAATTGCTCGACGAACAAGTTTGCGGCTCGCGGCTTTCGAAATCGTATTGAATCATCGCGTAGACTTGCTCTTTGAGAAACGTGGTCGTTCGAGTTACGTGGGTGAACTCTTGCCGCGCGATAGATCGTCGTTCTCCGCATTCCAAGATACACGCTACGCGTGAAAGTTGGCGCGCGACGCTGGATGCGAATGCCAGTGTTACTATCGGTGTTCTTTTTTTTGTTCTTCATTAGCCACGATATACAAAACGAGATCGGGTGTAATTAACGATACTGCTGCTTAATCCGTTACGACGTCAGAGGGAATGTGGAAGCTGGATGCTCCGATCAATGATATAGGCGCGTCGAAGGATGCATGGACGGTCGGCAAGGTGAATCAAACGGATCGAACTCATTTCCCGAGGTAAGAATCGCTTCGATTCTCATTGCGCAATGTTTCTCGCGGCGCGGCGTTGTTCCTCGTAGCGAGGTCGGAGCGGAGGAATAACGGTGACCATAGAGAGGACAGTGACCCGATGAAAATCTGAAGTGCACAAGAAAGAGAAACCGTTGAGAAACGTGCCCCCTCGCATGCTATTGAAACGAAACAGATTTCACCGGCGATCTTTCCTATCGATACAATGTTCGTGACATTTAACTGAATGGACGCGGGAACGAGGAAACGATCGTTTCTAAGCAACAACGAGTGGATCGAAGAATGCCTGGCGGTTGAGAATGATTGATTCGACATCTAGGCTGTATTAGAGTATGCGGAAATTCTCCTTTTTGTTACACTGGGACTTTAAAGGGTTTCGACGGAAATCGGGGGTGGCGTTAAATATATTCTACTCGTCAGCTTCGAAATGATACTTACAGAGGAATAATCCCCATGTGTTTTATGGAGGATTGCGCTCGGTACCGATCGCCATTGGTACCGTCGTCTTCTTCGTTGCCTCCCATCCCTCCCTGACTGGTAGTACCATTTTCAGCTTCGAGAGTCCTGCCGATATTTCACTGTTGTACAGAATCAGCGTCACATTCAAGTCCCTTTCTACGATAACTCTGAACTAGACCCGACCGGGGCTAATAATACGGAACACGATACTTCAAGTCGAATTCCGTGTTCCGTGATCGAACTAGCAGAGTCACCATGAAGCGCGGTATCTTCTTGGTGCCGATGAAAACGTCACGCGAGCACGAAGAAGTAGCAGCAGCAAAAGAAGAAGAAGAAGAAGAAGAAGCAGAAGGACAAGTTAAAAGAAAGAAGAGAAGGGGCCCCGGTAGAGTCGGCCAAGGAAGAAGAGCGGCGGTTGTTACGTGCGTGTACAAAGGAAAAAAGGAGGCAGGTTCCAGCGGAGGCTTTTAAAGTCGTAGGAGCGCGGTCGGAGGACTTCGTGAACCGGTTGCTCGGAGTGACGTGAGTGAACTGAGGCTGCAGCCTGGCAGGTAACGCCAGGTAAACTCCAGCCGACCTGGGATACACAACGCGAGAGAAGGAGAAGGTGGCTGGCTGGCTGGCTGGCCGGCCGGTCGAGTGGCCACCCAGCCGTAGAGGCAGGCGAGGACGGCGTCAGGGTTAGGGTAGGCCTAGCACGGGGCTAATACAGGGTTAATGCAGAGCTGGCGCTGAGTTGGACAGAGTTAGAACAGGCTCCCCTCATTCTGGAGCCGAGAGTGTCCTACAAGGATTTTGCGCATGCAAAGAGAAAAAAAAAGGGCCGAAAAGGCAATCTGCTCAGTCGGTCGACCTGGAGAGTCAGCCTGCGGCCACAGGTCCAAGTCATTGGTGAGGGACGCGGTGAAGCAAGGATAGAGAGACAGAGAGCAAGAGATAGAAGCGGCAAAACGAACAGAGGGGAAAGAAAACGAAGGTGGGAGAGATACCTGGTGCGGTGTGTTGCGTGTGACTCAGCCAGGTACGAGCGAATAGGCCAACAGCAAAAGCTGTGTGCACGAGGCGTACACACGCATACATGTACAGAGTGATCGAGAAATAAGGGCCCAGGCATGGTTTTCCGGTGAAGCGGCGAGGATGATCGAATGGGGCCCATGCTTCGGGCACGTGGCATCGGCCCGGACGGCGAATATTTGCGAATCCGCTCCCCGCCCTTTGCTTTAGTCTGATCTTTATTCCGGCAACGCCGTTCGGGACTAAAACACTGAACGGAGACAGGTTTACACGCTTGCAATGATGCACGAAGATTGTTCGTTCTACGGTCGCGGCTAGATTCGTGCTGTATCAAGAGCAAGGTATTAATAACGCGGACGACTTACGCGGTACCGATGATTTCACGTGCACCGAACCATGATACGTTCCCCATCCACCGATTCCACGTAGCTCGTGGGAAAGCGTTTCCGCGGGTTTATTTAACGACGCTCACCCCGCGCCTTTATGTTCCCAATAAAATGTCGATAGCGTGATTGAACTCGAAGCCGCCGCCTTCCCTTCTGGAAACTCTTCGCGGTGGGGCGCTAAATCACCCGCGACTCACTCCTCCCTCAGCGAACTTTGGTTCTTCTCGTTTTCACGTGTTCCCGATAATCCCGATGACGAAGAAATCCAAGCAATTTATCCACGACTCAGTTGCGATCGGCCGGCGAAGGGTCACCCGGTATGTTCGAGACTGAATCCAGCAGAGCGTGACTTTTCACGTGTAGTCGTGATGGAGCGGGGTACGATCGTAGGCCAGCGTACAGCAAGATAAACTTTGATAGAATGTACACGGTGGCTTTCGAGAGCCAAGAACCTCTGCGATGCAAAGACCTCGATGGACACGGATTGTCACAGGCGATTCTTCACTTTTTTTTTCCCTCTGGTGGGTTCTGTCGGTTCGCGCCGCTCATTTATCCGGCCGCTCGCGTTTCCCATCGTCGCTCCCTTTCGTGCACACGTTATTATCATTCAACGCTAACAGGACCTCCGTTAAGTGTCCGAAAAGAGGTAGAACGTTTCCTCGCGATTCCTTGTCGCCTCGATCGTGTTCGCACGTTTTATTCAATTCCCGGACAATTATGTATCTCTTGTAGCTATCGGTATGAGCGTGTAAGATTATTCCCAGCACGGTGAAGAATAATAAACACTTCTCGTGAACTATTAACTAGCAATGTTAATTAACGAGATCTATCTCATGATCGGTTCAAGTTTCGACTTTTTACCGTTTTTAATCGGTGCTAGAAGAACGCCGTACGTGGTCGGTGAGATGTTTTAACACCCCATCCGGAACGGACGCCGGACTTGCGGTACTCTTTTTTAATTATCCCTCGCACAGTTGCCTCAGGTAGACGATTTAGCCGATCGTTTTTCGGAGGCTACTTCCTCGTTTCGCGCGTGGGCATCGACGTACCTCGCTTCCTTCGAGGATTGCCATGACCATCGCGGCGCGACTGCACTAGGCGCATGGAGAAATTCTACGGGGAGAGCTGATGCGCACCGCTGAATCCCGAGGTCAGCGACTCGTCGACGGAGTTAGTGGAGCGCTTAGGCTGCGCTCCAGGGATTTTACGAATTGGTGCATGGTCGGTGGCGGAAAGGGTGGAAACGGCTGGGAAGACGATGCCATCGGAGGACGCCGATGGCGGGGTATTAGAAGCGAAAGAATCCCGCGCGGCAGTTAGACCGGCCTGTTGCCCGAAACACTTACAGACCAGGAAGAAAAAAGAATTGTGTCCGATGACTGGCACAAAGTTAGAAAGTTAGCTGGTAGCTCTCCCAGGCTTGTATGTTTCGTCGATCAGCCGTTAAGCTTCCTGCGATTCGTAGGACGGCAGCAATGTTGTAGCTATTAATGCGTTTAATCGGGAAGCAGCTATTTTTATCAGCAGTAACGGTGCGTACGCGGCAATTCCCTGTCACCACCCCGCCTCGTTTCCTATCACTTACGTTTCCCTCGGACCCGACATCCCGAGGCCGGTCCACGTGCTCGCTTCTTACCCGTTTGCGCGTTCCTCCCGTCGTTGCCGTCGTCATCGGTAGCAACTTGTAGCGCCGTGATTGCCCACCGCGTTCTATCTCTCCGTCCCTTCGTGCTGTTCCGCTCATGAGCCACGGAGTGTACGCAGGTGCATTAACCGGACATCCAGCACCGTAACGTTGGCCTTAGAGACGGGAGGATGGAACGGCGAAAGAGGACGGCGTGAAACGGAGTCGAGGAACGGAAAGGGACGAGGGAGGTGTACAAGAAAGGAAGGAGAGAGCACCCGGTGTACTAGAGTTAGCCGCTAGAGCAAATGGCTGGGATACGAATTCCTTCGCCGTCGCCACGGTTCTAAACCGCGAGAAGGCTTCAAATCCAAAGTTGCCCTCGCGCGTTGAAAGCCAGCGATGCGGCTTACTCCCAATGGAATGTGTCTCTGCCTCGACTTCGTACCGCGTAGCCGTCTTACGTTCCAAGTCCCCGTGAACATATTATGCTTCATCGTGCAGCTGGAAAAGTTACCGATGCCATTCCTCGTGCCTTAACACGACCGAGAACGAGGGTGAAATGGTAGCGCAGAAACGGAGGGTAGAAGCCCTGAGATG
The DNA here is from genome assembly GCA_023838395.1 of Holcopasites calliopsidis. Taxonomy (NCBI): domain Eukaryota; kingdom Metazoa; phylum Arthropoda; class Insecta; order Hymenoptera; family Apidae; genus Holcopasites; species Holcopasites calliopsidis. The sequence continues at coordinate 1,322,675 of JALHAQ010000011.1, forward strand.
TACGCGAATCAGTACGAATCCGTTCTCAGCTGCAGCCAACCGATTCACGCGTGACTGTCGATGCTCGCGTATTGCACGCTGCGAATCCAAACCGACTACCATTGACGTCAAACGTTACGCAGCTTTGACAGTGACCCAAGAACGTCGACGCACCGGTCTGCATCTTCACAGCATCGCACCCGGAGACCGTGGAAACTCGAAGCTCGAGTTGGTCGCGATATAGGCTTACCGGTAACGCGAGTCCATTAATCCGCGACAGTTCGGAGCAGCACCAAAACGGTACCGCTGGTACACGTTAGCCCTTGCCAGACGCGCTGCAGGAAGATTCGAAAGCTTGGCGACGCGCCAACGTACCGAGACGTGTGGCGGAGGAAAAGCACCTCGCTGCATCACGGACAGGTGCTCCGGAGCGATTCTTTCGAAGTTGCTCGCAACTCGTACGCTCGGAAGCAGAACAGAACGCGGTCTGGTAAGACGTCGTAAATATAAAGTCGGAGGAATTCGAGACGCGATATTATGTCCGGCCGAGTCGCCTTCTGCCCTATAGTCCCCGGCCGCATCCTCGAGGAGAGAGACCGCTCCCGTAGTCGCTTTTCACGAGAAACTGGTTTTCGTCGCGCCACCGACGGTATCGCGAGAGCCACGGTGTTCTTAAGACCCGGTCGCTGTACTCACGGGAGTCGGGTAATGCGGCTTTAATGCACGAAGATGCAACACGAGACGCGTCCTTCCTATCGACTTTAAACGAACTCGATCGGAGAGAAAGGGTGGATGCTCGGAGACTTAGCCATCTCATCGGAGAAATCCGCGATTCCTGTATCTTTCGAAAAATCTCCATCGCAATTACGTAGACGTAGGAGATCGATCTGTGTGTCTCGCTTAACCCGATTTCACTGGGGGGAAAGAAGCGGTCTCGGTTGAACAACGTAGGAAGAGGTATGACGGTTCACGCGTGAGTTATCTTCGCGGGTTCACGTCATCTCGCTCGTCGGGCTATAATAATCGTTACGTACAAAAAACTGGTTTCCCAGAGCCTCTGACGACCACTTTATCTAACGACTATCTTTTATCTGATTACGCGTGGCCATGGCTCTGGAAACGGCCCGGTTTTCGTTCCACGTACCGCTCTGCCTGAAAGCTCGCTGGGAACTATGCGCGATCCTCCAATTCACCGCTCTGCATCTTTTCGACAGAGTCAGATAAAAGTCCTCGACACCTAGTCCCGTCTTCGATCTGATCGAAGGGAACGCTTAGAGACGAGTGCGCACATCTTCGTTGCCCCTTCAGTCGATACATCTGGGAATGATATCGGTTTAGCACCGTGAATCCCTTGATTCGCTTGTGCCTTTTGAAACGGGGACCGTCTCGGCCACCGTAATTTCTTTAAAACGATACGTTCTGAATTCTAAGCGACGCGATGCGCGTACCGTGCATTCGTAGCGAGCGTTTCATCAAAACGAGGCGAACGGATCCGCCCGGTTGGTACATTATGCTTTTCAGGGAATATTTTTCTTCGTGCGAGACAAGCACGTACGTACGTGACGGCCGCGGTTACAGCTTACCCCTCTGGGAATAACATTTCCGCCGCATTACAAATTCCTCTTTGTACGGGCTGACGGAAGTCGACTATCGTGCGCCGGTTCCCGACCCTGACCCAACGAACCTGCTGCTCCTGAAATTCGTCGACGTACGGCGGCTTTTAACGCTCACGTTTCTTTGTCTTATTACCGAAAATTCATTCTCAACTTTTGCATAACTCTTCGATTAGAACGCGTCTCCTGCTTACGGAGGCTGTCTGTAATTTCCCGCGAGCGTCGCCAGCCGCAACGATCGCGATGCGTTCATTTAGATTGTCGATATTCGTCGGATCCGGCGATCGAAGGAAAATGCCGCCTCGGCCGTGGCTCTTCGTAACAGGTGTTGGACGCGGAGGCGCAGTGTTTGGTTTGCTTCAACAGGTAAGAGCTGCAGCGGCGGCTCGCAGGCAACGAACCGTTTCGCAGGTGAAGCTCGCAGCTGCGAAACAAGACGGAGCGAGGGACGGAAGAAGAAATCGCTCTATTTGACACGCTGTCCGTCCGTCAGCTTTATCGAGTCGATTTCGACGAACACTTCGAACGCCTACCGAAACGTTTTACGGCTACAGATAAAAATCGATTTCGCGAGCCTTCCGGTGTCTAAGGCTCTACCACGCGCATCCTTGGTAATCGAAGTCCGCCGTTCGTTTGCTCGGCGATATTTGCGTGCGACTTCTTTCCGCGCGGGATGTAAGATGCGACCCAGCGGCGATTTTTACCGAAGCTTTCTAATCCAGCCGGGTCAGTGTACCTTCGCGCCGCTTGTTTCCCTGGTAGAACGGACATCGCGCGTGATGCGTGCCCGACGTAAGTAGAGCCCACGGTCGATGGACACGACGGACACGTTGGAGGCGCATAAACACACATAGAAGTGGAAATGTCAGGATCGGCAAGTGAGCTCTGCCGACCGAGTTCGCCGGAGACACGGCTGGCCGCCTGTGGCTTCGCTCTGCCGCGTCTCGTCTCTCCTTTTCTCACAGACCCGTACGTTCCTCTTCCCTCGCGATCCCCATCTTTTCCCTTCTTCAAATTCTACCGCGGGCGTCCACCACCGTGTCGCAACCCTCCGTGGCTCGGCGATGGATGGCCTAATGGTGTCTTCCATGCTGCAGGTACACCGTCTACGGGGGTATCCTTGAAACGGGCGGCAAAGGAAAACGGTGAAAAATGAAACGTGAAAAAGATCGTTGCCTGCCGACGATGACTCGACGTATGCTCTGTGATCGGCTGAAGAAACCAGGAGGGCTCGCTTTCAAACTGTTTTATGCCCGGACGAAGTTGCGTTGAACATTGTTCGAGAAGAAAAGGCAGCAGGCAACGCTATTGAAAATTTATGAAATCTAGTTTTTCGTACAGGCTTACGTTCCAACAGGTGCATCGGTGTTAGCGTAGAAGGCAATGCTTTCCCATCGTCATAAGAATACAACGAATCGGTATTTAATACTTTAACGATGCCGCAAATTCTCCACGACTTCAACATGCATCAACGATTAGGGGAATCGCAGCAGGTTCACGATTATGAAATTCGCGGCGACCCCGTTGTTAATCGCGACGAGTACAAGTCAAATCGCCGCTCGCGGTGGATACAGCTTTTTCTCTAGCCCGTTACGCGTGCGTCGTGAATCTTTTCATTGAGCTACTTACTGTCTGTCGCGGTGCTGAAAAAATTGTGCTACTGGTCTTTCACCGAGGTTTAAATAGGAGACCCGGATTTTTCTCGAAATCTTGTGTACATTGGTAGGTACATGTCGGATCAGCCAGTAAGCGGATTTAGTTTTCGAGGATAGCGACAGTAGGTAGAAGTTAGCAGCGAGCGCGAAAGAAGAACGAACGGGCGAGGCTCAGTCTTGCAGAGTGCCGCTATTAGCTCATCGCACTATGACTAATTACGAGCTCAACTTACCCCGGTATGGCCGATACGGACCTATAAACGCCCACCACTATCGCGAATCATTGTTCCTCTCCGCGTCTTTGCGTGCTCCTTCGTCTCGGTTCTCCTGGCTTCTCCTCTTTTTAATTCTAATATCTCTTCGCGTTACGGTCACTCGGGGGTACCGAAGCGATTCGCGGTAGCTTGCGCTTGGAACCGAGGCTCTGTCACGGATCTGACCTCGCGCACGCTCCCTTATGAAAATGATTTACTCCTAACAAGCCGGCGTTTTTCTTTTCTTCACGAATTTCATAGCTCGGCGACTCCTGCGTTCCTGGAATCGCGCTCCTCGGGGGTACGATCGACAAGCGTGGAACGAGCGCACCGGTTACGCCGGTGATTATCGCGCCGCGAATCTGCAATTGCAATGCCTCTCAATTAATCTTTCCACGCGTATCCCCCGTTCGGCTAGGACAGACGCGGATTCGATTCGGCGATACGTATCTCGTTCGCGACGCGACTTAGCGTAGTCATAAACGGAAGAAGCTCGGACTTGTGAACGGATTCGTCCGAGCGTAATCTGTAGCGCGGGATCGAGTTGGCGGCGACTTCTCGCCTCCGTAATTTAGGAGGAAACGATTTACCGTTTCCGGTAAATGGGCAGCAGCAAAGCGTGTCCGCGTGTAGAGTCACGCTTCACGATGGACAGAACTGGCTGATTAACAAAAAAGCGCGTTTGTTAGAGCGTGTATACCGCGAAGCGACCGCTTAATTTGGAAGGTACCGTTACGACCCGCATAACGTAACACCTCGAACGACTAAATGTTAGCTGGAGGATTTAATTACATATTGCGAGCGCGTTGCTAATTGCGGTATTCACGCTTCGAGATAGGCGAGCGCTTGCTGAAATTATTAATTAGACAAATTCTAGCGGAGATCCGTTCGATGAAAGGGTGAACGCATAGAACGGCTGTTAGAGGATTTCAGATTGCTCCTCTGAAAGGAGATGAACGAAATTCTTTCTTCTAATACTTTTCTATGCTCACTGTGCGGCGGATATTGCGGTTCGCGCGTACCTACCATTGTTTCGAACGTTTCTGTCAGTATCTTTCCACGAATGAGACGATTTTACGGTGGAGGACTCGGAGTGCGAACGACACGGAAGGCAGGAGAACATCCTGTGTCGCAGGACCCCTCTTCACGCTCTGCTGACTTTACTTCGTAACGCTGACTTCCTAAGTATCCTCCTTTTCATGCTGTACCGACGTATAATGATGAAAAGAACAACCCGCCGAGCGTTTTTCGTGTCTGATAGCGAAGGTACTTTCAATTAAAATACCTTCGTCACTGTTCCCCGTTGAGAGAACAGACTTATACAAGATTCGACATCATCTTTCTTCACTGACTGTTAATTCAAACAGAGCTACGATGGTTTTCGACGATTCTTCGAAAATAATGAATGCAATGTAACGGAAGGGCGAAGCTTTTTCTGATAACGATTTTAATTTACGTGCAGGCATCAAAGATTGTATTTGGGAGTACGTTACACTTTAGCCATTATTCAATAAAAATTTTCCACTCAAAGATAATATTTTATGAAGCCAATTATTTATACCATACCTCATTCATTTATTTTAATAATTTCCTTGTAAAAAGGTTTATTTCTGGCTGAATATTTCATCCAGGGCTGGTATTTTAGCAGTGTGTTCAAAGGATTACTAAAAATTTGTTCTTCTGGCGTTTCAAAATTTCTATTTTTGATCTTTTGCAGTTAACTATATTGTTTGCTGCTGCTTGTAGAGGGAACTGTGTTTTATTCAGTCAGTACTTTGCTACTTGCTGGTCAGGTAGAGATTATTTTACCGTTGGCTGATGTTTTTAACCCGCAGAAGAGAGAGCAGGAAATGCAGACGAGAACTCTCGCCTATGCAAGATAGCACAGACCAGGTTTATGTACCTTGTCTATTAACCATTTAAACTGTAAATGATTTTTAAAGTTCAATTGTAATAGCACGAGACCAATTTATTTGTACATTATACTATTGTATGATTCAGAGTCTATATCAACCAAACTGCAGCTAAACCATACATGAATTAATACATTAATTATATAAATTAAATAGTCAGATCAGTTGGAAACTAAGATACGATTTATAATTTTCACGAACAAGTTTCGTATAATTTGTACTTAGAGTTTGTCTAAAATGCCGAAACTGATTAAGTGCCTCTTAAACCGTAAAATAGATATCTACAATGCATGGTTACTGGTATATTACTATATTAATGTAAGACTTGGTACAAGTATTCATAACTTAAGCGCGTTTAGTTTTAAGATAACTACTCTGTTTTTATAAGTGTGAATGGAATGAGCGAAATAGCCATCCATTCAAAGTCATACTTTCTTACTCAAATTATAATTTATCTTTTACCATAGATTCGCCTTTAGTGTAGCGTAGAAATTCGCGATTAGTCTTTGTTTTTGCATTTGAAACCGTACTTTTCTATTCATTTTAGAACTTATTGATTCAGTACTAGTTGTTAATTACATTCACCTTCTTTCTGCATATATTAAATCTTGAAACAGGTATCTACAATGGATGGTTGCTGGTACACTACTATTTTAATGTAAGACCTTGTATAAGTGTTAATAAATTATGCACATTCAGTTTTAAGACAACAGCTCTGGTTTTATAAGTGTGAATGGAATGAGTGAAATAGTCATCCATTCAGAGTCATAATTCCGTTGATAATTCAATTACGTTTATCTTTAAATCGATAAAATGACCGAAGTCGATCTCAGACCACTGCCCATTTTGCAACAGGACATTGTTCTATTTTAATAAATTCATGCCAAGTGTAAAAATTGTGGAATATAAATCATAATTAGTTAAACAGTCAGGTAATGAATATGGGAAACCGTTGATAATTCAATGAAGTTTATCTTTAAATCGATAAAATGACCGAAGTCCATCTCAGACCACTGCCCATTTTGCAACAGGACATTGTTCTATTTTAATAAATTCATGCCAAGTGTAAAAATTGTGGAATATAACTCATAATTAGTTAAACAGTCAGGTAATGAATATGGGAAACCGTTGATAATTCAATGAAGTTTATCTTTAAATCGATAAAATGACCGAAGTCCATCTCAGACCACTGCCCATTTAGCAACAGGACATTGTTCTATTTTAATAAATTCATGCCAAGTGTAAAAATTGTGGAATATAACTCATTATTAGTTAAACAGTCAGGTAATGAATATGGGAAACCGTTGATAATTCAATGAAGTTTATCTTTAAATCGATAAAATGACCGAAGTCCATCTCAGACCACTGCCCATTTTGCAACAGGACATTGTTCTATTTTAATGAATTCATGCCAAGTGTAAAAATTGTGGAATATAACTCATTATTAGTTAAACAGTCAGGTAATGAATATGGGAAACCGTTGATAATTCAATGAAGTTTATCTTTAAATCGATAAAATGACCGAAGTCCATCTCAGACCACTGCCCATTTTGCAACAGGACATTGTTCTATTTTAATAAATTCATGCCAAGTGTAAAAATTGTGGAATATAACTCATAATTAGTTAAACAGTCAGGTAATGAATATGGGAAACCGTTGATAATTCAATGAAGTTTATCTTTAAATCGATAAAATGACCGAAGTCCATCTCAGACCACTGCCCATTTAGCAACAGGACATTGTTCTATTTTAATAAATTCATGCCAAGTGTAAAAATTGTGGAATATAACTCATTATTAGTTAAACAGTCAGGTAATGAATATGGGAAACCGTTGATAATTCAATGAAGTTTATCTTTAAATCGATAAAATGACCGAAGTCCATCTCAGACCACTGCCCATTTAGCAACAGGACATTGTTCTATTTTAATAAATTCATGCAAAGTGTAAAAATTATGGAATAGAACTCATAGCGCGCGAAAATGACAAAATTTCGGTTCGATTTTCGCTACTTCCGGGAACTCTTTGTGCACAATAGCTGCCGATACTATATAAGGACCCCACTTAGGCGCCAAAATTTAGTTTTATCGCGACCGCGGAAGGAGCAAGAGCTCCTAATCGCGCTTCACCTGATTATGGACCTTGGGCTTCGACTCTGGATCAGTCGGCGCTTGACCAGAGGGCCTGGACCACTGACCAATGACCACTGGAGACGGACTAGCTGACCACTGCCCAGCTGACCACTGCCCAGCTGACCACTGCCCAGCTGACCACTGCCCAGCTGACCACTGCCCAGCTGACCACTGGCCACTTGACCAATGAGAAGTGATTCTACGTACAGTGAGTCGCATGATTTTTGTGTTTTGTCGTTTGACCGTCCTCCAAGTAATGATTGTGCGATGGCTATTTGTCTTGAGTATGCTTTTGGTTGTTATCGTTAATTGCTTAATTATAAGGGGAATGTTAGCTTAAAACCTCTGTTCTTGTAAGTGTGAATGGAGCGAGCGTTAATTATATTCGGTAAGAATTAAGTTAGTTTTAACTCGCAACTAGACGGTAAATTAGTTTTAAGACAACTGAACTGTTCTTGTAATGTGTGTGTGGAGTGTGGTTTTACAATTAAGCACGTACTTAGTTTTAAGGATATTAAAATAATACTTGGCATAAGTATTCATAAGTTAAGTGCGTTTAGTTTTAAGACAAACACTCTGTTTTTATAAGTGTGAATGGAATGAACGAAATAGCCATCTATTCAAAGCAATACTTTCTTACTCAAATTATAATTTATCTTTTATCATAGATTCGCATTTAGTGTAGCGTAGAAATTCGTGATTAGTCTTTGTTTTTTAATGCTTGATCATTTCGCGGGGGTTCTGGGTTGGTTGCAAACTCGCACATAATCACAGGAATGAGTTACTGCGTGCATCAGAACGATTGGGTGTCCTGATCGCGAAATTCACTGGAAGTAACGTAGCCCAGCCGCGGACCGGTCGGTTTACTGACCGGGCGCTCTTGCGGTGGTGTACGCCGTCCCGCTTTTACGCGGACGATTCGATTCGATTCGTTTCACACCGGGGTGCAATTTGGTAAGACGCCCACAGGATGATTCGTCTAACGGATTCGTCATTGCAACAAGACTCGCTGGGTGGGTGAAGGTACGGAAGGTGCGTTTCGGGACCAAGGCTCTTGACCGCTCTGTGTTAGTCACGCAGTAACTGATTCTTGGGGTCATGTCGAGGGAGCATTTGCTTCGGGAAAATGTAGAGTACTTGTCCGATATTGGGAGGGTCGCGATCGCCTAGAGTCTGCTTGATTTCTCCTTAGATGGAGGAGAATATCTTCATTTTGCTCGCGTGTTGAAACAGTTTTACTTAGACTTATAAAATATTTTCTACTTTGTCACTTCTGACATTCTGCAGTGAATGGATGGCTATTTAGGGTCACGTACACCCCGTCCATCAGTTCTCACACTTAGTAAAATTCCATTTAATAATTGTTTAGCTGAAAACTAATAAATGTTCGATGACTCGTGGACGGTGTGTACATGTCGCAGCAACCTCCACGTGGTGTGACCCGGGCAATCGATATCATTTATCACATAATTGTTCAATTATGTTGTAAATAATGTCGAGCTGATAGCTACGACTTTTATATAATTTTAAGATTATTCCATTGCTTTTATAAGTGTGAATGGAGTGCGAAAATCCAGCGGAGGGTGGTCGGGCACGGGATCGGGAAAGGAAATCTGACATCAATTTAGAATCTTTTGATTTAAAGTCGATGCCAGATTTCCTCGCGCGTTCAGTCACAAACTAAATTATTGTCTTAACTCGCAACTAAATTAGTTTTAAGACAATTGTACTGTTCTTGTAAAGTGTGCGTGGAGTGTGGTTTTATAATTAAGTACGTATTTAGTTTTAAGACGACGCCTCTGTTTTTATAAGCGTGAATGGAGAGAGCCAAGTGGTCATCCATTTAAAACAGTACTTGTCTATTCATTTTGTAACTTATTTATCTAGTACTAGTTGTTAATTACGCTCATCTTCTCCCTGCGCCTCTTAAACCGTAAAATAGATATCTACAATGCATGGTTACTGGTATATTACTATATTAATGTAAGACTTGGCATAAGTATTCATAAGTTAAGCGCGTTTAATTTTAAGACAAACACTCTGTTTTTATAAGTGTGAATGGAATGAACGAAATAGCCATCTATTCAAAGCAATACTTTCTTACTCAAATTATAATTTATCTTTTATCATAGATTCGCATTTAGTGTAGCGTAGAAATTCGTGATTAGTCTTTGTTTTTTAATGCTTGATCATTTCGCGGGGGTTCTGGGTTGGTTGCAAACTCGCACATAATCACAGGAATGAGTTACTGCGTGCATCAGAACGATTGGGTGTCCTGATCGCGAAATTCACTGGAAGTAACGTAGCCCAGCCGCGGACCGGTCGGTTTACTGACCGGGCGCTCTTGCGGTGGTGTACGCCGTCCCGCTTTTACGCGGACGATTCGATTCGATTCGTTTCACACCGGGGTGCAATTTGGTAAGACGCCCACAGGATGATTCGTCTAACGGATTCGTCATTGCAACAAGACTCGCTGGGTGGGTGAAGGTACGGAAGGTGCGTTTCGGGACCAAGGCTCTTGACCGCTCTGTGTTAGTCACGCGGTAACTGATTCTTGGGGTCATGTCGAGGGAGCATTTGCTTCGGGAATATGTAGAGTAATTGTTCGGTGCTGGGAGGGTCGCGATCGTCTAGAGTCAGCTCGATATCTTTTTAGAAGGAGGATGAATGTCTCCTCCTTTTGCTCGCGTTGAAAGGTAGCCTCACTTAGATTTGTATTTGATTATTTCTGCAATGAATGGATGGCTATTAAGGGTCACGTACTCCCCGTCCATGAGTCCCTGCACTTAAAAACCAGTAAATGTTCGATGACTCGTGGACAGAGTGTACATACCGTAGCAACCTCCACGTGGTGTGACCTGGGCAATCGATATTATTTACCACGCAACTGTCCAATTATGTTATAAATAATATCGAGCTGATAGCTACGACTTTTATGTAGTCTTAAGATTATTGTGAAATAAAAACTAATGAGTATAATATACGCTTAATATCATTTGAAGGAGGCATGGATTCAGGAGCATCAGGGATTCTTGCCAGAATTGATGCAGGAGCGATTTTACTTTTTTCACTGACCTCACCAATACACTCTCCAAACAGCTGGGTTAACAATTAATTTTGAGTTAGTGAAAATTTATTCCATTCTCGTTATGCTTTTCGACGTGTGCTCTTCCTTTTATGATGCTAATTGCCAGAACGTTATTGTTTGCGCTTCGTGACATAGAATCGAGCGATAAAATTTGTTAAATATCGCCGGTCAACGGGATACTTCAATTTCCATATAACACAATGCAACGCGGGGTACTATAAAATATCAGATCCTGCAATTTTCCAACTTTACCGTATTTTTTGCTCAAAATCCTTTTCAGCAATTTATTTCGTTAGTTTCGCCTTTCGTTTGTACAGTTAAACGAAAGGGAATCCTACGTGGTGGACGTTCACGATACATCCTGCAAATTTTCTTTTCACCACAGACGTGTACGGAATCGTATGGAAATTGTCAAAAGTGTGGTCGATCAGAACTGATTGGTGGATCGGAAATACGACTGTTTTGCATCGCTGACCTGCGCGCTTTGTCAGATCAAAGGGCCAATTCTCCATCTCCGCCACATTTGCGAATCTTCGCCCGGCACAATTTTTGCAGACTTTATTATTTACCGTTCCCCACACGTTTAAGAATTCTCCGCCGTTTCACAATTGTCTCGCAGCTCGTAAGAGCATTCTTCACCTCCGAGCGGCGAACAATGTATTACCCAGGAGAGCAGTCGCTGAATTCGATATTCGCCTCTAACGAGTCCGTCTTCGCGACGAGTTCTACAAGATATTTTCGATTCCTCCGGAATATTCTGACACGAGGAACGCGCAGACGCTTGTAATTTTTCCCAACAGGCTAGACCGGGGGTGGCAAAGCAGCAGCCACCGAAGGCGTTCCTTCAGACATTCAAATGTTCGGTGCACGCGAGCAAGGATATGCAGAATCCGACGTCGCCTATTCATCGCTCAAAGGGATCATTTATCAACATATTTGATATGCTCCTGGCCGCGTTACCCTGGCGCGGCCCTCTCCTGCCGCGCTTCCATAGAAATAATATGCTAATCGTGCGAAGGCGGAGTTTAAAAAGTGCTCCGATAAATTCTCCGGACTTTTGACGTAATTTCGCCCCCTTCGTCGGCGCAGCCACGAAAGATTCTTTTTACGCGGGTTTCCGAGGTTCTTAAGAGAACTTGGTTCCTTCGCTACGATATATCAGCCCGGCGGAATTTATTTTTTCTTCTGCGGATCCCTGCCGGATGTCTCGACCTGCTTCACCAGTTAAACGATCGAAGGTCCGTCCCCTTGCCTTGGATTACGAGGGAAAGTTAATTCGGGCGAGGACCAGGTTGAAGCGTTACGATTTGTCGATGGTAAACGTGCGAGTGCGCGTTGAGATGATATAAGTGATTGACGCGAAACGTTAAGATCATTTACAAATCCCCTCATCGGCACTTATGCGCCCGGTGACGCATACGCACATATTTATGCACCCTTGCCCTATACCCGATATTCCCTCATACATACATCGGTCATATCGGCCGCAAAATAGAATAGCCCGTGCAGCTTCGTTTATTTAAGCCTACTTCGGTGTGGAATCGTTGCTTGCCTACCGAATAACTGTTACAGCATTACGCCCCCCTACCCCTCTTCCGATAATGAATTACGAAGAAATCTTGGGCAAGTTACAGCAGCGCCTGAGAAAGGCATTGCGGGGTATTACTGTCATGTCATTAACGAATTCTAAACTTTTCTAATGAATATGCTCGAATTGTTCTTCCACTCCCTCCTATATCGATTTAATCGCCGATGCGATGACGCAGTATTAATCCCCAAGCATTCAATTCCGAAACGCCACGTCAGCGGGACACTTTCGAGCATATTGAAGAGCCGGGTTTCTCTTCTCTAGACGGTCGCTATTCGCTTTAAGCCCTCCTTTCCATATTTATCCTGGCCTCCTTCATTACGGGCCACTCTTGACGATCTCTCTTTTTCCCTCTTTTCTTTATCGTTCCGTATCCGCGGGATTACCGGTCTGTTCGGCAAGGAACGTCGCCTTCGGTTATTGGGAACGTACACGCGGATTGCTTTTGCGCGCCGCGCCGGTCGAATTTACGAGCGGCGATGATAAACTCTCAGGAAGCGTAATCGAAGAGCTTCCACGATAAATTCCACGAGAGATCTCCTTCTTTTCCGAATACGAAGAGAAAAGGAGGCGCTCCAAGTTTATATACCTTCAGGAATCTATCGATCAATGTTTAGAGCAAGGAGTTCTTACGGCGAGGTGGCTCTTTCTTCCCTCGCGTTCGGGAGGAACGCAGCGGAAAAGCCGGGGTCGTCGTAGCTGTACGACAAAATATTTCGCGTTTCACTAGGATCGCGCGAGGGTGTTCGACGTTTCCCTGTCCGTCTCAGCCTGGGCCATACGCCCCCGCGATTTAAGTCGTCAACTTTTATGGGGGTAGTTTTCGCGGAGACGGTTCGCGGCGAGCCACATAAAAGGGGGTGGGTAGTTTCCAGTACTATGGCGGCTTCCTACGGAATATGGCGGCAGCTGTATACAAGAGATAACGACAATATTGAGGCCGCAGGAGCTTCGAGGAGAATCTTGCTTCCGGCTCGTGCCAATCGGGTCACCGGCCTTCTCCCGCTTCTCGCATCTTCTTCCATTCTTAATGAAACGATGGAGCATCATTTATTACGAGGAAGAAACTTGTCTTCCTCGCTGCTAACGCAAGAATCGATACACGGTTTGTTGCGTTTTCTGGCTGGAAGAGAGGCGGCCCGGATTTCCGTAGCTCAGCGGCTGTCGAAATCGCGGATTAAGAGGAAGATTGCAGTCTCGGTGACGGCGCGGCGTTCCGAGGCTGCTGATTGCATCTGGCATTTGTGTCACGCCCTTGAGTGCCCAGTCGATATGCCCGTGGAAATTGGGAATTGGTATTCCGTTCGCGGCCGCCGCGACGGCCAGACGGATTTGCGAAGGTACACCTCGGGCTGAAACCGGCCGAACGTACCGGCAACAGTTCTCTCGCACGAAGGGGGGCCGTGGACGCCGGCTGACCCGTGCGGATCCCCGTTAAACTTGGTCAAATCGCTTCCCGACGATCACCTCGCACCGGAATACTAACGACCGGCGAAAGAGGAGCGTACGTTTGCCAAAGCGTTACTTTCCACCGACGTGGATCGTTCCACCGGTCATGGATTCTCGAGCCACGGTGAATTCGAATTAAGAAGCCGCGTGGACGCTACTGCGGACTTGAGCAGCGGGGAATCCTTTCGGGGATTTCGTTGTTTACGAGTCTCAAGGTTTCTCCGATCGCAAGCGGCGCGGCTTTGGGGAAGGAACGTCCGTTTCTTTCATCGAAACACCGTCCGAGACCTTTTTGTTATCAGCGGACCGCAGCTCGGTGCCGCGGCCACGCGGTTCCAGTAACCCCTCGGCGCGATTCCGCTCCTTTTCGGGAATATGGCCGGCCGATGGCCGGCTGTAAAAACCTGCGAGCCGTATTTCGGGCTGTCGTGCCGAAGGTTCCGGCCGTCCCTTTCGGGGAACATCCTGGAGCGAGTGGAAGCCGATCGGACGAGCCGATTTGATCCGCGAAAATAGAACGACGCGCAGCGCGTCCGTTTGATCTGCAAACATGTAAGCATCTCGAAATGTATGGTTCATAAGACGCGGGTCTCTCGCTCCGGGATGTTGCATTTAGAGTCCTTCCACGATACGTCTTGTTTAACGAATTCGGATAGGTCGTTCCAGGAGCGGTCAAATCTCTTGGTGGACAAATTGCGCAGCTTAACAAAGATGTTGAAATATTAAACATATAGCCCAACACTTTAGCTATTCCTTTGAACAAGTTTACAATACGTCTTACGACTGAAACTCGTATAAATTAATATAGAAAAATCTTGCAGAATATTTCTTTCTCCCTTCTTTTCGTGCTGGCCCCCATTGCCGGTCTAGCTATTGCGCTAACAATTCGGGATTAAGGAACGCACGGGAAATCGACGCGGCCGCGAGACGTTCGACGCATCCATGCATCTTGAGAGAGTTACGACAGTAGCAGGGCTCGCGTTTCGCCGGGGACTGTACTCTGATTTACTTCCGACCGATTCACCAGGAAATCGAATTACCTCCGTGGCGAGCACGCGGCGAAACCTCGAATTAAGAAACACTGAGAGCTGCGGAAAATATCGAGCCCGATATAAATCAGTTCCTCCCGGAAGCCTTCTCTTTCCTCGTCCCGATTCCGCATTCATTATCGCTGCCGATTGATCCGTCGTCGTCTTCTTGACAAGCGAGCCACCGGCAAACAGTCCACGCCCCGCATGTAGAAATACGAGAGAACATTTCGTATCTTTCGATTCCACTCGTTAATCGCTTCCAATGGCGAGACACGCGATTTCTTGTTAAATAAAGGGGAGCGCAGGAAAGAGTGAACGGGAATGGAATCGTAATAACGGGCGCACATTAGACACGAATATCGTAGCGCTATTCTGGTGGATGCGCAGACATTTCCTGAGGCTTTATGTCCCGGAAAGGAGCAGCTAGACAGTTAAAAAACTTGATTCGATTACCCATAAAGCGCGGCCGTTCGGCATTCTGCTTCCAAAGTACTCGCATAGGTAGATTTTATTTGGTCCGCTTTACGATCACGATAGTGTTCTGTCTTGCGACTCGATGCGAAATAGCGCGGGATTGTCCGCCGATACGTCTTGGCCGGCGGAGTCGCGTAGAAAGCCGCGGAATCGGACATTCGATCGTAGGAACGAGTAAAAGGGGCTCGTAAAAATCGCGACGAGCAGGTGATACGACGGTGCTCTTTTGCCACCAAACTGAACTCTTTACCTCGGCGTAGGTTTCAAATCGGCGGCCACTCGCGAGCGTGTGCCAAGTTAAGAGAGAAAGCGCGCGGCTCGTCCTTCTCTGGATCCTGTGCTTAATGGTGCTGAATTACAGATTGCGCGCACCCTAAATTTGAATTTATTATCAACCCTTGCCCGGGACGATCGCGTTGCCGTTGGATGGCGATCGTACGGCCGAAAGAATAATTCCCCTTTGCCGTTGATCGAGCCGCGCGCTCTCTCTTCTCTCGCCCTTCGCGGTCGCGGAAATGCTCAGGCTTGATTCGGCCGGGTTCGAGATCGTTGATTTCCGCTAAAGGCTGAAGCGTTTACCCCTGCGAAAACACGCGGTCCGTGCGACTTTCTGTGCATATTAATACCACCGATCGGTGCTCCCCATTCGCAATGGCTAATTGCGTAAGCGAACGAATCGCAGCGTCCACTCGTTCGCCGGACGCGGCGTTCCGTTCGATCGCGTCCGCGGCATAGAGCGGAGTGGAACCGAGCAGAACGGAGCGGCTGATAAATCCGGCGACCGGTTGTTACCGCTATAAATCAATTATAATATTTCACGCTCGGCCACGGCTATCGATTATCGCCGATAAATGTCCCCGAACTTTCCCGCCCGCGAGGCTTAAGCGCCTACGAACACCTCACGGTTCAGGACCGTCGCTGGTGTCCGCTTGACGATCGCGTGAACGAGCAGTGAACCACCGGCCGCGCGTTGACGCATCGAAAGCGCGAAATGAATGCAGGTAGCGATGCAAGCGGGACCGGATGCGGTTCCGTTCGATCGCGCTCGCGGCCATGGAGCGAGGAGCAAAATTCAGCCGAGGCGCTGATAAATCCGACTCGCCTCGTTCCCGCAATAAATCAATTATAATATTCCACGGTTCGCTTGGGGTATCGGTTATTAGTAAAACCCGTCGCTGCTGCGGAAGGCGGCCATATATTCACGAGGTCCGCGTTTCTCTCGATTACAAATTTCGCGTTTTCCGGACGACCCTTCGCGAGGGGAACACCCTGTGCCTGCCCGACCATTCGTCGCTCTTCGTTCTTCCCTATTTTCCCTTTCGCGCGTGTCGTTGTTTTCCGCGCTGACACTTTCCTCGTTCAACTTCTTCAACTGATGCGGAATCTACAGCTTTCCCCGGCGCTTTATTTATAAATACAAAGTAGCATTACGACTGCCTTCTACGATCGAGAAACGATGCTGGAATGTCTAGCGCACTCGCTTCGACATCGGCATCGAATTATTCTCTCCATTTATTGGATTTACCGATCTCCCTGCGGCAGGATACACGGTTCACCGTGGCACTTGATGCAACGCCTAACGCGAATATCGAATCGTAACGACACCGAACGCGAGCATAAATCTTTCGGCTCGATCCCGTCTTTCGTGGACCGCGAGTGATATCACAGCACTGCAGGGAAACGAGCCTAGGAAATACTCGATAATGGATTCCGGACGGTTTCCTCCATGATTTCCAAATTTTCGTTTCACCGATTTATCGTTTCATAAAGGAAAGCAGCCAACGTTTGTTGAACAATTTCGATTCACGATCGTGGCCACAAATCTACCGACAGTAAGGCCGGTGATGCTCGGAACCGATACACATAGGATTGGCGAACAGCAGCTCCGCGACGAATGCACGCGTATTTGCATCGAGGGTAGGAAGCGGATTATCCGTATTTTCGGCATTGGATGATCATTTGGCTCTTGCCGCTTTCGATATGGACAAGCGAAGACTGCTGCCTCGCCGCTTCCGAGTTATTTTTCCAGATCTAAAGATTTGGACGGCGGCGAGGCATCGAATTTGCATACTCCGCCGATTCCAATGCTTTCCTCGCCTCCTCCGTGGCTCGCGCCAGACTTAGTTCTTTACACGGTCTCCGATGCGAATTACAATATTCCCGTGCTGTCCCGCTTAGTATTCGTTTCCTCCCTGATGCGCGAATTTACTGACGTCGGATACGATGATACTTCTTTTATAGACATTTCTCTTTAATGGATTCTCCGGACGGCAGGTTCCATAGTTCTTTGCGGCTTAATCCATAATCGCGGAATTAGGTTGATTCGTGAAATCGGCGGAGAGAACGTGGCCCGCATATTGCAAATCCGGTTACGATTCTCGAAGGGTGCAGTACCCGAAGAGGGTGAGCCTCATTATGGGCGGAAATAATATTCCCGTAGGGCCACTCTGCGACGCTCGTGTAAGCCGTTCCTGACGCAACGTTCCATCCGATTCTCGCTTTAATAGAATGTTTCGGTCGCTGATACGTGTATCGATCGATCTATAAATATTTGAGCGATCGCTCGGAATATTGTCGGCGTTAATCAGCCCCCTTTAGCGCGAGCAGAATCACGGTTGCGTACGCGTCGCAGAGAAATGAGAATTTCGCTCGCGGAATCGGCGATAGGGATCGTGCTTGGCGGAGAGTAATGTTTCCCACGCGACCGATACGACCACGCTTGCAACAAACTTGCTCGTGCTTTTTTTTTCTCTTCTATAGCAATATTTAGATAAACCGCGGTACGTGAGTCGACTAGGAAACGCTTTCGCGACA
This sequence comes from Holcopasites calliopsidis, assembly GCA_023838395.1. NCBI lineage: Eukaryota > Metazoa > Arthropoda > Insecta > Hymenoptera > Apidae > Holcopasites > Holcopasites calliopsidis. Next base: position 1,340,664 of record JALHAQ010000011.1, read on the forward strand.
CGATACGCGCAGAGGGAGACGTAGCGCGTTTTATCGTTGATTTCTTTCTCATCGAACCCCCCCGCCGCGGTTTACGATTAATTTACCTGTCGCGAAACGATGGGGTCGAGATTTCTCCTTTATCTCAAGACATCCGTTTACGAAGTCCACGATAATTCTGTAAACTCGCGTTCAGTCGCGAAGATCTCCGCGCGGAAGCAGCTTTCGCCGCAAAAAGAGCGTCGCGTCCCCCGGATGATCGACGATCTAATTATTTTCAGTCTTTCCTCATTAACTCGCCCCCTCCCCCCTTGTATCGCGGTAGCGACGAACCCCCGCAAATCGTTTCTTTTGTAGCGGCCGCGCGTTATCTAAATCGCGGCGAATATTTCCACGGTAGCACGCTTAGAGATCCCGTTTGCCTCAGCCCCGGGCCCGTGTTCCCCCGTTAAAAAGCAAGCCGCGTATCAATTTCACGGGACAACGCGGTGCATCCTGGGTAATCCGGCGTGCTGTATATCGTCTTTTTGTTCCTGGCCGCTTAATATTGCTTGTCCTGCTGTAATCTCCACCCCCCCCCCCCCCGGACACCCTGTTTCCCCGACCGTCGCCCCGCGCGTTTCGCTCCACTACCACGGCCACCCCTTTCCTCGCAACGGCGTAGACTAAGATTCTCTCGGACCGCCGTTTCCCATTCTTCTTTTCTGCGAAACGACGCTCTTTTAATCCCGCGCGTCCGGAAGTCAGAGTTCTCCGTTTGTTAAGATACGCTGAAATACCAGTTTGCTGTTATCGAACGTTCGCAGGGTATAAATGTCGTTCCAACGATGCAACCGTTGGGGTGAGAGCGTTCTGCCCCCGATCGAGCGCGCCAATGGCGTTCTTTTCGGTGTTTCGCGGCCGGCTTGCCTTCGAGAAACTCTGCGCACCGCGCTCTCGTAGTACTTAACGTAAGTACGTCGGAGTTCACCGGGGAAAATAAAGAAACCTCTCGAGTTTTCTCCTCGCCCGGCCTTTTTCCTGCCGCCCACCGACCCACCGCCATCCTCTCCGCCGTGCAACCGGGACAATGTTATTTTACGGCAGGATGAGTTTGAGCCTCTTTCATCCAGCGACCACGGACGGCACTCTCGCGCCACGATTCCAACAGCGATGACGGTTGCGCTGTTCCGATGCTCTCCAGCGAGCCGCCACACCCTCGCGGCTCACCCTCTGCGCACCGTATAATCTGATCAACTGCAGATTATATCGGACACGGCACCCTGACGAGCGTCGGAGAAAAATCGGCGATCGCGACGACGGTCCTTCAACCCCTTTGCCCTCGCAGAGAGAAAAGGAAGAAGCTTTGCTGCTTTAGCGGGATCGCAAGGCGAAGAAGAAGTTCGGCACGCGGGGAGGGGAGCAAACGGAAGAGGCTTGAAATTTCGTTTCGACATGAAACGAGGCGTTCGACCGTAGGATACCACGGTCGCTGCAAGAGGAGCGAATGTTCGGCCGGGGAAATTGCAGAAGGATAGAGAGAAGTCTTGCCTTTTTATTAGATCAAACCGAGTGTGACCAAGCTGTACGTTCGGCTTGACTCGGTCACTCGGCTCCTGTCCGACCGAATAAACGTCTCCTCGACTTATTCCCCCCTTTTCCACTGCCACCACCCCGGGCACTTTTTTTTTTACGTCATCAGGAGACCCTGCTGTCCGGACAGCATTTCATCGTCAAACGTGCTCGTCCGGCTTCACAATCTCGCTACTTTTTCCATTACACATTCTCGCAACGAATATATAAATTTATCACTCTCGACTGGACGATAGCGGTGGCCGCGATAAAGTTCTAAAATACGGGGTGGCTGCGTGGACAAGACATAATTTAGAAGGTTTCGAGGGACAGGATACAAAGAACATTGATTTCGCGGGAGGGGGTGAGTAATAGCCATCGTCCCATATATCGTTTCGGCACCTTTCCTCCGTCACTTATCGCAAAGACGATGGCGTCAACGTAACTCGATTTCGCGTTCCATCTGAGGCGTCGAAGGTCCCTGCGGGGCCCGTTCCTCAATAAGGCAATTCGCTGACCCGGATCGACTCTCCTATTGCCGCAAAGAAAATGACTTTCCAGACGATATTTCGCTGCTTGATCGTCGCAGAGGGTCCACGCTCCGAAGGAGTACTTTGTTTTCATTCCGCTTCGACTTCCATGAACAGGAAAGATCGTTCCTGATCGAATATTCGCGCGAACGGTGCCAGGAATCGTCGTTAATCGTTTACGATTCCACCCGAGAGGGAGGGGGAGCAAATATTGGATGAGCTGTCGCCGATCCAGATTCGGGATTCTTATCTGTCTAGTAAAGCTTAATCCCTGCGATGCGAAGGCGGTGGCGCGCTAAAAAGTATTTTACGAGCTGCTTATACGTTTCACCGGTCACCCCGACACCGAATCCAATTTTCCAGATACGATCTTTAGTAGGGATCAGGTGTTGGAGGTCCGCCGCAGTCTCTCAGCGTGGTTTGTTCGCATTTGTACCGCCACCGAGGATCGTAATAGTGATTTCCTCGAGATATCCGTGTGGTGCCTTCTCACGGACAGATTCATCGAAAGTAATTCCATATTTATCGCGGGGGCCGCTTCTTCTTTATCCAAGCTTCGATTTCCTGAGGAGAGTGCGGGCCGCTCTAGCCCGGTGTATCGCCATATTTTACTACTTTCCCGTGGCAGTCGAGAGAGCGGGAGCAGATAAAATGCTTTACCGCGGCGAGGAATTAACCCTTGATTTCCGTGCATTACTCTAGCCGCGGTGTCTGGCGAGATAAAGGGGTGGCTCCTTCCTTACTATCTCCGCGGTATAATGGCCGACGAAGAAGGGCACCGTTCATCGCGGAAAGATATAATGGTGCCACGGGGTGGCTCCTCCGCACTCCGTACACTCGCGATTTATGGTTTCTTTTATTTAGAGGAATAATGGAGCAAGGTTGCCGGTCTTTAGAGAAACCCAAGCATAGACACAGCTACCGTTATTCCCTCCGAACTCGCTCCATTGCCAGGAGACAGTATACCACCTCCCATACTCCGTCCGTATCTCTTATCCTTCTTGAGCCGCGCGGAGCTACATATGCGTCGTCGGCGCATAGACGATGCAGTTCCGCGGGACACCTTGCGTTTCTCAGCCGCCGAGGAGGCGGAAGAAGAGGGCTGGATGCCAGGTCCGTCGTTTCCGTATCAATATTCATCAGCATCCTATGTTCGGCTGGCTGAAATTCGTAGGATTAGCCTGAAACTTCGAGGCCGCTCTCACCCCCCCGTTTCTATGCAAGCGTGCACGAGAGAGTCGGCCTAATGCAAAGAAGGACGAAGACGGCCACCGCGGTGTTGAGAGACGGACGAAGAGAGCGAGAGGGAGAACGCCGGTTGATACAGGGGAGAGATCGTGGCGGTCGCCGTGATGCTCCACCGCGGCATTCTAATCCGGGTAGGAGGGTGTGTGTGTGACGTCATATTGCATAACAATTAATCAACGGGCGATAACAGCTAGGCCGGTCGACGGAGTGGGAAGCCCTGATAATCATTTCACCGGGCAGCTTAAAGTGCCACTAGTTAACGCTAAGCCGATTTAAAAGCGATTTAATATCCGGAATATTATACCTAGGTGTTCCCCTCTCTCTTTCTATGCTGTTTGCTCCGACACGGATACGCGAGCTCGCTAGCCTCGATGAAAGCGCGGCTAGAGGCTCTCGTTTCGAGTTCTTAAGGGTCGCTCCTTCGTTTCGCAGAAATCGGAGAGAATTCGTACCCCGGCACTGGGCTGATGACAACTATGGACATAAGCCAAACGCGTTTCTTCCCTTTTGGGGAAGTTACATTTTATATTTAGTAGCGGCAAGGGTTCTCAACGACCGGCAGAAAAATGTCATAGTTTGGAAAATCTTGAAAACAAATGTTGAGCATTTTTTTGTTCACCCGATGCAAGAGCAGTATTCCGTTTGGATGGACTGCACAGTCTGCCTCTTGTAAAGCTCCGCCGCCGACACCATACCGCTAATAAGTAGTGGCACCAGCCACATGCTAATGTATAATGCCGATCAAACAACTGTTTAAGCAGTCCCGAGTTAAGTGCGACCCATTCTTTCGGTAGCTCCCCTACACCCCGGTCTCTGGTCTTCTGGTGCCGACCGACAGGGCTGTTTTTGTCCACAGAAGTGCAGGCCAAGTGCAACCTGTCACTCGTGATTCTTGTTACCCTTTAATCCCCGGAACTTCATCCTTCCTTCTTCCCTCTAAAAGGAATCACGACCAGATTACGATTCTTCCGTTTGCAACATCGAACTGTCAGCTGTTTCCCTATGGTACACGCGGTTCTTTTACCATGCTGCCACTTTATTTGTAACATTAAGTATCGTTAGTCTTTATCTAGGAATTCTCTCACCCTCACCTTGTTTTTCATTCAGCGTTTTCAGACAGTCCGCTCAAGGGACAATGAGACGTCACGGAGACGCTGGCGGGCAATAGTTTCACCGCGAAGCGGTCGCATATATCCCATTTTCGTGGGCCGCTGATTGAGGACAGATGCACGAGTAGGGGAAGTGCACTGTGCAGTATGGATGAGGGTACAGTCGATCACAATGACCCACCGATAGCACAATGGCGCACTGGCTCTCTTCAGTTGGGGCCGATGCCGGCCCGAAAATCACTCGCTCCCGACAAAGAGCTGTGTTCGCGCTCCCGCAAATATGTTGTAAATACAGGAATACCCCGGGCGTTGCGTCTGCTCGGGGGTCACGCGTCTCAGTCTTCGCCCCTTACGGAGTTTCCGCTGCTACCTGATGTTGCAGTCAGCGGAGAATGCTCTTTAACTCGAAGCAAAGAGGATGGCGCAGATTCTGAAAAATATTCAGCGGGGTCGCGATGGTGGAGAGTTAGGCAGCATTTGTCGAACGATAAAAGAGGCTGAACGAAAGGGAAAAAAAAAAGAGAAACGAGTGGCCGCGATCGATCCGCATGTTCGCGAACACGCGGTGGTTCGTTTCCATAAAATCTGTTGCTCGCGTTGCCGGGCGAAATCCTAATTAAACGGCAGATTCGAATTCGCCGGTGGTCCACGTACAAGCTTAATCCCGACAAAGCGCCGATAATATCGATCGATGCAGCGAGTTAATTAAATTAAAATACTCGTATAATAGCGTGCCAGATGGCACGGTCAGAGCGTGCAACCTGGTATTGAGTACCACCGGCTCACCCCTCGGCCAACCACCCGCCGTAATACGTAACTCGTTTAGTCTTGCAGGTTGACAAAAAGAAAGAAAAAAGAGAATGGAAGAGGGATTTCTCTTGGCCAAAACGTTTAAGGCAAAAGCGCCGCGGTGCGTCTGAAACACTTTCTTAAGGCCCTCTGATCCGAAAACGATAGCAAGATATTTCGGGGCTTCGTTTCATTTGAGCGATGGAAGATGTTTAATTGTTAGTGTAGCGTTTCGATTGCATCGAGGTTCTTTGAAACGGAAGCGGGGTGAACGGGCAGGTAGTTGCGGCTGACGGAGCTGCGACGATGCGGTCCTGATTACCTATTTATCAATGACAATCGAATGGTTATTTAGTTTCATGGGGTGAGAATCGAACCGCAGTTTAGCATTACGGAGGCCGAAGGCAGGTCGTTAGCGGCGTTGTCGCAACATATGCGCTCGGCAGACTCCATATGGGCCACCGTGGACCCAAATACGTAGCCCCCGCTGGCAAAGGACCGTACCCTATCCGACGAGGGATCGATACCGTTTCGCTCTTTAATCGTTCAGCTTTTGCGGCTTTCCGCAATGTTTCCCTAGTATTTTCGTAGTTAACTGCGAGAGTTGAACGTGCCCCCGAAAATCCCTCTACACCTGGGTGTCAATCTTCTGATGGCCAAAGTAATGCTCGATCCCCGTTAAAAGTATCTCAAACTGCCAAGCGCTATAAAAAAATAAACTGCACTATAAATTTGACGCTTCTTATCTCGTGAACAAGCTTCCAGAGGATATACAGAATTGTTATCAGCGTCCAACAGATAAGGAATAATCAAATAATTACTTCCCGTAAGCATGACCATCGCGGTCGACTTTAAATGCGACCGTACGATGACTGCGGCTACAAATCGGCTATTTTTCTCTAACCATCGTGAAACCTTAGACACGGGGGCCACTGACTAGTTTGCGCGGCAAGTGCTCGCACGGTGCGTACACCACGAAGCAGAAGAGGCCCCCGCGGAGAGTGTACGGGCAGCCGAGCAGGTTCACTAGCTTTTGTCCGTGCTCGATGATGACGATGGGGTCGGTCGCCGCACAGATGGGCCGCTAATCTCATTGAAAACTCATGAGGACTCTCAGGGTGCGGGGGGTGGGGGATCCAAGGGCTGAACCCTGCCCTAGAAGTCTCTGTAAGTCCTTGCATGGGGGCCAAGCACCGTGCCAACCACCATATGTCCTACGTATATGCATGCATGTGCGTCTAAACGCGCGGCTGATGCATGCTCGCGAGAATATGTCGCGTGCTTCTTTTTTTTTTTTTCGTCGGTCGCCACGGGGATCCGTGCCGCGTATCCGATCCCGAAACGTGCTGACTCTGATATTGAATCGTGTACGTTTTTAAGATCATAGAAGCAGGTTCATCTTCGATCGGGATCGTGCCCCTTTCAGGCTGTTCCGTTTAACCCTCTCCACACGATCCGCTCGTAGTGTACATATTTAAGGCCGTGACCACCGTTAAGATCAGCGTAGCATAACTCCGTCGCTGGATGGCTCTCTCATGCATATTCCTCCGGGTTAAAACAAACACTTCGCGGAGACGCGGGCAAGAGGAAGGGGCAGCGGCCGAGGCGGAAGTACGGAAATGAGAGTGTAACGAAGAAAGGGTTGCCGCGCGAGGATGAGAGAGGAAGACCCGGCGCACGCACTCCCAGACATACGGGGATGCTTTACGAGCGGACAACTAAGGTATGCTCCCGGTTTCACCCCCTTGGCCCGCCGGTATATAATCGTGCTTTTGGTAACGCGGCCGGTGTGTCGCAACGGGCCAGAGGTTTTATACCCCCGGCTTTCTCCGTCGGAGCCCGGTGCATCCACCGTGACCGAGGCCGTCGCAGTTACTGCCTTTACGGAATACGCTGCGCGTAAACCTTTGGGACTCGAGCCAGACACACCGACTGCCTGACGGTGTGCGTTCCTTCGCTTTTTCTTCTGGATCAGCTTGCTGCTTGCGTGTATATTTAGATGAAATGAGGTCCGGGTACTTTCGGAGCAAATCAATCGATCAGGCGAACGGGTGGATATTCAACATTTCCGAGCGGGCTGTCCGTACCTGTTGCTCAAAGTCTTATCCTTGCCTACTTAATGCTTTTCGAAACACCTTGCTGGAGCTAGGGGATAAGCGCGTGATGCACAGAGCCGTCCGGTCGCAGAGGGTGGATCTTCAAAGTTCCGGCGTGATTGCTACTGACAGCACAGTTAGGGGCGATGAACGGACCATTGACGGATTGAAAGATAGGGAAACTGGATACCTTGCACATATGCTCCGTTGCGGCAGCGGCTGCGAAATATGTTCCTGCAATCTAATCGTATTCCCCGCTTCACCTGTAACTCATACTCCGCTTCCAAAGTAGCGGTAGGCAAGATTATCGGCTTTCTCGAGGATATTAACTCCGATTAAGACACCCAGGTGTTTAGATCCGCGCGAATAAGGTACGTCGAAACGATTCGGGAGTCAAGACTCGGACAAATCGCACGCGGGACAGACTTAATCTAGCTTCGTCTCTCCGGGGAACGCCGAAAGAGAATCAAAGTCACATCTGTGACGTCCAGAACGACGCCACGATCGTCCTGGGTCTTTTCGCTGCAAGATTGATGACGCCTCCTGCGCTTTCTCGCCACTTCCAGGCAGTCCTCTCTTTTCCGGTCGTAGCCGCCGGGAGACAGCACGAGAATGGAGGATGCGATTTCTTTGTGCAAATGAGACTTCTTGGATTCAGCTGACAAATGTTCCGTGACATTGCTCTGGGAACAATCTTTGTCAGTCTCACCTGTCGCGAGATAATTAAGTGTCTCCGCCTCGAGAACTGATGACGAGGCTGGGCAATAAAAAAAAAAACATCTTACAGCAGTGGCGATGCGTGTACTTGGAAAATTGAAGCGAAACAGGAAGTCCATTCTCTCGGAGCTTTACAGGATTCTTCGCAGTTCGTACAGCCGGCATCGGATGACAGTTTTCACGTGAACATCGCCGATAGTGTTGGCGCTTCAGGAAGCGTATCCTCGAAGAGGGAAGACGCGCGAGGGTGGTGTTCGGGCCAGGGGTCTGAGCGTCGTTCATCATTCGCTGGAACGGCGAAACGCTCGGTAGGTTCGGCTTTTCAGAGAGAGCAAAGGAGATCTGCATAGCGAGTCGGCGTCTCGGGACGAGCGAGCTAAGTGCGGGATTATGCAAAGCAGCGGCCATACAGTATAAAAATACGGAGCGACTCCGCGCCATCTTTTCCGGACCATTCTAATAACTCCCTTCCATCCAGCTTCCTCCGGCTATACCTCCCCCGACTTCCAGCCTGCTTTCCCTGGCTGGCCTGCGCCGACGACCATGGGGAAACCTCTCGAAGCCGTGCTTGCGGAACGGCCACCCCTCTTCCAAGATTTTGGCAAATATAATCGTAAAGCCGTCGACGAGGCCGCCGCGCCGCGACGCCCGGGTACAGCGTCCCCTTGTTCGCCAAATTTTTGATCAGGGTCATTACGTTGGATGCGTTAGATGACACACGGCGTCGTTCGTCGCGATCTACCACCGGTCACGCCGATGATTAATGATCTACGAATATTTACGCGTGCCATTCATTTGCACCGTCCGATCGATTGCCTCCTGCCCGATACTTCGTCCACGTTCCATCGTTTACAAGCGTGCCCCGCGTTCTCCTATTTTAAAGCAGCCTTGTTCGACACTGTACCGTTCTCGACAAGGGTGTTTTCTCCACCTGATCGAACCGATCCCGAAATCCGGGGGTCGCGCACGTTCCGTGACGCCCGGCCGCTGAAATTTCGAAACTTCTCGACTAGGCGACTCACGTTTCCCGCGGGCGAGCCGCGAGATAGCGGCGTCCGATAACGCCCGGTTGGAAGTTGCATTAATTTCCCTCGGTTGACTCCCTCACTGTGCTCCCGGTTGAAGCCACCGCAGGGGGGGTGGGTGTGCTTCCACCGCGGGCCGTCGGCGAGGGTGGGTAACGGCAGGCAGAAACGCTGCCCGTTTAGGTAAGGCATTCACGTAACACATAAGCAACCGCCACGCGCAGCCCACCGTGTGCACAGAGATAAGAGGCGAAGGTGGCTTCTTAGCTGGCACTTCGAATAGAATTAAATTCCCCGAGCAACCGCGGAGCAAGCCGATATCGTCTCCGGATGATATCAACAAGAGCAAGAGGAGGGCACACATTTCTCCGCCACTCAGTAAACGCAGAAAATGGATCCAAATTCCGTGGTTCCTAGCAGGCGCTGAGAGAGGGCTGGTGAGAGCCTTGATCGATGATCTTTCGGGACTCCGTATTGCTGGGAAAAGTTCACTAAAGTTTAAAGAGGAGAGACTGCGCGTTTCTACAGGGAACCTGCGAGCGAATATTGCAATTGTATAACGGCAATCGTTTCGAGCGATAACGTTGAAATTGAGAGGACACTGACGGGAGGACTCGTTTAGTGGGCAGACTCGGGGAATTAAGGCAATCGGAAACATTTGATGGCTCACTTGGTATGCATGGTCGCGGTTGTAAGTGAAGAAATTGCTCAAGCGGCCGTAAAATCTAAATCTCTGACACTCGTCGCCAGGGCCCCGCGCTACCTCCCCTTTCGCAATGGTATTTTCAGGGATCCTCTGAACTCATCATGCCGTCAATTTATCATCGACTCAAGCGCGTACCACCCTGTTTCCACGAGCTACGCCGATATCGTCTCGGAAGATGCGAGAAAAGAAAATTGAACGCGACACCTCGATCGTTTAAATTACTCCGTTCCAGAATTCATCAGTCGTACGAATCCACAGATTGTGGTTCGCGATTCCGGCAAGGCTCTAGAACGATCGCTTCGGCGCCGTATCTCCGCGGACTTTTTTTTTTCTCGAAGCTCGACGAGGTTTTGTATGCGACCGATGTGGACGGTGGATTTTAATCGAAAATCGACTGCAGCCGGGGAAGCTCGGTGGAACGAGAATCACGATGATTCCGTGAAATATGGAGGCAGGAGCGAGCAGGTTTTCGCCGGAGCCGGTAAAGCTGCACGATACGCTGGGGCTGCTGCGTTAATGGGTGATTGATAAACGACCTTCTCTCATCAGCTGCATCGCCCGCCGCGTATTTATCACGGAACAGACTCAGCAGTCCTCGCGTTAACGCCGGCCAACCGGAAAGTATCGCGAGACATTGCTCGAATCCGCCGTTTTTACGGAATAAATTCAACGCGCATCGCGATACGATCGCTAATTGATTCGCGGCCGAGATAATCGTAGGTACACGGTGTGCAAACTATTCTCTCCGCAAGGTGTTAAAGTCCCTCGGTAGCGTTCACTGTGAACAGCTCACGCGTGTCGGCCACGTGCCGGGCGGTCTGCAACCCTCCGGCTCGTTTAACTTGGACGAATTGATCGTCGCGAAGCTACCCTTTCTGCCCGATTTACAGGACAACAAAGACAGATGCTGGTTAAACCGGACCTGGACGATTCTCACGAGCTCCAGTCCGCGCCCCCTTGTCGTCAACGAAACTAGATAAACTCTGCAGGATTTCATTTGCATCTTTCTTCTTGCGGGAACAGGCTGAAATAAGTCGACGCTGAGATGAGGATAGCGGGACGATAGTCGTCGACCGTCAGAGGAGACGCGTAAAATGGAATTAGGGATCGGTGTACCGCCATCAGGAGCGTGCGCGTGGTACGGGCTGCCGCGATCGGCAATAAATATGGTTCAAAAGCCAGGAATGGCCGGAGGAAGATAGAGAAACCGTTCCTAGGCATCCTGCAGCGAGACGCGTGTCACACATCCGCGTCGGCTAAAACGGCTCTGTCGACTTTACGGCCACGAATTAGGATTAGTCCCGCCGGTCTGGCCGCTTCGCTATCATCTGCTCCGCTGGCGATCGACCGCTCTAGATTTATTCCACGCTGATTCGTCTTCCTCTTGTTGCGCTAATCCCGTTCCGGCAAATAATTTCTAGACCGAGGAGCGGGTGGGAAACTTGCCCCGGTCTTCCGCGAATCTCCGCCGAGATCGACGATCCCAATCGGAAAGTCATTACAACTTTTTGCCGACTCAATCAAGAAGTTAATGTCCTTTAACCTCCGGGCAGTCCCCCGTAGAGCTCGCGGGAGCCTCGAGCGTAAGAAGTCGACGGCTCTCACATGCCCGGCGAAATGGATCGCCAGCTTCTATGATTGATCGCCTATTGCTTGTTCCGTTCGACCAGGCTTCTTCCTTCGTTTTTTCTTTCTTGCCCGATACCGAGAATCATTGCACCGGCATACAATTCTGCTCCGTCGAAAAGCGATCGCTTCTCGTTGTCGCATTTCGCTTTACAACGATTATTGGATGCTGGACGATAAAAAAAAAGAAATGTTGAGCCGTATGTCACTCGGAGGGTCGTGGTATTTATCGAACTACCGTGGAACGGAGGAAATTCGTCAGGAAGATAATCCGCAGAATGATGATCCCCGGTGGTTGCGCTGCTGCTACCTTCTGTCCAGTGCGCTCGATTTAATACGTCTCGTGTCTCTTCGGCACGGCGAGATGTCCGTAAGGCGACTAGACGACGGAATCATAAGTTCTGCCATTAAACAAATTTGTAATCAATGAAAGTGATTAAGAAGGCAACTATGAACTCTATATCGTGAGTTCTATATCGTCGTCGCACGATATTACAGAAAAGCGCATTACTCTACCCCGATAGAAAACGTTCCGGAAAACGATCGAAAAGTCAGAGCGGAATGATCATTGGCGGGATTGTAATCGGGGGACGGTGGAGGTCCATCAGCGGATTCGACGAGTCTGCCGAACGTCCAATATCCAGGAGGTCGACCATAAAAAAGGAGTCGAGGCTGGCGCGGGGCGTTAAAAATATTCAAGATCGTTTGTCAGGTTGAATTACAGTCCCGCTCCGACTCGCCACCCCCCCATTCGAACCTGGGCTAGCAGGATCCTGCGGGAACGCGTTGCGCAACGCGGAGAGGAAAGAGTCGGCGAGGTCGGCCGCGACGACGATCCCGGGCACATGTGTCGAACCTGAAATATGTAGGCGTGGTCTGGACGGGACTAGCAGACGCGTCCCGACGACCGAATATGTTCACCCCTTTTGAAAAGCTCCACCCCCGGTTAACCCTGGAAGCGTTGCCATTGGCCGGTGGCCACCCTCGTTGCGCCTCCACCTGCCACGCCGAAGCTACCCTCCGCGGGATTTCTACCCCTAAATAGAGGCGATGCACGGACGGTCCCTTCATTTTAACGTGGTCCGCCGATGCACGCTGTACCCCTGGTCGTCTCTGTGCGTATCGTCTTCGGTGTTACCGCGATCGAAACGGTGACAGTGTTCGTCAAGAATATAAACGTCTTACGGTTAGATTGATGTTGGTTGAACGAAACGAAACTGTGCGAATTCATGCCCGAAAGTAAAAAGGACTGACCACCCGAGAGGGGGCGAACGCAGCGTGGATTCTTTGAACGGTATACGGTGATCAGAGGGAGGATTCACCGTTGGACGCGTGCTCCGGTAGGTTTCGTGTGATTTGCTTTTCATTCGGACCTTTCTCGTTTACTCGTCAAAATTTGTAGTCTTGCAATAATTATTGGCGAGCACGTTAGATTCCGTTTGCACGCGAAGATGTTTGTTACTTTCGTCGTCAACCCTTTGCGGGCAACGATAAATTGTCGCCAGCGTTTAGCAGCTCCCGTTTCTGTTTCTTTGAATACATGTACGAAATCCATCGCTCATTCATCGATTCTCATTGACCCATATTCCATCGGTTCCATTATCTGGCCCGGGTGCAGAGGCGCGAACGATAATTCATCCTCGCCACCATGAAGCGCGGTAAATTGACCGTCGGTCATCATTGTCGCAGGTCGATCATCCGGAACGGGCAGGATGACAATGGAAGATCGCACGGGTGGCATCGACCGCGCCGCCCCCGCGACGTCCACGACAGCGTTAACGTCGTCCGCCCCCTCGTCCATCGGCGACGTTACCACCGACGCATCGTATCCTCTTCAGCGCGCCGGCAAGCGTTCCTTCGACGTGGCCTTCCTCGTCGCGCCCGACGAGAACCTTGCCCGGCGACAGAGCGAAAAGATGAGGCTGGTGTCGTCCAATAGGAAGGACCGACTCCGGGAGGAATTGTCGACGGAGAGCGTCGGGGATGCGGAAAGACTGCCGCAGAACTTGACGATCAAGAACTACGACAGCGACACGGCCGCTTCCGATAGAAGGAGAATGATGCAGTGCACGGATAACTCTCTGAGTCCTCCGTACATTTCTCCGAGAACTGTAACACCGACACTGTCGCGACTCTCGCCGGAGAACGACGGCCGAAGGTACGTCTCGGGCGGTCGTCTTCGGAAGACGCCCAGTCCACCCGCGTTCGGTAGCCATCAGTCGATTCTAACCACCTGTCCCGACGCGGTACAGCCAAATTCGATTTGCGGCAAGGTTTACGACACCGGTATAGCTTGCGCCGCCGACCGACACGGGGAATCTCGCAGCGCGTTCACGAAAGTGTGTCTGACAGCACAGAGGAACGGCTTCAATGACGACGGACAGACTTCGCCGAGATCCTCCATATCGCCAGACGATCGTAACAGCTATCGAACCAGCGTCAGCCCGCCTGTAGTACCGTTGACAGCTACCACTGGCTACAAGTACGCGCCGTTCCCCGCCAAGATGACGTACCCCTTTCTAGTCAGTCCGGAAGGCGCGCAGCCTGGTTTACTGGAGAACCTGAAGATACCGCAAATCGCTCAACCGCCCAAAGTACCCAGCCCGAAAATGGCCGGCTTTCGGCCGGACATACCGCCGGTTTATCCAAACCTCTCGTACAATCCCATTTCCGTGTTTCCCCCGATGGCGGACGCGTTGACCAGGCCGAGATTTCTGGCGACGGCCGCGGGGGTGGCTGGTCTGATACCCCCGTCGTTCGCCGCGTTGTCCCTGCCCGCGCAGAACGTTTGCGCCAAGTGCAACCTATCCTTTCGGATGACCTCCGACCTGGTCTACCACATGAGATCGCATCACAAGAGCGAGAACTCCGGGGAGGCCGCCAGGAGGAGGCGGGAGGATAAACTTCGCTGCCCGGTATGCGACGAGAGCTTCAGAGAGAGGCATCATCTGACCAGGCACATGACCGCTCATCAGGATAAAGAGAGCGACGCGATCGTGGACCAGGTTGAAGTAAAGAGGAGGGTTACCACGGTTCATAGCAAGTGACGACGGAAACCGTCGACCGAAGATCCAATACTGGCCAGTGGCTATTCGTTCGAGAATTAAGCTCAATTCCTCGAGGCATGTTTAGGCTTGAAGAAGTTTCGAAAGTATTCGTGGGGCGATAGAGCGAGTGTGGAAGATTTGATTCGTTTTCAATTCAATTGTCGATGAATGGGGTTCGAATGTTGGAAATCTATCCGCCAGATAAAATGTTCTTCCAGTTTTTTTTTAAGATATCATCCCTTAAGGGTAGCTCGACACAAAGAATATCAACCGTATTTATTCTATCGCTAGTTCCTCTCGTTAGCTGAATTTATCACAGGTTCTCGTATGAACTACTAACGAGGCTGCTTCGTTACATTCCATATGGTATACGTGTACTGCGGCGACTCATTGTTCGGTCGCTCTAAACTTTATCGTTGAACCTGGAAGGGTCAAGGTGGCGTTCCCTCTCTAGTCAATATTAGGTAGGACAAATTTGTAAATAATTCGTTGACTAATCGTAGAACCGTAAACGTATCGTTAAGTCCGCGTATCTTTGGATCCCGTGCACCGTCCTTTGGCAATTAACTGTTTTTTCCCCAAACAGGAGAAACGAAACGGTTTTGCGTTCTCTGGCGGGCAGGTGAATCCATGGGGGATGGGAGCACACAGGTGGGGCAGAAACGGTGCACAGGCGGGGACGGAACGCGACGTAAGCCGTGTTTCGTTCGTGCGTTCGGGGGTGGCGCGGCAATAAATAGATCGTAAACCGTGGCCCCGGCTAACGCACAGACCGGCGGAGCGGGCATAATGGTAGGAAACAATGAATGCCGTAATCGGAAACAGTGCCGGTTTGTTATCTGCCATTTACACTCCATTTAACTTCAAACAGTGAATCGGCTGGCGCGCATTCGCGTTTTAAATACACGCGACCTCCGCTGCCATCCCCGGCTCCACCCCCGTCGTCGACCACCCCCCCCCCCCATCTTCTTGGTCCCCTTTTGCCGAACGTACGGCTCGACATAGGGTTAACCTGCCGGTCCGAGTGGCTTAACATTGCCCGGGATCGCTTGACTTATCGCCACTTCCATTTCTGGCTTAATGTTTGCTTATTTCACTGCTCGGCTGAATCGTGTGTATCGCACACCTGTGCGGCAACACAGTCGTTTCAGGATCGGAGATCAAATAAGGAAGCAGATGGGGTTCAAACAAAAAAAAAGTAGGACGGAGTAAATCTTGTAAGGATTAGAATTATAAAAGACTACAGTATTCTGTACAGCAATAATCACAGTAGTTTGTACATACGAAGATTCGCCCGCTTGAAAAGAGGGGATGAGATCTTCTCGCTAATCGATAGAGAATGATTCCCGAACGGTCGGGCTGTATTCTAGTTCGTACGATGTCTAGTTCTATTTAGATGTAAGTATACAGTGTAAGTCCGATGTAAATGGTTCGTGGTCTAATCGTAAACGTAAGGTTACCGTCGATGTTCTGTTTTGCTCTTTAAAAATTATTTATCACGAGTATCACGTTGTATCGTCTCGATGTAAATATCACTTTGTACATAAGCACTGTATCATGTATTCGGAATCGTTGTTAATTAATAAAAAAAAAAAAGGGTATCCCATGAAGAGGATTCGGTAATCATTACACGCGTTTATTTTTCATCCGCGCTTTTCCCGTTTGCTTCTCTCTTGTACGATTGTCCCCTGCAGCGTCGAAAGCCGATTACACGGCGGTGGATTAATTTCTGGCCACTCGAATAACTCTCTGCCGAGGTCGCCTTCCCGACAGTCATTCTTGCCTTAACGACGACGGCGCGTAGAACATTTCAAAGAAGTAGCCGTCTTGCAAAACGTATTGCATTTGCCAATACTAAGTAACGTGTAGAGAAGCTAACATTTCGGCGCGTTGATAAACATTTGAGAAAATTTGACTCGCGCGCAGACGTCGACTTGTTGAATCGAATACCCGCGCCAGAAGACTCCCTGCGGATTATCCGAAGAGGTATCAACCTCTCTAGAGAAAAACCACAAAGAAATTCCCTAAACGGGTAACGTTAAGCCCGTCGAAACCGCGGCCAATAGGACAAACAATCTCTTACCGCCCTCGTTTCGGCTTAACTTCGCCCCTTAACCCTCCCCCCATCCCGGGAGTAAGTGTACTTACCCTCTGCCCGAGGTCCATAAAGATAAATAACACGAAGCAGCTCCGGGAGTAGTCGTATCCCTTATAAAACTAGGAAGAACCCCCTCGGATTTTCCCATCATCCCCTGACTGTCGTGGCTCGCTTCTGCCCTCCCTTTAACGAGCAAATCCGTCTCTCGACGCTTCCGTTTCTTCCACGCGTTCGTCTTATTATCGTCGCCCCCCTCTTTTTCTCCGTATTGAATTAAAGTACAACGTTCGCACATCGCGTTTCTTTTAACATTTTGTTTGTTCCAAAAAAAAAAACGAAAGAAAAAGGACCGACGGAGTTGTTCGTTTGCGAATGTATTTCACCGCGGCTACTCGATAAGAACGATCAAGGGGGTGAAAGTGGATTCGGAAAGAGATCCAGGCCATTATGCTCTGCGGTTCGATTTAAACGGAACATCGGCTATTCATCCCCCTTAGGCTCGATCGGGTGGTCGGTCTTCCCACCCTTGTTAGCGATACTTCTCCGTGGAGAATCGCGCGCATGCTTGTTCTGTCAGTGAAATAATGACAATGTCATAGCTCGGGGCTGATTCGCCGCGCCGCGGCACCCCTGCCACGTGGGCGACGATTGGACGCGGATATGCTAATATGGCGTCCGTTCCGAGACATTAAGTTCTCGGTTTGCCGATTCCTCGCTAGACGAGTCACGTCTTCGTCACGACAGCGCTCGCACCGCGTCGATCACCTTCCCTTCCGAGCCCTTTGAACCGCCGATCGACGGAACCGTGACTCACCCCGCAATGTTTGATCTTCGATTCACGCCACTAGGAGATCGTGTTTGCCTCGGAGATTAACACGTTGCGAGCCTCGATGTCGGACCCTTTCCTACCGGTGGCATCGAGAAAGTGTTTCGTTTCTATCAAACAAAGAATGGTCCGCTCAGAATTGAACGGCTCGCGTATGGGCCGTAGAGAAAAAAGGTAGGAGACGACCCCGATTTTCGATTAGCCACGGTATTTCGCCGCGATCATGTAACTTGACTGCGAACACGCAGCTTACGCTGCTCTCACGATGATCCCTGTTTCGGCGTTACAATCTCAACCAGCCGTTGCTAAACGATTTTCACGATACCACTCTTCCAGGACATATGCTTCGATTCCTCTGCAGATTTTCTCACACGCGATGCTATTAATAATTGCCGCGAATGTCATTTCCCTCCGTCGAGGGTAACTAAACGAATTTAGCAAACGAGCGTAAGCATAAGCAAGAGTGGAATCGCATCCAGCATATCGCCGGCACCGTTGAATCCTTCTGTCTTGTCGGGGAGAGAGAAGTAAACTCGCGGCAGGGCGGTCGTCGAGCTTGAAGCGGATATCACGCGTGGCTCGCGCATAGTTCGCGGTTCAACAAAGAGCTGTCTGGTAGAAAAATAAAAAAAAAAAAAATACAGAGCGGTGTCGTGCGGCGCAGGCCGAAATAGAAAGGACGGGCTAGGCGGGCAATAATTCGAAACAAAATGTCAAGCGTGCTCCATTGTCGAGTGCGGTGGTGCGGTAGGCGCCAACCAGCGCCGACGAGGAAATATCGCCCGACAGTAAATCAAGGTGTGGAAGAGGAACCACCACCTTCTCCCAACCCCTAGCGTTGCCTTCCTGTCACCTCCTGCCCCCCCCGGTTTCCTTCCTCCGCGGACGGATCAGCCGCCAGATCCCTCGCTCACCTGATTTTCCCGTCACCGTAAACGCGAAGCTGAATTTAGAAATTGTCGAGAAGGAAGTGGGTTTTTGCTGCGATATTGGGTCACGCGTAGGGGACGGGATGGAGGCGAAAGATTCTACGGCGGAGAAAATATTTTCCACCCTGCTTAAATATGTCCGACCGCGAAGCAATAAAATATCTTTATCTTGCTCGTGCCATTGCTCCCTTGATTCGCCGGGGTTCAATTTACATTCCTATCGGGCGTTCGAAAAGATAGCTCCATTTAAATAAATTAGTAACGCTATCTCCTGGCCGGTGGTCGGGGAAATTTAATAATATTTTATCAATTTTCGCGGCGATTCGTTACGCGGTGATCCCGCTCACCATTGTCCCGACGCACAATTGCTCGAGTTTTAAACTTTGCGCCTCGATGAATCATCCCCCGCGATGCGACTCGCCGCGTGAATCGTTGCTGCGAAAGTTCTTGCACGCCTGGAAAGTATTCGAAACGAAAAAAAGAGTACACAGACTTTACATTCGCAAAATCGTTGCAATCCTTTTAATGATTTCGTGTCGCTGGACGAAAAGGGGTGGAGGTTTTCGGACACGGAGAGGCCTGTTCCACACATCGTCTGCGCCTTTTCCCCTCCCTGCTTGGCGCGTAGGTAGGACAATATAATGGGGCATAACAACGGCGTTAACACGCACTGGCCGACCCCGGACGCGACCTGCGACCCTCCTCGGGTGAATTACACCTCTGATAATTACTAGAAATTAATGTTCGAGCCTTACACCGGTCATTGTGAACCGCGTCGTTTAACCAACCCCCCCGCCCTGGTTTACCTGCTTTTACGCAGTTAATCGTGACACCCGCGCGACCCCTCTCAATACTTTCTTTCCCTTAGAGAAGCGAGTGGGAAAGGAATAGATTATATTTCCATATTTCTCGAAGTCAGACGAATCGGAGTAAGAAAAATCTCGGCGAACGGGAGAGGGATGGGGAAAAAGGTGGCGATCGCGAAATTGGAAAATTAAAATCGACGCCGGTGCGGATCCGTGGCTGATAGAGAGGACGGGGACCGGCCGATGGGATGTATTAAAGCTGCGGTCCGGACCAGACCAGCAGATAGGTTAATGTGAATTTATTGCGATCGAGATACCGCACTGGCTAGAAAGCAGAGGCGCGTGCTACTTGGGCCGTCAAACCGATAGCCATTGTGCTCGCGTTTAAATCGTTTTCGAGGAGAACCACGACCGAAGGGGGGTCCGTGCACAGTTTTAAGCCAGCCAATCGTTTTCCCGGGGTCGACCTTCTTATCTGAATGCATCTGGAACAGACACGCGTGCAGCCTCCTCTCTGGGCAACTGAATCGCTAGGGGTACAGCGACTTCTTCATATTTCTCGACATTCAATAGCAACGAACTATATAAATACAATCGAGGAACAATTATTCTCATTAGTCTATTGCAATTTTAGTTTAATATACTTTGTTCGGGAGTAATGAGCTGCTTTCGTAAGAGCATCCTCCACGATCGATTGAAGGAGCCGCATACAGCTATAATCGGTCCGGTAGTCGGGATATCACTTCCGGTATCCCTACGTCCTCCGGCTCCTCCCGCGTGTCTTCTTCGAGCTTCACCACCGGATAGTCCCCGTGACCGTATATCACATTACTTTAATTCATATGGTAATCGCGCCGCGGTACAGCCACTACGCGGGCTCCGGCGAAAACTTTCGGAACAATGCGAGGGACAATGCGAGGGGTGCGTGGAGGGAGTCGCGGTGAACACCGCGAGGAGGAGGGCATACCGTCGTCCCACAGAGGGGATGGAACAACGGCGCGGCACGAGAGGCCGGTATGGAAACGGTGCAGTTGGACGAGAACGAACGGTGCGAATGCGATATTGAATTCGCCCCTGGCGACGTGCCTGTTATCGACAATGTCCGACCGCTGGACCGGAAGCCATTTGCTCGCGCTCTCACGAAATTTATGAAAGTTTCGCAGACCTCGTGGTATAATTGGGAAGGCAGCGCGAAGGTGGCCCCGGCTGACCCGTTTGCACATGTTTGCCTCGCCGTCGCCCTGTTCCGTTGCGGAAACGGAAGAACCGACGGCACCCCGCCTCTATTTTCGACGGCTCGTCCGTCCGACGGAATTTTCACGCGAGCTTGCCGATAATAAACCTGCCTGATGTTGTACAGGATCGCTCGCTATAACGCTTGCGTAAGAAATAGATGGAGAAAGGTTTCCATTTCGTGAATAGGAAGAATGTTAATCCTAGTGGAGTCGAAAAGTTCAATTTCGTTGGCAGCAGCTGGGTTGCCGGCGACCGATTCAAATGAAATTCCCATTTCGCGATGAAAAACCGCGGGTCAGTTCGCGACGAATCCATATGTCGAGGAGTGCACCGTCCAATCTGGAAGTGGCTTGTTAACAGCTTATGCTCGATACGTTCCCAGTGCATATTCGTAATTTACGTACGCGATTTCGTCCAGAAGTAACAGAAACCACTGATGGGGAAATGGAATACTCCTATCCCGTTGCCAGTTTCCAATTATCCCTTTCACTTTCCTGTCTTCTAGCATTTTTATTTTAACTACCTTACGATCGTCGAGATTCCGCGTTCAAATAAAATGTGGCCGATCCAATTAGTAGTACGGTCACAAGCCGAACACGAGGCATCGATTGAAGCGCGATGGAAATTTGGCCCGCTGGCCATATGCGTCGGCTCTCTGG
Source organism: Holcopasites calliopsidis (assembly GCA_023838395.1). Taxonomy (NCBI): domain Eukaryota; kingdom Metazoa; phylum Arthropoda; class Insecta; order Hymenoptera; family Apidae; genus Holcopasites; species Holcopasites calliopsidis. The sequence goes on from JALHAQ010000011.1 coordinate 1,361,641, forward strand.
TCGTGCGCGCAGGAAAGCTGTGGGTGGGCGTCGAGAGGATGGCGAGCGGAGGGACGGCGGGCCGCATTACAAATTTAATCTTACAAATGGATCCGAAAACTTGGAAACAATGGAATATATGAAATGCGGCCGCGTATATCATATGACGCTAGACACGGGGTGGTTCCAGCGGCAATATTGTCAGGGCCGATCCATATTCTCCGCGAACGCGCGAGGGGACTGTGGGGGAAGCTGACTGGAGATCGGGAACGGAGAAGATATCGGAGAGAGGAACAAGAGAAAAGGCAAAGCAACGCTGTGCTGGCACGGCGAGAAGTCGCGAGATACACGCACGGTTCCTGTCGCGTTCGTGCCAGAATATCTTTCGGTGATCGGACACGCCGAAGTCGAGATACGTCGCGGGGAATTTATAACCGGTTCTCCGAAAACGATTTCTCCGCGGGCCTTACAAGCCTGTGGAGAACTGTCAAACCGACACCAGTATCGTTCTTTCTATTTCACTTTTATTTAACAAGCACAAAGCGCTTGCGACGATGAACTTTCGGAGCGAAAGCGTTTCCTCGAGAAACGGAAAGTTTCGTTCCGTTGGAATTCGATCGGGATACTCGCGGCGACGCGTGGGGTGTGCGAGTGCTCGCGCGTGGAACGGATAAAGGGAAAGGGAGAAGTCGTAGGTTTCCAGGCACAGTCGGGCGAGCTAGATTAGCATAAATATGGCGTCTTAGAGCGAGGCAGTTTGTCATCGTTAGCAAAGCACACGCTTCCTGGGACTCGTCGAGTCACACTCCTCTGAATCGTCGCAGTACCCCACGGGGGTACCGACGAAGGTCCCGGAGGAAGGAAACCACCGATGTAGCGCGCTGGATACATGCGAGTCGGCTATCGTATACAGAAGCCACCCTCTACGGTTCGCTTTCGTTCCCTTCCCGGCAATGCTAGTCGGAGACAGGTACTTCGGTAGCGAAATTTCCCGAACGCAGATTTCGCGGTTGCTGCGGGGGTGGCGGGGGACAACGTGATTTAGATCTCGTTCCAGGTGCTAGCTAGAGTTTAAACTGCCTCCATTCCACGTGAAGCTACATTACGCGGCGGTATTGCGGGTGCAACCCTTGCAACGTTTATCCTTTCGAAAGGGGAATTTTTCGAAAGGGGAAAGTGGAATTTTTAGGCACGACAGGAACGCGAATTCTTTGGACAGGAATTTCATTGCAATTACATAAAAGCGTCCATCTATCAATCCGACACGAATAGCCCGCGCAAACTTTCCGCCGATTCGCCTGACCGTGCAGCGTTATGATGATCTCGCCCTAGTATCGTCGCCAATCTGCTAAAACGCATCGCCATACTTCATAAACACCCCTGCAAGCCCGCAAGACGTATTAGCCCCGAGGTGCCGCGGCGAGCGGGGACGACATTACTTTTCTATTAGACCGATTGAACGATGGATAGAATCGATATCCTCTGTCCGTCGTTTCTATTCGCTTTCCATTTTACTGAAGTGCGTTCCCCCCGTAGCTAAATATGAAACAAAGCTCGAACGCGACTTGTCGCGAAATTCGGAAGCGAAGCATCGCGCCGAATCCATCACGGCTTTCAACGAAATCTTAGCACAGAGATTCTGCGACGGCGGCTCGGTCTCTTCCGTTCTCGGGGGAGCGTTTACCGCGGATAATTCATATTTATGACCGAACGCTTTATCAACCCCACTCGGCCTTGTATACATTTAATTGAGACGTCCGTGTCGGAGGCAATAGGGTGCGAACCCCGTTGTCTCAGGGGGTCGGAAACACAATGGGCCCTGCCACTCGATGGACGTTCGCCTCGTTTCTCCGAACTGTCGTTGACTGTCGCTAACGATCTGCATGGATCTCTCTCCTGCACAGTCGAGTGCGTGTCCGGTCCGATCATTTTCCTCGCCTCGGCTCGAACGATTCGTGACCAATTCGCTGACCATCGTTCCCTTTCATCATTCGCTTTACAAATTCGACCACGTGCTTGCTGATCCTCGGAAATCTCCGTCACCCCGCGCCTTGTGTTCTAAATTATTTATGAGGCCTTATTGTTTCCCTGCCTCAACAAATACCCATCCAAGCTCGCCATCATTTGCACTAGATTCCAGCGGAATCTTCCTCCATAGAGTAATTTATTGTTTTCCTCGCAGAACTAAGGACACCGTCGACTGTGAACAACCAAGTGGACCGTCAGAGATGAAGAGATTGGTACGTTCGGCGAGTTGAATGGCGATTTACGAGCCGCTCCTTGGACGAACCGATTACGCGCTCGTAAGGAAGCTCGCGTTTTCGCGATCGAATCGTCATCGGAGGCACGCAGGGCTTTTTACCGATTGCAGCCATGTATCTGGCCCGTCGATTGAGTTATCGCGCGATTGCCCCGGCCAAGTAATCGAAGCGAAACTTTCTCGCCACCGGTTGCCGATCCCCTCCTGCTTTCGCGGGAGGAAAAAGAAGCGTGCGAAGTTGGAAAATGTTCGCCGGGATGTAGCCGACGCCGGGCCACTCTTATTATCAAGCGATCGGCTCTTAATCTTCGATCGGCCTATTAGCTGGGAACAGGCGAACGGCCTATAATTGAAATCCCGTTATCGTGGTCTTCTGCGTGATTGCATCGGTAGCGCGAGGCCGAAACGTTCGCGCTTATCCGCCGCAAGAAGTTCGCTCGCGATCTCGCGGTTCGTCGATGAAATCGCTCTTGCAAATGACGTCTTTTTAGCTCGACCCCTCCTCGTTCGCGATGGTACTTAATGAAATCGGGGCCGCAGATACGATCATCGTTTAATCGGAGAAATTCCGACCGCTGCTCGCTCCGCGATAAATTAGTCAGCCTGTACGGAACATGTTGGTCATGATCGTACGAAGAATTATTGATTGCGGAGCAACACGGCTTTATTATTTTTTTCTTGTTGTTAGAATATCAGGAACGAGCAAACAGCTTTCGCCTATCGATCCTCATTCGTGATTCCCATACTCCTTGCCTCGGTGCTCAGGAGGGTCCGCTCCGTATCCATAAGTATTTTCTCAGATTGAAAAGCTTTCGGCATGAAATATGGGTCAGAGATACGGGCTCGCGCGCAACCCTTCTACGGTTTTAATGGAATTAGTATTTAATACTCGACGGCGTGTGGGGGTTGCGAAAGGGTCCAGCCGGAAAGGGGGAAAAAAACTAAGTGGTTCCGTCCTGCTAGGAGCCGGCTCCCGTTTACCGATATTGCCTTTGCCGAAAATTTACTACTCGTTAGAGGCCTCTGCGAATTAAAAGCCGTCGCGCAAGTGCGCGGACAACGGGCTGGAAGAAAAAAAAATACTGCCCCACGCGATTCCATTTGCTGCGAACCTTCGGAGAAGAGACGCCGTTTGCCGAAGAAATAGAGGCATGCCCTTCGGTCGAAAACAAACGCGAGATCGACCTACGAGCATTTCTCACGAGCGACAGCAGAGCAAATAACGCGATAGGTAGAACAAAATGAACACAGTTTAATTATCAGACGTTTTCCACGAACAGCGCCAGAGTTCCGTCCAAAGTTGCTTCCATATTGGCGGACGGGAAGCGCTAGCGAACGTTCGACGAGGCAGCGCAAAACGTCTAGAGCAACCGATTTTAACGCACACACTTCTGCTCCCGCGGATCTGGTCAATAAGCGCAATAAACTCATTCCGCGGTTTACTGCGAATCGCTTTACAGCCGTCTCGGTTACGGCGTCGCGCACCCACCCACCCTTGCTCTTTCGTGCCGCTTCACCCGCCCCCGCCCCGTCGAACGTTTCATCGTTTTCTTTGTCGTTCGAAAGTCCGAGCGAAAACGGTAGTGGAACTAGTTACCGAAACTGCGCTAGTTTAAATTACGAGCACCGGCGCCTTCGCGATTTATTTTTGAAGGGTGCCACCTCATGGCGACCCTCCCCACGGCCGTATATCCGTAAAACTACACACCGAGCGACACCGTCCACTTTATTTCACGAGGCTCGTTTCGCCGTTCCCCATTTCGGTCCGGCAAGTTTCTTTCCTCGCGGAGAACTCTCGTTATTAACGGGGGAGGGTGAAAAGTTCGCGAACGTTTCGAAGACACCGAGAGATATCGCTCGCTCATTGGCCCGACGCTGATATAAAACGTTTGTCCCGGGACACGGTTCTCTGCTTTACATCGTCACAGGCTTGGAGGCCGGCTGGGAAATTCGAGTCGCCAAAATTGTCGCGGAAAAAGACTTCAAGTGTTTGCGAGCTCCTCGTAGCTTCGCCCGAATGATAGGACCTGTTATCGACGAGCCTTCCTGAATCGCTCGAACTTTGCGCCAACGTTTACGGCTTTCACAAGCGCTCGGAAAGAAATGTAACATAGATCACTCCGAGGCACTTCTATTTATGCCTTCTTCATGCGTGTACAGATATCTCGGCCGCCTACAAATTTCAGCTCGACGTCGAATAATCCTTTTTTAATTCTTTTCGATCGCCCGCGGAGTTCGGCGCTCGATCGGGCCGATTCATTGCAAGTTTTTCGTAGGAAAAAAAAAAAATTGGAAACTACCCGGATCGGTAGCTAGGTCTCGTCCCCCGTATCAATCTCGCTCGCTCGTTCCCTCTCGCTCTTCGGACATTTACATGGCAATAGCTGATGTACCTACACACCGGGCCGGGTTGTTCCCCGAGGCCAGAATTGAAACCACCTCATTACCAGCCGCCGGCTGGGGGTCGCGTGGAAGGGGTTGCCAGGGGACGAGAATGCTGCTGCCGGAGAATCCGTTTTGCGAATATTGGAGGTAATGTCGCGAGCGGTTTTATACAACACCCGTTCCGCCTTTTTCACTCCTCTCCCCCCCTACGCCGACAGCCTTGTTTCAACCCGTATTACGGCCCAACCTGATGAAAAATGGAAATGGCTATCCTTCGGTCCGCCCGTCGACGCCGTTTACATTTAACGCTGGGCTAAGGATTCGTGTTTCGTAGCTTGATTTTCAAATGTATCAGATGCATAGGAAGCTTAGTCCGGAAATTTTCATGCGGGGGGTGGAATTGGGTGGTCGATGGCGTAGGCGCGCCCGAAGAACAGAGCTTCGAAGCAGATGACACGTTCGCCAGGGCGGAGATAAGGGAACGACGCTCGTAACACGAGCACGAAGATGCCCGCATTACGGAACACGAACCGGCAGTCGCCTTTACGACGCTGCGATACGCCCGAACGTCGGCGCGGCTGGATCACGCCCCGCGCGTAACAACACCAACCCCCTTTTCCAGGGCAGGGCGCTCTGGAACGCGGCAACTTTACAAGTTTAATTAAACGTTTGGCGTTACGGGTGCCACTAAAAGGCCGGCGAAGAAAGCACGCTCGGATCTTTCAGTTTTAGCAGCGATCCCTCGATAACACCCCTTTATATTCCGCACACCTGGGATTGCCTCTAAAGCTTTCGATCTCGCGCAGGACTCTGAGGGTAGCCTTGCTTAAAACAAAACTAGAGAAATACTTTATAGTAGCGGCGGATAGACGTTGCAGATATTTTTATTAAGAAAATGCAACACGTAATCGAAGTCTCCTGCTCGCCAAGCTCGGCGAGAACCGAGCCGAAACTTTACCAATTTCGAAGCGGAGACACGGTGCAACTTTTGCGCGCAGACGGAAGCTAGATGTTTCGTCGCGATCGCCTTCGGGAACTTCATTCGGCTTCCGTTCGACGGAAAGAATGGATCCACCGTGTCGAGGGCATATTGGTAATCTCGAGCATGGAGAATATTTCTGTCAGGGTTTCTCCATTCGACCCTCCGAACCCACCGGATCGCGGTCAAGATGGCTGATTCTATACGGAATACTCCGATTTCCATTTGCATATAAATTCACCGAGCTCTGGATCCAAGTATTTTTCCTCGTGCGCCGCTGTCGACCGAAATTTAGCCGAGGAATCGTAACGATTTTGTTTATTATACTTTGCGTCATGAAACTGTTGTCGTGAAAAATAGAGAAGCAGATTTTCGTTTGGATATTACTTCCGGCGAGAATCGCCAAGACGTTCCGGGGACGGTCAAGACGGCTCCTAGCGCACAGTGTGCTCCGCCTTATATTAGCATATAAACTCGCACCCCCCGGCGAAGGCCACTCGCGCTTTGATTTATGTACTAAATATGCCTTACTTGCAAAGCAAGCACCGTGTAGAAGCCCTCCGGTGGAGGTACACAGCTTCTCGTTGCCGAGTTCCCGCCGCTGGATTCTTGAAGGCATCCCCTTTTGTTCCACCCCTGATATACCGTGTTTCCGCCCGCTGCACTCCTTTCTTTTACGTTTCCCCACCTCGCGAAACTCGCCGATGTTGCAAGAAAAAGTTATGCAACAAGTATAATATTCCTTTTAAGCGCAAGCAAATATTAAGATTGCTTTTTCGATGTATCTTGCAAGAAGAAATTGTCCGCGAAAAAGAAGAGCACGCCACAGAGGTGCGGCGAATCGCTCGTACGCTACGATAAGTATGGTAATACGTTCGAATTAAAAGTCCGGTTAAGCCGGTAATAATTCAAGATCCGCGGGTGTATCAAAGCGAATAAGCATAAATGAATAATTGCGTGATAGATAATTCAACGTGCACGCTATGCGTCGGGCAAAGTGGCGCGCGATTCGCTCCACGCTTCGTTGTCCACCTATTCCTGACGTTCTTTTAATTATTATCCCGATGCCTGCTACGAAAAGCGGGAGCAAACAGCGACGGGAAAGTCCTTGTCATGGAGAAAAAAGAACAGCGAGGCGACACGAACCGTGTTCTCCACGTCGATCGAACATTCGACACTTTAAAGATCCTTCGTTTGTCGACCAGGAATATAAACGTTAAAAATCGTACGCCCGCGGTTGTAATTCTTCTTTACACAATCTCTGTTACACAAACGGTATTCCATCGTACGGGTAATAAATTCCACTTTCATTAAATCAGTCTGAATTGTTTTCGCATGCTATGGAGAAACAGTCAAATATTTGTCCCTTTTCAATATGCGGCTCCCTTTACAATGCAGAGACATTTTCTACAAAGTATTGATAGTATATTTCTATAGTTCATTCTTTCTCGAGTGCGCATACACGAAAGGTGAAGCTTTCCATCGATTTCTATCGCTGAACATTAAAAGATACAAACGCAGGTAGCCCTGAATGTATTTTACAATTTCAAACTTCATTTCTCCGCTCTCGATTTCAACTTCGCCCCGACAAAAGGATCACCGAGGTGGATTCCGCGGGCAGGATTTTGGCCGGCGGCTCCGGCACGAAGGAGTAACCTAGTTTGCGAAGTCGTTTATGCATATCACGCAATTTTCTTACGGTTTCGGCCGTGTTAAAATATGTATGGAATCGAGTTAAGCTGGCATGCAGTCCGGCGGCGGGTACAGGAAGCCGCGGAAGCTGTTACCGACCCATTTGCATGGCATCACGACGATTTCGTTAAAACAACCCCTCCGATCTCTCTCTCTCTCTCTTTGTCCCTCGGTTTCGCGGCGGGTCTCCCCGTGCCCCCTTCGCTCGGCAACTCCATTTAGCAAGCGCAATCTAAATACACGGTGTTTCATTACGCTATGCGGCCGTGCCCTGTCGCGGAATATTTCGTCGAATGTCGCGATTGATGTCGCTACCTTTTTCCTTTTCGTTCGCTCCTGGAATAATCGCCTCTGTTCGACTGGCTACGAGTTTGAGATTCCTGTAAGAGGTGCAATTTGTTAAGTGATTTTTTAAGGGACGAGTAACCGATATTTATGCGGCTATTCTGAAAGTGGATCCAAGACCGATGTGATATGTGGATAGTTGCATCGCTACACCACCGTTCCTGCCTGCAATATTTCCCGTTTCCGGGAGACATATGCACGCGGATGCAAAGGGAACGCTGCGGACCGCGGCACCCTCTTCTTCATCCCGCGTGACGCAGGCATCATGCCAGAAGTTACGACGTCCGCGAAGCGAACGGGGCAACCGAAGGGAACGGCAGAGCAGAGTGGGAGCCGAGAGGGTGGAGAAAAGAAAGATTGATGCCGGCAGACTTTTGTTTCCGAAGAAGCATAAAAATCATTTCTTCAGGGGGTGGCCGTGTGTCGTTCCCATCGCCGCCTCCGCGCGATCCCCGTAGACAGTTTTATGTATCTCACATTAATTTGCATAATCGAATAGGAAAATCTGAATAACGCGAGCTCGTTCGTCACGTGGATCGACCTATCCCCCCCTGGACGTGTTTTTGCACCCCTGCGGGGTTGGACCCGCGTCGCAGAGATTGCTTGATTGCCCAATCGTCGATTCACGCGATTTCCCTGGTAAACATTTGAAACTCTGATGACTCGTGCAAACGCAGGAGGCTGGAATTATCGTTTTAAGCGTAGAACGAAATCCGGAGGGTGGTTTCTTGAAGAAACTTCAGTTCGGTACGTCTGAATGATCATAAGAGGAAATAACAACCTTGTCGAGACTCGATAAAAGCGATGAAGATTTTCCATTTGTAGCAAGTTTAGGAAATCGAAACGTTATATTTCCAACAGCCGAATTCTTACTGCGCGTTGGTTAAAAGTACCCTTCGGTTGATACGAGAGAAACCTATGCTGCAGAGACCAGAGTATCGATCGCTTCAGCTCCGACGAATTGGACGTACCCGACCAGAATCCAACTGGTGATGCTGAAGAGGAGCCCTTGCGCGTCATATCTACAGATGTCGTTACTCGATGCACTTTCTGCCTCGAAATTAATAACATCGAACTTTTAATCGTTTTCAAAACTTGTTGATACTCCGAAAATAACTAATGCAATCTGACCATTCAAAACGACGATATCGGGAGTTCACGCTAACGAGGCCGGTGTTTGTTATATTTTATACACTTTACATAACGACCCGTAGCACTGCAAATGGAAAATTAAACGGTTTAATCAACCAAACCGATTCGCTCATTATAGAGTGTCGCGAACGTAATCCGGAAATTATACGAACGTATCCTTGTTGCCCCGGTATTAATGTCGAACGCGTAATGAATATCGGATCCACTTTTCGAACGGGTAGTCCGATATTCCAGATTTAGATAGACGCGTCGAAATTTCGGGCGAGAATAGCCGCGCGCGACATTCACGAAAATTACGAGCTATTTGCTAATTGCCGGCGAAAGATACCGCACGAATAATTAGACGCACCATCGACGAATTACGATGCGATAAAGGCTCACACTCCACCCCACAGTCTCCGTAGCGTGCGTAACGCAATTTTCGTTGCACCCTTGATAACAGTGGAATGCAACGAGGAGATTCTTTTAGAGTAAAAGGTGTGAAAACGAGATCCACAGGGGGGGGAACTGCGAGTGCAGCGGAGACGAAATAAGTGGACGCCGGCGAATTGCCTATCAATACGAATCACCGTTCCAATTCAATATCCGCGCGAAATATTGTGCAGGGGTGATCATAGCATTGGGCGGGATGGGTTGTACATTCGAAGGAATCCCGTTGTTCCAATGATTTCCTTTCGTCGTTCGTATTTGCACGATCGCAGATTCCCTGGGGTACGGCTGTCCTATATTCGTTACCTGTTCTGGATCTTGTGAACCATGAAAGCGGTTCCCCGGGGGTGAAGCTAATGCTCCCGGGATTAATATTTTAAGAAACTTTACGCAACGCTGTTGCGCGAGTTCGCAGCGGAGCACGAACGGAATCGGGGAAAGTGCTGTCTGATAATTCATGCGCAGGAATCCCGTAAAAAGATTATACGCGGTCAGGGCCAATTTTGAGGAACAATGTGAGCTGTAAAACAAGGTTCGACGGGAGTGAGACACTTGAACGGGGGAGGGGTTGGTTCATTTAGCTACAAAGGTGCTTTTCACAAATTGGCTTGGCACGTACCGACAGTCTTCCGGACGTGCCGGACTTGATTACGTCCCTTTCAAAGGAAAGCGATACGACGACCGACAAAGCGTCTTTGTGCGTTGTTAGGGATTTCCCCGGCGACATTTGTAATCCTCTAGGAGCAGGTGAACGCATTATGCGGCCCTCTGGTTTACGTTAGACGTCCGCCTATGCAACTGGTACAATGCTTGCATACGTGCGCAGCGCGTATTATACATGGCTCCATTAATAATACGCTTAGGGGGGGTGAACTAATGTATCGCAAGTTCGATCGTCTATCACGTCAGAGGTAGCATGAAATGCCCACGACGGAGCGGCACAAATTCCTCGACATCGCTGGCAGGATAACAGAATCTCCTGCGCGTCAAGGTGGCGAGCAAAGAAAACGCTCCAAGGGGATTTGCGAAATTGCTGCGGGCCAATTAAAGCTCCGCGGCGATTCGCAGCAAAGTTATCTAGCCATTCCCAATGCCTCGTGATAATGTACTAAACATCGCAAACTGCCCGCACCCTTTTTCAAACCCTCGCACGCAGAGGAAATCGTTTTTCCGCGCTCCGTTTTAAGGACTAACCGTGCATATTCATCTCCGGCCTTCCCCCTGTTCCACGAGCCATCTGCGTGCTGCAAACGCGGCCGCCAGTGGCAGCGGGCAGCGTGGACGTAAAAAGGACGATTCGTCGAAAAGATAGCCGCGCGATCGCGGCCTATGTCAGGACTTATGAGCACGAGCGTACACGTGGCATCGTGGTTCCAGTCGCGGCCATTTACAGCCAGCCTTGTCTTCGGCCGTTTATGGTCGATCGCTTGAAAAACCGCCTCTGCCCCTCTCTCTTTCTCTTCGTTTCTCGATCTCCGCGTCTCTCGCGCGTTGCCCGAATCTTCGCCACGCGATCGGCCGATATCGTTCACCGATCCACCGCGAAACTTCCACCGGGATCGATGAAGCCTCGTTCGTTTGCTTCGCTAGTACGGTTGCCTGGCGATCTTCGGCACAGCAACAAAGGACAATCCAGCAACCTTTCCGGAGCTTCTATTGTTTCTGCCTCTTTCGTCCGGCAGTCTTTCCAACGCAACTCGAGCGTCTATCAGCTACCGAAAATTCGGATTTTCCAAAAACCTTTCTACCGGGGTTCCTCGGCGAGCAAAAGTCGACACGGCCAAGATTCGGCGAACGGGGTTGGACCTTAAAAGGGCCACGGCGCAAGAAGAGGAAAAAGAAGGAGCCGAAGAAGCGAGCTCCAGGTGCTGTGGCTCCGTTTCTGGCGCGATACACCTTAGAAGGCGTCAGGTCGCGAGCCAGCCGGCTTTGTCTGCTCCCCGCCTCGAGCTCTCTTTCTACTTTCTTCTCGAGGATCCCGGGGAAAAAGCTTCGCGGGTCGTACGGCTTCGAAGCTGGCTTTCGACGAAACGTCACGGGCAAGAAACCGTTCCGTTTCAGCGGATCGCTTTTACTCGACCGGCCTTGGTATCCCCGTTTGTTACTGTACTCTCCTCGGGGTATTTTTCCTCTTTTATCGACGACGTTGCTCCACGAGTTGCACGGATAAGCGTTACCCCGCGTTTGGTCAACGGGATCCTCGATTTATCCAGGAAATTTTCGCCGGGCTTCGGGTTTCGCTCTTACAGAAGCAATTGTGTATTCGTGTTTCTCTTCCTATTAACGAGGAAACAAGCTAAACCCCGCGTCTTACGAAAGACTTCAAAGCGTTAAGTTGGACGTTACAATTGCGAATGAACGGGAGATATTGCATCGTCGCGTCTGTCTCTCCTTAACGAGCCGCGTCTGTCGTTGAAAAATGAAGCTCAAAGAGACGTTCAGCAGCGGGGGCCTTTAGCTCCGGAGGAGCTGCACTCGCAATTACGAATTACGGTTTGCGCAGAGATTCAGGTCATCAAAATCGATACATTTTCAATTTTTATCTCTAGGTCTCATTCATACGGTGATCTCTCGGTTCCGCTGAAGTCGGTTAATCGAAGTTACACGGTACGTACGGATACCCTTCGGGTCGGTTAATATTTCGCTCCGCATCATTCTCTGTTTGAAGAGGAACGACGAGAAAGGGGAATATCACCGACAGCGACGATTTCTTTCGTCTAGCTTCGAGTTTGCTTCGACAGGCCACCGAAACGTTTCGTACTCTCCTCTGTTTGGACAAATCCATCCTCGTTCCGCGAGAAATTAATCGTGAGATTACATTTTTCGTGCAAAGTTTAACAAACGGCGCCTAAGAGCTCCCGTAGCTGTTGACGATTTGTACGGGGAAAGTTTGGTATATTAAAGGAGATTCCGCGGGAAAGCGTGACCTAATGAAAACGCAAACAGGTCGGGCGTGGTCGCAATTCCCCTGAGAATCCGGAAGCGTCGAAACGAGGCAGAGCGAATGCACCGGCGCGGATTTCCCACGTCCTACGATGCAGCAGACAATCACGGCACGGAACGTTGTTTACCCAAATAATTCCCGAATTAGTGGCACGCTGGCTGCCTGCTGTTATCCCTTTGCTCGGCGATTTTGCAGTTTCCCTTATTGTTTGCCGCGCAATCGTGTTCCCGTGCTACGCGCGACAATTAATTTCGCCGCTCCGATTCGCGGGAGGCCAATTCCTTCGGTTATTCCGGTCTTCGCAGCTTCTTCGGTCAGCGGTCCACATTTTAAAAGGGAAAGCCCAAGAGTGTTTAAAAGGAGGAACGGGGGATGAAGCAGGATATTCTTTGGTTCGTTAACGAATTGCGTAAGAACAGGTGGAATTCTCGGCACGAGCAGTGCCGGAATGGAGTTGGCGTTTCCAAAGGACAATGCATACGAAACGTGTAATAACGCGAGCAGTGTGCTTTCGTAGTGGGAAAAGTGGAGGAGGTGGAAAAAAAAAGAGTAGACTTTATACACGTGCTCCGGTTCCCATCTCTCACTTGAACTGAATGCACCCAGGGTGCATGCTCTAGTCGACTTCTACAAAAGTTGTTAAGTTTTCGTTTCTCTCAATTCTGCCACGTTATAGAACAGACAGATAGGAGGGTTTCTGAATACGTTTAAACGGGGACGCGTCGACCCCTCGCAATCGTTGATCGGGATACTCGCGGCGTTCAATCAGGTTCGATGCATTCGCTCCGCGTATCGGGGATGGGGTTAAATCTGTTCGAAAAAGCCGACGGTGGTGGGCCGCATCCACGCCGGCGGTCGGCGACTGGGTGGACGAACATATATAATAACGTAAACTAGGTGGCAGGGAGGAGCTGTCCAGAGTAAACAACGCGGTGGCCCAGGACTAATCGGTGTTCGGGCCGGGTTATGGGTTCCCACATCGAATCCCGTGGCATTATGGGACCCGTCCAGCTCTCACGCCTCTACCTCTCATCCTCCTGGCCGGCTAAACTCTCCAGTCTCTCTGCCAGGGCCGGCCCGGACCAGTTTGCTATGACCAGAGCCGTCGATAACTACGTAAGCGAGAGCCAGGCTTAATGCTGTCGATACACCGTCAAGTGGTATCGCGTTTCCGATAACGCGAATCAATTGTTGCAATAATTAATTCGCATGGCAAACCGTGCGTTTAAACGTGACTCCTCAGCGATTCTTCCAGAGAACAGCGTCCAGTCGAGCAGATTAAGGACTACTTTAGGGTAGGTAGGAAGCGTACAGGAGTCGCCTAAGGCGTCCCAGGACGCCGGTCGAATTGCCAGTGCATCAGTATGCGAACGAGCGGTCCGCCTGCGGTTCGGAACGACACTAGGCGAAGCTCGTAGCAAAGTTTAAACGGCGCCATCGAGCTATAACGGCCGCGCGAACGCGGGATATCAAGCATAAATATTCATAGTCAATCATCTAGGAGCGTCCGGGGTGTGGGGGTCGCTTCAAAGGGAATCTTCGAATTCGGTCCGCGCCGGGACACGGGATCCACTCGATGCAGCGCCGACAGCGATGCAGTTAGATGCCGCTCCGCGGTAGGAAAGAGAAGAAGATCGAGACAGGAGCGAGGAGGAGGAGGAGAACTATAAGGGAAGAGAAATTGCCCGCTAATGTCATAATTATATATGGTCGGGCAGAATGCAGGCGAGGGTGAGAGGGGCAAAGAGGAGCAGCGCGGCTCGATCCGTCCTCGCGATGCGCGCCCTTTGAACGGCCGATTAATTTATTCGCGAACACCGGTGAACCGACGACGGCAGCCCCGCGAAAGCAACAACCGCTCCGAGGCATACGCCGACTGGCAGCTTTCAATTTGCAGCCTTAGACTCTCGCCTTGTGCCCCCTTGGCGCGAGGATCCTGCGACAATTGCCGAGGCGAATTAGGAAAAGGAGGGACGTTCCTCCGGTAAACGTATCCGTACGCCAGATCGATAATGATACACGGGAGATGTTGAAACTCTCGCGTTAGATTCGCAGCGAATGTGTTTCGAGCGTAATTAATTGAGGAGCCCGGACCTAGGCTTGCCAACGGGCAGGCGTATCGTTTCGAGAAAGCTCTCCGTAGTCGATGCGTCGTGCATTCTTCGCGATCCAAATGAATCATTCGCGCCTCCGCTCTTTGTGGTGGCCGAAATACAAGGGCTCTGCTGGCCCCCGCGGGCCCACCTGTCTAAATCTAACACGATAAGTAGGCGGTGCCGATTAATCATGGTAAACTCGGTTGGTACTGCTCCGACTCTTCGTCTCTCTTTCACCTTTTCTGCTTCCTCCCTGTCCTCCTGCTGCAAGCCTGCACACGCGCGTCTGCGTAGAATACGTACACGAATACAGGGTGGCTTGAACGGGCTCAACCGGCTGTGCTCGTCTTGACAAAAGGAAAGCTAATTAGGATATACTCTCCGGAAAGATTGCGTACGATGCGCGGTTCATTAATTCTCTATGAGTCGAAGCCAGGAATTTTTCTCCCATATACCTGTTGGACTGCAGAAAAATTCAGTTTTCGAGGCAGACGGCGAAAGATGATCGTACCACGCAAGATCTCCCGGTAACAGCGCCTCCAGGAAAAAACAAATGTTGCTGCGTTCCAGAGAAAAGAGAAACGCGACAAATTCGTTGCGTGATACCCGTAAGAAAGCGGTCGGGTCCCGATGGAATTATTTAACCACCCTGTGTGTGCGTGCGCGGACGGAGTTCGCGGCGTATCCCGTGAGATTGAGACCTCCTCGCGTCGGGACTCACGCCGGGCCCCGTGTGAGGCCCCCGGGCCTCTCTCCCGGCCCCCTCGGGCCCCCCCGAGACCGCCCTTTCTTTTAGAGCCGTGGGGCCGACGACGGAGGTCCGCCACGCTGCCCACACACCGCGCGACGCAGGAATCATCGAACGGCTTCTTGGCGCTGAACAAGAAGCATTTACATCTTCTTCGGGTCGTGACGTTTTTGCGCTCGCCTAGAATCCAGTCCTTCCTTAATTATCATTTTCTACGATCTTTACATTCTATGCGCACGTCGCTAAGGGCTCGTCAGCTTCCGATCGATCGTTCGTGTGCTCTTTCGACAAGTTATCCAGGAGTCGAGGTTCGCAGCGCAACTTCACAGGTGGGCCCGACAGAATTCCGGCGTGTCTCGCGGACGAAATTCAAGAGTATCGAATGGCGTGTAAGCGTTTAAGAACGGAGCCGCGAATGCCTTCCCCCCGTTGGCGAAGTTTTTCAGCGGGACTAAGCGGCTGGATTAACTTTGCGCGCCGGTAGCGCAAAGTTTGAGCGAACGTTGGATGCAAGTTTCGTTGCGTGCTCGAAAGGCTTGTCAAAGGGTAATAACGGGGCTGAGTGCTCTCGGTGACTGTCGATAGTTCCCACGTCGGATCGATGCACCATTGAAGGGCGCTCGAATTGTTTCTCACCACGAGGAATGCTTGATTAACCAGCTCGTTTGTCCGTATGAAATGTTGCGCCGCCATTCAAGCGAATCGACGGGAAAGTCCTTGATGGAAAACAGCCGAGGATAAAGGAAAGGGTGCGAAGGAAAACCACAGGGGGTTGTGTCGCGTCTCGGTAATGGTAAATCCATTCGCGAGGCTTCCCGACTGGACGCATTGCCGCGTCAAAGTCAGCGCGACAACGACGACGAACGCCGGTCACCCCTTAACGACAATAATGCTTATACGTCTCCTGTTTTGTATGTCCTCGAACGTCTACGGTGGAACCGACTTCCGCCTTCTTAGAAACGACGGACCGCTTCCTTTTAATGGATCCAAGGGATCGAAATTGCATTCTGCCAGGCACGTTTTCCGAGAGAAATACAGCCGACCGCCTCGCGTCGGTTCACGATGCAACCCTCCGGGGAAAGAGTAACGGGGAAACCATTTCACCCTCCGCATTATTTGATCATCGCGCTGTTTCTATTATCTCTACTCCGGAAAGCGCAAGATTTCCCTCACGCCGAAGCAACATCGTCTGCACTTGACTGCAGGAAGCGGCATGAAAAATCGCATACGTTTCTTGTATTTCAAAGTGCAACGTTGGAAGCACTTTCCTGTTTAATTTAGAAGTTTCAGCATCTCGAATGAATTTTACATACGCTTATTTTTTCCCCCCTCCGCTCCTGAAAGGGGCAGCAGAATTATTTGACACGGTCAGATGTGCCGGGCGTTGACGAGCGAAAATTCAAGGGAGTCCGCGTGATGAATCATCTACTTTGTCTCTTTTCTGCCCTGTCGCGGAAGAGTGTCCAGCCGATCTGTCGATGAACGATGCAGTCTCGTGGTTCGTGCCTAAAGATCGTTCGCTGGTGCTCCCGATTTTCGCGCCCCGGGGAGAATTCTGAAAACACGCGACAAATTCTCTACAGACGGCTTCTTAAATATCGTTGCAAGATGAATACTCCAGTCCGATTGCAATCGTTAGCTTCGCGAGCGTAACACCTATCATCCAGCCAGCGAGCCATCAATCTCCTAAGCATCGAGGGAGAATATCTTATCGAAATCCCATTGGATAGCGGCTCGTAACGAGTTCCCGAAGAAAAACATCGCGGTTTCCTCTTCCCTCCGGGGTAAATAACTCATCCCTCTCGCGGAGCTCCTCATCCGCGGTGGCGCCAGGCTTCTTTACGAGATTCTGGACGCCGTTCATCCCTCTGCGTCGGTAACCCCCAAGCAAAGGGGGGCATCGACGTCGATAGCGACGACGCTTACGTCGGTTCAGTGGTTGCGGCTCGTCACGACGGCGACGAATAAAAGTATCGTGAACGTGGCGGTCTCCTTGACGTTAATTTTATCTCGTTTCGTCGTCGCGGCCGGCAACCCCGTGCTCCGTTCGCGATAGAAGCCGCTCCCGCGACTGGCGCCGTCGTTCTCGTGGAACATTGTGGCCATTCTGTTACAGCAATAACCGGCGGGAGGAAAACTTTATCCGCTTCATCCGATAAGGAGGGGAAAAAGAGCGCTTCGTTTTCCTCCTCGTTGGAGTTTTTACAATATTCGGATAATTTCCAGGGAATCGTCGGGAGCCGCAGTAATAGGTCCGATAAATCGTCCAGACAGGCGGAGAAAGATTTTGTGCCAGCCGGACGAATTCGACGAGTGGAGCCGGGCGAGCGACGAACGGGGAACAATTCGGGCGTCAATTATCGAGGCGGCCGGAGAAATCGTTATCGCGGTAATCAGAGTGCGGCGACACACCTCGGCTCGTCGCAAATCGTATCCGCCGCTGATTGGCCCTGCCGCGGCGTGGAAAAACTCGGGCTCATCTGCTACCGCAAGCGGATGGCCAGCGAAAAAAAATTCTCAAATCCGTTTACGTGAAATCCGGCCTGATCGCTAATGCCCCCGGTAATTAGTCACGATTTTTCGACGCCCCTCCGCCGTGTCGAGACTCCGCTCGCTGAAAATCGACCTGGCGCGCCCATCAGGACGCGACTCGGTTAAAAGAGGACAAAAATGGACGGTAGGGAAAAAGATTTGGGATTGCTTTCTCTTGTACGAGAATCGGGCCGGGACGGGAAGGGTATGAAATCCCTGGCTCGCGGTCCGAGAGTCAGGAAAAGTCTGCTTGTTTGGACCAATTGGACCGTTCATAAGAAGATAAGTATGACACGCTCGATACGAAAAGTTTCTTCGTTCCGAGGCACACCGTTCGGCCAGAAGTTTACGAATCATTGAGCCTGCGGTCTGGATTCCTTTCAGGATACTTTATAGTGCTTTCTACCGAGGAACGACCTCGGTAAGTCTCCGTGAAACGTCTCGATGCATGCACAAAAATTGGACGGTTCGAGGAGGCAAAAGTCAATCAATGCACCACAACGAATGAAAAATTCCTCGATTTGTCCGCGTTCGTGGAATAAGGAACGATTGGATAAAATAAGAAAAACGAAAGACAGAGGCAGCATAATGACGAAGCTATAGATACGGAAATCGATTTGCCAAGGCGGGTAGGGGCTGAATCGGAAGATGAAAAGGCTCGACGGTCGAGCAAGAAGCGGAAAACGGAAGGTCTGGAGCCGTTTAGATGCCGGCGCATCGCATCGGTCTGGCAAAGGCCAGCGATGTTAAATAAGTGATCGGGGCCGTTCGGGGAGGCCGCGTTCCGACGCGCACCAGGCCCGGCCGTCTCCGACTATTCCATTTTTCAGCTACGGTAAAGTAGCAGCGCCGCGTGCATTATGCAGCTGTCTACTGACGGATGGCTACGCGATCCTCGAACCGTCCCGTTACACTGTCTCGGCTCCTTTTCGCCGTAACTCGCGTCCACGGAACTTTAGCGGCCGTTTCGCGTTCCCGTGCCGCCTTCGGGAACGACGCGACTAAAGATTAAACACTCTCGTTGCTGGTGCGCGCGTCCCGCGTATCGACGTTAGGAGTTAATGTACCGTTTACTAGGCTCGCAGAATCTTCGCGAGAAGAAACGGAAATAAACGGGCGGCGTCTCTGTAAATAATTCCTTTGAAATTAAATGCTAATGGAATTCTGCCAGCCAGTCCAGTCGAATTTAGTTCCCTTTCTCGCCGATACGAAGGCTTCTTTGATTATCGTCTCCGAATCGCGACAATGGATTTACGAGCCGAGCGTGGCATCCTTGATTTCATTTAACGCCTCTTTCGATCCCATTTTCTCCGCATTTCCTACGGCATCGCGGCCAGAGCGTTTCGCGGAGTGGAAAGCTTCGTATTGGATATCGATTGGCAGACTTTGGGCTAGGCGTGAAAGTGATTCGTACGCGGGGTTTCTCGCCGTTTATAGTTTGCTTCACCATCGCATTAAGAGGCGGGTAAACCCTTAAACTCGTCGCGTCCCGACGCCTACGTTCCCCGGCTTTGATTCGCGGCTCGTTGAGACAGAACCTTTCCGAAAGAGGATTACTTGCGCAAGTCGCGTCCTTGCGAAACGCTTCGAGGCACAGAGAAACGCTTGCGAAATCCGCTTTGTCATTCGACAAAGTGATGCGTTATGATGCAAGTGTACTCCTTGGCCGCGAAGAATATTCGCGCGTCACGTAAATCTTCCGCGGTACCCGCGCGACGCCGCTGAAATATTCGCTGGACGAAGTATCGCGCATTTTAATTGGGGCGGGGAACGGAGATTTCGTCGGTCCGCGACTCGTCGACGGGCTGTGATCCGTCAAAGAAAAGGAGATTCAGCATTATCGAGCAAATGATTAATGCCAATTCGCAGCGCGTAATCGACCGGTTTTGCACGATACCCTTGTACCGATGAACGATTGAAAAGCGCGTATCGGAACACGCGATGCTTAGCTGTGATTGACAAAAAAAAAAAAAGAATCGGCCGGAGGGGAAAATTGAGGGCAGACGATTCGCGAACGCGTTATCATCTATTTGCCCGGCGCGGAACGCGTGCATTATTTCGATATCATTTTCCAGCGAATACGTTATGCACGTACATCGAATCGCTCTCTGCTTGTTACGCAACAATTTTCGAGCCGCGCTATTCGCGTTTCACCCATTCCACGGTGGATTCGTGCGCGATATACCGATATACTCTTTTTTTCTTCTCCTTCCAGCCGAAGCAGAGGGTGCGTTTATCGAGAGGAAAAAGCACCTCGATTCGCGCCCGTTTTACCAGGCGAACTATTGTATATCGGGGGCTCGAATGTTGTCTTCATAAACATTTGCCCGTAAACAAATTGGAATTCCATACACGTCTGAAAATAGAAAGCCGAACGACCTGCGAGAACGGAGCAACGAACGTGATTAAAGATCACGATCAGGGATACAGAGAGGCGTGGTTTCCGTAGAAAATGATATGAAAAATTATCTTTGCTGGCCGCGATCGTTGAAATTATCAGTCACATGTGCATCACCCGTCGCGAGTGTCTCGTCCACACACCTTTCGTTCCGGGAATACGCGAAGCAGTTGTCCGTCGAGCTCGTAAAATTGACAGAGGAGAGTCCAGACGGTCGTATACTTTACAATCATCATCTCCGGTTATTAACCACGGGCGAACGAGAGCCAGTGGTCGTCATAAAAATCAAATTCACGTCTCCGGCGGAGGTTTTCATAGTCGAACGAGCGTCCCTGTGAAAGGGGTGGTTAAGGAGCGGTTAAGCGACGCCGGGGAAACTGGGTGAATGATTTAATTAATCGCCTGACCGCGCAGAGTCGCGGTGGAAAAAGTTCTCGTTATCATTCTAGTAGCGATCGCCGTCTACTGAGGGGGGGCGAATCAACGATAAGACACTGGTCCTGGATAGCTCGCGAACGAACCGACGAGTCTTCCTTATTAATTTGCCTCTGCGGCGGAATCGGAGGGGTGGGCGCGCAACGTTTGTTCACCGAACGCCGGCATAAATCTGCCAGAGGCAGAGCGCGTGTCGCCGGCGCCGCGAACGGGGCCTGCACCCCTTATCAGGCTTTCTCCTCTGCGTCGCAGATCGATATCGCCGCTACCTGGTAACCTATCCCGTTAACAAGGCAATCAGGGATAGTTTCTCGTTCCTGTACGCGCGCGCGCGCCCCGTTAACTTAATTAGCCCATGTTCTACGATTGCCGATTGCGCCGATACGAATCGAATTTACCCGCGCCCAGTAATTAGGCCCCCCCGTTCCCAGACGGATCGTTCGGTCTTAAGACGCGTTGCGGGGTGGAAAATAATTTCGTTCGTCGATATAAATATATTTTGTACGGATCATTGGCGGACCGATACTACCCGCGCGGTGTTACGTATCACTTTCTCCAACAGCGTCTGCTAATGGGACGTTTTCGCGTACGCGTTTATGAGAAGGCCGACCGCGTTAGGGCAAACTTTGCTCCTCTGGCTTTACAGTTCCTTGAAATTACAATTTTGGTAAAAGGCCTGGCGCGGGGATCGTTTGCAGCAGCAACGAGCCAGTATCCAAGCTTTATACGGGTACAAAAGTTCCCGGCCTCGCAGCCCACTTTAATTCTAAACGGCGGCTACGTTGTAGAATTTAGTGGTTCCGCGGTTCGCGTCTTTTAGTCGCTGCAGAAAGTAGTTAGTCCAATCTACATTAACGGGCAACCTTCAGCTGCAAAATAGTACGTACAAAAGGAAGTCGACGTTTAATTTGCAGAAAGCTGGAACAACTTTTAACCAGGCGGTTGCCGTCCTGATGAACGAATGCTGCGCCCGGGATGATCACAGTTCACCAATTATCATCGACTCTTTCGACACCGCATTTCGAGAGACCCGGAGTTAATTCTGGTTGTATCCTATCGGATATCCTTGCTCGCGCCGCGTCGAATGCTTCACCGAAATTGCTTTCTTTGGCAAGACTTTGGGAAACAATGAAGCCGCAGGTTGAATGGAAGGAGCGATTTCGATTAACCGTAAAAGCACCCGGCGCTGTGCATGCACAGGCACAGAGATACTCGCGAGCACGCACACCTGAGCTCCCGGAAATCTTCCCCCGCGATCAACTCTATATTATTTCCGGTGGAAAGTGCCTCTCGAGCGGCTCGAGTGCCGCCGGGGACGGCTTCAAACGTGAACCCCGGTAATTGGTTCACTTAAACGCGGATCGATACACAATTACAGAGTAATTATAGTGTCAATTGGGGGAGGGCCGACTCGGATTTGCTCGCGGCATTTCGTTACGATCGCCCTGTGCCCACGATCATTCTCTTCTATCGTTGAGTTCATTATTTTTCAGTTGCACGCGAATTTGGCTTCCTTGTTTTTTCAGCGTCCCGCAGCAACGGATCACATCCGTGGAATAAGAAAGCGGGAGACGCTAGAGGTAGGCTAATTACGGAGGGGCGGCAATTCAGAAGACCGGTCGCGGGAGGGTGAATCGCGACGAGAGTAGTTCGCAGTGGATGATCGTTCTGGCTCGGTTGACCGCACCGATCGACCTGACTCGCAATTATCCCTCTCTGACCGCGGCCCGGGATTCGTGTTTGCTATTTATTTATCGCTCGCGCTGCATATTCCACGCGACTCTGGCAAACAATCGACGAGCAAACACCACTCGGCTGCCGGTGTACAGACGCCTGAATATTTCCCCGGGTAATGCATCGCGCCGGTGACCATGCGAAATTCTCGTGGTTCGCTTGGCTTCTTTTCTACTTTCCCTCCCTGTTGCGGTATCCAATGACGTTTCCTGGTCGCGATGATTGCGCGCGGCTCGAACTCCACGGGACAACGAATTCGCGGAAAGCTTCTTGGAAATAAGCTGTCGAGACGTTAGCCCCGTGTGAATAGCGTAATTACAGTTGAACGTTGCTTTAATTGCCGCTAGTTCGCTGCAGTTACAAGCGCGTGGTTACTCTACGTAACGGCAAAGGAGGTTCGAACTTCCATCGAAGTTGTTCGAGATGCGGGTCAAATTCGAACGCCCCCATGTTATAATCAACCCTTCGTCGCGTCCCCGCTGTGTGCAAATTCACCCTACGGATCTCGCCACGTTCGCCTCTAGGGGACGACGTGTCGCGTATTAAGTTGTAAGTCTGAGATAAGCACAGGTACCGATTCGTTGATTCCGAAAGTAATGCAAATTAAGTGCGCCGGCCAGCGTAACGGGGCGTGCTCGCGGCTCTAAGATAAAAGGATCCGGGATTACATCGTATTGCACGATCTATTCGCTGCTCGTTTATAAGGGATGCACCTCATCGATGATCCGCACGAAGAACCGTGGACATTTTCGTTTATCGCTTTACGAATAATTTCGCGAGGGAGTAACGTCAAGTGAATTTCTATTAAAAGCATTCCAACTGAATGCGGGTTGAAACTGAATCGTGTCCGTGCCGTCGGTAGACCGTCTCCGTTTTATCGCTAGAAACGAACGGACCGGTATCCCAGGAAGCTCGCGTTTGCGCAGCGAAAATTATTAGAATGGCCCACGTATCGGCGTCCCAAGTCCATTTAGAACGTTTGCAAAATGAAATTAACGTCCGCCGGTACAATGTAATCCGTGACCCGGAATCGCCGTGTCGCATTAGGCGGCCCTCCACGTGTTCCATTCCGGGCGGCGCATGTTTGCGAAACGATATTAGTATTACAGCTGTCTCGCTATCTGCGGTAACAATTTCGCCAAGACTGTCTCTTCGCGGTACCTCGGCCTCTGCTACAGCCCATCGTACCAAGCAATTACTATTATTTCGTTACCGTACAACCACTAGCATCCTGGCTAATCATTCTTCCTTCTGCGCAAAGGTCTGGTTCCTCGATTAAATAATTCCTACAGATTCCGTTTCCTTGAACAACTATCGATCACCGATAGCGCCCCTTTGATCGAACAATAACGCTGCGATCGCGTTCGAGGGAGACGTCGACGAATACTCTTCGGGAACTCGAAGCACAATGCCACTTGTGCTTGCCGTTATGATCTTCGACTACTTGCTTCGCAAATTCCTCCTTCGTTCGATACTGAACGGGAGCGCGATCGATCGGCAGGTTCACCGGTTCCTCACCCTCCTCCAGGAGAGGCTCGCTGAATTCTACGACAGAAGAAAGGTCCCTGAGAAACGTATCGGATGCTGTGGCGTCAAGGCTCCGAGTTTCCTTGCCCTGTACGGAATACCGCGCGAAACTGCGAACCGGAAGTAGTAGGGGCGTAAGAGAGAAGTAATGGCTGGAGAGACGCTCGAACGCGCACGCCGGCGGACTCTCTGAAAATTTCGAGAATGCCAGAGCGTTCCAGCCGCGTCGTTCCGGACTCTCGCCACGTTCGAGAGCTTTCTTCCTCTTGCCTCTCGGCGCCCCTTCGCTTTTTAATTCCCTCTCCGAGCTGTCTCTCTTCTTCGCCTATTACTTTATCTCTTCGCTCCTCCTGCGAATTTTTAACTCTCTCGCCGAGCACCGCGGGCAGGCAAATCATTCTTCATGCTTTAAGAGCTCC
Source organism: Holcopasites calliopsidis (assembly GCA_023838395.1). Lineage (NCBI taxonomy): Eukaryota > Metazoa > Arthropoda > Insecta > Hymenoptera > Apidae > Holcopasites > Holcopasites calliopsidis. The sequence continues at coordinate 1,385,695 of JALHAQ010000011.1, forward strand.
CTGAACTTTGTTATATTCTTAATAGAAACGAGCTGCTTCTCTTGCATCTACAGCATCTGCAAGTTTCTTCTATGCGTAACGACGGCTTGCACAAAAAATACAGGAACACGGACAAGCGAGGGTTAAATAGGAGCCGTGTAAACACGGGGTGGGAACGGTGAAAGCAGCGGACGCGCATCTTCGAATAGCTGCTTAATAAGGGGGCCAACGAATGCGCAACTACTTAGAAGCGGCCAGTTTCTGTGTATGCGGTGCTTAGTTAAACAGGGCTAGTTGCGACGGACTGCTTAAGTTATCCAGCACGGGGGTGGTGGTCGGGTTAACGGCTTCGTGGCCGTAAGTAGGAAGGCAGGAAGGCCGTACGTCAGGCCCGCGAAAGCCGGCTCCTCCTCGTCTTCCTGCCCCGTTCTAGTTTATCGTCCGCCGCCGCTGGCCCATCCTCCCCTTCGCGCACACCCCTTGCAAGTTAACGACGCGCGTGCTACCGCTATTATGCTCCCCAGCTTCCGCTCTTCTCCCTTTCGGTACAGTTGCGATTCGCGGTTTGTCAAATCTCTGAATGAGTGCGAATGAAACATGTATGAGCTTCGTTTCTGTAGTAGACCCGTTGAAAATTCCGCTTCCGGCGCGATCTCGGCGGTATCTGAGAATGAACCAGAATGAATTTCTACAATGGGACGGGAATATCTAAAGGGGTTTGAACGCAGCAAGCCGGACAATTCTGACGTTTGTAACCTGTGGCACGTTTTGAGTTCTCGGAAGGGTTGCAGGTGTTCGGGTCGACGGAGCTGCGACGCTTAAACGGAGTCCCGGAATACCGTCGGCTACGTTATGGCACGGTTATTACTTGAGGCGTCGTCCATCGATAGGGGTTCGTCCGGAACGCGTCGAGAACGATGTCGAAAATGTTAATCATCCGCGTGTCTCTTCATAAGGGCTTACAAGCATTCCGAATCGATACAGGAAAAATTGTTGCAGGTGCCAAGATCACAATTCAGCGGTATCACCTTGATCACCTTGATTGTTAAACTATTCAATAACTTTGCCGTTAATTAACCAATGTCCTTTTCTCTTCCACGAACACACTATCTCGATTATGTCCATTACACCGGTATAATAAGTTTACCCGAGAATAAAAAGCTCCAGGAATTTCAAGTCCAGCGAAGCTCGTTTCAAGAGATTCATCGATGAACAGGCTAAATTGGTCCCGAAATCCTTTCGGTTTTTCGTCAACTGTTCTATTGCCCGGCGAGTCCGACAGCTTTCTTTGCCGCGTGCCACGGATTTTCGACAGAAGTCTCTGGGCTGCGCGCTCGAGCGAGGTGGTCCACCGCCTGCGTATCCGAAGCTGATTAGTTCGAAGGAGAGGACCGCTCGCCGGCACGGCGCCAACAGCCATTTCGCCAGCCAGCTTTTAATCTATCCGCTCCGCGGAAATAAGGCGACCGTCAGCGGTTGGCGTATCTCTGGCGCAACGCGTCCCCTCCCCCGCTGGATGCACAAGTTAATAATTCGCCTGTTGCCCCGAGAGCGTTCCTCCCCGCCGGAATGCGCCGTACGTGTAACGGTGAACGATGCCGTCGGAACACGGTTGGCGAGCGGCAGCTGCCTGGCGCGAGAGGTGAAAAACGATTCGAGGATTCCGTTACAAATAGCTGGACAAGCGAACGGACAGCTCTTCAAGATTCATTTCCCTGCGTTTGTTTGCCGGGCTCTGACATGCCTACGTTATGCTTCTACGACGCGGATGAACGTTCTAGGAGAGAGTTTTCTGCGGAGAGGAGTCCGCGCTTCGTCGCGTGCCGAATGTTCTTCCTCGGAGGCCTTCTCCGACGGAGACGTCGGCCGATTAATTTAGGAAGCGGCTCGTGGCTCCCGGGGGAGAGAGAGCAAAGTTCGACCCAACTGTTTACCCCGTGCATCGCGCAGGGGCTGCCGCGGTGCAGCCGGATTTCCGCGCACCGAACAGGGGCCCTTTACGTCCCGGTCACTGATCCCGTCGCACTTTAGACGACCCCGCCAATCCCTAGACAAGTTACGCACTTTGCCTCCCCCGTGTACGCAAAGCTTCGGCCCCTGAAACTATTTCCTCCGAGGGAAAATGTTGGCGAGAACAATCGTAGGTGACGGAAGATACTTTTTAGAGGAGCTTGTGATAGACGGTGCGTCGGCGCGAGCGAGAGCCGAATCGAAATACGCGTTCACGTCATTAGCTGCAGATGCACCGATGCTGCTAAGCAGCTCGTGAAATAAATTACGAGGCTTTCTACTCGAGGTAACGCTTGCAATATTAATTAGTCGTAAGAGGAGTTCGAACAGCGTCCCGTCGCATGTACTGCATAATCGATAATTGATCGATAAGGGACACGAAATAGATCACAATTGTTTGTTACAATCCTCTCGTAGGAATACTCGATATCCTTGGTAGCCACGCTTTCATCGATCCTGGCCATCTTGAAGTATCATAAACTTTCCGTCGAACGTTCCGTAGTTCGCTAAGGGCTGCTGGTCGTTTCGGCGGCGACGCGTTTCGTTAGCGGGGGGGAACGTATGCTGAATTATCGAGTAGTCCTCTGGGCTTAATTACTTTTGTCTCGCCGCTGACGAAACTTGGAACATCATTTTCTCGTTCCGATGGGACCAGGCGTGGCGTTAATTCCGAGTCTGCCAGGATTCCTACGGTGCTGACCGCGGAGTTGCGAGCGAGGAACGGAGAGACAGAGAGAGATGTCCTGCTTGGATCGCGTCGTCTCCCGATTTTCCATAGCAAATAGAACAGTATTAGGGAAATAGGGTTTCGGATGATAGAACTGCAGCTGCTGACCAATGATATTCGAGCCACGTTCGAGCCCTCGACTGAATGTGGCTCACGGGACGATGAAATAAATGTGTACTTTATCAACGGTTGCCGCCGCGTAATTCCGATCGTAACGAATAAAACCTTACAACCATGTCGTTCAGTTCGATTCGTATGGCATTTCGCGTCAACTGTCACGACGCTAACGAACCCCGACGTTCTACAATTATCCGCAAACGTAGTTAACTCCGAAGGATCCCGGGTTCGTTAATTATTCAAGTTAAATTAATCGTTATCGCGCGGCGAATGCTCATGAATTTCTTATCGTTCCATCATGGCCTGTGGCAAAACGATTCTGTCGAGGCTCTCGCGGTGGTTCGTTGTTCCCCTATTAATCGCTGCCTCGCATCGTTGCTACGCTAATTTCTATCGCTCGGGTATCGACGTTTCGAAATCAAGTCGGCGGGCTCTGCGCGGCGTATTGGGTCGATCTAGAGCCAGCCCCGAGGCGCAGGCCTCGGTTATCAGGACCAGCAGCGAATTATTATCAATGAACACGGGGAGAGACGGAACGAGCACTCGGTTTGCCGTGCGTTCAGGCGAGGTGTAAAGTAAACGCGATCCGCGGAACAAAGGACGGGGTGGTAAAACGGTGCTCCATGAAAGTTACGGTGGCCGGAGAGCGTGAATATTTCCGCGGGAGTTCCGAAATTTACGTCCCGGCCTCGTAACGCGTCTGGTATCAAAATGATGAACGCGCGCATCACGCCGCGCATCGGCGACGAATATTATTTTCGCACGGGAAAAAAAATGTCGAAATAATTTAAGCGTCGGCGCCTACGATAAAAATTACCGTGAAATACGGGATGGCCGGCCGACGGCCAACTCTGTGGATTCTGACCCGGCTTGTGATTAATCCGATAAAATCCTCCGGGAGGCACGTGTATATACTACGTTTTACGCTGCTAAATATTTCTTTCGTTCGTTGCAACCGTTTAGCGGAGGCGACAAAATTATTTCGCTACTTTAACGCTACTGCCTGCGTTCGGCCCGATGTTGCTTTTCTTTGTTGTTTTAAACGATTGTTAAAAAATGCGACGATACTAAAAGCTCGAGTGTGGACTGTCCCCGTTCGCAACGAAAAGTGGCGCGCGAGCTTCGGAGCAAACTCTCGTCGCATTATCAACTTGAAAAGAAGGACGAAGAACTTTGTACTTTGCCGTTATCGGCGTTACACCTTCCCGATCCCATTTTCCTAGCTGTGCACTCCTGGGCGAAAGTCGCGGGCCGCGCGAGTGGCACCGGCGGCCCTAATGAAAAATACACAGGGCTTCGTCGGCGAGACAAAAAGAGCGGGCCGAAGGAAAAGTTGCAGCGTGCAAGTTTCAAGCTTTCTATGCCGCACAGGCGGGTTCAATCGCGCGCACGCGCCACTCAAAATTTATTCGACCGACATGGGGAACAGCATGACGCCCTTCAGCTTCAGGGTGATTTAAATGCCGGGGAGGCTAGGGGCTCGGAGCAAAGAAACGTTTCCGCGAGTCGTCCGGGTTAAACTTTGTCCCTCTTCGAGAAATATAAAACAAAACCGTCGTGGGGCAGCTGGGGGGGTGGTAGTGATAAGAATCCGGTTACGCTGATTCACAGTCTTCCAAGATAATCGTTCGTTCCCGATCGGTGGGCTTCTTATCGGACAATGCTGACCGAACTTCGCAGAGTCACAGGGGCGGAAGTTTGTTTCGCTGTTTGCCGGGGTCTCGGACGGAAGTCGGGAAGCAAATTATTTGGAAGTTCCTTGATATCGGTAGCTCGAATCGTACCGCCTCACTGTCGGGATGACTACACCGTAAGCTTTTTGCGTTGAGAACGGCCGGGCTAGGAGCAGCCTCCGTCGGAATTCGCTTTCGAACGGCGTTGTAATGCTGTCGCGCATTACAGGTAGTATCGAACATCTTACAAAGGGTGGCTAGAAGCGCGAACGAATAATGAATGAAAGAGAATTGCTCGTGAATTGTCGGTCGCGCGAACGCGCCCACGAAGCACATTGTTAATCAACGTATCGAATTATGTCGTTTGAACGATCGAAGCCCGAGGCTCGCATCCAAACATCGGATAATGAATGTTTAACTAATGACCAGGCCGTTTGAAAATGTCTCGTCGAGCCGTGGCGGTACGCGAGCGACTCTATTTGATATTTCCTCCTATTAAATATCGCTTGGATGAATTACATTCGCAACGTCCGTTCCGCGACAACGTTATCGATTGTCCCGTAATATTCTATTTGCTCGTCGGTCTAGATGTAACTTGCAGCTCCGCCACCGCGGCCAAGGCTGATTAATGTAATTACAAATTAAGCCAAACTCTCTCTCTCTCTGTCTCTCTCTCTCTCTCTCGCATCCACGCTAGAGTGTTTACTCGTTCGTTTGCTCGCGAAATTTATTCATTTACCGGGGATTATTCCAGCCATGATTGCGCCGCCGAATAAATCTGCTTCTCCGTAACGACCGATCCGTACCCATGTGCTTTTCTTTTCACCAGTAGATATTCGACGATGCGCCAGGCTTTTCTCTCATCGGAGCTGCTTCCGGCAGCCTTGACAGACAAGTTCGGATGAAATTACCACCGCGACGAGAGCCGTCCCGGCGCCTCATCGACTCGTCCTAATCGTCTTAGAAGTTGCCGTGTATCACGGGAGCCAAGAGAATGGCGAATTCTGTCGGCGGAGCTGAAAAAGCAAGATAGCTTTCCACGCCAGCCGGGCTGTCTCGGCCAGAGAGACAGGGCGGAGTCTCTCCATCGAGCATTTTTCAACTTGAAATTCGATGTACGTCGAGAACGCTGAAAGGACCGGGCTAGACGGGAACTCCTTAGCGCTTTAGCAGCTTTACACGCTCCGCGGAGTCGGAGAAGCGGCGAAATATGCGGCGCCTCGCGGAACCGAGAAATTGAATTTGCAAAGTTCCACGGAGCGGAGCGCGAGTCAGGGGGCCAGTGGATCCCGCGCTCTTCGCAGGACTTTTCCCGTGCGATCGAGGCAGAGAGGAAAAAGCCCATCGAGTCGTCGTTGGATTTTTAGTAATCGGCCACGAACGAGCAGGACCTTGCACGAGGATAGATCCCGTCGAGACCGCGAGATTCGAAGGACCCATAAATAGGAAGAGGAAGCGGTGGACGGTGAGGCGAGGAATCCGTGCGACGCGTCGCGACGTAACGACGGCGAGAAATTCAATTTACATAGCCGGTCTGTCGGATTTACGGGAAAGTCCTGGAGAAAGAAGGGGAAAGTGGCGGAAAAATCCGGTGGCTGGCAGTCGATCGAACGAGCGAAGAAAGGGAATCGTCTGCTTTCCGCGTCGCGCCGTATGGCCCGAATAAGTTTTAAGGGATTGAAAACAGACGCGGGCCGAATAGATAAACGCGCGCTCGCCCGAGGAATCCCGTGGATTTCATCGACATTCCGTGGGAGCGCGACCGCTCGAGAGATCAGGAACGTGCGAGTCCCCCCGATCCCGTTCCTGTCGAGGTGTTTCGAGACTCGACTAACGGCTGCTGCTTCGAACCGACTGACAGCTATCGAGGAGATTTCCCTTTTCCCTTCAATCTCTTCGTCGCTCGTTCTAGAATTCGATCAAATAAAAATCGCCGAATATGCTAACGATTTTAATAATCAGACGACAAATGTTTGGCAAACAATTTCGCGTGATAAGAAAAGAAAGGATGATCGGATCGTAGTTGGGTGGAAGAAGATTTCGTCTAGCCGGAGCGTGTCGAACGACATGCGACATTATTTTGAGCCGATGTGTCAGCCGCGGCTCTCGTGAGAGAGCTCGCTCTCGGCTCGAGCTCCTTTTGTTTTTCTACGGCCGGCTCTCGCGATGTATTTGGTAGCCGATTCGCCCATATAAAGCGACAAATATCCTTTTACGGTACGCCTCGCCATCCAGGGACTGCGCACCGGGAGAGCCCAGTCGGGATCTTATGCCAGAACTTTCCTAGTAGCCGGACGTCGCGTCGCGTCTTTTCCTGGCCACCGGGCGTTTAATTAAAATCCTTAATGGACCGCCGCGACCAGAGCTTCGCGATCTTTTTGCCCCCTTTCTGGTCCTACGCCCTAGCCGTAATCCTTTAATCCGAGTTCCCGATGGAAAAGTTCATGGTTCCGACCGAAACTCGCTTGTTTATTCACGTCCTTTGTTCGCCGTCTCGGACAAAGAAATTCCCCGACACACCGGTCGTTTAAAGGGGTCGCGAATAATTGATTCGCGAGCAAGTTCGATACGCTTCAGTCACCGTCACGTTAAAATACTCCGAGGATCCTTTTGGATCGAGGATCTCTGGTTCCAGCGGACCCAGAGTGACAAGATCTTTCATCTATCCGTGACGCGGTTATAATATTCTGCTCATCTACGGCCGTTAATGACATATTTTCGTTATCGAACGACGCGATGGGAATAGCGAAAGGATAGAATTAGAGGAGGACCGACTTCAACGTCTACGTAAATGAAATTTCAGTGACAAGCAAACGTTTACATTCTCATGCTCCGCTGTTAGTAACTGGAATAATTTTGCTCACGGCTGAACTAGAAATGTTCACCCGATAGCAGTAATCGTCTTTCCGTTTCCGCTGAATCTTCATCGCAGGGGGTGGTAATTCTTGTTAACGGGTGATAGAGAAAAGTGCATGAAGTCGCACGGAGGGCACTTGATGCAAACAGGAGCCGCTTTAATCCCGTGGTCCGATGCTCCCTGGCGAGCGACATCCAAACCTTTTTAACCCATCGATCGCAAATGATGGGGCAGCAGTAAAATGGGATCCCGGGAAAGGGGAAGCACGGGGCGAAGCAAAATAATGCAGGTGCTCCTGTTTCCGTACGAAAGGTTTGCCGTTCATTTTCTCGACGGGGAACGAGGGGTTTCGCGCGCGGCAGCGTGTCGCTGTAGAGACAATCGTTAAATGCAGCGATAAACTTGTTCCTCGGGATCGTTAATTTTTCCAGCCGTCAACGGCAGCCAAGGTAAAACGGTGTCGAATTAAGTACGCAGAGCTAACGCGAGCTAGCCGCGTTTCTCTCGCGCAATCGGGTCTGACGGGACTGTGGCCCGTTTCACGGAGTTGTATTCATCGGCAGCTCGCGTTGTTCCCCTTTCATCGGCAGGCTTTGCGCGCTTGCACGGAACAGGGTACGTTCCAATTATTAATGCTCGCCGCATTCCACCGCCTGCAGTCCCTTCTGAACGATACGAGCTATAATTCTTATTCGTTGCGCGCGCGCCGCCGTCCGGAGTATTCCCATGCCTCCGTTCCAGCCGATCCCATGGAACCATTAAACCGGTGCCGATATTCACTTTCCAACACAACAGTGGCTTACGCGGGAACGGAAGGATACTTTTGCTCCTTGGCATTTAGAGGGTACCGGAGATTCCTTTGCCAGAGTATCACCCCGGCTGGAAAACGCTGGTTGAAATTAACCACGAAACTGGCGAACGCGCGGAGGCTAGCTGAAGTCTATCTGCGTTCGCTTCCCCGTTGTCGCGGAGTATCGGAGCTTTCTCCGGATCGCGCAGTTCGATCTGCTGCAACGCTACTTCGACAATTTAACCGCGCTCGCTTCGCCACCGCTGATATGCCTATCTACGGTGATATCGATAACCGTACCGATCTCACGGCCCAGCTTCTCGGAACAACGACGGACCCCTTGACGAACACGGAGATCTCGATTTACCTCGCCTGAAAAATAATGTTCACTGGCGAAATTGGTCCTCCTCGCGAACTTCTAATCGCGGTACACTTCGTCCACGGATTTTCCACCGCGGCTCCTGATCCGGCTTCCGAGTTACGTCGTCAGCAGCGAAGCTTCCCTTTCCGCTGACGAGATCCGTTGGACAATTATGGTACGCTTTGAGGCTATCGCGACAACGAGGTAGGTCCTGTATCGATCGGCACGCCGGAATATTGCTTCGATGACCAGCTATGTCCCCCTTTGAGGCCGTCTCCTTCCACGCGGAGATCCTCGGCACGCATCAAGCGAACGGCCGATTGTATTCCGTGAATGCGTGATTAAGTCCACTTGGTCGGCGCCTCTGGAAACGCGTTTAAATTCCACAGCGCGCGTTTAGCGATGCATCCGGATGCAAACGGTCGGGACTACCGCTCTACCTGATTAATTAGCATTCAACGCCACTTGTGGAGTATGAAGATTCGTACGTCCAACGAAGGATCGAGCCGCGTAGGATTGCCAGGCTGGCGATAACCGCGCGATTCCGCGAAGAGGAAGGGACGCGAGGCCGGGGTGACGTTAAACGGAAGCTAGATAGGCTCCACAGGCGTCCTCGAAGAGGCGCATCGCGGCGGCCGGTTGGCGTTTGGCGCGGGAATGCGGCTCGCGGTTACCGGTTGCACACGGCTATTTGCGTAGACACCGCCGCGGTAGGTTCGCAGCTATCTTTTATCAAGGACGAACGCTCGGACACGCTCCACGCCACCGATCCGTCCGCAGCGCGGTTTTTCTTGGTCGCGGGCGTGCGCGCGGCCGAGAAGGACGAACGGCCGGCCCGATATGGATAAATTGCAGGAATTAAGCATTCCGATAGGGAAGTCGCGATTACCTCGACGGGCAATGAGCAACCGGTGGCCGCGTTTCTGCCACGCTAATATATATCCGCGAGTATACGTCGAGCCCTCGTTTGCGCGATCGGACGGATAAGCGATTCTTTTCGTACCGAAAATCTTTCGATAACCGACGCATCGTTACGTTAATGAAGCAATTAATACGAATGCGGGACCGGTGGCGGGCAGCGCGGCTATTAAACTCGTTACACGGCATTTCCTGATCGAGAAAAATGCGGAATACATTGGCGAACCGCGCCGCGACGATGCTCATTCCCGCGACAAAATTCTACCTTCTGCCGAGCTTCTCGTTTCGATTTTTGTAATCTTCCTGCCGATTGGCAACGTTGCTTCGTGTATGATGGATGCAGAAGGGCACGCGGCGCGGTGGAAGACTCTTTGATCGCCGAGCGAATTCTCCGATCGAGCGGGTCGCCGGTAAATCGGGGTTGACGTTTTCTTACCGTTCGTCTGCCTCCTCCTTGGATCCTCCGCGCGATCCGATCGTTTCCCACGAACGTATTCCACTAACCGGCGTCCCCTTTCCACGGTTTCCTCCAACGGCCGGAGTACGGGGAACCTCGGACGTGGCAGTGACTAATTATTTAGGGTTGCATCGGCGATGTCTCCCTCGTGGCCGGTAGCGTCGCTCCGCTTCGGCCGCGGCATCCTCCGGAGGCCGAAGCCCTCCTCCGCCGGGCCCGCTCCTTTATTTTTCCCCTCGGACTGCATTTCTGCGGAGCCAAACGGAACACTTATATGGACTTCGTCACCGGCGTTCGTTTCGCCGCTCAGAGTATACCGCTATACGCGAGACCATTGTTTTGCACCGGTTAGGCCGAACCCGAGGACTCGCGCATCGTCCTTATTAGCAATTCAAATTGGCGGCAATTTTTTCAGCGCATTTTTGACCTCCTGTATCGGGCCGGTCCAGCATCCGCGGCTTTTGTGTCCCCGCTACGTATACGCCGAAACTCCCTCCCTTATTAAGGCCGCCCTCGCCATATTAAGGGCCCGGAGCGTTAAGCCTCTCCTCCTTAAGCTTCTCTACCCTGCGCGCGTTTCTTTCCCCTCGTCTTTCGCCACTCGTCCGCGATTTAACAGAGGATTCGATGAATCTCGCGGCGGATGTACGCGTTCCATCAGTTTCCTTCAATCCGGCGATCCTGATCATCGTTTGCCTCGGAAAGGGAGGTTACCGCGGTGAAGGGAAGTTTCCTTCCGTTTCTCGCGTCCTCATCAACGATTCACATCGCGAATTAAGCGGACCGCGAATTAAAAAGCTGGAACGCGAGGAACGACGGCGAGTTTCTTCGTCGCGCTCTCGCAAGAAAATCCTCCGGAGCTTTCAGCCCTTCGTTTCTGTTATTACTCCGCCAGCAGCGCTGATTTATTTATTTAACTTGCCGCGGAAGAGAGATAAAGGGAGAGCAACGATGAAGAGGGAATTCCCTCCTTCACTCTCGCAACCTCGAACCGTTCCAGCGTGTTGAAGTTTCGTTCGACGACGTCGCACCCTTGGAATTACATCGTCCCGCCGCTTTTCCACTTGCTCGATCGCGCTCTCCTTTCCACTCGGAATGATCAACGGGAAAATCAAGGAACCCGTGAAGAGTGTATTATGCATGCGCCATTGCGTTTTCCTTTTAAAATTACCATTAGACGCTTTCCCCGCGGGGAGGATATCGGAAATTGAAAGGACGAAGAATGGAAACGGGCCGGGTTTTACTTCCGCCGGAGACCTGATTACGACGCCCGAGCATTCTTAGTGACAGGAAGCCGGCCACCCTTCGTCCGGATCCCTCCACCCTTCGACGCGCAGGTATTTACTCCGCCGAGGTTATTTAAAATTTTCCCTCGAACCCTGACCCTTTCGCGCCTCGCAGAGTTCAAGGCGCGGGACGCGGCACGTAGACTGCATTACGCTCGTATCGCTGCGCTTTCTTTTCGAACGATCCTTACACCATCCTCTCGACGAGACGCTGAACATCGCGAAACCGACGAGTAAAAGTCGATGTAATTCGCACGGGATTCTCTTTATCCCTTTCCTTGTGATTTTCCTGTCTTTCTCCCTTCGTTTAAGTTTCGGGAATCTCCGTGGCTGGTATCAGGGTGAGATCGTTCTGCACGACATCACTGTCAGAGCGGATAACCCTCTTCAAAGACACGCTCGGAGAGCGAAAAAGGAGAAAATCCTTGACGCGGTCTGGGAATAAACGTCGATATAAAGTTCCATTTTCCCGTATCGCTGTCTCCGCGGGCCGTCGTCCTCGCGCACTGGGTGCGCATAAACTCGCGAAACGTCTTGTCTTTTGCCGACCCCGGTCGCTCCGCTCTTCGGGAAGCGTCGAGAGGGGAAAGAATTTCCTCCTCGAATACGGAATGTTCGGCGGATAGGTCTCAGGTGCGGCGACCGGTTGAAACCCGCGAGCTTTCGATTAGCCGATGAAACGGTTACCCATCCGCGATACCATACTCGACGGAAAATTGTCAAAGACGCTCTGAACAAATACGGGAAGATTCGAAGAGCGACGAGCTCGCAGCTTAAAAGGTTCTGTCTCGCGAAGGATCTTCTCGCTCGCTGCTTCCTCGGAGAAGACAGGCATACGAAGACAAAAGTCAGTGTCGGGGAATAAAGAAAATCGTAAAGAGATCTTTGCGGCCAGGATCCTTCCGCCGGCCGAGCTGCGTGATTTATCGAAACGACTCGCTGTATCCGCGCGTCGCCGCGATAAAGTCCCTCGAATTTTGATCGCGGCCACCCGAATATTTTCAGTCGCGTCGTGGGGTGCGTGAATAAATTTACACGATGCTAAACGGGGTGGGCCGTTTCCGCGAAATTCATCGAGGCCGTGCGGCATCAAAACCTACTGAACGAGCGCGGGAAAATATTCCGCGCTGACAATTAATTCGATCCATCTCCCACCGAGCGAACCGTTTGCAAAAGTCCTGTCTCTCTGTCCCTCGACGTTCTCTGTGACAGTGCCGTTCGAACAGGAGCTGCTACAAAGGGAGATGAAATCTGCCGATCGAACCCCGCGCGTCAACGTTCTCTCTGTGCGTTCAGCCGTGGGGTTCAAAGAAGTATCAAAGTTCGAGCCGCGACACGCATGCAAATTGCGCTCGTGTCACGTGCAAAACGACACAGCTATAGCCGGCAGCACGACCGATTCGCGAGTCCCAAAGAAGAAAAAGGCATAATAATCTGCAGGGTTGCGAGCCCGCGATCGTCGGGGGAGTTTTCGAAACGTCAAAAGCGCGATAGAATTTTTACCACGCCCTGTATCCCATGGAGAGTGAGATTCTGGCGATAATCGACAAAGGCAAGGAGGCTCTGAAGGCTGACAGAGGCTCGCTCCTTTTGATAATCAAACAAGCCGGACGATACAATTACTCGTTCCTTGTGGCCGGATAAAAGAACGCGTATTCGCGGATGACAGAGATTGGTGTCGCTCGGCGCCAGTTCACCCCCCGGGAGGATTTTCATTTCGCTCTTTTAATCGGCGCGTCGAATCGACGGGCTCGCTCTTCCACGACCGGCGTCGCAGGGAATTTCATGCCCGTAGCTAGACGATTTTTCCTGGGATCGTGCGGCGAGTTCAGAACGGATGGAGCACCGCGGTCGCCTCGGAGGCCCATAAATAGCAGCCGTCGGAAGTTCAGGACTCGTGGATCACGGCCTAACGATAGAAACGCGTCTTCGACGAGTCCGGGGTCGTGAACGATTCGCGAAAGGCGTCTGGCGAAATCCTGCGCTCCTCGGGAACGGTCCCGGGTCGAACTGAAAAATGTTTCCGCTCAACGATACGAATGGGGTGGTTCGCTGGCGTCGATCGAGGGGAAACAAAACACGCCACTTTCCCTAGGGCGCGTACGTCGCGGGATGCACATGCATTGACGATACTCGTTGGGCAATCCCTCTTCCGACAGCTACGCCCAGAATCGACGAACAGGCGGGTTGAATAGGGCGGTGGCTAGCGTTCCGGGGTGGGCGAAAGTCGTTTAGCGAGGAAGAGTCTTACGGGATTCATCGGTCATATTTCGCAAGTTTAACGAGACTTTGCCGGGCTAATTGCTCGATTAAAATATCCGCCAGCCGTCGTGCAGTTCCCGAGAAAAACGATCGCGTTCCTAATTACGTCTGAAGGCATCGTAGAAGAATCCTTAACGGCCTACCGAAGCATCCAGATGAATCTGAAGAACGATCGCTCGCGAACGGAGCAGCGCAAACATGCTTAGATCGCAACGACAATTGAACGGCGCGCGACGGTGAATCGGCAGCGTGATCGGAGGCAAGTCGAAGTGCTGCCCCGGTGGAAGCACCTTCATAAATATGCAGAACCAATTACGCCGGGCCCCTGCGCCTCGGCTCTTGCCACCGAAAACGTTCGCGGCCCGGTCTCCGGGCCCCCCCGGAGCAAACGGACCTTTAATTCGGCCGCATTTCTTTACCCGCTCGGAAATCACCGCGTACTTGGATCGCGCTGTCTCCGTTTCTCTCGCCTCGCGTCGCTCTCCTTCGCGGCTCCGACTTGTCTTGCCGCACGGCAGCGGTGGTCCCCAACGAGGCTGCCCCCGGGGGCCTCCTCCTCTCTGCTCCGGGGATAACGTTCGGGGTAGAGCCGATGGATACCTGTCGTTAGCCGGGACCAGGGGAGGGGAGGGGGGGGGGGATGAGATCGGCTGTCTTCCGAGAACTATCGATATCGCGGCGAAATTTTATGCTATATCGAGGAGCTATCTCGTTAATCCCCACCGCGCGGCAGCAACACTGTTGACGATTTAATTGAAAAGGATACTCCGCTCCGTCGAACGATCCCGCTATTATAAAGTACAGCAGGGTGCAACGCTTCGTTCCGCTGGTCCCCACGAGGAGATAGCAATTACGCGAGAGGAGTGTCTCTAGCATTCGGCGAAACGTTCGCCGCGCCGGTACGAAGACGCATTTCCTCGAAGGATGAGATAAGGTGGAAGGAGTGACGTTTTAATTAGGAGCTCGCCGGGGCCCGTGCAAGGGGCGCATTAATCGTCGAGATTTCGAGGGCGGTCCACGCGAACGGCGGTGGGAAGCCGGCCGGGAAGAAACACGAGCTGGCGAACGGGTTGAGAAAGAGGGACCGCGGCGGTCGAAACGGGGGACACCGGGTGGGAGATTACGCGAAAGAATTTCATAATATTCGCCGTTTAAAATTCTCGCATAATGCCGGGCCGGGCTCGCAGGAGGGCCGGGGTCGGTGGGGGGGAAAAAAAGGAAAAGGGCAGAGTCGGACGAGGCATGCGTCGCCCGCGATCGCTTCTCCCCCTGCGTGTGTACCTGTTTAACGCTTTCACCGTGTTCCGCTTCGGTTCTCTTTTGCTTTTTTTTTTTAACCCTCCGACCTGGTGCTGGCCTCCTCCGTCTTCATCGACCATCGATCTTCCGGGGCCGCGTTTCCGGACGAGCGCTCCGTTATTTCGTTCCTCGGCAACCGTCGGACCACCCCCGTTTTTTTTTTGTCTCGCTCGTTCTGTTATCTGTACGCTTCTTGCTTCACGAACGCGCCTCGTTTTTATCGACGCGGGATATCGTTAATTGGATTTTGATGCGGGGAAAGAAGCGAGCTTTACGAACGCTATCTCTCGGAGGAATAACCGACGCGAATTCGTTATACTTTCCAGTACGACTGCACGGGAATCGAGTGTTTCACGCTGCATATCTACGAGGCACCGACCGTACGTCGCAAGGGAGCTGGCAATCTCGGTCATCCTGAACGATCCCTCGTTACGGTGAAACGCTGTTAAAACGTTCAATCGTTTCTTCTGGCTGCAAGCGGACGCGGCGGTTCTGTCGAGTTTCCGCTTCTACTCCAGAGAAACATGCTCGTCAGACACGAGATTTCGGTATTCCGCGGAGCGCAATTACGAAAACGTGGCGCAAGCTTTATCCGCGCCACAAATTCCCCGTCGCGGAAGGCCAGAGGCCGGCTCTGCTGGCCGTAACGATACGACCGGGGTCGCTTCACCCCCTGAATACGAATAAGACGCTCGGGACGGAGGGTCGGGAGTCGATAAAACGGTTAGCATCCCTCGTTTCAATTGATCAACGATTATTATTCGTATAAGGAGAAACGACGGCGGCGGTGCCGGGCTGGCTGCTGTTTCCGCGGAATCTACGAGGCTCTCATAAAAATCGACACCCCGTTCCGGGCCATCCAATTTTATCGCCGCGGTCAACGGGATCCACAGTTCGGGCGGAAAACAAACTTCACGGACTATCAAAGCGTATCGAATTAAAATACATCACGAAACGGCTGGCCCGGTATCAAAGTGTCGAAACGAAATTTGTCGGAATGTCGTTCGGAATAACGCGATCGTGAGTGGCAGAAGTTCGATAAAAATTAGCCGCACCGGCGGGTCGATTATCATTTAACTCCGAGAATAAAAAGAAAGAATTACGCGGACGCGAGAGTGGCGTGGAACGCGTGTAGGACGGAGATGGTAGTTGAACTTTATTCTGTTGACGAGCCATCGGGGGCCGGGGCAGAAAATAACCGATGCACCCCGGTGGATTTTATTAGCGGAAACGTATTGGATCTGTCGCCTTTTTCGTTTTAATTATAGATACGCGAACTAATTCGCGCGACTAATCAGCGAGCAGCCACGAATAAAGCAGCACCGACCTTTGACATCTCGTTTAACGAGTGAGTAATTATGCGCTGCGCCCTGGCCCAGTAATCAAGTACAACTGGGTAACAGTGTTCCACTATCGTTTGAGCTCTCGTTAAAATTGTCACGGCACAGCAAACCGCTGAAGCAAAAACAAGAAAAAAGCGTAACGATATCGAACATAGCTCGGTAATCCCCTCTGTTCAATGACACGAGGGGCGGACAAACGAGGGATAAAAATTGCCTGTTGACTTATTCAATTGCAATCAAGAATATTCCGGGGCAGCAGACTATTTTGACAACGCGTGTCAACCTGGGGAATAGCGCAGCGTCGATTACAACGCTTGCGTTTACGAATAATATCGGTGATCGGTTTTCGCGAAACCTTAATCCCCTTTTGGGCGATGCAATGTATTTATTTTAATAACAGTGGCCCCTCGTCGATTTTGAATTCGAATGAAAGATTCACGGACGGATGCAAAACGGCCGAGTAATGATTGCGCGCAAAGAAAAGCTGGCCGGTTATTGTTTGAAAGAATGGATCGTACGTCGAATTTGTCTGGTCGTATTTTTGAAAAACTTGTTATCGCTTTAGAGCTGTGCGTGTTCTGGATGATATCGCGGGGTAAATACATCACTGCGAACGTTCGGGCCGCTTTCAAAGAATCTAACCGGCCCCCCCGCGCCTAGAACGATTCATCGTTTCCCGATATCAGCGGGCAACGAAATTTCAAAAATACACGAGGCCCTGTATATTAATCTCCCCCTTTTTTTTCATCTACAGTCGTATTTGGAACACGCGAGCTGCGGTAAACGCCATCCATTCGTCGTGTTCGACGGATCGAAACGCTTTATCCTGTTATCGTTGCTAGTCTATTTTGCTTTTCTCGTTACACGACAGAAAAACCGTCGGGACTGATCCGCAAAGACGCGAATCAAATTCCGGTATACGAAGCGCGATACATCTTTATCCGGCGAAGGGTTTCCTTGAAAAATTCTCCGGCAACCCCGTACGATTCGGAAACTTTTACCCCCGGCGAGGCTACGGAGATCGAAAAATCACCGGTCGTTCGTCCAGCAAATCGGCCCGGCAAACTCTCCAGCGCATGGGGGAATCGTTACCCCGTCGAAGCTGCGGTGTAACCCGCGATAAGGTTTTCCATTTTTACCCGCCTTCTGATCTCCGGGGGAGAGAGAGAGAGAGAGCAAGTTCCTTACTGGAAATCACCCCCAACGCCCCTGGCTTCCGGGTTCCTCGGTCTTTGAATTATGGCAGCAGATATCTTATCGATTATTCTTTTAAGGGAAATTTTTCTTGGTAGGTTGAAATCAGCTTGACTCGTGCTAAACACAGTTACGTGGGGTAAGAAAAAGACCTATGACTGGCAGATCATGACTAGCAGGAATCCACTTCCGTGGGGAGACGGGCTTTGGGGGTTGATAGGGATTGCACGCGTTTTATCATATTTTATTATACACGGGGGGTCGTTCCTTCGTGGAACTTTTCGATGGTCGACGGTGCTCCTAACTTTCCCCCGGCTACAGTTCCCGACCGGGTGGATACGCCTTTTAACGAATATTCTATTCCGTAATATTTAAACAACGCTGCGGGGTCGTAATCAAAGTCCGAGTGAAACACAAATACGGCCGAGAAAATATTTGCAGATCGCGTCACTGCTCATTCTTTTTTTTTTTTGTTTTGTTTAATCGTGTGAACGCTTTCGCTTGAACTCGCGTTCATTTCGGTTGGTCAAGCGAACGTCCGGAAAAATTCGCCGGCTCGCGCACACGCGTTTAACGGTTCATTGGGAATTAATTGCACGAAAAGTTTCGGCCTGGGTTTCGTATCGTCGCGGTCGCGCGTACGTTGAATCCAGTCGCGCGTCACGCCGATTATGTTTTCACCGTCCTATAATTAGAGCCGAGGCTGGGTTACCACCGAGTTCGACTACATTAAATATCGGCCGAAACACGAGATCGCGCCGGGGATCGAACTCCCGTTTCGTAATCGGCAATCGGGGTTTAGCGTCGCCGCGACGAAAGAGGCTCTGTCGACCTGTTCGGATCATCGCAGGGGATATTCGCGGCGTATAAAGATTTCGTCGTTTCTCGACGCCGGCGTCTCTCCGCCCATGTATATTTAAAGGAATCCCAGCTCCGTCGCGAGGCAGCGAAAAGCACGCGGAAACGTCAAACGCATCCGAATTCAAGGCACAGAGGAAAATGCTACCCGGGAAAGAAGAAGAAGTAGAGGAAGAGGAATAAGAAGACGGGGAGGACGAAGAGGGGACGGGGAATTCGATGGAGTCTCGGTTGCGAAGCTGGCGCGCGTATCACGCTTAATAATCCAGCCAGTTAGCCAACGCGGCTCCGGGTATAACGCGAGAGTCGCCGCAAAGGACTAAGAATAAGCGAGCCTCGATAAATCACCGTGCGCGAGTTCTCATAGTCCTGTCAACAAAAGAGGCAGAGCCCGCGGGATGCTCTTAGGCCACCATTCCCCGGCTTAACGGCGTAGTCCTTGCGAGTGGCCGCAGCCTCCCTTTCCGCCGTCCTCTTCTCGCCGCCGGGGACAGTCCCCGGCGTTTCATCGTTGCCTCCCTGTTCCCCTTTCACCGCCTCTCTTTCCCTCCGCCGGCCGAGCCCTCTCTCTCCCTCTCTCTGTATTTGGCGTTGGTTTGTTGAAGCTATAAGGGGCCGTAGGGAGGTGGACAGAAGGGCAGCGGCAAGGAGTTGTCGACACTGAAGAAATAATGGTGCCCGTCCAAGTCGGAGGAGCACGTCCCGGCTGTGCCGTAGTCCTCGCCAAAATAAGACTGCCCCGGACTCCGTTTATTCTACCGCTGTCCAGGCCTTCTACCCCGAAAGGATAAATGCTTTCTACCCGGTCGCTTTATGAACAGACCTAAGAGTCCTGTGCCGCCACCACTGGGATCCTCGTCGCGGTCTACGCTTCTCTACTCGATCGCGTCCGCCTTCCCCCGTTTCTCTCGATCTCGCCCCTCCGATTGTTTCGTAACGGTCGAAGGGCGAGTCGCGGATCGGACACGTTTCATCAGCACCGTGACGTCGAGCGCCTCTTATCGCTGGGATTATTCACCGTGCAGCCCCGGAGAGATGAATAATCCTGTAACGGTTAATCGGAGACTGGCCAGGATAACGGCGTAATAATCGCGAGGCGCATTAATACCGTTTGATAGATTCAAACGAGAGCTGCGCTATCTTAAACAGTTGCTCGTACACGAGCGGCCGGGGGAGGAAGCAGCGGCAAGGCAGAGGCTACAAAAACTGGTAACTGGCCAGGGGACAGGCCGGAGATTACCTCTCGCTGCATCTCGATTACGTGGTAGTCCTCCCACATCGAGAACTCTCCTCTGCTTATCCTCGCCCTGGGGGGTTCCCCTTTGAAGCCCGACTCATCTACAATCGCAATCTCATCCTGCGATCGCTCGCTCACGGGTCCTCTCTCGGTCGAGGTTGTCTTTCGTGCCGCAATATACGTCGCTATTAATATCGTTGGGAACAAATTACGCAATAATTAGCCGTGGCATCGAGCGGTGCCAGGCTGACGTCGATAGGAGAATTCATTAATTTCCCGCTGGGAAATTATTCAAAGATCGAACGCTGTCGCCCATTAAAGTAGCTTTGAGCTTTCCTCGTGCCCGAAGCTCGGCTTATTAGTAGGATGGTGTCATTTAATGGAACCTTTTGCCAATAAATTCCCACCGATTAAGCGAGGCATTTGTTCAGATTTCTCTTCGCGTAACTTCCAATTCTCTCTCGACGACGACGACGACGACGACTTAATTGTGACCAATGTGACCAAGTAAATAGGCCGCGGCGCGCGCAAAGAGGCCGCGCTTAATAAACTCCAAACTCCCTGCCAAGATTACTCAAAGCAGAAAGAACGTGAAAACATTTACTAGGGTGTTCCGTGCGGCGCCGACGAACGTCGAATTCTGTTTCCTTTGCCAGGGTGTGTCGTGGTACGTAAAAGGGAAAGCCAACGCGACACGGCAGCCCGAAAAAGGAACCCGGCGAGGGGGGAAGAGGAATCAAGATAGAGGAAGCGAGGGGAAAGCAGAGAGAGAGAGAGAGAGAAAGAGGGGAAAGTTCGTGGGTGAGGTTGGCAATTTGCTTTGAAATCTCCGGCTTCTCTCCAGAGTCACTTCTCTCTTTCGAACCACCCTCCCGTCGCGAGTCTCCCTTTCTTTCCCCCATGGAGGCAAGCCACCCGCCTCCTTCTCTGTTTCACCGTGTGCCAGCCCGCTCGACGCAGCCATCGTTCTTCTTCCATCGTCGGCTGACAGAAATGTATGTGCACATCGTGATCCCGTACACCAGCTCGTTCTCCTTCTCCCTCTTCGTCCTCCCTTCGTTGGTATTAAAGTGGATACTCGTCGGATACCGACTGTTTGAGTTACATTTAAATTATACAGTCGCCGCTGTCGCGTGAAAATTCACCGCGAACTAGACACCGTGCCCGCACTCGTACCCGCATAAAATCGAAGGCCGATTCGATACGCGGAAAAACGAGTAGCGCACCGCTGGCCTAATTGCCGATTAAAATGGTATGTTCCCGAAGTGGCGCAGCATAAACCAACGCCGTAACGGTATCGGGACGCGTTGCAGCGAATCGCCGGGGCAATTTCAGCAACGATTACGTCGCAGGATCAATATTCGAAATCCTAAGCGTATTGTTTGCAACGATCTGGTATAATAATGATTTTGCGGAAACTTTGTCGAAATTTCATCTGCATCCCTTTTCATCCGCCTCCGGTTACACGCCTCTGTGCGTCTCTTCTTTGTCGCGGCGAATCGCGATAGTATCATTGTACCGGGTGTAATAATATTATTCTACCCGCCGGTATTTTCCAGCGATTAGAAGTAAATTAGTACAACGGGGCACGGCTTCCCCTCGAATATTTCGCACGTGCAACACGCGAGGCTCCGTGCTCGCGCTAATTATTAACGCGACACCGTTGTCGGTGGTTGCGAGCTACTCCATCATCTCATTAAATCCGCGAATCTATCCACCCTCCTGTTCCCAGCCTGTGCCTCTTAATCGATGCACACTCGGCCATCGAAAACCGTACGCCCAGGCACGTGTCGCTTCATCTGCAGAGCGTCTGAGGGACTGCACAAGAAAGCGAGATACGAAAATTCATATCGGGCGATCGTTTAAGCGAGAACTAGTTTCATTAGCTGCTGCATTGATTAGCAGGATTTCGCTAGATTAAATTCCGTTCGATCGAGAGTTCCTTTCTGCGGCGAAGACTACTTCCCATTGTAACAATGGTTCTTCGGAAAGAGAAAGGGGCAGCCGGACGTTCAAGTGGCAATTATCGATGGATAGATAATTGGTACCTCGTGATGGAAGTAGAAATGCATAGACGCAATTAGCCATTTTCGATTCTGTGCAGCGAAGGTAAATCCGTTGGAACGAATCGCCCGCGACAAGGTAACTGGCCTTCGTTTTCGCCTTTAACAGAAATCATGGCGAGAGCGAAAGGGGGAAGGGACAAAAAGGGCTTCACCGCCAAATTCATTTCCTAATACGTCCGCAGACGCGGCCTAGAATTCGTTCGCGCCAAAGGTTTATGTTAAAGTCGGGCCGAGGGAGCTTCTTCGAAGGTGTTCCGCTACCAAGAGGCATCGAGGAACGTCGGCAGACAAAGAAATCGGGCAACGCATGAGCCGGTGAACATGCTGGAATAAAAGAATGCTATTAGAGATGTCCGGGATAATTGAATTATTCCATTGAAGCAAGACCGATCAGTCGTAAAATCGTGTCCGATAATTACACGCCATATTTTTCTAATTTTCAACTGCAAACCGGTACGCGGGGATGAGGTGAAACGCAAATGTTTGGACAGCCGGCCCGGTGTTTGAATTTGAATCGTTGCACATCGGAATTAATTATAAAGGGAACAAGTTTGGTATTGTTGCCAGTGATAAAGCATTAACTGTAGATAACCGGAATATGCGATTTGCTTAATTAATTTACACGTGCTCTTCGTTCCGGGCTTGGAAGCGTACGCTATTTACTTATCGCGTTCGCTTGTTTCTCCCAGAAAGCGCTCTCCGAACAGAATTTATCATAAAACGTCTAGTTTATTGTTATCTGCCACTTGACGTTACCGAGGGCGCGTGTGCTTCTCATATCGGGCAAGTATTTTATGGGCTCGTAACAATTTGTAAAAGCTTGCAAAGATCGTAGCGAAATGAGCGATTCGTCTAAGGGTAGGGGCGAAGAGAAAGGGTTGCGGGGCGGCAGCAACGTGGATGGACTACGTTGAAAACTGCATTCGAAATTCACGGAGCTCCTGCCAGTCGTAACACTAATTCTGAATGCAAATTTATGATGATTTAATATGAAGCTGAACTGTACGAGGTACACACGAGCTCCGTTTTCATTTCTGCCCTTTGCAATTCTTTCCCGTCTTTCGTCGTCTATTCGGAAAATGTCTACTTCTTTCCGAAAAAAAAGTGCTCGCACGATAGGAAATGAAAGCACGACAATTTCTCTAATCTCTACCATAGCGCATTGTTCTACGAGTAACGCGAAATGCCTGATATTTCTGTTGATTATTTCGAATTCCGAGCGAAGAAGCGGTTACTACGACGGATCAATATTCAACCCGTTCGCCGAACTGGTTTTCCGCCGCGGCGCATCCATTAAGATTCCATTATTCCCCAAAGCAGTTGCAACTTGTTGCGCGGGATCGAAAAATTGGTGACGGCCGATGGAAATAAAATAGATGAGGGGGTAGTCGATGGCGGAGGGAAATCTCCGGCTGTCACGGACCGCGATGAATAATGAAGCTCTTTTGCCGTGGAACGGATGAAACGTCGGTGAAAATGTACGAACCGCGGAGCCGTTCTCCTCGCGGTCAACGAATTCACGGTGATTCCCCGATTCCCTTGCATGCTGAAATAAATAACTGGCCGCGTATGAAATTCGTCAAAGTCGCGTGCCCGTTTCATTCGCGAAGCATCAGATTTTTCTTGCTCGATAGAAATAAAGCACGGCAAAAAAATTGAAGTCAGTCGGCAAGCCAGCCACAGCGAGAGTCGATGTCGCAAATACAATAATCGTCCGCCTCTGTATCGCAGCGCGCAAAGGAACTGCCCGAGGCTGCGCGTGCTTGAAATTTCCTCTGTCCTTTATGCGGACGGTAACGAAAGTCATCTCATCATGTGCGCGGAAAATAGCCGGCTTTTCTGCGAATTAATTAAATACGGAGCTCCGATGGGACGAAGACCTAGCGAACGAACGATCGTTGCTGAATTTCTGGTCTAAGGAACGCGGCGAAAATTTGATCACCTGTTTCGCGGATTCCGTTACGTCAAATATAAGACCTTGGTCGAGAGCATATAACGAATCGTGGAAAAATATTTTCGCGGGAATCGTTTCTCTCCGGGGCGAAATCCCCGTTTAATCCCACCCTATTAATTGCGAACGTCAAGCCAGGTGGACTAACCGCGCGGGGAAAAAGAATTTATGCACGCGCCACGAGCGACAGGTGTGACTGGACCGGTGGAGTACTGCCAATTCCGCAACGTGGATTTCACTCGACGCGTCGCGCCGCGTCGCGACGCCTCAATGTCGCTGCTCGTTCTCATATTTCGCGGCTAACGATTTATCGCGGCGGCTCGGGACTCGTCTATACGGTCTATAAACCGAACGACGGCATTACGTCGGAGGAATACCCACGAGTATTCGTACAGCCGCGACGCTTATTGAGCAAACGCTGTCACGGCTCAAGGAAACGATTGCCACGTGGTTAGTTATCGATGCTCGCCGCGTGACATTCAGATTTATTGCCTCCTCGTTCTGAGCGAACGCCGAGCAATGGTTAATTATGATGTCCCATCCTTGGACTATTTTATTGAAACATTTCCCATCGAAGTAACTCTTGCTCTCGAGGATCAGGGAACGATAGGCTTTAGCGGAGCTCGTGTTATTCATTTCTCGGTGGATTTTTAAGATCAACTTATGAGCATTCCTTATCAAACTTGTCCACGCTTGAACAGACGATGCACGCGGCCAGCACACCCTTGACTTTTCTTCAGCGAAGGCTGACCCAGAATCATGGTCGACTAATTCGCAGAGTTCGAGGGTGGCCTTAGAGCTGCTCGCCGGCGGAAGAGAGGACGGACCGGCCGAGATCGAAAAGGTCCGTGCGAGGCGACCCACGGAGATTAATGGCGAGAATTAGTATTCGTCGCCGTACGGTTGAATTACAGAAAGTTATCTCGCCAGCCACGAGAGAACGCTTAGCGCCGGCTGCACTCTCGCTCCACACGCTGCTCCTCCTTCGGTGTTCCCTTCTTCCCTCTCCTCGTCCCGGCTTCCTTTTTTTTTCGTCATCCTGCGATCCATATTACCGGGCCCCCTTGAATAATGCGACGATTTATTTTTCTCAGGCTGTGATCGCTGATTAAGAGCAGCCTCCGGCCACGCGGAGCGCGGAGAGACGCCTGAGAAGCGGCGCGCCCGAGTCGAGGGTGGCCGCCTCGAAAACACGCGGGTGGTAACGGCCGCATTAGCCACGCGCCTCTGATATCCTCGCTCCCTTGACGTCTCTATACGCGATCTCTAATAGCGGAGTCGCCGCAGCTTCATCCCCGATGCAACTGGGCTAATCGATGCGCCGACAGTTTTCTTAAGGCATAATCTTCTGGACGACCGTTCCTGCTTGAAATTCGCTAGGCGGCTACTTAAAATTATCAACTCTCCCCCCCCCTAAAGGAGGATTGTGAATTTTTCATTTCGAGGCTCGAAGGACTTTCGAATGGTTAAGTGGTCGGTTGCCGGCTCCTTGTCGGAAATAGCATAATTACGTGGAATTTCCGTCGCGAGAAATTTCTGCCACGTTTTAATGCTAATTAAGAAGATCGGCTGGAAGAAGAAGGCGAAGGGGAACGGGGAGACTGGAACGCGTTCAGGCCGCGCGAGTTAATGCGAATTCTCGAAGGGACCTAGGACCGAATCGCTGCGGATCGAACGACATATCCCACCTTTTATCGTTGCCACTTTCCCTTCCGACAAGATAGCTGCGATATCCAAGCCGGAGAACGCCGGAACGACTTATCCTTGTTGGTCTTCGATTATTGGTTGCGAGATGCCGCGGGCATCCGGCGAACACGAAGTTAAGCACCAAGACGAAAAAGAGCTGCGGGAAGGAACGACGCGGCTCGCGCGTGTGGTCTCTCACGACGGGACTGGTAGCTATCGGCGAACTAAACTGCCGTCAAGACCGGTCACCCTTTCCCTCGATACTCCGATCTAATTAGCGTTAAGACGGCTCGCGTCAACTTTGTTTCCTCGCTCCTTGCTTTCCTCCAACTTACATGGGAGGCTTTCCGAAACGATTAGACGACCACGAGAAGCGGGCTTGGACAGGCAAAGCGCGTACGGATTGTCGCATTATTGCTGCGCGTCGGCAATTCTTATCGCGGGTAATCGGCCGGCGCGAAATTTATTTTCTCGACCGATCGGAGCGCGAGAATGCCATGGGCGTTTCCTCGCTACCTGTTCTCCCTGCCGGCCCGAAATATCTTCGGGGCCCGGTGTCTCGGGTATTCTTGACCTGCATCGATTCGAATCTAATTGGCGGATCTCCACGGAATTCGCCGGTATCGCGAATACCGTTCGCTCGGTGGCAAGTATTCGGACCTCGTTAATTCTCACGGCTGCGATCGGCCGCGCCGCTTATCGCGATTTTACAGGCCGACCAGGAAAGACACGAAACTTCTGCGTAACATGCTACCATCCCTTCCAACGGCGCGGAGAAACGCAGCAATTTCTTTTTTTTTCACGGCCTCATATTTCTGCAGAATTCGTCGATCCGCGTAACTACGCTCGCGCTGGAGACACAATCTTCAACTTTTCTTCCCCTCCCCGAGGAGGTCGGGAAACAAATTATATTCGCATCAAGTTTCGGAGCCGCGGGAGGGCGATCGGTTGTGTTGCTCCGATACGAAATCGTGGTCGAAGGCAAGGAACGGGCCATGGAATTACGAGGAAATCGTACTTACTTTTCTCGCCGGGCAAATGATATTTATTCCGCCAGCGGCTAAACATCGGCCGCAGCGCGAATTAATGGGCCGATGTTTGGACGAAACGAGCGCCACGCGTGTTCGTATTGACTGTGCGTTAATTGAGTGACGTTGTGTAAATAGTTTAGGTGGAAATAGCGGACGTACGTCAGCCTGCCCCTTCGCGATCCGAGTTCCCGTCTATGCACCTGTTCCACCCTCAATGCTCGCTACAAAACGCAAGCTTTTTTCTTTTTTTGAATTTTTGAGAGACGAGATTAACGCGCTGGTCCCTCTGCTATAAATGCGTTAATGAACAGTGGAAGATGGATGGCTTCTGCGCCATGCTAATTAAATGGAGTAGCTAATTGGATCTCGCGGTAATACGACGCCGCGATGAATGGAAATTCATCGGGTTTGTTGACTTTTAAATACGTCTGCCTAGACGCGAGCATACTCGGCCGTAGATTTCCCCTGTACTCTCCCGGGATTTCGGCCTATTCTCCGTGAAAAGAGGGGCTACATCGGCAGCAGATTGAATGTCGTTGGACCGTGCTAAGTTTCTCAGTCAAATGACATGAATTATTGAACGGCACAGTTCGTATCTATGGCCAGGTTTTATTCAATATTGACAAGAGTATTTGAAGATCTGCAGGTGATCTCCTTTGTCCTTTTTTTACATCCCCGATCGTCCCATCGCGATGATACAGGAACCATTTTCAACCACTGGAATTTCGATAAAAAAATTTACCCGACGGATAAAATTCACCGGAGGTCCCGTGCTATACGAAAATCAAATTAAACCTCGGGAGATAATGGACAAAGGAACAATGCTACGGTAATAGGACAAACGAGGCACGGGAGACGGTCGTCGGAAATGCAACTAGGATTTCTCGGGCGTTTCTGACAGAGCGGTTGGCCGAACCTCTGCTTCCTTCGCTCGGTAATATCCGCGCCGGTATCACTCGTTGCCTCGAAGAATCTGAATCCCGGCACAGGACTAACTAACGTCAATTTTCCCTGGCACGCGCCGGATTCAGCGTGCATGTTGGAAACGATGCGAACGACGGAAATGAATGATTCGCGACAACGAGGGAGACGCGAAACTGCGAGCCCACGCCCCGTCAGATCTTTTCGCCTCCGTTTATTATCACGTCCGACTTTCCTCTGTCGCCGCTCTCCACGAATACGCCCCACCTTTCGTTTCTCAACAATTTTTCTTCACGGCGACGAATCGCCCGCTTATCGGCGGGCGAACTTTTGAAACTGTACGCGAATAGCGGTTAGCGGAGAACGGTGTACAAACAGGCGGGAGAAGTTAACTAGAAACCGGAGGCTACTTAGTCTCGGTCGTAGTTACGTCTTTGTCTTCGAGACTGCAATCCGACTCGCGGAATTGTTTTCGCCCGATCGCGAGGTGATCGTGTCGCGGGCAATGTCCACGGAACGGCTCGGCGATGCAAGAAGAATGGCCCAAGGTTTCGCACGGCCGCGTCCACGTCCGAGTCGCCTCGTTTCTGCGACCACGTCCTGCTTGACGCCCGCACAGGCAGCAAACCGATTTTGTCTTTAGCGAGACAAGGGAATTGTACGGCGCGGCGTTAAGTCCGATGGCAAAGGTTCTCGTATAAAGAGTTTCCGACGATGTTTGCTTCCTACAGTGACGGAAACTTGAGGGAAGCGGAGGGTTAAAGGGCAGGTCAGTTTGTCTCGGTAAACGAGAGACAACCAAGGGGACGGACGATGCGATCGAAGTTTCTATTGACACAGTTTCCGTTCGATTACACCGGACGGTTTGTGCGAAAGAAACGAGGCGGCCAGGCGCTGGACGGGTCCTACCAAACCGCAGCGCGCGTTATGGGAATATCTTCGTGCAACCCTTTCGTTAGGAGCGCGCGTCGGGCCGGTTTCGAAGTTGAAATTCCACGCATGTTTGGAATATGTGAGGTGTTAGAGGGAAACACCGGTGCGGTTCGATAGTTTTGGAACAGCGTGGATTTAATATCATCGACCACCTCCCCCCCGTTACAAATTGCCCCATTTTCCTGAACGTGCTTCGCAAGGGAAATTTTCGTTAAATAACGTACAACTATTTAACTGAATCGCAATTAATGGCCCCTGCCCACTGGTACTTTAACTACCGTAGAACCATTAAAGAGCTTGAAGAATAAAGCATGGCGATGCTCGGGTGGTTAGAACCAGCTTCTCGAAGATAAGTTAATCGATACTGCAAAAAAAGGTTAATGGAAAAGGATGATCGGTATGATCGTAAGACGGAGATGAAGTGGTCAAGAGGAAATGAAAACGTTCCATACGACAGTCGTATCGCTCCCCCCCCATACGAACGTCGGTTAAAACGTCGTTTGTTTCTCCGTTATTAGGGAAGGAAACGAGAGGCGCGTCTCTATCCGACCACCCTCCGTCGCGGTGGACAGACGAAGAAAGGGATAACGCAATTTTATCATCACCGCGGCCCCGGCTCCCTTTAATCCGCGAAACGATCCTTATAATTCGTGCGCTCGGTTACGGGCTGTATTTCGGGTGAGCGGCGTCCCCTGTAAAATTTATACGAGAAAGGATAAAGATGTTATCATAACGTGACCCCGACGACTCGAGACGGCCCCCGGCCACCGTAAGATTACGCTTTTACGAATTTGCCTCTCTTATATACTACAAACTGGTTTATGGCCCCCGGTCCCTGTCCCTTGTCACGCGAATCGGACGTATATCCGACGTTTTCCGCGCGTCGTCGACCGGCGTACTCTTTTTTTCTTCGCTGTTGTCTTAATACGTCGGAGCAGAGTTTGAATAATTGTCGTTGCCGAACGGGTACGCGATCGCTCAGAAGTCTCACGATGAAATAGAATGTACATTTACGGTGGTCATTTAAAATCGTGGTCGATCATGCCTATGCAGATTCATGCAAATACCGTGCAAAGAAACTATGCAACGAGAGGGACCTCGTCTAAAGGATCGCGACGGAAGTACGCGCGGTACGAACGAGGGCTTTGCCGTGGTACACAATGAAATATTCATAGCTCCGGTGGCGTTCGTTTATGACCCGGAGAAATCATTGAGAAAATCGTGAATTACGAGCACCGTCCGTCCCTTGGATATCACCCCCGCCAGGATGCACGATGCACGAACGCTATGAAAAGGATTTCGCCTTCGGTAGAATTGGTCGACTTTTGGTCGGACGTTCTTCCAGTGCCAACGAGGCGATCGTCGTTTTGGGTAGCGTACAACGGTAAAGCGAGGAGCAGTCAAACAATCGAACAGCCAACCATCAACTTTATCGCGCACGATCTCTCCCCGTTATCGATGCTCGAGGTTCCGTTATCGCGATGCAGGCTGTTCCACTGCAGCCAGTCGATGCACAGAAATCTAGATTGCTTCGGAATCACGGTGTACAGTCCGCGCTCTCCGGATCTTGGTCTCCGAATCCCCAGCTTCAGCTTGAGATTTCAATTAGGAGAAAATTAGCTTCGCTACGGTACGCCCGAATGGAACTTTATTTCGAAATCAGGCTGACGTTACGGTCGACACTTGGCTCGTCGGCGCGGCCCCGGAGACTCGTATTATCCGCTTCGCAACGAACCATCATTGTTAATGTTCCCCGACGCGAAGCAACATTTAGGTCCGCGTTAATAACTCCGACGCCTCGAGCGCGAAATTACAAAGTTCCGCGAAACGTTCATATTTCCCCGTCTGGACGCCTGTGCTTTCGTTTCGCTGCGAGAACGATCGTGCAAGCCCGCTTCGAGTCGGGGTTGATTTTCGGGGCTGAATCGCGGCGCTCGTTGCGTGCAATCGGGTTTCCCGGACGCAAGGGTGCAAGCACCGGGAGTCGTCGCTCGGTGTCGAGAGGGTGAGGCGAGAGAATATCGATCGGCGAGCGTGCAAGAAATAAGATGAGCGAAGAGGCGAGGACTCTATCGTGCAGGAGAGGAGAGTACGGACCCACCGCGCCATCGCCGCCGTGGGGGTCCCTTTTGGCCGGCAACAGCGTGCCGCTGCCGATGTATCTGGTTACCTGGGCCAAGAGAACGCGAGGAAAAGGGACAACGACGAAGTGACGGGGCAGGGTAAACACACCGGAGGCTTCGGATTCGCGCGACGAAATTTTGTCTACCGTCGTCGCCGCGCCGCTGGATCCTCGACGGCTTCATTTTTGATATTAAGCCATTAAATAGTCGGCGGCAAGGGGGGAAACGGGTGCGGGCAGTAATCGACGCAAGATTTTTAACGGATGCGTTTCAGCGAGCATTAAGCTTCGTATTTTCGATGGCGAGGCATTTTTGTAGCGAGGGTGGATAATAGAGAATTTATTTTACCGCGGAGAGAAAGCTTGCACTTTGGACGGTAGCCACGGGTCGACGGAGATTTCGTCGGGCGATAGGGAGTTTTTCATACGCCGACTCGACAAGGGATAAGAGGGATAAGAGTTCCGTGGAAGCCGCGGAGGAATCCCGCGAACACCTCGGGCACCGTTCTTCCACGTCGAGACGAAAGAAAGTGGTTATGCTCGAGAAGTTCGAGAGTCTCGACGAAAAATGTCTTTTCTCCCGCGACGCGACCGTTATTGGTGCACGAACACCGACCCACAACTGCGATAGGATACGTCGAATTAAAATGTGAGGGAACCAAAATGTCAATGTTTCAGCTTAGAGACTGATAGACTCACCATCTATATATATTTAGAAGAAGAATACACGAACGAGTATCTGTTTAATCATCGATCCTGGTATCACCGGTAAAGGATATTTGCAGCTCGAAGAATGCAATTATGTTCGTTTTGTGGCGGAACGACTCGTACGGGAATGCAAAGTGGCTGTGTTCTCGCCTCCGGAGAGGCAAAGAGACGGCCGAACGGTGAACAAGGTGGCCGCCGCGATCGGCGTGGCCCTCCTGCCCCCCTGTGGCCGCCGGCTCCCCCTAAAACCCACCTACGGCGGCGGCCTTTTATTTTTAAATCTCCGCCGCTCGCGAAACGCGCGGGTGGCCGCCGTGTTTTCCTAAGCCGGCGCAAAATTACACACTGCCCAGTTTCGGGGGCCCCCTTTCGTTCCTCCCGTTCGCTCTCGGTCCATCCGCAGCCTCTTTCTACCAACTGAAATCAAAGTGGAGGAGGCAGGGCCGCGGCGGAGGAGAAGGGAGAAAATAAAGGAGAAAGAGAGGGAAACGGGGCGAGGAGATGGACTGCCGGAGGAAGGAGGAAACGAGAGGAACAGCGCCGTAGAGGATAAGAGAGGAGAGGAACGCCGGGAAGGGGTTACCCGGTCTTATTTTTCGGCGGCCCTTTATAGGTCTCCTCCCTTCCCTCTCTCCGCTGCCAATCAAAAATGAGTAAAAGGGAAAAAATCACCGTGGGTCGGGACCCGCGGAGGGTCTTCCAACTTGACCGATGCAAGTTGGAAAAGTGTTGGCCCGTTAAGGGGACAGGGTGATTTAAAATCGAACAATCATCGTATCCTCTTGCCATCAGGGCCAAAAGTTCAGGAGAAATAATAACTTTTCTCAGGTCTAGTTAATCGCCCCCGCCCCGCCGTTTATGAACACCCTGAAAGAAATCACCAGGGGGTTGGTTAGGTTCCAAAGTCACGACGAGTGATAAAGAGCATCACGGTTTCCTGCTCGTAGAAGAAACGCAGTGACACTATCCACAGCGGGGCCCGTAAATTTGTCGATCGCTCCAGCACGACCGTCTCGTTAGCCGGTCGTTTCGCGCGCGCGTTATTATTTACGCGCACTTACGACCTGCGAGAGTAGACAGGGCGTGGAACGAATTCATTTCGTTCCCGTTCCCGCTCAGCCTTATTCTTCCCCGGCCGCGATGCTCTCTCGTTCCTTCCATGGCGCGGCAATCAGCGCGGTTCACGCGCGGCAACAGTCCCTGTGGAATGCCGGTAATCAGCCCTGGCGCTTGGCCACCGCGAGATCTCAATTAGGGAAGGAATTTTTGTGACGTCGCGCGGCGATCTCGCACTCTCGCCGACGGCCCCCCCCCCCTAGCCACCATCGCTATGCGCCCCACGAAAAAGAGAGCAAAATTAATTACCCGAACGATGTTCGGCCGGTAGGCAGTCGGCCGCTAAACGACTTACTTCGAGTCACGTTAGTACTAAATTGGGGGTGCGTATTAGGGACCGGGGGAGGGACGAAGAATGAGACGCCGGGATACCCTGAAGGGGGGAACGTCGTCCTCTCTCTACGAGACGTTAACGAGCCGGTAAATATGTTGACTACCACATTGGAACGCTTGGAAGGGACTCTCGTGTACGGACAGGCCTGCATCCGAGCGCGCCCAACCCTTTCCCTACCTTGGCTCCCCTTCTTCGTCCTTTTGCCGCGCGGCTCCTTCCTCATCCGACGAAATGATTATTATAGTTCGTAACCGAAGAGCTGCCCATTTTAGAGCCTGTGGGAGCCGCCGTATAATTTTCCACCCACTAAAATAGCCATCACCCTTGTCTATCCGGGACCGATCTCCGTTCGCTATTATCGGCAAATAAGGTACAGCACGGGAAGAAAATACGGCAGGATTCTCTGGGGTCTAGAAGCTAGGCGACAGCCGCCGACCGCCTTCCTCTGTCGCCGATCTCTCAAGCTGGTTAAAGTCGCGCGATTTAAACGGAGGGTTGCACTTCCAAGGCGAGGGGTTTAATACACCAGTTTATAAACGTCGTTGAACTCCAGCAGCGGCGACAAAGCAAATTTGTTTGCGCCTCGAGGATACTCTTGACAGATAAGGGACAATTGCGCAGGTGTTCGCGGAGGTATGCTTGCCTCGACGAAAGAACGACGCAATCGTCGTTGGTTGTCCGAGCGAAAACGGAAGACGCGTCTAGGAACGGAGCTCCGGCAACGACCGGATAGAGAATCGCCTTCCGCGCCTTCCTCGGCCGAACTCGTATAATTAAATTTCCACGCGCCCTGCATTCCTCGGATACTCTTTCCGTCCGCGTGCGCCGGTGTCTTACGTATTAAACATTCCGATGCGGTAACGAGACTGGTTTCTCGCTTAATGAGATTCTAAGTGAGAAACGTTCCCCTCGGCACCGACCGAGGCTGCGTATAGCCCTAGTTCGTTTCTTTCGAGGTCTATTAATTCGCAGCCACGTCGAACACGGAGTTATCGCAATTTCGACCGGGAACGAAAGAAAAAAGGAATCGCGAGGATTCGGGCGCCAGCGACAATCAGGATCAGGAACTTTCTCACAGAAGGGTCCAAGGACGGATGCATATTTTCTCCTCCTCGGTTCGGTTCTCCCCAGCGATCGTTAAGGATCGCCTTTGTCCCGAAGGATGTTAGCGCCTCGGTCAACACGCCCGCTAAGAGGAGTTCCCTCGAAATAGCGCACTGGTAAATCCCTTATAAGCCTACAGAGGTAACATGATTCAGCGTGGTATAGGTCAGATTTAAGCCGCCTTTGATATTTAAATCGGCCTCTGCGCGCCCCGCTGGAAAGAGGCGGCCGTGAAAGGGTGGAAAGGGACAGAGAGGCGCAGGCAGCGGCCGCGACGCGACGGAGTCACGAGGTGGTAGGAAACGACCACACAGGAATTTGCACGTTCCGCGCCTTCCGGCGACTCGCGTTCCCTTTCGTTCCTCGCGGTCGCTTCGATCCGCTCCGCTCCTTGCATCGACTGGCGTCGATTTCGGAGACCCCGTCGTCCCACGGAAAAGTATTTCGCCCAGTGGGCGAATTTATGCGCGAGCTCGAGCTAAACGCGCTGACTCCCCTTCTGGTCGCGCCGCTTTCGGTGCAGCGTGCCATAATTCGTGGACACCGCGTATTTGTTATCGGAATTGTCACTCTCCGGCGGGCTCGTGTCGAAGAATGCCGTCGGTTTCGAGGGGAAGGGTAGGGACACACCAGCGAGGCATCCCTTTTCTACGACCGATCCGTATTCTTATTTACGCCAGCGACAGAAGCGTCTAGACGGGGGAAGCATTCGCGATGGAATTCGTCCTCGACTAAGGCACACCCTTCTTCTCCAACCCGTGGAATAAAGGACGCCGATTATCGGCGATCGAGTCCGTTTTCAAAATTCTTTGCCACTGTATGGGTGTTGCGTTTCGGCGAATCGTTAAGGCGCGATTGTTGGCAAAGGTACCGTGGGTCCCGGTGTATCGATTAACGGTTATTTATAAAGCGCGCAATAAATAACGGTCCATCAAAATGACGTGCCTGGGTGGCGGCCACGAGGGAGAGCCAGAGGGAAGGCGAGAATCCTGCGGTAATGAAGTCCTCCGGTACATCGTTAACTCCTGCAGCTTTTTATTCGGCAACGACGACGTATGAATGCCATTTGTCGCCTCGCCTCAGCCTGCCCTCGCGTAATGCACTCGCTCCTGCCGCGCCGAGGCGGCTCTCGCACGACGTGCAAACTTTTTCTTTAATCCCCTTAATTACACTGTCGGGACCCCGCGTCTCAGCGGCGAACCAACCTCCGGGACAGAGCTCGCGGTCCCGTTTTACAACGCTTTCGAAAAATCATCCCCTAATCGGGTCCGCCCAAGCTCTGGACACGAATTTCTGTCATTTTCTCTAATGGAATGATTATGACGGTATAAAATGCGCAGAAACAGCGGCTACACGCAAACGTTTCCGCGGAGATTTCTCCAGGTGTTAAAGCCTTTTCGATAGAACGATCCCGGGTGCCGGGTCAGGTTGCCCGCGGAGCGTTCCCCGCGATAAGCCGACGCGGCAGGGAGAGAGTGTGTACGACTACCGCTGACCGTTTAAGACTCGAAGACGGCTACCGTGACTCTACGGCCTCTTCCGTCTGATAAACTCGCAGGTGCGACACGTGAGAGTCCGGTTTTATCGGCGGGACACGCGATCCTCTCCTCGCTCTCCGACTCGATTATCCCTTTACTCCGTGGCCGGGGAAAATGATGCGCGCATCGACCCCTTTAACGCCGACCATTCTCGGTGGCGCGTTAAACGGCTGTGCAACAATTTATCGCGATGCTATACCCTCGTAATGTAGCCGTAAAATCGGTTGACCGGCGAGAGTCTCCCGCTTGTCTCTCTCTCTCTCTTTCTCTCTTTCTATCTCCCTGAATGGAGACATCGTCTTCGTGGATCGTTACCTTGAATAAAGACGCACAGGCTACGCGGGGACGATGAATTGTCAGCCCTCCGAATCTCGCTCGCTGCGGACGCAGGGCAAGAACACACGAGCGAAGGGAGAAAACGTTTCTGGCTAAAGGGTTATCTGATTTCACGCAGGCGACCGCTCCTCCGCGAGCCGCGTCCATTTGGCGAGGATCAATTCGGAGCGCGATTTATCTTGACGGACCGTGGAAAATAAATGCGGTGGCTCGCCGATGTAATCCCCTTACCAAACGGGCTTGTCGTTATTTATCCCTCGCAACGACGGATTCGTAAACAATGAAACGAAGCGATCGCTGGCGGTAATGAGGTACAGAGGATGGTGGGCAGGGGACGAAAAACACTAAACGACGCGTAATTGAACGTATCATGTAAACGATAGAAGTGAACGTCTCTTGGGGCAGCATCGAGTACATACGCTCGTTGTTCCTCCCAGCCGAAGTCGATAATTGCAGCGGCCCGAAGACGCAGAACATTTTACGTACTGGTCCTCGTGAAAAATAAATCACTTTTCAGCAGCAGTTTTCTCTCACGGCTCGTTAGAGTCTGCGAGTGCATCGCCGCGTGCACTCCTAATAGGATCGTTGCTCGTCGAGAAGGGGGGGGATAGGAAATCGGTGCATTCTCTCTCCCTTAGCCACAGGTGGAAAGATCGCTGCTCGTTACGGGGCGATGCTGCTCCGTTCCGGCTCTTGCTCTTCGACGTCGACGAAGCTTGATACCATACTCGAAGGACCTCGATTTTTTCTACCTGCACCGCCGTATTCTAGAAACATCGTTGGGGAAGGAACAGATTTTGCGGAAAAGTGTCGTGCTCATGCGAGGCGTCTCGTCGGCGACGCTGAGTATCACCTGATTAACACAACAGCGGCGCAAGCACGACCACCTTTTCTCCCCGGCTGTATTGCTAATAAGACACAGGTAGTTAGTGCCGCGCTAGAGGGGAGAGAGAGAGAGAGAGGCGAATAATGGGTGCTCAGAAGGAAAGGAAGACGAGATCGGAACGTGGAGGCCCAGTGGCATCGTCCAGCGGGTTCCGCAGAGGATGAGGAGGGCCGACGTTAAAGCGCGGATGACGGGGATAATAAAGCCGGCCGAAATACATTGAAGATAGAAAAGTAATATCGAACGAGGCGAGTAAAAAGGGCCGTCGAAAAAGTAGACAGCCAGAGACGCAGAATGCTGGGTGGGACAGGCGAGAAAGGAGCGAAAGGGAGTAAGTGGAAGACGCGGAGAACGGAAGATTCGAGAAGGAAGAAGGAAGAAGGAGAGTGGCGAGGCACGGTCTTCCCTGCTCCTGCTGGGAATGCCGCGCATCGTCCCTCTGGTAGTACGAGGAGAGGGGACCACCAGAGTTAGCGAGGTGAGTGCCGGGTACCCTGTAATCACGGTGCCGAGCCGCGAGCCGACAAACCAAACCAAAAGAGATAAAGATAAACAGAGATTCGAGCCTACGAGCTGACAGGGGAAAGAATAAGGTGGACGGAGAGGAGAGAAGAAAAGGAGCCGGTAAAGGGTGAGAAAGAGAGAGGAGCTAAAGGGTGGGCCCTCGTTAAGTATGACGTGCGATCGCTTCCTTTTGTACTGCTCGTTGCAACTCGGCGCGCTCCTCTCGCTGATTTTCGTTGCTCGATCCCGGTGCGTATCAGAATCTGACGCGTACCGTTATGCAATCGTACGTACGCTGCGCCATCGGAGGTGCATTGTCGTCGATCGATTCGCACGATCGGTCCCACGGCGTCGTTGCGAAGGGCTCTGGCCAGAAGAGAAAAGGCGACCGCACAAACGTTACGCGGTTATTCGTCGAGTATGACGCATCGTTGCTTTCGTTCTTCCCCCGTTTCTTGTCGCAGCGCCGTGCAGGCTTTTCTTTTTTTTTTTTCATCGGCACGGCATTGTGCGATCGGCGCTCGAGTCCCCGACAGATCTCGTGGCCGCTGATAAGCGAGGTCCGGCCGGAGCGGAACCGGGCCGAAAATTGATAAGCCGCTTCTGACGCGCGTACGTTTTAATTGCGACCGAAAGATGCAGCAGTCACTCCTCTTCGAAGGGAGACCGCGATTTCCCTCTGCCGCGTTCTATCTCGGTCCGATCGATCGCTGATCGATTTCGACTTTCACTCGCTCTCGGTGGTGTCCGCTCGACGCATTCCTTTTCCCGCGGGAACGAAACGCGTGGAACGCGCGAACGGTTACTTCGCGATCGTTTGGCCGGTCGACCGGCCACTGCATTAACGATACAGCGTAATGGTTACGGGGAAGAGAGGATGACCGCGCGAAGTGAAAGGAGCAGAGAGGGTGGGAAAAAGATGAACGGGAAGTTGGCGGTACCGAGGGAGGGGGGACGAATTGGGCAGAGAAAGAGAGGCTGCCGAACGAAAAAGAAGACGGTCGATTATAATGTCTTCGTTAGCCGCGATAAAAAGGGCGAGCGGCGCGCGTTTAAATGCATCGTAATGACCTCGAAAACTGTTAAGTCGAATCGGCTGCCGAAGATTCAACCACCCCGTGAGAGAACTCGATTTCTCCGCGCGGCTCGTTTACCCGAAAAACTTGGGGGCACGCCGGTGAACCTAGGCGAACTTCATTAAACTTGCCGCAGCCTCTACGAGCCACTTCATCGCGAGCGAATTACACGGAGCTCGATCGTTGCTTCATCGCTAGCGCGTTGGCCAAGCTGTGATCAAGTTCAACATTAACAATACCGATAATTATATTCGCCCCGCTCGTGTAACCGTTCGAGAACTCTCTGATGGCGGCCAATTCGTGCCACCGCGAAAGCACTTGCAAGTACGTGTGACCCGTCTCGTGCGCTCCAAGTGCAACGAATTACCCAGGCCTCTAAAACAAAAGTGCACTCTCCCCGACGATCTATCCGTCTAGCAGCCCACGAAACAGGTCGGGTGCAACGTGGCGCAAGACGGGCAAAATTGGACCAAGTTTCGAACAGAACCGAACTCGTTCGAGACCTGCCCGGACCGTGGGGGTGTCTCTTTCTCGGTTGGACGAGACCACCGTGATCGCGACAGGTGCGACCAGCCACCGTGCTCGACGCAGAGGCCAACACCATTACACCGTCGCGCCGCACCGTCCCTCTATCTCTCCCGTTCCCCTCTTTACTCTCTCTTGCTTCCCCTACTGCTAGAGCCACTGTGATTCCGTTCTCTCTCGGCTATGTGTCGCGAAATTATTCCAAATGCTAATTGCGCGTTTGTACGCCACTCGCGGCCACGAGGGAACAGGATTCTTCGAGGAACCTCGAACGTTCGCGCGGCAGGCCGCGGCTGCCTTTTTGACTTTCGTATGCACCCATTTCCGTCCGGCCAGAAATTCTAATTCAACGACCTAACCAGTCAGCTGCGACAGGTTCGACGCGGGAAGGATGCAACTCGTTCACTTTGGAAAGTTGACGAAGAGGCCTCTCGCGATGCGGGACATGGAAGAGGTGACCGGTCGTCTCGGGACTCCCGACTGCCCTCGGGGCTAATACTTTCCGTTTCGCCATCGAGCATGGGTGGGCCGCGGTGAGCTAACGTATGACCGAAGGAATCGATGCACCGCGATCGTAAACTAAACCCCCGAGTGTCGGCCGTTTTAACGCCGAGGTCCGTTTGCCAGCACCTCAGTACTTACATCCACCCGGCCCATTGCTAAGGTGGAAGGCTTACGGAAGAAGGGGAAACATTAAAAGAAACATTCGTACTACTCGCATAGGTTTCTGCGACTGTGCGTACGTAGCAAAGACGTAGACAACTCTTAATATCTCGCGATGGCGTTGAGAGAGGAGGATGCGCGCAACCTGCTCGGGGTCCCTCGAGTTTCTCGCCTCGGGGGCCCCGGCTCTGGATGCCAGAAGTCCGTTCCCCGAGGAGCCTCGCCGCAGAGAACGCGAGAGAAGACGAGGAGAGGCACCGATTCCAGTTACGGGAATAGCCGCTACACGCACGGAGGAAGGATTGATCGAGGAGGAAGTCGGGAACAAAGAGACCGAAGGATAAGAGAGTGGAGGAGAATGAAGCGAGAAGCAGCGAGTAGCCCGGCGCTAGGTTCGTGCAAGAAGCGAACGATGATGCGGTCGGCAGCTGAACTGCATCGCGTGTTGCCGCCGCTGCATTCGGGACGAGCACGCGCCATATGCCGTATTGTTAAGATATCGTCCACCCGAGCACACACCCTCCTCCGTGCCCCCGTTCTTGCCCTTTCAAACACGCGAAATAAATGTTCGCTCGGTTGTTACGGCGATCTCGTGGGATCGAGCGCCACCGATCAACCCTGGCAATAGGAGCGGCTTGGGCAAAGCCAGCTGATCTCCGTTCGCGACGCACGAACCGTGGAACGTGGTCTTCTCCCCCGCAAGCCTTTACCGACGAGGAATCGGTCGGCGTTTAATCGTCGACAGCGGGCTCGATATCAGAGGGCGGAGGGCGTATTCGAAAATATTTGCTAGCAGAACGCCTTGAATGGGTACACACGACACGATTCGATATTCGGGACGCGCAAGATGAGACTGTCCCGTTGTACGTGGCAAAACGGCTCATCCTCCATCCCCCCCGAAAGATCAAACGGCTAACGATCGAGGCTTAAGCGGCATCTCGGTCGAATCGATCTTGGCTGGGGAAACGGAGCGAACGGGTTAGGGGAGGATCGAGCTTAACGCGAGCACGTACTACGTGTCGGAGGAATCGCGTGGCGCATACACCGCAGCGATGCAGCGTCGAGCATATGCGTGCATCACAGGCCGACGCTAACGGCAATTGTCACCCTATAACCGAAATGCTCCCGCGGGAACGAGCGGGCAAGTGTCGGTCGGTCGCGCGAGCACGAACTGTAGTTGCTGGCCACTATGCAAACAGACGCGTGTACGTGCAGAAGGAGAGTAAGAGCCTGTCACGATGAAAACGTGTAAACGAACAACGCGGTTACTCTCCTACGATTATTTTCACTGGACGGCCACGCTACGGCCGCGCATCGCGTGACGATTGCACGGAAATCTTAAAATAACCCATAACCTTCCGCCGAGAGTACGTGGAAAATGTGTCTGCAGCCGATAACGATAGCGGCGGCACGAAATTTCTGCCAGGAAATAAACTGCAGCCACCGTACGCTATCGGCGTCGGTGAGAGATCTTAATACCCTGTCATTCATTTGTCCCTACCTTTTGTTGCACGATCTTGCTCGATTTTCACGCAAACGAGGGGCGATTAACCAGAACGATACCGTCGGATACTGTTGGGAAATCGCGTCGATTAGGGGTCGTTGCGATTCCCCGGAAAAATGACGCACTCAAGGGGAAACGAGAGCGTCGCGGAATCAGAAGCTCCGTGGCTCTTCGTGCTCGCTAATGATCTATCGTCCCCTCATGCCGATGTGTCGGCGATTATAACCCTTGACTAAATGGTCCGACATCATCCCTAGGGTAGCGGACCTCCCGTTCCGAACGGTCACGCGCGCACCTCCTGGTGAAGTCGTGATCGAGGCTTCCTCGTCCGTTCGCTCCTCCTTGCCTCGCGAATGCAGCCTCGCTAATTCTCTCCATTAGCGCAGCGGCATTCCCGTTCACGCGAGCTGACGCTACTGACCGTTATCGTCTCGCGAAAAAGTCGCGCGAAACGAATTCGCTCGCGTAAATGACTGCCCTCGCTTACGGTACTCCAGTATTGAAACTTCGCTCCGGTCTCGTACGGAACGCGCTACCTGATTTTTCTCCCGAATTCGGCAAGCCGGTGGGAGCTGGCAGTTCGTTCACCGCTTAGAACGAGAAGCAAATTCGGAGTTTAATAGAACGAGCCGTTTCTCCAGGTGTTTTTGTCGCGCTCTCATTTAGCCGGCGCATTCAGACCGGTGTGCCGCATGGGTCGGAACAAAGCGCAGACAATCATCTGCTGCGGCTCGAGTAATTTGCCCACCCGTCCCCCCGCCGAAACTTCTCGAACTCCGCGAAGCGTTTTCGGGAACCGGCCGAGCACCCCCGGGTCGAAGAAGAAGAAGAAGAAAATGATATTCGAGGGGGGGGGGGGGGGGATCGCGCGAAAGAGATCAGAAGAAACGACGGGCGGGAGGGGAGTGGCGCGTGAAATTGCAAATGCAACGTAATCGTTCGCCACCCACCACGTGACAAATCACTGGCACGTCTGCGAAGGAACGGGGGGAACCGTTGTGCCACCGAAACCGAACGACCGTGGGGGCAAGAACTGGAGCAAAGACAGCGCGAGCTCCACACGTTGCGCGCCTCGATGGTGTCGCACGAATTTATTCGTTGATTGCGAAGAGTTTCGTGTGGCGTAGCCCGGCATAGGGCGTTTGTTTTTGCGGGACGACGCTCGAGCCTCCGGGCAAAATGGATTTCGAACGACGCGAGAGCAATCACGCCAGTGCTTTTGTCTCTCCGGCGCCCACCGGTCCGCTTTTCGAATTTTTCTCTCCGCATAGGGAGGGAATTCTCGTTAAAGGCCAATCTAGCCGCGAAATTGCGCTCTTTTCATCGTAATTATTCGCGTGATCATTTCTCCGGCTTTCGGCGGGCTAGCCGAGCGCTAAGGGTTTTTCGTCGTTCAGGCAGCACCACCCTGTCGATCGTTCCTGTAAAAGTAATTATTGTCTCCTATCCGTCGGTGTTGCGCCCCTTTTATCGCCGGACAAATTAACCGATCGTACGAAAGATTTGCCGTGTCGCGACGCTATCGGAGAGATCGAACCCCTTTGACAACTGAACAATAAGTCCGCCGAAGAATAAACGACGGACAAAGTATGATAGTTGCTATCGGTAATGACCCATCGGCACATTGCCTCGATGCACGCGAGTGTCCGTTCAAACGAAACAAAAAAAAAGTATTGTTTATTCGAGATCAAACCCGAGCTTCGCGAAGATCGATTTTCATAATCGCTCCATCAGGGAGTTTCTATGGATGAAGGGTGAACGAGAAAAGACGGTGCTTTCGACGAGTCTGTTGCTAAAACTCGCAAAGCGAGCAGGATTACCGTTTGACCAGCTGCTAGAGACAGTCGGCGTACCTATTAGCGCGAATGTGTATGATTGTCGACCATTAGGGGGTGAGAGAGCGCGAATTCAGGGGCTGACTGGCCGGTAATGATAGAGTCGTGGCAGCCACGTTATAAATTCGATGGTGTGGTCATCGGCTTGTTGCGGGTACGCGTGGACTATGAAATACCGAGCGTCGCCGCAAAGGTCCGAGGGCAATTTTCCGTATCGATATCTCGCAGCGTCCGGTGCGGATTTAGTACGTGAGTTAATCATCTTGCCTATTAAGCTAGATATTCCGTTGATCTTATCGATTTCTTGTCTCTCTATTTCGTTCAAAGCAAGATACGGCAATAAATTCATCGAGACTCTACTATTTCCATAAAAAGGAGATTGCATGTTTCCGTTTGATGAAGAGCATCCCTTCGCACCATTCCTCGGGACGGATAAAGATGAGTTTCCGGGGGCGCGGTGCAACGACAAGGGGGTAATATACATCCCTTTAAACGGCATACGTTTATCGGTACATACGATGCTTTCAACCCCCTCCTTGTCATTCGATAAACTTACGACGGCCAACTTTTATTCCGAGAAAAAGAAATCATCGTGGGTTTCCCTTTATCCTGCGTCACTCGCGTTCTAAGTAATTCTCCCGCCGATAAATTCCTTCAGCCAGCCACTGACCTATCCTCGAGGGTTTCCGCGGAAGCCGCGATAAGATCGGTTGCGGCTGTTTATCGGCCCCGTAATATCGATTATCCGTTCTCGCAAGATTTATGACGCGAGGAATAAAGTCGAACACGAATATTATCTTTCAAGCATGAGCTTTTTTTCATTTGAGGTGATAAAAAACAAGGGCGAGGGATGGAAGGATGTGTTTTGTCGTCTTCTGGAACGCAGGGAATCCAGTAATCATATTTCATCGACGGCTCGATTAATTCCTGTTATCAGGCGTATGCTAATTGATGAATCTCGGTAATAAATCGCGCGGGTTTACGAGCTACTCGAACTCTAATGGATCGCCAGTCGTCTAATTCCCTTCTTTATGCGGGGCTACGGCTGCTATTAACGCGGTGACGTTTAACGAATTGATTAAAACGTTATTAATTTCCGGAAAAGTTAAGAGCTTCCGGCGACACGGCGTTGCGATAAGGAAGCGAGCGACGTCTGAGTCACGAGCGTCCACAATGGTTTTCAACGGCCGCGCGACACGGTGTACGCGTTAATTACGATGCCGAGCGATAGGCCGCAGTCCCCCCGCTTAAGAAAATGTCGATGCCGGGTGAAAAAGAAGCGGAATACCGATCAGGCGTCTAGATAAGGTTCGATTTTGCGCTACCTTATCTTATCGTCTCGTCACCTGCTTCCAGAAAACGTTTACAACACGTCATTTCGCAGTGTCAGTATTTCCAGGGATCGTTATCAGGATCGGAACACACGAACTCAGATACACGCGTTTCGGACGGAAAATCAAGAAAATCTGCTGGGAGGGTGATACGTGACCATTGACCTGCGTAGGGTCTTCGAGGGTTTCTAACGATTGGAAGCATATTTTGACAGGCACCGTAGACGCGTGCCAAGCAATTGCTATCGTGTGTCGGGCCAACCCTGAACCGATCGACCCTCTAGGAGGGTAGTTGGATAGACCAATACTTTACGGTGATCCGGTTATTTGCCGAGGGATTTCTCGGAACGGTACGCGTAATTAGTTTGGACACGAAGTCAACCGGGAAGGAAGCGGCTCGCTATCGAATAACAAATCCGAATAGCGCGGAATGCGGTAGGCAATTTGTAGCCCGCGAGAAGCGAAGTTCGTTCGATTGCACGTCGCTGGCATGCCTCGCAATCTTGATCGACGCAACGACTTCATCGTGGCGCGGTGTCGTTAGAATAAAGATAACAGCTAGAGATAAACAT
Organism: Holcopasites calliopsidis; assembly: GCA_023838395.1. Classification (NCBI taxonomy): domain Eukaryota; kingdom Metazoa; phylum Arthropoda; class Insecta; order Hymenoptera; family Apidae; genus Holcopasites; species Holcopasites calliopsidis. The sequence goes on from JALHAQ010000011.1 coordinate 1,429,805, forward strand.
TCCATCGGGATATCCGGACGCGAGCGAACGCTCTATTCGACCATAGGAAAACGAAATTCGTTTGGCCGCATTTATTAAGATACATTTATTCCCCCGGAGCGAGGGCTGAATTTACGAACTTACCGAACAAGTTTTATCGCTAATAGTCGGCGCGGGGTTAACCGAGTCCGAGGATATCTGAGATGAAAATCTTGTTAGGAACTCTCGAATGGGAGAAGGCAGACGTCCGGGGGATATCCACGGGATAACGAGTCGTGTGCGCGTGTGGGTGGCACGAGGAGGTCGGTACGTGAACCAGCTCCAACGATCAAGCGGAGGTGTACGCCTGAGAAAGAGACGCGCGGAGCAAGCAACCCGGGGAGGAAAGGAAGAGAGGGAGGGCATGCGAGAGAAGAAGAAGAGAGTGGGCGGCTACATAAAGACAGGAGCTGGCGCGTGCCAGGTGCTTCGTTGCACACAATGCATCTCTGTTAGGCACCGGGGGGGGGCAGGACTCCGGTCAGCCGGAAGTCGAAATACAAGCGTGTACACAGGCGGCTCTTATTAAAGAGGAAGAAAGGAGCGCGCGTCTGCAGAATGCGAGATGTCGTTCGTGCCCGACTGGAAAATGCTCGTACGCGTTAATGCGATCTAACGACCGGGGCTGCTACGTGCTGTTTGACCGAGCTCCCTCGCATTGTCCGTCCGCTACAAGCAACCCCTCCTGTTAATTAAACTTCCCGCGTTGATACTAATTAGGCAATTTTTCTTTGTATGCAAGCGCGACACGCGCAAGGAGAATGTAAGGAAAGGAAGAAAGCGTAATGAACTATCCAGCTTCTTGGAGCTAGAACGAAAAGGTATAGCAGGGAGTGGAATTTATTAGCCGCCCTCAGCCGCGAGTACACGGATTGCGGGTCTACCGAATTGCTGGGCAGATCCGGGGAAATTGCAAATAACATAGGAACAAATTCGTGGGATCGTTGAACGATTGGGTTCCGTGACACGAAAGCGTTCGCATATTCGTGGAAACGGTATCAGAGGTTGAGACGTTTAGAAGGCCCATTAGAGGCTCACTCTCCATAAATCACTGGCCCATTTTTCAGCGTTCGACCGGGTAGCCCAAAGATGCGCCACCCCCAAAGGTGTTCGTGTCTATGTCGGCTGGCGAGAAAGACGTTGAAGGGAAAGGAATAGTTGGCGAGTCGCGTGCCGCCGGACCTTTCAATAGCTTCCAACCCCTCGTATGCGCCCTCCGACACCACTCACCCCCCACCTCGTTGGTGGAAGACCGATCCATAAATATCCTAATGGGCTTAAGCTGTCGCTTTTACCCCTCGAGTTAGGGGGTCAAAACGCTGTGAATGAGCCACCTATTGCGTCTCTATCTCTCTCCCGATCTGCCCCCGTCACCCCACCCTGTTCCTGCCCTTTCGGCAGATTCCCTGCACCCGAAAACAACGTCGGTAACCGTATTTACGAGGCTCCCAGCTTCCACGCGCACCTTGAAATCGCCTTCCATTCATTCCAATATTTTCAGAGGAGAAGCGGAAAACGAGGGAACACGTTCTGTGCAATCTTTACGAGCTTCCCGGAAAGGTACGGTTAAACGCCTTCAAAGCTTCAACCTATTATCGATACTTCCAACGGAGTTTCCCCCATCTTTGATAAATCATACTTCTGAAATTAAAGTACACCCTTCGATTAGAGTGGCTGAATTATTTTTCAGCACTGCAAGGGTAACGATCGAAACTTCCCGAGTATTCCTTGCGGAATTATTAACGAAGCTCGCAACTTTGGATAAAGTATTCAGTGTCCGCTGCCTTGTCAGCCAATGTTAGCGCCTCTTTCATCCGGAAACTCTTCGTTTTTTCCGTCGTTTCACAGGCGATACCGCTTGCGATACTACTGCTACGAACTTCCTACCCTCCTCTCGACTTTCCCGCGCAGCAGGAGTGGATAGAAGGGTCGTCGACTGTGTCTTGATATCTCGTTCCACGACATTTTTTCTTTCCGGAACGAGAGTTTTCCACAGAAGAGACGCGCTTCCTTTTTTCATTGTTCCGCGCGTGACTCATTTACAAAGCTACATTTATGCACAGGCAACTTTAGTCGTCCCGCAAACTTACCGGGGTGAATCGACTGCGAACTCTTTGAAACGAAAGACGGAAAATCGAAATAAAGAGGAACAATTGCGTGAAAATTGTCATCCTTTCAAGTTCTAAATCATTTCGGTTCGAAATAATTAATCCCCCGTTTATGAATTATGCTCTCCGCATTAAAATTGATTGGCCCTTCTATGAAGGGGTGTGTACAGGGGTGCGTCGAGCCGGGAATGATTTAACGTGGCCCGACGAATGGCCACTGATTTACGAAGCATCAAACTTTCACGAAAGTTAGCCACGTATCGAGAGCCATCCGCCCTCCTCCCTTCTCGTCCCTTCCGGTTTGTTCTTAGGCTACAGTTAGCGGATTCGATTTAACTTCTCCTGTAGGTGAACGACATAGCGTACGACCGGTAGCGAGTTCGAGAGGCGAACTTACACGGGGATCAGTCAAACGGGAAGAAAGAGAGGAAGATCGTCCATGGAATGTTCGATAAGAACAATTTGCCAATATCGAAAGTGTTTGTCGATAATCTGTTGCCGAGTTGTTTCTGCTGGTTACCTACTAAAAAAACTTGCTTCATTCTTTACTTTTCCCCCTATGTCGATCTTGTAGTTTGTCCTCATAAAGAACTTTATCGCCTGGATATACGTATGTACGTGTTTCGCAAGTACAGAGAGTTTTTTTTTCGTCCAGACACGACGATAATCCCCTTCCGGCCGTAATTTCTGTAATAGGCGCCGAACTAATAAAGGTATCGAGAATCAATTAGCACTGCGTGCGTTTCTGCGAATGTGGAAAGCGCAAATCGTGATCCATGAAAAAAGAAAACTGCCACGGATAAGTGGGAAACACCAAGGATAGTCCTCGACAGAAAACTTTGTTAGATCATTAATTTAAAGTTGGATCGGCTCCCTTGATGTAATCACCACGGTTCGATGTTATTGCATTCCGGAATTTTTCTATATCTTTTCTTTTACCCTACACTTATCGCGTCAAGGGTCTCTCCGAAGAGTTATTTGTCAACTCTGGTAGCAGTTTGCCGAGCAAACCTCGTGGCACACTCTCGATCACTCGACGAACGATCCAAGTGAGTTCACGATCTTGATTTCTCACGGTGACCAATTGATTCTGGCCCGACGCGAGACTTTATCTCGACCGCGGATCACTGCGCTCTCCTAAGGGAACCGGTTGCCGTTTGTATTTAGCGAAATTGCTTCGTTATTTGGGATGCATCTTCTCGCTACAATTATTTCCTTTTATTAATACTCCACTAAGCTGAACTTATTTCCACCGCCAAGAGTTCACTGTAATCCATCATAGTTCCGATATTTCTATATTAAACATGCAAGATACATTCCCGCAACAAAATGCTTCAAGTTCAGGCCGTGTTAGCGGTAACGGATGCGTAATGTTATATAGAGTATCTCATTCGGCATTTACCTCCCGCTTCTTGCTCGCCCATCGATCGTTCGCCGATCGTTAAACGAGTGCCGCGCGTTCCAGCGATCCAACCCCCGTCCGAACGCGAAACTGCGTGTCGACATCAAACACATTTTAGACCCCCCGTTCCATCGTGCTCAGAAACATCCTGGTAATCATCGGATAACCGTGCGAAAAATCGATATCGCGACATCGCAACGAGAACGACCGCTCTCTATCCTGTCATCCCTTTCTTTTTCTTTTTTATCTAACCAGCTACGCGGAAATAGAATGTACAAAAAGGGGGAGAGAGGAGATACGATAGAAGCGATACGAGTGGAAATTCGTTTAAGGACAGGGGACGCGCGGAATTTATTCGGGGCGTACTACTGCGTTTCCGGCCATTCGAGCGGAAATAAAACGCAATCCGATGCGTTCGATTTTGTCCCGGGCTGTGGATAATGAAGGACGATCGCGTGTCTCATTGATACATTATCCTGACGAACGCGTCGTAAATATTTCGCTGCGGAACGAAACACGCCAATTAATCAGCCGCATCCGGACGCGTGGTTATTTAACGTTCGGATATACGCGAAATATATCCGCGATCGAGCGATGCTTGTATTTATTATTTAAGCACTCGAAAGGGTGACGCCGGAAATGTTCCGACGATTCGTTCCGCGAAATGCAAAATAATCGCGGGCGCGCGCGCGTTGCGCACTTGCATTGAAAAACGGAAAGAACAATAGATTCCGTGCGAATCGGCGCACGGATACAGCGGAGGCGTTAATTATGACGCGGGCACGCTTAAGTGTCGCTATTTAGCCCGGAATTAATCTGTCACGGGGCGAGTGTGAAAAAGCAGCCGTTTAAGAGGCCGACTCTCGTGGCAGGTCGTTTTGATTGGCAGCTCTCGAGGAGATCTCCTCTTCTGCATTGTCGGTGCTCCCTCTCGCTTTTAAAAAAAAGCCTCTCTGGGACTACTGGCGCGGTTCTCGCGTGTACGCATATTCGAGTCGGCGAACAGTTCGACGAGGTGGGAACGAGGGAAGGAGAACGGCAAGGAAACAAAGCGAAAGAGGACTTTATTTTCGGTGGGCCGATGACGCTGATCGCGAGAGCGTGGCAGAAGAGGAGGAACGACCTGTCGAACGCCGAGCGGAAAGGAAGACGGTCCGGAGGGGAACGGGATACGAAGAAGAAAGCGAAATGTCCTCGAGAACTCGTCGAATAATGGCATCGAACGCGAGCTCCGATTCGTAACAGTTTGAACGTTTTGTCGGAGCGACCCGATTGCACTCGCCTCGTCTGCCCGCCACGGTTGTCCTCGCTGTTGATTTTAGTAGTAGGTGTCCCGTCATTGCGCCGCGAGCGCAGGCGATTGTTGTTCGAGCCGTTCTCCAACGGTGGGTAAATATTGGAGCACGATATTAATTTGCGTTCTAATCTGAAACTGTTCGGAGCGAATAATCGTGATGCAGTCTCGGGCCAGTGTATGTATCTCGCCCGGGAACCGGCCAATCTGAGGTAAACGATGTCTGGTCGTAATATCGGAACGTTCACAGCGAAAACAAAGTTCTACGTGCTTTGAAAACGTTGTTCGTGTGTGTGTTCACGCATTCCGGTTGCATCCTAGCCTTCGCTACGGCGGTGGTTTCAAAAGTACTGGGAAACGCGGAAACTTCTGCTCCGTCGTCGGGAATTAAACAATAATACGAAGACACAATGTTTTGCCGAGATACGTATGTTATGACAAAAAAAAAAGAAGAAAAAACCAGCTGCCTTACGTTCGTATCGAGACGGAGCTCGCGCGTTTTACCGGAGCGAACGAAAAACAGAGGGATCGGCGGAGGAAAAATAAAGATGGTATTACTAACGAGAGAACCTGATGTGCATTTCATGGCTGGGAACGAGATTTTCTTGGAACATAAATAAGCATAAAAAAAGAAGGGTAAGGATAAAAAGTAACAGCGTCGTCCACTAGATTGTACTTATAAATGTCTGCACGAAGGACGGCCTAACGTCGGGAACGGAGGAGCGCGAGAGAAACGGAGAAAGGCGCTTATTGTGCGCTGAACCATGTCGTCTTAGCGCACCGAGCAAAGTGAAACCTCCGTAAAAAGGTGAAAACAAAAAATAAACGTGACGAGGGTCAGTAGAACCTCCGTGTACGTCAGCGCGGCGTGAAAATACGATGTAAAACGAAGAATGGAATTCGTAACGCAAAGTGCAACGCGATAAACGCGTAGTGCTGCTCCGAATCGTTACTCGACCATGCGGCTTAATATGGCGATCATCCTTTAAACGCGAGAAACTTTTGACGTCTGCGCGTCGCCGATAAAGCGGCGATATAGTTTCACGCTCGAATTACAACGCCGTTAAAAAGTCGAGTGAAAACGGAGATCCCGTTCCCAATGGTGGCTCTCGAAGCCGCGGTTAGATACGCGTAATAAGCATTGCTAGATTCGTGATAGGGATAGAAAATCGGGGATACGAGTGAAACATACGGGGGCGCGCGATCCGCTCGAAAGGACAGAGGGTGGTCGCGTAACAAAGAGGGCGTTTACGTACCAGTTGGAGACGTTGGATGGAGGAAGGCGCGAGCGAGAGACGATAGCGTGCAATGAAGAAGAAGCAGAAGAAGAGGATGGGGCGGAGAGCACGCGTGCGGTTCCTCGGTTGTTAGGTCGTCGTTACACAGGTTCTTAAAGGTCCCGCGGTCTGGCGTCCGGTTGTGCGTATTCGAACGGAGTGCGATGTCGCCGCGGCGGACGGTGCGCGCGCAAAGCCTCGGCCGGCATCCACCAGGAGTCGCTGGCTCTGTGGCCGGCCTCGGGCTGCGCGAGCGGGCCGTTCAGTCTAATTTGAACCGTCGCGCGCGGCCGACGCGGGGCCACCGACAATCCCTTCTCCGGCTCGACGTGACACGAGGCTCCTCGTGTATGCCGCGTGCAACACACGCGCCGATCCCCCGCACGATATTATCCGCACGCGTACACGACATCCTTGCCGATCGTAGGATCGGTGTTGAAATCGAAGCGCGCGGCCCTCCTGTTCGTTCCTCCTCGCGGGTCCGACGACCGTACGCGTTTCGTTCGTCGTGAATTCTTTCTTTCTTTTTGTTTTGCTGGAGAACCAGCCAGCTCGCGTTTTCCTCGCGATTCGTGCGCGGTCCTCATCGTTAAGGGAGGAAGAGGAGGAGGACGAATCGTGTGGTAAAACTGAACGGTGAAGTGCGCGAGGGCTAGACTCTACCGACCGTGCGAGAGCCTCGTGAGTATATTTAAATAGTGTGCCCCTCTGGCTGGTCAGAGGAAGTCGACAGTTTCTTGGTCTCCTTCGTCGTCGTCTTCCTCTTCTTCTTCTTCTTCTCCTTCCTCGTCTTCTTATTCTACCGCTCCTTCCTACGTCGTGTGTCATCATCCCCGGCTTTTCCTCGTTCGGAGTGCAACGTGATACGCGGAGGAACCGAGCCACCGCACGGGGGTAGCGTGAATTTTCTATGTGTACTCCCGACGATTTATTTCGAGATACGGAGACAGCGTCGCCGATCTGCCACCGTTTTGTGGAGGACGCTCCAAAATCGTCGACCGTAGGCATGTCCTCGATCGGAGCGCGTCATCGTCGAGGAAGTAAATGATCGAGTACGGGAACACGCGAACCCACGTACCGATTTGGAGATTTCGTCCGAAGGGTTATTGAGGCGTGATCGTACACCCAGAGCAAAACAGTCGCGTCGCAAGGACGTAGGATAGAAGGAACTCGGCAAAGGCGCGGTAACCGATTCCCGGTCGCGGGCCGAGGAACCGCGGTAGGATGTTTTTGTTAGTCGACCGACAGGATGATCGCGACCTTTGAATCGTACGACTCGATATGCCGTTTAGAGTGAAAGCGATCGCGACAGCCGGCGGTCGTGACCGCTCGCGATAATCACAAGCGAACGGTGTCCCCGTCGCGGCCGTCAAGGATGAAGAGGACGGTACTGCGGTGGACGAAAAGCAGACAGCCGAGAATCTGTCCGATGGAAGTCGTCCCGACGCGTTGCTGCTGCCGCCGATGGTACAGCACCTCGTGAAAAGTTCTCCGAACGACAGTCGATCGCTGAAAGAGAGCGAGCAAGAGGAGAGCACGCTTTCGGAACGAATGAGGCCTCGCTGAAGAATCGGAATCGCGAGAGATCAGAAGAGATTTCAGGCGAATTTGCTCGCACAGGGAGAAGAGAAAGAGAGTGAGAGAGAGAGAGAGAGAGTGGTGTGCTCGTTCGGGGTGACCGAGGTGTCGACCTCACCCCCGATCAAACCAGCAAGCAGGTCGGATGATGTGGGCGTCTCTGTTTTTGGCCGGGATTTTAAGCGGCTGGTGGGGCGCACTCGCGCTCGCCGTGGCACCCCCCGCCAATCGGAACTCCTTCGAGGAGACGTCGACAAGGACCACCAGCGATCACCCGCCATCGATGAACATCGCCGTCGTTGAGAAGCCCTTCGATTACCGTTCGTCAGCTTGGAACTTCGTTACGCGCCCCATCGATACCGCCGAACGTCGCCCGGACGATTCGCCAACGTGGTCCAGCAAACGGCCCGAGCAGCTCCAAAAGAGGGAAAATCAAGAGGCAAGATTCACCTCCGACCTGCAACTTCCCAAGGATGAGCAAGGGCACGAGTCGAATTCGTGGGCGCGTCAGCTCGGTCGCGAGGGTTCCGAATCCTCCGGCAGCCATCCCGCGGATGCGCCGCGGGGGGACGCGGAAGAGCCGGACGACGACTCGATACGAGACGTATTCGTCGCCTCGTCCAAGCGAATCGGTCGTCGCCTCGAGGACGAGGCGAGCGTGCATCCAAAGACGGAGGAGTCCGGTTTAGCGCGACCTCCTCGACACTCGTCGACGCAGACACCGTTACTCCGTTCCCCCGAGACGGAATCGTCTTCGGTGGAGAGGCCGCGGGTGATCAGATCGGCCAAGCAACGACCAAAGAACCGCACGAAAGCGGACTCGCCGAGGGAGCAGCGACGACGATGCCGAAACAAGGGTTGCCGCGGGCAGAACTGGTGTCCCGACGTGGACGTCGGCAACAGGGCCTACCTGGCGCCCACGGTGTTCGAGGGGAAGGCCAGGAGCATGTCGTCCGTGAGGAAACCGGGCTCGAACTACGCCGTGACGTTCGAGGTGAAGCAAGTATACAAGAGCCAGCCGGGCTTTCAGCCGTTGCAGAAGAACGACAGCGTAAGGCTGCACTTTCGAGACAAATCGGTGCCCGGCAAGTCGACGGTCTGCGGCTACGACGCGGACGGGAAGCAGCAACAGCAACGCGACAGTCAGAGTGGTGTGGTGCGAGCCAATATTAAGAGGGGTAAAGTGTATCTAGTGTTTGTGAATCGCGTGGGACCCAGAAACTTCACGATCCTCGGTGAGCCGGTGATACGAAGCAAGAAGAACGAGCAGGCGGTGCAGGCTGTCGTTCGACCGGATTACGGTGAGCACCATTTCTTCCTCTTTTATCATGCTCGCTAATTAATCTAAGAGCTTCACTCTCGACGAAGAAACGACCATTGGGAACGATCGGGAGTTACCGCATATGCGATACGTGCGTACGACTGTGCGCATCTGGATATCGGTGCTTCGTTCGCTTTTACTTTGACTATAGGCTGGGTAACGTTGCAAGCGAAATCTCGTTGCAACTGCCCCAAATTTCATTAAAAAAAAAAGAAAAGAAATCTCCGATACGCTATCTCCTGTCCAACTTGTCAGCGATACCACATTTTTCTGTGAGCGATAAATCGTAACCATGCTTCGACCCTGTTGCTTGTCCTATCCAAGACTCGTTTCTGGCTGGGCGATCCACGCCTACGTACTCCACGCTGCTCGAAGACAAGAGGTGCTTTCCTCGTGGCGCGTAATCGAGACGCGACCACGCGTATATTTAAACCGCCACGTAAGTTGGATCGCCTTCGAGTCGGCGTGCACGGATCGCTCGCGCGACCACTCTTCCTCGGCTTTTCTTTTCGGAGCACTCGCGTCGGGACGCGACGCCAGTTTGGCCACAACGAATGCAAAGCCTCGAGGACGATCCAATCTGACGACAGTCCGATGCGCTGAACGGCTACCTGTTCATTCGCGTCGCGATGATTCGCGGCCCAAGACTCGCGCTCGCCGATTACTACAGCGCCTAGGCGCCTCAGCGACGGCCTTCCGCGACTTGATTTATCGCGCCAAGTCGTGCGCACCGCCACTCGGCCCGAGATATCGAAAGTAGCTCGTCACGGAACATCTGTAAAAGTTTTCGACTAGCTCCGTTAGGGAATCGTCGCGCACATGTGGCCTCCCTTTCCACCGCTTCGCGTTTTCGAACATATCGGCCATCCGATGCGATAGCTCGATAGATTTCAATCTTTCCCGTAGGAAGGTAGTTCCCGTCCAAATGAAAAGATCAGGACCCCCCCAGTGTCGCAAGGGTTGGGTGTGAGAAAGAGAGGCGCAAGAGCGGCAGAATCGTGTCTGGTGTCCGGCGTCGCGACGGTTCGTTGATCCGCGATCCGCAAAAGCGGGTCCGCCGGCCCTTCTTCCAGTTGCCGGTGACTAAGCCAGACGGGGGGGGGGGGGGACCCGGGACGTCAATTATAAGGCCTTAATCGGAAACCCGTCCTTACTTCTGTTGGCTTACACTCGGCCGTGCCACCCGAGTGAGACGGCGGCGAAGAAAAACGGAATTATCGAGAGCATAGTCGTGTCGCGCGCGCGACTATCCGCGTCGTCGCACGTTTCGAAGCCCCTGGATGCCCTCGCTAATAGGTCAAGAAGCAGACGAACGATGCTCCGAATCGTTCTCGGCTAGCGCGTTGTTACGCTCGTCTGGTTTAAATGACCGGTCCCACGACTGATGAACTTCCGAGCGTAATCTCCGACCGATAAGCGGGGCATTTAAAGCCGTATCTACGGCCAGCGACGAAGCATTTAATCGTGTGTCGTGAAATAACATGCGAGCTATCGGTATACCGTAGCCACATTTATTGCACGGTGTAGGCGAATCGCGGATGGATATTGGTAGACAATTCTCGAAGGCGATAAGCGGAGGAAAGTAATCGTACTACGGATAAGAGCATCGATCACTTTTCGGAAGCGGTTTCATTGCTGGATTAAGAGCTTGCGTAACCACGAGTTTGCCGGCATTTTAGCGCAAATGTCACGACGACGAATCCTAAAAAGGATGAGCCGCGACCAGAGCGTTGCACATGCGGGTGCCCGTTAATCGTCTCGATACTTGCAGTTTCTTTTGCTGGAGAACTATTGTCTTCCTTCAGAACAAACTTCTCCTGCTTGTTGTATCGTTTTCGCGCGTTTGTTCGTCTTTCTTCGAGGCTGGCTGGCAGCCACCCTGGGGAGCAGCAAATTGCTACAGAAATTAATTGACGTCCGATTATTGTTGCGTTCGACGGGTGTATGTAGGCCGCATAGTCGTGTATCAGCGCACGGTGCAACGGTGCTTCGAGCGCATAGTTAAAAGGACTGCCTCCTCGATAATAACGAACGTCTTGCCGTGACACTTTCGGCCGGCAGTACGAAGAGCTCCCGTTCCGGATCGCCCTTTCGGCTATCACGTCTTGGAGTCGCTAATCGTAGAAACGACGTACGTCGGCTCTCACTTAACCGCGAGGGACGCATTAACGTTTAATTAACGGAACAGGTCCGATCTCCGTTCGGTCGGGGGCAATTTCGGGTAATTCGCGTCTCTGGGAGCCGGTGCTCGGGAACGATCGTCCGATGAAGCATAATTGGCAACTTAGCGGGAACGGAGCTGGTGCCATCGGTCGCGAGATCGATCTTCAAAGGAAAAGCGAGTAAGGCACAAGGGCATCGGGGAGGTGTAGCGAGGAGACAGATAGAGCCAGAGGGACGCGGATAGCGAAATGTATAGGGAACGATCGGGAAAGAAGAAGAGGAACGGGAGAAAGAGGAAAGAACGAAGAAATACGGGCCCCCGCGAGGCGGGCAGGGGGAGGGAAATCGGCACGTACGTATCCAGAGCACGTACGGCCCTGTGCCCATACTCAGAGGAACCCGCAGGTATGTTCTATATACCGTGGACGAAGGCTCGCGCACAGACGGTCGCGTATGCACGTGCATAGGCGGAGGTGGGGTATGCGAGTGACCACGGTGGGGGACCACACGTGTGGTGCGTGTATGCACCTTGGCGGCGAACAGGTAGACTGCTGGGCGGCCGGCGATCCAGCCTCGAGCACACGAGGTCTCCGAGGTGATCCGGAGAACCGGTGCTCCCGATCCACCGTGTTCCACCTGGCTCGTTTGCTCGCATCGAAAATTAGTTTATCCGGAATGCGATTGTCCGTGCCTCCGCGCAGCCCTTTTATCCCCCGTTGAATATTTCTTTGGGAAATCAGTTTAAGGACGATCTTGATCTTGTTGCTAAAATGGCAGGCTATCAGCGAAATTCCCAGCGAGCTTCAAGCTTTTTATACGATAGCGTGTCGTCGCCGAAGCGATGCCGCTGTGCATCTCCGAGCGATGTTAATAATCCTGGATCAATGCGTGCAGCTTGAAATAGAATGCGAGTAACCGGCCTGGGCGGCGTGTTAATACGTCCCGGCTAGTAACGTAATAATTCGATCACGATAGACGGGCGCAGGTTCCTGTCGAACGGCGACTCGTGGGTAGGGACCGGGGCGCGGAATAAATTGCGGCATATCGTTCGCTATGTCGTCGATCGGGTAGACTGCTGGGCGACTGCCGATCTAACGTCGAGTCGGTCACTCGAGCGTGATTATTTTTAGCGATCCCAGCGATCAGTGAACGGCGAACCGCATCGGTGGTTCGTGAACGCTGCAAAACCGTCTACTCGGACGGGAGCGGTACGCAGATTTTTCCACGATAATGGAACCTGGCATTATCACGGAACACCGATAAGGTCTGTTCCCGCGATCCTCTTATCGTTCGAAGTACCGAGCGGGCCCATGGGAAGGCTTCGTGACCGAGAATCGTACCCGAAAGAAAATTTCCTTTGAACGGCGTGTCCGCGGAAACGATGAAACTCGTCGCTGATTAATGTTAGCGAATCACGGGAAAATCTTTCGGAGTCGGCGGACGTGTATCATTTCTACGGGTGAGGAGTAATTTTAATATCGTCCAGCAGCCTGCGGAATTTATGATCCCATTTCGCTGTCGGGGATTCGACGGCGCTCGCGGAAACGTTCTCCCCCGGTGTCCTGTTTCCCCGTCCTGAATTGGGATTCGCGAAACTGGCACAGCCGGCAGGAGACTGTTGCCGTAGGACAATCAATGTTCCCGGATACAATGCGATAATTTGCTATCACTTGTCGCCATCGCCGATTGAATTACGGTCATATTATTATCGAGCTACTGAATTCCTGCCGCCGCTTCTACTGGGAACAAATACTTTCGGCGTTCTCTCTCTCCCTCTCTCTTTCCTCCTCGGGATTACGTGTGCCGAATATTTTTATCCCCGCGAATCATGAAACCGGGTGAATGTTAAGATATCGTTAATCTTTAACGACTGCTCGTTGGCAGCAATCCGAACAAGCGACCCGCTTTCACGAAATTCAAGGTTCTAAACTTGGGACAACGGTTTGCATCTCGTAACAGCGTCGACGCGCGATGGATCTATGCATCCACTACTGTGTCTTGAGTAAGAAAACGAAAAAAAGGGAAACCCGTAAAGATCGTACGTTTCCAGCACCCCTCTTCGTTCGATTCGTCAACCCCTTGTCTCTGTCCCGTGAAAAGCGCTTCGGTGTCTCGTTAAAAACTCGACAAAAAGTTGAAGATAGCTTCGCCCCCGCCACTTTCCCTTTTTCTCTTCTCATTTTCCTTTTAACCCTGATTCCGACCTCCGCCACGAGGGAGCCAGTAAAAAAAGGACAGCCTGTCGATAACACGTGTTTCCCCGCCGGTTGAACCGTACCATCCCCCGCGACTTTCGCCTCTTCCTATCGGCCGCTCTTTCTAACGCACGCTCCTCTTCTAGACGGAATAAGGGATGAGCCGGCTTGAAGAGTCGTAGATTGAATATTACCGCTGCGAGATTGGCCACCGCCGAATCTTGCTGATACGCCTTGCGATTTGTACGCCGCACACGTTTTTTTTTTTTCGCCCCTTAGATTCTTCTACTTCTCCACAGTTTCTTTTTTCTCCCAGTGCACTGACGACTATTTCGATCGTCCAGCAGATTATGATTAATGTAATTACCACGTAATAGCGTAATTTCAACGAAATAAAAAGTGTACTCTGAAAACGAGGCTGACGCAGAGAGCAGCTAGGAGCAGCTAGATCAAACGTTTCGGCCCGTCGTCGTGGTTATAAATACCTTACTCACGGTGTATTATTTCCGAACGGTCCAGAATTCATTCGGATCCGTGAAGGAGGTCACGAAAAACGCGAGCGGAAAAACAAGGAAGCAGGAAATTCAGCTCCGACTGGCCGTACACGACGACGAACGTTTCACGGTAGCAGCCCCGCCGCGTAGTAGTATCGTAGTAACGCTTAAACGAAAGATCAGGCCAATTTGCGGAACAATTAAACCGTGCCAGAAATATTTCGCGTCAAAGAAGAGTTCCGTGAAGCGAAGGCGGAGTTGACACGAACGGCGGACAATGTGATAATTAACGAGAGGCCGAGCAGTCTCCTGCTTGTTAAATAATTCGTGGATCGGGAGCCTTTGACGAACGCGCCCGTATTTGCGAAACTCCGAGAGCTTTGTTAATACCTCCGCGCAACCCCATTGACGGGGGGGTGGGACACTATCGTTCAATGTTGTCGCGAGTTTCTCCCGCCGGAATCCGAGCTTCCGTAATCCCTCCGGCTAATCCTAGTTGTCTGGTCCCCGGAGGAATGCCATCGTTTTCCCACTTTTCTTTTTTTTTTCCCCGCGAAAGGGCGGCGAACGACGGAGCATACCGTTCTCCCGGTAGAAGATGCGAGCGATTTGCGAGAGAATTCGAAGCAGCCATTTCTTCCCGTAGTTGATACTTTGTATGGTAATCGATTCGTCTTTCGAGAACCACCGATGAAGCGGGTGCAGGCGCGATCAGAGTTTTCGGCACAGACAATCTCGATTAAGGGCGGACACGATGGGTTAGCAAGGACGATCGGATTGGAATCGCGAATTCGTAGCTGGATTCTAGGCGGGCCGAGTCGGCCGACAGATGGAAAAGCGTTTCGTGTCGGAGGGGTTCGTATCGGGTCTGAAATCTTGCCAGGCCCGAGAACACTTCACCACGGTTAATGCACGGGGAATGGGTCGACGCACGGGAGCACGGTTTTCCTTGGAACACGAGCTAAGAATTCGTGGGAGCATTACGATACTGGGTGACGTCAAGTGTGTCAGTAGACAGCGGCGGCATCGCTTGTTGCCCAACTGTTGTGATCGCGTGAACGGCAGGGAAATTTGGGAAGGAACGGCGACGTCTTGCCGCCGCCGTCGTCGTCGTCGTGTTTGCTTTGCTAACGAGTGGGCAATCGGAGGCGGCTCGAAAGTGACGACTACTCTAAACGCTGCCGTTCGACGAAGATTATGCCCGCGGTTCTGCTTCTGTTCTGATTCATCGCGTGCGCTCGAAGGGAGCGATCGCGCAGACGAGATCTAAATATTTCGCGCCAGAAACACCAGTGGGGACCGCGCGCGCGTCCCCTCTTCGGTACCATCCTCTTGGCTAGGGAGATCGAGAAGGAGACAAAATCGGAGCGAAAGGCGCGCAAAGCGATGAAGAGAAAACAGCGAAACGGACAGAGAAAAAGGAGGCAAAGCGCGCAGGGGCAGAGCGAGGGCGGATAAGAAAGACAGCAGCGACCAGCGGTCTGGCCGTCATCGCGTAGTCACAACACGCCGCGAGTTATTGCCCCCGAGTGTGCTCCACCGAGACCTCCACCGTCTCTTTCTCCTCTCGGGGAGCCGGCATGGCCACTTTCCCTCCGACTTAATTCGTCCAATTCGGGGCCGAAACTGCAACTCCGTGCCCTCGAGAGTGGCCAAGTCGGCCGCGGGGGCAGCCGGATAAAGGCACCCTCTCGAAGGGACCGTGAGGAGACAGCGGAACGAGGAGAGGCGGAAAGGATGGAAAAGGCAGGAAAGACGAAAACGAAAATGTGGCTGCGCGGGGACGGGAACGAGATGGTAAGAGGCGGCAGCCGGTGTTGGCAGCGTTGGCAGCTCGCGAGGAAGGGGATTGATGGCGCGGAGGTGGAGGCAGAGGAAGAACGCACGCCGCGAACGAGGCAGCGAAGCGCGACGGGCCGAGGAAGATGGGTGAACAAGGGGAGAAGAGGGTGCTCGCGGGTCGGAGCTACCTTCCGCAGAGAGAAAGCAGGACGGAGAAGGTTGCAGAAGGTGGTGAACCCCGGTGAGAGCAAGGGAAAACCCGAAGCGGGGGTCGGTCGTAACGATAACTGCGTTACACAGCAAAGAATGATAGGGTCGCAGTTCGGCGTCGTCTCGTTGTTTCGTCTGTTCGTTCGACCAAGCCACCCGCTTGGTTCAATCGGACGGAACGTCTAGAACGATGGAGGGTGTCCGGAAAAAATCCTTTCTTTATTCATTCGCGAGCCGCTTTACCTTCCCGCTGGCTGAAAGTGCACGCGAAATCAGTGTTTCCAAATGTGTAGCCGATAGGGGTCTGCTTGTTCGAGATCGAACGTTAAGGCAGGACGGCGTAAATCGTTGACAGACAAAGAGTGGTTCGTGTTGCGTGTCGAGATCGAACCGCAGAAGAGACATCAACTCCGCGGAGGCAGACGGACAGTGGCATTTGCTCTTAAATCGCCAGATCCCCGTCTTTACTTTCTTTGCATCAAATGCAGTGGTCAAGCGGCAGCGCGCTCATGGCGGACGATCATCGTATAAGGCCAAGCGGCCGCAGCCGGATCCGACGACGACCGGGATTCTGCCTTTAGTCGCATCGCTGGCTCGCGGAACTGTACTGCGCTGTTTATATGGCGTCCTCTGCTATTCCGTGTACGTACCTATCTTTCTATACGCGGACAGCGCCTATCGCGTATCGCCATGTTCGTTGTGGGAAAATCGTAGAAAACAAACTCGTTTGCCCTCCCACCGTTCCCTGCCCATCTCACATCTTCCTTCCTTTCTCTGCCTCTCTCTTGCTCTCACCCTTTTCGCGAACCACCGCTCGCGATAGCCGCGGACCGTCGCGAGATTTTCAAGAATTTTCTGTCTCCCGATCGGGCCGACAGGTTTGCTCGACCGCGAGAACGCCACGATTTTTCAGATCACGCGCTTTAGACCACTCTTCGTTCGCTCGCGTCCAAACGCGACGCTGTTGACCCCGCGAGCCACATCGGTTGAAAGAAAAATTCTTGCACGGCCGAACGAAAATCCGTGGTGCGGTTAACGGCGAGAGCTGCGGTTAAAAAGAAATCTCTGGCTTGCTCGTTGTTCGAGATGAAGAGGCTCGAAAGCGCAGAGGGCGGCCGAGTTCGTTTCCTCGGGAAATTCCAGTAAGTTTCCGAAAAATCGACGCGGTCGGCTCCGGGTATGAATGGCGAGCAGCAGTCTCTTGCAGGCCAGAGAGTCGCAAGGATCGAAAAAGGTGCTCGCTTTTCCTCTGCCCTCTCTTTCCCTCTTTGCTCGCGCGTTCTCAGCACCGCGTCGACGACGCCGAAGACGACGACCACGACGACGAGCAAGCGGACGCTGGCAGGCAAAGGAGAGAGGTGGCGCAAATGCGAGACGACGAAAATATTGGGTCTATTTCGAAATTCTATTTCGGTGCGTCGGCCGAGCGACGCTTCTACACGCAGGCTCATCGCGTCACGCCGCACGCTTTTCTGTCCACGAGAACGCAACTTTACTCCGCTCCTCTTTCTGTTTTTTTTTTTACTCGATTATCCAGCAGCGTGCACGAGAGTGCCCACCGATTTTCCACGAACATTCTACGAAGCGGTCGACCGACAATTTCCCGGATCGTGCATTCGGCTGTGCTTACAACGTGGAGCAGTCGCAGCGTTTTACCGAACAAAAATCCTGAGACCCGCATTCTACTAATCGAGAAGGACGAAGCTCGTTACGACGGCGTCTGAAATTCGTGTGTAGCTCACGCGCTACGCCATAGGGCTCGCGTTCGTGCAATTCTGTAATTGCGTTCACGCGAACGTACGCAATTAAGTGTATGTCGCAGCGACGGGGAGACTTTCGGCCGATCGCCGCGACAGGATTTTTCCCCAACGACTTCCCTTAATTTAATAGGCAGTTCCGGCGGGCGAACCGGAGAAAAATGAACACCCGTTAAATTTCTCTTATCTACGAACGTTCCGGCGCGGCCAGGAAGCATTGCGATGCGTAGCAAAAATTCAGCGAGTTCCCTTAATTGCTGGTAATATAATATAATTACCGGGTCACCGGTGGTCTCGTTGCCGAATAGAACGGAAAAAGCTTAAAGCCTGTGTGCGCGCGTTCTACCGTCCCATTCCACCACGGTTACCACCGCACGAAATATCCGAGCTCGAGCAGCAAAAGAGGGACCAAGAGAGAGAGAGAGAGAGAGAGAGAGAGAGGGTGAGAGAGCTTGCTCCCCTAATATGGTAACTCTAAATTTAGCCCGGCCACGGAGACAAGTTATTGTTGTAGATATAAAAAGAGCGCCGCTGGTGGCTCCGATGCTACAGTACAATTAAGCTCCCCTTTTGTTTTGTAATCGCGGAGCGTAGGTGGACTGACCCCTTGACCGAGGATCGCTGGCACGTGTCGCGGACCGCGGTTGGCGCCTGGTTAATGCAAACACTCGTCGACGACCGTGGTTTACTAAATATTAACTTTCAAACGAATCACGCCACCTCCGCCTCGGCTAAGGTGACGGTCGCTAAGCTAATTATCGCGCAGCCACGGTCAATGAATTCACTGGAAGCCCCTCGCGCGTATACCTTTCCCACGTTCGTTCTTCACGCGATTTCAATTGCTGTCGAGAGCCTTTCCATTCGTCCCCC
Organism: Holcopasites calliopsidis; assembly: GCA_023838395.1. NCBI lineage: Eukaryota > Metazoa > Arthropoda > Insecta > Hymenoptera > Apidae > Holcopasites > Holcopasites calliopsidis. The sequence goes on from JALHAQ010000011.1 coordinate 1,448,274, forward strand.
AACGACAGGTTTCGTTTCCGAGGGCGGGCAACGCGGGGCCAACGAATTTGTAGACGTTCCACCCCAAGGCTACTCGCAGATGTAAATCACCGGACAAGAGAGCTTGATACCGTGAGGCATCGGCGACGCAGCTGCTAAAGGGAACCGCCTATAAATCACTGACCCGTGGTTTACTCTATTTTCCAGTAACGAGTAGTAAATTTGTATCAACGACCCCTTGCTGGCTACCGCCTTCACGGTACGATGAATTATCATTTTCGGAGCATCGATAATCCCATTCTGTCTGCACCCTCCTCTGTTCCTCGTAATTCCGTAACCTGCCCCGCCATTCGTAGCTGTTCATCGCATTCGTCTCTCGGGAGATGGAAGAACGACTTGAGCTATTAGCTCTTGGAAGCACGATCGAATGTAGCAAAAGGAACGCAGCGGGCATAGAATGCAACATTCTTGAATATTGTTGCGCCCCGTGGCCGTGCGTGACTACCGTCGAACGGCTTAGCGTAATTGCCGGTCGGATTAAGCGACGCCTCTCCGTCTCTGTACGTACACGCTACAGTCCGGGTTCGGGAACGTTTACCAGGAATCCGCGAGATAAACCTCCTCGTGCTTGCGAGCGAAAACTTTTTATCTGCCCCACATGATATACGAGTCGAACTCCTACTTTTCTATGTTCGGGTCCGCCGGCGAGCGCTCAAACTGTTACCCACACTGATTGCGATCTAGAGTGCAACGCCTATTTGCAGACCTGCCTCCGCGGGAACGATTTAGCGCCTCGTTCGGACGCGAGGCAACGACACGAGGGTCCCCTTCGATTCGCGGCTCTCCGTTTTACTCCATCCGCGGGGCCGCTTCTCTCGTACGCGCAAAGTGCGAGCCGCTATTTGGATGCATAAACGACAGCCGATCGCATATAGTCGCATAGAATCGTCGGGCATGCCTGCATGTTTATCGTGCAAGCGGCGAAGCGGTCCTTGGACGCGTCGTCGATCGGACAGCTGCTGGAACGTTCGACGTCGCGTTTCTCTTGGATCGAATCAGGTGCAGAGGTGAAGCCACGATCGATGGACTTCGCTCGAGAGAGTTTACGAGCACGTCCCCCAGCGGGTCGCGAGCTCGCCGCTTTTCTAACAGGCTCAAGGACATAGAAGTTGCGCCAATTATGCGATTAGTCGTTAAACGCGTGCACCTTCGACCTTTTGCCATCCACTGGCATCGGACCGATTTTACACTGTAGGCCGTGTCATAACTCTCGCTCGAGCGGGTCTGCACGAAATTCCGTTGCTCCGTAACGTTCATCAATTGGAAAAGCGGAAAAATGACGAAACGACGTAGCTAACAAAGGCTATAAACAAAGGCAGAAAATTGCACGGGGAATAAAACTAGATCGCTTGGGAATATTTCTAGCGAGAGTAATCGGAGATTATTTACTGGAACGGCATTGTTTTTTTTTTTTAACCGATAACCGATAAAGCATTTGTGAATTTCAATATACTGCATGTAATCGTAAATCACGCCGGGTTATATGGTGCGTTCGGGGAATGCGTGTCGTTCTCCGTTCGGAATTTTCGACGCGACGCTTGACACCGATCATTTGAACCGATGACATCGATATGCCCGGCCTCCGGTCGACCACCGCGATGATCTGGACCGTGCCGTTTAAAATGCAACCCCCTACGGCCGTTGTCTCGCCCGAGCAAAAAATTATTCGATTCCATCGATCTCGTAGATCTCGCTGACCGAACCCGACTCTGCGCGCTTCTGGCCCGGATCGGTCGAGCGTTACTCCGTTTTTCAATCGTTGCAACAATATCCACGCCGTCGAGCGGACGACGGCCGAGTTCGTATCTCGATGGGAACGATACTTTATTACAGCTGCGCGAAAACGAAACAGGGGCGTTTTCCGAGGCGTATGTAAACTTGACAAACGATTATCGCGTACGCAACGCTCCCGTGACACGCTTCTCCGTATTACGTCCGCGGAGGAAACCGTGTCACTCGATCACCCGTAGATCCTGTTGGCTTCTAAATCAATAAGCAAACAGGTCCGCGTGCGCGGCGCGCAACATAAAACTGGCCGAGCGAACGAGACAGGTGGGAAAAGTCCGTGAACCCGCGTGGCACTCGAGAAAAAAGAGCCGCGGATAGAAGTGCACGCGGAATCGTGCGCTCGGCCAGGAAAAGTCAAAGTTTCGAGCCGACCAGTTGAGCCGCGGCGAGGTGAAACCGTTCCGATCAATCGCCCCGTGGGAGCAGTATCTTTCCCCGCGAGGGCGAGCGAGAGCCGCCGATTCTCCCGATATCGCGAACCGCTGGCAACTCGGGTTCTCGGTTCCACGCAGCCATATCCGTATTGCCATGGCCCGTCGCACGTTTTTCCACCTGCGAACGAGCGTTCGCTTTTATTCACTCCGTAACTGGTCGTGAACGATAGTTTATTAATGGTATGGCCCCCGCGGTAGGAATTCTTTTCGAATGACAACGCTCGCCATTGTGAAGCGGCTGAATTAGGAGTGATTAGACGCAGCGACTGGCAATTCCCCCGGACGAGGAATCGCGGAAAGGGGACGCACGGTTTCGAAGCACCCCGAAGCGGAAATGTATCGCAGATTGAACGAACAGGTTTTCCAATCGCGCGTTCGACCGTTGATAAAGGCTTAATGAAAGCGGGAGGCCGAGGAGGCGGCGTGTCAAAGGCGTGGCAGGGAATCAACGCGCGCTGGAGCAGGCCGGGGAAAATGTCATCGGCGTGCACACGCGTGCTTGCACGTAGTAGCCGCATTGTGTTCCCGTGACTTTCAGCGAGCTCCACTTTGAAAGCTCTCTCGGAAGGTGAAAAGGTCGTGACGCCGGAGAAGGTCAGCTTGGACGTAGCTTCGCCGCCGCTTATCCACCCCCGTCGTTGTCGTTTCCTACCCTCTTGCTCCGCGTCCCTCGGTCGTGCGGTTCTTTCAGGAGAGCTCGCAAGAGATACGAAGAAGTCACAATGAATCGTGGCTCGTTCGTGGGAATAAAAATATGGAACGGCGGGACTGATTCCGGAGGAAGTAGCTCGAAGCAGACGCGCGACCCCTTTACCTTTGTGCAGCGTTGAAACCCCAAATGATTCTCCGCCACGTAGAGTTCGCCGGGACTGGGTCACTGTCACGTTGTCCGAAGTAAAAATAGAGCGGCACATTTGACAAGCTGTTCCCCAGGGATCGGGGAAACGAGTTAATCGCCGTGCACCTCGACCGGCATGCTTACGTTACACCTCCCCCGGAGCAGCGGTAATTAATGAACTTTTAATAAGCGTATTAAACGGTAACCGACGTAATCGCTCTCTGCTGTGTACGTTGGTTAAAAGCGGCAGCGATGAAACGGTTATAGCGGCTTTCGGAGTTCAGGCTCCGATTAGAATACGGTCGGGACCATCCCTTCTCGGTGAACAAAATTATCATCCGGCCACGCTAATAAGAATCAGCGTCTAAAGCGTCCGCGTCCTATTCCGCTGCTAAGTTTCTCCCAACGAGCATCCTCGTTGCATAATTAAAACTTTTAATTATCAGCCGCTCCCCTGGTCGCAGCTTTCTTTGCAGGGCTTAATTTTTTTCGCCCCTCCGAGACGATACACCCCGGTAGAAGATCCTCCAAAGCACCATCCACGCGAGAAGATACACAGGATCGCCTTCCCCGCCCTCGTTTCGCTTCGGATCGACATCCGGCAAAGCCGTCGATAAATAGAGATCCCGGTGTCGAAGCCAGGTATTCGGGAAATCGGCTTTCCGCGAGCTGCGAACAAGCTCTCCTCGCGCTGTCTCGACGGACCTTTTTTCTTTCATTTGCAATTTCATAATTCGTTCGACGTTTTCGTATCTCCGGACTCGTCGAGCGCACAGCTTCGCGAGTCGAGCGGCGCCAGATTCGGCTCGCGAATAAATGTGCGGTTTATCCGAAAATTTCAATAGCCCCGAGTGGAGCGGTGCTTTAAAGCGAATTTCATAGGCGGCGGAGCTGTTTTGTAAACCGGCTCGAATTGTTTGGAATTTCTATTCGGATCCGGATCCTGTGTAAGCGGAAATATAGACAACGGTGTGCACCGCGTGTAAACAGTCTCACGCGGCACGGTTAAACATTATTCACGGAGGCCAGGCCGGAGCCCTTCTGCCAAAATTAGCGCGGTGACCAATGACCGGCGCACGAGAGGACGATTTCCGCGCGTATCAGTCGTCGGCTCGTTCTTTTCCTCCGCTGTTGGAATAGGGCGCCCCTCGAATCCGCGGCCCCCCGATAATCACGATGGGAGCTCGCTTCCAGCTGGCGCGGGTTTGACGAACGATTCGATCGGCGCCGAATCGCGACGGGGTCGGAGGCTCCGTGCGTCTGTCGAAGCGTACGGCTGCGGAAAGAGTGATACGCATAGTGGAGCCGCAACTGCACGCGGCTTACATAAAGTGGAAACCGCATACGATGCAGCGCGATCGCGTGAGTCACGCTTTGAAAATGGAAAGAAATCTTTGCACTAGAAACATCGTCTCGCGCTCGACGACGTACAGTCATCGAGGGAATGAATGTTAAATGCCCGCCACGGTGTGCAGCGTTTTACTAGAATCGCAGGCAATTGGATACATTGTTTGACGAGAAAATCAGCGAGATCCCGGGGAAATCGAGTCGCCGGTGTCCGGTTGTGACAGAAATCACTGGATCCGCTGGACGGTGTAGCGAGTATCCGCGGACGTCTCGTCGCGAGCGCCGTGCCGATTTGTCGGCAGGAAATTATTGATTCTCGCGTAATGAGGCGTGCCAGTATGCTCGCGGAGAGTGATGGTCGCGCGTCCACGGTGACGGCAACTGGGACGCGAACGGCACACGCGCCGATCCGTTCGCCCATTGGGACGCAAGTAAAACGCAGCGTCGCTAATTTCATCCGTTATGTATCGGAAAGTCGACGCTGCCATTTCAAGGCGATTGGTACCGATTCCATCTGCCATCGACGCGCGGCTTCTTCTGTTCGTAAAAGGCCCGCGGGGTAACCTTGCGAAAGAGATCGAGTGGCTGCGGAGCTTCCGCGTCCTCGATTCTGTGACGCTCGATCGACAATTAGGCTTAAGGTTGCCGCTGCGCGGTACACGCGATTGTCACGGCGCGAGTGCAATTACTGTAGCTGCGGAATCGTAGCTTGCAATTGTAACGCTTAGGTGCGTTTCTTGGTGGGTCGACTGTCGTCAGCGGGAATGAAAATCGCGAATCGGTCGTGCCTGCCGGCGAGGGAAACGCTTGCTGGCAAACGGCGTGGCGAGAAGCTGATTAACTCACCGTCCCTGGCGGTACTCACGATACTCGATACGAGTTCCGGCTACTTATCCCGAATAATGGCTGTAAGGCGCCTAGCTCCGCAAATACTTGGCCTTTGACGAAGCGGGCGCTTTCACGCCGCGAACCGCCGCCGATAGAATCCTTTTAATTCCTTCCGTTAAATATAACTCCCGGGGTAGAATCGGTTCTCTCCGCGTCGCCGGCAATTACGCGGATACCCTCCAGACGCGCCAGACTGTCCGGCCGCGACGCGAAGAACACTCGGAGGAGCACCGTTATCACCGCTACGCAGCTTGCGCCGATTCGACGCGAATCGTTCATAAATTTTATGCATCGAGGATTACTATTCCCTGCCCCGCTCGTTTACGAGCCTCGCTTCGCGGAAGCGTCCGGTTCGCACGAAATCGCCTTGGAAAACCGTTCCCCGAAGGACTTGCTTTTTCGATCCGCCGCGACGTAAGGAGGACGCCGCGTGACGTTCCGCAGCAACGATCGCCGCGCTGTTAAATAGGAAAATAGCCGGCAATTTGTCTTGATTCGTAATCGACGACATAATGGACCGATGGAACGCAGGTGTGGTTCGCATCCAGCATGCTCGGCAATCCCATTAATATCGATCTTCGACCTTGCCTCATAGATCACCGTGGGGCAAAAGCTCTTTCCGCCCTGCCGCTCCACTGTACGCAAAAGTTCCTCTACTCTCGTTCGATCGGGCGACTCGGTAGCGCGAAACGTTACAGTTGAACGCGTTCGCGGGGTGAATCACACGGTCGTGCGGCGCCGATCCACCGGCTGTCGTTAGAGGTGGGCATGCCCGTTTTCTTCGCTGCCGCTTCCACGAATTCGGCTGACATGGAGGTCGCGCCGGGACGTGGGTGGACTGGACGAAAGGCCCGTTTCGCGTAGAGATTCAATTATAAACATGTGATCCGACATAATCTCCGCGTTCGATGGCCGCGGCTGGGACGGGTCGCGGGTGTCGGTGGGCGGCATTGTTTTTTGTAATCCCGATGAATATTAATGCGGCTTTCGTGGATGAAAAAAATAAATTACGAGAAAAAAGAGAGGATTTCCTAGGGAGAGAAGAAGAGGGAGAACGCTCGGTCCTCTCCCTCGGTATTCTTTTCGCGTGTGGCTTAGTCACCGAGAGAGACTCCAAGACCCACGATGAATTCGCTTTACGTGGCTATTCAAATTTCGGCTGCGTGTGCCCGGAATGAAAGATACTCGCCGACATTCTTTCACCATTTTTTTCTTTCTTATTTCGCGTGCGTCGCAACTAGCTAGTCTCGTCGCGAGAATAATCAGTCGAACGGGCAATTAAATCGTCCCGTCCGGTCGTCCGAATAACGATATTGTCTAGTAGCATGTTAATTATGGTACGTATTCCCGTCTGGAACGGAGCTCGCCCACATTGTTCCATTCAAATAGTTTTACTGTACCCCTTTCGTGTCGCGCGCCGCGACGCACGCGCATCATTTGCATAAGTTGCGCGACGACAGAAAATATCCGCGATGATCCATCGATGAGGCGTTTCTTCCGAATCGCTCGGCCATGGGATGACGCGCCCTTCCCGTTTGATCGGCGAACGGGCGGACCATCGGTCGGAAAAGCTGATCGAAAACATCCCGTCCGTGTCATCCCGTTGGAATTCGTGATTCACGGGTGAAACTGCAATATCTGCGAGCATCGAGCCCTCCCAGCAACGAAAAACATCATCGGCACAATCACGGTCTCTCGCTCGCGCCGCATTTCTAGCTCTATTCCATATTCGCCGGGACGAAGCTTCCCACGCTCGTGGAACTTGGCTCGCCGGCCAGTATCAGGAGCACCGCGAAAAGAGCGCGGCGTTGGAAAAGCGAGGCAGGCGGAGGGATTTACGAAAGGGAATTTCATTGAACGATAAATAACAAATACTGTTGCGCGCGTGCGAACGCGTAGGAAAGACGCGAGGGAATCGGTGCAAGCACGGTAGCGCATGACGAGCTGAGAAACAGAGAGACGAGGACGAGAGTGGAGACAGCGAGAGAAAGGGAGAGGAGAGACTTTCGTGAAACCGCGGCATTCAGTATTATTAGCTGGCGCTAGCCTAGACGGTGCGCGGTACAGGCGCCTTATTGGGTTGCACGAAAGTGAGTAAAGATAATGCGCACGTAGAATGCACGATATCCGAAGTAAAAGGTGCAGGGCAGCGCGAGAGAGCGCAAAGAGAGCGAACCGCCCAGACCCGTCGAGTCCCCCCACGGCTGATAAAAGGTTATGCGAGGAATGCAGTTCCATGTGAGAGAGCGCGCGCCGCTAGATTAATTATTGCCTTTGGAAATGAGCTCTTTATTGGCCGCCGTTTCGAGCGATTGCCCCCGACACGTCGACGTCCAAACTTGACCTACACCGTCACCCCACTTTATCCAGAATCTTTTTCAATTTCTTTCTTATGTATCCCCCATGAAAACGCTCCACGATTCGCTTTCCCACTCGCCAGGATTCCAGCGACAACGTGCTATACTGCACTTGTCGCTTTCGATACCGTGCTCGGAGCGCGTTTGCCGGGTAACCTGACCGTTGAAAGGAGTATTCTAGGCCGCTATACCCGATATGCATTCGGACTTGTAACGCGTTCGCGCGACCGATCTCTCCGAGGCAGAGAGAGAGAGAGAGAGAGAAAAAAAAAGAATCGTCGTCGCTGAATCGCGTGCCGATAAATCGTAGGCCAAGAGCTTGAGATCGCGTGGGAGTCGAAAATTTCACGGCTTCTCGAGCCGCTCGCGTTCCATGGGAAGGACTATCTCCCCGGCAGTCGTTCCGAACGTCTCGGCCTTAGCGGTCTTTTTAGCCAGAGCTAGAAAGTGCCTGGCACTTCTGGCGTACTCGCATTGTCGGGACTCTCGGCGGGTTGTTTATTTCCTCGCTTGTTTCTAACTATCGATGTAAAGCAAATTGTAGTTGCTTGGGAATGTACGTTTTGGAGCAACGCGGATTAGATAAGCCTTGGCGGAGTGTGCTACTTTAAGCGAGGTACCCTCAGGAGTGCTTTCCATCTCCACAGGTTCAAGTGGATAGATATATTTTTTTAAAGAGCCGCTACCCCGATATTATTTCGTCGCATCTCCCCAGGCGACGCGAGTCGTCCCGTTAAACGGGAGATCGAGCGGAAACGTATCGATGACAACGGTAGCTTACCTAATTGAACGATCCGTCGGAGGCATCGCTTTGTAGAGATTGAGATTCCGGCGGTGCCGCTCGCTGCTGGCTAGCCTGACCATCGAAACGAGTATTCTAGGGCACTGTACCCGGGTCTTAGAATAAACTCGGTTTACTTAAGCATGACGGGCATGCATATGAGTACGAAGCAAAGGAGAGCCGCCAGGCGCCATCTACCCAGTGGCCAGAAATAATTGTCATTCTACTTGTGCCGGGCCCGTATTCGTCAAGGCCTCGTATGAAATTGCTTTTCCCTCCACTCGTTTGCCTTTGACCCTGTCCATCTCTTTCGCGCGCCATTCTATTCTACTAAAAATGTGAAAATCGAATCGGCTTTTCCCATTTCGTCCACAGTTCGCGACAGACAGAGCGCCGGTTTCGTCACAGGAACGAATTCCGCGACGATGGCATTCGCGGGCAGGGGCGGGCTACGCGTAGCAATAAAACGTCCGACAGCACGATGCTCGGCGATTGTTTGCATTTCGTTCACGTCCCTTTCGAGGAAGCACCGAAAAGCTTTTGTTCTGCGACCGACGATTTTTCAACGGACCCGCCGACGATACGGATTACCTCGTTTCGGCTATCGCGAAGGAATCCGAAGCTATATTCTTCTTGGCCGTCGACCAGCGGAAAGCCGCGAATCAACTTTAAAGCGGGACCGCACGGCCCTCTCGCTCCGATTTCTAGACCGAACGTCATTCGATTAAGGGCCCTCGTTTTCCTTCTTCCGCCTGCCGGTCCGAGATCCTCCCAGGTGAGCGCGGAAACTCGGCTGAGCGTTCGAGCTCGTTTCCCGACCGCGCGGGAGTCTTAAATGGACTCCTCATTGAATTACAAGTTCGGACTTTCGAGCGGCAAAACGAGTTCAGGCCGCGAGAACGAGCGCCGGCCGATCTAATAAGCGTTGCGAGCGTTGCTCTAATTTCTTTCGCGATGGCAAGCTTAAACGGTTGCCTCTGTCGAGAGCGCTTTGGCGTTCCTCCGGCTTTTCCGCGCGCGATTTCCCTTTTACAGGGATCGTTAGTTGCCGCTAGAACGCGGCCCCGCCAGGGCACTCTAGATATACGGATCCGCATTGTATCGCGCCCATAGATTACGCGATCTCAGTTTCGCGCCACGCAAATTGCCGCCGGTACACCATTCTGATTCGAAGCTCGCGAAGTATGCGGCCGAACGGATACCGATCCGGTCTGGACGCGAATTACGTTTCCCCTAATCACGTCCGGGACCATATTACGTACGAGCGAAACGTCTGCGGGAAGCTGGATTCTCCCTTGGCGGGGGTGTTTTATCCTCCGGAAGAAAGTTCAGCCCGCGTTCGTAACCTTTCCTCGTACGCCTCGGCCGTGACACTGAGAGAGAAACGTGGGCGCGCGGCAAAGTGCAAATCGTCCGGATAAGATCGGCAACAGGCATGAACTCCACCTTCCGGTTACCTGTCCCGGCACCACCGATAAGATATCGATCCCAGATAATTCTCACAATCGCCGGCATTCCAGCGCGATTCTCGGTTTCTCCGTATAGCGGTTCTCCTTCGCGGGGCCGCGTGGGCGAACTGGACATCGGCGACACCGCCAAAAGCAGGCGCCAGCGTGGCTCTCGCTTTTATCTTCCACCTAACACCGAATTCGTTCGGACAAAGATTCCGGCATCGAGAATAGCGTTTTAAGGTCTCATCCGTGTCGCCGCTTTCCCTCCACTTGTTCCCTACTAAATTAGCGAAAGCAAGGCGTTTCGTGGAACCCGCTGACCGCCGATGACTCGATCGTTTCGAGGAGCAGGTAGCGCACAGGTACCACAAAGGGGGACACGCGGAACGACCGTCGCCTATAGAAGGACACGGTTATTTATTGCAACATCGCGAGCGCGTTCCTTCTCCGGTGTTCGGTTAATAAATGGACATCGCGAGGTAGACGCGACGCTGAATCCTTTCGCTGCTTCCCATCACCCACGTCGAGTTCCTTCCCCCCTTTCATTTCCTCCGACTGTTTCGCCGTGTTGTGGCTTCGATACGTTCCTCATCCGGTGTTAGATTACGCTACCGTTATCAATTTCCATTGTTTATACAACAATCTCCATTGTCTATTAGGTGGATCAGCTGCCAGGCTGATTCAGAGCTGACACACACACACACACACGCTTACCAGGCTGATAAAGATTAAAGGCTTTTTCCTAAGCGCGACGGCGCCTGGCGATTCGATGCATTCTTTCCCCGTATCGTCATTTATAGCGCTTGACTCCCGTTTCGTAGACGCTTGTATCGTTTCTCGCTCCCTTTAAAGGATAGTCCGTAGTCCGATTTCCGTGGTAGCTCCGAACCGGAGCGGAGAGCGGTCCGTATATTGTTTGCCTTGTTTAAAAACGCGAGAGAATCTATCAAAGTGGCGAACACGCGCCCTCCTCTTCCTCGTGAAAGGAAACAATCCCTCGGTAGCGTTTTCATTTCCCTCTCGATGCCGGCTCCGTTCGAAAGCAGCTGCTCTCCTTTGTCGTTTTCCATGGCACGAGCGTACGGCTACCTTGGACCATGTTCTCTCGCTCGCTCAAAGGTTGATTCGCGTCCGCTTCGGGCTATATGTACCTCGGTGTATAGACGTGCACCGCAGAAGGGTATGCCACTGCCACGATCGAGGCACGTCTATCGGCTCTCCCGAGGGAATCCCCGTGGCCAGCGAATAGATAAATAATGGCCTCCGCGTCGATACACCGTAGTGATTTGAAAGTACGCTGCTCGCAAGCACGGTATCCTAAACCGGAACAATCTGGTCCGTTCGAGCGCACGAGCTTTTCCGCGACGTTCTCCTCCGCCACGGAAGCGGCCCAGGGAAGACCTTTAGCTCCCGCAACGTGTCCGGAACTCCGAGCAACCGTTTAACGAGAATTCGCGAGGATAACAAACGGCACCGTGATTTTCTCTCGCCCTGTCTCCGTCTCCGGCTCGCGCACGAAAGGATAAATCTTTTCGCTTGGGAGCTTTCGCTTGGTGGCCAAGGAAAAACAGGGAGAAACACGGTTGTTCGTTCTCTCCGTTACATCGGGGCAAAGGGATTCATTAGCTATTATGACCAGGGTTAATTAAAGGATCGACACAGGGACGCGGTTCGATACATTTTCGCGGTGAAACGTTCAGAATTCCTTTGCAACGCAAAACCGCAGCCCCGCGATTTCGTGAACGATCGAGCGTGACTCTGCTAATTCGTTGGAGGGGCGAAAAATGTCTGGCGAGCTTCGTTCAATAGAGGCCCGGCCAAATCGGTCCGCGTTTCAATCAACAAACGGTTCCACGGTAATATATTCGCGGGTGGCTCGATAAAACGCACGGATTCCGATGCGACCCTCCTGCCATTTATTCGTCCTCGACCGACCGTTGAATGCTTCTGATGACCCAGCGCTACAAATGCATAATTTAATTACGCAGTCGGAATATGACGAACTTTTCGAATGCCTGCGTTCGTCGATGGCTATTCAACGAACCCCCCCCCCCCCCTCCCCCTTGCCCCTGGCAGTGGCTTTTCACGCGTGCGGTAATGAGCGCTCTTAATTGGACGCGATGCGACTGAAATCTGTCGATTTCTCTGATCGGGCTTTCCCACCGATTTTTCGGCTGCAATTTTGACGTACAATAAACCCTCCCCTCGTAGCTTGTTTTCCCTCGAAAGCTAAGGTAAATAGCGCGGCTGAAAAATTTTTGAAGGCAACAGAGGCGGAGTACAGGATCGTGGGAGAGGAGGACAAATAGAACGGGCGAAGCGGAGAGCGAGAGCATCGTGTCCGACGTTGCACGACGATCGCAATAACGCCAGGACACGCTCGATCGAGCCTCTCGCATCGGGCGGGGTTCATCGCGCTTTATGGGGCCGGCCTGGCCTCGTGTAAGCGCGTAATACAGCCTCGTAGAGGCGAGCGGGTATTCGTTAAATTGCGTCCGGTGTAGCGTCGGCTACTGCATAAGGCGCACCACGGTGCGCCGGGCACAGGGCCGAAATTTTTGTCGCGTTCCGCTCGAACGGCACGATAGTTCTGAGATTTCGCGGGACCCGTTTCCGGGTGCTTCGTCGCGCTCTGAAAAGCGGGGCCCAAGGACGATCGCCGGAGATCCCAATGATCCGACCGAACGATGACAAAACTCCGAAGCGATGACGATGCCCGGAGAGGTTGAGCTTGCCGAGGGTAGAATCAGTTTTTCGCTGCACGCAGCGTGCTACAACGCGCGCGATGCAATATCTGCGCGAGTTTACGACAACTTTACGACGAGCAATAAACTCATGAAGCTCGTAGATTCCGTGGTAAGAAGAGATTTCTAGCGCGTCGCGTGCCGAGAATATTAAGGGGAGCGGAGAAGCGTTATAATGTACAGCCGGTAAGCGGATTTGAATCTATGAAACACCTGCCAGCTCGTTGCGGAGTTGCGACGAGCTCGGGATAGATAGATAGCTCGATGTAAACGAGTCACTTCAGCGAAAAACGTTTCGTTCACTACTTTATGGGATTCCAGAGGAATATAATTGAACGGGCGAATTATCCGTTGCACGGTAGATGCGGATCGATAGCGGGAGTCGGCGATCGCGTCCAGCGGCGATCGTGGGTGGCACCCGTGTGGGTGCGTTCGCCGATTCCAACCTCGTTGCTCAGCCACGATGATCTCAGGGTCGTTCGGCGTGCCTGCAGCGTTACATCCGGCAAGTGTCGTCGATCGTTCTGCACAACTTATCTCTATAACGCGCGGCCGCTGTGTTGCGTGCAGCGCCGATCGCTTCTGTGCCTCGGGAAGGACGATAATTCATCCGTGTCTCGTAACGAGACCTCGGATCTTTGTCATTCCCCGGCTACCATTCATCCTCGGATAGGTAATCGATTCCTTACGATGATATTTCCTACGTTTCGCGGGTAACCGCGTCGCCGCGAACCGTGAACGTTTCCCCGGTGAAACGCGAAACTGGATCGACGGCACGAAAGAAAGCTGTCTAATCTTGGTGCGCGAAGAAAAGAGCCGCGCGAACGATCCGGCGATAAAAGCGACGATACACCGCGCGATAACTGGCTCGCCTTTTACGGGCGCGCGGCTTTTCGTTCTGGCGGCGTAACTCTAAAACGACTGTTCCTCCGCGGCGTTCCCGGGATTTAACGACATGTAACCGCGCTCGAGAGACCGGTGACGACCGTGTAGCGATCCGTCGCGATTCGGGAAAATGCTTCTTCCCCATCGGCAGTTACCGCGCTCTCGGCGGCTTTTCGAAACGCCGTAATCGCGATCGGGACGCTAGCCCGCTGAATTAAGCGCGAAATTAGCCGCATGCGATTCTGCGGACGTCGCCTTTGCTGGTCAGTCCGTTGTGCCAGGACGAGATACAAATTAAATCGTTACGCGGCACGGAGCGGAATCCTAATTGCGATCCGTGCGCTCTGTGGGCACGGCTACGCGAACCGTGCAGAATATGGAAACACGCCCGCCCGTGTATTATTTATTTCGACGGTATCTCTCGCTGCACCGTTCACCTTTCGGCGCAATTAACGCCGTGCCTAGATACGTTCGATCGCGCGCTTAATTGCTTATCGCTCGGCGCGTTCGGTCTGAATTTATCGTTCGCGTTCGCTCGATTCGCCCGCTCCACTTCGCACGAGCGATAGTGGTTTTTCAATATATTTCTAAGATCGCCCGATATACCCGGCGAGGCTCGTAAACCTTAAATTCTTGTGCGCCTCAAGTTCGTGGCTCGTGAAACGAGCCGATTGTTCGCGAAAGGCAGCCGCTAAATTTACCTCGCAATCGAGTCTCGCGATTGCTGCTAGGCACCGTCCAAGTTTACAACGGTTGCTTTTAATTAAAATATCCTCAAAGTAGCTGCGCACACCTGGCGGGAAAGTCACGCGATCGAAGGGGGCTCGACGAAAGCCGCGAACGCTGGCTTCAACCCTACCTGGAACGCGTTCGCCGATAGACACGCGGAGGACGGATCGCGCGTGTCACGGTCTCTCGTGAATATGCGCAAAGTACGCGGATATTAAACGCGCCAGCCTGCAATAGGACTGTCGAAGTAAGTGGGTCGATCGTCATTCCTATTATCGTGGCGATGAATTTTCCGCGAACCCGAGAGTATGTAATTTGTGGTGCGCGACATCATCGGTGATCGTATTGCCCCGGGAGAATCTTATTCGTATGCAACGATTGCCAGTGCGTCAGATTTTCAGCTATAAATCTCGCGAGATCCAGTTCTTTCTCGGCTGACACGTTCGCGTGACATCACTTGGCGATCTTTGGCCTTTCAGCGAGTTTCTCTGTCCCTCTCTCCTTTTTCCACCCCGGTGACAGGAACTGTGAAAAGGGGTGAGCACCCCTGGGGCTTTCACCGGCCCGTCATCGCCGGCCACCCTCGAAGGGGCGAAAAGTCTTTCCGTTTATTGGCCATCGGAGAAGAAACGGCGGCACAGATATTGTGGCAAAGTATGACAAAGTGTCCTGCAGTCGGACCGGAAATTGGAGGATTCACGATAATGGGCCCCATTGTATTTTAAGTAACGATAACTTTATCAGCCCGTTCTCGGATCGTGGCCTACTTGTTACAATTGCTACCATGGGTTTCCCCGTTTCTTTTTTTTCTTTCATTCGCCGCAGAATTCTTAAAACGCGGGGGGGGGGGGGGGACCTGCCCTGGCGAGCGAAGGATCGCCGGAACTTTATTTCGCCGCGCGGCAAAGTTTCCGCAATAATTTTCCAAAGCCTAGGAGGAAGTTGGCGGAGTACGGCTTACCGCCCCCCATAGAAATATCCGTCTCCGGCCCGCCTTTCTTATTAACGTCGATCTGAAATTCATATTAACGCAGCAACCGATTTACATCTTTGCGGCGATGCAAAGTTCCGCGTTTAGCAGCGGCGCAGAATAGTACCCGTCGTGGCGCGTCGTCTTAGGTTCCATCGGGATCCGTTCCGGATCTATACGCGTCGCGACGAAATGACGGATAAGGCGATTCGGGACCGGCGCGCCGCTACGAAAGAAGGACGAAGAAATTGTTGGCTCCAGGATTCCGTTCATCGTTCGGCTGGCGCCATTCCAAGAAACTAAATCGCGCCGAGATTGATTTATGACTGACTGGAACTTTTTACCCTCGACAACGGTGGTCGCCATGGATGACGAGGGCTGAGGGGTGCCGCTTATCGTGATCGACTTGATTTATTCCGTTTGAGAGAGGGCACGCCGGCTAAAAATATAATTGATCGCGAGCGAAATGTAGGTAAACAGCGATCTCTAGCAAATTCATGTCAGATTAGCAATTGATAATAGATTGTCGCGTAATTCCACAACGTAATTAGATCATACGTTATTCACCGTGCGTCCATTACGGCAGCGGATTCCCCGAATATCTGGCCTAATACTGACAGTACCGGTGCAATACGTAATAGTGTGAAAGTACTGCGATGCAATGGGAATATAAAACTCCGACGAAGCGTTAATTCAAATTCACGAGAAGAAGGTGTATCAGATTCGTGGGCAAAGTTCGATAGGCCGAGCCTCGAGACACGCGGGGAGAAAAGGACCGGCTGAAAATGTATTTGAATAATGCCCCATGAACGAGAGACGGGGGGAGGAGAGAATTCCGCGTGCATTCCGGAACTCGTTATCGATCTTCCGTGTGTTCGCTCGCGTGTACGCGGTGCGCACTCGCGCCTCCCTTCAACGAGATCATTTGTAGCGCATCGTGAAGAAGCGTTTCGATAGTCGGTCCGACCGGCAGCCACCGTTTTGCTTCATTTGGTAGATGAGACCAACATCTGGGACGAGACGAGCGGCCTCTTCTCTCGCGCCCTCAGATTTGGGTCAGATTGCGGAATACGAGTGCGCGAGAAGTGGTCTGAGACCCCGCGCACGTCCGACGATGCGTCATTGCGGGGAATCTTAAAAAAAAAAAAAAAGAAAAATTCTGCTGGCTTAATTCGCCGACGGCGGACGTTCTTTTTCTCAGGGGCAAACGATGCCCCCTTTCCTCGTTTGTTCCTCCCTTCTATATTTATTGAGAGCTTTCATTGCCCGGCGCGGCGGATCGCGCGATACCTTTGACCCCCAGCCTACCCGTGGCCGTCTGAATTTCCCCGTTTCGATTAAACGCGCCGGGGTATTTTTAGCCGAGCCGAAGACACGCGGGAACGATCGAGATGCTCGCGAGCCGAGGCAAACGTTTACGCTGAACTTTACCAGGCGCGCCCGGTTTGATATTACAACTTGTATTCGCTCGTGTTTCGCGCAGATCGAATTTGTAAAATAGCTCCCCCTTTCGTAGCACCATTCTCCGGCGATTCACGATCCCGGAGAGGACCGACAGATATTCCCGGCTCGCCGGTGGGATGGGTCCGGAAATTGGCCAATCTTTAGGCGCGTGGCTCGGGAAATTTCTGTGCAGCGGTGACGAGATTGCCGCCGCGGTTTTTCTGTCGCTTAACGGTTCATCTGTCACAATTGTCTTCTGCCAGCTTTTCGGGGCGGCAATCGTTCTCCTCGAGACGCCAGATAACAAAGGCGACACGCTCCAGACATTCTCCTCTTTCTTATTTTTTCACCGAGAATCGAAGCGAAATTTGTCCGAACAGAAGGAACGTTTACGCGAGAAGATTTAGTGTTCACGTTGGATATTTCCACGGCGCGAGCGAGAGCCGGGAAAGAGAGCGGAGCGAAGCACGGGCGTGACTTATGGTGCGCGGCGAGCGAAAATAGCTTTTGACAACGGCGTGTAACAATCACGATAAATCTCGCTTCGTCGCCGCCACGCCGGAATGCCTCCATGATCCAGCTGGTCGCAGCGGCGAGGCTGTCGCGAAAATCAGTTCGCTCCGGAGCGGCATTGTCCTCCGCGCGGGAATCGCGTTGAATCGATTCGCTACGCCTTAAACGGCCATGGATTACTCGCGGATATCCCACTCGAATCCTATTTCAGCCGGATCATCTGGTCCGCGGTTCTCTAGGAAACACTCCCGACGCTGTCCGCTTCGCGATGATTGAAACTCGAACCGCGATATTTTACCTCGACACGTGTGTATACGCGCGTGTATGCGCTTAGGAAAGCATTCCGTTTAATGGAGGTAAATATCGCCAGCAGGGAGAGCCTTCCAAACGGCTTGAACAAGGAAAACCGCTTTCCCGATAAAGTTGAATGAACGCACAACGTCCGACATTGTGCGTGCACGCCGGGCGTACTTTTAAATATCGCAATTACTTTCGCGTAATTATTTTTCCGCGGCACAATGCCGTGGGAACGGGAATCTCTGCCATTTTTTCGCTTCTTGTTATTGTCATTACTATTAATCCTTTTCACCGTTGCACGAATGCAGCGAGTTATCCTTTTGTTTATTTTTTTGTAGTCTTCCATTCGCATTGCCGGCTTCGGTGCTCGGTGCTGCTCGTATTTATTTTTAAACGGCTGTCCGCGCGAGGATTATTTGATCCCATTATGTTCGTTAAGAAAGGTGCAGAAGCTGGACCGTCGCCCCCGCAGCCGTTAATGCTGCCGCTCGAGAGCGACGGTGTAAGAAAAAGATATCGAGCAAAACTCCCATTCACGCCTTGGACTTGATTTAAGGATCCTCGAGACGGAAAAGCGTGTTGCCATCGAGTTTCCAAAACTGCCGGACGCTCGCCGTCTCGAAGCGAGCGCGTGGAGTTTGGTCGGTAGTTATCTGGAAGCATGGCTCGAAATGGAAATCCGACAGGGGTAGCCGGAGAATAACATATTACCGCATTAAATACACAATATCCTCCCTCGGTTTGCGGCGGAGAAACGATCCCCAAATCGCTTCGAGGCCCGCAACAGCCGACCCATTGTGTACGTGGCTCCCTTTCGGTGGAGCTTTCGGACTTGCCCCGTGATTGAATTTCAACCTTCCCGGCGGACGAGGTGCAAAAAGCAGGGAACACCGTCCACGTCTCGTTACCCTCGAATTACGGCGCATTAACGAGCAAGTGTTTAATCGTATCGAAGGAACGGCTATCCCCGTTAATTGCGGACCGTTCCCGGCGTGTATAGGGGTGCGGCACACGGTGCCACGCGATTTTCACCCTCCCCGGGGCTGAACGCAGGGAAGGTAAACTCTGGCTTCGTAGCGAGAGGGAAACGCGAAAGCGGGAAGACAGTCGGTAGTCGGCGTTTAGGGTCCACGGAAACTTTTCAATAATTGCGATCGTAATAAAGGTGAATAAGCCCGGGCCAAATTAGCGGGAGCACGCGTACACCGCCACGCAGTCCCGTTATTCGAAAAGTTCCGAATGTTCGTCCTCCCCCTCTCGTTTTAATGGCTTCTGGACAGTCGGCTGAACGTATTCGAGCCACCAAAAAGTCGTTACGACTCCCTCGCGACAATCGTTCGTGGCGATTCTTGGCCGCCCTCTTTACACCTCGATTCCCACCAGACGGTGACTCGTTCTTGCTCGGGACTATTGTTCGGATTACTTATAACCCGCTTCGAGAATCGCCCCCAACTCTTTCCCTAAGATTTCGTCGCGCACGATTCTCCCTGGTCTTTAGCGGGACGTAATGCAATCGCAAAGGGTAGAGCGGGCTGGTGTATTTGAACACGTTTTTTTAGGGAAAAACATACGCTGGGAAAGTTGGAACGAAACGGACACGTGAAAAAGTTGCCAATTGGATCTCGCAACTCGAAGTTGCACCTGGCTACGTGTATAATAAAATTCAGGTCTGTTGGCAACCCGATGAATCAGATTCAATCCAAAACTGACGAACCATCGCGTGTTGCTATCTCGCGAAATTGCATGTTCCCAGCTCGAGCTTCGAAGGCTTCAATCGTACGCGCTCCTGTCCTGTCCTGCCGCTCCGCGCTGGCGGCATAATAACCCTGATGGAATTATCGCAAGAACACACAAATCGGTTTTACCGCTGATCGAAAAGAATGAAATTGGAAGGGAGCTAACTAACTAGGGAATCAACCCGGCCCGCTCGTGCAGGGGCACGTTCAAGCGTTGCGTGTATCTGCCCCGAGCTTTTAAAGAGCTTTTGGCGGCCGAGGGATTTCACCGTCCTGCGAAATCGATCCTAGGAAAAATATGAAATTAAATCGAGGACGATCTCTTGGGACTATCGGTTGCCGTGCAGTCTTCCGCGAATGCTTCTGAAATCAGTTTCAGCGGATTCCGCGAACTCGGTAACAGGCCGGAACGGAGGCGCCAGTGTTTGTTGTTCGAGCTTTAGAGGCGCGTTGAGTAAACTAGGCAGCGTCATCCACCTTATCCTCCTTTAATTTCTTCGGCTTTGAGGGCCGGTATCGAGAGATTTATGGCGCGGTCAAGTGATACTTGGCAGAGGCCTGGGCGTCTTTGCTTGCTGTTTCTGCGTTCACCCTCTCTCCCTCTCTGTCTATCACTTTGAGACCTTAATTCGGATCCCGACGGCTTTCAATCATTCTAACGAATGTACCACCGCACCGTTCTGCCGAAGACGCTATTCGCGGCGGGAGAACAATGGCAGATAAATGTAATTCATTTTCATTATTTAAGGGGAGCTCGTTTACGAGGCGCGATCCGGTCCTATTCGCCCCCGTGCCTCACCCTCACTTCGCAAGCGAAGGATTCGCGGAGGGCAAGTTTAATCTATCGCTCAGACGCCGAGCCAATTGCACGGCAGAAAGAGGACGCGGATAGACTCGAACGTCTCTGTCGACATGGAATCGATGAAAATCGATGATAGGGCAGGGTCTTCCTGGAGGTAGGAAACGGGAAGATTCGCACAGACATGACGTGAGCCTCGGCAATTTGAACGGGCTCGTGGTCGGCGAGCCAGGGATGGGCCGAAAAATGGAGTACTTAACGCCGGGATTGAAATATATTGCTCTCCCCGCTCGAATCCCCGACCTTTGCGATTTCTTCTCCGCGCGAATGCCGCGATGACGGGGACGATAGTACCGACTCGCGTCCGGCCCGCTCCTGTAGGCTTTTCTAATCGCACGAGCGCGGCGTCCGCGGGACGAGATGGGAAACGTTCCGGTGGACAAAGGAAAGCGCTGCAGCGTCCCGGTGAATATTCGAT
This sequence comes from Holcopasites calliopsidis, assembly GCA_023838395.1. Taxonomy (NCBI): domain Eukaryota; kingdom Metazoa; phylum Arthropoda; class Insecta; order Hymenoptera; family Apidae; genus Holcopasites; species Holcopasites calliopsidis. The sequence continues at coordinate 1,468,791 of JALHAQ010000011.1, forward strand.
AACAGAGAGGAGGGCGGAAAATGGAAGGCGCTTGGCCGGTTCTGCACGCGGCTCGTCCGACAGATAAAAGGGACGTGCTCTAAAGCCGCGGTAAAGAGTTAATCGAGTGACCGCCTGCCGCTGAACAATTCTCCGCGAACCGATCGAGCAAGCCCGGCTTTCATTTTTGATCCATTGTTCGTTCCTGATCGTATTTTTCCGGGGATGAAAACCAAGCGGCCGAAAGCCGGCGTGGATTGAAGGAACAGGGTGGAAAAGTAAACGCGCTAACGCCGCACGGTTATCTCTTCACCGTGACGCTCGGGAGGGCGGAGGCGAAAGGAAAACGGTTGCAAAATAATTGAGCACGACGAGGCTGTCGTTCATTAGAGAACAAGGGACGACGGGGGCACAGAAGAACGGACAAGCTTCGGCGTTGCTTTATTCGGAAAATTAATGATTTAGAAATGAGGGACGCGGTTAGAGGCTCGGCTGGCCGCGTCTCAGCACCAGCTCCGGTAATTAAATCAAACTTGCTAATGAAATCTGGCAACGACGAATCGCGACACGGGGCTGCTTCGTGTACAACGCGGCCGTCCCGCGAGACAGAAGCGGCAACGATACCGGATTTCCAATTAAACCATCGCTGTGCTTTACCCCTCCCCCCCTGCACCCTCGTTTTGATTTAAAACTATTCGCTAGCTGATCAGCGTTGTCTATGCTATTAAATGTCTGCACGAGCGGAACTCGATACGTGGCGATGCATCGAACGATACCGTTCCTGCGATACAGTGGTCAACGATTAACCCCGGACGTTGACCGCGGCATCGTAGTTCACTGTCCAGAGCAACTATAATTCTCCGCAATCTGTTCCTTGCTTATTGGCTAACTCGATTTCAATCAAATCGAACGAACCTCGATCACCGGCCATCCACGGTTCGATACATTTGGCATTAGATCAAACCTACCGCGTAGATTTTAGTTCCCACCCGTCCCGATCTTTGCTGAAGCTATTCATAATTAACCGATCTCCGATGATACGCGACAAGCGGGTTAATCGCGAGACGCGAGTATTCTCGGAACGAAATATTCAACGGTAGATCGTAACAACCCCGAGCGGGGTTGGGGGGTGTTCGTGTCGCGACGAAACATCTGAAGTCGAAGTAACGCTGGCCAATAAGCCGCCTTTGTCGAATCTTCCGGTCGGCCGAGCTTCATCTTCCGGCTGGTCGAGCGCGGAAAATATGGAATACTCGATCCAATACACCCAATATAATCCGCCCACCCCTCCCGTTCGCCATCCGTTTCGCGCACGTTTCACCTGTCCCCGTCGTTGTCCTCGGCGGAACAGCATCTTTCCATTCGCGGCACGAACGCCGCGTCCCGAACTGTGTGAAACTTCCGCGATTCCTGGGCCCGTGTCGCGAGCAAAATATTCCACTTGGAAATCTCGTTGGCTGATCGGCGGCTTCGAGGGACAACTCTATCCTCCGTGACAGCTTTGTTAGGGATAATCCTACGAACCGGGGGGCGGCGAACTATGGGAGCTAATTCGATTGAGACGCGATCGCGCAGCGGAGAGCGGAGGATATTTGGGCCGCGGTATAACTCACAATTAGGGGAAACAGTGTGTCTCGAATATCCCTTGCGATTCCAAGTTACCAGGTAATTCCGTCCCGGCGATGTTTTCTCCTTAGCGGCGACACCGAGCAGACGCTGGATTAATCTCCGAGTCGGATGTTTCCGCTGCTTCCGGAAAGGGAGGGTTGACGAGGAACGCGTTACACCGGCGCGCCGAGCTTGATGCTTTCTTAAGGTAACGCGATTTAAATATTTTTCTTGCCAGCGCGAAAACCCGCCGGCCGGACGCGAATTTCGCATTAGAATTTCAATAAATATTCTCCGCCGCCGCGGAGCCGCGCTTCTTCGTAAGTCAGGATTTAAATTTAAATTGTCATCACGGTCTCCCCCGCGTTATTCCCCCCTCGAGCCAAAACTCGCGGGACAAACGTTTGTCCGTCTCCCTTCCCTTCCGGCGACGGTTCCGATGAAACGCGGATCAACGACAAAGAGGCCGGCTAAATGGGATTTCGCTATCTAGAACGCGGATCCGGAACGGCGGCCCGCTCTAATGAGAAGAATACGTTTCGGGTATTTACGATCGACCGTCGCATTATTATTCCATGAATTTTAATGCTAAACGCATGGTGTCCCGGTCAAGCCGGGGGTTGCGAAAAAGACAGAGGCGGCTAGGAAACTTGGCATGAACCGCAATTTCAGCCGATTCGCCGCTCTAAGATCTGCTCTCTCGGGACGATGCAGTCCTCCGGTGGCTTAATTCTAACGCTCCCCCGGAATGGCGCTACGGAACGCTATTTTCTTTGCGTTAAATCGCCAGCACCGAACTACCCCCTACCGCGTTGCTTCCCGGGGGATCACGGTTGAGGGTGAATTTCATCGAACGCATCCAACGGTGTTACATTTTCCTTTTGCAACGGTCAAGCCGAAATTGGTCGCGCGATCGATGAGGCTTCCGGTCACGGAATATCGGTCCGAACCTTCGGCCTAGATTTCTCAATGAACGAGCTGGAGGGTTCTTCCGGCGGCTCGAAAGTTGAGGCTTTACTACTTCTTCGGGGATATCCGCTGCGAAAGCCCGAGCGAACTTTCAAAATTTGACGGCCGAAAGTCGCGGAAGTTTTAGTCCTCGGAGCTTTGGATTCGAGAGCTCGGGAATTCCGGAAGTTCTTCGGGAACGTTAATATCGCCTAAATCGAAGGCGTACCATCGGTCGCAGCATCCCGCAGGGAATCGTTGCTATATTTCCCGAAGCTTCTCTCCGTCCCGTACACCGTGTGCTACGTCGTTGAATCGTTGGAAAGTCGGAGCGTAGGCCGTAACGGAGGCCGTTCACGGCATTTGATTAATCGTCAAATTAGATCGGCTTAGAGCGAACCGACGCACGTTCGCCACGGCAGATCTTAATCCATCACTTCGAATTTATCGGGCGGGATAATAAAAGTGGCCTCAAAGTTACTCAGCACGTTTACGCCCCATTGTTTCGTTGGCCGTATACATCCTCCCTAAAGGGAAGCCATCCACGAAAGAATGGGGGAAAAGAAGTGACCGCGCGCCGAAGGTAAAGGGTTTGATACGCGCGACTTTACGACGGTACGTTTGCGCGCTTCTTTGCGAAAATACGCGCGGCCCACGATTAGATACCATACCGTTTCCCTTCTCCACGTTTCCCGCCTACATTCGGCCCCGGGCATGTACGTGCCTACCGGAATGACCATACTTTACTTATTTATTTACTCCCTCGAACAGGAAACCGGCCATGGAAACATACGGTTCCTTGGATCCTTTCTTTTCCTTACGTGCTCGCGTTCCGTAATGCGTCCCTGGGTTTGCGCATACGTGCCTTCTTCGTCCTCGATACCGGCCTCTCGAGTGTCGGCGTGCACGCTCGAGAATATACATATTTGCGCCGCGCCGCGTCCGGCGATCTATCATTTCAACGTTCAACCGTCTATCGAGTGAAAATTGAGCCATTCGCGTTGATGGGCCGTGTCATTTCGAGTTGCGCGTTCACACCGGCCCGTATATTGCTCGTGAAACGCGTTGGACAGTATAAAGGGGGCGAGACAAAGTTGTCGGACGACTCCGCTCGAGTCGAAGAGTGGCCGCGCGCGGTGGCAAGCTGCTCGCCGCGCCATGCGCGAGGCATTTTACTGCCCAAGTGATATAACCCCCTGTGCGGTCGGACAGGTGTTCCCGGCGCTGTTTCCCGCATGCAAAGCAAGTTCGCGGCTCCGCTGTTGCTCCGTGCAGAACGGAAACGGTCACGTACGCGCGGAATCATTAAATTCCTCGCCTTAATCGGACGCGTTCCTCGTGCTTTAATTTTCACGCGTCTCACCTTGGAACGATTACAGCTTGCTCCGAAGGAAATTCTGGGGATAACGAGTAACCCACGCTAATTTTAAAAGACATCGCGAGACTCGGGGAAATCGAAACGAGGCGGCAGCGGGTCGGCGTGAAAAGTTTTGCCGATCGCCTAAGGCGTAATTAACGGAATTAGCGGCAATTAGCCGGGGTTAATTCGCGGCCGGTTACGGCGAATTGGCGAACGTTAGTGGGTCACTTTCCGCTACCGTCTCGACGGACCAGCTGATTTGAATATAATCAGGGATTCCCGGACGGCCGCGGCTTCTGTCTAATTGTTCGATTGATTGTTCCACAGCTGTTAACGGTTACCGTTATTCCGACACACGTCAGTCCCGGTGAAACGTTTCGTCGGGCTTTGCGAAACTCTGCGTTCACGTTGACGCGTCACGTTACCGACGTTTATTATTCTTTCCCTGCTCATCGCGGAGAAGGCGCTCCAGTCGAGCTTCAACGGGTGGAAAAAAAAATAGAAGACATATGCAACGATGACGACGAAAGGGTAACAGCTCGTAAACGCTTTTCGCGTTATGCGTTTCTTCGTCCGCGGGGCATAAATCTCGAACCACCCGCCGAAATCATTTCCCAAATAAACCGGGCTCCGCGAGAAGAGCCACCACTCGGCTGGCGTCTTCTTAATCGTTGCTCCATCTTCCGAATATTAGTCCGAATATAGAATCAAGGAATGGCTGGAATTCTTTATGCGGAATTGCTGAGAGCGTAGCGAGGAACGAACGGCATCTCTTTTTCCCCCAAATAAATCTATGTGCCAGCTATCGCGGAAACACTTCCGGGAAATCGTAATGGCTTGAGGAGCGAGCATGAATATTCAAGCGATAAGTTGCAGAGATACTTCTCCGTTGACACGAGTTTCAATTATTATGCACCTTCGAAACTTTAGATACGAAAAGAAAGTTCTACGCTCGTGCGCCGCTGAGCGAAGCCCGAATGCCAAATTAGCGGAAAGATGTTAGGCGAGCCTGGACGTCCGGAAGTTCATTACTCATTCATTATCCGAAGCTGATACGTCTCTTTCTCTGAGCAAAGTTCCGCGAACGTGTTGACTATGATACGCGGATAGTAGCTCGTTTGTCCTCCGATAATGAAATGGAAGGAGACGGAAGCAGGGAGCGGAAAACATACGGAAGATCGAGTAGCTCAAAATCATAGCGAATCATGCGCATTAAGTTTCGGGGGGGGGGGGGCGGAAGGGTGAAACGAGGAGGGAAAATTTGTCACGGTCAAAGCGCTCGAGTGGCAAGGTATCAAATATTGACCTGGAAACAGTTGCACGGATTCTCATAGCTTCAAGTGGGTTCATGAATATTCGCCAGCTTTCGCGGCGCCTAAGAGGGTGCTCGTCGCCGGTACGTAACCATATACTCGATCTTGAAACGACATTTCACCGGCACTCACGGAAGCGATTTAACCCTTAACAGGCCCTGCATCTAGCACGATGGCTGTTCAAAAGATTAGTTCGTATTTCGACCTATCTTTATTGCCCGCCGTAAGCAGAATGTCTTTAGTCCGAGGCTGCGCCCCGTTGATTTTATCGTACTCGCATTCACAGGCTCGTGCCGCGCCCGTTGAAAGAACGAGCGAACACCCCCGTGTATCGTTCTTACACCCGCCCTCGTTCAACTTTATTCAGAGAACTTTGACCGCTTTCGTTTCGCTCCTCTATTTTCCTCGAACCGCGATGAAAGAGGCTTGCTATCGCGCGGAAAGCGTTGCGTGCCACCCCTCGCGGTCTAATCGGGGGATCACGACAGCGCACCGTTCGTCCGGTGTAAACGGGTTACCACCGAGGACGTTGCAAATTATATTATTAACCCCTGCTCGCCTGCCGCGGTTTCGAGTCCCTAGCGAGTTCGCTGGATTTCCGATTCCGTCGCGAACCTACTCGGCCAAAAATCTGAATTGCTTTAAAGTGGAGGGAATTAGGGATCGTCGACGATACCCGATCGTTGGCCGGTGAACCCTTCCATCGGCGTGGAAACCGAGGACCGCCGGTTCAAGTTTCGAATTCCAATCTGGAGGACCGATGGAAACGACGCGACGCACGGTCGGACGCGTCGGCGAGTTTCCGCGCGACGGGCTTCCGGATCGACACGCCGTTCGGCGGTCAAACTTGAGGGGAAAGTTAGTTCGTAGTTGAACGAGCGTCTCGTCGAACAGACACCCGCCGATTCAATTACCGACGATTCGTTGGCTCACCGCGTTTTAATGAACCACGACTTGTCAGTCCCGCCATCGTTTTCCACCCTCTTTCCGCCTACACCTTCCTTCCGGTTTCACGAGTTACCGAACCGATCCGACCGTCCTTAACTTTGAACCGCGTCGTCGCCGACGTCGTCGTCGATGCGAAACCGCGATCGCAAATTAACAACGCTAGCCCGGCTGAAACTTTTAATGATCGCCGCACGAAAATGAGTCACGTGTGCTCTCTCGCTTCGCGGGACGCGGCGGTTCCGTACTGTCGCGGGGTTAAGCGTCGTCGATACTTGTTTTCCCTTCTGTACCGCGCGGACACGCGAAATTCTCGCCAAATCTGCGTGATTCCGGGACGAGGGAACGACACGAAGGGAACACGTGCTTTAACGAGCTTCTCGTGCTCTTTATTGTACTTCTTGTTTCTCTAATCACATCGTTCCATAATTGGGACACCGCGGCCTGGATTCGTCGCCGACCCTAATAATTCGTTCTCTAACGGGATCGATATTTTTCAATATTATTGCACTCCTGCGATCGAGCCGGAGCCAGTCAAGTTCATCGATCAATGTTCAACTGACCGACGACGAAGAACGGGGAGTAGTTTTAGCGAATACTTTTGATTAATTAAAATACGCAACGAGTGGATCGATCGTCGCACTTGAGCCCACAAAACGAACCGACCGATGACGGCGCGGAGAACCCAGACCGCATTAATTAAAGTTATTTTTAACCGTTACTCGCACATCATTCCTGTGGCGTTTCGCCTCCGCTCGACTCGAGCCGACTGTATTTTCCTTTATTACTTCGCCCTCCGTTCGCTCGCAAAATTATTAACTGGATCGCTTTTCCTTCCTGCAGGCACGTTGCACGATTATGAAATAGACTTTCCGCTGGACGTTCTCGACCGCCGCCACAAAACAGGCAGATTCGCATTGCCCATTCTGTCGTTGAATTTCTTGACAAACGGACCAATCAATAGACCGCTTCTCCGGCAATCGGCCAGCCAGAGAGAAAGTTTCTCGTCTACCCCTTGAGTCGGGCTGTAAGCAGAACGATTTACTCTTCTTCATAACGCTTCATTGGAAAAGTTCGAAACAGGAAAATTGCAGTAAATCGGCGAACTCGGAGATTCGTGGAAATTGCGCTTCCCACGAATCATCCCGTTTCCGTGCAAACTGAATCCGATGGTTTTTCATCCTGCTAACACGACAGTTCTTCGGTGATCGCTTGGGTCGCGCGAATAACAGGCACTGGCAGGGGGCGAAACGACGCGATAAACCTTTAACACGATTTTTGGTCTTCCGGTCGAAGTCGATCGACGGTACTTTTAAATCCCGTCGACACGACGATTCGTAGCGGCTGCTTTTGTCCGCTGTTGCTCTCCACTTCGCATGTGGATTTAATTCAACGCGGCGTGACAATAAAATCAGCGCTCCTGGATAGTTTTATTACCAGCTGCCCTTCGTCGCGGAGTTCCAAGTAAAAAGAGGTGGCGGGCGGTTCCGGTGTGTCACTTAGATAAGCGGCTCCAATAATATTATTAGCGCAGTTTGGATCCGCATTGCTGCCCCGCGTCATTCTCATTATTCAAATGAGAGATTAACCCCTTCGCCGTCCCCAGGCTTTCCCCTTTTTCCCTCGGCCGGACTAGCGCAGGGTGACGGTCATTTAATTTTCCGACGTCTATTGCGACCTCGTTGTCGGAGGGCCGTCACTTTCTTTACGAGTATTTAACCCATCAACGGCGGGGCTCGCTTTAATCGCCGCTACGACCGGGAATTACCCTCCACGGGACGTCTGGGATTGGCTCGCGTCGGCCGGTGATATTGTTACCCGCCTCGGGAATACGGTGCCCAAGGGGACACGGAAGCTCGCGTGCCTTTACTTTTCCTTAATTGAAGGGGCCATTAATCAAGCGTTCGAGGATTTTGAACGGCGTCAAAAATATTGATGAACTTTATCCAGATTTATGCGCATCGCAGTTTATCTTCGTTAAACGAGAAAAAGTCCAGGCGAAATTAATCTCTGAAAACGCGTTGCGATCATTTTTCTACCGCCCCACGTTCTACCACCCTGTTCGCCGTTGGCTGTTTCCGGAAAATGTTCGTACACATCCGAATCAACGGACTGCACATTTTCGGTCTAACCCGTTTTCCTTGATACAGCATCGAGAGCAGAGCGTTCGAGGCTCGGCCAAACAGAGCTCTCCCCCCTGTATACAGCTCGGCTATTTGTTTAATCTGGCGTCGCGAATTCCCGCAGGAAACGCAGCCGTCAAATAAATCGTCGTGCCGCGTTATCTGATTCGTCCGTTCTTTCCTCGGTTCCTCCAGCAATCCGTATCTATCCACCTGTTCGTCGGCCTGTCCAACCCCCTTGGCGTTGACTCGCCCCGATCCACCTCCCTCCTACGGGCGAGGCCCGGAAGAGACGGAAGGCCCTCCGGTACGAGCTTCTCCGGTAGTTTACGGTCTCGAGGGCAAGTTTAACGACACGATCGTCGATCTCTCCCGGCTCCTCCGCGCCGGCAGCCCCTTTTCCTACGCTGTCCCGTGCACCCTCTCCGGTCATTAGTCCACCTGCCGCGAGATTTCGATCGCAAAAAGGCTCGACACGAGCATCCGCGTGCTTCTTCGGCCGTGACACGCGCGCACAGCTATCGACCGTCTCGTACGACCGAGCGTTCTCGCCTTCCTTTTTGTCACTGTGCTTCGGGGATGAGCAGAATTCAAGGGGACAAGCAGTTTCAGGGCAGGATCGTTCTACGTATTACTAATGCGAGCTTTGACGCTTCCGGAAGGAAAAAGAAAGCGGCTGTTCGATCATTTCTAACGGTGCGGCAGCGTCGAACGTGCCCCGCTTGGCCGATCGACGACGGGAAAAGTCGATCGACACGGCGAGGTGGCGCCTCCGGGGAAATCTTATCAGATATCTATGCCAGAGGAGGTTGTCTGGCGCCGTACGTATCCCAGGAGTGGAAGTTGACTTCCTCGCGAGTCTCCGAGATTCTTAGGATTCTCCACGGGCCTCACCCCGTCGCGTTCTCGGCTTCCCCCGGAAAACCTCCGCCACGTCCGCTGCAATCTTGGATCAAGCTCCGCCACAAACGGAGCACGCGTACGAGCATAAATTTTCCGTAGGACTAGCTCGCTCCGCGTGCAAGTCATAGCTTTGTCTAATTCTCGCAAACAAAAGCGGACGAAGAAACGGTGATGCTGTTTGCTCGCCAGGGACGTCGGAGGGCCGAACGGCCAAATAAAAAAGAGAGAACGACAAAAAAGGGCGAAGAAGAAATGAAAATCTCGCAAACGTACGCTCGCGTTCGTTTATTACCGTCTTCTAAATTGATTTCCAATTCTCCGGGTGGCGTGCAAAGGTCCGCGCCAGGAAGGGTGGAAAGCGGTCGAAGGGCCACAGGGAATCGGCCGGCGGGTTCAGCCGAGCGCGACTCCCGTCGAACGCCCGCTGACCCATGAAAATCCGAATGCACGAGTTGGACAAACAGCGGTGGCGCGACCATCCTTACCCCCCATGGGCAAGAAAAAGAAGAACAGCGAGAGAAGACAGAGACTCTGGAAGGGGTGCGTATCGAGCCAGCGGGACTAAAGGGTACCAGCAGCCGAAGCATACAGGGAAGGAAAAATTCGTTTCCTTCTCCTTCTTTGTCCTCCTGCTTGCCGTTCTTCGGACTAGCTGATTTGCGAGCAGCTTTAAACTTGCTCATTCTCCCTAACTGTTCGTTCTCCGAGAAGACCAAGGGAGAGATCGAAGTGCGGCTCCTGCGTTGCGTACCGAATTCCTCGGAGGAAAGTTGCTAAAATAAGAAAATCCTGCGATTACCGCAAGCGGAGGAGATTGGCCGTGCGGCAGAACCGGAAAGGGTTCCGCGACTCCGACAGGAACTGGTGTTGGGCAAAAATGTGAGCAGGAACGGGCGGCGGAGAACCGCAATGTCCGTCGCGGTCCGTCGATGGCGTGGCTGGTCGCAATTCCGGTCCCGGTGAATCCCTATCGGGGGGGTCCGAACGATGGGACGTGAGAGCGTTGTCGTGGCCGAAAGGGGCATTGATATACGCTCGCGTAGCTCGCCAAGAAGCGGTAACGCATTACCAGGAAGCGGCTCGATGGCTGCATACGTTACCGGATCGCGGCTACGTACCGGTGAGTGGCCGCTAGCTACCTGCCTACCTTCTCGGGTAGTTAACTGCGGCGGGTTCGAGTATTTCGATCGTACGTCAACCGCTCCGACGATTACCCCCCTATTAGCCGGGGCCGATCGATTCCTTCCTGCGTCAGTTACACGGCGAGGGAATCCCGTTTTTCGTTTTTAACGTAATTTTATGTGTGTCAATGGAGCACAGCGTCGATGTTATTCGTTAATGAGATGCATGACTTCCGCGATCGATCGAACCCGAAGAGGGAACGCATGGAAATGTCGGGACCATAGAATCGGGGCGGTCGCGTTGATTCGCGACAGGTCGGCGAATCGCACGCGGCCCCGACCGACTCTCGTCCGACCTAGCCATGAATAATTTCCGATATTCATCAAAAGTTCGAATGAAACGTACACGGCCGGGCACGACAAGTTATTTGAATGTTAAATGGGAATCGCGCTTTAAATGGGACGGCGTTAATTTGTATTTTCTATTAGCGGCTGACACTCGCCGTTTCGCCAGCGTCCGCGATCATCCGCTAATTTCCGCAAACACCGCTCGGGCCGACGACTTTTTCCCCGTCGCGCCGTGCCGGGCTGCCCCGCGTTAATTTAATCGCGATCACAAAGTGAACGCTTTCGTCCATGTCCTTTGCCACGCGGCGTAAACGAATTAATTCCGAGGAGAAAAGAGTGCATTAACTCGCCGCGCGGCGAATAATATGGACCCAGCCGACGGCGGTGCCGCGGTGTTTGTCGGAAGAGCTGCTTGACCACGCGTCGATGAGCTCGGAAATATCATAAATCGGCGAGATAACGAATCGGCAATCTGTTATCGAGATTATACTCGATATTCCCCTGGTTGGGAATCCTGTTTAAACGTCCCAGCCGCCGGCCGATAATTACACAGTTTTGCGCGGCCACGGTAATTGGCGCAATCGAGAAATTGTCGCAATTAGCGGATGAGTAAAAGCGGCACTCTTATCGATTCCCTCGCCTTCCACTTCCAGCCGACCATCGCGGTGGACGTTCGACGAGCGGACGAAAACTTTTCAGTCGATTCCAATCTCGTCGTCGAAGACCGACGCTTTTCGCTTCCTCTGTTTACCTCCCCAATCGCGACGCGGCCCTTAACGCGTTCCGTTTGTCACAAGAGTTGACCGGGACCCTCCGTTTGCTCGCGAGCAAACATCGTAGCGCGACTCGATTCACCGTGCAATTTAATTAAAACTTTTCATATTCGGAAAATTTCAATTTCAATTTAACCTGCTCCCCGGAATACTTGCTCGGTGCGTTTTTTTTTTTTATTGCTAGTCGCAACGATGCTTTCCCGTTTGAGACCTTGCTCCGCTATATAGCAGATTGGAAACACGGTAGAGTAGCACCTCTAACGGCGCATCCAGTCCAAAAATACCTGCGCCTTTCGGTGTCTCAGCTGAGTTTATTGTCTTAACTTTGAAACAGATTCGCGAGGCGCCCGGCAAGTTTCTATCGAGCATTCGTGTGAAACTGCGCTGCCGCGGAGCAGGCAAAAGGCGATGATGAGCACCGTGATCCGATTAGCGCACGGCAGTACCTACTCGTTCCTTAAGTGCAATCTTCCCTTTCGTATAAAAGCAATCTTCTCGAAATAAAGACGGTTGAATTTCGTTTGAACGCTAGCCGTCGATCCGCTTCATAAGTGTCGAGCACAGGATCGGGTTTATAAATCGCGAGCTCTTGCTCTTCCCCGACTGGCGTTGGAAATGAAACTTTTGTAACGCGGTAACAGGGGCAGGGGAGACGTCGCGTAATTTATTAGAATTCCAATCTCTGTTTCGTATAATACAGGCGGCCGCGTGTTTTATTACGGCTATGAGGGTGCTTCGCGACCAACGAAAATATTGCCCGAAGTATGGCCGCGCGACCAACGACCCCCGGGCAATATATGTCTTTTTACTTTTTACTGGGAAAATATTTCATTCGGAGGGAAAGTTAGCCACCGGGCGGGCTTGGACCCGCGGCTTTTGCGAAAGTCCGAGCAGCTTTTTCCTCGTTGTATTTTAATGAAACATTTCAAATTCCTCTCGTCCGATCGTTTGTTAATAAAAAGCCGGAAGGGGGCAATCGTTGGGAGGAATCGTCGTCAAGATAAAAAGAGGAAGCGGTCTCGCGTTCACGCGAGGTCATTTAATTTTATAAAAGCCCTCGATATTTCGCAGAAAATCGTGTTACGCCCAGTGCCGGGAGGGGCGATAATTCCGCGCTTCCGCCGCTCCGTCGGGGAAGCTTTGCCTAGGAGAATTTTATGGGTGAACGGTCATTTCCGGAAGTGCACCGCGGCAGACCCGGAAAAAAGAGACCAACTATTAACATCGCTCGATTTTATTCGCCTTTAATTTCCCCGGGGAATTGAATGCCAAGATTCGCGTTGGTTAAACGCAACGAGGAGCAGCGTACCGTAAAAGCCACCCCCTCGCTACGCTAACATCGGGTTCAATTGAGATTTCTTGAAAGGGAAAAATATTCACGGCTGTATAGTTTTGTTAGAAAGCTATGCGTTTAGCGTCTGGAGAACCGGTCTTCCCTTGCGTCCCCGACACCCCGCTGAAGGAATAAATTACAAGGGGGTGTCCTCCCTGTGTAACCGTTTTGCCACACCGTTAGCTACGACGTTCGAGTCGAAGCAAAGGGAAACTCGCTCCTCAAGAATGAACCCCGACGGGGCGAGGCTCCGGCGAGCCGCGCCACCACTTCGCAGAAGAGAAGCGTCGAAGACACCCCTGAGGCGAGCTGCTTACTGACACGTAACCCTCGACTTTGCTATTCTAACGCGTTCCCTTGCCGCAACGCACATTCACCATGGAGAATTACCCTTCTACGACTTATGCAAATTCCGCGTAAATTGTTGGGCTGCGTCGTAACCCTTGTTCACCCCTCGCGGCCCCGCTTCAATCTCCCGCAAGACGATTCTCCCTTTCCGCCGACACGATTGCATCGACGCGAACGCTTTAGGATCAAAGTGATCATAATTGTATTTTGTCCATTGGCCAACAATTTTACGATCACCCAAGCATCGTTAAATGAAACGCTGCGCAAGCGGGTTGAATTGTTTCGGTACGCGTTTTAGGGGAGGCTGGAATATCTTCTTTCGAACGGAGCAACCCCGGCAGAAAACGAGAGCGAACGGGGCCGGTGGTTATTTTACGCGTAGTTTTCTTTTTCCGCTGCGGTGGCGGGCCACGAAAAGGGCGCGCGTAAATTTTATTCTCCACCTATGCTCCACGCAAATCCTCGGCCCTTGTTAAGGTAATCCTCGGGGGAGCAAAGGGGGAGGACACCGGGTCTCTTACATACCCATTAACGCGGACGGCAGAGATTATCTGCATGCTTTATTAATGCGCCAAGTAATTAACTGCCGGGATAAACTACTTTTCCCCTCGCTGAACGCGAAATATCGCAGTCATCCGAAAGTTTTCGGCGGACGTTCGAGTTGATAAAAATCACGGGAAAATTGGGTCGACTTCCTGCGGCTGACATCTTTACCCGCGGACGGTGGCCGTTAAATTATCCGACGGCGCTAATTACCGAACGCACGATAAATCGAATATCGTGGAATCCTCGCGTCGCGTATTAACCGACAAAGCAGCGTGACGCCTCGACGATGCGAGCAATCGACAAGACGTTCACGTTTCGCGGTTTCCAAGAGGATAACGGCGTCGACGGTAAGATTCATACCGGTGAACGACGTCGAGCGTGTACGGTAATTCGAACGCCAAACCGCGACCTCCACGGCAAACTGCGTTCCCGTGCCGCGAACTAAGTTAGGAACTTTTCGGTGTCCCGCGGAATTCCGACGTATGTGCACGCGTATCGCGCACGAGCGGCAGCAACGAGCTCTCGATTATTTCGTCGTTGTCTAGTTGTTCCCCGAGGGCAACCGCTAATAGCTTCCGACTCGTTCGTTCGCCAGTATCATATCGTTCGGCCGGGAATCAATTCATTCTAGGTACGCAGGTACAAGAGTCGTTCGAGCACTTTGTGCTGGAACTCGTTCAGTGCTAGCGATTGATCTCTTTGGCCGGAACCCAATTACGCCGCGTACAGATTGCGTTTCGCTCGTTAATACTGATCGTAAACCGTGGCATCCTAAGGTTTAAGTTCAACTCGATTCGAATTGTTCGAGATCGCTTGATCGTTGCACCGTCTAACCACCATCGGGCTCTGGACCAGCTTCAACTTCCAATACACACGAAGCTGTCCAATCATCGAAACAAGCTCCATGCTCCCGAGTAAAACCCCCCTTCGTTTTCCCCAAAGCTTGCCCAGCTGAAAACTTTGTAACTCAGAGAGACGCGGTATATTGGACCGGACTCTGTTGGTCCTCTTACACGCGCGTAACGTTAAAGCGATCCGGGAGTTCTACTAAAAATCCCGACTACCCTTGCGGTGGAACCGCTCCCCGTTTATCTCCCTCCGCGAGGGGGAAAGTGTGATTCGATTTTCATAAAGCGTTTTCCCATAAGCTCGACAACGGAAAGAAGGGGTGCGCTCGCGAACTTTTCGCTGGCGCGCGCGGAGTTGCTCGTGCAGAGCACGAACCCCGTTATCTTCGAACGTGTCGAGTTACCTCGTTAACCGACAATGGCCCGGCCGAAGGGCGCGTTCCGGCGAACGCGCGACAACTTTTCGCTTTACGATGCTGCCATACGCGCGCGACCACCGCTCACCGTCGCTCTCTTCAAGATCCACGGGGAAAAAGCTCGCGGTCGAGAGGCGTCGTCTTTCGCGTATGATCGAAAAGAAAGTTATATCCCCCGCCACAAGGGTCGCGTCCTCGTCGGAGTTCGCGATACGCTCGCGAGCATAGTTCGTTGGCGAGGACACCTTGAACGCTAGAAGCGGCGTCGAGCTGCCGCGTCCGATGCCGTGGCCGAAAGTTTCTTTGTCCGATGCGACGGAAAGTCGAGCTGCTGGCTCAAAGGGATTTCGATTCTTTTAGGTCCTCTTACGTTCCCCGCCGGGTCGCTCGAGCACAGCTTCGTCTCCTCCTCCGCCCGGCACCGCACAGATCTTTCAAGTTCTCGAAAAAGAATGAACCGTGGCCGTTGCCTTTTCGTTTTAATGTCGCAGAAAAATCGGGGATCGCTGTTTCGCAAGCGTAATCGAATTATCGAAAGGAATCTCGCCCGTTTCAAGGGGGATTCGAGAATCATATACCCTCTATCAAAGTACAGAATTTCTAACGAGTCATTTACATCGAGGACACGGGGATCATGGGGTAGTCGTTAATCACTCGGGGAAATATTGTTATGCCCCCGTAGATTGGTCGCATTATACAGGCTCGTATTCATCGCTGTTCCCGAAGCTATCAATCGCCCATGGAAATATTAAGTATGCATGCGACGATCGCGCGTTGCGTTTGTATTACGAGACCGTATCAACTATTGCGGCCGTTAATCCAACGTCGCGTGACGACGTTATGGAAAACGTGGCCCGTGCTGAATTAAGGATCCCCCCTCGATGCCGTTCCGCCTGATTCTCCGTTTCATCCGCCACCCGATTCTAGGTGAATCGGCAAAAACGAAAAAAAAAGCAATCGACTCGCTTGCGACTCGATGCAAAGAGGCTTCCCTGCTTTTTCTTTAAAGGGTCAGTCGCGAATAAACGTCGGCCCGCGGTTCTAGGAATTTTCATAGGATGAAAAGTCATTCAGCGCGCGATGAAAAGCTGTATATTTGCAACTATGAAAGGGAACGATCGTCGTAAAAAAATATCGTACCGCGCATTTAACCGTCCTGTGAGCATCCCACGTTTCGGAGCGATAACAAATACGAATTGACCGCGAAAGGCCATTATAAACGGAACGCGACCGGCCCCATGCATTTTGTTTATCCGCGCGCAGCAGAAAACATATTTTTAATCATCGACCATTTTAATTGCGGCTAGTGACGACACAGCGAGTAATATAGATTCACGGGGGGGAACGCGACGCTTTTTGTTTTCCCTCTGGCCCCCTTCTGCGCTATTGCTCGTCAAATGAACATTTTCCGTTCGATCGTTGCACGCGGTCGGATCCGTCGCGGAGCCTCGTTCACGCGGCCATCTATTACGATCGTCGCGGATTTCGCGGCTGCTCCGGTATTCATACGCGCTCTGGAGCCCCGCCAAATCGAGATCCCTCGAACGTTTGTCGCAAACGATTTCGTACCATCGTCATTCGCGGATTCTTAGTGACACGCCGGTCCGGATACAATTCGGTGGGACCCACTTGAAATTGAATGATCGATGACACACGACGCATACGGATATACTTGGCGTGATAATATGCATTCAAGGATTTTCGTTTCTCCGCTCGACGAATATCCCGAGTTCTCGAACGGGATCATTTGCCGAATAATAAAAGCGGGCCGAATTACACGCAACGTTTGGTATTGGCAGATGCAACGGGGTCGCTCGGCCGAAATAAAAAAATTCTGCCCGATCGCGGAAAATCCGGCGTGTTAGTCTCGGCGAGCCGAATATTGAATTCGATGCGGCCGATTTTTCGGCCCGACTCAGTTAAAGGGGTGGTGGCTCTCTCGATTATTCCGTCCCTACCGAAACGAAATATCGACCGCAACGCTGACATCGTTCGGAGCAGGCTGCAAATCGGACAGCCGTTAAAGCGCAATGATTTATTAGCATTTTTTTTTTTTTACATAATCTCGCCAGCTGATTAAAAGCCAGAAATTCGTCGGGGAGGATAGCTTGAAAAGGAATAGAGGGTTAGAGCGACTAGGTCGTCGTTCCCGTGACGTTCTCTGTGTTTTTACTACGAGCGGCGTGTCCCTTCGGCCGGCGCGGAAGTCGCGGGCCATTTTTCAAAGCACGCGGAAATGAGATGTCCCCAGGCGGGGGCGGTCGATCTCATTCGCGTATGTATCGAGAAGCGTCGCCGCAGCCATGAGTCACCGTGTCTCACCGATCTAGTTTCTGTTTAAATTCAGAACAGCCACGCGCGGTGGTACGTTTCCGAGGCTTCACGGGGCGCGCATTCCGCGTCCTTCATAAATCAAAAGCCGCGGCTGGTAATTCCATTTCCAGTCTTTCGTGAAGGAAGTCGCCGCGCGAATGGGAAGGGCGAGGGCTCTATTTCCATGAGCAAGGATGCGAGGAGGGTAGAGGCACACGCTCCGCGAGAGCCGAACAAGGTTTAATCAAGCGCTGCCGTTTAAGCGGTCGAGTGCGGATTCTCTGGTCGTGAGTGGCACGTCTTGCGTGTGCCGCGGCGTTTACTGGATTATCTGGTTCCCGTATGCGCCGTACGACCGTGCGCCGAGACAGGCAATCACCTTAATGATAATTTACGATCGGAGGTATAAACGTGTCCCGGGCCGGGAATTGATTTGTTTACTCCCGATGGATTCTCACGCGACTCCGCGCCGGGATCCAGGGAGGCGAGGGAGAGACCGACCCTCTTACGGGTGGGCCGCAAGCTCTTGTTGCTTCTGCCGCTTTATTTAGGCGCCGCGCCGCGAGATTTTTGCCCGCTCTAAGGTCTTCGCTTCCAGGTACTACCTCGGCTACCTCGTCGAGCAACGCGAGCTATTTTAAATCGACGCACGATTAACGCCGGCCACCGTTGCCGCCCACGATTCATCGGGCACGATATTTATTGGCCGAGATTCAGAGTAAGCCTGCATAGAGTTTCGTTTTATCCCGCTGCTCGTTTACCTGGCCGAACGTCTAACGCTCCTCTCCGAAAGAGGGGGCTAATTGAAACGCGGCGGTGGATTATTTGAGAATTCTTCAACGATACTTTCCGTCGGCTTGATTGGAGAGGTCGAGTAAACGCCTCCTCTTTTTTCCCTTCCTTTGCTCGTTTATCTCGGCGGAATTAACCGGGCTGCTTGGAAAGATAACTTAATAATAGAAGGCCAGGATAAGGCTGGAAAGCGGTAACAAGGAACGTGCACAACAGCGGTGCGAGTAGAAAAAAAAGAAAAGAAAATAAATAGACGTTCGGGGAAAGAATTTAACCAGCCCTTGAAGTACTGACGATTTCAGAAATTATCCGCGCGGACCTCGTGTCGACCTTTCAATTCGTAAAACTAGCAATTAAACGGGAGCCAACACCCGAGAGAGCAGATATCGAAGGAACGCAAGACCCAGAGAATTCCGTCGAGGGTTTTTCTTTCGCCTTCCACAGAATCGAGCGGGTCGTCGATGGAGGGCATAATTAAGCCGTAATCTGTGCGGTACGCGCGGAATTCTCTGGAAACGGTCGTGTTTCACGTGCCTGCGCGTTTCAATAATTCCCCTCTCGCGTGGCTCGCAAACGTGTGTCAAATGAAATTCGGCCAGGAATAAAAGATCGCGAGCGCGGCGCGGCGCTTCGCGTCTCGTTGAAATTTATTGGCATCCCGTGCAACCGTTCCGTCGAATCCCGTCCCGCGTTACGTCTGCAAGATCGTTAATTAAATCTGTCGATCGAGCAAATTTCTTTTGTTCTCCCTGATCGTTTCACTTTCGATCAACAGATAGGAAACTCGCCTTAGGGCGAAAGCGAT
Source organism: Holcopasites calliopsidis (assembly GCA_023838395.1). NCBI lineage: Eukaryota > Metazoa > Arthropoda > Insecta > Hymenoptera > Apidae > Holcopasites > Holcopasites calliopsidis. The sequence goes on from JALHAQ010000011.1 coordinate 1,487,613, forward strand.
ACACTTGAGCCGGGACAGCGGCGGTGTCCTGGGCACAAGCTGCTCGTAAATCGTCAACGTAAATCCGTAGCGTTCCGGATGTATCGACATTTCGGTCAGCGGCGTGTAATGAGAAATTCGGTTGTTTCGCGGTTCGGATCGATCGGCGAATCGGACGTAAAGCAATTATTCAGGCAACGGCACCTGAAAGCAACGGACGGAGGAACCGGCATACGCACAAACGAAAGGTCGTCCCTGCTGAATCACCGGGCTGGATTTAATTAACGGTGACGCGACCGCGATCGGACTGCTCGCTATACTTAGCTTCCGATCCGAAGAGCCCCTATGCTCCTGCGCTTGCCGTTGTTCTCCCGTCCGCCGTATCTCTCGCTTTGTTATTGCCAGGAAACCGGCTGCAATCGATATGCACGCGCTGGTGCGCCCTGTCGTTTCTCCGCCGTCAGCGAGCTTAATGAAATTTGCGTGCTCGAACGGTGTTTTCGTGGCCAAGGGAAAGCTTCTTGGCGCAGCGTTCGACGGGCGGAATCTGCGGTTAGCTCGTTTACAGGCTGCATTTTGTGGAAAGACAAGCTCTGTTCGCCCGCGGGTACTTCGCGATCCGTATCGATCAATTAGCAGCTGCCTTTCTAGAAACCGAACGGTTGCGGTGCACTGCGATCGATATCGCGGGAGAACGTCAAACGTAATCTCTGCTTCGAGTGATCGCGAAACGCTGCGGTACCACCCCGTCCGCTAAGGGGTTAAACGACGTCTCCGCTTTGGAGAGCCTCGACCACCTTTGACGCGCACCATTCCGATGCCGTACACCGCGAGCACCTTCGGCGATGCTACTGAAATTGCGGAGAACTTTGAACAACAACGGTCGTTGGCCACCTCATCGCACGACTGCAAGCTTCGCGAAATTAAGCCGCGGTTCCACTTCAGAATGCACTAGCGTGAATCGATTCTGCGCGCTAGTTGGAGCGGGCTCTCCGCTTGGATACCTTTCGCGTCGGGTCTCGTCCCGAATCTTTTCGAAGGGGTTTCTATTATTCGAAAGGCGCGCACCAGACGTTCCCTCTCCGTTCGATGGCCTTGTTCGGCCTCTCGGCGAAGTCGTCGTCGCTTAATTAGCACCGGCGTACAATTAAGCGGGCACGTTTAAGTTTGGACCACGCCCCGTGTCTGCCAAGATAAATTGGCGCCAATGAATGCCAATTGGGGCCGGTGCACGGGCTCTCGGAACACGGTGCTGCGTGGCCGCTGCGAACGGATTTGCAAGCTTCCTGTAAGCGTCTTAAGCCGCCTTTGGGGAATCGATATCGCGCGACTCGATCGGTCCAAACAAAATTCGCGCCGGATCGCCCGGCCGAGCCAAGTCCTGGCTAAGTGGATAATCGCAGACTAATTGGGAATTTAATTATAAACAGCGCCACCGTTCTCTCTGCTCTCGACGATTCTGCTCGCAGGGCAATCCTCGCCGCGCCGATGGGCGATCTATGGCGTACCGTCGCGGATTCGAAGGCAAAGTTTGCGCGCCGACGGAGGAAACGCTCTTCGGGTTCGCATCGGGTAATTAGTTTGCTCGGTCCTCTTTCGTACTCCGGTCGGATGTTTGATCGCGAACTGGCCAGACGATCGTTGGCCGAACGATTTGAAGAGAATGACACGCGGGAACAGACGTAAACGAGCCAGCGACCACTCGAGCACTCTTCCGTGTAATTGGCTGAATTGCGACCGTCCTGTTAAGTGAGCAAGCACGGTTTCATCAATGCCAGGTAATTGAATCGCGCCTGTGGACCGCGGTTGGCCGCCTCAAACATAAGTTACTCTTTGCTTGGAACGTTGAGAAAACTTGGAGCTCGTTAAAAACGAAAATTCATTCGCGCGAGTCATTGAAACAATCCCCGATATCGAAATTAGGAAAAGGGACAAATGGCACCGCGAGGGCGGTTCTCGTCGAAGGAAGACGGTCCCGCGAGAACGTGTGGAGAGGAATAAAAACGTGGATGGCGCGGCTTTTTAAAGGAGAAGCGTCTTCCATTCGGGTCGAGAGGGTGACTACAGGAAAGGGGCGGTCCGAGACCCATCAAAGCCACGAAAGCTCTAAATGGTACACATACGGGCAAGAAACGCCGCTGCGAGCGGCGTCCGTGCCCTTCCGGATCCCGACTTTATGGGAAATCTTCGGATAAAACCTATCGCCGCGAGAAATAGAAAATCGCCGACCCCGTCCTCTATTCCTGCCTTCGACGACAGTGTCAAGCAGATGCTGGGGCAATTCCTAACCGAGATCAAACATAGGGCCAATTGCAGCGACGGCGTGTGAACATTGTCCTATCGATCCGCTGCGACTGGGTCGGGCCAGGTGTGTTTAGCTTTAGCCACGGAATGAAGCGGTGCTTCGGAGTTTGTGGTTCGTGTTAAATACACGCCAGATACGCGCCCGAAAGTTTATCCGGCCGTCGAACGTTTCGCGGTCGATCGGCGCGCCGCGATCGCGGCGATCCGTTAATGGAAACCGAAAAGTAGATATCTACGATAAGCCGCTTTTATCCGCGAGTGCCCGCCGGGTGTCCCGCCAGACGCACGGCGTATCGTGAGCGTCGCGCGTTCGACGGAAAAATGCGGCGCGCCTGCAGTCGCTCCGGGAAACGTCGGGATGGGTCGAGCGTTGAAATTCAACAGAAGTTTAGCCGCGCACCGCGGCTTATGCAGTTAGAATTATTACTCGCGGGCGCACGTCTAATTTTCGATTCCGCCGTGCGTGTTCTTACTTAGATGCTCCCGCAATGAAACTCAAACTCCTCGGTTATACGTTCTCACGGCAGACAGCTGAAAGCTCGGCGTATCGCGCGTCTGCAACCTTTGCGCCGCCGTCTAGCGAAACAGCGCTAACGTTCGCAGATGTTTCGGCGCTTCGTCTATAAATATTCGACTATCGCCGTATCTTTCGACTACGGTAGAGAAAGCATATAGCGCATTCGATCGTGATTAACAAACTTTCCGAATCGATTCGTCGAGACGCGAGAAATTAGCGTATTTTCGCGGACGGTACTCACGACCAAGATGTTCCTGGTCGGTTGTCGTCGACTGGACATCCGTTCCGCGTGGCAACGTCTCCGTTCTATTTTCCACCAATTAGACGCGCGACGCACCGACCGACAGGTATATCCCGGTGGCTCGGTCGTTAGTAACGAGCCGCATCGACCCCGGGACAACCGGTGTCCTCGTGTCGTCGTCAATGTCCTCCTCGTGTCGCGTCCCATGGAAGCGGCTCGCGCGCGTTCATCTTCGCCGACGACATTCCCTCGCAAAGGGGTTAGCCCTCTCTTGCATTGACTTTGCGCAACGCGCGCAATAAAGCGGAACTCGGGCGTCGACACGCTTGACTAACTGTTTCACGCTGGTGAAAGAGGGTCTTGAGAAAGTTTCGAGTACGGATGCTTCGTTAACTTGAACACGCTCCTCGAGTAAGTCTTCTGAAGGCAGATTAAGTTTTGATAAGCACTCATGAATAATCTTGCGATAACATTATCTTGAGTGTCGGAGAACGGAGGCGCTAGGAATCGTTGCTTATATCACTGTGCCGTTATCAGAAACGTTTAATAGCTGCCGGAATTACCGAAACATTTCTTCATCCCATTTTAATTTCATCCCTTCTGCGGTAAACGGCCGTACGAATTGTCGCGTGCAAAGCGCTCGAGGCTTCCGCGCAAAGGGCGATCCCACGATAGCTAAGGGCTCGCGCGTCCATCAAGGACGGCGTTCAAAGGGTGGCCGATGTCAGGTACTTCGGTAAGACGTAGCAGGGCAACAGTTCCGGTTCGGTGTTTCGAAATTCGCGTAACGTGTCACGTCTAACGTACCGTTAATGGAGGAGCTTGTTAGCTCGACGCGCGTTCCGTTTCACGGTGGGGGAGCGAAGGGGCTCGATAGTGCGCCTTGTCGCAGAGCGGACCACAGGAACCACCCCCTCGCCATCCGGAAAGGACCTTCCACGTTTGTCTCTTCGCGGCAGCCTCCTCTGAATTACCTGCACGAAGGGATTTGTAGTTGGACGTCACGTGTTTCCCGCGATCGCTGTTAGCGGCCCGTCTCCCATCCTGCTTCACTCGCGAACGGACCAACCCCTTCGCTAATGCGCAGAGCTCCGCTCTAGTTAAACGCGCATACACGAGTTGATTAACTTTCATTGTCTGCTTGCCAACCGTGCTACAATTTGATCACGATCGCTTTCTTCGAAGCTCCATTTTCACCGATACGCTTGTGCTACCAAGTTGGATTTCCCAGGGAAGCATCGTATCAATGATGTACAAGATTCCCTTAGAACTTGCACAATATATCCGACTATTGACGGTGAAGCGCAGTACGTCTCCGTGGCGAAGACTTAAACGCATCCCTTTCATTAGCGGGCATACGATACCGTTTGCATCCAATCTGTCGCGGAAACATTCGTCCTGACGAGCTTCATCATTAGGCGGAATCTACGTCTATGTTTCATTTATCCCTGGCCAGCACGCGTATCAGCTTAATATCGCAGCCTGGATGGATGCACACCGTTTGCTTTGATTTATCTCTATTTGGTGACTATATTACGTCTGATTAACTCGAGCCCCCCCCCCCCCCCTTGATTACGTCTTCGACGTATTGCCCATCCTACCGTTCGCCCTTGATTGTGGCATCTGCATATCTCGCGACTGGTTACAGATTTCATTAAGACTCGCGACAGTTTGCATCGAATGTCGTCGTCGTCGCCGTCGTAGGCGTCGCAATCAAAACTTCCCACCGTCGCGCAAACGCAATTAAACTTATATTGGCGAAAGAATTAACATTCAGGGAACCTCGCTTTACCTGAACTTAGAAAGAAAAAAAGTTGATCGCTCGTATCGAGTCGAGAGCTTTCTCGATAGGCATAGAGAATAATTGGTGACCAGCTTCGACCGCGAATGGCCCCTAGTTTCCACCCTTAACCCAGCCGCGGGCCGATTCATTCTCCTCGGCGCTATTGAAAAACGCTCAGCGCCGATTTATCGCCACCGATAGCCGTGCCCAAAGGGAAACAATGAAGTTCAACGAAATTCGAGCAGTGCCGCGCCCGCGGACTTCGAGGGTCCGGCCGAAAAATGATAAATGTGAAGCCGCGGCCGTAACAAGCCCTCTCGAGGCGAGCCCCAGTTTTTAATTGCCTCGTAGCGGGGCTGCGACTCTCCTCCTCTCTTCGAGGCATCTTCGCGACCTGAGCGGGGAAAGCAGGCAAGATTTATCGCGTTGCTTATTCGCAATTCGGTTCCATCGCGTCGCGAATGAGGCAGAGTTCGCGCGCGATTTTTCCATCCCTCGAACCGATCGGTCAGCACGGTCCTCGTGACGGCCTGCACGCCTCTAGGGTTTATCGAACGACTCGGATCTCGAACAACTTTCTAGGAACGCTGGCGTCACTTTCTGTCTGGCCAAACAAGCGAACGCAACCCCTTTTAGTGGATCGTGGAGATCAAACAACGTCGGGGAAACGAAACTCTCCCGGGGTGTGGATAGTCGGAAAATCGTCTTCGTTCCTGCGAGGAGCAGAGCCTTCGATATACACATTTCCTTGGAGTGCTAATTAACAGCGACACCGTTCAAGGGCGGAGCGGTAATGGCCCTGGCGCGGACAAAGGTCTCGCTCCGTCCCGAGACGCTGGTTAAGGGTGCGATCAAGAGAAAAATGGGATACCAGGCGGGATTAAAACGCGTGCAGCATTGTTGCTCGGCCCGTTTGACTCGCGTCGCGTCTTCGTGGCGCCAGACGCGATCGATCTTGTCTGCCAGATATCCTGTAAACACCATTGGAAATGGGGAGGAAGGAAACTGCGTCCTCCTCTTCGTCACCGTCCTAACGTCCTTCGCTCTGCACGCGGAGCCTAGCCGACGCGAGCTTTTTGCGTCATCTCGTAAAAGGGACATGTATTTTTATTCTCTTCCCTCCTCTACGTTCTTGAGCGATAGAGATATATATTTTTTTACCATTTTTGCTTTCTTCAACCGTACAAGAATAAGTATTGGAAAAAGTATTCTAAGAAACGGACGTACGATATGATTTGAAGAATTATCGTGGCAGGAAACTGGGCAGGTTTTCCACCCCTGCAAGGATCGCGGCGCAGTGATCGATGCTACGAAGCAGCAGCGCGAGATCTCTCTAAAAAAATGATGAATGGCCAGCGTCGTATCTCTACTCGTACGCCGCGTCATCCTTCCCTCCCTCAATTTCCTCCGAATCAACCCCTGTCCCCGTTCCGATCGCTCGGACCACGAAAACGCGGCGTCGTACCCGCGTCCTTCGTGTTCCGCAATTAATGTCGGACATTCTGGCGTTCCGTCCGAAAGTAACGATCACGGCGAACGGGGTTGACGATCGATTCCGGTTATTCGTCGGGGAGCGGTTGGCGAACCCGAACGTTTGTAACGAGATCCGGCTACCTTGTCCTTCCGTAATTAATGGGACGCGTGCTGGCGTCAGCGTTTGGACCGGCAAGACCACGGAGCGTTCTCGTCGCTTCCAAGAAATTCTAATGCGGAGAGGCTGTCCGATGGATTTGGAGCAGCGTCGTTAACTCTGACATCGTCGCTCCAACGTCTTCCAAGTTTCGTCCGACACTTTATACGCTTCCTCCGTTTAGCCAGAACCATCGAACTTGAACAACCCTGGTTAGAACGACATTACATAATACTTGAAAGCTTCCGACAGAAGAGGAGGATCGAGTCGTCCGAACGAAAGCCAACGGCGAGAGCGAGGAAGAGAGGTTTTGCAAAGGCACTGCCTCCCCGCGGCAACCAACTGGGTGAGCGCGAGAGGGAGAGAGGTGCGAGTAGGAAGGGAGAACAGAAGCAGGTAATTTAATGCGAGAGGATGTGATGCTCCAGTTACTACGATGCCACCTATTTTAGCCGACACGAAAACGCGTCACGGGCTTTCCGACGGTTTTCCGTAATAACGAGATTATCTTCGGAGTCGCGTCGCGTCGCCTCGCGAGGGTGCAACAGTGCAAGGAAAAATAGCGGAACACAGACGGTCTACAGGCCCGGGCGAGTATCGCCAGGCTTTTAATTCGTGGGAACGCGAACAGAAGGGTGGTTCAGGACCAGAAATTGACGCGACGGGTGCGCGATTCTTCGAGGAGGGGCGAAACAATGAAGGGCTGCCTCGCGGAGCGCGAGATATACGACGGTCGGTAGTTAAAATTAATAACCGGAGGAAGCAGAATACGGTCTTACGGTAATTAAGCTCGCTTTTACATCCTTGTTCGCCGGGGCGAGGGCGGAGGTCATTTATGGAAACGAGAAACTGTGCGCGCTTCCTCGCGCTTTATTTTTCTTACGATTATTCACTATAGGCGACAAGCCTTTATTGCAACAAAAGGTATCCAGCTCCGCGGCGGAGCACTCGTGCAATTTTTTCTGCCGGCGATTTTCTTCAGAATTCGAAAGTTTCGCCGCAGCGAAGCAAAGCGCGGTACAGTTTGTCTGACGATTGAAACCCCCGCGGGATGGAAACTCGGCGCTCTCGTCACGTCCGCGAACATTTCTTTCCGCTTCGCCGATGTCGTCGAAGAAGTAGCGGGCATGTTCGATGTTTGGGGAAATTCAGGACAGAGATTGGACCAGGCCGCGGGAAAGCCGGCCGGTCCCGGCCCAGTAAAGTATATTCAGGCCACATTTACAAGCCAAATTGAAGGGAATGGAGAGCGGCGTGGAACGTGGCAACGATGGGAGGGGAAGACAAATTGATTTTGAAATGCCACGGGAAACACGATGCGAGCGAGCGGAGGATACGAGGCCCATCGACGAACGGAACATCGAACGAGACGCGAACCAAGAAAGCGCATGGTACCAGCCGTCTCGCCGCGGCATTTCACAATTATTCAAATTACCATTGGATCCATTCGGAATGGTTTCGAATCACGATTAGCCACCTTCCTTGTTCCCCTCCCTTCATCCAGCTCTTCCCGGCTGGAACTCGCTTCCCGCAGCTGTTCAACGAGGCTCGGTGAATCGGGTAATTTTAGCAATTTATCGAGCGACGTATTAGGCGCGATACCCGATCGCGCATCGTTGACGCTCGAGCGCTTCGAAATCGCCGCGTTTCGCGCCGCTCCAATTTCTCGCGGTGCATGAAAAATTACTGACGCGTGGCATAAGCCAATCGTTGGCAAAACAAGCAGCAATTAACGCGTCCTAATCAACGCATTGTCGTCTATTTATTCGCGCGGCCCGTCCCGCCGCCGCTCGTCAGTTTGCCCCTATTAACAAGGGGGGAGGTTAATTCTAGATGCGATATTGGAAACTTCTACTAATCAGGACGAGCAGTTAACCGGCTGGGTCAATAAACGGCGCACGTCGCGGGCCGATTCCGTGCCGAGCCGGCTGGCCAGCCAAGGCAAACGCTGCTCACCGGAATCGGAATAATCGCGTCCGATCGTCCGGGATATGGCTGCTGTTCGGGTAAACCGTGTAACTCGATTCGATTCCACTTCGAATTCAATCCGCTCCTTCCTTCCTTCCTTCCTTCCTTTCTTTCCTCCGATCGAACCTTCGGACGGTGGCCCATTTTTCCGTCGATTTCGTATCTTTACGTCGGGCTAGTCGAGAATGGTTATTCAATGTTACATCCCACCCTCTCTCGCGAACGATCGTTACTCGTTCGTTATTCGTCGATCATTGGATTCTAAGGTTTTATGGTCGCGCTATCAAAGCATCATTGGAAGTGAAACAGTTGCCTCGCAGAGAGGAACGATTGCCTTGAAACAGTTGTGGAACCTCGTTAGAGCGTCCGATGGGGGCGGAGGGGGTGGCTTTAGCCCCGACAGTCACGAAGAACAATTTGCATGGCTGGCGTTACTGCGCGGCGTGGAACACACCGGCAAAGCAAACCAGCGACGTCTACTTCCCCTCGCACGCGCGTCAATCAAACGGGATCCCCGGTGGTGGTACGCGTCGGTGAAACCATATACGAACCGTTTACATTATCATACACCGGGGCTTGCACGCGGCCCGCCTAGATTTACGTGCATTTACGGGACCCCGCGAATTTGTCGGCGAACAAATAGGGAGCGGTTAAACGTCGCCCGGATATCGTCATAGTTCCAGCGTACTATCAGAAACGTAGTTAACCGATTATTCACTGGCCTCCCGCTTCATTTAAGCTTCTCGCCGGTCTCGCGTGAAATCGCACGAACGCCGGTCGTTTAAACGAATCTTCCCAGCGACGACCCATCCCGCAACGCTTCCCTTGCCGTGCTCTTAAATACTTTTCATTTCGACCGACGCAAAGTTCGATGCTCGCGGGGGGAAGTTGAGAAAGATAATCGTCGATGCAATTTGTTCGTGGACAGGCTACTCGATCTCGACGGTCCACTTCCTTGTCCCCGTGGATACGAAAGGGTGGACACGGTTGAATGGATCGACGACACACACGGTCCAGCTGTGCTCCACGATAATTAATATCGGTCGCACGAAGTGGTCATTAATTCGGTGATTCTGTGCGTCGACAGCCTCGTTACGTCTTCGACGACAGCTGCTGGTCATCGATGACCCCCCTCTTTGGCCAACGAACGCTCGCTAAGAAGTTCTAATACGTTTGCATTAATTGCGTTTCTCATCGGGGACAGATTTGTGCGATGAATTCAATCACAGTATCGAGTAAATCTCTCGATGCTTCCGGAGTCGATAATAGGATTTCGCAGCAGAATTTCGATGGAATCCATTACACCGGGTACACGTAATTAACGCGCAAACGATTATAGCACTGCTTTTCGCGATGCTCGCTTCCATTCGCCGACACGACAGCTACGCGGCTGAATCTCGGGGCGAGATTGCTCACCCTCATCCTTGGAACTTATTACGGCAGGCACGCAGGGACGCGGCGAAGCCCTGGGGCGGAGGATTGGCCGCGCGAAAAAAAGCTGGATTACCCTTAAGACGGGGAAATTCGTGGACCGGGTGGAACGGTGGTAATATCGTGTTTTCTTGTCGGGAGAACGGACGACGAAATCCGTGCTTTACTCTCCTCGAAATCAGGGCCGACTTATCACGCGGGAGAGTAGACGCGAGATTACCGATGGAATAAAAAGACGGCGAGCTGCTGGAAAGGATCCTCCCCCGTTCGCGGAAAATATTTGTTCCTCGACCCCTGGCGAGATAGCAAGGGGCGCGCATTTAAATGGGCGAACCGATCTCGTCCTGCGAACAATACAAGATCGACCGAGAGTTTTCCATTCCTTTCTTCTTTGCCAAGCGTCTTCCGGGGATAGCTTTCATCGTTGGACGATCCGTGAAACGGCTTCGCCCTTTACATATTTATCGACGGCGATTGCACTAGAAATCGAGAGGGACGGGGTGCGCTTTCCTCGTCGGGCGAGAGCCGGGGCAAAGAACGAGGAGGCATCGAAAGCGACGATAATTAAAAGTTCCTCCAAAGAAGCTTCTCGTTATCGACCGTCCGAGGGCCCGAGACACTGCAGGCGTTAACTCGATCGCCTGAAACCCGAACCCGCGTAGAACACGAGCTCGAGACGGACGTCCACTCGGAGCGCGGGATGATCCTCCGGACCAACTCGAGCCGCCCTCGAAGAGATCGTCGAAGAGTCGCCAAGACGTTGACAAACTCGGTGTCTCGTTAGCGAGCCTCGAAATTACGGGGCAAAGGGGGGGGGGGGCGGGAGAAGTGAACGGTGACGAGAAAATGGTCAGATTCGTAAGGGGGTGAGTTCGCGGGGTCATCGTTCGTCGATGAATCTTCGGATCTGTTTCAACGAGCTGTCGTAATCCGTCCACTTGACTTTTCCGTCCCGCTGCTTGATTCTAATCCACCGCGGGTCTTCCTCCGCGCTCGCGGATCATCCCGACCTACAAATTGGATGAGAAATTAATGGATCGCGAGGGCTTCCTTGCGAATCGCCTTTCGAGTGCGCCTCCCTTTCTCTCTCGATGCCGTCGTTCACGCCAAGAGACGAAGATCTCCTTCGTTAGAATTAACGAAGAAAACGAACTTCGGAAGGATCTTTGCTCCGTCAGTCGAATCTCGTGATCTTCCTTCGAGGAAGTCATCGAGTTCCTTCGATCTGTTTCTGCTAGACCTTTCGACTAATATGCCATCGGATATTCGAATTGATATACATAGAGTCGCACGGCGGAGGCTTAAAGTACGACGCGTCCTGTTCGATCGGGAGGCCTTTTTGTCTCGCGGTGTCATTAATAATGCATAGCAGTGCGCGGAACGGCTGATAGGTATAGTCGGCGTGCGAAAGCAATATCTTGCGCCATTAATATCCACGGAAGGATAGAGCATGCCCGTGCTGCTGCGGCCTCGAATGCATTCTATTATACTCGGAGCTGCGGTGTGTATATCGATATACGTACGGGACGACCCTCGTCCTTCCGCATTATCGACCGAAATCGACCGTCCGCTAAATAGAGCCAGCGGGCTTCCCGGAATCGCGAATCGGCCGTCATTAATCTTCTTCGATTTATCGCCGATCCAAGCTTGATTGAAACGGCCGGTCCCTTGTCGCGTGCTCGGAGAAGGCGTCGCTCGCTCGTGAAAAGTCTATCACAAATTAAAGGATCTAAAATTCTATCAGGCGTTTCCGAGGGTCCCCAAGATACTCTTAAGCCGCCGGTTCGTAAATGATTATCCATAGAATCGAAATTGTCTCGTTTGCACGCGCAGCGTCCATCGCCCATTCTCCTCGGCGGAACGTTCTTGTTCCGCGAAGCAATTCACGTAAACGACGGCCGAATTAAGCCCCGGCCCATTGCCGATGCGAACACGTTTCCGATACAAGGCGAAGTATTTGAAGGAACCCGATACCCTATTAAGCATGTTGTTCCCCTCGTACTCCACGCGCTCTTCCATTGCCCGTAATTTTATTTCGGCCGCGCCGTTTCGACGATCCTCCATACCCCTGCGACCGTCGTTGGATTCTTATCGGGAATTTGTAGGATACAAGGGGTGCTCGCTGGTGCGCCGGGACCGGGCGATGCGTTTCGTTCCCTAGTCGATACGTTCGGTCAACGGCGGATACGGAAATGCCTGGAGACGATGGTCCTCCAGGTCTCTGTCTTTCCGTCCCGTCGTTGGAACGAGCAATGCATATTTTAGCGAGCACGGCCGGCGAAACGCCGCGCAAACTCTCGCCGGGATAATTTCGATCGTCTCAAGTTTTGCCGGCCCCGATTAAGCCGCCCTCCGCGTCCGTGGGGAATTAGAGATTCATCCGAAACAGAGGGAGAGGAGAATTGGAAAAAGAATAGAGATAACAGAGGCGGATCCGGCTCGTAATAAAGCGACGTCGCGCATTGTTACCGATGCATGGAATATAAAGCGGCCGCAAGTGGCTCGAATATTTCCGTGGCGTAGCCGTGAATTATGCACCGGTCGCGAGAGATCATTCCTGGCCTTTCCGTTCCGCTGATCATCTTGCAACTTTATTCGCCGACGCGTGGATTTATCACCGGCCATCAGCTTGACCCGGGCAAATTCATTTTTGGCGTCGCCGCCGCCGCCGCCGCTGCTGCTCCGAGCCCGGGACATTTTATATCCCTGTTACGACCGCGATTCCATCGGGAGTGGTCGGTTTTTATAGCGCGGAAGCTTTCGTTCGTCGAACGACCGAACGCATCGCGTCGGGGCCAAATTAAGCTCTCGAAACTGTCGATGAATTTTTCTTTTTTTTTCTTTTTTCTGCCTCTCAATCAAAAACGCGACGCACCGAACGATCCTCGATACGGAAGCGTTTCGATCTCAGTCCACCTTGCGCGATATCTTTCGCTCCGTTCCGGACAACCTTTAGCCCCGCTGATCGAACGCATTCCCGTGGCGCGCGGTGCATGCATGTTTCATTTCGCGACGCGATCCAATTACGGAGCAGCTTCGAATGCCCGCTGCGGAATCAGAATGCCGTCGATAGTCTGAGTTATTGCCGAATATCGATTTCCTCTGGAAGAAGCAAACAAGCTCGCGTTTGTTGCTCCGGGAAAAACAAAGTCGATCTCCGGCTGTTTGCGCGCCGTGAAAATACATCCGCACGCGCGCGCTCAGCGTTTCCACGATGCGATGAACGGTACACGGAGGGAGAACTCGTACGAGATAGAGGGGAGAAAAAAAAAGAGGAAGAGCGGGACAGAGTGCACAGATACGCGGGAATCGTGTACCTGTTATCTGGCGAAACCGCGATCTCCCTGATAATAGCCGGGCCACGAATTTTCATTGACACGGCGGGTGCAACGCGAGTGCACTTATCGCGCGTCAAGAGTCCTATCGACGAGCGACAAAATTGGCGGAGCGCCAGCCGGCTCGCGTTGCCCGCGATTCCCTCGTGGGTCTCCGATGCGCCCAGCGTTTTGTTGAAAAAAAAAGAAAGATTGAACGAAATAAGAGGAAAAGCAAAAAAAGGTTGAAAGCCCGGGGCGGTGATATACGCGTTTCGAATAATGAAATCGAAGGCGGCCGCTACGCTTTCAATCGATTCGAGAATAAACTAGTGAAATTCCATCTGATTTCCAATAATCGCATAGGTGAAATTTTTTTCCACGCCGGGAACACCGAGGCAGAAGATTCGCCGCGATCCCGTGGCCGCATTCCGCGACCCGTGATTCCAGGATTCCGGAAGGGCTGCGCAAATTAATTGGATCGAATCATCGAGCGGATAGCCGAGCGGCCGCGTGTATCGGAAGCGTTACTTTTCCGAGCCGATCGGGCGTCATCGCGCGAAATCAATTTGCGGCCGGGAAACCGGTGCGCACCGTTTTCAATAAATACCGCGGCGGTCGACGGATATATATTCTTCGGTGTGAAACGGTCGTTCGTTCGCGTCCCCGTGGAATACGAATGCAGCTGAATGGTTAACGACAGCTAATGATCCCTGGGAAAGTGTCGCGCGTGTAAAATTTCGACGCCTCCTACCAACGGACCGTCTAATCGGTTCATCTGGTATTCGTCCGTCGCGCTTCTAATTGCTCGCTAATAGGACACGCGTTTGTTAATTGCGATTGCAGCGTGCTAGCAAATATCGATGAATTCTAAGCCAAATCCGATCGATACGCCTCTGCTCCGAATTATTTTCCCCGGCGAATCTGGTACGATTCCAATAATATCAACGAATTCCATTGAGAGTAACCGTTTCACCGGTTGACGAGCGAAAATCGTTGGAGCGGCCGAACGATCGCCTCGGAGGCGAAGTTTCCAGCGGAGTTCGAAGTTCGACCTACGGTTCCTTGCACATCATTGTCGTTACTCTCGAAACTCCGAAGTTGCTCCTTTGTCTCCGACGCTGTACCGTCTTCCACCGCCCCCTCGAAACGGCGTCCGCCTTTTTTTCCCCTTAAATTCTCGACGGATACGCGCGCGTTCCTCCCGACGGAATTCGATTTGGCAGCCGTACGCGGTGAATTTCTTGCCAAAAACGATCGCGCCGGCTGTTTCGTTTCCGAACGTTTGGCCCATACGCGCGGCCTCGATCGGCCGTTTCGCGTCGGCGAACGCCCGTCCAACCTGTAATCTCTCCACCGAGTCGAAATAACGGATAAAAGCGCGAATGTAGCGAGCAAATGGTCCGTCCTCCCATTACGTAACTCCGTTTAGTGGCGAATTATACAGGGAACCTTTCTTTCTCTCCCGATCGTCCTTAGAATATTAAGTCGAGCGCTATTCGAAGATCGCGCATTGTATTAAAAGTAATGCGATCGAGCGGAATGGCCAACGAATTTCCCGACTTATAACCGGATGTGCTGGATCAAGCCGCGTTAAGGGGGACGGATAATCTGGGGGGGGGGGGAACGACCTTTGTGCTTATAAATTAGACTGGCGCTGGAAATAAAATCATCAGCGGGGATCAGCGTTCGCAGAGGCGGCACCGTGCTGCGCTCAATACGTAACACGTACTTTTCGAATCGTGACTCTCTTCAGTCTTTGAACGCTCTTCGGGGAAGCGTCGCGATCCGGTCTGTTTCCCCGGGGAAAAGAAAAATACGCGAGTCATTTTCGTGGATAAACGACTCCTCCGCCGCGCGATATTTACCAGGCGAAACGCGCGGCAGAGAAATAATATACAAAGCGAAGCGTTGGTTAACTTTAGTAGCGTTGCAACGCAGGCGTGTCCCTTTCGCCCCTGACAATTTTCAAGCATCCGAAGGAAAGCTCTGAAAGCTACCACCGCGTTCCATCGCTCATCCGACACCTGTGCTTCGCGACGGAAGCACATACTGGAGACCCTCGCGCACTTTCGCAGCGATACAGCGACATCGAATTAATCAGAGGCTTGACGGGAGAGCGGCAGAACCGTCGAGCCGAAGCTTCGCGAGTCTCATTCGAAGCGAACGGGAACTGCGATGACTGCCCGTGGGAAAACGCGGCGAAGTCGATCGATCAATTTCCAGCGACGTGGATGCGCGTTTCTCTCTGTGCCGCGAGGGAATCCTCCGGAGACGGGCGGCGAAGGAGCTCCGTCTGAAAGAAGCGTCGGACGAGGGGGGAAAGGGTCGAGGGCGACGCGATCGGAGGAAAATACGAGGAACAGATCGCTAAACAAATAGGAACAGCGAGTGACGGATTGAAAGGAGAAATTGATGTGTAGTGGGAACGCCGAGGGGCTGACGAGATAAATAGAACGGGAACGTCGGGGAAATAGAAACTTCTGAAACGAATGTTACCGAGAGGAGCTAAGGATTTTTCTCGTATTCCCGCTCTGGTATTCCGTGCGCCGTCCTGCCGAAGAAACGGTACACTTATTTATTGGACGGTAATTTAAAGAAAAGCTAGAGGTTCGTAAAAGGACCAAGAGGATTGGCGAATACACGATTCGGTGCTTTCCACGGCGTTCTCGATTCCATCGGGGTGCGCTGCCCAAGGTGGTCGGCATTGTTCGGCCACAACGTTCCCCCGGACAAGCTGTACCGCCACCCCTAACGAGCAGGAAGGGTGCGGGTGCCTTGGACTCGCGCCGACCCTGTTCTTCGTCTACCCCTGCACGTACGTTCTCTTATATCTGTACGAGAGGAGGACGAGCGGCAACGAGTCGAGGCTGTAATGGGATTCTATTTACAGGGGTCGTGCCCCGGCTAGGCAAACACTCGGTCCTCCGCCTTCACCTTCTTCTTCTTCTTCTTCTTCTTCTTCTTCTTCTTCTCCTCTCGATCCATCGAACGTTCCAGCGCGTGTGCTTCTTGCCACCAGTTTCTCGCTTTCCTCGGCAAGAACAATGTCTATTCAGTGGTGTGGAGAAGTATCGATAGTTTCCCATAGCTGGACCATCGGTCATCGATAGTTATCTGATTGCTTCATCGATTCCCGGGATCGTGCCGTTATTACCAGGAATTCCTTAAACGCGCAGCTACGTTTGTTGCGCAAATTCTCGTCCCTCCACCTCGATGCGACACGATCGCGCCCCAGTTCCATTTTCTTCACCGAATTCGAACGAAGAAGACTCATGCGAAAGGCGAGCCAGCCTCCCCCGTGGCTCGGTATTCCTCTCAGCCCTTCAGGATCGTTTTTCGTAACGGTACACGGCCGTATAGTTCCCCGTGGAAATTGAGGGCCGTGCCTTTAAGACGATGCTTCCGTACGAGCGGGCTTACACGTTGCAGGCACTCTTCACCTGCTCGCCATTTCGAGGTTCTCGCGATAATGCCGCTCCGTTTCCGCGACAATGACGAAGGGGACGAGCCTCGGCAACGCAGAAATTGACTCCGCTCGTTGCACGGTTCCCGATCGAACGTTCCTCCTTTCTTTTGCTCTGAATTCTTCATCGTACACTCTCCTACGCTCTCTAGCCCCCCCGGCTCTCCGCCGAGTCGCTGGGAAGCTTTTACGATTTCACGGTCGCAAATTTCCACCCCGGAGCAGGAATTCGACGCGATCTTAGCGCGACGCAACGACAGACTTCCAGCGTCCCGGAATTCGAGACGAGATTCGGCGTTCCGACCCGGCAATTTCCACTGCTCGAGCGTCGTCGCGACTATTCCGACCCGCCTCGGGACTCCCGTGATCGATCACCGCGAATCCGGCGCGCCGCGACGCCACTGCAATTTTCTTCACGTATCCGCTCGACTCGATTTCGGAAACATTTCCGTGCAAGAAACGTCCGTCCCCTACTCGCCCCCTCCTTATTACGGAGGAAACGTTAGCTCTCGCAAGCTTGTCATTAGTTCGCGTGGAATAATGAAAAGGCGGATTATAGTATTAGGTACGGTGTTTGCCGATACACGTTACAAGAGCAATATCGATCCCCCGTGGCCTGATACCCGAGATGGTGTACCGATATCGGCTAGCTGCAGCGAAGAAGACAAACAAGAGCTCCTTTTATCTCCCGGTCTTCCTGTTCGACGGATGCCACGGAACCGTAATTCGCCCTCGATTCGATCGCTGATTTTCAAGAGCTGCCGACCGAGCCCGCTGCGTGTGGAATATTAGATATTATCTCGAGGAAGGCCCTCGAGAAGCAGCAAGAGATTATTCGCGAGTCTCAGCTTGCTTCTATCGAGGACTACGTGTCGGCCCGAGGAGAGTCTCGCCTCTTAAAATCTGCGAAAACGTTCGTGCGGCGAACGGGATGGAATCGCGAGGAACGAATTCCTCCTCTCGATCGCTCTGCACGGAGAATCTATTCGACGGAATAAGCGTCTTTATCCGATAAGAGCGCGATTTTGAAATTGTAATGGTTCTCCGCGATGCGAGGCGAAAACGAGTTGTCGCTGAATCGGAAAGATCGAGCGGTACCTCGCGGAAGAATAGAGGCGAACGATTTCCGGAAGATTCAATCTCCGTTTCACCGTGAAAAGGACAAGAAAAACTGGAGAGAGGACATCGACCCTGGGTACCAGTAAGAAAAGAAGGAAAGAGAATCAAACTCGAGAACTCGAAGAAAATGAAACTGTAAGAGCGCAACGGTTCGAGACAGGGCCCGGGCGGAACGGTTGCGAGAAAAAGCACGCGGCGGAAAGGGCGGAGGAGCCGGCAAGTATGTTCGAGAGTTTCTTGTTACCGCCATGGATCGCGGCGCGGATCCTTTCTTTCGCCACGTCCAAGAGACCTCTCCGCCCACTTCGTCAGTGTGGACGCGGCCTTAAAGCTGGAAACGCGCGACGTCCTCGTCTCCCTTTTCCTATTCTTTGTCCGGCCACGTTTAAATTAGAAATACCTTGGCGGTAGATTGCCGCTGCTGGCTGGCGACAAAGCAGAAACAAGAGTTAGCCGCGCGGAGGTAACACGAGCGGTGAAACTCGATCGCGACTGTTAATCGACGGCGTTCTTACTTGGAAAACTCGGAGAGCCTCAGGAGAGCGGCGATTCTTTCCGTTCGCAAAAATTCCTCCCTTCGTCCCTCGAGAAAAACGCGCGCGGATAAACGTGGAGAGCTGATACGCTGAAAGCGAGGCTCTGAACTTTTGTTCAAGCTGCATGCGCGCATTGACGCGGCGAGCCACGTCGCCACTCTTCGGAGTGTCGCTTTATTGCGTCGCTGTCTCGCGATTTAAGGGGTCGAGGGCAGCCACGGAAGTAACCCTCAAAGTAAATGCGGTTCCGCGTTACGTTTCGAGGGTCAAGGGCCATTAGTCCCTCGCCTTGGAAACCGGATCGGGAAAGAGTTCGCGATTGAAAGCGCTCTTCCCTTTTTTCCCCGTGCTGACTCGCATAGGTAAACTCGTTCTTCCAAACGCTGTCGCTCGAGTACGCACCACTGTCGTGAATAACGTGAAGAAAAATAGCGGAAAATGATAGGAAAAATCGTGAGACATTTCTGCCCGTTGCGGTGAGCCGGATCGCGTGCGCCCGATCGCAGACTGACTCGTACTACTAGCTCGATTGTCCATTCCGCTCGCGCGCGGCATACCAAGGAAGGAAGTAACGTTATTCCATGTCGTTTGGGACAGTTTTAGTCACCTTTAACGAGGGCATTAAATGTCTCCAGAGTGACGAGCACGAATACACAAGTTTATTCGAGCCGCCGGATCAAATTGGAAAACGACATTTCCCTTCAGAGATCGGGGCAGAAGAATGCCCGTTCCAGCATGAAATTCTATTAAGCGCCGTCAACGATCGGCCTGCGAGGACGCTGAAAGATGGAACGCAGCACGTAAGAGTGGGCGGAGGGAAGGGAGAGAGAAGGGTGGCCTGAAGAGAGAACTCGAAATCGTTGGGATGATTAAAAACGTTCGCTGAAAGGAAAAATGTAGACCAGTCCTCTCTAATTAATCGCGAGTCGAGGGAGATTCCGAGCGACCTTTCCCTTCCCCCGTTTCTCCCTTCTTCCGTGTAAAACGCGAACGCACCGACGATCGATGGAGCGTACCCGCAGCGCGATCGTACCGTCGCATTTCAGTTTTCTCAATGCTTTTCGACCTATTTGTTATCCGCCTACCGGCCCATCTAACGTCGATATCTCTTTAAGCGATGAGGAAGACGCTCAATAACCTTGGAAGGCTGTTCTCGTTTCGTCCCCGTCGACCATCGGGGTCCACTTCGCGTCGTTGTTGGTGACTCGATCCTGGGACCCTTAAAAAATAAAAAAAAAACACACAATTCATTGGCATGAAACATCTTTGAACTGTGCCAGCGATACCGCCGGTACGTTTCATTATTTCAGCATCCAGATAACCGAGCAACGTGTCCCGCATGGATCGCGTTCCAACGATGCAACGATTCCCCCCGTCCGAGCAACCCTTATCGTTCAGCTGACGCGTTTCTCGGGGCTCCGGCGATCGTGTCTCCTCCTTCGGGTAGTTTCCGCCAGCAGACTGCGTGCCACCACGGGTAATCACGTGCACGAACTAATTTCTCTGGCACACGCTCCGTGCGGCCGGCTTCGAAGCGCGACGCCAGCAAACGTGCCGAGAAACTCTTATGTCTGCCGCCCGTGTTCCTGATCTACGACCGAGAACATCTTCAGGATTATTGAAACGGGGGATTTCGTACGTGAACGCGTAACGTCGAAATTCACGGCGGGAGATTCGAGCGTGAGCGCCGGCCAGAAAATGGCTTTCGAATAGATCGTGTCACCTCTATCGCTCGTCCCTCTGCTCCCTTCGTTTGCTGGCTGGCGCGCAGCGTTAAGTACGCGTTTAGTGGCGACACGCGTTAACACTGTCGCTCGCTAATCTCGTCCGGCGTCGATTAAACGATCGGTGTCCACGCGCTGCGTTCTCGTGGCGTCTCGTTCGCGCCGCTGTTCCGGCAATCGCGATACACCGAGCAGAGCTGAAACAAGCGTAGCGAGTCGAAAGTTTGTGGTAGCACGCCTCAAAGCTTTCCGTCCGCTTCACGCGAAAGGAAACCCGAGATAGAACGGCGTCGATGTTGAAACGAATTCGCCGGTTACAGAGTTACCGGCGTCGTAGAATCTTAATTCTGTCCAACAACGTCGTCTAGCTGCCGTCTATCCGAGAGGCGAATAAATGAAATTATCCCGGAACGGAAAAGCATCGGTTAAGAAGTTTGGCCGCGAGATGCTCGAGCCCACAGGCGCAGCCACCCTGTTGCAGCCACTCGTTACCATTGTAAACTCCGTTCCGCCCCTCCTCGGTCGGAGTGTTTATTTAGCTTAACACTTGCTAATGCTTCTCCCGTTGCATTCCTCGTGCTGTTTATACTTCGCCTAGCCGGAGTTCAAGGGGAGAACGCAGCAGGGGGTGGCCGAAAGAAAGGAGGCCATGTTGTTTCAGTTCCTCCCTTCCGCGATACCTGCTCCTCCGTGAGTTCGAACAATTGAAATTGAAAAGAACTGGAACGGAATCGTGTTATCAGAACGCACTAGATCGCGATGGATCGAAGCAGTTCCACAGTTTCCCCCGACATGAATGGAACTCCGCCCGTAATACGGACTTGTTAACCCGTGCCACGTTCAAACGAATTTCTTGCTTTCGTTAACGGTTCGCGATTGGTAAGGAAAACGACGAGGTTGTTCGTGGAGGCGTTCGTGAAAGCGAGGTCAAACAAATAGTACGATCTAGGTGGAGGGAGCAGCGTCGTCTAATAATAGTTCGAGTTCGTGCTACCCAGTTGTAATCCACGGGAAGCCGAAATAGAAAGGTTGAAAAGCCTGGAGGAAGGGGAAAGTGCATCCAACGGGACAGAACTAAATCGGCATAATGAAGCGGGAGAAGCTCTCTATTTTTCGCTAATCTGATTTCCGATTAGAATCGCTTCGCTCGGAACGAACGCTCCTCGCAGCAGCGTGAAATCTCTCGCAGCGATTCTCGAGACTACGGAGTAGTCTCACGAGGTCGTGCGTTCGCAATTCGAAGGACAATCGACAGTCTGGACACGCGACTTCGTTATTCACCGGAGGATAGCCCGAAGCGAGAGAACAAGAATCGCTGGCCATTCAAAGGCAACAATGGCGCGACGCTGTTGGGACGAGTCTCTCGCCAGAAATTTTCGGTCCGGCCGCTACTCTTTTAAAGTCGCCCCGTGTCCCGTGTTTGCGGAACGTTTGCCAGAAGAAGAACGGTCGAAGAAGCGCGCTTTTCCACGTCGCCGAGCGCTGGAGATCGGTACCTAACGCGAGATTTACGACCGTGTCCCTCGCTGGACCCACGATTCACCGAACGATAAATTAACGACGAAACAATTTTTCCGCAGAAGGGTTGCAGGAACCCCCCCGCCGTGCTGTCGCGAAATCGAAATCGGTGGTTGGTCGATGCATCGTTTGGCCACCTGCTGCTAAACGCAATAAAGGCTCCCCCTTTCCTCCAGGCTTCGCGCGGAACAAAATTTTCCGTCACGAGGGCAACTCATCGAACGGGGAGGAACGAGTCTGGTGAAACGTACTCGCGATAAATTGCCCAGAACGAGGAGGGGTCGGTCGCGTGTAAACGAGCCAGTAAGTTCGTCGCGCGAGGAAAAGAATCTCGGCGCGGAAGCCGCGAGATTGGCAAAGCTGAAATTGTGACGTGTCTATCGCGCGGGGATGGGTGGTGGCTCGTTAAACGCTTCGGAGCATTCTTCCACCGGCGTTTATTACCCCGTCTTCGCTTCCCCGACCCTTGTCCGCCGAGCTCGCGATAAGTTTTATATCCATTGTCTGGGAGGAGGCGACTCGAAAAATCGCCGACAATTCCAGCCGGTCGGACTGGAAGCGAAAGTTCACCGACCAGGAGTCGACCTGTCATCCATCTTTCGCCACCCCCGCGCCCGGGTTCTTCGGAAAATTCAGGAGTCGCCGAGGGATCGATTAAGTCTTTGTACGTAATCGGAGAATGCTTCACGTTTCCCTGTAACGTGGCTCGGTTCCGTTCCATTTACGACGCGCCGATATTGTACGGATAATTTGGGTAACAATGTTACTATCCAATAGAGGGTAGTACAAACTCGGCGACACACGACGGATATGCCAGCTAAAGCGCCGCCTAATTTCGGCCCCGAATACATTCCGATAGCGTGCGCACTTGACACGACATTACGGATGCGCGGTATAACCGATCCGGACATTTCTATTCGCGATTATTAATAGTCACGCGAGAACTATCCAACTTGATCGGCGCTCGCGTATTTCGTGCTACGTTTCAGGCAGCAATGGTATCGTCCGGCGAAATATAAAACAGATCGGGGGCAGGATAGTGAAATTTTCTGGACGTTTCATAGATTCCGTCGATTCGGAACTGTGATTCGCGGGATTGCCAAAAAAATGGGCAGGTTTGAACCGATTCCAGCCACACGGGCGCAGAGAGATACATTTTGCTGGTAAATAAAATATCGTGGCGGACTAAAAAGAACCTGGGGGCAATTTATCGAACGTCGTGCTACAGTTATGCGCGACTCACACCCTGTATCCGTCTCGCGTTTTTCCCTATTTTTTTCCCCCTCCCATCCTCGCCATTGCCCAATGTTCCTCTTTTTGCGCCCTCGTCGTGACTCTCCGTTCTTTCCCTCCAGTGGCACTTTTCTCATATTTTTTTTTTTTGTTCAACAAACGCTGCACGGCCGCTCGTAAATTGCCGGATGAAGAATTGCGGGCGAATTATTGTGAAATTACGAGTCGACCGATATCGGTGCGCAACGATGCCACGCGTCGGATTAACTTCGTAAGTAGATTTGTCGTCGTTAACGACTATCGACAACGGCAACGAAATGGAAAAACCGAGCACGCGAATCCCCGTGTACGCATACGTGTGTGTCCCCGCGAATCGATGCGGCACACGAACCCGTCGTCGATATAATGAATCGGGCCAGTCTTTTATTTTGACAGAAAGGCAGCTTCCAATATACGCTCGACGAATAACGAGCTGAAGCGTTCGCGTCCCGATCACCTGTCGAGATCGTGTCTGCAGTTTATCGATCCTCCAATCGGGGAAACGAAATACAGGAAGAAACTTCTCTCCGCCGCTTCGCGAGGGAATACATCTTTTTTCTTCTCTCGCCAAGGAAATTTATCCCGGTGCGAGATCAACGTCAACGACTTGCTGGAGACAAAATCCGACGGACGGCCTTTCGTCCCGGGGACAAACGTGCACATTGAAAGTAGCAGTCGCCGTTTTAAGGCACGCCAGAGAGTAGCTCGGTACAGTTTCGCTCACAGGGCAGAGGAAACCGCAGTATTTGCGAGGCGCCACCGGAAACCGCAAGGCCTCGGCTGCCCTGTATTCCTAATTCCCTTTGTTTCATACCTTCAACCGCGATGCTTCGCCGACGCTACGAAGCAAACATCAGCTTAAATCCCATGATGCTGCATGAAATACAAAAATCATATCCCACTGAGGATAGGAACAGAAGCTGGCTGGATCAGTCCCCGTTCTTCCTATCCGTTTCGCTGATTGAGAAATAACTATTACTCAGTTTGGCGGGCTGGAAGGGGAAACGCGAAGTGTTTCGCACCCTCTTCTATTTACGAGACTTTAGTTAGCGGCTGTACGTACGATCGTAACGAACGGGGAAGGAGTTTGAGCCGCTCTAGAAAAGTTGCCCGGGTTTTACGGTTAGCGGGCAAGTTCGTGAATTACCGGGAACAAATCGGCCAACTTTTCCCTGGCCGTCGTCGTTTCGCTTCCTCGCTAACGATCTGGCGCGAGTTCTCGCGCGCTTCGTAGCTCGACACGGCGTGCTCGCCGATCGAGTCGAATCGGAAACTGTCGGAGGGACGCAAGAGTCACCGGATCAAGGCAAAGATCCGTGGACGATTGAAAGGAAAATAGCGGCACCGGGTGACGGTCGATTATATTCGATACGCGACCGGTCGATTGGAGTGTAAAAGAAAAGGTCCGCCCCTTTCGGCCCATTGATCGTGATTAAATGTTTATCGGAACGGAGCGGTAATCAGCTGTGCACAGCTGCAAAATAACTTGCATCGATGAACGGCTGGAAGCGCGATTCGACCAGCAGAATCGAGACGGTGCGCGAACCGGCGAACGAACAAAGATGCGAACACGCGGAATCATTCTGCGGACGATACGCGAGCCCGCATTAATCGTTTCCCAAAGGGTTGAAAGCACGCGATATCGAAGCTTCCGGCGCGTAGAGAATTATGATGACTAGCCGGAAGCTGCTCGATCGAAATCGTCCAGCCGATGCTTCGTAATAAAAGCCGCCCGACGGCGGGATAATGCGTTTAATTGCGATCTGAGCAGCCGGTAAGGAAAAGTTTATTTTTATTAGTTCGATCTCGATGACAGTTTTACGGCCCTAGCTTCCCTACGAAGAGGAGTTAAAAAAGCTTTAAACAGTTGCACGAGTACCTCCCCTCCGATGGCGCAATAATCGTTAACCCCAGAGAGAAAGGAGCGGAAGCGAGATTCGAGGGTGGTTTCGTCGCGGGTCACGGGACGATCAATTATCGAAGAGGTCAGGGAGGAGCCGAAGGGTCGGTCGCATGCTTAACACGGGGTTGCGCCACGTCACAAGCCGTCAGTGCACCGCGGGAACTATGAATCAAGCGAACGACGTGGGCGGTTGCCGCAACCCCCAGTTCCAGGCCAGCTCGAACAGCCGCCATCGCATCGCGTCAGCCCGAGGGCAACGTAGCAACGCGCTATTTGTTATTTTGCTCTTTCGGCGACGCGTTCATTAATCAACCTCGTCGCTCGGCATGTTTCATCCCTCGTAGCGGTCGTGACACGCCGCCGCGACGGACGCCTTTTTCTTCTACACCGTTTTCACTTTTCCTCCGCTCTCCCAGTGACCCGATCAATCTCATCGAAGCTGTTTCGATGCTTTCCTCTAAAGCATCTCGCGTTTTCTAAACCTATTTTGTGGACGAATCCCAGGAGACATCATCTTGCTCAGTTTTTTCTTTTTCAATAACGCACCCCTTACCTCGCGCGAGGCAGTTTTTCTTCTACCCTTCGGTTCTCGGTGTTCAACCCCGTAATCCGAAGCCAGTTACCGGCGACAATTGCGTCGCAATTCCTGCATAAATTCGGGGGCCCGGTGAACTCGACCCGGGCCGAGAGCTGCTCCCGCGAGTGCCATTTAAATTTGAATTTCGCCATCGGTTCGCACGGCTAATCGTTAAATGACGTTTCGCAGTGAGGACCACGCGCGGCGGCCTCCGGCAACATGGGAATACCGTGGATATCCACCTTTCGCCCTCTTTCCGACCGCCACCTCGTCCCCATTTTTTTGCTCGTTTTCAGTCTGTACCTCCCTCCCTCCACTGTCTCTCGGCTCTTCCGTAGCCCAATTCGCCCCGGCTCGACCGCGCTCCGTTTCTAGGCTCGTACGCGCGCACATACGTAACCGGTTAATAACGAATAGACACGCCGGGAGCGCGGCGGCGAGAATCCGACGCTAAATCCTCTTGCCTCGAAGTAAATTTCAGGCAACGGCAAATCCACAGCCGGCTCCCGGTCTTTCGACCGCTTTCAACTGGACGCGCAAAAGCACTTTAGCTATGGACTCGAATTAATTTCGCCGCGATTTAATCCATCCGGCCACCGCGCGGCAATTCTGCTTTTCCGAAAAATCCACGGTTTACGATTAGGTGTTGGCCGTTTGCGAAGATAACCGTAAGCTGGACGATTCTTTCCTAGAAACGCTAGTGAACTGACGCGCAAAATTTGAGACGAAAACACGCCTCGATGCCAGCAATAGCGAAAGCCCGTTTTTCGAACGAAACAATTTCCCTTGTCGTTTTTTTGGGCCGTTCCTGAGGCGTACAGGCGCTCAGTGGTTTGCCAGAAAATTACCGACACCATAATTAATGAACGCAACATCACCGCCGCGCGTTTATTACTGCCGTTATGGAGTAACAAGAAATTATTAATCAGCCTGCGGTAGACGAGAGCTGTAAGGGCGTCGCGGCAGCTGCGTTTTCCGTGGCCCGCATCGATGCTGCTGATGGGGCAATAGGTCGCGGATAGAGGCGAAAAATAAATTCGCTTCGACGACGGCGAGATACGAGGAACCGCACCGCCGACGTTTCTCCATACATTGACCCGGTCTACTGCGCGGCCGACCACGGGTCGGAGATCCCAAGGCGTTGACTCGTACTACTCGGCACCTTTCGTAGCGAACGACTCGACTTTTAAAGCCGGATGGAAATGACGATGTCGCGTGCTGCATAGCGTAGAATTAACCCTCTCGAATCTCGACGCTACGGTCGCGGGATAGGCCGGTTCGGGCGGGATCCGTACGAAATGCCGCTGCTAAAGATCGTGCGGACCGACACGGTAAGTTTCGACTAACGCCGCGCCGACGACGACATTGATGGAAACGTATTAAATGTCCGGAGGCGGTCTCGCTGCGGCGTGAAACATCGAGGATAATTCGAGCGTCGCGTTTTGCCTCCCGTCGGGATGCTGTAATTACGCCGAGCACGCTAGTCGAAACGCCGGTCGCCGCCGGAACGGAAACGGCGTTGAAAAATAGCGAAACGGAAGAAACGCTGCTAGATTGAAAGGGGACCGGCTTCTTTGCGAATGCAAATGCGGAAGGTCTTTGGTATTAAGCCGCGAAGCTGCGATGGACGTGGAACAAGATGCAAATTCCAGCGGACTCGTTTCAGATTCGTAGCTTGCGATTACAATTGCACGCTCTGTCTCTCGTCGGTACTTTACCATTTTTTCCCCAAGCATACGAAACATTCACTCTTTGGAATCCATCGCGACACAATAAACAAACTTGCCGGTAGAAATTGCGATTGTAACGTTTAGAATCACTGGCGACCCACTTTGTCGTTGGCTCTCATCTGGACCCCAATTTACGAATTACGCGACCATCGCGAGGCCAGCGGCTCCGGGTCAAACGACCAGACGTGTAGGTTTCGTGTCCGGGTGTCCCCTCTCGGACCAGCGAAATCCTTTTCGCCGTGCACGATTATTAGAGGATCCCTGTAACGAGAACCAAGCGTGTGCAGGAGCCGTTACGGGGTATACGAAGCCAAAGAACCGACAGCGGCTCCGTTATTATTATTCTCCCTGCGGACCGTGGTATAATGGAACGACGTTGCATTGAACGTGTTCGTCGCATTCGACCGAGGCCGGATACAATACGGAGCTTTCGCGCAAAGAAAGCGACGCGAAAGGCCGGGGAGGTCTCCAACCCAGGGTTCTCTTTTTTTTTCTTTTTTTAATAATAACTGAATAATTTCAGTTGCTTGATCTTGCACGAGTCGATTTGAATGCGAGCTAGGGAACCGTAATGGGGGCGTATTGTGCGTCGCGGCGACGAGATACATTGGATTAAACACGATGAACTCTGTGCCGCGCCGCGCCCGTCCCTGGCATTCTATGGACGACGGATTTGAGATTGTCCGCCGGTGAGCCCGTTTGATTCACGGTGTCCTGCTGCGATACGGAGGATTTCGTGAGCTACGCGAGCGATCAATGAAAGAGAAACGAACGAGGAGTCCGCGGGGGAAATTGTATTATCTTCTAATTCGGTGCGTCATTGCAGAGGATTTATCGATTTTCGAACCGAGTTCTTTATAGCCCGCGCGGGAATAAAACTCTTTGACGAAATCAATTGTTTCAAGCACCTCAAAGGGGATTGCGCTACTCCTGGTATATTTTCATTTGATCGGTCAGCTCTGGAACATCTGAAAGGGAAAGAATGCTTTTTCCGTTCCCTCTGACGGTACTACCTTTCCCTGGCTAGTCGAACGCGTCGAAGGGACTCGAATGCTTGCAGTTCTACGTCCGTCGTAAAAAAGAAAGAAACAAAAGCGGAAAATCCTCTGAATACACATTTTCCAATAATCGACGAAGCAGAATTCCGCGATCGAATAAAAAGCATACATTTTTGTATCCGCGAACGCGTTTCGCTGTCAGAGATGGCAATGAAATTTAAAACACATACTTCCTCGGCGGGTGTCGTTTCTCGGGAGGGTGAAAAGCACAGTCCTCGAAAAGTTTATTAAAACTCTGACGGGATTCGCTGAAAGTTTCACGGGAACTTGGAGGCACGTAGCCGGATGGAAAGTTCGAAAGTGGCCGCTTTAAGAATTCTCTTTCGCTGGCACAGATTTAGCCGTCACGAAATTCATTACCTGTTAGATTTTTCCACGGACCGAGCCACCTCGTTCTTAATTTACCCCTTAATCACCTTTTACATATTCCATCTGTCGCACCCCCCCCCCACCCCCGGCTACAGTGTAAACGAATATCCGACGAGCTTTAATCAACAGCTAAGCACCAGGGATTTAGTGCAGCGATCTTATTAATGGTGGTAACGTTTGTTTTCAGTGAGGGAAGTTACGTTGTCCGAGCTCAGGGACTCGATAGCGAGGTTACGGGAGAGGGTGAAGCTAGTATGCCGAACGAGGGGTTCTCCGCCCCCGAGGGTGCACTGGCTGAAAGACGGCGTACCGTTGCATCCCCGCAGAGGCCTCAGGATTCAACACAAACGGTGAGCTTCTCTATCCCGCTCCGACTTCCGCAGAAACCTTCCGCCGAGTAACGGGAAACAACGTATCGACGTGCTCGCATTTTAAATAACGCCGGTCATAATGCGCGGGCGTTTCGCGTGCACGCGAAAAGCGGCTCGAGTAAATGACTTGTCGTGGCGTACGCGAAGCTATTCATTTGCAGCGAATACACCGTATATCGCGGAGCGACTTAATGGCAGCTGGAAGTCGAATTTCACGGAGCCGGGGCACACTGCGAGGCTTTTCCCGTAGCATTTATAACCAGAATAATGTACGACAAATTCACCTGTTCCCGGACTAATTCGCGATTAAGGGGGTCGTTTCATGTTTAGCACCGATATCTCGAGCAACGACCCGCGAACTTCCGCCGTTCCTCATCGTGTTTTACTCTGGAACGATTCGGCGGCCCTCGTTGCTCTTCCAATACCGTTGCCAGGAGCAATACACGCGCGTTCACATCGATTTTTGAGCGGCGGTGTCGCGTGTCCTCGGACGATCACACGATTGCCGTTATCGTGCTCAATTTCTTTCGTTGCCACTGTCGCGGCTCGACGCCTGCCGCTGCGGCTAGAATCAGCGGTCGGAAATGAAAGTGCTTCTTTCCTTGACCGTTTAGACAGATTCACAGAGGAAACGGCGGGAGTCGTTGTACGGTATTGCAGTTTCGCGCAGCGAACACGTGTCGAGAGCATTAAAACGATTGACAGTTTGTAAATCGGTCGTGGCTGCGCGAGGCGTTCGCACGGTCCTGGGGGGGCCGTAATAATTTCGCGCGGCCTTTCGGCCGGATTTACTATCCGCGGAGGAACGATTATAGCGAGAGAGCCGGCCAGCCCTCTTTCCTCCGATGACTCAACTGTTGGCAAGACTCTCGGCTCGCTGCTACTCTTTAAAGATGATGTATTCGTGTGCACGACCTCCCGCTGCTTCGGCCGAGAGTATATTGTAATACAAGCCGCGCGAGTTTCTTGTTCGTTTGCGCGCTTCCAAATCTCCGGCTCTCAGACTTGTCTCCCGCGCCGCCTCTGCTTTCTCTCGCGGTAACGCGCAAGCGGCGCGTCCCTTCTTATCGCGAGTTTCATTTTTATAGTGGCGAAAGAGTTTGTGGAGTTTGTTTCTGGTCAACGAATTATCGCAAGCGGAAGATGGAACTCAGTCTACTTTTGCACGCGAGGCGACGCGGGCACGGTGGACGACACGTTCGTGACCACGGTCCCTCTCCGACGGCGCAGTGTCGTAAAAGAAAAATCTCGCGACGATGCCGCGGCCAGGACGTCGTAGACCGGAAATAGCGTGTACTCCGTCGTAATTTTCAATTACTGTCCGCGACACAGACCGGTGGAGGCTCGTTCGTTCCGCACGAAGCACGAATCCTCGTCGTAAAATCGAACGTGACCGTGCCGCGTGTAGTCGCGCGTCCCGCGCTCGTAAAATCACCGCGCGACGCCGTTATCGCTCGAATTTCTCGATTAAAGGCACCTGATCAAGGGAATCCAACGATCCCGCGGAGATATCCCCGCGCGACCAGGCGCAATAACATTCGTATCAAGATTCCACGAGACGCGACCGGAGCGCGTTCAATGGCTCTCGCTTTTAGCGAAGGGCAAAACTTTGATGTCGCCTCTAAATAGAATCTATTTCACCGTCTTACCTCCTTCGTTCGTGTTTCTACGGCGGAAACAAGAAATTTCGTCTCGCCGGGAACGGTCCGACGGGAAACCGTTGCCCGACTAGCAAGCAAAAAGGGGGGCGGAGGGAATAACGGAAGGCGAGTCGTGAAAGGAGTCCCGACATCGCCTCGCGACATTCATTTTCCGCGAGCATTCAATTAACTTGAAAGCCCCGGACGCGGTTGAAAATTACACGTCAATCGAATTAAGCGATAAACAGGTTTACATGGAAGCGGTGACGCCTGATTCCACGTACCACCCAGGACCATCGGGGATACCGTTTACGCGGGGAGCTAAAAGTACCGGGAGCAAGGCAATTTACGATCCATACTTAGTCCATTCTAGAATCAAGTCTCCTTAATATTCCATAGAAGCATCTTCGGTATCAAAATTGAATTGAACGCCTGGTTCAAAACGGATTCGATATCCGGACAGGAAGACGAGTTCCACGCTCAAGTTCGATCACTGACCGACGGCTGGTGTCGGCAATTATTTCAATATTATCACGTTCGTGCGTCGCCGTTACGTAGAACCGTGCTCTTGGGCGTTTATTATCCAGCCGCCAGTAGTTATCTCGCTAATTTGTCATCCGTAAGCACCGGAGGGGTGAGTCGGCTGACAAAAGTGCACCGTCGCGTAAGAGCCCTTATCGAGAGTGCTTCCGCGCGACGTTCTTTGCACCCCCCTTGTACGTAAATTAACGGGTAAATGTTATAATTGCCAGCGAAGCCGCTCAAAGGAGTCGAGCCGCGGTTCCCGTGCTCCAAGAACACGCGAACACACCCCGTATTTTCATGGCTCTCCGCTCTTCCGTTCGAAAGCGAGCACCGCGAGGGTTTTCGATCCCTGGGATTCGCCTTCGAGGGCGCCCGCCCCTCCTCATTTTCCCATGACCGACAAGTGTATTGCCATTGAATTCCCATCGATCCGGTGAATGCCAGCC
This sequence comes from Holcopasites calliopsidis, assembly GCA_023838395.1. Taxonomy (NCBI): domain Eukaryota; kingdom Metazoa; phylum Arthropoda; class Insecta; order Hymenoptera; family Apidae; genus Holcopasites; species Holcopasites calliopsidis. The sequence goes on from JALHAQ010000011.1 coordinate 1,519,034, forward strand.
CGGCGAACGTTGTCCGACGCAGCGTGGAAACTATTACGTGATTGCAGGTCGGCAGAACGTATTTGGTCGCCGCCGTTTTCCGGATGTCTACCGTCGAACGGCTGCTTCCTTTGACTCTCCTTCGATCAATCGGCCGCCGCTCGGCATCGCCGACGCAGAAAATCTAATTGAAATATCGCTTTCGTAACCCTGGTCTCTGTTGCCTCGCAGCAGCTGAAGGTACGATGATAAAAAGGAGTCGAATCGAAGAGGGTGACAGAGGTTTCCCCTAAAGGACGGCCTGCCACCCGCCACTGGAAACCGTTGAAAGTTTGACGACAGTGTTAAGGATTCTCGAGTTATGCCGGGGTGATTGCGCAACCGCGATAAGCCGGCCGTAAAGGCCGTCCTTAAGCAAGATTAGACCACGAGGAAGTCCGCGCTCGCTACTTTTACGGCTCGGCTCGAGTTATCGAACCGAGACCTTTTCGTGGCCGCCGAGTATATGCCGCGCGATTCTATATCCGGCCATCCCAATAAATCCATTTACGGGTCGACGACTTCGCTCCATTATTTATCACTCGAAATTCTTCAGACATCCCCGCCAGTTAATACCGCGAATCTGCTATTTGTCACCGTGGCAATCCCCTATAGGGAAAATTCTGAAGACGTTCGTGGGGGGGGAACGTGAAGAAATCTTATGCGGCATAATTCCACCCCGTACAAATGGCCACCGGCCCAAAGATCGTAGCCACCAGTAAATCGTTGTGTAAGCGTGGCGCGTTTCGTTCGAGGGGCGTACGAGTGCATACGCTCGTTTCCCCTTCTTCCCGCTCACAAATCTTCCGACAACCATTGAACGTGCCTCTTACCTCCCCCGCGAAACGGAACCACCCCGGAAGGTCTTAACCTGACGGCAGAGCGACCCTCGTTGCTTGTTACACAGAACCGTTCGTACCGCTGTACGTGCTACGCCGGCCGAGAAAGATTGCCAGCAATAAAATGTTAATAGCTTAACGAGGAGCAACCAGATCCATGCGAGGACTCTGCAAACGGAGCGAGTTATTGCCGCGCTCAACCCCTTCCCCCGGTACGCTGACTTACCCTATAAACTGGCGGGCTAATGAAAATGAATAAATCAGCGGTGTACACGGCCGCGAGAAAAAAATTTTCGTTCGCCCGGTAATTGTATTAGAAATGACGTGGAATTTTTATGGCGAGTTGGAAGGAGTTGTTCGCGCAAGGAAAGCCGCGTTGCTCCCGTTAAGGGCGACGAATCGCAAGGTGGCTGGAGAGTTCTTAGCGGTGGAATGGCTCGTTAGCAGCCGACAACAGAGATCAAAGGTGTAGTTACCTCGGTTTGCATCAGCCCGGGGACCGAGCTTTTCGTTTATATTTATCCGGTGGGGTAGTGTAAGAGCACAAGACCGGCCATGCACCCTGTGGAGACGGAAAGCTTTGCGAGGTGAAGGGATCGTGTCGCGTCTTTGGAATCGCATGGATTCATTCGCGTCGAAATGAATAATGGGCCGACGACAACGTGATATTCTACAGTGTAATATTAATTAATTGTGCGCTCTATCGATCAGTCGTTGCTTCGTTAAGAACGAAACAACCCCTGACTTTACACCCTTCTATCGATTCAATCAGGAAGTCTCGACAGATTACTCGCCTTTCGTCACTTTAAACGACAAATTCGAAAGCTCTACGAATTCTTTCAACATTAATAAAACGCCCCTCGCGATTCCTTTCTGCAGCCTCCTAGGCGGATCACGCGTTGGTTCGCGTTCACGATCGAAACTACGAGCGGCCGCCACTCGCTCCTCACGATCCTCGTGGCATTAATATTTATGCGCAAACAAACGGAGCATCGGCGCCCCGGCATCCGGGATCCGATAAACAAGAAAATGGAAATACACGATCGGGGGCGCTCTCCAACGAGCACGCCTTTCCTATAATACGTCGTAAAATATCGAGGGGTGAATTGGGTATAAAATATTTAAAACATTTGCTCGTCTAAGTTTCCGGCAGTCCGGACGCTGGAGTCGTGAAACGAAACGTCGATGTCTGAAAGACTGCAGGGAAATTGCAGGGAAACGCCAATTGCTTCGCGTCTGACCATGTACGGACCTATTCTACTTAAAGATTCTCCTGGCGACGGAGCAAAGTCCTGAACTTCAAACAAGCTTTCCAATTTAGCAAATCTTCTCATTATTTTCTCGTAAATCTAACCGTACTTGTTCTGCAACAGACGGTCAGATTTCAAGACGGTTCGTTGAAAGAATTAAGTTTCAAAGCCTCGTGATTTGTCCAAGAATTAGAGGCGAGGACAATAAATCTTATCGCGGCGCGAGAGATCAGAAATTTCTGGGGAGACTATGACAACCACGCCCGGCAAACAAAGTGGCAAAGTCAACAGGATTTTTAAGAGGCAATTTACAGTTCGCGCGGGACCCATTATCCCCGGGGCGCGAGGATCTTTAAACGGGGGTGGTCTCGTGCTTCATTGCAAACACTTTTGCACGGCAAGATACTCGAAACTACGACAATAATAAAGTTTATCTCTCCGACCGGCGTCAAGTAGCTTCGCTTTCGCCCCAAAGCTCCCGCTCGCGTGGCAGCTAATAAAAAGAGAACACAGGCTCTGGCGATGCATTTGCATACGCTCGCAAACTATCTCGCATTTTTCCCCGATAAATATATTTCTCCACCCCCCCCCCCCCCCCCGGAAAGTTTAGCCCGGATCAGCGGCAGGCCGAATGCAAATCCGCGCGAGAAATGCTATTTTATTTATCGAGCCCCGAGAACGAACCGAGCTGAATAATTGCAATTAAATTACGGGAGAGAGATAGGGAATGTTCCCGCCATCCGATCAACCGTTCCGTTTTAGAAGCGCTTCAATTTTACAAGCGCACGATTTCACCTCCGGCGTCCGCGTTGACTATTCGCTTTCATGTCGAATACGGTGAAAGAAATTGGCGCGAGGCACGGCAGCTCGCCGGGCACAAAAGGGTCGGCCCTTCCAGCCGGCTTTTCAAGCTCTATCTCAGCTTCCGCGGGTGCACACGTTTCCGGAAACGTGTGCGAATACACGCGGCACCGTGTGTATAATTTACCCAGGGCCGGACAGCCTCGCGAGGGATGGACAGAGTTATTCGAGCGTGCGGCGCCGCCGCGTATTCTTCGACTGCTCGGCATTTTCATTGAAATACTGCCACGCTGCGGGAAACTCTGAAACGGCGGCCGTTTCCATGGCACGGCAGACGCCAGGTTTTTCCGCGCTCGCATAATCAAAGTCACCCCTGTCAATTTACACCATCCGGATACCATTTTCTAAATGCCTCGCGTTCTACATCGGTCCAGTGCATTCTTCTGTGGCGGGCAATAAAGTAAACGATCGCGGCGTTTACTAAGTGAAACGTTTATGGGGAACGAGGGGCGGAGGGCGACCGAACGAACAACGCGGCTCGTTGAGCTGCACAGTATTCTTCCCCTGATCATTCTTTTCTCTGCGCTGCACAAGCAATCGTCCACCGCGAATGATTTAATTAATTTATCTGCACGCCTGTCATCGCTGCGAATTTATCAACGTTCCGAATCCGTTGCTCTCCGAGTATTCATCACGGTAGCACAAGGGGAAGGGCACTCCATTGGCGGAGGGTCTCTCCTTATCCGTGCATCTCTAGTTCGGGGTTGGTTATCAGGGTGGCGGTAATTCAGCGCGACGAAGGCGAGAAGCAAAGCGCGCCGACCGCTTTATCCGCTAAAACGGGACGCGTCGTCGTCGAGCGACGCTCGAGTGTATAAGCCGGAGCGGTATTACCGACGAGAGGAGTTGTCGCGAGGCTAGCCGCCTCGGCGTTGCGCGGCTGCTACAGACAAAAGGGAATAAAGTACGTATTGTACCAATTTCACGTGGACGCACGGAACGAACCCGATGATGTTCCCCGTCGCTTTTTATCGTCGGCGAGCTTTCCCCCGCGACGAATGACGGATAACTTTTAAACGAGCCCGGAATATGAGTGCGGTAAAAATACTCGGCGATGAACGTGACGAACAAACGGCAACTCGAGTCGTCGCCTATTATTCCGCGAGCCTCGGCTCTCCTTGGTAGCGCGCGCTCGAAATTTTCTGCTCGTCGAGCGTGAAACCTCTGTGAAACCCTTTCCGTCCCGGGCGAAAGTTATTTAATCTCTTGCGCGAGAATCACCAACACCCCTTGTATAATTTAATGCCTCAAAGACCGCAGCGCGGGCCGTTAATGTATCTCGATCGTTGGCCCGGCATCTCTCTTACCTTCACCGCTGACATTATCCGTGGACGGTGTCCGACGGCGCTCGGTCCAGGCATAGTTTGGACTTTGGCTTTTGAAGTTGCGTAAAATGCTCGAGGGGGTGACCGAAGCGAAGGTAGATTTAAGGATATTCTGGGTAGCGGCCGGGGCGGTCCGAAATTCCCCCGACGAGGTGGAGATTCCGATGGGGATGCACGGTTCAGCGGTAGCAGTCGTTTAAAAAAAACTTCCAGCCCCGCGAGAGGGACTTTAAGGGCGGCTCTTTCGGTCATCGCCAGGTGGATCGCTGCGGCTGAAAAAGCGCGGAACAATCGCGCGTGGATGGGCGGAGAATCGTGGTCGGTAAGAGGGGAAAAAAAGTATCGCGGCCACTGAGTCGAGCACAAGCTGGCAAGAGAAAAGGAACGAACCACCCCTCGCTGATGTTGCTGCTGCTGCTGCTGCTGCCAGGAGGAACGGAATTAACGAGCAAACGAGCGTCCCGCTCGCGCTACCGGATGAAACAAACGTACTTTCGCGGATAACTGCGAACGACCGACAAGCTTTCTGATAAACTTCGCCCGTGTCCTGGAGCCCGGCCAAGCACGACCAAGTCGCCGCACTCTTCCTTCGGCTGGGAAATAAAAAGGAGAGGAACGATAGGGTTGAGACGCTGGAAAGAGACCGATACCTGAGAGATCCGCAAGGTGTTCCTCATGTTTTCCCCCCTCGTCCTGCCGCACCCCTCTCCGGTTGCCCGTTGTCGCAACCGCGACGCCTCTTGGACGCTGTCCAATGACAGTAGCATATCGAGCAGTTTACTCTTCCGGAATCCTCCACGCGGAAAACGAGGTTGGACCGCGAACGCGACGAGGGCAAAGGTTGAACGAGACACGAAAAGAGGGGTGGGTGAAATCAACCGTCGATTTTCCACGGTTGATCCGTGACGGCTAGGGGTTAACTTACCGCCAACCCCTCGGCCCGAGTCAAATATTTATAGATTCCGTCGAGGGGGGAATATATCGGTCGGCCGATTGTTCTATCGGAAATGCGTCGGACACTCTGATTCCCTTCAAACGAAAGCGAGACCTGGAGAAAATTTGTAACGGGACACTTACCACTACAATTTACCTTCTGAACACCAATCAATCTTCCCACCGTCAACGGTATTAACAGAACAGAAGGAAATAATGCAAAGGAGACACAATGAAATCTTAATGAGGCACAAGCTGGGGGATAATGTGAGGCTTTCCCTCGCTAAACGGCATAATCCGCTTGCAACAATTAGCAACGATTCATTAAGAATATTCGCGCCGTTACGCTCGCTCCCATTAAAGACGCTGGTGCTCGTAATAAAACTTGCAGGAAATTTCGGGGCCGGGGCCAGAGCTTGCGATAGGAACGTTCACGGTTATTCGCGCGTAGGCGAAAAGGGTGAATTTCAGACTGCGTCTAGAGAGTCACCGGGTCGAATGGGAGGCCGGTGCCTTTGTGCGCGGCAAATTAATAATTAATTAAAACTGATGGGCAACCGTGGCCAAAGCGAAGGCGCGCAGTGTCTCGAAACGCGCGCACGGGGATGCATCGTTGTTTCGTGAAAGCTTCGCGCTCCACCGTAGAGTGCACCCTCCTTTTTAGTCGCGGTCCTCTCCTTTGTATCGATCCATTTCATTACACGAGACGATCGTATAGTTGCCCCGCGACGTGTGAAATTGCTATTATAAATACAACCGCGCAGCAATGATATATCGTTTTGCTATCGTCGAATTTTCTTCGCGACAATGCTGGCCGAAATCGATCGACGCGGGCGTGAGTCGAGATGTACAGGTTTGTCACGGTCGAGAAAATCCAGCGAAACGCGCGAGACATTCTAAATCAAATTACGGGCCCGCCCGACAACCGGAGCACGTCACTTTATAATTTAACAATTTCACCGTAGCGCCAAGTCGAGAGCGATCCCGATGAGTGCGAGCTATGATTACGACGTATGCATGTACGTAGTTCGTTATACGAACTACACGTCTCGACGCTTTCACGCCGCTTGCACCCCGAACTCTCGTCGTACACCGTGCTCCAGCAGCTTCACGATTTTCGAAAACTCGTGACCTCGGTGTCTCCGCGAAATTCCAAACTGGCTGTCAAACGATTACAGAACGAATGCTTCTGGTATTATTCGATTAGGTTGTCTGAGGTACATCTTCGAGCGTTACTTTTTCACCCATCGTGAGATGGAAGAGGAATAGTAACGGATAACGGAAAGGCCTAGAGGATCCGAGGAGTGGCACGGCTGAAGCTGCTAAGATATAAATTTACCGCGGCCTAAGGTTCTTACTCACGCATTTCTAAGCGATGTCTCGGTACCCGGCCGCACCCCTGCCCAGCCTCAACCCCCGACCTTCCCCCGGCTTGCTTTTTCGCGCGCGTGTCCGTATTTATTTAGATACGCGACAGGGTCCAGCATCTCTGTCCTCCGCTCCATGACTCACGCCAGAGCGTGTCGGTGGGAGAGAGGAGAAGGGTGGAAAAGCGAGGCCCGAAGAAGAAATTCGGAGAGGAGCGCGAGAGAAGCGCGATTCGACGTGCTTGCCAAGGCTCTGCTTAGATTTAAATCGGGTCCGTTCGGGGCGAGTGTCCTCCAGAAATATCCTCACGGAACGGGGTTGAATTCGGCCCCGCCTTTCTTCTTTTTACGAAATTTGCCAAAAAATGCCGCGGGTTATTTTAATATCTTTTCGCTTGGAAGACTTCTGATAAGTAAGGACCGTCGAAGGGTGAATTCTAAAATTATTGATACCGTCGAGGGGGCGAAAGAGGTCGAGTGGAGTCTCTCTCGTCGTTTCAAGAGGAAGCCTCGCGAAGGATCCATCGGCGAAAGATGATCGAGGGGTGGGCGTGAAAGCTACTTTTGTCTTAAAGGGATTCGAGATCGATAGGGCAACTCTGAACTCGGAGCCGGCTCCAAAAACTGCTTTGTAACGTAATATTTCTCTCTCGCGACGGTCTGCGATGCTCCCGGGATACTTCGATCAAATGAATTGTCGCCATGGATGATACGCATTGCACGCGCTTCGTTCTTCTCCATCCCGCGTCGGTGAAACCTTTCGAAATGGGAGGAAGAGAACAAAGGGCGATTTCTCTACGAAAGAACATTCGTCCCACCGCGAGTCGCCCTAACTGTCGTAGCCGATAAAAGAAAACGGAAGCAGTCACGGGCAAGGGGTAGGTTTGCCAAGCCGGAGGGTCGGACTAGGCGGTAGCCGATCGAAGACTGGAAAGACGGCAAACGAAGAGGGATACACGTGGGGAGAAAAAAAAAGGTGGCTCTTGACGGATCAGGGCGTAGCCGCGATATATGTATAGACGTAGGAGACTTTTGAGGAGAGGCTGCGGAGGCGGCTCGATGGTTAAGCGAGATTACGCGCGGGGGCAGGCTGACTGGAGCTGGCGCTCGAAAGCTCTCCAGAGGACTTCACCTTTGGCCACTTCATCCTCGCCGCTAAGAACTGTACCAGATTCATCGGCTTCTTTTCTTCGCGGCCACCCACGAATGCCGGCCCTCCGGACTTTCCACCCCAGACCTTTGTTCCGGTGTACGTGACGCTGGGCGAAATACGTTTCCGCCGCTTTCCGGGGACGCCAAGCGAGTAAGCACGATTCACAAGATATCGTGCTGGCGAATCGACTTCCCCCAATTTTTCGTCACGAATCGAAACAAAGTAAAAATAATGAAATACACGGCTGAACAGCGGAAACGACGGTCGATTAATATCAAAGCAGGCGGTATAACGTCGCAGTTTATTTTCCGGTCGAGCAAGACTGGAAAGGGCAAACGGCAATAACGCGATCTCACAGCCCTTTGACCGTTTCGAAGGGAGAGATTCAGCGACGCGGATGCAGTCCGTAAAGGCGACTGAAAAATGCATGGAAACGGCGAAACGCGGCGGATGGGACCGGATAAAATGTTGTTTCCGCGAAGCATTTGCCTTTAAAGAGACACACGCGGAAGGGGCGAGCTTTGTCGGAGTCGTGGAAAACGGAATTGCTGCTTCGAACTTGCGACCGAAGGCTGACGCACCGCGGGTGGAGAAGGATGCTCCGTTATCGTCGGGCGTCGGGCGTCGAGGAGATCGAGAGCCACGAAACGAACCGCGAGCGGAGATTAAAATAAAATGCGACGCTTTATTTCCACGTTTGTTTATCGCGACGGATAAATCAGGGGCCGCGACACCAGACTAAACTGTTTTACACGAGCGACACGCTCCATCCATCTCGCTTTCATAATTTATCGCGTCGTCGCGAGGATATTATTTTCGATGCCCGAATCTCGATGGCGAGATTTCAGCGAGCCGAACGACCTTTCGCCGAAAGGAGCGTCCGCGGGACGGAAAGCTGGACGAAGCAGCGGGATGAGAAATAACAAGAATAGGGTAGGGGTGGTGAAAAAATGGCGCGCTTGGAGCAGCGCTTTTTCACAAAGTCGATGCATTAAGGCGTTTCCTCGTGACACCTCTCTCCGACGTTCTTCCTCCACTCGCGTCCCTGCTCCTTCGTTCTGCGCGGAGACTGTGAATGGTGGCAGCAGTGCCATTGATGGGTCGCTGTATTTATAACTGGCCGAGCGCGCGAACGGCGCAGCTTTTGACTACCTGCGCTTTAAGCGCAAGCTCTGTGCCACCCTCTGATATTTCGCTCGCCTCCGTAGGAGCCTTGGCTTTCAAGCGAATGTCCGCTCGCAAGAACGACGGACACCATGAATTCTGCCTGCTCTCTACGCCCGGGTCTCCGCTTCCTACGAACCGGCCATTCGCTTATGGCGCGTTTGCTGCAAAAAGGTTGTTGGAAAAATCGCAATCTCCCGGCGGGCGTTTCGGGAGGAAAATAGTGCGAGACGATCGAAAACGCGCGCTCGGCTGTGAACCAAGAGTCTACGGCACTGAGCTGTCCCGACTAAAATTAGAAAGTGCGCTCTCGGGAGTCTTGTCGGGGAGTACCGAGAAGCGTCGCGTAGTCTGGCCATCGTTATTCGTATCTCGCTAACGTAACTGATTCGTTAAATCAGTCGTCGGGGCGCGGGCGCGCCCGCTGACTTCCAGACGACACAGCGACGTAATTCGATACCGCGACGTCTGACGAAAGTCGACCGAAATTGCTTGGTTCGCGCGAACGTTCGTCAGAGGGTGGCCGCGGCGTCGGGGGCGAAAGGAATTCACGTCAGCCATAAGTCAGACGCGCGTCTTCCGCGCTCCTCGCAATTTTCCACGCCCCGATACTTTCGATCGTATCGCGACTATACATTTCGCTAACGCGAGAGCAAAACCTCCCTTTTCCCCACCGCTCTCCCCTTGACTCCGATCCGGCTCCCTCTTTCATCTATCAAAAGCGCGATCTTTGTATCTCTCGCCGCGTCTCTCGTAGCTGTTCAGCGAAGGGCCAAGTGGCAGATAGCGCAGCTGCTCGAGACCCTGGTGAAAGCTTCAGCAGCTAGCTTCCGGCTTGCAGCCGAATCTTGGCTGCGCGGCGCAGCCTGCGATGACTATACACCGACAAAGCTGAGCAAAGTAAAAAAGCAGGCACCGAGCGGAAGAGGCTGGACAAACCGACAATAGAAAGAAAGCCTTGTCGAGCGTCCTCGAAACGTTGCTCGTGTCTCGATGCTCGCGATACGGGACGCGACTTTCACCCCCTTTCACGATACAATCGGCCCCGGAGGAATTTCGTCTAAACGACGCAGCCGCGGTTGAACGGGGTGATTCAGTGGCAGGCCAGCAAGGGAAAACGGCCATGGGAGACGGAAAGGGGACAGGCCGTGCCGTTCAACCGGCAGAAGCATTAACGCAGCCGGCCAAAAGAAAACCATCAACCGTTTCCACGGAATGGAAGAAAAACAGAAGAGAGCCAGGATCCGAAGAAAGCCGCGCTTTCCTCTTTCCTCCCTTCAACGTGCATCCCTTTTTCCCTTGGCCGTTCCGCGCACGACACGCCGTTTCCATTACAAGACTGATAGCCCTCGCTCGCCGTTCGCCATTAGGAATCGATTCGTCGTCGCGTTCACGGAGCTTCTGATTCCGATGCGGGAGAGCTCGGCTTTACAAAGCGACGACTGTCCGTGAATGCAATGCCGAACCGTGTTACGCTATCTTGACCAGGCTCCCTGTCCACTGGTCGCCGAGTATCGTAAACATTTTCCCGGGACAGATCTTTGCGCCTCTTGAAATGACCAGAACACCCCAGAGACAAGAAATTCTGCTGCTCCGCTGAGCAGGATTTCCCGACGAATTCTCCCTGTCTCTTTTTCCCTGTTCCGGTTCCGCCGCGACATCGTTCAGGGCCCCCGTAGACGAAGGCGGCGAAGGAAAAAGAACGAGAAAACGGGCAGAAGAGGCGAATTAAGCGTAATGCCCGCACGACGGCCACATCTCGGCGAGACGCGGCTGACGGAAAGCCTGTCAGAGATTGCTCTCCAGATTTAATCTAGAATAAAACGTTCGCTCGTCATGGGAAGATGTATCTCGCTGCTAATTGACTTTCCGTTAAGCGGAGGAACGCGCGCGCGGCTGAACTTTTGCACGCTTCGGCGAAGCGCGGATGGCAGTATTTCGCCCTGTCCTGTAATTCAGGATGTGGCTCGTTATTGAAACGTTAAAGGGAACTTACAATCGTTTCTCGCGCGTTCGCGCTTCACTTGGCATGATCGTAAAGCTCGTTCTTAAGGCGGGCCGGTAGACCGAGCTTCCGAGTTACAACGTAATCTCCACACTAGTACCATCCACTTTGCGGAATATCGGAGTACCCGTAATCGAGAGCGCCAGTCATGCTTTTGAAAGTTACTCGAACCAGGAAGTACGGCCGACCCCTCAATTTCCGAGTTCCGCTAATGTTAACGTTTTCGAAGCGACGTCGCGCTGAAATTGAAAATCCATCTTTCAAATTGATTTTGCCCGGGGAGTCCTGTGTAACTTTGACACGGATATTTGTGTCTACCTACTAGGGGAAAGCCTACTCCCTCGACGCTAATTAAAAACTCCAGAAGCAACGAAACAGCAGACGTCTGGACGCGTAAACCCGCGGCGCGGAGATGCTTCTTCTCATGGTGGAAACTTCCCAAGAGAATTTCTGTGGCAGGACCCCCCCTGTCGCTTCGCGAAAGGGCAGCGGCCGGCGATTCGCCTAGGCCGGTAGTTGGAAAATACTCGCGAATCGATTCCCTTCGCTGTGCGTCAAAGGGCGGAGGGTCGTGCGGGGGGGTTAGGCAAAAGCGAGTTGCCGCGCAAAAACGTAACGAGATGAAAGGAGAGCGCGAAAGAGGAGCCGAGGCACATGAACGAGGTGGAACACATAAATAGAAATCTCGGTTTGTCCCTCTTCAATTTGTTGTACCTCCAACTTTCTCTCCCTTCCTCTCTTACGTCGGTCCGCGTCTCTTCGGAGCTTCTTCTCTCTCTCGCGGTGGCATGTATACGCGCGTACTAAGCGGAGAGTGGCGGTAGTCTAGACGGAGTGTCGATTTTTGCCGCGGCACCAAATTAGAAACCCTACCCTTCTGGATCCATCGCCTCACCGTGTGCCCCGCGCGCGCGCCTCCGCCCGTCTTCTTTTTCCCGTTCCCCGTGTCCGTCGTTCCAGACGCGCTCTCCCTCTCTCCTACGCCCCCGCGTTTCTCCCGTTCCCGCTGTATCTCCGGATCTCGGGAACCCGTGCATGCGAAATCGCTTAAAGGGGATGAACAGACTGTGACTAGACCCCCACGTTTGACCCGCTGCCGACGCGAACAAATATTTTCGCTCGACCCTGTTTTCATCTAGCGCAGCCATTCACGGATACGTTTCGGCTACCGAAAGGAGGACCGACACCTGCCGGCGATGAGAATCTCGTTTTCGGCTCTATGGAGCATTCGCGACAGCGTTGGTGCTACCCTTTGAACGTACGAGTAGGGAAATTCGTAGGCGACGCGATCTTCGTATCAATTGAAGGACCGAGCTTAGGCGGATAGAAAAAATGCGGAAGCAAACTTTGGGGGAATCTCCGGGAAATTCCGTATCCTGAATACAGAACACCGTTGATCTCGTATTCATCCCCCGGTATCGGCCGCGCGCGCTTTGCATTTACGCGAGCACGCGTTACGGCGCGTGGATGGAGCAACCGGGTTCCAGATATCGCATAGAAGGTGTGCAACGGTCGGCCGTGAAGGAAAAACGTTGCTGGTAATCCAGCAAATTGTGTTCACCACTCTATTCTTCGCTTTCATTACCCTCAACTCCTCGGCCTGTTTTTAGCTTCCAGCTGAGAGCGCAATTACTACCCCCCGCCCATCGGTCTTCCCCGTTTCGACGATCTCTCAATTCCCCCGTCGCTTCGATCAGGCGGGAATTAAAAACTTTCTACTTTACGGAATCTCGGGTAGAATTTCACCGGAGAGAAGTTCGCCCCTCGCGTGGAAACGGCGACCGAATTAAAGAGAGGCTTGATTCGATTACCTCGATGCCTGGCGGATCCACGAACCGCGATCAATCGCTGCGGGGCAATTCAGCGATCCATGCTCGGCCGGATCGAATCACGAGAGCGCAGGCTTTGTTTAACGAGAGAAAATAGCAGGGCGAAGTTAACTGTATAAGTGGCCCAAGGAGAAGCGCGGGAATCGAGGGTTCGCGAAATTGTATCCCGTTGCGGAAAATTCGAGCCGCCTGCGGATTTACGATCGTGCGCCCCTTCACCACCGTTCCTTAACCTTCCGTTTCGTACGTGGACGCGCTGAATCGCGCCGTAATACAAGGGAGCACATCTGACAAATGGAGGGAGCTAGACAGAGGACCGTCGTAGAGGCAGCTGAATCGCCTCCACTTTAAGGAGCCATCACGTTTTGCCTCGCTTCGCTCTGCTTCCCAATCTTGCCCCTTTCTGGATTTCTATCTGCCGCGGACAGAGCTGTATTTGACCGTTCGATGCTCAATCGAAACGCCGCGCCGGTCAACCATTACTAATCGCTCGATAGAAAATTCAACGCTACTGAAACACCGGCGTCGAATCGTCGTTGATGTACTTGCATTAGAGCGGCTCTTCGCCGGCAGTAATCCACGTTCGAAACGTTATTAAATTTGCCAACGTCTCCCGCCGGGGAGGCAAGTTCGGCAGAAGTTTTCGTTTCTTCATACGGAAAAACGAGTTTCGCCGGATAGAAGTCGAGAAATTTCAGGCCGCTCTAAACCTCGCCGTGAGCTTACGGGCGAGGGTATCCGGATCCTCGCCAGTGGCGGGCGAAACTTCCTGTTTGCCCGAACTTTGCGGAATCTTCTCCTCCGGGACTCGTGGAAGGTACGCGAAAAACGCCCGCCTCCGAAATTCGTCTACTCCGGCGAAAGATAATGAACGAATTAATTCGCTTTCTAGCCGTTGCCGAACACGTTAACGATTACGATTAATGTTTCACCGGTATCGCGATCTTCGCTTTGCGGCTAGACGACAGGAGGGTAGATGTTAACATGTCGACTGATTTCAGGCGGAGATCAAAAGTGGTGATATCCTCCGCGAAGCCTGAGGACAGCGGCAGATACGAGTGCGTGGCCGAGAGTACTTCCGGACATCGGGCCTCGCTCGCGGCCCAGCTTCTAGTCGCTCACGATACGAGAACACCGGAAACTAGTAAGTATCCTCCGCACGCAATACGCTTCGCGCCGACATCTTTTCCGTGCAAGTAGCAAATTGATAACGAGAGCGGAAGGCAACACACCCCCTTGGCCGTACCTTTCAGCATCCACCCGCAACGCGTATTCACCCCGACGCGTCCCTATTGCTTTCGTTACTAAAACCGCGACATTCTACTGTCCCTGAACAAAAAGGGGACAGCTTCGTTATTCGTTGGTCGATACAGAAACAGGGAGAGAGGATGGCTCGGAAACAAAAAGAACGGTGGACGCGTTTCGTTCCAGCGGCGGCTGGGATTTCCGACGATCGATCGATCGCTCGGCGAACACCTGCCGATACATCACGCCGTTCATCCGACCGATTCGGTTTTCACCCGCTGTTGTCATAACTCCGGTCGCGCGTTTGTACGCCGCAGAATCGCCATTCAACCCCGCGGAAAATAGCGACGCGCGTTTCATGCGTCGAGGGACTCGACTTTGCGATACACCTGCGCGACGATTTCGATGAAGCCCATTGCCACTAGGAAAGTCCTTTTTTTATCCCGTGATCGCAAGGTAAGAAAATACTTATAAAATACGAATAAAGATCCATGGAGCGTGTTTAGAATAATCGAAAATGCAGGCGAACGAGAAATATAACTGCGCGCGCGAACGTCTTGAACAGTTTGCATTAGCGCTTATCGATCGCGGAAGCCTCGCGGCAGAAGGCCGAAACGTTACTTTATGCGTTTTCATAATACCTGCAACATTCGCTGGTGTATTTATGCTCCGGCCCGGAAGTGCACCGCCGGTGGAAACAGTTAGAGGAGAAAAACGCGAAGCCCGACCGCGACGTACGCGTAACTCAGCTCGCAGGGTGCTGCAATTTTCACGGCAATGCGAGGCCAGCTTGAAGGAATTGGCCCTTGCTCGAGCTGGAAACTCTCCTTGGCAAAATATCGCTCGAACCGTGGGCGTAGCGACGCGTTCGAGCGGCGCGTTTCTCGAAAGCCGATACCGCTCGGTAGAAAGAGGAGCGTCATAAAATAATTATGATTGCTGTGTTCGAGACAGGGGCAGCCTCCAATAGGAGCCTTCCAAAGCGAGTCAAGTCGACGCGGCTGATAAACCAAGGATTAAGCACCTAATACGATAATACTCGCGCAGTCCGGTGGCTCTGGCAAGCCGGGGAAAGCCTGTGGTTCACCGCCGGCCTGCAAGCTCGTATGACGGACAAAGGACGACAATTACAACCCTGCCAGCCACGTCAGGGTTTCATACAGCGCCGAACTGCTGATGGCGGGCCAGCTGGCCGTTTTGGTGTACACGCGCGTGTACATTCGAGTCGCTCGTAAATTCCGGAACGAGACGGGCCGTTGTCGCGGATTTCTCGCGGAAATTCTCCGGATTTCGTCCGGGCCACGGAAACGAACAGGCGATCAAGTGGACGGGGAAATCGATTCCAAGAAGCAACCGTGACGGATGATTTGGTTGGCGAAAGGGGTTGACTCGATTCGAGGGACGTGTCGCAGCCGGCAACACCCCTGACACGTTTCTCTTTGCCGTCGCTTTTTATTTCCGCCGGATATGTGTCGCGCCGCGACTTGTGCTCCCTCGCTGGTTAGCGCTCGATCGCGGTAACAGATTGTGGTAATGTTTCTAAGCCTAGAGAGCTACTCGAAGGACTTCGCCGCGCTACCTAGACTGCAATAACATTTACCACAAACTTTTACTACGGCTCGAATGTTCCTGCTCTACACCTCGACCGAGCACTCCGCTACTATGTTCTAACAATTGCCATTGCAGTCGGAATGGTGTACGCTTTACTGCCGCGACGGTGTAACTTGATACAATAACGCGCCGTCCGCTTCGTTTGGTCGGAAAGAAGTGACTTACGCCCCCGGCGTTTCACCGTCGCCGGAAGGATCAATGAAATTATGCGGCTCGGGTGGTTGTTCTCCATCCCGAGAAGCTGCCGAACTTCGGCGTTCGGATCTATTGCTCCAATAGAGCTACAATAGTGTTAATTACTCGCAGCATCGTCGTCGAGGGGACGAGTATAACGCGGCGCGAACCTAGAGATCTCCGCGCGGTCGTTTCCGTGGCGTTGCCGAGGGAATCGCGCTAACGTTGAAGTCTCGTGCTCAAGCTCCGCGGAAGAAATCCTCGAGCGGTCAAATACCCGCTGCGGGGGCGAATCGAGGCCAGGGAAGCGGAAAGAGTTTCTTCTGTGCTGCGGTGGCCGAGTGCACACGTCAGCGCGACCAGAAGCCATGAAATTGTACAAGAGATGAGACAGGGCAGCTGGAATTTGTTTGCGTGCGCATCAACTTCTTCGGCGTCGAAGCTTTTGATTCGGGGGCGGAACGTGGACGGACAAAGAACCGTTTCCCGATCCATCCCCGGCCTTTGATGCCTTCCAAAGCGATCCCACGCGAAAACAAACATCGCTCGGACATCCATCTACGATTTAACGAGCGCGGGGTAAACTAGCCAGGACGAACGGGCTCAGGATGAAACGATGAGGGAGTCGGCGATTATCACAGTCGCGGCTAATGACTCCAATTAAATACCGATGCGCCGGATAACGATAGACGGGCGAAACGAAGGAAGGTCCGACTACGTCGAGGGAGAGCTCCAGTCCGTTTAATGTCCTCGAAGGTGAAGAGACGAGAAGCG
Organism: Holcopasites calliopsidis; assembly: GCA_023838395.1. NCBI lineage: Eukaryota > Metazoa > Arthropoda > Insecta > Hymenoptera > Apidae > Holcopasites > Holcopasites calliopsidis. The sequence continues at coordinate 1,535,582 of JALHAQ010000011.1, forward strand.
GGAGTAATTAGAAGGCGAGATGGAAGCGACGAAATGACAAAATAGAAACAATTACGAGCGGAGGGTAAACCCTTCTTCGTTGAGCTTCGTAGATGGCACGTGGCGAGTGCGATAGCCGTGTTGTCTGTCCAGCCGTTGTTTCTTCCAGCGTAGCGGATTCATCGTTAATTATTACGTTGTAATAAGAGGAAGACGCAACTTATTCTTAGCAATGTATATTAAACACTATCCATGCACTTTAATATGTTATTATTTCAACTTATAACTTTAATTATTATTTAATTATATCGTAAGACGTATGTAAAGTGAATTTATAGGCGAATATAGTTTATAAATAATAGCGGCCAAGTCCAAATATCATCAATGGTGTAATTTATGTATTTATGTATCATTTAAATTTTTCAATAAATCTTCAGTAAAGGAATATCAACTGATCTAATTCTTTTAATGCCTGTCCGCTCCTAAAAAAGCCTACTCCGCTTCCTTACACAAGAAGTATCGTGAAGGAACGCTGAATGCATAGTCCCGAAGCGAGAAACTTGTAAAAACAGTCCTGTTCACGAATAATTTAAGAATCCGCGATAGAATTTAAGTTCCCGGCATTTCCTGGAAAATGACGTCACGTTCCAGGAATTGGTGAAATGAAAGACCTCCTCGCATATCATATTCTCCTGATACAAATTGGCGATTTCGAGCAAAGGGGATTCCGTAAAAGCAGGTTCTGGAAAATTCTTGGAAATGACGTCACACTTCACGAATTGGTGGAATGAAAGACCTCCTCGCGTATCATGTTCTCCTAATACAAATGGGCGATTTCGAGCAAAGGGGATTCCGTAAAAGCAGGTTCTGAGAAATTCTTGGAAATGACGTCACATTCCAAGAATTGATGAAATGAAAGACCTCCTCGCGTATCATGTTCTCCTGATACAAAATCGTGAATTTCGGTCAGTCCGTTTAGTGAAAATCACCAATTTGTATTAGGAGAACATGATACGCGAGGAGGTCTTTCATTTCACCGATTCCTGGAACGTGACGTCATTTCCAAGAATTTCCCAGAACTGGATTTGACGGAATCAACTTTGCTCGAAATCGCGAATTTGTATCAGGAGAATATGATATGCGAGGAGGTATCCGGAGTTCGCGTCTGTGACGTCATCACCAAAACATTCCAAAACCTGTTTTCACGAAACATCTCTTGCTCGAAATCGCGAATTTGTATCAGGAGAACATGATGTGCGAGGAGGTCTTTCATTTCACCGATTCCTGGAACGTGACGTCATTTCCAAGAATTTCCAAGAACTGGATTTGACGGAATCAGCTTTGCTCGAAATCGCGAATTTGTATCAGGAGAACATGACACGCGAGGAGGTCTTGCATTTCAGCAGTTCCTGGAATTGTGGCGTCATTTCCAAGAATTTCCCAGAAGTAGATTTTACGGAATCTCCCTTGCTCTATCTAAATAATACGGAAGGAGCTATTCTATTCGACAAGGTTTTCGCTTCGGAATTTTACAATTAAAATTCCTCCGCGTTATCTCTTGCTGAAGGAATTGGAGAAGGATTCCGGAGAGGGGGCAGGTGTTAAAAAATAATGCGCTGAAATTCTTTTATTGACGATTTATTTAATAACTTTGATAGATACAAATTACAAATGCAGTGATATAACTTAATTGCTACTATTTATAAGCTGCACTTATAGATTAAAGGTTAAAAATGCTCGAAATGGTTCGCTATATACTTATCAATAGTGATAAGTATTGAAATGCAAGGGAGCGAACCATTTCAATCATTTTTAGATGCTATTATCTAATGCTATCCATAGTGGGAAGATGCTATTGATCATGCTCTGCGTTGCGCTGCGCTCCGTCTGATTATACGTAGCTCGTACTACTTGCAGGGTAGTGGTACTTGCAGTCCCGGCAGCATATTGTACTCGCTGGCGTTTTCGTTCGAAGGTGTGCGTGGAAGAGAAAGAGACGAACGGGTTCCCTGTTCGCATGAAACATTACGTACGTTAGAAAAAGTGAAATAAAACAGTTGCGAGCTTTCTGCAATAAATGAGCCGAAAATTAGCGGAAGAGCGTGTGCGCGCGTGTGTGTATAACGTCGGGAAACTCCATCGCGACAGAAACAAGACTCCCTCCGCGACCCTTCGTCCAAACTACCAGCATCCAGACGGGCATCCCCGTGATGCAAAGTTCGTGATACAAACTTACGGAACAGCCGTGGGTCTCGCGAGTAATAATTGCAGTCGAAACGCTTGGATGCTGCCCGATACCGAATAATTCGCCGCGTGTATATACACGCGCGTCCCTCCGGTCTCCCCGCGCGGCAGCTCGTTCAATCAAAACTTGGCGACATCCGGTTCAACTCGGAGGGCATGCATATCTCGGCAAGAGTTCGCGCGTGTTTACGAGAAAATATGCATACACGAGTAGCTCTAGAAGTAGCGTAAAAAGAAAATGTGCTAACCGCTTTCGCGGAAAGCGGAGAGACGTTTCCCTCGCGACACACGCTCGAGAGGATCCGCTCGAGGCGCGGCGTCGAATTGTTGCTTAAGTCGCGAGCTCGTTTCACCAAGTGGCACTCCGGCGAATTTCAATCGCGCTCGACGACCAATTGCGATGCCGGGCGGAGATGCAGAAGCCGCGCACGATTTAGCTTGTCGGCAGAGACGCGAGAAACGCACAAAGCGTTGTGTAGCTCCTGCAACGAGAGCGGATCGCGTGAATGAGCGGTGCTGTTTGCTGCGCGAGACATTCCCGATTCCACGTTCGCACAGTGATTCCCTTCTGGATAAATAGGTATTCGCGAAACGTTTACAAGCGAACGCACGGGCTTTCTTTCGTCTCGGAATACAACGGGAAGCCGAGAGGCTCTACGCTCCTCCAGAAATGAACTACCCTTCTCCCTGGAGGGGCAAACACGACGTGTTGCGTGAACTCCGGGTAAACGCGAGAGAAACAGAAAAAGGGGGAACGAGTAGAGTCCGGTGTGTCAGGATCGAATGTTCTCCTATGGTAGCGCCGCTTTTTGTCCGGCTTCATTTGTATCCCGCTGCTAATTAGCTCTAGGCGCAAAACAACAGTTTAATTATCGAGGTAGATCGCGTTTTTGACGAGCAGGTGTAAACTGGTGTTGACGGTGTTTACTTATTTATCGCTGTCCGACCGCGAGAGCTTCGACACTACAATTTTCCACGGTCAGCTATACAGCAGGGGGTTAACCCTTTTACACTCGAACAAAAAGATGTCGAAATGGCCAGCCTTTATTTCGCAGAAATCGCTAACCACGAGGGAGAGCTTGTCTCGCCGATTCCGAGTGCGGGGCTGCGGAGGCGAATGCGTACAATTGCCCGAGTCCTCTTGGACGCGCGTGCTGGATGAAAAAGCAGAAACCCTGTTCGACGATCGTTGCACGGAGACGAGCACGAGCCACTCGGCCGGCAATCCAATCGCGGGATCAAAAGGTCGATTCCGCGAAAGCGGCTGCTTGCGAAGGGACGGGGAAACGAGGAAGACGGACACGAGCGCAAGCTTCGAGCGAATGGCAAAAGCATTAACTCGTACGGACGATCGACGCTTTCCCTTTTTCCAACCCCTCGTGCGATAACCAGCCGCGACGTGTGCGTCACCGGCCGCGTCGAAAGCGACCAGCATCCGGCATGTAACGTATGGAATTTTATATGAAGCCAGACGCGCCGCATCGTGTTTCGCGTCCCATAAGATGGTGTCCCGCGAGTCGGAGCTTGGCAGCAGCTGCTCGGAGCTTCTCGCAACGATCTAGTCGAGGCGGTTCGAATGGAGAGTAGCAGGAAAACTGATCATCGTGCCGACAGATATCTTCGCGGAGAATATTTTTTCGAATATATGGTTTTCAAGCCTTTGGAAGAGACGCGTCTAACAAATGATGGACCTATCACCATTGCGTCTCGATAATGACAGACCTACTCTACTGGCTGCGAACCCTTACCGCAATTAATCGCAGGAATTTCGGTGCTTTCGTGTACTGCGTTCTCACGCGAATGAAATAAGGATACGCCCTACGACAGAGCCGGTAGTACGCAGTTCTTCAATTTAAATCTGACAAATTTATTTGCCCGCGATCCCGCATCGAGCGAACGAGAAACTACTCGCGCGTTACGATCGCGGAAAAACGTAACGGGTGGATATCGATGAGTATTTATTGCCGGCAATTTCTTTCGTCGAACGGCGCCCACCTACGTATGGATGCGTGATTGCCCGTGAAAATTTTATCTCCGCGGCCCGATTCAATTTCCGGCCGTGCCGTTCCCTAAAATAATTGCTCGCACATATAATTGATCAACATCCGATATTCGCATGGAATATTCCGGCCGCGTAATTACGATACTCCGTTTCGAGCTGGCTGCGATTCAATTGGGGAAACTCGAACGTGGCGAATCCATTGGAAAATTCTTCCCGTCTCTCTTCATTAATCAGCCCGTGGAAACGCGAGCGATAAGCCATCGGGCACGCGATATTTACTCGGGACGGTAAGAGGTGGAGTCGGTGACCCTGTTATGAATTAAAAGGGAGTCGCTATCCAATGTTCGGTTGAGAGAGAGAAAAAAGAAATTCCACCTCCGTCGATCCGGGTAAACAGAATAAGGGTCCATTTATACATCACCGTGCCGTGTCCGGGGTTTCGGACAGTGATGCACAATTATAACATAACGAAAAACTATGCGATATCTGTCGCGTTTGGTGCCGGTTTAATCGCAAAAATCTCAGGAGTTCATTAAAATTACTTTCATAAAGATTAAACGAAAGCTAAAAGAATTGTATTCCTTGTGTACAGAAATTACCCTTTGTAACCTCGTGAATGCGACCTTTTAAAGAGGCCGGCCGTGCCCCGTCCGGTCCACAGCCAAATATCGGAAGCTAGAAACTGTGGCTAGAAACTTCATTGTTAAGTATTACAATTGCAGGGACTTTGAACCGCTGCAACTCCGAAGATATGAATTATATTTTATCCTGTCGGATCTCATTAGAAGCGCGCTTTCTTCCCCTTTAAAATGGTTTTTTGATGAACTCGATACGACTTCCGGTTCCTGAGATATCGCCGTGCAAAGAAACAGCTGATTTCCAATGTGTTTGTATCGCTGTCCTTGTCGCTGGCGCCAAGTCACTGACCTACCTCACCGCGGGTCCCACGCAGGTGTCCGCAAAAAACGCCGAGACGCCGAGTCAGCGGATTCTTTCCGATTCCAGGAAAAAAACGCAGACACAGTAGCAGACGCGATTCTCGGAACTGCTACCGATTCCAGGAAAAAAACGTAGACACGGTAGCAGACGCGATTCTGCGAACTGCTTCCGATTCCAGGAAAATATGTAGGTCACGTCGCGGCATTTAAATGCCTTAACTTTAAATGCTTGTATCTCGGAAACTAATTGAGATATCGGAATGAGCCAAACGGCAAATTGAAGGGTACACTTCTCGCTATCTCCTCGCATGTTGTTCTAAATAAACCTCACATTCCTATTTCCTGTATCTTTCTTCGAAGTTAATAACAAGAAAATTATTTTTTCTAAGCGGCGCCTCGACGAAATTGGCGACGCAAGCGAGCTCCTGACATTTTTGCAATTAAAATGACACCAAACACGACAGAAATCGCATAGGTTGTTCTCAAGTTAGAGTAGTATGTCGCTCTAAAAAAACCCGGACATGACACGGTGATGTATAAATGAACCCTAATCGTAACAAATTGCGCGTACGCTTGGTTCAATGTTGCTCGCCGTGAGAGAGCATTTAATATAAATTGCAGTCATGCAATCAGAGGTACGCCGACGAGTTACGCCTCGGCCATGGGACGGATTGAAATTTTAACGTTCGATTGAACCGTAAGGCTTATCTAAATTTCTCGATCGACGATCAAAGCCAGCCTAGTCTAACTGTATTTACCATCGAATACAAGTGGCGGACCCAATATCCCGTTTATTAATGTCACTCGCGTGACGGAGAAAAACCGCAGCGCTATTTCAGACTCCGGCGGGTGACAAGGAAAACTGTGCATTGTGCGAAGCATGCTTTGTTCGATCGATAGTTGGAAACTTTGGTCCCGCTTCTATGCGTCTGAGTGCACAGTCCTGGAGAATTTAAAGGGTGAAACAATGCGCTGTCGGGCTGCGTGAAACTCGCGTTACGTACGAGATACACCGGATCCGGACTGCGCAGCGTGTAAGGATAAAACGGGGCAGGCCTCGCGTTACGTGGAACTGCCAACGGACCGTGCTAAAACTTAGATTAGCTCGGGAACTAAGGTACCCACGTCGCTCTGAATTAAAGGCCGCCCGTCATAGTCGCTTGATCAACTCTAAATAAGGCTTAGATAAAGCGGAACGGACATTGTGGTATCCGGTCCGAGATAGGCGGCAGCTAATCTACGCCGCGTCCGAGTTTCAGGTTGCATCGGCGTGCAGTAGTTCCGGTCTACGCCAGGTCGGACGCAGCGAAGCCGAATCTCGCGGCGAAAGGTAACCGTGGATCGCGCCTAAATCCGGCGTTCTACAAAATTTTCATCCACGCGTTAACCCCCCCTGGTGAATAGGGGAGGTTATCTAAAGAAATCCACCCGGGGCGACGTCGGCCCGAATTCTTTCCCTTTCAGAGCAGGGAGCGAGCGACTCTAAAGCGGCGCTGCGAGGGAAGAGGCCGTTCGCGGAACTTTGATCGCGAACGAACGCGCGTGGAAAGGTACACGGAGGAAAGTACGCACGGCTGAGTGCATAGGTTGGATGCGGGGAAGTGCATTTCCCTGCAGTAACCCTGGGACAGCACCTGGGGGTGCAATCTTCCTTTCACCCTTCGCACGGGCGCGGCGTCTAGCGCAGAGGCAATCCGCGCAGCAAAAAAAAAAAAGAAAAAGAATTGAAACTCGCCTAGCCAGGATGTGCGGTATGTCTGCACTCGCTCCCAAACCGCTCCGCGCCACTCTCCCGATCGTTGCCTCGCCCGAAACGTGCTTGCATCCCGGAATTACCCCGGGGGCTCTCCGTCCTATGCATGCCGATACGAACCAGGGACGAAAGCGACATTTCGGTGGAACAGTCCGTCAGGTTCGAGATTTTCGGGAACTTATCCGCTTCCGCTTTAGCGCTACGCGATACAAAAGGCCGTCCCAAGTTTATCATTAGCCAGGTGAATACAAGTTATTAGCCAGATGGGCACGCATCGGTGACGATAAAAGGTATACTCTGAAACGGCGAGCACGCGGCGCTCGAATGAAACACGATTGAATCGGTTTCGCGCGATAGGTGCCGTTAGCGGATTGATTGCAGCATCAATTTTAATTACTTCCGCGTGACGTGTGTATACCGCGACGAATTACGCATTCTAATGCGTTCCCTATTAATTAGAGAGTATCCATTAGTTACTCGTCCTCGCGTATCGCGCGCCGACAATCTATCACCGTGCACGACAATATTGTCAGAATTCGATAAACCAAACGAGCTGTTGATTCAATACTAACCAGGCGCTGTCGCGCGGGGAGCACGATTGGATCCACTCGATCACCGTGATCAAACTTTCGAAACGCTGAGTAGCTCCGCGATTTCTGTGTACATACGCGTACATGATACGTGCCTCGGAGGGACACGTCCCGTGGAAAAACCGGCCGAGATATTCGCGAGCTACGGCTTAATGGACGCGGGGGAGAAATTCATGGCGCTAGTAGAATGCCGGAACGTATCGGCGAAATTCCGCGGATTAATAAGCCGCCCTCCGGGAAGGAGGAGCGTTAAAGGGGAGCCAGCTGATGGAAAATAAGTGGAGCAAAAGAGCAGAACGACCGAAGGGATAGAGCTGCCGCGTTCGACCGTAACGAAAATCGAACTTCATTCTTCTCCTCGCCACCGTGCGTCTCGCGTGGCAAAGTCAGATTGAACGTAAGAACGCGAGACTACGGACGGCAAGTTCCGTGGGTAATCCTCTTCGAGAATCACGCCTGGCTACGACGTTTCCTTTACAATCTGGACGAGCTTAATTTCATCTCCGAAACGGTCGTAACCGAGACAATCGTGGAGGAGGAAGGAAAATTAGGAGACACGATGCGTCCAGGATCTCATAAAGGCCAGGCGAGCGGAACAAAAGAAGAGAGGAAATCAGGTTGACGGGCAGCGGGTCGGGATCCTCTCTGTGCGCCGCGGCGAGATTTCGACGAGCAGACAACGCAGAAGCAGCCCTCCAGATTACGTTTCCCCGGCGAAACGGCCTTTTGACGCAGGCAGGCCGGTTCTCGACGGGCGTTCCAGCGACGTTGACGATATCTCGCGACCCGGAAGTGCACGCCGCGTCCCGCGGAACGGAAACGCAGCCGGGAGACGGTCGGCGAAGCGAAGACGCATCGACGGACAGATTCGCGCGGCTTGATGCACAAGAGCGCTAAGCGTAGAGGAAGAGACGGGGCGGACCGTCCTTAAACGTGCATCCGTGCTGCTGCCCCCGTCCGCGCGTATTCATCGGAAAAATGTCGTTTCTCATCGCGCCGCTACGTCGTTGAATAAATTCGCGAAAGAATTTGCGCGGCACGACAGCGAGGCCCCCATTGTTTCCCTGGCCTTTGAATTTCTCTCCGCGGCACGACTCCTGTCTTGTTTCTTATTCTCCACGCTCGCTTTCATCCCCCGTTTCCGCTCCGCGCCTTTGACCGTGTTTCCCGCGTGACGAATACTACTAGCCCTTGACGGGCGAGCCTTTGCTCGTTCCCGGGTGAAATTTGTCTTTCCCCTTTATTTAAGTCGCTTCTCGAAACTCTAAACAATTTCAGAATCACGTGCCGATCGGCATTTCGATTCCGACACGCCGATGGCCGGGTGCAATGCCTGCGCGGATCCTGATCTACGTAACGCTAAAGCGAATTAACCGGAGCAAATCGTTCTCGGTCCAGGAGGGGTGAAGTTAATGGAAGATAAACAGCCGTCCCGGCCTGAACAAGCTTCGCGTGCAGTCGCACTTTGTTTGCGCGCGAGCCAAGTGAAAAACGGGTAGGGACCTGGTCGAGACGGACGGACTCCTGCGGGTTCGCGATGCGAGGAGTTTTACGTCTGGACCACGGCGACAGTTCAAGGAACACCGACATCGCGTTCAAGTCGCGTTATCGTTATCCCGCCCGCATATCCGCGCCGCTTCGCCTTGTACGGGTGAATTTTCCCGGAAATTTCACCGGGTCTCGTGGTCAGCGCTATCGATATTTCTCCACCGCTAAAGGCATTGTGAAAGGGCGGAGCAACAACGGTCCTTTGTCCGGTGGTGCTTGATTGTTAAATAAATTGGAAACGCGACGGAGAGACGTTCGATTAAGAGCAGAAGAACGAAACAAAGCGGAGGCGTGGACGCCACTTGAAACTCGCGAGAACCTGTCGATGCTTGGCGGCGCAAAGGCTAAACAAAAATCCACGGTGGATCGACGCGTCGAAAGTGGAAGAAATACGATAGCCAGGGGAAAACACGTTTCGCTCGAAAGCTCGAGCAATTTCGTAGCCGCGCTCCGAATGATCGAGCCCGCGTCTGCACCTTTTAATCTCGTCCGTCGTCGTACCTTTCGCGGCCGAAGTTGTAAATCGTGCGGCCCGTTCTGGACAAAAGGCGGAGCTGAACTCTCCGGGCAACGGCGGGAAAAAGGTTGGACGTGATACACTTCCGTGGTGGGGTGAATTCGAAATTCTGCGCGGAATCGACTGGTACGTTTAACCGGGGTCAGCAATATCGTGGCCTTATTGAATCGTGCCCTCTTCCTTCTGCCGTACGATCGAATACACGTCGAGGACGCCTGAAAAATAATCTAAACCGAATCGTTCGTCGACCCGAGGAGGCCGGTCTCGGAACCGTACTCGAGAATCGTTCTCGCCGGTATTAGGTCGTTCGTGAATTTCATATCGGGGCGGACGTACTCGTTTTACCGACTATGCCGTGCCCTCGCGATGTTTTCCTGGAAATTCCCACTCCGTTAATATATAATAATCGCTCCAGCGGTAAACACTTGCCAGGGGAACGCGAGGGGGACCGTCAAAGGTAAACGGTGAATAAAAATTCAAAGGCTGAGAATTATGAATCGCGATGAAAAGCGGGGTGGCGCCTCGAATCGGATCGAAAGGACAACCGCTGCTTACCCGGTTGTCTCCGTTGATGGAAAGCTTCATCCGCGGAAGCTCTTACTCGTTTCTCTTTGTAGCGGAAATCCTCTTTGCAAGGATACCCCGGAAAGGGGCACCTTTAAAAGGACTCACGAGCCGTGGCCCTCTGCCGTGCGATGGTCTTATCCGCGAGTTCGCTTCGCGAGCGGGCGCGATACGTCTCCCCATAAAAGTTTAACGAAGGTGACGAAGCTCCTCCGACAGAGTCGGTGCCGGCGGAAAAATTCTGCACCGTATATAAGCGAAAGCCGGGGCGAACAACTCGTCCCTCTCGTATATTCCCTTTGTCGAGCAACTCGCTCTCTGTGCACACACGATTCCGGTTTCAATCGAAATTACCCCACGCGTTTACCTTCAATCGAGCGGCCGAAGGGAGGGGGAGATCGATAGTGAAATTAATTCTGCCCTCCTCCCGGAGTAGACGTCTCGTAAAAGTCGCCACGAACGAGAGAAATAGTAAAAAAAAAAAATAAAAAGAACAGCGTGCCCTGTCTGGGCAGATCTCGCGTTTCGCGTGACTCTTGCTTTTCCACAGTTTGCGAGATCTATTCGATTTGCTTTTCCTGACGGCAGAAAGGAACCCGCTTCGACAAAGGAAAGGAACGCGCTGGCTGGTCGCGGGAGGGTCAGGCTTGTCGGAGGGTTGGCGAGCTGCAAGGAACGGGGAGAGAATCTCGCTCGGCAAAAGCACACGTGGAGAACAGTCCGCGGTGCTTAAAGCTCGGAGGGTCCTTTGAAACTTTGCAATTTCATTCTTCGAGACGTGGACGAGCGCGAAGAGATTCTGCGCGACTCCTAGCCCACCCCCGTGGAGGCCGGCGACTTCTTTCTTACGTCTCAAAGGACACCGGCGCAGTCACGTAACTCGAATCATTTTACCCCATTCGAGGTTCTTGTAATGCGCGAAACGTCAACGTTAAATCCACTTACGCGATCCCGTGGCGTATTAGGCGGACGAGACCGGAATACGAATGCACCGGAGCGTTATCGAAGGTGAGACGAAAGCTCGCAATCTATTTCCAAGGGAACCAGTAAAGCGCAGCACTCGTTTGAAACGCGATATTTGGAAACGCGAGCGGTCCGACGCACGGCGCGGCTAACCGAGCGCCGCTCGGACTCTCGCCAACAGATATATTAGAGCAATTATATCCAACATAATTACGCACCGCCTGCGGCCCGCGCCTATTTTCGAACGCAAGTCGATGCATAATTAGCGCCCACTGAAAGCGCAGCCTCTCACCATCCGGCATTTCATTCAGCGGCTTATTCGTCAAAACGTTCTCGAAATATGGGATCCCGTTTATTCAACGTGATGTCGTTATAGTTTCACGAAGAACTTTCGTGCGCTCTGTATTCGAAGGGAAATAACTTTACACGGGCGAGGGGGGTGCGGGGGCGATCGCATAATTCGGTCCCCGGATTTTTCCTGGCCGTCCCGCGATTCCCACAGTGCCAAGCAGATTAAAAGTTTCATCCTTTGGGCGGCTTCCGCGGCAGCCTGCTTGAGTTTTCGCCCGCAATTTTTGGAGCACGCTCGAAGAACGAACAAAACTCCCTGTTTAATACCTGAAGCGGAGGCTCAGAGGGGGCGGAAGAATCCAGCGCGTTAGTTTTAATTAGCGGATGCATGCGCAGCCAGTTACCACGGATTACTGTAAATACATTTTTAAACTAATTCTCCTGCCCCGTGTACGCGTGACCCGCTTCAGAACGAGACAGAAAAAAAAGAGAGAACGCGTGCGTGCTGGTGGTCGGTGCAATAAAAAAGTTACGCAACCTGTTAACCCCGTGGTATCGCGTTCGCGAAAAGTTTCGAGATCATTGCTGCCGTTTGATCTCGATGAAAAATCGCGCGTATCGTAAAAAACGGGTAAACGTCCGGTGAGGTACGCGCGGGGCCGCTTTAAAAAGAGTGCATCGATGTCAAAAAAAAAAAAAAAAATCCGGCAGGAAATCGTAAACACGTCGAAACTGACGTATCAGGGGAAGGGAGAATCGCGGACAACGCGGTGCAGCTGGCCGGTGCTCTGTCTAAATGCACCCGCGACACCGATTGATGCTACATCGACGGAGATAATGGTGTCCAAACAATATTGCACGCGTCAAAAGCAGCGGCCGTTAAAACTGTTTGTTGTCGAGTACGCTCTGCCCGCTATAGCGTGTCGCTAATGAGACAATTTCATTCGTCAGGAAATTCGCGTGCACCGGGCAAACAGGCGTCAGCCGCTGCCAGATAGCCGCTGCATAACGATTCGCGCGCGCCGCTATTTCGGATCGACTGCGCTGCCCGCGCAAATATTAACAGACAGGGTTTGTGACGTACCAAACGCTAGAGATGGTTAATAAAGAGAAAGAACGGGAACGGTTTCGAAGCAAGAAAATTCGTGGATTCTCGTCGAAGCACAGACACTCGGCGATTCTAGGGAAGCTAGACACTAGGGAAGCTTCGCAGGGAAGCTGCAGGTTATTCCCGAGGCAACGAAAGCAGCGGAATTTGTCGGGGTTCCCGGAGTTTGGGATTTCCGCGCCGCTCGCGGTCGAAGATCGACGCCCCGATAAATGGATGCCGTCCGTCGTGGGATTTTTTGGTCGGCAAGCGAGAACCGTTTGCGAATTCTCACCGCGCGAGACGTGCTTTCGCGAGACCAGATTTCGCATGTCTGCTATCGCCGTGGCGCGAGAACGATACTCTGGAATCGACGGAGGCGAAATTTCGGAATAGAAACTAGTCGGAGGGTAGAGCGGTCTCCAGATTCGCCGGCCGTTCACCACGCCGCGAAACTAGCTCGATAAGCTTTTCCACGTTTCTCTAACAGAAGTTTTAGGTGCGCGCCTGGCCGTTTCATTGAGTCCCGACGCACGAAGTCGCGTCACGGACCAAAAGCAGAACGAATTGAAACGCGGAGGCGCGTCGTCAAACCGAATCGATACAGCCCCGATTCAAACTCGGTTCTTGCCTTCGTCTAAACTTCCCGCCTCCTCCTATGCCCTGTTAGCCCTGTCTCTCGCGCGAACAACTTTTGCATTCCGCAAGATTGCTACACAGCGTTTCGCCATCGAACGCCAGAGAGAAGGCCGCCCCTGAAAACGAGATCCAAGTTTCGCGACTCTGGTTGCAAAGAGCAACGAGAAGCGTCCAATCAACTCTAGCCACATCACTTTTCGACAATTTTCCTTGCCGAGAAGCAACTGCAGGCATCCCTGCGATTCCTGGCAAATAAATAAGTGATCTTCCGTTCTCTCGTTCTCCTCGCCTCGACGAGATAAAGATAAAGCGACGGGATCTCTCGCCGCGAAACGTCTTCCGCTCGTTAAGGATCTAACGAGAAGAAACGCGCAGGTCGAGCGCAAAGCGGCAGCGATAGGGGCCTGAAGTAAGCGAGAAAGGATAACGCCGACCGTGCGAGCTGTTCGAAAGCTTTTCGAAGTTGCCGCTATGCTCGGTAATATCGGACCGACCGAATAGCCGAGTACTAATCCGAGCGTAATAATGGTTGTACGCCTCGAACGTGAACGCGCTCGCCACCTCCGACACTATTACTCCGCTCCGGCTACCTCTTCCGACCGCTTTCGAACTCATAATACGATTTTTAATACATTGCGCGACCGGTACTTTGCAGCGTCCGCAGAGATCTCGTTCCCCCGTATTTGCTCGAAACTGCCTTTCGCGATTCGCCCTTCTGTCGTGTCGATTTGAACACGACAGGAAAGTGGAGCAAACTTAGAGACTCTGTTCCACAGTACAAAGAGTTTAATTCTAAAACGTTGTTACAACATTTCGCCAGCAGATCCGCGCTGCAAACTGATTAATTGATGTTTAACACGCGGTACAAGGTAAGTAGTTCGGTTCACGATACATTGTAGCTTGGTCAATGGCAAACGACAGCGAGAAATTGCGGCCAGCTGTAATATCGCGATGATTCCTCGAGAAATTGGTAAAGTTACACCTGCAGCACTTTGACGCGCCGGTGTCACTCGATTTCCGCGACGCTTGTTAAGGGACTAAAACGGAGGGGGTGGTGAAAGATAGGGTAGCGACTGCAGGGAGGCAAGAGAACGCTTTAAGCCCTTCATAAATCCAACCGCCCCTCGCGACCGTGTTTTTTCCCTTCCTTAACAGGCCGTTCATTTGCATAGCAAAGAATAAAACGCACGTTCTCACCACTCCCACGCACGAATGTCATTCTCTTGGAAAAAGCTTCGCGAAACTAAAAGCGGAACCGCGCAGGCGGATGCTGAAAGGAGCGGCGAAAAAGGATAGGAAAGCTCCGGTATCGACGAGGACCCTATACTCGCTCTTCAACGTCGCCGGAAGAGCACGCGATTTATGCGCATGCCGTTTTGAACGCTAACAAATGTTTTTCCATGGTTTTGTTGCAGCGACGGCGGCCTGGCCGAGGCAGGAGCAGCCGTGCCCCATAGCCGGGGACTTTTGCATGAACGGCGGTACCTGCCTGTTTTTCGAGACCGTCGGTGAACCAGCATGCAGGTGAGCGAGCATCGATCGGTTTTCCCTCTGCATAATTCACCGTTCTCGCGCCTCGGAAAACCACGCGCCCCACCGTTCACCGTTTCCCGATTTAATATTCCCTTCGTTAACAAGGCGGGAAGGGTTTCGTAGAGCCCATGAGAGCTCGTGAGGGGTCAATCGAGGGGGTGAACGAGAGTCATGCTTCAACGCAGAAGCCCGGAAATTATTGAAACAAAGCGATTGCGAGGCGCTTTTCTCGCGTGTTCCCTCGGTCCGCGAAACGAAGATACCAGCCAGCCGAAATTGAGTTTCGCCTCTTGTTATCCTCTTTTCCACCAACAGCCACAAGCAGGCCGGAGGATCAGCGGACGAGATTGGAAGAGCTCGGCAAAGGGTTTCGCGGTATGTTTGTTGGCGATTTCGTGAAACTCGCCAGACACGTCGAGTCTGCTGACCTCTCGACCACCTCGGCGCTTCCTCTTCCTCCGCTCCGTTCGCACTCCAATCGCAATTGAACCATTCCTTCTTCTCTGCCACCCCGCCCACCCGCGCTTTCTCCTAAACAGACCACCACCTTGCCCTCGTTCCTCTTATATTCTATTCGCTGCAGCTTCACCTCGATCGTTACTTTGTTCTTTTCATTTATTGAACTTCCCTTCCGCTTTCCTGGCTCTCGAGGGAAGGCGGGCTATTTTCGCGAGCGCACAGATTTCCGCCGGTAAAACTGTCTTGTCGTAGCGAGGATCGTAGACGATCACTGCCGTCTATCATTTCAAATATTTGGTGTTTGTTCTTGCAACTTTCCCGCCTCCTCCCGAAAAAACAACATGGCAGCAGCAGGGCGGAATCGTTTTTCATAAGAAATTCCTTTTAGTTCGAAGTACTATTTTTACGGTCGACTCCTACCGTTTTACACCCCGTCTCGCAGAACTCGCGACGGCTGTGTCCAAAATTTTCTATCCCCCGCCCATGGCTCAGCGCCTTATCGGTTCTTCTGAAAATTCAATTTCCCGACTATTCGCTCCTTTCTTAACACCAGATTCTTACGATCGATAGCGCGTAGATTTAATTAAGAAAGTTCGTCCTCGCGACGATCGGCGATCGTTCCACGGAATTAGCAGCTCGATCAATCGCGAAGAAATAGATGTACCTTCCCTCCTGATCCCGACGATGAGGCGTCTCGTCGACACCGTTCGAGGAAAAAAAAAGGCACCGACGACGACGACCTTTTACTCGGCGCGCTTTGACACTGATTAGCCGTTCGTTAAATAAATTCGAAGACCGAGCTGATCCGCGAATAAAAATGGCCCTCCGGGGAAAAGAGTGGCCGCGCGGAGCGAGAGTGAAGAGCAAAGGGAAACATTGTGGTCTACGAGCGGGTCCCGGCGATCGCCGCACTGCCATCGGTTGACGAGGGTTTATTGGCTTTATCGAGGAATCGGGTCGTCCCCAGAGGAACACCGGTCGAGGGAAAGAAAAAAAAAGGAACGAGCGATGGAAAGAGTGGACACAATGGACAAATGAGCGGACGCCGAGAGCCTCGTCTGCTCGCGTAAACTAGAGCGGACTAGATAACCCGTAAGCAAAGTGTATCCGTGACAATCGTGAATGAGCAGCATCGCCAAGAGGGGAGCGAGCCCTGGACGTACGAACTTTGCTTTCACGGAAAATAAAAAGCGCGTCGTCGACCTAAATTTCCCAGCTTCGATACACGAGGCACGATGTCGCTAATAAATCGGCAACGCAAGCCGATACTCTCCCTCCCCGCTGGCACTGTTTCTTTCGGCCGCTCATAATATATCACGGCTCGTATCTCGGGAATCCCGAATTTATGGATTCCCAGTGACTCGTCTTTTCGCGGAATAAATTTCCGCTCGCGACCGTGATCCCGATAAACTCGCTATAGCTCGGCTCGAAATCGCCGGAAGAAGGTGGCCACCGGAGGCGGGAGGGAAGGCGAGCACGGGACACGTGCGACACCGTAAAAATCGTGGCCGGGACGAAAGGGTGCAAAGCTGGCTCGATGGCCCAGTTTAAAAAAGGGCGCTACTAGAAACTTCCAGCGTGTAGAATCGAGGCGAATCGAGTGTCCCGTTTATCGCAGCTGGGTCCCATCGCGACCGCCACCGCTCCTTCCAATCACCAGCGATTAATCTCGCTCTTCGAGACACTTCGTCCCCGCACCCTTTATCCAGACGAGGCGTTTGCCGCGCGAATCTCTGAAAACGAGGCGCCTTCTAGTCGGGAAGAAAGTAAAGGCGGTAGTAACGACGAAGTATCGTTCTTCAAAAACGAATGTGCATCGATAAAATATCAGAAACGCGTATTTCTGCCGGATGCGTCGGACAGTCCTTGGAACATTCGTCGAGGATCGCCGACGGTAATTCGACCGAAGCGAAAAGCTGACGCGCAACGATAACGCCGTTCGCGGCAGATAAGGCAGATAAAAAGGGGAATATTAAAGCGGAAGGCCCGGGCTGTTGGCCCGCGTGGCAGGAGCTGCCAGTCCGGAAGGAAGGAAGGAAGGACGCGAAGATGGAGCAGGAAGGGGTTGCTGGAAAAAGGAAAATAAAACACCCTCTAATATCCAGCGCTTCACGCTGCCGGCCTCTCGAGCCCGCTTTTTCCTCCGTCGGGCTGCTTCCGCATAACCCTGGCCCATATATGCGCGCTAGCGCGCACCTACGCACAAAAAGCGCCGCACAAAGCGGACGAACGTGTGCGTGCAGCTGGTGACTGGCATGCAAGAACGAGCCACTGCACTCGCCGGGACGCTCTCATTCCGTGGATGCGGACTCTTTCCTTTTCAGACGCTCATTATTTTAACAGGGGGCGCGAAGCTTTTTACAATACCGGAAGCGTCGACTCACCCCTACGAGGAATCCCTTCGATACGCCTGCCGCGATGAATATCCGCGAGCCGATCGTCCGACTACAATATTTACGTCCTCGGTTGCGATTCGAGCTGAATTTAATTGAGAAACGAATGGGCCGGGGCGTTTATTGGAACGGCAGCGAAGTCCTTTTGTCCGCCAGTGCATCGTAGCGTACTTAATGGCACAGGGCGGATCGCTTCAACGGATATTGCGACCGAGTTGCATTTACGAATTCGAGGTGAGAAAAAGTGGAGCTTGATGCGACAGATTTGTCTCGCGTGTCGCATTGTGCGAAACGGGGACAAAGGTACGGAACAGCTAAAAGCTCGGGCCTGGAAGGTTAAAATAATGGATGGACACGTTTTTCGAGCGCATCAAGCGCGTGTTTTCGGCGTTTCACTTGGCCCATATTTCTCATGCAGAAGAAACTAAAACAACAGACTGTTGTCGCATCTAGTGTGACGCTGTTCTTTTGCATTACGGTAACAAAACGGTTTATAACGCCTCGCTGTCATCTCGCTGTTTGTCCAGACGTTATGGACATTTTTCAGAGAATGCGAAATAAATTAAAAATAAAGGAAGAGGTACGCCTTCGCGAGGTCCGCTCGAGATTCCGTTTACCACAGAAAGAAAAATCTCGCGTAACCATTAAATAAAGACCGATGGGAACGCTGCGGCTTCTACTTCCGGCTCTAGCTTTTTCGTTTCTCGTTACCGTGGGTTCCGTTCGGGCTGCTTGAAAAACTTCGTTAATCAAGACGATGGGAAATTAGGGGGAGGGCGGAGGGGGCTTCCCAAAAGCAGAACAACTCTGGCGAGAGATTATGTGGATGCTGCAAAAAAGGACGAACCAGCGTGCCGACGCGGTATCAAAATTCCTCCAGCAATTACCTCTTTAATTTTCGGGGAACGATAACGCCATGGATTTGGCCCCGGTGACTCGCGCATGAAACAGCAACGCGGCGCAGCGAAACGGTGCATTATCGGCGAAAACTTAATCGGCTCGAGCGGGACCCATCGGTGACTGGAAATCCAATTAAACGAATCGCACTCTCAGCACGTCTGCGAACTTGAAACTTATTCGTTAATAAGAGAGTCCAGGCCGACAAGCCCCGGCCCTTCATAGTTACAGCAATGACGAGCATCTGGACACCGCATTCCTTGACAACCGCAAGACGTAAAGTAGAGCCGGTGCTGCGGTGTTCAGAGACGTTTAACACGGCGTACCACGGCTGGAAACGTTCGAAGCCGATCGTCGATTAGTTCGGAATAGTTCGAGGTACCGGAATGCGATCGCCATCCATTTTGCTGCTAGTTACGTACGTCTCCGGGACACGACTGCCGAAAAACCCTCGCGCGCTTCCTCTCGCCCGAAATTCGCCGAGCGCCAAGAGCAAGCTGGTAGTAGCACGGGGAACCGAGCGGTGCCCCACTTTTTCCATAGGTATTCGAGCCGCAAATCGCTGGTGCGCCGCGATCACCTAAAGCGGCGGATATACGAGGCGTTTGGCCCCAATTTTCGGCAACAGCCACGGGAACTGCAAGCTTATTGTCTATTCGGCCGCGCTGAGTGCCGACTAAATTCAACGTGTCTCCCGCAGACGGTTTACTACGGGAGGAACGATCGTTCCGCCGCGGCGGGAATCCGCATTCCCGCGCGAGAAGCTTCTGCTCGTGAGAACCGCGAAACGCGTCGCTTCGGCCGAGGGAACGCGCGAGCACGAGCCAGTCGTAGCCGCTCGGTCCTCCGCGTACGTAATCGAATGCTCGCGAGAACGCCTGGAAATGCGAGCCGGGGGGGGGATGCAACCACCCCGGCAACCCGTTCAACCCCCTATTTACGATGCAACGGTCTCCGTAATTTAACGGAGGAACGGTACGCGCGAACCGATAAACGCGACGCTCCGCTGTATTGCCCTGCTCCCTGCTTGACAAACACAACGTTTACGTACGGTGGTCGCGCAAACAGTCGCACGCCGCGCAATACTCCGGCGCCCTGGCAATCATGAGACTGTTACGATTCGCATCAAACACGGCGAGCCTCCCGCGTCTTAATTAACGTTCGAGATTGCAGCGTTAACGCTGCAGAATTTTTTTCCCCCGATAAGATCTCTCCGTTCTCCACGGCAGCGGGGAGAAATTGCAAGTTGTAATTGTCTTTATGTAACGAGGGCCAATTATCTGTGCGCTCGACGTTGATATAATTTTCCTCCTCGTTAAGAATCCGAGACTGCAACACACCCACCCCCATGCCTCGTGAACGGGGGATCTAGGAAATCATAATTGAGGGCCGTGTAATCTTTATATTGGTAAATAAATGCGTGGAACATTCCAGGCCTCGCCCTATCGCGATTCGTATCGAAAGAATAAATACCGTTTACGTGACACGGTAGTGCGGTGAGCCGCGCAGGCACGAGAGCCGCCCCCCCCGAGGAAAACGCAGCGGTTTGTCCCGGGAATCGAGCTTTCGTGCCCCGAGCGGCATAAATTTCTCTTACGTTTCAGATATAAAAAATACTGCAGCGGTAAAGAAAGCGGCTTTATCGTTGCAGGAGCACAAAGACGATGGATTCGTAAAGCCACGGAAATACTGATTCAGATTTCAAGACTGTTTCCCCTCTCGCCGTAATACGTTAGGATTTCTTCCACGCTCGACGTCTCGAGGGAAATTCCTTTTTCTTTTCGTTTCGAGAAATCTTTAGCGAAACGCGGTTTTCCTAAGCTGCCCTGGCACCGCTACGTTACACCGTGCAACGTCCGAGGCGCGCAAAGCTCCGCTAAGTGCCGCGAACGCTCGAGGAACCACCGTGACACACCTGGCCACAGGGAGGTGCGCGTCTCCTTCTTTGTACCATTTCGGGGATGAGCCTCGCTAAAGGTGACTCGAGTCCCTCGTGAAAACTTAAGCGACTGGTTCTCGGATGTTCGAGTAGTTTCGTGCAACCTAATAATTCATCCCAAAGGAAGGGGGGCCGCTACTCCCCCGTAACTCCGGTTTAAGGGTAGCGACGGGCATTCAAGTCTCTGTTCCCAAGAAACTTTGCTGCGAGATATTCAGACACCGCGAGAAAGTCGTGACGGAGTAAAAAAAAAACTCAAGAGTCGAACCTGTTTGATTGTCTAAAATCTAGCAGGATTTCAAAGCTCTCGCTAGCCAGCGGAGCCTCTGCTCAATCTTTACGCCGTACGTTTGTTCGACGAAAGGCAGGGTTTCGCGGGTCCAAAGGGTGGCTTATGAATGGGCAATTAATCCACGAAAACCAGCGGCGCGGCGCGGCGTTCTCGTTGCTTGCGTACCCCGTTACGCCGCTAAGCCACCTAAAATCCAGCCGTCTGCCCGCCACGGCGCACTGTATTATTCAAAGAGTGCCGCTCTAGTCCCTCTGACGATGATTTATTTAGTTGGCCGGCATACGCAAACACGGAGAGGGACATCAGTCGCGTTAAGGCGACTCGCTCGTCTGTCCCCTCCGCGGGAACACTGGATTACCTTCGCGCGACTCTTAATAACGTTAGGAGAGATCCCTTTACTCGGGCGAGATTTCGGCAGGATTCTTTTCGGTGCGAGCATCGAACTTTCCCTACGCCGTGTCATTCGCCAACAACGGACCAACTAGCCGCGGTATTCCGTTGGCCCGGCGACCGTCCGATAGGATGAAATTAATAAAAGCGTGGCGCGCACAGGCGACCAAATTGCGGGGGTGCCCGCGCTTACACCCCGAAACATCCGAACAGCACGCGAACTCGTGACATATAATTAAACTATCATCTCCATATTCATGCCGGCCAAAGCAAACTTCCATACTCATCCATATAAATTGCTAAACAGTTGTCGGTCAATTATTTGCATCTAGGTTACAGTCTTCATTAACCGAGCCGGTGCTCGCACATTAAAACGCAAGGGTTTTACGATTCCGCTGCCTTTTTCTCCTCCCCGTCTCCCGCGCTCTGCATTACGCGCAAGGGGTGTCATTGACTTTTAAGAAAATTCACGCGAGACACGCCAAGCACTCTGGTATCGGATATCGACGCTGTACGCGACTCTTTCTGCGGCGAAGAAGTCCGCCTGTTTACCGCGTTACTCCGTATTATCCGTCGCAACGCCCCGCGCTCTCAGCAGAGGGCGAGGAGGGAAGCAAGAAAGAAACGCGAAGCAAACCGAAACGTCAACGGAGAATCGCGTTTGAGTAATCCACTCGATGTTCCTCTAACCCAATCCACTTAAGCCGATGCTCGTGCGGCTACGCAAAGAAAAATTGCCAACAACGTCGCGGAGAAGTGTCGTCGACACTCCCTCGGCGGTGAATCGGCTTTGAGGAAATGCGCCGCTATGGAAAATCCGTGGGCGAAGGGGGACGTGTCACGAACGCACAATCGATACGGTAACGCGCTTCGACACTTAAAACTCCGGTAAATCGGCGCTCGAGCGTTTTGCACGGCGAACCCGGGACGAAAATATACACGTCTCGGCACGAGCCGAGGGATGGGAAGAAGTCTGGTAGCGCGTCGCGACGCGACGAAGGACGACAGAAGCCGAGTTACGCCCCTGTCTGAACGTGTGTCTTCGCCAAGACAAAATACAGCCTCGCCCTCTCCTCCCGACGCCGTCGCCGTTTCTGCTTCCCAGCGAAATCTTTCTCTCGCCGCTGCTTTTTCCAGATGCGCGAGCACGCTAGACGAGACAGTGGCGTTCACGGTGTCAAAACTACGTCGAAGGGTTTATTCCTCCCCGGCAAATATACGAATAAAGTATCCCGGCCTGTCTGTCGACGTTTCCCCCTCGGCAGGTTCGACTCGCGCGTTTCCCATGTGCCCCTATAAATTGTCATTCGATCGAACACGTTCGATTCGGTCTTTCAATTTGATCGTGCTAGGTTTCACAGTAACGGCCGAAACTGTGAAAAGAGTTTTCCAGACCAGGCTTCCACCCGTTTTCCGCGATACAGAGGATTTTATTGCGCGTCGAAAAAAAAAAAATGTCAGCTCGTCATTACGACGCGTATTGATTTCCCTGCCGATGGAGAAAAATACTTAACCGGCAGGGTGAAAGGGTGTTCGCGTTCTCGTCGATGATTTCAGCTCCGCTTGAATCAGACAAGACGGTACCGTGGGCCACGGCTAGCCAAAACATTCGAGAGACTTGATCGCGAGCCAAAAATCTCATCGGCCCCCCCAAAAAAGATACACCTGGCGAAGAAGCTTCTTCGAAAAGCGGGAAACGATTCTATTTTTCTCGAGTCCGCCGTCTGGCGTTTGCGCGACTCCTCTTTCTGCCGCGGCGTTTCGTGTATCCCCGCGTCGCGATCAATTCCGTAATGAACGCTATCCTACGTTCCGTGCAGGCGTCTGTAATTATCGGGATGCGAGCGGCCCTTTAAATACAGGCGGCAGTGACGCGGTCCATTATTTCCAGGCAATTATTCGCCAGCCTGTTTCGTCGGATCTCTCGCAGTTCTCTTTACTCGAAGAACTTTTTATTAACATCGACGATATCGCGATCGCGCGCCGTACCTCTACACCCCCGACGCGGTTCGCGGTGGATTTTAATAAATTCAAAGTGCGGACGTCGGCCGGTGGCGTGCGTTAACGCGCGCTCGGCCCCTTTGTGCGCGTATTTTCCTCGCGGCGTGGCTCGATATTCCATTATCATAAATTCCTCTGGCAGATGTTACGGGACAACGGTCGATGATCTCTATACGCGCGGTTGTCCTCTCGCATCGATAAAACCCGATATTCTTCCGTGAACAATATCGAGCGAACAGTGCGAAGGCTGTCGTGTTTCCGAAATGCAAATTTCCCTATGCGCTTTTGCCAAACTCCGACGCTCTGTTCGAAACTCGAAATAACTCCACCCTTCCGCGTCGCCTCTTGCTCATCTCCGAACATCGCTTCGAGCTTGGCAATTTAATTAAGTGTTACGCGAAAAAGTTGCACCCGTCGGCTGGACATACGCAGCATCGTTGAACCCGCATTTCCCGGAGGCGCTGCGAGACTTTACGAAATAGTCTGGGAAAAATGGAACGATCGCGTTGAAAGCTTTCGCGAGCGTGGCCTTTGTTCGAACTGGAAAATATCGCCGCTGGCCGAATCTTGCTAATCCGTCCGGATTATCTTCGAACGATCGCTTCCTACGCGTTCGAGTTACGTTGGCGTGTTCGCCGCTAAGGGTAGATTTACACCTCGTGAAGTTTAAAAGCAGCTCGCTGCAAGCGGGGAGTGCACCTCTAAGTAGATTACATCGACGTCGCGTTACGTGACCTCTCTATTCCCTAGTTTTTTCCGACAGTATTTCAAAGCAGGTAAACCGAATGGGAATTTATTAGCGCAACAGCCACGTGCACGAGAGCGGGGAACAGAAATGAAAAACTACCCCGTCGTAAATTTCCGTGCGATCGTCGTGCAATTAAATCCGCCTTATCCGCTCGAAATTTTGTCTCGAAAAAAAAAACAATTCGGAGGAAAAACGTCGAAAATTGGGGAGATACAGGGGGCGGAGTGTGGCGAGAAGGATTCGCAGAGACAGAGTGGAACACGGGTAGGCAGAGATGACGCCGGCAGCAACTTAATTAATTAAGGTGAATCGCTCCGGATTGTTCCTACGTTTTACACTCGCCACGCTGACTAATGGTTCCTCTGATTAATACTCGCTGCAGATGTTAGCGACGTAAACATTAAGAATATCTCCTGCACAGCGATTGAATTATCACGGGTAAGCTACTAAAGGACTGAATCGTACCAGACGATCGTTCGCCAGACCGCAACGCTGAATTAACTTTGAATAACAATTCCTTTCGCGGGCTGTACGAATTATGCATACGCCCGTATTGGAGAACAGATTGAGATAGAAATTCGCCGAAGAAAACAACCCGTGGACTAACTTTTGAATGATAATTCGAGGAAATAGTGAATGTTTAAAGCCCCGGCCGTGAATACAAATACTGCTCCGGTTCCTACCATCGACAAGGATAGTTCGTTAAATCATGTTCGATACGTCTGTTATAGTTGGTACACATCCGTTATTATCGTTCGAGCTAGAACCGGATGTTCTGCATCATGGAAGGATAATTAGGGAAAGCAATGCGTCGGCGAAGAGCATGGTAAACAAGTATCTCGATCAAAATAATATTGCGGTAGCGTGAAATAACATTACGGTTGAAGAAATATATCCAGCGATCGGCGGGTGGCTCTCTCGGGGGACGAAACGGATAAGTAACGTTATATACGGGGAACGAGAGCGGGCGGGTGGAAAAGTTAGTTTTGGTGACATATGTGACCAACACACGGTAGAAACGGAAGTTGAGGCGGGATCGGCTAGGACCAGGCCGCTGCGGGCTGCGTGACATTTCCACCCCGTAACTACCCCGGACCGTCGTTTAAGGAAATAGAGCTGTCCGGCGCAAACACGACACTCACCGCGACGCTCGGCGCTCAAAACGTGCCAATAAATGGTAATCGCAGCGGAAGATGCACGTGTGCTCCCTTTTAAAAGCGGAAACGAGACGCCCGGACCGTTTATTATTCTGCTTGGCAATTTCATCGAAACGTTCAACCCTTCGGTTTATCTGTTTCAATCAATACTTTAATCGTTAGACGAGATTTTAATATCGCCTCGCGTAGGGCAACATCAGCTGAGATCTATATATCGGGCTGATGAATGCGTACAAGTCGATCACGGATCGGGGAAGCTAATATTAATGGTGGGAAACTAGACGTGGCTTCGTCTATGAGGGTAATAAACGGAAACTTAATCAAACGGCAGTACGCAACCCGAGCGATCCGATTGAAGTGCTTTTCTATGTAGCGTACACCGCGCCGCGGCCGTCGAGTCGATTTTTCAACGGGGATTTCCGCTGGATTTCGATCAGTCACGACCAGCCATTCGAAGTAATTAATCGGTTTCCTGATACGGCCAATCCCATTCAGTCCGCATCCTCCGATGTCGAATATAAATATTGCGAAATTGCCCGCGATTCCGTCGGCCCAACTTCGCCGCGAATTTGTACGGCGCAGCGATGAGTTGGTGGACGCAGCACGCGACGCGGTTGCGCTCACCGATTTGCGCCATCGCGGCTGCGATTGAATAATTATTAATAATTACTGGTGTTTCGCGTGAAACGAGCAACGGACAGATATCGATGTCGATTTTAATACACCACCTCTAACAGCGACGCTATTTATTCAGCGAAGTCGTTTCGCCCGACACGCTCAACGATACGGTCAAGAGAAACTTTATAGACAATTCTCTCGCGTCGCGGAAATTAATTCAAGCTGTACCAGTGAGAGATACATCGCGCTCGGCCAATTGCGTTGCTCGTGTCGATACTTGGAACGCTTACCCGGGATTTCCTCGTACCTTGGTAGCGCGTGAAATTTCGCCGCTTCGCTTAATTAAACGCGCTTCCAATTAATTAGAGAAAGATCGGGACAGTCGATGGCCCAGACACGCCGATGAGGAGGAGGACGGTTGCAAGTCGGCGCTCGTGAAATTCTCACCTCCGACTTTATTTCTCCGTCGCGCCGGCCGTTTTCAATCCCGGAACACATCCGGCATTTTTCCGGCTGGCCGCTTTATTCAATGTACACCGAGCAAGTTGAGCGAAACTTTCCCGATATTTCCGGCTGTCGAAAAAGGCCGCCCCACTGTCTGTCCCACGAAGGAGTCAGTTCCCTTCAACATTGGGGACGTGAATCGCGCTTTACAACTATGCTCCGCGTGCCAAGAGTTGAATTAATCGAGATACCTTGATTCGTTGAACACGGAAATAAATTTTGTTATTCCTGTGGCTGACAAAACTTTGTATACGAATCGTGAAACAATGACGTCGAACGTGGACAGATAGCGAAACCGGAAACGACGCGTGAAATTCACCCTGGAGCGTGGACGCGTCAGGCGTCCCGCATCGAATCGAGTTTCGTGGTCATCGTTCTGGCAGGTTCGTGCGAATTCCAGCAAATTCGAGCTTCATGACTACGCTTACCAGACAGGGGGGTTTTCCCAGTGCTCGTCGCTAACGGGAAACGGCGCAAAGATGGAAAATGATCAAGGGCGAGCAGCTCTAGCCGACGTCCCAATTTCCCAGACAGTAACCTGTCCCGCCAGCTGGCGGCCTTTGGGGCAGCGGGCTCTTCCCTCGTGACCCAGCAGTCACCTCCACCTCTCCCTCCAAGCAACCCTCTCTCACCGTTCACCGATTCCCATATACCACGTCCGAGGGTTATGGCTCGGCATAAATCTGCTTATAACGGCCGGCAACTATCCGTCGACCCCGGACTATTTCATGAACTCCTCCGTGACATAAACGGGCGCAACGTAAATCGTTCCTCCTCGACGCGCAGGGGCTGGCCACTACCCTGGGACGCTCTTACCGGAAACGTCTTTCCACCTCGGCGTTTTCCTTAGCTCCCCCGTTTACTTCGACCGCGGATGGATCTCGCCACGCACGGCAGTTTTCCAATTCTACTCTGTGCAATTCGTTTAGAGGGGTTTCTCGTAGCTTTGCCCCCCCCGAGCCCTGTTTGCATGGCAAGGGGGTTCGGGATGCGTACGCGCCTCGGTGGATACAACCGCCAAACGACCAAGCAAGTATAACCCAGTTTCGCTCGCGAGAAGCTATCCCCTGCTACGAGCGCGCAGCACAGGGGGTGGAAGAGGAGCGAGCTGGTCCCCGCGATGCTGCTAACAGAGTGTTTCGAAGTAAAGTACTGGCACGTTATAGCGGTAGTCATCCCGCACACGTTCAGACACACCGATATAGCGAGGGTAGACGCCCGGTGCGTTCGCGTATACACTCGAATAATTTCACAGAGAAACAGACAGATGGGCGAAAAATGGGCAGAACGGCGACGGGGGGAGAACGGCGCGGGAGATGATAAAAAAAAAGGCGATAGAAGGGCGAGACGAGACGAGCAAAAGGGAGAAACGAAGAAACATGGAGGGCTCGAGGAAGGGGTTGGGTTGTTGCGCGAGAGAAATACTCTCCGCCCCTTTAAAGTGTTATCTTTGAAATTGCGTTCCGAGGCTGCGTTATTAGATTAAGTAAACCGCAAAAAGTTTCTTTCAAGCTGCCGTCTGTGTATACAGGATGGTACGTTCCTGGCGCGGTTACACACTGCTCCTCACTCACGGCATGCATATATGGGAATTAATACCGGACGAAAACCGCCACCCCTTTCATCCTTTCCTATTTCCGGCCGTACGCAGACAGCCGACATCGGCTCTCTAAACTCGACCATTTCCACTCGTGCGCGACCACCTCATATAAAAAAGGTACTTTTAATCTGGCGATCGTAATATAGAAGGCTGGAGCAGCCTTCGTTGAGCATCCTCGGGACCGTAGTCTGAATCCTCTCACCAGTCAGCAAATTTTTACAAACAATTTCCTCCTCTTGCCTATTTTTCTTTTATGATAATGATCCGCACAATGTTCGCTAATTATCCGCAGAAAAGAGTCTCGTGAATTGGCGCAGAGCTACTCCCCCAAAATTCGAAGTCACCCCTAACGGGACGACGGTGGGACAGGGGCGAACGACTTTTGGAAAACTTCGCGCGAGCAACTTTGCCTTAATAAAGGACGTTCTTAAAGCGATTGACTCTCGCAGGAGTCCGCTTTGATACTTGACTCCGCAACTTTTTATTCGTCGAAAGTTTGACACTTTCGAAAGCTTCTAATGCTCGCGTCTCTGTAAAAGGGTTTCGATATCGATTACCAGGGGGAGGAGAGGGAGAAAAGGAACCGCGTCTCAGCGTTATCGAAGAAGAGGAAACAATGGATGCATCGAGACGAAGTAGCCCAATAACGCAGCCCTGTTAAGTCGTAATTATACGAAACGAAGGGCAAGGTAGGCGGCAAACAATCTGCCACATCGGCTTTTATAGGGGCAAGTGAACAAGCCACTACGAGTTTACCGTATTTTATACGGGACATGAAGAGCGTGTATAAATATTCCGGCACGCACTTGTAACGTACTTGTCGCAGAAGGGTCACATTTTGCACGACGCTATCGCGAGAGTTCACGTTCAGCCGAGAAATCGCGAATCCTATAAAAACCTGGCAATCGGAAAAATGAAGTTTTTAACGAATACCGCTGGTTTTACGCCACGGTAAACAATGTTGGTTTACACTCGGTCGCTGGTCGAAATATTAATCAACAACGCCCCGACCTATGTTCGAATTATTCCGTTGATTTTAACCCGACCCGCCAGCGCTACGAAACAAATACGCCGCGTTCGTTGTTTCAGCGAGATTTCAAAATAATTTGCACGCGAAATTGCGAACTTCAGTCAGCCGCCGCTTAGAGCGAGCACCAAAGGCTCGCGCTGGAAAATATTTCGTTCCGACGAGCCCGTCAACTATGCGGCCGCGTTACTTTTGCAAGGGGTGATTTTAACAAAGGGCAGGATCGTTATTCCCTTCCCGTGCGCGAAGTCATCGATTCGAGCGTGTAACGATCGCGGCCGAAAGACTGGCGCGAGCCGCGATACACGTGTTCAATGATTACGATAAATCTCAATGAAAAGCCAATTACGTTTTCGAAGCGGGCAAAGTTACCGGCGAGCGTTAATGGGTTCAAGTGAATGGTACAGTAAATTCCACTATCTCCCCGCTACTGTTTCAGGTTTGTCCAACGGTAAATCTACCGCGAAGTATATTTAGTGCACGGTCCTCGTTAATTCGCGAGGGTGCCGGCCGAATGAAGCGGGAAAAAGGGCGTCGGTGAAACGGGGAAAGGAAAGAAAGATGTAAGGAGGGAGGAAGTCGCGGGCTCGGCAAAGGCGCGACGCGGCGGATGGTCGTCGTAAAAATCGCGCTGCTCGTTGCGGGAATTTGTTATAAAATGTTGTTCCACGACCGTTCGTCCGGCGAATAAATAATGCGGACGCGTCACGCTCTTTCACGGATATTTATCGCGTTAACGGCCCTCGGCATATGTCCCCTGTCAGTTTTTTAATACGCTTTAAACGCGCTACGACAAACTCTCGGCAGACGAGACCGCTCAAAGAAACTTCGCGATTCCTTGAGCCCCTCTTCGCATTCCATACCGAACAATTCTGGAAGCCCGTTTTATTTCACTGTACCTGCGCCTTTTGCGATTTCACGAAACGGGAGGGACAACGTTCGGACGCGGCAAATTTGTGGGAGAATGTATACCGGACAATGTGCAGTCAGTAGGCAGAAAAAGAATTTTCATCAAGCTCGAGCGTAAACGGGGAGGAGCTTTTTCCAAGTAGAATTTCATTTTTCCCACGAGTCTGAGAGGGGACAAAAATATAATTAAGAAGAGGCACGCGTAAAATCATTTAGCAGTCAGGCAGACGTTTCGAATCCAACGCTGATGATCCTCCGCTTCTGGCCCACGAGCACGCGAGTGCCGCAAAAGACACGTCTACCAGCGTTCGTACGTCTCGTCGCGGTTAGTTAACCGTGGCTATAAATACCACGTCGTCGGCGTAACATTATTTTTCCAAAGAAACGTCTTGGACACATCGGGTCGTCTCCGCTCACGATCTCTCCTCCTCCTCCTCCTCCTCTTCCACCCTTCTCGTCTCGCTCGCGCCACGAAATTTAACGTGGGATCGCGTGAAATTTTTTTATGGCAACGTTTCGTTTTCTGCTTAAAGGGATATCCAATTAATATTTGCGGGGTGCATCTGGATAATTGTTATTCTCTTCCTGATTACAGATGCGCGGAGGGCTTCACCGGTCTACGGTGCGAGACGAAGGACGTGATCAGCACTGGAAGTGTGTACAACAGGCGTAGGGCGCCGTTTTCCTGCAAGCTGGGACTCTCGACCTCGTACTACTGCTAGCGATAATCGCGCGGGGCCCTTCCATTCCGAGTAGACCCTTTCTCTAACGCTGAACACGGTGTACTCGGTGTATAGTCGGTCGAGACACAGCCTCCTCGGACCCACGAGAAGAATGTCGTGAGAGGGCCAACGCGCGACCAAGTAACGAACGAGAAGGCGAATTCAATACGATCGATCACGGTGATCGAACATTGATTACCTGTGGACGGACCGCGAAACGATATTTACCACTAGCCAGGGGGACGAAAATCGGTCGAGCTCCCTTGCGCGGATTTTCTTTTATTTTTGCGGTAACCGTTGTTGTCGGGCATTAAAACGAGTCCTCCGTATGGTGGGGACAGGTTCCAAAATCGCTTTTGGCACCACGGGCGCACGTACCTTCTTCCTTTTTGCATCTGTTTCTAGTTCACCTCGACGAGCTTCTTTTATTCTCTACCACTTCTCCTTTCGATTCCTCCCTCTACCACCCTTGCGACCGTTATTTCTCCTCTTTAGAAAACGTCGCGTTACGACACGCGCCTTGCGTCTCTATAGAAATTTTATTCGCGAGCAGAAACGTAAGCGAGAGAGCGAGAGAGAGAGAGAGAGAGAGAGAGAGAGAGAGAGAGAGCGTGTGCTTTCTTTCGTGTACAGTTGTATCCGTCGGTCTGTGCGCGCACGCACGTGAAAGGAAAACGGCGAGATAGGGGTGAACGCGCGAGGGAATGCAGGGGAAAGAATTATGACGGATTCTTGGCTGTCGCGGCGGACCCCCTCGGTTTCGTATCGAGAAGCCAGAGGAGAGCGGCGTTCGAGTGACGCTTCAGAAGCGGTGCTTGACCTCGAACGATCGTGAACCACCGACAGGGAATGAAAGAAGGCGAAGCTGTCGGAGGAGCGTTCGGAGGTCGCGCTATTCGGAGTCTCCATTGGAGAACAATACCAAAGAGCCCAGGGGTCTCTAATAAAAAAAAAGGCGCTGTGAGAAAAGTCGAAACTCCCGAGAGCGATGGTCCTCGTCGCCGCGGTTGTTATTCGCGAGGAGGGGCTACATCTTTCGTCTGTCGTTGTTGGGAAAATGTGGGCCGCGCCGATTCAGCGCAAAGGTGGCGGGCGTGGGTTCGTAGAAAGAAGACGTGTGTCGCGAAGAAGGCGAGTCTAACGAGACGCCGGAATGTGAAAATTCCGAGCTATTTTTATATGTCCAGTACCGAGACAGTGGCGTGTGGATCGATTGTGTCGCGAGTCCAGAATAAGTGACCGTGATTCGCGTGTCGAGCGAAAGTATCGGTGATCTCTGCGACACTCGTCCCCCGCGCCTTTTCGACGACATCGTTCTTTCCCCCTACGTTCGCCCAGAATTTTCCACCAACGATTGATAAAGGCGGTAACCTCCTTACGAACGTAAAAATAACCACCGAGAGAAACGGGGAAATTGGCCACTCACAGGCCAGGCGATCCGGAGAGAAAGGAAGATCGAGAAAGAGACCACCAGGCAAAAACGATTTTATTGTAAAATATTATAATGTAATACGCGTTAGACTAGCTAAAGCAGAGACTTAAATTAGTTAAAGAAACTAGGGAGCGTGATTATGTGTGTCTGGGTGTGCGTGTGTGTGTGTGAGAGAGAGAGAGAGAGAGAGAGAGAGAAAGGAAGAGAAAATGTGAAAATGGGAGCAAACGAGCAAAAGGGGGAATGAGATAGAGCGACCAAAAATATCGCGACGATTAGGAAACGGGCACGTTGGTCGAGAAATTTCCGAACGAGACGATCGAATGAGCTGAAGAAATCGGGGCGAGCTCGAGTTTCGAAGCTCCGAGATTTTTCGAAAAGTCCTTCAAACTTTTTCCCGGTGAATTTTGTGTTTTTTTTTTTGTTCTTGTCTTTTTTAATCGTACGACTGGGACGTTGCTTCCTTTGCTGCGTCAGTATTTTCTCCTCCCTCGTAAAGCACGCGCTTTTTCGGACGGGCCAGCAAAAAGAAAGTGGAACGACGATATTTCGAGCGGACGCGACGGCGAATCGATCTCTTCCGGAACTCTCGACACCGCGGCTTCGCGAGGGGTGAAAAAAAAAAAAATTGGAAAAACGCGGATCGGAGAGGGCGTGTGGGATACGCGCTGTGCTCCAACAGTCTCGGGACCCTATTTATGTTTTATATTATATTATATATATTATATATATAAATATGTGTATAAACATTTTTAATTTATTTATTTAATTGCATTAATTTTATTGATTTACGATTAAACGTCATCTCCATCTCGGCAATCGCCTTTGTCTTTAATTTCACGTTTACCTTTCGTTACATTTCTTTTTCTCTCATTTAGATTCAATTCGACGGGCAAGCTTACTTTTTTAAGTTTCCACGATTTTTCCGTTAATCGGCAGCAGGTAGGTGCACGTATACCTTCTCCGCTACCAATCGATCCGGAGCGCAAAACAAGTTATAAACGGACGCGCGACGATTGCCCCGATTAAGTGCAAGATCCCCGAAGTTTCCGACAATGGCACTGAATCGCGTCCCGCGAGACAAAGGAAAGGTAAATGGGCCGGCACGCGGAACGACCGAATCGAGACAAAAGATTCTTGCCGAAGAAAGTTCACAGACAGATTCAGACCGTGGCACGGGAGGAAGTCGCTCGCGACGCGACGCGTCGCGACGAAAGAACCCTCGAAGAAAGCCAATAGAAATTTTCATAGCCGGCGAAAGAGTTTCCTCGTCTGCTGCCGGCCTTTTTAGTCTCTTATTGCATTCCAGCGAGTCGTTCCGCGCCGAGTCGCTTCTCTTCTCGTGGAAATAGCTTCCCGGTTGTTCCCGGCCGGGGACGGGAGGCGATAAACAACTCGAACGTGTACGCGACGTTGCGTTTTCATTTCGACATTGTCGAAGAACCGTGGAGCTGCTACAATCAGAAGGGACAAATGCGCGAGACCAGCGGGAGAAAGAGAGAGGGGAAGCAACAGACAATTCGCTGGAAAGGGTATCATCCCCCTCTGTCTATGGTATTCGCGTGAACACGGTGGCCGTCGTAAAAAGCGTAAAGTCAATAAAATTCGAGCGATACAGCCGCCCGTCGACGTGCTATCGACAGAAACTTATCCGGGGTGGAAGTTTTTCGCGCGATACAGGGACAGGGAACGCCGACGTTTGCCGTTGGAGATCAGCCCTCGGCCTGCGGATCGGAGGCAACGAAAAGTTTCGGCGGCTCGAGCGGAGGCGAGAAACGCCAACCTGTTACGCCGGGGAAAATTCGTTTAAAAGTGCGATAATTCATGGATAAGTTGGCCGAGCCGACCAACTATAAATTAATGCACAACGTCGGTCTAGCGGCCGCTCGAAAATAGAAACGATTTAGTGGGTTACTCCTGGTGAAATATAATCGAGTACTCACGGCAGCTGCGGTCCGTTTCAATTTAATGCGAATCCCGCTTAAAAGAGGCTTTCCCCGTGATGGGAATAATCGCGTAACATCGTTTTGGTAAATTCACTTTTAACAGCTGAGAAATTCGATTTTTCTTGCAAAATTAGCCGCAACGTAAATCCGCTGCCGCGAGTCCTTGCTTTTCGGAGGCAATTTCTTGTATCCGTCCACCCTATTTCCGGGGAACTGTATTTTTCTGACTAAAACGCGCGAATATCAGGCAGCAGGGCTGTATTCAGGCCTGTCTTGTACACGTACCTGGAAAGAAATTGCTTCTTACGCGACCGCTGGCCTCGCGTGAAAATTCACTCGCTTTTCCGTCCATGCGTTAACCCGTTTCCCGGCCTTTTCCCGCCTCGAACAAAGGAAGCGAAACGCGACAGGCGTGTCGCTGCCGGGAAACTATTAACGCATACCGCTTGCTCGCGATCGAGGCGAAAATATTTCGGCGTTGCGCAAGAATAAAAGATCTCGAGCGTGGCAAAGTGACGAACGATTAACCGCGATGTTAATTATCGGAAAGGGATCCATCACGCGGCGCACCGCGAAAATCATGTACCGGTAAACTCAAGGGAAAGCAACGCGCGTCTGTAGAAAATAGAAGAACGCCGTGGTCGTTCGTTAATTACCGTCCAGAGATTCCACCAGCGATTACGCCGACCTACGGCTTCCAGTAAAAAAAAGAAAAAATGGAACGCTACGAAATACCCAATAGCCGATACAAAATCAAGCGAAACGGGCTAACCGTATTTGAGAGGCACGCGAAAATTCATGCGTCAACGTCCTGTCTTTCCCGAGGGATGTCCGGCGCTGACAGCCTCTTGTGCGAGGTGCTGAGTACGTGATTTCGAGTCCGACTGTCAGCAAACGCAAATCACGCGTCGAAATAGAAACGCGATGGTGGCTTGCATAGATATTTAATTGGAGTTTCGGGAAGTCCGTTAAATACAGGAAATTGCTCCAAGAATTTCCTCCTCCTTCGGTAAATGATTTCTCGAACAAGCAGAGCTTGTTGCGAAACGTAGAGCCCGTCGCGTTGGAAGTCTCGGGATAACTGGACCCGTTCGTCCCGCGGAGATCATGGTTTTAAATCGACCCGAACCCGAAGACAACTGGCAGGTATTGTGCGAGGCAAAAAGTGGTGCAGGAACTGAACCGACAATGGTACAATACTAGGGGCGAGCAACGAGCAGGAAAGATCACGGGAAACTGCTTGCACTCGGTGAAACGAAGTTCGGCTTTATTGGAAAACTAGCGGCGGATCTTTCTCGCAATACCGGCGAACTGGTAGCTCCACTTTAAATTGGATTCCAAATATTCCCGAGATATTTTTACCCTTATCTATCTGTTATAATACGCGGCCGCGCGACCCAGCCTAAATCGCGTCATTATTTTCGATCGTCTACCCCGCCGCCGCTATTCTCCAGCCTGGAAATTAATAAGGCGCAGTGGATAAATGCGAAGACGGAGGCAGAACGCTGAAAGAATGGCTTTTCAAATGATGCATACCCGTGCAAAGGCTCTGTATCTTGAACGGAAATGAGCACTCGACGAGCCAAGGATAATCCGAGTTAATCCGCGGGCACACAATCAGCAACAGATTGACGAGATGATTCGGGGTATGCAATTCGAAGATCCTGCTGTATCCGTGGATAATCACGAGCCGACTAATCCGACAGATCCGCGTCGCGTTTGCGCGTACATCGGCCTGTGGCGAACTGAAATCACGACCGGTAACGACTAGGGTGGCCCGCATAAATACTGTGCACTAACCAATTGCGCCGAATCACAGAGAATTTTCAATCGCGCGTTGACCCGCGTGTGCCCACGGACGGACACGGAAAAGGGTAGAGAACTGCAAAGGGGGGTGGCTTGCATTGTCGTAGTAAATCGGTAAAAGGGAATTGATTGCTCCACTCGTTGTCCTGGTCGGTAATCGAAATTTAACAGCGTCAGCGAGTCCACCGTGCTTAGAATAATAATCCTCGGAGTCGACAATCGACCACCCTGCCCCATGTATGCCCGGTCCGAGAGCGGCAAAGTCACGACGGCGGAACCGAAAGAGGAAAGCGATCGGTCCGCCCGAGGCTCTTCATTAACGCCTTAATTAGAGGCGAATTCGGACGATCGTATCCGAAACGAGACCCAACGCGTCCCTCTCATTAGTCTCGTTGTGCGAACCGCGAAGCGCTCCTATGGCCCGTCAGTTTAGCCGCTCTCCATCCCATGCCCTTATCTCGACACACACCCCTCGGAATTCAAGATCACCAATTTCCCCGTGAAGTATGTTCGTTGAAAACAATTCTCGTGGCAAGCGATTCCACGGAATAACGTCCGGGGAAAAAATCCGCGAAACAACCGGGCGAGAACCGGCCGGTACATCGAGGGAAGAAAAAAGAAATTGGAGATTGTTAAAAGGGCTTGAAAAAGCTGGCGCGATTCGCATCGGTATCCCGGTGTTCCCTGCGAGTCGAAACCATCGCCGTGCATTCTTTCCTGGACACGAACGAACCGCACGCGCTTAGAAAAATTCGCCGTCAACGAGGAAGCCTTTGGAAAATCCGAGGCTAACGACGAGCTGTTCCTTTGTTACGAAAAATTCGCCGGCTCAACGAGACCCGACCGCTCTCGCGCGAGCACGCAATTTATTTTGAACAGGATTGACACGTTGCTAATAATTCATCGATGGGCCGATCGTTATTTTCGAATCGGATACCCGCGTCGAGGATGGCGAGCAATTGCAGCAGCGGCAGCAGAACAAAAAATATTAGAGGAACAAGATGCGCGTTGATATCGGAAATCCACATGGGAATTGACTGAGTGTTTTGACAATGGAACAAAACAATCGTTGCCAGAGCGATGTTTTTTTTTTTTTTAAATTGAAAGCACCGCGTCTCATTTTTTCATCGTAATCGAATCGGAGGTCCCTACGAATTTGCTTTCCCCGTTGATCGTTGAAAATGCCGGCAACTGGTTTTCCAACGATCCTCGACCGTCAACGAAAGCGCGCGGATATTGCGAAACACGGGCAATCGTTTAACCATCGATGATTCGTTATTCTCAATCGGCCAACGGTTTTCCGGGGAAAACAATCGGGCGACGGTTTTCGCCTGAAACTGCAAGGTCTGAAACTGCTCCGAAAATTGAACATTATTTTGCTTGCGGACGCTTGATCCATGGGAAAAATTAGCAAATAAACACACGTAACGCGGAAATCGATTTCGGAAAGGTGGAAAGTACTCGAAACGAAGCGAAGAGGCGACAGATAAATGACGCGTGCAGGATTCGACGATCGATAAAAGCGCGACAAACAGTGAAGCTGTGCAGCGAGTGGACTGAAAATTTTAGATATCGAATCGCCCTCCAAAGGGGTGCTAGAGGGGGCTTAATGTGTCGGATTAAATTTACACAGGGCAGAGCGCGTTTCGAGTGAACTTCGTGAAGCCCGATGCGGCGAGCGTCGGTGACAACAAGCTAATCGATCTACAGGAAATCCGCTCTTCGATACCTTTTCGCCGTGCGCAAAAAAGAGAACAAAAATGCGGAGAAGCAAAATGACGGGTTGCGTTTTCGCGCGACCGTAGCCATCACGTGCAACCCGTGAAATTATGCCGCGCGACGCGCGTCATCCGTAACGACACGAACGTTGGGCATAATCGAAGGGGGAGGACTCGGTGAAACGTGTAGCCGCGACGGCCACCGCGGTGTTCGGATGCAAATCTTCGCTCGCTTTGCATTTCGTCATCCGCTCGGCGAGAATTGACGCCGATGCATGGGAGCGTTACATCGAGATCGTTCGGCGGGGAAGCGCGAAGGGCATCGACACCCTTTGTCCCCGGTGACATCGATAAGAGCCCCCTCACCGAAGCCGGAGAGGCTGAAACACGCGGGACGAGTGGCCGCGATACAACGGCGAACGAGCAACGAAAACAAAAAACAAAAATTCAAAAGCCGATGAGAGACCGTTAAAGCGCAATTACGCGGGGAGAACGACGAAAAAAGGAGCAACAAGTAGCGGAAAAAAATATCGCCGGGCAACGTGGCCGCTGGCATTGGGGTGGCGGTAATTGCGCGCGCGCGAGAGAGAGACCGGTAGCCCTGAAACGAAATAATTCTCGGCCGCAAAACAAAAGGGGTGGCCGCCGCTCCGTGTGCTCCGGCAGAAAATCCGAAACGCGAGTAGGAAGTACCGTTATCCCGGGACAATCGCGGAAAGCAAGGCAAATGGGATGTAAATCTTGCTTCGCTTTGCATTATGTCATTCCGGTGCGGAGGTGAAACGGTCGTAAAGCGTGGGCGGGTGCGACGCAGCCGCAGGATTACGCGAGCGCGGCGCCGCGCCGGCTTTTACGAGCGACGTCCTCGCGTGAAAATCCGCTCGCAGCTGTGGAGCCGGTTATGCGACCATTCGACGACGAACCAATGCGTTACGAGGCCGAATCGTTTTACCCAAACATCGCGATGGGTCGTCGACGAGAGCAAACAACTGCTTTCCGACCACCCCCTTTATCTTCCCGGAACAACGTTCTCCGATCCGTCCACGGTGATTTCGAACAGGCACCCTTAAAACCGCAACTCTGACCCGGATCTCCACCTGCGCCCCTGGCTTTCCAAGCGTTCATTCATAAGCAATGAATATGCAACGCGAATTTCAGTGAAGCGACTAGCGCGATGCCGCGACGCAAATAGACATTCGTTGAAAAATGTGTATTCACTGTGTTAACGGGTGGCTGGAATCCGAGCAAATTGTTGCCGGGCAGCACTTCACTTAGCAAAGCCGTCAAAGGGCGGCCGCAACAATGCCCGCGTCCGTGCGGACATGGAGCGGAGAACGATGATGGATCCGGTGGCGAAACAAAAGGAACGAATTAAAGCGCGCGCG
The DNA here is from genome assembly GCA_023838395.1 of Holcopasites calliopsidis. NCBI lineage: Eukaryota > Metazoa > Arthropoda > Insecta > Hymenoptera > Apidae > Holcopasites > Holcopasites calliopsidis. The sequence goes on from JALHAQ010000011.1 coordinate 1,574,173, forward strand.
AGATTGCGGCTCGCGTAAATTAAAATGTATGAAGGGAAAGAGAGAGTGTATCGACGACGGGAGCAACTCCCGGTGATCGTAGCGCGGCCGGACGCGCCGCGCATTACCGCCCACGATCATACGTACGATTAAATCGAGATTAATACGATCCGAGAAGCAGGTTCGATTGCGCCCGACTGTATTTTCACGCGGATCAGGAAAATTTCATTTCAACCATCTGGCTACGCTGCGAGATATGCGGAAAATTCGCTCTCGTCCTGTCCGCCTCTTTGTTTCCCGATCGATCCTATTCGCATCGGTCTCACCGCTATAAAAAATTCGTTACGATATTCGGCTCGGCCAGGAATTTGATTTGATTCACTCGATTGGAAGGTGCCGTGCGATGCGTGGAAATCGAACTACATAAGCGCGACGTTTTTCCGATCTCACGGCTTGTTTTCCATACGCTTTTCCAAATAGCTTTATTAAAATTTAAAAAAAAGAGACAGCGTCGACTGAGAACTTGATCAGATCGAGCTGCCTCGCCTTTCTAAAACCTGTTAGTTTAATTTAGTTAGTCCGCCTCTCGCGGGGGTGTACGCCGCCCCCTCGGCCCCGTAGGTACGAACCGCATTCCACCCCGTAACCGGTATAGCCAGCTACAGCGCCGCAAAGCACGCACCCGACCGCGCTTTATGGCTTTCATTAAAGCTCGCAGAGGCGGTGGCGGAGGACATACGTCCCCGAGGGAATTGCACACGGTTGTAAGAAGGCCGGGAATTCGTAGAGGCGGTCGCAGGATTTCGCCAGCGAGCGCACGCAGAGTCTCGATAACGCTGCAAGCTCTTTCCGTGGAACGTCGTCGGTGAAGCTTTTACAAAATTGCGAAGAGTTGTAACACCTTGAATCGGATGTAGCTAAACCATGAAGGGACTAGCAAGTCTAAGAAAGGACCGGGAGGAACGGCGAGGCGCGATCGGTGTACGTGCTCCGAAATCCAATTCGAAAATTGACCACCCCCGAAGGGCGTCCCGTTGGTCTCGATCAAGACATCGACGACCCATTGACGAATTCACCCCGAGAGGAACGAGCCAGCACCACTAGACTGCCGTTGCTCGGATCAACGGTAACGCGATAGAGTTACGTGACCACGGTATATACCTTGGCCACCCCATTATGTCGGTCTACAACCCTTTGGGAAATAGTCTATATGGCGGCGGGCCGGGCCTCGATCAAGCACGAAGTGTAGTCCGATACGTAGGTATTACCATGACGAGGCTGTCGTCCGGCTATGCGCATGGATGCCGCATCGTCGTAAATACGATAGTAACAAGTATCATGCTCTTTTTGTCATAACTTTTGAACCACGATCGTCCCGGGTCTCGGACGAGGTGTACGCTACTCCGGATCCTCTCGCTGTACGACGTATCCGAAACGGAGGAAAGTCAGAGTCGAGGCACCCCTTTCTGCGTAATTACCATCCAGGCTGAAAAGCTTCGCCGATATAATCGCTCGATGCTTGTCCGCGTTTCAGCAGGGACTCTGACGATAATTCGAGTCGTTAAAGCTATTCCAAAGGGTCGTAGGCAACTTTATCGTGGAGAAATTGATCGCTCTACAGGTCTGGAAACGGTCCGTTTACTGGCGTCTCGCTGGTCAAATTTCCGTCGTTACACCGTCTGACGACTTAGGAGGACGATTGCGGATAGTGTCGCAAGTGGTAGAATAGTCTCGAAATATCGTTCGCTTCCCCCTGCCCTGTGTCCGTCGTACAGGCGGGATAAACGCGCTGGGACCGTACTACGAGCCGGACAAGCGGAAACGTTTTTCTTTCTCGTTGCGAAAGTTCCTCTCGAAAACGTTCCCCGTACGAAATCATCCTTGAAAGAGCTTTATCAGGGATGCAACATCTTTCAGCGGACCCATATAACGACCTTATTCCCGGCGTTAAGAGAGATAGGCGAAGCGAGGATGATTCACGAGCGACGGAAATAGAACTATGACCGTTTCTCGACCCCGTGCTAGCTCTCGTGCTCGCTCTTCTCGAGGGTCGGCCACAAGAGCCCTGAAGAGCCCGTAAGACGACCGCCGGTGGTAGTACGAGGCCGTGCCGTTCCCCGCTATCAAAAATCCACTCGCGCACATGAATGCCCGAACCGTCGCGTTTCTGCGAATCGCATTCTATCCGGCTTCCCCGATTTCCTCGATCGATTCATAATTCTCGTAGAATTGAATCACGCCGGAATATCATTCGAGCGATTCTGAATCGAACGAACTAAGGATCGTAGAAGCCCCGCGCGTTGTTATTATTAACCATAGAGACCCAGGGGAATTAATCGAATCGTGTTTCTGTTCTGCCCGCTAACTCAAGATATGGATAAATTCTCTTCGTTCGCCGAGGACGTGACACTCGCCCGCTTCTAGCGCATCTAGCGGCACTGTCAAGGTAAATTAACAATCTCATTTGCAAATCTAGAATTTCCAATCTTTGCACCCCCCCCTCCCCCGTCTAATGATACTAACAATCTCTAACAATTCGCAGCAAAGACTGACCACCTTCTTGACTTTCTTTGTGCTCGCAGCTTGCACATCAGGACATTCATCGTGTTTCGTTTTGTTGTAGCCTCACCCACATTCGTTCCCGTCTCCAGTTCAGGTTCCTACATACGCGAACCTCGTCTTCTCCGCTCTCCTTGGGCTCTCCGCCGTTTCCCACGAAATTACCATCCCTCGACCCGCGACCGAAGGGGTTCGGGGCTTCGCAGCTCGTTCAACCCTCTTCCATTCCCAACCATACCGAGACACCAACCTTCTCCACTTTCCCCCCATCGTTTCCTACATCTTCCACTTCTTTCTGCTTGCCGTCACCTTATTTCCAGTTTACCAAGAGCATCTGACTACGTTGTCATCAATTTCCAGAGGTAAGTGAATTCGTCAACGCCGAGTTCGCGGCGATTCGATAGCGTTAATCGTCTAGCTTTTTAAGAACCACACTTTCGACACCGTTCCCCTAGCGTTTTTCCTCGCCCCTCCCCGTTTCCGTGGAGATGCAAAAGCTCGCTTCCCAATTGCACAGCCTCCCGTGAAGAGAAGCGGTGCGACCTTTTTCGCCGATCGTTGCAGCCCGATTTCGTTACCCTGGAGAAGTAATTCGTGGATTAATAAATGCAGGGGGGAGGGGCGATGCAATATCCAGCCGACTCCCCTAGGAGTCCTTAGACGGAGCGCGGTGTCGAGGGATCGCGGGGGGTGGATGGTCGTTTTGCGAGAAAGAACGTCGGTGAAAAAGGAGAAAGAAGCGGGGGAAACGCGGGCTAAAAGAGTGCCTTGGGATATGAGCACCGCGATATCTGCATCGGAGCTCTTTGCTAACTCGTGGCAACCTTTGCTTCGTGGGAAAAAGAACTGGCCCAAGAAAAAAAAAAAAGGTGAAAAGAGTGGCTCGCAACGATCGTCCAAAGAAATCGCTGCTAAATACCGTCCGTCTAGAAACGGAAAAATTTGTTTTGCTGAAACAAGAGCGCAGCCTCGAGTATGAAAGTTTTATTCGAAAAACGATCTTTACGATAATCGATTTGGGTTGCTTTGTATCGTGGAGCCATGGGGATTTACACGTAAACGCGGGATGCAACGTGTGCAAGATACGCGTCCTTAACACCGGCATAATGCACTTGCAAACTATTCAGCGTGGTAACCCGAGCTAACTTAGCACGGTTTCAAAGCCGATGCTCGCCAACTATAGGACACTTCCGAGTTACGAATCTGAAGATGGTGCGAGCGCTGACTACCGCGTATTAGGGGGGAACTATGTTAAGAGAAACTCGTTAGTCGTCGCGCAAGGGTCGCGATCCGCTCGGGAAGAATAACGCTCACGAGCAAAGGATCGGCGACAATTAAAATTATTCGATGAAAGCGGCAGTGGCAGGTGGCGAACGGGAGAGGGGAGAGAGTTTAGCGAGTTTCAACGGCTTTCAAAAGGAAATTTGATAACGGTGGATAAAGGCTCGTTACACGCCTCCGCTCTTTGATAATCAAAATCAATTACAGAAACAAATTGTAACGAGAGTCCTTTTGAAACAGGCGCAGAGGAAAAATTAAATTTCCTATTTCCGATTCAGGAGCACGGCCCGCACGCGAACGGCAATTATTTTTTAATCACCGCGGAGTGTAATCGCGCATTATCATACGAATACAAGTGCGGTAATTGCACGGGAACGCATCGGTAAACCGTGAAATCGTTTGCCTGTCGGCTGGAACAAGAGCGAAACCCGCCGGGGCTTCAACGTTCACGGATAAAAGTGATTGCCTATGCTAATTAGAAGCAAAGACTATTATCGGTCGCCTCCAGCCGGCGAAAACAAAATTAGTCGGCCACACGTATTTCCGATTGTTCTTATTCGCGACGAACGGGGCTTCGAATCCGCCGCATTTGCAATTAAATATAGCGACCCGAAACTTGACCCGCACTTAATCGTAAATTAATGATTTATTCGCATAGTCCTTAACGTCTATTCCGCTACTTTAATCCTCTCCAAATGTAAATCGAAGAGGCATCCCAAGGGGCTACGGTCTTTCAGAAGCGTTATTCCAGAGAGTCGCTGAAGCAGTCTAATTGTTACTTAGCGAAAGCTATAGATCGGACGAGCACTGCGGAAGCATACGATCTACGGTGCTTTGGCTTAATCATTCGCTACTTAGTCCAGAGTTATCTCCCGCCCGTTGACCGAACTTTCCTCCCATGGCCTCGGCTCTCCGGGGAACTCGGGGACCTCGATGACTCCAGATAAACTTAATAGTACCGTACTAATTAGGCCGGAAAGTTCGGGATACGGAGGGAACCGCCGAGTACCTTTCGCGACCGACAAATAATTTCGACTTGGCCACTTGCTGCCACAGGAGAGCCCCAGGAGATGAAGCGATTCGCCGACCAACGTCATCCACGCGGAACCCGCGTTCTGGACCGTCGAGAGCTCGACGCCGTCGACTGATCTGCTCTGAATCCGTTTCGAGGAGCATACGTTTCCGACTGAACGAAGATCCCACCGCTGAAATACGGATGCTACGTCTCCTCGACCGGCTGCGTCGATTCTTTTTCGCTGCGAGTACGCAGCAAGGTAAGAGCTTCTAAAACGTATCGCAAGTAAACCTGTCTTCGACTAATTGCGAGACGTTAAACCGCTGGTTCGAAGGCGGAACAACGGGTCGGTGTCAGGGGTCGTTTCGTTCTACGAAGTATCCACGGGGGCGAGTCGCGTTTATATAAAGATGGATCTACGCGCAGAAACAGAGGGAGACGAATAGGTAGACAAAGGGGAAGGGGACGGGGGATCTTTCTGAACGATGCTTCATCCATAACACAAAGGGGACAGGCGGAAGTGTAACAACCGCGTCGAAACAACGCCGCGGAAGGGTGGAAGAAAGTTCTAGGGAAAACAGAGCACGGCGTCCGTTTCGTTTGAAATGAGAAACTACCGGCAGACTTGGCGGGATAAATGGATCAACGCCGAGTACCTCGTGCTATCCTTTTAGCTGTTGAATATTTGATTGACCCGTAGACACGACGGGATCAGCCTAAAACCGCTAATTTGACTTCCAGCTTAATTTCTTCGAGCTCCGCTTTACTTCTCGCCACTGTGCGGTCCTACAAATCGTCCACGGGATATCGTTGCAATATCGCCCCTGCCGATTTCCCTTGCACCACGGCCCAGATTACACGCCGCCAGGGGAAGAACTCATTTTAATCGATCGAAACTTCTCTTTGCCCGCAGAGCATCGCCGTGTTACATCGCCTTGGAGCAAGCAGGAAGGACGACGGGGGGATTTCGAAGAGCGTGCACGATCTCTAAGGACAAGAGATTCTATCGGATGGAAACAGCGTGTTCGCGGCGGAAAGAGAAAAGCAAGTCGCGGCTGAATTCGACATTCGAATTTCCAGCAATTCGTCGAAGCACGAATTCAGTCGGACGAGTCCAGGGCGTTTTTGTACAAAGTATATATTCCCTGTATCCCTTTCGAGCAGCGTGCGTCTGTGGAAGTGTGCGTCGGATACCGATCGATCGAAACGTCGAACGCAAGCGTTGTGTCACTTGCTGTATCGGAGTAAAGCGAGGAGCGATTGCATTAGAACGCGGAGGCTGGACAAAATCGAACGGCAGCTCTAATTAACAGAATTCGCGACAAAAACGTCGCCGTATGAATCGTTTCGCTCCGCCGCCGAACGGAGCGTGATTACATTTTCGCTGCACTCTCGTCCGTATCGTAATATCGGCCTCGATCGACATCGCGCGACGGAAAAAGGAAAGGGGAAGACTACGGTGGAAGGCAAGACGAGAGCGACGAGCGTCAGTAATTACCGAGGTCCATTGATTGAAACGTGTAACACGGATTCGGGACGATATTTCACGGCGTTTCTATCGATCCGGGATAACAACGCGCACACTGAACATTTTTTTACATTTTAGTGCTATACAGGATCACGTATAGATAGTTGTCGAACGAAGGATCAGTGCTCCAGCGTTCTTCTGCGAGAGAAGAGGAAGTACCTTATCATTCTAGCGATAACACCAAAGACTTTAAGAGGAGAGAAGCAAATCGTGGTAGCGTATGATGTCCGTGCAAGCTTACTAGTGCCGCCGTGCTTTTTTTCGTTACGAGTTCAGTTCGTCGCTCGTACCATCGAACGATTTATATGAAAGTCATCGCGCGTCATCGATGGCTCGCCGTTCCGTCAAGGGTCGCGCGTGCCCTTTGAGAATTCCGATGGCTCGCAACATTTGGAGCCATGAAAGGATAACGAGATCGAGGCGTCCGGCAGCCGATCGGAACGGCGAGTCCACTCACAGCGAATAAAGAAGGAATGTATTTTATGATATTTTACGCATAAAACGATCGTAAATCGAATATAGCGGTTAGTCCAAAGTAAACTTAAGTAGAGATGTATAAAGGAGAAGTAGGGGTGTGCATAGCGGTTGCACAGTGATTAACGAGGGCTGAGAAAGAGGAAGTGAAACAGGTTCGTGGAACGATGATTGCGAACGACTGTACCAACGACGATGATAGTTAATTACCGGTAGACGATCGTCGACGATCATCGTTAACATCGATCCCCCGCAACGAGGATCGGCTTCGCGTGAAACGGAAACGCGAGTAATCTATTTCCGCACTGTTTCATTTCTTTTATCCACGGGAATTGATGCGACATCGATTGCCGATCCGCGAGAATCGCCCTATCGCAATCAACACAGAGTGCTATGTAATATATTGTATATTATTTCACGTTACTTATTTTTCAATGTTTTTACTAGGAGACACATTTTTACGATACTCAAGAGAATTATCGCGCAACGTTATAGCGACGAGAGACCCGTTCTGATCCGTGGTGCTGTGCCTAATTTCTTGCGACGACCAAACGAATCAGACTACTCCGGGACCCTTTCCTTGATTATTAAAACGACAGGGGGAAAAAAAAAAGAGTGAGCCAAGGTGGTAGAAACGGTGGGGGCTTAAAGGAACATTCCCGATACAGCCACGGCGGGTCAGCCGGATTAGAATGTTTAATAAACTTCAACGTATTTCCAGCAGCTTTTGCAATGTGTTAACTAATCAGAGAAACTGAAGCGAGTCTAGTCTAGGCGAGATTTAAGAGCGTACAGCTTGCGCGTTAAAGATTATTACGGACGTGCCGTCCACCCTCGGTATAATCGGGCGCAATAATTAATGCGTCCAGGACACGCGTGATTGCAAGCAAGCTTGCCTTGTTCCCGAAAGTTGAGTAATGTTAATTCGAAAGGGGGAGGGTCGACCGAGCGCACGATTCGCTTTGTACGAATACGTGGCAGCGAGAACGATTACGTTCAGCGATAGTCTAATAGCGAAAGAAGTGCACTACGATTCGTAAGGCTAATTCTAGCAGCACGAAGTACTAAACGAGTTAATAGCAAAATTGTCATAAGGGAAAGTGAACGCTGCAATTATTAACGAAGCATAAGCCGCTGTTGATGTTTCCTAAAATGATCTTCGATTTTGCTCGAAGCGGTCGAGTACGATAGGTACCAAGAACGAGAATGTTACGACCAAACTACCAATTATTCAACGTGGCGAAGTTATATAAAGAAAAGAAGAATCAGAAGATATAATTTACATAATATGCAAGATTTGTATTGAATTTCGTTCGACCGCGCAGTAAAAGATCGCCGCAATTATACCTAACGAAAGATGCCTAGTCAACGTGTACGTGCCCCCGCGATTGCGTTTACTTTTTCGAGTTTATTAATTCATGCGTTACTGTTACTACGTTGCTCGTCGGACAATCCTGACGGCGAGACGAAAGGACAAAATATGGAATATAAACTCGGGGCACCTGTACACGCAAAAATATTTATGTAATGCTAACGATGTTACTTGCGATTTGGTATATGACGATTGTCGAACACGAGAAATATTTTATTCTAGTCGTATCTTTCATGCTTTGCCGAGTAAAATAATATGATTCCTGTGTTAAGTGTAATAGTCAATTATGTTTTAATAAAATCTGCCAAGATTCTTGTCAATTGTTTGCTTTTCCTAATAACGATAATAGCTTTTAGCAGGAAGATGTAGGAACTATAGAGTATAGGGAGAACCATTGAACTTCATAGAGCATTTCTGTATAAGCAAATCATTAACAACGGAATTAATCAAGTTATGCCAAAATATATATTCATATAAAACTCTTCTTAGATAATAATAATAATAATAATAATAATTCAGTACATATTTTCAAATTCTTAAAAATAGCATTAGTGCTTATGTTACTATTACTTGCATAAAGCATGTAGTTTAAATACCGGTCTTTAATACTAGATATTGTTAAAAGATTGAAACACTTGGGTGTTTCGTATGCACATTTCAATCGACAAGAATGAAACAGATATATAATAAAACTAAATATTCTTGTAGCTAACTATAGTTTCCATTTTATGAATAGAGGTGGAAAAAGATCTTAACTGTACCTCCTGACTGTTCGCAATAAAAACAGGCTGTGTTTCGTCCCATTCTTTTGGAATTCCACAGTCAGGTACGGTATAAGTTAAGATATCAAAGGAACATAAACAATCCAATAGTGGAAGAAAACTTACAGTACCTGAAATGTAAAGCGATTAAGTACAACAGATGCAATGCATCTTTTTTTTCTAACGAGTAGCAGATGTAGACTCATCCAGCAAAGGAATTACCTGTTATTTGGCGTATGACTTCACGAATCTCTTTTTGTATAGTCTTCACGTCTTTGGATCCCACTTCGGAAGGACCGTTGTTTGTACTGTTGTTTGTTCCGTTTGGAGTTTGGCCTTCGTAATCAACCTTAAAGTCCCATTTTTCTAAAACTTCTTTGGTATTCACGTTAGTTATGACGAGCGTCACTTTTTGTACTTTTTTTTGGGTAAGCCATTCTTGAATCTGGCCTAGCACGGTCTCCATGAATCCTTTGATTTTTTCATCGGTCGACATTAAAACAAACAAGCCGAAATGTTCAACAGGTTCGAACGTTTCTGGTGGGTAAATGCCTCTTTGATACAAAATGCTGTTCACTCCGTAAACTATAACAGAAAAAAGCAATATATAAAGGTAGTAATAAGTCTCACTGGAATCCTGTATCATTCTGGACGTTCCCCAAATATATTCAAGTAGAATGTCAAAAAGACGATAAGCTTACGAAGATATTCTTTGACCAATTCCGCTGAACCTTTTAGCGTGATACATTTTGCCTTCTGTTGTGTTTCCGTCATAATTTTGAAACAATTTAAACAAATTTTTCGCTTAAAAATCTATCACTTTACAGGTTATGCCGAAGCCGGTTTACCATTTTAAAAACACCCAATAAGCTGCCGCCTGTTGGCAGGTGGTGGTGGAGAACTATCGATGGTCGCCACTCTCGAAAACTATCGATCACAAGGTTCAGTATTTCTCCACCACTACTATCGATAGTATCGAGGCGCCAATCAGGCTGACAAACCGAAAATCTTGCGGTATACAATAATTGATAATAAATAATAAATTATAAATACTTGCACAAATGTATGCCCGGTGGTCCAACTAAGGAAAACTATGGATAGTGTCGACTATCAATATTTCTCCACCACCCTGAATCAATCGAAGAATGAAAATAAATGTTGATCCTACGCGTTCGTAAAGTCAGGTAAAGTGAATCTATCGCACAAGAATAACTCGATGCGGCTCATGCTTGATCGCAGCGCCATTCTCGATCGTAGCGCCATGCACATGAGAACCAAAAGTCTCTGATCGTGTTGCGCCCAATTGCGGTTAATTTTTCAAGCTCTTTTCACGCGTCCATCATGGCATCCGCCGAAGAATTAAGTGTCTCTGCCCTTGTATACGACTATTTATTGAAAAAAGACGCGTCGTTGGCAAAGGTTTTTCAGAAGAAAACAAAAGCGGTAAGGGTATTGGTAGTTTTTGCGTACATACTTCAGTCGATCGATTATTCGCTACCCAGTACCATGCGGTATGAGAAGTACCGCCATTCAGCCGTACCACGTGGGCGATATATTTTCGTTTTTCGATATTTCAAAGTCATTTAGAGATAGAATTTACTTTTCCTTTATTTTAATTGCTACTCTAACTGATTTTTGCACGTACGTCAATTAGTATTATCAGTCGCTTAATTATCGAACAGACTTCGTTCACGTTCGTTTAATTTCCAGCCCGCATTGCCAAAGGGGGCACCAACCATTCAAGAGGTGTTTCAGTATTTTCAAAAGACGTCTCCGAAAAAAGTAAATGTAAAAGCACAGGCAAAAGATAGCAGCTCAGATTCCAGTTCAGAGAGCGAAGAGGAAACCCCTAAAAAGGTTCCACAGATAAATGGGAAAGCTAAAGTTAATGCAGCAGTACATAGTAAACAGAAAGAATCATCTTCAGAGGAATCTTCCAGTGAAGATGAAAAGCCTGCCCCGAAAGAAGCTGCAAAAGCTAAACCCGTTGTTAAAACACCATCTAAAGCAGCACCCGTGAAGAAAAAAGAAAGTTCGGATGAGAGTTCATCAGAGGAGGAGGAGGTACAGAAAGTACCACCAAAAGCAGTATCCACCCCAAAAGTAGTTGCAACAACTAAAGCCCAAGAATCTTCAGATGAGTCTGACTCTGATGAGGAAGAAGAATCCAAAGCAAAAGTAGTCGCGAAATCAAATGCAAAACCAGCCATTGTGCATCCGGCAAAGGCTGCAGCTAAGAAGGAAGAATCATCAAGTGAAGATAGCAGTGAGGAAGAAAGTCCGGTCAAGCCAGTATTAAAGAAACCTACACCTGCTGCTCCTACTGTAAAAGCAGCAGCAAAGAAGGAAGAGTCTTCTAGCGACGATTCAGGCGACTCCTCAGAGGAGGAAACTGCTAAAACCCAGCCATCAGTGAATGCCAAACCAGTTGCAACACCCAAGGCTGCTAAGAAGCAGAAATCCTCCAGTGATGATTCTGATGACTCTGAAGAAACAGCACCAGTTTCAAAGGCATCAGCTGCCAAGCAAGCTCCTAAGGCAGCTCAGGAAAAGAAAAAGGCAGAGATACCTGCAGCGCAGAAGAAAGAGGTGGGACAGCCTGGAAAGAAGGGCAAAGGACTGCCAACGAAATCGGCGGTTACAGTAACAAAAGAGGAATCGTCGTCTAGCGAAGAGAGTAGCGAGGATGAAGCACCACAGGCTAAAAAGCCAACTCAATCAGCACCAGTGGCTGTGAAAAAGGCTGCTGCTAAGAAGGAAGAAACATCGTCTAGCGAAGATACCAGCGAAGAGGAGCCACCAACCAAGAAGAGTGCTCCCGCGCCAACACCAGTGGCTGCAAAGAAGGCACCTGCTAAGAAGGAAAAGTCTTCTTCCAGTGAAGAAAGCAGCGAGGAAGATGAACCACCAGCCAAGAAGCCGGCCCCTGCTAAAGTAGTCACACCAGCCAAAGCTGCTGCTACTAAGAAAGCTAAATCTTCCAGTGAAGACTCGGACGATTCTGCCGAGGATGAAAAGCCAGCTGCAAAGGGACTAGTAAAACCTGTTGTAAAGGCAGCGACAAAGCCCGTTGCAAAGGCGGCAGCAAAGAAAGAGGAGTCAAGTTCCGAAGATTCGTCCGAATCCGAAGATGAAAAACCGGTCAAGTCTGCACCAGTTACACCCGCAAAAACGGCGGCCAAAGCTCAAGCTATGAAAGAATCGTCTAGCGAGGACTCTGACTCGGATTCGTCGGAAGACGAGAAGCCAAAAACCGCGCCTATAGCTAAATCTGCTCCAAAACCAGCAGTAGCTAAAAAAGATTCAGACGAGGACGATTCGGATGAAGAGCAGAGCGCGCCTCCGCAGAAAACACCTGCCAAAGGCGAGAAAAGGAAACGCAAAGAAATAGAAGAGCAAGGGGAGGAGGATGCAGAGAATCCTCCTGCAAAAGCTCAGAAGAACAACTACAGTAACTTTGTGAAGGCGAACAACAGTTTCAACGGTGATAAGGTACGAGTATTATATTGTTTACTATACTTATGTGCAAGCAAATTTTTGTTTATGTACGTAAATTTTATGTCAGCAGCCAAAAAATACTCCGTTTCGTCGTGTAAAGGACGATGAGATACAGGTGGATCCGAAATTGGCAAACAATTCATTTGAGGCAAAGGTAAATGCTTGGAAACATCCGGGAAGCACAGGTCACTCGCCGTTTTGCGAAAGCTTTGGGACCATGTTTCCGTGCATTCACCAAACCCTTTTATGATATTTGCTCGCGAAACAAATTTTCAAGAGATGTTTATCCATATGTACAGGAAACGGCGGCTGACCTGAGTTTCTCTTTTGTTCTAGGAGGACAATCAGGAAGAGGGTGGTTTTAAGAAACACGGAGGAAGGGGTGGTTTCGGTGGAGGCAGAGGAGGAGGCGGTCGTGGATTCAGGGGTGGTCGTGGTGGCGGAGGCGATAGGGGCGGTCGTGGTGGCGGAGGCGATAGGGGTGGTCGTGGTGGCGGTGGCGATAGGGGTGGTCGTGGTGGTGGTCGCGGCGGTGATAGGGGAGGCAGAGGAGGCTTCAGAGGACGGGGCAATTTCAGGGGTGGCTTTGATAACAGAAGGTCATGGGGTGGAAACGATAGGGGGAATGATAACGAAGGAGGTAAATCCGACGGATTTAGAAAATCGTGGGGTAACGGTGACGGCGAAAGAGGTGGCGGTCGCGGTGGTTTCAGAGGAGGTAGGGGCGGTTTCGACAAAAGAAAGTCATTCGATAGCGCACCTGCACAAAATAAAAAAATAACGTTTGACGATTGATGATAGTACTCGTATAAAGGTGAGGGGTAGTTGATTAGACTAGACGCATGTACTAATACATTTGAGCGTGGGAAGTATAGATACAATTTTTTCCGACAGAGAGGCGCTCGTGGCTCTTGGGGAGAGAAGGCGAACAAAGACCTCAAATTCACCAGAGGGAAATCGTTTCGTCATGAAAAGACGAAGAAGAAACGCGGTAGCTACCGCGGCGGTCAAATAGATACTAGCGTTAATTCAATCAAATTTGACGATTGAGTAAGCAACTGTATAATGTAAATGTATATGTTTTAATATTATTAGATTATATGTTTAGTTAAGTAAACATTATTAAGCATTAGGAACCTCTAAGTTTTCTTCGCTAATGCACTCGGTTAGCATTTTTTAAAGTCACGACATGGATGCAATCGAGTTGAGTTTACCCCGAAATTATCGTGAACAATGTATGACTTTGCTACTACGTTGGACTCGTTGAATTTTAACGCGACTATTTTTTCATGTTATTACGCGTAGTTTTTGTTACAATTAGTATCTATAAGACTGCTTTTCGAGAATGTCCATTGTATGTCTCGTTTGTAACATCTCCACCATTTACTACGAGAAGTATAGCCTGCTGAAGCTACTTCGATACTAGCTATTATATTGTAAAATAATGAATATTGTCTATTGCAATGTGTAACATATTCCATAAACTTATCGTTCCTATAGCGAATAGGAATTTCAGCAGATACGGATTATATCCATTTTTATCGAAGCTCGAATAAAACATTCTGCATAAATATAATTATCTTCCTTTCGTAATTCAGTACATCAGCAGATAACTTTTTGGACATTTTCGATACTGTATAGTCTTTAGTGTTAAATATGAGAAAATTATGACATCGTTTTTTTCATAATTAGTTATAAGACTTTGAAAATTCAGGAGACAAATGGCAAAAAGATTTAAAACAAGAAATATGAATTTCAAACTGATACTTCAACAGGAATTGTAAATTGCATCGAACGATAGAATTTTTATACGCATATCTAACATACAAATGATTAAATAGACTAGGTTGTACCTAGTCGAATTGAACACAGTACTAAAAGAACAATTTCGAATATGCGACATTTGTTGTACTTTCTCATTGTTAATTTAAAAACCTGTGTGCTTTGTACATTACGATGATCGAGCTATAAAGAGAATGTAATCTAAACGATTGTGTAATTGCTTTATCCTTCAGATCCTCAGATATACATCTCCAATAAATGAATATGTAATTAATAGTAAACAAAAAAAATCTTTTTAGATATCAGTCCAAAAAAAAAAATTATTCGTCCGCTAATTTAAAGGACGTCTGCGGTTCAAAGTTGGAGGAAAAGGGGGGCGTTCCCGGGGTACCCTCTTTCGTTTCCTCTTCAAGCTTTTTCTCCAATAAGAGGATAAAAAGTTTCGAGGTAGAATAGGGGCCGATATTCCTCGTTTCGTCCCCTCTTTCTCCGACTCTGGCAGAGCACAGAGCACGGTCACTTACGATTCTACAGTCAACCTCTGGACATCCACCTGCGAGGACGGAGGTGTTCGACCCAACGGCATCCGGTGTGGTGACATGACCAGTGTTTAAGAAACCCGAGTGTCCCCGTTTTAGTCCTGCTCCTGAGCGATTCGATCGATTAATGTAACGCGCGGCTGCTCGTATTGCCAAAGGGATTCAAGCGACGTGTCAAGAAAGGCATTCCTCACGGTGAGTGACGACCCAGAGGCTGTAACAAATTTTCATTCAAAATTTTAATAAATGCACATTGATCGCGCTATGGTACGATGCGAACTGTAAAAGCTCTGCAATTCATCAATTTTTATTGATCCACGATGTTTCATTGAAATGAAATATTATTCATGTTTGATCCTTAGGCCAAAGTAGCTCTAGAAATAAATTAACTTAGACCCTGGGTGCCCAAGATTTAAATTTAATTTCACGGCTTCATATAGAGTACGAGTAATAATACAGTTTGAGTGTCTCAATAAAAGATAGCACGTGTACCCGTACGAAAGATGCACGTAACTATTTTAGAGTCGAGTAAATTAAGATTGCGTTCAGACAGGATTCCGTGGGGCGCAGAGATTCCTCGGAGCTTTATTATCCAAGATGATTGTACACCGTTTAGACACGCTGCTTTGAACTGGCTTTTCCCTCGGCTATACCTGCCAGAAAATTACGTTCCTATCTTGCCCGTTCCCTTCTTGCATTTCTGAATCATCTCGATGCTCCGTGTGAAGCTGCTACATTTTCCAAGGCGATTGGACAACGCGTTATTTATTGCATTAAACTTCGAGTACGAAATTGCCATTGAATACTGAAGTGTTCTTGCGTAGCCTGGGCGTGTGTCATGCGAAAGCGTTAACGCGCCCCTGACAATGAAATCTCCGTGGCACGAACGCGAAGGCATTTCGGCCACATACGTAACAAGTATGTACCCGACAGTTATAATAATTTATTCATGAAACGAAACACCCGAATGACTGTACCGTTAACGGAGCCCCAAGGATGAGAAAACGTACACCGGATAAAGAGCGACTGGAGCGAGAGGCAAGAGCGTTTTGGACGATTCATCTTTACCGTTAGAATCAACCGCATGACGCGTTCATGGTCCACGAGGAATTCGTTCTCCACTGGCGGAAGAACAGTTTTTCGTAATCCTTTTTCTCTACGTCGTTTCACCGCCACTGCCGCATCGGTGGGTGACCGATTCTCACGTTTCATCTAATTGTCCGAACTTCCGCGAGGCAACGCGGATTGGCTTCATTTGGAAAAGCTTCGCTTCATTCTCGAGCCAGCGTTTCCACGATCGAACCTGGCTCGTTAATTATGCGTGCGACTCGTTAACGTATCAACAGTACTCTTCCGACGGCCGTTGAGAAAAATAGCTACTAACGATGTGGGAAGTTGGGGCGCGAATAATTAATTGTTCCTGCTTAATTGTTCCCGTGGAAGGCCCTCATCCCTCGAGCGCAGGTGATTCTCACGTGCGTCTGGCATATCTCCTCGATCCAGTCTCACCCTCTTCACAGGATCGCCGTTATGCAATCCAATGAGCCACGACCGCGACATGATGAGTCTGTTCCATAATGATTATGAGGAAATATTAAAGAAACGGTGTTGCGATAGCAGTCACGGCCAACGGCGAGTCTTGAATGCTACCCACTCCGATGATTCGCTTCCATTCCTTTATTTTCCCACGCGGGACTTATCACTTGGCCAAACGCGGAACCGCAATTTTCCGCTGAGCTGCTTGCTCTTCGATCCTATAACTCATGATCGAACTACTTGCAAAGTCCTCGAGGTATTCGAAATTGAGCATCGAGCAGCGTTAACCGCATAGTATTGTATTGCTTTCACTCGTGTTCGATCGACAGGGTATATTCGTATCGCGGAAGTAATCTGGACTCGTCGACAACCTAGAAACCTCAAACTCCATACATGGTTCCCTATCGATTACGCACGTATGCTAATCGTTATTCTAAATCCGCGCTTGCTCGTCACTCTCTCGCGTCCCAGCATATTTCATCGTTCGCGAGGCTCGAAAGGGAAAAGTTTGTTCCCTCGTCTCGTTGCCAATGTCGCCATCCATATCGTTCGCGCTACCAGTGGGTGAAACGGGACCCTCCTCTAACGACGAACCGGCAGAAGGAAACGCCGATGATAGGCTATCAGGCGATCGTTAAACGACCGCAAGATTATAGGCGTCGGGGACGAAAAGAACGTGGAACGGTCTCATCGACGACCTTAGGCGATTCCATGGATTTTTGCGCGACGAGTCACTGTCCGGCCCGTGTGTCGTTTACTTTTGCTCTTGACCTCGTACGAACTTGGGTTCCAAGACCGCTCACTCGCGCCTTCCTCGACCGCGGTGACAACGTGTTCCCTCGCGCGAGTCCCGGTAATCCGAGTTCAGAGACTGTTTTATTCATGAGTTGTTGCTCGCCGATACAATTTCGTTGGGCACGCGTCTCGCCAATTTCACAGCGATTCCAATTAATTAATTTCATTTCCAATTCATTTCAGATGTCCAGGTACCTCGGTCTGATCCTCGTTGTCACGACTTGCGCGCACGTGTACGAAGCCAGAAAATGCGAAGGGAGCGGATTGGGCTTGAAGTACGTGTGGGGAGACGCTCTCACGGATCCAGCTGACTGTGTAGGCCCAAATAACATGCAGTACCCGACGTAAGTGTTGCTCGTCAGTCTCTCAGGATTTCGAGATACCTTTGCTTCGCTCGCGATACACCGTTGTCACGTCGAATCGGCTGTCGTAGGGCCGCGATATCCAGAAGCTACAAGAATCTGTGGACGGGCGGTCGAACGGCCAGGTCTCATCAGCCTCGAACGATCGATCCCGAATTAACCAGGCAGGCCCTGCTGCACAATTACAAGAGCGCCCGTGGGGATTACTCGATCGCAGAATCCTCGCGAAACGGTGAGCATTGAATGATCTCTTCGACTTTGTCGATATCCTCTAGGAAATCGTACGGCGAATTGGGAAACGCGTTTCGTAAACGCCAAGATTCCCAACCGCGGTCGAGGAATACATTAACGGATCAGAACCGAGTCGGAAACGTGGCTCGGTTGGAAGCACGCGGAAGACAAACTCGCCCCTCTTGTTCGAGGCGCAACAGTAGTCGAGCCGGTTACCTGAATCACGAATAATTACGACCAGCTATAACCTACATCCTCGTCGAACCTGTGCAATCGTTTCATCCTGCGCTTGCTGCCTCGTCCAGAAATATAGCTTCATACGTGTAAGCAGTTCATCTGCATATTCGCCCCGGGTGCTTCGGTGCATCTTGCGGGCCAGCAAGACATGCATTCTGCTCCCATGCTCTGCCGTTCCTCGTGCTACGCTCCCGGAGGATCGCAGGAAAAAGAAATACGCTGTTGCGGATACTTCTTTACGATACCGTTGCTTCGACGATAAGAACGATCGACCGTCCGGAACAGTGCGCTCGTCCCGAAGATGCTTCGACGCCACCGGGTTGCCTGAGAGGATCGGGCACAGTGCTGTGCCTGCGAGGTTCATTTCGCGTCGATTTGAATTCCGACGGTACGTCGGCACATCGGCGAGAATCGGAACGACCGGTTGCCCGATGTACCGGCACTTCGCAGCCTTCAATTATGCGGCTGTCCTTATGACACGAAAACCCGGTTCCAGCCGAGCACAACACCCGCTATGCCCGCGCTTGCAGCATGCGCGAACAGCTCCATTGAAGTTCCCGCCTCGTAGAAGTCGCGATTATCTCATCCGCGTCCGATGGAGGAATGCGTTTGGCCTCCTGTCGGGAGGCATCGCGCGCGCCGGCATTGAACTCTCCGTCCTTTGGATAATGGCGCGCTGGTACAGGAGGACGGTAATAAGGCACCGTGTTATCCGGCCAATACAGTTATCGCTCGTTCTGCTCGTAACGGGACCACCGGCGACCCGCTTTGAGCATGCCAGCCCCGACGGAATTCCAAAGAAAGGGCGCCAATCACCGTGAGCGCGTTGCCCGCGATCCTTTAATCGACGTCCAGACTCTTTCCAACTTTCCTGCTTTCCTCGAGCACCGCTTCGAACCTTTCTGTTTTCTCTCCGGACTTTTCCAACCGCTTCCACGAGTTTCGCGGCGCGAGTACCGTTTCTAGGCCAAGCGAGACTAGTAGGACCAGTTTAGGACCGGTGATACACATGAATTAAATATCGAGCAATTGCCTCGTTTGTATGTAGAGCGACGCGTTTGTTTTCAGGTAGAGGATTTTCACCGAGAGAGACGTGCGGCTCGCCGTCCAGATTATGCAAAACGAGGTACAACACCACGGCTCCCATGTACGGGGTCAGCCTGACCAGCGGCCAACCTGTCACGATCGTGCAAAAGTTCCCTGACCTTCTGCAACAGGTCGTGTTCGAGGTTTGCGAGTGAGTACAATTGAGTCCCGCTCATCTCCTGGTATCCGCGCTGAGAGCGATCGGGGGCTCGATCGTTGTCTGTTACTTTCTTAACACGTCGCGATCGTGATCTGTAAATACCCGCGACGTGATTGCAATTGAAATTCATCGGGACCGACCGGCGTGTACCGTATCGAATCGAATGTGGCACAGTGGGCCGAACATGACTACAAGTTCGCGACCAAGGCGAAGCCTACTTTTGAACCATTTTTGGATCGCTGCTTATCTGTATGCGTCGTAGGCCATGAGCGAAATGCCAAGCACGCGAAAGCGCAGCAGAGAATCGTGCTTTCGGTCGAATTTTCAACCTCTCGATGCTTCGATTCCTTGTCCTTCCTCGACGGAATGTTGCCCCATGAGTGGATCGGTGTGGCATACAAACGTTCGTTGTTTCAGATCGAAGGAATGCGACGTGGTCCACGGCGAGTGCACGCAGACCTACGTGCCGTACCTGTTTCTGGTGATCCCGCTGGGGCCAGTGACATTGACCGGGCAAGATTACGTTCTGGTGGAGAGCGGTTGCGTGTGCAAGCCGCGAAATTCGGCGAGTGCCACGGCGGACACGCCGGCCGTTCCCAGCTTTTAAGCGTTCGTCGAACCCGACCGATCAGTCGTCGAGCGGGCCGATACGCCTCCGCGCCGAGGGACAGCTCGAGAGGCCATATCGAACCGCGAGGAATCCAGTGGTGGAGGGTGATCCTGACTCGCTCGAGCATCCTCGCCGAGGGACCTAGTAACCTCTTTGAGGGAGGCCGGCGAACAACGCTGGAACCAGTATCGCAGACGCTAGAAAATGATTTCTCGGGAGAAATCTGGAATGCGCGAGATTTTCCCCTGCTGGCCATACACGCGCCTCTCGGAAGTTGTGTGACCTTTATCGTGGTCCACCGATCAGCTTCCCGGGTTTGTTCAGGGGATCGCGACGAGATCTCCAGAGGAACACCTTTCTAGCGATCTAGAGACCAACTCCTCGCAGCGATCTCGGTCGTTTCGAGGAATTCCTGCTGGACTTCGAGTCAACGTGTGTAGACAATTCAGGTGTCGAGAGAAAGACTATTTCCGATCGTAGACTATATCCGTGGATAGGATCCAGTCGGACGACTTAATCAATCGTGTAAAATGTTTCTCAATTCCGTTCGCGACCTCCGCAGAAAGTGGGCTGCTCGAAAGAAGCATCGCAATTAGGCCTGCTTCATGGTCGAACAGTGGCGCGGCGAGCTTCGTTCTCGTTTCTCGATCGGGTCGTTCAAGCAAAAGAGAAAAGGGGGAGAAAAGGAAGGATAAATACGTTGGAAGAAGTTATTTCAACGTGAAAAAACGAATCGGAGCAGCGGCGGTCGTTTCGCAGAATCCGGTCTCGGAATCCGATCGAGTTCACTAGACTTGCCCGCGAGCCGGTTTCGAGCAGGTGTATAGAACGACTTGCATCAGTGCTCAGCGAGAAGTCCGACCAGAGATCCTTTCGGGAGCTATCACAAAGTTATATCATTTGCCTCGTGAGAAGATGGAAACGTTGCTAATGCGTTCACCGTCGTTTACATGTACATCCATGCTCGCTCTATTTCGGTACGCCGCAACATAATCCGGCGGAATTCATTTCCATTGTATAGCTCGTTATAGCGTGTAAGCTCCTGCTGTTAATCAATTAAAGCGCTGATCTAACGAAAGATAATATCCTGCATCGTCCTCTTCATCGTGCGTTCAAGTTCTCGGATGCGTTCATTAGGAAAGAATCTCCCATCATTGTGTACGACGTGAAAAAAAGGGATTCCATGGCGGCAGGAAGCTGGAAACGGGGAAAACTGTGATTTCCATCGAACCACGAAATGGAACGCTAAAATAGTCGTTCTTGTTCTCGTGCCCGGATCCTCGGGACCCGCCACTGGCTTTCGCTACATAGAACCGGACTCTGGAAACTCGCATCGGTATCGACGAGCAGAATAAACGTGCAGTCTCAGTACGAATGAGCCGTACCATGAATTCCGATGAGCGTAATGTACCGTTACCTCGCTTTGCTGGGCCCTTCACCGCGATTTACTTCGCTTGGTTATTTCATAGACGAGATCAATGCGACGCCCAAAAGTTGTATTCATTGTCGAGCCACTTTAGCATCCACAGTCTTCCGCGATGCTGCTTCCGTCGATGTTTAAACGATTAAAGAGATAACCGTCTGGCAATGATACATTATTTCAATGCTATTGTAGGTGGACAATTGTACCCTTAAAAATTGCAACTTTCAAATCTATAAATGGCGTTGTACTTAAAAATGATTGCGTTGAAAACAATGTACAGCAGTTTTGTCGGTGTGTTTCAGGTGCAATTAGATTGATTAGAGAATCGAATAGAATCATATTTAAACGTTCTACGCTAGTTCTGTACTGAGAAAGTGATGGGAAGCGCCGGAATGTTGTACATGGGCAACGAACGATTCTTTCATATTGCATGTCATCCTTTGTACTTATAGTTGTAATATGCAAATATATATTTATAATTTATTATTAGATCAATCTTGCGTCACGTTATTTAATTTGACTCTTCCCAGTCGCGCCATTTGCAAGTCATCGAAAATAACTGTTTCCATTCGGCGGGCGATTAATTTAAAAGAACAAGAAGCTAGTAGAAAATGTACTTTGCGATATATTTGCACCAAGTAACGGTACTAATAGCGGCCGATGTTAATGTTAAATTAATAATGTTAAATATAAATTAGGAGAACTTACTTTTCGCTGTGAATACTCGAACACCGCTTCCTCTTTCTATGCAACAATGGTGCGCCCGGAGAATATTCTTACGAAAGCCATGCAGTTTGTTCCAACTTGTTTTTTTTTAAGCACATTCTCTATTCCTTCTCTTCTTCTGGCTTGAATAAATTGAAAACACCTGAATATTGAGATATGTAATGATTCCTGCAAAGTCAAAATCCTTAGCACGAATTCTTAGCGTCGTTTGAGAGACGCGCAACCCGCCAGGAAGCTGGTAACACTGTTTAGTTGTGGCAGCACTGCTTATTGCCAAGCAACTTCAACTTCCTGTCTCAACGATAAAAGCCGCCATATTGGCGGATTGATCTATTGTGCGTTCTCGTTCACATACGATTCCTTCTAACGTTCAATATTTCTACGTGCAAACGTGTATGCTGTGCCGTGGATAAAAGTGGGCATACTGCCTTGCAGCAGGATTTCTCATCGATTCTCTCCTTTCTACTATCCGCTGGAAGGGAGGATCGGAACATCCCCCAATTAACATTGAACAGCGTGCAGGTTTTATACACTCCGCATTTCCAAAATGATGTACACCGTAAGTTCTCAGGATTATGGTTTAGAAGGCCCAGCAGTCTATACCATTTGAATTCTATCGTCCTGTTATGCATTTGGTGCTTTCCTTATCTCCGATTACCGAATTACAGGGGACTACCGCGTCGCAGGACACGAGGTTCAGCGATAAGGAGAAGAAGCTGCTTAAACAAATGAAGTTCGGTGATTCCCTTACGCAGAAAGTAAATACTCCGAATCGCATTTGCTGCCATCGTATCGTCTTATACGCTGTAACGCTTATACTTTGTTACGTTTAGGTGGATATGAGCAAAGTTAAGCTGGACGTTATCAAGCCATGGATCACTACGAAGATCACCCAGATCTTGGGAATGGAAGACGACGTAGTGGTAGAATTTGTGTATAATCAACTGGAGGAAAAGGTAAGAAATTCATTGCTATGTTGCTAACTCGATTAGAATTAAGTCTAAGAGATTATGAAGTAACGGTATGGAATATAAAATGCGTTCACTTGGCTTTTTCCCCTCATCATAGGAAATCGATAAATACACATTATTTCAGCACAAAAATTTGTACCAGTTACAAACGCCATCATCCAAACTCTGCACGATGTGCCGACTTTGGAGATGGAAAAGCAAGGAGGCAGAAAGCATAGTAGTTACACTTGCCTCATTGTTTCTTTTTTTTTTTATTTCTGATAATGCATCATTCTTCCTATATTTCCTGTGTATCCTAATTCGATCGTACCTTAAGTATCCCATCCGAGCTATGTCCCGTTTTGAGAAAAAGAAAAACCGACGTAGCTGATCCTGCAATGCCGTAACATGTAACAACCGATTTTTATCACGTATGTTTGAATTCCCCGTTAGTATAAGTAGAGACCGTTGGTGGGGCTCAACCCTATTGTCCAAATGGCATTCGGATGTGCACCTCTCTGCATCCGATTGGCCGCCTTTCTATCAGCCGTCAACGCTAGCTGATGCCAGCTGGTATGTCAACGTCATCTTAGAACACTGCTGAAACTTCAGCCCCAGCAGTTCACCGTCCACCATCGATCCGTCGTCATCGGAAAACCGGCGTATTCACAATAATTTCATCGCATCACCGCCATCTCTGCACTTCTCATCCTTGTACGGAGCTCCACTGAAGGCCTGCTGCCATTCTACGAACGTCTACGTTGCTGTAGCTGCGTCATCTGTTGGCTGCACAGACTCCGCGACTGCCTCGTTCGAGGTAGTTGCGCTCCAACATCGCAACGCCGGGTGCTGCGTAGCGGCTGCCTTCGGTCGATCCATCGAACACGAGCAAGAAGGAATCGTCCCGCTCTCCCCTCCGATGCTGCGGATACCGAACGACGTCGTCGGGGCTGCTGATTCATCCGAAATGCAGGTTGCTCCATTGA
Source organism: Holcopasites calliopsidis (assembly GCA_023838395.1). Taxonomy (NCBI): domain Eukaryota; kingdom Metazoa; phylum Arthropoda; class Insecta; order Hymenoptera; family Apidae; genus Holcopasites; species Holcopasites calliopsidis. The sequence goes on from JALHAQ010000011.1 coordinate 1,598,063, forward strand.
TCGTGCTTCCGACAACGACACGGACACTCGAGGATCCTTACACCGTGCAGGTCTGTCCTCCAGTTAATGATTCTCCAGACATGCAATCAATCGCATCCACGATTGACTCGCGGACGATGCCGGAGGTATCTCTGCTTGGTTTGACACTCTTTGTCAACCTCACAGGTTGGTGAAACGGTGGTCCTTCTATTCCAAATTAATCCTTTCATTTTCAGCAAACATTCACAATACGTATATTTCTAAGTCCCATTTCAGCATCTACCTTAGCGGTATTATTTCATTGACGAAAAGGTATTCAATGTTTCTGTGCTACTTGTGCGTTTATCGATTAGTATAATATTTCTTTCTTCTTAGCATACTAAATATTACTAGCGAACGAGATATGTGCAGCTAGCAGTCGGCGGTAAGGTATATTAGAATTGTAAAAAATAAATCTGCTTTTTCGAGGGGGAAAAGCAGTTAGTAATCGACATAGAGAAATGGATGTTACCATAATTTCAACTTGCGCCTCAGAATGACCGAAAATTTAGTTTTTATTGTTCGATCATAACAGCTACGAATTATGTGAGCAGATAAAATTCAAAGGGCACTGTGTATTTTACAGTTTCCTGACCCCCGAAAAATGCAGATCAACCTCACAGGCTTCCTGAACGGAAGGAATGCCCGATCTTTCATGGGTGAATTATGGGACCTTCTGGTCTCTGCTCAGGAAAGCGTAACGGGCATTCCAGAGGCTTTCTTGCAACAAAAAAAAGATCAGATTAAAAAGCGCTTGGTAATTATCAACATTTACCACTTTATTTCTTAATATCTGTTTATGCAGCGGGTAAACATAGAAGCGATAAACATTGCACGTTACTGCACGAACTAATCTGATAACGGTAGAACAATTGAACAACTAGATTTTGACATTCAGTAAAATGTTCAATTCAATGCCTCTAATGTGTGCAATTCAGTTGGAACCCTTCGCGTCTATATAGAATTAAGGGATTTATTATTCGTATTACTATAAAATCAGGAGGAGCAAGAAAAGCTGCAAGCTTCATTGGCGGAGAAAGAAAAGGAAAGAGAGAAGGAGAAGGATGAAGCAGAAAGCAAGATAAAGAAAGAAGAGAAGGAACGTGGTTCGTCGAAGGAGCGTAGAAGAGATCGAAGTAGAGATCGCGATAGGGACAGGTACAATTCCCAGTTCAATATTATCTTTATTTATTTTTGTAGATACCATTTAAACATATGTTTCGGTACCCACAGAAAGAGAAGTCGATCGAGAGATCGACACAGAGACCGTGATAGATCGGCCCGCAAACGGCGATCTACTTCTAGATCCCCTGGTAAAAATTCGCTGAAAGATAACGGGAAGGATATGCCCGAAGTCAAAGTGGAACGGGAAGATTCGCCTCAGCCGGAAAATGCTATACCGCTTATGCCCGTTAAAACTAAACCGTAAGCATCTACATTCTATTATTTAAGATAAGCTCTTAAAGATTATTGATGAAGGTGTCTGAACAGGGAAGCCGCCGTTGCGATATCCAGATTGCAAGCGAAATTAATGAGTATCGCTGATGGAAAAAAGAAGAACAACAATCGAACTCCGACTCCCGAATCGGCGGAGAAAGCAAAGAAATCTAGGTCCAGATCAAAATCGCCTGTGAGTCGCTCGAAAAAATCTAGATCGAAATCACCGGGTCGAGATCCGAAAACGCGCCGTTCTCGATCGCCTGCAACCAAGTCCAGACGATCTCGGTCTAAATCACGATCAAGACGATCCAGGTCTAGATCAAAGTCCAGAAGATCGAAATCTAGATCGCAGGACCGCTCCAAATCGAGACGCACGAAATCTCCGAGATCGCACTCGAGATCTCGTTCGCGATCAAAAAAGTCCAGATCGAAAAGCAACGACCGAAGTAAGTCTAGAAAATCCAGGTCCGATTCGAGCGATTCCAGATCGTCAAAGTCTCGCTCGAAATCGCCTGATAAGAGAAAGGATAATCTCGATTCCAGCAGGAAACGAGACGCTAGCTCGAGCAGTAGCTCCGAATCGGAGGAAGACAAAGGGGCGAAAGACAAAAATGATTTCGAAATTAGAAAGAAGAAGGACGGAGTGCAGGCGAAACGGTCGTACAGGAAGACGAACAAAGATGATAGCGGCAGCGATAGCGATTCGAGTCGAGAGAGAAAATCTGTACCAAAACGAAGAAGTCCCACGCCGCGAAAGGATAGAGGCCGATCCAAAGACAGGGATAGATCGCGAGACAGGTCGCGCGATAGATCTCGAGATAGATCACGTGATCGTTCCCGAGACAGAACTAGGAGGTATGTATAAATATTTTCGTATTGCAGATGTTTGTTGTGCTTGCCTAATCGTTGGACTATTTTTTTGCATAGGAGATCTATTGATCGAGATCGTGAACGAAGACGAGAACGGGAACGTGAAAGGGAACGCGAGAGGTTGGATAGATACAGCGGTAGTCGCAGCATGCGGCCTCCATCTGTGCGTAGAGCGCCTAGCAGACGAAGGTGAGATCAATTATATTATTACTATTAATTTGTTATGTTGCAAAATTTAATGTGAATAAATTTGCCATAGAAGCCCCCCTCGCAGAAGCCCGGCAAGATATCGTCGTAGATCACCAAGTCCAGGGGACAGGCGGCGAAGGAGATCTCCCGATCGACGACGAAGATCGTCGGAGAGGAGGGACAGGCGTCGATCGTCAGATCGCCGCGACAGCAGGCGTCGTTCGCCAGACGGACGGGACCGATCCCTCAGGTACGATAGATCTTCCTCTCGCGACAGATCGAGTAGGCGGGATCGATCCAGGGACAGGGACAGGAGGGATAGAGATCGAAGATCTAGATCTAGGGATCGTAGATCCAGATCGAAAGATCAAAGGTCGTCGTTGGATCGTTCGAGGGATGGAAAACGATCTCCCGAACGCTTGAGAGATGCTAAGGAGAAGACGAAGGACAAGAAGGTGGATGAAAAAATTAAAAGACCGTCCGATGCGGGACCGCGAAAAGAATTACGAAACGGAAGGTCTAAGTCGAGTAGCTCGGAAAGTAGCGAAAGTAGTTCCTCTAGCAATGAGGATGAAGCGACCAGGTGAGTAAACAGATCACTTCGTACTTTCACGTTTTGTTACAGACCTTACACGGTTGCCGGAGCGTAAAGCAGCTATGTTGCGTTTCCTGCTTAACAGTGAATAAAGATTCTTGCGGTCACTCGTAATGCTCTTTGCTCTCTGTGTGCAGAAAATCACTTGAGCGGAAATCGTCTCAAGAAAGGCGCGAGCGCGAAAAAGAGCGGGGACACGTCGAAGAGAAACGCAAAGAGAAGGAGAAGCCCGTCAAGGAGGAAGCTATTAAGCGACCCGAAAAGGATGTCAAAAAAGCTGAGCCTCCGAGCATCAAGAAACCGGAGCCCAGCGTTTCTCCTAAGAAACTTCAACCAACGACACTTCCTATTACCAGACACAGAGTAAGTTTAACAATACTTGTTTGGGCTAAATAAATTGTCTTCAATGATTTAAATAATTTTCATTTATCTTCAGTTTTCGAAGAGCTTATCACGCACACCATCGCCATTTAAGAAGACTGAAGACATTATAGCAGCGGTTAAAGTCAAACAACCAACGAAGTAATTTTCTGTCCATTAATTAATTTTTCTATCCATTTTCTATCCATTAATTACTTAATTCGCGTTATTATTAACTTTCAGGGAAGATAACAAGGAGGGATCACCGAAAGAAGAATCCAGCTTTTCATCCGGGGATGTCTTCCCATTGAAGAAGGACGACAAGTCGATTAAATCGATCAAACCGACGGTGTCCGAGGAAAAGAAAACGGGTCATAAACCTTCAGAGCCAGTGCTCTTGAAGAAATCTGCAGAGGTGATGAAAAGATCGAAAAGGGAGAAGCGTGATGGTTCTACCGATTCAAACGAGAGTGATAGCGAAGGTAAGGGAAATCATAACTGGTAAGAACAGTGCGTTTCTAAGAATTTTGCGAAAATGTATTTGTTTTCTTTAGGAAAAAAGAGGTCGAGGAAGATAGAAAAATCTAGGAAAGTCAGGAAGACTTCCACGGATGAAGAGAAGTCGGACAAGGGGGCATCTAGTTCGGATTCCGAAGAGGAAAGAAAACGCGTGGAGAAGAGTAAAAAAATTAGGGGCCCAAATCGAGGAGGTATGGTTCATTTATTTTAGTTCGATGGCATTGCATTAAAGCAAACATGTAATTTTTCCAGATTCTTTAGACGAACGCGACAAGGATAGGAAGGAAAGTAGAAAACGGGAAATCAGCGAGAGTGATTCGCGCAAACGATCGAAGAAAGAACTGGACGAGGAAGCGAAGAAACCGAAGAGGTCTAAGAGAGATTCTTCTTCAGGAGATGAAGAACAGAAAATAAAAAGAAACAAAAGTGAAGACGACAGAGCTAGGCTACGTAAGTCTAAAAAAGATTCAAGTTCAGACGATGAGCCGAAGAAAGTACGGAAGCGAAGAGACAGTTCATCAGAGGATGAAAAATCGCGGACGAGGAAAGCCAGGAAGGACTCTACGAGCGAAGATGAAGGAAAGATACGATTGAAAAAATCTAAACGGGACTCAAGTACAGATGACGAGGAAATAACTGAAAAGGACGCGAAGAAGAAGAGGAAAGTCGATGACAGTTCTGACGAGGAGAAAGTGAAGAAAAAACGTAAAAAGAAGACCAAAACTAGTACTAGTGAATCAGAGGTAATTTTTCTTTTCGCTTAATATTATATCTTTGCTACTTGTAAGTTATTTGCTATTTGCAATGAATTCTTTCCAGGAAAGTGAGGTTGAGGAAAAGAAAAAGAAGAAAGATAAGAAACACAAAAAGCATAAAAAGCATAAAAAGCACAGGAAACACAAGAAGAAGAAGGTCGCGGATTCTGATGAATCCGATGTTAGTGAAGGTAATACCGAGGAACTGGAGAAAAAGCTTCGCGAGAAAGCGTTGAAATCGATGAAGAAGGGACACAGTATAGAAAGAAGTGATTGAGAAATTGTGTGATTTATTATCGAGGGTGTGTAACGTGTGTGTACCTATCTATTACAATGCACTTGCTCTAATTGTATCGCAAATACGTTTTTGTTTACTATCATCGATAAATAGAATTTTATCGTGTCACATTATTTTGTGCAGAAACAAGTCTGATACTGTTAAAAAATCAGATGAGAACTCTATAATTTTTATTAACATTAAACATTGAAGATTACGAAGTTGAACGCAATAGTTGTTCTTTAACTTTGCAAAAAGGAGTAGCGTACGTTAGTACAATAGAGACAGTAAACTTTTGTGCCACTTCGATACATGATTTTACATTTTTGAAAGATAATACAATCGAGTAGAAATGTAATATGCTCTTGTAGTTGCTAAGTTTATAGATTAATGTTTATTTTATAGTGCGATGAAGTTAGTTCGTGGAAAAATAATTCACAAGAAATTACCACACCCTTTTGCTGCAGTATCCATATATATAAAATGAACGTGAAATTGCAATCGCTGTAAATTTATTTAGGCTTACGAACAACTATTGAATTTGTACGTGACGCGATTTCACGTGTGCTAAAGTATTAAAAATACATGATTTTCAGGAAGAGTATTTTGTATTTTCAATATTCATATTCACAATCAAGTGATGTCCACGATAAGGAACATTCAATAAATTTATGCGCATTATGAATGTACTTACAATTGGTTGAACATCATTTCCAAATCGGGGGAACATATAAGCGAAGTACCTACTGGTCCTAAATTAATTAGATCACCGGTTAAATTCTCGGTATCTATTTTTGCCGCGATAAGATCCTGTAATATATGATGCTCCTATACTTGAACTGTCATTTATTGCTTTCGTTTTTTTTTTTTTTTTTTTGGTACGTACTTGTCGAAAACTAGGATTTGGCCCAACATCGACGATTAAATTATTCTCTCCTAATAATAAGCGCGCTTTCCCAGATCTCAAGAGTTGTAACTTGCCCAGGAAGCCAGGTTTTAAATTGTCCAATGTGCAAAATTTTGTTTGCGTTTTATTTTCGCTTTCTGTCTCAGAATTATTGGATTGATTTGGCCTAGTATCATCTACACTACCTACTATACCTGGCAAACAGTCTGGAAACTGCATGATACATTAATACATTAATTAATGTACTAGAAGGAAGGGCCAGCAGTTTGAACGAATTTTTACCTGAACTAATATATACGAATTCGATTTGCTATCCAACACTTCAGAAATATTATCTAAAAGTTCATCCTTCGCCTGTGTATCTGATTTGGGTATCTTAACTTTAATTTCCGTCTTTGGTGGTAAGACTAAAAGTAATCTAAATTATCATAAAACATTACGAAAAAAAATGACCATGGCTTACCATCTCCATTCTCCAATATAATTGGCTTCCTATCTATTTCTTCTTCCTCCTCTTCTATTTGCTTAACTTTTACCTTATCTTCCTCCTTGCAAACTTGTGCTGTAATAGATATATTTGTACGATATTCTTCTTGCCATAAGCGTTGGTACTTTAGAAGGTATAAAAAAAACCTTGTTTGATAGCTGGATATATAACAGGACTATTCTCCATGTCTACAGTTTCCCCATCGTCTATGAAGTCATCCCTTAATAATAACTTTACTTTTTCTTCGTCGTCAGCTTTGTCAAAGACACTGTTTAATTCTAACATTGGCTTTTCCATAGAAGACTGAGGACTTCTATCGCTTTCCCTAGGGCCAGAGTTACTGCGTTTTACAGCGGTAGCTGATATTCCAGTAGACCATATACCACTAGACTAGAAGAGACTCCATTACGAATTGTCGAACCAGCATTACATTTTGTAAGGAATATTTCCTATATACTTGAACTAAATGGTTAACGCCTCTTCCACGTCCCCTGTCTCCTCTACCGCGTCCTCGACTATTATCTCTTTCTCTTGATGATTTGGTGGAATCTTTTTGTACATTGTCTCTAAAAGCGCAGACAATGTTCTATCAATTTGTCAATTCCATCATTGACTATTGTTTAAAGGTTAACTTACTCCTTTCTCTTTGTTCTCTGGGCATTTAAATTTGGTGTATAGACTTTCTTGGGTTTCTCAGTCTTAATATTACCCCCCAAAGTTAAATCTCGTGGTAAACGAAAAGAAGTTAATCTAGTTGTTGGAGGTGCTAACCCAGGCTCCGTTTTAATGCTAGTTATAGGTACAGGCAAAGATGTACCCGGTTCTACTTTTATCTTAATGTTTCCCGGAAGTGTATTGTTTAAATTAGCAGAATTGTTAGACGCCATTGTTGATCGCGATTAATTATCTAAAGATTAAAATCAACTACTGTGATAATCCTTCCGTGAATAAATACAATATCCTTCTCAATACAGCGATTATCACAAATGATTCTACATATAATGACGATCTCTCAGCATAATACAATGCATATAACCTCTGGCACAGCATTCACAAGCACGCAACAGTAGTGCTTTTCTATAATACAGGAATGTTAAATAGAGGAATACAAGATAGCAAAGTGAAGTCTCTTTAAATACATGTTTCGTCACGATTCGTTGATCCTTTAAATCTGTCGCATGTATTGCACTGTACTACACCACTCCGAAACGCATCGCACGTGTCGACACCTTCTGACTTGCGTACTGTTGCACTCAACGTTTCGAGCACGATCCTGCGCATGTGCACTTGAGCCTTTCAATTTCAAGTATGCACTGCATATTGTAAGAGTATCGGTATGTAATAAGAAATACAAGCATTTTTTAAATCGGAGCAAACGCCGCAAGATGCTTTAAACGCCTCTCTGCTCCGAACCGGTGATAACGCGAGCAGCAACCTTCAGGAGGTGATACAGGATGAAATGTTTTCAGTTCGGATAGTAGCAAGATGAGGTCATCGTATGGTTTTTTCATCACGCCGCGCCGGCAGTCGCGACGCGAAACGCCTGAACGCCGGCCGCACCGCATGATTCTGTGGCCAGAGGTGTGCTTGCCATGTGTTTATTCGCGACGTATCGTTGCTCCGATCGCGAGTGTTACGCGTCTTCCTTAATTCACGGTGCCACGATACCGTCGATTAAACGCACAACCTCTCAGCTATCTTTCAATCCGTCCGTTTCGATAGACCGGTACCACGGCTGGTTACGTCTTTCGGTGCGTTTACCAAGCCGATGAACCCATGATTGAAAGTGCTCGTTTTCGAATTGACGTAATTTCTACGGGCTAGATAAATGGCCGATTTAAAAGGCGACCGGACAACGAGCTTCTTAAACCTGTTTCTCTCCCCCTTGGACATGGAACGCCTGCCCTCGTGGTACCTGTTTCTGGTATCTTTCGGCTGAAATCCTTTCCAGCATTCGATAGGACGAATATATTTATTCGTTAGTTCCAACATTCCACACGTAAGAACCACCTAAACACGTATAATTTACGTCGAGGCTTTTGCAGCTCGACGTTGTTTATTTTCGTTAGACTTGATCGCTCGTACATTCCGGGTCGTGTATACCTTTCGTGGCCTTCGTAACTATTCAAAACTTTTTTGCTTACCGCGTTCGAGTTGAGAGGGCGGTGTACGCTTTGCGGGATACCACGTGTTTCGCTGTACGCAACGTGCAAAATCTAGCGGCGCAGACGCGAACCACGCTGCCCGAGTCGGCGGATTTCAAATCTCTTATCGCAGACAGTGGACAGTTCTCCATGAAACGGTGTCCGTTCCTTCCAGGGAACGATACTACTCGATTTATACAGTCGGATACCAGTTCGTTCGCGATAATGAGTTTCTGTTAAAACCTTGAGGGTCGTGTGTTCTCTATCGAGATTCCGAAAGCAGCCTTGGTTCACCGGGCATCATTCGTCCTCGCTGTTCTATTATTCGCGCGATATCGCTCAACGTTGACGGCGTATCCTTCTACGGCGCTACGATCGGCTGGATGCAATCGCGTTTCAACGTTTGCACGGCAAAGGACTGCAAAGAAGCAGTTGTTTTTTTAAAGCCGGCGTACGCTGCGTTTCGCAAGTGATGTTTCCTTCGTTGGCATAACATCGACGCCATTGATCTTTCGACCGGTCGCGTTAATCGCGTGGTTTTTCGTCGTCCTTCGCGGCGCGAGGCGAACTGCGAAAACGGTACGCGAGCCCACGTTCGAATTTGACTGACCGAAACACGCGTGTAAATGTCTTTCAGTTGGTGCGCGCGCGTGAAGAAGGACGCTTCGAGGCGTCTCCTAGTTCGTCAGTGTTTCGAATTTTAAATCGCGTTCGCGCCTGCCCTCGCGTCGCGTGTTGAACTTTACCGAGGATCGAGTGCGGTCGCCGTGCCGTTCTCGGAGTTCCAAGGACCACCGGAGATCCTCGAGGGTGCGAACAAGTGACCATTCCGCGAAGATGAACGGCGTGCAACGGATGCCCATCGACGCCTTCGATACCAAGGTGAGCTTCCGATTTATTCATTTGTATGTCTGCGAATTTGCGTTCAGCGAGCATCGTGCGTGCGGTAGATTTACCGTAGCTATGCATGCAACATCGTTCGATATTTCTCATTAATTACCTGTTGTTGCGAATTAATTACGAACATGAAAATCGCGACGCAATCTGTTCCAATTGCGCCTCGATTCACGAGGTTATCGGTGGTCGATGGAGTAAACCGGCGCGGCAATGGTTATTTAAAAAGCATGGTTTGTCGTTTGTACGCGTAATCGAATTGGCCTTGACCCGCGTAACCCAGAGAATACGAGGGCCTTGAATGGAGTCATTGCTTCTTAATAGAAAAACCAAACGATCCCACGGTCTTCGCCATTTTCTAGACTACCTATTCCACCTATTCTGTTTTTGTTGAAATTTCGATAATGGCGTCTCTAAACATTCCTAACATATCCGCACAATGTACGTACAGAGTCAACGAATAGATCTTTACCTTCTTGGTTCTGTTCGATGAAACGGCTGTCCTCGGAAATGGTTACCAAGGGGGCATCGATCGCGTCTAGATTTATACCGCGAAACTTTGCGTGCCTCCGTTTTCTCCTCAACGCTTGACGAAAATTTTGCCTCTAATCGAATGACGGTCGCGATTGCTCCAGTTGGAAAGAAACGCGGGGGGGCACTTTCAGAGAAATATCGCGCGGAAAATACGGCGAAGTAAATACGGAGAAAAACAGGGGAGAATTGATAGACGACTTTCTGGTTTTCTCGTTGAAAATAGAAGCCGAGCACGTACATTTCCCCTTTATCCCAAGGTGACCACCGAGGAAGCATTACACTCGGTAAAGGACACGTTGGCCTGAGTACTCTGTACGCGTTGAACATAACGTGCAATTAGGTGTCCCGACGCCGCGGCCGGTGTACCGAGGTAACGCGATACCTATGCAGGCCAATGGAAACGCGATTCCATCGAATCAGGGCTCGATCCGACACGCTAGAGTTGATTTCAACCCTCCGGGTTCACCTTGCTGCCTCCACGCGTGCTGAATTTCTTTTTCTAAGCGTGCCAGTGCCTAGAAAATTTGCGAATGGAAGAGGCCGCGTGGTCCGACGTCTCTTCGCAACAGAAGCCTCCGAAACGGCGTTTACGCTGGCCGGCCGGACGATAACGTTACCCCTAGAGAGGAAGTTGGTGTAACCGATATAAATAGCGTTGACGAATGCCGTGCAATCTTGTAACACGATCGCCTCGCGATTTCTCGCGTTTTTTGTCCGCCGTTTCGCTGGCTAAATGATAAGCGCCTTTCGAGACGCTTAATCGATTCGCCTGCACCGTACAACAAGCGAAGGATTTATTGCATTGCAAGGATAGGCTTTGTTTATGACAGAACTGTTCTCGCGACGTTTACAGTTGCGTAAGCAACCTTTGCGAATCTGTTGCACGACACGCGAAACGTTTCGAATTTCTTTTCAGGGCGAACGGAAAAGGAAACGATACGAGCTCGCCATGCACGCCTGCATTCTTTATCTCTCGGTCTAGCGCCGAATCGCTCGCTTCCGCGGCGTATCACTGGCCATCGATTCAATTAAACAGGCACGGCTGGCGATCCTCTTTCGATATTTCGCCTAGACCTGTCGCGATGATTAAACGCAAGGTCTCGCGCTATTAAGATGCGATAAACCAGTCCCGCGTGCTACAGCCACGCTTCGAAGGCTGCTCTATCTCGTGGTCCGAGTGAAAGCGACGAGAACCCATTCGCCTGCGCACGCTTTTTCTTTTTCGCCGCGGCATTTTTTTTTCCAAACGAGCGTCAGTTTCATATTAACCGGGGGACTTTCATGACGACCGGTTAACCAAGCTCGCGCCCTAACTGATACGAGCAATTTCTACGATTGCCATCTCGCAACGGTAAGTCTCGCGAATGGGTTGTTCGTTGAAAGGAACAAGCGTCGGCTTACGTTTCACGGATAAGATGAAGATGAGAGGCTCGAGGAATGTCGTGCCTCTTGGAAACGGTCAGAATCGTGCCAGCGATTTCATTTACGGCTAAACGAGTTCTGGGACGACGAACATGGTTACCGTATGCCGACTAGACGAGAATCGTCGTGATCAAGGGGACGTACGCGTGATCTCATTGCCTTTCAATTATTTTACGCCGTCAGGAATCTCCGTCTGCCGCTCGGACTATATCAATTATCAGATATACGCGCGTGATGCGCCTAATTGCCGAGCACGTTTCCCCAGTTTCGTGCGACAACGTCTTCGCTCCTTTTTCAGTGAGCCGTCAAACTGCTGTTTGTAAGAAGCAGCCTTGATCAAAGGTGAAGACGCGAAATCTACGTAGGACTTCCGAAGGTGGTTACACGTGTATCCGTTAATTGAACAGATTTCAATTAACGGTGACTGACGATCGACCGGGCACCCAAGTAATTGCCGGCAATAAAGTAGCCTCGGTTCCCCGTTCCCGGCCGGCGGGGCAAATCTTTTTGTCACGTTCGGAACGAGCCGGCGTTTCGCCTCGATTTAAACGGTTTCCCTTGTTAATTTTACGTAAACGCGTGTCGCCCGATTGCCACCACCGCCGGCAACCAAATTAATAGGATGAATCAAAGGAAACTGTTAACGCGGGCTGGCGGAGAAAAGGGAAAGGCGTTTGTTTCTTTTAAAGAGAGGAGACCCGCGACATTGGCAGAAACTTGTAACCGCATCGAGGCAACGTTCGCGTGTCCGACTGCAGTTGCGCTCCCTTGGGAGTCGCGTGACTCCTATGGGATGCTTACCTAATACACGAGGAGGAATCGTAATGTAACGCGGCCGAGTATGGGGCCGCGACTTCACGAGAACGGCGGCAATCTCATGAGACACGCGTTACACTTTGCACGCGCACGCGATGGATTACCAGCGTGTTTCGGTAGGAGCCGGTTAATTCATTCGAATATGTCGTAAGCGCGCGTTCGTTCAGCTGGCAGAAATCGACTCGGAAAAAGAAATGGGCAAACCCGCGTTTCGAGCCTTTACGCCGTTCGCGCGCCGATCCCCGCGGTCGATTCTTATATGGAAAGGCAAACACTTGGTAATTGTGCAAATCGTACGTGATCCCGCGAACGGTGTCGGTGCATCCATCATGTATTAATAATTGCGCATCGACAACGTGATTTCACGAGCGTTTCCTATCTGGTCTACAGAGATCAGCCAGCAACAACGTCGTTCTTTAATACGTCTCTTCAATAATCCACGGCGAGCTGTGATCGATACGCTTCGTTGTTTAATTAATAAGTCACACTCGGCGATCGGTAATTATTGTCTTCTATTTCCGGCGAGCACGAGGTAAAGCAAACTCGCTTGCGTGCTGCATCCAGAAGCGGACGACTGGCCGTCGTTCGATTTACTCGTAATTTCATGGGCCAACGAATAAATCATTTCACTACCCCGTTTTCGTTTCGATTTCGATCTGTATAGGTATAGATATGTAACTAAAAAAACTCGTCAACGAAACGAGGTGAAACTGAGATCGGACACGGAGCATCCCTCGGAACCTGGCGTAAAATGCATCCCCCTACTGGAGCCTAAACGTTTTCCAATAAGTATCAGGTTCCAGGGGCGATTAATTGGATCGAAAGTTTTGCGATAGAGCGTCGATCGTGAAAAAAAAAAATGAACACATCGTTGCCGGTATATAGCGAGTATAATCAACCACGCCCTTTCGAACCTTATCTAGGCTGCACCCTTCGATCTTTTTCATCCCCTCTCGGCCGGATCCGTCCTCGAAAGGTTAGCTTCGCCTCGTAGAGGAAGTCCCGCGGGACGAATCAGCTCGTCGAGGAAACCGGGGGAGTGAAATTCGAATAATTGTCATACGTCCTTGATGTCTGTTGCGCTGCACCGTTGCTCCGTTTCGCACCGTTGTCCCGTGTCCTATGGACGGAGGACCGACGATTCCTTTTCTGTCGCGAGACTTGGAAAGAAACGTTGAGGCTCGTCAAATCCGTTCAACGGCACACGAAAGGGCGAGAGTATCTTGATTTCCTTTGACGAGAAAATAGACAGACGGATGGAGGGAAATGGATGGAAAGTAATCGCCGCGAGGAATTTGGTCGGTGCCGCTCCTCTGGGAAATTGGTAACATCCAGCTGCGAGCGGGCTGGCTATCGATCCTGCCCGAATGATAGTGAAAACGCAAAACATTTCCCCGGCGCTGTGCGTTGATCCTCTCGAATGGTCGACCGATTGAATTCTCTTCGTGATTTAATTACTCCCGAATTTCCGGTAGCGGCGAGTAAACGCGATTTCACCTTGATTTCATGCAACAATTAATTGACGGGATTAAGCAACAGGAAGGGAGACGACCCTTCAGGGGGGGGCAAGTTCAAGATAATAGCGTTCGATTCCCGTACGGTCTCTCCGATCAGCGCTGAGTGCCCCGACTGTATGTCGAGGACGTAAGGAATTCGAGTGCAACCGTGGCACAGCCAAATATGCAACACGCGTCCTTCGACGTCGCGATATTTAGCCAGGACACCGATAATAGAGAAATCGGGGTCGCGATGCAATGTGTCGAACAATGCTTGGAGAACACCGAGCGGCGCGGCGCGTTTCGTGACCAGATTCGGCCACGTGCCATAGCTAACGGCCATTCGGCCTGATTTACATCCGACTGCTGGGTTTCCCTTTTTGGGTGATCATCGAACGGCCTGCATCGGGACAGAGGAGAATGAATCTTTCGGTGTCTTTGCGGTGGAAATGAACGCGGTGGACCCGAAGGGGCGAACGGTGAGAGCTTGAAAGAAAGAAGCCTAGCCCGCGTGAAAGAACAGAAGCCTTTTCATTCGCAATCGTTTCACGCGCCATCATGCCTATCTTTCGAGTAATATTTCCGCGACGGTATGAAAATTGTACACCGACCGCTTCCGAGAACGACGCGTTGGACGCGGCGATAAAAACGGATGCGGCTAACGTTCGACCAACTATCCCGTGCGAGGAGTGAAAGCAAGAATCGCAAACGTCAAGCACGATTCTTTTCAGGGTAGCCTCCCCTTCGATCTCGCGACGATTCCGACACGACAGCAGCGGTGCATTCACGGAGGCATGATAAATTCGGGGTCATTGTTCCTGTCGTTTTCAAGTTGCACATTCTTTTCCAAGGTGTGACAACTCGATAAGCTCTACCCACACGGTCATTGTTCTTCGCGGTGAAGCAATTTTTATCTGACCCATTAGTGAACATTTCTTTCTTTTTATACCGTTCCACTATCTCTGGACTTTGCTTAGAAACAGACGACGGAGACACAGGGAGTTCGAGGCATCGTTTGGAAGCACAGCTTTATTAATCCAGAGGAAGTGCGTTATTGAATTATATTACGTGAAGTGCACAGGACTGACCCTGGGTTCTGCTTGTGTCAGGGTCGTATCACTTTATTTGATAAGGGTTAATTGCCCTCCGGTCAACGATGTCAGTGCGCCGTTGTGTAAACTTCTGAATTACGCTCGCGTTTCGCACGTTTTCCGAATTACAAGCGTCTTGTCCCGCTAAATATTCGCCACTGTAACGGGTTGTCGGACGTAGGGTAAAAGCGAATCCCTCTGCTCGTTGATTCCGTCACGGTAAATCTGCCCGCTAGGATTTACGTCCCGCCGAGTACGCGTTGCTCAAGCCTCTCTTTCATACGATTCTCGCAGTGTCCTTTGTATCTCCATGGGAGGGATACGCCTGGCCGTTCGATTGTTCCACGATGTTTGCATGCAAATCCTTTCCACGAACCGGCACTTTTTCTCGCGAAGCCAGAGTACGTCATCCGGCCGTGTTGGTCGCGATCTACGAGTTCGACCGGTCTCGCGAACATTCGATTAATCGCGCAAAGTCACGCGAACCGTATCGGTGATTCATTAGTCACGCTGCTACATTCAATGAAAATTTGATTGGACTGCCAAACCGACTGAACAACGGCACCGGTTTCGTAAGAAAACTGGCGGACTATAAATATAACGACCCGGGCGTACAATGCTCCGATCGTGAACATTGGTCGCAAAAGCGTGTGAAAATTGAAGACTCGACGTCGACGGTAAAATTAAAAAAAAAAAAGAAACCCGCAGGCGGTATTAGTAGTGATCGCGACACCATTGCAATTGCGAAGCGCGTGGAACGCGACCGTAGGAATATCTCGCGGTCGAACGGCCGATGATATGAAAAGACCGGAAACACGGAAGTGGACCGAGCTGAGGCAGCTTTCCCGCGTCAAAGAAGTCCAATTAAATCGCTTCGAGCAATCCCACGCGCTCTCGGCATTCTTCGCGCGATACTTCGCCCCCGTTCCCGTTCAGCGGAAAGTAAAAAATGCGCGAACGCTCGACCGGGAGGTATGTGGAACAGCGGTGTCGGACACGACGCCGGTCGAGGGTGAGTACCCCGCAGGTGACAGTGACCTGACAGCCGGATCGAGCGGAGGCCGAACGAAAACGCATCGGGCGCCTATAAACACGCGTGACACAATCGTTCGGGAATGTCGGTGTCGGAGGGCCATAGGTCCTCTCTCGTTCGCCTCGCGGACTCTCATCCGTGACGCGAGCGGCACGCGATTCCTCGGAAAGATCCACAATCTTTGGTAACTCGCCGGGCAAACATACGCATGGGGGCGAGCATGAAATTGCCCAGCTTCAAAGACTTTGAAAGGCGAAACTCTTCGTACACAGCGGCTGCCTTTGCGGATAGCGCGGAATCGATGAAACGAATGATATTGCGAATTTGAAATTGAACCACACGCGATACACGCGATGGTCTCCCTCTCCGACCGGTCTTGAGAGGTCTCCTGCCGCTCTTCGTAGGTCGTCCGATCGCTTTTACGAATAACGCAAGAAAGAAATGCTAATTGAAATGCTTTCGAAAGCTTTGTTAACAAATCTGGAGGAGCAGCTCGCGCCGGCGATTCGATGAATCACGACTGATTGCTCGCGCTTGAAAGCCACGCAAGAAAGGGAAAGCCCTCGTTGCAAAGAGCGCGGGGATGACGTAAAGGAACTGTGCCGATTGCCGGTTTTAATCCTTCGCCGATTATTCGAGGCGAACGAGCTCGCAACCGCGTGCGCTAGTCGAAAGTGTAAAGGGGCACGATACAGTAGGGATAGAAGAGAAAGAGAAACAGCGTAAGAGTCATGTAGATTAATAGGACGGACGGAAAAGGCGATCGAAGGAAGATGCTGTAACGCTGCGGTTGGCGCATCGCCATTCGCTCTTTTTACTTTACCTAGCTCAAAACTCAGAACGTGCGCTGAACAATATCCAACTCGCGAAAATGGAATTCTTATCTCGTGCGAGAGATGCCCCGGTTCTCTCTCTCTCTCTCTTTTTTATCTATTGTACTTCCCCGCATTTTCGATTAGCCAGACCTTCATTCCAACTTAAACGTTTTTCGTGATGCACGCATCGCTCTCGCTTTCGATCTAATGCGGTGAACAAAAATTCACGACCTATGCGCGGAACGCTCGAAGGAGCCGGATTATCATGCCGCGAGCGTAGAGTCGAAATAGAAGCCATCGTGACCAGACACGAATTATTTGTGCCTTAAATTGAGCGGCTAAATGACGCCACTTCCGCGAACGTGACGTTACATAGCTGTGCGCAGTCAATGTCGGCGTTAATTTTCGCGGTCCCCTTATAAAGCCCGAGCAGCGAACAAATTTTTCCCCGAACACGCGACGACACGCCGCGGGTTGTTTTCTACGCGGAAAATCGAATGACTGGGAAGAAGGTTGAGCGGTTTCAGCCCGGGATTATCGTCTTCTAATTGTCGTTCTTATCTCGAGTGCACGGACGATGCTATTGCAACGATTCAGCAAAGTAGTCCATTGTCTGTCCCTCGGGTATGTCTAACGATTGGAAAAAAAAATAGCTGCACCGCCCGATCGATGTCGGCATCCAGATATTCGCTTAGACAGAGGAAAAGCTATTTTGCGAGGCATCAGCATTGTGGCGGGCTTTGACGACACGACATGATACGGGGAAAATAGTTTATCAGAAACAGTTGGAAATAGGCAGCAACTCTCGCCGCGTGACGCTCGTTTCCCGTATTTGTTCCGAACTTCTCCAAAGGAGCAGCCTTGCTCCGCGTCTGCATCCAATACCGGCCAACGTGTGTTAGCGTAATTTAAATTAAGGTATACATTATGCGGGATTGAGAGCGTTATCGAATTTCAATAATTCGCAGTGCTAGAGTTCGTTTTCAGCGGATCATTCGAGGAGCAAGGCTAACGCGACAGCGTAAGATATTTTGCAAGATCATCTTATTATATGAAATATCAGTTTCTCCATTGTACAGTGTAAACTTTCCGAATTGTTCAATTAAACTCGAAGGTTGAAACGATCCTAGGTTGCTGTCGATGGCCGGACAAATTGTTCGCGACTCGGCGGAATGTTTCACCGCCAAATATTTAAATTCCAAATCGATCTTCGATTCTCGAAGCGCAGAGTCCTGCATCACCGGCCCAAGATACGGTCGATGTTCATCGCCGGAACGGTCGCGTAATCACCGGACGATGTCGCCTTGCGAGTCGAGGAACGATCGATAGATCCAAAAGGCGCGCGCGGCCCGCGAATACGAATCCGTTCCGGCCGTTTCGCACTTTGTAAACTTTTACTCCATGCGCATTCCGATCGTGACAGCCTGCCGGATACCTGAACAGACACGTAACAGGCTATCGCGTTGCAGGATCGCCGCCAAGTTTTTCGCAACTCGTGCGCGTAACGGCGCACGAGGCAAAAAAAGTATAAAACGCGTCAGCTGAATAGCTGGATTCTAAGCGGTCTTCGAGTTCTTCCCTTCGACCGAGAATGTATCTATCAATCACTGTCCTACCGATGCTAGGCGGATCGGAGGAGAAAAGAAAAGGAAACCCAGCTAAATCTTCCTCGAATGCGCGGAATAGTCCCCATGCAAGATCTGTCTTAGGAATTTCGCGTTTCAAAGAGAACTCGCGCAACCGAGCGGCGTTCTCCAATGCGGCCCGAGAACGGTGCAAAATCGAATGACTCACCGATGTGTCATGGTCGAACAATAAAGCTGAGGCTGAACAATAGTGGCATGCGCAACTAAATATTTACCGGTATACCCGTTAAATCTAATTTGTCTATTCCTGTCCGCCCCCCTTGTTCCATCGCCGCTGAATCCGGCAGCCGTATGTCCGACGTGTCAGGAACACGGTAAGGAGTCACGTAAACGTGAACAAATTTAGGTACTGCGGGTCTAATGAAATCTGTGGGTCGATCGACACGAGGAATTCGACGATGTCTAGTTACGGCACGTTGTTGTTCAAATTGCGTCAAACCCGTACCGTGCGACGGACGGATCGGCACAGCTGGCGTGGACTAAAGGAACGTTTACGAATCGTTCCCCGTAAGCGCGCGACATCGATATCGTCGCGTACAAGAAATACCAAAGGCGAGCGCAAAAATGTACTCTCGGAGAGTGCCGTCGATCCCTGGATCACCCGAGCGGCGGTCGAGATTCTCCGTGACACAGATAATCGAAGAGCGAGCCGTCGGTTCGACGGATACTCTCTCGGTCTCACCATTTCGGGCGAAAAGGTCGAACCGGCGAGCGTAAGGTCCCCGTTCACCGTGCGGTTAGAGCTCTCCGCGCGGAACGACGGGGGCGTCGTGACAGGACCTTGTCGCGGCCTACGCACAGGGCGGTAGCGGCGAGTTCCACGAAAACTCGTCGCCTCGAGATTTCCATTTGTCTGAAAAAAAAAATATATGTCTAATACCGTTCAAGGACCTTGCGTAATTTCAATATCGCGCCTCAAACGTGGTCGCGTTAGCTGCTCCTCCGTTACGTTTTTATCGTTCACCGTGGCGTTCCCGAGCACGCGTTCGCGCGCGGTGTCGCGGACGCAAGGATATTTAATTATCGATCTTCGACCGACTTTTTCGAAGGACCACGTAGGAGGAATCGGGAGAGAAGGCGTGTGGGTATAGCGCCGTTTCCGTCGACCATTGCAGAAGATGCATAAAGTGGCGGCCTTGATTTCTCGTTTACGCGTACGGAAAGATCGCTCGTGAAATCGATCGCATAAGCTTCAGCCTACATAAGCAACCGCGATACGTTCCTCCTTCGCGGGCTCTCTTTCCAGCCGGCCTCTGAATGTCGCGCGCGTTTCGCGTCCTTTCTGGATCGCCAGACCGTGCACCTTGCGTCTTCGGCCGATGCAGGACGCAGGGCGCAGCCTTCTGTTCGACCACCTGCTTGTCCGTTTGTTAAGGGCTTCGAAATGTCTCTAAGGAAGTCTGCGCAGTCAGCTGTCGCCAATTATCCAACGCGTAGGAGTCCAAATTAAGAGTCCATCTTTCCAACTTTTTAGACATCGCGGAAAGCTTTTGTCATTCGTCAACCCTAAGCCACGTAGGGACAGAGTACGATTCAGGGGTGGGAATCTAAGCACACGACACGCGAACGCCCATTGGGGCAGCGAGTTCGATCGAGATATCGGCGTGCATTAAGTCATATCCTAAATGAAAGGAACGCGACACGCCAGCCAGAAACAATCGTTCCACGACGCGTAACAGTGAAAGCCCGGTTCAACCAGAAACCCGGACGAAAATGATCTACGTCCACTTGCAACGAGCTGCCCTACCCACGCGTAATAAATCCTGCCCAAAACGTTGCAACTTGCAACGCTGGGCGCAATCGGTGGACGATGTCGCGGCTTATTTCACCCCATCGCCGCCGGAAGGGGCATTGTCTTGAAGCTAACGAGACGGTTGCCCCGTTTAAGCGGAATTATCCTGTCCCATTAAGCGAGGGTCGGCATATTTTTCGCTCGAGCGGGCGCGAGACGAGCGCAACCGTTAGCTCCGTGATTCGAAGCAGTCCCCGCGCCGTCCGCGGGATCCCTCGTCCACGAAGTTATTAGGCGCGGCTGGAAGAGCCCCAGAATCCCGGTGAACTCGGCTGAGGTCGTGCTCGCGTCGCGGTCGCGGAGAGGAGCCGCGGGTTAACGGGAGAATCGTGTGGTCCGTCTTGCCTCGGGAGGACCACAGGACGGAGGACAGCAACGGAGGCGGCGGTGCGAAGGAGAGGATGCGCGGGGAGGTCGGCGGGAAGTGGACAGTGGAGCCGAAGAGGGAAGGGAAGGTGGCGAACAGGACTAGGAGGGGAAGGGAAAGGGGGAGGGAAGGAACACGCTCTCCTCCGGTGCACACTCTCGTGGTGACTCCGACCGGCAAAGTGCTCGCGTTCGTGAAAGTCCACAGACGACTTTCAGGGTCGTCTGCTCCGCTCGTTCGGCCGAAGCCGGCTTTCGTCCCGCGAAAAAGGAGCCACCGAAAGGGATCCCGAGTATTCCTGCTCGGCGGTTCGGAGGCGGACCAAGCGAAACCGTCCTGACTCCGTTCGAACGCGATCCCGATACACCGTGTTATCGTCGGGATCGATGAGACCGCGTCGCGAGCTCCTCTCCTCTTCGTCGTTTTCTGGAGCTGAAGCGATCGAAAGCACCGCGACGAGTTCTTTGACCGGCTCACCGATGTCACTCGCCGCTACTGAATCGATGCTAGTCGCGACTCGACGATCCCGCTCTGCGAGCCGCGCCGGTGATACGTAAGCGAGCTGTGATCTCTCTCAGGCCTGGTGAATTTATTGTGATACGAGTCGGGAGGATCGAGTGATCGGCCGGAAAGTACGTCCGGCGAACTACGGTTCGCGGAAAACCCTAACGGCGTCCCGGACAGTTTAAAGATCGTGACGCGGACCGATCGGTGGTAGTGGACACAGTTTACACGGTGCACCGAACATGTCGAGACTTCGTAGCTCCTCGTCGACGAAGGAGGCGTCGAACACGAGCTCCAAGGATCATCCTCGTGACGAGCAAGATGATTCACCGTTGACGTCGTACAAGAACGGCACGAATCGATATCATTTCGGCATGGCGAGACAGCGGAACGACGAGGTGAGCAAGAACGCTCGCAACTACAGGGACCACTCGAACGAAGACCCGGACTTGCTGTACCAAAAGAGTAGGGAACACTTTGGCTCCTGGGATATCAGGGAAATCGTCCAGGACGAGAGACGCGGATCGAGGAAACAGTCGGACAGATACGAGGGCCCTCGATTAACGAACGGTCGATCGAAAAACGACTCCGCGAAGCAGGACCATCGCGACGATCACGAGGAGCCGCGAAACGACGGGCGGAGCGGTTCTGTCGACCGGGAGCAAGCTGGACGGCACAGGTCGAGGAAGAAGGACAGTTGTGAAAGTTCGGAAAGCTCCAAAGCTCCGTCGAAGTTTGGCCGATCGACGAACGAGGGTAAAGACGATCGCCAAAGGAACGACGAAAGAGACCAACTGCTCAGAGAAATCGAGAACTTGGCCGTCGATGGAAGATCGCCCGATCGAAGGATCAGAGCGATGATCGAGCGGTTCAAGCCGCGAGGAGACGAAGACAAGTTGAAATCTAGGAAAGAGTATAACTCTCTTAGTCCAGATAGAGGAGAGCTCAGATCGAAAAGTGGTGCGCGAGCCGGGCTTCGAATTGATCACCCTTCTGACGTTAACGATCGCGACGGAGGTGGTAGAGTACAAAAGGATGATCTAGAAGAGGAACGGAAAGTCTCCAAGCCTAAGCTACGAGAATTCGATAAATTCGAGCAGGAGGAATCCGGCAGGAGTCGTTCGGTGGACAGACGAGCAGAAAAATACGACAAGAAAAACGACTCGCATAGTTTGGAAAGAAATCGTCGGCGATCCAGAGAAATCGAGGACGACGTCCCTCGAAGGAAGGACAGTCCGAAGCGAAAGAGCTACGTTTACGACGGGAATCCGGAAGACTTCGACGTGCGAATACAGCGATACGAGAGAGCCCTTGTGGAACCTAGAAGAGATCTCGAGTCCCCCAGGCGTGTTCCCTTAAAGGATCCGGATGCGATTTTGGGTAGAAAAGATTCCCTCAAGGATCACGATCGTCAGGTATCGAGGAAGAGTTCGTTCAAGTCTGGCGAGTCGAAGAAGAGTCAGTCGCGAGACAGGGAAGCAGCATTGGCTAGAAAAACGTCGTTCAAGGATCAGGAGAATGGCGTGAACAGAAAGAATTCGTTGAAGAGCCCGGATGTCGAGAAGAAATATTTTGGAGGGGACCCGGAGCATGTTTCGAGGAAGACTTCTTTCAAGGAGCAGGGCTACGATGTAGGAAGAAAAAATTCCTTCAGGGAACAGAGCTCCGATTACGGGAGAATCGCGCTGAAAAATCGTGATGACGAGGAGGAAAGGAAACGATCGCTCAGGGGACATACCGATGGCGTCAGTAGAATCACGTTCAAAGAACGCGATGCCGATTCGACTAGGATTCATTCTTTTAAGGACCTAGAATTGGAAACCGCCAGGGTCAATTTTAAAGATCACTCCGACGATGCAGGGCGTAAGAATTCCTTCAAGGAAAAAACGGTGGAGTTCGCAGGGATCTCTTACAAGGATCATAACGACGACGGGGATCGAAGGGCTGCGTATAAAGCTCAAGAGAACGAACCGATCAAGACGTCTCTCCAGAGCTGCGGGGAGCCGAGGAAGAGGCACTCCCCTAATGGGCGATGCGTAGAATTCGGCAGTGTCTCTTTCCATCACGATCACGGAGAAGCTAGCCCCGATGGCGATTACAATTTGGAGAGGAAAGGCTCGCTCAAGGAGAGCGGCTTGAGGAGCAGAAGCCACGAGGCTGTTGATAAAAGATTGGACAGACATTCCAGACCGTTGACACCGCCGGAACGGGAGGGCGGAGAGTACCGAGACGATCGCGATGAATTTCATTCGAAGACCTGGCACGAGAGCAATAGGATTTTCGCCGCCGCGTATCTCCGCGATAACAGCAGATACCGCGCTAATCCGGAGGGTGGTTCGGAGATCGAACGAGACCCCTCGCCGGAAATGAGAATCCAAGGGTCTCCAGATAGGAAGAGTTCGAACGACGGGCTCGTTAACGAGATCCAGGAGGCGAGACGCGACAGCTCCGACTTGGATAGATATAATTTTGCCAGCGTGGATCGCCCTCGAGATCTGGACGGTAGATACGCGTCCGCTCACGAGAGGAACGGAGCGACGATCATTAGGATTCGATCGAGCCCGGAGACGCCCGTCGAGAGGAGACGACGTCGTCGTCCCGCGCAAGAAACGCACGCGGAGAGACGAAGGCGTTACGACGCGGAGGAAGAAGAGGACAGCGACGAGGAGGACGACGATGATCACCGTCGGAGAACGGCGAGGGCAGACGGTCGTTTCGTACCAGGAAGAGGCGTTCCTACACCTTCGAGAAGAGTCTGGAATTATCGCGAAGGGGTATGGCATTTTCATGAGTCAATTGCGTTCGATCGGTCCTTTATGGTTCAGAAGCGGGAAGCGATATTCATAAATCGATGGAGGAGATGAAAGCGCGATTCTCCTAACAGTTCGGAGCGAGTGGAATTTTGTTTCTCTCTGCTTCCTAGCCGCGCGACTGGACCAAATCATTTTTTACGTGTCGAGTGTGCGTCGGTGGAGATCGTTTGCGGAAGGTGTGAACGTTTTCTCGCTGCGTCTCGCGCCATTTGCTCGCCGTCGATCGATCGTCAGCTGCGGTTTTCCGCTGCTGCGCTTTTATATTAAATCGCGATTTCGTACGCGCCGATAGCTACACGCTGCAGTAGTAGTATCCACGTTAATTTCCAGCTAGCTGTATTACTCGCCGCTATTACATGTACATGGTTGTGCCGAGAGCCCGCTGAACGCCAGACGGGCCCCAGAGGCATGTATGAAATAAGTGAAAGTAATTACCAGAGTAATTGCTGCCTTATCTTTATAGGATCATCCGATGCATATATCAGCGAGTGAATGTAGAAAGTTTTGATTAAAATTCTAGTTGACCAGTGGAACTTTTTAATTCCAATCCAAACCCCAATGCGCTTCTGGCGCTGATGCTCTCGAACAACATCTCGCGATTTCTAACATTAATTTTAAAAGTCGTGAACGAAATAACCCGGTCGTAAGCCACGCAAATCTCGCCCGGCCGGGGATACTTCAAGGGTGAAAGCGGACTGCTCGGTGGTCAAATTGTCAGCGTTCAACTAATCCTTTAATTAATACACTCGTTACTCGGCTGTTTGGCCTTTACTGAAAACGCGTGCAACGCTTCGCCGCTGCATAAAGCGGCAACTTTCTCGGCCGAACGTCGTTTCCCTGACCGGGCTAAGTTGGTCAGAGCGTTGCCAGGCGAAATTGACCCGAGCGAAAATTGCACCTCGTTCTTCTTTTTATCATACAGCCGGTTTGGCGCAAGTTTTCAATGTCCTTACGTAATCCCATCGTCTATTGGCTAACCAGTCATGGAAATGTCAGCAAACCGCCCACAAATGGAATGGTCGCGCGGCGTGTATGACGCGTACGCAGTCGCCGCGGATCGCATCTTTCGTCGCTGTCCCGAAAAAAAAGAAAAAATGTGCAGCCATTGTCTACACGATCGTTAAAACCGTCCTCGTTGACGATGCGACGAAATTACGCTAACGCGCGGACGTCCGTAAAGTCTTGTTTCGCGCACCGTTCGCGTCTTCGCGACGAGAAATGATCTAATCGGCCGCCTTTTCGCGGGTGATTCAGCGAAGAAGCCGTGACGCGTTCGCCAGTCGAGATTCGGGCAAAACAATTCGGGGATTTGGGATCCGGAATAAAGGTATTCGAGAAAACCCAAAAGCAGCTGCGTGAATCAGACGAGGAGATACTCGTTTTCCAGGTGATTTTCAGCTGGCAGTGCCAGCGTCAGATAGAGAGAAAAAAAAGAGTAGCCAGCAGTCCTTTCACTCGCGAGTCAAGACGAAAAATATGTTAATTGGACGAGGCTCGCTTTGCTGGGAGATCATTATTCAGGATTACTATATATAGATGGCTAGAGACACATCGGTTTACGTATTTTCCATGCCGCGTACTCGTCTACTCGATATTTGGCGATACCGCAGCCCCGACCTGTTCCACGTGGGCGGACCGACCATATATGCCGGCCGGAAGGTTCTTGCACGCATCCAACGCGATTCAAGCCTTCCATCCTCGCCGCTTCGTTTATCCGCGCTTCGTAGACGACACGTTTGGAAGCGTGGCCGGCGGTTTCAGGCGTCCAAACGCCACGCAATGGCTCTTTAACGGCGAGAACGTGGGAGTCGGTCGTTTAAACCGTTTTCGCTGGCCAAGTTTCGTCGATTTTGCCCGGGAAATCGGACGTGCCCCGATGAGTTCTGACGACCGAATCGATGCCGCGGATCCTCGTAACGCTTCGACGATCGTCGTAAATGCTGACAAAGAGGCGCGCGATTAAAAACTTTTCCTAATTACAAGGTGGAATCACGCTCCGACCTTGTCCCGCTTCGCACGTAATTATAAGCGCGTCACGTGCACGCGAAAGGATGACGCACTTTTCCCTGGTGCTTCTCGTCCTTTTTCTTCTTTTTCTGTTAAAGCATCGTTAAATCGAATCGCCGATTTCCAACCGAACGCAGGGCTCATTCGATATCGCTTCAGGCGACTGGCATTTTGAATCAACGCAACTCGGTCGCAAGCGTCATGCTTTCTTATCAATCGTAGATTCGAGCTTAGATCTTAGAGATTGTTTTCCCTTTCTGATTGCAGGGTGTCCTGATCACGGACGTTGAGGAGGGCCAGCCTTGCTTGCAGTGCGGTGACACGTGCTCGGGATTCTCGCCGCACACGTGGAGGTAAGTGAGACCCTGCAAGGCTTAATATATTAAGTATACTTATTATTATCCGACCGGAACATAAAACTACCACCGTAACGCGCTCCAAGTATTCCCACTTCCGCTCGGATCAGGGCGAGAACGAAACTGGCTGCCGTGAACCTCGATAACAGATAAAGCAGGCCGTTCCTCGTCAGCGGACAGCGTGTTCGCAACGCTGACATACTTCGGTGTCAAAGTCTTTGGTTTCCCACGTCCGTCGTCGCTTGTCCGCGATGCGCGCGGATGATCGATGAATCCCATCGCCTCTCAATTAGCCGTACACCGTCTAATGCGTTCCATCGATCATCGGGTTTCTCTAATCGGGATATCGGGTTGCTCGGAATAATTATCCTGTTCCATTAGCTGGAAGGACAGAGCGTCGCTAGGTAATTACTGGTCGAAGGAAAAATTAAGTTCGCAAAGGAAATTCCATCAACGCGTCAGGGTAAAGCTTTCTTTATGATATTATCATCGGCGTGAGCACAAAAGGTGAAAGACGAGAGAAGGCGACGAAACGGGACAAAGAATCCGCGATCGACACAGCGAGACAAAATCGTGCCGAGGGAATAGCTCCACGGGTTATCCATTATCCGAAGCGTAACTCAGCAGCAGCGAAATGACCGGTTAGTAATTACTCTCCGTGACTTCGTGGGCCAGTAATGCGGTAATAACGAATTAATTGGTCGGGACAGTGGGGGAGAGGGCCTTCCACTCCTTCCAGCGTCGTGCCGCATGGAAGAGAAAGGTGCGGGGCAGCTCTGCGAAACGCTGTACTTATTTACAGCTGCGGGGATACATAGATTCACAGTTATGTCACCTGGAGCGGCTCTAAAACGGCTCCAAGCTGCCTGGCTTTAGCGTAGTTACGCAGCACCGCTTCTCTTTCCGGGCTTCCCGATTCAATTTCGTTCGCGTTCGCGTGGGACGTTCGTCGAAACCCTCGGGGCCCGCGCCAAGAAGGGTTGCGGGAATGATTTTCCTCGCGTCTATCTTCGGAGGATGGACGCGCGCCGAGGAAACCGAACCGATTGATCGCTACTGTTTTAGACAGGCCGGATGCGTGGGAGTCGTTTTCTTTTTCGGCTACCGCCTGCCGCGAGGAATTTGGCTTCCTAATGCTCCGCAGCTACAGCTCGCTCGGAAAATAAATGAATCGACACGTGCTCGAAGAAGCTTCCCTGTCACCTGTCCAATTTGTTCGTCGTAATTTTAGATAATTAATTAGCCTCCTGCGAACGATGTACGCCGATGGACCCCCCCGAGTCTTCGGTTCCGTGTGCGACCTTCGTTCTTCTCGTTCATTGTTCCCGCGCTTTCAACGATCCAGCTCGTACACGTTGCATGCTCCGAGATTTATTAATCGCACGCTGCAGAGAGCGGGGGGCCGCGAACGTTTTTATAGATCGGCGTTTCTAAAATTACGAAACGCGGCATTCAATTGTTGCTCTGCTTTCACCCGAGTTCAATAAAACGGAAGGACGAAACGGTGGCGGGTTCTGTAAACGCCGCGGCACGGCCAGAGATCGGAACCGGCATGCTCTTAATCCTGCACACCGTACTCGACTCGTTACGAATTCATTTCCATCAAAGTTTACGCGCTCGGCCGCGCCTCCATTTGCCGTGGCGCACGTCGCCCACGCCGCGCCGGGCCCGCCCCGTGTCGATAATTTACGCAATAAAAGTGAACGGGTGTACGGTACGGTACGCGTCGACGACTAAGCCGCGCGTATTTTCGACTGTCGTTCGACGCAACGAAATCGCATACACGCGTCCGTAGCGCTCGCTCGTGTAAACTTTTATCGATTTACGAGAGCGCGGCCGGCACTCGATGCGAAATATGGTTCGACTGATTTACCAGCCCCCGCGACCGAATAATCTAGCGGCGCGTCTGTTTATCGAAGACAGCAGTTTCTCTCTTGCTTCGCCCCGCGAGACTCGGGAGCACGTGCTCGTATTTATAGGCCTATCGGTTGGCAAAGTGCAGCGGGAACGGGTCGACAGCTCTCTCAATTACGGGTATCCACCTTTCGTCGCGGATGGCCTGATTCGCGGCAGCATACCAGAAACGATAAACAGATGCTAGACTTCGTTGTATTACATGTTGCACGCGGATTTTACGAACGAATCGCGTTTCGAACGAGCCCCGGCAAGAGCACGTGGCCGTACTTGTGGATTCGCTGTCTTGCAAACATCCCTACTGGAGACTCGATCCCATTGTTGCCCAGTCAGACCCAGACCAGACTTTGCCTGTTATAGATTCGTTGCAAGCTTAATACGTTGTAGAGAGTAAATTGAGCGTAGGTGTATCAAAGCCCTGACACTGTAGAACCGCGGGATTAGCATAGACCCAAGTGCTGACGGATGACATTAATTTGTTATCACGGCTAGAACGCGTCCTCCGAGGATCAAGGCTTTCTCCACGGCCGCTTTTATCGCGAAACGATTCCTTGTCCACGCGTACACGTATTCGCGTGCTAACTCTATTTTCGTTTGTCGATCACACGTCGAGCGGATCCGCCGAAAATTCTCGCCCCCGTTTATTTCCGACTCCAGCCGCGATTGTTCGACACGACAGTCGGCTGACACACCGTGGCTCGGTCGCCGCGCTGATCTCGCGAACACCCTGATTCAACGAATTAGCCCCGCGATTCCGCGAAGTCGTTCATCGTTCTCGACAAATTCGCCTCTCGTTGCTTTCCATTGCTGATTGCCGTGACCGCTCGCAGGTGGAGGTGCCGGTTTTCGAAATTAAGATTAGAGTTGAATAGTTGTCGATCGTTTCAGTCTGCCCCTGCATTACCGTTAGTCCAGAGTCTCGTGCCCTAACACACCGTACGTACATTTTCGCGGAAGGGAAACTGCATTTCTCTCTCGCGGAAATGATGCAGCGTTCAGCAAGGGTCTCAAGTACCTTTGTCACGCACCAAAGACTCGGAGACCTCTTTCTCAAGGAGGATCGAGTACGGATCCTACAAGCCTGGCTCTGTGCTCCGTTCGGGGGGCGATTGCTCGAAACTCGAGTCACGCAGGCTCCTGACACTCCGACACCGATCCGCCTTGTGCGTCCTCGTACACACCAGAGGCCGTGAGTCATTCTCGAGCTAGCTTGCATCGCGTCTCGGCTCTTTCTGGCAAGTCGAGCACGCCGCGCGATTGTACACGTGCCGCGGCAATATGCGTCAGTTTAGGGCCGACGAGCAGCGTGCGAGTTCGGTTTCGACGGCGACCGTCGCGTTTCCTCGACGTACACCTGCCGATCGCCACGAGTTCATCCTTCACGCGGGTCGACGCGTCTCGCGACTCCGCGTCGCTCGTCAACGCTATCGCGATTACGCAAGCTAACCATCTGAGTGCGTGGGCTGATTAGAAGCTGCCCGAGGTTCGGGAGCGACAGGCGGTCCTGTCGCCTGGCTCGTCGCTCGAACCGCGTTTCAACAGCGAAGTGTGGTGATCCGTGCTGATTAGATTCGGCACCCTGTGTTCCGCCTAAGCCGGTTTTCTAAACAGGGACGCCCGGTCCGATGCATGGAAATTGTCGCGCGCACGCGTGGGAGCTGTCTTTATCAGGTACCTGCGGCCGCTTGGCGGGTACATAGGTAAAACAAAGTTACCGTAATAGCAGCGGCGATTGTATCGCTTTCGATCGCGGACCAAGTTCTCGAGGCCAGTGGCTTCCGTCGATTCCGGTCTGAAGCAAGGGAGCACCTGTTGCTCTGCTTCGGAGTCGCTGTGCCCCGCGTTTGCTGTTGGAAAGGTGAAATGCAAGAACTTGATGCGCGTCAATATCCGGGCGACCGCCCCACGGCTAGGGAGGATGATTCTTCCTCTCGACGGATCGATTTGGCCCGACCGCGAATTTCCGACTCGCATGGTGGAACATCGAATGATGAGACGCCAGAGAGTTGCCAGGACCTTTCGTTTCGCGCGATTTAAGACGGCCTAGTGCTTGTTCGAGTGCTCGAGCGTCTATTTTAAATTGGCCCACCTATCGCGTTTTTAAACGCACTAAACTTTGATTTACGACCGACACCCGCCTCCCCTAGCCGCGTCCGAAAGCACGATAAAAGCCTATTTTCGGACGACCGATGCCGCCACTGGCCCTGGCCTTTTCAACGAAACTTATAGCTAAGTAGCCGAGAACCACCACAATCGTGTTCTTCTGCGATCGGCGTTGACGCTTGAAACATCTTCGAGAGACAGAGGCAGGCTCGACTACAGTTTTCTTCCCCTTCTGAATGATTAATTTTAAGTCCAAAGACGTTCCCGCTAATTGGCCGAAGCATTATTACGCGCAACGACTCGCAGGTGCTTGAACGCGTGTAGGTCTGATATGTCGGTCACCCACGCGTGCCACGGTGAGATCACCTTTATACTTTGACTTTCTTAGTCACGACTGTCTCGCGATGCCGCGCGTTCGACTGAAAAGCAACGCCTTTTGTCGAAAAACCGAGCCTTTACGAACGACCGTGTATTTCGTCTGTCTGACATCATTGCTACAAGCTTCTGGGCTTGCAGCTGCGACCGAAACGCGTTTAACTTTTTCGGATGCGCAATAAATAGGGACGCTGAACGAGGACAGATAATTCGTAAGCGCACCCTCGAGGAGCAAGCTCCTTCGCTTCGAATACCTAGACCCGCGAGCCTCCTCCTCCACGGTTGTACATTTTCGCGGAAACTAAGTGCCCGTGGACGACAGGCGACAAGACGTTGTTCCGCGGCAACTTGACAAATCGCTCGAGCCCTGCCTAGCCTCTCGCTGAATCGATGTTTCCATCCGTGAGACGTTTTAATCCGCCGGTGACTTTAACGCGAAAATTGATTTACTCTGTTGCTCAGCCACGGCGACACCGGCGTCGAGAAGGAGGAGCACGGAGGATCTCAAAGGCCCGGCTGGGCCGAGAAATGCTACAACAGTCATAATTTCCCTGCGATTCGACCGGGACTAGATTTAGCCCCGCTAAATGGCCCACTGCTCCGGATCGGGCTCGTTAGAAAGCGGGCGTGCTTCGTGTAATTCGAGAGTTCCAGGGAAAGGGTAGCCAGTGACATTTCTGGCAAACATATCGTGGCCGCCCTATCACGGCTTTTACCACTGCGACCGGTGTATCGCTTAACGGGACGGATATTAGTCGTTCGCCAAACAAATCGCGCTACCAGCGACTTTTTCTAAGGATCCTTTCGTGCCGGGTTCGATTTGGATTTTTCGATTGCCGTACCGCCGTCGAAAGGAGCATCAAAGTTTATGCAGACTGTGCGCAACTTGGCACGAATCCGTTTTGTAGCGAAAAAAATGCATTCCGCGTGCGTCACGTTCGCAGATATTTACTTAGCAGAGACTCGATCGAGGGAGGAAATACGTGCGACTCGGTGGTTCAACCGGGTGAAATTGTCACGCGACATTCTATGTGTGTCAGAGCTCTATATTTAATATTCCGCGAGGCAGCGGCACGCGGTCGGCTATTTATTTGACTAAACTGCCGGTAAAGTACCGAGAAATTTATCCACCATAAACCGGCAGTAACTTTCGCGCTGAGTAAACACTTGCTTAAATCAAACTACTAAATCGGAATTATCGATCGAACCGTCAATCAAGGGTCTCATCGGAATACCATTTGGAAAAGCATTCGCGAAGGCTTATCCGCAGGAAGGGGAACGGGCAAAGATCGCGTCGCGTTAAGTCGGAAGCGTTATTTCCATTAGCGGCGAAACGCGCGCGACATCGGCGTACAATAAGCGCGATGCTATCGCGGACGAGTAAAGAGCGTTTGCTCTCGCGTCGGGATCATATCGGAGCGGTCGATCGCGTGCGTTCCTCGGCCAAGCTGCGCCTCGACGTAATCGCGTCGAGTCGTTGCCCATCGTATTCGCCGTGTACGAGAATGCAGCGCGTGGGTGAGGAAAGCACGCGAGGGATTAGAATTCTCGGCGAAAGCGTGTTCCTCCTCGGCTTACACGGATTTTCAGCGCGCCAGCCCCTTTCCTTCAGACGCGTCGCGTCGTGTCGGGAATTCGATTTTTCTCGTCCCTCGGAGTCCACTGAACCGACCGTCTCGCGCAATTTATTTCCATCGCCGAGTCGGAATGGCCGGTCGGAGATCAAATCCGTGGAAGAGAAACGGCTCTATGAATCTCTGAGCCGTCCGCGATTTTCATTAACGTCGCGATTGCGACAGATCGCGCGTTAAGCAATATCATCGGCAGACGCTGATAAATGATTCTCATTGAATAAATTGAAAGACTGCTGCCGGCCGACGTGCTGCCGGCACGTGGGCGTTCATTCACTTACCGCTGATATTTTCTGCATGCCGATTACGACATCCGTCGGATCAATTGTTTTCCTCGCGTCAGCCAAGTCTGAGCCTCGTTATCCGAGCATTCTAATCGAGGACACAAAGTGCCACGCATAAGTCGACAATTTCCCCTAAAGGAAAAAAAAATTAAAGAGTACCATCTGTGGCACCGCGTCACCATTGCTCTATTATCGAGAAGTGCTCTTTGACTCTGAGAAGCCCTGTTCTGAAAGTGCACTCCTTTGGTGGAGAAACACCATGAACGGGAGCTTTATGTATTCCCGGGTAGCGATAAATCAACCGACGGGTTAAGTCGAGCAGGCTGCTCGTCCGATCAGCTGGCATTGACAGTGCGTACATTCCTGGCTTCTTCTTCGGCGGACTTGCGTGGCCGCGCGCCTGATATCGGGGCTTCTTTGTTGCTCCGTGGCGATCGGCAAGCCGCGCTAAATTTAGAGTATGATCGACCGGTTGTTCGCGCTATCGGGACAAATAACGCGGCGATAAAGTGATTCGCGCGGCCGGAGCGGAGCGTCGTTGCTTGTCAAATTCGCTCGTTTCGCGACGCCCGCCTCTCTCCTTCGCCTGCGCCGCGGCTGGAGCTCCGACGCGTCTTCGTCTCGCAGAGTTTCTTTCGTTGCAGTGCGACTCGCACGCGATTCGCGTCGCGTTTCCACGTGGCGAGCACGTGCGAGAACGACGATGGGCGCCAAATGGGAGAGCACGCGCGACGCTGCTCGCAGTTTTGGAAACGAGGAACCCGTTTGTCTCAGGAATCGGTGAGTTGCCGGACACTTTCGGAGCTTGGAACTCCCCGGGATCGATCGATCCGATCCGAAGTCAAAGACCCGCGAACGAGGAACGCGTTCGCGCGTTTCGCGATTCAGCTTGTAAATCCGCTGGCAGCCGGCCATCTCCGTAATGGAGCAAGTTTCTTTGCGGTCGCAACAAGTAACCGCGTCGCGGCTATTGTGACAGGAGACGTCGACGTTTCACCCGGAGCATTCTCGTTTTACCGCCTCCTCGATTTCCCTCGTCCCCTTCTGCGGCGCGAACCCTTGCCGCGCTCCGATTCGGGAGAAGGAAAAAAATCGCGGCGACGGAAGTTCTTTCGCGACTCCCCGGCGCGTCGCGAAGCTCGATAATGCGATTAGACGTCCCAGCAGTAAGGATTCTCCGCGTCTGAGAAACCCGACAGGCATTACTTGTCCAGGTGCTTAGGTACACGCGAGGAACGTGGCCTCCCAATTAAAGACGTTGCGCCTTTCGCCCTGTCCGCAGGGTTGAACGGCTCTGTCCATCTATCCGCTTTAATTCGAACGCAGTCCGTTTCAAGGGACGAAGGCAACGCTTAACGGAAGGCCGGAGATAGCGAGGCTATTCGTTCGTGATAATCCTTATCGACGAGGACACCGCCAGCGGCATTGTAGATTCAGTCGCGTTCGGTACGCCCGTGAATACGCTGCGCTTCGCGCGGCTGAAAGCGTTTTCGCGTCACGGTCGTCAACGTAATAATTAGCCCGCAACGATTAGCTATCGTCACGGTGACGGTGTCGTTCGCGGGCGAAAATCCTGGCAAGCAGAAACGTGGCTCCCGCGGTTAGATCAACGTCGACGACTGTAGAATAAACCAACGACGAGATCTTTGAACTCCGTGGATCGAGTTTACGACGAGGGGAGAACGATCAGAGGCGAGGCGAAGGCTCGATCGCAGCTGCCAGACGCTGTGCGTACAGAGTCAAAGTCCGATTCAATGTCGAGCAATAAGGTTCCCTCGTCGATTGCCCAATAGCCGTTGCTCCCTGTCGTTTCTGTTCGCGTACGTTCGTGCTGCGTTTACGTTAAGGTTGCCGCTAATTCGCGGCACAGTGGTTCGCGTACCGAGTACATTGAAAATTGGGAAGCTTTTGAGTTAGTTTGCCTAGGCGTACATCCGTTTCGAACATTCGAGCTGTAGCTACAACGCAGAGAGGAACAGACTTTTACCTTTGAACGAGCGATCGGCAAACGATGACATAAACCGCGTGCTATGCAAAACTACCGTGCTGGTAATGGAAACCGACGAGCGAAGGCCAACGCGACGTGGCTTCTGTTCGCGAGCGGAAAGCGATGCCTGCCGTGTACGTGCTAGAAGAGACGACCAGCCAGTCGAAAGTCGCGCGTAGATCTACGTGCAAGGTGTTTCAACGGAATCGGCAATCTCCGATCAAAATTTCAAGCGGTTCTCGTTAAATTTCTACGCGAACATTTATCGAACAAGAATCGTGGAGCCCTCGGACGGCGTGATACTCGCGCACCAACGATTTCGCGACGGCTGATCTTCGTTTCACGGTGAACGCTCGTCACGCGTGTCGTGCATTCGAATCGCGAACGCGACGGCTGTAATAGAATTAACTTAATTCGATTTATCGGCCAGGAGAAGCAAACTAGCCGTCAGCTGCCCTCGTCCGGTGGCTCGTAGTTTCGGTGCGCGCGGAAGCCAAGGGTCGAGCCACCTCGTGATTCTCTGAACGATTCCCTAGAATTTTTCTCTTATCTCGACACGCAGCCACGTTTCTCTTCCAACGATAAGTCGTCCGTACCGCGAGGATCGAGTTCGTCTTCTTAACAGGCGCTAATAGCTTTGTCGATCGCTGACTTTCGCGTTTCGTGCGTGCTCCGACAATGGTCTGGGACGACGGACTATCCGTCAACGGATTGGCGGAGATGCGGAAAAAGACTCCGCGATTCCCCTCCAGGGAAAGAAATTTCGCGCTGAGGAGACGAGGAGCGAGAAGAACGCTTTCTTTGAGCCCGGGTGGTGCGCCTCCGCCTGAGATCGACGAGGAGGAACGGTCCGACAATCCCGACGAGACCTGCAACAGTAACGATTCCGGACTGTAAGGAGCACTTGCTTTAGTATTTAAATTGATTTGTAGCCCAGGAAATGCAGCGGTAGCTTATAAATTTGAGTCGCCTGCTTGATCCTCGGTTTCCAGGGGGAAAAAGCAGTGCGAATCGTCCGCGAAGGGTAAATCCGATTGCCCAAATGTTAGCAACCGCTTGCGCAATTCTTATTGTTCGTGGAGAATGTTTTGCGAAATCCTCGTCGAACCTGTCCAGTTATCGAAACGAGGAGACGTCGCTTCTTATTCCCAAGATTAATGACGCGAGTTGTCGATGATACGGCCAATTCTTCGCCAGGTCTGGACAGTTTCGGCCTGCCGCGTTTTCGAGACGGTCAGTGATCGATCATCGCTTTAAAGTCGTTCAACGCGAATCAGCGTCGGACGTCCTAGAAATCCACAGGCAGCCAAAATATATATGAGCCCGTCGAATAAATCTCGCTCGCGTTCGCACCAGAATAAATCGGCGACTCATTGCCAAGGTGATCCGTTCGGATCCTATTCCGGGTTGCGTTCGATCTTTGATCTTTCCAGTCGCTACGCATCTTTCGCCGGATAAAACGCCGATGTCCGATCAATTGCTTTCACCGAACACAGGGATGCTCGATTTTTTTTTTTTACACTTATGAAAGTGTTCGAATGCAATCGAGATGTTTGTCCATAGATAGACTTGCCTTGTGCCGGGCGAATATCCAAAAACGAACGCGTGTGTTTACGACAAGCTGTCTTGCGCGTTCCGACGTCGGCCGTCGTTGCTGGACCATGCCAAAGTCTTGTCGGCTTATGTCATACTTTCGTGGCAAATCTGAACGGTTTTCGAGGGGGGCTCGTCGCCGCCCCGAAATCGCGCGCCGCTATTAACGTTTCCATCTTACGTAAACGCGAAGAACGAGATACGCGCTGCGCGTGACAGATTCTCCGGTAGACGCGGGAAATGTGCTATGAATTCTGGACGCGTCTACACGATGAAAAGGAAGCTGCCTTCGTCGGCGACGAGGACGAACGAAAAAAAGATAGTTAACGTTGGACTTAAAAATGCTTTGACCACAAGAGGGATCCTTTGGTACGGTGGTGCAAATAATAATGATAATTAATGCCGGGCAGCGGAAAACTCTCGCGAGAAACGCATTCTAGTAGCAGCGAAGCGAGCGATTGTCCTTTCTCCGCCGAAAGGAAAGAGGGATAAGAGCTTAACGATTCGCAAAAGCGTCGACCGACTTATAGCAGAGCGGCAAACTTCCCCGGGACCGTGCCAATACGTTAAAGCGATCGGCCTTAATGCGTTTTCCTGCCTCGTATTCGAAAGGGAAACACGTCCGGGTTCGTGTAATCGAATCTGCTGACTGCAAAGCAAACAAGCTTGCTAATAACCACGACGAAATGCCTCGGCATCGTTTTACACCGTGATTTACACGTCGTTGCGCACCTTCTATCGATCGAGCGGTAGCGAGACATTTGTCAAGCGTTTCGCGGTTCGCGAGGTCGGGCGGGGCGGCCGAGAGGTTCACCGCGGACCAAATTACCCCTGACGATCCACCGACGACCATCGGGGATCCGCGAGTTGCACGGGGCCGCGCCTCCAACTCCGCTCATCGTTCGGCTGCAATTCCTGACACGGCGGGAGCCTGGTCTGTCGGAGCTTTCGACGACATCCGAGGGATCCGCGTCGCGTCGCCCGCGCCTGCGCTACCAAGCCACGCCGTGTTCTCAAGCCACCCGGTATCAACTATAGGTACACACCTACCTACGTCCCCGTCGAATCTCATGGCGCCAGTTTGAAGTACGCTCCTTCTGCGAATGCACTCTGCTACCGTGTACCACGACGCGTCGCGCGATTTCGAATCACCCGCGCTTCCGCTGCCGCATGACCCGCGCCTCGCTTCCGTTTCTCTTTTCATTCAAATCGAGAGGCAGTGCAACAATTTCTCCTCGTCTCTCGCTAAGAACGCAGTGCGGTCTGTGAAATAGTAACGGTGTCTCGTCGGTGGCACACGTTCCGCGCCTTCTGTGTACCCACGTGCAAGTTGTTACGGTAGGCGATGTAACATACATTATCCCGAGGCGCGCGAAGGCCGAGCGCTCTTCTCGTGGCAAGAACACGGTTGCCCCGAGCCCGGGGTAAACGGAAGCACCGGCCGCGATTACCTACTTACGTTTTTATCGTGCCGCCCGTCTGGCCGAGATACCGATCGCGGCATAGCGTTGTCCGCGTCGGTACCGAGCCGCTCCTCCGCTTCGTTTCACTTTCGTCGAGACGCGAAACACCAGCAGTCACGACGAAACGCTCGGGAAGCCGGGCTTGCCGCGATCGTCGATGATAGCCGATAGACGAAACACGCCGCAGGGAAGACGAAACACCGCACGGGATCAGCGCGGAATCCCGCAGCCGGGCTATTTCTAACGGGCAGCTTCGTCGTCGCTTAATATAGCGGACATTTGTCTAATTAATAGCCATTAGCCGGGCTGTCCGAGATCTCGCCGAGTGGACGGGCCCTTTCGAGTTCCATGACACCTGCCGATGCCCTTAAACGACGGTGAAACGGTGACGCAAGCCGCACGGTCACGGCTACCCGGAGACTCGAATTCGCCCGATGATCGTGTCGCGATAACGTTTCGCCTCGCCGCGGGACGATAAACTCCTTATCGCCGCCAGAGGTTTTTATCATTGCATCCGCGGTTTCGCGTGCTCGTGAAACGGTGATTCACGTCACCGAGGCCCGTTACGTTTCCAAACGAGTGACCGATCACCTACGCGAGACGGAAATACTTTCGTCTTATTAGTGCTTTTCGTCGTTGGCAATCGAATTAGCCTGGGTGTAATTCGGCGACTGACTAACTGGCCGACCTCCGTCCTTTCCATCTGTCGCTCTTCCTCGCGATGATTCACCTGTGACGGAATAGTCGCTTTCCAGGTAAAGCCATTTCACGAACGGAAGAATTATCCTCGTTGCGCTCGGTGTGTCGCCGAGCCTTTAATTGTGTTAAGCAATTACGGGCCGACGTATCGAACGTTATTAGCTGCTTCCTTCTCGCTTACGTCAAGTCTGCCCGCGCGAGCTGCAACCAGCGAACGCTGTCTGCTGTCTACAACGCGTTATTTATACATCGGAGGAACGAGCCAGGGATCGAATTCATATCGATACGCCTCCGAACGGAAAATTGTCTTCCGTTCAATCTCAGCGCGTTCCGGAATAATTGATTAATCGATTCTTCAAAGGATCCTCCACGCGCTACGTGTCTCGAGTCTGGAGAAGTAAGATTCAAGGGGGTAGAGATTCCCATTCGTCCTAATGGAAACACGCCGGTGGGTCGATAGCAGCACGGTACAAGGAAAAGGCGACTTCTTTCGTCCCGCTATCTTCGATGCCCTTATCGAGATAACTTCGCGCCAACAGCGTACAGCACTCCGATTTTATTAGACCGGCTGAGCCGGGAACAGCTGTATCGTGCTCCCAAAACCCTGTACGTATACGGTCTGACATTATCGTTGTTTGCATTAACTCGCCACGTAATCGCAGGAGGAGTACGACGCGCACGTGTAGAAATGAAAAATTCATCGCGTCTCAATTTTATCGGCCTTGCGGACAACGTGAACTGTTTAGCAAAAATGTTTCTCCGTGCCGAGACTCTGGTAGCCCCCGACATGCAATGAACTGAACTTTCTCGCTCAAATCCTCTTGTCCTTTCTCGCGCATACGATACAGACGGTTAGCTCGAGGATCATCCACCCTATAAATAACCGCGTGACTTCGTGAACCGTGGCGATTTCCGCAATGAAAATAAATCCGACGGCGGTGCGTACGCGGGGCGGCTTGTACTCGCGCCCGTTCCACCGCGTCTATGCCTAACGATTCTTCCAGAGACCGTTCGACGGCGGTAAAAGCAAACCACCGACCTCCATTCAGGCCGAATTATAAACTGGCCGACAGATTGTCCATTTTGCGGTGCAGCTGCACCGTGGTTCCCTGACGGTCGTTCCCCATTCTTACTATCCCGTTCGTTTAACGACGGCTCTCCTAGAACGGAGAAGGAACATATTGGCGCGCATCAAGACCGTTTCTTGCACGCGAGAAGAATGATCGTCCCCGCCGCTTTCCATCGTTGGTGCCGCGGATTCATTTTTCTTTTTTCTTCGGTGAAAGTATCATCGCGCGTGATTTTCCAGAAATTCCAGGCAGATCGTCGCGCGTGCCGACGCGCCGTTCTCGCATTTTCCCTCGACGGAACGGCCTGATCGAAGCTGTGTTTCGGTGACTCAGACATTGGACGCGATTCGAGTGTGCAGCTGCGACTCGGCCAGGTGAAATAGGAAGAATCGTCGGTTCGTTTGTTACTAATCGCAGACGCGTAGCGAGGACACAGAAGAGGAGTATCTCTGAAGCATCGACAAAGCGATAATAAACCACGAGCCTCAAGGACCACCGCGTACGATGATGTTCGGAGGAGCAGAGTCAAGCGACTCATCCTGAACGACAAACTTCAGAGGCGTCACACGACGCCGACGCTGCTCTCGGGTTCGGGCTCCAGAATGAGCCCGAAAGGGCCCAGCCAGGAGGTGCCGAAAATGGAGGTAAGGGTGTCCTGCGTGCCGACGCCCGGGGCTGAACCGCAGGGCATAAGGGTGAAGATTCCGGAACCGAAGAAACGACCGATGAGCCCACCCATTCGCGACGCGATGCGGGCGAGGTGTCCCTCCGTGCCCGAGAAGGATCTCTACAGAAAAGCCTCGTCGTTGGATCGAAGGGATAGGTACCCAACGTTATCCGGCGCCGAGATTAAGAGAGGACTGATACCCAGCAGCGGTGACGTGCCACGTGGCAGGAGGAACCCCCTGCTCGATAGGAGAAGTCGATTCCCAACGATTTCCGGGGCCGAATTGAAACGAAGCCTCGCCATTGGAAAATGCCCCCTGGAGGATGGCTTGGATCTCAGCCTGGCACCCTGGCCTGGCATGAAATGGGCCTGCGTCAGGGTGCTTCACCTGTACTGTAAGGTGTTCGACCAGTTCGAGCTGTTCGAGCTGATAGTTAGGTAATTGACCAGCTAAGTCAGTTTCTAGAAACGAGTTTCCCTCGGCTGGATTATAGCAAACCTGTTCCCCTATCTAGTTTGGATTTTCTTCGGTTCGGAACGCGTGTGCGCTCGTGTTTCGTCGAGCACCCGGGTTTCGCTGAACTCTTATCGAGTTTACGTACGTGGGTCAACATTTTTTCTTCGCCAATGGATATGCTTTCGATTTCTTTATTATTTTTTCTAGCCATATCTAACGTTGGCGCGGCTGGCGTTTTTACTCCTTTCAGACACGTGCCATCGTATTTGATGGATCGCTCACGGACGAACCTTGTCCTTAACGCCTTCGACGGGCCTCCGACAATCACGAGGCGAGGTGTTTATTCGACGGGATCGCGGCCAATTAAAATTCTGAAGTCCATTAGCGCCGGGGGCGTAGCGTAAATATAATTAAGAGGCATTAGCCGGTGGACAGAGCTTCCGATCGTGCACCGGGAAGAAGCAGCGGAAAGTTCGATCGAAGTCGGGCCGCTTCCCGCGCGAGTCCTTCGACGGAAAGCCACGAAATTTACGAGGAGCGAATCGACGCGAATCGAATTAGCATCGTTTAACGAGCCGCGCTTCTCGTGTCCCTTCGACCGCGACATCGGCGTCCAACAGCACGGCGGTCGGCAATTATAATCTCGGTCTGGCGACGATTCGAGGGCACTTTTCCTCTGGCGGTTCTTTTCCCGCCGTAGCCACGTGCTAATTTCTCGGATTCCGCACGGAACGACGCTGCTTGCAAGCGTTCACGCGTGTATGCCACCCAACGTGGAATGTCAAGACAAATCGTCCTGGGAATTAATTGAGCGATATGGCCGAACACAGAGAACGGGAATAGTGATGGGCGACGCGCGTGTGGCATCTCGTAAATTATTCGACTAAATTTGTACGCGCGGTGCTTCCTGATTTTTGCGCCTCTTTACGAGACACTTCGGACCGTTCGAGCTTAACACGAACGATTATGGTCGTGCTTTATTACGTATCGCTCCGGTCGTTCGCCAACGAGACTTAATTGGAACGAAGCTCGCAATTGGATAAACTCATAGGAGACGTTATTCCTCCCGGGCTCGATCCGGGGAACGATCGAATGAATCCGTGTCAACGGAACGAGTATCGCTGCCGCGAACCAGTCGAAACGACTGTAGGACACCGGACCATGAATTCCAGTGAATTATGGCCCACGCGCGAGTATTACGTTTCGCTTTCGCCGAGAGTT
This sequence comes from Holcopasites calliopsidis, assembly GCA_023838395.1. Lineage (NCBI taxonomy): Eukaryota > Metazoa > Arthropoda > Insecta > Hymenoptera > Apidae > Holcopasites > Holcopasites calliopsidis. Next base: position 1,639,674 of record JALHAQ010000011.1, read on the forward strand.
AACGAGGCTTCAACGTTAATTTGCATCCACCCCTCCGGTGCCGGGACGCATCCGTGTGCCTCGTATAATATCGGGGGAGTACGCGGCGTGACGCGAACTCGCTGTTATCGCCCCGCTTTAACAAGGGTACAAAAAGACGAGGAGCAGAGCTGTTCCGCTCCAGAGGACTCTATCGCTTAAAAGCTCCTCAACGGGGCGATAGTTTCTTTGACATTACGAACGTGACATTATGGTAAGCCGCGCCCCCGGGGGATAATTCCTGAAAGGTTTCGGCGAGTTCATGGTTGGAAACCGCTATACCTTTGGCCATCGGGAGTGATAAGCTTGGCCACGTAAAAGCTGTACAGTCGTTCCTTTGTCATCCTTTCATCGAGGCCAGGAGAACCGCGAAAGCAACGATATAATCGTTCGCGTGGATGATTTACGAACAGGTTCGAATAGCTGGCAAATGTGTTTTTTACGACAGAAATCAGGTGTCAACTTCCAGCGGGCTTGAATATAGCCAACCTTGCAATCACGATTCTATGAAGCCCGATTTTATGGCGGCCCATTAATACGTCCACGGCCACTGTTAAATTTAACGAGCTGTTCGCCACGCCGATCTTCGCTAAGTCCTCCCGTGTTCTCCCCGGGGTCGCACCCGTATATCCGATTTCGTGAATTTACGGCCAAATCACGAGTCCCCTCGCTTCATTTTTCTTCCGCCTCTCCCCTAATACAGTGTCGGCCTTTGTGGCGATCCTCGCTGCCGAATAATCGAGGACGAATGCAGGAAGGAAGAATGGAGAAGTCGATATTAGCACCGACCTTGCTACTGATATATCCGGAAGGGTGCGGCAGGGCCGCGATGGATGCCAGTAGCGCCTCAGGGCAAATGCATCCCCTTGATTATACGATCGACGCTCGATCCGATCGTTAGCGTGTTAAGCGTGGGCGACCGGAATTGGAATCGCGACCCGCTAGCCTATTCTTTGCCGTGGAAATTAACGGACCTCGCTCCGAGCACAAGCTCAGGAGTTTCGACGACCTAGAAGACATAAGAGACGAGAACATTCTAGGAGAAACGGTGCAAATGTTTGCGTTAATTAGACGATTATCAGGAAACGTATTGCGTCCGAGCGCGATAAAGCTAGATTAAAAGTTCCACGGAGAAACGCCGAGGCGTAACACAGAGTTAATGAAAGATCGGGGACAAATATTTAGCGTCCGTGATATCCTTCCTTTAATAGATACGTCGGACAAGCTGCCCGCCCCGCGTGTACGCTCGGAGAAAACTAAAGCAGTTTCCTAAACGGGAGAGGGACATTAATCTTGTTGCTGGATACGACGAGCAATCCAGACTACGGTCATGAATGATGCATGGTTTTTCAATGCAGCGACAAGCCTGTCAGAGATTCTTTTCCCTTTTTCAGAAAGAACTGCACGAGTTGCAAGTGTCCTCGAGAGGCTCACGATGTGTGCCACGAGGAATGGGTGTCGGTCAGATCCCGTCTGGGCCTCAAAGGCGACGAATCCTCGTCCCCGGTTTGCTTCGATCCCAGGTCGAAGGGCCTCGCCTGGGCACCTCCCGGTCTACCGGCTCACAAGGTGGGTACCAATCGAGTTAAGCCGTTTCCGGTTCCGCGTGCCTCGACTCGCGGCGCGAGAACGTTCAACAAACAATCGTGACACTTGAAATTGAACGATCTTCTGCCAATGCTATCCACGCCGATCCCGGGCCGATAATGCGCAATCGAACGCAACGTGCATGCCAAAAGCAGGCTATTACGCGTTCGCCTAAAAGGCGCTGGTTCACACGCGCTTGGCGAGCTTCCAGTTTTCAATACTTTCCGAACCTCTCGACGTAAATTAACAAGCCGGCGCTGGTCTTTATCACGAGCGGATGTTTTATCGTCCGAGTTTCCACGACCGCGCGCCGCTGCCCACTTGCGTTTACGATCTTTTCATTGCCGCGTACGCGAGTTTTTGCAGCTATCCACGACGCTCGGCGTGGCTCATCCCGTTTCCGTTTTCCCCGGTCGCAGGTGGAAGAATACTTCGCCATGCTGCCGGAGATATCCGTGCCCAGGCTAGGCACGGCCGGTGAACGATACAGGGACAGGCAATTGGCGATACAGCTGCCTAAGCAGGACTTAGCCAGGACGTATTGCCGTCACTTGAATCCGAAACATGCCAGCAGCGCTGACGATTTCATGGCAGCGAGGAACGAGATTGCGCTGGATATCGGGAGCGTGCAGGAAGCGCTCGAGGGAGATACCGTGAGTCCTAAAGCAGCACCTCGTAGCGTTACATGAAATTTCTATGGTTCTTAATTATCAATTAACGGAGCGATGCGCTGCCCACAGGATTGCGGCGCGTGTCACGCGCCGTTAATGTACGGCAGCCTTGCCGTGTCGGCCAGCAAGCTGGGTCTCCTCTATCACCCAGCCTGCTTTCGGTGCGCAGAGTGCAAAGAGCTTCTCGTCGATCTCGCTTACTGCGTGCACGACGACACCCTGTTCTGCGAGAGGCATTACGCCGAACAGTTGAAACCTAGGTGCGCAGCTTGCGACGAGGTGAGTCTCTCATTTCATTCATTGCTCGTTCCCCGAAAAGATTCGCGACCATTTACAGCAATGCTCGACGTCCCCGTCACCTTACGAACGAGGCACGAATTGAGCAGAGAGAAACAGGCGAAGCGTTTCAATTTCGCGCCGTGTAGCAAGCCAGTAGATGTAGACATCTGCCAGTGAACGCATGTCCGATCCAAGCACCGACCGTAGCTACTTGTCGGCGGTGAAACGAGTTTTTCTACTGATGCCTCCTTTATCGACCGCATACTTGCCGTCCAACTTCGATACTTTCGAATCGAATCTCGCGCGCCTTTTACGAATTTTAGCGCGGGAACCATTGAGACTCTGGTGAAATATGAGAAACATGTTCCACATGTTATTGCTACTGAAAGAGTCGCGATGTACGAGCGGCATCCTTTCCGATGAATCCGTTTCCTTCGCAAAACTTGCGGCCTTTTCCCATTTACGGTAATGTCTCGGCGGCGAAAGACACCCGGGCCCCCTGCGCGAAAGCGCCTCGCATCTTTAACTGCAACCGAAAACCTGAAATCTTACCGGTGACCCGAATCGGCTGTCAAGGTGCGCATAAATCGCGGTTCACGCCAAGCTCGGCCGTTTTACTACTCGTAAACTTACGCGATCGTCGTTCTCCAATTTATGGGCCAGTTTATCGTCGATGTTGACGAGTTCATCGATGATCAAGCATTCTCGTGTACATTTGTTTCGAGCTGTTAAGGACTGGAATGATACGCGTCTTTTTTCTTTCAATTTCCCAACAAGTCTTAAACAATTGGAATACTGTTAAAATATCAGAAGCATAATGATGTTAAGTGTCGTGCCATCGGGAGGCGTTTTCTTGCGGCGAACTGGGCCGCTTACGGTTTTATTTAGATGGACGGAAATAGGAATCGTGTAGAAGTTGAACATCGTACACGCTCGTTCGTCGCCGTGGCCGTTGCGCAATGCGAATTACATTGCAGAAACGCGAATTGGCCAAACACACGAGCTTTTTTATCTCGATCCACTGTTGACTAATAGCCTAACCCATTTCGCGAGCCTTTCAAGCGTTATTCATACCGAAGAAACTTGACTAATCCGGCTTACATGTTTCTATACTTGCCACTCTTCCAGGCAAAAGTGGGACAGTAAAAAGATTCATACGTTTTCCTTATCGTTTTATTGATCAAATCAAGTACAGTATAAAGGGCGAAGTTTTCCAAGTTTTACCGATTACATTGGAATGCTTCGGAGCGGAATGTATCGCGTTTCTCGTTCGTGTAAACGCGTCCGAATTGCTTTTCTTCCAACCGGAAGCCCAACGTTTAATCGTACCTGCGGCCGGTCGGTAATCTATTTTGATTTCTTGTCGAAGCTCCCACCACGATCGCGGCCTGTCCAGACACCGAGATCCATTCCCGTCTTTTATTAGAGTCAGTCAATTGGAGGCGAACGAAAGGCTCGGCGAACCGCGAGAATAATCGCGGAATCCGTTCTCGTCCCTGTCCACGAAACGCGTCGCCGATTTTCTATCCTCTATCCCGAGGCGAGCAAAGTGGTCCTGGGTTTTGGTAAGTGAAGCGAGTTATTCAGTCATCACACGAGCCGCCACACACCGAGGACAACGAATCGACCTCCCCCCTTACGACGGCCCGCGTTCAATCTACTCTAGCCGGCAATAAAATACAAAGACACCCCCTTACGAACAATATATTCTACTCCCCCGCACACGAATTCTATCCCACGGACAAGCGGTAAAGCGATATACGAGTCTCGTCGAGTTTCCTCGGCTATTTCAATGAATCGTCGCCGAACTCTCGTCGAGGCTGAAAGGGCGGCAAAGGTTTGGCGGCTTAGCGACGTCTCGACGCTCCGTCGATCATTTCCGAGGACGCTCTGAGACTCGGACGGGAAACAAACGTGCTTTATAGAAAGGCATGGCGTAACAGTTGACGCAACGAGCCGTTCTAGCGACGCCGTCGTAGAATTCTGTCTATTTTCGGAGCGTCGCGGTTCACGTGTCACGCGTCTAGCTGCGCAAAAATCGTCTCTCGCCCCCGTTTGACCCACACGATCGGAGGCTCTCCCGGACGCTTGACCGCTCCGACTTTTGCGCTCAGACCGCGTACGGATTGGCCCTCCTTCAAAGAGACGTCCCGTTCGATCGCCGGTTTTAGAAAACAAAGCAGTACGACGATTCGCGGCTCGCGTCTGGTGTTTCGCAATTTCGCGCCGCTAAGTGCACATCAGAAGGGGTGGGAATAATTTATCGGGCTCGCGGCTCGAGCATCATTTATCGTCGGCGTCGAAAAACGACGCAACCGATGATAAATATGTACGGGGAGCCGTGTACAACTGATTTCGCGTGAAAGTTTCGCGTTCCACGGGACTTTTGAACGGTAGACCATTAATAGGCGATTAATCAGCCATGCTTCTTCAAAATTTCATCGAGAAAGTTGAAAGACTGCACCGGCTGAAATGATAGACGTCAGTGTACGAGCGTGATCTCGAAAATAGCGTGTCGCTGTTGCAACGCGAAGATGAATGACGCGAATTCGGGTCACTAGAAGCACGCTCGCCGGTGAAAAATACGTAGGGGAGTAGCGGTCACCCCCCGGCGGCGAGGAAAGTAACGCGGAGGAAGGGTTGCGTCGCTGGCGAGCCGCGCATTCTGTCCAGGTCTTTGCTCTTGACCGTTCCTCGGCTAACTGCAACAGTTGGTCGGCAAATTTGTCCTGCGAATATTGAAAAAATTCCAATTGAAACGCATAAGGCTCGAAAATATGTCCGAGGTCGTCTCCGCGGTTCCTGACACGTCGCGCGATACGATCGGAACACAGGGACACGCGACTTTGTAGCGTCAACGCTTAATTTGCCAACTCCTATTCTCAGTTTTTCCCGAAACGCTATGTCCGAGAAATAGGTATTCGACAAACGCGGACGCGCTGCCAAGGAAGAAGCTCGCACCAGGCACCAGGTGGAACGAAGGTAAGGTCGTCCTACGGCCAGCGGAAACGGCTGTTAAGGTTTTCAACGGTCTAATTCGGTCCGCTCGCGAAGCGGCCCCGCAGAGATTCGGTGGCACGCTTTTCTCCGACCGTGGCATACACGTTTGATCATCGACCGAAATATCATTGGCATTGTTCCGTTTCCCTCCAGGGGAACCGGCTTTCGTGGCAATCGGGTCGAATGATTTCGATCCGTCGCGAACGACCGCGATGCGGTGTAATGTCACGCCTTCTACGGCAGGATTCTGTGACCGATTCTTTTTTACACGATCCTTCCTTGTCCTTTCGCGGAACCAGTTTCGTACAGTTCCCAGTCGAACCGCCGAGGAAAAGGTCAAGGTTCCACTATCGCGATCCGTTGCCGAAGGCAGGATTTTTAAGAGCACCGAGGAATCGGTTTCATCGTTTTTTAACTCGCAAAGCCGATAGACGCGAAGCTGCTTAAAGTCGCGACACGCGAAGCTTTATTCAAGGAACAAATTTCATGGACGAGAGACGTTTGAGAAATCTGTGAACTGGGGTGCGTTCCTCGATCACAGGCTTCAGAGCTGTTGCCGTGCCGTGTTTTATTTCACTTCGAGTCCCGATAAATCTTCGACGATACGTTTATTTCGGGCGCCGCTTGCGGACCGAGTAGTACGGGAGGATCACGCAGCCGGCGTTTTATCCGCGAGCCGGGATTATACGGCACATGTTGTTCTTCCCATGATGGACGAAGGTCAACCTTACTTGAACGTGCCGAATCAATTCATTCAGCGTTTGTCGTTCACCCTTTCCGCACCCCTCAAGTTTGGCGTCACGAAACACTATAACCATCCCGGGGTCAAACAATGGAGCTAACCGTCAACGTTATCGCGACACAATTCCGTCGGCTTCGAGGCAGAATTTTGTAATAAACGCGCGCACGAATTAAAGCAGAGTTCAATAAGCCAGACGGTGGCTGTTTCGATATCATTTTGGATGCGCGCCAACGAGGCGTACCGCGCGCAAAACGTGTATCGAAGATCGGCCCCCGTCTGGTTCATTCGTAACGGATGAGGTAACCGAAACAGAATTGTTCGACTTACATTAGAAATTCGGTCGCGCACGTTGGACATGGTCGCCGCCGATTGAACCGTCGTATCAAAGTCGCAGCACAGGCGAAACTTGTTTCCCCAAAAATGCAAAATGATGCACGGGCAGAGGGTGTGTTCTCTGGCGTGAAATGATCGCGACTAGAGGTGCCAAACGCGCATCTATAAAGTAACGAGGCGATATCGAAACGTCCCCACCTGAAGCTCTTAACGATCGGGATCATTAGAGCGCGCTCATCGGCCGCAATTAATCGCGGAGCCAATAATCGGTCAAACGCGCCGATTGCCAAATCGGGCTCCATTAATTAACTCGAACGAGTGATCGATCGCGACGCATAGGCGGCATTAAGGACAGGGATTCGCGTCCAGGGACATTCGAGCTAACTTTAGCCTTAGCCCGCGGTCCTCTGTCCGAGTGAAACGTTACGTCGACATAACGAGCCGAACGGCCGCTAGTTTGCCCCGGTCCGAACGGTTTGCCCGCGGGAAATAAAACAGTTCTCTGGCCGCCATCCGGCCGCATGGATAAGCCGATTAATCGCGCGATCGTGTCTTCGGGCCCCGTGACGGCGTTTCCGAAGCGAGGCGAAACGGCTTCTCGCTATCGTGGCCCAGTGGATGCGCGTGGGCGGTGGGTGCCCCTCCTAGGATCGTGTTAACTCCTTGTCTCGCTCCTCTCTTCTCTCCCCGGCTGGTGACGTCAACGAACTCAGAGGATCGTCCAAATGGTAGCGAGACCTATGGATCCGCCGTGCGAGTCGCCAAGGCCTCCACCTTGCGGTTAGAGTCGGAGGACTTCCGGTAGATCGTCCTGGAGCGAATCCTCGAAGATGAAACACGATGAACTGTCCGCCTATGCAACGTGTCGACGTGTTCGTTTCGTGACGTAACGTGGCCCAGGTAACCAGTGATTCGGACAGGAAAGTAACCGCTCCCCTCTATGATAATCCCGTGCTGGAGGATCCTTTAGAATCTTCGTCCGACAAGATCTTCCAAGATGGGCTTGATGCTATCGGTGCTGATCGGTTGCGTCGGTGTAATGGAGTTGCTCGCCTGTCTTCGACACGTCACCGACGGTCTGGTCATTAGGATCAATCAGCCGGCAACACCGTGCCTCTCGTATCACGAGCCCGTCAACGACACCATGAGCACGCACGACTCCATATGCAGTTTCAGCCACTCTAGCAACGTGAAACTACCCCGAAGCGCCAAGCACAAGCTGGAGAACCTTCACGAGTATAGTCTGCGGATCAGAGCCGAGCTACGGTCTCGGGACCAGAATTTCGACTGCAACACTCTGTCGGAATGCAGCACCAGGGACTACTTGCTGGGCTCTAGGCTCTCGCCGGATTCCAGACTGAGCCCGGACTTCGATTACCTGGTGCAGGCCAGCGAATCTCAAGAAGATCACGGGGAGGCGGAGGAGGTTGACTACAGAGGCGAATGCGAGAGAGAGACGTCGCACGAAGACGCGACGGAAATCTGGCGGATCGAGAGTAGTTCGAGGGACAGACCGCTGTCCGTGTTAACGCCGGAGCCGGAGAAGTATGTTAGGATACCGACACCGATTCCTTTCAGCGTGGAAGACGGGTATTCGAGTTCCGGAGCGTCGAGCGACGTGGGCACGTCGTTCGATAACGATTCCGGAAACGAGGCGCCCACCATGAAATCGTTCGAATCGATCCCGATGATTAAGCGGTACAAAAGTCCCTCGGACGGTGGCTCCTCCGTCGACGAATCCGATTACAACGAAAAGAGGAAGGTCCTCAAAAGATCCTTCAGAAAATCGCGCTCGAAGTCACCTGAATTTTCGAAAGCTTCACAGCAAGTGGTACCAACGACTAAACTTGTGAACAGTGCTACGGAAGGCCAAGAAATGCTTGAGTCCAATCGTTCCGAAAAGCTACACGCGCCAGGAGGTCAAGAGGAAACGTCAAGAGGAGCAACGAGTCAAAGGAAGCGTACGATAAAGTCGTCCAGCACGATCGTGAGAAAGCCCACGAGGCTGAAGTCGAAAACCGCGGAGGTGAGCAAGTCTGCCGAGAATCTGACGGCGAGAAGACCGAAGAGGCATCGAGATCCGGCGAGAAGGAAGTCGGACATCTCCGTGCAGACCGCGAGCGATTTCCTGAAGGACGAATGGACCAATACCACTCCGCCGGAAAGCCCGACGACGTCGTTGTCCAGAACGGACAGCCGGAAAAGCATATCGGTCCAAGTGCAGACGAGCTTCGAGGAGGAGTCACCGAGAAGCGTGGAAGCTCCGACGGAACTGGAGGGCTCCGTCGTGGGTCTGTCCGAGAGTAGGAGAGATCTCACGTCCCGCGATCGTTTTGGCAGGAGATCGTTCAAGAATAGAAGATTCGGATCCGGCTCCAGGGACAAGGCCGACGCCGACGACGCTCGAGATAACTTCCCGGTGACTAACGCCGCCGCCGTCGACAGATCCAAGGATGAGGCGCGATCGCTGAAAATATCCAGCTTCGAGGAGGCGGACGAGGACGACTACGAGAGAATCCGGAGCATCCTATCGGACACCGACTCGAGGGAGTCTAACGCGAGGAAGCAGATCAAGCCCGTGTCCTCGGTCGAGGACGATGAGTACTGGGACGCGGAGGATGTGAGTGCAGGAACCGGGCCCATACGATTCTCGATACCGGATCCCGATCGAAACAAAGCTTTCTGGGTAATGACGAAGCTCAACGAAGCTCCTCTTCGTCTCTCTCCGACTGCACCCCGCATTCTTCACCCTCTACTCTAAAACAATGATACACGATTAAACACCCCGATCGCTAACAGACAAGATTTCTCGGCTTAGTGGGATTTGAACCCCGGTCAATTTAGTGGAAGCGTAAGCCTACCTATACATCAAAATTCCATCCCCTTGTTATTACTACACATTACTAACGAGCTAACAATTTCAACTTCTCACGAAATAGAAAAATATCGATGAGCATGCGAACAAGTTTTACAATAATTCCTCACGAAACAGTCAAAGCTATAATACTTACGAATGACGGCGAAACCGAATTCCTAGCCTCGTCGCTCGTCAAATATCAGTACACCCTGGCAACGAAAAAAAGAACTGCCTCTGATCGAATGGCATTCGACGGACAATCGGAAAGCGAACGCGTCGCGAGCGTCGCGAAAATCGCGAATGCCCTCCGCTGGAGGCAGCGGAGCGCGGAAAATATCTGCTACCGCGAGAGCTTGCGCAACATCTCGGCGGCCTCGACGCCCGCTGGCGGAATCCACGCCCGCTATTGTTATCGCCAATGCCATTAGGAGACGCTTGGAAGGTTCGATTAGTAGTTGAGGGGAAGAAACGAAAGAATTGGTGCCGGGACGGAGCAAGAAAGCGCGGACGATGTTCGCACGAAACGCTCGCGGTTCGCCGACGCGCTCGTTGGTGCCGTGTGCCTCGCGTGGGGTCTCCCGAAATATCAATCTCGTACCCGTCTGCAAATAATATACGCTGTACACGTATATTTCTCGCTCGAGACTCGACGTTAACGCGACCGCGACACTTTCTTTCCCCCCCGTGAAAATCCAACGGAGTCCGAATTCTTCGCCTCTGCGAGCTTCGCGATTGGGAGACTCAAGCGTTCATCGAGGAGACGCCGATATTGGTTATCGATCTGTCGCTAATGGCTATTTTTAAATCGCGTCGCCGATCCACGGCGCGTCTGTCCCTCCTGTGTCGCAGCGACGCTCTTCCTGGTATTTTCACTTTTTTGGCCGACCCAATTTTTCTGCGGCGTTATATTTATAATCGGCCGTCTTCCGGACCCCTTGCCCCCGATGTATTATGTTACCGCCCGCCGCGATTCTTAATCCGCGTAGGCGATCACGTCCCCCTGTCACGGACGATTCTCGTTCTCCAGCTATTTATAAAGTGGCCGACGCTTCTGAAACGTCTTGCACGATGGAACGGCAATTCACCGTGAAATCGCGAACACACGAAATTGGAATCGCTAAACATTCCGATTCTCTATTTCCTCCGCTTGCCCCGCGATTGCCGTGTACAAAGTACATCAGAACGGGCGAACGGTTAACAGTCGTAAGACGAATCAGCCGTGGCGGGAATGCGGGTACGTGGGCGGGCAAGGGTATTGGTGATGTGTGAAACATTCCGACCCAATTGCATCGGGCTTCTTGTCTATTTTTCCGGCAGATTCTATTTTTCGAGCGTTTCTAACTCGGTCAACCGGGAACCACCTGTTTGGCGCGCGATCAACTCGTCATTCGACCGTTCGATCTGTCAGGGAACTAGTCAATGATGACCGATACAACGACTCGCGTCCAAAATTACCTTGAATCCTTTAGATGTACGTGATCTGTAATGTTTATATAGCTGAAACTGAAATATTACTACCACGGAGCTTTACTGCCGTGCGTCTCAACACTCGGCACCGCAAGCTCCGAGAGGATTCTGTAATCAACTCGTAACCGGTGATCGCAAAGCATCGATACGTCGATGGTGGCCAGATATTTCGGTTTATTACTTGGCGTTGCGACGAGCAAATGAATGAAATCATCACGCGGAACTGACAGAGATCGAGCGTCGCTCTCTCGACTCGGGTTTCATGGAACGATAGGAATCGCGAACGGAAAGCTTCCGATCCGAGCTGACTATAGTAGGCCACTGAACGATCCTGGAATTCGCGAACCAAATCCTCTCCGTTTCTCGTCGCGCGGAGGAACGGAGAAGGAACGGCGTTGAAGGTTCCAGAAATATCTCCGCGCCGACAGGAGATTAATAAAAATAAAGGATCGAGGAGGAGGAGGGGACCCCAAGGAATCGAGACGCCGGTGTAGGAACCTGTAACTTGTCGCGGTGTACCGCCAGCGGAATGGACAACGGAGTCGAAGAGAGAAAGAGGGGTGTCGTAGAAAAGTTGCACCCGGCACACTGCATCGAGAATCTCGGAGGAGTGGAGAGGCAGGAGATGAAGAAAGCTGGGGGAAGAGCTGAGGAAGGGAAGGGTGGGAACGGAGGGTGGAGGACGCGCGCGGCGCGTTTCTGGAGTCGTCGGGACGCCGAAAATAGCGTCCCGATATGATGACGCCCGGAGCGGGCCGATCCTAGATTTCAGTCAGTTCGCAAGTTCGAAAGCTGCTGGGTACACGCGGAACACTCCCGAGCCCACGCTCCGTTTTCATTCTCCACAGAGGCGACCAGCTTCCGTTCCTCCCGAGCACCGACCGGTTCTCCACGCTTCCGTTACTCCTCACCTGGGACCGCCAGTCCGTATCCCGGTCCTCTCCTTCGTATCCCGCGGTGACGGATCAGTAGAGTGTCTCGCAAGTATCGCTAAACGAGCAGCACGATGGCGGACGTAGACAGTGTAGTGTACACGACCACCGAGCGCAAGGTTCGCAAAGTGAAGAAGACGACGAAGCGCAGGGAGAGCCACGATCAGAACGCGGAGGTCACGATCACCGAGGTCGACAGCACGCAGAACAACCACCACGCCATCGAAGAGTATGTGCTGGCTGCAGATCTAGCTCGGATCACCGTTTGCATTTTTCCCGAATTCCCTCTTTCTCAGCCGCCGGAGCTTTCCGTTTGCGACGGACGAGACTCTGGTCGCCACCTTGGGGGCCGCGACGTTTCGGTCCAACCACCACCCGTGAAACCGCGCTCTCTTCACCTTAAGATGAATGGTGAGAGACGAACGCGGTGCCCCTTGGGAAGTCGTCGATCTCTGTGCGATCAGTTTCGCCGCGTCCTAAATGTAAATTCAAAACGGAAGACGAAAACGAGCTCCTTTGGCCGCGAGCTCTGTTTGCTTTCGCGCAACCTACTTTTCCTGCTATCAATTTAAACTCTCCTCTGCCGGCTCGTTCTTCTTCATTCTATTTGTTCCATAAAACTGATCGCGTGTCTGGCACTTCGAATGGCCCGAACTCTTTCGAAGCCATCCACGTTGTTGGCAATAATTCCGCGGATCCGCAGGGTGGCTGGCCAGAGCATCTCGTCCCCGAGAGGCGCCCTTCTCTCACAGGGGGCAAAGATTCGCGTGCGATACATATGCCGTTACCATTACGTCACGATAATATGCTCCCGTACAAAAAATACTCAGCCAGCACATACAACAGCACTCAACCAAGGTACATATTACCAGCGAATCTGTCGCCACACTATCGCCGATACGCGAGACACTACAGCACCAAAAGATTCCAGAGAGAGATTGCGAGGAACTTTTGAGTTCGTGGCGAAACGGGCCGCGGGAGAAACGATGCTGTGAGAGAAGCGTATTTGAAAATCTAGAAAAGAAAAGAAAGATCCTCGAGATAAGGAGGCTGTGTTCCTCGAGTATCGCGTTGCTGTAAATAGTCGTTGAAGATATGGTAGAACAGGACCGTTGGTCCATGGATTTGTACCAGTTTGTTGAACAATCCAGAGGATCGGGTCTAACGGGCGTTACACGAAAGAAAAACACGATCGGAACGATTGTCTCTAAGCTGGCCACGTTTTCTTTTTCCAGTTGATTTTCAGTGGCGAGTACACGAAGGCGATGAACAAGGACTGGCACAGCGGCCACTTCTGTTGCTGGCAGTGCGACGAGTCTCTGACGGGACAACGCTACGTGCTCAGGGATGAACATCCTTACTGCATCAAGTGCTACGAGAGCGTCTTCGCGAACGGCTGCGAGGAGTGCAACAAAATCATCGGTATCGACTCGAAGGTATGCGCAACGTAGATCCTGTTCCGTCAGCAGCGACGATTCAGAAATTTGGACACCGTCCAATGGACCAAAAAAGACATCTGGATTTCCCTAATTTTAGATTCACGTCTTACACAGTAGTAGTCTTTGATGAATAGTTCGAGTCTTTATTTACAAAGAACAAGATCAGTGCCTGTAGATCTTTCGAAGAAATATCCTCGCCAGAGGCGGGAGATCGTTGGGCGCCGCGAGCGCGCGCGGAAAAGAAAAAAATCGGTGATTATCGGTTCGTGTGTAACGATGGGACGAGGTGGCGAACGGGCATGGGCGTCAACTTACTCATTCCTAGAAATAGAAACGATGATGCAGGTGCCCCGCTACCCATATCGGTCTTCGAGAGCTTATTTCCGTTTCTCGCCGCCTCGCCATTATTATTCCTCCTACTTTTGGCCGGGCAGAAGAGTGGAAACGCGAGAAGACTGTTTTCCCGACGACCGTTTTCGTGACAAATCGGTGTCGCTCTAGATCACCATACGCCAGCTTCCGCGAGGAAGGGGCAAATATCTTTTTACGCAGCGAACGACATGCCCAAGGATCTCTCTCGCAGGAACGACGCGCCGATAGTTTCTTAAAGGTCGACGCGTTCGCGATTCATAATCGGTCCTAAAATGGAAAGCCGCGCGATTTCAATAGCGACGCGGTCCCGCTGATCGACCCGACTTCTGTTCGATCCACGATAGAATCTCCTTTTATCGCCAGGAAAGTTCGTTAAAAAAGAAATCCTCGGGCCAGTCATTCGCGAGTCGTCCGAGCGAAGAGCAATTAGTACTTAGGGGAGACTGAGCGCGGACGATAATTCGCGACGAATCGTTTGCAGGATTTGTCGTACAAGGATAAGCACTGGCACGAGGCCTGCTTCCTCTGCAACAGATGCAGGGTGTCCTTGGTGGACAAACAGTTCGGTAGCAAGGTGGACAAGATCTACTGCGGCAACTGCTACGATGCCCAGTTCGCCAGCCGTTGCGATGGATGCGGGGAAATCTTCCGTGCTGGTACGTAACGCGAAACTGCATACCGTTCCGTCGCGAAAATAGCGGAAGCCTGTTCGAGCCGTGCTTCACAAGTTCTCGAGCAACGATAAAAATACGATGGCGATTGTCTCGAAATAACTAAGCGACGCGCTACGCTCGGCTAAAGAGACCGAGTCTAGACGATCGAGAAGCCCACCTGTTTTCGAGTACCAATGGACCAAGAACAATATGAATCACGATCCCGGAGCGCGACGCGAACGCTGTGTACATCTCGCGCTCGGCATTTCTTATTAAGGCAATCGAGTCAAGGCTCGGCCCGTACTCTCGGGCCAATTATCGCGAGCCCGTTCGAAGGTAAAGGAGCCAGCTTCGACTCCTACGCCTACCCTTTCTCGTCCACGTGCGCCGTTCCCGAACTCTCCAACGATACACTTTCGGCGCTCAACTATTGGCAGGGTGAACGACTGAACGATATCGTCATCGCCTTCGCCCTGCGCCTTTCTTTTCGCATTGAAAACGCAGCTCCCTGCTCGAGGGCAGCTACTTCCGCGGAATAATTGGCGGCCCGGCAATTCGGTCAAGTACGCGCGGAGATAAACGAGGCGCTGTTCAAAGTCAGTCCGTATAAAGACAAAAATGAAACGAGCTTCGGAAATGGTTAATAACGATAGTGACTGTTAGCGAGGAATGTTATTAAGTTCAAACCTCGGTTACTTAAGCACATTCAAAAGTAATAGTCGTAGGTTTAGGATAGGTGGTCGTATTTCTAAATGGTGTTCGTGTTCCTGATAAATTAACTTCGACTTACGTGACGCGCTCGGAAACCTAGTCAAGTTTTAAAAAGCGATGGATAGCGGGAGAATCGGTGATGAATCGTCGGTGGAAATGATTCGGTACCAACGCGTGCCGTATCGACCTTTCGAACCAAGTATCGCCACGTGAAATCTACCGCGATGCGGTACCAACGAGAATCACGGAAAGCCGGTGCATGGATCAATCGTATCGTACCCCTCGACCTTCCTTAAAAAGTTTTCTTAAAAGACACTCCGGCGGAACGATCGAAACTAGGACGACGAAGTCTTCAAATAAATGACACCGGAGCGTTTTACCGTCGTTGAGCATTGCTTATCGAGGAACGTGTCATACGGCGTGATCCTTTCGGTGAATCATAGACGCTGAATTAAGAAAACCAGTTGGCCATTCTCTTTTCCGATGTCCAAGCTAATGATAACCGAGATATTAAACCGATGCCGTCGGCGGATAAAGCGATTTGTGTACCTGTTCATTCGAGGGCTTTGATATAAGAGTTCAGCGAAAGACTTTTAGAGCCGGGTACTCGAATCAAATCCTCCCTCGACCGGCGTCGCCCTAAAATCACGATGCGAAGGCGAGAAGGAGTACCACGTCGAAAGAGGCCGCGGCCACGCTGGACCGAAAGCAACGTGCAAATATGTATATAAATATTCGCGAATACGCTCCAGGACCAGGGAGAGAGAGAGAGAGAGAGTGGTTCTCGGTGGAGAGCGGAAAGGCGAACTTATCAGTGGAGTAGAAGACACGTTGCGCGTGCTCGCGGTGTGCACGCGAGCGAGTCGACTTCGGCGGCTTCAGTGGCTCGCAAGACTCCGGACCGATCGGCCGATCTCTTCCTCTTCCTCGACTTCGCGCCGCTGTGCTTTCATCGTGACCGATCCTTTCTCCCCCCCAAGCCATCGATCTATTGACAGTGCAATCGGTGGTCGCATCAAATTCTGCCGCGATACCGGGACTCCAGTGAGCGTTCGAACGTAAATATTAAGGCACGCGAGAAGAAAAGAAGGAAGAGAAAATGACAACGGACGCGTTGAGCGAGCGGCTATCGAGCAAGCTTCACCTGCAAACCAAGACAGTGGGCGAGGAGAGGATAAGAAGGGCGAAGGAGAAGGACGAGGACGTCGCGATATTCAGTATGATACCAATGGAGGGTGATAGCAAGTTCAGGTGTTGCCTCGGCAGAGACTGCCTCCTGGGCGATCCAAGGAAAGCAGAGCCAGGTGACGATTGCGAGAGAAATTTATTTGCGGCTCGACGGAGACCTTAACGACATCGGTGCCCCGACAAATTCCGTCGAGATCGATCGATCGTAAGACAATTTGATCTGTTACACGCTGCCTCGATGTTGGCGTTGCAAAACTAGCGGCCGGTGGTCGCGGGGGCGGCAGATAAGGTATCGGCACGCCGATCGTGGGTCGACGTAGCTCGCGATAGACTAGTTGATCGGACGTTGTACAGCCGGAGTGTCGTAAAGCAAGGAAAGAAGGGCTCCGAAGAGGGAAACACGCTGCTCGATTGCGTTTGCCTAACAAACCCCTTTAATTACCTTTTACGTAAAAAAAAAAGAATGCAGAGTCCAAGCACAGAGTTACTTGAAACGTTGGTAGGAAACATGTTTCGCGATGGCAACGGAGATAATAATCCGAAGACGCGGCGGAGAAGCAAGCAGACGGGTTTCCATGTTAATCTTATGCTCATGATTTGTAATTTATTGTTGCCGATCGATTACGTCGCGGGAATTAATATAAGAGTTCTGTATTTCCGGCCGCGGTTGCAGCACGTGCTCGCGTCTCGACTCTTCCTCGTTCGTTTCAATTCAACCATCGCGCAGGAGCTGCTGTGTTTGCTTTGTTTGCGGATAATTCGCAATGCAAATTTTTTTAATGAAACCACGCGCAGTTGGCTAACGCATACGGCAATGTTTGCCATCGGTCTGCTGCAAAGCAGCCTGGAATCCGCTGCGGTGCGATTAAACAATGATGTCACCGGGCGGTCTTTTCCGTGTCTTCTGGCTGGCCGAAATCCTTCGCGAAAGAAGGTACGCGTGTTTAATTAAACAGAAACGAGACGCGACATCAATCGGGAGCTTGCTCACAGGTTTACCCTAGTCCCGAAGCTCCTGCAGTTCCAGCTCGTCGGGGTGAATTTATATTTAGACCTGACGCGGTTGGAGATCGCAGCTTTCGACGGCGATTCGGACTATCGTAAAATTCCGAACGATCGCGTTAACGATTCGCGGTGATGCGATCTCTGAACTTTGGCTACCGTGTTCTCACGCCTTCCGGAACCGCCGCGATCAGAAACTCGATACGATTTTACTCCGAGCCTATTCAGATCGGTTTCAAGTTTTGCGCGGAAAACGTGAACGACGAGCTTCGCAGGACCGATCATAACCGGAGGATCGCGGTCGTGAATCGAGCTAAGGCGCAAATGCGAGATTACCACATTGCCGGCCTTGGACCGTCAGACTTTATACGGAGGTATTGCTCGGACGTAGTGACGTCAAGAGTCTCCTCCTGACTCACGCTGGACCGGAGGAATAGCGCACGAAAAGCGCGTGACCGCTTTTTTCGTCGAGGGCCACTGGAATCTAGGCTCTCTGAACCGAGAGGCAATCGAGGCTACTCCGATCACTCTTCCCGCGTCCTCCCTGCGTGCCAAATTCGTATCACCGTGTTGGGAATCGCGGAAAAGTTGTCCACGATGCTCATGGAGCGAGCTGTATTGAAAAGAATATTGAGGGATCGAATCGATGACTCGCGTGGCATCTACGATCGCGGTCGCCGCTGTTTAACCGGTCATTTGAACTTCCTCCAGGTCCTATTAGATCACCTTTCGGAATAGCGAGACGTCGTTAACTCGGCTTGCCCTTGGCGCGGTAAAAGGAAACAGGAAGGAGCTATCGAGCGAAATGATAGAACGCCCACGGGAGAAGGCTCCGCGAGGCTCGCGAGATGCTAACTTAGACCCGGCGAAGAGTGGCAATTAGAAAATTCGAAAAATGCGCGTGCCGCAGTAAAGTTGCATGACACGTCGTTTCCGTTGGCGATGCCCGCTAATAACATGAATCTGTAAAGGTGTTCGAAGGGTTGAAACGGAGCCGCTCGTTTTTCCAGGTACCAAGAAGATGGAGTACAAGACCAGGCAGTGGCACGAGAAGTGCTTCTGCTGCGTGGTGTGCAAGAACCCGATCGGGACGAAGAGCTTCATTCCGCGCGAGCAGGAAATCTACTGTGCCGCGTGCTACGAGGACAAGTTCGCCACTCGATGCGTCAAGTGCAACAAGGTGAATTAAGCGATTCCCCGTGGACTTCTTATCGAGGAATGCTCTCGCGCCAGTTAGCGTTAGGGCTCCCGTCGAGGGTGGAAGAAGAGAAACATGGAGGAGTTTCTTGTTTCAGATCATCACCAGCGGCGGTGTGACGTACAAGAACGAGCCGTGGCACAGGGATTGCTTCACCTGCAGCAACTGCAACAATTCCCTGGCTGGCCAGCGATTCACCTCGCGCGACGACAAGCCCTACTGCGCCGATTGCTTCGGAGAGCTGTTCGCCAAGAGATGCACCGCGTGCACCAAACCGATCACCGGTACCCATCACGATTTACTTCGACAGGAAGCGAAATAAATGGCTTTTCGCTTATCGAGGCAGGCGGATAATTCGGAATTTTTCCCTTTCGCACTGTTCCAGGCATCGGCGGCACTCGCTTCATCTCCTTCGAGGACAGGCATTGGCACAACGACTGCTTCATCTGCGCGGGCTGCAAGACCTCTCTGGTCGGCCGTGGCTTCATCACCGACGGCGAGGACATCATCTGCCCCGATTGCGCCAAGATGAAACTGATGTAAAGATCGAGCGAAGAAATACGGGCGAGAAGAAATGGGAGGGGGAAGGGAAACGTGAAGAAGACCATTGTGGGTCCATGGTGTTCAGATCACACGCAAAAAAAAAGAAAGATAATACCCTCGCTACGGATTCCCTTCAGAAATATATATAAAAAAGTTCGCTTACAAAGAAACAAAAAAAAAGATATATTTTCAAGAAATCATGGCGATTCTACCCAATCGCTTATAATGTCGCTATAAAAATTACCGTGTTTCTTCCCCCTTCGATTATATTTTCCGGATATATATTACACGTATACGTGCCCATAGCCAAGAAACGCGGTACTTTTTATCCAAGCCGGACGATCGGCAAATGAAAAGCTCTCTGTTCTTCCTGGTCGGCTCGGTATCAGTACCGAGACTCTGTACGAGCTTTCTGGAGACAGAAATATCGTGAAGCGGAGCATGCCTTGGAAAAAGTCCTAGAGAATCAAACCGTCTTAATGTATAATTACCGTCGTCGAGTTGTTGAACCGTGTTAATTAGAAATGGAACGATGCTACGTAATATCGTGGTGTTAATTAACGTTATTGTTTTTCTTTTTCGCTTTGTATAATATTAAAGAAGCGCGTGAACGTTGAACGCGAGAAGCAAAAAGTAAGGGAAAGAAAAAGAACAGATGGGTCCTATGCATTCTTACGGAAACTAAATTTGATATACGTATGATAATATTATTTTTATTTAACTTAAAGTCACACGTACACGCATACACATACACACACACACACACACTCGCCACAGGCACTCGAGGACGAACAAATCACACATTACATACTTTCCGCACACACCGTTTAACACGAGGTCTATGTACGCGAACGCTGCACCCTTTTCTCTCATCTCTCTCTTTTTGTCTCTCTGCGGCAGATTACTGCGAGACCCGCGCTAGGTTCGGGTATAACGAACGAGTAACTAAAACGACCGGGGCTCGAGTTTAGAGTTGTTCGAGTATTCATCGTTTGACAAATTTCAAAGCGCTTAGATATTTGGAATTGTTAACTTGCAAAAGTTTTTAAACCCTCCTTGTAGGAGTTCGGAATTGCGCGTCCCAAGTTTTGCCTCGACTCGAAACAGTTCCGACTCTTCACGCGAGTCCGCAAGAACAGCGTATTCGCAGGTGCGTGATTGAAAATAAAGTTCGAGCACGATCGGCGGTCATCCCGGATCGATCGTTACTCCTTTCTTTATCTCGAGCGGGATGGCCTGATCGTAATTGCAACGATATTGGGTAATACGTGCACGGGCGAACTGCGATCGTGTGCATTTTTGCATTAACCGCGTTGAAAATAAAATGTAATAAAAAATACAAAAAAAAAAAGAAAATAAGATGGAAGAATGAATGATCACACGCATCCACAACACATACGCCAGACGAGTGTGCGATACCCGCACGCGTGTAAGAAAAACACTAATTGTGGCCTTATCCGCGCGAGTACGTGAAAACGAAAAGGACTAATGTTTTATTAATTGTTAATACCGTGTGTGGCAGAGATTTGTTACCGTTGAGAGAAGGACGGATAAGCGTGCAAAGAGAACGGCCGGAGAAACGGGAACGTACTTACCTCTCTAGAGAAACGAAAGAAGAACAAAGGTACTTCGTGATGACCAATAAAAGAAAAGTACACGTGCTACATAATATATGTTCTCACCGATCACTCATATACTAATCGCCTTAATTAGAAAACGATAAAGAGCAGAGATTATTCTATATTCAGCGTATCGTATATACACTGTTATACCGTAAAATTGATAAATAAAAATAAATAAATGTACTTATTTACAAATGCCTCTGTGATTTTGCACGTAAGTACATTTAACGTCTCGCTTGTCAACGAGAACATATCGCGCCGGATAAAAAGATCCGGAGGGAAAGGAAGGTAACTGTAGCGAACACGCCTGGCCGTAGGCATCGCCCGACAGTACGGCGGTGTGCAGTCTCGCAGGCGCGTGTTCGGGTTCAACCTTTTCATCGCTAGATGGTTATAGTATCCGTAGTATCGTGGTCGATAGAGATTATTGCCACATCTTTCGAAGCGACCAACGAAAAGTAATAACATCTATTGATCAGCAGATCAGAGTAAAACGACAAGCGATAACGGGGTTCAATGAATGCAACGCATGTAGGTATAATGTTAAGATTAAAAGAACCTTTATTTTTGTTTAAATAGTACAGAAAATGTATTACGAGATAAGCATAAATAGTAGAGGTAGGTACTCCGATATCTCTTCTTCCGTTTTCCGAGGAACTGAAAAAAACAGAATGTAGCAAATTGAAGCACACCTTTCCATGAAATTGTTCACCTTATCGCAACTGCGGTGTCCAACGACAAGGTAGCATTTTGCGAAGTTTATTCGAGAAGGTCGTTGATCCCCGCAGTGTCACCGATCTCACGGGGACCCATAACCCGCACCCTAAAGATCTAACATGACCATCCATCCGATATAACGTTAATAACGCGCTTATGGAACGAATTCCCCGTCAATTAAAGAAAAAGCAAAGGGGAAATAGGTGCGTGGCAATCAGTGAGGATACACCGGCGAATTAAAGAGGCTCTTACGAAAAGTGATCGGCCACCTCGTGTCATATTAAACAGGCGATTTTACGATCCTGAAGATTTGTATCGAGTCAAGAGCCTCTCCGTCCGCCGAAGGAAGGTGGACGAAACGTGTAACGGTTGCTTTGAAAATTCCACGTGTAAACCGTAGCGTTCGCTCGCGAACAAGAGGCCGCGAACGGCTAATTAGAGCTCATGTAAATCGAGTACCTGGGCCGCTGCCACGCCAATTAGCTTCACGTCGCAATAGACGAACGATGCTCGTGCGGGGGACGGAGGAACGAAACGGCCGAGTCCGGAGAATGAGATTTTCGTAAAAACCACGGCCGTAACAAAACGGTGCACGAAGCAAGACCATCGTCCGGCGACGCGAATCGCTTTATTGTATTTGCAGCTGAGGAACCGGAGCTGTGCTTGCGGTGGATTTAAGTACAGGGGAGGAAACGAGATAAAAGGATGATGACCGAAGGAATCATGATGTGTCGTTGCTTAAACCCGAAGGAACTAATTATACGGCCGCGTTACAGAAGATTCCAGCGACGAATTGAAACTGTCCGGTTCGAGCAAGAGGAAAATAGAAAATTGAATAAATCCTGAATCCCCAGCGAGCCATCCGAACAATGTGCTACGAGGATTGAAGAACGGCCAGGTATAATTTTCTGCTTCCTTCTCCGGATGTTTCGGAGAAAAAGTGACACAGTTCCTATTGTGCTCCGCGCCGAGCTGCTCGGAATACAGACTCTATCTAATCCTTCGTTTCCCCCGATTCCCGAGACGAAACGAGACAATACGATTTCACCCCATCCGAAGTTGATTTGGAATTCGATTCAAGATACGCCGTGACATTCTTTTTCTTTTAATCAACTGCGAGCAACGTTATCTTCCTCGGATCTTTTTTTGGACGTCAACGACGGAGAACCCTTGCGGATTGCCTTCGATCGTTTCCAAGAAGTGCCGAACGTCGATTCAGAAAGGAAATCGCGAGCTTCCGTTGCAGGTACATGCGTGCGGTGAGTGTACGGCGTGCCGAGAGGTGAAGCGAGGTCGATGGAAAGTGGTATAATCGCGGATGTGGATCAGCCGAAGGAGAGCAGAAGGGGAGATCCTTTACCTTACTTATGTAACGAACGCCTCGCCGAGTGTCTCGAGTCTCCGACCGTGTCCCGAGCAAGCGGACCCTCTCTCGACCACCGCTCCCTCTCCACCTACAAACCACCCTACTTTCCACCGTGACGTGCTTCGCACGACCCAGCCATTCATCCCCTTTCACCGGCGGACTCTGTTCTTTGCCCCTTTCCGATTTCATCGTAATCGAGCGTCGCGGTGCCAGGACAACACCGTTGCTGCAAGTAAAACAATCCAACCCCTGCTCGATTCCTCGAACCACGATACCATCTACGAGCAGGGAAAATTTCTTCTACGTCTCTGGGTTTTTCACGCTGAGCGGACAGCGGCTAAGAGGGACCGCTCGTTCCTTCGGACTGCTCGGAGAGATAATAGGCCCACGATGACGCGTTGGTCGAATCGAGTCCTTTAAGAAAGCCCACCGAAACGCTCCCCCAGAGGGACCCCTGTGGTTATCTCGGACTATGATCAACGAGAGGGGAAGTGGTCGAAGCAATTAAACGTTCAACGCGGCGCATGCTCTTTTTATTTCGAACGGGTGAACAAGCTCGGAAGCGCAGGTGGGACGCGGAGGTGATTGATTTAACGAGCGGCCGTAAAAGCCGAAAGCACGAAGCCGCGAAGGTGTTGGCTCCCCGCACAGCGATGATTTCGACACCGAAAACGGAGGCCGTTGTTGTCGGAGGTCATTCGCGGGTTCAACGTTCGGGCCGTTTACCTGGCCCCTTCCGAATCCTTGAACGCCTCGCGTTACGGCGCGCCGCGCATTATCATTTCTTCCACGATCGTTTATTTATAGCTGTGGAAATGCCGTACGATTCGCTTGGACATTGCGGACAGATCGGTGGATGACGGAATTCGGGGTGCCGGCAAGCGACGGTGATATTTCCGTCCCTCCGACCCTTCAGGGGATCCAAGAAAAAATTGTCGACGAAAGGCAAATGAGTATTCGAAATCGCGAAGCATCTAGTCGCGCCGGTGCCGTTCTCGTCGAGGAAGAAGGGGATGATGAGAATACCGAAGAAGGAGAAAAGTGGAATCCGCTGGAGGGGACTAGCTCGAGGTGGAAGTGGCGGCGAGACAGCAACGCGGAATACGCACGGCAAAGCAGAAAGCGACGGGGGAGGATAGAGTTGGCGGTGATAGTTAGGCGGTGAGACAGTGGAAGTGGCAGGAAGAAGGACGAAGGAGACGAGGAAGGAGAAGCGAAGGGAGACGACGCAAGTTCACGTCCAAGAAGATGTGGGACGATGGCCCGGAGTAACCTCCATCAAGGATGGACTTCCATCCACCGACCGCCGAGACGGATCCCACCCTTCCTGGCCAGTTTCGCGAATTCTGGATAATCATTCCGCGGCAACGGGCCTGGCGGTCTCGATCGTTCGACCGTTACGACTCGAAGGAACGTTACTCGCGTTCAATGCGAGCGAATCTTTTATTCGAAGGTTTTCAATGCGCTGGTCATTGATCAGCTGATTCGATGCCGGATCGTTCGTCGTTCAATTAGCTTCGGACGAGATCACGAGAAAAAGAAATTGAAAAATACGTTGCGCGATTTTGGAGAGGAATGCACATTGAACGAGATAGCGTGCGATGCGCGTCCGTGATGAGAATATAGAGCGGAACAGGGCAGAAATATTTGTATCCCCGCGTTGGATTAATTTCTATTTTCAAGACAGTTTGCTAAGGAGCCCAGGATTATTGGACCTGAAAACGGTCGTCGATTGTTGCCCGGACGATGCACCCGTAATCCCGTCGGTTCGGCCATCGATCGTGATTCGTTCGCAACGCGGTGAACAGCCGACGAGAAGAAGAAGTATTGTTTCCCTTCCGACGGTCACCCGGAGCGGACAATGCCGTCGACGCGGCGCGACCGGCCGTTCTCGGGCGAAATGTGGAACAGGAATACGTAGAAAACGAGGGAAATTCTCGTTTAATCTTTAGGCCAGCGATCCGTGCTGCCTCGTTCCAAATTTGCTCTAGCCACCGACCGAGAGTGCGATGCTCCCTGTTGCCGTTAGAAGACACGTTTTGACACAGCACCGGCGGAATCGATGAATCACGAAGGTCGGAAACGAAAGGAATCACTGGAGATACTCTGATCCTCTAACTTTCATTAATTACTCAACAACGCTTTGCCTCCGACTCAACCGGCATCGAAAATGTAACTTAGACATTCCCATTTGGACGCTCCAGTTATGGGATACAAGTTATTCTCCAATCGAATCACTCTTCGGGCAATGGGCGATGAAAATGAACGTGTCCACGGGATCGTGCGATATCATCGGGTCTGTAGGAGGAAACGATGACGGGTCGAGAGAATTGCGTGGCATTCCGCGAGGGACGGGCAGGCCGACGAACTTCGTACGGTAGCATCCGCGCGAGCAGAAACGAACGCATATACGCGTGAAAGTAATGGTCGCGCGACGACGACGATGCTCTACGTGCGTTGTGCACGACTCGTGTGTGCCTGCACCATGTCACATGACTTCGCCTTAACCCAGTGGCAGTGCTGCATGGAGCGAGCGCTTTTTGGGTCTAGGTCTATCGAGGACGTTCACCCTGCTTGCGTTGTTAACACACTTACCATACCGCTCGGCGAGGCGAGCCTCGCCGCCGCCTCCTCCGCCAGCATTCGCGACTCGCTTCCACCTTGCCGCCGGACAGACGAGGAGAGTAACGTCTGCGTACGCCGCTATGACCTCCGGCCCACGTGGTCAAGAGGCTTCACTTTTAATCGCGGACCGTCCGGCCGGAACCGTTCTCCACCATCTGTAAAAATGAATATCGATTTCATTATTTCCATCTGCGCTCGGAATGTGAAAGATTATCGGCTAATCGATCAATTAGTGGGAGAGCCGCCTCGCCGGGAACGGCTTAGACTTGGAATGGAATCAAATTTTCCTGGAAGGTCTTTCCCCGAACATCTCGACGGGAAGGGTCGTTCTTCCCATCCTTCAGACGGATGGGAAAATTCTGTCTACCTACGTCCCACGGAAATCTACCGCCTTCGGCGCCTGCTAAAGAGTAAAATAGTACAGCTGCTGAAAAACTAATTGCGCTGTCCATTCGGATAACGGGCCGGCGATCGAACGATGCTGCGAAGCATCGAACTCTAATTAAGGGTCGTTTGTATCGAAGGGGCGAGGTTATTGTTTTTTTTTGTTTTTCGTGGGCCGGTAATCGCAGGTTTCATTGAACCCGGCCGGGGGCCATCCGGTCGTTTCACCTTCGTTTCCAGCGGCCGTTTAACAGTACGCCTTTCGGACGTAAATTTCCTTGTCGTTACGACGGGGTGACGAAATTCACTCTCTCGCGCGACGTGCCCTACGCGCGGCTGTACTTTCGTTGGCCGTCGAACGGAAAAGTTCCCTAAACGCGATCGAGACGAAAACGACGGCGGCGGGTTACCGTTAGTCGTCCGCACGGTGATCGCCTCTCACTCGCCAAGCCGTTCGGGAGGCGGCCGCTCCTTCGCAGGCCGCAGGAGGACAGAGGGTGAAAGCCCTATGAGAACGGTTCGGGCATGAATGGCGAGCCTGCTCCTGGGAACCGTTATCGTTATCACGCTCGTTGCGCGGAAACCGGCCGCCGGGCCCCGAGATTGCTTTCATCCGGAGAACTTTCTAAGGTGGTAGCCGATCTCGCTACCCAAAATCGATTCTTCGTAATCGGCGTTTCGAATCTTCGAACCATCCGTGCTCCTTCTCGCGCTCGTGACAGCGAAGAAAAATCCAGGATAGAGAAGTGTCTCGGATTTCACGGTAGCCACCGTCGTCTCGGAGCCAAAAGGATCCCGTCTAGCCATCCACGGCGGCTGACGTCGGCCTCTCTCGTCGCGTATGCGTGCCGCGTAGCAGGGGTCCGATGCACATGCACAGGGGTAAAGGAACGCTCGTTCAGGAACTGCGATGCGTGACCTAGTGCCGTCGCTGCGTTCCACCTTCGATCTAGGTCTCCCTCGTCCAGCTAAATCCGACGTCCATAGAATAGACCGGCGCCCCGAGCGTTCGATCGTCTCTAGGCGAATCGTCCGAGCACACCTGCGCTATACCATAGGATAACGCGAGCACCACGGGCACGGTTGGGCGTTTAATCGGTCCTCGAGGCGAAACCGCAACCTCGCGAGGTGTAAAGTGACCCCTTGAAGGGCCACCGACCCTAACAGCGTGGTGCAATGCCGTTGTTCGTGGTGGTACAAGGAAATGAACGTCGTCGGGTGAACGGGTTACCCCGTTACCTTTGGGATTCGTTTCGCTATGGCTAGCCGGAAAGGGCAACCCCTTGCAGCATCGTCCTCGTCAGTGGACGCCGAGGAAACCGTTTCTCCGCGACGCGAGCCCTACGGAAAAGCGTTCGCTCGAGACCTTGGTAGCGATGGTTCGGTGAACCCAGCGGTACCAAGTGCGGGCCTGGTCGAAATCAACGGTTACGTAAGGCCGTACGTTGCCCCGTATTCTTGGGGAACGCTATCGTTTCGGTGTGCCCCGTTAGAAGCGGATTTGTTTACGTACGCGCGCACACAGGCGAGAACAGGTAGGAGAACGGTGGCGGGAAGAGCAGGTACGGTTCGATAGGTGCGTGGCCAGGTATACGAGGACGAAACTCGGCGTCCGCCGAGCGGCGGAGGGTCAATGCCTCGTATACGGAGCAGCATACGACTCGCCGACTTTCCGTATATGCCCGGAAACCTCGGCTGAGATTCGTGGCCGAGCCAGATGGCGATAAAAACGAATGTGTCACGGGAGAATTCCCTTTTCAAAACGGAATCGCGTCGCGCGATTCTCTTCCACGCTCTTCTTCTCGCCCCGGTACTGTACCGCTTTAAAGAAAGAAAAAAAGCTAATCAAAGCTTGAACCGTTCACCATGCACGGCGAACGATCATCCTACTCGTTTGCCTCTTTTTCTTTTGCTGTAATTAATGGTCCAGTGACATTCGAAAGCAACAGCGCCTCGTAGGTTCGAATAGGAGGATCGCAATATCGGTGTCATTGCTCTCCGCCTCGGGTACTCTAGCGGTCGTTCCTAGGTCCGCGAATATTTTTCTGGGTCACGGTGTTTCCGTTATAGCAGCGACGACGCCGGCCGATTCTAGGGAGGTGCTGAATGCGCGTAAGGACATTGCATTCTGTTTTCTCCGATGAACTAATCGTTCACCGATTTGTACAAACTTACCGAAACGGTCTCAAGCGCGGAGCTTGATTAATTTTACTAATCGATGCCAGAGGCACACGGATTGTCCCAGTCAGTTATGAAACAGTATGACAATAACGCGATCGTCGATGGGAGATAAACGAAGGCTCGGTCACCGTTGCTCACGAATTCGATGGATCGAAACGTTCACGGCCGAGCCTTTCAACCTCGAACATTGAACTCTGCGCGCGCGCAAAAAAAAAAAGGATACTTGCTGGCTAAAATAGTACAACGACGTTTCCTGGTCCCTCCCGGTCCGATTTTTGCCACCCCCCGGAAACTTTGTCGCGGCGCGAAAGCTTCCGCGTTGCGCGCATTTTGCATACAATCGAGCAATGCGATTCGAACGGTCGGTCCAGGAGAACCGGTTGTTAAAAAAATGTGATAAACCGGTCGTCAAAGCGGCGCAAAAAAAAAAAATTACTGAACCGTAACCCCGTCGTTTTTTGGCCGAACTGCACGCTTCTCGCCGCGAATTCCGAACAGGCGACTGTCGAGCCTTTTGCGTTGATCTATGAAAATATTAGGTCCATTAACCCGTTGACGCAACGCCGCGGACGTTGAACGAAAAATCGCGTTGCGTCATTCGCATCCGCGTAGACGTTTCGGGCAAAGCAGCGAAGCGGTCGTCGGATCGTTCGCGAGGATTTCAGGGTCAAGGGACGTCGAGCGAAAAGAAGAAAGGGATTTCAATAGCGATAGACATTCGGTTATCCCCAGTCTTCACGGTCCCCGGCCGATTACATATATTGTAATACGCTTAACTCGGTCCTACCTCTTACATAATCCCGAGGCACGATTACGATAGCGCGATAAGGGAACGCTGTTCAACGGTGACTGGAATGTTACGCCCGGCAAGATCCCGAGGTGTTTGGAAACTTCTCGAAAGCGAGACGTTGCGCTGATACCGTTCGATTTACAGTCGAAGCCATCGCTAGGCACAGCCTCGAGGAAGCAGAGCGGTCGTCGACCCCTGAAAATACTCTTACGCATTGTGTGCCACTTCACTTCTGAGCGGACCACGGAGAGCTGCGCGAGGACGAAGAGCGAAGCGAGCGGTGCCCTGCCGGTCTCCCCTGCCCGAGCCACGCGAGGACGAACCTCGACGTTGCTGCATTACGGTTCGCCCCAAGACTCCACGCAGCGCCCCGTCTCCGCTTCATCCCTTGACATTTCTATCCTCTCGCCAGCGTTCGGTTAGCGCGCCTAACTTAGCCTAGGCGGACGTCGAGATCGTCGGGGATTGCTATTCGAGAAAACGAGTCGGTCGTTGAGGAGGAACGCGTATCTTCGCTAATCCAGGCGCCCCTTTTCTTTCGGGCGTTCAGCTCTCGATGTCGTTCCAGCAGGGTTCTTTGAAAGTAGCTCCTGGAACTGCCCGCGACGAGGAAGCCGATTTTATTCCCCATGTTTTCACAGGAACGCAAAGATTCATCGGGGTCGGAAAGGTGGTGTAATCACGAAATAGGAAACACGTGAAGCACCGTCGCGAACTGTTTCGTAAGTGGTTACTTTAGTAACGAAGGTGCCCAATGGTGTGACTCTTGGCGGAGGCCACGATGATGAAACGGTACCGCTATGCCCGAAAACGTTTCAAGGATAGATCCGTCTTACCGAGCGTACCAAGGTGCACGTGGGTTATTGGACCTTGGTGCCGTGAGAGTTCGACAAGTCGATGATTCGGCTGTCGTTACAAAACCCATTGCCAAGCGGAGGCAGTAAAATCGAAACAGGAAGCGTGCGGCGATGTGATGTAATTCCGAAACACGTCTCCCGAAATCTACAGCTTGCGTCTCGGGGCAACGTTCGATCAGTTCGATCGACTTGTACGGCCAAGTCGACCGGCGGGGGGAAAAGACAGATCTAATCACTGGACGTTCCTATCGTGTTCGAGGGCGGTGCCAATCGCGAGCGTAATTGCGTGTCAAAGAGAAACGAGACGCATCTTTCCAATGTAGGTGAAATTAGGTTTTCCATCCAACGGCGCGGAATCGAGACGAATACTTTCTGCCGTCGATTTCATCCTTTATTATCGCGAAGAACGTTGGACCGAAAAACAGTACCACCAGTTGTAAAACAAAAATCGATAGCAGCATCGCGGATGGCAGACTTGCGCGCAGCTTAGAAGTTTGAAAGTTCGGACGGAAAAGAGTTTGCACACTTTCCTGCTTCCAGTACGGATCGCTGAATCGTTCAACGAGCTAATTGCCGTGCAAGAGGAACAGAGGCGAGATGATGGCAATTTCGTGTACGAAGCGAACGGAGAGGCGTCCGCTCGATGTAGGTGAAGTTTCTAATGCGAAGCTACCGACGAAGACACGCGCGCGAGTACGCGTCGCCGTGGATCGAGCCACCTCCAACGCCGCGCGCGAAGAAGTAAACTAGTGCATCCCGGTGCAACAAGCACGCAGCGACGATGCAAGAGAGTATTTTCAGGGGGTTAACGAACTCCGCCGCGCCGCGGACATCTCTCCCGGCCGTGTCATACTTTGCGCTTCCGCGGCCGCCGGTCGGGGGAAATCGAGGATTTTTCTTCAGATTCCGCGAACGTGATTTCAATTCGTGCGCCGTTCGAAAGTCGATCCGAGTCCGGCGGACCCTGCCATCTAATTCTTCTTACTTTTGAACGTTATCGTTTTCCGATGTCCTCCTTCGTCGATAAAATGAAAAGTTCATAATCGTCGGGGAAAGGCTTCGGAGCGGAGGCAGAAATAAAAAGATCGACGGAGCGGGTTTCGAATGCGTAACCTGTGTCTACGATAGAGGCGAGTGGACGGGCTCATCCGTTAGGCCACGCGAAACGCGCCACCGGCTTTCCGGTATCACGGGGAACGGAAGTGACGGTAGCGCGAGGCGCAAGGTGAAGGTAACGCCGTAACGTCGAAGGCACGCCGAGAAAAGTGGCGATTTAGCGAGATCACGGCGGCTCGGTAACTACGATCTAGCTAAGTAGTGCAAGCGTAAACGTGCTCGATGCTAGAGGTCAGTAACCACTCGCGAATGCTACGCTCCGTTCCGTTCCGGTTACCCGCTCCGCGCAAATACGGCCGATCGCTCTTCTTCCCTGCCAACTATCGGCGCACAATTATTTTTCATCACACTTTGTGATACAAAGCATTAGGGTAACAGTAGTTTTTTTTTAATGATCACCGATCTTTCCGAATATACACGCGGGACGCTCGAAAGAGGTTGACCGGTCTTTGAGCAACGACGTGAAATCAGTTTCCCTTTCTTTGTTTGCTCTTACATTTCTTCCCGAGGGAAAAAGCTTTCGTAAAAACAACTAGGAAAGCCAATAGAACAGGCAATCCTAATGAACGCCCGCTGACATCACGATGAAATATCTGGATCGTTGATCTCACGCTAGATCGAACGACGCAATACAGGTTTTGACCGATCTTAGGGACAATCCTCCGTCCGCTGGGGCCCTTCTACCGTTCGAAGCACCTTGTATTTTAATCAATTCCGTATAGAAAAACGCTCGTTCGGGCGTCCGAAGCTGGACGGAGGTCCTTGAGAACGGGAGAAGGGAAAAAATCGGGCATCCAATAGGAGGAACTCGACGAGAGACACGCTCGATCGATCTCGCCGTCGTTTCACAGTGTACATCTTTCAGATCGTACGCGATATTATGTAAAAGTAGCTGTATCCGATCGTTTCTCGATCTCGAGTTCCTCCCCCGGTCGGGATCTTCGAACGTGTACGATGAATGGGGAAGAAGCAGTTTGCTAACTCTACTTGCGTTTGATCCCTTCGTACCGCTTGCGCAACGCGCCGCGGGTCGATAAATCGACACGGCCGGTGCGGAGTCTCTGCGCCGCGCGCCACCGCGCGACATACAGAGCCGGTGACTTCAACGCCCGCACAGGCGACGCGCGATGAATACACGCTGCGCGCAATAGCCGCGCAGGCAGCGATGCTGCGATCCCTTTACGCCAATTCCTTTTCCATGCGATCGCGTACACCATTTTTCACGTGGACGTTAATTAATTAGGTAAAATTTCTAACGGTGAGAACCCTGCTGCTATAATCGTAGCTGCGTTAAAGAAAGGAAGACGCGAGATCGGTCCACGAGTTTCGCTCTTCAGCCGTTGAACAGTATAAAGCCGAAGAAACGCGAAATGAAAATGCGCGATAGCTCGGATTTCCGAAGGTCAGTAACCAGGGACAAGAAACACGGAAGAGTCGGACCGCGTAAAAACGGTGCGCCGATTAAAATTATATAATTAGCCGGTGACCAATTCCAGCCGCCTTTAAAGCCATTCCTTTTTGCGTGACTCGAGGCCTTCCACGGCCACCGTTACCGTTCAACGCTATCTTCATCTTTTTCACGCTCGCGGCCGGAGACGCCTCGGGAAGAGAGAAAAAGTGAAACATAGGGACGGTGGGAAGAGTATCCGAGGATCGTTCTCGCTTTTCAATAGGCCTCGACCAGAGCCTTTTTTTCCCCAAGGAAGTTTCATGAAGAATTCGAGACCATGCCCATGGAAAATTACACCCCCTTTCGACGTCCCACGATCTGGTTCGACCAGATTCCCCCGTGGACCGACCCCTTCGGCCGTGAAAAGTTGGATTAGAGAGGAAAGCATTTGGAGGTCGGGACGATGTACGCCTCGGTCCTTCGACTCGTATTTTCGGAGGTCAGTAACCAGCAGAGAGAAGGAAGACACGGTCGCGCGCGCTCGCTCGAGAGGGGGGACGGAAGAAGCGAAGCCTACGCGCGCGTGTATACCAACGATCACCGAGGGGAAGGCACGTCAAGAAAACCAGAGAGAAAGAAAGGGAGCGATCCGATGAAAAAAGAGCGAGGAACAGAGAAGAAGAACCGGTATAGAAAGGGAGAAGAGGGATGGCGGTAGCCTCCTCGAAGAAGAGAACTCGAAGCCGAGCTGAGAGGGTGGGGAAGAGTACCGTTGCTTCTGTCGATGGGGAATACTGAACCGAACGAACGAAACGTACCGGCCTCGCCGTCCTCCGCCGCTATCGGGGAACGAGCCGGGAATCCGAGGGAAGAAAGGAAGGAGGGAACGAGGAAAGGACCTGGTGTAGAAGGAAGAAGGAAGGAGGTTCTTTGGTGGCTCGCGGCGCGAACTCGCGCGAGCCCGACGAGGAGGAATCGGTCGGAAGGAGAAGGGAAGAGAGAAGAAGCGAAGAGAGGACTCGTCGAGCGGAGCGGAGCCAAGCCGGCCTCCTCTTCCTTCCTCGCTTACCCGTCCTCCGCTAGTCCGCCGGGCGACGCACACGAACACGCCACGGGTAACGCGATTACGTTAGTGTTCGGACGCGCACACCGTACAGAAGGGAGACACCTAAACTCACCTTACCAGCCGTGCTCGTCAGTTCGAACCACGCGGCTTCGCACGGTGTACACGACCGTACGTCAAGGACGGAGGCAGTGATCTTCGCCGAAGAGCGAGAAGTCCGCCGCGCGTGATTCCGATCGCTTCTTCCACGCGTTTAGTTCTTCCGCGAAGCGTCTCCGCCGCCGCGACTCGGCAAAAGTCCCGCGAAACGGTGTTGGTGACAGGACCCCTTGGTCAACGCGGGGAGTTCGACGTCGTCCCCGAGGAACATTATTTTTCCGGGACCAGAGGCGACCGCTTCGAGAGCAGTGCGGGATCGAGTTTGCCGGGGAACTCGGTGCAGGTTCTGTCCGAGCCTCGGCAACGAGTCGAGTCGATGAGAACGAGTTGGACCGCGAAGGATTCGCGCGCTGCCGCCAGTGACCATTCACGGACCCTATATCGCGGATTATAGATATGTCAGCGACTTTGACCTGTGAACTTTGACAGTTTGCCGTGACTGTATCCGGATTCCCTGCCGGCTTCCAGCGAAACGCCTAAGGTGAGTGGAGCATCTTGACTTTTAGCTGTCGCGACTGTCATTCCGCCTTGTCCTGTCGTCGAAGGAATATCCTGTTCGAACAATTTCAAACAATCCTCTGGAAAGTTCCGGAAAACTAGCGGTGACCTGACATAGTTTCGCTAACCGAACGCACCGGAATCGTCCCGAGGAAAGTTTCCATTCAGATTTTACGCGCTCGCGCTTCTCTTTTCAAGAATATAACTTCGACAAAATCGTCGTCGAGATTAAGTTGATCGTGTAGCCGCAGTTTAGGGTTGATGAGGCAACGAAGCGACAGGGGGAATGTTACTTCAAACGTTCGAGGCCCCTTGGAGGGCGAGTTACGTCATGGAACAGACACTCGAAATACAGACTGTGCCCTCTCCGTGCTCGGTCGGAGAACCTTTTATCCCTAACGGTACCAGGACCAAAGCTAATGTTGAAGAAAGAAGAGAAGGGCAAGAATACCGACGCGATCGTTTCGCACTGCACTGCTCGCGTACTATGTCGTTTCGCGCGGAAGTTTCAAGAACGATCGCTGACCCAATTGCGAAACAATTTCTTTACGCGGCTCGGCAGTCTCTATCGAATCCCGACGAACCGTGAGCCGATCGTGTTGTTATCATTCCTCGAACACGAAAGCATTCCTCCGTTATCGGGCTGTTGGTAAAAGGTTCAACCATCTGCAGGGCACCGAACAGCGAACCGAGTAAAGCGGAACACCGTTAAACGGGCGTATTTCCTAATATGACATAACGGTCCACGGTTGGTCCCCCTCCTGAAAATTTGTCGAAGGTTATCCCCCCGGGAAGCACGCGTGGCGCAACGTTTTCATTTTCTAACTGCAACCTGGTACCCTTCGATGGAGCCCACGTTCGCGGACAAAGAACGTCGATATACCATTTGATCGTCCCTAAGCGATTTAAATTCCGTTTAACCAGCGTTCCACCGAGCGAGCGTCGGGATGCTCGAGCGAGGGACAAACGATGCGGAGAAAATCGATCTCCGCCGCGTGTACAGGATAAGCGGTTTTCGATTTTTGAGAGTGGCACGCCGTGGGAGAGGATAACGACGCCTGCAGGTGCCTACTAATGTGACATAACGGTATCCGCAGACCGCGGTTCGTAGCCGCGGTCATTGCGAACTCGCGTGTACGTAATCATTTCGGGGTGGGGGACGGGGGAGGTCGATTTATTGGAACGGTCGTTGCACTTTTCAAACGGGCCACACGTCCAAGGGGTCGCTACTTTTACTGTGATTCGCCGCCGTGGGCGATACCGTTTCGAGGAAATGAAAATCGAGGCCAATCGATCGTTTTCTCAACAATGCGATCGTGGCTGCATGAACCGCGCTACGCATCGTACATTATCTGTACAAAGTAAATGGAAAGAAGATCAACATTTTCGAACGTTTCTATTCGACTTGGATCGTCGCAAGGTATCGTTTCGATCTCGCCGATTTCGTCGTAACGTAATTAAACGTACGGGGACAAAAGTCGCGTCGCTTTCTCCGTGTTTAAAGAAAAATCAAGGGTGGCCGATGACCGTGTCGTTCGTAGGCCTAGCCTAGATTCGTCGGCGAGCGGCGAGACTGAGAGTACCGTAGCGCTGTTTTCCATGCAAAAATCACGCCTGTCCTGCGATCCGGCGATAATGCATACGCCGAACCGTAAAGTATTACGCGCTACCGTAACGACGGCCGTCCGGTACACGCGCTGCGTGACCCGTTTCACGGGCACACATTTAATTATCACGCGTTGACGCGCTTCTGGTCCCACCCCCCTAGGAGCTTTCCTAAAATCCCCGGGCCCCGCCGCGGCTTCCCGATTCTCATCCCGCGACGCGCTACGATTAATCGTCGCCGCGGTATCGTCGAGTATCAAATTTATCGCGATTACCGGCGCGATTATTTTTATCACCTTGCCGCAGGTTGTTGGTGTCGGGATAGGCGCGTACGACCGGTTAACAGCGAGCCGCTCGAGTCCGCGTGGATGCGCCCCGCTATAAAGGCCATTATACTCGCTTCCTCATTCTCACTTACCCTGTTCTCCGCAAGAATTCACCGCGATAAAGTTCGCGACGGCGGCGGCAGCGGTGCGTAAATCTTCCATAAAAATATCGTAAAATACCTCGTTCCCGCCGGACAGCAAGGTCAGCCGTGGAAGGAAAAGAAAAACGCGTATTCCAAGGGGGAACGCTATTAACGCTTACCCCGCGCGAACCCCGAGGAGCGTGGTCATTCTGAAGCGTTTTACGATTCCTCCCCCCAGGAGGCAACGAACTGGCGGACGAAGGGCGGACAAATTTTCGTAAATTTCTAACCATGCTCGAAGCGTGAAATGTATCATGGTTCCGGTGAATCATTTGAACCGGAAGGTAAACGAAGGTTGCCAACGCGAGTCCATCGGATGATCGAACGGAGAAAATCGAAGTATCACGAGGAGAAGGAAACAGGCACGCGGAGCCACGTACCGGGTGTTCGCATCGCGCAGAAGCGCGACTGGTCAAAGAGAAGGAGGAGGGCTCGAGCTTGCACGTACAATATAGGAGGCTCGCGAGCCGAGCACCGAGAGTCAATGACCGTTCTACATTGACGCGTTGCGCCGGCCCGAGCGCCGGCTGAGTCGAGTAAAGTCACGGCCAGCCATCAGCCGTGAGATTCCCTCCCGTCGCTTCGCTAGAAGCCTTGCTCTACCTGTCGACAGCCCCGAGCGACTCTAGAATCCGATCAAAACGCGGCAACCCTCGCCAAAACCCAACCCCCCGTGACCGAACATCTTTTCCAATCGACTATCCTTTTGTGCAAAGGACCCGCAGCCTTTTTAAGCCTTTACAGTGAAGCTCGATGGAGGCGAGGGCGAACACCCCTCGTACGCGAACGATCCTCTGTTCGCTTCCTAAATCACTTTTCCCCCGAGTCCTTGCCGCGAGATAATTACGAAACGAGGCTAAATTTAACATCGCTGCCTTCGCTATCTTTTACTCTCTCTTTACGGTAATAAACGTGCTTTACTATCGTCCGAGGAGGTACACTTACCTAGAAAAGATATCCCGAGGAATTTCCATTTTCTCAAGTACCTGCGAATACCTCTCTGTACAAGCAGCAACGAGCTAAGCACGATCGGGACGGAGCAAAGTACGCGGTTCGCAACTCGAAACTGTCGCGGGGTTCGTGTCTAACTTGTCGATAACGGTGCACGAATATGTCAGAAGGATTTCGAACATCGGAATTATCTCATCCCGTTCTATAACTCGAAACGCATCGAGCTTGGTAATATCGCAGCAACCGAGAGAACGAGCGAGCGCGCTCGTTATATAAGGTGAAAGGGCGACTGGCATTGACATTGAAGTTCGCGGTCGTTCAATGCGGAAACAGACAAACTCCGTTATTTAATCTCTTCCACAACGATTGCGAGGGAACGCTTTATCGAACGGAGGTATCGGCCGGAAACGCAAATGTGCGTTACGTGTTCCGTAGAACGAACCCGCTTAGAAAATCCAGGCGTTATTACAGTCTTCCGCGTTACACATTTTCTCTATCTCGATCCCAGGTTATTCACAATTCGTAAGAAATTCATTGTTAAAAACGAGCAGACCGGGCTTTCGTACGTTCAGTTGGAATGCAAGATATCTCCCTGGCCCTTTAAAGTAGAAGCCGGAACGAGATATAGGAGTGCACGACCTGCCTTACACCGCGCAGCCGAGTACAATATCCGAATAAGCGTCGCTCTTATCTGGCTACGACAATTTCTCCGACGTCGCCCCGCGGCCCGGTACTCCGCGACCCCGTAGACCCCGCTCTATCAGGGTCATCCATGAGAATTCAAGTGCGAATCAATCCGCGTGCTCCCTGTTTGTCGAAATTTATTTCGCGCACCGCGACGGCTACTTCGACAAGAGGTTTATCCCGTACGCGAAACGGGATACGCGGGGACGAAGGAGAGACGAAGACCGCAGGAATGCGGAGGGAAATTTTCGAAACGGTACAAACGTTCTTTCCTGCTTCGCGACGCGCAAACTGATTGCCCGTTCGTTTGCTTTTTGCGGCGTCAAAGCGAGCCATCGCCGATGAACGAACCCTTCTTCGAGCGCTCACTTTTCTCCATTATATCCGTTTATCTGTTGCTCGCATTACGAATTCGATTTTTTACCACGAGCAAATTGTAGAGGAATTAGTATTCAAGGGGGGAAAAAAATGGCTCGCCACGAGCAGGAACACCGGGTACGCGGCTGATTTTATAATAAGACCTCTGCGGGTCCCGCTTGCGATCTGTGCTATTACAAAATGGGTTGCGCGGCGCTCCAAGTTCAAAGGTCATCGACCGTGCGGGAAATCGAAAATCCGTTCTCCCTTCACTGAAAATCGATCGCAGCGCGAAGGGAAGATTTCGAATGAAACGATTTGTTCGCCTAGCTTCGAGCGATTGGAAATTGAGCACGAGCTGTCTTCGAAGGAAGCCGGAGACGCGAACTCGAAGTGTGCTGTTACAAAATGGGTTACGCAGCGCGCGAAGAGAGTCAAGTTCAATAACCGACAAGAATGGAAACCTGCGACCTAGTACAAATTCATTTCACTCGCGCACGCAAAGATCTCCTACGTTTTCATTCTCCGCTCCGACACGATCATCGAACTGTCCAGTAGTATTAAAAGAAAGAAGAAGGAAGAGAAAAAAAGAAGAAATTAAAAAAAAAAGAAAAGAAAGAAAAATTGTCGCGTCGATTTCGCAGGAGGATACATCGGGTACGCTGCGGTCTCGACGATTCGAAGTGTGCTATTACAAAATGGGTTATGTGGCGCGCAAAGAGAGTCGGGTTCAACAACCGACGAGAACGGTGAACCGAGGCGCGCAGGCCGGTAGCGAAAATGATATAGCGGTCGTCCGTGACTCCGCGGCGTACACCGGCGTACGTAGTGGAGGTCCTCGGTCGGGAACAGAAAGAGAGGAAGAACCAGCCGGTCGACCTCCACCACTGCCGTAGTCTGCCGATCACGTGTCCCCATTGAAAGCGGCCGGCCACGTACGGCCTGACGTCGATCAGTACCACTCGAGGGCGGCGGTCCACCTCCGCCCTCGCGTTTCTTCTACCACTTGTACCTTTTCGCAACGATCCGTCCTGATACGCTGTGCGCTTCAGCCGAAGCTTAGAAAAAAAGAGCTTATCCTAAACGGGATCGACCTATCGGGATGTCAGCGTAGAGACCCGGCAGATTTTTCATTCGTTGTTGCATGTAGGTTCGATCAGGGGAGCATCTGTAATCGAAGTTCAGATTTAATCATGATGGGCGCGATGTTGCCCTCGCTGGATACGATGAACTCTCAAGGTTCAACGAATCCCCGTCCGTCCGAGGTGTTGAACTCGGGAAACACGGTCAGGACGATGTCTCTGTCCAGGCCGCTCGCTTCATCTCTCGCCTTTTCGGTTACATAAGAACCAGAGGATGTCGACGTTACCTTTTACGGCACGTGCGCGCAGACCTTGCGACGTTAACCCCATGCTATTAACCAAATTATCGATCGTTCACGCGGTAGCCGCTCTGCCGTTCAAGTTGAACGAACGAAAAGAAGAATGAAGGACAGTAGAAACGCGTATCGCGAAATGATTTCGAGAAGAAGATACACGTACAGTGTGTGTCGCGAAGAAAAAGTGAAGGGAGAGGAAAGATAAGACGCGAAGTACCAGGTGAAACGCAAGCGGCCGAAGTCCTACCGAAAACGAATTCGGTTTTACTTTTGGCCGTGGCTTCGGCCGAACGGTGAACGGTGCTTTTACGCACCTTGTACACGCATTAGACCGCATGCATAGTGGGCCACGTGTAAACGTCTTCACGTATTCATGGTTTTACGAGCGGTTTGGTCGTCGTGCCTGTACGGTACCTTGGTTACACACAAGCCTATGTACAGTTAGGCGAGTGACGCGGTTCGGTTTCGACGACGGTACGCGGCGATTTGCAGCGGCGGATCGTATACATGTTCCTGCGCTGCCCGCGGGATCTCGCGTTAATCTTCGCCCGCGTCACCAAACCGTTCGATATTTCTTTTCTTCACTCGGACCAGTCGACCGAATGACGAAGCAAACGGACGAATGGAGCTTGGCGCGCGAACGAAATTGCGCAAAGTTTGCGCGAGATTGCAATCAGTACCAAAATCATGCCCATCGATCGCCGCGATAACGGATCAAGGGAAACGGGACGATCCTGGCGAACGAGGAAACGCGACGCGCGCTCGTTTGGGATGATTTTCGCGCGACACCTGAAGGCGCGACGCGTTAAAGTTCATTCACCGCTCGACCACTGTCCCCGTCCGTCCCTGTTCGTGAATGTACGTGTTGCGTGTAGGATATAGGCGCGTAAAGGGGGTCCCCTATGGGGGTATCGAAACCTCGTTACTCAGCGCACCATGCCTATGGTGTGGTCCAAGTCCAAGTAGACCTCCAAGTGGGACAACGACCGGCAGAGACCTTCTTTCAGATCCGTGGCGAGAGAGAATGGAAGGTGGCGGGTGAACGAGGAGAAAGAAGGACGTAGCGAGCAGACGTAGAAGGGGAGGCGATCGCGAGCCTCACTTCGCTAATTCACTTGCTCGCTGCTTTTCCGGTTTACATTTTGCTACCAGCCGAGAGTGCGTCGGCCTTTAAAGAGTAAACGCCGTCTAGCTGGCCGTGGCCGTCCCGGAAACGGGACTTTGATTTCCCTCATATTCCTGATCGATCGCCAAAGTAATTACCCCCTTTCACTTTAATGGCAAACGCACCCCGTCGACCTGAAGATTCTTGCTATTATTCGGCCGAAAGCAAATCTGATAGACTTCTGGAGGAACCGAGCGCGAATCGGCGAATCATTTCTAAGTGGAGTAGCTCAACGCGGTCGTGGAAATTCAAATCAGCTAACGGGAACCCGGCTATCCGAGGCGAAGTTCTTTAGGGTCGCCGACAAAGCTACCCACGGAAAACAGTGGACGCTCTTCATCGCGCGCGAGGACGCAGAGTTCGCTGTATGATCAGTGGACTAACAGCGCTTTCGGCAAAAAGCTTCGGTGCGACATGTCCCGGTTCATAGCCTTAAGGGTCACCGACCTCCGGCGACTCTGTAAATCGTCGACCTTCCAGCAAACGTCCAGACCTTTCTTAACCATCGAGAATGCCGCACGAATATTCCATGCAAGCGATACAATCTTCTTCCAGCTGGTCGTATTCTATGCTTCCACATAATGTTCGCAGACAAATTCGCGGCACTCGATTTCAAGCCTCTCGAGCAAAAGGGGGTTAATGTCCTCTAAGGAACCGTATTGCGCGAGTCCCAGCTTCCCGAGGGCTGAGATAAAATTCTTGGGAAATCCGAAAGCATTTCGTCGAGTCGACGCAGGCTCGTCCTAAACAAATTTCTGCCCGTTACTTCTGGAAATCCGGGATCGTATGCGCAATCGGCACGACAAACGCGTGTCTGGCCCGTTATTCTCTAAAGTAACAGTCGCCACTGCGGGACTACGGTCCAAGTGCCTGCACCACGGGATCGT
Source organism: Holcopasites calliopsidis (assembly GCA_023838395.1). Classification (NCBI taxonomy): domain Eukaryota; kingdom Metazoa; phylum Arthropoda; class Insecta; order Hymenoptera; family Apidae; genus Holcopasites; species Holcopasites calliopsidis. The sequence goes on from JALHAQ010000011.1 coordinate 1,680,930, forward strand.
TCGATTCCAACGGGTTTCATGGAAACGGCATTTCCGGTTCACATTTTGCTTCCCATCCGCGACCGATATTGCTCGTCTGATTAGAAACCGAACAGCCAGGAGACAACGCTGCCGCCTCATAGATCTGCAAGGTACCGGACAGGTCCGCGTCCCGTTTCAATCCAGAAAAACGTTCGATGAGAGAGATTCATTTTCGATGTCGCGGTGGCACGCGAAAAAGATGGGCTGTTCAAAAATCGCGCGATCGCGACCGGCGATGATGCTCGCAAGAAACGGTCGTACCGAAGGAAATTAATATATATCTGGTACAGTCGCTCCTCCGAGGAGGGAAAAGATCGACGACCCGAGAACGTATCTGGGTTAGTAGTCGTCGGCGATCCACGCGGAAACTTCTTTCGCTAGGAGGGTTCCGCATGGAAATTCGTGAGATGCCTCTCCGCGGCCTCGTCTGCTCCTCGAAAAGTGAAATTTCGATCGGGCCACGCAGCGCTGACGAAATTTCGTCGCACGAATTCACCAACGGGTCAACGTCCTCGCCCGCACACCGCTGCGAGTCACTCTCTCGTACGTACGCTCGCGGAGTAAAACTGTTCAGACACGCACGCTCGAAGTCCGCGCGATCGAGTCGAAGGTCCATCGATCCCTTTACGATAGAAAAAGGGATTGGAAAGAGCACCGTTGGAGGGTCGCCGAAAATAATCGAAAACCGTGCACGCCCGGGGGTGGCTAGCGTCCCCATAGCGTTTTCGGGCTGGACGAATTTAATTATTTTCAAATTTCCGCTGAAAGTGGTCGGCGGTACGCGTGCATCCGGGTTGAAAGCAGCCTGCCGTTAAATTTCGCACGCATGGCAGGATTAAAGCGGAATTATTTTATTCCGGTGCGAAAGAAGAGGAAGACGGAGGCGCGACTAGACGAGACCGTCGCGACGGAGATAGCGCTCACGGGGGCTGATAAAGCGCCGCTACCGCCATAAATTTCATTCCACCGTTAGAGGCATTTTCATAGAAAATTACGAATAAATCACAGCGGGCATGATATTCTATTAATTTCGGGAACAGAGTGTCGAGTGAATTATTGCGAGCCGATACACTGCAATGCCTCTCGTCGTCGCCGCATTAAATACCTTCCCCGGATCATCGAGAGAAAAATTGCCACGCGCACCACCTCCTCTCGCATTATCTCCTCCGGTAGACTATTTTTTTTTCCCTCCACCCACGCTGTACCGCTGCGTTCCGTTCACGAGCTCTCGTCCACCCGCTGGTCGCGATTCTACCTGCTTGTTAGGCAGTTCCATCTCCTTCAATAGCGTAACATCGTTTAACAATTCCCGCATGCTTCATGTTTACGCAGGGGAATATGCAAAGATATTCGCGGTGAACGGCCCCGGCCGCCACGAAGGGAGCGATGCTATTATCTCGCTGTGAGAATCGGTCTCGTTTGTGTAGCGCGTGGCGGATTTCGTTCACGCAACCTTGCAGATGGAATCGAGACCGGTCCTCGGGATTAGGATCCGAGAAGGTTCGACGACCCGTGCGCCTATGTTACAAAGTGTCGAGTGGTCCGGAGCTAGGTATAGAAGCAGGTCCGAGAGTAGCTCGTTCGGCCAAAGTGAACGGGGCTAACCGATTCTCGACTGGCCGCGGGTCTGGTCCGATTGGATTCCACGCTCCCGCCGTCACGAGAATTCCTTGACAGAGAACGCGTCTACGGCTATGCCCAATCATTGGGGAAATAATAGGCAAGAGAAAAATAGCTCGAAAGGGATAATCGTTAGGCCTCTCCCGATACCAGACCAGTCTGGATCGATTTGTGCTGATTTACATTCATGCGGCTCGTACGTGATCGGGTGTATGCAGCGAGCCGTGAATGGGAAAAGAGGGTGGAAGTGTAGGTAAAGGGTGGCGCTGGGGTTAAACGCACGTCCCCGTAAAGGGGTTGCGAGGGGACAGCGGGCGAGGAGAAACCGTGCGAGAGGAAAAGCGTATACCCAGAGGAAGTGTAAACAAGGATGGGAGAAAAACAGCAGGATTTTTGTAGACGGCTGTCTGGCTCGAAGGTATTTACCAGACCAGAAGATATTGTCCTTCGATAATAACGAGCAGATTCATCCAAAGGCCGTCGTGCCGCGTTACGAACGATAATTTAATCCGTCTCGCGTACAAATATCTCTGCTATTGTTAGATCATCCGCCAACTCTCACTCCCTATCGATTCAACGCGTTACATAAACCACCCCCGCCAAAACTTGGTTCACTTACAAGATTCATTGGAACTGTTCGTCGAATATTAAAGCTCTCGTCGATTTCACAGCCTGGCAAAGGTGAAACAGCTCGATTATCGGAGTGCACATGCACACGGGGCTCGGGTGTTATTTTCCATTGCAAAGTATCGGAGATCGTCTTACGATCGTGAGAAGCTATCCGAAGAATTAAACTTAGACGCGAGTGCAGCGCATGCACCCTGTCGACATCCACCAACAGAGACAGAACGCTCGGTACGGAAAATCCGAGGACGAGGGAGGAAAAGGGCGAAAGAGGGTGAGCGTAGCCGAGAGAAAGGAGGAAAGAGACGGGGAGATGATTGCACGCGCGTAGTAGCTGAAGGGGTTGAAAGGGGTAACGGGAGCGCGTCCGACGAAGACGGAAGGAAACGCGAAACAGTTGGACAAGGATGGAGAAGGGAAATGCACGAGAGGCACCGTAACGAGAGGTGGCGAGGGAAGAGGACAGACAAGAGGGCGAAGGGGGCAGGAGTTGAGGGCGAGAGGGAAAGAGGTAAGGGTAGATGGAAGAAAATGAGAGAGGAGAGAACGAGAAGGGAGGACGGGGGCGGGAGACAAGCTCTGGCAACGGGTCGATCGAAAGCGCAGCGCAGAGAAATGCACCACCTCTGCTCTGGTCTGGCAGCTTTGCTGGCACACCACCACGACCGTGTTCGCCAGAAAGAGAGAGAGAGGGAGAGAGAGAGAAAGACAGAGGGAAGGACGGAACTAGAGGGACAGAGAGGGGAATAGCGAGCGACCAATACCGACGCAAGGGGAGGACGAGCCAAGCCGACTCGCGTTGGGCTAGGTCAGGTCTACCCGAGTTCCACACACTGGTCTGCGTGTGCCATCCAAAGAGATCCGAAGGCGGAGACCACGCTCGGGAAAGGGTTGAAACGCGAAATTCCGCAAGCCGTGTACACCTTTCGTTAACAGTGCCAGCTTTCGAGAGATTTTTTTTTTTCGTAAAGCAAAATCAATCGATCCGCGTTGCAACCCCGATAGTTTGTTTGTCGAACGATCGGCACCGCAAGCGCGGCGTGCTCGCGTTCGCCGCTCGGCCAGTGATATCATTTCTTTCATTCTCGTTGACAGCAACGGTGGAAAGATTTCTCCTCGCGGGCGGTGCGTCATCCTCTTCCTTGCCCTCGAATCGCAAGGAACAAAACGATCCCCCGACGATCTCGAGTCCCCGATCCGTCGATCGGTCTTCGTCGTTGCACCAGGGAAAGCAACAAGAGGTGGCGGGGGTGTAAGACCGAGAGACGTGAAGTGCATCGAAGTGGCTCGTGTGTGTCATTGAGAGGAAAACGGAAAACGGTGCTTCCCGATTAGTTTCCCCTGAATTCGGCGCCAACGCGATCGATCCGCGAATCGCTGGAAGAGCATCTCGATAGAAGGGACAAGGGAAAAAAAATCGACGTCGCGTGGAAATCCACCGAAGGACAGTTGTTGATAAACAAGCAGAAGGGAGAGAGTGTCAGTGGTTGATTAGTCGGGTGCAACGACAGCGCCGATCCCAACTTCCTTTCCTCGATGTCCTGATAATCGATAAGCGTCGTATAGGTGGTAGAGGACCGCCTAGGCCGGCAGCGATCGGCCTTATCGACGTCGAAATTTCCTTTTGCCGAGGAGCACTTTCAAATAAATGTTGAGAAAGGCCAAAGAGTTTCATCCCTCAACGCGAGGCTGGACCAGGCTTCCGAGTGTGGCCAGAGTCGTCGGGATGCCAATCTCCCTGAGAAATCACAGGATCACATAAAACAGGAGCCCCGGCGATCTCTCTTTGAAAAACCACCCCTTCGTAGGGACGTGCCAGCGCGACACGAAAGAGGAAAAATCGACGAAGGAATTCGTTGCGAGCCGGTAGAACAAGTTTCGCCAATTCGCAGCTGGTGAACCGATGCACCAAAAGGCGTGAGTACTGCACGTTAACGATGTTACGACCCCTAGAAGTTCGACAGTAACTTTCATCGAAAGATTACGGCAATGTCCTGTTCGTTGCATGGTTTAGAAGCACCCCCACGCAAATCGGTGTTGAAGAATTTACAGTTAATTTAATATGGAAACTGGATAGGGCTTTCCATGAAGAAAATGTTTTACCCTTCTTTTAAAACAAAAAATTAATAAAAGAACTGTTATTACGCGATAGATAAAAAAATCGGGAGAAATTTGATGGCAATAAACTTCGTGTAACTATAAATCAATGGAAACGCGAATCATAGGATCGCTGAAAATCGAGGCCAAAGAAAAATCCCCTTAATTACAGGGGATCGCCCAGCGAGGGTGAAAAGCGAAAAGTTACGTGGAAAGTTAACGAATTGTGAACGGACTGGTTGCGTGCGATTTCCACGGAAATGGAAATTCAACGAGTAGCGAAAAGCCCCGATGGAAGGGTGAGCAGAGTGGTAAGGGGTGGTGGGTCGGGACTTCAGAGTTTATGCCCCCGTCCCCCTCCCTCTCTCGCCCCTGCAGTCGATCAATGCGTGGACGGGTTTCACTTTCGCGATGTTAAAGTGTTGCACCATCGCCGATCCAGGAACGAGAGGGGATGCGACTTTTCCACATCACGTGGCCAATCTAATTTCACGGGAAGATTAACCCCTTAGTTATGAACGTCTTACGCATACGTCCTCGGCAATTTAGCAATCGCTCGCTGGAAATGAATTGTACAATGCATAAATGTTTTCAGCAATTACTTGCATCGACTGTGCGTCGATTTACCGGAACTCCAATTATCTATAACGCTCGGCGTTGTCAAAGAAACCGATTTAAATAAAGAGAAACTTATTTTGGCGTTTTTTTTTTCAAGCATCAACAATTAAGAATCGTTCGATTGAACAATTCCTTGAACGAACTACGAATCGCAATCGCACCTGTACCTTGGAGCCCGAACATAACGGCTCTTCGATATGTGCTAAATTTTTAGTAAACGGCTCGTGAGTAACGGTACCTCGTTAGGTATCAAGGCTTCGAGTCTGCTGTGCGCTGTTGTAACGAAATAAAATCTACCAGTGTGATCGGAATGGCAGGAGCATTAATATTTCACGTTGCAAAACGATCGAGCCTAACATTTTGTTTAATTGTATGTGCAGTGAAGAATGGAGGCCAGCGAGTGGGATCACGCGACCTTGAGGGAGGAGGAATTCGAGCAGCATGCCGTGTATCTGGTACCGGATGTTGCGGCATCCCCCAGCGATACCAATCGCGCGGAGGCGTCCCTGCCGAGAAATTTGGTCCTCAAACCTTCTCAGGCCCTCAACGATGTACGTTCCTCCGCCAAAGAATCCTTTCTCGAGACCTCCTCGGTGAGAGTCGCGAGACAAACAAACAGAAAATTCGCAAAAGCGACGATATCGATATTCCGAAAGTTTCATAGAACTCGTTCGATTCGCGCGGACAATTGCAGCGATCAAGGGACATCCTGTGAATCAAACTTGACCGAGTGGCGATGCTAATTAACTTACCGAGTACGACCTAGAGCTCGAGTCAATCGTTACACTTTCCTCGTTGGCAAGAATCGAGACCAACGGTCTCGGTCACTGCGCGCCCGTGGCAACTTTTATTTCAACTTCGACTCGCGATTCGTTCGATTTTCGAGATACTCGGTACGATGAATAAACTGGGATAAATAATAAAGAGTGTTTGTCGCATGCGCAGGTTTTGGGAGTTTGGAGCACAAGTTACATCCCCAAGGGGACACGGTTCGGTCCCTTGGTCGGCCAAGTGTACACCAAGGACTCGGTGCCGGCTGACGCGAACCGGAAGTACTTCTGGAGGGTAAGAATCATTGAAGTGTCTATTGAAAATACCCGTGGCGGTTGTCCCGCGATAGTCTTGTATCGTCATCGACTATAGTCTCTCGGATGATGAGAGAAATAAGCGGGAAGACGAAAAGGGAAAGAGAGGTGGACAGGGAGAGAAGCCTGCAAAGACCAGAAACTGGTTTCAGCCGATCTAGCGAGTCTTAAAGCGAAACCCGCGAAGCCATTGATACCTCGTAACGAATTGATGAGTTACGATAGAGAACTTAGTCCCCCCTCGATTCTCACTGCTAAATCCGCGGTTATTTCCTTGTCGGTCAATGCCTTAGCCGATTCGAGCGTCCACGATTTAGCTCCTACTTAGGCTGCTCACCGCATCTCTGTATATTCTACGATCGTCGTTGTGCATCAACGACCGCGCGCATCATCGTAAATTGTTGCAAGTAAACCGTACGCTTTCCTCGATTAGGTGTACAAGAACAACGAGCTGTTCTACTACATCGATGGTTACGACGTTCAGAAATCAAATTGGATGCGTTACGTAAACCCGGCTTATTCGTCGGAATCGCAAAACCTAATAGCATGCCAGTATAAGGTGAGTCGAGTTCTCGCTAGTATCCTACACGTTCGTTCGCGTCGGCAACTCTAACCGGAATCGATTGCTCATCTTCGTCGCCCTATGCCTTTGCAGATGAACATTTATTTTTACACGATCAAGCCGATACTACCGAACCAAGAGCTTCTGGTGTGGTATTGCAGAGAGTTCGCCGAAAGGCTCAATTACCCACTAACCGGCGAATTGATGCTTCAGAGAATACGTAAGCATATACTTAGCGCCGAATCAATATGACGAGGGTGATTCGAGGGACGCGATCTCATTCGATTATTTCCCTCGGTGCAGGACAACAAGTGCAACAGTCCGCGTTACCAACGGAAATCCCGCCCACCGTGGACGTGGTGACACCCCTGAAGGATTCGTCGATCTACGAGAGGCGCTCGCAGATGACCCCGACGGACGGCTCGGTCAGATCGGACGAGGGCTACCATTCGAACGGTTATCACGACGAGATACTCACGCCCCCGGAAGAGAGCAGCGAGTCGGACTCGGAGAACAACTACGTGCTGGACTTCAGCAAAAATTCGAAGACGTCCGTGTGCAGCAACGAAGTGCTCAAGCAAGACAATGCAGCCACGAAGAACGAGTACAGGAAGGTTAAGATCAAGATCACCAAGACCTACGGGAACTTTCAGACGTCGAAGAGCTTGGACGCCAACGGGAAGGACAAGGATCAGGAACACCCCAGCAGGGCGGTGACCCCGGAGTTGCAGAAACCGCTGTCCCCCATAATTATCCAGAAGAACGCTGTTCTGTCGACGATGAACGACGACGAGGTACCAGAGAAAACCCCGAAGCCCTTCTACGAGTCCGAGGTGAAGGGTAACTTGTCCGGTAGGCCAGCCTATCTCACGAGTCCCAGCAATTCCATCCTCGAGAACATTCTCCTGCGCAGCAGCACCGACAGCAACAACAACAACAGTCACAATCATCATCACAACGGTAATCAGCAGCATCAGATTCATCATCAGACGCACGTCGACTCTGTCACGCCGCCGCCGTCCAGTCCGACGGAAATGGCGTACTCTTACAAGAAGTCTCATCGCTACGGGAACATCCTGCCGTGCAGTCCCGACTCCAGTTCCAATTTGCACATGCAAGCGGACACGTGCGTGAATTCCACCAGCGGCAATGGCAGCCTACCGATGCAGAGCCCCACGAGCAACTTGCACTCGAGCACGGGGAATCTTCACTCGAGTACGAGCAACTTGCACTCGAGCACCGGTCCCAACGGTGTTCTCCAGTCTCACGCGGGCAACATTCATTCGCCCATCAGCTCCAGCAATCATCACTCGAGCGGGAACATTTTGTCGTCCAGCACGATACTGACGTCGACGAGCGGCCTTCACCCGGCGACGACGACCAGCGGCTGTCCCTCTAAGAGGAAGAGCAAGAGCCCGTCACCGTCTGCGAACCCGTCGAGCGCGTCCACCCCTACGATCGTGTACTCCAGTTCCGGTGGATGCCAGATCGAGTCCAGCACGGTGTACCCCGGCTCTACGGTGAGCAGCAACCAGAGCGTCTCGCCCATTTCGCCGATGCAGTCGCCATCGCCCTATCCGTACGGGATTTATCATCAGAACGGCTCGCTGCATCACAACGTTACCCCGTTGTCCATCAACTGCACCCCCTACTCGCCGACCCCCAGCGGGAACGTGATTTACGAGAGGACGGAGGGAAGGAGGCTGGAGCCAGCGACGAGCAGCCATCAGCTGCCGACCTCGTCGACGATGCAGATCGACAGCAATCAAACGCTGATAGCTGGCACGCACAATCTTCACCTAGGTCATCACCCTGGCCTGACCATTCACGCGAACCCCTCCACCCTTAACCGATACTCGCCCGCGAGCTCATTGTCCCCGGACGATCACGGTTGCTCCCAAAGCGGATCGCTCAGCCCGAACTCCCAAGGGTCCAGGGGCTACAGGTCGTTACCGTACCCCCTGAAGAAGAAGGACGGGAAAATGCATTACGAGTGCAACGTCTGTTGCAAGACTTTCGGCCAGCTGTCGAACCTCAAGGTACACCTGAGGACTCATTCCGGAGAGAGGCCCTTCAAGTGTAACGTCTGCACCAAGAGCTTCACTCAGCTGGCCCATCTGCAGAAGCATCATCTCGTGCACACTGGTAAGTCGACGACGTCGTTCCCGTGTAATTTCAAGGTTCGCCGCGTTCGGAGCGGGAAGAGATTAAAAGCGCATTAATATAATCCAACAGGAGAGAAACCGCACCAATGCGAGATCTGCAAGAAGAGGTTCAGCTCGACGTCGAATCTGAAGACCCACCTGAGACTGCATTCCGGCCAAAAGCCCTACGCCTGTGACCTGTGCCCCGCGAAATTCACCCAGTTCGTTCACCTCAAGCTGCACAAGAGGTTGCACACGAACGAGAGGCCCTACACCTGCCAAGGCTGCGACAAAAAGTACATCAGCGCGAGCGGTCTTAGGACCCATTGGAAGACGACCAGTTGCAGGCCGAACAATATCGAGGACGAGCTTGCCCTGGCCGCGGCCGTAGGCTCGCCGACGTACTACGAATACGGGCCCGAGATGAATGTCGGTAAGTTGATCGGCGATACAATGTCGTAGCACCGGACGAGCGCTTTTGCGCAACATCGACGGAAACCACGTTAAAGACTATTTCCAGTCGCAGTCGCAGTCGCGTGCAACTGCTTATAGCCGACGAAGAAATCGATAACCAGGTGGGAAGCGGCCTTAAAGGAGATTGTCCGTTTGATTGCAGGAAACATGCCGAAGGAATGCGAGTTGGAGCACATCGACAATTACGAGAGGCACGGATCCGCGCATGGCCCGCACTCCACGTCCCTCCACAATTTGGAGAATTCCGTGGGACGGCCGAGCGTGATAGAGACCTCCCAGCCTCACATAATCGAGTGCACCTAAAAACGGGGGTATGAGCCCCTCCGCTCAAGCGCAAAATCCAGCCGTGGAATAGTAAACGAGTTGCTCGCGACACACGAAAACTATTCTACCCTCGTGGGGTGGTATTTGAATGTCGTACCCGTTCGTACTTTCCGTGAACGGGTCGCGAACCAGAGGTACTATCAGACCGTACTCCCTTTCATTTCATTCCGCGCCGTCAGCAGCGTGCATTAAAATGCGATGCGGTGATCGTCGTGCGCGTGGAACGCGATCGAAAACTCGAGTGAGATTACGCGCGGCAAGTAATTCGAGATTGTTAAAGGCTGTTGCTGAACGCGAAGGCACTCTAAGCTTTTTAGCAGACACTCTTCCTGGAAAAGAGCGGTGGTTAATTTACGTGCACCGATCGTGACGACGAACAAGTTCGATTTCTCTGACGAGGGTGGACGGATCGACGAGACTCCAGCTACGAGCATACAAAGTTCCTTCCTTGTAAATACTCGTTTCTATATTTTTTCTATGGTAGGCGCTTACCAACGAGGACGAATCTAAAGAGTATAAAAGACACGAACGATAAGATATTAACCGTCTCGAGTCGTCACACGCTGCCATCTCCGCAGATCCAACAATGGTAGAGAAAAAGCGAGTAACAGAGCGTCGACCGAGCTACTCGATTATCCTTCCACGGTCTATCCTAGAACGATGCTTGGAAAAGAGGTACCGTACTAACGCGGCACGCACGCGTGCCGTTACGTTTTCTATTCATATACAAATCTCTAAACTTCCACGAGTGACTTCCATCTCGTACGGCCAAGCGGCGGCTCCGTAACACCACAAGCAATCCCGTAGCTTACACTTTTTATTACGAATCGTATATGTACAAGCCTCGGGGCACTTAAGATATCGATGGACACGTATTCGATTCCTTTTTACGCATTTCCTACTTTGCTCGCGGTGTCGCGGTACCATTTTCTACGCGTCCGAGCTTAGGGGGATGAAAGCGAACCTGTGGCGGACTTTGTCGGCACCCGCCAACGCGTTCGGTGAAAATGCGCGCAAGCGAGGAAACAGAGGCGAGATCGGACAACCAGTGACGACACGACTGCAACTATACGAGACCTGTACCTGTACATACTAACATTACTATTAATTGCTCGATAATTTAAAGGTAATAATTATTCTAAGGAGCTCTAATTTATGAATACCTTTATATAATGTACGTGTAAAAAAAAACAAAAAAAAAATCGTCGTCGATTGGCGAGAAACAAGGTAGGCTGCGCTCTACGGTCATCCTCTTTAACAGGGCGAAACGTTTTCAGGAGTTAGATAATTTATTACACGCGTACGTAGTAACGTTGAAGCAACAGAAAAAAAGCTTTCGGTGATCGAGTATTTATATCTATATTTATACACGTTCATATACATAACATATACATATAAATATAACATATATATATATATATTTTTTAGGCGCCCTTTTGTCGTGGAATTTTCGAATCGTAAAGCATAGTCTCTCGGTCCACGCGAACGTATCTTATATCTTTTTCTTCTACGTCCCTTCTCACCCCCTATACTTTACCGCGACGCTATTCTTCTCGGTTCGTTTCGACGCGTTAAAAAGGATAAGGGTGGTCGTCGATTTTCATCGACGAACAATATTTTTATCTTTCCCATCTTACCGCGAATCGCGCACAAAAGTCATCTTAAAAACTCAGTCTAATGTTCGTACTGTCGAGAGCATAAGAGAATCGGTAGGACAACGCGCGCTGAGACGACACACAGTATTCAGACGGGAAGGCATTAATTCGTTAAGTACCGACACGCGGCACCCGCGGTGTACAAATTAATCGATTCGACAGGGCGAAGAGACTCGGGCGTGATTATTCATCGGGAACAAGTCAAAAGCGCACACTAACACGGGCACATCGGGTACAGAGGATCCCAGAAAACGCGAGGGAGGAAAATCTAGTCAAAAAGGAAAAAGAACTAATACACGGCTAAGTCTCGTGAGTAATTTCGTGATTAATTATATGTAAGATCCGCCTGAGCCTTTTCCCGATCATTTGGTTCGCGCGCTCTTCGACTTAACGTAAACGTTTTAGCACGTAAAGAATTGTATCTCTCTCTAGGTGTACGTAAATTTACTCGGATTACGAAAGGGAATTTGTCAGATCATTTTCGAAGACTTCTTTTCTTTTATCGAATACAAGGAAGCAAGTGTAATAATAATAATATTAATAATAATAGTACTGATCACCGGTCGATCGTTCCAAGTCTTCAGCATCGCACGGTCGGTCGAAAGAAATTTGCCGAAGAAATTAGAACGTACTAATAACTCCTTATTTTTCTCCTTTCTTTATATTTCGTATCTTTCGTCGGTTTCGATACAAATTTCGTGACTAGCACTTCCGCTAACATTTAAGTGGCGAATCATCGGCAGTCGAAGTCACTGAGAAAGCGCAGCCTACCAATTAGATGCGAAACGAAAAAAAAAAAGAGTGGCGATCGATTCGTGATTCGGGCCTCTCTTGAATTAACTTTCGGGGGGGAGCAAACGGAAAGGAGCTGATGCAGGAATCGCTTAATCGGTAATGACAGTACGCTACAAATGTATCGCAGACTGATATTGTATGAATGCACGGTTATCAATCGTCTACGAATCAATTCTAAAGGGAACTACGTGCATCGCGATTACGATTTTAAGGGCGAACGACGCGGATAAACGGAAAGAAGGGCAATGAAGCTAATTGCAAAACGCGGGGAACTTCCTTTACAAAATGCCTCAGTTTTGAAAGAGAATCGCCCCGCATCCAGCGCGAACGGAACAACCGAGCTCCGAGGGTTCCACGTCCACTAAATAACAATCTATCCAACGTTTATCCGTTTAACTTGGAACGTAGCAAGTTCGATGGTTCCTGCAGATATCATGGTGCTCGTAAGATTTTTAGAACTGATCATTTACTTCGTTTCGCTGTTCCCATTTCGTTGAAGGGCCCTTTTAATCGCGTAGAATGGCTACCGCCGGAAAGCGACACTTTTACGGGGGGTCCTGCATTGAAGGCAGCTTCGGAGTCGATTTCGTTTCGACGAACCTCCCCGTTCGTACGTACCACAGGCAAACGAGAATACGAAAAGAAGGCGCAAGTGGAAGTGGTACGGTTCGCAAGGCCTTTACACGCTAGTTTTTGAAGATACGTTAACAGGCAACGTAGAAGACTCGGGCGTTCTACCGAATGAAATTTCAAAGATACGATGCATACGCTATGGACTGATCGATTTTACGACGTTACATATTAATAAATTTAGATTCGCATATATTCTATGCCTCGCGAACGGCATTGGAAACGAAAATCTATGCGAGCAGAACATTCTACGTTTCTTCGACACGATTCGTTTTGTACTCGACTACCATAGTGAATGCCCACCTCAATCATTAATTTGAATGCTTTTGCGATCGCCCTACTACTCCAACGATCGCAAAAGTGTCGATCGCCGGAGCAATCGCGTATATTTTTTTACTCGCTCAAAGTGCAATACAGAACTTCAGGAAGCGGTTTCCAGTGACGTTTCGTCTATTGTCATTCCGTATATTGCCGCGATTCCCTACCTTGCCTGAATTAAACGCACTATTATAAATAACGAGGTGACGAGATAACACAGCGAGCGAGAGAGAGAGAGAGAGAGAGAGAGAGAGAGAGAGAGAGAGAGAGAATGAACGGGCAAAGGTATGAATGAATATAGAGAGAAAGCGAGAAAGATGAACCTAGCACGTAAGATTTCAGTTGCGAAAAGGGATGAAAACGGGAGAGAAGGGAAACGGTGTAGAGAGGAGAGAAACTAAAGAAGATCGTGTAAATACGCTGAAAGTAGATAATCGGAGGAATCAAGCGTCTAGCCGCCTCGACAACAGACAAGCAATATTTAGTTCTTACCATCTTGTAATAATCAAACGATAAACTCCAACTTGTACTGTACACACGTGTACACGGCTCGTACGTATTTAAACGACTATAAATTAAATGTTAATTATCCTTACACCTCGTATATAGTAAATTGTTACGCATTTATTATCATTACAATTATTGAATAGGTAATGCTCAATTAGCATTTGTTTCTTAAAATAAAGAATAAATATATGGCTGTTGGATATTTATATGCACACATCGCTACCTATTATTCGCAGCCCCCTCCCTTTAGGCGTAATTTCGCGTCTCAAGATATTCACGGCGCTTCTTTGCTTAAAATTAAATAGATCGCCTGTACGGCTACATAACGTGGAACAACGGTCGAAACGAGAGACGAACGGACCACCGTTCTAACCGGGAAGGAAGTCCAAGGGATATGTTTCAACTTATAAGGCGTGGTATATCGTTTTTTTTTTAATCGTTTTATTGTAAATTGATCTACAATCACCATATGCTGGCTCATCGTCGTTACATCTTCATCATTATAAATAGGAAAATGTTACAGCAGCACTATTGCTCAATTACAGAGTGTGTATGTTTTGTATGTACGTGTCTCTCTCTCTGCACATAACACTGCTCGTCTTCACGCGAATATCAATATCTTCGATCGTAAAGTTTAAAAACCACTTCCATTCGACCGACGCGCCGACCCGACCTCTTATTGTACAATTCGAATTTACGTATGATTCCTTCGTCATATAAAACAGACTTTCCCGCGACATCGAGTCGCGGTAACTCGTGTCTGCGGTATGGCCGCGAAATGGAACGAAAAACGAGGAGACTACCCTAATTTACAAATAACACTTTTCTTTTTTCTTTTTGCACTCGCGTCGTCATCGTTATTCTCATCGTTATCATCCTCCGTTAGAGGAACGCTTAGACTTTTTCGCGTACGCGTCGAAGATGATACACGTCCCTATATTAATTAGAAAAATAATACAGATTTCGCCTTGTTAATGAAAACAATTAGCTATATATAATGTGCCGCGTGATTTATGCGGTATGGACATTCGAGTATGTTGTCACAGCTAACCGAGTCCCTGAAAAGAATTGTAAAATTCGTCTTTCAACTCCCAGAAAAACAAATACACTTTCTTTTTTTAGGAACGATATTCTGTGCTTGGCACTCGCATCAGAAAATAGATTCGATGCGTGCTACCTTGCGCGGTCGCAAAGGGTACAAACGCAAGTTACCGTGCCGCGATCAGGACCGCTGTTCCCAATTTCTTTTTCAACACGAAACATTCGTCGCAAAGGAAAGACGGCGTCGAAGTATTTGGGAATGAAAGAGAAAAAGAAATCTATCGGAAGATCACTCCAATGGAATATATCGTACGAAAATATAGGAGTGAGGTAGCGATTAATAGTACATAATTATACACGTATTCGGAAGTAAAAGATCGCCCCTATAAGCGCAAAATATGGAATCCTACAAACGTTTGGCTCTTATCGAAAACGATAAATTAAAAAGCCATGAACGCCGAATCACGAATAAAATACCATTCGAAACGCTAAACACACTCGATTACAACATTTTATTATCGTATGTTGCGTCGGCGAATTAAAATGTAAATATAGAATATCATCGAACATTAATTGACAAAGAATAATAATTCGGATATGAAATGTCCTACCTTATCAAGGTACAGGACTGTCTGTTCCGCTTCCGCTATTGGTCCCAGCTTCGGTTTTCGTCGCGGCTACTCTGTCGCCCCGCTTAGAGCTCTTCGACAAGGAAGCAACTTCTTTCAGCAAGCTTGAAATCTTCAGTTGCATCGTCGATATTTTGGCCTCGTACTCCTTCTCCGCTGCCTTCATCTTGTTACGCAGCTCCGTTTCCGACGTGAAGTTTTTCGCCTTCAACTCTGTAATCTATAAACGGAAACGATTTCCACCGAAATTAGTTCCGCGTTAGTCGTGAACGCGCGTCAACTTTTATTCGCGCCATAGATACCTGTCTATCTTTAGCAAGTAATTGCCCGTCCTTGATGGAAATTTGCTTCTGGAGATGGGCTATCTTTTCTTTAAGTTGCGTTACCGCTACTACATGATCCGAACTGTTAGGATCGTGCGGATCGTGTACGCCAACCATCCGCGCTGCCTTCACCGGCGTGGGCCCGTTCGTATCCGCTCCTTCGGACTGGGGTGGCAACTTCGTAACATCGACTCTGTGTGGTCTCTTATTATGACTTTTCAATCTGGAGCAACAAAATAACAACGTGACTAGAAGCTCTCGGTGAACGGCTACGGTGTAAACGTTACCAGATCGTGTTACGATTGGAGATACTGGAATTGTGACGAACACAATTAGGTCTACCAAGCACAAAGTTACCTTGTGACATTACGTATTTGGATAATTACTTTTGCTCTTTGTGCTTTGCTGCACGTTGTTGCGCCAGTTTCAAGTGTGCCCTCCTCTCAGCATCGGACTGTTTCGTTTTGGCCAATGCTCGTTTGTAGGACAGCGTGCACAGCCAACATAACAGCTTTCCATCAACCTTCAATCGTGCCATCAACATTATTACCCATGCAAGGACTCGAAGCACCATTATGAATTACCTTCTTATCTTCATCCTGTCTATCAAAGGCACACTTCTGTTTGCATTGTTCGCAAGTGACCGGTGGCCCATAACGTTTTTCAGAATTTGTACATCGTTGACATTTACTGCCGATAAACGCAGCTATAGTATTGCAATATTCACAGGCCGATGGCTTACCATAAGCTTTCACATTCTGCTCGCATTTTTTACATATAGTGCTTGTATTACCCTTTCTGTAAAACAAGAAATGCAATTAATGGAAGAACAACATGAAATTCGTGAATTGTTAGCAAGTGATGGTGCTTACATTGTTTGCTGGAATTCTGACCTACAATATGTGCATTTCACAACAGGAAATGCACCCCTGCACTCCTAAATAAGCAACACAATATAGTAAAAATTGATTAAAAGGAGCATCATTATAAAAGTTTTAGCGTATATATATTTACATTTAGCCAGTTTTAACTTTTACACATTATTGAAGCTTTCGCACAAAACACACAATACTGTAAGAAAAAAATATTCATTAAAATTAAAGGGAGAATTTCGTAAACCGAAGAGAAATATACAAGCGTAATCGGTTAGTTGTAGCGGAAATAATCCCACTTTTCGGAGCAGATGCACGATCGTTTGAAAAATTGAAGCGTAAAATATTGGAGCCACTCGCAGAACAAAATTTTTAAATAACTCTATCATGAGGTTCGATCGTTGCAAAATGGCATCAATTATATGCGAAACGCGCATTTCAATTAAAAATGCTATTATTAGCATCATATCTTGCAAACGTGAAACATGACGCTCTAAAAGAAATCGGTTGCAGCGCAACGATATTCGAGGGAAAACATTAAATTCCCAAGACGATACCTTGCACAATTGTTGCCCCGGGGAAAGTTCCTCGAAGGGATGCCTCGAAAAGCATCTGGAGCACGCGAAAAGGGCCTGGACATTGTTTGCGCTCATCGTGATGCGTGTTTGGCCTATAGGTACTCCAAAACCGTACGTCACCGACGATAAAGCCACTTCGTAAAAGCAATAGCAGTTCGGACCAAGGTTTGCTTTCACTGCACGGTCGGTGGTGTTGCGAAACGAAAAAAAAAACGTAAAATTCAACGCGATCACAATTACGATGCAAACTCTTTACATGTTTCACGAGGTTTTGCACGTCTGACGCGATTGTTTTGCGTACATAACCGCGTCACTTTACTTGTTCGATGCACCGGTGTTATCTTCAGACAGCCATCTATGTGCATCTGTGACTTCACGAACTCAGAAAAGTAAAATAGGTGTCGCTTTTGATCGTTCCATATCCACTCTGCACTATCGATAGTTTCCGATAATTTGATCATTGGCCTTCGATAGTTATCGACAGCGATACATTTACAGAAGCATTTGCTATTATTCTATACGGCAAGATTTATAGTTTGTCAGCCTGACTAGCTCTTCGATACTATCGATAGTAGAGGTGGAGACATGTCGATATTCGGCACTATCAATGGTTTCCCCTAATTGGAGCATCATCCATCGATAGTGATGAAAATACATTTATGCAAGTATTTATTATTTATTGCACGCTAATAACTTATAACATTCAATACCTATACAACTATCGATACTGAAAATAGATTATCGATAGTTTTTGCTAGTGGTAACTATCGATAGTTCACCACTATTCAAGATGGCACCGACCATTTTGACGTAGGTATTTTACTTCGGTAACAATTAAAATGTTTTTATAATAATTTAGTGCTTGTTCTTTAAAAATATCTGCAAGAGCTTGTTCTTTGTGGATTCCCTAACTTGAGAAGTGATGTAACATTAAAGTGGAAGGACAGTATATTTAGAAAACCTTTTCTGACATATACATAACCCCCAATTGTCAACTCGACCAGTGTTGATATTTTCTGTTTTGCATTTTAGATTATTCGCGAGATCATATCACATTACAACAACTGTAGAAATTCTAGTTTTACTTCCAATAATTCTATAGGTATTAATTTTTAAATTTGTATGAATTTAAACTATGAAATGTGTTGTAAGTCGATTTACGAAGATAGCTTTCAAATATTTACTCTTGCTCAGTGAGTGCCATGTCCATTCGCACTTGCTTCTCGACTGTTTGGTTAAGGTTTCTTTCATTCATTTAAAATTGTATATTTGTGAATAATTAATCAATAATTGTTTATTGCAGGTCTGCGCAAGGAGTCGCTCCTTTAAGCAGCGTTTCTGGCTCGCCCGAGCAGCATTACCAGCTTCCCGCAGCATTTCCAGTTTCACCCAGCAGCGTTTCTGGCTCCCTTGAGCAGTGTTTCTAACTCTTCTCTCAGCAACGTCTCTGGTTCCTTCGACTACCTACCTAATTATATTTATATTCATTTAAAAAATTTATATAAGTGCTAACTTAAAGATACATTATAAATGAACTTATAAGAATAGTCAATAAGTAATAGTTTTTAGTTCCTACAACATTTTTGTAGTATATTTAAATCTATGCTACTATCAGTATTGTAATTTTCATTATTATTTAATTATAAAATGTATTGTAACTTAATTTATAAGAATAGTCGATAAGTAATAGTTTTTAGTTTTTAAAACAGTTTTGTAACATATTTGAATCTATGCTATTATTATTGTTGTACTTGTCATTATTAGTTAATTATAAGATGTATTGTAAATTAATTTATAAGAGTGATCTATAAGTAATAGTTTCTAAGTTTAAACATTGTCACTTTTGTAATTTGTACATTATTGCAATTTTTCAATAAATCTTCATAAAAGGAATGCAACTGGTTTCATTTTTTTAAGACCTGTCCACTCCTAATACTTTTAAGTTAGAAATAAGTGTTGGGAAACGACGTCAAACTTCAGGAATTCCCTGTAGTATTGGAGTTCCCCGAATTTCCTGGAAAATGACGTCATATTCCAAGAATTAATGAAATAGAGTATTCGGCGATTTCGAGCAAGAGGAATTCTGTAAAATTATGTTTCGAGGAATATCTCCTCGCATATTATGTTCTGATACAAATTGATTTGAGGATGAGGGATTCCGTAAAAGCAAGTTCTGGGAAATTCTTGGAAATGACGTCACATTCCTGGAATTGGTCAAACGAAAGACCTCCTCGCGTATCATATTCTCCTGATACAAATTGGCGATTTCGAGCAAGAGATGTTTCGTGAAAACAGGTTTTGGAATGTTTTGGTGATGACGTCACAGACATGAACTCCGGATACCTCCTCGCATATCATATTCTCCTAATACAAATTGGCGATTTCCAGCAAAGGGGATTCCGTAAAAGCAGGTTCTGAGAAATTCTTGGAAATGACGTCACATTCCTGGAATTGGTCAAACGAAAGACCTCCTCGCATATCATGTTCTCCTAGTACAAAATCGTGAATTTCGGGCAGTCCGTTTGCTGAAAATCGCCAATTTGTATTAGGAGAACATGATATGCGAGGAGGTCTTTCATTTCACCGATTCCTGGAATGTGACGTCATTTCCAAGAATTTCCCAGAACTTGCTTTTACGGAATCCCAAGTGCTCGAAATCGCCAATTTGTATTAGGAGAATATGATATGCGAGGAGGTATCCGGAGTTCATGTCTGTGACGTCATCACCAAAACATTCCAAAACCTGTTTTCACGAAACATCTCTTGCTCGAAATCGCCAATTTGTATCAGGAGAATATGATACGCGAGGAGGTCTTTCGTTTGACCAATTCCAGGAATGTGACGTCATTTCCAAGAATTTCCCAGAACTTGCTTTTACGGAATCCCTCATCCTCAAATCAATTTGTATCAGAACATAATATGCGAGGAGATATTCCTCGAAACATAATTTTACAGAATTCCTCTTGCTCGAAATCGCCGAATACTCTATTTCATTAATTCTTGGAATATGACGTCATTTTCCAGGAAATTCGGGGAACTCCAATACTACAGGGAATTCCTGAAGTTTGACGTCGTTTCCCAACACTTATTTCTAACTTAAAAGTATTAGGAGTGGACAGGTCTTAAAAAAATGAAACCAGTTGCATTCCTTTTATGAAGATTTATTGAAAAATTGCAATAATGTACAAATTACAAAAGTGACAATGTTTAAACTTAGAAACTATTACTTATAGATCACTCTTATAAATTAATTTACAATACATCTTATAATTAACTAATAATGACAAGTACAACAATAATAATAGCATAGATTCAAATATGTTACAAAACTGTTTTAAAAACTAAAAACTATTACTTATCGACTATTCTTATAAATTAAGTTACAATACATTTTATAATTAAATAATAATGAAAATTACAATACTGATAGTAGCATAGATTTAAATATACTACAAAAATGTTGTAGGAACTAAAAACTATTACTTATTGACTATTCTTATAAGTTCATTTATAATGTATCTTTAAGTTAGCACTTATATAAATTTTTTAAATGAATATAAATATAATTAGGTAGGTAGTCGAAGGAACCAGAGACGTTGCTGAGAGAAGAGTTAGAAACACTGCTCAAGGGAGCCAGAAACGCTGCTGGGTGAAACTGGAAATGCTGCGGGAAGCTGGTAATGCTGCTCGGGCGAGCCAGAAACGCTGCTTAAAGGAGCGACTCCTTGCGCAGACCTGCAATAAACAATTATTGATTAATTATTCACAAATATACAATTTTAAATGAATGAAAGAAACCTTAACCAAACAGTCGAGAAGCAAGTGCGAATGGACATGGCACTCACTGAGCAAGAGTAAATATTTGAAAGCTATCTTCGTAAATCGACTTACAACACATTTCATAGTTTAAATTCATACAAATTTAAAAATTAATACCTATAGAATTATTGGAAGTAAAACTAGAATTTCTACAGTTGTTGTAATGTGATATGATCTCGCGAATAATCTAAAATGCAAAACAGAAAATATCAACACTGGTCGAGTTGACAATTGGGGGTTATGTATATGTCAGAAAAGGTTTTCTAAATATACTGTCCTTCCACTTTAATGTTACATCACTTCTCAAGTTAGGGAATCCACAAAGAACAAGCTCTTGCAGATATTTTTAAAGAACAAGCACTAAATTTAACAATAACATTTTAATTATTACTGAAGTAAAATACCTACACCAAATTGGTCGGTGCCATCTTGAATAGTGGTGAACTATCGATAGTCACCACTAGTGAAAACTATCGATAATTTATTTGCAGTATCGATAGTTGTATATGTATTGAATGGATAAGTTATTAGTGTACAATAAATAATAAATACTTACATAAATGTATTTTTATCACTGTCAATAGCTATCGATAGCTGGTGCTCCAACTAGGGGAAACTATCGATAGTTTTCGATAGTGATGACCATCAATAAGTATCGATAGTTCCATCGATAGCTCTCCACCAATGTGTCTCATGTGTAAATATAACCTACGTAAAAATTTACGCATGGTGCCTAATGTAAATATGTTTAAATTGTTTACAAACTGATGATCATATATTTGGTATAAATCAAGTCGACACCAACAAAATGAAAATCACAAAGAGAGTGAAACGACGAAGGGAAGAAAAAGAAAGAGCCCTATATGTTCGTTTGCCACATACGATAAAAGACACGCTAGATGTGGCTAAATTATTTACTGGAGATTTTAAAGTAAACCTTCTCCGACAATCTAAGAGGTACTGCTATGTAATATTTGCCGACAAAAAACAAAAGTTGGAAAACTTAAAAGCAGCAAAGAATTTAAAAATGGATGGGAAACGTGTTGTCGTTGCTCCAGCTAAAACGAAAATTGAGAAAAAGATCCCTGCAGTAAGAAAAAAAATTGTTATACCTAAAGTAAAGCAAGATGTAAAAATAACTAAACAGTAAGTATTCTTTAAATTTTTCTACTATAATGAATTATTAGTAATGAAATATATAAATATCTTCAATAGCCTTTTCGTTTCAAACATCAAATGTGGGACTAAACGTGATGAATTAAAAGCAGCCATACCAGGCTGTTTATCGATTAAAATGTTGGAACCATATTCAAAAAATTCCAGGTAATTAGATTGTTATATGCTTACATCTATCGATAATCATATATAAAAAATGACTAATAGCAAAATTACCTTTAGAGCAGCGATAGTAAAAATGGAAAGTGCCCAAGCAGCTGCAGAATATTTAACAAAAACAAGGGAAAGTCCGATTGTTGCAGAGCGGAAGTTAAGAGTAAACCCTGATACTAGAAATAGGCATAGAAGACATAATTCAAAACCCATTAAAATCTATGATGGAGAGCCAAAGGCACAGCAGAAGGATAGTAAAAGCAAAAGTGAAGCTTTAGACCACGTTGTACTTGAAAATAAAATGTAAATTTATTATTGTATTAAAATGTTTGCCACTATATGCATTATTTTGTTTGCTATTTAACACATGTTTTATAATAGAACTCATTAAAAAATAAAGAAATAGGCCAAGCAAAACATTTGATTTGCTTACTGTGTGCATTGATAAGAGAAATGTTAAAGCTGTTAAAATGTGGAATGCGTAAGATAATCGCGTGAATGATTCATTAAGTATTTCGGGAACAATGTCTGATATATAATTACTATAATGAATCGCGTTGGAAAACGTATGCATCTCCAGCGAAAGATTACACAACATTCAACACGTGCAAGTATAAAAAAATATAATTATTCGCGGAAAGTGCATACTAATGGTATGCGTTCATGCAGAAATAAAACAAGAGTCAACGATCAAGGTGAAACCATCTCTTATGTTAGCAGGATATTACTTGATTAGGAAACAGTTGTGCGAGTGATGTGGTGCGGTGAAAATTCTTGTACTATAACGACAAAGAGTAGAGATATTTAATATATATCGAAACAAATGTTTATTACGAAAACGATATTCTATATAAATAACAATCGGTCCAACTACATTAAGTATAATAAAAGAATTGGCACTATTTTCTTCTGTATTTGGCACAGCATTGCAGAATGATGCAGCTTTAGGTAAGTGATTATTATATAAAATGTTACGCTTTTTTAATATTATTGGTTCTCTACTGTTCCTGTCGCATTATCATTAATTAAAAATGCTCGCACGACGGTATAACTTTCAGTCTAATTGACACTATAAAGAGTTTACGCTAAACTACGTGCCTGCCATCGAAAGTATTGATTTGCAATAAAAAAAAATATGTGCTTTTAATAAATTTAATCGAAGCGGGTAAAGCGGCTCGGGAGCTTTATCGACTGGCCGCTAGGTCCCAGTACAATCTTGTGCATCACAATGTGAAGTTCGCACTGTTTCACACAGTCGAATATTGTGAAGAGCTCAACGTGAACTAACCAATAAGCGATTTGCCAGTCTAATCGTTCTAACGTCATTGCATAACTCGCGTTGCTTTTTAAACCAATTATTTAATGCGCTGCATGCAATGATTTTGCACTTGGAAGCGGTTTCCGACAGTTTCCGATCGATGTCACGCGTGTGTAATGACACCGACTGAAAATGCGAATGGGCGTAATAACGCCGGCGATTTTTGTAAACTGCTCGTACGTCAGATCTAACCTGAGCAAAAAGTTCTCTACGTGAATGCAACGAGAGGGATAGCTTGCAGTAAAAAAATTATGAATCATTATTCGTACACGTTTCATCGAACTTCAATTTCGATATGTTCGACGTTGTCGCTTCTGTGTGCAACGTTCGTGATAATTGGTGTATAGGTTAACCAACTGCAGCGCGTCCATCAACGTTTACAATCTGTCATTTAGAATCGACATTTTGTAAATCGCAATGTAATATTATAAATAGAAATACAACGTTGACGTTCCGGTGGAAGTTGCAAGTCTTTTGCCATGTGTTTTACAATAATAAAATTTCTCGAAACGTTCCTGTTAATAATCAATATCAAATTTCGCAAATTCAGAGGTAATTAAGCATGCGATTCGCTTATACCAATTTTTATCAAAGTCTTTATTACAAAAAGAAGTGAATTAAACTTGAATTGCGTACTCAAATTTTACATTATGATAATAACAGTAATAAAGTGTTATCTCAACTTCTATAAGGTTACACAAATATTAACACTGCATACGTGTTATGATATTTTTATCTTAACTAGAATTTTTGTCGATTCTGTTTCAGCAAACGTGAGGAATGATATCAATACAAGTTTGGAGTAATCTTTAATTTGTGCATTTTAAAATCGAAGTGATAAGTAAATTTTGTTGAAATGTATTTATCATTAAATGCATGCATACTACATGCGAGAGATAATGTTTAGAATCGGTGTACATTTAAGTGTAACCTGATTGCATTTAAAATGCAAGCCAAGAAGCGCTATTTATTATTATTTGTAACATGCGCGTTTCTTGGTTACTGTTATTTTGGTGGTTATCGGTTAAAAAGTGAAAAGTGGACAGGCAGATCTCAGTTGCCTTACGAGCGATTGCCTTCGTATTTAAGTCTAAACGAAGAATTCTATGACAAGGATTTAAGAACGTCAAATGGGAATCCACCGGTGTCTCAGCGTATAAGACAATGTCGTATGGAGACTTGTTTCGACTTTACCAGATGCAAGCAAGGTTTTACAGTCTACGTGTATCCAGTTGAAGATGTGATAAGTCCCTTATACCAAAAAATATTAAACGTTATTACGGAATCAAGATATTATACGTCGGATCCTACAAGGGCGTGTATATTTGTGTTAGCCCTTGATACGTTAGATAGAGATCCATTGTCAACAGAATTTGTGCATAATCTTCCATTAAAATTAATGCGTTTACCATATTGGAACAATGGAAGAAATCATCTGATATTTAATTTGTATTCTGGAACGTGGCCTGATTATGCGGAGGAAGCGTTAGCATTCGATTTAGGATACGCGATGCTCGCAAAGGCCAGCATGTCTATCTTTAGGCACAGGCCGGATTTTGATATATCTATACCACTATTTGGAAAGCAACATCCTGAACGCGGTGGGGAAGCAGGTCAAGCACTAGAAAACAACTTTCCGAACAATAAAAAATACATTGCAGCTTTCAAGGGTAAAAGATACGTCCATGGCATAGGTTCTGAAACTAGAAATGCTCTCTATCATTTACACAATGGCAAGGACTTAGTGTTTGTCACGACTTGCCGCCATGGTAAAGCATGGAGAGAGTTACAAGATGAACATTGTCAGCAAGATAATCAGGAATACGATACGTTAGTATTGGTGCCAGGCAATCCAGACAATTTCATTGATTGAAAAATCAAGTCTAATATTTAATTCATAATTTCAGATACGATTACGAAATTTTATTAATGAATGCTACCTTTTGCCTTGTACCGAGAGGAAGAAGGCTTGGTAGTTTTCGATTTTTAGAAGCTTTAAGAGCTGGATGCATTCCAGTTATTTTAAGTAACGGCTGGGCACTTCCTTTTCACGAACGAATCGATTGGACGCAAGCTGTTATATTTTCTGATGAAAGACTGCTACTTCAAGTAAATAAGAGTCAGATAATACTTGTTGCTATAATAATGATAGAACGAAACTATAAATAAACATTAATTTTTTAGATTCCAGACATAGTACGGTCTGTGTCCAATGTGCAAATCCTAAAATTACGGCAGCAAACACAATTCCTATGGGAACGATACTTTTCGTCGATAGAAAAAATCGTATTTACAGTATTTGAGGTAACGTCGCAGAGAGAAACAAAGATATATCTAAGGAGACGATTTCCTTGTTTCGTTTGCTAACGACTAATTAAATTTTCAGAATATTCGCGAGCGTCTACCCTGGGAAGGTACTAGAGAGAAACTTGTATGGAATACTAGTCCTGGAGCATTAGCCATATTGCCGCAATTCGCGGATAGTCAGCAAGAACTACCGTTTTCGAAAAGCAATCCAGGAAACACCTTCACTGCCATCATCTATTCGCAGTTGGGATCCACTGCAGTTCTGTATCGTTTGCTTAAAAGTCTCGCAAAAAGCAAATACCTAGATAAGGTGAGACATTCGCGTAAACGATACCCACCTGCCGGTGTGTTTGACATCGAAATTAATGTCTGTTATTACACTTCAGATTATTCTTATGTGGAACTCGGACATTCCGTTACCAAGGAGACCACGGTGGCAAGGGATCAAAGCGTCAATACATGTTATTACTGTCGATGGTATATCCCAACGTTTCTATCCTCATCCGTTAATCAAAACTAGTGCCATATTATCTCTAGACGAAGATGCCACACTGAACACAGATGAAATTGATTTCGCCTTTAACGTTTGGCTATCGTTTCCGGACCGAATAGTCGGTTACCCAGCAAGGTCGCATTACTGGGACGATTCCAAAGTAAAACTAATAGAACTAATTTTCTTTGTTTGTTTAATGTATATCATGTTTCTTATACATGTCGTTTTGATTGCATAAAGCGTTCGTGGGGCTACACAAGTAAATGGACAAACGACTATAGCATAATTCTAACTGGTGCCGCCTTTTATCACCGCTACTATAATACGTTGTATACCGAATTACTGAGTTCGACGCTTCACAAGACTGTCGAGCAGTCGCAAAATTGCGAGGACATACTTATGAATTTTTTAGTAAGTCACGTTACGAGAAGACCACCCATCAAAGTAACTCAACGGAAATTGTACAAGGATACTACAGTGGCTGGAATCAGGTGCGTATTACATACTCTTATTACGCTCCTACGCAGTTGTTACCACTTTTACTAACATCCTTCAATATCTTTCTTTTGTATCATACAACAAATTTTCAGATCCCCGTGGAACGATCCAGATCACTTTATACAACGGCAAACCTGCATGAACACTTTTGTAGCGGTTTTCGGCTACATGCCGTTGTTACGATCCAATATGAGGCTTGACCCTGTTCTGTTTAAAGACTCAGTAAGCAACTTGCGCAAGAAGTATAGACAAATTGAATTAGTTAGTAACTAGAGTTATACAAGATATTTTATCAGTTACGCAGTTATCTATCCTCGGAATGGGCATCCTATATTATAGCCTCTCGAATATTTCGAATATATAGTGGCGCATACTGCTATTTACGACTGCGTGCGCACTAGAGGCTATTCTAAATGTACAGGGAACACTTACATCGTTGTAAGTTTGAAACCACTGTATTTTAAGTGGTTGCCGGGCAGCAAATTAAGAAGGTCTTTCATTCACAAGGAATGCCGATGTTCTGCGCTTTTATGTATTCGCAAATCAATTTTTGTACAAAATACGATGGGGTATCTTGTGAAATGTTCGAATTCGTAACGAGCCGCGGCATGCAACCGTTTATTGTGTATATTGCCCCCCGCCCCCCATTAATTGATGTACATACGAATCGTTTTATAGTTATTAATAAAACGAAAAATTGTAAAAAAAAACGAACATTATTTGGCAAATTATTCGACTTTTAGAACCGACCTTTGGAAGCTATTAAAATCGTAGTCAATTGAAGTCAAATTTATCAAACGCTTA
Source organism: Holcopasites calliopsidis (assembly GCA_023838395.1). Classification (NCBI taxonomy): domain Eukaryota; kingdom Metazoa; phylum Arthropoda; class Insecta; order Hymenoptera; family Apidae; genus Holcopasites; species Holcopasites calliopsidis. The sequence goes on from JALHAQ010000011.1 coordinate 1,708,415, forward strand.
CTTCTCTCTAATCTAATTGAAACAATAATTATCGTGCAGAAAATATTTTATTTAAGCCAGGGGAAAAATTATAGCAGCGTCCGTATTGCGTGTTGAATAGTAGCCTCAGGGATCGCTTTATTTAATGCAAGATTAAATGCTGCGGACTACCTGGGAGTTATTCAAGATAATTTCGTTATCTTTACATTTCATTTTTTACGGTCTGATGAATAGTTGATGGGCCGTTTTTTAAACATAGCAGCAGTTATTAGTCGTATCATTCGTATACGTTTGCAGGAAGTTAACGTTCGCTCCTGTTCTGCGCTCATTGCTGCAATAGACAAGCGTTTACGTAAAACAATTTCATTTGTTTCCCAATCTGTGCACCGTACGTACGCTCATAGTTTCTCTATATATTCGTGGCACAGATTATTCGTAAGTCGTAATCAAGTACGTATAGAAAGTATTTCAAGGTTTTACGCATTGTTATACACGTACATATGTATACACGCGGATGTTTGCGTATTTTTGTTCTTTCACTAATTACGTGTACAGCTCGATCCCTCTCAGGAGACTTTTGAAAGGAAGTACGAAATGGCTTGTGATAATATCACAGGTACGTCTAGTCGTTTACATTCATCTACATATATTGGTACGTCCGAAGGAAAAGTAAATGATCTGCATAAGTCAAATTTGACATCGCGTTTGTGTTTTCCGCGATAGAAGGAATAACAGTAATGTACATACGTTCATAATTATCATGTGATATATTCGTAATTATCGGAGACAGAATTGAATAGAACCGTGTAATTCCACCAACGTTATTTCTTTATCGCGATAACGTTGATATGCCATGTTATGGGAAATGTTATATTTTGTATCGTATCGCTAATCGTTTCGGTAATCGGAGGGTCGGTGGGAACCAAGAGTTTTTCTCCAATAAACATTTTGCTCGTTAATCGTAATCTCTACTCGATCGAGAGAATTCATCGTCGCGAAGAAACTTGATTCTTCATCCCTGCGTACCCTCCACCTTAAAAATTTAAGTTCGGGACTGTGCAAAATAATTACTATTGCTCTAACAGAGTAATTTGCGATGGCGTTGCCTTTGTCGCGGTAGATATTAATCTTTGATTCTAACAAAGGGATATTTTAAAGCTAACATTTGATCTTTCACTTAGCGAATCGATGGTTCTCACGAATTCAAAGCTGATTATCGGTGTAATCTTGTTACGTCTAAGTAACTCTTGTATTTGAACAAATATTGGTGATTTTGTATGACCGAGAAAATAAAGTTTTTATACAAACTAATTCGTCCAATAATTCTTTTTATTATGTTCCCATTTATGCATCATTCGATTAAATTAGTGCCCTGGGGCCACTTATCAAAGACCCGCCGCATTGTCACTGTACAGTGTTTAACGAAATCTAATGCCCTCTTAAAGCAAAAAACAAACACACATGGGGACCATCAAGAAGGGTGCAGGTATTTCAAGCGTCTTTATCCCGACGCATATCTAGGCGATCTGAATCAACCCTCGGCGTTTCGTAAGCAGCGGGGGAAAAAAAAGCGCAGGGATCAACGTGAAACATTTCTCTCGCTGGCTGGTCACGTAAGCCGAGAATGGTTTCAGGGTTGCCCGATACGAGAAACGGAAAAGTCCGACCGAAGGAAGGCGGATTCGGTGGTGGAGGACGGCCGGACCGATCGGTGGTACCGGTACCACCATCGGTCGTTCGGTGATTGCGGGCACGAGGAATGGTGGTGGCCACGCGATACAGTGCCCAACACTCCCTTCTTTGTTGCCGCTTTGCTAGAAAGGTGACTATGCCAAGAAGACAGGAGGTATTGAGCACGCCTTGCGTATACCCAGTTACCTTTCTCTCCTCGTGACCGTAGCATATGTTTCGCGACGTCGATGGAACTCGCGCGGCTTTGAACAGAGCTACACCGAAGCTGCTGCTTCAGTTGTCTCCTTCCCTCCCCCTTTCTCCCGTTGGATTTTTACCGAATTCGTGGACCAGAGGAAACGCCAGACGAAGTTTCGGTCAGTGTTCGTTCGGCCGGGATCGAGCTCGGTAAAAGCGCGATCCACGAAAAACGAAAGGGAATCGCCGCGGCAAGAACGGCACCGTGCACAGTTTGCCCGCCTCGCGCGATCTCGCCGTTTCACCGCTTATTCATTTCTCATCGAGTACAAGCTCGCGAGAATTTTCACGCGTATGTGCGTGGATCCTTTAGCGTTCGACTAGCAAGAAGCTTGCGTCGCCGATTCGGTTGAACAATTTTCTACCCTGCGTGATATCGTGGAACGACACAGCGAGGGGACCAAGATGACGATGATCGCTAAGGGCTTGCTACTCCTGCTGGCGGTCTTGTCAACGGCGGGTGAGTATCTGATATTTTTGCTTCGAATTTAGCCTTTAGTTCTTCTTCCCGTTTTATTCGGGGGTCTAATAAATCCGAAACGTTATTATCCCATTGCGAGGCAATTAAGTTTTTGCCGGGTAGAATTGATTATGCATTCTCGATTATGCAACTATTTTTTACATTATTTTCTTTTATTGTTCGCATCTTTATTTGTTTCGTGTGGCATGTTTGATGCATGCAAAAGTAAAGGCCGCTTCGGAGCGCGTTTCGCGCCGCGGCGTGTTTAAATCACTCCCGAAGGCCGAGGAGAAAAACCGATCGTAGACGTGCTCCGGTGAACGGCGCGCCGACACAAATTCGTTTTTAAACATCTCGAATATTTTTCATTACATAACGCGCAAGTGATATTTCAATTCGATCCGTCGGGAACTTTGAGAAAAACAAGGATGTAAAAAAACAGCTCCCGAAATCGCGAACAGAGCATCTAATAGCTTTTTGTTGCTTCGACGAAACAGAGAAATTTGCACTCGCAAACGATGCCTTTAAAGCATAGCGATATTTATCATCGATGACATGCTAGTTGGTTCGCATCAGCCGCGAAAATGTCGGTTTATGTAACGCTCGAATCGTTGGATAACTGGTACACGCGGAAATCAGCAAGGCACCTTTTGGTCCCCGGGGGTGTGCCCCAAGGGTGCGCTGAAACCTCTCTTTTTCTTACCGTTCCTGGTGGTAACCAAGACCCGGACGAGGAGAAATGTTAACAGCGTTGTAGTACATTTCGGGGAACACGGTTGACGGGCTCGCTGTGGAAACGATACTTTTGCGAAACAATTCGCCGGAGGTGCTGTCGGCGCAACGGGCAGCCACCATGGATAGAATCAGAAATCCATTCCCATCGGCTAACAAGGGACTTGCACACCGTAACGTAGATACGTCCGCCTGTGAACTTTGATTGGCTGGAGCGATATTAAATTATACCTGTTGAGCAATCGATGCTTTTATAAAAAAAAAAATTGTAGGAACGAGATTCGATCCGTTTGCTCGCAGGTGTTAACCCCTTGTGAAAGGCTATCACTTTTTGATTAATCACGCTTCCTGCGAGTCATTCGAGAAGCCACGGAACGATCGAACAACGTTAATGCAGCGTCGCGTCCCTAAGCAGGATAATTACGCGCGACTTGACGCAGCACCGTTAGCCGTGCACCTTCTCCTCGGCTCCGTGGTGATACGGCAACGATAACGCTTTAATAGAATGTAGGGACCGATGGAATCCGACCTTCGACGGTGGTTTTGATACTTTTTTCTCGCTAGAGATACACCGCTACACGGGATGACGAGGACGTTATCCGTGGAAACAGCTGACCGCCGCAGCCACGTGCCCGCGCTACGGGTATTCAGATTTATTCGATCCTCCGCCGACCGTGTTTCGCTCGATCTCGTCCGATATAAATTGCGGACAAATTAGAATGAGTTTCTCTCTGCGCGGGGCAGACGCGTGAACGAAATGTATGTATGCAAACGAGCAGGCGTCTCGCCGTTCTGGGCTGATTCGATTCGGGATTTCGTTAACGAGATGAACTCTCATCTGCGCACGAAGGAAAAAGGTAAACTCGCGAAGACCGGCTTTTGCAAGAGGAAGGGGATAAGCATCGTGGTTCTCGCCGCTGATACCATGACGAGAAGCCGCGGTATCGCGAGTCCTAGGATCATGGAAGTGGATGCGGTTTCACGCGTAGGCGCTACACGCCGCGGTATCGTCTACCACTATCGAGTAATTTACTGTCAGGACGCAGTTTACGCCCCGTAATTTATCCGCCCCCAATCTTAACCGCGGCGTCAAGGACTCGGCTAGAAATATTACCGAGATTACGTTTGGGTGGTACAGGGTGCGGCTCTCTTCGAGCCGGGTAACATTCTTCAAAAAAAAAAATATGAATTACCTCATGACTTCCCCAGCTTTTCCATTATCATTCTTAGATTGCCGCGATCTCTCCCTTCCTCGGAATTACACCTTCGAATGAAATACGTGATTCCTCACTCGGGATACCAATGGCGAAAGAAAAAGACGCCCTTATAAAAATCTGTACGACTCTTCGGTGACAGGATTCGAAGCGAAAGAGAAATCAGCTCGTTAGCTGTTCCAATTATCGAGAACACAAGTTGTTACTCGTTCGCTCTACTCGGAGCACCGGCGACTAATTTTTCCTAATGAAATTGTTCTCGAATTACCAACCTTTTCCAAAAGTTGCATTACAAGTGCCCTATACCACGAGCACTTGCGCCCGTCCAATGTCCAAGGAACACGATACCACGACCAGACGCGTTCCACGATTGTTATCCTCTGTCCAGGATCCTAAGCCCGCTTCCCAGCACTTTTACCGCACAATCATTAGAAGATCTCGCGAAAAATGTTGTTCCTTACGCGAGCAATCATAGCCCGTCGTATTTATTGAAAGTTCAGCTGAATCGGTTATAGCATAAAACCTTGTCTCGTTGCGCATCGGATGGTGGTCGCCCATGGTGCATAAAATTGTTTCTCGCTCTCGTCGACGACCACCATGGAGAACGTTACCGCGAGAACATTATGCGCTTAGACATTTTTCACGGCGTTACACCGGCGACGGTGAAATTTCACGGTGATACACCGCGAACAGAGCGTTCCCCGAGGATATCCGATATCGCATGCTTGTAATTCCGTTTGTTAGCATGCACGGGGAACAAGCCTGTCCGCTCGCGTCTACCAGCAAGCTCGCCGCTTTGTGTCGCGGCGAAACGTTCTACGGCCATTATCCTTCCCTCGGGATTCCATCAGCACCCACACCACTGCTTGCCGGTTGTTCGCAATTACCAGGAGAATTTACCGCGACGTACATGGCTTACGCCGCGAACAGCGGCGCGGCGTGTTGTTGCCTATTAGATTCTCCCCGCCGCGTTATCCGTCGACGTCCGCGCTGCCCTGTGGCCCTTGCTGCTCGCCAATTACCCCAAGGATTTACCGTGGCCAATGCACCGATATCAGTGCATCCACTCCGACCACAATTATCCTTGGACCGCCGACTGGTTTCATAGCCGTCCGCGCAATAACAACAACGGAAACTGTTCGTCCAAGGGAAAAGAAAATCGCGCAAAGAGGAAGGTGCTCGAAGGGTTGAAGTCTGTGCGTGGCTCGTTAAACTTGGCTCGCGCCGATTTACTGCCGGACCATTGGACGGACAATGGAGCCAGTCGGGGGGATGGTTTGCGGCGCGGGTCAAGAATTTTATGCGCCGCAAAGAAAACACCCACGGGTACGCGAGTTGCCAGGGATGTCGGAGCTGGTTCGATATGATTTAATACCGAACAATTGCCTGCCTGCATCGTAAACGAGATCCTGTTCAGGGGAACCGCATAGTCTCGGCGTTATCTCGAAATCGACCGGGGTGGCGCAACGCGGCTGCTCCATTAGCCTTAGGAGATATCGACGCGCGATTTCATACACCGTTATTTGCCATTGTTTTTCAACGGGCGTTGTTTAACCTTTCGGTTCGCGAACAGTGCGCATTATCGCCGCGGATAAAATTGTTGCTCTCTTGCTAAACGCGAAAGGATGCATCGACTTTGAAGGGTTGCGAAATTCGTAGCAAAGATGATGCTTGTAATGAATTTTGCGTAATGAGAATTCCATCGCTTTCACGGTCACCCGAGCCGCGCGCACTCCTGCCACGTGCATCTCCGTCAATCGTGATCGATTTTCTAGGTATTCAGGCAGGTGAAACGGAGGTAAACGTGTATTAAGGACACGTGCGTTCGCGTACTACGGCTGCAGTTACGTTCCGTGCCCTCGAAAAGCCGCGGCGCATCGAGAAACGAGGTTTCACGTTCTCTTTCGCCAACACTCGCGTGGCATCCTTACGGTAGCTAACTTTTGTTTTCACCGGTAGAAGCAACCGGGACCCGCAACGAAATCGAAACGGTACGATTGCGACGATTAAGCATTCCGCGTCTCGTAGTCGAAATACTTACGCAATTACCAGGCACCGCGCTACTAGTACAATTACTCTGGCCAAACTGTTCATGAAAATTAATAGCCTGTCACAGAAACCCCTTCCACGTTCATTTCACGAGCCTTTCTCGCCTTCCGCACCGTCAAATAATTTTCAAACGAAATCGCCTGGCAGGAATGTCTCCCGCGTTCCGCGAGGAACAATAGCCGACACGATTCCGTGGATGACAAATCAGCATCCTAAGGCATCTTCGAAGCTTCGATTCATGCGAACGAAGTACGCGACGCGTGTCCTGGAAATAGTCGAGGGACAAAGTTTCACTTGGTCGTCGGTGCCCAAGGCAGGGAACATTGAAAGACGCGAGAACCAACGGAAAGCTACTTGTACTCGCATCACTTTCGCACGGGCTAGCGCGCTTCAGCAACGATAGCGAAAACGACATGATAGATGCCCCGTTACGCAGCAACGCTTCGTCATGAGAAACTTTGCTCGCTAGAATCTTGGATGCTAATGACAGAGTGTTGCGACAGTTCGGTCAATCTTCTTCCAGGATCCTCCACGAAACCGAGAAGCTTTCCTACGCGTAGATAACGTTGTTAACCATCCGGCATCAATTTTTCCATTCGCACTTTTTGAGAAATTTCGCAACTAATTTCCTGTTGCCAATTGTGCCGAAACTGGTGCGTCGATAGAAATAATTGGCTGCTTCTTGCTAAGCACAGCGCGACAGAGGATTGCGATTTTCTGCTGCTTGAAGATACGATTTCCGTGGCAAGTGAAGATCTTAACTCGGTAGTAATGACCTGTAGCCCGCAGGCGCAGCGTGTTAATAAAATTGTGCAATGAGATAATCGCTGGGAGCCGAACGAAAGAGGATGGATCGACGCGAACACGTAGGAAATGCAGCCGCGATCTCGCGGCTCGACTCTTCCTTGGTAATTATTGGCACACCGGGCAGCCGATTCGCGTTTACACGTAAAGAACGGATAATCACCGACAGCCACCCGATGCCCTATTACATAATCGGCGAATTTCAAGTAAAACGCTAGAAACTCGAAACAATCAGCCAGCCTTGTAGCGGCTCTTCTCTGAAGGAAACATGACAAACCATGGTTTACACTAGTCAGACCGAAGGCGATCGTTACTGGTTAGAGAAAGGTCGTAAAAGGCTTAAGAAATTGATAGAAACCGTTTGACCAGCTAGAAATCGGAAGGGAACAGTTTAGAGATCGTAGAAAATTCCTGATTTAAATACCGGCGACTTGTTTACCGAACTAACGCAAATGCTACAAAATTTCGGCCAGACGAACGCCTCCGTGCTAAAGAAAAAAAAAACGGGACGCGATGGATCAGCACGGATGCTTGTGGGATTACTTTCATCGCAGCGTAGACAGCGTGTGATCATCAAGCTAGAGCTCGCGTTGCATCGTCTAATTAATTAAGGAATCCACGAAAAAGAATTGAACGCGATCCTCGGTTGAGATATCCAGCCGTGTATCCGGCCGATTGCGTTTTAATCGCCTACACAACCGCCTTTTTTCTCCGTCGCTGCTTCTTGTTGGCTCTTTCTTTCTGGAGAAATTAAAGATCCTCCTGGATTTGGAACGCGTCATCATCGTTGGCGCCGCGATAAATATTCGAAAACGACTGCCGCGTCGCTCTTTGCCCGAATTGGGAGGAATTTCAGATATTTGTATCGTCGCACGACTTTGTCCGCTCTCTTTGCATTCCTGTGTTTTCGGAATCCACGTAAAATAAAATGTGTTAACTATTAAAGGAGCCGGTTCAATCTGACCCCGGTTCTCCAAAGAGACCGTCACAGCTTCGCTACGATATCGCGTTCCTTTCCAAGGCGTGGAAACGCGAGCGTATGATTCGAAGGCTTCGCGTTGCCCTGTCACCCACAACCCCTTCTTCCTTTCGCACTATTAAAAAAAAAAAATTATAATAATAAGGAGCGCGGTCTGCGTTTCAAGGTTGACGGCTTGCTCTTTCCCTGAAAGTCCTCGTAAACAGCTGAGAGAGAAAGGGTAGCATACGTGCTTGCACTCGGAGATTTCTGAACCATCTAAAAATATCTTGAACCCGGAGTTCGAGTCGTCCTTGCTAGTTTCCTTTGTCGTCCATGCGAACGTTCCGACCTGATAACGCGGCTACACGCGCCGCGGCGATAATTATGAAATTTTCTCGCTTGAAACTCTCCAAAGGATGAGATCCACCTTAAGCGTCATCGAAAGTTATTCGAGTTTTCATTAGTTGCTCCGTTATGAGTGGGCTGCGCCGAAAAACACCTTGCCAATTTACGAGCGACGTTTTGCTTTCGTTTTGCCACTTTGAACTTTGTTTATTGCTCTACACTCCGATGAGAGGATCCTTCAGGAATGCAGAGCAGAATTTTCGCGGAGGCCTGCATTCGTATTGCTTATCTCGGCCGGCGGGATGTGAAACGTAAGTGCAGGTCCTTCGAGGACCGGCCTCTACCTTTCGCCACCGATGCAAATTTCGGTCGACGTTGACGACCTCGATAAATCATGCGCCAGAATGAACGACCGACCCCGTAAAAAAAAGACAGTCGCTCGAGTATCTGACCTTCGTTTACGAAAGCCGGCAGCCGGTCTTGTTTCCGGGCACCCTCGGGCAGCAGCTTTTGGATTGAGCAACGGCTCCGATGGGTGTTCTGAATTCTAGATCAATTCGCGGCGAGCAACCTTGTCCTTTCCAACTTCGTCTACTAGATTGGGCATAACTGGAGGAACAACGCCGAAATCGGTTGACGTAAACGGAAGTTTATGTCTATTTGCGTAGGAGCTACGATGTGGAGATCCGCTTTCGAGGGCGGGCCGAATGTTGTAATGGAAATTAGAGTAATCCGAACAATGAAGTACCATTCTTATTCAATTAAGAACGGAGCTCTCATCTTTTAGAAAATACAGGAATCGGTCGGCCGACTTCGTTTTAACGGATGTATCCGGGAACGTTGGCCAAATCGTTTATGAAGAACAAAGCAGCCACGATGTTGCAAAGTGGGCGAGCCGGAAAATCTAATCGGTGGCAAACAGTCGACAATAGGCGCTATACCGGAGACGGTAAGAAGGCGTGAAACGATCGAAAGGGTGGGAGGGTTGTTCCTTTCGCGAGTGGCCGCGATCGGCAACGCGAAACCTTGATCGATCCGTGGGACCGATTCTGCACACTCCCACGGAAATCTGACGGTGACCGTATACAGCATTAAGAGACACGCGTGGCGCGTAACTAGCGTGTTAGCACGCAGGCCAGACCTTCTACTCGTAGAAAGGCGAATTAACTCGGTTCCCCGACGTCGCACGCGCGCGTCGGTGGTCTCCTTCCATTTTCTCCACCTCCGACGGAGGTCTGAGTCTGATTTCCTTTCTGTACGCATCGAAACGCCAATTACGTATCCCGCTCAAGTTAACTCCTCGCGGTTCCGACGATATCATGGTAAATGTCGTGGGGATCGTCAATGGTCATTTTTCTCCCGAGTATCGTGGCGTAGGGATTAATGGAATGGAGATCGATGCACCGGAATAGCAACGACCTTAAAATGCATACGGTACGGTTCCGGTTTCGATCCACTGTGCGTACACCCGGCCACCGGAGAAAGTAATTACGATTATGCACGCGTGTTATCTCCGGAACGTAAATCTCTTCCACGGTGAACGGTGTCTCTCACGACTCCGCGTCTGTCTAGAAAACCCCGTATGATATAACTTCATGGTCGAACCAGATGTTGAGAAAAAGGCACAGGAACGGCGCAGCGTACTCGATGTTCCGAATTGCCAGTACGTGCGTAATCCGTTCACGGAGAAAGTTCTATTTCAGTGCACACACATGGATTAGAACTGTCGGTAGCCACCGATCTAGAGAGTGCAACATTTTTTCCCTTGCGCTCTGCATCGTGGACTAACAAGACCCCCCTGCAACGATGCTCAATCCCGGTGTGGTCCTTCATTGAAATTCTCGACACGAACGCGTCACGCAGGTCGGCCAATGTTAATAACGGCGAACGGCCGGCACGGGATATTTTGGTCGCGAAATAAATCGACGTGACGGGTCACGATTTACCTTTGCATATCAGCAGTCGCCGCTGGAAGGACGGCTTTCGCGAGAAATGTGTCGCAACGAGGCAGAACTCGTGCGGATCACTCGCGAGCGTATAAGGCAGAACGTGCTTCGCCCGTCGACGATATATATCTTCGGCGGATTTCTCGCGTCTGAAAGGCCTTCGACTGACCCTCCTGTTATCGAGGGGATGCATCTCGTCGTCGAGCGAGCGAGCGCATCGTGGCAAATATAGGCATGCCGTTTGCATGCGCCCCGTCTAGCTCGTTGCACGTCGACACCGCCTGGCGGGTGCGATCCGTCAGGATACGGGATCGTTGGGCAGCCGCGGAGAACGGGAAAAATCGGTACGCGTACACGATCGAGAAATATGCGAACAGCGCGCGCAAACGAGTTACCGGTTCTCCTCAAGAAAGTCCTCGCGACTTTTTAGTCGGAACCCCAGGCAGAAAGGTTCTGACTCGTAAACCACAATTACGATGTTCCTTTTTCTTCCCGAGAGGGATCAATGGAAAGCAAGGATATCTCGTGTTACTTTCCTGATTCATTAGTCATCGTTGTTAACACCTGAAAGCACGCGCGGGATGTACGCTTTTTGCCCTGTCGCGCGCACAGAAACGCGTAATAAATTTCTTCATCCTCGCCGCTAAATTGTCGAGGCGTTTCTCTGTAATCGTGATACGCAGAACGATCTTTCTCGCGTGATCGGTGGCTGGTTTACTGCCCCTTGGGGTGGCTCTGTCCCAACAATCCCGTGCGAACACGTAATAGGAGTAAACGCGATAACTTAACACAGATGTACGGGTACAGCCGGCATTCGTGGAAGATATAGCTGAAGATCAGAACCGAGATGCACCGAGAGCTTAGGTATCCAGATGCAGTATCTCCTCTGAATTCATGAGCGAATGCCAAGAGTGGCGTATCAGCTCACGCTGTGGAGCCTTGAAACTGGTTTCCAGCTCGACGGATCCCTTTCTTCGCTTATCATGGGCATCGAACTTGCAATGATCGAACCCTGATAAATCATGCCTCGCGTTATTATTTTCATTTAGCAATGCAACGTACAGTACGGCTACTCATTACCATATGGTCGAGTGGATTGCACGCGAGTCCCTCTCGAATCGGCCGATCTTTATTGTACTGTCGCAATGTTCTCGCGATGAATACGATCTGACGTCAAAGAAGATCGAAAAGAACGGGGGAACGATGATTTCGCCAACGAAAGCCGCGTATCGCGGCGGTTGACCGCGACGGCAATGTCTTCGATTCTGCGAGTGAACGTTCGTGTCGGATAAGAGGCGGGTAACGCCTGTGGTATAGGTATTCCAGTAGCCTTGAGGCACGCGTTTCCAGCCTTTCCCTGGATCCCGATCGTTATTCTAATTGGCGATCGTCGCCGAATTCCGCCTGCTCTGACCCCGGACACGGTGTCGCGCTCTCGTGAAAGTGAAATCGTTGCGCCGCGCCGGACCGACGACGATAGCTTAACATACCGTCCAAATTTACGCGCGAGCATCGCCGGCGATCTGGGAGCGGATCGAAACACGGCGATGCTCGCGTGCGCTCGCCTGACTTTGATCTATTTTTCAGCGCACGATCGCGAGCCGATTGCATCACGGCGAAGCCTTTTGTGTCGGCGTCGCCTGCACGCTCTGCTTAATCGCGCTCGGCAAACGGACTTCTGGAAACGATGCGGAGCCCGATTGTGCAACGACGAACCGGAGGTTCTTGCCGGCGCGCGTAGCGCCGCATTACTTTTCATTATTAATGCGGATACTGGATATATGTATGTACGAGCGAATAAAAATCCCTGAGATCCGCGTCACGGTGAACTGAACTTTCCACCGACGAGATCGGGCAGAAGGAAAAAAGAAGTGCATTACTCGTTGCGCCATTCCGTTCCACGTAGGAGAGTGAATGCCACGGAGTTCCCAGGATCTGGATCGTTCTTTTGGAAATGCCTCGGTCGCACGAGGAAAATGTAAAACGGGATTGTTTCTAGCACCTCGTGGCAGCCGGGACGTCATTGAAAATTTACATAACGTTCGCGTAGCTTTCTCAAGGAACCGCGTTCCTTAAATCGCGCTCCCAAAGGGAGATGATCGAGCCCCTACTGCGCGCACACTTGTCTGACCATTTTCGCTCTACATCACTGCGCGCATGCCGCGAGCTTATCCAAACTACCAGCCCATAATACACGGTAGAATTAATCCCAGCCGTTCTAACTTGGTCAGCTGATCCAGCTGAAACCGAGATTCGAGTCGGCCGTGTGCAAACGTCCACCTGGTTACACGAGTCCGCGTGTTAGTCCGCTATGACTCGCGCAACGAAACGTAGGTGTGCATGTGCATCGATTACGTGGGTGCAGCGACGTCCACGTGAACGGGAACGTAACAGATCCGCCGCATCGATGAGAGTTCGACGAGAACGACAAGGATGAAGTAACTCGTATCCATCTCCACCCGATCCACTGCTGTTCCAACGATCCACAGGCCAATAGTTTCCTCACATTAAATCAAGGATGGCTAGTTAGCCAACGAACTCGAGCTTTCTTAGCCTTCACAGACTTCGAGCACAGTCCACGCTGCGCGGGTTGAAAATTAATTGGGACGAGAGATAGATCGGATCGATCGGAATATCCGACGGGTTATTTGTTAGGAAAGGAAGAGGGGGCAGGAGGTATTAGCCGTCCCGTTCGATCGCTACCAGCGATAGTGTCTAGTTTCGAATCCACGAGAATGCTGAACAAGTAGTCTAACAGTCCACGACACTAATAACCGCGAGGATGAGTAATGCTTAGAATCTAGCGGTTGTAATAGCTACCGACGTAGCGTGTAATTTCTATTCGTAGGTGGAACGGCAGAAGCGGTGCACAGGTTCTCGGGTAGAACCGTCGCTTTCCATAGAAAGTCTCGTCTTTTGTTTTCCTCGCTGCTGTCCCTCCAAAAGGCACAGAGAGCATCCAAGATCAACCTGGTATTACGAATTACGAAATGCGGCGCAACGTAACGTTACACTCATGCTCATTTATATCCGGGTCAGAAATGAAATCTCGGACGTTCGTGGCTAGTTAATAATGCCCGGGAGTATTCCCATGGAAAAGGGCCTCAGTTCATCGACGTCCGTTTATTGATTCCGTGTTGAACACTTGGTTGACACCATTCGTTCCGCGTTTGTATTGGTCGTAAACGCAAATAGGCTTTTGATAGAGAAACTTCGACTGCGTCTAAATAAGCAGTAAAGAGAAATAAGCGTGAAGGGCAGCAACGATGACGTAAGGCGCCCAAAAGTGAGTACGAATTTAGCATCAAGACGGTAGTTTATCGAGGTTGAGCGATGTAAATTCTCTTCCCAGCGATACAAGGACTGTGTCGAAATCTTGTATGCACAGGTGTTGCTAACATCTATCGAACAGCGAATCAGTCAAATATCATCGTAGCTATCCTTGCGTCTGCTGGCGCGACGTCTGACCACTGCCTGCTTCTTCCACTTGTTTCGCCCGTCTTTGCATCGCCTTATTCTACCTCTCGGTTTCGCAAGCCGCGTGCAAGAACACAAAGATCAGCCGAATTTTCAATGGAAACAAGCATCTAGAATTTACGAGCAACTTCCTGACGGATTTGCGCAAGGCGTCTGTCATTGTTTAGGATTTTCATCCTGTGCAACACGCCCGCGCTGTCTAGATTTCGGATCGTGATTCAGGACGCCGCGGATCGATCGAAAGCGAACGCCGCGATAAAGGGTATTGCGAATTCATGCAAATTTCCTGGGAAATTGCTCGGACGTTTCGTCTTGTCTCATCGCGAGATGAAAATCGCAACGGACACGGTGGGAAGTTTCAGGAAATTTTGAAACTAGCTGTGCGACTCGCGTTTCCACCTTTCTAACTCGCCGGCTGTTCGCGGTATGAAATGGCAAAGGTCAGACACGTCGCGCACCCCTGCAACTGCGTAACCTTCACGGCCGATCGGTACATTTCCACGCCTGTTATGCATCTCGTTCAACGAGATCCGCCGCATTGAAATTACGCCTTCGATGCATCAGATTGCGGGGTGGTGACTTTCAGAGTGTTCCATCTTATGCGGTCTACGCGAGATAACATTTCCATAGCGACGCAACAATGGCTTACGATGCTTCTCACCAATTTGCTTCGTACGGTCCACCGTTTTATTTCACCCCCTCGTCAACGGTGTTGAACACTTTGCGGAAGCTTTACCGTGCCTATGTGCAACCTTTTTCTTTCGTACTTTCTATGCGCTCTCTCCTCGGGTGACACCGTGCTCCCTCCGAATTGTTTCACCCGATGATCGAGTGATACCGATCTCGCGGTGCAGTAATTAATCGCCCAGTAGTGTCCCGAGCGGCGTAATCATGCTTAACGAGTTTGCGTTTCGCTTTCTATGTTCTCCCCTTCGTACGATTTTTGCATAACCTGAATCGCAAGGTTAAACAATCGCGATCGGTTACTTGGATCACCCACAGATTATATTCTGCGTCGCAACGCTATCATCTCGCGGGGAACAGCAGCCTCGCATGCGCTCGTTTCATCGAGGGTCTTTAATTAAGCGTCAAGAACCGCCGCCCACTCGACGCTTTGTGCCGTGTGAAGATCGGTAATTGCTCCTTCCGCGTGTAACGCAACAGGTACCTCGACGCTCGTCATTATCCAAGAGTCCAATCCGTCTAATCTCCGGACACACCTGCTGGTACCTGAATCAAAAATTCAGACCCGTATTCAGTTAACTCTAAGCCTTCCTCTTCCTCGCGCAACTATGCAGAGCTGCATTCGCAAAGGAGCCGCTAGCGACTTGCTAAATTATTCTACGAATCGATCATCGATGGATCTGCACAGATAACATCTGCTTTGTCTTCCCGTACCTTTATCTGCATTGCAGCGCAAAGAAATTCGCGTAAGGCGAGAGAGGATCGTGGGACTGTGGCACGAATGCCGGGGAGGTCGAGTGTCTTTAATAACGCCGAAGGATCTGGCGGATCGTGAGTGGGTGTTCCCAGGTGATCCGCAGGATGCAGGACTAGAACGGGGCGTTTACGGTTCGCCGTTACGTATTCGTGTCTGTCGGTGAAGCTACTCGTAAAGCGGCGATTAATCACGGTTAAAAGGGTAAACGGAACAGCACGCGGCCCTATCCCACGATGTGCTCGCGGTCGTAAAATTGCATTTCGCAAAATGTGCCTTCATTCTCGATTAATAACTGGAAATGCGAGCAATTAGATCGATAGGGCGTCGATAGCGGTCTAATTGGCCGTCCTGCGCGTGGGAAATTACACCGTCCTGCGTGTATAAAATGAAACAGCAATTTTACTATTCCACCGTCGGTGTCGGACGATTGATACAACTTCGGAAAGATGAACGATTAGGCAGGGAACAGCTGGTGAAAACACGTCGGTATCGCCGACTCGACGAACGGCGAAAGTGTACTCCACTTTGCTCGCCGCTAAATTATGCTCGACCCCGTACTTTTATCGGGATGCCTGGGCGTTACGAAATCGTGCTTGCCTAATTCTAATAAATTTATATACATATGTATATTGCCTACGCTGAGCGTTTCCCTAAACGTTGTCACTCCTCTAAGAGACACCGCGCGAACAATCGGGGAGTGCAAGCGTTTCGGAACAATCTCGCCTTCGATCGCGGCGAGTTTTCGACGAGACACCGTTACCCGATTGCACCTGCACGCGTCTAGAAGCAATTGATTCACTTGACCAAGAAGCCCGCGGCCTTGTAGCCTCTCTTTCACCCGAGGATTCTTCGCTTCGCGCCAGCTTCGACCAGGGAATCCCCCTCGGTCTGGCTAGAAAACGGTTTCCATGAACACGCGATGGCTTAACCGTCGAGGCCGACTCTCCTTCGTTACGCGATTTCACACGCGCATCGAAATCTCTTAACACCTGCTCGATCGCCGATCGAATGCCACGTTATCCACGTGTATTTTATCCACTCGTTGCTCAACAAACTCATACGAAACCTTCGCGCGTTAAAGGGGGAAGAAAAGAGTACGCCGACTTGCTGATTGGCGATGAAATAGGATCTCGAATTTTTCAATTCCAAACAAACCATATTGCGCAAAAGCATTACGTATCTGCTGAATATCAACGTACGCGGTGTTCACGCACGGAGATACAGTATGATGCACATCTTCGTGGTCCCTCATTTTCCAGCTACTTCTTCCTTTCGAGGTCGTTCTCCATCGTTTAATAACTAGAGAGATCGGCGGATGTTTCACCAAATTTACTGTTTCCGGTCTGTCACTGTTGCCCAATTAATAGATCACTATCTCTCGGCTTTCCTAGATGAACGGATCTCCTTGGAAAAACGTCTGCATACGATTTGCGGGAAAGGGGGAACCATAAGATAGATAGCCACGCGTGAAACACCATGGGTTTCGTAACACCGTAGCCAAAGTGTACAGATCATGCGAAAATCTGTGCTCCGATGCCGTGCCGGACGTAAGAAACTTCGGAATAAACGACACCCATCTATTACCTGGCGGCCAGTACTGGCAATGAAACTTTGAGCAAATCGCGCCATGAATCGTGCACTCCGGGCCTCAAACGACCAGCCAACGAGCCGATAGCTTCCACTTTTCTATGCTGTTTGCCCGATTCGCGAATACTTTTTGCTCGACGATCACGATTACGAAACACTCCCTCGCGCCTACTAATATTCCAGCTGCTCGAGGAAACTGTATCACCAGCCAAATGATTACACCTCCGTGTAGAAATCGATGGCAACGAACGTTAGATTCTATTATTTACAATAAGATTGTTTAATCATTTTGGGATCGGTGTTTGTTGTAAATATCAAACTACTTGAAATATTTACTATCTGTTAACCCAGGCTGCGGTTCATTTTCTAGCCAACTGTCCATGCTTCATTTAGTAAAAGACCGTCAGTTTCAAGGTTCCCCGTTTGCACAATTCCTGACAAAAGAATTCCGTGGTTAACAAGTTAATACGAGATTCGTTGCCCGTGCCGTGTCAGAAGAAGGAACTCCCCACTTCGGGCCTCTAATAATTATAGACTTTTCCTTTGCGTAATTGGACGTGCGGTCGATCCTGAAACGAAACCGGCTTGTAATCGAGCGTGCAGCCAGTTCAATCGTCTAGCAGCCCCGTTGAATCGTTAGGGGGCAATCAAATTACTCCGGGATTGCTATTAGGATTAAACGCAAGAGGTTCCCGAGTCGGAAGGAAAAAGTCTCGAGTCATTACGCGTATGTTTGACATGGAAATCGTCCCGATAAATCCAGCCGTGGCCGACAAAAGTGTTTGGAATTTAATTAGAAAATACCAACGAGATGCGATGGCCCCAAATTCGTTCGACGGAGATTTAATGCGACTCCCGTACGCTCGCGATATTACGTTACCGCATTCCTAGGTGCGCGCAGACGTGATTCGGGATTGTAGCGTGGAGAACGGTGTAATTGCTGCAGCAATGCGGCGTGCAATTGCGAGCGAGGCTATTTAATTTCCCCGCAACTCCGCGGACCTTTATTAATCTTGTGAAAGCTTTAGAATACAATATGGTTAGAAGCAAGTGCTGCATAATAAATGACTGTGGTTATCCATGAACGAGGTGTTCGGTTTAATTGTTTCGCAAATGATGATCAGCGGGATCGGAAGCGTACGTTCCTCTACGCAAGACTAATGGTGAATAACGTGAAAAATTGTACGTTCGGTTCGGAATAATCGGCAGATTTCCACGCAATATGTTTAGCAAAGCGGCGAAGTGGACACGCGGTAACCGCGAACATGTACGCGCCTTAAACTGTTTAAGTTGCCCGATATTATGCAAGCTGTGTTCCAGTTTTAAAACCCCGCTTCGGTATTCCAACTCACTTTCACTCATTCACCCGCCAACTCTTTTATCATAGCCTCTCCCTCTCGCACACTCTTCCTTCTCGGTCCGTCTCGTTGCCTTTCTGCCGGTCTCCGTCGTTCTCTCCTTGCCATTCGCATGACTTTCACTTCTCTCAACTTCGTAAGCCGTTCCTTCCTCGCCCCGCGTCTTTACTTGCAAACTTCCACTTGAAACGCCTTAGAAAACCGCGGCCGCATGATTAATGGAGTGCTCTCGGCGACATTTGTTGCCTCGGAAGTATAGACGCGAATCGTTTTAAACGAGGAATCTCATTCGCGTCGGTGCCTGATAGGAGCTGTCATTCTTTCCACAAACCCGAGAACGAACCCCGTCTCGAACATATTCCACGAACCAGCGAGATTGCACATTTTGCGACACCGGTTCAGTCACTTAGACAGCGGTCCGTATTGGTTTTGCATCGGCGACGATTACATCTTTCCCGAATTATCTTCCAAAGACCAGGAAAATCGCGGTTACATAAATTAGAATGTACTGGCGTTAATTGTGCCGCAAATACCGGTATCGTTAGAATTCACGACCGGTTAATTTGCATGCCCCGCGATCCGCCGTACGGTCCTCGAATGAAGAGTGACGATAGCACGATTGTTTCGCAGCCACGCATCGAAGAAGGTGGTCCCCGCGGATGGCTTTATTGTGAACGATTAATGAGACAGCGTTGTTTGCCGGGTAATACAGTTCTCACATTTCTGCAACATTCAATAAGGCTGAATGGTGTAACTTTACATCCACGGTCCCCCGCCGTCCCTCTTTACCATCCACCTCTGTTAGCGGCATGTGAAAATTCAGCGAGTATCTCTCTCACAAAACGAGCCCGCCAAAAACCGCAGCTCTTGCGAAAGCCATCTCGGCCGTTCAACGAGTTTTGTAATTTTTCATCACAATAAGCTGTGTACACGAGCGCCACTCCTCCGCTTATCCTCTATTATCAAGATTTTAATGAGGGAACGCAGCTTCCTGACTAACGAGTTGCTAACAGACTAGCTCGAAGATTGGAGAACAGCGTTCTCCAGAACGCAGGGATTGACGAGCGTCGAAAAACTGGAATGCCCGTCGAGGGTGGAACCACGTTTCATTTGACATTTAATCCTTCGCGGCAGAAGTGCAGCATTACTCGCCTTTCTAGAACGGTTGAAACTTCTCTCGACGTCGGCCGCGATGCTGGGACGCATTACACTTTACGCGATCCCGAAGCAAATGTCAAAACCTTGCCGCCTAGGGATGCGTTCGGGGAAAGAGGATTCTCAAAACGGTGTCGATTACGCGTTGGGAGAAGAGATCGGGTCGTTGCAGAGGAATTTCAATTGCTATTCCTGCTGCAATAGCATGAAATTGCATCGAGGACGTTGCGTTTCGCTTCGAAAAGATATCTCTCCGGATAACGGCAAGGTTTCTCATCGTAGTCCCGTATCGATACCCTCGAAAAAATGCTGTTCGAAAGCGAAAAGAGAGAAATTTAGAACTGGCTGGTGGATAGGGACGTCGGCCTTGATGACGCAGCAAGGTCGGTGTCGGTCTGGCCGAAGGTCGAGCAAGAGAACGGTACCAGGATGTTCGCCCGAATTCCTGTTTTCGCTGTTCCTTATACGCGTGATCCATATACATGTGTATAGCCGGGTCCGAAGGTATTCCGCTCTCCAGAGACCTCGCTTGTCTTCATTTCGGTTTTTTCGTTTAATATCTCGATAGTGGTTTCTGCGAACGACGCGTACTACCGTATCTGACGAAACACTGACAACTCGCGGACCTTACGAAAGAATTCGATATCCGCCCCATGCCTGGAGCGACCGGTCTAGATCTAATTAGACGCATTCCTTCTGATTGATCGCGCCTACGCGCGGTACTACGCGAACCCTTCTCCTCGAACGGCTTCGATACAATCGGCGTTTCCAATTACGAAGTTGCTTAATATTGGCGTACAAAAATTCATTACCGGTCTCGCGTGTCAGATGTGCACGGGGTCTAATGGCAATTATGTAAGCGCTTTGTTGTTTCCTCCTTGCTCATGGGAAGGCAAAGAAACACCGCGGGGATCCCGTGCTCCATGGTTTCACTTTGCCTCTTAACGGCATCCAGGGTAAAAACGTTGAGCCAGAAATACTTTCGATACACGTGGTTGCTATTACGCTGTCGACGTTCAATTGGAAGAAAATTCGGTACAGACAGGAATCGCGCGATAACGTTCGATCGTTAGCAGCCTGGACCATCACTCCAGATAAAGAAGAACACCATTCGAGCTTTTGGAAGAATGTCTTCGTTTCAAAACGCGAGCTCCTTCAGCTAAATGGCGAGGATGTAGAAAAAGATTTGCGTGCAAACGAGGGGACGTAATCTCGTTGTACAGACACGTATTCTCACGTCGAAAGTACAAGCGGGAATGGCGTAAGTCACGCTCCCAACAAATCAATTCGTCGCTCCAACAGTGGAGCGGTCCCACGATGAAATTGCGCTAGGAAACTTTAGTGGGATAATCGAATCCGCCGCTAGGCAAGACAATAGTGGAGCACAGAAACCATTTTCAGCCGTGGCATGCTGTTTAGCTGGTAACAAAGTGACACCGCAATCATTGCGAGACCCAACTCGTCGCGCTCGCCTTTTCATTTCACTTTTGCTCCTGATGAAATGTCGCCCGAGACCGCGGCGATAAACATTGATTACGAAAATTTGGCGCCGCCTAGCCGTTCCGTCGGGTTTACGGACAGTTGGCCGAGTTTCTCGATTACGAACCGAAGCAAGGTCGACCAAAAAAAATCCGGTTACTTGCTCGCTCTCGAATTATGCAATCCACGATTTTGTATACCGCTCACGTTTTTCGCTAGGGCGACTGATCTACATCGCGACGCCAGTGTATGCTGATAATTAAACGTACGCAAAACAATTCTCACTTGCAGATTGTCAACGGAGCATACCGAGAAGCGCGAGGGCGAGCAGAAACGAAGCAGCTTTGGAATTCGAGTGCCCCGAGGAGTTCGGATACTACCCTCATCCCCGTGACTGCACGCAGTACTATGTCTGCGTATTCGGAGGTGCTTTACTCGAGTCCTGCACGGGGGGATTAATGTACAGGTAAAATACCTTGGAAATCGCTGTACGAGCTTTGAAGTTAAAAGAAGACCGACTGATTCCATGGAAAAATTCCGCGGTCGAGTAACATCTTACTCTGTCGCGAATGCCGTCGTGAATCGTTTCTGTGAATAAGGGGGATAATTGATTGAAAAGATTGGCACACGTGCGAACGGAAACCTGGATACGACCCTCGGTATGGGTAAAGGCATTGCGTGATAAGTGCAATTTTATCGTGGTCTAGAAGGAAGGCGTCGG
This sequence comes from Holcopasites calliopsidis, assembly GCA_023838395.1. Taxonomy (NCBI): domain Eukaryota; kingdom Metazoa; phylum Arthropoda; class Insecta; order Hymenoptera; family Apidae; genus Holcopasites; species Holcopasites calliopsidis. The sequence goes on from JALHAQ010000011.1 coordinate 1,730,052, forward strand.
AGGACGCGATTACGATCCCGGTGCACACTTTCGATCTGGATTTACGATGTAAAAGGGGGTCGTAGCTGTATGCATAACCCTGGAGAAAAATCGGTATGCCACACCTCCTTCGACACGACGGCGCGTATAAACGAGTTCGCTACATAAAACCGGCCTGCACAGTCTAAGATACTCGATGGTAAACGCAGTGTCCAGTTAAGGATGCTCGTAAACTAACCTGGGTCACGAATTCTAAATTCAGCCGGTCTTCGAAAATGTTTCTAATCCTTGCAACGTGGAAAGATCGATCGGTGATCAATGCTAAGCGATATCGGGAGAATTAGCCTCGTCTTCTTTTCCTCAGCCACGAGCTGCAGACATGCGATTGGCCACGTAACGTAGGTTGTCCCGAGGGCGGTCTTCCCAGTAAGGAAGCCGAGGAAGATCCTCTGCTAGAAAGGTAAGCTTCCAACGATATTACGTGTTAGTCACAAAATTTGTACTTTCATTTTCCAACACACAAATTCGGTCTGATTTACTTTCGGATCGCGAGCACTTTCGGCAATCACGCCTTATCGCCGGACGTCCGTTGATTGCGCAACGGTTCGGCATCGAAAGTGATTGCGAAATGGGTGGCGGATCGTGATCGAACTTCACCCGTTCACGGAGGAGAAAAAAAAGTGGAGTAAGATCGATCGAAAGTGAGTTAGAGCGATCGAAAAGGCCCAGTCGTATTTTTTTTTCTCGTGCTGAGAGCTATTGCGGAGGCAGGGATTGATCAACGATCCGGCTGCACGCGAGAAAACAGCGCCTTGCGAGAATAAAAGCAGTGACGTCGGGAGCAGTTAAACGACAAACAGAACGCTAATCGACCGCGATTAACTACAATCACGATTCACTCTCTCCTGCTGTTTCACCACATCCTCCGCCAAACTGATTTCCACATATTAAACTTTCCTTCTAATATCTCCACTTCCTGTCTCCGTTCATGTCACTGCCATGCCGCGTAATTATCTCAAGGCCCTTCGAATCGTCAAAAGTGGCCCGGTTAGTCAAACTAAACCGTGCCGTCCAAAGGGATTGAGCCGACGATTCGTTGTTATATAACCGGGAACTAGACACACAATGAAGCTATCCGTCAGGTACGAGCTTCCTTGTGTAAGGAGAAATTAGGCAGCAAGACGGTCGCTGGCCGCTCATTAACGTATTGTGCTCAGGTAATCGGGGAGAGAAGCGATTTCTCAACCGTGCGCCAGTTCTCAAGCGCCCTTGCCGTTCCGGGCGACGTGTTTTCATGAAACTAGTTTGATAAGTCGGACAAATCGCCGAAGATATCCATCGATTACGACCCACAACTTTCTTCCATTTCGCTCGCGACTTCGCCGCATTTTCCCTTCGCCCAGTGCGCGAAATCGCGTGGATCTAGAAATCCATGAAACAGCTGCGGCGGTAATACAGGGGTCAGTAATTAATACTGTCGCAATCGTTTCCACGAAACCCTCTAGATCGGCAAAGATCGAGGCGCTTCAGGAGCAACGCCACCAGCAGCGATCGCAGCAACAGATCAGGGATCAGCAGCAGAGGCGTGAACAACAGCAACGTCCTGTTCAGAGGCAACAGATCGCTGCCACGACCACCCCAACCCCTGTACCACAGATCACCGAGAAGCAGATTCGTCAGAGGCAGCCGGTGAGGAATTATCACGAGGACGAGTACGAGCCAGCGAGCGAAGTGGAGAGCGACAGACAGCAACGGGTGTACAGAGGACAACCCTCGACGATCGGCCAAGTGCAACGGGACAGGGATGGTCTTCGAAGAAACGTGATTTCGGTAACTCTACGTTCCTTCGTGTTGCACCGTTTTAGACGTAACACGGTTAAGTATCGGTTTGCCGCTGCCTCGAAGACCCGACAAGATAACTATAGGCCAATTAGAGTTAAGCGCAGACCGATTGTCTAGTCTCTACGAGCCTCTGGGCTCCATTGGCTAAACAGGAAAACCCTGGTATTGTAGAAAAGACGTCGCGGAGGATTCATATTCACACGAGTTTCTCCATGATTTTCGACTGCTGAATCTATTCATAAACTATGCACAAAGTAGCTTGCGTCACTTCGGTATTCCTCCCGGAAGCATTACCTCGTTATACACGCGTGATGTCAACTAGCCGATCAAAGCGGAGACAGATTGCCGAGACGGTTCGAATTAATTACTCTATTAACCTTCCGCAGGAAAGGGAAAAGGAAAGCCTGGTGAGCACGCGTGCCCAAACGGAAGCCCAGTACAGGTATGTAAAGTCCGCTTTGAAATTGAGACGGTCCTGTGCGCCGCCTGTCGCGACCTTTTTACTCGATTTCTCTTTCGCCCTGGGCTCCTTCGACTCTCCGGTGCTCGCTTCGCTTTTATGTAACCCTAGTCTGAAGCTTTTCCAAGCTTCGAAGATTTGAACGCGCGAACCGCGAGTATAACAGTTTCTGCTTGTCGATCCCCGAATAGAACGCAAGTAACCCCGTCCGAATCGCCGAGAGTCGCAAAGATTCTTGCCTCCACTGCCAGTCCAGTGATCTCCAAGTCGTACTACAGCGATCCGGACCAGAGCTACCCCTATTACACAATTTATGACGACGACGTGTCCATCTACAAAGACGACGGTAAGCGGGCATCTAGAATCTCTTTCCCGCGAGGGAATGTCTCCAGTCGACGATGCATCGACAAATCCGCTTTTCTCTGCTAGATTACAATCAGTACACCGTGAACCAATCGGTACCCGTTCAACCGAGTGTCAAGATCAGCGAAGTGAACACGAAGCAATACCAAAAGCCGAAGAAGGTCGCAGTGAACGAGGCTGACAAGTACAACTTGAATCAGGACGTCACGGTGCAGGATTACGATATCTACGAGAATCAGGTACGACGGAAGGAAAGTCTTCTAACATCCAAAACACGTTGGATTATATTTATTATATTTCTGATTCTCCTGTGACGCAGGCTCAGCTGAACAAGAATAAGTTCCGCATCACCGATGAACAATCGTTCAGGTAAGAAGCTCATTATTAGCCGGAGCGGATGTTTGATATTACATACCGTTCGCGACGATATTCTTCGTACCTTCGGGCTATCTCCTCGAGCGTGAAGCGACAAGAAAATTGCCGGTGTAATCGTGTAAAACCTTGCCTTGAGCTTTCATCGGCATTTCCTTGCTATTCTCGTAAATTACATTTCTTGCGAACGGAAGAGGGTATCGATGCAACTTTGTTGCGATCGTGGGGGTCCGCTGTCTACCGGTATTCAGTGAAATGCAACGAAAATGAAGCGGCTGGGGATTGATTAATTAATTAAACGTCACGTGCGCGCAGACCGAACGTGCTCAGCCACCCCGTCGTCCACGTGACAACGCCGAACGCTATCGTGGACACGTTCATCCCCTTGACGACGACCACGCAGCCACGGACTACCACCAGCAGACCTTACACGGTCAATGCACCCAGGTATAAAGCAGCCACGTCACTCGATTGCCGATCGTCGTTGTCCAGTTTTTTTTTTCTTTTCCAAGTTATGCAACGCCAACGAGAACTGGACTCCCAATGTCCGCAGTCGGTGACTTTGATCAATATTATTCCTGCGAACGCGACATTATTTCACGCTTTCTTCGAACGCCCGTTAAAAAAACACTAATTCCTCTGCTCCCTCGGTACAGCGTCTTTAGAAATCTGCCCGGCGTTTGCTCAATAGCACTAGTTACGATCGGGAATCATTCTATCCGTGTGTTACTCGAACGCGGATCTCGCGGGCTAGATCGAACGTGGACGTTGATTGAGCGTAAACGCGGCCGTACGCGTTTACTTGTATCATGTACTGGCTAGCAGCAGTTCGTGAAAGTAGTGGTGGATTGATCGTAATTGAAGGCGAGAACGAAGAGGCCGGATGCGTCCGAAGAACAAGTTTCTCGTATCAATAATGTGTTCGATTGCGTTAAAAATTTGTTCGTCCTAGGTGTAGAAGAAAGAAGTAGTATAATAGCTATTTTAAGCTTTATATGATATCAATTTATGATTCCTTTGGTCTATGTTTTTTTTTTTTAATAGCCAATCGTTTTAATTTCCGTGAGTAGAACACAGGAATGGCCTTGCTATGTCTTCATCGACCAAGACCCGATTTCGCCCGCCACTGTATCTATTCCGTAAAACGAAGCGCTCGCTTTCTCTCTTGCCGGACGAACATTTTCCATTTGTGCTCCGCCGGAAATGCCGTCAATTTTTCGTTTTTTTTTTCTTTGCGCTCCCGCTCCTGAAAGTGCTCTTCATGGTTTGCCCCGATTTCTATCTAGCTTCTTTCGTATCTTCAATCCTATCCTGTGTTTTTCTTACAGCCGAGGGCGGCCCCAGCAGGTCAACCGTGGCACGGCACCACCGTAAGTTGCTCCCGTTTCTTTCGGATGCTCGATGCACAACGATGTTGCAATACGTAAAAAGAAAAAAATATAATTACGTAAATTCCGGGTTCTCAGACGATCGCGGCCAACATTGAAACCGTCCACGGAAATCGTATCGAAAGCGCAGGAGTTCGTCGACATCTACAGGTACCCCCCAACGAGGCCGTCTCCTATCTATCCGACTCCTCAGGTCGACAAACCCGCGGCCAAGTGTCGCAAGGACGTTTGCTTGCTTCCCGATTGCAGCTGCGGCGGTGCGGACATTCCAGGTAAGCGCACCGCGTGCGGATATTCCCTGATCGATTGTACGGACGAAATTGGTCCGCGGAAAGAGGTCTGCAGGGATCGTGTGCACGAGGAGACATCGAATGGATATCGTCGAAAATGATAGGACGCGAGTGACCAAAGTTGCGCAAGCATACACGCGCCACGAATGTTAAGTTTAACCGATCGCGAATCGGTTTAGCAGCCGCCACCGTGACTTTCTCCGATTCTAACGTTACGCATAACCGTTCCGCGGACCGCTCGAAAGTGAAACAGATCCGCTTTTACCGTTCGCGATTATGTATGCGCCTTTTCGAAGGTTCCTCGAAATCGAGAAGCTTACGCGTGACGAACATTCCAAGGAGTCTATCAATGTTTATTTTCGTCTTTTTTTTTGTAATGGCATCGACAGTTCGACTGCTGGAAACGGCTAATCATATCAATGGGACATTACGTATAAGGGACACGCAAATAGTATTCCCCCGGGGCTAGGGGTACGCCAGATATTAAAATTACACTTACCCGGCGTCTGGAAAGGTATGTGCAACGGCATACCTCGCGTAAATCACCCGGAAGAATCTGCCGGGACCGGGTGTCACTGCCCACGCATCGTTTTCGATTAAGCAACGGTTAATCTCTCCGTGGATGTTCCGTTTCTCGAATAATGTTCGCGGACCATCAATATATGATATCGTGTATCCAGGTGGAATTCCCGTCGAACAGACGCCACAGATCGTTCTGCTTACGTTCGACGACGCCGTGAACGATCTGAACAGACCGTTGTACACGGACCTGTTCGAGAACGGTCGTAAGAATCCGAACGGCTGTCCGATCACGGCCACGTTCTATGTCTCGCACGAGTGGACCGATTATAGCCAGGTGCAAAACCTTTACGCGGACGGCCACGAAATGGCATCGCACACGGTCTCGTAAGTTGAACGGGAGGCAAAGAATCGGGGGACGCAAACGTGTCGCACACGCGGTATACGCTAATTCGTTTCGAATCCATGCTCCATCGAACGTCATCGCCTTGCGCCTCTCTTCAACTAACGATATCCTTCTGCGCGCACGATTTCCATCCTCGAGGACTACCTCGGGGAAATCGCTTCGCCCCTCGCGCGATCCCCCAGCTTCGTAGACCGAATTGGACACGATTTCTGCTCCGATCTACCGGCCACGGAAACGGAAGTTGATGTTCCGGACCTGTGAAAGAAACGCCGATCTTATCTGGGAGTAAAATTTGGTATTCCAATGCGGCGCGTTGAACAGCGATAGATGCTATCGTTTTCGCTGGTATACCGTGTCAGAAGGAGACAACCCCGTTTTATTGACGGCGCAACCAAGCGTTCGTAGAAGCTTGTCCCTTTCCGCGGAACGGTGTTTCCGGAACAAATCGTACGGGCTCCGTTTTAACGCGCCGGTAGCCGGAGCAGACAATTAGAGGATCGCCGAGGATCGCGATGAAAGTAAAATCGCGATGCACGGCTGGTGAAACAGAAACGCGTTCGAAGATGAGGGATGACACGGATCGCGAGGCAGTTTCACCAGCTGGCTACCGCACCCGTGCCGTATACTAATGACTAACCACAACTTTTCTCTTTTCTCTCTGCTCTCTTTCTATCACTCTCTTTCTCTCTCTCTCTCTCTCTCTCTACTCGCATCACACGTACTCATCCCTCGCATTCCCATCACGCAACGACACTCTATAACCGATGGCAACACCCATTATTCACACACATACGGACACGATCATCCCCCTGGACAAATGCAAAACGATCGGCGCACATACACACACCACACACGTCCCTTGGATCCGTGCCTGTCCCTCGATCCGGTACAACGATCCCGAAACAGGTGACTACCTTCCGGAGGAGATACCGCAAATCGTTCTACTGACGTTCGACGATTCGGTGAACGACCTGAACAAGGGTCTCTACGCCGACCTCTTCGAGAAGGGACGGAAAAATCCGAACGGCTGCCCCATCTCCGCCACCTTCTACGTCTCTCACGAGTGGACAGACTACAGCCAGGTCCAAAATCTTTATGCCTCCGGTCATGAGATCGCGTCCCACACGGTTTCGTAAGTATCGACTGGGAACCCCGGTCACACCAGTCGACAACTGATCCAAGTTACCTTTTTAGTATTTTTTTTTTATGTTCCCCCCCTTGACGAATGTAAAGTGTCCGATTGATCGAGTCATTTGACCATTAACCACGATTCCATGAGCATAGAGTAATCGGTGATGCATTAACGATCACACCAGCTGGTTGTTCATCGCGATCGTTCACGCTCTTCCTTCATGCGAATCAATTAGCGACTAATACCAGCTTGATTAGTATTTAAGGGGGCATTCTGGTGGAAGCTGCCGCTTTCGCACTCTGCTGCGGGTCAGAATAGAGGAACGGATCGAAAACCGGTTCCCGGCACGCGAAGAAAAGTCTTATTACCAATTGAATAAAGTCAACAAGATACTTTTGTTTACGTAACACGCTTGATCCTCTTGGTAGCTGCAAGGGAAAGGTTGTCCGGTCTTCTTGAATTCTGGCCCGCGATCGCGTGTCTCGTTTAAACGGAACGCTCAACAGAACTATAAATCCCCGAAAACAGGCACAGCTTCGGCGAGCAGTTCTCCCAGCGAAAGTGGGCGCGAGAAGTTGCCGGACAACGCGAGATACTCTCGGCCTATGGAGGCGTGAAGCTGGAAGATGTCAGGGGAATGAGGGCTCCTTTCCTATCGGTATTCCTTTCATCAGATTCGAGTCCCCGTACAGTTAATCATTCGAAAACTACGTTGTCAATTCTAATGGATAGGTCGGAGGGAACAACATGTTCAAGATGCTGTGGGACACAAACTTCACTTACGACTCGTCCATGCCGATCTACGAGAACAGACCACCCAGCTGGCCGTACACGTTGGATTACAAGCTGTTCCACGACTGCATGATCCCCCCCTGCCCCACCAGGTCTTATCCGGGCTTGTGGGAAGTTCCTATGGTAATGTGGCAAGACCTGAACGGAGGTAGATGCTCGATGGGGGATGCTTGCAGCAACCCGCCGACCGCTGACGGTGTTTACAAGATGCTCATCAAGAACTTCGAGCGACACTACACGACCAACAGGTTGGCCCCGCTGAACTACACGGCTCCTGATCGAGTCACAGCTTTTAAACGAGACAAAAACTACCTTCCAGAGCACCGTTCGGATTGTTCTATCACGCCGCATGGTTCACCCAGCCTCACCACAAGGAGGGCTTCATCTCGTTCCTGGATACCATAGCCGCGATGGACGACGTGTGGATCGTGACGAATTGGCAAGCCATCCAATGGGTCAGGAATCCAACGCCGCAGCCGCTCCTGCACAACTTCGAACCCTTTGGATGCAACTACCCGGTGCGTATAAATATTCTATCCTCCTTTTTTTTCGCAAAGGCGAAGCAGAACGCTTTGAAGAATATCTGTGTTCACGCACAGGATCGGCCGAAGAAATGCAACAACCCGAAGGTCTGCAATCTTTGGCACAAGAGCGGAGTGAGGTACATGAAGACTTGCCAGGCGTGTCCGGACATCTATCCATGGACGGGAAAGACCGGGATACGAAGCAGTCGCATCGACAACGACGTCGACTCGCACGAATGAAAGGGAGGAGGAGATCGGTATTCCGTGCGATCGAGGCCCACCAAACTGAGGAAGAGCGTAGCGCGAAACGAAGGGGACGAAACATTTCTGCAGCTAATCGAATAAATCCGTTCTTACCGATCCGCTGGGGCCGAGTAACGTATCCGAGCCGAGTACGTCAACGAGAAAAGCGACTCGAATCCACGCCAGCTTTTTCTACTTTCCTGTCAGAAGCAAACTGGGCGCGCACGGGACGAGCGTCACGCGGTGGGCCCTCCACGGATTTATCCACGAAGAACGTGTCGTTCGTTTAGAGATGGTTTGCTTCCGAAACGAAACGTCCAGTCTGGCGCGGCGAACTACGGGCGCACGACTACCGATCGTCCCGAGGATCTGCAATCACGATTGGCGAACGTACTAAATTTCAGAAACGCTGTAACGCGTGCCGGTTGTATATTATATTAATGTACGCCGGAACGACCTGGGGTGACCCTATCAAAATGTATATTTAATTGACCGTAGGTTTCCTCAGCGCGAAATAAAATTGGTACAGTATTTTTCTTTCTATACGAATACGGATATAATTTCTTTACTACTATATTGTGTAAGGTGTTCGTAATTTATACGATTAAATTGCCGCGCAAATTAGAGAGTTCCTTTCGGACGAAAGAATCAAACGAGGACGAGCATCGTTTCGCGATGCGAGACACAGATGGTTGTGGTAGAAATCGCGGTGTTTCCTCTACTTATTATTCTTCACCCTTCCCCACCCCCTACTTTTTCTCCCTCTCTTCTTACTCCCCGTCGTTTGAACCTTTTTCCTCTTTAGCTCAAAGTTTGTATCCTTGGCGTACTCGGCCGAGCCCGATAGATCAATTAGTTAATTAATTATAAAATACAATTATCCCGGATGCGAAACGAAAATCTCGAATCGTCCGTCGGTCGCGGGAGGTTTCCTAAAGATAAATCGTGGAGGTTTAACACGCGCGGGGGTCGCCTTGCGGACGAGAGAAACGATCCGAGGGAACGACGTGTCGTGGACACGAGGGGACCGTCGTGTAATACATTTTAGAACCTAAACCTGTAACACGCCTTTAATTCAAATAAATATTTCGCTATAATTCGTACTTTTTCAATTGCCTGACTGATGTTTAAAAATTATTATTTGGAACTGGAAATGGGAACAAAATCGTGGACCATGCGTTCAGGCCGAAGGAACGAATCTCCTGCCAACGAACCGCGGTTCCAACACCCACGTTCTCCACCCAATACTGTTCCATATTGTTGTAGCTGGCCTCTTCCCAGGTCTGCAGCGATCAGTTTTTGAAAAACCATTAAGAATGCATGGGTAGCATGTTACTCACTCTTTTGTTCTGCTCGATCCAAGCCAGTACCAGTTTGTTCCCCTGAGACCCAGCATATCTTTGCGCCTTCTCAAGCTCGCTTCGAGACATCTCTTTCCGGCCACGCAATATTTCCATGTAGGACTCCAGTAAATGCAAAACTGGTTTGACGAACGGCGCGTGATTAGACGCCTCCTGGAGGAATTTGATGATCGACCTGGTGTTCTGCACGCGATCGAAAAGATCGTTCGACTTTTTAATATTGATTCGACGCTTCAATATTAACAAATAGCACTCGAGACCCTGCGATATATTTATGATGACGAATCATTGCGTTGCAATCGTTTGTTTAATATTTCATCTTACTTTGGTGCAATTGTAAATCTGTGAAAATTTATCGTACATGACATTCTCCACGTATTCCTTGGTCTCCTTCACGAACGCATCTGTGACTGCTTTATTCCTGTAATTACCATTAAGCGCAGTGAACGTTACCATTAGATGTTTCAAGCACTTACATTCTTAATTGCCAGATGACTATACAGGTGCCCAGACGTGACACGCTCTCCGGATCGCGTAACACGCTAGTGTTCGGTCTGAAACCTGAAGACGATCGTGATCGGCGAATGGAAAAGTTTTGCCAAGAACTCCGAAAAAGAAACCCTTACCCACAACTTGAACGTAAAATTGATAACAAGTGTCGTAGGATTCCAAGATCATGGCAGCGTCCAACAGAAGCTCCATGCAAAGAGCGTAGTACCAGGTGATGGCAGAATAGTCTATGTCCTCTTTGGATAAGTAATATAATTCGTATAACAAATCAACAGCTTCGTCTAAATGCTTCGTCCAGACCTGATAATGGTGTTTCTACGATTAAGAGGCTAGAAGGGATGCCGATACAAAATAACGAGAGATGTCTTTACCAAAATTTCTATCAGCGATGGTAAAATAAATAATTTCACTTTGTTGTAGCGCAAGTGATTGCATATCTTGCAAACCTCTATTCCGATCTCGACAGCTTCCTTCAGTTTACCATTCAATATCCTTCGCCATGCGGAAGCGTCAACGAATAATTTGTCAAGCTTCACCCCATTTTCATAGGAAATTAAAGCGCATCGGGTTAAGATTGCTACCTGCTCTCGTACATCGTCTGATAGACCCTCGCCACTATAGTCACATCCTCGGGGTTCTTCCAGCTGGTTTTCTGTTCGATGGCCAACAGCATCGGCTTCTCCAAAGGCTGTATCATACTCAATTCGTGCAATTGCCGAAAAATTTCAACGGAGGTTAAATAAATTCTGCCTTGCTTCAAAAAGCAGCCCGAACTTTCGAACGCGGCGCGAAGGCTCTGTAAGATCGTCAGTTTCGCCAGTTTGGGATTCTTCTGCAGCTAAATGTTCCACATATGTTCAAACATATGAAGGCGTCACGCGTTTTCAATAAAAATAGAACTGTTTGAGGAATTTATCGAGAAAATTTCGAACCATCGAAACCATGGACAGCCGGTGCAAATACAACGCCAATTCTAATTTCGCAGCCGCTATCGCCCCGCTATCTCGGTTCACGCTGGACTTGGGAATGCCCCAGACTTTGTAGCGCAGCTTCTCGAGCAAAGTGTTGTAACAAATCGCCCTCGCAGTCTGCGGTAGTTCGTATCGTAGTGCCACAGCTTCTGTGTAAAACTTTTTCGCTTGCGAGTAATTTCCATACGCGACATAGGCGTCCCCTGTGCGGACAATCGTTGCGAGGCAATTCTTTGCTTGATGAAAAAAAAAGAGGATACAATTGTTTACCCATCAGGATCAAGCTTTTCCCTTTATCGAGCACGACATCCGGCGTTTCCAATACTATCGATCCCTTGCTTCCCTTGCCGTTAATATTAGCAGCTGCGGACGCGAGATATTTGATCGCGTAGAGTGGTTGCGCGGTTTCGACTAAACCCGCACTGTACTCCATCACGAACTTCCTTAGTCGCGGAGCGTCCACTGAAAAAATCAACCCTTCCTGATCGCTCTCGTAAAGGCTCAACCATTGCGAAGGAAAAGTAACGTTACTGCTGTTTATGATGTGATTGTGCAACTTCCAGAATACATAGTTGATCGCCTCCATGCACCTGCAATTGCGATAATCCACGTAACTCAACTCCTTCAACCGTTCGTCCCAGGAAACGACGCATTCCAAATCAGAAGCGAAGATGGATCGCTTCGCCGTTGTAATGCCGTTGAACAATTGGCTCTCCCTAGTAGATTCTTGATATTCGTCCGAGTACTCTAATCACGGAAGATAGGAAGGCATAAGAAATGAGCGGAAAATTAAACGACCGTCTTCTTACCTTCGCTGTGGGCGTCATTGTGCACCGGCAGGATGGAGATTTTACGAATATTCATGCCATCCAGTTTCTTATGCGCGTCGTTACTATCATGCACGAAGATGCTTCGTCTTGATTCGAGCCTTGCAGACGAACTTTGAGGCGTCCCTTTCTCTTGCACGATTACGCTCAACTTTTGCAGCATCTCCTTGCTCTTGCGGGAACGAGAGAAAAGTTAAACAGCCGCGCCGACTCGCGAGCAGGACGCGCCAACGCTTACAGACGGTATTAAATCCTCCTTGGAGACGGTAATTAAAAAATTACCCCCGCCGCAGGTGATGCATCGCCGAGCATCCTTCTCGTAAATATTCGCAGCCTTTGTATGGTATTCCTTTTTCTCGTGTAGGGTCAGTGTATCGTATAAGAGCTGGCAGTAAGAGGTCATTGTGAATTCTAACACCTTGCAGTACGCGTACAGAGGCAAGACTTTTCTGGGCAAAGTTTCTACAATAAGAACGATTTGAGACGATGAAAATGGCATTCGTTTCGAGTGAACTAACTGGAAGATTGACAATCGCATGCCACTAAGTGATGCATATTGCTGAACGTCCTTCGTTGCTTAGGCATGAACGACAGAGTCTCATCCGGATGGAAATGCTTCCTCTGGATGATCGCGCACTCCAGAATCCGCAGCTTTATCATCTGCGCCACAGCTGCAACGTTAAATCACATAACTTGGTAATCGTAAAAGCCTCTGAAGAATATCTATACTTTCTTTCCGACGTGTAGACAGCTGTCGAATTGTGCAGCATGCTGTCGACCATATCGCGAAGAAAGATGCTGCCCAACGAAGCTGCGCACTTGATAAAATCTTGCTCGTAAGCGTTCATTCGGTTGTACATATCGATTCTTAAACCTGGAAATCGGAATCATTGAAAGACGTTCGCAGCAAAAATTAATTGCATGAACCTCGAGTCACCTGTGATGTCGCGATTGAATTCCAAGACGCCCTTCGATTTGTCGGACGCCACGCACACGGTCAACGTGCTCATTTGCTGCCAGTGAAAGGGTGGAGCCAGCTCCTCGGGCGTCAGGTACGCGGGAATTTTCGTTACCAGCGAATTGTCCGGAAAAACGAGGTCGTAACGAGACGCGTCCTTAAGCGGGATCGTGATAATTTCCAAGGCTTCGACTTGCAGGGCGGACATTAAAAACGCCTCGCACCAGCCGATCGAATTTTTACTGAACTGCTGAAAAACTCTGAGCGAACGAATCGTTTGACACCACGCGCTTAAATAATGCCTCGATGAAAGTAAGGCGGATCTGGCTTTCCATACTTGTCCAGAGCTTTAGGAATCGCGATCACGTTCAAGAACTGGCAGGCAAACGCGGCAAGGTATTTGGGGTCTAAACCGTGCAGCGTTCTGTTCATCAGTCTTTTCTCTTGGCAAATGCCAGCCTCGACTTGGGTCATATTGTCCCAGGAAGCTGGCTCCAACATCGTTAGAGCTAGGACCACGTTGTCGTTGTTCATGGCGGACGACAAGAACTGCCAGGACAGGAGGTCCATGTGCTGCACGTCATCCAGAATGAAGCACACGCGACCAACAATCTGATAACACGATCCGAGTGATGCAGCATGTATTTATGACGTCGAAACAAGACTTCTCAAGCAGGCAAGTACCTCTTTCAATATCAATTTGAAGATCTCTATAGTTTTCTGATGACGTTCCCAATCGGTGTCCTCGCAGTACTCGTCCGAAAGAGGAAACTGGACTCTCATGATGGTGTTTAGGTAGCAGAAACTTTTGAAATCCAGAACATCGGACAGTTTGCTTATGAGAACTCTTTCCCGATCACTGATTGTCGTGCACCCCTCAGCGTCGAAGATCTAGGCGAAAGAAATTCCGAGTACTACTGTGTGGGATATTAAGAAGGGAACCGTGCTTGATTTACTTGGAGGAACAAGTGATACAGCACAGCGTATGCTTTCTCGGAATAGGACGGGTGCAAAGACAAGGTGACGAGCTTTATTTGCCTATTCTGAACGATCGTGACCAACGCGTCGAGAATTCTCGATTTGCCAGATCTTTCGGAACCCTAAAAAAATTCATTCGAATAATGATACCTATTTCTCGATTATTTCTTTGGACCAGAACCTCTATGAGCAGGCCGGCGTAAATTCGTCCGGACACTCCGATGTCGTCTAGAACATCCTTGAAATATTCGACTTCGTGGAATCGATCGAGAATAGGGTAGATGTACGCCAAGTTAGATAGCTCCTCGGATTCTCTAAACACAGAACGCATTTAATTCAATATAATTCGGTTTTCACCATCAGCAGTTTAACGGTCAAACTCTTACGTGGACTTATCCATGTATTCGTAAACGTGACACTTTCCGAATCTCTTCAACACCTTTATCCCTCGGGAACGGAACCTTTCCTTGCGCATGGAGCTTTGTAAAACAGTGTCGTAATCGCAAGATATCTAGAAAAGAAAAATGTTTTTAAACCACGCGACGAACTAAGAGTGACCCTAAGAACATTACGCGGCAAGACCTTGTCGAAAGAAGACATCATCAAAGACATCGCCTTGCTGGTGCATGTCCCGAAAGTCATGTACTGACCTCTCACGCAATGCCCAACGACACCACAGAATGCCATACCTGTGACAGAGTTGACAATTTGTGCACTTCAAATTATCGATCAAAAGTTCTGGAAATTTAAATGAAAGACAATTTTTACCAGTCGTGATGCCTGTCAAAATTGTTTTAACCCCGGCGGTTTGTTTGATCTCTTTCATTAACTGCGACGCGGACACGAGCGCGTTCTTCGCATGGATATCATCTATTTCGTCCTCGCTACCTTTTATTCCAAACAGGATATAAAACAAGATGTCCTTTTCGTACAGAGTCACTGTGCCGATGCATCCGAGAAAATTCTCGACTATACTGTGACATAGCAATGACATCATGGAAAAAATGTTGCAACATCTGCTAAACGCTAATTCGATGTATGCGAGTCAACGACAGTACTTTCGAATAACGATAAATAACTCGTCCACTAATGAAATCAGTTCGTAGGTGGTGCAGTTAACCGGAATTACATTAACAGAGACCATAGTAATTTGCCTGACTTCCTCCAAATACTCCAGCGGTTCCTCGTTTTCGATCTGAAATCAAGATCTCGCGTAGACGGTTCTTCATCGAAAATTGATAAGTGTATACCTGCATAAGGACTGGCTTTAACATGTAGGATTTTAAGTGCCCACCGATACGACGTCGTAATGCATCGAGTAAGGAGACTCTCGCTACGAAAAGTATCTTCGTTTTAATGCGTACATCCCCATTTCCTTGCTCGATAGCAATTCACTTACTCTGGAATTGGGTAATGTTAAGCTCCGAGTCGTATGACAAATCGGTCGGTATCGACACTTCCGACGACGTTCGAGAGATACTGGTGATCCGACGACTCGACAACGGGCTCTCTCCGTCCGAGGAGGTACTCTGTCTCACAGGTTCGTCCAGCAGTGGAAGCGCTTTGATTATCTGCATCCCGAACGAAGGGGGGAAAAAAGAATCATACGCTTGAAGAGAGTCTTCGATCCCCTTATTGCCATACATTTCACACCTTGATGTTTCTCGAATCCTTGATAACGTACTCGTACTGGCTGGGAGCACAGTGGTCCCATGCGCTAGAGGATAACACGAGATCACCGGGCAAACAGATCCTTCTGGCAAGCTTGAGATCGTCGACCGGCGTGCCGCCGATCACAAAGTCCCTGGTATCGTCGTCGCCGATTACAGAAAATATCACTTGGCCCGCGGAGACCGCAATCTCCACTATTAACGTTAAGTTCCGGTGATTAAATGCGGTAAAATCAATCCGAGGTTGATTGCTTCGATTCCGTACCCTTCGAAATCGGCGTCTCGCACTTTAGAATGGCAACGGATACCTGGATCTTCTGCGCGCATTGAATCACATTGTATATCGTTCTCGAGAAGAACTCGTTCCTGTTTACCTTCCACATGACCAGCAAACTATCTTCTGCACGCGTTAACAAATACCTTCCAATAAATATTCAGCGGATTCGTTAACGTTCACAAGAGTTGTCACACGTACGCGAGATCTTCAACACGTCTCCGTGCGTAACATATATTTCCTCGATTATCACGTTGATGTAATTGTTGAGCAACGTGAACAGAGCGTGGCTGCCGCCGTTCTTCGCGCACGTATATTTCTCGCAAAGTTGGAAGAACGGCGTCATATTGATCAACGCCAGTACCGTGTTGAATTTGCGAAAGCCCTTCTTCGATAAGTCGCTCTCGTATATTAACTCGTCGGGAACAAATGTGGCCATCAGTTGCGTGCACTTGTCGTCTCGATGCGTGGTCAACACCTGCGCTCGTTTATCGTGTCAACACACGAAAAATACGCTCGCAAGGAAGAGGGAAAAAAGACTAACCTCCCGCAAACTGGCGTTTCGATTCTTAAATATCGGCCCGAACAGATCCGGCGTCCATGCGATTTCATCCTCAACCGAGGACCGCATTATTGCAGCCTGACGAAGAACCCTATCAACCCTGATTTCCCTCTCCCTTTTATTCTCTAAGAATTTTCCTCGCAAGATTTTTCCCTCACAAATCCCTGCGGAAGATGACAACGATTCCCGGCTACTGTTTGTTTCGATACGGTGTCAATCGAGGATGAGCATGGACTTGCGCCTGAAGTACTCGCATCTTCAAAACTACCCCCTTTCCTAAGCCTGCGCTCCGCGTCGCAGTCGGGGGCAGCGACGGGCAGGAAATACTGGGAATAATATTGAACGGAATTGAATTAGATAAATAACTTATGTATTTTGTGATTAAATATTACAAGGAGGAATGTCGGAGCATTATGTTACTTAAATTAACCTATGCTAACGTAGGAACCAGGTTTCTTGGTCGTTTCGCACGATGGTCGGATGTAAGCTTAAGAACAAAATGGATGGACGCACTTGCCTTGCAATACCTCTCATTTTTAGAAACGAATTAAAAAAAAAAAAACAGTCGAAGGAAATTTATCCAAGAACGAAAATCATTGTAGTTCGAATGAAAAGGAAATGGACCGTGCACGTATGTGCAAAGTGTAGCGTCGTATTGCTGAACGAATACGACCAAGCATGTTTAACAAAGAAATACGACACTCGGACTCTTTCTTTCCTTAAGTACAGAAGTTGGTCTCTATAAAGAAACGTGAACGTATTGTCTACATCCGAGAAACATCACAAAGAAAGAAAAAAAAAATGATCCTTTCCTATCACAATCCTCTCTATGGATTACACTTTCGGACAGTAGAATCTTTCGTATTAAAAAATATAGGCATTTACGTATGTGTATATATATAATCTTTATATAAATGGGCTCGAATTTTTCATGGAGATTAACTCACGGCGCTCTCATTCGTTGCCATTATGTTTCCCTTCACCCAGCAAACATTCATCAATCTATCTATTAATGGATTCTTTACTGCTAAAAGAACTTACAAACTCAAAGTGGTAAATCGAACAGGACTCACGGTCAACGCTGAAGGAGTATTATTTGTTAAGAAAAATAACGTCACCCTACGTCTTCGTTATGAGTAAAACAAAAGGAAATTAAAGACAATTGTAATTAAAATTAAAAAAAAAATGGTAAACTTTGTAAGAAAAAGGAAAAAGAAAATTGCAGTCTACTTAGCGTTAGCCACTTCTCGTCAATATTCTGATCGACAGGGGAGAAATAATATAAAACTCAAATTGTACCGTAAAACTGAATTCAAGGTAAAGCAACATAAAACACATTTCCGTGAAAAAAATGAAAACAATATTAAGGGAATCGTCAATTCGAGAAAACTGACTCTATTCAGCATTCGTCTTTTTTTTTTTAATTACTTCGGACTTAATGAACGAAGGAAAACGAGCACCGAGAATAATACTTTGTTGGATTTCATGCTTCCAGACACAACAGCCAATTCCCGTTACGATTACTTAGATTGCACACCGAGACCACCGACACTCACAGCGTCCACACTCGGCGTTTTTTGACTAGAATCGAGAAATTTTGATCGCAAGTACTTGAACCCCTCGGCATCCATGATCTCGCCTCCTCCTTAATTTCCTTCTCGGTGGTCATACGTATCATACATCAGCTTCTAATTGACGTTTATCTTAAACCTAATTGTATCGATTACGTTAATCCTACTAATTCTCTTAACTATAAATATTCGCTGGAACGAGAATCTCTGATAATGTGAAACTCGATTACCATTCGTTTAATCGTAGAAAGCTTCGGAGCTGGATAAACTAACGCCTGCCTTCGTGCGGTATATAGAAAATTCTATAAAAAATCAATGAAAAAATATTCAGTTTCGTGGGTTAATTTACCCAGCCCTTACTGTTAATCAATTAAAAGTATCGATTCTCGTTCCAGCAAGCCTCCTCCACGGACACTGATCTTTCGTCCGCGCGTTCGACGAAAGTCGCGTGTCCGTCAAATAAAGAATCTTTATACCTATGAAAATATAATACACATATATAGTACCAATCTCTATGTACGTCTATGTATTAATTTGTACATTCGTTGGAGGTATTCGTAGCAGTCTTTGCGTATCAAAAAAGGAAAAGGTACCTGAGTATCCTTTCACCTTTGAACGATGAAACGAACGGTGCGGTCCGCTGCAGAATATCGTTCAAAGGATCGAAAAGGAAAACCGCTCGACCTCAGCGTCGAGCAGTCCATCCGCTGGGGCGTCGCGAGTCCTTCCATCTCGGCTACAGCGTGCGCCCGCGATACCTACGAGTGCTTCGACCTGGCGATGTGCAGGAAAAAGGACACTTTGTCCGTGGATTGATGGCCGCACATATTGCACGTGTAGGGATCCTTGTAGCCGTGGTAGCCCATGTGAACGGTATACATAACTACGTTGCCGAATGCGATCTCGCAGTACTGGCAGGTGAACTCGTTGCGATCGTTGCCGCTGTCCTTTTCGTCGCGAGAACCGGGGCTGCTGGCAACTGGAGGCTCGAAGTTGTCTTCCTGTTCCTCTGCTACATGCTGCTGCTGCTGCTGCTGCTGCTGCTGCTGCTCCTCGTCCGTGTCGTCTTCAACCACTCTACGCTCCAATTTCACTGCTCTGCCCTTACGTCTGCTGGTCCCCGTCGCTCTCGGCGAATTCGTGATCGGTCTCTGAACGCTGTTGGTGACATCGGGTTTGCTGAGGTCCAACGGAGCCGCCTTGGAGTCTAAACACTGATCCTGACTCTCCGCAATCGGCATGGAGGTAACTTCGTTCATCTTGGAAACGTCGTTGTCGGATAGTCCGTTCGACATGCCGCTGGGCGATCTGTTTCCGTTGAAACACCTCATCGCGAGGTCCTGCGGCATGTCAACGGGCATCCTATCTCCGTCCATGGCCTTGAGATAATCCATCAGTGTGTTAGACTTCATTCTATCCAGCTGTTTCTCAGAGATGTCCTCGGGGGAGACGGGGAAGTGAGTCATGGAGAAGCCGGCGAATATCGGATTGTAAGAGAACGTCATCGCGGTCTGGTTTTGCACGACACCGTTCATACCGTTCACGGTGTTCATCCCGTTCATCCCGTTCATGCCATTCATGCCGTTCATCGGATTGATCGAAAGGCGATGGCTGACCGGGGAGATTTGCGACGGGACGACCAGCTGTGGCGAGGACAACGGAATCTGCAGGTTGTTGTTCGTCGTCGTGTTACCGATTTGGCCGACGTCTTCTTGGCACTTGATCGGCTTCTGTTTCGGTCCCCGTCGAGTACCGTAGACGTCGATGATCGGCAACGGATTCGGCGATCCGTCCGCGTTCAACACCATCGCCGGCTGGTGGGAGTACTTCCTCAGGTGAAGCTTCAACGAGTGACAGTACTTGGTGGCGTACGAGCAGTTCGCGCACCTGTACTGATAGATATTCGAATGGGACTTGAGGTGACTGTTCAGCATCGACTTGTTCACGCACGAGTACGAGCATTTGTCGCACTTGAACGGTTTAGAACCGAAGTGGTTTCGCAGATGGTACTCCAGATGATGCTTGTACTCGGTCACGAAAGGGCACTTCGGACAGGTCAACAATTTCTCGGCCTTGATGTGGCCACGGCTGTGCTCCCAGAACTCGAGCTTCGTGATGGCCACGAAATTGCATTGCTTGCATCTGAAGGTCTTCACTTTGCCCTGCGAGTTGACTCGTGGCACTCTGAGCCCCTGCTCGTCCGCTTCCTCCGATTCGTGCTCCGAACGTTCCCCTTGCGTAGGGGAAGAGCTGTTCTCGTCTGGCAGCGATCCTGACGTCGTCAGCTGGCTCAGAACAGTTTTCACAAAGTCCGGCGTATCGCTGTTTGTCGTGCAGTGAGTCGTCAAGTGCTCGGTAAAGCTTAACCTGCGGGAGTGAGACGCATCTGTTAGTAAGAATTCCCTAAGACGCTTCCCCGGAGTAACGAAGCGTATACTTACCTATTTATCGTGGTAAAGGCGCAGACAGGACATTGCAAAATGTCCTGTCCGAGCTCCATGTCCTCGCTCGACGGCTTCATCGTGCTGGAAACGACGTCCATCGCCTGGTCCGAGCGATGATCGTCCACCGCGTGATGCCTCGTGTATCCGAGTGGCGATCCGCAATTCTTGAACATCCTCTGCGGACTGTAATCGTACGTGCTGCACTGCATATTGTTCGAGTCTTGCGAATTCGCGCTTCCCGGCGACAGACTGCAATTCGCCGTGGACGATGATCGTCTGCTTCTCGGCGAAACAGAGTTGCTTGTATAGTGGTCAGGCGACACACCTGAATCGTTATTCTTATCCTCTAATGGCTCCTCCTTCTGCGAAGAAATATCATGCAAATGTTACATGGAATCGTCCATCCGCTTGAGACACACGATTGTAGAAGACGAAGGGTGATTCGAGAAAAAGATATCCGCCGAATGAGAGCAGGATTAGAGAAAGTTCTGAAAGTGAAGCTATGAAGAGTCCGGCTGGGTCCATCGAGTTAAGTGAAACGACATTTTGTCGATCGCGGAAGGGGAGGGAACGGAAGACCGCGGCGCGGTTGGGGGATGAAAAAAACTAGAGGGTGCATAAAGGGGAGAAAGAGAGAGGGGTGAATAAGTTAAAAGAGAGAGAGAGAGCGCGCGCGAAGGAAGATTCGATCGGCGAGGGGTTGAAACGATTACTCACCACGATTCTATCGGCGATACCCCAAGCGGGCGTGGTTGGCGAATGGAGGGGATGTCGTTGCTCTTCAACAATGGTTTGTTGCTGTTGCTGCCGTTGCTGATTCGGCGCGTGTACCAAAGGCTCCGCCGCGTCCCAATTCCCTCTCATCTTGGCACTCTGTTTACAAAAGGTAAATAAGAAGTTATTAATTATGTCGAAGCGGACACCTTGCCTCGTGAACCTTTTTTCATCAGGTACCAAACAGACTCGCAGGCCGTCCGCTACCGATTAACGGATAAGGGAAAAATTATGAATTTTTAACGCGGCTCAGGGCAGATGCAAAAATCCCATAGTCGCGGGTAAGACGTTTAGAATAGAATAAAGAAACAGGTGAAAAGGTTCGACTTGAATCGATCGTCCATTCAACACGGTCGGAAGGGGTTGGTATTTGTGCCGATTGTACGAAATTCCGCGAAAAAGGGTAGGAAAACGACAAACAGCCTGCACCCATTCTAAGGCGGATTCCCGGTAAAATCATTCCACAATGTTTGCCTGCCGTCCCTATTGTTCTTTTACCTCGAGCGCGTCGCTAGAACAAATGCTTCACGATGCACGAATGGCCGAGCCAATTTATTCGAAGCATGGTAACGATAATAAAATTGTCTCGACTTCAGGCCGACGCCATTCAACGATTCCGAGAAGCGTATCATTAACGTACACGCCAGTGTCCGAAATTTCAATTACCCCTTCGACGCCATTAATTCCAAATTATGTAATGCGATTAATCGAACCACCGCGTTACCGTATATTGGCATTTACGACCCGATACGTGTTTTCGCAATACTACTTAGGTACACGCTGGAACGCCGAAACTAGCGTCGACTAATAAACGAAGAGAATTTATTGTTGCACCCGCGATTTGCTGACCGAAGGCCGGCCGGCCCGAGGGTTAAGGTCCGGCTCATTTATTCAAGTAGAGCACGCTCGAAAGCTCGTTGACCGGACCGAGTTGGGAGATTCCGCTTTGACTTCTGGCAAAAACCTCTTTGTTCGTTTACCCCGTGAGACGGCGGCCATAAATAACATTCGACGACAACCATTCGTCTCTCTATGTGTTCCACGGCCGAGTTGAGAATCGGGAGGAAACGAACAACCCTTGTAACGGCGAGGTTCCCTTGCCAAAAGTTGGCCAGAGATACGGAGAATCGCGAGGCCGATTTTAACGATGATAAGGCGTACATTATTCGGGACACGGTAATACGAACTTTGAACGATTTCGAACTATAGGTTCGTGGAATTCCGCGTCAGCCTTCCGCTGCGAAATTCCTCTGGCAACGCGCAAACGGTCCGCATTCCATAGTAAGGACGTTTACAAGTCGATTAAAGCGAACTCCTTCGTGCTCGCTTGAACATGGAGAAAAAAGGTTTTGGCAAAGGTCGAAGGAAGAGATCCTTTCGAAATCCTCAGCACGATCACAACAATAAATAGAAAACCTACGGGGCAAAGGGACAAAGATGATACGCACTTGGGAACGTGGTCGATTTACACGTCGATGGGGAAAAAGCGACGGTATTATATTAAACTGGAAATCTTCATGCAAATAAAGTTACAGATGAACCGCGGTCGCGAGGAATGAATGAAACGAATAGATGGATAAATCATTGATAACCACAATCCGCAATGCTAATTAATCGTTGCGAAATGAAACTTATAGTCTACTCACAGCCGACAGCGATTATTGTAAAATTCGTAGCTAGGAATGCAATATTAGAAAAGAAATTTCGCAAGATATACTAGCCTAGATCGTTACGTAATGTTTATTTGTATAAAGTTGTAGGTTCATCCTACTGGAAGGTGATAGTATTAGAGAACAGTGTACTAGTACAATGAGCGTATAATTTAAGGACAATTTAATGAAACGACGTTGCGGCAAACATGAATATCCATCGTAGCCGGGAGGCCCGACGCTATGGCGAACGAGTTAAACGGCGACCATTGCGGCAAATTTCGCGGCCGCCGGGATCTTTTATGAACGAGATGCAAAAATGAAAGAAGAAAGTGCGGCGAAGCAAGAAGGCCGGGAGAATGTGCAACCAAGTTCACGGGAAAGCTGTTAACATTTGTTTTTCCAGATATCCTTGTTTCTCCCGACATGTTGAATTTTCTCCGTGTTTGTTTCTCCCGATCCCGTACGCGATGTCATTGCCGTATATCGACACTTTTCGAAACACGCAAACTAAACAACGGCCAATTTCGACTCACGCGTGTACTTCGACCGGATAGTTGACGATTCTCAGAAGGAACTTCAGAAGAAACTCAAAGGCAACGTCGTTACGAATCCGTAGTACGTTCGTTCCAACGCGCGCACCAGAAATTGATCGTTTATATCTTATCCGACGAAACAAACGAGCAGCGTAAAAAATGCATCATCGGATGCAAAACGATCGAACGGCCGCGAAAGGTAAAGGTCCCGCGCGACCGGCGACCGGTCCGAGCGCCTCGCGGATCCTTCTTATCTCCGGCGGATCGACGTCGATCGCCGGGCTCGCGACTCACGTACATACACGTTCATTCACAGTAGATAATAATTAACGACTTGAACGAACCTCGAACTTGGAGTCTCCAGCTTCCTGCTGCTCCGCGAACGACGTGCCCGGGTGGTTCCAGTCGCTTGCACACTTGTAACACTAACTTCACACAAACTCCGGCTACTGCTCCGATTCGAACTGTATATCGCAGGGAGGGAGAGAGAGAGAGAGAGAGAAAACCAGTCTGGAGAGTGATAAGTCGTAGACGAAGAAAACGTGAGTGACAAGTGAACGCGAATTCTCGACCCGGACCACAGTGAATGCCCGAGGTCGACTGACGAACTCCTAAGTCCCAAAGTGGAATACCGGCTTATTTGTGGATCGCGCCGAGAGGGCTGCTACCCTCTCCCTTCGCCGAGCCGGCTTGTCCAATCGCAGCTACGCCATCGTCCGGATTCATAGACTTTTTGAATACCCCACCCCTAGTCGCACCATGGCTCCTGCGAATCCTACGGTTTCCGGACTTTTTGCAAAACCCCCTCCCCGTAGCACGCGCCACTAGGCCGACAAGTTCCTCGTCTACCCTTCCCTTCCTCAACCCTTTCCATTCCCATTTTTATTGCTCTTATTAAATGTTTGCCCCACGTCGAGCGACTTGTATCGAAACGCTCTCGGGCTTTACTCGAGCATTTAAAATCGCTTTAAACGAATTAGATGGATATTATTTATTCAACGCTTCCCGATTCTTAGCGGATTTTCTTCTTTACTGCGCGCCGAACGAGGCCCGCGATTTCACGCGTCCAAGTGTTAAGACGGGGTTTAAAAATACGAGGAAACTCTAATTGGCCTTCGGCGATTTCGGATACGGACGGTGAAGAGAAAAATGCGGCGATACGCGTGCGCACCCTTTTCTTTTTCCGTCGAGGGTAGTCTGCTTTCTCTCCTGCTAGACACATCGCACCCTTTCCCCGTGCCTTGAGAAAACATCCAGCAAAACCATTAGTTTAGCCCCGATTATCCCAACTCCAAAATTACAGAGAATGGGGGAGAAACTTTCGAGGCTTTAACCTACTGTCCGCGATCGCCGCTATTTTACGAGACGAGGGGAAAAAATAGAGAGACAACCGAGAATGGAAGGACGGATGGAAGTTCTTATAAAATTGTAAAATTCGACATTTGCCGTGGTTCGAGGGCAAGTGGTCGCATGCAAAGTGTGTTCTCGAGGGTTCTCCGAGACGAAAGCCTTCGGCCGACAGGTACACAACAGGGAACACTATAAATCGTCCTTCAACCCTTTACTCGTTGGGCGGGGGAGGAAAAAATCTCGAAGCCGTAAAGGCCGCATCAAAAAGTCCCATTCAACCCTTTCCTTCTAATCTGCTTTTCCAGAGAACGGGAACCGCTCCCGCTCCACGTTTACGACGCTTTTACAGTTACAATCTTCTTCGCTGGACGAAAAAAGAAGGGACGTATGAATCTCTAACTGTTTTCCCGTTTCTTGTCCACAGGAGTACACGCGGTAACCCTTCATCGACCCTGTTCTTGTGAGCCAGAAAAACGGCAGCTTTTCCCTCGGTAAATTGTTATCCGTTTTACGCTCGACTATAACACTTTCCGGCGAAACTGCGTGGCAATAAATTGGCGAGAAAAATTGCTGTTTGCAAATACCCCAGGACTTGCTCGACCGCTCTCATTGTCCTACGGCCCAGTTTTGCGTTCATCCGGCGAAGCTCCCTGTCGTGATCCCATTTACGAGGGCTCAGAAATTACACGTAAAACGCAATAAATAATCATATTTTCGACATTTTTGCTGCTCGAAGAAAAGTCAAAGAATCGTTACGCCTTTATATCCCCCTTGTACCCCTTTGCGACAAGAGCCTGCAGTCATTGTTCTTTCACGACCCGGCACGCCGCGTACCGTTTTCCAGACTTCGTCGTAAATATGACGAGAACCGAGTGTATGCAAATATTTCCTCGGATGAACCGGTGACAATCGTTGCGGCAATAAATAACACGATTAGCCTACCACGTTCTAACCAGGCCAGCGCGAACCCTTGGCCAGCCTATAGCCCTCTTACCTAGAGCCATGGATACTGCTGCTTTACGCATTACCAAACCACCGAAAATTCTTTCGTTCCGTAATTCTTTCCCCGGCTCTCGAAGGCCTGAGGCCCTTGCACAAATTGAAGAACAATAGCTCACTCAGTTAACGTATAATTCCATAAATGATTGTCATCGTTAATAATCGCCAAGTACTGTTTTTGCGTTTGCACCGCGTTGCCTTCTTATTATTGTTAGAATTAAATAATGCGTATACCTAGCGCTTCCAAGAATGAACCACTAATGAACTTTTCCACAGTGGATAAAAATGGTATGCGCATAAATTGTCATGAATGAAAATAATAGGTTCAAGAGTTACCCGAACTAACTTTGTCTATGTAAAAGGTTTAAAATTCCCAGAACTCGTGAAAAGGCGAGGAAAGAAAAGCCCCAAAAACTTTATACAAATTTGTTAAAACAATGGAATGTACCCCTGGGCCCGGGGTGCAATGCTCGGCCCACAGCGCGCTCAAGGAGACAATGGGCCGCAGGTCTAAGTGCACCCGTTTCCGGGAAGGTAAGATTATTTTTATTGTACCACCTTTCCACACGGTCGAAGGTGGACGTAATTGGATTTTCGCTATCCGGGCAATGAAAAAACCGCAGCACTTTACGAGACGACAATAATTCGGCTGAGAAGTCAATTTGGCAAACGTTTGCCGCTCATCATTTTATCGGCGGAATCCAATTAGCGTGATTACTATTTACCAAAGACCACTATTGATTCCTGATGAAAAAATTCACTGTCACATTCCAAGTGGCTTACATGCCCGCGATTGGAAACGTATTACAGACAATTAGGTGTACGGAACGTTAAAATCGCGTTCGCCCTCGATAGGAATTAAAATAATGAAGCAATTAACGCGTGACAGTGGAAGGACGAGAATTCGTCGAAGCGAACTCGTTAGCATCTGGAGCGTTTGGAAAAATACCCGAAGACCCCGTTACTTTCGAAACTGGAAAGGACAGAAATTACGCCACGGCGCACATTCTGCTCGCACGTTTGCAGGATTGCGGGTCATCGTTTTCCAAAATTTACGAGCCGAAAGTCTAGTTTTTATTGTAGTCCCTGCCTCGCGAAGGATATACTGTTACCCCACTAACGGGGTTAAACGCTGCAGGAACTTTCTCTCGGATTTCCGTCTTTTCTCTCCCACCTTTTTTTCATTCACCAGTGTCCTACTACCTTTTACGAACTGCTGCAGTATCTTTAAATGGCCAAGCCATCGTAGGATAGTATGAAAAGATAAAATCTGCTTTATCGTTTTAGCCGCGATAGGCGTAAGAGGCGACGAATCAGCCACAGGAGAAAAGTTGACGAAATTACAGTTCAGCCCCTTTGTCTGAGTAACTCTTTTTCGCGAAATAAAGGAAGTGGAAAGCACCGTTGGACGATTCGGTAAATGGTTACGCCGATGGTAGCAATAATTCGTGCGAGCGGGTATTGTCTCAAAGGTAGAGCCAAGGGTGGACATATCCTTCCTACGACCCTTTCGTTTCCCGTCGTGCTAGCTCCTTTTCCCTTTGCTCGCTCCCTTTGTTTTACTGCTTTGTTGTTGCCCTCTTTTCACATTTCCCTAGCAAACTTATAAAATGTTGGCCGCGGAAGTTCAGCCCGAGTCAAGGAATTCTCGGTATCAGATAATGAGTTATATTGTATCATTCCAAAGTGGATTTATGGCACCCTGCACTAACTACCTGGAGCACCGGGCGACTTTCCAGGAAAAAAAAGTCAATCGCGTCCACACCGGTGCCGTGGAACACTGTATGCGAATTAATACCTCCGTGGAAACCGTCGAACGGATTTACGATTTACTTTTTCCATCGTTGCACAAAGGTCCATGGGCCAGCCTTTTTCTAACGCAGCTTTTGTAATGAATCTTCGATCGCTCTAATAGAAGCAAACGGTCCTTCCAGGAATTCCGCTATTGTACGCAATGGCTTCTAATTACTAGACAAAGGCTATTGTTTACTTTTTTATAGTAATTTTAGATATTTATGAGGAAGGTGTAGTAGGGGTGAATGGATGGCAAAAATGTTCTTCGTACAGAGACGGTAATTCGGAAGAAAATATGAATCTCGGCTTACCATTTTCCCGAATGAAGAGAGAGGAGAAACAGGGAACAGACGCGTGTGCATTATTGGAAGTTCCTACATTGTTGTTTATCCGCGATGACTGGCAGGGGCGGAGGTTACGAGACACGTGCTCCACCCCTCTATTCGCTCCTTTTTCCTTCGAATACGGCCATTCTGTAATTTAGTCTCAATCGTTATTGATAAAAGGCGTGTGAAGGATAACAAAAGAAAAAAGTCAGGAAAATATTTAAAACGCTGTGATGATTCGGAACTTATGCAAAAGACGCGATCGATTTAAGCGTTGGACAACGTGCATCCTCTTACCTGAGCGTGGGTGTGTCGAAGCTCGTTTAAACAGCTGCTCGTAACCCCTTTGGCACTCCCCCACGAGGCTCGAAATTTTGCCAGAAAAATATTTTTCCGTTCCGCCCCGCAGCAGCCGCAGGCACGATGAATATGTACCTCGTTCTCCTGCGGATTGAAAATATGTTTGTGTGTTCGATGAACACGAACGCGCTGTTCGACCACGTGGAAGAGACCTTCATCGTTCCTTCGTTTTACGTTTTTCTTTCCCTAAAGAAGTATTAAGCACTTTGGTACGGGAAAAACTCGCGGGAAATGAGGGTAATTTCCCAGCAAGCTGAATAATGAAGAAACGCGTGGAATGTTAACGCGAATGATTTTAACGAGCACTAAACGCCACCAATAAATGAACTCGAAAACGTAAAACGAACTCGTTATCAAGATCTAGCTGCGACCCCGTCATTTTTAAACGATACCTTGACTCATTGTCATAACGTGCTTTACCTTTTTATCGCTGACACGGTAACACCCGATTCTGTGCAGTGAAACTAAGCGTTTCACATCTTCTTTATTCCTCCTATCGAAATAATTAGTCCATTTATTAACAATGGGAATTCATGGACAATAATTTTCCCCTAGAGTTTATAAAGAAGCAAATGCATTGCACACATACACTTGGGCAAGGAATACTGGTTCGACGGTTTCGATATTTTTACGGGTGTAAGGTGTTTTGTTCTTTTTTTTGGCGTGACCGGTGGTAGCTTCTGAATTCGCCAGGCTATGGTATTATTTTTCCACTCAGGATTAGCCGCAACCGTGAAAACGGGTAATCTCGGGAGCCCACGAGACAATGGGTGGTTGTTATCGTGTTTGGACACTGTTTGTTTACCTCGCCATATTTTAGGGAAACAGCACAGAGTCACCGCTGTTTCCTTTCTGTAAAATCACGCGAAAGATTCATCGGGAAAAACATCGTGGATGACGTGTACTCTGAGCAAACCGCCACCTCAAAATTCAACGGTGAAATGAATCTGTAAGAAGTCACTTGAATAGTTGCAAGTATCGTACAGTCAATTCATTGATCTCTGTGAATTTTCATACAATTTATTTCACGAAGTTCTCCGTTGGATCCAAAATATAGCTGTTTCTCGTTACTTTTTTTTTTTTTTTAAGAAAGGACCAAGATGTCCTAGGAAACGAACGGATGGATGAATGAGACGAAGGCTCGTGCCTCGAATCCTTGTTCCACATAACCGTCCAGGGGTCCAGGGCTCGGGGAAATGAATAGAAAAGAGCAGAGAACGGTGACCGGGAATGTCGTAGAAGCATCGGCGTCCGCGGCTGCAACGCAGCCTGCATCGCACAAATGGCAGCCTTCTGTAAGGACAAACAACTGACAGCTGACCCACGTTCGTACTAGCTTGACCCATACTTCACCATTCATCTGCTGACACCACCCATACCTTCCGCGATCTATCTCGCGGTGTTCTTGTGATTTCCTATCGCGGTACACCATTATTCGCCCCCAAACGAGATTGAAAAAAAAAGAGAGAACAATATTTTGCATTGATATATCTCAATACTCTCGGACCCTCTTTGTATAATTTATTCCAAACACTGGTAGATTGATATTTCGTATTTTGCAAGAGAGTAGCGCGTGCCGTTGAAGAACAATCATGCTTATTAAAATAATTAAAGAATCGAGAATGGCAAATATCGGGTAGTAAAACGTGTTCGATCCGTGGAACAGGAAGCTGCAGAAGCTGCAGCTTGGACATTAATCTCACTTTGCCGGACATCGGAACATTTTGTTAAGAAAAAAAAAGGGAGGGAAAAAATGGTGCCGTCTGAAAGAGACCCCTAAGTGACGACTTGGCGGTCAGTCGGCCGGTTGCAGTCGCTTTTCGAAATGGATTTTTTTTTCTCCCCTGATGCATTCCCCTCGCCTCGCCCCAGCGATGGAACGGACGGTGTGCGGAGGCTGCGTGCGGATTGAAGGGCTCTCGATATTCAGTAGCCGAATCCACTCCGGGCCAGCTCTACCCACAAGTCCGCGTGTTCGTTCTTTTTCGACCCCCTCGTCTTTCCCAGCCCTCGTCCTTTCTTCCATTCTCCCCGGCTTTTTATGCTCCCCGTAAATCGGGAAAACGGACATCCCTCTTTCTCTCGCACACCCTTCTTGTTCCTTCCTTTTTTTTTCTCTCACACTCCTCTCCGACTGGTTTCCCCGTGCGCGTGGCGCGACTTACGTCGCTTATAATAAACACACGCTCAGGGGATCGTTAGTCGTCTGTCAGCCGTGGAAAAAAAAATCCTGTGCAGCCAACGTGAATTGAGAACACGGCAAAAAAACGTGGAGTAGCAGATTATTAGGCGGAAGGAACAGGTTTAGAAAAAATTCGAGCCACCCCTCTATCGCGATCAGGGGGAACTGATTGAAATCCGGGCTGAAAAACATTTTTTTCAGCCTCTTTTTTCCAGGGGTGCAAGGTGTCGATGAATGGGAATATTAGCTCGCGTACAAATTTTTTTTTCCTACTTATCTGTGGACTTTTCTCAGATTCCTCCAGACGATGAAGCGCTGTTCAAAGCATCTGGCTCGTGCTTCGTCGACGGGAGATCAATGATCGTTTTCCAGATCCTGATCTTGGTCTTTTCTTCCCATTTTCCTTCTCCGATTTCCTTTGAAAATCGGTGCGCTCGACCGTTTCGTCGTAACGGTCATTCACGCGATTGTCGATGTCCACCGCTTTTTACTCGCTCAAGGAACGCCCTAAAGAACGAACCTCGAGACATTCTTATGGCCGGGATCCAGCCCGACCAAATTAGCCAGAAATCCAAGTATTTAGATGTCTACCGCATCGTGGCGTCGAAAAATATGTAATTCCCACTCGTTCCGAGCGATTCCCTTGGAGATCAGAGAAACGGCTGCGCTTCGATTTTCAGGGCACGGAGCGATTTTCGCGAAGGGCACGCGGTCACGGTGTGAACTCGCTAGAAAAGAAGGGGAGAATGGAAAACGGGCCCGGAATCGGCAGGACAGAATTATTGTGGATCGGTTACGAGCGGTGCGACTCGTAACTTGATAAATAAGAAAGCCGGGGGTCACGGTACCACGAGAGGGGTCAACTATTGAACAATGCCGGGTGCGCGGCCTTTTCACCCCTGGGTTAATATGCGGGCGACTAAACATCGGCGCCGGACAATGCAAGATTTATAGATCGAAGCATACGTGACCATTGTCCAGCCAGATTCCGGCCCCAGCGGCCGAGAGATTTTCGAGAACGGCTGCTGCAGCCGTCCGTCCTCTCGAATCCGCGACGATTGTCGGGTGAGAAAAGCCGGAATCGCATTTTCACCCCACATTACGGAAAACCGGACACCCCCGGTGCGTGTGTGCGACCTTAATGACTGACCGGGCCTAATAACGAAACCTTCTAACGTATTTATGGACCGGGAAAGCTGCAAACGTCAGCCGAGGCGAATTAAAAAAGGACTGTGACCCACTTTTAGAGCCCCCCCTGCCCCTACCAAACAGAGAGCACACATTTTCCGCTCGCTGTACGAAATGCAAAATATGTGGAGTACTGAAAACTCTCGCCGGTCAGGTAGAATCAGCATCCCGTTTCTAATCACCGTGATTGGCACGAGTGCAACAAACAGCCGCGTAATCCGCGGGTCGTTACAAGGGATTTGCACTCGAGAATCATGTTCGGGCATCAGTTTTTGGTCCGAGCGTGTAATCGGATTTCGTTTCCACGGAACGAGGAATCCGCGCGCTCCGCATGGGGCTCCGATCATTTTCATTTATAGGTTCTTTTTTTTGTATCGACTGGCTAGGGGCAAGTCGATCCTCAAAGGGCGGAGCGTAGGGCTATTGCACCCTTCGATGCTGCCCGATGTTAGAGGGGTGGACAAGCGGGAGAAAGGGGAGGTCGCTGGCCGGCCAAAGCGCACGCGTTAATTCTGGCCACTTTTTCAAACGTCCAGGCCTGCTGCATTTTCGTTCCTTTTCTACAGCAATGGCCTCGACGCGGAGTACTAACATACTTTAAATTGCTATTAATTACTCCACATCGAAGACACTTGAAGCTCTTCACGCTTTAATTAACACATGTACCACTTGGAAGCCTCGGAGATGGTTCTAAAGAATCATACAAAAAAGATATGTCTCTTTTACGATTCTCCTAAAGTTCCCAATATTTCCGATACTTACGAAGGATATTCAAAACGTAATTTGAATCCCGACGCGAACAAATTCCCCGAAAATCCGCAAAAGGGAAAATCGAACGCCCATCGGTGCTCCAGGACGTCCTCCTGCCTTGCCGCTTTTCCTCCCTTTTTTCCCTCTTTTTTTTTTTTTTGTTACGCTGCTGCGTCGACACACGATCCGACCCCAAGAGCGCGTGCTTTCCCCGTGATTTCCGCTTTCCGCCTCAGCTGCGTCTCTCTTTCCCTATTTATAGAGCCATTTTACGTATATATCCAACGATCTTGAAGGGAATACGGCGCACACGCCAAAGTATACTGTACCCGCCACTAAATTTCCTCGAGACTCTTGGATACAAGAGACACGCGTTGCCTCGAGAAACCGCGTACGACGCTTCCGCCTTCACCACTCGGCCACGCTTAATCGCTGCTGCAAGATCCCCCGATGTCAGCGAGGATTAGCGGCCCTTGTAATTCATCCACCACCCCGTACAAACTTTTCCATTTCCTCTTCGCCGCATCGTAAAGTTGCTCCACGCTTAACTAGAAAAGTAATTTAATTAGAAAAGAGGAACGTTTACAAATTGCGGGTGAAAGTGCAGCTCACCTTTACAGCAGGTATGCATGAGCTCGAGTCGTTAATAAATGTCAGAAGCTTGAATATCTACGGAAGACGCGCGGGCGTCAAGGGTCACTGGAAAACGTATCCCTCATTTTTTTTTTTGCCACATTCTCCATGGAGACCGCAAGTTCTTGCAGATCACTGCGATGAGACGAGCAACGCGACGCCTCAACGGGGATAGCGTTTAAATGGAAAGCCTCGACAAAGGACCCAAACACGTGGCCGTCGAGAATGCATTTTAATGCACTGCATCCGGGACGCCCCTGAAAAGCGACAAGGAGCAACGGAAAAATGCGCATAAAAAAGGCGGAGTCCCCCGGTGGAAATGAAATCCGCATCGGTCCGTCGATCGATCTACAACGTCATTCACCGATTGTTAGCCGGCCGTACGCCACGGCATATGGGTCGATATCCTTAACGAGCAGCACGTTTTTCTGGAAAATATTGTTACACAAACTGTTCCTGAAACGTAAATGCAACGTTCACAGCTGCATTCGATACGTATTGAAAATTTTCAGATCATTAACCGCACAGAAACTCGAGCGAGCTAATTTTTCTTTAATGGAGATACAAATGACACAAGCTTTTAAGCGCGTAAGTGTCTCGATGGAGGGTCGTCGCTTGAAAGGGTAAAAGAGATTTCAACGGGGACATTTGTAGAGCCCCCTGAAACGTGAAAGGATCACCTGTTGCAGCGAGGGCTGTTTTAATTTTTTTTTTTTTTAAGCTCACCATCGATCTCGCGTTACAGCCCGATTGCACAATAGGTACCAACCTGTTGAAAGAAGGGGAGTTTTTTTCGTTCTGTTAGACGCGGTACGCCATAGGGGAAGGGTGTGCATGGAGTCATTTTTTTTCTATCAGGTTTTTATGGTACCCACAAAAAACCACCCTGCATCGGATCGCCGCGGTGCAAGTGCACAGCTACCTGCTACCCCCGACGTAATTGATAGACTATTTTATTGTTTCGCACGATTACATTCTTCTTCGTACCACCAACTTTTTTTTAGGAGCTAGGAAGGTAGGATCCCTATCGTTGAGGAAAACGTATCCCTCGAGCCTCAACCCGTTATTATTTTGTAAATAAAAAATAGCCCCAGCTAGGAATTGCAGTTTGCATTGCAATGGTCCGCCAACGTCGTCGCAGATCCTTCGCCTCGATGCTTAACGTTTTTTCCCTCGAATAAAAACGTCCGGGGGATAATTTTTTCCGGGCTCAACCCTTTACCGTGGCGTTGCAAAAAGCGCGTGCTGCCGGTAGAAATACTTTGGTTTACGCCAAGCGGCGAGGGTATGGAGGATTATCCGGTGTTCTTGCGTGGCGCGGACAAGCTTCTAAGGGCACTAAAAAACTGCGGGCACAGACAATCCAAGGCCCTGAATACTTTCCATTGCTGAAAGGATGCGTGAAGAAAGGGTTGAAAAAGCTCAGGTATCCAGTCGCTAATCTCCGCCCGGCCCACGCCGACGCGATTTTTTTACCGGTCTACCCCGACAGGGCGTCGCTTCCTGTTTGCGTGCCGACTGGAAAAAATCTGTCGGACTGAAATTCTCGCGCTCATTAAGCTTTAGCGCGCCCGGGGAGGAAAGATATATACGGAACGGCGACGCTATCCGCTTAAACAAATCCCTTGCAATGGATATAATACCGTGATTGGTATTGTCGTCAGTCCATAGGGCATTGTTTTTTTCTGCCAAGCGATTTTTTAGCTAATACAGTCCTCTCGTTACTTCGAGCAACTTAACGATTCTGTGGAAATTGTTTGAACAGCGCAAGCTTTGTTCACGGGGCGCCCGCGAGCGAGGGTGGAATACATAAATAGGAAACCACGTTTCGGGTGATCGAACGCATTTGGAGGAATCCATAAAAATACTCGTGAAGCGTGCAGGACGTCATGGGGTTCGTAGCCACCCTCACAAACTGTTACCGTTCCTTCCCCATCGCCGTTCAACCCCACCCCTTGCCAAATCAGAAATCTGCCGCTTCCATCTCGTTCCGCTGACGATGGCTGATGCCGGTGGTTCCGAAGCATCGTGGAAAAAAGAACACATCGGACAGGCATTACGCTTTTCTCCCGTTTCGTCGATCGATCATTTCTCATTGGAGCTGGTAGGCTACGCGGTGACTAACAATAATGGCGTGCAGAGAAAGCACGGACCGCGAGAAAAATGAGAGAGTTGAACGCCGTGGCGATTTGCGTAGGACGATGCACTTCGCGTTACGGGTATGCCCTGCGTCGTCAAATGTAATTTAGCGACTTAAAGGGAAATCGGGGAGGTGAGATAATAAAACAGAGAACACCAATTGTCAGTACGTAAGTAAACAATATACTTATCATTATCGTTATTACTAAGGCACTTGTTACCGATATAAAAATGTACGTCACAAATTACTGCCAATGAGCATATTTAAATACTGATATTAAACAACTAATTGCTTCTCGTATTATAATCTCAGATATTATGGATGCACCATCTAAGGGGAGTCTGTGGACTTGTTCTTATTTTTTCTCTCAGTTTCTGTTATTCGACTGGTATTTAAAAAAAAAACGCTTCCCACTTCATAATATAACATTTCACACGCAGCATTAAAGTGAAGGCACTTTCCGCGAGTTGTTTCTCACCTCGCGTTGCTCATACTCGCACCCCTCCCGACATTCCTCAACGTAACAACTAAAAATTGAGTTTAGACTAAAAGCAAGATATGGTAATATAAAGATTATCGTTAACTAGCAATTAAAATAATACATTAAATGTATCTGACCTGACACGCCTGGAAGCTATCGCATCTGAGAGTAATAATGTAACGCGTCGATTTCGTTTCGCGATCCTCGCAAACGACGGTAACTTTCGTGGATCGCAACCCCTAATCGCGTTTTTCACATAAGCTTCGCGTTACAGTCATCGGCCGATTAATCGTGAACAAAAAACACAGTGGACATTGCTGCGATAAAATAGAAAATTTTGTGCCTCTCGACATAATAAAGAATTCCACAAAATCGCATCGCTTAAAAATTTCACAATCGTTATGCGTTGAAAAGATTACATCAGGCGTTGAACGCAGGCATAAAATTCTCGTGCCACGAGTGTCCTCTTCCTTTCGTCGAATGTTTGATTTATCGCTTTTAAAGTTATTATAATACTATTGTCTCGGTGGCAATGGAAGATGCGAATATAAAAAAAAAACGTATCAGACACTCACGGTTCGAGAAACGATGCCCGCGTAAAATATTGTACAATGTGTATCGCGATAGTTTGTAAAACATTTTCCATTCGCGTTTGTTAATGCTGCTAAAATAAACATGAAAACGTCGGGCCTACAGTGTTTGATGTTGCTACAGGTAATTATTATACAGCGATCGCTTTCCAAGTTTCAGTCGAATAATACAGATAGTAACACAAATATCGAATGAATATTACATGATCGTTTTATTACATCATTAAAAAATAAAGAGAAAGAGGTCGAATACTCGTACTACTCGCACAGCTAGCGTTGTAACAGAGAATTGCAAACCAAAGCGTGCGAATAGATGTTGAACGAATAGTCTAATTTCGCATCTCCGAAACTTTTCCTTGCTGCCGGAAAAATCAGGAGAGCTCACGCTTTCGTATATTTTTTTATTTTCACTTTTTTCTTGTAATTTTCTGAACGAACGACCGCATGGTTGGCAGACGTAACTGCGACGATTCGACAACAATGAAAAACTCGACGATCAACAAGTAACATTTTAACAAGATAAACGTTTTGATTATTTGGGGAGGGAAATAGAGCTGTTTTCCCCTCTCGTGTGCCCTTTTTATCTGCAGCAATGAAGAAAACGCGAAACACGGGACAGATTGGTTGGATAAAATTGGTGATTGCGCGATCGTTATCACTGGGGTACCGCGTTTTATCAACGTTATCGCCGCTTTATTATTTCCGACGAACGAAAAAAAAGTTACGTCAACCTCCGTTCTTCTCTTATTTTTTACGACATGTGTGTATACACTTAAGCTGCCCTGTAACTAAATATACGTGTACGTATGTGTCGCCTCCTCTTTACTGAGTCGCTTTGATTATCCGATAATATAATCATTACTACAGATTGTTTCTAGAGAAACAAAGTACAAGATTAACGGCCTCTTCTTTTTCTCTTTCGTCGTTCTCGTTCCCGAAGGGTAAAAATATACGGGAAGGAAGAACACGAAACACGCTTAAGGCTAAAAGATATTTAAAGATAATCTATAAATATCATATACTCTCCTTTTGTAATCTCCATTATATAACTGTATAATGTAGTATAAAACGTAAGAGAATTTTACAATCTAACAGTGTTTTCAAAATACCAATAACTGCAATTCGTAACAAGTATAGACTTTATATATAAAAAAAATATATATATTCATTTTGTGTTCCCTTCTTCGAAATATTTAAAAGGGTCTAAAAAACGTGATTTGCCTATTTTAACAATTACCACGTGTTAACATAAACATCTTGTATGGACGGTTATTGCTTTGAAAGATGACGATCGAACCATCGTCACTCTAATCGATTGCAAAGAAAAGGCACTTCGTTTTAAGCATATCCCTTGTAAAATAGTCTGAGCATTATCGACACCCGATTGCAGTGTACATATCTCTGTGTGTATGTGTTTCTGTATGTGTATATATGAATATACTTTGGACACACGATTCGAAGAAATCTGTTTCGAATCTGAATCATACAGGTAATACGATTTTGCTCCGTATGCCAACTTCAAAGTATAGACAAGTGTCTGTGTGTTAAAAATGCTTCGATACTTTTAGACGTAGCCGTTACTTCCGTAAACATCGTGTAAAGATTAATAAAATATCCGTTATCATTATCGAACATCATACCCCCGTTTCTCATTCTTTTTATCTCCGCTATACGTATAGGCATTTTCGTAAATAATTGCACTTGATTTCACGTTTCACTTCACGATTTTTCAATGCACGTTGTAACACCGTGAACACATCAGGTATGGTGTTTCCTTCCTTTTTTTTTTAATTTAAATCACGCGCGAGATCTATGATCGTAAAAAAATCTGATATGTCATGATATCAGATTTCTCCGTTTGTAAACCAACATGATATAAATATAATTAAACAACAATTTACTTGTCTACCCCATACTATCGGGAAGTATCTCTCTCGAGCTTTCTTTATCCATTGCCGCGTTCCTCCGTTCGATCGAGAGGTACGCACATTAAATATTATTTACCCAAAATATATTCAGCTCCCCCCTCTCTCTCTCCCTTTCGTACGATGCTTTAGTATAGAAATACAAACTTATATACAAAATGTTGGGGGAGAAATGCACTCATGCACGCATACAAACATACAAACACACAAACGCCTTAGTGATAAGAAAGGAAGAGAAAGATCTGAATACTTTCCCATTTACATACAAGATGTCCTAAAATATCTTCAGCCGTTTCAACGTAAGAGGTAACAGAGAAGGTACTAAGAAAAAAAAGAAGCATTGGTTCCTCGCGAAGCCTCAGTCGTTAACTACGGCCTGCTCAAAATTTTCAATTGATTTCTTTTCGGAAGACTCCACAAGCTTGCCATGAACACTCGACTTTAAGGCTTCCAAGCTTGACTGGTTTCGTAGTACCTCTCTTTGCTCGATTAGCATGAAAATTAACACGCTCCGTGAAACGGTATAAGAAGTACGACCTTCCGATTCAACGTCAATATTTCTAGGACACCGTCTGAATATTCTCGTATATACATTTTGTATATACGTTGAGCATAGCGCATTGCAATTATTAAGGCTTCGTTCTACTTAAACTTTATAATTTTTCTCGTTCACGTGCGTTCCTTTCTTTCTTTTACGGTATTGTCGTTACTTTACTGGTAAGATTCTCTAGAATCATTCCATTCAGTTTAGACATATTGAAATTGCAATTATTCTTTTTTTTAACGAGTCGATTCATTAATTGCTTGCCTGTCATAGACAATTCCCTCCTCCATACTACAGCCACGTCAGCACGTTTTCAGGTTTCGTCGTGTTGGGGTTTATCAGCGATTGCACGTCGTCCAAAATGTCGCTACTAAAATCTTCGCTCAACTAGAGACGAAAATGAAAAAAAAAACATTAGTATTTAAAACTATTAGAGGGCTCTTAAGTGCAGTGATTCATTTCTAATGAGTACCTGTAACGATGGGACAAGATCATCGGTCGAATCGATATTATCGCTCAAAGTGGAAAGGTCTGGGGTTTCCATGGGCGCGCCCCCGTCTATAAGCAGAAAGAATAGAAA
The DNA here is from genome assembly GCA_023838395.1 of Holcopasites calliopsidis. Lineage (NCBI taxonomy): Eukaryota > Metazoa > Arthropoda > Insecta > Hymenoptera > Apidae > Holcopasites > Holcopasites calliopsidis. Next base: position 1,769,289 of record JALHAQ010000011.1, read on the forward strand.
CTTTTAATGCTAATGTAGTTACGAAACCAATCGTCTTTCAAGCAGTAATTTGTCGGTTCAACCAGTAATCGTATGCAATGAACGTCTTACCGCTCGTGCCATCCATGTTATCGTCAATATTTGCAAGAAAATCTTCCGGAGTATGGGGAAGGGAGTAAGCGGATCCAAGGCCCAGACCGCTATCCGCGCTCTCCTGACGCGCGTGTTGTTCGTTGATTCCCGATAAAAATGGATCCATAGCTGCGTCGGTGGTGCTTTGTCTGAGCATCAACTCTTGCTACAGGTGGAAGAAACGTGCGCGTTATTATCGTGGACAGAAGCAACCGAACACTCCGGTGTACTCACCTGACGCATAATTTCCTGCTGCCGTTGTTTGAGACGCTCACGTTCCATCTGTAGCGACTGGAGACGAAGTTTCTGTTGACACACTTGCAGCGTTTGATTACTCTGAATTCCACCGCCTGCGGGTTGCTGCTGTTGTAGCCAGTTCTGTGGTAACATCGCGCCAGATGTCGGAGCCCTTTGAAGATGCGTCGCTGAAACATTCGACGCAACATCAATGAGTATCCTGTACGAGTTTCGGGAGGGGTGAACAATTAATACTCGCGCACGAAAATAAAGACACTTACGGATCCTTGGATCGAACCAGGACGTGGTGCGGGTCTGATGATTGATAAAGTAAATTTCTCCTTCCGGGGTGCGCGCTTGCTCCCAGCCGTCCGGCAACGGACCCAAAGAATTGGTAGCGCCCGTAGAGGATTTCCCATTGTCGACGGCCGCGGCCACGGCAGCCACGTTCGCCGCCGCCGCCGTTTTTCGCGGATCCTCCCATGTTGTGGTACGCGTCAGGTGGCTGGAAAATAAAATTATAACAGGTTCAGACGCGGTGCTATTTTGTACGTATAGCGTGGCTCCGTGCAGAAACTGAATACGCCACGGCACGTACAGTTATCCACATATAGTAGGCGCATTCTAAAAATAGTCCCATTCAAAAGACGATGCGAAGGAGTAACAGCAGGCAGGCGCCTAACGGTGGTTAGCGCACGAGTTTTAACGCCTCGAATAAAACGTGCTTCACGAAATTTCCAAGGATACGAGAGTCCACTTGGAGCGGAAACGATCATCGACGAGGACATCTTTCCACCCGGATCTCATCGTGCTCGCTTATTCGTGGAAACCAATACCGGCCTCCCTTATTCATTCATTCGTGGGATCGCATCGGAGCAACGTCATATTGTATTTTGAATCGTTCCGCGGAAATGAACGGCAGTAGAAACTGTATCGTGCTTCCACGTACAAATGAACATGAACACCGTTTTGAGAAGTTACGTTACGCATTGATCTCTGCTCCAATACGAGGGGTGCATGGGGATGGTCGTGAGCTTAGGTAAATCGCGAAGCGCCGATCCGTGCCGGCCGTTACTTGGTACACGGAGAGGAGAATGAAGGGGTCGTCATTTCATTCGAAACGGCTTTTGGTTGCTCGAAAACACTACGTTTCGTCGGTCGACAAAAATAGCGGCTAATGGCTGTGATCGCCGATCCCGTCGTCTTCGCTCCACCTAAACGCATTTACCTTATTCGCGTGTCATTTTTCAGCAGAGAGGAAGTGGAAAACACTACACCGAGCTCTCCGTCGCTCTGATTTACCTCGGTGAAACGAATACCTTTGCGAACCGGCCACCTTGCCTGACTCCAAAGAAATTTTAGACAACGGACGAGCACGCAACACGCTTAACACGACACCGTGTACTTGAACGCAGAACATTTTCCGACTATACGATGCCACCCTCCCGATGTACCCTCTGCTATCCTCCGCTTGGACGCGCGCAAAAAAAAAAAAAGCTTTCGGATGGCATCGTAACGCGCTCGATTGAATCGCCAACGCGAGTTCCGCGAATTAAGTGATTTTCTCCTTGAATCACGACGAACGTGGAGGAGATAGAGCACTATATTTTGCCAAAAGTGTCGCTCGTTTGCATTCCGTGCACGATGACTTAATGAGCTTCGCTTAAGTCATCGGCGAGGACATAAACAAGTTCTCTAAATCGGCACGATACCGTGCACGATTCGCGCGGCATTTCCAAACAAATCCTCTTACACGGTTAATAATATCCGCGGAACGGTACACGTTTGACGTAGTTTTAACATTAAGAGCATTATCCAATCGGGATATATCTGATCAGCTAAGCTCCACCGTTTTCCGAGGCCAGCGGATCGTAGTGATTACGAACAAACAGACTGTTCTTGATCTTGCGATAACGAGTAGTAGCGGCTGCTGACGAAAACATCCTTCGACAGCGTTTCGTAGCCCTCGTGTATCACGGTTTTTCTGGTTTAGGACAACCGAAGAAGGTTCGATAGAACGAAACGGAGCGCAATTGATGTGAGCAACTTTTCTCAAACGCTTCTCGAGGATGACGCCCTTCTTTGACTCCCCACTCGACCGTTCGACGGTCCAGTGTTCTGCTCAAGAGAGAAACACACCTTTCCTCTGCTGGCTAGAAAAATAACCGGAAAATCATAGAGTTCCAAGAAGAAGGATAGAGAGCGGAGGCAGGTAAAGAGAGAGGGAGGGGAGGGCAGAGAAAAAAGGAGACTCGGGGTGGCGAGGCGGAGGGAACGAAATTGAAAATCTATCTCCGGGATGCGTGATCGGTGGCATAGCAGAATACAGAACGACCGCGACGGTGTGCTCCAAAAGCTACATGTCGCGGCTCTCTCTCGGGAACGGTTGGATGCGTTCCAAGAGAACCGAGATGGAGAGGGCTAGCCAGCAGAGAGGCAAGGGTATAGAAGGGAAAGAAACGGAGAAGAGGGAGAGGTAAGTAAGCAGGCAAGTAAGCGAGCAGGCAAGCGAGCAGGCTAGCAGGCAAGCAAGCAGGCAGCCAGCTCGAGAGCATTGGAGAATTACAAGAGGGTTCTGTGTGGCGCACGGCATACGGACTACGATGTATTTTTACTCCGGACATCACGGCGCCGGACAACTCGTAAATAGACACTCTCGCACCGACGCTCTCTTTCGCCTGCCTGCTCTTCTCTCCCATCGTCGTCGTCGTCGTCGTCGTCGTCGCCGTCGCCTTGCTCTTGGTCGTCGTCGTACAATTCACGTTGCCTCCCTCTATCACACTATCCCTTGGAAAGACATATTCTCCGACACCAAGACAACGGGAAGTCTCTCGATCCTTCAGCCTCATCACCGAAATTACCGAACACTATTGAGAAACTCCTCCAGAAAACACCCACAACCGACAAGTTCTAAAGGAATCATTTTCGGAGCAAGCTTGGGCTTTACTTGCTTTCCACCTACTCTACAATCGATGGCGGGCTTCGCAGATCGAATGAGCAACAATGAGCGATCGGTTCGAAGAATCTCCTATTTTGAAAAACGAACGCTTGGAAATATCGATAACGAGTATTAAGTAGTCGATGAGGGACGGCGCGAGAAAGCAAAGGTCTCCTTGAATGAACGGAGCTACTCGTTCAGACGCGGCACGCAGCGTATCAATTGAGAATCTACGCTTCGGAGCGTATAAATTGTTGTCGAGGTACGTAGAGCAGAGCAACAGAGGGTACACACCATCGTACATACTACGGAACATGTAAACGCTTATGAACATGAGGCAATATGCACGAAGAGATTAAGGTATCGCAGACTAAACATTAACGAAAATTCGGTTTAAATGCGATTTGGCGGCGCCGAGGGAATCGCTACTCCAAAAACAGTTTCTTTATCCGAAGTAAATCTATGACTAACTTTCACGAGAATTACCAAATAGTCCCAAACTTTTTAAGCGAACGCATACCTAACTGCAAAACGTCTCGTACTCCGAAATCACAACCCTGGCCGACTCGGACTAAATCGGATATCGTGGTACAATTTTGAAATATCAGAGCGACAAGGCATTTAGTTCCAAGTAGCAATTATTACGTGCTCTATACAATGGAAAATGTCGGAGTAGTAAAATGATGCAGAAAGAAGCAGCAAGACGAGCGGAGGATGCCCGAGCTCCTTTGAACTTTCGATACATTCGTGGTATTCCCGGAGATTTGTCCCCCTATCTAGCGTTCGCGCTCGCAGCCCAAGAGGCTCTCTCGTGCACAGGTGTGTCGGGGTCTTTAGCCTCTCGAAGAGAGGCCGAGTAAAAACTTGGATCCTCGTAGGCTTCCAGCGAACGCGTATTACAATACACCGCGGAAAAGAGCACGACCTACTGCTACCCGCCGTTCCGTGGAAAACACCGATTATTATAAAAACGCGCGCAAATATACGCGACACATTACAGTACAAATAGGATCGAACGTGACGTACGCGTAAAATAAAGTCTGCCGTGTCGTTTATCTCGCGTTTTTAGTTCTTCTCGCGTCACGAACGTTATTTATCGCTCCTTACCTTTTCGCTTATCAAGAGGAGCGTCGTTCAAGATGCGACATGGGAAACCGATCGCTGCCGTTCGTCACGCTACGAAAACGTGGCCGTTTCAACAAAAGCGACCGTTTATCGGAAGGTGGAGAAACTTGAAAGATCGAACTTGGAGCCGGAGAACAAGGGGAAAAGCTGAAGAAAAATACGTGCCCTCGTTGGCCGATCTGACCCTGAGCGCGACAGGATGCCGATGTCGCGCATGCAACTTTCACTGTATTCGAAAATGCATACTAAACGTCCTCGAAATGAATTTACGAGGAAAATCGGACGGGATATATCGGCTCGCCGATTACTTGTCCCGCGACTCTTATCGAAAGCCTGGGGGGGGGGGGGGTAAGAGATTCGCGTCATTCGCGGCTTCTACAAGGAAGCAGCGACAGAGATCGGTTTCCATCACAAACGTCCTGATTTTTTTTTAAAGCACGGTTCAGAGCCGAATCTGCGTAGGAAAATATCTAGGTAAAAGGCGAGGTCGTACAAAGGCCACGCGGTCGAGCACGGGCTTTTAAAGCGCGAAACCCGTCCGCGTGCGTGCGAGATAGACGTGAACTATTCTCAGACTATTCTGACTAATCGAGACCTATTCTCAGCCTCTTATCTATAACAGCCCCGGTCGTTTGATTTTTCGAGTTTTCCGGGAAATTCGTGCGAAGAAGAGATACATGGTTCACTGGCCAAAAAGTCGAGGGGAACAGGCCAGATTCGATAAACGAGATTCGCCAAGAAGAAACAAGCGAACAGAGCGAATTCCACGGATAAAACGCGAGCCCGCTGATGACTAATGTTTCGTCAAATGATACAGTTGACGGAAAACATTGGATGCCTCTGCTCGTCGTGTCTCGCGTGTTCACCTGGTGGCGAAACGTGTTTCTCGGCCTGCCAAGAGAAGACCTTTCGTTACGAGCTCACACATCTGTGCACGCGTCTCTACGGCAAAAGTGAACGCGCGCGCACGACGATAAGAGCGACTGCCCGTCGTCTTTTCTAGGGATGAGAGAACGACCGCGTCGACAACGGGTCTACGGAGCAAAGCCCGAACCGCTGTTTACGTCCAGTCGATGAAACGCGAAGAAGAGATCTCTCTGCTGCTTCGCAAAGTCGTTTCGTTTCGTCGGGATACCGATGAATGCTCTTCCTCGCGTGGTATGTAATACGCGAACCTAGCTAACGGGACTAACGTATAACATTATGCGGCCAGGTAACGAACGAGCTGCGCAGAAACTACGTCAAACGAAAAATTCGAAAAAGACTGACGATCGATGGAGAGAATTCCCTTGGAAAATGTTAGCGTTCAAAAGCGGTGGTTCTTGTTTAACGAGGGCCACCGTTTAAGCCGAGTCTCGTGGATCCCTGTGCCTCTGTCTTCATCTCTCCCTCACTCTCGTGATTTCTCGTTAAATTCTAATTACACGCGGAATATAGAACATACGTGGACGGAAACAGTAAGAGGGAGAGAGAGAGAGAGAGAGAGAGGAAGAAGGCAAGAGGCGACACTTCCTAGAAGGATTTCAAAGAGTCAGCTTGTTCGCGGCTCGAATCACGTTTCAATTACGCAAATTAGATTCTAATAAGTCCCGCTGCTGGATAAGATCCAAATGCTCGGGGAGACGACTCGCAGAGGTAATTGGACGAACGGGCGAGAAGAGGAATAAGAGAAAAGACACGCTGCCGTCGAGGCGATCATTACTGCATAATACAACAACCGTATGCTCTCGGTTGGCTGAACTTCTTTTACCCGAGCGCAGCTCTCCTCGCGCCTGCCTCGTGTTACGTCTATCGAGAATGCTATGCCTTTTCTCCATCGTCGACGATAATTCAACGTACACCGCCGCCGTTCCGCCACGATTCGTACTCCGAACGACCAAACGATATCCGATATCGATATTGAATGGTCATAAGTTTAATCAGAAACTCGTAAGAACCTCGAACTCCATTAACTCGAACGAATTAATCACGCAACTGTAATTACTCGCTGCAACGCTCCTCTATTCCCTGTCTGCATTTTCATTTCGCTTCTGCACTGGCAATTCCTGTGTCGTCAACTCCCGCGAGGAGTTTCAATGGAAAAAAGTGTTACTAAAATGAAAGAAAATAAAACGAACATTAGAGTGTGAAACCGTTAGGCGCAAATGCAACATAGAAACTACAGAAAAGTATCGTTTTACGTAACGTTTTGGTAGTACTTACAACGATTGGGGACCATCCGTACGTGAGCGATTAAATAACGATTAATGAAAGGCACGATCGTAAAAGTAACGACAAGGATGCGTTATCCGCGAATCGCACGTTTCATCGGCGATACCCATCGACGAGTTTTACGACTTTCACGATCCTATCTCGAGCGGGACTTGTCGCGCGATGTCCATTCTAGTTTCCCGAGCTGAAATCGTCGAACGACGAAAAAGCTTCCTCTTGAAAGCAACGATTCGAGAAAGAGGAAAATCTGAAAGTAACGACTTTGCTTACGAAAAACGGGGGAAACGCGTACAGCGGCGTGCATAGAAGATTCTGAGGAACAGTGAAACGGAGTTCCCGGTATTCCCAAAAAGCGAATCGCCTCCCGCTCGTTCTCAGGACCTTAAGCGGCAGGTAAGATTCGCAGGTGAAACAGAAATAGACGGGATTCGAATGCTAAGCTCAGGTAAGCCTCTCTGAAAGAGGACACCCACACACTCACACGGGGACACACGGTAGAACTCGTCGAGTTTTTTCCGTCCTCTCTCCGTCGTGAACGATCTGCCGTTCGCAAATAAAAAAAAGAAGAAGGCGCGGGAGGGAAAGGAGAAAAGAAAAGATAGAAATACTTGGAAACGAAGCGAAGAACAAAATACCGGCTAAGCGTGGAACGCGAATGAAAGCACTCTTCAATCGGCCTTCAAAGAAAGGAACGTCCAAGAGAATGAAGGCGGTGAATATTTACAAAAGCACAGGTAACTGAATGAACGGAAATCTCTTCGGCCGCAAGGTGTACCTGTTATCGACGACGAAGCGTACGTCGATTATCGCTGGGATATCTCAGCGTGACATCAGCTACGAGATCAGCGAAATCGTAATCAGACGTAGACGCAAACAAGGAGAAAAGTATAACGTCGGCTAGTGGATCGAATCGAGTGAAACACGCAATCCAAATCGGACTTTTGTCCTAAGTATGCTCTTTGTAGCGGCATTGGTGAATGAACGAGAAGACACATTCGAATTCGATGCGAGCAATTGTCAGAGAAACGTCCGAGCTGGTCAAAGCCAGGTGGGTGGAAGGAGGCGATCGAGGCGACAAAGCCCGGCACACGGGGAACGATTCCCACGACAGGTGACACGTGGGAATTCTAGTCACGGGGCAGGTGGATCAGGTTAAACGAGCGAGATGGGAGACGCGAACGGGGAAGGGAGCGGAGGTATCGAGTAGGCGGCCCGAGATTGACGAGGAGAGGCGACCCAGGAAAAAGATGAGAAAACGGGACGGCGGGGACCGAGGGATACGAGATGGCCCACGCAGTGGGGAGAGCCTGGCGAGAAACGAAGAAACGACGATGAGTAAGTGGAGGTGACGATAAAGACGGTAACGGCCTTGAGGTGTATGGGGACCCCAACGCGACACAGCGAAAACGTTCGGCAGCCGCCGTACAGCGTGCGCTGTGCTCCGATCCGAGCGTGGCTCGATTCTCAAACAGCAATACGTACAATATCCGCTGACAATGACTGAAATGAATCAACGATGATGAATCGGATACGCAACTAACTATTAAAGTGGTTGTTACTGTACTCCGCTTGCTATCTTCTGCCTCGAAAGAGGATCAACAAGCGTGAAACAGCGCTCGCGGAGGAAACCTTAAAAGCGGCTGCGGACACCGTACTCCGTTGGTCCTAACGAGTCGTGAACGAGTCCGCAGATGTCGGTGAACGACTACAGGGAACTGCTGGTTCGGTTATTCGCTTGAAATCGGAACAAAGTATTAGTAAAAAAGCTCGTTAACAGGAGGGAAAGAAGAAGAGTGGAGGGAAGAGAAAAACAGGGAAGAAGCAAAGAAAACTTACTTGAGGAAGTAGATCTGTCCCTCGGGGGTGCGCGCCTGTTCCCATCCACGCGGCAGGGGACCCAGGTCGTCGACCGTGCTGATGACGTCGTAGCTGCGTTGCTTCTGATGATGGTGGTGACGCGCGTGCGGCTGGGGCGCGTGTTGAGGCGCCTGCTGAGTCGAGGCGTAGGTTTGCTGAAGAGAGGCCGGGCTGCTGTGGGCACGAGGATGAGCCACGGTGAGGCCCGCCGCGGCGGCGGCCGCGACTGCAGCCGCGGCCGCACCTGCGGCATTCGATCCGGTACCAGCGCTGTTTCCACTTCCACCGGTGGCCGCACCTGTTGCCCCGCTAGCCGGTGTACCGCTCCCGTTTCCGCCGGACGTTGGTCCAGCGACAGCCGCTGCAACGGCGGCTGTACCGAACGCCGAATCTGCTGAATTCTCCCGAGAATGCGAGATCGAGGGACTCTTGCTGCCCGTCGACGGCGGATTGAAGAAGGAATCTGGTAGATTACGCATGCGCAGCGGTACTTGGAGCGGACGCTTCGAGTCTGGCTTAAGGACGCTGTCGAATAACGCCTGTAGATCCGATTCGGAGTTTTGATCGATCCTTACCACGAGATTACTCTTCGACAACTGGTCCACATCCTGGTTCAGCGCCATTTTGGATCACGCACTCTAACGCGTTTCGCGTATCTTTCTCTCTCTGGCGCGCGCCCTGTCGCCTCTCCTCGTGTCCTGTACACACTGCCTACCTTTCGTTTCCCTTTATTTCCGTCTCTCTCCTCCCCTCCTACCGTTCTCTCCTCCGCGTTCTCGCTCCTATCCTATCTCGTCTCGTTCCTGTTTTTCTCTTTCGCCACCGTCTCCGAATCTTCTCTCCACCACTCCCTGCCACCTTCTTCCTCCTTTTTACGCGACGTTCGGAGCTGTCTTTTGCGGACCACCTATGGACATTCGTACACGGTACACCAGCAGTCTCTTCTCTATTCGACCCGTACACGCCGCGACGTTTCGCTCGACTCCGTCACTCTTCGCTGCCCGACAACGCGATAGCTTCCTCTCCTTTCCACCTGTGCGCTTCGCGAGAGACAACAAAACAAGCAGGACAATGCCGCCACCGCTGTCGCTGAAACAACCACAACAAGATCTTCTAGTACCGGTACCCGTCTCGGCTATACCCTCCGACTTCTCGACGAGTTACGTCTCCTCCACCTCTTACCACGAAATCGCGCACCAGGAGAAATCGACTCGTTTTGCTAGCCGGCCGTCTAGCAAACGAGTGCTAGCGTTCACCGTGCGTGGACACGCGATTACGTACAGGGCCTAGAAACTCCCGTGCGTTCGAGCGCTGCTCGATCCCGACCACCATCTGCTGCTAGTTTCTCAAACTAAAATTTATTCGCGGATTTTACAAATGTTCTTCTACATTATACCCGAATGTACAATTAACAATTTTTGTCGTAACGCTTCGAAAGAAATATTAGAAAGTACACTTACCAGTATTGTTTAGAAATCATTCTTTACTCGTGCATGCTCCATTTGAACCATTTTGTAGCTCCTACGTTAAGCATAGTTTCCAAATTTGAAGAAGTGCATCGGCCACCATTTGGTTGCACCGTGATTAGTTTTAAATCGCATGGGTATCTTAAAAATGGATTGCTATGTTAAATTTGCAGTAAACAAATTAAATATGCACATTATTGTATTGATATTTATCCAAATTCAAGGAAATACTTAATTTAAAATGGCAATCCTATATAGATGTCGCAGAAAGCCTTCCAATGAAAACTCGCATGGTAGATCAAGGCAGGTGCAGGGATATTCTAGTATGTTCACCATCTACAATGCCACATAATCGATGGTTTCGATATTTCGGTTGTATGGTTACTTTAATTTATTGACAAAAATGTAACACTTCTATTTTAAATTGACTATGTTTTTACAACCGGAATGATATCTGTTTTATCAACGTTAAGTTATTTGTGTAAATATTGAAAGTGTTTTTATTCAAGTAAAAGCTCGCTGGCACGAGAAGCGAAAATGTCTTCGAAGAGGTATTTAATTGTTTTTATTTCGTGTTTTTCAACTTGAGGACAAAAGTTATTTTAGAATAGCTAGAAGAAATCATCTCTCGAACCTTAACGCGTTTCGCTTGTTACTCGAAACAATTGTACAGTATCGATTCTTTGTTTCTTTGTTAACCTGCATTATTAATTCAGTCGCATTATTTATCCTGGCTTAAAATTATTTTGACTGATATTAAAAAATCTGTAAAACATTAATCTTGAAGATGTTTTAGTTTTCTTTTACCATTGTTATACCCGTTCGATGCCATGATATTTAAATATTGAGTAGAATGTTGTAGAGCTGTACATAGCATAGCATTTATCGTACACTTGCCTTCTACATAAAGTAATGTAAATCTGGATATTGGTTTCGTAGATGTCATGCAACGATACCATAGAAATGATTTGGATCTTAGTAAGTTGTTTTGAATCACAGAAACTTAACTGTGTTTTTCTTTCAGCGAACTAAAGAAGTTGTCAGAGGAAAGCTTAACAAGACAACCGGAAGAAGTGTTTGATATAATATGCAAGTTAGGAGAAGGGTAAATATTTGACTATAGAGCATATTATTCGACTTTTGGATAAAAATATTTTACAAATATATCATGTTAATCATCACTGCAATCCAATGGTTGTTATTTCATGTCTATAGATCCTATGGATCGGTTTACAAGGCGCTCCATAAGGAGAGTGGACAGGTACTTGCCATTAAACAAGTGCCTGTTGATACAGATTTACAAGAGATTATTAAGGAAATATCTATAATGCAGCAGTGTGATTCTCCATATGTTGTTAAATATTATGGAAGCTACTTCAAGAACACTGATTTATGGGTAATTTTATATGTCATTATTGCAAACAATAATATGTTTTTTTTATTCGTCGCTTGTAGTCTTACCAACATAATTCCACAGATTGTAATGGAATATTGTGGTGCTGGGTCTGTCAGCGATATTATGAGGTTACGGAAGAAGACACTTCAAGAAGATGAAATAGCCACAATCCTCAGCGATACCTTGAAAGGCTTAGAGTATCTTCATTTGAGAAGGAAGATACATAGAGATATTAAAGCTGGAAATATTTTACTCAATAACGAAGGTCATGCTAAATTAGCTGATTTTGGAGTAGCAGGACAATTAACTGTGAGCTATACAGCATGGCCTCTGATATTTTATTGCATAAGTTTTCCAGGGTATGAAATTGAAATGCAATTGGAAAAAATAATCATTTTCCAGGATACAATGGCGAAACGTAACACGGTCATAGGAACTCCGTTTTGGATGGCTCCGGAAGTAATACAAGAAATCGGATATGATTGTGTTGCAGATATATGGTCGCTTGGTATAACTGCCTTAGAAATGGCAGAAGGCAAGCCGCCATATGGTGACATACATCCGATGAGAGCGATATTTATGATACCAACTAAACCACCACCTAGCTTCAGAGAACCCGATCAATGGAGTCCTGAGTTTATCGATTTTGTCAGTGGGTGCCTTGTTAAAAATCCCGAAGAGAGAGCTACTGCAACTGAATTGTTAAATCACGAATTTATAGGTACTGTGCATCGCACTGGAATCAACGGCTCTTTTCACGTACTTGCAAACACTATGCAACATGATTATTTCATTGCAGGTAATGCCAAGCAACCGAGCATTTTGAGTCAAATGATTGCGGAAGCTCATGAAATACGAGAGAAACAAAGCGCACATCGTGCTCATGTAATCAATAATGTGGCAATAAAAAATCAGAACCAAGCAGATGATTCGGTATTTATTTTAATTAAGATTCATTGAATGTAACATTAATGATATATGCTAACGTCTATGATAAATCCTTTATCCCGATTGTAAGGACGAGGAAGACTGTAGTGGAACGATGAAACCTTTACCAGAGGACACAGGAACTTTAGTACCAGGACATGACTTACCAGATACAGGTACCCTTGTCTCAGCGATGCTAGACTTGGGAACAATGGTCATTAATAGTGACACGGATACTGAAGCGACTATGAAACGTTCGTAAAAATCATTCCCTAATAAAAAAAAAGGGAATCAGCAAAAACTTTAAATGACGAGTGGAATCCATTTTCAGGGCACAATACAGGGTCAGTAGAGTCTGGTAAAAAATATCGCCCACTATTTTTGGATCATTTTGATAAAAAGGAAGCACCAGAAATAGGAAAGGTAAAATTTAGATATTTTGTATAAACGTACATTGTGCTACAAGTATGTATATATTGTGCCATTGTCTTTTTCACTATCAGGGTAATGGACAAATAGTCGGGGCGCATAATCAGGATAATGAAAATAAGCTAGAATTACGAAGCCCCACAGAATCTCAGAGGTTTCAGAGTCATCTACAACTGCAACTTAATCAGATTTCTCACCCTGTTCAGGAACAGCCTCATAATAACATATCCAAGTTCCAAAATGTCTTCACAGAACGTGACTTCGACTTCGTAAGTAATGAACGCTTGAAAGCTTTTCAAAGGTGGTCCAAAAATAGATTCACCATTTTTTCCAATATTTCGTCGCTTGTTTTTTGTTGTAATGTAAAACTGATCAAGCGTCGCAGTTTAGGCATCATTAAAAAGAACTTGAATATAGATAAACAACCATATCCTGCAGCTGAAGTTTCTCTCGTACGAGGAACTACAGCAACGAATGGCTAACTTGGACGCGGAAATGGAGAGGGAGATTGACGAGCTGCGAAGAAGGTACCAAACGAAGAGGCAACCGATTCTTGATGCCATGGATACCAAGCGGAAACGTCAACAGAACTTCTAACAGTTTGGTTACTTTTTTTACGCGAATAAGTGTGATGACGATAGGTAAAGGGTGTACAGTTGTATAAATGAATAGATTTTATTCACATCGTTGTTAGTTTCATCAAAGAGAGGAACATTATTCACTAGCTGATTACCTACGAAACGAGTAATACCGACGCAAAGTATTTTCTTGCGAAGCAATGTTCTGCCTCTTTGTGAATCAAGCACGAGTAACTAATACTAGCCAATAGCCTCACGTCACCAATGTAAATTATTTTACATTTAATAGGTGAACAAGTAATCATTTTGACTTAATTTTTTTAACATTACGTTTATATCTATATACTGTTACTGCGCTATTCTTATAGAGATAATACGAAGTCTCCTTGGCATTCTTTAGAAGCTTAAACTAAGGGTAATGTGTACGCGAGTGAAGATAGCTAGTATGCCATGCTACTAGTATTGCAATTTTTTTTTTAGATCCAAAACAATTAGTCGAGCGTCTATGTGAAATTGATATTCGTTTTTCATCTCACACTAGTCACCTGTTATGCCATTTATTTTACCCATAATATTGCATTATCAATATCATTATTAATTAATACGAAACACATGCATATAGGTCATCCCGAAAATATATTTATATAGTCTTACGCGCTAATGTATCGTTTACTTGCGAACAAAACTTAGAACGTGTAGAAGAATTTACTCCTTTACTGCCATAGGTATATTACGTATTTACCTACTGCTATATCTAAGTTATGGAATGTATGATTCGAAAGTTTCGCAGACAAAAATTATGAATTGTTTATTACCATCTTTGTATCGCGCACTGAGAACGATAGGAGTGATATCTCAGTGTGAATTATTTTGGTTAAATTATAACTAAATGAAATTAGTCTTCCGTATTAGAACGTATTTTGATATTTCAATAATTTATTAAGTCAGTATTTAAATTATTGAGATAGTCATCACAAAGCAATGGCAAGATTTATCATATTTTTTAGATTTGTATAAAACGTTTATTCAATTAAGGCACATTTTTTAATCATTATATTTGGAACTTTCATAAGGAGTTATCGTTGTCTTTTGTATTAGAAACGATACGAATGCATATTTGCATGTGGCATACCACAGAAACGATAACGCGTGTAACTATGTACCGTTGAAAATGTTATGATACACAGTGGAGTAATTCCTTGCTGACGTTGGGCTATTTTACAAGTAGCAGAAATAGATTTATAATACTTAAATACTATAGCCAGAACTGACTTTTCTGTTTATTTAAGGAGTAACAATACAGAATAACAACATATTTTTGATATAGAAAATATGCACATTATGGTCGAAAGAGATTCAAATATTACTTATTAAATCCAGTCTTTATATGGTCCACCATGACATACGATATTATTGAAACGATAGTATTGAGTTTTAGCATTTACAACAGGAACAGACAAATCAGTTGAGTCCCTAAGAAACCGTATGCAACGTTTGGGAAAAAATAGCGCGCACCATTCACTGCGGCATACAATATATATGCGTGTTGCAATAAAAAAGAAGTAAATTTTACTTATACAGAATTACACATTCGATAGAACACAAATACCTTTGTAGAAAAATTTTCTCTGGTCATGTACCACATGTATCTTTCAATTCAAAAGAAAACACGCGGAACTGATATTATATAAAATAGTTTTGCATTTTCACATGAGTATAGGTAAGTACCTATCACCAAATAATAAAAGAAAAACCCAGTACGTTTCTTGCTATAAAAACCCAGGTTCATGAAATATTATTTGTTTAGGAAACCATTCTGAGTTTTCTTACAAATTGTACCACTCTATATGTTTGGGCAAAATATACAGACTGAAGGCAGAAATTTATCTTTCCAGTAAATAATTACCTATCTAGCTAGATCTATAATCTCATTATACAGCGAGCGTAATATACAATATGGATTACTTCTATTTAGAATTAGAAGGATCATTAATTTTCATTTAAGATGCAGCAAAATGAATATAATTGTTAACATAAAGCACTGCCTTTTACGTATTTGATTTAAAAACTAATAAAGTATTATGTGTACTATAATTTATTTCAGGTTTATTTATTTAAGCATTAAGTGTTTACATTATTTCTTCGAAATAACTGATGTCTGTAACAAAAGAATAAACTTCTTATACAGCTCTATTACATCATTACAATTTCAACTTCATACATATATGATTTTTGTGTACTTTTATTGTTAACAACATATACATCATATAAAAACATTGGTACAAATTTTTAGCGACTAATTCTCATAACATTGCTTTCCATTCAACAATGTTACTTTACATAAATTTAAAAAATAGTTTACAAATTTCCGCATATATAATATATCAAAACTTGATCGTAATGCTAGCATATGAGTGAAATATTGGCGGCAATATACATCACACAAAGCATTATTATTTTCCCTCTGATTATGTTGTAGCAAAAATAGTGTTAGTCAGATGTAAAAAGTTTGAGTTATGTATTTATGATTTGTATATTCCTATTGATAATATCATTTGATGCATTCATAAATCGTCATCACCAATCATACGAAATGCATTGTTTTCCATAACATCGTATTCTAATGTGTTCTTTGCCTGAAGTTTCTCGCTGCCATTATTTTTCATATCATTGCCTTTTTTAATTCTCACTATCGATAATCTGTGCGTGAGTTTTTTCATAATTGGTTCCGATTTCGTCGATTGCTTGATATAACAATTCTAAAGAGAAACGCAATAATATAAATAAATAGGAAGAAATGTTATCAAGATAACGTACCTTTTGACTTTCCTCAAATTCTTCATTGGAGCTTGCTCCTATTGTAACACTTTGCCCATCTCTCATTACATAAATCCAAGGTTTTTGAGGCTCCTCCTACAAGAAAAATGAAATGCTCAAAACGTATTAAACAATGTTGATAATTTTACATAGCAATTAGTAGTATCTTTTTTTGTTAACCTGAGGTTTATTACTATCAGTAGTCTTTGATAATAATTCATCGATCATAGCTTGCAAGCATACAGACATTAAAATAGCTTGTTCCGAAGTAATTGTAATCCACTGCAATTGATTTTTGGCTATTAAATATTCGAAAGACAATTCCAAACTAAAATCATCGATATCTTCGCTGCCCCTTTCGGGTCCCTATAATTTGAACAAAGTAAAACAGTGCTGTATAAAATTAGAAGAGTATTTTTCTGCTACAATGACTTACATTTTGTAACGTAGTTATGCGCCAACATCGCATCCGCGAGACTTTAAATATTTCTTCGCGTTGTTCTCCATCGGACAATATACGCAAATTCAATTCGTTTTTACCTATGGCAACTAACACTTTTGAATCCAACTGAGGATAATCGCAAAAGCAGGGAGCAAACTGAATATAGCCATAATACTTTAAAGTACGTGCTATATCCAAGTACTAAAAAAATTTTGTTTTAATTATCACTTCGTGCAAGCTATAGCATTATTTACAAATATACTTTTAGCCAATCTATTTTTAATATGTAATTTATATTGGAATATACTTCTTTCTTATTTCCACTTTCTTCAAGCATGGTCAACTGATTTCTAAATTCATCTGTAACAGGAATCCACCCTCTTTGGACTTCTGCCACTGTTTGAATATACAGCAAATTCTTTGCCACCCCATTATCCATCAACTTACGATCAAGTTCGATATCCCAATAGTTTTTTCCAAGCACAATCTTGCTTCCTATAATGGGCAAGTGCTTGTTTGTTATGAAAGGAGACTCAAAATCTTGCAATTTTCTCAACACTGAAAAAAGCGACGCATAAGGAAAAGTTGTATATCATATGTGTAATTATGTATAAGAAACTATTATAAAGCTTCACTTACAATAAACACTGTTAGTTTCATCCTGAGCAACAATATATAACGCAAAATAAGAATAATATTGTTCAGGCAATCTAAGATGTTTATACACCTTCTGTTAAATAAAGAAATATTAATTCACCTTTCATTGCTATATAGATATACCTGTATCATAAATAAAATTTATATACCTTCAAAATGGCACTGGAATGGTCTCCAGTAGAAATATTTATTGTGACTTTGCAACCATTCATAAGAAAAATATCCACAAGTTCATTGTTCAATGCACCTCCTATAGTTTCCTGTTGAGCGTTTAATAGAAATCCATTTAGCATTCCAGAATTATTAACCACTGGGTTTTGGCCAATTGCCTGGATATATCTTTCCAATGACAGTCGTCTTTCCTCCTGTTGATTCGTTGTTAATGGAAAGAACTTTTTAGGTGGAAATGATGGAATAGATGCATCCAAATCCTTTGCTAATTGTTCATGAAGACTATGCAACTGTTTATATCTTACGGTACAATGAAAGAGCCCATTTATGTGAATGTTGTAACCCTGAAAGTTGCAATTAAATAAATATCAAACAATAATGCGCAATGTCAAGTAAAACACATAATACTGAGACTTACAACATATGTATTACCAGTTGCATCGATAAGCTCTTGTGTATCCGGTATAGAAAAATGCATTTTTATAAAGCAGAGTACCGGTGCTTTGTATTGTTTATGCAATAAACATTCATTATTTATATATGAGTATTATACAATCATTTTACAATACAACTGATTGCTGTCTATACATATATGTACACAGCTGTTACTTAACAAAATCCTCTAACAAAATGAGCATTTGTAAAAACGTAGAAAAATTTCTGTAGAAAACATTTCTCATTATAAACAATAAAAATGCAGCTGAATTTATAAATGCATACAGACATATTACAAAATATTACTCCATCTGAAAAAGAAAATACTATAAATAGAAATTAAGTACTCTATCTGCATGTTCTTTAATTATTACGTCTTATACAAATAATTTATTTATACGTAATTTTGCAATAAATGTAACTATCGAATTTTTAATTGCACCAAAAATACTTACATATTGTCTTTTCGTTTCACCGTATAATTTATGACGATAGGCGGATACATTTTACACCCACTCAATGACTATATTTCTGACGATTATTAGTGACGCACTTTTTAGTGCTGACGTTAATGAAAATATTTCACTGATGAATAATAAAAATGACTATTGTTTGCAAAATTATAATTTTGTTATCGGACGTAAACTTTGTAATTCGTATACTTCTGGTACGGAGACTATTGAAGTATAATTTGCAGAATTCATAATTTCATAAACTCGTCCAATAATTTTTCTCTTCTATATTTTAAAATACACATAATTATTCCCATTTACATTATTTTGTTTTGCAATTTCGCAGGCGCCACGGCGCCCTTATTAGTAGATTCCAATTTTAAACGTACTCTAGATTAGACACTCAACTCAAAATTTCCAATATTTCCGAATACTATTCTTTTCGCTTTCCCAAGACGTTCAAACGTAACACTTTTACTTTTTAATGTGAATCATTTTAAAGTATATCAACATTATCCCTTTGCAATATGTTTATAAACATTTTTATTTTACACCCTCTACTTCCGGTTAACCTCGAACGATATATCGATTCGTGCATACGAAACATCGACCGCGACGAACGTTTCTTTCCGATTAACGGCTCACACTGAAACGTCAAGTATGTTAGGTTTCTTTAAATATCCATTTTAATCGTTTCTAATTCTTAATTTTATGGAAAAGTAGGAGGTTTGTTTAATTCTCTGGCCTTTTCTGACTTGAATATTTTCTGTATGATTAAGATTTTTTTATTATTCTTGTAACCATTCGTATTGACGTTGGGAGTTAACCTATAAGAATGTTTCTTTTCCCTTTTTATAGAATATAAAATCATATTTCCTAAAATTACCATTTATTTTCATCAGAATTTAAAAAAAAGCGAATTTAAATGTTTATATCCAAGTGCTTATATGAAAATTATGTATATATAAAATATTAATAGACTGGTGATTGCCTATTGTTTGAATGGATGTATTTTATTCACTTAAGTTTTGGATGTAGCATATTAAAAGTACTAGTGATCCTTCTACTTTTCTCTTTAATTGTAACAAAATGTAATTGATAGCATTTATAACCCCCATTGAAATTATTACTTTCGTTTTCTTCTAGGATGTTGATGCCCAAAAAGAATCGTGTAGCAATTTATGAATACCTCTTCAAAGAAGGTGTTATGGTTGCCAAAAAGGATTACCATGCACCAAAACATCCAGAATTAGAATGTATTCCTAATCTTCAAGTTATCAAGGCGATGCAGGTAAGAGTGATATACGCCTTCATATCACATTGTTCGTTTAGATCACATTAACTCTAATATTGACATCAAACTCTTATGTGTTCTTACAGTCTTTGAAATCCAGGGGATACGTCAAAGAACAGTTCGCATGGAGACATTTCTATTGGTATTTGACGAACGAAGGCATCGAATACTTGCGAGCGGTCTTGCATCTGCCACCCGAAATTGTACCTTCCACGCTCAAGAGGCAAACTAGATCAGAAACGACGAGGCCACGACCTGCAACAGGCGCGAGAAGCGAAGCTTCCAGACCCACGGAAGACCGTGCTGGTTATAGGCGAGGCCCGGCAGGACCAGCAGCTCCTGGAGATAAAAAAGCTGACGTTGGTGCGGGTACAGGTGATGTTGAATTCCGTGGTGGTTTTGGACGTGGTAAACCACAATAACGTTTTAATGTAAAATAAACATTTCGTAACATTCAAGAATTATTTCAACAGATCCTATACCCTTCCATTTTTTCCACACAAATTTGAGAGGTATCGAGTAAGCGAACAAATCAGAATAGAATGTATTGTAACAACTTTCAGGTTTATTTCTAGTTACATTATAAAAGTGTACATATAGTTATAAATCTTCTAATTTGTTATTGATTTATAAAACCGTAAGTGGAAGCATCAGTAGGCAATGGTTAAACAATTTTAAAATACGAAAGTTATAAGTTTCCTAGATAGATTCATAATTTTTGACAAGACAATGATGTACATGGAATTACATCAGATATATTTGTGCTAAAGCAGGAGCAAAGCTTTTCTTGGATATAATCCTTTGAAAACTGTTAGCATACAATATAAATCTATATATTTATATATATCTTGGCAGTTCAATGTAGGCTTCTCTTTTACAATTTTCTAATGCATGTAAAATTTTCCTTCAACTACTGTATCAGCATTTCTTAATTCTTTTCTGTTTTTACAGTGAAGTATTAGTACCTATATTTGGTAAAAAGGTTTAACTATAACATACCACATAGTATATTCTATTCATATTTAAAACGCTATATATAAATGTATATAGAGAAGTTTTTCAATAATGCTGATTTATATATCATAGATACTGATTGTAATTGATATTAGAACAAAGGAACATAAACTTCTTGCTTTAGCAGAATATATAATTTCCCTTGTTTGTCATATATATATATATATATATATATTCGATCAACGAATAATCTATATAATAATATAAAGAGAATATAATATGCTTGCACATTGTTTTGTATACTTTACATTATAATACAATCGCATTTAGATTGATTGCTCAGAATGTTGTAAATGATTATTAATAACTTTCAATCTGAATTTTTGTATTATCCGATCACGGTCACGCATAAATTTATTTATATTGAGCGGTATGCAAACGTTGAGGATTTTAAATACACAATTTACTATAGGAAATCAACATTAATGAATAAAAATAAAATAGCATCGGACAACCATTAGGCGTTAAGATTAAAGCGAATGCAATTAAATTATATATATATATATATGTACATACAAAAACTGTATCTTAATTCTAATGACCTTAGCTATTGTTACATCTCACTGTATCACAATTTGTACTCCAAAGGAGACAATTGCCAATTCCACTGTAACAGATTAAGAAAACCGCGACAAGGAATACTAAACTACAAACAGTGCATGGCTTTCGTTCCAGGAAGAACCCAATCAGATAAAGTGCCATAAACATGACATGCGTTTGTAGTAATGCCGGATTTACTGGTTTTGGTATCAGCAGCACTGGAATTAGCCACTGTAGACAATACATCCTTTTAATTTGTTGTTAGTGATGTACTCTTACGGCACCGTCAGACTTTTGGTGTCTCATCTATGACAAAACTTCTGAAATGGAATACATAAATTTTGTTTCCCGTTTATTTGAAAATTTTATGTTTCGAGCACACTACTGTTGTTCTCGTACCTTATTTGGAAGCACCATAATGTTCTCGAAACATCTTATCCTTCAAAAACGAAGCAATTTAACTTTATCCGTTCATGTTAGTGCAAATGAATTTCTCCGAATACGATTATGCATAACCATTAATCAAACGGTAACCAGAAACGTGTATGAGTCGTGAAACAAATGTTTCATGTGGGCAGCCTTTAATCTACCGTTACCAAACATAACGTGATTTTGACGAAACGTGAATCGATGAAATAAACTCTCTATAGTTTTCAGTAGTGGTGACCATCGATAATTATCGATATTACCATCGATAGTTCGCCATTAATAACGCCAAAGTGTACTGTGTACTAAAGTTTGAAAATATTGTGTATTAGTGAAAAATATTTTCAAGCAATACGATTTTTTATTATAGTTAATGTTATGTTTTATAATTTAGCAAAGTTATATCCTAAGTAATCTTGTACAGAACAACTTATTATATATTGTAACGATAGAGCATAGCGCCAAACGTGCAAAGAACATGTTGAAGCGGCAACAATCCGGCGAGACTCCAGTTAGAAATACTTCCAAAATTCTTCAATTACTACAAAAACCTGTTAAAAAAAATGAAAAGGAAGAATTAAACAAAAATGAGATTGATACAGAACCCGTTAAAAGCGTTCAACCTACTAGTAATCAGAATGATAAAATGTACACGAACATTTTGTTTACTTAAATACTTTTTTTAAATTTCATTGAATTATACATAACGTATATGTGTATTTTAGAATCTTCAATGTAGTAATGGGAAAAATATCCACAAGAAAACATAAAAAGTGGGATGATGATGGTATTTTGGAAGTTATGGGGAAACATGCAATTTTAAGGGTAATAGATGCAACTAAATTTCGTACAATGTGCTGTTTTAAAAATTACTGAGACATTATGTTTCTTTACATTAAACAGGATGCAGAAGGCAACATTGTTCACAGAACTACAGTTAATCCAGAAAATCTCGTGGAAGGCCACAGAATACATATGAACAATAAAGTAATTGAGATAATTGAGAGAACAACTATATCTACATGTTTAACAAAATCCTTCTGCGAAGAAAAAATTGTAGAACCACCTATGAAAAAGTTTAAGACTTCAAGTTCTAAACCATACCGTCATTTGAGATCTTTACACAAAGGTATAATTTAATGGGGCTGACAAAAATATTACCACGTATGAATTACATAAATCTATATGTTATATTAAAGGATTGACATTGAAGTGTGATCCGCTAATAATGCCAGCTTTAAATACTTTGAAAAATTGGACAGAGAATGTTACATCTGAAAGTGAAAAAGAAGTATCTATAGATGCTTGTTTAGTAAATGTACTTAGACCGCACCAACGTCAGGGTATTGTATTTCTCTACGAATGTATCATGGGGGCGAGAGTATCCAACTATCATGGGGCCATTTTGGCTGATGAGATGGGACTTGGGAAAACATTGCAATGCATTGGAATCATTTGGACACTGTTAAAGAAAGGTCCATATGGACATCCAGTATTGAAAAATGTATTAATAGTAACTCCTAGTAGTCTGTGTAACAACTGGAACAAGGAGTTTAAACACTGGTTGGGTTTCCATAGAATATCTCCTTACATTGTAAGTGCTAAAAATAAGCCGAAAGATTACAAAAAACAAGCGAGAAACTCAGTTATGATTATTAGCTATGATATGCTTATCAGATATCCAGAAGAGATAGAGGAAATAAATTTCGATTTAATTGTGTGTGATGAGGGCCACCGATTAAAGAATAATGATATAAAAGCAGCAAAGGTATTGATTAACTTTTAATTGAAAGATTTAAAAAAAGGCAACTTTAAATAATTTTCTTTCAGATATTGAATAGCCTAAACTGTAAAAGAAGGATACTTCTGACTGGAACTCCTATACAGAATGATTTAAAAGAGTTTTTTGCCTTAATCGATTTTGTCAACCCTGGCATATTGGGTAATAGCAATGAATCTAAAAATTACTATGAAAATCCGATCGTAGCAGCACAATGTCCTAATGCACAGTTGGATGTAGTATCTCTTGGAACCGAAAGAGCCAGTGAACTACATGAGAAAACTAATTGTTTTATATTAAGGCGGACACAAGAGGCAAATAATAAGTATCTACCTTCCAAACACGAGATAATTGTATTCTGTCGCCTATCGAACGAGCAAGAAGATCTGTACTCGCATGTCACGGACACATGGTTTAACAAAAGTGCACTACCAGATAACAATGTTCCACATTTGACTATAATAACGGCGCTTAAAAAGATTTGCAATCATCCAGAAATATTTTATAATGATAAGAACGAGTTCTTCAAGTATAATTTTAAAGGCGTAAGTAGGAATTCCGATAGGGCAAATATATCAAAAGATGCATATTGCGGAAAGGTATCCGTCGTGCAATCAGTAATAAGAGATTTGAGAGAAACAGATGAAAAATTAGTATTAATTTCGTACTATACGCAAACACTTGACTTATTGGAAGGAGTTTGTATCAGTGAGGGCTTTGAGTTTTATAGATTGGATGGTAGCACAACGAGTAATGTAAGAACTAAAATTATAGAACGATTCAACTCGAGAGATGATAAAACAAGTTAGTATATAAAAAGCAACATTTTAATGTACTAGGTGGAATACACAGCTTTCTAAACACTCATGTATCTGTTGCAGAAGTATTTCTACTAAGTGCAAAAGCCGGGGGGGTGGGTTTAAATTTACCTGGTGCATCTAGACTCATATTATTCGATTCAGATTGGAATCCCGCATCAGATTCACAAGCTATGGCAAGGATCTGGAGGGATGGTCAGAAGAAAGATGTTTACTTATTACGGTTTGAATATTTTAATTAACTAATAAATATGTATTTTAAAGCAATAGCCATATAGTGATTTAAAATTGTAGATTGCTAACGACAGGGACAATCGAAGAGAAGATCTTTCAAAGACAGATTAGTAAAGCTTGTTTAAGTGAAACTGTTGTGGACTTAAATTATTTTGCTTCTCTTAAATTATCAATGAGCGAACTAAAGGTTTGTTTCCTATATGCATTTTTAGCATATAATGCTGTAAGGATGCATTAATAAGAGAGACTGTCTAAAAAATTATTAGGACTTATTTACGTTAACGAATGATACAAATTGTTTAACGCACGATTTAATGAAGTGCGATTGCAATGGCTACAAAAAAGTTGAAGAAATAGAAGAGGAACCAGAAGAAGAGAGTAAGAGGGAATATCAATTTTCTTTGGAACAGAAAGCAGTAAAAGCTAATCTGACTATAAATCAGCTTTTGAAATGGGAACACTATCAGCAACCGATACCAGAGAAAATAGTTCAGGTAAGAATACTATTAAATAATTGTGCAAGAAAGTATACTTGCCTTATTAAATATTGGCAATACTTACTTCTACACATTCTTGCAGGAAATTATGCTGTCAAAAGTATCGAACAATATAACTTTTATCTTAAAAAATTCTACATTAAACACAGCAAATTAATAAAGGCAGAATTTATTTCGTGCAGTATAAAAAGATACGTTATAAAAAATTGGATAGAAAACATTTAACATATTACCTTAAAGGTAATGGAAATTTAATAATATTACATTTTGTTTTTACGTATCAAAAAATTAGAGATCCTTTCGATAAAATCAGAGGATTGCAGTCGTTGTATAAGCTTAGTAGTTTCTTCATTATTAACTTCTAATAACTTCTTCTGGTCCCATTTTGTTACTAAGCATTTAATTGCCAATATTGACTAAAAAGGGGCATTGGTTTCAAATGATTATACCATTATGTTAAATATTACATAGCATACAGTGTACTAGACTGAAGTATACCTGTGATGAAAGTTGAGTTAATTTCTGTAAATATGTCCAAACATCATTTAAATGATCATGTTCATATACTTCGCTAACTAATCTGTACTGTTTAGCCTCCTGTGCACTCATCTTATAACACAGATATAACATATCGCCAGCCTAAAAAACATTATTAATCTCTTTTGTACAATGAAAAACAATTATTGTAAAATATAAAAACCTTGGATCGCCCAAATAGTTTGGGAAATGTATATGTAGAGCATCCCTCTGCAACAAGACCTAGGCTTGTAAATGGCGTTTGAAAATATGCCTAAAACATTATAATAATTGTTATTTAGTAAACAATGGGAAAGATAACTGATTGCGAGTAGCGTATATATAAAGATTACCATGTGCGATGCATATACCATATCAAATAAAGGTAGCATTGTCACAGCGATTCCAATTGCTGGACCATTTACAACAGCTATTAACAGTTTGGGATATGTGATTAATATATCCACAAATTCCCTGAAAATGATTATTATAAGTCATTTTTTAATTCAGCTTATTATCATGTGTTTGGAAATACTTACTTAAAAACAGTAACAGGTGTTTCTACACTAGAAATATTTTCATTTTGATCTGTTAATGAAGCACTAAAATCATTTCCACTGCTAAAAAAATTTCCAGTACCTGTTACAATTACTACATATATTGCATTATCATCAATAGCTTCGCGTAAAGTTTGCGAGAGTACTTTAAACATCTGACAAATAGAGATACAATATTAATGTTAAACAATGATGCTGCATATGTTGATAAACAATATACAGTTAACCTAAATACGCCTAATATTAAAGTGTAATGCTTCCCCTTGTTTGCTGTTTATTAAAAAATATATGTACATAATTAAATATGTTGCAAATAGTTCAGTCGACAAGTTAAATAGGGGATCATGCAGGATGCATAAAAATAATAGTGTATTATTTCGTACATTATTGTTAAAAATAATTAATATATCTTATTCGAAAAACAACATACCAAAGTGTTGATGGCATTTTTCTTTGTAGGTCTGTTCAATATAATTTTTAACATCCCATTTTCCACAGAACTGAGAATATCAGATGAAACTTTGTTTTCCATTGTACAAAACGTTTGTCATCTACGAATGCAAGATGTAAAATGAATGCTATCGGCATTACCATTATCTTTTACTTCAGCATTGTTTACGTATAATTATTATGTGACATACCGACTGCATACAATCAAATAATGATATTGTTGTATCGTTATAAACCTTGAACATCTTTCTATTCTTACTTTCCTATTATTATAGAAATATCAACAATAAATAACTAATAATAAAAGCTTTATTTATAGTAAGCAATATATACATAATCTTTTACAATAAACTAGGAATCTTTATAAAATATTTATAAAGAATGTGGTTTAGAACGTTCTATACTATATTTTGTGTTCATGCATACTATAGAACAATAAATCATTCGATAAAGAGCTATTTAAAAAAATATATTTTTTTAAATAAACAAAATTTATTGTCCTATGGCTATATTTACATGGCATACATAGGGCATCACAATTTATAGTTGAGGAGTTCAAATTAAGTAAACAAAGCAAGTACTCGTCGAAGAATATTTGTCATAATTTAACAATACATATCGACATTGTAAATATTAGACACAATCTTTCTTACGTTTCGTTACATAACTAATATTGCTTTTCACTTAAATACTTGTGTCATAAATAATTCTAATCCATTTCTTTTTTATTCTTAGTAGTACCTTTCGGGAAAACTTAACAAAAGTACTGTAAATGCAGTATCCTTGCATTATAAACTCATCAATGATGTTATCACACCCGACATTCGCAATATGCTACCCACTAGAGACTACAGACTTTTACCGAGTTCAAAATTATATTTCGTAATCACAGATTACATGGACGTATTGCCATCCTCTAAACACCATGTCTACAAAAGTCATTGTTTTGTAAGTAGCGGTGTTTGTACATAATTTGTTACATGGAATACTTAAATGCATCTTAAGCATATAAAACAATAAATCCAGCGTATAAGAATGAACATTGCGCGAAATAAGATCAAATTAACGAAAACTACTACATCCATTGAAAAATGGAAGCTTTATTTGGAAACGAGTAATACATCCTTTTTTCTACCAGAGAGATAGAAAACCTTTTCCATTTGAAACTGTAGTTTTTACTGCAAGCTTTATATGGAGTATTGTGAATAAAATGAAAGTAGCTGCTGTACTATAAATATCATATTGGAGGTAATTCAGTTAAAATTTAGTTAAAAATAATTTATGCAAACGATAGTGGAAGTAGATAACTATTTATCGTAAGTGATAAGTTGTTACTATCATTCTGCTTTTCATTTGGGATTTTAAACTTTTTCACCTACTCTTTACATCTTCAGCAAGCGCTAGAATTAAGTAGCAGTGAAGTTGGAAGTAATTCATTTTTTTTATGAAGAACAATCAAGTAATAAGCTTAATGTTTGAAACATTAATATTTCGTAAAACTATTATGGCTTCAAAACTTCTTCAATGAATTTCTTCATATCACGCATTTCCTGTGAAAGTAATAAATACAGTCGAATATTTATATAGCAGTTGCGGTCTTCTGTTTATATGTTATTTAAATAGAAGTGTAAAATTTTATAGTATTATTTTATGGGGTAATGAAAATATGAAAATTTACGATATATTAATATATTTTATACCTCATCGCAAGATGTATGCATCATTCCTCTATATGTTTTGAACTCTATCTGTGTCATAAATTGTTTGAGAACAGATGCAGTCAATTGCCCCCATCTATATGGTACTATTGGATCACAATCGCCATGACACTGAAGCAGTGGAGTATTTTTATTTCCTATGGCTTCCTGCAAATCATGTGATATAAATATTCTAATTTCATAAAGCGTTATAGTACTGAACTGTGAATATACAAACAGCTGGGAATTTTTGATGTAAAGGAAGCCAGGCCGATAAAGCTATAACTCCGGCTAATGGTTCTGGGAATGTTAAAGCACTATATATGGCAAGAGCACCACCCTGACTAAAACCTCCAAGAACTATACGTTTTGTGGGTATTCCTGCTGCAACTTCCTGTGCGATTAAGGAATGTACCATTTCTGCAGCTTTACGAATACCTTCTTCATCTTCAGGTCCACTGGGTTCCAAGGATCGTAGGTCAAACCTTAATTTGTTAACATAAATTATTTTGCATTAGTATCGAATATTATCCATGCTACATAAATCCATTACTTACTTACCAAGAGGGCATTCTAAATCCCGCGTTTAATGTTACTGGCATTGTAGGCCTACAATGATGAAACTATCTGATAGATTTACTCAATAAAAATCATTACCGTTTTGTCTATTAAAATGTAATGTTAATTTCACGTGTACATACGCAGTTGGACAAATAACTTTTATATGTGGAGATCTCACTGCACCCAACGAACTTGCCCAGCCATGGCTGTAAAGCGAATGGAATGAATATCAATTACACTGTTCCATGGCTATTATGTTATATAATAATAAGGATTTTACTTACCCCGTATCTCCTAATCCGTGAAAGAATATGAGCTGGAATAACAATAAAATGATGTTATACAAGGATACTAAAGTTACTCAAGTATGTACCATTATTTTTGAGTATTCTATTAAATTTCATATTTATTAAAAAATTCATTTTCTAATCTTCTAATCTTTCATCAGTATTGAAATATTTGAATGTCAGCAAAATACATAAATTTTAGATACAAAGGAATAAAAATCCTAGGAACATCGTGGGAGGGTTTACCCTTTATAGGATGAAATTGTATGGAGGATAATCAACTTATGGTTAATTAAAAATTACTTTGTGATAGGTATAACCAAAAATAAATGCCCGAAAAGAAATATTGTACTTACTGTGGCTGTATGCCTGGCCGTAGCTGCTATTACGACAGGACTTACTGTGGTCATTGTTCGTCGCTGTTTTGGACGGGCTACAAGAAAACGGATAAAACGTATAACAATTCGATAAAAATCGTAAATATATGGAATGGCAAGGAAATTCTTGATACTGCTTGAAATTCCCCAAGTGCAATGAGAGGGGTAAGCGGAAGTCATGCGCATGCTTTATGAAATCATTTTCAAATGGAAATTCAAGGCATTACGTAGCATACGGGATTGCAGAATTAGCAATACGTAATTGTAAAGTGTTTTATTATTGCGAGCTATATACAACAGTATTTAACATAGTGAAATCGACCCCTAACAAATATCTAATTAAATTATCGAATAATTATTTGTGAACTTAATACTTATAATTGCAATTAGCAGAGAGGACGTTTTCCCAAGATGTGTGATAATTTTCAGTGCAAACATTTTTTTTTCTGTAAACACTGTCCTTAAGGCTAAACTAATCTAAATCCGAAGAGGGCGTTAATTAAAACTTTCTTCTAAAGAATATGAAAAAGATTTAACATTCACTTTTTTATATAGTATAGCTATAAGTCAAAGGATTTGAACAAAAAATCTTTCCTATAGAAGCGAATTCCTATCGAAACGTGAAGTTATTTTTTGTAAGGCGATAAATATGTAAACTATATGTGTTCTAAACGTTGCAATACGAAATTGAAATTTTCTAGAATCTCGAATGTTAGGGCTTGTAGTTTAATTAAAATGCGTCGAAAGAGGAAATGCAGAGGAACGCCACCATGCAACGTGTTGACCAATCAGAAACGGAGAATCTCGAGTTAGTTCAGTCTGCGACGTATACATTTTGGAATGCAAGTAGTGACCAGTGAAAAGATCGGTGGTTTGATGGTGAGACATTCGTTCCGTGGTCGTTCCTAGCCGACAAACCGTGGTTGCCAGCCATATTGTTTTACCGCAGTGTTTGTTTTGGTGCAGCCTAGTCGGAATACGAAGAAATCCGTGGAGATCGACACGAAGGAGGACAGAAGGGCTAGAGTGCAATTATAGAAGTTACTCAGACAGTGCGTGTATACGGTGATTTCGCTGTATTTTTCGGCACAATCATCGTAGCTCGCTGGCTAGGCCCATAATCCGAGTGTCATTCGTGAGCCAGGACAGTAAACGAGTGAAATGGCCTGCGCCACTTTAAAGAGATCTTTGGAGTTCGACCCGGTGCATAGTCATGGTCGTCCTAGTAAACGACGAAGATGCGTACCAATGTGTGTCTCCCCCGGTACATCGACGCAAGCCAACTCCAGGCCACAGAATCCTTCGCCTTTCGGCGAAGTAACCCATAAATTGACCCCTGGTAATTACTATAAGTTACGGCCATTTTCATTTCCTTCTCGTTCCATTTCTTCCCTTCTGAATACAATATACGAATGAGGAGGGGCGTTTCAATTATTTTAGCGATTTAAAACTTGATTTCACGACGTTTCAAAGGGGGAGGGAAGGTGCGCCGCTTGGGTAGGGGGAGATGCGTAAATCATATGGTAATACAGTAACGGACATTTCGAATCAGCTGCCTTTTTCTTTTCTTATTTTCTGAATATATATGGCTTAAAAAAGTTTGAAGGTTTTACATTAATGTAATATTAATTACCGATGGACAAAAGTAATGCATCAAATGTTAAATTGAATCCATTCTTTGTGGTAGTCGTTAGGTACCCTACAGCATAATAATTAATAATATAAGTTTATGCGCACATTGACAATATAAAGGACTGCATTTTGTAAAAGAAATTAAGATATTTTGGATAAAAATAATTGCTTTTGTATATAGAAAAAATGGCTGCCAATATAAGGGAAGAAATACGGAGACTGCACCGACGCAAGCAGTTACATTTTAGTCCTCATAATAACGGTGATTCTTCGGACATGGAAGGTCCAGCCAGTCCTTCTAGCCCTTCCGTGTCAAATTCATGTAATTATAGTCCTAGTGGAAAGGAGAAACCTTTGTTCACATTTAAGCAGGTATATGCATAATGTATTAATTGTTTAACACTGTTAATTAAACGCCATGACTATAATATAAATAATTTCATAGGTTGGCTTGATTTGTGAGAGGATGCTGAAAGAGCAGGAAACACAGATTCGGGAAGAGTATGACCAGATATTAAATATGAAGCTCTCCGAGCAGTACGATGCGTTTGTCAAGTTTACTTACGATCAGATACAAAAAAGATTCGAATCTGCAGCTGCACCGAGTTGTGAGTGATGCATATTAATTGTTTATGAAAAACATTTATTATATTTTAATACAGTTTCAAATGTATTTTACAGTATTTATCCTGTATGTTTCAGATCTATCCTAAAACAAGTTTCTTATCTATAAGGACATGTTTCTGCGAAGAACATTAGGTGAGATTCATAAACAAATTAATCACATGTCTAACTACACAGGGCCAGTGTCTTTTTTACTTTTTCAATGAATATAATCAACATTTTATTAGTTTTCATTATTATTATTGTAGATTTCTACTGTGTGAAACAAATTTTGCTTGAAATTTAAGTCGTGGTACGCAGCGCCACCTCGTTCAAGAACATCTTTAAGAAAATTCATATTATAATTTACATTGAGAAAATATGTCAGGTAAAAAAGGAAAGAAAAGGAAAAAAAAGCTAGTAATGTAAGTTTAGTAGGTTTGCTGTAAACAGCAATCATACTACGAAAATCTACAGTGTATACTATTGAAACTAACAATATTTGTACTGGCTGATGTTAGAAATGCGCTGGTATCAGGGAACTGCATCAAGGCTCTAGTTATGTACAAACATGCATATATACAACGATTTATATGCGGTGCATAACTGTGCTTGAAGCCATCAACTTGATTTGCACAAGATTCTGTCACGTCATAAAAACGAATGAAACATACATAAATGCTCGTTTCTTGCACATATTGAACGCGTTGAGTAATATCAATCGTACAAACAATTCTTTGTTAACTGAAGGTATAATACATTAGACATTGCTCAATTACATACACAATACTCTTGTAATGCAAACATAAAGCAATGTATATCGATCTTTCTGGCAAAAAGTACTGTTGCATACAAAGAGAGATTATTAAACCATATATCGGGGAATCTTGTTTCCGTTGAACTATAAACATACTTTATTTCTAAACACTGTAGGAGAAATATACGTGCTATATGTAGAGAAATTTTTTTAGTAGATCATAGTCTAGAATACTTTTTTTTTGCTTATAGGATTTACTGCACGTATAAATTTTCAACGTGAACAACATTCCCTTTCATTATGGAAGCATTCGACTCTATATAGGGTGCATTACTCGTAGAACGAAATTATCAACAATATTTTAGATCCCAAGGACCGATTTTGTTCTGTTGCGATCAAAATCTACTTCTTGAAATGCTTGAATTGCGCTTGCTCTTGAAGGGATTATTCATTTTCTACGATTATTTAAATTTTGTCGAATTTTTGCTGTGTATTAGTTTTTTTTTCTTAGTAAAGATAGCTTTTCTCTAAAATACAAATATGAACATTTGTAAGAAAAAAAGTCAACATAAGGTATAGTCTGTAGGATTGTACGAAATTATTGTCAAAAATGAGTATTTGAAATAAAGGTTTCGTAAAATTTCGGAAATATTTCTGTTCCCTGGTAGCAACGACTTTCTTTAGCATAATAAAACAATGAATAACGAATATATAATACCTATACTTTAATTGTGCCTATTGTTAGACGTATTTATCATCGCGATGTTTCTACTACATATTACTGTTATCAACATTAAAATTTTTTAGTTTATAATCATTCATCTTTACATCGTATCTCATTTGTTTTCGCTACTATTTTGATTTTCCTTTTTTGTTTGTGAAAAGAAGATCAATCGGATAACGCATAATTAGAGTTAATACGAATGAGACTTTCTTGGTCGCTGCATACATGTTTTTGTTGTAACATGAGATTCGTACCGAAGATACATCTAGCACCAAAAAACACTTATCTAAACAAATTTTGTAAGCATGTTATAGATTATTTCTAATTTTGTTTATTATTTATACATTGAACGATTCTCTCTTCATCTGTAAAAAATTTTTAAAAAGGGGCATTAATAATTGCCTTATACTTCATTCAGAAAAGGAAGGTGTCTTTCAGTTACCACAACAAAATGGGAACACAATATCAGTGTTCGTACAATAGCATAGATGATATGTCGTGCGTTTAATGACTGCTGAATGCGAAAGGTGAAAAGAACACAAGTGTTTTTAGTTATCAGTAATGGATAATAATACCTACTTCAGAAATGCATCATTTAACATTAAGACAAATTTTGTGAATATATAACAAAGCGATTCCTCAATAGATCACCGGATTTAATTTCAATTTAAATACCTCCGTATTACATTGTGTAAGCACTTATTGAAATAAATATAAATATAAGACTGATCGCGTGTGCTTCCTTATTTTTGCTTTTTTATGTTAATTCATTAGGTCTTATTTAGTACAAGTAATGTATCAGTTTAAAAAGGTATTGTACCATCACGATCCATCATGTTTCCAACTTGAAAGTGTATGAGCTACTGAATTAGTTCCACCGTGCTCGTAACAAAATTCTTACATATATATTCTAATCCCATTAACAAACTTGTGTAATAAACTAATGCTATTAGTAGTATGGCTTCAAGTTAAAGAAGCCCCTTCAAGACTATATGAAGTTCCCCGTTCTTGCTATGCGGCTGTCACTTCTGGGCAGGAGACAATCTTCTGACAATTCCTTTCATTGGAGAACAAGTGCCAAATGTTTCCTCTCTTGTTTTTGATTTATGTTGTAGCCATCAAGGTATTTAAGAAGACAACTCCAAATGGTAAGTAATTGAAGTATTCTTATTCATTCGCTGAAGCATTACTTTCATTTTTTTCAATTCTGTTTCTTTCCTATTAATTACAGGAAAGGTCACAGTTTACCTTGGCAAAAGAGACTTCATTGATCATCTGGATAGCGTAGACCCTATTGATGGTATAGTTGTTGTTGAAAATGATTATCTTCAAGGTCGAAAAGTTTACGGACAGGTAAGAAAGTCATTTTACAATCAGGATATGCCATTTCATGAAATATTTGCATTGAAAAGAAAAACATTTTGCAATCTGTCCTTATGTTGTACAGGTGACAACAACTTTTCGCTATGGCCGAGAAGAGGATGAAGTTATGGGTGTTAAATTCAGCAAGGAACTAGTTCTGTGTCGTGAGCAGATAGTTCCACTGAAGAAGGAAAAGCAGGATATAACACCTGTTCAAGAACGACTACTAAAACGGCTTGGAGCAAATGCGTATCCATTCCTATTTCAGTTTCCACAGAATTCCCCCAGCTCTGTAACATTACAACCAGGTGATGATGATCAAGGAAAACCATTAGGAGTAGAGTACACTGTTAAAGTGTACGTGGGTGAACATGAAGAAGATAAGGTAATGTTATAATCATCGATAAATATATGTGTTTGCAAAGCAGAGAATGTATGAATATAAAACTGATTTACATTTTATATGCAGGGACACAAAAGATCATCTGTTGCATTAGCTATAAAGAAACTGCAATACGCCCCGCCTACAAGGGGTCGCAAACTTCCAAGCTCTCTGGTCTCTAAAGGGTTCACTTTCTCTCAGGGTAAACTGAATCTTGAAGTTACGCTCGACAGAGAAATTTATTATCATGGAGAAAAAGTAGTTGCGAATGTTATAGTTACCAACAACTCCAGAAAAGCAGTAAAGAATATTAAGGTAATCAAGGAACATGTAATAGTGGTGGAAATCTACCGAGCTTATCACTTTATCGTTCGTTACGTTTCAGCTCTTTGTAGTACAACATTGCGAGGTGACAATGGTTAATACTCAATTCTCGCGACACGTGGCTAGTTTAGAAACACGAGAAGGCTGCCCGATTACACCCAGTGCATCCTTCACGAAACAATTTTATCTTGTACCATTGGCCAGCAGCAATAAGGATCGACGTGGAATTGCCCTTGACGGTCATTTAAAGGTATATAAAAGAGTATATTTTATTGCAAGACTATGCAATCCACTTGCTGATATCGTGTTCAAACATGTTTAATCGATGGTCAGGATGATGACGTGAATCTTGCATCTTCAACTATGGTCGCAGAGGGTAAAACTCCAGGTGATGCTATGGGTATCGTGATTTCCTACTCTGTTCGAGTAAAATTGAACTGTGGCACTTTGGGTGGTGAACTAGTTACAGATGTTCCATTCAAACTGATGCATCCTGCTCCTGGTAAACTAACTTTCACGTTCGCAAAATAATATACTTCAAAACTTTTATCATAATGCTCCTGGGAAATGTTCGCTTTGTTTGTCACAGGAACTGCAGAAAAGGAGAAAGCCACCTTAAAGAAGAACAAGAGCATTGAAAGGACACGATACGAGAATTATTCGAACGACGACGATGACAACATCGTATTTGAAGACTTTGCTCGTTTGCGTCTCAATGAACCAGAATAAAAAAAAAACGGAAGGAAGAAGATACTTGTCTTAAAGGAATCTTCGATTCGATATATTGTAGTTAATTCAAATTATATACAGAATGTGATGATTCTAGGATTCTTTTAATGCGAGCCATCTTCATTGATTGAAGGAAAAGCAAAGAGGTACAGGAGGTAAGGAGATTATGGTACTCGTATGTGCTTCTTCGACTATGGAAATAAATACTAATATAACAAGGAAATTGTAAACAAAAAAGTACAAAAAAAAGCGGAAAGTATTGTATAACAAAAATTTACAGCGTCTTACAATTTCTATCCGGTAGTGGTGGTCGGTTAGAAATTCACGTACAGGCGAAAAAAAATGATTCTAAGTAAGTTTAATGAATAATTTCTATTTGGTTAAGATTAAAACTTTCCCGCCTTACCAGAAGTGACATGTACGCTATTAATTTTCATTTATCATAATGATAACGTGTCTGTAAATCTTCGGTTATTATAATTTAACGATACCTGTTGAGTTGTACCTGCATGTTAGAAGAAGAAATATAAATATTACAAAATAGTAATTCTTAATTCTATTTTGTACTTCGTTAAAATATAATGAGAATCGATATTTACCAAAACCCAAAAATTATTTATTTTCGGACTATACAAAATATTACAATGTTTTTCATATACCTCTCAGTCTTGCGGAGCATTGTTAGAAATCCGACTATGCTGACTGATTCAGATTAGTCGTACATATGAGAATAATATTCTTGATATGCTTGAATGTACGCTTCTTTTTCGACGGGTGTCATTTCGGCAATTAATGCATCATTCACGTCTGCAATGGCAACAGTTTTTCCTGCAACGGTTACCGTTGGTACAAGGTCTTCATCTTCGGAATCCATGGTCTCCACTTCGCCTACAAAATTTTGATAAGCGTTTGTATTTTTTTAAACTGACATCGCAGTACTGGAGAGTAATTGAAACGTTTTACTTATACGATACCTGTATCAATTGCTTGCATTTCTGCGACCTCCTCATTATCGCTGCTATCGCTAGATTCTTGAGGTAGCACGGACTTTATAGCAGCCGCAGAATTCGTTCCTCCTTTCTTCTCATGAGCCAACAATACAGACATTATATCTTCCCCTTGTTTGTTATTCGTCGATGTAATATTAGTGGCACTAGCTGCAGCTTTATCCAAAATGTTTTCTTGTGCGTTAACCCCATCAGGCTAAGGGATATGACCAATATCATTAATATAGAACATGGATTACTATGCAAAGGATGAATTTAGGATTTTTTAAAATGAAATATACCTGTGAATCGGAACTAATAACGGTACTCTCCATCATCCAAATTGGTCTTTCCTTTCTTCTGTTTGCTGCATTATCATCAACAGTATCATCACCGATTGTAACATCTACTCTTGTGTCCTCAACCATAAAACCTGCCGACCTTGTGGCTTCTCCTGACCATTGCTCGCCAGGTGCTCGTAAACCGCTCGATTTTCTCGTGTCAATACTGAGATGCACATATTAATAATGGATAAGCACTAGTTTGTGGAATTAAGAGTATTATAAACAAAAAGTCATACCCCTTTATTGTATTTATATCCACTGGTTCTGGTTCTAATATTTCTGGTGCCAGTTTTATACCTTCTACTTCCCTTAATAGAATGTACAGAGGTTCTAATTGTTCATTAAATTTAGCTAATAGTAGCCTTGAATCTTTTTTGGGAAGGGCAGATTGATCCTCCTCTACTACTTCGCGGCAAAATGTACATCTAAATTCACCAGTAGTCATATCAAACAACTGATCTGCCTGTATTATATTATGTGAATAAATATTTTAAGGTCTACCAGTTTATAATACAAGAATAATGTAAAATTCTACAATTATATATTAAACTTTGCCTCTTTCTAATAATTAAAATATCCATGACTGATCAATATTACGAAACATTTATAAATAGTTCGCCTACCTCAAGATCAGTAAAAGTTTTTAAGCAGTTTGTACATTTAAAGCTAGCCCTACTGGTGGCATCTCTTTCTTCAGTTTCCATTCTTTTCCTCATTAAATCTAATTTGTATTTTACCACATTCACAAAAGTCTAAAATATTAAAATAACAAATAATTGATTAAATATGGTAAATGCTGTTTGAGCAATATGGTATACATATTACCTTGTAGTTGATGAAATAATAGTTAACTTTTTGTGCTTTTCCATCTGAGCCAGTTTCCATTTTCAATCTAACTTGTATAAACTTGTCATTGCGCAATGTAGATATTCTAGCCCTTAACATCTTACGTTCAAATTTCAGAAGTTCACAAATATCATCTTCCTTCATACCTAATATGAAATATGTAGTAGTACAATCCTGTGGGTATTATAGTATAACAAAATACTACTATTTAAATAATACGTTATACACTTACATGGATTTCTAACTAACATATCAACGATTAATGCGTCTTCTATCGTATAAAATCCACGTACAACCAAACGAGCTAATTGCTTCAAACTACTGGGAACTTCCGTGACAAGTCTTTCTTCACCACTCATCTTGCTTGAAATTGTATATAATGTAATGTCATCAGAGTTACTGAAAACCAATCGAAAAGAAAGTATAGGATTATAATTAAAATTAAGTTAATATGTATGTAATTATATTAAAAAATTAATGTAATGAAAAATTGTAGACATACAGAAAATTATTGGTATTTTGTTAATTTTGCAATTGTATCGATAACAAATATTTGCGGAATATTCTATATTCTATATACCTAATTTATTGTGCTTAATTTTTATCTGTAAGAGAATACTAACCTTACAAATTGCAATCATAGTATAGTATTATCGCATTAAATTTAACAAATGATTCTCAATACTAGAATCTTGAAATATGTATTATAATATTCATGAAATACCTTATTGAGAGAAATAGAATATAAAAGCGCTAAATATATTATATCATCATTTAATAGAAAACGGCACAATTCGTTCCTACGACGCTTGTTTATATATGTATATATACATATATATAAGTACGATTATCTTTTAGGTTATGAGTTTCTTGCCTAAAATTATCAAATGACTAACTGTCAAACGACAGGATCGAAGAGAAAGGATATATTACATTTGTATATTTTTACATGATTTAAGAAAAAACATTAATGGCTGCGATTGATAAAGTTAAGATTATTGTTGTCGGTGATTCTGGTAAGAATTTATTTCCATCCTACGTTTACTTTTTATAGAGGTTATAAAATTTATAGGTTATCGCATTATTATCTTTCTTATGCTTTATTTAGGTATCTGGTTTTTTACGTCATAGCAATAGCTAAGTATATCTTTCTATTTATTTGTAGGTGTTGGAAAAACATCGTTGACTCATTTAATATGTCAGCAGCAACCAATTAGCAATCCCTCATGGACTATCGGTTGCTCCGTTGAAGTTAAATTGCATGAATATAAAGAAGGGACTCCCAATCAGAGAAGGTACTTTATTGAATTGTGGGATATTGGTGGAAGTCAGAATCATAAAAACACTAGATCTGTTTTTTATAATCCCACAAATGGTAGTATAAATATAAGAAAACATAAGCAACTTCGAAAGTACAATTGATAAACTCTATGCTTATTAATTATTAATAATTACAGGTATAATATTAGTTCATGATCTGACAAATAGAAAATCACAGCAAAATCTTCAGAAATGGCTAGAAGAAGTTTTAAGTAAAGATAGTAGTTATATGAAATCGAAGCCTTTTGATGATTTTGATCCTGAAAAATTTGTAGGATCTACTCAGGTATCATGAGTTTCCGTTAACATAACTATAGCTCATTATATTCCATTGCTTCATATAGATAAAATATGTTTTGCAGATACCAATATTAGTTATCGGTACAAAATTAGATCTAGTGGCAGAAGTGAGATCAAATGTCAATAGACGTTCTTCAACTATTGCAGAGGAATGTGGGGCTGATGAAATATTTTTGGTACTCCTGGTGTTAGAAAAGTTATTATAGATATAATATAGATACTGTTTAGATATTAAGAGTTATTGAATTAGATGTAATATAGATATTACATATACAGGCTAGTAGCTTCAAGTTAATATTGTTTTTGTAGGATTGCCGTCAAGTGAGATCCTTAGCTGCTGGTTCTAGCTCATCTGTTAAGCTAAGCAGGTTCTTTGATAAAGTTATAGAGCGACGTTATTATTCATCCAGAGAAGGAATCAGCCCTGACAAACGAAGACTACCGATATATAATTCTCCGTATAGTGCAAAGATTTATCATAACGACTGACAGGTGAACAAATCCAGCACCTTTAGCTTAAATATAATGGAGTTTTTTCCGTTGTATTCTACCGTTCGTACTACATTCCCAATTTGCATGGAGTATATATTTATAACAAAATCGTTACAATAAAACAGAATGAATGAATTATTTTAATTATTTTTTATAATGTTCTATAACACCGATGTATCCATATCTAAATATACGAGCTAGTGGGGGAGAAGTATTCATACGTTCCGATAACTGAACCACCACACATCGATAGTTATTGATAGTGGTGAAAATACATTTATGCAAGGATTTATAATTTATTATCAATTATTGTATACAGTAAGTTTTACAGTTTGTCAGCCTGATTAGAGCTTCGATACTATCGATACTAGTGGTAGAAAAATATCGATAGTTTCCTCTAGTTCGAGCATCGGCACTCGATAATGATAAAAACACATTTATGCAAGTATTTATTGTTTATTGTTCATGATTTATTATTTACTATTCATTGTTTATTATTCATGATTTATTCTCAATAATTGTATACGGCGCGTTTTACAGATTATCAGCCTGATTGATACTTCAATACTATCGATACAAGTGGTAGAAAAACATCGATAGTTTCTTCTAGTTGGAGCATCGGCTATCGATTGTGATAGAAATACATGTATGCAAGTATTTATTATTTATTGTTTATTATTTACTATTTTCTATTTACTGTTCATTATTTATTACTAATTCTCAATAATTGTATACGGCACGTTTCACAGATTGTCAGCCTGATTGGTACTTCGATACTAGTGGTAGAAAAACATCGATAATTTCCTCTAGTTCGAGCATCGGTTATCGATTGTGATAAAAAGACATTTATGCAAATATTTATTATTTATTGCACGCTAGTAACTTGCGACTTTCAATATCTATAACTACCGATAAAGAAAATAAAATATCAATAGTTTATTAAAGTGGGGACTATCGATAATTATCGATGGTACCATCGATAGTCTTTCACAAATATTCAAGATGGCGTCGACCATTTAATACAGGTATTTTGCATCGGTAATAATTAATATGTTTTGATAATAATTTAGTGCTTGTCCTTAAAAAATTACAACACAAGCTTGTTCTTTGTGAATTGACAAACGTGAGAAGTGATATAATATTAATGTGGAAGGACTGTATATTTTAAAAACTTTCTCTGACATATACACAACCTCAAATTTTAGGTCGACCACTGCTGATATTTTCTGATTTGCATTTTAGATTATTCGTGAGACCATAGCAGATTACAAGAACTGTAGAAATTCTTGTTTTACTTGCAATAATTCTGTAGTTATCAATTTTTTAATTTTTGTGAATGTAAACTGCGAAATGTGTCGTAAGTCGATTTACAAAGATAGCTGTCAAATATTAACTATTGGCCAGTGGGTACCATGTACATTCGCACCCAGTTCTCGGCTGTTTCGTTAAGGTTTCTTTTATTCATCTGATATTATATTTGTGAATAATAAATTAATAATTGTTTATTACAGGTCTGCGCAAGGAGTCGCTCCTTTAAGCAGCGTTTCTGGCTCGCCCAAGCAGCATTACCAGCTTCCTGCAGCGCTTCCAGTTTCACCCAGCGGCATTTCTGGCTCCCTTGAGCAGCGTTTCTAACTCTTCTCTCAGCAACGTCTCTGGTTCCTTCGACTACCTACCTAATTATATTTATATTCGTTTCAAAAATTTATACAAGTGCTAACTTTAAGATACGTTATAAATGAACTTATAAGAATAGTCAATAAGTAATAGTTTTTAGTTTCTAAAACAATCTTGCAGAATATGTAAATCTATGCTAGTATTATTATTTCAATTCTCATTATTATTTAACTATAAGATGTATTGTAAATTAATTTATAAGAGTAATTTATAAGTAATAGTTTCTAACTTTAAACATTGTCACTTTTGTAATTTGTACATTATTGCAATTTTTCAATAAATCTTCATAAAAGGAATGCAACTGGTTTCATTTTTCTAACACCTGTCCACTCCTAATAATTTACGTTAGAGATAAGTGTTGGGAAATGACGTCCAACTTAAGGAATCCCCGACAGTATTGAAGTTCGCATAATTTCCTGGAAAATGATGTCAAATTCCTTGAATTAGTGAAATAGAATACTCGGCGATTTCGAGCACGAGGAATTCTGTAAAATTATGTTTCGAGAAATACCTCATCGCATATCATGATACAAATCGGCGATTTCGAGCACGAGATTTTGTAAAAGCAGCTCCTGGAAATGTTTTGGTTGTGACGTCATCAATCATGAACTCCGGATACCTCCTCGCATATCATGTTCTCCTGATACAAATTGGCGATTTCGAGCAAAGGGGATGCAGTAAAAGCAGGTTCTGAGAAATTCTTGGAAATGACGTCACATTCCTGGAATCGGTGAAATGAAAGACCTCCTCGCATATCATGTTCTCCTAATACAAATTGGCGATTTTCAGCAAACGGACTGCCCGAAATTCACGATTTTGTACTAGGAGAACATGATATGCGAGGAGGTCTTTCGTTTGACCAATTCCAGGAATGTGACGTCATTTCCAAGAATTTCTCAGAACCTGCTTTTACGGAATCCCCTTTGCTGGAAATCGCCAATTTGTATTAGGAGAATATGATATGCGAGGAGGTATCCGGAGTTCATGTCTGTGACGTCATCACCAAAACATTCCAAAACCTGTTTTCACGAAACATCTCTTGCTCGAAATCGCCAATTTGTATCAGGAGAATATGATACGCGAGGAGGTCTTTCGTTTGACCAATTCCAGGAATGTGACGTCATTTCCAAGAATTTCCCAGAACTTGCTTTTACGGAATCCCTCATCCTCAAATCAATTTGTATCAGAACATAATATGCGAGGAGATATTCCTCGAAACATAATTTTACAGAATTCCTCTTGCTCGAAATCGCCGAATACTCTATTTCATTAATTCTTGGAATATGACGTCATTTTCCAGGAAATTCGGGGAACTCCAATACTACAGGGAATTCCTGAAGTTTGACGTCGTTTCCCAACACTTATTTCTAACTTAAAAGTATTAGGAGTGGACAGGTCTTAAAAAAATGAAACCAGTTGCATTCCTTTTATGAAGATTTATTGAAAAATTGCAATAATGTACAAATTACAAAAGTGACAATGTTTAAACTTAGAAACTATTACTTATAGATCACTCTTATAAATTAATTTACAATACATCTTATAATTAACTAATAATGACAAGTACAATAATAATACTAGCATAGATTTAAATATGTTACAAAACTGTTTTAAAAACTAAAAACTATTACTTATCGACTATTCTTATAAATTAAGTTACAATACATTTTATAATTAAATAATAATGAAGATTACAATACTGATAGTAGCATAGATTTAAGTATACTACAAAAATGTTGTAGGAACTAAAAACTATTACTTATTGACTATTCTTATAAGTTCATTTATAGTGTATCTTTAAGTTAGCACTTATATAAATTTTTGAAATGAATATAAATATAATTAGGTAGGTAGTCGAAGGAACCAGAGACGTTGCTGAGAGAAGAGTTAGAAACACTGCTCAAGGGAGCCAGAAACGCTGCTGGGTGAAACTGGAAATGCTGCGG
Source organism: Holcopasites calliopsidis (assembly GCA_023838395.1). Classification (NCBI taxonomy): domain Eukaryota; kingdom Metazoa; phylum Arthropoda; class Insecta; order Hymenoptera; family Apidae; genus Holcopasites; species Holcopasites calliopsidis. Next base: position 1,813,010 of record JALHAQ010000011.1, read on the forward strand.
GAAGCTGGTAATGCTGCTCGGGCGAGCCAGAAACGCTGCTTAAAGGAGCGACTCCTTGCGCAGACCTGCAATAAACAATTATTGATTTATTATTCACAAATATACAATTTTAAATGAATGAAAGAAACCTTAACCAAACAGTCGAGAAGTAAGTGCGAATGGACATGGTACCCACTGGCCAAGAGTTAATATTCGACAGCTATCTTTGTAAATCGACTTACGACACATTTCGCAGTTTACATTCACAAAAATTAAAAAATTGATAACTACAGAATTATTGCAAGTAAAACAAGAATTTCTACAGTTCTTGTAATCTGCTATGGTCTCACGAATAATCTAAAATGCAAATCAGAAAATATCAGCATTGGTCGACCTAAAATTTGAGGTTGTGTATATGTCAGAGAAAGTTTTTAAAATATACAGTCCTTCCACATTAATATTATATCACTTCTCACGTTTGTCAATTCACAAAGAACAAGCTTATGTTGTAATTTTTTAAGGACAAGCACTAAATTATTATCAAAACATTTTAATTATTACCGATGCAAAATACCTGTATTAAATGGTCGACGCCATCTTGAATATTTGTGAAAGACTATCGATGGTACCATCGATAATTATCGATAGTCCCCACTCTAATAAACTATTGATATTTTATTTTCTTTATCGGTAGTTATAGATATTGAAAGTCGCAAGTTACTAGCGTGCAATAAATAATAAATATTTGCATAAATGTCTTTTTATCACAATCGATAACCGATGCTCGAACTAGAGGAAATTATCGATGTTTTTCTACCACTAGTATCGAAGTACCAATCAAGCTGACAATCTGTGAAACGTGCCGTATACAATGATCGAGAATTAGTAATAAATAATGAACAGTAAATAGAAAATAGTAAATAATAAGCAATAAATAATAAATACTTGCATACATGTATTTCTATCACAATCGATAGCCGATGCTCCAACTAGAGGAAACTATCGATGTTTTTCTACCACTAATATCGATAGTATCGAAACTCCAATCAGGCTGACAAACTGTAAAACTTGCCATATTAAATAAATCTAGATGCATTTTTGTCACTATCGATTACTATCGATGGCCGATGCTCCAACTATAGTAAATTATCGATATTTCTCCACCACTAATATGAGCATTATATCGTACCGCGGGGTAGAGCAAATTTTTTAAAGTGAACTTGATACGAAGTTATTTCTTCATTAACTTCAAAACAACATGATAGCACCAATTTCAACGTAAGCTATATGTCATGTTGATTACACGTATCAAAATTATTTGATTTTCATACTTATTTCAATAGATAGGATTTCCACCCAAGATTCTAAATTTCCCGGTGGGTTCTATTTTAAGTAAGATATGTGTGACATATATTTTTGTAAGTAATGTAAAGGTTAACGCTTGTATCACCTGATTGTCAAACGCAAATTCGAGTGATCATGTGAATAGTGCTCATTGCATTCATTGGAAAGTTTTACTGCCTCTTAATAAATAGAATTGTCTAAATTAAATGTATATTTGTCCAACATCTGCCTGTAAGTATTACTGTTTCCTTTATTATAGAATTGCAATGTATGTGTACATATAAGTAAGAAGCATGACCTTTTTTCAGGGAGATCCCCTCTATAATGATGCACTTGTTACCAAAGAAATTTCTTAATCAAACTCATTTTGCGAATTTGCTGTTACGGTTTCAAGCTTATGATTTTGTACACAGTCATGGATACATTCAGAATGTTACTACAGGCGAAGATAAAGGACCGATTGCTATCCTAAAGCAGAAAATAGAAAGAGGAGAATTAATAAATGATGAACATCAAATGAAAGTGGCACGCACATTGCAATGCATATATGAAGAAGTAAATGGATATAGACCGCAGGAGTTTAGCATATTAGATAAATGGCTTGGTAAAAAAAGAAAGCAACCACCCAAGGGGCTGTATCTTTATGGAGCAGTTGGAGGAGGTAAAACGATGTTGATGGATCTCCTTTACGAATGTTGCAAGGTATTTCAATGTACAGCTATATACATAGTATACAATATAATGCACGGTATTGCATATTAAACATTATAAATTAAAGAACGAAGAATTTAATATATATTATTCCAGGTTGAAAATAAAAGAAGAGTACACTTTCATTCTTTTATGGCCGATGTGCATAGGAAAGTGCATGAGGTAAAGAAAAGAATTGTGCGGGATGTTACTAGTACAAAGTTACAACCATTTGACCCGATACCACCAGTTGCCAGAAGCATTACAGACGAAGCATGGTTACTTTGCTTTGACGAGTTTCAGGTTCAGTTGTGAAATATACAGTTTTCAGATTTCACATTTACTTTCGTATAATACATATTAATAAAAAATTATATATCATAGGTAACTGATATTGCAGATGCTATGATACTGAAACGATTATTCACTGAACTTTTCAATAATGGGGTAATAGTGATTGCAACTAGTAATAGAGCACCTGACGATTTATATAAAAATGGACTGCAAAGAGCAAATTTTGTTCCATTCATACAGGTTTTAAAAAATTATTGCGTTATAAATTCCTTGGACTCAGGTGTAGATTACAGAGCGAAAACAGGACTTAGAGACGATAAAATTTATTTCGTGTATGTGTAAACATTCACATATTGAAGATGCCTTGATATTCTTTTTCAAAGAAAATCAATTATTCCAGAAAAGGAAAAGACGCTGCAAGCGATGTGGACAAGGTGTTTAAATATTTGTGTTCGAAGGAAAATGATGTTGTGAGATCAAAGACTATTTCCATAAGAGGCCGGAATGTAACTTTTGAAAGAAGCTGCGGTCAAGTACTAGATACTTGCTTTTTGGAGTTATGCGACAGAGTAAGTTATTTTATTTTATTTTCTTTTTTAATTTTTAATACATGTCAAACAATATTTTTCTTTGTAGCCACTTGGTGCTAGTGATTATTTAGAGCTATGTCAAGCATTTCATACAGTTATCATAAGAGATGTGCCACAACTAGACTTTCGATTTAAATCTCAAGCTAGGAGATTTATTACGCTAATTGATACATTGTACGATAATAAAGTAAGACTACTTTTCTATTCTCTTGCACGCTGTTTCGTTAGCTGCCAAAGAAACAAGTTACGTAAATAAATAATCTTCATTAGGTAAGGGTTGTTATATCTGCAGCTGTACCACATACAGAGCTTTTTGTACCTGAAGGAGATAATGAATATACAGATGAGAAGCGAATGCTAATGGACGATTTAAAAATTTCTCATGGTTCGGTAAGTCTCTCGTAGAGAATAATTATTGCAAATCGTCTATGATTTTACAATTTTGTACAATTAACAGGACGATCACAAATCTAATCTTTTTACTGGAGAGGAAGAGCTTTTTGCATTTGATCGCACTGTATCACGACTTTCTGAAATGCAAACTAAGCAATATTGGGAACAGTGGCAACATCATAGATAATGATAACTTAAATTGATAGAAATTTGATAGTTTTTTTGCTCATTTCTTGCAAACTGCCAGAAATGGTATCCGTCACAAGTGAATACACTTAATATGAAAATTGTATCAAACATCTTTCAGAGTGGTAGATTAAATTTGTGTAAAATACATTTCCTTAATGATTCAGAATATTTATAATTATTTATTTTGTACTAAGTGGCAAATATTGGGTAACAATAAACAGATGTTCTCGTTATTATTCTTGAATATTTTTCTCATTTCTGTGCTTGTTTTACACTAAGTATTTATAACTTTCTCCCAATCCGCATAATATAACATTTTTTACAACTACATATTGTACTTCTAGAAAATGGAAAAGAAGAAGTGATATTTAACTTTCGCGGGGGATACGTGTACATTTGGTCCACATATAGCAGAGTATCGGGCAGATATTGTATCTCGCGATAACGGGGAAAGTTTTTTTAAGATAGAATAAGCCGGAGATGGCATCAGCGTAAACAAACTCACACGTATATAAAACTTCATTTTTTGCATTAGTTTTTCAACACTCGCGAAAGGAGAATCATTGCGGTTACATCAAACTCTTAAAAAAGAATTTATGATACCGCTCCTAAACTTATAAAGCAAATTGCACTGATTCTACGCGTTCATTTTTACGCAATTCACCCATTATCCCTCATTCTTAAACAACTATCTCGGCCAAATAATTTAAAATATTTTAAAAGGAGCAAAATGGATATTAAAAAATTAGCTACTGGTAAATCAATTCTAGATGCATGCAACTTTCTCATATCATTAATTGAAATATTTTCTGTTTTAGCTGAAATGGAATTGGATGAATCTATAATACAGGACAAGATCAATACTCTACGTGGCAAAGTTAATGCAATGGACAAGGATGTGAGAACCGCTTGGCTATTGAAAGCAATTGGATTCATAGACTTGACTTCTTTGGGGGCAGATGATACACCTGCAAAAGTTGAAGCTTTATGCAAAAAAGTATTGCCCAGTATGATATTAATATTTTACCTGAATTTAATCAGCAGAAACATTGACTTTTATATATTTGTATATAATTGTAGGCACTAGATCCTTTTAAATCATCGACTAGTTCATTGCAAAGCTTGCATACAGCATCCGTGTATGTGTATCCCTTAAGGTTCCCAGATATAAAGTCTGTGCTAGACAAACTTGATAAAGAACATAAAGTTTCCAGAGCTACTGGTAAGTATTTCAATTCTTCCATAATTGCACATGAATTGAGATATAATGAGATTTATTTTTTACCATTCATATAGTGGCTGGAGCATTTCCATCTGGGTTATTTCCATTGGAAACACGTCTGCGTGAAGCAGAAATAGCCGCTGAATTAGGAGCGGATGAGATTGATATTGTTATCAACAGACCATTAGTTCTGATGCAGCAGTGGGAACAACTATATGAAGAACTAAAATCATTCCGTAATGCTTGCAGTGACGATGTATGTTTAAAAGTCATATTAGCCACGGGAGATTTAGGTAACATGCTAAATATATACAAGGCTTCGATGATAGCAATGATGGCTGGAGCAAATTTCATAAAAACGTCTACTGGAAAAGAGGCAGTAAATGCAACTTTGCCTGTTGGAATTGTTATGTGTAAAGCAATTCAAGACTATCATCGAGCAACAAATAAAAAGGTGAATGCTTTGATTCTACATAAAAGACAAAAAATATTATTTTTATTATGAGCACAGCTACTAATAGATTTCTTTTAGGTCGGTTTAAAACCAGCTGGTGGAATTCAACTTCCACAAGATGTTCTAGAATGGATGGTATTGGTTGAAACGGAATTAGGAGAGGAATGGTTAACTAAAGATTTATTTAGAATTGGTGCATCCAGCTTATTGGATAATATTGTTGAAGAAATACAGTGAACTAAAAGAAATGCTTTTAATTCCTTTATATGAAAGTATATATTAAATCTTCTTTTGTATTTGTGTAATTTTGTACTAATTTTTTGAATAATTAATAAAAGTTTCATATATTATCAAATATGATTTTAATTTTCCATACAATGTTTCATTAATTTTGAAGAGTAGAATTTAGGTTACAGTACTGCTTATATTTCACTGTATATGCTAGTAATATTGAAGTCACAATGATTATTTTAATTACAATTTAGAGTGACTCGTAAGTAATATACATATGCAATTAAAAACGGGACCAACGCAAAGATTATTTAAAAAATATTAAGTTTTTGAATTCAGGATAATACGACGTTTTACAAAACAGATACGATCAGCCAGCCTAATATGGAACCGCCATCTTGGCTACAGTGGCGTTGCGGAGGACTTCCTGATGTGTAAAGAAACAACGCGTGGACGTTCCTTTTCCGTTTAGAAAACCGAGATGGTAAGTTGGTCGTTCTATGTCAATGTAAAATCCGAATACATCAGGTGTATAGTGTGCCGAATCGTTTAATAATCAAATAAATTGTAAATCAAAAGAATTAATATAAACATTTGCGTGTATATCGTCCACTAAATATATTTTATTCGTGTAAAGCAAGTGGTAAAATTAGGCTATGTGCAGTGAGACCGTCTCTTTTTATGTCAGAAATGCTGATATTTCATGTGAACATTGGTTAATACAATTTATGCACAGGAATAAATTTTTCCTGTGAAACAATTTTTATTCACATCTTTCAAGAGAAAATAGATAATCGAGGATGGTAACCTAACCTAAAAGTAAACATAGTGTGACAATACAGACCGGATGTATCAGGTTTTTGTGCATTTTTTTTTGCAATAATTTTTAATTTGTGACGTTTTTTCAGGCTCGTGGACCGAAGAAGCATTTGAAGCGTCTCAACGCACCTAAGGCATGGATGTTGGACAAGTTAGGGGGTGTGTATGCCCCACGTCCATCCACGGGTCCCCACAAATTGAGGGAGTCTCTCCCCCTCGTTATTTTCCTTCGCAATAGATTGAAGTATGCTTTAACTAATTGTGAAGTGACAAAAATTGTGATGCAACGTTTGATTAAAGTCGACGGCAAGGTCCGGACTGACCCTAATTATCCTGCTGGTTTCATGGGTGAGCTCCTAAAATGCTTTATTCTCTCGTGATTGCGGCCATATCGAAGCTATAATATTTTTTTAAAATAAAGTATCATAGTCAAACATTGGCCAACATTAAAATAGTTCTTCATTTTGGTCACAGATTGAATATTATATTCTTTCTGTATTACCCAGAAAGTGCACAGTACATATCATTTATTTTATTTGTGTTAAAAATGTTAACTTTAATTTTCTTTCTATTTTAGATGTCATCACCATTAACAAGACTGGTGAATACTTCCGATTGATATACGATGTTAAAGGACGTTTCACCACCCACAGAATTACTGCCGAAGAAGCTAAGGTATATTATTAATACAAAATCAAAGATGTATAAGTAATGTATTTTTTATTTATTTGAACAATTGATAAACTTTTGTTGCAGTACAAATTGTGCAAGGTAAAGCGTGTTCAAACTGGGCCAAAAGGTATTCCATTCTTGGTGACGCACGATGGAAGAACCATTCGTTATCCTGACCCTCTAATCAAAGTTAATGACACCATTCATTTGGACATAGCAACAAGCAAAATTTTGGACTCCATTCGATTTGATTCAGGTAGGGGATGTTCTTTGATTTGTTCAACTGTACATACGTACGAGATTTGTCACCAGTTTTTTAATATTATTTTAGGTAATCTGTGTATGATTACTGGCGGAAGAAATTTGGGTCGTGTAGGCACAGTTGTTAATCGCGAGCGTCATCCTGGGTCTTTTGATATCTGCCACATCAAAGATTCACAAGGGCATACTTTTGCCACGAGGTATTTTTACATTATTAAATTTTATTCACATTAATTTTATACATATATTTTTGGTCTTAAATAACTACAAAAAAGGCTGAATGTATTTTGTATAGTGGCCATTATCGAAGCTATGATGTATTGTAATAAGTATCGTAGTCAAAAATTGGCCAAAAGGAAATTCCTTCATATTGGTCACTGATTGCTTCATTGTATAAGCTTTTCAGTATTACCCATTTAGGAAACACGAATATTTTGAATACTATAATACATTATGTTGGTTACCATGTCTTATAACAAAATTATTGATTTAGGTTGAACAATGTCTTTATCATTGGCAAGGGTACGAAGCCGTACATTAGCTTACCAAGAGACAAAGGTGTTAAGCTTTCAATTGCTGAGGAGCGCGACAAGAGGTTAGCAGCGAAGGGAGTGAATTAATGTACATTTTCAAGAAAACGAATAATAAACCGAGTATTCCTTGGTGAATAAAGAGGTTTTTTTTTAACTTTTACCCGATACACAGACCGATTACCTTGCGCGACATGCTGTAATTAGAACACATAGAGATAGGAGACGAATACTCTTTCGTTGACGATATGTTCTATCAATATTACGTTTAATATAGTTTTTTTTTATATCTACTTCGTCATTGAAAATATTAAGAATACTTCGGATGTTAAAATATACCTTAAATATTATAATAGTATTTTAAAATCATACCATTGGTCAAAGCGTAATGTGTTGCTTCGCTTAATACGTTCCCCGCTATGCATTATCGAAAGAAGGGCGCTAACATTTAATATGTAACCACTTTTGTTTCAATAAATTAGCGGTATGAACTCGGACTCACCGAAAATCGGTGCGACAGGGAATGCTTAAGACGATAAAGGACGCAAATACCTAAGGTGCTAAATTACTTCGGTGGCAGCCAAATTTCAGTATTTAATTCCAACATTTTTCGTAACATAGCGTTGCATTGGTCATCCCTGTATTTCTCATTCTTCTTGTGCACTTCTTTGGCAGCTTTTAAGTATCTGCAAAGAAAAGAAATCCAAAAGATTTCTTGCGACTCATACATCTTTTCCTTAATTAACAAACATATTTCAAGGTTCCTACTTTTGTATAGAAAGAACCGTGTTTCTAGTTTCCTTTTCTGGGATACGCGTAGATAGAGGTGATACGCAACGAACGGTATTCACAGGTTTTCCTCCAGACAGTGGATATATCCGGACCCATCCTCCTTCCCTTGCACACGGTGTGCTCCAATCTTTACCATTATCCCAGACCGATGTTTTATCATTGTTTTCTGGATTATTACCCCGAAAACCGCGGGGGATATATTTATCCACCAACAAGGAATTGTAACGGGACCACGAATTTGGGGTGTCACCGATGGTCGATTGTCTCAGCTGATAATTAAAATAATTTTGTCAATAATGTTTATGTAATTATACATTATTCTTATCAGTGCAAAATATATCAATGCCCTCTTTAAGATATGTACACTAGGTTGCAGTTCTGTGCATATATTCAAAAAACCATTAGCTTCTCGACAATTTCTCGACTTCTTTTTCGAAGCTCGACTCGTAGAAAACTTGGAAGACTCATCAGGCTCGTTGCCAATCGGGTTTGTTGTCCATATTGTAAAAAGGGAGAGTCCAGTGTTGCATACTGGAAGGCCTAATAAATCGAATAAGTCATGCAGCAAAGGTTTCTTCACTTCTGAGTCGATTTCACAGTCGTTACTTAAGGCCGGGCTAATATTGACCTATTCGAATATCCATTTTTTACAAGTATTAGAAGTCAATTAAAATCACGCTCAAGTAAATGAAATATATATATTTATAGCAACCTCTAGTAGCCAGGGTTTTAAATTTTTATCGATCAGTACATCGAATCCAAAGAATTCGAAACAGTTGGAAGATTTTGGTACGCTCGCAGCTTGGCTCAGTATCGTTAAGCTCACTAAGCAAGCTATTCTCTGCCATAGAAACCAATCGTAATAACCAGCCTGCTCGAAATATCTTCTCAATTGTCTGAAAGTCCATTTGCAGCCTGGAAAAAGTTTCAATTACTCTATCCTCGGCATAATACATATATAAAATCTTCAGCTTTTAGAAATCGTTCTCTACCGGAACCGACGCGCTCTTTTTTCTCAGAGTATCCTGGGCCCAATTTGTTTAGAGCAAAGTTAGTCAGGTGTCGGAATGGGTCGTTTAAATGTTCCAGAGAAAATTTCTCTGTGGCGAAACGTGCCAATCCCTCCTTGTACAGGTAAATCGTTAAGGGCCGATACGACGGCACGCATACGTATAGTCGTAGATCGAATTTGTAGCCGCCGATTAAAAGGGGGTTCCCGATATACCTTTGCACTATTGCTGCGTTATCGTACGTGAGGTCGCTCAATTTCTATAAACACGAGATGATATTCTGTTACTTTTTGGATTAGTTAGAACATTGAAATTCATTTGAAAGGTGCTTACGCGAAAGAGGAAGATTCCTCTTCCTTGACTTTGTCCAACTGGCTTGCAGATCCAGATCCCATCGTGTTCGGAACGACTGTAATCTTCCGCTAGTTTAGGGTATTCCGATGGCAAATTATATCCTACAGGACTAATTTAAATAGATTTTCGATAACGACCACTTCCACGGTTTTCAGTGTACTTTAGATCGTACCTGAAGTCATAGATCGAACCGTGTATCCTCTTCATGCATCTCAAGTGGCGGATGAGATTGTCTTTTCTACAGATCGAGCTTCCCTTTGGTATTCGATTAATAAACTAGAATTTACAGAACAAAGGTTTTGATATCGTCAGACCAATTTCAAAATCGCAAGAGTCACGTCCCGCTTGTTACCTGCCACGGAAGTAATAGTCTGTAATGAGGTAAGGGGAAACCGCCGGTTCGCCACCATAAATTCCAGCGATCTTTGAATACACTATTTTCACCGGTATATTCTCTCCAGCCACGTTCTGTACAAACCTAAGACCATTTCCCTTACGCTTTTACTTACGAATAAAATATATCGTTCGAACGATAAAATTATCACGTTTCAATGCGAGGGTAGTTTCGAATGAATGAGGTATTCTAAGGGAATATTATGCGTTTCAGCAATACCCCTAAACCGTAGAACGTGCACGCGATTTATCTGCCGTGTTATTAGAGCATTAGGAATGGTTGCCTGCGATATCGAAAGCGAGCCAAGGACTCTAATTACAATTAAATCCGCGTATATCTCCCTTCATCGTTACGGTAGCCTACTTCTAATATTCTTGCAACTTTATCATCGATTCACGGTGAGAGGTCATCGACCACGTGCATACCTCATCACTACAACCTGCATTAATTCGTTTCGCCGTAGCAGTCTGATTTATTAACCCAGGGTAAACGAGCAAAATCATTTTTATGTAACCGTAAATCCTCGCGAGAGCTTGTTAGGTACGTGTAAGAAAGTTTTATTTCACACTCGAGTGCTATTGCATGCATGCGGGGAAAGAACGAATAAGTTATAACGAGTGCACCTTGCGGCTCTATTCTTTGCCTTTTATTATCGCATGCGCTAACTGCTGGGATTTCTAAAAGCGGTACACGCAAAAGCGCGTTGCATCTTGATTGACTCTGCAAGTACGTATGTAAGTGCATATGCACACCGTACATACCTTGAAAAGTATTCAGTTCAAGGGTACGGCTAAGTTTGAAGCTGTGCTGAACAAATCGTTTATGTGCTCGTCGACGTTAGGCGTATTTCTTGCATTTTGGAAAGAATGACCTACGTGATTGTGAGGCGCTATTTACTGCGACGCGTAAATGAAATTACCTGTATAAGAAGATGCGGTCCGCTACCATTGTCGTTAAGTCTGAACACAAAAGGACCGTCCAAGTATTTCACTGCCATGTCGGTGCATTATATTTTCGGAAGCACCGCAAGAAGATAGTCACGGCTATTATTGTCAAACTAGGATCATTCTGAAAAGTTGATACAATTTTCTATGTCACAGGAATACCGATAATTTCATTTTCCCGGTCGTGCGAAGAAGAGGGAGAATCAAATGGCTAATACTTTTGGGTACTGAAAATATTTAAATACCTCATCGCACCTCACACTTTTCATTCACAAAATGTGAATGTCTTTAGCTTTGTGCTTTGAAAAAAACGTTTAGTTCGAAAGGCATTCTCGTTCGTCGATCCTTTTCTATGTCCCCAAGGTATTCCTTAGCGACTGCAGCGTGTAATTCTTCGACGTCGCATTTCAATGTGCAAGCAGCGTTCGGTATTCAAATATTTCGGTGGAACCGTATGCAGGCGAGGCGGAATCCCGTTTCTAACTGGTGCACCGCCACGTTTCGGTCTACGCAATCGCTTTGACCTGGTCGAAGGTGCGCAAGCTACCTGTATGCCAGCTACCCCGTCGCTTCCCAGCTTTTATGAGCTTCCGATGGACACCGCGACACCGCAAGGACGCCGGAAGTCTCACGGGATCGCGAGCTCCGCAAAAGAATTTACTGGTACTCGTTCGAAGATCTGTGTGGACACGCGACTTTCCGCCAAACGCATTCGTCAAGATTTATACCAGAAACAGTAATCATTTTGATGCAATTAGACACAATTAAGACTTAATAGCTTTGATGATGTACGCCATAATTATATCATCCTTTCAAAAGAATAAATCTATTTCCTTTGCCTCTACTGATCCTTGAACGTTCATTGAAGAAAGTCTATGCAGTGCTCCGTTACTAACTATATTCGTGAATGTATTAATAAGTGCAGGTTCATTGAAGTTCGTGGCGATGACGTATCTATTACAAAAAGGTCTGCCAGAAAAATGTCTCGCGTGTCTGGCTTCGTAGATAGGAGGTACCGCAAGGTTACTTTAATGATAAATCGATGAAACGTCTCTTGCGGAAAGCTACTTCCTCGTCAGGGACCAAATGGTTTATTACCGAGTCTTCACGTGTTTCGAATTCTCTTTGCATACGGTCCTAAACCGGAACCCTCTTCTATCAGAGATTTACAGTATTCACTGTCCTCGTAATATCGATAGGCTTTCTTATTTTTTGTTTCGTTTCACTACAATCTTCACTCAAATCATCTTTCTCTTCTTCCTCTTTCTCAGAGAAATAGTTGATCAGGAATGTATGGGGGAAATCAATTTCGCGAACATTTTATTTCGTTTTATTGAAAGCAACACGTAACACGGATACAGAGGCTCGCGCGATATTTAGCCACCAGTCGATCTAGTTGATATTTATTTTAATCATAAACTGCGCCCGGCATGATCGTGCAATTACACTTTATACTGTATATCTGTTCGAACATTTATGCGATTACCACGATCGTCGAGTATTCTTAATCACTAAATTGCACAGCGCGCAGTTAAACATTGCCCCTCTATTTGCGAGCTTTGTTAAGGAATTTTATGATAACTATAGTATGACACGAGCCTGTGATGATGGCACAGAAATCGGTAACCTTGCCTAAAATTACGCGACAATCGCTAAGAAGTGCGAGATCCTCGATCCTCGAAGCTAATTAACAATTAGCCGGCTTAAACCAATCGGACGATTTACCGCGAGATTCGCATGGAAGAACATTCTATTTCCTATTCTTCGATCCAATAAAAATAGCAAGTGTCCCCGGTGAACACTCGTTGATATACGATCGACACGCACACAATGTTTTCCGTGTTCTACATGCTCGCGAATTAGCAGTTTAATGATTGACTAGTGAAACTCGAATTTTGAATCGTGCATTGAACATTCATTATTTGCAACTACCATCGCATCCTCGAGGATATTCTTCTTTCAAACTACCATTGTTCACAATTAAATTTCGGAGGGTTACCTGTAGTAATTTACACCAAAAGCTAGGCCGCTTGCTCCGAACCTCCAACGGAGCAGGCCGACATTTTCGTGACGACCAGCGGATGCACCTTGATAATACGAAATATGTGATAATGCCGGTAATACTAATTGCTCGGCTGACCTTTGCGTGATTCGAACAGGAGACCAAGCTGGCGCGTTTATTGTATCGTTGCAGAAATTTTCTACCGCAACGATTTTACGAGGTATTCGAGGCTCGTCCGCCACGGAAGCACGATTACTCGCCGTAACCATTAAAAAAAGGCAGGAACCGCGAGGTAAAGAACGGTTTTGCGATTCGTCGATATTTTATGGCTGTTTAATCCACCAATTAGTCGCGGAATGTCGATGCAGCGAAACCCGAGGAACTTTGCCGACGTAGCGGCCTTTTAAGAAGTTTTCCTTAGCCTTCGCACGATTTTAGAATGGAAAGCGCGAGTTACGTGACTGCGTTTCGCCGATGCTGAACAACTTTCATCCACTTTTTCCATTGTAATTAATAATCATCAAGTAGCTTTGGTCGGTGTCGTGTCGCGACAATTCCTCCTGCGGTTACGAAGCTGTGACGGATAATCGACGCGATGGTTGCCATTTTGGTGAACGTAGCCAAAGTAGTTGACGGTACAATCATTTCTACGTACAGTTACGTGGATTAACATGGGTTTACGTGGCTTGTTAATTGTATTATCGCAAGCGAGCACGAGCCCGACCGATCACGGAAATTCGAGAAACGTGGTCCTCGCGGGACCATCGGATCCTCCATGTATGAAGGACACTCCTTCTTCGACTTTGGCGACTTTGATGAATCCTGATTTAGAAGTAGACAAAGATTTTCGATATCGAGAAAATGATAGTTAATCGGTACAATTAATGTGCATTCATTTAACGTACTCGTTCGTAATAAATATATTCGTTTATCGTTCTACGATTATTCAGTGGCGTTTTCAACACCTCTCACAGTGGGTTAGTTGTCGTCGACCGAAAACATACAAGAAATAATCACGGTAAAATATCATTTGTGCAGAAATTATTCGCGCTTGTGAAGCTAAGACACGCGTTTATCTTCGCAATTTTTTCTGCTTTTGCTATTTTTTTTTTCAACCCCCTTCTCGCTGCGAAGTGATGAAACTTTAACGTGCATGATTTTTGCAGAACGGGCGACCGCCTTTCGCGTAGAAACTTTGACCCTCGAGATTCTTCTTACACATCTGCAACATCGTAATAATCATTGATATCTTGTAATATTTAAGAACGCATGACAATTTCTTTCTTCCGTCATCTTCGCAAGAAATCGATTGGTCTGTTTTCAGAAGCGTTCTCGTACTAATTACTTACTGTGCAGTTGAAACACTGGCTGTGGTAATTATTGTTCAGAGCCTCAACCCAGCGATCCCCAGCCTCGACTGGGAATCCACACGCGAAACATTTTGTTGTGAACAGCTCGTTCCAATCTATGCGTAAACAGTAAAACAAAAATTACAGTTCTACTGTGGCTTTCAGTAAGAAGGTACGAAATAAACCACTGATTCAGGAATACTGAACGAACCAGCTTCACAGTAGGGTAGTCCTTCTTCTAGGAAGAATGGGCTGTTACCGAACAGCTTGCCGCAGTAGGAACACTTGAAGCATTCAGGGTGGAAATGCTTTCCAATTGCGTTTAGACAGTCCTAGAATCATGACCACCGATCAACCCCCTTCGTTGGCGACAAATTCTTGGCATGACAGAGATCGTTTCATCGCGTACTTACGCCTTTGATCTTGTTGTTGCACTTGCTGCACGACGGTGCGATGAAACGTTCGAAGCAATACTCGCAATAGAGTTGCCCTTTTTCTTCTACGAATCCGATATCCTGAAGGGGTCGACGACATTGGGTGTTGACGCAAACGAAATGGTCGGGGCACCAAATTTGTCCCAAAGCAGTAATGAAAGGACCCCTAAATGAGCGCAACAATTATTTCCCAGGCTTTTCAGGCGTCTTTTTATGTGAAAAAGCAAGATGCAGCACAGCGAACAACAACAAAGGCAGGACTTTCTGTACCAAAATCATTTTTATATTGGCCAGTTAAATTGAACTTGGGTAAAACCCAAAAAAGGATTATATTAAAATATAATTGCCCAACTATTGAGTCGTCTGTTTTACAAACCTTATGCACTCTTTGTCGCTTTTACAGCACAGCGGTTTTAAGATGAGGCCATTCGACTTGTGATTAGTATTTTCCTCGTTAGCTGTTAACATCGTGCAAACAAGTGAACATTGTTAATCACGTCAAAACAGAATAATGAGTTACAGTTACTATTGAATCACAATTTTCGAGATATTGACACGTTTCCCAAAATAAGCGTTCTTTCGCAATTTAACGGTAAGCGTATCAAAAATCAAACGGTCAGAGACTAGAAAATCATACCTGATCTTCTAATCTGTATCCTAACAAATGGATTCATATTTGCACACACACAAAGTCTGAACTCAAAACCCACAAAATATGCAAAGGCACGATAAGTCGGAGAGTGAGGCGCATCGGGCTAAATAAGCGATTGAACCATCATCGTTTCTTGATGGAAAATCAGAACACAAAACAGGGATGCGGCAAACACTGCTTAAATAAAAAAACACACGCCACGCCGGTGATGAAAGGGGTGTACCTGACGTAAGAGTTGCAATGAGCGCAGAGGGGCAATCGTGATCCCGGTCCACCTGCTTGATTTAGAACTCCCCTTCCTCGCTTTGGCGCACTGCTACCAGCGAAAGATCCGCTCTTCGACCCGGCACCGCCGAGACCACCGACTCCGGTACCTAGATCCGGGTGGGATGACAAATTTGGTGGGTCTACTAAACTCTGGGTATTACTAGGGGGGTCACAGTGGATACCGTCCTGACAGTAATTCCGGGTGTCATATTGATTCCCGGTTTGACAGTGGGTGTTGGTCGAACATTGACCGCCCGACTGGCAACGGGTTTCGGTGCAACAATAAGATTGGGTCTTACAGCAGTAGCTCTTGGTCTCGCAACAGCTCTGGCTTTGGCTTTGGGCTTGGGCTTGGGGTTTGTACAATTGCACGGTGGGAACATTGCTCTGACCGGTTTTGGCGGTCAGTCGTGCGAGCTGTCCACTCAAGTTAGTGCGAGGCTTGTGGATTGGCTCGAAGGAGTTTTTATTTTGCGAACAGGACGCGCGGGTGTCTTCGTAAGGGAATGGGATCTGAGGAAAAGGAAGTTTCGCTCTCGATGGAGGTGGTCCAGGTTTGGTGCACGGTGCCACGCAAACCGATCCGTCTTCGCATGGAGCCACGCAGACACCGGATTCCGGACAGTTCGGTATATCGATCTCGCAAGCAGACTCACGACCACAGCGGCCGGATGGTTGGCCACAGTTTCCGGTTTTCATCCCCAAACATGGAGAAACGCATACACCCGAGCGATCGGAGGTAGGAACCACGCATACACCCGATTTCTGACAACATGTATTCGGTCCTTCGCAAGGTATCACCACGATACCTGCCTTGGTACCCTGATCCGAATGAGCTTTGCAGGGTAACACCGTCACACCGGTATCTGGACAGGGCTTCGATGATGGAGTCCCATAACTAACGTGGCGCACTTCTGTCGAGCTGCTGTAAACTGGTTGAGCAGCGGAGCTTGTTTCCGTCTTCGAGGCCAGTGGACAAGGCAACGACGGTTTAGATGGACTTGTTCTAGCAATCGCACAAGCACCAGTGGATGGTTTCTCCTTTGGTTCTGGCAGGGGCCGAGCTGGAGCTCTTCTTTCGCACCTCTCGAAGTCTTCGGTAACTTCTAGAGATTTCTTCACCACCGACATCTTCTGCTCCTGCGTTTCCTCGCTGGTCATGTACCGTTTTTCTTGGTATTGAGCGTGCACCGCATCTGTAGGCTCCTGTCCTGGATCGTCGGTTCGTTTTTCATCGAAGTCGACCGTCTTGCTAGCAGCGTACTCGGCATGTTTGTGCCCATCGTCGGTGTCTTCGTCCACCTTATAGGAAACGCTCTTCTTCGTTGGGAAGTGTATGGAGCTGCGCTTTGGAGGCGGAGGATCATCCCTGATTCTAGGAGCTTGAGCCTTCACGTAACAAGGAGGACGTTCCGGCGGTCCTTGAGCCGGGGACTTCGATCTTCCTGGCGTTGGAGTTGGAGTTCTACTCGGCACGTACGTGTGACTTTCGACCGCACCCTTTCTCGTGGCCACCAAGTTCCTTTGGTAGAAGGGGATGGCGTCTGGCTTTTTCAAAGGAGCTGTTATGCCTTTGCTGCACGGAGTCTGAGGCCGTGATCTCACCGGAGACACGGAAGAATCTCTCAAACGAAAATCTGGCGGTGGAGTAGGTAACGGTCGAGGGTTTGGTTTCGTATAAGTTTCCGTTTGTGCGCTCCTACTCTTCCCTTCACCGTAAAGAATGTCCGCAGGAGGACACAAATTACTGCCGCCACCTTGAAGCACGGGAGTTTGAGAACGATTTGCGATTTTCTGATCCTCGGGTCCTATTTCGCGGCTAAGGGGTGTATAAGGGCGTTCCGGTGCGATCATAAGTGCCTCCTGAAATGGAGAGATCGGTCGGATGTCCTCCTTTGGCGGTGGTTTGGGTCGACACCTGTGGTCTAAATATATAGTCTCTTCCGTGTACACTTCCTTCACGCTGGAAGACGTACTGAGAGGCGTGAAAGGTCTGTCGGGAGCTGTCGTTAACGCGTTCACCATTTCAGACTTCCACTCTTTGGGCGTGGAATTCTGAAGGGCGGAATGCGGTATGGGTTTGGGACCTGTGTCCGTTTGTTTCATGAACTGAACACGTTTTTTATTGGTCTCCATGATCTCTTGAGCTGGAGGGTACTTGGAGCACACACGTCGATCCTTCGGTGCTTGCTGATCCCTCAAACTTTGATGGACTTGCACCTGTTCCCTTAAACTCTTCCTGCGTTCGTCTTCGATGCCTTTCCTTCTGACGCGTTCCTGAACAAGTACCTCTTCCGTGATCTCCTCGTAAGTTTCTTTGATGAGCTTCTTGCGGCCAGGTGTGTCACTATCCGCTTCGGTCACTCTTTCTTCGCGGACAACCGTTCTTCCCAGTGGTTGTTCTCGAACTTCCTCCACTTCTTCAACTTCCTCCTCGAAGGTCATGTGTCTGCTACGTTCTTCTTCTTCCTGTCGTCTGCGTTCTTCTTCCTCGCGTCTTTTCCTTTCTTCTTCCTCCTCTCGTTTTTTTCTTTCCTGTTCCTCTTGCTTTCGCCGCTCTTCCTCTTCCTCCTCGCGTTTTCTCTCCTCCTCCTCTTGCTTAGCTTTCTCTACCAGTTGTTGCACATCTACCGCAGAGGTAACCACTTCAGCAGACTCCACGACTGTCGTCTTCTCCTCAGACGTTTCTTCCACTTCCCTGTCTACGTGCGTGGCGGATTTCCTCGTGTACGTCTCCTCGGACTTTTCTATAGATTCTTCGACTACTTCCTTCCGCGATTCTTCGACCATAGGCGTGCTTGGTCGTGCCGGGGATGGAATTTTCTCGATGGTTTTCTCAAAGGTCATCGTCTGCTTCACGTGCATTCCATTGACGTCCTCCTCCGATGTCTCTGTGATGAAGTCGTGCTCTCCCCCGATTCCCTTCTCCTCGGTGCCATCGTCCGCGATTTCGTCCGCTGGTCTCAAGTCGATCACTTCCTTGTCGATTTCCGTGATCTCTTCCTTCGCTTCCTCCTGCTTCACAGTGTGCTGGGTTGGCAGCGGCGGCTTCTCGCAAATGGTCTGCTCTCGTCTACAGACCTCCGACCGATACGTACGATGCTCCTCCCGGAAAGGTTGATTCCTCTCGCATATTCGTTCCTTCTGACAAATTTCTTTCTGATGGAATTTTCTGCACACCTTAGGTGGCTCGACTCCAGCGTAACTTTGTTCATAGAGATTGCCACCTGTCGTAACGGTAGCCGTCCAAGGTTTCGGTATAGGTTGGACGATTCTTGTAGGCGTCAAAGATCTCCTGACACTGTCGGTCGAACTGGGTCTGGACGTGACTTCGCTTCTCGATTGTCTACCGGTGGTGGTCTCCACCAGCTCGACCCTTTTGTAAGCTGGCCCTGGACAGCTGATTCGATCCATCGGATCCTCTTCGAAGCGGTTGCAGTTTCTGGTGGCTCTTTCCACTTCGCGATCTGTGCTTTCGCTTCTCTTCGTCGACAGGACCCACTCGCAGGCTTCGATGCACGCTTTCTTTTCTTTTACCGCCTGCTTGCTCCGTTTATCGAGAACGGGGTTGGGATTGATGTACAGGGGACTGGCGGTGGGATAGGTGATGTCTTCGATAGGTTTCGGGGGTGGCCAGGAGAGGCTTTTCGATTTTACAGAACTCGGATGGTATTCGATTTTGGTGTCCTCGACGGTCTCGTAATAGCAGGACTTTTCGTGGATTTCCGACGAGTTTTCTGGGATCGTTTCCGGGATGGAGATCGATGGGAATAACGCGGGTGACGAGAATTAGATTGCACGAGGCACACAACATATTTGATAGATGCGATTGATAACACAGGTGACAGATTGGAGTGTTAGAAAGAACGAAAAAAAAACAAAGAAATCAGTTGTGAGTAAGAAGCACATTAAACGAAACGTGCCCGTGATACCCCTTTCCCCCTAAATAATTTCTTTATTTGAGCAAAAATTGCTAGCATGATGGATCACGGGCACGTACTCGACGCTAAATAGAAAGAAGCGCAACTTAAGAAAGAAAGAAAATGATAAACGGTATATGTATGTATAAGTTTCAAAAAGCGATTGAAATACGCGTTAATTATGCATTAGAAGTGAGCAGTCGCACTTCGATAAAAATCACTCGACATTCCAACACTCTGTCGTTGGACTATCTACGAATTCGAGGAACACGAATTTCGAGCGCAGCGGGGTTTGCTTGTCGAAAGCGTCGATGCGAAGCGAGGAAACAATATAAGTTAATCAACGAACTTTGGAGGATCTTGAAGACGTGTATATACGTGTGTAACATGAAATGGAAAAAGGAAGAACATGTATGTGAGCGAAGAGTTTGCTCGGCTTAATTATCGCTTTATTACGCAACCGTTGCAATTTCTGAACACTTTACGAGAAATATTCTTTGTCGACAATAATACGGGATTCGATTCACGACTTTTCCAATCTCGGAATATTCCCTTCATTGGCAGAACGGGATTAAATAATTACGTATTTGTAAACGTTCTCTCGTGAACTCGGGCTCGAAATTAAAGAATAATCGTGAATCTCGAATATAATATTTATTGCATAGAATTAGATTGTACGATTCGGCTGTCGGTACGAAGACGACGACGGCGATAGCTGAGAGCTACCGACTCATGCGAATGTGAGGGAGAAAGGTCTGGGTTTCGGGTTGAAAGATGGACCGGCTGAAAAAAGATAAGAAAAGAACAATTATGTCAGGGATAGAGGAGAATGAATGGAGTATGACTTTTAATCCGAGTATGAATCGCATTCTTAGTTCCATTCTTTGCCTCGCACATCTTCGTATCAAATATTTCAACGGTGATATCACGCGCATGAGTAGGTACGGAATGAAAATAAAAAAAGCACGTACATAGAGAAGATAAGAACTGTATGAAAAAAGACACGAGTGTCTTCGCTGTTACGTAAGCTCTTTTTATCGGAGCAAACCAGATTCATTCGTACGCTATTCAGGTCTCTGGTTTATCGTCCCAAATTTCACATTGCCCCATTGATCCATATAATTTTAATTAATGTTCGAGTAATTGTGCCACCCACTTCCTAACGGATCTGAAGCGATATCGAGTAGCAGGTATAATGGAGTGAAATCGTAATGATTTGTAATCTAAGAATGCAGCTCTCAGAAATCATCGCCGACGTCGTGAGACACGACGAATGAACGAATGCGAAGTTCGAACGAGAGCTGGCAAGTGTCCGAAAAGCCTGAAAATCCGCCCGCTGCTGTAGTGTGAAGGGAATGGTTCGAATGACGAACCGGTGAATATTGTAGTGAACTGCGAAGAATGAACCAGCAGTGGTGCAAATGAAAAAAAAGTGGCGCTAGAATGCAAGCCATTTGGGGCATATTAGCCAAAGCTAGAAAATTCGGTCAGCGGGGTCGGATCTCATCGTCGTACCTCTGAAGGGCGTAACGTTTGGCTTTGGCAGCGACGAGAAGAGACCTATTTGCAACAATCGAAGACTAAGTGAGGCCAAGGATAAAAGACGGGCTCGCCGTTGGAATTGCTATACCGATCGCCAACAGATCGTTCCTTTAGATATCAAACGAGAACGTCAGGCTTATCATCGGTAATTTATTACGAATGCGATTTCCGCTTTTGTTTCCTGGCTAATCTTTCGAGTTGACACGCATTTAGTGTGCCGGCCATAATTATCGTAGGAATGCACGAGTCACGACGCGGTATTTCATGCATATAACAGTTTGGACGAATGCGCTTAGTACTTTAGAATTTCCCTTGTTTGAAAGGGAAATTCATTTTTTTCTCCTGCGGTACTTCCGATGGAACTCGGTCTATTTAAATTCTTATATAATGCGATCGCAATAATTATATAACGATAAGCCACGAATCGAAGAACAATTTCATTCACGTTTCAATGCCAATTTTTCTCACGATCCAATATTACATTTTATCGCGCAAGAATAGTGAAAAAGGGAACTTACCAGTTACGGTCTGGCTCTGAAGTCGTGGAAGAGTGTTATTCCCTGAGTTCACTAACGGAGGCGAAGACAGATTCGATGGTAGGGTACTCGAACCTCCGAAAGGTTTGGGACCAATTAAGTTATTGGATGTTGGAGCCTATATGGTAGAAGTAATCCATTATTTACAGTCTTCACAGGTATAAAGTGCAATAGAAAACATAATGGCACAGATCAATACTAAATGAATTAGTTAATTGCACAGTAGTCTCTTGCATTCCGGCAAACAAAAAATATCAATGTGCTCGCGGTTAGGGGTGGAATTAGTGAGGCCAGTGTAACAATCAACATGACAAATGCGTTGCGCTCTGGCTACATCTAATAAACTAACGTCTACGTAACGAGTCGAGATTTTCGATTAGTCTTTAGAAATGAATCTCCGCTGCCTTGACACCACGTTGCGTCGGTACAAAAAAAATACTCGATCTTACGATAGAATTTTCCGTGGACCAGCAACTTTCACTGAAAGCAACGGATAACTTTGAGAGGGATATCTTCGTGGCATCGATTACCCTTTCACGCACTGAATCACGAAACCCGGCGGGAGGTCACCGAATTCAAGCACAGTCTTTGTGGTACGTATTCTCCATGCTCGAATCACACGGTAAGGGCGTTGGACGTTTCTTTTTAATCTCGACGTACTTCTCTGGATAGCATATCTCTGGTGTTCAAAGCAGCGGCACCGCGGCCAACGTGATTTTCATCGGATCGCTAAGAACGTACCTTACCGAGTGTAAGGTTTCGAGTGCGAGACGTTTAAGAAGAGCCGCGTTGGGACATTACCTGGACTGATCGGAAACTGGGTGGATCGCAGGGCGAAGTGCCAAGGCGGGTGGGCTGCAATACATAAAACGACAGAACGATGTCACACGTGGAAGTGGCAATTAAAAAGGGATGCGTTTTGGGGGGAGAGCCGTGGAAACACGCACACTCCTGGCCGCGCCAGGCTAATTAGTCACACTTAGAAATAATCATCGTCGACGCGAAAGATTATGAT
Organism: Holcopasites calliopsidis; assembly: GCA_023838395.1. Classification (NCBI taxonomy): domain Eukaryota; kingdom Metazoa; phylum Arthropoda; class Insecta; order Hymenoptera; family Apidae; genus Holcopasites; species Holcopasites calliopsidis. The sequence goes on from JALHAQ010000011.1 coordinate 1,835,889, forward strand.
CGAGACGAGGGACTTCTGTTCAAGTCTATCATCAGGAAGCTCGCGAGTTGCAAGGACGATTCTTGGTCGAATTTTACAGCGATGATTGTTCATACTAATTTTGCAACTCGAATCTTCCACCTCGTCAAACTTCCCCTTTGTTTTCTATCTCTACCTCTGCGGGGGGCCAAATTTTATTTGCATGCATGTTTCTTTACGGTCTTATTCAGCGCGTATTTTTAACGACTTTCAAATATAACCCCGGAATCTTTCAGACATTGAGAAAGAACATTTGAATTCGACGCCGAGAGCAATTGACGAAGCTGATCAACAATTTAAGCAACAAACCGAGGACACATATTGAGGGGATTAACGGCGGTCTTGAAATTGAATGACGGGTTTTGCGAACCTCTATGCCACCCGTCTGAATGGTGATCGTGCTCGTAAACGTTTTCGATTCCCAGTTGCAGTTCCCGTTGCTGACGAATCCGTTGTTATTCATGGACGATAGACGTGAAATCGGGTATCCGTAATCAGGACTCGTACGATTGCAAGCCTGGAAAAGCGATTAGTGCCGAGCAAACGTCACACGTGTTACATTCCTAATTATGTGTGATTGTGCGAGCTGCCTCAGAGTTTGAATACAATTCATGAAAATCAAATTTGCGTCAAATCAGAAAAGCGACACCGAAATATCGGGCAAAGTTGAAGCGATCAAACAATTAATTTAGCGTAAGATCAAACAATCAAGGTTAAAAGTGTATAATTGCCCTGATAATACTCACGGAGAATGGTTGCGGCGAGGACGAGTGATTGTTCAAAGGCGGAGACATCGGTGCATGAGCGAGTGCAGCGGAAATTGTGTTCGCCGGAGCTTTTCCGCCTCTAAAAATTTTAATTAGTAATTAATCAACGATTCACCTGCACCTCCCTATCGATCTTAACCGACCCATATCTTTTTTTTAATCGGCCGATTTGTTCCGTGGAAAATTTAAACACTTACGGTGGTACAGTGACTGGAATCATGCCGGCAGGTGCATTTTGCCTGGCTACTAATTTTGCGTGAATGTCGCAGTACAATTTGTTGTTGATATTATAGTAGCCAACATTTTTCAGGGAAGTGCCACAGGTTGAGCACTTGAAACATTCCACGTGGAGATTCTTTTCCTTGATCCTGACGAACACTCCTCTGTAGGAAAAAAATTATTGATTAAGTGAAGTTTCCTTTTTTCATAAAAATGTTTGAATAAGTGCAGTGTGCTTTTTTTGTCGGACGTGCCACGAGTTTTTAGTCTATTTGTAGAACAAGCGTAGAACCTCGCATACCTCGACGAGAGAGGCCGAGAGTTTGAGGAGACTAACGCCTGATGGATGTACAGAGTGTGACACGTTAAGTGAAATGTATTTTGCAAAGAAATACCATGAAAAAATATTCGGAATGGTTTTTCTCCAAATTTACATCTTAAAAGGAAGTATGGTTCTATACGGAAAAAATACTAAAACAAGTACGAGTATTCGCAAAAAGTGTACAGAAAAACATCGAGAAACACGTACAAAAAAGACAACATTAACGCAAAAAAGGTTAAAAAATAAAAAAAGAACTACAACATCGAAAGCATAGTCTATACACCACTCTGGTAATTGCATACCAGAACCAATTCATAAATAATACAAAATGCTAATGATGCATTGAAGAGATGCGAGTGAGATAAAAAAAGAATTCCCATGAAAATTAAGCGAGAGAAGCTCTTACGAATGATTCCCACACTTTTCCGCAGAGCGATGACGATTGCGAATCGAAGGGTAGGTATGCCCTTTTCGAAGGAACGACACTAACGACAAGGCAACATAGAGGAAAAGACAAAGATAGATAAAGAGAGAGAGATCTTTTATGCTTCCATTAAAAAACAGCGAAAAGACGTGCGCGTATGCAGAACACCAATGTGCGATCGCCAAAAGGATTAAGAAAGATCGCCGACTATGACCGTACTTTTGTACGTTTGACGCAGGCTGATTTGAACATGAAATTATCTTTTTACAGAAGCGAAAGATCGTCGAGAAGCTGAAACCTCTGGTCCATGTGGACGGTATGCTAGGGAGAAGAGGACTTCACGCAAATAATTACACGATCACTCGGTCGCAGTTGCTACAACGGACGACGGATGGTCCGGAGGAGGAAGAGGACGACTCCTGTCGTTGCAGTTGGCGTTTCGACGGATTGACATTGGAATCGAAGGTCGAACCGATACCGTGAAGGGCATGAAATAGAGGCGTGGGTGATCTCGGCGAAGTGGCCCTTCCGCCAACGGCATGGCTCACGGACGAGTAAAACTCTGTTCTCGGGGGAACTACGACATGAAAGTAGAGAAACCGTACTGTGACTCGATCGATACGAGAAAAAAAAAATCTAATAGCCACGAGCAGTAATGAACTTTTCTATCGTCTCTCGCCAACGATTTTCCAAGTCGTGCCGATTCCTTTCCATACAGTTCTCGTACGATTCGCGCCCGAATGGAACTCGGCTCGATAGTAGCTACAATTCCAAGTAATAATCGAGAGCTGTATGCAGAGGACGTGTTACAGCGGTGGAAATCGAAACGCAAGTTTGCCCTGTACGTCGTCCGAAGGAAATCGTCCCTATTTCCTATCTGGTTCTCGATGTCTCTGGTCTGGAAGAAAGAAACAGCCGAAAGGGTGATGGACTTCGGCGTGAACTTACACGATGAGCCTCTCGCATTCAGCACAAATGTTCTGTCCAGGTGGAAGGCTCGATTGCGGCGTCGCGGGTTGTTGTTGCGGCTTGGTTTCCGGTGCCGTAACTGGCCTCAATCCTGTCAGGGCCGGCGAAGACGGCGTAATCACGCCGCTCTGCGCAGTTGGCTCCGCTATTTCGCAAAGAAGTTATCGTACCGGCATGCATCAGGCTAACTAGAGCCAGCTGCTCCAGTCGAAAAAATCAGTGGAGAGTATCTCTCGATTGCCCCGCTTATCGCACATCTTAATTACTCGTTACGCTCTTTTTAAGAAGCGTTCGCTTCATGATCTTCCGTTTCGGGTACCGCTAACTCGCTTAACGACTCTCCAGAGATTCTTTTTCCTGGTATTGTTTGCATAGGACATTGAACTATTTATAGTAACTGGAAGATTCTCGATAATTCGATAAATCATATGAATTCTAAAAAAGAACAAAAATATTTGTACTATTCCGAAACGCGATTAGGCTACTAACCAGGTTCCGGTGTCTTTGGTTCTTTGTCCGCTTCCTGGACCATCTTGAATACCTCACTGTTCTCCGCATTGTAATTCTTCTCGTTCTTTTTGAAGTTCACTCTGCAAACAACAGACAGTTCCATTACTGTTAAGCAAAACTATTTCGGTAAATCGGAGGCCTTTCATCGAGGAAGATCTTACCCAAGCGCACCCCCGGCCAACACTTCCGCTTGCGCGGAAAGAGTTTCAGCGATTGCTTCTTCGCTGTAGATACCCACAGGGCTGTTGTACTGTTTGTTAACAATGGATTTAATCGGACCGTCTCCTGTTCCGTTCAGCTGCAACACGAATAAACGTTTATCGCGGTGTTCCAGCGTTTTCGTTCTAACATTTCGCGGCGAAAGATACGTTTCTCCGTAACTTCAACTAATTGACACTAACGAATGGTTTTGGACTGAAGTTGTGACCGCTTCCGATGGGCGATCCATCTTGCTTCTTGGCTGCTAAGGATGTCTTCGTAACTGGTGCAATGTTGTTCATCCCTGCGGTGGGCGACGGCGACGGTAGAGTCGGACTTATGGGAGATACATGTGGTTTCCAGGTACTACCGCCTCTGCGAAGAATAACAACGGTGAACGTAAAGTATATTTAATCCGCTAATTAAATATCATTGTCGTTAAGAAGTTTAAATTGTGGCCGTGCCTGTCGCTACCTCTGTACAGCCAGCTCGAAATTGTTTCCAGCCTTCACGATAACATCCTGCGCATCTTTGTGCCTCAGATTGTAAACCTCGGTGTTGTTCACCCTGATAACCGTATCGCCAGCCCTTAAACCAGCCGCTTCCGCCGGTGAGCCGGTATTAACCTGCAACGTTTAGCGGTTTTTTAAAAGGTCGATAGGCAATTCCAGCATCGGTTCATGGCTATTTTTATGAGGCGTGCAGCGTTCGAACAGAAGACTTCTCTTCAAAGGCTACAGACATCAGACACTATATTTGAGTGCACGCGCCTCGTCACACCTCGAATGTCGGATACTGTGCATCCATTCACGCGAGAACGTTTAAAAAAAGATGACTTTGTTAAGAATACGAGCAGAGTCCACGGTGGAGAACCAGCGGAGGCATTATCGGCGTTTAAGAAAACTGTTTTTGCTCGCGCTCACTAAAACCTTCCTGCTGTTCTCCTCTTGTAATTCATTAATCATGTGCAAAGCTTAAATTCCTGATGACGCGTTCGCTTTGTGAAAATCGTGAAAACTGAACACTGCAAAGAATTCTTTTAAAAGTTGCAGCAGTACACCATATACTGTCGATCGTCGTTATTTATTACGCATCGCGCTGCCTTATCTCTCTTAGTCCGATTCGTACGCAACAAACGCACGACAATTAAGGAAATGAATTACCTCGCGTGATCAATGAGTCGCTTTAAATCATCATAATTTATCACGTTGCACCTCGCACTCTTACAAACTTATGATTTTGCTCCGAGTTAATTACGCTATTAATATATTTGGTAACTGTTTGGCAACTCTCGTTGCATTTCAGCAAGACTACAGATCTCTTTTTGACCAGTGATTAAGGGCAATCGATGTATTCAAGAAGAAGAAATCGAGACCAAAGTTCATTAAGAGCCTCCCACAGCTAAATAGTCGGCGTCTCTCTTCCTTTTGCTTCGCGAATCCGGCTGAATCAAGAATAATTAATAGCCGTACGATCGAGCCAGACCGCGTTCTTCTTACAAATACATCTATAGTATTTCAGTGATTTATTATAGCTACTTTTATCGGGAGATCCACCATTCTGATCGCGCAAGAAAACGGAAATCGGGCCAGGGGTGAGACGGTCGACTTGCACGGGTTTCCTTCCAGAAATAGGCCCGCGAAATTACGTTATCATCGTTTATTGTGCAGGTTTCTATCAGCGGCATTCGAACGGAAAAAGATTGAGCGTTTCGCTCTATCCATAAAGAAAAAACGCAAAGAGGTCCAGAGCGATGTCAGTTCTAGGACGCCATAACGTCAAAGGGACTTGTGGTGTTCTCTTCTCCTAGCTCCATGGGGACGTTGGACGAGGACGTAAGTCAGGGTTAAGCTTGGTAGGCACTCGTGAAAGCCTGTCCCTAAAAATAGTCTTGGACCGGTTTAAAAATAGGGCCCGAACACGGACACACGCCGTTTATTCGTACGTATACTGGTGCAACCGAAACCGACAGTCAGAACGCAGCAAGGTGTAACATGCTCTTATACGTATGACATATCGGACCGACCGTGTCTTCATTCTACGAACGTTCCTTCCACCGCGTGAACCGCGATGAATGGACGAGTACGCGCAAACTTAAGTACGCGTTTTGGATGCGAACAGACTTGTAACGAACCGTATGCTTCTAATAATAATAGCGTCCGACAATTTTGGATAAAGTATACCTTGCCATCCGGCCTGCTCTCGCTGTAACCGTGGGAATGACGCGAGATTTTCGAACATTGTGCTTTGGACATTCCTCAAATTTTGTGTTTACATTTTCTCCGATTAGAAAGTGGAATCGGGGAAATCGTCCGTTTACGCATGTCGCAAGATGATGCTCGATGAAAGCGTATCCATCGTGTAGAATCGAGGAATCGTCGACGAAACATTTAATAACGATATTTCTAAAAATACACCCGAAATATGCGCGACGGTGCAAGTGGATGCACTTGAATGCAGTCGAACCGAGAAGGAGAATACACGCCAAGGTGTACGGGGTACGCATTCCAATGGGCGGGTTATCAGAGACAGATCCATCCCACCTTCCATGCTGGAATGCATTTCTGTTCTTTTTTCCTTCTCTCACTTTCAGGACTTAAGGCTCGTTCATACGTGTAATACTCTCGAAAAAGGTGGACAGGGGAACGCGTGTCGGTCAGTGACACGGCTTTTAATCGGACCAAATGAAAGGGAGCGTACTCGATGGATATAAGTCACCGATACTTTCCCGACTTCTTCTCGTTCTTGTTTTCCCTTATCATTTATCGCGACAGAGAAATAAAATTAATCGCCTCGCTAATGAACTCAGCCATCAAGTAGTCCAAAAAATGAGGGAAATCAAATTTGATTGGAGAGCCACCGATTAAGCGCAGGTCGGGGATTATTCATTTATTGTAGTATCTCTGTCTTCCACTTTCCTACCAGTCCGTTTCCCGCTATTGCATTCGCATAGTCGCGACACGTACGACGATAAGCTTATCTGTCGCATTCGCGGATCGCACCACTGCAATTACATTTTTGTACACGTCGATACGTTCGCGGTCGCAGGAAGAGGTAAATTCAGCTGTGGAAAATTCATGTTTGTCCTAAGGTGGAATACAAGAAATAGACAATGACGTCAGGCCGAAATTATTGGCATACGTTCGATCTGGCCTTATCTTTTCAAACAAACTGCTCGTTGCAGTTCATGCGCGAGATGCAACAATATACATGGACGTGTATCGTTCGCGTGTAACCGTATCGTAAACCTCCTTGTACGGAAAGCTGAGTATCGATGACGTCCGTGCCTCTGGAGTACGATGTTCGACAAATTTTTCGCAATGCAAACGTCCAACCGTGTTGAAAGACATTAAACAGATTGAGCTGACGTTTTCGGGAAGACACATGCTTCATTTTCGTGTTCCATTCCCTGTTGCAAATAATCGTGCAATATTTAATTCAATCGAAAATCATTCGTCTACCCCGAAAATGAGTAATCGTGAAACAGGCGGAACGAAAACTTCTCGGAACAGCGGATACGTGAGTATACGATACGAGTTTCAACGAGGAAACCAGGAAACGGAGGTCAACGATTTAGCGAAGGCGGATTCGGTTCTCGGAGTTACATGCACGATGATTAGGCTGGATGACACGCAGACCGAAAAAGCATTGATTCGATCCACAAAGGGTTCCTCGCAGGCGTTGCTCGTCAGAATGCTGTACAGAGCCGGTGCCGGAGACGCAAAACGCCCTAGTCACTCTCGTCGATGACGCGGAGTAAGTGTTCGAAATGAGCTCACCTCGCTTCTTCGTCAGCTGATAAAGAAAGCGAAGGAGAAGAGGGGGCATAACGTTGTCGATTAGAGTTATCGTTGCACCGAGCACGCTTTTTATCCATCCATTTAGCGGACTATTTTCTAACGCGAAACTAAACGCTTCACAGCGAATACATATTTGGGGAGAAGCTTTATTCTACCATTAATTTCTGTTTTTAGGGCATAGAGATGTTATCCTCCGGGGAATCGTTTTACGAGCAATAAAAAGAAAGGACGCAGGGATTCGAAATTCGATTGTGTCGTAATAGTGACGCGATCAGGATCGCGGGGGTGTCGTATTACCCACGAATTCACGAGGAACCACTCTAACAGTGGCAAACATACGGGAGAAGACGGATTTCTGGTCCGACTTTTGGCAAATTTCCCACAACTGCCTCCCACTGTGTCTCTTCATTCCCGAAATCGAATCGGCATTTACGATGGCGCTCCTAAATCTTCGACTTCGTCATCGAGATAAAATTTCACTCTGCCTTGTCTGGCTTTTCTCGTTCGCCCCTCCGGCAACGTGAAAAAAACCCTTCAACGATCATACTCCGAATTCTCGTTGCTCCCGCAAGAGATCAAAACTCGATGAGCATTGGAGTAAGCATCTGTATGTACGTGAATTGCATCTTTACCGTCACAAGTGTATCCAATTAACAATTGTGTCGCCCTATGCACAACTTCGGTTCCATAACTCGTAATACATAGAGAATTCCTGGGCCGCATAAATAGCGAGGGACACGTCAGTGAAAAAGAGACGGTAAAATTTGGAGGAAGAAAGTGGAGGCAAGATGAAAAGATGCGCGACGCGTGGAGGCAATAATCGTTTAAAATAAAAGAGCAGCGTGGTGCTAAGAAAACGGTAAAAAGACGGGTAGTTGGGAGGACGCAGTGAGAAATAAAAGCGATATTTTTATATCCACGGATGTAAGCTCGTCGGTGGCGTCCGCCACCGGGCCTCGGTCTCTATTAATATCCACAGGCCGGGCTTCCTTTCGGCCTCCGTGGCAATTCTCTTTGCATCGGCAAACCAACGATCGACCACCGGAAAGAGGAGCTACGATTGGAAAAAAGTCTTCGACGTCCCGCCGAGCTTCCGCTACCCCCTTAGAGTTAGACGACCCTCCGACCCACGAGATACCGATACAAATGAGCGTGGTCTTGTTAGGCTGCTGCGAAAATCGTTGGATGATGAGAGGCAAACGTATCTGTAAGACCGTAAACGAATTTACAGATGTGCATTTTTATCACGAGCCTAACGATTGCGCGTCCGCGTCCTTGGTCGCATTTGCATTTACGCGTACAAGGAATAATGTACGGCGAACTAGTTTCGTTGTGCTACGAGTGGGCGACATGGCAATCAAACGTCGCGTACGCCTACGTATATTCATGCCAATTTGTATTATCACCATTGTTTTTCGTACGCACGCACAGATGATGCGACTCGAGTTGCGAAAATATGTCACTGATTATCATATCAACAACTCTGTAGATCATTTGAAATTTAATTAATTCCTAGATAAACGCATCGCTTATGAGAGGAGATATACCGTTAGCAAGTTCCTATTGTTTCGCAAGGATCGTGATCTTTGTATTCTGGATCATCTCCCCAGTAATTGTGTCAAGTTTAAAGCATTCTGGCTTCTGTTTCGTGTCTAGGTAGTCTGATTTCCTGGTCAATGCAAATTACGTAATTATTTTGACATTGTATATAGCTGAAAACGTGGGTAATCGTTCATTTTATTTGGACTGATAAGAAGCAGTCGGTAAACAGCCCCGGCGGAACTCTTGCCAGATACCCGATTGCCAATGCGCGGAAGGTGCTACCGTGCCAGGATTCCTTCTTGCCCACCCACCGTCATTGAAACAATACTCGCAGTTAGTCGATTAATTAGCTAAATGTTATTTTGAATTATTTAAGCTTTTCTACCGAAGCGGTTTGAACCATCTTGTCGCGATCTTGTTGCTCGCAGACATGTTTCTCTTTACGCATGATGGAGCGGAGAGTGCTCTATTTTCTCGAGCTTGATCCCCTGCTTCGTGGAACAAATCCCGTCGAATGCGGGCTTCGTGGAAAGCAGGAATAGGAAGATCGTAGCGATCCTTTTGTATCGTTCGGCGGAGTTACGATGTTGCAGCCGGTGCAGGCCACCCGGCGACATCCTGAGTCGACTTCGAATTCGCGGCCTGCATCCACCGCCGTTTGCTCGCAAACAAATCAGTCGTGCAACTCCGGACTCGCAACGATTACGTTTTCTCTGGCGTATGTAACACAGGCGGGCGCGAAATCGGGCCTCGTAGACATAAACAGAATTCGCGAACGGTGACTCGACTCGCGACGGCTTATTTTCGATAATGACGAAAATATCGTCGCTCTCGATACCGCCCCGTTCGCCTTTCCCCCGTTTTCCTGTCCCCCTTTTCTCCCACTGTTAATCCTTTCCTTTCGAAAAGTACGGCGACAACACGGATTCTGACAGATAACGATATTTTTGATAGAGTCCGGCCTCGAACCACTTAGTCGCCAAATATATTTACGAAAATTCGTTTCTATATTTAGCTGCAACGACGTATCATTTGTTTCGTATTCGTTTCGCGCGTCACGGTACTTCATTTTTCAACGACCCTCCTGCAAATCACTTCCTTCCCACGCGTCTGGCAGAATCCCAACTATTGCCACATTTGTGTGTTAACCTTTATCGGAAGGAAGTTTCTCTTTCAGATAGACAAGGTATTTCTGACCGTGTCTGGGCTACCTGTTAACGTCAATCGTTTCGCAATATTGTTTATGGTCCTCCGCTTTAAACCACGTACAAAATTGCTCGGAGCATAAAATTATTACGGAAGTCACACGCCTAATGATTACTCCAATTAAGATATCGTTTCTATCGATGTGCAGATATATTAGTAAAACGTTGGGCCATTGTCAGATAAGTGTTCCTTGAATGAAACGCTTCAGGGTGCATTCTTATACCTGCGATTATTGGGGTTCCTGATGGTTATAAATGATTAAAGTAGGTCAAGCTTAAATGAACTCGATCTCATCTAAATGGCTCGATTGCTGCTGACAAAACAATGGAAGATTATAATAACTGATTCTCTAAATTCTAAATCAAGCGTGCTACGTGCTTGGTACTCGTTATCAGGATTACAATTAAACGTTGACGTGTCTGCGAAAAAATGTTTATGGTGCCATAGACTTATCGATGCGACACTGTAATCAGCTAACGACACAAGGAATTTACGTCCAGTCCTTCCATGACACGATAGTGCAACTCGTATGCATTGGACGCCAACGAAATATCGCATAATAGCGCGCCCACGTTGCACCGACTGCACCGCATCAGAATCGCGGAAACTCTCGTCTAAATACAAGAATACATGCAGCTGTTTGTTGCAGATTACGAAAATCCCATTTCGTGTAATAGCGCTGCATCGGTAGAATCGTGCCAAATCTTGCTATTTTGTAATCGAATTGCGTAAAATCGTTTTGCATATGTCTAGAACTTTGCAAAGTTGAAATTTGCTAAGTAGCAGAAAAAATTACGCGAATGCGTGTGCGTTTCGAATTTCACATAGCTGCACGATAAGAGGTCTACCCCGGTGTGTCTCGTGGACAACTCCACAGCCGTCGCGTCTTTTCCTTTCCATCCGACGAACTAGCGGGGGACGCACGTGCTGTGTCGACGAATTGGTATTTTTATCGATCAACAAGAGATCGCTCCCTCCTTTGAAAAATTTATTTTCGCGGTGACCAACGCGGCCCAGGAAGCTCGAATCCGTCGACGACACCGTGGTCGTCGCTGCCTTCGTCTTCGTCGTTGTCTTCGCGAGCGGGACTCGACCCGGCTTGCGCGTTTCGCAAAGGCACCTTCTAGAAATAGAACGCCCAAATAATTTGCCTCGGATTACCGGCGACGGGTCGCTGCCTCTCTTTCTCTCTCTCTCCCCTTTTTCCTCCTATTTATTTCTCTTTTTTTTATATGCCTTCGATGCATCGGTTTTTGAAAAACATTCCTCGTTATTTCGGTTTGCGGCTAAGATCGCTTCCCAGCTATGCCCCCGCGCGTTTCAAAATATTTGGACCACGCCGTTCTTCGAATGTTTGAAGGTGCAAAAAAAATCAAGGTACGCAAACACCGCTTTTTAGATGCATCTGTGCGTTAAATGACCAGCGAGAACAGGCAAACACAGGTAATTTTCGGTGACGCGAAACACGGCAAGCGCGACTCTATGGTACCGAAGAATCGGAAAGACGGTGCGCGAGCTCCTCCAGCAGATCTACCCTAACGTGATCTATAAAATTTGGCTAATAGTTGTGACGAGACAGCGTCGAGTTTCGTTAAAGCAATTACACGCAATTAATTTGCAATTACGAACGGATGCGAGATTTTGACAGCCACAGACTCATATTTCTCTCCTTTCCGTGGAACTCGAAGGCAGCGGACGTCGTATTTGCGGCCTCGTAAAATAAACGGACCACGTGCTGCTGCTAAGAAGGCCAAGTTCGAAATGTCGATTGCAAAATAAAACCATTCAACGTTAAAATAGTATCCGGCCGCGTTTTTTACCCTATCGTCGAGTATGTTCACCCTGAGCCGTAATATTTCAAGGTTCCAAATGTTCTCAACCCTTTGACGATAGACTCCTGATGGATATATGATTCGATCGACCATGGATCAAGGTTGATACGAACGATTCCTAAAATATGTTTCTCGCTTCAACGATTCCTCTTGCCTAACGATAATAAACGTGACATTGAAAGCACATACGTGCACCAGAAGTTTGAAGATTCACGGTAAGGTTTGCGATGTCTGGCATCCGGTTCTGATATTTCGTAACTTGCTGCATAAAGGGAAAAAGTTGCCATTGAAGTGTATCGAAGAAAGTTGAAAATTCTCCCGAAAGACATGGCAATGGTAGCCAAAAGCTTCTCGTGTTACAGTGGGACACGTCGCCAAAACACGGTGGCGACGACGAGCCGCGCGTTTCGCACGTAGTTGGCAGCGATTTCTACCGATGCGCGTGAAATAATTTGGCGTTTCTTACACTATTACGTAACGTTCCCTTATTCGTCAATTATGGCAGAAAAAAGATAGCCCCTGCGCTTGTCGAACGTCGTTTTCGATTCTCACCCCCATTGGCATGCACCCTCAATACTATCACTATCGCCGTCGTTGAACGTCACAGCAAACGCGAAAGCAAAATGCCTCATGGAATTTTATTGGTATCCATGATTTAGGACACAACAGTTTTAAACAAACAGTATCTTCGCACTGGCTAATGACAGATGAGTAACAGGATGTCTGGTGTAAAAATCACGCGGAAGCAAGCTTACATCGATAATACAAGTAAGTCAACGGTGATAAGATTTTGTCAAGTAGCTACAACACTGTCATAATAAGTCTGGCAATTGTTTCTAATGACTCGAAGGGGTGGAAATCAATAGATCGCTATTGAATCTAATGGGAGTTACATTTCCTCGTATACGATTCACCGGAATCTCTTCTACTATAAAATCGTTGTTCACCGCCGAATAAACTTAATCTATTTTATTCTATTTTAATGTGATCTATAGGTTCTAATCACAGGTGTGTCAGGTGCACCGCTGGTTCCTGAAGAACACCACGAGCCTGGCCACAAGTGTCAAAGTTTTGACACGAACGATGAACAGAGTGAAAAGCTCACCTTTTGCACGATGAGAGGAGTGCCAAAATCTTTACCGCCCTGGAGACGAAAACCCCAGGGGGATCCATCGAACCTGGAGAGCTTGACGCTGATCAGCTGGGCCATATCACTGAATCCTCGATAAACGGCGAACAAGTGGGGGATGCAAAAAAAAAACAAGATAGCTAATACGCTGGACCGCAGGGACCGATTCCCTAGTTACGATTGATGAGAAAATATGCACGTTGCACCAGTCACGATTGACGTCTTGCCTTTACGAGGCGAGATCGCACGGTTTGGGGAACGGCACGTACGTTCTTGAAGAACGCGCAGACCGGAGTAAAGGTACCACAAGACGTCGAGGACGGTCAGTCGGCCAGCGGGCCTGGCTGCTTGCTTTCCTTCCAACCGATTCGACTCCGCCGCGGTTCTGTCCGGGAGCGGGGATAGGGATAGAGAGGCGACCCGAAGGAAGGAAGGAGACATCGTGATCCAGAATTATCACGGGAGGGGCTGAATGGAAGGTGCGACGAAGAGGATGCCACGTTTCCACGCGAAAACGAAGGAAACCACCCGCGAGATTTATCTATTTCGGCTGTATCGCGGCCATTAGAAACAGGGGGCAGCGATCATACGGGAGAAGGCCGCCGGCAATCAATGTCTTAGAATTGAATGGGAATGGAGCGGGATTGAATTGGGTGCGATGCGATGAAAGTTAGCCGTGAGCAACGAAATAGAGAATATCAATCTCGACATTCCGTTTTGTCTTCTCGGACAATGGACTCGCGATAGCGGAGAAGGTCTTGGTCAGGAGTGCCATAAAGGTTTGTGGAATAGCGATGCGAAGAAGGGGAGATCTGCTATCCGGAGAACCGGAAGAAGGGGTGGATAGGAAAGATAGCAGAGTGGAAACGGGTACAAGTCGAAATATCATGAACGGAGTAGAAGTATTATACAGAAGGAAACTTGCAATACGGGTGGTCTGAAAGGAAGAAACAGTCGAATTATTAAAAGGGAGCAGAAAACTCAGCGGTGGTGGTATCTAGATGGTATTCTCGACCTCTCATTTAGTCTCTTTCCTCTGTCGTGCATTTCTTTCTCGAGCAATGCCGATTCCCACCGCTCAACCTACTGTCATTGCACCCAGTACTTCGACCATGAAGAGAAGCACCTTGCTCGTTGCACCGCCCGCCTGTGCACCCTACTTCGTGATAATTTAATCGCGATTGTACTTGACTTATGCCAACGATCCACCGATCAGCCTGCACCGCGGTCACCCTCTCTGCCCTCGATGGCAACGAGCTGCAAAATTTCAGTTCATAAAGCTTTTGTCATCGTCGTCTGGAGTTCGTTTTACATGACAGGGTGACTGTCTCCTAAATGTTGGAACATTATTGCTCTCGTAGATTCGCTGGCATTCGACTATGCGGTCGGATGAGCAGAGATTTTCGTGTCGTCGGGAATGGCTGCATTTTCAGCGCCGGTGGCGGTCACGAGGGCGCGAACTAGTTCGTGAATCATGCCTAGAATGCTTTACATAAATTGCTCGAGACCGACGTCACGTTCTTGGACCCTAAGCATGAGGCGACCATCGCGTCGCATCGGGTAGAACAGAGAAAGAGGGAGTAGAAAGAACGTACGATGGCTACGGGTAGAAGTGACTCAGCCTCCCGTACGCATGCGGTACACGACTCACAGAAGAGAGTAGGAAACTCCGGAAAGGTGAAAGTATGCGCGACTCATCCGCGCTATGACCAGCCTCGTCCTCGGATATCCGATTCCGCGAAAGGATCTTGCGTAAAGAACGGCTGTCATTCGGCTCGTTGCCTCCAAATGAAACGATCGAACCATGATCCCGATGAAACAGCACTTTGCCTTCATACGTACGATTTCTCTAGACGGGATCAAGACGTTAACGCGGGTGAATCTGATTACAGCGATCTATGCCGCCGAGATAAGCGGGCTGGACTTGCGAGAAAGGGACGATGATAAATATTATATCATGATAGGAGGGTGTAGCTGCACGCTTCTCCGTTGCAACGTGAATCGCGATTCCGAAGAATGGTATCGTTAAATTGACGTTTTACCAAAAAAGAATCAATCCTTTTATTAACGCTTAATCTGTATAGCGTTCTTCATAAAGTGCTTGTACTTGGGGGCATGTATTATACCAGACGCACACGTGTTTAACGATTGGCATTGCGTTTATGCATGAGGCTTTTGATCGCAGCGCACGTATTCATATCGTTTTTATTTTAACTTTTCATTTGATTCGCCCTTGAAGCGATCGCACTTTAATTCAACGGCCCGCGATCGTATAAGAAAGAATACTTTTCTTTCCCAGCCAATGTCCCGCAGGTTCAATGACTGACGCTTCGAGTGCTCCCGTCATCCGCGATACTAAGTGCGGGAGATTTCTGAAATAAAAGAAGGGTGACGAAGTGTTACATTTCCAAATCCTTTTCTAAAGGCTCCGAAAATTCTTCAGATCTTATCGAATACCCACGACTCTCTCAATTATGTCCTCCGCGGCGTTCACTTTGGCAGGTCTGGCTGGAATACCTCGCTTAGGCTCGCGGTCCATTTTATGAATCATTTTGTAGACGCTCGAGTTCATCAGGTGATCGTAGTTCGGTAGATTCGTCTTCTCGTACTTCTTGAAGTTTACCCTACATTTATAAATGATGAGCTGTCGTCGGAATGCGAACGCTCCAGTTGATAAAAAGAATTAGGTTTACCCCAGGGCCCTGCCGCGAATCACTTCCGCCTGGGAAGATAAAACCTCGGCGATCATTTCGTCGTTGAAGAAATCATTCGGACACCTCCACCTGCGGCCCAGAGTAAGTTCGACCTGCTTAGCCTGGGGCCAGAGATCTTGCGAACCTTTCCTCCCTCGTTGCTTCACTCTTTGCTGTAAAGATATGAAACATCATACCACGTTCTACAGCCACTCAGATTAATATTCCTCTTCGTGATCGAGGAATGCTTTTGACACGGGATTACGAAGGAACTCGCGTGCTTTCCGCACAGATGTGCGGGGAAATATGCGTGACACAGATAACTTCAACCTCGTGAATATTAGAGACACGAAGTCACACGAGAAATTGATATTTTTGAGGTGGACGTTATGGGACCTTCGATTTAAATACTTCAGGGTCATTAAAAAATAGGGGGACACATTCCGTTGATATACGAATCACACTAGATTCCGCAAATAGTACATCAGACTAATTAAAGGTACAGGTTCCAGATATTCAATGGCACAGAGTGGAAGACCAGGAATAACAAAACGAACAGTTACTGTACATTTACATTCCGTATCATTCTCTAGAATACCTGCAACTCCTGAATAACTTGATCTTTTGGCGATAGATTTGGATCTGGTTCGAAACTTCCTATAATACATATCGCTACGTTTCCGTTATGATTCTCCTACGTTATCGTTTCTTAAAAATCGATCCAGCAAATTGGAAATTAGAGTATCAATGAAATATTCACCGTGAGATGGTGCGGGGCTGGGCGACTTCAAAACTTTTGTCTCGTACGAAACGACAAACTTCTTCACCCTGCTTCCCTCCTCGCTCTTCACCGAAAGTGTTCCTTCCAGTTCCTGTGTCTCCGTCCCTTCTTCGTCTTCATCGTCGCTAGGCTGGACTATTCGCAGATGCTCATCCGAATAGGCCGAGTACGAAATCTCCTCCGTGTACTCGGTCACATCGTGTTCCTCCGTTTCCTCCAATTCCTCGTGCTCTTCGCGTTCCTTGTTCTCTTCCTTCGATTCTTTGAAATCGTCGCTCGGCTCTTCTGTTTCTGAAATGTCGATTGAATTACTCTACAATGGGCAGCGCGGCGCATCGAAGGTAACGCCTAGATCGTTTCGCAACGAAAGCAGCCGCTTGGCCGGATGTGGCTAACGCTTGGCAGCGATTCAAAAAGCCCGAACATGTGAAATTTGAAAATATGCGATCGCGTAGGCACACGCGGGATAACGATCGAGGCTCTTTCGCTTGAAAATATAATGTTGGCCGTCGAGCCTACCCCGTCGTCCCTCGTCGTTGGCAGCGGCGCCGTTCTGCACGCCGCTCAACTCCATGATCTTCTGCAGTTGCTCGGAGACCACTCTCAGGTGACTCTCGATCTCGCTCGGTAGCTGTTTCAACGCGAGCAATTGCCGTTGAACGTTCTCCAGCTGCTTCTCCAAGTCGATCTCTGTGCTGACCAGTTCCCTGATCTTCTCTTTATCAACCTTCGCCGCCAAATCTGCCATCTCCTTCTCGATCTCGTCCAAAACGGAACCCCGCCGCGATGTTCCTTCTTGACGCGTTGCCTCTTCACCCGCAGCTTCAGTTTCGACGTTCTCCACGTTGCAGGATGGGGTTTCTTCCGGTTGCTCTGCAGTTTCGTCTCCCTCCGGCTTCGATTCCGCTTTCGATTCAGGACGCGACTCGGACTCGCGTTCTTGATCCGATCGACAACCGGGTTCCGGGGTAGCGGACGGCGTCGCCTAAATTCAGATAAAGAGCTACAGAGTACAGGACACGTGGAAAGAGGATGATAATTTCTTGTCCGGTCTGTCATGAAAACAAGTGGGTTCGAAATGCATACAGAACTTTCTTTTCTTATTAGGATTGTGGAGGAATCGTTATCAGAATCCTGCTGAATGTCCTATACAAGCCTGATTTGATATTAAGGGTTATCGAGATTTTGGCATTGGGTGCATCCAGATATACATGTTTTTTTTTATTTCTATGTACCTTTTTCTCGACAATCCATTGTGAGTACATTGACAATGAGGTAACTAATACGTAGATATTACATGCATCGATCTGCGCGTGCACGACAACGCGAGATTCCAAAGATTCACTTTATAGTTTATAAGTATACAGTACTACGTTAAGTGTACTTGTAGGGCCGTACATTTCTTGTTATTGCCTTAGATAGTTAAAGATTATTTCATTTTTATAGTAGGCAGTTAAAGTAGAGAAATGATTTTCGTTATTCGGTAGCACGACCCTGGAAATAAGTACAATCGTTGTCTCTGATCAAGAGGAACATGTTACAGATACACCGAAGAGAAGATACAACACACACTTTACGAACTACGAATACTCTTTCATATTTTATACGTTTACATATGGTCCATGGTGATTTATCGTCTGTTAGGGATGTCCTAGAACAAGTGATGTCGTTTTAAATCTAAACAAAATTTTATTCATTAAAATATTGATAAGATACTGGTTAAAGCTCTCTTCCTGAACACGAATATTACTTGTACAAGTACAGTAAGATGATCGAGGTGCAAGGTACGAAAGCGTATGCCACTAGTCTGGTGAAATCGACTCCTATGCGATTCGTGAGCCCTTCGTAAAGAACGGTGGGCACGAAGGACAGCCTACGGGCATCGCGATCATTATCCTGAACGATCTTCTTCTCTGACGATTTCCTACCGAACTTTAGAGGAAGCCAACTGAACAATAGGCTTTGCAAAGAACTCGATGAGTTCTTGGGGTCAGCAGAAATGCTACCCCTAGATCTCGAGAGACGCCTGCAGCCGCGATGAAAAACTTCTGTTGAAATAAGATCTTTGGAAGAACGAATCAAGTTGGTGAGAACGTCTTCTTGATTTACAGATGAAATAGATGCATTGTTTTGGCTCCAGTTCAAGGGTGCGTGGCCTGGAGTAACGACCGAAGAATCGGAAATACCTTGGAGAATCTGGCTACGAATGTACTGTATGATTAAGCCGAGTGACTCGAAATGCTTTTTAAGTATACGCTCGACGTAATGAGCTCGGGCAAAGAATTTTCTTTTCGATGAGACGACGCTTGGATAGGTTGAGAAACTGTTGCGAAGATCGCTCAAATCGAATAATGTGTTTTCGAGCAAATACGTCTCCATGTAGCGCCCTTTCATCCTGATCATCGCCGAACTACCCCTTCTGCTCTTGCTGCGGACATCCCTGAACCACATCATGCTCTTGATATAATTCATAAGACGAGCAATGTTGCGCCAAAAAATTCGCTGAAAGTAACGACCCTTAAAGTACAAACGTTTGCCAATTTCAGACTTGGACTCCGCAGAGTTGGAGATATTCGTGAAGCATGATCGTTCTAAATGCTTCAGAATATCGGACCGAAGGCGAACTGCAACAAATTCTACGCTGCGAAGGAGAATTTTCTCCGCGTAACGAGTTCTTCTCAATGAGATTTCCTTATTCGATGCTAGGCTATTGAACAATTTGCTCGAGGAAAAACTGGCAGGATTGTCGAACAAACCGTCGAGCATGCGTCTCATCCAATTATCCTCCCGCTTCAAGTACGTCTCAAGGTATCGACCCTTGATCCTGTATTTCGAAGATATGTCATGGCTATTGCGACGCTGAGATTCTTGAAGCTGCTCCATGCTGCAATCACTGGATTGCGCACAGCCGCGATTCTTGCTTTCCTGAACAAGCTCCCTGAACGGGGACTTTACTTTGACCGCTTTCTTACCGTCGCCGTGCTTTTTCTTCCCGAAGAGACACCTTCGGAAATAATGAGCTCTGACGTAGTAACTCTTGAACTTGCGCTTGCCCAGCGCTTGTCGCGCAAGGGCAACGTTTTCTCTACGCTCCGATAATTGCACCGGTGCAACATCTGACTTCAAGTTCGTCAGATCTTCCGGTTCGATATCGACGGGCGATTGATTTTGCCAGAACTCGTTCCGAGGTTCGAGAAATGGAGGAGGCACCACGGAACACGTGGAATTCGGTGGTGGTTCGAACGGTTGCGGGCATGGATTGTCATCGAGTGGCTTTGACGAAACGATCAGCGAATCGTCTTCCTTGATTTTCATTCCCAATTCGTTACATTCCATGTTTACCTCGGGTGTAGGGGGTTCTGGAGTGGTCGCGTCCCCTGGTCTCAGCAGGCCCTTCTCCAGTAGCCGGTCGGTGACGCTCCTCTTTTTCTGCTTCTTTATCACGACTCTGTACGCCTCGACTTCGGTCTCCTCTTCCTCCACCTCTTTTTTATGGGGAACTGGTATTGGTCGTTGCGGCTTTTGCAGGAACACCGATGTACGTTTCAGCTGTTCGACCAAAGGCGGTTCGGCTGTTGCGATATTTTGCAGTTCCTCGATCACCTTTGATTGTTTCAGAACGGTGGCTCGCGGCCGGAGCTTCTTAAAGTTCACCCTGCAACGTTCCGCGTTCAATAAATGTAAGAAATGTCCAACCGTCGAGGAGAGAAAAATAAATGTATACCCTAGAACTCCTTGGTCGTTTAAAAGTTCCTCTTCCTCCAGGATCAGCTGCGCTATCTCGTCATCCGTGAGATTTTGATTCGGCACAATCTCGCTGTTGGCGTCCTTAGGTTTGTCCGGGAGCGGTTCCACTTCTGGCTTGACCTCCTCCTCCTCGGCCGGGTTCGTTTCGCAATTTATCTCCTCGCGCCTCTCGATCGCAGTCTCTTCCTTCAGGATTTGCTCTGGGAAGACAGGTGGTAAATCTGCGAGCTAATAAACGCCACTACAGTTTTTATAACCATCGATTGAAAAGGCAATGAAATATTCACAGTTGATTGATTGCTTAGGGTACGTACAGGAATCTTGTACGGGACGATGTTCTCCTCGGATAGCGCCTCCACAGCCTTGAGAGAATCTTCACCTCTGTGCAATAGTCGTGCTGATTAATGCTGGTCTTTCGAATGAAAATTCACGATCGATCCGTCACGTCCGATCGATGCACTTTTTCCGCGAGTGGTGATGTAAACGGATTGGGAAACGGGCAACGATTTTAACTTGATCTTCGAAGCCTACTGCTGGCCGGTTCACGCACGAAAGGGTAATGAGGGATCGTGGAACAAATGTGTGCAGTGTATAAGGCCAGTAATAAAATCGCCAACCAATGATAAACAGATTTCATTCTGGGTCACCTATTTATAAGTGTTGCAATTTCGTTACCACACGTAGCTCGCACGCCGGGATATTCTAGCTTCGTCGCGTTATTATAATGCACACGGTTGTGCAGGGACGTTGCGATTTCTATAATTTTCCTTCTCTCTCCCTTTATTGATGATATCTTTCAATAGGTGAGGACGCAATAGAGATCGTAGCGGCTATCGTCAAAGCACTCGTTATGAATCACCACGTACTCGTCATATAATTCTTACAGGTAAAAGTAGTTCAAGTTAAGCTTGGCCTTCACCTACGTCCATCGGATGCAACTGTGCAACACGTGTCATTGACATTGGTGTCGAATTGTTTTCACTTTCACGATTAATTCGTGAAACTACTTCCGATAACAATCGCGAAATAAATCTATCCTTTTCAAATTCAATGTTTTACTTGGATACTTGCTGTTCCTTCGATCATGCACTTACCTCTGTACACCCAAAACAAAATTATTTCCTGCTCGCATCAATTCTTCGTGCGCCTGGCCATGGGTCAGACCGCCGATGGGTTGGTCGTTTAATCTCACTATCACGTCGCCAACTTTTAAGCCCATGCATTCTGCGAGACTTCCTTCTAAGACCTAAGGAAAGTGTTTGAATCGATTTCCCTCCTTGCAGAATTTATGTTTTATCACGATAATACAATTTCGTAAATTGTGAATAATTGCCAAGTGTCTTCCTACATGTATTATTGACATTTTTGTTATAAATAATGCATCTGTAAGCGAAAATGCACGAGTCGATAACGGTGATATCTGTGCAAAAGCAGAATGCATTTTTCCTACTATATCGACATTCTCAGAATTGCATCCCCCAAAGTATGCAACCCGCTATTCTCCTTTGCAACTGAGCAAATTTAATTATTTAATGTCTCGAGACGTACGTGTCATTAACACTCTAGTTTATTAATTACTCATTAAAAATCTTGAGGGAATATTATCTTCTGTCGTACACATTAAAATTCACGTACATCTTATTATATGACGTGGTTTAATGAATGCATCGATTGCAATAATAATATAAATTACGTACTCTGATGACAGTCAGTGGCTGTGGAAAGTCGCTTCCACCAGCCAGTCGAAATCCCCATGGTGTGTTGTCGAATTTTGTGAATTTTATGCTGATGGCCATATTGTCCTACATCTGGAATTTGTGCATTCGCGGTAGAATCAAATAACTATCGAGATGCAAAACAGTGCATCGTTACTCTCGATGGAACAGGTTTGAAAAGTGATTTCCGGGGTCGATTCAACCGATTATGTAATACGAAACAAATGAAATTAGTTCATGAGCTTGAATTTTTTCGCGTTGTTTCGGCCGTGGTATTCAATACTGGAGCTGCTGAAACTCAAAGTCCAGAGGGACTTTACTCACGACTAATTTTTATTGAAATTTTTGAAAAGTCTGTGTTCTATCGTCAACTTTTGTTTAAGAGAAAAGTACGAAACAATTAGTACGAAGTTTGGAATGCAGCGGCTACCGCGAGGAATTCGTAGTATGTACGCGGAAGTTGTCGCGCGTCGACCGAAACGAATATAGTCTAGCGGTGAGAGAATTTATTCAATGTTTCGCGGTTACTTGCCAGTGCGTTGCGCGATGAATCGTCGCAGAAATGTTACACCACGATGCACGGTAGATGCACACCGAGGAAATTGCTATATTACCGGATTCATGGATCGGAAACGCGCGAACACCGAACAGGGGCCGGTCGATACGGCGGGGCGGAAGACACAATCGGACGGATCCGAGGAACTCTTCAGCGCGTACGAAACGGTGTCACGATAAAGTTTGCCAGAAGGCGATCGTAGCTGCCGACTTGAACGCTACAAATACACGGCTTCTTCTCCCCTCAGCCTTCCGTCCCTTGCACGTCCTGCTATCCAATCGTAAAACAGTAGGAAGCAGGCCCGATCTATTTACTGATCGATTTATTTAGATTCGGGTCCTCGATTTCCTCGCCGTCTTACAGAGCGATTCGCTTTAACTTTTACTGCTTCATCAACCAGCGATATCCGCGTCTCATCTTTGCTACGATAGAAAATCAGGTAGCTTAGTTTTTCGTAACTTCGCGCCAGGATAGCGCGCGCCACGAATGAATTTAAAAAATGCCGTGCGGTCCCGCCACCTATTTCGGATTAATCCTACACGTGTAGTCCAACGCTGTCGATAGATACCGCACCCTTAATTTATTTAAATACAATTTATTCATTAGTCAGTATATCCATTTTTATACATAATAAATGTCTTACCCTACCTTAAGCATCACCATAAGGAGTACATAAAGCATAGTTTAAGTTTTTGGTTTTTTCGCACTTGGCGCTCCATCTTGCTCGTCCACTTGGAATATAGCTTGCGGCTGTGTTTTCTTGTATGCTGGAGCAATCCAGTATGGATTTTCCTCTGCTTCTTTTGCATATTTCAAAATAGCCTCTCGCGGATCCTGATCATCTTCTATCCTTTTACTGAGACCCAAATTTCGAATTACGTACGAGCTAAGCGTTCCTCCGGAAGAGGCAACCCTTCCACCTTGACCAGAAGTAATTGGTAAATCTGGTCTCCTCGATTTAACCGGATCCAAGCGATCTTTCTCCATTTGTTTGCGAACCGACTTAGGTCTATCTTGTCTGAATAACGGAAGCGCATGTGGCGTAATAATTTGCTGGGTAGACATCACTTCGATATGCTTTTGTTTCATATGTGTTTTTACAACACATAATTTTGCGCCCCTCAAACTTTTCTTCGAGTCGTAATATACTTTAACTATTCCATTACCACAGCCAACGAAAATTTGGTTTAATTTCGGATGCCACAATGTTTTAATAACATGCGAATTTGTAACACTTATTTCATTAACCAGATCAAAAGTCTTGGTATCATAAAACAGAATTCTACCAGTGCTTTGGCCTTTGTTCAAAGACTCTCCTGTGATAAGAATCGAATCATCCGGATTGAACATACAATCGGTTGTATCGTATCTAGAATACAAATTCCTGGCTTCAAATACAGGCGTTTTGAATGCTCTCAAATCCCAAAGTTTCAAAGTATCATCACAGCTTCTTGATGCAAGCATTTGTCCTAGATACGAGAAACTTAAGCTTGATATTTCAGCACCTTGTGCATGCGCGCATCTCTGAATTAACGACGGATTGACAAAGTTCTTTCTGTGATCCCACATTTGTATAGAACCATCTACACAACCACAAGCTACAACATTACCCTCCCTGTTATAAGCGCATGTAGTCGGTACGGTTTTGACTCCGTTTTGTGCTCTGCACTTTATCAAATGTTTGTGCCCACGGGGTCTGTACAAAATCCATATTCTACATGTACTATCCTGTGAACAGGTGAGGTATTCCTCCTTTGTGAAAGGATGCCAACAGCCGCTATTTAATCCAGCAGTGTGTCCTTTCGTACGTGCCATGTCTGTTATATACTGATCACCTTTTACAGTCTCACATTTTTCAAAACCGTCCCTGTCTAAAACCTTGGCTTGTGCAGACCCTGATATGACTAGTATTACATCACCAGTCATTGAATATTGCAGACATTTGATTGGGTGGTTTTCGCAAGGCTGTAAGGTTCTAAAACTTCTCATGGACGAATCCATACCAGCAAAATCCCAAAAAGAAACATCATAATCAATAGAACCTGAAGCTAATCTAGCTCCAGAAGGGTCTGCTCCAATCGCAGTTACTGCTTTTGTTCCATGAGTCATAGTAACTTCATGACTGCATGGGATTTTATCCTTCAATTGCATTTCTTCTGTATCCGAATCTTCAATATCTTCATCATCGTCATCATCGTCTTCATCACTATCTTTATCCTTTGCTCTTGTTGTCTTCTCTGTATTTGTAGAATTTTGTAATTCAGGAGGTAGCGGTGGCCCTATAAAATCTTCATCATTTTCGTCTTCATTTTTATTAGTGTCAACGTGTTCAGCTTCTTTATGGGGACATTGCCGTACATCCATTTGGGTTTTGCTTTCTGTTTCATCAAGTTGCAAGTTTTCGGCATATTTGTTAATATTTATAGTCTTTGTTATATTTTCCAACATCTCTTGTACATCAAAAGATTTGGCCTTTTTACCAAAACCTGTTATGCCCATAACTTGTTTCAAGCTTTGCGTTTCTTCTTCATCCTCGGGTTTAATCTCATTGATTTTTGTAACATTTGCCTCCAATGACTTTTTACCAAATGTACCGAATCCAGAAGTAACATTTTCAGAGCTCTGTGATTCTCTATTTAAATCTTTACCAATTTTGCCAAACGTTATAACCTTTTTATTGTTCATTATCATATAATATTCTAAAATCTTACGCAAATAAAGTTAAAGACCATGCCATTTATTTCTCTTCGGTATAAATTTCATTCACGTGCAATTTATTATTTGTTTCTCCTGTAACAAATAACATTTACAAGTAATATAAACAGTAGAGTTTAATCGTTAGAGGTTATGCCTACCCAGTCGTCCACTTCACCTTGTAATAAATTGTCATGTCGACAAGTACAATAGTGCTATCGTGTTGCTTTATTCTTAAAAAGGGGGCTCTTCTTACAGAGTATTAATTTGCGCCAAAAGTAGATAAACGTGTTATATTATTCTGTAAATTCTATTTGACAGACGTATTGGTAACGCTACATGAATGCGTGCGCAACTTGTACGTATTTTTCAACATGGCTGACGATTCGATTTAGTCGATAGTAGTGGTGGAGAAATATCGTTAGTGCCCACTATCATAACATCGATAGTTACCACTATCAAAAACTATCGATACTTTATTTTTATTACCGAGAGCCATAGATACTGAAAATTGTAAGTTATTAACGTGCAATAAATAATAAATGCTTGCATAAATCTATTTTCATCACAATCGATACCTATCAATGGCCGATGCTCCAACTAGGGGAAACTATCGATAGTGCCGACTATCGATATTTCTACACTACCCCTGTCGACTATCGAAGCTGAATACAATTTCTAACCTAATATTGGTCATTTTGAAGTTTAATTTCTGTCGTTTCGTACATCAAATTAAATGAAGAATGAACTAAATAAATAATATATTTCATACTTCATAAACTCATGCCAATGCAAAAGAACCATGATTGTGTTTGAATAGTCTAACCAAATGCAGGAAAATAGTAAGTTTAAATAAATGCCTACAGTTTGTCGTGGTGTTCCTGAAAAATGGTCGATTTAAAGGATAATATAAACGGGTTCAATGATTGTAATCATGAATCGAGAATGAGAACTGACAGTACTGGAACTGTACCTTCCACACCTTCGTCATCATCTGACTACATGACTGGAGAAGCTGATGATAGTTCAGACAGTAAAGGTGCTATACCCTTCAGTTTAAAGTCAGTAGAAACTGCACTATCATTATCCAAGGTACAAAATATAATTGGGAATTTTAGAATACATTACAATTATGTATTTTATGTAACTATATTTAATGTTCTAGGCTACGTGCGAAGATGATCTCAAAGAAATGGTACAGAAATGTAAATACATGGTATTGGAAAGTGCAGAGTGCTCGGACGAGCGAAAATGGCTTGTTAGGCGTTTAATAGAATTGCGTTTGAGAGTACAAGAATTAAGAGAAACTTCAAAAGAAAATCTACTCGAGACACAAGTAATTCTGGGGCACCATTTAGTACCACAGAAATATCATATAACAACAACTAGTCCTGTATATTGCGATCATTGTAGCTGGGCTATTTGGACAATGCTTCAAGCATGGTATATGTGCAGCGGTAAGATTTACTTTTTATTATGCATCGATTTTATATGAATTTCTGTGACATTTATTTTTCCCTTTCATAGACTGCAAATTTTGCTGTCATTGGAAATGTTTGAGTAATATATGTAGAGTATGCGTTCATGTAATAGCTAGCGAAACTGGTGGTTATACCTACACAAAAGACATTTGCCCTGAACAAGGTTTAACAAATCAAGGATACAGATGTGCAGAGTGCAAAACTCGAATAACGTTCAGTAAGTATCAGTTACTAAATAAATAAAAATAAGCATCTAATGTTAAGGCCGTAGTTTTGTTTTTTGGAAAATGTTAAATTATTGTAATATAAAAAAAAATTGCATTTATATTACAAGCTTTCTCAAAAGGATTATCATTGTCTTGCTTTGGAAATTCTTTCAAGAGTACAGGTAACATATGCAAAAAAAAATATGTAAACAAAATATGAAACTCAATGGACAAAAATATTGCATGAGTTTGTATACACCTTAACATACCATTTGTGAATGTAGAATCGGGATGGGTCGAGCCACGACTTTGTGACTACAGTGGGTTGTATTACTGTCAAAGATGCCACTGGAATACCACGATGGTAATACCAGCAAGAGTAATTAGGAATTGGGACATGGAACCACGGCTGGTGTCTCGAGCTGCTGCACAACTTTTAACGCTTTTAGAAGAACGTTCTGTCTTATTATTGGAAGAGCTAAATCCAAAACTGTTCACTTTAGTTCCGGATTTATCTCTAGTAAAGGTAAAATATATCGTAAAGTTGAGCTTAAAAAAAAAATTCATTCACGAACTTAAAGCTAACAATCTATAGAGAATGAGGGAGGATATGCAAATGATGAAACGTTATTTGGTTCTCTGTCCGGATGCCAATAATCAAGGTTTACCATGGAGAATTGGGATACGTACTCACATGATAGAAAACTCTGGACACTATTCTATTAAAGACCTCATCGATCTCAACAGCGGCAGTCTCTTAGAAGAGATTCGCGCTGCGTACGATACTATGCATCTTCACATAACGGAGCAGTGCCAATTATGCAAAGCAAGGTAAGCCACAAGGAACGATAACGATTGAAGTTGTTTTACTCACACCGAGAAAGTTTTCATTACCCATACAGAGGCCATTTATGCGAAATATGTGGGAACGATGAGATAATATATCCGTGGGATGCAAGCTCTATTAGTTGTCCCCAGTGTTCGGCTGTTCATCACCGTGCGTGTTGGTCTAAACGCAATCACTGTTGCCCACGATGCACGAGGCTTCAGAAGCGACGTGCCTTGCAGGACCAACAGACGGTGGATACGAACGAGTGCGTTACAAAGGGCGAATTGGATACAAATGAATCGACGAGCGATGCAACATAAACATTAAATACCTTTCCATTTTCATGTTATCTTTTACGCTTATTCCTGAAGTATGCATTATTACTTCTACTTTGTACATATGTATTATGCTTTGCACAGTTGTTTTATATAATAAAGTTTTATAAAAAGTTATATTCACGTGTAGCATTATATGGTTCCCAGACTTAACGCGAATAGTCCAATTAGATTTTGTTAATAAATTTAATTTTGAAATACTCAAATAGAACAGAGCCGCATTGAAATGCTTGCTCTCAGAATCATTGTATATTAGCTAGCCAAGGACACATGTTCTCCATCACTTTTTAATACTGATAAGCCCTAGTATGATTTATAGCTAGAAACAAATGTCAGCTGCCCCACCGGTCATAACTTCATCTTTGACCTTCTGTCTGAAATAATATACATACTCCTCCTGCCATCTCCCTCCTAACAAATCATCTACCCCTCTTCCGAAATAGCGGATTTACTTCTCGATAGCTCCAATCGGCCAATCGTTCAGTCTCAAAGTAATCGTCACCTTGATGAATACATACAGATCGATAAAGTCAGTACGTGTTAGATGTTTCCATTTATATTATCGTTTCTAACGCGCTCCGTTTTTTTCAGTTACCATATTTTTATAGAAGAAAACAAAATGTATAAGATAAGCATATACTTATTGTTTTTCACGGTCCTCATTACAATCGGATTCGTAAAATGTGATAATTCCAATTTACAAGAGCTAAAAGAAACATATGTTGGTCGAGTGGAGAAGTCAATTCGAACATTGATCAAATCGGAACAGGCGATTAGTCAAAAATTTACAACCATTGGAGAGGGTTTGAAGAAATCACTTCCTGACATACGGCTCTTGGAGAACACAAGCAGAAAGAAGAAATCAACAATTGGAGACATCCTCAACCCATTTAAGTATAAAATTAGAGCGATATTTCCAGGTAGGCCTACTAATATTTTTGATGATGTAAAAGAATTTAATAAATCAATGTTAACGTTAGGAACGTATTGGTGCGGTGATGGTAACGTGTCTCCGAATGAAAGTGATTTGAGTTTCTTTGAAACAACAGATGCTTGTTGTAGAGCCCACGATTTTTGTCCAAATAATATTCCAGCAGAAGAAAATCAAGAAGGTCTTTTAAACAATGGTATATTCACAAGGAAAGTGCGAAATAATTGATATCTAAAGTTATAGTTAACAGAAACCATCCAATATAAAATCTTGTACGTATAGATCATCGTGCGAGTGCGACGGGGCTTTCTACCGATGCTTGAAGGAAGCTAATAACGTTATCGCTTCTAATATCGGGACAACGTATTTTAATGTTTTAAGACCACAGTGCTTCCAGAAGCATTATCCCATTCAAGGCTGTAAGAAATATGCAGGGTAATGTATCCTACAATGTTCACGTAATTTGTCCACAAAATTATCCTTCAATATTACTGTTTCCTCACACTAAATTTCAGACGTCGATTGATAAATGATAAGTGTGAAGAATACATTTACAATTTTACGTTGCCGGAAACAATGCAATGGTTCGATAGCCCAGATTTTCTTAGCCTTTAATCGATCAAATAATATAGGTACTAGATAAGGTACGTTTACTTGCAACTCATTTGTAGTTGTAATATTATATCTGCAATGTAAAATAAAGTTATTAGCATAACAGTTAATAATACATTACTTAAAGGAGCCCGTCGAGTAAATCCGAAAGTCCAGCCACTCCTGCCGGCGGTATTCCCCGTTTAATAACATGAGGTATCGATTTGGGTACCATACTAAAAAAATGATCCAAAATTCATAAAAATACTATAGACAATTCTATCGCATTAAATAGGAAACTTACCTGATACAATCAATAATAGGGCACACAGAAAGGCAAAGGGTACAACCCGTGCAATCATCTGTCACTGTTGGAATGTGAGTTTCGGGATCAAACTTAATTGCTTGATAACCGGAATCGGCACACGCCATGTAACACTTCCCGCAATTTATGCACATGTCCTGAAGAACAATATAATTTTTGTTCATGTAGAATAAATTCAAAACTCAAACAAATCGGCTAAAAGAAATGATTAAAACGTACATCGTCGATCAGTGCCACTACTTGTTCCTTGTTATTTAATTTCTTGTACGCTCCGATATAATTTATCGCCTTGCCTATGACATCTTTTACCTTTGGTACAGGCGTGACAGGTTCCGGAGCGGGTCGCGTCACTTCGACTTGTTCTTCAAGCGGATTCGAATTAGCTTTAATTTCAGCTATCTTTTGTTCGCGAAGCTTCTGATACTCTCCAAAATATGGAATATTCTGCAATAGAAATTAATTGTACTGCTTGTATAGTAGCTATCCGTCGACTAGTTTTAATTCAAAGCCGCGCTCACTTTGCCAAGTGCATGCAATAGTGTGACCGGCTTTCCCTTTTGATGTTTAAACGTTGGCGGACTTTGCCCGTCCCAATCTTTCACTTGCTTTAAACTCTTCAAATACAATAAGGCTTTTAAACCGGTTATGTAATCGTCAATCACAGTAAAATCTTGATTTTGCACAGCACTGCAGACCTACACATTATTTGAAAGCAGCCCATTATAGATGGTATTGCGTACATACAGCTATTTCATATTCAAGAGGCTTACCTGTAGAACCGAGGCACCGCAATGTAAAAACTGAAGAGCGACATCAGCTGAATCAATTCCCCCGATTCCAAGTATAGGAAAGCCGGGAAGACTTTTCGAAATGGAAGAAACAGCTCGTAAAGCTTGAGGTCTCGTTGCATTCCCCGACATACCCCCATAAGTTGTAGCTTTCTTAACGCCAACAGCTGGCCACGGGGTCGCATCCGCGTGCAACCCCATTAATCCGGACACCGTATTTATAGCGGAAACTCCGTCAGCGTGACCTAATGCAACAAATTATTCTTTTTTATATTTATTCCACGACTTAGTCAATTATTATTGTACGAGAATTGCACCTTCGTATGCTGCCCTAGCGATTGATACGATATCAGTTATATTTGGTGTCAGTTTAACGAAAAATGGTATCTTTACAGCTGCCCGGACCCATCTCGCAATATTCCTTACTAATTCAGGATCCTTGCATAAAAAAAGATATGACACTGACTGTCGGAGAAATGTTAAGAAAATATTGAAGGTGTTGTAGAATGTACCTGACCGCAAGCCAAACCCATTCCAGACTCTCCCATTCCATGAGGGCAAGACAAATTCAACTCCAAGGCGTCAGCGCCAGCACTTTCTGCCTTTTGTGCTAGTTCCGTCCAATCTGCTCTGTTATACGTACACATAATACTAGCAATTATAATCTAGAACCGAAACAGGTAATTTATTGCCAGTATAGATTGTTCCAACATCGCATATATTTTCATAAATCCCCACAGACCTTTGTTGGAAAATCTTTCTTCAATTCTGTTACGCTATTACACCAATAAGCTGCTGATTTCTCAGATATCAGTTCGATGTTCAAGAAGCTACCTTGTTCCGGACCGTAATGATACCGGGAAGTTGTACCTTTAATTATTCTCGGAGACACATTGGTGACAAGGTCCTGAAACGTCACTGTGTTGACAAATTATTCCGAAAGATATGCTCGATTTTGTTTAGAACTTACTTTGTCCAGAGAAAACGTTTTTGTAACAACAAAACCCCATCCTGCCTCGAAGCATCTCCTAATCATGGCACTAGTGGTACATGGTGGTGCTGATGCCAGGCCAAAGGGATTTTCAAATTTCAGACCACACATTTCCACTGATAAATCAACATCGTCGATTGGAGTGTGAAATTTCGGTAACTGTGGGACCTCGGGTACATTCAAATTATAGGTGTTCTACGGAGTAGCAAAACGGAAGTCGTTTAAAAATTAGGAGATTGCTTTTGATGGATACAGCTTGGTGTGAATCTTTGCAAATACAACCTGAATAAATTTGTGAATGTACCAGGCGGCTGTCTTTCCGTCATTCACAGATTCAACTGTGGTGTGGGCAACACCAGCGAGGTCTCCACCGCAGAAAACTCCAGGCACCGAGGTGCTCATAGTCTCCGCGTCCACCTCCGGTAAATTCCATTTGTTCAATTTAACAGGGACCATAGCTCGACTTACTTAAAAAAAACAAGCTATTAGCATATTTGTTTAACAAGGAAACGAGATTTTTATCTGATTTTGATCTTTACCACTAGAGTCTTGTAATCCCGATCCAAATGCGGATATAATAAAGTCCACCTTTAATTTGCAGACTTGTTCTTCATCTTCCACCCACTCGCCATTCTCTGTCTGCTCGGTTCGACAGAACTCCATTGCAATTATTTTTCCATTTCGAGTGATGACTTTCTTCGGTGATTGGAAAGGAATGAACTCACACTTTTCTTTCCTCGCTAAATCAAGCTAAAAATGCCGACAAATGAAAATGATTAGAAATTACAAAATTGACAACTATTGCCCATTTTATAGAGAGATAATTACTTCCTCGGCAACCGCTCGGACATTCGTGAATCCTTTTCTAAAAACGACGAAAACCTTTCGCGCACCACATCTCAGTGCCGATGTGGCACAATCGAAGGCAGTGTCCCCAGCTCCGAGAACAACTACGTTTCCACGAAGCAAGGGCAGTTCATTGGTTTTACATCCGCACATTCCTGGTTTGCTGCCTTTAGCTACCTTTGGCAAAAAATTCTTCGATGTATAGAAACCCATTTCTTCCGTAAGGCCCGAGAAGATCGGTATCATCTTTGCTTCCGGAAGACCTATCCCTAAGAAAATAGCCTTGTATCCGGAA
This sequence comes from Holcopasites calliopsidis, assembly GCA_023838395.1. Classification (NCBI taxonomy): domain Eukaryota; kingdom Metazoa; phylum Arthropoda; class Insecta; order Hymenoptera; family Apidae; genus Holcopasites; species Holcopasites calliopsidis. Next base: position 1,868,629 of record JALHAQ010000011.1, read on the forward strand.
TTTAGAAGGCCCTGCAAATATTTGATCGCATTAGATCTAATCGTTTACATTATCAACAAATTCTTTATGAGCGAAGTCCTATAAAAACCTGTATCGTTAAATCGTTCTCCGATAACGATCTGCCCAGTTCGATCTTCACCGCCAGATCTTTAACAAGATCTATCTCAAAGTTAACAACATCGTACGGTAGCCGATATTGCGGTATCTCTGACGAGCTCAAGCCACCAATGTAACTTTGTTTCTCGAAAATCGTAATATCATCGTAGCCCAATCGCGCGAGAAATGTAGCACAGGACAAGGAAGCCGGGCCACAACCGAGTAAAGCGATTTTCGTATCGGAATGTGGAACGCTTTGCCCAGGAATTCTAGTTTGGGGTACATTCATTTGCTTGAAAATCTGCGGAAACAAGTCTAAAAATTATCATGTCTAATGTGTATTAGTCAGTGAAAAACCATCTTACATCTGTAGCAAATTGCTGAAGACCCCCGATGTTGATAGGTCCTTCCTCGGACGCGTGCAAATTACATCCACCCACGCAAAGATCGCTCGTTGGGCAAACCATTCCGCAAGTGAGTCCCAGGGGATTATCCGATAAGATCGCTTTCGCGGCTCCATAGTAATTTTTATTCGAAATAGATGTGATAAAGGATTTGATGTCCAACTGGGTTGGACATGACTTCTGGCACGGGGCGTCGGAACATTTCAAACACCGTGCAGCTTCTTTTAATGCACCGCGTTCGCTTAACGTGGTAGGCTTGATATCGTCGAAATTTTTCGTCAATGATGGACAGTTCTGCAAAATATTTTACAAGGTGTGCGAATGAAAAATGCAAAGCTTCCTGGTGAAAAGAAATGATTCTGTGATGTATCTTACGCTACACTTTTCGTTAATATTTCTCTTCCATTTCTTCTTGTTCTCTTGCGTGCGTGCCGAAGGGACGAGGCTCGCGAACGGTTTTATTCTTGGATTCAAGCTTAAAATGTTCTGTAAAAATATCATTATAATTTTGATTAAAACATGCGTGGAATTAATTTGAGAAGCAACGTAAGATAAAAGAGAGGCTCACTTCGATATCGGGCGCATCTCTGCTGAGTATCGTAGCAGTTGCCATTTTTCTTCGGTAAATAGCAGAATGACGCACAATTCTCGAGTAATTTTGCCAGTAAATAATAACAACTTCTTGCAGGTATCACAAACGTATGAAATTTCAATCCGGTAACTGAAGCAACTCACTCCGAGTTACCGAGAAAGTCGGCTATCTTGTACGAACTCCTCCGCTTGCAGTAGTATCCAACACGGCCTCTTTAGCGTTAAAAGCTTGAGATAAGTGTATGTACCGTACGATGTAGGCAGTCCGACAAGTAGAAAAAGAATTCCTTCGGAGGGGGGACGATAACCGAGCTAAGCGATATACATTATGTATGTTACTTCTTTCCCACCAATCGTCCCGATAAGTACGATACTCTTCCTCGTAACGTTGTAACACGAATGCGATCGAATGAAATCCCCATCTACTACTGTATTCCGATTTACGAAATCTCTTTTCCCGATTCGTATCGAACAGCAACAACAAAGCATCCCCTGTAATCGAAAATAACTACAGCATGCGAAAACTACCCCCTTGGAATACCATTCGATTAAATACAAATGCAGGGGAGTATGTAACAGAATTGCAAATCAGCGTAGCATTGTTCTGTAATTTTCCTATCCCTCTAATTAGAATGCTGCAACCCTCCGATGCAACTTGGTTGGGGTATAAACCGATACGAACTCAGTATTCTCCGGATAGGGGTAAACTTCGGAGCCGCTTGAAATTACGGTCCAAGAGGAAATGGATATTTTCGCGGAGGAAGAAATAAGATTGAGAAAGATCGAAGCTAACAAACATTTAGAAAATTGTATATCTATCATTTATTATCTGGGCCTCTGGCCGGAAAAGGCGAAACATAAATATCTGTATAATCTGCACAGATTTTTTACTCTGATAATGTTGACGGGAACTGTTTTTATTAGCGAGATCGCATACTTTATTATACATTGGGGAAATATAGAATTAATGCTATCCAGTGCAACCATCATCATGACGAATGCTGCGTACTTGGCAAAGGTACGTATAAGTTTATTGCAACGTGTACTGAATTAGAATTCAACCCGAATCTGTTCGTCGTAATACAAAATTCTACATCATCCCCTATTATGTCAATTCTCCATTTGATGGAATATCAAAAAGTTAATATCAAATGCAATTTAATACGTTAGGTTCCTCCTCCTTGTAATCATTAAGTGATATTTTATTTTACTACGCTCTCCTTTGCACATAGGTGATTTATATTGCTTTTCGACATAAGTGTATCAAAGATCTTATAGACGTAACAAACTGCGAATTGTTTATCCGAGATAACGATAAATACGAACGTATTGTAGCGTATTATACTTGGCAAGGAATTTTTCATCATATCGCTTATCAAAGCTTCGGCGGCATAGCTGTGATATTTTGGGGATGTATACCGATACAACGTGCGATCGCTGGTACCTCGAAACAGCTAGTATCAGTGGGATGGTACCCGTATAATGTAACGTCTACACCAGCATATGAAATCACTTGCGCGCATCAATTCCTCACTTTCATTAAAAATTGCATCGCTAACGTAGCAATAGATTGTTTTGTAACAGGACTTCTAACAATTGCTTGTTGTCAATTGAAGCTCTTAAATTGCAATATTTCTTCGATACGCTGTATGACGGATTACGAGCATGATTCGAAAGATAATGCTGCTTTGGACATGTCTGTCTTAAATTCTTATAATGATGCGTATGCAAGTTTAAAGATCTGCGTTAAACACAGTAAGATAATATTTGAGTAAGATTTCAAATGGTAGATAACAATTTTCAACTTGTTCATCATAGCTGTTATTTATAAAAAACTATTTAATTTTAGATTCATAAAACAGATCCAGGATATGTTCGGTAATATGATATTTCTTCAATTGTTAGTAAATTGTATTATTGTTTGTCTAATTGCATTCAACATATCGCAGGTAAATGTTGCTACATTAATTGCAATCATGTTTAATGCATATGACATTATTTCACATTCATTTCATTCATAGATGAAAGAGTATCTTTCAATTGATTTTTGTGGTATGTTAATGTACATATGTTGCATGTCGTACCAAATCTTTATATATTGTTGGCACGGAAATGAACTATATTATCATGTACGTGAAGAATATTATCCACAATATAAATCGATAGCAGCAATTTTTTCCTAAGTATTGTATTTGCAGAGCTTGAACATATCTTTTTCTGCATATGCAAATGATTGGTGGCATAACAGCAAGCAGTTCAAACAAGCTTTACTTGTTATAATGGCAAGGGTGCAATATCCCCTTATTTTAACTGTTGGAAATATTATGGAATTATCTTTACAGAATTTCGTTTTAGTACGTATACTCATATAAAATGCTCCGATTTCTACCATAATTTAAGAATTTGGTTTTTTAGATTCTGCGTACATCGTATTCTATATTCGCCGTTTTAAAAACTTCTACAACTACTTAAATCTCTTATGAGCTGCAGAAACTTGCTGTAGGAAATGTTAAAAACATGTTTATATAAACACTAGTATAGACAATAAAATTTTATAAATATAAAAATCTTATATACAAAACCAGATACCTTACGAGCTGTGTTAATAAAATATACATATATAAACGTGCTATATCTCCATCTTGTATACGAAATATAAAAATAACGATATAAACCCACACATAATACATACATGGTTCAATGGCCATTTCACGATTTGTTCTCCACATCACGATTTCGGTACAATCAAAGAGCTTCAACCATTACGGCTATTCCCTGACCTCCACCGATACAGGCTGACCCGATACCTAATTTTCCACTTTTTCGTCTTCTGCAAAAGTTACATGTCAATTAATTTCTATAGATTACTATTCTCCTCTTTGATATAATGTTACCTTAGCTCATGCACTAAATGCGCAGTAATTCTGCTACCGGACGCTGCCAATGGATGCCCAAGAGCAATAGCTCCACCATCCACATTTAATTTATTAATATCCAAATTCAAATCCTTGGCACATGCCAATGTTTGAGCTCCAAATGCTTCGTTAATCTAATGAAATAAAATATACAAAATAATAAAGTGATCAATTTATACAGATGACTAAATATCTCAAAACCTTTACCTCGACCAGTTCAATATCGTCCAGACTTTTGTTTGTAACTTCAAGAAGTTTCTTGATGGCGGGAGCTGGACCAATTCCCATTATACTAGGATCCACGCCTACAGTACTGAATCCTACCAAACGTGCAAGTGGTGTAAGACCTTCGTTCTTAACAGCCTCTTCGCTAGCTAAAATAACAGCTGCTGCACCATCGCAAACACCCTTTCAAATGAAAATGTATATTCGGAAAGTGTGAAACATATTTCGTACATGCTTAACATTAATGTTAATAGGCTCAACGTACGGATGCAGATCCAGCTGTAACTAAACCATCCTTTTTAAAAACAGGGGCTAGTTTAGCTAAACTTTGAACAGTTGTTTGAGGACGTGGATGTTCGTCAGTGTTAACAACAAGATCTTGCTTTTTCACAGTTACTTTCACAGGTGCAAGTTCTTCCTCAAAGCGACCAGCATCATTGGCTGAAACCATTCAGCATGTTTTATAATGGTTTCAATTTATTAATACGAAGTACAATGTAGCATATATTTACCAGCCTTCCATAGTTGTTGACTTCTTAATGCGAATTCGTCTACCTCTTGCCTTTTCAAGCCATACTGGGAACCAAGTTTTTCTGCAGTCATGCCCATGGGTAAATTACAGTAAGTATCGAGTAATCCAAGCCATAAAGCATCTTCAAAATCATAGCTCTTTCCTAGGGCTGTGCCAAACCGGACGTTTCTAACAACGAAGGGAACTTGGCTCATATTTTCTGCACCTCCTGTTAAAACTATTTTGGACTCTCCACATAAGATACTCTGAAAATTGTAATTAATATTAAAATTACTTTTTATGAACAATTATTTCTTTGAATACATAATGTGATATAATTAATGCAACTAAATTTTATTCAATTATCTTGATATCAATTGTACCTGTGCACCATTCACAATGGATTGAAAACCGGAGCCACATAATCTATTTACTGAATAAGCTGGTTTCTCCAGTGGAATACCAGACTTCAATGCCACATGACGTGATAAAAAGGCCCCGTCAGCAGATGATAACTAAAAATTAAGAAAGAAAAACAAAATGTAGAAACACAAAGTATTTCCTGAATACAAAACTAGAAAATTTACATATTATCTAGATACATGCCGCTAATACATGTCCAAAAATAGTGCTATCTATTTTTTCAGGTTTTAGTTTTGCAGATTGTAAGGCAGACGTTGCAGCAACAATTGACAAATCAGTTGCACTCTTGTTGGCAAATATACCACCCATTGTACCAAACGGGGTACGCTTTGCAGCCACAATAAAAATACCTGTAAAGTGAAAGATATTATTACATGCCTACGTATAATAAATATCCTTTCTTGTAATGTATACATTATGTATACATACATTAAAGGAGTCTAAAGTTCAAAAAAATATTTTAAAGATAACATCCTAACATAAAAAAAGATAACTATTATCGCTTTATTGCAGTATGAAATACGTTGAAAATCTTCAATGCATAAGTTACTTTCCTCACTATCTCAAATATAATTGCTAAAAAGAAACAAATGAAGAACATTAGTGGTGCACAATAAGTCACTTGGCAATCTGCTTGTTCATCATCCAAACAAGTAACAAAGTACATTTAAAATTAACAACAGAATGTTTATTTTCTTGCAATAAATATTGTAATTATACATACCTTTAGTTACAACAGACATTGTGTTACAATAGACTAACTACAAGAACTCTAGGTATCAGAAAAATGTAAATTGTAACGTATAGTAAGGTAGCCTTAACCCGATTGAACGCTACCGACTCTTCACTTATAATATAGCCTGGTATCAAAGACTATCAACCAAAGAAAATGGACGATTCAGTAACGTACTTTGCGATTTCTTTACCCGTTATCGGACAATGATATCATTCGCAAACGTAATGTTGTTTAGGGAAGACAGGATTGAGGATATGCGCACGCATTTATTGTAATAAATAAATTCACAAATACCAATAATTAAATATCACATGTTGAATTTCATCTTAGAGTAAAACTTGCAATGTGCCTGATACAATAAACATATAACGCTGCAAAGGATTGCATAGAAGCTTTTGAATGTATACCTCTATAAGTTCCTAAATTATTTGTACAATCTTTCATTACCCACAAAAAGTAGTTTTTGCGGCTGCAATTGACAATGACTTACTCTAATAATTGAAATTGGACTAAAATTAACTGACTTACGTTTAGGAGAGATACAACCGTTTATTACAAAAGATCGTTTTACTTTACTCTTCATAGTATGGCTCACTGATGTCCGCTTGGAATGCATATTCCACGCCCTGTTAAGAATAATTGAAGAAAATGATTTTCTATAATTTCTTTCTCATATATCGTACAGAACTTTACTTACTTCTTCAAAACTCCTATACATCTCCTGCGCGACTATAACTGTTGGAAAAACTGCACACAAAGTACGCCTCGATGGTGGTGTTAAGGCATAGTCGATTGCTGTCCAAACGCATTCTTTTTCATTGACCTTAATTAATCGATTGCTTGGCATTAGTTAAATCAGTCTCAACTATACAACCGCGTACTATGTTATAATAATAGTATCGTTACCTCCATCTTAGTGTTCATGCTGATAACTGTGTTGCTCACAATCTCATCTGTTTTATCCGATTTTACTATTATCTTTTCACCAAAGGTATTGGAGTCATAATAAATAATTAAATTTCCGGACGCTACGGGCTCCCATGCACTATCTTTGCTGGCTCTTGTCAGCAAGGTGGTATTCGCCCATTCAAAAATAACGCAGTTTTGATCATCCTCATCCTCCTCAGCAAGTTCATCATCATTCTCCTCTTCTTCGTCATTTTCATCGTCTTCCTCTTCTTCATTTACATCTTCATTCTCTTCTTCTGTCGGTTCTTCCACTACTGGACTGTCCTCTGTATTTTTTCCTCCTTCAGCCATATGAAAAAAAAAAATAAATAAATCAGTATGCATAGATCAATACTAATGCAAATCAGTAACGCAAATGTTGGATGCGAGGAAAACTAGACATAAGCTTACTTGTTATTAATTTTCATTTTTAATGAACACATTTAACGTTAATATGAATTTTTGCTTGAATTAGAAAAGAAGTTTGGGTTAATTTTTGCACCAGATCATTTTATTCAATTGTCTTGCAATTAAAGTGTGTTTGTACAACTTACTTTATGCAACTAAAATAAATATCAACAAAAATTATTCAGATTTCATTAACAAAAAAAAAATGCGCTTAAAAATTAAATCTTTCATATTAATACGCTCTATTATAATAGTTGGCTTAATAATAAAGCGCTATCATTAAACATAAAATAAACGTATCGTATGTTGCAATTTTTGTTTCCGTTTCATTAGAATTATAAGAATTGGGTAAATTTATGCATAATTCCCTAAAATAATATTATCTGTTTATATTATGAATGAATATCACCAGTACATTCCAGAACTAAAATTAAGAACAAATATATTAATAAAAAAATATTTCTTTCAACAGGACTTCTAGAATGTAACGGAACATCTAAGGCTCCGAATATTCTTAAAACAATATTACATTTTATAAGTAAAGCTAATATAGTATTTCTGACAATGAAAAAAAATGTTTTCTGTAATATCTGTGTAACATATAATGCATATATGTGTATCATGCAGCCAGAAGCAAGAATTGTAAATTGCGGAAAGCATTGTAAACAGAAGGTTTTCATCTTATTCCTTACGGCTTTCGCTTAGCGTTTGTTGAACTTTTTCGACTGCGGCCTTAAATTTTGTTGCCAGTTCTGGAGTTTTGAACTTCACTGTTAGCTTCTCGACGCATGGTTGCTCGTCAGCGTGATTCATGCCTGCCCATATCAAAGCACGATCCGATGTGGCGAGCCTACTGATACTGGTGTCTGGTGTAAGTAAGAAATTGCACACCACTTTATGAACTTGATCTCGGCGCAATAGTAATCTATAGGTTCCATATTTTCCATGATGTAAGATTTTCATTTCTCCAACACCTCTTTCCTTCCACTCGTGTGTTGTATCATCGTATCTGTATAGTTTAGCTCGTTCACCGAATACTGGAAAAAGCATGTGATTATTTGGGGAAAAATGTAATTTTTACTTTATAATAATTACAGGAATTCATACTTTTCTCCTCGTCCTCTTCTCCAGTGCGCACTTCAATGACATCAGGGAGAGGTATAATAGGCTCAAAGTGAGGATCATGATCTTGATCATTTTCATTTTGTTCGCCATCCTCTTCCTCCTCATTGTCATCTTTCTTTGCCCCTGTAGTGTCCTTTGCTCTTTGCGCAGATTTGCTGGCTGTATTTGATTTAGATCCAAATACGGACGATCCAGCACCGGCAAAAGAAAAGTTTGGATCTGCAAAAGGAATATTCGTACAATAAGTTTATCAGTTCTTAATGTTTTGCAACTGTTATTGTGTAAACGATCGCATGGAGCTCATACCTATCTTAAAAGCTGGCTGAGAGCTTGTAGCTGCCAGGGCTGAAAACGATATGTCTGTTGTTGGGAAGAATGGAGCGTCAGCCTCCTTTTGTGCGTTACTAGCAGCTGATGCGGTTGTTTCAAAAACGTTAGTTGTAGGAATAGATGATGCAGTAGTATGCAAACCGAAGGTGGAATTAAACGAAAATGGTGCAGCTGCATTAGGAAATACTGAATTGATAGATTTGCTAGACGCGCCAAACGCATTTGCTGTTGGTATTGTTGTTGCCGTGGTTGTTCCAAATGGAATCGAGTCGGTAGTAGCATTTGTAGACTGTAATGCAGGGGCTCCAAAAATGGGGGCAGTTGTGCCAAATACTGGTGCGATTGTAGTGCTTGTTGTTTTCGATTCAGAACGGACATTATTTGCGAATACCGATTCAGAATTGTTAGCACTGACATTGAGGGAACTAGGCTTCAAAAATCCGGAAGTGTCCTTCTGTGATATTCCACCAAAAATACTTGTTCCCACATCAGGTTTAGCCGCCCCAAATATAGATGTTACAGGTGTTGCAGATGTTGGTGCCATAAAGGAGAAAGATGTAGTGGATGCTATTTGAGATTGGGTAGTAATGGGACTGCAGATCTTTAAATTCTCCGACGTTAAAACACTCTGCTTATCGGCTAAAGATTCTTTCGTTTCATTCGTATTAGACGTAGCTTGAGATAATACAAACGAGAACCCAGTTTTCTTATCATTCAGTGTAGTAGAATTGGTACTTCCGAACGATATATTTGGCCCGGTTGTTGTAGAAAAAGAACTTGTAAAAGGCGATGCGGTTGTGGTATACAGGCCAGGCTTGAAATGAGAAGCATTTGATACAGGCGTTTGAGCGACTGTTGCTGCTACGTTAGATGCAATATTTAAGCTGGTAGACTTTGCAGGGAACTGTGTCACAGATGCGCTAGAATCGCTATCTTGGAACAATGGTACGCTTGGTTCCTTGCAACCTCTACATCCAGGACAATCCGGCTTTTGCTTGTACGCATAAAAGTTTTCTGGCAATTGCAGTTTCCGTGCAGCTTGTTTTTCTTCAGGCGTTACTGTCACCTCGTATAGAACTTGGATGTCCTGAGCTGGTGAAGCTTTGGTGGATGTTGCTGTTGTTCTTTCAACAAGTGGAAGCTTCTTTTTTGAATCCTCAATTGCATCCTTGAACGTTTTTGCAATTTCCGGTGTCTTGAAGCGACACGCAAAGAGGATATGCTCGATTTCTCCTTCACTATAATCAGCAGCAGTCCACACCCATGTCTTCTCATCTTTTGGATTCAATTCCAAATTCGGGAGTATAAAATGATTTAAGCAGAGTTTTAGTACTTGTTCTCGTCGCATTATTAATCTTAGTTTGCCTGTTTCCTTGTGCTGCAATAATTTTATATCTCCTAAACCACGTTCTTTCCATTCGTTCACCGCCTTATCGTACCTAAACAACTTTGCTCTGTGACTGTAAAGAACTTCTTCGTCTTCTTCGCCTGTTTTAACTTCAATTTTATCCGGTAATGGAATTACCGGCGAGAAGTGAATGTCGTCGCTTTCTTCTACTTCGTCTTCGCTATTATCTTCACCGCCAGACTTTGTTGGAGATGGTTTTGATGTGAAATTGAATCCGAATGTTTTGCCTGGTGATCCAAAAGTAAACGTGGTCTCGTTGTTTGTTGGTGTACTCGGTTTCTGTGGCATTCCAAAAACAAACTTTGCGCTTGATGTATCTGTCATTTTATCAGATTCTTTTTTCACGTCTCCAGCATTATCTTTAGGGGTAGATAAACGGAACGAAAATCCACTTGCTCCTGTTTTATTAGCATCTTGTGGTATGCCAAAGGTAAACGTAGATGTAGCTCCGGAAGAGCTTGTACTTATCTGGAAACCATCAGTTTTTGGTTTGGGTGGAAGAGATGGATCTTTCGGTGTATCACAGGCGACACAGTAATTAGTATTAGCTGCGTTGACTATTTCACAGCAATTGCATTTCCATGAGCCAGCAGGTGTTTTAAACATCTGTGAAAGTGGTATTTGATTCGAAGGAACAGCATTCGAGTTGCTTGATTTATTGTTTCCAGGAGAACGCGGTGCTTCGCAAGCTATGCATTTTCCTTTAGATGCATCATTCCTAGTATAGCAAGCATTGCACTCCCACGAGCCTTCCGGTGGTTTAAACATTTCAGACAATGAGCCCTGTTGAGGTGGTGTCTTATTGGGCTGCACGCTTTGAGCAAGGTCCTGTTTTCTCAAATTGTCAGGGGAACGTGGTGCTTGGCAAGCTATACATTTTCCTTTAGATGCGTCATTCCTCGTATAGCAAGCACTGCACTCCCACGAGCCTTCGGGTGGTTTAAACATTTCAGACAATGAGGCCTGCTGAGATGGAGCCTTATTGAGCTGCACGCTTTGAGCAAGTTCCTGTTTTCTCAAATTGTCAGGGGAACGTGGTGCTTGGCAAGCTATACATTTTGCTTTAGATGCATCATTCCTTGTATAACAAGCAGTGCACTCCCACGAGCCTTCCGGGGGTTTAAACATTTCAGACAATGAGGCCTGCTGAGGTGGCACCTTATTGAACTGCACACTTTGAGCAAGCTCTTGTTTTTTCAAATTTTCAGCCGTAACACAATCTTTTATCATCATCTGCTGATTACTGATAATCGTATTATAGAACAGAGATGCTTGAGAAGAGATTCTAAATGTAGCAGCGAATATTCCCGTTTTATTATCAGGCCCGTATTGAATATTCCAATTTACAACAGTACTGTTACTACTTACGTATGTAAACGGCATTTTAGCTAATACATTGTAATTGTAGCATACCCTTGAGTTGATCTCATCTATCATCAATAATCGAATTTTATTCGTCTTCGAACTCCATAAAATCTTTATTTGGCCGGTGCCCCTGGTTTCCCACTGTTTTGTATGATTATTGTAATACTGAAGAGTAATTTTTTCAACGAACAACACTTCTTCGTGCTTAGCTGATTTGCCAGTCGTGTCCGTACCTTGAATGCCAACGCTGCTACATTCTGCAGCAACTTCAGCTGGTGCAGGAGCATGAGGTCTTCTAAGAGCAAATTGAGAGGCACCAGAAGAAACGCTTTCGCTCGTAACAGAAATAGTAGAATGTTGTGAAGACGATATCGGTGTATGAATGCTTGCAGTGGTTGATACTGTTGCTGCTTCTGATTTGTTTTGTGAAGGCGTAGTCGTTTTAGCGAATGAAAAAGTAAATTGAGACGTGGTGGCAGGTGCAATGGTCGCACTCTTTTCAACCGTAGCTGGAAAACCTCCGGTACTCGTTGCAGTCTTATTGAATGTAAATCCGGCAAAAGGACTAACTTCCGTTTTAGCAGGAACTTTCACGGGTTCAGTAGTCACTGGTTTTTGTATAATCGGCGGTGACGTAAATGAAAATCCACCTACAACTGTCGTAGCTGTACTAGCTTTTGTTGCTTCATTCGTAACAGTTCCTGCAGTTGTCACGACTTGTGTTTGCTCTGCAGATTTGGAGCCAACTTTTGGTTTCTCTAATTTCTTAATATTACTTGCCATAATACTAGGCTTGGCCGATGTTTTATCGGTATTTTCGGCTGCTTTTTGGGGTGACTGAGCCAGGCTTGTTTTAGCCTTGTCAAAATGTTCTTTGAACGATAGACCTTCGTCAACTGTTTTAAATTTAATACAGAACTTTTCTATCTTTAATTCTCCGTCAGCATAGTCATGTGCAACCCAGAGCCATGCTCTTTCATCGTTTGCCTTAGCAGTCAGCTCCATATCTGGTACGAGATAGTGATTCGCACATACTTTCAATACTTGCTCTCTGCGCATAAGCAAACGAACCTTTCCTTCATCGTTCTTCAATAGTTTGACATTACCTATGCCACGTTCTTTCCATTCGTTATCCACGAAACGATACAGCTTCGCTCGTGCACAGAACAACGTTTCTTGACCCTCTTCTCCGGTTGTAACTTTAACTTCTGCCGGCAACGGTATAACAGGGACAAAGTCTGGTATCGGATCGTGTTCATGATCCAAGCTAGTTGGAGATCCAGTTGAGCAGATTGTACCATCTTGTTTCGGTGTATCCGGCATGGATATCGTTGCCGGGGTAGTCGTAAGTGTACTGGATAGCGGTGGCAAGTTAATCGTCGTCGGTATAGTGGCTTGAGAGGGCATAGAGATTTGATAACAATGAGGAGCTGATTGTTCTGTAGCGACTGGTGTAGTTATACTACCTTGTCTGAATTGCGGAGGTATCGTTACGCTAAGCGTTGGTTGAACAGGTGGTGCTGTAGTTGGAAGAATATCCGATGTGGTGATGGAAACGTTAACAGGTGGGACTTTATTCACAGGCGCGTCCTTTATAGTTGTTTCCACCTTCTGTAGTGGCATTTGTAGCGGTTGATTTGTCGGTGGCATAAATAGCCCTTGTTGAAGAATATTCTCAGTCATTTTTGATCTAGCGTTAGGGTATAGTACTGGCATCGAATAAACGTTCGGAGGATACAATGGAGGAATGGCTTGAGCATTTGGATCATTAAACGACATACCAGGTGGGTAGTATCCCTGAAAGGTAGCCGAAGGATATACCAGCTGAGAATATGGATTCCTATGCGAGGTATGAAACATGTTACTAGATATCGAAGATGCGGCGGCTGATTGATTTGCAGCGTAACTGATGTCACTGTACTCATCTTCATTTAATGCACATAAATCTTCTTCCAGAGTAGGATTAACATTATATGGCTGATTACGTTGCTTCTGAATTTCTTTTCGCAGTTCTGCTACTTCTTTGGATAGTTTCTCAACCTTCTCCATGACTGTCTTATTTAATTCTAATATACTTTTGTTTTGTTCACTTATCGACTGTATCATGCTATCCTTTGAATGAATAATTTGATTTATTGCTCGAATTTGGGCGTCAAGCCGTTCAGGACTTGGACGTGCTTCTGTACGACTCCGCGACAAATCCAATATATCCTGATGCTGTGGTCTGTAAGGAGTACTGGCTTGTTTTGGCGTACGGTGAGCATTTTTCTGCGGTGTACTAAGGATATTAACTGATGTACCCAACCCGGTTAACGATGGCAAAACCGTATTTATAACCCCTTGATCGACAGCACTATGAGCAGAGGAGTAGCTATCTTCGGACATTCCATCGCACTCGTTTCTGCTTAAATCGCCATGCGTCAAGTCTGGATCTATCTTCTTCAACTTGTTTTCGATATCAGTAATATGCGCAGAAAGCTCTGAATTCAGGGGATGTTTCGGGTTTGCCCCAGGACTACGTAACCGGTCCAAGGTTAAATAAAAGCATTCCCTTGCTTTCGAAAGCATGATTATATGTTGCGATCTCATCTCCGACGTTAAACTCTCTTTAGGGATGGAGCTGACGATCTCATCTGCAAGCTTTTCATACATTTGGCCCTGTTGAAATGAAGCTTCTGGACATTTCAGTGCTTGCAACGCGTCGATCGCTTTTTCGTATTGTTTATCTCGCACAAATCGCTGTGCCAGAAGCAATTTCCCTTCTTCTATAGCTTTAATCAATTCTGCATTATTCATTTCCTTTCCTTGATAATTGAAGAATTTGGAATTAGTTACACGAATGACTTGATTGTTCTGTAATCTTTCGAGAAGCGGAATCGCCGCTGTCCAATACATTTCGGATCGTGCTTCTAAATCTGGAATGTTACTATTTTCATGATCTACCTCTTTCAACACCTCTGCTCTATGATGAAATATTCGTGCTAAATGAACTAAAAGAACTGGATGTAAACCATGATTTCCGAGGCAACGAACTACTTCTAAGCCTCTTTGCAATTCTAATCTCAATTCTCCAAGATCATCATCCAGTGGTGTTTGTTTATCCATAGAATATACTTTGTAAGCATAGGACCACCATTGTTCTTGGGCACAGGTGCAAAGAGTATTGGTAAGATCTGCTGGTAGTGTAGGCAATTTCTCAGGATTCAAAAGTCCACCCAACTGCTGATCTTCCATCGTCGAAGAAGCACAAAAAATTGCTGCATTTAAGAAAGCGTCGATATCGAGACGGCTTAGGCTATCAGGCGCTGCTTGATGTAAATTGTAAACGGAATACTGCAATTCACAAAATACTCGTGACGTTTGATTCGGATGCGGCCCGTCATCTTTATTCTGCGAATTAGAAGGCCGGCTTCTCAGACCAAGCCAAACCTGATGGTGCAGTGAATCTGGCCATACTTCCTCCGATATTTCATCAAACCGTTTCAGTTCGTTAAACGAACATAGACGTAACGGTGGATTCGGAAATGTGGCGTTTGCAAAGTACGATGTTGTTTTACCATCCTGATATAGTCGACTAATAAAAATTCTCTGATAAACACGTTCTCGCCAAGAGCTTGTACAAAATTTACCAATTCTATCCAATAATTTTTTAGTATTATCACGGGCATAATCTTGAAGAACATGGCCAGCTTGGCTACATCTATATGATCCTTCTCTGAACCATACATGTACTTGATTTTTAAGGCGATCCTTCAAGTGCATGGTCCATACAGCAGTCGGATCTATAGGTGTGACATGTAACGCAGACAACAGAAGAGGTGCGCACAATCTTCCTGCTTCGGACCAACTGTCTTCTCCCGCTTTAGTTTTTCGTAAAACTAAATATGCTAAATGTAAATGTAATTGCCCCCACATGTGTAACAACATATGTTCAATGAACGCTGGGTGATTAGTGAAGTTTTTTGACTTAAATTCAGATAAGGTTTGATCAAAACTGTAACATAAAGAATTAAATTAAATAATGTTTATCACGTATACATACATTATAGCTACAGGATAAGTTGAATAAAGATGTACTTACTTAAATACTGCTTGCGTAACATCTGTTACGCTCTTTCTAATAATGTTACCCTGTTCTTTAAGACTTAGTGCTATATATCTTTCTAACACAGAAATATAAAATATCCAGAATGTCCAATCGGACTGCTTGGTTTCTTTACACTTTGCAAGCAAATCGCATAGCGCCTGATACCAAACAATATTGTTCCTGTGACTGTACGTTGCTTCTATATCAGCAGCTTTGTTATAAGCATCTTCGAGTCTACGATTCTCTACATAATGTTTGAGTAACTTCACTTGCAGATGCACATCCGTTTGCCTGACAGACAACTCGGCTGAAAAATCACAGTAATGCAAATTTATTTTCTTATCATTGAATATCCCCAAATACGTTACATAATAAATATTCTATTACGTACAGGTAATCAGTTTTTCCAAGTCATCATCATTTCCATTTGGCTTTTCTAAAGTTAACATCTTTTCCTTTAACTCAAAGACTATCGGATGATGCGGGAATTTTTTATCAGCTCTTTCCACCCAGTATTTAATTTTATTCACATCCATATTCACATCCGTATCGGATAACAATTCGCATACTAAAAATAATTGAGTATAAACGTATAAATGTATTACCTAAAATATGTAACAACAGAACCTACGCTTAAAGTTGTACCTTTTAAGACAAGATCATCTTGCTTTGGTTCTAATTCAAGAGATATTTTATATTGCGTTAATGCTCCTTCTTTTTGCCCTAAAGCCTCCAGCGCTTGACCTAATAATTTATGAGCCCCAGCAGATTTATCCCTAATTTCCAAATAGTTAGAAACATATTTTTTTGCCGATTCATAATCTCCAACTTGGTAGTATAATTTAGCTATGTTATAACACCGAAGATTTTTCTGTAAATTAAAGTATAATTAATTACTGATATACTGAAGGTCGTGTTCAGGTAGATCATGCAAGATGTGATGAAGAGGATTAGAAAAAGAAAGATTCCCGTGACTGAAATATTATTGTAGACTATTAAAATATGTTATAAAACGGAGTGTTTTAAAAATACGAACAGAGAATTTATGTCTATGGAAAATAATGATCTTTATATCCGCTTTGCAAAAAGCCGCCAAACCGTATCATAGAGGTTAGTGCATGTGCATGCATGTATCGCTTTTAAAGAAGCAAGTCAAGGCCTTCGTTAGTGTAGAATAAACTTGACATCGGACGGGAATATAACGCGTTAATGTATACAGATATTGCACTTAGAATATCTACAGACTTGTCATTAAAAGAATCAATGAATAATTTTTTAATTTAAGAAATTAAGGAAAACGCTCTCTATGCTCTTAACGAGTAACGAATCGCCTATTCAAAAATAACCTTACCTCCTCCGAGCTTTTCAGTTTGATAAAAATGTCTTTTACATGTCGGTCGACATCCTTTTTTGAACGAAACATTTTCGAAGAACACTGAAATCTTTTTTACGAATCACTAAAAGAATGAATGATCAGTGACTGATTAAAATTAAATTAGAAACTCCGTTATACGATGCAAACTCCACAAGACTTCCCCGCACCGCAAAACGCTTTCAAACGGTCTCGGACAGAATATGGACCCTAAGGTTTATGAGGAATGCCAAGTAAGTGCTGCCCCCTAAAACACTTTTTGAATCGTAGAAAATTTATAGGTACCTTTCGAGCAAATAAATTCCTGCATAATAATTGTTTAAAGCCTGCTTAAATGTTAAACTTTTTGCTTTATAATTTAACAAACGCATTCAAAATCGAAATGCAATAAAAATCAATATTGCGCCATAGACAGCAATCAACATGAAGTTGCATGCAAAATTCAAACTGTAAGATCATGAAATGAGCAGCTAATAAAGATATAACATATACTATAGTTTATATATCATGTGTGCCTGAAAAATGATGTGATGTACGATTGTAACAATGCAGCAACAAAACTATATTTTTGTTCATATACAAAATATAAGAACTATGTTGTAATTTCATGTAGGAACGATTAATTTTTGATAGAATGAGAACATATATGATATTGTATAGCTGTAGTGTATTTATTTTTAAATTAACACAAATGCTGGTCAAACTTTTAGGCGCCTATTTAAAGAGATTTTTTCAAATTGAAGCGAAAAATAATTTAGATGTGTTGTATCACAGTGAAAATTTCTTGGTAATCTCTAAGCCATACGATATGTGTATCAACAGTAATAATCCTGAGAAAAAGGTACGAACAAGATAACTGCAGATTAGAAGTAGCACTTCTAATTCTTATGAACATTGAAATTTTTTAGGACACACTACAACTTGAATTGAAGAAAATCTTACCAAACCTGGCCAATCCAAATTTATTTCATGAATTTCATTTTGTGCATAGATTAGATTATGCGACTAGTGGTGTTATATGTATTGCCTTGAATAAAAAGGCAGCCCGTGCTGCATCTAATGCATTTGAAATGAGAAGAGCAAAGAAATTTTATTTGGCACTACTTCATGGACACATTAACGTACCACACCTTATTATAGATAAAGCGATTGGTTGGTAACTATATTCAGGCAATGTTTGTTTAATGCTAATTTATAAATAATTCTATTGCTGTACTAGGAATTGATTCACGAGAGAAAAAGGGAAACCACAAAATGTGTGTAGATGAGAGCATATTTTGTGAAAAACCAAGGGTATCTTGTACCGTTCTTATGGTACTAGAAAGAGGTTTTAGAAATGGAAAACCAGCCACTAAAGTATTGCTATGTCCTGGTACAGGTAGAAGACATCAGTTGAGAGTACACTGTTCGTATATCGGACATACAATAATAGGAGACTATACGTACAGTGAAAAGAAAGATGTAGAACCTTATAGAACATTTCTGCATTCCTTTAGGTACTATATTTGTATGCATAATATAGAGAGCATGTGGATCTATGTATATATATTAATATTTTTGCCTTTTTTAAGGTTGATATTAAATAATGATATTGAAAATTTAGATGTAAGAAGCATCGATCCATTTTTAGCTTCTGACCACAGAAATCAATGGTCACCAACAAATATTGTTAAAGTGTTAGATGAAAATATATTCTATGATATTTATAATCTCACGAAATAGAACATCTTAGAACATCTAATATTTTTGTTCAGTTTCTTTTCCAACCTATTGCTTTAACTCCAGATGCTTGTACCTCAAACGAAATAATAACTTCTGGCATACACGATGATAATCTAACATGAGCATATCTCAGAAAATTCATTCTATAAAACTGTATGGAATTAGTTATCATGCTCAACCATGTTGATCCTAATGCTGGTCGTTCGATCAAGTTATCATTAAGTACATTACTATGTACCGCTGTAGTTACCTACATTTAATTGTCTATTACATAGATGAGAAATTGAAGTATCGAATTAAAAAAATTTAACTCTGTACCTGATTAATACACACTACACAAATGCCAGCTTTAGATAAGTTGTGTAATTGTAGCCCAATTTTTCTTAAACTCCCTGCTCTCTTATTGCTTTCATCTTTCCAATCCTCTACTCTATATGGGGCAGCAATAGAATCTATGAGAATCAATCCTATCTTTTGTGCGGACATTAATATTGGAATTCTATGAAGCAAACACACTTCTAATTCGTCCTGTAAGCATTTGAAAATTATAACACGAAGTAATGAAATTGATTTAAAAAATAAAATGTATTACAATAGTCGAGATATGTTCCACGAATACTGAATCTCCATTTATGCCATATTTTTGTATGACTTCCAGTTTCTGTACTAATTCTTGAAATCGTCTTGATGGAAATATAGATTCGGTACATATGTAAACAGCACCTAAATTAATTGTGAGATATTAGAAATAAATGTATCATAAAAGATGCATGTTTGTATAATGTTAAGTTTAGACAGTACCAGCATGAAGACCACCATCTTCTTCAGGTAATTGTACTGTTAAACATAATTGCAAAGCTAATTGTGTTTTCCCTGTACCAGCAGCTCCATAAATTTGTGTAATACCGCGAGTAGTGATACCACCCTGTAGCAATGTATCGAATTTTGAACAACCAGTTGTGAGAAATTTGTCACGTCCTTTCAGTGTTTTTGCATTTTCTGATTTGGTACAAAAAAAAATGAATGAAGCAAATACTTAATGACTATCAACAAAGAAGAATATAAATTTAGGATACCAAAGCAGTCTTGCATTATTATTCTCTTGTTGTTGCTAGACTAGAGAATAATTTTACACCCAGAATTTGTGAGAAACTGACTCCACTTAGTGATAAAAATCGCATAGAAATTGAATATGTGCTCATGGGAATTGAAAACAGGTTTTGAAACGCTATAGCCATCTATACGGAAACTGACAGTACTAATTACAAATTACGCGCCACAATAAAAGCAATTTTCTTTTCATTTTTTTTTGTAGTCACAAGGTTTATATAGGATAACTATTGGGGTGCTTAAAAAATAAAACATTCACAACTGCAGCGAGTAAGGAATAGAATTATTATTTTTGTTTTCCAACTTTCAAAAATAAAGTGCAAAAATTAATATCTTTTCTGTACAATATTTTTGCACTTTGAATGTTTTTCAAAATGTTATGCATTACCTTAGCTATCATTTCTTCTTTAACACCTTTTCTTTTCTTTTCTTCACATGTTTTTTTATTTTAACCTTTCTCTTTTCAGCTTGCTGCTCCTTTATTGCCTTCTTCCGTGCCTGAAATTTTTACAGTATCCATTGTAGATATTTTATAACTTCTTCTGAATGTATGTAAAATAATTCAATCACCTTTTTACTCTCGGGACTCTCATTTCGAGGTCGTGCCGAGTTTACAAATTTTGATTCGTTTTCCCCTACATTTTCTCCTTCGCTACTTTCATCCTCCTCAGAATCATCGCCATCCTCGGATGAGCCATCCGTTTTTTTTACATTATGTGATTGCTTATTGCGTCTAGAAAGAATTTCAGGCGTATCAATGGGTTTAGATAGATCTGCCTTTAAACCTACGAGAGTTTTGTATATCAAATCTTCCTTTCCAGATTTCGCCAGTTTGATGTCGCGTTCAATATCAATGACCTAAACATTCATACAATTAGAATTTAACCCTTGATACTCATGTTCGTAATGTTCCATAATATTACCTGTGCAAGGTTTTGAGGAATGTATGCTTGCTTAAAGACTTGTTCCTCAACTTGTTGCTTAGGATCAGTGCCTTGTTCATCATCTTGCATCATTTGGTCTGATATTGCATCTAAATATTTATCCATGTTCTCCTCGGTTACTGTTGGATCTGTTATAAAGTCAAATAATGTCTTGACTGACATCACAGCTACTTCATTCTTCCTGAAAAATTCTAAGAAACATAATTCGGACGAATGATTAATTGAATTAATAATCTATCATTAAAAATCTTAATTTCCATTTACCAGTTATATTTGTACAATCCTTCCTAAGGAATTCAAGAGCCATAGGATGATCGTGTTCAACTGCCTGTGATACATCTATTATTACAATAGATCCATCGTGATACAGCATATTATATTCACTTAGATCTGCATGAACAAGCTTGCATTTGTTATATAATTTCCACATTGTTTCAACGCATTCCCTATACAGTTTTCTTGGTTTAGAAGCAGTGAGAACTACATCTTTTAATTTCGGCGAGGGCCAACCATTAGTGCCTATGAAATCCATTAGTAGCACGTGACTGCGTAATAAGATTGGCTTTGGAGCATCTACTCCACCCTGCTGAAGACGTATTAAATTTCTAAATTCTTTCTCGGCCCATGTTCGAACCATTTTACGTGGATTATGTCTACAATATCCATGCCGAAAACGAAATTCACCCGTGACATACTTGTCCCTATCCTTAAACTGTAAAATCGAAGTTTTATAGATCTTTATTGCAAATTCCAGCCCAGTCTTAGAAGTTGCATGATAAACATTAGCTTCTTTCCCAGTTGAAATGCACCCATTAATTTCTGCGATTATACCTTGATTTAAAAGCTTGAACAATATCATTCTTGTTCTAGGATCTAAAACTTGCTCAACCGTTGCGCGATCGTGCTTGTCCTTTGTTCTGATCCTATCTTTTTCTACGCGCTTATCATTTTCAATAAGGAGATTTGCTGCGTGTCCCGGTAATGTTGGACCTTCGTACCTTTCGATATGAATTTTGTTAGCATAGCGACGGAATAATTTATCCGATGGCTGATAATTGGTAATCTTGTTTGAAACATTCTGCGCATTAATATTTTGTGTTCGAATATTTTTCGAAATATCCTTAGAACCAGTTCTATTATGACCTTCATCCCAGATGAAGTCATCATCTTCTAACTCATCGTTATAATTCTCATCGTCATTCTCCTCCTGTTCTGAGGTGTTTGAAATACATATTTTATCGATGCCCTTGGAAAGATCGGAATGAAACAATGGTTGTCCTTTAAAAGTCTCCACGCTATAATAAAACACGAATTATAAGTTAAAGTTAAACAGATTTTAATTTCAGAATACACTCACTTTGTTTCTGTATCATCGGCATCGCTAAATTGGCTTTGTTCGCTCTGTTCGTACATGATAAAATTATAGTTACTTCTATTTTCTGTTTTTTAAATAATGTATAGAAATAAAGTAATAAACACGTTTTTTCACAGGTTGAACAAATATTAGGTTACACTAGGGTGAAGAACTATCGATAGTACTAGCGAAAAAGCGCGAGCATGTATGCGATCTCGTGCTTGAGATGGCGCTATGTACACGATTTCGGTTATGCCCTCTACAATCTTTATTATGTATGATAAACGTGCGTACAATTTTTGTTTACGTTTCGTTATTTAAATGGTAAAATTACAATGTTAGAAAGCAAAGCAATTGTTATACTATTTTGGGCAAGATGAATCTTATTTTCGATACCAACGAAATAGAATATGATGATAAATGTATGATAATTTTTTCGTATTCTTCATACGTTAAGGGATACAAGACAAGTTTATTTTAATTTTCTTGACAGTACAAATATACAGCATGACTGTCAAATCAAATATTACATTTTCATGTTGAAAAACTCAAAGAGTCGTTTTCTTTATATTGTTTATAATCATTTTTTATTCCTATAACTGTTTAAGAGGTAAGTAAAAAAAAAAATAATGGAATATTTTAGGATATTGTATAACAAATAATACTCTATATGAGCTTGATTTTTTCTTAGGTAGCAGTTTGGACAGAAATATTTAGAAATGGAGAATATTTTACAGTCCATAGAACAATGTAATGTTATTCGTTATGTGTCACATAGAACTGCAGCAAAAATGCAGATTTTGTATAAGGAACTTAATAGTAAGTTGCAATTTTTATCAATACGCTTTATAACATTCTTTTTTTGTCTTTGTGCATCATTTGTAATGTATATTTTTTTGTAGTGCAATATATTCAATTGGAGTTAATCGCTGGAGTTTTTGAACGCCACAGACTTTCAATCACTGAAAACTGTGTGAATTTAGATTCAACTGAGATAGAAGATGTTCTATCTGATATTTATTTTGGAGCATGCAAAGAAAATAATAGTAATTATGATGTTGAGTTGGCAACGAAACGTGCTTTGAATTATATTTTAACCACTTTCGATAAGTATGCTACTTAAATGTATTACCATTTAGCATTTTATGTTTACATTAATATATCTATTATTATGCTATTAAAATGCTTCATATAAAATATAATTTTATAGGCAATGTACTAGGAGCGTTTCTGTATTTTCCATGAAAGTCGCTTTAATACTCATCAGTTCTGGAAGATTGGAAGAGAAGTACGGATACTTATATCAACAGTTAGCTGATCATAATGCATGTTTATCTAAGGCTGGCTTGCATACATTATTAGCAAATATCTGTAAAATTCCGGAAATGCTTGGCGAAAGTGCTACTTATGGATCCAAGAATATTCAATCACACATTGATAAATGTTTTTCAAAGGTATGAATCAATAAAATTTGTTGTCTATTTGATCACCAATTAATGGACAATTCTTTACAATAGTCTCAGGGATGCCTTGGAGTTACTGAATCAGAATTTGCAACATGGATCATGCAAGAACCTCCCTTGCTTGTTTGGATTACAACATTTAATCGTATGAAATCGGCAGAGCATAGTATGTGTCCGCTGTGTACCAAAATAATTAATATTATAAGAATCAACCTGAGAATAGTTGAGAATAGTTGCATTCCCTTGTTTTTAGTTGTACACAATGTTAGATGCTCTTCCTGTAAATCAACACCAATTCAAGGGCTGCGATATTCATGTCTAAAATGTGCAGCATATCACCAATGTCAACAGTGTTTCTTATACGGAAAAATATCAGGAAAGCATAAACTGAAACATCCCGTTCGTGAATTTTGTACAAAGGTATGGTAAGAACTTCCAACATTTAGGAACAAGGTAGCATATGTACCATTTTTTCAGACTACAAATCGGGAAGTAACAAAGTTGGTCATTGAATTAATAAGAAATAAATTGAGATTGTGCCCTGCAAGATCTATCGGGCTAAATACCGATGATCAGACTTCACAGATTAATGAAATGACGCATGTTGATCGAGGGTCAATAAGAAGTACAATGAAGAGACGAGTCCTGAATGATCCGCAAAGAGAACTGCAAAGCATCATTACTCATTTAGAAGAAGAAAATAAACAATTACAGATTGAGTTGCTTGATATACGGGGTACTAAAGCAGAGAGACTTCAGCGTCATAGAGCAACGATAGAGTCGCAGTTACAGCGTTTAAAATTATTAAAGGTACACTATCCTTTAATAATCTACATTGTAATAATTATCTAAGAAATTAATTCAGACATTTATTTTATCGTTTTCAGAGATGTTTGTTTACTGATAGAGCATGTATGCCGCAAGTAATTAATCATATGCAGAGTACACCAATGGTTCCTCCTCTTTCATCAAGATTAACATGCTTACCTATAAACTTTGAATTAAGCCCTATCATTCGTCAAGATAATTCAGTGGAAGTTTCAAACGTGAATGATACAGTTATATTACAATCCAACAATTTTGCTTCAGCTGGAGATTCTGGAAGTAATGAAAATGATGAAGTTGGCATTGATTCAGGAGAAGCATCTACCAGCTTAGGCTTTAGCAATGTATTAGAACCTAGTCGAATAGAACTGAGCACATGGATTGGAGGTATATTACATTATTAATAATTACTGTTGAGGAAAATAATACCAGTGTGTCATCCTTAAATATTGTTATGATTAGGTGGAAAAAGATCAGAAGTAACGCCCTCCGATAGCGGTTTCTCTCAATGGTTGGGTTCTAACAAACCCGATTGCAAAGAAGACAAATTTTCGATGAAAACTATGAAGACTAGTGTCGAAAATTCCAATTTAATAATTTCGGACCCCCTCGCAGGTATTCACAGAGACAATACACCGTCTTCATTGCAGAGACCTGATAAACATTCACAACATAGTAGTTTGCAAAATATTCAAGGGGATCTAAACGATATATTGGATAGATTACAAAATATGGTTACAGATGACCGTCTACTTGAGGGTAAATTATTATACTTTTAACGATATAACTTACCCCTATATATTTGTATTCTTATAGAATTCATTATTTTAGATCCTTATGTTGCCAATGATAATGGCAAATTAAAACGTGCTACAACAGAAATGGAAGATTTATTAACGGGGCTTATTCAGGGCATGGAATCTCGCAAAAGCAAGCTTACTACTATTGTTTAATGAATTTATTAATTATATTTAATGTTCTTCAATTGCAACGCAAATATTTACAAAATAAATATGTCCGTCCATAGAGTGAATTTCACATTACGTATAATTTCATATCGTATCGATTGTAATAAAATATATGCATACTGCAAAAGGCGGTGTACTTGAGTAGTGTGCAATTGTGAGGAGGATACTTGTTTTTTTTTCCAATTACAAAATATTACGCTAATTAAAAAGCATCAGTTTCGAACTAAGTAAAATATACGAGTGTGTTTCTTACCGAAATATCGGTATAAGGCGAGTCATTCAAATGTAAGCTTTCAATACGTTTGTGTAACGCGTCATAATGAATAAAAGGAAGTTTTTATCCATTTTTTCCTCGTCAATTTGCTTGTCAAGCTAACTATCCAATTCTTTATAAAAACATACATAAATATGATTCATCATCATTTTGACGAATGGACTAGATTGTTATTGAATTAAGTGTTGCACATGCTATAAAATTAATACAAATTATGTTTCGATCGTTTAGCATATCTAACATATTATTACATATCCTTTTCAACTAACAGCGAATCTGTTAGATAAGTAACTTTAAATAGTCGCGAGAAAAGTGATTTTTCTGATGGTAAGTTTACTGTCCATGCCATCACACGTACATTACGATCATGCCATTCCCGAATAACGTGCCTAAAATAAATAATATGTGTAAAGATTAAATAATTCTTTGAAATAATTGTTATATCTAAGTATTAAGTGTGACATACGTAGAAGCCTATTTACGTACTGATTGATAATATCTTTATGCAACAATACAGCTGATACACCCACGACATAGTACACAAACCGGCAGAACATCCATTCGTAGACGTGATCTAATATACAAGCAGCTATGTGCTTGAATGGATTGTTGTATCGCGCAGGTCCTAGCTCATCGATACCCGAGTACGATGTACGTGAATAAAACTGTGGTCTCCATGCAAGGCTTGATACGATCCGGGGTTCCCTTCTCCTGATCTGTAATGAAAGAAGTATCATTTGACGTGTCCCTTGTCGACCATATTTACTTATATATTCCGCTTTTATTATCATTTTGGTGATTCTTTACCATGTATATGATGATAGGATTAAAACTGGATATAACAGCCCTTTGAAACAATTCTGGATACTTTTTATACATATCCAGAACTATTTGTACAATGTCCAGTCTTGATTCTTTGATATCTATGATTACTCTTTGATCATTAGATAAACATGTCTCCAAAGCCTCGTGGAGCAACGGAATTTTTTCGCCATTAATAAACTTGTCTCTGTAGAAAGAAAAAATGAATTACAAGTAATTGTCATCAGTCTAAAGTTCCATAGTAGAAAATATGAAGTGGATGATTTACCTAAGCGGATGATTATAAGCAATATCTAATTGCTTTAATTGATCCCAGGTCATATCCTTAATGGTCCCACTATTTCCAGTTGTTCTTTCTGTTGTGGGATCGTGAAATATTATAGGAACGTTATCTTTCGTAAGAGACAAATCAAATTCAACGGCAGTGCATCCTCTGTCCTTGCTCTATAAAATATGTCGCTATTAATTATTGTTTCAAAACTTATCTTACGAAAAATAAATGATGTTATTCTTGTGGAAATTCTTTTGTTAGTAATTATTATATTAGTATCTCTGTTTGCAATGTGGTAAAAAAACAGTTAATTAAAAAAAAACAAATGAATTTGTTATATTTTTCTCTAGGACAATCACCTAATGTAAAAAAAAAAAGAACAAAAACCATTATTACATTACGAAAGGCTGTTAGGCTGTTCTCAGGGTAATCATATCCTCCACCACGATGGGCCACCACTCGCATGCAATATTGCTCTCCGTTACCATGATCCTTAGACATGATGTTATCTTTTTTCGTTACAAGGGGGTTTATACCAAGGACTTCTTGTACAATGGTTGAATTTGGTGGTGGGATCCTGGCTAGCTTTAGCCCGATTGCGATAACAAGAGTACCCCAAATGATCCATGGTACGCAGAAATCGTAAAAAATGCTTATCAAGATGCTCCAAATAACTTGTAAAAATATCCACAATAAAGCACTGCTCAAAATTAGTTCTATAATTCCATGCATTTTTTTTTTAACTGTTTAGTCTTGTTAACTGCTTTTTTAAGTATAAATAATTAACTCTAAGCATACAAAGACTTCAACTATAATATTATTGTGCAACACCCTTCATTACTTGAGCATGTAACTTTGCACATTCTTGCAGACACTTTGTAAGTTTCTTAATATACATATACATATATATAGCTTGATCTGATAACGTTTGTTTACGCTTTTAATTCACTGATAGTACAGTATCTTTGCGTTCCTAAAACATTAAAATATTTAGTAACGGTACATATATATTAGAGATTTATTAATATTTAAAAATGCGATAAACTATCCGCATATTTTATACCATTAAATGTAAAGATACTCTGTCAATTGTACTGCACTTTGCAATGTTCGTTAGAAAGAACGCACATAACAATTACCGATTGCATTCCTGCCTGATGCAAAGACTGATATAAACACTAGTCTTTTTTGATTCTACGTATTATCATAATACATGACATCAGACGTCAGTCCTCAGAAAAAGATATTCATTACAAAATATTAATATTTTCATACAACAGCTTATTATAGCAGTATCTCGTCGGTGCCAGAATGTTAATTTTCGACGTTTCGGCCGACTCTAAGCATGAGATGGCGCCACGCACATGATTTCGGAAAATAATGACGTATGGGAGGTGTTTTACGACTGTCATGATGGAATAAAAATGGGTTAAGACTTTTCCAAAATAACACATTTCAATCAAATGAAAATGATGGGTGATTCATCAGACTTTTTAACAAAATATCATGTTATATCCAACAAATTAAAAAAGTAGGTATTTCGTCATAATTATTTAGTTTAAAGTACAATTCTACCCTTTAAGTGATTCCGTTATTTTAATTGTTAATACGTTCATTGCAGACGATTTTTAAGAAAACCGAATGTTGCTGAAGCGAGCGATCAGTTTGGTAGGCTGTATAAAAATTTTATAAAGTATGCGTGTCTCTGATTGTCTAAGGAAAGTAAAATGTTTTTAACTATTTCATAGGTGCATTGGCGACGGAATGCGAACAGAAAGAGTTATGGCAATATGCGGGTTTATGTTCATTAGCTGCAGCTAGATGTCAAGGAACATTAGAGAACACATCTTCTGAATTACATTTTTTAGTAAAAGCTGGTAGAGAATTCCTTGTTGCTGACAAAAAAGATAAAGACATAGGATGTCCATCTATAGGACAAGAAAATACTCAGGTTCTTTATTTCCTCAACTTTAATAAATAAGTGAACCATTTTAATAAAGGAAATTGTATTTGCTTATCCTAGGCAGCAGTCGATTGTTTTGGACATGCTTTAGCACGTTCCCATAGTCAAGCAGAATTCAATAGCATGTCTGCTGGATTAGCATTAGAATTAGCATTGACTTTGGGTCCAACACCAGTGGGCATACAACAGCTACGTAAAGCTATTGATATTTTTCCAACTGCAAAAGCTGTGAATACATTGGTGTCGTATCATATTGAGCAAGGTAAATCCATGCCTCATTAATCACAATTAGTTACAGTAATTGAATATGCATCTTTTCAGGTGACTATGTATCTGCTTTACAAATCCTTAATGACTTTATTGAATTTATTGAAAGCTATACTAATGCTGGTGCAAGAGGCAATTACAGCCTTATACTGCACAGGTATAATATTCGATGTAATACTTTAACGAGCAATAACTTTATTATATAATCAATTAATTGTAGATGCGAAGTTACCAGGGTACTCTTATTGCTTATACTTCAACCATCACCACAAAGATTGGCACCCTCTTTGGCACAGGTTTTGGAAAAATATGCATGGGTAGAGGAAACTATAAATAATGGTAGACACTCCTATGTTCTGCTGATTGCATCAATTAATAAGCTGCAAATAAATCAATGTGAAATATGTTTCAGATTGTAACATGAATGAAGATGAACTACTAATGTTACAATCTTTAGTATTGGCATGCCAGTCGCACGATTATCAGGCATTGCTGGAACTAGAAGGTGAATTATGGCCTTACTTGAATGCAGAACAAAAAGAGTTGTTGCATAAGTTAATTCAAGTATTAACTACACAGTGAAGGAACAACATTAAATTTCAAATATATATGTGTAATAAAAGATAATTTAATGAAATTTATAGTGTTTCATATACGCATATACGGAATTCGTGTTTTGATTTAACGTTATGCTTAACTGTATTTCAGTAGCATTGCAAAAATGTTTCCTATTTCTGTGTTATGTCGTACTTTTGCAAGTTTCGTGACGTAACGTGGTCCTGATAAATTATGTACAGTTTTAATGGGTTCTTTGAAAATCACCCGATGATGCAACCGTATGCTCTGTATAGCTGCCTAGCTAATATGCGTGAAGCATCTCCCCCATCACTTTTGTAAAGAAGGCAGGTAGACCATGATTGTGTGAAAGGAAGAACATTCAGCAGAAAGCAAGGACGATGGAGTCAAGGTGTATAGTGTGCGTACCTTTACAATAAGATATATGTATATGTAATGGTATTACAGAAGGGGGGATGCCCCGCGTTCCATGAATATACTAAACTTTACTTTCCTATACCAGAAGATGAGGCAGGATGCCTGAGCGGAGTCAGTGACTACGCGGACGCGTCGTTGGATCATTCTGTGCTGGTTCGTCCTATTACACGTATTTTCTAAGGGTAATAGTTAACTTATATCTTTTTCATTTATAAGAATTATATATCTTTTAATCACCGAACGTTTAAAACAGGCAATTATATTTTTCAATGATATTTTTTATTATTAACTACGTTTGCGTATGAAAAAATTGTCGTAAAAGTTCTTAGTCCCTCCACGTATCTCTACTGTGTGAAACACCTATTCTTAATGTGCCAAAGGTGTCTTCTGTACTTCAAGTACCGTTAAGCTCGCGAGCCGCGCATTCCCATTCCTTACACAGTAGACCACAAATATAGTTTTTTATAGTCATGTAAAGGAAAAAGAATACCTATGATTATATTTGTTAATTACGCGGACTACTGAGGCAATGATTCAGCACGTGCATTAATGACCTTGAACCCGGTCCGATGCAGGTGAATGTCCCGAACACCTGTATTCTTTACCTTGACCCTAAAGCATAATTATTAATTTCACTTGCAATAGTATACTGTTCTTTAGATACTGTGCATAACAGGGACGATTACAACAATCTAAGTTAAATATAACATTCATTTAATTGTATTTTTCAAACCAGTACGTAACATAAATAAAATGATAAAATTTTCGCCCTTATATGCAATAATCGAACTTACGGCAGTTTAATGAGATGAAATTTGAATGGTAGATTCTCTTGAGCAAATGTTTAAGTATTGAAATAAATGTATTACATTAATATTGTAACTTTTTTTGTGTTAAAGCATGGCGAAAGATTGGAAAACCATTTTTGTAACCGGAGGGGCCGGTTACATTGGTAGTCACTGTATCGTCGAACTTTTGGAGAGCGGATACGATGTTGTTGCAATAGATAATTTTGCAAATAGCGTAACCGAAGATAGCGGTGAATCTGCCGCCCTTAAAAGGGTAGAACAAATAACGGGAAAGAAAGTCACATTTTACAATTGCGATCTTATAGATCGTGACAAACTTGAAACAGTTTTTAACAAGGTACAGATGTACATGCAAAAGAAAAAATGCTATTTAAGAAATATTGATACTTAAACGATTGTATACTTTTTGTTTCAGCATCAAATAGACTGTGTAATCCATTTTGCGGCGATAAAAGCGGTCGGTGAATCGATGCAAGTTCCGCTTCATTACTATCGCAATAATATTATCGGTGCTATCAATTTGCTGGAGGTAAATGGTAATGCATAATTTTTTATGCGCATGTAGAAATTAGAAAATAAAGACAGTAACTTTGTTTCAAGGTAATGAAAGCCGCGGGATGCTTTCAATTGGTCTTCAGCAGTTCTTGCACAGTATATGGAGAACCTAATGAACTTCCAATCACGGAAGATCACCCGACAGGAAATATTACAAACGTATATGGTAGAACAAAATACTTTATCGAGGAAATGCTTAAAGATATATCGAGGGCTGAAAAGGTGTGTCCAAAAAATATTTATAATCGATTGGACGCTATATCAGTAAATTATATATCGAAAAATCGCTAAAAATAAGTTAGTAAACATATTTATGATCCCTTATTTTTACTTGACAGAGTTGGAATATTATTTCCCTAAGATACTTCAACCCAGTAGGTGCTCATCCAAGTGGTTTGATCGGGGAAGACCCGACAAAACCATTTACGAATTTAATGCCCTACATAGCGCAGGTAGCCTTAAGACATAAGCCTGAATTGGTCATTTTTGGGGGTGATTACCCTACAGAAGATGGTACAGGTAAATCTAAATTTTATACTATTCCCTCTTATACAACATTGCAAAAATAAGTTTGGTACATTTACATCTTTTATAGGTATACGTGATTATATTCACGTAATGGATTTAGCAGCTGGCCACGTAGCTGCTTTAAATGCTTTGTACAAGAGGCATTTGAGGTTGAAAATTTATAATTTAGGTACTGGTAAAGGCGTATCTGTACTGAAGTTAATTAAAACTTTTGAGAATGTAACAGGGACGACAGTGCCATACATTATTAAGGATAGAAGAGAGGGTGATATTGTGTCAATGTATGCTAATACAGATTTAGCAGAGAAAGAGTTAGACTGGCGGACTAAATACAATGTTGAACAGATGTGTAAGTGGTAACATTTTCAGTGCACTTTTCACATAGACGTAACATTTTTTAATGCACTGTTTATGACATAGGTGAAGACTTTTGGAGGTGGCAGACAATGAATCCATATGGTTATCGCACTTCAGTGAAGAATGGTATTAATGAACGTGTAAATGGTACATCATAATAATATTTCATTGTTACGGAAGATAATTAATTTGTAATAATGGAAAAACAAACGACGATATTAAACTATTTTTTTTTTAATTTAAAACCAATTTATTACCTTGTTTATATCTACGTCATTGATGCTTTGATTTTCTTTTGTTTCTTCTACTACTGTATATAGCGATAAGTGTTGAAACTTCAAAACTTCAAGACCCCAACTTGTCCATCTAGGAAGTAAGTATCTGGCAAATATTTCTAAACATTTTGGTTCACTTGGTAGATAATCTTTCATAACTTCTACAAATGTAAATAATACTTTTACGTGATTTTAATATATAAATTATTACTGCTTCAATTTTTATTAATTCATTGTTTTACCTGTGAGTGGTGGTTTATGAGAATGTACCGCACTTGGTACACTTATCAACAGTTTACCATCGGGAATATTTATTTTACTCCCATTCATTACGGATCCCAAGACTAGTAATTCATAGGGTTGTTTACCAGGTGCAAAATTAAAATTACATATTGTATTTCCTGTTTGTGTTACCTATAACACAAATGAAATCAAGTTAGGTCCCATCTTGAATTGTATTTTTAAACTACGAAATTCCAGTCAATTTATGTACTCACTTTAACCCAGTACCACTTTGCTCTGTATGTGATGCCCCATGATGGAAATATGTTGTTAAAGATGCTGTGTAGATGGCTAGCAGCATTGGTACACCATATTGCCACAACCCCGTTTGAACGTAACAGTTTCCCAATTGGTATTTTGGCCAACTCCTCATTGTACATCATTTTATAGCTATTTAACATGTAATTATAACCATGATTCATACAATATATAAAACATTTACCATAGTAAAATTGTTATAAACAATAAGAAAATTCTTGAGCATATTAAGGCAACCAGATCTAAATGCTTCCAGAAGTTTATATCAATGTTATTCGATATGTATCTTTTTATGGTGAAAAGTTACATCCAAAAACTTATTTACCCATATGCTGGCTAAATTGAGAACAAGAAAAACTTATACTATTATCAAAGTACTTGTTCTCATTAAATTGTTCACAGAGCTTTCTTTTTTTTTTTATTGGCATATACTGAAGCGTACAAGATCACCTAGCTTCCGAATATTTGACTTTTTTCCGTCTTATGGACTTGTTCCACCAAGGAGGATCCAACACTATAAAATCGTATTGGTCGCTTGGATCCAGCTTTTCCATGATGTCTGTTACATCGTAGCAATAAAATTTACATCTTTCAGGGAAAAGATATTTCATGCCATTTAACTGGGATGCAACAGCAACATCGTTATTGTTACAACCATAAAAATTTCCTTCTTCATTGCTAAACGTGTCCTGATAAAATTTCTGTGAGGCCAAGCGTGCTGCTTCATTATTATCACATGATAAGTTATTAGAGAACAATCCTTCTGCTTTTGCGACTGCAATTATCTTGTTGAACATTTGGTTTATATAATTTATCTGTAAAACAAATTACATTATCCATTATAAGTACTGTTCAATTCATAGTTTTTTTAAATTACTTGTCCTATGATTATTACGTACCTCCTTTAAATCTTCCTCTGGTAAAAGTTTGGATCGTTTTCTTTTTTTGCACCTATTTTGCAACAGAACTCCTTCATGTTGTTCCGATTGAATAATTTGATTTTGTCGTAAATATTGAGAATTTATTCTAAATAGTGTTTCATTAATAATTAGTTTACATTGTGAATTACCATTTTTTACGTTTGTATAAATATTATTAAGATACTCTAAATGAGAAATAATCCATCCATATTCGGTGGAGGTAATTAAGCTCATGATTAATTCAAGTTCATCTCACTACTTGTGCAATTTGGTGCGACTTGAATTTACTTGTTCTAATTATTGTTTATTAGATTCATGCCCATATAACACTGTTCAGGGCAGATGTCGATAAAGAGGGGCTTCCTCTATAGTACAGATACTTGGAGCTAACTTCAAAGCTTAATTATTGTAGCCA
The DNA here is from genome assembly GCA_023838395.1 of Holcopasites calliopsidis. NCBI lineage: Eukaryota > Metazoa > Arthropoda > Insecta > Hymenoptera > Apidae > Holcopasites > Holcopasites calliopsidis. Next base: position 1,902,948 of record JALHAQ010000011.1, read on the forward strand.
TGGTAACGATAGCATGAAGTCAAAAGATGGAAAGTTGCTAAATAGGTTAAAATTGAACACTGTTTTTCGTGATAATTGTTATATTTTTCAACGTTGAAAGATATACAAATTTAATGTGATTTGTATAGTTGTGGGAGGAGTAGGTGAATTTGTTATTTATTGTAAAATAAAAGCAATATTTAAGGAATAAAAATGAGGATTGCTGTGGAGGGATGTGCACACGGAGAATTAGATATTATTTATGAAACTATTCAAGAAATGGAGAAAGCCGACGGAAAGAAAATAGATTTACTTATTTGTTGCGGAGATTTTCAATCAACGAGAAATAAAAGCGACTTAAATTGTATGGCTGTACCTGATAAATATAAGGATATGTGTACGTTTTATAAGTAAGTTATGCAGTTGTACTGTTGTAGTATAAAGATAAAAGAACTTGCTAAGGAAATTAAATTATATTTCCATTCCATCATTTTAATTAAAAGTTTCATTTGTATAGAATTCATGTAATTGATACGATATATCTATATGTTGCAGATATTATTCTGGAGAAAAAATTGCTCCTGTGTTAACAATATTTATTGGAGGGAATCATGAAGCTTCGAATTATCTTCAAGAGTTACCATACGGTGGATGGGTAGCGCATAATATTTTTTATTTGGGATACGCTGGCGTTGTTACAATAGGTGGTATTAGAATCGCTGGACTTTCCGGCATTTATAAAAGCCAGCACTGGTTGCAAGGACACTATGAGAGACCTCCATATAATGATCACACAATTAGAAGCGTTTATCACATTCGGAATTTAGAGATATTTCGATTAAAGCAGGTAATATGCTTGTAATTTTTCAGCATGGTTTCTATTAAAGAACCAGCAGTCACTTGTGCTTATTTGCAGCTCACTGGTAATATTGACATTTTTTTGTCACACGATTGGCCATCAGGTATAACTAAATATGGGGATGAAAGGGTTTTATTAAAGGGGAAGCCTTTTTTCAAGTAAGTTTAATGAAAAGACTTTTAATTCAATATATAATGTCTTTTGTTAATATGACTATGTTCTTTTTTTATTATAGAAATGATATCGAGAATAACAAGCTTGGTAGTCCACCAAGTATGGAACTTTTGCAACATCATTGTCCAAGCTACTGGTTTTCCGCTCATTTGCATTGCAAATTTGCAGCTCTTGTTCCTGGAAACGGAGGAACAAGAGTAACCAAATTCTTAGCACTAGACAAATGTCTTCCAAAACGGAAGTTCCTTCAAATATTTGAATTAGAGCACAATACAGATTTGCCATTGAAGTTGAATTACGATTTAGAGTGGTTAACAATACTGTATTTAACGAATCATTTATTAAGCGTCAAAAGTGGAACTCATTACATGCCTGGTCAATATGGTAACCAGAGATGGACGTTTACACCAACCGTAGAGGATAAAGCAAGGGTTTTGAAAAAATTTAATTGCAATTTAGAAATTCCTTTGAATTTTGTACAAACTGTAAAAGCGTATAGCCCTGATGCTGCAGATGCTTCAGTTGATCCACCTCGATTGATAATAAACGACCAAACTACTCAATTTTGCAGCACCTTGGGTATAGATGATCCATCTGTTCTATTGGAATTCACGGGTAACACAAAAGAATATAAATCAAATCAATTGTTGATGGAAACATCATCTGAACAAATATCGAGTAGTCATGAAATTGATATTTCATTCGATGAAGATAATGTTTTAAGTTCCACTTTTGATGACAATTTAGCTGGTGATTCAATGAATCAAACATCGTCCATAAACTTATCTTCTAAAAGTATTAATGAAGAACAAGAGTCAGAAATAAGTAGTACTAGAGATGCAATGGATGGAAGTCTAAGTAGTGTATCATCATCAGTAAATATAGACTGTACAGATGGTAGTGAGTATTAAATGATTACTTGATGATAATCTGTAATTCTATTAACTACGAATTAAAGTGCTATGTATGGTTTGTTTCAGATAATGCTCATTCTGCACAAATTGAGCCAAATTGCAAGAAGTTTAAACGACGGAATTATTCTATATATTCTAATACACTGTAACTTTAGTCAAATGTTTTAATGTGCAATGATGATATTGGGAATGTCTAATTTCCACTCAAAAGTATCTTGTATGTACATACATACTTGGCGAAATTGTAAATTGAGATGACGTAGAAATTTTATATTTATACAGGAATTATACATATTTTATTGCCCTTTGTGAATGGAATCATTGTCTGTACAAAAATCATCAATTATATGTATTAATATTTTTTCTAATAAACGCCAAACAATTTACCACTTGCTTTTTCTTTATTATGGAAATGTTTAGTTCAAGCCTTGAAGTGGCCCTTAATGACAATGTATACCCACATAAACAAGGATCATCGTAAAGGTTAGACAACAGTAAGGTTAAGAAACTGTAAACTTCGTACACAGTGGCATCGATGTTTAAGTGTAGAATTAATTATTTTTAGAAATAATTTGCACATTATATAAATGCAATGATAGGAAAGTAAAATGAAAATATTGAACTGTAGATAATAAAAAAAATGGATAAATTAACAATTATTTCGGGAACATTGTTCCTCGCTGCAGATGTATTTGCAATTGTTAGCCTTGCGATGCCCGATTGGATTATCACCGACGTTGGTGGTGAGTGATTATGTTATATTTTTCCTTTGCTGATATTTTATAATAATTGCGACAATTTTTTAGGAGATACAAGGCTAGGACTAATGTGGTCATGTATGACCTTATACAATAGGCCGCAAATTTGTTATAGTCCAGACTTGCAGCCAGAATGGTTTATGGCTCTTGTTTGCATTTTCGTTGGCTGCATCCTAATAACAGCCACTATAATATTATTAGCAAGTTCTCATTGGGATCGTAACGTTATACCCTACGCAAGATGGGTAGGCTTCACAGCCAGTAAGTACCATATTATGAAACAGGGCTCTTATTTGTACTATTGAGATTACAATTTTTTGTAGATTGAAAGTAAAGAAAAAACTATGTTTTAGTGGTGCTGTTTTGTTTAGCAGCAGTAATATTTCCAATGGGCTTTCACATCAATGAGATTGGCGGGCAACCGTATCAATTACCAAATTCGCACCAAGTTGGTATTTCATATATTCTTTTTGTTTTAGCATTATGGATTACAGTAATTTCAGAATTATTTGCTGGTAAAGTGTGTTTGCCACATTTTTAGCAGCTTACATTTTCTGAATGTATCTCCTGTATGTTTTTTATATTGTTAATTGGTAGTGCATATTTCGGAAGTTCCCAGACAATATAACATATTATACAATACGTAGCAAACCTATTAAATACTAAATATAATTGGTGCACATAATGTGATTAATTGTCATGTATGTATTACTATTAAACAATGTAATAGTAATATTAGTGGAGGCTATATGTATTCTTTATTTATTGAAATTTATTATTCCATTTGTGAGTTCCACGATTTTCAAATCTATTATGATTAAAGGGAGTAATATTATAATAACATATAAAATTGCCTGTATATATTCAGAGTAATAAATATTTTTTTAATAAATGAAGATCAAGTTATTATAACATATATACATATTTTTATTGATTTGTATAAATTTGGGATATTTATCTATATATGTATGTATATACGTGTGTGTGTGTGCATATACATAAATATATATTTACATTTCCGCAGAAAGTATTACTTTTCTAAGAGTACTTTCTTATAAATAGTTTGAAAATAAGTTGTTTTGCAATGGGACTGAATAATTCTGCTACATGATTAAAAATTAATGTTCATGTTTACATTGTATATATATGTATATGCTTTATTATATTTAAAGCCCAAGCAGCGAAAAAAAGATTTGTTGAAGGACAAGAACAGGATAGTTACAAAATTATATTGGCACTGACCCAATGCAAAACAAAATTATACTTAAAACCAATTTAAAGCATTAGTTTGTATATATTTAACATAGTCTCAGCAATAAGTATCTTAAAATAATTTAAGTATTTTAATAATAAAGAAAACAATGCAATTAACCACTTCTGGACCGAAGTTCACATTTTTTAAATTAATCCACTCATTAATCTTATTACAAAAACTAGAAGATATTTCTTTACATGTTTTAACACGTATAGAATGAAAATAGACAAGCATATTTTTCTTTTTTTCCTTTTCTTCTTTCTTAAAGAACCATAATTATAGATGAAAATATTGACACATACACAGTAGTTTTGTACACACAATTCGTTTATACAATTATTTTCATCGGTAATGTTAGTGCTCCATCTTACCAATTATCTCTTTGAGTGAAAAATTACTTTTCTTTCTCCCAATTTCTATTCTACTTACACGATTTTAGTATGGCATGGAGGACTTTTGCAGAAAATATGTGGCTTTTTATTTTCGCTGCAACCAAAAAGTATGCTAAAAAAATGCATGCACAATATTGTAAACAAATAATTGGCAAGTTGGTGTACGTCTATATAATGGCGCGGAAGATTATATACAAAAATAACTTAAGGCATAAGATGCATCCTTCTTCAGATACATATATAAAATTTGCATATCATAGAAATTTTGTCATTAAAGTAGAAAAACCTTTTCATATTTTTGCTCCTTTTCCTATAAGCTTATCATGTATACTCTTTTTTTTATACAATTTATACTCATAATCAGAATAAGATATGTACAATTTCGTTAAAATGTAATGTGTTAGCGCTTATTAACTTCAATAGAACTATGAATGCTAAAATCAAAACTCTTATTTAACTTCAACTTTAACTACATTTTATTTCTCGTACCAAGAAAACTATGCATAAAACTCGTAACAACAATCTTCTTACAAATACTTTATGGAAGTATAGCATGTTAAAAGGAAATACTTTTCTATTTTCGTATGATATCGATTAATAAACATTCTCTCTGTATTTAGATACAAATATTAACAAGAACCACAAATCTGTAAAAGCTATATCTTGAACTGCCTGTTTAGACTCATAATATAGATTTACCAATATGATTAATTAATTAATAATGCTTTTCGTTTTAACGTGCTTTACCACTATTCGATTGATTATTTCCAATAGTATCGCATCTTCGATAGTATAGCAAGTATGGAACTCTAGGAGGTGTAGGTTTTAATACATTACTTTCAGAAACTCCTTTTAGCGAACTATCGTCATACCTGACCCAACCACCGTATCCAACGTGAAAAGCATCTGTAACGTAGTGTCCTTTTGTTGCTTCTTTTCCATCGTGGTAAGTGACTGCAAACAGTTTATAATGCTTTTGCTTTGGATTCAGTTTCTTCACAGCGTTTGGCGATAAGAATTCTGCAACAAGTAAATTTAATAATTCAGTACACTCATTATTAAAAATGAACGGTGCAAGTGTTATAACCCGAGGAACAGCAATTAATTAAAGCTATCTACTTACTACTATCTAACTTCAGATCAATCGGAAACTCCACACTTTTCACGATTTTTGAACAGCCGTCGAGTTTGTAGTCAAACCATTTTAGATGAAGTATCAGAATGACAGGCAATTCTTCCAAGGTAACTTGCTTCCAAGCCTCTATTTGTTGTTTCGTTTTACTACACGTCATTCCTTCTAGCTGATCTTTTCCGACGAGGATTTCGAGTGCACCTTTCACGGATTCCGCTTTCTGATGGGAAAATAATATTTTATCAGTATCTTATTACATCGCAGTATTATGGTGGGTTTATAAAAGATAATTACTTCAATATCAAGTTGCAATGTGAAGAATGGTTGAACGTTATCGGTCGGTTGTTCCCCAGCTCGCGATACTCTAGATCTTAATTGCCCTCGAAATATATCAGATAGTGGTGTTCTTCCAAATTCAGTACATCGTGTAATAGAACCCTTATTTTTTGGACCCATCACCTACAACTCGAACGTTGATATTAGTATTTCTCCTCGATAATCACTTACTCTATTATTCAATGAAACTAAAGATATTATTACCTTCCATTCTTCTTCTCCATTGTTATAATTTACATTACTTTCAATAGTGGTTGTTATAACTTGGTCATTACTTACTAATTTAATAAGCTGAAATAAGCAATCGTAATAATTATATGGTGTCCATATGATTTAAGTTAAGACGAATATAAATGTAATAATCATACTTCGAGCATTTCGTCATTGATACCATTCAGAAGGCACGAAAGAAATTCTTCTGCGTCCTCCTGTCGCCCTTCTACAGAAAATACACCAGCAGCTGATGTATTTTTCAACATTGTATATACATACGAAGGTTCAAAGGCCACTCCACTTTGTATATCTACTACTGTATCTTCTCCTCGTTTATTCGCCCTATCCTTTCTAGCTAATCGTGCACCATCCGATAATGGTGTAAATTCGTGTACAAATCTTATCCTGCGTGGCAAAAGTCAATCAAACGGTATTCGAAAGATGTATATAAACATGCACATTACATTACTTACATGTTATCAATGAGCGGTGTGGAAGACATTTTGCTCGGGTTCTTAGAATGTGGTAGAGCCATTAGAAGATTATAGAAAGGTGGACAAGCCAGCAAAGCTTGCAGTATACTATTAATGTAACAATAATTGCTACGATTTGTTAATCCTCTGGGTAACAAACTCACAGTTTGTTTATCCATCTGATAATTTAATAAGAACTCTGAAAAGAAAATAGAAATTTGACAACATTATGATGTACAAAATGTTTGTATCGTTTAGTTTTATTGAAATATTACTCACCACCCATTCTGAAAGCAATGGGATCATTAAAGCGACTTTGCATTGATTCTAATTGCGGACTTTTACTTTCAGCTGCAATGCCTTGCGAGTTTGATGAAACATTCTCATTCGAAAAAATCGGCGTACAGTTGTGCTGATCTTTCTCTAATGCTTGTGATTGAACTTTTGATGCCACGTTATTTTCCGTGATCGGTAATGGATTAATACGTGCTGTTGGTTTGTAATTTAATGCGGATGATTGCGGTTCTGCGCTACCTTTTTTTAAAATACTAGCCCAGGAAATGCTAGAGGAAGCTGGAGACGATGTAGTAGATAAAGTGGATGGGATGCTGGCAGTAGTAGAATTATTTGGTGTTTTAATAACTGTTTCATCTGGTATAATCTTTATAGGGGTATCTTCTTTCTGTGCATCAGTTTCATTTTTAGGAATTGGTTTGGGCATTGTTTTAACAACGGTGGTTTTAATACTGGAAACAGTTTCGTTTTTGTATTCTTGATCTGCTTCTCCATTTTGTTTCACTTCAATGCTACTATTAATATTTACGCATGGTACGTCACTTTTCTCAGCCCCGTTGCAATTATCATTTACAGTAGATACAATATTGTGTTCTATTTTAACATTAACAGGGGGTACTTTACCATTCGCGTTCACATTTTTTTTACTGGCAGTATTTTCGTCCGCATTATCAGTGGATTGCTCTACCTTACTGTTGTTCACAGTTATTACCGTAGTAACTATATTGGTCTGCGAAGAATTATCTTCTTCGTTTACTTGATGAAAAGGTTGTTTAACAGGCGTGTAAACGTTTTGCACTCGTTTATCGTGAGACTTTGCAGATTGTACCTTTGTACATTCTTGACTAGGTTGAGAAAGTATAGGCGTCGTTTGGCGAACACATCTCATATTTCCCGATGGGTGATGGTATTGAGGATATCCATAAGCTGGAGGTTGTGCATGAGGATGCGTACTGGTATGTGTATGCAGATTTGGTTGATATATAGCTAACGGAGGATAGTGAACATGACCAGAGAACTGTTGCTGTTGCGTTTGGTCTGGGTACATAACAACAAACGATAATGGTGGATGAAATTGTCCTTGCTCTCCCATATATCCTGGTTGCATTTCACCTGTAGGATTTATTCCACGATTGAAGTTATCCCTCCTCATTCCTCTTCCCCGATTATTCCTTCTAGTATTTTCTCTGTTAGAACTAACATCATGAATTTCACCTCCAAGATTATATCCAGGATGGGAATAAGTTATTGCAGGCATGAATGGTTGTATATGGGCATCCGTTGGAACAGGATAAATAGGTGGTCCCTGCCAGTCGCTGCACATTATTTGTTGCGTATACGAAGGTGGTGGTGGCATAGCTAAATAAAAGACAAAAGTTTAATAACATAAAGACCCACTAGTATTTCAATCAATGCTAAAATAGAATCTTATGAATAATTTAATTCCAGAATAATTACCATTGTGATACCACTGATTATGAAGTTGTTGAATTTCTGTTGCAGAAGTATTTATGTCGCTATTGCTTTCAACTATATCCCATGGTAATTTTAAACTATCATTTGCGACATTTGATCTCAAAATTCCTATCAAATGATTTTTATCATTTTCATTTAAATCATGCAAATCCAAGAACTGGAAATCAAGCTGGAACCAAATGGAATATGAATTAAAGTTTAATGTATTTATAAAATAATATTGGATTATTCTGTGTAATAGAATCTTGCTCATAGAAAGACAAAAATGGTCTTTATTTGTATTATAGAGATTATCTTATATATAATAAATGTATAATATATGAACAAATTTTAGGTCAATCAATAAAGTGTCATTACTGTTAGTTCATATTTTTGATTCTTCCTTATTACAAAATTAGTCAAATGCGTATTACTGCAGCTTTAAATAAATATGAATGACTTGCTATCAAAGACCATGCACGAATTATGTACAGAAATTAAAATTAATTTGGATTATAATAGTTGACGTAATTTTTAACAATATTGTAGAATGCAAAATATATATGTTTTCAAGATTGTCGAACAAATATATATATATATATATTTTTTTAATACTACATTTCATTACAATCATTCTATGATCAATAATAGCTTCAACTTTATCGTGTAACCATAAGCTTAACCTTAGATTACACAACAACCAAAGAACTGTTTAAAATAATGACAGTTTCCTATGTCGTATTAAGCGAATATTCGTACAGATATATCGTACCTCATTTCGAATATCCATGGTTAAATCCACGCACCGTATAAAACATTAAAAATAATACCAGCACAGAAACATGAGGCTCCGGTGATTTGTATCGGCAATAAAAAGGCTGGACAGTGATATTACCAATTTTGTTTTCTTACTTATGCGGAGACTGTAAGGAATATGCACTTAATTGTGAAAGCACAATGTCTGTAGTATGTTTTGTGCAACAATAAAATAGGGAAGGGGAGTACAAACTGTTAACAAATTACACAATACGAATGATCATATTTCGGCAGTTGTATGGTTAAAATGGGCCAAGCACGTTGCTCCACTGCTGCTTCTTCTGTTCGCAAGATTGGCGTCGCCACCATCATTACTGGTGTTTTATCAGGGATATCTGTGCCTTTACTTTTTATATTGGCCAACATGATTAATTCGAACTGTAATTACGTTGGAAACGCGCATTAAATCGTCATTGTATCGGCGTTTTTAAATTTTTATAACTTACATTGGGATTTGTGATTGTATTTTGCATTTTACAGAGTTCTAAATGTTATGTACATATTTTTAATATTGTTTGAATGTCATGTACTGATTCTTGTAGTTACAATTGGCTCGTAAGTCGATTCGATTTTAAATAAACAAATAAATGAAAAAGAAAAGCATTGCATAATTTCCTATACATAAATTTAAATTTGTTATATTATTTCTTTTAAGGCAAAAAAAAAACATTTTTTATTTTAAACCACTATTGATGGTCGGTATATTGAGGCACTAGCAGTTTCAAGCAGTTTTTGATAGGTGGTATCACTGCCAATGCATCAAGCTAAGAGCCTCGGCTACAAATTGGTAAAGTTTGATAACAATTGCACTTCTGGTTTACTTGTTATAAACAATTAATTGTTAGGGAATATTGTTAAAGATTACTCATAAAACAGAATTGGAAATCATTTAATTCTCATATCACGTGGCTCGTTCGATTCTAGGCTACAACTAGAGGCCTCATTTATTAGAAAGTTTTACCTAGAAGCGGAGAAAACTGTATCTGTTTGCAAGATTAATGTTGACGCACCGACAATTATTATGGTATTGTTAAACAAGGACAGCGATTTTGTTTGTAATCGATAGACATATTAATATAAAATGTCTACTCCTTCGTTGAGTCGAAACTTCCGAAACGTTTAAAGAATTTAATCGTTATTATTTCATGGAGACAACGATTTACGATTAAACAGATTTCGTTTGTAAGTACTGACTCTTTTTTCAAATAATTACTGATTATATTATGAAATATTGAACAACGGACTTGAAATATTCCTTTCAGTAGTTATATGCGTTTATTAGATAAAATATAAGAAAAACGTTGAAAACTCCGATTGAGTAGAGTCAAATGATCTTTCATTTGAATTAGTCAACCCTTTAACGCTCAGATCCCTAAATAGTTATTGCGAAACACAAGAAAAAAACATGAAGAAATGCAGAATTTATTTTTAGAGGGAATACTTGAGGAAGTACTTGAATCTCTTAGTCTAAAACGTTGAGATTTGCTTTCCTACTAGTAAAACTGTAGGTACCAAAATTTACTGTAGTTTTAATGTTGCATCGGTGTAATACTGAGAATCAAAGGGTTAATTAGAATCTACTGTAATTACAATTCAGGATCGTGCTATTACGGAACAATCGATTTAAAACTAAATCGTAATATATTCTTATAATATTTGAAATTCGCCTGACAATGGCTATTTAGAATACACGCGATAACGGTGGAGGAAAAAATAGACAAGTTTTTTTGGAGCCCTACGCTTCCTGAGAGAATCGAAAGTCTGGTTATAATTTTTGCAAGGATAATAGAACACCGGTCATTAACGTGTGCAAGTAATTCCTATTAAGCGAAGCAAAGAATTGTAAATATTCATTTCGACAGCTGTTCGGGTAATTTCGATAATACCAATGTTTCCGAACTCCGAGTCGCAGGCAAGACCAAGGTGAACGATCGCGGCGCGCGTCCTTTACACTTCGGTCGTCGTAGCATGCGGACGTGTCATAACAAATGGTGCGTAATACACTTTACTTACGCGACGCTACATATTTATTCTCGGGCTTCACTCTACTACCCTGTACACTCGTTTACCTGTTTTAATTAATTAATACGCGATTAATTAACAATCGGAATAGATTAAATAGTTTTGCGACAATTAAAGAATATGTGTGAATCGAATATTCTATTCGATCATTCGATTAACAACATGGCCGTCGCTAAATAGTTTCGACTGCGGCCGCGCTAAAATTTTTATGCGATCGGCCGTCGCTAAAATTATTACGCGATCGGCCGTTGCTAAATCTCTTTATTAACAGAACAGTTGTAACTATTCTATTAGAAGTTACTATTAGTCCATATAGTCCATCGGTACAGGGAACGAGGAAAATTTTTGTCGAAATTGAATTACGAACACCGCCAAGGTTACGGTGAACGAGCGGGGTGCGGTGTCATTTACACTTGGGTCGTTGTAGAGTACGGGCATGTCAACAAGCGGTGCGTACCGACGCGACGGCACGTATCCATTCTTCGACTTCACTTTATCACCACGTACGCTCGTTTACTTGTTATAATTAGCTAATACGGGATTAATTAGCATTCGTTTTAGCATCTTGGAAGTAGATTGAATAGTTATTCGAGATTCTTTTGTCGGTGGCTTGCATATACGATCGAGGGCGAACGCGTCTTTTTCTTTGGTAGCGACGGCCATGTTAGGTTCGATACGAAGTTAATTAACGAATTATCGAAACTTTTTGGAATTACTTGAACAGTTCTTTCGGTCTTACTGTGCATTATTGATTGAGTATTTGGATTTCACAAAAGTTAAAGAATACGTGCATTGTATTAGAAGCTTCATTCGGTTAACGAGCCGACGGCTTTGCGAATGCTAATACACATTTACTTGTTCTTTTTGCTAACATCTCCCCCGTTTTTCTTGCAATATAATAGCTACTGTATCGCGATTTCTTGAGTTTGTTTTTCTTTTGCTACAGGTCTGGTATAGGAGGAATCGAAATTGAGGTGTAGATTGAGTGGAAAAGAACATATAATAATCCAGCTGCATAGGGTAACAAAGAAAGTACTATGCTGGTGAATTGGTATCAAATTAATTAACATATTTACTCATGTGTATAATCTTGTTATTTATAAATGTGTTTTTTTACAATTGGACTTTGGCAATGAGTGATACATCACTCATATACATTTCACGAATAACGATGTGTAAATTCAACAGTACAATCGAGTGAATGGATATCTCAAAGGTTTTAACGAAAAACAGTTGAAATATTCATGTACCACTGTATTTCGGTCGATTTTGCTTTGTAGCTTCGTTATTGTTTTCCTCGGCACTGTTATTATTTCTATGCCTGGTCGCAAGTACGGCCAAGTCGTATTTTCGCCGCAAGACTCGCCGCGTGCCGCGTAGTTGTAACCTTGCCCTTGATGCATGGTAGTTTCCGAGTTTTTATTTATACACAAGCAGTATTCCGAGAATTTGTACTAACGCGACACAGTTCATTGATAGGGACACGAATATGTTTGAAACTTTGACAACGAACATTCACGGTACAGTTTTCATAAATGTATCACATTACCTACAGTCTTCAATATACTAATATGAAATGACAGGGTTTTAAAAGATTCATAAATACTCAGAAGTATTTGAATCTAAATAATAATGTTATTTCTGCATTGATAGAAAACATATCAGTATTTCCTCAACAGACGACGAGAAGGAGAAATAAGATGCAAATCTCTGTCGATTTATTTGTTCCCCCCCAACCCGCCTTTCTAGCATCACCTACTCCAGTGATCAGGACGATCATCGGGCAATGCTGCATCAGTCAACGATGTAAGTATCTTTATAGTTTACTAATCCTTTCTTTTTTTAATAATCTTTCGTTTTCATCATCTAGAATTAATTGTAAGAACAAATGAGTAACCAAATTCGTTCCTTTTATGTTTCAGCGGGTTCGGTTCGTCGGTATTTGGACAATTTTGGCGATCGCCCGCGATACGATCGGTAGAGTTAGTGTTTGATCCGTTCAAGTTTTTTCTTGTATCGAGTCAGTGAGTTCGCCGATGTTAAATATTAAGCGGTCGCGACAGGACTCTGTTTTTTTTTATCGTTTCGGTATTAGAGTCATGTGTCCTGCTCCTGTGATCGGGCGATCATCGGGCATGCTGCGTCAGACAGCAACGTAAGTATCATCATAGTTTCTTCACCTTTTTTTTTTAATAATCTTGCATTTTTATTATCCAGAACTAATTGTATGAACAAATCAGTAACCAATTTCGCTCTTTTTATTTTCCAGTGGCTTCCAGTTCCTCTATGGTTCTGGTGGTTGGCAACTTTTGGTGATCGCGCGCAATGCGATCGGTAGAGTCAGTGTTTGATCCGTTTGAAGTTCTTTTGCATTGCTTTAGGAGCGCAGCCGCTCTGAGTCAAGTTAGATTTAATAATGGTATGCGATATTAGAGTCAGTGAGTGTATCGATTACAAGTGTCAGATTTAGTAATGATACGCGATATTAGAGTCAGTGAGTGCGTCTACTACAAGCTGTGATCAGGACGATCATCGGGCAATGCGGCACCATCCTACAACGTAAGTATCTTCATAGTTTATTAATGCTTGTTTTTTTTAATAGGCTTGAATTTTTATTATCGGGCTTCAACTGCGATAACGAGTTACAAATGAGGTTTCTTTCAATATGTTACAGCAGCGTCCCTGATGACTTCCCACAGCATCCCTGGTGGCTTCCCGGAGCATCCCCGATGACTTCCCACGGCATCCCTGGTGGCTTCCCGGAGCATCCCCGATGACATTCTGCAGTATCATCGCATGGGTAGAGTGAGTACCCCAGTATTGGGCACTTTAAGTTCCTCCGGTCACTCAATCATGCCGCAGGACGAAAGGTCCGAAACGGCACGGGTGACTGGTTGTATTACGTAGAATTTTTGCCAAGCACAGTGACCGTGGGTATATGCAAATATACTCATGGGTAGTAACATTTCATTGTTTTATATTAGATGAGGCTAGGTCTTCTTGTACTACGCGTTTTTCATATTTTAGTAATATTCAATTCGGGATTTAGTATAAAAGAATATTTATTCCTGATAATTAACAGGAATCCCTCTCAATTGAAAAATATCTTTACCAAGTATATTTTCACTATTCGAGTATTTGATCGAATAAGTATGAAATAATTAGTTAAATGCATAGTGACGTTGAATATTAAATGAAATGACATGAATATTGAAGTTAGTTTTTAATGCTGAAGTCGGATACCCTCCGACTTCGTTCATAATTGTAACTATTGCACAATGATAACATCTACACATATTATTATTGCTGTGGTAGCGACAATGAGTATATCTTGTCTTCGACTTTTGCCGCGTGTCAATTTGTTCTCTGCGTATCGGAATTATCGAATAACTGAGTTTATTCGATATCCATACCAGAATCTTTAGCGTATAAAGACATCGGTATCTCGTTTTCTCTTGCGACGCATAAATCGAACAAAATGTACAAGAAGACAATTCGCGACGGGTAGTTTTCGAAGTCAAGGCAGCAATCTTAACACCAAACTGGCGTTTTAGACGAAATGCCTTGATGACGGGAACGCCCGAGGATGTTTTAATTAACTTGTTCAATTTTTTCGAGTCTTTTTCTTGTTCAGAATTCTTGCATAATGAATTAACGTAGACTTATTTGAATATCCTTTTACAATAGAGTCATTGATTTGCTTTTTCAATAAATTAGAGTCATTCAGTTAACTTTTCGATAAAGTAGAATCATTAAATTTTCATTTCAAATAAAGTAAAGTCATATTGATCAAATGTTTAGCCCGTTACAAAAAGGTTTATGTATTAATCACTTTTTTAGATGAGGATTTTCAGGTTTAACCCCTTCCGTGTTCACTGCCTCGATCCCATTCACGTGCCCAGGTGCTACTTGATTGGGAAAAAGGCGGTGGGCATGATGACCCTAATTTTTAAGCTAATCATGTGTTTTTGGCGGCTGGCAATGCATTGGTGTATCGTGCACGACGTACATTCCGCATTGTGTGTGTGGTTAGGCTGTGGATTTGCGTCGTTTCGTTTGAAATAGTAATTAGTAGCTTCACTGTTCAATTCAATCACGAATGTACCGCATTCGTATTCTTTGAACATCCAATTGTTGCACAAACTGTGCCATTCCTTACAAATATCTCTCCATTCCTTAGAAATAAATTGCCACTCATTATAAATATATTGCCGATACCTCGGGTAGTTTATTAACTTTTTAAAACGTTGATCTGCCTTTTATCGCGAGAACGCAAAGATCCCAGGCATTGTCAGTCGATTTCAGTGAAATGGTACGTACCTTAGAGTGTGTTTGATGTATGCTCGCGCTCGGGTGTCGGAGGCGTCCCGGGACGTCCTCCCTAGTGTAGGTCCCTGCACCCGGGCGTTTGTGTGAGAACCGTGGAGCGTATGCTTTTTTTGGTGTGTGTGCTTTGCCATTTTTAAATATAGGGTGAGGTAGGATAGGTAACTTACCGTCTGGTGTGTGTGTTAAATATAAGTAGGTAGGGCCGGGCAGGTTGACACATTCTCTGATCGGGTAGGCCCACTTTTTCGCGTGTTCAACCTGTTTCAGGAAATCTGAGATTGAAAAGTCAAGTCTTAGCTGGGCGCGAGCGAAGAATGCGTTCGCCTCTGGCTTTGCACATTGACTTTTCGAACTCCACCCGCGGTCGCGGTCGCGTATTAGGCCCCGAAACGAATTCGCATTCAGGCTCGAGACTGCTCGTGTGCACGAAGAACGATTCTTGAATTTAATCGTTAATTTTGCTATTTTCTGCAATGGCATCTTTTACGATTATACTCGGTCGTGATTCGTCCACGGGTGTTCCATCTAGATCCGCGTTTTCACATTTTTATTTCACCTTTGTATGTTTTTCCTTGGTTTCCGAATAGAGTCTCGAGCTTAGACTAAGTTTCAGTGGGCATCGCGCCCGAAAAAAAGAAGAGGCCACTGGCCGAAGAGGCCCGGCAAACTGCCACTCAAGAGGGCAACTACTAATGGCTCTGCATTCTCAAAGAGAATGGAGAGTCATTCTCTGTTACTACTTTGTCACTGTGCTTGATTTAGCTGCATGTAGTAGTATTTTCAGCTTGGCCCGTTGCGGCCCAACGACCCCTGGGCAATAATCGCGTTTTTATTAGAGTCGCGCAAAATTTGAGAACGGGTTGAATTAGAGTTGCGAGACATGAAACTCGGATTTTTAATTAGAGTCTCGAGATATTTGATTTTCGCGTATTCTTAGAGTTGCGGCCAAGTTCGCGGATTTTTAGGTAGAGTTGCGATTGCTTCGATTCTTCGGTTTTGCAGTAGAGTTGCGAAACATATGAATATCGCGTTTTTGTTAGGTAGAGTTGCGCATAATAAATCTCTTCACGGTTTTCCTTAGAGTTGCGATGAAATAGAAATCGCGTTTGATTTAGCGTTGCGACTGAAATATCGCGTTTGTCTTTGCAAATTCGTTCTTCTCAGATTTTAGTTTTGTACTAGCTTCCAATTCTTGCGGCAACTGCATTTGCCCATTTCTTATCATATCTAATTTTCTCAGATAATAGTATAGTAACTTCCAGTTAAATTCTCAGAGAATTTTCAGTTTAACTTTATTGAATTACTTTGTTAGGGTCACTCTTAAATGTTAGTGTTGCGAGACAATTGCATCGCGAGTTCCAGATAGCGTTGCGTTTAACAAAGATCGCGTTTTTAATTAGAGTTGCGAACATAAATGCCCAATTGCTCCTATTTTGGAGCACGTACCTGTGCCACATGGACAGTGGCACATCATCGGCAGCCAAGGACCACGGCTGCAACCGCCCCCCCTCCCCCTTTAGAGTTGCGTTTTACTAAATTATTGGTGCATAGAGTATAGAGTTAGTATTTTATTAGTGTTGCGTCGAATCGCGAATTTGCTAATATTTCATTTGTGTTTTTGTATTAGAGTTTAATTTGTTGAATTAGAATTTCCTTTTGCTATTGATATTTGAAGCACCACTCGCGTTTAATTAGTGTTGCGAAAGATAATTTTCCACTCACGGTTTGAACGAGTGGACTTGTCGGTAGCCCTTCTGGCTACCTATTCCTTTTTGTTTGAATCAGATTTGCAAACCCAATTCCCCAATTGCTCCTAGCTGGGAGCGTGTTCCTGAGT
Source organism: Holcopasites calliopsidis (assembly GCA_023838395.1). Classification (NCBI taxonomy): domain Eukaryota; kingdom Metazoa; phylum Arthropoda; class Insecta; order Hymenoptera; family Apidae; genus Holcopasites; species Holcopasites calliopsidis. The sequence goes on from JALHAQ010000011.1 coordinate 1,920,186, forward strand.
CACCTGGATGGTGGCATGTTCCTGAGCCACCTTGATGGTGGCACATCATCGGCAGCCAAGGACCACAGCTGCATCCGCCCCATTCCCCCTTTAGAGTTGCGTTTTACTAAATAATTGGTGCATAGAGTGTAGAGTCAGTATTTTATTAGCGTTGCGTCGAATCGCGAATTTGCTAATATTTCATTTTTTTTTATTAGAGTTTCCATTTGCTATTGATATTTGAAGCACCACTCGCGTTTAATTAGTGTTGCGAAAGATAATTTTTTCCACTCACGGTTTGAACGAGTGGACTTGCTGGTAGCCCTTCTGGCTACCTATTCTTAATCATTGTTCTTTTCTTTCAGCATCTTTTTCTGTCTCGATAGTCTGTTGCTGGAAATACTGATAAAAACTTGAATATACATGATAGAGTTGTAATTAAAGTTTGTAGAATTGACAATGAATCTATCTATTCATTGTATAATATATCTAATTTGTAGAGTCAATTCATAGACGGTACTAGTGACTGTTCGTCGACAGAGATTTGTTCTTAGATTTTTGCTTCAATCGTTGTACGTTTATTTTCACTTTTTTTTTTAGTAGAGTAAATTGTTACAATTTGTCTGATCTGCTTGTGCAGAAATCAAAACTCACTTGCGATATCCGTCCATGTTCATAAGAATCCTTGCAAGAAAAATGTTCTTGACTGTAGTTGGGACTGGCCATGGTGATAATAAAAGTATTGTATCATGTTTTCGCGTAATCGTCTGCTGCTTCTTATTCGTAGAAGCAAAACAGAATAAATGCAGTGAAACGTGATTACTTTCAATTCTGAGGTTTTGATTAAACAGAGTTTACATTAAATTATTGTAGCTTGTACAAAGTTATCCGACTACTAAGAAATAAGCTATGGGAACCAAATTCCCTCTCGTTTTTTTCTTGGTATGGCTATGCTTAGATTGATACTAGATTCATTTTATATTTAAAATACCTACTAAATACAGTCGTAGCTTCAAGTTTGATAAAATATTGAGAATGCTGATGCTAATAAAGGTAGTGAGAGAAAGTATCACCTTGGCCAAAATCCAATTACCAATTTGTCATGTCGTTATTAATAGACTGTGGATTTTTGTGCTAATTCGAATTTTTGTTAACATAGTAAAAAAAGTAGAGCTTTGGTAGGAAATTATTTCACCTACCAGGTATCATAAAACGCTATATAATTTGAATAATTTGTATATTTATTCATATTAAGTGCATCCTGTGGAACTTTGCACCATTCAATTTTCTATAAATGCATAAAAGTCCGCAGTCTAGTCATTATAGTGTCGATATAAAATGATTGTTCTGTTTTAAATACGATCTTCTTTCAGCTGCAATTTTTTTTCTTTTCTTTTTTGAGGGTGGGCCGAGAAGACTGCTAATCTAGTGTATGAGATTGTTATAGATCCACAGGTGATTCCAATTATTCCAAATAAAATCCCAAGTATTTTAAAGAAATATGAGTACGTCAAAGACTCGACAGTATAATATACCATGGAAATCAAGGAGTATTACTTAAAGGATGGATAGAAATAATGGAACATAATCTGAGCCTCATCGATCCAATGTCCAAGGTTTGAAAACTTACTTTGTATGAAATGTTATTAACCACTTCGAGTTAGTATCTGTTTCAGAAACTTCAAGATAATCATTTGGTCGTCAAAGAAGAGGATTCATCGTTATTCGTACCCCTCCCCCCCAACCCCATTTTATTAGAAATATCACTTAGGTAGGCCCAATTATAAATTGGACAAATGTTTAGCTCATTATATAGGTAGGATGTATTTGGGTTTACAGAATTCTTAGATCTTTATGTAGGTAGGGTTTAATAATTTCTTTTCGCGTGAGTTTCAGTCTGTCTCAAGGTTTGAAAACTTATTTTTAATGAAATGTTATTAACCATTTCCAGTTAGTATCTGTTTCAGAAACTTCAAGATAATCATTTGGTCGTCAAAGAAGAGGATTCATCGTTATTCGTACCCCCCCCCCCCAACCCCATTTTATTAGAAATGTCACTTAGGTAGGCCCAATTATAAATTGGACAAATGTTTAGCTCATTATATAGGTAGGATGTATTTGGGTTTACAGAATTCTTAGATTTTTATGTAGGTAGTGTTTAATAATTTCTTTTCGCGTGAGTTTCAGTCTGTTTCAAGGTTTGAAAACTTATTTTTAATGAAATGTTATTAACCATTTTCAGTTAGTATCTGTTTCAGAAACTTCAACATAATCAACTGGTATGCACTCAAGGAAGAGGATTCATTGTAATTACGTACATATAGTACACCCCCTTCTCACCCCACCCCAGCCCCTGTTTTCCATTTTATTGAAAAAATCATTTAGGTAGGCCCAACTATAAATCGAACAAATGTTTAGCTCATTATGTAGGTAGGATTTATTTGAACGAAAACAATCGATTGTTACATAGGCAGGCTTTACATGAAACGAAACCATTAGATCTTTAATTAGGTAGGATTTGGAACATTTTTAGATATTTTACATAGGTAGGGTTTAACAATTTTCTTTCGCGCGAGTTTGAGTCTGTTTCAGGAAACGATGAGACAACGCTGGATCATCAGAAGAGTAATCAGGTACACGTATGTGTATGGGAAAGTATCTGTTAGATTTTTAATTAGGGAGGAAATTATTAATAGCTATAAGTTAACTTTAAGATAAGGATGCGTAGTTTTTAAGTTTTAATTAAGTAGGACACACCGTTTTAGTCTAAGATATTAGTTTGTAAGACATCAGCAGTGTTCGGCACTGCAGTGGCGAAGTACGTTAGTGTTAAGATTACTTAAGCATATAGTAATTAAGCGCATGTTTGTTTAGCTATTAAGTATATTTACGCTACGGGACACTCGTGCTTTAAAGTATAGCCAGGCATAGTTCGCTTTTTTTTATGCATATGCAATGAGTGTAGAAAGTATCAACAAGATAGAAGGGTTAGTTTACTAGATATAATGTTTCCGTCGTTTTGAAAAGAAATCGGAATTTTCAAAGTTATAAAATAGATAGTGAAGATAGCCGTCATTATTTCGTTTGTAACTTTGAAAATCCTAAAACTAAAGTAGTCCTTCTATCTCCTTGTAAAGACTCAAGTCATTTGGATAGATTATGAAGAACAGATTTCGTATTGAAGAATGTACGAATACTTTCTACACCCATTGTCTGTTAGAATAACGTTGCAGGCGTACTGTAGTGCGATTGTGTCCCACGTAAAATTAAGTTAATTTTTAAGTTAAGGGGTTTTAATTCCAATCTTTCGATTCTGCTTTGATTTGAGAGTTTTCTAAGGCCTCCTCTTGCTGTCTGACTTGCAGAGCATTTGATTAACGAATGTTCTGCAAACTTACAACAAAAGGAGCAGGTTTTTTTTGTTATAAATTATAGTAGAGTTTAATTGTTTTGAAAACGAAGGGAGGGACGTGAATTAAATGTGGGGAGGGTGGGTCTCCATCGCAGCAACCTCCACGTGGTGAGACCTGGGCAATCAATTATTCGCTCTATAATTATTATTCCAGTCTTTATACTATTTGATAAAGTGGACAAGATGAGCTTAATTATTATATAGCGAATAATTGAGCTGATTGGCTGCGCGTTACATGTATCCGACATGTAACGAACGGATAGGGACATTTTTTAGTCTATAATGGAATTTTGTAGCAGTATAATCAGTTTTACAAGTCGCTAATTAGTATAGCAATAAATTTTTAGGAGTTAAAATCTGTCCAAATAAGCGCGCGTTCAGAGTCTGTTTTGTTAGGGAATCTCGTCGGTGGTTGACGAGATAACAGATTTAGCTCATCATTTGATCGGGACGTGGTTATAGTGTCGCGTTGCACGAAACTTAAGGGCCGCATTAAATAGCGGCTTGCTCCAATGCATGTCCCAATTTTCTCGACCCAATTTGTTCGTACAGCTTTTGACACTATTGCTTTTCATTGAGTTTGCACCTTTATTCTGTACACCTACTTCCACACGGTTCTCAGGATTGTTTATCAGCCCGTAGCCTTTGTTCTGTTACATTTTAATATACATACTTTCGAGGGTAAAGTATATTAGACGGTGGGGTGTTCTTTGGGTTTACGGGTGAAAGACGTTTAACGCTACGCTGAGTGACAAATAAATATGCTAATGGGTATTCGAGGAACTTCAAATGCCGTGCATCTTAGCTTTTGCACTACATTGAAAGAAGAAAGTTAAGTTGCTTGGTACCTTCGAGGTGAGTTTCGAAAGAAGTGCCACGAATAGCCATAGCGAAGGGTGGATCTGCGAACAGATAGAGGAGAGACAAGATCGAGAGGGGAGGTATGGAAGATGGAACGAGAGTTCTCTTAAATAATAGAAAATTCAGAGGAAGTTGATAAGCCAGGGCGCGTTCAAACTTTTCACTCGCCGCCTCCATTTCTTATTATAATGAATGCATATCGGCTTAACCGTAGCTGGAAAGCTACGACTATAAGAACCCTTTTCCACTTTTTGTGGCCCCTGCCTTTTGACACGCGCCGCGAAACCGTGGATTTCCATACTTCATGCATTGTAAAACAAATAACGTTTGCCGTTTACTTACAATCCATCGAAAAAATAAACTATTGCAATTTAAAGCTGATCCTTGGAGTACTTCGACGGATGCCATCGTTTAAGGCAATCCTTGACCAATTTAATTTGAAGTGTCACTCGCAGATTGCGTTCGTCTAACCACATGTTGCCAGAGGATATATGCCTCAAAATCGTGTTCACATCCGCGCGTACGACGAACAATCCGTTGAACGTTTTGGAGATTATTACTAACAGGGATGGTTGGTCTTGCACCGTGACGGCTGCACGTCTGGCACATCATTTTTATTCAGAATCAGCAGCACGATTTTTTTTTATAAACTTTGAGCCAAAATTGCGAGCCACATAGTTGGGGATGTTGGAAAATTAAGGAACTGCGCCGAATCACGAACAAGTATAAAGTAAGATTCGATGAAACGTACGTAGAATTACTCGAGAAATGAAAATTATACCGAAAGCCTCCGCGTCGCGATAAAGCCTAACAGGGTTAGTTTATTAACAGTAGGGGAGGCGGTACAATCCGCGGAGACAAATGGCCTCGGTAGCGTTAAATCATTGCGAAAAACTCGGTAATTTAATAAGCAATTTCATGGAAATTCCATGATCGTTAGCGCAACGACTTTCCCGATAAAATTTCCAGGATATTCTCCTCTCTGGCGTTTAATAAGGAACGCGGAAAACGCTTTCGCGACATCTGTCCTTTTCGTTTACATTCTGAGACAATCGAAGCAGTCGTTATTCGTGCCTCTTTAGATCGTTGCGATATAGGGCTGTACTCTGTATCTTCTCGAATTCGATTGCACGTTCACCACGACGATGCAAGCTGAATAGGATATTCATCAATGAGGAGGGTGGATGTAAGGCAGTTGACAGGGGTCGTCTCGAGCGAAGGGACAAGTCTTTGAGGTGAGATGCTTGTTGATCCTTCGTTGATTCCACTTTTTTATCCGCTGGAATCGATCATCCATCGCGTTACTCGCCTCTCCGAGAAATCGCAATGCGCGTGGCAACGTGGAGTTTGCTCGGCGTGTATCGAATCCTCGTCGTGGCCGAAATACGAATGCGATCGAATAGCACGCTTAAACCGGGGATGAAAAAGCTCTCAGCTCCTTGTGAAACCTAATATTACCCGACTCTTTCGGATTTATTTCGGTAAATGAAAGCATTTTCCTTTTAATACACGGCTGTTACTATTCGCAGGTCATTTTTCATCCGCGTACTTCGAGTTATCGTCTCTCATCTTTAATCATAACTTCGTTTTTTCCCCTGTAAAGCGTCCGGATCTCTCAGCTCACGGGCCGAGCAATCTGGAAAATATTTATTCGCGTCACGGCGATTCGGGATGCGGCTATGCTTTCAAAAGCTCAGGCGGCGCTGTGCCCCTGGAAGTATGTATTATGCGCGCGCTGGTGTGTGCACGCAATGTGCAAGGGGGAGAGAGTGCAGCGGTATGGTTGAATGCGGACGGTGGATATGCGGAGGACAGCATGCCTCTTTGCGCAACCCCGAAAGCAATATATCGATGTTTAGCAACCAATAAACGGATCCCTCAAAGAGGGCTTTTACCGCAAAGCGCCTGTGCCTCGACGTCTCGTTTCTTCCATAGATGTGTGCCCGCACACGCCCGTTGTTCCCCATATACGTGCACGCCGACGAGCTTGTGCGAATGTACGTTAACGGTGGCAACCGGAGCACGCCGCTTTTATGGCTCAAAGTAAACGCATTTATAGAGCCGTTTTCCCACCACCGCATCGGCGTAACCTCGCGGCCGACCATTTAACGCCGCTTTTATGATAATGTTATCAATAGCTCGACCCTTCTTTCTTTCCGCGATCACCTATCTCCATTCACCGATTATTTACGACGCACGTCTATTATTCACCTGCCCCGTCACGTTCTTTTTTTTGTACTTGGAACAAACGCATTCATTGTCGCTATAATGCGAAGGAACATTTGAAGGAACTCTGAGTCTCTCCACGAGATTAGTTTTCTATTTTTCGTGTTAGAAGCAAGGAAAGATCATCGATAATTATGCCTGCATCAGTAGGAGCAAGGCTGAATAGTCTGTGTAGGACATGTTACCCAGAGGGAAGTTTTTTTTATGCCTGCATAATAAAATTTCGTATACTGGTTGAGGCAGGTAGGAAGAGCAGCAGAGGGTGAAAGAATCAAGTAGTGCCAGTTGATGGAAGCCAGGGATCTTAAAGACGCTCTTATATCGTCTATGATATCATGGTGTCACTTGCAGTTTCTTCATAATTCTCGCCTGAAGCAGAGGAATAGCTCCGACTACCGGAGAGGAGCTATTCCAAGTGGAAGACGACACGTTGGCTACTCCACTTCTTTGCGGGATTTTTGCCAGAATTGTTTGCGATATTTGAAAGGGGCAGCTGTAGCAAAAAGTATAATTACTTATAATTTACAATTTTCGGCACAATATATTTCTCTTTCACTTTAGTAACGCGTAGATTTTTTCGCAAGCACGTATACGGCAAGACTTTAGGAGGTAGGGAAAGGACGAGTGAAATGGCAGAGGCTATTGTACGAATCAGGTTCCTGCGGGAACAATAACAAGAAAGACGGCAGGCATGAAAGAATCGAATATTCGAGTAGCGAGGGGGTGGCAGAAGTGAGCGACAGGGGGGACGATAGTAACGAGAAAAAGAATCGGAGCGAAATAAAATGAGGGTTTTTGGTGAGAGTCCAGCGGAACTCTGCTGACCAGTGGGCAGCGGCCTTGACGTATACGCGCACTTACGGGGAAAAGGGAGCTTGCACTGTACGATGTTCTAGGATCGCCTACACCCCTAGGATTTCGGGGGAGAATCCTTGAAAAGAGGAGACCAGCACGCCATTGGCCGTTCCGAAAGCTACGCCTGAGCCCGACCAATCGGCGGTTGGGCTGATAACGTCGGCGGTTCTTCTCTTCGTTCCGCCTCCTCAAGACGGAGAGCTTTTGGCACGCTATATCAGGTCGGTATAGGCATGTCGGCCAACCTATATCGTCCACTTGTACTCTCCTTTTATATGGATCGACCATCTTCTTTTCTCCGCTCAAGAAATTTTCTCCCGTCTGCTTCGAGTAACCCCCGGGTCGTTTGCTACAGCTCCCTTCTTTATACCGCCGTTCCGAGCTTCTTGCTTACCTTCCTTCTCGCTATTTTTTCAGACATCTATGTGGCCGAATTGCTTTTCGTTCTCCACGATTCTCGAAGTTTATAGACACGTTTCCGAGGAACCACTGATCGGAATAAAGTAATTCCGTCGCCACTAAGGATGCACAATGCTCCGTATGATTTGACATTTTCTCGATTATTTGATAAGAGAAGGCGGACAAATTTATACGTAGCAAATACAATTGTAGAACCTTCGCATGCTTGTTATTTGATAACGGCTGATAACATAATAGTTATCGCCGCTTTCTGAGGAATGTTCGGAATACATAAAACGAAGCGCGATTATTTGCGCTGCACGAGGTAAATAGGTTTTCGCGTATCGATGTGAGATCGGCAATGAAAAGTTGTGCCTTGCAGCATATTGATAAAAGTGAGTAATCGATTGTAGCATGTGACACATATTGCTTCAAATGAGATAATTGAGCGCAATGAAGGGAAAGTGTGAAAACATTGAAGTGATCAATTTGTCCAATTTGCTATCGTCATGAGGGCGAGTTAAGGGTAGATCGGATATAACAACTGCACTATTACACCGAGACCTATAAAATAGATGCAATTAGAAGGGAACCCTTGTGTCGCAAACGTGCGCATCAAGTATGCCAAATATGGGATTGATTCTTAATTACCAGCGGAGGGGCAACGAGAAATAAAACCGCGACGATCGGAGAGGTTCACGATTAAACTAGCCGTCTTATCAGTACGTTCGATCGCAAGTGGCGTTGTTCTTGTCGGTAACATCTTGGTTCGCGTGCAGGTTCCGGTCGAGGTTGTTCAAGCCGGTTCCTTCCTCCTTCGGGAAGCAGGCGAGCGCGAGTGTCGGTGCCCCATAAGTGGCGTAATGGGGCTGCCCCTTCGGTTGACAAGATAAAGGGTGACGATAAGACAGTTTCCCTGCAAAGGCACCTCGGGAAAGGAGGGTGCGTGACCGTAGTATGCCGCGTGACGCGTGTAATAACCGTAGCGCGGCTTCTTGCACGCACCCCATAGCAGAAAACTAAGTGTGCACTTACCGCTATACTTAGCCGCGTGCACCTTGGCTACACGACAGGTGCCCATTGCCGAGGATTCTTAAGGAACCGCGACGGGAACGAGGGGATTGTGAAACAAGGGGGGGCTAGAACGAGCTTTCTTTGATGTCGAGTCGATTCGTGGCCTGCGCGATCTCCACGCCTTCTTTTTAGATCGTACTCTCGGTTTATTAGCCCCCTTTCGTTTTTCCCGAGTACTCGGCCAGCCGATAACGTTAGGACTAAAAGGAATTTACGACAACGTTAAAAGTTTATGCTCGAGCTTAGCCAGCGGGGATATCCACTAATCGTTGGCGGAGTGCACCGATGATTGAACGTTCGCAACAAAAAGCGCAGCTGAAAGTTCAGTTTCTTTTTCATAGGGACCACGAGGAAAGCCAATGGCACACGGAACGGAAATACGGTTCGCCGTCGTGCACGGATCGGAGATAGTCGATGATACCGGAACAGGTTGAACAAGCACGGATCATTTGAGCCAAAATCTGAATCCGCCGTTCCGTAAATTGCATGGCTATTTTATGGCAACACGGTCAGATTACAGATACAATTAGCATCAGACTAGATAATTAATAACACGATTAGTGCGTCGAGGCGGAACGTCTGTCCCCTGGCCCTCGTCGACTCGGCCAACTCCGCTCGCTGTTTCGCTTGTCCCGAGCCAGGATCCGCGATTTCCTATTTACGCCAGCTCGGCCGTTACGTCGTAATCGATTATCGTCGAATGATATCGGCGCCGATCGCTTATGCTTACCGTTCGCGATGCGTTCTCGCGGATCGCTTACCCTAATGTGTGTTTGGTCTGTCGCCGCGGGGCGAAACTCATTAACCGACCGTTCCATATTCCAGAAGGGAAGTCGGTTGGCTGGCTGCACGGTTTCGCGTTCATTCCGGCCTATTGTCGTGAACCGAAAATTTACCGAGTCGATTGTCCTCCGATACGTCTGTGCAACTTGTTAATTGGCACATGAACGATGGTTAGATACGCCCTGCGCTCCAGCGGTGCTTGCGCATTTTCACGCTCGAACATTTTGTTATCCTTGGGGACGGGTCGCGAATGTTTTTGACACAGGGGGAAATTCATCCTTGCGACAGTATTTTCCGATCGTATTTCATGGGGCGCACCGGTCGCAGAAAACGCATTACGTTGTATGCAGAAATGCAGAGACTCGCGTGCCAGGGACGCCGAACGGGGATAAATTCTTGAGAAAGATTTTTTGGCCGCGAAGCTTTATCGCTTCCTCGGTTCGACGGAGCATCGAGGTCGACGGGGAATTAGAGAGACAGGCGTTCGTATACACCCAGGTAGTCGGGGTATCGAACATTTATCAGTGGCCAAGACGGGGAGGCTGATTTCCAAAGACAACGCGATTGAGTTACGTTGATTTTATTCCGCATTATTCCACCCAGTGGCCCGCCGATACGAAACCGTTTCTTCGTCGGATCGGTTTTATTTTCCGCGCTGCTGTGTGCGCGCGTGGCAAACGCCAGCGTCGCTGCCGCTACACCGGGATTAACGTCATTGCGGTTTTTAAGCAGGCAATTTCCTAATTCGGTTGCCCCGGGATCCCTGATTTATCGCGCTTTTACTAGTTATTCCGTACTGCCGGTGATTTACGACGCTGCTTCCGTTCCTGTTCCCGTTTCAGTTCCAGACTTCTTCCTTCTTTTCCTCTGCTCTTCTCGCGGCACGGCTGTCTGCCGTCTTCGCGGTCGCGCTCGCGTTCCCATTTTCCTCGGTACCCGGGAGGGGTGTAGCGCGCGATTTCCTTCGGCGCTGATTCTCGTCGAATCGTTTAAAGATAAAAAACGGTTCAACGTACTTAACAGATTAATTGAACACAAAACATTCACGGTGCGTGCTACGCAGCCGCGTGAGAAATTTGAGGCATCGCACAGGGGGAACTCGAGAGAGCTCGGTGTATCCCGTGTTCGAGTCAATAATTAGTTACAATCTTTGTGTAATTGCGATTAACAGTTATAATCTAATGCGTTATCGGTGAACGCAATCGCTGCGTGGTAGCGGAGCAATTAGACTGGCTAGAACCAACGTGAGACACAGAACGAGCGTAATGAGAAATGTTTCATCCACGGTTTCCTGGACTTGCGCGTTTTATTTTTAGAGTTATCGCTGTGAAAACGTAGTCACCCTTGCGTCTGCGTTTAGAATCTCATTCGTTGCGAGCTCCGGCTTTAATGACGGCTTAATTAGGTGCGCACGCGGAGGACGACGATCGAGAGGAAGAGGTTGATGCTCGGGTCCGCGTTTCCTCGGGGGTTGCTGGAATCGAAAGGCAACACGGCGAGCTCTTTCCTGCGCGAATTCTGTGCAAACGTAAACGTATGCCGCGTCGAGTCTCCTATTTTGTGCTCGATGGAGCGCGCTCGATTGTATATTTTTACATTGCCATGCGAAATAATGCCCCGCTGCGAGTTCGGTTATGCGGGAGAACGGGGAAACTGTTGTTCCACTACGTACAAAAACAGATAGTACGCGGTGCTTTCGGTTCACGGTGGACCGATCATCGCGCGAAAACATCACCGGCTTGTTTTTGCAAGCCGGAAAATCGATCAGGGTCTGCTCCCCGTTTCTGTTTGCAAAGGCATAGTTAAGAGATGCATCGCTCCGTTTCCCTCTGCGTTCAAACCTGCCCTTCTGCGATTTAAATTACATTTTTCTCACAAGTTGACCGATTAGTGAGAAATTTGAAGTACCCGTTTGTTAATAGAGTAAACCCTGTGGAGAAAGATAGTTCTCGAGGAACGGTGTACGTTAGAGGGTGAATCTCTTAGAGGGATCGTTTCAGGGTTAACGAGGAGGGCCGTGATTCAGGCCGGGTGGTTGAAGGCGATTGCGAGGGTGGTAGCGCGGCGGATAATGGCTGAGACAGCAGAGGCAACGGTAATGGTAACCCTTGGGACATTGCTCGGATTCGAAGGATCGAGTCTAGCAAGGGAACGCTCGTTAGCACCTTCTAACCGTCCCGGATCGTACTCGCGTTTATGGATCCTGTCACGATGGCGGACCCCTGTCCCTTTGCCATCCTTTCGGTCCACTCTTCGAACCCTCTCGGGTCTGTCTAACCCGGTTAATTGTATCTGCCCTCTCGTTAATCGACGACGTGTCCTACACCTGGTCGTACAAATTTCATTTCTATGAACTAACCAGTAAGGTTTCGCACCTGTGAGGCGGAAATAAAATTTCCAATTTCCGCATTGGACCGTGCTCGCGAATTATGGAAACGATAAATAACGCCCTATCTATGCCGAAATTATAATTCCCGTCCGCTTTGTAACCGAGGACGATAATTTATAAAGAACGTTGGCCCCTGCTTAATTATCCCCGTCGCGTCCGCTTTTCCATTGTGCCTTTAATTAATTTTGTCGGGAACGCGGCGACCATGGAGAATCTTTCAAACTGGAGAACGTTGTGTGGTATCCTTTTACAAACTACCGAGAGGAAATCAAAAGGGAAAATAGGACGTCTGTCCTTTTTCTGGTAGCGTCGGGGCCGATATCAAGCGATGGTCGTTGGAATCGCCGTTATAGCCGTCGCCGTTAGTTACTCCACCTATTGTAACAATTTCATAGAGGTACGTGGAGGGCGTGTAAAACCCTGCAACGGCCTCGCGTGTCGGAAGACGATAGTCGTCACAGTGACTGTTATATCAAACGGGGTCGAGATTGCGATAACGATTGGAACATACGTAGGATACACGGTTTACGTACCTACACTCGTGCGGGGTAGTTAGCAGGAACGTACTTTCATCCTACGCACGAGAGGGTGCAATGTCGTAGGACCGTTGCCACCCCTTCCTTTGCTCGTATGTACATACAAACGGTTCTTTAATTGCTCCACTGTTGCTGTGACACTATAATAAATCGCTTCCGCGAAACCTTTCGCGATATCGCGTTTCCACTTTCAATTTCGTGGATGGCCTTTTACATGTACATTAATCCACTGTCGGTCGTCTTTTAATTTTTATTACGTATTCCATCGTTCTATCGTACGTATGAGTAGAACACGTCTTTGATCACAAGGGGGTGAATTCCTACGCCGGTGGCCGGTAGGTGGTACGTATGTAAAGGAAGCCCCAGTTCTACATAAGCCGGAACGGCAGCGTTCGTGGTCGAAGCCAATCTCAGTCGACGCTGGCCATTTGGCGTTTCCTTGGCCGTATCGGTGGCGCACACACAAGCTCGTCTTTTATTCCGTTTAACCCCTGCCGCGGCTTGGCTCCGAGCGGCTCACCCCCGGGCCGCGCGGCTCGCAGCGGAGAGGCCGGGCCAGCTTCCTAAATGATTAATTACCGATCTCCATCGCGCGGAGGGATCCCGCAGGAAGGCAGGTCGTTGGACGGCCTTAAAGTTAGCTCATTTCTAAAACGGATATTCCGTGTTCCGCGTGCCATGGAACGGCATTCGGTGGCCCCCAATGGTCGCTGCCACTTCGCTGCTGTCCACCACCCCCGTGTCGCGGCCCCTTTAGTTGCGTAAGCTCCGCAGGTCGACCGACGTGGTTCCCTCTTCGCGTGGCTGCCGGCTTCCAAGAGATCGCAACTTCGATACCGCGCGCTTTCTCTGGCCCTTCGCGTAAATGAAATGCGCTACGTGCCAGAAAAAACTTGTTACCTCGTTCCGCTGATCGATGAGCAAGGAAGTTCCCGCGGCGGCTCGTTCGAAACTTGCTGGAACGATGATGCAAAGGCACCGCCTCTTCGACAGATGTTTTCTGATTAAAAGCGTCAGCGAGGCTTATCAAATTTCTTGGGCTTCCAGGACAATTAAGTCTCGCAACTTGGCATCAATCGGCGGCGCAATTAAAATCATTCCACAAAAATGACGATCCGAGAGGCGTCGATCCTTCCTTGCTCTTTGCACTGTGGCATGTCGGTCCGTTTGTCAGTATCTCTGTCTGTGTGCGCGTTTTCGTGCGATACGCTGTGTTATCGTTTGCAATGCAAATGGCAACCCACCCCGCCCACATTCAAACACACCAGGACCGAGGAGCGTGCACGTTTTATGGTGAATTCGGCCGCGTGTGCGAGCTCGCCGATATATCGAGACCTATGCGAATGAGTCACGGGAATCGGAACAACCCTAACGATGCCCTCTTAAGGGGACCGAGTTGCCCAATTTCGACACGTTTCACCGCATCCTCAAATTATTTTTCTCAACTCTGAGCATCGATTAGGGGGAAGTGTTAATGAGGGTGCCGTATCGTCCGAACAAATAATACCGAAGCAATTTTTCTATCGGCTACGTTAATCTTTCGATTGTTCGTCGGGGCCGAGGAACAAGGAAAACAAATACCTATTGTTCTGAAACTCCCAGTTCGTATTTTAATTCGCCGCGCATGTTTTCACATTGCACCCTACCTACTTTCCTTCCGCGACTCTCGTCTGGCACAACTTACTTTTTTCTCTTCTTTACCCTGAGCCAGGTTTACTTAAGATATTAAAGTACTCACCCCTCTCTTTGGCTTTCTTCCCCTTTTATTCTCCGTCTCAGTCCTCCGTTCCTCTCGAGGGAGTCGGAGGTTCTTCCGTCTTTCGGCATCCCCGAGGGAGTTCGGTGCCTCCGGCACGCGGGCTCGCTTAATTTGTAAGCGGATTTTTGCACTAATCAACGGATTTAAGAAGGACAAGAGGAGGAAAGACTTGTGGAGGCGGGGAAGGAAGAGCGAGGAAGCCGGCGAGACCAAAGATGGGGTACAAGAAAGTCATTTGAATTTATTTTAATTATACTAACGAACAGGCCGCGGAACGAGGGCCTAACGAATTATTTGCTCGAATATGATTGCGCGGAATTTCTAACGAAGCATCGACCGATCCCTGTCCGCGTCTTTGGCAGTTGTTGCCACCGACTTACAGGCATCCATCGCAACCGCGACGAATATTTTATTTTCACCCAGCGATTGTCGGTGAGGACCTCGTTAAATTCAATCTTTGACGACTCACCCTCTTACCTTGCGCCAAAGAATTTTTTCTAGTCCGCTTCCTAATAAATCATTCGTTAGCGACGGGGTGGCCAAAGAACTGGGCGTGCGATAATGGATCGCGTGATTATTCACGGATCTCGTATCGATCGCGAGCGATATTGCAAGTGACTAGCGTGACCAGGCCACGAGACGAACGGCCGCCTCTTTTGCATTCGTCCAGGAGAAGGAGTTTCGATGCGATCAGAAACTGTCGATTGCCTGGATAACCGTGGCACGTTTGCAAGCGTGCAATCTGTAAGAATATTTTCCCACAGATAGGGAGAAGCAGTTTTCCGTTCGATGGTTCGGGGAACCACTGAAAGGTTACTTCAGATGCGTCCGAAAGATTTCGTCGTAAAACATTGGGGTTAATCGCACCGTGGCGAATCGGTAATTTCACGTCTGTGTCTGTACACGCGTTCCTCTAATCTGGACTGTTGTCATACTTTGTGGGAACCAAGAAATACGCAACCGACTGACATTACAAGAATGCTCGGTACGCAGAGATATAAGCGGCCTTGCTATCGTTTGGTTCCAGTTGAATCGACAAAGGAAATGAACGTGTTAGCCTGTGACCGATCTTATTTCTTTTAAGGCATTCGTTAAGGTTCGAACAGCGTTGAGAAAAAAAAGGGAAAGAGGTGCAGCATGAAAGGGGGACGAATGCCTGCTCTTCGGAAGACGAAAGGCTGCAAGAAAGAAAGGGAAGAGCGGAGAAAAGAAAGCGTGGTTTCCTTAATGAGAAGTACAGAGTAAAGCTTTCTCTGTGCGTCCTTTTGCCTGGACGCGGTCCTTTGCCCTCCTGGTCGGTCAGCTTCCTGGCGTGCTGGTCGCCGCGAACAGTTGAATCGGATTCGCGGCTTCGAGGGCCCGGCTCCGTGTAGACTTTTTTCCACTCGGCCAACCGCGCTGAAATGCTTCTTGTGTAAGTAAAAATCTAAAGTGACTACCGAGATCTAAGTTTTAATTAGTTTATCTTGGCCGCGTGGCCATTGAATATTTATGAGCTATCGCGGCTGCCGCTGCTACAGCGCGAGAGAGTAATCAACGGAGAGGGGAACGGAGAAAGAGAGAAAGTCGAAGAGGTGCGGACCCTCTCCGACAGCCGGGGATGCTGCCAGCAAAGGGGACGAAGAATGAGATTCCGCTGGCCATGGAAAGGAACCGCCTGTGGTTACTGTCATCCCATGGGATTTCGCTTTCGATGCTTCCTACCGTCAGATACAATCCTCCTCGATATAATTGCACGTCCAAACTATATCTCATTGCTCCGGAAAAAAATGTTTCCTCCCGGGGGAAGGTTCCCCCTGGGAGAAACAATTATCGTCGCGTAATGACGATGGAATTTATTTCTGGCGCGAGAAATTTTTTAGGGAGGTCTATCTTAACAATTTACATTCCGTTACCGTCAGAATGTACGGCGGTGATGGAAGAAACATCGGGGGGCAAACGTGTCCATATAATTTGCAGGTCTGGTGATCGTATGTAAGTAGAAAGCTGTAGGAAACGGAAGGGTTGAAGAATTCATGGTTGGCTGCAAGTCAGAGCGCGGCTTCCACCTCCACGAGATTCAGGGAACGGAGAAGAAGCAGGAGAAAGAATCTATAAGTCCATAAATCTGCAAAGCCGGCCGACAGAGGGAAAAAGAGATCGGGAGAAAGGACTTGAGGGATGAGGGGAAAAATTTATGGCTGGTTCCGTGAAAAAAAAAAACAGGAGCAGAATGCTGAAGAATTTTTATTTTGCTCTACAATCTGCTAATGCTGTTGATTCCCGTAATAATTAATTACTTAGTATAAGAAACGTTAGTGACAAGCAATCAAATTTGGTGTACAAAGTTGAACGTGTGTGCAAGCTTTCACGTTCCAGGCGGTTACGCGAAATTGTTGGCGATAAAAGATCGGTTCGTATAAGTTTTCCGCCGAGCCCATTTGCAAATGTCATCACGCTTTTGCGAATATTCGAGTCACGTTTATCTACACGGCAGCGCGCACACGTGCTTAACGCGACGCGCTGGGTTACAGATTGTCGATTCATATTTACATTTTAATAACTCTTCTCTTCTACCTTGTCACTCTGGTTCCCTCTCGGCACGGTAACTGTGATGCACGTCCGCGTGGACACCGCAGACTTTTCCTTCCTATTTTATGTTCTCTTTCGTTTATGGAAATCATAATTTCCCGCACACGCGTATTATCGTTCCAGACCGGTTCATTAATCCTACGCTTTACTACTGATATCCCGCGTCAGCATCGCAATCTTTCCTGATCGCTGGAACGTAGAAAATAACGCTTCACGCTACGCGTTCGGGGTAATTCGTGTTTCTCATTCATTTATTATTTTTTTCCTTTTTATTCATGAGGGGAAAAATATATATGTGGGACATGATGATCCATACAATCTATTCTTAATTGAATGCGCATGAAATTTTCGGTTTAATAAGCGCAGCTCGTAGACGCATTCTACCATGTAACTCTTTATAATTATATCGTCGAACGGCGGACGAGATCTCTCTCTTCCACCCGCCGGCTTTTAATTTTTAAGCGTACGCCGTAATTATAATAATTCGAATTTCAAATGCGATCGTACGCGCACGGTGCACGATCCGGGGACGCGTTATAGGCAAATATTTTTCTGGTCATTGGACATCGCGCGACAAATAATAATTTTTGGTACGCTCGTATCGCTACAATTCCGGCACACGTTTTCGTAATTATTACGGTGTGCCCGCGCGTCCGCTTATTATTACATACGGAGTGAAAATTTTATTCGCTTTAATAATTATTACAGCGCGAATTTGTGCGCGCGATATTTTATTTACGCTCGGCGGAATTGCCGGTAAAATAATAATGCGGGGGGTGAAAATGTCTGTAAATTTTATTCTTGTACAGATCGAACTTTTTACCGTTCTCCTCGGTATCATTTTAAAATTATCTATCACACGGTTCTTGCGCTCTTGTGCGCTTGTTATCACCTTTGCGACACCGTCGCGTCGCGAGACATCGTTTCGATGAAGAACGCGCACGTTTTGTCAAGTGGGGAATGAATTTAAATTTAAAAGGAGGTAAAGAAGTTCGAGGTTTTAAACAGACCAAAGAAGTACGCTGTCCTTTCTCTGGGCCCGCATCGCACGTATTTGCATGAGAAAAGTGTTCATCGATTCCTTCGATTACACACTCGCCACCATAGTCCCATGGAGACGGGTGACATTCTAGGAAACTCCTTTAACAGATCTTTGTGACGATGAACTTTCCAGATAGATGTGACAATGTACACGTGTTTCGTTCGGTCTCCACTCCTTACTGAATGCTCTTCAGCCCAATTCTCTCCGGTAAGGAATTCTTCTTCCGCTGCTTCTTCGTTCCCACATCTTCTCAGCCCTCACGTTGATTCGAACCCCTGGAATACAAATGAAATTTTCTCCAGCAGTTTGCTTTTACATTTACAAATAATTAAAATATCGTGCAATCGCAAACGCTATCAAAGAACACTTCTTAATTTCTAACAGACGCACAGTTCAGTAACGGGTAACGCTTTTTCAACCCCTTATATTTCAGAAACAAATATTTCACGCGCGTTTCCGCGTAATCCTTTGCTCTCTTCTCCATCATAACGAGTCACGCGGTTCCCAATGGAGGTTGATATTGGCGGTTGATTATCAATTTTCTACCAATTTGGTTCCACTTGTAGCGGCGCCAGCTTTTGTCCCGCTAATCACCCCTTGGCTACCGCTTTTACCCCCCGCTGGCTACATCCGATCCGCTTTGCATATTACGCCACGATATATCTCAACTATTCTACATCACTTGACGAGTCTCACCCCACAGCTGCTATTCTTTTCACCCCATGAAAAAAATTTCTCTCCAACCACCAGCTCGAAAGCCCAATTGAAAAAGATAGCTGCGCGCCACGATTTTCCTAAAGGGAATCTCTTTGCTGTCTTTTGCAAATAAATGTTTTCAATTTTTATATATGTCTAGGTTAATTATCGAATGGAGAGAAACCAAAAGATCAAGCTCGATGATACGAGTCGTTTCGAGTCGAGGAATGCAGCTCCAGTTTTTCGCGAATTAATCAGGAGGCTAGGCAAACGCGTTCCCAAAACAACAGAGGGATCAAACGTGGACGCTTATGGGATCAGCGATCTGAAAACGTTGTGTTGTTTCAGGTGAGCCAGCTCTCACGCGCCACACCCTGTTTTCCACGCTGGATCCTCTCTGCACCCTCCGGGCCGCGATCCCTCATCGCGACCGATCAGAATTTTCAAATTGCTCGGTCTAGCGGCCAACAAAAAATTTTATCCCACCGAAAAATACGAGTGTCTCGTGCGCTACGCGCCACTCCGAGTGTCCACAAACGTTTACGACTTTTTTCGGCCCACTAAATTGCATTTTACAATCTCGATCCGCATTGTTCCGGAATGGCAATAGTTAATCTCGAGTTTGACAACGGACGATTAAATATCTTTGATGAACCTTGAACCGGCTACTTATTTCTTTTTGCCGGTCATGAAAATTTATTCGCCATTACGAGGGCGGTGAGGGTGGCCGCCATGAAATGGAACCGCGTATTCCGAGCGTCGTCGAGCCTGATCAAAATTCCAGTCGTCTGTTGGTAATAAACAGTGTATCACTGTTTCTCGGCACATTAAACGACGCTTTGTGCGCGTTTTCCCGGCTTAAGTAAAATGAATCAGTATATCTCGACGACCCGGCACTATCGAGAATTCCGCCGACAACTCGCACCCCAGATAAACTTTGTGGAATATAAGAATTTCGCTTGGAGCGATGTTAACGTTCTACGAATATAGCAAAAAGAAAAGAACGATGTTCGGTTGCGTATAAAATATTTTTTGGACGCTAGAGCACGATTGTAGTAGCAGTCAAAGGGTGCATCGTCGATATTCAGCGATGACAGTGACAGAGGCATAGAGCATGATCGTTTGTGACACCAATGACCAATCGGCACAGGCGGGAGGTGGGCGCGGTAATGGGAAAGTCATGCACACCGGCCCGATTCGCCGTTCGCATAAAATTAACCAGTTCGTTCTCGTTCATTTTAATTAACGAAACACCGGGAGATGCACGATCGGTGTACGTCTATCTCTTCGGCGGCAGGGTGGCACGTTTTATACGAGGCCGTGTGAAGAATCGGGTTTACTTGCTGTCGTTCCGATTGCTCGATCTCGAGAAACAGCGAAGAATTTATTGTTCCATTCTTACAGCGCGGTCAGTCGCGTCTGAAAATCGTGGGAGCAATAGTCTTTTGCGAATTTCTCGCGCGATTCTCGGCCCTCGATACTGTATCAGCTATCGAGACTTCGTGCATCGGCGCGTTCGTGCAGGTCCACGAAAGAAGAGGGGTCTTTTCTGGCGTGTTCCAGGACCGCATAAGGTTAACGTGCAAAGCGGGTCGGTGGCACGATGATGTCTCTATCTACGACGGAATAGCGGTCCGCTAAGTGTGCGAACCAATGCAACACGTGTGCACGTAGGTGGACGCGTGCATGTCGAGGCACACAGGCGCCATGGAAGCATGCAACGAGTCCAGGGTCAGCCGGGGTCAGCCAGTCACGGAGTTAATTAGACGCTGCGCTTCGGGAGCTCACGTGGCAGCATGGCCAGATATCAATCGCTTCTGCGCTCCTGGATGGACCCGTGCTCGGTTTTCTTAAAACATTCTCATCCCCCTTACCCTTCTCTCTCCACCACCCCTCGACGAAAAATGGGATACCGAACAGATAGAATCGTGCCTAGAACGGTCCTCGTATCCACGAAACACCCTACCCTCTCTCGCCTGGACTAATTAAGCTTTAAAGGAGGGATCGGCTACCTTTGTCTTCGACACGGAATTCCGCTAAAATCACCAGAAAAAATTAATACCGTTCCTCTTTGATTCGCACGTTCTTTTCGCAGCAGACTGCCGGCTTCATGTTCTCGACGAAACAAGCTTCAGACTCCGCTAACTTTACCCTCTTTCCGCCTTCCACCGTCGACTCGATTATCCAGGCTAATTCGGCTTTCCCATTTGGTAGCGAGATAGGAAAGCAGAAACCACCCCCCTTCCTTTCTTCTTCGTCCGTCAGAAGACGTAAGACGACCGTAGTCTTACCTTTCCGCGGATTCCTTAACGTGGACCGTCGAGAAACCGACTATCTGCAATTAGCCAGCCACATTTATATGACCTGATTACGCCGCTCTGCCAACTTCCTTTAATCCGTCGGATCCCTAAGCAAAATCTGGGAACGATAACTTTCTTCTTCATCCTGCCGCGTAACGATTCCTTTTTCCTACGTCCTTTATCTCGCTCTCGTGTTCGCAAATTGCACGCGTTAATTATTCTCGTCATTTTTACTACTCGCCAAGATTATTTACAAACGAACGCGAGCGCGACGGACGACGAAACCCAGAGAAAGGGAGGAAGAGGACGTTTCATTAAGGTGCGGGGATGATAACGAGCCGGCGGATTCGAAGAACGTGCAATGTCCCGCTCCTCGTTCGCTTTAGCGTTAAGGGTTTCGCTTACGCGATTCCACGGGCAACGCGTGCAAAGTCTAGCTCCTCCGCGGAGGTACTCCTGGCGAGACGAGCGCAGATAGAGATGAAAACTCGTGGAATCGTGAAACGGTAGGAGGAGGAGGACCGAGGGTGCAGGAGGGCGCGGCACGATGTAGGGTTCGGGTGTAGGTCCGCCGCCCCTGCCCTGCTGCCTCGTTGGAGATGGAAGCAATAGGGATCAACTAGTATGCAAATCGCATGTAAATATCGTTCACTCTCCTGGTACCGAACCAGCTAAAGCCTCTTTCTCTCTCTATCTTCCTCTTGATGTCTGTGTCTCTCGATTTCGTGTTCTCCACCATTCTCTCTTTCCCTCGGCCTTTTGCCCTCTCGCTCGTGGAGTACCGAACAGAAGAAATCAAAGCAGGGGACAAAGCAAGCGTAGAGACGAGATCGTGACGGAATTCTTTCCCGTTCTTCCGCTACCCATGCCCCTCGACCGAGCCGTCAGCACCCCCTCGAAAGTATTTGCTTTTCTCCATCTCGAGCCCCCAACGATGCGTTCCGTCCAAGTGGGTGTTACCGGGCTACGATCGCGTCGTTAGTTCTTAATTAATTTATTTTCAGCCAGAAATATTCCTCACGAGGATACTTAAAACACACAGTGGGAGAGGCCCCACCCCTGAGTTATATTGCTTTATAATTGCGCGGGGCAGTAAATCGTTTTTTATCGCGTTACTTCGCACCACAGACGTATCCTCGTAGCGGCGGACGAAGCATTAAAAGTTTGTGGAAATCTTTACCGCAGAAAAGTTCTCACGTTCCAAGGCAACTTTCCAAGAGTCTAACGGAATAATCGAGCGATACTGTAGCAGCTTTCTCGCTATTGCCAATCGTAAACGTGAGAGCTGTTCTCCGCAACTGTGACATAATGTCTTCTTTGCCGGTGACGTTCGAACGATGCCGCCGTTCGCGATGTCGTCGGTATAAAGTTTCGCACGATCGTCCCTGCTTGATCCAGTACTTTCATCCAGGCACTCTCGCAGAATCGTCGGCAAATTTGTGGCAAGTCGGACGCGAACATTCGGTCGAACGGTTTTCAAGCGAGTGGCTGGCCTCGCGATCGTCAGCTGGTTACCGAGAAAAGTGACAAGTTCAATTTTTAACACGTTAGGGTGTAACGAGAAGCGTAAGCACACCCGATAATCGGCCGCTTGTTATTTGCCTCTTGCTGTATAAGCAAATAATCACCCACGGTATGGGGCTTAATAGGGACGGGCATTAGTCGTGGAATTATATGACGACTTCTGTCTTATTTGGGGCGACGGTCCAACGGTACGAAGACGCAGACAGCGGGGAAGAGGTGGAAAGAGGGTGAGACGCGTAAGACCTCTCTAACTCCAGGTATTTTCATCCTATATTCGTCGACCTTCGAGTCGGCAGCAGGATTACTTCGAGAGACCCTGAGAACTTCTCCCTTTCTTACCTTCCAAGAACCTCTCGGCTTCTCTGCTCCCGTCCTCCATTTCTCCCTCTGTTTCTTCTCGGGCTTCCGTATTACCATTCTCAAAATTCTCGATAAACCGGGGC
This sequence comes from Holcopasites calliopsidis, assembly GCA_023838395.1. Lineage (NCBI taxonomy): Eukaryota > Metazoa > Arthropoda > Insecta > Hymenoptera > Apidae > Holcopasites > Holcopasites calliopsidis. The sequence continues at coordinate 1,943,035 of JALHAQ010000011.1, forward strand.
TTCCGTCGTGACGTTTCGCCCCCCGAGGATCCACTACAGTCTCGCGTCTCCTATTTTCCGCGAAAGCCAACGGTAGAATCGAGATTCCAATTTCACCAATGCTATTTAGGCAGTTTGGTTCCCTCGATTTCTGGCCACTCGTCTAAGTTGTCGACGAACGTGGATACGAAGTGGAGTGTACAAGGAGAACGACGATGGGAAAGAAACAGTGGAAACTCTATGTCCCCGAAGAAGATGTCAGACTCTTTGAACAACTATATTTACAACTCCGGATTCGGCGGAGCGACGGTATTTCCTATGCAAAAGAGTTGAAAACGTAGGACGGTCCCCGCGACGGGAGGGTGCAAAGCTGGAGGACGCAGAGGAATGGAAGGAAAATGTGGGAGAGAGCAGGAGGTGTAGCGGTTGCAGCCGACGGCACGTTTTAATAATGCCTTCCCTCCATGCTCGAAGAACGAGGAAGAAGTTTAACGAAGATTGTGCCAGATACTTTTAATTGCTATTCCTCCCTCTGTCGGCGCGCGGGCGGCCGATGCTAGAAAATGAAGGGAGGGCTTCGACGTCCACGGAGCCTCCTCCTCTCCACCCTTTGCAGACTTCTCCTACCCCCAGAAATACCCGTTCCCCCGAACCCCCGCTCGTTTTACAGTCTTTTTATCCAACGTCCCGTGGACCCTCGTGATTTTATCGTCCTTGTATCCTCTCGACTCCCGCCCGCCGAAGAGGTTTGTTATTCCACCGGCAGATAGGCGACAAAGGAATTAATCGGGTCGTCTCTTCCTACTCCGCGTCTCTCGAGCCCCTCTTTGTCGTTCGAGAACCGTCAATTAAATTGAAACGTTAAAAACCGGAGATAAATTGGAGCGGCGCGAATGCTCGGTTCCTTTTCGTCCGCGATTTTCCTCTATCGAGAGTCAGCCTCGGAACCCTTTCTCTTTTCGAGAAAACATAGAGTGCAGAGCGCGTCGCGGCGTACATCGATCGGAAGCGCGTATATCGTAGTTTCGTTAGTTTTCCGCGGTAAATAGCCCCGGTGGAACCGAAGCGACGGGGGGTGAAACGTCAGAAAGATCGATTCGATTGCCTTTCCAGGGGCAGCCAGCAGAATTCGCGTGCTTCCTGCGAGCTCGTCCGTTATGGAGAATGGGTCCGGTGGCATGGTGCGCGTGCACACGGCCGCACAATGCGGAGAAGGCTTACGGTCGGCTATAATACGAAGTCTAAAAATCAAAACACATTAATCTCCGCCACGTGGCGTGGATCGCACGCTGGTAACAAAACATTTTCTGCATCCGTCCCACGTGGCCGATACAGAGGGACGGCTACTTTCGCCGACACTTGCGGTACCGTTTACGTTTCAATACGTTCGCCATTTATCTGTCCTCTTTATACTGCGTCACTGCCACTTTATTTATTTGAATAAGTCGATCGCGAGCCGGCACCTCTCTTTGCAAATTTATTTGTAGAGCGAAGTGGCCATTCAACGGTCGAGAGGTAGAGGCAGGTAGACCATTGTTCAACTTGAATCGAATCAAACGCCCGTGAGTCTCTTTTTGGCGGGGGATCATGGGTGAACGAGAATCGTATCTATCATGCAGGCGTTCGTGTGTTCCTTAATTTTCTTTAAACGAAGTAATCTGTCAACGGCGATTCAGGGGCAATGCGTTTTCCTTTAAACGAGAATCTCGGAGTCGTCACGGTTGTTTCCCGTTTTCATCTAATATGTCACAAGTCATTGTGAAACATCCGATCCCTGCACTCGCGACCCCGTCCGTGTCGCACCCCGACCGTCAGCGTCAAGCGGATGTATTTAGTGACGGAAAATCAATTATTTGGAGGGGGAGGGGAGGGCGGGGGGCGAACGATGATTTCTGTTGCCTCTGTCATGTCCATAGATGGCAGAACCAGTATTTAGGAAATCACGGCTCGAATAAATATGTGCAATTTCTTTAAATGATAAACAAAGTGTCGCGACACGTGTGCCACGGTGGGTTGTTCCACGCGGGAGCACGTACGCGGAAGATACATGTAGCCGCTTATCTAATTCAATTTGGTAATATCATGCCCATTGAGAGAATAAATGATTACCGGGAAGATATGAAGTTATCTGGCCCCATGAGATGCGTAAATTGCCATTACCCGGTGTTCCCGGCGGAACGGAGAGAGAAAAGCCCGCGGCTTTTTAGGGAGCACGCACCGGAGATCTTAATTATTAATCGTTCTCGTTAATCACGCCGATCGGCGAGGATCGTCGATTATATCTCGTGCCAGACATGTAAAATATCGCGTTGAGAGTTGCACCGAAAGCGATATCTCCATCATTAATGAACGATCATTTATCTTACGGCGCACCCGAGTATCCCTCGCACTTTTAATGCTGCGGTCCAAACGCTCTTTCTTAAATCCTAAGCGATTCCAGAGATCGGAAATCTATTAGGGTTTTTGACAGACAGATGAAAATCGGGAAAGGGGGTGGGGGGGGGGCTCACGAGGATGACGGGCAAGATACCGATTTCTTCTCGTGGGGTGTAGCCGGTCGAACGGTGGAACTGTCGTACATTCGATTGGACGGATGTATTCGTTGCGCGGTGATCACCAAAACCGAGGGCGAAGCTGACGAAGACGCGGGGAGAGGGAGAGCAAGAGCTAAGGGGTGGAGGTTGACTGTACGCCTGGATTTCGAGGGGTGCCAATGGAAAATCGTGACGGCCAGAGGGGGCGCGAACAATGCGTCCGAGATTTACCGTGACACCGATGGTGCAAGCCAGTCTGTACAACATATCTTTACGCGACTTTACAATTCCCTTTTCGATATAGTTTTTTTTTAGATCCATCGTATGTAGGGTGGTATCTGATGCAATGGAACACTCACGTGAACGGGTTAAAACCGTGCACTTCCTTTAACCGTATCATCAAACGCATAACGCTGTTCTCCAAATAAAGGTGGACACGATCAAGCGGGAGCCCGTACTTTTTTGCAGACTAGAAAACTCTTCGATCCATCAACTTTTTCCTCCCGTTGCACGCGACAGTCCGATTCACAAATCTTCTCCGCTAAGTAGGGGGTTCTGACCGAGAGAACGAGGGGGTTGGTGACCCCCTCGTGTACCCGCCCTCTCCCCTGGCATCCCGATGGAGCGTGAAAAACAGAGGGGTCCATTGTAACCTCGTCCTGTGGCTAATGCGACTGTCGTCGGTGTGGAGAACCGGGTGCAACGAGGTTTCGTCGCTGAAGCGGCGAGCATTAGCCAACGGTCGTTTAGCTGAAAATCCTCGCGGGCCCCGCTCTTTGGGTTCCGGCTCGTTGAAAGAGGATTTTTTTCAGCTGCGCTTTCACACGGAAGTCGAGGGCCTTCTTCGCGTTCACCCACCTCCATTTTTTATCAGTCTTAATTATTTGTATCGTTGCGAAACGCATCATTCCTCGTTGCAGTTCGCTATCGAAACTGCGTTCCCCGTTTCTTCGCGTTCTACCATAGATGAGTCGAAACTATCTGGCTCGGCATCGGAGTACACGTCTACCACGAGCACGAATGATTGTCTGGTGTCCGATCTCCGTGGGAGCTGGCGCACACTAGTTAAGCCGTCATAGTCTTCCGCAGGCCTGACTATCTATACCAATTAATCCCGGACTGCCACAATTGTCGTCGCCTCTGTACGTTTGCCAGTTAATTCCCTCGTTCTCCACGGCTGAGAGATTAAATGTTTTGCCAACCTATGCACTTCCGGAAGAACAGAAGACATCCTTCGAGGCAACAGAGTTCTGTGTAAAATACCGTGGAATTAGTAAAGGAAGAAGGGGAACGCGATGTGGTTACGAGAGACCGATTAGCTCCGGGTATGCAAACGCGCGGAGGCTATAGAATTCCGGATACATCGGTACACGATATAAACACGTAAAGGGAATGCAATCAGAGAGGCAATAAATCACTGCTGGTTAATCGTAGGACGTGCACGCGTGCAACCAGCAACGGAAAGTGCAACTCTTAAAGGAATCGCTCCTCCTTTGTACGTACATAACAGAAGCGCGCGTAGTAAGTAAGTGGTACCGGGCATTGGCCCGTATCTTAAAACTTTGCTATGCGCTATGAAGTGCAGAAAATGTCACCTTTGTTCCGGGCCTGCTACTGCGAGTATCCTACCGTGCTTGCCCAAAAGGGAAAAGCTTCGGCAAGAAGGGACAGAACAGAGAGAGAGAGAGAGAGAGAGAGAGAGAGAGAGAGAGAGAAAGTCGAGCAAAATGGAGGGGGACGTTGTTCTTTTAACACGGCTTTAGGGGTCCTTTATGCTGACACAAATATCGCTTATGCCGGCGTCGCGCCGCTGTTTTGGCGGAGCCCATCGAGCATTGTGCCTTCGAAGGCCCTGTGTACCAAACACCGAGCTCTGTGTACCCAGCAAACACGCGCGTCACGTGCCAGCCTGATCCCTTCCGTAGTCGTGGACTCCCCTTTACGGATTTGCGCAACGGGTCAGCCTATTCCCTTCGGAACTGCCTACAAACGACGGGCCGGAGGACCTCTTCCCATTACGCTCGATATCGAAACCTTTTCCTCGTCGAGATCATCCAGCCTGCCTCGTCGCTTCGCATCGTGGACCTCTCGCAGGGCACCGCGGGTACCAGCAAACACACGTGCGCGATCCTCGCGTCAGCTTTGTTTGCCCGCAGCCGTTTCGTTTCAATGACCAACCGATTCCTCGCTAACGGGATCCACACGGACTCTTTTTTTACTTCACCCTCGCGCCTCATGAATACGAGATCTTCTTCCCTTTTGACGTTTCGCGGGAAGCTGTTCGACTCGATTCATGGATCACGGACCACAGAATAATTGCGGAACGGGTGGAGAGTAGCAAGAATCGTTTCTGCTCCTCTTTGTTTCACCCCCTTCCGATACAAAGAATGCTACCATCTCGGAGCGGGAAAGGGCTGGCATTGCGATTCTAGTAGGTAAAGACAAATAACAAGAGTCATCGTTGTATCATATCCTCGCCCGCCTGAATAATTCGTGTCGGGCTTAATTATAGAGATGTCGAACACAATTGACCGGAAGCTTAACGCGGGATGAGCTTTACGATAGATAAACGTCCATAGCTCGTTTCCTCCCCTCGGTTCTCGCGACGAGTCTTCGAGAAGGGTGTCGAGAGAGGTCTCGAAACTTCACTGGAAAGTGATAAATAATGTCGATGCGGGGCAAAATCGTCCGTAACGGAGGGCTTTCGAAAGGGCACACGCCATTACCTCCGATGTGTTAGCGGGACGACAACCGCGACGACTACAACGAGAGAAGATCTACGTCGTCGAGAAAGGCGAGAACGACGATGCCTCGCCGACATACTTATCGCGGTGATACAGTAAAACGCTAACACCAAAAACCGTGAAGGCAGCGAGGGACGGTAAAGAGGGGAGGGGTTGAACAGGAGAAAGGCAACGGGGGATGAAGCTTTACCCTTCGGTCGAAAATGAAAATCGTATTGTTGGACTCCCTCGTGGAGGAAAAAGCTGGCATTATGTTCGCGTTAGCGAGCGTTGCCAGTGCCGAAGACAGCGGTCAGCGCTCTTTCACAACGATCATCAATGCGCGTCATCAATAATCGCGCTCTGACAGCTTTCCCGGGCTAAACGACAGGACCTCCTCGTAGATTTAGATCCTCCTCGATCGTCGATCTCCGTTAACGTTTGTCAGCGCGATAGTTGCTGACGAAACGAGCAGAACGGGGCAATCATTTTGGAGGCAAGGCAAAGTTCAAACAATCGCAACGGTGATGGACGAAACTTGTCGAATCTTTGCTCGTCAACTGTTCCGTATCGCGAGTGCCGGGCGGGGAAGAGAAATTCTAAAATATGGAACGAAAAGTTTGGCAAAACAGCTTGACGACCGTACCGCCTGTGAATGGATTCAAAGTCGGTAAAAGTGCAGTTTATCGAATAACTTGAACGAAGGCATACGGAGACGAGAAAGAAAAGACGACAACTCGATTCCACGAGTGAACTCGCTTGTTTTCACCACTTTCGAGACCACCGTCTTCCCTCGGGTGGTTTCTTCCGTTCTGTCGGAAAGTTTGGCAATTTATGCACCTTTTTCACACAAGCTCGCGTGACTTCTATCAATGTGCCGACTGTTCGACGTCGCTTGGCTTTTCTTATTTTCCTCCAACCCCTGTGTTCTGAGAAAAGTAGTTCAAACGGGCGTTTGATCAAAATACAGCCTTCGTACGAGGAGGAAATTCAGGAAAGCACCTGGTACTGGTCTCGTGCGGGATCCCCGCACGTGTCGAAAGATATTAAGTCAACGGGGGAGGATACGAGGTGTAACGGCATCGCAAGGGTGGAAGGAAAAGGTCGACGGTAAAGACGCGATGTGGTGCGCGATGCGCCGCGTACACGGCATCGATCATCATCCATCAGCCACGCCTTCGATGTTTCCCTGTGGAAGATTCCTTTGCGGTTTTCCAGTCGAACGCCAGCTGTATCGCGAAAGATGCCCGAGCTTTTCGCTTGCGTTTCGTGCAACACCTCGATTCATCATCGCGCGGTACGTCCTCGCGACGAGCATCGGTTCACGCATGATCGACGCGTCGATTCGTTCTCGAACCTCCGTTGCCCCCTTCTATTTCTGATTCAGAGGGAGAGAGGGAGGAGAGAGACTTCGCTCTCGATCATAGGAACCACAAATCACTGGCTCCCGACTGCTTGACCAATCGTGACGAATGAGCGACGATGATTTTGCACGGAATCGAGCGGACGTCCGATGTAAATCGTTAATGGATCTCTCTCCCTCGTTTCCAAATAGGATTCGGAGTTTGTTTCTCCGAATATTCCGTGCTGCTTTGTCGGCCGACCGGTAAAGAGAAAACCCTCTCCGACGAGTAGAATGCAGATGGAAGTCCCCCTTTGGACGTCGACCAAACAAGGCGATCGTTCGTTAGATGGTTTGCCTCTCATCCGGAGAAGAAGTCGATGAGTATTCGTCGCATTAAAAATCCGTGAATCCAAGAATCTGGCAAGAACCGTAGGAAAAGTTGACTGAATACCTCCGAAACGGGGTCCACGATGAACATAGAATGTCCAGTGTCAAAAACACCCCTCGCGTTCGCCGGGAGCGATCGAAAGATTCCGGTTTGCGTGCATCCAGCGCACCGCCTCGTGGATCTCATTAATTTCCGGCGACAATAAAAACGAGCAACGGTAGACGGTCCAGGATCGCGTGGGACAGAACCGCCCATCGTCCATCCCCCGTCGTCGACGGGAGAAAAGACAAAGAAGCATACTCGGGTAAACGGCGGACAAAGGGAGAGAACGGACGAGGAAAGAATCGGGTATAAATGCTTTTTGGTATCGGCCCTGTTGTTTGCCTTCGGTATTTCGGCGAGGGATGGGCGTGCGGTGCGGGCGAAAAGGGCGCGAGAGCATGTCGATCGTCGACGATGGCTAGAAGTCGCGCACGGCAGTCACTCGGTTGCATTGTGCTTGACACGTGCCGTCAGGAGAGAAAACGAGCGTGGCCGCCGGTCGAGGCGTAGTCGAGCCTAGTCACCGAGAAAGCGGCTCCTCGCCACGGCTCGATCACAATGGTCGATTTCTATCCGGACCAAATATATGGACGGAATTAATTGATACCGCGTGCTCCGGCATCGAGGAAGGGTTGCGTAAGCACCGTGGAAAAAGCAACCACTCTTTCCTCGATTCTTTCATCCCCTCGTTGTACTTGTTTGTAAACTGATTTTAAACACTGCCCTTTCCTTACGCTTCGCTGAATCGTGATCGACGGTCTCCTTGAATCAGCACGTCCCGCACTCCAAATTGATAATTACATCGCAACGTCATACTTGGAGAACCGGACAGACAAGACGTCAAAAGGAGGAGAGAAACGAATGAACGAAAAAAGAAACAACCCTTGGAATGGTGGTGACACGGCGTAGAACACTGGCAGTGTGCGACTTGAGGTTATTATAAAAATAATCAAAGTTTCCTGAAGGATTTCACGAGGCAAGCTCGTTTACGTCAGGGTAGCTCATTACGTTTGACGATTATGCGTTAATTTGCACCTAGCGATACTTCAAACGATTTTTATTCATTGCGCGTCCAGGATGAGCTTCGCTCTTCCAGCTGAAAGTCGGCTGTCGTTTCTGGTAGCTGGTACGTAGACGTAGGCGACGGGGTTCTTTCGAGTTTTATATTTTTTCGAGTCTTCCGAGCCGGGGATCGAGGATCGTCGTCAAAGGACTCCGGATATGATAATCCCGGCGCCAAGCTGAATGCGTAACGAAGTTTCTCCGGCGACAAGAAGTGGACTCGGCTTCTGATTAGCTTTGCCTTTACGCGTCCCTTCGCCCTAGAGCACGTTTGCTTCGCTAAAAATCGCTCGGCAAACCTGGCGAGTTGCCTCCAGCGGGCGACACCAGGACAGGCCTGTAATGATAATTCAGGGCACTTCGATTCAATCATCTGCACCGTTACGGCTACGTAATTGAATGCGCGCGTATGCGTAAATCAGGTGGCGCGAAAGAATATGCCCCGGAATCAGTGAAATCGGGCCAATAATCTTCCCTATCAGGCTCGAGGCGTAAAAACCTAACAGATTGGAAACCGCATTCGGTTAGGCGGCCACCTATTATCCGCCAGACGGAGGATCTTCTATTTCCTTTTTGCATTAACGCGTCCCCGATCCGGCGGAGTGGTCCTATTAACTAATGCCAGCACCCCTGTTGTACGCAATGCCATACGTGCACCAGCCAACCGGTCGGCCATCCAGTCGATCGGGCAGGGTGGCGGAGGACCACGCTCGTAGGACATGCCTGCTACGACGGGACAGTTTAAGCCCTGATATATCGCTCGTCGACACTCCCAACTTCTGTCGCCGTTTCTGTAGCGCTTTTTTGTCACGGCAAGCCACGGCTGACCATATGTCCACGGAAACCGAGTTCCCCATGGAGTGTATCGGTGCCTGTGCTACGCGATCCCTCACGACTCTTCTCCACCTTTTTTCTGGCGTGAAAGGTAACCGATATGCCGGCACGAATTCATCATATGGATAAACAACAGTCGACGAGTTCCTCGGTGAAGGGAAGTCGGAAGGAACCGCGATACAGAGAGCTTGCGGAGGACTTTTAGAATTAAGGATCGGTCCTCCCTTTGTTTCTCTGCTAAACGCTTTTTACAGTTTTAGAGCAGCATGACAAGAAACGTTTACATGCTTCGTCGATTCCTCGTTCCTTCGAGCCATTGGTTTTCCGCTTACGTGGGCGCGTTTAAGCTTAGATAACCCATGCCCTAACAGGCGAACCCCACTTTGCACGTAACAAATGATGCCACATGTTCGAATCTTGACTCGCTCTTCCTCTCTCCCTTGGTTTCTCTCTTCCCGTTGCCGTTCCTCTTCGTTGGCGAAGCAACCCGCGGGGCACGGAACATTCGGCGGGCATTCGAGAACCAGGGGGTCCTACGTTCGTGTAATTTGTACGGTTGACGCTCGCGCAAAAACGGAGGAAAGAGAGCGAGCGAGACGGAGGCCGGGAACGAAGACAATTTACACGGGACTAACAACCGCACTGGGAGCATTTACCGGGAGAACGGATCGAATCGATCCTACTTAGCTGTTAATGGAACCGTATGCCAGTCGACAGTGAAAAGTTTCCACGTGAGCGCCGCCCAACTGCGAGTGTACCGAGCATGTCGTGCCGAGTACTTCACGGCGACATCAACGCGCCGAAAAAATGCCTGAGCTCCAAAATGAAGGATTTCTTTGAAAAAGGAAAGGTCGAGCTGCAAAGAGACCGTGACTGATGACAACGAATGAGTAGCATTGAGAGGAGACAAGTATACTATACTCCCCACCGATGACCCCTTCCCAAATCCCATTTCTGGCCTTTTCAACCGATCGCTGACGATCGTCCGAGTGCCACCGAGTTGCAGGCGAGTGGCCGTCATCGCGCCTCGTTTAAAAAGGCTAACCGATCGTCGGCTCTTTATCAAGCGCTTTACGAACGCCTGAAAAACTGTTCGGGTGTCTTAAGCTTCCCTGTCCTCTCGAGCCTTCAACCTGTGCCGCTCGTTGTGATTAATTCTGACATATGTTCACGTCGCTCATAAAGGCCGTGGATCCTATTCAGAACGCCCTCGACTATGCCTGGACTTGCACGCTGCTTAGAAAAACGATAGAAGAAGGTCGGGCCGCACCTTTCGTCGAGGCAGTCCCTTCTCGCCAAGACAGATTTCGAATCGACACGCGTATCGTGTCCTTTTACGCGCGACATTCGTCTCTATTTAGCACGGCAATTTATTAGTACGTTTGTTTGCTCCTGGGATATCGCGTTGCGGGCATCATTCTTTTTTTTATTTATTCATGCGTCACGTCATTGTTAGTTAGATCGAGAGGGTGTACTGGATGGTCTTCCGCGAAAAACAATCGACCAACGGATATCGGCAATTTTTTACAAGTCGGCCAGACTGAATATGATTTAATGCTTATAAGCACACTAGGGCGATACAGATTGTGCGTCTCTTGAACAGTGACTTTGGTAGTCGCAAAATTGCATGGCGTGGTACCTGCAGGGTCGTCCTGGCTGTCCCTTTTTTTGAGATGCGGGTCGTCGAACTTCTTATTGTCTGCAATAAAAAGAAATTAATATATTCAGGTATGCACGTGATGCCTACATTTCGAATTGCCGAGTCGCGTTGACAATGTATCAAAGAATTTCGTGTCGTCAACATGCGTGGTCGTTCCGGCTAACTTATTGCCAACTTCTACGGCCGGTGGTGTAATAGCGGAGCAAACGGGAAACAAATAATTCCATTATATTTATCAGATCATGAAAAGGCAACGATAAAACCGCAATAGCCTGTAACTGGCGAGTGAAACGGAGGAAACAGTGCGAGAGCATCGAAGACGAAGGAGCTAACATGCCGTGCGCTCTGTCTCTTTCCCCTGTCATTAATACCAGGCGACTGTTACATATGGATGAGAAAGCTGGGTTAGGCCAGGACGGCGATGCTACGGAACGAGACGAAAGCGAAACGGGATGTGGGGAAGCGAAACTCATTGACTAAAAGCATCCGCGAAAGACCGAAGTCGCTCTGCTCTCGTCTCGAGTCTTCACCCTCTTCCACGAGTCCGCGAACACCGCCGGAAGCAGAGTCGTCCTCTTCGCAGAGGAAAAAGAGAGGGACTTCGATAAGGTCGCCGAGGATAAAACGTCGAGTTCCTTCGACGTTTACCTACGATTTAAATTGTCTGCGAGGACCAGCCTCGATTTTACGGAGTATTTGCGTTACACTGGATTCCTTTTTTCCTCTTCATCGGTAGCGACTCGGCGAAAAGTCACGCATCGTACGAAAAACGGGGTCAAGTTATTTCGCCGAAGCTCAAGTTATTATTAAGATCAAGTTTTTCCGAATTTCCAAAGATCCTTGCCGAGCGTTTATCGTCTCGCGGCGAATTTATCACGACTCAGGGTCGTGACTCCTTTTCTCCGATCTATTCCATTCCCCGCAACGATAAATCTGACCGTACCCCCGTATATCTTCCGGTCAAGGGGAGTAAACGCAATATAGGTAATGTTCTGGCCGGCTACTTAACAAATTGCTACAAATTGCGGCGAGCGTTTAGCCGTCGCATCCGTTCGAATCTGCGGTCTCCTCCTATATCCCCGTTACCTCTGCGGTCGCTTTGCCAGGGGTTCGACACATTCTCTCTCTCTCTTTCTCTCTCCACTTTCGTCGAATGATACGGTGGTGACCACATGGTGTTCCCATATGTCCGCGCCGTCACCCTAATGTCCGCTTACGGATTGTATCGGAGCCACCTCGATGATAGAATTGCCAGCAGAGAAATGAAAAGGATACGACAGGTTTGCCATCGGCTCCATCCCTCCGATGGACGATCGATCGATATTTATCCGAACAATGGATTGTTTACCGTGCCGTCCAACCGATTAATTTCACTAGGACGCGTAAGCAATTTCAGAGGAAGGTTCTGGATTTCACAAAAGGAGGAAAACGTCGGGATGCATTTTTAAAACGGTCCGAACATCTCGTTGCAGGAGATGACACGTCATTAATCAATGGTTCCAGAGCGGAGGACGAGATGCTCTCTAATGGCACTTTAAAGGCGATACCCTCCTCGGGCCAATCAGTGATCGCGTGCCGCGTACGGACCGTTCGGTTTAATTTCACGGGTATTTAACGCGGTTTCGCTTAACAATGATTCAATCAAGGCGGATTTATTTGGTCGGGATTCGCCGGTTGCCGGCACGAGGCGATCATTAGGGCTTCTCGTCGGAAACGCCTCCGAGCCTTTTACCGAAATAAACGCGGTGCAGTCGCGCGACGTTCCTCGTTAGCGATTCTGTCACTTAAAGAAAATATCCGTCACTTACATCTCGAGGATGATACGTCCGTCCACGTTACCGTGTACAGGTGAATGAAAAGAACGAGAAAAAAGAATAAATTGCTGGCGCGATTAGAACGACGCGTCAAGTTCGTCCGGCGTAAATATCGTTGAACACGGTGTTCCGTCCAGGAAGGGGACGGGATCGGCAATTCGACGGCCGTGCGAAATGTTGTCAGCCAATTTTCTTGGCCAGTGCCCCCGAATGGCGCAGATTTCCATCTAGGTCCGTCCTCGGTGGCGCCGGTGTATACCGTTGCTGGGTAAATACACCCTTTTCCATCCCCTCGAGCGGACGAACGTCGTCGTCGTCGCCGTCGCCGCTCTTCTCCTCCTCTATCGTCCATCTCGATCCACCCCCTAGGCCGCATGAACCACAACGGTGATTATAATTCGTAGTCCCGGCTGACAGAACCAACCGCCATCGTCAACCCCGTTTCTCCTCCGTTGTTCGTCCACATCTATGTCGGTTAGCGGACGGGGATCGGACGCTGTGTAAAGGATTATGCACGCGGATTTAACTGATGAATCACATTGTCGTCTTGATTCGTGGTGGCGTTAATTTCCACCGCTGCTCCCGGAGCCGCTTTGCCCTCCGACGCTACACGCGTCCACGCTCGCCGCGAAAAGGGTGGCGAATCGAGAAGGTCGAAAAGCCCAGCGTCGCGAAAACCTGAAACGTTCTACGATGCCAGTTTCGCATCGACAAGATATCGCGATGATAAATCCAACCGCGATATCTATTGGCTTCGCGCGGCTAATGGTGTAGTCGAGCGTTTTCGTTGCATTTATTTTGCATAATCCACCGATGTCGGTACAGAGTGCTCGGAAAACGAGTACACGTGTAGAAATGATTCTTTTTTCTTCCCCAAGACCGGTAACGAATCGGTGCGCGACAAATTACCAGCAGCAATTAGTCGGCAAACCTTCGATACCTATTTGGAGAACTTGTCCCCGGTTAATGCGCCATAATAAGTATTCGAGATTACGGCAATTGAATTCATCGACAGAGTGCAATTATTTATGAGCGATACTTCTTCAGGATATACGGGGGATGTTCGAGGCACGGCTACCCCTCGACGTTATTCTCGTCGAGCAAACAATTTCCATTCGTTTGGAAAGGTTTCTAATCCGCCAACATCGGGACCGCGTGGGTAAAGCCAGAATTAACCACTTCCCATTTCGACCTACCGCGATCTCGGGGCTTATTAATTTTGCCAATAATGCCGACGAGGGGGGTGCTTCCTCCGCACAGATGGCGTATCACGAGTCAATATACTTTTCCACCACGAAACCGCCCCTCGCAACACGTGACGGCCTTCGAATTTTCGCTACGCTAATCATTTCTTTGACCTATGCCTCCCGCATATGGTTCCGCGACGGATGTGTTTCTCCGTCACCGCGGAGCGTCTCCTCTTGCTTGGATTTAAACGTCCGGCGCAAAGGAAACTTTTTTCACGATTTATCTCGGTTGGCTGAAAATTGTGTGTCGCCTGGGTCTCACGAACGATCCTTGCAGTTGTTTATTTCGGGTAGGATATACTCGAGTTCTCACGAATAAACGGACACGAGCAAGAAGTATGACGGTGGCGAAGATGACGGCGACATCGCAAAAGAGGAAGAAGAAACGGAGGGAGGAGGATAGAGGCGATGGTTCTGCCAGAGTCAGGACACGATCACGGAGCATGGACCGACCGGAGAGAGGAGAAGAAAGCGAGTGGTTGTAGGGAGTGCGGTTGTGTGTGCACTCGCGATCGTACCTAGCGGGTGGAACGAGACGGACGTAAAGGAGACGAGGAAAGGATTAACGGAGAGAGAAAAGCGGGACGACGGTTGCGGCGGAGGGAAGCGAAGAGGAGGAAACGAGAGGGCCACGGTCAGAGGGAAAGACGAGGAGAGAGAAAGGAGAGGACAACCCCCTCTTCTTCGCGGGTTGACTCGAACACCGACGATATCTCGACCAATCGAATCACGCCGCGGGCTCCGCCTTTTATCATTATTTTACTTGTTTTCCCTTTACTTCACCCTCATTGGATGACATTCTCTGGGCCATTTCGCGATGCAAAAAAGTTACCCGCACCCAACCGAGGACTCCATGCTTCCTTCGACGTCCTTCGGTGCCCTTTTGGTACCCACCTTGGTCCACGGACCACCTCCGCGAGGTTCCTTCTCCTTGCTTCGCGAACAGAGAGTCCTCCCTTGCTTGTCAGCTATTTCCCATGGCTTTCCATCGACTCGCGATTCATTTCGGCTACCACGATAATCTTCTTTTCTTTCGAACCGCGGAATCGTAGAAGCGGGTGCGATCGGCCGAGAACACCAGGGTGCTCGATGTCGAGAACGTGCTCGATTCATCGATTTTGTGATTCCGGCGAGGGCGAATCAACGATGAAAGCGTTGACGGGAGTAGCCACGGATAAATTCGTATCGATTCGGCCGGTGCATCGAGGCCCGTGATTGACGAGGTTCTCTCGTCAAGGATTATGCGGTTCGTTGATCGGAACGAACGGCTTCGGGGCACGAGTGCGTAGACAAATACATAGGTATAGTTGGCCATCCGGTTCGCCAATGGACACTTCCCAAGCCGCGAAACCTCGAAAACCGCCGGGGGTCATGCGTCCGCAAAATGATCGCGCTGCGAACGGGGACGCGTCGCGGTTGCGACCGATCGATAACTTTGATTTCAGAAATGAAACTCGGACGTTGCACGTCGAGTGCTGCACCGATTATCCATCTCGTTCCTGTAATTGACGCCTTCGACGACGGGACAACGGGACAACGGTTCTCGCGTGTTCCTTCGACTCGCTACAGAGGCCACAACGATATAATTTGAGGCGACAAGCCTCGACGAGGCACGAGGACGATCCGAGTAGGCTACTCGGAAACGAAATCCACGGGTTCCGCGCGAGGACAGTGATAATGGGGCGCGTTTTGCATTCGCGCGAGGCGTTCGAAACGGTGACGAGCTTCGGGAGACCTGTAATTCACCGGGAATAAATTCTTCGGGGTGGAGCGGGACCCTTCGTGGGCCTCGCAAGAAAAAAAAAAGACACTCGGTCGCACCTACGTAAGTTCGATCCGGCATTGCGCTGCACCGCATTGTATGTATATCAGGAAGGAAGAAGAAGAGGATCAGCGAAGGTGGAGGATACACGAAGGGCGGCAGTCACGTGGAGATACCTAAGGGAACAATGTTGTCGGAGGAGCGCAGCTAGGGAGACGACGAGGGAATGAAGTTAGGAATGGAATAGCGTTGGGGGGAGCAAGGAGGCGCAGCACCAGGTCCGGCTCCCTTCGCGGGAGATCGTACCGCTGATGACGACGCAACGACACGATATTTTACCACGCTCAACGCGTGTGCCTTCACGGTACGTGGCACCGTAAAGTATCCACGGCCGGATACACGGATAATAGGCCGGCGATCTGTCGCGATCTCCGTTATTCAAGATAAAGTTCGAGGAAAATCCAGCGATCGAGCTGGGCGCGAGGTTTCGCGCCTTCCCGTTTGTGCCCCGCTGGAGGGTTAAATTTGAAATTTGTTCAGCGGCCGATATGGAGTAGCAAAGCGTACGGAACCGGATAACGATTTGTTCGAAAAGCAATATAGCGGTCTATCGGCGTACACCAGGAGGATGAGACGAAGGAAATCGAGAAGGAAGCGGAGGATGAGACACGGCCAGAGTAGGGTGGTCGTATGGAGCGCCCTTTTCCTGAAATTTGCATGAGGTATTAAAGCGCGGTGGCTGCGTTCACCAGTGGAGTTCCTGTTTGCCGACACCGAATGCCGAGGATCAAAGGACCTCTGCCAGTCTCGCGTCCCTCTCCCTTCGGGAACGAGCACGCGAGGCGACCAGAGATAGTCGGGAGAGCGAGGGTGAAATCCAGGGAGGAGAGAATCGTTCGTTCGGAGGCGTTTGTCGGGCCTTCGAGAAGCCCCGCGACAGTCAACTTCGGATATTTCTGCTTCTACTAGGCCTTTGTCGTTTAATCGTCGATGGTACGACAACTGATTTGCTCACAGGAGATTCAGGGGTTACGCTTGTCGCATCGGTGTGCCGACACGTCGGCTGCTGCACCGAGGGGTGCATCCACCGTCGCTCCTTCGGGGTCGCGGCGGTTTCTTCTTATAGTTTATCTCTATGGTGTAACAAACATTTCACTCGCAATTAGATTGCGCGTGGAATGTAAGGGGGCGTACTTCCTTCGCGCGAAATCGAACCATCTCCCGATACGCGGGCCCGCAATTCCTTCTGGAAAAGACGAATGGCCGACGCGACGCGCCGGATCCTTGGACGCAACGACCGCGGAGCAACGATATTCCAAGAATGTTAACTCGCGTAATCATATTCTTGCTCGCATCGTGCCCCATAAAAACGTTAGCTGGCAGTGATGTATGCCGTCGGGGGCACGCATCGCATAAGTAAGGAGGGCCTTGGGCCCATTCATCAGCTAACAGGGGGAATAGGCCCACGAACCGCTCCTTCTCTCCCCCGTCCTGTCCCTCGTCGTCCGATGTTTTGCTACCAAGGGACACTTTGTAGACCGCGCATCCTCTGCCTCGTCGCGGATAACGCTATCCCTTCTTTGGCTAGGATCGGCTTAATCGGCTCGAATGCCTGCGAAATCCGCGCGTTTCCCCTTTCTTCGTCCCCGGTAAAAAGGAGGCGAACAGCGAAGAACGGGACACGCGAACGAGAAAAAAGGGGGGTACGAGTTTCCTGACAAATAGAATCGGCATTGGCTCGAGAAGGGACACGCGTTGCGCGTCGAAAGGGGTCCAGGGTGTCGCGTTCCCGAAGCACCGATGGGTGTCGAACCGCATTTTAGGCGAGCTATCCATACCAGGTGAAGAGTTCGGGTCCGTAAAGATATCACTCTGTTCTGTCGGCAGACACGGTCGCGGCGACAGCGGCCAAAGCAGAGGGGAATGCAAAAAGGCCGTGGCCCGGCCCGGCTCGGGTTGCTGCGTTTTACAAATTATTCAATTAGCCCCGCGAATTAAGGTATGCATATTCATCGCTCTCTGATACGCGTATGTGCGCTCCACAGCTACATCCAGGGCGCATAAACAATTCGAGCTCGCACACGCGCGTTAGACGCTCTAACGAACTCGCAGCTGCATCCGAAATGCATCCGTTTTGCAACGAAGCGAACTGGCGGCGGGGGAGGGTCCACGGCACGCTTGCATCAGTGCTCCGGCGGATATGTACGTCCCGAACTCTGTCCAGTGTCCACCGGTCGTCTCGCTTTCTTTCTAGGTCGGTCTATCCGTACGCGTAACGATAGCTGTCAGATCGCTCCTTCCTTCTTTCAATCGAGACATTTGTCGCTCGACGCCGTTCGATCGTGGCTCGAATGACGATCGAAATGCCGCGGTGGTCGTTTCTCTTTTCTCAGGCGTGTTCGCGATCGTCGGAAGATCGCGGGGTATCGAGCATTTCGCGTCCCAGGCTCGGACGGTGCGGGGTGAAATCCGTGGCTGCGGCTGGCCGTGTAAAATGGTAAAAAGCGGAATTAATTGGCAAGACGGAGCGCGGATTAAAGCGGGGTCGGGAACGAAGCGGTCGGATTATTATTTCTTCCGGTAGATAAAGCAGGGAAACGGAACAGGGAAATAAAAGATCACGGGCGTAGGTGAAACAGGCGCGGGCTGCGTGTACACGTCGCCCACTGGCAGGCAGGAGTTACGGATCCTGGTCCCCGGGCCGGGGTTGCGTTTAAAACAACCTCGAGAAATGCACATTTTAATCGTATCGCTAATAGCCCGACGTTTATAAGCCTCGCTGTGTCTCATGAATACGCATGTTCCTGCCGGTGACAACGGTACGAAATTAATGCACGCGCCTGGATATAAACGCCAGGACCTACGGGGAGAGCGGTCCGTTTCGGTACCGATTCTTCTTTCCGGCCCGGGGTCGGCTACAGTAGACAGGACACCGGCGTTATTTCACGAAATCGTTGCTCGCGTCCCGTTGCGCCGATAGGCGCTGGAATTAGCGACTTTTATCTTTGATCGCGTCCGAATATCGCGTTCTCCGAAACGCACGGAAACGGCGAGCACGAAAACGAATGCCCGCGGAAAGTTGGACAGTTATCGTGCTGCATTATTCAAAAGTCATCGAAGCGGAATATCGCAAAGCTTCGTTCCTTGTTCGAGATACTATTTGTTCAACGACTTCGACATTGTTCCGCAAATTAGCCGGGTGAAAATAAATCGTTTCGTCGGAGCCGCGGGAGCGCGTTTACCATGCATATTGTATTCATATTTATGTGAATAATTGCAGAGACGCCGGTCCCAGTAATTGATACTCGTGTAAGAGTTTAGCAAATTAGCGGAGACCATATTTTGGCAGGCCGTTTTCCGGAACGAGCGAGTTACTAATTGATCGGCAGGGGGAGTTCGATTAACCGCGTCTTCGAGACGTCGGAATAGTTTCGGGACAGGTCAGCCGGAGTAATTGCGTGGATAATACTGTCCTCTCGCAGCGCGCATCGTTGATGCATGTAAATGTATTCCCGATCGGTCGATCAGATAGTTTAATATTAATAATAGAGCACGCTCCCGAGATTATCGTGCTTCCGCGAATTTGTCGGCCGTGTGTCACAACGATACGCATCCCCGATATCGCCAATTACGGCCAGATTGAGTCATAACGATTCTGGTTATGTTAAGCGCGAGTTTCTTGGCCGCTTTCGTCGATACATCTCACGGTTCGATATAAGATAGCGCAAAAGTATTCTGCCCTGCCTTTAATTGGATACTTGCCTCTCTTCTGTCTCTCGCCGGTCTACGGGAAGCATTGACTTCCGTAACGGCTGTATTACATAAAATCACGATTCCGTCGGACTCTCGTCGTTCTTTCCTCCCATAAGCTATCGCGGATAACTCGCGCCTACTCGCGCGACCGGCATTCTGTAGACGCAGCCTGCGTTTACATCTTAACTCGATCGTAGTCTGGATCGCGCCGCCGGATTCTCACGGTATCGCTTCTTCTACGATCGCCTCGATAAAATGCGAAGAGTGTCACGCGGAAAAATCCTAATTTTAAGACTCGTGCTTGGGAGGTTCGCTGTCGTTTCAGCGAGTGAACGACCACCGCGATTTCTCGGCAAAGCGATCGTGAGACAACGCGTCGAGATCGTTGGATAATTGCAAAACGGAGCACCCATGAACGAGGGGAGTTATTTCCAGCAAGAAGAACCGCGATTAGAGCGATTAGAGAGAGCACGGCGTGCGTGCGGAACGGAACGGTTCCATATATCTAGCCAAGCTTTGCGCAACGTTCCGACGCGCTCGGTCTCGATCTCAATTAACGCAATTACTCGCTCCCTCGTCTAATTACCTATCAAACGGAATTGCTATCGCTCGGCTGCGTTCGTCTCTAATGAACGTTATTAATTGCTTTATGATTTTTCGATAAAACACGCCGCGTAATCAAGTTATTATCCCACGTTTCGTGTCCTCGTTGCTACTCCGACCCGTTACCGGACTTTCCTTCTTCCCCGGCTCGTTTTACGTTCCCCCTCGATCCACGAGAAAAAAAAAGGAGAATCGCGTTAAGGACTGCGATGAGAACGACGAGAAATGATTCTCGAATGGCTCGGCTTCTAGAGCCGTAGGGCAGGAAATGCAACGATTCGATTTCCGATTCTTCCATCCACGCGAAGGGAGAAGGAACGTAACAAGCGTGGCCGTGTCAGAAGTTAATAAAAGTCAAGGTATTTAGACGATGAAGAGCGCAAGTTCGTGAGACACGGAGCACGGTGGTGCGCGTTATCCCCAAGATCAAAGGAGCCCATCGAGGGGTAGAGAAAAAAAAACGCGAGGGGTTAAGGAGTCGTTAACGACTCGCCCTTATGATAAGTCGTGGCAGACGGTGGGAGGAATATTGCGTTGCCGACGATAGCTCCGGCGTCGGGAGAGTAGTTATTTAGCGTGGCGGGCAGGTGAGATTCGTGAGACACGGACGAACGAGGAAATACGGTGCGAGACGGCGCGCCGTGACGTTGACCAAATAACAGCCACGGTGTCCCGTCACGGATGCCTTCTCACCGGTGCTCCCCAATTTCTTATCTGCCTGTGGCCAATTTGATAGATCAACGATAGAATCGAGGGTTCTATAAAACGAAAGAAGCAGACAGCTTGGACGGGGACAGGTGCATCCTCAGGAGGCGCGCGGAGAAACAGTCGCAGCTGACCGACCGTTCAACGTTGAAACGAAGAGCGCAGCTACCCTTGTATCTCTATTACCGTTAAATTGCTCGAAAACCACGACCGTCTCGCAGGGATTAATGCCTCGGCCATTATTTCGACACCGATGAGATCTCGGTCGTTTAACGCGTCGAGCCTTTAACCGCCGCTTTTAACGCGCGTACCAACTTACGTCCGAGCAGCCAAGTTCGCCAAATGGGAAACACACAGCCGAGTTGAAACGTACTTCCGACTCGTTTGTTCCGTCGCGATCGCGCGGCTTACGTTTTTCACCGAACCCGTTCCGCTTCTTCGTCGAACGTATATCCTGGCGAACGTAATCCCCGGCCCTCATCCCTTTCGGGAGCAGCCCGCGTAAATATACGCGCGTCTGGTGGAAAAAGCGAGGCGCAGACATCAGCCCCGGCGTTCGGCGAGTTCTCGTGAGCCGCGCGGAGGAAGAAAACTTAGAAAAGTCGTGTCCCGAGTAAACCCGGAATCGCGGGATTATCCGAGATGATCGCCTAATAGCTTTAGCAAAGAATCGACTGGGGCGACTACTTAAAATTAGCATAAGCCTCGACACTCCGCCTAACGAGCGGAAGAGACGAGACCCCAAAAGTGCTGCTGCGACCAGACGCGAAAAAAAGCCGTCGACGGAAATCGGCTGTCGCGACCGGTATCGCTCGCGATCTGGCCTCGAATTTCCCTGCGTGAACTTTCCCCTTTCGTTTTGGATACCGCATCGTCGGGACGTGTTCGCGTTTACTTAATTGACGTCCGCGTGACAGGCGTACGTCGGGCTCGATTAAAGGTAATCGCCACGGGAAACGATTATTCCCCATTTACGTAGCTGCATTTTCGTGGGACGGGAAACGCACGGGACGAAACGAGAGCGCAGTTTAGTGTGCACGCGTTTGTCACGCGATATCGAGCTGCACCCTGCGCTCACACCGTAGCTGCGCCGCTTCTTCCGGGTGTCGTTACACGTCACCGAACCGTCTGGATATCTTACAATGTATAATTTTTTCTAGCGCCACGCACTGTGCGTCGGTCTTAATTGGCCGCCTCGAGTGATTTACGGATCGAGAAAAGAAAGCGTTTCGCTGCTCGCGCGCCTTTTCGCCGTTCCGATAAAACGCGAGAGCGTGCGGTTGCCTAGAATTTTCATGGAAATTATTAATTAGTCGCGGCCGAGAATCCAGCAAACGGCAACGACAATGGCGCCGCGGAGAGTCATCCTATCAGATACGAGTTTAACGAAGCTCGGCGTTCGATAAAAATCTGACGGGAGATTCGAATCGCGGTCTAAGGAGAAGAAGAAACGCAAGCGCTCCGCCTCTGTGAGAGAGGTGAATTTCGAGAGCTTTTACCACACAGAGCAGCACCGAAAGTCGTAAAATGTCCGGCACCCACGTAGAAACCTGTGTCACGTAGACGCACGGTGGCCCGGCTCTTTGCATTTCTCTGTACAGTCCGTTTCGTCGATCACGGATCTTGGAGATTTTTCACGCGACTGAAGCGAAAGGCGAGCGATCGCGCGAATATGGGGTAACGCTAACGAGCATCACTCTATGCAGGTGCAATTACTGTTTAGTTAGAGGAGCCGGCCGCGTGCTTCAGGTCCGTAAATTAAGGGAACAGACCTGCATACGCGACGGTATTTTTCACGCGTGTTTGCTCTTATATTCCTGTAAATTTCGTCGGCTGGCGATACTTGTCGTTCGTTCGATTTCTCAAACGAGCCGTATACGACATGCCGATCGTGTACTCGCAGTCAAGGAGAAACGCGACACGGCCCATCGACGTAAAAAACCGCTCGAAGCACGGCTCGTTGACACTAAAGGCGAACAATGGAGCTGGGGCAGAACGAATTCCTGGCGGGACTGTACGATACACGTAGAAACCTCGGTTCTACGTGCCTGTCGTCTTCTCGTGACGAGTGCGTGCGCGAACGTCCGGCCTCGTCCGCTCGAAGGATGCCCGGTTCCACCGCTCTGCTCGATTCATGGGACAAAAGTCGGGTTCGCGCGTCCCGTGGGAACCGCGGCAAAGTCGATCTCGCTCGAAAGCCGCGTTTCATCCGATCCGGCCGCGATTTCTTCTGGCGCCGTGCTCGCGACCGAAAGGGATCCCTTCCGATCCCCGAAGCAAACGGAGCGCTCTGGCCGGTTTGGCACAATTACGAGAGAAATAATTGCAGATCGCATCGGATCTGCACTTTACGGTTTGCGCCACGACATCGTTACCAGACGCTGATCGCAATTACTCTACGAGCCTCCTCTATCTTATTGTCTTATTAGGCAATCATATTTCTTCCGCCTTGTTGCAACTACCTGTGCACACGCGGTGATCGTTGTGTCTCATTGCGATTATTCTTCTTTTATTATAAAAGAAGCGACCTTTCCACGCGCTCGGGGTCGCGGCACAATCAGATTCTCAGGGTATTACGAGGGTTCCATTACTACCGTTTGCGTCTCGCCATTTATTCTCCTCTCGACTGGCTCTGCGCACGGTTAAAGAAAAAAAAATCGTTAATTTGTTCGTGCAGATCTTCGACGAGTATCCTCTTGAAGAGCTATTGCAAGCGAGGATCTCTCGAGATTCATTCGCTAAGCGACAGCATTGCGCAAACGTTTTTCTTGCGTTATCCGCGCGTTATCGATTAAAAGCGGAATCGATCGGCGGTGTTCGCGGCGTTCGAAGGGAGTTCGAAGACGGAAGCGATACGAGTGGTTCGTGCGTAAGCAGCTACACGGCGAGACAGCATCGGGTTCGCTCGTTTGTTACAGGGTTGGCTCGCCTAGTTCACCGTAAATCGTCGTTATCGTAACCGATCGTAAGTATCGAACGATGCAACGAACAGCCTGGACATTCGTACCTACGTACTTCAAGGGGCGATGTCGCTTATAAGAAGGTGGTAGCGGTTTTCATGAGCTTGCCCCGCGGGGAGTAGCCGACAGCACGGCGGAATAATTCTACCGTTGATTTATACTTCCGACAGGCGTAACGAGCTTGCGATCGTACCGCACTCTTACGCGGTGTTCGTCTTGGAAAAATAACAGAAAAAAAGAATCGATAACGCGGCGCTCGCCTTATTGGCAAAATAAAGCAAACGTTTGCCGCCAATTCTTACCGGGACGGTAGTCCGTAACGCTGCTGTTACTCAACCCGTTCCGTATCGTCCTTTTCGCCGCTTAAATTGCAATCTCGGCCATTTTCCTCGTCGAAAGATCTTTCAAAGTCGACGGTGCACGCGGGACGACGAGAAAGGTCGTACGCGTTGACGTGAGACCGGCTAGAAATTTATTCGTCGGCGTTTCAGATGCTCCTCGAGATAACCACGAAGATGAACAGGAAACGCTGCAGACTCGTTGACTATCAATGAAATAGTGCTTGGACACGTGCGTGGAAAATACCTTGGGGAACACAGCGTTCCATTTTCCATTCTGTTATTTTTACTCGAAACTGTGCATAGTTTCTGTGTGTTGGATCAGTTCCTCGCGTTTGACCGTCTCTGGTTTACGGTGCGAAACGGTGCGTACCGTCGGCGAACACGAACTTGAGGTAACGAGTTCCTCTCTACTAACGCCAGAGCGATGAAAAGGATGGAAACGTGAATGGAAGAAGGTTTTAGAGGGGCCCAGGTCGAGCGAGCAAGAGTCGGTTTCCGTCTGGTTGTCATCCTCGCGGTTGACGTACCTTATTCGAAGAAGAGTCAGCCCGTGGAGGTACGACGAGGGGAAAAAGGTGGAGGAGACAACGGGACGGAGGAAAAGGAGGTTGAGGGGGCGGGAGAGAATGGAATACATCCGCGGAATACTTAACAACTTTTGGCGGTTGACAGGAGCGGTGGTAGTGGGGCAGGGCAGGGGCCCGTTCGGACCCCGCGCAGACTTTGCGCCGATCCAAAGAGAAAAGGCAGAGGAGAGAGAAACGAAGAATACAGAAGGGCGAGGATCGCGCTGGTAAGAGGGATCCGTCGTGCGCTTCGCGTTTTTTGCGCGCAACCTCCCCCTGTCGCGCCTTTTATTTGGGCCAGACAGGAATTCGGCTAAATGCATTGATTAAACTGCTGACATCGTTCGAACGGGCCCGGTGGCCACCGTGTCTCCGCGGATGAGTTCGATCTTTTTTGCGTCTCTCCCCCCGTCGGCGAACGGTGCAACCGTCTCCGGGGCTTCCGCCGCCGCTCATCTTTGTCCCTCCGTTCTGGATCACGATTCGAATCCTTATTTCACGTCCGACGATGCGTTCGAGCGGCTATCGAATCGTTCGCTACGGATTTAACAACGAGCCGGACTCCAGTCGCGGTTCGTCCGTCTCGGTGTACCGGCTTTCTTGCGGAGAAAGAAACCGGGCCGAATACACGGTGTACGGGCGAGCGGCTACAAGCCCTCGCGACTTCGTTAACGATGGATATTAGCGGTCGAGGGGAATGCTTTAAACGAGCTGACATCGTGCTTTGAAAGTTAGCTGCCCTTTTGTCCGGCGAATTTCGCGGGGGATTCTCGTTTTCCATCTCGAGTCTCGTCCGGATTGAATTATTCCACGTGCACCGTGTGGCCGGCTAACGTATCGACGCCGAATGTCGGATAGGAATGCCATTCGACGGCCGGGAGTTCCGCAAGGATCCTTCTGCCTATCTCGTAACGATAGAGGCAGACTTTTTTGCCCCGGCCGTTAATTAAAGGGATCGTAGGAAGGAGAAATTAGTTGGCACCGAATGGGTTTGTAAATAGGGGAAAGACATCGGGAGGATCGTATAACTTGGTTACCCGCTAATTAAATACGCAAAGGTGAGCATTATGTAAACGGAATGAATATTCTCGACGGTACCCTTATAATTCGCACCTCTCCGATTAATTACACCGTCGCGGAGCGTCGACCGAGCTTGATATCTTGCCACTCGCTGAAAGTGATATATAGAGTGGCACGCGTTTTTGCCTGGACGCAACATAAATTTTGCGGGTTTGGCAGATGCGGTAAGAAGCGAACGATATACGACTTCGGATTAAATCAATAAGCTCTCGAGCGTGTACACGCCGTGCCGAACCGAAGAAAAAGCAAAGCGGGAACGGGCGTAGGGAAAAACGTGCCGCTTTACACGAAGCAATTAATCGTTGCTCGTAAACGAATCGGTACATTATCGGAAAATCCTGCATCGCGTCCGATCGTCGTATCGGACACGGTAAAGGTAAAGGGACGCAGCAGCTCGACAGAAAGGACAACGCGTGTTTTCGCAGGTCGTTCGGTAGGCAAGGCACGAGGTAAGTTTGGCATGCATCGCTCGCTCCTTCGAGCAGCCAACAGCCATCTATGGAATTATCCCGATGATTAATGGTACAGCGGGCCGAAGGCACCCTTCGAGACGCTCTCTCCCTCGACTGCATCGGCCCTTGGCTACCACCTCCGCCACTGGCCCCTTACCGAACCCTTCGGCCACGGTGTAAAAAAGTCCGCACTATGTTAAACCCGTTCTACCTGCGCGACCGTGCCTCGTAGCTCTCCCTGTCGTCTTCGTCGTTCTCGACGTCGCCCTCGCCGTTGCCGTCCGTCGTTTTTCTCCTTGCCCCCGTTCCCGATGCCTATCGTCTTCTGCCAATCTCCGCTGCGATGAATCGACCACGATTAACTGGCTACGTTCGACGAGGAAACGACCGGAGATTCCGCACGGTTACGCTTTCAGGCTTTGCGACTTTATTTTTCGCGGACGGCGCTCCAACTGTAACTCTACGCTGGCTACTATCATTTCCGCGGTGGGATTGCCATCGCGTCCGCGGAATCGAGGAAATCACCGTGCCCCGATGATCGGTGTAATCCTTCATAGAGGTGGAAGAAGAAGAGGAAGCAAGGGCAAAGTAGAACGAGTGGAGCCGTAAAAGGGCCGCTGGCAGTGGCACGATCGGCAGCAACGCACCGTTAGAGGAGAGAAAGGGATACCGCACGAATTCGGGATTGCATGTCGGCGAACAGTAAGACCTCCCAAACAACCCCGACGGAGGCATCTTCCCTGGGAATAGCAGTGATTCCGTTGAAATGTGCAATATCTTCCGTGATCGGGTATTATTACGCCGTGATTACGGGTTTTGATCTAGGCTAGAAGCGTCTACGAGTCTCCTCTTGCTTTCTTCCTGCCCTTTCCCCGTTTCTCGGACGATACTTTCAATGGTGCAACGCGGTCTCGTCGAATCGAGGAAGCTCGTTGGCCCTGTAAAACGGGATCGCGTCCCGTTGTCTCTTCGTCGACGGCGGCGTCGTGCGATTCGTGACAAGCGCCATTGGGGATCGTCGTGGGAAATGATTCGCCTTCTCCGTCCCTCGCGTATACCCTTTCGAACTGTGCCGCGATGCCGTTGTTCCTCCGATCATCCTTAGCACGTTCCTGCCGCCGCCTCAGCCACGATATCGTCTAACGGTGTTCAAGTCCATAACGCGACCTCGGTCAGTTCGGTTCACAGCGGTGTGCGTCGAAGAATTTCGGCGGGGCATGCGAGTTTGGTATTCCCGCGAGGTTCGATCGGCGAAACGTTGCTCGTGCGGGCGATAATTTCTGCCGTCATCGAGCACACGTACCTACGAAACGACCCTCCCTTCTAAAGACCGAACAGCCCGTGTTTCGCGGTAAACCCTTCAATTACCGGAGCCGATATTCTCCGGGTGAAAAGGAATCGGCGAGCGAACGGCGGCTCGAACAGGATCTCGAGTTGGCGCGCGGCGGAAAGCACGGGCCGAAGGAAGCGGGTGTAGGTGTTGTATGCGAGAGGATAGCCGAGAGTGCCTGTGTAATGACAGGTAGCACGCGAGGGATCGCGGCTCGCATGTAACTTCGCACTTTAGGTCGGACCAGCCAACGTGGAGACATTACCGCGAACCCGCCGCGACTGTGATAAGGGGTTGAAGGCAAGAGGAAAAGGTGACGAAGGAGTCGAAGAAGCAGCCGGCGCGGCGCGGGAGAAAGAGCTGGTCACCGGCCCGCATTGCGGAACGATGCGCAACAGCTGCACCTGACACGTCATTTGCAAGGAACTCGTATCAGCACCAGCGATGTCTAATTATTATTCCGCATGCGTGAGTGCGTGCACGCACGCTTTATCCATCGCGCAAAGCCGAGACCTTACGCCTCTCGCTTCGTCTCGTCGCGACTTTGTTGGCCATCCGTCTTGGCACTTGGCGACGTCCACCCGTCCATCGGATTCGCGCTTCTCCGCCTCGCTCCCAAACAAGGCCCGCAACCTTCCCCGATAGGATTTATTCGGTTTATAAGTCGTCGCGCACGCGACGTGGTTTATTCACGATCCGCGGGAATTCTCCTATCGGTATTATCTAATCCCTGCCGATCCGACCAATGGGGAAAGTCCTGCTCGTCTAACGTATTCCCATTCCCGGCACACGTGACGCGTTCATTTATGCGGAATTACGTCGGCCGGTGCGTTTCGTGGCCAGCCGCCACCACCGTTTGATTTCTTCATCGCGGATCCGTCCCTCCCACGGGAATGTTTTCGCGTGACACCTTCGCGCGTCGCTCGATACCGAAACGCTTTGGATTTTCCGTGGAACCCTTCGATTCGAAGGCCACGCCGAACACCCCCGCGGAGAAAAGACGGCAAGGGGGCGAGAAACGGAGTTAAGCCGAGTTTCTAGGCCGAAATTCGTTAATGCGCCAGGCAGCCGGTGCCTTTTGTGCAGAGGGTAGGCGAGGGGTCGAAAAATCGCCCTGGGCACCGAAATTAAACCGTCACCGCTCGATCGCGGCGAACTCTTCCAATGAAATTGTCCGTCTAATTTTATCACGGCGGGCTTTAAAATGATGGAAGGTCTCTCCGGGATAAGCCCAGGGGGAGCCGGGGCCGGCTTTAATAAAGAACCTCCTAGACCGTACGGTATTGCCACGGGAACGCGTATGCTCGTTTTCGGACCAGAGAATGGCTAAATCCTACGGAATCCTGGCAGACTTCGAGAACTGAATTTCTGGGGCACGACGTCGTTCGAAGTCGCCCTTCATGCGTCGCGATTCGCCTCGGCTCGAGGAGAGAGCTCGGTGAAAACGGACAAGTTTTCATCGTTAACAAACCGATTCCGTGGTTAAAATTCCAAGCTTATCGCGGCGCAGCTCGCGCGCGTTCCAGGCTCGGAGTAACCCGCGGAAGCCATTTGCCAGGTACGATAGGTAATTAGCGCGCGGAACACCGATTCACCGAGATAGCGGTCGGCCTTCCTCTTATGTAACTGTTAGCCGTGTACAAAAAGTATCCATCCAGCTGTCCGTTGATCGGATGCCGTGACCGCATCGCGGGCTAATCCTTTCAACAGCGGACCGCGCGAATCATCCCCGCGCCACGCGATTCATCTAGATAGTTACACGATTACCTTTCTCTCGCGGTCCACCGGAAGTGGTAAAAGTCATTTAGATAAGAAGCCGGAATAGACGAATAAAGCAGCGAGGTTCGTGCTCGGGCGAGCGTTCGAATAAAATGGCCCCGTGGGTGATAGCAGTAGCTCGCCCCATGCCTGCGACGTGATTAAAACTGACATTGTACCGTCGTTACCGAAGCCACGGGGGGCTGATTGCCGGGGGACGAGAAGGGTTCCGTTTACCCTCCGCTTTGACTAATTTATCGGAACGTCCTCGACGGACGAATCCCTTCGGTTTCGTTAGTTTTGGTACCTCCGGTAGTTACGGAACGGCGACGTAAGCGCGTGCTCGCGACGCGTTTTACTTCTTATCGGGGCACGCATAGAATACGTTTTCACTATCGCTTACTGTTACCCAGCCGCAACCTAGATGCATTCACAATTTTTCTTGCTCCGTCTCGGGAAAGGAAATTCGCGGCTGCGTGGCGATTCACCGATACGCACTTGCCCCTCGCGCTCGACCGATATACATACATAAATACATTCCACGGAACGCGCATTTGTCAAACTGTTCAGCGACAATTTTATTTTTCCGGCGCACGCACCGAGGTTATTTTTAATAAATTCTGGCCGTTGAATCCAGGTCGCCTGAACGCCTCCCGCAATATTCCTGCGTTCTCTTGCTGACGAATTAATAAAAAGAAGTACATATAGCTAAGATCGTAGAAACGTGGGCGGCGATAAAGAGCAAATAACAGGTCGAACAGCGTGCGGGGAATCGCGTGCGACACCGAATCGGGCCGGCGTCGCTTCCCCTCCCTCGGCGTCTTCTTGACAAGCGGGTGTTTAATTGGCGTTGAAACCAGCGGTGTGACGGGAACACCGTGGCCGTGTCGTCGGCCGAATGCCCGAATGCCTACAGGATTCAGGGGGATTCGCCATCGCTGGTGCGTTACCACGGGGAACTCGGTAATTACCTGCAGCACGCAACCTACCGTCGATGCCTACACAACCGCGTACACGTACGTTTCTACCCTTTCCGGCTCTCCCTCTTTCTCCGCGGTGTTCCTCGTCGTTCGTTCGCAGCTCTGCTCGCATCGCTTCGCTTTCGGCTTCACGTAAGACGCGAAAATGCGTACCGATTCGCATCCACCCCCAAAGTCCGAAGTTCGTGACTTTCGAAGCTGTTTTCGATAACGGAGTCAACTTTCAGGAAGCCGCTCGCACGGTCTCACCGCGGAACACCAGATAATCCACCATTTTGAAGCGGAGTGACAGGAAGCCCGATAATTACCAGCAGCGTGCGAGCAGAACGAGCGGCGAGGAAGGATGGCGGTGGCGATGGCGGTGACGATGGCGTCCGTCGGCCGTCGTTCGCACGAAACGCGTCCCACCTACGCCGCGTCCGCAATTTTATCATTTACGAGCTTGTTCCGCAGGCGTGATAACTTGACTCGGTAACTCGAGCCGATCCGCGTCAAAGAATAGAGCCGGGGATATGCAGGTCGTTGATCAAACGACGCGCGACCAAACGCCGTGTGCAGGGAGCAAACGAACCGCGACCTATCACCGGTAATACTTTCGATTTTGCAGATCCGTCAGACGGATCGAGTACAAGTTCGAGCAACGCTGCGCATCATTAAGTAACCGGGAGCGCGAGCGCGTTGTTAGCGCATCGCCGATTAGCCTACCGGTTGCTCTCGCATTTGCATGAGTTCATGAATTCAATCGTTACCATTTGCCTTCCAGCCAGCTCGCTCAACGGGGGAATCTCTTCCCAACGCGGGCAAATCGCCGACTATTCAATCTTCGTTGCCGGTCGTAAGACGTTGCACCCGTCTTCTACATACCGGCGCGATCTTGATGGGAAATCACGCGGCGCTTTGCGTTTTTGCACAACAATGCGTTTAAGAGACAACGTTACACGGTTTCAGAGATAACCTGTTTGCACCGAATGCGGAGTTCCATTTGGCATGGGTAATCGGTTTGAAGGCCAGATCGTAGCGTCGCCGGCGAATCGACTCATGGATTTTTGTAGATTCGCTGCGGGTACGCGTGCCGCAGAGTACACAAATTCATGGTTAATTATTCGTAGGGTCTGGCGGTATCGTAAATCTTAATGAATATGCCCGTGGCGAATGGAAAACAAAAACGGCGATTATTTTTATGGTTGCGTGAATGGATGTTAAACTGGTACGCGGCGCACTTTTATTATACTTGGCACGATAACACTCGGGGGTGTTTCGTAATAACGCCCAGCCTCCTACAGGTCTTTGCGTTAGCCGCGATACTTCTCTAGGCCGATTTATAGCCTTTTTTGCGTTTCGCGCGAAACGGAGCGCGGATCGCGCGCGAGAAGACGCGGGAGCAGAGTTTCGTGTAACGAAGCCATTGAAATTTCAAGGGGAAGACGTTCAATGATACAGCGACGCGTTTCGCGGTCGACGCATGGAATTCTAAATAGTCATGTGATCGAGCAATTCATCACGAATTCGAGATCTACACCTTCGAATGGAATTCTCTGGTAAGGAAGGTGCGAGTGGCAACCGCGGACATTAATTTTGCGCTGCATCGGGGCCGCCGTCGGTGGAATTCCACCGGCCAAAACGGGCGCGGGCACCCTTTTACCACGTACAGGCCGCGATACCATGGCATATAGGGGCCCGTGGCGTCTCTGTTCTCCATAAATCTCTCTTAAGAAAGTGCGTACAGCATTCGCTAAATAGGATGTTAAATAGTTCTGGTCTCGGTTCTTCTCCTCCTTTCAAGGATCGTCAAAATGCACCTTTCCCAGCTTCTCTCGGCGAATACCTTTTTTTCGGCAGCATTTCCGTGTACGGTCTGCGGGACAATTATCAGGCGAGCCTATTACCGCGTCATAGATTGTAATTAGCGGGGCAGCAATGCGATGCGTTTAACTAATAAATTCATTAGCGAGAATGCGCAAATTAATGTATGCTAATTTGGCACTCTGCCATCGGCCGAAATTAGATCAGCTGCCCGCGGGTGATGATGTTTGACGAATCGTAGAGAAAAACTGATTAATTTGGTTGTCGCACACGAATCGCTCAACGTCCGATAATGGTTAATAAAGTGTACAGGTTCGCGTGTATCGTTCAACGAAGTGGGCCACGCGACGGCCGACGAAAAAACGCAAAAGAGCAGTGGAATGATGATCGGGTCGTGGAAGAAGGCGAATGAATCGCGCGGCCCTTCGCGACAATTGGTTACGGTCCACTTGTAACGATAGTCGTTCGCCCGTTATCCGTCCAGATCTCCTAGTAGATCTTGGAGCCTATTAATTACCTTGGCTCATGAAGAGGAGGGGTCGCAACGCGCGATGCCGGAGAAAAGGGGGTGCTGGGACACGGGGGTAAAAGGCACTTAGAGTAAGAGTGTATAAAGCTGGCGCACCCTCTGCTGCAGGCGAGCGAACAACAGACGGGTGGTCGCGCCGGGGAGAGTGGGGAATATTTAAAAAGTAATATCAATTACATTTGCATATTCACCACCCACCCATGACCCGCTACCGTCCGCCACCCTGTCCTCTTCCGTCCTTTCCTCCCCTTGCTCCGCGCCGTTAGGCCCACCCCTCTTACCTTCGGGAAAACTACTCGCGCTCTTCGCTCGGCCTGGGAACTCTCTCCACGACCTTTGCCAGTCAAAGAGTAACCGGCATCCACCGCAGGACACCGTTTCCGGTGCCTTCTGCCATCTTTTTGATTCGTCCCTCGGAAATACGCTGATCATGCAACGAAGCCCGTATTGCCCGCAGCTATTTTTTCGTCGGAAAAATTCGAACCCACTTCTTTGTCCTCCGCTGCGAAGGGTAAAGACCAACGACCGCGGGTCAATTAGCAACAAGCGAGAACCCGCGAGTCTAATGCGTGCGGCGACAGACAGTGGCAAGCGAACCGCCGCCAGGTTTTTATGGAAACGAGGAATATTAAGGGGGTGCGTCCCGGACGATCTCCCTTTTCCTCGGCCGTCTGTGCTCACCGAGATTTCGCAAGAGTGACACGAGGGGTTGGAGACTGTTGCGCGCTCCGCGGCTTACTTGTATCGGTGTAAATCTTTGTTTGCAGGAATTTACGTAAGGGCAAAGCAAGTCCCGGCAGCGAGGCGCCGCAATACGATAACGCAATAATGCGATAACGCCTCCGTCCTTTCCGCGGATTCTCTCTCGCTTTTGCCTCCCCCATCGTCTCCCGGTTCACCATTTACAGTCTGCAGAGAACCCACCCCCCTCCGCCCCTTTCAGCGCGGATTTCACCATTGTGCCCGTGCCGATTGTTACTTTCCACAACCGTTAACATAACAATACGCAAATGCGCGCGGACCACTCGTGCCTTCCTTTTTCCCCATTCTTCTTCCATCGCCCCCGCGGCCTCGGATTCTTTACCCACTTCCCCAGCATTTTTACGACTACGAAATTCGCTTTTGGCAAATTATTGTTTGTGTAGAATCGACTAGCGATCTTTCATTCTGCTCGGCAAACTTTGGCAGCGCCGTCGCTAAAGACACCAGAGGCATCAAGGCGGCGCAATCTGTTCAACCGGCGCCCCCTTTTAACGAACCACCGCGGAAGGCGGCGTGCAATAAACAAAGTGATAGTTCGGCCACGATTATTTCCTTTTTTCGCGTCGCTTGCCCTTAACGAAGGTCCCCGGGAAACCGGGCAGAGGGGCCGGGAAGTAAAAGGAAGAGGGAGGAGACGCGAAGGATCGAGAGCTGGAACGAGAAGTCAGAGCACTCAGCGTGGCTAATTGCTCGAATCATTAAGAAAAAACATGAAATCTAAGTCCCGGTTCTGCCGCGCGGACTACAGTGGGAAGCCATAGATAGCGATCGCTCGCGTACCGTAATGAAAATAATCACGGCGGCCCGGCAACGATAACTACGTTTCAGTCCGACTTATTTCCCGCAATTCTACTGTGAAGGTGCGTCCTCGCCAACTTTATTTATTATAACACATATATTTTACACCCATTAGTTGGAGGGGCTAGAATATCGCATTAAAAATGTAATATCTCTATATAACTAACAACTCCATACCAATATGCGAATTGTGAAATGTATAATAAGTAAAATCATAAGCGAACTGTGTTCATGAAACGTTCGCGGGTGAGGCTGTCCCTTTTAACTTTGCATCACGAACAGTTCGCAAACGGACGGTTTTGGGGAAAAATTCACAAACCACGGAGAGGATGCACCGCAAGCGCGTCGCGGGCTCGCGGTGCGGGGACTAGATAGCGCGGCGTCGCGTCGCAGCCACGGTGAGATAGTTTCACACAACTATCGTAACTCGTAAGATCGGTCTTATTCGACGTAAGAAAAATTGCGGAAATAATTAGGCTGGTTGCGGTGGCGGTTGCAACAGTGGCCAATGGAAGGCGTGAGTACCAAACAGCCGGCTCGAATGACGCTCTCGTGTCCGCCTGCAGGCTCAGGTGGCTTTGCTCTTCGAGTTTCCATTGTGCATACTGGGGTGCATACATTATTTTCGTCGGCCTCTTTGTCCTCCGCGTGGCACCCACACCGGGCAGGTGTTACCGTGCACCCTGTACCCGGCTCCTCTTATCCTCGATAGCTCCGAGACCAAATTTATTGCCCAACAGCCGAGTTTTCGTTGCCGTGACTGACGATTGTCTCCGATCTTGCGCGTTACGGATCGCAGCATCGAACGAGGACGAGGATCCACGAGCTACGAGGACGTCCGGCCGTGTCCTTCGCTCCAACGACAACTTGGGACAAATTGTTCTCGCCTAGACGCCATCGATAACGAGACACGAACGGTGCAGCTTCGAGCTCGCGATCCGCGGACCGTTTCGTGCTGTTCGAAAAGGAGTTTACTCGTTAGCGAGTCTGCTCGGAGACGAACCGTCGAAGCTAGGAGCGCAGCGATAAAACAGGATGAGTCTCTCACGGGTTCTTCGGGCAACCGCGTTCATGGGAACACAATTTGTGGCAGCCGCGCGTATAGTCGTGCACGAAGCCGCCGCTTTATTTAGATTTTATTTCAGTAAAAACGTCGTCGCGTACGTGACGGCACGTATGTGCGTATCCCGTAGTGGCGCGTGGTAGCAACCATCCTCGGTCTTTGCGCGGACTGTTGTCTCGTTTCTCTTCTTACTTTGCAACCGATGTTTTTCTCCTTCGGAAAAGTATGCGTGACGAGTGATCATGCTACGATTCGCGGAACTGGTACCAAAGTGTTGGTCCATATTCTTCATGAGGGATCCTCGACATTTTTCCGATCAGCTGTAAGTGCGATCGGTCGGCCGGCTGCGACTCGGTTCATTCGCGAGCAGAGCTTTGTTGCGACAAGTGCGAGAGAAGAACCCTGGTAGCCGACATAAGCGGAGGAGTACGCGGTGGGAGGCAAGAGGACAGTGCAGAAGAAGAAAGTAGAAGGCAATGGAAGGAGGTGAGGCCTAATATGGCCGCCATCCTCTGTATTCTGGTCGTAGACGGAGAGGCGAGCGAGCAAGCAAGCAGGCGCGGCCCCAAAGGCAGCTTTCAATGCCAGTCATCTCCAGGAATGCGCCTCAACGAAGCGTACTTTGTATTCCCGATCCGCGCTAAGACGAGAAGGCCTTCGCGCGATCTCTTCGAGGACGCGGAGCCACGACTCGGCTCGGCTCGACACGGCTCGGTACCGCTCGAGCCGACCTACCCAGAAGAGATTCTCGGCTCGACGACGACGCGATGTCGCGTCGTGGCCGCCGCTGCTGCTGCTGCTG
Source organism: Holcopasites calliopsidis (assembly GCA_023838395.1). Lineage (NCBI taxonomy): Eukaryota > Metazoa > Arthropoda > Insecta > Hymenoptera > Apidae > Holcopasites > Holcopasites calliopsidis. Next base: position 1,978,710 of record JALHAQ010000011.1, read on the forward strand.
CTTCGTCTCTACATCCTTCCCCTTCTCTCTCTCTTTGCTTCTACCACTCTCTTCTTCCTCTTTGCGGCCATTTTGGCTCTTGAAGGCGCCACCTAGACCGTTCCTCAGCTTCTTCTACCGTGACGGCTAGCGCGCGGCATACTTCGAATCATCGCCTTTTCCGTTTGATTCGGAGATGGATCGCAGTTGATCGATCACGAAATCACGAACAGGAGTTCCCGTCCGCCGCGACGGTGCGCCTCACCTACCTTCTGCGCCTGCCGATCTTCCGATCGGGTGGTAGCAGCGCTGTGACCCTCCGCCGGTTGGTCCCATCGAGCACGTGGCTGTTGTCACGAGCGGACACGTGATCGTCGAGGTACTCCTTCGAACCACCAACACCGAGCACAAGCCGTTCGAAACGAGAAGGCACTTGGATTTTCACTGAGCGGATCCCACGGACAGCATGGACGGAGGAAGCTGAAGATATGGTACCGACGCGGGAAACGCACTCGCGCGACTACGGAGGAAGCGAGGGCGCGAAGAAGGAACGGAACGTCGCGTGAACGCGCTGCTAGCCAGCAGACAGAGCACACCGGGGTTCCTGGCAGACAGGGAGAGGAATACGAACTAAGGGTTCTATATCCATCCGACGAGCGACGAGGAGCCGGGCCGAGTCGAGCATAGCATAGGGAGCAGAGCAAGGAACACTGGCACCACTCCTGGTAGGGGTAGCCGACGTCCGTCCCGAGTCTTTCCTCATCTGCAAGTCGTATAACCGAGCTAATTATCAAGTTAATATGGCCATTCTGTATGGAACCCCGCGAGAGAGTGGGTGGAAGCGAGATGCCCGCAAGGGGTGGCGCCCAACGTGCGAGCGAGACGCTCCGAGGTACATTGATATTATAAGTTGCTTCAATCGCTGTATTCATTTGTAAACTAACCAGGCTAAATGTATTCACCACCGCGAAGCGGCGCGCCGATAGGCGGAGTCATGGGTACCCGGGCAACGACGGCGCCCTTCCTTCCTTCTTCCTTCCTTCCTTCCTATCATTCGCGTAGTTTCCTTGTACTTATATCTCTGGTGTATCATCATATCCTTTACACCTTCACTTTCTTCACCACGATTTACGAGCTGCACCGAACTCATTCATCCGAGTTCCGAGATCTTTAATTCCTTCAAAGGAAAGAAGCTAAGATCCGAAGGAAGATATTCTTCCTTACATCTTCGAGTCTATCCGCGTCATGCGCGCTTCGAAGTTGGCTGAAAGGGTTCGAAAAGTCAATCGAAAGATCGATACACCGAGGGGATCAAAGTTCGGTCAAAAATTCTATTTCGAAAGGGTGGAGACGCCCTCGGAGTGGCTGGCACCGTGTTGGAGGGGTGCACGCCCGGCTCGTCATTAGGTTTCATGTATTCAGATTTTTTCCTCGAGCAGGTACGAGCTGTCTGTATTATTATTCCGGGGCAACTTTACGCCCACTGCCTCTTTTCCCTCCCCGCGTTTCCCGTCGTTTTCCTCATCCTTCTTGTACGCTCGTCGTCGTCGTCGCGGCAGGGCTCGCCGCGAAAGACGTCGAGGACGACTTCTTACGGTTCGTCTCGAGAGCAGAGACCGCGGAAATATGAATGCATAAATGCATAAGTGCTCCCACCATCGGTGTCGCCACTACCACCTGCTTTACCCGCCTACCTCGTTCTGGTCCTGATTCGGGATTCTTTTCTATACCGAAGAAGCTTTCCGCCCTTTTGCCTGCGCAGAACCAGATCCACCTTGATCGCACGTCCGATGACAAACGCATTTCACCCGCACTCTCGTTTTCCCGCGCTATCTTCCCTCTCCGAACGGTAGGGTTGTCCCGCTGCGTGTCTATCGAAACACGTGGCCGGACACATTCCGCGAACCATATACTCCCACGATGTTATAAAAGGACTAAATTACCAGCAGGTACCCCGCAAGTAAATAGCACGCAATCTGCACAGATTGCAATCTGGCGGACGGGCGGCCTGCTACTCAGCCCCGCTCGGGACAACGGAGTGTAATGTTGGTGGCACGACGCGAGATTAAAAGACAAATTAGCATAATGTGTGCACGCGCGGGCTGAGCCACTGGGTTCTAGACGAACTCACCTTCCTTTTAATATCTCCCGCTCGACCGCGCGGCACTCTTAGAGGACTCTTTCGTATACGTCCTAATACACTTTTGATACATCGCCCTAACTACGTCGCAAAAAGCAGTTTGGCAGCGAGCGAGGAGGCCTTATACGATGCACGGTCGGGCAACAGTAGGTAACCTCTCTGTCGACTTTTTAATCAGCGCTTCAGAGGGTAGTTCGACGGGCAATCTCTGTATGAAAAAAAAAAGTCTCGATCAAGGTACGAAGGGTGAGCTACGAAGGGGTGTCGGAGATGCAAATAGCGCGTTTAATAAAGTGTCGCACGGTCGCCATTTGAATACCGTGGCATATCCACTTTTCTCATCGAGGCGACGAGGGAAAAGAGGTGAGGAGAGCCGGCGAAAAAGGGATTGCGACCGCCGGACGAGTCGCGAGATGAAAAGCGGAGCGCCGACGGGATACGAGGGCGAGCTTCGGAAGTACAGGGGAAAACAAAGCAGGGGGGGGGGGGGGCTATAAAAGTCGACGGAACTTTGGTGGCAGCGATCTCCAGGAAGACGAGATTGGCGTCGGGCGGAACGAAAAGATATCACCTAGATGATCCGGATGTTGGTGCGCGCACAGAGGAGACGAGTCGCGCAAAGAAGGTGGCGAATCGCACCTTGGCTTCATGCATGATTCAGCCGCAGTATCTCATTTCATCCGGTGCGCTGGCTCCGCTAAACTATATCTCCTAATGGTAATGCGATTCCGCGGAGCATATCTCTTTATATTGCGCGGATCGGTCTCGACTGACTGGCTAGAAATGCAGCGCTGCCCGTCCAACCCCTCGCACCCTCCGCTGGATCCCGCAAGATCTTCGGGTCTTCTCCTTTTACCACCTTCCAAGGAAACTACCCTTCTGTGACGATACGCCGCGGCTTTGTCGGGTGTCGAGCGCGCGGGCGCGCACGTGGGTGATTCCGTTCCCTGGCTGCCTCTCGAGCGCGGAGCATCGGGGAAGAAATAAAGAAAGAAATTGTTAGTTCTCGCTGTTTTAAATTACCATTTATTACGACACATAAACCCGACCGGGCCCTGCGAAGTCCTACCAGCAGCCATCTTGTCCCACCCATGGCTGCCTCCACGGGGGTGGGAGCAAAGTTTCAGACGCGGAGCAAGAGGAAACATCCTCGAGAATCGAGTCTATATCATCTCGTCTTTTACTTTCAACCCTCTTGCCACCCTTCTCGTTCTTCCGCCTCTCGGCTTCCCTTCTCTTCTCGCGCTACCTCGGCCTTCCTCCTCCGCCGGGGGGTTGCTATACCTATACGAGGGGGTTCAAACCCTCGGTAATGATCATTACCTCCGGTATAGTGACAAGTGAGATCGGGGAACCGACGGTACGGCTGCAGGAAATGGCCACAGATAACGCTGTCAGGGCCATTTTTATATTATGACGAATGGATCATCTTTCTTTCGTTAACTCTGCCCACTTCGCTTTCGTACGCGTCCAGGGGAGCGCAATGATAGATTTCTCGTAATTATTCGCGCGCTTCCTATGGTTTAATCGTCGTTTTTTCCCCGGCAACTATCGAAACGTAAATAATCGCGGCCATTCATCGTTCCTCGACCATAGTCGAAGGGCCAGAAATATTTTTATACGAGAAAAATCGCTGCTAACGTTCGGCTCGGAGGGAAAATACAGTGGAATATCGTACGTTTGCTCGGACAAACGGTCGTTCATCGTGGACTATCCTCTTTTTCGCGACCTTCCCCGAAGGTAGCGGCGATCATAAAGAATCCGAAAAGTAGCAAGTTCGACGATACCCTCGGTCTCGGTTGCAGAAGCACCCCGTGGCGCACGGGCTGCCCTTTTTCAGCCCCCTCGGCCTATCCACGCGGCAATAACGGTACCGGCCAGCATTTCATATCGTATCGGACCAGCTCGTCTATGTGGAAATGCGATCACTTAGAAGCAGCCTCGAAGTATAATTCGGTCGAGTCCGAGGCTCGTCCGTGTGTCAGTCCGTTGCGCCCGTGTGAGCCAACAGATCGTATATTTTTTATTATTGGCCGATGGAGCCAGTCCCCGGGAGTGGAACGGGTGCCGGCTGGTAGGAGGTTTCGATAGCTGACCACTCGACTCCGCGGGCTCGCTCGCTCGCTTCTTCTCGCTCACCCCCGACCCACCCTCCGTTCGCTCGCCGCAGAAGAAAACGACCGAACGATAGATCCGTTTGTACGCGGCCACGGTCGCGTCTTTGTAAATGTGTTCGGCCGAGTGGTCTCCTTGCGGTTCGCTGGATCTCTCTAGGGTCGGGGAACGTTTTATCGAGTGTGGACGTCGGAGAAGCGATTCTCATGTTTTTACATCGAGGCAATTTTTCCATCTCGCCCCGTTTGCCTCTGAGAGCATGGACTTTCGTCCACCTGCAACGCCCCCGCCCCCCCCCCCCTCCTCTCGTTTCGACGCATGGACTCTTGTCCTTCTTCCATGGAGCCGGATCATCGGCTGTGAACGTTCGTCGAATCTTAGAGGGAGGCTTTATTTTTGCGTGGTAGCGTGCATGCCTATTATCGAGCTTAGCCCCGGGCGTATCGCGAAAGTACGAGGTTGAGCGATGACGAAGGGTAGACAAGGTGGGCGAGAGGTCCATCGAAGGAAGGTATCGAAAGCCGGTCGATCCGGAAAGCTCCTTCTGGAAGACTCCTTTTAGAAGTAGAGTCGCCGGTTGGCTCGCCCCCGCGACGGGGTGTTAGCTAGGAAGACCGGGGATTGGTCTAGGACGCTGGCTGGCCGTGCTTTTCTCTCTCTCCCGTCTCTTCCGCGGTTGCTTCATTATACGTTGACCTAAGAAAATCAACCACCCACCGCCGCCACCGTTCGTCCTCGGCCTTCGTCCTCTCCTCCCGTGTATACCCCGGCAGCCAGCCACCGACGTTCGCTGCAGCATCCTGGACCATCCACGAAGAGCGGCGGAGGAGGAGGAGGAAAGCTTCGAACAACCGAACCAGGTGCCCCGACTCATCCCCCTTTCCGTCAACCCTCCTACCCACCGTCTTTCTTCGTCCGTTCATCCGACCGTCCGTCTCCCTGTCCGTTCTTCCTTCCCCCGAGCGAATCGACGTCGCACGGAAGGAGAAGGAGAGAAAACCACCAGGGGTAACTCATCGCTTATGGATACTGATGACTCGCGCAATGAACTCAGCCCGCGCTAAGGGTGGTAGCAGTGCGGTAAACCCAGTGTGCTTCTCTCTTCCCTTGTCTTTCGAACCCCTTCCATTTATCCTGCTCCCTTTTCCGACCATCGTTCTTCCTCCACGTTTTTCTCTTCCCTCGTGCTCATCTTTCTTCTAGCTGCTGCTTTCTAGAGCGCCTCCGCTCGCTCCGACTGGATCCTTCAATAACATTTTCCCTTTACCCTCGACTAGTGTGAGAGGATGCTGTGGAAAGTGTGTGTATCCTACGTAAGAGCTCCCCGACCTTTTCATTTTGCCAACAACGATCCTCGTCTGAGCTGAACGATTAGGTAACGATATAGACGGGTTGATACTAAGGTCTTCTCTAAATGCTCGCATTTTCTTTCAATGATATTGCAGGCAGCAGTCTAATTAGTTGCTCGCGGTCTCATTTAGTATCCAAATTGCACTGATCAATCGTCCTTGTTTCGAATGCTTGCTGAAAACGATGCCCATCGATCGAAGTTCTACGCGTTTAGAAGTAGCCGGCGTTGCGCAAGATCTTGGTGTCATATCCATATTCGGCCGCTGCCCCCCTCGCGCCATTCGTTTCTATTACCCCGCGTTAAGGGAGAGCCGGCAGTCGGCCGAACCGGGGTTAGATTTATTTTCACTCGACGGGTATTTTTTTATGACCGTGCCCGCGCTCTCGACTGCCCCGAGTCGTGGAGGGATGATGCCTCGCGCATCCAATGCGACACGGTCGGACGTGGCCCCCCGCGTGTGTACGTGTGCCAGCTCGCGCTAGTCACTGAATCATCTAGACGCTGTGTGCTGACTTTCGCGGCATTCTCACCGGGACGAGCAGTCTCCTCGAGCCGCTCGTATAATAAATCCATAAACACCCCCGTTGCGGACGAAAGAAGGGAAAAGAGCATCGTGGAAGAGACAGAGGCTCGTCCGTGGCGACGTGCCGCGAGAAACGACGTTCGCCATGGATAATCGGGGGTGCTTTACCGACTTTGCGACTCCCTCCTTTTGGCGATGCCATGATCTAGGATCTAAGGGACTCTCGGACGAAATCTTTAAGTTTAAGAAATCGAAGAGATAGTCGCATAGAGCGTTGATATAAAAAAGAAGAGAAGGCGGGGGCCACGCGATTCTCGTAGCGTAGGCTCGTGAACGAGACGACCTTGTGATTGTTCGATGCACGAGGTGCATGCATACGCGAGGAGAGCGCGTTACGTAGCGGATAGATGGCAAACAGCGTGGCGTGGGAGAGGCTACGGAGAAAGGAAAGGAAAGAGAAGAAAATAAAAGGAGCAAAAGAAGAAGTAGCGAGGGGGCAGGTTGTGGCCGGCGCGAGGGGGCGAGAATTCCTAAGTACCCGGAGCGGGATGCTTACCTGTGGTAACGTTTAACCGGTGGAGTAAGTACAAGACCGTAGTGCGCATCAAGGAAACAAACAGCTGGCGCGCGCAATATGAATTAAACATGCTGATTAATAATTAACAAGTCGCCGGCTCTCCTCGCGCGCCTATACCGGTAGGTGGGTGTACTATCTATCGTTGTCATCGTCCAATCCGAACACTTCTTCTTCTTCTTCTTCTTCTACCAGCTTGGTTTCGCGCGTTAGAAGGCAACACACCCGCTCGATTAAGCCTTACGATCAACACCGGCTCACGCTAAAACAGCTGTTCGAGAGGTATCGCGTGTCGGCCGATTTAAAAAGGCTTTAGCTTGACCTGAAACCGCTGGAGAACGCGTGCCGGAATCGTCGTTTCTTCTTTTCCCGTGCAACGCTCGTTAGGTCTGTTTCAGATTAGTGCGCCAAAGGGTTCACTTTTGCTTTACTCCGTTTCCTTTCGAACGCGATTTCCCTCGACGCATTCAGCCAAAAAAGCGCGATTCAAACGTGCACGGGAATCGAACCGAAGTCATCGATAACAGCAAATGAGAGGGAGAAACGAAGAGGAGAATAAGCAAAGAGCGCATGGTAGTTGGCAGGAGGGAAGGGGCCCTATCGCGGGTCCTCTCTTCATGTTTATTAATGCCCCGTACGTCCGTCTATCGATTCTCGTCGTTTCACTCTCGTTCCTCGTGAGATAATGATACTGACCTATGCCAGCTGTCGCGCAGCGGAGGGCTTAAGTGGCTTAACAGCATTGCGGATAGCTGAAACAACGATCGGCCTTCTTGACACATCGACTGAATGCATTATCGTAAATGTCGTCGACTGCGTTATCGCCGCGGACAGTGGACGGCCATCGACGAATCGCGTGTTCGATCGGAGCCCGCTGTCTCGCCACCACCGCCGCGAGTGTCCCGCGGAAAGCGTCTTTACGTAATTCCACGGACAGAGTACTGTCGTTTCACGCTGCGTTTGATCGTTGCGCAATCCCAGAAGTTGTCGCGATCGAGGCGATTTTCGCGAGACGATCGCGATTCCTCGGTAATTTTAATTGCTCGCTACCTTCCTGCGGCCTCGCGGCACTTTCCATCGAAGCTCGCATTTCCACTGGAAGTTCATTAAATCCGCTACGATCTAGGGAGCGTTGCCATAGATAGACACGGAAATATTTTATCGCAAGATGGAAGATGAGTGTTCGTTTCCAGACGAAGGGTCGGTCTTATCCCCTCGTTTCGGAAGGAGATACACGTGACCCACCCCCGGTCGAGTATCCCTGCGCTAGAGTGACGAGTTCAGGAAGTATAACCATAATAGGCAGGAACGGTGGAAGGAGCGAAAAGCGAGGCAAACAGCGACACGAAAGCCGTGACGGTGTTCCTGTAGGGATTAATTAGCGATAAGGCTTCTAATGAGCGGCAGGTGAGCGAGCGAGCTAACCGACAGCCAACTACGCCGTCCGCTCGCCACAAGACTTTACCAGGCGATAACGAGATTCTTGCATCGATTCTTTGCATCGTTTCATGCCTAATAATCGGTCACACAATTTCTACTCCTATTAACGCGAAACGCCAGGCGGTGTAGAAGAAAATAATAGCTGGCGAAGGCAGTTCCGGAGCGAGTGCGACGATCGTTTGGATAGGGAGCCGAAGAGGAGCGAGGAGTCACGTCCCGTGAATTGTGGGCCATGTGACAGAGGCGTGATCGAGGTGCGACGCGATGGAACAATGCCATCGGAGCTCTTCGAGGAGGAATGCCGCGTGCCGCGCCCATCTTTCCTCGATATCTGTCCGAGAAGCGCGCTACTCCCGACGCCTACTCGCTAATCGACCCGACGTCCAGACAACCCGGCCCTGTCGATCCAACTTTTCAATTTACCGCGGCATTACTCTTGGAACGCGCGTTTACCGTTTGGGTACCTAGACCGAGCCGGCGCCTAACGGGATCCACCGCAGCCACGCGCGCTATTTTTTCTCTTCGTCCAACGATACGCGTTTATTGTTCATCATGAGATAGCTTTTGCCATGCGTCAGACTTCTCCGTACGTTTCTGTTCACGGGCGACCGTTCCTCAGCCTCCGACCAGCCCCCTCGCTTCGAGGAAAGGAACGTGCAGCATTAGAATGTCCTGAAACGATGTTGAAGTTTAGGTGTCCCAACACTTAGACCCACGTGAATTTAGCTCGGCAACGAGGCTGGCGCCTAACGGGATCGCGTTTCGACCGCCGACGCTCGCTACCATCCAACGTAACACTTTGGCAAACGCCTATTAGCAACGGTATCGTTTAGGAACTTTCAACCGATCGTGGGGCTTTTTACGGCAGTCGCATCTGCGCTCAAGGTGTAAAGGCTCTGAGCATCGGAGCGCGGTAAGGTGTCGCAGCGGGTTCGACGGCCGACAGGAAAGTTTCTAATGGATCCGGCGATCGCGCGAGACTCTCCTAATGAAGTCGTCCTCGTTGGAGGCGCAGGTAGAGAGGGTCTCGCGGATGGACGGCCCGTTTTCCACAGCCATAATGGACCTGTGCGGTAGGCGCGGAGTACGTGTCACGCGCGTCATGAGTACGCGATAACAAAGCCGATCCGTTTCGTTCCATACCGAGAGACATCGGTGCGCCATTGTGCCGCGGGCCTCGCCAATACCGATACCATGCGCTATCTCTCCGAACAGGAGCGTCGCTCGGGTCTGACCTTATTCCGCTAAAATATACGCGACTCGCATGCCAAGTCCCCGGCCCGAGTTCCGATCGGGTCAAGGCACCGCGAACTTCGTGCGTCCGACTTTACGTAACAAGCGAGTCCTCGCCGGACTCGAAGACAGTTCGTCGAGGAAATCGCGTGCGTGCCGGATCGACGAAGAAAAGGAAGGCGTAGCCGGCCCTCCTGCGTCTGGTCGAACATCGCGCGACCATAGGGATTACCGCGGGGTACAGGAGTAGGTGTTACCTCGTTACACGGTACAGCCGTGTACACCTATTTACGAAGGAACCTACACAGTCCCCGTCGAGAGTAGGGCTCGCCCCGTCCACCAGCCGCATACGGTGTTATTATCGTGGCGGTGCAATTAAAGAAGGAAGCCTAGAAATTAGCGGGTGGCTGCGGCCGGTAAGTATAGAGTCGGTCTGTGTACGAACGAGCCGGTGCGGTGGTAGCAGCAACGAGAGCCAGGGATGCCTCGTGGAGTTTACGCTGGCGAAGGGAGAGCGACGGAGCTGGAGAGAGGCTCGGCTACGGAAGGAAGAAGAGGCCCTGCGCCGCCTCTTGAATATGCATAGGCCAAACGGAACGGGACGAGGACGAGATAAGGGCCGACTTATTTTTCCTGCCTTTCGTTTCGTTTCATCCTTATTTTATTTTGGCGCTAACTGCCACCGCTACCGGAGACGGTCCGCTCCATCCCCTCGATGGGACGGGTGAAAAATCTCCGGGCTTTTCGTCGTCGAAGACCTCCTGCCCTTTCATTGGCGGGGTTAACGAAAACAGAGGTCGGACGTTCCGTACAGGAAATCGGGTGCGACGGAAGGAAACGGACGGTTAACGACGAGCCGAATATCTGGCGGAGCCACTCGACGATTTGGTTAATGTTCCAACGTCCCCGTAAACGCGTAATGCCTGCCGGCGAATTTTTCTTCAACGACCATAATTCGCGCGCTCGTTGTACTGGGAAGGGGCTCCGGGGCGATGCGAATTAAATGAATGCCTCGGCCCGGTGAAACGGTAACGCCGCGTTCCGCTTACAATTAAGCTCCATAAAACTGTAAGCTGGCCCGCCCCCGTGTCCCGTCCTCGCGCAATGAATATTTTCATTTAATACCCCATCGGTGGTTCACCGACCCCGATGATATTTCCACACAATACCGCGGAGTACCGTCCGGCGTATCGCGCCGGGGTTTCGCGCGTGCAAACGGAAAACGAATAATTTCTTATCATTCGCCGAAACGGTGATTCCCCTTCCTGTCGCGGCGATGAGCGCTTCGCTGTAGGAGATACCTATGCAAATTCGCAGACAACGACGGAGATGTCGACGGACTTATCGATGTCGCGCGCGGACAGCTTATCGCTCGCAGAGCCGGGGGAAGCTTGAGAAACGTAGCCCGAGTCGGAAGTGTCGAAAATCGGTGGAGGCGATTAGTATGCGCCCTGTCGCGTCTCGTCGCGCTGCCCTGCGGGTTGTCCTTAGCGCGTGACGATGCGTTGCGCCCAGCAAAACTCACTTCCTCTTTCCCGCGATGGCCGATCAGAAAAAAAAAGGAATCATGAATATGCATCGCGCAGCCCCGGCCACGACCGTTTGCCGGCATTTCGCACCCGGCTGCGACGGCCCCGGATCGTTGAGGTCATCCTGTATCGTGCACGCTACGACCATTCGCCTCTACCCTGGCGAACGCAGTTGCAGTCGAGCCTGCAGTTCCTGTGACTCTCACCTGCCGTGGCTCGATCTAACGTATCTAGCGGGATGAAGCTACGCGAGACTGCCAATAATCCTTTTGAGCCTTTCCGATTCCCATGCTTCGTGCAAGCTGCTGGATATTACTTTCCGACAATCGTCGGTCAAGGAATTTTCGATCACTCTCAATGGCGGTGGATGAAAGTGCGAGGGAAAGGGGGCCAGTTTGGGGGGGGGGTGGTCGAAGGGGCGAAAGTCGTAAGAACGGCCGCCATCCAGCGAAGTAACTCGCGGCAGGAAGGAAACGCGAAATAAATACAGCAAGGCGAGGGGGCGAATAAACTAGCATGCGGCGGTCTCCGACTAGAGTCCCGGCCTGGAACTGGACGGTAGTCCGGCCAGAAAGATACATATTTTTAAATATTTTAGTCACGGTTCGCAATCGCCTCGTCACGCAGCCTTGCCACCTACTGGCTACTACCCATTACGTACATACCAGTTTGCTGGCTACGTAGTTGGCCATACCGACTCGGTACCTTTTTCGTTCCTTACCGCAAGCCATACACACACAGTACAGTCGCTCGTACTCGGCGCCTCGCGCCTCCGCGCATTTTTGTCTGTTTCCCTTTTCTCTTTTTCCTGTATCTACATTTTCTTCTAATGTCCACGTTACCATTGTCCGCCGCGAGTACGCCACCAACGTGTCCAATTTGAATTCTCTTTCCATTAGGGTTCGGCGGGAGTCTATCGTCTAGTTCGTAATCGCGCGACCGCTTCTAACGGTGAGCCGTAGGCATCGTGTCTCAGCAGCGATCGACAACGAGGATTCCACGTAACGATATCGATCGCTCCTCGTGACGCGATCCTCGCGGCTTTATAAGCCGTGCGTTCTTGCCTTGACAATGAGCGATCTGCTTTTAATGAAGCGCGGCAATTATCGTGTGTACCAACGCGATACATAATTCATGCATCGTGCATTTATCACGCTTTATCTGTTACACCGATATCTACCACGGTGATGAACGATTTTTCGTACCGTTAGATTCGTTTCTGTCGTTCGATTGACAAAATTGTTGCGTCACGTAAAGCGGCGCGCGGAAAATCGCGCGCGATCGCTGGTGTCCTGCCGACGAGAGCGAGAAAGGGCTGGGTGCATACGTTCGGAACAATGGGCCGCTGGTCGTGACCTTATAAGCGGACCTCCGGACGAGGATTCGAATCGTAAAAAAGGCCGCGGTCGAGAAACCGCGAGAGGCGGCGGCCGAAAATGGAAATGTGAAAATCTTGGGGAGCGCGGACGCGGATCCCTTCTTGAGCGCGGCCGATCTTGCACGGATTCCCGAGCCAGCAACGAGAAACACCGACCGGACTGACGCGAATTTAACGAGCAGACATATGATTAAGAGAAAACAGGGAGGAGAAGTGGCTGAGCTGCCACGGGCCGAAAGAAGCGGCGAGCTTCGAAGAAAGGGGGTGGCATTCGCCAGGAGAAGGAAGCGCTGGGGTGGCTGGGTTGGAAATGAAGGCAGCGTGGCTGGAAAAATGCGAACCTCCGTCTCCCCGCATACATTTCCATACATCAGCCCGTCCAAGTTGTGTCGGAGCGAGCGAAAGACCAACCGGTCGAGCCGCCGCGACGGCTGGAGACTGACGACCGCGTCGGGAAGAGTAGGCCCGCTGGATAAGGGGAACCAACGGAATAAATCTAACTAATTAGACGAGGAAAAACCGCGGATTAATTACCCGCTGCCTTCGCCTCTTCTTGCCTCCGCGCCATATCCTCTCCCTCCTTCCGGAGCCGGCCCAGCAGGGTAAAGCGATTTCTCATAGGGTCCGCCGCCACGGATTTTCGCCACGGCCAATTCTGACGCGCTTCTTTTGCTCGTTCGAGAAACGGAGAAATAATGGGCAGAGCGATTTTATTCGACCGACAACGAGAGGAAGACGATCGCGTGTACGACGAGCAATTTTGGGGAACGCCGATTCCTGTTCGGCAAATAGAGGCGCGAAAGTAGGGTGACGGCGAAGAGGCGACGAGCGTGTAGCCGCGCACGCACACAGGCTGCAAGCTTTTCCGCGACTTCGAAGTGTTTGCGAGCCGTTCGAAAGCTCTCCCGGTTCCAGGAAGCCGCGCGGGAGACGCCAGCAGCGCGAGGATGGAAGGCTGAAATGCAGATTTCGAAAGCGTCTCTCTGCCCCTGCTTACCTATCTCCCTGTTTGCTCCACTCTCACGCCTTCTCTTCCTCCTTTTGCCATCCGCCCTTTTCGCCCGGCTTCACCGCTTCGTCTTCCCTGGTTTCCCTGACCCATCCCCCTGTTCGCGCCGAACCTTCTTTCGTGCCATTTCATCGATGTTTCCCTCGATCGAGCTTCCGATTTACTTAGCGCTTAGATTCGCTCTACACCATCCACGATGTATCATCCCGTTTCTCGTACAGCGCTTATTGTCCGAAGAAACGGGACGAAGCGAAGGAAGCGAAAGGCGGAGAAAAGAGGTCGCGTCATTGCTGGCCAGAGCCGGTGATCGATGGCGCTGGCCGTTATCTTCGCCACCCCCGCTCGGTCCCTCGGTAATTCATCATCTCGGTCTGTTTTTCACTTACTTTATATGCAACATATTCCGTAATTTTTATTCAGTCAACCGGCCAACTCCTCGTCCAGGAACCCCTGGCTCGTAAAACAGCGAGCCGCCCCGTGGACCGACCACCGGTCGAGGGAGCACGGGGATGAAAGACGGTGGAGGACAAGAGCAAGCAAGGGCGTCAGCGTTCGCGTCGCCTCCGATCGGATAGACCGTGCTCGCGAAGTCCGAGGGTTACGCAAGCCGCACTCTATATGCTAAAGAATCTCGATATGGAGATCCGGCTGAACTCATCCCTGACCGGTCAGTTTGATTTATCGGCTCGAAATCGGCCACGCTAAATTTCTGGAAAAATATGCTGCCCCGCCGTCGCGAACCCCGCGCGTTCCCGTCCACGTTTCCCGCCGTAATTTCCATAAAATGAATTATTAGATCGGCGGCTACGTACAGGCTCCCGTTCGCTACGCGCTGGATTCCGTGCTCCGTCTTCGTCGGGGCAAACGAAAAGTCTACGAGTCATGAATTTCCGGCGCTTTCTCGTTTCGAGGGAACGGTGACGGGTGCACGGGCGAGCAAGGGCGGCCGTTGCATCGGAGAGACCTTATCGATGAACGGGCGGGGGGACCCCGTTTCGGCATTTTTCCGGGGACAGCGTGACGGTTACAGTCATGCTCGTTCTCCGTTCGTGTCACCCTTCGGTGTCGGCCCGCAAAAGCATCTGACGCCATCAGGCTCCGCACTCGGTCTCTTTAGATCGTATCGCGGAGGTCACGGTGCTTACGTACCGGTCGCCAACATATTTTTAACCAGCGGCGATACCGTCTACCGGCGGGCCGGACACGGCCTCGACCACCAAACCGAACGATAGCCTGGACACCGGCTCCTCCCGAGCCTGCTCACGCTCGCGAGCGGGATGGCACCTGTCGCGCAAGGTGTTCCCAAACTCCTTCCTACGACAAACTGCTTCTCCCTAATATTCGGCCCCGCATCGGGGTACTAACCACCTCCGATGAGGACGTTTATAAACGATAATCGAGAGGATCCAGTTTGCTCTGGTTCTCGCGAAAGGTGACACGGTTCATCGAGCACGTCAAGATTCTTCCGCTAACATCTTTCCGCGCAGTTACGCCGAATCGTTCGCTATCGGTACGCTCTGCGGGCGCAGGTGAAACGATTCGAATAAGGAGCAGGTGAGGCAACGATGTTCGGCGTGCGCCAAGGGCGACCACGCTGACCTCGAGACCGTGGCAACCGAAGAGATCCCCGAGCCGAGCGGAATCGGGATGGTCGCAGCTGCGCTTTATCGGCCGGAAGACGAGCGAAGAAACGGGTAGACGAGGATGCGCGCGCGTCGAGACTGCTGTCGAGTAGAAGCGAGTGTGTAACGTCATTGTGGAGTGATTAACGCTCGAACCGCACGCCGTTGCGACGCGTCTCGCCGGCTGTGTAATGGAAAAGCGGGATTACGTTGCTCGCAAGTGTCAGCAAACGCCGTGACATCGGAGACGATCGCTCCTCAGGGTGGAGCAGTGGGTACCACGGTATCGAAAGCTCGAACAGTAAAAGGATTATCTCGAGTTATCCGAGGCTCTCGCGTCTCCTACAGGATTCCCAAGATAAGGGAACCCATGGAACGCCTCGGCGATCCCTACGTTATCGCTGGGGCGGGTCGAGCTTCGGAGGAGCTTTGCACAGAGGAGACCGGGGATACGAACCCGGCAAGGGCAAGCAGATTCCTGCAGCGAGCTTGCGGTTCGTTTCAAGCTGGCGGGGAGCTTTCCCAGCGTCGAGCAGCGCCTTGCCATGGCAACTTCCGGCACCCGGCTTCCTCCAGTTCCGGAACGGGCTGCGCGACAGCCCCAGATCATCCCTTCTTTATCGGCGTCGTCGCGTCCCCTTTTTCCCCCTTGGAGAGGCCAAGGAGGTGGAGAAAGTCGTCGACCGGCGTCATAACGAGATATCGCGCGCGATAGCCGGCTACCGCACGGCAGCCGTATACCTGTTAACGCACCGCCAATGTGTGCCGCTGTCGTACCAATTAATCGCCGGAAAAGATCGTTATCGGCATGGGATGTTTTCAGTCACGGCCTGCACTTTCCGCGCTCTCCGGCTTCTTCGTCCCGTTCCGTGCTCGCAGCCGTTCCCCGATACGCCTACCGACGCCTCGCGAGCGATCGCAGGAAATTGAGAGTAGCTGCTGGAAAAACCACGGACGAAGGGCTCCCTCCGTCGCTACCGCGGAACGGATCCGAGCGGGAACCGTGAAAGAAAATATTCATTTGCGATTAGTCGTGCGACGATTGCGGCCGACAGACAGGGATCGTTAGCCCCCCCCCCCCCCCCCGAAAGCGGGCGGACGACCAACGAAACGGTTCCGGTCTCGCTGCGTGCCCTACAAAGCAGCGCCGGTTTATTCAGGACGGTTAGAGCGACGATACGCCGTCCGCTCGTTCCATGGGAACGTCGTTTCGTATTCCGTGTAAGCGTCGAGCCGCGACCTCCCCGTGTGTGAATGAAATTCAAGGTAGGCCGTCCGCGTCGGTCAGCCCGATGCGATGGCTCGGACAAGATCTCGCTTGTCCTTGCTCCGTTCGTACGCGTTTTCACAGCGAGCCGCGGACGTGGATCGACGCGGACAAGATCGATACGCGTGCGTGAACAGGCTACGCGAGAACGTGGGAAGATGTCGCATAGCTAAAATCGGTCAGCCCGTTCGACCCCGACGTCGTGTCTCGACGATCCTCCACGATTAGATTGAATGGGGATGCGGGAGGCCGGTGCGTCGATCGCGACAGAGATCCCGCACGATCGGAATCTGTCGCGTACCCGACCCGTTTCACGGCTTCGCAATGCATTCCTGGAACGAGCGACTCCTGTAGGGATGCGGGGATGATATCGGGAAAACGGTAGTCGAAGCCAACGATGTTTAGTTCGGAGAAGGGGTGAAAACGCCGTCGGGCAGCGGGAGGGGGAAGCAGCGAAGAAGAAACGAAAGGAGACACCGGCAACAGCTCCGATAGGCAGATAGAAAGCGAGCGCGAAACGGTGAAAGGGGATGAACGCGGCGGAGGGGCCGAGCGTGGAGGAAGCAGCGGGTGATTGATTTTTGTCGTGGCTTTGCCTGACGCTATCCGTTATATCCGCGATTGTGCGGACCTGCAGGGGGACTCCCGACGGGATCGCGGCGAAACGACGACGGCGGGCGTCGCGACGCCGTCCACCGATTGGCGGTTCCCGTCCCCAGGGGGCGGCGCTAATCACCAGACCGTGCAGCACCGTGAGTCTCTCTGCTGCACTCGCCTCGAAAGCACTCTACCGTGCATCGCTGCCTCCGATCTATATACACCCGACGACCACCAGCACGCGCGACTGACCTCTACCTACTACGCGTACGCTTCCACGGTCCTCGCGGCCGCGCACCCTCCACCGGCCAACAGGATGTAAACCGACAACTATGACGACGGGAAATGGAATGCTCCGACTCGTCCGTTCTCCCGTTTATCCGCTCGTTCGTCGTGCAGAAGCTGTTCGAACGAAAGAGAACGTTGCGAGATACTCCACTGCGAGACTTTGGTTATGAGAAAGACCACCGCAACACTGTCCTTTGTCATTTCGATCAAGTTTACGAATACTCGCCCTGTCCAGATTGCAAGTAGTCTCTCGAGCTCAACAGGCACTCGCGACTGGAAACTTCCAAAGACGTTCGCGTGGAAGGAACGTTCGGTGGGAATAGAACGCGACGGAGGCGAGCATCGCGCACAGTCGCCGCGGTAGTCTCCGGGCCAATGCGGTAGATAAGGCGCGAGATAGCGCGCGACTGTACAGCAGGCTGAGAAATACGTGGTTCGATCTAACGTCTGATCGCGGACAAACGTGGGAGTCGAGTTCCACGGACGGCTCTTCGATGATGGGTGAGATCGTAAATTACCGCGCCGCGCCGCGCCGCGCCGGCACCGCCGACGTTTCGCCTTAACCCACTGCACGAACGCCAGAAATTGATACCTGCGTGATCCCTCTTTTCCCTTTGGTCGATCGAATTAGCCGAGGCTACTCTGCTCGGCACACGGCTACCGGGTAAAGTCCGCCCGGTGCTCGATTGTTCGCACGGTTTTGGCGAAATAAATCGACGGCCGCGGTGGCAGCGGATCGATCCAGGAAATATTCGGTTATCGTGATCCAGCGACCACGGTGGACAGCAATACCGCAAGATATCGCGGTTTGTAAATACTTGTAAATATCTGCGCTCCATACACCAGTTCGCCGCACGTGACCCGACTCTCTAATTTATGACAGCAACACGGCGCGAGTTGAATAGAGATTGTCGGATCACGTAGCATAGTAGTATATACGTACATATTTCGAGTTCTCGAAACGCCGGTTCCCGTACGAACGTACCGTTAAAACTTTCCCTCTTCAAGCTCGCTCCGATCGATCGGGGACCGACCGCTTTACGGAAACTCTTTGCCGAACTGTTTCCTCCTTCGAAAAACGCAAAGATACGTCGACGCGTTCAGGAAGGCTTACTTCGGCCCCGTATCGGTGGTAATCGCGGTGATCGGTCCGACGGTTTCGGACCGGTCTCGGCTAACCGCGATCGCGGTCTCTCACGACGATGTTGATTTACGGGAGCGTGACAGCGGTGGCAGGAACACGAGGGATCGCCTCCGAGACGACGGAAAGGAGACAAGGTACAGGGAAGTCGAGTAGGAAAATACGGATCGGAGGTTCGTAGAGCTCTCGGTACCGGACGATAAGCTCTACCTACCCCCCCGTTGATTTACGATGCAACGCCAGCTCGCGCCGTTTCGTTACCGCGTGCTCCACGATTCCACGGAATCGGGAAATCGGTGGTGGCCGCGGTCGCGGCCGCGACGATACGCCGCTCGCCCTCGGCGGAGGTGATAAAGGTCGATAAATCGCGAGTAAAACGGAGTGATAATATCGCGGACGAGAATATCGTCGGAGGGGGAGGAAGACGCGCGAGGACCGGAGAACGGCAGAAGGAAAAGGACAAGTCGATCTGTCGCAGCCGGAGGTGGTCGAAGGGGCAGCGGGAGTCGGAGCAACAGCGGTTCCAGAGTACGCTCGAGGGGAACGAAAGGAAGGTGGGCCCGGAAAGTGGGGGCCTTGTCGAGCATAGGAGAGAGGGATCCCGCTGCGGAGGAAGCGGTGCCGTCGCTCGAGCGCGACGAGAAGCGTCGCGCACCGTCGTTCTCCACCGCGAGGTCAATGTAGGAGGGACCAATGGACATGCGCGGGTGTGCCGCGACACCACGGCGACCTTCTGGCCACCACCAGAAACAAAATGGCTACCGCGTCTCTCAACCTTGCCGCGAGATGGCGACAAAGCCTTCTCACCCTTAAGCGCCATTCAATCGCAAGGTCTGATCAAACCACCCCCTGAGTCGCGTTTCCTTCTTCCAAATGTTCAACGGTGCAGCGTTTCACTTCCGGCCTTTGCACAGGTGCCCCGGGGGTGTTCAAGAGTCTCGACGGTTCCTACCAATTAGTGGAACGCTTGTAAGAAATAATCGGGGCCTGCACGGACTGGAGGGGCGATTCGATGATCGAACGTTATCGGTCCTCTCAATTACGCGTCCGATCCGCGAGACGCTTGTGGAATTACTTTGGCGCACAGCCGGCGAACACGGCGGCGACAGATAGGTGCTCGATACGCAGCGTTAATTTGTCGAAAGCAGTCGCGTCAGCGCGCTACCGTGAATATCATTTGAATGCATTAAGCTGGCTGCGTAGCACACGTTTGCGTAGCTGCACGGACTCCAGCTGAGACAGTCGACGTTCTCCGCAGGATCGGCTCCCCCGTTTCGAGGCTGCTTCCTCGAAGCCGATCGAGGGACGATCACCTTTGAATCGGCCGGGGGGGTGGTGGATCTCGGGGGAGGCAGCGATTCGGAAGATAGATCGACTCGTGACGAGGCGAAGGCGTGGTATTTTTCCACGAAGAGCAGGCCCGTGCTTTTTCGAGCGAAGACGATCCGGTCTGGTTCGGGCAGAAGACCGCGGGACAAGTCTGTCGGAGACATTGATTGGCGAGCGACGGGAGCCTCGTGGTCGCTCGGACCATCGGTCGCTTCGTTCGCGTCGCTCCAATGTTTTTAGGTCGGTAGATAGGAGCCGGAGCCCTCATGCATATTCAACGGCACTCTCGACTCCTCCGTCACAGGAGGGAAAGAACCACCCCCGCGTCACCGGCGCACCCCTTAGCCACCCCTGTTCACCAGCTCGAGTGAAAGAGACGGGGCGAAGACGAGACGATAGCTGCTGCTCGGATAGACAGATGAGGACGAGCCGGGCGGAAGAGAGAAGCCCGTGGCAACCGAGAGAGAGGAAGGGTGGTGTCGTTGCTGAAAGAGGAGAGGAGGTGGGAGGGGTGCTCGCGATTTCCTTCATATTCCGCGTCCGCTTTTGTCGACGGTCGAAGATAACGGAGGGACGACCTCCGACCATTTCGCTCGGAATCGTCCTTGGCGAAATTAGACAAACTTCTGAAGAGATGGAGCCGCCCGATTCGCTACCCCCTCGCTGCGATCGCGCTCCGCGATGCGCTTGGTTCGATTTCACGACCGGTCCAACCGAACGCCCAACCCCGGAAGCCGTGGGACGATTCGCTGTCTGTGTCGAAACGCACAAAGGAATGGGGATTCCCCGGGCTATCGTTGATATTTTCTTGTGTCCCGCCGGCTTCCTTCTCGTTGCGACGCTCAATGTGCCGCGGCGGAAACGTATGCGGCGATACGGTCGTAAAAGGATAACCCCTTAAGGACAAGCGAGCGCGATAGGGGGACGAAGGGTATACGATCCCGACGGATGATCCGCTGGGTTTCTCGCTCCGTCGCGGAGATTCGTCGTTTTGAAAAAGCGCGAGAAGATTCGAAGAGGTAGTACGAAACAGGCGTTTGGTTACGACGGCGATAAATTTCAGCGGAGGATTTCGCGGTTGAGAACTGCGAACGCTTCGACGTTGGGACGAGGGTCGCGGAGATCAGCTTCGGAGGACAGCGAGAAAGAGAGCGCGGCTTCTCCAGGGATTGATGTCCCTCTCCTTCCCCTTTGATATCAACCCTAGCGCCAGCCGAGCTCCTCCGACACCCTCGCACGCCCTTCTTCGCCTCGCCTCTCCCCCCCTTCCTCGTCGGAAGACAGATCGAACCACCCTGTTTACACCGCGATGCGATGATTTGCCAAATTAATTGGTTTCTCCCTCTCGCCGCGGCTCCGTCGCGCCGCCGTCGAACCACGGCCCGTCCACCGACTCGTCCGTAGCGCCTTCGTCGAACAGTCTC
The DNA here is from genome assembly GCA_023838395.1 of Holcopasites calliopsidis. Classification (NCBI taxonomy): domain Eukaryota; kingdom Metazoa; phylum Arthropoda; class Insecta; order Hymenoptera; family Apidae; genus Holcopasites; species Holcopasites calliopsidis. The sequence goes on from JALHAQ010000011.1 coordinate 1,999,649, forward strand.
GCCGTGCAAAAACCGCGAATAGTCTTCGCCGCCGAGTCAGACTTTCATTAACGGCGAGAAGGATGGGCCGCACGGTAATTTCTAACGAGGCTCCGCCAGTGTTTCTCCTCGGGAACGCGAGAACGCCTTGCAAGCGTCGCGCAAAAACCTCCCTGTCTCTCTCTCTCTCTCTCTCTCTCTCTCTCTCTCCCCCTCTCTCTGGATTCACTGTTGGTAGGCGTGACGGGGAAACGGGATCGTTAACGAAAAAATAAGGCGACCCGATGAAACGATGCGGCGAGCTTGTTCGGGTATTCCTTTCGACATGCTTACGCGCTGTTCCTCCCTTTTTCCTTAAAGCCGAAGAGGAAGGGGTGGATTCCCCCGAGCTACTCTTCCCTTCCCGATCTCGAAGTAGCTGACAGTTTAAAGCGATCGATTCGGTAGCCGAAACGACGAATGTAATTCCATAGGTGTCCCCGACCGAATCTCCGCTACGCACGCTAATCCCACCCAACTGTTCATTGTACATTTGCATTCGATAGTCGCGTTTCTCCGAGATCGCCACAGAAGCGACAAGTAGCTTTTTAAGGAAGCAAGTCAGCAAAAGCGGCGTCGACAGCAAAAGTTTGTCGGGCGAGACGAGGGAGGCCGGATACGCTCGTAAAACGTCGAGGAGCTTCTTTTTCGCGGCGTCTGGTCGCTTCGGGCGTCTAGAACACGGGGGCGGTGCCAGCGAAATGAAATTAAACAGCTCCCTTTTTTCTCCGGAGGAGCGTCTCATGCACGGTAAAAAACGAGCGTGGACATCGGGCGCTAACCCCCCTGTCCGTGGCCGGTCTCGGGCGGTCGTCCTCGATGGTCAAAGTGCCGCGGAAGGATGAAAGGGGGGTCGCTCTTCCTCGAGGGAACTCGAGGGAAACGCGATAAACTTCTCGTTAATGCAACCCTTTCTCCTTCCCTGTACGTTTAACCGCGGTAAAGCGGCATGCTCGTTGCGCTCCAATTTGCGCAACGGCGTTATTTATTTCGATTTTACGGTAAACATTAATCTCGATCGAGAACACGAGAAGCCGAGCGCGCTTTCCGTTGCAGAAAAGTTTCCGCGTAGCCGATTGTCGAGTTCCTTTCCCGACGAGAAACGTGAATCGCGGTAGAGCGAAAGTAATCAGCCGGATAGATCGTTCTGTTTTCGTTCCGGGTTCCCTCGTTCTATCCCACCTCCCGTTTGCATTCGACGTTTTCTTATTCTTTTGGAGAACGCGAGGGCGACAATCGATACCTGGCAAGGGTGGAAGGGGCCAGGCCGTAGGAAGGGGATGGAATCGTAGAGGGTGTTAAGCAGCGGCCGCTGGAAACCGGGCGAGGAAGGAGGACGGGGTGGCGCCTCATATTTTGCTCATTAGCGTCAGCGTCGAGACGCCCTCGGTCGGTGTATCCCTGGCCAAGGCTACAGAGGGACCATCCATCATCTCGTTCGCTTCCAAATCTCCCCCTTTTTCGTTCGACCACTAAACCGCTCGATTCGCGCACCGATAGCTTTTTCCTCCTCGCGGATCGTCGGGAACGCAAGGAACGTCCTGCCGCCGTTAGTTCGATGCTCGCTAGACATCGCGCGAGTCTTTTTGCTCTTAGGTAAGCGTTAGAGCAACAAGTTACGGCCGGAGGATGAACGGAAACGCGAAGCTGCCGGTTCAACGGCGAGGAGAAGATTCGCGACACGGGTCAGCCGATTCTGTGCAAGCGGTGGTTGCGGTCGGTCGCAAGCCATCTACTTTCGCATGAAATCCGTTTTTAGCGATAGATCGTAAAGCGATTTATGTGTACGAGCGGCTGTAACGGCGATAGTAAACGGCAAACGCAGCCGGCGCACCGCCGAACGCCGTGCGGTTAGTTGCCGCGTAAAGGACTTTATTACCCGTACCACCTCGCGTGCCACCTAGTTACGCTCCAATAGAAAAATCATAAACAGGCTTTTTTATTCCAAACGGCAGACCCTTCGGTCGTGTGCTTAAGCACGCCATATTTCGCCAATAGGGAAGTAAACTCCTTTCGCTTCCGCTATACCATTCCACCCTCTCGATTCCCCCTTCTTCTGCTCGCTAGTCATTCGTTTATTCGAACGGAGCGGGGACCGCGGTACGTGCTAATTATCCAAGTAGCGCGCTAGACGTTGGTGATTAAACGTTCACAATTAACCGCGAATCTCTAGTCTGGTACGATTAGCTGGTCTTCTGGTTCGGTATCCCGAACGCGAACGTCGCGAGAGCCGCTTATCGTTGCACGGCGATTCGCTGACTTGGTCATAAATGCAGCGGCCAGTCAATGTCGTAACCCACGCATGACACGAATCGCGTGGGATAATGCGGACCGTAAAACAGGTTGTTGCATAAGAGAAATTCTAAGCGTTCGCGGTGCCCTCGACGAGCGGTCGGGCAAACGCGTTGCGTGTATTCCGCGTTCGGAACGTTTAGTAGTTTCTTTTTCTTCGATACGTGACAGTTCGCAACGGATCATAAGTCGCCGATCTTGAACGTTTCCCAGCGAATTTCCAAATTTCCTTTCCCATCGGACAGTTTCCCAGGTAGCCGCTCCGCTCCGGCTGCTCCCGTTCTCGCGCAACTCTGCGTCTGATGGATTTCAAAGAAGCACTCGTGGCACGCATGCTGCAGCGAAGATCTCTGGCTGGACCGCGCGTGTGCGTGAGTACGCGGCTAACGGAGCGTGTCGTGCGGTCGTAGTAGGCGGTCGCGTCGCCTCCTCGCGTCCTTCCATCCAGTCTGTTCTCCACTTTCGGTGCACCACGGCTTTTTCTACCTGTCCCCGTCTCACGTCCGTCCGTCCGTCCGTCCGTCGTCGAGCCGCCGAACAAAACATGGACCTGAATGTAAAGTCGAAAAAACCGTGGCGGACAAGGTGGTTTTGTTTGAACAGCAACGACCGGGGCTCGTGATGTTTTTACGAGGACGGAATCGGGCCGAAAAACGCCGAGGACGCGCTCCTTCGCCCGCGCTACACGAATATTATTCAAATGACCGGGGCGACGTCGTCGTCGTCGTCGTCGTCGTCGACGATGTCGCAATCGCAAAAGAGTCCCGAACGCTTCTGCCCCGAACTCTCGTGAATCGTACATCATTCTTGGAAGATTATGCGAAGACCGCCGCGCGAGAGAGACACGGTTTTCATTTTTAGGTCGGCCGCGGAACGGAAAATGCGGTTCGAGGGTCGCGCGTTCAGAGTTCAGCCATGCTAGCAAAATCGGCCAGGAGTGAATGCTGGGAGGATGACGTGGAAAAGACCTGAGACGATGTCTCGATCGCGGCATCGTCGTGGAGGCGCACGTACGAGATGTCGCGTAGACAGAGGGCCGCGTGAACGAGCGGGAGGCGAAAGGGACGAAGGGCTCCGGCCACGGGGAACTCAAAGCGGGCAGGGGGGGGGGCGCGGAGAAAAAAGGACGGTGACAGAACGAGATAGAGTGACTAAAGGGAGAGGCAGTGCGTTGGAATGGGATATGTTGCCCCCTTTCGCGGAAGAGGGGGCGTATAGACACGGTGGCCATGGAAACGCGCAAGCGCTTTTCGGCAAGGACCCTCTGGCCCTTCGATGCTCGCCATCCTCTTTCCCTCGCTCGCCCTCGTCTTGCTCTTCGTCGCTCCCTACGACCCTGCTCGCCAACCCCCATGGCCGTCTTTTCTCCGTAATACGCACTAAACACCCCATAGGCCGTGTTCGCTCTCTACAGGTTACACGCGCGTCATTGCTCTTCCCCCGTTCCGCAAACCGTCCGGCTCATCTCCTAACCCGTGAAAGGGTTTCGCGTCCGAAGCTTTGAATATCGACCTTGAACCTGGAAACCTGGTCCGCGACGACGATTCTCCGACAGAGGTGGAAATGTGCAAGCTTAATGACGTCGCGGTTTTTGCACGGCAAGGAGAGGGGTCAGTTGTACGGTACGATCGGCAATTAGTCGACCGATTTGCCAAAGAAGTCGATCGTGTACGCGGTGCAAGTTTTTTCACCGCGGCTTTGGCTGTTCGCTGGAAAGGCATCTCTGCTGTTAGCGACAATCGATTTATTATCGAACTTTTTCTTTGGCGGCTCGTACGTCGGCTCGCTCGTGGGAAAAACGCGGCCGTCGTAATCCCTTAGCGTTTGCGTTCCTCTTTGGAGGCGAGAGCGCTTACTGGAACTCCAACGACGAACGGAGTCGAAAAAAATCAATCGAAAACGAAGGAACGATCGGTGCCGTATGCAGGGCTGAAGAATCTAGGTGCTACGGGGCACTGTAGCACGTAAGCGAGATAGACCCATAAAAATGCTAATTCTTATCGACCGGCCGCGTCGGGACGGAAGTTTGCCGGCAACGTTACCGCTCGCTTGCATGCCATTAGCCCACAGACCTCGCGAACGCACCCGCGTCGTCGCAGCTCCGTCCCTTTCGTCGATCCCTTTCGATTCGTTCCGCGCCGATCGTGGCACGAGTTTCCGCGACGCGGCGATCGTTGTCGGGGACAAAAACATCGTTTCGGGGTTGCTGGGTCTCGGGACGACGTCATCCGCGACAGGAGCGAGACTAATCTCCGATACGGACGTGGATCGGATCCATCAATCTAGATTATAATTAATTGATAGTAGGAGCCACCCCCCTGCGGTGGGTGGTTGCCGCATCCCGGTATTCCTCCACGCAGGGTGGCAGTGTATCGCATCGGGGTATTAGGGGGGGTGCACAGGGGTGACTGTCGGTCTGTCTGTTGTCGACTCTTTATCGCGCCCCCGGTGAGTCGTCTTATGCATCTTTCATGAGGCAACCATCCAAGGGGTCTACGCTGTTCGCTTCGTACTTCTCTGTAACCCGTGCTTTCTCTCTCCTTTTCTCCCCTCTCATCTTCACCCCTTCTCGATTCTTCTCGTATCTTTTTCTACGCGATCTCGATTTCCGTCCATCTCTCGGCGACTATCCGCGATCGCTGCTCGATCCGCAAGTGCCGTTCCTGCGAGCTTATCGCGCTGCAAGTTCGGGGCTAGGTAGACGTTGTTCCTTTCTCTTGCTCCGATGCCGCGCGATCCGAGAACGAATAGCAGTCGGGAAGAAGGTAGTCGTACGCGAGGACGCTCGAACCGGAAGCGGCCACTTTGGTAGGCGTGCTGGCGCAGGCAAATTGCTGTCATCGAACGTCATCGCCTGCCAACTTTATTCACTAGTCGTCGAACGAGACGGCCAATTATCCTATTAAACGTGAACACGGCCTACCGCGTGCCAGCGGTACCATTAGCAGCGGCGATTCGTGGATCGCCTCCTCGCATCGATCCGCATGGACCCTTTTCTGCCGATCCGAGCATCGATGAAATCTTTTCAGAAGCGCGGGAGAGGACGAGATCCAAGAGAAGCGGAGCAACGATCGCAGCGAAGAGCGGAGAACGGCCGGCAAAAAGGATGAGTTACCGCCCGGCAGATTCCACCGCGCTGGCTGCCACCCCCCGGCCTGAGACGGGTGGAACGACACCTCGGTTCCACGGGGGTTGTAGCGCGAGTAAGGACGACGGACGTGGCGCATTACGCAAACGTATCACGCTATGTGGTCCAACGAAAACAAACAGAGCCAGAGGCACCGCGACCCTTACACCCTTCGAGCATCGCCAACCCTCCGAGCTCATCCTCGGCCGCATAAGTAAATAGACGGCTTCCTCGCCGCCCCGTCGTTCTTCTCTTTTCCCTACGGTTCCGGAATTATCCGTGCTTCCGCGTGGTTTCTGCTTTCCGATAAAGGCACGGCGAACGAAGATGAAACGAACCCTCGATTCGGAACCTGGTCCGGGAATGCGCGAGCGCTTCCGCGTGTACCGTCGCGAAGGGAAATTTTGGCTGGCCACCGACAAGAAGAACGAAGAGGATTGGAGAGGGCAATCGGAACGGGAAAAGCGAGGGGGTGGTCCGTTGTTTTCTAGTTTTAGGCGTCGCGCTGGTGGTTGTTGGGGCTGGGTTGTTCGGCGGCTACTCGAGGTTGGACGAGAGGGAACGATCGGGGGAAAAAAGAGCGCGACGAGAGAAACGGAGCAGGAGGGAAAGATAACACCGTGACGGATAGAGACAAGGATGCGAGGAGAATCGACGAGGACGGAGCGCGAAACGTGCGAGAGAACGCGCGTCAGCACGGCCGGTGGTGTGGGGCGAGGGGTGAGCAGCGGGCGGACAGGAGAAAGCGATCGATGCTCACCCTCCGACCCGTCCCCGTCGCGCAACCCCTGCTCGCCGGCCGTCATGGCGGCGCATGCAAATCAGCATGGCGCCGAGACGCCCTCCCGACCCTCTCTGGACGACGCGTACGTGTGTACACCGTACACCGGCTTACGTCGCGACGACGTGCCGCCGTGTGTGGGGGCGGCGCGGTGAACTGGTAGCGTGCATACGCGCATCCCATGAAACAAGCGTATTTCGCCCGTACAACGCTCGGCAACGGCGAAAGCGAGGCATCGACCGACCGACCGAAAGACCGACTAGACGTGGTCCCGCAACGCGCGCTAATTCTTCCCCGTCCACGCATCGTTCGCCTTGAACCATCCTCACGAATCTCTCTCTTCGAGCTTGGAATACATTTGTCGAGCCTCGAAGGCAGTCCACCTTCCATCGAGGGCACCGCTTCCCTTCGTCCTCGCCACGCAGGGCATGGAAATGGGTTCGAGGTGAAAGAGATCGCGATCCAAGGGAAAATCGTTACGCGTTGCGTACGCCGCGCGTTTTTTTCTCCCGCTAATCTTCGTCCTTGAATATTGAAACGCTGTCACCCATTACTAGCTCGCGAGACCACTCACGGGTTCCGATCGATTTTGTAATACTCGATCGCATACCTCCCGTCCAATTAAAGCCAGCTCGACGTATCGCGGGCAACTCCTAAAAGAGGTCTAATCGGGGGGGAGCGATTCCCTGAAGCAGGAGCTCGAAATAATCTAAGGCGATTAAAAAGCTTATTCGTGCGTCTTGCTGGTCGCGTTTGAGAAATCGAAAAAGAAAGGATTTAAAAAGGGATCGAAGGCTTCGAACGCGTTCAGAAGATTGGCACTTTCGCGGGTTGCGTGCGCGCGTTCTTCGCGTGCGCGCGTAAGCGTTCGTGAGAGGAACGAGCAAGCGTGCGAGCATGCCGTTGGAACGAAGGAGACTGAAAGGGACGCGCGCGCTTCAGGAACGAGAGAGAGAGAGAGAGAGAGAGAGGACGGCCACCGCCGCCCGGCACATTTGAATACGCGCGAATAAATGCATAATAATTAGGTCAGTTTTGCTAGTCAGCTGATCCTGCCGTTATCGCGCCGCGAAACCGAGGTCAAGTGTCTCGCAGACGGTAAAGTCGTTGGAGAAACACTTTCCACCCTTCGACGAAAATTCATCTCCAGATAGACTCTATTCTATCGAGCCCAGAGAGACAAGATCCGGAGTACGCAGAGTCGAAGCGACAAGTGGTCAGGCAATCTTCCGCTCCATGTACGTATCCCTCTGTAACAACAACGGTTCGCGTACCCTAGGGACTCTTGCGTTTCCCAGACCATTACGGTGTTCTATTTACGATTAATCGAAAGGATCGTCCAACACGCGGCGACGGGTCGGCCGGCAGAGAGCAGCGACGGAAAGCGAAGTGGCAGATGCGGAAGGGAGAGTTCGAGTTGAATTTGAGTCTCGCCTCGTCAGGCAGGACACGTAGCCACGAGCTGCGCAACCCGCATAGCAAACGCCTTGCCAGTCTCGAACCTGTAGCCTCGCGTGCTTTTATGAAGCTACTGACCTTCGTTCCACCCCTGGCCCCTGCCAACCTGACCCGGCTGCAACGCGGTTTCCCCGCCAGCTAACGGGGAAAGTTTGAAATTCGGGTGCAAGGCCACCGGAAACCCGGCTCGTTCTCCGCCCTTCCCACCAGATCCGGCTCCCCGTGCGCTTTCTGCAGCGCGAAAGAGCATCGCGCGAAACGCTCAAACGTGCCGCGCCGCGCCGCGGAAGCAGATCTACCCCGTAAAGAGAACGCGAGGAGGTGGAGGGTGTCGCTTCGCGAGACAGAACCGGTGGACAGCGTACCGAGCATTAGCACACAATCGAACGGACGAATCCGAATGCGAACGCGGTGCACCGATGGTGCGGAGCCGGAGGTCGGAGGTCGTACCGGCAACTTGGTCCCTATTGTGTCGGCGATCGTTCCCGGCCCCTCCCGACCGTTCCCTTCTAGCCCTCTCGGTTGCTCGATCGAGTCCGCGCCCATTGTTCCGCGGCTTCCACGCTTACGAATCAGTTTAGCCGCGCAATACCATTCGGTCAGCTACGTATTTATTATTATTTCATGCCAAACAACAGGAACAAACGCGCATCGGGGCCGGTCCGACGAACGCAGGAATTCACTCTCCTCCGTGGAAGTAATCTCCGCCAAGTCTGCGTTTCTCCCTGACTAGCGCGGAGGAGGTGGCGATTCTCGGATCGGATGGCGGGGTGGCGAGATGAAAAGTCAAAGAGTTCCAGCAGCACCGCGGCGTCCGTTAATTGCTGTTCATCGATGGCGAAGGTTCTCCTTTTTTCCGCCCGCTTCGATCGCGACAGAAAAATGTCGATTCGTGCGTTAACGAGGTCGCCGAGGCGCGGTACGCGGGCGTGCCCGACGACGCTGTGCCTGCGAAAGGGCAGGCTCGCGGCAACCACGGGCCTCGGCAAGAAATGGAATACCGCGAAACAAGCGTGTTTCGCCTCTTTGTCCCCGATCGCCCTGCGATTGCCAGTCACCGTTCAAGAGAGTCGGCGAGCGCGCGGAAAAGAGAGAACGGTATCGAACGGCCTTTGCTGCCCGCGAGATCGGGCTCGGCAAAAAGAAGCTGGGCCCTCTTATCAGCGGTGGTGCAGAAATATCAATTGTCCGCGCTATCGATAGTTGGCATAACGATCGGCCTGCACTCCCGGAGCTCGGCCGAATCTCCAGCAGTCTTGCGATGGGTGTCGACCATACTCGAGCGCGGCTACTTTTTGCCTGCCATTAATTGGCCCGGCTATGAAACGCGAAGGTTGCCCGCGCGTACGAGACAGTCGCGGGCCGACGCACACGCACTCGGTTCGGACCGCCCTGCGCGACCGCACGAATCGAAAGTTAAACGAAATAAACTTCGATGTCGCTTCGACGTTCGTACAAAAACTCGTCTCTGGCTGCGGCAGCGTGCACGCATCCGTTGTCCACGTTCAACGATCGCGCCCGACTCGATCCGTGCTCGTAGCTGCCACGCGTCTCTACCCTGCGCCGATCCGCTCCAAGAATGGTCCGCGGCTACCAGGAACCCGCCGCGATCTCCTCGCGATCTAGTTCTTTCCTTGCGATCAATCGTTATCGCGTATGCCGCGTGTCTATCTTGCTCGCGGCCGCGGACGAAAGTTCCTCCCACCCGGAATTGGAACGTCGTCGCGAACTTTCGAGGGGTGGCCGCGTCGACTACTGTCTAAACACACTTTAAAGATTTGAAAACGTAATGGCTATGGGCTTTGACCAGATTTGCATGTCACGGCTGCTCGCATCATATATCTGGATTTAACGCTCACGCTCGTCTCTCTGCCAGCGATGGGGTGCAAAGCGACGGAGGGGTGTCCTCCCGGGATCATCGGAAGATGTAGAGGACGCGGAGACGAACGGCGGGGCAAGACGAAAGAGATGGGATTCGCGTCGAGTTAACACCACAGGATTACCCAATGAACCCGAACCACCCGATCTCCGTGCCTCCTTCTTCGTCGAGGTGCACGGATTCCCGAAAAAGCAGACGCGCGCGATGCTCGTTTCGCCACCCTTGCCATCGATGGGACGCGTGGAGCAACGTCGGGTACGCGATCCCGCGAAACTGCAGTCGAGCGGTCGTCCAGGCGAGCAAGCAAGCACGCGTCCACGTGCATAATGGGGGTGTATAATACTCGCGCGTGGAAGACAATGGACGCATTGTGCAGGTAGATACGTATACATACATACATGCGAGGGGCGTACAAACCGAGCGTCGTTTGGGCATATTGACAGACTAATGATCGCGCGGAACAAAGGCCAGACCGTCACGTGGTCACGTGGTCGCGTGATGGACCGTTTCCGTCGCGGCCGAGCGCCGCGGAGGCCCGCGACGGCATTCAACCCTTTCGGACCGCGCAATCGACCGGCAGACCGGCCGCGGCGGACCGACAGACCGCCGGACGACGCGCATCAATCAGCTGGATCGACCGACCGTTCGTCTGTCGACCCTCGATCGGTCCCCGCGTTCCAGAATTCGTCTCCTCCTTCGCGATGATCCTCTCGGAGGATGCCAGTTTCCGGAGTACCTCGTATAGCTCGCGCTACCGAGAGGCAATTTTCATTGGAATCGATTAAAAAGCCAAGCGAAAAATGCCGGCGCGTCGCAGCGCTGGTGCGGAACTGTGCTTTTGAAGGACCTTAATTACATAATTTACAATTTTAATACGTTCATTTTCAAAAGACAGCCGACGCGCTTCGGTTGATGATGTTTAATTTGATGGCCGATCGATTTCCGTGTCGTTGGTTATTGGTCATTTTGTTTGGTGTTACGCAATTTTACATTTTAATTCGAACAATAGCAGGTGGCTGGTAATTTTTGAAAGACAGAAGGGGCGTGTCAATCGTCGAGATCGACGAGCAGCAGCGATCGACTGCCCCGTTGTGTACACCCTCCGCGGATTTCACGATGATGGCGAAATCGGGCCGGCGTACAGGAATTCGTCAAATTAATTGAACACAACGGGCATCGACCGCACGAAAGATTGGCCTTCCGTTTTGCCCGTCATTTCGAGCGATTCGACTCGTATACGTGTCACGGTAAATTAGCCATCGACGCCGGCCTTAACGACACGTTAAGTGACGTTTAAAAACGACGTCGTCGACATCGAGGCTTTGCGCGCTCCCTCGCGGGAGCGCCGCCGCGGAAGGGTGGCTCTCCATAGCTATTTTCGATCTCCCCCTGGGGGAACCGGGGAAAGGGTTGCAGCACGGCCGAGGCAGTCGTTTTAAATGCATAAATAATGAGCGGCCTGTTAGCGGAGCGCGGGGTACCATTGGGCGTGTTGCAGTGCAGGTTGCCGCGGGAGGAAAGGCTGTTAATTTTTTCATCGAATCGACCGAACGCCGAAACGGTTAATTGATACGAATTGCTTCGCGAGGCTATAAGTTTGCTCGTTAAGCACGGATTTCACAGCCGTGTCGCGTCGCACCCTTTCCAATTAAGTCACGCGACAACGTCCCCGAGCCTCGGGCCGTGATATTTCTAAGGAGGGAAAATCCAAGGCTTAAACTTTTCGCGATGCTCGAAGATTACCGCCGCACCGCGACGCGCTCGTTTAGCCATTTTCCTAATAAAGAGAAACGAATGACGTACGAGTGACCAGGAATTTTTACCTCCTCCCGTCTCTGTCTGCGGGAAGGAGAGAGCGAACGGAAGGAGAAAAAAAAATGATGCGCCGGTTCGAGGAACAATTTGCCTGCAAGCAAGGGGGGATCGACGTAATTTCAGCATGTTCGGGAGAACGATCAGGTGGCATTTGGCGGTTTGCTGGCTCGTTTAGGCAGGCGGAGAGACGCAGTCGGTTGTCGGGCAGCTCGTTGCGGCGACGAACACGGCGTTGCGGCTCCCTCGAGCCTGCCTCGTTCGCCGATCCGCCCCCTTCGCCCCTCCGGTAGTTCGTCTATCCGTCGTTGGATGCTCTTCCCAGCGAGAGATAGCGGCGAGGACGAGGAGCTTCCACGGGGTGAACGTGTCCGTGGACGTAGGTATCCCGAGCGGAGTCGCGGAGTGCGGGCCGAGGTAGAGGAGAGTGGAAGCCGCTAATGAGGCCGTGTGTAATTAGGGAGCTCTCGCGGTCTAATGAAGCGCTTACCTACCTTAGCTACTAACCCCCCTTGGCTCCCCCTCGGCCCTTCTACACACCTCGACGCTGGACCAGGACCGAAGCCACGAGAAACACCGCTCCGTGCACGACGTAATGCTTCCTCTTCGTCCTTCTCGTCTCGCCACCTTCTCTTATCCGTTGATCGCGTTCGGCGCTGATAGTGCTACGCGGAGCGAAAATCATCGACGCCCAAGGATATTCCTGCTGTCCCATTACGGGCTCGAGCGGCCCCGGGGATGCGTGGTAAATTTTCATCCGTATCTCGTGATCCATCCGTCACGATCGTTCCTCGAGACGACCGACTGTTTATTTTTCGTCACAATGATTCCTCATAGAGGCCGACGTACGGGTGTATCTTCCACGTCCAAGAGATCCATTAGGTGTGCTTTTAAGGGCAGCAGGGTATTTAGGAGGCTGCGGTCGTCTCTGGCCGTCCATAGGGGGCTAAACGTGGGCGCCCCCCTTATCTCTCAATTCGGCCGGCGCGACCGGTGTCCAGCTTCTCCGGTTCGTCCGTGCGAGCGAGCGACGAGCGAGAGAGGAACTACAAGGAGGAGCGGCGCGGAGGATTAAGAAGACACGGCTACTGGAATCACGACTTAGCCGTCTCCTGTGTTCACGGATCGAACCGTTATCTCCCCGGCCATTTGCATATTAAACTAACTCACAACGCGCGGCATATTTCAGGGAGCGCGGAGCGTGCGCGATCCACCGAACAGAACGAACAAGCGAGCGGGGGTCAACGTGTGTATATAGGGTGAACGGGAGAAGCGGGTGGAGAAAGAGGCAGCAGCCCTTGCGTTTCGCTTGCACCGGAACGCTTTCTTTAACGGCCGACTCGTTTCCAATATGCATTGATAAACCTGTCCGCGCGGACCGACACGCCATCCTCCTGTGCAGCCGATCGAGGATGGCTCGCTCCTTGATTGCCGGCCGGATTACTTCTTCCTCCGGGCCACTCATGGATCATCGCCTCCTCCGAGGTATTCGCGGATAAATTGCAATCGCCGCTCCTGCAATTTTCTCAGCGTCCAGACGATCGCTCGTCGTAGATATATTTGCGCGGCGCAAAAGAGACCACGATGGAAATTGAGCAGCTTGGGAAATTGAACGGGCGAAGCCCGCGCTCCTGTCTCGGACCGTCTCGTCGCTTAATCAAATAACCGGCCAGCGGACGGCTCCTTTCTTTTTCGCTCGTGCTTCGCCCCGTCTCGGCGTTGCCCTATCCCGCTCGGTGATCGGGCTCGATTAGCGGGTGTTAACGTCCAAACCGGGATGCCACGGTTGGCAGCGAGCTCCGGGCAGCGACCGAACGAACGATAACCGTGCCCGCTCGCGATCTACCCGCGCGCCCATTATTCTTAACTTACGACCGTGCGATGCGGCCCAGAAATTGAAAGAGCCGATAGTTTTCAACGACTCCTTTCTTCTCCGTATTCCCCCTTCGATTATATAAATCTTCCCCTCTCGCGTTCTTGGCCCACGAGTTGCACGAATTTCGTATCGAACGCGGCCATTATATCGCGTCTGCCAAAGGGCAGCGAGAATTTCTATCCCCTGTAAATAAGTATCAACAGCCACCCCCTCGTAGAGAACTGTTACTTTTTTTCCTCAGCAGCGCAAGGTGTCGCGTAATCGAATAGCGATGCTGATCTTGTCGCGATCCATGGAGACACGTGGATCGAGAAGGGCTTCTATCCAATGGAGAAGAGGCCCAGGACGAGTTCCAGTTGCAGGGATCTCGGCGGCGAGGCCAACCGGGTGTCCGTTTTCGGTCTTAATACCCTTTATCGCGAATTAAGATGTCGCCAGGGTGAGGTAGCCGGGTGTTCCCTTTCCCCGAACCGGCACCGGCGATTCATCGGCTTCGCCCTATCGGCCAGGTATCCGCGAGAGAGCCGGACGCGCACACGCACGCGCGCGCCCATGCTACGCTTCTTCCGAGCAGAGTCGGGGAACCGAGTTAATTATTACCGGGAAGCGGCAATAAGCATCGGTGGTATGCGATTCACCGGGCCGATTCAGCGGGACCAGAATGCGCCGCGATTACTCTTTCGAGCGTGCGCGGCGGTCGGCCCACGAAAGATTAACTTTAATCTCGCCAAAGGGCAAGAAAGGAGGAGGCGCGCTGCGACAGAAGACGTACCGAGCGCAAACGGGTCAGGTGAGAGTCGCGTAAAGGCGATCCTGCCAACTGGTATACGCGCTTAAACGTATACAGAAGGAGAGTATTAATGACGCGCGCGCGCGTTAACGCTGGCACGTGTTCATAATATTATTTATTATTTATGCTAAGTTATGCGAAGCCACTCCATGGATACCATAGGCTGGCCAGCGGCCACGGTCTGCCGTACGTCTGTCGGTGCCGTCATTGCTCGGCTCGGTATTTATATCAATTACGCGTTATTCCCGCGGCTCGGATTATTATGTAAATAACTGTTCTGTCGCGTTGGACGTCAGCCGGACCGGCCACACGCATCCTAACGCTTCGTCGATACTCCCGCTTCGACGGCTCGTTCCTGTCGATGGACGCGTCTCTCCTCGCTACCCTTTCTTTTTCCCCCGATCCTCTCAGAAATAGCCGCTGATAGAATATTTATCGTAGCGGAAGATAAATCCGCACGGATCACCGCGGTCGAGCCGCATGAATTCTGCATCGCGTCGCCGTTGCCACTCTCGAAGCGATCATCGCCTCGGCTCCGTAAACGTCTCCTCGACGCTATCGCGATAGACGATCGGGCCGATCAGAGTTTTTAGCAAGTCCGGTGAACGCGAGACCTGTCGCTCGCACGACAATGTATTCCATCGCGGCCACGAATCTCGGGCAAACTTATGCGCGAGACATCGCCTCGTCTGCGGGGTCGAACAGGTCGGCTAAATATACTTCCGAAAAGAAGATCGCGAATAAATTGCCCTCGCCTGTCGACGAGTCGGCAGATCGGTGGAGGGAAGCGACCGTTGCCCTCCTGGCATTCGCCACGCTTTTCGGGTTTGATAAAACGCCAAAACATCAATCGGTCTCGAAAACTGTTCTGTAATTCGAGTTTAGCGAGTGTCCGGGGAAAGTTTGGTCCATCGGTGGACGAGGAGAGATCCTCGGGGGCGTCGGGTCAATAGATGACCGGTGACGGAGGTCGGGGGGGCGGGTGTGAGTTCCTAGTGGGTAGAGGGTGATGCATCCGCTGAATATGTATGAGGCTCGCGACACCCCGTAGCACGCCAAGAGACGACCCGAACCACTGCTATCTGCGGGTGATAGTGGGTATGCTGTATGTCTCGTAGGGGTCTGCGGACGAGCTGCGTGCTGGAGCAGCGAGAGACGCCGGGCTTTCGCGCGGGTTAGGGGGGCTCTCGGGGAACGGCTGGTTCTGTGGCTGCGAGAGCTTATATCGCAAGAACCAACCCCAATGGAAACTCAAGCCTCCGAGGAGCCTCACCCATCATGCACACTCTCGTGCTCGCCGCTCGCTCGCACCCTCTCTACCGCGCTCTCGCTACCCGCTATATCGCGCCATCGCCTCACCCTCCCGCCCGGCTAGCACTCAACTACAGAGGAACCGTCCCGCTATCTTCGGAGACAAAGTTACCTCGTAATTCCTTCGCGAACAGATGCCGATGCTCCGCTAAGACGCTCCCCCTCGACCCCTTGCCGTTCATACATCCCTTTCGCGCAAGCAATCTCGAGATTTTGATTACCCATCGCGTGCCACACGCCGACGCGCCAGCTGTAACCGTGATAGAGCGTGGTCTCGACCGAAAGTCGAGTTTCACAAATTTCCCAACACTTTTTTTTCGCCACCCCGATTCTCGCGGCGATCGGATACCAATGGAGAGGGTGAAACGTCGTTCGGCCGAAGGGGTTGATTCGTCGATGAGAACGGCACGATATATACGATCCGCTAAATAGGGTCGACTGGCGCGTGAGCGACGAATCCCGCAAGACAGCATGAGATATTGCCGGATTAGGACGCATTATAGTTTTAAGCTCGTCCCGTTAAGAGCCACCGGTTCTCATGTATTCCGGGTAATTCGTGAAAAGGTGTACGTATCGAAGCCACTGCGGTGCAAAGATCGAGCGCCTCGAGTCGCGTAACAAATTCGCCCATAAACGTAAGGGTTGAGGCGAGGATCGATGTAGGTCAATAAAGACGGGGTAGTCGCGATTCGTGTCGAACAAAGTTCTCTCGGCGTTAATAACGAAGAGGACGGATTCGGCCGGGTCGACGAGACGCGAACGGTTCCACGGCTTATCGCGATCGCCCTCCCGACGAGCGGGAACAGTTCGCGCAACCCTTTTGTTTCGCGCGAACTCGTGCGCGATGGAACGCCTCGTTGAGCGTCACTGTGTTCTCCGAGGGTCGGAGTCGTGGTTGTCGGGCGTGAGGAAGGGTTGATCTAGGCAGAAACGCCTAACGCTCCCGGGGGGGTGGAGTCATCGTGGGTGAGGAGAGGCGAGCGAGGGAGAAAGGAAAGACCGTGGCGATAATAAACCAGACCGGCCGCGCAATAAAATATATCCGAAACGGAGGCGATGACTCGTTCAGACGGAGAAGGGCGCGCTTCATTAGCGGGGCCAAGTTCATCGCTAACCCCTTAGGCCCGCTGCTCGGCTTCTCCCCGTTGCTCTTCCCAGCCCCGTTTCGTCGGGAGCACCGTGGCTCTGGCCAAAAATCCTCGGATAATTAACCGTTCCACGGGGATCCCTGGCTGGAATGCGGCCGTTCAATGAGCACGGAATGCCGAACAACTTCTTTCATAGGGTCGCTCCTCTGCTTAACCACTTTATCTATACTCCTTGTCCCTTCCCAATTACCGTTCTCGGCGTACAATTTTATCCCGGCAAAGATAGTCCGTAGCGTTCTCGGTATCGCGTCGGCGACAGCCGCGGAGACAGGAACTCGCGAACTACGGCAAGGAAAATATAACGCCCCGCGGAAGAAGTAACGCGCGGCTTTACTGCGCTTTAAAACTCCCGCAAACCGCCGTAAGTCAAACTTTTCAATTTTACGTTTCGCAGTCTCGTTCCGTCCTCGCATTGCCTCGCTAGTCGAATCGTCGATGGGGAGATTGGCGAGGAACACGAAGAGTGTACAAATTTCTCCGATCTCGCGATTCATTATTTACTTCGCCAATGTTTCCTTCAGTGAAACTGCGAAACATGGCAAGCCGAAGGAGGGTGCGCCCTAGATCAAAACCACCCTTAGACGTTATCGCTGCTGCGCAAGAAACGCGATTAAACGTGCGAGGAAATCGGACGCCCGGCCGTTCACACGACCGTGATTAAGAGCCGATCCTGTCGGAGCTGCCAAAGACGATCACGGGTGTCACGACGATGACGTTGCATCACGGTCCGCAGATAAACATCTAAATAGAGATCGCCCGTCCTTTGAGCATATAATTTGGTTTTCGATGCGGGGACAGCTGTCGCTCGATCGAGTGTCTGCGCGGTCCGGTACGGGGGGGTGTCGTGATCACGATCGTCACGCTGAACTTCCCGCGCTTTGATGACAGATTATGTTCGTTAGGTCGAAGGGCGGACCGGCCAAGGCGAGAAAAAACTCGTTACGGGCTAACGTGATCGAAGCCGGTTCGTTTCAGCGCCGCCGGACATCGAGACCGGGAGAACGCCGCGAGGAATCGTGGTCGGAATTAGTTATCGCCAACGCTGCGGACTTTTCCTCCGACGAAACGTACGTACTCGCGGAATCTCGGGTCCGGCGGAACGGTGCGCGCTGTCGCGAAGCCCTTTCCATTGCTGCCAGGACCTCCGCGATACCTGGCGAGCGAAGGGTAGCGGGCAGAGAGCATTTGATGCACTTAGGCAAATGTGGAACCCGCTCGCGAGCGTGTATCCCCAACAAGAGAAGACAAGACGTGCTAGGCTACGGGGTGGCGAGGGCAGAAGGCCGTGTGATGTATTTATAAAAAGGTGTCGGCTTGGAACTAAGGAGGCCCGCTTGAACCGCGCCCCGAGGGAGCGCAACCAGCGGCAGGGAGGTGGCGGATAAAAGAGAATTGTATAAAATGGGGTGTACAGCCCCACGGAAGGGGGCATATCGTGCAGGCGGGTGGTGCTCGATGCCCGTGGGGCACCCTGGAGGTGCGAGAAACGCCATTTTGCAGTTCTCCTTCGGACCTGGTGAAACGCAGCCGTGAGCGAGAGGGTAGTGCGCGGGGCAGAGGGGCACACACGTCGAACGGATCTGTCAAATTTCATTTCACGCTGCTGAGAGCGTCCAGGATAGGGTCAGATACGGATCTATCGACACCTACATACATGCACGCCTAAGCAACGGTTCCTTTTCATCCCCTAATCTGTCACTGCACGGTATGCACCACCGGGCATCCAAGGATCAGTCATTCGTTCACGAGCGCGTTCATCCTGGAAGACATGAAAATATAGGTCTCCCGCGACCGGTCGCGTTTCGATCGTGGACCAACGATACGTCGAGAGGCAGACGTCACTTGCACCGGGGAAAAAACCCATTTCGCTGCAGCTTAGATCGAGATAAAAGAATCGCAGATGAATTATTTACCACCGTGACAGAGTCTCCAACGTTTGTCCACGGTACGCTCGGCGCGTTGACAGGTCCATCCAAAATATCGCGTTTTCTTTTTGGAACACGGAGAACGGCGGAGGAAGGGGCGTCTAGATTTTGGTCGAGCGTATCTATCGATCGTCGAGGACCTTGATGCGCCGTATCGTTCTGGCGTTCGTACGGTCGGTCGGTCGGTCGGTCGGTCTCATGCTAGAAGCTTTGTCATTCGGAGCACGTACTCGGGGCAAGGACCGACGCCGCAAGCTCCTCGCTGCCTCTCTCTCTCTCTCTCTCTTCTCTCTCCTACTTGCTCTTATCGCCGTACCTTTCTAGCGACGCGCCATTGTGTTCCGCCACGCTGAAACCCTGTATATTCCTTGGCGCTATGGATTTTCCGAAAGCGTTTCGCTGCTTCGCGAGCACGTCGTTCCGTCTCGTCTCCTGCTACGCCACGCCGCACCCTTTTTCCTCGGCTCCTCGTGCTTTCCCCGATAAATCGGGGACCGACGTTCCGCGCGAGTCGTGCGGCAAATGTAATTCGAACGCTTTGAAAGCTTCCTCGGGGAGGCCGACTCCTGGCGGGGTGACGTGCGGGCGAGGCCGATGATTAGTAATCGGCCGATCGAGTCGTACTTCCCGCGATGACGCGACGAGTCGATTCGGTCGCGCGCGCACCGATCGCATGAGTCAGGCGCGCTCGGATCCGCGGGATGCTAAACAATGCCTAACAAAACCGACAATGGAACACGGAGTGTCGCGGATGGAGGCCGTAGCACCGTTCCGTCACCAACGCCGTTCGTCTACCCGGTGTTCCTTAAGCGTCGAAAACTCGAGGCCAGGCCGGCTACGGAATCCTCCGTCGCAAGAAATCCTGCCGCGGATGATAGAGAGATTAGCCCGAGCAGAATTCTAGATCGCGAGCGTTCCGATCGGGACCAGTTCCTTCGCCGCGGATCCTGGAAATCCCGACCGCCGTTCCCTCGGCCCGCCGCAAAACCTGGTTCGTCATCCTCGAGCGGAACGCTACGCGCGGTCGAGACCTCGTTACCGATCCTCGCCTTCCCTCGCGAATTTTAAACTTTTTCCAGCCCGCGATCCGCTCGTTTTTCCGAGCATCTCGGAGTCGAGGTGTTGGCGGCAGATGCAGCGAGTTGGCCGTTATTCAATCTTCGGAGAACTCGTTATCCAGCAATTATAAGTGGCCTATCGTATCGTCGACGAGTTTTTAACCAACGCGGTGACATTTTTTTTTTTTTTATTTCCGGCCGAGGGGAAAGGCGCGATGTCGTTTCGAGACACCGTGTACGTTAGGAATGACGACCGTTTCCAGATATGGTAAACCCTTCCTCCTCTCCTCGTGCTCGGTTCGCCTCCGGGAGCCCGGGCTCCGCGTAGATTTCAGATAGGTGGGTATGCTCGCGTATTGTACGCGGTACGCGACTACCGGCCACGGGGAACGTTCGGTGCGTAAGGTGGCCCGCCCGAGCGCGTCGATAGCGTCACATTTGTTCCATTGAAATCCGTATTGAAATTCGAAACACGAAAAAGCCGAGTCCGTGTCCGATCGGTCGCCCTACGAGGCCGGACAATTCTGTCCAACGCAACGAAACGCCTCGGCCGCGGCTTTCTCCGAATTCACCGGCCGTGTTTTCGCTTTCGACATCGACCCGCGTGATCGATAATAGTTGGACGAAAGTCATCGTCGGAAGCAGAAAAGAACGAAGAGATCGGAGAGCGAGTAAAAAAGCGTGGCAGGACGGCCGGAGGCTTTCTCGTTCTTCCGGAATTTTATGAACTTCCCTTCTCACGATTACGGCGACGCGTGGAATTCGCCGGCAACGGTAACGCCGCGTCGAGGCGGCAGGAAATAATAAAGCGATATCCGGAATGGAGAAAAAATTACCGACGTATTAGCGCAGGAGCCTGCGAGGGCTCGTTGTCGCGAAGGAGAGAGCGGGAGAGAGAGAGAGTGAGAAAGAGCGATATCCATAACCGTGCGCCATACGTCGCCACGGGTTGGTGGTAACCTAACTGGAGCTCCCTATTGGGCAATAACGCCCTTCTTCGTAACATAGTGGCACAATAACGTAGGTTCTTTATGCGAGTACAGGGCAAATAGATCACATTGCTGACTAATAAGCCCGCTGGTGCGGAGCCGCTCTCTCCCTTCGCTCGCCTTTCTCTCCCTGGTCGCTCCATCGAAACCAGTTCCCTACGTTTTCCCGTTTTCTTCCGAAATTCCTGCCGTCTATCAATAGCGTTAAGGCATAGCCGTCGCGCATAGGGTGCACGGCATTGTGATGCTAATGGCGGGGGCAATCGATCCGCCTCATTACGTTGCCAAACCCACGGGAAAAACTCAGCAGTCAGTCGTAGCTCGTCCGGTTTCATGGGAATTCGAGGAACCCCGACTGCTTTACGAGTGGAAACAGCGATCGGAACCCGTGGCTCTATTACCGTTCGATGCATCGTCGGTCGAAAGCAACCGCGAGGACGCCGCATCCTGCCGGTGGATTTGCAGGATGGACCGACGCGATCGCTCCAACGACGAGGTCAACGACGAGCGGAAGATAAGATCTCGGAGAGGACGACGAAGGGGCCGCAGAGGGAATCGTGGAACGCGCGACCGTCGGTCTGCATTAAATCGCAGAGAACGGTGATACTTCGAAACTCCGGTCGTCTCTCGATTACCGGTCTAATTATCTGGCAAAGGACGATAGGGCAACCCCATCTTCCGGAGATGGAATTGCCGTTCCCACCGTCCTTCGAGTCACCGTCGTCGACCACCCTTTCGAGGTCATTGTTACATCGTTACTACCCTTTAGTACGGTCCTCGAGCCAATTTCGGTTCGGGACAACAGCTACGATTTCCGCCGCCCCGTCGCGTCCGACCGAATGCTACGGATTTCCACGCGAAATCGATCGGTCGTCCGACCGAATGCCGGTCGCTTGCGAGCATGCTCCACGTTCTACAACGAATTTCGAAGATCGGGGGGAGATGTCGCGTTTCATCGCGTTCAAACTCCTGTGTATCCGAGCCGAGTCGACGTCAGTAGGCGAGCTTATCGCGGTAGGCGGCACAGCTAAGCTAGGCAACCTGCAATCAATACCGTTTCGGTATTACACTGGAAACACTCTCTCTCTCCGAAACGGCCTACGTTTCGCCTCGGACTCGAGCGAGAGAACGCGAGGGCGGAAGAAGACTGCGAGACGGAGAAATCGTGAGGGGCAGCGAGAGAGGAGGTGCACGGGACAAGGGAGAAGGACATCGTGGGAGGGAAGAGAGAGGCGAACTTTATGCGACGAAGAAGGAGCAGCGGAGAGGGTCGAGGGGAGAGGGGATCGAGCGTGTTTCGTGGTCCGCATACTGATAGGCGAGTAGGTACGGAGAGAGCGCGTTGACAAAGCCCGAAACAGAGCCCTCGCCGTCTTTGGTAAGAATCGAGTGGAGAACGGCAGCGAGCCCGGCTCTCTCCGCGATTTCAACCCCCTATCTGCTCTACCCTTTCGATCGCTACGCGTAGCCGTAATCACCTCGCGAAACAGCCAGTCGATCGCGCGAACACAAATTTCCGGAATAGACGAGGGAGGAAAAAGATACGGCAGAAGGCTCTCGGATGGCGGTTCGTAGGAAACGGGCGCAGGTAGCCCGAAGCTACGGGCTCGAACGAGACGGGGGAGGGACAGGAGAATCGCGCCCCCTTTCCGTCTCGTGAGCGGGTACGGCTAGTAAGTGGGTACCCCACTTCTGAATTGGCTCCCCTCGTTCCACTCGTCGGATCATCGTCGTTCGCCGAAAATTCGATCATTATGATTGCTTATGATGTAAATGATGCCCCGCGGCAGCAATTGTTTCCGCCAGAACGAGTTCATGGGGCTGCGGGTCCTGGCGGAGTCGCGGCGCTTGCCGCTCGACGCGGGACGTCGAGAGCTTTGCCAATCGTTCGGCGATGGGGTTCTCTCGGGGGCAGGTGCAACGAAATCTTTCCGCGTACGCGTTTCGAGAGGGAAGCTGTCGCCCGAGACTTCTCGGAAGGGGAGCCAAACGAATATCGGTTCGCGCCGGACCGAGTGTCATCCGTGGCTCGTCACTCTCCGCCCGACATCGTTCCGCGCCGATTTCGAACTTTCGCGGAGAACAAGGAACACCCCCCGGAGGGTTGAATCTCCGTTTAATCTGCTCTCCCGGCTTCTTTACGACCGCAATTTTAAATTCCGGTAAAGGAGCGAACTATATTTAGGTGTTCTAGCGAAATAGGCTGGGGAACCGTTCCGCGTTAGCTCCAGGAGAATCGGGGCCCGGGCGAGCGAGCGCAGCGGAATCGACGCAAAATACATGCGAAACGTTGCACAGGTTCGGAGAAGGCGAGAGCCGTTCAGGGTTCGTGTAGCGGAGATCTACGGGCTCGCCGCCCATTACGGTAATTTCACGGTACGATGTCTATTCCTGCGGTCCGGAGGAGCAGCGCTAATTTCATTAGGGATAAAGATCATCATTATTTCGCGACCATCCCGAAAATTGCCGGCGTGCCTCTCCTTTTCGCGATACGACTTCGGACGGTCCCCTTTCGAGCTTCCATCCACAGCCCCGGGCCAGACCGCGGCAGCGAACACGAGGAACGAGTTTCAGCAGCAGTGTAAAAAAATTCTCGGGAATCGATCGATGCACGCGCAGCGTCACGCTACCCGACGATTTCCCAGCGAGGTGTCCAGCGACGGAAACCGACAGGGAAAGCCGAATAGAGTTTCGCGTTTCGCCGCCGCGGCGATGGTCGGTCGCGAGAAACTCGAACAAGCGGAGCAGAGAAGAGGAAGAGCATGCGGTCGGAAAGCTGCACGGCGTCGCGTCACGTCTCGTCACGTCACGTAACGTCGGGCTCCGTCGAATGGATCGGCAGGAACGAATCTCGCATCCGGTTGCCGGTGTACGCGACATACGATCGCGATAAATCGACGCTCGATCGGGCGTCACGTAACTCACGTACGCAAGAGCAGGCCCGGCAGTCGGGTTTTTCTTCGGCTGGCGGTCCGGTGTCCGGGGCTGACTGATCGAAGGAATCCTCGGTGGCCGCGTCGCGTCGCGCCGCGACCCCCGCTCCGGCGAACGGGAATGGGAAGCAGATACGAAAGGACCGCCGCGGGAAAGCAAACGGCCCTCGTCGGCATTCTCCCAAGATTTTTCTCGACCAAAGCGGAGGAAACGCGGGCAAAATCGTGGATGTAGCGCCGATAATTGAACGCGCGACCCGCGATCGGCGCGAGCTGCGACGGATCGTTGAAATTGCGAGACTACCTGTCGCTCGCCCGGCACCGCGCGGTAAACTGACTCACCGAGCGCAATTAGACGCTGCCGCTCCATAAGATTGAATTGCAAATTCGCGGACCGAACGAAACACTGTTACTGAAGTCGTGGAAGCGACGTCGTTGCACAAAAGAAAGAAAACCGGCACCGGGAATTCCACGGGGAAGCGAAGGAACACAGCGCTGTCCCTAATTGAGCAGCGTGCAATCGACGACATCGAGACGCCGTTAAATTTCGCCACCAGTTTCTGCCCGGCACTCGTTGCGCTAGATCGGTTATTATTTCTCCCGCGGACACGATTTATACCTTTCCCCGTGGCCAGCGAAAAAATGTTGCGCAACGGCTCGCGACGCGGCTTCGCGTTCCCGTAGAAAACGTTGGCATCCCCGTGTGCGCGCGAGGCGCGATTAAACGAACCGATAGCGGACGCCTGAACGGCGAACAACCGGACAGAAGCTGACAGGCCGGTCTACGATCCGCTATTGCTTATTACTTCGATCGCAACAACGCCGTCTAATTGTTTCCTCTAATTGACCAAGTTCTCAGGCTCGGACGCCGCGTTTCTGCGCCCCTTATCCGCGCCGTTTTCACGTTTTTCTCCGTCACCGAGGCAAAGGAATTCCACCGGCGCGATTCTTCTGGCTCTCCGAAGTCCAGCACGGGTCGATCAATTGGCTTCCGGTAGAAAATCCTAGCCGCGGGAGAAGTCGTAAGACTAATAGCTTCTCCCCCAGCGAGAATTAAGATATCAGCGGTCGAGATGCGTCGGATAACGAAAGCGGGAAAAGTGTCGCGGCGCGACACAATTTCGCGGTTATTCTTCGCGTGCTCGCCTGTCCCGGTATGGCCGATGCACGCGCGCGGCAATTACGGAGAAAGCAAAGTATCACGCCCACGCACGCCGCCGTGGCTCGCGGAACAATTAACCGAGGCTGAACGATATCGCCCCGCCGTTTCGTTCGCGTGACACGCTCGTCGCGCGGGACCTCACGTGACAGTTGAACGGTCCGCGAATTTTTTACAAATCGCGCTTCCGCGTTAGCTGATTCCGCGGCGAGTTTATCGCGCCTAGCATGGACAAGGTACAAGCGTGGCGAGAACTTTCAGGAAAGTCGTGGCTCGCGACGAAACAATTATTCGCGGCGGCTCGCGGCGCCAGGAAAGTACTCCGAATAGCGGAAGTTCAACCGAATCGCTCCTGACACGAAGCCTTTACTCGCGAAGAGGAATGCGTGATAAAGTAAAGGCCGGTCACGCGACAACCGCGGGAGGACGCGAAACCCTCGCGCGGAGGGATCTAATTGGGTTTGCTTGGAAGGGCAGGGATCCCGAACACCGTGTCGCGAGGCATGCCCTGAGCAAAGGACGGCCGACCGTGATAGGTAAACGCGCGCGCATTGCGGACGACAGCTGTCAAATAAATGTTAAGAAAGTCGCCAGCCGAGCGAAATTTCGAGTGGGACGCGAACAACGAGGGGTGCCCGGCCACCCTAGCGGAATACCCATGCCCGCGGGGCGAAACGCTCCGCGCGATTTTTCTACGGTTCGAACGCTCGCGCGGTCGATAAGTCATCGTCCGCTTCACGCTTCGTGCCTTTTCCGAGTCAACGGCCCACGATTCTACGCTCCTTCGACGGTCTTTATGCGAGTTCATAGGGTATTAACGACGGGCCGAGAGGCGGGAAAAGCGTGTTTCCCGGTTTCTTTCGGTCCGAATTTTCATAGGAATAAAATCCGCGCGTAACGCTTCGCCAGGCCATCCGGCTCGCCCGCGAACCGGCTGGCTTTTCGAGTTTAACGAAGTAACGCTGACTAGACGTCCCCCGACGTCGAGCCGCAGTAGGGTGGCGATGCGGCCGAGATACCGCCAAGGGGCAAATTTTCGAGGGTGGTTTCGCGCGTCAATGGTTTATTAAGAAGCACTTGTTTAAAGGTAGCCCCATTTCGGATCCGACAGTCAATTCGACCGCGACGTCTGTGTCACTCGCTTATACAAATGGACGGGACGGGGTGCGTCGGCGCGAGGGGCGGAGGATTTGCTCGCCCCATGCCAATCCGCCGCGCCGTGTCGCCTTAATTGAAGTTATTGCAATATTGTGTCCTGTCAACCAGCCTGTCCTCCACGAACCTTTTCTATTTTCCTCCTTCCTTCCCCTTCCCTCTTTCTCATTCTTCTGTACTCTCGGTACTCCGCTTCATAGTTCTTTCGCCTTCGCGCTCCCCCTTCGTGGGTAGTTCGTGGTAGATGAAGTGACGATGAATGAAGAAAAGCATCAGGATCTTTCGCAGAAACGTTGCGACGGATTCTCCCTCTAGGCGACAAATGTTCCTCGACGTTCGAAGAAAAAAGGAATTCGTTGCCGTGCCCCTTCCGCAGCGCGTTCACAGGAAATTCAATTCGGAGCGTGAATAACGACTAACAAACCGCAGTTATATCGTAAAAAGCAATGCACCGAGCTGAGAATTAATTTCGGCTAGCTCTCCACCCACCGAAGCTCCGTTTCTATCTTGCCTGCTCCATTCCCTACGCCCTTTCCCTTGTTTCGGGTCCTCTCTCTCTCTCTCTCTCCCTTCCAACTGGAACGGTCCCAAAATTCAATAAAGGAGAACGAGCACGAGGTCTCCCTCGGTTCTCTTTCGTGCGGGGTAGCGGCTGCCGAGTTCCAAGCCCCGGAGTCATCGCGCGAGAAACGAGTGGTCGGGGTTGCGAGCGGCGAGGTCCGCACCGCGCATACATTAGCGGGGACAGGGTGGAGATATTGTCTGAACAAAGGGATCGGCTCGTACCTATCGAAAAGGCGATTAAGCGAGGATAAAGTTATACCTCCCCACCGTTCGCCGTCGCCCTGGGTGTCGTCGATCGGTTTTGCGTTAAAATCATTTCCCAGCCGCACGTGGACGAAGGCCGATCGATTCCTCGCGCTCGTCGATCGGTTAATTAGCTTCTCGAGCGAAGGAATAGCGCGAAGAAAGGGGTGCGCGTGACGATAGGGAGAAGAAAAAAATTCTCGTGTTCAATGGCCCGTCGGAGCGAACGAGAATGCCTTTTAGCCAGCCACGAATGCTGCGCGATAAAGCACACAGCCTAACGCGAAAATACGACCAATTAGCTCGCGTGCCAAGCATACAATTTAAGTCGGCCCGAGGAGCCGGCACACGAGATGCCAACCAACCATTCAACCACCGAGAACGATTCTCCGTTGGCTCGCATATTGCGCGCAGCCCCGTTTAATCTATGGCAACTCGTCTGTTTTCTCTCGATCCGCGCGATTAATCGCTCCTCCGAACAATTTGACGCGACGATCGTCCAGCAGGAAGATCGAAAAGTGAAAAGCGTTCGCCGTCGTAGATCACTTACCCCACGCGGTCCGTTATCAGCTGCAGCTTAACAGACGTTCGTCTCCGTTTTTCCTTCCTCGTTCCTTTCATCCTCCTCGATCGTCTTCTCTTCCTCTCTCTCTCTCTCTCTCTCTCCTTCCCTACGTTCTCCCTCCGCACGATTCCATCAGCGTTGTTGGCCGATTCGCTCCCACCCGATCTCCGCTGGCACTCCCTCCCCCTTGGTGGGAAAGCTGTCTCAGGTGGTCTGGTGGTGGTTCCCGAAGGGGAAAGGGTCCGCGGGATCTACGAGCACGTGAGCGGAACCGCGTCTCCTGCTCGTGGTCCCGCTGGTACCGGCGATCGTGGTCCTCCTCTGTCCGTTGGCACTCCTCCCACGTCGCCTCCTTGTCGGATGCGTTCGGTGACAGGGCTGGCGAGCGGTCGGACTCTTTTTCCCGGAGCGGTGACACCTCGCGCCGACGGCCAAAGGACGCGTGCCGCGGTCGCGAGGGTTTCCTGGCATTTTCGCGGGTGGAGACCCGGGCCTTTCTCCGTTTCTCCCCGAGCGGCGCGGAGAAGCGTGCCGTGCAAGCGACTGCTATCCACCGCGGAGCGAGTCGGCCGCGGGACTTTGGTATACTGGGAGTATGGTAAGTAGCTACACCCCTGCCACCTCCCTCGTTGCCGCACGCCGTTCCCTCGAACGTCCGGATCACGCGCCTCTCCCTTCTCCGGCGCGACGCGCCGCGGCGTTCACCGGAGCCGATCCTATATACCCCTCTCCGGCAGAGAGAAGCAACATTGCTACCGACACCGCCGATGCCGACCACCGCGTCTCGCCGGGCCTCCAGGGTCGTATACATCGACCATTTCGATATCCATTCGGAGCGAAGAAGGGCAGACTCTTACCTGGTCGGACGGCGTCGAAGAAACGGTTCGCCGCGAACCACCCCGATCGTTCCCCGTTTCGATTCTGATCCGGGGTGAGCGGGCACACTGGAAGATTGTCACTAGGTGCTGACCACAGCGGCCTGGCAAATGTGTACGAGACAGAAACATGAATGAGATCGAGTCCTCCACCGTTTCCACTTATCCACCAGTCTTCCCTGCCCTTCGTCGAACGATCCTTTTCGTTTCTTTAACGAAGAATCCATTCTCGGTGCACCGTTCTACTCTCCTCCACTCCGTGATTGCGAATACACGGCGAACGTCGACCAGAGAATAAGCAAAGGAGCCTCGGTAGAGTCGCAGGAGGAACCGGTAAGACGAGAAGAGGGCCAGGAGAAGGCGTTTATTAGCAATTGTAATGCAAGATCGCGGAATGCATGCGATGCATCGATACGACGGCGCGGGTACGCGTGTTCCTCGTAACACGATCTCCGATCGGCTGAATATCTCGAAAGGGTTTCGCATAGCGCTGTTTACCTCCGACTCTGCGTGGATCGGAATTTCATCCAGCAGGAAGATGGTCGGCCCTGCGAGCAACCGAAACGTCTTTTCCACTTCGAAATTTCACAAAAGCGGAGGTCGACGAGGCGAAGAACGAACGGCTCGCGTCGAGGGTAGCTGGTCGTACGGAAGTACGACACTCGTTCGGATCGTTTATGTTAATCAGCCGTGACGTCACCGGCAATATCCACCCCTAACTCGATCCTCGGGTAGCGTAACGTGCACACGGGGGTGTATCACGGTCCTTCTGCGTCCAACCTCTCCCCCCCTCGTTACCGCTCCTGCACACCCTTTGTCGACGTTAACCCAAAGTGAACGGACCTATAGCGCACGCTGCAGGAACTGTTTCAACTTCGGGGTGACTTACCCCGAGCGTTATCTATTTTGACAGCGCGGTACGACCGCGGTCTGTCGGGGGGGTTGATGCCACGGGGGTGTCCGGGTAATTGTGTTTTAACCGCGCGCCGTATCGACGCGATATCCGTCGTCCACGGTTTTTCGCCGGGAAGGCCACGAAATATTTATTTACCGACACTTTGCCCACGTTCGTTCCCCGGCTCGAGAGCACGCGAAATCCTTTCGACTACTCGCCCCCGCGATCGATCGAACGAGGTTATTAATAAATTTCGTTTCTTTATTTCGTTTCGACGAGATATTAAATCCGTTAATTTCCTGCAAATCGGAGGCATAATAGCCGAGCAGGCATTTACGACGTATCCCCGGAGCCGCTGCAGCGGCGTGCCTCTGTGTACGGGGCATGGGCGGAACGTATGCAATATGGCATTCAATTTGCGACGGATTCGCTGTCTGGCAACGCAAACAACCGCTATTGGGTTCCATTTAATGAACCGAGCCGGAGCCTTCGGAAGCATTTTTGCGCTGTGGGCTCGGCTTAAAATTGGATCTACCCCTTGCTCCGCTCCTAGCCTCTACCGCCGTTGCGCTCATTTTCTATCCGCTTCCTGCGACTTGCGCCTCGATGGTTCTCCTCAACAAGGGAGAAGGGATCACGACTCCCTGTACTTTGGTCGCGTGGATTCGACGAGAGATCGCGATGCCACGGATCCACGTGAGACACGACGATCGGGTAAAATCGTCGTGCCGACGCTCGGTTTCGCGCGAAACGATAGGGCATCGATCGACGGAGGCGCTCGTTA
The DNA here is from genome assembly GCA_023838395.1 of Holcopasites calliopsidis. Taxonomy (NCBI): domain Eukaryota; kingdom Metazoa; phylum Arthropoda; class Insecta; order Hymenoptera; family Apidae; genus Holcopasites; species Holcopasites calliopsidis. Next base: position 2,029,286 of record JALHAQ010000011.1, read on the forward strand.
AAAATATTAAGGCTTAGGAGAGCAGCAATCCTCTTAAAAAGTTGTCCGAGTCGTGAAAGGATAACGCGAGGCTGGCGCGGGAGGCGAAACCGGCCACCGATATCGGCGCCGTATCGTTCCACCGCGCAAGTGTCCGGTAAGCTAAGCGGATCCACCGTAATCCGGATTACGTATTTGCCCGGTTCTCCGGCCGGTCTGGCATCTCGATCTCGTGTGCCAGTCGGGGCCAAAGACGTATTTACCTTCTGGCAACGCGCCGTCTGTTGGCCGTAATCTGTTTAACGCTTCGCGACAAACGCGAGAACGGCTGACTCTCGTTCCGTCGAAAGCGGAAGCGAGCACGCGTCTTCGAATCGCGGAGTCGCATCGGGATGAATACTCGTCATCGATCGGTAGCGATCTTTAAACAGCGCCATTAACGGTTGCGTGCACAAGCCGAGGGGGTTGCGATCAAATGAATACGATGAAAGAGTGGCGGCATTAGGCGGACGTGACGTGCATACTGATTTGCGGCTGATTGATTGGACCCCTTTCCACTCGACAACGGTGCACCACCTCCGGTCCCTCGTTCCCGCTTCGATCGGCCGTCACGGCCCACTCGATTCCGCCCCACGAGCGAGCCAACATCGTTGATATTATCGAGCACCCTGCTCCAGCGTCACCGTAGTCGCGAATATTTGACGCGATGCGCCGCGTCACGCCGACACTCGATACGCCCTGATAATTGCACGATACACCGTAAAAAGGGAGGCTTTTTTCCAACATTTTCCAGCGAATCCCGGCCGCCGTTTAACGTTCATTAACGCGCTTTATTGCCTCCCATGATCCACCGCTGTTGCAGCAACAACGGCCCGCGAGCGCGTAGCGCTTTCCGAAAACAGGCTCATTCGGCAATCGCTGGGAGAACGTAGCAGAAGCGGGCTTCGCTGGCGAAAGCGACGGCGGCTGCCGGTGCGTTTCGGTTATCTCTTCATTGTCTCGAGGATGGGCCGCGCCGAACTGTTGGCCTGTAACGTAATTGTTTTTGACGCGGTAATTTTACAGTGTCATGCGTGCACACACGCGTCCATGCTAAAGGCGAGCGAACGTGTCGCGGCGAAGCGTCGCGATAACTGCCGTGCTTTTCCTTCTTCTGCCCGGACTACGTCGACTACGGTCGTTCCTTTTTCGATGTCACTCCGCGGAGACGGCGACAGCTGCTCGGGAGCAATCTGCCAAGTCGTGCGAGTCCTTTCCGACGCGTCGACCAGGAACACCCCGAGTCGTGTCAATGTCTCGCATGACGTTTTCCGTGAGAGCCTCGCAACCACATCCGCACGACACGACGAGACGAAGCAAAAATTTCGGTAGACTCTTCCTATCGACGAGAGAAGATACTCCGGACAAGAGAAACGGGGGACCGCGTTGCCAAAGAGCGGAGCGAGGGAAGCAAACGGCGATGCACCAGGGAACGAAGGTGGAAGAGAAGAAGAAGAAGGAGAGGCATGGTTAGAGAAGCTGCACCGCCCGGAGGAAGGAAAGCGGTTCGAGAGTTCCGTTCTCGTCTCGCTCGATCGTTCGAGCTTCTCCTTGTCCCACGAGCTCACACATACACGCGTGCGTGCTCATCATCCTCGCGGTCCGAGACGTCTCGCGGGGAACGCAGAAAACGAAGGGAGAACCGAGAAAGAAGCTGAACTCGCCGCAAGGGTTCTCGGCGGGTTTCGCGAGCGGACGTGCGGGATCCGAAGTAGCCGCGAGCTACCACTGGACGACCAGCTTCGGCTCGCTCCCTCGAAATCTTCCTCACGACTGCATACCGAACGAAGCGCGTACCTCGCGTCTCCCGAGACTGCACCGGCTTTGTTAGACGTAATGCGATTAACCGCGGTGTTATTTCGAGTCGCGCGCGATCGGAATCTGCTACCGTTCTCCGCGAAGGACCGATTCGTCGACGTTTCGATGCCCATGCAAAGTTAAAGAGCTTGGGAACTGCTATCTATCGGGCAGGATCGCGTTCGAGTTTCTGGTGTCGGCGCTTGAAATTCATCCGGTCGGAGCGTCGACGTTGGGCACGCGCGTTCCTTCTCGGCTATTGTTGTACGCGCTAGGAGTGCTCTCGACGATGGTGCAACAGAGGGACGATCGGTGGTAGCAACGGCACACAACATCAGCGTCTCGAGAGAAGAGGCCCTCCGCGAACCATTCCGCTTCATTCCGTAGCGTGCAGCGACTTTACACGCTGTTCGTGGCCGCGCGCGTTCCTGCATACGTGCACCGAGCGACTCGCGGCTGTGTTGGCCGAGCGTCGCGGTAGCCGCGCCGCCGAGATGGGATTGCGCGATAGGGCCGCGTGTCGAAAATAGAAATATAATCTGATAGGCTCATTGTGCCCCGAGCCGTTCGCTGCTATCTGCCACTACCACCGGCGAGTCGGACTCGCTACCTCGCCTCTCCTTCTCTTTCCGCCGCCGCCTCGTAAAACCCTTGCACGCGTTTTCCTCTCGCGCTGCCCGCGACCGGGCGCATTTTCCTCCAGCCCACCGCACGGCGAGATCCACAGCTCGTCTCCCTCTTCCGCTTTTCCTTGGCTGTCGCGAAACAGCCCGCGGGACATTTCTTTTATCGGACAGATTTAGGAGGCAGTTTCGCGGCCGGGTTATATACGAGCGCGAGTTTTATCGTAAGGGAACGGAAAGCAGTAAACGGTGCTCCCACCTTTAATAACTGCGCGTCGCTGCGGAATCCTTGCCGGTTGACCGGGGTCGAAGTATTCCGGACAAAAGCCGCAATTCCTAGGGAAAAAAGCACCACGGAAGGTCCCCGTTCGACCGCGAGACTTGGCCGTAAACCACGGCACAGTGGGTGCGTGACCAATGGCATCGTGATCGTAAAGAAATTAGAGGGGCAGTAATGGTTTCCGGGCACGATGCCTTCCGGTCGGCATACATCTTCCACGGACCACTCCGCGGACGCGTCTCGCTATATCGCTTTAGCCGGCGACCCTTTGCGGTGGTGGCCATCGCCCCTAAAAGCGTTTCGCGACGATCCTTCCCTCGCCTCGATCGTCGATTTTCCTCGGAGGGATCTAACCCTTTGGACGCTCGCGATCAGCCGCGAAGCCAATTTGATTCGCGGATCCTTCCGATATCGTCGGCAATGCAATCAGGCCGATATCGAGCGCGGCAAGGAATCGAAGCGGTAGGTGGTCGAGCGATGTACGACCGGAAGCGGAAACGATCGGACGAGGGCGGGAGAGAGAAGAGGGAACAAGTGGCAGAGCGTAGCTTCCCCACGCTGCTGTGCATGGTCCGGTGCGGAACGGTTCGTTGTTCGTTCGTTGTGGATGCGCGATTGCGAGCGGAACACGGCGAAACGCAAAATGGAACGGGGGCCTCCCGGCCAGCCCGTGTGCGTACTGATTGATCAACATTGTTGCCGAATTAGACTCCAGCGAGATGGGCATATTGATTGGCAATCAGTGTCGCCCAGCCACAACGAAGCCTGTCCGCCCGGGAAACGGTTTGCTAACGCAAACACCGTCGCACCTGGATCTCCATCATGTTGTTTTTCGACGGGGAAAAAGGAAAAAAAAAATGCAACGACGCGTCGAGCGTTCCGCTGACATTTTCGACGCCCCGATACCGTTCATCCCTTTTCCTTCATGCTCGCGAGCATGCCTAACAAATTTCACGCATGATTACTCTGGCTCCTCCCGGCCGTTCTCCATGAGACCGCGAACGTTTCGCGGCTCCCAAGGTATCGCAAGAGTCTCCAGACAAAAATCAAGGAAAACGCGGGCGCGCCCGAGGGTAGCGGAAAAGAATGCGGCGAAGAAGATTCGCGCGAACGCGATGCCGCCGGGGTGCTACGTCTCGTGGCAGCCGGCCCGGAAAATCGGCATCCCTCGATCAGCCGACGTACGAAGCAGAACGTTGCGATGGATCGGTTCTAAACGCCGCTGCCCGCGCGGAAACGACGTCCGAATGCCTCGCGACCCGCGAGCGTAACGCGGAACGCCACTTTCGATGATGAAGCGGATCCGTCGACGCGGCTCTCCTCTTTACGACTCTGTTCGGCGCGAGACGCGTTCGAACGCGGAAGCATCGATCCAAGGTAGTACTCGGCGGACTGACAAAGTAGCCCATTAGCTTCGCCAGCGGCGCGCACCTTTGCCCGTTTCCATTTCGAACCGGGTCGAGGACTCCTCGTTTCCCTTTATTTCGATTCCAGCCGCTCGCGGAAAGAAAGCGGCAAGATCTCCCCGATGCTTTGTCGCTCGTTCCCGTTCTCGAGCCACGAAAAACGCTCGGAACAGCTCGAAAGGTAGCGCAGCTCATCGGCTCAGGGTTCGCTGGAACGTCGTCGAATCGTAGGCATTATTAGTTCATACACAACTTTTGTAACCCGCATATTTCAATCTAAGTTATTACTACAGCATCGTGAAAACGCACATCGATGGTTCTCCACCACCACTCCGACGGAGTAATCGGTAAAAGCTGGCGGCACTAGAAACCTCGACGGTGCGGCGGCAGCGTGGCGCGTTTACGAGCCACGCATGACCACCGACAATGGCTAGCGGAAGGCCATTCGTCGTTCGGAGCGCGTTTCTTCTTTTTTTTTCTCCAACCGGAGAAAAGCGTTTACCGCAAGTCCTCGATACGCATTACGACTCGACGCGATGGTTCACACGCGCTGGGAAAAATGCCAGTTAGCCGTCGAGCGGGTCGCTAAAGGTAGCTTGTCGAGAATCAGCAATCTCGTCCCGATTTTACCTTTGTGCCCACTTTATTAACAGTATCGATCCGGTTCTCGTGAGAATTCCGTCTCAATCAACGTTTCGACGACGCGCGCGACTTTCGCTCGGAGATTCTTTTCGGATCTATCCCCCTGGCCGAATTGTTGACCTTAGCTTGTAAGCGTAAGCGCGGGCGGTTTCCGTAGGTCGCCTTTTGGGGGAGGGCGTCACCATGAAAGACGAGATCGGATTAAGATCGAACGATCCCTCGGACGATCCTGGGAATGGACCGTCTCCTGCCATGCCGCCACGCCGATCAAACCCGCAAGCCTTCCTACGCGAGATAAGCCTCTGGATTCGACCCCGGAGCTTGATCACCGATAGCCCGTCGTTTTAACCTACTCACCCGACACTCTACCGCCCAATTCCAAATCCTCCGGCGCCCTTTCCGGTTAGGGCCGCAAAACGGACCGACGCCGCTGGCGAACATCCACTTTGAGATCGCCTCCTCCGCTCCCGTCCTCTCCTTACTTTTTATGGCCTGCTAAATGAACTTGCCGCGCTCTCTTTTATATCGTTCGGGACGGTCATTTTCGCGCGTCCGCCACGCTTTCTTTCCCCTCCGTCTGTTTCTTCGTTTCAAACGGATCAACTACCGTCCCGCAGATTTCTTTGCTGAATAAACTTTGACCCGGTGCGTGCTGCGCGTCGATCCCGGATCCCTCGGCTGCGCCTCGGCCGAACCCCTCCATCCTTGATTCCTAAGAGGCAATAGGGGGCGAGAATGTTTAGGTCAGTGGCGAACTGAGTCAGCCATAGACAGGCAATTAAAGCGGTGGACGCTCAGGATCGCGTCTGGCAGAGTTTCAGTAGGCACGGGGCGAGCCCTAACAACGCTCGGAATGCAGTTTTGCAGAGGCAGAGGAGGACGAGGATGAGTTACGCGGCGGGGCAGAGGAGGAACGACGAGTACAAGGTGGAGAGCAAAGAGGAGAGAGGAATAAAAAGAGAGGAGGAGGAGGAGGAGGAGAAGAAGATTTAAAGGATCGAGGGGTAGGGAAAGAGCGGAGAGACAAGGGGGGGGGGGTACAGAGGATGCCTGCCCGGTAGCAGTTTCCCAAACCATCGCCATTAATAACCAGCGAGATTATACGCTGCTGAAGTCGAGGCAAAAGCCGAAGCTCCGGCTGAAATATGCTGTTGCGGTTACTCGAGAGGTTTGCGACTCGATGGGAGGAACGAGATCGACGCGTTGCGTAATCGGGATTTCATTTTTCGGAAATCTCCTTTCTAGGACAGGACTTATCCCCCCGCGGAAGGGCGCGGCGCTTCATCTTGCTCGGCTAATACACCGCACGGTATTCCGTCGTGCCGTACGAATGGGTAGTCCTAATAGCGGGTGCGACGGCGGTAAATATGGAATGCGGTTGAGCAGCCGCGGATACGTTCGAATGTATGTACGTCGAACCGGTGGCGGTATTTGGACAGGCTGTCGAGAGCGCAGACGGTCGTGGAACACCGGGCCAACAAACAGTACAATACAATATTACAATCCAGGCAACGTCCTACCGGCGCAGGTACAACGCAGTGACAGCGCAACATATCAACCGCGGTTCTAGCCCCATCTCTCCTGCTCTCTCTCTCTCTCTCTCTCGCTTCGCTGTACCTCCTCTGTTATCCGCGAGCCTCGTTACTCGTACTCCGTTCACCTTCCTGCCTTTTCGTCCCTGTTCGATTCGGTGCAGTCTCTCTTCCATCTACTCGGCCAACTATATCTGATTGGCCTGATCATTAATCACCGGTGACCGTGCGGCAGCCCTGTGTCCCGTCCCACAACTAAACTCGTGGAATCGAACTCACCGGGGTGTACGTGCGGCTGCTGCTGCTGCTGCTGCTGTTTCCCTCTTCCTCCCTCTTCGTTGGTAGATCTCCTTCCTCCTTCGTGGTTACCTTTCCACCCCGTCTTTCGTTGCGAAAAATTCGTCGGTCAGGAATATCGCTTCCCGCTTGAAAACGCAGTCGGTGGTAGACCTGCAAGAAAGCAGGTGTTCCGCGCTGAAAATTGAAGACTGAAGATGCAGCGCGTCAGTAAAAGTTATACTCTCGATTATTAGTAGGCGTTGGTATTAATTTCTCCAGCCGATGGTCGACAAATGTGTCGCGTGGACAAAATTCTGCGGCCAGGCTGCACGACGAATCAGTCGTATCCGATTCCCCTTTTTGCCCGGCGAACGGTCAATCAATGCGATTCAGTTTGTCCAGTTAAGGGAGGTCGGGCCGAGCGATACTCGGGGGCGGGAGTCAGGTCGAGGTCTTAGGAACGAGCAGTTGGAAAAAAAAAGCACACGAGCAGCCTGTTACGACAAATTGGGGACCGCCATCGTGACAAACTCGTAGGCCGAGCCCCGGCTATCCTCGTGCGACCTTAGTTCGCGGGTTCATCGACGATCCCGGTACGATCTATCGGCTCTCCTATGACCCCTGAAATCTCTCGGGGACGCCTCTAATAGCCGGATTATCTGTCCGCTTCTGTTTCTACCGTCACCCTCCTGCTTGGTCCCCAATAAGGATAACGAGCCCGTGCCGGTTTTTCCGCGTCTTTATTGTTCCCGGGGACAGGTGGACGTCGTCCGTTACGGACCGATTCATCTCGGCCAAACTACCCCGAGCTGTGTTTGCGAGCGCATCGCGCTTATCGTCCGGCCTTCTAGTCGGATCGCCGTTTCCGATATAAAATCGCCCCCGCGCCGATTATCGGCGTTCCCGATTCTAGATAATTCTCCTGCGCTTCATTTCCTTTGCCCCAATGTTCCCATTAACGTATGGGCGTTCAGAGCATTCGCAGTGGTGTACGTTTCAGCGTGGACAGCGGCGAATTGCTTCCGGATTCGCTGATCGCTTACAAGGTGGTCTACGGCAGCTATACGCCGTACGGCAATATCGTCCCAGTCAACTTTTAACGCGTTATTAAAGCGCGGAAGGAATATCGCCATCGGGAACCGTCTCGAGCAGCTCGTTCGCTGTCGTTCCGCTGCCTATGGCGAGGGCCCACCGGTGCCTCGAAATCCATTAACGTTCGCGGTGCACTCGGGTCGACCAATACATTTTATTGATACATTCGTGGCAGGGCAATAACGACAGCCAGCATTGTACGCGAGAGCTTGCATCATCAACTGGCCGACCATGCTTTCCTTTCTATTATCAATCAAAAATTAAACACGCTATACACTTCATTAGATTTATTCATAATTAATTAATTCGCAACGAGGCACATGTTACCTTGTATGTAATTTTAACTTGAGAGGAAAACATGGTAGCTTGACATATTGCAAGTTTCTATTGCTAATGATCCTTTATTCTTCATCTGTTACAGCTGGTGAGTACATTTCCATCCCGAAAACGACAAATTTTTACTTTGCCGTCGCAGCAGAGTCACGAAGCAGGATAAAACATTCAACAGGTCGGTCAGAGATCTTCTACCAAGCAGAGTGATTAAAAATTTGCAAGATTCTCGCGCCTGGATAGAAGACCACGATGCGAAGAAAATCCCCTGGATGATTTCCGTCACATTTGGGAAGAAAATTGTTAAATATTTCTTTTACATTACAACGCAATTATAATTATTACTTTACATTACACAACACACTTTACACTACAATTGTATGTCCACCAAATGTTTCAATAAATCTCAGTTCAAGGAATAATTGTTGTCATTATAAAACCTAAAGTACTTTCCTAAAAAGCCTACCTCGCTTCTTTCGTAAAATCGGCCACCTCCTTGCATATTGTGTTCTCGTGATACAAATTGGCGATTTCGAGCACGAGGGATTCCGTAAAAGCAAGTTCTGGGAAATTCTTGGAAATGATGTCTGGTTCCACGAATCGGTGAAATGAAAGGGTTCCTCGCATATCATGTTCTCGTGATACAATTTGGCGATTTCGAGCACGAGATTTTGCAAAAGCAGAGCCGGGGAATGTTTTGGTTGTGACGTCATCAATCACGAACTCCGGATACCTCCTCGCATATCATATTCTCCTGATACAAATTGGCGATTTCGAGCACTTGGGATTTCGTAAAAGCAGGTTCTGGGAAATTCTTGGAAATGACGTCACATTCCTGGAATTGGTCAAACGAAAGACCTCCTCGCGTATCATATTCTCCTGATACAAATTGGCGATTTCGAGCAAGAGATGTTTCGTGAAAACGGGTTTTGGAATGTTTTGGTTGTGACGTCATCAATCATGAACTCCGGATACCTCCTCGCATATCATATTCTCCTGATACAAATTCGCGATTTCGAGCACTTGGGATTCCGTAGAAGCAGGTTCTGGGAAATTCTTGGAAATGACGTCACATTCCTGGAATTGGTCAAATGAAAGACCTCCTCGCATATCATATTCTCCTGATACAAATTCGCGATTTCGAGCACTTGGGATTCCGTAGAAGCAGGTTCTGGGAAATTCTTGGAAATGACGTCACATTCCTGGAATTGATCAAATGAAAGACCTCCTCGCATATCATATTCTCCTGATACAAATTCGCGATTTCGAGCACTTGGGATTCCGTAGAAGCAGGTTCTGGGAAATTCTTGGAAATGACGTCACATTCCTGGAATTGGTCAAATGAAAGACCTCCTCGCGTATCATATTCTCCTGATACAAAATCGTGAATTTCGGCCAGTCCCTTTGCTGAAAATCGCCGATTTGTATCAGGAGAATATGATACGCGAGGAGGTCTTTCATTTGACCAATTCCAGGAATGTGACGTCATTTCCAAGAATTTCTCAGCACTTGGTTGTACGGAATCCCAAGTGCTCGAAATCGCCAATTTGTATTAGGAGAACATGATACGCGAGGAGGTATCCGGAGTTCATGTCTGTGACGTCATCACCAAAACATTCCAAAACCCGTTTTCACGAAACATCTCTTGCTCGAAATCGCCGATTTGTATCAGGAGAACATGATGTGCGAGGAGGTCTTTCATTTCACCGATTCCTGGAACGTGACGTCATTTCCGAGAATTTCCCAGAACTTGCGTTTACGGAATCCCTCGCGCTCGAAATCGCCAATTTGTATCAGGAGAATATGATATGCGAGAAGGTATTCTGGATTAGGTCATTTGAATAAGGATTTGGATCAGGTCATTCTGGAAGTGGTCAAGGCGTAGAATAACAGAAGCCGAGAAATTCTTTTGGTGAAATAAACATTTATTGAGAAATTTCGATGATGTACAAATTACAAAAACGATGACATTTAAACTTGATTATTATTACTATAATAAACTATCCTTATAAATTCGGTTGCAATACGTCTAACTACAATGAAATAATAATTAATGTTATAAATTTAATGGCAATATAGACTTAAATAATTTAACAAGTACTTTATGAACTAATATACTTAGTACTTTATGAACTAATATAAAAATTATTATAACTATACTAATGTACTTGTAGATTAATTTAAAATATAGCTTATAATAATCTATATTAATAGAAATTTTACAAGTGAACTTTAATAGAATATTCGCTAGTAAGCTAATCTGCAGATAAGATTTAATTGAATTACGTGCATTTATACTACCGTGGAACCGCGGGCTCTGTGCCCGGTTCTGCAACATTTAGATCTTTACAGGATGGACGGTAAAAAGATTTGTTTATAATCGTGGCATAACTTACAATGTAAAAAGTACTATGTACTTTCGACGATCATTTATCTTTCGAATGCTTCGTTCTTCCTTTCCTCGGACCAGGATATACTTTCGTAGTCGTTAGAGTACTCGCTCGCGTTGACCGAACCTTCGGCCGCAGTAAACTTTGTTGGTAGCGATAATGGCAGCGTTTTGCGGCGACCAGAAAGCCACTCCGCCTTCCGGGATGCTGGGTACCGATCGGGAACGTGGAACACGACTAATGCATTTGCAGTTTCGAAGCGACAGCGCCGTGATTGCCAAACACATATCGGTACTCGGTTGCTCGCCATAAGGAAATCTTCCTCCTCGACCGACCTCTGGGCTTCCGGCCAGTTTGCGCCACCCCGTCTTCGCGCGTTGCCGACTCAATACTTTAACGAACCGTACGCGCGATCGATTTTATCCCCTCGCTAATCGAGCCGCTGCAATGACAGAAATCTATGTCTGAAAATCCGTGGCCGTATTATCTCGCCGATCTCCGCCAAACGAGATACCATTTAAATATCAAAGCTGGGGGATGGGGGGGGGGGTGGGCGATCTTTGATCAGCCTGCGGTCAGGAATGCCTGCCGAGAGGGCTATGATCGATTTCCAATCTGGCGGATACCTTATTACAGGCTAGACTGGCGAGTTTGTACGTAGCTGGGATGCACGTGTCTACGCGATCCAAGAACCTTACCGGGTAAATGCAGCAAGGAACGGCAGCCGGTGAGCTTCTGCTCGTCGGGTTGCAAGAAGAGACGAGGCTGCCTCCGACGAAGCGAAGGGAAGGACGGAGAGAAACGGAACGGTCCACTCGAGGCTGAAGCCCCGTGCGTATGATATTAAACACTATAATTATTATTTAAATTCCAGTAGAATGGCTCCCGGTGTTGCGGGCTCTTCCCTTCACCTTCTTCGTCCCTCCTTTCCCTCGTCCTCTGCCCTCGCCACCGCCGAAGCTGACTCCTTTTCACTCTCGCTCTCGATCATCGTATGGCCGCACAGCCGCGCGCTTTTTGCTCTCGTATACCGGTCGCCCCTGCGTCCCGATCCTTTTGCTCTTCGAACTCGCTTTGCTCTTGCCCCGCCCGCGCGCGTAGGCGCGACTCTCAGCGTCCTGCCGCTCCGAACAGATGAGCCAAACGGTAGTCTAAGAGACAAAGAGAGGGAGAGAGAGTTATAGCTATGGCCACCGAGATGCTTTATTGCGAGGATCTGACCTCATGTAATCACTATAAACTGTACCTTCTTCTCGCGAAACTCTCCCTCCGTGTCTGCGCCGGCCGTATTAGGTGCCATTACACGTCAATGCGGTGCAGTCTTCCTCTTGCGTACCTTTGCCCCAGCAGATCCGCGGGCCGAACAACGCGTTCCTGTCCTTTCTACATCGGTGAATATCAGCCGGGGCCGAAGCTCCCTTCAGCTCGGTTGGCTTCGAGTCCGATGCAAATAATCCTCTTCCTCTCATGACCGGAGAAAAACAATGCGCCGGATTCAATACCGGTAGCGAGACCGGATCGAGATCGTGCGTTGTGGGTGGGCGCCTCTCAACGGGGAGAACGATAGCCGCAGCGAAAGTAGCAGGAACGGCATAGGCTGTGCTTCCACCGTTCGACTTTATGGGAATGCGATACACGATGAATAAAGATGCACGCACAGCAGCAACCAGGTGGTCCGAATCGGCCGCGATCCAAATTTCCCCTCGATCGTTGCCCCCTTCTCGCGTGCTCCTCCACGAAAAACGTCCCCGAGACGAGGGATACCGATGCACCGGTCGGAACCTGGAAAACTAAGTCTCCGTGTTAACGAACGGCGAAGGGCTTCCGTGTGAGCGAGGCTTTACAGGGTAAAGAAGTAGCCGCTAGATGGTCGAAAAATACTTCTCCGGGAGAGGACCTCCGCGCGGGCTTGTTATTATTTGTACTATTGTCGACTCGTGACTTGCAACTCGGCTCTTATCCATGAGCCACCCCGCTCGAGCCTTCGGCCCGCCCACGACAGAGCAAACATTCGAGCACCGCCAACCACTTCTCGGGGATGACGTTGATCGTGGCGACTGCGGTGGCCAGGATCGCGATGCTCCTACAATACATTAAAGTGCGTCCACAGAAACGAAGAGTTCGGGATTAGAAATGTCCTTCGCCAAACTGTTCGAACCGCGGCGGAGAGGGTGGCGAAGCTTCCGGGGGTGGAGGGCTACCGCCGCGAGAGTCGCGAGATCCGGCAAGCGATCGTTTGGCGGTTCGATCGACGACACTTGGGCCTCGCTCGACGCCTAATGGTGGGATCGGCGAGGAGCGATTAAATCGCTGATTTCTTATCTGGTTTCTACCTCGCTCCCTGGGCGGGAACGGCCCCCGGGGGTAACAGCGAGACGCGCAACCTCCCCTCGCGCCCCTTTCTGCCTGGCCGGTGTACGTACCACGGTGCAGAGGCGCGTCATTATACTCACGTCACTCAAAATCTCTTCTTCTGCCCTGCCGGGGTCCGGAGTTATGAGAAACACGAGCCGCAAGGTATCCACCACCTCCCCCGTCCTTTCCTGCTCGCTCCACACGCTTCCCCGACTTTTCCAGCGTCTTCCCTCACCCCTCGATGCGGTCAGCTACGAAAAATCATTTATAACCGGCAACGATAATTCGGGCAACGTGTCCCTGAACAAAAAGGACGGACGATAGAGGTGGAAGCTAGCGCAGCAAGCGCTCCCGGTGTCCCGCGAGGTTGGGCAAGAACGCACAATGATCCAACATCGTCCCTGCTCGAATCACGCGAGACGATCGAGATCGAATTGCCTCGCTTTCCTTTCCCGACGCGGTCTCGATTCACGTTGCCGCGTGACGCAGATGCTCCATCCGATTGCCCTCTCTCAGCACCACCTGCATCGACGGCTAGACTTTCCTCGGACGTGTGCACTACATCGTTTGTCGCGTAGCTGGACGCTCGGTGTCGAAACAAAGGAAGGGCCAAGGAAGAATAAGCCGCGCAAAGGGAAATTTCTCGGCCGGTGCGACGCGTAGGCGAATCGAGAGTGGAGGGCCAGCGCGCCTCGCCCTTTCCACGCATTCGTCTAGCACCGGCGTTCCGTCGGCTCGAACTTCCTTCGGATGTGTCTGGCCGCGTGTGCCTCGCTAACCCGTAATTAGAGGCTTTCGCAAATTATATGCGCGAACATGTGTCCCCTTGGTAAAAAAAAAAAAAAAATCGGCTTAATAATAACAGTTGGAGAGCACGGCAATTATCAGGACCCCGCCGAGGAGCGAGAACGCGGCGTCTGCGGCGTCGTTTTGTACTCCACCTCTTCCTCCTCCGCGCGGAAATGTCTTTTTTTTTTTTCTTTACACGGCGCGCAGGATGCTGCGTGGATCGTCGCAAACGCGACGTGGGTGTCTAGTCTTCGACCGGATATCCTCGTCGGTTTCGCGGGCAAAAACCGATGGCTCGCAGGATGCACGCGCTCGAATCCCTAAAAAGCCGCATCCGCGGCGCGGGATAATGGCGGTGCGCTGCGAATAATTGCACGGTGCAGGCGTTCGCGATCGTATACGCGATACCGAGGAAAATAGTTATTAGATTTATGAGCGCTTCATTTTATGGACGCGCTACCAATCGGATACTCGATCATAGACACCGCCAGCTCGAGAGAGTTAACGGGAAGCGAGATGGTCGCCGTCCATCCGCGACGGAGCGCGCCTATTCTCGAATCGACGAACGATAAGGGGGCAGAGATGGTCCGCCTGGTTAACATCGCTCCCACCCCCCCATGTTTTGCCAGTTATAATTATACAAACTCGTTTTTTGTAGAATCGCTGGTCCTTGAGGGTGGTCGTAAGGCGCGACCCGGGTACCCTGGCCATTTATTGACTAATTGGTAATTAAGCCGGGTTAAATAACGGGCGGCCAACGCGTTCTTGCTTGGCCCGAGTCGTTCGCGGACTCGCTAATTTAATTTGCGGTTTCGTCGCATTCGTCCGGCCGTAGCTCTGAAAGATTTCCGGGATACCTCCGCCTCCGTGAGCACGTTGCACCATATTTTCGGGCGCGCGGTCGTCCACCCTTTCGCTTCGAGCGGAAAGGAAGTTTCGATGGCGACTCGTCGAATGAGTCGACGCGCAGCGGAGGCCGGACGCGAGGCGGCTCGAGGGCACGAAATGTGGGCCCGGTACCGATTCGTCGACGAGATTAGACAATTTGTAAACATGCGATCGTGGGTGTACCGGTACAATGCCGTCGTTGACCCGACTCTGAACTCCGCGCTGTCCCTTCCTCCGGCCGGTGGAACTCGTCGCCTCGTAATTCGAATGCGTTCACCCCCAGAAGAGCTCGTCCATTCACTCTTTTCATTCACGTTGGCCTTTCCTTCGTACGCATCGGTCGCGACACGATGACGCCGTGGAATCGAGAGACTGTGATTGCGGACAGCGGCCGGCGGGGGAGAGGGAAGATGACTACGATGACTGCGGGGCCGCGCGAGCATGCATCCAGCCGACACCGAACATCCTCGAGGACGCGTAGGACGCGGTCCCCGGCCCTTTGTCCCTATCGAATCTGACGAGCGACACGGCCCTTCGCGTCTGCGAACACACCTCGAACACGCGCCGCTTCCTTCCCTCGAGGAACCGCATCGTCACACCTTGCTCGAGGACGTCGCGGAGAGAGCAACGTTCCAGTTTATACGAGAGACGGGGACAGTACTCGATCGTACAGAGTTCTAAAATTGCAGCACTTAGTTAGTAGGTGCACCGATTGTACGACGGTGACGGGTTTCTCGGTCGCCTCGTGGACGCGCAGGCCGATGACTTCGAGTTTGCCTAACATCGCGTGGACGCGCCGATTCTTCGCGCGCCCACGCGGTGGAGACGCCGCGCTGCTCCTTTGTCCTACCCCGGCTTCGTCGTTGAACAATGAAACGGCCAGGGGGAACTCTAATAACGTCGACGCGCATCGGCACAAGCACGGGTAAAGAATCGGAGAGATTGCTCGCGATCGAATAGAGGCATCGGCAAGCGGGCTCATCCCGAGTAGAGCGCAGAGAAGGATCCACGATCGCATTGGAAGTTGGTGCGCGGGTAACGAAATCGCGGGGTCATCGTAGGCGAGAATTCGACGGCTAGGCTTAATGGTGTCGGAGGTCGAGCGAAAGCGGAGTCGCTGCTCGAACAAAGGAGCCACGGGGAAACGGAGGAGGGACAATTCGTTCCTTGCCGGAGTCGAGATCGGACTCGTGACCCGGCCCTTTTCCTTCTTGGCACATTGATTCCGTGGAGTGACGGATGGTTCGGGGTCGAGGGAGGTCGAAGTGGCGCCCCGTGCTTCCCCTGTGGCTCTGCCTGTTTAGTTTACTTTCATCCCATCTCGCTTACGTTGCTTCTTTCCTTCGAGACGACCATGGTCTTTACTTTGCTCCGCGTTTCGAGAGGAAACGCAAATCATCTTGAGATCCCGGTTCACTCTGTCTCTCTCTCTCTCCACTAGCTTCGAGTGCTATGCTACTAAGCGCCTCGTAATATCTCGAAAGCGGACGGTCCACTATTATTTTAATCCTCGAGCTTTCGTAACACAATGCGCAGAGCGCGGCGAGCCTTTACGCGAATCGGCTCCGCCGAAATTTCGCAGCGTCTCTATAATTCCCTGTAGCGACGTTTTATCGCGGTGGAGGCGAAACGACGCCGGAGAAGAAGCCGCGGCGAGGCTGGAAGACGAAGTAGGGCGGAAAGTAAGGGTGGCATGCACGAGTGCCGCTCCCGATGGAAAAATTAATAGAATCATTTTACCGAACCGCTCGCCCGCCCCGTCCCTTTCGCCCAACGGTGTCGTGCTGTTACGACTCCAAAGTCGGGGACACGGCGGAGTTCGCGAGGGCAGAAGGGACACGGTTACCGGAACGAAACGGAGGATGTAGCCCCCGAACCCCTTATCCGCGGAGAACAACTGCACCGCCGTTTGGGATAAGAGGAGAGCTTTATACGCTTAAGCAGCCCGACTAAGATTTGTCACGAGCTGGGTTTGCCCTGCTCGACCGCGCGCCACCGTCTCACCGGGATACTGATAAGAATAAGCGAGAACGCCGAGTCGAGTCGAGTTTCGGCCCTCTTCAATCTATGCCCGGGCTAATTTCCCTTTAATAAGGAAAAGCGGTCGCCGCGGCCGATTCCATCCGTCACGAAATATGCATACAGACGACGGACCCCGTTGGGAAGGTTCGCGACAGCTCGCGGCGAAGAGAGGCCCCGCGACGACGGCGACGCGAAGATTCATAGCCGCCAAACGAAACGATAACTCGTAGGCAGACCATAAAATTGCACTTAAGCGAAAACGATGCAACGTGGTTTCTAACATTAACTTCGTGGCACGATCCCGGAAGCGAATCGAATTACAGAACCCGCTGATTCGCCTTCCCTTTCCTATATTCCTTTTTTGTTTCCTGGGGACAAAGCGTCGGAGCATCCGGCCGAAGGAGCAACAGCTCCGCATACTCGCTCGGTATCTCCCGCGATTCGTCTCCGAATTCATCGTCGCCTAGTCGATGCAGCGGCTCCCTGAATCTTCCGCGTGCAAGGGAATCGATCGAAGGGTATTCCCTTCCGGCGTTCGATCCTTCGTCCCCTTGTGTCGCGCTTTCTTTTCTCGAGGAATTCACTTTGCGCGCGAGGCCTGACAGGCAAGTGAGACAAATGTCTTTCGGACTCGTTCCTTTATGTTCGGGGCGCCGGGCGGAAAATTAAGCAACGCGGACGATTCGACGAGCGGACAGAATTCAGATGACGGGCCAGTAATGCGCGTTAAAGGTGTACGTCGCCGAGCAGTTTCACGTTCTCGAGAAAAGAACGTTTCGTTTAAATACTCGCACGTCGCGGGTGATTTATCGTCGCGGCTGTACTAGTTGCGTTACGGCCAAGTTCCCCCTTGGCTTTCGCGCGTTCTTTTTCTCTCTCTCTCTCTCTCTCTCTCTCTCTCTCTCTCTCTCTCTCTAGAGCGAACACTTCCGCTGGCACGAGTCGAAATTACCCTGACCTTGAACCTAGCCCTCGAGGTTTCGCAGCGTTCGGGGGTGGAATCGTTGAAGGCGAAATTTGCAACCTCGAGCGCCGTCACGCGATCGGTGTCGAAAATCAATTACGATCGAAGTACACAAGTGAGGAACGTCGTGTAGGGAATCTGCATACATATGCATGTTGCAATGGGAGACGAACGCGGTTCCACCGCGGCGATTACCGCAAACTCGACGTCGAATCTCGGTTCGTTTCCCACTCGTTTCTTGTTTTTTTTAATTCGGTCGCCGTTCCAGGCTGGCCTCTTCCCCTTTTCAGCGTAGCACGCTGACCACGACTCCGCTTCGAATATACGGTGCACACGGGGGTCGTTATGTTTTATGGCTAATTGTTTTATTATCTTTGACATATTTCGAGTTTACGGCTGCGGCCGGCCGTCCTACCTCGCAGCTGTCTATTGCGCGAAATGAACTACCTTACGTGGCCAGATCTACGTCCTACCACCGGCTCATCCGTTGTATACTTTCGGCTGGGGACACGTCCTCGTTCGTTGTTCAACGCCGCCGCGGTGGATTCACTAATTCGCTGCGGCGGCGATGAATTAAGCGGAAGAAACGAGACCTCTGAGATACGGGAGAGGCGTACGACGATGCTCTGTTAAATCGGACAGCGACGACTCGACCGGTCGGTCGAATTTCTTGAATCAACGATTTTGGATGCCCGACAGTCCTCGCCAGCGGCGAACCCCCGTGTCATTTACCATTCCGTTCGTGTCCGTGTCGCATTCCAGGGCTCGAAGGACATCTATCACACCCTCTCCGACACTCGCAATTGAGCGGTGCAGAAAGCGATGCTCGCCTGACCGGCGACTACGAGACACAGCGAAGTACGGGCGTCTGCTGACGGAGAGAACCAGGGCGGATGGAGTCGAAAGAGTAGGGGAATACAGACGCGTTGGAAATTCTTTTTGGCGTAGGTATGCCAATATATCGGCCCTCATCGACACCCTTCGGCTACCACCGAACTACGTGACTGCTCGTAAGAATGCACCACGGCCTCCGCACCCCTTATTCGACATCTCCAAATAAATAATGTCCACGTTCTGTCAAAATCGCCTCGAATTCCCTTTGCCGATTGCCACCCCTTTCCAGCGCTATCCGTCTTCCTCCTATGTTCCGCCGTTCAAGTTAGACGGAGAAAAGTCAGACGCCAGATACTTGGACGCTAGCCCCGTGCTTTGGGCAAAGGCCGGCCGGAACAAAGTTTCGCTGGTCTCGCGCGTATCGCTACACACGAGGGCAACCCGAAGCGATCGCTTCTCAAATAGACGCGTGACGAAAACATATGGGGAAATGGTAGGTTTCAGCCTCTAAGCGGTGCTTTCCGTTCCGCAGCCTATAATCTCGTTAAGGAGATGACTTTTCGAGCTGACCCGAGGAATGCTCGACGACGACGAGCGGGATGGCCCGCGAGCCGTTCACCGCTGCCTCGTATAAATCATTGTCTCTCCATGGCGCAGCGCGCGTATAGCGCGATAATGTCGTCCAAAGACCTCGATATATTCGCAGAAGGGTCGTACCGTCCACTGACTTTCAGGTCAGTCTTTTGCCCCGTCCCTCGACGTATCGCGACTGTTTAGAACGACCGGTCAAAGAGGATACGCCGCCGTCGCGATTCCGTCGGGCGCGTGATTCGTAAATGGTGAGCGCGCGAGGGGTGAACGAAACGAAAAATCCCGGCCAAAAGGCCGAAGGGATTCGGGACGATCGTTGCGTGTCGTGTAGCGATGGATTTCGGGAGGTTTCACGAGGGTGGAACGAAGCGAGGGTGTTGAACGCGACCGATGTTCACTTATTGGTGGCGTGTCTGCCGGCATGGTGCACGGTTACCCATGGACCGCAGACGCGCGAGTAGATTCCGCTTCCCTCTTTCGGCCGGCCGCGTGCGTGTGGACGCTCGCGCGCGTGTTGGTGCGCGGAGGACAGCGGGCGGAGGCCGAAGGGTCGGGAAACAGGTGGCGCCGAAACCACAGCCCTGGGCTGTAGCTGTCAAATATTGCGGTTGCTTTAAAAATCGATCGTTCCTTCGCCCCTCTACGCGGCCCGGCAATACTTCCGTCGGCACACGCTCCGGAAAATCCGCCCGGCGATTCCCGCGCGATGGCAAATCAACGAGGAAGGAGGCCGAAACGTACTCGCGGCTGGCTGAACGCGGACGACACGTTGCGCTTTCCTGCGCGCATTATCAACATAATGATTCCTTCCGTGAAGAAAAAGAAAAGAAAATAGGCCGACCTTCGGGTTCGCGGTACCCTTCAGTCACTCATTAGACAATTTAAGACACGTTATATCCCAATTCGCCGGTCCATTATCTTGAAACTACATCGGCTTCTCGGAAGACTGCTCTCCTCTTCGGGGCCAGCTATTCAATAAGATAACGACCCGCAACCCTATCCTCGCATAATGAACAACCGCCCGAAGCATCTCCTCGCGCAGTCTTTTAATTTCACTCTTAACAATCGCGAAAGAACGAAGGATCGCGCGCTCTCTCGTTCCCATTGTTAATCGACGACGACGTTCAGTATTTCTTCCCCCAAAGTACCATAAAATTGACCCATTCACGAATGACAGAGCAGAGCGCGTAAACGTGAGGATCCAAGACGTGGAATTCGACCGGTCCCGTCCGGGATCGCTTGATCACGGAGAGGAATCTCGCAGCAATTTGGATAATTTTTATTGAGAGACACTAGCGGCAGCGCGGCCGCGGGCCAGGACGGACCCGGTTAGTCGGCTCGAGGGGGTTGCTACGGTCGAGGCGGGTCTGCCCTTCTCTCTCCTTCTCGCCGCATCTTGGCCGAGGATCCTCTGGCTTTTTCTGTTCTCTCGCTCTTTCTTCGGCTGCTCCGGCCGCCAGACACGTAATAACACGTTACACGGCTGCCAGGGACCGCGAGGCCCAAAAACGTCGAAGTGGAAACAACGCACACAGCGGAGTTGAACAGCGCTGCACAAGGGGCCCCCGGCCGTGGCCGAAACAGAGGGACACCGACACCTAATAACCCCTAATCTGCCGAAATCCCATAACTGGGCCTAACTAAATGCTGTTTCATATCTGGTACCCGCGACGACGAGCACCAAACGATTCGCAAAGATCGTCCCACTCTTTCGATTCGAACGGATCGCTTCCATTTCTTTTTTTTTTTTCGCCCCAGTTTCGCGTAATTGATTTTTCTTACGATCGCGCGATCCCCCTCGCCGTTGTCTCCGAAGGGCTCTCCGCGCTTTCCTCTCGAAGAGGTTCGCGGAAGCCCGAGATAAGAAGGCGCGATAATAACGAGGCGTAAGTAGGACAGGTGTCCGCGCGATAAAGCCCACACGACACCTGAAAGTTATGCGCCGGCACGCACGTGGTTCCGCAAAATAAAAAGAGCTCGCGAGGAGAAAGGGCGAAGGAGAGGGACGAGGGCGGCGGAGAAAAATGCGGCCGCCGAGCGGGCCACGATCCTTTGTCATCGGGAAGACAATCGAGCGCAACGTGATAAATGGAAAACGCTAAAGCGGGACTTTGCAAGGAAAAGCCTCGCGCGAGACCGACTTCTCGACCCTCCTCCGTTGCGACCGGTCCGGGAAGTACTGCAAAATGTAACGTCAACGGTGGGAGCCGCGCGGTACGGCACGCGGAAACAATATACGATATGGAAATAGCTTATGGTACATTTTTATGAGCCGGCCCGAATTTTTAGCCCGTTCGTACACCGGCGGTAAACTATTTTTATCTTTACGGCCGTCCGTCCCTATTCTCGAAAATGAGAGGGAGGAAGGACAGCGGGAAGAATGGATGCCGCGAGAGACACCCTTCGACATCCTTAATTCCCTCGTTCGGCCGTCGTTCGCAGGGGAATTTTAGGCCGCGTATATATTTTCATATTGTATTCTTTATAGGCCGAAGGGAGGGGGCCGAAATATTTTTGCGGCGCGGATCGAACGTAAAGAATCCGAGCGAAGCCTCGAGTCGCCCTGCTCGTTCGCTCGGCGAGGATCGAGGGAAAGCGACAAACGCGAAACTGTTTCGCGAGTCGGCGAGAGGCGCGAGTAATATTAGCGAGCCAAATCAATACAGCGTTCGACACCGCAGCTTCTGTTGAATAGCCTTTTCACGCGGCGCAGACTGTTAATTATGCAAATGCGAAAATAAGAATGTGTCTCGTCATTGCCTCGCGTCTGTTGTCTCGGACTTTTAATTAAAGTCGCCTGCCACGCTCACGTGTCCTACGTTCCGCTGGAAAAAGAAATATTAAACTTATCGCCACTTTGGGGAAGAAACAAACCAGCCCCGTGGCGAAAGTGCTTGAAAACTTTCCACGCGTCATAGACTTCCGTGTTACAAGGGCAAGAGGGAAAATCTGACCGCGAAGGGGTCGCGGAATATGAATTCTTATTCGACCGATGAGATAAAATATTAAGGTCCCGGGCACATCCCACGAGCCGTGAACTTGTATCGTAGAAAATTCGGCGGCTCGATACGAGATATCGCCCAATACGTGCTCGAATCAGACGCAAGGAAATGCGGGTGATCGTAAACGCAGGGAAGTTTTTAAATCCGGTCGATAGGACAGGGACACGCGGCCTCGTTTAATCCCCCATAGAAAGGACGGTCTTTTCTTTCCGAACGCTGGCGCGCACGGTAGCCCATGGGTCCTACACGAAGCCATCCTTCCGCGCCGATGCGGCAGCCTAAGCGGCGAGCCGCATTGTGCAAACACGTACCAGCAATTATTATTATTTATTAGCGCGTCTCAGCCAGTAAGCACCGAGACTTTTCACCTCCTTTTCTCTCTCGTATCCCTGACGGCTGGCAACTCCCCGCAGCCGGATACCAACTGTCGCGGTACCTGTGTCACCTCAACCTCCGCCGGTTACGACCGATAAAATCGGCCCGGTGATAAATCACGACGCGGCACAAACTATCCCAACTACGGCGAACGCTTCAAGTCCTTCCGGTAAGTGTCTGAAATAACGTGGCCGAGCGTTTACGGGCTCGACACGGCATGCGATCCGCGGCGGGGACTCATTTATTGTAATTCATCGTCGATCGTTTCCACTTTCAATTAATCCTTCGCTAAAGATTCGCGATAGGCGGGGCGAAACATTGGTAACGGCATTAATGGAAACGGCGAGCACACGCGCGCGCGTGCAAATTAATAATCTTTTCATGCATAACGCGCGACACCGCGTCAGTCACGTAATCGTTCAAGCCCCTGCTCGTGTAATCTCGTTAATCGTTCAAGCAAATGAATACTTGCGAGCACCTTGCACGCGTACCGCAACGCATTCCGTCGTTTCCTTTTTTTTTTTAACTCGCAGAAAGAACCGCGGAAGACGGGTCCGATAAAGGACGGAGGTCCCTGTTTCGGAATTCTCTACGGTCAATGCGGCCGTTCGTATCCGGGAGAAGCGTTAAAGAAGTCTCTTGTGCCGAACGATTCGCAGCGGAAGAAGCGGAATCCGTGTTCAAGAGACAAAGGACTAGGTGATTTCCTTGAGGAAGAAAACCTTTGCGGAACGAAGGGTGCGAGTCGTGGGGCAGATAAGGAAGAAGGACGGACGAAAACCGGGAACAAATGGTCGGACACAGTCACGTCCTGGGTTAATGCTGCATGGAGGAAAGTCACTGGGGTTTATTAAACCGCCTCGCCGTGCCGGCTGGACGGAAGAATGAAAAGGAACTAGCGGTTAAGTTTGAAGCCGTGTGTCGAATTAATATGTCCACCGGGATTGATATCTCGTCGATGAGCTAGCGATAAGCTCGCGACGAAGAGCTGCAAAGCGTATCGTCCAATCTAATTAGCAAGTCGAATCGCCAAAGCGACACACAGTCACACCTTGGGGGTGTCTCGGTTTTGCGGCGAAAGCCGGAGACTACGAGCAAACGGCACCGCGTCGAACCTAAACGAATAACGCGTTGACCTTTCGTAAAATTCCGCTTCACCCGCGATTAACATAAGTAATAATCGCTGGGAAATATTCGGACGGCCGTTTCCTGTCGAGTGACCCCGTGGACGGAAGTCGTCTCACGGTAAAGGCGATGACGGAAATAATACAGGCGGCCGAACAATGCGAGGCGCTTTTGCGCTGCCCGCCGCGTGGCCAAAAGTTCACGGCTATCGGCTGGGTTAGGGGTTAGAATTTCCGATGCTGTTCATTTCATGCCAAGGCTGACCACCTTCTATGACCCATAGGGTTACTTAAATCGAGGTGGCGATTGCGCAGCCTTTCTTCATCGTTGCTATACCTCTTTAACAAACGGCATTTATTCCCTGATGGCAGATACGAGGATCAAGCAAAACAGAAGAGGAAAGAACGAAGAGGGAATTATCTTGTCTTAGGCAGGATCGCTGTACCGCGTATCGCGAGAACGGGGAGAAGAACACGGATAGCGAATTGTAGCGTTTCGCGAGGACACGGCGTGTTAATCCCTCGGTGCGTTCGCGCCGACTGAATATCGTAATTATATTAGCACGGCACCGATGCAGAATTTCTCACGAAATTCCACGCCAGAGGGTGACCGTGGCCACTATCATCCCCCATTTGCGTTAATTTTATCTCGCCTCGCGGTCCCTAAATGAAAATGCTTTTTCCTTTCCCCCCTTTTTACATCCGCGATGCGGTAATTTTGAAAAATAATAAGTGGCTTACCGCGGGGTAGGCGCGCTCGTTCGCGAAGCGGATTCCTCGAGTAAAATTCTATCCCACGTCGAATTTCACGCCCGTTAAGATCTAAGCGCTTGCTCTGAATAGCGACGCCGGCCCGAAATAATTGACGTTCGACGCTAGGCAATACCGGATTATTGTTTCTTGCGCCATTCCAATCGAATCTAATTATCCCGATTCCATAGGTCGGTAACTCCGCGACTCGGGGGAGTCTCCGCTCGAACGATTCATCCGCGTGTAGTACAGGAAGCGATCCTTCACCCCCTCCTGCCATCGAATTATCGTTCGGTTTATATACCCTCTCGTTGCTTACTCGTGTCTCCACTTTTCTCTCCACCGCTCTCGCGCCTTAATCTTGTATCCCTGCTTTTCTCCTCGCCTCCTCGGACCGTGCAGAGATTTGTTGCGATCGTAACGAGCCACCGAGGGAAAACGAAAACGACTGCAAGGAAGGAAAAGAGAACGTTCGCGAGCGTTCCCGTAGCCGAGAGAGTAGCCCGTGGACGCGAGAGCGTGGAAGAGGAGACGAGAGAAAGAGAGAGTATTGATCCCACCCTCCAGGAGTGGCAACCCCTAGCTGGCCTAACTTCACTCCCCCTTCGTTCCACCCGTCGGTTGTTGTGTGCTGCATACCAATTTGCTTGATTTTTTTTTTCCCTTCCAGATCTCCGTTCCCTTTCATCCGCTCGGCCGCCTATCCTTCTTTCCTTGTTCCCTTCCACCTTCGCTCGAGACGACACGAGACTTCCTGCCCGACTGTTCCCTTGTCTTTGCCCGCGTCGCGCCGTCGAAACGAGTCCTGTTACCGAGATCGACGAAAAAACCGTCCCGAGTTCTTCCCCCGAGAATCTCCAGTCATCGATTACGACGGAGCGTTTCGCTCTCGGCTCGACGACGAAGCCGATACGATAACGACCAACGAACGGTGTTCCCCGTGCAGCGGGGAAAGTTTCTAAAATCGCGGCGGAGGGATGCTGCGGACGTCGAGCAGGCGGCGACGATTGGCAGCGGCCGATTAAACGAAATACAAATATGATCGATATTTAGAATACGTTGATGAGTCGCCGGCAATAGCTGTTGCGAATCCGGGGACAGGAAAGAGGAACGGCAGACAGAGGGGTAAGAAACGAGGGAGAAGACGAGCGACGATAGGACAGAGGGGGGGGGGGGGGGCGAGAGACAAGGCGAGTGGGTAAGGAGCGGGTTTGAACCTCGAGATAAACCCGGGCCTCGCCTGGAATCTTCTATTAGCAATTACAGTTGTAATTGTTTCCTGCAATATGCATCGAAATAGTGGAATTATTTAAAAAGCAACCCTCCCGTCAGCCGGGGGAGGATAAATGGTGGGCGCGGAAGGACCGTTTCCCGTCGAGTGGACTGCCGATACGCTTCGCGTTTCTCCCGCCTCTACTTTGTCTCGTGCTCGTCTTCTATCTTGACGGAGTTCCCTTCGTCTCCCCTTCCTTGCACCGCGTCCTCGCGGTGCCGAGGAAAATCTCGAATTCGTATCGCCGACACGGTTAAAGGTTAACGGACTGGAAACGGTTTATCCGTTTAAATCGCCCTGCCCGCTGGTCTTCGCGCACGAAGACCGAACCGCGCGTTCTAGTTGTCGCTCAGGGAAGCGCAATTTGCGAGCCCCGGAAACAATGGGCGAAAGCTTTCCGCGGCGATGCGATATCCTCGTGCGAGCAAGCGCTAAGCCGATCGGGACTGCGCGGCGTGGGCTTTGCCAAAATCGGTTATCGCCACGGATAAATGGCCGTGGGTACGTTACGGGGCGAGCCGAAAGGATACGGCGCGCGGTGCACGCTCTCCTCGGCGCATTCGCCGGCCAAGTTGGTCAGACAGAAACGGAGTAACGAGAAAAAGAGCGAGTTCACCTCCGGAGTCTGTTCGCGTAGCACGGTGGCCGGTGCATTATCATAACCGCATTCTCCTCCGCGGCCCGTAAGGGCCTGCGGACGCCTGGACAAGACCAACCCTTTGCGCTTACACGGCTTTACCTCCGAACCGTCGTACCCTACACCGCAACTACCGTCTGTACCTTCGCCGATATTTCTTTATCCCGTTCCGCGTCGCGACGCCTTCCTTGACGGGGCCCTCGCGAAAGTGGGAGGAGAACTCGCCGCGACATCATCGGGGACGCGGGGATAGTCGCGAATCCTGCGAGACGAAAGGGTGGTGTCGCGTTACCGCCATAGGGAAAGCGCGTGGGCGATCGCTTCTCGCGGGATACGCGTCGTGGGATCCAAGAACTTGGACTCAAGAGACAGACGCGGGTCCAGGGTGCGAGATTACAACACTTTGAAATCGCGAGACGTTTCACCCGACGCGTTGTCCGGCTTCTCGGTAAATCGCGGCGAGATGAAGCGTGCGTCTTGTCCGGAACGGCGCGACGCTCGCATAATGTACTCGCTTTCGGTATGCGCTGCACAATGCGCTCGACGCCGAGTCGCGGCGACGAAGAAGGGAACGGAGGAGGTGTCCGTGTAAACGCGACGTGCGCATCGTGTCACCATTCCGACCGAGGGAAATCAACGTTTTTCTAAGCGGCCAAAGAAACCGGCACTGACGCGCGAACATCGCCGCGGCGGTACAGAACCGGGACGGGGAACGACCGAGACGGAGTCGAACGGGATGCGGAGGTGGAGTCGGAGGTGGAGATGAAGCCGAAAGAGGACGAGGTGGTTCGAGGAGGTGAAGGAGGTAGTTGGGTAGAAGCGAAGAGGAGAAGGAGAGTCTAACCGAGCAGAACTCGGTTTTAGGTCAGATCGTGCCGTGAAAAGCAATCGCGCGCTTTCTGCGGCAGATTCGTCGCCATGGCTACTGGCGCGTCTATGTCGATGCCGATTACCAGCCGATTCAACGACGTCTCGATCGTTCCACGCGGTCCTCCTTCGGGGAGCAAGAGCTCGCCCGATCGCGTCGATGACTCTGCCTCGAAACGATCCTCCGCGGCGCGGTCCATCCTTTCGCCTCTCCCGGCCGCATCGATCCCTCAGGAATGTAATAAGGATCGTTTATAATCGTCGCGATCGAGTATAATACAACCGAGACGGTCAGCAATATTGCCCACCGTGCCCGTTCGCTGGCCAATCGATCGCTTACGCAACCGAGTCGACCGGTATTATGAGCAGCGGCGAAGGACACGAGCGACGGCGCGATCGTTCAAAGTCCGTTCTTGATCGCGTACACTCCAGGAAACTGGCTTCTCGCGAGTGCGAAAAGTTTCGGAGCCTCGATCGGAAGGGTGTCGCGCGCGCGCGCCTGATCATCCCCTGATCCGATCTAGAAGACGGTTCGGCATCCGACTCGAGTAATTGCTGCTAGACGCGTTACGGTATTGCTCGAAGGAAACGGAGCGCAATATCCGGCTGGTATCTGGCGCAATTTCTAAATCCTCCTTTCAGGGTGTTCGGCGCGTGAGCACGAGCGCGCGCGCAATACAACTTCTCTCGAGTAGAACCGCGTTCGCTAACGAGTGAAAAGGGAACGGTGTACCCGATGCGAAGAGGTAGATAAGGGTAACGCGAGCCACGCGTAGCGGCGTAACTCGCGCGACCGTTGTTCGGGCGAATTCGAGCGGACACGTTCATAGCCGTCGCTAGCCACCAGCGAATACCGGTTCCGTCTCTAGCCGCGTCTAGCAACAATCGCATCGATCAAGGGACATCGCGATAATTCCACCTTGCCTGGGCCCGCGTACCTGCCCGCTCGTCGCGGATTGCGTCGCGTCCGATCGATAGATCACCCCGAAGGCATTTTATTATCGCGCCGGCGAACCTTATCCGCAAGAAAAATAATCCGACTCTGTCCGCGCTCGCGTTTACGCGACGAACGGATCTCTCGTTTCCTCGAAGGCGCGACCGGACTCGTGGAAAATTCCCAGCCGGCCACGACCGTGCGCCGGTGTGCTCGAGAGAGAAAAGGAAAATCCTGCGCGCACGATCTCCCGTGACGAGACTGGGAGATTCGACCGCCGGTGTAGAATCGGTGAAAAAACTCACGGGAATCGTGGCCGTCTGGATGAATTCCTTCGATTCCCGGTGTCCCGCTCCCTCCCCCGCGGCAGAGATCGTCGCGCGTTCGATCGCTTAATTCGCGCCTCTCACGGAACATCTACTCGTTCGTTCGCCAGGTCTTATGCAAATCGCGATTGGAAGCGAATGTCTCCGCGGCTCGGCGAGTCGTCGATCGAACGGACTCTCGTACTTTCTGATTTTTACGTTTCGACGAGCCCGGAGAAATATAAATTTCTCCGCGACACCGGTTACTCGATCGCGCGAAGGGAGAAATGAGCGCGCTTCTCGCACGCGATTGCCGTATCCGCTTCGGATCTCCCTGTCCGCGGAATCGAGTCTCATCTCTAGTAACAACCGAATCGATCGACGGAAGCGTGGGTGGACCCGCGAACTGAAAAACAGCGGGGCGAGATACGCGATGATTTTCGGAGCTCTCGCCCGCCGCGAAATCGCGCCCGCTTCCCAAAGGAGGATCGGAGCGAGTCGTTCCGCGGGCCGGGTAGAAAATGGGACCCGCGTTGCGCCGTCGAGGACGCGGTCAGAACAGCAACGCGAAAACGGAAAAAAGAAGAGGAGGACGAAGCTCGTTGCGTGGCGCGGCCGGCTGACGGGACGTCATAAAGTCCCATTCGTGTCGATAAAAACAAGCAGCACGGAATACGTACGTTCGGCTTACTGGGAAAAAGAGCAAGAGGACCGATCGGCGACTCGGCGGCGTTGAGGGGGCGAGGGGCGACGAGCGAGCATCGGGCAGCGATCCAGCTACGAGCCGACCGATCGTTCCGAGGGTCCTGGCTTCCCACTAAATTCGCAATATACGATCCCGGGAAACCAAAACGAAGCAGCTTTCGTGACGTCGAAGGGTGGTACCCCTTCGTAACGATACGATCGAACCTCGGGCTCGGAGCTACAGCTACGGTACACGTTTTAAAGGAGACCGAGATGCCGTCGATATTACCGTGCCTGTCAAAATCCCTTCTTCGCCGGGGTCGTTGCAGAATTTTTACAGGGATCGCGTTCCCTTCGATCCTGCTCTCGTCGTCCGGCCGTTCCTCGACTTTGCTATCGCGCGCCGCGGCTGGGCACGCCTTGCCGAAATCGCTCGGATCGCTCCAATTAAAGCGAACCCGATCGTACCGGTCGAGTCCCGCCGACGTTTATCCGAATTCCGCTTCGCGAATAACTCGGTGAACGACGGGACGAGTTTCTTTTTTTTTTTTCTCTCTCTCGGATCGACCGCATCGATTTCGCAAACAGCGCGCGAGAGAAACGGTGTCGCTCGCTGCCCGAAACGATTCGCAGGTATAGGAGTTTGGTAACGGAACACCTACGACAGGTTAGCGCTGTGGGACACCCGGTTAGTATGTTATTCGACGTTTCGCGCAGCACCTTTCGCCCATTCCGACGAATCCGATCTCGTTGGGGAAGAAAGGCACACAGGCGTATCGCGAACGGCCGTGTGGCATCCGAACCGACCGATTCCCATTCACTCGGACAATTTATGTGACGACGGGTAAACCGGAAATCATGGATTGGATGTCCTCGAAGAGACCCTCTACGCTCCGCGCCTACTCCGGCAACTCTTTTCAACGCTCCCGCGAAGGCTAAGCTATTCCCCGCAGGTACGACCGAAGCCTCGAGGCTGTACTTTGCGTTATTTACTGGCCGAGAATACCATCGAAATTGGGAATGCGCGATATCCTCGGTTTTCGCGCGTCGCTCGGACCGAAAGCGACGCAGCTGGTCTCGGCGATAGGACACCGTCGTAGAACAGAACGAGCTGGAGTAGCGACCGCGGCGTCCGTCGTGGATCCGTTGGATCGTGCGTCGGATCGGGAACGCATCCCCCTTTTACTCGACCGGGACGTCCGCGATCTCCTCGCGGACCGCTTCTCGTCGTTTCGCTCGATCCTCGATCTCCACGCTTCGATCTCTACCCACGATCTATTTCTTTCCTCAGACCCAAGACGATCGGATCGAAGCAATAGAAGCGAGGCGAGTCCGGCAAAAACGCGGTAATTAATTCGTCCAGAAGCAAAGGAAACGACAAAGGAGGAAAAGGGGGAGAGGGGGAGGGGCAGCGAACGACGGGCGCGAAGTAAGTTCGCAGAAAGGCTCGGAGTAATTGTAGTATCTGGCGGACGCAACTTGTCCTTCGGAGGGACAAGTGACGGGCGTCGTTCGAGGGGTTCCGATCGTTGCTCGATCGCGGAGGATGGTAGCAGCCTCTTCTCGTGACGGCCGTGCTTCGATCTGCCGTGGACGACGACGTCCGCCTCGCTCGTCGTTCTCGTCGTTCTCTCGCCGTTCGTCCGATCTTCGATCTCGAGGCGGATCTCCGAGCGCTCCTCTTACACGTTCTTCCATCCTCGCGTCTCGTCTCCGTTCGCCCGGTAGCCCTTAAGGCGCTGTCAACCGGCGCGAGCGACAATGCCCGATGCGAGATAAAACGAGACTCGGCAGCGTGTCCTCCGTGGAAAGATACGTACCACGACTTACGTATTTTCGCGTGTACGCGAGGCCTCGACGACAACGGACCGGATCGGAGATGTACTCGCGCGGGGTGTGCGCAACCAACGTGTCCCCGCGTGTGCCCCCGACAACGCTTATACAATTCCCGATACGATATCTCTATGCACGGCGGACGGAGAACCGGCGTAACGGGATCCAACGTCGCCGTCAGAAAATTCTCCACCCGAAAGTAGTTGCTCGCGACGAACGGAGGTGAAGGAAGGTATTTTCGCGAGGATCGAGGATGCGGTTTCGTCCGAAAGAATTGGAGCAGCCCTGAACGAGCGGGTATACGCGTCTCGCTTATACGTATACCACGTACAGGTGCGAGAGGAGCGAGGTACAAAGAGACAGACGAAGAGCAGCGAGACCAGATCGAAGATCTACCGCTCGGGATACCGGTGTGTCTGCCTACGCTTCGCGAGCGCTTATTTCTCCGATATAATGGTTCCGAGATAGCCTCGACCAAATACGTAAAAGGTAGCAGGCCCCCCTTGCCACGAGGAAGGCTGTTCAAGGATGCTGCGATGCAGCGGGAGCCGCGGCGGCTGTGCTCGCTTCTAACGAGACTCGAATAAACCTTGCCGAATACGAAGCTTTGTCTTCCAGTCCGCGCAGACGGCTAGGACGATCCAAGCACGGTCCCGAAATGAACGGAACGCGCGATCGGGAGCGTTCCGGGCGTGAAGGGGCTGAAAGGCGATCGCGTATATACTTTCTCTAGACCTTGCCGGTCGAAAATCCGCTAGAAGTAGAGGAGAGCCGGATAGCGGCGAGGTGGGTCCGACAAGGCCCCTTCGATGTCACCAAACTCGTTCCACGGTCCACACCGCGGGAGCTCAGCCCACTTTACGACTCGACTCGCTTGCGACGACCACGGAGTTATCCTAATACGAAGCGGCGATCCGAGATTTCTGGGACGCCAACGGCCGTTCTTATATAATGACTGTTCGTAAAATTCGAATTTCATTCTTGCTTGCGTAACATCAGCCGTCCGTCGACCGGGTGCTCTCTATCTGTGCGCGTCAACGCGATATACCCGCCGTGTGCACTTGACGGCGTTTAAACCAAATGCGGAAAAAAAAAAGTAAGGAACGTTTTGCATAACGAGGCGGTACTTTGGCCGCGTAGAAATTCCAAGTCCGTCGCCTATATCTCGCCTTGAGCTCTTTTTCCTTAACCGATAGTAACGACGAGCGCGTCGAAACGAGTTGCGCTCTCCCCGAAAGCTCGGGGCACCTTCGGACTGTAGAATTTCTTACGTTAACCGTTCCGTTCGTCGCGAGTCCTGCGCAACTATCCTCCGCGCGAGCAACAGAAGCCGATAGTCGATTGCGTTTTGTTCACAGAGGCGCGGATAAAATTATGCAAAAGCCTTCGGGATCACCGTGACACGCACGTTTGCGTCGAGCATTTTCGTGAGCGTTCGCCATCGCCGATTTCAGCGGCGAGAGTATACGATACGAGTCCCGAGATAATTGGTCCATCAAATAATACGCGACGCATAAACGTAACACCCCATTTCTCTCTCCCCACCCTGCTGACATCCTTTATGAACTCGAAAGCGCGAGCCTTCGCTTCGTTTTATAGGCGTATACATAATTAATTGCCGTGATCTCCGTCTTCCTTCCACTTTCTACCGTATTTACATATATTCTCGCTTCCTTGGCCATTCCTACGCCGCGCCGTGTCCGATACAGGGAGACCCCATTTGCCCCGGCTGACTTTTTCTTCCCTCGTCGCCTGTGCGCGGCATTTTAAGGATCACCGGCCTCGATCGAAGCCTCGCGTCAAAACTATCCTTTCCCTTCGCCGCTCGACACGTCCGCGCTCGCCGACGGCGAGAGGATTTTCTCGTAACGTCGGGGCTACTTTCCACGGCCGCCCTCTCCGCCGCGCATCCTCGGGTCACCCGCAAACACACCCGGAGAAACCTACAATCATCCAGATGGCGGCTGTCTGCCCATGGAACGGTCCGAGACGGCGAGGTTTTAACGTCCCCATTTTACGACCCTTTAAAATACCATCGTCGCTGCGGCTACCGGCCTCTCTCTTAATTATTTTACGAGAATTCCGACGACAATGCTCGGTGGCAAAAACAAGCGGTAACACTCCGTCTACCGTTCGCCTCGCAAGCCATGGAGATTACGAGCGCGGCGTCGAGTCTCGTTCGGCCACGGTTCCCTCTCGCACAATTTTCAAAGTTAACCGGGAGTATCGTCGAGAGCGTACGGGACCGCGATAACAAACTTCAGGGTGGCCGCGCCTCCGCGTATCAAGATATCCTTCCACTTGGTAGAGATGCTAACGAAACGTGCTGGACGGTGGCGCGAAACATCTTAGCCGCGGTTCGGGCCTCGACGTCGACGGCAAAGCGCACCGTATCGCTACTTTCTCTACGGTTGTCGTTGCTGAAATTTTACGACGAAACACCGTACACGTGATCCCGCGAAGGAACGACGGGACGACGAATCACCCATGAATAATGCATTGACCTCACGGTATCGAGAAATAAAAATCATCGAGCGCGGCTCTGTTGCGCGAGGTCAACGTCCGGCAGAAAATTAATAATTTTTCGGGTTTCGCCTCGATCGACCAAAATACGTGCCATTAATCAGACTGACGTCTTCGATAAGTTTCGCCGGCGAGGCATAATTCTTCGCCCGTCCACCTATTCGCGGCGAGGTGACGCCCAACTATCGCTGCCCGTTCCGAGATGCCGGCGTAAATTAAGTTACGCTCGATGATACGATACGCGCACCGCTAGAAAAATATTTTCGACGTCTAGCGCGCGTCTACGATTAATTGATTCAAATTCTAACCCGTTTCCCGTGTTCGACGGTATTAGCATAGCAATATGTTTGTTCGTAAATTAGGCGACTCGGAAGCGTATCGAGGAGGGAAGATGAACCGAAAGACGACTGGCGAGCGAAAAGAGGGGAGAACGGGGTGGGCGAGGAGAACGAGACGGAATGCCCGGGCAACGTAGGAGAGAAACAAATAGGGTCCGGCCCAATTAGGAATTTATTTATGCGCCTGCGGGCATATTAAACGAGCGAAAATATGAAGGCAAAGAAACAGAAAAGGGGGTTAGAGGAAAGCCGCGGGAACGTGTCCACCGGATTCGAGGCAGGCGATCGTAGATACACGTCGCGCTTATAAAGACCGTAGCGGGTCCTCGTTAACGAACTGCCAGCCCGGTTAAACATAAATTGCAGCTTTGAGTCGTCCCTCTGCTGGCGCGTCCTGGCCGCGCTGCGCGTGCAGCTAAATCCGCGCCAGCCGGTTCGCAATTTCATCGCCGCGAAACGGTCCCCGCGTGACGACGTCTCTGAAAATCAACCGGATCAATTATTACGCCTCTCGATCCCGATCGTTCGACTCTCTCTCTCTCCTCGCATCGAACGGTCCCTTCTTTTTCCTTTTCAGCTCAACCAAAGTGTCGGAGTTTCGCGAGGCGGTAGGAAAGTTGATAGCGGTTTTCTCAAATAAATCGTAGATAAGCCGCGAGCTACTCGCGGGGGTCACACGTTCGACGCGTCGGAAAGGAGAGACACCTTTCCACCGTGACTGACAGGGAGCTCCTCCTTTTGTCACGGCTGATGGCAAAAGGGAGTGAGGAGCGGAGCGCGGCAGCGAGAAAAGACGGACGGACAATGTCGCCTCGTTTATCAGGCCGGTATTGTGGGAGCATCGTTGCCCTTCTCGACACCCCCTTTGTTGGTTACATCCAGACTCCGAGACCCGACTACTCAATCCTTTCTTTCATTCCACTCTCTCCGACTCCTTTTCTTCTTTTCTTATCTCGCTCCCCCTAATCGGCGAGAACTTGGAAAGAAGTCGCGAATGAAAGGGAGAAAAGGTAGGTGACGCGTACAACGGAGCCCGCGTGTCCTCGTTCCGCGTTCTTTAAGAAGCGATTGTACTTGGAAAAAGAAGAAGAATCGTTCCGCGTTATCTGAAAAACGAATCGGTACACCGTGTATCGCATAGCGATTACCGTCGATTACAATGCAGCGTCAACAAAACGTACTCGCGCGTACGAATCTAAGGAGCGAAGGCGATTCCCCTAGCAAATTGCTCGACGAGCTCCGGAGGAACGATGCGGAGGAGCGAGAAGGAGCAAGAGAACGAGGGATGAAAGCAGAATCGCGATTTAACATCGGTGCACGGGGAACATCCTGTTGCAGTGGGACCGTGGTGTACCTACTCGGAGTGTTACATAATTTAGCGACCTGTACGTCGCATAAGTTAGAGGTTCGCTCGAAACGGTGCGACTATAATTTCATCTCGAGTGGTTATATCTCAAAGCTTAGCCCCGACCGAGCGTTCAAAATAGTAGTACAACCGATTGCTTTTAAGGAAGAACACCTTTCGGTACAGGCCGGTCGCGTCGATTCCTTCCTTCCCTTGCACCCGTTCCCTTCGTCTATCGCATCGACACGTTCGAACCAGATAGGGGGGCGGAGGGACAAAGTTGCTCCATCGAAGTTGATTAAGGGCGCGAAGAAGCGGATGGAAAATATCGTTGCGCGACGGGTAGGACGATCAGACGAGACACGTTTCCTCCCTAACGGTTACCTTTCCTCGGGATGCGTTTCATTAGGACGGGTGGCGAACGGGATTAGTCGACGCCGAGTCGCGGCGTTCGTTATCATTAATGTTAATGTTCTATGAGCTCGCTTATATACGCGGAGCATGTTTCATTTGCGTATAATTGAGAAGAGCTTAGACGGCTAGAATTTTTATTCAGCTGTACGGCGCGGAGGTCGGCGCGCGAGACGACATTATTCCCGCGGAGATAAGGGAATGGTATTTTTTCCGGAGCATTAGAATATTTCATTTTTCATACGGTACCGAGCCCGTTAATCTCTCGACTTATCCGCTTCTGTATTGTGCCGTCTCCTCCGGCTAAGTTACGATTCGCGCTAATTACCGCGAGAAGTATTTACACGCGAGCACGTGAAGCGAGCCGTCCGATTGTTAAACAGGTGTGCAGACGCGCGCAATAATATCGTACGGCTATCTGATCGAGGAGCTAATTTATAACCATCAGAGCGCGAGTAATGGATTGATAAACAAGATCCGTGTCTGTTAACGGGATCCTCGTGGTCGCGTGAAAAGAACCCGGCCCATCGGGATCCAGAAAAGGGTACCCCGGAACCGTGTCTTAAGCTTCCAAAAAGCTATCGAGCGGCGATTGGATATCGAGCTGGCGTCCATGCGTCGTCGTAGATCTCGACGACGTAAGTCACTAGAAAACGGGCCGTGTCGGATACCGTGGCCCGTCCCTCTGATCGCTCCGCCACGGGATTCGCGTACACCGGCGAACCCGTTTTCGGATACTCGGTTGCCGCGTTAAAACGTAATAATTTAGGCCCGTGAATGCCAGCGACTCGTAAAGACGTCTTCCCCGGGCGTTTAACTTGCTTTTAATGATTTCGAGGCGTGGACAGGCTCGATCCGGATTTCGAATGGCGCGCCGGACGAGGAAATTAGCCGCGCCGAAACGGTGCCGACCGCTATTCAACCCCTGTTACCAGCTCCGCGTATGCACGCGCGAATCGCGATTCCGCGTTCGCGGGGAGAACAAAGTATCTAGGAGACGAACGCGCGTAACCGAATGCAGCTAGACAGGAGGCGACATTTACGGCCGCGATATTATTAGTCGGACGGGACGATTCCGAAAACGCTCGCTGCAAATCAAATCTTTACAACCTGCAGTCGCACTTTCCTGAAACGACCTAGCAGAGAGACGTCACCGCCACATCACGGATCCATTCACCGTTTCGTTCCGCGTTACTTTCCTCGGCTTGACCGTGCCGGCAAATCACGGCCATAAAGCTCGACGGGAAAAGGAAAGGCGAGCGAGCGAGCGTAGTAAACGGCGCGCAAGGGATTCACGCTAACGTAACGGGAGGGTTTCTCCTGTGCGGGTACCTGTCGCAGTTACGGTCGGGACAAAACGCCGCCGGATGCTCACATCTGGTCGGCACGTGGGTTTTCCTCAGGTGTTCGTCCCCGAAAACATTTTCATTTTGACGACCACCTGACCAACCCCCCTCGGCGAGCATCCACCCTCGTTTACCCCTGCGTAGCGACCGGTGGATCTCAGGTGCGAGACGAGTCCGCAACATGTGTTTCGTATTAGCAGCGTAGGACCTTCGGCTGCCGGCCATTAAACGTGCCTTGCCCCGCCGGATGAATCGTGGGAAAGCGCACGAGGGATACTTGCATCTGGTTTAAATCGTTTTATTGGCATCGGCAAGTTACTTCCGAACGGAGCCGAGGCGGAATGAACGCGAGCCGCACGGGGACCCGTGTCGACGGCCGGAAACGCCCTCGTCCTGTGTTCAGGGAAAATATTTTCCACGCAATTACGCTTTCTAATCGCCGACGCGTTTCTCCACCTTTTTTTTTCTCCACGGCGAAAAGAACGCGCACCGGTACACGTTTTTAATCGGCCTTTATCGCATTATGGAAATGGGCAAACGCGTTTTTATCGCACGAATGTTGCGTGTACGTAGTTGTCGTTGTACCTATTCGATTAGCGGAGTAACCTGAAAAACTAATGAACGCATAAATTCAGCGGCGCATCGATTTTTTTGCCTGCGCATTTCCACGCCAATTTCCCCTGTGCCGTTAGACGTTGGATATAACAGGGCCAACACAGTTTTCCTAACGGCAATCAAAGTGGTTGTACCGAAATTTCAATAATTCAAGCCCCCTTTATTCGAATCGAAATTGCTTCGAAGGAGCTAAGCGTAAAGAAGCTGGGGGGTGGCGCAGCCTCGGCCGGTCGCGACAACGTTTCTACCACGAACATGATACGTATTTAGGATCCCGGATAAGTCGAATATTTCTAAGAAGTTCGAAGCACGTTAATCGCGTTAACGATCCATGTTTACCCCGCGTGGGCCAGGGTGACGGGAAACTGCTCCGTAAGCTGCCAGAGGCTTAAGCGATAATTGTTTTAGCTTGCACAGTTAAAGTTTCATCAGAACTCCGGGAGCAAGCAGATATTAGCCATCGTCGTCTTCGTTTCCCTCCGATTCTCCCTCGGTTACGCCACCGCGCGAAGAGGAAGCCGCGGCTAAAACGAAAGCGCCGGCTAATGCGTTTGCGTTCGCCATCGAATCTCGACTTTGATCGCCGAGCCCCGAACTTTCAAACTCCGGCTTTTATTAGTTTTAAACACGCGTTAAATAAAACGGGGCTAAGCCGGCCCCTAAGATCGGTGGCGGTTTAGAAACGTAAACGTTCCTCAGGACGAAGCGTGGCAAGGGCGAGACCCTCGTCGGATCCCTTTCCCGTTCCGGGGGAGGGATTTCGTCGAAAGCGCAAGATTTCCGTGAGCCCCGTAAGACGGGGGAGACGGTGTAGTAAATTGT
Organism: Holcopasites calliopsidis; assembly: GCA_023838395.1. Lineage (NCBI taxonomy): Eukaryota > Metazoa > Arthropoda > Insecta > Hymenoptera > Apidae > Holcopasites > Holcopasites calliopsidis. The sequence goes on from JALHAQ010000011.1 coordinate 2,067,302, forward strand.
AGGTAAATCAAGAGATAGTAGCCACTTGGTAAATTACCCTGGCGAGATGATGCCCTTTCTTCCTGCCCTTTCTTCGCGTCGTCCGTCAGATCGATCGGAAACGCGCGTACGTGCACGCTCAACGTTCGGACTCGCAACGCTTCTCCCGATAACGCGACTCTCTACGAACGACAAGAGCGCGAGAACTTAATGGGCGTCGTTCCGAGGGAGATTGTGATTCCGAAGGAAATGAGCCTTTATTCCGAAGAGAAAGAATACTCTTTTCCGGAAGAGAGTAGCTCATTCGTAGCGGATCGACCCCTCCGCGTTTAATTAGGCAGCCACTTTTTCAAGGTGGTCCCCAGGAGAGCGAGAGGAATCACGAGGCGAGACCGGAGTCGCTCTCCGTCTCGGAAAAGTCCTTCGCCGGGTGGCGCCCGGACCCTCTCAATCAGTGCACGGATTACGCTTTTAATTCATTTTTTTAACTAACTCGACCGTGTCCGACGGACCGCCGAATCGACTTGCAATTCCCCGGAATTTCGCGAACGATCGCAATGCTGAAATGTTTTTCAGGCGAATTGGACTTTGCTCTACATCGGGGGCATCGTTGCTTATCAAACCGCACCCTTCTCCCTCGGCTACGAGGTTTCCGTCGCTCGTGCCGAATCTTGTCTCGGTCCATTCCCTTCCTCCCTTCGTTATTTGGTGAATGAACGGGCAATAAACGTAAACCGTGTTCTATTAAGTGAGGCACGTTTAAAAAGATCGCCAAGGCATGTACGAGCGGTCGGGCTTTTCTTTTCCTTTCAGCTCTCGTTGGCCCCCGCGCGCTTTTCCTTCTCGCATTCTGGATCACGCAAGGGCAGGGAGAGCGAACGATACGGTGGAGCGCGTGGATGTAGGATCCGAGTTCGGTTCTCGAGAGGAGCCGGGGAAGGGGGTGGGTAGTTTAGACGAAGGCGTAGGGTAGGCTTCGCGCGGATAGTAATATTCTTGAACCCCCAAGAGAAGGCTTACTGCAATAACCCCCGCGGCTCAAACTCAAAACCCACCGTTCACTCTATGTATCTCTTTTAACCCCCCCTGGTTCCTGCCTCTTCTCGTTTCCCTTTGCCCCGGCTGCTCCACCCCCTACACGTCCCCGACTCGCTATAAATCTTGGCCACCTTTAAAGCGAAAGGCCGGGACACGCGGTATCATCCTGGAATCGGAAAAACTGCCGTAAGAGCTCGTCGTCGCCCTCCCAATATCGAATCAACTGCGTCGTTCGCGAAACCGAGCAAACCGAAACGACGGCACGCGGGATTTGAATGGGCCCGCCTCACCGATATCATCTCGGATTCCTCTTACAAACGTTCGATCCCATCGTGAATAATTAATAACTGTTATCCGTGCCGTGTGACGACGGAACGGCTCGCGACTCGACGATCCCCTGTGCCGAATTTCCTACACCCCGTAACACTTATTAGTAACCGCGGCTGGCTTCCTAACAGCTCTGTCATTAGAATATTTCGGTGAAATTCCGGGGACGAACACGATCGCGCGCGATGCCGCGTTGCACGGGTTTCGGGGACGAGAGGGCTTTCTATGCCTCTCGCAAACGCGACTCCTCCTCGAAATTAGTAGGAGCTGATCGAGGGGTAGAAAAAAAATTGGTGGCAATAAAAATAAATTACATGCATCGTAACGCCCGGTAGTACCGACGGGAGAGCTCGCAGGCATCCATCCCGCTTGCATACTTCGGGTCCTGATTAAAATTGGGGTGCGGCGGGAGAGAAGCGATCGGTTAGCCCCGGGCATCGCGTCGCTCCTTTCCTACGGCCGACTTCTTTCCTCTCTCTCCCTTCTCTTACAGTCTCGCATGTCTTTTTATCTCGTTTCGCCCTGCCGAGCATCGCGTAGAACCGCACAGTTCCAACTCCTCGTCAAGCCGTTTGTCCGCTCTTCAACGTCGTGGCCGATACGTACATTGTCACCGGTTATGATTCGTTCGATCGGGCAACGGAAGCTCCCGTTTCGAGTTGTCGGCAAATCGAGCGGCACGAGTTGGAAGGGTGGCGAGGAACGATAACAGCATCCTGTTACACCCGTCTGCGAATCTTCTTTCTTTTCGAGAAAAGGAGAATCAGAGGAAGCGAGAGGCGATCGGACGCGGCCAGAGAAATTGTTAGGAGAGAGGTGAGGATAGTCGAAGCGCGCGTAGGCGTAAGATACTAGATTCTCGGCGAGTAAACGTAAGAGGAGCGCGGCACCGACGTCGTTTCATGTACAGTTTTCGCATTTATTTAAAGCGCAAGGACACCTAGTCGAGTCCTGGCTTTGCAGTCCGGTCGCAAAGCGGCGAGATATGCGTCCTCGCGCGCGTAATCGAGGCGCGAGGCTAGAACGGGTCGGTAATGGAAAGTCAGCTAACGGCCGCGGTCGGACTCTGCGAGAAATGCCGCCGTTCGTTACGAGCCGCAGCGACGGATCCAACGCCGCCGACTGTTAATCATCGACAGCGACGCAACGCGATCGCGTTAATCGTCACGGCTCGCGGTCCGTTTCGCGCCCGAAATCGGTCCGCGGGCAGGCACACAGTCCCGCGTCCGTCGAGCCGGAACAGCCGAGAGCGTTGTAAAGCGGAGGAGCCGCGACGGGCAATAACTCGATGGCAAGCGATGTCCAGGTACAAAAGCGGTAGGTAAGCCACAGATTACGGGACGCCCGGCTCGTTGTCGAACGATCGCGTGCACCTCTGCGCCAAGTGCGCTCGTGTACACGCGTGGGCGTCTACCGGTTTGTTTGTAAACCACACCTCTCTCTCTCTCTCTCTCTCTCTCTCTCTCTCTCTCTCTCTCTCTCTCTCTCTCCCTTCCTCGATCAAACTCATTTCCATTACCTTCGGAGATCCGATTCTCGGATCGTTCGAGGATTAAGATTAAGGAGCGAGAGAAACTCGCTCGACGGAAGGACGTGGCCCGATAAATCAAGAATAAAGATTCCGCAAGGAAAAATGCTGAGACATCTCCGTTTGTCGGGCTGTACAGGGAGCAGATAAGAAAGTGGTTAAAAAGCGGTAGAAAGCGTAGAGAAGTATCATCCGGCGGGGAAGACGACTCTCCGTAGCGGTTATCGCGAACGAAGTGGACCCCGTCGAAAGGCTAGCTATACGGTTATATTAATGGTTTGTCCGCGACATAAATACTTTACGTAAAGGTATTATCGATCGATAAATCGGTGCCTACACGCGCTGTCTTCTCGTGTCCCGTTCTATCGGCCGATCCACCAATCGTCGATCATTGATTCTACCGTGTGTACCGTGCGAGAGATAGCAAATACCGCCGACACCCAGTTCCGGCGCTTCCTTTCGCCGTAGCCCGGCACGAATTTTCATCGTTCGCTTGTCGCGCGAGGGGCCCGTAGGCGAGATCGATTTCTTCGCGAAGCGATCAGGAGGTTTAAGTCCACCGGCACGGGACACGCCGCTCTTCCCGGGGCTGAACGTGCGTGCTCGCGGCGCATTCTCGTTATAATTGCACGTCGGCCGGCTGAAACGCGATCTGGATCGCGTGACCGTCCGCCTGTTGGAGTTGACGACACTCAGGATGATACTTGGGACGACGTTGGGTGTCGGTTCGGTAGCAGAGCCGGATTCTTCTCCGGAGCCCACCGTCGTTAATAGCTACCGCCACTAATGGGACCGCAGTTTCTCGCGAGTCTGCCGGGTGACGCGAGCTCTCGTTGATTAATTAGCCTCGACTTCTGTTTCCTGTTCGTGTACGCGTCGCTTCTTCGTCGATCCGTGCGGAGGGGGAAAAGAAAGAGATTCTTCGCGCAAAAGAAACGCCTCGCGAAACGTAAGAGCTCTGTCAATTACCTGTGGACGAAGGGCGTAATAATCCGATGTACGATGCGAACGCTTAAAGCGGATATTCCTAAAGCCGGCGCGACATCGAGGCAAAGCCGAGGCACAGACACACGCGAAAGTGTTAATGCCTTCCTTGGCAAAGCATCGACTCGGTCGCAACGAGGTTACCAGCCAGCCACGCTATTATCCCGAGAATTACGTGGAATCCTAAATAGAGGCGCATCCGCGTGCCGCTATCAGGCAGGCTGATTAGCATCGGCAGGCAAACAGACACCCCGTGGAAGCACGCGCAAGGTCGGCATACCTACTCTCACCGGCGTCGAAAGTGCAGAGGGGGTTTGCTTCCAGCCGCCCGCGCCCTCAGGATGGGTGTTGCGCGTAGAACACGGCATAAATATGTAAGAGCCACCCCCGTTGGCCCCCTTCGGTGCCCCGTCCTCTTCTTCCTGTTTCGCCTCCATCCCCACTGGTCCTCTCCTTCCCCAGACCTTGCGCAACCCCCCTGAGAGAGAGAGAGAGAGAGAGAGCGTAGGTGACGTCAGAGAGCCCACGTCACGAGTTGCGTGCAACGTCAATGATCGAAGCCAGCTGGGACGAACGGTGTCGGGGGCGAAATCGCGGAAACAACGACTTCGCCGGCTCTTCTGACCGCTCCGCGTGTCCGGTAGGGCACACCGTCCCCGTGCAGTTTGCTTTTGATACCCTCGGATCTGATATCCGAGAGTTACCAGCTTCACACGGTGCCATCGACTGTGCTAACGTCTTACAATAGTTGGCGCAGAAATGGGAAGGGGCACGGATTTGGACCAGCTGATATACTCTGCTTCCGATCGGGGGCGGTTTCGTACCATCCGCTTGAATGGTGAGGAGGAAAGGAACAGGACGCGGCAAGGCAAGGTGCTCATTGTGATGAAGCATGAGTCTGACCTACTCGGGTAGTGGGGCAGGTCGCAGCGGATGATACATACATATTTATGTCGTGCACCGCGTACTACCACCGCCGGCACCACCATCGCCCCGCCGCTTCTACCAACCCCTCCGTCTCTCCTTCTCTTTCGCGCCAAACTCTCACTCTCGCCTCGCCACCTTTTCTCTTTCCCTCTTCTTCGCGTCGCGTCTCGCGCTCGACGTTCGCCGCTACCCCCTTATGCTTTCCAGGGTGGAGGGCCAGGTAGGAAAGCCAGGGTGCCATTGGCCTTCGCTCGGTCCGGATTGCTAATCAGGACGCGAAGGTGCGCATCCCGAGCACGCGCCGTTTCCACGTTCTCGTTGAAAAGCGCCACGAGGATGCCACGTGAGACGAAAGCGTGAGGATTCCTCGCGAAAGTGGAACGTTTCCGGTCCGTTCTCGCGCTACCCGCCGCGCCGGCGACCTTTCACGGTTGCCCGAACTTTCGCCACGCGACGCGCGCGAATAGTTTCTCGAATCGACAACGGCTACGCCATCCGATGCTTCGGAATCGGCCCGACATTCCGATTAATCGTCGATCCGCTCGGGCACGACGGTAATCCACGATTCTTGCGCGGCGAACGAGCGAAGCGGACCGGTGACAAAGGTTGCGAAACGATCGCAGCTGCGGGGGGGGGGGGCACCGCTGACACTGGTCGATCTTCGGGTGATAGACAGCCGCCGCGTCATTTGCATATTCGATGATGCACGCGCGAGCTTCCATGGACAGGCGAGAACGATTATCATGCGCCGTGGACGCCGGTGCATCGCGGCAGAACAAAAAGATTGTCACCTCGTGACAGAAACACGAGATCCTTCTCGCGATCTTCGCTTTACGCACCGTCACGCTATTATTGACGAGACCGTCTTCTTTTTTTCTCTTTATTTTATCGCGTACACGCTGCAATTATCCTACACCCGATTCACTATTTCCCCGTAAAAATCGTTGACTTTACGCTCTCGCCCTGAATATACCAGAGAGGCGCAGAAGAATAATCACTTCGCCTAATGCGACGGTCGTTCGATTCGAGGATCGAAATGACGGTAGTTGCGGTAATCATAGCAGCGTTAATCGACGATAATGAAAGCCTGGTGGGAATTCGTATCAATTTGTGAAACACATCGACACGCGCGTATATACGGGCATCGACGTAGCTCTCGAAGGGACCATGGAAAAAAAAGAAGACAGCTACGACGGTGTACAGGGTGGAGGAGATGGCAGGAGGGAGGAGGCGTGCGCGTCGTCACGGATTACCCAGGATGCGCGTGTCTTCCCCTGCGTCCATCCCGATGGAGATCGCCTAAGAAAAAAACACGTACTGCCGGTTATATAAAGGTTCGTGCTTACGCCGCGTACCTGGCAATGAAATCCCCTGGATTCGTTCCGAGATCGACCGATAAGGATCCACCGCCGCGATTAAACATTTTCCACGACGTACGAATGAAGCGCGAGAGAATAAACGCTCGAGCGAACTGTTGCGCGGAAACTTGCTTTCGGAAACGCGGGAGAAGTTTTCACGTGTACATTAGACGGAAGTTCTGTCCTCCCCGGCGACACGGCCGCGATACGTTCGAAGTGGCGTGTTACCGGGTCGAGGGTCTCCGCAAGTACTGGTTAATTAAGAGGCGGGTCGTAGAGTAAAGACGAAATATTGGCGAAGGGCTCTCAGGCCGCGCGTTAGTTGAACCGGCATCGTAATCACGATCGCCTTAGAGACGGCACGAGCATCGAGAAATCCGTCCATCGTAATTAGCCACCGTGGCAATTAGTTACGCAGCTCGATGCCCGCAGAAGAGAAACGCGTAAACGGGACTCGCGTACGTTCTACGCGCTTTCGAAAGCGCTGACACCCGTCGAAACCGCCCTCGAGCATCCGGAGATCCCGCGCGGTTCATCGGGTACAATTGAACTCCGAAGATTTTGCGTATTCCCCGCGGAGCCTCTAATAACGCCGAGATTCGGCGCGGCGGAGTTAAGTAGCCCGGCGGGAGAAAGAAGAGTAAAGGGCGCGGGCACGATCCCATCGAAGCTTCGTGACTAGTCACACACGATTTCCTTGACGGATCGAACGGCGCTCGAAATTTCCAACTCTCACCTGCGCACGACTCGTAGCCGAGCTTCCGCTTTTTGTCTGAACGGAGAAAAATATTTCGCGCAGAACTTCATACGGCCGGGACGAGTATTTTTGCTAAGCACCCTTCTATCGAACAACGGAGCGGCGGTGGGTTAGCGCGCGGAGTTTCCCTCGAAGCTCGAGACCGTAGTCGCGGCGAGAGGCAGAGCGAGGCTACGACGGGGGTGGAGCGTGAAGAACTCGAACCGAGTAAAGCGCTCGGCTGCAATTTTTCTCGCTACATACGTGACGGGAGTAGAAACGAGCTGAGAAGGAAGCGGGCGCGGAATCGGAGGGAAAAGTCGCTCGCGCATTTTCGTCCGTCGCGATGATGACCAGCCGGATGGAAGCGGGATTATTCGCGGACGATTTTTTCAGCTTACCAAACCTATGCGTCGATCTCTATTTTTCGACGCGGGGGCGACGTTTCCTTAAAATCTGCATCCGCGCGAAATCCTCAAGCACGGGAGGGGAATATATCGTGGGTTGACCTGGCGTACCCTTATCTTTCTACAAAGAAGCGGCAGTCGTACGGGAGAAGAGAATGTCGCGACATACGGGAGGAGAGATTTGTTAAATCTCGAACGGACGGCGTTACGCGTTCGGGAAGATGAAAAAGGGACGGATCTCGGTGAAGAGTGGCGTCAGGAGTAAATCAGACGCTATCGGAATTCGCATTAGATCGGCAAGCCTGATTCGCATTGACACGTATCGTGCCTCTGGGGCGGAAAATATGATTGCTTCGTCTCCGTTGTCTAGATGGGTAAGCATCGGGGAACAAGAGGTTGGGATTAATGCCACCCTCGGGGATCCACGTGGCTTTTCCACCTTCGCCGCGTCTACTCTCCCGCTCGCATTTCTTCTCGTACTTTTACGCCCCGTGCCTGTTAAGATCCGCGCACCTTTTACGAAGATTAGTTCACCCCCTACAAATGAAATTGCTCCCAGTTATTATGGACTACCGCTGAAATTGCTACTGAAAAAATGTTCACCGCTAACGACGGGACCCGCTTGTAAAACGGACGGCCGACCGTGAGACCGTTCCGCCAATGTTAAATGAAATCAATCCGGCACGCACTATCTTGTACATCGATTGCGCACAGTTTGACCTAAGATACCCTCCCAATGGTTGCCCCCCGACTAATCTGTTGGCAAAATAGCGCCGGCACGCCGATAACGAAGGCGCGCGCGATTTATATTAAAAGTTGGCCGATCGATCGGGCATCGGCTCGGAGTGGAAGCGACGGAAAGTTATCAGAATCGATAAAAAGTGTGGCAATAAGCTATCGATACGGTACGCTAGGCCGTTTTATTGTGTCACGTGCAAAGCTACGCCGACCGACCCCTCCGCGCCTATATATCAGTCGCGTCAGAGGGGAGACGTCGATATCCCTCGATCAATCATTAATAAGGCCTGAAACCCCAAATACATAAGGCGGGCTGGATAGACGTGCTCTCGAATACCCTGCGAGAAAAATGTATCGGCAACTGCTTCGTACGTCGCTGCGGCCGTCTCCGCGAATCGATGGAATTATATATTTTTCCAGCGTGATTTTTTATCCCCGTTTCCACGGACCGTCAGGATTCGAATCCGGACACGAACCCGCTTCGCCGCGGGGTGGTGACTTTACTCTCCCAGGATTTATACCCGGCGAGCATCGTGACACGATTTTCAACTTACCCGTCGAACCATGCCATTCTTAAACAATCTGTCCCTTTTAAAGCGACCAGTCGATCACCTTGCCTCGCGTGTCTCTGCTCGTTTCACGTTGGCCAACGAAATACAGAGTATCATTCGCCCGTGTCTGCGGAACAGGCTTCGATGTTCAAATTTTTGTTTAGCCACGCGCATTTCTCCCGCTACCCTTGGCGTTTCCCAGCGAAACCCCAAAGGGACGTACGGGGGCTGGTTAGAATTCAGGAACGAGTAGATATCGAGTTGCGGTTTAAACCTCGTCGTTTCTCCCTTCCTTGGCTGTTCTCGATCGGCAACGACCCCATCGCGAAGTCGGGATTCAGCAGGCTGATCAGCAGAAACGCGCGCAGCCCTTGCCTTCACTTGCACTCACGAGAGCCACCCTCGATGTCTTTACAGTCGATGACTACCCTCTTGTTTCGTGAAACGGGGAGGGCGGGGGGGTGAACGGTGACAGCCGAAACCAGAAATTCGCTTTTTGACACGGGGATCCTCTCGCTTAACCCCGAAGGAACTCGAGGATCTGGCTTGACGATAAAAACCCGAGGAGGAGCGGCCACGTATTATCGGGGAGGATGGCACGGTATCGACGTTTAAGATGGCCCATCGCGCTGTCGCGCACGGGGAAGAATGGTGCGCGGCGCGCGGAAGCAAAGTCACACCTGATAGGCACGACTATAAACTTCCCCGCGGAAGACAAACGGGCGTTCGATGCTGCGAGGCCGAGCGTTGCATCATTGATGCGGTCTATTCCCCGAACGACGCTATATCCACCGCTAAGGTCGTGGTTTATCTGGCAATAACTGTAAAATATCTGCGACACCGATGCGCCGTGTCGCGTCTGATTGCCGCGAACCGTTGCACCGCGATAAATCTCTTCTTCTCCTGTGGGCGCCTCCGTAATTCGGGCGTTACGGACTCTCGCTTTCGCGATTGGAAATTGTCAGCGGAATCGTCTCGCCCTCGAGGGAGGGCGCGAATCCAGCCGACACGGAGAGCCGGTCGAGGAAGAAAGGAGCGCGGAGACCCCGTGGCAGCCCTATAAGGGCCAGACGGCGGCTATAAGGCCCATTGGGCAGTAACAATGCGGCTCGGCCTCGGCACCGCGGTGTCTCGTAAATATAAATGATGCCGCGACGCGGTTATGGCCGTGCTACCGTGTGCGGCCCTTCTTCCTTCTCGATGCGCGGTACGAACATAAAACGCACGACGCGTAGACCGGCTTCTTTCACGCTTCCCTCCCGTTATCTCCTCCACTTGGCCGCTTCGATTCCTCTTGCCTCCCGTGGAAGTCACGGGGTCAGATCGAAAGACGGGCCGCTATCAAACGGTTACAGAGATGGAGGGATCGCTCTCGACTTTTGCTCCGCTCGGAGGAGACGCGACGCGAAAGTAGAGGCCGGCAAGGAGGAGCAGGGTGCAAGGGAGAGGCGGAGGTGGAGGTTAAAAGTGGAGTTAGAATGCAGTTGTAGGTAAAGAGGAAAAGGGGTGGAGAGGGAGATAAGGTGGAAGGTGCTGGGAGGCGGAGAAGAAAGATCGAGGACAAGGGCGAAGGGAAAAGGGGGCGGGGACGGTCCATTAGGCGGTATCGGGACCATCGCACGGTAGCACCAACGCTCTCTGCATCTCAATGCTCTCGCCCCTAGTCGAACGCGAGACGAGTCGAGGGCGAGGGCCGGACGGAGGCGATTTTCGGCCTTCGCTGACCGCTGCTGCGTTCGGCCGTGTCTCGCCTCGAGGAATCGACACCCGAAAGAAAAAGCCGACCACGTCCTACGCTCGGCCCTGCGAGTTGCCCAACACCGGTAGCCTACGGCGCTCCCTTCCGACCAAGCCCTCCCTTGCAACCTGTCCAGTAGTCGCGCGGTGCGATCAACCGATTTCGTTCCGATTTCGCTCCAACCTCGGTCGGGTCGGCGTTGTTCGGAAATTGTGCAACGCCCGCGTCGTGTTGGCCACCGAGGGAACGAAGATACCACACCGCGCGCGGCTACCGTAACAATTTAGCCTTTACGCGTATACATCTGGGCCGCTATCGGACGGTCGCGGCAGTATCTCAATTTAAAAAATCCATTAGCGGCGTGTCCGTGGGGAACGAGCGGGCCAAAGGAACGAGCCACCGCCGTGGCAGGCCAAAGCCACGGTCACGCCGATGGGCAGCCTCGATCGATTTACGGAGAGTTCAAGCGGTGGAGTCGTCCTGGCTTCCGCCGACGAAAAGTAAATCGCGGCCAGCGAGTCAAACGTATCTCTGCGAATGAATTGCAGCGAAAGCCTCGTTTTGTTCGCTCGCCGTCAGGGAAGCGTGGACGCGTTTATACGGTTATCGCGCGGAGTCCTTTATTCCTTGATTTAAAAGTAGCGAGAGACGGCGAAACGTCGAACAGCCACGCGAGCCTCCACCCCGTCTGATAACGTGAGGAGCCGGCGATTCGATTAATCGACGGGGAACGACACGCGATCGCGAGGAGTCCGTAGGAATCCCGAGGAAAAGATAAATAAACGCGTAGCGTGGTACGCGAGCGTTCGCCTGCGAATTCCGTGGCGAGTAATCGACGGCTACCCGTGGAGGAACGGCGCAGGGTAATCGAGACGAATGTACCAGCGTGATAAAGTGAAACGGCGTCGCCGTTTAATTGGAGCTTCTGACGCGTTTCTGGCATTAAGTATGATGTTGCGTTGAGTTCAATTAAAATGGAAATCGGGGACAGTCGTGGTCCGTTTTCTTCGTCCCTTCTGCCTTCGCTCTTCTTTCATCCACGGATCTTCCGCACACGTACGAAACGGCCGGTTGTTTTCGCTCGTAGATACTCATCCTTCCAGCCTGTTCCCTCCACCGCTTTTCGTTGCTGACATCCTTAAAAGTGTGTGTGAGAGAGAGAGAGAGGGAGGGAATCCCTATCGACTCGTCCGTCCTCGTTCCTGTTTCGTCTCGGACGGTCGAGCCGCGGACTCCGTGGTACCATTCGTGTGTCTCGATCTGAAAATAGTTCGGTGCTCGTCGGGGCCCCTAATGAACCCGAGATTAGAAGTCAGCCCCGGCTTCGAACGGTAGATACCGGGCGCAATTAACACTGAAATATCATCGGTGTGGGTCCGTTAGGGACGGTACACGACGCAGCGCGTCTCAGGTGGGGCTTCGAACGAGAAACAGGGATCGTAGCTCGAGACAGGGGACCAAAGGACCGGCCAATTTTATGGACTCCTAAATTAGCCGTTCCCTGCTCGCCGATTCGCGCCAACTCCTCGTCAAGCTGCTCGTTACGCGCGAACCTCTACGACGCGTTCGCGACGAATCGACGGCGATTACACCGAATCAATTCATAGATGGACAATAAAGAGCGGTCCGGAATCGGATAGGGAGGCCGCGTCAACGTCGACGAGCAAATTGGGTGGTACACGGGGCAAGAAATCGTGAACGGGGAGGCTCGTTTTATCCTCGAAACCGCGAGCACTAGCGAAGAGCTGATCGTTAGACGGAGACGAGTCTAATAGTAGCTCTAAATGGCTCGCTTCGGTTTAAGGCTGCTCCTGTTGCGCCGGTTGCCACCGTGCGCGGTCGAGACTACCCGGTGGTAGAGACTTAATAAGACATCGTGACTCGGCGTAACGTCAAGCCCTAAGTGATCGGATAATTGTACATTAAACCGTACATAATAGAATTATCGACGAGGGAGCCGGAGTCGGGGAGAGATGGGCATGAGAGAGAAAGAGAGAGAGAGAGAGAGAGAAAGGCGAGGCGATTTAGTCACGCGGGCGAATCTCGCGCATCAGCGATTCTTTGCTTAAATCGCTGTCCATAGATACTTTGGCTACTTTTTGTTCTTCCGCCCTCCCCGTTGCGCAAACGATCGGCCGATCGCTCGATGCCAATAGAACGCAAACTATTCCGTGCGATAATTAACGTGGTACACAGAGAGCTGGACAATGAACAATGTTCAAACGTACGACGCGTACCGTGAGTATCCGATATTAATCTTTTATTGCCGTTGCGGTAATGTTTGTACCTGGTAACCCTGAGGCAATCAGTCACGGCGCATTACGATGATTTCATTCGCGTCTAGCACCATTAATTATCGCTCGGGTAAGCCGTGAGCCTCGCGCAAACACGGATCTACACGTCCAAATAACTAATACCGCTTACGAGCAAAGAAGCTGGAGTAATTAATGAAGCGCTTCGCGATACCATTTTAGCGAAACGTGTACTACTGGTTCCCTGTCGAGCGTACGCGGTATCCCACTCGCGGCGATGCGATTTAAATGGCTAGACTCGTCCAGCCGTTATTACGCGTTGCCATCGTCCGCTCGCCTTCTGCTTCGCGACAAATTAATCGGCCGTACGGAAAAATGTGGGCCACTTAGGACAGTGCGCGGCGTTTCAACGAGATCCGACGGGGGTGACTCGGAGAGGAAAGTATAAAGCAATTTCGACGTCGAATCGTGGCTCGGACACGGAGGATCGTGCGAGTCGACGAGCCCGGGTGCGCGAAACGTGTAGGGCGGAAAGTAAGAGACGGTAGCGGAGGAGGCAGACAGGTTGCGAGAGATTGCGCGATTGGTACCCGGAGCTGAAACGCGTTAACCACGAGGATCTCGTTCGGGAAATATGCGGGTCTCGGTCGTAACCTGTACGGGCGGAGCACGTGCTTCTTCGGTTCGTTTATTAACCGCGGGTTAAATCGACGTTTAGAGGCCGGCCCGCTCGCATTATAAAGCGAAACGATCTCGCGATAGGGATTCATTAACCATCGTTAATTAAGACATTATCGCGTCATAATGATCTCGAGAGCGAGCTTTAATGAATGAACGAAACACGCCTCATAAATAATTAATCCACCGATTAAACCCTAGCCAGCGTCCGTGGCTGGGGACGTGAAACGCGAAAACGGCAGGCCTGAGCGACGCGGACGCGGAGATTGACCGAGCTCGGGTAACCTCCGCGAGCAAAACGAGCAGCACGATACTTAACTTCGCCGCTTATTACCCGCCTGTCCTCCGAATCGTTCTAATTGGCGGGAAGAACTGGCCGGACGGGATCGCGACCCGAACCCCCGCGAGGCTGACCCGTGAAACGAAAGTGCGCTGCGGATCCGTAGGCGTCGCGAGATTATCGCGGACGCTGGCGGAGAACTAGGGATCGATTAATAAATGTTCGTCGGCGTTTTTTTTTTGCCGCTTCCGAGAAATTCATTATTGAGCGAGCTTGTATCTCGGCGCGCAATTTGCTCGCGACGCGGTCACGTAACATGGCGCAGCGCGCGAGAGGACTTTATTTATGATGTGCCCCGGCCGTTCGTTAATCAAAACGATTGCAACCGGATCGTTGCGTGCACGTAGCGCGGCGCCGGTGCTACCGTATTTTCAATCGATCCCACGCCGGCAGCATCGGGGCGCCGTTAGCCCGATCGTCTTTCACTGCTTCGCGACCATTTCGTTACCGAGGACGCGTGGTCTAGCGCGAGCGGACAACGACACCGTGACACTCGCGGATGCCGTTGATGTAGCAGTTCCGCGTGAAAAGGAGCCGGTGTCTAGTGGTCCGTTGACACTTGCCCCGTGGTCGCTGCCGCGGGCAAAGTGGCGCGAGCAAAAGAGACCCGCTTAATTCAAGCCGCGTATCGCGAAAAGTCATGAACAAGTATGTGCCTACATTAGCTTGCAGCGTCTTACCTGTTCGCCCGCGGCTGCTCTCGCTCGAGCACAACGCTTAGCCGCGTCTAGATATACCGGAAAATCCGGTACGTGACACGACCTGCCCTTCCCGTTTCGTAAACTGTCCTTTTTTTTTTCCCCGTTCTGCCCGTCCTTTCAAACCAGTTTCTCGCCGTGACGTACCGCCTAGGGGAACGAGCCGCGTGAAAATCGTATCGCGTCGCTCGGATGTAAACTCGGGACTATGGAACGTACACCGCGAAGCGCAATCGCGAACGATTAATCGGAATTTATCGGCTCCTCGTCTTACCTTCAGTCCCGAAGCCGGCCGTCCGCGTGCGCCCGCGATTCGCCGTTCGCCGGAACGACGGAGGACGGGGTACGAAGCTCGCTCCAACGACGCTGGGACGAGCAGCCGATGAAGAAAAATACCGCGAGCGTGATAAACACCGGCGCAAAAAGGCGAACGTCGTAAATTACGTTCCTGCCGCCGGATAACAGGATTATGATCCGCGGAAGACGACCGGCGGTCTCGTAACGCCGATCGAAAGCGTTCGATGCGGGGTGTGCGAACGGAGTTTCTGCTGCGCACTGTTTTTTCCGTTCGCCGGCCGCGGCGCGTTCGTACTCCTCGCGATTCGCCCGATCGCGAAAATTTCCGCCGCCGATACTTTAAGATCGTGTCGCGATCGCTTCGGTTTTTCTCTTTTTCCCGGACGTTTTTTCCGTTTTTTTTTTTCCGAGGTGCAACGCGACACAGGTTGCGCTCGCCTTGCCGCGCAATTACCATGCGATCTGCATATCCACCTCCTCTTCTCGCCTCTCGTCAAACTCCTCTCGTAGCCGGTAAATAGTCCTAACGCCGAGCGCGAAACGTCCGCGAAATCTCGGAACGCTCGGATTCGATGCGACGGTGTTGCGGCGATCCGTTGCGCATCGTCGAACAATGTTGAAAATCGAAAGCGTGCACGCAGTGACGCAGATAGAATCGCGAACTGTTTAAAGGGGCGTCGAGGGTATTCCCGAACGATGCTGTAACAGTTAGCTTGTAAGCCGGCGATATTCGATGCTCGAGCGATGCAGTTACGTAGCTGCCAGTGTTACATCGAACGCTACCAATTACACGAAGAGATATACGGGGCTTGAAAGTGAAACACAGATATTAGCAATGCGATAATGCTCGACCGGTGGATGTTTGCGGTTTAAAATTGCAGCAGGTACGCGCCTCGGTGCACCGATACCAATCGATCTTGGTCACACGCATATGTCAAGGTTGAATCGCTAACGCAACAGTATGACGGGGAGGGGTAGGGCTGCGATCCGCGAACGCCGGACGAAATGTCTATGATCGTACGCGGTCGCTGATCGGGTATTTGACAATTTCACGGCCCTTTAAAACTTTCCGCTGCCCCCTGCCCCGGCTTAACGGGAGGCGCGCCACCCCGGTTTGACAAATGCTGGTCCACGAGGCCTCCAGGTTCGCGCGGTTACGTGGCAAAGTGAACGGTGTAGCGCGATACACTCGAGCGCGTGTGCGTTGCGCGATAGGTGAATTACAGGTGAACACAGGTGGCAAGAAGGCTCGTACGCACGCGTGTACACGCGAGGCACGCCCAACGCTCGCCGTGTCACCGCCGTGCCGGACTCCTTCGAGCTGAACTCGTTTTGCCGCGATAAAAAAAGAGTGCCGCTTCGATTTATGCCACTATTGTGCGCGCACCGGTCAAAGGTCCACGGAGCGCGAAATGCAAAACACGCGCATCGCTCGGACCGGTCGCGATAATTCCTTACACGCACCTTACGATCTTTATCCTTACGCATTGTTGTTTTCTTTCCCAAGACGCGCAATTATTACGCCGTTCCCGCGGCCCGAATGCTAATATCGAACCGATACCAATGGGATAAATCTCATCTTTCCTCCTCGTCGGCGAACACTCGTGTTTTCATCGGTCGAATTTCCTTCGCATTCCACTCGGAAGAGAAAAGAAAACGTTCGACCGGTTCGTGATACACGAAGCGCGTGCATTCGTTTGCAATGTACCCCTCGATTCCATCGTCTTTACCGTTACCATCACTCGTCTGCACCGGGTGCACCCCGATTCGGTCCGAGGAACTGGACGTCGAGTTAAAGAGCGCAACGACGCAGCTCATGGTCAACGCGTGCACCGTCCACCTGCTGCAACATTTTCCATCCGAACTTCCGATCTTTCCGGTGTCGTGCCGCTTTCCGTGCACCGTGCCGACTAATTAGTCCCCGAACCCGAAATATGTATCGGGCGTCACGACAGTTACCCCCGCGGAACGACACGGCTGCTTCCGCGTTGCCCCGGCCAAACTCGCGGCGGCGTTACGATATCGGGGATTAATTCTCAGCTTCGGTAGAGAGCGACTCCGAACCGGACGATCGGCTGGAAAAGGTCAACGTCGTTTTCGACGAACGATCGCGGCAGGCGATCGCTTCAAAACTTCTTTGATAGTTAACTGCGCCGCGTAGCCAATAATTCTTGTCGCGCCGTGTTCCGTTGGTAGGAAATTAAGCAAACCTCGACACCGAGCTCGGCCCAATCAGGGTCAGCGAGATCGACTCTCTTGCGAGATTTACTGCCACCGGTAAGATTCCACTAATTTTACGCTTCCGTTGGTCGAAAACTTCGCCGCTTCGACCGTCGCCGAACGAGTATCAGAAGCAGCCTGGCCTCCGGAGACCTCCTCGAATACCTTCTCTACTGGAATCGTAAAAATTTCTCTCCTGTCCGACTTTGGGAAGAGACGGAACGCTGGCGGGGGAAACGGTGTGTTGGAAAATCAGCGAACGTCGCCGATGATCGTTGCTTTTCCACGGACGGTCGGCGTGAATGGGCGTTAGCCGCAGGACGACCCACACGGCGCGACTCAGCGAAGTTGGCGGTCTCGCACACGAACGGCTTTACCATGGTTGGAACGAGCCAAGAGCTGACAAGGATCCGCGGCCGCCGTCGACGCAGGTGTCGCAACTTCCATCCGACTGCATCATCGGTGCGCACACCTTGTACAGCCTCGATTCCACTTTTTTTTTTCGCTTTTCCTGGGCAAAAAGTCTCTCCGGCGATGTTGCTGTTCGACCGAGCGGAGTGCAGCGAGCGCAGCGACGCTCGTCCGAAAAGCTTCCGCGCGAGAAACGATAGAAGTCGAGGGCGGAATCTAATCCGTTTCGCTCTCGGAATCGGGAGGACCGATCGCGTTTGACGAATTCGCCGAGCGAAACGTCCCCTCCGCGAAGGATCTTTTTTGTCCCTACGGCATGCGCGAGTAGTCAAGGATGTCCAGCGCGGTGCAAGTTGTCGCTACGTGTCGCAATGTTCATCCGACGACGTCATCGGTGCCCAAGAGAGGCGGCTTAACGAGCGCGCGCTCGTCCCAGCTTCGCGCGAATCGACGGCGAAATTGCGTAAACACGAGCACAGCGCGATCGGACGGGACGAAATAATCGAGCAGCCAGAAGCGTATCGCGACCCGATTTGCTTCCGCGATCGCGGCGACGATTGACGAGGCCCGCTCGACGGATCGCGGTCGGCCGCCGAAAACACGATGTGAAATCACGCGAAACAGGAGGAAGAAGAGCAAGAAGAGGAGGCTCTACCTAGGAATTCGAGCTTACGAAACGTCGATGAGGAAACCGCTGCCAGGGACGAAGGAGCGAAGGGAAAGACTCGATCCACGGATTCCAGCGGGGTCTAGAGGGAACGAATGCCTGGAAGGCCGACGACATTCGAGTTGTCGTTACATCATCGACAGAACCAGATCGGGCGTAGATGCCGGAGAAAATCAGCCGTGACTAAAAACTTTGTCGCGCGGCTGCTTCGCTCGACGAATCCGGACGACACGCGACAGCTCCGTTTGTTTCCCTCTCGTAAAAAAGAGAAAATCGGACGGCGCCGAAACGCCGACCGGTAGCGGCCAACGGAGATCCATGAGGCAAGACACGTCGTTCCGTGAAGGAAAACGTGTCCCCGCGATCGTTGGTCAGGGGAGAGGCTCGGCTGGCCGGAGCAAAGAGGCGAGGGGTACATCACGAGTGTATTATATTGGATAATAACGCGGTGTGGCGTCTGCCGTAAAAGAATCTCGAAACGGCTCCGAGCCACCGGATGCGTGCCGTACGGCGACGCTCGCCCACTGGCAAAAATGCCGCGCTAATTGGAACCGGTAGCTCGCTACAATGAGACGCGCGCAACCGTTAACCCGCGATTCGATTCCCCCGGGGGGTTAACGATAACGCGTGATACGCTAATCGCGAGCGCTGCTTCAGCCGTGCACCGTCGGCTAGATTTTTTACGAGAGGTTCGCGCGAAGCCCAATTCAGAAGGAAGAGAAGAGCGGAGGCGCGTCGCGACTCGGCGCCACGGCGAAGGCAGAGAATAGCGAAGAGGCGAGACGACGCGAACCGTTCCCCGAGATAGAGGCTGTCGATCGTACGTGGAAACCGTCGCCTCGGGGACGGACGGCCTCCGCTTGTATGCAGAATTGCGTCGTACATTGTGTTTGTTTTATTAATGCGGCCCGACCTTGCGGCTTTCGTGCGGCGCTCGCTGCCGCGCATAAATACCTCCAGCACACCCTTGCCACCGGACGAGTTCATTTGGACCGATCGGGAATACCGATCAGCGAAAATTGATTCGTGGAATTCGGAATCGCCGCTGACTCTGATCGATGGGGAAGCTGGACGAGAAGCCCTCTCGCCGACTCGGTCGCGTTCCGATAAGCAAATTCCGGACGAGATGCACCGCGAGCCAACGGTGAACCGGAGGAGCGCGTAAACACTCCGACAAAAGCGTTACACAACTTTCCTTGTCTTCCTTTTCTTCCAGGCGCTGGAAGAGAAAAAAGAAATGAGACAAAAACGAAACGTCCTCCGATCGAACGCGGAATTAATTCAGCCGTGTTCCGACGTTGTTCCGAACGCGGCTATAAGTTTACGATGATCGTAAACCAGGCCGGTGCAACCCGCGGTGAGGCTTCGTAAAATCCTCGGGCAAAGGACGCTAGAGATGGTTTTCTAACGAAACATGGCATTCCCAGTGATAGCGGGGACTAATCTCGCGCGGAGGGGGCCAACGAAACGAACAAGCCCGTTGCCGATGTACGGCCCGTCGGGAAAGGTCTCGAGGGTCCTCGGGTTCTGCGAGCTCTGCCGCGAAGCCGCTCCCAACTCTTAACAGCTCCGGCCGAAAGCCTGGCCAGAACCAGTGTCGCCTGGCTTCCGTTTACCTCCGCTCTTTATCTCGATCTACGACGATCGCCGATCGAAAATTCAGGTTTCATTTTTCCCTTTCCTTTTTTTCCCTCCCTGGCCCGATACGTGACACCGCTCCGCTGCCGGTACCGGTTTTAGACACTCCGATACCTTCGAAGCCGTGACTCTCGCTTTTTCTCTCTCTCTCTCTCTATTTTACTCAGCCGAGAACTCCGCTTCGGAATAATATGTAGTTCATTTTCCACGCGCGAAGAGCGACGCCACCGCGACAGGAAGCGCGCGACGTGAATCGCTATGCGTATTCTTCCTCTTGCGAAATCACGGATCCGCGCGCGATGCGTCGACGCGCGAACCTCTGACCATACTCGCCGGAAGAGTCGCTTAACGTTAACGAGCCTCAAGGGTATTCCCGTTCGCGGCTCGAGCACGGCGTACACGCTTGGAATCGATGGGACGCGCGGCAACCCTTGCTGGAAGAAGGCGAACTCCGCTTTGCCACCTCGTGGCAGACGGGCGCGCCGTTATCTCGATCGTTGCTCGAACGTCCAACGTGCTACCGCGGCCCGTCCGAGCCTTTGTATGATACGCACGCGATCCGTTCGAGAGAGAACGTCAAAGAAGGAGCCTGATCGCGGTCGAGCCCGCGGTCTATCCACCTCCGCGCGATCGAATTGGCTCGGATATTGCGCGCAATCAGCCCCGTAGGAAAATTCCAGCAGCGCGAAATCGCTTCTTTGCGAAAAAGACACCGATCGGAAAGACTCGTTTAAACGGCAAAAGGAAAACGACTGGCTAGCAAGAAAAAAAAAAAGCACCGGTTATTTGTACGCGGGCATACGTACAACCTGTACCCACTTGTCGCCTCCTATGTACTGCCACGCCGTGTACGCGTTCGCTAGGCCCCGTGAACGTGTGCGTTAATATGTATATATACATATATATTTCTATATAAATGGTCTAGAGCCGCGATCCTGCTCGCCTTCGTCCCGCGAAATTACGCAATAGGTAGAAGTTGTTTGGTTGGCTCGGACTGCTCGATGGACGTTTCCACGGAGCTGAACGGTCCCGTGCCGATGGAATAGAGTCGCGCACAATTTTACGATTAACGCGCCTGCGATCGTTTTTCCGTTCGAAATCGCGATTGCCGTGCTCCGATTTCGATCGCGCCGCTTCTCGAATCGACGGGGCGGGTGCTCGATCGTCCTACTCCTTGGACGATTCGATGCGCCTTTAGATCGTAGGTGTTCCCAGCGTCCACGAAACGATCCGCAGCGTTCGAGATGGGGGGGGGGGGGGGGGGGGGGAGTATAATTAATGTCGGTAGATCGAGGAGGCGAGATAACGTTGGCGAAGATAGAAATCGTGCGAGCTTGTCAACTATGCGGCCACGTCGACGAGAAATCTGAAATTAAGCACTCGCTACAAGTAGGCCCTCTCCGAGCCGACGTTTCGTTAACAGCCATTATCGGTGGGATTTCGAGGAGAATCGTTCCTCCTAAACCGAGCCATAAATTGGAACTTTCCCCTGCAGCCAGCGCGCTGCCGACCTCGTTCGAAAGGACGCTCGAGGAGGCGCGCCTCGCCTCTCGCAGGACGAGCAGAGGCGTTAAGGCGCGCACAATCGAACACCTATCCCAAGATCCATCGACTATCGGTGCCTTTTGTTTTTAGCACGCCGGGTGACATTTCCAGCGACCAGAGCAGCAGCCTCGACGGCAACGTTGAAATTCCTCCTCTGCCGTTCCTACGATTTCACGCCGATCCTCCGCTCGAGAAGATATCCCGCGAGACAGCCGCGAGGCGTGTACATAAATATTTCGAGTCTTCGAAGAGGCAGCGGGGCGAAATAATTAATTGCTTCTGAAATCGTAGTCGGCTCGCGCGGACGTTTCGGTTGTACGGGTCTTTCTTTCTTCACGAAAAAGAGAAACGCGTGCTCGCGCTTGGACACGGGCGACGAACGCTGGTAACGGAAACAACCGCTTCCGCAATCGCGAAGGCTCTACCTTTCTCCCGAAAATGCGCGCGACAACTTCCCGTGCGATCCTTCGATGCCTGCGGTCCCTTTTTTCTCGCCTGTCGACGGAGGCCGCCTAGTTCCAGGGGAACTCGACGATATTTTTTCCTTATCGGACACGATGCATCGCGGCACGGCTGAACTTGAAGCAAGGACGCACGAATCGCGGCTAACAAGACGCAACGCTCACGCGCCGCGATTTCGCAACGCGTAACCTCTAAGTTGGAATGCGTTTATAGCTCGACGCCTACGGGACGCCTGTACGGCGTTGCGTGAAGCCTTGAGGAAGAGCGTTGCAACACGGACCTTTGGATCTCGGCTGCCTGCCAGCTTTTCGAAAGACGCGCTCGCTGCTCGGCCTCTGTTCGCGAGCCCAACAAAAAACTTCCTTCTTCGTCCGTACTAGCGTGTTAATAATAATTCTCTCGCTGCGGGAAGAATGCAGTAGATAGCTGGTACAAAGAATCGGATAGAGCCCCGGCCCGGTAACAAAGGGACGGGCGCATCCACCCCCTCAAGGGTCGTCGCGAAACCGATCGAGAAGAAGCATGGTAGCCGATAGTCGGCAAGGGAATCCTGATAAAAGGCTGCTTCTTGGCGGATATAATAGATGACGGCGGGTTCTCGCAGTCGAAACGTCGATGGGTCCGGGACGGGGGGGGGCCCTTATCCGAAGGTATCGGGCCCTAGTTAAGCGGCCGCTGGAGCACTAGATCAACGACAACTTTCGGCTTTTTGGCTTTCATGTGTCCGATTGGGGGCCCCCATCGGCCTCTTATAAGAGACCGCGGTTACCTCTCCACCCCTTCTAACAAATAGAAGACGCATGCACGATCGCTTCCCTCGTTTCTCCTCTTCTCTTTTCTCTCCTTTTCCTCTTTCGCTCCTGCTCCGACCAAGAAGAAGCTGGACCGTTCCCGAAATTCGCTTCTTCCCTCGTTGGGATCGAAGAGGAGAAAATCGAGCAAAAGCCGCCGCTGGTCTCGATCGTGGACCCTCTCCCGATCGAAGGAAACGACGCGCTGGCGGTATGTACCCCAGGCCTGCCTCCACGCCGCACGCACGGTCCACCGTCACCAAGATAAAACGGCGCGGAAGGAATTTGGCGGAGGGCTGTAAATATTATAAAGTGACGCTCCGCAGAATGCGGGAGCTCAAAGGTGCGCCTCGGGAGGAAGACAATGCGAGCGACGGGACGATGGGCCCCTCGAAGGTTCCCCGGGGGCCACCCTCCTACGTGAATTACGTCCAGGAGAAATAGCTCGCGCCACCGTTCGCGATGGGGAGTCCTTGGGACACCCTCTCGACCCTTTCCATCTAGGTATCCACCGTCTTTCCCTTCGAACGGCCCGAGGATTTTTGCGCAACCTTCGCTCGCGTTGCGTAGACGCGTGGTCCGTGTCGCGAGCGGTTGCGCTAGCGGTGGTCTTCGGGCGTTCGCTTCACGAGCCTTTCGTAATCGACGCACCGCCATTAAAGCAACGGTATACGCCGAAGAGGATCGGACGAACGTTCGTTTGAACATCGAAGACGCGAACGGTCGCCGGTTGTACAAGGTTAACGTCACGGATACTAGGAAGCCCGAGGTTCTCTTCGGCCGAGACGTTCGCCGAGAGAAGCGCGGACCGAGGCTGATGCACGCGTGCTGCTGCTGCTGCTGCTGCCTCGTGGATATGCCAGACTGGCCATAACTTATTCACGCGTATGGCTATGGTTACCTGACACGTAACAGTGTTCCGAGGTCGAGGGCCTCTCTCTCTCTCTCTATCTTTCTCCGTCTCCCCCTAGCCCCGCGGCCTCGTGCCGACGTAAGCGTAGAAACGCAACGCACGAATCCCTTTGGGGAACGGGCTCGAGGACGTCGACGGTCCGACCTATATACAGGTTGCAGGAGATTCTTGTAGGGTGCGAAATTCGCTGCATCCAGCCCTGTCGAAGAGGACGCGTCCGGGAGAGAGATCGGTCAAGGGTAAAAGCGAGGGTCCACCGGCCCCTGGGCCCCCGCGGGGCACGTTTAGCTCGTAGCACGCTGAAGCGGGCCCAAAGGAGTTGGCGCGGACCTCGGAAGGTGCATGGCACGAAAGGGTGGGACGCAGACAAAAAGAAGGAAATTAAACGCGCCGGCTTTTAAAATAAGTTAGCTGTATACGAATAGCTGTGCGCGCGGCACGGCATGTCGCGCGGCAGGATAAAGCGAAACGCTTGCGTGGAACTTGCCGAAAAAGATTGCAACCTTTCGTCCGAGCGTGTTTCCCTCACGAAACCTTTGCCCGCGAACCGCTTTAACGGAGGACGAACGCAATTAGATCTCGAGGGGAACACGGCGCAATGGTGTGTTACGAGTTCGCGGGCGCTCGCTTAAAGACGATTCGGAGCGCGCACACGGTAGGCGATCCAGAGGCACAAGAAACGACGAGGCCTGTCGGACAAACCGCGAAACCGCAACCACCGTAAACGCAGCACGCGCCTACTAGAACACCACGCGGAGATAATCCCTTCTCGCCTCTATCCGAGTCGCTCGTTCGTTCCCGCTGAACTCTGAACAGTAAGCGAGCGTCGCGTCGCGTCGATTCCCCTTGGATAAGCGTTGATAAACGCGTGCCCCCAAGGCTTCGCCGTTTCCGAAATTACGTCTCTGAAAAATTGCTTCCTACATTGACGCGCGCGCGCACGTTGGTAAACATTGTATCTATCTCGTTAAGACCAAACGCGAACCTCGACCACGAAACATTCGTCTTCTCCTCTATCGCATTTCGTTCTCCTCTCCTTTTCTTTTTTCGGCGACCTGCTTCTAATACCAGACCCGACCGATCTTCGTCGCGGTAAAGTGCAAAAGGGGTGGACACTTGAAATGTAATTATCGTGAGAACCGTTGATCAAAGCCGCCACCAGCGCGTAATCTTATCGAGGAAACGTTTCGGCGCGCTTCCCTTCCGGTTTCTGTTCCCGATTCGATACCTCGCGTTCGGATCTCCGGAAAAAATAAAAGCAGGGATACGAAAGCGAGGACTAGCCGTCCACGAGACTCGTGGGATTTTTTATGATCTTTCTTTCTGGGAGGGGGGGCGGGGGGGAAGGAGAGGAGAATGGAAAAGAGGTTGGGAGCGACGGGGCAGGGGGCCGGTGAGGGAAGAGTTAGACGGCTATAGAAGGGCGAGGAAGGGCTGGGCGGGAGAGGGAAGACAGGTGATGCTGGGCCCGAGGCTGGGCACGGGGAGAACGCAGGGCAGACGCGCGTTTTACGCATCCTACTCAGGCACGCACACTGGGCCGCGAGCCACGAGAGACACACACGATTCGGAACACACAACCGTAGAAGGCATTTTAACACACACGGCACGGCACGGCATTCCTGTTGCGTTTGGGCCCCGGCTCCGGGATGCTTCAGCTGGCAACGGGGCTGGTGTTAAGTCTGCTTCGCAAGAGCCGGTGCCTCGTGGCGATCCGGCGATATCGTTGCGGGGAATTCGATCCGACGCGATATTTGCATCGGTTTACACGGTTAGCAGAATACGAACGCGATCCCTGACGCGGCGCAGCTTCCGTCCAGCGAAGGGGATGGCCGTGACAATCGTTGCCGGAGCTTTTTAGTTTCCACTTCGAGGCAGCGCTCGGTATTTAACGCTCCGCTCGGGGATGCTGCCGAAGCGTGTCGTCGGCAAACACGGTACCCCCGCTGCATTTACATGAGCATACAAACAACGCGGCTGCAGGAATTACACTTACGGGTACGGAAGGTTGCGCGACACGGAATGGGGTGGAAACCAGCTGGGGAAGGTGGGCCTGCGAAGACGGCGGAAGAGCGTGGCGGAGTCTCAGACAAATACTATACCTGCCGGGCCTGTATCTCGCGTTGCATCTTTCGATTTCAATGGACGATTCCGCGGCGACGAGACTTGCGAAGCCCGTACGCGATACCGGAGAGTTGAAAGGGCGGCCGGGTTCATCGATGCATCGCCCCCTCTATTCCGTGTCGGGTGAACACCACAACCGCGGGGCAGGAGACGACTTTATTATATATCGGACTCGTTAAGCAGCGAAATTCCCCTCCACTCGTTCGCACGCGTGGAGTGTCTGCACGCGCGTGCTCGCGTGCTACGTCACGCGATACGTATAAATTCATCGGAAAGAGAGAGACTCCGGGATCAATTACTCTATCGCTGTTGAATAATAATACAATGAGAAACCGCTCGGCGGATTGGCGTGTGCGTGCATACATTTCACGTCCGCGCAACCTTCTCCGTTCATAGGCTCCCTCCTTCGTTGATCTTTCCCTCGTTCGCCGTCTCTCTTTCTCCACGGCGTACGCTCCGTCCGACGGTGGACGGACCTCTCTTTCTCCTTCTTTTGGTCCAGCGAGCGGCAACAGCTCGGCTGGTCGCGTTTACAGCGTATAAAGTTGCCATCGCGCGTTCGTTCATTCATAGGGGCCCGGTGAATGGCGTGTCGGGTGAGAGAGCTTATAGTAAACGCATTCCGCTCTGTATATGCATGCGCGCGGCGGCGAATGCCACTCTCCTGCGCTCCGCGGAAATCGGCCAACTTTCCTCGATCGTTTATCGGATCTCGCCGCACCTATGCTCGACGCGTCCGCGGTTCTGCGACGAATCTTTCGATTCGAGAGAAAACAAGGAAGACCGCGGACCGGCCGTGACAGTGACACGTACCTTCTTCTGGGATTTTCCTTCTTTCTTGCCGCTCTTTTCGGCCGACCTTCTCGCGAAGTGAACGCACGTACATACCACTGTAACGCCGCGCGTTACGCAGCTATGATACCTTTTTCCGTTGCCTTGCTCCGTTTCGTTTCGCGTCGAACGAACGAATCCGCGGGATGCTCGACAAGCTCGCGTCTCCGGTGATGTCACGGCGAACAAGGCCGTTCAGCGTACAAGAAACAAAAAAAAACGGAGCCAAGCCCGCGATGGAGCAACGTCGCTGTTCGCTCGCCGTCATTCGTATTACGGTCATGCAAATTTTGCGCAGGGCTAAAAAAAAACGAGCAATGCCGCGCGTGCGACCAGATACACGGAGCGCCGTTCCACATTGTTCGCGCTTAACGGCGGGCTTGCCCCGATAAAAGTTGCTCGGCGCGCCGCGGAAGATTCCACGGGAAAAATCGGGAAGACGCGGCGGAGAAGGAGGCGGACAGGGAGAAGGCGCGGGAAAGGAACGACGATTGCGTGCTTGTCCTCCGAGATAACGAAACCACCTTTTCGGAAACACCGGACAGGTTCTCTCGCTCCCGGTGGGTTGGCGCCGACCCCCGGGATTTCGAAAGATTCGACCCTGCGCGCTTGACCGGTTAGTCGGCGCGAATCCAGCTCCGCGCGCTTCCTTCCCTTCCGAGAAGAAGCGGAACGCGACGCGAAGGAAAATTCGCTGGCTCGCGGCAGACCGGACGGCGCGTGCCCGATCACGCGACGATGAAAACGAAATCGCGGAGGTGAGCGTGAATCCACCAACGGACCGGAGGCGTCGCTCGGAGAAACGATGATGCTTCGCCGCAGATAATTGTAGCCTATTAGAGTTTCTTGCTGATTCTCGGTAACGCTTCATCGGTTCCCCGTAGATTCGAAAGCGGAGGACGATCCGCGCGGCGGCGAAAAAGACCGGAACGAAAATAACAACGATACGGACCGCGACGTAATCATAGTTATTACGGGGATTATGGCTGCTCACCTAAACGATAATTGGAATTATCGAGGAGGCTAGAAATTATGATAATGCTCGGAAGACCGGCGGTCTGGCGAACGATCTTAGGAAAGGCGACGGTGCATGCCGGGCCCATTTTTCCGCCGAACTTCGCGTCCCTGGCTGCATGAAAGAAAAAAAGAACGTCGTACGAGAATCGCAGTCGGTAAGGCACGGAGGGGACGTTTTGGAAGGGTCGAGCAACCCTTTCTGGGACCGCTTTTTACCGGCAGAGGTCTGCCGAAGATGAACGGTGGCATGCTTTCCTCGAATTCCTCTCCGTCACCCCATCATCTCGGAGTTACCGATCACGAAAGGGTAGCTGTAGGAAACCTTGCCCTAAAATACGCGCTCGCAGATGTCGCCGTAACGGTTCTCCGGCAGTATCGGTCCGCTCCGAATAGGATCGCGGCAACGCGGAGCATCTTCGACGGAGTGATGCGCCCCGTTCGCTATCTCTGATGCAACCGGGGCTGACCCAGTCTCGTTTCCAGGCCTCGACGCAGCGCACGCCCGCGCTGGCCTTGCCCTTGCCAAGTAGGAACACCGTAATAAAACTCGTCGTAAGACAGTGGGTCCTCGCCTCCTCAGATTACCCAGAGATAGCTTTAGCGTGGTCGTGGTTAACCGCCCGTCATTCATCAACCCCCACGGACCGACCACTTCTCTCCCTCGGACTAGACGCGGCTCGGTCTCTTCGCTCGGAATCGCGTGCTATCTCCTTCGGATTCGTGACTACCTTCGAGCTCGCTACGTACACGCGCGTACAGATAACGGACCGTCCCGAACGCGATCCTTCTTACCGCGGCATGAATGAACCTCCGCGTCCGCCGGTCGAGCTCTCCCCCACCTCCGTGATCCGTGCACGGACAGATAAGGGGCGAACTCTCACGAAGGACGATCTCCCGAGATAATCGGACAAAGTTCAAAGAGTCAGCCGAGACAACGCTCGACCCCGTTCCGCGTCGCTTTCGGATGCGACAGCACCTCTTTCCGGTAGCGGGAGGAGGATGGCACCCCGCGCGCGTTTCGCGTCGGCTCGACAGCTTTCACGGGCGAGTCGTAAACGGGGCTGGGTGGATCCACCTCGGACCTATTTACGTTTCGCGAAGGTGTCGAACGTCGGATCGGATTCGCGCCGCCGCTATTCGCACGATCCTCTTTCCGCGATATCGTAAAATCTATTCCGCGACGGGGGCTTCCGGGGCTGCGGCGATCCCACGAATTTTATGCCCGCACGCATAAAACGGGGAGAGCGAAGGAGGAAGGCGGACCCCGGCATCGCCGAGCAATTACCTTCAATATTGTGACGCGGATTAGCGTCACGCCGGCCGAGGATTTGCATCGGATTTGCATAATTTCGGTTGCATTTCGCCTCTGTCGTAATCTTCCGGACAACGACCACGTGACCGGGAGTCTCACCTGATGCCGCGGGAATTTTTGCCGGGCACGTCGGAAGGACAAAACGGAAAGGGAAAGTCGCAGATTTACGAGATTGCGCGGCTTCGGCCTCCCTCGCGGACGTGGCCGGCAGGCTCTTTATCCGTTGGCCATCGTCGTCGTTCAACGGTCCGCGGAGATTCGTAGAAGGGCCCCCGGGCGGCTGCTGGTCGCGCGGCAAATTCGTGGGCTGAAACTCGATCGAAGGAAGCGGCGCTAAAAGTCGAGCGTGGCTGTCCGGACAGAAACAAACCGTAGAAGCGTCTGAATGGCCGCGAAGGGCTCGCAAGCACGAACCTTATAGGAGCCGTGCGGCCCACGCGCACCTTCTCGCCGGTTTTCTCGCTGTCGCGTCGGCTCGGCTCGCACAACTGGTTTTTTTTAAACGCAGCCGACAACGATGCCTATACGCCGCTCCTCTTCGCCCCGTCTCTCTTTCTCCGTCGCTGTCTCTCCTCTCGTTTCTTTTCTCTTCTTTTTTTACTGTTCTTTATAATCGCCAGTCGCCAGTACACTCCGGGGACCGGGTCCCAAAAGGCGGGCCTCTCTAGCCGCGAGCATTCTCCCCGGCGCTATTTCACCTCCCGTCGCCCTACGCCTCGCCGCCAAAATCCTGCTAAACCCGATTCCCTCGGCCCCGCGCTTTCGATCAACTTTTCGCGCAACCATCGCCCCCCCCCGCCTCTCTCACAGATCTTTTCGCTACTCACCCGTCCTTGCTCGGTCGGACGAAAAACTCGGGCTATCGAGAGCCGATGGTAACGCGACGGTCGACCTTGATACGGGACTTGGTCCGTTGTTTTCTGCCCGATGCCGAAATTCCCGGTATTCGGGGCGAGATGTCCCCTCCGGTGCGAAGACGGGGACCGGTACACGCGGCTAAAATAGTCGAGCGGCGAGAGAGGAGCAGCAGGACCAGCGACGAATACTTGGAAGCCGGAACGAACGTTGGGAGGTAATGGCGAGCCTCGGACGTTTTGTGTGTCTTCTCTCGGCATCGCGCGTCCGACAGCTTCGACGCGGCTCGACTTCATCCTCTCCGACCTCCGTTCTCTTCCCTCCGAACCCTTGCCGCCCCGCTGGTTCCACGCTGCCACTTCAAATACGTCTCCGCGGCGCGGAGCGTCTTCGCCGTTCACCTTTGCCCGCGAGACGCCGCGCGGCGTGTCTCGTGGAATACGCGCAAGAGCGATACCGCACGCACGAACGGCTTAGAACTACGCAGAGGTATCGCGTAGACCGACCCACGGCTGCTACGCAACGGCATTGTTTATTTTCCTTCGAGTCACCGGGTCGACCGCAAATTTTCCGTCGCAAACCCGAATGGAACGAGGATCGCGCCGCCGCTCCCGATGCCCGCGAATCGTCCGTCGGCATCGTAAATCCATCGGACGACGGCTGCGTTTCCCAAGACGAAATACTCTCGCGCTTAAGTAATATCCTGTTTTGCTTTTAAGCTCCCGTTTAATCGCGTCGCGATCGGATAATGTCGATACTTGCACAAACAGGTGACATTCCTGCCGCTGCTTTTTTCTACGCCGTTAACTCGTATATCTATTGCCGCGCCAGTGCGTCCGGTTATGAGCACCGGTCACCCAGTGCGTCGCGAGTCGCGAGCACGGCTTCTTGAAATAAATCCTTCGGTAATCCCAGTTGCTGTTTCAAAACCCCGTCAACCGCGCCTCTCGTTCGTTCCGTTTTGCCTCGCCATGGAAAACTCCCGGTGGGCGAGGCGAGTGTTCTTTCCGCGCGCGCTGCAAAGGGCTTCCTCGAGAATAGACTCGCGGCGGAGCGTGTATCCGACACCGAATCGTAGGCACTTCCGTCGCGCGAGGACCGCGCACGGTGGGGGTGGATACGCGGGAGAGACGAGAGTAAGGGAAGAAGTACTAGGCGGTAAACCAAGGGGGAATTAGCGGGCTATTCAATTATTGTAATTTACTTCTCAAACACAAACAGCAGCGTGCGCCGTGCCACGAGTCGGCTGTACACGTAACGCGCGAGCACGTGTCCCGCCCGGAAAACCCGTGAAAATGTTCCATCGTGCTCGTCTCGTCTGGGCGTTCGTGTTTACGCGCGACCGCACCAACTTTTATGAATAGCGTTCGTTTAACGCAGCCGGAAGCGAAAAGCAAACTAGTTTAAGGGGGGGCGAAAGAGAGCGACGAGCATCCTGAACGAGGGTGAATACTGGACGTATCGCTGTTTCCAGCGTTCGACGAGCAAACGAACGCCGTTTTCAGAAGAATGCCGGAAAAGGAGCCGGCCGGCGACAAGACGATCGTGAAAAAAAAAACCGTTGGCGCCTTTTCGAGAGGCGAAAGGGGTTGGTTCGGTTCGTTGACGCATTCATCGAATCGAAGAATGATCGATATGCATACGCCGGCGGGGCAGCGCGGATGGGTCGCGTTTTCGGTTGGACCCTCGTTTGAATAACAGTAGAAGGAAATTTCCCTAAACGGTTCCGCAGGTCGGCCTGGCTCGAGTTGCGCGGCATAATAAAAGGAACGCGTTACATCGGCCCGCACAGCCACGTTGCCCCGATACCTCTTTGCCGGAGTCGCGGTGTGCTCCTCGAGCGTTCGTCGCAGAGTCTCCACGGCCAACGGGGAGAGAGAAAGAGCCCGGGGTGTTTGCCTCCCGATCGCATTCGGATACAAACCCTCGCCGCAATTCTACCTGCCCCAGCGATGTCGATGGCAGTGCTCCGGGTGCGACCAGGGAATGGATCTGGACACAATTTCGGCGCGCACCGAAGCCGAGTGCGAAATTTAATCACAAAGACTATGCGGCCCTTGACGGGGACCTTCTTTCGCGATTGTCCACCGATCCAAAGGAGATGTCTACCGATTCGCGTTACGGTAGTAGCGGCGTACGCTTTTCGATCGCTCTGTACGTACAGCCCTCGATTCTAATCGAGGAGAAATGGAACGATCGGATGTCCCGCTTTCAAGGAATCGAGTGTCTCCCATTGACAAGGCCTGCAGCGGCAAAAAGGAGACACCTTTCGAACAGGTCGCGCGCGCCAGCACCTGGAGGAAGTCGTGGTTTTTCAGGTGAACGTATGCGAGCTCGGTGCAATCCGGCTCATTCGTCCCGTCTCTCCCTCCCCTTCACCGTTTCCCTATCTGTCTCGATGTGTCCGGGACTGACGCGTTCGCGAGTCCGCGTGTTTCGGAACATTGACAGCGAGAGACCGTAAAGTCCACAGAAGCACGCGAACGGGCCTCGGAGCTGAAAATCGCGACGAGTCTAACCGTGAACGCACACACGCACTCGCGCTCCTTTGCGGACAATTTATTAGACAGTCCCGGTTAACTGGCAACGCTAATAAAGGCCGGCTCTCGATGAAGCTGGGACGCGATAAGACAGGGCGTTCAGACTTTCCCCGCGCAACGGTTTCCGGTACTACCCGACCTTAGAGCGACTACCGTCTGCCCACGCCTCGACTACGACTCGTCTTCCAAAAGAGAGACATCCTCCGCAACCGGTTGCCACGTTAGCGGAAGCAGCATCTCGGTGTACACGGGGTGTCGCGAGCAATCGCGGTCAAATCGTTAGAGCAACCGTACTTTGCTCGACGTCCGCCGCGATTCTTCAACGTACCTATGACGCTCACCTGTGAATAAGCTCGCGCGAGAAAAGTGTATCGAGGCGCACACTGCGAGCCGCGCGGGGGAAAAACGAAGGCTCGCGTTGTGAAAATGGCACGAGTAAAAGTAGCACGTGGAAGGTGGCATGCGTGCTTCTAGCCATGATACGCGCGACGCACCATCCCGCTCGACACCGTCACCTGAACGGCATTGCGTAACGCAGCTCCGTGGCGACACGTAAATCGCCGGGACACGCGATTCGAGAGCGCGGATCTCGTTACGATACACCCCCCGAGGTTGACAGAGGGACCGCCACGAAGATGGTGAACGAAGGAGTGGTGCGCCGGTCTCTCCAGAATCCCGGCCGATTTTGCGCGTAAATCAAACGAACCTCCGCCGTGAGCGAGGCTGTCCTTTGCGCGGTATGACGATAAGCTGACAGGCTTTTACCATGGCGCGATAAATATCGACTGGCCCCCGTCCGAGTGTGATGCAACGTTAATGGAACGACGAGGAATCTCTCGGGGTCATTGTGCCAAGGACGGAGAAAAGGGCCTGGGAGATGTACGCTTAGACGGAGGGAGAGGGAGAGTGGGTCATCGGTTTCCCACATTTCGAGGATGGATTCTCTCGCGCACCTGTCCGCCTCTTTCTTTCTTTTTCTCCGCTCTGCTGGCCGCTGCCCACGAGAATTCCCTTTCAAAGAAAAATGGATATTCGAAATTCGGTAGATCGTGGAGCGGAGAAAAGAGAAAGGGGCATCTCGTGTCTCCGCGTCGCGACGCGGCCGGCTAGTCGTTTAGGGGAACGCGTGCTAGGGATCGCCTACGAATCTCGCGTCGTCCACTCCGGCTGCACGGCCAAGCAGCGGTAACAGGTTCACGTGGATTAGCATAATCGTCATAAAGCATGCAGTCTCGATGAATTATTTATCCGTCGGCGTAAGCGTCGCTTACGTACGACGGAGACGCAGGATGATGGGAAAAGTCGCAAAGGAGAGGAACGCGTACGCGGTGCCGCGCCGCTTCTCCTTCGTCCACGGGCGAACGCGACGCGGAGAAGACGGGGAGATCTTCCATTCTCTTCCGTGTTCCGTCGAGGCGCGAGCCCAGCCTCGACATTTGCATATTACGGCTGGCTTTAGGTGGCCAGCGCCGGCGACGCGTTCCATTAATTCCCGGTTCCGCGGCAAAGGGGGATGACCTTAACCTACCGTAGGCTCGGACGCTTGCGATTCAGCACGCCGCGGTTGCCTTCCGCTTCTTACGGCGGATCGGTTTAGGCGACGCTTGGAACAAACAGAGAACGGAACGACATAATCCGTTGGGGTGTTTACCGCGAGTCGAACGATCGGGAAAAGTCCGTTGGAAAGCGGTAAAGTCCAACAGTCGGATCGCGACAGTAACGGTTTTCCGTGAGAGTGGTCGACCGATCGAACCCTTCGAACGACTGCGAGGCGTTCAGAAGATGCAAACGGATCGGCATCGACGTGTCCTCTCCTCGGTTCTCCCCCTCCGTCCCGGGAGCATCGAACCGATAGGCAAAGCGGACGTGCTCGGAAGAAGAGGAGCGGAAGCGAGAGGAGACACCGTGAGAATCTTTTTTACAGTCTTCGCTGGTGGCGTTGCTTTTATTATAAATCTCCGATGATTGGGAGGAATAGGCAGAGGTGGGGGGGGGGGGGGTTACGAGGTAGCACGGCTGTTTGAATAGGAAGAGCTCAGGTAATATGCCCATTTGAATATACCTGGCCGAGCCTCTCCCTCTCCCTCCCTAACACGGCTTGCGCCCGGCAGTGGCCCCGTCGTTGCATAATTTAAAATTCAAGGGTTGCACCGCCGGGAAAGAGAAACAGCTAGGAAGAAGGCAACGCGGACGGCCGTGGAAAAGGGGTGAAGGGGCGGGGAGGGTACGGGCCAGCGCGCAACCCTTCCTCTGCCGATCTGGAACAATATAAACAGCGTGGAAAGGGTGACCCCGTGGTATCGGACGGATATATCCTCGGCTCAGGTACCAGCGATTTTGCATAGATCTCCATACGTTACGTGTCCCCTTTCTCTCTCCGACTGGCGTTTAAAGGTCCAGGTATGCATCGGAACGGTGTCATCCCTATGGGAAAGTGTATGCAAACCATTGTGACCCCCGCGGCCGTTCCGGCGAGCTCGAGCGGGAGTGGGAAGGGGGTAGAAAGATCACACCCCTGAGATAGATAGTCTTCTGCGAGGCATCGCCGTCAAAAACCGTGAGCAAACCAAAACCCTTTCCTTCCTTCCTTCGCCCGCGCCCCTTCCGCGAACCCCGTGCACCGTTCGACGCTCTATCCGGCTCTTCTGCCCCTC
Organism: Holcopasites calliopsidis; assembly: GCA_023838395.1. Classification (NCBI taxonomy): domain Eukaryota; kingdom Metazoa; phylum Arthropoda; class Insecta; order Hymenoptera; family Apidae; genus Holcopasites; species Holcopasites calliopsidis. The sequence goes on from JALHAQ010000011.1 coordinate 2,101,858, forward strand.
TCTTCCTATCGCCAGTCGACAGACAATCGTGCATACGTAAGAAGCTCTCGCCTATATCGAGCCCGGTGGTGCGTTCTCTCGGCTTCTCGGATCGGGACCAATCGACGCGAAAACGTGGAACGCCGCTGGGGGGACAGAGGGGGACATCGTCCCATTGTTAAGCAAACGAGTAACCGTCGAGAAACGATGCGGTGCACTTTTCCGTCAACCGTTTTTTTTTTTATGTTCTCGATCCCTCTGGACCGTTTGGATCGTTGGATACCGCGAATCACGGACTCTCGCGCCGGGTCGGCACGAGCGGAGCAGGTGCAGCCCGGCCGATGGCCTTTGCACCTGATGAAATTAAAATAAACGCAGTCATCTGATTTTCATTCTCATTAGTATACGAGGAACAAGTGGGTTAACGGCTTCCAACGAGCAGAAGAGACTCGGGGACCAGGCCGCATTCCCCCCCGCCCCTTTCGCTCGTCTCATTCACGGGCTAAGGGAATCCCGCATAACATTAAAACCTTTCAGACAGCCGAGAAGGACGCGGTCTCCTTCCTCTCCTAGACGGTTTCCACGAGGTTCCATTGAGATGCGCGTGTGCATGCACGCGACACGCGTCTCGTTTCATCCGCGAATCGTTTTTCTGGGCCGAGCAGTTTTTCTTTGGCGACCCGCAAGAACATTGCGCGAAAATCCCTACGGCCGTACGACTCGTCGCGTCGAAGCTCTCGCGGTCGCGTGCCCGCTAACCGCCTATGAAACAGCCCGTGCCGAGCAAACCTATATGCTAATGTGCGCCGCGTATTCATCCTTCTTCTCGCTTCTCGTTTCACCTCTCGCGCGCGACCCCGCAACTTCCTTCTGTTTCGCGTACGCACCACAGCGCGAGCAACGGGGATCCGCGGTGACTGACTCGCGACGGCTTCATCCATCCGTCTTTCCGTCGAAACTACGGCTGACCTACCGGCGCGGCTTCGAGATCCGACGTGGTCGCATCGCCGATGCGTTCCATTTGACACACGATAGAAAAATGATAATGCCGTGATTAATGGTGCCGGGCGGGTAGGACGAAGGATTAATGGCGACTATAGCCGCGGCTACCAGATCGGCGGACGTATAATGCTAATGCGAATTGACCGGTGAATAAGAAAGCTCGTTACACGCTGCCGCTCGAACGGAGCCTGTAACTTCATTAACCGTGGCAAAACGAGACGCGCGCGGATTCATAGAAGAATGCCGGTTGACGTCTTACTGAGCCGGCAACGCGCCGCTGAAACCGGAGCCCGAGCCGGCCATCGAGCCGCGCAATGTATGCGCGTGTTTGTCATTACGCGCGCTTAATAAATTTGCCGCTCGCCGCGCGATTTATACGTCTTCCAGCGACAAACTTATTTCGCACCCGATCACCGCGCGGCGGCTTTTCGTCATTCCGCGACACGACTCGCCGCGCAGTCTCTCTCCGACCTATCCGTCGCGTGTCATGAACTCTCTCTTTTGTCACTCTTCACCGGTTTTCCGTGTCCACCTTCGACGTTGACGAGCGAACGATCCCTGAGAAATTCCTCTGGACGCACGACCGCGAGCCGTTATGTACGCGAAAAGCAGAAAAGTCGCGGTCGCGTAGGCGCCGCGGGCCGAACGCGCCTTCGTCCAGGTAAGGTGGCGGTGTGGGTGCGACTTTAACCGCAAAGTCAGGTCAGCTAGGTGGAATTTTCTCTCTCTCTCTCTCTCTCTCTGTCTTTTTGCGTCCCTCGCACTCTCAAACATAGGCGAACGAGGCCCGTCTTCCTTCAGGACTGAACGATCCAGTCCACAAGTGATTCGATGCATCACGCCTTTCGTCGGTTCGCGACAGCTAGACGGTCCATGGTCGTTTCGGTCGGACGGATTCTGCGCTCGATCGCGCAAGGATGTCCGTTATTAAAAACGGCCGGCTATGAATTTTAACGAAATCGCTTTAGTATTTTCCGATATCGAAACGGAAGCGCGGCCGGTTCATTAAACGAAACAATTACGCTCGGCTATCCGTGATTCCGATTTTAACGAGCGACTCTTCGTACGGTGGAAATTGAATTTGTTTGCGAGAGGTGGAGACGTTGGTCGCGGAAAAAAAAAAATCGAGCTGGCAACCTGCGCGGACCTTTGCCTGCGCTAATTAAATTATTGGAACGCGGCTGGCCTTCGTTTGCCGCTCCCGCTACGATCGTTCGCCTCGATTAACATCCGATCGACGATATTAAATCGGAACGCGAAACATCGCGAGATGATCGCCTTTATCCCGCGACGCGAAATTTCAAAGTCGGGCCGTAACGCCGTTCTCCTGCTTGACAGGAGATAAAACGCTTTCGGATAACGAGACTGGAAGGCACGTTCCCGGTAGGCTTTTGGAGCGAGAACGCGGTCACCGGGGATTTACGAGCCGTGGCCAACTCTTTACAAGTTCTACGGTGCGTCGATGCTTGATCGATGCGTCGCTCGATTGACAGTGGCCCGGGCACGTATGCCGTTTAAATCCAAAGTAGTAGCGGGTAATATATCATTTTACACGGATAGCTTGCAATACGTTGGATACAGTAGGCATTCGTGACGAGACAAACGACAGAGTGCGAGAGCGAAAAGATTCAGAGACTTTTAAATCGATTTGGAAAATCAGGCTTCACGGTGGCCGTTCAAGAGCGAATGAAACGAGTCTCACCGCGGCGCGTACGCCTCGTGCAGTCACGCTGGCGCCCGAGCAAATATTGCATCGATAAACATTCCAGCTTCCGAAAGGATCTGCTGCGTCTCCGCCACGCGCCGCGCCCTTCGCCCTCCACGCATTTCGGCCCCGTCGTCCATCCTCCCTCGCCTCTTTCGTCCGGTGTCCTTATTAATTAATACGCGGCCTATACGGTTCACGCGAGTACGCGTTGCGCGACTCGCTAACGGACCCAGGTATTTAGTAAATACTGGCGTACCGATAACGCGGAGTCTGGACGCGACGAGGTCGGAGAAAGCGGGACGAAACTAAACGGCTCTATGCAAGCGAAGAATCGGGCAGAGCATAACGTCGATGATAGTACGAGTCCTGGCTAAAACCGAATGCGCGTACACCGACGTGACTAGACCTCTAAAAATACTCGGCCATGCTGCTGCGAAAAATCACTGTTTTCACGACAATTACCGTCACTTAGTAGGCACCGCTCCCTCCATCGAGCCACTCGGTCCGTCCACGTGCAGCCTCGAACGCCGGACGTCGGTGAAACGCGAGGAAGAGCCTCGGAGAACACGTTCGATGAGTTACGTATCGTAGAACAGGCTCCCGGCCACCATCCGGACGTATCTTTCAATTATCTCTCGCTCCGATAGTATATTTCTATCCTCGACAATAGAGGAGCCGGAGAACGAGAGGGCTACCTATTTGGGCTTAGATCCGTTTCGATCCTCTCCGTCGCAAGTTTAGAGACGATCGTTTCGCGGTCGTCCGATAGACGATCCGACGTGTGTGGGCACGTGCGCTCTCGGTTCGCAAAGGTCGAGCAATATGGCAGCATTCGGCCACTGCATCCGCGGCCCTTGGTCCTCGGCGCTGCGAGGACCCGCGACCGTTGCCGGTTATAGGGCCTACCCACCGACTCGATTCTTCTTTCCTCTCTATCTCTGCCCCTCTCTTTTCCGCCGCACGTCCGAGCCCGTCTCTGTTTCTCTCTCCTTCCGTCGGCGGTGGTTGAAATAAAAGTCAAGCCGCTTTTATTCCCGGCCTCTCGGATATTCTTTATAGCGGTGGTCGGAGTCCCCTGGGCCCTCCCGACTCGACGCGTGTGCCGTCGTGCCGTATGTTATGGATCGCAGGCAGGCAGGCAGCAGCAGCAGCAGCAGCAGCAGCGCACGGCACAGAGTACAAGAGGCGATCGGCTGCGACTAGCCCTCGTCGCGTTCGGTCCCTTACTTATTGGACAGTTTACACGCCGCGCGTTGTCACTGCTCTCGCGAATCTAAGCGATATATCAACGACGTGTAATTTTCAAAGGGGCCCTCTACGGAGACTGTTCGACGCCGGTAAGAAAGCGGTGGAAAAGATTTTCGGTCGTGGCTCGAACGTATCGGGCCCCCGGGGTAAGGGGTACCGGCGCGAGTCGAATAGCGGTTAATTATATGCACGCGAACTTTATGCGCCGGTAGATTCATACGTCGCTGGTTTATTGTGGGACCGCGGCGGCAAAATCCGGGGGATCCTCGTGAGACGGCGCGGCGTTTGCATAAAAATACGCCGGGTGATTGAGTACTTTAGAAAATTTACGTCCTATAGATTACGGGCTGCTAGGGAAACAATGCTTTGTCACGGGCGTCGCGCTGGTGGCTTCCTTCGATGCCCGGGCGGGAGAAGGTTTCGAGACGATTTCCGGGGCGACGCGATTTCACCGTCCCTTTCCGGCGGTTGGGCGAGTCCCTTCGCCGACTCGATCGTAATTTATCAGGTTCGGAGCGACTCTGATATTCCCGTCTCGGCTATCTTAATCTCGGCACTTCCAATTATGTCCGGCAAAGATGTTCCCGATACCCCGGAGAAAAGCGGGGATCGACTGGCCTCGCCTCGCGAAGGGCTAAGCGAATCGGAAAGGAAGAACGGACGAAGGTAGGAAAGAAAGGACGAGATAGAGGCGACGGTTCCACCCCGCGGTGAGATTCGGTCGAGTAGATGATTATCGGGCATATAGGAAATTGAAAGGGTGTCTAAGGAGGTGTCTAGCTCGCAGTCCGCGGGGGCGGTTTTCTCGGCAGGGTGGCACTCGACTTATGGGGTCTTAAGGCTATTCGGACACCCACATGCAGAGATGCTGCGCGGCGATAGCCGGTGCCCACCTCGGATAATAGGTTCGACGGGTTTCCGAGGCCCGCAGAAGTCAGCTTCGTCCCGTGAACTGTCTCAGCCTGCTCTCCTCTGCCCATCGAATCGATTCGACCGCCCTCCTCCGCCCTTCCCCGTCTCGCGCGCACCGTCAGGTGCACACCTCTTCGCGTCCTCCGATCGGTATCTGCCAAATCACTATCAATCACTCGCCGATCCAGACACCGGCCGCTCAATGAGCCAACCTTCGAACCGATCCCCGCTAAGCCTGCTTTCCTCTCGCGATAAATAAATCGGACTAAGGACTTTAACGAGCTGCCTCTGTCCCTCTCTCTCTTTCTCTCTCTCTCTCTCTCTCTCTATCTCTCTCGCCCTTTCTTTCTCCTCCAGGGAAGAATAGAGCTCGAAGATCGAACGCGCGAGGAGATGTTGCTCGATAACTCGTCGAAATTTTTGTACACTCGCTACTCTTCGCTGGCAGGCGCGCAGCGCGGACTGGTTCTTTCGCTACCCGGCACTCGTTAAGCTTTGCCGTGAAATTTGGCAAGCGCCGCGGTGCCCGTGGATCATCGATCATGCCGCTGATGGGCCCCGAAACAACGCGCGACTGGATCACTGCCACGGAAGCCTCCGGCCAAGGAGCTCGAGCTCGTCCAATCGCAATTAGACGGACGATTTAAAAGAAATTTTTCATCGGCCGCGCTTCCTTTTTTTTTTCTTTTTTTTTTGCGCCCCTCCTTCGTGCGAGTCACGCTGTTCTCGGAGTTGAGCTTGCGTCCCGCGCAGCTCGGCGGGAGAAGCTTTATTGTTGCCTTGCCGAAAACAACGGTGAATGAAAATAAAGAGAAAGGAGAGAAAAAGGAGGGCTTGGAGGAAAGTAAGATTCGTTATTCCGTAGAATGGGCTTCCCTGGTCAGACACGCGAGCGTTCCACGATACCGGTACAGCAGGCGATCGTCCCTCTCCCCTTCGACCGCGTCTCCTCACCTGATATTGATGTCCGTATCGGTACGTTCGGTTACCAAACTGGACATAAATTAATCCCGTCAAATGTCCTCGTTCGTTAAGCGAGCCAGGACCCGGCGGTCCCCGCGTGCTTCGCTCCGCGCCGCTAAGCAAGGTTAATCTTAACTCTAAGGTATGGGGGCTTGCGTAAGCCTGTCTTGTTCCACCGCCGCGTCCCACCGTTTCTTTTCGATCTTTCCTGCTCCTCTCGGACGCCGAAATCCCCGAGCGACTGGCTCGACCCGTTCGCTCGCAAACAGCCGACGGCGTTTAAGGTTTACACCGTTCGCGAGTGGCACTCTAAGGATCGCGAGGAAATTAGACGGACGTGTAAGTTAGTTAGACGGGGCCAATTAAAGAGCTAAACGCTTCAGGGACGAGTTTCCAAAGAGATCGACGATAACGGCGGATAGTGTCTGGGTCGAGGGAAGCGTTCTTGATATTTAAACCCAGGCCGACTTTCCCATCGCGTCGAACGGCGCGACGTATCGACGCTAAGCCAAGGTTCGAGGCTTCACTTAAATCCGATGCGAAAGTGATGCAACCGGTCGCAGCTGCTCGCCTACCGTTCTACCCAAAGTACGCCTAAGGATGCCGCGCGTTACCGGTTCCACGGGGCAAGCCTTATCGGGTGATCGATCGCGATCGCCCTCGATCGATCGTCAGTGCCAGCTAATGACCGCGAGGATCTTTTCGCAGGAAAAAAAAGAGACCCGGCGTTCAGTTCTCGGATCCTTTCGCGAAGGTCTACTCGCGAAAGCGGGAACATTAACTGCACCCCGAGCTACCGTTTCGTTTCATTTCGAACCGCGGATGCGATGCCATCCCCTTGTCGGGAACGTCCCCCGTGCGGCGCTCCTCTCGAAGTTACCGCGCGCCGGCCATAAAACGATACAGCTCTCCGTTGCCGCGAGAGAAAGCACATATTGCGGTTATTGTTGAATTAAGCCGATCCGCTAAAAGGGGGGAGAGGCCACTCGAGGGCTGTCAGCCGCTCGACCTTTCGCGGTACTCCGCGCTTCCGCGTCGCGGCCACCTTGGATTACCGCGACACCCGTCCGGAAGTTCGAGGATACATCGAGGAAATATCGGATAGATTCGTCGACTCCGGCGCTTTCGTCCCTTCCCGATCGCCGAGTGCCGTTGCGCGTGTATTATCCCGGCATCTTCCCCGAGGTTCCGCTACGGCGGGGTGTCTCGCGATTTATGCAAAATGCTACGTCGCTCCCTCGGGAGCTTGCCAGCTCCGTTCGACCCTCTGTCTAACGCGTGCGAGGTTCGTGCCGCGCCGCCACAGCCCCTCCGCATTTTCTTCCTCCGCCCTGCCGTTCGAGGAAGCTCGGTCGCCTCGGAAGGTGGGCCCTCCCCGTACCTTCCATCGTCGTCCGTGTATCCTCGAACAATCTCCGCTCCAGCTGCCCCGGAACGTTTTCCTCCCTTCGCCGCGGATTAGATGCATCGAAACGGATCGGCCGTCACTCGGATTCGTGGTATTCGAACGGACGTCATCCGGAATTCACGCGGCGTACACGCAACGGCTGAAGATTTCGCGGCGCTCGAAGGGTGTCGGAATAAATGGGCACTTACGAGCCGGATCATCGAGGGACCGTGGATCATTTAATTTAATTACTTGCCGAGGGATAATAGGCGAAGCGAAGGCTCGTGCTGGATATTATAGAGCGTGGCCGAGCGTTCCTATTACTGCCTCCCCTTCTCTGAAAAATACAACGTCCCTTCGCCGCGCCGATCCCGTCAGACGCGAGAGGCGGCAGGGTGTTTCCTCGCGAATCATTCGATTCGGAGAATATCTGAAGAATACCCCATCGCAGGGATCGAGGTTTCGCGGTGAAACGTGTCGCGAGCATCGGGGTGGGTTTAATTTCATAAACCGCAACTGTTACCGCTACCCGCTTCGAAAGGGGGCTCTCGACCTTCTGCTCTTAATCGGCGACTTTGCCCTGCTCTCCCGTCTATTCTTGGAAAAATAATGGACAGCGGGCGAGCGTTGTTTGTGCATCCTGCGGGGCAGAAGCACGGCGAACGGAGCACGGAGATACCTCGGTTGGAAGAGGTCGAGAGCACGCACAGGTATAGCCACGTGGTGCACGCGTTCCTCTTTATGGCTCCCCGTTCGTTCGCCTGATAATTTCGATGGGCGGCCGCATTAACGATATTCCGATGATACGACGTCTCGACGTCGGGGAAGGGGGACGGCGGTGGCTGGCGCGGGGCCCAGCTGAGGAACGGATCGGGCCGCGGATGTCTCCTGCATTGTATGCAGATGAAGAAGGCAGGGCGACAATGACTCGGGACGACGGGGCCGAGGACCCGCTCGTTTTCAACCGAAAGAAACTCATCCGGCGAGAAAGGAGGCCCTCCTTTGGCTCGTGCTCGCCACCCCGCCGCACCCCCCTGCCCATCTAGGCAAACTCGTGTGCACTACGTATCCATACATTAACATGTCATCATCGCGTAGAAACTGAACCGATCGACCCATTCTTCTGATTCTCCACCTTCGTTACACCCGTACAGTGGGACGATCGACGCCCTCGGCGAGCAGACGCTGCTCAAACTGTCTAAGGACGGCCGCGTGGGCGTCGGATCTGAAATTTCGCGAGGAGATTCGACTTGCTTTTAGCTTGTGCTAGCTCCGCGAAGGAAATCGAGACGGTTCGCCGATGGAGAGCAGGGACGTGGACCTTTGAGGAAGCGGTTCGCGGGAGAATTTCGGTATCGCGAGGGGAGTTTGAAGCACGGAATCCGGTCGATAAGAGTCCCGGGGGTTGTTTGGCAGATACACGTAGACGCAGACGGAGGTGGCGGGCCAACCATGGCAGACGAAAGGTGGAGACGGGACGGAGGGGTGTCGGTGTAGGAAGAGCTGGATTGGTAAACCGGTCACGTAGTGCTCGGCGATGAATGGAGCCGGTGCGGGCGAGTCGAGGCCAGAGCCGGGAATTGGCTACCGGGCATACCTCGACCACCTACCCCACTGCGTCAGCTTTAGCCACCCCACGGCAACGTAAAATTGCAGAGGTGCTCAAGCCCGGCCGTTCATCGCGCGCGTCGATCGTCACGCGAAATTGCCTCGTCGAACATCCGAACGAGCCCCGTGTCACCTACCTAGACGCTCCTTTAACCGGAACCGACTGAGCTTGCACTTTCGATCTTCCGTTCCTCTCCTTCGTCGACTAATCGCTTTCCCTTCCTCCGACCGGATCGCTGCCCCGTGGAGAAAGGAGGGGAAAAGATAACGCGACAACGTTTCGCGTGTTTCCCGATGCCCGACGTTGCGACGATCGGCCGAGTCTATTCTTTTTTTAAGATATCGCGTATCGCGCAGTCAGGATTTCATTTAAGGAACTCTCGAGGGTCCGACGCGCCTCGTTTTCGAGCGGGTGGAAAACGATCCTTGGACGCGGCACGGTCGAAGCGCGGCCCCTCGTGCAATCCAAAGCGTGTGCCTCTGATCTGCCATAAAGTCATTTCGTAACCCATCCCGAGGGTTAAACGTCCGCCGGTCCCAAGTACCCCGAGTTAAACGCGAATCTAGCGAGCGTCGAGGTTTCGCGATGCGCTCGATCCTCGGCTCGTCCTCTCTCTCTGTCTCTCTCTCTGTCACGCGGTGATCCAGCTGTCCGACCGGAACGATGAATGCCGAATTTCTCCGTGGAACGCCGTGAAAAGCTAGCGAGGAAGCGTGACCGGAGTGGAAGGAGGGAAGGGTGACACAGTTGCGCTGGAATTAAAAAAATAAAGGCTCGTTATAAATCAAACTGCTTGTCAACGAGGGAATCGGGGTGGGCGGCTAGGCGAAAAACCCTTTCGTTAATTGCGTATCGCAGATGCCGTCCGTTGCAGCCACTTTTTACGACGACTCCTTCCCTCGGCTCCCTGTCCACGGTCGTAGGAGGAAAGGCGAGAGCGCTCGGGATACTCGGGAACTGGATCTCACGCATTCTGGATGAAAAAGGAACAGGAGACGCTATACATAAAATAATGTATTTATTGTAATACCCCACTTCGCTACAGCGATTAACATTGATTTAACACAACTTATACCGTAACTCTATGTAATTATGCATTACCACAGTGAAACGACGCCTGGCTGCGACAGAGGATTCTGCGGCGACCGTTTCCAGCGGGACGATAGGAGACAAATCTGTAAGCTGCAACATCACAAAGCGAAAACCCTCTTAATGTCAACCGAGCGAACGGTTAGAAAACGAGCGTCGTCTTTCACTCGTCTACCGCTTCTAAAAACTCCGCTCAACGGAATCGACCAGCGTAGATATCTTTCAAGCGGACATCTCATCCTCGAGGATGCGAGCGGCCGATGAGGAAAGAGACGGTGGAATCCGGGGAAACTTTATTAATCTGTTACACGATCAAACTGTGTAGTCCCCGATTCGCCGTCCTTCGCCGGACCCCCCTTGGCTTCTTCGCGAGATACGGGGCCACGCGCCTTCGAGTCACGGATACGCGCGGAGGCTGGTGTGTGCGTATCCGCGTCCCCTTCGGCGGGACACATCCGTGACGAGAGAAAGAGCGTCCCCGGGTCTCACGGTCAATAGTGATAGCATTGCGTTATCGCAATCGTTAGTAATCGGTCTTTCCTTGCGCTACTTGCCTCAGTGGAATCTGTAATTTTCCTCTAGCCCAAAAGGATCCTCCAATTCGCAGGCCGCTAATTAAGTGGTACTAATACGAGATCTACATATGTAATAAGATTTACTTAATAAAATGGAGTTGAATAACTTTGAACAAATTTGAACTTTGTTCTGATTCTGTGGATACTAATCGATGACTATCGGTAGCGAAATGAAACTATTGATAGTTTTCGATAATGGTTAACCGTCGATGGTTGCTCATCACTACTTCCCCGCGTACTTGGCGCTCGTTTCGCCGTTTCTCGGTTACAACACAAATGCCTCGCGCTCGCAGCCCCTTATCTCCTCCGGTCCTCTCCTTCTCATCTTCTCCTCTACCTGAGAATCGGCGGCGCGTCCTTTGCTCCGCTCGTTACACAGACTCCGGTGTCGATGGGGTATATATATGTATATCTCGCGTGTGTTTCGCGTTTCGTACCCCTATCGTGTTCTCTCGTCCCTCTCGATCGCTGCGCATCGCCGCAGTCGCTCCTCTCTCTCTCTCTCTCTCTTTCTCCACCTCGGCTCTTTTTTGCAATCGTCCCGCGTGCATGTCCGGCCGTTGTTGCGTTGTTGTTGCTGTTGTCCCTCCCATGGACAAGGGAGCAAGCGTATGAGCGCTATAGGCCATAAGGGCTAACAAGGCGATTACTCATGCCTCCCATAAGAAGAAGTTACAAGCGGGTTCGAAGGTTTATTGCGGCAAATGGCGAAATTTGTACCTTGCTAACGATCGGCCGTCTTTTTTGCTCCACCGGCGTCGCGTCGTATCGCGCCTCCCTTCTCGCTCGTGGTCGGCTCGCCCGTCCTCGCCCCCGCCCCCGCCTTCGTGCCTGTCCAGAAACGCTGCGTCCGGACTCTCGTCGTGGACGGCAATAATTAACGAATCGCAACCACGTGATCCACGAGCTCGCGACCGCCGATTATCCTTCGCGTTAGAAACGTAAATCTTTACCGCGACACGGAGGCACGCTCCATCCCAGCGATGCTTTCGACGTCGGTCGAACGATCGGCGACGCGCTCGACAAGATACAAAAGTAGGAGAGCGAGATTGTTTTTCGCGGCAAAAGCGCGACGGCTCTTACCTCGAATCCGACGGCGATCAGGGCGGTCCGAGGTATCCGGATCGCGCGCAATCGACCAGCCACTTCGTTCGGGAGCCATCCAAAGCGCCCCGAGGAGCGTCGAGGCACGAATCCCGTGGATGGCGCGACGACGGTGCAGACTCTTGGAGGGATCCGCGGGCCGTATCGACGATCCGTGGGCAGAAAACTGCAATTTCGTAAAGTAGGGCCTTAGTTCGTGGTCCGTAGCCGGTCCCGAGGTTGAAGCCGCGGCCCCTTTACGCTCGAGCCCCCTTCCCCGAAACGCTTCCACCCTACCCCTGTATCTCGGCTCTGGCCCACGGCAGCCACAGCTCGGCCGCTTCGGTGTGCTCTAATTAGATTTTAAGTGAGAAATTGTGCCTGCCAGCAATTTTAAGGAAGCCGAACGCGCTACCTTGATTAATATCATTATACGTGTTGGCTCGTTACGTTGTTGGGGCCAGGAGATGGAATTCCTGGACCCACGGCCAACCGCAAAAATCTCATAGCAGTCGCGCGCGTGTACGAAGAATTCTCGATGCGAGCTTACCGATGCTCGGCTCGTTCAGCGGCATACTTTCCCTACGATTTTTGTTCGCCTCTTTCCTCGCCCGTCTCAACCCTTTACCCTGCGCAAGCTGCCGCAGAAGCTGCACCGGGGCGACGGTTAGGACAGCCGGTGTGCAGCTTCCTCACCGGCAACGGTCATCGTGGACCGTTTCAGGCGGACGAACTCGATTCGAAAACTGGATTCCTACGCGGCGTGAAAGAGGACGCATCCGAAGGGAGCGAGGGTAAAACCGGAGAATCGGTGGCCGGTCGCAAAACCGCCTCGATTCCATTCCGGAGGGAACAATAATAGCCGGCTCGAAACTAGAACGATGACTCTGCGTGCGGTAACGCGAGCACAGCGGACGCGGCAAGATTCGCGCGCGCGCGCGGGGACGATCGGAGAAACGAAAAATCACGGCGAGGCGCTGTCGAGGGAACGGGGGCTCTCGCCCGGTCGGTCGCCAGGCACGACGAATCTGAAATCTCGAATCGATAATAAGACAAATTGCGCAGGTACTGCTATAATTGAAGCCCCGGTGGAAGCGGCGTCCAGCGGTGGTAGGCAGAGGAGCGAGCAGCAATATCTTTGATCGCGCAGAATCCGAGAGCCGTGTATCCGCGTCGCGTTGCGTCGGTGAAAAGAGGAACGGGAGGACGCGTTCCCTCCTCGCCCCTCCGCCGGTTCCTCCGGGAACGGATCAGATAGTGCCAGGTCGTATCGGTGTCGCGAGGCCGGACGGCGCGCGTAGTATCAAGTCATCAGAGACGCGACCGGCCGGAGCGGAGCGGCGAGAGCGAGAGAGGAGGAAAGGTCTCGCGACGAGGCGCGCTCCTGTCCGATGATAAATGATACGCTGAAACGTAGCGGGTAGCACGGGGAGAGGGTTCGCCGATACGCCGCGAAACTCTTCCTCCCTGCTGGGGTAACAACACAGCCAGCCAGGGAAACGGCCAAAGAAACGAACACGTAGGAAAGAGTTGCCAGTGTAGAAGAAAAAAGAGAGTGGTCCCGCGCGTCGTAGTAGCAACCGATGGACCGCCGGCCAGCGAGAGAACCCTGCGAGCGCTGCCGCGAGTCCCGAAGGCTAGAACTCCTAGGGAATTCAGGCAAAACCGGTCCAGTCGGATCCGGAGCACCCGCTGCTCGCTCCCGGCTGCCTACTATCCAACCTACTACCTGATCTTTCCCGTCTCTCTCCGTCGACCGAGGGAAACGCGCTTTTTCACCTCTTCGCTCCCTCGTTCCTGTCCCCTTCTGCCCGCTAGCATCCGCTTGAAAATTTCATCCAGCGCCGAATCGCGCGGGCGAGAGCGTCGCGGTGCTTCGCGCGTCCACGCGACCAAACGGTTTCGAGGAGACGCCAGGAGGCAGACACCTGCGCGACGGCAAGGGAGCAGCCCGAGTCGAAGGCCTCCGCGAGCGAGTATCGAACGGTATGCGGTAACGATGTACCGAGATACCATCTAGCTGAAGAGAAAAAGTCGAGCGCCGCGGACGTCGATGACGCGATTAAGATGGAACGTCGGCGGCGGCGGCGTCGTCGTCGTCGTCGTCGACGCCGCCTTCGTCCGCACGGTCACACCTATGACGAATCACCGCGCCAACAACCTAAGGACACCTGCCCGCTCACTCTCTCTCTTGCATTTATCGCGTCGAAGACCGGTACGAAACGGTGGCTGCCACCGAGACGACAAAGAGCTATGCGGCCACCGGGTTTCACGCTGACCCCCGACCATTCGAACATCGATTTCCTCGTCGATCCGTCACCATTAGATACGAGCCTGAAAAGCGGACCGTCTTCCTTGCGTCAGGTGACACGTATCTGACGCGTACCGCTCGCTTCGCGGGAATCGTATATGCACCGTGGATCGTTTCCTTCTCCCAGGCAATACGCGTTCCATTTTACGATAATCGCGTGAACAAGGCTGCCGTAAAACTTCACCGGTCCCGCTCTCGCGCACGGTTTGTACGCGTATCGCTTTATAGTCCGCCTGTCGCGGCGCGATCGTTCGCTATTCGCGATACCTTAATAAGTTCGCGAACGTTACGGTGGCGATCCGCGTGCTGACGACGCTCCTCGATCCGCGTACACGTGATCCACGGGAACCTGCCCGCCTCTGAGAAAGGATAAAAGGATCTTCCGGAGATACAATGGAACGACGACACGTAGCGAACTCCGGGACGGCCGCGATCCAAAGAGGATCGTGCCCAACGAACATGCCCGATGGATTAGGCATCCCTCGGAGCACACCGTCGGCCTTCCCGTCCCAGCTTCTTCCGACTCTCGTCTCTCTGTCGCAGACAGCCGTGGCTCGTGCGTGAAAGTTCGCGTCGCGGCTTTGAACCAGCTCGGACGTTTCGTTCCGCGTCTTGGACGTTAGCCGCGCCGAAGGTTTTCCCTCCGAATCGTCGAAAGCCCGTTTCGATCGCGCGTCCAACGAGCAAGGTCGCGCGCGCGAAGACGGACCTCGCGTTTCCTAGAAACGGACGAGGCGGACAGCGCGTGGGACGATCGCGGAAGAACGCGAAAGAAACGGAAGGCGACGCGAGCAGAACGACGGGGGGACAGAGAAAAACAAATGGAAAGGAAAAGAAGGACGGCCGGCTAGCGTGTTCGCCGGCTTTCCAGCTTCGCTCGGCAGCCGGATTACATTCCCGAGGTCTTAACGAGACGTAATTACACGGCGAAAGGTACGAGGCGACGGATGCCTTCGGAATATAGCTACTAACACGATAATTGCCGCTATTACGCTCGGAAACGTCGTATTTAACGGCTAAACGCCGTTCGCCTACTAATCGGCCAGAGGGAAGCCCCACCGATCGATCGGAATCGATACCCCCGACCCGCTTTCAGATCTATTCCGCTCGTCGTTCTTCCTTCGACGTTCCCGTTTATTTTTCCTTTGCCCGTCGAAAACGCGCGGCTTTATCGTAGGTGTTCCCGCTATCCGTGCTGGAATCGAGACACGAGGGAAGAGCGGCACCGTTCAATGGGAGAACGTCTGCACCCTCCCCTCGTGAGAGATCGGCCCTGAATGAGGTAACGCTGCAAATGCGTTTACCTGGCCGCCGCGGCGTGTAATCCTGTAAGCGGCCCTTATTACGCTCCGCGTGGCCCATTCACGCCCGATCTTAACTTCTACGGGTACCGTAAACTGTTCCCCGTTCGGCATTAGCGTTTTTCATCCAGCTTCGGCCGGGTTGTCTTTCGCGAGACGGGCCTCCCGCTGCGTCACGGCCTCGCTCCCATTTCGCAGATCGCACGAAACCCTCTTCTACTGTCGCGTCGCCGGATAACGACCGCGCGGACGGAGGTGAACGTTCAAGCGTTCCCTCTTTCCCGTCGATACGCATTCAGGCCCACGAGTAACTTGTGCGAAATCGTCTCCGACGAGCGTGAGCCACCCGCGCGCTGCTGCTCCGCTTCGCGTTACGCTCGCGAGGTAGCCCGAAGGAATTTCGCCAACGATAAATAATCACGAGGTGGCAAGGCTTATCGGACGGCGCGGCGCCTACTGGGGAAAAAATACCGCGGACCGGAATGAGCACGACCGGCCGATGCGAGGATAAAAGCGGATCCATAATTTCTCTTTCTCTTTTCCCTCATACGTGTACCATCCGTAATTAATGAACGCTGTATAGAATAGGGAGAATTATTGCGCGCTTACAAACTCGCGCGAGTTCTTTTATAAAAGGACCCGAGATCGAAATCGTGCCCACGGACGCGCAGCTGAATTTATGCCCGTTTCGTGAAACGGAGAAAGGAACGCGTCGTTCGACTCGCGTCGCGCCACAGGTCCTCCGATCCTTTCATCCCTTCGAAGCGCTTTCGGTACGTCCGGGCGACTTATAATCGTGCACGGCAAACTATACTTGTCGTCGACGAGCATCCAAACAGTTGCCGAAACTAGGAGGGACCGTGGACACAGCTGCAGTCGCGGACCCCGTAAGCGGAGATCGAAGCGCGCGCGGGACGTGTGCCGTCGCGAGGCGACCATACACGCCGGGACAAAAACCGTGGGTCCGAGCACAATGCCAACCGCATCGTGTCGGGACACCCTCGAAGGGCGGTCAGCTACGGGAATTGGCGCAGTCCTAGCGAGATCTACTCCATCGTCGTACGTCAACGAGTCGACTTTGGAGCGAGCGATTCCGAAAAATCCACGGAGTATCATCTGCCTGCCCCGTTCCTCTCTTTCTCCCTGCTAACCGGATATGTCTACCGTCGCCGCGGCTAATGCGACCGGACAACAATGCGAAGCCGCTCGCAATTGCACGCGTCCGACCGCTAATTCCCGCCGTTCTTTTTTTCGCTCCCGTTCTTTCGGCCGTGTCGCTCTCGCCAACTCGCACCCTGTCCTCCTCCGCTGTTTCTACGCCAGCAGTTTTCCCTCCCATATCCCCGTTATGCCCTTCTCTTTTCATTCCTCGGGATGCTCGCCCTTTGGATCGGATCTCGTCCGACCGTCCCACTGGCCTAGCTCGGAATTGGATTTCAGGAAGGGCCTTCTGCGAGATCCTCCCCATCCGCCTGGCACGCTCCCGCGGCTCGCGTGCAACGTGTACAACGGAAGCCGCGGCGAAAACGATCGAATTTGTTTTCGCCCCGGCGCGGCACGGCGGAAAATTGTACGCGACACTACGATCATCGGAATGGACGTGCGCGAGGAAGGACGAGCCGCGTCGAAATCGAGTTCCGGCGAACGTACACCGTTGGCTCGTCGACGCGGTTCCATCGACAAGGCCAACGCGGGACAGTTTCTAGCCGAGGGTAAGCCGGCCGAATCGCGTTCCAACGAGGCAAGGACAAGAATCGATCGTGTACCGGTTTTTAGTGTGCTCTCGAGAATCACGGGTCTCGAGGGCGACCGCTCGTGCGCACTTTTTCCTTGGGGATGCCGCGCCCGCGGAACGATAATCGTCCGCGATAAAGATCTAATTCGACGCTCGCTTTCATTGAAAGGCCAGGAGTGAACGGAAGGGTAGGGATAGCCGAACCCGATATCGGAAGAGAAGGCAAGAAGCACGGCGGCTGTTGTTCCTCGATCGGCCAATTAATTTCGAAGGCGCGAGAAATCGATAGGATCGTGACGGAAGTAGCTTCGACATCCTCCCCTGAATTCGTAACGCCGCCAAGAGCGAGGCGCGTCGTTATATCGAGTGCATGGGTGCACCAAATGCAGGCTATCGGGGCTGGAGTTAGCCCGCAGGTAAATATTTCGTCGACGGCGCGATTCGGTTAGCACGGACGGCCGTTAAATTTGTCGGCACACCCGTGGCCGGAATTCGTGTCCCGCAATCCCTTCGGACTTGCTATCGGGTCTGCGCGGTAGTTCGGTATATCGTGCCACCCGGTACATTCGGTAGCCCGATAGCGCCGGTCTCCGCCTCGCCCCCCCCCCCCCTGCAAATTTGCATCGCATTTACATCCGATTGAGGTGCAACGCGGGCTGAAAGCGGCGAGGGAGGCAGGGAGAGAATTTGGCCAGACTCGCGGATCGAACGCGGCCCGAAGGGCACCTGCCCTTCGAGGGTCAGGGACGCTGCCTCTGCGGTCGCGCCTCTACGAATCGACCGTTACTGCACCGGCTATCGGACCACCTGGTCGCGACGCTTCGATCCGTTCAGACCAAACGCGACGATCCGACGGTGTTCCAGGCGATGATGAACGGCCAAGGTAAACTAAGAAGAGTCAGGGTCATAGGTGCTGGTTACGTCGGAATGAAACATCATTTTCACCGAGTGCCGCCCATTTAATTCAGACGACTATATACGTGGCGTGTCAGAGGTCCTATTATCGCGGTCACTCGGTGCGGACCAGCGAGGCGATACGAGCCTGCCCATTGAAGTTCGCGCCCGCAACCGTTCGAACCATTTCGCGTCCCGTCGAGCAAGCTCGGCGAAGCTTCTCGGCGAAAGCTCGAAGGCAACGCGCTCAAGAGACAGACGCGCGGAGGAACATACGCGTGCACGCCCGTAGGCAAGTTAACAGGCGTTTGTGTAACGGCGGGACGTAGCCGGAACGGATAGCTCGCCACGGCGCGGCCCAGCCGAGCGGATCTACATAATGTTTATTATGCTAACCTAGGCCAACGTGCTCGCATCAACAAGTGTTATATTATCATTCAAATAAAATGTTTTAATCTGCATACGTTTTATCGGTCTCCCGCGGGCATGCGGAATGTGCCAGTGGCACGAGACACGCGTTCCACGCTCCCCTCCTACCTACGCCGGACTAGTCTCGCTCTCGTCCTTTTAAACCGCCGCGCCACGGCCCCCGTCCGACCCTTATTTCCAAAGCGTCGCTCGCTTCTCGATGCACCGGGCTTGCCCGACCCGACTGCAATTAGAAATTCATTCACCGGTCGCTCGGGTCGACGCGATCGAGCGTGGCCGCGCGAACTCGCCGAGTATGTATCGGGATTCGATGCCGCGATGGAATTACTCGCCGACGAATGCACCGCGGATTGGATCCTCCACGGACGCAAGGACGCCACCGGTAAATACGCTCGGCGATCCAATTATCGGAATCGCGCGGATCGGAAACTCGTTGCTCTCGAAAAGGGCCGAGATCCATGGGAAGTAGTCGTTCGGCCGTGCCGCGTCCACGCGTTCGGGGGCTAAAAGCGCAACGGCGGCGACACGAATTCGAGTGAACGCCAATCCGTGTGACGTGCGATTGAATTAAACGAGCGCGTTCTCTTGTCCGGCGACGACTACCATTGCGGTGGTGCCAAAGGGTACGAGAGAGCCAAGAGGAAAATTGCAAGCGCCGCGTAGACGGGAATACGCGGCGCGTACGGCCCACGTGTTTCGCTTTTCCGTGGAAAAGCAGCTGCAACTATTCCGTTGCATCTCTGCATTAGCTCTGCAGCGGAGGACCCCGTGTTCGAATCTGTTGACTCTCCTGTCTGTGGGTCAGTCGCGCGATCCTGGCCGGGATCTTTCCGTGCCACCACCTGTGTCTTCATTATACAGCAATGCAAATAGATTACCGGCGCATTACCATAATTAGATTCAATATTTGTAACTTGTCACGCCATTAGTATAATTCATTGGACCGTGCTGGCAGAGTCTGGCTGACGGCCCGTCGACTCGCACTACTGAACGTGGAAACGGTAAACCACATTAGCACCCGCGAGAGTCTCGCGATTAACATTTTTCCACCGAACGAACTTCCCCGTCACCTCCCCGTTTTTCGTGAAACACTTTCGCCGCGATTCGTCGCGAAGCGGACACCGGTTGCAAATGTTTTCGGCTTAGTCAGTAGATCGGTGGTGGACGTTTGCCCTCAATTAACTTCATAAGTGAGTAAGGAGGCGGGCGGCCAGTCGACGGTTCATCGCGTCGGTTCGTCCGTATTTTACGCGTACCCGCGCGAACCCGCCGCGATCTCGCCGTATTTCCGAGCCGGTTTCGCCTTCCCGTGATTATCGTCGAGGAGAGTGCTCCTCGACACGCGGAGACTGCAAGCGCGGAACGCCGCTGCTCCGCTTTCCGGTCCGATGATTCCGCGGTGCTGCGAACGAACGATCGGCCGTCGCGGGTTCAACGAATGTAGAGCCTTCGACGACACGGGGAACGATCTCGCAGGGCGCACCTAGACCGCACGCCGTCACCTCGCGACGGCGATGCTCCACCGGAGCATCGCTTCGTCTTTAGACACGGAGCAACCTAGGGAGAGGCCGATCGAAAGCGAGCTCGAACTTGGCGATCCTCCGACCTCGGATCGACGCGCGTGTTCGCGCTGTGCCCACACGCTTGCACACACGGTCGACCGCGGCTCTTCGAACGTGGATAAAAACGGCGTCGGCTGTAAGATCAGCGAGACACTCTCGCGAGTCACACCTACGCGCGTGTTTGCCGCTCGCCAACGACGGGGACGAGAAGGCGAACGGGTGTACCAGCGGAAAGTGTGTGCACGAGTGTGTATGAGAAAGGGAGAGAGAGAGAGAGAGAGACGCGTTGGAGCAACAGAGATAGGGGGATGAAGAGAAGCGCGTTTACTCGCGGAGAACGAAGCTCTGTACGCGCGAGTCGTACAGGTGTACGTTTCACGAATGCGCGCGTAGGCTCGTTTACTTAGCCAATGCCATAGCTGAGTTATTTATCTGTCTTTTGTCCAGCAGCACTAACCGAGAATGCCTCTATATGCGAGCCAACACTCCTAGAGAGTCGTACGCGTGGGTCCGGAGTTGTTCAAGGCCTACCTGCTTGCCTCTTGCGTTACTTCGACGCGCGATCGCTCCTCTACCTGTCTCTCTCCCTTTCTCTCTCTTTTCCTACCTCTGTTCTCTCTTTCCTTTTTCCTCGGGGTCTCGAGAAGCTGCGCAATATCGGGCACGCGTCGTGAGAAAAACTGTCGGAAAGTTGATGCGGGAAAACGGCCCTCTCTCTCTCTCTCTCTCTCTCTCTCTTTTTGTCTCCAAGTCCTCAGGAGCATCGGCGCGTTCGGTCCGAAAAGCGCGCCGAAGATGATCTAATTGACGCGACCTCGATCGGCGGTGGCGAAGGATCGAAGGGGAAAGGTCACCGCGCGAGGAATCCACGTTGGGCGTCGATCGTAGGCTTCGAGAGGAAATCGTTGCCGGCGAAGCGGTCGGTCGCGAGAGGTGTGGGTATATACCTAAAGGATGGACGAGGTTCGTACGTGGCTCGACGAGCTCTCCGTAGCCGGATTGTCAAGTGACGTCAGCGCACCGGAAATGGAATGTAGGTAGCTGTGCTTATTAAGCTCTGCTGGCTGGCTAGAGAGGATGGGACGGTTCGTGGGGGGGGGGGGGACGGAGCAGAGAAAGAGAAAGAGACGAGACGAGACGATGAAGAGGCGAAGCGAGCTAAACGGTGCGAGAGGGAGGATGGATGGCCTGCAATTGTTTCCTCCGCACACGCGTGCCGCGAATGTCGCGCGCGTATCGTCGATGTACCGTCGACGTCGATCTTCCTCGCGCGGCTATGTCGCGTACGAGCGGACGTTTGCATGCGTGTGTCCGCTAGCGAACGGACGCGTGCGGGAATATCGGCGCCGGCCGTCGTCCGCAGGGTCGACGACGAACATCTCAGTGTGGGCATCGACTATTCAAATCAATGCTCGCGCCTCGCTAATGCGTTCGGTGGAATGTCAACGAGCGGAGCGATCGTGCTCGCGAAAAGCCCCGCGATCCTAGAAGCAGCGGATCGTTCCAGTTTTGAGGCCGCGAAAAGCGATCCGGTTGTGCGTACACCTTCGCCTCGCGGCCTATTAAACCGACGCAGTTGTCGCGCACGCGTTGCCAATGGGGCCGAGAGTCGAGGAATGTCAATCGGCGCCGTAAGTCGTCCAGGCGAAAAAGAAAAAGAACCTGTTGGGAAGGCAATTGCTGCTTTTCAGGGCTGGGGGATCGAAGAATTCGATCCCGTCCAAGATTCGTGCGCGAAGAGTAGTCTAACAGCCCGGGGACGTTGCGACGCTGCGAAAGCACGACGACTCTGATTGAATAATTCGCCGATCCGTGTTCGCGGTATCGACGAACTTATCAGAGCATTCGGGGATAAGCCTTAGCGCGTACACGCGATCGTCAGGCCTGTGTTGTACGCAGACGTCAGGTACAGCCTATAACGATAATTTCAGGAGGTGTGAACGAAATGTTCCCGTGTCGAGAAAGGGGTAGCGAGGATCGAAAGAGGGAGGAAGAGGCAACGAGGATGCTCCTCCGGAGAGCGCATGCCTTCGCGCACGAAAAGGGGTAGCTGGCGCCTGCGCTCCGTTTCGCCGCTCTTCAATTCCCCTGTTTCCGTCCTCTTTTACCCCTTACCGCGTCTCTTTGCCAACCCCCACCGCGCGACCTTCTTTTCTCGCTTTCCCTTCACCCTTTTCCCTCCCGCCTCTCTCGCCGTCCACCTTACTTTCTATTTCTCTTCCCGAATATTTTTTGTTTTATCTGCAGCATCCCCTTTCTCCGTTTCGCCCTACCGACTTCCACCCCCCCAACAGGACACCGCCTCGCCGGGTCTATGCGCTGGAAATCGAGCCCTCCCCTCGTCGTCGTCGGTCTCACCTTCTTGCTCGCGCGTGTCACGCAGCGACGCGACGAGGCGAAACCATCCGACGATTTCCTACTTGACACCTGGTTTCGCGCCTTTTCCAGCCAATCGGATTCCTTTTTGCAGTTGCTCCTCGCTTAGCATAGCGATATTACGCAAGCCGACTCGGATCATGGGTTACGGAGGGAGATTAATCGAGATCCGACCTCGTTACGAGGGTAGATCGAGAATCCTAAGCAACCGGTTTGTCCGGGTCTGTTCGTTATGTCACTTAGCCTCGCAAAAATTACGTCGCCTCGATTTACGCCAACGTCTCGAGATCCCACGGACGATAGGAAAGTACGAGCGGCGGATCGAAACTCGTTCTCGAAATTGATTTAACGGTTACCGATCCAGCCTGTCCCGTCTGTGTTTCCCTCGAAAAGCGAGCCCGACAAACAATCGCATCTCGTTGGTAGAACAATCTTTGTATCGTTGCTTCGTTCGTGACAATTTACCCTTGCGGGTGATAGCCGACGTCGCGTAGATGCGCGGGCCTCGGTAGCCCCCTGAAACCCCCTCTTCACTCTCTGTCTCTCTCTCTCTCTCTCTCTCTCTCTCTCTCTCTCTCTCTCTCTCTCTCTCTCTCTTATCAATGTCCTAGGCTCGATGTAATTTGGAGCGCAGCTTAATATCGGGAACCCAGCTGTGCAAAGTAGTTCAACGTCGCGGGCACGGGTTGTTCGGCAGAAAGGTGTTGCGCAACGCCGAGACCCCTCGTCGTTCCGCGGCGCAACGCGCGATTCCGACGGGACGATTCGCTTCCGTGGACGAAAATTGGACCTACTAGAATCTAACTCCAATTATTTCGCCGCCAATGGGAGCCGCGGCGATGGGGATGAAATCGCGGTGACTGTGCGGTTGAAAGCGAGCAGGACAATTACAGAGTCCTCTCTCGCTGGCGCGGTAATCGAAACGTTGTCCGTTATCTAAACCGAATTAATCGGAATATCGGAGAGGCGACGAACGGGCTCGAGATATTATTGTTCGCTCGCGTCGATCAAACTTTTTTTCCCTTGGCTAATTATCCACTTGCCGCATCGGCTACCGCGATACGTTTAACGGCTGCGCGAGCTTCTTCCATTATCCCGGCTAATAATCGAATCGTGGAGAATACTCGCGCGTCGCGTGCAAGCCGCGCTTGGTAACATTCGTGGGGAGCGTCACCGAAATTGCAGAGGCAAAGCCGTTTCCTCCTAATACGCAAAGTCCTCGAGCTGGACGCAAGCAATGCCTCGCGTCATCGGCCAGGCGAACGCGTCGTAACGGGATCCTGGAATATAAATCGTTCGTAACAAACGCTGCGACGAGTCGCGCGAGACGAGCCGTTCGGTATCGGGCAAAGATTTTTGTCGGCTAAAGCAAAGAAGAAAAAAAAAAAAAAGAAACGTCAAGTAAGTTGTATTACTTTCATGTCGTTTATTAATTAAAATTCAGTAGTAATTTAGCTTTTCCGCCATTCTAACAAAACGTCACCACCATTCGCCAGATCTTTATTTTACGTTAATAATAATTAATGTTTAATTATAATAATATACAGGGAGAAGGAGGAGCTGTTTACAGTTTGCGCGGGTTCGTCTACCTTCTCGCGTTTCGTTTCGATTCATTCTGCGCGTGTTTGCGGATGATTTTCGTACACCTAAGTATCTTTACATGTCCGTTTCGTCGTTGCGCTTGCTCTCCCTCTTTCTCTCTTTCGCTTTCCGTCACAGCAGAGACATACTCGTCCACGCGTACTCGTTCGT
The DNA here is from genome assembly GCA_023838395.1 of Holcopasites calliopsidis. Lineage (NCBI taxonomy): Eukaryota > Metazoa > Arthropoda > Insecta > Hymenoptera > Apidae > Holcopasites > Holcopasites calliopsidis. The sequence continues at coordinate 2,125,773 of JALHAQ010000011.1, forward strand.
GCACACCCTCTCGCCCTTTCCCAGCGCGCATCGCTATCCGACGTTAAAAATTTCACGCGTGTCGCTATGAAAGTCAGCCGGAGATCGAAGAGCCCGCGCTCAGCCCTCGAGCGAAATTGAATATCGACGGAATTTTTGGAGTTCCCAAAGCGATCGACACGCGGACAGATATTTTTGTCAGGTAATTTTTGCGAGGCGATCGGGCTCTTCGATTTCGTCTGCTCCCTCTACTCGTCGCGTTCCTATTATCGATCCTTCGCTCTCGGTCCAGTCGCTTCTTCGCACATGGTTCTTACTTTTTTTTATCTATTTACAAGACGGCAATTGAACGTAACGCCTCGCGTACCCTGTCGCAATTTCTCGCAGTCCGACGCGCCGGCTGCACGGAAAGCAACGCACAGATCCGTTTGCCTAATAAAATCGTAATTCGTTCGCGCTGCGCTCGAAGCAACCAGTGCGATCCAAGATCTCTGTTTCCCTGTTTCGCGAAGGTATAACACGCAGCTTTAAACAGGCAATAATTAACAAAACAACGGCGCGAACGATCTCGTTTGCTTAACAAATCGCAAATGCTCCATTCTTCGCTCTACATTTCTCTCGCGCTCCCTATTCCTTTTTTCTACTATGCTTCTTTGATACAAAGTGAGAAACAAAAAGAGTCGGCCGATAGGGTTTATTGAAAAGACGCGTTTTCAACATGGTCGGTATATCTTTCCCTTGTACTTCGCTACTAAAAATCGCATTAAATCTAAACGTATCGAGATCATAATTGGTGACTCGACGCGCTTATTGCTCCCCTTTTTCCTCGCTCGCTCTCTCTCTCTCCCTCATGTATACATAATTGTATCTCCGTTGGCCGATCATTTTTATCCTCAGGATGCGTAGGGGCTTTTGCTTGTTGCGCCTTTGGCTTTTTGCTTTCGTGCGCCCTCGTCGTATCCGAAATCCGCGGCCGAGGCCGGACTCGGCTGAAGCGTCGGCACTCGAGCCCAGTTGAGCAAATAATCACAGAAATCGTGTCACCGATAACAAGCGTAATCCCGACACGAAACGGACTGGTCGCTTAATGAAGCCGTATTAATCGCGCAGAGAAATCGAACGAACGGTTTTCGAGCGACGTGCCACACGGCGATACCGAAACGGACGAGACGAAACGAGCCACGGTTTCACGAGTCCGCCGTTTCTCCCGATTACCAGGGAGCTATCGTTATCGTTTTATAGCGAGGAGATTTACGACCTTTTACACGTCGCTCCGTCCACGTTCGTGAACCGGGGAAACGCTGTTTCGACGGCGCTTTGGGGAGCGACGTTGGAACGAAAATGATTTTGTCCAAGGGTTCAAATCGAGGCCTGGACGAATGTCGGGAGGGGCGAGGACCGACCCCGGCCACGCGAACATTCCTGACAGAGATTCCACGTTGTAACGGAGCCCGGTGGTTACACGTTAATTACGCGGGGGTGGTGACTCGACCCACGGAAAATAAAAGGTGCGCTGCGGTGGCTCGTTTCGGCAGGCGTTGGGTTCGGATAATGTTCTATCGAATCGACAACTGGACGAAAAGGTAGGCGAGATATGACTGCTTGGCTGACGAGACGTCAGCGAGAACCGAAAATGGAATCGGAGCACTATAGAAGGCCGTCCGTTTCTTTCTTTTCCCCCCGTCAATTTTCCGAGCGTTTCTCGGTCGTGATTCTGTTCGGTTCGTGCGCGCGCGTATACCTTTTCCCGCGTATCGCGACATCCTAATCCTAATATGTACAACCGATCGAGAGAATGGAAGGAAAAAGTAACGGGTTCGCTCGCCACCGTGATCACGGGAGAAAGCAACACGAGAATCTTCATCGTCGAAGACTATAGTGTCGAAGAAATGTCGTTTAGCCAATCGCAGAGAAAGATGGATAGAGAGAGAGAGAGAGAGAGAGAGAGAGAGGCAGGGAAAGTTTGAATTACCAGAATCAAAAACGATCATAGAATTAGACGATTTTCCGAAAAGCGATCCTTTTGTTTCAGGAGTCGATCGGTGGAAGCGAGACGTCGAACGTGCGCGGATAACGTATGAAGAGCAAACAGAGAAAGAGAGCGATTTCGCAGGGAGAGACGAGGTGGCGCGAGAAATATAATCAAGAGAAAAACGAGAGAGAGAGAGAGGGGGGGAGAGAGAGAAACGAAGAGCGCACGAAGCCCGTCGGCGACGAAGGAAGGAAATTCTCGCTCTGCGATTAGCCTCCGGGCAACGGAATGGTAATGATAACAATTAATAATAGCAATGTTAATGATAAACTAATGGTAATAATAAAGAATAATAATAAATGACAATAAAGATGACGAATAATATAATAGCGATAATAATAAAATCATAATGAGAAACAATAATGACAGATCTCGTATCGTTTACAATAATTTTTCTCGCGGAACGATGCTCGAGGATAAACGTCGTAATAATATGATACAGCTACAACCTCTCGACGACGTCACTATAGATTTCTCTCTCATATACATAGACTCTGTTTTTATATTTATATATCTGTATGTATATATAATATTTATGGTCATCTGTATATATATATAATTTATATATATATATATATATTTATATGCTACATACTTACTCTTTATACAGAAGGGGTTTTTTCTTTGCGAGAGGGTTCTGCTGTCGCTAGGATTTCGGCACACGTTTTCCGACACGCGCGTTTTTCCCCGATTTTTCAACGCAGGTCCTGTGCCCCTCTCCGCGATCTGCTCGCCTATTTTTCGTGTAATTCGTCGCGCCGCATGTTTTTCCCTATTTTTTTTTTGTTCCTTCCGTCCACCCTCTCGTGATCGGGGTCGAACCTGCTCCTCGTACGGCGACGACGAAGAAGACGACCATGCGCATTCTCACTTAACTTACTAGCTTTATCTAGTACAATATTTACAGTTCGTATTTACTTATGTTACATCATTCGGCAGGTTTGCTTGGAACAAATCCCACGCGAATACACCTCGCATCGCCTCTGGCTGCTTTTTTACGTTTTCCACGGTACGGTCCACCCCCGTCCGTCCGTCGCATCGAGATCTAGCCAGCGATGTTCCGTAGGGAACAACAGCACAGGGGTCGTCGCTGCACCAAACGTTCCTCGCACTTTGTACCCTTTTCACTGGAACGAGTAGAACGGGGGGACGAGATCGACGCGACACGCGACAGTCCTGTTCTTTTCTCTTTTTGCCGAAGGAACGAACAGACGGAAGGATGGATCGAGGAGGCGATCGCGCACTTTCAGCACCGGGATATCGCGCGCGGTCGGGCCGCTTGGAATGAGCGGAGGACGAGCGCGTTTCATCGGATTTCTTCTCCGCTCGGGAAGGAGCGGAAAACGAGAAGAGACGATGCAACGACGATGTCGGCGTATCCCTGAGACGCGCAGCCAGTCGGCGAATCGGAGAACGTTGGGTGAACGCGATTCGACTCGACGGCCACCCGTTTGGCCGGCTTCGGGTCTCGGCCCAGTTGTGTACCCCGTTGAACCTCGTCGGAGAGACGCAGCGAAGCCTGGCGCAAGGGTGGCTCGACGACAACGTTTGCTAACAAATGTTGAACGGACTAGGTAGCGGATAACGCAAGCCAGCGGCTGCTGGCGATCGTTTGGCCGGCCACGACTACTACGAGCCGGTGGCGTAGCTGCCGGTGCGAGCTTGCAAGTAGTGATGATAGAACGGAGGGAGGGTCTCCGGCGGCGAGGAAGCCGGAATGTTCGCTGAGTTTTGAGAAGTTATCGATAGGCCCAACGGGGAAGGCCCAGGCGAACGCTAGTGAGCCGCCAACGAGTGAGCCGTGAGACCCTGAGGGCTGAGCATCGGCGGACTGTGGCTGTGGCCCATCGGCGATCCGTGCAGGTGATCCTGGGGATGGTAGCCCTGGTGTAGACCCGGCTGGCTCTGGTGTCCCGGTGGCACGCCCTCCATCATTCCGTCGGCGAGCGTGTTCGGCGGCGTCATCCTCTTCTCCTTTTGCCGTCGGTTGCAGAACCACACCCGCACCACCTCCTTCTCGAGCTGCAGACTGTCGGCGAGCGAGGTGATCTCCTGCGCCGATGGTTTCGGCTGTTTGTGGAAGTGCTGCTCGAGCGCGCCCTTCACGGACACCTCGATCGAGGTCCGCTTCTTTCGCTTTCTGCCCTGTTGCGCGATTTTGTCGATACTCGTCGGCGATCCGGTCGTCGAGTCCGCCTCCTCGAGCCACTTCTGCAGCAGCGGCTTCAACTTGCACATGTTCTTGAAGCTCAGCTGAAGAGCCTCGAACCTGCATATCGTTGTCTGCGAGAAGACGTTGCCGTAGAGAGTACCGAGCGCGAGACCGACGTCCGCCTGGGTGAAGCCCAGCTTGATTCGCCGTTGCTTGAACTGTCTCGCGAACGCCTCGAGATCGTCGGAGGTCGGGGCGTCCTCTTCGCCGGCGCTCTGATCCCTGTCGTGCGCGTGGCCCGGGTGCAGCGAGTGGCCGACCGGCGACCCGGGATCCCTCAAGTTCGGATGGAGGCCGGTCTGGTGATTGTGCAGCTGAGGATGATGCTGGTGCGGGTGCGGGTGCAGCATGCCGTTCATCGCGGCATGGTACTGTTGAAGGGTCGTGGGCGAGGCAGCGCCTCCGCTGGGGTTATAGTGGGCCGACGGAACGACGGGCGCGTGCCAGGAATGCGTCGAGGCCATGCCGGGCGACGGGTGCGGACCACCGCGATGACCATGCATCGACTGATCGTTGGCGGCCGCAGCGGCCGCGGCGGCGGTCGCCGCTGCCGCCGCCGCCAACGGCTTCACGTCCAGCCCGGCCGTGTTCGCTTGGTGCGGATGATGATGCGGATGATGGTTGGTGTGATGCATGCCCATCGAGGCCGCCCAGTGGTCGCTGCTCGCTTGCAGGTTCACCCAGGGGTTCGTCGACGAGAGGCTCGCCGTCGGGTGCGGCAACCCGTTCGGCGACGGTGACGACGACATCTGATGATGGTGATGATGATGGTGATGATGCTGCGGAGGTGCCGGCATGTACTTCATCTCCCCAGCGTCGGCGGCGCTGCGAGGCGAGCCCGAGGAGTAGCCTCCCACGGCGATGTTCATCCCGATCGTGGTACCCGAACCACCATCCAGGTCGGACGACACTGCGCTACTAATCGGCATGTACGTGGTAGCGGCCATCTACTTCCTCTCGTGCAGAGAGGTTTCGCGAAACCCTCTTTGCTTGTTCTTTTCCTTCCTGCCTTTCCGACGCGCACCGCCTTCGGGTTGCCCCGACAGGGCACCCCTTGCTCGCTAGCCTGCTCCGCTAGTTACACACTTCTCTCGTCCCTTTTCTCTCTTTTTCTGCCTCTTCTCGCTCGACCTCGCCTCTATCCTTTCCCTCCTACGCTGAAATTCCTCCTAATCTTCGCCCGGAATCTCCCGGTTCGGTAGATGTCACAGGCCCTTCGAGACTCCGTGTCTTCTCACCGATACTACTATCCCTATTGTCACCTGCGCGAAGTATTCCCCTGTTCGTTCGATCGAACGTTACCTAATAATAACTAACGCACAGTCCATCGTTCGCGACTATGCACCAAGTCCCGAGTAAATGGCATCGTCGGACACGAAATCGATTCGTCCATAGCTTGCCGCGAACTTGTTACGACGATTCAAACGACTTTCACGCGACTCCGCCTCTCGTCATTCCTCGGGGAGGATCCCCGCGACGACGTTGTTTCCACTGGCACGTTCAAGAGCCCGGTCGACGGGAGCGCAGGAAGGTCCTTCCTTCCGATTTCACACCGAAAAAAAAAAGGCACACCGGTGGTGTCGTTCCGTTGCTCTCGAAGTATCCACCCTAGATCGTATCACTCGCGTGGTCTATCACTCATCGTCGCGTTATCACAATCGGTCGAACGACGGCTCGGGCGAAGATACGACCGAGAGACACTCGCGATCGGTCGGTACTCCAAAAGCACAAGACTCTCTCGGACCGGACGCGGGCGAAGAGTATGAGCAGAGAGACGCACGGCACGGTGTCTTCTTCTTGACTATGCGCGCGCGCGCGCGTGTGTTTTTCCTCGCGCGAGTGTACACGCACGCGAGAGCAGGAGAGCGTGTGTGTGTGTGCGCGCGAGAAGAAAGAACGACGACTCCGAAAGATCTCGCTCGGGCTCTCTCATGCGTTATGCATGTCGTAGCTGAGAGCGACTGACTGCCTCGCCTCGCAGCTCGCTCGAGGTTCCCGAGGCACCCGGACCGCTCGGTGGAACCGAGTCATGCGCGCCACCGACCTGCACATCCCCACCGACCGCCGCCGCTCGCTTCGCCATTGGCTTTGGGGGCAAGGTGGCCGTCGACGAACGTCACCGTCGGGCGGAACCCGAGCCGACCGCGCCTCCGAGGCAGCCTACGCACCCCAGGCGCCACGGCTCTCACCCCGATTCACCCCTCGCCCTTCGGACAGCGCCGATCGGAGGTACGAAGGGCCAGCGCCACCGAGAGCGAGTATGTACCTTCGACGAACGCTCGCATCGCTCCCGTCCCCGCCGCGGAAACACCGAATCCAAAATCCAGCCGTCACGGATACTTTCAATCCTTGCCCGACGTCAACGCGGTGCCCGATCTTTCGTTTCTTTTCTCGCTATCCTCCGAATCGTACCCAGACCACGGATGCGAATCCTTCGCATCGTGGTTGCGCGCGGTGCAACAGGTGTAGCGATCTCGCGTTCGTCCACCGAAGGCTCCTCCGCAAGGTGGATCGACTATGCTCGAGAGAGCGCGAGATCGCTGGAAAAGAAAAAAAGCGTGACCGGAAAACTGGGAAAGCTGAAACGGGATCGCGTACGCAACAGGTTCACGGTCCGCGGCGGGGTGGACCGGCTGGAGGTAACTGATTAGCGACAAAAGCTGCCCAGCAGGGCCTCGAGCGAACGGTATCAATAGAGAGACGGCGAATAAAGAAAAAAAAAAGGCTTGCTTCGCCGAGCGCGAGAAGCAACGGCGTGCAGTTCGAGCGAGGCGAACGGGCCACCGCTGGGGGGTTGAAACGGCCGAGCGAGCGAGGTTTAGTACATTTAAATGAGAGCCACAGGTAGCAGCATTATGCGGTACGTGCCAGCCACCCCTCGGGAGGGGTGAGTCGGATCATCGTGTGCCGCAGATCCCACCGTATCACAGCTGGCTCCGCGTCTTCGCACCTGTGGCGATTATCCACCGCGGTCAACGCGATTACATCGGACGACACTTTTTGCCCGCCTTTACGCGAGGCTTCGAAACTGCGTCGCGTCTTCGGCCGCGACTCGATCGATCGAGACGGCCGAGGCGGCGCGCGGTCTTAATTCGATTTCCGCGTTACCCCGTTCCGGCAAATTGGATCGAACGCGGCCCCGAAATATTTGCTTAGGACCCGGACAGGTAGCGGCGAGCTTCACGGATCGCGCGGAAACGCCGAGGGCTCGAGGGGGAAAGACAGAGACGGAGGAAGGATGCGAGTGGCAACGGGCCCCCGACTTTGTACGACGTGAAAACGCTTTACTACCTGAACGTTTGCTTGCATAATTTAGCCGGTCTTTTCTGACCCTGCGAACCCTAGGAGGGCGCGGCCCGGCTGCTTCGCCTTGTCCCGCGCTCCTCGATCCGCGCGGGGTGCGAAAACATTTGTGAAAAACACCGGGACACGGAACTTGATGTTTAAGCCGATCCCTGTCGCGAGGCTATCGCTCGGCCACGGTTCCGAATGCCGCGATACGCCGCCGACAAGCCGCTATCTCGTAAAACAATGGAAGGGACAGCGGTAGAGCTTGGTCCTCTTTTGTCGAGAAACGTCATTGTCGCGCGTACTATCTTCGAGCCGAATCAGGAATCTGTCCCCGCGTTTGCTTTCGTGAACGGGGCCGGATCGTTGGCACAATTGGAAACTCGTTAACGCGGCTATTGGCGAGCCGAGTGTCCCTTGTAAAAAGAAAAATTGCGTTGCTGGCTGCGACGAAGCGAAACGTTTGAAGCGTGCGGTAGGTCGGTGCCGGTCGTAAAGGGGAAAGAAAGACGCCTCGCGACCCCTGCCACGTGAATGGGGAATGCTAGCAGAGTAATTTGGTCTCCTTTATGCTACGAATGAATATTTTAATATTTTAATACGAAATACGTCGGGGAAGTTTACGTGGCGTACCGTCGCTTTTATCTCGCGATCCCATCGTCGCAGTCACCCGCGGTCGAGCTCTACTTTCAAAGGCGAGGCGTAGCCGAAGAAAAGCAGGAATTAAACGGAAAGGAAAATCAACCGGGGAAACACCGATGAGAAGGAAAGAAGTCGGGCGGGTATGTGAGAGAGCCAAAAGGGGGCCGCGATTCGAAGGGAAAAGGATATAGCGCGATTAGTCAAGAGATTCTACGGCAGGCGGCAGCAGCGTACGGCCGCTTCGTTCTTTGAGGGTAGGAAAACTACCCCCGGCACCATCGCTACGCTCGCACGAGGAACGCGGCCGGGGGTTGCTGGTAATGGTGCTGCCATCGCTCGGAAGCGAATAGGATCGCTTCCTTCGCGATAACGGACCGCCGGTAACAAAATTATCGACGCCCGACGGCGCGGAAAACTTGAAAAAGCCGGCCGACTTCTAATCCTTAGAAAGATGGAACAAAAACACTGTATCACAGTGCAGAGGGGTGAAAGGAGATTCATCGTTTAATCACGAGTCCTTCTGACTCCTGGTCGTTCGTCGGAGCGACGCTCCGAGCGTCGCCAGAACTGGATTAAGTTTGCCCCGGAGATTCGATTATACGCGAACGGCAGATCGCATCGTCCCCGGCCAACTTTGTCGACCACGATCCTTGCTAAGAGAGAGAGAGAGAGAGAGAGAGCGGGCGAAACTCGCACGGGACTCGCGGTACCTACGAATTTGCGTTTGAAATTGACCGCGCACGGACACCTTCGTACCTGTGAATTAGTCGCGATCCACGATCCATGGATCAACGACTCTGCGAGAAACATCCCCGACTTGCTTACGACGTTACAAGATCTCGCGATTGGCCGTCGGGTGTCCTCCATTCATTCGTTTAAACAACGGGGGAGACATTTCGGGACGCTTGCAGGGAGAAAAGTCTCTGCGGGACGAAACGGGGGCGATTCCTTCGAGGGAGGACGATCACGCGGGATCTGTTTCCAGTTTCGAGAAAGCCCGCGGTCCTCGTGGAACGAAATCGCCAAGGGCGAGCAGGTCGAAAGTTTCGCGAGATAAAGATCGGAGGCTGGAACGTGCCCCGCGCCGATTTGCTAATCGAAATTATTATCAAGAAGAACCCCGCGCCGAAGGGAACGGGTCCAGAGAACAGAGATGCGAGAGAAGCGGGAAGCGACAAGGGAAGACGGATGTCGGGCGAAAGGGAGGAAGGGAATGAAGAAAGAAGCGCGAGGTGAAAGCGAGAGCGAGAGTCTGCAGGCTGAGCCTGTAATCACGAGATTGCCAGGAGCTACTGCAGCCGATTGTTATCCTGTATCTACACCCACCACTTTATCACCGGGCATCTTATTATCCTAGACATACTGACGTCACGCACGTACGATACGGGAGATATCGTTCTCGAAATCCGTTCACCGTTCATCCCCGTCCGGGGTGAAAACGACAAACACTCGTCTTCGGTTCCCTTGTTCAGTAATTAAAACGCGCGGCTGATAGCCAATATTTTAGTTCCACTATCGATAGTTACAGGTATGAGAAGTCAGTATCCACGAAGAAGAGCCGTTCGATTTACGAGCACGGCTTAGTAGCAACAGCATTTAAGTTGTATCAGTAATTCTGTAACTCACCAAACTTAGCAAAGGGCGACTGAAATGAAGAAGGAACTGTCGGCCGAGGAGGAGGACGGGCAGGGAAGAATTCACGAACTGCAAAATGCAATTATCGGCATTTATCCGCGGGGTATCACGATCCGTTCAGGCTGGTCCCTGCCTTCGAGTGGGTGGCTGAGCTTCTGCACCGGGTGTGTGCTCTATCCTCGACCGAACCTGCAATTTCCAATCCTGTACGACTGAACGGTAAAAAAGAACGATTTAACGAGAACGGAAGAAAGTCTCCAGGGATCGTCGTACAACTTTTCCACGGTTATGCCGCAAGATGAGATTTCCATAAAAGAGTGTACACGAACCCCGGACTTCCGCTAACAAAATCAAGCATGGAAACGGGTTGAATAGGTCGGCGTAAGCGATTAGGAGCTTCCCAAGTCGATCGATTACGCGTTAATTAGATTCCTCGATACGAGACACCCCGTATAGAAGGCGCGACTTAGCCACGAAGCCCGGTAGCCCCGGGGCATAAGGTCGGCCCACCTCTAAACCCCCAGCTACACGCACTGGACGCCAACGAAAAACGAGGAACGAAAGGAGAGAAAAGGGAAGGCGGGTGTAGGAAGGGAAGAACGGCAAGACGTGTCGGTGGAGGAACGAGAGAAAAAGTATGAGCGATAACGGGGAACGGAAAGGAAGAGGTAGCTGAAAGATTGGACACATGTGTACGACTCGTGCTTGCACGGGGTCTATACTTTAGTTCTACGTGGTATCTGTATCTCAATTCTGATGCCGCAACCGAGGAGGAGACTGCGAGAGAGGAAAAGGGAGAGAAGAAACCGCTCGGTAGACGGAAGAGGAGAGGAAGCAGGGTCTCTGCTTTGTGTGCCGGGCCTCGCTCCGTAATTTTCTAATTATATACTCGAAAATAATTGGGTATTATCCCCCTGGCGCGCGCGCGCGCGCGGCTCTACGTGTATGCGATGCTGTACCGGATCGCGAACCCACCGAGCCTAAAGGGAATCACGAGCACGTCACGAACATCCTCTACCACTTTTCCTTCTCCTCTCTTTCCTTCCTGTTTACCTTTGAAACTTTCTTCGTCGACAAGCAGGGCTTTCTGCCACTTTCTCGCTTCCCACTTGCACGCGTTCCCTGTGACCAGCAGATTCGGCGGACGAGATCGCGCGATTAATCTCTTGGCGAGGTTGGCGAGAACGCGAGGCTCGCGTCGGGAAGGTAAGAGGCGTCATCCCGGATGCAGGGGACGAAGGGAAGAACGGTCCTCGTAGACGATAAATTAGCGTCGAATTCATGAGCGTTCGTCGGTAGCAACGGGTAGTGACTCGAGGACAAAACGATAGTCATCTCCTTTCACGAAGGGTCGAAAAGATTCACGAGTAAGCGTACGTTTCACCCTGATTCGAGCGGGGTACGGAACGGTTCGGCGAGCGGACACGCAAGGGTATTTATAAGAATCCTGAGAAATAGCTAGCGCAATATCTGGAATCGGTTTACCTCGCGTCAGACAATCTTCTGTCGCGATACGCGCCGCCACGTCCCGAGGATCTCGAAGATTTCGCGATCGGCGAAACGCCTTGGTTGAATACGCGTCGACGCGATGCGGCCGATGTCGATCGTGTCCCCTCCCCGAGCAGCTTGCTCGAATACGAAAGATCTGACGTTTACAAGCCGATCGAACGCGTAGTTTATCGTGGAACCGATGGGACGTCGATGTTCGAGCTTGTTTAAATTTGAATTCGTGCCGACTCTGCTTTCCCGCCGGTCAAGGCCGGAACGAACAGAGTTCGAGCTACGAACCGCGTTGATACCTCGAGGCGGACGTCGGAAAGAAAGGAAACAATGATCGAGGGTCGGATATTAATTAATTCAATCTCCATCCCGTTACTCTCGTCTCGACGATTTCTTTCCTCCCTGCGAGCAGTTTCGAGTATTCCCGAAAAGAACGAATCGATTCCGTCTTCAAAGGACGTCGAGGACGGAAGCTCAAAGGCAGCCGGCGAGCGGTGGTAAAACGAAATCGTCGACATCGATGCGGAACGAAGTGGACCGAACAGATCGCCCGCATGATCTTCCGTAAAGAATGCAAAAGGATTCGGGGCCACGAGCGCCGTGCCGGCCCGATCGGAACCTTTCGACCCCTCCTCGTTGACCTGTCCAGATAGTTTTTATCTTTGACGAGACACGACGGAACACGACCGGTAGGAGCGACACGAAAACGGGGTCGTTTGTTTCGAACCGATGACACTAGTTCGCATTAGAACACGCTTGTTTCCATGTATCGGCCCGATCGGCCGCGGTAGATCGAACCACTCGACGGTAGTCGGCTAAATGGAAAAATTATGCCCGCCCAAATATCGTCCCTCGAAATTCATGAACATCTGGGGAGATTTCGATCGCCCGAACGAACCGCCTGTTTCGTCCCAGCCGCGAGACTCGAGGCATTCGCGCGAACCGCTGCAATAACGGTGTTGAGAAATGTTTGCCGCATCGACTGTCAACGACACTTTCGCCCGTCTCCCGGACTCGCCCTTAACCGTTTGCGAATCGTGCACGGTTCAGCGCGATCGATCCGGGGCGAAAAGGAGAACGGCAACCGCGTTACTACCAAAGCACAGCGTGGAAAGTGAAACAGAACGAAGCGCAATTCAGGCGGACGGGGGTAAGGGGCGATAAGGGCTGAGAGGTGCCTACCGCTCGCGGAGGCGTAAAGCCGTGGCCGATGGGTGGAAATTAAAAGGGCTGTCCGCCGCTGTCTGACGGAAGTTTGATGCATATGGAGAGAGGAGGCTCTCGTCAAAAGGTCGCCGAGTCGTTGGTCGTTCGAGTGTCGAAAGGTTATCTCCGTCGCGGACGCGGCTGCGTCGGACATCGTGCTTGCCCCCTTCCTACGGGCACGAAATGAAATTCAATCTTTGACTACGCCGGATTTGCATACTTTCCCTGGTTCAGAAGCGCCGGCGACTGTCAACACATAAACACGGCATTACCATAAAGGGGATCCATATCCCAAGCGAGAGCGGCGATTTTTCGGAGCGAACCGGGCACGGTCAACCGAGCGAGCGGCGGCAATCTATTTTCTCGGACAGCCGACGACCGATCGATCGATCCGCGCCTTACCCTTCACTTCGGACGGATTCACCCGGATAGGATCGATCTTTCGATTTTTACGAACCGCCTCGGCGACGTTCGTCGGCGTCGCATTTTCTTCGCATCACCCGCCGACCCCGGGGCTATCCGTCGAACGAATCGCTTCGGCCACCACCGGTCGAATCCTTCGAATTTCAAAAGTCTTCAAACGATACTACGGTCCGGTCAAAGAGGAGGTCAACGTGGCGCCTAGGCGTCGCGAAGGGATACGACGGTAAGGAGACGGTATCCGGATTCCCAAAAGCGAGGCGGAGGAAACTCAAAAGTCGAGGCGAGGGCGTGTGGGAGAGAAATGTACGCGAAACGGGGGACCGGGACGGGGGAGAAGAATCGAAGAGGGCACGGAGCAGAGGAAGAAAGGGATCGTGGGGTCGTCGTTCCTGCGGATGATGAAGTGGCCCTCTTGTTATCCCTAAATACCACGCGCGGCTCATGAGCAAACACCGACCGCGGCGGGACTGCCCGCCGCGGCCGGTTAACACCGCCGGTCCCTATGGGGCCCCATAAGACCCGCGCCTTAGGGGGGCCGGAGCCCCCACTGGCTTCTAGCACCCTTGTTCAACCCATTATAAACAAGGCCTGTCTGGACCCCAATGCATTATCCTGATATTCCTGTTTCAGCGCCGGTTTTGGGACTCGCGCCACTCGCATCCTCCTCCTATCTGTCTCCTCTCCCCTAACGAACTCTAATATTCGTTGCGCAACAAGCTACGATGCGCGGCTGACAATGAGTACCTTTTCTCATGGTTAAATGTCACCACCCGTCCGCCCCCGAGCGAGACTTATCGAGCAGATGCGTTCAGGATGTCACCGCGATTCCATTCTCCCGATGCCGGAACGGTTAACCATCTTGCGAGGAGCGCTCGGAGCAATCGCGAAGAAAATAGTCTCGGCACAAGGGAATCTACGAACAGATGTCCTCTGTACTTAGTTCTATTCCGCCTTAATAAAAAAAAACGCGAGCACGATTCTTTCACGAAAGGAAAAGGCGATCGCTGAAAGAATAACCACGCGACGCGAAACGCTGACTCGAAACGTCGAGTGGTCCGCAAACAACGAACAATGAACGTCGCTATAAGCTGCGTCACTTGCCCGGCGATAAATTAATAGTTGGGGTGAAAGAGCAAAAGGAGACGTCTCCGAATTGAATCGTTTCCGGTCGCCGCGTGTTTCATCCCTGCTATATTACCGAGTCATTACTCGTCCCTGAATGATTCGCTACCATCCAGTCATCCCCTCGGATATATCCACCCCAATCGCCGAAAGGAAGCATCCGTAGGATCCTACAGGGGCTCGCGATCGCGATGCGCTTTTTTGCAACTACCGTAGCCAGTGTTCAATGAAACGTCAATCGTTCGCGCTACGAACGCACTTCAACAACATTCCTTTGTTTGTTTTTTTTTATTTTTTCGTGCCGAGCCCATGAGGTTTTAATGCTCGTCGGCGACGTTCCGCGGAATTCCGCACCATGAAAGCAACCCCCCGAAGGGCGCGCCGGATCGGACGAATCATTAGAGACTTCGCGATACAATGGGACAGGCCACGTGGATCCTCCGGAAGCTTAGCGCCGAGGCCCTTCCCTCCCGCATCGGCCCTTCCTTCTTTTTTTCTCTTCCTTCCTGTCACCGCCGTAATGCCCGACGCGATGACTGGATTTCTAGAATTGCGTGGCGGGAACGCGAAGAGAAACCGCGACTATGTTCGAGGGTAATTTACGGTTCGTCGTTCCGTGTCAGTGCGCGGCGGACTTTCTGCGAGAAAATCATCCCTCGCGGGTTGAGACGGCTGCCACGGATAGCCGCGGCCGGCCGTTCCGCTACGCTGCACGGAGAACCAGCGAGCCGCAGCTTTGGAAAATATTTTGGTGTTTCCATTGAGGATGTTTGGTAAGGAACCGCCTCGCCCCCGCCGTTTCTCGGCCGGAGGATCGTTTAGCGTCATTCGACGTGAAAACGCAGCACGACGAGGCACGACAATGGACGTAGGAAAGCGATCCTCGACGTTGCATTGTAGCCGAGAACCCCCCACCACGAGGGACAAATTTCACCCCTAAACGCGCAAATAAAGGATAAAGGCCGGCAAATTAGCCGAGTGAAAGCGGCATAAATCAAAATATTAGAAAACAGCCGCGAGGACGGCAGAGTCCAGGCGGATGAAGGATTTATGGGGTCGCTCCGATATATGCCGCGGTTGGCGTAAAACTCAGGGCGTTCCCCGTTGTGTCGTCTCCCTGCCTCCTTTATTCTTTCCCCGTCTCGCTCTTTTCTCTCTGTCCCTCTCTCCCTCTCTCTCTCTTTCGCTCTGCTACACCGTCTTTCCTCCCCTCGATCTGACGCGAATCAAGGCGACTTTTGTTTAAAACACGACCGACAGCTTAAACGGTTAAAGCGTATAATTTATGAGGCCGCCTCGGTCACCGGAGCAGTGACGCGAAAAGAAGGAAAACGCGGCGCGCACGGAGGGAAATCTATTTCCTGGAGATCGTGGCGAGGTCCAGCCGCGCAGGTGAACTCTCTCACGGTTTCGAACCGCTCCCCCCACGTTACACGCCACCCCATTTTCATTCGTGTGCACGCTCGTCCACCGAAACTTGACGCGCTCTTTTCATCCCGAAGGGTGGTGCTCTTTATCGTTTCGACACACTTTCTAAGATTCCCCGCGCGGAGAGGGCTCCGCGTCGCGTTTGTTGTTCGACCACTCGAGCTTTCGGCACCGCTGGAGACCGACGCATCGATGCGCCAGGCAGCGGTAACGAGCGGACTTGTTCGATGCGAACGCGATTTCTCAAATCCCCTCAGCCCGCTGGCCTTTGTCGCGCGATTCGCGTTAATCGAGCGGCGAGCCGAGCCTCGGCAACGAAATCCATTTCTCCGTGGGCAAACGCTTTCAACCGTACGCCAAAAGATCCTCTCCTACCGATACCCGATCGTATCCGTGCGTTTCCCCGAACGGATGCACTTTAGATGAACGCGTACGATAGATAGGCCAGCGGGCCCCCACGAACGGAGCGTTTCGAGAACGGAACCGGGCACGGACGTTCGAAACGGTAAAATGCGATTTTTCCGCAGCGCGAACCGCGGCGGGAGCAGAAAAGCGGAGCAACGCCGGGCGGTTCCGCGTGGCGGCGGAAAGGCAGAGAGAAAAAGAGTCGCCTAATGTCCTTCGAACGCGTGCGTAAAACCGTATCCTTACGTAAAGGTGGCAATGGTGATACGACGGTGGCGATAAGCCGAGCACGCATTTCGATAGGTACGTAATATGCGAACAAACGGTTGAATAATGGATGAAACTTGGACGTTATCTCTGTTGCGACAGTAGCCATCGACGTGGGATATATGTGTAACGCGATAAGCAGGGGACAGAATCGGACGGCGGCGCGGGTACAGATAAGACGCGCGGCATAAGCGGGACGAGAGTTCTCGACAGGCGAACGAGGGGGGCGGGAGGCGTCGGGAAGAAGTCGTAGCGAACGTTTTCGTTAATGCATTTATGTATCTCGCCGCGATCGAGACTGTGTATCGTTTCTTTTTTTTTCCGCTTGCCTTCGCCCTCCGTCTTCCATGACTTTCCGTCAGGCCGCTGGTACGAAGGTACCGCGACCCCGGTGTCACAGAGTCCACTACTTGTCCGCCACCATCCCTTTCGACATCCTCTGCCCCATCCCCCGCGATTTTCGCGAAATCGTCGGAAACTGCCGTCTGCGTGTTGCACACCAGACACCAGTCATGGTTCCACGCATTCTCGTGGCCTTAACATTCCTCGTGCGTCCATCTCCTAGCAGTCGCGTTCGAAACAAAGTCGACAAATTACTGTACGGGGTCGGACCTATTTCGTGAAACAAAACAACCCCGGGCAGATAAGGATTATCGATCGACGCGAGCACAGGAGGAAAGGTAAACGTAAGATCCCTAACTGTTTCGCGTTCGTGACCGCAGTGGTTCCCTTTTTTCGTCCCTACCTTTCCGCTCGGACCGTGGAAGTCCATTTTTCATGGGTCCGCGTAATACCCGAGGGGTGACATTGTTTTACCTGGCCCTGCGAGATGGACAAGCCGGGCGAATCCTGCGAGCGGGCTTGCAGCCTGATCGGTGACAGGTTGCACCGTTGCTTTCCGGTACCGGGAACTGGTGCGAAACGACCAGTCAGGATGTTTTCCCTTCCACCCCTGCCGTACCCCTGGCGAAGGACTATCTGATCCTTGCTCTCATCGCTGGAAGAACAAAACGACACGCGGCCTATCTGCTCACGATCGCGAGCATGCTACATGATCTACGCGTCGCCCCCGTTATCCGGCAGCGATCGAGGATACTTACTCGTCAGTTGTCCCCGTTGATCCTGAAAAACAAAAAAAACGAACGGGCACACTACCGGTCCCTTCCGATATCCTGCGAGATCTCTCTTCTTCCTCGGCTGCGAAGGGCAACGCCACGAACGTACACATGTTTACCGGGTAGATCCGTTGTTTTACAAGTTGCGCGGACTCGCTGATCGATCGGAAAGGAACGGTCCGCGGAACCCCGACCGGCGCGTTTGCCGTGTCCCCTTTTTTAAGGGCCACGTATCCCTTGGCGGTAAGCGAACCTACCAAATATTCGTGCCGCGATCGCAAGCGTCGAACGGGAAAGACCGAACCGAGAGAAATAGTACGTTCGAAAGGTCGCATCGAATTTTACACCTATCGGCAAACGCCTCTCCTGCCCGCCGTGGCATGAAGACGCAATTGTTTTAGCGCGTCGAAAGCGTGAAAGGAGCGGGAGGAACCGTTCCGGGGAAATAAAGTTGCAGTCACGAAGAAGAAACAACGGCGAAGGTTAGGAAGGCGCAGGCATCGAGGGAAAAGGGAGGGAAAGGTCCACGGCCAGGAGAAGAGATCCGAGAGGCTCAGGTAGATGCTAATGGAGCCCATTGTTTTTTCTCCACTGCTTTCCTCGGACTGCATTGTTCTTGCAACGGGTCCCCCACCTTCGCTCATCAGTTAACATTGTCCGTGCATTAGATCGGCCTTGTTCCAAATTCGAGTTGCGGTCCCGCGAGCCGCTATCTTCGGAGAAAACAATGTTTCGACCCCGCGTTCATCGTATAGAAAAGGGACCCCGAAAAAAAAAGGAAGAGAAAGGGTCGATGGCGAGACAAACGTGGTAAAGACTGGTGTAAACGAGCCTCTCTGGTGGCGAACGAGCCACCGCGACAACGTTCGCCAGGCGCAAAACGCTTCCGCGTTTAATTTACCCTCCTCGTTGTTTGGTTAACCGAGCAGTCGCGTAAAAGCAACGCAACGAGAGAATTGTAAAAGCCACGAGGTGTTCGTGTTTGAAATAAACCTGCCGAAGAAGATGAGGGCGGCCCTTCGAAACTCTCGATGGCCGCGAAGGGTGTCTTTAAGCGGAGTAACGCAAACGTACCCCGGGCAAACGGACAGGGGGTGGTGCCGATATCTAGAGTGTAATTTATCACCGAGCCAACTCGGGACGGGCAGCGACTAGAAAAGTTGCTAGGTCCAGGCGCTGGGCTTTGGCACCGTGGACCAACGCGAAATAGATAGAGGAGATACGAGAGAATCGAGCGAGTTGCTCGGGCCCAGCCCTCATTACCACGCCCCCAGACTTCCTAGCCATTATCCGGTGGTTCAAACTGCGAGATCGAATTTCATTAGGAATTCCAGGACGGACATTCCACCGCGATAATTGCACCCTCCTTCTGGCCGGCTGATCGCACGAGTTACGCCTAATGTTTCCACGCAGATCTCCCATTCCCTGCTCGATCTTCGCACAAATATTGCGCAACGCCATAGTACTCCGCGGCTCCACCGAGGACGAGGAAGATCGTTATTCCTCCGCGTGGAAATAGAGAACGTAATGTGCATCGAACAGTGTCGATGCGAACGACGAAGGTACTGGACACTGGGCCCGCTGGTAGGACGGAACGCACTGGAGGGTTCCACTCGGGGGCTGGATGTAAATAATTAAACAGGTCCAGCGAAAACAAATATATCGTTTCGCGCAGTGTGATAGATGATGTTGCTTATTCAGCGTCCTGGATGAAGAGAAAGGTGTGGTAGACGAGGAGAAAGAGGAAGATCGCACGGGCCGCGAGCGGGCCCGAAGGAATAGAAGAGCGACGAGGTGTTCGGGTCTCGGCAGGCTTCCAGGACGTTAGACGGACTACGGAGAGGGTTCAAGGGCGTGCTGGACGCTGGACTTTTCGAGGGAAGGATGGCGAGGCAATTAGGAGACTCAGCGGGGTGCCAAAATCTTTGCTCCCTTCCTCGTCTCTCCTGTTCCATCGAACCTCCTCCTACGCCCTCGCGTTTCTCTCAAACTCTGTCTCCTTCTCATTCCCATCCACCCATCCATCGGTTTTCATCGGCTCCTCCCTTCCTCCTGCTGTTTTCTATTTTTTTTCTTTTTTAATTTCTGTCGATCTTGAGTCAGAAAGGGCAAGCATTCTTGACCAACCCCTCGGTCGCGTGACTAACTCGAAACGCCCCTTTGTGTCTGCACTACTGCCATTAATTCAAGTATCAATGTCATCGGAATACGAAAGAAAAGAAAGAATCCCGTGTCTAGAATGCCTTATTAAATGGTATAATAATAAGCCTCTATAGACATGACACACTTTTGCCATCTATTGCACTTTAATCAAAAACGTGTCCTTGTTAAATTAACGAAATATGTTTCTGCAAAGAAGAATCGAATTGCGCGCGCTGCCCTGTGATACCCTCCATCGGTAACCCTGAGAACACTGTCTTGTTCATAATTGGTAAAGCAGCGTCTCGATAATTACAGTCGTAGATAGTACAGAAATCTACTGGTACGTCTTCATAAAAAGCGTTACCGTTCATATCAACTGTAAGCAACCTTTTTTTACTCAGTCTAATAATTATCAAATATTGCATAAACATCAAACAAATTGACTGCACTATAAACTAAAGTGTCAAGTCGAAATGTCTAGTGGATAGTCTTTCGTCATGCGTTAAAAAAAAAAATTTTAAGTATCGTTGCTCTTACGAATCATCGTAAAAGAGCGCAGTATTTATAAGTGGTAAATATCCACAGATTCTGTTTCCGAATAGTTAATCAATGAATCAGATTGGTTAACACGATCCACATTTGAAAGTTATATCGATATACTGTATAGCCGAAATCTTTGTTTGCGTTTCCCGGGAAACGCTGGTGCAAGAAAATTGCCTCCTAAGCCACGCCGAGTTCCTCGTTAAATTAAAGAAACTGTTGGGGATACAGCATCCCCCGCAAAAAAAAAAAAGAAATAGTTCATTACGTGAAAGCTGTTCGCGGGAATTAAAGTTTGAAAGAAGACATGGCTGCGAGAGCGGATATGTGCCGTACGTGCAATCGTGGACTTCACTCTTACAATATCCCGCACGGTGAATCGGATAAAAATTCGGAGACGTACACTTTCGTCAAGAGCCCAAGGGCAATCTTGCATATTCAGAAGAAATATAGGAATCCTCCTGTGTAAGTTTCTCTTAGAATAGTCTTATAATATGTAAAATTTATCGTTCCTTTGAAAATGTTACTCCGAGCCCGTCGAATTTTCATCGCGTTCCGTGTATCGCTCGAGGAAATCTTTACACCGTCCACCGATGCAAAGTTCTGATAGTAAAATCGCCTTTACTCGCGTCCTATTATAGTCGGCTATTCTTACGTTTCGCTAATCAATTTCATACATCGTCGCGTGCGGTTCTACAAAAGCGAGGAATTCTGGTAGAACGAGAAGGTCCGTACGAGCGGTTCCTCGTTCAAGTTGAGATCAATTAATCAACCCGAAAACTGTACCAGGTAGAGAGCCATAAAGTTTCACGTAAGTTTTGATTTCTCGGCAATGCCTATAGGCGCACCGAGTGTGAGAATAATCGATGACCGTGATCGTGATTGCGCGCGTTTCGACGTGGCCCGATCGCGTATAGACTCGTTCGTTAATAAATAATGAGAGGGAGTTGCGTTGAGAACGGAGGGGCCTTCGTCGCGCGTCAACTTTTGCCGTGCATCCCTCTAATCGTTGCTACGGGTCTCGTGATCCAAACAGCGTGCGACTAATTTCTTAGAGCACCGTATCGCGTTCACGCGACCAAATGAGATCGTTATTAGTCCCCTCCACGAAGAGACGGCGACGCGGAACGGTAAAGCTGCGCGAGGAACGATCGGTGAAACGTAAGAGCTTCACCTTGAAGGGGCAGCTGACAGGGGTTGCGCGGTCGGGGAAGAGAGTTCTGACCGATGGCCTACCACGCGTGGTCGCCGTTACCACGGATCTCGGAGTACCTTTAGCACGATGATAGGCATGCGCAAAGTTCACGATGGTCAACGTTATTGAGTGGCCGCTAGGTAAAAATATATGCGCAACGTGTCTGGCGTGTATGTCGGTCGATTCTAAGGACATTGTCCAGTCCGTGAACTCGCCAGCGCGATAGCCACCCCCCCGTCAGTGGCACCGTGACTATCGTGCAGGCTTCCTCGTCGCTTTTCGCCGTCACCCCGCGAGGCATACAGTCGTCGACTTTTAGCCGGGATCTATCAGCCGTTGACAGAGATTCGTCTCGCTCCTCTGATCCCGGTCGACGAGGCGGAACAAGTGCGAAGAATGCTCGACGGAGTTTGTCGCAGCGGCGTGTGAAGAAGCGAGGGACAGTATGCCGGCTGGAATATCCGCGTTGGTATCGATAGCCAACGAGGATCCGTTTGATCGCGAGCAAAAGGATTCCGCGGCGTTCACGATCCTTCAAAAGGACGAGCTGGGGAGCGATCTACCTCCTCTCGGTCTGGTGAACGGCGACGGGGAGACGCGTCGGGCGGACACCGTTCGCTACGAGCATGCGAAGAACAACCTGTTTGATCGGAAGCGCATCAGCAGATCGAACGACCACCTGGTCCGAACGGGCGCGCGATCCGGTCAGATGAATTCCGTGAAGAAGGACCCGCGGAGCAGGAGCCAGGACAGTTTGCGATCGTTCGACAGGATACCGGCGATAAAGCCGACCGTAAACCTGTCGACCGAAGACTTCAGCGAGGTTCTGAACGCGAAATTAAAGAGGCTCCAGCAGGAGAGAGAGAAGGAGGAGCAGCGAAAGAGCGCGAGGAGGGATGAAATGTTTCGCAAGAAGCCGTTCATCACGACCGTGAAAACCGGTGAATTTCTGATGCCACCCCCGGAAGTGGCGGCTCTCCTCGGCATCGCGCCAAATACGAACGACACCGCCGAGGATACCGATAGCTGTTCCCTTCGCTCGAAACTAAAATCGTTCACCGCGCAGACCAGGAAGCCGGAAGTCCGTCACACCAAGCACAACGCTAGGTGTCCGGCCGCCCTCAAGGCCACCGTCGACTTCAGCCTTGGCATGACGAACGCGACGACCATGGCTGCCTCGATGGCCTTGGACGAAAGGGCAAGGGTCGCGAGGAAGATCGACGCGCCGTAAGTTTCGCTGGTACCGCGGAAAGCTAGGCCGATGTCGTTTGCCGCTCGAGAGTCGGCAGGAGTAGGAAAATTCCTCTACGGGATCGCTTCGTTGCGCACGCGAATGGATTGCTGACGAGAATCGTTGCTCCTTTACACCCCCAAAAATGCGCCCTTGCCTCCCTTCGATACGTTCCTTCTGTTTTCAGCGATCAACCGGTTCCTTTTGGGAATATCATGTACGATCGGCGCGTTGTCCGTGGAAGCACGTTCGCCGCTCCCCCTGTCCTTGTAAGTAAAACGCTCGTTGGACGGTGAACCGTCGATTGCAAGTTTGCTCAACGAAGAGCTAATTATGCGTTCACGGTAGATCGATGGAGAGCAATCGATAGCCGCGAGACAGGCGGAGGCGAGGAGACGATATTTGGCGAGGAGACGGGCTCAAGCGCAAGCCACGAAAGCTCTGATCGCGAGGGCGGGTTCGCCGCCACCGGTGGCCGGTCGCAAGCACGCGCCGATACAGACGGAGGTCTATCTAGAAGAGGTATCATTCTCCTCCGTCCAGCAGATCGCGGTTATCCGGTTAGTAGTAACTAGAGAGTTTAATCCATACCTGACAGCTGTTCGAGAAGCCGGATGAATCGGAGGTCGCGACGCAGACCGACTACTTCTTGGATAGGCCGCCGAGTCCGAAGCCTTGCCCCGAGAAGGTCGGCGAAGACGCGTGCACGCAGATCGAGCCCGGCGACGTAAGTACTGGAAACAAAAGGGAGAACGGTGATACACTTCGCGTGACGATCAGCTTAATGGAGAACGGTACGCGCAGTTGTTCGACTTCGACTTCGAGGTGCAACCGGTGCTCGAGGTGCTCGTAGGAAAAACAGTGGAGCAAGCGCTGATAGAGGTCCTCGAGGAGGAAGAGATCGCCGCATTGAAGGAACAGCAGAGGAAGTTCTTGGAGTTACGCGCCGCGGAGAAGGCCGAGGCGCGAAGGTTGGAGGAACAGGAGAGGAGAATAAGGGAAGAAAAGGTAAGGATATCGTTCGACCGACCCGCGCCACTACTGACGCTCGATTTCGCGAAATGCTCGGCAGGATCAACGATTGAGGCAACACGAGGAAGCGATGATAGCGCGAAGGGAGGCGGAGGAGCGAGTGGCCGCGGCTACTCTCTTAACGGGATACATAGCCGAACTTCTTCCGGCCGTTTTAGAAGGGCTGAAGCTGTCCGGATTTCTGCTGGACGAGATCAAGACTGGTTCGTGAACTCGCAAGAGCACTGCTACTTTTTGTGAATTAGTTAGTCCGAAAGGTTTATTAACATCCCTTTACGATCTACCGTTCGATCTGATAATTACCATCCGACGAGTAGATAATCGTTTGCGCCCTATTATTTCTCCTTCGTGCGATCCGCCTCGTAAAAAGATAAGTGGATAACGTTGTAATCTTTGCAGATGTCGAGGAGGGTTTCATGCCCTGGCTAATGAGAGAAGTTAAAAAGGAAATGGGCAGCATGATCGAGAGCAGGGAATTGCTAATGGGTAAGTGTCTTTCGTTTCTTTTTCTTTTTAGTTACTTTCGGGATGATCCACTATGTGACTTTTACGTCACCGACGAGTTGACTAAAGATTTAAAGGTGTCAGCGACACCGTGGAGACGATCCTTTGTGCCTACAATACTTCGGTGACGCTAATAACAGTTTTATCCGTGCGGCCTTTGTAGAAGTGAATAGGAAAGGGAGCTCTATACCGCCCGTTATTGTCCTTTAAAAGGAGAGACGGTCTAAGTCGAAACGAATAACTTTAAGCTTCAGGTACAATTATCGATGACCACGGTCTGGTGCCACTATGTCGCGACACTTGAAATCCCTGCTGTCGCTTCAGCTACATCATAAATAATATCTCGGAACGCGCGGTGTACGCGACCCGCAGTAAATTTCTATTCTTTCGCGCAACCTTTCAGAGATTGTCCGAGAGATACTGGAGAATCGCGCCGAGACGTACAGAAAGCTGGGCGAGGACTACGACGCGTCGAGAAGGAGGAGACCGCCGACGGACCACATAGAGGACGGTGGCGCGGATCCGAATTTTATCAATTACAAGCCGCCCGTTCTCGAGAACGCGGACGCCGTTTAGCGAGCATCGATCTAACCGTCGCCGCGTTGCGCGCAACGTAAGTGAACCGAATCGAGAAGACGAGCAACGCGCGAACGGACGTGGAATTTTTAGACGCTTCGCTCTCGACCCGTCTGTTCGAAGCTTTAACGCTCGGGTCGGTCTTCGAACGAGGAGACGAGCATATCATGGTTAGCTTTCGGATTTGGGGACACCTCCACCAGCACCGTAACAATCCCCGTCCGAGTAGCTTCCACATTTAAGCAGTGTACACAGCTGCGAGGCAAATCCATCTCCGCCGGTTGCGGGCCGTGACAGGTCGCCACCGCATTTTCGATCCCCCCCCCCCCGACAAACATCACCTACCGCACAAAAATTAATTATCGATTCCTCTGCCATCCGTCGCGTCGAAGCATCGCGCGATTGCTTCAAAAATCACATCTCAAGTTTCCGATGAACCTTCGACACGGCGATGTACGAATTGTTATTTGCAGGTTCGCACAAAGTCAGGGGCAAAGCTATTAATCGCGGAAGGCTGATGAAGCGGCGGTTGTGCTTCGGGGCAGCATTTTCCAAGCGATAAAATATGCTTCGGGCATCGTTCATAAGTATAATAGTGTTACCAAATATACTTCGATAAATCAACGGAACATTTAATATAATTACATCTCAATCCGATCCCTCGCCCCTCATAAGAATAAGTAGCTTTTTTTTAATCCCCTTTCTTTCATCCCGTAATCCCCGCACGATTTAGGAAAAATCGGAAACGCAAGGTATTTGTAGCTTCCTCGGTTTATCTTTCGTTGGCGTCGTACACGGGAGCGCAGCTGAGAAGGCAATTCTCGAGTCTAAAATATCGTCCACCGCTATACAATCGTCGTGTATAATTCTGCCCTACCGCTCCACTATTTTTTCGGGATCACGAAATTGAATCATGCTTTTGAAAGAAAAAAAAAAAGGAAGCGGAGAGGGATGGACTTGAAACAAAAAAAGGGCTATCGTTTTCTTCCACGACCGGAAGGCATCAGCAACGTTTTCAAATTTGTCACCGAGAACCGTAAAGATTTACCATAAACTCGGGAAAAGCTTCGAGGTTCGCGCGGGTACAGCGTGGGAAATATTAATACCGAAATTTACCTAGAGACGATAGGTAAAAACAGAGAAGCGAAACGATGCGAAACTTTCTAAATCGCAATTTCCGGAAAAAGTTCTGGCGACAGCAAGACGGGCGAGGCAGTAAAGACTGGCGCCTTGGCACCTGCCCCCCTGCGACTTGGCTTCCTATTTATTAGATTACCTTAGACCTGTACGTACCTGCCCCCCGAGGGAATACTGGTTAAGTAGTTTTATGGAGTCCACTATTATCTAAAGGGACCGTCATAATCTACCGCGCACGGATAATGTCAAAAACTGTACCTTAACTTTATAATTCTTTTTCCTATAAGATATTAAACTATCCGCTCGGTAATCTAATATGCGAGTAAGAATCGCGTTCCATTCGTTGGCATCGCCGTTTCGATTTGCATACGGAACGCGGCGGCAACAGGAAGGAACGTTAATGGAGAGATAGGGAACGGCCGCGTGTGGGAGGCATGCGTCGATTTATTGCTCCTTCGAGATTAGATAAGACCCGCCGGTAGACCGCGAGCAGCGCTAAACCTGTCCGGCCGAATCAGGATTAGATCGATCATAATAGGATGAGGTTTCACGGTGAATTGAGATCGGCACAGTTTTAAAAAGCCACCCACCCTCTTAAAGCGCGCACCCCTTTGCCAGCGGTGAACGACAAGGTGAGGGGGACATATTGTATTGGATTAAATTAAGCGGGGGCCCGTCTCGGTACCGCGCATTATACGCGCAAAACTTGTGTGCCAAGTGAATCGTGTTTTAAGGGAGGCCGAAGAACGGGGTGGTACATCGCTGGGATCTGATCGGTCTACGGGGGTGCTGGGCGCTCGCGTTATTTCCTCATGTGACCCGTGCCACCTGCATTTCTACGATCTGCAGCTCTCCTCTCCGCCGGTTTAATAGAACGCGTTCGATTCGAGCGGTTTTGATCGGTCAATTCCGAGGCTTACGCCGATCGAGTCGAGTGGCGATATCTTTCGAAATGAAATCAGAGCAGAATCGGGAAGCTTCGCGGTTGGGGCAGAGATTGAAATTTCCAGAGAATTAACGTATTTATCTATGGTAAATTCGCGGGGGGCGAATTGACTCTTACAATCAGTCAAACAACGGCTAATGGTTAAACAGGAACCCGATCACGGGGTGCACCGTCCTCTGTAATGGTGTTTAGGGGGTATTCGACCGGCACGTGTCGCGTTACGGAGCACTTGGCTTCGAGAGACAGGGGCAATATGTCGACGGCACGTGACCCGAGCGAGCAAATTTTCGTCGCGAACGCGAAATGCCATTACACCGCGGTTGGTTGCTCATTAAAAATTTGAATTAGCCAAGCGAATGTGTAAGTAAGGACGAACGCAGCCCGCTTAGACCGACCGGTGTTTTTGCGACTCCGGCTAGCGAATATTAATAATACATAAGCCAGTGTCTCGTTGGAAAAGCTATAAGGGGGCGAGCTTTTGACACTTGCAGAGCCGAGACGAATCACCTTTATGGTCACCTCCCCGCAAAGCCAACCATAGTTTAGGCTTCATCACGCTGCATCCAGCGCGGTCGTGTTATATAGAATCTCGTAAAAGGGCGGCGAACAATAAGATTTGTTACGTCTCTGCGTTTCGAAGGGATCAGCACCCGCGTTTTCGCTGCCGGCTAAATCTCCGACCCGGCACACCGACGCATCTCGCTGTCTCCGTGCGTCGAACGATCGCTTGCCGTCCAGCGAACGATTAATTCGGGAAAAATGAACAGCCATTAACTGCGAGACACATTATTTCCGATCGTGACACGTAGAAGGGACAAAAAAAAAACAAAGAGAAGCAAAGTTGTCTTAATTATAAAAATATGTAAGGGCTGGCAATCGAGACTTCGAATCGTTTGCAGATCTCAAACGGGGGAAAAAAAAAGAAAGAGATGACAGAAATAAAGGTGGACGAGAACATATGCGCACAAGCCAGACAAGCCGTCCCGTGCAAGCTTACTTTGAGCATCGCACCGGGGATGAGCGATAATACGTAGATGATAATCGCGATATTAATATCGCATTGGGAAGCGCGCACATGCGTGCAAGAGCCCATTGG
The DNA here is from genome assembly GCA_023838395.1 of Holcopasites calliopsidis. Classification (NCBI taxonomy): domain Eukaryota; kingdom Metazoa; phylum Arthropoda; class Insecta; order Hymenoptera; family Apidae; genus Holcopasites; species Holcopasites calliopsidis. Next base: position 2,153,426 of record JALHAQ010000011.1, read on the forward strand.
TCACGGAGGAACACTTGCTTGCTGGCTGGCAGGCTGGCTCGCGGTTCGTTCAATGCACCCTGATTTTAGAGAGAGACAACCAGAGGGTGGGACCCCAAATTGGGATGTGGGCAGAACCCAAAAATTTATCCAACAGACAAACCACGACAGGGGTGTATTACTGGACGCAACGCGAACGATTCCATTATATCATCTATCTCCGACTGCGTTTCACATTAACGAGTTATCTTTCGGCGAAGAGGACTGCCAGGAGAGGATCTGAATCTATGCGTGCGCGCGGAGAACGATACTCGATCTATCAAGCCTCACGGTGGCCAAGAGAATCAATCAGGCTGGTGATTCGCGAGAAACAACTTTTCACGAAGTCTTCGTGCTCGTGTTTATACGGAGCGAAGCTTTCCGAGGGGCACTTGCCGCGGCGCGTACAAGTATAGGCGTATGCGCGGGGGCAACAAAGAGCGCGTGGAACACTTGTGCTCGGGTTTCGGGGGACCAGGACAGGGGTTGGTACGAGGGATGGTGCAGCTTGTGAACACTCGTGTCATTCCCTGGTCCGGCACCATTCACCCTGGATGAATCACTTCACCCATGCCTGGAAATTCATCAAGAAACTACCATGCCCTCTTTTCTGGTCCTCCTTTCCATTCGCCGGCGCGTATCTTACGATCTCGACGTTCGTTCGTTCAAACGGCTCGCGCTCCTAGACGCAAGACGGAAACGACAATCGAGAGTACCCTCAACGTCCTAATAGCGGGAATTTCTCTTGACGAAATGTTAATGTAGCCTAAATGCTTCCGTCCGTCGGAAGTGCGGAGCGGTAATGCCAAAGCTGCTCTACCAAGAACCGAGTGACCGTAATGACGCCAGAGAACTCCTTAAGGTGGAATTAGATAAAAATCGTCGTATTTACTTGAAACGACACAACCAACAGAACAGTCGATCGGTACTAGCAATTAGCGCGGGGAGATACCTGCTGTTACGTGGCTGCACACGCTCGGAACCAAGTTTAAGCGGCTCATTAGGCGCGCAAGACGCATCGGAATCTTTCCTACTCTCTCGGCATCGATGGAACGCATCTAAATCGTAGGCGCAGGTAACGCTGATTCACGAGTTGAAAAAAAAAGAAGAAACGACAACGTGTATACGCTAAGTATATGGGAAATGCGTGTGCATCAACTGACCGTTTCGTTGGATCCTTCGTCGGCCGGGATGAAGCGATATCGTGATTCCCGCAAAGTCAGTTTGCGGGGGGCGCATCGAGATCGGCGAGCGATTAGAGAAATCCAAGTGGGTATCGTTCGATCGCGATCTAGGCACGCGTGCGAGAAGAATGAGCCACTTAATTTCCCAATCAAGCGTTGATTCAGATGCACCTTTCGGCGGGATCCCCTGTCCTCGGTACGGGAGGCGCGTAGCTTTGCAGCTGAGCCAAACAATGTCCTTTCACATGAAGCTTTTATAGCCCCATCAAGGCAGCCAGCCACGGAGTGGTCCTGGTGACGGCTGCACGACCTGCGCCGCGTCACGTGCCCCTGCTCTCCATCGCCGTCGCCCGTGCCCACGCTGGAGAAGAAAAAAGGGGGGCACGTTAATTCGCAGAGAAACCGATTCGCGAAATCGCACGTGGGTGGTAGGCGGAGGCCGGCCACAAGCGGGGCAAAGGCGAATCCCGTAAATCCACGGGAAAGTAACGTTGAACAATTTCGGGACACGAAAAGGGTTGAAGGAATATCGTCTGCGACTGTGTACGGTGCAAGATACCTGTATCTTTGCCCGATGACGATGAAACTCCGTCACGCTCCGGTGATCGTGAAAAATATGCAACCCATGAGGTATTTAGCCGGCCGAAAATGGGTCAGACAATCCGGCGCCAGTCGTGGCCGATTTTGAATGAGCGAGTAAAACTGCTACCGTCGGGCCGTTTACAATTCATCCCCTGGCGGGGCCCGGTCACGCATCCGCGACTACACCCTTGTACCTGCAGCGACAAGTTCAATTAGCAGCACCTCCGGCGATTCGCAAGACTTTATTGTTCTGCGTGTCTCGAGATCGAGACCATTGGGACTGCAATCGTCGGGAGGTAGTAAAATAATTCACCCGCTACGCCTGTTCCGGGCGACTTATTTTTAACCGAGGGCCGCTATTCCGAAAAATCGTCACGCGTGAACGAGCACGGGTTCGTTAATATAAACCTGCCGCTGCATTTCCCTGCTTAAGGTATTAATGTATTAACGGGAAACTGGTGCAAGTGTTTCGCGACAGGGCCGAGCAATTAACACGCTCGCCGCGCTCCGACCGTGTCATCGTGAACGATTAAACTATATCGTTAGCCATTAATCCTGTCATTTGAAAAATGAAAATCGGTTTACGCTAACGGGATAAATGTGTGTTCGGTTTGATTCCATTTGAACACGTACTAACGTATACAGTTTTAACGCACAGTAAAAGGAAGCAGTTTCTAACGAGCATAAAGAGGGGAAATTAATTCTTCTGCGACGAAGACGAATGAGATGCGGAGCTCTGTTGCAGCTCCGATTGTTTGCCAAATTGGCGTTGCAAAATGCATGAACGAGCATCGAAGATTCGCACGCCGAGAGAGTGTTAACGAAAATTTTGTTAAGCCATAAAATTGTTCTCCCGTCAGGCGCACCTTGCGTTGAGGCTTAATATTACAACCCCCGCGATCCCCTCCCAGTTAACAACAGTTAACCACACCCCCACCCCTAACGATTGGTACCGCATCGGGATTCGAGAATCACAAGCACGGGGGTCGAGTTACCCCTGGCCAGCTCTTTAAATACAATTACACGTATACTCGCTAGGAAAAGAGCTAGGGTAGGCCGGTAGAGGGGAGCGGGTAACAAACCCCCGAGTAGTCAATTCGGGGCACGAGCCCTCCGATATATTTAAGGCACGTGCGGAATACAGGTCTCACTCAGTTGACACCTCGACATCGTGTTACAATCATCGGGAAATCTTCATGCGAGCGCTCTCACCGGGCACGAGTACCTTAGACGAGGTTCGCGAGCTTCGGTGATTCTCGGCGAAGATCAAGGATCGTCGCCGTGGCAAAAGTTTGCCGGTCCAAGTGAAAACAGAGATCGCCACCCCCCGAATAATAGGATTACCGCGGTGTCGGTCGAAGTAGGCGAAGAGCAACGTCGCGGAGGAGCTGGCATGATCATAAAGCTCTCTAAAAAGAGTCTGCAGTGATCGTAGAGATTCGAAAGTAGATCGGGTAACGTGTTCGAATGGAATCCACCAACGCGATCATGTATCCCATGATCACCGAGAGTACTTTGATGATGGGCATCGAGACGTTCGAGAGGACGAGTCTGCCGCAAGGATGCGTGGACAGGCCTAAAGTGAGAGCCGCGGGACTCCTCGGGCGAGACTCTTCAACGGAGACCATCGACGTGAACAAGCTGTGCCAGAAGAGCACGTCGGTGATTCAGTATGTACGTAGAAGGGACGCCTTTTTCAATCTGCAAAGTAATCTTGAAAACGGTTGTAGAATAATTAACGTTGATTTACCCGATTACAGGTGGAGGTCGCCGATGCGGAGGGCCGTCTGTACTGCGTGGACGGTCTCGTGACTGCGTCCTGCTGGCTGAAACTCGTCACGCTCGCGAACGACTGCCAGAGCTGCAACGTTCTGCTGATGGCCACCGACAGAGGAGTGACACTGAAAACGATCAAATGCGTGACGCCGGGTGAGCCGTTGCTCATGTGGTTTACCGAGAACATTCTGGCTATGATGAACATGCCGTTTCTGACGCCGTCGAATATCCAGGGTAAAGAATCAGCTCCCCGGACGCTTGCTAATCGAAGAAAACATATTCACGCATCTCGCGAGAGTTTAATTAATATTAGGCGGGTCTCCCGGTTTCAGGACAGAATCGCTACATCTGCCATATGTGCAACAACCTGTTCGAGTACCCGAACCCGTTGAAGATCCATCTAGCTCTGAAGTGCAATCGGCTGGACGCCAATCATCTCTGGACCCTGCTGGCGCGTGAGTTCGTCTCGACGTCGAGAGCGAGCTTATCCCTCAGTCTGTTCCCGCAGTCGTCGTTCAGATTCGAGCTGACCAGGTCACCGCAAACATCGCCCAACAGGATATCGCCCATCGTCGTGGAGACCGTGGATTCCAGAGCGTCCCCGACGAACAACGACTCGCCGGGCTCTTCCCACGAAGCCTCGCCATCCTCGTCGAACCATCCATCGCCGAATTCCTCGTCCACGCAGATATCGCCGGGCTCGTCCACCGAGGTGTCCCCTGTGGGAAAAGAGTTGAGCTTCAGACAGTCCGCCTTCAGGCCGTACGCTAATCAGGGGAACATATTCGCGAACGTCTGTCCGCTGACGAGGGATGAGCCGGTCCTATCGCCGTACACCGTCCAAGCGAGTCCTGCGCCTGTAAGCACCGACGTGCATGCCGCCCAGATGGAGACGATAGTTAGCAATCTGGGCAAGTCGAAGCAGGGACATCTCTGCATCTACTGCGGAAAAGTCTACTCGAGGAAATACGGATTGAAAATTCACATTAGGTAAGCATCCGAAACTCTTCCTTCTCGTTCGATTTACATTTATTGCGTTTATCGAACTCCTCGCTAGATACGTTACCCCGAGAGAACGGACAATAATTCTATGCTTTCGCATTTTCAGAACTCACACCGGCTACAAACCGCTAAAGTGCAAGTACTGCTTGCGGCCTTTCGGTGATCCTAGCAATTTGAACAAACACGTTCGATTGCACGCGGACGGCGAGACGCCCTACAGATGCGAATTGTGCGGTAAAGTGTTGGTCAGAAGGAGGGATCTCGAAAGGCATATAAGATCCAGACACCAGGAGAACGCTGACCAGGCATCGGACACGTCGTCCGACGGTGTAGACGCTTAGAAATCTATCTGGTAAAAAAAAAACAAAAAAGAAAGAATAAACGGGCTTTCAATGCGAAACAGGCACTGTTTCGTCTCGAGTTAGGGACTCGTTTACCGTGTATCAACAAAAACGAAACTGTCCCACGAAAACCAAGGACAGGTTTGCAGGTAATCGTGAACGAAGTCGTCCGTGAGGTCGAACATCGTTTTGTATTGTACATTTCCATCGTAACTATATAGATTCAGTAATTTTCTTTTTACGAGAAACGTGCCAGAATGCTAAATGCAATTATTTCTTAAGAAACAATGCGAACCTGTAAATATGTAGCTAGGATAAGAGATATCGGCGGATGTGATGGTTAACACGTGAGATGGTTCGGGCGCACGTTATGCAGCTTTTTAAACGACGCGACCGATAAACTTTATGTAGCTGCCCTCAGAGAATTGAAACTCCGAGAATCTTTCCAGAAATGTCAGTATTTGATATTAGAAATAGAAAAATCACTCAGTCGATTACAGCTGAGCTGTAACTGTGTTGCCCATCGGCCTGCTAATCATTCGCCGCAAGTACAAACTTAAACGCTTCGAGATATTAAACATACGATCATTGTTAACTTAGTCTGTAATTAAGATATTAAACTAAAACTGTTTATATTTATGGAGAAGCGAATGTCGTTTACCTTGTCCTACAATGGTGCCGCAACCTGAAGATAAGCTGCTCTCTCGTCCATCTTACATTGTTTCCTTTCCACCTGTTCTGAAACGTTGCTCACCATAAATAAAACACACACGTGGCCTTCTTTATATAGTTCATTGATGAAATCCATGAGTTTGGCGATATTTGTCGATGCAATTAGCTTGCCAGAAACAATTTCTTTTGCGTAAAATGATACATACCCGCGGAACTTTGGTTCAAACCGAACAAGACGGCGCTGCTGAACGGTGCATAAATGTACTTTCCTCACTATCGATAACTATCGATGACCGATGGTCCTAATAGGGGAAATTATCGATATTTCTTTACCACTACTATCGATAGTACCGAAGCGCCAATCAGGCTGACAAACTGCTAAACTTGCCCCATATGTAACTGTATTATAGAATTCTGCTCTGCGTTTAAGTTCGTTCGCCTGACTGTAACGAGTGATAACGATTTTTACTTGTAATCTGTGAGAGCTTCTATATCGTGTTAAATATATTTAAACAAAGGTAGAGTAAGTTCTTTTTAGATCGAATTGTAGTTATGATCTTTGAGCTACGTTATGCTTAGCTGTGACTTCTAAGTTTTTAATTATTCGAATGAGAAAGATAGGGCACATGCATTTCGACTGTGATGTAATCAGTTCTAGTCCCAGTTAACATTAATAAGGGAATATTCACATAATCAAGAAAATTTCTACAGAAAATCTGACCAACAACATTTCGTTACAGCCCATTGAAATGGCTACGCTTGCACGTAATCTGCGTCCGTATTTAAAATACGTTCGCAATCAAAGAAGAACTTATGCCGACGCACCCGCTAGCGATCAAATGAAGTTTACATTTGCTGGTGCTAATCAGGTGCAAAAATTATACTACGGTTTGCTCGTGTACCTTCCCGCCTGAATGCGAAATTCACAAGTTTCTAATTAGTATGATTATAGGTATTTTATGACCAAGCCGTAATTAAACAAGTAGACGTACCATCGTTCTCTGGTTCTTTTGGTATCCTACCAAAACACGTACCTACTTTGGCTGTACTGAAACCCGGAGTAGTCACAGTGTACGAAGAAAGTGGAGACATTAAAAAAGTTTTCGTTTCTTCGGGTACAGTCACTATAAATGAAAATAACAGCGTACAGGTATGAGCCCACTACAAGCATTTGAATGTATCCTCGCTTGATTCTCTATGAAGTATTGAGAAAGAAGATTCTTACTACTAGGTTTTGGCCGAGGAGGCTCATCCTTTGGAAAACCTTGATGGTTCTGCAGCCAGAGATATTCTTAGTAAAGCTCAGCAACAACTTTCGTCCGCGTCGTCTGACAAAGACAAGGCCGAAGCAGCCATTGCTGTTGAAGTCGCTGAAGCTTTAGTGCAAGCATTGAATTGAATGTGGAACAAGCATTGTGTATATGTTGAAATGTTATTCCGTGTATTGTTAAATTATTGCGAGCATGTATTTACCATGATTCTGTGATGCTCTCGTATGAAAACAACTGTAACAATAAAAAAATTACAAAGTTATTCGTACATACTTAATAGACAATTCTGTGTTATCAGAATTTTATTTAGTCGCATCTACTTCATTGCCATCTACTAACTGCTTCAACAATTCTCATATGAAGCTACAAATTTGTGTAAGTTTTATAATTAAAAAATGTTAATACATTCAATGGCAAACAATAGTTAATTTAACAACGACCATTTTAGATATTCTTGAGAATATTTTTCTTTATTACTCTCCACTCTATGATGTTAAACACCAACTTCACACATTACACCTCTCCTTGGATTCATTGTACGTCACAGCTAAGCTAAGCAATAAATATTTCATTCGTTTTAACATTTAATGTAATTAGTAAATTGCATACACGCATACACACGCGTTCTCACTCGCCCATTAATAAATGAATCATCTTCTGTAAATACCATTGTTGGGCCAAAAAATTATGACGAATAATTTTCAGCAATCATTATGTATAATAATATATACATAATATTTGTACATTGAAAATACATTATACTTTTCCACGTAATATACAAATATCAAATTTGGTGGAACATTCTCTGGCGTTATAAACATTACTCCCTTATATTTGGTTTTAGCTACTCTGCGATTTGTTAAAATACTAAGCATCATTCCTATAAACAGTGCAACAGTAACATATACTTAAAAACCTGCAAGTAAAAATTCTACTATTATGTTGGCACGCATAAAAATATATATTAACATTTATGTACTGTGTCTATATAACAAAGTCTCTTCAAGTATAGTACAGGCATGTACATACAGTCCCATACTCTCAATTTGTCCTAAATAAGATTTCGTAGAATTAATATTTATACGATAAACCTGCGTTTAAAGCTAAGCGACCTACGCATCATGATAAATAACAAATTGCTATTAACTATTTGTGCAAAAATATGTTTCTTCTCAACATGACTAGCGGTACAGTAAATAAAACACGTATTTCATTGATTCTTTGTCAACTGCTGACATTTCATCAACGAAGGTAACAGTTTTTCCCTGCAACATGTTGCACTCTGAGTACTCCTACAACAATTACGACTGAATACCTTGTGCAATTGCTGTAGCGTTTTTAAACAAATTACCACGCAACAAGACCCACAACCATCGGGCTCATTGTCGCAAAGGCATTCGCTTTGCAAACAAGATACAAAGTCGTCCACCACTTTCGATGGCACATTTTTTTTATTGACTTCCGTTATCGTACTACTTGAGCAATTTTGACAGTTCTGTAGATAATCACACTTACAATCGGTGCATCTGCATATGTCCGCATCAGCTGTGATCTCTTGCAAAATATTTCTACTTTTACTCGTTTTCATGCTTCTCTCATTTTCTTTATCGCTGCTAATCTTTTCTCCGGTACCCCCCACGTCTACCAAATTTGCATTATCAACCTGCTGCAACGATTGCAACTGACTTTCTATCTGCAGCGGATATGGCTCTGGCTCGACCAAATCGACTAGAGAATGAACCGCTGTTGGAAAAGCATTCAATTCCGACCAGGATTGCCTTCTCAACGCGGACGAAGTTGCTAGTGCCATGACGTCTGTCCAAGAGGATGGTACCTCTTCCTCAGAAGCTATGGCTAATTCAATAGCTTCCGATTGCGTAGTTGCAACGGTATTAGAATTCAATGATTCTTCAACCCCAGTAAGGGATCCAGTTTGTAAATTCTCACTGATGAATGGTAAACTTTCTATCCGGCTATCAAAAAGTTGAGTCTCGCTAGAGGTACTAATTGCATTCGAAACATGACTAGTAACAGAACTGGCGTTGAATAATGTTGCCTCGCTGCTTTCAGCAATCCTGTTTACATTTGGATCGTTATCGTAGACTTTATCAACTGTAGCTGTCCTATTTTCGTACTGCTGCAAACCGTTTCTGAAGTCCGTCCCTTCGGAAATGTGATCTATCGCGTTCTGCAAACCATCTTGTATAATCTTTTGCTCCAAATTTATTGAAGTAGTCTCCTTTATATTATTTGCATTGCTATTCTGAGCTTCCGTTGAAGAATTAGAAACGTATTGTCGGTTACGATCTTGCGATAAATTCGAATTACTTTCGTCACTGAACATTTTAAGCTTATCGTATCCTTCGTTATTATTAAAATTATCAATCGCATGCCCAGTAAAGTTGTTTAAAATGTCATCTCTCGGCACTAGAAGAGAAGTCACCTCCGCAGTTTCACCTGTATTTTCCGCACGTTTACTCGTTACGTCGTAGCTAAGTTCTTCGTTAAGGCTATTCTGACTTAACGAATTGATCATGTCATTGGTAGAAGCTGCCGGATCATCTGGATTTTCTACGGATAAATAAGCTATACCCTCCGGACTTTGTGCATTGCTGGAGGATAATGGTATAATAGTGAAATATGGCACATCTCTATTATGCAATGTTACTTTATCACCATCGATTTCTGACTTCAATGTCTTATCGTTTCTTTGGTTTTCGTAATCATCTTGATGTCCCTCCTGCTTCTGTAATAAATTAACACGATATGGTACAAGCATTAAACATGTTATATTTGTACAAAACTTTATGCATACCGTTTCATTGATGTTAGGCGTTCTCTTATGAGTTTTCAAGTGACTCTTTAAACTGTGAGGCGTGGTGAATGATCGTTTACAGTTTCCAAAGGTACACACATAAGGTCGCTCTCCCGTGTGTGTCCTTTTATGCGTTTTCAAATGATGCGATGCTGTGAAAGCTTTACCACATCCTTTCTCCCGGCATCTAAAACAATAATTCAGACAATGTAAAAATACAGAATTATGTTTGAGAATATGGGGCTTTAGATGGTGCATGTATTCGTCGTTTTTTATTAACTTTATCATCTTGATTTACGTTCGGGCGTATCTCTGGCGTGTCTACGACACACGTTACCACCAGCAGCTTCTTTATATCAAAGCGTAAATAAGCATTAACCTGAATATAAAGGCCGGTTAAATGATACCGAAAAACGTACTTATAAGGTCTTTCCTGAGTATGAGTGCGAATATGTTTCTTGAGATCGCTTAGAGTAGTGAAGAATTTAACGCAGCCAGTCTCTTCACAGTTAAACGTGTTACCACTGTGAAGTCTTTGGTGAGCTCTCAGTCTGTAAAGGGTGTTGAACGCTTTTTCGCAGCCTTTGTGATTGCATTCGAACGGTTTCACTTTTGTGTGTACCCTAATGTGAATCTTAAGGCTGTACGATGTAAGGAAGGCCTTGCCGCAACTTGGCTCTGCGCATTTAAATCGGTACTCGCCTGAAAGTTTCGAGAATTCCCTCCACATAAAAAGTTTGCCGGGCTATTTATCGCTTGCGGTATCTCAAAGCCATGCACGTAGAAGCGTTCCCTTTATAGCGCCAGTGATAACTTTGCGACGAACAATATGTGCACAACGTGGAAAACTTGTAAAGCATGAGCAGACTCTGTACATCTTTATAAAATATATAATATTGAGGATTATTCTTCGTAAGCTTACCTTGCCTCCTTTGAAATTAGCAAGCACAAAAAGAGGCAGATTAGTATGATGTTTAAAACAAGCAAAATGTATTGAGATACTACATTATTAGACAAATGAAATGAGATTTGCTTAAAAGTGTTATACTTTCAGTATAATACTTATCAATAATGAAGAATAATTAAGAATTCCATATATTAACCATACCTTTATGTGTTTTCATGTGGGTTCGTAAATTTCCAACTGTACTGTAAGTTCTGTGGCAGCCTTCGTACTCGCAAATATAACGGCCAATATGCTTTTGATTGGTGTCTTGAGCCGCGCTTTCAATTGTAATAGTTGTAATAGACTTATCTTCTGACATGTCATGTTGTCCAGAATGAATTCGCATGTAAAATTCATGAGGGCTGATTGCACGGTGTATTGACCTGCAACAATATATTTATATGTGCATAATCTATATTTATATAGTAATATCTATATGTGCATCTATTTATTATCTCTATGTAATTTTGTGCACGATATAAGAGAAAAAGAACAACTACAAAGCATACACTTAGTGTATTTAATAGACAAATGACATATCTATAATTACATGTAGGAGCACATAGTATATTATTATTTGTAACTTCTAAGCTAAATTTATTCGATACACGTTGTTAATCAAAATTCAAAAGTGCAGTATGCAAGCTAAATAAAATGGAATGACCAGTTTCAAAATACGTTATATCCTTATATGGAAGGGATACGAAGTAGTGTTTGCTATACAAAACGGACAGGTTACGATGAGCAGTTTATGCCGTATCAGCTGACTTGCTAACTTGCCAATTCGTTAATAGAGGAGAATTTTATAATACGCGTCTGAGTAAAATATGAAAAGTTAGACTGATCCTTACTCTGTGGTTTTGTCATTAGATACTCTTTCGTCAATAGGAGTATCGTCATCAGAATACTTTTCGTAATCAAACACAGCACACTGTTCATAAACTTTTCCAAAATTAGTTAAATCTAAACTATCATCCAAGCAATCCTGGAGATCATGTGTCACGAGAATGCTATCAAAGTTTCCCTCAATATCATCAACATTTCCAATCTCTCGAAATTTTTCACCTTCCCACGTCGCCATACTTTTTCCTTGCACCACAAACAAATCACGAAGCAATGTTAACGTAGATGCGCCATCAGAATTAATTCAACAATTAAAAAACATTCGGACGGTGTATCAAACTTTTCCTGCCTCATGGGTCTTTCTAGCTCATTAGGAGAAAATGATTTGATTAAAAATCCATTGATATTCTTGTCTATTTTTCCGTGAAACCAAACACCGTCAGATTTGGTTAGATCCCTACTATTTTTGAATTGGAGGCAGCACTGAGCCTGTACCAACTGTTTTTATGGCATGGTCGCTCTCTGTTCTCTGTTCTTTTTCTTCTGTTTGGCGAATTGTACTATTCACCTCCATGCTTTGGACCAATCGGATAAATAATTCTTTTAAAGCATAGGAAAATTTAACAAGACGTGCATGAATTGTTTAAGCAAGAAAGAAAGAAATTAAACACTATAACGCTTTCGAGCAGCTACTAATTTTTATTTCATTATCATGTGGATGCGAAGTTTTAATGCAATTTGAACACTTGTAACTAATGTAGCAAGCACACTTCAATAGGGATATTTGTGGAGCTAGAGATCACGTGACCAGACCGGCAATCTGGTTGCCCCTTACCTTACAAATGGCGGCTTACGGAGAAGCACGCTGTTTCGTTTAATCGTGAGGCTTCTCATCGACGATTTTCGTGTACATAGTAAATATTTATTGTCGCTGTACAAGACCAGCAACTGACAAAACAGTCAGTGTGTCGTATCAATTGTACAAAGGACAAATCAAAATTATATACGCATACAATCAAGGAAAATGGGGAACGTACTAGCAGCCTCTGCACCTCCACCGCCTTCGCCGCCGCCTCCACCCTCGGGTTTATTGCCAAATTTAGAGAAGCCAGACTCTGCTGTCGGCTTACACAGGTCCACCGAGACTTCCGATACTTTAGAAAATCCCGGCACAATCGAGGATCTTCACAAGAAATGCAAAGGTATACCAACACGATTCCGGTTCGTTATCACGTTACCAACAATTTCCTCTTAAATAGTTGCGCTGCCTCTTGTATGCATGCATCGAGTTTGCTTTTAATCACCTGCAAAGTATTTGTTGCCTACTATTGCCTCGACATCTGCGTGTGCGAATGTTTTAATTGATTGAATATTAATGTTATGTTAGATGTATTTCCTGTGAACTTTGAGGGAGCAAAGCTGGTGTTCAATAAAGGCCTTAGTAACCACTTTCAAATTTCACATACGATAAGTATGAGCTCCATCACACAGTCCGGATATAGGTAAGGTTAAATAATAAGATAGATTGTCCATGAAATCAAACGAACCGTGGTATCGTCGATTAACAATAATATCGTTTCCCTGTGAGATTAGGTTTGGGGCAACATTTGTCGGTACTCATCAACCAGTACCTTCGGAAGCTTATCCTGTTTTATTGGGGGACATCGACCCAAGTGGGAATCTTAACGCCAACATTATTCATCAGTTTGGTCAGAGATTAAAAGGAAAGATAGCTACTCAAGTACAAAAAAGTAAATTTACCGCTGTACAAATGACTACGGATTATCGTGGGGATGCCTACACACTTTCTTTAACACTGGGCAATCCGGATATACTTAATGGTTCTGGTAAGCGTGTGAGGTAAAGGCAGAGTGCATAGAATTTTTCGAAAGGATTGTGGTATGGACGTAATTATTTTCAGGCGTATTCGTAATGCACTATCTTCAAAGTATAACACCGTCTATTGCGCTGGGAGGAGAGCTCGCTTATCAGCGAGGTCCCGCAGTACCAGGGGGTCAAGTTGCCGTTCTTTCAGCCGCTGGCAGGTATGCGAACGGCGACTCTACAATTAGTGGCAGTTTAGGTTCGTAAACGTCGACATGCAGAGACTTGCTACATATTGGTCGCTCGAAGAATCAAAAGGTCGTGCGTAACGAGATCGCTTTTCGATAGGTTTAACGGGTTGTCACCTATGTTTTCATCAAAGAGCTAGCCAGCAGTTGCAAGTTGGCGTAGAATTGGAAATTAATAATAGAATACAGGAGTCGACTGGAACTATCGCTTACCAAATCGATTTACCTAAGGCCGATTTAATATTCAAAGGTATGTCGTGCAATTTGCATAGAGTTGACTCGATATATAGTTACATAGCTGAGCGAGTGCGAACGCGCGTGCGATAGTCGATTATAATTGTCTTTGCGTTTTGCTTACAGGAAGTGTAGACACAAATTGGACAGTGGGGGCTGTTTTGGAAAAGAGATTACAGCCACTGCCATTTACGTTTGCATTGAGCGGTATGATGAATCATAGTAAACAGCATTTCAGACTGGGTTGTGGTTTGATTGTCGGTTAAGGGTAGCGTGTAGTCAAGTACGGGTCGCGTACATAATGTGTGTAGCCAAGTGACAAGGGGAAGAGTAATGGAGCTTCAGAATTTTTGAAGATGCAATTGAAGAGAAACTTGTAACTAATATCAACGATGATCAAACTGATTCCCTTCTGTTTGTTGATTACCTCATCCGACTACCACCGCGTTTACAACATCGTTTTGTTTGTTTAGTTATTTTTATACATATTAAACGAACAACGTGCCAGCAGGGTTCGCATAGGATTACGTATGTTTTTTTTTTTACCTTAAGGAATTAAATTTTTACTGTTCCTTCTATATACGGTTGGCCGACCAACGCGTAAATTAATTGTAATCGTTCCGACAGTTGTGTCTTTTAAAATTTTCTGACCTCTATTACATTTAGCGACGGTTCGTAACGCGTATCCATCGATCCTGATTTTTAGTATGAAATAAACGGCAACAGACCGACGCGAGTTAAAGTTCGCTTCTTAAGATGCACGTCGGCGTACTCTCAGATGCATATGTCCTGTTACGTAACACGTATATCGATCAATCCAATGGAGCGAACGGAGTAGTCACGTGCCTGTGTTCGCAATAAGAAGCGGGGGTCTATATGTACATTGAGCTAGGAATTCGATTCGAATAGATTGCGGCGAAATGAAAGTGGAATAAAGATTACGTGGCGAAACCAATATTGTTATTTAATGCGATCGGAACCTTCTATTCGGTGGAAAGTTTGCCGAATCGCAGGCGCTTTTTTCCCCCGTCTATCCCTTGGCCAACTTTAGACACGATGCCAAGAGGATGAAATAAAATAGGGAAAAAGAATTGCATATTATTTGAAGTCTTTATTATTATCAACTGGTTAGGAATAAATGTAAAGCCGTGACCGCGTATCGTCGAACGATTTCGACCTTTGACCGACTCTCTAATCAACCGGCTTCGCTCTCCGGTTGGTAGCGCCAGCTGTTCTTACTTCTCACCTTGAATAGGGAAAGAAAAGAAAAATGGCAGACTATCGTGCATCTCTGCCCGCCGCTTAGAGATTCCTATGCATTGCGGGAGGAATTTCTACTTTCGCACAGCGTTATGGCGTATTTACTAGTGGCGTGATGCCTTGCTTGCATACTGTGCGTTATTAAACCATCGCGTGGACGTTGATTGTTTGCCAAGGAAAACAATAAGCGATCAGCAGGAAGGTCGTTAAGAGAAGCTGGTAGCGCGAGCTTGACCATAGTCGATGCGGTTCATAGTGCAGTACGTATTGTAACGAGAGGGAGCGTTAAGCTTGATTGCTTTCCAATGGTTCAAGCTCGAGCGATGGCAACGAATTCGATAGGCGGCAATCGCGCGTATTCTTATCACGAATTAGAATGAATTTCGTTCGGTCGATCCTGTTCAAACGGAATGAATGAAGCGCCTTGTCCTTGAGTATGCATACGCTCTTCCGGTAACTCTGCAGCCTTGACCGATCCAAACAGAGATCGATACAGGCCAGGCACGATCCGACCGTAGAATGCGATTCGCGCGAGTAAAAGTGTTGGGTGTCGTCGAGCGAATCATTGAAAGCTTATCGTATCGGATGCATAATAGGTATGCTTCGGCCAAGAGCACAGCCGGGCGCGTCATCCGCGCCGATGCACGGGTTGTAACTTGCCAGGTCATAGGCCATAGGACAACGTGAATCATTCGGGCAAACAATCGGCACAGGAGTTTCGTGCGGAAAGGAACCGAACGTTTGTTCCGCGCGCCGAACCGTTTTCTACCGACAGTCCTTGGCGTGAGCTATTTCCACGGGTGCAGGTAATTTGTGTACGCTTAAAACGTAATTCGGATGGACGAGAAACCGATGAGTCATTAGAGAAATTTATGACGCCGACGGTTTCGTCAGCCTTGGAACGTTGAAATCAATATGAAAATACGTGTATGTATGTATAACAGTTGTGTGTGTACATGGGAAAAATGCTCGACGCTTTCGTACGGACGAGCATCGAAACGTGGAATGGATCGATGACGTGGAATATTTAACGAGCGATCGGAAGGGCTATTAGCGGTGCGAAATAATTTCTGTCGGCAGAAGTGTTTTTCAGGCTAGATGCGCCGAGGTGGTATCGTCGTTGCCGTTCTCGCGAACGGAGGAAGTAGAAACGCGCCCTCGGTCGGGTTCGCCGAGGGGAGGAAGACTTTACGCAGCAGGTAAACGTTCGTACATAGCGGACTAGTTGATAAGAGGAATACATAGGAAATGGAAAGTAGCTACGAATAGCGAGGATCGGTATGCGTATTGGCGAATACGGGCGAGCACGGAGGCACGTGTACAGGAATTACGTCGATTTACATCGATGCACGTCGAAACGATCGAGTTCGCGGTGCAGGCAGTTTTCCTCAACGCAATTCGCGGCACTCCCACCGTAGAACGAGCGACCTGTTGCAGGGGAAACGAGACGCCCCCGCTTAATAGATATGCCGTCGGTGTTCTTTCCAGCGGTATGGTATCCTCTTGTTTCCACTTGCGGAGAACGTGTACCTTTATGCTACTCTTTATTTCTTTTGTTTAATCGAAATGAAACTTTGACTCGTAGGAAAACTACGGCGAGCGATGGCCTGATACAATCCGGTCCAAATTATCCCCGATCAATCCGGTCCGATCGATTGCTACTTCTACGTCTCCATTCGATTCGATTCAATCGAGTGCAACTCCACCCCTATCTGATTCCACCATTCATAGAGCCACAATCTTCTCTCTGTCTGTCCGTCTCTTTCTCTCTCTCTCACTCTCTCTCTCTCAATCATTTTTGCCTCCCACTTTTGCTGCACGTACGCACACGCACGCACATACACAAAGTCTCTCTCTCCCTCGCTCTCTTTCTCTCTCTGTGCTAACTAACCAGTACATACTGTTGACTCCACTCCACTGGTTCTCCTCTGTGTACATATTGCACGCCAACCTCCTTTCCGATCCTAGAGCAGTGGTCAACGCGTACACGGTCCTAATCGAAAAGCGGTAAAAGATACTTGCGGAATTCTACCGCGATCAGAGGCTCCCTTTATTTTGCGTAGCGCGCGCAAAATCGTGTTTGGTGGATTGCAAACTGTTGTTCCCGTTAGCCGATTCGCGGTAATAAAAGCCAGCGTTACCGAGAGCGAGCCGATTATTCATCCCGGCCAGAGAGTACAGGTGCGAGACGAAAGAAGAAGTCGAAGCTAGAGGAGAGGGTGCTCGCCGAGGTCGCGGAGGATTTGGAGTTGCTCGCAACGTCAGGAGTGCTTGAAGAATCGGTGGAACAGGATGAGGAGCGGAAGAATCACGAATGAAGTCCGACAGGAAATGGCGGAGCATCGACGTATCGAGTACGGTGAGAGACAGATTGAATTGCTTATAAGAAAACTCGTACCCGTTTATCCGAAGACGATCGAGGTGTCGGTCGGGTTAAGAGCGGGCCGGTGCGGTGGTTCGCGAGTCACTGGGAACCGGTGCTCGATCGTCGAGGATGTATATACGTGGGATATCAGAGTGATAATTTTACTATTATAGAGTACGCGATAACACGGTGTCCTACCCGCTCGTGACTCCTCGGTTGCATTTGCGAAACGACCGACGCGATATCCCTTCGTGTCTCTGTACCACCCCTCTCGACCGCCCCCCTCGGGGAACGCTTCTGCAACAGTGGAATGCGTAATAGGTTTAGGTTCGCCACGCAATTATTCGGAATCGTTCGGACGATACTTGTCCGCGGTTCCGCGGGGCGGCCAGGCGAAGGATACGAAGCGATGCATGGGATACGATAATATATTCTAGGTCCGGTGCGACGAGCGCACACGATAGATGGAAGTTTCGAGCGGAAAAGCCGCAAACGCGACGCTTCTACGTTAGACCAGGGTCCAAGTCCAATCTCGTTATCGGAGTTTTTCTACCATCCGACGGACACGTTGCGCCGTCACGGGTCAATGTACGCAACAATAGCACGATATTAGCGTTGCTCGCGTTCAAACGTTCCGCGCACGTTGCTACGTTTCCCGATCGGAAAGCCGCCGCGAGTCAGTATTATTGGTGGCCACGGTTTCGCGACAGGTAGATGGAGACGAAAGAGCGAAGGAGAAAGGCGAGGTGATAGAGGAGTAGGAGGATGCGCCGTATCATGGATGCTCCAAAATGGCCGCTACGCTGAAACCCGGCAAATGGTTCGGCTTTACGCTGCCGAAGAGAGCTCTCTCCGCTCGACACGCTCCGCCTTTTCCTTCCCGATTGAATTGGCCGCGGCAACCCTTCGCGGCGCGCTTCGACACCCTCTAAAACGCGCCGCGCCATGCGCGTCCCATCCCGATGGACTCGTACACTCGAGGCGGCTCGAGAGCGTGAAGCTAATAGCGTGTAATAAAGAGCGCGTAAACGGAGCCGAAGAACGATGATTAGGTTTCGACGCGCGGCGTACCCGCTTCTATTCGAACGTTCCTTCAGCAGTAGCTTTTTCGCTTGCTCCGTTCAGCGCGTGTACCCCCTTTGCTTGTAACGACCGTAATATTAATAGGAAAAATCGAATAACCGAACGGTTGTTTGCAACTCGACCGATCGTGAATCGTGGTTCGTACCTAGGCAACGTGGTAACGAGCGTGCCCCCTTTTCCGCTCGAGAGCCGAGAAAAGCTGGTCGGAGTTCGCGTCGCGCGAGCGTGAGCCCTATGTATGCCCGGTACCGCGTTATTTACGATCCGTCTGGTTGCCCATTGTTTTCGAGTTTCTCGAAGCGGTCCCGCTCGCCCCGCTTAGAAATCGTAACCGGCGAATACGGAAAAGGAAAATATCGATGCGCGACGGCATTTCGAACTGGACGAGGTACAGGTATGACTGGCGACGCGGCCACTCGTGGCCAGCGATTTCGCGCGAAATATCGAATGTATCAACGACGGACGAGCGGAGGCGCCGCAGCCGACGACGATGTCATCGTCGATACGATATCCGTCGTACGCACGGACTCTTGCCAGCGTGCAAGACGAAATGGTGGGTGGTATCCTATCGGACGGTGTAGCAGCCACCACGATACGAGTTATCTCGCGATACACCGCCGCTTGCCGAAGAAACGTTTAACTCTATTCTACCAGCAGTCTTCTTCCGACTTGCTAATAGTTCAGATCCGTCGTTCGGTGCGTCTCGCGACTCTCGACGAGTCGACGTTCGTCCGTGCGACCACTGTGAACCGATGTTCGCGAAAGAGATGGCTTTCGCCCCCCGTCGTCTCCATCCAGTTCTCTGGATCGTCCGACAAGAGTGGTCGCTCGATCGCAACCATAGACCCGTTCTATCTCCAGTTTTCCAATTTTCCCGCGGAGGCATGACTCCTCTTCCTAACCCGAAGCTAACCGGCCGTCTCTCCCTCCGCCCCCAGGCGTACACGCGCAACTGTGGCTATCGTATCGAAGAAAGGTGACAGACGAGCGATGGAAAGTCTTGAAGTATCAACCGGCGAGTACCGTGAACGACGCCCCGATCTTCCCATACGGTTTTACACGCCGCGCCGCGTCGGAGGATTACAATGCGAGCAAGTTGGGAGCCACTGTTGGTGTGCAACTACTCTAGATAAGGTATCGGCCGACCGCCGCGCCGGTCCGCGATAACGCTTCGCAGCATGACCCAACGTGACGCGCATCGTCTTGCTTATTTAGCCTCGTTTCTTCCTCCCTTGTCCGTCCGCGTTCGCCTCTAACCGCTGCCGCTCTGCCAACCCCTCATGCTTCTCTCTCTCTCTCGTCTTCGGCTTCTACGCGTACCTTCGCGGTACGTGCATACACGTTTCGTTCCACATTGGACGTAGGTGGCTGACTCGTGAAACGAGTCGCGTAGCGTGTCGCGCTAGGGAACGACCACTCGTCGCGAATTCCATGCCGTGCACCCGAAACGTATGCATCTATTAGGGTCCCGTTTCGAACGTTAAGTAGGTACCGCACCACCCCCACCCCTCTCGCGAATCTTCCTTTCCGCGATGAATCGTCGACGATCGAACGAGGCGCGCGTTCGCGAAAACTTAATCGCGATCTCTCGCGCGAACGCAAACGCTGACGAAGCGAAGGGGAAATTGAGAACCCGCAAGTGTTTCATTGTAAGTCGACCGACTGCGTTATCAGACGCGAGTGTCCTCGAACGCGAATGTCCACCGCCAGTGGCATTCTTCTTCAACGGACGAGACGAATCGTTCGCGTATACGACGAACACGTCGTTGGCGATCACCTGGCAAAGAGGGTCGATCGATGCCACGAGGAGAATGGATAAAAGGGGGCCGGCGAGATGGAATGAGAAAAGCGTGCCAAAAGATTCGGATAATAAAGTAGATAGGATACGGGGAGCGATCGCATCGGTGCGATAGAAACTCGTACGTGTACCGGGCGTCGGAGAGCTCGTAGCGTAACTCTTGGTGATAGGGTAATCTTTCACGGGCAGAGATTAGCCAAGGACGCGCAGATAAACCGCGATACCGTAGCCGTCCTTTTCTCTCTGCTCTTTTCGTTCACCTATCGTTTCTTCTTCTCCTTCTCATACTTCTAACACCTTTTCTCGTCCCTCCAGCGCCGGTTCTCCGATGACAAGCCCTGAATGAACCGTTGTACCATTCCTTCTATTCCTAGCCGCGAAGCGATCGCGCGATCCAGGATATAGAGGGAACGCCGTCGAGCAACGTGGCTCGAGATCGAGAACGCGACCCCGACCACCTGCGACCACCGTTTATAAGGGTACGCGTATTCCAGTCCTTTACAAACGTAGCGTCGTTTCTTCTTTTTCTATGGCACGTTGGTTGGAGGCAGCTGAACAATCCGCGGCGGGCTCTCGAGCAGAGACGGGCGTGTGCGTTTGTAATCGGGACACGGAACCGTCGACGTCGCTGGACGACCGGCGATAAGAGGGAAAAAAGTCGGTTATTTTCCCATGCGCGTTAGGGAACGGAAACGGATACGGAAAAGTTGGGGTCAAAGTTGGTACGAAACGGTGGGCGCGATGTTTCGTATGGTTGGCAGGTTCGCCGTTTCGTCCCGCACATGCGGGCGTTATCGGTCGAAACAGGCCGATTCCTCGTCGATGAATCGAGCGCCGCTGCGAACAAGCTCTGCTCGTCCCCGTTGAAAATCTGGCCTAGGGTTCTCCCGCGGGAGAAACGAGCCTCGAGTCGCGAGTCCCCCAGGAACGCGATCACCGCCCCGAAAACGCCCCCGTCGTCCGTCCCTCGCGCGGCCACTTATCTTGGACGCGCCAGACGCGAGGCAAGATCGGTAATCGGTGCAGCGCAACGTTCTAAACTCGTTGCTGGCGCGCGGCCCTGCAGCGGCCAGTCTTGTCGTTTCGTGGAAGCAGCGGTTCGTGAATCCTGCGATCCGGATTCAGCTGCGTCCCCGGGTTGACTCGGTGGTCCTGCGTCCTGCACGATCGTCGCTCCCAAAGTTCACCGAGAACCGTATCGAAATCATCGGGCTGAAGAAGCTAGGAAGAAAAACAGAGAGGGAAAAAAAAGTTGAAGAAAGTTGCAGGGAATCGAGATTTTGGGATGGAAGCCAGAAGGGACGAGGAGAATGGAAAGTGGCGCAGCGCGAGTAAGAGAGCGTTGCGTTCTCTTTTTTTTTTTTTTTTGTCGAAGTTCGCAAAGAAGGCAGCGCAACACCGTTCGAGGTGTTAACCGTAAGGCTTTAATTTTCCGCAAAGAGCGGCGAAGGGTAGATAATAGTAGGGATGGTGGTAATCCAGCGCAACAAAGCTCAGCCGTAAAATAATAACGAGGCAAATATTTGTAGTCGTCCTTTCGAGACGCCTGGCTGGTTGTTCTGCGAGGAATTGAGCGCGCGACCGGTTCGTCGTTTGTCGTCCGCTGAGAAATAGACTGGCCATTGCGCGTTTCCCTCTCGGCCCTCCCCCGCACGGTGTGTACGCGCGTGTAATGTATTTAGACGGAACGAAAGGGCAGGGAAAACAAGGGATGCGCCATCCACCGGCTAATCCCGATGGGATTTCCGATGGTTGGCCCGCGTTTTGTGCATGTCGCTACCTCGATTTGTATGCGCTTCATTGGTAAATGCGTAAAGTAAATTTACTATTCCCGGGGAATGGCTGTTCGATGAGTATAATTAGCCTGCGCACGAGTATGAAATCCCTCTTCTGGAATATGCGCCGATGTTCGCCAAACGCGATTCTACGACTAAGAGCGGGAACCGTTCTCCCTCTGGTTCGTTTCAGTCCCTGCGGACTGCGAGCCACCGTCGCGCGTTCTTTCTCTTCTTTTTCCCTTAACAAACGTAGATTTTGTTATCGCTCGGGGACAGGAGTCCGGCAACGAAACCGGATGTCCGCCCGCGCGCAGGAAGTGACGTCAGAAGTGTTGCTCGATGCCGGTCTAGCGAATACCGTAAACCTGCCCGCTTGTTCGCCCTTCGGCATGCCTGCCTGCCTGCCTGTCTGCTTGCTTGCTTGCTTGCTTGCTTTGCCTGCCTGTTTGCTCGCTACGCAAACAATTTTTGCCCATCCCCCTCCCAGTTTGCTTCACTTACGACATAGGGTACCGAGCGGTACGAAATTATGAGTCGTTCCTGGCGGGCCCCTTATATTCATTGATGGTGCTAGCATTGATAGCAACGCTTCAGGATACGTTTTCTAGTATGCTCTCGGCATCGAATATATGAAATAGAGAGGAGCGAAAGAGTGAAGTCGTTAAGAGACGGGAAGAGAGCGGGATCGCGTACTTCGGGCTTAATCTCTGGATTCGACCTGTTTCCTTTGTGGAAAAACAATAGAGGGAATACTGTTTTCCAAACGGATTCGTCTGCTGCTCCATTTTTCCGATTTTCCTAGGCGAGAAACCCCTGGTTATTTGTTTGCTTTGACGGGTGTCGGCTCGTGACGATCCTCTTAGCAATAACAATCGCAACAACGTTTTTCCCCTTAGGAGGTCCACAATCCTCTGTTTATCGAAAACACATTTGGAAATTCACCATTTCCTCCATCAGCGATTTCGTGATCGGCATCGATGAACGAGAACATATTAACTACTAACTCTTGTCCCGCCTCTCGGGTAGCCGCTATACGCGTATAAAGCGGGTATAGTAAAGAAAGGGAAAAAAGTTTGTATCGGCGTAAACTAATAACCATCTCTCATCCACAGCTGCGAGTGGAGGCTAGAAAATGAACTCGAAAATCCTCTCGAGTTAATACCCCATTACGGTCTCTCGATGTGAATATAGTAGGGCACCGCTAACGACCTTCGACCTTTCGACGACTGATTTATTACAGCTTCGTTCCCTCCGCTTCTTCGCCCACATCTCTACCTCCTTCGTAGCCTCCCTCGCTCGATCTTTCCCTCTCTCTTCGTTTCCCCTTTTACCCTCTCGACCTCTCCCCAGTGCTCGTACGGTTCATCTTCGTCTCGAATTCTTCCAGCGATTTGTAGCTCGGTAAAATGAAGTTATAGGTACTTTAAACGCCGGCCACCGAGTAATCGGAGATAGGTATCGATGTAGCAACCTTTGGATGAAATAGACCTTTCGCCCCTCGACTTTCGATCCGGGCAATCTTGCCTGTGCTGGAACGGAGCTGGCGTGCATTCCCTGGGTGACGAAAATCTCGAGCGATTCACCGGGTGGCGCCAAACCGCAGTACTCTTTAGAAATTAAGGGGTCGAGGATGAAAGAACAGACGTTGGAGCGAGGAAGAGGGTGAGAGGGAGAGAGGAAAGGCGACGAGAGCATGTCCGACAACACGATCGGTTCCCTTCTCGTGTTACGCCACGCAGTCTGTGTTCCGTTGTTTCGCGGCTCGTGACAGATGACACGGTTCAGGAGAGCCGCAGAAACGAACTCGCAGCTTGCCTTCGAGGACCGGAGGGCGGCCGAGGACCCGCCGACGGATTGCTCGCAGCGGGAATACTCGACATTTATTTGCCGCTGTTACTTCTGCTTCGGCTGAGCCTCCAAGTGATGCGCGAGAAAGACGTCGGTATCACCGTATACAGGTGGCTTTTCTCTTCGATAAGAGAACGTCTTCGCGCGCGGCAGTGGTACCAGGGACGCTACTCGTACGCGGATCCCGGTTTCACCGCCGCGTTTCGCTAAAGCTCGACAATCGCCAGCTCCCTAGGATTAATAGCTCATTTTTCTCCCGGGCTGAGAAAACGGGGTGTCGCAGGCCGGTTGGAAAGTTAATGGGGCTAGACGAATTTGAGAACGGGGATGGAACCGTGTTCGAGGGTGTTTGGTAAAAAAGCGCGTTGGAAACCCGAAACCCTGCATTCCCGTAGTCCTCCGAGGAGCGCCGGTGCACTGCGCTGCATTGGAGCCGCCCTCGGTTTCTTACGTATGCATAGCGTCCCTATGTAGCGAAGCGAAATGGCAAATACGTAGGACGGTTAGCTCTGTGCATACATAACACGCGCGATCATCGGTCCGCTTCCTGGACGGTTTACAGCTCGTGGTATGGACTTCCTCTCAAACACCGTGCTTGCTTCCACCGTAAAAACGACCGGCATTGTTTCCCTCTTCCATGCGTCGCTAATGATCTAACCGCGGTCAACCTTTTTCCCTCTATTCCCTTTTTCTCTTTCGAAAGGTAAGCAAGCCGACTGAGTATTTGCTTTCCTTTCGTACCTTCCTGCCTGCCGTCCTTTTTCCCTTCTTTCCCTCGCTTCGCCCCTCCTTTGCTTCCTTAATCGCGGTGCGCTCAGATTCCTCTCGCCGCGAATCGCGCGGGTTCCGGCACCGTTTCACGAGGCGGCGAATTAAACGATTTCAGTAGCGATCGAAAATCGATGAATGGGAAGTTGTTTTTTTTTTTAAGGATGCTCGAGATGGAGGAACCTTGGTTCGACTGCTTGAGATAACGGAGGGTTCTCCGCCGACCGTGTTCGAAATCGCGCCCTTACTCTTCCCCGATCCACCGTTCTTCGAGTTGAACGAGATTCCTATAGATTATAGATACGCGGATCGTTTCAGACCAATTCCTGGTCCAGCGAAGCATGGAAAAGATGCCGTTTCCGTGGGAAACGAATAGGACACGGTCGCGTGCCAGTCCGCATCGCTTTATCGGAGTAATCGCAATCCCTATCGGCTCGCGGCCGACTCGACGATGGCACAATTCGCCTCGCTACCAGTCGTTCTGCTCTTTCCGTTCCACCTTGTCCATCAAACTTTTTCTCTCCGCTTCTCGCCCTCTCTCTTTTCCCCTTTTTTATTATCTTGCTCCGAGAACGTTTTCGTCTTCGGGCTAGAAAAAATGAAATATGTAGCATTTAACTGTGACAAGGCGGGATGACGCCGGGATGCGGGGGGAGAGGCGGAGGCCGGCGAAGGGGAGAGGATCGAAGAAGACGAGATAAAGGGACTATTCAATCTCTGAAAATCTCGTCGTAAAGCACATCGATGTACGCCGTCTTGGCCGTTCACGTTGCGGATAACAGTGAGCGTTTTTATGGGGCCAAGAAGATAAGAGCAACCTCTGCCCCTGTTGTACAAAACGTCTTCCGTTCGACCGTCCAGTCGGAATCTCTTTTCTCGCTGTGTACCGCTTCTATAGGGAGCGTTAACCTCGTTTCTGCGGCTAATGGGGCGCAATAGGAACCGCGACAAATTTCACTTGAAGGACCCAAAGCGTGGCGGGAGTGCGTAATTGTTTCTACCGTTGATGCTAACATCTTTAAACCGAATAAGCATGTGATTACCTACCTCTCTGTAATCTGTCCAGGAAAGCGAGAAAGGGGGCGAACGGAAAATATTCTGAAAGATGGAGTGGGAAGGGTCGAGAGGGTCAGGAATAGGTTCGAGCCCTCTCGGTACGGTCACGGTCCGCTTCGATTTCGCAACGCGTCCGAGAAAGAGGTTTATTGGTGAAGCGCGCGTCGCTCGCGTATTTTCTTCGCCGGGAATGATTAATCGGGGTCGCGGGTCCGGCATCTCCGCGACGCTCTGGACCTCTGCCCGCTCTCTCTCCGCGAGTCGCTTCGATTCGGCTCGCGCGCGCAACAATGGAGCCTCGCTCTTTCGATAAGTCTAGTCTCTATAGACGGACGCGATCGAACGCGGACAAAACGCGATATTCCTATAAGAGGCGCAGCAGCGTAACGTGTTTTCGTTGCGCTGGCAGGGCGATTCATAGTTGGACCTTTCGCGAAAAATATGTTTTTCAGTAGAATTGGTCGCGGCGCGAGCCGCCAGATAAACCAACGAGCCTGACCTTTCCAATTCGATTAGGTAACGTCAATAAGGTCGGCTGAATGTTAAACGTTCGATACAGTTGCTCCCGGGGGACAGATATCGTTCGTCGCCTGCTTGTCTGTCTATTACCGATTTTGTACCGAAGATCGCCGCTTCGCTCCGAACGTTTTCGCCGCCAGTCGCGGCCAATAATCTCACGTGTCGATCGATCCAGATTCGTTGCCGAAACAGCTCTTTCCTCGTTTCTCCTTGACACGTTGGCCCACGATGTCGCGGCGGGCCCGGCAACTCGTTTCCAGCGCTCGGGCGTGAAAATGCGAGGGCAGACGCGATCGTAAGACCGCGAGCGGAGAGAATACGCGTGAGTGTGTAGGATCGCTAGAGAGCCATAGATAACGACGACCGGCTATTTTTGTAACGGACTGGATAGCAACAGTAGTATCGTCGAAACGCTGGCCGCGCGACGCTGTCGATCTAATCGAACACGATCGCGGCTCGGTTCGACGATTTTCCGGCAGCGCGTAGCGATTCGTTGCAGCAATGCATCATGCTTTTCTCCACCTGTTGACAGAGCTGGCCCGGTACAGCGGCGAAGGTGACGAGAGAGTAATGAAGGATATCGAGGAGAGCATCGAAAACGGCGACGAAGGAGAAACGAGCAGGCTGCTGTCTCCGGAGGGTGGGACTGCGGTGACCGTCCAACTTTTCCGCCGACAACAGTTACAGCTGGAACAGGAACAGGGGCGGCAGCAAGAACAACAACAACAACAGCAGCAGCAGTCGATATACGGAAAGCGTGGGGCCGAAGAAGGCGGAGACATCGTGGGCGTGCTGGAGGCGGGACAGAAGGAAATTGAAAATGGCGCGGACCTGGGGGCGAGCAGCGTCGAAGCGGTAGCGATTCCCGTTTCGACGGATCAGGGGGACGACGACGGCGCCGTTTATGAATCGAACCCGCTCGGTTACGGCTCCCACGATGTCGCCCTTCGTAAAAGGTAAGCACTCAAGCTCGCGCGTTTCTCCTATCCTTTCGCCGAAAGGCTCGCCGCCCCCGATCACGGTGCATCGACTGCGGGCCCCGCAGCTTAGAAGCCAAGGCGGGGTGAAACGTTTCATGAATCATCGTATTGGTTGTGTCGAAGGAATTATCTGGACCAGGATTCGGGCGACTACGGTCCCGGGAATATAGACAGCGGTTCAGCGAAGGAGGAGCTCCAACGGGGGCAGTCACGGGAGCAACAACAACAGGTTGCTGAATCACCCCACCATCAACGACAGCAACAACGGCGGCGGCAGCAGCAGCAGCAGCAGCACCTCCACCACCACCACCACCACCGGCACCGCAATGACGAACACGAGCATCGGTCGGAGTACGGTCAGCTGGGGGCAAGACAAGTATTGGCTCCCGAGGGTGGGGATAACGGACAGCGGAGCGAGGCCTCCGTGTTGCCGGAGGGAAATCGGTCTGCCAGTCACAGTCACGCGCCTCGTCCGACGATGCATCGCTACGGTACCGAAGCGCTCCCTACTGCTACGAACGAGCATCAGCACAGTCATCATCATCAACCCCATTTACAGTCGGGCACGTCAGAAGCCAGCCCGCTCACCACGACGAGCCATCGTCGCTTGGACGAGCGAGAGGTGCAGCCGACGCATCGGACACACGTGGACGAGGACGCGGAGAGAGTGAGTGGTATCGCGGCAGCGATGAGAGGCGCTCGCGGAGATTTTACTCTCGGTGTGCTGTTTCCGAATCTCGCCACCGCCGGTGCCAATAGTTCCGGCAGCGAGGTCGGGGCCAACGACGATCACGAGCAACAGCATCACCACCACCATCACCATCATCATCATCACCACCACCATTTGGAGGACGTGCTGGCGGACGACGCGTATCTCCAGCATCAGAAACGAGGCGGCGGGGGTGGTGCAGGCGGGATGGAGGGTAGCGGCACGGGTTCACCGACTCTGCGAACCGGCAGTTCACCAGGTTCCAGTCGAAGTCCCCACGACGACCAAGGTCTCGCGTCGCCGCACCGTCACGCGCATACGGACGGCGGATACAGTCCGAGCGATCAGGGGAGGCAGTCGTACGCGCACTTGACAGCCATGCAGCCACCGTCCTCGGTGCAAACGGGCCACGGGCTAGGCCAAGAGGCCGATCGGGTGTCGGATCAGCTCTACATGGATTCGATTTACGGTCATCATACAGCCGGATCCGGCCATCATCATCAAGAGCCCGAACCGGGTTCACCGACACCGCACTCGCCGAACGGTCCGCTATCCAGGTTAGTGACAATTCTTTATCGCTCCGGTTTATCGGCGTCCGAGCCGCAATCGAGGCGCAAAGATCGCCGCAGCGTTTCCAGCTCGTAATTCTCGCGGGAAAGGTATACCGGACTTGCGTCTGTGTGCTTATTGCAAGCAGGACTGTTTGCGCGACAGCTCAAGGGATGCTCCGTTGGTCCGCGCTACCATCGCCCTCGCTTTCCCGCTCGGTGTACATCGTATACGTGGCCGATAGAAGCGCGGCTAAACCGTGAACGGAAAACAGGCTGCGGTCCTCTGCCAACAATTTCGTCGAGAGGAACAACACTCTTCTCTGTTTGCCGACTCGTCACGAGCCCGGGCACGAGCCGCGCGTCCGTTTCTTCGCCCATCGACTGTTTGCCACCAAAGCCCTGTTTCGCGTCGCGCGCGTTACCAGACCGCCCCGATCGCGCGATGGATGCAGCGTCGAAATCGATCGGTTCTAGCTGCCGTTCTCGATCCTTTCTACGCGAACGCGATAAGAGTTTATTGACTCTGATGGAAAGAATCGCTTCTTCGTCCGCGCGTCGTCTGCATCGCGCGGAGAGAACGTTACGTTATCAGCAGAGGCGAGGCGCCGCGACCCGACCATTATTCTCCTTTCGTTTTATGCTTCGTCGCGGCTCACGGTGGCCCCGGCGAAAACTGAAAGTCGAACCCGATCAATCGGGATGGGACCCGAATCGGAATAGAGTCAGGCGTCTGCGCCCCTCGATCTTTTTACGTGTTTGTCGATTTCTTCCTCATGCGGCGACCGCGTGCACGGGGCCACGACCTTCGAATTTAGATATCTACAGTTCGGGTGCAGAGGACAAATCTGCTTTTCGTTTCTCTCTTTTTTTTTTCGCGGGGTATCTTGCCGTCGAGATTAGCCCGCGATCAGATGACGCAAAACTCGAGCTCCCGCTAACCGTCCGCGTCTCGCCCCCGTTCCACGACGTACGTTCTCATTGCGTTCTTTTCCAAGCATACTTCGTTTTTCCCTTCGCGCCCGATTCTGGTTTAGCGTCTCGTTCGCGGGCGAGCAGAGAAGCCGAAAGCGGAGTATCGTTTTGTCCCTGGACTAATGTTTGGCCAATGTGTAAATCGTAATCGTTCCTCGACGATGGTGAATCATCGCAGGGTTTACAGTGCGGCCGAGACGCGTACCCATCGCGTTCCGAGAAACCTTTCGGTATCGTGTGACTCGCCATCGGGGAAGAACTTTGCACTTGCACGCCTCGTGTCCGAGCGTGACCAAGAAGGAGAGCGGTCGCCCATCGTTCCGAAGGGTTGGGCAAACAAAACGGTCGATCTGAATGGGAGGTAGCTCGGTCGATCGTTTTCTGAATGAATGTAACACGAGACGCTTGTTCCTGATATATTTTTTCTCGAGCTCGTTTTCGCTTCCGCGACGCAGTTCGCCGGCGAAATTGTTATCCAACAGAGAGCGACCGGCAATGTTTCAAACGTCAATAGCGGTGCACGTGGCAAGGTGATTGCTCAAGGGGTTTAGCGCTCCTCTTCTCCTCGTTACTCTCAGCTCCGTTTTTGCGGGCCGCGGTGATTTCTCGCGACAGTCGGTGGTTAGCAGCGACAGCGAGAACGATCGCGATCGGAGGGGTCGGTGGTGGTTGATCGTCGAGCGCGGAACGGTATGCATAGTGGGGAATCTGGCGGATAGTTCGAGAGCGGCAGTCGGGGGCGGGAGCGACGTATCGCGAACGAACGAAAGAACGAAGAAAAGAAACGAAGGAAGGGAGAGACCGGCGGAAGGGGAAATCCTGACCACGTTCGAGGTCCTCCAACGCCATTCGCTTGAACGTTTTGTGCACACACTGTCGGATTATATTCCAGCCGGTTCGTTTCTGCTCGGTGACACGATCGTTGCATCGGGGTCTCGGCTCTCTCGATCGTCCGTGACAACGCGACGGCTCGCGATTTCTAGCGCGTTCTCGCGGCGGCGGTGATTATACGGCGGAGGTGAAGGCAGAAGGACACCGAGGGTGAGAAGGGAACGAGGAAGCTACGACCGTTTGGACGATCGTGCGAACTACACAGGATGCAGTGAGTGTTTTCGTTCAACGTTATCCTTTACTCGCTTTTTGCTATCCGTCGCTTCTCCTCCGGTCGGGATACACCGGTGCTCTTCTAATTCGTTGCAACACGGGGGCGATCGGAGACCGCTCCATTTTGTTCTACCCATCGTCAAACCCTCCTTCGTTAACCCGTGCGGGGCAGGCGTCGGCTTTACTTTTATCGTCGCTTCGTTGCGGATGCAAAACGAAAACGGAGTAAACAGGGGACCGATAACCAATTGCGAAAGCGCGGCTCGTCAATAAACGGCGCACGGTCGAAACGAGGCTGTCCCCTCGATGTCCAGTATAACACACGGACGGGACGATCCCGAAGGGTTGTCGTCAGTCGACTTTCGTATCAAGCACCGCCGGCCAAATTCGGACTCGAATTGAAACTCGACGGGCGGATATCCTCGCCGCTCCGGACCTCATCTCTTCTCGCCACCGTGAACGGCACGGGTATCGTGAGAAGCGGCTTATCGACGCACGCTGGGTTCAGATAGCGATCCGGTGACAAGGGCTATAACCCCGCCGTCATCGACCTTCTAGCTTGGGTTTCGCGATATCTGCATTCTTCGCGAGCCGCCCGAAACACATCTCCCTTTCTCGCGCTTTTCTTCCCTCCACGGCTAGCTCGCTCCGCCCTCGGATGAAAGATGACTCGAGACACCGGGGGTGGCGAATCGGATACGACACGGTGCGCAACGGTGTCAGCGGCCAATATCGAGAGTATCAACAGGCCGGTCTTGTTTGGTTAACCGGCAACGGCGATCAGGAATCTGTCGGAAAGGTTCTCGGAAGAAATCCGAGAGCGGCCGCTCGTCGAGTTTCCCGAGAGGAATACGCGCGTATTGTATACGGGTCGAGCGTGTTGATTAGCGCGCGACGGATTTATACGCCCCGAGTCGGAACGTATCGGCGTGCGGTTCACGCTACAGGACGGAACGATCTCGATAGCCGTTATAGGGTTGTACAGGGGAAACGCTGGTCCACGATTTTCTTGGGACCCGCATCGGTTCCTTGGTCGCATCCTGATTTCCGTTCACGCAAAGCAGGAGAACCCCTCCGAGACTTTGCGTCGCGGAAACTACGAGGGGACAGGACAGCACGTGCTGGCTGCTCGCGCTCGTGCCGTTTCCTTTCTCGTTCGGGCCGTCCGACACGAGCGAAGAGGCTCGTCGCACCTGGCCGAGGCCTGGATGATTTCACGTGGAACTGTCACGGGGGGGTCGGGGGCAGAGTGTGGCAACAGTCGGCCGTGACGAAGCGACGCGAAACCAAGCCGCGATGCATGGAATGGTCGCGATCTCGCCGCATCTCCCGTACCAGTTGGATCGCGACAAGACGCACACGCTTCGCGATTTCGACTTTTATTGACCTTCGCCGCGCGTTCTCGCCCGAAGGACGACGGCGAGATGTTATCGATGTTGCTGGAATCGGTCCGGCGCGAAATCGTTCCGGGACAATGCGCGAATCGTTCGACGAGCACGTACGAAACGAACGGTACGTGTCGTCCGAGCCGCGGAAAGCGACAAGGTCGCGCGTTCCTCGCTTCGCTCTTTATCGCACGATCCACGCGTTCGTCGCGATAAAGAGGAGATGCGTATACGAGTTCTGTGGATCGCCGCGGCGATGGATCGGCGGGACGCGGGCATCGCACGGTTCACGCGCGATCATCGGGTACGCGTTGGCTGTTTTTCGATGTCCAGACGACACGAATGAGCGACGAGCTACGCGATCGGGCTCGTACGCCTTGTCGGACAGTTTGGCGGTGGTCGAGTTCGCGGGGCCTCCATCGGACACCGATGCGATGCGCCGAGGAAAGCCGCCGAGGCGTTTACCGAGGCGAACGAAAACTCAGGTACGCGGAGGGCTCGTCGGCGATGTTAATGGTAACGGTAGTGGTAATAGCCACGCTTAATGGTAATGGTAATGGAGTAGTTGTGTTCCTGGTAGCTCTCGGTCGGAAGGGAGCATCGAAAAACGTCCTGTCTTGGCACGCGCCCGCATTTACGGCTCGATGGATCGGTGAACGGTTTTCGTTTCCGGTCTCCCGCGAAACATTAGCAGACCCGCGTCTGTCTACACTGCCGCGCCACGCCGCACAGTGGTCTCGATTGACAAATTTAGTGACATATTGCCAAAAAATCAACATTCTCATATCGATATCTATCGTATATGTGTATTGCCTTTCTAATATCCATCGACCTCGAAGATGAGAAAGTTATTGAAATCTAACAAACGCATTAAATTGGAGATTTTAGTAGTAGCATATTCCACGAAAAATATTGCTTCCTTTCTTTGAGAGATGCCCTAGACAATCCTAGTCCATGTGTCCCCTCCGTTTTTTTTTTATTTAGGTTCAAGTTGGATAACTTTCAGTACGCTTTTTCCTATATAATTGTTCAAGAATCATTTCCTACTTCGTCCTACTTGGTATGTTATTTAATGAGAAAACGTTCTTTTCACCATTACATGCGTCATTTAAAGTAGAGTAGCGTTGTCTTGAAAAGATTTCAATATCGCGTACGGTTCAAAAGTTATACAAGAATGTCACTAAATTTCTCCATCGAGACCGCTACGCGCCAGTGCTTTCACCTCCCCTCGGGCTCGATCAATTCCCCGGGGCAGGGGCGGATCACGACGGCTACGAGTTTCACCGCAGCGAGATACAGCTTGGCGTTTGCTCTTTTTGTTTCAGCCCGTTGTATCGTTCGATGAGCGGTGACGGCGGTATGACTGCCGCGAGCGCGACAGGAACCGGAGGTACTTACGGTCTTCCGTACATGACCAGCAGCCCCACGGAATTGACCGCCTCGCCTCAGCAGCTTTGGAACGCGCAAGGTAAGCACCTTTCCTCCGTGCCCTTTAAAATTTCTCCCGACCGTGGTTGCGAGCGAGATTCATTGACCCGTGCGATCGTTCGAACGACAGGCTTGGGCACAGGTCTCGCCACCATCTCGGACGATTACGCCGGCAGCGGGAAATCGTCGGGATCGGTGACCCACCAGGCCCTTCCGGGCTTCTCGATACCGTTCTGCGGTAGGGCGAGCTTCCGCGGATACAGCCCGTCTTACTCGACTCAGCAGGCCGGCAGCACCGGAGTCGGGGGCGGCTCGGTCGAAGCCTCGTCGTGGACCTACGCCTCGCCGTCCAACGATTCTCTGACGAACCAGTACGCGACTCAGTCCAGAAGACAGCCGATTCAGGTGAATCCAGCGTCGACGCCCGCGCAGCATCAGCTTACCGCGACCACCGCCAATCTTAGCGCAAGTAAGTAGCCGTTCCTTGTTCTGCCGATATATTTTCTGTACTCTCGCACGGAGCCCCGAAGCAGGCTCGGTTCTAGCAGACCCCCTGAATACCCAGTTTACTCGAAACGGAAAAGCGCCGCGTGCGCGCGCGTAGGCAAATTCTAAAGCGGAGAGTTTAGGAGGCAAAAATATGAAAGTAGAGGGTGAGAATGAAACGCGTCGCGCGATTGCTCGCTCGACGTTGGCTATGGCCCTGTCGGTCCGTGGGTGCTCGGGGGGAGGGACAATAAATCGTGAACGATTCGAAGAAAGACGCGACACGCACGAGGTGG
This sequence comes from Holcopasites calliopsidis, assembly GCA_023838395.1. Lineage (NCBI taxonomy): Eukaryota > Metazoa > Arthropoda > Insecta > Hymenoptera > Apidae > Holcopasites > Holcopasites calliopsidis. Next base: position 2,187,568 of record JALHAQ010000011.1, read on the forward strand.
GTCGGGTTGCGGTGATCGTAAATAACGAGAAAAGGATTCGATCGTGGGCTCCCATTACCCCGTCCGTAATTCGTCCGAAGAGCCAACGAGGCAGCGGGGAAGCACGGATACGCGAGTGGCGAGTTGGGTACCACCCCAGCCCCGCGTCGCGTCGTCGGTGGCCCGAATCCGGGACCCTTGGCCGGCCCAGAAACGAGAATATCGCGTTACAGTGTCTCTGGTTTTCCACCGCTTGATCGATCGCTAGAGGAGAAAACTATTTTACGTTTCTTGTGCTGTGCTCGGTTTTTTCGTTTCTCTCCGTTTTTACCCCTCCGCGCGAACGGGCGAACCCCGTCGCAACGTCCGAGCATAGATATCGCTCTGTATCACGCTCATTAGATTATCTCGGGCACGGGAGACAAGTGGAAACGTACTTGCCACGCACGCGCTTCCTCTCAACGAAAGGGTAGGTACGAATTTCTCATAATGCGATTCAGCGTCCGCTATTTCTCGAGTCACGAAAATATATTGGACACGATAGAGTGATAAGAGTGCAAGAAATGGGGGGAACTAGCCCCGCGGCGAAGGTGTGCACGCGCGAATAATCGCTGCGTCTGCGTCAGCACGAGCCGTTTCGGCGAGCACGACGGTATCGAAGGAGGCATTGATACACGCCGACACTGACCTAGGCAACGTTTACTCCTAATCTAGTTTTGTCTACGCGCGATACAGAAGGAACGATAATAGGTCTTGTGTATCTAGTCGCGCTCCGAGACCGCGAATTTCAGATAATTCCGACGGGTATCTTGGCAGCGACAAACCACACGCCACGCGTTCACCTCCGCTTTCGCGTTCTTCTTCGGTCGCAATCTCGTTTCGCGCCGACGGCGTCGGCTCCGACTCTGATCGCGTCCCCATCCGATGAAGAAGCAACGCGCGCAGCCCCGACAACGTTGTACTTTAGACATTCTTCTGCGCCGCGTAACGTCGAACGGAATTTGCTGCTAATTTTGTATCGTTCGATAGATAAAAAATTCTCGTTTCGCGGCGATTCGCGAATGGTGCGAGTCCGCCGGCTCGAGGACCGTTATTTTTACGTCGCATTATTGTAGGAACGTCGCTCGGAGAGATAACGGTCACGCCGAGTGCATCGCGCGCCGCAATCTCGTCGAAGGACTCGACCGGTTCAAAAGGTCGGTCGGATTGTTTTTTTTTTTTTATTCCAAGCGGAGCCGATGTTCCCTCTCTTGTGCACGTGCAGCTGAAACAAGGAGAAGCACCGAAACTCCACGCATGCTCCGGCGTCTGGTCTCGCGCGTCGCTCAGAAACGCTCATCTATTTATTAGGAGAAATGATCCATCCTCCCTCTCGTACTTTGGGTCCCGTCGCTCGCTCCGAAATCCGACCGCGAACGAATTAAGTGGCGAAGAAGAAAAAAATGGTCAAGGGTCTAGACGGGGCAACGGGTACAACAGGGGTAGGGGTGGGTGCGAGTGGTTCGGTGTAGTCTGGCGGATACGGATAGAGGAAAGTCGAGCAACGTCGAGTCGAAAGCTCTTGAACTGGCGTGTGTGGCCGTTTTTGAAAGCGGCGAAGCGGAGGCGTCTGCGGTTTCTATGCGGCACCGATACCCGAAGGGTGACGGCCGATGGCTACGCTGCCTTTTAACGTACCGGGATCTTGAGTGCTTTCTCGACGAGACGAAGAGTTCGCCCCCTGTGCCATCCCGCGCCTGGTCACGGTATAACTTTAACATTCTCGCCAGATCCCTCTTGCATCCTCCTCGCTCTGCGGCGTTCAGCTTCGAATGCTACTTGCCTCCAGCGGCGCGACGCCCAACCTGCACATGGCCTTCTTCTTCTTCTTCCGCGACTTACCCCCCGCCTGTGAGAACGCTTTCGATTCGTGAAAGTGCCTGGAAGACTATCGTTGCCTCTTTTAAACCCTTTCTGCTCCAATTCGCAGCGTTCCCCCTTGAAAAGCACCACCCTGGCTTCATCGCCGCGGTTGTTGCGTATCTTCTCGGCCGCTTTCGACTCCCCGCCCCTCGCGCCTCCGTTGCGAGGAGCGTGTAACTCGACTCTCCTATTCTCATTCTCCGTCGCCTCGTCATCTTCTGCGTGTTGGTCACCGTTGAGAACGTTTCGTTACGAGGAATGCACCATGAAGCTTCCGCGTGCGAAATCGGGGAGTAACACAACTACGCGACGGATTAATCGTCTCGTAGCCCATCTCTTTCTATTCGTCCGCGTTTTCTCGGGGCCCGCGTCGTTGACGCGGGCAGGGATCGTAAGATGGTAGCCGACGTCAGCGAGTCTTTGCTTACTAATATACGATATCCGATTGCTTCCCAGTCCCATTTCTGCCGGATGCGCGACTACCGTACGCCGACCTTTTCGTCCTCCCTCCGTTTCGATCCGACTCTCTCGAGGAGTAACGCGAGACCGTGGCGTGCCGTAACTATTTCTCGTCAGCGTGAACCGCGAGAACGTTCACCGATCTGCCAGGGGGTCTGTAGCCGGCCGGCGACCGTCCGTCCGCGATCGAGTTCGGCGATCGAAGGATGACGTATATAGAACTGACACGAGCTAACGGTGCTCGGTATGCCTGCTAGGAACGGCCGTACCAGCTATTATTATCGTAAAGCACCGGAAGTTCCGATAACGCCGCGTGCCTCTGCATCCTTTGCCGCGCGGTGCCTACGTTTCCTGTATCCTTCCTTCTTCTGGCGCGACCACGCGCCGTCACGACGCTTAATCACCGTTGGCCGTCTCGACGATTTTCCCGATGCCCGCTTTCCATTCGGCCCCTGCGCCCGGTAAAATTCCTTCCGCCTCGTAACTTTCCCGTCGGACGGCGAAGGCTCGTTTGTCCGTCGCGTCGCGGAGGGAACGTCGAGAGTGGAACACCAATTTGAACATGTACGAATCGCAACAGTGCACAACATCGAGGCGGAATACTTTACGGAGGGCCGTGAGTGCGTGAATTGCGGTGCAATTTCCACGCCGCTGTGGCGACGAGACGGAACCGGCCATTACCTGTGCAACGCGTGCGGACTCTACCACAAGATGAACGGAATGAATCGACCCTTGGTGAAGCAGCCACGGCGATTGGTAAGGATGAGGCGAACGGAGCTGTTACGACGCTCGTACGCGTTCATTAGGGGGTTTCGACTCCTCGGAGCGACCTTCGCCTGGGGCGTGAGGTTCGCCCGAGGAGGAATAGAGCAGGAGCCTGTGTGGAAATTCGCCCGTTGCCAGAATCGGCCTGTGACCCCGTCATTTTGTGATTCCCGTGCTCGCACGTTGGGGCCGATAACTGTATCGCCGGGAACGACAACGGGGTCTTTGCCCGTTCCGCTACGTTTCCGACGCGATCGCGTACATGATGCGCGGCGTACGCGTATGCATATCCCCGTGTGGCCTAACGAGAAAGGACTCGAACGTGTTTAGTTGTCGCACGCGCGCACCAACAGAAGCACCCCTAACGTTTGGCATCCTGTCTCTGTTTCAGTGGCGGACCAGGGCGATTTCTACAAAGGCTTCTGTGGGTATAGTGGCGCCCGTCGCGCCTTCGAGGAGAAAACGAACCGGCGTTTGGTAGGTGTCATCCCCCAGCACTCGTATATGCTCTCTTTCTCTCCCCTACTTCGACCATGGTCCACCCTCTCACCATTCGAACGGCTCTCCTCTCTCTCTCTCTCTCTCTTTTCCCAACTTTCGTCTTTCATTCCGACCACTCGTTCTTCGATTCTATGTCGCATCGACAACATTACTTCGACAGCCCTCATCGTACACGTTTATTCTTTTCTTCGCTAATTCGTTTTACTTCGATGCCCTACCCTCGAAGACTCGAAGATATCTTCCGATAGAAATTGTCTCGTAGCTTCGAGGTGCCACTATACCCATGGTATGATCGCGCTCCGTGCCGAAATCGTGCGTAGCCTGGTCGAAACGACACGGATAGAGAGTCGCGTGCACGATTGCCCGATAAATTTACACCGAACGATCCACGATCTCTCTTTGGTCTTGCTTGCTACTTCGCTCGGGTCGACACAGGCAGGCTCGCGCGATCTCGCGCGGAGAAACCACAGCCGATTACGCTGTCTCGCATGCGGGAGTCAGCGTATTCGAGCTTGATCGATCATAGGTTAAAAAGTAGATGTAAGCTTTCCGTTCACCCCCCCCTCGTCTCTTCCCGATCCGACCGTCGCCTACATCTTTCCGACGCTGTTCTTCTTCTCGCTGCTTCCCAATTTCCGCTCCCGTCCCCGACGTCTTCGTGTCGTCCGCGCTGTAACGTAATCTCGTGTGTCCGCAGTCGGCGTCGAGGCGAGTAGGCACTTCTTGCAGCAACTGTCAAACGACCATGACGTCGTTGTGGCGTCGGAATACCATGGGTGAGCCTGTTTGTAACGCGTGCGGCCTTTACTTCAAACTGCACGGCGTGCATAGGCCTCCGACCATGAAGAAGGACAGCATCCAGACGCGAAAGCGAAAGCCGAAGGGTGTCATGAAGTCTACCGATACGCCGATCGCTGGGACCGCCACGACCTGCACGAACAACAACACCGCCAGCATCAACAATAACAATAACAACAACAACAACAATAACAACAACAATAACAGTTTGAAACTGGAACCAGGTAAGCACGATTTACGACTAGTTCGCGCTTGGACGGCGTACGGAAGCTCATAGCCGAAAGTTCATTTTGCACGCGCTTGCTGCCACAGATACGTACGGGGATCTGAGAATGAACCACGCCGGCGTAGCCCAAGTGAGCTACGGCAGCAATCTCTACGGAAGTCCTCAGTCCTCCAACCGGATCGTTTCCTATCAGTCGCCTTCTACGCCCGGAATGTATTACGACATGATCGCCACTCAACAGCAGCATCCGCAACAGCAGCAGCAGCATCAGCAGCTACTCGGGACGCACTCGCCGAAGGTGGAGTGCCCTTCGCCGCCGTGCACCAATCGTTCGCCGGTCATGATATCCGCCAGTCATTCGCCCGATCACCACCAGCTCTCGGCCCCGCATATAGTCACCCTCGGCAATCCGTCGCCGAGCGCGCCGTCAGCTAAGATCATTCTCGACAACGGCCATCTAGAGAGACCCACGGTCGTCTCCATATCGTCCTAAACGTTTCTCCCCCCCAAGGATGCTAGTAACGGGGCAAGGGGAGAAAAGAAAGTTTTCACTCTGACGCCTCAAGTGAATTTGCTACGGGGTTCGATAATTGTATCAACGTTAACCGCGCTGCGCAACGGCCAACCTCGAGAGAAGTTGGATCGATCGGAGACAAAGTAAACAAGTTTCGCGCGAACATCCAGCCGTTTCTGGTCGCGGGACGTATCAAGCGTACGGCAAACGGGGATGCGCGTCGCTTTGCTCGCCGATGCGAATCTTCCTTCGGTCGCTGCCGAAACGGCGGGTGGACGCGCTGACCCGCGGAACAGAGCGATTCTAGCACGCTCGCGCGGTTAATTGCAAGTATCGGTGTAAATAGTTTTTTTTTTTTCTTCGAAAAATTTAAGCGGGCATAAGGAGACGATGCGATGGCAATCGTTGTCCCTGTGCCGAGACCAAAGGGTGGTAAGTACGATCGGGGCGATGCCCGATCGTTGTCGGTCCTCCCTCTATTTCCTTATTTCTTTTTGTAAATAGACAATTATGTTACTAGCATGGTAAGACTAGGCATTAAGAGAGTAAGCCGCGCGTCGGCGTCGGAAGCACTCGAGAGCTAGCAATAACCGTTACATTTCCTGATCCAGTTGCCGCGCCGTGCAACGCGATCATTAAGCTGTGTAGAGGCGATACGACGTGCGAAAGTGTAATTTTAAAGCATTTACCGATAGACGAACGCGGCCACAACGCCGGTGGAATTCACGCGGGAACGCAATGGCTGGCGAGCGAAGCTTGTGCGAAGGAAAGCGTGTCCACCGTGCGGAAGGGTTGCGCGCAACACGCATATGTTCGTATACTTTCAAAGTGTGCTGTATCGTAATGGCTATTTTTAAATAAAAAGGGATATTTAAATTGGAAAGCGACGATGGAACGCCCACGGTATCGCTACCCGACGTTTAAAGGTCGCGTCTTGAACCACGTGTGCGCAAACGAAAGTCCATTCGACGCGGCGGAGGTGGAGGAGGTGTCGGTGAACGCGCTGGGAAACTTCACCCCTGTGTGTTTTCGGCGATAACGGCCGCGGGTATCTCGTCTATAATCTTGGTTAAAGGTTGGAACGGGTAACCGACCGACCCTGCTCCCCGCCATCCCCGGGCCCGTTTTAATCGCGCGACCGAAAAGATTTACCGGGGCTCGGGAGGGTCGCCCCCGTATCCACGGGGGTGGACCCAGGTCTGGATCGTTTGGCAACGCGCTTGCCCGATCTTACGACCGAGCCTCACCTGACCGCGCCTTATCGAAAGAATCCCGTGTGTGCTCTGCAAGTATGACGACACCCTCCGCTCTCGACACGAGCTCGCTTCTTCTCCCGCTGTTTTCAAAGATAACGCGACGCGCGCTCGTTCTGTCTTTCTCTCGTCTGGTCCGCTCCTCTTGCTCTCGCGCGTTCAGTCTGTTCCCGTACATCTACGTATGTCGTTCACGTACGCCGTCCGTCGCGTCGCGCTGAAAAAGTAAACCGATCCCATTCCGTTGGCAACGATTCGGCGTGCGGCGAAGGAAAACGGAACGATTCGATGGCAGGAGCAGTAAACTGTTCGCCGCTCCTGTCCCTCGGCCGTTCTCATTGTAGCCGTTTCGTACCTTCTGTTCGGGGGAGGGTCGCGGAAGGGAGTAGGACGGCAGGGTCTAGGGGATGATTGCTCGGTACGGGACCAAAATGGCGGAAGCACAGGAACGGGAAGGGTAAAGTAGAGGGTGGTTCGATGCGAAGAAGCCACAACGAGTAGGGAAAAAAGCTCGTCTAATCATAGTCAGTAAATATTTAACGCGCCCGTGGACGAGCGCGTCTCTCTCTCTCTCTCTCTCGCGTTCTCTCTGGCCGAATCGAAGCTTCGGTACGACGCTACCAGGCGGCAGCCGACCCGAATCGTCGGCACACCTTGGCAGCGCACCTGTGTCAAGCCGCGGCGCGTTCTCGCCACCTTCGCTCTCGAATCGTAACAGCGTCGGCCTCGCGAGTCGATCGGCGACCGTCGGTGCGACACAAATCACTGCCGCTCGTAGATATCGTTCGCGGAACTCTATCACGGATACATCGTTCACGTCACTCTCCCTTTCGCTCTGGCTGACACGGTAAGTCCGGATCTTTCAATTTTCCCGCTTGCGCTTCCATTCTCACTATCTCTCTCTCTCACTCTCTCTTTCTCCTTCTCTTTCTCTGCTTTGCATTGCTTGCTCCAAGTTATCCTCGTTGCCGATTATCTTTGACTGTCGGCCGGTGGTAGCGAAGCCACGTGATCCTTGCGAAAAACGTTCACGCGGAAAGCAAAGGACGATTGAGGGAAAGACGCGGTTCGATTCGGCGGCAAGCATTTTCTTTCCGGGCGTATGCGGAGGATCGTCACGATGGATATCGGTCGGCCAGTCCGATCGTGCGAAAGGTCACGGGGAACGGAGGATCGCGAAAGAGCGTGTCGAGATGGGACGAGGGGTACGGCGCGACTCGCACGGAAAATTAAGATTAGTAAAGTACTGTGTGGAAAGACATATGTAACTGGTTCGGTTCGGTAGCGCGTGTACGGAGCAGCTCGATCGAAACGGAACACTTGTGTTTTACGTTCGCTTCGGCCTCGTACACTTGTGCCTTCGTCGATGGTCCGCACTCCCTGGGTCCAAAAGCGCGACGAACGTCGACCCGATCGCACTGCCTCTCGTCCTGTCTCCCGATGCGCGGCTTCTTCGACGGAATCGTCGACGGTGTCGAAAGCGCGATCGACGACTTCCGGGACACGGGCGAGGGTGAGGGCGCGACACCGTCTCTACCGCGTCTACCATTAAACTATACGACATCGACGCGGTACATCCCTGGAACCGCGATATTTTATTAATCGTTAAGCACATAGCTACCGCAAGATAATGGAATAATATCGGTTGATAATTCTGTTTGTCGCGCGAACGTCGAGTATCGGAGTGGCGCGGCGAGTCGATCCTCGGGAGCACGGACAGGAAGAATCGGTGCTCTGCTACGGATCATCCTCGGGATCGCCGCGTCCCGCCTTCCTCGTTTCCGCTGCTTACGGCGAAGAGAGGCGCTCGTCTCGACCGAGTTTCTCTGTTTGCTCGTTGAAACCGCGACTAAACGATTCGGTCGTTGTAAATTATTAGAGTAGTTAATTGCGTTGTAAAAGGCGCGACCGCGCGATCATGTCGCCCGGATGGATCGCGTTATCAAGAGAGAACGGGCGTACGTAGGTGCGTTGCGTGTACGCGAATCGGATCGTAAAGAGATTTAGACGTCTCGCGTTTGCCTTCGCCCCGAGGGGCGAAGGGACGGCACGCTGCGCGTTTGTTTGCGAAAACCGAGGTTAAATTCCTCCGTGAATTTTTCAGCGATTTTAACGAAAAGCCCCGGGGTGTGACGAATACCGGGAAGGCTCGACGACGACGAGACGGAAAGATACGCGTTCTCGATTCGAGGAAGCAATCGTTGCGCAACGAGCGCGATGGACGCGCGTCATCCCCTTGCGCGCGTGGATCCCCCGGATCGAGGCTGTTGGCGAGCAGGCAGCAACGCGTGCTCCCCGTATTGGAAATACGAAAAATTTCGCCTCTAGCGCGTCGTGCCTTCGTTCGATACCGCCTTTCGCTCGCGAGCACGTACGCGCACACACCGGCTCACCTGGGATTTTCATTTACGCCGATAAGAATTTCCTACTCGACTGATAAAGAAAATGGCCTCGTCGTGTTCGTGGTTCGATCCGTGACGCAACCGTGCGCGTCGCCTTTGCAGCAATTTCCAAAAAAAAAAGAAACAATTTCAACACGATCGCGCCGAAAGCCGCGGCGGCAAGGGGCGTAGAACGAGAGAGAGAGACTCGTGTGCGCAGAGGCTCCCGCCGAGGTTCACCCTCGAGCGTGCAACCCTGCTGCACCTTTGCGCGTTTCGCACCTGCATCTCCCGTCTGTTCTCGAGTCGGCGACACAGCCCTCTCGGTGGAGCGCACTTCGTCACCGTCCGTGTATCCAGGGTAGCTTGGGTCGCACCGATCGGCGGGGGTTCGTTTCGACACGGCGCAGCGTACTCGCGAGGCCCGACCGCGGAGCTAGAGAAACGGCCCTACGCGTTCCTGGCGGACCAGACGACTGAAATTATCATTTTAGCTGATATACTAGCTAATGTAAGGATGCAGTTTTATCTCTTATTATCATGGGAAACGAGATAAATCGCGATAGTGTCGTTTATTTTGACAACGGCGTGCCTCTCGCCAACGGCTCGACCGGCATCCCCATCGGTGGCCGCGTCGCGCACGATCGCGTCGCTCCGATTCGCGATCCGCCTCCGTCCCTCGATTCGCAATCGTTCCCCGATCCCAGCCCTGACCCGGGGTTCGCGGAAGAACCCCCAGAGTCCCTGAAAAAAAAATAGAGGACGCGCGAACGTGACGAGGCAGACCTCTCGAGCGGTCGTCAACGAGGACCCAAGAGCGTCGTGACTCGTGCACGCTCGTTATCGTCGCTCGCCGTTATCGTCGATACAACGCGAAGCAATCTGTATTTCCTTCGCTCTCCGATAAACAATGGATTTTTGCGATTCCGATCCTAGATAAACGATTAGAGATCGATGAATCGCCATGTTCCACTTTGCGCGGAAAGTTTCGTTGACGTTTGCGCCTACGATCGGTCGCTCGTCAACGCCCTACCCTTCCTCTCTATTTTCTCGATGAAAAGTTCCTGACTAACGTGTCCCTGTTCCCGGACAGCGGTCTCCCGATCCGCACGGGGTACGAATGCTTCGGGTTACCTGCGAAATGACGCTTCGTTTGCGAAGATGAATCAGAGCTAGGGTCGGTGACGATGCAACGACCAGTCGAAGCGCGTCACCAGGCTCACCCTTTGACGGTTCGGGGGAAGCAGTTACACGGAGGGAGTAGTGAGGGCTGAAAAGGGAGAAACATCGAGAGGTGCGAGGTAATTTTTATAGGTCGTCCGATAAGCAGCGGGTGCGGATGATTCACCGTTCGTGCCACCCTGCCGGGCAACGATGCGACGTCGAGAGAGTCCGTGGCAACAAAATGGCGTTGGTAACGATGGCTGACGAGGAGGGCGGGGTGCACGAGGGGTACGTGGACGTGGACACCTCTCTCGATCCCCTCGCGCACCGCTTCCCTTCTCCGGCCACTGGTGAAACGCGTTATCTCGCTCGCGAGCGGCCGTTCGTTATCGACGAACAAACAAACGGACCCCTCCGTTGGCTCTTTTCCACTCGATAGCCAGAGATTCTCGACTCGTCTTCCTCCTCCCTTTCGCCAGTTTTCCGTCAAAAGAGAGAAAAGTAGAAACTTTGCTGGGAAGTGTCGGCGCGGTGTGTTCGCTCGTGGTCAGGGTGCTCGCTCGATCGCGTTTCGTGCCGGGAGTGAAAGGCCAGGGGTTGTCGGGGGTGCGGATCGTTCACCGATCTAGGCGGACCGAGAGTGGACATCGTCAGCGTTACCCTCCGGCGAAGGTAGGGATTTTCCTCTTCGTTTCGCGTTCGCGCGGATCGTTCGTTTCGAGAGGAAGAGAGACGGCGAGTCCGTAGACGCGTCGCGTGCTCTGACCGGAAATCGAAACTTGACATTGTCGAAGGGAAGTGTGACGCGAGTCAGGGTAAACAGCGGTTCGTCCGTTCTTTCTCGCGACGGACGAGGCGCGCCGCGCGTTTCCTCCTTCCCCCCCGCCTTCCCTCCGGAGCTGGTTCTCTTCCGTTCAACTTCTCGTCGTTCCCATCTTTCCGTCTCGTTCTCGGTTTTTGTTTCCGCTCCGAACGAGAGCGAGTCGCGTGCCGTCCCCTCTCTGCCCGAGCTTCGCGGCCTCGACGACCTCGGGGACGTTCGGCTGCGAGGATCGCCGGGCCGGAGACAGTCGTCTACGTGCAGCTTCGATTCGTGTGCCTGAACGGTCGCGATCTGTTGCAGAGCGCGATGAAGGAAACGCTGGCGAAGCAGGAGATGAAACGCGAATGGGAGGACAATCTGACCGAGGAGGATCCGTCCCCGGTGAGCGTGGCCGAGGAGCGATCGGCGGAGAGCCCTCGAACGGTGATTCAAACGAGGCGACACGTGCGCACGATCACCACCGCGGGCCACATCACGGAAACGGTCGCCGATCCCGAACCCGGCTCTCCCGTCGCGAACGCGATGCCGTCGAATCTTCAACTGCAATCGCAGCGACAGCAAATCGAGCAGCACGGTCAACAGCCGCGACAGCGGTCCTACGCGGAGGAACAGCAGCAGGATCAAGGGTGCGGTCAAACGGCACAGCATTTCGTGCAAATCCCTACCACCGAGGCGGATATCCAGCAGCATCGTTCGAACGAGCAACGCGTCCTTTATTTGACGAGCAACGGGCAAGAAGTGCAGGTCGAAGTAACGGACACCGTCGGCCCGTCCGGTCTGACGATGAAGGAGGCGGCTAGGTAAGTAGTGGCGAGAGTTCTGCGAAAGAACGGACGACGGAGAACGTAGCGCGACGGTAAAGTTTGAACGCTTTCGTTGAAGGTACGACGCGCACGAGTCGGAGAGGATGGACGCGGATCGAGCGTACGGCTACTCCGCGGACGATCGCCAGCAGATGCGAAGGGAGAGTCACGCGATCGCGGCTCAATCGCAGGACAAGCGAGGTGTCCAGTCGGCCGGTCATCACAGATACAGTCCACGGGAGAGCGGTGGAAACGCTTCCGCCGGCAGATCGTACCATCAGAGTTCGCCGGTCCTCGTACCCACCAGCGAGGAATACGATTCGGGGACGATAGTGTCCAACGTGCCTGCGGTGGCCACCGTCGCTGTCCAGCTGGATTCGCCCGCGCCCGCGTACTCGCCGCCGATCGGCGACGGTATCCGTTCGGCTCAGCAGCAACCGAATCAGCACCAGCAGCAGCTGGTGGCCGGTTACGTGGACGCGACAGGCACGAGCATCAAGTACGACGCGGAGGCGGTGAGCGTGGCCGCGGCTGAGAGCATCAAGGTATCCAGCACGTACACCACCCTCGAGACGGTGCCGATTCCGCCGTCGCAAGCCGTACAGTACCCGCAGTACATATCCGGTAGCGAGACGTTTCAGCAGGCTTCGACCTACACCTACGCGAAATCCGGGGAGCAAGTGATCCTCGCGTATCAGTCACCGGCGCAGCTAGCGTCTCGAGTCGCCGGGGTGAGTGGATCCGGCCGCGCTCGTTACGCTTGCGATCGATCCCGTTGCTACGCGTCCCCTTTCGGTTCGCAGGTGGAGTCTCCCGGCGCGTACATCAAGGGCGACCCGACGCTGGCCTCGTCATTGGGCGCGACGCGAGGCGTGCCGCCTCTTCACTACGAGCAACCCGGATCCCCGGCATCGCAGGTGACATTGTACGGGGGTGGAGGCGGCGGCGGCGGCTGCGGAGGCGTGTACCCTCCCGTGTACGGCAAAGCGGCCAGCTCGGGCGAGTACTGGTCCACCGCCGGTACACCGTCCCCGCCGACGTTCGACTGCGTTCAGGGCTACCAAAACGTGACGGCGATCTCGGTCGGCGACGCGTCCAATATCCATCTGTACTCCGGCGGCGGATACAGCGTGTCCGCCGCCGGCACCGCGGGACCATCCCCGTGGGCCAGCCTTCCGTTACCCGGCCCGGAAGAGAGCTTCGACGGAACGATAATGACCGCGGAGCCGAAGGAGTGCTTCGGATGCGCGACTCCGACCCCGATCTGGCGGAGGGACGAGACCGGCCACTACTATTGCCACGGTTGCCTCTACAACAAGATGAACGGAGCGAGCAGGCCGTCCATGAGATGCGGAAAACCGAAGCAAGCCGTCGCTCCGGTAAATTTCTTCCTCTCTTATCTCCTTTCTCCGACTCTGTTCTTTTCCTCCTAGGATAACGCGACTATTCGAGCCGACTAGACACCGCCGCTGTCCGCGCTTCTCCTCCCCTTAGACGGGCGATGCTCGCGAGAAAGCGAGAAGGAAGGAACGAGAGGAAGAAAAGAAGAGAAGCGTAAGCGTTATCTGGTGTCGAGCAAACAATCGCGTCGGGGCTTACGCCGGTTGCTGTTTACTCTGGTATCTGCGTCTCGAACGCTCCCATGCTCGCGTTTTCGAGTTCGCGACTTCTCGCCCGGAATTCGATGCGCAGGAAACATGGGACGGGCAGCAAGGTTTCTTACGCGGCCGCCCGCGTTTCTTGTTTCAGACGGGCGTGCGAAGGACGGGGGTGCAGTGCGCCAATTGCAGAACCAGCAACACGACTCTGTGGCGGCGCAACAACAACGGCGAGCCGGTGTGCAACGCGTGCGGTCTCTACTTCAAGCTGCACAACGTAAGTTTCTTCGATCCCGCGCATAGAAATGTATCGGGTCCAAACGGTCTAGGTTCTGTTCCCGTTGCACGATAATCGCGATAGCGCGTTTCCTCGGGGAGTTCGAGTCACTGGGAGGGATGCGCGGCCCTCGCTGCATGGGACGAACGAGCAGCATCCGGTGGTACTTGGAGGCGTCGGGACGTACCGAATTCTATTCCCTCGCGCCCTTCTGCAAGGTGCTTCGCCACTCGATCAGAGTAGTGTTCCTCGATTTTGAAAATGGGAACGCGGTCACCGTGGTGATAGCGTTCGCTCGTGATTACGTTCCGTTACGCAATCTACTCATCTCTAAGTTTGCCGCGTTGTCGTAATCGCTTCGTGGTCGTCGTCTCGATGCCGCGCTCCGATAATCGTCCCAAAAACGTATCGGAAATCGTCACGATGTTCGAAGAGTACCGGTGCATCGATTCCGAAGATGCCGGATGCACTCGTTACGACACCGCGAGTTCACCGTTCAATTGGGACATCGTTTCCGAAACCGCGCGGTACACCTTGGCCGTTGGCCGATGCATCGTGACGCGGAACCTTTGGTCCTATGGCACGATCGATGCTAATACTACGACGTAATCGAATTCTCCTCGCGATCGTTTGCGCCGATATCGCCGATCGGTTATCGCGAATCGACGAATTTAATTAAATTGTCGTTCTCCACCCTCTCCCCACGCTCCCTTCTCGCTGCTATTGTAAGCGCGTCAATCTTCTTCTGTGCTTGAACAGGTAAACAGGCCGCTCAGCATGAAGAAGGAGGGAATACAGACGAGGAAACGAAAGCCGAAAAATCATACGGCGATGAGCGGAAGCTTGGCGGCGGGGCCCAGCGGCATGCACAAGACCGAGCTTAAGTCTAGCTTACTCGGTGAGTCTTCGGTGAGCAAGTTTATCATTCAGTTTCTTTATAGTCGCGTTCCGTCCATCAGCTCCGTAACCGCGGACGATCGCGCTTTCTTCACCCTGGACCGTTCGTCGTCTCCTTCCGCCTCCGCGGTTCGCGCTTTCCGCCGTCACTTTCTTTCTCTCTCTCTCTCTCTCTCTCTCTCTCTCTACGTTTCTCTCCCGGACACTGCCGAGCGAAAGACCGTCGAGATCGAGACGAACGGCAGGGAACGTAGAGCGGGGATATCAATATCTCGGATCTCGACCTTGGACGAGTCGAAATTGGAGTCCCGAAACGGAAAGCAAAGTCCGCCCCGACGTCCCCGCGGCAAACAAACGGATCGACGATGATTCGGTCGCGGTAGATGACGGATCGAGATAAACGTGTACCGCGAGCGCGTGCGTATTGTGAGGACGACGAAGGGAGGGCGGAGGTAGAGGAACGACGAGGAGAAGCTAACGTGCTCGAGGCGTGCTTGATTCGTGCAATTGCTCATTTTCACGTTCCAGTGGACTCGCTGCAGTTGAACGTGTACGGGAGCGGTGGTCGCGGTAACGGGGGCGGGATCGGGGCCGGCGAGATCGGAAGAGGAGCGGAGGCCAGCAGCGCGGCCGGGATCGGGTGCCGAGTCGGGAACGAGGGCGGAAGCGACCACGCGTTGGGAGGGGACGGACTTTCCGACGATCATCGTTCGTCCGTATGTGCACCGACTCCGGCGCACTTAGGACACGCGCACTCGCCCCTCGCTTTACCTTCCGCCGCGATGCTCAATCGACAAACCACCCTTACGTAAGTGTTCCGCTACCATTCAACGTTTCCGGTCACCGCGCGGCCCCGCTGGCGCCAAGGATTCGAATTGAGCGTATCGATCTTGTATCGCAGCCCTCTATCGAACTTGATTCGTTTTGTATTTTTCAGCGTGCCACCACTAGAGCCGATCGCTAACCAACCCAACGGCGATCTGATCTCGGTTATAACTTCTACCACGGCTGCCTATGCCGGCAGAACGTAACGAAAAGGAGGTGGAAAGAGAGGAAGAAGAAAAGAGAAAGAGAAACACGACGAAGATCGTGTTACCATGTGCGCTTGGTGCGAGCGCCGATCCTTTACCGACCAAAGGTTTTTTAGCGCCTCTTTTACCGACGATAAAAGTGGCGCCGCGCTCCGTTACCGGCACCGCGATCTTGCAATCGTTGCAATATGCGCAGCGGTCGATGCTTCCAATCTGTTCTCCCTGAACGAGCTGCTTTTATTTATTCGCGCATTCTTAAAAGTGTCGTCGAAATAGAATCGTTCCCCATTCGAAGCGAATCCACGAACGTGATCGTTTTTATCGATCGCGGCCGAGCGTATCGACGGTTGCGCGACTACGGCTCTACCGTACGCTGTCGCCCCCTGTGTAAGGAGCAAAGAAATGTTCGCTTTAAACGCTAGCCCGCGAATTCTCGTGTCCTCCTCTTCCAGCCTCTTTTTTCTTTATACATCGCTTCCTGCAGCCAGGCCTTTCCATCGGGCAAAAAAGTCGTCCCCACGTCGCGTTCAATTTTACTTATTACGGTGAGAATACGGGCTTGCATCGCTGAAAGCTCCTTCCGTTTGTGTGATAAATCGTTCGCACCAGTTGCTGCGATTCTTGCAGGTGTGCCTCTCCGTAAAAAAAAAAGGAATGTGCAAAGGACGTGCGAAAAAAAGTGCGAAGGATATACAAAAATCCATTAGACAATTACCAAAGCTCGAAACAGCGAGGGAAGTGGAACCCGTTTGCCGTCCCGTTGGGAAGGGCGCCGTTGCTAGCGATTAGGAAAATCCGCCGATTCGAAGCGTAGCGCGCGCGCGCGCTTCGCGGTATCAGTCAATTGTCTTTTGTAAACTTCTGTGTGTGCGAAATAAAGCGTGTCGACCTGTTCACTTCGCATCATCGACGACATTTCGTACACTTCGATCGAAACGAGTTCATTAGATCTAAGAAGCGGAACCGCGACGCGACGGTTCGCGGCACGAGGATGCGTGGCGTGCACGGTGCGGAACGCAAGGATCCATGCCAGAAGCAAAAGGATCGCGCGATCGAGAGCCTCTTTGTAAGAAGAAAGGCGAAATGGAAGAGCCGTGGACGGGGCGGCCAGGGGAAGGGGACGATGGTCGGCGGCAAGGGGCCGTGAGTCCATCAGACTAAAGAGTGGCTATCGTGCCTGCTAAGGGCTATTCCATGTTCACCGCTCTCGCCGAGCTCTTTTTTTCCTCCTCTTTATTCCCCTCCTGAACTTTTTGTGAGACGCAAACCTGGCGCCGCCCTCGTGATCCCTTCTCGCAAGGGGAGATACCGAGAGAGGCTCGCGGTTCGCGTCGTCGTCGTCGTCGTCGTCGTCGACGTCGCGTTCTCCCTCTCCGTTCCTTATCAATGCTCTTCCTCCTTTATTCCGCATTCCACCGTAGACTCGCGTCGCTCTACCTCATGATCCTCGCCCGTGCGCTTATCGATTCGTCTTTGATGGATCCCGGCAACCGGCTGATCGCAAAGACGCGAAGGCGAGCCGTCCCGGTGGGACGAAAAATATGTCACGCGAACGATTTCGGGTAAGAAGAGAGTGGCCGGGTTCCTCTCGCGGCCGGATCGCTTGGAATTTAAGGGATGTCGGACGTTCCCCTATCGGTGTGGCGCCAACCGGCGAAGCTTATCGCGAGCCGGATACCGTTACCTCGAGTTCTCTCTTTAAGGAATTCTTTCGATTTCGTTTGGTCTACCGGTGGTCCATACCCGATGCTCTGTCCTCCGAGCGCGGATAGAAACGAGATCGACTCGATGCTCGGAAACTGCGCGCTCACGCCGATTCTATTCGTAGGAGGTCGAGGCGAACGCGGGCGTCGCCATAAATAAGTTCGAAGCGCAACAAATTAGATCACGCGATCCAGCGCGAAACATCGCTTAGCCTCGTCGCGTCGCGTCGTCGCGTTCGCGATATTTCACGCTCGGGGCACGGACGTAAGTTAGGCCTCCTCCGGACTTGTTTCGCCGTCCTCCCTTCGCCTTTCGCGCCGTATTTTCTCGTCTCCTGCCGCCCATTCTTCTCTCGGTCGTTCTTTTCCCCGTCACCTCCTCCGCCGCCGCATCCCTTTCCCATCTACCGCTTCTTTTCAGTGTTCGGCTCTTGTTCTTGTCGCCCGGTCCTACTTCCTCGGGGATCGCTGCTAGATGTGCATACGTACCGACGTAGCGCGTTTCCACGATGACCTTTCGCGACTGGTCCCCGACCTCGCTTCGTCCTCTCTCGCTCTGTCTCTCCCTGACTCCGGCTCCGTTCATCTCGATCCCGAAAGCACAAGGGGTTACGCGGCTCTTTGTTCGCTGATTCGAATGCGACGCCTTTCCTTCTTTTTCGTCGATTCGCGATAGTCGGTCTCGATCTCGCTTCGGCCGTGAGTGGCCGTGGTGCGCGCGTGGAGAACCGGACGGCGCGTCGCGTCGCGATCGTCGTCGAATTTTCTTCTTTTTCAGCGACGCGACTCGTTCGCCCACAGGGCTATTACAGAACCTACGGCCGATTCTGAGCACCCACGAGCGCGTACGTGTACGTGCGTACACGTGTACCTACACGCGTGAAACAACCGCGCACCGGCGACCCGGTTTCCAGGAAGACGGCGAAAGGGAGAACCGAGACCGAGCGAATCGAAACAAGGCGGGAGGAGAGAGGAGCCGAGACGAGTTTCGAGACGCTCAGGGTGGACGGAGAGCGCGAAACGCGGGCCCGCCGATGATTAGATTAAACAAGTAACTGTCATCCTCGTCTCCTCCCTCCTGTTCCCCTTCTCCGACCGCTACCCCGACGACGATACTCGCCCCTGCGATTAGAATTCCCGCGAGCTCTCCGCGTTCCAAGTCCGGTCGGTCGAACTACCTTCGAATCTCGTAAGGGTTTCAGAAAAAAAAGGGCGAGACGAGGAAGGGGCGCGTCGACCCTCGGACGTTTTTCCGACTCGCGGGATGCATTATTTTCAAATCGGACGTGATTTAGTGCACGGTACCGCGCGCAGTGGAACGTCGATATGTAAATGCGTTAATGCTTAATGCGTGTCGGTTGATTTATTGTCGCGCGATCATGGTTACACGAGTGAAAGGCGGTCTACCTGCCACGGAGGCTACCGCCTTTGCTCGCTCGGAGGAACGCGAATCGACCCGGCATCGGGCGGACGTTGGAGGTCGCGTTCGTGGAAAAAGCGGATCGGTACGAGGGTGGCCATCCCGCGTTTATCGTTCACCACCGCTCCGCTGCTGCACCCTCCAATTTGTCGATCGCCGCCACGCCTATCTCCGTCGTAACTTAACGGCAGGCTGCACCAGCCATACTTTACTCCAACGTCCCGACGAGATAATCGGTCCTTCGTTACGTCGTCCGCGTGCTGATCCGATCGAAAGACAGTGCGACTCCGATCAAGACTGGATACAGCGCCGGGAAATTCTGTGCTCGTCTCCTCTCCGCTGCAAAGAAAACTGCCGATCTCGCGACCGCTTTCCTCTTCCGCCCCGGGACCATCGACAGCAGCCCTCGTTCTCACCCTTCGATCGGACGGACCGCGACGACACGTTCGGAGGTTCGCCGCTATTGAACACTGATCTCCGCGGGGGCAAAGCTTCGCGGAAGCAGCATCTCAAGTCCACGATCGACTTTCGCTGCTTGGCAAATTACCATGAAAAGCTTGACAGCGAGTTAATGGTTGCGCTCCTCTTTGCTTCCCTGCACCCTCGCTCTGCTGCAGAGATACATTTTTTTGAACGACGGAAACGCAGAGGGCGGTTGGTCCCCGTGCTTGCGGCGGGCCTATCGATGTGTCTGCGACACCGCGACATCGGGGTTGTTCGCTACCGTAAAGCCTGCTTGGATACGGGCAACGCGACAGGCCTTCCGTTTTTCGGCCGATTCGGTGACGAGGATCCGTGAGATTTCGGAACTGATAGAGGATCGACCGATCGATCGGAATGGCATAAGTGACGGTTCGACTAATTCTGGAAATGGAAAAGCCCGGTACCTATCTCCCCGGTGGGAAGCGCGGGTGCGTGCAAAAGGGTGCGACCAGGGGACGGCGCGAGGGGTGGCGTTGATGGCGGCTCGCTCCGGCGTACGGGGTGTGTCGAGGTAGGGGGGCAACGGCAAAGTAGGGGAGAAAAGGCAGCCAGGGTCTCCCTGGATGCGAACTTCCGGCGGGGCGCGATAGCTATCTGCTCGCAGGGGTTCCTACCTGGCACGCTACGTCCGGTTTTCCGATAAAGGGCTCGCTAGGTAAGTGGCGCAAAATAGGCGCGTGCTCCGTCGCGTTTCACTCGCTCGGAACGGTCGTGTTTGCTCGCAGATGACACGGCCGCCACGCGGGTCCGCTCGATCGTTTGGAGCGAAATCGCGATCAACCCTGACGGATCGATCTCCCAACAATGCGACGCCGTCGTTGAATCGGATCGACGCGACGGTACCGGAGGGCGCACGGTCGAACGAGGGGTTGCAGGACGGTGAATAACAAGCAGAAGAAGAAGAAGGAAAAGGAACGCGGGGAGACAGAATCGGCGGCGACGTTCGTAAGTCAGGTCCTCGCGGGGCAGCGTGGATTTCCGAAGATATCGAAGAAGTACGATCGGAGCGCGGACAGGGGCTTATCCGCGCACGATCTGCTCGGACATTATAGGGCCCGTGAAGGATGCGACGGCAGGGGAGGGTCGAGGGGAGCTTTCGAGGCGGGCTCGAGTTGAAAGGATTTTATGAAAATTGGACGACCAGCGGCGGCTGCGGGTTCCGGCGAACGATCTCCCGACGCTCGACGCCCTTCGAGTTCGTGGGCGTCGAGACTCCGCCTCCCAGGAACAATCGCGGACCGCCTCTCTCTCTCTCTTTGCCTCTGCCTCCGCCGTGTTGCTTCTGTTGCTCGTTTCACCTTCCGTTCTCCTCGCAATTTTCATCCCTACCACAGACTTCGTCTCGCTCTCTCTGCCGGGCATCCGCCGCTTCGCTCTACCTGCGACCGTACGCCGGAGCACCGCGCCTGTTGCGAACTCCCAGGGCACGGCCAAGAAGAGCTGTCGCGGAGACATCGATTCCTCCGGCGGCCGGGACCGATCGCGTTCGCCCTTCGCGTCACGTCGGATCGCGCCTCCGCCTCTGCCCCCGCCTCCGCGCCGCCAGAGATCGCTTCGCGGCTCTACCACGACCACCCTCTCCCCTGGCTGGCGACGATCGCCGCGCCAAAGGTGACTGTCCAAGTCAGTGTCTCGAAGCCGCAGTCCCCGGTTGCACCGCGTTCAGGAATCTCTCCGTGCTCCTCTTTCTCGTCTCGCCCGCCTACCGAGGATTCAGCGACGCTGCGCCGATCGGAACCGGATCGGGAACCACCTTGTCCGGTGTTGTGCGACGACAAAAGTCGGAGTGAGCCCCAACCGGGAACGAGTGTTTCCGTTCGATTTATTGGAATGAGCGTAGACGCCGGCGAGATTTTCGCCAGCGAGTACCCGCGTCCGCGGTAATCTCTTCGAGGGAGTTTGTTCGACGAGCAGAAAGAGCAGCGAGAGTGCGGCATCGGTTCGACGGCAGTTCGGGTCGACTCGATGAGCCAGTTCGTGTGCAAAAGTTTCGGCCGGATCGGTAGCGCGACCGTTTCGATTAGTCGGCGAAGGATTTCGTCGCGAGTGCGCTCGTAGAGGAAGCCGCCGCCGTCGCTGCCGCCGTCGCCGCGCCGCTGACGACGACGACAACGACGACGATCATTACGGGAAACCGACGGCAAACGTGACCGAGGTATATAGGAAACATCGAGCCGCGACACCACGACCCGGAAACGCATCGATCTTGCCCCCGACGCTAGGATGCCGAATTCGGACAACTGATTGCGTGTGAGTACCCGGCAGATTCATAGATCAGGAAACGGAAGGCCGACGGTTTCGACGGACGGCCGCGGTCGTGCGGTAACGGCCGCAGGGCACCGCTGCTCGTTCGGACCAAGGATACGGGCCCCGCTATCAACGGGCACGGTTATCGGCGTTAATTAACGATAAGCACGATGGCGGTAGGTCGTGCGACACCCGTCAAGTTTGCCGTATCGTTTTCCGTGCCACGGCCGGAAACAAGCCCGAACCGAGCCGACCGGGGCTGCAAACGTTACTCCGCGCGTAGTCCCCGTTGAATCCGTCTACTGTCGGGAGACTGCAGAGTCCTCGATAAACTATACCGTGGTCTGCACGTCGGTCTTCTCTATCGGTATCTAACGGGCCGTTAAGCAGCGAAACGATAACTCGGTATTGCGCGGTCTTATCGCCATACATCGAAGCATGCCGGCACCGCCATTCCTCCTCCGGCGGGGGGGGCAGCTTTATCCTTCTAGCCGTTTCCTGTGTACGCGATGTTGCAAAATTGCAAGCAGCGATTCCGTACCGAGCTCGAAACTGGGGGGCACATGCAACCTCTCCGGTGGCAACGATCCCGAGCCGCACGCGACGGTGCGGCTTTTCGTTCCGTTCCTCCGACGCGTCGCGATCTCGCCGATGCGAGCGATCTGTCGCGCATAGGTATTGCGATTGCAGGAACGTCGTGTCGGTTCGACGGGAACGTTGAACCGTGGCTGTCTCCGAATTAGTCCTCGGCCACTCGAGAGGATAGGAAAAAAGTCGTAACGCAAAGGGACCAGACGCAAAGTGCTTTTTCCAGGGATGCGTCGGCGCCGGCTCTGTCGGCATCGCGCTACGAGAACACTCGTCCGGTTCTTAGGCCTAATTGCTTGTCGCCCGCCGCGGCGCCTTGTACTCGGAGAAAGCAGACCTCTCTCTCTCTCTCTTCATTACCAGGCCGAAGTACACGGCCCTTTTTCTCGCCACCCTTTCGAGGTTCTCGGTTACGAGCGTACCGAGCACATACCTGGGATCCGTTTCGGTCGTTCGATCGAGCGGGGCGATTTTGAAATCGAGAACGGAGGACGGAAAGCGAGCTTGGCGCGTCCGAGTTGTCGGGCGAATGGGTTCCACGATTGAAACTTCTCCGTTCGGCGCGATTCGAAGCGGACACATTTTTCGATGCTGTTCGAATGAACGCGAGTACACGTTCCAGCGAATCGCGGACGGCACGCGTACGCGGAATCGAGCGCGCAACGTATCGGCGAATGCGCGAGAGCCGCTCAATTTACCTGCCGTAATAGCTATTCGCGTATCGGATAGATATTTTTATCGACGCTCGCCTTCTGCGCGATACCGCGGTTTATCGAATGTCGCGTTTATCGAGCATCGTAAAACTGATCGTTAATGCTTGAACGAATGGATAACGATCACCACGGGTTCTCGTAATAATGACGTTGCCACGCTGTCTGCCGTCGCGTCGCGTCGGATCGATAAGATCTGAAACAATCTCCCGACCGGCTCCGGGATCACGAACAAGAGGAATCCCGCAATTTATCAGCCGCGTTTCGACTATCGCCGGCTTCTCTCCCCGGCTGGTTGCACGGGGCGCGTGTAACCGCGCCACCGATCCTCTGCGCTCGCTCGTCGATTCGTCAAGCTTCACCGTCGTCGGGGTGGCGGCGATCGCTTCGAGGATCGAGGAAACGATAGCGGAGGATCAGGACGGCGCGGCGCGGCGCGGCGAGGCGAGCCAGTTTGCGCGCATCGGCCAAAGACCCGTTACGTCGGTGGACGAGGTAATTAATTTAAGCCGCGATACGCCTTGGCACTAGGCCAATGCAAACACCTTGTTTGCGCGCCGCCACGCATGAGCTCCGAGCGCGGCTCCGCTCCTGGGACCAACGATCCTTTCCCTCCTTCATCCTCCAGCCGTCCCTCTTCTTCTCCCTCTTCCTCTGAATAAGCAGCATCGAAGCTGTGAATCTTAGATCCGGGATATGTAGATGCTTAACTGTAAAGCGCGCAGCATCGCGAGTTTGCCGTGATAGGGACGGCAGACGAAATTCGTGCATGACCGAGGAAGGGGATAGACTGGATTAAGTAGACGTGCCGCTTATTTGGCTGGACGCATGCAGCGGCGATGCGGGTCGCCAACGGGAACGGAGAATGCTCGGGGGCTTGACGAATTATCCGCGATCGCGTATCGCGACGTTAATTACCGTACCGTTTAAGACCGGACGAGCCAGCGTATGCGATTCGCGTTCGTGCATTCGCCCGGCTCGTGATTCGCCATGCGGCTCGATAAGGGCGATCTCATAGCCAAACAGTCCCCGTTCGTAGCGAAACCTTGAGTCGAATTAAGAATCGAGAAGCTAAGGGAACGGGGAACGGAGCGGCAGAAGGGGAGAACCGTGCGCGAGCTAGAGAGAACGAAGGAAAGAGGGATAGAGAGAGAGAGAGAGAGGTGACAGCCCGGTTTAACGAACCTACCAACGCAACGGCGACGTATCGCGGCGTTAATTACCGCGGTTAGAGGAACGATCCCTCCGCGTTTCTTGCCTATCTGCGAGGGGTGGCATGGCGGCCGGGTCCGACCTCGCCGGCAGATGCATTAATTGAACCGCCTTAAATTATAGCCGGCCGCTAATTGCGCCCTTCTTCTCCGCCTGTCGGACCCCGAGAGACAAGCGGGGTTTCTCCTAGCGATTGCGCGCGATTAAACTGTCGCCGCGGAACGGCCAATGAGAAATTTCTCCTACTCCGTTTTCACCGTCCTTTCTTTTTCCTGCCTCTTCCCGTCGCCGCTCGTAAAAGGGAAAACGAAACGGTAAGCGCAGAGGAGGCCGGAAGAGGAAAAGAAACGTCCACACCGCACGCTCTCCTCGACCCTGCGGGCCTGTGGATCGCGCTTCGCGGTCGCGTGTCTAGCCCCGATACATCGTGATTGCGCAACTCGATTAACGGTAAAATCGGTCACGATCTACGGGACGATCGAAGCTGAGTCTGGTAGAAAATGAATACGCCATGGAGAGGCGCGGCGCGGCGCGTCCGAGCGGAGAAATCGCGGCAACGCTCCTGCGCCGTGTGACGCGACGGGAAAACGTCGAGCCGAGCGGATAACGCGCGGCAACCGGTCCGCGAGCGAATCGTGGATTAACCAGTCCGTAGAGAAAGAGAGGGACGGTGAGAGGGGACGATAAAAACGTGGCCGTAGCTAGTCCGGACAATAATCGTAACGTCTCGCTCCGGTAGAAGCAATTCTGGGCCGGTTCGAATAAACGCGACGAATCCTTATCGTTAATTGGACGATAAAAGGAAAGGTATCGCCGGAGCGTTCCCGCGGATCTCCTTACTCTTGCCCGTACCGATGCGACGATTTATTCGGCCGGATCGCGCGCCGCTTCCCCGCGGAATACCCAAGCTTGACCGGTTTCTCGCCGGTCTCGCACCGAGCGAAAAATCCGCTAAATATATTGCGGCACTCGCGCCTCGACCGCGACACGGAAACCGTGTCGCGTCGACAGCTAAGGAGACGCGGATTTCGACGCGGCCGCTGCTCCGAATGTCCGCGCGTCGCGTTAAGTCGCGGCGTTATTGCACACCCGATCCGGAATGGTATCTTAATTAGCGAATTTATTGAACGGTGATCCGATTCTTCGAACGGGGCAGAATTATAAAAGCCCCTGAGAGATCGGGCGGCGATGCGGTGGCGGGCGAACGCGAGCCCGACCCGACGTAGGTGAGATCGCAAAGTTAATTAGAAGACAAACAGAAAATTAACGCGAACCCGGCAGCGAATCTCTCCGGTCGGCCGTTATTCACGATTTATCGTAACTCGTTCGAGTCCGGTCGGTGACCGGTTTTGCGCTCGCGATCGCGCTCGCCTCGCGCTCACCGCTTGATCGACGATCGAAAATCTTGGATACGCGCGAATCCGTTCGGTTCGGAACGTCCGACCGTCGCGCAGGGAAGAAGCCGGTCTTTTCCCGCGAGAGCGGAACCAGTTTGCCTCGCCAAACAGAAACCGCGAATTATCGCGTAATCGCGAATACGTTTAACCCGTTAACGCATCGACGTTAATCGATCATTCCCTTTCGGCCTCTCATCCCTGCCCCTTTCATTCGGAACCGCTTGACGGCGATCGCGGCCGAGGGGGATCCGTTTGCCTAACGCTCGAGCATGATCCGACACGAGCGCGAAACGGATATTCGGTCTCTAATAATCGAGACGCTCGAGACCGGTTGGCCGGCGAAAATCTTGCCGACCGTTAATCTTGATTTATGATAACCGCGATCCGCTCCCGGAGTCCGACCGGGTAATTGGATCGCGCCTGCGTTTCGCTACCGGTCTCTTCTCAGCCTGTCCGCTACCACCGATATCCCTTCGTACGCATTCGGCGAATAGTATTATAAGAGCATTGCAAACAGCCTCGCGTGGCTGTCCATCGGAGGCGCCGATGCTCGTCCTCCACGGTCGCTCCCCCGTCGGAACCGTTCAGGAACCGTTCAGGCACCGTGCCGATCGCGAGACACGGAGACGCGGAATCGCGTGCACGAAAGAGAAGATCGCGAGGCGCGATTTCGAGCGGGTTTAGCGATCGAGAGGAAACGCGGAGCGACGCGGCGTCACGCATGGAAACGCGGTCTCGCGAGTCCGATCCTCCTGGCAGTCCGCGACGACCGGTCGACCGACATAAAATTACCGATCGAATGGCCGGCCGACGGATCGGACAGCCGAGATGCGTGAGCGTGACCGCGAGCGACTCGTTGCACGGTAAAGTGTCTCCGTGCGATTCGATCGCAACGCTTACACGAAACTTCCCGGATACGCTCGGGAACGGTAGAACCGGTCCGCGGTCGCGACGCTGCGTGCCGGCCGAATAATCGGCTCCGTTAATTAGCTCGCGATCGATTCCTCGTCGTCCGCGGATTTATACGTGACCAGGACCCGAACCCTTTCTCCCCTGTCGATGAAAAGCTTTCGGGGAAGAGTTAGGAGGAAAGGAAGCCGCACCGCGTTTAAGCGAGCCTGAAATGTGACGCTCGCGCGGATATTGCGCGGCCGTTGGACCGACTCGCTGGATGCCTGGCCGATCGCGCATTTCCGTGCACGCGTAGCGTCAGTGCATCGGATCGTCCAAGAGCGTTGGCGCCTGATCGAACACCCTCGAGGAGTACAGAGACCACGGGACTGCTGATTACACCGAGCGTGCCTCTCGACCCAAGCTCACGCTTCGGTCGCGATCTCGATTCGATCGGCGCGCGGACCACTGTTGATTTCGGGAGGCTTCGCGGCTACCGCAAAGTCTCCGAACTTAATCGCTCGAGGAAGGAGTCCTCCGTGATCGATCGCGCGCCGCACGGGAAAAATAGCCGTATAATTTTGTACCGCGATCGGTCCGAATGTACTCGACAGGCTACAAGCAGTCCGGCCGCAGCTGTTTCATTAAAAAAAAAAATTCCGTGACGACCACGAGAGAAACACGATGGAAGCGAAAACGCGGCGGATGTAGGGATGACGGCGTTGAAAGCCCATAAAAGGTCGAACCCCTGTTATCAATGGGGCACTCGACTCTCTCGGCCGATGGGGGGGAAGCTTAATGACGGCTGGACGTAATGGACTGCTACGGCCGCTCGACCGATTATCCCGTGAAATAGATTCGGGGGGATGAAGCCGCAATGGTGGACAGGCGTAAAATGGCGCGGCCCCCGTACCTTCCTCCACGAAAGCGTGCACGATTCTCCGTTTTCGGGCGATGACAGAAGGGAAGATACCGTCGGGTAGATAACGGAAAGCGCAGGTTGCGTCGAGAGCGTTCTCGTACCTGAACACGGTGGCGTCCGAAAGATGGACGGGACCAGACACGGACGCGGCAGTCGGCCGGCGGCGCGCTTATTGGAAAGTCGTGTTCCACGTTAGAACCGGAAGTCGATCGAAGAATCCGGCTGGCCGCATCGAAAACGAGCTCGCCGGTGCGTTTTACTGGCAGGATCGGGACCGGGACGTCGCGTCGAACGGCCAACGTCTATCCACGTGATTCTCCGATACGATCGGCGGTGAATTTCTCCGCGGGTACATATTCCCCGCTTGGATGAAGCTGAAAACACGCGGATACCTGGCAGCGCGAGCTTTTCTCTAGGCGGATGTCGCTGGACGCATAAATCTCCTTTAGAGTCGAGCAATGAATAGGGAGGACGCAGGAAGGGGAGAAGTTACTCGTTTCCCGGTTCAAAGACGTTGACAAAAATTCGCCCGCTACAAGGCGAGCCACTCTATAATTCATAAATATTTAAGCAGCCAGAAATAGTCGCTCCTGTCCCTTATCAACGGTACCCGCATAGCGAAGGGAGTTTGCACGCTGCTTCCCGTGTTTTCCCTCGCGGCTCGTTCCTCGTCCGGGTTTCTATCGATGCACGCTTCGCGCTCGGATCGCATTCTTTGCGAAAAATCGTGAAACCGAGACGCCTCGAAGCTCGTCCGACGGTCGTCGATCGTTGCCGTTGTCGGCGACCGCGTTACTTTCTCGGGCTCGCCTCGAGTAGGCGTAAGTAGGCAAACCGGGTATCTCTGATCCTATGCGTTTCTTTTTCATTCGTCTCCTTTCTGTTTTTCGCCGGCGTTCCACGTTGGAACGTCCGTCGGATGCCGGGACATGCGAAGATAACGAATCGCACCGTGCTTTGAGCGAGCGTGAGAAGCGGGGGACGCGGGTTGCGAGCGTACAGAGAATAGCAAGGCCGTGAACTCGTGCGCTCGTCTACCTTCGCTGGATGTGCTCGCGGAGAGCTAAAATAATTGACTAATGATCGCAGATTCATAGGTGGTAACCGTCCCGAGTATCGTGGCCGAAGCGACGGCCGCTGCTCCGAGTGTGCACCTTCCGACCGTGCATTCCGTCCAGGCTGAGAATTTGGAAACTATTCGAGGTATTTCCCGTGACCTGTCCCCGACTTCCTTGTCGGCGAAACGCCCTGGCGTTCGGAAGCGACATCGGAAGTCGAAGCTACGTACAAATATAGCGCCTATCTTCACCACTTGGCTTGTTGCGAGAGGGCAAGCAGTCGAGAAGTAGGTCACCGCGATTTACGTTCGCGTCGCACCGTGTCCCGGATGCGGCTATCTTTCCGTTTCTTCGTTTCGTCGCCGCTTCAACCTGACGCCCGATATTTTTCCCGGCCCCGTCCGTCATTTATCGTCTCATTTCCCCCCCGTGTTCGCAGCGGCGGGCATCGCCTTGCCGCGCGATACGAGCGAGACTCTAGCTCCTAAATCTCGCTTCGGGTTAACGTTCCGCTGGACGAAGCAAGGAGGGAATAAATTAAAAATCGCTAGGACTCGTGGCAGCGGTGGAGCTAGTAGAAGAGAAGCGAACACGGCCGCGACGAAGGATACGGTAAGCGCGTGGTGGCGAATCCCGCAGAGATTTCGGAGCAGAGATAGGCTCTCGCGTGCCTGTGAATGAAGTCATGCCGGAGGCAGGCCGGCGCGGCCGGGGATGCGAGAGACGCGTGCCGAAACTGGACCGGAGTGTAATTTTCGAGGAATCTTATCTCTCGTTTGCATCTTCGGTATCGGATTAACGAAAGGGACGTTCACACTGGAACGGTGCTTCTCCTATCCTTCTCCCTCTTCCCACGTACGCGCATATTCTCGCTCTCTCCGTTCTCTTCCCTCTCGTTCTCACCTTTTTTCGTTCTCTATGCGCTTTCGGTTTTTCGAACGGAGATGTCCTTCGAGCGAACTCGTAGCTGAGAGATGGGGAAAAGTGGGCTCGAGCGGGAGGGTGAGAAGCGGCCGTTTTATTTTTCGAAATCATAGAGAAACCGATGGGCAAAAGTGAAATTGCCACTCGAACGAGACGGAGCTGTCGCGAAACCAGAGGAAGAGGGGAAAGGGGGGAAAGGACGGCTCTGGACGAGGACGGGCGTGCGTGTGGTAGTAGTGTCCGTCGCGTTGCCACGATGGAGTTACAAGGAAACCCTTCTACGCGGTCGGCGCCGTGGCGCCTCGGAATCGAACGACCGGGCCATTCGGCGACGCGACAACGCCGAAGCGGCCTTTGACTTTGCCTCGATGCGGCTCGATCGACCGAGAGAGCTATGCATCTTTCTGCTGGATGCAGCGGCCGTCGTTCATCGAGAAACGAAATGACACTCTGTTGCGAGCGATTAATTAGTCGCGCACAGAATTGACTCCTTCGTTCCGTCTCGCGTCCCGAATTCGACCGGGGGCATACGTGGATCCCGATGGGAAACACGGGCGGAGAGATCGATCGAGGGGCGCAGGGGGAGGGAATCGACTCGAGCCGCGCCGTGTAAAGTCGGGATGGACCGGGCCGGCAGAAAAAGAAAAAAAGTCAGCTAGATGGACCGACAACGGTGTTTCCATTAGCGTCGCTGTCGCGACGTATCAATAAACCGAATCATCGCTCGGGACTCGGAGCTCTCGAGCTCCTTTTAACGACTTCGCCCCGAGGACGCGCGCTACCGAGTCGAGCCTTCTGACCAGCGTACCGCGAAACCTCCTTTCCTCGGCAGGCCGTTCCTCTTCGATCTCGCACCTTGTCTCGCCCTCGAAACGCGGACCAGGCCTGGCGCCAGATGCCTTTTCGTTTCGGCGCCGCTCCACCACCGAAACACGATTAGTCTTCCAACCGGTTCCCATTAATAGCCCTTCCAGCACGATGCCTACGCGCGTATCCCGTGGAACGGTAGACGGTACCGGAAAAGCGAAGCGGGCCACTTTTCCCGCGGTGTCGTCGAGACGGAAGTGCACGGGAAAGCTCGACGACCGCACTAATCGCGTTTTCGCAACAAAGTTCGCGGGGGTGTGACACCCCCCGCGGTTCCCGGGACGACCAAGGCTGCGAACTGCGAAACGTGGCGCGAGGGGAACGACTGTGTAAACCACACGCGGAGATCGAGTCTGAGCGGGATCGAAGCGGTGCTCGGGGTGGCGACCGCGAGGCCGCTTACGGAGACGCAAACGCGCAGAGTCGCGAACGCGTCCAAGCTTTGGTCCCGCCTACACGGATCTTATTCGTGGCCGCGATGGCCGCTGTCCCGTATCTCCGATTCTATGCCCGGAGCGGAGCCGCGGCTCGAAGGTGGAGGCGCGTCTGCGCTGCCTCTCTCTCTCTCTCTCTCGATCTCCCCGGTGGTCCCCGTTTGTTCAACAGCCTCTCCACCTCCGGCCCGTCCGTCCCTCGCCGCGATCTCTTTCTCTGTTCGGTCGCGGAGCTATGGCGAACCTTGACTTTCCGTCCTCCTCCCTCGATTCGGGGTGTCTCCGGATCGCGGCTAGGCCGTGCAAACTCCAGCGAGTTAACCGCGAGCTTCTCCTCTGTCGAACAGATGCCGCGGTGCTAGCTCTCGGGGAGGATGTTCCACGGGGGCGGAAGCGGTGGCTACGGCGCTAGTTCCGACTACCAGCAACAATCGCAACAGCCGCAACAGCATCAACACGGCCAGCAGCTCCAGGCGCCCGTCTACGTTCCGTCTTCGAGGCCGACCATCCCGTCCGCGGCAACGGCGGCCGCGGCCGCAGCGGCGGCCCAGTATCATTCGTTCCCTGGCTCCGGTTCGCCTGCCTGGTAAGTGTCGATCACCGATTCTTTCCATCTCGTTCCCTACTAAAGCTACACGGTTTCGTTCCGCCTACAAAAGGGAGAAGAGCGCGGCGGCGGCCTCGTGGCAGCATGGGGTGGAAACGTACGCGGCGCATCACGCGCTCGCCGGACACACGAGCGGATCGGCGGCCGCAGCGGCGGCTGCGGCCGCGGCGATGGGCCCTCATTCGGGCCACGCGCACCCTCACGCGACCCACCCTCACACCGGTCATCCGCACTCGAGCCTCGCCGCCCCCTTTTACGCGCAAAACGTCGCCATGATGTCCTCGTGGAGGGCCTACGACGGCGCTGGATTTCAACGGGCCTCTCCTTACGGTGCGTATACCACCATCCGACCCCCGACCCGTTGCCCTCGTCGATCGCGCCCTCGAGCACGCACGCGTACGCCCCTCTCGTTCGTTGCTGCGCCAAATCTGAAAATCGAGCGAGCAAAGAGGGCTGCTCCTCGCTAGACATTAACCAGACTGCAGCCAGAGCAGCGAGTGCGCGCTCGATAAGTGGAAAAAAGCTCCTTTTCTGGCCGAGGAACGCATCGCCGTACGACCGCGGCGGCGGGCCATCTGCGACGGATAAGCGATAGCGGCATCTTACAAACGAACTCTCGCGGTCGAGTGTTGTACGCCGACGTAGCCGTTGGTGTTAGCAGTTGCTTAAACGTTCTCGAGGAGCGCTCGGTAATGGCGCGGCCGGACGCGTCGAGGAACGTTCGCCACCCCCTTCGACGATGTTTCTCGGTTTTTTCAGATACCGCGATGGACTTTCAATTCGGCGAGGGCCGCGAGTGCGTGAATTGCGGCGCGATATCGACGCCTCTTTGGAGGAGAGACGGCACGGGACATTATCTGTGCAACGCGTGTGGACTGTACCATAAGATGAACGGCATGAACAGGCCGCTGATCAAGCCCTCTAAGCGGCTGGTAAGTCGACGATCAAAGCTTGCTCGTTCTCGCGATGCCCAAGAACTTCCGACGTGGGAATGCCCGAATTTCAGACGGCGACCAGGCGACTGGGACTGTGCTGCACGAATTGCGGCACCCGCACCACCACCCTGTGGAGGCGCAACAACGAAGGCGAACCCGTGTGCAACGCTTGCGGCCTCTACTTCAAGCTCCACGGCGTCAACAGACCCCTGGCTATGCGAAAGGACGGAATCCAAACGCGAAAACGGAAGCCGAAGAAGACGCCGGAACCGAACGCCAGGCCGTCCACCGTGGAGCACGAGGCTACCACCGTTTCCGCCGCCTCGTCTCCGTCTACGGGTAAGTAGGAACGCTCCGATCTGGCCGAATCAACTCGAACTTCGATCCGTTCGATCGTCTAACGAATCGCCGCGATTCGCGTGATCCACAGAATTGAAGGGGAGCCAACAGCAGCAGCAGCAACAGCAGCATCATCATCAAGCCGAGGTGTCGAAATCGTCCGGCGCGACATCGAGCTCGAGCGATAGGCCGGTCTACCTGGGGCACACGTCTCTTTTAGCGAGCGGAAGCGTAGCCACGGTGAAAACGGAGCCACGAAGCTGCGACGGTATCGTCGGTCAGCCCTATTCCTCGTACTACCAGCACCATCCTCATCAGCTAGGAGTGGCCACTAGCGAGCATCAGCAGCAGGGGTACTATGGTGGTCAGGAGGCACCGTATCATCACCAGCACCACGTTACCGCGGCTGCCAAGCTGCTGGCCTCCACGTAAATCGGCCGCAAAGTCGAGGAATCTCGACAACGATTTTTGCGCCGTCGCGGGGGTCGTGCAGTTTACGTCGAAAGCGTTCAACGGCTCGCGTTGACTTCTGTTCGTTCGTCTTGTCCCTCGGAAGATTCGCCGCCGCTGCACGACTCCGTTACCGAAGAACGAGGAGAAGGAAGGAGGAAAATTGATAGGAAGGAAATCGGTCGATCCGGAACGTCTCGGTCGACTCGATCTTTTGCCTTGGCGAGTGTTCCAGCTTTGTGTACAGTTCCTGTGTAATTAGTAGTTTTCTTTTCGCGCAATAAAGACAACAGCTTACGATCTTTTGCCGGCTGCCGAGGAATGAACGCGCACACCCCCGGCGCGATCGATCTCGCCCCTGGACGCGGACGAGCCGCACTCGAAGCTGTCCACCGGTCTGTAACGATTCCGCCGTCACCCTGCTCGGCAAATATTATCTTTTCGCGGTCTGTCGGCCTGATTGACGCTCGCGCACCTTCGGCCCACCCCCTGCGGCTGCTTTCCTTGCTCGAACTGACACCCTACTATTCCACCGCGATCAGTTCTTTCGCGATCTTCGTGCCCGTCGAGTCAGCAGCGTTGGGATTGCCGGTGATCGTTTGGAAAGATCGTGGACACCGCAACGATGGGTAAGTCGCTGGATCCAAATATCTCCCGACTGAGCCGCGGACTGATCCCATTTTCCGTCGAGACAGGACGAACCCTGCCGACTCCGGTCGCCTGCAAAGTTTGCGGCGACCGATCCTACGGCAAGCATTACGGAGTATATTGCTGCGACGGTTGCTCGTGCTTCTTCAAGCGATCGGTGCGTCGCGGCGCCCTGTTCACCTGCATAGGTTCGGAGACGGTTGTTCCTTCTAACGTTAGCCCACCAAACTTCTCCAAGATCTCGCGTTCCCGCTACTTTTTCAGCCAGCACAGGATCGTGCACCGTGGACAAAGCGAGGCGCAATTGGTGCCCGCATTGCCGTCTGAAAAAGTGCTTCACCGTTGGCATGAACACGGCAGGTAAGCGGATCGATTTCGATCGGGCGCTCGTCGGCCGCGCGTAATTCGTTCCGGGTAACGACGCGAATAGCCCCGATGAAACGAGATGCAAACAATGACGCGCGACGTTCGACCACGCGCCAATCGTTTCTGCCGTGCACCTGCGTTTTCTGCTCAGCCGTCCAGGCGGAGAGAGGACCGCGCGTTCGAAGGAACGTCGCAGTCGTGGCTGATGGATTCACCTCACGGTCGACGCTTTCGGTGCCGTTGCCATGCGAGCCAACGTGCCACGGATCCCTATCCTCGTTGCAGCTAGAGATCGGCCCGGCGGGCATCGCGACGGGGAACGGCGCCTCTTCCTCGTCCGCGGGACGAACGCGCTACACCCCTTGGACGCGCTGCGTCGCCGTCGCTGGTAATCGGTGTCGCGACCGATCCTGCGGCGGATCAAGAGTAACGGATAGATCGATTCCTTTTAGGGGAGCCGACGCGCTACGAAATCGCGGCCGAGATATTTCTCGCGACCGTGCGCGCCGCTCGGCAGCATCGGGTGTTCTCCATGCTCGAGCTAGAGGAACAGAATAGGATTCTACGGAGAGGATGGGCCGCGCCGTTCGTCCTGCGAGCCGCGATCTGGCCGATCGATTTGTCCAATTATCGGAAGGCGAGCAACCCGACTGGCAGCGACGCAACGCGCAACGCTATGTCCGTCAGCCGTGCCGTCGTCACCGACCTGCGACCGGACCGGATCGAGTTCTCCATCCTGGAAACCTTGATCCTCTGTAGAGCCGGTAATGAGAAACGTTCGCACGCGACGCGGATCGCGAGTGTCCCGCTCTCCGTTCTCTTCTTCTTCC
Source organism: Holcopasites calliopsidis (assembly GCA_023838395.1). Taxonomy (NCBI): domain Eukaryota; kingdom Metazoa; phylum Arthropoda; class Insecta; order Hymenoptera; family Apidae; genus Holcopasites; species Holcopasites calliopsidis. Next base: position 2,221,970 of record JALHAQ010000011.1, read on the forward strand.
TCGTTTCAAGCCTGCTTCTTTCTGTCCGTCTTTCTTTCTCTCTTCCCCGCCCGATCGATCGAAACGCAGAGATCGCCGAAACGACGAACGGCTTTCGCCTGATGTCACGAGCCACGGACACCGCGACCCAACATCTGCTTCGGCATCTCGCCGGCCAAGCGGAATCGTCGTCGAGGCTGGCCAAGCTGTTGCTCGTCCTTCCCACTTTGGCGGCCGTCCGTCCCCGGGAACTGGCCAGCGACGTTTTCGCACCTGTTATCGAGGACATCGATCTCGAGAGGGTGATCGCCTCCGTACGCTGACGGCTCTTCTCCCTCGAAAGGAAATCTAGTCACGGTAATGTAACCTAAGATGTGTACCCTTGCACCAGCTAAACGCGCTAAAAATCCTTCGTATACGCGAACAAAACGCGTCCCTTGCCTTCCCTCCTCACCCATCGTCTATCGTTCCGTCGCGTGTCGTACAGCGATCGCGCGTCGGTACGGGCTTGTTCGGAGCAGGGAATAATGGTCCAGGGAAATGATCGTAATCGCCTTCTACTTTCTTTGGCACTTTATTCACGTAAATATAACAATTCCATGATGTATGATATGTACAATTGCTTAGATTAATATGGCGCATCGAAGAACTCGATAGAGAAATATAAACGCGGGAGCGAGAGAGGTCTCGAGCGAACCTTTCCTACCTCTCGCGTCTGCGTTCGTTGATTTCGAGTAGAGTGTTACGCGAGTATGGTTGATCGTCGATACGTGTTCACAGGTATAAAATAGATACGGAGAGCGCTTAGAGGGGAAAAAAAAAGAGTGAGAAATAGCCGAAGGAATACACCTACGCTAGAATCGCTTGGAATCCGTTCGCGATACAGTGTGTGTAACCCGTTGCGTTCCGATCTGCGAATTTCGAAATCCGCTGCGCTTTCGTCGATTCGCGCTTGCGTCCAGCGTTGATCATGCGAATCATCGTTTTACCGCGCGAAAAACAGAGTGCATCTGAAACGCACGCTCCTCCTATAAATGCTACAATAATAACACTTTTCATAATTCACAAGAACCCTGGCGCACCCCTCTGCTACTATATGTCCGCGACCTACGCTCCTCCTTCGACGTCCCTCCGCCTCCCACTCGTTCCGTCTTTCCCCCCCTCTTGCGCATCGAGACGCGAAAAGTCGATAAAATTAATCGTACCAGACACGCGTACCTCATTGCAAATTCCTGCGACGTCGCGTCGTGTAATGCGTTGCAACAATGATTAGTAGAGCCGCGATTCGCGAGACACTGTTGAACGTCTCTAAAGTCGGTCAACGACTACCCGATGCGTACACGCCGCGGCCACCGTGTAACGCTACCGCTAATTTCTTCGCACCCCTATCCGTTCCTCAGGTCCAACGAATAAGACTACCGCGTTTGGACCAGAGTTAGACGTCGAGTAGAATCCGACCGGGTAAAGTCGCCGCTACTTTTTCCTACATTTCCGATACCTTTCCTCCTCGGAATGTCTGCGCAGCTGATCTAAAAGTTCGCTCGGTACGTGCCACAAGCCATCAGCGTTAACGAGGAACGCTTCCGTCACTTGACAGCATACGGCAGCCATGTTCACCTGAGCGGCCAAGTCCGTACGATCCCGTGGATGTATGTATCGAGGCGGGAACAAGGATGGTGCCACTATCATCGCTACGTTATGGATCGACATTTTGTTCGACGCCTCGTTCTCTACGATCAATCTCAGAAACTTGACCAGCGCCTTTAAAGTACATCGGTGCTCTATCGGAAGTAGTAGAACCAGCAAATTTAAAGCGTAGGACAACTCTTGACGATTCTTCACTCCTGAAAATGCAGAAACGAGCTCGCATTTAATTGCACTATACAGCGATGAAGCGTATACCGTTATTGATTTAATTCAATTCACTTACCGTGGCTTTGATAGAAGGCGTCGATAAGCTCAATGGTAAGCAGTGGTTGCGGCAGATCGCGCATCAACTTTTTCAATACCGCCGACAAGTCGTGGCATGACATGCGTTTAAACAACTTGTCCATCTCTTTGGGCTTGCAATAGAAATCCGTTTCCAATTGCAGGCATATCGATTCGACCTAAACACAAGGGTGGTGGTGACTTAGCCGCGAGATACGAGGAATATCGATCTCTCATCGTAACCAGTATCAATTGAAACTGTACTTTTTGCTTATGGCCTCCGACGCGAAGGATACCTTCCTCTTTTACACCGCGCCTGGTCAGTTCGTTGAGAAGCTTTTGAAATACTAGCGGGATGTTGCTCTCCTCGGTCGTCAGCTGACTGTCTCGAAGCAAAAGGGTCGACAACGACACGCCGAACAAGTTTCCGGCTGGAAAGATAGAAATATTAAGCGACGGTCGACATCGATCCTCGGCGCAGCAATGCTTCGTAAGCGACTCTCGTCTATGCTAACCCTTTGTACGACGTTTGTTCGGTTTACGTTTTTTCAACGGTATATTATATTTATCGAAGACAGCGGTCAATTCGAGCCACAACAATGGTTGCAACCTGGTGAGATCTCGCTGCGTCAATGTCTCCACTCCCCGTTGGTCCTGCGCCGTATCGTCCGACGATGCTCGTGCATCCGATTTCCATATTTGCGACTTTACATTGTTCGCCCTACACATCTCCTCGAAGCTCAGGTGACCGTGGGAGGAAGTTCGGTTCAACGGATGCGTTATCAACGTTTCGTCCGAGGCTCTCGCCGAACCGTATAGACTGCTGTGGCTCCGAGTTACCGTCGCGTGACCGCCCGAGTTTCTCCTGAAACGTTAGAAGCGCGACCGAACGCGCAGATTCCGTCTAAGAGGCGGCATTGATGAACCACGTGTAAACCTTACGAAAACGTTTAGCGTCTCGCAGCACACCTCAACGTCGAATCCTTGCCAGCGTTCAGATCCACGAGGCTCGGTGTACTCGCCACTTCGCTAGGGTCGCTTCCGCTGCGTCTCTCGATACTGGCCTTTGCTACGTGCACCGTCCCGAACCTGTGATACCCGGTCAATTGAATCCCTTCTGAAATCGAGCGAGATTTATTTCCGCGTATGAGACTGTGGTTACGTTGCTGTCTTGTAAAATTCCAAAGTAAATTGGCTTTGCGATACCTGAATCGTTGGCAACGTCACCCCGCAACCAATTGCCCGCGCGCCTAAAGATCTCTTGCACAGGCAAAGGTGTGATCGACGCCGGTCCCGGTGCCGCATCGATCGTCGCCGATGGTGCGCTAGGAGTTCTCCGTACCGTTTCTCTGCATTCGTTTGGTGTTCGTTGAAATACCGACAGGAAGTGTGGCACGGTGACGCTTTAACAAATCAGACACGATTAGAACGATTTCGATAGAGTCGACGGTACAGCGAATGCTTAACGCGAACGTTTTACTTTGTACGACTCGCGTCCACGGCGGCAACCGTTGGCGGTGACGGAGGCGACGTACTCTCCGGTGTAGCACCCGATACGGAATCCAAGGAATCGGGAGTAGCACTTCGCGACCTCGTCCCGGTACTGGATACCTATCAGACGCGTTCAAAGATACATAATTTACTGTTCAGTTCTTCCGCTTCGAATCACGTAGACAATCGTTCCTACCTCCATATCCTTGAAAACGTCTCTGATGTCTGGCTTGCGAACCCGTTGACGCTGATTGAAACGCTGCTTCACTGTGTGGTTCAACGATTTAACGCGACGTTTCACCGCTTCTGCTTGTGCTCGCGATAAAGGCCGTAACGCTACCCCCAACTCTTCCGGTTGTACTTCTCTGCCAGCCTTCCATGCTTCCGTTAGCTGTCCCAAGCCAGCTGCACGTAACCACTCTGCCTCTTCTTCGCCATCTTTGAAAACCGACACAGGCACATTCGTTAGAGGAATTCTCTTTCTATCATCAACTATCATTCTTGATAAAAGCTTACCATCGTAGTTACGTGGACATTCCTCGTCCAGGTAATCATCCAACAGTTTAGTTTCTTCCATCATTTTTTGATACTCTTCCCAATAGTCGAAAAGGTGATTCTCGCCTTCTGTGTACACGGATACCTGGACCTTCTCCATACTTTCCAAACTTGTACGTACGCTTTGCCAATATCTTCCTTCTTTATTAGTATCCAATTTAAGTAGCCTCCTTATTTCTATCTGAAAAATATAAACGGACATTTAATTTGCTAGCAACTCGTTTTAATGAAAAGAGGTTCTGAGCTGTATATTCACGATAAAAAAAAATCGTTTACCACCCGCTACATGAACGCGAATCTGACATGCGGTAATCGAGGACAAACATCGTCAGTTTATTTACGACGAGTTCAGTTACACGACATCGATCCCCTCGAGAAGTTTTACATCGATTTTCTAAAGTAGGACGCAAATGTAATTAACATACGCATCGCCTCGAGGAATTATTAGCGTGACACGTTTGAGCAACCAGCGTTGAAAATAAATGAGTACAAACAGGCACTAACGATGTATACATTATAATAATCCACCAAATCCCAGGGAAATGAACACAAAAGGTACACGTGCATGTAAAATACAGGCATGCACAATCAAGATTTCACGAGGGTTAACTACACGTCTAACCTCTTTCGAGGCACGATTCTTTATCCAAGCAAATACAATTTTAAGATTCGTCAATGAATTACGTACATTTACGGGGAGGCTTGATCCATGTATGCCGCAGCATTGTACGCACAATCATTTCATACCCAAAATAAATTCGTAATTGGCAATGATCGACGTTTCCGCGTCTTCGAATCGATTCGAATCAAGGAACAGTTTTGCAATGCTCAATCCTGTGATCGGATATTTTTTAGAGGTAAATCTACCGATGATCCACGCGAGAACGATATTTCGAAACCATCCGCTACTTCCGAGAACTGTACAACGTATTCAGGGCACGCGTTTGAATCCCAGCCATCCTCATAGAGATAGATCCTCGTCGACTCGTCACGTCACTTCGAATCGTACGTAACGAGTCAGCTCGAAACGTTAAAAAATTCCCACGCCTCTTCATAACTTCCACCATTTCGGATATAACTTACATTGAAAATAGAAAAAAAATGAGAACGCGTTCTCGCGACTTGACAACCTGTTGCTGACGCATATGACTCCTACCCGTGCACTACACTGGCTAACATTATTACAGTTTCACACCTGCATCGCTTACTTTTGACCATATAAGCACTTACCGCCACCTGGATTTCTGTTTCACTGTTTGACCACAAGATGGTTACAGGCAATATAATTTTATCCCAGTGAAAATATATTGACCCATACTAATTTAGTTATGCCTGATGTCCGGCCATTTACTTGTACTACTTGTGATTGACATATACTACTTAAATTATAAATTACAATATTATGGGCTGATACTACCTACTTAAGAACAACAGTTCTGGCTCCCCCAAGCACAAATCGAGTTGCCAGCTCTTTTCTGAGTCTAAAAACTCTGTTTTAAATTTTTATAAACGAGACCTCAGCTATCATGAGGAGATAGAGATACGAGTTTATGGAAGAAGTAAGTCACTTTTTGAAAACGCACATCTCTTTTATTTATTTCATCGTTACAATTATTGTGATTATCATTACCATTATTACAATTGTGTAAATTTTCAATAATATAAGCAGAATAGTTTTGTGTCAGAGAGGAATATGCATGATATATGGATATACGTAAATCTTGTTACGTAAAACAATCTCGATTATTATATAATCAATAATAATTGTCTTGGCTTTAACTTCGATTGGCACGGTTGCCCCAGCCTCTCCTATGAGTATCCTTATACTCATCCATGGAACGCAGTTGCCGTAGAATCTCAGGATCATCAACCTCTACCATTTCTTCCCTTTTAATATCTTCCTCCTCGTTGTCCCGTGCCTCCTTGTTAGCTATGTCTTGCAAACATTTTGAATTTGCCTGGCTTTGTTGTGAGGTGTCAGGCCAACTAAAACAAAAACATATTAAATTAATTTTTATTTAAGGGTACTCGAACACGATTATCACGGCTACGAGTACATTTACTCACTCCCCCTCTTTTACTCTCTGATCATAAAATTCCTGAACAGTTAGAACAGGCAAACTGGGATAACCGACACCAAATACTTTCTTTTGCGCCTCGTCTCGAGTGATAATAATCGGTTGCAATTTTGGTAAAGATGGTTTATGCTTGTGTGAAACCGGTCCAGACATGGCATCGGATTTTCTCGTTTCCTTCATGTGCTCTAAAATTGGTTTCTCCGCAGCTATCGAACTCAGTTCCTCTATGGCTAAATTTATGTACAATTTAATCAGCGTTAGAATATACTCCCTTTTAATGTCATCATCTAAATTAGGATTAGATAGATTTTTCTTTAAGGTTTCCAACCGCGACTCCAGCTCCTTTTGTTCTCTGTATCTGTGCAGTTTCGTATTTCTTCGATTTACCTACAACAGCCGAATGCAATAGACTCGCTGGATGGTGGCATAGCCAAGACGATTTCAATGTTAACCAATACAGCGGTAGTCCAAGCCGCAGTTGTGGAATGGCAGACTCACCATTTCTGTAATCAGTTCCGCATTTGACCGAACCTTCTCAGGCGAGCCCTTTTTCTCTTCTTGTGATTTAATGTCGGGCACTGCGATATCTGTCAAACCATATTCTTTGACGCGCTTCAAGAAGTCCACAAAATAAATTTCAGCAACATTAACGATGTGCATTCGGTCATCCGTGTTGCAAATTTTCGTAGCAAGCGTACCGAGAAGGGCCGGCAGCAAAAAATACTTGATGTTTTCTGTAGACACTTCTTCGATACCCTCGTTCCGGCTAAACATATCAACTATGCTGACTAACCTGGTCGCATCCTCTAACATGTTCATGGTTTGTCTAATGTCAGACTGACATGTAATAATAAAGAACAGAAAGACACATATTATTCGAAGGCTTCCGTATTTATGTTCGAATACGGCTATCAGTGTCGCGGAAACACTCTTGATAGAACGCTGACAGGGATTACAAAATGAAACATTGGGAAGCTGTACGGTACCTGAACTTTCGGGCTATTCGTAGGTTCGTCAGTCTTGTTTATGTCGTTGAATAGCTCAAATGCTTTGTCGAATATCTCTGACAGCGTTCCAATATGTTGTCCATCGTTTCTAAGACTCGAAGGGTTTCCTTCCAATACACTCATTGTTTTGACAGCTGGTTTTTACCGGTATGGGAATGAAAACAATCCGAAGGGAGGTTACGTATGCTTATGTAGTAGGTTCTTAGGCCAATACCTGTGGCTTCCGTATTATCCCAAAGCACAAATCGATATGACGCCAAGATCGATACTTTCCGCTAGTTGGAGCATCAACCATCGATAGTGATCGATAGTGATGAAAATACATTTATGCAAATATCTATTATTCGTTATTAGAGAAGACAGAGAGATTTCCTCTCTGTTATTATTTATTGTCAATTATTGTATACGGTAAATTTTACAGTTTGTCGGCCTGATTGGCGTTTCGATGCTATCGATAGTAGCGGTAGAGAAATATCGATAGCTTCTTCTAGTTGAAGCATCGGCTATCGATTGTGATAAAAATACATGTATGCAAGTATTTATTATTTATTGTTTGCTATTTACTATTTACAATTTACTATTTACTATTTACTATTTATTATTTATTGTCAGTAATTGTATTCGGCACGTTTTACAGATTATCAGTCTGATTGGTACTGCGATACTATCGATACTAGTGGTAGAAAAATATCGATAGTTTCCTCTAGTTCTGCATCAGATATCGATTGTGATAAAAATATATTTATGCAAATATTTATTATTTACTGCACGCTAGTAACTTACGGCTTTCAATATCTATAACTACCGATAAATAAAATAAAATATCAACAGTTTATTAAAGTGGCGACTATCGACAATTATCGATAGTACCATCGATAGTTTTCCACAAATATTCAAGATGGCGTCGACCATTTGACACAGGTATTTTGCACCGATAACAATTAAAATGTTTTGATAATAATTTAGTGCTTGTCCTTTAAAAATTACAACATGAGCTTGCTTTTTGTGAATTGACAAACGTGTGAAATGAGATAATATTACTGTGGAAGGATAGTATATTTAAAAAACTTTCTCTGACATATACACAACCTCAATTTTTAGGTCGACCAGTGCTAATATTTTCTAATTTGCATTTTGGATTATTCGTGAGACCATAGCAGATTACAGGAACTGTAGAAATTTTTGTTTTGCGTGCAATAATTCTGTAGTTATCAATTTTTAAATTTGTGCGAATGTAAACTATGAAATGTGCTGTAAGTCGATTTACCAAGATAGCTGTCAAATATTAACTCTTGCTCAGTGAGTACCATGTACATTCGCACCCAGTTCTCGGCTGTTTGGTTAAGGTTTCTTTTATTCATCTGATATTATACTTGTGAATAATAAATTAATAATTGTTTATTGCAGGTCTGCGCAAGGAGTCGCTCCTTTAAGCAGCGTTTATGGCTCCCTCGAGCAGCATTTCCACCTTTCTGCAGCAGTATTTCCAGCTCTACCCAGCAGCGCTTCTGGCTCCCTTGAGCTGCACTTCTGGCTCCCTCCAACAGTTCTTCTGGCTCCCTTGAGCAGCGCTTTTAGCTCTTCTCTCAGCAACGTCTCTAGTTCCTTTGACTACCTACCTAATTATATTTATATTCATTTTAGAAATTTATACAAGTGCTAACTTTAAGATACATTATAAATGAACTTATAGGAATAGTCAGTAAGTAATAGTTTTTAGTTTCTAAAACAATCTTGCAGAATATGTAAATCTATGCTAGTATTATTATTTCAATTCTCATTATTATTTAACTATAAGATGTATTGTAAATTAATTTATAAGAATAATTTATAAGTAATAGTTTCTAAGTTTAAACATTGTCACTTTTGTAATTTGTACATTATTGCAATTTTTCAATAAATCTTCATAAAAGGAATGCAACTGGTTTCATTTTTCTAACACCTGTCCACTCCTAATAATTTAAGTTAGAGATAAGTGTTGGGTAATGACGTCCAACTTAAGGAATCCCCGACAGTATTGAAGTTCGCATAATTTCCTGGAAAATGATGTCAAATTCCTTGAATTAGTAAAATAGAATGTTCGGCGATTTCGAGCACGAGGAATTCTGTAAAATTATGTTTCGAGAAATACCTCATCGCATATCATGATACAAATTGGCGATTTCGAGCACGAGATTTTGTAAAAGCAGCTCCTGGAAATGTTTTGGTTGTGACGTCATCAATCATGAACTCGGATACCTCCTCGCATATCATGTTCTCCTGATACAAATTGGCGATTTCGAGCAAAGGAGATTCCGTAAAAGCAGGTTCTGAGAAATTCTTGGAAATGACGTCACATTCTAGGAATTGGTGAAATGAAAGACCTCCTCGCGTATCATGTTCTCCTGATACAAATTGCCGATTTTCAGCAAACGGACTGCCCGAAATTCACGATTTTGTACTAGGAGAACATGATATGCGAGGAGGTCTTTCATTTCACCGATTCCTGGAACGTGACGTCATTTCCAAGAATTTCCCAGAACCTGCTTCTACGGAATCCCAAGTGCTCGAAATCGCGAATTTGTATTAGGAGAATATGATATGCGAGGAGGTATCCGGAGTTCATGTCTGTGACGTCATCACCAAACATTCCAAAACTTGTTTTCACGAAACATCTCTTGCTCGAAATCGCCAATTTGTATCAGGAGAATATGATACGCGAGGAGGTCTTTCATTTCACCAATTCCTAGAATGTGACGTCATTTCCAAGAATTTCCCAGAACCTGCTTTTACGGAATCCCCTTTGCTCGAAATCGCCAATTTGTATTAGGAAAACATGATATGCGAGGAGGTATCCGGAGTTCATGATTGATGACGTCGTAACCAAAACATTTCCAGAACCAGGTTTTACTAAATCTCACGTGTTCGAAATCCTCGAAACATAATTTTACAGAATTCCCCTTGCTTGAAATCGCCAAATATTCTATTTCACTAATTCAAGGAATTTGACGTTATTTTCCAGGAAATTACGCGAACTTCAATACTGTCGGGGATTCCTTAAGTAGGACGTCATTTCCCAACACTTATCTCTAACTTAAATTATTAGGAGTGGACAGGTGTTAGAAAAATGAAACCAGTTGCATTCCTTTTATGAAGATTTATTGAAAAATTGCAATAATGTACAAATTACAAAAGTGACAATGTTTAAACTTAGAAGCTATTACTTATAAATTAATTTACATCTTATAATTAACTAATAATTAAAAGTACAATAATAATAGTAGCACAGATTTACATATGCTACAAAAATGTTTTAGCAACTAAAAACTATTACTTATTGACCATTCTTATAAATTAATTTACAATATATCGTATAGTTAAATAATAATGGGAATTGCAATAATAATACTAGCATAGATTTAGATATTCTACAAGATTGTTGGAGAAACTAAAAACTATTACTTATTGACTATTCTTATAAATTTGTTCATAATAAATCTTAAAGTTAACACCCATATAAAGTTTTAAGATGAATATAAGTAATTATATTTATATACATACATTAAATAACGTAACTAATATAAGTATAATTTAATATGATAGCGCAGTGCTGCTGTTACTCTACTATACTGATACATTATCGATACATCATACACTGTTACTGCTGTTCGAGGAAGAACAGCCTACAGCTCGCAACTCCGCTCGTGCTCGTGGGAGCCAGAATCGTTGATCGAACCAGAAACGCTACTGGGAGAACAGCTAGAAACACTGCTGGGGGGAGATGGAAATGCTGCTCGAGGAGTCAGAGTCGCTGCTTAAAAGAGCAGCTCACTGTGCATACCTGCATTAAACAATTAGTCATTTATTATTCACAAATATACAATTTTAAATGAATGGGAGAAACCTTAAACAAACAGCCGACGACTCGACACAAATGGACACGGTGTCCGTTGGACAGTAGTTAATATTTGAAAGCTATTTTTGTAAATTGATTTGTAATACATTTCATAGTTTAAAGTGATACAAATTTTATAATTAATAACTAAAGAATTGTTGCAATTAAAACCAGAATTTCTACAGCTGTTGTAATGTGGTATGGTCCAGCGAATAATCCATAATACAAGACAGAACGCATCAGAACTGGTCGAATACACGATGGAGGTTACGTTTATATCACAAAAGATTTTCTAAATGTATCGTCCTTCACCTTTAATATAACATCACTTTACACCTTTGTGAATTCACAAAGAACAAATTCTAGTAGATATTTTTAAAGAATAAGCACTAAATTATAAAAGTATTTTAATTGTTAACAATACGGAACAAAATACCTGCGTTACACGGTCGACGCCATCTTGAATATAATGGTGGAGAACTATCGATGGTACAATCGTTTATTATCGATGGTACAATCGTTTATTATCGATGATCACCGCTATCAAAAACCATTGATACTTTATTTTTATTATCGATAGTTGTAGGTATTGTAAGTTATTAGGCCGCAATATATAATAAATGCTTGCATAAATGTATTTTCATCCCTATCGATAATTATCGATTGTCGATGGTCCAACTATGGAAAACTATCGATAGTACTAACTGCCGATATTCCTCCACCACGCCTATCGATAGTATCGAAGCATCAGTCAGGCTGACAAACTGTAAAACTTGCCGTATACCTATCGTATACTGTACCTACCATATGTAACTCGCTCGAGCTGCTTTTTATTGAGCTATGTGAATGCAAATGAATCAATACAAATTTTGTTCATTTTTCATCCTTCTATCTTATTATAATTCTATCCTCACACATTTATTTGTATCGCACTTTATTTATTAATTTGATATCAAAGTAATAATATGCAACAGGTTGCTTCGCGGCTCTATGTACAGCTTCGTATTAGTTTGCTTCGCTAAAAATCACATTTAAAATAAATAAATAAACAATCGTAACATGCGATTGCCTTAACAGACAAGGGTTCGTTTTCGCTAGAAACTGATACGATTCACCAGGACAGGTTAATCGTTTTAGGGCACAGCTGAAAAGCTCTGCGTGATCGAAGACGTTCCTGTATGCTCTGTAGTTGATCGGGACAGAAGCACCAGCATTATCCATATAGTTCGATGTTTCTGTTTGGCACCTTCGTTTCGATTTGCGGTGACGATGTTCTCTCGATGAACTGTGAGCTACTGGTTTAGCGGTATAAGTTTGGATAATATTTTCAATCACTGCGACAACGCTTTACATTGTTTGCAATTCTCCATTCGCTCGTCGAACTCCTCTATTTGAAGCGTCATTTCGAAGAATTCGTACTTGTCGTGAATGTTTCTCGTAGCGGTGCGTAGTATATCGTGAGGACTCGTACCTGGTTCTTTGCGTGAAAGAGAAAAAGAAAAACATTTGTATCGAACAATTGTGTCGTGCAGAGAGCTATAAAAGAATTTGGAACAGCCGTACTTATCGCTAGATGCGCGGAGAGCGCGGTTTTGTCCAAGGAAAGTGCCCAGATACGAAGGTTGTGTACCTTGACCACACCATCGATTTGCATAAATGTACTCTCCACTTGGGAGTATTCGAATCCTTTCGGAATTCCTTCCATTAAAACATTCATCACGTCCTTGATGATCGCAACCGTAGTTAAGATTACCAGCAACGAAAAGAGAAAGGTGCAAATCGGATCGACTATGCTCCAGCTCGGCTGCAATTAGTACGATAAGTTAATTATCATTGGCGATCGTTTTGTTAAGCCAAAGATTTGCTGACTACCTTGAAATAGATGACCAACGCTGCGACGAACACTCCTACGCTTTGGATGAAATCTCCCACAACGTGGATGAAAGCAGCGCGTACATTAATATTTTTCTTATCGCGGGAAAGACTTTCCTCGTCGATTTTCTGATGATCGGAACTCTGCTTTTTATGCGAATCGTGTCCATGTCCGTGTCCATGACTATGACCATGCTGATGAAGCGACAGACCCATTCTGCAAGATCGTTATTGGGTCAGTCATTACGCCGGAATCTTATCGAACGTTGGATACGCAAGCTTGCTCGACCAAACGGGTACGTGACCGACGAATCGTTTCGATTAATATATTATACATTCATTACACTAACACTAGATTTACCGCAACACCAACGGCGGACGTGATCAGCATGACGGTGGCATCCAACTCGAAGTCTTTATGAACGATTCTCTCGACTGCTAGGTAAAAGAGAATTCCAGTGACTACCCATATCAGGAGGACCGATGTCAAAGCTCCTATTACCTGTAAGCATCAACGAGTACATTTGCGAGGAGCTCGATCAACGTGATCAACGTTCAAATACGAAGGAAATAGCAACCTCGGCACGGTACCATCCGAAGGGCATCTTTCTTGTAGCCGGTCGTCCCGCTACCCATATCGAGAACAAGGAAATCATGAACGAGGCGAAATCGGTTAGCAAATGAGCGGCATCGGTTGCGATCGCCAAACTGTTGGAAAGTACACCGCCTAAGGAGAAAAATCAGCTGAGAAATCATCTGCCTCGGTTTCCAACTACGGTACAAAGTACATGTATCTCTTCGAATACGTGTCGTGCACTTGTTTCGTTTAACAATCGCTGTACAATGTATTACCTACGATTTCTGCTATCATAAATATTACGCACAGCGCACTAGCGAGCAGTAATTTCTTTCTTGCCTTTTTATCGATCTCCTCGTTCCTTTCTCTATGGCAATGGTCTTCCGGGACAGCTAAAGAAACAGAGAAACTTAATTACAACAAACATTCCATTCTGTTGATTCGCTGATGGACAATATCTTACTGGAAGAATCTTCCTGAAAATCGGTAGCGGCGGCGATGTTCTCGTCTATCGGCGCAGTGCCCTTTATCAACGTGCAGCATCCGGACAGCTTTCCGTGCACGCAAAAGATCACTTTCTTCGGCGACGGTTCGCTGTCCTCGGTTTCGTTGTTATTCGGTGGAATGCTCGTTCCATATCCGTACACGGCTCTGTCCGCGAATCTAGAGTACAATCAGAAATACCTTTCGTTGCTTTCCGCTCTGACTACGTGATAATATGCAGAGTACATGCCGCGCCGAATTGATTTCGTGCGAAACAACTGGCCCGACCTGCAAGAGCTTAAAATGCCAGGGATCCGGCTATTAAGTTAATCTCGCTTCGGTAAAACGTGCGAGCGTTTCATTTTCGTTGCTGCCTGACCCTGTACGCGATATCGCAGGAAAATTCACCGCGCTATCGCGTGTTCCCCGCCGCTCTCGCGGAAGGCTCGAGGGGAGGATTCGAAGCTTTGCAATCCAGATATAGAAAATACCATTGTTTACGATCATCATCATCATCAGCTCGGCGTGTTTGTTATCGCGACATCGTTCCGCCTAGGTATTTCCAGAATGCGTAGATCGAAAAGTCCGCGCCGCGTAAGCTGCCGATACGCGATACGCCGCGTGATCCTCTTAACGATCTTTATCGTTACCCGACCACCTCGTTATCCGACGCCGACGAGGAGATATCGTCGAGCATGCCGTGTGCAAACGATTGCTCGTTAGATTTTTATCGGTACATACGCTCCCGAGTTGAATGAAACGGCCGCGAATCTCGTGGCGGCAATGCCGACGGGACATACGGGTGTATCGTTCAAAGGGGGCTAAGATGAACATGTTCGAACGATGCTCGAGATTGAAACGAAGAAGCGGAAGATTAATTAGTAGCGGCGAAGGGAGGCAGTAAGATCTGAAAAAGCAAAAGCGTCACGATCCTGACCCTTGAAAATTTCACGCAAACGCGGTCGATCGAGCTACTTGTTTCATCACGCGTTAATCAAAAAAAAAAAAAAGCAAAGTATACGTCCGACACGCGATCCGAATGTACACATCCCGGCCTGCTTTCTCTAACTGTTAATCTGCTCGAAATCGTGTATGGCCGGGATACGATAAGTTTGAAAACCGTTAGTTGTATCGGCGGACAAACGGCCCGCCAGGAAGATCGCGCGCCAGCCGCTGATCTTACGGATTTAGCGGTGGAGTAAAGTTTAGGGGGAAAACGATCGAGCGAACCAAGCTGATCCAACGAGATCCGATCGCTCGTCCGGAAGGATATTCCAACTCACAGCTTAATCCTTTCGTCGTTCATGATCTTCGAGCTGGACGGTTGCGCGTCTGTACGTAATATGTCCGGCTACGATGGAACAGCAGTAGCAGCGTTGGTCGTGTCGTGCAACAGGTGATATCCGAATCGACTCACCGGTTGATGAATCGATCGAAAAAGTACGGAGAAGAAAAAACGAAAGGGAGGAAAACGAAGATGCGCCGACGGCCCGTGGCGGAGAAGGTGCGCGATGCGACGGTAAACGCTAAGTCGGACGAGAGAGATTCTTATGTCCTCGGCTGATCAGGGAAAAGTCGTCGATGGACTGTGCACGCATCACTAGTTACATAAATAACGAAAGCCGCTTGCCACTTCATGCCGCCTTTTAGTAGAAAACCCTCTGTCCGGTCTGGTCCGTTTGTTTGACCAGATAGCTTAACTCTCTTGCTTCGTTACTCCGGTCCCTTCCTCTCTCTCGTTCTCGCTCTCTCTTCCTGCGTCCAAGAACACTCTTCTGTAATTCCGCACCTCCTCTACTTTGCCGTGCCGCTCGCGTCCATCGATTCCCCCACTTTCCGTTTCCTCTATCTGTTTCTGCTTTTCAAACATTCTATCTGTCCCGTCGCTCGTCTCGTCTTTGTCGCGCTCTGACAAGATAGCGACACGTCTGGATGTATCGCGCTTTCCTGTTTCCGTTCTGCACGCAGTTTCCTCATAAATGTGATTCCAACTAGCGATCGCAACTGTTTCCAAGGCTCACCGGCTCGATTTACCTTACTGCACCTGCCGATCATTCGCTCCGATCCGATCAAAAGCGACTACGCGCAAAACTCGGTTCGGCCGATCGCACACGCTCGCCCACGAGCGCCCCCTCTCAGACGATCGCTTTCCGCCGGGCCGCGAGGGCCAAGGCCTCTCCTGTTTTCGATTTTGATTTTCGACATAATGTATGTACATGTATTTTTAGAGAGCTATGAAAAACGCTATCTTGAATGGATCAACATTGTAGCAGGCTCAATTACGATTTTAAACTTCGGGAATCGACAATCGTTCTTCGACCGATCGTACTTTTGAAACCGCGATATTTTTGAGGCAGCCCCGCGGGTACAGAGCCGTCAGCCGACGCACGTCCCTTCGGGACGATTAATTCGATGCCGATTTTTATGTTATTCGCATCTATCGCGATTGAATATAACGCGATTTGTACACGACTCTACGTCAAGGTAAATGCGTATTCGATGATACAATGGCACAGACACAAGAGATACATGCAACCGTCGAGATTAAGATAAGCTTGACGAATTGTTCTGGGAAACGTGTTTAGTCTTCGAGCGGGCACTCTGCACTGACTATTTTTCTGATATATTAGCCGCGAAGTCATGCCATCGATCAAACGAATTGCTTTCTTTTCATTAAAAAAAAATATACAGATCCGACCTTACGGTTAATGAACATTGAACATAATGGAATTACGTACGACGTATGAGTGCCTCGAGTTGCCTCGTCCATTCTTGCGGCAAGAATATAGGGCTCCCGTTTCTTACGAAATACCAATCTTTACTTTCAATACCGCCGAATACTGCACACGAGTGAGAAAACGTTGAACGCGATAAACGCGAAAGATCTTGGCTCGCGCGCGCGGGCAATCATCGTCGAGTGTTTTTCTATCGTCGAAAGATGTCATTAGTAGCGTGGCAAAATGCACTGAT
The DNA here is from genome assembly GCA_023838395.1 of Holcopasites calliopsidis. Taxonomy (NCBI): domain Eukaryota; kingdom Metazoa; phylum Arthropoda; class Insecta; order Hymenoptera; family Apidae; genus Holcopasites; species Holcopasites calliopsidis. Next base: position 2,238,785 of record JALHAQ010000011.1, read on the forward strand.
TTACAAAACTTCCGGTCTTCGCCACATTCCTATTAATTGATAAGACCGGCGCGCACCGACGGTATATCAATATTGAATATCCTAGCCTGATGTTACGGTAATGCGTGACTCTTTCCGCAAGCACACGCTTCAAATGCACACGCATTCGTACAAGATACTTTACAAACGTTACACGTTTATTCCTTAGGACTATGAAGTAGACAATACAAAATCACAATCGTGTAGACGACACGAACATAGTGTCGAATTCTACACTTAGGTAGTATCTATAATGCAGCGAGAAATCATACCCCTTCGTACAATCGGTTGTCCCCCCAAAGTTTCGTTGCAACGATACTTTGCACTGCGCAGAATGTTACGCGACCATTTCTTATATCTCTCACCCTTCCTCTTCTTTTTCTTCCTCCAAATGTACCCGATTTGCGGAGCGGAATTACGTATGCTTATGTATTCGAAGAAGTCACAGTTTAACGCTACAATACGCTTGCCGATACGAAAAACGTATCGTTCGTTTTACAATACTTTTGCAAAAAGTTCCTCTTCCTCCTAGTCAGCAGCTTTTCGCGTTGTATGCCACTTTTGTTACTTCTTTTTACAGTTCCGTGTGCCTGGCAAGATCTTCCTCAAGATCTTCTTTCTCTGTTTGCCTATTCTCGTTTTCCAACTTCATCTGCAACGCTTTGATTTCTTCATCGTATTGCACCCACTCTGGTAAAATACGCACAGCAGCTTGTAGCTTGGCTTCCTTGGTCATTGGATTATTACACTGCAACGATTAAGGGAGAACGTTATCCTAATATCCCGGTTGCAACTCTGTCGTCGACTAGCGAGCTATATTTACCAAATCTATTGTCTTGGCGTATCCCTTAGACTCGTCATCGCACCAAGTTTCGCACCACAGCCATTCTTGCGGCAGCGTCTTGATGGCCACTTGATGAATCATGTTATTGGGAAGGTCCTGAAACGATACAGAAGTTGTAACTGCGATACATTCATACATTTGTTCGTATAGCGTATTGTACAGACTTGGTCGAGGTTGGCCAAACTATTTGGATCTTGACTCAATGCTTGATACTGTCCTCTCAATCTGTCCCCCGCTGCGATGCGTCGGAATCGCTTCAGGTGCACTACGTACAGAGCACTGATGTGATACGCGCGCCCTTGCAGATGATTTCGCCAGTAGCCTTGCTTCCAAAATCTGAACCCGTCCATTTCTTTCCTGCTATCGCAAAACGGAGGATACGCGTACGGCGCACCGCCAAGATCCATGTTTGCTAACTCTTTCAAATCCGCTCTGACGACCTAACAACAACAGTTCGATAATAACGATGCGATAACAATGATAAGAAAAATAATACCCCTTTCATAAGTATCGCACCTGATCAGCGTCGACGAATATTATCTTCTTAACGCTTAGCGGAAACAACACATCTAGAAATAGTATTTTGTAGCCCCATATGGTTCTCTGCTTCTCGGTTTGTTGATGGAGCCAACGGGGCCACTTGTATTGCACGAGCTCGTATTCGAAGCCATACTCTTTTGCCATGTACGGCAAAAAATCCTAGCGAAGGATTCGTCTTGTTAATCATCGAGCATAAATTGTATACCTCATCTTTTGATAATCACTTACTTTCAACGTCGGCGAAAGATAATTTTTGAGGAACCAAAACTTCACGGGGCTTTTCGTGTGCTTTATGACACTGAGCATCATGATTTTCAGGAATCGCTCGTACAAGTGACCAGAAGCTAGAGAGAAGATGTTCAACTTCTCGTCCTGATCGTCGCTGTCGTCTGTTGTTGTAAATGTCCTGAGTTTGAAGATGAGGAAATTAAATTAAGGAGTACAAGGGGGGAAAGTAGCATTGTCGTATTATAAGATAGAATTCCGCGAATGCAAATAATTTAAGTGACTGTGGAGAAAGGCTTACCAAATTTTGGAAAAGCTAAAAAGAAAGGAAAGAGAAGAGAGAGTGAGTAGAAATAAAAGTTAAGGGGGGCGAGTGAAGAACGTGTTAAAAGCATATTGATCGGCAACGGGTTTCAAGCTAGCGATAATCGAGCTGGTCGACATGCATACCTAGAAATAGAGTTCCACAAGCCAGAAGTTTTGTCGTCCTCCGATAAAAGATCCATGCCAGCCTTGTCCGGCTTCTTGGAAACTTTGATCTTCAGCACGTGACTTCTCAACGAACTTATGACAACTTTTACATCGTTGCTGTTTTGTAAAACGTCTTGGCCACCGACGGTCGTGAAATCGTATATCTCTGCTGACCGGCCTTGCCGAAGGCGCAGCACCCATTCGCCTGGATTCGCTTTCAGTTGAAAGTATCCCAAGTTTGCCATTACTATTGTATCCACCATCAACGGCTGCTTCTCCGTTCCTAACGTGATTTGCAAGCCACGCGGTGGATTTCCCATCACCGCTTCGAAACAGTGGCCTTCGAGGAGTAAATGCTCTAATTCGAATTCGCTGCAGAGAAGGAATTCATTTACAGCTGTAGAAAAAAAGATGCCACCAAAATGTGGAGATCTGCTTACCTGTGGACCCCTATTGCTACGTTATCCAACTTGATGTTGTCCAAATCGTAAACGCTCCTAACTACTTCCACCAACCAATTTTCTGGTGCGTGAATGTACTGCGTCAAGAGAGACGAAGTTGGTAACTTGGTGAATCTCGCCATGGCTCCATTGATATGCCCGTCGGCGGTGAATTGCAGTTGAGGTTCAAAGACGAACCGATAAAAGCTGGAAATGACCCGAATGGTTTTATTCCGCGGAACGTCGAGGATATGGGATGAGGAACCAACCATTAATACCTTTTCAACGGCATATCGCTATTCTTGTCCACACAGTTTAGAAACACCTTAATATTGCAATTTAAGGATTGCTGGAGCGTTTTTAATATAGGGCCTAATTTTTGGGCCCCGCGGGACACTGGATCCACGATAGCGGTTAAGGAGAACGCCACTTGGTCTGGGTTCGCAGCTGGAATCTTTATCGCGCTAGATATTTTAATGATCGATATATTACGTGCCATTAGTTTCTTCTAGATCGTTTCTTCGTGTCATATTCCTACTCACCTATAATCGTCACCATGGAAGGGAACGTGGAAGCGGCTTCTAGTTTGAGGATGCGATGCTAACAGGGATGTAATTTTCATTATCATGTCATCCGTAATTTCGTTCTTTTCTATAATGAAAATATCATAATATTACTATCAAGGTGGGACAAAGTACAGTATTTCAAATTACACGTGTATACTTGTCTTCGTACCGTACACGTCGTCATCCTCCAACAACTGTCCCTTGATTAACTTTTTGAACAGTTTATTGTCATAGGCACTCTGGCTGAATCTTTCCAGTAGCGCAAAGTCTTCGCTTGTAAACTCTTCGCCGTCATCTAAAGGACCAATTAATCGTCCATTGCATACGATAGCTCGGGCTCCGTTTTCCAAGTTCAGAACAGTCTTCACGTACCGGCGATGCACAGGCAATTGGTCGGCTTGTTTCGTTAACTGATGCAATACAGCCTCTTCCTGATTTCAGAAATATTTATTAATCGAACCGAAGTTCTCCGGATGCAGAGGAAGTTTTCAAAAGAAATAGTCACCTCAATATCAAACTTTTCACCACTGGCGATAGAGTTAGCAACATCATCTTTGATTACATTGCGAATGAAACGCATGGCTTTATCTGCCGGCAGGCTATTCAGCGCAGCCAGCACTATTTGGTTAATATCGGCCGTGCTGTCCGCAGCGTCTGCATCAGTGGTCGGATTAACGATTACGCTCATTCTGGCGTCTGCGTTCGATTCCTAGAAGACAATCGCGCCAGATTTAGCTTAAATATTAACGACAGTGGCTTGCATTCCTCTTTTGTTACAATGTGAACGGGGGAAAACCATTCACTTACTATGTAGTCGAGCGCTTCGCGTAGCAATGCTCTTCCTGTTGAATCATGTAAATCTGTTACAATCCAAAAGCTGTATAGGTGATGTAAATTTGTACGGCGCGGCATGTACATGTAGCGCATTTTGTTTATCAACCAGGTAGATAAATCTTGAGGGCTCCATTTGCTGGAATCCTCGTCACTAGGCATACTGCCGATTAAATTCAACCACGTGTGCTTTTCCGATTTTAATATTCGCTCGTTCAAGCTGTATCAAAGAGACAGAAGTTCAAGAATCCGTAAGGACTAGATGCTTATTCTGTTTGAATATATCATACCGAGGCATGACATTCGGCTGATTCATAATGAAATCGACGACATCTTCCCCGTCGGTTAATTCTCCGCGATACACGGCTTTCTGCAACGCAGGCGTCTGCGACATAATAGTAGACAGAACAGCCTCTTCGAACGAGTCGGCGTTTAATTGATCGGTGGGTAAAGGTACGCCGTTTAATAACGCCTGAGGAAACTTCTTAAAGCCAGACCGTTTTATAAAATCGCTGGCTAAATGACGACCTACGTCGTATTCGGACTCTTCGCCGAGGATGTAGTCAACATTAGCAGACGAGTCCTGTCCTTTAATAGCTTTCTTTACGTCCTCCACCCCCGCTACACGTGATCCAATAGCGGTTCCCAGCTAAAATAATGTACCACGTATTACCACGTTTAGATAGTTGCACAGGAAGGCCACGTATACGCATATTAAATGAACGAATATCATGAAAATCTTACGTCTATTAGAAATTGCAATGCATGTTCCGCTCCTTTGGCTTCGATGAAGTAATGGAACGCATTGTTGACCGCAACACTTGCATCGGTCAGGCCAATTGCAGAAGTATCATGGCTCGTTGCAAAAACAAAGCCTACTCTTAGGGGCGCGGAATGTAAAAATAGAGAATGGGCTAAAGTTATCAGGGGAGCGGATTCACCACTTAACGGATCAACGATTAGTACCTGTCAAAGTGTACAATTTGTTTCAATAGATGCGTTCTTTGTGTAACTCTGCACTGTAATTACTGTAAAACACGGATCAATGATTACAAACCAAATTGTATAAGTTTCTCCGAATGTTCCTAAGCATTCCAGGAAACATTGGCCTTAATAATTCAGTTAGCGACCATGGCCATCTGGAGTAAGCTGAATCTTGCTCGATATCGTTTACCCAGATTACAGCCGAGTCTCTTATGTCCATTGCGAACTCTTGCTTATCCGTGTTTGTGGATAAATCCAAAGTCAGCAATGCGCTCACCTCTTTGCTACTAAATCCTACAAATAGTACGTGCGTCCATATTAGAATGTTTTTCGTCTTGTGTTTAAAGTGTTATGTCTATGGCTATAATATTCGTCGTACCGATCTTCCGAAGAGATTCCATTATTCTTAGTTCGGTTCTCAACGATTCTAAAAGAGTAAGCACATCTACCGCTTCCAAATCGAAAAACAGACCATTGATGAAAAGTGCAGTATCCGTGGGTTGTATATTTAAGCTCGACGAGAATATCGCTTGATTAAGCTTCATTTCTTTCTTCATGTCGCTGCTTACTTTCGTTCTAATTAAAGACTTTGCCTTTAAACAGATTACGAATCGTCGTCGTTTAATTGAGCGTACAAAGCAAAAATGTAAAGTGTCCAGGCAGGTACGAAGAGATACTTACTTGCATTGGAAAATTTTGGGAGATGTCCGTTAAAACATTAATAGCCTCGTTTATAGGAGAATTTGTTATTCTCTCAGCTGCCTGATGACTCAGTTCTTGGAATTGCCACACTTTCAATGCACTAATTTCATGACTAGTCTCGAGCAAATGAGTTTGTAGCTTGTCCAACTCTGTTTGCTTGTCAGGATATAAATTTCTGAAAGGAACATTTTTAATATTAGTTCGCTAAGCAGATTCTACATGGAAACAAACGCATGTTCTCTCTACCACCTTACTTTAAAGTCATAAAGTTAATTCCATCTATTTCTTCTGTACTGTCACCGGTGGTCTCTGATTCTTTGTCTGCATTGTCTTTAATATCCGAATCATCCGTAGCTTTGTATTCTGTAGACTTCATTTGCAGTTCTACACCATACCCTGATAAACGCACGTTCTTTTTTACTCTATCCTGCATACATTATAAGGAAGAATATTATATGGTGCTCGCTAACGTTGATATAGTAAAATGAAAAAACGTTGATATTACCTTCAAATAATGTCGAAGTATATAATTAATTCCCTTAGTTTCAGCAAGAGATTTTAACTTATCGTGAAAATCAGAGAATTTCGGGGTACCAATCTGACCATACAGTATGACGATCTTTTTGGATTGCTGTGATGCATGGTAACGATGATCAACACTGTAAGTATCCGGCGCTGGCCAAGTCTCCTATGAAATAAACAACGAAATGCCTCTGATTTATGTAAGTCCATACATACATGCCCATACATAAAAAAATTTATATGCCACTTGCTTGATCGACCAGCTTCTCTAATTCTTCTAATGAACAAGTAAGCGTCCCACCAACGTCTGCTATATTGGAACAATCTAGGATGGAGATGTTCTTATTCTCAGCCATTTGTGTAAACATCTCGACTCGTGCTGAATATATACGTAAGGATAATCCTAGCTTTAATAGTGCTACTTCCGATGGAGATAAATGTCTCTCAGCAAATCCAATAACAGCATCATAGTTTTGTTTCTCTGTAACTGCGAGAAGACAATATGAAATTCTAGTGTCGCACATAAAATATAACTCGAGTTAGCTATCAATTACCATTTTCCAAGTGATGATTAGCAAACGTATCTATAAACTTCCAAAAATAACTTGGGTTTTCATCGTTCAGATATTCAGCAGCTTCAAGAAGTAGCGGTGTTTCATTCCATTTGGCGTCTATCAGGGTCGTAACATACTTATTTACCCCTTTGTTACCATCAACGTATATGGCACACAGTGATAAGAAACAAAAAAGTATAATCGACCGCATCTGTAAACAATATCAAAGCTGTTATTAATACGAAAAGCAGGTAGAAGCGCAAGAGAATCAATAAACTTAAAAAATATGTTTTCAAGAAAATGCAAAAGCTTTGAAACGTCACGGCATTCAAGATTATTACTTTCGATTTAGTAGACGATCGAAGCTTTAAGCATATCTGCCGTGTAGAATAACCTTCACTATCCAGGTGATGTTCATCCCCTTTTTATTGTCGTCTCAGAGCAATTGACAAATTGTACGAACCGCTTCCCGTGGTAACGTTAAACTTTAAACTATCGAAGAGAAGTTAAAGAAAATCGAATCAACCAAATTAATGACACTAATAATAAAGAATTGTAGTTACAGACTTCCATAATAACATGGCACACGGAAAAGCATCTTTTTATTTATGGAATTTCCATACCTTTAAATTTGCAATGAAATCCATAGGTATTACGGAAGAGGAATTGAATAACGATGTAGCCAATCCATACAGAGCACGTGCCGGCAAATATCGCACTGATGGAAGAGTTCGTCGTTCGTACACGTCCAATGTGCGAAATGCGATTGGATTGCCATCCGCACAATCATGTACGATGAACAATTTTCTACAACTCTACATAAAGGAAGCGAGATCTTCAAAAAATCGTTAACAAAATAGCAACACATCCTTTATTAAGAAATTGCAAATGTTTCTGGCAATGCACTGCTCGCTAGGTAAGTTAATCTTCAAGAATGTCAAAATTTGTTTGGGAAGAGTTTTTAAAATGTTCTCATTGTTTTTTATAGTAACTGTAACCTAAATGTAAGCCGAAGACAAAACCCGCTGTGTATGTATTACGTAAATGACTCGATCATTGTGGATCGACATAGTGTAGCAAAAGTTAATTGACACTTTTCGTTGCACTTGGAAGAAAACAAATTTCGGCATCATGACGATAGTCGATTATGTGCAAACATTATCGGATAATCCATATTTTGGGGCTGGTTTTGGACTCTTTGGTCTAGGTGCTGGTGCTGCATTGTTACGAAAGGGAATGCAAACTGGAATGATACTGTTTAGGTATTACTAATTGTTCAGATGTACTCACATTGTCTGCCAGTCGTATAACAATAATACAGTATTTATCTTGCCACTAATACAGGCGACATTACATGATCACATTAGAAGTTCCATGCCGTGATAAAAGTTACCAATGGCTCCTGCAATGGATCACGCGTAAAGGTGCGAAGGAAACACAACACCTTTCTGTAGAAACAAGTTTCGAGCAGAGAGAAACAGGTCAAATAAAAACTAGATACGATTTCATACCAAGTATTGGAACGCATTTAATTAGGTTAGAAATAACTGTACTTATCGCTCCGATAAATCATTTTTCAATGACAAGCACGGAATGCTTGTCAAGAGAGACAATAGCAGCAACAGTTATTAATACTGCATCTAAAAGAAACGGTTTGTCTGAGCCAAGGCAGTTGACGCTATCCTTTTTATATTTTACAGATACAAGGGAAATTGGATAAGAGTAGAACGGACAAGGGAACAACAAACTCTCGATATGCAAATGGGTGTACCATGGGAAACGGTGCAACTTACCGCTTTTGGAAGGGACAGAAGTGTATACTTCAATATCTTGGAAGAAGGTAAACCAGCGTGACAAGCCTAATGTTCTAATGTCGATAAATGCTAGCGAGTCCATAGGGATCTATTTTTGATTGCAGCTAGGCAAATGGCTTTGAAAGAGTACGAAGGGAAGACCATAATGTACACAGCTATGGGAAGCGAGTGGAGACAGTTTGGACATCCTAGGAAACGTAGGCCTATCGAATCGGTCGTCTTAGAAACCGGCATCGCGCAAAGGATAATAAACGATTGTCGTGAATTTATAGAAAACCCGTCGTGGTACAGCGATCGCGGTGCGTGAATAACAATATTTAGATAAAAAGCGCTGTGCAGAATTGTATGCACTTTCATGAATTGCACAGGTATTCCGTACCGTCGAGGATATTTACTGTACGGTCCACCGGGTTGCGGTAAGTCGTCGTTCATCACAGCGCTGGCTGGAGAACTGGATCGCGGTATATGCGTTTTAAATTTGTCCGAACGAGGTTTAACAGACGACAGACTGAATCATTTGTTGGCCGTAGCCCCTCAACAAACTATTATTCTCTTAGAAGACATTGATGCTGCGTTTACTAGCAGGGAGGAAAGTAAAGAAGGTAGATATGTTGTTTAGTTCTGAACATACATGTTGAATTAGCCGTAACATCGAGGCCTTGCAACTATTCCTATGTATTTTGTTGCAGTTAAAGCTGCATACGATGGCTTAAACAGAGTTACGTTCAGCGGTTTATTAAATTGTTTGGACGGTGTTGCCTCTAGCGAAGCAAGAATACTGTTTATGACGACCAACTATTTAGAGAGATTGGACCCTGCGTTAATTCGACCAGGTAGAGTCGATGTAAAAGAGTACATAGGTAAGTACATACTCCAACGAGTTGTTCATACATATTTACTATCGATCGAACATCGAATGACCTGGTACTACTGAATATCTATTGTGTTCAACAAATGATATCTCTATCCTTAGGCTGGTGCAGCGCCACACAAGTGGAGCAAATGTTCTTGAGATTCTACAGGAATGTCGACAGCAGAGCAACTGAGCTTGCTAAACAATTCACAGAGAGCGTAATGTCGCAAAAAAGGAATGTCAGCCCAGCACAAATTCAAGGGTTCTTTATGTTTCACAAAAACAATCCCGATAATGTTTTAAAGCATGTTTCACATATATGGGAGCTAACGTGATAAGTCTAATCTGTTGTTAAGCATAAAATGCTAATAATGTGTAGAGACTTTGAATTTTATGAGTCCAATTCTTACGTCGCTAGGCTCTATGACCATAAGAAGAGGTATACGTACACGTAAGGTATGATACAGTACAGTGGCAGCGATTGCGAACTGCTTCTACGCTGAAGACTTCTTGTCTATGAGATATGTAATGTACTCGCTACATCTGGTAGCGAAACCCCTTTCATTTTGGATATGTCCATGTACCGGATGCGTATAATAAGCGTTGTAATGCATATTTCACCTCCGCAGTCATTTATTTCGCACGCATCATTATCGCGCAGCGATTGGCGATCAAAGATAAAATACATTATAGCAAAATAGGCATTGCATACTTTTTGTTTCAATTTGTATCAGTATAGTTTTTTACCTACAGAACTTTTTATACTCTTGTTGATGCGTACTTATAAAATTATCGAACAATTCGTGCTGACTCGACTATTATTTCGCATCTTTCATTTGAAATACTCTTAACCAGCGCATTTAAAAGACGTATACCTGATAATAATGTAATATAATTGTTAATGTAACTTAAATTTGATTTAGCCATTAAAAAATATCACATGAATGCTTGCATTTTATATCTGAGTATTACAATACCTTTATTTTATAGTATTGCAACAAGATAACGGGACAGATTTTAATGTCCTCATATGCTCGAAAAATTTCCTGTACAACTGTTGATTCGATAAAAAAAGGAGATCTGCATCATTTGATCAGTACCGTGTTCCAAAATAGTACGATTAAAGTACACTACGGTAAAAAAGAATGGGGAGAAAATATTTGCATTTTCCGCAATAAATCTTGACATTCTATCGAATAATCTCCAACGACCATATAGTTACGTCTAACGTGGCAGTTCACGCAATAATGAGGAAGCTTTAAAATGAAAAAAGTGACGTGGCAGTTTAAAAGCCTAATATTTGGGGTGGAGGGTCGATGTTTAAAAAGTCCAAATATACGGTTCGTAATTCAAAGGATCAGGTTGCTCCATGTGTCCTGTATGGGTATTAGTTGCAACCACCATACACGATGGATAAGCAACAGAAGCGTTTCCTTGTATCGAGACGGGTGCAACGATAGCAGGAGCTAATCTGCAATCGGGCCTTTGTTGCATCATGGAACCTATCTGTTGTTGTATAGGCTGCGGTGCTTGCGGAGGAACCGCGGATGCATGCGATTGAGATTGAATAACCGTAGGTGGTGGTGGTGCGGGAACATTGTGAACAGGTTGTAGCATATTAGAGCCTGAAACATAGTTCGCCACTAAGCAGTGGTGTTCGAAATGACCGATTAGTTTTGTTAGGCTGAAGTATGGTATATAAGATGTCATGTTGTATCGCTAGCTTACTTGTTCCCGAATTATGAAACGATATGGCAGGTGTTTGTTCCGACATCATGTTTGCCGGTGGTGGAGCTATTCTAGCTGAAGCGGATTCGCTTTTCTTTCTCCTAGTGGTCAATCTCTTCTGCGCATTTGGCGCTTGATCACGCTTTCTATTACTGCTTGACCTTTTCTTCTTTTCGTTGGGCAGTTTTAGCTTGTTTGGACGATTTCCACTGGGTTGCCATAGATGTACCGTATGTACAGCATTTCCCTCTCTAAACATAGTAGAACCTTACTATTGTTCTTCTTAATTCTATTCGTAATTATCATTCGCAGCATATACATATAAGGCATAGCATGCAAATATACTAACCCTTGCTTCTTTCCGAGCTTCCAACTGTGTATACCAGCTTTATGAAGCCTTTCCCGGATGGTATCAACGCTACATCTTAATCCTAAAGCAGGCGCAACGTGTTTAGCTGCTGTTAACGGTTGCTGAGTAGCCATAGCAACGATGGCTTCGTCTTGTTCTTTCGTAGTGATTCGCCGTCGCCCCTTTCTTTCCTTGGTCTGTACGTTGCCTTCTTTGTGCCAACGTTCTAACCATCTTTTAACGGTACGTTCCTATTTAATAACGAGTATTGCGTATACGGCCACCCTCGAGATGCTTTTAATTATGTGATTCCATCAAGACGAACATGGTTTCTTCTTACCGATCTGTCGATCGCAAGCGCGATAGATAAGGTGGATAAACCGGCTTCGGACATGCCGATCATACGGTTTCGAAGTTCAACGCTAGTTTCCAATGTACCCTTCGCTTTCCCGCCTTTCTTTTTCTTTTTCCGTACACCATTCTTCGGGCAATCATCTTTCGTCGTGTCGTCGTTTTGATCAGATTCTATGCTAGAAGACTGATTATTATCTTGAGAAGCACACGCATTGGAGTTCTCGGAAGCCAGGTCCGCATTAGCTTGTGGAGTAGGTAGTTGGGGATTTAAGTGATCGTGTTGATGCTGCTGTTGAATTTCAGCTTGAATACGCCCTTGTTGCTGGTCAAGATTATGCGTGTGATCCATATCCATAATCGTTTGTTGTACTTGCTGCACATGGTGCTGGTGTTGTTCCTCTTGTTGCCGAGCATGCAAATCTTGGAGTTGGTGGGCTGCATTTGCTTGTTCGTGTGATACCGTGTTCGGTTGAGCCTAGAACAACAGAGAATTAAAACGACAGGTGAGAGGGAGAGTCTGTACAAAGGAAGACAAATCGTACAAACCTGTGTATAGTGATGAGTTCCTTGAACTAAATCTAAGGGCCAACTTTGAGAGATATTTAAAGGTGGCTGATGATGATAAACGGGTGGCTGGGTTTGAGTTAAGGCTGTACCGCTGCTAAATTCTGTTTGATCCGACTGCAAAGGTTGAGACACCGCCTGCATATCGCTGTCATGAGATTGGGAAATGTTCTGTTGCGAATATATAAATTCTTGTCGTTCGCTGGAAGGTTTCGCATTTGCCACAGGCGCGCCATCTCCTACGTAAGCATCCTTGGCCCTAACTTTTCTGAGTGGGTTTTTCTTTTTAATAGCACCGGTATTCTTCTCGTTCTTACTAGACCCCTTGGAAGACTTTTTCTTCCCCAGCTGTGTGCCGGTTGGCCTCCACACAGGCTGTTGAATGGCAGCTCCATCCGTGTCTCTGCGGTGATGGAAATATACAGTTGAATATAGAGGCAGAAGTGGAGTACAATGTTTGCTAACGGTGTCAATGATATTCAAGTACAAACCCGAGCGGGATTCTCTGCATATACTTTCGCGACGGACTCCAATTGTGAATTCCTGCTTTGTGCAGTCGTTCACGTATCGTGTCGACGGAACAATTTAATCCTAGCGCAGGAAGTACAGCTTTTGCCGCTGTAATCGGTGTTTGCGTGGCGAGCCGTATAATCGCCTCATCTTGTTCCGCCGTGGTAGCTCTTTTACGACCGCATCGCTCTCTAGTCTCGACGGTTCCTTCTTTGTCGAATCTGTTCAACCATCTCTTCACTGTGCGTTGCTGGAACAGGAAGACTTCTAAAGTAAAACTTAGAGCGAGGCTTCTAAAGTAAAACTTACCGAGCAATTGACGGCGGCCGCGATTTCACGCAGACCCAAGCCGGCCTCGTACATTCCAACCATTCGGTTTCTTAACTCCGGCGTTGTCTCGTGTACGCCTCTCGTCTTTCCCATTATGCCGTTTTATCGGGAGACAAAAGTATCGCGGTGACGAGTAAAAGGTGTTCAGGAAGAGTTTGAAATCTTACGCGGAAAAATGACGCGGTCACGTGACAATGGCCCTGCCACCGTCGGGAAGATTTTTCGAAATTTTAATTAGGATTCATCGATCGTACCTGCCGCTCGGAGTTTTCGAATGTTCAAAACCTCCAGCGAATCATCCTATTTGGCGACCGATATGTCACGATATGAACGCCTTCGAGGCGTGCTGTTTCTTTCTGATCTTCGGCATCGCACCGCGACAGCGACGGGACGAGAGCTCGGCACCGACGGCGGCCGACGGAATGCAATTGGGACGCCCGATTCGTTCCAAGTACTCGGCTGGATAAACTTCTTTCAATTTCCACTCCTCGATCGAATTGCAGCGCATCGACGGTCCTTAACGTTTTTCACCAAAGGGCATACGTTGTATACCTCGTTTTAATCCGAACGCACTCGCTCGAAGCGAACGCTGCAGTCAATACAACTCTTTGGCCGTACAGTCTGTCGAGCTTTCTTTCGTCGGCATTCGAAACGCACCAGAGCATTGCCATTCAATCGCCTCCAAGTTTAATCGAAGAAACGTTCAAAGCGGAGCGCACACGGTTCACTATTCGCATCAATCGTGATCGACCGGACTGCATCGTGCCGACGGCCGTCGCATGCTGTCCCAAGGAGTCGTTGCACACTTCGAAAAAATCAAACAGATTCGGTCCGACGGGAAACTCAACGGCGACGAGTGTAGTTCCGTGTCACGTATCTTTGGCGATTCGCTCGAAATCCGTAACCTTTGCATTATCGAAACGGTGCTCGCTTCGTCACATCGACGGCAAAGTAGCGGCGAACTTGTGCTGGCTCGAGCAGCGGGAAATGCACAGCGGATGACAAGGTTATGTGAAACGGGACGATTTTTCATGCGACGGCGCGAAGCTTCGCGAGCACAAATAGAACGAACGCTGTTCAGGCGAAAATATCGTCGAACGGCGGCATTATTTCGATGTTTAATATGCCGTCGCTGCAAGTCGAAACGAGCCACGGTCAATAGTTTTAAAGGGTGACTGTACTTGTGGGCGGCGTTGCTCAGGGTTAGTTCGGGTATATTCGTCCAGCTTCGCCGGAATTGTATTGACCCAGAAATTGCTTCCCGCCCGTCGGACAGGTGCATGTTTGAATGCGCGCAAGCAGAGATTCGTATTAAGGCGCGGGACCTTTGTGTTAGATATTTCAACTTGATTCATTTACAGAGCGCATAAAGGAATTTACGGGTCCGCCGATGATGCTTGCGAACGAAGCTTCTACGATCTATTGCTATTCGCAGCTAGACGACGAATGAATAGGGACGGAACGAGGCGTTTGAATCGGTCGTCTGTGCAGGAGATGAGAGAAATTACGTGGGGACAGATTGTAAAACGGTAACATCCGTCAATCAAATCTGCGTTTATATACGTACACCCCGGCCTATATGTATGGAATCCGCAAAGGTCGTTAACCCACGAAGATGCTTCAAATATCGATTTCAATGATTCGTTTCGCGGTGATCGTGCCGCGTCGGATGCACGCTCGATTGAGAAAAACGTCGCGTACTTTCGGATGTCGAGAGGAATAGAAGTTATGCGAATAAATTTGTCGCGCGGCTGCATTCGGCTCGTCGTGCAGGAGCGCGATGCGCACCGGGAGTCGCGGCCCGCGGGATCTCCCCCTTGGCCGGTCGATCTCCCGAGCCCTGAGCATCGAGGTGTCGAGTTCAGTCGCGCCCTTGCACTCGTCGAAACCGCCGACCGTGTTGCTGCGCATCGCGACAACTATCTCTCTCTCTCTCTCTCTGTCTCTTGCCCTTTCGAACCTGAGGAAGATCGAATTGCTCGAACAAGATTTAATTCGCCACTCGTCTACGATCGCGAACCATGAGCTACCCGATATTGTTGGGCATCTTGTTCGTCTGCTTGATTCGAGCGCCGGCCGTTAACTGCGGGGTACGTACCGTCGGATTTCTTCTATTCTCCTCTGTCCCTCCCCTATTCGACGCTATCGTTTCCCCCCTTTAGTTCTAAGGGAGCAGAGAAAGCCGGGGGCTAAAAGAAAGAATATTCCCCTCAGACGCGGCCGAGATTCGTCTCCGACGAGATGATCGCGACCGCGGCCAGCGTGGTGAACGCTTGCCAGACGCAGACAGGGGTGGCGACAGGTAAATCTTTTTCAACGGCGTCGAGTAATCGTGGTAGAAAAGTAAGCTACGTCTTCTTGCTGTTTCAGTGGACATAGAAGCTGTAAGAAACGGCCAGTGGCCGGAAACGCGGCAGTTGAAGGCAAGTGTTTCGTAGCCAAGACGTTCCAAACGATTCGGGTTTACAAAGCGTCTTCTTCATCCGTAGTGTTACATGTACTGTCTTTGGGAGCAATTCGGTCTGGTCGACGACAAGAGGGAGCTCAGCTTGAACGGTATGCTTACGTTCTTCCAAAGAATACCGGCTTACAGGGACGAGGTTCAAAAGGCGACGAGCAAGTGCAAGGGGATCGGTAAATATTTGGGTATCTACAGTGTATTTTGTTGTTTTCTTTTCCTCTGCCGATTGATCAAACTTTTCCATTGCATGCGATCAATCGGCTGGCCCGCCATCGTTTCAGCTAATCAATCGTTTTCTGTCGTCCCCTTTATAGCTAATGGAGACAACTGCGAGTACGCGTACGCGTTCAACAAGTGTTACGCGGAACTGTCTCCGCGAGTAAGTTCACCCAGACGAATGAATTTTATTCGCCTGGCTCGATGTTGTTAACGATCGGATGTTCCTGTTTCAGACGTACTATCTCTTTTAATCGTGGTTCACGCGAGCGGCGAGAAAAGAAACGAGACCAAAGAGGAACAATTGTCGGCGATATTCTATAACGAGAAACGGATGGACGAATCGCGTCGGCGCGCCGTAGCGGGCTTACTGTACCAGGCGTTAATAAAGGCAAAGAGATTTCATGTATTTGATGCTTACTCGTTTTATCGTTCCTACACCCCTGAAAACGTTTCCGATCGCCGCTGGTCTTTTTCAATGAGCCACGCCACTCAATTGGTAATTTAGGTCGCATGGGACAACGCGTGACCGGAATTATTCCGTATCTCGAATCTAGAACATCGCGTATGCCTATTTTTCGCGTCGAAGAAGATCGTTGTCGTTTCATATTGACTAGCGAAAGTAGTTAACAAAGCCATACATAGCTGTACGAACCTGCACGAGTAGTCGAAACAAGTGTCCTCTGCTAACCACTTTATTTGATCATACGCTTCATACAAATCCGCTGTTACGCTTTACGGGGCTTCGTTTTCCTCTTATTGATATTCATTATCTGCTCGACTATGATGTCGTCCGCTCTAGGGTCGATGGGGACCGCTTGCATCGGTGTCCTCGTACTCGGGCCGGGTTTCGACCGCCTTTCGATCAACGCGCTCAGCCACAGCGACAAGCTCTCGCGATTCAAGAACGCGACCGTGACGAGGATAATGAAGGGTAACGCGACTATGGACGTTTGATTCATATCGCTTTGATCGACCTTTCTCTCAGCGTTGAACGTCAATTTGACGTACTTGAACGACGAGTTCGCAGCGAAATAAACGGGGACGCTTCTGTACTTGTGCAACGTTTGGGACAGAGTGGATTCCAATTGTACAAAGTATTTTTTACCGTCTGCCTGCAACGGGGGCAAGTGGACGAGGAGGCCGGCATTGTACGCGCCGCCGGCTTTGCTGGGCTGCTGGCTCTCCAACTTGGACGTATAGACAGGAGAGTCTGGCGTATCTTCCCTGCACAGCTTCACCTTCAACGTGCGATAGTGTTCCGGTTGCGCGGAAATCACGTGCACGGCGACGTCGGTGCGCGATATCGGATGAAACGCGACCAACCTAAGATCTCGTATGTCATTCGTAGCCTGGACGAGTGTAGTCGCGGGACTGGTGCGTTGAATGCGAGCGTTCGCTTCCACATTCGGTTTTAGGCGGAACGCATAGGTGCACTGTACAGGAAACAGACGGATGCCTCGTTATTAGATGTACTTTCTTTCCTACGGAGAGGAGAAAGAGAGAAGGAGCTTACCGTTGGCTGGAGACCTCGAATTCGGAAGCTACCGTTCTCCTCGGTGGTGGCTTCCTCCTGCAGACTGTCGCAATCTCCTTGTCCCTGAACTTCGACCAGTAAACCGGCTTCCGGTTCACCGTTCAGAGACGTGACCGAACCATACGCACTGTACGCGACCCTCTTTCCGAACAGATTTACCTTGACGGTCGCACCTTCTGTCACGCTGATCATCTTCGAGGGAGGATCGAAACGGTACTCCTTCATCATCGGCCTCAAATAGTATTCCCCAGGGGATAAGGAATTGAAAATTAACTTGCCATTCTCGCCGGTGATGCTGTTCCTTCGATAGCTCTGTCCACCGGATAAAGACAACAGAACACCCTGCGCAGCGAAAAGAAGAAATGAATAAACTCCGACGAGCAGCGGATTCCTTTTTATTCGACACTTGCCTGTAACGAAATGTTGTCCGCCTGATCGGAAACCTGGACGATAATTTCGGCCAGCTTGCGAGCGATGAATACACCGTTCGAGTCAGGTCCTGTAATTACGAAGCCTTCCTTTTCCGCGGTGACGCTAATCGAACGGAAGATGGGCGTGAGAAAAAGAGGAGGTGATATCGTTGACATGTTAAAGGGGTGGAAACGCGTGTATACCTGTACTCGATTTTTCCGTCCAAAGGACCGATACTGTACGTTCCATTCCCCTGAGTGACTAGCGTGTGCATCGGTAAGGTTTTATCGTTCCCAAATATATGCACGTTAACTCCTTCCAATGGTGGGTCGATCTTGCCAGAAATGATCTGCGAAAGGCACGGCGATGTCTCATAATCGTTTTACGGACACAGCCGTGCTGTGGGAAACATTTATACCTTTCCTAGATCACCGGCGAACGTCGCGACATCGTCTTGGCAATCGTTCACTCCTAATACCTTCAACGATGCCGGATTAAAGAGCAGGATATCCGATAACGGTGTGATCGTGTACATATTGTCCGTTTTTGCCTTGAACTCGAACTCGTATCTGTAGGAATTGTCGTGGCGCGTCCACTTCAATGGGCCGAGGCTACGGAGAGAAAAGCAACGTGTTGAGATTGCACAGGTAAGAAGGGCACGACGCAAGGCGAAGCGAGCACTCACGTGGCAACATCTCCAGCCGCGTTTTCGATCTTCACTTTAACTCCGTCCAACGCGGAAGAACTCAAAATGTTTCCTCTGTGACTGTGCTCCGTCGAATGTAACAGAACGGGGGAGAGGGCTTTGGTGTCCCACGTGTAGGAGGATTTTTCGTAAACGTGACAACTCTTAGGGGCGAAAGTGTAAAGTCCGGGCTCGGACACGCAGTGCTTCGTGCTTCCTTTGTTCAAAGCCAACGTAACGATCTTCGATTCTCCTGGACTCGTATATTCGACCGTGGTATCGTGGGAAGATATGAAAGTAACGGAGAATCCAGTTTGCTCGAACGGCGGTAATTCGGTGCGTTCCGATGTTACTGAAATTCTGTAACTGGGATTCGCCCAACAAAACACGTCGTTGTCCATCAGCACCTCGTAGTGACCGGGCAGCACGTCCGTAAACTGGTACTGGCCATCTGCGTGATCAAAGACAACTTCACAGACAAAACGGAAATATCGTACAGATCTATCCCACGGTACACAACTGCGATGATAAGCACGCGTCGCGATCTATCGTCGTTCTTTTCTTAGGACGATATTACGGTTGAAATGCGACTGCGAAGGATGACTACCGTCTGTTTCGACGCGTGCTCGTTATCGCAGAAAGCGCATAAGAATGGAAGTAACGGATTAAGTGGTAGGAAATTCGCGGGACAATGGAAAATCTTACCCTTCGCCTGAATTGTTTTTACTGTAATCCCGTCGAGTACCTTCAGTGTGACTGAAGCCTGGCTGCAATCTGTGCCGGGCAAACACTTTACCGTACCCGTCAACGTGGCCTTCAATTGCAGAAAGTTTACGTCCCGTACGGGTCGAGATGATACATCGATCGTCTGTTGCAGTGGGAAGAATCTGAAAATGCCCGCGGTGGTGTTGTGAGAATACGTATAGTTCAACGGACAAAGAGTGAACACTTACTGCAAGCCTTTGGCTCTTTCTTCCGCGCTAACGATAACGCTTAATTGATATCTATCAGAGCTAAGGTAGGAACAAAATTCTCCAGTCTCTGCGTCCGTTTTGATTTCCTTGGCAAAGGTAGCAGCCGTGTTCTGCACCTGCACTTTGCGGTCGCGTACAACTCCCTTCGCCGACAGGGTTACCTTGCCGCAAACTTGATAGGCGGTCGGTATCAGTACAGGAAGTTCCGGGAAACTCGGCGAGATCTTGACCGATTTTTCACCGAACAATAATCCGTCTGCGAAAGGATAAGAAGCAGAATGAAAAACACGTCAGCGAGGCTTGACATTCACTTAGATAACGACGAGCAATCTTTGTACACACCGCTTTCAACCTTCAGCGTATACTGGCCGGCTTTCATGTTATCCAACACGTACCTTCCATTTTCATCGGTCGTAGCGACTTGCTTTTGCGAGAGCAAGACTTTTGCCCCTGGCAAGGGATCCCCGTCGATGGCGACACGAACGATACCGCTTACCGTAAAACCAGTCACTTTAAACCCTTGACGTAACACGACGCTGCTGTGGCTTACTTTGAAGGACAACTCAGCCGGTTGAACGTCGAATTTAGTCTGAGCCCCGGCGTAATACGGTACCAATTTGTATGTGCCCGGTGAGACACTTGGGAACACGAATTTACCATTCTTGTCCGAGACTACGTGACAAATTGGCTTTTTAGACTCGAGATCCTTGCTTATAGTTGTCGTGGAGCAATCCCTAGTCACTCCATTCTACGAAACCATAACACATTCAATGCATATTCGAAACACGCTCCAAGACGGAAGGACGAAAATTCTTACCCCAAATAGAACGAATGTTACGCCGCTGACGGCTTCTTCTTCGCTGGTAACACGGCCGTTCACGTCGTACCCGAAAACTACTAGACTATCGTTTGGAAGTTCCGTATTACCTTCCTGTACCTTTACGCGAGCTGTATCCGTTTTCATCGACCATCTATAACGAGTAGCGATCTAACGATTTTTAAAAGGGGAAGATGCATTGAATTGTATCGAAGTAAACTCACGTGGAATGGGACGCCACTAATAAATACTGTCCAGGCTGTATGGGAGTAAAGAAAAATGTGCCACCTTCCGCGGTAAGCGTCCTACCCACGGCCACTTGCTTATCGCTTTCCTTATATAGTTCTACTGTAACTCCCTTAGGGCCAGAGTCTGATCCTAAACTGATCACCTGCATAGAGAATTTCGTTTAACTCCTTTTATGTTGAGCATAGATGGAAGAAGACAATTTACCTTGCCCGTAATGCCAAAACCCTTGAACGTAAAGTTAATGTCCTTTCCTTGGCTGCAAGCATCCGTTGTTCCATCTACGTTCAATACAACTTCTGTAGGCTCAAAACTCCATCCTCTGGGTGGGTCCACCTTAACAAGTTCGAGCAGATCGTTGTTACATAACTACTAGGTGTAATATCAGTGCTTTACCTCTAATTATCCATAACCAATCACTCTGGCTTGTGAAATAAAACCCGTTACCTTTAGAACATATTCCCCTTTATCGTATAAGGGAAGAAAGTAATATCCATTGTGAGGAGCGCATTCTGTAGCGTCCTTCAGGCTTCCAGCTTTTGTGTATCTACATGGAACGCGAGAATCACACATTAATTATCAGCTTGTTCATTGCGCCCAAAACTAGATTAACGGTCTAACTCGTTTTTGTCTTACAGTTTTATCTGAACTTTTGAAAAATCAATGTCGGCATGACTTTTTAAAAATCCGCCACAACCTAATATATCTTCAGCATTCGAATAACCAGCTATGATACAAAAGTAGAACGAACAAAGAAAAATTGGTCGTTTCATTCTTGATTCTTTAATTGGACACTCGTGCATACGCTGCAAACGAGCAACGTGTTCTTCCAATGATTTCAGGTTACATTAATTGCCAGAATTTGCCAAACAGGCACTGATCTTTCGGTAGGCTCAACAAATTGTATTAGTGCCGCCGTCTATAGAAGAGTCCTCGAAACTACTCGTGTCTCTACCAAATCGGCTCTCGAAACTAGTATTGGAATGAAAATGCTTTTTTCATTGTGTAGTGATTGTATAAAACATAAAAGTAGTTTAAAAAATTCGATTCGAAAAATCAAATTTGTTAAGCTATCTGTTTTGAAGGAAAAATAAAGCTTCTTTCATTTTAAACCACTCTCTGTGGTTCGGCATGTAGGAACACGAGCAGTTTCAAGCGTTCTTTGACAGATGGCGGCTCCATGCACAAATTAAGAGGCCCTCTTATTTTTTAACTGTATAAGCATAATTTATTAATAAATGAATGCATCAATTAAAGCTTAGATTCCGAGTCACAATCTAGTCTAACATAGAAGCTACTTTTTTTGTACTGTACGAATAATCTTTAACAGTATGCCCTATCCATGCTTTATTTATAGCAAGTAACCCGGACCAATGATTGCTATGGAACTGCAGCAGTATGTAGCTGTGATTTTAAGCTTTAATTCGAGCCCTTATTCATTATAAAATTTTGTCCTAGAGTCGAGATATCCGCATTCCTTTGAAACACTAGTATTGATCAGCGAGCAAAATTTGTTTCATCGTTTAACTGCGAGATGGTTATAGTGTTCCGTTGCAAAGTTTTTTAGGGCCGTACTAAATGGTAGTGGACCTCAATGCATGCACCTCGATTTTAATAAATTAATTTCTTAATAAATTAGACCACGAATTAAAGCGCAGGATCTAAGGAATCATGTTATACACGAGTCAAAACATTTCGATCGCGTTTTACGAACAATTAGTTGTCCTTGCACTTAACAAAAATCTCTGTAGTCACACATACGGACATGGAGAATCGTTAGTGTTACGTATTTTCTTCATCCTGGCTAGTGAACTTCGCAAAATAAGGAAACTAATTGGTAGTTCGTTTGATGGTGTCCGGCGGAACAACGGATATTGGAAAAAGGCAATTACGCGTATACGTGTCGTTAATTCCGGCGTTAATCATTATCTTATAGGGTTTCGGACGCACTGTGAAAAAGCTAACCTCAACATCTTCGGACGATTGAGCTCGAGCTGCAGAGGGTTGGGAGGGAAAACGAAAGGAGAATAGGAAGGCGAAACTCTTCAAAATGCCGAAGTATGCGTTAAAAATGAAAGCTAACTTGGTGAATATAGAGGAAGTCGGAGCATCGTCCGATCCACAGTTCAGATGGTATCTCGGATTCACGTGCAATAATTGCGGCGAGACGTCGGAGGGGTTGCATTACGTATCCCTGGCCGAGTCCGTCCCAGCTCGGAAACGAGGCACCGCGAATTTGCAGATGAAGTGTAAGCTTTGCTCTCGCGAAACTACGGTGAACATTTTACCAGAGTACATTAAACCGTACGTGGCGAACGATCGGGACGAGTTTCAGACGATCGCGGCATTCGAGTGCCGTGGTAGCTTGGAACCGATCGAGTTCTCGCCACGAGGGGGATGGATCGCTAAAACCGTTGACGGAGGAACGGTATTTACGGACGTAGATCTGACGGACGAGTGGTCCGATTATTGCGAAAAGGTAGACAAGCCTGTCGCGATTTACGAACTCGAGTTCACCTTCGAAGAGATGAGATGAACGCACGCTGTCCGGAGAATAAGCCTCATCGCCGAGGGTCTTTTTTTCGCCAATAGAACGACGTTCTGTTCCGTAAACAATATTCGTTGCGAGCACTCTGTTCCTGCGTACAATCTTTCCGTATATATTTTTCTATACATGCTGTCAGATATTTGAAGATGTTTCCTCTATTCGTAAATAAATAGCATGTAAGCATACATTAATGTCTGCTTTTTTTTTGCTACGATTAGCGAATTGAGGGGATCTGAGAATTCGAGGAAATCCCACGCTGAGAACATGAACGGCATGGTGCAAGTAATTATTACGATTCGTACATAATGAATGCATCTCTCGAACGACGTAATATAATTTATTCGTAACCATATAAAAAAGGAGTATCGAGTCTCGCAAGTTGCTCAGTACGGAGGAAGCATACAACCGATAATCTTGCATCCCTGTGCTTGGCTGAAATAATGAAAATCATGATAATGACGATGATAAATGACTGTGATACTCCTAGTACTGCTATTGCTACTACTACCACTACTAGTACTACTGCTACTGCTGCTACCGGTAATAATGACGATAATAATAGTAATAATAATAACAATATCAGTAACAAGAATAACAACAACATCAATAATAATAATGATAATCGTAGTTTACTTAATGGGGGAAGAAGAATTCGGATTTTTGATGGACTAAAAAACTGAATGTACATAGGGGGGGGATGATATACACGTATAATATGTACACATATCGCATAACGAGAAGGTCGGAAGGAATTCACCTGAGCTGGCCACCGTGACAGTGGAGAACGTATCGCGGATTAATCTGATCGCTCTACAACTGGCCAAAAACGCCCGTAATCACAGTCCTGAAGGAAACGTGCAAATAAGTCGAAGGGCTACCGAAAGAAATGATATAACTGCGCAGCGTGTGTGCTGTGTACGTGTAATCGATGATCGGATGGTTAACTAGCATACTAATACTCGCTACCGCTATTATTCCTCTTCTAACGTTTCCTTTACTATGCTCTCTAACGTGTCTAACACAATTATAAGAGTAATATCAACGATGCTGTCAGTCTATTCTCGCAAAAAATATCACCTCGTGTCGAATCAGTCGGCATCGCCGATCGTGAGCGCCTATCGTTTCGCATTCGTGAAAACAGAAAATTCTTCTCACGACGAGGAGACTAATCGGCGACGCGGTGAAATTCGACTTTGCTCGGCTCGAGCAGCGTTCCGACGCAGCGCGACCGATCGTTTCTGTACGAAACCGCCGAGAAAAAGGTTCTAATAACAGCCCTCTAATATTTCGAACGCCTATTTAGCATCTGTCTGGACAACTAAACGGTTCTATACCACCGTACTAAGCTATCAATCTTTGGTACGCTAAGGGGAATGTTCGTTCCACCGATACAGAATCGACGACAACAAGTTTGCCTCTAGTTCGTCGTTACCTCGGGTCTTTTCCCATCGAACGTGGCGAGTACGAAGTAGAAGATAGGAACATTAGGACCGGATCAGCCCTGTTCGTCGAACGAGTTGCGCGTGAACGGACTCGCGCTTTGCACCTTTACCAAAGACGGGAAAAGGAAAAGGTCGAGGAGAATAGGAGGAGTGTAGGAAGAGAATCGGATCGAAGGAAGGATAATTCCGGCTATTCGCCACCTTTGTCTCGTTCCTGCCGGCAGAACGACTCGAACGTATTGGCACGTAAGAAAAGAACACGAGAACGAATGCCTAGAATGTAATATGTGATGGGATTAGTTTTCATCTTGCACCGCGCGAAAGGGCAGAAAAATAGATCGGTTCCCACCTAAGGTACGGTATAACCGTAGACAGGTTGGGGCTTTCCGGCGCGACGTTTCGATTAGCTTCGCGAGGGTATCGCGCGATAGAAATTAGGGTAGACGATCCGTCATCATCGGCTCCAAGCACGCTTGCTTCAACGTCGCGGACTGATCCTCGAGGCTTCGTTTCAGCCCTTGGATCGTTTGCACCAGCATCTGCCTTCGCAGCAGCGTCAGTTGTTGCTGGAAGACGTGCGAATCTTGAGCGGTAACGGTCGGACCCGCGACCAGTCGTTCTCGTCGAAGCCTGGCCACTTTCTCTTTCAGAGATCTCCTCGAGTCGTCTAGAGATACAGAGTCGGGGATTAACAGCCAGGCGAAGGGAAAGGGCTGTCGCGATTCGTTCGCTTACCGGTATCCGGGTCGGTGGCCGTGTCCCCGTCCGAATTTCTCAGCGTCGCGTGCTCCCCCAGGGTTTTCTGTATTCTACCGTAAGTCACGCTGCCCGCGTACACTTTCCTCTTGACCGGTTCGCTCTGCGGGCAATAGGAAGACCCTTCTCTGATGGGTCCCATGTCGATCGACCTTCGGGTGAGAGAAGGGTCGGGATGAACGGCGTCGAAGTGGAAGGCAAGGCAGTGGATCGCTTACCTAAAAGCCAACAGAGGCGGCCGCCTCCGGACGTCGCATCTCTCTTCCGAATCCGACGAACTCGACGTCACTCCCTCCTCCTTCAGGCCAAGGGCTGATCCGGTAGGTGACACGGATAAGTCGCGAAACTTTGTCCGGCTCGCGATGCTGCCGGGAGCGTCCCTGGATGGGAAAACGTTCGCCAGCAAGGAAGCTTGAGTCCGCGCAACGCACCGATCCCTATCCTGGCCGAGGGTACCGTTGCAGTTGACCCCAGCGAGGTCTTGCCGCGCATCATAAACTTTCTGCCGTGGGTAGTGAGACGAATCCCCGTCGAGAGACTGCTGCTGATCGGTCGGCAGCGGCGGTACTCTTCTCGCGACAAGCGGAGAAGCACGATTGATAGAGACCGATTGGAGCCGGGGGAACGGCGAACAGGGATGCCTCTTCGGGCTGGTATGCTCGAGATCCCTGATGCTGCCGCTCTGCAACTCGGGCTGAGAGTTTCTGCTTTTGGAGAGAGCTAGTTCGATGTTCAGTTCGGTGTTCTTGATCAACTCGACGCGCTTGTTCGCCAGGCCGTAATGGAACCTGCGGGAGGGCGACGGTGCGATCGGCGCGTTGCTTTGATCCCTCTGCATGTTCGCCAGAATATTCTCGGCCTCGAGGATCAACTCCCGATACTTCTTGTCCGCCTCCTTGTCCGCCTCGAGGAGGGCGATCTCGGATGCGAACGTGGTCATGTAAGCGGTACCGGTGGCGTTCAATCGCCGCCTCGCCGCGTTCCCGTTCACGTAGCTCACCTGTTCGAACAAGGAACGAAGAGAAGGGTTATTACGTTGTCCGTCGTCGTGGTATGCCGGTATTCTCTTACCGAGTTGGATCTTCTCTTGTCGACGACCCCGGGGTCACCGATATCGGTCCGCACGGCCAAGGGTCGTTCGTCGCGAGACCTCATCGGCGATAGGTTCTTATTGACGTCGTGCTTTTTACGCCGCATACAAATCGGAGTACCGCCGACGCTTCTGCTACCTAGATTGAAACCCGAGTTCTTCAGCAGCATCCTTTCGACCAGCACTCGATTCAAGTTCGCCGTCTGTTCGTCATCCGTGACGACGTTGGCAACGGTTCCGCCGCCGGATCTGTCCGCGGCGTCTTGAACACGCTTGTCGAGGTTCGACTTGCGACGCTGCGAGATCTTCTTACGTTTCTCGCCCGAAAGGAGCTCGTCGTCCATCGGCTTCTTGTGCCTCGAGGACTGCTTTCTCGCGGCATTTTTCACGCTGACGGTTCTACGACAAAGAAAGCGCTCGAGACACGTTTCCCCTGAAAGCGCGCGAAGACACGGCTCGTATTGTCTTACCTGTGAGGTATCGAGGTGTCGTCTCTGTTTCTGCGTTTCATCAACGATTCCCGCAATCTGCTGGACCGTCTCGCGAGCTCGCCCGTCAACGCGAAATAAGTGCAATGACCGGTATTCGGAAAACGGGCGACGCGATCGAGATCGTCGAGATCGAGGAAGGATCCCTTGTCTATGTAATCCAAGTCGTCGTTGTCGAGACGCTCGTTCTCCTCGCCGACATCCCGAACGGCGTCCACGTCCGAGAGAGACTCTATGTAGTCCTCGCAGTCGGTGGGATCGCTGTCGGACAGAATGTCCGTCTCCTTTTCGTACACGTAACTCTCGTCGAATTTGCCCATCATTTCGTTGAGGGTGATGTCGTCCTCGGACGACCTGCCGCTTCGCGTGATCGACGCTGCGGACGAACCGTCGCTCTCCTTCTCTTTCCCGTTTCCGTTCTCGCTGCTGGCGCTGCCGCTTCGATCGTTGTCATCGTTGCTGCTGTTGTTGTCGCTGCTACTACTGCTGCTACTATCGCGCCGCTGCACCGATAGAGCTATCTTTGGTCGAATTTCCAGGCCCGACGCTATTCTCCAGTTTTGGTTTATTCTGTGGCAAAGAACGACGCTCGGTTAAGTAAGAGATTCGGAGAAGAAGATGACACATCGAGCATACTAACGGGCTTCGTCCGGCGCTGAGACTCTCCTGCTTCAACTCTCTTCGGATTCGCTCCTCCCGCGCGCTACTCGCGTTTACGTCGCTGGCGCTTCCGGAAGACTCCGTCAGTCCCGGCGCCGATCCGCTGCTGCTGTCGTCAAGATTCGGTCTGTATTTGAAGCTGGTGGTACAGGAGCTGGACGAATTGGTCGACAGCCACGGATTGGTACGGATGCGGGAACGTTCGCGGGGCGACTGGGTCGTGGGCGAGCGCAGCAACGGCGGCGGCGGTACGGAGGAACTCGCCGCGGCCAGGTTGCTCCTCGACGAATCGACGGAGAACGATTCGGTTTTTCGATGACATCTCTCGCGTTCGGCCTGCGACTGCGTTCTTTCGTTCCTTGTCCCATCGGTGTTCGCCGACCGATCGATAATCTATTTGTTCGCCAATAACGAGCGTGTTAATTCGCAATGCCCGCGTCGTACCGGAAGCGTCGTCTACGATGAAGTGGAGGAGGAAAAAAAAACTACGAATCGATCGTTGCCCTCCGTTGAGCGATCATTCGCGTACGCCGGACGCGATTCCGATCGTTCGCTGCATATTCCGCGTAGTCGGCGGGCGATCGATCGCGAAATGGTCGCGAGGAACGGAGAGCAACGCGTCGCGATCATGGTACGTGCCTTGCTCTGTGTGCTCCTTCGAAAGCCGTTGGATAGCTTGTGGTCCATGGTCGCGTTCCTCGAGGCGAATGCCGAAGCGCGCGTGGAGGCCGAGAGGTCCGCGTTGTCTTCGAATCCTCCATGCCTGGGTCCAGAAAGCGGAGAAGCGGTCGGCAATTCCGACGTTCCGATCGGTCTCTTGGATCTATTCCCGTTGTTGTTGTTATTGTTGCAATTTCTGATATTGTTATTGTTGTTGTTGTTGATAGCGTTGGCGCTGGTAGCGTTAGCGTGGCTGTGGAAATAATGGGTCCCAGTCCTGATGTTGATGTAATATTCCGGCGGATAGGTGGTCCCCGGCGACGTCCCATCCGTCGAATATCCGGTACTGTAAGCGCTTTCCGGGGAGGAGAGGCTTACGCTACCGGTACCGGCGGAGGTGGCCGAGGAAGCGGAAGTGGTGCCGCATCGGCCGCTATCCCCGTGCAATCGAATTCCGTCGATGCTTTTCGTTAACGAGTCTACCGGGTGCACCTGCGAAGCCAGAGTCACTACGGATCTTTTCTCGTCCTTTCTCGGAGAGAATCGGGAAGAGGACACAAGCGATTCTAGGAGGAGACCGAGAGTACTTACTTGATACAACGCGGGAGACCTATTGGAGCCGTGACTTCGAGGCGAATTGCAATTCGAATCGAGCCCCCCTTTTTCTCCTTTCTTTCGATCTTTCTTCTTTTTCGAACGCACGATATGCGCCTCCATCCACGTGCGCAGTTTCGTTCCGAACATGATGCGTGGCAGCTGGTCCGACTGCTTCGAAGCTTTGAGATTCCTTTGTCGGCCCGATTGCAGCCTTTCTTTACTACGGGGGCAGTGGCGACGACGATAACGGCGGGGAGACCATCTCGCGAACGAACCACGGATCGGACGCGGTTCGCTTGCGAGTCGCGAGCAGCTTCGCTAACGCCTGTCCCTAAGTCCTAAGCCGTCGTCCGTCGTCCGATTAGCGTCGGGAGCGAACGCGTTGCTGCTGCTCGTGCCATTTTTCGAACAAGCAAGCCAGCGGATCTGAAACAGAGTCGGTTGCTCAACGAGTTCATTTGCAACTGCCCATCGGGATTCTGGGAACAACGAACGTGATTAAATCGTCGCGTCGCGGGGTTATCGTTCTCGTGGTAATTCCTTGCGTTACGGGATAACAGAGCCACGGCTTCGCTCGGTCTTTAGCCTTTCCTCGCGTGGCGACTCGTGGGTCCCGGCGAAGTGGGCGGGGGGTGCAAAGTGCAGAGCGCAATCGGCGGACGGTTAACGAGGAGGCGATTAACTCCATTGAGATGCCGCGGCGCGCAGCAACCTCGCGTTCGAAGATAAACTTAATCGATCGCGTCTTCTCGCGGGAGCGGTCAAGTTAGCGTTTACGAGAACGTCCAAGAAGATCGTGACACCTCGTGCCTCTCGCGAGCGTATGGTGTCGCGCTAAGGGAGCACGAATGATAGCGGAAACGGAAGTGGAGCCAGTAGAGTAGAAATAAGCGCGTTTTAGCAAATGCTAATCATAAAGAGGTCTCGATTGAGCACCGCTGGGTTGGTCCATTGCAGGTTGCAGCGGCAGCGGGGCAACGATGATGGTCGTCATGGTAACTCTCCGAGCTTTTGCCCCAGACAACCCTGAACCCTGGGATCTATGGGGTGGTTCGATGGATGCGAGACCGGTGACGAGCTTCGTGGCCCATCGACCGGTTAACGCGGTATCGATTTCTGCGAGGTCCCTTTCTCGCGGTGTTCGCTGAATCGTGACACGTTGCACCCGCTGCACTGCAGCTTTCTCGAAAGATTCCTTTGACGCGTTTGCTTGGACCCGGAACAATTCGTCGGGCAATCTCACGGTTCGAAAGTTGCACGAATCGATGGCACGGCCATGTGCTCTCGGCTCGAACGATTCGGGCTAACGAGGGTCAAGCGTGCGGCGATGCCACCCGATTCGCTTTGGACGATGGCCAAAATTATGTAATTTCACGGCTACGCGGCCGCGAAGAGCCGAAGGAGCCTTAATTAAACATTTCCTTTTCGTGACTCCCTGTGCTTTTTTCCGCCCAAATACATTTATGTAACACGCACGTAAACGAGGGCAATTTGAACGCGTCGGCCTTGACACGCGGATCCGCATCTAAGGGTATTTTGCCTAAGGGACAATGCGATAGTTTCGGTAACCGGCAATCTCGGAATCGATCGGAAATAGGGAGGACGCGACGCGTCCCATCGTAAGTGGTTTCGCGCGACTCGTTGGTGAATTCAAATGAAGCATTATTCGAGATAGGAGCCGAGGGAAATGGCAAAAAGCGTCCCCTTTGCTCCAGTTGCTGACGCACCCTCCCTCGAAACGGCTAATTCGAACCACCTACCCTTCACGAGCATCCTTGTTACCCAAAATAATCCAATTCGCTCATCTGCCCACCCCCTGCCATTCGTAGTGAACAGAGGCGACAAAGGAACGAATGTACCGATGTATATAATAATAGCAAGAGTTTCCTCGAGCAAGCTCGCGTACTGATTCCGGGTAGGAAATCTTAACGCGGTCGCTGATCGACGAAAGGGAACCGGGACGTGGGTGGAACGCTCTTTACCCTGCTGTCCATCGAACGTCATCCCCCATAGATGACGGTCCGCCTCCGCACGGCCGAGATTGCGAAAGGTGATTATCTCGAGCGGGGTTCACGGCCGAGTCGCGAGGATTCCGATTCGTGTACACGATGCTGGCAGTGGAGTAGTGAACAGCCGAGAAACGAAATGGTCTGGGGGTGAAAGGTTACGGGTATACGGAAGCACGACCGCAGTGCGGCCGGCACGCGACACTCGCGACGAACGCTCTTATTTCCCCAACCGTTCCGACGAGACTGAGCGCCGCCACCGCCGCCGTCAACTACGACGCACCCCTTACTGGGCGGACACGTTACAGGGCCGTACTCGAGCAGGGTGTTCATCCCCTACTGCCTGGGTTCTCTCTGTACTCTTTTTCGTCGATGCGACGCGATCCGCCGTCACACGGGGAGCATATATCGACGCGATAGCGACAAAACTATCGAACGGCCACCGTTACCTTGCCCATGCCCCCGAAAGACGTAACGTCGGATCACCCTTATCGCGGTCGAACGACCGGCAACGCGTATCGCGATGCGTCGTCGTCGAACGTCGATCGAGAGTTCCGAATTGATGGAGTTCGACGACCGATACAATCACCGTTTCGCATTCGCTCTAGACTCCCGAGGAGCGAACACTTTCGACAGGAATGTACGAGAAACGTGGATCAGGCTTCCGCGAATGCATCGCGAGAGCTTTGTATCTGTGAACAGTAAATCGATCATCGCGGCTAAAGGAACAAACCGATACATCCCTGCGGCTATGGGGTTCGAGCAGAGCACCCTTCGGAAACGTAGGGTAGACAGATCCGATCGAGAGGGGTCTTTGTAAAAAGGATACGAATACTTTTTCGAATTTACTCTGCGTTCTTGCAGAATTGCCTGCGATAAGGCCATCCGTGACATCTGGACCATCGTTCCCACGCGTTTCCCCAGAAGGAGGGAGCCGTTTACTTCGAAGCGTTGAAACGCATCGATGCTCTCTGGGGACACCGATAATCATCTCTAGCCCCTTTCAACGTTGCTTTCCTTTGTTCATGTATTGTCACGTGCAATCGGGCGAAATGTCTTAAACTAAAGCATCGATAGTACCTTCGGAACGGCTTTTCTGTATCCGAACGAATTCCTACAAATATTGCAGCCGGTGCAAAGAGATAGACACATGTACTATCGATCGCCCTGTCGAGCGAGCACTGGCATGCTAGGGTAAACGACTGATTACTCGTTCCAACCTACGGAAGATACTTGCATACGTGCCGCGTGCCTTTCTCGTTTTCAACTCGGTTGCCTTTGCTCGCGTTCGGCACGTGCCTGCGTTTCCATCCGCTCAACCACTCCGTTTCGTTTAAATGAGCGTCGCGCGAGTGCAATGCATCGTAGAAGACCCCGCGCTACCTTCTTCAGCGGAACGACTGCAACCCTTTAACAGGCTCGCAACCCTTCAGTTGGAGTGCGAGAAGGTCGACCGGTTATACTTCCGCATGGAATTCCCCGCATGCGACTGTTCGTTACGTCGCGTCCCGTCCATGCAGCGGCACAATTCATGAAAAATGTTGCAATAAAACGCCTCCGTGGCGCAATCGGCTAGCGCGTTCGGCTGTTAACCGAAAGGTTGGTGGTTCGAGCCCACCCGGGGGCGGCGAACCTCTTTTGCGGGGATGGGCTATTGAACCCAATATCCAGCATCCGAATAATCGACGTCAGAATCGCGTCGGATTGGTTTTGCCGTCGGCCGCGTCAGATCCGTGTGGTTCATTGTGTTTCTATCGAACAAATGATGAAGAGGTTGTATCTCGCGTTCTTTACTTTTTCTTTTGTTTTAATTTCTTAGCTTCTGTTCGCGGCGATACTGTTGCCTTCAAATTATAAAGTGTAAAGCCGAAAGGGTAGGGTATAGTAGATGTAAGTAATATCGTGAAGCAATATTTTAACTGAACTTTGAAGAAATTGAGGGGGTGGGGGTGCAAAATAATCTTTTCTCGCCCAACGTGGGGCTCGAACCCACGACCCTGAGATTAAGAGTCTCATGCTCTACCGACTGAGCTAGCCGGGCAATTGAGACTATAATCTTCCCGATTCAAAAGATCGAGTAGGAAAGATATAATTGCAATCGAATCGTACTTGATAAAATCCGCCAGCCGGTATCTGCGAACGTTGCTATTCTTCGTAAAACGGTACGCTGCTAGGTTGCATCGAATCCTGAACCCGTGTATCTTATTTACTTGTATTCACAGATGCATTCTTCTCTTTCTTATGTTCAAAGGATGTTAAACGTGCATGGTCGATAAGAAAAGAAAAACAAATGTAAAAAAAACGGGAAATTCCGACGAGGATGGGATTCGAACCCACGCGTGCAGAGCACATTGGATTAGCAGTCCAACGCCTTAACCACTCGGCCACCTCGTCCCTTGCTAAAATATTTTGCCACTACACGCAACACGCTGTGCTCCACGTATTTAGGACGATTCGCAGTTTTGTGAAGTAAGAAGAATATATCATAAGTCGTATAGGATGATCGGTGTGACACGAAAATTACACGAGACGGTTCGCTTGAGGAGGCGAAACGTTTATTTGCTTAAATTGACAGTGCCGGTTGCTAAGAATAGTCCGAAGGGGACGATAGCGTATTCGCCTTCCCGGCAAATGGAAAATGTTTGGCCTAGGGTACACGTATGGGACATACGTATCGCAGAATGAACAGAAAAGGCTGGCCCACGCTGGCAGACTTCCAACATTTATTTATCCCCGCAATAAGACCTGTCTGTCATCGCGGGGCGCAAATTTTTCAAGTGTCGCCGTTCCTCCGTTTTCCGCTATCGACGTGCTGTCTCCGTTGTCCTCCGCGCTGCACACCGAACCGAACGAGGGGTGCATTCGCGGTGAAAGATACATACACGATCGTGTTGCGCGATACGGGTAAAACAACAGTCAGCGAACTACATTTCGCCGGAAGGGCGGAGAAAGAATTGAGAGCAGGGACGACGACGATGGATGTTCCTGTGGAACGGACCGAATATCGTGTCGGGCAGAGAACGGCGTTCAACGATCGCGATCGCCCATCACCAGAAAGCAACGAGAGGGTACTTTTTCCGTGAGACAAGTGGTCTCGTCCAAGGTGCCGAGGTTGGCTCGCAAGAGGACGTCCGCGATTATCTTCTCGGCGATGATACTCTGCCGAGGCATCGACTTTCGTAATTTGCTGGCGACGTAGCGACCAAAGGTATCGAAATCGTCGTCCGCTACGCAGCTGGCGAATCGCCTCGGCGAAAGTTCGCTACTCGGCTCCTTGGGCTGGCGATCTTGATAACCTTCCTGTTGATACTTTCTTCTGAGAGGGTCGATCGACGCGGAGGTCGAGATCCCTCTGGCGTACGAGCCCTCGGTCTCCAAGATAACCGGTTGGAAGGCCGGGCTAGCTTCCGGAGACGGTACAGGCGAGGGCGGCTCGATCTTGTCTACGCCGGTTTGCACGGACTAAAAAGAAAACGTGGCTTCTTAGTTGCGACGATCAACGAGCTAACGTACCGGCGGAACGAACGAGCGAGCAAACGAAAGGACGTGATTTCTACGCGACACATCCGGTGAAAGAGTTTGCGCAGGGAGAACGCTCCCGAGACGTTTCTACGGGCCACTCTGGTAAACGTGTTCCAACTTTCTCCCTGATTTACGCGCAATTTCCTGAATCGTAACCCTTGTCGAGTTTTCGGATCGATAGATGCCCGAGAAGAGAGAGAGAGAGAGAGTCGGTTGAAGGCAAAGAGCCTATCCGGCCTAACGAGTAAATTGTATCGAGGATGCATTATCGAGGATGCGTTCCATTGACGCACGGTCGCGTCGCCTGGATCTCCTAGTCGCCCAACACGCTTTAAACCGTGATGTTTCGAGGACAACTGCTGCCAAACGTTTGCAACTCGCTCGTACGTAGAGGAGGAGGAACGGTGAACAAAAACGGGTGGAAAAGGGAGAAAAGCTGGTGCAGCCTCGGTAAATGGAGGGAAAATTGCCCGGGGTCGTACCATCATCTCCTCTTGACAGAGATCCGGCGAGGCCAAAGTGCTGTTCCCGTCCTCCTCTTCGTTCGGCGAGCTCGCCTCGTTCTGCTCAGCGACGAACTTTAAAATGTCGTAGTACCACAAGGAGGATCTGTATCGTTTCCGCGGGTTCTGCACCATCTTTTGCGAGCTTCGCACCTTTTTATACTCCCTTCTGAACGCGGTTCTCAGCGTGTTGATCTTTCGTATAACGGTCTCCCTGTCCGCGCAAGGATTGACCTCTCTCAGTTTCTGAACGAGGGCTCCGTATGCGCAGTTCCGAAGCAGTCTGTCCTTGTATCCCTTGTACCTGACCTGCCACAAGCAGGGGAAGCTTTGGTACAGCTTGATGAATTCCGTGAGAAAGTCGTGCGAGTATCCGACCAAGTCGGACGTGGACGTGTTCCCACACTTTTGCTCCATGCTTTACGGTTTGCGGTAGAGCTGAACGCGTGCTATGCGATCTTCGTCTCGGACTCTGACCGGAAATTGAAGACGAAGCCGATGGTGGAACGACGTGGCGTGGCGCAGAAACCGACACGTTGGCGACTCGCGATGGAACAACGAGGTATTAAACGGAGGAGTAGGAAGTGGCGAGCGTGAATGGCCACGCTCGACGATCGACTGAGAGACGGCTGGCCACGGTACGCTTCGCGAGTCCACAAGCCGCTCCTCAAACGGACGATCGTCGCCGGTCGCCAGATGTTGGTCGCGTGCACGTCTGCCTTTAGAGGCGCGCAGCAGCGTGTTTGCCCAAACCAACTCGCTACCTGCTCCTCTCCCCTTTCAACCAGTGCACTGCAGTGCAGTGGTTCGATGTCGGGCCTCCGCAACGCGAGCTTTTGGTTGAGAATTTGGCTACGCGATGACCTCGATCGAGAAACGCACTAATTGCCGAACGCGGCGACGAGCTTTCTTCTCTGTCCGGTATTCGAAGGCTTTGGGAGTTTGTTCGGTTGCGGCTCAACTAGAGATTCCCCTCAGCGTTTGACCGCGTTCGTTGAGGTTTGCGCAAACGCGGACCGACGCGTCGCTACTCGATGGCTATTTTTCGACGCATCCAACGGAAGCTACCCCGTTGTTACCCCTTTAGTGTTGCCAACGTGACCACGCACGTTTCTCGAGCTGCTCGAGTAGGACAGTTTATGCATCGCCACGCCTCGGTGCTAGGTGTGTACCACTCTTCCTAACGAAGGCGTTTTGTAAAACCTTCGAAATTCCATCGTCGATGGGTCACAGCTTGTAGAGCATTGAAATTGCGAAACTTTGGTGGCAAATGCGTCCGTAGCTTGGGAGAGGATAGCGAGTTACGCGCGAACCTTCACGCCTTATAAGGTAGAAGAGACTCATTGGTTTGGAGCACGATCGTCCCGATCGATACCGGTGATTTCGTTTTAACGTCGCTGAACAAGCGAACCATAGATAACAAGCAACCGAGCCCTGCTTCTTCCCATCTCCTACTTTTTTTCAAAACGCCCCTCGAACAAGAAACTGACCGAGATTTCTTCGATATAACGTATACTCACTTTGCCGGCCGCTGTCACGGACGCGTGACTTCTTTCCGCCAACAGTGATGCTTCATTTTGATGTTTGTATAGATAGACATATTGTTGCAGACGAACAATTGACGAACAGGGAACCCTGCTTTCAATTGTAACAATTATCTTAATGCCCTTTATAATAATAATTATGTTGTAACTACTTACGTTACGAACGACTGCGCGAATCTCGCCGACGGCGAGCAGTACAATCCCCGTGAATCTTGCCGACGGCGAGCAGAGGAATCCGCGTGAATCTTGCCGACGGCGAGCAGAGGAATCCGCGAAAATCTCGCCGACGGCGAGCAGTGGATTCCGCGTGAATCTTGCCGACGGCGAGCAGTGGAATCGGCGTGAATTTCGCCGACAGCGAGCAGTGGAATCTATGTACGTGAATCTTGCCGACGGCGAGCAGTGGGATCGGCGTGAATTTCGCCGACGGCGAGCGGTGGAATCGGCGTGAATTTCGCCGACGGCGAACAGTGGGATCCGCGTGCATTTCGCCGACGGCAAGCAGTGGAATCCGTGTGAATCTCGCCGACGGCAGCGTAACGGCGGTTCGATAAATGTGCGGTCGGCAAAGTGTTAAAAAGGCAGCGTTCCAGGTGACACTCCAACCAGATCGTGCGTTTGCCGTTTAATAGTAGTTCGAGCGAAAATGAAAGGAACGCGAATGAACAAAGGGCAGCAAGAAAGAAGCGCGAGGGGAGGACCTTTGTCGGAACATGGAAAAAGATACACCTTCGCCTGTCGCAGCGCGTTGTCCGTATGTAATCGAGAACGGAGCATTGCACTTTCGAGTGCATACGAAAGGTGAGAGTCGGTAGTCGCGCACGGGTCACCTGGCGCCAATACGAACATTTTTCAGATAGCATGCAAACGCGTTCGCTTCACGCGAAAGGACAGCTAAAGCCGTGCTGATGCTTTTTACCGCGATTCCGCACGGTCATAAAAGTAGACGATCCAGATACTGCGCGCTGTCTCGAGTCTATAATTGCCTCGATCGATCCATAACAGCGAAACGTGACGATTGCTAGTGTCGTAAGGATCGCGTCGATCGTGTTAATTGTAGCAAACGCGACGCCGGTGTCGCCTCTTTTAAGATCGCTCGACGCATTTGCTGTCTCGTTAATCTCCGTGTTCGAGATCGCTTTCTTTGCGTCGTTAACAAGCTCACCGTTTCATTCTTACCCGTCGATCAAGTAAATCGATCCGACAGCATTATCTCTTCTACAAAATCCCCCGCGTCCCACATTTAGGAAATCGTCACGAATACCTTAGCTGGCTTGCACATTCGCCTTCCGTGGCAAATTCGTTTGGTAGCGCCTACCGCAAAATGTAGTCGCGCTCGCACGCGCGAATAGGTAATCGCTTGCAACTCACCACCGCACCGATTCGACCGCTAGCTAAACTCTCACTGCGGCTCGCGATGTCGAAGGCCCGGCTCGGCCGCATACATGTGTCGCTTCGTTCCACTTGCAGCCATCCATTCTCTCGCTTTCGCGTGCACCTTTATTCCGACTCCGGCGACTCGCGTTGACGAGCCGAGTCCTACCTGATCTGCTCCTGGCTGGCTTGGCCGAGCTAGTTTCAGCTGGGGTTGGGATGAAGCGGAAACATCGTAGGGAACTAGAGACTAGACGTTGCGTTCACAGTTTATCGGCAGAATTAAAAACAGACAGGAAACGTCGTGAAAAAAGAGGGAAATAAACGCTGAAGATAGGGAAGGATGCAGAGATAGAAATGAGAGAAGGGAGTAGTGGAGTAAAAGGCAAAGAGGACGATGCTAATCCTCTTTGGGTGGAAGAACCGAGTGGCTCCGTTGAGCAGGAAACAACGTAGACTTTCGAGCAACCTATTCAACCAGTGCAATATGCCGTGCAAACGGGGCATCCCGTCTAGACGACGCGGCTTTCCCACCGCAGCGAAAAGTTCCCTCGTTATTTCGCGAATCTCCATGGAAAACTTGCCAAACGATACGTACAGAGGAGCGGCAGCATTGTGACTGCGAGATAAGCAATCAAATTTCAAGCACAGATCCTTTCGTTCCGTACAGTTATGGTTCTCCTTCGTCCTCCTATTATTGTAGCTATGAACGGAAGCGAGAATAGCCAGAACCGTTCCTCCTTACTTCCCCGGTAGACGTAATACCATTTAACCGTAACGAGGTCCGCTTAACAGCCTGGTTTAATTAAATCGGAATACAACAATCGCCTGCCAGTCGTTTGTTCGATGTCTAATAACAACGATCAACGGAGAAACTGGTGCAAACTCGATTCGAACGACTCTATCTCGGGGTAGGCACATGCTGTACAATACCGTGTGTAATGTATAGAACAACCGCGAATTCTATGATGCTGCTACGACATTGGTTGAATGCGCATGCTGACGGACGTATTCTGTACGCTGAAATAGATCCTTCAATTGTGTATCCGATATTACGTGTGCGCTGAACGTGGCGCAGCCTGTTCTATAGAATCGCGCACCTCTACGAAACTGATACATCTTTCCAGCCGAAGAATCACGCGAAATGCACGAAAGGGAATAGCAAATGGTCCTACGTATAAATCGAGCACAGACAGAACTGGATTCACTTTAGCAAAAATGATAATAACTGATTGAAAATGATTAAAAACATAATATGTGGCTCTCTATTTACCTTGAAGAATGGAAAAGAATCGCGCCAGGTCGCATGCTTCTCATCTTGAAAATAGTCGCGGGCGACAAGGTTCTGGAAAAATATCATCGTTTATTTTCTATTAATAAAATTAACTTTCTTACATCTTAGAAAGTAGATAGATTAAATTAACCGAGGAAAGTATCGTCGCCCGATCCGTCGGTCGTGCAATTCTGACCCCTTGCTACCGCGACTCCGCTACTGCTGCTCCCGTTCCCATTTGCATTGCGACCAGGACCTGGATCGGGTCCGGGGCCGGTTCCGGTACCATCGTCGCTGCTGTCCTCCGGGCCCGCTCCACTGACGTGTCCCGTTCTCGGAGGTTTTACATCCTGCAGAACATCGTACGTTCGATTCTGCATGTTGATCTCGTGATATACGAGCTCCTGGATCTTCAGCCGGACAAACATTTGTCTATCGAGTGGTAGGCTCTTCAGAGGATTCCGGACGCTCATGAGGAAGTGATAAGTATCGTCTTCCTCCTCTTGCGGCAGACTCAGCCTCTTCTGCAGCGCTTCGAATCTCTTCCGATCCATTTCAGAATAATCGTTGTCCATCGCGTCTATCAAAGTTCTCTTTCTACCGATTTTGTTCATTTTAGGCGGCGGCATAACTTGATGCAGGCCATCCTCGTTCGAGAGCAGGGATTGACAAGAATCGCCGTCGAGATCGTCGAATCGAGCTTCCTCGTGCCCCTCTAGAATGTCGATCTGCGGCTCGATCTGAGTCTCGTCCGGGGACGATCGAAGGGCCGCCGAGCAGTTCTGCGAAAGGGCGCACCCGATCACCCTCGAGTTCATTTGGTCTCGCAGGAAGAATAAACTCCTGAACCAAACCCATTTCGAGTCGTGTTCGTTGCCGCCGCCGTCGCATTTTCCTCGATAAGTTTTCTTTAATTCGTTGCGGAAATTGTCTCGCAAGTGCTTCCACTTGGATTTCGCGACTTCCGCTGGAAAGGAACATCGTTCGTTAACTTTTTCATATCGGGGAGAGTATCCGAAGGTATATGCACATACGTAGAGAAGCCAGTGGGAGAGAAGCATAAGGGAGGGAGACGCAGGCGCGTGTGGACGAGACGGAAAGGAGCGGGAAGAGGAGAGGAGCGCGAGGTGCATACTCACTGGAGACCTCGCAAGCCCTCGCGATCTCTCGCCACATCTTTAGAATGACGTCGCGGTTGTGATAGTTGACATTCTTCTGGTCCCAGATCGCCGGCCTGGCATGTACCTCGGCGATCAGTCTCTGGAGATCCATCGTCATCGCGTTCCTACGCGCGGTCGCGTTGCATCTCCTGGACGATCGTTTGCCGACGGGTCGACGGTTGAGAAGCGTGTTGCCGGAATCGAGGGAGGAGGCAGCCGCGCGCGAGCCGCTTCCTCCGCTGCTTGCGTTTCGCTGACAATGAGACTCCTTGGTGCGCGGTAGCCGATTTTTCGCCTGCCTGTTCGTTCTTTCCTCGCCCGAAAGCAGCCCTCCTCCCGACGGCTGCTCTTCCCCGATCGTGTCAACTCCGTCGGGCGTTCCACCGACGGAAGCCGAGGCACCGCTACCGCCGACGGGATCGTCCTCGTCCTCGACGTTACTGTTTCGCAGTTGCTGCCGTCTCCTCTTCTTCCTCTTGCGCCTGGCGACGCGAGTGCCGCCGGCCGAGGAGGAGCTCGCGAAGCCGAGCCGAGCGGAGGATCGCAGGCGAGACGAGTCCAGGGCCTTTTCCTCCTCGACTCGTGCACGCGTGCCGCCGTCCATACACGGCCGGTACACGCGCGCGTCCGCCCGCAAACACGGGCTACCGTTTCAACAACAACAAAAAAAAAGACAAAACAAGTTCGATGGGGATAGGAGTTGCTCCGACTGAACGGCAGCGGTCGATTACTAAACACGCGCGCGCGCGTTCCCGCTCGTACTCGCCGCGCCGATCCGCCTGGCTGCCCAGCGTTCGCTAACCAGGATTACCCCTGCGAAATCAAGCCCGAACCTTCCTTTAGTTTTCGCTACGGTTTCAGCTTCGGCTCCGGTTTCGATTACGCTCGAGCTCGTTCTCGGCTCCGCTCGGCCCGTCGCGTCACGACAACCGCTCGTTACCCGCCGTCGCTTCGCGCGCCACCGCTTGCGATCTCTATTCGAGCTGTCGAGAATCTAGAAAAAATACCTCTCTCTTCTTTCCTCAATGACTTTTTGCCTAACTACAACGATACAGTTCCCTCAGGCTCGAACTCTGTTTACCACTCGCGTGTCCACCGATTCCATCTATTCAACTTACAGCACGATTCTATCATTTTAACCCTTTTACCGCGTCATTTATCCTCCTACCTTACCCGTGCTAACGCGATCTGTGCGTTTGCTTCGTTACGACGTTTCATCTCGTCCGTGGTTCCGCTCGCTTCCTCTTCGACGTGTTCATTGTTCCGTTCGAACGCGATCGGAAATGTCCCGAGTCGAAGCCATTCGCGTTAACGTGTCAATCCCGATGCGTATTAGCTGATAATACCTTTATGGCTAGCTCGGTATCCGATCGATTGTTGAACCGAAAGCCTGTTTGACAGTTGCTCGGATCGGAGCATGCATTTGCCACTAAACAGAAGTCCTAGTCCTGCGCTTTCGGTTCGGCCTTTCTCGCTCCGGCTCGGCCCGGCTTGGCTCGGCTCGGCCTGGCTCGGCCCGCCTCGGCTTCGCATTGACGCGACGATCCCTTCGCTTCTATCTCGCGGACAACACCCGCTTTGACATCGTAAAGCGCGCGATTCTTCGACTTTGGTCCGCTCAGTCTCAACCGATTCGATGCGATAGCGTTTCTTTTCTTCTTTCTTTTTTTGTAATATTGCAAGTGATTGAAATTCTTCTAAAAAACATGCCCCGAAAAGACTAGAAAAACCCTGTATTATATTTTATTTCCCTGATGTCGATTACAGAAGCAGTCGTTTTTTTTTTAATCCTGTACATCAAACGAGGCGAGGAACCAAAAGGTCTTGGACATAATCGAAAATATCTTTGTTCTCCTGTATGTCAGGATGCGGAATCCTTGCATTAAGGTTGTCCACTATGTGCTGCAATATCCTAATGCCTTCTTCCTGCACCGCAAATGTAATGCTTTGACGAAATACCATGGTAATGCCTTTGATCGCCGCGTTCAAGATAGGATCTATAATATGCCCCACAAACTTTACATCCAATGATCTGCAAAGGAAACAGAAAATGAGTTTGGCTCGACTCCTAACGGCTACTGTGAATGTAATCGATTTACGACGATTTATGCAATGGTAATTACTTGATGCGAACGATCTCGATCGAAGACACGCTGATTTTGTAAGAGTTCTTCATGTCCATCGCTATAACTACTCGTAGCTCCATATCTTTCACACGGCCGTGAATGTCTCCTTCTCTAGTGATCAATGCACCTTTGAGGCGGTACTCGTAATTCGCCTAAACATTCCCAAAAATTATGTTCGTTTCGTCAGGTTATACTTTCCGGCA
Source organism: Holcopasites calliopsidis (assembly GCA_023838395.1). Lineage (NCBI taxonomy): Eukaryota > Metazoa > Arthropoda > Insecta > Hymenoptera > Apidae > Holcopasites > Holcopasites calliopsidis. The sequence continues at coordinate 2,281,283 of JALHAQ010000011.1, forward strand.
CTTATACGGTTCATTTAACATCTTACGTCGATTACGTTGAATCCAACGATCACGTCCAGCAACAGAGTTTTGTCCTCGTAGGTCAAGATTGCGTCCCCCGTCCTTATGACATCAGACAGCCCTTGAAGCCAACCGTTGATCATGTTGAAAGTTCTGCCCTGTACTATTACGCCGGGCTGTGGAAAATGTTACACGGGTCATTAGCGGACGTGCAAGGGAGTCTGTAATGAAACGAATCAACCGCATAAATACCACGTCGTTGCAAATATCCTCCAATTTCATAGGGTCCAATCCGTCCTTGATAATGAATTTTCGAATCGCGGGTAACATTAAGTCGAACATCCTGTTAATATTCGACGAAACTCTATCGGAAGAAGCTCCATCATTCACCCTGTACCGTAGAAAACACGTATGTAGCTGGCGACCAGAGAAATCTCTAAAGCAAGACTTCTGCCAAGATTTTTATTACGCAAAGTACGTTGCATGGCATACAGATCGGATTTTCCTTGGAAGATTCATCTCTTTCATTGAGAATGGAACGCAAAAACTTACGTAAGATCGATGGGGCTGGCTAAGCCAACGGTGAGCATAGCGGAAAGGAAAACCAGAGAGAAGAGTTGTCGAAGTTGTGCCTCCATGATGCTACGATACAGTTGAACGGAGATTCCTTACAATCTGACTACCGTTTACCTGCGCCCGCTTTTTTATCGAAAAGACGTTGAATTATCTGGACGCATCTTATCTGAATTTCGTATGTTTCGATGCTATCTTTTCTACCGTCAAGTACCGATGTAACGAGTTAAGTCGACCGATGGACCGATGGTCTGAAAATAAACTAGTAGCCACTTGCGAATTCAATTCTTATAAATTTCTGACAGAAGGACGACAAGGAAGACATTAACGTAGATTACGGTGCCGTCGCGAAGGAGATTTAAGGGAAAGCAAACAAATGCAGGGAGCATGGTATAAAACTGCGGCTAAAAATGCTGCGGCTGTTGTAGTCGCAAATTGGAATAGGCCATCAAGCGTTATACCCCTTTGACTATAAGTGGGTAATCACGTTCCAATTTCGATAGATATTGCTACGCCCGAAGGAAGACGAGTAGGTAGACTCAACGCAGTTTCCGCGCCGGTGAAAATAGGATCGACTGGAATGAAGATCTCTGATTTTTTTAAGGAAGCAACTCGCTGCAAAAAGAAACGTGGAAGATTTCTCGCTTTACTTTTTTTCTTTTTTGTATTGCATATCATATGGCAGACAAACAATTGCTGTAGCGATACGTGCCGTGTCGACGATTATCAATAATTAGCAACCTGTTATAAATATCACGAGCAGATGTATCTGATTGCTTGTTATGCTTATTTTAAGGAGAACACTTTGAAGTCCATGGAGGGCAAAGTCGGCCCGCGATAAAGTCCTTGATCTTTTCGTACTCGTCCAAATTTATAAAAAAATAAGCAAGTTTCTGTAGAGAGCCCCGCCCGTGGCCCCGATACGATAAAGAAATGTAAGTTAAGAAATCGCAAGTGCGATGCGACCGATTCAGCCTATGACGACTCCGTATCCGCCAAGTTCAATGCCATGGGTCATGAGGGAGGTGAGCAAAATTAGCATACGTAGGGTCGATGAAGAGCGGACGTGTAAAATGCATATCCAGGTGACGCAAACATGGAACTTGGTCAGGAATATACATAAGTACACCTACGATTGAAAAAGTAAGCGGAAAAACGGTATACTGTACAGAAGAAGAACGTAGACTCGAACCGAGTCGTGCACGCTCGACAAGTGGATCAAATCAACGATATTATCGACGCGAACGAGTGACATACGCTACGTGGTGCCGCCGCGACGCCTTTTATGTCGCGCACAGCCAGCCGCGATTATTATGCTGCTTCCTATTTGCTCATTTGATTCGTCGCGACGCCCAAAGAAACACGGGCGCCCGAATAATACAAACAGCTATTTCTGTTCTTGCGCTGGTTTTATTCTATTAGGGGGCCCAAATACAAATGACTGGTTCAAGCAAACCAGGGGTCTTCAACCTTCCACAGCCTTTGGAACCCTTCTAGTTTATAATATTCATCGAAGAACCTTAAATTTAGATAACAATTTAAGACAGTAGTTTTCAAACTTTGGTTATCTACTCGAGTTATACTTAAACATTCTTTTACGTATCATGAAAAACCGTGGGGATGGACTACAGGTTGAAGAACCTTGAAGTAAAACATTAACGCGGTTTACACGTGTATGTTGTAAAAGGGTACAACTAGCAAAGGCAAATACGTGGGCAATGCGATTCACAAGCAAATTTCACTTAGTTGCATACGTCCTATTATACTGATATCGTTAATTACATGGATAGCAGCCAAGGTTTGCCTGCTAGTTCCGCGAGCAACGGATTGCATTATCACGTTCACGGCCGCTCGAACAGTCGGGCTTTGTTTCTTTCTCAGAGGCTAGCTAACAGCTTTTTTCTTTTTAAATGCATATACAATTTGTTTATTCGTAGAGTTGTTGTTGAAAGCATCAGGTGTGTTGATTATTCAGCGCTGGCAGCGAGTGCGTTGCGTTGCGCCAAACCGAAAACGTATGCCTTTTAACGAGATGAACGAATATCACGATATTACGCAACAACACGAGGCTTATCGGATCGAACGCCGCGTTTTAGTGTCATCAGGCGTATTTCATATTTGGAATTCGGGGAAAATACGTATATCTCGCGACGAGCAGACTTAAAATTCTCTCCGACGATGAAATCGCTAACTACTTTCTGCTTCGTTTATTATTCCGCTATTTTGGCATCAGCTTTGACTCGGGCGTAAGTCCATTACTCTTGCAGCAATTTCTTCTGAACCAGCGAAAGAGGTCAACCAGAAGTTGGTTTGTTTTTTCAGTACGAAAATGCGCGTTCGCACGCTCGCGTCGCGTATCAGCGCCGATGGGCCAACTTGGCTCGGTCCGATAGTAAACAGCTGTAGAAGGTTGCGCAAACAAGAGCAATGATTCATTTTTTCCTATAATTGTCCATCGCCGGACGTTGTTTGTCGACCTACGCAAATACACGACGTTGTTTTTCATTCTCCTCGTGACGAACGTTCCATTCTTGCGGAGCGTCGAAAAAAATAAGCGCGACACGTGGTATCGTTAAACAGGAAAGGGAGAACGGGGAAGCGAGAGAGAAGGTTCGTCGAACGCGTTTCTCTTGACCAGCGCGGGGGAACGTCTTTCGCATAAGCTTCGTTTAGTTAACTACATTCGACGGCTATGCAGACGAGTCGATTGATCTGGGTCAACGACCCAGCGGGGTAATCGTGCTTCGAAAAAGGCAAAAGGAGGCTCGACGCACTGGCGCGAGCCTCGCCGACCAATCGGAAAATGTTTTCCCCTTACGAAAAATGTGTGGCATTCTTGTTTCCTCCTCTGCCGTCCCGCCTCAGCTTTCGTGTTTACCAAAGTTTTGCGCGCTATGGCCGTACCGCGCTTCGTACGCATCACGAATAGATGGGAGAGAGACCGCGTATATTAGGCGAAGTGATATCGTGACAGGAGATTCTTCAGGTCGCCGGCTCGCAGATTAACAGGAGCGATTACGACAAGTGCTTCTTGGCGAGAGCTTGCCTTCGTTCTTACCGTCGCCTTGCCTCGCCGTTTCACCGTGTTCGCGTAATCGTCCCGAGTGAACACACGGCGAGAAAGTGAATATCCCCGTGACCTAGAGTCGACTCTCCCGAGCGTTCAACCTGTTACAGCACGATATTCTCAAAGCATTTCGAACGCCGATAGTGTCCATGTGCAACCGGGGTGAACACGTTTCCGGATAGGTGAGAGAAAGCAGCTGTCTCGATCGTCTTCGAGTTCGCGAATCATCGCGAATAATCGGATAAGGGGAAACCCGAGGAACCGCGTGGAAGTTGACGTTTGATATTGAAGCGCGGCGATAGTCATGACCGGGTTTATACCGTGACCAGTCGCGACGTACATTTCAGTATACACAGTTGTGCGAGAGGAAAAGTCGCGTTGCATAATACGTTTGCTTTGCGTTTACCGCGTTGCTGCAGTGTTTGGCAGTGGTAAGTTTTCATTCGGTCGGCCCTGCTATTTTAAACGAACGTTGTAGCCCGATCAAAGATCAAGGACGCGCACCGGATTCTTCGTGACGAGCAGCGTTAATCTCGTTCGCAATTTTCCGTCTGTTAGTAATTCTTCGACTCGTAACCGCGAGCCGATGAGAACCGATGATCAATCAACTTGTGATTCACAACGATGACAATTCATTCCTGAACCGCGACTCGTGCAACGTCCGCTAGCCGTTCTTTTCCTTTGATAGTATAACGACTAGTACGCGGCCTAACGCGAATCCGCTTGAATGAACGAGCCGCAAGGGGGGCAGGTGCCTGTACTCGCGTTAAGAATCATTCATCGCCGCGCGGCATACGTATCGTTAGAAAAAATTCGAACTATCGAGAAATCATTGCGCACCGTAACTGCATCGCTTGGAATCACTCGTTCCAGCAGGCATAGATAGTAACCATACGCGCGTATCTGGCATTCGCGAGCAGAATATTACTTTCGCTCACCGATTCTACGTGTCAGGTTTACGATACACGTGAGGTTTATTTTCCCTGCTAGTCGAGCGAAGCGCAATTACACGTCAAACCGTTAACATTGCGTAAGTGCGCAATAATCGGTCAGACTGTATCAGAAGTCAAACTGGATTTACAACCAATCCTTCTTCACCGCAGAGGGAGAGAGTGGAGAAATACCTTGAGCGCGACCGTTGATCGAAGGCTTCGGAACCAGGAGAAAAGGTTTTAAAAGCATTCTCTTCACCTTGGCTCGTGCGTCTCTCGATTTTGGCAAACAGTCGAATGCCGAACAACTCGTCTATGAATGGAACGAACGTTCGACCAACGACTCGTGATTTCTCGCGGCCCTGAACGCGACAACGCATCCCAATAATCGGTTTGTTTCCGGAAAACGTTGCTTCCCTTTTTATACAACCCTCAAACTTACGCGCGATCAGAAGGCTAGTTTCCGTCAACGATTCGAGCCCCACATCTACTAGCAGCATCATTTAGCCGTGTCGTTTCGCGTAAAAATTTCCGACAATTTCAGAAAAGTGCTCGTTCTATTATTGAGTCTCTTGAAATTCGTCCAACTGTCAGTATTATTATTGATTGCGACTGGGCGATGGTTTACGTGCCGAGAACCGCCGTATCGTGTCTAGTTGCGCAAGGTCTGGTAGTTTCATTCCATACACATCTTATTTTCTCGAAAACTCCAAGACAATTACTGTGTCCATCTTTTCACGATTTATTTTTCAAACCGCGCGAGAATGTTTGAAACGTTAGATTGCTCGGAGTTGTCGGTGACCAAGAATGCGATATAGGTTCAACAGGTAATATTACCTCGCTCGCAGGCCATTAAAGCAAAAAGATTCGTGGCAATACCTTTATTAATTTCTTGCCCCGAGGTAAACACTGCGTCAGTTATGTAACATTATTTTCCCTTCCACGCCACCCGTGTTTATACGATTTCTCTTTTGCGAACCGCTCGCTTCTCGATTCAAGGATTTTCTCAGTCATTACGGTTTCAGTTTTAGAAGCGCCTCCATTAACGCTGAATAAAATCATTAGTTTCGGTGCGTCTGACACGAATATTAAGATATTCTCTTTATTTCAGATTCTGAGCTGGATTCAAAGAACCCGGCAAGCAGCGGTTCACTATCACGTGGCCTCGTATCATATTGACCGATGAGATTCCGAGCTTTGATTGGTCAAGGCGGAACCACGTGATCGGTTCTAACGTCAACTACCGTCTGCTGGCAGTCGTGCGGATTTTGTACCAAACCATACGCGAGAACAAAGGATTCGCGTTTCGATCGAATCGAGTCGGTCCGTTCTGTTGAATGGTTTTAGTTCGTCTTTAATGTCGATCGTCTAATCGGTTCATCGTTGGCTTTAGTGCGCGTTACGTGTCGCATACATGTCGTAGATCTACGTCCAGGGTATTTGCCCGGCTTCGAAACCTTGACAGTTCTCCGCTGCTCAAAAGTGTCCGCTTTATCGCGCAGCCGTTAAAACTCGTTTCGAACACAGTTCTGTGGCAGTCCTTCGTTCGTTCCGACACGAGCCAACGAGTTCCCTATAATTCAATATGAGTGTCACAGTTGAAGAGCAATCGCCAAATGTGGTTAAGTGAATTTTCAAATTCAACGGCAACCGGACTTTGCGTTTCTCGCTCCAAGAGGTCTTTAAACGGACACGTCCCCTTTGTGTATCTCGATACGCACGCACCGCTATAACGCGGTTCAACTTGTCCCGAGTATCTAATTTCTGGCTGATTCCGATATACGCGCCAGTTTAAAATGTACAGTATGAACTACATTGGGAAGTTCATAAGCAACTTTCGGGTTTTCTACAATGAGATCAACGCGGCGACGCTCACCGGCGCTATCGATGTCATCGTCGTCGAACAACCGGACGGCTCGTTTACTTGCTCACCGTTCCACGTTCGTTTTGGGAAACTCGGTGTACTCCGTTCCAGAGAAAAAGTGGTAAGCTGTTGTCCCTTTCTATGTAATCAGTTCTAAGCACGTGCAGTTCCTTGAAAGGAAATTTTAAAATTTTTACTATCGCTATTTTTTGCGCTTAACAGGTGGATATAGAGATAAATGGAGAACCCAGGCAAATTCATATGAAACTAGGTGATTCGGGTGAAGCATTTTTCGTCGAAGAAGTTAGCTCCGATGGATCTCCAACGGACAGCGAAATTCCTCCTCATCTGGCTTGTTCTCCGATTCCCGAAGATAATTGTTTCCCATCATCTAGATTCAACATTCTATCCGTCCTTCCACCCGAGCAGAGGGACAAGATTCTCGTTGACTCTATTTTGTCTATCGAGCAAGAGAAGTGGGAACAAATGTCCGCTTTGCCTCCAGATCAAAGAGAACAGTTTTTAATCGATCAATTCTCCGATCTTCCGGCAGAGCACCGAGCGAAATGGCTTCAGATCGCTTCTTTAACATCCGAGGAAAGGGAGGACATGTTCAAAGAAAGCTATACCAATATTTCTACTATGCAAAAACAGCAGTTAATTCGCGAACAATATTCTGCTTTGAAAACTGAAGATAAAGAACGCTTGTTCAAAGAAAATTTCCCTGAATTGCCTATGGAACAGAGGCAGAAGTTTGAGAAAGCTCTGCTAAGCGATTGGAAGGAAAAGGAGGGAGACAAAAGAGACAGCTCAAAGGGTGAGGAGGAAATCTTTGATATGGATGGGATTAACGACGACGAAACATGTCCTACCGCGTCGACCCCGAAATCTTTCATAGCAGTAACTTCGTGCGAGAGAATCCGTAAAATTAGCGTAGTTAAGAACGATTTCAGACCGATTACGGAGGATGTGCAAAGTAGTAGCAAGGAGAAATCGAGCGACGAATCCAACGCATCGATAATTAAGAAAAATTCAAGGGACGAAAACATCGAGGAGAATAAGATCAACTCGAATTCAGCAAAGAGAAAAAGAAAGAGGAGGAGCATTATGAAGAAGAAGGGTTCTCAAAGAAAGACTAGCAACGGCAGCAGTAGTCAAACAGAGATGAGCGAAAACGATGGAACCATTCCGGATGAGTCTCTGAGCGAATCTGTAAGTATCAACATTTGACGGAAAATTTGGCTGGCTATTGTTTATCGCAAGTTTATTAATCGTTTATTAATTGCTCGAAGATGTTGAAGGAATCGAACTCGATTGCCGAGCTGGAGCAAAAGAACGCTTCCGCCGAGCCTCTTGTCACGACGCAAGAAGCAACGGAAAAACGTCCTGAAATGGATTTTCATTTCTTCAGCGATACCGAAGTTACAAAGTAGGTTCCGCACGAACACGTTTGAAAGAATGTGCACGTGTACGTACATGTAAAATTAATATTTGTTCTCCTCTGTCGTCATCGTGTAAAATAGGAATCAGGATTCTAGGCCGTGTTCACCTGTTCAGTCTGACACGGAGTTTGAAATGCGTAAAATAACGCAGGAAGATACGGAACAGGAGGGCGATAAAAGTCATCAACAGAGCTGGAGATGGGGTGAACTGCCGAGCTTACCGCTAGATTCGACCCACGTGCCCCATAGAAATTCCTTACATTCAGCGAACGCCGCTAATCAGCCAAGCAACAGTTAGTAGATAAACCAAAGATATTTCTATGCGTTGATACATGCACTTATAAGTAAGGTCGCGCTTCGAATTCCTGTACGCTATCTGTTACCACCGCGTAAACTATTGTTTTAAAAATAGCGGAGGCACACCGGTCTATGCTCAGTGGTATGTTCTCCTTTATGAAGAAAACTTCTCGCGTGAGACATAATCCAGAGTCCGAAGGAATTTATCTGAGCGATCTTAACGCGGACGAATTGGATCCAGAAGTTGCTGCCCTCTATTTCCCATCCTCTCATAGAGGTCCAGCAGTGGTTAAAGGTAGCCCCAGTTGTGTCAATAAGTGTCAACGTCGTCGACAAATCTCTTTGCTTAGTTAAAATCAACACCTCGATGGATACAGGAAAATATTATGTCTCTTATGCGGAGTATCTACAACGGGCGTAATTGAGTAACATGTTTTTAGATGAGAAAGGACTGGACGAGGAGGACACCGAATCTGGTAACGGGCCAAGTTTGCCGCAAAGTCCCAATAGCGTCGAAGGTGCTATCGGAGGGCCGAAATCTTTAGACAGTGATTTCGAGGAGTCAAAGCATCATCCTATGTTTGAGAACAGCATGGATATTACTTTATCCTTGTGTGGTGGTTTAGATTCCGAAACCGGCCCGTCCAAAGAGGCTTTCCGTCAAAATTTGCTGCATTTTGAGGATATATGTTCAGATCCGAAATTGTACGAGAATCCGAATTTAGTTGTCAAAATTAATGGTAAATTCTATAATTGGGCTACCGCTTGTCCCATTGTAATGACGTACACTGTGTTCCAAAGACATTTACCACAAAATACAATTGAGAATTTGTACGCGCAATGCATGCCATTGCCGATGCACGAAGAAAAGAAGCAAGAGAACAGTGGCAAAGCCGAAAGCCGTAGTGGTTACAGCTCATGGTTTTCGTGGAGACGCTCCACACAGCCACCTAAAAAATCTGAAGAGCTTAGTCAAATCGATGGACCTACCACACCATCTTCAGAACAATTGATAGAATCGAAAGAAGTTACTACGGTCGATGAAGCTTTCAACAGAGAAGCCAAGCCCGAGCAGAACATCGAGCCAATGAGAATTCCGGATCGTGTAGAGCAGTGTGAAAAGCTGGCAGAAGACACGGCAAAGATTGAGAAAAATCGCGAAGGGGAAGGCGAGGGTTACAGCGGTAGCGAAGATTCAGACAGTAATCAAAACGAGTCGCAAGGAATCAAAATACCGAAGGAAAGAAGATCGTATTATGAATCTACTGAGAAATACCGAAAAACCTTGAGATTATCGTCTACACAAATTGTACGTCATATTTAGTATTTGTAACAAAATTGTTCTCATCGATAAACGTGATAACATTTTTTTTTGTATCCGTTGCTTTGTTGCAGGCAAGTCTCAACTTGAAGGACGGAGCTAATGAAGTTGTTTTCAGCGTAACTACAGCTTATCAAGGAACGACTCGTTGTAAATGCCATATTTACAAGTGGCGGTGGGATGACAAAATTGTTATCTCTGACATAGACGGAACTATTACGAAATCCGATGTGTTGGGTCACATTTTACCAATTGTTGGCAAAGACTGGGCTCAATCGGGTGTTGCTCAATTATTCACGAAAATTAAAAACAATGGGTACAAATTATTGTATCTTTCCGCAAGAGCCATTGGCCAGGCCAAAGTTACGAGGGAGTATTTGAAGAGTATCAGACAGGGAGATTTATCGCTTCCTGATGGACCGTTGCTTCTAAATCCAACCAGCTTAATCTCGGCGTTTCACCGAGAAGTCATAGAAAAGAAACCTGAGGAATTCAAGATATCCTGCCTTAGCGATATCCAAGCTTTATTCCCGGAAGGTTCCAAACCTTTCTATGCTGGTTACGGAAACCGAATTAACGTAAATATTTCGTTTGTAAAAAATACTTGCTCACTGTGTGCGCAGTATTAATCATTTGTTTCTTCTGTCTCTTTTCATTAGGACGTTTGGGCGTACCGAGCCGTAGGAATTCCGACAATGCGTATATTTACGATAAACCACAGGGGTGAATTGAAGCATGAATTGACGAAGACATTCCAATCTTCGTAAGTACCTATACATGTACTTGTACACTCGTGTTGTCTGTTGGTGACTCGTAGTCTTTTAGTACCATCCGATAGGAAAAAACAGAGTGTAGACATAACGGTTGACCTAATCAGCTATTTCAGTCTGCTTAGTAATTCATATTAATACTGAACTACGTCTCTTACGATTCTGGTTTTATCGAACATTGCAAAATGATCCGAGAAATATATTGTCGTATTTGCAATATTCTTTGGATCGATAGTTATCTAGATGTACAAATTTTCGAGATTAGTTGCATGCTTTTTATATGTACGTTGGCTTTTAGAGAATGAACGTATAGATTACAGTGCTGTTTAGCAATGTTATTCGCTTTTTCTTCTTCCTTTTTTTTTTTTTTATTACATCAAAAGGAAACTAAGTATAACGTTTTAACCATTTAATAAGGAAAACGCACAGATCTGTGCAGAAAATTGGTGGATTGATTATTGAAGCGGTGGTATTGATAGGACGGACATTTCTGTGTTTGCAGTTACGCGTGTCAGTGTGATATCGTCAATGAGTTGTTCCCCCCTCTGCCCGTGCGGAACATCTGCTGATGGCGGCACAACCATAGCTGCCTTATTCAATTAATTCACTTAATAACGTTTTGATGAAATGATCTTTGCACAACGAAAAAAAATGTTTGTGCCATTGATACAGGTTTTTATCTGAAATGTACAAATTTGCTACCTTATCACCGAAGCATTGCTCCAAATACTATAAGCTGTGTGTCTAGTTGCGCCCATCTTCCATAGTGATATATGCGACGAATCGTTGAAGGAAAGACTCTGGTACATGTACAATTAGGTTTTCCAATGGCAATCTCTTTCCTTTCATACCACCTTCATTACCGTTTTTTCTTTTTCTGAAAGAAAGATGAAGTTTAATTCGATATCCTTGGTTTAACGCCATTGATATGCTTTGAGGTATTTGGTTGCGCAGGAACTCCCACGTGTCTTCCTATGATTCTTAGGGTAAGCACTCGTTATTTTGCAATTGCTTCTCGTCATTTACATTTTACGTAACGCGATCATCTTAGACGTACCTAACATAGCCCTCAGCATTATGCAAGTGTTAATGAAATTGACTCCTGAATAACTTTCATTATAACTATTCGTGACATCAGTTTTCTGTTATGCGATCCAAACCTCCACGAAATAGGAGTTTAGGATCTGTATCATATGAGTATGATCTGTACCTGTTTTCACCCTCCTTCTGTTGCACGAATGTTCAACCAAGTACTTCGAACATATGTATCAAGTGTTCATGGACATGTAGGATAGGCATACAATAAGCATGCAGCATACATATACCATTGAATCTTTGGTACATTGAAATTTTTGATTCGATGTGCTCGTATTAGGCTCACAACAAGATTCAATTCATTTCACACTAGCTGTACATTTGGCATTTACCTCGGACATTGTTTTCTTCGTGATTCCCGGGTGGAAACATTTAATTCGCATCTCAAGATTGATAAACTCTATCTACTTTTGTTATACTTTCAGGTATTCGAACATGAGCTTTATCGTCGATCATCTTTTCCCAGCCTGGAGGGAGGATGTCGCGGACGAATTTAGTAATTTCGCGTATTGGCGGGATCCAATACCGGAAGTGCCGCCGCTCGAAGAACTTAACGCTTAAAGGCGAATCATCTAAATGAAAATATTTCCCTGGAGAAATATTTCACTGTCCATGCGTTATCGGACATGGATGCGACGCCTTTTAAGTATATTCGTGTCGTAATAATAGTCTTGGTAAGGGCGTTTTGTTTGTCGATCGGTCCACCTCGAGGGTTGATAAATACGTAGAGGAATAAGATATTATTGCTACGAACGATTAACGAATAGCATGACCATGATAGCAGGTTTTTCACGAAAGAATTTAAACACATTCCATGTCTGTCAGAATACCAATTATCGGTTTCATTGAATTGATTTCACTGGTAGTGCATAGTGAAGACATCGATTACCGAGCAGGAACCGCGATATTAAAAACTGAAAGACTCGATTCTACCATTACAAGCTTTGAGAAACCTCAAAATGAGTCACTTCTATATATACATCATGCTTAAGATAATGTGCAAATATTTCCATTAGGTATAAATTATTTTTTCGATCGATGGATAAAAACATTTACGATTTTCCTGCACGTAATCGCCATACCATGATAAGCTTTTGCATATAAAGTGATTCGTTCGTACGTTTGTAAAACATTCGTGGTGCTAGAGTTTTTGTCTATTATTAGCAGGGAAGAGTAAGACATAACAGTATACGCGCGTACGCTTACAATGACTGTTTCGTTCCATTTCGTTCAAGGGTTCTGGCTGTAGTACTCGTTTAGTCTTAACCGTTCTGGCACAAGAAGATAAGATATTGTAACATTATTTAAGTAGCCACTATTTAGCTATATTTTTATCGAACGTTTCGTTAGAGAAATCCTTATTTATTTTTATAAGAGACCTCCGTTGTATTAGTGTGCTGTGAGATTGCCATATCTTAGGGTGTAATAATAATTTTTATATTGTGATATTTCGAACAAATTACCAACAACGTCAGAACGATAGCCGTGTAGAAGAATGAATTCGCGTCCGACACGAGGAATGAGGGAATGTATTTAGTTTCCTACATCGTGTTACTATTATTTCAGGCACTATACGAACTTCATTTTGTCGCGTAAGCGTGTCCCTGAATTAGCATGTTTAGAACGTGTACTCTATACCTGTGTCTTTGAAAATGGTTTGTCCGACCGTATGATTTCGCGGGAGACAGTGTATAGATTGCCAGTTTCTGTAACGAAACTGCCACGATAGTATAGGGAATGATGTCATTCCTTCTAACACTCTTTTTTATTGTTATCAATAACGCGAAAGGGTACAACTATTGCTTCACCAAAGAAAAGAGAACTGATATTATTTCGTGCTTCGAAATACCATGCGCCTCATATTCCATACGCGTAACTGTTAAGAGGTAGGGTGTAAGACCTTTTACTATTTTAAAACAGTCCATAGTGCATTGCATTGGTATCGGCATGCAACGCCGATATTCCTAATTGCAAACCAGTAAACGCGTTCATCTCGACAAACAAGTTCCGATTACTTACGAAAAGTTCCATTAAAAATTAAACAAAAAGTTGTATGAAAAAAGCAATGTCAGGAGATGACAATATTATCTTCTATACCGTTTGGGGCCCTCTAGCCCAAAGATGCTATCACTCTGCAAACAATGTATATTATTATTATTGTTGCTGTTATTATTATTATTATTCCTATTATTTTGGGATGGTATTTGTAAGTAACAAAACGTTAAAATTTTTTGCTATTACTTTATTGCCTCTGTTAAGCAGATTACTCTTAGTACAAATAAAAGTAAATTTATTTATAATTTCGTATACGGGCCTTTTACTGTGATTTTGAATGTTTCTACGTAGTTGTGTAGATGAAATATAGATTACGTAATGATAGGAATTCTGAACAAGATAGTGGGTGTACGTTTGAACTTGTGCTATTAGGTATCGCAAGCATTCCTTAACAATAAATTAATCACGAAGCAAAATCGAATATCGCTTGATTAGATAGAAATGTTTACGAAGCAAATGCAACTTTTCACGGGGAACATTTATACATAAGAATTACAATTTTATAAAATATCGCCACTCATTGGGTACATTCACATTTCCCTTACTGTTTTATATACAATGTCAAAGAAACACGCATATGTATACGTGTTTGTCATAATTAAACAACTTTTTAAATACGAAAGATCCAGTATATCGTATGTTCAGTGGATGCTTCATACTTGGTTCGTCAAAAGTCTAGCATTGTATGACTAAACAGCGCTATGTAGTAATTATATGTATCTCGCAGCTTTAAGAACACAAATAAACGGCAAAGTAATAATAAAACTAATTGCCGTATTTAAAAAGTTCGAATTCCACACATGTATGATTTATTTCATTTTACGGTCATTACGAAAACGTGTATCAAAATGAGTTTTATTCGAGTCAGGATAGTGGGCATTCTTCTAATAGATTATTATTGCATTGCGTCTATCGAAATTCTGCTTGGCCAGCGTGTTTTTATCTGGAATCAAGTTGACTTTTTTAATCAAAGATCACGACGAATTATTTATTTTAATTAGGTTGAACATTTCGTCTGATTTATTAACATGCACCTCGTATACCAACATTCTTCTATTACGTTTCTTCAGTTCTTCATTATCGGATGTGTCTGAAGAATCGGTTAACATTGCGCTATTAGTCTTACGAGTATTTACATCAAACAATGCCTTACGATCCTTATTGTACGAATTTTCCGAACACCAATAGTACGCGGTCTATGTAAACGGTCATAATGATTTAAATATCATATCATATTACTGATATTATATTTGATCGTTTAATCAGGTGCGCAATATGTATGTGTATTATTGGTTAAAATAGCAATTCAATGATTTACCCATATAATTCCAACAATCCAAAATATAGAAAAATATAGAGGTAAGGGCATCGTATTATTTGTACAAAACAATCAGCCGATGTGATAATAGTTTGAAAGAAACATTGCATAATTTTGAAATCATTAAATGCGTCACATTTTTGGTACTTTAGATCAGCTGTTTTTTTTTAAATAATCATAAATGCATTAGATAACTTCACACGTTTCTTTATTATAACAAAGTATATAGAATAAAAACCTGAATTCTATACATGATACATATGCCTCTATGTATCACATACACATGGTCTAGTATACATATTTTGATAATGGCAACATATTAGCTTCATGTATTATCAACCTCCTCTGTATCTTCTACTTCCATTTCTTCTTTCACATTTTCTGTAACATCATCTTGAGATTTAAGTTGTTTATACCCATACTTTTTGGAATACACACCCAATGGTATCAACTTGAAAGATGCCAACGGTTTATCAAGTAATTTCTGAAGCACAAACCATCGATCAATTAGTTATCCTCAATACTAATAAATAAGATGTAAGGTATATAGAGATTTACCAATATTCTAGCTTGTTCTGGGGTTAGTGCTTGCCCTTTTTTGCATACTGTATATTCTTTTATAAGCGTCACAACACCTCTTTGTAAAGCTGTAGGCATTCCCAATTGTCTCAAATGTGGTTCTATGCTATGGGAGAAATCTGGCATAGGCCCTTCAGGCAAAGTTATAGTTTCATGAGTAATAAATCCAGACCTAGCATAGTCAACTTCGCTATATTCTTCCATCCATTCTAATACCTGCACAAATAATTGGCAACTTAATAATAATCAATAATTCGTGATTATTCTACAATAAATGAACAAGGAACTACATACTTCCTTTTTACTTCTATTTGTGAATAATAGACCACATTGTCCCCTGAGTGCTGCTGACAATTTATGAATGCCTTCTGCCATTTCATTTTCCGGTGATTTGCCAAAGGCCAAAGCTATCACCTTGTTTTTGCCAAAAAAGAATCTGCTGTCTGTCCACTCCACCCGTAAATCTTTAAGCTTATTGTTTCGCATATTGTGTACAGAGAGGACAAATATCCTAGCATACTTTTCCACGCAGTTTCTAACATCCTCCACAATTTGCTGTTTCAATGCGAGGCCTTTCTTACTTGTTTTAGTAAGAGATACTGTGAAAAATAAACATTTGCGATTACAACGAGGTACACGAGATATTTATAGGTTATTTTAAACATTGCATATTTATAATGGAACGATGCGTATAGAGTTTACACGATTAACTTGTAAGAGCCTTACTTTTCTTATCTCGCTTCGATTTCGGCATCTTTTCGCAAAGATATTTTAGTTACAAGAAAACATAAATGAAGGAAACACTTCACCAACAACTCCACCACGTGTGCTACGGATGCACATGCAATCTGTAATAAGAAAGAGATGGCGTAGTATACGCACAGTAAACCTGCCGGTAAAGTCACATTTTCCAAATTTTAAGAAATTATTTTATGTAAACAAATACATATACATGCTATAGGCTTCAGTGGAAGTAATGATATAAAGAAAGGCTCATTTTCTGTTATAAGTAGAGTGGTGCTGTACGATACATTTGTATTATTAACGCTTACTAGGCTAGTGTATCATTGAATCAGAAAAGTTTGGCTTTTGCCTACATCATTTCTATTGTCATTATTATCAGTATTATTGCTTTAATGTTGTTGTTCTTATTATTGAATGTTGACAGTTATAAAATGAGCTGGAAAAGTGGCGGGAATAGTGGACAAGTCTTTTTCGAACGAGCGGAAAACGTCAAGTGAACGCAGTTCAAGATGGCGGCTTCCGCTCGTTGCGCCAGTGCAATCTGTGAGATCGTAGTGGACGGGAGCCGTCGAATACACCGAAGCCTCGATTTTCCAGGCCGTTTATAACACTCCAAAGGTGAGTACTTTTTCGATCTTAATCGCATGAGAGTAGAGAAGTCGGTCAAAGACCGACAAACGTCGTACCTTCTAGAATATTAGTTGGAAATATTGCGCGGCGTAGTCAATAATGGGTCGTGTGAACCCCGTAGCATGCAGATCCATGCACCGACCCATTACAAGTTAACTGAAATAACCTACAACTCGTATGTTTGGTTACATTTTCGCAGCTAGATTATTGTATTCAGATGTAGCGTGCGATGTAGGCATTGTATCGATCATTCATCGGACGAATTATTATTTTGAGAAAGTTCGTTGAATTGCGGCACGATGCGAGGCAATCTGAAGGTAGTCAGTTAACGCCTCGCAGTGATGCGACACATGCGACGCGACAGCTTCAATCGACCAATATGTTTGCCGCCATCTTCGTCAAGCAGGCCACACTGAAATCACGCGATTTCTGTTTCAAAGGGGTGTCGAGAATGGTCCTTCATTTATTTAATTCTGGTGCAACTTTTGAACGGGCATGCAATTATTCCCGTGAAATGTGGGAGCATCGTATGAAGACTGTATGCCCGTCCAATTTTCGAATCGGCGTGTTACGCCAACGAATTTTTTCTTGTGGCATTTGCCTCCTTATATAGTAGGAAGAAATCGGAGATACATTGCATAGTAGACTTTTACGTAGTAGTACCGTCCTGCTTACGCTTGAAATCGCGTGTAAAGCTGCATAAGCGTTCAACGTCGTAACAAAAGCGTATATGCGCTGCGTTGAGCACACGCCCTTTGATAAATGAAGCGATTATCCGAGCTTTCGATATTACTTCGTCACATGTTGGATGATAAACACTATAAGCTCGTGTATATAATTGATCAATAGTGGAATTGGTTCTTTTCCTCCCTCGTGCGTTAATCGATATCGCGTATTCTTATTGCACAGGTAATTATTATCGACCGGTGTAACGTGTGCACGATTCTTAGTCGGTCATTCGCCATTTTTCACCGAGTTGCGCGCATCGAAAGTTGCTCTTATTCAATCGTTTACATCCATGTGAATTTTTATGGGAGCCGTTGATATCGTGATATCTTCATTTCGAAATATTAAGACCATGACTGAAAACTGAAATGGTCGCTGCTTGTTAATTCCTCTTCTGCCGTGTATCCCGCGTTACATCGTGTTGTTTCTGTGATATAAATTAAATCTCGCTAAATCATGTTGCATCTAAGGTAAGGGAAATAACAAGACTTGTTGATAAAGAGTCGCGGTGTTGTATTACGCTCTTTTAACCTGCGATCATTGACAGGCATACGCGTGATCGTGCGGTCAATTATGAGGATTACGGTAATCGGCAATTTTAATAGGATGCGTAGGCGTTTGTTCT
Organism: Holcopasites calliopsidis; assembly: GCA_023838395.1. Taxonomy (NCBI): domain Eukaryota; kingdom Metazoa; phylum Arthropoda; class Insecta; order Hymenoptera; family Apidae; genus Holcopasites; species Holcopasites calliopsidis. Next base: position 2,299,321 of record JALHAQ010000011.1, read on the forward strand.
TAGCCGAGGACCGTGAACTCTCCCGTTCTTCTATCCTACTCTTTCTCGGTCATCGAACAACTCGAATTGCCGCTGCGACGTCGTTGACGGTGACGGGAATGGAGTATACTCTTTCCGCCAAGGCCGTTACCGGTGAACCCTCCTCCAACTTTTCGTTTGCTCATTCGCGTACGCTTACTAGCTCTCCGAGTTGCCCGATCCCTGTCTAACATCCGTGTCATACCATTGACGTGTCCATAAATAGTTTTTTGTTAGCATATATTTAGGTAGGAGACGATACATCGTACAAGAATTGACGAGATACTGTTTCTCGAATTCCACGTTCGCGTTTATTAGTTTGTTAGCAAGAGGTCGTAATTCGAAAGGGCTAGTCGCCCCTCCGAAGAGACTTGTTCTGATACCGCTTTTACAGGCGGAGTTATCGATGGCAATTTTATCGATTCATGTCAATCCTCCTTCATGTAATCCTCTTCTCCCACAAACTGACCATGCCCCAAGAGGAATGTCTGTCTCTTGCTCAATTGTTACCCACACGATTGTCGCGTCCCGCTACACGAACGGTTGCGCATGTGACCCATTATTTTTGCGCTCTTTACATAACAAATTAATACAACGCAAACCGCGTCTTCTTCAATTTCACGATCGCTTGAAACCGTAGGTGTGCTTATTTATACAAGAACGAACCACATCGAACAGAAGGAACGAGCTTGACATCACTCGCTATTCCAAGACGGCTGACGCAGAACTCGCGCGAGTTCATCGTGCGTGGCTATGCTGCGAATCAGCGAGTGCTTGCGCCAGCTAACGTAAATGTAACTCCTGCGTACATTACTTTGTTTCCCTTTTGCCCGTTGACGTTTATTTAAAGGGACGCTCAGCTTATCACTGGCAAAGCGCGAAAGATGTTTGGGACTTTCTGTGTTCGCAGACCGAAATCGAAAGCGTAGTTCTGGTCGAGCTGCTCCGTATGACGTAGTTCAAGTCCATTAGTGCTGTCGCAGAATTTCGTCATAGGTGAATGAAAATATTCTGCGTAATTCGTGGTAGAGGCACGTAGTTCTAATAGGTAGAATATGGGTGAACAGCGAACGATGAAAGTAACGGCAGCATTTCCCTTAGCAGTTTATTCGAAGAGAAAAAGCAGGAAAGACAGAATAAGTGTTTCAGGGAGGGTGACTGATCGATGACGAGGTCGAAGGAGACCAGCGAAACGAGCACGCGACATTTACGCATTACCACCTGTAGCGTTTCATATTTTCCTCTCTAAAGCGCTATAATTCTGTCTAAAATTTATTATTCAAAAGTTGCAGGAGTTCGAGTCGCTCATGAATATTTGCCGAATCTTCCGTAACTCGATAATAAAAATAACGTGCTACGTTTAATATTGAAAATCGATAGAGAGACATCCTTGAAAGTCTACGGTCTGCGCTTGGCAATTCGGTGTTAGTGTAACAGAAGTTTTACTAAAAACGGAGATTGAAAAATGTAGCGACGATTTGGGAGTACATATATCGTCAGCTATTTTCTCGGGATTCTTGTTTTTCATTTACGAGCTCCGTGTGTTCCTTTTCTTTCTCTCACGCGACACATTTAACGGGCTTCGCTTCGTACCGCGTTCACTTCCTGCCTATTATCGATACGGCTCCTTTATGAATTTTATGACAAATTCTCCACGTAAATTGAGAGGATCGAATCGGGCCATGATGGCAAGAAATGGAAAATGCTGAGAAATGAAGGGCGGGTCGGTTGCAGGGGTTGCGCGCGCCACCGCAGATCAATATTTCATTTCAACTTCACCAGCCAAAGAAAGATTTCCTGGTCCTCCGTTCGTCTTCTCCACACGTCCACTCTATTCCACTTAATTACTTGTTTTTGGTATATAGCTCTTTGTCTATTTAGCTTCTTTCACGAGTCACGCTGCTTTCTTGCAAATTCGGCATCATTGACGCGCGCGCATAGGCGCACACGGCCGCGGGGGATGTTCCTTGATTAGAGACACTCGTTGCTATGTCACACCTATACAATGTTACCGTTCGAAGGCAAAAAGGATCGATTAATGTCTTCTGGGTCTACATGCAGTTTAATACTAACACGTCTTGTAATCCTGAACTGGTATAGCGATTCGAGTCGGATATCACGTGTCGCCGGCACGTGCTCTGGCGCCGCATCAGAGTTTCGATTCTAGGTGTTCAATCGATCTACGTTGCTTGCACGCTCTTTTTTTACGGACGTTAAGCTAAGTTCGAACACATCTCTTTTCATTTTCCTGAGGGTAAATTTTCCTCCATTAGGGAAAAACGTTTCTTCTGCTTCGATCGGTATAATGCGAAGTTCATTGAGGAAACGAGACCTGAAAGAAACAGGGGCTGATTTTGTTGGAGTGAAAAAAGTGTGGGAGTGCTGCTTTATGTAGAACAATATCGTACGCATAGCTAGCCTATCCACTATCCATGGATAGTGTCCCGGGACCGGGACAGTCGTTGTCAGTGCCCCACCCAGCCTCGACGAGCCGGCCATGCTGGGTGAACCGATCAATACTTCGGCTTGGACACGAGGGAAACCGACGGGTAGCGTACTTTGCCGAGTGGAAGCGAACAGAGACGATTCCCGGCACGAGACACATCGAGTCCCCACCACGATCACCGTTACCGGCTCAGTCGTTGTACGGGAGTGGTCACTGATGGATGTGTGTTATCTATCGTAACTGAGTGTGAGGAAAAAGACCCGGCGTAGTTTCTCGCGTATTACGCTCTCGCTCTTTTACCCCCCGGGCAAAAAGGAATTAGTAGTTCCGAGAATCTAGTCAGTTTTCGGTCCCCTTCCCAAATTCGCGTGAGACTGTAGACTACGCCGATCGTGTATTTATTTAAGTATTTATTGTACAAAAGATTTTAACTATAGGTAAGACTGCGACGATCGTTGCAACGCTTTTCTGCTGTGCGTTTTTGCTTCATTGACGACTTCCATGTGTCGCTTTGCGTTTCTTCGGACTTATGACGCGTTCTTATCGGTCTCTGCGGCTCTCTTTGTGCATGGTAGTACGCGAGTGAACGTTTCTTCAACCCTGCAGGTTTCACCAGTCAGAAAGAGTCGAGGAATATACTAGAAAGTCTGGTTTCCGTGTTGCATTTTTCTGTAGTTAGTCGGAGTGGAAAGCGAACCTGCTATTATCGATCTCTGCGGTATAATACTGCGACGCAGAAGAAACGACTCTATGCGGCCTCCGCAATGACTCCGATTCGCGTTTCGCAGGAAGCAAGCGATCCGTTGTAGGTTTCTTTGTCCTCCGCTTCCTATCGCGACACGAAACGGTCGTGAACGCCTCGAGGACGGGGCGTTAGCTAAGAAGACATGGCGAGGAGGGAGAGACGAGGAATTTCGCTCTCGCTTCGTGAAAGTAGCGCCGTGGCGCTCCATTTGGTTGCTCGTTCTCTCTCCCTCTTTCTCTCTTTTCGAGCCAGTTATACATCTACGTCAATTATAACCTCAAACCCTGCGCGATAAGCGTACGCAATTTCTTCCTTTTTAAAACGTCTCGCGCGTGCAACCTTCAACCTGCGGCGGCAGCCTTGCATCTCATCTCCCAGAGCTTCTCCTGCGCATTTTTAAATGACTCGTCGTAGTGTCTCGTATCGCATACCATAGAAAATTCCATTCAATTTAATGTGTCCTCGGTGATTTACGAGTCCAACGAGCTTATCGATTTGTGATGTAGTAGAAGCATTGGAATCCTAAAAGTAATTGTCGAAACGTATGAAATATAATGTGTGAACTGGTAGTTTATCATAAAACGCGACACTCGATATAGATAGATGGAGATAAGAACTAGGCACCCGATAGAATTTGTATTTTTATCAAGGCAATAGAGATGTCGCGTTTTCCGAATGGTGGTGCGACATCTTTATCTTTGACTGTTTCCATTTACATTGTTAACAGTACGCATCTCTAGTTGTAGTTTTACTATATATTACTCAAAGTAACAAGTAGCTGGTCGTCTATTCAGTGTTGGGAGGAAAGATTGGATCCGCGTATCTCTTATAGCGAGATCGAGTGTAGGAAAAGGAGGGACAACGAAGAAAAAAGAAACGAACGTGCTTTGCATCAGAGGCGAAAATATTTCGGTAGCATCGTTGCTGCGGGCTTTGGCGGTACAGTTCTGGTAGATGGCCAAGCTCGAGCGTGCACGGATGGAGGGATTATTGGTTAGACTAGGTTACTTTTTGTTCCCTACGATTCATTCAGTATTAGTTCAGAAAGAATACGCCGGAAATATTTTACTGACGACGTTGGATTCCTGCTTTTCTCCCCTCTCCTTTCTCTCTCTCTCTCTCTCTCTCTTTGTGTGCGTGCGTATGTAGGAGCGGCTACAGTATCGCCGCCGTGCCTCTGCTAACCTAAAGCCAGGTGATTGCGCGCGATTAAATATAGGACGTCGAATACATGTACCGGTTTAATATTTCTGGTTTCTTCGGGGGAGGAATTTAGCCATCTGACCTTCCGTTTTCTTCGTCGTCACGTGCTTTCACGCATCGTGGTACGACCTGAAAAATGCAATTTTCATTAATCTTTCTTACCAATATTATACTAGCATACATTGTCGTTTACACGTAGCGAATAAGTGGCCCGTCGAATTCGATTTAACAATTTTGCTCTCCATAGAAGCGCTCTGAATTTGATCGAAAATATAAGGGGACAACTTGCTCAGCGACGCACGCGCAGTCTGCTTTTATCAAGGATTACGGCTACCAAATAATTCTCCGTCGCTTGCTTGTTACTCTCTTAAAATTTGCGTCACACCTTTGTAGATGGACATGCAGAAGAGCACCGTTGATCGCGTTTCCCTGTTAAGTAGCACAGTAACGCTACTCGTTGAAAGAGTTAACTAACAAACCCTCTCCTACTGCAGAGAGAGAGAGAGAGATGCATTCCACAGCTTCTGTAACATTACTGTCCACCTCTAGGCGATAGGAGCAACATTTTTAATGCTTTCTGTGAATATTACCGCTTCTGATTATGCTGAGACTATCGAATATGGTCGGAGTATGCGCGTGCGTGTGTGTGTGTGTGCGAAAGAACGAAACATGATCGATACTGGAGAGCGGCTGATGATATCCCATTCGATTACTTCAAACGTGGCAACCGCAATTGATCAAGTTTGATCTGCATTCCAGCCGACACAATGTCCGTGGACAAGGAGGAATTGGTACAGCGTGCGAAACTCGCCGAGCAAGCCGAAAGGTACGACGACATGGCAGCCGCGATGAAAGCGGTTACCGAAACGGGGGTCGAATTATCGAACGAGGAGAGGAACCTATTGTCTGTAGCGTATAAGAATGTCGTTGGCGCGAGACGTAGCTCGTGGCGAGTAATCTCCTCCATCGAGCAGAAAACCGAGGGTTCCGAGCGCAAACAGCAAATGGCCAAGGAATACCGGGAAAAGGTTGAAAAGGAGCTACGCGAGATCTGTTACGACGTATTGGTAAGGACTTTTCCCTCCTTCTCTTTAGGCATGTTTTCGGTGCTGGCCCAACAGGATCGTTTTACCACAGCGAACGATCCTCCGCGTCACACTCGTCTCGCGTGCGTATTTCCAGAAGTGGATGATGAAGATGGCTCACTGGATTAAATATCACGCGGCTCGGTTGTTATAATTCGCGTTCAGAAGCTCGTCTTACGATCTCTTGTTCCTTCTACCTACGTGCCATGACATCGTGTTTCAGTAACGCTCTCTCTTTGGAGCGGATTTCATTCATGTAGATCTCGATTGAGTCTATGTTTCGTGGCGTAGCTTGACGTAGCCAGTACTTCAGTAATACAGTCAGGCCGGAAAAGGTGCTGTCACCGGCGCACCTGTCCGAGTGTATACTCTGCCCGTAGACGTGCACAATCGAACAGATCCCTAAGGTTTTGGTCAAACGAGTACGCTCTTTCGTCGGCCGCTGAAAAATTTCGTTCGAACAAAGTCGTGGCTGATATTAATCGTACCGTTGGCGTTTGCAGGGTCTCCTTGACAAGTACCTGATCCCCAAGGCTAGTAATGCCGAGAGTAAAGTATTCTACCTCAAGATGAAGGGCGACTACTACAGGTATCTCGCAGAAGTCGCCACCGGGGAAACCAGAAACGGTACGTATCTGGCAGGTGAACGATCGCTAACAGTCCCAGCTACAACTTACTCATCCGAGTTACTCATTTTTGCATTTTAATCGATCCTTCTCATCGTTCTCTGCGAGCACGTACATGTGGCGTGTAGAATATTCGAAGACGTTCGGCTCTGTGCCGTTGCAACGCAGTTGATGCACATGGTATTATACCTGCTTTTGCTACCTGTGAAAGCAACAACAAAAGTTGTTCGGGAAACTTGGACCTGTAATCTGAAGTCGAATTCGTACGAGACGACGGTCGCTTTCTATATGAAGAAAGACGCGGCACAATGCTCGCGTACCTGTGACCACCGTGCCCTGTGGCTGTACCTTATAAAAGAGGAGGCACAGCTGCAGCGGCAGATGTTGGTCGAAGCTAGCGTGTCCTCGGAAACGTTCTGTTACAGTTAAATGAATTCGAAGAAGTCCGCGATACTCGTCGCGTTTCTCAATATTTGCGAGAGGAAAAAGCTCTGCCGAAACTTAACTTCTCGTCGTTCTAACAATAACGGGAGAAAACGTGTTCGCTATACACATATATCGTTTCGTTCCGCGCTGATTCGTTTCATCCCGTTCCGTTTCGCATCCTGTGCATAGAACAACTTACACGACACATCCCGCTCAGTTTCAAATAAGCCTTACATTTGGAAAAATATTCCGCTTCGCAATACCAACGATAAGGAAAAGTACGTGTACGTTTGCTGCTAATATCGCACGTGTAATATATTCAGCCGTGGTAGACGACAGCCAGAAGGCATACCAGGATGCCTTCGAAATCAGCAAGTCAAAGATGCAGCCTACCCATCCGATCAGGCTAGGTCTAGCGCTCAACTTCTCCGTTTTCTATTACGAGATCCTCAACTCACCAGACAAGGCCTGCCAGTTGGCCAAACAGGTATAATTCGTAATGCTGAGGATTCCGATACATATACCGATGAAAATACAGCAATCGCGAAAGGTGCGAAAGAATGGTGGTGATGCAGTGGAGGCACAAAACGCGAGTTAGCTCGTTTCATCGCATAATGGAGGCAAAGGTGACAGTGGACCAGTTTATCGAGAGATTCTGTTCTAAGGCTCTGATCGAGGCGCGAATACGATGCGCGGTTGTCGCCTGCATTCGCCTAACGAATTATACGCGGATAATTGATGAAATCCATTAGCTGAGGTAGACGCTCGTGTTCTCTCCATTTCCCTCTTTGTATTCTTCCCATCCCGACGGCCGTACACACAAATCCGGGCGTAGAAGGAAGGCCGTGCCGTTTATCTATATACATTTGTGGAATATGTAATTCGGATTTCCCGGTGTGCGTTACAGCTGTAGTCGAGGATTCACAGAAAGCATACCAAGAGGCATTCGATATAGCTAAGTCAAAAATGCAGCCTACGCATCCCATCAGGCTCGGTCTCGCTCTCAACTTCTCCGTTTTTTATTACGAGATCCTCAACTCGCCAGATAAGGCCTGCCAGCTGGCCAAACAGGTATAATTTAGAAAATCGAGGGATGACGTTGGTAATAGCTTACAGCAATCGCGGTGAGATGCGAAAGAACGATGGTGGTGATGCAGTGGAGGCGAAGATTCAGTTTCGTTTCGCTATTGCCTTGCGATGTAACTAGGATTTTTCACTTGTTAGCTTAGCGGATCTTTAAGATCTCGTTTTGATCTCTTCTATTCGCCTGCGATCCCGGCGAAATATCTCTTTAAGTTTCTTGACGGGCCATTGATTGTCCTGCGCCCCTCTTTCCTTTCTTTTTTTTTCTCCTTTGTGCTTCACACGTGCTACTATGTTATTCCATTGTAATAACGTTCGAGAAAACGCACGTAGGTGCACGGGGTACACGTGCCTCTCTCACGATCAAGATCTTTGAGAATTTACGGAACTTGTAATCTCGATTTCCCGGTTTTGCATTGCAGCGGTAGTCGAGGATTCGCAGAAGGCGTACCAAGAAGCTTTCGACATCGCGAAGTCAAAAATGCAGCCCACACATCCCATCAGGCTCGGCCTTGCTCTCAACTTCTCTGTTTTCTATTACGAAATTATTAATTCTCCGGCTAGAGCCTGTCACCTTGCTAAACAGGTTAGGGGTAATGAACGGTTTGATGCTTAGTTTGTCTCTTCACTGTTACACGTTGATATAGTTATGCTTTTGAGTTTTTATGGTTGAGACAACACACTACCAGTGCCGGTACTTTGCGGCAAGTGCGAATGGTTTTAAGTGCCTACTAACCCGCTCAGAAAAAAAGAGGAACACTTTAACGCGAATGCCGTGAAGAGTCTCCACTGTATCGGTAACCATTCCGCGTCGACAGCAATTAATACTAACACGTTGCTAACATTTTCTATTCTAATCAAAACGAATGCTTTGCACGGACGCGTGGACCTCGTGTAATCGATGAAGCACGAGATGCACCAAGTATTAGCGCGATTGCTGTACAAGATCGTGTGTTGTGCTATATTCAAGAGAATAGTTCTACAGCCGATGATACTGCAATGGTGAATAATATATATTTGTGTAAACGTTTTTAGGCGTTCGACGATGCGATCGCAGAGTTGGACACGCTTAACGAGGACAGCTACAAAGATTCCACATTAATTATGCAGCTTCTGCGCGACAACCTCACCCTTTGGACCAGTGACACACAAGTAGACGCGGACGAAGCACAGGAGGGCGGCGACAACTAACCTTCCTAAGCTTAAGTTCTTTCTAATCTAATAAGAACATCCTATTCTCTATCGCTCCCCGTCCTTGAAGTGCTCACCTATCCATCCACCCGAGATCGATTTATCCATTCGCCTGTCCTTTCGGTCCCTCCTGTACCTCGTTTCCTTCCTTTCCGTTCGTCCGCCTTCCACCCCATTCGTATCTCCTTATTTCCTCCTGTCATCTCGTTTTCGATGATTTTTCCGTTCTCCTTTTCCATTCTCTTTTCTCACTACCGTTTCGCATCCCTATCTTATTTTTTCTCTATACTTCTCCCCTCCCCAAACATTTCCACATTTCGCAAATCACCCCCTTTCCCGAATCCCCCCCTTTCCCGAATCCCCCCCGATCCCTTCGTCTCCTCCTCGAAAATTGACCTCTTTGTCTAAATGCGACTGCACACATTGCTGCCGATAACAAGCTGTGTTATACGATCGGTTCGAAAGCTGGAACGCGAAAATCTTGCGCTCGACCGTATCCTTCACTAAAGGATTAATTTCGCGTGCTGGTCGCCGTGCATTCCCACCACCCCATTACCCCTCGTCCAATTACAAAGGCGAACATTGGATTCTGCTTGAGGATGTCGATCTTTGCTGGGTGCGAGGAAATTTGGGCGTTGGGGTGGTGCCAGAAGGAGGGGAGAGGTAGAGAGGGAGAGAGAGTGTGTGCGCGTGTGTGTGTGAGAGAGCAAGAGAGTGAGTGAAGGTGAGCTAGAGAAAGGAGGAGGAGAACGAGATGGGAGCAGAGATACATGAAAGAAGACAGGGCAAGCTGAAGAGCAGAATTATCGAATTTATGCAAAATTAACGTAGCATATTGCGTCGCTATAACCATACGGCCCTTTTAAACGAAAGGAAGCGGTCGAGTCGTGAGAATTTCTCGGTCTCTGATACCCAAAAGTCTCCCGAGAGAAGCGTATCGACTCGTGATTAAGTGGAAGAAGAACAGGATGGAGCAAATTGTGGATGAGAAGAAGAAAGGACAGGAAGAGTGTTCTGCGAACCTTGTCTCGTCGTACAACGTTATATCGAGAAATAAAATAGTGTTTAGAGAGGAGATGGGGGCGCAATAAGAGATACAAAGGGCAAAATTGTGCTATCAAACTATGGCGAGTAAGCCATGTTGTTGAGAAATTAGGAACAGAACAATAAATTGGTATTTCGCCGTTGGGACGAGACATGGGATGCGAGTAAACAACTACAAAACACTGTCACTACTCCTAAATCTGCTCACTATTTTCCATCTAAAATATTGCTAAACAAAACAGAGATTCGAGATGAAACAAAGTCAAAGGAAAAAAAAGCACGCATGAATCTAACTACATTATATCCAGTTGTCATTAAATTAAATTTCACATTGTCTAGCAAGTACGATATTATTATACGAAGGGAAGAACGCAGGAGGAGAAAGGAGAGTAAGAAATACATTAAGTTATTAAGTTCCAAAACAACATCGGTGGTGACTTAATTTATATTTGACGCATATTACGTACTGCACGTTACTATTCTTAAACCAACTTTAATGCACACGTGCGCGCGGTATGCATACAACGTTACACTGTATGCTGAATTCGTTTCCTTCCTCTCGTCCTTTCTGTCCTCCCTTTTTCTTTTAATTTCTCTGTATGTGTCACGCGCGCACGTGTGCATGTGTATGTGTGCGCGCGTGCATGCGTGTTTATATTAAAATTGTAGGGACGTCCAGAAAATGCTGCCCGTCTTTCATAATTGCGTACTTTTTTTAAACTTTGAATTCGATCAGCCACGTAGTAGCTGTGTTATAGAGGTGAGTGAAGTATTATTATGTTTGAGAATATATTTTTATCCCACATGTGCCGTGACTGTAAATTGCTAACACGTTCAAATTTGGAAAGGAAAGACGCATCCTTACTTTTCGAACAGCGGGTCAATACACGATGACTTTATGACCATCTCCTTGTAATATTTTTCTCGTTGTCGTTTAACAGCATCCGACACTCGCTTCCACTACTATCTCATTGCCTCCCTTTATGTCTCTCTTATTGCTTCGCTTCTCTTCCTTTTCTATTATCTCTCCTGTCTTCTGTCTTTCTTCTCCCTTTATGTAACAATGGTACACGTATACATATGTTATGCACAATACACACACACATACACACTCCATATAGCAAATATATTTACCCGATTCGATCCATTACTGTTGCGATCAAAGGAAGGAAAAAGAGAAATTTTGTGTAGGTGTATTAAAATTACGATGTCCGCGGACGCCCTTTGATGTATAATTCATATATACCTTTGTGTATATATGCAGGCCATCTGTGCATGCATATACCAAGATGCGTATGTGCACGCACACGTGTTGCACCTTTGGAGGTGTTCCCATTTCTTATATTAAGTTGGCGCCGTGTCCTCTGTTTCTCTATTCTTCAAGAAGATAAAAGGGTGGAGTAAAGTTTTCGAGAATATCCCTTGAAAAGCAACGACCAATTAAGCAAGTGGCGGGTAGGTTTCTCAATGATTTTTATTGCATCTGGTTTGCCGAGGAAACGATTGTGCAGTAATCACGATTTCATTTTCATAATTGAGCCGTTCTTCGAATTTCGTCGCCTTCGATTCCATTTTCGCCTTCTTCCCGATCCCTTTAGAATTTCCGAGCCGTCGTCGTTCGGTCAATATTCATCTCAAAATATGTATGGTTTCGTGCGGAATGTGCTTCTTTTAACGTTTTAGATATTATGATAGAGCGAAGAAATGCCATCTATTTTATCCTTCTTTTTTTACACCAGTTTTCCTTTTGGTTCATTTTCTTTTTTTAACGATGATGTTAGTCGTCAGCAATTCATTCTGTAGATAGAAATTAAATTTCATGCAAATCATGAAGATGTGGTATGCGATTTTTATGATTTGCTCATTTTACCCCTCTTGATCTCGGCTCCATTGATAACGTTCTCGATATCAGCCTATATTTCTCCAGACGATTTCATCGATTTAACAGCATAATTTCGATAGCAACATATTTATTACTTCGTGTTAATATTGTATCTGGCCAAACAATGTCGTTCATTCCAACGATTGTTCCTCGATTTGCAAAGTTCTCTCTCTCTCTCTCTCTCTCTCTGTCATTCACTCTCACTCTCTCTTGCCCTTGCCCTTTCCTACGAACACTTTATTCGTGGAAGATTCTGGCGACCGCAAATCATATTCAACTATTCGTCTGCTGTATCTCTCCAGATTCCCCGTCTTAACTTAAGTTGTTCTATTTGTATTTATCATCATTCATCGTAATTGTAAATTATAATTATTATAAACGTTTACACGAAATAATAAATTCTGATAAAATGTGTCAGAAAACATTAGAACCTCGATTGCCGTGCTCCGCAGTATTTGAATGATCAATATCGAGTTTCGCACTTTCATCCGACGATGAGTAGGACCTACTGCAAGAGAAAGAAAATTCATTTGCCATTTATTGAAGTGCATTTTGAAAGCTTGAGTGTTGAAAACAAGACGAAAAAAATCGTTGATATACCTGCATCGCTTCACTTTTTCGATAAATCGAGCAAAATAAAATATTTACGACAGTATTGTAAGCACGAGCTTGCCAAATTGAAGTTTAAAGACTATGCAGATATAAGCACAACGTTCCTGTACGTTAAGGTCTCTCCGTTATATTTTGTACGATTATCAGTGTGTTTTTATTTTTCTTCACTTCGTTATAATTATCATGGGCGACGTCCGCTCGAGCTGTAAAACAGTACCATTCAATATTATCCCCGACGAATTCATATAGGTGTAAAAAGTTCAGGTAGGGACGATTTAGTTCTGAAGAAAGCAGGGTATGCATTACCGACCGATTGAAATTTAAGCAACTTCGTATAAGAAGAAGTGTTTCACTATTTGGTACTTTATGTTAAAATTGGAATATACATGTGTAGCCGTTGAACAGTTTCTCTGATGTATCCGTACATCATGTTAACTCTCAAAGTTTATACAAGAGCATGTATGTTTGTATATTCGCCTAAAAAAATACAACAATTTAGTTGGCTTTTAACAATTGTTTTTTAGTCGAGCTACGTTTTTCAGTAACAAACTTTCTCTGGTTTTGTTCGATTTTGAAGTAATCTTTCGATTAGCAATGATAATACTGTCATTCAGACTTACATCTATTCTCGCAACAAATCGCAATGCGCGAAGTACGTTCAGCGGGCTCCATAAAAGGGTTGCGTCTTGATTCACGGGAAGCTGTAGAAAAAAAAAGTATTTTGAGTATATTTTGTTGCGCAAATTATCGCGCGTAGGAATAAAAATAATCGTGCAGGCGTAAGAAACTATTGTTGTTTACGACGTTCGACGCTCATTTTGTCGGCAATTATTAATAGAAATCGTTTACGCTAAGTTCCGATGCTCGTATATGGGTAACCATCCTGTAGGAATGCGCATAAGATTCATTTTCCTATTTTGATACTTACGGACGGGCGGATGTAACAATTCATTATAATTTACCCGCTCGTAAGGAGCGTTTTACATTATTATTTGTTTAAAACAGTTTACGCAATTTGAACGGTCACAGCCAAGTTATCGTTATTGGTTGATGATGGGTGTATCGCTAACACCATCTACAATCGTTGCCTAAATTTAATACTACGTAAAGAGAGTGGGGTGCGAACCGATGTTACCGGCAGGGAGAGGAGGGAGGGAATACTGAAAGGGTTGGCAAGCGTTGCGTCTGGTGGAGTGGGGCGCACCGTGCAGAAGCACACGTAAAGGTCACCTTCAGTTTTAGTCAGGTTCAAGACTCGAAAGCGACATTTGACGTTTGGTTTGTGCACCGCAGATTGACTTGTTCGACATAAGAAGGGATCGTTCCTATTTGAATTTTCATTCGGACACTTGTTTCATTTGGTAAGTTTTCAAATAATCGCGGAATTTTGTCACGTATTTTTTGCAAACAATAAGTAGCCCAGTGATCAATTGTCGATGACAGAGTGACATTACTCTCTGTACACAATTATAATTAATATACAAATGTTTCCACCGCCTCCAACAGTTTTTCTCTTATTTGGTTGTCGTTTTAAAGTAAATGTAATAGACTTCGCGTACAATTCGGATGCCTATTGCGAGTGCATAATAATCTAATTGTAACAATGTATACCATACGTATGTGTTGCGTCGTTGTTCCGATGTTTCGATTCATAATTGACACTGTGCCAGATTCCTTTCATTCTTTATACGCGTGCTATTTTATTTTAAAACGCGAAAGCCTATCGAAAAAGTTTTATGCTGCAATATCTCTTAATATTATGTTCTGATTCGATCCTATCTATATCCTATTCGACCTATTTACTATTGCTGTCAGATCTAATTTCTCTACATTAAGTTACTGTATGTCCATACGCTAAGGCTGGTGATGTAACAACTATTCTCGTAATGTAACAAAGTTCCATAATATGGAATGCATCACTCATATGTATAAAGGCAGCTTTAATTGATTATTGCATTTGGGTGCAAGATTTGCGTACAATGTAGTAGGTGCCTATGTTCATCATGTTGCGTCAAAGCACGCTTTTAACATGATGACAGTTTACTTTTTGTTACACAAGGCTCTTTAAATATTTAAGGTTACACATCACAAAATAAATTGTCTTTTACCTCTGTGCAAATTGTGCGTATATTAACCGCTATAATTATGTTCATGCAAAATAATAATACAGTATGCACCTGCACGAACTTGGGCAAGTTACAGACAGAAGACGATTCTTCTCCTCCTTTAAACTCGGTAGAAAGTAATCCATATGTTACGAAATTTATTCCATTAATAGTACGTCATTAACAAAGTTATAATAATTCAGAGTTTTTATAAGAAAACAGAGAACCATACTCCCTGAGAGATACAGGAACAAGTGTTTCCATTGTGGGTGTGACATGTTTAAATGAACCAGAATGTAGTACTGATAAGAGATCGGAACATGATATTCAAAATTCATATGTGAGTTAAGAGGTCCATGATTATGAATCCCCTATTTATAATAATGCAGTATACTTAATGTATGGATGAAATATTTAAGTAGACCTTTACAAGCGAGCAAGTGGTCTTACCAAACGACGATCCCCTGATCTTTTGTTATGATAAAGGATTCGAAGATCTACGCGTAGATGAATTTGATTCATATTCCTCAATTACCATAGCAATCAAAGAGGCAAACGATTTAATATTCTTTGATAACTTACATAATACCGTAAACATTGTTTTGTGAATTATGAATATTGTCATATTGCAGGGACGCAAGTGGGTGCCTTCTGCAAAAATGGAAGAAGATTTAGCAGCACAGAGATTCATAAAACCCGGAAGTCACAAGGGTAAAGGCCTGGCAGTCTTTACCAGTGGTGGTGACTCTCAAGGTAAAGAAACTGAAAACTATTGAAGCGGATTGTACACGTGTCAATCGAATATCAAATATTAAAGAGGAAATATTCATATTTTCTAGGAATGAATGCTGCAGTTCGAGCCGTTGTGAGAATGGGTATTTACTTAGGATGTAAAGTTTTCTTCATTAAAGAAGGCTATCAGGGTATGGTGGATGGTGGAAATAATATTGTAGAGGCCAATTGGTCCTCTGTGTCTTGCATAATTCATAGAGTATGTATTCGAACTCTCAGTAGGTTTGTCCTTAAATGGCACGATAATTTGTATCTTATATTTTAGGGTGGTACAGTAATAGGATCTGCTCGATGTATGGAATTTAAAGAACGCGCTGGTCGTAGGAAGGCAGCAAAGAATTTGGTACAACGTGGAATAACTAATTTAGTCGTAATAGGCGGCGACGGATCGCTTACTGGTGCAAACCTGTTTAAAGAGGAATGGCCAGACTTATTAAAGGAGTTAGCTGAGTCAGGTAAATAAAGGATAGACATATTTCATTTTATTACTGCTACTACCACTAGTACTAATACAACTACCGTTGCTTTCTAGGAGAAATAACTTCAGATCAAGTAGAAAAGTATCGGCATTTGCATATCGCTGGTATGGTAGGTTCTATCGATAATGATTTCTGTGGGACCGACATGACTATTGGTACCGATTCTGCGTTGCATCGTATCATCGAAAGCATCGATGCCATTGTTAGCACTGCGTATTCTCATCAAAGAACATTCATTATGGAAGTAATGGGTCGGCATTGCGGGTAAGTCATTAGTTATCCGTCTTTAATGCAATGTTTAAAATTGACTAAAGTTTCTGACGCGAATTATAAGAAAACGTAATTCGCGTTTTAAAAAGGATTCGACGTGACAGCGTTAAAAAAGGATACAGACTACATTGTTCTACGAATTAAATAATATCTACTTCTGTATTACTGTTTATAAATTAGTCCAACTTTCGGACAGGTATTTGGCAATTGTGGGTGCCTTAGCGGCGGAGGCCGATTATGTTTTCTGTCCGGAGTCACCGCCTCCTGTTGACTGGCCAGATAAATTATGTAGGAAATTGGAGCAGGCACGTTAATTAGGAATTTTCTGAATTAGTTGCTACAGTGTTGTCTCCCTCTCCTCTAACTTCATTTAATAAGCTCAGCGAATTGTTTCCCTTTTCTGTCTGTGTATTTTTGATTGCTTAATTATGTTGTCGATGTTGCACATATTCCTCCTTACTGTACAATCGAATTATTGGGAAACATTACTTCGATTAGAGTCTTGACATATGAGCATAATGAGCATTCTGTAATGTAGAATTTATTTGACAATCATTACAGTATTTTGCTCGATCAGTTTTTGATAGTCTCAAAAGTGTGTCTGCTCCTTCACCAGAATAGCTTTGCTGTGCAAAACTATAAGAGTACATTATCTTCCAATCGATTAAAAAAGTAATGCGAAAATTTTAGAGTCCCATATCTTTTTATAATGTTTTACTAGTAACCAAATGTCTCGTTACCCTTACCGTTCTTGCCACTGTTTCAACTGACAATGATTACTATACTTTACCATAGTTATTGCTCCCTCTCCTGTAATCTAATATTCTTAGCTAGCTTTTATAACATACTATTACAGTTACCTGGCTCTAGTGGCAGCCATATGCTCGGAAGCTGATTTTGTGTTCATCCCAGAGTGGCCACCTGAGCAAGATTGGCCAAACAAGCTGTGCAATAAGTTATTACAGGTTCGCAATTTTTTTTTTTTAATTTTTTCATCGGTTTCGTAAAGTTATCTATAAATATCGACTATATAAAAAGAACTCGCGCTTTAATTTTATTCTCTTTTTGTTTGATTAGTAAAAAGGAGGAATATCATATATCTTGATTGCAATTTAATTTGTTTGCTCATCATGGTAAGCTTATTACAGCGTGTTGTAATTTTATTTTGTGCTCCGTCCAAATATTAGACCATGCTCGTTTCATAGATCTCGTACGTACAGCGTTCATTTATTTCTTTTATTTAACTAATTAAATATATAACGTGTTTATCGAAGGCAAGTTTTAATATTAATCTTTAATAATAACTACAAAATTTAGTGCTAAAATTATGTATCAATTTTCTCAGGAAAGACTTACTGGACAGCGACTAAATATCATTATTGTTGCGGAAGGTGCGGTAGATAGAAATGGTGAACCGATCACCGCTGAAAAGGTTCACAAGGTTGTTGTGGAGAAACTACAGCAAGACACCAGGATTACCGTTCTTGGTCATGTTCAGAGGGGTGGCAATCCATCAGCCTTCGATAGAGTTCTGGTTAGTTGTCTTCGAAAAGTTTACACCATGTCGCGGATCGTTTCGCGGTGATATATCGGGGTAAAAATAATTAATTTAGTGGCAATAAACAGGGTTGTCGGATGGGAGCAGAAGCGGTGATGGCATTGATGGAAGCAACACCAGATACCGAAGCCTGCGTCGTTACATTGGACGGTAATCAGGCTGTTAGATTACCTCTTATGGAGTGCGTTCGTCGTACTAAAGCGGTAGCACAGGCGATGGCTGATAAAAGTTGGGATCTTGCTGTTGAACTTCGTGGAAAGTATGTTAATGCATTTACATTTATGATCGATGCTAGAGCTCAAGTTCCACTCTACATTTTATTTTGTAAATATTTCCAGGGGATTTGCCCGGAACTTGGAAACATACAAAATGTTGACCCGTCTAAAAGCTCCTGTAGATCACAATCCGAATAAGGTACGTCTCAATTGCTCACATGCTACATGATAATCGAATACGAACTGAAAACCTTTTATTTATCAATCAATCACATCTGTGACTAGAAAAATATGACAATTATCAAATGAAACGTTGGAAATAAATGAATATACAACGAAGCATAATATTCGCCGAAAGGTTTTTAGTTCTGTTACGTACAGTATGTAAAGGCGGTGATATTGCTTGATTACAACCGTGATTTAATACTGCTTCAGGATAGTAACGGCCCCACGTTAACAAAGGTAAATTTGTTTAAAGAGGACTATAAGTGTATATCCTATTTCTGGTTATTGTACAACCTTTCTAACAGTTTCATCTTTTTCTTCCAAATTAGCAATTCACTTTATGTGGCCAAGTGAGTTAATCAACTTTAAAACTTAGTTGTGTTACTGTGTATTTTTCTCTTTCCTTTTCCCGTTCTTTCTATCTCTCTGTCGATCTATTAATCTCTCTGCCATATATACATATATTCCGTTTTCTTCACTATTCTTCTTACATGTTACATGTGTTTTCGCTAGGAGAAAGTAGACGTAAATATCGCTGTGATCAAACATCAAATATTGTCTTATACTACAGAGTGCATTTTTTTTTTATGTGCACGCTGCATGAATTGATCTCAAACGTGGCCACCTCTCCTAACATAGAGTTTCAATTGCAGGATCACTATACGTTAGCTGTAATGCATATTGGATCTCCTTCGTGCGGTATGAATGCAGCGGTGCGTTCTTTCGTCAGAAATTGTATCTATCGAGGTGACAAGGTATTGTCTCTTTAGTTAACGTATACTTTTACTGTGGTACATGTATTAACCTAGAGCTTTCCAGGTCTATGGCGTATGCGATGGAATATTAGGCCTTATGGCCGGAAAATTCAAATTAATGGATTGGCCGTCTGTCACCGGTTGGGTAGCACAAGGTGGTGCTTACTTAGGAACCAAGCGCGCCCCACCCAAAGATGATCAGTTGCCGCAGATTGCTCAGAAACTTAAGGAATTCGGCATTCAAGCCTTGCTTATCATCGGAGGATTCGAGGTATTGATCGTTTTAGATGTGCCTCTACGCTGTGCTTGTCGAAACGGGCGATTGCTTACGATAATGCCATATTGTTGATTTACCATGAAAGGGCTATCAAACCGGACTTACATTTTACAAAGCGAGGGACAAGTTCGAGGAATTCCGCATCCCAATTGCTATGATTCCGGCAACTATCAGCAACAATGTCCCAGGAACCGAGTTTTCGTTAGGCTGCGATACCGCTCTAAACGAAATTACAGAGGTACGACCTTGCTGACCCACTAAAAATAGGCGACTGCTCATTTCGATGTGTTCGCGTCGGTTTCAGATCTGCGATCGTATACGTCAATCAGCACAGGGTACGAAGCGTCGAGTATTTATTATAGAGACTATGGGTGGTTACTGCGGTTATTTGGCTACGGTCGCTGGATTAGCCGGCGGGGCTGATGCCGCGTACATCTTCGAGGAGAAGTTCAACATCAAAGATCTAAATCAAGATGTGATCGCCATGGCCGCGAAAATGTCCGAAGGTGTTCAGAGGGGTCTTATTCTGAGAAACGAAAACGCTAACTTGAATTACAATACAGATTTTATGCAGAGACTTTTCAGCGAGGAAGGAAAGGGTCTGTTCAGTTGTAGAATGAATATCATCGGTACGTGTTTGATGTTTCGTTGATTCTACGCAACCCCGAGTTACGAGTACACAAGTTGCGATGTTTGGTTGCAGGTCACATGCAACAGGGTGGATCGCCGACACCATTCGATAGGAATTTAGGTACAAAAATGGGTTCCAAGGCTGTCGAGTGGTTCAGCCAACAATTGAAGAAATGTACCGATGGCGACAATAAAACAACAACGATGGATGCCGATAGCGCAGTAATGATTGGAATAGTACGAAGGCAGTATAGATTTACACCGTTCACAGAGCTGACCGAAGTTACCGATTTCGAGTAAGAAACATAAATACATCGATCGTTCGCTCTAGTTGAACATTTCTATTAACGTTCCGTAAATTTCGCAGGCATCGCATTCCAACGTACCAATGGTGGATGAAATTGCGACCATTACTCAAAGTTCTAGCGAAACACGAGTCCACTTACGAAGAAGAGGGGCTGTATATTACCGTAGAGGAAATGGATCTTGAGAATGATCCGCCGCTTGTCTAAAGTAGCAGTTGTATGTACGCGATAAAAGGTAAACGTTCCATAAAGTATGGACTGTTGATCGTAGATTACGTAAACCAGTATTGTACGGCACTATGATAATCATCTTTCGTTGTTATTTCCGGGAGAAAAAAAAGACGACGAAAATTTTAAACGAATGCAATAACGAGACATAATGTCCTGGAAAAGTTGAGTAGGATAAATATTTTAGCAATCGATGCGAAATCGTGATGTATACATACATCCTTCATTTTCTTCAGCTACTCGATAACAAATGTGCGCTTGGAAAATCAATCCCTTCAATGTGGCTTCCATAATCGAGCGCGCGGAAGAATACTTCGCTTTAAATTTACCGTATTTATGTATTTTAACTGGAAATAGGTACAAAGATGATAACATCAAATATGGTGCTGAGTTATATAGCTTCAGCAATTAAAAAAAAAATGCCTGATAACAAGTAACGTTTTCATTGATGGCGAAATATAATATTGTTATACTCTGAATGGTGTTAAACATTTATGGCTATCGATGTGTATGTATACTTTTAAAAATAGAGCAAACCAGAAATACAAATATTAATGTAATGCACAGCGTTTAAATGTTAAAGTATAACTGGGGAGCATCTGTGCAACGGACGGTGTTGATCCCTCGATTACAGTATTCGAGTCCAATAGCATCTAGTGTTGAAGTTTAACGACGTTTTAAACAAATTTGCCGTTGAAATTATTGTTCCCGTCTATGTAGGATGCTAATGTCGATCAGAACAATTTTGCATGACAATTGTGCGAACTTTCAAAGTTTATCGGATTATTGACGCCCAAGCTCTTGTAGTCTTGCCAAACATTCGCTAGAAGGGCATCACTTTTAGAGGGTGCACAACTCTGTTTACCGCAAAACTTTCGGTTGCAGTATAAATTATGAATCGAGTCATTAATGCCTTCACGGCTACATCACTATTTCGGGGCGTAACGTACTAGACCGCATTCGCGGTTTACTAAGACATAAAATTAAACGTAATACAAGATTTTTTCTTTAATGGAAACTTATCATTTGGTTTAGCTTTACCTCTAGCTACGAAAAGCTATTCGAAGGATATACTTGTCTACCTCAAAACATAATTTGTAACGGTGAACGGTACTTAGGGCAAACTAAAGACCTAAGTCGTACTGGTTGCATGTAACTTTACAAGATTCTGCTAAGGTTTAAGGCTTGTGACCGCAAGAGTGTTTAGATTTAATCCGTGTTACCATTGTACTCGTATATTCTCTCATGTATTCATCTCGACTTCTTGCTCGTACGGACCTTATTCTGGAAATTATTTGTTCTTCTCAAATGTAGTGGTTTCGTTATCTGTACGAAATTCTAAAATCTATATTCCGCTACAGGTCTCGGTACAATTGACCGTGCCATTTAATTAATTTATTCGTGTTTATGAACTTTATAACGCGTTCTTCATACATGACCACGAGAATAATTTCCGGTGCACATACAAAACGCGAAGAGCATTTTCAACGAACTGACCAGCACTCGTCCATTTAAGGGTGAAAGGGAAATTGCGCGTCGGATGTTACGAAACCCTAATAAATATTAAGGATAATAGTAATAGGAGGGTAAAGAAAAATTCGTGCCTGGTTCCTCCTTTACTTGTTTACGGTAAAATGAGTCTACAGAGTCACACGAAGGGACAGGGGAATAATTGTTGTATGCAATGTATGTTGTACAAGTTTATGTGTAAATTCCGAATTTTCCCGTATATCGTGTGTGTTCATTTTTAAATGTATAGGGTCGAAGAAATCATGGGTTCCATTGCTAATTACGCTGATTCAAACGTATAACGTACAAATACAAAAGCGTTAATATCATAAATGCTAACGATTAACTAATAATGCATATAATATATATATATATATACACATACACACGTATAGAATGAAGATATAACGTTGAAAGAGTATTATTTTTATGATTACAGAAATATATTTTTGACTCATTGTTGATCAATGAATTTTGTAGTTTATCTCTGGAATAATATATACATATATGAAATCACGTAATTATTTTGCTCCAGCATAGAACTGCTGACAACGTATTTTCACTTTACCGGTGCAGAAGCGTTAGTATATTTATTTATAGTTGGATATTTGAAGTTCTGTGAAGTAATTGTGGTAATTGCACGGATTTATCAAAAGAATGCATATGAGCATGTATGAAAATATCGTGACCACTACAAATGTACCTAACACTATCAATAAAGTGTACGTTACAAGGTTCCCCTTTTTCATGAATTTATTGTTACATGTATCAACGAGTTACGTACATATGCGTAAATTATCATTATTCGTACAAATTTGAATATCGCGCGCGCCGCGATTCACCGGCGCGCTTGGAAACAACAGACTGTTCGTATAATGATACAAATAATTACATCAGCGAAGCAATTTTTATACGATAAAAGAAGCAGTTGAATTTTTTGTTGACGGACGATATGTTTCTAATGGATATGTACGCCGGCGGTTTAACAAAAATATTTTTAACGCCGTCCTGACTTGCGTGGTGCCAACAAGTTAAGGTGCAAAGCGCCACATTGGTCAATGTGGCTGCGTGGTAGGTGGAGTCGCGCACGAGGAGTGATCTGTGCCACTGACGGTAGTGTTGAGGGAAGAGTGGTGCAGAGCGGTATACATCTGGATTGTATACAGTGTACTGTGTTTGGTCAGGAAAGCTTGATTTGTGTTTTTATCAGTGAAAATGGTTGCGATAAAGGGTAGAAAAAATTCAAATAAAAATCCTCCAGTATTCAGTCACGAATTTGTAATTCAAAACCATGGGGATATTGTTTCTTGCGTGGCTATGATCTTTGTAACGGGATTAATGATACAGGTCGGTGTTTCTTGTTCTTCCTTGTATCGGTAATATTTATGCTTTATACGCGCACATATTTGGCATGTTTCAATGATTTCTATTTATTCAGCACAGATTTTACATTCGACCTGTGCTCAGTCGGAATATTACAGTCCATTGTTAACGTGAATTATCGTCCTGTTGTAACCACCATATGTTATTTGTCGTTACCGGTATTTGTTATCAATCGATGCAGAAGTTAATCGATATGCACGAATAGAAGCAATGCAACTCGTTGCTATTTAACCCAATTATAAATAATGCAAAATTCCTTACTTTCCTTATAATTCCATCGATTGTCTACTGCCTACAACAATGAACATTATATAACACGTTGTTTATGTCTATTGTTTTTTACTAATAAATTATCTTTTTCAGGCGACATCACCATGGGCATACATGTTTATTGCTATTCATCACAATACAACATCGCACATAGAAGATCCTAGTGCTCCCATAAAATATACCAATGGCTGGAAAGATGCGTGTGCTGTATTTTTCTATCTGCTGATAACAATTGTAATGCACGCCGTATTTCAAGAATACATTTTCGATGTAAGTTAGATTGCTATGCATATACACGGTTACTTAAGATACCTCGATAAAAAGACGTTTCACTTTAAATTTTTCAGAAAGCTTCGAAGCGTTTGCATCTCAGCAAGGTAAAGCTTGCTAAATTCAACGAATCCAGTCAGCTTATCGTGTTTTATGTGTTGTCCGTGTTGTGGGGCATAGATATAATTATCAGGTAAGAAAATGTATAGCCTCAAAGGTGTATTAAATATTTATTATAGTTGCTGCCAAACATAATACAAACTCATATCTCTGTTCTTCAGGGAAAACTTGCTGTTAAATATTACATCATTGCTGAAGGAGTATCCAGCACCTATGTCGTTCTCCTTGAAGTTATTCTTTATCTGCCAGCTTGCTTACTGGCTGCACTGTTATCCTGAATTGTATTTCCAAAGAGTGAAGAAAGAAGATATTCCACCCCGTGCTGTTCAAGCAACTATTGGTTTTCTCTTCACACTCGCGGTTTATGTTCTCAAGTATGATATAATCTATTTCCGACAAGCACAATGGTAGCTGTATCATTCTGCAATACTAATACTTCTTACAGTTTCCAACAAGTGGGTGTTTTGCTACTGGTACTCCATTACGTAGGCGATGCCTTGCTCCATGGAGCTAGACTTGTACATTTCATTAACAAAAAAGAAAACGTGACGAAAAGTAGGTATCCTTTAATTAGGTATAACATGTTTGTACTATCCTTATTGTATTATCTTCGACTTATTTTATTGCAGTGACATTCCTCGTTGCCAACTCGGTGTACGTTATAGCACGTATCGCGACACTGGCAATTGTAGCATTAGTGGCGTTCGTCTATGGTTTCAATCGAACTGAAAGTACATTTGACTTTGCTACTGGAAATTTCAACGTTCCAGCAATAAGATTCCCGGTTCTAGGCGTAATCATTGCTTTCCAAGCCTACCTTTTCTATGTATTTATTTCGAGGCAAATCAAGCGGGCCCGCGAAAATGTAACTCCTGTACAAACAGCAGTGAAATCGAAACAAAAACCAAAGAGGAAAGAAGGTATGGGAATTTTACAAATTTCTGTCATCGATTATTGCTATTGGAAATCTTTATTTTATAACGCGCCCTATGGAATTTTGTCTAGGAAAAAAATCAACCATGTCCGAGGACGACGAATTGCCGGAAGTTGATCAGGCGACTAAGAAAAATCTTCGATCTCGATCATCCGCAAAGGCAAAATAACAAATATATCTGAAACACTTGAGATACGTAATATCATTTATCTATCTTTTATGAATAGGATTTTCGGTATCCATGGAAATGTTCTCCTTTAATATCGTATAAAATCCGAATGATCATACTGTTCTTTCATGGAATAATTTACTTTTACATTAAGTGTACATAAGCATCCTAAGAAAAAATTAATAATTAAGATACTGTAGATGTATATAATTTTTATATATATTATTATAAAGATCATACTAGCTAATTTTTTTTTATAAAGGCTGATATTTGACATCCGGATTGAATATTTGCAAATAAAAAGAAAAAATTCATTGTAGTCGGACTCCACACAGGTAATAATTTCGTTTGAATAGAGGCATATGCGCGGCAGTTACCAAACAGTTGTGGAGAACTATCGATAGTTTTCAACAGTTGGAACATCGACCATCGATAGT
This sequence comes from Holcopasites calliopsidis, assembly GCA_023838395.1. Lineage (NCBI taxonomy): Eukaryota > Metazoa > Arthropoda > Insecta > Hymenoptera > Apidae > Holcopasites > Holcopasites calliopsidis. The sequence goes on from JALHAQ010000011.1 coordinate 2,324,613, forward strand.
GATGAAAATACATTTATGCAAGTATTTGTAATTTATTATTGTCTGTATTGTAGGCGACAAGTTTTACAGTTTGTCAGCCTGACTGAGACTCCGATGCTATCGATCGTAGTGGTGGAGAAATATCGATAGTTTCCCTTAGTTGGACCACCGCCCATCGATAGCTTCCAAGCGCCAAACAGGCTGACAGACTGTACAACTTGCCTCATATTAATAATAAATAATAAATAAGTAAGAATAAATAATGAATACTTGTATAAATGTACTTTTCGTTACTATCGACAGAGAGGAAATCTATCGATAACTATCGATGGCCGGTGGCCCAACTAGGGGAAACTATCGATATTTCTTCACCACTACTAACCAATACGAATGCACGCGTTGTATTTGTTACTAGAGTCAACGAAACCAATGAAAACTGCTCTTATGAAAAGCGGAGAAATAACCCATATTTTGCGCGCCATTTCCATATTATTCTGGTGAAGTGGTTTGTATTCAATGATGCTTTACTTAAATTAATCAACTAAGATAGTGTTCTATAAAGAGAAATAGACAAGAAAGTGAATACGAGAGGTTACTTCAATCTGACACCACGATACGAAGAAACATAACCATAGTTTTGGGGTAATTTTACAACATATTTTGAAATGTCTGTCAAAAATGGTTAAGCGAAAAAGTATGAACAAACGGTCATCCAGATACAGTAGAAAAAGTGCTGGATCTGCAATTCTAGATCCTGACACTAATATTTTGGGTGACAGTATGTGCAAATTTTTGACATTTATTCTTTAATTCTTACGTTTGTTTTGAGGTTAGCCCCTGGGGTTTACATTTCAGCATACCCATATTGGTGGACAAAGTTGGAAAGCAACACAATGGTGCGACTGTCTGTAGGCTCGAATGAGTTAAATCAAACTAGTCCTCACTTAGATCCCAACTCACATGTTGAAGCAAGCCGTGCTACGGATGGATGGTGGAACAAATTGGATGCTTCTGATCTCTCGAATTCATCGGAAATACATACAGATAACGTAGCAAAAGGTATGCGTTTGTAGGTACATGTATCAAGTGTCGCAAATATATTCGATACTGATCACAATATTTCCACAGATGTGGCCAAAAGTCAACCAGGATCTGAGGCCAAAGGAGAATCTAGAAGCACAAGGAGAAAATCTTCTTTGCATTCAGAAATACGGAAGAGCAAAAGTAATGCAGCATTGAGTAGTAAATCGGCCACAAATTTTGAACAGTTAGGTGAAGCACAGGCTAACACTTCCAATCAAAGTGTCAATATCTCAAGATCGGGGCCTGATGTTTCAAGAAGAAGTTATAAAGATCGAAATAAAAATGCGTCTGTCGATGTATTAAAGGACGACGCAGTGCAAAGCGCATCAAGAAAAAGTATCTTAAAGATTCCTTCTAACTATGAATCGCCAATCTTAAAGGTGCGTACAGCAGAAACTACTGTGTCTAGTCAAACGGGACAAAACCAGTTTGCGTTGTCCTTCGAAAATGAAAATGATTTCTCACGTTTTCTTGTACCGAAAGCGCAGAGCACGATATTAGAAGGTAGCACTTCCTCTGTGCTCGATATTAATAAGGTTGGCAGCAGTAGCGACGTAGAAATTGAAGTAGTGAAACCAAGATCCAAATTGTTAACAGGCCGTCAAAGAAAGAGAACGAAGAACCGTTTTGAGGAGATACTGAAGGAACAAGAGAGCACTAGCAAAATAGGAAAGGATGATTCGGTAAACCAAAATACTGGAGCAGTTAATAATGTTTCAGACAAGAATCCGAAGGTTTCTCTGGTACAAGTAAGTAATACCAGAGATGAGGACAACAGAAATAAACGGCTGACTGAATCTGTGCTGAGGAGTGCAAAGGAGTCTGCCGGAAAAAATGTATTAGCAGACGAACCTCTTATATCGAGCGACACGTCGGATGTGAATAGCGAAATTCGCACCGTTGTAAAAACAAAGTCAAAATTTTTAGCGAGAACGCATAAAAATCTCGAGAAGAATCTTTTCCAAGATGTTCTCGAAGGAGGCGACGATGTCGATACAGTCGCGTTACGTACATCGGGCGCATCGTCGAGCAGTATGGAAGAAGTAAATACGTTGGCCAAAGATTCTCTCTCCGTAAAAGACAAAAGTAAGAGCAACAAAAGTGGTAGAGACACTCTAGGTGACAGGCATTCGACCAACGGATCTGAACTGCACGTAGCGGAAGACAAAAGTAGTAAGGCAGTCAGAAATGCAAGTATATCGAAGAAGCAATCACTTTTGCATAGTATGCGTGATACACCGGCGCCGGAACCTGTTGAAAGCGCTACAACAAGTAGAAGCAGGGGTATGAACAGCACACAAGAGCAATATGCTTCGCGTGCCGTAGAAAGAGCAGTTGAGATTGAATCATCGAAGACTCGAGATGCCCTGACGATGCAGCACGATCGTTCGAGCAGTCCACTGAACTATTCGTTGGTGCGTACTGCAAGCGAGTCCGAATCGGAAGAAGCTGAAATTACTCCGGAACGAAACGGAAGTGGCGTAAGTAGAACGCACAGACGATCAGGTTTTCTTATTTCGGGGCCATTTGAATCGTCTAAGACGAAAATTGTACCGAAAAGTCAGAGCGTATCGTATAGGCAGTCCAATTTACCTGTCGCGAGCGAGTCTGATTCGGAAGAAGATGAAGATGTTTCGAAACGATCTGTTATGGACGAGGATAAACCGGCTGAAGATACCCCGAAAATACGAAGCGATCGTTCCAGTAACAAATCAAGCCATTTGTTGCGCATTGCGACCGACTCTGAAGAGGTAAACGTTCAGAATACACCGAGACGGAGCAGCAGAATTCTAAATAGGTCATCAATAGCATCTGCTCAGCGTACTCCGAAAATGCGAAACGATCGTAGTCGATCGCAGAAGCGATCATCTTCGTACACCGTGAACGAGTTTGAACGGGAACAAGCTGGTAGTATTCGGAAGCGGAATAGCGGAAGAGCAAACGATACACCCAAGAGGTTGGTTTCCCATATTGCGGTGGAAGTCGAAGCGGTCGGGCCTCGGGATTCTTCGAAACGGCAAAGCGGTCGTGTGAACAAGTCGGTAAAACGATCGATCCTGCCAACTACGGATCGGTCGGACATGGACGAGCCCGAAGACGAGTACCTCGATGGAACGCGGAAGAGTGTAGCTACCCCTACGGAGGAAGGAATCGCAGCAGCGGAGATTGATAGCAGAACGAAGAGGCAGAGAAATTCGTCGAACGGAGCGCAGCAACGGTCCGAGGAAGTTCCTCTGGTGAACACGAGGGAGCAAAGCGAAAATAATTCCGCGTTATCACCCGGTATTCGTCAGTCTGGCTCGCAAGAGGCTGAGAGTACTCCGAAGAAGCAGAAGTTTTCGAGAGTACCGCCAGCGACCAACGAAACGGAGCCGAGTCAAATTCTGGATAACAGCGCGAGGCAAAGCAGTCGTTCGAGTAAGTCACGCCTGCAGTTGAATTCGCCGGCCATCGGCCGGTTCAGCAGAAGAGCGGCAGGTGGCAAGGATGATCCGATTGTGCCGGAAGACCAACCGGACTCATTAATTGAAGGCGAATCAAATGTAGATACGGCGGGAAGGGGTGCAGCAGCTAGTCGCAACAAAAGTTTGAGTAGTTTGCATAGATCATCGAAGGAGAAGCAGGCGGAGAAGAAATCGGAAACGCACCGTACGCTCGATCCAAATGCTTCCAACAGCAAAGAAGAACGAAACGTTCCGAGCTCTCTGCGCAAACCTGTGGCCGAAGAGGGAATCACTTTGAACGCATTGGACAAAAAGGCTGTCGACAGTAAGCGGATGAGTAATCCCAAGAATATGAATACGAGTAAAGGAATATCTAACGCAAGAATTTTCTCGCTTCCTTTCAACGATGAGGACACGAATCCTTCGAAGGACCAACGTAGCAGAGCAACGAGTAAGGCCGGGAAATCTTTATCGTCGGCAAGAACGCACACGGCTGTGAATACCAACGTTTCGAGGAGTCAACCGAGTATTAAGAGTTTCTTCAATACGAATGCGACACTCCCGGCCTCGCAGGCATTTTCCGACAAGGGAAAGCTAGAAGAAATCAAGAGGGAACTGGAGAGAGTGAAGGAAACGGAAATGGATCGCATGAAGAAGGACCAGAACGATCACGCGACGAAACCATCGTCTACGTTGCCGCCGCGAGCCAAATTGAAAAACAGGATCGGCGGCAGGAGCGCGAGATTGGCGTTGCAAAAGCAACCGTCGGCCCAGCAAGTTCACAAAGCTTTCTTGGTGAACGGACAAGTGTACAGAGCCCCTCGACTCCCCCGTCCGCAACGTTGGATCACGGATCGTCTCTACAGTTACTTGTGGAAGCGTATGGAACCGAAGTACAAATTAGAAACCAGAGTAGTTTCCGAAAGATTTGTACAACAGCTGTCGAACGTGACAACGTCGATTATTAAACGTAAGTCGTACGTGCATTACAAAGCGGAGCTGTACGCGTTAATGAAAGAGATGGCGCGGCTCGGCATTATTCGTACCCGAAACGATTTTTACAATTTCTGCCACGATTTCTTCCCTTACGAGCTCCGGGTAAAAACGGTGCCGATGTTGCTGCCAGGAAACAAGAGGAACATTCCGTATGACGCGGACAAGCTGCACGAACCCCTTCTCGCCTCTTGCACGCGCGTCTCTTCGTCGACGTAATGTTAATTCGATTATTGAAAAGACCGCGTCGGGAGAATCAATCGCACATGCTGCGGAGCATAGTAAAAGGACAATTCGGGAAACATGTATAGACATTGTACGAAATGTATAGTTGGCTTGCCGTTTATTTTTCTATCGAAACGCTTAGGTATATCCTTACCGGTGTGACTGGGATCACGTCTGTTTGTACGAATATTGTTTAAACATGAATTATTTAACGTGAAATAAACGTATAAATGTATCTCGTTACTTTGAACGTTACATCCAGCGATTGAATCGATTCGCGGCGTGACGAAAATCACGATCACGGTTTTACAAATATTTGTTCGGAAACGTAACGCGGTGCCGATGCAATAGGGACTTGTTGCGGTACGTGACGCTGTGAATGAAAGCAGCCACACGACGTTCAAAAGGTTGAGGAAAGCGATTCCGCGTACGCCACAGCGTTCTTCTCTTTTTTTCCCATTGAGAGACGGGTTACAGTCCGCTGGCTAGTCTTAATTAACTGAACGAATCCGATCGAGACTCGTTTGAAGTTTAATCTCTAATGGAACAGGCTGTTGCAATTAGGCGGGACTTATTTTACGCGCACCACCTCGTGCCTAATGTTTGAGCGAACATCGAGGGGCACGTGGCGCGGCACGCGCCGCTCGTTACCCCGTATCCTGTAGCAATTGTTTCCTCTTAAAATTATTAGTTTGCTTCTTAATCAAAATTGTTACTAGCTTCCCTTTCTCTTTGGGCGACTACAGTTTTGTGTATCGAAGTCGAACGCTTTTGCTTAGCGATCGGGCTCGATAAACGTTCGCGTCGCGCGCTAAATATTCGTCGGTCGGAGTGAGGGATGCGAAAAGGGTGCCGGCGTTCAACGAAGAGGAGGGCATTGGTCTTAAATCGGTGGTGACCGGTATTGGCGTTTCCCTGGACCCGGGGAGCGTGGCTCGAATGTTATGACAATTATGAGCTCTCTGTGGGTGCATCTGAGTGGCACGTGGCTGTACGAATCGAGGAGACGATGGTCGCGTGCCCGTCGCGTGAGAACAACTTCGCTCACACGCTTTACAGCCGTGCACGTGCGTACTGTGCATTAACTACTTGCTAGTAGTGGCGCATTCACGCATGCGGACGCGCCACGCGTTCTCCACGCTCCGATTTTTCAATGAACGCTGTCCCCGTCCCCCTATCCGTGATCGCCACGATCTTTTACGCGATTTCCTGGGGATAGAGCTCCGACGGACAGTTCGATCGATGTATCACTTAATGACAGAGAAAAGATCTCGGCGGGCCAGTGCACTTTTGCACGGAAGACGAAATTTTCTATCCGCCTGGCCCGTCATCCCCTTTTCTTTTATTCTGCGCTTCTTTACGATTAGTCGAGAAGAACGAAATTTGTGCAAACGTTAAAAAGATGACATGCCCCCTCTCGGTTGTTCCTTTACAAAACGCATTGCCGAGAAGCAATTCCCGCCCGGGTGCAGTGGCTAGTGCATGACCGATAGAAGGGTGGATTGCATAGGATGATAGGATAAGGTCGAAGCAAACCGAGGCAATAAATAGGACCGTACAGCCGTCGGAACGGTATTTGGTCGCGTGATGCAGAGGCGTGCGCATCGACCCGAGCTCGTACCCGCTACCACGTAGAGGGGTTGAGGGTTGCACCGCTCGAAAATCGATCCTGCGTCGCAGTCAATTTTCTTCCTGACAATCGAAAACAAGCTTAACGGACCAGCCGCTCGGGAACGGTTCGCGGCGATATGTTGAGAAAATTGCTGAGCAAATCTGGTCGTCGACTCCTCAGGGTAAGACGACGATAATTATCTTTCTCGGCTGTTGCATGCACGCACCACCGTTTCTGGCGCATCCGGCCGACCCGATATCTCCTGACCGCACGCGTATCGCGCTGTTAACCCAGTCCATGGTTGCATCTCGCTATTCCCACTTGAGCGTCCTTGATCGCGTGCACGTTTCCCCTTGTACGCTGAAGCATTCGGGAACGCTTTTTATTCTCAAGCGATTCTGTGAATGCGAAAAGTAGTCGCGGGCGTCGTACCAGCCCTGTCCAACATCGATTCGTTTGTAACTACTTCACTGCTGCCTGCATTGCACTTTCGTCGGACGTTGTATAGTCGCTAGCGAACGTGTTCAACGCCTTGCTCGTCAAACCCTTTGTCGCACCTTGGATACAGTCCTTTTCTCCATGGCACGTGCGCACGATCCTTCGACTGTTCTCCAATTGCGCCAAGCGGGCCCGAAAGCATGCACGGACGCTCGATCGGCGATCGATATCCGGTGATCCTCCGATCCGAACGGAAGGCAAAACGCACAGGCTGGCCACATTTGTATAGGCTTGTTACTCTCGTTTCGCACAGGTCATCAAGATATTGTCCGTGGGAAAGCGCAAGGAGAAAGAGTCCCGACACTTGACCCCTTGGCGTTCAGCCGTACCGGACTTGGACGCGGAGTCTCTCTCGTGGTCTTTGCCGTCCCTCGACGCGAAAAGCATCGACACGTACACGACGTACGTGGGCGAAAATTCGGAGGACTGTCTCTCGATGTGCTGCTACTGCGACGAGTACGAGGAGAATCAACGGAACGAGAACACGGAGAACGAGATGATGATCTAACGCACGGGGCCGTCGCCTACTGTCTTGCTCTTCGACGACGACGAAGGCCCGAGAAGGACGGAACAGGAATTTTGCGAGGCTGCGGAAGGATTCGTAAAATATCGTAGATAGATAGAAGCTTTGCGAATAGGCCGAGAACGGGAAAAGAGATATATACAAAAGCCCCGAGGATACTTCGGAGTGCTGTGCAATCCGTGCCATAGAATAGTACTTTCAATTGCGTTTCGAGTTACGCGCCGACGAATATTGGACGAACTACGAGCTTTACATACCGCGGAAGGCTACTTTCGTTTATTTATTAACGACACACCGAATATGCTTTATACAAGATAGGTATAGACTTTTGTGGGCATAGTCCGAAGAGAGGACGTACATCTTTCCCTTCTAACTGTCGGTCTTCCGACGAGCAATTACGCGTAACAGCTTGTTCGCAGATTAGCCGGTCTTTTTCCGAAACACCAATCCCTGCCGCGACTCTTTAGAATATTCACTCGCGAGCGAGGCGCGCGACGATGATCCATGATTTCGGATATATGCACGTGTATATATGTAGATGTGTACATTCGTGAAAATATGCGAACGTGTGTATATGACCGCACGAGCGCGTGTACATAGATGCGATGTTTTATTCTAAGCATTGTCCAACGAGGCTGTGACTTTTTAACTGGATGTGACCGTCATGAATAAAATAGTTTTATCGACGATTGCTTGTGCTTCCATCACCACCCCAGACGCCGGAGCTTCGATCGGGCTTTCCATTTACGTTCCTCGCGATATCGGCGTCACCCTCCCTCCCTGCACGTGCCGTTGCGTTTCAGCGGCGCGATTGAAAACGTGGCGCGGTTTCACGGAAATCGATCAACGTTTCGGACAATTATCCGGCGGTGACGAGCCGGCATCGCACTTGTAAAATACGAGCGAGAAGCGAAGCGCGCGGGACACGCGGCCGGTCGTTGCCGCGAACAATAGCCACGTGGCCGCGTGTAACGCTTTCTCCTCGACAATTAGTTTTACTCCCCGTGGATTCGGAATATCCGCAAAAAGCATTGGCGGCGGCTAATTGTTTCCGCCGATCGTTAGAATCCACGCGAATTTCCCGTTTTGCGAAAGCGCTCTTTGCGAACGGCTTAACGACCAGCGGTAGAACTGGTTCGCGGACAAATAGGTTTCCGCGCAAGCTGCACGGCCGAATCTTTGCATAAGAATAGTGCGCGAGCCTCTTGTCATTACGGACAAGCTGCGGGAGAATGTGCGTAGCGAATCTTGTATCCGCGATAGACGCAGGAAAGAGGATGAGAGTAGGAGATACAATGAATGACGCCGTCCCTCGTTCTTTTTCTCGAATTATCGTTTTATTGCAAAACGGTGTTGCAAAAATATGTGGATGCATTTCGCACGCGTACGTATACAGCGATACGTTTAATGGCACTTGCTCCGCGGATTTGTTTTACATCGTTTTCACAGTTTTATCACGAGCAGTCGAAAACGGAGAAGGGAAAACAAATAAGGGAAGGAAGCGAGACGCAATGGAATATAAATTACACGAGCACTTTCCGCTATTTACAATGATACGTTTGTTATATACAAAATGTACAATGCTCGACCCGTAAAAGACTTTGCGAATCGAGCGATCTAATAAATTAGTCATTTGTTCGTTGGCTGTTGAGAACGCGCGCGACTATCCTTCTCGCGACACGCGCAAGAGGAATCGCACGTCGATGAATAGTCTTGATTCGAACAAGTGTCCGCCGGGAGAACGATCGAACCGGAGATTCTCGTCGGCAAGGTGAGGGCCAACAATTGGTCGTCGCTTCTCAATAGGCCAGCTCGGCACCCCACGGCCTGTACGGTTTCCCGTGTTGCTGCTGAGGATACTGTCCCGGATACTGGCCCCATCCGAGCGCGCTTCCACCCAAAAGGGGTGGCATCGTTCCCGCACCAGCTGGCATCCCCGTAGACACGGTGCTCGCTGGCTCGTAGCTGCCGCTCGACGAGGTGGACGTCAAGGTGCTCGTCGGCGGGACGCTCGCGGACGGCGGATGCTCGCGATGGAAGCTTTGCAGGTGAGAGAGCAATCGCAATCTCAGCGGGTCCCTTTCGTCGAGGCCTTCCATCGTGACCAGGTAGCGGCCAACTTCGGCCGCGCACTCGCCCCAGCCCACCGCGTGGTAATCCATGGCCAGCTTCGTGCTGTCGTATCCCTCTGGACCTGCGAAGTTGGACCAGCACATTAGGACGATTTACGAACGATCAGGGAAGAGGAGCGAACTGGAAAGCAGCACGCCGCGCAGGTATCGTGGGAACCGTTTCGACCCACCCCGCCGCGCCGGAGACCACGGCACATGGCCCCGCATTGCGCGCAACACGCGAAACACGCGTCTCGATCGCCGCGAAAAGGCTTTCCCGACGTGTCGCGTGTTATCGTCGACAAGCGTTCCGTCGATTAATGGGCGAACCGCTAAACCTTTTAACCGGCGCGTGAAAATCGCGAATCTTTGAGAACGCATCGGAGGGCGCGTCGCCTTTCGGGAATGGAAAGAACACGTGGGTTCGCATTAGAATGGCAGAGCGAGGAGAAGAGATACGACGATCCTCGATCGATAAACAACTTGGATGGTAGGTAGGCGCGCGTGTACGTCGGTGTGTGTGTGCGTGCACGCATACACGTACGCGTAGAGGACATAGAATCGGGACTCGGTTTCCCACAGGGTTCGACATCTGCCCCGGCAGCTCCTTCACGAAGGGTGCCGCGCGGCGCACCCCACTACTGCCCAACTTGCCACCAATCGTGGGAACATCGTTTCGGAAGAGTCGTTGACTTCCTCTGCGCTTCCCACAGGATCTACGAGAGTCGATCCTCAGCACCTGCGCTCCCCTTTCCCGAGGAAATCTCGCATACGGGAGCGTGACACCGTTTCGGACCGTGGGTATTTCTCGCGACTAATACGACACGCGATGTCGAGCGAATTCCGCACGCCCACCTTTTCGACGGGACTCATTCCGATCAGGAGCAATCGCGGCTCTATAATATCGGTTTTCCGAGCGGACCAATTAACACACGACAGGTGGTCGTTCGATTGTCGAGTTGATGCAAGGTGTTTCGCTACCTCGTGCGAATATTTTACCAAGAGATTGACCAATCAAGGTTGAGCGTATCACTTTAATAACTTCAAAAACGATGCATCAACTAACGTTTTGGCAAAGGAAAAAAGAATCGCCTCAGCAATATCGTCCTTTAAAATAATTGCACGAGGTAGCGCAACACCCTGGCACAATTACGGTGAAACTTTGCTCGCGTTCCGCGGTCAACAGGTGTCTTCCGGCACGGAAGGACCTTGTTTCGTAGCGATCCACGTTCGGCGGGGGTGAAAACGCGACGAGAAATTGGAAAGCTATCTCTCGAAGCTTACCTTTGTTTCGAAGGGTTCTCAAATGCTCCACGGTGAGCTGCAGAATCTCGGCTTTTTCCAATTTGCCGCTGTGAGGATCCCTCGCCGCTGCGGGTACCAATCTTCGCAGCTCGCCGAGGGACGCGTTTATTCTGTCGCGACGTTTCTTCTCGATCATCCCCCTTCTTCGCTTTCGCGACGCGTGCTGACAGGAATCACCTCCCGGCGAATTGCAACTGTATCGAAAAAGGAGGGAAACAAAGAAAGGGTAAATCACGACTGTCGAGAGTTTCTTTCGGCGTGAACGATAGATTCCGTGGGATATAATTTTAATTATAGAAAGAACAGCGACACCCCGTTCTACAGAACGTGAACATACAAATGTTACTACATTATAATTAATCGACCACTTACGGCTCTTTACCGCTCTCCTCGGAAAACACATCGTCGCAGTCGGAGTCGCTCATGGTTCTCTTTAAATTCCTCTGCTGATGAGCTTGACCACTCTGTTGAGAAGCTTGTTGCTGCTGCTGCTGCTGCTGCTGTTGTTGCTGTCCAGTTTCTTGACTTCTGATGTCCGCCACGTCCAACTTGAGATCTGAAAACTCGTGGCTCGACCTAATTTCTATGGCCATGTCTGGCCTCATTCCCGTTAAGTCTTGATGATGCCTTCCCAGCTCTGGCCTGTGCAGCTCGGACGGTTGATGTCTCTGCATATCCGACGGATGCCTCAGGTCCGCTCGGTGCACCTCGTGCCTGAGCTGCTCCTGAGGTCTGACATCGGTGGCGGTCTGGTGTCTGGGGTCGTGAGGCGGTCGCGGATCATGATGATGTTGCGGCTGATAAGATGGATGAGACGGCGGCGGAGGATAACCCCAGTGATGGTGAGGATGGTGGCCGTGGGAGGGTGGTCCCGAGAGGCCGGAGATGTGGCTCGGCCCGACCGGGCCGGCGGCTATCTCCGACGACAGCAGGGTGCTGTTCTCGTCCGATCGCGCGACTACTACCCTCCACATTTTCCACGGCCGCGATCTGCGCCCGTCGAGTACACAAGTCGAAACGGTTTCACGCGGTCGAGACGAGCCGCGGCACGGTCAAACGATGAAAAGACTCCGGAACCGAACTTTGTCCACTGCTAAATGGTGCGCGACTCCGCTTCGCTAATCGCGGCAACGACGGGCACGAGTAACGTCATCGCGGAGATGCACGGTGCGCGTCGAAAGGAGCAATCAACCCTCTGGCCGGGGAGAAGAAGTTGATCTTGCTCACGTGCCACTGCCACCCGACGATGCGTTCGCGGTCGCGTGCGGGGCTCGCGAAGACGGCTCGCGATGCGGTTACGCGTAGATCGTGTTGGCCGATGGCTGCTGCAGTTGCATGCGTGTGCACTGGTCGCGTGGCGGCCGACGTATGTCGTGTGCGGGAGGAATCGGGAACCGGGACGACGACACACGACCCGGCGTGCCCTGTTTCATCCCCGTACCCCGATGGTGGGGACTAGGTGCGCCACCACGGGGTGGGGGCAACTTCTCTGTTCCGGAAGGTGAAAAGCGACCGCCCTCTTGAACCCCCCATGCTTCGGCCGAGGGAGCGGACGCGCCGCTCCGGACGACGAGGGGGACAGGGGGAGCGGAATCGCCGATCAAAGGGGACGATTTTCGTGGGAATTCTCGTGGCGCTTAGCTGGTCGCACGCTGTGCCCTCACGTACTCCACCGTCCAAGATCTCGCGAAATTCGTGATCTTGGCGCCGCGTTGAGCTATTTTTCTTATCGCCCTTCTTTTACATTAGTCGCCTGATCGTCGTTCTCGTAGATACGGTATCATCGTCATCGCCCTTTGGGGGTTGTCCTCCTTTGCCGAATCACTTTGCCAATGAAATATAAACGACACGAGTGGCACCCCCGGGGGGAGGGTGAAACTCCGAGATCGCGGAATCGCGAATCCGTGTCCGGATCGCTGGCAAATCGCTCATCGGGAGAAACTCTCAAGTATACTCCCACGGTAGTCGGGGTTGAGGGGGCGATGACGCTCCAGCCACGTAGGGTGGCCTGGCCTACGAGCGAGGGTGCAATCACGATAAAGCATTCTCACGCGGCACGCGCTCGCACGATAATCGGTGCGGTGGTCGCCTGTGAGAACGAGGCCGACCAAATAATCGTGCAATGTTAACTTTCCCCTGCGCGCCCCCGTCGCTAGTCGACGAACCGACGGACGGTGCGAATTCCGTTTGATCCCCGAAACCTTTCGCGCCCAGCTCAAAGACAAGCGTTACGGAATAAAAACGATGAGAAAGGGTGAACGCTTTTCTGTGGAAGGAAAGATCGCGAGGATAATGGAAACAAAGCATCCGGGCCGCCGCATCCGGTCCGCACGCGCCTTGCGCACGTGAAGTCGCGTGTCGCGAAACTCTCACTATACTTGGGTGTACGCGCGCGTGGTTCGACGTGTGCCGCGACCGATCGCTCCTTGCCCTTTACGAGGTGTGACTCTTTCGGGGCACTTTCGCGACACGCGAACCGACCAGGATCGCTCGGCCTACAAATATTTGTATTAATAATTTCGGCCAGATCATCGTATATGCACGAGAACTGTGGAGTGGCCTCGTACGAACCGGCCACCCCATCTCCTGGACAAACAACGTCCGTCTAACAGTCATGACCACTCGGGTGCAAAGCAAACACGCATAAAATTACGCGTACGCGTTGTTGCTGGTCGAAATCGACTTTCAGCTTTCTTCCGAAAACAAAGGTTCGCAATTCGATCGCGTCCGAGGGTAGCGAAGCGCTTATCGATTCGCCGCGCGGTCAGTACCACCCCCCCCGATCGGCCGATTGACCGTCGCCGTTAACATTTGGCGCCGCGGTACAATCGTTCGATAATTGGCAGATATTGTTCGAAATACTCGAGTCCGGAGCAACGCGTGGGCATATGTCCCAATGTGGCCGATCAACGGGCCACGAAGAAACTCGGACAGATTTCCACCACCGCCAACCCCCCTAATGCTCGTTCTACGGTTTGTTGCTGCTCCACCGTCGGACAATTGGAAATATGAATTTATCGGCGATCGCGTTTCGTCATATCCACGGACACGCGCGAGTTTATCGCCGATCGTATTACGATGGTCAGTTCGGAACGACAAATACCAACCCCTGTGGTCCGTGCATTACACCCTTGTTTGTCCTCGTAAATCTCTTCGATTATTCGATCTTTTCTTTGGCATTACGCCGCTTCTGCGAAACGGAGCGTCGAATGTTGATGCCGTCGTTCGTGCGACAGAATTCGTGCAACGCTTTTAATCGTCTAGTGTCCAGCCCCCGTTCTCCACTAACTTGCTTACATCTTAGAAAGGTCGGGTAGCGTTCCCCTGCAGCTCGAATATGTTTCTCTACAACGATAGGCGCGTTGCAATGAAATTCACACAACTGGAAAGTTCGATAAATAGAGTTGAAATTCTATCTGTAGATGAAAGTTTACTATCGCTGATTAGAAAGCTGAAACTGATTCGTTAGAACGGCGTATCATGGATACGGGCGCGATCCCCATGGGATTGATTGATACCAGACGGCTTCGATTGAAAAGTCATCGATCAAAGATACCTTAATTCGCACAATGGCCAGTGATATTGTAAATTTCTGAGGTATGATCGATAGTCTTTCGCGGTAGGCGATGTCGAGGCTGATTAACTCAATGCAATCTCGCAGTGTTCTACGAGAGGTAGAAGGGAACGTAACGAAATCGCAGCGATGAAGGCGCGGTTCCGCGGACGTTCCGGTCTACCGAGTTAGCCATGACAGCTGTCACCTTTGAAAATCACGCCCAAAAAAATTGTTTAATATACGAGCGTGGATCCGCGCCGGCTCTCAAGGCACTTGTTCTCGATTGAAGCGTCTCGAACCGAAGCGAATCGCGGCGACGATTGGGGTGACTTTTAAATGGGGATATAATTTTAGGGTGCGGACATTCCCATTCGAATCGTATATAAATGCATTAACGCGGACATTGTATTACGAGAGGACATGCATTTCCATACTTTAAATGTCTCGCTGATAGTTTTGTGTGTATCGCTTAGCTGCGCGCTTCGATCCCTTGCATGACTTTCCTTACATTTGTCTCATTAGAATAAATTTATCTACGCTAACAAAACAGATATTTAATATATTCTTTTGTGTGCGCAGGTTTCTCGGACAAGAAGTGGACGCTGGACTATACGTTTCATCGTGAATAAGGGGAAGATGGAACTTAATGAAGTATATTACTTAGATATTCTGTGAATAAATTATATTAGTAGATATTATATTAAATTCCAATTGTAGAAATTGTAGAAATTTCAATTATAAACTATATTGTAGATCAATCTATGCCAATAGTTTTTAAATATTAGTTCATAATATATTTTAGAACTTATTCAAATTTATGTTGTTACAAAATTTATATCTTTAATTATTATTTAATTATTGTAAGTTATATCGAAACTGAATTTGTTTAAATATTCTCTGAATGCATTATACTAGCACATGTATTAAATTCCAATTGTAGAATTTGTAGAAATTTAAATTATAAACTATATTGTACATCAATTTATACCAATAGTTTTTAAGTATTAGTTCATAAAATATATTTTAGAACTTATTTAAATTTATATCTTTAATTATTATTTAATTATCGTTAGTTATATTGAAAATGGATTTATAGGAATAGTTTAGAAATAATAGCGATTAAGTTCAAATATCATCAGTGTTGTAATTTGTACATTATTGCAATTTTTGAATAAATCTTCATTAAAGAAAATTGAACTGATTAAGTTTGTTTAATGCCTGTCCACTCCTAAAAAACCTACTCCGATTCCTTACACGAGAAGTATCGTGAAGGAACTTTAAACGCACAGTTCCGAAGCGAGAAACTTGTAAAAACAGTCCAGCATACGAATAATTTAAGTTTAAGACCATTGCTTTAATGTTCCTGCAATTTCCTGGAAAATGATGTCACATTTCAAGAATTGGTGAAATGAAAGACATCCTCGCATATCACGTTCACCTGATACAAATTGGCGATTTCGAGCAAAGGGAACTCCGTAAAAGCAGGTTCTGGGAAATTCTTGGAAATGACGTCACATTCTAGGAATTGGTGAAATGAAACACCTCAGCGCATATCACGTTCACCTGATACAAATTGGCGATTTCGAGCTCGAGATTTTGCAAAAGCAGCTCCTGGAAATGTTTTGGCTGTGACGTCATCAATCATGAACTCCGGATACCTCCACGCATATCATATTCTCCTGATACAAATTGGCGATTTCGAGCAAAGTGAATTCTGTACGATCAAGTTCTGGGAAATTCTTGGAAATGACGTCGCGTTCCAGGAATTGGTGAAATGAAAGACCTCCTCGCGTATCATGTTCTCCTAATACAAATTGGCGATTTCGAGCAAAGGGGATTCCGTAAATGCCGATTCTGGGAAGTTCTTGGAATGTGACGTCATTTCCAAGAATTTCTCAGAACCTGCTTGTACGGAATCTCCTTTGCTCGAAATCGCCAATTTGTATCAGGAGAATATGATACGCGAGGAGGTCTTTCATTTCACCAATTCCTGGAACGCGACGTCATTTCCAAGAATTTCCCAGAACTTGATCGTACAGAATTCACTTTGCTCGAAATCGCCAATTTGTATCAGGAGAATATGATATGCGAGGAGGTCTTTCATTTCACCGATTCCTGGAACGCGACGTCATTTCCAAGAATTTCCCAGAACTTGATCGTACAGAATTCACTTTGCTCGAAATCGCCAATTTGTATCAGGAGAATATGATATGCGAGGAGGTATCCGGAGTTCATGATTGATGACGTCACAACCAAAACATTTGCAGGAGCTGATTTTGCAAAATCTCGTGCTCGAAATCGCCAATTTGTATTATGAGAACATGATATGCGTGGAGATCATTAATTTCATCAATTCTTGGAATGTGACATCATTTCCAAGAGTTTCCAAGAACACGCTTTGACGGAATCCCTTATTTCTTAAATTTATATATTATAAGGTAGCTTTTAAAGTTATATGTGATTAGGCCACTTTTTACAAGGTCCAGCTTCGGAATTTTGCAATTAAAATTCCTCCACGTATGTCCCTTGTTTAAGGAATTGGAATAGGCTTTTCAAGGAGTAAATAGGTGTTAAAAAGTAATGCGTTAAGTTCCCTTTATTGATGATTTATTCAATAACTTTGATATGTACAAGTTACACAATTGGTGATATTACTAAAATGTTAATAACTAATACTAATAGCTAACACTAATAACTAAAATGATATAATTTATAAGCTATGCTCATAAATTACATTGCAATTGAAGCTAATGCTTTCTTCACACATTGTGCAGAAATATTATAAGACTTAACTTAAATGGATCTAACTAAAATGCTAATAATTAATACTAATAACTAAAATGATATAATTTGTAATCTATACTCATAAATTATATTACAATTGAAGCTAATGCTTTCTTCACACATTGTGCAGAAATATTATAAGACTTAACTTAAATGGATCTAACTAAAATGCTAATAATTAATACTAATAACTAAAATGATATAATTTGTAATCTATACTCATAAATTATATTACAATTGAAGCTAATTCTTTCTTCACACATTGTGCAGAAATATTATAAGACTTAATTTAAATAGATCGTGCAGAAGTAGCACGTTTGGGAATTGTGAATTAATCAGAATTCAAGAATCACTTACAGATTCTATTGCTTAAATAAGTCTAATAAAATTCCTATTCAATCAATTAAATACAACAATTATTTATTCTGACGCATTCTATTTTCGAACCAGTTCTTCGCATCGATTGCAGATAAATATAATTCCTCGTACAGCCTCTCTATATGGTGTATAGAGGACGTTCGAAAACCAGTGATTTTCCTTACGGTCGGTATTTCAGAACAAGGGACCACGTAAATTTATGGTTAAACCATAATTCAAAATAACATTGGAAAGAATGTCATTTTTCAGCTAAAACACGTGGTGAATGTTTGTGAATTCTACCTACGTACGTACAATAAGTATTGTTTCATTAATTATTGCCTTTCTTTCTAATCAACGTGTTGTTACATTCTTAAATACTTAGTGGTGTATACACGTGTGAAATATAAAATCTATAATATAACCTTGCCTCCAAGAGCAATGAATGCATCAAAATAATTGGTTTGAATTAAATAAGTTACTACTATAATATACATAAGCTGGTTCTAAAATAAGATTTCCAATTATTTTCAGCTTTCATTTCTTAGAAGTCGAGTATGACGAGCGAACCACAGGACACAGGTACGCATAAAACTCATAGAGAGCGTAATGCTGGGCGCAAGGCAGAGAAGAAGAAAGCCAAAAAGGATCATGTTCAAGAGTTAACGGACAAGCAAAAGAATCCAAAAGCGTTTACATTCAATTCTGCGATCAAGGCGGAAAGACAATTCCGGCGGAAACAGGATATAGAAACCAAAAAGCAACATGTGCCATTGGTCGATAGAACACCTCTCGAGCCGCCGCCCATTTTGGTTGCTGTTGTTGGCCCTCCAAAAGTTGGCAAATCTTTGGTAATCCAATGTCTCATCAAGAGTTACGTGAGACAGCCTTTGACCAATATAGTTGGTCCGGTTACTGTTGTCTCTGGAAAAAAAAGAAGAATTACCTTCATGGAATGTAACAACGATATAAACAGCATGATAGACATTGCAAAAGTTGCAGATTTAGTACTCCTTTTAGTGGATGCATCTTTTGGCTTCGAGATGGAAATATTTGAATTTCTAAATATTTGTCAGGTTCACGGCATGCCAAGAATTATGGGCGTCTTAACTCACTTGGATTTAATCAAAAATGCAAAGCAATTGAAGCGAACGAAGAAAACGTTGAAGCAACGGTTTTGGACAGAGGTTTATGCGGGCGCAAAACTATTTTACCTATCTGGCCTTGTTCACGGTGATTACTTGCGGACAGAGGTTAAGAATCTCGCCAGATTTATATCTGTTATGAAGTTTCGACCTTTAACTTGGCGAACTACGCATCCCTACATTCTAGCGGATAGAGTGGAGGATTTAACATCTCCGGAATTAATTAGGCAAAATCCTAAAGTGGACAGAACGATAAGTTTATATGGGTACGTGAAAATTAATATCTGTGTAAGTATTACAGTTTACCTTACATTGCCCGTTCTAATGTTAGATTCTTGTTAACAGGTACGTGAGAGGAATACCATTGAACAAAGAAACATCTGTACACATTCCTGGTTGCGGTGATCTTAAAATAAAAGATATCAGTTTCTTGCCTGACCCCTGTCCTTTACCAGAGGAGTTAAAGAAACGCGCATTAATAGAAAAGGAACGGCTAATTTATGCACCGTTCTCTGGCGTTGGAGGCATAGTATACGATAAGGATGCTGTTTACGTTGAATTGGGTGGTAGTCATTCTCATCAGGAAGAAGAGGAGACAGGTTTGGTCGGAGCACTGATGGAAACTCAAGAAACGCTAGATCAAAAATTACAACACAGCGAGTTACAATTATTTAGTAACACTGCTCCGATAAAATCGCAAGATGTAAGCGAAAATTTGGACAGATACGTGGGAGTGACTGTGAATGATAACGGAAGGATTAGGAGGAAAGTTCTCTTTCCTGATAGCGAATCAGCAAAATCTTCGGCCATGTCGGATGATAGTGATCATGAGGATAACGAAGATGAGGAATTCAATAATGATCAAGAACAGGGAGAGGGAAGAGACGAGCAAGAAGAAGATGATGACGGTGAAAATGCTGTTACGAATGTCAAAGCAGAGGATGAATTGCCATCAGAATGTGGCCGTACTAAAGACGAAAGTGAGGTATGCGTAGAGATGCAGAAAAAGAAGGGTACCAAGCGAAAGAGCAAACGACGCGAATTGGGAAGCATGCAAATGAAAAGGAGTAGAAATTCCCTGTCTGATTCAGATTCAGCAGATAGTAACGCGTCTATCGGGCAGCCAAGTTCCTCAAACCCGGCCACTTCCAATCCGCCGAATACATTCAACAACGCAGAAATTTATCATTCACTGAGCAAAGAATCTGATATTTTAATAAAAAATAAGATCGCAGAAGCTCTAGATCAGCTGAATTCGGGGTCTCGTAAAGCAACTGAAAAGTTAGACGACGACAGCGAAAGTTTCGATGAATTCAGCGACGGAGATTCACGAACCGGCTTGGAAATGGACGACTTGGAGAACAAATCCAGCCTTCGACACGAAAGTTCCAGTGAAGAGGAGTACGAAGAAAAAGAAGACGATGAGAATGAGGAAAGTCGTGGCATGGAGGATGAGAGCGATGACGACGACGAGGAAGCAATTGAAGATGAATTAAAATGGAAATCGAATCTCGCTGAGAAGGCTAGAGAAGCGTTTGAGAATCGGCAACGAAGTAACAAAAATTTGATGAGACTCGTTTACGGAACGTTCGACGCGAGCCACGCGCAAGGGCAAGATGAGAAGACAGAAGAAGCCGAAGGCGATGGAAACGAAATAGGCGGTATCTTCCGCGTGGTTCAAGAGCAACAGAAACAGAGGATACAGGAACGAGAACTACAAAATCAGGAGGAGTGTATACTATTTCCGTTAACGCAACGCGATTGGTTGAACGAGGAAAATAAAGTTCTTGTAACGAATCGTTTTGTAACCGGAAAATGGAAAGAGTCGGAAGACGCGGAAGAGCTTTTAAAATTAGACGACATGAACGACGAGGACGTGTACGGTGACTTTGAAGATCTAGAAACTGGGGAGAAGCATGAAACGGATGCGCCGAAGGAATCGACAGCGGCGGAAATGGAGGAGAAGAGAAAGCTTTTGGAAAAGAAGAAAAAGTTAAAGGAGCAGTTCGATACGGAGTACGATAACGGCGAGGGTAAAACGTATTACGACGAGCTGAAGCAAGAGGCTGAAAAGCAAGCCAATCTAAACAGGTCGGAGTTCGAAGGGATGGACGACAATGTCAGGGTACAATTGGAGGGCTACCGTCCGGGCATGTATGTCCGCGTCGAGATAGAAACTGTGCCGTGCGAGCTTATCACTCACTTAGATCCCACGTATCCATTGATCATGGGGGGACTGTTACACGGGGAGGAGAACATAGGATGCGTGCAGACGAGGATTAAGAAGCATCGATGGTACCCGAAAATTTTGAAGAGCAAGGATCCATTGATATTTTCCGTAGGCTGGCGCCGATTCCAGACGTTACCGATCTTCTCCAAATTGGAAGACAATTTGAGGAGCAGAATGTTAAAGTACACCCCGGAGCATGTCGCCTGTATGGCTCATTTTTGGGGCCCCGTTACTCCACAATCGACCGGGGTCCTAGCAGTCCAAGATGTAGCGACAAGGGTGCCGGGTTTTAGGATAGCGGCGACTGGTACCATCGTTGAAATGGACAAGAGCGCACAAATTATGAAGAAATTGAAGCTCACCGGTGTTCCGGTGAAAATTTATAAGAAGACAGCATTTATCAAAGACATGTTCAACTCGGCCCTCGAGGTGGCGAAATTCGAGGGTGCCAAGATAAAGACCGTGTCCGGTATACGCGGGCAAATAAAGAAAGCTGTATCGAAGCCAGAAGGCTGTTTCCGCGCGACGTTCGAGGACAAGATACTTTTGAGCGACATCGTTTTCTGTCGGACTTGGTATAAAGTTGACCTCCCGAAATTCTATAATCCTGTCACGTCGCTTTTATTGCCACCCGAGGAAAAGAACCGTTGGCAGGGGATGAAAACAACCGGCCAACTAAAGAGAGAAAATAACGTACGAGCGCCGGCTGCTCAAGATTCTATGTATACGCCTGTGGAAAGGGAGGTGAAAGTATTCAAACCTCTGTCCATTCCTCGAAGCTTGCAAAAGGATCTTCCGTATCGAGATAAACCGAAAATACTGACTTCGTCTAATAAGCGAAACTTCAAGGAGGGCAGAGTGGCGGTGGTGCGCGAGCCAAAGGAGGCGCAAGTAGCGAAGCTTATGAAGATGATTAAAACCAATTACGCTCACAAGCAGAAACAACTAAAGGATGCTATGAAACGCCGAATCGAGGCGCATCAAGCTGAAGTTAATGCTGTGGAAGCACGAAAACTGAAAAAGCAAAAAGAATTGAAAAAACACGTGTTCAGAGAACTTAGTAAATTGGAGAAGAAAAAGAAACCGTAATGTCTATCTGTTTTCAAAGTGCGTTGCACCTTTTTCTGTGAATATTGCAATTGTTTATTTCGACTAGGGGCTTCTTTATTTACGTGTATAGTAATATCGATTTTGTACTGTACCTTGTATGTAAAAAATAAATTGAATAAGGAAATTGACAAAATACCTGTTTTACTGCAAACATTCCGGATAAGTTATACTATAGTTACATTATATATGTTATGAAAATATATTATTGGTCCATACAAAGTAACAACAACTTAATATGTAATTTTTTTTATAATATAGCTTGTGATCCACGCCATGACGCTATAGTATGATGTCCCATTGAATAATTGTCTCCGTTCTGAAATGAAACACAGACATTTTCGTAGTCGAGGATCAATGAATATTTCTTTAGCAATTGAATATTTATTATTTACTGTTCCTACTTCACCTGTGTTAACACTAATAATTCGTCCTGTGTATCGACGATCTTAACAGGAAATGGAGAACCAGGTACGAGAACACCCGCCCAACGAACTTCGACTCTATAATCGCCTGGTTCCGTTGGATCGTATCGACAAAGTATTATACGATCCTTCTGAGTTTCTCTCTGCATTTCTACTCTGAACGCCCCTTTGGGCCCACGAACTCTCACCGTGAGCTGACCGGCACCGGCACCGCGAGTGTCGCAAATAAAACGTGATTGAAACGTTGCTAGTACTCCGTGCTCAATCCCTGGCCCATAGACCCGCACCTATACTCGTTACAAGGAAGTTTAGACATTTATTTGCACGATAGATATCTATATCAGATGTTGGATTCAGTAGTGATGTATGATCAACCTTTGACGCATCTGGAGCTCCGGAAACGCGTAACGTAAACGGGGATCCCGGGACATGTTCTCCTGCATATTTGATCGTCAATGCGTGCCGTCCAGCCTCTTGAGGTTTTACATTTAACGTGAAGGTTGCATCTCCGTGATCGTACAATTCGCAATAGGCCACTTTATGTGGTCCGACGCAATGTGCTGTTAATTCGCCTGGGGACATTAATAAATCTTTGTTTTCTTAGAGTGTATCAACAAATGCGCATTGTTAAGGTTAAAGAACGCATACCAGGACCCGCTCGTCTCGTATCAATAAAGCTCCTTATTTCTTGCCCGACTATACCATGCTTCAAACCATCCCCGGAGCAGATGACCCGAGACGCGTCGGCTGCGCTCGTTACGTTAATTTGCAAAGGGCATCCTTTTAACTGTCTTCCATTCCAAGATACAGTCATTAAAAGAGGATCGGGAGTTAATGGTATATAACTTGCCCGATAAACACTGTCCCCTGTATATAAAATTGTAATAAAACAATGGTGTTAACAAAGAAAACATCCGCAACTTATTTACCTAAATGTTGTAACACGACATTGAGTTCATTGGTCGGTGAGAAAAGTTGAACTTTTGGCGTTCCCGTGCCAGCTTGAGAACCATCTATGGTGAAATGAACTTCTTCCCCGCATTTGGCTGTCGTTAATCCTCTCCCTCTCAACAAAACACGACTGGTGTCTTGCGTAGATGGCTGCAGAGTACAAAGTTATATATTTTTTTTTTAATTGCCAAGCAGCTAACAAGATCCTGCACAAATAAATACCTCTAAATCTTGGACAATCGCTAGTTTCGGAGCACCGGGGAACGGTATTCCATTGAACAGTATTTCCAAACGATGTTCCCCGCCGCCTATTTGCGGTGGAATAAGTTTCAGCCTATTATTCGAGGACATTTCGAAGGACAATGCATGGTCTCCTATCTTCCCTGAGAGTTCGCCCGGTCCAGCTTCGGCAGTGTCGAAGCTAATTTTACTAGTTGGGTGCAATTTCAATCGTCCGAGTTCGTCGCACACGGCTGGCCAACCACCTTAAAAACGATATACTTTAAAGAAAAACTGCCTTTACTTTTCTTCGTCAATTATTATTTACCGATCACGCGAAGATTTCGTGTATCTATTATCTTCGGATGCCAGGGCGAACCCGGTAGTTGTTGGCCAGCAGAAACAACTCTGATATCGAACACTCCCACTTCGATCGGAATATAGGACACATTCCATGTACCCGGATTAGCTCCAGCTTCGACGACCGCTTTGGAAACACTATCCGGGCCATCGACCTACAATAAAATATCAATTATTGTTAAGTAAGTAAAATTATAGGGGGATGAGCTGAATAAAGAATTAAATTGATGTGTACCTGAACTGCTGGCGGGCTTCTTGTACCAGTAACAATGAAATGCGCTGCCTTATCCACGTGTCCGCTTAACAAACCTTCACCCTTTGCACGAGCTTGCCCACTAGCATCGACTGTACATACCAACGGGCTTCCGGGTATGGAACATCCTCCTAAATAAATGCATAACATAAAATATATAAGTAATAAATTAGTAATGAAGAATCTTCAAACAAACTGGTATATTCAACTCACCGTACGTGATATTAATCATGTATGTACCGGGCACACTGGGAGAAAATTCAACCATTTCAGCACCATCATTGAGTGGAGTAACTTGGAGCGGAAGTTCTTGACCTAGTGGACTCGTTGCGACCACGTCCAAGTCTGCCATTCCAGCGTCCGTTTTCATTACTGTAACAATTCGTAATTGTATACGGGAGTGTTTCTTTTTCCATTGTACAAACCCGCACGTCTGTGAAATCGTATGTTTGTTACTTTTATTAAAGCGTACTTTTGAAGGCAATGCGATCATGCACAGATACCGTCATTGGACCCAGTTCGTGAAGCTTCACTTTAGAAACGTCGAAAGCTTGACAGAAGAAAGGCGAGCCCAAAACTGGTTTCGTACCGTGAAGAACATCTATTTTATATGTACCTGCAGATTCGAAACGTTAATCGTTAGACACAAGTCGCTGATAGCGGCTCTGCGCGAGTATTATTTCCAAGTAGCATACCAACTGCATTCGTTGTAAATTCAGCGAGCAAGTTTCCGTCTCGATGTTGATAGCACCGAACCGGAACTGCGTTACCTTGGGGCCCACTAATTACTACATCGAACTCCTTGCCTGGGCGTCCCAACGTTTCAATCGTAAACGAAGTCACTTTTCCAACACACGATTGATACAATCCCAAACCTGTCGCCGTAACTTCCCTCCCGCCGGTGGGACCACGAACCGTCACGTCCAATGGGCTTCCTAAATTAAACCACATAAAAAATAATGTTAAACACGACAAAGACGGACGGAATAGTTACAAGGGAATGTATGAAACATTTTATTACCCGATATGTGAACGTCGTTATACTTTATATGAACTTTATGCGGCGCAGAACGCGTTGGATGGAATATTATTTCGTAGTGACCGTTTTCGGCTTCTCTGATTACGCTATCGACATCAGCCCCAGCGGCGCGTACATTTACGGTCAATTTTCCAGGTCCGGAATCTTTCGGTGCAACCACTGCAGAGGTATATAGAAAAATGATTCAGAACACCATGCACGTATTTCTAACAGACGCACATATTGAATCATGTTTTACATATCGCACCTATAATGGTTCCCGGCCGATGACAAACTACGTCTGATACGTCTTTAATCGTTACTTTTCCAGGATCGAATGCTTGAAGTGTTTGAGAACTAATGATTTTATGACCGTCGCTGAATATTACGCTGTATGTACCAACCTGTCGTGTTCTAATTTCTACTCGGTATAAATTGGCCGATAATTTCGTCAACGTGCATGGAATAATTATACCATCGGGACCTGTTGTTAAATGCATTGCAGAAACGTAGCGTTACGAAATGACCATGTAAAAATTGTAATAATCGAGGCATGAGCTCACCGGTAACTTCTGCGGAAACGGGACCCTCTAATCCTGGCATTTCTAAATCCATGTACGCTATGTTCCCAACGCGAATCATTGTTGGTCCATCTAACATTGTACTAACCACGGGACACTTAAATGGACTTCCTAATATAAAAGAATATATATAAAAAAACAAACACGTTAAAGCATATTAAGCGCACCTAAAAAGTATTAATTTGTACCGACCTGGTACGTTGTCGTCGTTAAAGCTAATGTTGACGTAATGAGTGCTGATCGTTTGGGGAACAAATGTTACATCGTACAATCCCCGAGCGCAAGCAACTACTTCGGCTTTCACTGTATTATTCTCGGTGCTCACTACTAATTCCAATGTGCCCTCGCCAGCTTCTGCCGCATCAACTGTGAACGTTGTTGCTTGACCGAGCAATGCTTCGGTTAGACCCGACACGTGAACCTACACCAATATTCAATTAAATAAATTGTTCGGGCAGAGATATTTCTTAACGGGTTAATCAAATTACCTTAGTGACATCGTAAATATTGCAAGGAAATGGAGAGCCTTTGACGTGTTCGCCGTCCACTAGTATACCGACGTTATGCCTACCTACTTCCATAGGCACGAAGCTAATGTTGTATTTTCCGTCTATGGGTTCTATCGTTATAGGAAGGGACACGTTTGATGGCGGTGTTACAATTACGTCGCAATTCGTTGACGCAGTTTGTGGATCGACAACGAAAGATATTAATTGCTTAACGACCCCCATTTTCAAACTGTGTCCTGTGATTATCGCCTGGCCTGCCCCGACTACTTTACAACTGAACGGCGAACCTGCAAAAACGCATAGATTACAATGAGGTACAACTGAAATTCCACACACTTGCGCAAGGTACATACCTGGAACAGGTTCGCCATTGAAACGAACACTAAGACTGTGTACAGCAGCATCTTGTGGTTTGAAATTAACTCTAAACTTTGCATTCCCCTCGCTTTGTACATAATTCGGCACATTTTTACCATTTACGGCAACAATGATCTCGAGATTTCCAGCACCTGCTTGACTAGCATTGACTAAAGTACAAGCATGTATTAATAAATGAGATAGAATAAAATAAGCAAGTGAAAAACAGGATAAAAAATTATAGCTTACTACTAAAGAAGACTGGTTTGCCAACGACACCACTATTTATATCTGTTACTTTTACTTTATCAGCATTGTAAGCCTTTACCAGGAATGGGCTACCTTCCACATGCGATCCACTGATTTTCACTTCAACACTATGGTCACCTACGATTTATATATATTTCATTGTCTTAGAATATTTTCCAAAAATTGTTACCTTCTATTCAGTCACATACCAACATCTTTAGGCGTAAATCCTGCTGTATAACAACCGTGCCCACTTTGTTTCACATGAACTGGTAAACTTTCTCTACTTGGCGAGAGGACCTCCACAATGGGAGCTCCTAAAGAAGCATCTGCTTCTATGGCAAATGTTGTCAAGCGATTCACAGATACTTTTTCAAGCGCCTCGGTTATTATTACCCTTGCTGTGTCGCTCACCTAACGTTTTACAAGAAAGTAATGATTTTTAACTTGAAGGAATTTCTTCTTCGTATACTGTAAGGTGACTGGTCGACAGTGCGTTAGGGCCTGAAATTTCGTAGCACAGGATGCAACGATACTATACCTGACAGCTAAAGGGGCTACCAGGCACATCCTCTCCGTTGAATCTTAAATCTACGGTATGTACAATTGGCTCCCGAGGTGTGAAGGATATCGCATACGTATGTGGACCTTGAGCCTGAGCAGACGTAGGTACGCGACCACCGTTTACCGTTACTTCTAAGTTTCCTGGCCCAGCCTGACTTGTTTCAACTGCGACAAAGTGGGAGAAGATCCATCAATGATTCTTTCATACGCATATTAGATATCTGAAAGTACTTTCACCCGATAATGCGGCAATACCTAAGAATGTTACAGGCATTCCGATGACACCGTGTTTAGCATCCTTCACTTTGATAGCGGTCACATCGTACACTTTACAGCTAAACGGGCTGCCGATGACGGGAACATTCCGATGGCTTACTGAAATTCTATGTTCTCCAACGGTTCTTGGCGTGAATGCTACGCTGCACGTTGTATCTTTGTTGTCAGTGACTTGAGCGGGTACGGCCTGTCCGTTGGGTCCTATCAAGTCCGCCGGTTAGTTGTTTAATTAAATTTAGTCAGCCAACTACTAGGGTGGATCACAAAGGCACCAAAAGTGGAGAAGTAGGAGTTTACGCGCGCCCAAAGAGTTCACCTTTTTATGTTAAGACTTTTAATTACAGTAAGCAGTGTCTAATTAATGAAAAGCATGTATGCACAAGCATATGCATGCATATACGCACGCATGCACTCGTGTACTTTGCTATGCACAGATTTATACGTCATAGACAACTTAAGCAAGCTTGATCGAATGACTTAAAATGTACTGGCAGCTCAATATCAATTTTTTCTTAGTACTCATTCGTTAAATTTAATAACTAAATTTGCATTATTCGAATAAAAGAGAATGTTGGCACGTTTGTTCAAGCGATAGAAAAAGTCTCGAGTTCAGATTCTATGTAAGTATCGATGATAACGCTTAAGGGTTAATCTACTATTAATAACATGTGTATAGCACCAGGAGTATGGCCATCAGGCATTTAATGTATGCCCTACTTCATTCTACTAGGGTGAAGTTAAAATTGCGGTACGTTAGAGACTGCTTTAGCGATCACAAGTAAGACCAAAGTCTTCTTACTACAATGCGATGGTGGTCAGCGATACAAGAACATAGAAACACCTTCGGAAACTGTCTGTGCGCAATAATTTTTAGAAGGTATCAAGTTAGAAACCCACCACCAGTTATTGTGATACGATCCATTATTAATATAAGAATGAGATTAGTTTTGTGTAAGAGGTCTAGTAATGTCGTAGTCTGAAAGCTGGCCGACCTGCAACAGAGAGAGAGTTGCTCTCAAGCCAAAGATTAACGGGACAGACGTAAACATAAAGGTAGAACTTCGTGCAAGTTTCCACCATGATTAACATAAATGGTTTGTAAAACGTATGCGGCTAGTAAATTCATGGAAGTGATAGACACAGAACATGGACAGTGCTTGTAAGTACTTCCAGTTGTCGGCAAAAAGAAAAAAATGTGCATAAAATTGCTAAAATCTTGCAACACAGAATTCAGATGAAACATAAGAGAGCCTCGAATATAAAGTTGTGAAAGTTGCGATTTTTGTGCGGTGACTACAGAGAAACTTTATCGAGCTGAGAATAAGTAGACCTTCGTCATACCTGTATTGACGTTCAATTTAATGTATAAAAAAAAATATAATGATATTGATAACGTAACGAAAAGGGAGAGGACAGACGTACCTTCAACATTAACTTCTAAATCTTCTAAGCTACCGGCAACGTTACTGACAGTAAGATAACTTTGTCGTCCCAATCCAGCACTGCTTAATGCCTGCCCACTCACTGTTACATGGCTATCACCACCTACCCGAGTGACGATCGGGCAACCTGGTACAGTTCGTTTGTTGAAGGCAATATTAATTATGTGCTCGCACGCTTCGAACGGTACGAAGCTGACCGAAAATCGAGCATTTCCCTGTGGCGTCACTTGCGTGGGTATGTTCTGGCTACGTGCCGATATCGTAATTTCCAAGTTTCCTTCACCGGCTTGACTCGCGTCAACTAGAACGAAGGAACGGAGATCTCGGGATAAATACTGCACGAGGATTCGAAGTTGAACATAATGTTCTGTTCAAATATCTGTTCTTGCATGTATACCGGTGAAGTGCGTTGGCTGACCGACGCTGCCCCTGGCTACAGGGCCTATTAAGACTTTATCCGCGTTGAATGCTTTAGCTAGAAACGGTGTGCCATTCACTGGATGACCATTGTATTCAACGCTAATCGAGTGAACGCCAACGTCCCTTGGAATAAATTCTGCGGTAAAGCCGCTTTTAATATCTCCAGTTACTTTCACAGGTAATTCACTGATCGGTCCTAGAAAAACATACTTTTCAGCATCGTAGAAATTTCGTGGCAGCATAAAACAGCAGTGTACAATATCTTTACTCACCCCTTACAGAAACCGCAAGTTCCGCGCTACC
The DNA here is from genome assembly GCA_023838395.1 of Holcopasites calliopsidis. Lineage (NCBI taxonomy): Eukaryota > Metazoa > Arthropoda > Insecta > Hymenoptera > Apidae > Holcopasites > Holcopasites calliopsidis. The sequence goes on from JALHAQ010000011.1 coordinate 2,354,492, forward strand.
GCTACCATCGACCGCCATATGAAAACTGGCGGGTTGATCGACTGGAATTAACTCCAAATGATTTAAACTCAGTGTCACTCTGCTGGTATCGGACACGTTACACGTGAAGGGGCATCCTTTCACAGCTTCCCCGTTGAATTTTATGTCAATGTAGTGCGGTTTAGCGATTTCCGGTGTAAAAGAGACAAGGCAACGTCCGCCTCCTACGACCTGAACATGATTGGGTACTTCTCCTTCGTTTATGGAAATTTCAAGCTGCCCTTCACCAGCAGCACTAGCGTCAACTATAAAATTAACAAATACATAGGTACAGGTTCGTATTTTTTGCCTCCTCGTATCACCTCGCGCTTTTACATACCTCTGAATTGGCAGGCATGTCCCACAACAGCACTGGGAACATCGGTAACTTGAATCAAACTACTGTTGTACACCTTGGCGACTAGAGGTCCAGCCGGTAGCTTTTGTCCCGCGATGGATACTTCTATCAGATGACTGCCTACTTCTATGGGAGTGAATTCAACACGAAACTCCCCGGGATGTCCGGGCTCTTCTTCGATTCTTGCTGGTATATGCCTTTTAGAAGGTGCTAAAAAAGATTATTTGCATTGTTATAGAGGATAGTCGAACATCTGAAAATTCAAGTATACGGGATGCAAGCTGCTTTGAGAACTTACTTATAATTTGTACATCGATCTCGTTGCTATTGAAGCCCAGAGCGGAGAGTTCAAAAAGTGCTGGACTACCGGCAGGGACCAACCTTACGGAATCCCCAATCACTGACATCTTTGGGCCTGACATAATGCCCACACGCCAGGGTGACCCTATAGGTTTGTAATTCAATCGTATATCAATCACATAGAAATATTTGTGCACTGAAATTTGTAAAACGTGTATTTAATAAAACCGCATGAAACTAAAAACACAAACTGTTGAACCATTTATCGCGGGAAAAACCGAACGATGAAGTTCACTTAAAAGAAAAAATCATATTACCTCAATCACTACTATTTCGTTACAGAAGAAACCTGAAAAACTCTAAAGACCTTAAAGAAAAAGATTTAGAATTTAAACGCGCGCTGTAAATGCACTCGATACGAAAATAATAGAAAAGCAAAACCCATTAAAGGAATTGATCAGTCAGTAATAAGGCTCCATTATGGAATACACATCGAACTCGGCCATAAGCGCGAGAGAACAGGTATCGCTTTACAGTTGCACGCGCACTACTTCGTTTATGGTTATTCGAAGACTTCTATTAAACACTACGCGCGAATAATTCTCTTGGACAACCATATTCGTGTTATCGCGACCTGATACACGGACGAGGAACAAATAACAAAGATGGAACGATCGGGAGACCCCGAGGAATCTTAGCCTCAGTTCCTTGACGAAGAAACGTCAGCAGATCGCGATTCACGACAGACCCAACGAGTAGGGCGACGGGGACGAATGTAGCCCGACTACTGGATCGCCGCTCGGGCCCAAAGCCAGGGCCGTGCTTTTCCTGGTATACGTTCAACAATTTTCCCTCCCATTTTCTTCGTTTGTTTCTACTTTGAAGCAAGTATTACATTTCTTCCTGATTTTTATTCGCATTAAACGTGTCCACTTTTTAAAACGGGCTATGCATTTCTTTTTACTAGAGCAATACTTCCGAGGAACACTACCTGATCTGCGTATTTTCGATACGTAAAGATCGCTCGCAATTCGCTTTTCGTAATTGGAGACTGAAGCTTCAAACGTACGAACAATTACAGAAGGAAGGTAATAGCTGTTGAATGGCTTCTAGATTTTTACAGTCACTGCGTTTCTTACGATTCCGCGTTGCTTTGAGCCACATTCTTAAGGACGAGAGTTATATCGAAGCGGCTATACATTCATGAAGCGCTGCATTCCCCAACATAACGGGTCATACAAAAGGAACAACTTGTTCCAAAATTGTTAAAAACGCGTCGAAATTTGTTCTCAGAGATGTTTAGTTCGCGATACTTTAACGCTAGGCTTTGTTTTGTAAATACACCATTATCTGTATCGATGTAATTAATATATAATCGAAATCTTTACGCTTCTGTGCGCGCTGCGCGTAGAAATTATATGCGCGTACACCACAAGTATGTAAGTTGTACTGGCAACATTAAATATGCAAAAAAATTAAAAAGAACATGGCTATAATTATCGAGGATACCTTGTTTTACGTAACACTAATTGTTACCCGTGTTGCTTCATGCGTGCAATATCGTACCCGAAAAAAAAAAGAAACCACTATGTTCTGTGGAAATATGCAATAATTATCATGGGGAGGCATACGTAGTTAGGTTGATTACATTTATATGTAGGCAGGGACCGCAACGATCCCCGTTCGTAACCAAATACGTCTGGCAAGTATACCTAAGGACTGTACTGGCCACACCTACGGTCTCCATGATATTTCCTTTCGGTGAATAATCTATGAACATTACGCAAGTTTTTGCTTGTGAATATCGTTTAAAAGGCATTCGCGGCGCACCGTTCAAGGAATTTATGTTAAACTGATATTCATGAATACTATTATGCAATATAAGCTTCGTTCTCCGTGGTCTGATTTATGGGAATGATTGTCAATCATTTTGCATTTTAATCGTTAACGTAGATTGCGGAAAGCCACGGCGATACCATTCGGAACAGTTTTGAGTAGCGGGGACAGCGTACCGGCAAATTTCTTTGCAGTATTATAGGCCACACAACGTGCGTTCATGATTGCAGAATGCCTTTTCCTGTACAGAGTCTAAATAATATTCTTTGCGCGCGTGCAATAGCGTAACGCGAATTCCTTTAATGGTTTGCTGCCATTTGTTCCTTTGAAAAACATAGGAGCTTGTTTCCGGATCGACGTGCGGTAAAATTTCTAGACAAAATCGTGGACGTTGTTTCTAGTATCGAAATAGTATTACAGAGGAATAATTAATTATGTAAATCGGTATACTATTCGTTGTGTTTCATTAAACAAGCGAAAGGAAAAAGTTGAGGAAGAAAAGGAAACGGCGACGCCGCACCGTACATACAAGTATGTATGTCAGTGGAACATCACGTGGATGCGTGAAATCGCAAGTCAATGACCCGATCAATGTCCTGCCGATTCGAATAGTACATTTCTATTTCCAATTCAAGAAATGAGAAATACGGGTGACCGAGAACGTGGTATTCATGGAAGCACGGAATACAACGCTATTCCTCAATATAATTTCCTTATCAGCGCTATAAGTATGATATGAAGACGAACTTACCAGGGACAACGTCGCCGTTGAAAGTCATTTCTACCAGGTGTACAACAGCTTCGTGAGGTACGAACGATGCTAGAAATCGTTGGCTACCCAGTGCCCTAACAAAACTAGTTACATGACCGCCATTCACAAGAATCTCCAGGTTTCCAGATCCGGCCTTAGATCCGTCAACTGCAGGGAAGAAAGATGCGCGTAACGATATTAAATTTCTTTCAGCGTTGAACCTTAAGTTTATTATACTTATTTATGGTTCATATTACGTACTTTCAAACTCCACTGGTTGGTTAACAACACCATTCGGAATGTTCCCAACTTGGATAGCACGAGCATTATACGCTTGTGATCTGGAAAGATAAAATGATTGCATTTTGAATCCGACGAAGCTATACCATTCTCATTATTAATTTGGATGGCTGCGAACCTGAAAGGGGAGCCCTGAATATGCTGACCGTTTACTAAAATCTGTATAATATGTTCTCCAACTTCTTCAGCAGTTACCGTATACGTCAAACCCCGGAGGGTTGACTTCTGTGCCGGAATTAATCTGCCGTTCGGAGCTAAAATCAGAATTGTAGCAGGAACAATGCCAGTTGTACGCACAACATGATAACAGTAGAACTTACCAGAGACGGTGACGGTAATTTTATTCGGATCTACACTTTGATCGATCGTAAACGTAGCGGGCCTGTGAATTGGTAAAATTTCGAGCGCGCTTCCAGTTACATGGCTGCTACCCTTTTCTAGTACCGTTGAGCTGGAAACTCCGTTACTAGAATACCGGTCATGCATTCCATCCGTGGTATCCACGCTTTTGTAGGAATTACTATTTTTGTTCTTAAGAATTCCATGCGTTTGCGGGCGAGCATTATGAATCTCGCTGTCGTATTTTTTCGACGATTCGTGTTCGGCAACCGAATACTTCTGAGTCGACGTAAAATTGGAGGAACTACCGTGAGTGCGTGAAACATTCTTCGAATTGTAACAGTGAGTATTCTTGTAATTATTATTGAAGTAATTTGCACTGCTCGTGTTTTGTACGGCAGCGGAATTATGGGCTAGATTTGCAAGAGACTCCAAACTGCCGTACGATAACAGGGACTTCGTCTTTTCTATTGCGTCCCATGAATCGCGTCTAGAGGCACTGCCAACCATCGACGATACTCGAACGTTGCTGCTCGTGTCAACGGCTCCATTATCTACAGAATCCTTTCTGTTGTAACTTGGACTGAAACTTCTGTTAACTGGACTCTGAGTCGCGCTACGATATGCCATCGGGCTTTGGCTTGGCGATCGAGATCTCCTCAGGGAGTCCGAATTATAAATTTCACGGGCCTCCTTAATAATCGGCGAGTATCTAGCATCGTGCGTTGTCGGGCTTGGGTTTGGAGAACGAGACTTGCTTATTAAATTGGAAGAGTAAATATCTTTCGATTCTTTCATGAAACTCGGACTCTGTACGGTCGGAGATCTCGACCGACTGTAAGTAGCAGTGGAGTAAATTTCTTTCGTGTCTTTCACCATGGATGGGCTGTGAAGGTTTCGCGAAACTGGACTGTTGCCGTGACCCGGAGATCGGCTACGATTCAGCGTACTTGATGCGTAGTACGTTGATGTAGAGTTCTCCATCGAATAATTGTTCGATGTCTGATAGGCGGATGTAGGCTGGCGTGCGGGAGAATACTCTTGCATGTGTTGAGTTGGACTAGCTAAATTATGCGTGGACGAAGAATAGTTCTTCTGCACAGGGCTCGTCCGATCTACGCCACTCGACACGTTCAAGCCATTCAGTCGTCTCTCTAACGAAGACAGCTTTGATCTATCGAGAGTAGATTCTTTCGATCTTCTTGACCCCTTCTGCGTTCCGACACGGATACAAAATGGGGAACCTCGAACGTCGGAACCATTGAAATATACGTAAACTCTGTATTTCCCAAAGTCTGCAGGGACGAACGAAACTTTATACTGCATGTGCCCGTAGTCCTCCATTCTAAACGGAATGGATCGCTTGTCATGCACTATATCTATTATAACATCGCCAAGGCCCCCGGTTCCTGTTGCGTCGACGATAAATGAGAATGGTTGGCCGGGTAATGCGCCCTCCGTATTCAGTAGCTGGAAATGTTTGCCAATTGTCAAAATCAATCGGGAGATATGAAATACGGTCGATATACCTTTATTCCGCTAGGGTCGAACACGAAGCACGTGAATGGTCCACCCTGTATATGATTCCCTTTATGAGTTATTGCGATACTCCATTCCCCTGTTTCGTCAGGTTGAAAAGTCGCAGTGTGCACGCCATCGTGTTCCTTGACAGGGCAAAGCAAAGATCTCCCCGTCGGAGACCACGCCGTCACATCGATGCCATCATGACTAGTGCCTAGAGTGATACTTATTATATTGCACGCGTAATTAAACTTGGTGTACCATTTCAAACTAAAGCTCTTTACCATAACTGTTGACTAGAACTTCAACTATAGATCCTATAGCGCACGGATCCATGCCAGGTGATTTAATTTTTGTCAGAGGGGGCAAGACTCTGAAATAATGCGGGCACCCGTCTACTAATTCTCCGTCGTTATACACCATTAACTGAAACGGAAAGAAGAAACGGCTTTGTTGTATTGACTTATCGTTAATAGAGAATGCGCAACACATGGGGAGTCCAGCGGTGTCGTGTCGCACCTTGTGCATTCCAACTTCCATAGGTACAAAGCTTCCCTTTCCGTGAAGTCCACTCCACGTGAGTCTACATTCTACACGGCCGCTTGGACTGATCACTTCACCGCGTACTTCCCGTGTATTTACTTCTTTGGTACGGATTTCCAATTTGAAATGGGCCTGCAAATAATGGTCGAAAGACAATTGCGAGATTAAAATGAATGAACAAGCGAAACGAGCGATTAGCCAACAGTTGACCGGTTTACTAACAGGTTGTTGCACTCTAGCGGAAGTGCTATCTACGTGGATAACAATTTGTTTGCTCGCTTGAGGGCGAGGCTTCACCCATTGAAAGTGCGCCGCATACGCCATAACGCCTAGATGTTCCACGTTCTGGTCTGCCATATCTTTTGCCTTGAGAATGGGCTCCACGCCTAGCTTCTTACCGCCGTCGATACCTTTTTAAGAAGAATTATAAACCAATCTAAACAGTTTGGCTTTCGTGTGTGCATCGATATTAAGGTAATACAGGGTAAAGATAGTCACCCATCTGAATATTGTGCTCCCACGTGGAGGGATCGGTGTCGATTTTATCGTAAGCCGGAGCGGGGCCACCTAAATTCCGAACAATGCTACACAACGCCCTGCCATCGTTCCAATCGGTCTGTAAGAAACGATTTGACCATACAATTAGACCTACGGCTGAAATGCGATCCCGCATCCGAATAAGATGCACTCGCTCACCGTGAAATTTTGTACTGGATGATGAGGTAATTGCGAGTTAACCCATCGTAGCGTTGCGTGAAAACCCGGCGAGCCCTCCTTCAGAAAGTACGATAAGTAGGTCATTCCTGATAGTTCGTCCAAATACGGAGATGCAAGATACTCTGGTTCGAGCACCATGGGTATGTCGAATTCGCGTTTCGAAATCTCCATAGCTTTCCGACAATTGTACACGCTGCAACGTTAAAGTTTCCGTTGCAACCTTTGACTTATATTCGGATAAATGCGAGGACGATTCGGATATTTCGATGGTACCTGTCGTTAGGATCGAGGCGACGCCAGTGAGGGAATAAACCTGGTTGGCAATAATCGAGCAGCGCGCTCAGATATACCCCGGAGTTCCAATCTGTGGTGAAGTTATTGACTCTGCATTCTGGTAGGGCTGCCTAAAATAAGAGGCACAAAATGGACCAGTTTAATTTTCGATATCTACGACCGCTCTCTAATTTAAAATTAAGCTTATTCATTAAAGTAATCTAAAACGACCAGTTTGGGAATTACTGGCTCATATGTTTACCTAGAAATTGCAATTACAAGGGGGCTAGATCACCTGTGCAATTACGCATACTAACCTTGAGCCATGCAAGCATGAGTTTCCTTGGGGGGAACTTGGACTTGCCTATTTGGTACCTTACGATGAGCGACCATATCAGGCCGAGGATCAGTTTCAAATTTCCGTTCACGATATCCACGTTACCTGGTGCAAATTTCAAATTAATGTTAATCAGACTTCATGTATCAATGGTATTTTTGCTAATAAAAGTATAGTATTGGATCGGTCAAATTTTGGAGCGGCGATCCTCCGCGAGATTAAAAATCTACAGTTACAAAAGAAACCGCGAAGCGTTCACGCGGCAAACAATGAATTAGTTGTTAGATACGCGATGCTTCTATGGTCTCGTAGGCGCCGATAAAATGCGCGAAAGGCAATGACCTCGACGTTTTATTCCCGAGCAGTACAGCTGCAACTGTATCCTTCATTTCGAACGATTATAGTCTGTTAATTGCCTGTGCTCGTTATGATCTCGCAACGAGCATGCCGATTGTGCTTGGAATTATTTAAATCGATCGATATCTCATCGGGAGGATATACGATTTATGCAATCTACTCGGTAAGTAAACCGAAGTCCCTCGTGTGTGGGTTACTCGTGATTCAATTATTAAGGAGGCGTTACGAGTGACGTTATGAAATACACAGACAGTAACGTAATAGTAATAATTAATCGAGTCGAACGCCGCGAGATTGTGATTTACCGATGTTGACGAGCTTGACGCCGTCGGCTTCGATCGCCTGAAGGGCCGTTGATACATTTTCCAAGTGATGATGTTGATTAGCTGGCCTGGCATTCCATCGAGGCAAACGGCGTTTAGTGAGCACCTCGACGAGAGCGCAGAGCCGTGTACCATCCCGAAAATCCTCGGCCAGATCGATCACCGGACTGTTGGCGGTGTCGGTGGCGTGTTTCAAATGCTCGTTCACCCAATTTCGGAAAGTGTTCGCCTGTATCTCCACCCACAGATCTTCGTGCCCTTTGATGGGCATACCTTTCGCCGCTGTACCTTCCGCGGATCGGGCCACCAGACCCACCAACTCCTCCGGTCGCAATTGCTCAGTCGATTCCATCCTCTTTCCTATTTTTCAATTATATACAATGTAAAGTAGCCACGTGTCGTACGGTAATCGTTTAAACAAATCTTATGAGCGTATCTTACGCCGTGGGACTTTCAATGCCAAATTTTCTTGAAAGTAACCGAACAGTCTTTCTATATCCCACGCGAAAGATTTATTTAAACGCGCAACATTTTTCCTCCCCGAGGATGAGTCCGATTAGAAACTTCTCGCGGCGAAAGCGCCCGCGTTTATGAATGTATATTCATAGGAGGATCTAGCGGATCTGATACTTCAAAATTAGATCTTCAAAGTTAGAACCAAGAAAAGGGAAGTAGAGAAATGAAGGATTCTGTTTATCGATTCTCTAATGCATCGTTACGTTACCATTAAAATGTGACATGAACATACACGTGCCAGTGGCATCGCTTCGTTACGTTACTCGATGTTATGACATCACTGTCCCCTCGAAACCTTGCTCGACCGGCGAAGCTTGCGTAAGTGCGTAAAAATTTTACACCGAAGGAAGAGCCCTGACAAAAGTACTATACCTATCGTACATCCTCATTCTCCTTATATTTCGTCCGTATTAAAAGTGGCAATCAAGTAATATAAAAGGCATCCGGATGCATAACGCGAATTTGAATGAAGGACTTATTCGAACATAACGCTTTCAATAACCAAGCATCATTGACAAATAAAATGCGATCGCAAAGTATTCTGGAAATAACGTTCTATAGATCAGCGTTATATGCTCGCACGTACGGGTACCGATTTACTTGCACTTTCACCGCATTCGCTTGTTTGTGAATTTTTTCGTTCGCCGGTCAACTACGGAGATTTCTGGAGCATCACATGCCTCCATACTGGCTGAGATCGATCCGAGTTTCAAAATCAATCGCAAACGAGGTGTTCGGATGATTTTCAGCGACCGATCGAACATAATATCGTCCATTTTCTTGGAACAAAAATTGTCGATATTAGGCGAGCGATCATCGATTGGTCAGCTGTCAATGAATCGACCAATCGGAATGATCACTGAAAGAGCGCGATTTGGGATGCATTTGTTCAAAGAATACACGTAAAATGAGTATTCCGAAAATGCGTAGCCTTAATTACTGGGGCTAACGTTCGACCTCATCGGAAAATCTATCCTCAATGCAAACTAATATTTTCTACTATCGCTCGTGTGAGAGGAGATGTAAGAACGTTCGGCATGCGAACCGATATTTACGTCGTTGTCCTCCGAGGTAGCCTCCCGAGCATGAATCCACGCGAAACACTTTCTTCAACGCTTTTACTCGATCCGGACCACTTTACCGCGAATAAGGCTAATTGGCGCATTGACAAGACTAGTACACACTTTAATGTCACCGTAGGCTAACCAAGTAACGCCATTTTTGAGCGTTAAAAATTCGTCGGATCGCACCGCCGCGAACGAGTTGCGTTCAACGTGCGTTAACTCACTGAACTAGCACGAGAAACCCCCTTCCCACTCGTACTGATCCGTGCGATCGCTTTCCGAGACCGCTGGAACACTCACGATTGTAATGAATCGGGCGTGTATCTATCTATGCGTGGGCCCTATGCTTCTCGTTTCACTCTCGACGTAATAAAGTCTCGTCGATACGAATAAATTCTAGACGAAATAATCTTATTTAAAAAAAAAAGAAAAATGCAACTTTCGATACGATCTTCGTGTCAGTGCATATTCGGAAATGCATTATGAAGATAGCTAAAATCGTGAAGTATTTGTACAAAGATTTGTGTTTCCCGTATTCCAGAATATCTGAACGTAAGACATTATTTATGCTTACCAGAACTTTTGCGATACACGCCATGCTTGTTTCGTTTTGATACAGTACTGAAGATTCAGTGACAAGAATGACGCAAATTGCACCGCAAGGTGGTGGCACCTGCCGGATTCGTGTTCGGTGGGTTGCATACGCACAGGCGCTTTAAAGTATATTCTTGTACAATTTTGTATATTTACGTATTATTGCAAAGAAATTACGAAAAAACAGATGTTATTCGCATTCAAGAGCAGTAAACAATAAAGCGCAAGTGATTTCGATGATGAAGATTCGTAAGAATGCATTCTAATATTTCTCGATCCAGCATTGAACTCTCCGAGCGCTCGACAAGCTAACTCTTCAACCCACGTGGTATATTACTTTTATAAGCTCCTTTCTTCAATGCAGGATATTGATGATATATCGCAAGGATGTACGGTAAAAATTATTCATATTATTATACTTTTTTCCTACAGCTTAATTTTTGGTTACCCTTCAAGTAGATCTCATAGTTACCTACGTTTTAACTATTGATTAAGTAAACCTCTTCTTTACCAACAATTTTACGCGGGCGCCACTGCACCCGTGGCAATATTTTTAATTTAAACTATGTACTTTATTATTATCGTAGATAACAACACGCGCGTGACCGTCACATTTTCTATCCTCTTCATCCTTCGGCGCAAAGATCGTAATGATCGGCATGCACTGTTATTAGATCGGATAAGATATTGCAGGTATGCTAGCCATCAAAAATTCTATATAGGGTTTGGCAGGGCGCCGGCGCCGCTCTATAAATAGTGCGTGCAACGCCAAGCGCCGGTTCGCGGCTCGTGGACAAAGTAAAGGGAAAGCCAGCCATCGCGTGCTCACGGCAAACAGTATCGAGTTAACGCCAGTATGTTCAGCGTTTTACACCATTTACCCTCCAAACTACATTTGCATCCTTTTAGCATTGTGTCTCGAACCGCGGCGGCGTTTTCCCGCGTCGGTTTCGCGTGGTCGAAGTAGACTTTACAAAAAGAGTCATCGACGTCGCCGTTAAAAAAGACTATTGTCAAGTGTCATCGAAATCTGCTCTAGGTAATGTGTTTTCCTCTACGTTTCAGAGATGCTAAAATTACATGCGTGATCGATGCATAAAGCGAAGTGTGTACGTTGGTGCGATATCGCATTTTAATATGTGACTTCGTTCGTGATCATGTCAGCTGATCCACAACCTACCGAGCAAATTGGGTGATTATGTAAATTGTAGCTTCGAGCAGGACACGGATGCTTCTTTGGAAATCTAATGACCGATTGACAATGTTTACCAACGCACCGGTCAATTTTTCACCAGCCTACGAGAAAGACTGATTCTGCACCCGTGACGAAGGGTCGTTAATCGTGCGATTCGTGCTGCGAGCTCCAGACGGAGACCGCGGAATTCACCCCTTCATAGGGCAAGCTAACTTAACGAGACTCATAAGCGGACCGCTTAACGTTTTACCGTTTTACAGTTTTAAAATAAACCAAGGAATGTGGAGGGTAAGTTGATTACACCTACGCCAATTTTACCATTCGATTTAGCAACGAATTTTTCTGAACGTTTAAGCACGTGCTAATAGGTAATTAGTAAGTACTACGAAGCGTTGTAAACGTTCTCCATTTAGTTTCTGCTCGAGCGCCCAACCTGCATCTATGCACCGTGTATTTGAAGGCGACGGGTATTTTTACGGAAGGGATTCATGGGTATCGAGTTACATAGCCTGAGAAACCCTATTTCATTTTATAAGTATGGAATATTTATTTTTACGCGACAATTCACGCGTAAACGTATGTATGCCCAGTCGATGATTCAGTGGATCCGACGCACCTGTTTTAAACCTGCGCTACTTGCTAATCCGCTCGTAGCGCGTGTTCATCCGGCTGTATTTTAGCGTATAATCAAACATTGCAAAATAAAAGGGGCATTCCCCCTTTTGTAATATTTCGTGGCTCTGCGTACTAACGTGTTAACATCTTTTCAGCGCACGTGCATATGCACACGGAAGATTCGGTATACGTAAAGGGGATCGGAATCGAAAATGCAAATGTATGCCGCCCTCGCGAACGTGTCTATACATATAACGGCCACTGATCGTTTATTTGTACTTCCCATGGAACCGCGTCATGCACTTGCTTTAACGCGAGCGGATATCACGATGTTCGGTATTTAGATCGGCGATTAATATGGCTTTGGTGATGCTACCTTGCGACCTACCATGGTGGCCAGCCGTGGTGAAGCAACTGGACCGGGCGGCCGCTGCCAGAAATGCTGAGGATCTCTTGGAAGCGATGCAAAGGCTGCACGACATGTGCAAGTGAGTATTCTTCTCGTTAGCTATCGTTCTTACCGTCGTTGCTGTTATTCTTTGAGTCAATTTAAATTGTACATCATGCGCACGTGAATCTCGATAAAAAAAAAAAAAGACATCGAGAATGCGATGTGTATTTCGATTTGATTAGAGCGCATCGTGTCTCGCGAAAGTATTAACGAGTTCGATTTTTTTTTGCTACATGCTGTTATAAAGATACGAGGAACAGTGCATACTAAAAAGGTATCTCATCAAACCTATTTCTAATGTATCCATAGCCGATGTACACAAATGCTCTTATGTGCAACGCCTCTCTGTACAAAGAAATACCATATTTTATAAATGTCTTTTCTCTCTAATTGTTACATGTTTTACACGCCCCCTCTCGCAATCCGATTTAACCGCATATGTTACAATATTCGATTTCCGTTTCACAGCATAAGCCTCGATCCTGAGGAGGATGTACAAGATCCTGAACTATTTTGCGGATTGGCGACGTTTCTCAATACCGATCTCGATTCCACGGAACGGGAACGGATCTTCGCGAAGACGATACCGCGAATGGTGGAAAGGGCGAAAGCCCTACGGAATTGCAAACCTGCGCAAGGTTTGCACTTTAGTCTTCAGCAGCAAGGTAATTTCATTCGATTTCACGTCGAACGATTGACAAAAGGATACGCTCTCTAGCTCTGTGTACATTTCAGGGGATTCCGTGGAGTATACCTACGCCTTCGTCTCGTCGTTGATTGCGAACGCGTTTTTCTCCACGTACCCAAAGAGAACCGCCAAAACGCATCCAACTTTACGGGACTTTAATTTCACGAATTTCTTCAAACATCTTCATATGTAAGGATCAGGCTGGCAATATTAAGAAAGAATGCGCACAAGGTGAAAGACGCCAACGAAATATCAACAGGCGAACCGTAACCCTCTGTGTTAATTTTTTCAGTAACGGACAAAAAGCGAAATTGAGAAGCATATTTCGCTACTACGAATATCTTGACAGCGAGAACGCATTGGACGGGAGGCTAATCATTTCTAGACAGGTATTACGCAGGATGCTGCGATTTGAATGCAATCCCTCGAGATCGAAACGAATGTGGTATTTCTAGGTAATGACGTCGAAGCAATGGTTAACGATAGAGGACTGGCTAGAGAGCAATGTCCCTTTGTGTCCGCTGATGATACGTCACGAGGGTCGTCTAGAGAGGACGGAATCGGAAGCTAAAGTATTGCGAGTTTGCTTCGCGAGTGCGAAATTTGGCGGCGGTGTACTTGATGGTGATGTTACGCAAGAAACTGTACATGTAAATAATTAAAGCGCGTCAGGAGAATAGTCTCGATCTGAGTTAATCGTAGTTTCCTAAGAGAAAAGAGAAAAGAATGAAAGGGAATATAAGAATAAAGCTTAAGGAGGGAAGTGCAATGTGAATTATAGCTATTAATTTACTTCTTAGATAGCAACGCACCCCGAAATGCTCGCGGCAATGTTATCGGTGGAGGCTTTAGAAGACAACGAAGTTTTGATAGTCGAAGGTGTTAGACACATATCTAGAATAAACGATCCTCGCAATAGAGCGGTATTCGAAGCTCTGCCCAAGCCGAGTACTGTGAGTACTATTTTCCTTACTTTCTTCACGCCTTTTTCGTGTCTTAATACTGCCCTGTTTAATCAAGATTGGTACCTCTTCGATATCGCAACGCAGGTGACTGTATGCTGTATCGATCCTGAAGATTATTCGCGGCTACCTCTGTCGCAGTTCGAAGAAGATAATATATTACGAGAAATGAACAAATCTCTACTCGGGTTTCGTCAAAGGCACGTGCCAAGCAGTCCAACCGATCCTGTAAAATCGGAATTGGATTCAGACGGAACGCTGGGATCTCGGAGGCTTTCGCCGATCGGAGAAAGCTTTAGTAGTACACCGCCGGAGATGGAAAACAACGATAAAGTATTGTCGTCGAACGATGGTCCTCGGGATGGTACGGTAGATACGTTGATAAAGGCAGCTAATAACAATACATCCGTAACTCGTTTCTGCTTTTAGTCAAATCTGTGTTGCGCGAGCAAAACAAGTCCGATATTCTAACGGAAGTTCTTAACAAATCCAATGGCAAAACCGTGAGACCGCCAAGTCCTCATAAGATGTGCGGCGACACGAGTTACACGAACAAAAGGAATCGATTTATCGTTCTTGGATCCAGTGGGGAGGTTTTACCAGTTACGCGAAAGTCTCTTAGTCAGATGTCGGTTTATAGTAGCTGTAACAGTCAGAGTACGGATAGCTTTCATAGCGCGAAAGACACTATAGATGAAGAAGGCGGTATGTATGTAGTGTTTTTAATCGATACTGTACGAAAGAAGACACTTGCTATGCCATCACGCGACGAAATATTTAGATGACGAAGAGCAGAAGTTGACTAAACGGTACAGCACCCAATTGGACACTCCCGAACGAAGAGGAACCTTTGCTCAACGTCTGAGGGAGGCATTGAAACGAGAAAACACAGCCACTGGAGCAGCCTCGTCTGTTACCTCATTCGGAGAAAGTAGCTATGCAGTAGGAATAAGCGTATCCGGGAGTCACGTTTGCGATCAAGATATCAAGTAGGGAAAACTTCATGAAACTCTAGCGCTTACGTTATCCCAACGGCCAGCAACCTTTTGATGAACATGTTACAGATTAAAAAGAGGCGGGTCGAGGGGTTTTGTACTACGCGATGAAACGGTGGACGAGGACTTCTTAAAAGAATCGTTGGAAGCTGAACAAAAATGGTTGGGTAGATTTCGGCAAAATCAACCAACGTTACAAAGAAGAGATACAAGCGCTAGTAGTAGATACAGTTTCAGCACCGAATACAATTCTGGCAAGTATTACGAAACACCTTATAAACGACATCTTTCGTCATCTCTAAAAATAAAGCTAGTCTTCATCTATCTTGTTACATTTAGATTTTTGTTCGGAGCTCGAGGAAGTCTATGAACAGCTAGCGAGATGGTTAGAAGACCCTGTGGCGGCAGACGAATCGCGAGAACTAGATGCGAGGGACAAAGCAGTGGTTCGGTTCGCGGGCTCTTTGTTGAAGAGAGCCCTTAGCGAATCGTTTGCCGGCGTTCCAGTTCAGGAGGGCGAACCTCAGCCTTTCATCGACCCTACCGATGTAAATCAAAGCCACAAGTTAGCGTTGGCTGTGAGGAGCTTGAGCCTTGAACTGGCGCGTCAAAAAAATAGGAGACAGCAATCAGTAAGAAACTAGATGCGTTCTTTTCCTTTAAATCGTTGCACCGACGAAGAATGAGAGACAAATTAATGGCTAATGCTATCCTAAGTAATCTCACGTGCATATTCGAATCTCATCAGTTTATTACGCTATACAGGTGTCTGAGTCGCAAGGTCTATCGTATAGTGCAGATACTGTAAGTAATAATGCAGTGTCAAAGGACGTAAAGGATGTCCAACGTAGAAAACTTAGGACGGTAACCTTTACATCAGAAGTTTTTCAAACATTGGTCGATGACGAGACTACCGTATATCTATCGAACCCCGTTGTTTTAAGTACACCTGGAAATGTACAACAAATCGAATCGCGTGTAACACTTAACGTGAGCAAATCTTTGTTACAAATATGTCATGTTACTTTGCGAATGTAATGCATGTAATGATATCGGATCTTAACAATTTGTAACCATGAGAACCACGCATATTTAGTCGATGCTAATTCATTCATTGCATGACACATTTACTTTCCTTCTTTAATGTAGACTTAAATATTCTGCAATTCCACTTCCAGAAACTAATGATTTGTCTCTCATTCTATCTGATAATGCCTTTAATATACTTCTTACTTGCATATTCCCCATTATCGATTTCTACTGATTTATTAATACGTATGAATATATTAATATATTGTCATACGCTTTCTACGAATGTCGTTGTTTAATTGCAAAATGTGGTGACCTTGTATGGTTACAGTGACATGGTTTAATTACGACTAATACGCTTAGCATAAAACAAATAATTTGTACGGTGTTAAATGTACGTACACGATTTTTTAGATACCGAGAGACAATAGTCCACAATCGAGTGGACTACTACCCGTTGTTACAGGAAACTGGGGATGCGGATCCCGTTTAAAAGGGGATCCACAGTTGAAGCTAGTTATTCAATGGCTTGCCGCTTCTTTGGCAGGAGTGCCGAAATTAATATATTACACCACAGGCAATTCCAGTTTATCCAAGGTAGTAAGCACAACTGTATACGTGTAGCAAATTATTTTATCATGTTTAAAATGTGATCTTCGCGTACGTTTCATATTTAATATGTGATACAATTATGAATGATATTTCAGTTAGACACTGTGACTAGGGTCCTCGTGGACAGGCAATGGTCAGTCGGTGATTTAGCCGCGGCAACGTTAAGATTTGCCTTGCATGCCATTGAGGAAAAAACAGAAGGAAGGAACACTCTTTTCGAGGAGATAATTGGCATGGACAAACCAAGTCCTTAGCCAGACTCGATGCTGTCTGTCCTGGTAGATGTCCTTGCTACCATGATCGAAGACAGCCTATGAAATGTTTGATGATAATATCGATACAGTACAACAAATAATTACGTGGCTTTTGTAATTTGTGAAAGTAAAAGATATGTCAGAAGTTGCGCGACGAGAATTTTACAATGGAAGAAAAGCTTTTAATTTTTTAAGATTTATATGGATCGGAAATAGATCAATAAATGTTTCTGATTCGGATGTTTCATATCAATGCAATATCAAACACAATCGCACAACATAATGTACAAAGGTGTTCACTGCAATAGAAATTGAGGTTTCCATACTTTTTACAGACTATTCTATTATATTGTACGGATGATATTATGTATGGTTTTTGCAGTTTAAATGGAACAACGCGGAGAGCTAATAAGACCATTTGTCAAATTTTGAAGCAAAGTTTTCGCTATAATACTTATACGAGTTCAATGGTTCTAGTCATATGAAGAGATTAAATCGGTTTTACGTTTATAGAAATATGTAAAATCGTTACAGTTACCTGCAATAATTAACGAGGCACAATATATTATACTATATTTTGTACAATACGATATTTATAAGCCGTTATACATGTTAAGCCGAAATATATGTAAGAATCAAATAGATTGAGAAAAAAAACGGATTACTAGTCGTATTTTATAGGCCGCTTTTTTATATGAAAGACAGTTTATACGGCTCAGACTACAAAAAATTGGCACACACGCATGATATAGACTATGAAATAAGTCTTCCATTAAACCAATCATAATATATGTGCGCCGACTATAATGAATTTACATAATGATAGTAATAGAAAAACTGCCTGTAGCCACGAGTTAAATTCACTTGTTGCACTTTTTCATTTCGCTAATTAAGTTTATTTTCATGAGGTACAGTATCTGTTATAGCGTTCAACTTACCAATCAAGATTACCATATCGAATACTTTAATCCCACTTAATGATTTATGACTTATAGTAGAGAGAAATGCAATGAATTCTGTTCACTTATCACAAAAAGAGACTACGCAAACGACGGCCCACACCTTGTCTATCGTACAAAATATTGAATTTATTCACAAACTGATTGATATTGTTGCACCCTTTCGTTATAATACCGAGATACGTCATCAGACCGAAATCATTACATTGCTAGAAAATATAAATAACTTCATGTACTGTATCTGCCAAATAAATTACTTTTGCATAACTCGTACTTACATTGTAAAAGTCGGCTTTAAATTTAGGGTTGTTTAAGACTGGCAACCGGTGTCCCAACGAACAGGCTGCCCTTAAAACTTCATGGTTCCCCTTCAGTTCTCCGTTTTGCACAGCCTGTACATACTTTAGAACTAATTTCACTCTGGAGTGTAACATTTTTATAGCGCTATGCTGTGCGGTCAGATGTTCTGCGACTGTACAAGTAATTAATTTAAACATCATTGCTGTAGACATTTGTACAACTGATTGAAAATAAACCAAATGTTCATAGCAATACCTAACGAACTCTCTCTCTGATCGTTGCTGCACATTCTCGCCACAT
Organism: Holcopasites calliopsidis; assembly: GCA_023838395.1. NCBI lineage: Eukaryota > Metazoa > Arthropoda > Insecta > Hymenoptera > Apidae > Holcopasites > Holcopasites calliopsidis. The sequence continues at coordinate 2,372,999 of JALHAQ010000011.1, forward strand.
GATCAAGTCCAATCCTTTCTGCTTCCTCTGTTGCCAATGTATAAGTCAACGGGACGAATAGCATTGTAGCTTCCCCGTTAACCAAGTCGATTACTGACTCGTACATAGAAACAGACAGTTGCTGTGTAACGCAACATTTTAGTAAATGTCCTTATAAAAAGAAAATTCATTTTAAATACATACATCTGTATTTTTCGGCCTCGGGTCAAGCTTCAACAACACGGGGCTCTCATTAATTTCGCAAAGCTGCTTATGCACCCTGATGTCTCTCTCGTTTGGCATATCCCCTGTTGTATACCAACCGAGAAAGTCCATCTCGCTAAATACTTGTTTAAACTGTTCTTCCTTAGTGTTATAATAATCTCTATCAATTATCACGTCATCTCCTATATACGTGAACAGCAGTTCGAATGAATTCATAATTTCTATGTGTCGTCCTTTTTGTTTGCCAATTAATGCTCCATATACTAAAATCAAGTACAGCGATAAATACGACTTGTAACAGGAGAAACATCAAGAGCCATACAACACATTTACCTAGCTGGTCGGTACCCTCTTGGGCACGTAATCTAGTCCAATGTTCACCTACATTCATTATAACAAGCGGGTGGAGACTAATAGAAACGGAGCCTACGGTGCCGGACGATGCCATTACCTTGACAGCACTGGATGGATTCGGGGTTCTATTTTCACCAGCGGTATCCTCATCAACCTCCATGAGTGTATCGGCAGGAGGAGCCGTGTTATTTTCATCAACTTCCATGTTGTTTAATGTTATGTGTTTCGATCGATTTGGAGTACAAACTATTGTGGTACGTACAGAATTGTAGGTTAGTATCTTCAATGTTACATCTCGCGGAATGTATCGACGGTGACTTTTGTACAATACGTACGTTTTAATTAATTCTTTCGTTGCACTATCGTAATAAACACTTTAGAACGGTGCTGCTTGTTTAAGCAGCGTCAGAACCCAATCCTCAAATTCTATACCCGTTCAACTGTGTGCGACTTCCTTGCAGGACGTTGCTAACAATACATGTATATATACGTAGCTATACTTAAACAATACATACTACATTTCCAAAAAACCTAATGCTATATGTATAATAAACCCTTACTAACCATTTTCCACCACAACATACGCTGATACGATGAAATTTTCTACATATAGATAGAACTGTTATCCAAATTACCGAAGTTTCTTGAAGAGAAACAATTGGGAGAGATACACTTAAGGTAATATTACCGGCGAATCATCTACCACAATAGCACGTTCTCATGAATTAATGCGATACATATCCAATGAAAGGGCAGAACAGAAAGTCACGGTTCCCCTGTGCCGTTCAATATGAAACACGCCAACTTGAAGCTCCATGTGTTTTCTGTAGTCGATGCATAGGCGCAACAAGATGCTATGTTGTACGATTTGACGTTTGTTTACTACCGTTTGCCTTTAAATATGCTCTCGATACGATTGCATAATATTAAATCCACGGTGTAAAATATTGGCTGGATCTTAAGTAGGTAGGTATATCGATCACAGAATTATCGAGAATTAAGTCTTAGGTTAAGCAGAATGGGGTAAGCTCATGACAAGGGACGCAGTGGATGAAAAACTAAAAATTTCAACACTTTTATTGTCGAAGCTGTTTTGGACGGGAAATATTTGTTCTGCTTCAGGTGCCACTTTAAGTAATTCTCCTACACGCGCTGTATCGTTCGTCACGAGTGTATGCATAGAACTTAATCCAACAGCACGAATCACCTGTACTCGATAAAATTCGTATAAAAGATAAGGAAACGAACGCTTGCTAATGATCACGCTATTAAGTCTTTCTCTTTAAATACTTAAGGATAAAGAGAAATAACGCAAAATTAAAAATCGAGTGATTTTTTGCAATGGAAAAATTCATAGGACTACATCAGCTAAAAGGGATACTTAAGTGTTTCCCGAGGGACATGAAGTTTTGCTTCGCATATGGGTCCGCTGCATTTAAACAAATGAACAACCAGTCCAATAACATGGTGGACCTTATATTCGTCGTCCGTAACGTAAATCAATGGCACGCTGAAAATTTAAACCTTAACCCTAGGCATTACGCTCAGCCGCTAAGATTTCTGGGATATAGTGCGATCTCTCATGTACAAGAGCAATGGGGGGCCAAAGTATACTATAATACGTTAGTTAAAATGGCAGGAGGATATACTATTAAATACGGAGTAATTTCTGAAGTTTCGCTCATTGAAGATTTATTAGATTGGAATGATCTGTACTTGGCAGGAAGATTACACAAACCGGTTAAAGTATTAGTGGAACCAAATGAACAGTCTCAGTTAGCTATGGCTCTGTTACAAAATTTGCATTCAGCGGTTCACGCCGCCCTGTTACTGCTTCCACAGCACTTTACAGAAGTTGACTTTTATAAAACTATAGCAGGATTATCCTATAATGGTGATTTCCGAATGACTTTTGGGGAAAACAAAGATAAAGTAAATAACATTGTTTTACCTCAGCTAACACATTTCAAACAACTATATGGACCCATATTGCAACACTTTGAAAATTACGTGGATATCCCAAAGTCGGACCAAATGGCTGTTACATGTCACCAGGACGTAAGCCCGGCGACTAAGGCTCATCACCTGAATCAATTACCACGAATTCCGCAAGTGAAACTAGTAAGAGCATGGTCGCAGGGTCCCAGGTCCAAGGATACAGAAGATTGTTTACGCGCTATCGCTCATGATCCTGATTGTGGTCAAATATTAGAAGAAACTCTAAAGGAGATTGTATGGAGATCGAGTGTAACGCAGAGCATTAAGGGAATTGCAACTGCTGGGATTTTGAAGTCCCTTAAGTACAGTGCGGCAAAGATAATGAAGATGTTACAATCAGATCAACAGATAAACTCACTTCCGACACTAAAGTCGAGTCAAAATAAAGTCGAAAGAATAGTAGAAAGTGTGAAGAAACAAGCAGAACCAAAGGAACCAGAGAAGCGTGTAGAGCAGTAACTAAATCCGTTTTGTTTGTTCTTCAATTCTGCCATATGTACAATGTCTCGTACAGCTGTGTTTTCAATAAAATGCTCGCCTAATCAAATCGTATTTGCTTTCCTTCTAGGTATCTTTTAATGCCTTACCATTAGAAAGAACGGAATTGTAAGGAACTACCCGTTCTGCTAAGAAGAATTACTAATTAAAAAGAAATATTCTTCTGTGCTTAGATTATAGACTACATAAATATAATCTTTCAAAGTGCAATTATCAGTGCTACTATTGGTCATATAAAAATTTAACTTGTGGTACTTTCAGCGAGTAACTGTAATTATGACAACGATGGACTCCGATTCAGAGAGTCAGGATAGCGACGATGGGCGCCGATTTCGTTTCGAGGCCACCCGTAAGGATAACGTAAAACCGGAAGCAAAACTGGGGAAGCTGCAGAGTTCAAAGTGCGAACGGGAATACTACTACAATGATGCAGAGTATGAAGATAAAAGAGGCAGAACTAAAATGTCTGACACTTCTAATAAAGGAGTATTCAGACCTTCGAAAGAACGAGACAACGATAGTCGAGATGTTAAACATTCTGCTAAGTATTTAAAACATTCTCCCGAATCAAGAACTTCGAAACGCGAAGACAGCAAAGATTACAGAAACACGAAGGAGGCCAGTTCGAATTCGAGGACTTCTCCTTTGCACTCGAAGCATAAGAGGAGAGACACAAAACGACACAAAAGTCGAGATCAAGACGAATATCGACGTGGCAGGTCTCAGGAACGATGCCGTAGTAAAAATGAGAATGATAAATCTCAAAGTGAGAAGCACAAAAATAAATCTCATGAAAGGTATAAGCATCACAGCAACGACAGAAATCGTGATAAAAGTTATCAGTCAAATAAAACGAGAACCACGGACGTTGGTAAGCTTCGCAGCACACCAGAAACATGCAATGCGCATAAAAAAATACTGTCGAAAGATGATGAAGAGAATCACGAATATAAGGAATTGAACTTGTCTGAGTTTGATATTTTATCTGAGACGGATGAGAACACGTCAGATGATTCGGATGTAAAGAATGATAGCGTGCTGTTACGGCAACGAAGTAAGAAAGGTGAAAAAAGAAACTTAGACAGTGAGTATGAGAATTCGTCAAAGAAGCAAGCGATAGAATTCGAACCCTTGGAAGGATCGCCAAAGGTAAATGCAAGGAAGAACGATGAGTTGTATGGTTCCAGTAATAATCATTCTGGCACCATTTCAGATTCCACATTAGGTACCGCATCGCCTATATTGAGGGAATCGGGGAAAAGCACAATTGATTTAAACAGCCAGGACGGAAATTTTAATATTACAGAAAATACTTCCTTGCATCTACACAATGATGATTCTGTGAAAGCCACAGATAACACAGTATCATTATCCGAGATGCTTACTAAAACGAATACAACATATGGGCCGGTTTTACCGCCACGATTAAAAATTAATTCTCCTGATAACACAGGAAAAGATGTAAGCTTTATAGGGCCATGTTTACCAAGAAGTGATGTACAGAGTATAAATGAAAGGACTGAAGAAGATGCATCGAATTGTATCGCTCAAAGTAATGTAATGCTAGAAGAACTTGCCTCTGACTCGAACGATGTGTTTGGTCCAGCATTGCCACCGCACTTACTCAAGCAAAAATTCAACGATCAACCAAACACGAAAATTATAGGCTGCGCTCTTCCAGATACCATTGACACATTTGATAAGAATGCAGCAAGTCAAACAGTATCCGAGAACGAAGACGATATTGGTCCGCTGCCGGCTGATCATCCAGCCCTAGAACGTAACTCAGTGTATAGACAATTGGAACAAAGAGCGCAGCGAATTAAAAATGAACAAAAGGACGAGGTAAAAAGAAAACTTACGATTCAACGTTTCAACTATTGAAGTGCTGGAGTATAATAAGTAACATTTTAGGCCTGCAGTATGTTGACTCAACGGGAAGAATGGATGACTGAGTTACCTCCAGCTGAAGTGAATAACTTAGGATTAACATCACGAAAATTTCGGATTAGGGCAGGCCCGGACATGTCTGATAGATCATGTTGGACAGACACACCAGCAAAAAGGGCTGAGAAACTGAAGCAGAAGGTAAAAGCGCAACATAACTCGTATTTATTTTTCCGGTTTTTTTTCTTTGTGATAAGGGAAAAATCATGCGAAGGCTTCATCATTATAGGAAGAAGAAAAATGCAACGTTAAAACGTCGGCCAGCGAATTGTCTGAGAGTAGGGACGAACCTGAGTTGTGGGAAAGTAAGGAGCGTGGCAAATCACTTTTAGAAGTACATCAAGATAAACTTCGAAAGAAGAAAAGGGTATTTTTCTGAAAACGATTCTTCACCTTTTAGCCATACTTTTCTCGGCTATCTAATGAATAATGTATTGATTTCAGAAAGAAGAAAAAAGGATGGAAGCAGCCGGGCAAACAGTTAGAAGACCATTCGATAGAGATGTCGACTTACAAATCAGTCGGTTCGATCAGGCTCAAAAAAATAGCATTATTAACAAAGCGCGGCAATTGGATGAAAGATTTTCTCGTGGGAAATACTAGAATAGTCAAAGTAAATGAATATACTACATAATGCGTTACGACTTTATAAAAAGTAATCAAATTGAAATAGTGTAAATTTATAATTTGTTTCAGTACAAGGCATTTTGTAAATGGCTGTCTGCAATTGTAAACATTTTCATTTTATCACATAATTGCAAATTGTAATATCAATTGTACTATATGTGTTGCAAATATATTTTTTATGAAAGTAATGATATGTAACTATACCCACACCTTATGGAAAGGGCAGCTTTTCGCCTAAATTATGCATGGCTTCAGACATCGCTTGTTCGGCAATAAGCTGGTTGCCGTCATTTCAAAGATAATTTAATCGGACTTTAAATGTTTCTATCTAAGAAATGCAGTTTGTATTCTTTTCATTCTCCATTATTTTAGCTTTTTATATGATTAATGGATGCAAGGAAAATGTCGTTCAACAAAACAGTGTTTTAGTACATGCCAAGAATAAGATCCGATAACGTCATAAGCTGACCTTTTAATCGAATTTAAATTTAGCGCTTCCAAGCAACATAACGTATACGTCCGGCATGGCACTGCCTGTCAGATAGTTATGCGAGAAAATAGAGGAAACTTGTATGTATGACATCCGCGTGACTCCAGTGATCAAGTTGCGAACAGTTTCTATTTTTCTGTTTTTTTTTTCGTTTAATATAGAAGACTAATAATTGTTCTTGTACTACGTCTGATTCACCCGACTCGCCTTAACTTGCTATGACGGTGGATCGTTTTACGGAGCTGACTCGTCGATGTTTGTGAACTTTATTTGACGGATTAGTCAACGTCGCAGTCGATTTAATGTCGTCGTAAAGAATTGCACTATTTTTTTTTTGTTTTTAATGAAGTATAACCAACAGATTTTTAAAGCTGTTTGTATAGCCTCAGATTCGGGGGGTGGATAGTGTAAGGAAGGTGCAAATGACATGCGACGTATAAACGGTGTGCATCTCGTTGCACACTGATAGCATCTATAAAATAATTAAGTGTCGGATGCGTGGTGTGTGTATACATGTACGTACATTTTACAAACTGATTGAACGTCTCCTACCTATACGCAACGCATTTTTCTGGATGAGAAAAGAAAAAGGATACTAGTACGTGTTAAAACTACCTATGATACGTGCATATATTTACGTCGATCGCAACTGTTGACAAGAAAATTTGCAAATCCAAATTTCCGTCGGTTTCTTCGCTTGTTACATACCTGTTTCGTGTGAGCACGCATTTACATGTTGCGCATGCTATTTTTATTCATATTTATTGATACACATCAAGCAAATTTATTATCATTACCTATGCTCCCCATTATTCGTTCGGCAATATCTCTGCCCGAAACTGCAGATGCATTTTGCACATTAAGCCCAGACTTTTATCTCTGCGGTGACAAAAGAATAAACGCCGCATACCTGTTTCGTGTAGGAATAGTTTCATGAGTAATTGACCGATGAATCGTCTTTATACCGTTTACGATAGACACGAAGAACGAAGTTTAGAAGTTGCACTGTATTATCGTGCACGCGTGATTTGACTCGTTAATTAGCCGATCGAATATGTTCAATTTGTACAAAATGCAATATTGATATTTTTACAGGATATCACTGTTTTGCCCTTTACAATGGATACCATAGTATCGGCAGACTTAATGTAACATACGTAGAATGAGGCGTTTAAGAAAATTCCTAACAAAGTATTAAAGTTGACAAGGCAAAGTACCTCTGACGTTTAAAAAAATGAGACAGTGTTGCTTAAGCCACCAACTTCAGTTGTGGCTTATGTTTCTTGTCTTTTGCGTAATGCGCAACAGAGCAGATATTTTAGTCTTCTCAGCGGCAGCGAGGCACCAAATCGAAGAGGAATTTCGTGATATACCTGCCAGATTTGGTGGCTTAATACCATCGGAAGGAATTAAGGTACTTAACATACGTTCCATAAATTATTGCTTTCTAAAGTTATTAGAACGCACTAGGATATTGGTTGATGCGAGAATTTTACCAGGGTATGGTTGTGTATGCTGAACCACCTACGGCGTGTCACGAGATACAGGGCCCTCCAAACGGCACCGATTACAATGGTAATTGGATAGCTTTAATCGCTCGCTACAATTGTAGCTTTGAAAGAAAAGTGCGGATGGCACAGAAAGCTGGATACGATGCTGCGATCATACACAATGTGAACAGCAATGAAATAGGTAAAACAGCGTTGAATTTAATATCTCTCATTATAGAAGATACTTGTATAATAGCGTTTATGAATTACAGAAGATCAACTTTTTATACAAACTTTTCATAAATATTATTACAGAACCAATGTCAGCAAAGGATCCTACTGGAATATTGATTCCATCTGTATTTGTTAGCGAAATCACAGGGCTGATTATTAAAGAAAATTATTTATACGATGAATTGTATTTTGTATTAATCAACGACGACACTCCATTCAATATAACACACTTACTCTTACCTTTTGCTATTGTTGTTGGAATCTGTTTTCTAGTCATGGTTATCTTTATGGTAAGAGTTTTGGAGCATATCTAGAATTATGCTGTATCGAAATTCATGTACTTCTAGCTCGTAAGTATAAACGAGATGTTCTTTTCTAAATTGTAGATTGTTAGGTGTATCAAGGACAGAAGAAGACAACGAAGGCATAGATTACCTAATTCAAGTTTGAAGAAGATTCCCACGCACAAATATACAAAAGGTGATCCGTATGAAACATGTGCAATTTGTTTAGATGACTATGCCGAGGGTGAAAAGTTAAGAGTTTTACCGTGTGCGCATGGTTAGTATGTAGTAGTTTGGATAAAAATGTGACCAGTTTGGAAAGCACGCGTATGAAAAGATTAATGGTAATTGCTGGAACGATGATACATTATTTATTTCCAGCCTATCATACAAAGTGTATTGACCCTTGGTTGACAAAAAATCGTAGAGTTTGTCCCGTTTGTAAACGGAAAGTCTTTGCGGCAGATGAGCAAGTCGTTACCGACGAAAGTGATTCGGATGCCGACGAGACGACACCTTTGATCCGTGATGGTTATCAAGGTAAAAAGAAATGTTTAACTCACTCATATAAAAGACCGTATTTGGAGAAATCGTATTGCGTAAAGGAGAAAATATGTTTGCCAGGTATTCAAGGCGGAACATTCTCGCGACAGAGAGAGAATCCTTTTAGCCGTGCTAGAAGATCGCAAGCGAGGCAGGACCGAAATCATTCGAGTAGCAGTTCCGATTCCGAACAATCATTCGTTACACCTGATGATGAAGCTGGCATGAGTGCTGGAGAACCATCTAGCGGAACGGTATTCAGGGCATTTGATATTCATAGCATTAACGGTAAGGATGACTTTCAAGTATTAACATTTAATACATCTAGCCCTGCCGCTGTGATTTAACATAACGCATTGTCTATCTATATCCACGAAATAGGTGAGGTACCGGAATTGGAACGTTCTGTGAGCAGTACTAAACCGCATACAGTAAATTTATACACTGATGCTCAACAATATCCAGAGCCGGTTGTTCAAATTGCAAATCGTAATACGCGAGTTGTAGCTAATTCACAAACATCGAATTCGAGTGGGTCTGCTGTGCTAGCTGAAAGTGACACTACGAATTTGATTTGCACAGATTCCGAGAGGAACGATGTCTCTGCGTAAAGTAAGTCCATGCTTAATCATACATACGTCTTGGATAAACTTGATACCTTAATCGAAGGAAGCTACACAATTTTTGGTACAGATTTCTAATATCAGATACTGTGGGAAAGAAGAGAATTCCTAATGCGCTAGATACTTTATCGTTTACGTTAACTAAATAAACTAAACGGAAGTGCATTCTCATCATTTGCATAGCTTAGCTGCTTGTACAGCAAATGTTCCAAACGTATTAAACTTGTCTAGCATTGACGGTTCTTCGAGCATTTCCTCATGTCACGTATTTTATACATATAAAGGCGAGCGAATATCTTTCTTATCGAGTACGATCTGCCATTGTTTTAGTAATAACAATCACTGTTACTCTTTTAACTTTTAATTAAAAACTATTGTAAAACGAATGGAAGTAATTATTTAATAGTTGAAATTGAAAGTTACTCTTCCGATGTATACATATGTAATTCTTTGGATACATTTGTTGATCAGTGAACAATGTTTGGAAAAATACAGATGAAACCATGACTAGTAGTCCATCTGATAATATTTATCTTCACGATGTATTGTATATAGTTTCGTAAATGACAGGTATTTTATTTGTGCACATAGTTATTGATTTGTATTTTTTTTTCGTTCTTCAGTGTATGTATACATCCGATTTCCTTTTTCGAATAGTTCAACATTACAACTATAATTCCAGCCATTCTATTGATGATAAACGATGACTATTGGTGATATATACGTAAATGCAAGTAAAGGGAAGATATACTTTAACGATATTATTCACGACATGGATTTGTAAATATTATTTGTTATTCTGTATATAATATATACCTTATATATAAGGTTAGTAGTCGGTAAATAGAATTTGTTTAATGCAGGACATGTAGGGTACGATTAAATATCATAAAGTTATCATTTGTAAAGCTGAATTGTTTCGAAATAAACTACACAAAAGGGTAAGAGTATACGCAATGCTGATCAATGATTTTATAAGAAAAAGATGACGCGTCGCGGCAGGATGTTCAGTCGAATGAATAGAAGGAAAGTTGTATAAAGCTATAAGCATGTAAATAGTTAGATTGTATGGTCTTGTTATATGCGTGTGTGTGTGTATACATATATACATATATTTTTTTTATATGCATGTATGTATACTGTGCAACGTCGAAGAAAGAATTTTTACTTGATTATCATGATGTTCGAATCGGAAGATTGGACTTGCTATAATCTTATCGTTTAATGCTAGATGTATTAGCCAAATAAAAATACAAAAAAAAGACACTGTTTATATCACACATTCCGCCATGTATAATTCGTGCGTCATCGCGAGGTGAAGCGAGAAGGATAGAGAAGACGGCATAATAGGGTAGCAAGGGCAGCAGAGTAGGATGAGAGAAGAAGCTACGTTGGAAAGGTCTAATGCGGTTGTACACAAGAATATGAGGTGTTCTGTTGAAAGACCGAGCGAGTGGCCGCACGTGACGGCACAATGCCGTTTGAATTCGCCTCCTTCTTGTGTAAAAATCGCTCGTAGACCGCCACGATCGTGAGGAAAGATTGTGCTTCGTTCTTCCTAACTTCGGCCTCTTCAACCCTCCGAATAGCCTCATCCTCTCCACCTTCGCTATCGCAGCAACCTCGATTTCTTCACCTCCACCTCTGAATCTTTCTTATTCATCCTCTTGATCTTTCCCCTTCTCACACTTGGACTGTTCGATACCCCTTTTTTTTCTTACCTCTGCTGCTTTTTTTTTTGTAGGCGGCGAGCACGTTCGATGTACCCTGCAGCTACTTCCCGACGCGCACACGTACAATCGTAATATTCTAATTTATCGCATTACGTTTTCGTATACAAAACGCAGCCAGCGGTGTAGTGCCCGAGATGCGTGGGTTCGTTATGGATAAAACTATAATTAAAAATCGTGTACATGGGTGTACTGGTACACCTTTGTGATGTTACTGAATTGCACAGGAAAGAAATTGGTGCAAGAGTAAGCTGCATTCAACGTGGCATGCAACCCTTGAGCGTTAAAAAAAGCACTCGCTTTTACGTCATTGCAGTTGCATTGTGCCCACAATTTAGCGTGCTACCGTTACTGAACGACTCGTCCTCGGACTTTCTCAAAGGGAGAAAGATCCGAGGGATTGAAAGTGAGAATGACGATGAGACAAAGAAAATGTACTGATAGCAGTGAGGGTAATCGTTGGGGGGGTTGCCGAGTTGATCGGGTGATATAATGGAACGGGCTAGTCACTCGCGTGACTAACCCGTTGCTTTTGCTGCAGCTGCTCGCGAATTATCGATTCGCGAATATTTCTCTTAGTCCGTGGTCATGCGCGGCAATGCTCTCGACCCAACTTTGAGACAGGGTGCGAGGAAGGGAGAACGAGAGAAAGGGTGCATATTGCGAAATGTCCTTAGTAGGATACGCCTTCTCCTGTATGCGTACATCCGTGCGCAAGAAAGCGTGCTCGATCTGGATGCTAGCACGGTACATGCGCTTTGTATCTTCGACACCGCACCATCGACGTATCAACATTCTCCGCAACAGTGTACCATTATTGTAACTGTTTCTACAAATTATGCCTCGAATAATTCAATGGGATACTAAATTCACGTTTAGCATCAATTAACTCGAACCGTGACTCCCCCGCGGATTCTAAGTCCCGGTTAGAACCGGACAATATGATACGTTCCGTACCGAACGTAGAATGAAATGATTTCGCGTTTCTGGACACGGCGAGAGCTATCGCAGAAGTGAACGGAAATGATTCCAATTACAGTTCCATTAGAACCAGGGGTAGTAGGTCGATAAAGAAACGGGGCGCAGAGTCGAAACCGGGGTTACCCCGATCTGGTGGCCCGCTGCTTTCTGCCGTTCGGACCTCACGCGGTCTATCGAAATCAACCGCCGCACAAGACAAAGGGAGTAGCGGGACGTGACTAATAAGAAATTGTTTACGGAAGCTAGTCGAAGTCGACGGTCCTAGATGTTGGCGATATTATGCTACAGATGGATCTAACAGACAGCGTGCACATCGGTCTTTTTATAGCCGAGAAACGGAAGAATGCAGGGCGAGAGTAGGGATGGAAGGTGGTGCGAAGCGAAACGGTGGAAAATCGACGATTGGGTTTTGTGGAAAATGTGCGAAAGGGACGGGAAAGAGCTCGAGGAGCCGAACAGCGAGTTAGGGGAACCTTCAATGAAGGGCCGAGGGGTGGAACAGAGGGACAAATAGAGGCAAAGGTAGTAGCGAGCGTACCGTGGGGTTGTCAAAGTAGGGGGACGAAGCCAAGGGTTGAATCGGGACAGAGGGAGATAGGCATCCTGGTGGAGGTGGATGGAGCTCCCGGACGACGAGTACGATAAAAAGGAAGATGGCGGATCGCACGACACTTTTCTATTCTGTAGCTTTATCCTGGCGATGCCGTGCTAACTCCCTCTCGGTCGTCGAATACATTTTAAGATGCGCTACCGAAATTCGTTGATTCCTTGCATCGAACTCGGTGCGTAAGCGATATACTCGGGCACGGCAAAGAGAAAGAATTCACCCTGTTCGTCGTGTCACACAGCGGAAACAGATACAGGGGAGAGAGAGAGTGGGTGGCAGGGTGAAAGAAAGAGAGAGAGAGCAAGCGGGAGGGGTGGAAAACGCGCGCGCAAGAGATATACCCGAGATTGCAACTGCCACGAATGGGTGCATAGGAAGGACGGATGGGAGTGGAGAGCAAGAGAGACAAGGGGATTCGAGTCAGAAAGTAACGGTGGTAGCTGAAGAAAGCGGGCGAGCGAGCTAGATAGGGTACGCAGTTAGAAGAGGGAAGGAAGTCCGAGGCAGGAAAATTGCGCGAAACGAAAGCACGAAGGAGATGGGAGAAGCTCGGGCAAAAGAGGGGGTGCACCGGCAGCATAGCGAAGAGGGGTAGTTTCGGCGCGTGTGTTGCGTGTGCGCGCGCGAGGTGGAAAGACAGAGGAGAAAACGAAGGCGCAAGCGAAGTTCCCGTCGTCTCTCGAAGAGAGAGACTCTCGGTACGTCCGTTTATCCGAACCGCGCGCAGTTGTTGGTGCGCGGCTACGGGGTCGGTGTTTCCGTGTCACGCGCACGACCCCAAAAAGTGTGGTATGTGCGTGACAGCGTGCGTGGGTGTTTCGACTGTGATCCGCGTTGCAGGGTATCCCGTTAGCGCGACGATAAACGACGGTCCGGCCTCGAGGATAAAGACGAAGGGCGAGCGAAGGAAAGGATTGAGATAAACGATAGGTCGACGAGTTTCGGGGTTGGTTTTTCGAGGCGCAATCGTTATCGCAGCGCCACTGTCGTCGTCGTCGTAGTGTTACTTGCCCCTATTCGTGAAAAGTGGATTCGTCGGATCCCTTTGAATGTCGAAACGCGAACGCCGCCCCGATCTGCTCCTTTCCACGCCAGTGCCCTCCACCCCGAACGTTTCCTGGTACTCGGATACGGAGCGGGGTCAGGCAGACGGAGAGAGATCCAGAGAGGGTGGGAGAGGAAGAGAGAACCGAAGAGACTGAGAGAGAGAAGAAACGTTTGTCCCGTTACTGGTCCACGCAGGATTTTCTTCGTGTCGCCTTGACGATAAAAATCTAGTGAATCATGTGCACGCGCACCCTGGAGTCCCGGTTGACTCGTACAGACGATCGAAGATCGGGTCTCGTTCGATCGAAGAAGACGACATGACTAAACGTGGTGCTGCGATTCACCAAGAAACGCATCGAAATTGACCCCTTGATGAATTCCTGGCTAGACTCGACCAGTAAACGCGACTCGGTGTCTGTAGGGTGAGGGTAACTGATTCGCGATTCATAGGAAACTGACTTGGGCGAGCTATCCGTCCGTTTTGCACGACGTCAAGTGATTCGTGCATCGAATCCGCCGAGTGGAATCGTCGAGCTCGCGACAGAGGAGGGTGGTTGATCCGCATAGCAAGCTGTGCGTTCAGCGAAAACGATCAGGGGGTGGACGAAGATACTCCGCTGAACAAGCCTACCACCGCAGGCACAAGGAGGAGGCGAAGAGAGCACATCGGTGTTTGTTTAAAAAGAAAGAGATATTCGATGATCCTATCATCCTCCTGCCTTTCGGAGTTCCTATAGTCACGGTGTGAAAGAGCCGTGCGCGCGCCCGATAGCGCGCGCGCGCGTGCTCTCACGCGCGGATCCTGGTGCGCGCTACCATTTATCAAGGGTAGCCCCATAACCTCGCTTCTACCTTGCCAAAAGATAGACTTTAACAATACCTCGTATTGTATGCGAACGGAAGAAAGGGGCACGGGACAAGGTAGAAGGAGGTAGAGGTATAGATAATGAACACAAAGCGATAGGGAGGAAAGGGGAAGCAGGCTGCAGTTATTGTTAATCGGTAGCCTTGCCCTGAAAGGGGTGAAAAGTGCAACGGGGTCAACAACGGAAGGTTAGGTAAGAGGAGCCGCGGAAGGTGGCTGCTCGGCTGGCTGCCGACGAACTTACACTCAGGGTGTGTCCATGAGGTCGATGCAATGGCAACGAGAAAGCGAAGCGACGACGGTGCCGCGTAGGCTTCCAACGTCATGGCCATTTAAGTTCTTGCTGGCGCAGTGGGACGCGTCGTCGGGTCACCAGCGAGCGTGATCATCGGCGACGGCAGAAGGGAGACACGAGGAAAAGGGAGAACACAGCCGGGCGTTTAGGATGCAGCATGAACCCCGGTGTCCCGTATCTGGAGCTGGTGAGCCTCGGAAGGGGGACTACGGTGTGCAGGTGCTTTCGCCGGTCGAAAGATCGCAAGTCTCCGTTGCCCTCGAAGCGAACGGTGTCGCCGGTTCTGCCGTCGCAGCACCAACGACAAGAACAGCAGCGGTCGTCGCCGCGTTCGCGATTCTTGCTGTCTCGCTGGTCCTTCTGGTCGAAAGTTGCCGTTACCGATCTGGTTGCAGCGCTGCAACGGTATCCAAAGCGGTGGCCACCTGGCAGAGGAAGCGAATTACAAGGGGAACCGAGGGGGAACGGAATCGAGATCGACATCTGGATCGAAATCAGACTCGTTACCGCGATCGGGAGCGGAAGGAACAGAGGGAACGGAAGCAAGAGCAGCGGTCGGCCGAGGGCGAAAGTGTGCGACAGGAAGGGTCGACGGTGCAGGCACCGCGGCCGGAGGAAGAAGCGAAAGCGGTGGATCGTCGGCTACAGGAGCAGCCGTTGTTACTGCCGCTCGACGTTCCCACCATTGTCGGCACCGTTGTGTTCGCGCAATTGCAACTGGCCGTTTGCACAACACTCGCACCGATCTTTGCCAATCATTGGAATCGTCGAGAAGGTCGACTGCTCCAGGGGGACTTCTAAGGGCCCCGCCGACCCGGGCCGCTCGGACAGCTGTCACCTGGCTATCGGCTTCGGGATACCTACGAGCGGGGCTGACACTATTCGCGAGTCGTCTCGGAAAGAAGATAGTTTCGATCGCGTGCCTGCTGTTTACGCGCGAGACGGGTCGTCCGTGCATCGGCTGTCCGGCAAGTACCAAGACTATAGTGGAATCGCGTTGCTTCGATCAGGAACTTTGGCCAACTGTTCGATCCGTTCAGCTACTCGGCGTTATCCACCGTTGGAATCGTCCGATCCTAAGTTCGCGACGCAGGCTACAAATTCGTTCCAGCTTCCGGAAGAACGGTACAGCGACGCGATCATCTTCGTTAAGTTTGCGGGTAGTATCTACATCGAGGATATTGACGAGTACCGTAGCGGCGACATCGAGGGGCTTTGTAGCGATCCGCCGGTTCGGGAAACGATCACGGACACGAGGGTCGAAAGGGAAGGAACCGAGGGGCATAAGCGCGACGCGAAAATTAGACTGGATACTTGGTGGCAGCGATGCGGGACCTTTTGCAGCCGGACGACGAGTACGCACGGGATCGCAGCAGGGATCAGCCAGGCGAATTCATTGCCGCGAATTCGAGTTACTCTTGGCACCGGTACCGGTGGGAAGACAACGCGACGGAAGCGGAACAGATCGCATCGCGGCGCGCCTCTGCGGCGTGGATCGTCAGCGAGGACGATCGTCCGGACGAACCGGGAACGCTAGCGTTCCCGACCTGGTGTCCATGCGGCTCAACTCGCCCGGATTCACGGGACCATCTACGCCGTGCGATCGCAACAATGGGAACGTCGCTCGCTGCTACTCATCGTCCGCAGATTTACCCCTCGCCTGTCTATCGCGCAGGGTTACAACCGTGCGAGCATCTTTATTTCGTCGCCGACGCTCGTTGGACGTCTTACCCTCCACGAGTGTCCTATCCGTTCGTCGTGCTGAGGTTTTCGAGCAACGACAACGATCTTCTACCGAAAAACGACGGCACTCTACTCTGCCTTACAACCGCCACGATTTTGCCGGTGCCACGAAAATCAGCTGCTGCGGTCGGCCCGCATCGCGGCGGGTCCGACGTTGTTCGGCGAAGCGGGAGAAAGGGTTCGAAATCACAAACGCCACTGCCTTTCGCGTCTCTTACTGCACGTTTCGCCGCAATGGGGTGCGCGTGTACAGTAGCCGTACGCTCGCCAAGATTTCGGGGAAAGGGCGGAGAATCCTGCCTGTCGAAGTCTCGACCGCGAGGAATAATAAAGACAACGACGACGGCGGATTCGACGGTGTCGGTAACATTACCTCCGCCGACGAACGTAGCCCATCGGTGTCGCGTGTGTCCAAGACACGATGTTTTGAAAACGCCGGAAGCAGAAGACCGAGAACAAGATGGAAGAAGAAGGATCGTCGAGATCGCACAATTTTCCAGGAGTCCCCCGATTCCTCTAGGATTCCTAATGCGAATGCCGCGGACGTTCCTCCGGTCGATGCGTTCGCTTACACTGCCTACAATGACGAGAACGAGGTCGGGGACGCGGACGAGGGCGCAGAGGAGGAGGACAAGAGCGAGGGCGAGAATGAGAACGAAAGGTATCGCGATGTCGGTGATTCGCGTACATTTTGCGCGATCAGGAACATCAGTGAGAGACATTATTCGGAAGAGACTGAGCTTCGCCATCGAATTCACGAGGAAGGGAGCAAAGTTGAAGCGAACGATATTCGTTATAAGGGGCAAACTCTTGAAAAATTGTTGGGCTTTCGGTATCCGGATTCTTCTTGGCAGGGAGACACGCGTGAGGAAGTGCGTTACGAGGGATGCGAAAGCCGCTATTACACTGCCCGGTTCCAGGAGCCGATCTCCAACGAAAGTTGCGAGTACGGGAAGGAGCTCTCGACGCACGGACCAACGAAAGTGTCGAATTCGTGGGGCCGAAAGTACAGATTGCTGTTCATCTTGTATCTACTGGCCTGGCCGCTGGTATGCACGACGAATCCCTCTGGACTGTTCCCCTCTAGTTTCACCCGTAATCCATCGCTCGGTCCCACTGAAAATCTTTCACATCACAATTCCACGCAAATTTCGTCTTCGTTGCCTTCGGCTATCGTGCATCAACTCCAGCAGCAGCA
Source organism: Holcopasites calliopsidis (assembly GCA_023838395.1). Lineage (NCBI taxonomy): Eukaryota > Metazoa > Arthropoda > Insecta > Hymenoptera > Apidae > Holcopasites > Holcopasites calliopsidis. Next base: position 2,390,757 of record JALHAQ010000011.1, read on the forward strand.
GCAGCAGAGGGAGCGCTATCAGCATCTCGAGGAAAACGACGAGGACCGGGAACAATTGGTTCGGGATGCCGAGTACGGGATGGATAGAAACGAGCATCACCGGCGTCGGCACGAGGTGCAGCAAGAAGAACAAGGTCGCCAGCAGCGAGATGCAGGGGAACAGTCGGATCGAGATCCCGAGATTGTACCAGAGTCCGAAGCGATACATCCTTACAACGAATACAGCTGGGAGGTGAACCAAATCAACCCTTGGCTATCGGCCTGCGACCTGGCGGGACCAGCGCCGGCCGATCTTCAAGGTAGTTGCGGTACACCGGAAGTTGCGAAAAATTGCCCGCTCTCTTGCGTGACGAGTTCGGAGAAAGGGAAGAAGGATAGCATGTTCCACGAGGTAATCGAGAGGACCGAGAGGAATTATGATCGGGCGAGCGAAGGCGAGGACGCGACCGACAATAAGGGGAGGGCCGGTCGAGAAATATCGGGCGGCGTACAGATGGCTCCGGAACAGTGCCTTTTTTATCTCGAGGAGTCGCATAAGAAGGACATCTGTCGGGATGATTTTGGCCGGACCAGTACGCAAAGTTTTTTAACCTCGAGGGAGAATCGATATTGGTTCATGAGCGCGTTGCGTCTGCGGCACTGCTGCGAGCACGCGGTGGTCAACGCCCTGGCACCCGGCGAGGGTGGTCCGCTCGAGAATGTGCTAAACGGTGGCCAGAAATGCGTCGATGCTCTGGACAAGCTGTTGCTCGTCGATGCGTTAGCCGCAAGGCTGCACTGTGAATTCGAGGAAGTGCTCGCGCGATACGACTGTGCTCAGCCCTATTCGGTCATCTTCAACTGCACCCACTGCAAGGTAAGCAACAACCCCTCTTCTGCTGCGTATTCTCTGTACAGATTATCACCCCAGCCTATCCATAAGCGTGGCTTGATTTCCCGAAGAATCGCCAATTTCTCGCTTGACGCGACTCCAGCAATTGTTTATTGCGTAACACGTTTGGCCGGTGTCCGCACGAAATTAGTTGGACAAAATCGAGGAACGGTAGAGTAGGTGGAAACGATTTGGCAGACGTGGCGGATTGAGAATCGACCTCTTTGTTTCGAAATCTCGTCCCTACTACGCTTGGCAAGCGGACCGGTTCAGCGTCGCGTGCAAGGGTGCACCTTTGGCGAACGACCCCTTCCGCAATCAGCGCTAATAAGCGTTTCAGAGTTCAGGAAGCGCTGCAATTAGGAACGGATTCAATTTTTCCTCTGCCTTCTTTCACCTCCCCTGCATTCGCTACTCTTTTTTTTTTGTTTTGTAACCGTAAGATGGATCCATTCAAAGTGGTTCGAGAATCGTAGGATATCTTTGAAGCTTCTCGGACAGTGGCAATGAGAAATGTTGGGGGTCCGATTGTTTCGTCCTGCCATGCTAACGATGCCAAGTCTGCAAGCGTTAAGGACCCTCGAGGCAATCGCGCGGACAGAAATTTGCGGGAGAGGAACCGTTCGAGCAATGCCGATGCCAACTCGAGCGCAATATCGATTTAAACGATCAGTAAGGTCATCCGCTCGCCCCATTTGCAGTTTGAGAGCTAATGCCGAATTCGGATTCCACGTTTTATCCTGTACACGTGTTACCGACCGACGACACGCGTCGCCTTGTTCCGTGGGACGGATTCCGCCTTCTGCAAGCGCAAAGCTTTGAAAATTTAGTCGCGAATGCAGCTCCGATCGAACGGCGCCTATGTTTATGACCGTATTTCTAAACGGGATGCACAGGACAGGGAATAAGGGTCGATGTTTATTTGGTATCTTTCGTACGCGTGAGGTGCAACATCTAGTACGCATGTACGCATATGTACGTATAGCTGCATACGAGTACTTGACGCGTATGAGCACGTTGACGCGCGCCAAGTGGTTTAATGATTAAACGTCAGGTATAGTCAACAGTTCGCTGGTAAAGCCGGCTGTTGCTTATGGCAGCTTAGTTTGCTTACGACTTGTTTTGCAACCGCATTAGGTAACTCTTATGAATCACGGCTAGCAGACTTGGGAGACTAAAAACTGTTCTTGCCTTTAATTCCTTCTAGCTAGAGGGAACGTTGGGGCTGGGAAAAAAAGCCGGGGATTGGGGATGATATATGGACGGAAGCCAGGCGAATATTTAGCACCGAGATATTTTTCATAACTCGGAAGATATATCACATTCACATTCGGAAGATGTATCTTATTAAAAAAAAAAAACAAACAAAAAAAGATACAAGTACCTCGAATCGATAGGAATGACGGATGCGTGTCTAATTAAAATCAAAGTTGATGCTTGTCGAGCCGGAGGGGAGAAGGTCGAAAAAGAGCATTTTGCCAGGGTCGCGATGGAAAGACAAAGAGGGGCGCGTAGAAAGGGAATAATTTAATTGAATGCCCCTTAGGGGAAAGTTGAGGCCGCGAAAGAGACTGAGCAGCCGGAGAGATCGTGTACGACATTAAGATTACGTATACCGTTGCGGGCGAAACTTTTCTTCGACGCAGCTGACACTGTTGTCCCGATTAATATAATTTTTATGTTGCATTCGATCGAGATCCGCTTCGATTAGTAATCGTCGGAAAAGGGGAATTACGAGATCGTTAACGGTTGGCTGAATTTTTGGAGAACGGTTATTAGCGATGCATAATATATCCAGTGGCCAGCTGTCCGATGCAGTATCCAGCCACTCGTCTTCTGCGTTCGTCGTGTCCGTGTATGAAACACGCATGCACGCGTTACGTTATATAAATCCATGTACGAGCCACTGCATGTCAGAACCCCCCCAAATACACGGTCATTGTCATCGATTTTTCTCAAATTGGACGCATCTGTCGCGACGCCGAGTGAAAATTTTCGCTTTCCATCTCGAACGGTTTCTAAACATCGACCATCGGGGGTTGAACGCAGTTTCAAGTTTCACAGAACACCGCCAGCTATGAATGTGCCACAGAGGCATTGCGGCCAGCAATTAGCGTAATCGAGTTTACTCTCGTGCGGAGAGAAAGGGAAAATGTTTATTTCGTATAATGCTGCAGCATGTGCGCACGAGAACATGCATATATGTATATCTACAAAGGGGAACACGCGATGAACGTCCCAAGGTAAAACGCGAGCTTTCCGATTCGACGACAAGACTAGACCAGGCCGAGTCTCATCGCTGAATCTTTAAGCGGTGGCAAGGTATAACTAACGTGCCGGCCCAAGTCTCGATCGATCGGCCTAATGGAAGCGAATTAATGAACAAAATTGACGTCAAACTGGACCGTGAACGAGCATCGACGCGCTCCTCGATGTCCAACGTAAAAATAAGCTGCGTTATTTCGGCCAACCGGAAGGCCGATCGGGGGTTACCAGTCGAGCGATGAAAGGTCCCCGGCAATCTTAAATCATGCATTCCTTCTATTCGAAACTGATTCTCCTCCTCGTCGGGCGTATTCGCCGATCCTGTACCCCGATCGCTCGTTTTACCTTGGTCGAATTAATTTACGAAATTGACGTCAAAGCGTATAACGCGAACGCTGTAATCGTGTTCGTCCCGTCGCATTATACGATAAACGGCTAATGACATTTTATAGATGCCGCATATTAGCCTCTGCAACTCGTTATGTATACATCGCTGAAAAAAAAGGGGGCGAAATTGGATGATAGATCGGGCCAGTACTGCTAAAAGGAAGCTCGATTCAGTGGCGATGGCTGTTGTTCGAACAAATATTCCAAGTGGAAATCTCGAATAAGAATAGCGGGACGATGGAGTGGTGGAAAGCTTAAAGAGTAAACGACTTTCGCTAATTAACGAACGATCCACCGTTTATCGGGCAGCACAAAGTTGTGGTTGAACGTTATGCCGATGCAACGCGATGCTGGGAGGACGCGTGGGCTCTGAGCGGCGGCTCTGGCTTGCAGGAAATTCGAATGGAAAGCATCGCGAGGAGGATGGTTGAATTTGTTGCGGGAGAAAAAGAAGAAAGGCAAAAAAAAAAAGAGGGAATCGGAGGGATTGCCGTCGGGATGGACGAAGGATGGTCGCAAAGGGGGGATTCGGTCGACGAGTAAAAGGGGTGGGAGGATGCAAGGTGCAATCAATAGCGAGATTGCCCTCGCTTGGTAGCTACTCAACGCCGGTAGAGGGACGTTATAGACACGAGGGTAGAGCTGTTACCATTGCACAATTACTGCTTTCCTACGGGATACGCTTTTAAATCTGTTACCGCGTGTGGAAAGAATTCGCAACGACGACACTTCCCAACTGATTACCAAGCGCCAGGTCGATCGTACGGTTCGAAGGCCGGTTCGTGGCAATGCCAGCGGATCGTTTCGCCGTGACCGATCATTAAAGTTCCTGGCCACGCGAGCACGATGAGATGACAAAGGGATGTAATCCGTGACCGCCTCGAAAGCGTACGAGTAATATCCAGCGTGGTAGCCACTTAGAGCCGGCCCCAAATACCTATTATTTTACCTTCCACTTGAACGTTACAGGTGCTCGAAAACTGTGCTGCACAGCCCCTTTTCGTGTCAAGATTTGCGAAACTCGAGCGAGACGTTCTCGGAGGCACAAAGTGCTTTAAGTCTACTACCTTTTCGCATGACTCAGCCACTCAATCTTTCGATACGCGATGTTTCTCCCTTTTTTTTTTTAATACAAGCTATTGGGAGGGTTGTCTTTACTTTCGGCTTCTAGCAGCACTCTTTTTTCTCATACGCCAAATGATATGAGTTATTCATCAATCGTTTTATCGGCCGTCCAACCTTGGCCTTTAGAACATCCTAACTAAGGGGTTGATCGTTTAAGAGTCGCGCAGTGGTCGGAGTATGCTCGTACGTGTACAGGAATGCTTTGTCAAACGTCGTATCCCGCTCTTTCGAACCACTCACCTATCTTTTTATCACCTCCATTCTATACTCGTAAAATCCTTTTCCCGGCTGGCAAGCTTTCCCGAAGCGGACAGTAGAAGCAGAGCTTCCCTAATACGTTGGTAAGATTTTCGAAAGGGAGTGCAGAAACGGGGGTGAAAAGAGAGAGCATAGGGGCGGATAGGAAGTTAGGGCGCCGGCCGAAAGACGAACGATAGTCGAGAGATCCGGGCAACAGAGAAGCAGAAAACTGAAGGAGAACTAGTTTCATGTGGATGGAATACGGATCAATATCGCGGAGGGTGAAGTATCTTTCAGTTCCGAACGATGGAACGGATTCGAGAAAGGGGAAGCAGCTGGTACAAGGATCTTTTTAGCATCGCGATGTCACCTTGTACGATTTACTTTTTTGCACATTCTATTCCTGTAATATAACGTTGACACGATGAATGATCTTGCATCCAAAATGATGGTCTTATCCCGCGGCCGAACGATGAATTTCATATTTTCAACTGGCGAGTACGGATTCACCTTGCTTTCTCCTGCCACATCGTCGCATTCCGCGAAGAAAAGATTTCTAGACAATTTCAACAGCAATCACGTCTGTGGACGGGTTTCATAAATAATAGCAGCTCGTCCTGTGTGACTGCGTGGTAAAAGACCTGGTCGATCGATACAGCCGAATAAAGTAGGAAAGAGGAAAAGTTTTAATACGATATTCGTACTGCGTCCTTTTGTGCTCCCACACACCCGACAAATATCGTGTCCTTTTATATACGCGGAGATCTTTGTTTCCTACATCCTTCGCGCATTGCTTGTTATGTAGGTCCAAGATCCTGCTTGATTTCAAGCGGTGGACGCCACGCACCATAGATCTACAACATCCACGTCTTCCTCGCCGTCTTCCCCGTTCTCTCATAGCACCGGGCAAATTGATTTACACTACACTCTATAAATCGTGTCAGATGGACAGCGGGAGCTTGCGATTTTACTACGAATCGATTTTCTGTCCGATCATCGTCGATGTGCGCTCTTCCACCTTCTTAGCAGGGAGAAAGACACCGATTCGACGGTACAATTCCCGATTTGCCGCGAGTAGACGGCTGACGGAAGCGAGATATATTTGAAAGTGCTACTACGGGTATATTTAGTTCGTAATATCTGTCGGTTTCTGGTTCTGCTCCCCAGCGACATCCCCGCTATAGACATTCGCGCGGTTGTTCGTAAATATTCGAAAACTTCTATCTGGAAATACCTGAGGGAACGCGCGAGTACATTCCTTCGTTTCGGTGCCCGTTAAACCCTGCTTTCGTGTATGGATGATTTCAAGAAAATAGGACGGGGCGTATTTAGAAGGTTCATTTTCGTACCAAGCAGCAATAATGGACCTGACAAGGGGCGAATAATTTCTTTGATTGAAGTGCTCTACATACAGGCGCATGGATGGGGCTACATACTATTCGCCTGTGCGAGATCCCGAGATTTCGGGATCGGGTCGGGTTGGGAAAAGTCGGGCCAGGTTTCTACGAGGTCACAGCTTGGTCACAGCTCTTTCCCCCTTATCGAGATCTCGAAACGTTTCGGGACCCGAACCCTCTCGCCCCCCTTTTCCCAACCGGACCCGATCCCGAAATCTCGGGATCCCGCACAGGCCTACTTGCATACACGTTAATCGTGTATCCGCACCGACTACCATCCTATGTCCACGTTTAAATTTTCGCAGCAGCTCTCGCAGCAGGCATTAACAACATGTCACGTGGCAGTATCACGTTGTCGACGTGCATTTGTCCTTCGTTCGATTATTGATTCCCGTTTTACGTTCAGTGGTCTTTAGCACAGATAGGGAAAACGTAATCAGCAATATTATCTTTGGATCTACTTATTATACGACGCGTCCGTTTTATCTGGAAATGCGTCGAAGATTGGACACGATATAATAGGAACACTGCTTTTTTTTTTCTTTTGCTCAGCCTTCAATCGAGCAATCTCGTTTCAAAAGCGTCCGGCGATTCAACTCGGTAAATCGTTCGTTAATTAAATCCTAACGAGACGTGAACGATATGAAAACGGTGGCCACAGTCTGTTCTCGAGGCACGCTTTATCGCGCTTTGTCTGGAGTTCTACGAGCTTTTGTGCAGCCAGAGGAGCGACACTTGCCACGCGCGTTGCTTGTCTTCCGAGCAATTGTCTCTCGGTAACAAGTGGTGCCCCGTCAACGTGTAAGGGCGCGATTGCTTGCTTCTCCGCTTGGCGGAAGATTTCTCGACAAACTCGTTCCGGTGTTTTTTTTTCTTTTTTAATGAAGCAGTCGTTTCGGCTCGTTAGATCGCGGTACCGAAAAAAGTATGCCCGCCGAGAACGGATGATAGAAGACCGATTAAGAACAGCAAAACCGAACGGATAAACGCGCGGAAGCATTATTATCAATGGTGAGAAGAGGAAAAATCGAAGCTGAATCGAGAAGCGGTGGTAGGATTTGGGGTAGCATTGGTAGAAGGGTGGCGCAGATGTGGGCCAGGTAACCAGGTCGCCGCGACTAAGGGCATTGCTTTTGCAACCGCCAACCACCGCGACACCCTCACCCCATTCGCGTTGATTTAACCTTCCTGCCCGTCATCCCCCATCCCAACCCGGTTTTACCCTTTCCCCCACCCCCTTTCTCCCGACCTCCTATCCTTCTGTTAACCCTCTTTTTTATTTGTCTCCTTTCAACCCCTCTGCCTTGTTTCAAGACCTCTCGCTCCCTTCGTCGACACACCGCCACTCGATACACGAACAACAGTTTCACCTCTCTGAACCACCTCCAGTAGGCATCTATTACTTTGCTTCTTCGGCGTTCTGTCATTCGCTGCGCTTCCCTTTTCAGCCGCGCTCTCTTACACTTTTCAGCCCCCTCGCCGCTGTTCGCGCTGCAGCTCTCGTTCTTTGGAGAACAAGCACTTTCTTTAATGCCACCGAGTGATTCGAAGCATCTCGAGATACGAGAAAGCTGCGCGGAACCTCCAAATAAGTATATCTACAATTTAATGGAGACACGCTTAGCCACTGTCGAACGTTGAATAATTTAACGAATTCGCGTACAGTCATGGTCAGGTTCAAACTTTCATAACTACCCCCTGGCTTTGATTCCCAGACTTTTCCGGTCCCTTCTTCTTGTCCTTTGCAGTCGCCGTCGGTAGTAATTAATCTGGCATGGTCGTCGAGCATGGTACTCGCGGTCTCGAAAGCGCATTTACGAGCCGAGCACGGTGTAAGCGAGAGAAACCCCGGTACCGAGGCAACGATTTCCGGCTCCGCGAGCACCATTTGAACATTTTCAAGCGGGAAACGAGCTGCACGACTACGTGCAACTTCTGCAACTAAAACTCCCTTCTGCCCTTGCGCCGCAATCGGCTAAGGTTCGTTCGACTTTATAATTAATAGACGGCTGACCGTTAAATTGCTAAATTATCCGCTACGCGGAAAGTCCGTTGCTCGTGAGAGGCTAGCGGGCTCGATGTAGAAAAAAAAAAGGAACAGTTCGGGCGAAGGGCATTACTAAATTCAAGCCCCGCGTGTTTGATCCCCCGACGACCTAACCGAGACAAAGGATCGCCCCGATTAGGGATGTATTCCGAAAGAGGGATAAAATTAATGTCACGAATCCAGGGTGAACAGCGACGATCCGAATTACGGATAGCCGTGTACGTGCGCGGCTGCACACACCGGCTGCTGCTGCTCGCCTGGCTCCTATGCCCCAGTGAGAAAACTAGAACGAGAAGAAAAGGAATTTTGCAGTCGATATACATTAGTCCGTGTGAAAAGAAATTAACGCGGTCCATCATTAGGATGAAACGCGCCTCGTCGCCGCGAGTTCGTTGCGAACCAAGCATTTCTACACCGACTTATCCGATTTCCGATCACCCTCTTTTCTTTTATACCTTTTCTCCCAGGCCTAGAGAATTCGCCGATAGTGGTTGAGAACGGTTATCGATAGACGCGACACAGGCAAGGAAAATCGAGTTTGCATCTGGACATCATTTAATTGTAAAGTAAAAGAATGAAGGGGGTAGCTGATTGCGGGTGCGAGAATGTTAATCGTTGAAGCGGCGATGCACGGGGCGGGAAGGGAATGGTACGGGACCAGGAGGAGGAAAGGAGGGGTGAACGGGTTAGGGGGTCGTGTTATATACGAACGTAGTTCTGGAGGAGAGAGGGTGGCGCATCTGCCTAGCTTGAACGTAGACCCGCGATGCAGGCTAGAGGGAATTGGGTCAACCAACTTGAAGTGTAAGTACTTGAGGTGTAGCTGCCTATCTGCCCATCTACGGACAATCCACCGAACCGACCCTGCCACGCTTCCCCGCATCGAAAACTCCAATTAATACGAAACCATCTTTTCTATGATTCCAGGAAGCGTATAGGAAATGGGTGTGCAGCTCCCTGGTGCCTTACTTTGCTCACGAAGGACCGCCGGACTTGGCTAATTTGGGTAGCTGGAACGGAAGCAGGCTCAGGCCCTGTCGGTCCTTTTGCCAATCGGTGGAGCAACGTTGCCCCTATTTACTACCGGGTGATCGTGCCCCCGCGTATCCTACGCAATACGCCGGCGAACCCACTTTTCTTTGCAAAGGTAATAATCGTAAATCGTTGCCGCGCCGGCATACGAAGTCCCGTACCGTCGAAGAAGGGTAATAACAAACATTTTGGGCACCCTTTGACCGACCGAAAGGGAAGGAGTAGGGAGAAAGTAGCTGATTCGGGCACTCATCGTCAACTAAACGATTTCAGATCCAAACATCCCCGAAACTGGAGAGCAAGCCGCGAGAGCGTTGCATAGCAGCGAAGAGGGCGAGTGTTGCTTTCGAGCGTGCTCTGAGGAGACATTGGGATCGGGTATCTGTGCAAACTGCACGGATCGAGAAGCGCGGAAGCGCGGGAGAAACCACGATCCTCCAACGGCGCCCCATTGCGAAATTAATCCCATTCAACCAGCTTTCACAGGTATGCGTTCCTTCTCTGGTTCCTTCGAAGAATGTAACCTTGAAGAAGTATAGTCGGCCACTGTTGTAAGAAACAATCCTGAGAAATAGCTGGAAAACTGACAACACGGCCGGGACAGATATCAGCGTGGGCCATCTAGGTGTCTCGCTCGGTTCCTTTGTTCGCGTTCGCTTATCGCCGCGAAACGTCCTCGATTGTTTCGCTTTTTCATACAAAGGCTTCGCGTTGCTTGTTTTCGATTAGGTCGAGATTACCGGGAGCCGGGATCCACGGAGAGCAGCGGCTTCGAGGACGGAGAACGATACGACTCGTCGACGGATTCCGGTGGCGCGTCGATGACGAGCATCGTGCAGCAACGGGGTGCCTCGTTGTGCGGAAGCGGTGCCGTTGGCTCGATGACGAGCGTCTCCTCTTCCGATCGGTTCACGGCGTCGATCGTCCCGCAACTCTTTTGGCTTTGCACGATTCTGAGCAGCAGCAGCCTGGCCAACGTTCGAACCATCCCCATCCTGTGGGCGTCGAAAATCTTTCTCTGGTCGATCGTGCCGTTCGGTGGTAATAGTGATGTTGCCGGTGAATGTGACAGTGGTGGACCAGGCTCGGGGAAGATGATCCGCCCTTTCTTTGCCCTGCTGCGTCGCTTCTTCGCCACGTCAAGCTACGTCGTCCACGTACGTTACGGTGCGAAGTGGTCGCTGGAAAAGTGGATAGCCGTCGAACAGCGGTTCCGAAGTTGGCGGTGCTGTTGCTGGTACTGGTGGTGGTGGAGATGGCGAGGAACACCGGCGGACGGACTTGTTCGATTGAAACTCCAATCTCGACGATCCAGTCATTTTCATCGGCGATTCATCGCAACGCGTCGTCCTACGAGTGTCGGTCTTACGTGGACGGCAATCGTTGCCGCGTCGAGGGAGGACGAGCTCGACCTTCGTTCACGAGAGATGTTTCGCGAATCACCGTACGAGCTTTCCTCAGCACGAGCGGAACGTTCGACGCAGAATTGCTTCATGGGCTACGGATTCTCGGTGAGGTGCCCGTGGCGTCGATGGAGTTGGTGGTTGTGGTGGTTGTACCGATGGTGGAGATCGCGGGGGGTGCGTCGCGGCGGATCGAACAACGACGGAGCATCGTTCGATGAGAGACAAGTAGTTGGGCAAAACAAAAGAGGGGCGCGAAGAAGGAAGAGAAGAAGAAGAAGAAGAACGGTAAGAAAGGAAAAGTCTTTGGATAATTTTCACGGGGACGTTGAACGTTCTACGGTTAGACGATGGTGCTTCGGAGTATCCTCGCGGAAGGAGCCGCCGTAAAATGTTCGAAAGGAAGCGCGAGAGCGCGACACAAAGTTTTTTTCAATCGGCAACCAAAGTCCCATGTCGGAACGGAATTTGGCTGCACCCTTTACGATTCTAAAATCCCCGAATATAGATCGTACGGTGGAAAGGAGGAGACCCTCGAGTAGGTGCGATTCGAAAGAAGTATCTGAATGGCGAGGGGAGCGCAGTAGGAGCGAGCGGTAACAATGAAACTGCGGAATCCTACGTGACTGGTTCGACAAAGGGATCACGGAAACAGCTAAGAGGAAATAGATACGACGCGAAAGGGGAAATAAGCGCGGCGATGTCTTAATTACGGAAAAGCGCAGGACGTGAAGCAAAACAATGAGATCGTAACGTCTGTCGCTAATAATAATGATAACAATAATACAATAATAACTTTTTCATTAAAACGATAACAATGATTGCCGGTGAAGCGATGACACGATGCTTATGACACGCTGACGACGACGACGGTCGTGACGATGTTAGGGGAAGACGACACGCCGAGGATTAACACGCTAGCGATTTTGGTGATGATGAAACGGTGAACGAATAAATAATAATTAACGAATAGTAACGATGATGATGATGATGAATAAAATAAATGATAACCAGTAAATAACGAGATATCGATTAAAATGAAAAAAAAAACGATGATGTAATGTTAACGTTAACGATAGAATGATTACGATTACAGTTATTGTTACACGTTCAATGCGTCACATGCATCCGAACACAGATACACACACGCACATATACACCACACGTACACGTACGCAGAGGCAACAATTATTTTGCAGAGAATTGAAAGCGCGAACGAGCGTTGAAGGGAGACGGAAGTGCGGGGTCCGAGGGATGACGGACAGGCGTAAACGCGAGAAAGATGCAACGGTGAAAATAAAAATAAGAGCGAAAGACTAACCACCAGAGACATTGAAACGCAAAAGACGTATCGGTCGTGAACGGAAGAGGAGGGAATGTCGCGTGAAATAGAAATCGAGATACGAACAGCCTAAGCATCAACCGGGTTACGAACGGGAAATGAGAAAATCGACAACGGTATAAACAGACGTGACGTTATCGAGGTATAAATATGTGTTCGTTTAGACATTACAATAAACAACTATTATATTAATATAGCCGTGTAACGATTATAAATCACAAGAGGCGAGAAGCGAGGGCGTGCATGCGCATAGTGCATGCCTGATGCGTGGATGAGAGCGAGGGAATGCCGATGGGAAAAGGAGAACGGGAGGAAAGAGGCAATACTGTGGGGAGCGGAAAATGGCAAAAGGGGGTACGCGGGAAGGTTTTCATATAAAAACGGGGAAGCGACCGGTCAACGTCGTATGCGCTTTCATTACGTTGTTGAACATTGTCCAATATCCGATTGTTACTTACTTGCATTATTTAGTTAACGGAATGAACAGCGAGACGATGGGAGGGAGAGCGCGAGAGGGAACGATAGAACGTGTTTAGAATGCAAGAGATGACGACGAACGGCTGTAGATTAAACAGTTAACGAAGGCCCGATACGTGGTGAACAAGGCATATAAATATTATACATATATAAATAGATATTTAATGAAATTGTCGACGAAGCGAAGGGAAAGGTGAAGAGATAGCGAAAGTAGATTTGAATAGCACGATGGCGCAGTTATATGTAAATACATGTATTTACATGTATACGTATGCGACATATGTATGTCAATTTTACGTATACACATATGCCTGTACGTATACGCGTATGTATGCTGCAACGTGTGTGCGTGTGTAAACGTTCATGTATACGCGCACACAATGACATTAAATATGTTGGTTGTGTATGTATGCAAATTAGAAACGGGATGAACAGTAGTGTATGCGTGTGTGCTAAAAATAATGAGAGAGAGAGAGAGAGGGGGGGAGGGGGGATGTGTAAGATTTTAACATTCAATACGACTGCTTTCCGTGCAATTTTTGCGGTTGAACGAAACTGGCGATCGCTGCGTATGCTAAAAGCAACAAAGTATACAACAGGAGGGTGGAAACATTCGGAACGAGTGTGGAACATGTGAATGAACGAATGAATGAACGAACGGACGAATGAAAACGTGTACGTAGAATAGCATCATTAACCGAGAAAAGAATATGGTGTAGAGTGTAGGGTATTCGAAAAATAAAAGAGTTAGTAGCATACGTCAAGCCGGACCACTATACGACCCGTAACGATGGAACATAGGCAAAGCTCCCAAGCAGGCATGATGGGGAGGACATCCGGTAACGGGAGACGATGAAACGCACAAATACCGAGTCGCGTGTTCTTTGTTTTGACAACAGACGGGTCCGTGAAACAGTAACCGGAGCAATAATTTCAAATATCTATAAGGGCAAATTTCGATTGATCGCTATATACCGCGTAACGCCTAGGGAAATAAACGGAGAAAAAAAAGAAAACCGATCGCAAGAGTTCGTCCGTGGTGGATGATGGGGATGTCGGGAAACGTTTGAAAGAATTATACAAACCGGTAGCCAACGCGAACTTGACCTATCTGTTTCTTCTTGGCAAACTGCCACAGCATTTTCCGACCCTAGACGCCGAGGGTGCATCGCTTCGACAGCTGTGATTAGGCTATAAACGATATTCTCCGTTCGATTAGCTTCTCGAGAAGAAGCGGTGGATCTTTGTAAGAATGGATCCAGGGATCGCGCCCTTGTCCTCCGTCGCCATCCGATTTATAGATTCGAACGTGGAAGAAAAGGAGACGGTTAACACCGAGAGCGATTGGTCGTCGAGGGGGTAGTTCGGGCAAACGGAGTTTGGACGGTGCTCGAGATCGGTGGAGGCATCCTCTGAAAGTAGGGTGGCAAGGGACACGGGAGGAGAGAGAGAGCGGTGCTATAGAAAAGCAACGAACGATAGGGAGAGAAAGGAGCGAAGGGGTAGGATGCGCGCGTGTGTGTGTGTGGAATGTACTGGTGAATGCGTGCGTGTAGGTGGATGCAGTGTGTGCGTGCAAACGGGGAGAGGCAAGAGGACCAGACTATGTATTGATTTCGCAAGTCTGCTAACGTATAACGTCGCATGAAACGTGCCCGCACAAGAGGCGTGTACGAACTCCACGCAGATTTTACGCGGTGTGTCCTCTCATGGTCGTCGTAACAGCGACGCATTGTCCACGCGCTTACTTCGACCATTCACTCCCGCGATCGTGTCCGCGATCTCGGATACAAGAAGCAGTTTAAGCGACGCACATACATAAATGGCGCAACGTTTCCCAAGCCGCATTTCTTTCTACCCTTGGTTTGCTCGATCGGCATCGCGGGGCAATATAGGGTAGGCGCGATGGAAATTTCGTGGCCTGCAGATCATCCCTTTCTACCATGGCTTTCTTTTCGACAACCAATCTACATGTGCATTTCGCGAAGCGTGGCAAACGAATTTGAGTCAACGTCCTTTGGTTGCGTGCAAATGCGTTAGGAACCCCCATCGACCCTCCTACCCTCATTCTCTCTCTCCCGTCTCTCTCTCTCTCTCTCTCTCTGCCTTTCCGCGCCATCACAACTCTTCACCTTGCCTGTAACGCTTTGGCTGGTATGCTCGTTCCTTCGACCCCTCGTGAATTTTAATTTCGAAATTCGCACAAGCAGTTTTTAGTGGGATCAAGCGAGGGCTATGAAGAGCGCAAACTATAATAAAGCAAGTTTAAATGTTGTTATCAGGTTTCGAATAAGTTTGGCTTCTCGGTACCATGCCGTACAGGAATACCTACGATTAAAAGTATGAATGAATGAATGAAACTGGGTGAGGGAGGGTAGGCGAACGCGTGAGTGTGTGGGTGTGTGTGTAAAGGAAGAGAGAGAGAGAGAGAGAGAGAGAGAGAGAGAGAGAGAGAGAGAGATTTAAAAGAGCCACTGCCTTAGCGACAGCAGGATTTGTGCTAGAAACAAGGCCTTAGAAAGTAACAAACCAGAAACATAATTAGAGTTAAGTAAGTCTGTTGTTGTTAACCAAAAAGAGAAAAGAAAAAAGATACCGGTACTTAGAAAGATTAGGAGGACAAAGATGTTAACGTATTGTAAAACTAATTAGCAATTGTATTTAAGCGTGTAACGTAAAATACATTATTAACCCCTCGTGCCCGCATTTAAATAGGCGTGTTGACGCATAGTTTTACGTAGGATTATTATACGTCGCTTATCGCAAATTAAAATGAAGAAACGAAGGACGCGAGAAAGCGGAAAGAGGGTAACGGTGAAAGGACTAACGGGGTGAAATCGCAATACGAGGAGAAAAGAAAATGGGGCGGTGAAAGGGGTAAGTGGTGAAGGAAATGCGTCGCTTTTGCCGTGCGAGTATCGGTGCTCGCGAAATTTTTTATCTTTCTCCTTCACTTTGTTTTCCGTTCTTGCCTTACGATGAAAACAGAACGACATAAAACGAAACGAAACTATGAATCGTAACGAAACGAAACGAAGGGGAGAGAGAGGTAAGAGCGCAGCGCGTTCCAATCGTGGTCGCGCGATCGGCCACGATAACCGGAAGGATCATTGCAAGGGTGACACGTACGACCGACGAAGATGCGATTTCCGGTAGCTCGTCGCACACGAAATTACCACTTTGAATCCGATGTTAGCATAGCACACGTATCGTAAGCTGTCGACATTTATACTATGAACTATGAGTAAATTGTAGCGATCATTGTGAACATAGTTAATAGTATAGATTAGTTAACCGCACTAATTGTACCGAAGGGTGGATTACATTTAATTCCGAAAATAATTATCGAAATTTACTGCGATTACCGCGTATGCTCTACCTGCGCTAACGCAAACCAAGTTAAACGTAATGGGAGGGCGATTAAAGAGCGGCGAACTTGGAAGCAGCGAAAGCATACGAAACGGTGCGGAAGGAAGAGTAAAAACGCTTTAACTCGGTAATCGTTTCAATCGCCGAGTTCGGGGTTTCGTGAGAAACGATTAACGAGCGACTGGCCAGGGATAAACGCATTCCTGTGGATACAACCGACAACGGGAAATAACAGGTAGTATTAGAAATGCTTTATGGGTGAACAGGCGTGCATGGACGCGGGTGTAAATAATATTCGAACGAGGACGTGTTTCTCCAAAATGCGTCGCGGTTTTGTACATCGCGAGGAACAACCCCTTGCTTCGCGATTATTCGCGCTCTCAATCCATCCTCTCCTCTCTTCATCGTGCATTCATTATTCTCCCTTCAGTTTTCTCGCGGAACGTGAAACACGATTCGAATGGCTATGCGAATACCGGGGAAACGTGAAGTTCAAGGGAGGGATGCCGCGTGCAATTTCCACCAGCCCTCAGCGCGTACTTACTTCACCGACTTACAAATACCGCCGCCGGTTACCTGTTAATTAATTAGGGTATCGATCTGATCTAGTTTCTAAAAGCTACACCTAGCCGCAACCCTTGGATACACGTGACCATACGTACGAGCCGCGTGTGCAGCCGTACACGTGACACGATATGACGCACGATCTAAACGCGTACTCGCGTATTCCTTTAACTTTCTCTTCGGAGTTCCATGCGCGCTTCAGTTTCCAATAAATTCCCTCCGAAGTATTCTTTTCAGTTCCGCAACGCGGAGGGTTGTCCCAACGAAATTCGTTGGTAACATCTTTATCGCGCGACACTGAAAGATCGTTGACTCATCGAATTCGGCAACACGGTTAAAAGCGCTTCGCGTGACCTCCGATTTATCGACTTTTCCTCTTCTCTCTCTCTCTCTCTCTCTCTCTCTCTCTCTCTCTCAAAAATTGTTCTCTCGACCTAGAAACACCGTTCTTGGCGAAAGCTCGATAATCGCTCGGATTCGTCAGCGCGCCACTTTATCCCCGCGTGAAAGTCGCAGAATTCTTGTCTTCTTTTAAGATGATTGTATTCTTACTTGTCGGAAAATCGAACAGGGCGGAGGAGATGAAGCAACAGGACGATCACTGTAGATCTAGGGAATACCGCTACGCATTTTGGAGTGGAGTTATCGGCGGCAACAATAGAAGCTCGCGAATTCTGAATAATACACCACGAGACATTCAAGCGTTTATAAAATACGTACGAACAGCGCGAAAGAGGAGAATAAGTGAGTAAACGTGTAATTTACGGGCGAATGAGCGAACGAGAGAACACGAAGGTGAAAAGTGAAATTACTTAAGAGAAAGTCCGCGTGTGTGTGTGTGTGTTGTGTTGTATGCGTGCGTGCATGCATGCGTGCATTCTTGTATGAACGTGCGAACAGCAACGAGGAGGAAGGTAGTTTGCGAAAGAGAAACATTAGAGTTCCGTCTTTGAGTGTTGGGGAATGTTCATTTGTAATTGTTTAAATTTAATGAGAAATGTACTGTAAAACCGTAAGTACTATAGGCACTAAAAATATATCATTTGTTGACATGAAAAAATAAAAAAGGAATCCCAGTAATGTAAATCTTCCCTGACGTGATGCGAACTATCGTGAGCGCATTACGCTACGCTAATGGAGCGTTTAATAACGTTACGAGACACGAGCGATCTAAGAATAAGCGATTATGCAACGAGGATTTTTAGGTGAGACGCAACGGCCTCCACTTTTTAGCCGAGGCGATGTAACTTAATCGATAAGAAAATGCGTCAATTAGATGCCTCTGTTAGCCTCGAAGATTAAGGCAAACCCTTTCGACTCTAGTTCGTACTACAAGATTGTCCAAAACCCTGGTGCATTTAAAGAGATCACTCGAGACGAGTAAATTGCAGTTGCTCGAAATCATCTGGGTCGGTATTTCGTTTCTGTTTTTCCGCCTTTATTTCAAAGAGCCCCCATTTCATGGGATTTCTCCTCCTTAGCTTTCTTTTCTGGCTGAAGATTCGACGAAACCTTTCGAGGGGGTAAGTAGGAAGTTGTTCCGTAACAACGTTTCCCGACGACACACGTGAAGAGGCACAGACCTAGTCAATGGGATTTGCATGAAAACTCTATTTAAGATGCACGCACATTATGTACAAAGATAACAATTGTAAAGTTCGTATCACTTTTCCATCGCGGAACGTACGTTGTACTTTTCTGTTTAAGGAATGCACTTTTAAACGGAAATGATCATTTGTTCAGGGGCAATATCCGATATACGCGTTACGAATAAAGCGTCGAACCAGCGAAAACGGAAATGAATAATAAATAGGTATGCCTAAAAGAACGTTGGACATTTTGTTTTTTTCCGGTTATCGTCCTATTAACATTGTGGTAATCATTGCTATTGATGTTGCTGATGCTGCGTCGTTTTATTAAGAGCTTCCATCTTCGGTTGATTCTCCGAAGGTGGCGGAGATTGTTTCGTCTTCTTCTTCAGTTCCTCTTCGGCTTCCTTCACCGGCGGTGGAGGTAGCGCGTTCAATAAACCTTTCGGAAAAGTTGCGTCGTACTACTTATTCAAGGGCAACGGAACAAGTGGAAGAAACGATATTACTCACCGACGGTTTCTCCTTTGAGGGGTGCACCTGCAACGATAAAATCGAAGGACGAACACGTCAAAAGTTTCGAAACGTTGCGCTAAAATCGGCAATTAACGAATAGAGAAAGTTATCGGTTCGTTCGATAAATAACGCACCGTTTCCGCGATACTTGTTCAATTGCTGATAGACCTGCTTCATCCTCTCGATGTTGATCCTAGAGCTTCTACTGTGGTTCACCATCGGTAGCGAGTAGTCTTTGCCGATGATACATTTCGCTGCACGTTGCACGCTAAGCGGCGCGTTCCAGGGTTCGTGAATGTATCTTGTGGGGAAATTTTTCAATACCGGCAAGTACCGTCTAGCGTCGAAATGGAGTTAGAAAGGGATGGAGTGAAATTATCTAGTCTATTAACGTGTACTTGCCTAGAACCGAATTCGCATTCTTCGCTAAATGAAAAGTGTTTACCTAATGTAATCACCATTCGGATCGGCTTTCCTTCCGAATCTCACCGGGCAATAACAGTGGAAGAATTGTTGGAAAAAGGAGCTGCACGAAAGCCACATCCACATCCCAGCGTTTACCGACCAGTCAGCATCCAGCAGCAGTTCGTCGAATACCTCAAGGAACAATCGGAAAACTTTTTCGCTGAACGAGCAAGAACACGGATCCGTGGATCCGTGAGAAAGTGGAAATTGCAAGAGGAAACGCGCGTCGTATCGAAAATACCGGAACGCTGCTTTAGCAGGGACGAACAACGGGGACGTGTATTGGAAGAACGAATGGGACACAGGCGAAGTTGGAATATCGAGAAGTGCATTAAATGCATCTAACGTTACTCGAAATGTCAGTGCGAATCGCGTGACATTTTACCTTCATTCCTTCTTCCCAGGAGATCCAAAGGTCTCCCCTGGTTAAGAAACAGGCGACAGCGTGCCTCGCTAAATGGTGTATCCATCCCTCTTCCCTCAGCTGAGTCATGATCGCATCGATCCACGGGAATCCCGTCTGTCCCTATTCGATGAACAACCTCGTTTAGCGAATGTTTTACGAGCGTCAGAGAAGTATTCACACTCACGTTTGCCCACTTAGCGAGCGCCTCGACATTCTTGTCCCAAGGAATCTGCACGCAAATCGGATTACCCTGCATTCGATCGAAATTCGGATTCTTCGTCGCGGCGCAATAAAAGAATTCACGCCACAGAAGTTGGCCGTGCAACGATAGAGGCGGTACGGCTTTCTTAATCTAAAGAACAAACAAAAAATCACGACCACGATCGTTTAGCGCTGTACGAATGGCCGATTACTCTTGCATCGTACCTTCTTGTAGAGATCGGTGAGCTGGTAATAAAAGAGACGGGTGCTCAAGCATCCGAATCTCAAGTAGGGTGAAAGGCCCGTCTGACTGGGTAATAATGACTGCGGAGTCATTTTCGGTCTTCCGAAGCTGGCCACCCAAGCCTTCCTTTCGAGATGCCGTTCCAAACGCGTCAAAGCTTCGCTCTCTCCTCCGACCCAAACAGGTGGAAGCAGACCCTCCGTGTCGAATCCTATCGCGATTACATTAACAATCGCGCTCTGTCCGTCGTTGTTTCTATATCCCGCTTATGGGATAGCAACGCGAGGCTCGCACGTTTCTAATTACCTAACTCTTCGAGCGTCGGGACACCGTAATGATCATCGTGGTCCTCTTTCAAGGGCGTGTACGCCGAACCTACGCAACCGGACGTAACAGTTGATACCGGAATCTCCGGGGGATCCATGCTGGCGACGACATTTTGAAACTGATGATAAGTTAACGGTGGCTTTCCTCCATTCCTTTCGATGATCCTGAAACGTCAAGGTTAATGACTGGCATCGCGACACACAAATATCAACCTTGCCACGCAGAGTGGAAGACGAATGGCACGGTGTCGATCATGGAAAAATGTTCGGACTCACTCGTCCAACTTGTAGAGAGTATGCGAGACCCTTTGAACCACCGAGATACCAAGCTCCTTACACAGTGCCGAGATGTTATGATCCCGGACGTGCCCGAACGGCTCTGGATCTTCCTCGAAAGTTAAGTCCGTGGTGCCCCATTCTTTAAACAATTTTGGTAGAGCATCCGCCGGCTGTCCTCGTATCACGAATAATCTAGAGTTCAATTTTCTCAAGGAACAGTCAAGATCTTCCAAGCACTGTAGCAGAAACCTGTCGAATAATCAAGCGTGAACGCATTTTCGAATCGTCCTCCTCCAATTGTGCTCTTTTTCCGAGAAACAGCTGTTCTCTTCGGTAGTCCAATACCGACGATCGATTGTTCGGACTCACCTCCATTTATTGATGCCAACATTGGTGCTTCCGGCAAACCACGGGTCCAAAACGAACACGCAACGAAAAGTGGAAGCCCCGGTAAGACCCTCCCTCAGCGATGGATTGTCGTGGAGTCTTAGACCTTTGCGAAACCAATGAACCGTGTGCTTTCCACGCTCACCACGTACAGCACATTCCGGGTTTACCTCCTTATCTCCACTGCCCGTCATCTTGCGATTCCCTTTTTCAAAGTTCAAAGTTCCCCTTTCTTGACCCCCAACACTTTTTACCCCTTTCCCTTCACCACTGGTTAGTAATTAATCGTGCATTGTTCAATAATTAGTCTACTTCCTTTCCATTGACTTGGGTGCACGCGGCGACGCGACCGGTCACCCGTCTTCAGGGGCTTTCCTTACTTTCGCTCCGCGGACCCCTCTCCCGGGGGGAGATGATACAATTCGAAGGATGCGCCTCTTCTCCCGGATTTTAGTCGAATCGCGACTTTGCTTGAACAGTATGCTTCAACCCCCAAGTACCATCATCGTGACGAATCGATTCTGCCAAGCGGAGAGTAGCCTTTTAGGTCATCAAGGTCTCAAACGAGTTCGATCGAGCTACCACTAGACGCCGGATTGAAACTTTTGGCTGGTTACGGAAAAGAAAAAGCCCTTGTCTCTCGGGGCTTGCTCATCGTCGATTCATATCGCATGTTAATTTCGATTCTTCTCTACTGTAATCTGTCTTCTCCTTTTGTCGCTACTCCTGGCTACTCTACCCCCTTCGCGTTCCTTGTCTCCCTTCAAGTGTCGCGAACGAAGGACGTGGGCGCGTGTTAATCTTCTATCCGTGTCCTAAATCGGAGTCTTCTTGGCGAATCGGAGTTAATACGGAAGGGGTGGTGCATGTTTTCTGGAAGAGAGCATGCTTTCATTCTATCATTTTGTGGACAAATCTAGCGGGAGGAGGGACTATCCCAATCGGTCCGATTCGGTTTCATCTGGAATGTCGCGTATCACGTTCCCGTGAAAGTGGAAGCGAAAGAAGAAATGCGGCGAGTGAATTCCGGCATTTCTATACTATGTTAGCTGCTAGGTTGTTACACACGTGGACTCTAACGATGCACGCGTCGACGGGAAGGGGGACCGATGGCAACCGCATATCACCTTATCACGCGCGCGTTATTATGTCACGCGCGTAACATTTGCCAAAGTATTCGCAAACGTAAGCCGCGTTCTTTCATTTAACCGCGTCATTCGCCGGCTTTCCCGTAAATACCATTTACGTGTCCACAATTTTAGCCGACGGTAATTTTCACGGTCGATCGACAGCCGGACAATGCCGATCACACGTGGATGCGCTCGATCGCTCCTTCCATGCTGCAAACAAACACGCGGAGGACACTCGAACCGGATGCAAATGCCGCGTAATAAAATCCATCAATGGCACATCGTAAAACGAACGATACGAATCTAGGCAGAATTTTTTTTTATTTCCGTTCAACTTGATTATAAGTTAATTCCGGGCCGATTCACGTAACTACCATTCGCTTTCTACCATAGCCGAATATAGACGCGCGTTACATAATATCGTACGGATTTCTTTGTCGCGTGAAATAATTCTAAGCAATCATTTTCTATTACGTAGGAGTCTGGACTACGCCGCTTGTACGATCGTTACTTTCTTCAGTCCCTCAAATATCCTGCACGCCACCATTTTGGTTGCACCCCCGACAGTCGTAAGCTAATCGTCATCTGAATTAAAACGCGTGACTAAAAATGTGCATACAGAAGTGAATCGTCGTAAGAACGTGCGTCATTTTAACGAACGAACGCTCCGGCTTTAAAGGTAGCTTCCCCTGGGAAAAGTTATCTAACTGATACGCGATGAAGATATTTGGCCAATAACTTCCATAGGTCCTTTCACCGATTTAAAAGGAAACGCGGAACAGTTAATGAATGTACCAAATTGTTACATCACGCGAACGATCGCAGTAAATGCCACTCCGACCCGCGGACATAATAGTTCTCCACTCGCGTAGATCGTGACGCAATGATTACAAGTCCATGGATCTGGATCGACAAGCTGCCGATAAAATGGCACGCAGCAAGTGATACATGTCAAGCGTAATGTTGCCTCCCGAGTCTGCTGTCCGTTCTATCAATACTGTTTGCTATTTCGCGTCTCTCGTTTTATCCGGTTCAAAGCGAATGATACTTTTAAATCGCGACAGCGGTACGCGCGGGACGTGCGTATACTTAAAAGTAAAAATAAAAGAGACGAAGAGAAGCGAGCAGATCGCGAC
The DNA here is from genome assembly GCA_023838395.1 of Holcopasites calliopsidis. Classification (NCBI taxonomy): domain Eukaryota; kingdom Metazoa; phylum Arthropoda; class Insecta; order Hymenoptera; family Apidae; genus Holcopasites; species Holcopasites calliopsidis. The sequence goes on from JALHAQ010000011.1 coordinate 2,413,955, forward strand.
TAATCGCGGCTAAGTAATACGGAAGAAACAGCGGACAAGCAATGCGTAACTAGCGAATATATTTTCTCGAATATCACTTCCCGAAGGAACAATTATCGCCCACATTTCTTCTCCTATAAAGATTTGTTCTAATAACGAGACCGCGTCTGGCTGCAAGTTGCTAACTATAGTCGATCCACCGATCGAAACTATTTGTATTATCGGCTGTATAATAATGACTCACTGCAGATCCTTTATCGCAGCGCGAGAAAACGGCAGGCATACATTCGGCATTTCGCGGTAGGGGCTCAGATCAAGGGTACGCGTATGATCCGTGTGACACCGCACTATCGAACTCCAAAGGCACGAAACTTCTTCGGGGCGTGGGATTGATGTTCCACCAATTTCGCGGGGAAGAAAGGATCGTTGAAATATTACTACGGAGAAACACGCACAACGCGGCACAGGGAACACTCCTTCGCATATGCCGCCGTACAAGTTAACTAACAAGTATCGAGAAGGAGAGAAGGTGAAGCGTGACAAGAGGAAGGAGGACACCGAGCCACGCCGAGTGCAACGTGACCGTGGACCTACGTACTATCCAATTGGCCAACTTCATCACGTGGTAGCGCGGTCACGTTGCACCCGCCGTGGTACTCCACAGCTCTTCAACGTATTGCTTATCTCTTCCTCTTTCCTTTCGCCTTACAATTTATTACACTTTCTTTTCCTTTCGCTACGCGTAATCCGTTCGCCTCTACGTATTTTCTCTATGCTTCACCTACCCCCGCCTTCTAGCGAACTTACAAAACATTTTATGTAGCATAATTTTGAAGTTATTCAACTTTCAGATGAAACGATAGCTATCCCAAATATATAGATCAATCTTTTTGTTCATCGTCTTTTGAAAAAGATTGCAGATCGCATCTAGTGCAAAACGGTTACATAAGGTTTCAGTAGATCGGGATGTTTACCTCTTCAGTGTACCCTTGACCGAATTGTCGCGCTTCCGCATGAGTCATTCCACGTCGAAACGTACAAAATTGCGCTTACAATGATCATAGCATCGCCGATAAATTTAAATAACATTATAAAATTGTATTCTTCTATTCTGAATTCGATCTTTCCATAGTGTCGATGGATGCATTAAGCTCCAGAAGAGTTGATGACTATGACCGCAAAGTGCATTTCGTCGTAAAACACATCGGTGATGTAACAGAACGCAGCTAAGCGCTGACACATCTATCACAAGCTGGATTCTACGATCGAACAACTAATACATTATTCGAGCTTTTTAATTGCCAAGCATGATCGATATATAATCCAACTGCGTAAACAGATCTCTCAAATCTGATTCGAATAAGGAGATGGACGAATAAGGATGATAAACTACAGAGAAACAACATTATTTGCACATTTCCTTCGCATTTACGCAAAGCACCATGATGATGTACACAAAATGTAACAAAATTATAAACAGCCAATTATACAATTAGTTCAGATACGACGGGGGTAAATATAAAATTCTGTAGGCCACGCAATAACATGAGCTTGTTTGATCTGAATACCAGACGATAATAGACAATTATATTCCATGCGATTTCTGTAAAAAGTTTTGTAAATACCGCAAGTACGTTTAACATTCGCTGATTTATGCGTTGCGTAAAAAAATATATGTATCTACGAGGTTCGATTGGAGATCGAAATTATTACGAGCGCTTAAGATTAAATTTGACACTTTGCCACCTTTAATCTCAAATTTATTCGACTGTAAGGTAGCTAATAATAAAAGCCGCTATAAACAACGTATTACAAGTAGAAAATGTTCTATAAAATGTACTTAAATATTGTTTAGCCTACAACGCAGCTGCGCATCGCAGCTACGTTTTCTGTTACTATTAAAGAGAAAAAACTGGGAAATATATGAAACCATATTAACTCCCAACGACCATCTTACTTCTCGTAAGATCACGTTAATCGCAATTTACATACTCCGTCAGGGAACGCGATAATAGTGCTGCTATAATTTTGTGTATCATTTCTAGGCATAGTAACTCTTTTAAAGCTATAATTTTAATCTCAGGAATCCCATCTTTTACGTATCAGTCGGGTTCACGTTTCATTCAGTATTGTATTATACAATTGAAAGAAGTGCGAGAATAAAACTTCTTCAGAAGAAGTTGGCTCCTTGGAATAGTTGCTTTCCTAAAAGACTTATCGTCGTACGATCGCGTGTAACATAGTACGTCAATTGTAAACATCGAATACAAATCAAAAATGTAACGAAACACAGTTATGTATGTTCATTAATCGCTTTTTCCAAAAGCTTTTATACCTCTCGTTATCTTTTACGACCGCGCTAATATATCCAGGTACGCATTTCAAGCTGCGAAAATAATTCGATTAAGGTAGAGAAAATATTCGGGTGAAGTTCGAACCATTTCTTCATAAGTTATAGGAACATCCGTTTAGAAGATTCGCAATTTGCAGACATAACATGCAATGTCGTAAATTCCCTTATTTTACGCGCTTCGGAGGTCTGCCACGCTTCTTAGCCTCAGTGTTAATAGTATGATTGGCGATCGATGGTTTGGCAGTATGCGAATTTACTGCCCTTTGCACTTTTCTCCCGACATCGATTTTAGATAAATCCAACTCGATCGTTTCACTTTCGACCGCCCTTCTGGATCGCCTAGTTCGGCCAGCTACCCGTTCCATTTCATCAAATTTCGCTTGCAATCTTTTAGCCAGTTCAAAATCTTTCTTTTCTTGTATAACTAGTCTCTCCATTCGTTCTTGCTCTTTGATAATTTCATCGTCCGAGAGACCATTCTTCTCCACAAATGCACCTGATTCACTCGCAGCACATTTCTCCGACACACGATCTTGAACATTGCTGCAAGATTCAGACGAATTGTAATTACTACTTCCAACATCCTCGCACGGTGTGCCGGGCTTGGGATTATTGGATTTGCTCGCGTGCCCTATCTTCCGAATTGTTCTCCGCAAAGGTGGATTAGTTCCGCGACAATTTAACCGTCTAGATTTTTCGTTTTTCCCCGAACATTCTGTATCCGATTGTTTGCTCGGGCATATCCTTCGCTGTTTCACTTTTGGCAACGCGGTTTTACTAAACTTGTTTCTACTTATTCTTTGCATCGTGACAGAAGAACCATCCGCCGCCTGATATTCACTATCTTCTTTTCTGCATGATCTCTGTCTCGCGTTTCCTCTCTTTACGATTATTTCTAAATTCGAACCGGCGGGTGAACTCTTCTTATCGATGCCATTTATTTTTCTTTTCTTTATCCGTTCCGCGATATTTTCCATTGTAGCTTCGTTTCCCCCTGAAATCTCCATTTCTTCGCTGTAAGATGAATTCGATCTTACAAGCGCAGGTGAACATGTTGAACCTTCCATTTCGATGTCATTTACATTTGTCACAATCTTAATGTCTTTGTTAGACCAAAAACTTCTTTGACGTTTAGATTTACAAACTACACCGTTTCTAACATGAGATTTCCATGGCTTTTGCGCTCTTCTGATATCTCTATGCTCCTTCTTACCGATTTTAGTGCCATTTACCATTTTATTCATACTTTCATTCGAGTCGAATGATTCCTCTGAGACGGAAACGACATTTAAAATGTTGTCATGAGCTTGACACTTTTCTACCCCGCTTTGAATAATTTTTGGTTGATTACAAGACGTTGACGGTTTCTGTTCAATCTCTTCCTTATGCATATCCTTCTCCTTGGGGCTCTGTTTAGTTTTTCCTATAATATTAAAAAAATGTGATCATACCTCAATTTAAGTAATTCCGACTTCCACAGAACTTGAAATCTATATTTTTCCATAAATGTTTGATTATATTTTGAAATTAATTTACCTCGGAACGCACTCCAAGAACATCCTACAATTCGCTTTAGATGGGCTTGGCTCGGAGGTTTAGGTATGACATTGGATATCCTTTTTAGGATGGGAACAACTCTAATTAGTTTTGGGTCTATTTGCCTTCCATCTGTAAGTCAATGTTGCTTTAATTATACAACTAGATATTGTGACTATGTACGCGGATGTACAATAGACTAGAAATATCGCTAAACCTGTGGATATTTTCAGCGGTGTTCTTGGCATTGCCTTGATTGGTTTAAAATGGTGAATTTCTTGATTAATACTATCATGACTCGCTGCACTTTCGGCACTTCCCATTCTTTCATCGTCATCTCCAGGAGAGACGCACATCTGCACTCCCAAATTCTTCATCTTACTGTTCACGATATCATTCGGTATGTGCAATTCTTCTTTGCTCCGGGTACCATATATTTTCGTGGTGGCCTTTCTAGGTCCCAAAGAACAGTTCGAAATACAAGACTCTATTATCTTTGCTGTTGTCTGATACTTCAGGGTCCTTGGAACAGCATTAAAAACGGGCATCGACTTTTGACAACAGAATTTACTTATATGTTCGTTACAAGCATTGGACGCGTTAACGATGCTTTTAACATTAGAGGCATATCTTTCCGCGCAGATTTTAGATATTAGACCGATATTCGTTCTTCTTATTCCGGTACTCTCTTCGAGCCCCACAAATGATGGTTCTTCGCATTTAGAACTATGCGGTTCAACTTTACACGAATTTACATCGGTCATTGTAGCAACGTTAGATGTCGGTGTGTGAAATGGAACGTTAGATACGTTCACTGAGTTGCTATAGCTGCAGATATTCGTTTGTTTCTCTGCAATTTGCTTCTTTACCAAGGATTTAGCAAGTAATTCATCTTGACTTAACTGCGTTATACGCTGCTGTTGCTCTTCCTCTTGAATTTGTTTAATTAAAGCTTCGCTAGCTATTTGTTCAGCTTTCCTTTGACATTGTATTTCTTCCTTGGCCATTTGAAGTTGTGCTTCATATTCTTGTCGTATTTCTCCAGCCGTACTAAGTATCTTATTGACGCTGGTAAAATCTGCTTTAAAAAAAAAAGGTTGTATATAGCAAAAACGGAGAACTGCATAATTCCAAGCATCGATTAAAGCAGGCTTCGTCCGTAACGGCAATAACGTTTGGATACATCGTTTAAAAGGTTGCTCAAGTGTTAAACTATTTTATCTTATTTAAAAGGAATAATTTTTGTCAACAATACACGCACACACGGGGCACTTGCGTGTCTCAGATGTATCCGACTATGTATAATTGTGATTACTACGGAGGTTATGTTACATTTGTTTATCTTGTAGACTAACGGAACTTACCAGCATCCAGTTCAATATTTCTGTCCTCACCGCTGTACTTGTTCTCGACTTCTTTAGGAAATCTAGCCTGAATGAAATCCCAAAGACCGTTGTTAACTAAAGTCTCGGTTTTCGTTGCTGTACGTAGCCAAGAACCGACTCGTAGCCTGCAGAGGGGACAGCTGAGGCTATTGTGCTCGAATGTACCTTTTAAACATTTCAAGCAAAGGTTGTGCGTGCATGGCAGTGTTACTGGTTCGATCAATATGCTGCGACATATCGGACATATTAAATCTCGAAGACTAATATTCACCGACGGTTGTGTCAAAGACAGATCAAACAATTTTGACGTTCGCTTTAAACACGTCGCCATCTTGCCATGTTCTCCAAAGAGGCACAACGCAACTACGATTTCTGCAACCACTATTCTCCTCCTGTAGAATGGACACATAGGCAAATCAACGCATCATCGTATGTGTACATAAATTTGTAGGTCCTCTTATTCCGTCGAATACGTAGATACTTGTAAAAAAATGGTTTTCTAAATTGTTGCAAATTTATTTACGTCTACTGTATACCATAGACAAGATACAGAGTAGACTTTAGTGGTGGAGAACTATCGATGGTCTCCACTATCGAAGTCTATCGATAGTCTATGTTATCGGTTACAAGTTGAAAATTTGCCGAAATCGTGCGCGTCGCAGCTTGTTTGGACAGACTTTAACTACTAAAAATTTATTGTTATACTAATTAATGACTTGTAAAACTGATTATACTGCTACAAAATTCAATTATAGACTAAAAAATGTTCCGATTCATTCATTACATGTCGGATACATGTAACGCGCAGCCAATCAGCTCAATTATTCACTATATAATAACTAACACTAGGTCTACCGACCTTTTTGTGCATATATTCTTCAAAAAGCATTTATATCATATACAAGTGTTTGAAATTATGAAGTCCTGGGGAGAAATGAACTAGGATGTCTGTAGATATTATTACATCAATCAAAGTTAATATAAGTAAGTTATTATAAGTCCAAAGTTATAGTAGTGTCTCGCCGGTAAGTTTGGTAACGCCGTTGGTTAGTATCGACACTGGGTATGAGATGGCGCCACGTACACGATTTCGACGTAGTGAGAGTAGACTCTTGATTGATGACAAGTACAATTCCCGATGATGAAACGCGTTGATTGCGATTTTCTCTGAGGTTTTTTTAATACACTTTGACGGAAACGTGGATCGTTGTTCCTGCATAATTGAAAATACACAACGATATACAGGTATGTTGTTGCTAACGTTACTTGAACAGTATCTTGAATTGAATATCATTTGTGTTCATACATGGCTGCACATGTGTGTAAAAATTCTTACATGCCGCTTCGAAATAAGTACATACATGCATTGCTAGCTTGTCATTAACAATAGTACATTCTACAATTTACACTAAAACAATACACTAAGCAATATATGTCAATTAGTATGTACACCGACGAGGATGGTATGTATTAGAGACAATAGGGGAAGGGGGGTATAAGCATAAACATTGAGCGTCGATCGTTTTACATGAAATAAGACTGTATTTATATTCTTACGTTACACCGATCGTATTCGTATACGGAAAAATGTAGTTTCAGTTAATAGGAAACACGGATTGTAAACATTTAGCCGTTGCGCATGTGTTAAATAGCTGCACGGGTCAGTGTACGAAGTATATTTGCGTGTTCTATTTCTGTTGATATACAGTAGACGCCAAGTAAATTGAAAGGGACACCGCAATGGAAATAATAAAGCCATATTTTTTTAGCATTCAATCGCGATTTCTTAGAACAGCTTTATCACGTTATTATATGTAACAAAAGTAATTTAGGTATCAGGCTACGATGCTTGGTCTATCTTCTGCCGATCTCTGATCGTCCGTCTTTTATCTTTCATCCCTTGACCTCTCTGATCTCTTTTTACCTAACCCCTTTGGTTGTTCTTCTCCCTTCCCCGACCCCCGGACGAAGGTTCTATCTCAATCTGAGTTGGGTCTATGTTCCCGCGGATGTTTCACGTGACCAGCACCGTCTATTGATTCTTGAAGGTAGTGCATGCGCCCTCGGACTCGTGATATTTGCTACCAAGGGTCCGTGTTCCCCGCTCGCTACAGGTAGAGACGTAGAAAGGATATAGTTTGTTGGGGTGGTCAGGGGGTGGACGTAAAAGAAAAGCAACCCCGTTAGAGAGAATTTAGTGTCGCTCCGTGTGGCCGGGTGTGCCACGATTTTTATAGCTATGACGATCGTGGTGTTTATTCTTCAGGTACATCTACCTTTCACCCTTTCTCAGGCAGTTGGATACCTCTGACTCTATCATTCTTGTCGTGTCTCGCGAGGAGTTCCTTGGTGTTATCCAACACGAAAATCGTATCAACGAAATGTACGTAATCGTTCGGTTTCACGCGGGAGTTGAACTTCCGTTCATTTACACAAAACTGTCCTGCGAAGACAATTTTTATTGCTGATAGCCGGACAGACGAGTGCATCCGTGTACGTGTTTTGTGCGCGTTCGAGAATTACTCGGTGCATAATGCAACGACGGAGCTGCGTTGCGTTTCCAAGCGCACGTGTGTTAAACCTATCGAAATGGATTATTTTCTTCGCGGTAGCATAACTCTGTAATGTTCCCCGCGTCTGTGGAAGCTTCCCGAATGACGGATCGGAAGTATTCCGGAAGTAAAGTCAATTATCGTTAATATATATCAACGTTATGCGCTTCGATCGCAGACCTCGTTACTACGGGGTAGACCCTAGCAGTTTGCGTCGAGGGGGTAAGAAAAGCAGCCGAGGTACAAGTTGAAATTCGGAGAGAAATTCAGTGGTCCCAGTTCGATCGAATATTAACTATTGGCAGCGCTACGTCGTGAGAAAGTCGATAGTATTATTGACGAATTTGTTTTCCCAATTTCAGGAAGCTGGTGCGGTAAAGGCTTAAAAGGACACGTGGACCATGCCTGGGCAGGGAGCGGATTGGTGACCTAAAACTTATCCTCGGTTCTGTCCCTCGATGCTTACGCTACGACTGGTGTCGACTCACTTCCTGAAGCAGCCATAGGCCAGTGCCCTTCGCCTTAGAGAAAGGGCTCGATAGGATGTGTCGCGATCGGGACATGAACCCAAAACTAGTCGAATCAAACGATCGCTTTTTTATGCCGTGATCGAGCACGCTGGCTCAAAAGTTGTTCGAGAGTTTCGTGCACGCGTCGACGAAGGACTCTTCTTCGCCGGCCTCCTCGCTTTACGACAATTTCGTGTTCATCCGCTTCTCCGCCTTCCGTAACCAATTTGCCCTACGCGCGCATCGTTCCTTGCCCTCCCCCATCGTTCGAAGAGCCTGTTCCGTGCAGGACCGAAGACTCGCGACCGCCACAACGTAGAGAAAACGAAAATAATACCGAGCATAAATGTGCAATAAATTCAAGGAAAGAAGTTGACCACGTTCACGTGTTCGTGACTTGTGCTTTCACGATAACGTTTCGACGTACCCTTCTATCTCGCTGAAGGCGTCCTGCATTTACATCGTTAACGCTACTCAGATTCTAGCGGCTGATCAGACACAAGTGGGAGGAAAAGTAATTCGAAGTAGCTTCCAGACTGTACTCCATTTACTTCAACCTGTGGAGGGTGGCCAGGGAGTGCATTGTGAGTTGAACCTTCTATGAATCGCCGGCTTAGATAACATCCAAATCGTCGGTCCTCTATAAGTCCATCCGCGTACACAATAATCAACATATCTTTTTTCAGTAAGGATTGATGTTTGCCGATTTGTTTAGTGCGGTGGCAGTGGGTCGCGGTGTAGACAAACTGGGATGAGACGGCCTCAGCAAGAACATCACCAATTCCACAGTAACCACCACCATCAACACCATCACCATCATCATCATCATCAACATGAATCTCCAACGAGCCCCACTCGTTCCCGACAACTTCACGAAAAGGTAGTTCCGCTGTCCCTTACATTCTTCCAATCACTTTAACAAGCGCTTATAAAAGCATTCTATTATTTATTTCCAAGGACGAGTCTCGTTTAGCGAAAGTGAAACGCGTTCTGGCTGTATCATTGCTGGGACGTAATGGATCGTCGACGAGGGTGTTCGGTACTCGATTAGAATCGGTGGAACCGTACCTGGACACCGGTGTACCTTTTGTGGTACATCGTTTGTGCAAGTACATCGAGACTCATGGATTCCAAAGCGTTGCGGTGTTTCGCCTTTCCGGTGGCAGCCCTAGATTGGCAGAGAAATTGAGGGCCGCCTTCGAAAGAAGAGGAGACGCCGATTTAGAAGCCGCCGCCTGTCCCCCGACCGCGGCGACGCTTCTTCGGCAATATTTAAAAGAACTGCCCCAGCCTGTCGTGCCGCCATCGCTTGTGTCTAAATTAATAACGATACACACACGTGAGCAGTCTGCATTTCGCCTTCTACCGTTGCAATTTATATCTCGTCCCCCTTTTTTGTTTTTGTTTTTTTTTTAAGGTAAACCTTTATCGTTTACAGAAAATTACACGAACGATCGCAACGGTTGGATCATTTCAACGAGAGAACTACTGTCGACTCTGCCATCTTCCCATTATCGTTTACTCGGTTACTTAGCTCTCTATCTGAGCAAGTACGAAGCCAGACACGGACGAAGCGCCGGCGTTTGCGGTGTGTTCGCACCAGTGATTCTACCTCATGTTCCACCCGCGACTACGCTTCTTCGCGACATTCTGGCCGAAGCGACGGCACTTTTCCCCGACTGGTGAGTCGTGTCTGTTTAATTATGCTTATCGAATTCCTTTCACCCCTGTTTGCATCGTAATCTTTGCCCAGCCACTGCTCCTCGCCTCGAATTACTTCGCATACTTCCTGTCGCACATGTACGTGTCGGTCCTTGTTGGCCTTGTTGAAATTATTAAGCACGAGCGAACGTTCTCGAAAGCGGAATCGATATTTCCTTTCGATTCGCGCTTAATCGTCGAATAACGTTTAGGGTATACGTCGTGCATACCAATAGAGCCAACATATACCTGTATCTTCATCGATAATACAACTGCAAGGTGTAATGCTCATTTTATTTGCTCGTTTTGATGAACAGTTAACGATGGCCTTTATTAAATATCATTTCCCACTTTCGAAATGCACCGAACGATGTTGCGAATAAACTTGATACGATGCTTAACGTAATAATTATTAAAAATTAGTAGCGTCGCGTCCGCCGGATCGCACCGGCGCGGCGTCGTCGTGAAAATAATATCCTCGTTCGATTCGCACAATGCGTTGGATCGTATCAGATTCCAAACATTTCGATCAATAATATCGGCATCGTGCTACCCGTAAAGATACCAATTAAACCTGATACATACTGTATTTATTTCAGCAATGAATATCATACCAGAGCTGTATGATTCTTTGCATGCTTGAAAGTTAAACACAAGTATACTCGCCTTTTTGCGAATGAAGGAAGCATTATGGTTTACGAGTCTCTTCCGTCTGTGCGTAGAATCGATAGCCGTATGGAAAATTTAGAACTTTTAAATCTCCTCCTTCTTTTTATACGTATGAATCATTACGGATCACGCATATTCTTGTCAACCTTGAATTCCGTCCAAGATTCGCAAGGTGTTCCATCCCCGACCTGATGGAAGACAATATTCTGCGATTATAGTGTTAAAAGGAAAAAGAAAAAGAAAACAGCGAGGAAAAGATCTGTCGCAATCTAAGATTCAAGAACTGCTGCGCCTTGTCAGCAAGACCGTATTATCGATTTTACTCCTTCACCGCTTCAGCTGAAAGGGTTGAAACGCGCTTCCCGATTATTTTGCGCAGCGAAAGTCGAGCTGGTTTTAAATTCGATTTGACTAATTACTCAACACTGCGGCCGGCGATGCGTTTATCTATACACGTATGCGAGATATTTCGTGCAGCTCGGCCGTTCAAGGTGCATGTATACTGATGCAACTATGACGTAATCCTTCCATAATAAGCCTTTGCTGATCTCTCGGACCACAGAGTCACGTACATACGTATGTATAAATACACACAGAGATTTCGTCCCGGCGCGAAAGGAAGAGCCGCGCGGTCCAAGCCGGTTTCAGCGGAAGAAACACCTACCGACGAAAATAGACCAAGAGCCGAATTTATCCTTCACGTGTTACCTAGGAATTTTGGCACGAAAATCGTGAATTCGCCGCGTAAACACGCAGCAGATTGGCTCCGAATTCCCTGACAGCTTTGATCGATAACCGGGCGAAGAGTGCAGAGGCAACGATTGACGCGTGATCGAACGGGCCTGAAATACAGAAGTCTTTCGCGGAGGAAAGAGTCCTCCCAAACAATTGCGCGCACGGCTAAGATTTCGTGTAACAGTTACGAGGAGCATGTTTTACGCGCAAAATGCAAGTTCACCGAGGATGTTCGTAACCAAGACGCGTCTGTACCCTACTGCCTCGTGACTTTACGATGTACCTCCATGCTAAATGTACATCGTCGACCCAAAAATAACTTGCCGTTGACGTCAGGATGCCGGACGTGGTATCGCGGGCTGCCTAAACTACAATCGTCAAGCATCATTTTCTCGTGCTAACGATAAACTACTGTTTCGCGGTATTATGGGCAAACTCGTTCTTACGGTTGTTCGCCGCGCTGAATACAAGGGGCGCGGGATCAATTAACTTAATTGTCCCGACGTTCGATGCTCGGTTTCGATAAGGGACAACACTTTGTTCAGCCCCGGAGAGAAAATTGTAGAATTTCCATAATAATCGATCTGTCGTTGCACGTACGATTATACATGCAAATTGTTCAGCACTCCGATGAAGGTGGTCCGAAAGCATTTCTCCGTAGATTAATTACACCTTGCTATCGCCTATACACGCATATATCACGTGTAGTCAGGGTGATTTAACAAATAAAAAGGAGCAAGCGCTTGGAGACCTTCCAACAGTGTTCGATCGATTCTAGTCACTGTCACGTGCACGTAACGCGGTTCATGCGGGCTTTGGAGAGGCTTACGCGTAAAAAGTCACGCATGAAAATCGTTGCTGGTCGCCGCAGGAGAAATATAGATGCGGGAGCGAATCCGGCCAGCGGCTCAGTCCGACTTCAAACTCGTTCGCGGTAGGAGTATCCGCGAGGACGTGTCATCGATTCGGCTCCGTTCTCCACCCTAGGCCGAGAGCACCGGTTGTCCCGGGAGATCGAATCGGCGAACCGTTTCTGTTATGCGACAAACCAGTGCCCCCGGTTCGTTCTGAACGACCAGAACCGGTTGTGTGCCGAACTTGCCCGTCGAAAAGCGTGCGTTCTTCGAAAAACTGACGGCGGGACGATCTTTCGTCTAGCACTACAAGCAGGCGACCATAAATGTTCCATCGAATTTCCGAGAGGCTCGTCTTCGTGCCGGTGGTCCGCCATTGGAAAAGAAAGTTGGTCTTCGTGATTACATGAGCGACCGGTACGGCAAAAAGGGATACGCATACAGTGAGTTTGCAAACGGCGCGCGACCGACGGGATTCTCTCTTCCCTTCGCATTCCATCGCCGATTCGTCCATATGTATGCTGTCTCGCGAGAATTTTCCATCGCGGGTACCGTTTGCCCAGCGTTAAGCTCGCCGAGAAAGCGCTAGTAAAACGTATAATGACGCGACCTACCTCACGAATTAGCGTCCCCGTAGGCATTCCTCCTTTGACGCCGATCGATTCAACGCCCTTTTCTTCCGATGTTCCAACGAGCACGATCACGTCGTTGAAACGCAGCGGTGTTGCTACCAAAAGGTTTTGCCTGCAAAGAGAAACTTGAAATACCAATCATAGAAACGCTTCGATCGTGCCGAGCAATCTATTCGACGAGCGACTTTCGTTGCTCCTGCCAATTCGTAAATGTAAACGCCTTACCCGTCAGTTTTTTTCTACAACTGATCCCAACAAAAAAAAAAAAAGAATTTCGGGTACAAGAGTTATTACTAACGTTAGCATTATTTACATTCACCGGTCGGATTACTCATCAGGTAGTTGATAGCAGAGTCGGTGGCGAATGATTATCGCGAAATGAGAATGCAGTTTTTCGAACCAAGCGTTGCAAAATCATCGATTCATTGAAATTCGACGTCGTACTTGCAAATCATTCTGGTACATTTCAATGTGGCGAGAGCGAAAAGAGTTAGAATGTCGGCAGTGCCTTGGTCTCGGCGGCGAGAGGAATCCCGTAGCGAGAAATACATTATTACGAGGAGCTGGTGACTCAGTGCGAAAGTATTCACACCCTGCAGTTTCTTCTACGCTATGCAGAATATAGAGCATGAATACTGACATCGTAATCTCGACGTAGTATTTATTTATTGATAACGTTCCTTTTTTTGGATTCAATCAAAGTTGCCCAACGGATGAAGCTTTTTATTCCACACAAATGGAACGATCCCGACGATGATTGAACTCACCGTTTCGTTTGCTTTTAGCATCCACGATAACGTGGTGAGAGGTGCAACCCCTGCGAGCGATTGTAAGATTTGCAAGGATACTACAAAGGACGAGTCGAGAGATTCCGAAGGCGCCACTTTGCTTTGCGCGCTGAAACCGCGTAAACGTAAGGAACGTCGCGAATCCTGCTGCCAGGAACGGAAATTGATAAGGTACCGTCGAATTCGATGAAACTAGTTTGCAGCGTATATATCTCTATCGTCGTTTTCTATTGCATCGTCGCTAATTTCTGAAACCCTGCCAGAAGTAGCAGCGAGGAGCGCGTTCTTGAAAGTTCCGCTGCTACCGCGGACACGATTAGACGCGTAAGCAGCCACGAGGACTTTTACAGCGAGGAGCATCTGCACATTTTATCTCAGCTCGGACACGACATGGGTCATGGTGTGGTGAGTCCTTGTCCATCGAACCGATCGCGTAATGGCTTGTAGATCGCTTTGCACAAACGTGTAACGGTTTCTACGCAGAGATGCGGAAGTCTTCCCTTGCACGAGAGAACGAACATCTCGTCAGCGTCGACGAAAATTCCACCGATTCAGTCGCCATGCGAGGCTATCTTCGAAACTGAAAAGTTCGAGTGCGACGCCGAAAGATTGAGAAGCAGCGAGCGTTTCAGCCGAAGCATCACTCCGAGAGGAAGGAGACAGGCTCGCAGAAGGAGAGTGCATAAACTTGCGGACACGGAGAGTTCTAGCAAGGTAAGATATACGTAAGAGGCCAATCGAATTCATCGAGTTTCTAATTAACCAGCGAGAATCCTTTTATTAGGAAAACCAAGACGAGGGAAATAATATCTACAATGTACCGTCGAGCCCCAATAACCGTAATAGCTCTCCAGCGCAAAGCTTTTTGGAAATGTTGAGCAGTGGCCCGAGTCGATCGCCATCGCCAGCCCGACCCCCGACTGTTAGCCATGAAGATTTAAATAATCCGAGCTTAACTAATTGGACGTTTCAACGACAGGAAAATGTAAATCACAATGAAATATGAAGCTCAATCATTGCTTATACATTCCAGCAACGATACTATGTATTGGATCACATTTTTTATAGGCAGAAGCCGTCGATGCTCGAGTAGAAGCTATGCTCTCCCCAAGGAATTCATTACTGTTACCTAGACGTTTTTATTCCGACAACGAAATGCAGCCGAAGACCCCGAACGTAGCGGAAATTGGTTTAAAAAATTTGACGAGACACATAAATGGCTTGAAGAAGAAGATCAAAAAATACGAAGATGAATTCGAGGCAAATTTTGGATATCGGCCGAGCCATTCCGATAAAATGAGCAACAGGGATATAAAACGGTTATGCACGGAGTTAAATAAGTTACGAAAGGAACACAAGCTGCTTAAGGAAGACCCAGTTGGTGCACTGTTAGCTAATGCAAATAACAAGACGAGATCGACCAGCGTTAGTCCAACGAACAACAATAATAGTCAAGAAAAATCTGGAGCGACATCGATGGAAGAAATGATAAAAGAAGTGGAAAGAAAACTTGGTGAAAAGCGATTAAAGTATAACAGACCCGAGAATATGGAAGATCTAACTTACGAACAATTAATGGACGAAAAGACAGCTGTTCAAAAAGCTTTGCTTCACATCGAAAACACGTTCGGGAGACCAGTTTCTAAGGAAGACAGGGCTGTTGTACGACCCTTATACGATAAATATAGAACATTAAAAAGATTACTCATTAGAGCAGGCGTGGTAAGCAACGTTCAAATACTTCTAAGCTGAAGTACTGAACAGTAACGAAAGATACAGAGCAGAGTTTCTTAACGTTTCACATTTCTCTTACAGATCAAAAATAAAGATAGCATTTCAGAATTGGCTACAATTTTGGAACACGAAGCAATGGATTTCACGTCCTCCAATGTAGCTAGCAATCCATCCGACACGGAGAGAAGAGCAAGCGAACCCGATATGTCGCATCGCGGTATTTTAGATTGTATAGATTCGGTAGATCAATTGCCCACAGACAGCGATAGTCAGCACAGTAGTAGCGAAGGAAGCCGTAGCAACAACGAAAGCCTTCATGCGCTTCCGCAGTGAGTTTACGCGGAATTTATGATGCGTTTATTTGCTCGAATCTATTATCGAGCTGCTTAATTTGATTACAGGGAGGAATTACTGGCGCAACAGAAAATGACGAGAGAAGAGAAAAAGCGTTTACGACGAGCATTGAAAGAATTGGAAGCACAATTTGAAGCACGCGCAGGCCGTAGAATGCAGAGGGAAGATCGTGGTCCGCAAGTCATAACCGTTTACGAATCATATAAACAGGCGAAAGCAAAGCTTCGACTGATTGATGCTCTTGTAGCTAAAAATGCTTGACGCAGTATCTAATCGACGTCTGGAAATCTAGGTGTACTCAGTAAGACAGGCTTGAAATATAGTAAAACTCAATTAAAACACACAACACTAATACAGTTATTAATAATACTGTCATGCAATAGAAACGTGAACAAAAATGTTTAACAATAATAACAGTTATTGAAACGGAACAATAGTGCATACGACAATTGAGATTTATCGAAAAATCAAATAACGATCTTTGAGTGTTAACTATACTTCTTCTGGGTAGCGTCGTTAGTAGTTATTTTTTTAGCATAACGTAATACGAAATATTATTATCTCTCACACGGCTATCTAATGCGAGGAGAAATCGAGGGAGTGTATATCATTTAGCGTAACATTAGCATATTTATTTTGTTATTCGAAAATTATCACTGAAGCGAATGTTGAGAGTAAATAACGAATCCATGGGGATATTTGTAACATAAGTACCTTATAAGAGATATCACGTGTTATAATTATTGTAGATTACTATAAACTGTTACAGTCTTATAACTGTATTAAACATATTCATTAAGGATTCATTAACTTTTCGTTTTATACTTGTGCAAATAAAGTTTTCAAAGAACTATTCTGGGCAGAACCCAGGCACAACGTATGCAAAGAGAGTAGCCTTAAAATTGGACTTGATAAATCGTCTTAAGCGAAGGTGCTATGGTTTGAATTTGTATTCTATTAAATAGAAAAAAAAATGCTTTGTAAGTTCTATCGACTAAGGACACGCGTCGGAGGAGTTTGCACATTTTAGTGGGTTTTCAGGAGCTTAGTATCCATTTTGAATTAGTAAAAGGCAGAATAAGAAATAGAAAGATTCCAGCATTGTGAGAAAATGATGCTGGAAATTATACTGGTTCGATTGAACCGGTCAATGGTATTAATTCTGTTGTTCTATTATTTCGCACAATTGGATAAATTGTTACACTTTTCGGACATTTTAGTTTTACATTCGTCTGATTCATATTTATTATACATTTTGTCCGTTATACGTATTAGTGCACATGGAGCAGGCAAAAAACAAATGATTTTCTTAGACCAAAGCATTTTTAAGTCTGTGATATAATACGAGAGGTATATTACTTGAGTTAATAAGGGAGAGTGTGTATGAAGATTTCATTTCCTTTTTTTGTCAAACAGTTGCTTGTGAAGGAATGTCCATGACTTCTTTAATAATTGTGGATGGTGATCTCTTTAAGAGATCGTGAAAAAGATTTTTGTGATTTAAGTATAATGTTAATTCCTTTGTAACAAAAAAAAAAGGACATACCAAAATAGAAACACATGTTGAAGTAGAAACTAAAAAAGTGAAAAATCTGGCACTTATATTTAATAAAATTTGCAAATTTTCACTAGTTCTCAGTGATTCGGAAAGCTAATGCGTTTGCTAAATAATTTCCTTCCATTACTCTCTAACTGATTACTGTATTCAACTGTATTTTCATATAAATATGAAAGAACCTGTATTATATCTGAAACAGTAGGTATGGCTACCCGAGCAGCGTACTTTGTAGTAGAAAAAAAAGGAGTACTGCCTTAAAAATAGGAACATTTTCTATGAACGTTATTCAAAGAAAATTTTGTAGAATGTAGAGAAGACGTATCTCTATGCCCATAAAATTAAAACACGAGATTCTGTGTAACTGCTTGAGGGATAATTTCTGTCACTGTTAAGCTATAGCTCCGTATCGAATGAAGATTAGTTATTATTACGAAACATGAATGAATTAGAGTTAGCGAAATTTTAATTACTCTGTAGCGCTGTGACTACATGTAAAGGCACAACACAGTTACACACATGAATACGCAAAGTATCAATTAGCACGCGGAATCAAATAAAAGAAGAATATGATGTAGCAAAGACATTGTTTTTGTTACGCAAAATAATCCTAATGAAGACCTTAGATGTCACCCATTGAAAAAACTAATTACTTTCTAGGATAATACTATGATGAATGACAAAGCATTGATAGTATAAAATAATGATTGTTTACTCAAGGAAAAAAGCTACAAATTTGATTTGCCTTATACTCTGTATTCTCTTTCCTTTTCTTTATTACTAATAAGCTTTCATCGCATTCAGCACCAACATTTACAAATTCGTTACTTCAAATTGTTATATGCTTAAAGTTCGTGTCATTTTATAAGAATCTACGCAAAGAAACAATTCAATAATTGTTGTACAACAAACATCAATAAGTTTCGCTTACGTGAGAGATACGGAACATCGTGGTTTACTGTTACCACGATGTCAGTTTCAGTTGCTGCTGAAAAGTTTGAATTTGACGCAGAAGCCCGGCTAATCGAAGAGAAGTAGGTTCTTTCCCTGTTGCACCATTATTTCTTCTGTTCTGAAATCCTTGGTTGAAGCTCGACCCATAAGATTTAGTCGACGCAAACGGTATAGCCGAATATAATTTATCTGATCCTAGTGGAATTTCAGTCGATATGCAAACGAAACTCTTTTTGTCTTGCAATAATCTCATTTGATGTTTTAATGCCGTAACCTGAATCGAGGAGACATTAAATCAATTTTAATAGATCATAAACATAAAGTATAATAAAAGCATATGATTCCGTCTTGAAATACAAAATTACCTCTTTATACAGATTAACCACAGCATTTATCTCGTCTTCTTTAATGCTCAACTGTTTCTCAAGGTTTATTATTTCATCAGCCAAATCTTTGTCAGCGCATTTTTTTGCACTTTCTTGTAATTTTTCGTATTTTCTACAATTAAGAAATACAAAATTACTACAGACTGCAGACATTTATTTACAATTAAGGATACGTACGAGTTCATTTCTTCAAATTGATCATGGAGATTAACAAGAACTTCACGTATTCCTTTCGGATCTTGCGAACGATTCATTGACGGGCTGTTATAAACATTTCTTTCACACATGATCTCCTATAATTTGTAAAAGTTAATATTCTTAATGAACGTCGATCTACATAATTTTACTTGATTAATCATCGATCGTACATTTGGAATACCCAGTTTCATTTTTACGTTTTGTTGGGAAGCAAACATCTTCAACATCTTATTGTCTGTTGCATGCAATATTTGCGTTGCGTTCAGTACACTCAATTGGTTTTCCGATTTGGTATCCTACGAATGATAAAGAATAATTTGTCATACTTTAAAGTAAAGCATGTAAACTTAATGATACACCTCAATCAATATTTTGTTTAGTCATTGTTTTTTTCTTCTTGCGATAGGATCTCTCATTTACTTATATATTCTCATATTTTTCTTTATGCTAACGGAACGTTTAAATGACTTACGGATTTTTTATTACATTTCAAGTATATGCCGTCATTTTTTAATGAATGTTCAGCATTATTCACGAATGAATTTTCTTCTCTCATGTGTGCACTATTCTGTTGGGAATTCATGTAAGACAGTTTGCTCTGGTGGTCACCTATTTCTTCCATAAGAATGGATGCTGGCTTCATACCTCTGCTAATTTTGCGTATAAGAAGAGGAGTAATTCCACTTGCAGTAGATTGTCTGGTTTTCATTATGCTTAAGACCTTTTAAACGAAAGAGAAGGCTGTGACAACAGATACTCTTCATTTTTTAATGAAATAACATACTTGTTGAATATTTAAACCTAAATTATGACTTGGGGTTACAGAAGTGCCCACTACGAACGGTATATTTCGAAAGTTGAATCTACTGAAATATGAACGATTTGCTCTTTTCAATTTCGAAGCTAAAGTTGGCATTTCATAATTGTGTGTAACTATCGGTTTGCAGTATGATGGTATGATTGCACGTTGACACTGATGCGAATCGCATTTTTCCATTGTACACGAGGGAGTAGTTGAAACCGCCAAATTATAATTTAGATCATTACTATTTGTACTTCTTTCTCTAAAAGTGGATACACATGTTATAGACAATATCGTGATTCCTCTGACCAGTACTGGAAGTGCTTACTCTGTTTTTTCTTTAGAGTGTTGCCCCTGGGAACAATTATTCTCATTAACGACGTCAACAGTATCAGCGTACTGATAATTGCTGTCTTCGCATTTTTGGTTCACAGTTAGGCTTTGATGTTCATTTATAGCCGAAGACGCTAATACATTAGTATGTTTCGTGCGGTTATCATGTTTCGAATTTTTGCTAGGAATAGCTGGAGTGCTACCACTTTTTGCTGCTGCATTGTGATAAATTTCCACTACTTCATTAGACGAATGCTGTGGCTTGAACATGTGACGATTATTTACACTATCTAAAATATACACAAACGTTAGTAAGAAAATTCAGTAAGAGAAACATTTCGATTTGATACTTTTTTGTTTTCGTTTCTTTATATCCTTCCTTCCTACAAAATTTGTGTCTCTTGTAGTCACTGTGCTCCTTGAATTAGAGGGATGTACTTTTCTTTTTCGCTTTTTAAGTTTAAATGATACCATATCATCCAGCTTACAAGAGGAGGCTTTCTTGCTTGGCAATTCTGAAGTAACTGCCTTCCCTCTTTTCTCGCTTTTTGTACAGAGTTTACTTTTCTCTGTAGAACTATCCTCTACATTGTTGGAAATATGTAATTTAATATTATCTCTTACAGAGGATAATTCTTGAAATAAATATTCATTCTGATTATCCAGAATTAGTGGTTCAAGAGACTTTACTGAACGTTCTATATTTTGTACGAGTTCTTTAGGGTAGTTGGCTAAATGTTTTTTATACGAGCACTGCCAATTGTGATTATATTCTTCGGACTGTTAATTAGATTTTCATTGATTAATTCATAGACAGAAATCTCTTTTAAAACACACAACTAAGATGAATACATATTACCATGGTTCCTTTATGAACTGGTGATAATGACCCTGCTTGATTGTATGTGCTCTGACAGGAGTCGCAATTTCGAGCTGATGATAGTTTGACATCCGTATCATTTTGTTTATTTAAGCTTTTTGATTTCTCTTCTTCTTTAATTTGTGTGCAAATTTCTAATGCGATATTCACACCATCTGGGGTTAAAGGAGATTCCCTTGTTTGAGTATTATCTGCAAAGAATGCATTTAGATTTTCTTTTTGGAGTTTGTACGTAAAATAAACCTAATAAGAGAATATTAAATATTTTCCTGTACCATTGGCATTTGCAGAAGTGCATAAAATATCAGAATATTCTTTCAAAGTATTGCTGTAATCTGTTGGAGTGCTAATTAGAGTCTTATCATCATTAGAGTCCTTAACTTTAGGATCATGCCACTTCAGGCTGGCCAAAGCTTTTTTAGCGTCTTGCTCTTTTGGTAAATCATGGTATAACATTTTCATATATTCCATGTGAGATTTTAAGGAATCGCATCTTGTCTTTGTAGAATGCAACCACTGCCTCACATTTATCATATCTAAATGCATAAAAATCAGCATAATTATTGTAGCTGCAACGATATGCAACTATGATAATGTATAATAATAATGGATGGAGCGACAAACGTAGAATTACCATTGCAGTATTTTCTCTTGTTACTAATATCCATAATTATTTTTTTGCTGACTAATATTCATTAATTAATTGTCGAAGAATCATCGTAAACAGGGTCAGTAGGAAATGTTTTTTTAACGCAGAAAGGGAATTTGTAATAGTGTAAAATTAAAAGAAATCTACAAAAATTCGCGGAAACAAGAACTCGCAGGTTACTCTTACAGTTTATCGATTACATTTTTGCGCGAACGTCTTCTGTTTCCGATACGTTCTTCTTTCGCTAAAAGAAAAACGTTTATAAAAAATTTCTATTCTTACCATTAACTATTTAAATTTATCTTTCATCGAAAATTAGCATCAACTTTCATTATACGTTTTTTCATAACTGAATAGAAAATGCAATTTGATTGATGTATCAAATAAAATAGTAACTGTGTGCATTATTTACAAACAAATTTTTGTCACACGGTCCAGATGTTAGGTCTATTTTAAAGCGCGAAATTGTTATCCTGATTTGCTACCCTCGCCGCTTGGCGTGCTGAGATCTGTTTCTCGAATATATTTTAGGAAGAGGTAGTTTGATCTACTTTGTAGGTTGCAAATGGTGGACGGCCTGTCATCGTCGTTGAGTTAACATCAGGTACGTAATTTTGCAATTCTTTTACATTTGATATTTAGTAACTGCTTGCAAAAGACAAACGACCATGTTCCTTATAAATAGTTGTCGCTCATTGTAAAAGACAAATCAGTTTTAGTAAGAAGGATCAGTTTTTCATAAAGCACCTTGGGTTACGTAAAATTGTTACACCAGACAAAAATAGTCACCTGACTCAAGAAATGCAATAGTATGCTGTCCCGTATTTGGATGAGCATACATTTTACCGAAGACTGAGCAGATTTATATTATATTTTATTATTTTTTCGTGGCAAGGCTCAAATATTGCTAACAGCCGCACGCAGTAACCTATAATACGATTACATGAGACTGAAAGTATTGCTTCCTTCGTATACATATGTATACGTACATCACACTTGCACGCAATATAATTTTGCGGTCGTTATAAGTATTTAATCTCCGCAACTATAACCTATCATTTTCTCAATTTTCTATTTGACAAATTTTTCGGATTATCTTATACTTTTATGCGTCAATGGATTAGTGTTGACGTTTAACCGCATTTTTTAAATAAAGCTTACAATTTTGACATTCTCCGGTGAAAGGGAAAGTACTTTCTCATTCAGTTGATGTTTTTAAAAGGATGAGGGATTCGAATCCGAATTTTATTCTATCGAGCTATGGGGATTAAATAAATAAACAATAAACTTGGGTCGCTGTTACGAAATATATAAAATCGGATAGGTTAACAAGAAATTAGGTCAGCATTTTGTTATGCCTAAGTATTACTATTATTTGAAATTTTGCCTTCATGCATTCATTCATGCAAACAATTTAGTATGAATTCTCCTTTTGTGTTTTGACTTTCTAGATAGCTTATCTGTAATACATTAGTCATTCTTTCCGGTAGACTAAACTATTTGTATGAATTAGTCTGCATTACGACTGCAATATATGTATACATATATCTGACTTTATGCTAAGACATTCACATTTATATGTATATTTTAATAATGCCTTAAATCAGAAAAAATTAATATTTTGAAAAATATCTATTTTTCATACTTGTACATAGAGCAACACATATTGCTTAATTTCATCATATACAAAGTTTTAAAGTTGGCACATTCAAAATACTATTATGCAATCATAATCTACAATTAAAATAAGAGGAAAGTATAAAAATATTTCTTTAAAAATAGATCAATATCTTGCGAGGCGATTTCACAAGAATATTGTGTTGTGTAACAAAGGGAAACACAATCTTGTTTATATTGGATATAAAATTGATAATTGTCAGAGTATGATTCTATCTGTTTACAAGCAAATCAATATTGAGAAAGTACCACATTAAACCACTTATATTACATATGGACAGATAAGAGAAGTTCCCTCAAGAAAAAACAAGCAGCAAGCCTTGTGAAATGTAATCTTAAAGATAATAAAGCGCTTTTTCATCCATAATATTAAAAAGGAAAAGCAATGTGGAAACACGTAAAGCAATGCCTTATATATCTATTAACATTATACAGTATGATTATTGTGTTAAACTTTATTTAAGTATATGGTTCATAAACTTATTTATTACTTAACATTTGATTCCAATACTAATCTCTCTTATTGCAGGTGAAAATGTATAAGGCAAGGACAGTATTCAGTACGTTGGCGCCCTTGGCACCACGTATGTGTAGACCCGAAAGGTTTGCCTCATGGTTGGTACGCGGTCATCCCCTGACTAGGACCACACAGGGGATGGTTAGCGAACCAGTTAGAAAGTATAACAGCCGTGTAGCTACAGAACCTTTCCTGAATGGCACCACCAGTTCTTATGTAGAAGAAATGTATAATGCGTGGCTGCAAGATCCTCACAGTGTACACGTGGTTAGTAATAAATCCATTAAGAACCTCATCGTGCAACTGAAGTACATAATAATGATTTTTCACGTGTTTGCTTTCATTTTTTATAGTCTTGGGACTCGTTTTTCCGTAGTAGCACGGCTGGTGCTGCACCAGGTCAGGCATATCAGGCTCCTCCTTCTCTAGCTCCGAGTCACAACCAAGTACCATTGGGAGCACTGTTACCGCTTGGTGCTGGATCTCCATTAGGCCAAATACCTGTTAATGAAAAGATAATCGATGACCATCTAGCCGTGCAAGCTATTATACGTTCTTACCAGGTACACTAATAATTATAATTAAGTTATCAAGATGTATAAAATATGCAATCTTTTTCTATTCTTTTACCTTGCATAAGATATTATCCTAAAATGAAATCAGATCATATCTTATAGCGAAATGCTGAATCAGAGCTTATATAGATGTTCAATTTTATTCCCAGTTATGTGTCTGTTATGGACAAATACGTTATTATTGTAATTGCAATTTAATTGTTACATGATCTTGAAACACAGCATGCGTCTCTAGAAATGTTGTATGTATATTTATGTTGAGGTGACATTATTATTAGACATGTTGCATGCAATACTAGTTTCTCTCCAATTTCTTTGTCCAAAATATCGTTTCATCTCTTCCCTGAACAGAATAGTTATGCTCATTATATCTTTTTCATCTACCATTTTCATTATGGTAAATAAAAAGAATTTTAACTTACGAAGTTTTGGACATAAGGAATTGATTAGGAACTATTTCATGAAGGGCTATCAAGTGTTTCATGAAGTAATTCGTGATTGTGTACCATCGTTGAGGACATAAATGTTTCAAGCACAGAAAGCTTTGTTTCTCTAGGTGTCCATTCCATTATCTTTAGCATGTTTCTCAATGAAATATTGCCCAATGTATATACAAGTTTGCTTAATATTATGACTACGTTTGAAATTATGATAAATTTTCGGAGATTAGCTTGAATGTGATTATACTTTTAATTACATTTTATATTTACGAGAGAGTAGTATATGATAGCCTGACACATGAAAAAACTGATATACATTGGGCCCCTTTTGCAATTATTCATTGGCATATAGGCTCGAGGTCACTTAGTCGCTGATCTGGACCCACTGGGTATCATGCAAACAGACCTGATACACACGCATTATGCAGCCCGCAAGGGATCCCCAGAGCAGGTTCTGCGACAGTACATGCTTGGTAAGGCTTTTCCTAAACCGTTTCCTAATTCTGTTACTTCAGTTTGTACATGGTAGTAGATGGTAAAGGTGTCAGAAGTGTTTACGGTGTACGCGACATACCAAATCTGGATCTGGATCAAATTTGTTTTGTCTTATTATTTTTGTCAAAATGCATCCAGACGTTCTTGGGCTTCACTTAAATCACCTTTACCCAACATACATTATATTCTATGTCATACACACAAACATCATGGTTTCTATCATCCACATTAACACCTTCTGAACTATGCTCCTGTCTTCTCAGCTTTCGATCGTATATTCAGCAAATTTTGTATTCGAAGTAGTTTTTAAACGCGGAAGCTTGCTGCCTATTAAAGTATTAAAAAATCATACACCTTGGAAAGGTACTCAAAAAGACAGTAAAATGGTGTTCATGTGAATATAAATCCATGATAGTTTTTACTGATACTGGAAATGTTTTTCTTAGGGAAGAATGGAATGTTTATTGGTTTATATTTTGTGATTCGTGTTAATAGTACATGATATGTATCATGAGAAATCCCTATAATGATTTCCTCATTTTGCTGTTTTACAATTAGTACATTGCCACGTATATATTTTCAAATAACATGCATAATTCAAGTGAGGTAAGGAGATGTATTTGAATATCATTGTTTTGCATGCTATTATACAAAGTTATCAGCTTTGCTTTTACGTATTTGCAATTTTCTGTTGGGAATGTTTGTTTCTGAAACAGTTTACCATCCACTCTATTCATGCATCATGTTACAACTATTTCCTAGTACAAATTCCTCATTTTTTCTTCCATGCATTTGCTTGTAATTACTGTGATGCGATGTTACCCAGGAGGGCATATCTTGTCTCCCCCTATCTTCCGTATTTGTTTTCTTTATTTTTTTTTTTTTTTAGTGACAATATAAGGATACATATTTAAATGAACATCAATCACAATAATTTACTTTTCTGTATGTAATGTATTAAGAATTTTGAACTACCAAAAATTATTCGGTTCGTATGAATGTGGCATTAAATTGACAGATCCGTGGCCACCATATCGCTAAATTGGATCCACTTGGCATCAACAGTGCTGATCTTGATGATAGACACCCACAAGAGTTGCTCTATAATCATTATTCATTCGGTAAGCCCAAGTGAACCAATGTATCTGCATAAATTACAGTAATAATCATGGTATCTAGAATTCGTGAA
The DNA here is from genome assembly GCA_023838395.1 of Holcopasites calliopsidis. Taxonomy (NCBI): domain Eukaryota; kingdom Metazoa; phylum Arthropoda; class Insecta; order Hymenoptera; family Apidae; genus Holcopasites; species Holcopasites calliopsidis. The sequence goes on from JALHAQ010000011.1 coordinate 2,440,386, forward strand.
ATGCACTTTCAATTAGGTATTACCACGATGCAATGCTTTATGTTGCTACCATATTTATTGTTTCTATTTTATCTTTCATTCATTATTCTGACACATCTTTTTCCTGGACACAAAGTATAGCATTTTGGATGTATACAAATTCTTAATCACACCTTAAATACAGCTAGTTAAAATGAACGAAAAGTAATATAACGAATGTTCATATGTTTTTAAGGAAAACGTTTCGTTGTAACGCGCATAAGGGATGTTCTCCCCGGTAATTTAATTACATACTCAGTTCAAGTACAATGTCCACAGGATACAGAGCACGTACTACGACTACTTACTCACAGGAACGCCAATACAAAATAGCTGCACTTGCGAAAAGTATGTAACAATTGTAGCTCAAGTGAAAATCTTCAGAATCTTTATGGGATTACACGGAAATTGGTATTGAGGGCAGATCGTAAAGGTGCTTGGGTTCTTTGTGTAGATATCGATTCAAATATTGCTATATTTTGTTGAAAACATGCTCGTGCCAGGACTTGTATTTAGACATGTTTTTGGGAAGAATCGGAGGAAGTATAGTGAACAAAGAACATCATTATGATGATAGACTATGGGAGATAATGGGGGGAAAACACGACTGCCTTTACAAAACATTTTGCTAAAAATAACTTAAACTTCCTCTTGGGCTTCCCCCTTTCTCGTTTTATGTTCACTGTATAACTGACATATTCCAATATCTGTTATATACAAGTATCGTTAGTGATTGTTTTTAACCCTGAGGCTTGATTCGAGTTCTTTTAGCTTTTTCTTTTAGCTGATATTTTTTTTCAGCTCACCATTGATTTCTATCCTTACAAATACCTTGGATAAGGTTTGTTACAATGCATGAACACGTGTGAAATTTATTAAAAAAGAAAGATTGTTCTCACACTTATAGAATACAAACTTAAAGAGCGTCCTTTTTACTTTTCTTTTATTGTGTAGAGATACTCCCTTTGTACTTAATTCGTAGTTTGCATTTTCAGTATCAGTTAAAGGGGTGTGACATGTTAAAGTGTATTGTACATTAATGAATCAATGTATGCGATATAAAATGTATTATACACAAGTAAAACATTTTTGCATCAAGTAAATGCCATATATATTGTACGTAATTTTAGTGTTCTCATGTATAATCATTATCATCTTGGAAATGGTATTTACAAATCATTTTGTTCATTGCTTTTTATAATTGATCTAATACTGTTCTGTTGAATTTCTGCAGAGGATTCAGATATGGATCGTATTTTCAAGCTGCCGTCCACTACGTTCATCGGCGGTAAAGAAAAATCATTGCCGCTCCGAGAAATCCTGAAGAGATTAGAAGCCACTTACTGTGGGCATATTGGCGTTGAATTCATGTTTATCAACTCTTTAGAGCAGTGCAATTGGATTCGCCAGAAAATGGAAACCCCTGGTGTCATGGAAATGACGAACGACGAAAGAAGACTTATTCTGGCTAGATTAACTCGTGCCACTGGGTATCTAAAGTTTCCATATTTAAGAATGTTCATTTCTGATCAGAATTCGATCATGTTACTAATCTGTGTTTGTATTCCAGATTCGAAGCATTCCTTGCACGTAAATGGTCGTCTGAAAAGAGATTTGGTCTTGAAGGCTGTGAAATCCTAATTCCTGCCATGAAGCAGGTAATCGATAAATCTACCGAACTAGGCGTCGAGTCCATTGTAATGGGTATGCCTCATCGTGGTCGTTTGAATGTTCTTGCCAATGTCTGTCGCAAGCCGTTAAGTCAAATATTCACGCAATTTGCTGCCCTCGAAGCAGCCGATGATGTAAGTGAAGATGGGTCTCATATGATATGTTCCAAAATGCAGACGATCGAGATTCATTGATTCCAAATAATTTAGGGCTCCGGTGATGTTAAATACCATTTGGGAACGTACATCGAACGCCTGAATCGAGTAACGAACAAAAATATCCGTTTGGCAGTTGTGGCCAACCCGTCTCATTTGGAAGCCGTTGATCCGGTGGTACAAGGGAAAACTCGTGCGGAACAATTCTATCGCGGTGATGGCGAAGGCAAAAAGGTAAAATCCATGAAATCGTTTACCTTGTCAGCGAAGGCCTGTCATGCTCCCCGAAGCTTTACTATTTAATTTACGTAACAGGTCATGTCCATACTTCTGCACGGTGATGCTGCATTCTGCGGACAGGGTATTGTTTTTGAAACGATGCACCTGTCAGATTTACCTGATTACACAACTCATGGTACCGTACATATTGTTGTGAACAATCAAATTGGATTTACTACGGATCCAAGACATTCTCGATCCTCACCGTACTGTACCGGTAACGTATTAGTCATATGCACACAAGATACTGTTATTTATTTTCGCGCAAGCCCTTTATGCCTACATCATTCCCGTTATTTTTCTTTTATTTTTTAAAGACGTTGCAAGAGTAGTGAACGCCCCCATTTTCCACGTTAATTCGGACGATCCTGAGGCTGTGATGCACGTGTGCAAAGTTGCCGCTGAATGGAGAGCGACTTTCCATAAAGATGTTGTGATCGATATCGTGTCGTACAGACGAAATGGTCACAACGAGATCGACGAACCTATGTTTACGCAACCTCTGATGTATCGTAAAATTAGAAACACCCCACCAGTTTTGGACAAGTATGCTAAATCTCTGATCGATGATGGTGTTGTAACCCAGGAGGAAGTGAAGGTAACGAAATTCTTTAACCTGCTTTACTTTAGTCAAAGTCCACGGTGAAATTCATGTAATGCTACTGTTACAGGATGTTAAAGACAAGTACGAGAAGATCTGTGAAGAGGCGTACGTTAATGCTAGGCAAGAAACGCATATCAAGTATAAGGATTGGCTGGACTCTCCGTGGTCTGGCTTTTTCGAAGGGAAGGATCCCTTGAAGGTTTCTCCCACTGGCATCAAAGAGGACACGCTGATTCATATTGGAAAAAAATTCTCTTCGCCCCCTCCGAACGCAGCTGAATTTGTAATTCATAAAGGTAAAAACTTTTTATGAATGACGAACTAATTATCCAAGACATAATTTCAGTAATTTTGTAATGGGTAAACTATTAAACTTGTTACAGGTATTGAACGTATTTTGAAATCTCGTATGGAAATGATAGAGGCCCGAACAGTTGATTGGGCTCTTGGAGAAGCTATGGCCTTTGGTTCTTTGCTTAAGGAGGGTATCCACGTTAGATTGTCTGGTCAGGATGTTGAGAGAGGAACTTTCTCGCATAGACATCATGTGCTTCATCATCAGACCGTGGACAAAGCTACATATAGACCGTTATGCTATCTTTACCCAGATCAAGCACCGTACACCGTGTGCAATAGCTCTTTATCAGAATTTGGCGTACTAGGTAACACGAGAAATATTTCTGAATTAAAGTATGCATATTTTAATGATAACAGCTAACCAAAGTATTCCTCCTTGCTTTTGTAAAACTTTCAGGATTCGAATTGGGTTATTCTATGACGAACCCTAATGCACTAGTATGTTGGGAAGCACAATTCGGTGATTTCAATAATACGGCACAATGTATAATCGATCAGTTCATAAGTAGCGGTCAAGCAAAATGGGTGCGTCAGTCTGGTCTTGTTATGCTGCAGCCCCATGGTCTCGAGGGAATGGTAAATTCGTATTACATATGATCTAATAGAAAATTTATCATTTATTCATACAGATAGATATACAGTTAGAGTGTGAACATTTTCTCAGGGTCCTGAACATTCGAGCGCCCGCTTGGAACGTTTCTTGCAAATGTCCGCCGACGATCCGGATTACTTCCCACCAGAGAGTGAAGAATTTGCTGTGCGCCAGTTGCACGATATCAACTGGATTGTAGCCAACTGCAGTACACCAGCAAATTATTTCCATATTCTGAGGAGGCAAATCGCGTTACCATTTAGGAAACCCTTGATCCTGATGACGCCAAAGTCGTTGCTTCGTCATCCAGAAGCAAAGTCCAGTTTCGATCTGATGTTGGAAAATACGGAGTTCCTCAGGGTGATACCCGAAGAAGGTACAGCTTCTCAAAATCCAAACGGCGTTAAACGAGTAGTCTTCTGTTCTGGTAAGGTTTACTATGATCTGAAAAAGGCACGCACGGAGAGAAAATTGGACGATAAAGTGGCTATTGCTAGAGTCGAACAGGTAAACCATTAAACTCCGTTTCTGTTGATTTATGCTGATCTTGATATTATGAACATAATTATTAAATTTCACTTGAATCCTATTCTTTATAGATCTCGCCCTTCCCATACGATTTAGTTAAGAAAGAAATTGCTAAATATTCCAATGCGGAATTAGTCTGGGCTCAGGAGGAACATAAAAATCAGGGCGCATGGACGTACGTCCAACCCAGATTCCACACAGCTCTTAATGGAACTCGTACAGTATCGTGAGTATCAAATTTTGTATAAAATTCATTCCTTGCACATGTAATAAAGTGCTTTGCGTGTGCATAATATATTTTTTTTAGTTCTATAGCAGTTTTGTAAAAATTACAAACGTTTTCTTATGTCTGTCCAAATTGTTATACATATATTTAGCTGTTCACATGGCCCAAGTTTTTCACTTTGTCACAATTTCGTTTTTAACCCAACTTGGAAAATTTCAATCTATGCAAATTTGTCACATCTATACAATATATTGAAATATTAGCCTGTTTTTTTTTTACGCGTTTCTGTTAAGCAAAGTAAAAAATTGAGCCATGTTACAGCAGCGGAAAGGGTGAGGGTAGCGGAGGGTGGTTTAGTCGTTGGTTTGCACCAACTAAACCAACAACTGTGTCCGACCCCCGGTCAGTAGAGTCTCATGAACCCAAGCAGAGAACCATAAGGTAATGCCTAACTAATGTACTTGATCAGGATTAATGTAGGATTTAGGATAATCGTTGTTAGGTATTTATAAATTCAAGCCGTTGCCATAAAAGCGGTTGGATTCTTATTTTGCATTTAATATCATTCTTTGAACGTCACTTGTTTGTTTCAGTTATGTCGGTCGTCCAACGGCAGCTTCACCTGCGACGGGAAGCAAAATGCAGCATCTGAAAGAACTGAAACAGTTGCTTGACGATACCTTTGATCTTTAATTATCCTTCGTAGCGTTATATAGAACACACCTTTTATTTATTTTCTCGCATATTTGTTATATTCCTTTTGTCCTGCTCTACATGCACCCTTTCGAGAATTAACGTAACAACGCGACCTAGTGTTTCCATTGTTGATTCATTTATAGAATTACTGTACGCGCGACTATTTTGTCCCTAATGAAATATTCATTCAAAGGTTCTTCACGATTTAGGTGGTCCACTCGTGAAGTTGAGTATTCCTTTTTTTTTCTTCAATACCCTACTTGTTTTGTGCGGAAAGAAAAGGGATGACTAATGTGAGCACTACGAACCCTCTAAAGATCAATGCGTAAAGTTTATTTTTAATAATCCTGTTTCGATTCGAATACACACGTTCGCAATGGGTAATTCATGCGTGTATGCATTTCATTCACGTTTAATGTTTGAATGAGATTCTGTATATTTCTTTCTTTTTAATACGTGACATATTTATGTTAGTATGCGAGTTGAATGCTGAGCCCGGTGTATGTTTGAGTTTGCAGAGATATTTTATTATGTAAATACATGAAAACTACGAAAATTGTATTAGCACAAAACTACATGGCATGCGTTACTCATTGCTCAGCTTTCCATCGTTCGCTAAAGCTTCGCATTAGCTGGAAATATTCGCGCGTTCAAATTCTTACTTTATTTTGTTATGAAGTGAATAAGATTAAAAGGAAAGTATTATTTTTAATTTATAAAATGTTTTACGCGGTGCGTAAATGTATCGATAGTTACGACTGCGGAGCCTTGTAATGGAACTTTTCGGGATAGGAAACGGGTTTTTGCGGCAATTTTTTATTCGTTTATTTATGCCGCAGCGAAGGACAGCCAATCTATTTAATTTTTTATCGCCGCTCTATTTTTTTGTAAAAAATTAAATGATTGGTAGGACGTTAGTATTACTTAAAGAAGCAGGCTATAGCATTAGGCTCGATTGCGTGACGTTTTTAGGAAAGTGTAAAATTATACAGTAGGGAGAAAAGAAAGAAAATGTTACCGAAGTTGAGTCACAATGCTAGTCCTGAAAATGTTTCAGAAACTTCTCCCCTTTTGAAAAGAGTGATGGGAGTAGTAGACAACCTGATAAAATTAGTGAATATTTAGAAAAAGAAATATTTTAATATTACTTTACCGATGCCAACGGTACGAGTTGGTTGCTGCATAGTCTGCGAAGGCACAGTATTTATGTTCTACGTACGAATCCTTTCAATGATGGATTTTACGAATGGAATATTTATTGTACCGCTGTACCGCGACTTAAAAGAATATTGCATTAAGTTTAAGTTAAAGCAACTGCAAATACCTTAAGATCCACGATCCGAAAACAATAAAAAAACAATATTATGCAATACAAACTGCGGTACTATTATTCCACTCATTATTATTTAATGTTTGCATAATAGCGATGATACATGACATATGTACACTTCAATAATAAAGATCGATAGGTTGAAGTTGCTAATGAAAATAAAATTGAGTTTATTTAGTATACGTGCATCGATATCGCGATAAATATTGTAGCACCTTGTTAAATTGAATTAAATTATGTTAGACGTTACGATACGTCATAATATGTATATAGCCGATGCCCCCTTATCTTTCTCTTCCCACAATTTAATTCTCCTGCGGAATAATGCGGTAGGAGAGAATAAGTAGAGTTCCGTCCTTTTCGCTGGTCTAAACTATTGAAATTTTATTTCATAAGAATTAAGGATATAATACACAGTTGGCGGCATAATTTCCATTCCTTCAAAATCGTTTTTTTTTTTATCATTTTTACACAAGTTAAATACGCATATTCTGTTTTTTAACGTTATTCATCTTGCTCATTCCTGAATTATTTTGGCATTCGTTGCAGTTTATTTCTCCATACAATAAATAATATATATATATGAATATATTATAAATAAAATATACTTATAACATCAGTTTACAAATGAATTTAATAGTCAGTTTGTCCAAGGACACTGTACATGATCCTCTTGAAGCTGTTGCTTTGGTGGATCTTTTCACCCTCGTCGTCGACGATATTTATCTAGAAAGAAATTGTAAATTTCATTATCATTGAACACGCGATTCTGTTTGCCATCGGGCAGCGATACTCACGTATGGTCCTGCAGGGCTTTTCGGTCGAGCCTGGTTTACCTGAAAGTGTCGCTTTATAAAACGAAAGGAAGTACGCAGTGCAAATGATAATGAAATGATTCGACACGTACTCTATTGTGATTAGCTTTTTGCGGAGAAAAGACGCCAGTGCGAGCCGGTTTCACTTCCTGCACCGTATCGCCGAGGGCCTCCTCTTGTAGGGCCTTGTAAGCCTCGCTCTTACTCGGATCGTACTTGACTGGTTTCTTCGGGCTGTACCATTGTATCGCATGTGTACACACGGACTATTTTAAATTCATTTCGCCTTCGATTCTGTCAGTTCGGTTAGCAGCAGCCAATGTTATATCGCCGATCGTTTGTTGGATAGAGCGACTTTCGGGCCGCTTCCATGCCCTTTTCATTAATCCAGTCACAAATGTCTCGACTAGATTTTTAATTGCGCTTCCTTGAGAATTACATTTCGTATAGGTTCTTGCGCTTAAACGGTTCTGCATTACAATACGGATACTAATATCATCGTCTCCACCGATATCAACTTGTAATTCTCAAGAACTACGGTTTCATTAATGCGAGCATCAAAGTTAGCAAAGCCACTATGCGAGTAAGCTCACTATGATTAATTGCTAATTATTATCCAGGCTACGGCATGCAAGTATGCAGTATCGTTGTAGAAACATTTTCTTTTCTAGAGAAAGCGCGTTTCATGGAGAACTCGGTAGCCACGTCCGTTCGTCAATGAAAGAGGCGTAGGGGTTGAGGGTGAAGGGAAAGGATGTCAGGACAAGTAGACGCGACCAATGATCTATGTACAATCAGAAACTACTGTCGTGTGCGAAAAGCATCGAAAAACGTCTCGAACTGGACGCTAATTTGGTTTATTGAATTGCGGCCACACGTTCTTCGAGGTGGCGGCCTTGGCCTGCTCTTTCAAGATTCTCGCTTGCTCTTCTATTTCCTGTTTCTGTTTCACGAAGGAAAAGTCTATGAAAATGCTGGAAACAAATAAACTGCACGTGAGTGTTATCCATTGGAAAGTAAAAAAAAAAAAAGAAGAAAGAAACAACAGTGTAAGAACTGAATTGCGTTTTTTTTCTTTTCTATGTATGTCGATGCTCCGTTGCGTTCAGGTTCCCGGCAGCCTATCGCCGACAAATCAATACATCTTCCACTTAGAAGTTAGATACGTACTCAATATCGAGCACCGACTATCTATATGTAAGATATATTTGTACGTAAATATCCGAGTTACAATGTAACAGTGTCCGTCCGGTTAATAATGTGAATGTTGCGATCGCTCAGAGTTAATAGCTTGAGTTACGGCATTCAGCAAAAATCCAATCGTACTAATGGTAGTCATTTTATTCTGCTACTGCAAACTTTGCGATGTTTTTAACTTTCGTTTGATGAGAGATTGCTTGCTGTACTTACGGTATCGCGGACGCTTGGCACTTGATAGTATCGGCGATATTTTGTTCCGAGTAGAGGCCGATCGGTGAGTTGAATTGCTTGTGGACAACCTAAGGATCAATTTGAACAGAACGATAAGCGGGAATCGTAATTAGTTGCACAAAGATGAAGATAATCTTTATTCTTTGTTTTAACGAACGAGTCGATTCACTTGCTCGCAATTCAATGGCAATCTTGCACCGTCGGAAAAATCAAAGTCACAAAAAGAAAATAGAACGAGTCCAAAGCGTTCCAGTGTGGCGATGAGTTTGGTTGCAACAAATTTGTGAAGACAAAAACAAAATACGTTTGATTGGTCACAAAATGATGGTCGCATGCCGGATTATGATTAATGCTTTGCAAAGAGTTTCAAATAAATTCCACGGTGAAAAGACAAAAAAAAAAGAAACGTAAGGATCATTCGCCGTGGTGAACGCATCCTGCGCTTTCATTTAAAGGCGGAAGCATTGTTGACGAAAGCGGAAGCGATTTGAGAATAAATTGATTCAAACCTTTGGAACTTCATTCGGTCCTAAAACACGTTGAAGTACCGTTTCTGCCACCTAATCGGACGTTACAAGAAATATAATTTCAGGATTAATATCTTTCGCTCTTTGCGCAGTGTCTAACGAGTCCTCGATATCAAACGACAACCGCTACTCCTTGAAGGAAGCGGCCTTATAAAAATCGTGCTCGCAAAATAGCATCCTACTTTTCGCGCTTTCAATTTGTTGGCAAGTGAAGCGAGTATAAATTACAAAGTCACCTTTGTCTTCATAGCAACTTCGGGATGAGCAGGCTCGTAATGATGCGGTGCCGCCCTGATCATCGGATTCGGATGATGACGCAGGTAGCATTCACCGAGCGGGGCATCCTTTTTGATCTTTGCACCCGGCAGGACCAGAGGGGTTGTGCGGTATGGCTAGAAATCGATTTGAACGTCGCAATTAGAAGTAAAGACTGCGCCCTGAGTGATGCGATGAATATGATATTTTACTTGGGAACAGGTTCCCCGATAAGTCAAGCAGGAGTGGAATGTTCTGCCAGAATGACGTCAATTATCAGCCAACGAAATCTAAAATAAGCGTCTATTAGGAGGCCATGATGATCGATGATACCTCGTTAATTCTCGGCAACGATGGGATAATAAAGTATGCACAACTAAAAATAAACCGTCGATATCGCTTCGACGTTACAGATACATTACTCCCTCCGTTACCTTTCGTTTAGTCAGGTTCGATTAACGGAAATATCAGGACAATGTTCGCGCGCTCGCAGTTTATTGAGTTTCTGCAAGAGCATACGGAACGATTGTCAGTCTATTTACGTCTCTCATAGCTGGCAATATTTTTGGCAAAACCATGACTACCGGAAGCGACCGTGTATCGTAATACATCTTCGATGACCACCAAATTCGAATGAAAGGTGTAAGGTAGCTAGGATTTCACACACTTGGCTCGTAACGCTGCTCTGCGAAAATTGCATAAAACATTACGTGCACCGGGTTTGCCAACTATTCCCTGCGATTATGTTACGTTTCGTTCGTTTCGAAACGCGCGAGCTCCGAAATATAGGCGGTTAATATCTTTAATATTCTCGAATTAATTTCAGACACGCCGAAACGGTTGCATCGTAAAATCGTTTCCCGCTTGGCCCGCTAGCGTTACGTTGAAACTTGAAACCTAACAATAATAAAATCTTTTAGCGCTTGCACAGAAAAGAAATGTTTCAACACGGACTCACCGGTCGAAATTGACAAGAATGTCTTCGAGCTAATAATATCTTTGCTCCGTGTCTCTGTCACGGTTTACGTCAGGCGTACCCACAATTTTCCGGCTTTCGGTATTATTTTGGATTCTAGCCGATACAATGTCCCCGTCGACGGTTCAATTGATCTGCGGCGTATGCGCGTACGCGAAAGAAATTTAAAGTAACGCGTCTGAAAAGATTCATCTACTTGTTCCCCTCCGCCGTGTTATCGTGGCGTTATTTTAAAATAATTTCGCTTTTAACGAAACACGACCCTTTGGAAAGCGAAGGGGGCAAGCCGTGGGTGTGCGCGCTCTTGTATGACTCCCTTCTGCTACGGTAACCCAGATCTCATTTACGAAAATAGAATAAGATACCAATGAACAGCCGGTAACGCGCTTACATGCGTTTTATTGCATCGTGTTATTAGTCAGTCATGCCGCTGCTGTAATTCACCATTTGTCCCGACTATTATTCCACCCCGTTGGAGAACGTAACGCCGCTATTTGTTTTTAAAGCGTGCACGTCTTCGTGACAACTCTGACGGAAATTCGCTTCCTCGCTCCTTCTTAGTGTCATTGGGCTAGACTCGAGACCTAGCCCTAATTTTAGGGAGGGTGTCAAGGTCGACCCGCAGCGTAATTCAAAAGCTGGACCGTCTTATGTTAGACTCATTGTAACAGGCGCACGATTTCTAGAACTAATCGCGATATTAATTTTTATACGGCACACAGGCGTTACTGAAAGGTTCTATTCTCTTGGTTATTGAGAAGTACGAGAGAGGAAGTTGTTAGAATGAAACTGGTTCCAAATCGAGATCGATCAAATTTCATCGAGCGATCAGATTTCCCCTTCGAACGCTAACAGGGGTTGATAGTCGTGCCCCCCCGACCAACGAATTGCATACGTTCGATGATTGACCGTCCACTAGATTGGGATCATCTTCATTCCTCGCTGTGCATCGATGGGAAATGTATATGAAGCGCGGTTCCCTTAATTCGCGGTTGTACGATTTCATACCCAAAATACGGCAGCCTCCTCCTCTTTCGGCTGTTGCTCGATGTTGTTGCGATGAACGGTGGTATAAGCCGGCATCTTCTCTTAATCGACCAGTGGGTCCGTTTCGCTGGGACTTGACACTCTTACACCAGGATCGCCTCCTGTCTATCCTGTTTTCACCGAGATCTCTTCCTTACGAATTCCCTCTAACGCACCGTTTCGTTGCGCGGGCGGCACTAAACTCTGGTCTTTTCCACGCGACTCCTCTCGCGCTCTTTCTTCTCCTCTCCCGTAATACCGAGGTCTCTCAATCGCTCCTACGTTTTATTCTCTTCATCGCCGATACGATCCTTGCGTGGTCCTTTAATCGTAGCCGCGATCCTTTTCCCCGCGTTCAACCTATTTTCCACGGTGCGGATAAATAATCCCTTCGAAGGCGCGGCTTCAATTTACCAGTTTATTAATTTTTTCCTTCGATACCGTTCGCCTGTATTTTCGATCAATTGTGTCACAATTGGAACTCCGCCAAATCCCGAAGGTCTGAGAATGTTCGTCCAAAAAAACATATTATAGTTTTACATCAGTATCGTCCGATACGAGATCATCCACTGCGACCACTCCCAGTTTCGTTTAGTCGAAATTAAACGGAATCCCATACAACTCGTTCATTCGTAACGCCCGCTTAACTCTTCGTCCCTAATGACAGATGTATCTTACGGCCTTGAACCGGTTCCCTTGGCAGTTCAGATTTCCATTATGAACACTCGATATTTTGTCCCGTAGCATTGCTACTTTCGCTGTAAAACATTCATGGACCTTCGTTATCAAAGATCGCGGTTGCTACCCTTCTTCTTGCCCATGGTTTTCCCCTTCGAACGACGCGTTGCTGGATACATTCAGCGGCTGGACAACGCGTGCACGCGTTTCCAAGCGAGGAGCAAGATCGAAATAGTGTTCCGAAATTGTCCTGGATCGCGTAGTATTGGATCGGAGCAGTGGTTTCGATGCAAAAGCGATATTTATAGCGTGGCAACTGCCTCCGCGTGGACTTTCCGGCATCGTGTCGGGCCAACAAAAATATGTATACATATTCACGCGTCCCACGAATAAAAGCGTCTTCGGATTTCACGTGAATGTACATTTGTATCATTCACCTCCCCCGAATCCTATCTAACTACTGTCTTGCTGATAAAGTCAACTTCGATCGAAGCTTCTTCGAATACCAAACGGATGCGCGATGCAAGAGCACAGCGAACAAGGAGGAAACGTAATAGCAAATTCGGCAAACATGCTGTACAGCTTTGAATTATCACAATTTCAAAGTGTCCCAACTAATCTCGGAGCGATGTGCGATTTGCCAAGTGCAGTCTACCTTGTACCGTGAAACATAATAGGGACCGTTAGGCATGCAAGCGCATCGTACAGTTACACGCTTTTCTTCCAAATAGCGAAGCAAGAGCGTGCACGCATCTTTATTCTCGTCCACTCCTAATTGCGCGCAAAGACATGCATGTTCGATGTACCTGCGACAAGTAAGCTCTCTCCTCGCGAACCTCATCGAGATGCTCGTGCGGCAAATTGATGCTATCCGTCGGGGACGTAGGCCGACTGTATTCCTCCGCTGAAGGCGGTGGTACGGGACTCTTCGGCAATTCCGATGGTACTTTCGGCTGTTTGGTTCTACGATGGAACAGAAATGTTTTTAAGCCAGCAGCATCGAGGTGAAACGTGTCTCTTCAGCGAGAACTTCAACGACACTTTCGACAACCGCGTTCGGACACCGAGCAGAAGGCGGTTGTCGAGGTGGCGATAAAGTTTCGCGTTGCTGCGTGCTGCGAATTAGGCGCTGCGATTAGGGCAACGTAAAGTAACTAAAACGAAAGGGTCGAGTTGCATATGCGTTAACGATACTGCGTTACGTGGCAAAAGAAGTAGCGCGGTGTAGTAGGCGGTGAGGCGGTTCGAGCGCACAATAATAAGGGTGGAATCGCATTCTGACAGACTAGTAACCGCAGCCCCGCCGCCAATGTTCGACGGGATAAGTGGAGATGACGTGGTAATTGTTGCATTCGGCGTCTCAGACCTTTCGACCACGAGCCTTATAGATTCAGAGTTTTGAAGAAGATTCTGGGCGTCTACGTGTCTCACGTCTCGCGCGTCGTAATCGTCGATTTTCTTGATCACGTCACCCCTCTGGAGAGCCACGTTTTCCGACTGCAAGTACGAATTCCATCGTTAAGTTAGTCGCGACTTTTCAGTCTCAACCGTTCATGGGATTAGTCAGAAGTTCGCTATCGAGAAGAGACAGGGGATTAGGTCACACGTGACAAGGGAGGGGTACGATTATGATTTAACATGTATACATATAATACAATCTACAAGCTCTTATCGCGACGATGTTTCGCGTTTCGGATAGAGATCTGTTATTTGATATTGGTGCGCGCAAGCGAAAGCTGCTGTGCATTAAGAGAATAATCTCGCTACCCTGATGCACTGATACATATGTTACAAGTAATCGCGTGACTGCTCGGCGGCATCCCCTTTGCGGAAATGATGCGAAGAAGAAGAGGAACTCACGCGAGTGACGACGATCGGCGTACCCAAATCGGCACCTCCGGCTATACGTATCCCCCAAGGCTTGCCGGCGCTGGATCTCTTTAGTTTCACGATCACCGTTTGCTTCCTCGTCATGCTCTACTCCGTCTGTCACAACAACGTAATCGCGTGGTTATCACGGACACAGAGCAATTGCAGGAATCGGTGGATCGAGAGACGGAGGCGGGGTTGGATAGAGCACGAGAAGACCGGACGAGGGGAGAAGCTGCTCGACACCGAACGGCAGATCTTTTAGCTGCGAAATCGTGGTAACAAAAAAAAAAAAAGAAGAAGACTAAGACGGATTTTACGACGAGACGGTGCAATATCGAGGCGGTGCTTACTCCTCTTACAGGCAAACGAGAACTACTTGGCTGCACCGCTACTCGATTTTGACAGGCTTTACCACTGCGGGCTTAGTTACCCAACTACCGGGCCGCCGCTTCTGCTATTCTGGCCCCATTTCGAATTGGCATACCGTGTGTATTGTTCTGTCACGACCTGCACTCATTTCTCTGGCATTTGCAGCCTCCCGCCGCGAATCTCTGCTTCTCCATCCACGGGATCAATAATCTTGCGCGAAATTCAATATCGCCGGACAACACCGTCCCAGAGGAATCGTTATGTTGTTAAGCATTTTTTCGAAGAACGAGTAAAAAGAATAATGCGCACAATGGTAACATAGTCGAGTACTTGAATACTACACACGTCCACGCAAGAACGGGGTAACGTTGAGGGGACATCGAAAGTATACACAAGATTAAACACTGCAGGTAAATCATTTATTAATGCGTTCGTGAATTACAATTTTCTACAATGAAACCTGGCCCGCGTCGGAGTGTAGCGCCGTGAATCGTGAAAGGAGATACATAGAAAAAAAAATTGGAAGCTGATGATTAAAATCAATTCGTACTCACATAAGTTTCGTAAAAGTTGCCTATGGTAAATTTAAGGGACATCTTCGCTTCGCAAAACTCTTTCGATCGGCACTCCCTTTGAACGAATGACGTCTGCCAGGACTCGATAGCTTCCCACCCCTATGTAGTTTCGATCTAATTAGTTTGACTGCGCCGTGATTAATGAGACTAAATCAAGGGAGAAAGAGAAACAGTAGGAGAGAGTATCTAAAAGGGACCGAGAGGAAGAGAGTATACGTAAGTTTGACTTAAATTAGCAACCTATAGCGCGAAAGGTTAGTCAATCATAGTCTTAAGATTGTCCCGTTCTAGTGACTCATTTATCTCGATTTACATGATCCTAAGAAAGTACGTACATATGTATCTATAATGGCTGATGCGAGAATTGGCAATAATAGTAATCCATTAACCACCTGCCTAAAATACGTATTAAAAAGGACAGCCGTGTTACCCTTAATATTTACTGGCAATACTTTGCATCACGAATATTCTTCGCTGATCGCTCTACTAATTACCATCCGGCGAATCTCACTGGTACCAGCACCTATCTCGTACAATTTAGCGTCTCTTAAAAGTCTTCCGGTAGGATACTCATTTATATAGCCGTTCCCGCCTGAAAAATAGTGTATGTATAAAACATTAGAGCAATCTCATAATTATACGTAATTTACCGAGAATCTGAATTGCATTTAACGCTGCATTTGTGGCAGACTCGGCTGTGTAAAGTATCACCGCGGCACAATCTTTCCGATTTACGTGTCCCGCATCGCAAGCCCTGGCTACAGAGTACAAGTAACTTCTGCACGCATTCAAGCTCGTGTACATATTCGCTATTTTCTCCTGAAATTTTAATACAAGTTTAAATGCACTTATTAGATGTTTGGAGAACGCCAGGTCCGCGAAAGCTAGTTTGTATACCTGTATCATTTGAAATTCTGCTATCCGCTTCCCAAACTGCTGTCTCGTGTGTGCATAATCAAACGCCACGTCGCAGCAAGCCTGTAGAATTCTAACGTATAACATAGTCAAATACATGGCTTTAAACAATTTGATACACCGTCTACTAGAACGAAGAACTGGAATCTTACCCTAAGGGACCCGCCGCTAGCACAAGTCGTTCCAGATCTAGTCCGCTGAACAGCACGTATACCCCTTTGTTCACTTGACCAAGCACGTTCGCAACTGCTTTTTAACAATTAATTAATATGAAAAGAACAATCAGACTACAAATGATTAAACACAAATTACCTGGAACTTTGCAATCTTCGAACACAAGTTCTGCAGTGTTCGACCCTCGCATGCCTAGCTTATCTAATTTTTGAGCGGTGCTGAAACCCTCGAAATCTCGTTCCACGATAAACGCGGTAATACCATGCTGCGCTTTGGTCGCATTTGGATCCGTTCTTGCATAAACGACGAGAATGTCAGCATCGGGGCCATTCGTGATCCAAAATTTGTTCCCGTTCAAAATGTAATAATCGCCCCTCTTTTCGGCGCGCAACTTCATTGAGACTACATCGGAACCGGAAGTGGTCTCCGACATGGCGAGCGCCCCAACGTGTTCTCCGGTACATAGCTGTAAAAAAATCTTGTTACATGCGCTCGCGTTAAAAAATAATATGCGTCGAGTTTGCACAAATGCCTTACCTTCGGTAAATATTTGCACTTCTGTTCTTCCGTGCCGTTCTTATGAATTTGATTAACGCATAAATTCGAATGCGCGCCGTAGCTAAGTCCGATGGCCGCTGACGCTCTACTTAATTCTTCTAAAATAATGATATGATCTAAATACGTACCGCCTGTACCACCGTACTCGGCTTTTGCCGTTATTCCTAATAGACCTAAGTTCCCAAGTTGCTTCCAAAATCCCTGAAAACATATTTCGGGATAAATTTCGAAGCATTAGATTCGGTGCATCTTACACGAACTTCAATGTCTTTTTGTTACTTACGCGAAGTTCTTCGAAGTTATTCTTCTTATCGATTTCTGCGGCTTTTGGAGCGAGTTCCTTTTGTGCAAAGTTGAAGATCAATTGCCGTAACTGTACAATAAATAACTTGGTTGCAATAACGTCTGCATGTAGTTACGAGTAATATTAATAGTTGAAGGTACAGGTGGCGATCTTTCATTATAAAAAGATCCGTCGATTATTAAAAGTAATTTGTAGGAGACATAAGATTTTTAGTCTTTACATAAGGTACAAATAACAAGCAAATCTAATACGGTATCACTAACCTCTCTTTGTTGATCATTTAGTCCGAAAATGTTATCATCTATCTTGTAATATTGCGAGGAATGCCTTATATTCAACTTGCTGCTGGACTGCAAGAGCTTCGGTAAGCATGATCCAGTGAGCTTCTGAATACGAAACATATTTGTAAAGCTTCAATAATTGCTATAGTTGCAATATATATAGATATGTATGTTTAATACACAGTATTAACAGTAAATATGATAATTATCTTCAACTGGACTGTGTAAAGTTGCGAAACATACACATTAAAAAAACTTATACTGTCTGCGCGCGACGCGCAAATGAAGTCAACTCTTTATTGTGCTTCTCTTATATAAATATGTAAAGATAAAAAATTAACAATAAATAGGACAAATAATATTAATCAGTATAAGATAGATGATATCCAATCGATTAATAACCCGTAAAGTCTATACGAAATATATTTCTGTAACGAGCAATGCGCACAACACAATCGCTGCGCGGAGCGTGCACAGGTTGTATCACACGTGCGTATGCATACACAATAATGCCCACGTGTAGATTGTCATATGCGTAACATTATGTATTGTAACCGGAGAATTGGTGTATATCCTTTTCTCTTCTATTCACCTTGATAATCATTCATGATTTCTATAAGTTCACATCGTTTTAGGCTGCAAGGTTACAACGAAAATAATTCGATGGAGAACGGTTGAAGGATGCAGTAGCGAATTTAATTGCTAATCACTTGTTCTACTTGCTCTTACACTGTATTTCTGTACTGTTTTTCGAATACAAAAATGGGTGAGATGAAAGTTGATACCCGTGATAGTGTAAAATCGGAGCAAAAATATAAGAAAGTAGTGAAGCATATTCAGGTATGGTAGAGGTTAGGATACTTCGATCCAGTCTTTTTCTTGCAATGCAATTAGAAAATCGCTGATTTTACAGGATAAATGGAAACTTGTACCTGCGTTTCTCGAGGTAAGGGGTCTTGTCAAGCAGCATATCGACTCCTTCAATTATTTCATAAATATAGGAATAAAGAAAATTGTAAAAGCAAATGAGAGGGTGCTTAGCGATGCCGATCCTCTGTTTTATGTCAGGTATATACAGATATTTCAAGTGGCAATGTATTCTCTTACGCCTTTGTTATATGATATACCGTTTTTATAGGTACTTGGACGTTAACGTTGGCTATCCCGATATCGAGGAAGGCTTCAACGTGACACGTTCAACTACTCCTCACGAATGTCGTCTAAGGGATTTAGATTATTCAGCTCCGATTACGGTTGATATAGAATATATAAGGGGTCATCAGGCGATAATCAGAAACAACTTATTAATCGGAAGGTACAAATTTTAACAAGGGAATACCAAATAATAGTGGTTGATATGTGCTGAATTATTTAATATTCTACAGGATGCCGATTATGCTGAGAAGTTCAAATTGTGTATTACACGGTAAAAGCAATTTTGAATTGGCAAAAATCAATGAATGTCCACACGACCCTGGTGGTTATTTTATAATAGGTGGACAAGAAAAAGTAATTCTAATACAAGAGCAAATGCATAGAAATAGAATTATCGTTGAGGAAGATGGCAAGGGATGTCTCATTGCGTCTTGTAACAGTTTTACTCATGATAGAAAAACCAGGACTGTTATAGTAGCCAAAGGAGGAAAATATTATTTAAGACATAACATTTTTCAAGATGTAAGGATTATTATATGTTAATTTCAATAAGTTATAATATAATATGTATGTTGCTAGGATATACCTGTGGTAGTAGCGTTTAAAGCAATGGGAATAGTGAGTGATCAAGAAGTTATACAGTTTATTGGTACAGAAGAGGACTTTGTTACAAAATTTCATGCTAGTTTAGAGGAGTGTCACGTTTTAAATATATTTGGCCAAAATCAAGCATTGAGGTAATTCATTTGGATGAAGAGTTGCTAATACACCAGACATTAATCTCGCCTGTGGTTTTAGATTTCTCGCTAACAAAAGAAAACAGAAAAGACACCCTGGTTTAAAACAGAGCATCACCAAGGAAATGAAGGATGCATTAATATCCAATGTTTTATCTCATGTTCCTGTTAGTAATTCAAAATTGCACGAACCGTAAAAAGATATTTAAAGTTATTGTTAACGTATCCAATATTGCAGGTTGTAGATTTCAATTTTAAAGCGAGAGCAGTCTATATGGCTTTAATGATTCGTAGAATTATTAAAGCGCAATGCGATCCAAGGCTTATAGACGATAGAGACTATTATGGTAATAAACGACTCGAACTGGCTGGATCTTTGCTAGCTTTGATGTTCGAAGATTTATTTAAAAGGTTCAACTGGGAGGTAATATAACGCCTGATACTATCAGTCGGTTTTCGTAGCTATCTACAGCTATAAGAATGATTATTCTTACCTTCGTGTTTATAGTTAAAGCAAATCGCCGACAAGAATATACCAAAAATTAAAGCTGCACAGTTTGACATTGTAAAACATATGAGGCAAGATCTAATTACTAATGGACTCGCCTTCGCCATATCATCCGTGAGTTTACAACAAATTTTTGTTGTCTTCATTGTATACATATTACTTCTTAATCTAGGGTAACTGGACCATTAAACGATTTAGAATGGAACGTCACGGGGTCACGCAAGTCTTATCTAGACTTTCGTATATTTCGGCTCTTGGCATGATGACACGAGTGAATTCACAGTTTGAGAAAACTAGGAAAGTGTCTGGACCTCGATCGCTGCAGCCATCGCAATGGGGAATGCTGTGTCCTAGTGACACTCCTGAAGGAGAAGTTAATATTACTTCTACAATTGTCGTTCAACTAAGGCTATTAATCACGAGATTCAGTATTGTGCTTACGAAAATTATTACAGGGTTGTGGCTTAGTGAAAAATTTAGCCCTCATGACTCATATTACTACAACAGTTGAGGACGATCAACTCGCTAGGCTCGCCTATAACATGGGAGTAGTAAATATTAGCATACTTGGTGGTGAGGAAATACATGAAAAAAATTTTTACATAGTCTTCCTAAATGGTAACATTCTGGGTGTAATAAAAAATTATCAAAGACTGGTAAAAATGTTCAGGATGCTACGGAGAACGGGCCGTATCAATGCTTTTGTTTCTGTATCTATACAACATCGGCACAGGTAATACATATATACTTGGAAATTTTACCGATGCAAAGCAATGCTGTTTTTGTAATTGCAAATTTGCTTGTAGATGCGTTCACATTAGTTCTGATGACGGACGATTATGTAGACCATATATCATTGTACAAAATGGTCAACCTGTTTTGAACCAGGAGCACATACGGTCACTCGAGCGAGGAATACGAAAGTTCGAAGACTTTTTACGAGAAGGTTTAGTCGAATACCTGGATGTAAATGAAGAAAACGACAGTTCCATTGCGTGTGACGAGTCGCGCATTAATGAGAAGACAACACATTTGGAGATTGAGCCATTTACGTTACTTGGTGTTTGCGCCGGACTGGTACCCTATCCACACCACAATCAAAGTCCAAGGAATACTTATCAATGCGCTATGGGAAAACAAGCAATGGGTGCTATCGGTTATAATCAACAGAATCGCATAGATTCGCTGATGTATAATTTAGTTTATACTCAAGTACCCATGGTTAAATCTAAAACAATAGAGCTGGTCAATTTTGATAAACTACCAGCTGGCCAAAATGCAACAGTGGCTGTTATGTCTTACAGTGGTTACGATATCGAGGATGCTCTTGTTTTGAACAAGGCTTCGATCGATAGAGGATTCGGAAGATGTATTATATATCGGAACGCAAAATGTACATTAAAGAGATACGCTAATCAGACGTATGATAGGATAATGGGTCCACTGATCGATACGAACACAAAGAAGCCAGTCTGGAAGCACGATATAATTGATACAGATGGAATTGTCGCACCCGGCGAGATGGTGGAAAACAGAAAGGTCTTAATTAGAATTTATCAAGTGAAATTAGGAAAGAGGTGAATGAAATTTATTTGAATAGCTACTCAAATCGTACGTTTCCTGTCTCTTACAGGTAATGGTAAATAAGTCGTCGCCTGTCGCACATTTTGGTCCAGTGAATTCTGGTAATGTTCAAACACAGCCCGAATACAAAGATATTCCACTTGCTTACAAGGCCCCTGTGCCCGCTTATATCGACAAAGTCATGATATCGAGTAATGCGGATGATGCATTTTTGATCAAATTATCGTTGCGACAAACTCGTAGACCCGAGATAGGCGACAAATTTAGTAGCCGACATGGACAAAAGGGTGTAACAGGTACGAGTTATAACTCCCTTTTTCTTTGATGCTGTGAACATATTTTATTGATCCTTGTGTTTTATGTACAGGATTGATTGTAGAGCAAGTCGATATGCCTTTTAACGATTACGGTATATGTCCAGACATAATTATGAATCCACACGGTTTTCCCTCCCGTATGACGGTCGGCAAATTAATAGAACTACTTGCTGGTAAAGCTGGTCTCATGAAAGGGGAACTTCACTATGGCACAGGTACATAAACAATAAATTGTTTCCCATTCATTTTGATTGTTATGTCATAATTCACGGTAGTAATTTTTATCCAGCATTCGGAGGAACCAAAATTGAGGATGTTTGCCAAGAGTTAAAAAAGCATGGCTTCAATTACTTAGGCAAAGATTTCTTTTATTCGGGTATCACGGGAGAGCCATTGCAAGCATATATTTATTCTGGCCCGGTAAGTCGTCAATATCTTAATTTTGAATATCTCTATATGTATAACTCGGCTATATGCATACGATTTAAAACATAGGTCTATTACCAAAAATTAAAACACATGGTGCAAGACAAAATGCATGCTCGTGCTCGAGGTCCAAGGGCTGTATTGACACGTCAACCAACTGAAGGTCGTGCCAGAGAAGGAGGTTTACGATTAGGTGAGATGGAACGGGATTGTTTAATCGGATATGGTGCTAGTATGATGTTGGTGGAGAGACTTATGGTATCCAGCGACGCGTTCGAGGTGGACGTATGCAACAAATGCGGTTTGTTAGCGTACAGTGGATGGTGTCACAGTTGCCGTTCCAGCACGTGCGTTTCTACGATCGCCATGCCGTACGCTTGTAAATTACTTTTCCAAGAACTACAGTCTATGAATATCGTACCCCGTTTGACATTAAGAAATTATTGCGAATAATATTGTAATACTCTGCAAGAAATGAATACCAACGCGTTCGATCACTTCATTCTCTTTTTATTTTGTTTTCTGATACATAGGAAAGTACCATTAAAGGTAATTGGTTTAAAACCAATCTCGCAAATAAGGATAATATTATCTTTCGGTTATAACAAAGTCAACAAATTATTTTTGCATTGACAAAACATTATTAACTATCTATGCATTATATGTACATTATACATTCATATTCTTTTGATAGAGGTATTCATTTACATAAGGGGCTCGGAAAACAGACGAATTTCTGGATTTTCAATGTAATTCTTGCTCTGTATTAAACGTAGTTCGATTCTTTGTGCGTGCTGGGATTCTTTATCATGGCAACCTGCTGAATATTTAAGATGCAATTACATTCCTTCATACCTTTACTTGAGATAACGATTTAATCTAAATACCTTGAAAATATTCGTAGGTATTGAGTAAAACACTATGCATAGAATTCACAGTCTTCTCTATGGCAATTTTTATATCGTCCTGCAAATATGTGTGTGCTAAAAATAAAGCTGCAAACAGATCTCCGCTTCCTGTGAAACTTGTTGGTATCTTTGGAATGTCTATTTTTATTAATTTATTGCCTGAAATTGAACGAATCAAAATATTATTAGCTGCTTTACATTTCCTTTCAATGTAATCTTTATCACTTCGGTACCTTCGTTTTTACTAAATATTGCTGTTAATTTGCTATCAATTTCTATTGATGAGACAGCTACCATTTGGGGGCCAATTTTGTGTAACTGCTTTACTGCAGCTTGTACATCCTGTGTTGTATTAATCTTCATGTCGCTTAATAGTCTGAAAGAATCAAGAAGACACTATTTGCATAAGTAATTTGGAGAGATGTTGCAACTTACTCCAATTCAAATTGATTTGGAATAACTATATCCGCTAGTGGTACTATTTCCTTTTTATAAATATCCTTCAATGCCTCTGGAACGTACATTTTTCCATTGTCTCCCATAACAGGATCGCAAACTCGGATTAAAAAATTGATTATTAATAGAAGTTCTCATTATTATTATTATGATTATTACTATTAATGTGTTAATTACCTACCATATATAAGATTAGGATTACGACTCTTTAACATATGTACCACTTCTGCCACTTTCTTCAAAAATGAAGCAGAACCAACGTATCCAGTGAGTAAATGAGTGTAATTGCACAAATTATTTTCCATTAAACCATTTACTAAGTCCTCTGAAAAAATAATTGTGGATAATTCGTTCAGGTTTAGAAATGCAATTGCATCTTATCTTACCTAAATCCTTATCATTCAGAATCTGTCCTTTAACGACTTTATATCCGGTATGATTAGAAAGTTGCACAGAATTAATTCCGTCTACTTCAAAGCCCAACAGCTAAACAGAATCAATCATTATGTTGCATTTTTTTTTGTATGTGATTTTATACATTATGCTTTCATGATTCGTATGAGTGTATTAAAGTAATGCGCAATTGTCTCAACGTGATAAGATGTTATCAGTGGCTTCGATGTTCATGATCGTACACAAGAATATGTTTAATTTTACAATGTGAACCCATTGTTCACCTGTAGAGGAAATGTTGCACTTTTATTCCCAACGTAACCGCACACTACGTGACTTTGTATTGAAAAAATTCGCGGTGATTTTTTGGGGCACATGTCGATCAGCTGTTGTGCAAACTATATGCAGAACGTATAGATATATGCTACTGCAAACTGGAACAGAATGGAACAAGCCTGGATGTGACTTTATCATTGATAATTCTCCCCCACTATTTGGCGCACGTGCGGGAACTAATGTCAACACCAGTCAATACGTGTAATGTGTTTTATACAAAATGATCAGTCGTTCTAAATATAATAAAATATTTACAAGCATCTCTAGATCATTCGTGATTTACAATTAATTTATTCTGGAGAACTGATGCAGTTATTGTACAGAGCTATAGAGTTTTATGAATCGCATTGAGGTTAGAAACAACGAAACGACATTATAACATATTAATCATGAAAGACGAAAAGCAAAATCCTAATGGCTTTAAAAGTAAGTATTGATTGCCTTATTATTAAAACCACTTATCAACTTATTCTCATGATTCCGTCTTTGTTTAACTATCATATTTTTAGCTGTATGGATCCGATTCGATGACGAAACTACCGACAAGCATCAACTATTTTTCAAAGAGCATTCTGTTAGAAATCAGTCGGCTGAGCATCCAAGAGGAAGAACATTATTTTTATTGAATGTTCCTCCTTACGCGACAACTCAAACATTGCAAAGAGCGCTCAGCAGGCTATGCGGAACCGTGGCAAATGTTAGTTTTACATCTGACAAAGGATTCAAAACAGCGTATGTAGTTTTTGAAAAAGAATCCACTTTAGAGCAGGCATTAGAACTTCCCAATGAATATGTAATAACGTTAAATACCAAGGATAATGTATGTTTAACGGGAATAGCAAGTGAGTTGTTTTAACATTTATTTAAATGCATCATTTTATTGAATATTTTTTGACGCGTTTTAATTATCTGTATAGAATGGTGTAAGGAATATAATCGAACGGTATGTGATGAGAAAAAAATGAAGCAAGAAATTGAAACATACATGCTAGGCTACGACAAAAGGATCACCGATAAAATAGCTAGAGAGAAAGCAGCAGATGACAAAGCGGCAGAGAACGACGGTTGGATAACTGTAACTGGTCAAAAGAAGAGGGGTCAATTTGCTCTATCTAGAAAAGAGTCTACTATTAACAAAGTGCAGCACAGAGAGCAGCAGAAAAATAAGAAGAAGCAATTACTTAATTTCTATACTTTCCAAATTCGGGAGAGTAAAAAACAGAGTAAGTTACATTTCGTAGTTCTTTTTCTTTTAGTTTATACATAGAATTTGTATACTTAGAACTATTTTATATTTTCCTTTACAGATTTGGCTGAGTTGAGGAAGAAATTTGAATTAGATAAACAGAGATTGCAAGAACTAAAGTCTAAGAGGACGTTTAAGCCATTCTAGCTCGACATTTGTACAAAAATGCAGGAATTCAGTGGTAGGTATGTATCTGCAAGCTAAACTTAGTATTTAAGCCATTCTAAGTTTTCTTGTTTGCAATTAATTAAATTAGATTCAATGCCACCTCTTTCATCTATAATCCATTACAGCCAATGTTAATAGTACATTGAAATTAATAGTAAAGTTGAATTCTCCTACATGTTATGAATTGTTATTTATATATTTCTTTTTGTGTGCAGGTGTTCCAGACGAGGATGAGCCAAGCATGAAATGGTCAGCAGAAAAATGAGGAAGAAAGAAGAATTTTGCATCCTTTTTACACTACTTTTATTGTTACTACATTTTATATCAATA
The DNA here is from genome assembly GCA_023838395.1 of Holcopasites calliopsidis. NCBI lineage: Eukaryota > Metazoa > Arthropoda > Insecta > Hymenoptera > Apidae > Holcopasites > Holcopasites calliopsidis. Next base: position 2,466,162 of record JALHAQ010000011.1, read on the forward strand.
TTCAAAGAAGTCTTAGCTACAAAATGTATTATAAATTTGTATTGTTACTTGTACATTATTCAATAACTTTAATAAACTTCCAATAATAAGAAATTCTCTTGCATTCTTTATTTCATGACCTGTCCAAAATGGTCCTGCTCACGAATAATTTAAGTTAGAGATAAGTGCTGAGAAATGACGCCAAAGTTCAGAGATCTCTGATAGTATTGGAGTCCCCGGAATTTCCTGGAAAATTACGTCAAATTCCAAGAATTAGCGAAATAGAATATTGGGCGATTTCGAGTGACAATAGTTCTGTAAAATTGTGTTTCATATTACATTGTGATACATTTTGGCAATTTCGAGCAAGAGATGTTTCGTGAAAACAGGTTTTGGAATGTTTGGTGATGACGTCACAGACATGAACTCCGGATACCTCCTCGCATATCATATTCTCCTAATACATTTTGCCAATTTCGAGCAAGAGGAATCTCGGAAAACTCAGCGTTGGAACTACTCGACTGCGTTCCCAAAATGTCAATTTTAATAATTTCGGCCGAATTCAAACGATTGATGGTGCCACGTGTATACTCTTGTCAAACCTGATTTTACAAAACACCTCTTGCTCGAAATCGACAAAATGTATCAGGAGAACATGATATGCGAGGAGGTATCCGGAGTTCATGTCTGTGACGTCATCACCAAAACACTCCAAAACCTGTTTTCACGAAACATCTCTTGCTCGAAATCGCCAATTTGTATCAGGAGAACATGATATGCGAGGAGGTCTTTCATTTCACCGATTCCTAGAATGTGACGTCATTTCCAAGAATTTCCCAGAACCTGCTTTTACGGAATCCCCTTTGCTCGAAATCGCCAATTTGTATAAGGAAAACATGATATGCGAGATAACCGGAGTTCATGATTGATGACGTTAGAATCAAAACATTTCCAGAACTTGCTTTTATAAAATCTCTCGTGTTCGAAATCGACCAAATGTACCAGAACATAATATGCGAGGAAGTATTTCTCGAAACATAATTTTACAGAATTCCTCTTGTTCGAAATCGCCAAATATTTTATTTCACTAATTCTTGGAATTTGACATCATTTTCCAGCACTTATCTCTAACTTAATTATTATAAGTGGACAGGTGTTAAAAGAATGAAACCAGTTGCGTTCCTTTTGTGAGGATTTATTCAAAAATTGCAATTATTTACAAATTACAAAAATGATAATATTTAAACTTAAAAGCTATTGCTTATAGATTATTCTTATAAATTAATTTACAATACATCTTATAATTAAGTAATAATGGAAATTACAATAATAATAGTAGCATGAATTTACATATGCTACAAGATTGTTTTAGAAACTAAAAACTATTACTTATTAACTATTCTTAACACCCATATAAATTTTTAAGATGAATAGAAGTAATTATATTTATATACATACATTAAATAACGTAATTAATATAAGTGTAATTTAATAAAATAGCGCTATGCTGCTGTTACTCTACCATACTTATACATTATCGATATATCACACACTGTTACTGCTGTTCGAGGAAGCACAGCCTACAGCTCGCAACTCCGCTTGTGCTCTTGGGAGACAGAATCGTTGATCGAACCAAAACGCTATTGGGAGAAGAGCTAGCAAGACTGCTGGGGGCAGATGGAAATGCTGCTCGGGGAGACAGAATGGTTGCTTAAAGGAGCAGCTCACTGTGCATACCTGCATTAAACAATAAGTAATTTATTATTCACAAATATACAGTTTTAAATGAATGGGAGAAACCTTAAACAAACAGCCGACGGCTCAACACAAATGGACACGGTATCCGCTGGACAGTAGTTAATATTTGAGTTATATTTATAAATTGGTTTACAATACATTTCATACTTTAAATTGATACAAATTTTATAATTAATAATTAAAGAATTGTTGCAATTAAAACCAGAATTTCTACAGCTGTTGTAACGTGGTACGGTCCAGCGAATAATCCATAATACAAGACAGAAAGTATCAAAACTGGTCGAATACACGATGGAGGTTACGTTTATGTCACAGAAGATTTTCTAAATGTATCGTCCTTCACCTTTAATATTACATCACTTAACACCTTTGTGAATTCACAAAGAACAAATTCCAGTAGATATTTTTAAAGGACAAGCACTAAATTATAAAAGCATTTTAATTGTTACGATACGGGGCTAAATACCTGCGTTACATGGACGACGCCATCTTGAATTTAGTGGTGGAGAACTATCGATGGTACAATCGTTAATTATCGATAGTCACCGCTATTAAAAACCATTGATACTTTATTTTCATTATCGATATTTATAGCTATTGTATGTTATTAGCGCGCATTAAATAATAAATACTTGCATAAATGTATTTTTATCGCTATCAATAACTATCGATTGGTCCAACTATGGAGAACTATCGATAGTACTGGTGGGGAAATATCAACAGTACTGGTGGAGAAATATCGGTAGTACTGGTGTAGAAATATCGATAGTTTCCCCCAGTTGGATTACCGGCCATCGATAGTTATCGATAGTGATGAACATGCATTTATATCGTATATACAATATTTTATTATCATGTTACGTTTACATATGATTTGGGAGCATGTACAGGAGATGTTTGCACGTTTTTAACGACTATACAAACTTTGTTGCAATAGCTAATAACTTTGTATAATCTGCGCCTTTGCTATGCGTCTTTTCTTTCATTATCGTTCTGAGAATATGAGGAATCGGAACATGAATTCTAGTACCTAGAGGAGTCCCACTGTCGTCTATTAGAACAATGTTATTACTGTCGAATCTTGGAACCTTTGAATTCTGTCGCTGCTTCAGACCAACCAGAATTCCTTTCTTTTTCTCACCTTTTATGGCAACCATCACTTTGTCCCCTAAGTTTTTACCAAACAAGCATTAGAAAATCTGCCAATAAACTGTACCTGTAATTAACTTACCTATATAACCAACTCCCTTTTTATTGTAAATGTGGATACAACGCGGTGGCTTTCCTTCTAACATTGCTTTCTTCCCAATTTCGCTGTTATCCACAACCCTTAGTCTTGTCAATTTTATTATTTGGTTACACATTGCAGATGTTGAAACATTTCTGGATAAAACGTTGAATGCCATAATACCACGTATAGACATTATTGCTGCGTTCTCTACGAAAAGCACGACATAATGTTAACGTTAAGGATCACAACGACTACCGTTCCGAACATTCTATTTAATAGCCGTAAAATGTGTATTTGCATTACTTAACGCGCTATCAAACACAAAAAGGAAATAAACGTACGTACAATCTGATCAATTACTCGTTTAACGATACATGTCCAGCTTACCGAAGTGTAAACGAAGCCACTGCAAGTAATTGAAAAATCCCTTGCATCCACTTGAAGAATGGTTAGGCAAATGAAAACATTGGAACATAACCTACATAGTCTTTTAATCAGGGAACACGTTTTCGTCAGCTAGAATGAATAAAATTCAACGCTGCCGAACAACTATTCAACGATTATGCCTTCCTTACGCGTCTCAAACGAACTTATTCTTTGTACGAAACTATTGGGCAGAGAAAAATCCAAGCAAAGACGTTGTAAATGAAAAGGTGCCAGATAGCACAAAAATTAACGTTGGCCAGGCGCACAAGTCGTTCAACAACCTTAATAAGACTAAAGACGATTCAGTAAATCCTGGACATCATACTTTTACCTCATTGTTACGCCACTCCAAATTTATCGATGTAAGTATCACATATTTCTTTATATCTTTTAATATTATCCATGCTTTGTGTAGAATGTGAAAAATTTCAATCCTTGTTACATATGTGTACGGTTCCTTAAATTTTAGCTGGGAGATCCGGAAGGAAAAGTGGTGGTCGGAGAAATTTTTCACACTGTTAACGATGATTTATATATCGATTTTGGATGGAAATTCCATTGCGTGTGCCCAAGACCTAAAAAGGATCCTACGTAAGATGCAAATCAGATTGATGTCCTAAATGATAATGACATGCTATTAATTTTTCAGCATGTACGTCAGGGGTTCAAAAGTTAAATTGAGAATAAAGGATTTAGAATTGTCGACAAGGTTTTTAGGGGCATCGACCGATTTAACAATTTTGGAAGCCGACTGCATTCTTCTAGGCTTGCTAGACTCGCCAGTGAAAGTAGTCTAAGAGAGTAACTATGGCCCCTATTTACCATATAATACATATATCTCTCAACTAAGCGTGTCTTCTTTCTCTATTTGCTTTACGTTCCACTCATATTAGATGCAAGACATAGAACAAGGAGAATTCGTGTTACCATATTTTATGTACATAGAAAAGACAATTAAATGCGAATCTAAAAACATGTCATGCTTTATCATTCTTTCCCTTTGGTATGATATATGAAAGGATGTGGATCGAATGTTTAAAATATTAAAGATTGCTGTTTTCCATGCAAATCTTGGAAGAACGTGGATAGAAAGGCCCATTAGCTCAGTTGGTTAGAGCGTCGTGCTAATAACGCGAAGGTCGCGGGTTCGATCCCCCCATGGGCCAATTTCTTTTTTACTTTTGAAATACTGAAGTATTTAAACTAAACGATGATAGTGTAAGGTAATGAAAATATGTACCGATTTTTGTTGAAAATGTTGCTTGAAAATGCTACTATTTACAAAATATGAGCGTATTATGCTGCTATCTTATCTGGCGACATAATAATACATGCACAAAAAAATATGTGCCTCTGTATAACCTTTCCCCAAAGGTTAGTGATTGTTCATAATCGTATATATTATGTATACGAGCTGCCTTTCGGTTAAACATGTAACACAGGCCAAAGAAACGATAATCAAAAGTCGGAAACTATAAAAACGCTTGCCAAAATTGCAATTCAATCTGAGTGGAGAACATGTATTGTCTGAGGAAAGTAAAATCACAGATCGCACAGTAAGTGAAACGTGAAAAATTTTCGTTTAAGATATTTCTGCAAGATTAACCATTTAACACATACCTATTACTATTTGTTAGATGCAGTGCGTTAATTATACGCACAGGATACTTACATGTCTCAGAAACTGCAGCTGCCAGATTTAATAAAGTAAGGATTAATTTTTCACTTACAGATTTGTTAATGTTACCCAAAGTTTTAAGCGATGTGCTTTTAATAATTTCATTTTAGATTCTTATCGCAAACAGGGGTGAGATTGCGTGCCGCATCATTAGAACCACCAAGAAATTGGGAATAAGAACCGTAGCTGTGTACAGCGAGGTAGACAGAAACTCTATGCATGTAGAACAAGCAGACGAAGCATATTGTATCGGACCCGCTCCATCCTCTCAGAGCTATTTGAGGCAAGACAAAATAGTCTCTGTAGCAAAAAAGTCAAAGTGCCAAGCGATACACCCCGGTTATGGGTTTCTTTCAGAAAATGGGGAGTTCGCTGAGCTCTGCCAGAAGGAAAATATCACGTTTATCGGGCCGCCGGCAAAAGCGATTAAAGATATGGGAATTAAAAGCACATCTAAGAGTATAATGACAGAGGCAGGCGTTCCGGTTATAGAAGGTGAGGACCTGCTTGTTAGAATATGGTTAGTACAGTATATAAAAGTATATTTTTGAGACTTAATATTGCATGCTCGTGCAAAGCTAGGATATCACGGCAATGATCAGTCGGATGAAGCTTTGTTACTGGAAGCTAGGAACATTGGCTTTCCATTAATGATAAAGGCTGTACGCGGTGGTGGTGGGAAAGGGATGAGAATAGCATCGACAGAATCGGAATTCACTGAGGCCCTAGAAGCCGCAAGAACAGAATCCCAGAAGGCTTTCGGCGACTCAGCTGTTCTACTCGAACGATATATCACTGACCCAAGACACGTCGAGGTACAAATCTTTGGGGATGAACATGGAAATGTTGTTCACATGTTCGAAAGGGATTGTTCCGTTCAGAGGAGACATCAGAAGATTATCGAAGAAGCTCCGGCTGTGCGTATGATCATTTGATTTTGTAGTAAAGGTTGGATGAGACAAGTACGATTAAACATCAGAAAAGTTCTTGTTATCCAGCAATCGTGATATTTCGCAGCCTGGCATTTCTGCAGATTTACGGGCAGACCTAGGTGCAACAGCAGTCCGTGCAGCAAAGGCTGTAGGATATGTTGGAGCCGGTACAGTCGAATTTATCGTAGACTGCGACAGAAACAGTTATTACTTCATGGAAATGAACACGCGACTTCAGGTGGAACACCCTATTACCGAGGCAATTACAGGACTGGATTTAGTTGAGTGGCAATTACGAGTAGCAGCTGGGGAGGTGCTTCCACTAAAACAATCAGAAATTAATTATCGGGGACACGCCTTTGAAGCAAGAATTTACGCGGAGGTGATTACACTTTATTATTTAACGCGTTCCTCGTACCATAAACGAGACTTTCTTTCTTCCTCCTGTACGATTTGACTGATCATTCCCATAAATGGTAGAATCCAAGGGAGAATTTCCTACCAGGAGCAGGAACACTGTCGTACATCAGATTTCCGGAAGTCGCAAATAAAACGATCAGAGTGGAAACGGGTGTCCGTGAGAAGGACCAAGTGTCGGTCCATTATGATCCAATGATCGCGAAATTGATCGTCTGGGGAAGTGACAGAGGAGAGGCATTGGCCATACTGAGATCGACGTTGAACGACTATAATGTAAGTAAATCCGATGAAGGGTGATCCGTGCAAATCTTTTTAATAGAATTGTGATTTACTAACGACACTATCTGCACATACTTTCTAGATAGCAGGACTCGATACCAACATAGAGTTTATCAAAGACCTGTGTTCCCATCCGAATTTTCGGCTAGGTCAAGTGCACACCGGCTTCATCGAGGAACATTATCAAGAGTTACTTCCGAAATTAAGTGTGCCTAGCGAAATCGCAGCTCAGGCAGCCCTCGCCACGATACTTGACGAGGAGGCACGGTCGTTACGATTCTCCGTAACCACCAGCGATCCCTTCAGTCCCTTTGCAACAGAAACTGGCTTGAGATTGAACCATGTTTTAACGCGATCCCTTACCTTCGGTGCTTGTGGAGACGATGTCACAGTCGACGTGAAATATATTGAGCCCGAAGTCTACTCTATGAGAATCAATAGCATTGGACCGTGGAGAAGGGTAACCGGCACTCTGAAGAAAAAGGGGGACTCGTTGGAGTTGGCTACCGAAATCGACGAAATGATTACCAAGGCGAGAATAGTGAAAATCCATAATAAACTACATTTATTCACTAAGGCTAGTATTTCTTCCAGTCAATAGGAATATACTTTATCAATCATAGGTTAGAGTAGTTTTTGGAACGTTGCTGAATCAATAACTTGCGATTGTTTCGCTTTTTTATAGGACCGTGAATGGCAATTTGATATACCACCTCCTACGAAATTTCTCAACGATCCTAACAACGATCAAGTTACGAGGGAACCGTCGAAAGCTGTAAGTCCCATCCCAGGATCTGTGGAAAAGTTATTCGTTACGAAAGGGGACGTTGTAAAGATTGGCGATGCTTTGCTCGTGATTAACGCCATGAAAATGGAAGTATGTTCGTGTCAATTTCTATATTTTATCGTAAATTATAGAACGTGTGCCTGCTTTTCAAATTGAACTTCTTGGTTGCAGCATATCGTCCGAGCGTCTACTGATGGGGTGGTCGAAAATATACTATGTTCGATAGGCGATAACGTACCGAAGAATAAGATTCTCGTTAAGATAGCTGAATGTGAATCATAAGCATAATTCTAATAAATAAAATATATTTTTCCACTGTTGTCAAGCAATTTATTTCTGTCTTTTCACCTCATACTTGTGCTTACTTTTCGCGCTAAAAAATCGAAAACGAGGACTCTAATGAAGTGCTGCGCGCGCCTCTGCGTATGCGCAGTTGAGCACATTTTTATGGTGGCAAAAGGCGCGAAATGATGTCGCGCTGTTCGTTTCTCGAACAGATGTAACTGGATGTAACAAATTGCAAGAATGATAAATCGCCGTTTTTGCTATATGTCCGGTTGAGTCATTGAGAAAAGAAGGCAAGGGAAAAAAGGGAGAAGAAAATGACTAGCTTTATATCTCCGATGAAGTGTATTTCACCTAATGCAAGGTAAATCAGTAAGCTTTCAAAACGTGGAAAAAAGATTAAGAAAAGGTTAGGAAGTCTACTTCTAGCCGGATTCGTGTAACTACAATTATAACAAAGATATCTATTTACAGAGTTTTGACCCCTAAACCTCAAGTGGAACAAACGTTGGACATCAGGCAAGCACAACATAATGCAAGAAGTAGCATCACGTGGTTTTTCGTTAATACTTCTCTACTTGGCATCATCGTCTTTGACATGTAACGAATTTCTGTCTCCCGAACAGTCAACTGTTCACTTTATTTAAATCTGAGAAAAGCCTATATAATCTTAAAGCGTTATCCTATAGATTGTATGGAGGCGCAGCATACAAACCATTTTGCTGGGCCGAGTGGTGTTTGGCATCAATATTTGCATTAAACGCGCTGTATCATGTATCGAGATACGCATGGACAAGCCTTACTATAAGGCCCATCTCGTTGAGCCCCAAACAAAGACGTTTATTGGGCATATCGGATGAAGATCCTCTGTTTAAGGACCAAGCATCATCATCCCAGAAGTCATCGGAGCCAATAGTTCCTTTAAATTTGTCATGCATAAGTCTTTCTAGACGTATGAGCTCGCTTGGTTCTTCCGGATTGAGCGAATCTAGTATGGTCAGCTTTTATTATCTTCCTCCATGTATCACTGTTACTTGGAAACTTATGATTTTTTATTTTCAAGAGGACTTCTCAACGTCATGTCCATTCTTCAAGTATGGATCCAGTCCAACATCACAAAAATCAGCCACAAGCCCCAATGCATCCTTCAACAAATCCCTTAATGTTTCAACGAATGGTAATCTAACTAGTGACGATTTGATTCAAAGCGAAAAGGAACTACAAAACTACTTGGAGGAGACTCGTCAAAAGAAACACGTCCTATCTACGGATATCGATCAGCCGTCGAATTTACTTAGCTCGTTTTGGTCTCATCCTGCAATTAGAAATCCCGGAGAAGTTTCACCGTTATTAAGAAGATGCGCGTACCAGCTAGCACCTATTATCGGTAAATTTACATTTTCCAGTTACCGTCCGATCGAAATCCAATAACGTCAAGCGATTTCCTTTCCTTCAGATAAGTCAAAGACGACCAGCCCGGGAACGGAAGAGGGACATTCTCCTAGAGGCATGTACGGTGCACCAAATGTCTGGAGAAAATATAGAATCGATCCGGAAAAAGTAAACGAATGGACGGCCAATCTTCGTATGGCAAGTAAAACAGATAATTTGCAACGCGAGGTGAACGAGCGTAACGAAACAATCACGTAATTCTTTTCTATTCCAGTGGATAAGTAAAACAGTGGTCGAACGTGTAGCAGCCGAGATCGACAATGTTTCCTTGGCGTTGGTTCGTCATGGTCTGAGCGATTCTCAGCCTGGCTCCGTTGGATTGGATAGATTAAGGAAACTTGCACAAGCACCATTTTTAACATCTGCTATTCCCACTTTACCGACTTTGGTACCTTTCTTGGAGCTCTCGAACAATCAGGAGTATTTAGTAAAGAGGATCAAAGTTCTTGCAAAAGGGGGTTCCATGAGCGAGTTCAAGTGGAACGGTGGTGGGCCTCACAACGGCAAAGAATGGGATTCCAGTTTGCCGACCGACTCAGCGGTAATTTAAGAGTCCGTTCTACGCAATCTTGTGTAAGTCATGTGAAAATTGGTTATTTCTTTAAGATAATAATGCACTTGGTGTCGACGTACATGGACACACAACTGGAGGCTCCCTTGGATCAGCCTGACGCACGACCGTTCACATCGCGATACATGGCTAGATCGGGAATGGCTTTACCGCGTAGCAAGGGACCTATAATAGTTTGTCAATCTATAAATCCACCGCATTATTGCTTAGCACATTCTGGAGATTCACCGGTCAGCGAATACGAAGAAATACAACGCGTAAGCGAACTTTTCACTTTATCGCGAGCAATTGCCCTCGCCTTACTGTAGTTAATTATATCTTGCCTCTTTGGTTTTCAGGGTAGAAACAATTTGTTTCATACGCTGCTCTTGTTTCTGTATATCGTGAAGACCAGAGATAATGGTATGCTAGGCCGCGTTAACTTGGGAACATCGGGCATAAATGTTTTGTGGGTGATCGATGGTTGAACGTGCGATATTATGGGATAAGTGTATGCCTGGAACTTGTGATCGGCCAATATTTTCTTATTTCTGCCCCCAACTTTTCTATTTCGCTTCTTTATTAGTCGCACGATTCACTCATTTGTATTCGAAACGATGCTACTGTGGATTGGGCGTGGGGAACGCGAGCTGTTGGTCGCCAAATCGAGCAAAAAGCAACAATAATCTTTTCGATACTACGAATCTTCTATTCACAGTATTTACGTCTATATACAAATACAGAAATATATATCATAACATAGTAATGCGAAAGAGCACGTGTCTGATGATTTGTAAGTATTCGGTATCTTTTCCCATATATTTAGCGAGTTCCAATGCGTACTGATCGAAGGACCGTGTACGCATGCAAGATGCAAACCGCGGGATCCCTTCGAGAATGGAACGAGAATAGATGCCCGCACATAACGGATCGTACAAACATTTCTATTCCTACACGCGCTACGCCTATACCGTAGCTACGTTATCGAGCAACAAGTGCAATTACTTCTTGCGTTACTATTAACGCGATATCATTTTTATACACTTTTGCAATTTTTTATTTTTATACAATTCCACAACGCTCCCCGGCCCGCCACTGTTTTTATATTTATAGTCGAATGACCGAAAGGCATATTTCGTAAAAAAGTTATGCTGCACTTTCCATGCAATGTATAATACAATCTTTGGATTATGATTTTTATACGATTAAAATCAATATGTACATCACAGTCGTGTTTCAGAGTAAAATGATGGTTACCCATTCAACGCACTATTGAAAAGCAGTAGACCAAAAATGTTTAACCGACATATAATCATCGTATCTTCCCATTAGAGTATGCGTTTAGAATGAACCTAGTAAGCATTACGGTTGATATCACTGTGTTCGCGTTAATTCAAAGCGAGTGAAACGGACACAGCAGGACTCTTCTGCGTGATGTTTCATTTGTTGTGTATACATATGTGAGCGAGTGTGTGCATGCTACGTATACGTATTATATATGCACGTACAACCTCGTTACAACTATGTAAGTCTTGACAAATCATCGTATCGCCCGCATATCTATAACATATAGATATATTATAGCTGAAACAATCGCCGTGCAATCATGAAAAGCCATGCTTGCTTTCCCCATTTCTGCGGTTTATCATTTTCTCTAAGAAATTTATCCGAACACCATATTCCGTTACGGCAACAACGGATCGAATTGAAATACATATAAACAAAGATATACAACGTGTATAATACAATGCCGAGATCATCGTCTCTTCCACATTGGCGTTTCTCGTTTCGCGTGGTAGCGCGATCGCGTGCAACCATTTCAGTTCTGCGAGAAGAATTTGATAGACGGGTGCATGCATCGACTTAAGTCGTTGTAAATATCTTGGTTCCCTCCGGCAGTATGACTTCTTCACCGACATCGGCAAGAGTGACCGTAAGAGGAAGAATCAGCGGCATCAGTATCTCCTGGTGTTGCATGACCGCTTGCTGACCCGTGACTGTATCCGGTTGTCGATGAATGGTAATGGTTTTAATATTTTGTGCCTTAACTATTTGACCATGGCTAAGGGTGGCAGTCTGTTGCAACACTCGTTGCTGGTTCTGAGTCGGCTGTACCTGCGCGGTTAACGTCTGCGCCCGATTCTGATTCTGTATGAAATTCTGTTTGCATCTCTTGCTATGAGCGTATCGGCTCCCGTTATTGTTGAACCTCCTATCGCAGGTCGGGCAGGCGTAGGGTCGTTGGCCGGTATGAATGAAGACGTGCTCTTTCAGGGATTTCAGGCGTCGGAAGTTTTTCGGGCAATACTTGCAATGGTATTTCGCTTCGCCCGTGTGCGAAGTCAAGTGATTAGCGAGGGTGTCGGCACGGGCGAACGCCCGCGAACAGTACTGGCAAATGTACGGCCGCTCTTGAGTGTGCGTCCTCATATGCATTTTCAAGTAAGCATTAGTCGTAAACGGTCGTGAGCATACCTCGCAGACGTACGGCTTTATGCCATTGTGCGCTCTGAGGTGGGCGATCAGCGTGGTCGATTGGGTGAAACTCTTGGAGCAAATCTCGCAAAGGAATCTTTTCGAGCTGTCCGTTTCTTTGTTCTTCTTAAACGTCCGGTCGTGCTTCGTCAAGTGACTGGTCAGTTGGTCCTCTTTAATGAAACGTTTGGTGCAACGCGGGCACTTGTACGGCTTAATCATATTGTGTTTAGCCACGTGTATCTTTAAATGCTCCCGCCTGTAAAACTTCTTCGGGCATATGTCGCATAAATATTTCTTCCCTTCGTGGACCTGTATATGCCGTAGGAGACCCTTCCTCGAGGTGTATTGCTTATTACATTCCGTGCACTCCAAACCTACGATATCGGTTCTCCGCTTCCTACCGGTCTTCTCCCCAGGTTTTTTCTCCTCGGGTCGCGGTTCGATGTCTCTCAAGTCTTCCTCCGTAAGAATACCTTCGGTAACGTGTTTCGATCTATGCTCGCGCAGGATCTCGTTGTTTTCGAAACTGTCGCCGCAGATATTGCACTTACGCACTTGGTCCGGATTCTTCTCCGAGCATTTGTCGTAGTGGACCTTCAGCTTGTCCTTACGGTAAAACTTCACGTTGCAAATGTCACACTCGAAGTTGGGCTCTTCGTGCAGCAGCTGATGCCGCAGCAATGACTTTTTCGTACTGTATCGTTTCTTACACTTGGCGCATTCGTGATTGTCCATCGGCCAATCTAAACCGCTCTCGAAGTCCGAATCGTAATCTTCTTCCTTCTTGATCCTCCTAATGTCCATCTCCGCGTTACCACCGCCGTTCCTTTGCCGTTCCTTTGCCTTTTTCTCCGGGTTCTGCCTTTGCTTCCCTGCGATCGCCGCTCGTTGCTCATCGTCTTTCTCGTGTTGCTCCATGTGCTTTGCCAGAGATTGCTTCGAGCTGCACTTTTTATTGCAACTCGCGCATTCCAGTTCCTTCCTGTAACTGTACTTTCTCTGGGAAGAAGCTTCCCGCTTATTCCGAGAGTAACTCCCGTCCGCGGAATTGACGCGATCAGTGTGAGCGTCACTCTCCTCATCCTCGTCGTCGTAATCCTCTAAACCGTCCTCCGTCTTAATTTTGTCGATGATCTTTTGCGCTGCCCTTGCAGCCACCCGTTTAATGCGCTTATTGGGATCATACTCTTGCCCGTGGAGGAAAGTTTTATGATTAGTGGCTACGAGATGATTACGTAATGTCAGCTCGTTACTAAACGTTTTGTGGCACTGCGTACATTTGTTGTAGGCTTTTGTACGTTCGTGCTGTTGCTCCACGTGCCTCTGGAACAGATCCTTCGTAGGAAATCGTTCGCAACACGTTTTGCAGCTGTAGTCCACCTGGGAATGACGATGCGTCCCGATGCTTCTAAACAACAGGACGCCATTTAAGAACAATTCGAGTTTGAATACAATTTTCCTACAAAGTACTATGAGCATCTTTTCATCTTACCTACCTGTCGTTTGCCTTTGATTCGCTGCTAATCTCAGCCTCCAACAACTCTCCCGTTGCCGCCTCCTCATTCTCCATACCATGACTCGCCTCCCCTTTCTGCTTCTCCTCCGCGTCATAATTATCCGTTTCAGTTTTTTGGTCGCATTCAGCAGCCACCTCGAGTTCGGTTAACACGCCCTCGACAACGTGCTTTGCTCGATGCTTTCTCAATTTTTCCAGCGAATCGAACTCCTCCTCGCATACGTTGCACTTGAGTGCGACATGCGAAATCGCGTGCTTCCGTAAGCCCCGCTTCGTGTTGAATTTCTCCGTGCACTTTCCGCAAGCGAACGTTTCTTTGCGAACACTGTGACCCTCGAACTCTCTTTCCCTGGTAGAATTATTCTTTACATCGTTGTCGTTCTCGCTCTCACGACCTCTCTCCTCCCCGTTTCTTTTCCCCAAATTTTCATCTTCCATCTCGTCCTCTTCCATCTCATCTTCAGTCTCCGCTTGGACTTTGTCAGTGCCCTCTCTTTTCTGTTTACTCTTTCTCCGATATTCCATATCCAAATGTCGTTGTTCCTCTTCGTATTCCTCAAGATCTAAACTGTGTTCATCCTCGTGAAACGAGACTTCTAGAGGCATCGAGCCCTCTTCCTTCTCCCTTTCGTGTTTCTTCAAATGTTTACTATACGAGATTACATATATATACTGCTTTCCACAATATGGGCATTTGTTCGACCTTTTCCCCGACGGAGGCGATTTTGCGACACTGCACACACTCTTCTGCGGCGTATCGATGTCTTTCTTCAATGACAGCGCCCTTCGAACTTCCTCGTGCGAATGCATATGCTCCTTCAAAACGTTCTTTGACAGAAACTCCTTATCGCACAAGTAGCATAAAAAAAAAATCTTCTCAGATTTATCCGAGCTGGCAGCCTTCTTCAATCTCGAGCTCAAGTTCAAATTCTCAAAATAATTTTCTTCGTCGGAGTCTCGGTTCGTTTCAACGTTACGCTGGCATAACTTGCGTTTACTTCTCCTATTTTCGGTATGACACTGAGACTGTAATTCAATTTTTACATCGGCAATGTTAAATTTAACATCTGATATTTCTGTCTCATCTTGCTCTCCTTCCTGACTGGTCACATCCGCTGCCTTTACCAACAGATTTACTAAATCGGCACAATCTTCGCGTTGATTCGAATCTATGGTACGCTGCTGGTCTTCCTGCTGTTGTTGCTCTTCTTGATGCTCTGGCTGACCTTCATTAGGTATCATGCATTCTTGCTGTAATATATAATCGTGTTCCACACTCGGAATAGCCTCCAGACAGTTGTTGACTTCGTTTCTGTGTTTCAATGTATCTTCGTTCTTTAATGCATCCGTTATATCACAGATATTCCCCATTGCTTCCTCCTCCTCCTCCTCTCCTTCCTCCTGTTCCTCTTGATTGAGGCAACCTTCCGACGTCTGATCGGTAGAAATTGTTTGTTCGATCACTTGTTCCATTACATCATTATTATCTTGTGCTAGAAAACGTAAACGGCTTGTTAAGGTAAAAAAAATAACAAGTTCAATTTTCTAACGAATCTTCATGTACCTCTTATAATTTGCTGTTGTTCATCTAACTTGTCCACTTGCAGCAAATCCAATTGGTCCTTCAGGAGAGACGATTTCTCTTCCCGAGGCATTGATGCAAGGTTGTCCTCGGAATCCTGGTAATGGTTATCTATATGCATTTCATCCATACCTTCGTCTTGCTGTCCCGACTCCAAATGTACCTCGACCTCGTTAAAAAACAGTTCTTCTTTCATATTCATAGTGACAAACCTCTCCCTGAGAACCGTATCGGCTTGTTCGACCTGTAGCTTAAATTCGTACGCGGACTCCAGCTTGTCCGCACATACACAACACACGCGTGTTGGTAAGCCGTCTCCGGGTAACATCTAAAACAGTAGGCAAGTATGATTTATTGTTCATAGGAAAGCCTCCGGACTCTGGGAGACAAGTTCTCCATGCAAAATACGTAATTGAA
This sequence comes from Holcopasites calliopsidis, assembly GCA_023838395.1. Classification (NCBI taxonomy): domain Eukaryota; kingdom Metazoa; phylum Arthropoda; class Insecta; order Hymenoptera; family Apidae; genus Holcopasites; species Holcopasites calliopsidis. The sequence goes on from JALHAQ010000011.1 coordinate 2,481,932, forward strand.
ACTAATACTAATCAGACATGCAGTGCTCCGTCTCGTTAACGGCTAGCATTGTGTACACCTGCAATGTAACCAATTGCATGTCTAACCTTAACATTAGCGAAACTCATCGCTTTCGCTGAAAGTGATGCGACCTCGCATTCCAGAAACAAGTCCCGCATCACCAGATTTCCAAGAAGACAAACACGACATATTTCTATCGCCGACACGATACTACCCTCTTCGTTTTGTGGCAAATTTGCCGTATTTATCTCTACGGCGTCCATGTTTTGTTTAGTGGACTGGCTAGCCCGTGCCTGCTTCTCGCAGCTCACAGCCTGCAGTCCACACTTTTTTGGTCCGATTCGCTCCCTCCAGGCTGACGTAAATCGTTATCTCCGCTCAGCTACGGCGTTTTTCTTGAACACTGATACGAATTACTCGTCAACTAATGATGGTATTTGCTTAAAAACCGTGGATGAACAACGCACACCGTTTTCCGATATGTATCACCGACAATGATATACCACCGTGATGCATAATAGCGATGGAGAACTATCGATGGTGCTATCGATAATTATCGAGGGCCACCATTATCGAAAACTATCGACAGTTTATTTTATCGATCACAAGTTAAAAATTTGCCGGGAACATGTACGTGGCACCATCTCGTGCTTGTTGTTGGTACACACCAAACCACGTTGAGTAGCGATCTGTTCTGTTAAGAAATAAAATAATAAATAAAACTATCATTTCGCAGATTCCTAAGAGCGATCCACTTGTACTTCATAAGTCCGCTATGTCAACTTGTGCTACCATAACTCATTTGATATCATAACTTGATCTTTCCCGCGGTCTTTCGAGGTGTGATAGTGAGAGAGAGTGGGAGCAATGTATAGTGAATCATCATAAGATGCGTGCGCATTGGTTTCCTCGCGTTTCTACATCTGTCTCTGTGTTAAATCTGGATTTCGTAAGAATTGTAAATGTCGATAACATTTTTAAAGAGACGACAAAAAGCATCGCCCCGTGTAATCACTGCGTAATTTTTTTCTCGACTAAGTGAACACTTGTATTTCTGTGAATGCCCAATATAACAGGTAATTTAGGGAGAATATTGAGTTTCATACATTTTCCGTGAGTTTTCTATAAATAGGTAGAAAGATCCTCGAGAAAATTAATGACAAGGTTCGATTCTAATGTGAATGTGAGCCTAATATCTACCGTCAAGTGTAATTGCGATTCTTCCAAAATATTCTAGCAAAACGACCACAAAGTGCGTTACATTTGTGTTGAGTATTATCAAAGATTGCAACAGACTTATATGTACGTTGGGAGAACGTTTTAAGGTGCGGGACAAACGTTACGAACGAGTAATTTATGCGTGCTTCGTGCATATGCATGTGTTGTATGTGTCACATGCACTGAAAAATGGAAAATGTTATTAGTCTAAATATTACAATGTTAATTTCGACACATAGAGCGTGCGGCGCGATCGCTGTGGGAGGTCGATAAGAAAAAAAGATTGAAATCAATGGGAGTAAGGGAGATAGAAATAGAGAAGGATATCATTTGAACATCCTTCGGCAGGAGGGTGATTATTTTTAGCGGACGCAGGCCACACAGCCATGAATTGTATTTTGTGGAACCTTTTGAATCTTCTTTAAATAAGAGCACACTCTAACTTCGCAGGTAGCTCGTACAGTTTACATGATTCTTATTATTATTTCTTTTAGGACTATGGAGGGTGAACAACGACACTATGAGTTAAGAAGTGGAAGTAGATCGCGTTCCAAAACTCCGTTGGTACAAAGCCGTGCTTTAATCGAACCAGAAAGTTTAGACCATCACTACGATTTGAGAACAAGAAGTCGGGAGGGATCTCATACTACCGGAGATGTTGGCCATCTCAGGAAGTCTGATTCTGCCTTTTCGTGAGTATCAAATTCACTACGATATCATTGATAGAATCATGCTGTGGCTATCAAAAATGAATTACAATTTGAATATTGCTACAGGTCTGTCAGTAGCAGCAAAACGAGCATTCAAAATTTGGAAACCGTGGCAGAGAAAAAGGAAATTGTGGAACGCGTGTTAGAAGGTACGGACAAACAAGCGGACAACACTTCTGTACGCACTAAAAAAATAGAACGCCGATCGGAGAGGCAAAAGACAAAGAGGCACGGGCCGTTTGCAAATGGGCAAACAGAAAGCAAGGTTGATTTGACAGCGCGCAAAACTGAGAAAATTAGTGAGATCACTTCGCCACGTACTATGTTTACAAGCGATTATTCTTCCGAGGAAGGAGAACGAGAAGATTTATCCGGCCGGCCCAATTCCGCGCATGAAATTTATAAACAAGCGGGTGATTGGTGGAAGTAGGTATTTATAGTATCCAAGGAAATATAAGAAATATAATTTTCTATAAAGCAACGACCGTTTCATCGCAGTCTTGTATCTATTTTTTTCACGATGTTTCAGCGTATTTCCAAAAACGGACTATACGTATTCCGAGAGGTCTCAGTGTCGTTACGAAATAGCGCCAGGTATATTAGCCATGCCAAATATGTCACGACGTTCTATTCATTCGAGCATGGAAGATAGTAATAGATCCGAATGTGATGTATACGAAACACCGAATATGCCAAAGGAGAAACGGATAAAGGCAGAAAGCCGTACAGTAAGTGTAGTAGTTTGATTTTTTCATGGTTGTTTCAAATGCCGATACATAATTAACATGTACCGTTCGGATTTGACGATAGCACATCGACGAACATGATGCGTCGCGGACAGTAGATTGCGATGGAAAGTCCAAGGTTTCATACACAAAAGCACATGTAGAGCAACATCATTGTCATAGAGAAATAATTTATGCTGAATCCAATGATTCAGCGTATTCGAGCACAAGGTCAGCTATTTTCTTAAATGTGTCACGATTTTCCATGAAACTCGTCAAAAAAGCAGTTGAAACTTTTTAATAACTGTATGCTTGTTTGTCCATTAGGCAACAGTTATCCTCTGGCGTGTCACTCAGACAGATTGCTAGTCGGAAAGACAATGTCACGTCTTCCATCGACTCCGATGCCGAATTGGAGGAAGCGGTTTCGAGCAACCATATTAATAGGCAGAGAATATCATCGCAACAACTTGCGGGTTTCGTGAATATTATAGTCTTGCAGTTACGTAAATTCGTGGAATTTCTAAAGTTCAAGACGATTAAAAGAAGAGAGTATCATGCTACTCATGAATATCAAAGATATGGTACCATTGGTTTGTTAACATATGTATCAGAGACCGTACCCTGGCAATCACTCGGCTGTATAATGTAACGTGGCACAACATATCACTCTTACTCAATTGCAGAGTCTAAATGGTTCAGGACATGGCAATATCTGGACCGTTTCTTCCAGTATGTTTACCTCTTTATGGTCAGACTATTCTTTTTTGATTCGTGGTTGCTGAGTCGTGTATCCGGTATTAGAAAATGGATGCACCAGAGAGGCCCAACGGTTCTTTGGGTTTCATTACTGCCGCTGCTGCTTCTTACTGGTAAATGTTTATCACTAATATGGCACTGCAAGAAACTCGTATCTTCGTATCAATATCATTCTCTTCTTCTTTTTTTTGTCGCACCTGCCGCGTTCACCCACACGATCGAGCTTTTACCGTGGCGTCTTCGGAAAGACCGGTGAAACCTACCCTGGCGTTTGTTTTTCTTTTTGTTTCAGGAACTTACGTCGTCCAAAAACAGTCCTTTATCCGCCTGGATTCTCTGCACAATATTTCCTATGATGTCACTGAGACGAGCTATCGCATTCTTAACAATATTATCCATTTCAGCTCAGTGCAAAGCGATTTACTTGCCGAATATATACAAGCGATTAAAAATTTATCAGTATATCTTCAGCCGTCTGTGAACGAGTCTCTATGTGATACGCCTTAGCATTGGTTACAATTTAACACCATGATCTAGTGTAGTTTTTTGTTTTTTGTTTTTTTTTTAAAGATTCTTTAGCTCAACGTTTTGTGGCAATGCCACCATGCTTATTTTACGTTCTACCCCGCTGTTTTCTCCTTTTATAACGCATATATCGTATTTTTTATTGCGGTATAAGAAGTTTATTATACTATCTACTAGATGAAAGCGTTTATTAATCGTTTCCGACGTTGTTACTTTCATATATGTATTTAACGTTTGTTCTTCACGTATCTTTTCCAATGGAAAGCAATAGGCATTGCTGTTGATGCTGAAGTACGCCGTTGTGTTATGCTTCTTTATATTTTACATATTATTAATATCTATTTGTTGTTCTGATTATTGCTGTCGTTGGCGTAGTCGTCAACGTTATCTTTTTTACGGTGATTGTACAGTATGGCCAATGCTGTGGTATCCGGCAGAGCACGTTCATAGATCGCTCAACGCGTTCTTGGGAATATATTCGATACTTTGATATTTGCACAATCGCGTTGCCACCTTTATATAACAAATGCTTATTATTACTAGTCAATAAATTTGAGTAAGACGGGAGAAGGATAGAGGGAGTAGGATTACTTGACGGGCGATGTAAAATTGGAGTATTTGCGCTTCACGGGGAATACGGACATAATCGCTATATCTTGATGTCATCGGAATGGTGAGTCCCTTCGTCTATCCTTCTCTCGGGAGTTGTATCAAATTACAACATGGGCAAAAGTGATATGAGATGATTACATTTTTATATTTCAGGTTGCTGGTATCTACCATATTCTTCAAAATTGTTTCTTCCGAGTGAGGCCTTTACGCGCCACCTCAAGAAATCGTCAGTGTTAACCGATGGCCAACGGTCCTCCTCGAATTGGAAAGCAGTTGGAAAAGGCGATGATTTCGAGACGCTCATCCACGACTTGAATAGTAGAATCAGCAACTTGGAAGATCGAACCGTTGAGCACTCTGTAAGAATTTTCATTACCATTCGGTTAGGACGGAAATAATTATTTCATTAGTATCGTAACAATCATACTTTCCAATATGTCTAGGATCATCTGTTAAATGTAACTTTGGTGCTGAAACAATTAAAGGAAAGCGAACACGTTTGGTCAAAGCATAGCGTAAGTTTGAACGATCGCTCGTATCACCAACCATTGCGATGCCATTCGCGTGTAATGCATATATCGTGGTTTACAGAATGAGATATTATTGTTGGAAAAGGGGCTGACGGATGTTAAGTTGGCCGACACGTGCACTCAAGAAATTGACGTACTTAAATCACGATTCGAAAAGCTGCAGCAGCTTTATTCGGAGTTAAAATCGTGTTGCTATACTCACGAAAATTACGTTACGAATCAGGAGCTGGAGAAACGTATTGAAATGATTCTGACCGACTACATCGGTGCCCTAACGTTGAAAGAAGGCAAAGTTAAAGGTATTTGGATTATAGTACTTCCTTCCGCGTTGAATATCGGTCGATCGCACATGAGGAATCAATTTTGTTTGCAGTCGAGGAAAAAGGAACCGTGGTCAGCGATAACGTTGTAACGGACGAACGTGTACGTCAAATAGTTAACGAGGCTTTAAAGGTATACGACGCGGACAAAACTGGCCGCGTGGACTACGCGTTAGAGTCTGCGGGTATGTTCGAATAGAATTGATCGTGTCAAGGGCAATCCACTTTCTCGATTGCTAACTTTTTTTTTTGATCCACTGAACAGGCGGTCAAGTTATTAGTACACGGTGCACGCAAAGGTACGACATAAAGACCAGGGCGTTCAAATTGTTGGCCTTTACGCTTTACCATGAAAATAACAATCCGCGCACGGTGATACAAGGAAATCCAATACAACCTGGCACTTGCTGGGCATTTCAAGGATTTCCTGGATATCTGTTGATTAAGTTACGCGGCCCTATATACGTTACGGGATTCACGATCGAGCATGCACCAAAGTCTATTTTGCCGAATGGAGAAATGAGAAGTGCTCCAAAACTGTTTAATGTTTGGGTAAGTTAAGCCAGGCTTGGGTGTTAGTTGCACTCTTCGGCCGATTATCTGAGGCGATGCCTACTTTTCCTCGCAGTGCAGTTAATTCCCAAGCCTGAATTAAACCATCTGTGTACACGCGTATACACACAACTGACCTTGATACTTACACAACAGGGTTTCGTGGACGAAAATGATCCGGAACCTGTCATGTTTGGCGACTACGAATTCGCTGCTTCGGACGATAATTTACAATATTTTCCGGTTCAAGTGAGTGTTACATTCATGATACCGCGATACGATTATATCTTATTCGCCCCGTCTTTAAAATTCATTCTAACATAATCGATACTTTTAAACATTTAGAACACAACCATCAAGGCAGCTTACGAATACGTGGAATTAAGGATACATAGTAACCACGGGCAATTGGAATACACATGTTTGTACAGATTTCGTGTTCACGGGAAGTCGGTCTAAATCACGAGTATTGTGATCCATTGTACAGTTTAGCAGTAATCAATTTGCACGTATAGCTCTCTTATTGCGACTGGTGGAAAGTGCGGCCTACATGAGGGGTTCGTTTCACGTGGAAACGTAAAACGTGAATACATATCTCGAAAGCTATGGGTCATCTGAAACAAACGTTTCAGAGGGATATTGTGCGATATTAAAGGGAGCACGCTATTTAGAAATTCTGACCCGTCGCGGGATGATTTTCTGTATTTCTTTGAAATGCTCATACGTTTACTAAATGACAAGATTTCTTTCATTTTCTGACAGCGAGATGGTTGCGGTGTTTCGTTCCACCAAACTGAAGGACCTTTTCATACGTTTTCAGGTAAAACGGACACAGTGCGTGTGCGTGCGTGCGTGAGTGAGTGAAAGGGGGGGGAGAGAAAGAGAGAGCTGTGCCACATGCAGAATGTGCCTTCGATGTGACGTAATGTTTCTAAAGAATAAGAGAGATTTGCTTGAGACGTATTATGATCGCGAAGCGAAGACAGTGAATATTAGTTACCGTTAACACACACGCAGACAGTACAATGCCTGAACATTCGAACACGATGGCGCCTACTGAATTCTATTTCCTCCTTGTGTGTGTGTGTGTGCTTGTATTTTTTGTTTCTAGTTTTCAGGGTAGGCATAAGTGTAATAACGACCGTTTTCGATCAAATACTCGTGGAGACACGCTTTCGTTCGTTAAATCACGCTTTTAAGAAACGACTGAAAGGAAATATACATCACTGTATCTGGAGAAAGAGCACAATGTTAAACATATTATCCAAAGCACCATTCGATGTATAGTATGGTATAGTTTTAAACTTACTGCGACAGTACAAATATTATAAGAAGAAAACTGCATCTTGCTTACTCTACATTTGCAGTGTTTCTGTAACAACATATTAACTTATAGTACTGTGTTTTTGTATAAACATCTAGATAGCATGGCATACATGTTTGATAATCTATTGGATTCGCCTGGATAAACTAATCAGTGTGGCGCGCAACTTACACACCAGTGTATGTATGTATGTATATTGTACATGAATCAAATAATAAGAAATATTGTTTTGCAAATACAAAGTGAATTTATAAAAGAAGGTGGCTTTCGTTTCCCTATTCTCTTTTTCTTTCACGTACTTGTGCACCTTGTATTGGGAGCATTCGCACAACTGTCAGCTGATTTCTTAACACTTTGCCGGCCGCTGTCACGTACGCGTGACTTCTTTTCGCCAGCGGTGATGCTTCATTTCGATGTTTGTATAGATAAACATATTGTTGCAGAGGAACAATTGACGAACAGGGAGCCCTGCTTTCAATTGCAACAGTTATCTTAATGCTTTTTTAATAATAATTATGTTGTAACTACTTATGTTACGAACGACTGCGTGAATATCACCGTCGGCGAGCAGTGGAACCCGCGTGAATCTTGCCGACGGCAAGCAGTGGAAGCTACGTGAATCTCGCCGACGGCGAGCAGTGGAATCTACGCGAATCTCGCCGACGGCTAGCAGTGGACTTTACGTGAATCTCGCCGACGGCGAGCAGTCGAATCTACGCGAATCTAGCCGACGGCGAGCAGTGGAATCTACGGGAATCTAGCCGACGGCTAGCAGTGGAATCTACGCGAATCTCGCCGACGGCAGGAAGTGGAATCCGCGTGAATCTTGCCGACGGCGAGCAGTGGAATCTACGCGAATCTCGCCGACGGCAGGCAGTGGAATCCGCGTGAATCTCGCGGACGGCGAGCAGTGGAATCTGCGAGAATCTCGCCGACGGCGAGCAGTGGAATCCGCGTGAATATCACCGTCGGCGAGCAGTGTAATCTACGTGAATCTCGCCGACGGCAAGCAGTAGAATCCGCGTGAATCTCGCCGACGGCGAGCAGTGGAATTCGCGAGAATCTCGCCGACGGCGAGCAGTGGAATCCGCGTGAATATCACCGTCGGCGAGCAGTGGAATCTACGTGAATCTCGCCGACGGCGAGCAGTGGAATCTTGCCGACGGCGAGCAGTGGAATCTATGTGAATCTCGCCGACGGCAGGCAGTGGAATCCGCCTGAATCTCACCAACGGCGAGCAGTGGATTCAGCTTGAATCTCGCCGACGGCGAACAGTCGAATCCCCGTGAATCTTGCCGACGGCGAGCAGAGGAATCTCGCCGACGGCGAGCAGAGGAATCCGCGTGAATCTCGCCGACGGCGAGCAGTGAAATCCGCGAGAATCTCGCCGACGGCAGGCAGTGGAATCTGCGTGAATCTCGCCGACGGCAGTGTAACGGCGGTTCGATAAATGTACGGCCGGCAAAGTGGTAAAGAACAAAACAAAATTAAAAAAAGAAGAAGAAACGTACTTGGACGTTGATTTTTGTGTCATCTTTATTCACGCAAAACAAGAATAGACTTAAATATTCGTGTCAATGATCGTACGCGTACACACATGTGTGCGCCCACGTCGCTTAGGTACATGAAGCGCGTGTACACATTTTTCTATACATATGCACGCGTGTTACACGTTACGCATATATGTACGGAATATACATACGTATTTTAAGCCGTTCCTCCTTTCGTTTCTACCTACGTTACGTACCCGATCGAACTGTGTCAATGTTCCCGCATCACCATATAAATTTGATGGTGAAACAAACAATCGATAGCCCCGGGGTCGTATTTGTTTTTCCGTTCCCTTTGATATCGAGTTTGCACAGACTTGATTGTGATTGCACGCGATATCGCTGTTTCGGGTGAAGCTGTTACGAGGCAGAAACGAATACGCATCGGCAACGATTTTTGGAACAATATCGGAATGGTATCAATACTGGTTTTGGAATGGTTCGTAACTCCCAGAATGGGTAATTAAGCGTTCGAACATTGAGAAACGTTCAAGAACGTTAATAGAATCTCCATAGCGTTCGCTTATTAACGATTTCCTGCATGGTAGAGATCATCTATTGGGGCGTAACGTCAAATACAGAACGATAAATTTCTAACGTATCATTTCTTCCACGACAATCTTTGCGGAGAACATTGCTGAATAAGTTGTATGACCGCTTTACGATCACCTTTCTCAAACTTGAAGAAAGTGAACAAATAAATAAATATTATACGTGTAGTATACACTGATAACTCGATCCATCATCCGACTCACCGAGGAGCGAGTAATCGCGTCCTTTGCGCTTACTTAGCTATCTATAATATGTCCGCGTAAATCTATTCGCTCCTCGTTCTTTTTTTAAGGCAATCGTCGAATGTGAATTTAACGAGCCGTCACGCCGATATCGTAATAGTTACAACAACAATAAGTATACTATAAACTAATAATACAATATATATATATATATAAAATAATATAATATAGTATATAACATAGTAGCAGCTATAAAAGCAACGATTGCAGGAATAGTAGTAGTTAATTAGCGTAGCGTTAACAATAGCAATAGCAGTCGCAGAGGCATAGTGGTGGACGTCACCGATGATGTCGTTATTATCTTTCTAAGAGGGGTAATTAGTAGCAACAGCAACGATGACAGTAGCGATCATACACTGGCGTGCAAAATTAAAGGATCGATAGATTTTCGATGAAAAGAATGTCGACATTTAAATTGTCATAAAGTCGTACGACATTTTCACGAAGTTATAATAATTTAAATGTCGAAAATCTGTCATCGAAAATTTACTGACCCTTTATTCATGCACGCCGGTGCAACACATAGTACGTTTAATAGCAACAGTAAGAATAGATGCAATGCGGTAGGGGTGGCCGCTATAAATCTGTAAATGCAAGCGACAGTAGCGGAAGTGGTGGCGGCAATAACGATTGGCGGTACAAGTAGGGGCGCGACAGTAGCAATAACAATAGCAGCAGAAACAGTTATCGCCGTTGTTGTTACGGTTGCGATGAGAGTGGCGATAGTACAATACTGTAGATAGCGCCCGATACCCGGCAAGAACAAGTAACAATTCGATCGGTGAGTCCACTTTCTGCTTCGCGTCACCTGTTCTTGCCAGCCGTACGAACGTGTAGACTGTAGACGATCAGTTTACCGTGCAGCGGTAAAATGAAATATACAAAATAAAATAAACTTCTAATTCGCGCAATTTCGGCACATTATCATGGACATTCTATCTACACATCTATCCATCTATCGGTCTATCTAGTTCAATGATTGAAATAATATGTTGAATAAGTAACGTGGTACGATTGCTGATTTTCCGTTAAGAATTATAAAACCGATATAAAAGAAAATAAAAAATAATAATCGTCGTAATAACGGACGACGCTATTCAACGTAAATAATTAATGATTAATCGGATAAAACGCAAATATCGCAAGAGTGCAAATATTCTGTCGACTAGATTCGTATGCGGGTTCAAGAGCACGCGACATCGCTCATGCCACTTGGTCTCCAAGCTCTTCGGACAACGGACAACTCGTCGAGAACGATCCAGCAGGATTGTGGGGAGAAGTAACGGCAGGAGTGTTTGCTCCGAATAACATTCTGTCGACTCTGTCTGCGTAATGAAATTCGCGGGCATGGTGGCCAAATGACCACTGGGGGGGGGGGGGCTGCTACATTGGTATCGGTATCTCTGGAGCGTTGCCTTTCGTGCCGTTTCGAGAATGAAAGAAGGTGGTAAGAGCGCGCTATCGTGCTTTCGATACCCAGGTTCAGGAGCGTTCGGTCCTTCGGACGCGCGCGAAAGGAGGAGCGCGAACGAACGTCAATGGGATTTTCAAAAAGTCTGCTCGCAATCAGAATGATCGGTTATCCCCGCAGGTCCCGATGGCTTCTCGTTACGGTGTCGTTGTTCCTTGGTTCTTGCTCATCTTCGGTGGAATCGTTCATCGTAGATCTCGTGCGTATGCAAATGAAAGGCTTCGCAATGAAAGCCCCTCTGTGTTCTTTTCCTCTTACTTCTTGCGGCCAAGGTACTCGACCATCTCGTCAAACTTTTCCTTCTCATCTTCAAGCAGCAACGCCTGAATGCAGCTTGTAAAGTATTGCGTGCCAAAGCAGTCTTGCCTAAATGTACGGAAACACGGAATTAGAACACGTCTGTCTCTTTCGCAGGATACAATAGTGATCGAATTTATTTTGTTTTTTGTTTTGGAAAACGGGTATCGAGAATGGAAGGTTCGGTGAAAAAGCACCTAGGATCCGTTCGCGTTCGACAATCATTCTTCCGATGCGGATTTCCAATGCATCGCGGCTTCTCTCGCGAGAAAAACTCATACGGATCCGTCGATGTCGACGCAGCGAGCGAAAGATCAAGAAAGGAGTCGGTTTCCGCCGCCGCCGCGTCGGCTTAACTGCTAATCGACATTTCCACAAAATCCTACTCGCATGGAAGTCGGAAAAAACGGGGAATAAAAAGACACGTGAAGAGGGAGGAAAAACCGTGGCAGCTGCATCTGACAAGAAAACCTGAAAAACATTTCATGGTTGCAAAAATATATTTGGTCGCTCTCGTCCTTGGTGTCCGCCGGCACCTCCGGCGTTATCTGTAAAACGTGCTTCAGCTCAAAATCGATGCCAGGAGAGATCGAGGCGCTATACAGCGCGCGCCGAAAGTGTCGGTGTTTGTTTGAAAAATATTTCCACGAAAAAAAAAAGTAAGGTATTGGTAAATGGGAGATTCCGCGGAACAAGCCGCGGAGAGAAAGACGGACGTTTTCTTCCCACCCTCCCCATCGAGTTACTTAGAATTACCTAAAGAGGTACATACTGCATGCGCGAGTGTCGCGTATCATCGTGTGTAGTGTGTGCATCGTTGAATCGTGGTTCGTGAATTCTTGGGGCGACCTCAAAGGCGAATCATTTGTGTAGATCGGAAGAAGGCAACTAGTAGCTCGTGTGTAAATGTCGACAGCCATCGGCAACGTGGATGCGCCAACGAGCAACGTAAACAAATGGACAACCAAAAAGTAAAAGGGGACGAGAGAACGCGAAGCGTACGCAGAACAACGAGCCAAGTAATTAAAGGATAATAAAGTGTGCGCGGAGGAGACAGTGGAAGCCGATAGGGACCGTTGCGCTTGGATATTCGAGATCGGTAAGGAACGGAGGGGTGTGGTAGGATTAGGAACGAATGCGTTCGTTGGGAAGTGGACGCGCGAAGCTGGAAAACGAAAATCCGCGGAAAAGAAATCATAAACATAAAAAAAAGAAGCTACCTAAACCCCCGGTTCCGCTCCGTGCAGTTGCTTGATCCACGTTTGGATCTTCTCTACTTCGTCTTGCAACAATAGCACGTCTAAGCATCCTTTGAAGTAATCTGACGTGAAGCAGTTTTTCCTGAAAAAGATTTCAAAATAAAAAACACTGAAATTAGCCGCCAGATTCGTCGTATGTTGAATTCATCTTTTCGGATTCATCCTAGATCGGCGCCCGCTAAAAAAAAGTGAACGATGCATGTATTCGTAACTCGGTCTCGCGATTACGAAATCACGATGCTCGCGGCAAGTCCTAAATTTCCCGATGCTCGGAACACGAATCGGTATATCGCACGTGGAACAGTTACATACCTGCACAGTTGATGCAATTGGGGCTCCCGGAATAGGTTGTAACAATCCTCGCAGATACGGTCCAGTCGGGCGAAGATGCTTTTGTCGTATATACCCTTGCACTGGATATCGATGAAGGACCTTTTACCCAAGGGATGTCCGTTCAAGATGCCAGCGTCCGTTAGCCCGATACACGAGGAAACCAGTAAGAGCGCGACGGACCACGCTAATACAGAGACGAGTCTCGGGCAGGGTATCGAGACGGCCGATACGACGGTCGTTTCGCTAGCCAGCGAAGATATCCTCGGGCACGAGGTTTGTTGCACGCTCCAGGAGTACAGGCTCGGCGTCGACCACGTCGCGGACGGTGCTAAAAGAGTGGCGACCGATGACGGCGACGTTGAAGTTACGGGCGTTCTCACGGACGACATCGGCGCGGTCGACGATAACGCGCCGGTCGACGCGGAAGGCCGGGACATCGAGAACGGCAAGGCCAACGAGGACAAGGATGACGACGAAGACGAAGATCGAAACCTCTGTTGTCGGTGCATAGTCTGAAACAGAGGGGAAACGGAGGTTCTTACGAAAAGTTAGAAGCGATGCTCGACCTAAAAGGGAAGGAAAATTAATAAAGATGGGGCGCAAAGAAACAGCGCCGAGAATCAAGGGTGTTACAAGAGGCGCGGTTATTCTTCGATTCGAGAATGACAAAGTTCGAGCGGAAAGGGGCTGAGCGTATTCGAAGCAGAAAGAGTGGCGAGAGCGACTGAGAACGGTCAGACACGAAGATCGAAAGCAACGATCGTTTTGCGTTAGAATAGGCAGAGTACCGCGGTTTCTGCGATGGTAGCTTTTACATCCTCTCCTGCGCACGTTCCTTCCTGGCGAATCTACCGGGTCGCTTTGCCGCGAATATCGTAGTAACCACCGCCGTCGAACGACTTTACCGGCATGATAGCGGCAAGCAGCAAAGTACAGCAACGATGAATGATAGGCGAAGGCGACGCGACGCGACGATCGGTCCAGGTGAAACGCGCGCTGGATCGAAGCTACGCGATCCCGAAGCAGCTCGAAAGGTAAAAGTAAAGATGTAAAGCACTTCTAACCAGTCCCGCGGCGGTTGCTGTGAATGGACCACACGCAGGTAGGCCCCACCTGTAAACGTCCTGAACCGACAACTTCATTAAGAGCAGCTGAAGCGCTGAGCAGCATAGCTCGGCATGGTACCAATGCGTGAGACGAGGAGGGCCTTCTTGTGAGCGGCGCGGCGATGCGGGCCAATGCGAGATTCTCCAACACACCACGGACCTTTTCCTTCGTCTCATCGCCGGCACCTGCACACGCCGCGCCGATGAGAGCGGTTCGCTCGCTTCTCTTTTTTTCGGAACATAATCACCGCTCCCGGGTGGGATCTTATTTTTAGACGCGACCGATTCTCGGAACACTCGGACCGTACCCCCCTGCCCCTGCCATTCTATATCGGACCCCCACCTGGTAATTGCCCACGGCCCGATAATTTGCCTCTAAAGTCGCTTAGCCTTGATCGTTAAAGATCTCGTCCCACGGATTTCCAGAGTAAGCAGAATCGCGTCGATCATCGAGCACCGATAACCACCGATCACCAGCGGACGACCACCGCGGCCGTCGACGACAACCGATTGATCGGCGTTCGTCGATCGCCGAACGCTCACCGACGGCTACCTATCTATTGCAATCGCTTTTGACTACTTGCAACGATAAGCAACGTACCGTTGCTTCCTTAGCGTTGACATCGGTTTTCTAAACCCCTCGGCCGGACACATTCCAGAAGCATGCGGATAGCAGCTCAACCAGTGCAAATAGGTACCCCTTGTACGGTCTTTTCGTGTAAGCGTCCGTCCGTTTTCCATGTCTCACAATCTCAGTATTCGCGCGTACCGACACTTATAGACGGGAAACCGTAAGCGATACGCTAAGGTAACTAACGTCACGCTAACTACGAAAGTATGTAACTAGAAAACGAAAGATAAGGATGGTTTATCGGGAGATGAGGGGCTGGAGACCGAGACCGGAGGACGAATAATGATCGGCGGTGGGCAGAGGACGATGGACGATGGGTGAAGAGCAGATAGCGGAGAGTGGAGCGGAGACCAGAGAGCGAAGTGAGTGTATACGTAAACGACGAAAAAGTCAATGGAGACCGGTTGCTCGACAGGTGAGGTCTTTTCTCGGCCAAGCCACGCACAGGTGTGCAATCTGTAAACCCCCCTTGGCAAAAAGCTATACGCCCTTCGGCACCGCTTCACGGCTCTGTTCCGCGCTGTTATCCGAGTCCACTAGTTATGCGTACACGCGCCGAATGCTTACACACGCGACCAAACGTCCGCTCTTTCACCGATCTGTACGCCTTCGACGGGCCGGTTCAAATCGTACGGACCGAACATGCATTTAAAAGCCTGCACGGCGCTTGCTTTTATTATTAACGTCTAGCATGTTTTCGTTTCACGCTCGCTCTTGGCAATTTCGAATGAAAGCCGATGCAAGGAAGAAAACGGATCGAAGCAGAAACAAGCGAAGAATAAGATAAAAATAAAAGGAGGATTGGAGAGAACTTTCTCGAAAGTAGTAGAGATGAAATGTCGCGACAAGGATCGCGCGAAATCTCGGGATAAAGTAAGATGGACAAAAGGGGGGAAAGATAAAAGGGTAAAAAGGAACGTATAGTATGTATTGTCGAGTCGCGTCCAGTCGGGTTTACAGCCGACGTGGACAGGAGGAAGGAGCCACGAGGAGAAACGGTCTATATCGTTAAATGTGTAAGTACTTGGTTGGCTCTCCTCACCAGGTGGTCCTTTTCCCGTGCTGGATGACTCAATCGTGAGAAGGAGTTGCTCGACGGGCTCACGAGGGACCTGGCTAGGACCGCGCGCGCTTTACGGTTTGGCCCGAGTTTGCCTTCCACCGCACCGACCGCATCGTAATCGTATGCCGTATACGTATGTCCAATCCTTTTCACCTTCCTTGGTCCTACCCACGGAAAAACTTTCGCGATTCTTTCTTTTTTTCTCTACGGCAATAATATTCTTGAATCGATACGGTCGAATGCCAGAACGGACCGACTATGAGACTAAGAGATTCGTTAGCGGAGCAACGAATAAGTAAAGTATACATAGACAGCGATTAAAAAGAGGAAGATCGTTAAGAGGACAGATGGAGAGTTTGCGAGGCAAAAAAAGAAATGTAGGACGATGAGAATGGGACTCTCCAATTAGACGGCTGACCGCGACTGATATCTTATACGGCATACGTTTGCGTGTATTGCTGTAAGTTAAAATGACGAGGCCTAGCACGCTAAAAAAGAAAAGAGGAAAGGACAGAAAAGGAGAGAATTTGGGCGGTGAGTCAAGGGATTAAAGGGAGGAACGATTGAACAAAAAAAAGGGGGGCAGCGGATCGTAAATCAAGCGAGAACGAGCAAGCAGCAAAGGCACGATGATGATATCGAAATCGTCCAGTTGAAAAATGCTGTACAAGTTGCATCATTTGCCATTGAACATTATTGCAGCAAATGCATACTCGGCCAGGTGGAAAAGACTGGTAGAAAATCTACGGATAAACAAAGTTCGAGAACTTTCTGGTAGGCTTGAGCGCGGTTAAAGGTACTTTGAAAGTGCCGCGAAAGTGCTGGTTATCTGGTCACGATCGAAGATCAAAGTGGTGGGATAGTAACAGCAGAATGAGAGGAGAGGGAGAAGAAGGCTGCGGCAGCGGGGAAAAGGACGCGAGGAAGCCGAAGAACTCGAGGAGAAGGAGAGATAGGCGGGTTGAACGGACGACGCGACGGAGGATCGAGAGGCGTCCGGCGCGGCGTCCTCGATCGCGGGATCTTGGAGTAAAACTAACGATCGGCCGCTCGCTTGCAAGATCAACACGATGATAATTTAATACACGAGATCACCACCCAGGTGTGTTCTGACGTGTACAGATGCTGCTTGTAACCTCGACGAGAAGGAAAAGGCTGACTCTACAGAAGCGGTAATCTGTATGCGATTCCAAATGCGAATACGAGCTCTTCCCCTTCTTCTCGTACCCCCCAACGCCCGATGACCACCCACCCTGCACCCATACCCTTACGCTCGGGTTCGGCTGATCGTGAGTCGAACTTTCATTATTTCTTTACCGATGCGTACGAAATAATGTTTCATCGAAAGGCCCGCACATTGGCCACGGTAACGCGAGGAGCAACTTTGGCGCGCGACCTTTTTTTTTTACGATTTACCGCTACGGAACATCGAAAGCGTGGCCATTCCCAAAACAGAGCGTCTTTGGCGTCATACGCTTTCGTAGAATCCGCTTGATTCGTCCAATTGTCGACGGCCAAGATAGAAAAAAAGAAGACAGGAACGCGCATACTACGTATTTCTTCGATTCTCGCGGAGGGACTGTATAAATAGGCGAGCCAGTGACGTCAATCGTTCGCGTTAATTACATAAGGACGGTCCCATTAACCTACGCCGACCGCGAATGACGATCAAACGTCAAGCGATTCCAATAAGATCATTAATTGTAAATTCCGAGTCCATTCTCGGAGCGAACCGCGGTCCCCCTTCTCCGCGCATTGCCGCGGATTTCAGAAAAGAGCGCAGCGTTCGAAGGATCGCGAAGGAGGGAACTTATTTCCATGGAATTCGTAGAACAGATGAGATTTCTCGCGATAGACTCGACCGCGAGGCAAGCCATGCACAGCTGCGTCCGCGTACAACATCGTATGCAATGCACGTAGTCGACGCACGGCTATTTGCGAAGGAATGTTCAACAGGTGTGTCGCTCGGATTGAGCTTCGTACACAGGTACACGCCTTTCCCTTTGGTCTTCCCTCTTTCTTTCACGTGTATCCCCATTCCCCCATGCGCTGAATCTTGCGTGCCGATAGTACCGTATCGAACGTGCAAAGAAATCGATTACGAGTTAGAAAGTATCACGCGATGCGATGCGATGCGATGCAACATGATCATTTCCTATGATCCGTATTAACGAATTGGAAAACAGATCCGAGTCCGACTCCCTTGACGGTACGGAACGAGTGCTCGTCGGCTGGAGCACGGTACGTGCATGTCTCCTATTATACGTAATGTATTAATAATCACACGGGAGATGAGAGTTCCTTGCTTGCTTTCGACGGCGGCTACGATTGGCGTGGACACCGGGATATCGCGAGGTATGCAAGCAACGCTGATCGTATCGCGAATCAAACGATATCGCCGTAGGTATGCTAATGGGGAGTCGAAAAGGACAAGATACGGTTTCGCCAATTCTTGCAGCGGGTTTTACCTACGGTCAATGCGTTTTCTCTCCTTATACCATGGACATGTACGGACCGCGTACGCGTGCATGCGGTACGTATGATCGTAATGATTCGTCGGTTCGCAGACGCTGGATGGAAGCTGCGAAAGGAGAGTCGAATCGATTTATTTTACGTGATCCGGCTGATCGGCCTGCCGGTTAACCTCGGTGTGTACAAAAGCATGTGTGGTACATACGATCTCGTGTATGTAGGACAAAGCGCGCATTGTGGTGCTGCTCCTGTCTATCGCTGCTCTGGCCAACGTGTATCAACGTTACTCTCCAGTCGTACTCCACCGACCTAGGCGTTTCAGTGTTTCTTCAATCATGTATCACTAGTTTTCCTTCGTGCGCTCATTTTGCAAGTGTTCCTACCGATGATGGCAATGACAGTACATCCTAAGCGGCGATGATAACATAAATTAAGGATGCGAAAAGATCGACGGAGACCAGAACGAAATTGATCCGGAGTACAACGCCGTATCTACAGCATCTATGGCTCATCAGACGAGTGTGTAGAAACGGAAGCGCGATTACGTGCAATAGCAGAAACAAATGTAGAGGGAAGTTACAAGACAACGTTCGTAGTCACTGCTGGTAGGAACGTCGCGATTGTATGTAAGCGTCGAACGCTGTAGTGGGGCAAAGCAGCGTTCCGGCAGACAGCTTGGCGTCCTATGGTTCGCATTACGACAAGCTGTGTAGCCTTTCTCTGTCTTTCGCTTCTCGTTTCTCGCTTCTCTCGTTTCGCTTCACCATTCACCGCATACATATGTACTCTACTGCACGTTTCGCTGTGATTTCAATGGACATTAGACCGCATCTTCAATAGCACGCCGATTCGTTCACTTTTTATTTCCCGTTTTTGTCCTCCCTTTTGCAGTTTCCCTTTCCTTCTCCAAAGCGTGCCGATCAGAATGATACACGATAGATACGTCTAAACATGCGAATGGTATCCGTCCTTTCTTGTTTTTCCGTAACGCTCCGCTTGACGAAAATTGAGCGCAACGTGGGCCAATAGTCAAGTGCCAGCCGAAACGAAAGGGGCGTCACAATTTAATGCGATTAATTGCGGTACCATGGCTCGACGTGTAATAACAGCAACTGCTGTGAGGCGCTCGTCTACCAGAGGACAGGACTGGACGCATTCCACGTCCGCTTTAATTCATTTCGACGAAACTGTATCAGCCCGACGATGCTGCGGCCGGCTAACGAGACGGCGCAAGATTTCTGAGATGCTTACGAATGTTTGCGCGAATGTAAAGCATTTGCAAGATCCCTTCGTGCCTCGACAAGCCACGTAACTAGCACCGACAGCAACATATTGCCGGTGTGCGTAACTTGAAAAAGCAAAGTTCACCATGGTACCATATCAAAGGTGAACCGACGATAAAAAGCATTGGCTAGCTTCAATCCGCGTGATAGAAAACGCGCACGCTCGCTGAGCGAGTTTTACGAGAGGCGTGTCGCGTCGGTGTGAGCTACAGGTGGCTGTACCTCATCGTTCCTCCTACTCTTTCCGTCATTACCCCTGCAACTATTTCATTATCTACACACCGATATGCTACTCGTACCCCGTATTCGCTGATTAATTCTTTAAAAATGTCATTTACTTTTATCCTCGTACCTCGAACTCGAGGTTGCCCCCCGAAGAACCATAAAAATCAAACAACAAAACCCGCCTTCTCCGTACGCGTTTCGACGGCCTAAAGATATCACTCCGTTCGTTTGCATCTTTCGTTTCCCTCGGTTCGAACATACTCGTACCACCGATCGGAGTCCAGTCCTAACAAGAACGATACATCCCGCCGAAGAATACTCCCGAATCTCCCACCGTCCCTCTTCCTTGTCTGTTGGTCTTTTAAGCGTGAGTCAACTCGTGTTTGGCCCTCGCTCGGCCCTGAGTAAAAGATTCTCTGAATGAATTCTAAAGATAGAGACCCCCTGTACCCTTTCATTCTCTATCCTCTTTCCATCCTTTCGTTCGTTCCTCGTACGACGTACAACGGCCTCCTTCTCCCTTCCTCTGTCCGTCTTTTTCTTTTTCTAGCACTGCTTCTTCTGATCGTGAGAGCTTTCCTTTCCTTCTCGTTAATCTTTTCGACAGCGCGATAGAATTTCATTCAGAGCCGCTCGATTCCGTACCGATCTTTCCAGCTATGTACAAAGTCGCTGCGGAATGTTTGTCCGGTTTTCTGTTTCCCGTCCTTACAGGAATCGTATACACATTCGAGTGGGATTGGTTAAGGAAAAGTTCAACCTACCAAATTGTGAAGAAACAATCATGCTGATCGATACACATCATCCGATCTACCAATCATGACGATGAAAGTTTCTCGAGGGAGAATGGCGATAATTGAAGAAATTGAGGTAATATAGTAGTCAAAGGTAGGCACGATAAATTCATGAGGATCAATGCATCCGATCGAAAGTCTATGAAACGAATGATACTACAATTAGTAGGTACTGCATACTGGGGATTCTTTATCGATACCCTCTTCTTCTTTTGTCCGTCGCTTTTTCCACCACGTTATCCTGCCAGAACCCTATTGCTACCTAAGTCTAGTTTAACCCTTTTACGCGAACGATTCTCAAACCGATATTGTTTTAGCTAAATGTACCGCCTTTCCACCCCTTCGCCTGAAAGTATCTTTCACCCCCTGTTCGCTCTCTTTTTCTTCTTCTCACACCTTCGGTCTGCCCCTATCTTTCTACCCCTGGTCTTTCATACGCCTGGTACTCACTGTAGGTCGCGTTTTCGCTGGTACAAACGTGGAGCCGATGAGAAACGTGGTCGATTGCACTGAAACACTCTCTCATCCGCTCTTTAAAAGTCCGAAGAACGGCTGTCACTCCACTAGGTATTTAGATCGGACGGTCTCCCTTTGCGATCTGCCTTCGACGATTAATTCTCTTCACTGCTCGATCACTGCATACGTTAGGAAATCTTATTTGCTCGCATCTCCGTTTTTCACTAAACACTTCCTTCTTCAGGGGAGACTGTGAAACGTCGCGGAAGGAAACACGCGAGACAAGTACCACCGCGGAACTGTGGTATGGTATCGCGATCTCGAGAAAGGCGCGCGCGCGGCAGAATGCCCGCCCGCCTCCTCGACCATCCACCCCCTTACGGCTCCGACACCGTCCGGACCATCGGGGACTGAACAACGCGAGATACATATATCGAAGGACAGCCGTTCTCCGACGCGATCCACCGCGCACAGGTGGGTCGTGCGTGACAATCCGAACAACCGATCGGATTGGCCTTTAAACTGTATGCAACATTTCCTTTTCGCTCCTCTGCCCCCTACCCCCGTAGATCGTTCGATCGCTCTCCCACTCTCCCCGCTTTCTTGCCTTCTCGCTCCTTCTCTCGCCCCCTCTCCGTGCCCCGCCATAACGCACACGATCCGCTTTGCTGCATTTGTTTGTCCGCCCATCTATCTGCCTATCGGTTTGCGTATTGACCTGTCCATCTTGTTCATCTGACCATTCATTAATTCTACTTATCTATCCAATTTTCATTCCTCATCACCGATCTCGTTCGCTCTCTTCTTCGCCAGATTCACGTACGTGCTCGTTTGTGCGCTACCTGTGTACTCAGACTGGCGCACCCCCGGCGCTCTTTATTCCGTCTTTCTAATCAAGCCCATCGTGAGCCTCCTTCCTTTCGCAATCGACTCATTACTGACGGTATTTTTAATTACTATGCTAGTAGTATGGAAAATGAAAATTCTGTGACGCTATAAATCATAAATGCTGCCTCATCTCACCGATCGTCATTACACGTGTCGTGTATGTCGTCATCGTTACCCGCGCCATCACCATCGTCACTGCATTCGCCATTACCAGCATTTAGCCCGTCACGAGCATCGTAACATCACCATTTCCACCCGACCACCACGAGCGGCTACTACCATCATCATAGTCTATGCCTATGCCATCAACACCCGGCGTCATCGCCATCGTCGTCACCAACCCTACCACGTTTAATTTCATTTCTACTACATATTTTCCAGCTCCATTTCCGCTATCGCTTCTGCGATTCATCGGCATCCGTGTCACTCTGGTTTTCCCCGCGCTTCGTGCAAAAGTATTCGCAAAAAACCGGGCTGCCGTAGAGACTGCCTCGCATGGTCGCGTAAACTTACATCACGGTTGCATCAACTGCCGACAGAATTGAGCCGATCCCCTTATTACGTTGCTGCATCTTTCAGAGCAGTTTCCAGGCGAAAGTTTCACCGTTATCGAAAGAAATCGCGCAGTCCAGTTGTTTAAAAAAAAAAAACAGCAATCTTTCCCAATCAATCAATTGAATTAATTCAATCTTTACCACTTTATAGGCGTACGGGTACAAAAGTCGGCCAACGACTCTATCGAATTTCGTTGTTTGTGATTCCAGGTCAACAAGCAAAGAGTTGAGCAGAATGAAGGAGGAACGCGGTGCTGACTGGAGGAAAACGAGCAAAGATGGTAGAAACGTATGCAGGAAAGGATTCTACGGATTCTGGCACAAGGAAGAAATTCGGCAAAAGGGTGCTTCTTACGAAATAAGAATTAGTAAGGGCCGGGGACTGTACCGCGCGTACGTGCAACGTTATTTCCGGTGAAACATTCGGTTAGACGCAACATGCGCTTCGATTCCGACGCGTTTCTTTGCTTTCGTACGAACGAGCTAAACATTGGTTTCTCACTTGCAAGGTGTACGGTCCTTCGCCAACATTCACTCTCGAAACTCACGTAGCGAAACGCAAAGTTGGCGCGGCCTCTGATAGTCGGATGACGGTCGTTGTCCCCCATGGTGAATCGTGCGCGTCGGTTGCTTCATTTCCCTCGATGAACACCGCACCGCACCGTATCGCACCGCACCGAATCGAATCGAGATCGGTTCCACCGATTCGTTCTAGGCTCATTGTCGGGGAAGCTTCATTATCGATTAATCCGACAATGATTTTCACGCGAGAGAAGGATACCGCAGCGCGTAATAATGTAGAAACAGATCCACCTATCCTCTTTTTTTTTCGTCACAGTTACTTCCCGCCCCTCGCACTTCCGTGTTTAACACTTTTCCGCACTTTGATTCGTCCACGATTTCCCACACCTTACATCCACCCGGTGGCGTTTCTCTTCCATAACTTTATCATGTTTTAATCGTTTAACGTCGACCTTTACCACGGTCGGGTGCTGCGAACGATGCGGCGAGTTGATAGCTTTAATGTCTGTATCCGTGCCAGCCGGTGCATACGCTTCGACTAATTTTCTCACACGCTCAACATCGCCGCGTCGTCTCCTTCTATCAGTCGAATCGTCGGATTGCTCGGTTAATAGAGAAACACACGAAACGGACATCGAGTGCGACGCTGCCAGTCTGACACTGTTGCACCTTTTCTTCCGCTACTTTCTAATCAAATTGCTTCCCGAGCGCGTTTCTTTTTCACCCTTCCTTCCGCGTATTTCCTTTCTATTCCCCGTCTTGTTCTCTCTCCTTCTTCTTTTCAATCACCATGCTAAATACTTGCACCTTCACTACCGCCTGCACACGTTCACATCTACCTTCTATGCAACTCCTTCCCTGCCATCGCGTTCCCTCTTCCTCTTCTTGCTCCACCTTTCCTTGCTTTTCACAGTTCGATTACACGTAACAGATAGGCGTTACGCCTTGTTGGAAAAAATGACAGCGTTGACGAGGGACTACAAAGTACAGAGGAGAGATGCGACGAGTTGGTAGGTGATTTTGCCGCAAGTGAAATCGCGAGCACCAAGATAGACGGGCAGGCGGAGTTCGCGAGCGAGATTGGTAGGCGGGGGCGGATGGGGATCCGCGGTGTTAAGGAGGATGGACTTAGCGGGTGTTTGGGAAAGTACAATACCCGTACGAAATAACACGCGGCACCAATTTTATCAGCCTCGGAGCAAAGAGCAGCGTATCGATGACAGAGCAACGGCCAATCACGGTGAATACCGACTACGGATCGGGGACTGGTTGCGCGACTATTGCGCACACGGCTTTACCATCCTTTTCTGTCGCGGTCGAGCCCCCTTGTAGCAGATACGGCTGCCACTTAACGCGAATGGACGGTTAAGAGACCCTACTGTGTGCAAGTCGAGCGACCGTCACTCGAAACAACTACGATCAGCCTAGGCTCCTCTTACGCGCGACCGCTCGTTGCTGACCCCCTCCGACCCTCCGTCTGTAGGCATCGCATCCCCCGACCGGACCCGACAATAAGTCCCCATCCCTCCGCTTCGTCGTCTTTCGGCTGTACCTTTGCACACGCGAGCTTTCCCCGTGTTCCTTCGCGAAGCGGTGAACCGTGTCGGGTTCACCGAGTCGCAAACGAAAGGTTACTCCATTTACTCGTACGCAAAGCGTTACGGAGTCGAACGGAATTCCTACCGATTCGCCGACATTGGCCTGCCCTGGGGGCGGCTCTTACCGTTCGGAGAATCGGTCTCGATTCTAGAAAGCTTCAGGCAGTCGGTCAAGATTTGAAACTCAAACGATGGCCCGCGTCTAATCCTCCAACTCGAGACATCTCATTGTCGGCTTCTCCCACGGCCACTTTGTACATTGTACTCCATCGAATCTTAACCGCGCGAAGCGTTCCAATCATTGTCTAACTGTCGTTCCTGGACAAACAGTTCGTCGACGATGACAATTTATAGTGTTTCAGGCAAAGAAATCTATGAAAGTAGGAGTCGAAGTCGATGAGAAGATATGGACATAAAACGGCCATGAGGAAGAAAGACGGAATGTCCTTTTCCGTGAAACGGACCACGCCGATAGGACTGAAAGCTATAAATAACTCGCCGACTTCTCTGAAAACGGAAAGTAGCTCGCCTTCGCGACAAGGGTTCCGTAGCGAATTCCCAGAATAGCTTTCTGGATCGGCGTTTGTTCGGTCGCTCGGTCGTCCGGTCTCCGAGCCGGTCTCTTGGTTGCTCGCCCCTCTCTCGCTCGCTCTCTTGCTTGTATAGGGCACATATCCTTAACCCGCGCTAATCGCCTATCAATCTCGTCGAGGACACGATCTTCCTTTCGAAACTTGTCTGCCTCTGATCTTGTGCGGAAGCTGCTACTCAAAGGGCGCGACGACTATCGACGATATCAAGACCGATCACTTGCTTCCTTTAATAATTCTTCCAAAGAAATCGGAATAGTAACGGGAAATATATTTCCTTCGATCTTTCTATAGCCTTTCGATTTTCACGTTTGTCCTGTGAACCCTATTCGAGTGTGCCGAGGCACGCGTTATACAATTAGGCAACCTGCGTCGTAATTAAGCTGGTACATGATAAATCACGAGCGCGAACCTCTCCACCAACCCTCATATTCTTCACTCCGCCGCCCCTTTACTCGTGGCGCGTACAAGAAAAGTAGCGCGTGGATATTTCGAAAGCACGTGTGAAACCTAAACGATGAACCCCTTCGAGCATAGGAAGCCGGGTGTACCGGCCACGCGTAGCCACGTGCGCGGACACGCGCCCTGTACAAGTTTCAGCGATTTCATTTGAGCTGTCGGTCTGCCGGTCCTCGATCGTACGTACATATGTATGAGAACGGAATGCGAAAATGTTCAGCATTTAGGGAACGTCCAGCAGAAGCGCAAATAATTGACTCGTATCGTTCATTTCGGAAGCGCGTGCCAACATGTTTCGTCGCTGATAATTGACGTAAATTGAGGGGAACGATTAGAGAAAGCGAGAGAACTTATTCCTTTCCGAGCATGGTGTGCAACTATAGCTGCCGGTTGAACATGGCACGTTTGCTCCGAAATGGAAGCATACTCTCATCAGTCGAATTATCTGCGTACGCTGCTCACGCGTACCTATGCGTGTACATCTAGGATGTTTTTTGCACAAACGAGATATTTTTCAGTTGAATCGCTGAAGCTTCCCGAATGTAGCCAGTTTACGTCTACTCCGATGCGAGGTCGAACGAGGCGACCCCGACACCCCCAACACCCCATTTGCATTACATGGCCTTTCTTGTTCTGTTTCGTTCGATTTTCACGGCCCATTCCCTGATCGCGACACGACACGCGATACTCGAGACATTCGACGCACGACGAGACACCCGACACTCGACACTGAACACCGAGGACGAACCTGCTACTCACATCAATGACAACGCTACGAACTGGGTATTCAAGAAAAATGAAAACTTCGGTGGCGATCGAGATAACAGCGGCTATGTAGAAAGTATCTTTGTATCGGTATATCGGAAGACATACCTCGTTACGCTCTCTCCTTTCAATGACAGCAACAGCTACACGATCGGAATCCTTCTGATCCGAGGCTCGCGGCATTCCGCCTCTAATATACACCTCTCGGCGGGTGTTCAGTGCGCGCGTTCTTCTCTTTCAAGACAACCCCTTTCTTCGCCACCCTTCGCGTTGCCCAGAGAATCGTCGAGTTATCGCTGCCCCCCGGCCTCTCCGCCTCGAGTTACTTCCCTCGGCACCACCAGCTGTCCGCCTAATTGCGAACAGGCAGAAATAGAGTCTGCAATCTTCTTCCTTGCGAATAACGAGTAGCTTGTGTCTACTTCGTCGCGAGTACCATCTATATTCCTCTTTCCACCGTTTTCACCCCCCACGCCTGTCATCGTTAATCCCATTAAGGTTTACCTTGCTCTCATACCTTCATTCATACCACACTTCCACTCTTTCCATTTCTCTTTCATCCATCCTCTTCCGCACACCGCAGCTTCTTCTTCCCCCTTCCTCATCCTTTTTCTTCGGCCTCCTTTAATCTTTCATCATACCAATGTTTTTTCCTCGACGGTGATCGTAGGCGAGTGACGCAATGTCGCAAACTACAAATGACAAAGGGAACGGATGAAGTTACGCGTCGCGTCGAAAGGAGAAAAGGTAGTTGATCAGCGACAATTTCGGAGTCCACGTGGAAAGGCGGAGGAATTACGGGTACACGTGTCGTTGAATCTCGACAGAGTCACTGGCGGATGGCGAGAGTGCGGGGGATGGCCAACGTATTAGACGCCAAGAAGTTGCGTACAGACGCATAACGTTTTACGATGATATCGTATATGTGCGTAATCTTTGCCATGCTATGAAATGCTGTCGCAATCCTTCCGACTCGGTGCCCCGCTACCCCCAATTCGAACATCCCGTGCGAAAGGTTGTTTGCCTTAGAAAATTACCTTCATTTTTTTCACGCATACGTATGAAGCATTCATCCGCCTATCCACACGATTGCTCTATCATACTCATTCGCATCTTCCCCTTTCTCGACATTACTTGACGTAAAACGCATGGAAATCGAGTTATTGCTTACTCGTCGGGCAAAATATACTCGTAAGACAAAGCGAAGGAGCAAAACATTATTGGCGTCATCGCTATCGTAGTCGATCGCGTATTAACAGTTATCCAGTCGGATATATCGAGTCCCCCTTGTAACGCATCCACGCCGTCGGTGGTTATTTCGGTTGGTTAACGGTAATGAAAATAGTTATTAAGAATATAGGAAGATCATCGCGTGCAAGGCGACGTTGTGGCGCCAAGCGTTACAAAGGCCAGCACTGACCTTCTTTCATCGACGGAAAAATAACTAGTCTCTAAATTAAGTCAATTGATCGTCGGGGGTCGGAATCGGCGTGGCGTTTCGTCAGGATCAAACGAGTGTCGTTGTCGCCCACCCCACTATCGAACGTCCTCGCTCTTTTTCTTCTCCCTTTTCTACTTCCTTTCCCTTCTCCTTCGCCCTCTCCGTACGATTACCTTACATTTGCCCGATATTCAAACTCCTTTCAATCGAGCCTAATGAGCCTCTCCATTATTAATAACTACGAATACAGTAAGGAATTGCTGGCGAAATTAAAGGGACTTCGGTTGGCATTCGAAACGACGACTAATAACAGTTTCACGATGCATAGCGGTTTATTTTGTAGTTACCATAAAAAAAAAGAATCATCTCCGTAAGAAAAAGAACTAATTTCTCCCTTTCTTTAAACAAATTGTTATATACTCAACCTCCTCGACTTCTCATCCGAACAAGGACTCGAGAAAATCGGTCCTATCTGCTTCTGGTTTGTCTTGTTTTCTGCTTCTAATTTCAATATCCGTCTCCTTCTGTTTTATTACAGGCGGCACAAACGTGCTATTACCACTTGATTCCTTTCGACGTAATTTTATGCTTCTATCAACATTGTGAGAGAAGAAGTTCACTTCTCTCTTAGCTTGCGCAATTTCAGTTCGTAACCTTTGCTTGTGCACTGCTCGTTCATAAGCCAAACGTTCGCTCAGATGAATCCATTTGAACCTAATGAATTCGGTGCAATTAGATATGCTTCCACATGTATAACATTATCAATTCTATATATAAGTTCGATATTATTCGCAACCCCTTACCTTGGCAGGTATTTTATGTTCCAAATAACATCGTAAAATTTGCTCTTCTTTCTAGTCGAGATCTGTGTATTGTTCAACGTAGCTGCAACGTATTTTGCTACCTTTTTGCTCTCAAATTCAATCCATCCTTCCGTAAAGGTCTTTGCGCAAACTTTCCTTTTTCTCTTTACTTTACCACCCCTCTCCAGTTCTGTAAGTAAAGAAGCAAAGAGGGAGAAAATGTAAGAGTAAGGAGAAGTAAGTTAGAGGTTTACTGTAAACGAAGCTATATAATTGACAAATTTTAAGGTTGTGCGCGAAATGAATTTCTTAGTTTTATGCGTGCCAACTAACCATTTTCAGCCAGCTGTAAATATATTCTACCAACTTTTCCGTATTCCGAAAATAATTCACGGATTTTTGCGATGTTCATAAATTTCGGTATACTGGACAGATAGACTATTCCCCGCTTTCGTTTCTTGACCACCGGCGTACTCGTGGAATTCGCTGTATCCGAGTCTTCCACGTTCTCCATTTTTCTTTAATTACGAAAACTACCACACGTTCCTTTCTACGCGTTTTTAGTTTTCCAATTAATCTTGTTCGCCCAACTTTTCATCGAGCGAGTAATCACGCGTCACGTGTAAACAATGAACCGCGACACGTGCGCCACGCCGCATTGCAAAGACGCTTCCTATTCTCCCTCTCAACGTCCTGTTTCACTTTTCGTTCGTACTTGTTCCATCTTTTGCTTTATTTCTTTCCACTTTGCTTCATCACGCACGATTCTATCGTTCGATCGACCACACAACAACAGCAAAGCCCAAGTTCTATGGATGGAATTTTACAGAGTACGTATCAAAGTGAGGTCGATCTACTATCAGTTCCACAAATCAGTTTTGTGATGCAAGAAAAAATCGTTTTCCACGCAACACTGCTGCGTATCTACGTGTGTCACATTAATATAATAACCATACTTCCCTTATATCATACAATTCTAAAGGGAGACAATTACGACTGTTACTCGAATATTACATGCAATTACACGCGGCAAGCGGTAAGTTGAGCGTACTATAGCCTGCTATAGCCTACGGCCGGGCGTACAGGGCTAGTGCTGGCTGTTGCGCAACGAGATGCGCGCAGCGTCTCACAATCAGTGTACGCAGGAAGGTATGTGAATACAAGTGCATTCGTAACATCACTATGCATCGTTGAAATGAAAGTTCAGTTTTTCCGCTAAATGTGTGACTGTCTTGGAAAACTCTTAGTGAAAAAGTTCTCGCTGGAATAAATCCTACATTGGAGTAGTTTAGTAACAACGAAACGGCGACGGATGAGCGGAAATTTTCGGGAAACGTTACTTGGCTGACTCAAACAAAATGGCGGCCATTCTCTTCTTGGCGGTTCTATTTACTTGACCGTGAACGTTATGCTTCTCACAAAGTGTTACGGTAAAACTGTTGTCTATCTTACGTTCATTACTGCCACATAATATCGGTTTAGCTCAGCGTTTGAGCAAAAGATCGTGAAGCGTTTGCGGTCTGCACGTTTTTCAATCTTGCCCACTCGTGAAACAGGTAATAACGCGACAACTGTGAACGACACCAAGTATTTGGTTATCAGAAATCTTTGCCTACCGCTGTTTAGCATTCTCAGCATTTCTCCTTCTGACGTATCGAAGGTATTCCAAAAATTTGCCGCGTTCTTGTCGTGTTTCAAAGCGGGACTGAATTTTCATGTAGCCAGAAACGCGTGACTCGATAATCGGAATTCTCGCTTGTATTTTTGTTCGTTACTCTCAATGCCTGTTCGCACGTTACTCTTCCCTTTCAAGGGTGTTAGTATAGTATCCCCTCGGAGGCGTCCGGTCCGCCAGATCGGTACGATACCGTTTTTATATTTCACACAACAGCACGGTTAAACGCTTTTACATTTGCATCGAGTTCAAGAAAAATGTCTAGCTCGTATGTTATTGAGCCACAAGAAAGCGGATCTGAAAAGAAGGATGATACATTAATTATCATTGTCAACGACGATGGTACCTTATCCGTCGATCAAGAGACTTTGCAAAGCTTAATCAGTAAGTTTCCTCGATGAATAAATCTTAATGTCTAATGTTAGCACCGTTTACCGGTATCGTTAATTTACAGTGAATCAGTCCAATGCAAATGTCAGCGTTGTTAGAGTAGGCCAAGCACAGGCAGGCACAGAAAACGGAGATGTTACATTAACCGTGGACCCTCCACCTTTTGTACCCCCTACGGTCAGCTCTGCTGGAGGCACGACCACCGAACCGAGCACTTTGGATGACCCCTTCATGGAAATGGATCCGGAGCAGTTAGAACGATTGGAGACAGCTTTACAAAGCGAAGAGGCAAAACAAATTCTTGGAGAGAACGTCGCCGCGATGCTTGGTACGGGTGCCTTGATATCTCTCGATAAAAGAATGATAAGATTCGTCATTGTTTGGTACAGTTTTAAGCAATTAGTTTCTCCTGTATTTTCGGCAGATATGCTAACGGTAGAGGAGCAGCAAAACTCCATAAGATACAGCGTCAAGTTGGACCATTGCTATACAAGTAGATTATCACCCTCCGATCCAAAGCCTAGGGATCCGTTGCCTGTTATCGATTCGCCTACTTCCGACGACGGTTTCCAATATACTCGGCAATTATCACCTGCTCCGGGTACGTCGAAAACATCGTCGCCTGCTGGTGATGCTGAGAATACCATAGCGACGAAACCAAAGGTTATCGCCAAAACGGTTAGTGCTCCATGAGAAGGCCTGTACGCTTAGTCCAATATGTGCATAACCGGCGTGTGCGAATCGTTATTTTTTTTTTTTTTTCAGGGCAAGCCGGTAGGTAGGCCGCGGAAGAATGTACCACCGACCTCCGTTTCTGTCAGCAATAATTCAAGATCATCCGTCAACATAACGAGTACACCAAAGTCTGGTGGGCACCCGGTATCGAGAAATTTGACAAGTCTCATGCAACAGCAGGCTACCGGAAAACGTAATTATCCTGCATCTTGATGCAACGTTTCAACCAATCGAGCGAGCATTGAGCCCCGTCGTTTTAACTATATTCATTTCATCGAACAGAACAAGGGAAATGTAATGACGAAGACGAGGATGAATTACCGTCATCATCTACCGAATCATCGGAATCCGATCCACCGTCTGACAATGATTCCGACTTTGGCCCACGTGGACCTAGAAGAGGCGGCATAAGAGCTAGAGGTGGCAGAAAGGGTCTTACCACCCGAGGTGGGAGCATGGCGGCTACACGCAGAAGGGGTTCCAATAAACAGATGGATATGGAACAAGTTCGTCGATTAGATATGGAAATGGCTGCTGCCGTAAACGCGATGAAGAGTCCAGAAAAAGATGAAAAACCGGGTAAGATTGCTGTCTGCTGTTTGCGAATCTCATATTGCCGAGTATAAAATAAACCACGTGGTTAGTTAACACAGTACCATTTCTTATTATTAGGCGGTTTCGGTTTCATTAGAGGTAAAAGACAGTTCAAGACTGTCGCTGGGCGGAAAAAGGAGGAATCGCAACCACGCGTTGAACCGTCCACGATGATAAACGAAGATACCTCGGTGAACTTTGAGAAACCGCTGCAGACGACGAACCAAGTAAAGGCGAATCTGATTAATGCTAATATGATTAAGGGCGATATGATTCTTACCAAACCAGGGCAAGGAAGGGCTAATCAGAAAGTTACATTTGTCCAAAAGCAAGTGCTTATGAAGCCGAATGACTTGAAAACTGTTGACGCAAAGAAGCAGGTTATTCTTCCGAAGGGCAAGTTCTTCAGCCAAACTGGAGCGAAGTTCTTTGCGACGAAAGATGGCAAGCTGATTCAGATACCGGTAACAACTAAAGCTATAACATCAGGTATATCTACCGCGCAGATGAAAGAAACGACAGCCCAAGTTACACCGACGCAACAGTCTGCCCTAGTACAAAGTCAATCGCCGGACGAACAGCAGCAATCACCGACAAAAGTGAGCCCGCCTATTGCCCTATCGAAGATAAAGACTTGCGACGGCAAGAAGAGAAAACCGGATGTCGTGGATATTGTTGCAAAGACGGAGAACGATTTGGGAAAAGCAGCGGAGAACAAAGTTTTCGACGGTTGGTTAACTCGATACAAGTCACTGTACCATACATATTGTCTATCCTGTTTCCAATTAAACTGATACGATCGAACCTGTTTAAACGTGTATGTGCGACGCTGGGATGTTTTCAGATCAATTTTAATCTCCTTTTAGGCACGAAAAAGCACCCTAAAAAAGAGACTCGTAAACCGCCGGCCTACATGGCAGAAACATTGGGCCCGGCACTCTTCTCAACGCCCGACATCATCCGACGTGTCGGCTCAAACGGAGATTCGAAAGTTCAAGAAAACTTGGTGACTTCGATGATTTGTACGACACCGTCCGCTGTTACCGCCACCCCCGAGGCTACTGGTTCCCTTTCACAGGCAACACACTCGTCATTGTCGTCAGGGTTGACATCGACGCCTGCGGCGTCATCGGATCATTTAGGTTTGTGTCGCTGGTGAACATTCTTAAAAACTGATCAATTTCGTTCGTATTGATTGTTCATAAGTTAGGGTAACATGTATCTCTATTTCTACGCCTGCTGATCGAGTTTCCTATACAGGAGATCAGATCGCAACGGGAAAAGGAGAAAATAGCGAGTGCTTGGTTGAAGGCGGCGAGGCGGAATCCAAGTCGGAAGTAAAATCTAACGTGCCGGAAGCGATACAGCCAGCTTTGGATTCAGGTAATCGTCTAATCTAAAAACAGTAGTTAACAAGACGTGTGCCATCGGTGCTCATTTATTTCAAACATTCACCAGGCGGTATAGAAGGAGAGGAACATTTGCTAGCAACGTTAGAAATGGAAGCCAGCAAACACGAGGAAGAGTTACTCGCGGAGGCGTTGCTGTTACAAGAAGAGCTTGGGGTCGACTTGGCCGAGCATGTAAATGAAATTTTTCTTTCTAACTAGTGCCATCAGTTTGTCTTTGATGCTTCGGCATTACATATTACATGCGTTTCTCTGATTTAATTGTTAATCGTTTCTCTTTGTTCCTTCTTGTGAACATTACAGCCTGCTCTCGCTGAACAAGCAGGGGACGATAGTGGCGGTGCCGATCGTGATGGCGGTGATGGCGATGGTGATGATGCGGTGGCTTCTGAGTCATTGACTCCGAGTAATATACTCGTTTCATCGTTGATCACGACCGAGCAAGAAGCTGCTAAGCCGTTGACCGCCAATACGACGGTGGTTGTGTCCGCAACGGCCTCGGCTGCGACAGCGGTTGCGGCAGCAACCACTGCGGACGTAAGTCCGCCTAAGGAGCCTGGGAAAAAGCTGAGGGACGAGAAGGAACCTATTCAAATCATTCGTGGCGGACGAGTAATCACTTTACCGCCTATCGAGGCACCGGCTACTAGAAGCAAGCGGTTACAAATCAAACCCGAACCTGTCCAAAAAACGTTCGACCCTGCAAAACGAACGGAAAAGCTTGGGTATGTTAACCGGTTAAAATGAAAATTCACTTAACCGAGCTAGCGCGCTTCTGTATTATTCTCGTGCTGTACTATATCCTATGTTTGCTAACGATTGCAGTGCACAAATAGTGCAACAACGGGCAACGCAATCCACGAAGCACGATAGTCGTTCGAGTGTAGATCTGAATGAGAGCAACGAGCACCACATCGGAATGAGCGAAGAAGCGGACGAAGATGAAGAAACAACGGAGAACGATAGAAAGCAAGTTAATGAGGAGGTGGAGGAAGAGGAGGAAGAGGACGACGACGCTGAAGAAGAGGAGGAGGAGGAGGAGGATAACTCAGATTCTGAAGACGATCCTGACAGGCTTTGGTGTATATGCAAGCGGCCGCATAACAATCGCTTCATGATTTGTTGCGATGTCTGCGAGGACTGGTTCCATGGGAAGTGTGTACATGTTAGCAAAGCCATGGGTAAGATACAAAATTGTCTCATTTCGAAAAAGATTGTCCAAAAATGATTGCGATAACGAGATGCTTTCTTTCGATCCATTTCGTAGGCCAACAGATGGAGGAAAAGGGTATAGAATGGGTTTGCCCGAATTGCGCGAAGAAGAAAGAGGAAGAGGTTAAGGGTAAAACAAGTTTGCAGAACGCTTCTGGCAAGCAACGAATTCAATTGGACGCAGCAGCCGACAATTCGAAACACCTTACCTCCCTTAATCAAGTATCATTCGGCGGGGAAGCTACGTCTTTGATGCAACCGACGGATAGTGATTACGAAAGTGTTCAATACTCTAGTGGTATGCAATGTGTCGTCTGTAAAAAAGAGGCCCGAAATTCCAGCATTTATTGTTCCGATGCGTGTATACTCGCTCACGCGCAAGAGACGTTGACCAAAGATAAACCACTGCCAGGATCCATCAGTAGCCCAAAGGGTGCAAGATCGTCGCCGTTCGATCCCGCATCGAAATCCAAACCTGACGCCAGAGTTATCGTTGTGGAGAGGAAAACAGGAAGAGTTTTGACCGGTCCTGAAGCCCCGACAAGGCTGAACTTGCGTGCATGGCTAAAGGAACATCCGACGTTCGAGGTAGTTGGCACGGGCAAACTCGACGCTTCGCAAACAGGGAGAACGGTCGCGACTATTCAGGCGCAGATGCCAGGGAGAGCTGGAAGGTCTGCATTACTGTCACCCACAAGGGCGCATAATCTTCCGAGGATCACGTACGCGAAAGTGCCTGGATCGAAGCAGACGATTTTAACGGCGGGGAATAAGAAATTCACATTGATATCCGGTGGACAGCAGCAGCAGCTACTGCATCAGCAGCCAGGTCAAACGCCGGGGACAAAGTTGATACAACTGAAGCAAACGTTATCGCCGCAGACGGTCAAGAGCCCTTTGTCGCTGAAAGGTGTGACAACAAAGTCAATTTCGATACAGCCACAGCCGAAACAGCTGGTCGCGGCGTCGCCGAAACAAACGTTGAACGTAAGAAAGCAAGAGCCAAAGCAGCAGCAGCAACAGCAGCAGCAGCAGCAGCAGCAGGTGAAGATAAGTCCACCGAAAAAGCCCGAACCTGAGCCGATCAGGCTGAACATACGAAAAACGTTAACGGAGTTGCTGTCCAGTCGTATAAAGGAAACCGACGATTTGAAGCTTATCGACGAGGAAATAGCTGATCTAGCCTACAACATTGAATTAGAATTGTACAAATACTTCAGAGATACCGGGGCAAAATATAAAGCGAAGTACAGGAGCCTTGTGTTCAACATAAAGGACACGAAGAATCTGACGTTGTTCCGAAAAATTGCAGACAGATCGTTGACACCGGACGCGGTCGTGAGGCTCAGCCCAGACGAAATGGCGAGCCAGGAGCTGGCCGAATGGCGTGAGAAAGAAACAAAGCATCAGCTGGAAATGATTAAGAAGAACGAGCTGGACTTGATGGCTCAGGCGAAGTCCATTGTCGTTAAAACGCACAAGGGCGAACAGATAATCGAGAACGACGGTAATATCGATCGCGTTGATCCAAAGACACCAGTGCAGGACATCGTGACTGCGCTGAACAGCGCCGACAGTATAACGTCGACCGTCGACGACGCGGAGAAAGATTTGGACCGAGCTAACGAGGAGGAGAGATTGCGAGCAAGGGAGGATACGAGGAAATCGAAGGACTTCGATGATAAGAGGCGTAGGGATAAGGAAAGGGATAAAGACAGGAGTAAAGAGAAGGAAAGGGACAGGAGGAGCAGCGAAAGGCGTGGCAGAAGTACTAGTAGAAGCAGGCACAAACACGCCAGGGACGATAGGGATCGCAGTAGAACGCGGGAAAAGAGCAAGGAGGGCAAGTCCAGGGACAAGGATGGAAAACGCGAGAAGGAGAGGGATCGCGAGAGGGAGAAGGAACGAGATCATCGAGACAGAGGTCGGGAACGATCCAGAACCAGAGACAAGGAGAAGTCGAAGGCACGCGATAGGAGTAGCAGGGATAAGACTAAGCAAAAAGAGAAGGAGAGGGAACGACGCAGGAGTTGTGAAAATAGTTCGAGGAGTCTACTCGAGAAGTCGAAGGAGATTGATAAGAGGGAGGAGGAACGGAAGAGGGATACGGAAAAGAAGGAGGATCCCTCTACGGGTTCAACCGGCGAAAAATCGATAGACGATCGGCTTTGGCGCCACATAGAGGACGAGGCGACCACGAACACCATCGACGGAAACGACTCGGACGTGTCGGACAGGGAGCCCACGTCCACCGTCACAATTAAAACGCCCGACATCAACGACGAACCCGATCGAGACAGGGAGCAAGAAGCGACGAGCGACGACAGGGAGGCAACGAAAGGCGGCCCGTGGCAGACAGTGTGGAGAGGTTTCGTTAACATGGTGGACGTTGCAAAGTTCTTCATCACTGCACAGGAAGTCAGTGGTCACGCGAAGGATTTGATGGACGATCTGCCGGATACGGTCGACGTTGTCGGTAGGATAAGCCACGAGACTGTTTGGGATTACATCTCGAAAATGAAGAAGACCGGCTCGAAGGAGATCCTGGTAATTCGCCTAACCGCAGCGAACGACGAGGAAAAGATACCGTATATAACTCTGTACAGTTATCTGAACAGTAGAAGCCGACTAGGCGTAGTCGGGAACGTGTCGAAGAATATCAAGGACTTCTATATAATGCCGTTTTCGAGTCAAAGCACGATACCGCAGGTCCTCTTGCCCTTAAACGGGCCCGGCTTCGAGGAGCATAGGCCGCATCTTCTTTTAGGGATCATCGTTCGTAATAAAAGGAAGCGACTCGCCGGTATATCCCCGTCGACTATACCAATGAAACTGTCGAAGAAGGAAACCGACCGGAGTTACACGCCGCCTTTGCTAGCAGTTTCTAAGGACATTAATACCGCTATGCTAGCAGTTACCTCTGCTGCGACAGCGACGAGCGCTTCGTCTTCGTCCCATTCGCCAACGGCAACCAGTACATATCACAAAGCAATTACAAGCGGCGGTGGCACCGAGTCCATCAAAGATAAACAGCATACTGTCACCCAAACGACCCTCGACAGCTTGAATAGGGCGCACATCGGAATGTCGCGGAGTAGTACGTTACTCGACACTGCAACCATATGCAAGATCGTTCCGGAGTTGTCCTCGAAGATCGATCTCACCTCGTCGCCTGATAAAGTACTCCCGGAGGAGGATGACGGCGACGAGCCCTATAGTCCCGGCCAGATGGACGAGGAGGAGATCGATCTGGACTTGCGTACTTCCTCGGCGTCAACCTCAATACCATCCATATCTGGTTCGATCAGTATCGCCGGCACCACGGTCGATAATTCTTCTAGTAAAAGTTCAAACGAACTTCAACGAAAGATGGAGGAGCTAAACCGGCAAATCGAAGAACAGAAGCAACAAATACAGAGTATTAGTTCATCGTTTCTCGGTGAATCAGCGCCCACTTTGCCGGTGAGAATTTTAACAAAATTTACTTTTCACGAACTCGAATGTTACTGTTTCTCCTTTTGTCCTATTGTGAATAAAATTGATTTCTATCTATCCGTGGTATCCTGTTCCTATCCTCGAGCTGCTCGGATTCTTACTTCTCGCGAATATGTTCCACGGAAATGCTCTTGTCCCTTTGCTGCCGATGGAATACACTTACGACCATCGCCTCGCGCGTATTTCTAGATTATAAACGCCTTTATTACACCTATCAATTCGTCGCAATGGTATAAATTTTGATACATACACCAGACAGTAAATTATAAATGTCCACCATGCGTACTTGGCAATCAGGGGCAAAAGAAGTAACGTTTTACTTTACCCCTTTTCTGCATGTTACAGTTTTCCCCTTTTTCTTTCTTTACTCTCTTCTTACGTCTC
The DNA here is from genome assembly GCA_023838395.1 of Holcopasites calliopsidis. Classification (NCBI taxonomy): domain Eukaryota; kingdom Metazoa; phylum Arthropoda; class Insecta; order Hymenoptera; family Apidae; genus Holcopasites; species Holcopasites calliopsidis. The sequence goes on from JALHAQ010000011.1 coordinate 2,520,455, forward strand.
TTACGATTGCAAATCTTTTTCTATCCTGGACAATAAGGCAAAGAACGTTCAAGAAGTAGAAATCTGCGAGTAGCTAACAAGTTCCTTTCATTTTCGAACCATCATTTCTCGGGTCGATTGTTCGCGTGCTACAACTTGTACTAGGGATTGGTTCAGTCCAGAATTGTACACTGGAGCGCAACGATTTAATGTCTGCGTATATCGTTCCTACGTTAATGTTTCGTATTTTCAATTTCAGGGCTTAGGGCTGGACCCACCGGCCGATGATGAATCCGATACAGCTTACAGCCCCTCGGACACGAGATCGTTCACGCCACCACCGCCCACGGGTATCTCGAAGCTTACCCAACCGATTCTCGAGAAGGTATCAAACATAACGATACCGCCGAACTTGCAAGAAATTTTGGCGAACGTTAAGCGACAGGAGAGCTCGAAGGTGGACCCGTATCTACCATCCAAGCCAAGCGCAACGTTTCTAACCAGTATCAACACCTCCTCGATGTACGAAAGTTCGGAAAGATATTCTTCATCGTCGTCCGCGAAACATTCAGTCGGCGGATCCAGCAGGCCCAGTCCCGAAAAATCATCGCTCGATGTTTCGCCTAATAACAGAGGGGCTGCTTCCAAGGATAAAGAAAGTAAAAGCACTTTAAGCTCCTTAAGCGATTTGGACTTGATTAGGAAAGCGGAAGAAGAGCTGGCTGCTGTGGCAGCCGCGTCCGCGGTGCCGACATCAGCAGGGACGATAATCGAAAACTCCGCAAGTCCGGTTCTTCCAGCGATCATGGGTGCTTCCTCGCCGTCCTTAATGCCGGCCTCTGCAGCGGATCCTCCCTCGCGCGAGGCAACTCCCTACAAAACATCCTTCTCAGAATCTTTTAAACGGAACATGGCCCCAGAACAGCCGAAGCCCCCCGGCCTCGAGGACGAGGAATTTCCACCTTTCCCAACAACGCCGCCAAGCATGGAGGGTACTCTGTCCAAAACGTTATCTTCCAATTCCAAGTTCGCTCCGAGAAGCGGAATCGTCTTGAGCGTGAAGCGGAAGGGCAACGAGGAGAGTGCCGCCCCTTGTACTCCTAATAAAACAGCAAGGGTAAAGTCACGATGGGGTCAGGGCCCATCGGAATCAGTTGATTAGCTTCGCTCGGATCAGAGGAAGGCGACCTAGCTGTCTATCGAAGCTAATGCACGATCGTGCAAGCTTAGACGGTTAACCACCCGTTTTGTGATTTAGCTATGTTGTCAGGGCGAAAGTCACGAACTATTTCGAACGCATTCGGTGCCGAAGCATGCGATTGCACCGTTTTGCAAACAGGGCTAGACGACTGACGATATAAGTAAGAATTGTCAGCAGAAGCCCCGCACGTTTGCACGCATTGATCGTCTTTCCGTACCAAATCAGAAATTTTGGTATTCCGCGTTTACTCTTACTTCGTACGTAATATAGCCGACCCCCTTTTGTATCGACGTGTGCCCCTGCGAGCTGTGACCCGCGCCCTTCGTGTACGCGTAGCATTAAAAAGGATGCAGGAATCGAAGGAAACCAGACGTCGTAAAAAAAATATTATAGACCACCTTTGTAAATACCAAAGCGATGAGAATGAACATTGCTAATCGTCGGGCCCTCCGTTACGTGTGTACATAGCCCTATTGGAAACCCTGTAATATATTGTTTAAATTCACTCGAAAGGATTATATAACACGGTACATACGTGTTACTTGCGCTGTTGGTGTGTACATATAAGTTTAGTCATAAAGATTTACGAGCGACCAACTGACCATTTCAATGTTCGAACACGTCTGTACAATTGTCGCCGCGGTAGTGATTCGCACGTGACACCGCGCATCTTTCTAACGATTCGTAAAATGCAACTCGATATTTTTTAGGTTTGTAATTGATCATCCGGGAGATTAAACGTTCATGCAACGGCGTATTAATCGCAGATTCTCGAATCACTCAAGATGTTCTAAACACCTGCTACGAATGTGGTGCCCGAATTTCGAATTTGGAGTTCGATGACTCCCCACCCCCTACCCCCACCTTTCTCTCTTCGTCGGACATTTAGATTTATCGTCAGTCTTGTGCGCGTGGGTGAGATCAGTCCTGCTTCGCGTAATTGACGGACTGTTGGTTACGTGCGTACCGCAACATTTCCATCGAGTTCCACTTTAATCCCTTTACTCCACCCGCAATTCCCCAGTAGAGATACAGTAAGTTACGCTTCATTATTTGTTGCTGAACGTTGCGATTCAAATGATGCATACACAATGCGCGTTGCGCATTGTACACGCGTATCTAAGTGCATATGTCGTATACCGTTCGCCTGTATGAACATTGCGCCCAAAAAGGACAAGCCCGTTGATGAAAATCTAACCTCGCGCGCTTTTCATTGTCACGGATAAATATTACACCGATACAATTCCCTTTCTATAAACGAGGTCTTATGTACGTTTATCTGTATCCATTATATGCAAAACGATTAACGTTGAATTTATGTTTTGTACACATATTCGATTAGTGTAATGGAATAACAAATTATTGTATAAAGACGTTATTATCGCGTCTATTATTATTTTTACTACAATTGCTATTAACATGAGCTTAATAATTATAGTTGCTCTTGTTACTGCCATTACTATCTTAAGCACGAGCGGTGCAATTGCAATTACAATATCTGTTTACTTTCAAGTTTAGCTGTTCAGTTTACAATCGTGCATGATTGTTCATTGCACCAACTTCGTGATCCCTATCGTATCCTTCATGCAATTGCAAGCAAATTTTCATACTGGTCTCTTTATTCACTGATTGTCATTCAAGTTATCACAGTTTTTCCCTTGGTCTCTCTCATCGTCGATCGTAGGTAATGATAGGCTTGGGGGTTCATTGAGACACCGGTAGATGACGGTGCAATAGTTCCGCAGCTGTTTCATTACGTTCCAGTATAATTTATCTCGGTAAACAAATTCCGTATTGTCTTTTTGGATATTCAACAGTAATCATGTTGTTATTTTCCATAATTGGATACAAGATTGTGTCAACAAGATGCACTCGTTTTAAAGAGCAAGAGTTAATTTTATCCATTATGTTCACTACTGCAAAGCGATAAGGTCGCCGTGTATGTTTGTTTAGTGCAATTAACTATGCACTTCTTGGTTAAGTAACCGGCAATAAAAATGTTCTCTTCGATGCGATGTTCTGTCATTACTTAACTATTATATTAACTATCGCGCAAGATAGAAATTCGTCTCTCCTCGTATAGTGTGTACATTGGAGTTAGGTTATATCCATGGTAAAAGTGTTTATCAGTTTAATGGTTTCCTTGGCATGTATGATAATAGCGATAAAGGCAGATAGCTACGTCCAGGCGTTTATATGAGCAGTGTCGTTCGCACTTCTTCATAAAAAAGCACGGCCTCATCGTTGAAGTCGTTAGTTACATAACCTCTCTACGAATTATATTCTTTCAAACTTGGATTAGTGATCAAACAAATCGTAACCCAAATGTCTTCAAAAATCGTAGTCGTTGGCTCGTGTATGATTGACTTTACTTGGTAAGTGATATTGGTCGTACTGTAGGCATAGTCTTATCACTTTTTTTGTACGTAGCGTAACGCTACACTACCATAAAACTACAGTTAATAGTAAACAGGCATCATGAATTACATTGCTTAAAAATTGTATTTTACATACTGTATCCGATAGAAACATGGAGAATATTATTAGTAGAGTACAAAACATGATTTTCTCAGAGCAAGGAATATGCGATTAGAAGCAAGTATATTGTATATATTCTATCATGACGAGAGTATATTCGTTGTTTTAGCTTTTCCCCGCGTTTACCGAAACCTGGCGAAACGTTAATCGGTAGACACTATGAGATAAAGTACGGTGGTAAAGGTGCTAATCAATGTGTAGCAGCTGCCAAGCTTGGTGCGTCCGCAGCGATTGTTGCCTCTGTATGCATTTCTAGTTCTGTCTAAGTTAAAACGGTAAAATCTATTACACTATACAATCTGATCCTAACTTATATCTATGAAAATTCTGGTACAGCTGGGGTCCGACACTTATGCCCAAGAATATTTAAAGATATTTAGAAAGGAGAACATTGATGTTTCTCACGTTCAAATACAAGCGAATCAGCACAGCGGTATAGCACATATCACAGTTGCCGACAGCGGTGAGTAATAAAGATTGTCGAACTCGCGCAGAGTTTTTGTCCAACTAATCGTCATCAGGAAAACACTTTCGCGCGGATAAAATTCCGCACGTGAAATCCAAATGATTTTAGGGGAGAACAGCATCGTAATCGTATTAGGGTCGAACTCGTCTTTGAGCCGTAAACTCGTGGACACCGCGGCCGACGTGATTCAGAATGCTGAAGTTTTGTTGTGTCAATTTGAGACACCCCTAGAATCCACCCTGCACGCTTTAAAGCTGCACAGTGGCCACGGTTAGTTACATTCCGTGACGCTTCGTTGTTCCTTCATGTAGAACCAGTGCACGATTTATAAAAAAAAAAAAATTGCAAATTCAATAGGTTTGTCGATCGTAAATGGGGCGCCTGCTATGGAAGACGTTGACTCGGAAGTGTTGAAGCTCTGCGATATATTTTGCGTGAATGAGACAGAGGTATTCTCGAGTGACATCACTCTACATTTTACTTCGTTTACCATAAGCATTAGGGGAAGAGAACAAATTGGGCCTGGGGTGAATTAGTAAGGCAACGCGAATTTGTAGACGGAAGTTATGACCGGGGTGCAGCCTCTGGGATCCTCGAACATGGGGCAGGCTATCGAGAAGCTCTTGGACATGGGTTGCAACACGGTGATTCTCACTCTTGGAGAAAAGGGGGCGGCGTACGCCTCGCAGAAAGACAGGGCTGTTAAATTCATTTCTACTACCCCTGTACAGCCAGTAGATACCACAGTACGTTCATCGATCTTCTTCCTTTACATTTCTCTTTTTTTTTTTCCTGCTTCGAAAATTATTCGTTTGTGCTCCTACCGGTCCGGGTCGAGGTATCCACCTCGAACGTTCAATGCCGTTCTGTTTCCACGCGGCATCGGTCGCGGAGAGGACTTTCTATTCGTGCCAGGCAATTAATTTACTAGCTAAAGGGAGCCCCGGTCCGTGGATCCGTATCGCTAATATTTACGATATATGCGCAGGGAGCTGGTGATGCATTCCTGGGCGCTCTTGCATATTTTAAAGCTTATCATCCGGGGCTTTCGATGGACGAGTGCATCCGAAGAGCGTGCGCCGTCGCCACGGAATCCGTGTTGAAATTCGGCACGCACGCTAGCTTCCCGACTAGAGACACCCTGTCGCCGGATCTGTTCGCTTGAGTTAATAAACAAATTTTACATTCTCCAAGCCGTCGTTCGGTCATCGACATTTTTTCCTCCTCTGTTTCCTCCAGTCATTTTACTTGTAACTTTCTGTCCACGTTTCTCATCTTTCGGCTACCACTGCGCAAAAAATTGCCACGAGAAATATCCTTCGAACGATCAAGATTCAATTTGGCGATACTATCTGTTGGATTTATCACCAGTGAATTTTAAACCCGCGCGGCGGCAGTATGGGGGAACGACTACAGACTTCTTCGAATTCCCCTTTCGAATCTTCCTTTCCCGTATTTTTTTGGGAGAGAAGAAATAAACGCTAAGAGACCTAAGATTCGTCCGCATCACCCGAAATCCCGGCAACGAGAAGCCTCTTAATGAATGCATAGCGCGCGAAGAAACGCAGCGCGAAAAAAGAAACGCGTACGCGTGAAACGATGATCCGTTGGCGCGGAACGCGTTTCACCCATGGAAAATCGAAGCGTCGAAACTGGTTCATCGTTGTTACGTAAGGAAAAAGCTGCGAGACGAGGGAGTCCCCGTGTATTACCCAGCGATTCGACAAGGTATGGCAGTGACGCGCGAACTCGAATTTCCATCCGACCGCGATCTCGGCTATTATCCGCGTAATAATGAACATTTCTGGCTAGTGAACCTGCATCTAGCTCGTCACCAGCATGCGTAAGTCGGCCGGTTTAAGTAAAATGTGTCGTGCGTAAACGGCAAGCCTGGGGGGAAAGGTTGTTGCGTTAGAAATAGCCCGACTTCGCGTATCCATCATCGAGACTATTATCCGCCGTCCCTGCATCCTCTCGTCTTCCGCGAATCGGGCTGTCCTCTTCTGGGAGAGGACGGCCGATGACCACCTTTCTTCCTCCATAGACGGACGGTGACGTCCTCGCCGGGAAACACCGGCGAATTACATATTTAAGGGAACGCTCGCGAGAATTGCCGGCTGTGCAAGAAGGAAACGAAACGGAGGGAACCCGGTGAACGTTAAGCTGACGTCACGATCGGACACGAAGAAAGCCATCCAGGATTGAAGCTAGGGGGGCCTTACGGGTAACGAGCGTACCGCCGCGGCGCGTGTCGCATCGGGGGGAGATTGGTCACAATCGACGCCGGAGATGCGGTGGCGAACCACCCACGTTTTCTCTACGTGAAAGGATTAAAAATCCCCGCGGTGGACAGAGAGCATTCAGTTTTCAGTAAACCGTGAACCAGGATCCTGCGCCTATACCCCGCGGCGTCTACTCTGGATATCCTCGAGGATTGAGAATCTCTCTTGCCGATCCGCTGGACACGCGAGAACCGCCACCGAATAGAAAACGGAGCTTCGTGGAACAAAGTTCGTCAGACATTTCAAACCATGGCACTGATCACCATGAAAGGATTCCTCTTTTGCGCGGTGCTGCTGAATCTCGGCGGCAAACAGCTCATGTCCGCCAGGACGCTGTCGGAGAGATTTCGCGTCCGTCACGGGGCTGCTGGCCACCGACAGTTACACAAGACGCATCGTTCGCTGGAACGCCTCGACGAGGAGCTCTCGGTGGTCCCGTCGCAGATCGAGATCAGCGACGAGGACCTGCTCAGGAATTCGACGGCGATCAGACGAAGGAGACACGACACGGATAACATCTACGAGAAGGAAGTGCAAGAGGTGCAGAACACTTCGATCTGCAGCTACACGGTCGAGCCGGTGGTGGACGCGACCGGCGACTGGATATTGAACAATCTGCAGCACATCAAGTGCAACAGGGTCGGTAACAAGTGTCACCGGGGCGACAAGCCTCATTGCTGCATACAGACGTACAAAATTATCCATCTGAAGTTCTCCAACAATCCGATGCAACCGATGAAGATCTACACTGGCTGCGTCTGCGCTTATACCGTTCTGACGAGGACCAAATCGTCCGTGAAGAATACCGACGACTAAACGAATTCTCTCGGGGCAGGAGGGGCGGGGGGTAGTACTGTCTCGCGTCTCGATAATTTGACGCGGTGCATCGTTGGTTCCTAAGTACTCTGCGCGCGTTCGTGGCGCACTCGTAATCATTAGCAATCCCGCGTTGATACGCGTCAAGCGCATCGCTCACGACAGAACGTAAGGGAGCCTGGCACCCTTAAACGACTCCCCCGATCCTGATCGTGTCAATCTCTGTGATCGTTCCCTCTATGGCGGAGGTTCGTAATCTTTCATTCGGCCGACCCGTGATGCGACTTAGATGCGAGCCGAGACGTTGCGATCCTAATTGCAGGCGACTCAGAATTGTAGATCGGCGAGCGTGACGTCCGGATGCGGGGAAACTCGATTTGCTCAATACTCGATGTTCCACGGACAGATGTCCGTGCGACATTATACAATAAGCTTATAATTATCTCTCGCTTGGATTATTTATAGAACAGGAGAAGTTCTGTTGCCAAACAATGTGATAGACGCACGAACCGACAATTACTTGTATCGTAATAATTATTTATTTATTTTTCTACTGCGCTCTCTCATGTACAACGAAGTCGTGCGATGTGATAAATCGATAATCTGGCCACGGTGTCTTCCATGTAATAATAATAATAATATTAATAATATCTTATGCCAAGTATTTTATAACGGAATATTTATAGTAGATACTTTTGTATTGCAGACAGTAAGATATAAATCGCAGAATGAAATTTTAATCACTTTTCGTTCTATATACGTGCCCCACCCTATTTTCTTCGCGCCCCTTGATCGAAATAGGATCATAATTGAAACGTTGAGGCGAGGGCAGGTGGAGTTTGAACCTCGAAGCAGCATAAACCGACCCGACAGTTCCTCATCCTTCGTAGTTGCCATGAAACTGGTATGTAAATGATTTCCAATTAATTGTCTTCCGCGGGAACATTTCCAGAGCTGTCCCCAGCTTAGTGCGATAAGTTGACTATCCGATCGGTCAGTGCTACTTCCATAAACCTTTGTTTGCATGTGCACGCACGGTGACTCAGAGAATGCAAAAGATCGGGCTTCCGAAAATCAACGACCATCAGACGTTGCTCCCCACCAGGGAAGAATGAGCCACGCGCCGTTTGACATTAAATCGGTCGACAGAAAAACCGAAGACCGGGAGAAACCCTTCCCGGTTGGCCAACCGTCGCACGTTATGAAGGAACGCGTACACGTACGGCTCCTTCCTCGTTCACCTCAAGGTAAATCGGGCTGACCGTAGGAAGGTATCCCTCGCGAAGTCGAACGGCGCAAGGGTGAACGAACGTTCCCCGTGGCGAATTCACGTTGCATCGTATCGCAGAGATTCCGCGGGACGATGCAACGATAACGCGTTCACGGTCCTCCCGAAAGAGGAAACCATCGAATCCGCCGGTCCCGGTGACACGCAAACGGAAATTCTCGATTATGCGATGCAATGGGCCAGGACCCAGGTGGTTTCGTTCCTCATAAATTGCGACGCACGCCGCCGCCGCCGCCGGCTCGTCCGCGACACCCGTGACGAGCACGAGCGGTTCGCGTGCTGCGGCAGGAAATCCCGCGGTCAACACGCGTCTACGCGGAATCTCGTCTGAATCACAGCGTGCAACGACACCGGCTCGCGCGTACGTCACGTTCTTCGCGCGAGTAGGTGTCGTACGACCCGTCGGAATCTCATTCACCGGCCGCGGCCGAAGGAAAAAAGAAAGAGCAGGCCCGCCGAGATATCCTTGCAGAAGCGTTCTCCCTTTGACCGGCGCGACGCGCTTTTTCTTCTTCGATCGCCTATCGTTTCATGGGAAACGCGGCGAATCGGCGGTCTTACACCTGGAATTCACCGAGCGCGTCAGAACGGATTGGTGCAACAGTGCGACACCGGGATCGAGATATTCCTGCGTTTCTCTGACGCGCGACGTTTATTGATAGAACCCGAAGGTCTGCCGATGGAACGTTAATCCTTTTTCTTTTTCGCGAAAGCAACGGTTGTTACGTGTATGGACACCGTGGTGGATCGATAGGCGGAACTTGTACTTTGAGGAAAACGTTGCGCCACTTCGACGCAGGCCCTACAAAGGGGTGTCCTTCTTTTGGCCGATTGGCACGCGTATCGTGATTGATGGCTTCGAGCTATCCAGATGATTGCAACTAGGTTTTTTCCATCAAAGCGATTAACGATGCAATCGTTCAGAAAAAAAAATCAGCTTGTTGCACCGTGCCACTACAATCGCTAGCGCAACATCGTGTTCCCCACGGTCTCATGACTCAATCAATTAACATACCAACAAGGTGTCAAAATTCCACATTTCGAAAGCCTCCAGACGCTTAATCGTATTCGTCTGATTCAGCGTCCATTTATCCCGCTCCTAGCGTCTATGCATTTAATTTAACTTAGGTCAGGCATAACGCGTGCTAATTAATACTGCGTCGCGGTACTCCCTTTTTTCCCGTCTTTATCATGCAGAAGTGTGCAGGCAGTTAACAAACGTTCCGATTTATTAATGAAATGTATAAACGCGAGAACGACTGGAGCTCCGCGTGCACGGAGGAGACGTCTTTCGAGAAAATTTCCATCGATTTCGCTCCGCGCTACCGTTGTCCGGTGAAAAATATTTTCAATTAACGGCGCACAGAGGCGAAGTTATCGATACGGCGGAGGGAAACAGTTTTTCTGGTATCGGATTTCGAAAGAATAACGGCCGTTAAAGGGTTCATAACGAGGTGAAACGCGAACGGCGTATTCTGCGCTTTTGCCAGGCCGCTGCACTGAAACTTTATATTTCCCTCGGCGCAAATAAGAACGCGAAACTCTCGTATCTCTTTTTTCAACCCCATCGTCTGTCCTCGCTTCTTTTTCGTTCGATTTGCTTTTCAATTATCTTTCTTTTTTTTTCCCCCTCCCCACCGAAGGAGGTCCGTCACCGTTAGGTACACAAAATTCAACCCCCGAAACACCCAGCGCGTTCATTATAATTTCGTTCGACAAAAGGTTATCGCATCGGCCGGCCGTGCGCCGGTTTACAAACGCGAGAATGATATTTTTCTTTAATTTTCTGGCTTCCCTTTCGATAGACCGTCGGTGGCCAGGGTGTTTTGACGTTAAACAACAAAAAAAAAAGAAAAAAAGAAACGAGAAAACGCTACGATGTTTCTTTTTAATAGAAACAGGTGAACAAAACAACGTGAAACTATATTTTTTCCCGTTTCCTCTGGCCGCATGTATTTTTCTTTAATCTCCCGCGAGACAGAGAAACCGTCGCGGAGAATCTTTGACGAATACTTCTGGATACGTATCCCCATCGAGGAGAAAGAAAGTTAACTCGAGTCGCGCCGTCGTATTTTTTTTCTTTCTTTGCTAATTTACCATTCTCACGTCGTTTGCTGGATGCAACGATGAAAACAAGAAACATCTTTTGCCGGGAAAGGACGATCTCGAAACGATGAACTCTTCCCTCCCTCTCTCGTTTCTCTCGAGTGGAGCACTTTCTGTCGCCGAATAAATGCGATTTCAAGCGAACTCCTTTGCCTCCCTTTCGTCCCCTTCCCCCCCGCCTCGACCCATCTTCTCGCCCTTTCTTTCTCTTCTATTTTAACCGGATGCCACCGAATCGAATTTTTCTAGACGAGTTTTGACGGCGTCGGGGATAACACAACGCGGCAGAAACGGTAGGGCGAGGGCGACTTAAGGAAAGAACGATTCAACCCTCAACAGGTAGAAAACGGGCTCGAAATAATCCTCGATTCTCTTTGAGCGCATTTCATGCGACCGGTCACAATAGTCGTCCCCTAAAGAAGTTTCTCGCGCCTTCTCTCTGTACTCGATGAGTACGGCGAATCGCAAATGCGCCGAATTGTATCGTTGTCATTTTCAATTAGGGTAACAAAATTTAGTCTAATCTTTATCGAGATAAAGTGTACGATGAACCAGCCAGGGGTAAAAAAGGAAACCAAAACGGAGGGAATGAGCATAAATCGTCCTCTATCTCCGGGCGCGCAATTTTAATTCGCAGTCGGCCGAAAAAGTTGTCGATCCGGTTCCGTTCGTCGGTTGGACGACTGGCGCTCGGAACGATACGCATTACGCGATCGATCCCATAGGATTCAGTAATTACAAACGTCCCGGCAAACTCGGGAATTCCCCGTAGAACATTAGCGGAGACGGTTCCCACCGTTTGCATGGCGGAGCGGGCGGTGACCGCTGTCCGAAATCCGGACAGCTCTCGTCCTCGGCTGCTGGGATAGGGTGCGATAATAATTGGCCCAGCAATGCCGCGATGAGCAGCTTCTGATAGCGTTAAGCGTACGTCTCGTCGAACAGTCTCGGCGGTTGACTCTTTTCCCTTGAATTATTCAGCCGTCCACGGTTTCCGTTTGCTTTTTTCCCTTGGACGGTACGAGTTAAACAGTGGAATGCGGCACCGCTTTTCGCCACGTCGTTGCACGGAACGGGAGCCCCCGATGCAGGCGACGAGAGTCACAGGTAGCTGGCAGGTCTTCTCGCGTATTTACGAGGGAGCAGAGTCGTTTACTTTTTATTAGGGGATCGCGATGTCGCGCGACGACACCTTTGTTCTTATAGGCTACTTTCATTCGTTTTCTTTGTTTTATTTCCGCGGGCCCAGTCGCGCGTGCAGGCCGCATTTCAATCTCGCGGATGAACGCGCGCGGCCGTGTACATCGTAAGCATCGAATCGCGGTTCCGATATTAAATTTATTGTCACGCAGCGGGTGCTTACGATAAGCGCGCGTGTCAACCGCGTTTTTTTCAATAGGCCGGTCCGGGAGTGTGCACGCTTTCGATTCTTTATGCTTTTTATCCGTTCTAAACGGGCGGCTGAACGCGTAAGCGCGCGCGTTTCTCTTATTCTCCGCGCTTCCTCTTCTTTTTTTTTCTTTCGTTGCCCCTATATTCATGTTTCGCCGATTATCGGCATCGCGCTTGTTGCTCTCTAATGGCTATTGCTGACGTCAACCGCGTGGAAGTGCGGTTTGAAAAAAAAACGAGCCGCTTTTCCCGAAAGCGCGACACGTTGACGTCAAGGAGAAAACGCGTCGCGCTGGTGCACGTCTGATTAGCAAACAAAACGTATCGATTGACGTCAAACGGTTGACAGCGTCGACTTCTTCTTGCACCTTTCAGGTTACCTCGGGATCCTTTTCGAAAATGGGAACGACACGCGTGTAGGTGGACCCGGTGCGTCCGCACGTGGGCAGAGCTTGTGGGACACCGTGAGCGCCGCGGCGCGCCGACACCTAAACAGCCAGACGAAACTGGCAAAAGGATGCTGCGCTCGCTTGCCCTTATTCTGCGCTCGATACGTGCCTAGCGCGATCCCAAGGATACGCTTACGAATTTGCGTCACGCTCTATCATTTTGCATTTTCCTGCGAGGCGAATTCGATAATGTCACGCTTGGAAATGTCAAGCTTTCGAACGCGCTTTCCATTCTTTAAGTTAAGCTTGGCTGAAGAAGATGATACACAGCCTTTGGTTTCTTCCTGTTGAACGTGGCACGTTTTGGGTGGGACGGGAAACAGGGTGAAGCGGGAACTGGGGCGATACACGGGCAAGTCGAACGCGAATCTCGCGTATGTGAAAATTGCTTCTCTCCCTCCCCCCGGCTGAGGACGGGGAGAGGCGGCGGTGTCTGATTAATCGAAATTTTAGACGAGGGGGCAAGAGTCGGAGGATGAACGGCAGGAATCGTAGCAAAGGAGAAAAAGTTCCGTCACAAGTTTCCCCCATTCGGACGCGTTTGTTCGTGACCCTGTTTAAACTCCGAGCACCGCGTCGCGTTTCTTCTAATTCGCGAACACAGTTTCATAAGCCGCTGTCTTCGTCCCGGGAGAAGAATGGGTCGATGACGCGGTGGAGTGGCAAAAAGTCCAGCGATTCCCAAGCCCTTTTTTTCTTTCCCCCCCCTTAGACAACGCGATACAGGCGGACGGAAAGGGGTGAAGGGGGGTTGCGCGCGAGGGTCGGTCGTGACCCAGCCGAAGCTCAGTAGGACGTAATCGTCCCTGAAGGGGATTCGGCATTTATCGTGCACATCCACCCCCGCTGCTCGATGCTCCTCTCTGGCGAAGCGGTTCGACGTAACGAAACCGCGCACAGCCTCGACTCGCGCGCGCGTGTGTGTATACACGTGCGCGCGTCCACGTCCGTTGCGGGAAGAAAAGGCGACGGGGGCCGGGGCGCAAGGGGTACGCTCCACGTATTTTTCGAAGACTATCAATCATTGGTAACCTGTAAAGGATCTAATTATCCTGGAGCCGACTGGGCTCCGTGCCGCTGCACCCACCGCTCGTCTTGTCCACCCCCGTTCGGTAACGGTGTTCCCTCCCCCGTCGCGGCCTCCGACCGATCCTCCGGCCTGTTCCGCTCATCCCACCGGGGGCCACCCTTTTTGCGCTCTAGCAGCCACCCTTTTTCAGGATAGGAGAGGCGCGACAGAGACGGGAGACGGTGTACCGGTGGTAACTGGCGAGGAGGTGTCCGCGGGGACGGGGGTGGAACGAAGACAGGTGCGACGGGTGGAGAGCAGCAGCGAAGAAGAGGGAAAAGGAGGGAACGGGTTACGTTCGGAGACAGAGAAAAAGAAGCGGCGACGGAGGAGCAGGGCGGATGGAGGACCGAGGGGTGAAAAAGCGTGGGGGAGAGAGGAGACGAGAAAATTCGGTGCGTGTACGTGTTTGAGTGTGTTAGGGCGCAAAGAGTGGCTCCCACCTCGGCAAGAGGAGGTCGGCGTCGCTGGCGCTCTGTGTGCCGGCTTTTTTTCGTACACGCCAGCATGTCTAGCGCCGCGTGGCCTGGCCCACACACTCACCGTGGTGCGCGCGTGTGGCCAGGTGTATAATAGTGGAGTGCGGGCAGAGTTGGTTAGGTGGCCCGGTCGATATATCAGGGCTCCGCTGCAGCTGTCTGTCAGGCTCGCGAACTCACCGCGCTAGACGACTCGGGGTCTAGAGAAAAAACCGCCTCGTCTATTCTCTTCTCTTTTCCACCATCTACCCCGCCACGTCGTTCGGCCGGTCCCTCCACCCTGCCCTCTTCGCCTTTCTCTTTTTTACCCTTAACTCGAGCTGCTGCTGCTCCTCCGGCTCGCTTTCTCTTCCTCGTCGTCCCTCCTTCCGCCCCCCCCCGCCCCTGTCGTCCTCCACCCCGGCCCGCACACCCTCTTTTCCCTCTTTTACCCTGCTTCTGGGTAATTTTTCATCGTTGCAGCGGACGACAGAAGCGCCGCGACGGCGGAGGCGGCGCTTCCGCATACAGCGGCACCCTCACCGACACGTGCACCTACGCGGAACGAGGCGAGCGCGACCCCTCGTTCGCCGCACCACCCCTCGGTGGTACCAACGGCTCGCGTGTGCAACGCGACCGCACACAACCATGGTGCAGCGCACGAGGGTTGCCGGATATCGTCGGGGGATCAGGAAATTTTTGGCTCCCCGGAAGAAATATACGATGGCCAGCAAGAGCGTTTCATGGCTTTCCTTCGGGCTGGTTTGATCGCCGCTGGAAGTTCTAGGCCAGCGACCTGGCAATGTTTTCGGCGAAGCCACCGTTGTGGCGGAACGTTCGGTAGGAGCACAATCGAGGCTCTGCAATTTTCCGATCGAGATGCCTTTTAACCGGGAAACTTCTAAGAAGATTATAAAGTTCGCCCCCTCTCTCTCTCTCTCTCTCTCTCTCGCGTAGAGAACCTTGATATTGAATCTTGCGCAAAGTATACGCCTGATCGAAAACTATATAGGGGGTGGTTCCCCTAATCGAGCAATAAACGGTGAGAACCCGAAACAATTTCACTCGCGAAAACTACGCTCGGTTTTTTCCTGTTTGCCGGTTTGCTTTTATCCACATCTGTGCGATTGCAAGATCGCAACGTGCAAGCTCGATAAGGGACGTTAATCCAGCGTGCCGCTGGCTGATGGCCCTTTTTAAACTTCCATGATTATTTGCCCTTTGTACTCGGTTATTGATATTGGTTTAATGAAAATTAACTTTGCGTTTAACTTTCGGATTGTTCCCTTCGACCGGCTTTCTCTCGCTTGCCCTGGCGTTCCCTTCCATCCTGTCTCTCTCGCCGGCTACTTTTCAATTCAGATATCTTTCAACTCTCGTTGCGATTCTTGTAAGCCGGTTCTGAAATCGAGAGACAATGGAAACGTAGGTGCGAGATTCGACACGGGAGACAGCAAAGTAGTGACGCGACCCATAATTCTCCTCAGCCCGAGCGTCGGAAATTCGTCCGAAATTCGCGGCTGAAATACATGAAAATTGCGTCGCACCAGGGCTTCGTCTTCGGCCGAAAGCGCTGACACCGTTTCCCCGTCATAAACATCGCGAAAGTGAAGAGATGCCGCGAAAGTTTGGGGCGTTTACCGCCGTCAATGAGGTGTACTGCACGCACGCATACATCGCCGTCTCTTCTAACCACGTGGACCAATACGTGCGCGCAGAGCGATAGAGAGGGCTGCGGGGGTGTGGGCGGTGATCGGGGTGGACCCGTGAAAAAAAAAATACTGTCCAAGGTGTACACACAGGCGCGACGAGGGTCGCAGTTGCACGCGTGTACGTGCGCCTACACATTCGCGGGCCACGCATCGCGCGTTGTCGATTCTCCCCCGCGCGCGTGCACCCCCACACAGAGCCACCCTCGAAAAATCCGTTCAGCCGTACACACACACGTGCACGCGAAGGAACCTCGTATACGGTTGTGCGCCAATACAATTACGGGCGTTCACGAAGATTCAGAAACGCGGATACACAAAGACAGACAGTGTACGTAGGTAACCCTGCAGCCCTCACCCTCCAGCCTCGGGGCCACTCCGGCAGTCCACCCCCGGCTACCACCCCCCCCGGTAGTCCCATCCTCCGATGGTCGCGAACCTCTCTAGGGGAAAAAGTAGGAAAAGAGTGGGGAGGATCGATTTTTACTGGGGCAACCGCCCTCCTTCTCATGCACCCTCCTGCATCAACTACCCCTCCTCCCACATCCTGTACTTTCCTGAGCTAGCCATGCCATGCCCTGTCCCGGTCGTAATGCACCGTCTCCGCCCTGGCTAACACCCCTTCGCCACCCACATCTATCCCACACCATTGCCATCCACCCCCGCGCGCCACCTCCGCCCTTCTCATCCTCCGCTCCATCCCCTCAGGTGTTCGTCCTTCGCCTTTTTTTTCTTCTTCGTTTTCGTTCCACGAAAAGTATTCGCAAGAGTTGCCGATGATGGTGCATGACGATCTTTCGCCCGACGCGAGTCGGGAAGCAAGCTTCGCGATGCTACCCCTCTCTCTTTCTCTCTGAGCCATCGAATATCTCCGGGAGTGCGTCCGGAAACGATTTAACCCTTTTAAAGTGGCATCGACGAGAACGCCTGCTCGGATTTCTTCGACTTCTAACCGTTCCTTCGCCAACGTGTTTCCTTTTGCTTTTCTTCTCACTTCCCATCGTCCCAGTCGTTGTTGGGGTAGGAACCGGGGGACGTGTACGATCAGCGAACGCTTATCAGATCATCGATCCTATTCCTTCATTCCGTTTTCCTCCGCCGGTGTTCCTCCTGCACCTTCTCTCTCGCTGTACTTTCGCAACCCCCCCACCGATCCCCGGTTTTGTTTTTAATTTAGTCGCGAGTGCGCGGATTAATTTCGCGCGCTAACGAGGCCGATGCTTAATTCGTCGCGCGAGGGTTAAACGAATTTTAACGACGATCGTCGCCGAGTTGTCGGGACACGTTAAAGGGATAAGTGGATTTTCCTCGTGGCTGGTAGGTCGGTCGTAAACGCGCTGCGTCGATGCACCACCGCGATGGCCCCTTTCAGACGTCTGCCTCGAGATTTTATTTCGGATTGATTTCGCGTTTACTGCACCGGCGGCTCGTTGCCGTAGAAAATCTTCTCTGCCCCGCTGTTTTACGCTATCCTGACGCCCGTCGGCGACAGATTCGCACCAGCTTTCGACTATCCCGCTTCAGCTGTCTTCAGAACTGAACGCGTCGACTACGGAACGCGTGCAACTGACGATAGATTAAGATATCCAGCCAGTGATGATTGGCGTGCCGCGAGCGTCGGTGAACGATTTAAGCCACTTTGAAACTACTCCCAGCCGGTGACGATAAGACGACGCGAAACTCCTTAATTCGATTCTCTCCGAAAACGTTCGTTCGCCGCCCCTAAGTCCGCGGGTCGCAGCGATCGGAAGGCAATAACCGGGCAGGAATCTTGTTAGCGAAGAAAGGGATGCGAATCAACACGCGCGACGGGATCCGTTCTCTCTTCCCTGAGCGTCTCTCGAGGGGTCAGCTCGACGACTTTCGTAGCCGAAGACGGACGGGGTGAATTCGATTGTCGGGGTTGCGGATCGGTGTCAAGTAGGCACCCTATGCCATGTGCGGCGGCCCATTCAGTCGTTCGTTCATTCAGAAATATCCTGCCTTCTCTCTCTCTCTCTCTCTCTCTCTCTCTCTCTCTCTCGCTCTCCTCGCCATTCAACAAGTAGATCATCGAGCCTATGCAGCACCCTCTGCCGTCGGACCTACGCAACCTCCAAGGGTTGCGAGCCGACTCGGGGAGGGAGGGTTGTTACGCGATAAATTCGCGGGGCCTCCTTCGAGGGGCGCGTCTTCCCTCGCCGGCTATTCACGGCGAAAGGGGATGTCGATGACCCCGAGCCACGGCGCGGGAATTTTGACGATTCAATTACGCGAGGGTTGCGGCCGGGACCCAGAGGGATAGGTATACTACACGCGATGGGGGTTGCCTCCTTTGAGCGGATTTTCGTCGCGAGTCTGGGGGGAGTGATCCTCGGGGTAATTGGGATCGCCGATGGAACGTCGCGCTTCGCGATTGGTACTTCGATTATCCTCTGACGTAGCAAGGGATGCGTTTTCGTCATTCAGTGATAAAGCGACTTTGTCATCGAACGTTCGTGTCGGCTCGTTCGAATTTTCGCTGCTAGCGACATCGCCTTGCTTGTTTCTTCCCATCGGCGGCGAGGATTAAGGGATTCAGCGTGCATCCCTCCGCTTAACAGCAAGGGAGAAACGAGCTCCCGAGCGAGTTACGCGTTTGGAACGTCGCGGTTAACGCGTCTACTAGCGGTGTTCTGCGTTCAAACGTCGGAACACGGCGTATCTATTATGGTAATGGCTATACTTAGCTCCAACACCATTTTACCCTGTTCATTTCCAAACTCGCCCCCCCCCGCCGCCCCCGCGCTAGTTCTTCTTTTATCACGCTCAAGAGATCGAGTACCATTTCCAATAAGGTTCCAGCCTTGCGTGACGAGAGAATGCAGCGCGAAACGGTACCCCGCGAAAAGGGTGTATGTATCCCGCAGGAAGGGTTATTCTATCATCAAATACATTTTTTCCGCACGAGGGCGGCGACGTTCGTTTCCTCGACCAAGCGGCAGACGGGGTGGCGGCAAGGGGGAGGAAAAAGGCCGGTGGCGGTTGGTATTTTTAGAATTCAGCATTAATTAAATAGCTTAGGAGAAAAGAATGAAGCCAGTGAGCCGAGACCGGCAACCATCCGGCCGATGTACGAACGAGCTGCCGCGATTTCGCGCTAATCACTAATCAGGGCGGGTTCGATCGGCATACAGAGGGATAGAGAGCGAGAGAGAGCGCGAGAGCGAGATAAAGCGGCAGCCGCATCACAGCCAATGGTGATCGCGACCCCTCGGTATTCACCACCGTATCCCCCGGTAGCGTCTCGTTCCCACACCCCCGCCACCAGCAGCCCCCCTTTTAGCACTGATGTCAGCTATGGCCAACAACAACAACAACAACCACGCGGTCGGCATGATTATAATAAGCGATCGCTTGGATACTCGATGTGTGCCAAACTGGAAAGCTTTCTGCCAGGTGGAATAATGGGCTGCCGCACAGCCGACCGACGTCATTGTAACTCATCACGGTCTGATCACTGTCACTGCCTACTCCCGGCAAAGCCCTTTTGTCCGACGTTCGATGTAACCGCCTCGCCTGAACCTAACCAGAACCCTACGCGTTCCCCAATAACGAACGCGCCGGACGGACGGACGCTACTTTTTTTCTTCCCTTTATAGAAACGCTTGCGTCCGACCAGCCACGAGGATTAATGGTAATCCCTGCGTCGCGGATGCGACTCGATACACTTCCGTCGCGCTTCTTCTATCGGAATTATTATTAGGAGCATCGGTACCTTTCGATAGAAGTCCCCTTTATAACGCACGCATCGGCGCGATTTGACCCTCTTGGACGTTCGACGCTACCGCGGACGGCGAACCGTGCACCTAAACTTTCGCACCTCTGTGCACGCGGCTGTACGTACGGTTGCATCTCCGCGGGCGCAGCAACTTGCAACTTCGCCGCGACGCGATCCGCTGCTAACTTTTTTTGGGAAAGTATTCTTCGACTACCACCTTTGTGCCAACCCAAGCGTTCGTTGATTGTAATTCATCGCCTCCGAGTACAACTCCCTCGCGCTTTCCCGAGGCAGATGGGAGACAAAAGGAGACCGTCGAGGGGAAGGAACAGGTCGACCGGGGCTCGTTTCTGCGATGATTCTCGGCGTCTCGGAGGCAGCGGGAGAGATCCGGCCAAAGCGGCGAGAAAGTGTAACACGCGGCGGCGCGCGACCTTTAATCAAGAAGTATCGCCCCGCGTAAATCATCTCGTCCCCTCGGGGGCCCGGTCGCGGAGGCGCAAGAGTTGCCGAAGTTGCAGACCGCGCGGCGCGCGAGCCCGAAGAAAAGCGAACCGCGAAGCGTGGCGCGAGCGACGGATACACGAGCGGGGGTGGTGACGAGGATCGAACACAAGGAACAAGGATGAGCGCCTGCCGGCGGAGGGTTGGTGGTTGCTCTGCTGCCGTAGTTTACGAGACGGTGCGAGTGGGACAGTGATGCGACCAGGGGAGACATAGAGGAGGGAACGATTGCGGCACTTTGCGAACGCGTAGGAAACGGTAAGAAAGAGAGATGGACGAAGTCTAGGCGAGCGGTGGTGAAAGCCACCCCTCTCCGTCGTTTCTTTCGGCTCCCTTCTCCGGGAAGCTCCTTCTTCAACCACCTTCCGCTCACACTCTCTCTTCCTTTCGGGTATACTGTATCTCTGCCCCTCGGTGGCTGTGGGCCACCTCTCGTTCTCCGATTCATTCAGTACAGTTGCCTCTCTGCTCCTTTGCGGGGCTGGAAGCAAAACAACTCGAGTGGCCCTGAACTCCGTAATGGCAGCGGTCCATCTTTTTTTTCTGCTATCGCACACTTTTCCCGCGCATTGTTCCGCGGCAAAGGGAGAAGAAGCGGGACGACTCCCGATGGAAGGGAAAAAGAGATCGCGAGGAAGAGGAGTGCGCTGTCTCTCCGGTCCCTCTATCCCTTTCACCAGTCGTCGTCGTCGTCATCGCCTGTTCCTTCCTTCATCCTGCTGACCAACTTCGCTCGAGTACTCCCTCTCCCTCTCTATCTCTCTGCCCCTAGTTCCAACGTAGCCACCCTTTCTCGCCCCGGTGTCCGATCTTCCTCTGACCCTCTTAACCCTTTTCAACCCTTCCGCTCGGCTCGTCGACGATTCTTTTGAAGGGCTTATGAATAACTTCTGCCGCCGCGTTAAATGGAGAAAAAAAAAAACGTGCCGCATTGTTTACGGAGAAAGGGGTAAATACCTTTCGTCTCAGGGCTCCTCGTTGATCGTCCTCGCTTTTATTCATGACACCAGTCCTCCTCGAAAGGCCGAGGAAAACGGATGGAAACGCGAAGAGTTGCGAACCGCGAGAGGAAAATCGCCTTTATCTCCTTTCGCTCTTCGTCTTCGCTTTCCCACCCCCGTCGCGCCGGCTCCTTCGCTTTCGGATCGACCGATGTTTACATTTTTAGAAAAGCCCCCCCGGAACTGCCGCTTTTGTCCCTCCACCGGCGGAAGAATGTAGAATGCTCTCTGTGGCGCGGAGAAGCTACCGCTTCGGACTTCCGCGACTCGTTTCGCAGTGGCGAACCGGCAAAAATCGGGGAACTGATTTCTCAAAAGGCTCGCTCGAGCATCGCCGCCGCCCCCCCCCCCCCCCGCAGGATTTTCTTGAGGGAAAAATTCTTTTATACCGCGGAACGGAGACGATCAAAGAACCTTCATTTCGCCTCGCATTGTCTCTCTATCAAAAACTCTGCTGTGCATCGGCCTGTTCGGTTGTTTAGCGTCGCGAGTGAACCGAGACCGCGAAACTACTCAGACACGTCGCTGCGCTCCTTTTATGCAATCCGTTCATTTTTACCCCCTTTGTCGCGTTCCAGCGACGCGGATTCGAGACAATCTTCAGAGAAGCCCGTCTTGTCCGGACGAGCGTAGGGCCGGCCGATACTTGAATAGCTCGCGACAGTTTTTGGAGAACGCTTTTGAAGCCCTTTTCATTGTTCAGAGCAAGGATAGACTATTTAAGAAGGTTCTTCCCCTTTCATCAAATACGCGAAATGCATCGTGGCTTTATTGACACTAGGTTTACGGAACGCGTCGATTTGTCGCGTTTCAGATTTCATGTTTAAACTTGCAGAGGTGGTAGGCATTATTTTGTCAATGCAGCTTATGTTAACTTTCATTGACGTAATAATATCTACACACGTCGCAGTTCATTTCTCCTCAGGACTTTATAATTTCAAACATTTGCAAAGAATTGCCACGAGTAGGTACACGAAGTGGTCCGCAAACCTGGTGATAAAAATCGTGAGCGCATCGCTGCGGAACATTGTTGAACACGCGACTCTTTCGCGTGCGAAACAACAAAAGCATCGAACGACTTTCCATTGCGCGTCAAGTTCCGGGCTCGCTGCAGAGAATCAGCCGGCAAGTTTGGAAATCCTTGAAAAGCTGTGCAGGACCGCCGTGGCAATTTACATACGCGCCCCTCGCCCTGCCATTCTCCGCGACCTTAAACTACCCGCGCAAGCCTCGCCGAAGAGTCGCGCGTTTCTCTACGAAAAATCGCCGCGGTTTTCCGTAGTTTCGAAGGCGGCTGGTTCGAACGAGACCGGAACGAGGCCCTTGTTCGCGTCGCGGTTCAGTATAATTCACGTCGCAAGCAGCGGCAGGATTAATTCCGGTTGAACGATCCGCGAGGCGGCCGGCAGCTTCGTCGCGAACTCGGAAGTCGAGTTCGCCGTGCGTAGGCCGCCGCGATAAACCCGCGATCTGTTAATCGGCCGAGAATTTTTGATTTCCGCGTGGAGTAGCGCACGTGGAGAATCGGCACGCGAAACGACGACGTCTCGTCCGGCTTACGAAATTCGCACCTCGAGCATCGCTACTGCCGCGCGACGAGTTCTGCTCTACTCCTCCGTTTTATCTTCCCTGGTTCGGAGGTATTCGAAACACTCAAATACCCTTCAGTGTTAATTGAATAGAAATTGGAACACCTGTTCCTCCCTGGCTTCATGCGCGACGGAGGCAGCTAACAAAGGGTTTTCTTTTCGGAACGAAAGTGAACCGCTTTACATACTCTCCCCTCGATGAGAAAAGATCCTTGATCCCTCGCGTGAGGCTGGAGGATGACCGTTCACCTTCGACCCGTGATTTGCATTACGCGACGCTTCCCGGTCGGGTCAGGAGGGAGGTTCCAGAGAGAAGGGTTAAACTTTGCACAGTTAGTCAGCCGTCCACGCCGCAAACGTTCGCGGAGGTTGATGACATCTTTCCTCCTCCTCTTCTCCGTGTCTACCTAACTCTCTCCTCCCCGTCCGGGGCAATATACTTGCAAGCTTGCGCCAAACGAGTACCAGCGTCGCGACGAGACCTCCGTTAAATTTTCTTTCGAACTTCGCAAACTTCGCGCCGTGCGAGAGATCCGACGCGCCGGCGAAGAGAGACGGACGGGGAAGGATCCTCAGCGAAGGTGGAGGAGCGTTCGCGATTGCTTGCTCCCCGTTTCCGACTAATTGCGCCATGCTTCCACGGTCGGGCCGAATTTCCGCGGCGCGTCGCCGCGTTTTATTTTCGACCAGATTTACCTAGCTGCCGGCGGAAAGGGGGGGGGGGCGGCGGCGGTGGTGGCGATCGTTAAATTTAACTCGTCACAGTGCGGGGTTTTCCGGTATTCCCACGTGCGACCGCGTTAATTGTTGACGCGTACTTTTCGTCCCACCGTTCGATTATTTGCCTTGCCGGAGATGAAACGAGATCCAAACGGTTGCTTGCGCGTTTCCTCGTCGCGATCCCGTCTCGTAGCTGGTCGGACGTCTGATCTTCTTCGCGGGGCCGCGCGAACGAGAAATAATTAGCGATCGACGCGGATGTTCGCGTTCCAATTAAAAGCGAGTTAAAGCTAATAGAAGTTTTTCCGTTACACGTATACAGGCACAATGGCCAGGACATTTCTTCGGCAACAATGCGCCGGGAACACACCCCTCGGCTGGGCCGAAATGAGCGTGATCGCGCGGGTGAATAGAGGCGGCGCGCAGGAAACGCGAAAGCGGTTCCCGATCATCGGTGGCCGCCGATGCGTGTCATCGAGAGCGATTATCTACATTTCGCGCGGGACACGGCGAACGGGCGAAACGCATTTCCTATTGCATCGACGCGCGCGTAGGCCGCCAATAAAAAGGAAAGGAGAAAGACGGGGAGAAACTTGGACGGATCGCGGCGTCGACTTCGTTGCTGCATGCGCGAACCTTGCTCGAAGGTAGGCATTTCGTCTGTTATCAATTGCTCCGGCAAAGTCACTTTCTCCGCTTGATCGATTTGACTTTTTTAACGTGGTACGAACCAACGGTCAGATATAATTTCAGTAGTGTATGCCAATCATATTTCTGGCATACACGACTCGTACTACTCGTATTATCTATCCCATTATATCTGCGTAGATTAAATGCTAACGTTTACCCCACTCGATAGATCGTTTTAATAGATCGCTGTTTAACAGATCTTTTTCTGTGTGCAGTTTTTCTGGACAAGGATATGGTCAGCTGCGCCAGGGGCAACGTGGAACAACGGAAGAGAGGATTCAGCAAGCATTCTAATAAGTAAGATTCTTTATTGTTAAGATATGTTGCGAATATGTTTATAAGAATAAGGTATATTGTAATAAATAGCTTACTACGAGTAGTTTATAAGTATCTACATATAAATTAATTAAGTATAAGAGTTAAGCGCGTAGTTTAAGAACGGAAGGAAGAATGCTGCGATCATTCTATAAGTAAGATTCTTTATTGTTAAGATATATTGCGAATATGTTTATAAGAATAAGGTATATTGTAATAAATAGCTTACTAAGAATAGTTTATAAGTATCTACATGTAAATTAATTAAGTATAAATTAATTAAGCATAAGCGCGTAGTTTAAGAACTCTTGTGTATTCTACATTATTCAGGTGTTTGAATAAACCTCAATTAAAAGGAATTCGACTGCATTAATTCTTTTAACACCTGTCCACTCCTAAAAGCTTTAACTGCACAAATCCTAAGCGACAAACTTGTAAAAATGTGTCCTAATCACAACTAATAAGTTCTGGGAAATTCTTGGAAATGACGTCACATTCCAAGAATTGGTGAAATGAAAGACCTCCTCGCATATCATGTTCTCCTAATACAAATTGGCGATTTCGAGCACGAGGGTACTCTGTAAAATCAAGTTCTGAGAAATTCTTGGAAATGACGCCGCGTTCCAGGAATTTGTGAAATGAAAGACCTCCTCGCATATCATGTTCTCCTGATACAAATTGGCGATTTCGAGCAAGAGATGTTTCGTGAAAACAGGTTTTGGAATGTTTTGGTGATGACGTCACAGACATGAACTCCGGATACCTCCTCGCATATCATATTCTCCTGATACAAATTCGCGATTTCGAGCAAAGTGAATTCTGTACGATCAAGTTCTGGGAAATTCTTGGAAATGACGTCACGTTCCAGGAATCGGTGAAATGAAAGACCTCCTCGCGTATCATGTTATCCTGATACAAAATCGTGTATTTCGGGCAGTCCGTTTGCTGAAAATCGCCAATTTGTATTAGGAGAACATGATATGCGAGGAGGTCTTTCATTTCACCAATTCTTGGAACCTGACGTCATTTCCAAGAATTTCCCGGAACACGCTTTTACGGAATTCCCTTTGCTCGAAATCGCGAATTTGTATCAGGAGAATATGATATGCGAGGAGGTATCCGGAGTTCATGTCTGTGACGTCATCACCAAAACATTCCAAAACCTGTTTTCACGAAACATCTCTTGCTCGAAATCGCCAATTTGTAACAGGAGAACATGATATGCGAGGAGGTCTCTCATTTCGTCAATTCCTGGAATGTGACGTCATTTCCAAGAATTTCCCAGAATTTAATATTTAATAATATCGAAGGCGGTCTTTTATATCATGAATTCTTTGCCAAGTTTCTCGTTTGGGAATGTTCTAATTAAAGTTCCTTCGCGATGTTTCTTGTATGGGAAAGTGGAAAACGGGTTATTGAAATAAAGACAGCAGGTAACTTCTTTTTATTGAATTTTTATTCAAATTACTTAAAAGTGTGCAGTTTACAGGAATAAAATACAAAGTGTACAGCTTATCAATTATTCTTATAGATCTACCTGCGATAAGTACGACTTAAAGCCAAAAATATATAAATTTTAACGTATAGTAGGTGCAAAGGGCTTGTTTCTTGCTCCTTCCCGTGCTGGACCCGCTGCTGTCCTCCACTCTTGTCCAGAAAACCTGCACACACAAAAAGATATAAGTATGTAATAGCTTAAACAAATATTTCAAGGATCCACCAAGCAACATAGCTGCAACAAAATGTTGCTTTAATCGCTGCGGGGGAGCGCAAGAATGTTGCCAAAGAATTAGGAAAATCGGACTGGGCTTTTGGAAGGGAGGAGGTTGCAAAAAGAGATATTTGGGGCGCGTATTAAGCGACTAAGATAAAGCGTACGTACCGTTAGAAAGGCTTGGTCCAAAACTCTCGCCATGCGAGTAGTCTATTCGAGGGTACATCGGTAATTTATAGCGGCGTTCTACCACCCGCAGCTGCGAATCACTGCTACTTCTGCCTCTCGGCGACGCGAAATTACGCTCTATTCTAGCCTCCGTCGTTTTGCGATCGTGTTAACCCTTTAATAGCTGCGCACAAAGAGAGGGAATATCATTGAAAACATTCTTTCCAACACCAGTGTATCTCTTAAACGTAAATAAATTCTTTCGCTCTGCTTTAGATGAAGAGATTTTCCACAATATAGAACATATTCGACTAATAAAAAGAACCATATTATCATTACAATCACACTGTTGATCAGTGTTTGAATTTATTAAGATTACTACCCTACCCTTTCACGACACGAAGATGTTTCAAGAGAGGAAAATCCCTCGATTTTTCGAGGCTCCAAAAAGCGCAGCTTTCCCAGCGGTTTCCTTTTTTTTTCTCGACGGGGTGGAAGTGGAAGGAGGCTTTCGCGATCTGGTTGGTCTTCCCCGGTTTTTTCGGTCTTCTAAAGAGGATTTCTCGGCCAGCTTTTATGGCCTCCGGGGGCCGGGTGCTTCATCTACGAATGATTCTATTCATACCGAGACTTGTTAGCTTCCGTTTTACACGCGCGTTGTTAAAGAAAACGCGTCGTTACGAAGGGAGCGTAGCGAAGCGACCGCTGTTCACCGCGGACTTTCTGAACAATTTTTCGCGGAGCCGCGCACCGTGCCTCCTTCGAATCCTTCCTCCCCACGTCTTGCACGCCGCCCGGAAAAAAGGGAAGGTTCAAATAATTCATGAATCGCGGATTCGTGCCGAGGGAGAACGTACCGACGACTAGTTCGTCGCTACGTTAAATGGCTTTACTTAAGGGAGCGCGGCGTTTCGCATCGAAAAGAAACAAAAGAAAAGAAAAAAAGACTCGACGGTCGCCGCGGAAGGAAAGTACACAGCGCGAAGAAGGTGGAGAACGCTCCCCGGAAGATTGTAAAACGAGCAGCTCGCTCGGTGCTGCCGCTTTGCTCCAGCTTATCTTCGAATCCGGACGATCCTGTCCTCGTAAAATATTGCACCAAGCAAATTTACCCTTCCCGACGATTTTCCAAAGGGGGCCTAACACTTCTTTGCTTGCGGCTTCTCGCGAAACGACGGTCCCACTCTTATTGGGCAAACATTTCATTAGCAAACGAACGAACCTCGGTGAGATTTCTTTCAGCGTCGCTGTTGCCGCGAATGCGATCGATCGTTTCTTCAACGATCGAGCGCAATTGACAAATGAGTGTTCCAGCGAAGAACGGAATACAGATGGGGAAGAGATCCCAGCGGTCGGACCTTCGCATCTCAGATTCTGTCTGGCCTAGAAAAGAATCCAGGGTAGTAGAACGCGTTTGAGAAGTTTTGGAAAAATCGCCGCGAACTTTGCTGTCCCGGATCCCGCGCCGTTATCTAAAAACTTTCCGAATGACCCGTGTAAGAGGTTGTGCGCGGAGGAGGAGCACCTGTTCGAGCAGGGCGCGGGAGAAGGAAGGGCGCGAGTCGATTTAAAGGGGGAAAGACTTACGCGGAATGAGTAGATAAAAAAAAGAAACGGGAATAATGGTTTAAGGAGGAAGCGCTTAAGAAAGATAGAAAGGCAAAGATGAGCGCGAAAGGGTGCGACGAGATTCAAGAGAGACAGATATTTATAAGAAAATAATGGAGGAAGAGAAACGTTTAAAGAGAGTCTGAAAGGAGAAAGAACGCTGAAAGAATGAATCTCGCGAGCAGCCTGTTTGAAGACAGAGAAACTAAAGCGAAGGGTATTTTCCCAAGGAGGGCGAAGTTAAAAAAAAAAGAAAAATCAAAGAGCCCTCGAAGAAACTTCGAATGAGAAGGGCGGTTCAATCGGAAGCCCGTGGAACGTAGAGAAATTAGAAACGACGGAAGGGTGCTGCGATAAATTGCGCCGCTCAAGGGAAAGGATTTCAGCCGTTCGATTCATCGGCCGAACGCCCCATCAATCCGCATCGGACCGCGTCGCGCGTTGCCAGAATTCCCATGGTTCCACGTGGAATCTGGCGCGGGGTGTCCTGGAATTATGACCCGGTCCCGGGCGAGGGGGTGGCCCGAGAGACGCGGCCGTTCCGACTATAAATTAAGAAAGGTTCACGCGGCAATCTTTCGATCTCGCTTGGCCGCAACCGAAAAATCGTTAACCGCGTTCCGCGGATCGCGCTCGTCAGCAAAAGGCGAGCCGCCGCCCCTATGAGGGGACCTGAGACGCGCCTCCGGTCTCGTGTAATACCGGCAACTTTGGCAAAAGGGATCGGCGAGGGGTTGTCGAACGACGGCAATTGACCGGCGCGATTCTCGCTTTGTGTACGCGCAATTTTGTACGAACGCTGGCGAAAACTATGTCGCATCGCGATTGTACGATTTTTCGTAAGCGCCGGAAAGGGTTGACAGGGGTGGCAGAGAGTGGGAGAACGCGAAACGTTCTCTCGATGAACAAACGTTTGAAGAAGAAACTGTCCCGCTATATCGTAGGCGGATGGAGAGACTGTAACGCAAAGCATCGCTTATCCGCGGCCAAAGAAAGTACGATTTCGACCATTAACGAGAGAAGCGCGACGCGAGTGCGCCAGCTAGATTATCCTAATATCCCGAAGAAGCGTGCAGTCGCGACAGCATTATCAATCAGGTTTTTACGAATCGTAGCGGCACTGTTCGCCACGGAGGGAGAGAGAGAGAGAGAGAGAGAGAGAGAGAGAGAGAGAGAGAGCCGTTGCGGCGATACATCATCTTGCTGGGAATCGGAAAAACCGTGTAAACCCGGTGGAAATGCCCGTCGGAGGTTGCGTCGCGCGTTCCTTTTTAATTACTTTTCCTTCCGCGACACTCGACCACCATCGGGCCGCGCGTTGTTCTCGCCCGCGAAGCCTCGCGATTTAATTATTTTAATTAAAACGCCCGACGCGGCACGGCGGGCCGACGGTCGGGAGAAATCCGTGCGCGCACGGACCTCCTCTCTGCGACTTCCGTACGCGCGTGAATTTCTCGCCGACGAACGGATAGACGGAGGGGCCGGGGGAAGGATCGAAGGGTTGCGATTCGGTAGCCGATAAGGGGTGGTTGCGCGGATGCGGTGGAACGAAAGTTGGATAATTTTATCGACTAACATCAAAACCGTGACGCGCTCTCTCTTTCTCTCTCTCTCTCTCCTCTCTCCCTCACTCTCTGTGGATCTTTCATCCATCCGTGGTCACGGTGTCTGCGGAGCGTTGCAAGGGAGCGAAAGAGCCGCGCCGTCGGGAGACAGTGGAATGGGAGAGGCGGCGGAATCGAAGCGACGGAACGGAAGCTGAATGGATCGAGAAAGAGAAGCGACGAAGGAAAAGGGGAACGGACGGTGGGTTCGTGGCAGGGAGAGGACCGTCGTCTCTCTGCTGCTCTATCGTTGCTGGTGCAAGCGACGCTTCTGGTGGTGGTGCTGCTGCGGGAGCAGCTTACACGCTCTCCTCCGAGCGCGCGCGGTAAACAAAAACTCGGTGGCGATGTTGTCGGATCTTCCCGCTCCGGGTTCAGGGCCTCCATCCCATTGGCCGCCGCCGGATTTTTGTCCCTCTTTTGTCCCTCTCCGTGGTCCTCCCGGCGGTCCCCTCTGCCCCCCTGGCCGACCGTCGCACAACCGCTCGCGAAACGGCCCCTCGGCGTAAGCGCGTCTCGCGCGCGACCGAGCGGGGATGTCGACGAAGAGGACCGCGGAGGACGAGTGGTGGTGGCGGTCCACCGGCTGGAGAACGGGGCGAGGAGAAAGAGAGAGGTCGAGAAGGGGACGCTGGACGCCGGAGGAAGGGCACAGGAATTCCCTCTCCCCTACTCTTCAATGGGGTTCGCGGTGCATCGTCTCCGGACGCGCGTTCTCTCCCGACGCTTCCCCGAGACGTGTGCGAGCAACGCATATGCACGCTGGAGCAAAGGACGGGGGTTGGAAAGTTCGACCCCGCGCGCTCGTCACGCCGGACTCTTGGCGAACGATCAAGCTCCGCCGAAATTTGTTCCTCTTTTGACACGACGTCGTAATTCGGGGCGGATCGAGATAAACGACGACTCTCGCCGGTTCCGTGTCGTTCCAGGGTGAGCAATCGCAGGAGGGACCACTACGACGGGCGTGGATCGTAGAAAATGCAAACAGGAGAAGGAAACAGTATGAAATAAATTGGCGTTCGAGGAAAGGCAGCCCTGAACTCGGTGTCCGAATCCGCTCCGCTGCTCCCGTCGCGTCTTCCTTTTACCCTTTAACCGTTCTCACCCTGTCGCGGTTTCCCGCCCTCGTGGATCGTCCGCCCCTTCTCCACCCTCCTCGAACGGCAACGGAGCGCCATCGTTTCCACCTCGCCGCTATCCCTGGATGCACTTTTCCCCGCTTAAATTGGGATTGCGCGTTCTACTCTCGCGCTTCGAGCGTTAACCGAATCCTTAATTACACTATTCTGATTGCGTTCCAGCGGGTATCTCCAGGCCGCTCTTAATATCTGGGAAGCGGTGAGGCAAGAATTTTCGGATCGTCCCGTCCCGGTGTCGCTTGACCGCCTCCACTAAACGAGCGCGTCGACGATGTTCCTTAAATCGTCTCCACGGGATAGCACGTGGAAATTGCCCCTTGCCTCTGTTTCGATAATTGCTTCTGCAATATTTAGCAGCCAGATTTCATTGGCGCGCAGGGAAACATAACTGTCGTTAAGCAAGAGATACCAGAGGGGCTGGAGGTTAATTGTAAATATATCATAATTGTCAGCTCGAGAAGGTATACTTGTCACGGAGCTGGAAAAAGAAATCCCCGCGGGTCTTATGTCATCGATCACGCGCGATTCGAAATCGAGGAACACGCGGTTCGTGTACCACAGTCGTGATACGAAAATTACACGACTACGATTCTCAGTTCGCCAACTTCCGTGTTGGCTGTGATTCGCGCGTACGGAGCACGGGGTATCATTTAAACGTAAGAAATTATTAATCAAGAAAATGGGGCATCGACGCAAGTTGCAGGACTTTCGAGAAGCAGCGACGGAAAGGAAAGGAAACGGGTTCTCTTTGTTTTTTTGCGACAGGTACGTTCGCACCTGAATAGAGAGGCTACTGGTTCACGATCCAACCGCGGTTTTCTAAAAGCACAATCGACGAGACGGCTCATTGTTCGAAATCGCTGCGAAGGAACGACAAGGAGGAGGCCGCAACCGGTTCGATCGGTATCTTAATTGTAACTTTAATCGTGTTCCCCGTTTAGCGACCAACTTATCCAATCGCTTTTCCGGCCGTCGATGGAAGTGGCTAAATCAGTTTCGTGAAAGTACCGCGAGCACCGCCGCGCGTCTATAACTTTATATCGGGCGAACTTTCCTTGCCCAGCTTGCCGCGTCGCGTTGTTCCGTTTCTTTTTTCTCGCTCCTACGTACAGATACACTTTACGATCACATCGGCATCAATAGCAATTCAATAACGAAGTCACGAATAATGATCGCGAGCCCGAACGAAACCTTAACGACTATCGTCGGCTTTCAAACTGATTTCGAAGCAAGCATCACGCGACTAATCCCGCGGCATGCACGGGGAGACTTGAGAAAAATTCGCAACGCTCGGCGCTTCTGCGGAAGAGAGATCCGAGGGGGTGGGACACCCTCGTGGAAATGCTCGAACGGGTCCGCACAGGACTGGGCGGATTCACGGAAGCGTCGAGGTAGGAAGTTGGCGTGGCGGAAAAGAGGAAGGAAACGTCTCTTGACGTGCGTCGAGGGGTGACGATCGCAATTACCGATCACCGATCCGCTTTTTTAAGTCCGCTTCGATTCCCGTTCCTTAATAGGACTCGCCCCGCCGACTTTCCTCCGGGTCTCCCTCGGCGACGCGGCGCCAAAAGGTATAGACGATCGCTCGCGAATTTCCGCGACTTTCGCTTGCCCGTAGATACGGGGATGCGCGAAGGAAGCACGGAAGTATGTAAACGAAACGAACGGCGTAAGCGACAGCGTGGAATAACAATGAGCCCTCTTTTCTCCGCGGGCAGTCGATCCGGCTGTCGCGCGTCCGAGTTTTTGCGCTGCGCCGAGGACTACCCGAGCGTGGCTGGAATTGTCGCGAATCGCTGCACCGAGTTACCTTCACGGGAATCGGTAGTTCTCGCGCTGTACTGTTAATCGGCGGGACGATCGAACGGACGGTGCGTTGGAGTTTCGTGAAAGGAAGGAGGCATAAAAATCGTGGTGGAGTTACGTTGAGCCGGTCATGTATTGAAATAAATAATACCATCATAATGAGATACATTATTTTATAGGTATATTTTAACAGATAAGTATTAAAGCCGTTGTTTAATCGAAGTTACCTTTTTCTGGAGTGTGCGAAGGTTTGCATGAACGATTGTATGTATATTGCTGGCTGACTGCATCGAAAAACACGGAAAAATCGTTCGCAAGCGCGCGAGGAAAAAATAAACTTCGTCCCCGTCTTTGGTTTAATCGCGAAGAACGAATCGAAAGTTGCAGAAGCGTGGTCGATTCGAAAGGGGGATACGAACAGCAGACGGGTGTGCGTTTCGGGATAGAGACTATCGGATAGAAACATCGAAGGGTTTCCTTCGCCGGGCAGAGACGACTGATAATTTCACGGGGGTTAAATCAAGCGCAAACGCTCGCGCCCGACGCAAAGATTGCGCGACGCGCTTGCATTATTAATCCCGTTTCCTCTTGCCCCGTTTAACGCACCTGGTTACCCGGCCGGCAATTAAACGCCCTCGAAGCTTGCCCCCGAGTCCTCCTTTCGTTCCGTCGATCCTTACATCCTGCAACGGAAGAGTGCCAACGATTTACGCGCGTCAACCAGCATCGAAGCGGCATTCCTGATACGACGGCGTTCCCAAAATGAAGATCCGAGTTCGAGATTCGCCTAAAAGGGGTAGGCCATCCGCGATTGGCGCCGCGACGCCGCCTGATGCAATCGACGGGTCGCCGTTAACGCGATCACCGTCGGATCACGATTCGCCTCTCTCGCACGGCATTATCTCCTTTTCACCCGTCGCTTCTTTTGCACCGCGTTTCGCGAAGCTTCGCGTGTCGCGTCCGACGGGTATTTTTAGAGTCGCCGCACAGTGTGAGTCAACGGCGATGGGCATATGTTGCACGTCGCGACGCGTAACAAGTCCCGTTGCTCTTCCTTTCTTTCCGCGGCGAAGAGATCCGCCGCATAAATACCGGGTCGACCTTGCGCCTCGATTCGCTTTCCATTTTTTCCTTCTTCTTCTCTCCCTTTTTTTTTTTTGTTCTCCATCGAATCAGGCCTGGGTCGCATTTTTGCGGCGAGCGCGAACGATAATATTTTGTATGAAGTCGCGGCGGATTCCTGGCGAATTTTCAATCGGGATGATAAGGGGCGTGATCGATGTGTTATTATGCCGCGAAAGAATCTTGTCGCTCCGACATGGACGCTGAGATCGATTTTTATGTAGACGCACCGTGTCGTTACAAATAACACGAGCTTCTGCTTGTTTTTTAATTTAAAAACTGCGGACAGAGAGGGGGCAATTTAATTGTTTCCCGCCGCGACGATAGAACTCTCCTACTCGCTTCGAGGCGACTTCGATGCCGGAGCGGCTTCGAGGAGTCTGCCTCGATTTAAATGCGTGCGAGGACTTTTAGTAGCGGCGGTTGCACCGTGCACTTGTATGCGTGCCGCTAGAATAGCAATGGTGAGTTATTTTCAGGTGACACTTTGGAGAGGATTCATGCGAGTAATGTCGCTCATAGCCGTTCGCTGCGAGAACCGGCCTCTGCCTCGACCCGTTTGAAAACATTGCTGCCTGTTCCATTAGTGTGCTGTAACAGAGAACGAAAAAGGAGGTGAAATAGCTTTCAATCAACCCTTTACACCCGGACGATATACCGAACAACGATTAGCTATGATTTTCCCTAATCTTCCAAACGGATCTGGTCACCGTGAACGAACGAACGAACGAACGAACGGTTCAAGTAAAAGCGTGTCCCCGCGAAACGACGTAAACGGCGGCTATCATTAATTAATCTGCCAGCTAATCTGGCGCGGCCAGGCCAGGGGACGAGAGAAAGCATTCCTGGAGAACACGGCCGTCCCCGTCCGCCGGTGTCGAAATCGCGTCGCAGAGCGAATGCATAAATGCAAATAGCGCGCGACAACCGCTGGAACGTGCAAGTATTCACGCGGTGGGTACCTGTTGCGCGTCATTCATTTTGGTGCTGATCCAGTCAACGTTGGTTTGAAAATCAATCTGGACAGCGGTAGGCGGCCAGCTGATGAAACTGGCCAGCATTCGGTAAGCCATCGCCGGGAGAAACGGCTCCGGGGCCCACCCTCCCCCATGATGTTTCCCATCGAAATACCATGGTTCGTTGCGCCGAATGGGAAATCATTGACGCGATGACGATGAATGGAAGGCGCGTTCGAACGGCCACGAGAATCAATATCAGCTGGGGGTCCGTGTAGAGTTCTCGCGATTCAATCGTCACCGCGGACAAAATATTCGGAATGGATTCATTACAAAATGCGGCCGAAACGTGTTTAGGGGACGTCAAAGGGGGCCGAATCCGTTCGGAACGAGAAGACCGTTCGAGCTCGACCGCGCGAGGCGTTTGATCCTCACCTTTGAACGGGCTCCCGAAATAAATCGGCTCGGGATCATTCCCGCGAACGCGTTTCCAATCGTTTCGACGTATATTTAGTTGCGCGGCGGGTCTAATTCGGCCGCGGTTCGACGAACAAATGACTAATTCGACGGCCGGGCAGGTAGACAGGCTGCGGGACATTTCAAAGCTGCGGCACGCTCCGCCGCGGGACACGGAATCTCACCCCTTGAACTGGACAGTGGCCACGAGGCGGATGGAGCACGCCGAGTATCGGAAGCTTTGGCAGTGGCTCACGGTCAAGCAGACATCGGAGGGGAAAAAGAAGGTAGCGTCGCGCGTGGCTGCCTGCCAGAATTTTGCCGAGTTCGATAATAATCTCGCCGTCGATGGAAAAAGTCGGACAAAAGTATAGATCTTAAGATCGCCACGAATCACCGCAGCGACCGTACGAACGCGAGGGATCGTGAATCACGCTCGAAGAATACTTTAATCAGCGCGGTGTCGCGCGTGTATCGAACGGCGCGCGAGGCGAAAGCGACACTTGCAGAGACGCGTTTAATGTACACGCGGATCTACCGGAGCGGGTGGGGGTTGGAGGTAGAAAACGGGAGAAGGAATCGCTTAATTCGCGTGGGGCGCGCAAACTCGTCCCTCGTATATGTAAATTTAATAACGCCAATTCGGTGGTGGGTGCAGCGTCGTGCAGGACGGTTTACATGCGCTGGCTGCGCGCATTATGCATGCGTATTGTGCGCACCTGTTGCCCCGAATCAAGGTTCGCCTCTCTCCTTGCGGGGACCGCCTAATGCCGCATAATTGTGCTTTGAACGCAAACAAACGGCGAGGGCGCGCGCGAACGGGTGACAAGAAAAAAGAGAAAAGGCCAGGGGAAGAGAGGTGGCGGGGGGAGTGGAAGATAGGAAAGACCGCGTGTAACAACGAAGAGCCGGGTTATCTTGCCTCTCGCGCGATATTAACGAGGCTCGTTTTCATAAATGCCTCTCTCCCCGCCTGAAGGCGTTTGAATTTATTTCACTTTGAGCGGCGGCAATCGCGTTACACCTTACCGTACGCGGAGCCTCGTATCGCAAGCGGGCTTCTGTTCCCGCGACTCTGCCATGCGAAAGAAAAAAGCGACACGGTAATTGAAACGTTTCATTTCCCTCCGCGCTTTCTTTCTCCTCTGCCTTCGAGGAAGAGCGAGAGGCTCGCCGTTTCGGAGGACCGGTGACGCGAGCTTCGAAGCTCGATACCATTTTCAAGCGATTCACCTGATACGCGCATCGAGCTGCTGCCCCGTCTTGGATAAACCCGGCTCGCCTCCACTTCAAAGGGCAGAGTCGCTGAAAGTACAGATCTTTTTTCGCTACGGTTTTGTAGCTCGAGGAATGCTGTCAACGTTCACCGCGGTTTCGCGAAGAAGCTGCACCAATGCGCTGTCGAATGTATCGGTATCTTACGATATCTGTCCGCGATCAGAGAGATAGCTGGCTAACTGGCTGGCGATGTAGCCGTGAAAGCGGCCAGTCCGGCTCCGATCGAGCTTTCGTCGCAACGCATTGGAAACGCGTTAGCGGACCACGCCTGTCCTCTCATCCTGTCGCGCGTGATTCCTCCGCTGCAATATCTGCAATCCTATGGCGACTATTGGCGGATCGATCCGATAATTACAGCGTATTCGATAGCGCGCGTTTATCCTAGGCGACTGCGAAGCGAAAGAGTACGCGCGGGAAAAGTCCCGAGCCGATTCGTCGGGCGTCCGGTGCGCACTTTTCGAACGAGGCCGGCGGCGAGCGCAGGGAAAAATTGGCGCGTCGCTTCGCATAAATAGCCGCGCGGAGGGCTGTGATTACGATAAATCATGTCTCCGCGGCGCAGGGCGTCGCGCGGCACCCCGCGATAATTGATATTATTGCGCGGTAATAAAATATACTTAGGCGGCGATGCTCGCGCCGCGCTCGATCCGGCCGCGCCAAAGGTATTTCGCGCGCCGGATGGAAGGCGCGTTTTAATCACGGCTGTCGGCTACTTTCTTCCCCCCCTCGATTCGAGATGCACAGGCTCGAGAAGAGCGCGCGCTGGCTGTTCGATGGGGAATTCCGTAGGATCTGGGCGAGGCAACGAGACTCGCGTACGCGTGTGCGGAGTCCGCGAAACTCATTGCAGCGTGACAAACGACTTGGGCAGAGGCGTCGATATTAACTAAGCCTCTCGCGGCTTGTGGCCCCGGGTAAGAGAGCGTCCTCGATTTACTTTCACGATGTAGCGACAGTCGCACCGCATCGGTGTCGATAGAAGAGCGGTTGGCGTGCAACGAATTATAGAAACAAACAGCGGCGCGAGGGGTTACAAGTAAAGGATTCCTGCGTCGACGACCGGGTGGAAGGTTTTTCTGGTCGCGCGGCTATGATTAATACCGAGCCGCGAGGAAGCTGGTACCCGCTACGCTGGTCGCGATCGGAGCTAACATTTCCCCCTCGTCACCGTTCACGACGGACACGACGCCGAGGTTTCTGCATACCGCGGCGACGTGAACGCGCCGGCGAAGATAGAGAGTCGAACGGACGGGGCGAGAGAGAGGACGGGGACGGAGGCGAGCGGCCCTCGGACGAAAAGAAAGCCGAGGCAAGGCTGACCAGCGGTCCTAGAGCCGGTGCACAGGTACGTGCACCGCTGGCGTCGGCCGGTGTGAGGCCGTTTGCTATCTAGATGATGGCAGTGAGCTTGACCGAGTGGCGCTTCGCGAGGCCGGCCGACGCCCTTCCTCCTGGCTCGGCCGCTCGCTTTTTGCTCAACCTGCACACCTCCTCTATTGCGCTCTCCTACCGCGGTGTTCGCCGCGGCCGCGTGCACACCTGAACGCCATTACATTTCCCTACGTACGTAGCCAGGTCAAGCGGGCCGCGTAATCTCGCCGCTTTCATATCGGTCCGTACTTACAATATTTCCGTATTACCGTTTCATTAACGGCCGCTCGAGGGGTATCACCGCGAGCGCCGCTCGTCGTCGCCCGAGATCGAAATCACTCTTCCACGCGCATTCCATCGGTGGCTACGCGTTTTCCCCGGGGAGAACGGGGTTTTAACGCGTTCCGCGGAACGCTCGCGGTTCTCCAACCGGAGGCCGCTGCAACGGGATTAACGACGGTGTAAATTAAGAGTCGGAGGGGAATGTAGAATATGACCGGCTGGTACGGGTGCTGCTTGCGGAGTGGAGGAAAGTTCATTGAAGTTTCGTAAACGCGGCATCGGCTACTGGAGGGGGGCAAACGGTATCGTAATTAGAAAGCTGCTCGAAAAGAGAATGCGCGACTGTCCGCGCGGTTCGAGGGTTAGAAACTGAAACTACGCATCCGCAGGATAAATAGATGTTTCATCCTATAGTTTCCATCCTCCGAGTCGTATCCAGAATTTCGTATCAATCTAACGAACCTGGCGGAACAATATTTCATCGAGCTGATTCGTCCGCGCCAAAAATCCGCGCACCGCAAGAGTTCCAGCTGGATGCGCACGACGGGAGCGGAGATGCTGCCGCTGGGTATACGGACACCGTCGCGTTTCGTCTAAAGAGTGGCCGCAAGACTGCTTCGCCCACGGCAATCGGCACGGCGGTTCTCCACTTGCTACCAAGAACCGATATCAGCATTATTCAAAGGGCGAAATCGTTCGTCGCTCGTTTCGCGATTATTCGAAACGCGGTCGATCCTGACGGGCGCGGGCAAGGACGCGCGACGACCCTGCTGCAAAGGGTGAAACACGAGAGCAAAGCGACGTGGTGTAGGTTCATTAACCATCGCGAGCGATACTTGCGCACGCGATCGGTTGGGGAACACCGCAAGAAACCGATCCGTCCCCCGTGTCTGCGAGGAGCAAAAATCCGCGGCGGCAGAAGTGGCGTAGAGGAGAGGAAGAACAGGAGCAAGACGAACGGGGGGAGGCGGGCGCACGCGAACGGGAGAGAGAGGAGAGCGGTCGCCAACGCGAAACAGCGGGAACGAGAAGGCGAGGAAGAAGAGGCAGAGGAACTAGAAGATAGGAGAGGATACATACGAACGCCAGGGATGCACCATCGTGGAAAGGGGGGGAGTGGGGCTGAATACACACGCGACGGTCGTGTTGCTCGCACACACGAGCCACGTTATAATCCAGCGGCTGATTACTCGGTCGTGTCGTGCCCGCCCATTCTACGCTGCTGAATTTTTCCTGCTCCCTTTCCCGCACGGTCCCCGACGGACGGCGCTCTCCTCCGGCACGGCCGCCTTTTTCCTTCGCCAACTGCCGGTGTAACCGTTGTAATTAGTAGCTATCCCCGTTTAAACGTCCGTAGCCGCGTGTACGTACACCCGGAGAGGAGATCACCGCGCTCCTTTTTCTCTCGTTGCCGTGCCGCGACCCGGAGGAAAAGGGGGTGGTTATCCGAGGAAAGAGGGGATGGTGGAAAGGCCCGCGGTCGAACGAAGAGGCACAGGGAGAATGTCCGAGGTGGGCAAACGTGGAGGGAGGCAGGGAAGGGTGGACGCGGTACGGCGGTGCCAGTGGCGATGGCAAGCAAACCGCACGACGCCCGTTGCCGCTGCATAACTACGCGTTTATTGCACTATTTTCACCGTGAGCCGATACACGTGTGTGCCCCCACCCCCCTGTGCTTTGCCGTGGCTACCGCGCATTTGCTTGTAGGATCAAATAGGAGGGCACCGAGGATCGACGGAGAGGGGGATGAAAACGAAGCTCGTTCGGTCAAGGGATCAACAGGCGTCGAAGACACGGATCGTGGAGAATCGAGAGAGAGAGAGAGAGAGAGGGAGAAGATCGAGGATCGGGATGAGGCTCTCCGGAAGGCGATCAGATATCGATTCACTTTTTTACCTGTCTCTTCAACGATCTTCCCTCTAACGGAATATTCATTGCAACGAGCAGGACTAGTTTAATTGCGCGCTTCTGGAGGACTCGTAGGTGCTCCAGGTGAGCAGCACCGTGGCGTCGTGTTCTTCGTTCGCAACGAATCCCGTCGGCTAATCGAGGCGACGGAAAGGACATCGACGGCGGTGAGTTATGCGCGCATAAGTCACCGGCCAGTGGAAATATTTATCGGCCGGCGAAAGAGGAGGTCCTCTCCCTCGATGGAAAGCGCAGCGCGGCTGTCCGCGAACGTGAAAGCGGCGCGGGATCGGCCGCGGCATGGGCGTGGAGGTGATTCATTTGAGCAACGGCTCGCATGAGCCGCGTATTATCCAGATAATGATGAGTTACGCGCTGCTCGAAATCTTTGGCGTAGGTCAGGCCTCCGGATAACGGCTTATTCGCGCGGTTCGGCGAGCTGGAGCGGGCGAGCAGAGAGCTAACGCGGCCTGATCGCGCAAGTTCATT
Source organism: Holcopasites calliopsidis (assembly GCA_023838395.1). NCBI lineage: Eukaryota > Metazoa > Arthropoda > Insecta > Hymenoptera > Apidae > Holcopasites > Holcopasites calliopsidis. The sequence goes on from JALHAQ010000011.1 coordinate 2,560,667, forward strand.
AAACTCGGTAGGCGTGTCAAGCCTAGCCGAGAGGCGAAGTATGACAATGCGCTACATTCGATCCGCGCCGCATCGGTCGCGAAGGGTTTGGAAAATTATCCCTGCGCGGGGTATATCGAAGAGCGGACCAGTGATTTCCGTGGTGATCAGTTTGATCGAAAGCGCGTGCAGCTTGCAATTAATACGGCGATCGTAGATTCAGCCAGGTTTCACGGAATCGTCTAGGATCCATTACGGCGAGTGCGCCGCGGCGAGCGGGTTAATATCGGCGGTCGATTAAGAATCATTTTTCTAAGGCCGCGCCGGACGGCGTCCAATTTACTTCCAAGCCGTTTCCCATACTCGTAACTCAAAGCTAATTACTTAATAACAGATCAGTTCGGCACCGAATGCTCGTTTTACGGTCTCTAGAGCGAAGGGTCTCGTCTCGAGGTGCCCCGGTGGCCCTTCGGCTTCCTGTCGACAGGAGCCACGCGAACGCGTCCCAATTTCCCTTCCCCTGAATTGCCAGTACCGACACGATTACGCGTTCCTCCGTGTAACTTGATTGATAACAATTAATCCCCGTCCCGTATCGTTAAAAGAAAATTGTCAAGATCCGTGCATAACACTTTTAATTGCAAGAGCAGATTAATGAAAGGCCGGGCAGTCTAAGTCAAGGAACAGAGATAGCGGAACGGAGGAAGAAGAAAAAGGAACGGCGCGCGAAGCGAGGAACACGGGCAAGGCGTACGGCTCTATTTGTACCGGGCAGAGAGAAACCCATCCCGGCTCGATCGACGGGTCGATCGCGATTTTCAGCCTCTCGCGAGATGGTTAATAATTTCCAGCGGTAATATTTCGCGATATAGCTGCTCGTCATCGGATAACGCTATCTCGGGGCCTAGTGGAGCGTACACGGCGGAGCAGCAATTTAATAGAGAAAAAACTACGCGAGAGTGTGCGTGCGTATCGCGCGTGTGTGCATTCCGCTCGTTCGCGCGTTGCGAGCGCGTGTACATGACCGATCGTCGCCGGTTTCCTCTTTCTTTTCCAGTGCTCTCCTAACCGGCTTGCCGCCCGGCGCACCACCGACACACCCGCCAACTTGGCCGGAACCCATTACGCTAGCGACAGCCTAGGCCGGGCGCATCGAGCGTGGATGATCGAACGGGGCACCGGGATCCGACAAACGACGACGACGACGACGACGAAGACGAAACGTTCGTTTCAGGGACGGACAGATTTTTTCTCGAGCGGACCCCGGCTCGTGGCACGCGGTGGGATTCGACGCGTGTGCACACACGGGTTGCGTGGTCGACGCCAGCGACCGGCCGCAGAGTTCGTCGAACTGGAATAGAATTCCATTCGGGACCGCTTCTAGGGGTGGATTCTGACGCGCTCCGCTCGCTAAAATAAGACCGGTGCACCGGACGGATTTAGAGACGCGACCATTGCCGTAGGTTCAGATCCGCCAATTTTTACTCACGCAGTGAAATATGTGCCGCCCTAGGATCTAATTAAAGTCTCCGACGAGCGAAACGCGCCCAGCGTTTCATACATTGTATTCTAAGTTTCTAAATAAAGCCGCTTTCTTACATGCACATGGTAAGTGCATACTAATGGTTACTATACTAACGGAAACGCCACAGTAGTAGCTGTTTCCGAGAGAAACGAGAGGAAGCTTCTCGGGGAACCGAGGGACGGAGGATGCATCTCCTGGCTCTGATCGGTCCGTTTTCCAGGGGATCCTCGGAAATTCGGCTGACGACAACGTCGTAACGAGCTCGACCACCGATGGTCGTTAAGCCTCTCGAGATCCCGATGATTACGAGGCGTTTCCCCTCTGCGCATACGAGGCTCGGAAAGCACGAGAAGGGAACAGTCGGGCCTCTCTCGCGGCTGCCTCGTGGATGACGGATGGGGACAGTTGTTGCATCGCAGTCGCTGCCAAGAATATCTTCTCTCTGCTACCCTTCACCCCGCCGTTCTTTATCTCTCGAAACGTCACTCCGTTCCCTCCGCCTTTTGAAACCTCTCTGTCACTCGTCTCCTCTCGTCCCCCGCGTGCCACTCTCTCCTTGAACCCTTCCTCTCTACGCGCCGTATAATCGCACGCTTATGCACGGCGACACGCGCAAGAATCTCAGAGCTCGATGATTAATTACAATTAACGCGGAGAGTCGATGGGGAATCGACTAGTTTGGGATGCGCTTTGACGAACACCTCGAGCACGACGTGACCAATCCGAGGCGTGTCGGACAACTGGCTTACCGAATGTCTCGCGACCGCCAGGAAGCGTAGATCACAGTATTGGCGTGAAATTCGTTTCGCAGCCGATGCCAATGGATCGTTCTACATCAGGCACCGTTCACATATCCTAGGGTATAACGGTGATCCAGCGTATTATACACGATATCGCGCAAATTGCCAGGCGCGCTACCTCGAATTCAGCGGTTCGTTTAGTAAACTGTTATAACTCGAGGGCCTTCCGGTGGTGATACAGCCAGTGGTCCGTTCCGTGCCGTTCGCATCCGCGGACGCTACGAGGCGCGATCTTCAGAGGCGAGGCCGGCTCGGGAACGCGAGCTTGCGCTTAGAATATTAATGGGCGTTGCGTGTATCGATGCTCGCGGGACGATATTATCGAGCAGCCTCGATTGGAAGGCAAATTGACGGTGCTCGGTGCCCCTTTCGCTCTTTCCTTCCTTCTTCGCTTGATTTCGTTCGCCACAGTCCCCCACGGCGGCCGGGCAGAATGCGACCGCGGTTTAATAAACGATTTCGCGTAACATCGAAGGACGAGAGGGACCCCGTTGTTAACGTCTTCGAGCGTTCCGCGGCGGAACGTTTCAGGGATACGGCCGCCACCTTACGCTTAGCAGAGCAGAAATACCATATTTCAGTTATCACTATGATTCATCGCCTTTGGATTTTTTTTCGCTAACGAGCGTCAGAGCCACTTAATTAACTTCGCGGAGCGGGAATGTACCGGTGTACCAATTATCGGCAGGAGTCTACGCTTCTTTCGCGTTGCGCGGCCAACCGATCGCTACTGTACTTATGCATTCTCCTCGTCCGTTGCCGTGTCGATCTCGCACAGAGGCGAGCCGATCAAGATTTACGGGTATTATAATGGACGGAGAGAAATGTGTTCGCGGTGCACCTAGCGAAGATTCTTGCCAGGAAACGAAATTGCTTTCCCCCCTCTTCTTTTTTTTTTTGTTATCGGTATCTCGAAGCCCTCGATCTATTATTATAATGTACGATTGGCTGGAAAATCAAGAGCGTTATGGGCTACCGCTGCTGTGTTCGCTTCTAAAGGAACGTTACAGGTTTAAACTTAACACCCTGTGCAAGGAGATCTGCATAAAACATCCCGGGCCGCGCCGTAACGAGATGCGAAATCGAAGGGTCCGTGAAATATTAAGAATATTCAGTCAACTCGAGCATGAGTCTTCCGCTCGTGCATCCGATTTTCCATCCAGAATTGCAGATTAGTCAATATTTTAATTACTCGTACTCCAGGATTCTGCCGTCGGGGCGATGGTCGGCGGCGGAGGGAGGGGGGCGGGGGACGGATATAGGGGTAATATCGAAGGGGCGTTCCACGGAACGTCGAAAAAAATCGAGGATTAAAATTCATTTAGCATTAACAACGACTCCCGTCGAATGCACTCCGTGTAAAGGCTGCTCTCCCCGGAATCTATATCGAGCACCGGAACCACCTCTCTCTCTCTCTCTCTCTCTCTCTCTCTCTCTCTATCTCTCTCCGGTTACCATAGCCAGCCGTAGAGCTAACGGCTTCTCGATTTTTGTGGGATTTTATCAGGGAGCGGGCAGCGGCGGCGGCGGCGGCAGCGACGGCTACGCCCGCCGATGCGTGTATATGCACGAGCTTGCGCGGCAAAGAGAAGCAACGCGAGGAAAAATAATAATAAAGAAAAAAAGAATGCGAATAGGAAAAACGTGGAAAAGAAGGGGAAACGGGCCGGAGCCGCGGGGGGGAGGGAGGGAGGAAAAAGGAGGGAAGGACAGAGACGAAGGAGTGGAAAAAACGTGAATGCGATAAAAGAGGAAACGGGAGAGAAAAAGAAAATGGAGAAGCGACGCGAAAACAAGAATCCATGCGGCTATTGCGGCTTCCGTTACGCCGGAGCGATGCTGCCGCTGCGCGTTCGATCTCCTCGCCGAGAACCGAACCCCCGGAACACGGCCGTTCGAACCGGTTTCGAGCTCCGGATCGCGTAAACCGAGTGACAGCCTTTTCGAAACAGGCTTTCCCGCCCTTCGTCGATCGGGCTGCACGCGGTAACGCCGCGCCGCCCGTTACGATCGATCCGATCGCGAGCGGCGTGGCTAAATCCCTCGATCTTCGTTCGTCTTTTCCTCGTTGGCTCGTCTACCGGTGCCGTCGGCAACGGGTACGCGAAATAGGATTCCGGATCTGACGGCAGGAGTCTAGGATCCCCAGCTAACCCTGTCCACGGGAACGAGATTAGAAAGTTGCGTTGCGGATCGCGTTATCTATCGGCCGAACGCATCCTGTCTTTCTCTCTTCGCCTTGCGGAGATAATCAGAGAAGCCTCGAATTAATTGGGTAGCGAACGGATGATCGCGGCGATCGTTCGGTCATTCTAAATTATGCTCGAGCCTCGAGGTCGTATCCTGTTGCAATTCAGCCTCGCAGAAAGGCGAACAAAATAAAAAGGAAGAACGTCGATCGTTGAGCGCATCCCGCGGTCCTTCTTAGCGGCGAGCTTGACTTTGTAACTCGTCCGCGTCGATCACGCCGATCCCATCGGCTCGATTAGCAGTAACAGAGTTAACGAGCGCGATCTACACCGGACCGATGCCGCGTGTGTCAATCGAGCGGTGTCGCGTCGATCGAGCGTTGGAAGAAATCGGATTAATCGAAGGGAGAACGATTATCCGGCATGAAATCCGGCTACGTGCATTCACGATCGGACGGTTCGACGGGAAAACTTTAATCCCCGCGCGATTAATCGACGCAGCTCTCTCGCGGCTCGCGTTTTCCTTCCCCTCCGCGTCATCCGGCAACGCGTACGCGCGCGTATTCACGAGGAGAAATGCTGGAGATAATGATAGCCGTCGATCGTTCGCACGAATTATCCGGGATAATGATATTTTCGTGCCTCCGCGATACCTGCTGCGAACGAGTCACCTTCCCTACCCTTGTTTTTCTCGTCCCGTTCGCGTCCGCGAGACCGGCGAAAAATGTGAAAGTGCGAACGTGTCTCTCTCGGAACGCGATAAGTGGCGTGCGTGTGCCCGGTGGAACGGGCCGTATGATAACGATAATCACAATAATGATAATGGCGGAAGATTTGTAATTACCGAAGTTACGCAAGTTCCGCGAGCGTGGCGGTGTGGTAATGCGCGTCGCGGCGCGCACGATCGTTAGAGAAAATGTCCGGTAATCAAACCGTGGCCCGTTTCCGCGCGGAATAATCCCGACAATCAGAGCGGTCGTCCGATCCGGCCGAGCAGCGCCCGCTGGACGCGGCAAGTTATGTCCACGAACACGCGGAGAGCTTTCTACGTGATTACTGCTATCGATTTCGGCGTATTACCACGCCGGGAAAACGTATAAACGTGTTACACCGCCAGATATTTCGCCTCTCCGCGGCCGCATTTCACCGTACTGCACCGAACCGCGCCCCACTCGCCCCGCGCGAATCGGAGCAGCGTTCAATCGTAAGACCTTGCGGAGACGAAGTTTCCTTGGAATTGAAAAATACTGTCGAATCGGCGAGCGAGCTGCGCCCAAGTTGATTGTGCAGCCGAATTCCGGCTGAATTTCGCCTCGATGAAAATCGGTGGATTCGAATTTCTATCCCGTCGCCGCGTGCGCGCGCAGGAACGGATCCGGAGGATCACCGCGGTTTCCGGCGGAGGAAACCGTGCGCGATCGTGGTTGCCAGCAGCCCAGGCGTCGACAGTGCAGAGCGAATGGAGGAAATTGTGCGCGGATAGAAGTATGCCAACGGGTGCGAAGGATGCTGCCCCGCGACGACCGTCGAAAGGAATTCGTTGAAACGACGCGTCGCGCGGGAGGGAGAGGAGGCGCGTTCTTATGCCGTTTCCCCTCCGCCCGACAACGGCTGCGGCCGGTTTCTGATAATTAAAGAAGTTTATTCATACGAGATGCACGCGAGTTAACGAGCGACACGGATGATGCTCCTCGCTAAGCAGCGCTCCAGATAATGATGCTGCGCATCGGTCTGCGTCGCGTAGCCGCTGTGGCTGCCAGCGTCGCCGTTGCACGCACCCGGATCAGCTGCGTCTAATGTCCAATGCGTGTATCCGCCTAGACGGGCCGAACTGACACACCCATAATCACGGCAATTATGCACACGAAGCCCTCCTCCTTCCGTCCGCTCGCCTTCTCGATCCCTCTCCGCTCACGGCCGAACCCCTTACACCGGTTCTACGGCGGCCGGGATGTTGTATTCCCCCTCGGACGAACGCTTGATCGTTTACCCCGATGCGATTCAATTAGTATGCCCACCGGAGATAAAGAGAGATTGGAAGCGGCGCGATGATATTGCGCTACTGGAGGAACCGGTGGAACGGTACCCAGTGCACAGGTACCTATGCTAGTCGTTCGGCCGCGGGCTTCTTGTTCCCTTTTTCTTCGCCATTCACCTATTCGACGCAACGACGCGCTCTAAATTCGGTACCAAGCGTCGGGCGAAAGAGTTCCTCCGACTCGTACGAGCGAAAACCTCGCGAGACGAAGCGCGAGCGGAACGGGCCGGGGCGAGAGAGGTGTACACGTGGCCGGACGAGACATACGCACACGCGAGAATCAGCCACGACCAACCTAACCCCCGGGCTTCGATTCCCTCCCTCGGACCGCTCCGCTACTTTCAACTTTAGGCAGCCCTTCGCCGAGTGACCCAAAAACTGTCGAAAATCGCGCACGTCGGGTCTGCAGTAAAGCGTGAACCGAAAATAGAATTTAACGTCAGGACCCTTCCATTTGCAGCGAAATAAAAGAGGATCCCCCTTCAAAGGTGGAGTAAGAAAAGTAAATTGCATTCGAACGGGGGCATCGAGCAGCTCGCTGGTGATTCGATGCGAGATTACTTGCGGCACGTGGGCGAATGATTTAATTAGTTTGATTCATCGCCGCGCGCACGGTTTTGTCCCGCGGAGAAAAATGTGTCCCAGGCAAGGACACGGCTTTAATTTAGTGGCCGTGTTTCACGCTGTAGCCCCAGGCCGCGATTATTTCCGCGATAATATCCGCGGCAACGCTGTGGCCCCCGCGCGATTAATGCCCGAGACATCACCGGTGATCTCTCGGGGATGTTATTACCGTGAATCGTCGTTTCGCGGCTAATAATTACAGCGTCGCGAACCGCTACCATGTTGCTTTAATTGCATACACCTTGCGCCGCGCGTCAACGCGATTTTTCTCCCCGGTCGCTTCCACGATTTTCATTATCATCGAACGCCCGATGATTTCGATGAATGTATGCCACAGGAGACGCGCTGCGCGTATCGATCGTTTCCGCGATAAGACAGACGAACGTCTGTGACATGGACGAGCGTCAAGAGGACGAGGGGAGGAATGAAAAAAAAAAAGAAAGATATACATGACGAGGCCAAATTCGGCCAATGCACATTTCGCGCGAAATAACTTGCTCGCCGTCCGCCTCGTCCCGCTCGCCCCCCGCTTGTGCAACCCTCACCGCCGACGCTGGTTCGCAACCCTCGTGCTGCCCCTCCAACGCCGGGTCGCCCCGACCACCGTCGTCTACTCTACCCCACTTTCGTGCCTCCTCCAATGTATTCCTGGCGTTTCGCACTGCAAGGTCAACAAACTTCTCCCCGATAAAAAATAAATGAAACGCAGGACTGTTTGAAATTGTAACAGTGGCGACCGGGGGAGATTGCTGCTCCCGATACTTTAAAGAGGCACCACCATTCCTTTCGTCGCGTCCCGTCCTCGTCCTTTCCTTACGCGACAGCATCTCGTCGTTCTCTACTTTTCCCACCTTCCCGTTCGTTTTCGTCTCTTTCGGTCTTGCTTTTCTGCCGCCTTCCTTTTTCTCCCGTTTCCCAGCGACTTTTTGTCATCGGTTAAGACGATTGTGAGGAGTCACTTTCCGTTCGCGTCGGGTAGCGGAGCGCGATTTCTCGAAGAATAAAGAAACCCCTTCGCCTCGTCGGGGAGATTCGAAGGGAACGCCGCGTGCTCGCGAGGCAGCGACGAATACCATCGACTCGCTCGCCCCGCGAGGCCGTTGAATTTGATCCGCGGCTGATTCAACGGATCGTGCGTACATTCCCCGCGTGCACAAGTGGCGCGGAATTGGAAATCGACGACGGATGTTTATGATCGGTCGCCGCGTCGCGGCTCAGAGCCGTTGCCCCCCTCTTTTATCTCGCGAGAAGCGCGACCGCTTAATTACCAATATAATCGAACACGCCCGATTGCCGGAGAAATCTGTTTCATGGCGGCAAGAGAAGCTTTCAGTCATAAATAGCGCACGGAGGTAAAAGTCGAGGTGGTGGCTCGTTTAATGGGAAAACGGCACGGTTCCGAGAAGCACCGACACACCGTCCAGGGCTCGATGGATCCGGAGCGATGACAGAACGATGACTGTTCGAACAAACGATGTCGACGGGCGAAACGGAGGAACGGATACGGTCTAACTAATAACATTTTACTCCAGAGCGTTTCCTCCATCTGCAAGGTTGCCGCATAATCTTAACTTGCGGCATAGAATCTTCGCGAGGCACGGTCACGGGAAAAACGCGATTAATCCCACGGAAAATATCCTGCAGTTTCCGCTTAGCAGGCGACTCGAAAGGAGCAAGAAAGAAATAAAGTAGGAGGGCAACCGCGTAATCTCGAGATTACACGTTACTTTAATCCGACCGGCCGATGCTCGTCGACTCGTCACCGCGGTGATTGCGTTTCCACGGCGAGGCCTGACGGCGGATGTCGTAAAATTACGGAGGCAGACGGCGCGTTAAAATCGAAAGACTCCGAACTGCTCGACGCGCCGCTGTACATAGGTGGAACGTTGGAAATCGTAACTCGTCACGCGAACCGCTAGCCAGCCGGAGCCATCTAATGCTCGCTCTTTTCTAGAGCGGATTTAACGGGGCATGCCGGAGAGGACCGGCTAGTACAAAAAGTGAATGGTAATACGCGACCAAGGATGCTGTAATGGAACCCGCGCGGCGGCCGACGCGACCGCTCCCCGTGGTCCACTTTTTGCGAGCGCCGTATGGCTTCTCCGATCCCGACTTTTCGACTTTCTTTGCCTGCGAGCTTTCGCTCGCGGCTCGGAGCTAATCTCGGGGAGGTATATTAATAACGATCCGACCGGGAGCGGGGCCGAATTCGCAAGAACAGGTAAGTAGATCGGGGGAGAAAAATCAGCGTATCCCGGTGATTAGCCGGCGCTAGGCGTGTTAACGTTGCACGGAGCAGGTTTGGCGGGGCCGCGTCGCGGCGTGTAAGCGAGATGGTAAGCGGACGGGCGAGTGCGCGCGCGAGCATGCAGCCGCGAACGGGCTAGCGAAGGAAGAAACGGGCCAGGCTACGATCGTGTCCGGTGGATCGAACGAGGAAAGGGAATCGGTCCCGGCAAACAAGAAGCGAGCCGCGATGCATTCGCTCTACTCGCTAGATATAAATACGCGACAGAGGGCAAGGAACCAACCACGCCTGCACCGGCAGCTACTGCCTAACGACACGGACACGCACACGCGCTCGCTCATTGTGATAAGGCAGAAGAAGGAGCAGAAGAGAGAGAGAGAGAGAGAGAGAGAGAGAGAGAGAGAGAGAGAGAGAGAGAGAGAGAGAGAGAGAGAGAGAGAGATAGAGGCGGGAGGGTAGGAGGTGCAGGGGGAGAAGAACGGGAGAGGACGAAAAGATGACGAGGAGAAAGAGGGAAAGAAAGATCGCGAGCAGGGACCGAAAGGGGTGGAGGGACATGGTGAAGAAGAAAAGAGAGGGAGAAAGGAGGGAAAAAGTGAAAGAAGGAAAAAGAAGGAGAGAAGTGTAGGCTGGTCCGTTCGTTCATGCGCCCATCCGCATCCGCGCGCTCGAAGTTGGGACGAATGTGGCTGGTCGAGTCTCTCTAGAAGACGCGGCCAAATATTGCATCCTCGGATAAATATAGGCGGCCACGGCTGCACAAGCCGTGTGCTCCGATGCTGCTGCTGCTGTTAACGCGCACTTTTCTTCTCCGTTGCTCGAGTCTTTGGGACGACGCGACGCGACGCGACGCGGCGCGCGGCCATCTAGCCACCGACGGCATTCCTCCCGCGGGCCCTCTCTTTCCATGTGCGAGAGCGATCGTTAAATTCATTTCGTGGCCGAGAACTTCGGCCGGCACGTTGCCCCGCTGTCTCTCCATTCTTCTGCGCTCCTTCTTTCTCCTCTCGTCCACTTTTAGTTTCTGCCAGCTCGGCCACCAGTTCGCTGGACGAACGCAGACAACCTTCGGAGAGGGCACGCAGCGGGACAGGTAGACGCGAATCAAGGGATGATTCGCGGAGCGCGCTTTTCCGCCATTCTTTGAAGGAGTCAGCGACACGCTCGAATCGCGGCGTTATCACGCCGCGCTCTCGCTGCCTCCGATAACTCGCAATCGGGTCAGCACAACGAGGCACTGTAAATAACGAAGGGAGCTACAGTTACGCTTTCTCCGATATTCCCCTCGATCGCGCGGAACTCCAAATACTCACCCCCCCACGAATGGTAAACTCTCCGCGAAAGCTCTCCTGAAGAATTTCATGTTAGACGTCGAGCGATATCTTTCCTTTGTGTCCCCACGAGTCTGCAGAGAGGCTGCACCGCTTTGTTTTCGTTTGAAGCGGCGGCGAGCGCGAGCGTGCTCGTGCACGTGGCTACAGCCAGGCATAGTCAGTGAAAATCATCGTGCGCAGGCATTGGGTGGCGGGAAAACGTGCGTGATAGTAAAGGGGGGATCGCGGAGGGAGGCCCTAATCAAGCTAGCGCGTGACACACCTAACCCGACGTAGGGGATGACTCGTGTCGCCGGGGAGACGGCGGCCAGAGACAGTGGGAAGAGACGGTTATCGCGGAAAGTTCGGCAATTATAGGTGCCGAGTCGCGTTTTTTTCCACGACTGATATTGATTTGGGAGAGGCAGTTCGTATTCGTGGCACGAGCATACCTTGTGACTCGCACAGGCGGCCGGCAGCGCGATGCATCACGGCGCACCGCGCATCGAGGGGTACATCAGCCACGGGGAGCGCGAGAGGGAAGAAAGGGGCGGCAGAGAGCGAGGGGGAGGAAAGGCAACCGGAGGATCTCCCACCCCGGCGGTTCCTCTCCGCCAAAACTCTCCCCACTCGACGCGCTATCAAAACCCCTTCCAACCTCGTGCAGCGGACACGACCTGCCTCCTCCGCCTCCATCGACCCTCTCGCTTTCTCCGCCGCTTTGCACCTTTTGTCCCTCTATCTCTGGCTTACCGCGTGCCCCCACCCCCGTGTCGCGTTCCCCTCCGACGCGGTCACCGCCACCCGCGATTCTACTCGCCAGGGGCGAGCTCAGCGTTCCGCCGCCCCTGGACACCTCTGCCGATTTCGCGACCAATCGACGGAAAACCGGACGCCGAGGAATCGCGGTGGAGAACGTTCTCCAACGATGGTACCAGTCGGGGCGCTGCCCGGTCCCAACTGAACGACTCCTCCCTACGACGGTATTTTAATCAAATTCGAGCACCGTGAATAGATCGGCGATCAAGTTCTTCTTGGCGAGGTACGCGCTCACGAGAGCGGGAGTAATTTCCGAAAATTGCTCGAACCGGTCCCCCGGAGCGATTGCGTTGCTACCAAGAGGGACCCCCGCCGCCGGACCTATCTGTAATTGACTCACGAACAAAGTATAAGTTCGCTACCGTCCAATTAACGGCGAATCTCGTTGACTGGCGATCGTCTGCATGCGAGCGGTTGAAAATTTTGCCCGTCACGCTGGCCCAATTTGCGGTACCGGTTGCGACCCGGCGAGGACACGACGCCGACCGTCGGTGGCCTGGCGAACGAGGGGGGAGGATCCTAGGGGTACGTTCCCCCTTTCGAAGGTGTGCGTGCGTGCAAGAAGATAGAATTTCCTGCGGAGCGCGTTCCGGAGCCGCGTGAATCCGCCCCTGCCGCCATCACCACCACCGGTTCGACGACGCCGGCACCTTCTCCGCTCGTCCTCACCGACGCCGGCGTCTACCATCCCAAAGCCGAACCAGTCCAGAAATCCCCACTCCGCGAGGCGTACCGCGGCGTCGGAATCGTGGCAACGCTGCAGCTCGCCAGTGTCTCGGCTTGGCGAGTTACTCGGGGGGGCTCAGGCCGAGTCTACCGAGTTTGTGTCTACCGGCGCGGGTAACCCGAAAGCGAGTGCGTCGAGGATCCAAGAGTCGCGGGGCCTCTAGCCGGCATGCGAGACCGTCTCGCTGCTTGAAGGCCGTAACCGGGAAAAACGTGATCGCAAAGGAAGGACCGGTCGAGGAGGAGAGAAAACCAGCCGGGAAAGAGGAACGAAGGGAAGCAAACAATAAAAGAAAAAGAAAACAGAGAGACAACCGGAGGAGAACAAGAAGCAAAATTAACATTCGCCTTTTTTTTCCTGGTACCGGAAAGTCCTTTTCACGGCCGCGATCGAGAAGCGATCTCGTGTCACAACGGAGGGATCGCGACGCAATAGGAAAAAAGAGCGACACAGGAGGAGGAAGAAAAGAAAGGGGAGGAAAAAGGAAAAAGCCTGCGAGCCGCGGACGGGACACACGTTTCGCGCGTTCGTCGTCGCTCGCTCGCTCGCTCGTCACGTCGCGTCGTGCCCGCCGTGATCACGCGAACGTGCGCGCTTCGAATCTGCATCGCGTTCTATACGACGCCTAGCCGCCTACGTGCCCGCGTATTTACGCGAGACGGACCCGCGCGTGCATACCGTGTACATACGTGAACATCGTCCGTGCAGGGGCCGGGGGTGGAGGAACACGAAACGGAGAAGGAAGAGGAAGAAACGAAAGAGTAAAATCGAAAGTATTCGCACGGTGAAGAACGCGTGGCGAAAAAAAAGCAGTGTAAATGGCGCTCTCCGCACAGAACCAGTCAACGTCGTACGTGAACTTGTATTACTCGATCGTCCAGCGTGCGGCGACACGCTACTTTAAGGAATATTACAACGCCGGTGAGTAGACCAAGCCATCCAGATCGTGTTCACCTCCGTCGAGTCCTCGGATTCGCCCGTTCGATTCGTGAAAACCGGACCGTGATCATCGAGACGCAGAGATCACCCACGCAAAACGTTTGGCCGCCACCTGTGCGTCGTGTCCACGCTCTGCCAAACGTTCGGACGTCAAAGCGAGCGCGCGCCGCGTACGCGCGCTTTCGAATTTTCCCGCCCTCCCACCTTTCCGCGCTTCGGCTCGCCCTTACACACGCATGTATACAGAATACTTTGTGTACAGCCACATGGCAGGCATACATAGTAGACGCGTATACGCACATGCTCTCCGACTCTGATCCGTTCTCCCTCCTCGATCCAACTACTCCCCCACAATGTACACACGCGTGCACACATGTGCGGTGCTATACACGGGGACAGTCGGAGAGCCGGCACCTACTAGCGGCGAAGTGCTCCTCCAACACCGATTAAAACACGCCGCCGGCTAGACACGTGCCCGCTTCGGAAACTGGTGTGCGCTTCTTTGGTACCACGAGTGTCAGAGGGGAACTCGGCCGTCGCGTTCTCCGGTCGTACCGTAGCGGATCCTCGTGTCCGCTGGAGAACGCTTAGGGACAAACGCAGGGCTAGGACACGTCGCGCGGGGTGGCTCGTAAAGAACCGGCGAAAAGAGAAGAATCGAGGGAGAACGGTAGAAGGTGGAAAGAAGGGACGAGGGGAAAGAAAGCCGGGGATGATCGAGAAAAGGGAGAGCCGCGAAGGATCTTGGTATCCGTCAGTGCGAGATCGTGTCCGCCTGGGCGATTTGCAAAACGCGTGAAAGGAAAAAGTGTGCGAGCGCGTGGGGAGAGGGACGAATCAAGAGAGGGAGAGAGAAAGATAGGGAATGGGAGGGAGATAGAGACGGAAAGAAAGAGATGCGAATCGCGAGCGAGAGAGAGAGAGAGAGAGTGCGTGAGCGAACGGGCGAGTGATAGCACACTGATCCGTAAAATACGCTCTCGTTACACTATCGTCGGTGTTGGGTCATCTAATCGCCGCTGAAATTATCGTCTGGCCAGTGCAGAGTGACGAAACACTCGCTCTCTCCGGGAGCAATCATCAGTCTTCCATAGGGTACACACTGGCTCGTGATTCTTGAACGGTTCTGGACCGCGCGGGGTCCTTCGAGTTCGCCGATCGTGTTATTTATCGTCCGCGAGTCGGTACTTTCGCACACTCGTCTCGCGAGCCGCGTGTCACGCCGATCGTCGCGGCGGCAAAAGCGTTCGTCCGGCTCCGGTCTCCGCCTTCCTGGTCAAGGTGATCGCCGGCCAGATGGGAGGAGAAAACTTGTACGGGAACGATCGTGTTGCTCGTGACCGAGAGAGAGGACGGCCCTCGCGAGATCGTGGCTAGCGATGATCGGGGCATCGGTGTCCGTGAACGGTTCGAACTGTCCGGTGTGTTCGGTCGTGATTGCGACACGCGGTTGAACGATACGCTAAACGCGATCGGATGCCGGCAGCAGCATCCCGATACGTTTCCATCGGCGCGACGCGTGAACGAGAGGCCAGTGATCAGTTTGTTGTTCGTCGAGCACCGGTCGATCGTGTGCCAGCGATCGAGGGAATGGACGATAATCGTACATACGTCGAGCAGGAGAGAGTTCGGTTTCATCCGCGCGGCCGGTCGAGTGCCCTCTTCCGCTTATCGCTGTTCGATTCGACGACGACCATGAGGACGCGACGCGACGCGCGTTACACGTCGTTCGAATATCGTGTTGCGCTTACGCTACCTTGAAGCTCGTGTTCCGCGTTGAATGTCCAAAGGGAAGCCTCTCCGTCGCGTTTCCTATTTTTCAGCGAATCAGTTTCGAGCCACGAGTTTCGAACCTTCACAGCAGTGCTTCTCGTCGTTCCAAGGGTTAACCAAGGGGGTGGAATCTTAGGGGTCGCGCGCAAAGCCCCCCTCGGCCAGGGCGATTCGATTCGTTGCGCTTCCACTCTACGAAGCGTCGAACTGTAATCTAGTTTCGGTGGACGAACAGAAAAAAAAACAACAGCGTGGAGTAAAAATACGAACGGAGAGAGAGAGAGAGAGAGAGAGGGAGAAAGTTATTGAGCGCGGCAAGAGTGAACGTTATCACCGCGCTGTCGGTTTATCACGATATTTCGCTTTGGCCTTCGTCATCG
Source organism: Holcopasites calliopsidis (assembly GCA_023838395.1). Taxonomy (NCBI): domain Eukaryota; kingdom Metazoa; phylum Arthropoda; class Insecta; order Hymenoptera; family Apidae; genus Holcopasites; species Holcopasites calliopsidis. Next base: position 2,576,021 of record JALHAQ010000011.1, read on the forward strand.
AAACAGGATCATTCTCGCCGGTTGACATGACGAGGATATCGCCATCGACTGCTGCTGGTCATCCCGAATCGTTATTGAGCGGTACAAAGTCGATCGGCGCGGATAAAGCGATTGATTTAGGCCGGCTAACCCGGTTTTCCAAGTTGGACCAGCCGAACAAGTACACATGATCGGCCTGTGGAACTTTGCTTACTTCAGAGGTACATGTTTCGCACCTTTTCTTTTTTTCAACAGTTCGATCCATCAGCCTGTTTCTCCACCCCTCATTCTTACGTTTTCCTTGGATAATTGAACGCTTCCAGCTGCACTTATCGAACTCGCGCCCGGAGGCTCGTGCTCCCCATTTGCATTTAATCATTAAGCACGCGATCTCCGTATTACCCGCGCCGGAATTACGTAAAGTCCTCCCCTTTTGAATAATATTCGAGATCTGTCAGTTTCGTTTCGGCGCTTGATCGGCTACTATATTTCCGTTTGCCTCCGCGACGGCGATTCCCGGCAACGAGCGGAGGGACGCGCGTATGTGTTCGAAGAATAAACGCCGACGGGTTTATCGTGTGACTTCTGACGATAAGAGGAGCGAGCGAGCGAGCGAGCGTTGCTCCGTATCAACGGAGAACGCGAAGAATCGACGCTGCGTGTTCGCGTGCAGAAAATCAGCGATCGGCTCTCGATGGGGACGCCCGATTCTCGCCAAAGCGCTCTCGTTCGCCGAGAAACTCGTCGCGAACGGCCGGACGAGCGCGCGATTCTCCTCTTTTCGGAGCGGCGAGAGCTCGGGCCGCAGCCGCGGAATAAATCGTTGATTTATCCGCTGGCAAATTCCGGTGCCAAGACCTCGCGCGCGTCTGTCACCTTATCGTCTCCACGATCTTCGCTTAACCTTGCCGGTTCGGATCGAAAGTTGAAGTCGACCGCGAAGGAACCGAGGAGGCGCCCGCCGCCCCGGTGCTTCGCGTTCAGCGATCCTGATAAGGCGGCGACGGGCGCCGAGTTACAGAAACGCGCGTAGGGTACAGAGGTAGCAAGGAGCAACGGTTCTCGATCGATCGGAATCAAGTGGAGTTCGTCTCGCCGCGAGTCCAACAACGAAACGCGGGATGCAGCGCGAAAGAAACAGGTGCTCGGGAATCCTTTCTACCGTGTGCACAGCCTTTCACCGGTGTCCACTGTAAAATAGTTCGTAGCACGGGAAAGGATGTATCGTTGCGGACGACGGTCACTCCTATGAATTCCATTTTGGAGAACGCTCTCGAAGATGGAACTCGAAACACGCGTGTCGCGGCGTGAAAGAGTGCTCCTCTCTATTTCGATTGACAAAGGTATTAAAAAAAAAAAAAAAAGCACCCGCGCACAGGACTGGGGGGATAATAAAGGGTGGAACAAAGCCGGGAAAATAATGAAAACAGAAAAAAAAATAGCTACGCGACGTTTCGGACATTGGTGAACGCGTGCTAGAACAACGGAGGGGTGTGCGCCGGCCTCCGCGAGTGTTAGCGCGTCTCGTTTCTGTCTATTTTTCTGAAAACAAACATTCGATCTGACGAGCTATATAACACCAATGGAATACTAGAGAAGGACCACTCGTTTCTCGAGCACCCTTCGCGCCGCCATCGCGGCGAGTTATGTTTTTGTTGCGCTCGATTCGCGTTTTTTTTTTCCTTCCCCGCGCGACAGCCGGGGTGCGCTTCATCGGTCCCGAGCAGCCCCTGTCCCACCCCCGTCGCGGTTCGATACGAAAATGGGCCGCAGGTATTCCTCCCTCTCCGACACTCGATAAATACCGAGGGATGTTTGCTCTTGCAAATGAATGTTTTCCGCGAGCCACAAGTGATTTTAACTCCTGAGCGGAACGCGTCCTGCCGATACGTTTTTTCCCCGAGAATCGTCCTTTTCTCGGCCCCCCGCAACACCGACAATCCCGCGTTGGGCGAAGAATAACAGAATCGTCCTGCCGATCCATGAAATTCTGTCTCACAATCATTTCGAGACTGCGGTTACACGCGCGATGCCGTTCGAGGTCCAGGGAACAATGAACGCATTCTGGCTCCGCTTTTATCGGCTAAACTTAGCCCGACTCGATCGCTCCAACGTTAAAGGAGACTTATGAATGATTCCTTGTAAATAATCGTTTCGTCTCGGGTGTTGCAAGGCTCGTACCATCTCGCGGCGGACGTGTATTTCTTGGCTCGAGTCTACGCCGCGCACTGATCTTTCGAGTAGTCGTCGTCGTCGTCGTGGAATTTCCGTCCCGATAAATCAACCAAGCTCCCCTTCCCCCGCTCCTGGGCCTTCTACTGTGATACGCCGTTTCCGCGATACAGGTGTGTTAGTGTACGAAGAGTTGCCCAATGAAATTAATAGACGTCGGATGCGTGACTGATTCTTGTGGGAAAGCGCCCGAATTCGTTCGCCGCAACTTCCATGAATTCCAATGAAATGCCAAATATTAAGATCAATTAGTCCTCGATTATAATGCATTTCGCGTCTTCCCGGGCGTGCGTTAATCTTTCCCCGCGCGCACGCGGAGAAAAGCATGAATGAAAGCGGCCCGGGAGCGAGCAAGTCGACGGCAACTCGACGATTGTAATATTTGCGGCAGGTGCAGTACGTGTATTACGGGACGATTAAGTCTCGCCTACCCTCGGTCCCGTGCACCCCGGGCGACGAAGACGTGTGTTATCGGTTGGTAAACGGGCAATTTCTGTTTCTGCTCACGCGGCGAAAGTTCAATATGCTCGGTCGCGTGCAACCGCCGGGCTATTGTTATCCGCCTACGATTAAATCAGTCGCGTTCTCCCGGTGAATCTTAAACGGCGAGCCACGCCGTGGCCGCGCAAGGACGCCGCTAAATAGCTTATCCACCTTTGCGGAGGAATCGGGACGAGCTGTATCGAAGTGGCAACAAAAAAAGAAACGGCTGCCGAATTCTCTGCACGGTCCTGTACAAATGAATTCGCGTCGATCGACGAACGGTTGTTGCGCATTCTCTCATAGAACTTCATTCTCGTTTAATCAGCAACGGGCAGCCAGCCGGCTTTGGGCAAACGTTCAGGCCATCCGTCCGTCGTTAAAAAGCGTTCGCGCGCTGGAATTGGAAACGTTGGAATTCGCGCGTCGACGCGACGACCCGTGCTAAACTGACCGTAATCTTCTCATAAAGTTTTCATGAGCGTTAAACCGCAGCCGCCGCCGTTTGGAACTTGCGAGAGCACGGTGTTCCTCCCGAGACTGTTCTCTCCTTCCTCCCCGGCGCGCGCGCGAGGAAAACCGAAGAACGGTGGAAGAGAAACGGAGGAGCATCCTCGGGGCGGTAGCGTCGGACGAATAATTTGTCGATGAATCCGGAACACGCGTCCAACGCATGGCCGCAGCATCCGATATTTTCTTTCGCTCCACGCGTGTGTCCGGGGGACCTAGCCACCCTAGGGTCCGGGAACTCGCTTTCGCTCGCTCGATTAAGCACACTTCCGAGACCAAAGACACGGGGTCCAGTTTAACGCGAGACTTTGGTGACCTCCGACAGGTTCCAGCCCCTCGACGACTGCACATCCGAGATCTCCCAAAACGTTGTTCGTTGTTTTCTAATTAATCACAGCTACTTAGAGTGTTGCCTATCGGTGTCACGATTATCCGAATACAGCGATTAGACTAACGTGCGTACTTTCTGTTGGGCAGAGACCGCGCGTGACGGGGGATAGGTTTATCGATCACGGATTAACAGCTGACACTTGATAATTGATAAAGCGAGTTACGCAATCGTCTTGCGAGAGACATTTCGTGAATATTTCCTACGCGAGTTCGCGTACGAATGAAGCGAAGTATTCCTTTCCTCCCGTTGGACTCGAAATTCTTTCTAGCCTCCGATTCGATATAATAAAATCGACGATAATCCTGCGCTGCGTTAAGAGCGGCGATTAAATAATTGCGAGCAAAATGCGTAATGAATCGCGGCTTTTCCCAGGGCTGGAAATTATCCCGGTGTATTTAAACGGTGGAATAGGGTAAACGCGAAATCTCGTGTATTAAACGCGGATCCTCGTCGGAGCGAATTTTCCGAAAAACGCGCCCGCACGAAAGTTGTAACTGGTTCAAGTGGCACGAGCAAGAGGGAAACGATTAACCTTGCCGTTCATTTCACGTCTATTCGACCAGAAATAATTTTCATTCGCTCCTGCAGGAAAATACAAAAAAAAAAAAAAGGAAGAAACAACAGAAGCGAAATCCATGGAACACTCGTTCTACCAAACGCGCGAGCGAAAAAGCAATTGAATTACTAAAATGAAATTCACCTAGATAAACCCAAGCGGAGAGAGGACGTTGCATTGTCCATAAATTAGTAAGCTTATCATCATCGCTTTGTTATCCTCGACAGCTGCGTTACCCTCGACAACTGCTCAAACAGCGGTTACACAATTCCAGCAGACGCGTCGGATTATGCATTCACCGATACCTGTTCGCATCTAAATTCTAAAACGTTCGCCGGCGTTTCTTCCACTAACCGTGCGCGCGGATCGATCAATCGGCACACACCGAGGAGAACGTGTGGCCGTTGTCCGTCGTAGCTACTGTCCGGTGCGAACACAAAAAAAAAGAAATATCTGTCCACGGATACCTTTACGCCCGCTACGTTTGTACGATGCAAAGAGTCGTTCGTTTGTCAACGAGAGAAGCTTTCGACGCTCCTCTATGAAATCTCGCGTCTTTGCGCAATACGTATGTACAGGCCAGCCCCTGCTTCGACCCGGGCGAATGTTTGTCGGAAGAATTAAAGCTGGAACGACCAGGAGGGTGGGAGGTAGAGAAACCGGGGGATGGGACGGCAGAGATAGAAAACGAATTAAAAATAGGCAAAAAAATTGGAGCCGGTTGCAAATGGGCGGCGCGGGTCCGTAACGAAGCGCAGGGCGGCGTGCGTTCGGGGCATTCGAGAATCGACGGGATCGACCTGGCGACTTAAATCTGCAAGCTGCTACCGGAGGAAAAATCTTTAAAAATGCTGTCTGACGAAAAAAGCGCGCATGCGTAACCGCGAGCCATTCCCTTCCTTCTCTCTCTCTCTCTCTCTGTCCCTTGGCTCCACTCTTTTTTTTTACCCCGTCTCTCCCTGCTTCTCTTATTCCCTCCGTTCCACGCTGCACCCCTTCGCCCCACACCCCTCGGCTCTGCGTTCTTCCCTCTCTTTTCCCACCCACAAGTGTGTATATACTACACTTGCGTGCGTGTGTGTGTTCGGTTGGCGTTTTCCTTCCTCCGCCGTCGTTCCACTCTTTACGCGTTCCTCCTCGCCGCCAAAACAAATCGTAAAGACGCCTTCTGCCGTCGTAATCGTGCAGTCGTTTCCGAAAAATCAATGACCACTTGCTCGGCTGCGCGCTTTCCTTTTCCTCGGGACCACCGGCCAGGGGATAATGGTATAGCCGGCCGCGCGACGAAATTTCACTGCCGAGGCATCAAATCGAATTCGATGATAACACTCTCTTCGACGCCCCCGTCGCTCTTTCTCCTCTTTCCCTCTTGCGTATTATTATTCTCCTCCGTTTTAGTACCGGAGTCTTCCCACTCCTTGTAGAAGCCCTTTGCAAAGCTGCGGGACATGGTGGTTTCTTGCGTTTTCCTTTTCTCTCGGGTTCAACGATATCTTCGAGGCGGACCACCCCCTCTTTCGCGTCAAACGGAACGCCGCTGCTTGCATCGCGACGAACCGCTTGCGCGATCACGGTATCCTTTTTTTTTCTTTTTTGCGAACGAAATGATTTTATTGCTCCCGGCGGAATTGGTACGAACGAGTTAGGAGTCCCTTAAATTCGACGGGGCGTGCAACGTTCGTGCGGGTCCGCTGTTTTCTAATCGTACACACGAGAGCTTTCGGCGGGGACCACTTTGTCTCCGATCGGCAATTATCACGCGCCTAGCCTTTAGCATTCAATGAACTTGGGCAGAGGGTGGTGGCGGCGTAACGCCCGTTAGCAGAAAGGGCGTCGAGCGGAGCACGTTCAATCGGCGTGTGTGTCTCTCGTCAAGATCGTTGTAATTATATCGCGAATAATTCATAAGCCGACCGTTCCGGCCGTTTCTAGCACAAAAGCCCGATGAAAGTGATAAGTAACTCTCTCGTTTTCCATTGATAACCATAGCTGGGACTGGTCGCCGGCGATTTGCAATTTCGTTAACGATAGAACCGGAAACTGGCACTCCTTCGGCGGACGGTCGGCGTGAAATTGTCAGGGAGCGCGAAAGATCAAAGATAATGCTTTCGGAGCAGAAACTCCGATTCTGGCGTTACTGCGAATAAATGTGTAATTTTTGTCCATCGCCACGTTTCACGGCTCGCCTAATATTAATAACATTTTTAGGCGAGCGATCTTTCCGCTCGAGAGTACAAAGCTCTCGGGACTCGGTTTGTTCTAAAAAGCCTCGCACTTGTGAGAAACGGAAAGGATAATAGGGGGCAACGTCCGACTCGGAAAAGAATACGGATTAAAAATTCATTTTCTTTGAACGCGTCTCTCGCGTAATTAGCCATTCCATTTCTCTCGCCGGGATTCCATCGTCGTCCATGAGAATTCGTCGACGCGATTGTCCACCCGAGTATCCAACGTTCCGGAAGCTTTTGGAACCCACGAAAGTTTCTAGCAATTCGCGAGAGGCGTGCATCAACTGCGTCCGCGTATAAAAATGATTCTTGTCGCATTTAAGACGCGATTTTCTTGCCGCGGATTCAGAGCAATTCATTCTCGCGATTCGTGCCGACGCCGGCTCGCATCGGTTCCCTATCTAAGATTCCGGATAACCGCGACACGACCTTCGCGCAAAATAATATCCACCTGGAAATTGGACATTTTCGATCTTCGTTTCTTTTTTTTTTTTTTTTATTTCATCATCCCAGCAGTCGATTCGTCGACGTCGCTTGATTAGCAGTGATTTCGAATTTATGGAACGGCAATCGGGGCTGCGGCTCGATAATGCGATGATCGTTAACAGACTGGAAAAATTATGTCGAATTTACGTCGAGTCGCGCTCGTCCAGCAGCGTATTAACACCGGCGCGATTTGATTAAAGGGCTAGTTAAATAAAAAAAAAAAAAGCAGAATGAGAGGGACATGGCGACACGTTTGGAAAGAGGACAGAGCCCCCTCCGCCCGTTCCTCTGTTCCCACGGATGCGGGCGCAATTTGCAAAATCAATGAAACGCGGCGAAATATTAATGCCGCGGCATGAATGCTGCTGCCGCTGCGTTCGCGATCGAAATCTCGTTAAAGAATCATCCCCCGTTCGGTTTGCGTTAGTCGTTCCCGTGCAGAAGGACCGCCTGGTGGTGGGCGGATAAACACTCGTGCACGATTTTCTCATAAAAAAATGCGCTCGAAATAATGTCCGCGGCGTAGGACAAATGCATGCTGGCTTTTATTTCGCGTCGTACGCGATCCGGACGTTGCAGCGCGTTCGAGCCCTATACTATTGACCGGCGATGCGCAAACAGCCGCCACGGGATCAACGGCGTCTGAAAATTTAATAGCATCGGGGAGAACGGATCGCGCCGTTGATGCGCTTTAATAACGCTCGATTCCGGGGCAAGTAGTAAAGATCGACGAGAAGGCAGCCGCTAGCGAGACAGGGTAGCGATGGAAGGGTACGCGGGCGTCGGTCGGGAAACGCGAAGGAGAAAACGAGATGGGCCTCTTTACGATGAAGCCGTCAACGGGGGGGGGGGGGGGGCCCGCCGTCCGATAAAGCAGTCTAATGGCGCGTTACCGGCGATCAAATTGCCGCATCGCAACGCAACCGCGTTGTTCCGTCCTACGCGTTCGCACCGTGGACTCAGATGCAAGCTTTTTCTCTCTCAGGAACAGTTCCCTCCGTCGTCGGAGCAAGAAAAAGAAAAAGTGGAACGCATTTCGCCATGAATAACGACATAGCGGAACTTTCACTTGCCGTGATAACTCTCGGCCTGCCTTCCTCGCGGACCAAACGTCGGATACATCTCGCCGATCGGCTTGTACGCGAGGATCATTACCATGTGCACAGCTTTTTTTGTCTCCACCGTCTATGGTGCCGTGACAAGCTTTTGCAGGGAAGAACAAGAGAGTATTGGCACGGGCCAATACTCCTTGAGAATAGATCCTCTCCAGGTGCCAGCTTCGTGATAATTTTCCTTAAAGCGCTGCTCGACGAACGTTTCTCCTGCAAACCTTTCACGCGACGCATGTAAATCTTCGAATAATAATTCTGTATATCATTTTATCCCGGTTTCATAATTTCCTAGAATTCCCGCTGCTGTACTCGAAGCGATATTCGGCCAATCGTTATCCCAGTTCCTCCCTAGTTTTCTTCCGCCGTGCCCGCGATTTTTCACGAAACTCGCAACACGCACGCGAGTGACACTAGCCCGGTCGGATATTTACGAGGATCGACGTCCACTTTGATATTTATTTATACGAGCGATCCAGAGCGAGAGGAGGGACCCCCCTTTTCTAATTTATCGGCCGGCCAGCCGAAGCCGGGCAATATTTTTATCGCGGACGTTTAATTTCGTAGAAATTCCTTCGCCGGCAAACCGGTTGCGCACGCCAAAACGTCATTCAGAGAACGCCGGCGCGGCCCCGCTCGGGGCGCGGGGGGGATCTCCCCGCGCGAACGTACACGTCCCTCCTTTTGATTGCAACCGCAAAATAAAGGCCGCGACTGCCGTACGGGCGCGGGCACTGTTCCCGCGTTTCCGCGAGAAGGGAAACAGGTACGGCGAGAGGGAGGAGATCGAGAGCGGCTTCGGAGCGTAACGATTCCAGACGGCAGGAATTGCGTCGTAACGCGTGACCTCTAAAACGCCACGATAAAAAATATGTATCAAAACAATGTTAAAGGAAACATTGTGGGTCAGTCGGTGGGAATCCTGTTCCGTGCGTCCAACGCCGGCCGCGTGGAAAGGCCCACCTACGTGCACGAAAGATATCGTCCTGCCTCTCTCCGCGTTTCGCAATGAAATGTACGCGACCCGGGGACACACGCGTATTCTTGTGTCACGCGGTGACCGCGAGACTCCCCCAATTGGGGAGGAACGTCGTTCTCTCGATACACGGATCGTCGCCTGATGCTCGTTCTTAAAGAACGAAGAGATCCGATCCTTGATTCGCGCGCTTTGTCCCCCGACAAGAGTCTGGTCATTATTTTTTCGCGTGCCCGCGGAGAGAAAGCGGACGGATAGATAGCCGCGGAATACCGTGAGCCGACTCTCGGATACCGGATATATCGTAAACCGACCTTCACCGCGAAATCTGTATATCAACCTTCGTCGCGGCCGGCGCGGGGCCCGAGCCAAGGGAAAGGCGGCTGCTGCTTGAAAATCGCACCGGGACCCCGTTCACCGGCGCGATGTCGTTGCGCCCGAGACTGGTTCGCGGCCAGTTCCGAGAGTTGTGGGAAAATTCGGGAAAAATACCGGGAACCTGTTTCCCGTTAACGCCAAGACCGTTCCACTCGAACCGCATCGGGGATTACTAATGAGAAGCTTGTAAAAGAAATTAGCGACGAGGGCTAACTTCTTTTTTTTTTCTTTGTTCGAGTCGGTCGGTAATCTCTTGAGGGATATCAAATTGTGCAAGAGCAGTGATAAACGCCTGTTCTACTCTAGAATAGCCGAGACGATAAGGGACTTGCGAATCTTAGATCGCACGATTATTCTGATAAAGAAACCGTTCGCTTTTAGTACCGAAGAGCGGTGTCTATGAAAAACTGAGTAGACGTACTCTTCATTTCTATTGACAATTATTGAAGCTCCTAGTTGTTATCCTTTCGCCGTAACTCGAAGGAATAATTGCACGGGAACCGCGGGACCTACGGAAAGAGCTTAACGACCGCTTTCCTCGTCGACTCGCTCTCTGTCCTTCCAAGGATCTTGGTTGAACTTGTTAAAAAACACGCGAGTTACGTCACGTCTCGATCATCTCGATAGTGTCGTTTGAATGTCGCGTACAGGTGGATAAAATCAGAAAGAAAAAAAAGGGAAAGAAGAGTCCAGATAGCCTGGTTTTGTATTCTCGCGATTCCCGTTCCCAGCTCGCGCTCTCCTTAAATGTAAATCGCGCGACTTGTTTATTGATTACGTGATGCCGGTATGTATCTGGCGTGTATATTTATAAATGTATGTACTCGCGTATGTACAGCCGTGCAAACTCATTAACGTAATTAATGATACGGGGGACCGTTTCAGTAACAGCCGGCGGAATAAATAAGCGATAATGCTATGTAGATGCGAACGATCAATCCTGACGTCGCGCGATAAGATGCGAAGAAAAAGGAGCACGGGTAAAGAGAGGAAAAATGAATGCTCGCTGCGCGCAACGATTCTTGAATCTGTACACGCGAGTCGCCCTATTGTAAAGCGTCAGCGAGAAACTTTGCCGGCGCGGATCAACGATCGGGTTTGCGGGAAATTGTCCTTTTTCTTTCTAGCTGCATTTTCGCTCGTCCCTTTGCCGAAAGAAACTCGGGCGAAAGTAAGCGAAGGGGACGTTGCAGCGCGGAGGAGAGAAACTTTATGCGCTCGTCGCGAAGTAAATCCGAACGAAAATGATTTATCCCCCCTCGGAAGTGGAATAAACTGACGCCCCGTTTGAGTTTAATGTTCTTCTCCCTTTCTTTTTTGTTTGAGGAAAAAATCGAATTCGCCAGACATTTCCCGATAAGGAGATTGTTTTCTTTTTAGAACATCTACTGCAACGAAATAGGCTGTTCCTTTCGTTGGACGGCGAGTGGATTACGAGTTCCGAAAACGCGCGGCAGCTTTCCGAGCAGCCGAGGATTCCCCCCGACAGGCAGAGAGATAAATCGAATAGATTCTCGAGTAGCAGATTCCGTGATCGCAAGCGTACATCAGCTGCCAAGCAGAGGCCGTATCGATGTAACAATCGAGAACGGCGAGCAGCGGAGATCTCGTTCCTTTCGTTCGCGACCGGGGGAAAAAGCAACGATTCGAGGTGAAAAAAGAGGGAGAGAGAGAGAGAGAGAGAGGAACTCGGAGGTTTCAGATGCATCACGGTAACGTGGAATCGTACCGAACTCGACGTTAATTAATGTCAGACGTTCTCCGAATATTCCGGATCTTCCCCAAACATGTAGAACCACTTTACAGAACTTTGCAGCCGATCCCCCTAATCTTTGGCAACTCACAATCGGTTCCGTCGCGAGGGACTGCGATTCGTCTACCCCTGCCTTTCCAAAGATCGGTCGAGAACGTTTCGAAAGAAACCTTCGCCGTCCCACGTTGAACCGGGGCCGGGTTCGCCGGCGTTATTGCAACAATTAACGCTCGCGGTCGGCCTGTCCGCCGCGCGGGGTCTTCGTATCTTTTTCCGTCGCGAGGTTCAATAACACTTGTCGTACGGCCCGCGCGGCCGCTGAAACGTATCGTCGACGGGAACGGAGCAACTACGTCCGTGCGCGGGACGCGATAGGTGTCCTTCCCTTCGATCGAGAGGCACAAAAAGGAGAACACGCGTGTACGTGCAAACGCGATAGAGAAAGAGGCGCGCGAGCATGTGTGTATGCACACGCAAGAAAGCGTGGCCCGATATTAATAAACGGAGCCGGAGAGCAGCGAAGATAATCCGTCGATGCGTCATCATCCCCGGCGCAAAAACAAAAGACGGGCTGAAAGAGGAGAGTAGTAGCCGCGTATATAAAATAGTACAAGCGGCGGGTTTGCTCGCCGCGGATAAACGAAAGAATGGAATAAAGAGCGAGGTAATTAATCCGATAAAACGGAACACTTTGTGTAACGTTGCATAATACGAATTCCACAATCGCTGGACGCGTCGCGGTGTTCCTTTTCCCGCGATGCGACTACTGCTCCTGATATCCGTGATTGCGGCGGACACGTTTCGCCCGCGAGTACGCGCTCGCCTCGCTCCTTTCCATCCACGTCTCTTCCACAGCGCGATTTTTCCGGGCCGTCGACAGGAGGGAACCTGTATAGAACTTTTCCTTCGCCGAATTAGCCCGCGCTCCTTTCGCGTTGTCCTGTTCCTCCTCGGGTCTTCGAAAACGAGCGACGCCTACGAAGCGAAACGAAGATACCGGGTGGAATCGGGGGAGGGGGAGGCGGATACAGCAGCAAGACCGTCGTGTTTTTGCGCGAGTAGGAGAGCAGGGAGATTCGACATCGCAGATACAGCGTTGGAACACTTCATAAATCATTCCCGCGGACGCGCGTATCCCCCGCGTGCATCCGACCTGCATAACAGGCGTTGAACTTGCGAACCTCGAAACCGGACGTATGTCCGACCGTGCGTGACCAGGAACGTGGCCGATTCAATAGAAAGCGCGCACGCCGATACACATTGCTGCAAATGTCTCTCGCCCTTGCCTCGAAAGTTGCCTCCGCCCAACGGGCGGCGAAGAAACGCGATCGGCGCGAATCGTTCGCAAGCATTTGCAACCGGACGCCCGCGATCGATTCTACGAGAAACGCGAGGAATTTAATGTTAGACACGCCCGTCTAATGATTTACCATTCATTTGCAATTAATAGATAATTAACCGGGATGTCCCGGCCAGGTCCGTGTTCGCTTCCAACGAATCCCTAAGAACGGATCTCTCGCTGTGTAGCGAGGGGAGGGGGGGGGCAAAGTAATGCGGACTCTTGTTACTTTTCACGTGCACGCATCGATAAAGGTTCGTTCAACTTGTCTGATTCCAGATACTGGCGCGCCCTACGTATTGTACAAGGACAACATGGAGAGAACCCAGGGGCAATGGGGCCCCGGGCCGGGATCTCTCCAGGACGGGGGACTGTATCCGCAGCAACAACAGCAGGGTTCCTCCTCGTCGGGCAGTCCACAGCAGGCCTGTGGTCCTCCGGTCGAGGGAGAAAGCGGTCCCCCGCCTTCGTTGGCCTCTCCCGTGCCCTCGCCGTACCCCTCGGCGCCGCCTGAGCCTCAAGCCTTGACCCCACCTGACGACGATATACAATCGAGCCAAGCCACGTCTCAACAACAGCAGCAACAAACGCAACAGCAGGTTCAACAACAGCAACAACAACAACAACAGCAGCAGCAGCAACAGCAGCAGCAACAGGTTCAACAGCAGCAAACGCAACAACAAGATCACTCCCCTCAGCAGCAACTGACGCCGCACGAGGTGGACCGTAGCGATTGCTTTCCCGGTGCCGGAGAAATGCAGCAGTATCCGCAGCATTATTTCAAGGAGGCACGGCCGCATCCATCGCCGTCGGTACCACCCCACATGCTCACCCCAGGCGGTTTCTCCGCGTTACACTATCTCAAGCAACCGGGCGTGATGCTGACGTCCCTCGGCCAGGGTGACGGCGGACCCGGCCTGGACGCGCATCAATACGCCAACCCGGGGGCACCGAACATGGCCACCGGTTTGCCGGACATCGTCCAGCAGAGCGGCAAGACCGGCAAGGGGGCTAACAGCGATCTACGGCTGTTCAAGTGTCTGACGTGCGGGAAAGACTTCAAACAGAAGTCGACGCTGCTGCAACACGAACGGATCCATACGGACAGTCGGCCATACGGGTGTCCAGAGTGCGGGAAGCGGTTCAGGCAGCAATCGCATCTAACGCAGCACCTGCGCATACACGCGAACGAGAAGCCGTATGCCTGCGTGTACTGCGAGCGTACGTTCCGGCAGCGTGCCATCCTCAACCAGCATCTGCGCATCCACTCGGGTGAGAAGCCATACCAATGTCCGGAGTGCGGAAAACACTTCCGTCAGAAGGCGATCCTGAATCAGCACGTCCGCACACACCAAGGCGAGCATTTCTCTCTGCCTCCCAGACTCCCAGAGGGCGTCCACCACAACCACACTTTGACCTATTCACCGGTTCTTTACTGTTGCTATTCACCACTGCCATCATCGGCCGTCACCGTCATCGTCGCGGCTCTTCATCGTCATTCGATATAACATATAGAGAAATATTCGACGATACAGCATCGCGGTCCATACATCGCCGTTACGCCGTTCCTATACTTTTCTTCCATTTATCATATTTTCTGTTCGTTCGGCCTCTTTCGTACTTAGACTAACCACAGTAATCAACCTTTTCAACTTTTCCTTCATTTCTGCATTCTTCGGTTCATCCGGCCTCCTCTCCGCTTAATCTTTCTAGCTTAGCCTAACGTTCGCTCGATTCGCAGTTAAGTTGGACGCGAGAGTGCTGGTGAGATAGAGGAGCCTCTCTCCCGAAACCTGCACCCCCCCTCTTTCCACATATCTAATCCGTCTACCTTTTCTTCTCTATGCTACTCCCTGGTGTACCTTACGATAACACCATCTAACTGTCCTACGAGCTAGAACCACCCCCCTTATTAGACACGCGACCTTTCGCGATGGTGGAGGAGGTAGATCAGGGGTCCGTGTCATATTTCCGCGAGTCCGTTGAATCGGGTTCGAGGGTTGCATTCGCCGTGGCATTTCGGTTTCTCTTTCCTCGCGTGGCACCCCTTAGCCGTCGGCCGACTAACAAAATTACTCCTCCGCCAAATTGGTACGCTCGCAGAGCACGAGGATGAACCGGTGGCTCGTCTCTGTTGCAGACGTGAGCCCGCATCTGATCTTCAAGAACGGGATGACGCCAACGCTCTGGCCCCAGGACGTGCCGTTCCCGCCGGAGGAGGGCAAGGAGGAGGTGGCCTCGACGTTCGGCGACACGGACACCCAGTCGGGCGCGTTCAGTCCGGCGCCGGACGCGAATTCCATCCAGTATCCCGCTTACTTCAAGGACCCGAAGGGCGGGAATCACACGGTGTTCGGCGCCGGTGGCGCGGGCAGTTTCGGCGCGCTCCAATACATCAAGCAACAGGGCGGCAACAAGAGCTGTCTACCGGACGTTATACAGCACGGCCGGTCGGCCGGGATGCCGTTGTACGTCCGATGCCCGATCTGCCAGAAGGAGTTCAAGCAAAAGTCCACGTTGCTGCAGCACGGCTGCATACACATCGAGTCCAGACCGTACCCGTGTCCGGAGTGCGGCAAAAGGTTCAGGCAGCAGTCCCACTTGACCCAACACCTTCGTATCCATACGAACGAAAAACCGTACGGCTGCGTGTACTGCGGCCGTAACTTCCGTCAGCGCACCATCCTGAACCAGCATCTGCGCATTCACACCGGCGAGAAACCGTACAAGTGTCAGCAGTGCGGCAAAGATTTCCGTCAGAAGGCCATACTGGACCAGCACACGCGCACCCATCAGGGCGACAGACCGTTCTGCTGCCCTATGCCGAACTGTAGGCGGCGTTTCGCCACCGAGCCGGAGGTAAAGAAACACATCGACAACCACATGAACCCGCACGCGGCGAAGGTGCGCAGGAACTCGAACAGCGACACGAAACCGCCGGGTACCCCGGCCAGCTTGGGCCCGGTCCCTGTCCCGCGGGGGCTTACGCCCACGGTGGTCAAGCCGGAGCTGTACTTTCCGCAATGTTACGCGCCCGCGTTCAATCACCAGCCGCCGGTGTCGACGGCGCAGTTCCCGGCCCAGGCGAACGGGGTATCCGTCGCCGGCGAGTTCAAACCACCGACCGGTCTGCCGCCGCAGTGACTAACCGTCCATCCTGCCGCCTACTAGCAAGCAGGAATACCGCTGAGGTTTCAGCGATGCTTCGGTCACGCGTTACAGGGCGACCGCGACGCAGGGGCGGCCGCGGGTATCGCGTCGCACCGATGCGGCCAGCCGATCCAGCAACACTACCCGTGACATTTATCGTGCATTTACTAGGCTCTTCCTTTTCGTTCCGCGGTTCGCTCGGTCTTCTCGTCCCATTGCTTCGCCCAGCCTCGGAAAAACGCGTCCCCAGCTAGTTCTGGCCTCGACGATGATCGGACAACGGCCGAGATACTCTCTTGCCGCGCCGAACGACGAACTGTCCGTCGCTAGCGTCGAACGTTTCTACTTGTGCGCGCTCGAACGTCGGGAAGCGCATTCGCGGCTGTTTCCTTTTCGGTTCGCTGACCGTCGTTACACCCGACAGACACCTTTGATTCGTCGAAGACAGCCGGGCAAAAAAAAAAAACCGTGGCCCGCGCACGGTGTCCTACGTGATTATGTTTAGCGGCGGTTGCAAGGGGTTCAGCATTATCTGTGGTCAGACCGAGAGCGCACGGGAAGGACGGAGCGTGCGTCGTTGTCGTTCATCGTCGAGCAGCTCCGCTGGCCTCGCAAAAGTGCTGACTCAACCAACGAAGAATCTCGTCTATTCCCCCCATACGTATTTTTTATATATTAATGAATTCACTACGTACCTTCTCGCGTTTTTTTCGTGGACACAAGCGAATAGCTCGAGAGGAGTTCGGTGGTTCCGCGCGCAGGCAGGCAGGCAGGCCGTCCGAGGTGTCGTTCGCCGCACCGCTAACACACCTACACACACCACACACCGACACCTACGCATACACGAGAAAAACATTGGTACACAGGTAACACGTAGAGATAAATTCGTATTTCGCGCGGCGTCTCGCCGGACACGCGCAAGGGTCGAAGGTATTCGATCCGACCAGATTAGAAACGAACAAACAAACAAAAAAATCGATAACGATTGTGATACGATATTTAACTTGCCTATGTTTTAAAGAGACAAAGAAGGAAAAGGGCAGAAAGGAACAAGTGGGGAGGGAAGATGGGAGGAAGATACGTTGCCTCGGGAGGGAGGTGAATACGCGACCACGAGAAGAATGCCTGTAAATATGTAAAGCCGTTCTCCGACGGGCAAACAAAACGGAGAGGGAGGGAAAAAAAGAAACGTTGAACCGGCGCGAAAAGAGCGAGCAAGGGATGCGCGTGTGTGCTTTTTGCGTGGATGCGTTCGTGCGTGTGAATGAAAGGTTGGAAGGGAATGAAATGGAGGATAGACGAGTGGGTAGGACGGACCGCTGAAGGATGCGAGAGGTAAAAGAGAGGAGGAAGGCCATACGGAGGAGGAGGGAGGAAGAAGAAGAAGAATTGCGGTGGAGAGCGAAGTGGAAGAGAAAAGGCGAAAGGGTTGGAATACGGATGAAAGGGAAGAGTGGGAGAAGAAATGTGGGGAAAAAAGGAGAACACAGGTGAGTGTTAGAGAGAAAGAAAAAGGATAGACTAGGTAGGATTACGAGGACAGCGTATCCCGGAGTGGTAAGCCCTTTTTCGGGGTACGACGAGTCGACGATGACGATAGTTGCGCGAGGGGATGGTGGACGACTCTTGTATACTATAGTAATATTTGAATGTATATTTATACGACAGGTTATATTATTCTATTAACTATAATGATGATATTTTGAATCGGTTTTAAAATCAGATTGGTGCTGAACGTAACACTAGGTAAGCGACGCAAAGCGAAACACGGAGAAACGAAACAAAAAAAAGAACGAAAGAGGAGGGAACGTGGAAGAAGGCTGAGACACCGTAGAAAGTAGCGTAAGTAGGGTAGCCCGATAGCGTAGAACTCGAAATGGAACTCGTGTCGCAAAAGAGGAGCAAAGAAAAGACTTTCGATGGACCCTCGCGAAGTCCGCTCATTTGGAACTTAATAATACTAACGGTAACGATATTAATTAATAATGATACGAGTAACGCAATTATCATCACTTCAGCCGGTGAAAAGCGAAGGGGGGAAGGGGGCGAGCGAGAAAAGGAAGAATATTTCGTGGCAATACATACATAAGAGATACGAAAAAAAAATACACACACGAAGAAACACATACACACACAAACAAACACACAAAATATTGAAGAAAATTTCAACGTACTAGAGAATAGTCTTTTAAATTTCTATATTAAGACGTGTGATCTCTCTAATTATTGTACATTATATATATATATTATATATATACATATTATATATATATTATAATGATCTATACCTATAGATGACGAGATGCATAAGTATATAATGATTACGATTATACGTATATATTAGACGTTCTATACAGGTAGTCTTTTATCGTTTAGACACAGAGATGATCTGAAGATGATTACACATAATTGTGCGGCCATATTCTCTGTGGCCTGTTCGTAGTGCCTCGGAATTGCTGCTCGCGGCAGTGATTTGACCGTATTTTAGGTATGGTATATTAATAATTATATTGAGAACTGCAATTATCGATACTCTGATACAGTACTGAAAGCAGGACAGGGGGATAAGGGAATAAGGAATCCGGAAGGGAAACGGTGGAGGAATAAGGGAACGAAAGATACGACAGAAGGAGGAAAGTAAAAGAGCGAGGACAAGTACTGAACGAATGAATGAGAACAAATAAAGTGATCGTGTCGCCAGGCGTCACGTTAATCGACTCATTAAATTATTAGAGATCTACTTATATCGCGTTTACTAAAAATAAGTTAGCAAGAAAAAGCAAAAAAAAAAAATACAAGAAAAACGTGCAGGTGCGTGAGGAATCGCGGGATAGAAACGACGACGATGTGATCGTTCGCTATAATAATCGTTTTTACCGTTGTTTTATTTTTTATTAATATTATTATTATTATCCTCGTTGGTCTCTTTTTTCTTTCTCGTTCGTTGCCGGCGCGCTGGAGGAACGGAAAGTCGACGCGAAGGAGCGACACATTTTCGGTGATATTCTCGCGTTAGAAACGTTTGAGAAAAATTATATCGTTGTTAATTGTATAACCATTTCGCAACAACGACCATCCGTGATACGTCTCGATCTCTTTTTTTTTTTAGATCCGCTCGTCTCTCTTTCCCTCAATTATTTTTGGCAAGAATAGGGTAATTAAATTCAGCAGAAATTGCAAATGCTATTCTTCTTTTTCCTTTTCATTCGGTTCCTTTTTTACTTCTCTTTACCAGATTTGTGCCCGTCGAAAAATACGTGCCGTGACCGAAAACGGTAATTCAATCTTTCCGTTCCGCGAGTGTCCAACATGGGCGGTTCCGCGTGAAATATTATTCGCCGGTGAAAATAATAATTGGTTTATTAGGTGTTTGCCGATCGACGGGCAAAACGTGACTGCGCTCTATCGAATGACAATCGTTCGTCGAATCACGTTTATTAAAGCATCTTAATTAATCTCCCATGTTATAAGTATTCTTGTAAATCGAAGGGAAAACATTATTGTTCTGTTGGGAACGAAGTAAAAGAATAGAAGAAGGTAAGAGATGAGAAGGGGAAAAGAGAAAGACGATTAATCGTTGTAAAAAGCACTGTAGATACGAACTTTTTGTTTTTTTTTTATTTGTTCTAATTCGTCGTAGTCGATGTAGCGATATTTCATCTCCTATATTATAATTTAAGCATCAGTGTCGCTATTAACTATTAATTACTACTAAGTTTCTCATCGCCAGAGATTTTTGCATACGGCACAGTGATTGGTATCGTTCTTTCCTTTTCTTTGAATAGCGGTTTCTTTGTTACCTCTCCACTTTTTTATACGGCAAAACTTCTTCTTTCGTTTTCGACCCGCTGTTTCATATTTATAGTGCGTCGCCGAGGGGAAGAAGGAAGAAAACGATGCCGGATTGATTTTTTATATATACATATATATATATATTGATAAAATATTTTATACTTTATCGCGGAGGTACTTCAACGGGGAAAGAAAGAAAGAAAAATCGCTGCGGCCAGCTGATTCGGCCACGGGGACGACGCGTTATATTTTTACTTTTAAGTTCCGTGTAATACGTGCCGGTCGAGCAGAACTCGTTGTGCGATCCGCAGCGAAAACTGGTTCGGGTGGTTGGACGGCGTCGGAACCTTGCGTGGTGCCATTTCGATCGTCGAAACGCTCCGACGACGCCCGTCGTCGGAAGAATGAGACGAAAAAAGAAAAAGATCGGAGGGTAGAGAAAAAACGAAGAGAAAAGGGGGTTGGCGCGATAGGTACTGTGATATCGATTCAGTATAGCGAGATAAAGAGACTAAAAGAAAAAAAAAAAGAAACTAAAAGGAAGGAAGACGAAGCGAGGTAACAATCACGAAAGCGTGTGTACGCGCACATGCACGCGGAACGGGCGCGATCCACGGGGGTGGTATCTTCGTGACACGAGATAAGCTTCGACGTATACGATGTTACGATAACGTTTATTTATAAGCGACTTTTCTATTCTAAATGTGTACAGTAACGCGCGACGAGTACCCCAGCCTCGTGGATCATCCATCCGGTCATTCTCGCGTGCGCGTCCAGCAGTTGACCGCCCTTTCCTATGAAAGCGGAGAACCCTAGAGAAATCGTCCCCCCCGCCCCCTCGGCCCTCTATAGCCGGCGAATATCCGCTGGTAGAACGAGAAAAGGGTAAGGAAAAACGACGCGCGTCGTCCCGACGTCGATCGAATAACTATTTCTCTCTAGCCGACGTCGTCCGGCCGTTCTTTCGCGCCCGCAGAACTTTGTTAAACAACTGTTAACCGCTACCTACTACTGCTACGATGCATTTATTATTTGTCATTTTATTTTCTGTCTTTATATTTATCACTTGTTGCACGTTTCATCGATAGAGAAAGAGAGAGAGAGAGAGAGAGAGAACGAGACAAAGAGAGAGAGAGAGAGAGAGAGAGAGAGAGAGAGAGAGAGAGAGAGAGAGAGAGAGAGAGAGAGAGAGAGAGAGAGAGTGAAAGGCAAATTTTTTTATGATAAACGGAATGTGAAAGTGTGAGGATGAAGAAACGTGTGCGAAGAGAAAAGCAAGAATCGCAGAGTTTCCTCGCGACAGGAAAACGTTAAACAACCGTCTGTATACGTGAAAGGATATGAACAAGGCGGCGATCATGTGTTTCCCGAGCATTGTTTTTTCTTTCTTTCATGACTATTGTAATTTTTTAATTTTTTTTTTCTTGTATCTCTTTTTTTATCGCCTCTTACTCGGTTGTGTGCTTTCAAGAACGTAGAGCCGAAAAGAGAGCCACGTTGGGCCTCGTCATCCTTTTGTCGTCCACTGAATGCTCAACATAGATTAGGTTATAAGCTTTATATATTATTACCTATTATTATAACGATTATTGTAAATTATTCTTTCGTTCTCTCCCCTTATAAGACTCAGGGCTACGGTCCCGCAGACGGGACGAGCCTCGCGACAGGATGACGGGACCCGAGACCACCTCTCTTTCAAATATTCCTCTCTAGTTTTACGTACTCGTATAGTTCTGTTCGCGTTCGTTTTGTTTTCTTTATTATTATTATTATTATTATTATTATTATTATATTATTATTATAATATAAAGAACGAGATACACATCTTTACACGACACTTTTGTTTTTATAGAAACGATTAATTTATAACCAGCGGCCAACGATTGTTTCCTTCTCGTTGAGCAATCACCACCAACCACTATATTCAACCCCGTCGACACGCGAAGTCTCGCTTTCGAAATTTAGCTTTAAAAACTCTCAATGCGGACGCTGATACAGGTGCAATACGTTACGGATGTGCATGGTATGTGTACACACTTAGGATCGTGCCGCGGTGCGTTGAAAACTGCACGAGTTTCCTTAGGCAAAGTAACAAATTCACCCACGGAAAAAAAATGTAGGAAAGACGAAAAACAGATTGGAAGGAAGACTCTGTGTTCACGCGTGATTTTCGAATCTCTTCCATTTTCACAGCGAGACGAAAGAGTGTCTTGTTTCCTTTATTTTCTAGCTTAATCCATTTACTTCCGCGTGCACTTCCCGTTGTACTTTCATCTACTTTGATCGCGTGCAATAGCAATCGGTGCATTTAGTGTTTCAACGCACGCGTAGCTCGCGTCTTATTTATATATAATATAATATATATATATATACATAGATTTTTATATGTATACACGAAACTCGCACGATCGCAAATGTGAAAGCTTAAAACAAGAAAAGGGGGAAACAATGTGTAGGAAGAGTAAGATCACCGACGCGAGCCGGTGATGCATATATATTATACCGTTTTTATTCGTCGATTTTATATTATAATATTTACACGAGAGCAGCGAACCACTGACGAGCCAAGACTGACCTCTTTGTGTTTCTCCTTAATTCGCGCGCAAGCATTTTATTCGTTTTTCTACTTTAGTTACTTCTCTTCTTAGCTACAAAATTCTTGTGTTGTGTTGCATCTCACCGTGTTGTATCCTGCAATTTCTCTGTTCGATCTCTCCTCGGTCACGGATGAAAGATTCGATGGTCAAGCCCGCAGCGTACACGCTTGCGTTTTGTACGAACCGAGAACTACCGTGTAGCGTACAAAAAGAGACACAGAGAGAAAGAGAGAGAGAGAGAGAGAGAGAGAGAGAGAGAGAAAGGAAGCATCTTTCCCTACCTTCTTTTTTTATTTTTAATAAAACAAAAAACAAGAAAAAACAATCACGACAAAGAAAAACTCCTCGCAAGATTCACAATAAATTTTTGAATAAAGTCTATTTTTCTTATGTACCATCTTCTTTGCGCTCTTCTTTTCTCTGCTTTGTATAATCGTTTCACTTGCAATTAGTCTTTTAAGTACCCCCCGCAGAATCCTCCACCCTTCATGCATCTTTACGTTTCCACCCCCGATTTCAGCCGAGTCTAGATACAAAATCTTCAGTCGCAAATTCCTACAGAAAAAATCGATTCCCCTTGTCACAGATATACATATCTTACGACTGACGAGTGTCTCGCAGTGGCGCGAAGCCGGATTCGCTTCAAACTCCGACAGCATCCGAAGATACCGATCAGAATTCCTGTTCAAATTCGATTCCCCTCTCTCTCTCTCTCTCTCTCTCTCTCTCTCTCTCTCTCTCGCTTTTTCCTTCTCTGCATCTCCTTCGTGTCTGTCCCTACGTTCGCTTCCATTCCTCCGACACTCTAATCCTCTGTGCCCGATGATGCATCGTACGCCGTTCGACTCGTAATTAACCGAATGCTCGACGAGCGTGAACCGTGCTTCGTACCCATCTCTCTTTTTTCCTCAACGATTTCTTCCTTTTTTTTTTGTGAAATAAGGCTTGCAAATAAATGCGAGAGACGAAATGTCATCAATAGAAAGAGATAGAGAGAGAGAGGGAGAAAAGAGAAACCCCCGTTGATCATTTTCAGACAGATACCATACTTCACTCGTACCGTTGCTAGAAGGCTCGTGGTACACGAAGCTTCTCTTTTGTTCATCGCGAAACGTATCGTGGAATTCGGACGTTGGCACGGGGAAGAAGCACGGCCACACAGCCGGGCGGACCGTAACGAAAGAGATCTCGATAGACAGCGTCGAACCTTTCGCGTTTCCCTCTTTGTTCTTTCTTTCAGCCTGCGCTTCTTTTGGCTTGCATCGTTCCTTCTTATTCCTCGTTTCTCAACCGAGTCATTCGATGATTTTCGATATTTCTCTGTCGGTTCTATTCAGTTCATTTTGCCGAGATTCATCTAACCCGGGAAACGTACAAGATCGTCGAAATCGAAGAACCCGATCATCCTGTTACGTCGTACGCTTTGAAGAATTTCATTCGCCTACGAATATTATTGGCGCGTCGTAAATTTCACCCACGACCAGCTCGAGACAGTTCAATCGCGGTGCAACCAGTTTTGCACGGCCACGTCAATGCGGCCACTTGTCGGACAACGCGGGTTCGCGGTCTTGATTCGGATTATTTGCACCAAGCGTGCGCGCACGCACGACGCGGAGCGATGGTTAACAGCGAATGGCTCGCGCGTACACGAGAACAACGGGGATGAAGATGTTAAAACTCCATTACGCGGAAACGTACATTCAAGTCTCTTGGCCGCAGAAATCATCTCCGCTTTCATCGAGAGACAGGAACGAGTCCGCCGTAGCGGTCTTCAAAGCGCTAATTATTAAAAAGGAAAACATGCCCACGCGATCGGAAAGCTCGATACGAAATTGCCGCACAATCGTCGCGTGAAAAAGGAAGAAAGTTCCGTTCTCCATTAATGAGATTCAATCGCCGAGCGGGACGAATTCGTTCAGTAGCTGAAAGACAAAAGGAGCCTTCGGATGGCAGCGGAGTCGCGGTTATAGACCGGGATCGATCGAGAAGTTCGAGCGATTCAGAAACGCGCGCGGCTCGTGGGCATAACGAGTTTGAGAAACTCTGCCGTCTGCGAGGAGGTGCACCGCGACTGCACTTGACTTTCCAACTTCACGACCGGCCGCGGCGCGCACGGCCACAAAAGCGAGTCGCTCGCCCGTCTGCGCCGAGTCTGCGGCGGCGATGATTCTGTTACGCCTCGAGAAAGGGTTGCCTGCCTACGAAAATTGAAATGGCCGAGAAACAAGCCGGCGGCCGTGGCTCGCACAGGAGATTAAAGAAGGTGTGTCCCCGGCCCGGGCGAATATTCGGATTCGTTTCGCGAACACTTCTGCGAGTTGATCCTGCTTGAACGTTGTTTCAAAAGCTGTTTCTATGATGCTGCGAACACCTGTTAGGAGTTGCCGTTGACTTCTCGGTCAGGAGGATTATTCTCCCCCTCCCAAAAAAAAAAAAAAAAAAAAAATAGAGAAAGAAATGAAAAGCTTCTCATCACGATTTAATCTTAAATAATGACACAGGCCTTTTCTCGAACGCTATCGCTTCATTGCAGAACCCGCGATAAGGTACTTTTTAACGGATAAAAAAAAAGAATGATAAGAGAGAGTGTGTGTGTCATCGTGGACCGACCTCTGACCCGACGGGGTGGAAACAGTCAGCGGGGAAGAAGATAATGGTGCGAATCAGGGACGTGTAGCAGATCGGGCCAGAGCGAACTCGTTAATGTTGTTATTGCCAAAAATGACGGGGAACGAGTTTACGCGGCTTCGACGATCGCCGTGCCATCTTAACCAGCCGCACACCGAATCCGGTTAGACCGGTTCGGCGAGACGTTAGATTTTCGCGTGATCGCACTTTCGGTTTCTGAATATTGTGTCCTTGAATGGAGTTCTGGTCTCCGGGGACCACGGCGTGGCCAGCGAGAGGTGATGCAAGAGAATGACTGCAGTGAAATTCACGGGGAAAAAAAGGAGGAAAGAAGAAGAAACGTGCAGGGAATAGAAGAAGAAGAAGAAGAAGAAGAAGAAATGACACGTATCGGACCGGTAATTACACGAGTCTTTACCGATGTTTCGCTCGGATTTCATTGCTCGACCGGTCCTTCCCCCCCTGCACGATTACACCGTGCAGGGACAAAGTTTCGTTACGCCGATCTGAATTTCGATACACGGCGGTTACGATGCAAACGATTTTAATTGAACGATCGTTATTCGTCGCGTACGAATCGTGGATTTCAAGGGGCAAGGGTGTACATCACTCCCTCCTGCCAGGCAAATTAATCAGCGGACAGTAATGAACTTTCGACGATGAGAAAGCACGATCACGCGTTCGGTGACTTCTTTCTCCAAACCAGGGAACGGTCTCCCCGTTCTCCTAATCGATATATGATTTATTCGTGTCGCACCGGGGAACCGGTTCCCACCGTCCGACTGCTGGGCTTCGAAGAACACGCATATTTACCGTGACACATGAGGAACATTTAAAAGAACAAAACCTTTATCTCCGTTCTCGTTACTTGAGTGAAAAATCAAACGAATTACTGTGATTCGAACAAAAAAGAACTCTAAGACCATGGGGGGATGATATCTCGAAGAACCCGATTCGTTCTAAATAATTTAACTTTGAATCAGGAATGAAAAAATTCTCCATGAATTCAGGAGGAAAAAGTTGGTTACAGCCGTGTCCTCGCGGATTACACGTAGGCAAAGGGGCCCACTAATCCGCACGCCTCGGAGAAACGCTTTTGGGACTCGCTGCACAGCGAAGGACAAGACCGGAGGGGACGAGAAGCATTGGAACGGCGCGAAGAATGATGGATCATCGTGCATGCCCGAAAACCCGTCGGGACTCCACGAGGATGAAGAATGTTGTCCAGGGAAGAGAAGAATCCGGCCGAGAGGTAACTCTCCCGCCGACGATATCGGCAATCGAAAAGCGGGATTGATCCGAGCGCGAACGAAGCGATATTGAATTTTTCTACTACCGATCGAGTCGCTCGACCTGCCGCTACTCGGGGCGAAATCATTCAATTGGAACATGCTTTATAAATTAGACGTAATTCCGAATAAGGGACAGCGCGGGATCATATGACGGTGGTTCGTCGACGGATAATTCGTTGAACCCGTCTCCTCGGGACAGCCGAAAAACGACGGGGAACACGAGAAAAAAGGGAGGGCTCGATGGGCTCCCGGCGAACGCGCTTCACGTGGGAGAGTCAGCGACGAGGAATATACATAGAGAGAATCATCCGGTGAAACAGCAGCAACGGCAGCTTGCAGAACGGCCGAAAGGGAAGAAGAGAGGGTTGGTAGAGCGCGGCCCGAACAAGGAGCCTCTTTCGAGTCGGCGCAACGAGGAGGGAAACGCGTGATAAATGTACGAGTCGCCCTCGGGTGCAACGGAGAAAGCGTTTAACCGGGAGGCGCGCGTGAACCACGACCAGAGCAACGATAGAAAGGGTGCGCTCACCCCCCAAGGTACGAAGACCGAACACGGTGGAGAGAGATGATTGTTCGGGGAAAAAATCTTGCGATAAACATGGTACACGGTACCCGAGAGAATCGATAATCGCGGGAGCGAGACTGGATCCAGCGTGGAGAAAGACTTGGCGAACGGACGGAGGGAAGGGACCATGCGAGATGGAGGAGGCCAGGGGCCCCCTGATACGGGGGACGAGGATGGCGAAGCTGAAGACGAAAAGGCAGGAGAGAGGAGAGTCTCTCTCTCTCTCTCTCTCCCTGCTGCTGGGTCTCCCCCGACTCATAACTGGTCATGTGGAGGGAGAACGCCCTTGACTCGGACTCTTGGTCGGCGGGGGAGTGGGACCATGGTTGCGGCCTTGAGAGCCGGCCCGTCGTCTCGTTCTTCGACAGCGTTTCTCAATCTCGCAGTCTCGTCGGGGGTCTGGCGACTCGTGACGTTGTTCGCGGCCGTCGAGAAAAACTTGTAATCGACGCGGGAGAGAGCGGGATCCATAGATCAGTGGGGACCAGAAAAAGAGAAGAGACCGCTTGGTACCTATGCACAGTGGTTGCGATGGGTGGAAGCGCGCGGGTCAGGTGGCCGACATTGTTTTCGTGACATTCCTATGCTATTCGTGTTTTCGCTGTCACGTCGCTGCCATTCTCTCCGTCCCCCGTCTGGGGCCTTCTCCTGGTACACGACGAGGGACGGGGATCGATCATGCACCGGGGGTCCGGAGGTCTCCTCTGTTTTTCTGCTGCGCCTCCGGTGACTCACCCGGGTCGATTTAACCCTGCGACGCGGTGACTCTCCGCGTGTCTTTCTTTTTTTCTTTTGTTTGTTTGCAAATCAGAGCAACTCGATAGAGCAATGAATCCGCAGCAATGTACCGCAGAAGAAGTTGGCCACAGTCGGAAAGCTAATCGTTCGCAGATCGCCAGTCACGCGGGCCTCTCGAAACAAGTCGGCGACGCGGGCTTAAAAGAAGGGTTCAAGGTTCGTGAACTTGCTACGACGATCGTCGCGACGGCTCTTAGGAAGCGGGAGCTCAACGGAGGAGAGTAACGAGAAACCTGGCGGCGTTCGCGTACTCTCTGCCCGCGTGCGGTCACGTGAGCAAAATTCCTTTTCGACGCAACGGAGGAGCCGGCAGGGCACGAAGAAGGATCCTCTCCTCCCCGGTGCGCCGGTGCCAGCGGAGAAAAAACATTCCGATGCGCTGATTGCATCTACTGCCGCGCTGAAACCGGTGCATCAACGACGGGCGGAGGTGTTAATCGGGTTACGAGTATCCTTGAGGAACGAACGAAAGAGGAACCGCGCTCCAGCCGCGACGTAGAAACGTCCTCCGGACGTATCGCGCTTCTGTTAGAACTCTTGGAGAAACGAAAACAACCGTGGACAGAAATAATTGACCCGGACCAGCGAAGCGCAATTAGGATAATTAGCGCGCTTAAAAGGAAATTCTTCTTCTCGCGGGGGGAGAGGGACGCGGTCAATTATAATGAACAGCGACAGAGCCCGACTCCTGGCGATCGTGCTTCCTCGTTTTTGCCGGGGCCCCATTCGATCCCTGTCATTTCGCGCATGATTATCGGCTGAGCATGCACACGGGCAACTTGCGGCCGATAGAAGAAGACGGATATCACGGTGGGCGCACGGACGGCGCGAAACGCGTGCACGAGTTCTCTCCCTCGATCGAAGTGCGTGCAGCCAGTTATTATCGCGCTGGATGCTGCTGGCCTGCATTCGTTTGCTCCCTTCGATGCCGTGTACCCGCGATCGTTTCGAACGCGTCTCTAGCACACTACTGACCGGCTAATGTACCGTGGGGTCTCGAGGTAATCGTTCATCGTTGCAGTCGATCGAAATAGAGAGGCGAAGGGGTGGGCGAGGGGGAACGAGCGAGCAACTTAATTACAGTCATCAGCTGGTAGCCCACGAGTCGAAAAAAAAGGTAATGCACACGCTCTAACTCGCGCATCGCTCGATTTCTCCATTGATCTCTATCTGGTCTGTCCGGATAGTGGTTTAGGAATACAACGGAAACAAACGATCAACGAAAAAGAAAGAAACTAAGGGAATCTCTCTCTCTCTCTCTCTCTCTCTCTCTCTGGTCCCGGAAGGTGAAATTAAGGAAGTTGAGAACAAAACGCGCCTCGTCTGCCAGAAGCGTCTGCAAGGCTAAAGAAGCAGGCGAGTGTACGATGGAAAAAAGGAGTGGCAACGGGAGAGCGGACGGGAACGCGAAAGGAGGCGAAGATTCAAGAAAGAGGAACACGGGGCAGACCGAAAGGGAGAAACGAGGATAAATCCGCACTAGCTGGACCGGGGGAACGAAAAGGAAACACGCGTGCGTGTGCATCGTGAGAGAGGACGGAGGAAAGCGAACGCGAGAGGGTGAAGCCCACGGTCCAGACGATCCTGAGGACCGGGAGGCGAGAGAGCTGAAGAAGTTGGACCATACGCGCGCATACACGACCAAGGGAACACCCTTTATATTTTATTTTGCCTCCACGCGAAATACCGGCTGACAGTTACTCTCTCTCTCTCTCTCTCTCGAACGAAATAAAAGGTGGCCGCTCTTTTCTCTGTCTATCTCTGCTCGGAAGAGAGGAGAACGACTCTACGGAGGAACTTCCACTTGGCCTACTACTCCACTCCAGCTCGCCTGCCCGCTACGCCACGGACGAGCTACCGGGGCTTTTCTTTTTACGCGAGCCACTTCCTGCTCGAACTTTGTTTTTCTTTCTTGTCCCTCGCCCCCGTCGCGTCGTTTTCGTTCTTTCTTTCCCTTTCTTGTTGTTGCTCGACCGGGGGCCCAGTCACGGATTATGCAACGCATAACGGAGAAATCTAAACAAGCGAACCGCCACCGAAATCCATGCGGATCCATGCCTTTACTCGTCATTCCCTTTTTTTTTCTTCTCTTTTTGCGTCACGCCAGTGTACTCCCTTTAAATTCATGGTGGATTCGCGATTTCCACGATTAACGCGCCAACGAGACGTCCGAAGTTATCCCTTGATTCGCGGTTCGCTCGTTCGTCCGCGAACGCGATCGTTCTAATTGCATAAATTAACGTGACACAAAATCGAAACGGGTTGAGCAAACCCGTCCTAGAGGCTTTCTAGTCCTTGGCCAATTAGAAAGCACCATTCGACACATCCGCGCCCGCGGGAATTTATTAATATGCGCGCACGAAGATTGTTAATGGTATCGTACTTTTCCATTGCAAACGAATGGGAAAGTAATAGCCTCGGAATGGCACATATTCAAACTTCGTCATTCGCAGTCGAAATTTTCCGCGGTCGCGAACGTGGTTAATGAACTTCAGTGAATAATTCCATTATAACTAAGCCACCCCTCGCGAAGGCAAGGGGCAGCGTTCGCGTGTAACGCGGAGGGTGCAAACGGAGGACAAGACTGTTCTTGCGCTTCGGCTCGTTACAGGGCCGAGCTTTCGCATAATATTCACCGGTCGTTGCATTAAACCTATCGAGCTTTACATCAACCATCTCGCAGCGCGACAAACAACCCCCGGCAGCAACAGGTTAATCGCCACCCCCGAAACGGACCGCGAATGTTAAACGACTCAAAATGATTTGCCACTTCCGCTGACTGTCGAAAGGTTTCATCGATAAACTACTCTCTCCCTTTGAAAAAAAACCTAATCGGAAAAAAAGCAACAATTGTTGCGTAAGACAAAAATCACTCAGAATATCTGTTCACGATCTTTAGATTCCGCCAATTTTTAAATTAGAAAGAAAAGAGAGAGCCCATAGAATCTATTGTTGCCGCGAGTGTGGCCGTTCCGTTTCGACGTCCAGCGAATCATGCTCGATCTCCGTCGGTCTGCACGGTGTCCTTGGTGGATCATTAACCAGCCTGATACGACGTACATGTACGAGTCAATCAGGCTCCGGTGATCGATACGCTTTGTTTTCGCTGGGCCCCGCGTCTCTCTCTCTCTCTCTTTTTCCCTTGGTCTGTCAAACTGTTTATGTACGAGAACCGCTTTTTACCTTGCAACGACGTCGGCTACCTGCCAATGAAACGCCTGCCGACCTTCGAATCGAAATCTCACCGTTCTTGTCCGCGAGCCCTGTGGTAGCTCCTGTGCGCTGCCGCGTGGTACCCTCAAACTGCGCTCGAATCGCGCCCAACTAAATCGAGCTAACGTGGAATGAACACGTATCAGAGGGAAGGGAGCAGAAACGAGGCCCGGGGCCACCGCGCGATTGTACCGTGGCCGTTTAAAGAGTGGAGGTCAACATTTTCGACAACGGAAATGGACAATGAACGGGGCGATAGCTTGCTCCTTGGTCGGTGTAATAATTTTCTTGATCGCTCGGAGCGGCGAAATTGAGTCACGCTACTTTACACGGAACGTTTCTCCCTTCGGTATTTAAAATAGTGTTCGGTACCTCGGCAAAGGGGGCGATGATTCTCCGAGGGTATTTAATTTCTCATTCAACATTTTTATAAGAGGGAGGTCTGCCGATTCGCGCTGGTGATTATAAATTAGGACAATTGGCTGTAATAATTGTGAAACTCGTAAGGCTGATAAGGAGTACGATAATTGCGTGAACACGCGTGCATATGTGGTGGTTAAACGAAACCACGAAATGCTCGCGAAGGGTTGAACGCGGAACACGTGTGCATCGTAAAGGATTCCAATGCAATCGTAGCCCGTTTTATACCGAGACACATACGTTTTTTATAAGGATTTTTCTAACGAGAAGAAGGCCGCGCGATCGCCACGTTTGCTCGTTGTTTCCGTTGATTCTTCGTTAGGAATGGGTTTGCCTCGTATAGAACGGGCTCGCTAACGAAAGACTAGTTATTGTTAATTCACTTAGCCGTAAATTGTTTTTCGTCATCCAATATTGGACGCGTGGTCGGAAATATTTTTAGACGGACGCTACCACGATCCTCGACCGAGGGTGATCGATCCCGAACAAGGATGCTTTGCAGTAAACGATTGTTTGCCTGTTACCCGCTGCGTCTCGTCTGTTAAGCCAAAGGGAAAGAGAATCGTATGGACAAAGGATTGTTACGAAACGATCGCTTGCTGTTGCAATTTTTTCATTCAAACTCTGTTATAATATCCATGAATCGTGGAACCGTTCCACCGGTCGAGGGTAGCGCATTCGTCTTGTCTTCAATGCGTTTCGAAAGTTGTTCTATCGATTGTAACATAGGATAGGAGAACATTGTGATTGGTACGGATCGCGGAAGAAGAAAAAGCGTCAATAATCTCGCCACGTGGAAGCGATTGACTGCGAAAGAATCGATAAAACGATCCCATGGTGGAGAGACTGGTGAAACGTAGCGAATTGTAGAAGACAAAAGAAATCAGGTCCAATTTTTTATACGGTGGAAACACGACGCCAATGTCTCGACGATGAGAAACGCACGGGATTAAAAAGAAAGAAGAAGAGACGAAGGAAAATAAGATACGAGACAGAAACAGGGAAAACAATGGCACGAAAATCAAACACGCGTATTACTATAATAAGGGTCACCATAGCGAAACACAAATGAGACGCCAAAAAATAGGGGAAAATGAGGGAACGTATGATCGCGATGAACGCCTTTTTCGTTCGGATAGATTTTGTTTGGCACAGCGATATTGCTAGCGTTGCGCGCTGGGATAATAATATCGCGCGGGTGCTCCGAACTTTGCAAGCATCCTCCACGCTTACTACCGAAGAACACATACGTAATTCAGTGTGACTTACAGAAAGAGAGAAATAGAGAATGCGAATGGAAACGAGAGAATGGCAGCGTGAGAGAGTGGCACGGAGAGAGAAAGAAAATATGAATAGTATCTACGATTTTAATGACTGTTTTCAAACTCGTTCCGACAAAGTGTACATATATCGATAAGGCGAACGCGAGAAAGTGACAATCCCGTGGGCGAAGACAAGGATTTTCGAGCGAGACGGAAACGGTTTCGTTTTGCACATGCACATACACACAGATACGCTTCCACTTTTCATTAGAATAATCGTTGCCGCAGGTAAATAGCTACTGTGCGACTAATTGCACGCCGGGTCTGATTTTCCAAAGATTCTCGCAGAATATTTTTGATACGTTAAATTATGCCGATACAGGTGTATACAGGTGTTGAAGAACGAGAAACGAACGGCCAGGTCATCGTTGATTCGTTCGGGAATGCTCATATCAGCCAATAGTCGTTTTTATGCGGATCGACGCAAAAGTATTCCGGGGCTCGAAAACGGGAGGGGAAGCTCGACTAGCGTTGATCCGTATACCTGAGATGCAGTTCTATTAAATTTATATATCGACTAGATGATCAGTGTTAACAGATATCAACCTGCAAAGATTTAAATAGTTAAGGGTTACTTTATCACGAGCCTACTCTCTCGCGTTCGAGTACCGAAATAGATTTTGCCCGCACTTGGCCTGTGCAAAATACGGATCGTAATGTTTCCACGTGAAATTAAAGAGCTGTTTCTGTGCCGGCCAGAAGTCTGTCTTGAACGAGAGGATTGTTCGACTTTTCCACGCGGTGACAATTATTGTTCATCCTTTTTCTTTCCATAATTAAGACGGTTTCCCTCGTGAGATTGCACGCGTTACGATACGTGTCATTTAATCAAAATGTTATTGTAATACTAGATTAATACGATAAGGAAAACGAAAAAGCAAACAAAAAAAAAAGAAGCTGAAGGGAAGGAACGAATAGGCGAGCGCTCGATTTAAATGGAAAAAGAGAACACACACCACAAACACACATCGACTGATTATCGTTAAGGTTGGATCGCTGGAACGAAGATTAGCGAGAGATTTTTATTGTCCGAATCTAGGCGATAGAATCGCTGATTATTATTGTCGTTGTGTACCAGTGTACGCTTGTTTCTCGAGAACGTATCAAACACGCAGATAGGCTATGCTAATTTTCGTTTGGCCGTCCATTCCGCGAGACCTTTAAACTCACTTCTTTTCCTCGTTGCTACTCTTCAGGCTTTTATACATTCTTTGGAGCTCGAGTCTGTGGGTCGCGACCGACTTGAGTCCTCACCGTTTCGATACGATTTAATCGACTTAGGATGCACGAAAAGAAGAAGATATTTCTATAAATACTATTACGCGCTGTACAGCAATAAAGTATTGGGATACATCGATCGAGGAACGGGAGGAGATCTCGTGAAACTTTTAACGTGCGAATTTAAATAAATATATATGTACATATATACACCTATTACGGTACGGGCGGAGAACAATACGATTAACCGAGACCAAAAGACTATCGAGAGGAGAATTAGAATTTGGTAAATTAAATGTAAAGAACAAAAATGAGAATTTTATTTATGCGTCGATGTTAATCACGATACTATATTGCGCGGATGTCTCTTGGTATACGCAAAAAAAAAAAAGTGAACAAAAGTGAGAGATCTTTAAGGGATGATCAAAATGGGAATCACTAGTGTACGTGTACTATATACAGGACCACGGGTTCGTTAATTTTACAATACGAAAAACACGAACGTTCTTTAAAAAAAAAAAAAAACGAGAAACGAATGGGGGAAAAAATGTAACGATGAGAAAAGAGAGGAACAATGAAACACAGTTGACGAATGCGTCTTGTTTCGCGCGCCTGACGGACCGCGACCAGCTCGACAGAGCCGCGAGTCCGCCCCGGCTATGTCCTGGGCGCGCAATCAAGGAGGTGTATAGGCGTTTTTAAACTCGCGGCAAAGAGCAGAGCAAAACTCACCCCCTCGAAGCCCTTGTTACGAGCCAGCAGTTGAGCATATGATGTCTGATTTTTATCGCCAGCGAGCAGTAATAGCACAAGTGAGACCGTTTCTAAGTACATTTGTTATACGATCGCATATTGTTATCATTGCCACGTAAATGCAATTATTAACTCCATAGCCCGGGCCATTGTTAGGTGAACGAGAGAGCTAGAGACTGTTCCTTGATGCTGGGATTACATCGAGCTACATTTCTCTTTCGTTATCCGTCCTACGTTTAAATAGTTCATTATGTTTTACGCTTAACCCTGTGATACTGTAATACGTGTACCCTTAGTCTTAATTAAAACCCTTTACGTTCATTTATATCTATCGTTGTGCGAATTTCTTTAGCATTAACTTATGGGGTGGCGTTTAGTTAGAAGATCCTTTCCCTGCTTTTCCAATGAATGGACAATTGTAACCCTGCGTCAAGGAAGACGCCAGAAAGAGATTATCGTAATAGCTGCCGATTACTCGGTAACAATGGCAAACGCCCATACATACAAAGTCTGTAATCAAAATGCTTTATATTTTTACACCGAACAAAGCAGTATATAACGTACAATAAACAATAAAACATGTCCTTCCATACGCAACCTCAAGATGAACAAATGTTAAATTTTTATTTTTACAACAGCCCACGATCACTTCCGATATCTGAGCTATATTCGAGCATTATCATAGTATCGAGACTATTTAAGTAGGATTAATTATTGAGGCAAAGTCGGCTAGGGATTCATTTTAATCGACACACTCGCACACAGACACAGACAGACAGATCTACGATTTCTACGCGACTTGGATCGTTCTATCGTAATATACGCAATTATGGACGACACGGCAGTCTACGCTAGTGATATTATTGTATAACGTCGACGTTACACAGAAAAACGTACACATCCACACACAGGGGATAAATACACAAAGAGAGACTCTTATGTGACCTTACTGTGCGTAACATTTCGATAAATACTTTTGTGGCCATACGTTTCGCAGCTCGGAAACAAGGAAACGGAAAGTGTAACGACTGAAAAAAAAAAGAGTGGTCATCGTCTGGCGAGTTTTCTGTGCAAACAACATACGATATTGTAAAAGAAATCCGAATAAAGAGATTTTCGAACGACTCATCCGGACGCTAATATCAACTTGTGCTCTATCTGTTGTATAAATACTTGAATTCTAACGATAATCCGATATGCGTAACTCTTGTGAATAATTCGTGTATTTTTTAATAAAAAAGAAAAATCAAAAGAGAAACGGCGTTCGGTACCAAAAAAAAAAACGACTCTCGTACATTAATTCGTTAACTTCGTAAAAGAGAAAGGGTGTACATATGTACTTAAGATAATTATACATAGTATACACTTAACACACCAGACACCAACACATATTCATACGAATATCTAATATGCGAAGGTTTTCGACGTGCTGTTGAATTACACGACAAATAGATTAATTGTTAGATTACTTGACTGAGACTTACCCTTTGGCGTCACTCGAAGGCCCACAACGACGCTTGACCCTGACTCGGCAAAGCGATGGATTCTCCGACGCTGTTTCTTCATTTCTCCTCGCCGCCTTTGAACATTAGAGCCGCGCACGACACCTGTCCGATTTATAATTACACTTCGCGTACACATTTGAACCGCGCGACACGTTTCAACGCGATTAAACAATTAATTCGACGCGATCAAACACACTTTCGACCGCCACTCGTTTTAGACGCGTCGCTTCTAACATCGCGCGTCCTTCACTGCGAGCTTTCAAGAACGCGTAATTTTGAAGTTAGCATTACACCTAGCGATCGACTTGTCAAATGTAAACAGCACTTGCGATAACCTTCGGTGTGGTAATAGGCGACGATGGCCAATTAGAAAAGCGCCAATTTCAAAACCTGAACCATTTTCTCTCTTTCCTTTTATACATGTTAAAATGTTCGTTTAATTGGCGATCGACGTCAATTGCTAATAGATCGATTACAAATCGAAATTGACGAGAAATTTCGTTTTGTAATACCGAATAAGATGTGAGGATTCTATTTCCGGTAGCCAGTTCAGAATGATGTTCGAAGAATGCCGGTTTTGCTTAAATGACGAACGCGCGTAATACCTCAGAGTTGTTACGATTAACAAATACGTAAGAATAACGAAGCATTTGTGATTCGTGATTAATGGTAAATACTATTACCGGGACACTGGTAATTTTAATACGACAAATAATGAGAAATATACGAGCGCGAGTATTTACGTACAACACATTTTCGAACCGCGGCAGCCATGATAGTAATCGATTATTACGCCGTGCACTTAGACCTCGGATATATCGTTCGAGAAATCGGACGGGGTATTTGAATTTTTCACGCCAAGTTTCATTCGTGTGTTGTTACCGATGTCAATCTTCGACTTCTATATTCTTCTTAGGATAAGGACTTTTGTATCATGAGTTAAGATTTAATCGTTTTTCAGATTAATTCACGAAGACCATTGCAAAAGCATTAAAAGGAAAGCATATAGTTTACATTTGTAAAACAGCGCGAGCATGCCATAGGGACGAACCGTACTGACTTGTAC
This sequence comes from Holcopasites calliopsidis, assembly GCA_023838395.1. NCBI lineage: Eukaryota > Metazoa > Arthropoda > Insecta > Hymenoptera > Apidae > Holcopasites > Holcopasites calliopsidis. The sequence continues at coordinate 2,612,757 of JALHAQ010000011.1, forward strand.
GCGAAAGTATACGTATCCAACAAGGGAACTTTAATCTTTCGATATCGCGTGAACACGAAGGTATTTTCCTCGAGGGTGAAAAGGCATTTCCAAATTGAATGTTTTTGTAATCGAAAAAGAGACAGCGGGGCCCGGGATATGAATTTCAGATTTTGAAACTTGTAATATTTGAAGGAACTAAACGGTGGTATCAAGAATGCGACCAAACTCCCCTTCCAAATTTAATCGAGGAAAATTCCCTCGCCACGTTGAGCGCATAGAAATAAACATTTTTAACATTTCACATTTTATCACAAACTTAATTGAGATCGTTCAAAATACGAAGACAGTCTTTTACTTATTTTCCACGCATCGAATGTTAGGACTGTGTTCGTATTACGATAGTTGTTAGCGAAATGAATGTTTCTCGGCCCCTCGACGAACATAATCACGAAAAGAAAAAGACTTCCGAAAGATCCACGTTTTCGCGATGAGAGAGAGTACATAAATATGTACGCGCTATGAGAAACATGTATATGTACTACTTCAACACGTCTTTGTGCAACAAAAAAAAAAAATTGATGAATGTTTTACGTGTACTAAAATGTTCCCTTTTAATCCTATTAAGACTTGCAAGATATAAGTATTATACTTGTATATATACATATGTGATAAAAAATATATATATATACACCTGGTTTTTCATGTCATATTTATATTGTGTCCTTGTATTATAAAATTTTTCGTATTAAGCTAGTTAGTAATATAAGGAACGAGATGCGTATTATTTATTACAAATAAACATATCTCGTCTTTATTTATTAAAATTATTCATTAAATTATCAACCATCGTTCCGGAATGTCCAGTCTTAAAAATTACCTTACGACGTTAATCGAAATACAAAACTTCGTTTCGTTTCATTGTATGTATAAGTCTGAATGATGTATATACTTTGGTATTAACACCACTGCATTTTCCCTGCGATATTCCCTTAGCTTAATTTATATACAATCCCTTGTATCGATTAACAATATGATTTATGTTTAAAAATATTTTTTAAAATTATATTATGCCGTACAAACTTCTCTTCGATTTACAAATTAAAATCGCACATGTATATATTAGCGAGAGAATACATTTTCCAGTAAAAAAAGATTAATACAATTCACACCATGCATATCCTCAAAAAATCATAATTTTAAAAGACATTATTAAATCATCGAGGTCATAAAAAAGTAATTTGCTCTACGTTTCTTATAAACTGCTATATAAAAAAATAAATTAATAGAGCGATCATGTTGTGTACCAATCTTCTTTTTTCGCAAAAGTATTTGAAACAATTTCACGTATCGTTGGACTGAATCACGTTCAATTCCGAAATAGTACTGATACTGGGCAAGGTGCTATCAATCCAATCGGGATGAGGATAACTCCTTGGTGGACTTGGTATATTAACCGGCATTCTACTCTGAACTCTCATATCGTGGAATATATTCTGAAACTGTTCTTTTATAGTAGGGTTTATTAAATTGGGTGGCAGATTATCCTTTAAGTTATTAGGAGGACTGTCGGTTGCGGTGGACTTCTTTCCGTAACTTTGTCTTTTACATAGTTCCGTAGGCTTTCTGATCTTAGACGATTCTTTTTCGTCAGCTTCCCTCTCGTGGGGCTTTTCAGGCGATGAATTTAAATGCTCCGACGATAGTTTATTAGAAGCCTTAAAATTATACGCATTATCATTCTTCTGTGTACCAATCGTTGTCGCGTCATCCTTTCCTTTGTTCCCTGAATAAAGGGCGCCTTGGATTAATTACTTCAAACGATACTACAAGACATCCTATACATATGATATTTACCAGATTGAGTGACATCCGTGCAAACGAGATTGTAAGATGGTAAAATTGTGAATGAAGCTTCACCAGCTGGTAAGCTAACGAACTCTAAATTAACGGAGTCCTTAGTCTGAGATTCTTTAATACTTTTCGACCGCTTCTTCTCCAGATTCTTAACAGAAGATTCTGGGAACGCTGATACTTTATCCGTTTTATGTAAAAACTTCTGTGTGATCCTGTTTTTCGAGGGATTGTGATCGACCGTGGACAGAGAAACGTCGGATATATCGTGCCATGAGGTAGGTACGTTGGAATCGCGCGAAGAGCTCGAAGTCGGTGACGAACACGCCAGACCTCCTTGAACCAATGAAACATGCGGGTTCGAACTTTCTTCGTGCACGCAAATATCTTTCATACTATTTAATTGATCCGCAATATGAATCTGTAACTCCCTGCGAATTGAACTGAATGTTTAATTGCTTTGCGCAGTCGCTGAATTAAAATTACATAATAATTCGACTAACTTGATGGAATGACGGAGTTCGACTAATAACGAATCTTTATACGAAGATAAAACCGAGAGCTTATCTTTCTCGAGGGTTAAATATTGCACCTCTAAATATCTCTGCCTTGCGAGTTCCGTCTGGTCAATAAGACTCGCCCTCAGATCTGCAATAATTTTCTGGAAGCATTCGTATCCCTTGATCTCTCCCGTTAATTCGTTTATTGTCTTGTCTTTCGCAATAGAAGCCTTTATCGCTTCTTCCAATTCTTGCTTTAATGTCTTTACAGTTGTTTCCAGATCAAGCTGCCTTCCTCGAGCTTCGTTTAATAGCAAGACTTGTTTATGTACTTGCCTAATTCCAAAGAACCCCAATAAATTATAGTGCACAGTGAAAGTTATTTGCAATATCGTATGAAACCTACCGTTGTAAGGAATCCCTCTCATCGCGGAGGGCTTCGCACATAGAATTCATTTTTCTACTTGTTTCTTCTAACTGAAGCGTAGTTGCTTCTAATTTAGTACGGAGTGCCATGGCTTCTATGTCCTGGAGCAAGCAGTCATTCTGTTATTCCACACAATTTTTAACACGGGTTTTTCGAAAATATTATGGTAAATGTACCGCGACAGGTGGTTTGCCTGGTTCTACAGGTATCCTAAGTAGTATTTGTTCCATATCGCTCAGAATTTTATTCGCTTTCTCGTCTTTGACTAAATGTTCGAGCTCCTTCATTAGAAAACTCAATGTACGGACAGGATTGAATACACCAAATCTATCATCGGGAAAATCAAATATTCCACTGCATTGCACACCCCGGTCGTAAACAATAGTAGACTCCATACTACTCGGTATCGACGTGCTCGACGGATTGGTGGTGCGTGGTGTAGATTTTGCATGATCTTCTACCCTCTTCTGGGAAGCCGATTGTTTTACAGGAATTTCGTCCAAATTTTTATGCTATGGAAGAAAATACATTTCCATTTCAAATTGTACATATTTGACGAAATATAATTGTAAGAATCGATACTAACGTCCTGCTTTTGGTGAGCCATGTAATGCTTCTTTGTCTCTTTAGTTTCGCTGCCATGTTTTGATAACTTTGAACCAAGCGTTTTTGTCGCTAATTGTTGCAAGCCCTGCTTCACGGTAGCTTTATTCTGTTCTCTTAAGAATCTACCCCAGCTTTGATGGGAATCGCCGCTACTACCGGACCTCCTTTTCTCGTCTATACCTTTGTGACTAGTTGGACTACTGCTGACCATGGTTGACGTGCGTTTACGACCCTTGGCTTTTACAGTAACTTCTATTAAAGTGTTACAATTATCGTATAAAATGGGTCCTTCTGAAGATAGTACAGGAGTCGGCTATAAAATAATTTATTGCACTTAGTTATCATAAAACAAATAGTTCCCATAAATTTTTTCGATTATGTTAAAAACGATAAATTACCAAATGATGCTTATTTTCCAATATATGTTTGTTACTCCTTGTAGCAACAGTTTTATTGATAGCGTTTGCCTTGCTGCTCATTATGCTAAAATATTCGAAAAATTAATTTTTTATTGCTAACGAATGTTTTAATCCACCAATACCGCTCAATAACCAATGGAATTGGTTAGCGTTTACGTATAACCTAATACATTATCGATTTATTGACGATTGTTATACATATATACATTGCATATTGCTTACCATAGTATGTAACAATATTTGCCAGCATATTTGTCCTGGCGTCTACGTTGCATACACCATTTTGTATCATAGAATAATTTTCAACATCTTTTTACACAGGTATTGCGTGAGAAAAAAATACCGAAGTCGGGAAACATATTCCTTTCAGTTTCTAAACTATTTACCGCATATTATGCTCTGTACATTTGAGTCCAACACCAAATTTAACAAGTAATGTTTTTTTTTTATTTTCACTTATCATATGGAAAAGCTATTAAACGCTCTTCGAAACAATTCAGGTATTTCTTGTTTCCGTATAGAGTTCAAACTAGTGGTGAATACTATCGAAAACTATCGATAGTTTAGTCTGAAACCAAACATGAGGTGACGCATACGTATGCGTCACCAGCTTTATTAAATTGTTTAAAAAAATTATTAATTTATAAAACAATAATACGAAACCTTGCGATATTTAAAGGGTGTACAAAATAAAATTTTATACTGCCGGATTTATAAAAAATACATGCACTGAAATATATACAATAATTCATTTTAGTAATATACATTAACATGTAAAATTTAGTTACTGCTAGACAGTAACTCATGCTAAATATCACATACAGTTACTATAAATTAGGATATTTAATGGTGAAATCGTACTGTAAAATTTATAGTGGGAGAATATCTGCATATCTCGGTTATCTGAGATTTATCTGGTAATTCTACGTTAGTTGAATTATCTTTTGAGTTTGGATTCGAATGGTCTATATTTGTTTAAACATAAAGAAGTCAAAATCCATGAATTATCACATAGAAAATCTCTGCTTAATTAATCGGCTTGTGAATACCAATTTCTAAAGTCAATCAATGATGTTTAGCAAGGTTACGTATGCAATATAAAATGCTATTTTCCTATTGATATTTCGCTCGTTGCCATTTATTTTTGCTGTATTACGAAAACACTGTGTTCTTTGGTGAAATGCATTTGTTTCACCGTAAAGTTTTAAATACAGGAAAGTAATATTGACGAGAATAAAACAATGTTGAGGACATTACATAAGTTTTCATTTAAAGTTAAGGTAAGACAGGTATTTAACAATTACATTTTCTGAATCATATATCATTTAGTAATTCAGTAATTTAGTGAACAATTTTTATATCACAGGATCTATGGATTCAGTCTTCTCAAAAATGTTCGACAGTAACAAAAAGTAAGATTGAAGATAATAAACTAACAAAGTGGACTGCAGAAAAGGAAGATACAATTCTGCAAGTAATAAATTCGAGTGACTTAAAGCAGTTAACAAAGTAAGTATGCAGTTAATATTATCGATTTCTGGAATAACATCCAATAATTTATATATTTCATCATTTAATACAGGCATATCAAGTCGTCTTGGGCCAAATCGATAATATCTTGTCGTATTGCGAACGGACCTTACAAATCATTAGACGATTTATTGTCAAAGAATCAAATGGAGCTCGAAGTTTTAAATAATATGCATGCTTCGATCAATCGTAAACCTCAGCAAAGGAAATGGAGGAAAATTCCAATAATACCTGATGTTAAAACAATACCGGTATAGAATCATTCATGTGATTATATTGTGCCTCCGCTCTAATATAATAATACCTGATTGCACTAATAATATATCATTTTGGAATTTAATTCAGATGCCAGAAACAGTGGTGGGTATACACATCGGTCCAACTGCTGTAACTTGGTCATTAGTTACTTCTGATTCCAAGATTCTGGATTTGGATTGTTTCGTTTGGCGCGATCAAGCTTCAAAAATCAGCACTAACGATCTGATTAATTTGGTGAATATGTTGAACCTTAATAGTTCACGATACAATTTAATATGTGCATTCCCTAACAATTTAATTACTTTAGGCACCGCATGTTGTTCAAAAGTTACCTTCATCTACTAGCTATGTAGTGGAAGAGTTTAAAATCGCGAGAAAAAGACAACAGCACATTGTTTGCACGCAGGAGCAGCTAGTTATCTCAATAATGAGTTGCCTTAAGTTAATGGAATACCAAAGTAAGTTCTAATATTATTATTATTGATGGCGAAACATACGGAATTTTTACGAATCAAATTTTCCAGATTTAAATGATCCATTGGCAAAACAGAACAGCATGTATATATTACAACCACAGACATCGGCACGTCTGTTCAACCTTATAATTGGCAATGAAATAATAGCCACAGAGTACGTTATGAACAAAGTACTGAACTGTGCTGGAAAGAATGATACGGAATTCGAGGATGTAAGAATGGAATGTGAAATAAAAGAAAAGTATATGCAACGAAATGCTGCAGAAAGGGAACAAATGAGTTGGTCCCTGTTGAAAGCGTTAACATTTTTCCGTCTATTTGCGCTTTTCAAATAAACGGAATGTTATATGAATTATGCATAGCTATGTTACGAAGATGCATAGCTAAATTTGTAAATATACTTAATAAAATGTTCATATTTAAGCAATTCACTGTGGCGATATTCATTGAACGGTAGAAAAAAGAGAAACGGGAGATCTTGCATGGAGTAATAGAGTACTTGTGTACAGGTCCATTCATTTATTATATATTAATTTTCATTATACTATTTATTCATAGTACACTGTACGTCTAATGTCCCTCGCTTCTCGAATACAAACTCTTCTCGACCAAACGAACAAACAAGTAAAACACTTGGTCGCAATGGTAGCGGCAGAGAAATTGTATTTACCGGCATGCATTTACCATTGCAAACGTTTAGTAAGTATACGAGAACGAGGTGTCCAAGAGTAGTGACTGTTTCGTGAACATAGTCAACATATTTTTGCACGTTCAACTAAAAAATACACGTTTGGACGATGCCTTTGTGCTCGAACTCGTAACGTCAAATTAGGTACGCTCATCGAAAAAATGGTAAAACACCGTTACTTAATCCGGCAGTGATGCTGTAGAACAAGCATGTTGCTACGTATCGTTTAATCGAGCATGGATAAGCACATCGCTAAATTCTCCGGTGTATACGCATCCGGAGAGTTGCCTTCCTTTTCCATACAATTGCATTAAACTCGGATTACGCTCAACAGAATATAAGAATTGTAACTAATGTGAAGAAAAGTACCGATCGATTTAATGGAAAACCGGTGAATCGGTACTATCTCGTATATTAATATTTAATTCAACTGCCTGTGCCTATGCTCGTATCAATTAAAAACCATTTCTTCTGAATAATCACATAACATAAATACGACGGAATTAGCAGAGAATCCGATTGAACTCGAATTCTCATAGATAGCAATGAAAAAAAAAGAAAAAAATAACGAGGTCTCGCGTGTCAATTCCCTTGATGAATCGTTCGGTGGGCAAACGATGATACTCGTTGACCGTGATGATTCTCCCGATCGTATTGCAACGAATACATATAATTATTCCTATGAATCGGATAACAGAATTATCGACCCGGTGCTCCGTTTCCACTTTCATCGCCGATGGACCGCGAGCGACGGATCTGTCGTCGACACGAGTTGGGGTACGCTATATAATAATTAAACTACGAGATTGCACGCACCGCTTTCGAATCGCGTTACTCGCAATCGCATCGCTGCCAGGATAACGCAATTAATTGATTAATTAAATCTTTAAAGTAACACCCGATCAGTCCAGCTGGAAACGAGTCTTCACATATATGTATATCGACATATCTAATATATAATTCTGTGTATATAATATATCTATATGTATATTAATATACGTATGTGCACATCTGTATTTTTGTTTTTTTTACGCTACAACACATCGTGAAACAAAAATTAGTTAAGTACGTTAGAATAATTACTATTTCTTTCTGTTCCTCGTTTCGCTTCTCTATATAGTTTACAATGCCTTTTTCTTCATCCTTCTTTTTTCTGTATTCTTCTTCTTTCGTTTTGTATTAACTCGAACACCCTCTTACCCAAGCGTATACGTGTATAAAATCTAGATCCAGCTTGGAACGTTACACATCATCTCGTGGGCCGCACACTGAATCGATGCCGCCAGCTCGCCTTCAAAAGGGACGCGGTTTTGAGCATCAAGAAACACGACCGGGACAGAAGAGGAGCCTCTCGCCGATCACAAAGCTTTATCCGGCTGCGCTGTCCGAACGGACGCGCAATCGTTTACACAAACTACACATTGAAACGATACTCTTTAAATATATGATAGTACGCTACAATTGCAGTCACTTTTCTACATGAAAGTTGCAATTCCTTTAGCGTATGGAAACACATCGAGAACGCGTAAAATCAAGGAAACGAATTACAATCACGAACACAACACCTTCCACGCTAAAGCATCGTTAAACATACTCAAAGGAGCGCTCAGAATGAGTATCTAATTCGTACCGATGCAGCATATTCGCGTACTCTTCCGATCTCTCGCCTTTCATCGAGGGCATGCAACCCCCTGGTTTTTCGCGTGTCCACGTTTTAAACGCTCCATACCCTGATAGGATTGCGGTAATTCGGCATAGTATTTGCTTAGCGTGTCACCGAGTAATATCGCGTTTCTTGCCTCGCATTAAGGCGCTCTCTCCTCGACAAATACACGATGCAATTTCAATAACAAGACGGTCAACGAACTTTCACGTTTCGCGCACACACACACCCACACGCAAACACTCGTTCTACAATAATTAACGCGTACCACGATATCGGAATCCCCGGCGAACGATGAACAATCATTTCACACGACGAATAAAAACTACATTCTTGATCCAGTCTTTCGACTGATCCTTCGATAAATAAAAATTATACGATATCGCTGACCGATTCGTCAATCGTGTCGCAGACGTCTCTACCATCTTCGTAGAACGCTTTGTCGTTCAACATTCAGAAACTTACATACATACATATATATATATTAAATTTAATTTAGATATATATATAAATGTATATGTGTGTCCGTTAAACATTCATTTGAAACAGTTGAGTGGAACATTCTTCGCCTGGTGTATGCTCTGCAATCGATAGATATAACAACGAAAGGAACAGGAATATCTCATCCGCTCGTTCAAGTTTCTTCTAAGTTTCAATATGAAATGTATAATGCGATCGGAATTCATCTGGCCCGCGTGCGTTCACTGTATCCATGCCGATTAACAAAACCGATCCCGTGAAACACGTCGCGTTACATCGTCGCTATCAGATTTAAGCAAAGGAACGCGCAAGCACCTGTTTATTAATAATCAAGTAGCGTAACGATAAATGGCGAGCGGAGCGTAATGGACAGTTGTACATGCTAATGAGACTTTCACGCAATGGCAACGGACGATTGTCGCTACGCAATCGAGCTGTATCAGGCTCGTATTGCTTCGTTCGAACGCATCGAAAGTGAACGAAAGGGGATGATTTCACCCCGGCCCTTCGGCGCATCTGCCACTTCCGGTGCGTTCATCTGTCCCTCTCTAACGTAACGTTCAATTATACACGTTTGATTTACAAAGTTTGTTGCGAGTTACTCGATACAACGGAACCCCTTCCCTCTTGTTTTTGAGGGCAAGCACAGTCGAGGGCGAGCTTCATCGTCGACGACCCTTCAGAGGAGGTCCAGCGAGACGACAAAGATCTCGCGGTTTTTATCTAATTACTTTACACACAGACAGTCGGCTGCGCGAGTTCGATACGTTTACAGTAACTTGCTGCAGCGTGGCGCACGATCATTTCCCTCTCGGATACCACGCGATTAGAAACATCGAGAAATAGAGATAGAGTCAGAAAAGCGCGAGGAAAAATAGAAGAGGCGAGCCCCCATTTTCTCGCGCACGGTGTATTTGGTCCGATTTGCTAAAGAGACTTATTTAACGGCACGGGCTTTTCTTCTGGAAACGGACGTCCATAGAGTAGTACGCGCGGAGAACGGAAGTCGTCATCGAAGGGCCATCCAACACGATGGCCCTCGTTTTAAACACTTTGGACTAGACTGGCGCAAAATGAGCAAGATCGCACTTTGAAACCGCCTGGGAACACGCTTCGAATTCGCGCACGATCCAAAATGCGGCTCACTGTACCGGAAATGAACCGGGAAAGAAACGGTGTGCGGTACAGCGATGCGACGTGTACTACAATTACGAATGAGATTCAATTGGCAGCGTGTTTCAGTTACGAGATTATTAATTTATTAAACACGGCTCGATTTACTTTCAGTGACGAGTGACCATATCAAAACGTACCGATCGTACAGACGAAAGATCTGGACGATGAGGGCTGATGCAAATCAAGTAATAGAAATTACTGGCTCGGTCATCACACACACACACGCGCACACACAGGAAGGGGCAACACGTAGGAGAGCGAGACCACATTTGTTAGATACATCATAGAAGTAAATTTAAATTGGGTCGAGCCTACTTAAGCGTTTACATTTAATTTATCCGAACGCTTCCACCGCACAGATAGTATAAGTACTTCTTCGTCTAAATATACTCTTCAATTCGGTGTGCGAGAATAATTTTCCACTATATCATATATATATATTTATATTTATACGTGTACGCATATATCCCTCTTTTCTCAAGTGCCTGATCTTTCGCCTCCGTTTTACAGTCACGACTCGTGCCGATCGGTACTTCCGATCCGTCCGTATTAACTGGATTCGTCTCGACATAGCGTTGATATTTCTTCGATACCGCCAAAGATTTTGGATTCTCCGTTTGTCTTCTCCTTTACTTGTTTCGTGGAAGCTATCGCAGAGCGAGGGGAATCGGTTCCGCGTTACACAGACTTAGGGCGAACGGAATGAAACGGTCCGAAAATAATATCACAGCCTGGAGACACGGTGGAAGACTAAGAACCGCGGCCGAGGCTTCGCTGAATTCTCGGCAGGCAACTCGACAAATAAATGAAAACGGCACGAATCGTTGGAGCTCGGGTCAGAAGAAATTTCTGCGAAACTCGATAGTACCATGAGAAGGCTCAGCGAAAGCGAAAGGACTAGCGAATGAGCTTGCAAATAAATTCTTATTGCTATTGTTAACACTCTCCCTTCTTGCACCACTAGTTCTCCTCCTGTCTCTCTCATCCACGATTGTGATATTATCTGGAAAGTTGAATCGCTTCTAAGTATCAGTCGCACGGCGGATAGCTTCTCCCTTTCTTCTCTCGTTTGAACAGCAATAAAAAAATTACGCCCGTCCTTTTTTTTGTTTCCGCGATTCATCGAAATGAGAGAGCACGACGGAAAGACGGTCGTTCGAAAGTGACTAGTATTCGCCCTTGTTCGCACAGTGCGTTCAAATTAGCTGAAACGGCATTCTTTTTTCCTTTCCCTTCCCTTTTATCGCGATGCTAGACGTATATCGTACACGTGTAACAAAAATAGGTTCACACAGGTTTCTTTTGGTCGATTCTCGTTACCAGGATTCACCGATAAGACACACATGATAATGATCAGGGACCGGAATGCTCATCCATCTTTCTCGCGGCAATTTATTATGGAATATCTGTTCTTGCGTGCACTATTAACGAACAACGGATACGAGTAAAAAGGAATCAGAAAAATGTCCTTATTCGATCCTTTCTGTACACGCCTGTGAAAGCGATGGATCGCTGATTTTCATTACAAGCACACGCAGCGTTGGAAGCGAGCTTATTCTATGAATAAAGCATGGTTGCGCATTCGGGTCTGCAATAAGAAACAACCGTTTGTTTAACGTTCTTTTTGTTTGAAGATGTAGCGTGGAATTCTTGAGAATAACTCAATCGCGAAGTGACGTAACGGTGTACACGTAATAAACAATCGAAGCTGAATATATATATATGTATCATCGAGCAAAGAAATATATCATTCTCCCGTGGGAAATACGCCGATGTTCCGTTTCGAATTGTAGCAAAGGATAACGAATATAAATAATGCGTACGGATAGAATAATATGCTGAACGCAATTTGTTGTGCGTGGATCAATATGTATATATATGTACACGTATGTATAAACAATAAAATAAACAACGTTATATTGTGCGCTACCGCGAATATTTATATACTTCGTAATACTTTCTAGTTAACGCGAAAAAGCAAATTGTAAAAGTAGGAACATGAAAATTAGGAAAATCGTCCTGTTAAATGTACAAGGGGGGACAGAAAGATGTTTTCTACTGTTAAATTGTTAAATGTCCAGAGATTCCTTCCTTTTTCCCGTGGGTGAGCTTAAATGCCACGCGTTCTCATAGAAAATAGTTGCTGCTCTTGAAAAATCGCATAGGTATCGTACGATACAGTAGTTGCTCTAACTTGTCTGCGGTGCTCGTTGCTAAACGCACTGATATTCGATGGTCTTGGAACGTGTAACTCTTTCAATCGTAATTAAACTAATGAAAATTCTCCTACTTTGCGAAGATATAATTTAATTCATGTTTAGCAACGTGGAATATTAGCTCCTACAAACGTTAAAAGTACAAGAATCAAGAATGATGCGAAAGGGTACATCGTTAGAGAACTGTCCGAGCCTGACGGATACGTTGCATCACTCCCGAGTAATTTCTCTTCTTTACTCGTCGACGATCTTTTTTTTTTTTTGCTACGAGAGATTCGATGGAAACCTTACTTTAATCGGCCAGACCTCTTGCGAACGTTTCGAGCACACGACAAGATAGGCTAATACTTGTTGTTCCGCGATGCAGTCTTAGATAGTTCACTTCAGTACTGTGATGCAGATACGAACCAGTCGAGATGCGTACAACTTTTCTTTTCTTTTTCAAGTTCTTTTTAGTTATCTCTTCGGTGTGTGTATGAGTGTGTATGTGTGTGTCATAGGTACAAACTTGGTAACTATTAACGACAATATTCTTACCAACACACGTCTATAAGTGAACAGTCATTTACGAGAGTCATGTCGAGACGATGATTTGAAAACACGCGGATGAGATTCATAAAGTGGGGTGGTGGTACGAGTTTTCTGCTCATCTAACACATTACTGTACGAAAGCGTTGCGTTCACTTTGGTGCAGCGGCGCAACGTATCACTGCCCGTCAACAGTTCATCGGATGTCGGAAATGTTAGCCTTGCTACCGAAGATTTTGACTAGTTGATCCTCGTAATCGTCGATATTACGCTTCATGAGTTCCATGCAAGGCCCAAGTAAACGTTCGAAAGCCTCAACGTCCAAAACTGTAAAAAAGGTCGCGTGGAAACAGAAAAACGCATTTTTATGACTACGATCCTCCACGAAATTACATCAACACGCACGCACACATACACACACACGCGCGCGTGCAATGATACGCCAACATCGTTGCAAAATTGTTCGCCTATCCATATGAATATGAATGTTGACGAAGAGACAGATTAACTAGTGCACTGTAATTAAATGGCATGTTGTATTTAGAAGCGTATGAAAGGAGAACTTACAGGCCAGCTTTACGTCGCCCACAGCGTAGGCCGAAGCAGCGCGAGGTTTGTGTGTCACGAGCGCCAACTCGCCCAAGTACCCACCAGCGGGAACTCTATTAATCTGCGGCATCAAATAGAATACGAAATTACATCTCTACGTATACAATTGACGATGTAATTGGTGCACCAGTTTCCTAACGGCCGTTGTACCAGTCTCGCACTGCGCTTATGTAAGCCAGTGATCGCCGGCAATTACGTTGCGCGAGACTGAAAATGAACAAGCAATAAGCTGATCGTACCTCGATCTCTCGGCCGTTGTCACCAATTATGGTGATCCTGACGACACCGTCCTCGACGAAGTACATTCCATCGGCCGAGTCGCCTTGTCTGATGATTTGCTCGCCGTTGCTGTACTGTTTCGGTACCAGAGCATCCGCGAGGTTCATCCGTTCGTATGGCTGGAGACAGAAAAATTAAATTATCGATATTACATGATCGTTATCACCTTGATTATATGTAGATGCAACTGTACCAGATGTAATACCGGATCAGCTTATTATGGGACAATCAGCTACGATATAAATGCTAACAACTTTAAATCTAGCCGAACATTTCTTGGCAATTGGAGAGCGTTGCGCTTCATCCAAAATGCAATAATACATCGGGGGATAAAATTGCGAACAGTCAGCTGTTAGCGTCGATCAAACGGGACATTCTGAAATGTCATCCGACCGTTTCCTTTGATAGCCCCTACGGCGAATTACCGGGGTATCGGGGTTCCTTAAGTTGTAACAAACAGGGAGGCCTCGTCGCCCGAGGCGATCCTTCATTTACGTTCGATGCAATACCCTCGACGGAATGAATTCAAGTAGAACTTACCTCGAGGTGTTTGAGCATCGGGACCTTGTTGATAAGGTCCTCGTACATCTTGCGCTTCTTGTAGGCGGACTTCAGCAGAATACGCCGGAAGGTCTGCCTGTCCATAGCCCACAATGTGCCCGGTGTGATGGCCTTGATAGTGGCTGCCCTCGGCATATTATAGAGAAGCGCAAGCTCGCCGAAAGCACCGCGATTATCGTACATATGTATCATGGATTCCGTGCCCGTTTGATCTTTCACGTACACCTCGAACTTTCCTCTGAAAGAGTAACGACGATCCTCGATGATCTTTATTTCGACGCTCCGACGTCCGGCGTGCCGAGGTCCCGTGACACATAAATCGTGTCACGTAAAATGGAAGTAGCATGTTTTACCTCTCGATTACGTAGAAATTATCGCCGTCGTCACCTTGCCGGATAATGTATTCCCCGGGCTGTACGGTCTTCTCGAACAAAGCGCCCAGCACGTCTGCCATTTGCTCCTGCAAGAATTCCATACTAACGTGTGTGCGCGTGGGCTTGTATGCACGCGTGCGGTGAATATTTCATAGTCAGAGACGTTCACTGTTTTCTAACAGCGGCGGTAATCGCCGTGAAATTTCGGACTACACCGTTTGTAACATTAGACGCGGCCTTCTGGCGCGTACCGCGAGCAATTGGAACGGCGAGTTTGGGATCGCCAGTGTTAATGGCCAATCAATGCGTTTAAATAAATACGTTTCCCCTGTCGATCCTTATAGTATTCCGCCACGTTATTGAACGATCTCCAAAGCTGCACGAGTGCAGAATGTATTTAGTCATTAGAGATTTATATTTGTATCCCTGTCTCAAACCAGTCGGTTCCCTCCCCGAGGCTAAACCATCCCGCGAAGCCTGAATCCCAGTTGAGAAGATTACTCGTACTCATTGGCATTTCCACGAGTTGGCGCATACCCTCTCGCCGTTCCGTATTCCCGTTTCAATTACACGAAGACCAAAGAGCGTACGTGGTACCTATGTTTAGCTTTACCTCGTCTAGGGTCCGAAACAGGAAAATATGCTTAACGCTGTCGCTGAGCCTCTGCCGTTGCTCGTCGGTCTTCGGATGCACCATCTGTAATGAAAATTGAAATTAATTAACGGTAATTAATCACCGAACTGGAATTCCAGCCGGGAATTCCTTTTTCATTCCCCCGAGCGCTTAATGGCGAAGGAATTACGATTATCGCGTGGCACGCGTCAATATTATAAATGAATTGCAGCGTGATCGATCGATAACGCCAACAGGTCTGAACGTACACGCGTTCGTTATAAAAAGAAAGGGGTTTCCATTAGATACGCGTGGGTAGATTGCACAGTACGGTAAGTTTAAAAAAAAAACAGATGGAAGAAAAATCAAACTCCTTTACGATCTTACGTTTCGTTTACCAGGGATCGACACGGGTAGTGTTAAAAGCAGCATCTTTTAGATCAACTGGCTTTTCCTTCAGAAACTACAGGCGATTCTTATAGAGAAAGAGAGGGAGAGAGAGAGAGAGAGAGAGAGAGAGAGAGAGAGAGAGAACGATTCATTAGATACTCTTGCAAGCTCCTCTGTGCTCAGTTGTTCCGAATCTCGATATGCTTTTTTTAGAATCCAAAGAGGAGGATAAACAAATTTAAGCCGCATCTCGTTTCATGTTCTCTGACCTTTTCATTCGACACTGGCCAAAGTGTTCAGAGGCGATGATCGGATTTACCCTGCCGTTTCTGTCGCAGCTTTTCTTTTTAATTCCATCGAAACGATCTCGCGTCCCAACTTTTTCTTTCCCGCGCCTTCAAACACCTGCTGCTTCCTATCGCGAGCGTAACTCCTGGCGTTATTGTTCCGGTGTCGGGAAGCCTGTCGCTCGATCGATTCGTCTGCATCTTAATCGGAAGATAACGTTCAGCACCGGGGCTCGAGGGCGCGTGTAATTAACATTTTCAACGACAAGTTTCTCCGCGCGGCAGTCGAGTTAGCCGTTATCCCGCGACGTTGAAGCGTAACTTTTGCATAAAGCGAAACGCGAAGGCGACGCGTCGAGGACGGTACTATCTAATTGCTCCGATGAAAACGAGCGGAGGAGGAAATTGAAAATTTCGTTGAAAATCGTGGCTCGGAGATAGACCGTCCCCGGTTACCTTGCATCGATCACCCCTCTAAGTGAGTTATATATCACATTCATCGTGGTACAACGGTGCTACAGAGTGGTACGCTAAAAACGGAACTCCTAATTATCTTCCTGGATATTAAAGTCGGTACTCCCGCGACGAGATCGCGCGAGAATATTTCAAGAAACGTATACATGGAGTGTAATACAATTCACGGTGATACGTGCTTCTTTAAAAGATGAAACAGCTTGTCCGGTGATTCGTTCGTTCGTAAAGATTACCGTCGACGATCACTTTGAGCGCAGCATCACGCTTCACACAAGAAGTGATCGAAACTCCGTCAACCCCACGGGTATCGATCCGCGTTGCTTCAATCAACTGGTTCAACGGGGAAAAACACATATGCATCTATATTAAAAAAAAAAAGGCACGTGGCTACGCTTGAAAAAATATCGATAGCCTTGATCGGTGTTCAAATATAAACGATTCATGGGAGAATGTGTGAGTCCCTTATTCGTTTTACGGAAACGATGCCAACATGTACTCGTTACTCCTCCGAGACGATACCAGAGACGTTCACGACCGTTCCACCGGGTACATTCTTAAAGCCTTTCCTCCGATCGGTTTTTAACAGGTGAAGCGTCCCGATAATCGTGGCGCGGCGATTGCCTTTTGAAATGCTTTCGAGCAGTACGATCCCGATCTGACCAACCGCTATCCCATGTGTGCGTCCCCCGCTTTCCCTCTCATTCACGTACACGCTCCCCTGTGCATGGATGTATGTAAGTCACGTCGGTAGCCAGGTTATCGAACACGCGCTCTGACGTCACAAAGGTACATCGCTCGCATCGCCGAGCAAAGTAAATCATCCCGTTTCGTCACCCGCGCAGCCTGAATACACCGTGTGCCTCGATAAAAAGAAAATAATGCCGCTCCTTTCTATGCGTTTCATCTAGCTGTGGCGCGCGCCGATCGGCATGCCGGGATCGACGAAATATTGTGATCCATCGGGGGTAGTGATAAGGACATCTACGAGGGGACAGTTTGCTGCTTCTCCCGCAGCTCCGTGTTATTACACGGAGCGAGTCATAAAGCGTCCATATTTAGCTTTTACATACACCTAGGTGTCTCCAAGTATATGTTGTTCCTCTACGTGCGCATGAAACACGTTAACCCTATCCTTGTCGCGTTCCACCAAGAGATAAAGGTTTTTTTTTTTTATTCCTCCCTTCGAGCGGACTCGATAGATCCAAGTCGGGGATAGCAGCGAGAGAGTACTTTTAACGTATCGTTCTCCGCATCGTGGTCGATTCTACCGTCTCGTGTGGTCCGATTAACCCATTCGGCCGACGTAACGAAGAAGGCTCGTCGGCCGAAGCTTGCGTTAAGTCCGCTTCGTGGAATTAGTATGTCTATCGTGTGCTGTATTGGCTTCTCGATTCACGTAAAAATTCGATTCTCATACCCTTTGGTTTAACTGTTAGTTTCGCATACGCCACGTGTATAGCGGGCGACTTCCCGTAACTATCTACTCGGAACTGCACTAAAAAAAAAGTGTAATACTGAAATAAACGATTAAACAACTTCAAAGGAAACATTAGTATTCGTCGACGCATTAATCTATAAATCATATAAAATCTAAAAAGATTGTATACGTTTTATGTAAATATATACATATATAACAAAATGTTATAGAAATGAATATTACTGTCGTTCACACAGTAGGAAAATAAGCGTCTGCCGAATGGGTTAATATCAATTGATTATCGATTGAACGGGGCTCTTACTCGGGGGTACTCTTATATCAACAACATGGTTCCCTGCGTGATGGCCAAAATTGTTAAGGATGCGTGGAAGTATGAAAAACAAAGGTCACTGAAAGCAATCGAGTTGTCGTTGAATGAAACATGTGAGAGCATGGAAAGGGAGGTATATAACGCACCTTGACTCCATCGTCCTCTTCGTCCTCCTCGGGATTGTAAGCCTCCGCGAAAACGCTCTTCCTCCTCAATACGAACCTTCCCACCGGCGGTTCTGCAACGCGTGAAAACAACTGTGAGCGAGACGCCTTCAAAATCGCGCGGTTTCGTTTCACGATTTACTTTTGACATACAAAAAATTAATTAAATCTTAGAATTGCCAAGAAAAGGACAATGCCATAAGGTACATAAATCGGAACGCAAGAATGGATCGTACCGGTCTCCATTGATGCGCGCGTGTACAAATCTTTTTTCTTGAAGAAAGTCGCCAAGAATCAGCGGGGAACACACTAGCCGAACGGCAGGCACAAACTGATGCGAGATCGAGGCTGAAAATCGAAACGGCACGAGCGACGCGACGCGCGCTCAGCGTCTCCGCGGACAGGTATGCCGCACCGCTTCGGTAGGAATACTCGATGCGATGGGAAGTCGCATCCCGAATGAAAATTCGCTCGCTCGCTTACCTTCATCGACGGACTCGTCCGGCGTAGAAGAGCCGGTCTGCGCAGGGGCTTGGATCAACTGAGTCTGCCGACTTTCCCGTAGTTGCGTGAAAAAACCTACGGCATAGTCAATAATGTCCACAGGCTGCTCCAACAGATAGCTGATCGTGAACTCCAACAGAACGTCTCGCAACTCGTCCGGCACTGTGATCTTGCCAGCGTTACGTTGACAACTCATTTTTTCCCCCGCGGACACCCGAAACGATGATGTTCGACTCTCACGCACACTGCAATAGCATACACCGGTATATATGGCAGCTCTATTGTATTTAGGCTTGTCCCTTATCGTCACCGCGCGAAATCGTCAACACGGACTGTACGTGTCGCTTGTCAGAAGCTGCGAAATTTCTGTAATCACGTACTGCAACGGGAACGAGATAACGTAAGCTCCATGCGTTCCGCCCACTTTCGCGCTGGGCCAACTAATACTCTTGGCACAGTTCCGAATGTTATCCGGTCTCCCTGAACCAGCTTTGCCCCTTCGACACCGACTTTCAATGATTTTTTCTTTCCCTGGCACTACATAAAGCTGCGCGGAACATACGACGGACCGAATTCAGGGAGTGCGACCCAGTCGCAAAGATGGCGACTACTTCACCCGCGCAGCTCTTGACATTAGCAGAAGAATCGCACTGAACATTCAGCTGGCAAACAGCGAGCAGGCAAATTGAGCATCATTGAACGGCCGCGATTCTATAGATCGTAGACCCGCGTACATCAGCTTCGCGTGGCGTTTCTACGACTCCGATAATAATACTGGATACCGCCCGCGGCTACCGAATTTTCCGGGCCAATGAAACTGTTGATGCTTGACGTATCGTTCCGCGCAACCCTCTCCTTATTGGTAACACGGTGAACGCGTGTTGCGTACACGCTTTGATAAATTATTATTACGATTGCCTTTTCCTTAAGTCCGATTTTTATTGACCCGTGGCATGCCCTCTGTACGCGGATGCGTGAAGTATCTTCGGTTAATTTAAGCATCGGGTGCGTGTCTGTGTTGAATTCAAAGTATTTTTAGCTATGCGTTTAGCCAACCTCGCACGTGTATCTTGTCGAAAATTGGAGTAATGTCGAAGAACGTACAATGATTTACAATTTCTAGATGACACAAGAATTAGTTTAACGTTACTGGTATTCATCGCATGTTAATGGAACATCCATTGTGGTTCGTTTTCTAATTTTGATCTATCGTGAATGATAAACTAAGGGGTTACCGCGGTGTAAACAAAGTTGTGTACAAAAGATGGCAGAGAAAGAACAATTCGATGAATACCTGGGTGGATCCCAAAAATTGCCAAATGATATCCATATCATGAAACTTGTTTCCGCGAGAGCCAGCGAAATTGCTGCAATGACTTATTCCATAGGTACGTTCAATAATCATTTTTTTACCGCTTGAAAACAGTTAATTCCCGATCTTGTTCGTGGCAAAGGTTTAAGTAACATGTTTAAAAGCACTAATGATTTTCTTTTCTCAGAAAATCCACAACAAACGAAACTTCTGTTTCAAAAACTACCGGTGTACATGCGCAGGCGCGTGATGTCGCATAACGTGAAGCGCTTGCCACGGCGGCTGCGAGAAGCTCATTTGAATCAAATGACCAAATCCGGATTGCCGTTAAAAACGAAAAGGCCTTCGCGGAAATATCGAAGACGTCCGCGTAATTTGCTCGCGGAATACAGTCGCAGGCAACGGAATAAAGTTTGGCTGGAGACTCATATTTGGCATGCGAAACGTTTTCATATGATTGAAAAGTGGGGCTACAGAATCGCGAGTTTCGCGAACGATAAATGTTTCAAAGCCAATTACCGTGCTGTTGCAAAGCATTGCTTAATGCAAGATATATCGTATTACACCTGCATTGAAATTAATGGACCCGAGGAGATTCTTAAGGAAACTTTAAAGAGCCATTGCAATCCGTCGCAGCTAACGTTCGCAGCGAAAATCTTTATAACAGGCAGCCGGGAGGGAACTGTAATGTTTTTCAGAAAGAACGGCTACCCCCGATTTCCAATCGGTCATGTACATTTTTTATGGAGACCGGATCAATCCGGTTTGCGAACAATTTGGATTTGGGTTCATCCGTCTTTCCTCGATGAGTTAACAGAAGAAATTACATCTAGCTTCGAATTGAAATCGACCGATGAATCCTGCTTGTATTTCAACGAAAAAAATTGCAGCATGATTATTCATAAGAATACACTCAATCGGTTTCGCTTTTATGGTCCATTAACTTTAAACGTATTGACGAGTGCTCTCCAGTTGCCGAATTTCGATGAAGTAATGCAATTGAACGATAATAAAATGGACTGCGGGGAAGAGAATCGCGAGTCCAATACATTATGGTATACAGAGTATTATAATAATCAAGAAAATATCGAGTCTTTCAAAGTTCAGAAACGGATGTGGCAGCTATTAAAAACACTAGAGTCACCAAGTCAATTACCACCAAATATTGTTCTCGCCTTCACAGTTTTAGATCCAAGGTTTCATATACCGAGTAAAAGAACTAAAGCTCAAGGGGGATCGCAGATTAATTCTATTATTTCAATGCCACCAGCAAATGCGAATTCTAGCCCAATTTGGGAACTAAAAATAAGGCAGAAAGTTAGCGGAACCTGCGTTACAACGAGTGCAATTAATAAAATAAGGAGCCAATGCTTAGTACCTGGTACCAGTAATGATAAATATTTTAACGAAGAAATCATGGGAAAGATACCGGTACTCTTAATTCAGAAGCCTGGTATTGGCAACACAGGTAATCGTTAGGAGTGTATTTATAATTGAAAGTACCAAAGGATAAATAATATTTCATTTTAGGCTTGGGCTCTGGAGTAGACATTGTTCTTCCATCCAATTGGGCAATGCCGTTCTGGCTGGCTTGTATATTTCGTTGCGCAAGAGTTGGTGCACTCAGAGAATCACAATCCATAGCATTTGAGTATGGAAATACGCAGTCGCCGGATATCAATGAGCCAGATACATCAGCTTACTCGAGAGATGCATCGAATACTATGCTAGAGTTAAAGGAGAAATATTTCCGCTATCCTTCGAACAGACGTGTGAATTTCGTTAAACTTGGAATTTCTAGCCCATTTCTTTGTGAATGGAAAATTTTGATGAGAGAGTGGACAGATACGGAAGACTTTTTCGTATTAAGAGATCGCAAATTACTGAAATTCTTGCAAGAGAATGTATCAACTGAAACAACTAATAGAAGAACGTATAAAGAATCGAATAATCGTACAACAGAGCTCACTGTACAGAACGCATTCGAAAGCAGAAATTGTTTAATCAGAGTAAAAATATCCAACATAAATAAGGGACATCCTAGAAGATTCGCAATAATATGTATGCCAACTGATGAAGATGTGACAAAGTTTAAGAGTAATAGAAGCTGGTCGGGTCCTATAGAAAAATTGAATGTTGATCCCAATGAAAGTATTCGGAGAACAACACGGAAAGATCATCTGACTTTCTTGAAACGATTGAAGAGGAAACGAATACGCCATAAAAAATCATTAAGCAATCAGCTGAACGTTTTATTAAGCAAGGGGCTTCAGAATTTTCAATTCGAGGACAAGATCAAGAATTTGCTGCAAATTAGTCGTGAAGCTGTATGCAAGCAATCTGAAAAAATGTCTCAGTTATATCTCCCAGAATGTAGAAAAGTGCGATATTCCTGCGATAGGGAAGTCATGGGATATGTAACAATGGGTAATTTTTCTTTTTCGAAGGCGAATGGCTCTGGTCTCGGATATGTAACTTTAAATTCATTAATCGAATTGATCAGCAAAAGACATACTTTTGTTCTTGTTAGGAATATTCAAACTAGACAATATAGAATTGCTAAATTGGAAGTAGTTACTTAAAGCTTTCGTTCGTAATCTCACTGCGATTGACTGTGCATTTCAAGGTCGCTTCAAGGCAAAATCAGTATCTAATATTTTTCAGTATCTAATATTTCTCGAGATATATCACCGTTCGTGGTGAAACTCGTCACGTTGGATAAAAATAAATATAATTTCTGTAATTGATTATGGTTGTAAAATATTGATAACTATATATTCGCATCTACATACAACGCGCATAAACTATGTTACTTATGTAGTTATGCATGTATACATCCAGTGGAATCACTCCAATGGAATACAACAATCCGTAGCTATCAGCTGTTATCGTCTTCTATCATTACTTTGTACTTTTTAAATACACCGAGTTAGTATATTCAACATGGCACGCGTAGCAGTCGTAAGTACTTAATCTTACCTCCATGTTTGCAATATTTTTGCATAAATAATTTTACATAAAGTTATGCGTATTCATTTAAATAAATCGAATATTTAGGTAACCGGAGGAAATAAAGGTATAGGATTTGCCATTGTAAAGGGACTTTGCAAACAATTCGATGGAATTGTATATTTAACATCTCGCGATGTTACACGTGGAACGAATGCTGTTAAAGAACTTGAAAAACAAGGTTTAACACCAAAGTTTCATCAGCTTGATGTCACCGATGAAAATAGTATTACGACGTTCCGTGATTATTTGCAAAAAACATATGGAAGATTGGATGTACTAGTTAACAATGCTGCTATTGCTTTTAAAGTAATTATTTATTAATAATTACCTTAATTATTATTGTATATTTATTCTTCTTGTTCTCTAACAAACACTATACTTCTATGATTTAATATATAGACGGCTGCTACAGAACCGTTTTCTCTACAAGCCGAAGAAACAATAAGAGTAAATTACTTTGCTTTGAGAAAAGTATGCAGCATACTTTATCCATTATTGAAACCGCATGCGCGTGTAGTACATGTATCAAGTTCCGCTGGTCGTTTATCCCTGATTCCTGGTGAAGCACTAAGGAAGAAATTCTCAGACCCAAATCTCACTGAAGAGGAATTAGATAAAATGATGCAGGAATTTGTCGAGTATGTTGAATTATAAATATTCCCAGAATGCCTTGAAAGTTTGAAGAATTTGTATCGTGAATCTTGTACTTAAATATTAATACTTTCAGTGCTGCAAAGGCAAACACACATTTGGAAAATGGCTGGGCAAACTCTGCTTATAGCACAAGCAAAGTGGGAGTGTGCGCTCTGGCTAGAATTCATCAAAGAATGTTTGATTCGGATTCTAGGCAAGACATTGTGGTAAATTCTGTACATCCTGGTTATGTAGATACCGATATGACTAGCCACAAGGGGCACCTAACGCCTGATCAGGGTGCCGAGGCTCCCCTTTTCTGTGCATTGCTACCAGAGAATACGGATGTAAAGGGCAAATATGTCTGGTTCGACAAGACATTGGTGGAATGGACAGATGCAGTTTAAGGATGCACAATTGATTTTCTTATCTCTTATATATCTTCTTCAGCAAACAGATTATTACAGATAAAGTCTAAAAGAAAAATATACTCATTTCTTTATTCTCTTTATACGCATCATACAAATTAAAGAAAAACTTCTCTGGGCTATTTTCATTGGAGATTGGTCTTAATATATGTAAGTTCACTTTACATACTCTTAATAAAAAATAAAGCAATGATATTTGTACATCTAACAGCACTAGAAATTATCTGGCTTGGACTGCTGCTTCTTTTCGTGCAGCATCTTGCAATAACTGTGTGTCCACTTCGTCCCCTGGCAATTGTACGTAACGTACCACAGATCCTCGTATGAAACAATTTTTTACTGATAACTGAAAGGTATCAGATTTTTGTTTACTATTACGTCCTTCTTTTACATTGGAATTAAAAGATTGGGAAGAATACAAACCATATGAGGATATTTATCCGGGTCAGTTACGCTTATATCTGTTAATTTGATATTTAGGTATTGGTCAACAGAGTGCAAAGTGCCACAAATACTAAACACAAAAATTTCATTAGATATTGTTACGAATTAAAAAATACAGCTTCTATCGATAAACTCACCTGAGATCATTTTTTAATTCTACAACTACATCCTTTCCGATTAAGGACTTAAAGAATGAATAGAACAACTGCAAACGAGAAAAAAGAATATTAGAACGAAGGTTCACACGCCAAATTGAAGATTGCTTGAAACTTACCATTTTTCTATGAATAAACAATTATCGGTCTGTTTTCTATCTATCGTACTATCGAATAAACATAATGAAAACACAGCTATTTAAGCTATAGGTTATATTCACTCTGTTTGCCGGCAGAAAACTGCTTTGTTGATAATTTTTTGGATCTGCCCACCGCACACGTTGATCATAGGACTTTGATATTTCTTTTGATCAGTGATACATATATAAAAATACTTTGTGTGCTTTGCAATTTTTAGATAAACAACAACAATGACGACGAAGTTTGATAATTCCAAGCTAAATATATATAGATATAAAAAATTTCGACTGTATCTTATACTTCATTCGCTCGCGTTGCTTATAACGATTGGTGATCTCTGTCAATGCGTAAACGCAACCAATCGTTCGTTCGTATAACAGTCCTGGGAGTTTCATCAATAAAGTTTTGTTGAAATGTTTTAGCACGCGTGGAAATTCGTGCTTGACCGTACGATTGAAACTTGCGTTTGATTATAGTTTCCTTCCGGGCGATTTAAATCTGTTACCTGTATCAATAAGATAATCGTCTCACGGTTGGTAACAGGAGGGGCGTTGACATTTTAATCAAAAAGGCAAAACGGGAAGATGGGTCTGTGACATTAATTCGCCACTCGGTCGGATTTGTTGTTGCGGTTGATTTTTTTTTTGTTTAATGAATTAAACTGGAAAGATGTCGATTAATACGACAAAAAATAAGGACGCTTTGGTGGCTGCCTGGCACAGCGTAGTGGACGATAAATCGTCCACTAATTGGTACGCTTACAACTATTTTATATTGCACGCATCCTCCCGGCTACGCGTTTGCACGATGTTTATAAAACTCGTAAATGTTCAATTAAAATCCTCAGAGGCGTCGAAACAAATTGCTTTCACGCACTTAGCTATTCGACTTTTTAACTTTATTGATCGATATAAATAGCGCAAGGTCTATATTTAGTATTTATATTAAAGACGGACTTATTTAATAATATTATGCGTACGAAGAAATTTGAACAGAAAATGCAAAGGAAATTTTTTCTTACGCCTCTTTCATGAATGTTAATTGGGCTAAAAAATAATATCTGAATGTAGAATATATTTTCATCGAAATGTTTCTACTTTTAGGGCCGTATTTGGATACGAAGGACAAACTAATAACTTAAAAGTAATTGCCACCGGGGCTGGCGGTTTGGAGGAAATGATTGATCGTTTAGATAGCAGTCTTATAATGTACGCCTTTTGTCGAGTAATAGACACAAAGACAAGCTTGCCAAAATGTCTCTTAATAAATTGGGTAAGAATCAATAGATGGATAGTTAATGATTTTATATAATGCGTTCATAAAATGGATTATATATTAGCAAGGAGAGGGTGCACCGATCGTTAGAAAGGGCACCTGCGCAAACCATATTAGAGATGTAGAAAAATTATTGAAAGGTGCTCATATAACAATTACCGCACGCTCAGAGGACGATGTTGAAGTGGACTCCATTATGGAAAAACTTGCTAGAGCAACTGCATCGGCATATAAATTTAATGAACCACGTGGTGAAAATGAAGGTAACACAGGCCCAGTGGGAACCACGTATCGCAGGTATTATATATCTTTGAAATTTTAATCATAAGGATATTGGAATTGTTCATTTAAAAGGCACACATATTGTAGAGTAATTCCTGAGCAAGAAATAAATGCAAGCGAACGCGATCAATTCTGGCAGAAGGAAGAGATGGAAGAGAAGAAGAGACTGGAGCAAGAGCGCATGAAGTGGGAGAAAGAACGACAACGTGTTGAAGAAGAAATTAGAAACAGAGAGGAGAAGGAAACGTTGCTCAGAGAACAACAAGTAAACGTTTTGTTGCAATGTTACAGTTAACGTTTAACGGCAAGCATCTTATTATGCGAATTTCAATGTTCCTTTAGGTGACTGCTAAGGAGAATTCGATTGCGCGGCAGAAACTGGCGGAGCAGCGTGCCGAGGAGGCAAACAATTTGCGCAATCAATTGGCTGCAAGTCAGCATTACAACAACGAGGTCGACGATGATCACAAGTCACGAAGCGAAGAATTGCGGCGGCAAAGAAGCAAAGAAACGCAACAGTTAATTGCTCAAAGGACGATAAATGCGAGAGCCGTTTTTGAGCAGAATTCGGCAGCTGGACAGATGAAGTCTTCGTCGGTACAGCAACAATATGTACCGAAAAATAGTCATATCGAGGCAGCTAAGAAAGCACTGGAGGAGAATCAACAGACGGAGATACCTTGTACTGAAACGGAAGAGGAGGTGAAGGCAGAAGAGAACGAAGCGCATAACTTGAATGCTGTGACTAATGCTGTTTCAAATATATCATTAACTCCGACCCAGGTTGAAGAGACGAAGACGGTAGAACCGGAAGTGGAACCCGAGCAGCCAGCAGCGGCTAAGGAAACGATTACTGAAAACGAGTTGTATAGTCAAATGGACGGCCAGTACTTATACTTTGATCCGAACAACGAAGGCATGAAAGCGAGAGCCTTGTACGACTATCAGGCAGCTGACGATACGGAAATTACTTTTGATCCTGGAGATATTATTACGCACATAGATGCAATTGACGAAGGATGGTGGCAAGGTCTCGGTCCTGATGGTACTTACGGACTTTTCCCTGCTAATTATGTTGAAGTTATCGACTACAACGCAACATGATAAGAGATAGAGCTGTGCAATAGAAGTCCTGTTTTTTCCCCAAGTAAAACGATATCATACTTGCTCTTATGCATATAAAAGGTGATATTCAGTATGTTAATGGTTTTTACCACTGTACATTTTCTTTTTAATAACAACCCACGAAAAAGTAATACGTATTTAAAATAAAAGGATGATTTATGGTTTTAAGTATTAGGTGCACATTAAATAACGATGGAATTTAATACTTCTGATAATAATCACGTGAAAGATGAATATTGTTAATATTTTAGCGGATAAGATTAAACAAAATTTAATAGTCTTACAATGCCACTTCATATACAAATGGCGAAGTACGTCTTCCCATGTTCAACGTCACAAACTAAAATAAATTAGCGGTAAACAAATATATCTTTTTATAACATTCTACGTCGAAAATCTGTACGCTCATAGGAATAGCGTATTTCATAATTCAGCGAATACCCTTTAAATACATTTACAATGTGTAATAGCAACAACCTATTTAGGAATACGTTTAATTCTTTAACAATAAATTAAATTTGTTACAGTATATACGATTGCTGTGTTTGAACCCACGAGGTCCTCCAATTTTACATTTAAAGAATGATCAAAAAGATTTTTATAGACAACTTTATTTTATACAGAGGTGCTGGAATCATTTAATTAAGGGCCAATATAAAATCGATCGCATTAAACTGCTATTTGCATAAAACTAACTTAACTTCTATGTTTATCTTATTATATGATATAGAAATTTTTACAGACGGCCGTACTTACTAAATTCAAATAGAATTAGGATATCGATCTTACATAAGTAGAATAAACGGAATCACCTTCGATAGTTTTGATTCTGTGTACCACTACCACCACCTCCAGCATGACTCAAAAATGCTAAATGCCCTTTTGGACACTTGTTGGCGTAATGGCCTTTAGTACCACATTTGTAGCAGGTCACTTCTTCGAGAGGTTTCTGTGGCCCTCTCGGGGGTGGTCCATTGTGCATGTTCATGTGATGTGTGGAGTGAGAATTACCTTCTATTTCTTGTCTAACTTGAGCCTCGCGCACATCGGGTGGCATTTTATTACAATAAATAGCTTTATGTCCGCCCTCTCCACAAAAGTGGCAAGTGATCATTACTTTCTTTCCTTCTTTAGGTTGCATATCTTGCACTGCTGGTAATTCGAACCTTGGGCTACAGAGCATTAAAAAATCATTAAATAATATGCTTAAATTGCTTGTAGACGTAGTTGAAGCATTTAAAATAGTAGCATGAGTAGTCACTCAATACACAAGTAGTACTCACTGCATGAATTTACAATTTGGTCCATCTGGACAAAATCCAGCTAAGTATGCCATACATAGAACACGCCGTACGTGCCGATGTCTGCACAATGGTCCATGCCTACAGAACCCACGATCGTACCAAGGGCAATCTCTCACTTTTGTTTCTGGGTCGATGTGTAGGAATGGACATTCCTTATTGTGACAAGCATCTAGTAATTTATAATTGATTTTAGCATGCCTATACTGGATAAGCTTAGTAATACTACATAGAAGGAAACTATTAAAACGAAAAGGATGTTTAAACATTATCATATATTAAATAATATACTTACTAAACCTAGAATAAAAATAACATTCTGGCATTTTTGTCATATCGTATTCGTGTAAAAATTCGCATTGATCTCCCTTCTTGCAAAGACCTCGCAACCAATGTTTACATACGATCGTACGGTCTCCTCTAACATGTCTAAACGGACAGGAGGCTCCTTTAACGCATGTGCCCCTTGGGTAAAATTGACAGACGGCAGCGGTGGATTCTACGAGTGACAATGTAAATTGCAATGAGGTAAACGTAATAGGTGGTAAGCGAGTAATGTAAATGTAAGCTAACAAGATTACTATCCCATCGAGGATTTCGAATATGAAGGAATACTTTTTATTCAACAAATACATTGTTGCCACCTTCATTATTTTACAATTTAATTCGCTAAATTAACGTTACATCCTTCCTATAACATAACCTATAACGCATAACTGAATATACAAAAATGTACGACATACTGTCCATTCCAGTAAAAGGTAAGGGAAGTGCTCCATACTGCTCGTCCAGAGCAATTTCGATATCGAAACGCATATTATCCACATTCGCCACTATGCACTCCATTATTGTTCGAAATTTGGTTCTACAATCACAGTTTTATGCCTCTTTACTTCATTCGATGCTAAACTAAACCCCCTAAGATATTCAACACTCGCTATTAAATACTGATGAACATTTTGAGCGCTACTTCTATTAGTTCATCATTGAAAAATCTTCCTAATTTGCACTGTTTACAGATCTAAAAAAACTGTGAAAATTCCGATTTTCTGCGCACGGCATCATTATGCACGTGCGTTATAATAGTTCGCGATTTAGCCTCCAGTGGACGGTGTTCTCCCGCCATTGATACGGCCGAAACTTTAATATTAACATTTCCTCACTAATCGTATATGCAACATGTTTGCTCAGACCCCAGGATTTAATTCGAGACATCATTTATTAAAATATCCTGCTAAGGGATCAAGGAAATTGCATTAAAAAATTAGGATCTCGTGAATTGGGGCTCACCCCTATTTAATACGGCCCTTAAAATTTCTGCAACGCGACACTATAACCACGTCGCGGTCAAACATCGAATTAAATTTTCTCTTCTAGTCAATATTAGGGTTATAGAAAAATACATTTTTCTTTGCTGTATGACAGGGTTTTTCAATAAATCAGGGCTCAAATTAAAGCTAAAGATTCAAGCTATAAATTACTCCAATTCCATGGCAATTGTTGCTCTGGTTTCTTTATTAAAAATAATTAACTGGCAAAGAACGCTGTTAATGATTATTCGTAAAATAGAACTGGAAATTATTTAACTCCTGCATCATATGGTTCGCTTGACTGTAGGCTTTAATTTCACACCTGATTTATTAAAAAATACTGCAAACAATTCGAGAAAACAGCATTAAAATGACGAGCTGTCACTCATACAATTTTAAACGGTCATTGTGCTGCCACCTGCGAGAGGGTGCTTGAAACGTATAGGGGTTAGGGGCGCGAGTAGTTTCAAGCACTTTTTGACAGATGGCAGCAGAATGTCCGTTAAAAATAAATGAATGACCGTTCGATATTTTACTGCCGTTTCCCTAAGTTCTATGCTGCAGTAATTCGTAGCTTAGATTTTTCGCTTTAATTTGCGCCCTGTTCCATTGAAAAATATTGCCTTGGTGCGGAGAAAAATGTATTTCTCTGAACCGCTGCTATTGACTGCAAGACAAAGTTTAGTTCGATGCTCGACCGCGACGTGGTTATAGTGTCGCGTTGCAGAAAATTTAAGGGTCGTATTGCATAGGGGTGGACCCCAATCGACGGGACCCTAATTTTCCGATGCAATTTCCTTGATCCCCCGGTCGAATCTTTTAAATAAATACAGTCTAAAATGAAAGCCTAGGTTTTAGAGAACTTTGGCGGACTAAGTTAGCAAAATTTTACAATGAAAAAATTTGCGTACGGAGAATAGTAATTAATTCTTTTACGTTAAGTAAATCTAATTTCTTTGCAGCATCAAAATTGACGCGAGCAATTGCGCTCGGAGAATGTTCGCCTACGCGTACTCCTTCTACCGTTATCGAAAGATTGTGGGGGTGAGCTGCTAGTATGTCATAGACCACCCCCGGAACGAGGGCGAAAAGGAATCGGCGGCCGCTCCGGCAGAGTGGCTCCGTACCGGAAGTGGTGCAAGAGATAATCCTCCGTGATGCATATTAAAGTGGACGCTGAAGATTTACAGGGCGATGCGTCGGCATGAGATGCGAAAAGAAAAATTGAAAATAACGGAGCCTCGAGTCCCCAGTTCCGTAAGTGGAAAAACTTCGTTGCGCTCAACATATTACATCTAATACATCGCGTCGTTCCTACGTAATTTCGGTACCATGTACAGTCATTGCGCTAAAGAGCTGTTGGGACAACGGAGCTCGAGAGAAGCGTCATTGTACAGAGAAAATTCAAAAGGGGGGGCAATACATGTTCTATTTTCGCAACGGCCCGCCCGTTCCCGTCTCGGAGAACGGAAGTTCCTGTTGTATAGAAGCTGGCCGAAATTATTAGCAAAATGGAGTGACTTCGGGTAACTCGATATCGAGGGTAGTCTTAACAGAGTCAAGACACCTCCGGAACTCCGCGTTTACTTTGAGTTCACGAAAGCGACGGGGCGGGAGAAGGGTATAGAGTGTGGGCCACTCGCTTCCAACCGTTTAAAATCACGTCTGGCAACATCATCGACCGAAGGAGGCGCGTCCGACCGTACCGCCGACTCGCACTACTTAACGCGTGCCTTGCGGCAAAGCCACAGACTCGGCTTAAAAAAGGACTTTTCCTGTTTCATAATCGAGCAACGATTATCGCGGAGGTACGGCCGGAGGGAATCGTTGCGATTTAATCCCAGAGACTGCCGGAAGTCGCGCGAGTCCACGGAATAATAAAATTATCGCCAGAACGGATTAAACGCGAATCCCACGCGCCGTGATGCGTACAGCCGCTATACGCACGGTAGCCAAGCGATTCTCTGCTGAAACGAATGAAGCCGAACAAGCCGAGATACATTCACATATTTCTGCGGCGCGGAACGACAAATGAATTTCAGTTGAATTCGCGTACAGTGGGAATCGCTCTCTCGCATTTCCAACATCTGCGCCTCGTATTTAGCTCGCTCCTCTTCGTATCCCCGGCGCGTTTCCACATACGTTGCCGACCGGAGCGGTCCCATTCGGAGCGTCGCGGCAGGGTGACGGCCTCTTTATTGCGCCACTTGTCTGCCAACAAATTTATCCTCGAGATGAATCGTGCGTCGAAACGTTCAAAGTGCTTCGCGATACTCGCTACAATGCGGGCGGGATAACGCGGCTGCGAGTGCCGAGGACGCGAAGCTTTCTTTCACGCGATTATAATGAGGAAACCGTTCCGCTAGCGGGAATTCAATTACGCCCGACCTGAATGCACCTGCACACGCTTGCTCGCATTATAATCAGCTTTACGATGTCCCACATTCCCCGATGCCGCTAGGATCCCTCTTTCCCGAATTTCACGTTTTACGTCTCCCATAGAAATTGTGTCATTGAACTTTTGGGAATATCGCTTCGGGTACGTTGGATAAAAATCTTTCGACCATTCTCATGACGACTATTCTACTCAATTTCGTCGGCGGCGTAATCAAGTCGAGCGTGCGTTACTTTGTTACAAAACGATGTTACCCTGTTTCTTTCTGCTGCTGGTTCGACGAAGCGCGCGCGCACTTTTGTGGATTATCGCGGGCATCGGTCGCTGTTGGAGAACTCTGGCCGACGTTTCCATTGAAACACGCGTCGCGTTTACCGAGCCGTGAATAAAAATTCGTTCCGCGAGCTTTCGTCCGATTTATTGATACGAGCGGACACCGGGCCAGAGATTCGGAATTTCGCGGGTCGTGCTAGCAGGAAGGAGCCGCTTGAGTTATAGCGTTATAACGGGTGCAGTTTGGAGGAAGAAAAGTGTCGGCCGAAGGTGGCGAACGAAAAAGTCCGGCTCGATTAAGCAGCGCGGGGCACGGTATTCGCGAATGGTAATGCCGGCAATTAAGCGTGCGAAATGCGCTCGTTAACGTTGGTATCGGCACGAAACACGCGTCCACCGCGCTGTTCCTGTAAGCTGATTACACGAAATGTACGCGCGCTGCACCGGCTGAACGCGCCTCGCCGTTCTTCTGAACAATATTAGTCATTGCAGTGCGATCGCGTGACATTCGAATCCATTCTCTTATCTTTACGCGAAATACCAGGAGATGATTGTGAAGAATTCTGCTTCGTAGGAAAGGGGGTTGTGCAACGTTAATATTCCAGAAGCGTAGTATCTTTACCCCTTTCGTTACACCTGTGTGCAGAATTGATTTCTCATTGTAATTCTTCTCAATCGTGCGACGTTTCGAATGTTTAAAGTCCTCCGCCTTTTAACGGTCCGTTTGTTAGGCCTGCGCGAGATCCCGAAGTGCTCGGGAATCCGGAACTGCCGGTCGGGTTGGGACAAATCGGGCGAGATCCGTCGGGATACCGAAAGAGTTCGACAGCCCGAAACGTTTCGAGATGGTTTGCAGCCGGCTGAGAAATCTTCTCGTCCCGATCGCGGCTCGATCGCGAAACGTTTCCGGTGCCCGAACCCTTTCGGGATCTCGAAGTGTATCGGGATCGCGTTAGCGCACGGTTACGTGTAAATGAACCTCAAATCACCGGCGAGCGGCGAATTGTAGTGCACGTGTGCAAGGTGCAACATCGGGAGTCCGGTGTACATCGCATTTACGACGATGCATCGCGTTACGCTCCCATCGTAACGTTGCGTAACGCGCTAATAGCGATCATGGGAACTCGTGAAAGCTCCGATTCGACGAGTATCATATGTTCGTAGCGTCGATTCCCCTCCGCGGAATTGTCATTCTGATCGCGCGATGCGTCGCGATTCGACGTGAGTACGTATTGAAGATCGGTACCAAAAAAGAAGAACGCGATTACCGTTGTACACCCTCGGCGAAACAGTTCTCTCCGCATCGTTCCGACGCGCGTTCCCAACATCGGTCGTGCACGAAGTCCCGCTCTTCGAGTTGCTCTAGTTACACGGGACAGAAGCCGGAGACGCGAAACGAGTTTCTGTCGCAAGTGCCGTCGCCGAGAGCTCGGTAAACACCGAACACGCCGCAGGCGTATTGCGCTCTCGTACGTTCACCGCCCGCGGGCTGAACCGCGGAATTCTGACTTTCGGCTACGAGCATTCGACGGAAATTCGCCGGGGCTACGCTAATTTCGCATGTTATGCGGTGGATATGAGAATCGCCGTCGCGCACGATTGCGAAAGATCATCCTGTCCGTTTCGTCGACGGATTCAACGCGGTCCACGCGATCGATCGCTTTCCGTCGCTTGTTCCGAGTTGTACTTGGAACATATTAATCGGACACCTCGTTACGAGCGCTCGTTTTCTGCGTACCCTTGTCACTCATCAGGACCTCGTGTTTCCTCCCTAGAAAATACCTGCCGTCTTCGCCTACAACTCAATCGCCGTGCGAATCTCCTTCGAAAACGGATCAATCGCACGCGATCAGCCGTCGGTCTGTCTTCGCGCGAACGATTCGTGGTAAAGCGACGGGGAAAGAAGAATTCCGAACGGTCCTCTATAGTCAGCTCAACAGCATCGGCGACAAAGGGAGATGTCATTTTTGTTTCATACGCTCGCTCGACGGGCCGGAATTCTCAAGCGATCCAACGAGGGGTGGCCACGGGAGGATCCCAGGTTTGCCGGCACGTACCACTTAAGAAGGGATACATTTCGCGAGCGCGGTCTCCGGCGCCGCGAATCCAGAGAAAAAGACGCCCAGGAGGGAGTGGATTTTCGCGGAGCGAGGCCGGCTTAAAATCCGTGGCACGTGCGACCCTTCCAGGTCCTTGGGATCCGCTCCCGTATGTACAGACAGCCGAGATAGAATCGATCCCACGACGGGGACCACGTACGGGTTCCTCGTTAACGACGTACGAAATCGCCGATCAAAGTGGAACCGTTCGGCCGGGACTCTCTGCTCCAAGCCGCGGATCCTCGCGAATCATTCGCCTTCCCTTCCTCGGCGAATAACGCGATCGCTGTCACCGAGTGGTTTCGGCATGGATTGTATTCATGAAATTAGACTAGGGAAGATTCATTTGCGGTGCGATTAAATCGTGCGATATCTGTGACCGGTGGCTTAAACGAGGCTTCGTGGAATGTTCAGCTGATTCTTTAATATCGACGTGCACGTTGGGTAACTTTATCTTCGCTGGAGATTACCGTGTCGATCCTAATCTTGCGGTCGCCGTGAAGAAGGCTCGTGCACGAATGGATCCGTGAGGAATTTTTCGTCGGGTCGCTCGGTATTTCTCGCACGTACGAATGGTCGTCGGCGGTGTCTGATATCGCGTGTGGTCGGACAAATCGTGGCTAACGCAAAAGAGATTTGCTCGGTGCGCATCGTGAGCCGGACAAGACGTAACGGCGTTACGCCAGGTATGAATACATCACGTGTTACCATTGCGCGTTTACTTTCGCGTTACAGTTTGATCGTAGACGAATCGATTGTAGGGAAACGGTAATATTCTTCTGCGCTCGAGAATCCTTTCGTCCTCGCCGCATTGAAACTTTATCATTGGGATAGGAGACGGGAAGTTTTCGCAATTCCATGGAGAACGAACGTGCACGCGATGACGTGATTCACAATTGGGGATGTAGCCGGGAAGCTGTTCGCGAGCGACATTCCAAAGTTTTCACCGGGACAGAGAAGTTTTTCAAATATATTCCTCCCTCATGCTCGACGTTCTATTCTCGTGATTCTCGCCTCCCGAAACTGGAAAGTGCGGTCAAAAAATGATTCGGATTGTAATATCGTAGAGTGATTATTACTCGTCACCTTCGCGCTTGTATGTTAAATTACTCGCATCCTGAATTGGAAAGGCAATTTCACCACTCTACAGTCCAAGGAAGTTTTCCTCTTCGGTGATACCATGGATGCATATTAAATTATCCACCCCTCAGTATTCTACAGAATTAATCCCACGTCACGAGATTTTTCGTGTTATTAATGACGAGAGGCGGGCGGAGTGTTTAATTAATTACGGCGAAGGAAGAGCTCTCCTTGTATAATAAGCAAACGAAATGAACCTTTTTCTCCCAGCTTGCGTTGATTGATGACCAACAGGAAGAAGATAGCCCGGGCCCGGTGTACCGGAGAACGGCGAGGTACAACGCGTTTTCACCGAAAGCGTTAGCGATTAGCCGGGGTTTTAATTGCGGTCGATTCGTCGACAAGTCGGAAACTGTCCGCATCTCCGTCGGGCTCGGAGGAAACGAGCGATTAGAATTCGTTACCCGAGCTCTCGAACGGACGCCTCTTCCAGGAGGAGCCGACGGGACAGAAGTGACAACGAAGGAAGCAATAATAAAGAAACATTTTATTAGCAATCGGTCCCCGAACGTCGGGACAGACGGAGAGAATACGATTCACCTGAGGTTATGACGGGTTGACCTCGTACACTCGGCTCTTCCCCGACACCGGTACGAAATTGCACACGGAGGGGATGATCCTCGGGTTGGCGGGTGGTTTCAGGCCGGGCTTTCGATTGTTTTCCGATACCGTGACCGACCGACATGGAATATTGGACCTCCAGGCGGAGGAGGGAAAAAGAAATAACAATCGTCCAATTAACGTTAGCAGCGGTAGCTTTGCTTCGGCGCTCGTGCCCAACGCGTTTAACAATCGACCCTTCCAAGATCGGCGGGGAAACCGCTTGCGCTTCCTAATAATTATCGCTCCCGTACCGTTCAAACCTTAACAGAATTTTCCTGTCGACCCCGTTGGCCGTCCGACGAGGTGCTCGGAATCACGACCTTTACCCTCTTCTTCCTCGCGCTCGACGCTTAGAGGGGACGAAGATCAGTGTTCGTTTTTATTAAATTCGTCCATAAATTGCTTGGGTGGTTTGGTTGTATTTTAATATCGTCCCGCCGATATGAAATCCAGAAACGATTCTCTCATGGTAAAGGTCCAGGTTTCGGAATAAAAATTTTCTCCGGGCGATCGTTACAGGGGGATAGGCGTGATATATGCCGGACGGATATCCTTGCAAGTCTGTAGACATCGTAATTTCCGGGGCTCAGGAAAGAGTCGGTCCTGTAATAACACGACCTCGCCCCGTCGCTATCCACCAGAAACCTTCTCGCCCGCTTTTATCTGGCTCGATTTTCCGCAGACGCGACGTTCGCGGTACGCCTCGCGACACATTTCACGATAATGGATTATAATTAATACACTCGGCTCTTTTATTTTCGAACGATTCTAGTTCTCTGCAGTGCTGAATTGCCTCGCAGTCCACTGTGCGGCTGTTAACATACATTATTTTCAGCGTTTTCTTGTTTCTACTCCATTGCCTCCTTCATTGCTTAAGTGCTGTGTTCATTAGCCCGAGAGAATAGCGCGGAATGAGAGATTGAATTGGAAATCGCGTTGCTTCTAATGGCCAAAGACATCAGTTCTCATGGACATCATAGTATTAACATACTCATGCTTCACCTACGTCTTAATGATACTTTCATTGCCTCCCCTTTGAATTAATTTATGATTTTATTCCGCAGCTATCCCCGATTATGCTCGCGTAGTCGAGTGAATGGCACAGCAGCATCGAATTGCTGAATATCGAAAGAACGACGGTGGATGAAACGGGTCTAACTGACTCAATCGTTTCTGGCAAATGATGGCCACCTGTTGCACAAAAATGTGCGTACATTGTGCATTCGCATCGCTCCTTTGTCTCGGCTGCTTCATTCCCCTTTCCTACCGTTTATTAAAAAGAAAAGTTATCTCTCCTTTGTTGCTTTCGCTTAAAATAAATTAATTATCCTACATCGTAGCAATTAAATCTACGGCAGTTCGGCAAGATTAAGGTCCTAATTGTTAGTTAAGTTAATTACAGGGGGAAAAAATAAAAATAAACCGCTATCACTCATTCTCTCTTGTCTTCATTCCTTCCCGAAGGATCCCTAAAGGAATATTGATACATCCCCAATTTAGAAGTAGTCGAAAGATCGATGAAAATTCATTTGCCGCGAGGGTTCCTTAAGCTGTCCCTCGGAGCGATACGATCATCCGCGATTTTTCACGCTTTCCTTGCGCAGGGTGGCAAGAGGGGTATCGCGTATCGTTTCGAATAAGCTTTCCATCTCGTTGGCAATTCCTTCTGTCGCGAACGCAAATTTCGAACAGGAGAGAAACGCGTTCCGTACAGAATCGGACGGCCGCGATACAGTGAAACGACGACTTGTATTGCGTGGTTCTCCCGATGCACGAACGTATCGACCCCGAACGCGAGACACGGAAATTTATAATTCCACGGGGAGATACCATGCATTCGGTTCCTGTGACGTTTATTAAATCCTTTATCGAGAGAGGGAGAGAGAGAGAGAGAGAGAGCTATCTCCGACCCGCGAGGATATTCCAGTAGGTGTTATTTAATACGTCTGTGAAATGTATCGGGCTCGAGGAAAATCTTACACTAGCTGAAGTTTTCACGGCCCTTTTGGAAAAGTCTTATTCCAAATGTTTCCTGCAGCAATATTTAATCGAAATTACAAGCACACATCGGACTGTACAAAATGTCACGTGCGCAATAGCGAACTAATGAATCGATGAACGAAACGGGAACTCATTAAGCGATCGCCGTACCAAAATGCATACGCTTAATTAACTAACTTAATGGATCGACGTGAAATTATCATCCTCGTCGGACCGCGTGCAGACGGGAGCGGCCGGTGTTCTTGTTTATCGATCAGGCGTGTCGCTGACACGGTGCCTTTAAATTATTGCTCGCCGATAATTTTACCGCCTTCCCGAACTTTCGCCCGTCTCCCCAATTTTTATCGACTCTGTCTTTGACGTCCCGGCACCGCGCGTCCCGGATTATTTCAAAGGCCGATCCTTCCCACGGCGAGCTAGCCGAATCGATAGGCGGTGGGCCGGGGATCGAGAATTTTTTCGAATCGTCCGGAAAACTTATCGTCCGGAAGGTAAGAGGCGTTCCACGGGCCGCGGGATAATTATGCGAGAATCGCGTAAAAGTAGGTCGAGTCTGATCGTCTAATTGCTCGCGTCGCAGAACCTGATTCATCCTCGAACGCAGCGAAATTCAACAAGCTTTCATGCCTCAAGTAGATTAGACGCTGGCCCAAGTTTCAACATAATTTGCCCCCATTAATTTATCGCGTGAGACGCGCCGCTGTATATTAAACGTCAACCTCGTTGAAATTCCCCTCGCTTATTACCACGGGACCAGAATCCGGGGAAACGGATTGATAATAAATTCGGTTGCCGGTCGATTGCGAAGTCTACTTTGTCCTTCTTAATTCGACGATTGTTTTTTCAGGAGACGAGAAGTAAGACGCGATGAGGAATAAAATAAAAGAGCTCGGATAGATTATTAAAAGATTTGAAATAAAATAAGCGGGCTTTAAGATAGATCAAAGTGGCCAGCTCCAAATATTTTTATCCGCGACCCGACGTTCCATTTTCGACAGGTTTCTTCAATTTATCGCTGTGCCAAGCGCAAAAAAGCATCGGCGGAGTTATCTCTGCTGCTGGAAGCAGAGCTTGGCTGGGTCTATACGTAACGGTTCTGATACGATCCTGCGAGAAGAATCTTCCGGCGTTTCTTTTCCCCGTGATCGAATCCAGCCGAAGGATCCTCTCCAGCTTTGCAGTTCGATTCTCGCCTCGATGAATTTTCCTCGCGAGCGTATTATCATCGTTTCTGGAAGATTGATCTCTTAATTTCACGGTGAGAACCGTCCACTCCGTCTCGGCGTGGATTCCTTTCGCCGATAACCGTGGAGTCTAGCTCTGACGCATTGTCTTCGGGGAAGAAGTTACTGTTCGGAAAAATGCACGGAGATATATCTTATAAATAGAAAAACATAAATGAAGAAATAGGTAAATGTTTTCCAGCAGTATTGTAAACTGTGAAACAATTTATCCAGTGAATCCAAAGAAGTGTAACAGAATGGATCTATATGTATGTACCGTTTCAGTTGATTTTCCACCACGCTTCCAAGCTCTTTTCCTATCCATACATCTCTCCCCTATAATCCTGTTAATGTTCTCCCTTTGTTTTTTACGGAAGCTGCCGGCTTCGGATGCGCATCGGCCGGCTCGATCGTCGAGTGGATTCAATCAGCTAAACCGTTCAATCGATTCATCCGATTTCTTTTTCAAACGTCCAAGCTCCACTACTATATTTCATCGACTCTTTATTGTTGCAGCTTTCAGACTAGCATCTTCGTTTCAAAAAGAAGCTCGCAGCGCTTGATCCCAAATATTCCCTTCCGCCCAACAGAACCTGATCCGTTCTCCGCGTAAAACAGCTTTCGATTCATACGACTGACTCATCCCGAGGCGATTCGTTCCGGCGAGCACGAATTCTTCGTTGTGTTCGATAGCGGTGTTTGCATTTATCGCTACCGATTGCACGCCCCTCTGCGCAATAAACATGTTTTATCCGTCCCTTTTCCCTTGGACCCCCTTTCGACGCTTCCGCCACTGTTTCCCTCCTTCTCTATAATTCTGTCCCTGGTTCGCCTCTCTATCGGGCTAAACGGGCAGAACGCGGAGCCAGGGCGCCGTCCAGTCTAGCCGAATAAAACTTCGCCGTCGTCGTCTGGTCTCGAGTGATTCCTGAATCACGCGCATCCACCATGGGCAGAACAATGGGGAATATCGCGAAGTGTTCCTTCCCGGAGAATGTTCCCAAAACTAGAATGCTTCTTGTATTAAAATCTTTTATCCGGTTGCTCGTTCTTAATAGCTTAATACGCCTGCAAAGAAATTTTGTCCGCGTAATCTTCGAGCGATCAGAAGTGTCTCCGGTGTTAAAATTTGTCTGTCTCTGTGCGACGTTCGTTCCTCCTCGCCCCCGTAAATGATATCCAGACGGGGATTGCTCATCGCGTTCCCTTTATCCTCTCGTTTCGTGCCGCTCTCCCGGCTCGTTTATCCGAACATTTCGTCCTCGACTTTCCATCCTTCTCTTCGCTCCGTATAAGGACACTTATCTTCCCAGGCCACGGAGGATTTCTGAAAATTCACATGTCAGCATCTCGGCGCGGTGGCTGAGCTTTTAATTTTGTACCGTAGCGTAGTCGAGTCAACTATTAATAAAGTATCTGCCGAGAGAAAAGACGATCGCAGAGGCAAGGGGAAGTTCACGGAAACCTTTCCCCGGAGACTGTGATTTACCTCGGACACGATAATCTTATCGACGTGCCGTTTTATCACCAACGGAGCCCGATGAAAAGCGCTTCCGAATCACGGCCGATTGATTTCGCTAAGCCCTTCGTTAGGAATACGTCATCGTCTGTGTAAAAACGGATCCCGCGATCGAGAGAAGACTCTTTGAA
This sequence comes from Holcopasites calliopsidis, assembly GCA_023838395.1. Taxonomy (NCBI): domain Eukaryota; kingdom Metazoa; phylum Arthropoda; class Insecta; order Hymenoptera; family Apidae; genus Holcopasites; species Holcopasites calliopsidis. The sequence continues at coordinate 2,654,362 of JALHAQ010000011.1, forward strand.
CTCTGGAAAGCATATGTACCACTGAACATCACGTGCGGCATCGAAGAGAGAAATGCGAATAGAAGAATGCATGTTAATTTTTAAGATAAAGTTTCTCTGAAATCTTGCCCTGCACAACAATAAATGGAAGCGAGATCATTGGAAGCGAGACTAGCCCCGTTCGGGGTCCGTGGAATCGCCACGGTGTCACTGTCTCCGCGGTCAGATAAAGGCGAGGGATGAAAACGAAGGAAAATCGAAAGGAGGAACGAGGAGGGTGCGAGGCAAAGCTTGGCAGGGGCGCAAACTCGTTTTGAGGGGTGAGAGAGAGAGAGAGAGAGCTCGGGCCGGCGAAGCGACCAAGAGGGGTGGCGAAGATGTTGGGGGTTTGGAACGGCGCTCGGATGTGTCGCGGTGGGGATGAGTCTGGACTGGCTTTTCGCGAGCGTGAAACTCAGTAGTACGCTACCACCCACGCACATAGTACGCACGTTCGTTCCACGTGTGCCCCGAGGACGAGCGATTCTCGATAATCACGCGAGCTGCGGGGGTGTTCGGCGCGCGTACGAGATCCTCCCGGTGCCGGGGCGACCGATTCGGACACCGTCCGGAACGATTGAAAGGGCGAGAGTTGAAAGCCGAAGGGTTTATCGACCGCTTGGACAGAGATCGGCAAGAATATAGGTCAACAGAGCCAAGGTACCGTTCGGATCATTTGAATGATCCACCGCAGCGAAGATCGGGAGAACAAGAGCGAGATCGAGCGTTCGTGCACCATCTCGTCGGAGACACATTGGATGCTGCGAACGTGCAGAGAGGAACACGCCTGGTATCCGGAGGATCTTGAGCGAACCGCGAGACAGTAGAATGCGAGAGCCGCGTGATCGATGAGGATCAAGCCTGCGCACGGCCGGGGGAATGGATCGAGATGCTGCACGGTTATCCCACGGCGGGCCTTCCGCGGCAGAAATCTAAAATGAAAATACGCTCGGCGGGACGAGAAGCTTCTCCGTGCGCGCTGCGGACTGTCCTCGCGGTGAATCCCGATCGTTGCCACCTTTGAGCGTCCGGAGGATCGAGAATCGACCACCGCCTTCGAACTACGCGTGTAAGTTCCTTTTTCCTGTTCTCTCTCTTCGGACATTGCCAAGATACTTATTACACACGTGTGTATCCCGCGTCGTTTCTGATATTTTAATTACGATAGAAATTCCTCGAACGATACCGAGGGGACGGATACAGGGGATGTTTCCCTTGTAAGGATTCTCGAAGCTGTGAACCAGACTGGTGCTCAAAATAGCTACCATTTCCGGGCTTAACGAGTCGGTTATGAGGTTTCGATTTTCCGACGGCACGATGGTGCTTGATAGCGGGGACCCAGCTGAAAATAAGCGACGATAAATGTAATTTACCACAGAGAGTTTGTATAATTGTTATATTTGCATCGCTCGAGAGCGGGAGATCGGGAGGTTCAGCCCTTATTTAATGATTCGCAGTCTTCCTTGTATAGCAAATCAACTTTGATACCGTTCTTAATAAGGATATCGCGATCTAGATACCATAATGCCAAGTAGTAATTCTCATTAAGCTCGAGTAACGCACGCATACGCAAGTTAATCTTATTATTACGTTCGAAGCACAGCTCGACGCGTAATCTTTGGCAAACGAAGCAAACGTCGGATGCAGCCGCATTAATTAACTCGCAGGCCTTGATAACATACCCGTGGATGGGTTCGGATCTCGGGCCTTTCGGCTTCTAGGCGAATCGCGTTTAACGGCGATTCGAGCAATAGGCGCATCCAGAGTTACAAACGCAAACCGCTTTATGATCGACATCGCGGTGAGACGAAGGTAAAGAACAGAACAATCTATAACTGTCGAGGGAAACAAAAATTTAGATGCACCACACGTTTCATGAGACGTTTTAATAAATCATGATCCTCGCGAAATGATAATTCGCCGACGCTTAATGTCCCGCACTTGTTGATAAGACCACGCCACCCCTACGTGGAAAGGAACTGGTGTCCCATAATCGATGGGACCGGGATGACCGAGTTCGAAGGGACGAGAGGCGACGCGTTTTTTCCCAGGCTGCTGGTTTTAATACCGATCGAAAAAAAAACGTGCCAAAGCTGAAAGGCCGCGCGACAGAATAAGGGTGTTGCATTATGAAATGTCGGGGCTAGATATTATGAGAAGCGGATATTTTGTGGGCCGTTAGGGGGACGTTTTTACAAGCTCCATAAAATGTATCGAACGTCCCTCATTTTTTTACTGTCACGACCGCTAACACTATGGATACTTTCGCTAGCGAATGATGTACACTTTTATCTTCTTCCCAAATCGGCTGCTTTTCGTGTTTCATGCTTGCCGCGGCGAACTAAATCTCTACTACTTGCTCGACTCGTGATACGGCGATTTATCTTTCATGCAACGGTTCAAAACTAGCGACACTTTAACAGGGAAGCTCTTTCAGAGGTATTACCTCCACCTTTGAATCGAATCTTTTTCGAAATATTCCACGCGTCGACTTGGTTAACATTGTTCCAAAGTTTTTCTGAAGAAACTCGAAGCAGCAGGTTCAATTGAAACTTCGAGCACCATTGAGACGATGGCTTCTTCTCTCTGTTACATCTCGACTTTCTTCTCGTTCAAAGGAGGTGAAAAAGAGGTTTCCCTGACGACGCGACCTTTTACAGAAAAAAAAAAATCTATTCGATTTTGAACGGCGCAGTCCGACGGGTGTTTTTTACGGTATTTCTCTCTTGACTTTGGCGACATTCTCGGGAAGAACGCAATTAAAGAAGTAAACGCAGGGACAAAGGCGAGCGGAGGAATCTTCCAGGATTTACGTTCCAAGAGGCAATACCCGGCTGCCGTGGAAAAGAGTCCTTCTCGAGGGTCGCGCAAACAAACAATGTTCGCAGTTCCATTTGGAGAACGAGTGCTGTTGTGTCACGCGTGTGACACAGCTTTGCAGCTCGGCGCGAACCAGCCGATGGTCGTTAGGGATCGGATTAAAGGAATACGGAGGATCGATCGGTTGGAAATTATGGCTCCCCGGGGCTGCTTGCTCGTTGACGTACAATTTTTTCTTTTATCGTCGTCTCTCGCGGTATAACAGCGCGGTTGTAAGACAACGCCGTGGCGTATTTCACGCGGAGGGGAATCGATAGTCCCCTGAGTAACTGTCTAACGGAATCTCAAAAATTGGCCCTTAAAAAATGAATAAGTATCCTACTCTTTCTTTCCTTGTTCATTTCCAGAATATTTTAATCTCGCGTCGGGGTAGAAAACCGACCAGAATCCTCATCGATCACGATCGGCCCGCGGATTGAAACCGAATGTCGAGGGGTCGGCACAGCGAAACGACGAGGCGAATTCGAGAGGCCAGTTGCGACGAAATAAAAAGCAAATAAGCCAATGGATCATTTGTTTGCTCTTCTTCGCGTGACCGACCGGGATCGTTGGTCCGCATCGTTGATGCAAATTCTCGCGAAAATAGGCTGCCGGGAAGCTGAGGCTGGCCCACGTGTCACGATATACCCGCGCCTGACCGATCGCGCGGACCGTGAAATAAATATGAAAAGTTGCAGCTTGATTTATGACTATCGAACGAGCCGCCGTGATTTATTTTAGAGAATCCTGGCTGCTCTTGAAGTCTGACGAAGCTGCAAAAACGAGAAAGAAGATATTACGGACGCATATTAATTAAAATGTTTCAAACGTGTGGGAAATCTAAGGCAACAGTTCTGTTATGCTGCCAATAAGACGCATTGTTGATTTTAGTATTAAGTTCGACTTCGCGTTGGTGGGAAACGTGGGAGAATGGGGCTCGAGCGCCAAAGGGTTAAACAAACATTGAGCACACATGGTACTTTCCATGAACGAGGAGTAATTCTGTACAAGTGAACCGCAGCGATTGCTTCTTCTAGCACAGCAAGTAGTAATTCGGTTAATATCTCAGACGTAAGGGAAACGAGGATCTACTCGAGCTCCCCCTTAGGCTTCTTCATCAGCGATGCTTTGAGGTTTATTTGCTTCGCAAGGGGTTCGGTTAGCGCTGCGCTGGGCATTTTCGAGTACTTACATTGTAGATCGAGCTTCTTGACAATAGCTCGTCCAACGGTAATCAAGCTACTCGACAGTCATTGGACTTGCTTCAACTAAGGATGAGACGTTGATATTTATTACTATAGATGATATTTACTGCCGTGGTCAGGATATTCTTCTGATTGCGCGTTCATTAACTCTGAGCCTCGATTAATACTAACATTATCTTCTCCCCAAAGTGTCAATCGCCTTTCCCTCATCCGAAACGCCAATATTTTTCTACTGTTCTTCAGACATCGAGAGATTCAATGCCGTGTACACAAATTTCTCGATATCGATGTCGATTCAGTGCAAACCAGACACGTCTTTGCTTGCCCCTTGGATCGATACGGATTCTTCATCGTGTTCCACGCTAAGGCTGTCCATTGTAGTTGCTTGGCACACAGCCCGGGGACTGCTCGGTGGATTTGCAGGATCCGCCCGTACAGCACGGCTAGGCTCTGTACATCTATCGTCACAGGATTCTCGGCTCGGATTTGCGTCCGGCAAAGCCGGTCGAAAGGAGACAGGAAAATAGGGGCAACCGATAAGATCGGGGAATCGTTGCGCTCGTTTGCGTTCAGCTCTGTATGCCTAATCCCGTGCAAATCGCAGCTACGCTTCGCCGTTATGCGAACGTAGACTTTGACGCTTCCGGATCGATAAAGTTTGTTCGATGATGTTAGATAGGTAAACAAGTTTCGGGGGACTGGTCGAGAAATAGCGGCAGCGCGATTTGCATGTAAATACCGTGAAGTCTTCATCCGAAGTGAAGACACGCGCGATTTCGGCAGGGAAATGAATTAGGACGAAACGCGAGCGAGTTTGGCAGATTTAAGTCGACGTTCAAGTGTGCAGCCTGAAAGGGAGAAGAATTTTATTTGAGCTGTGAAACATTGGTTATCCTTTGGCGTCACGGTGTAAAGAAAAACTCTGGCAGTGATTACGATTGAAACTTGAGTCAGGAATTTAATTTTTCTCTTCTGTAGCTATTCTTCAGGAATCATAAATTGCGCGTAACAAGAAGAAGGATATCGGCAGGACTCGTGTATCCTGCGTGAACCCGTTGCAGAAATTTCCGAGGGAAATTTCATAAAAATATCCGACAAATTCTGTTGGCATCGCGGATTTCCCGTTCCGCTCATTATTTCCCTACAATATACGGACGTCTCGTAAAAATCGTCGCAACGGAGGAGCGGGTCGGGTCTGTACAGTAACGAGATTAATTTGTCAAACGTACGAAACTCGGCCTGTCGACGCTGGGGACGAGAAACGGTCGGGTGGAAGGAATAGACAAGGCGAGAGAGAGAGAGAGAGAGAGATAGAGAGAAGAGAGAAAAAGCTCCTTAGGGACGTCGAGGCCTTTGCGACTGCTGGGTTTGTTTCGAGATTCCTCTGCAGAGATAGGCCAATTATCAGACAATGAGATTCTGAGGCGTCTTTTGACAATCCTTGCCTCTCCGTGTTTCCGTTCGCCGCGGCACGCGTTCCTGCGGTTGGCATTTATCGGTCGCTTTGATGGGACTTCGAACCTCTTGATCGGAGATATTTCTAAGCTATCCTGAACGGAGCATTACGCAAATGGACGAAATTACATTTCGAGGTACAAAGCTACCGTGAAATCGTACTGTAAGATGACTCTTGTGCTCGAACAGCGGGCGAGGTAAGCAATGGAACGAGAGAATAGAAAGGGTTGAAATCTCGCCCGACTTTCGAAGAACGCTGACACTCTATGGTTCTAATTACTAATTCCGTGTATTCGTACTATCGCCGGACTTAAAAGTTTCGAGGATTATCCGAAGCAGTGGGTTCCCACCGACGAATATTTCATTCCCTTTATATCATTGAAATCGGTTCGAAGGGCTACGGTGAGTCTCGATTTTCTCTCATTGGCGCGCGCGATTTCATTTCACGGGCCGAGGAATGATTAGAATACGATATTCCCTATGGTCTCGTGAGATTTACACTTTTTTTTTTCACCGGCGCCGAACAGCCGTCGTTATTATCCTGAACGACTGAATCTGCTTTCCGAGAAAGATGCATGGGTAAATTATTTATTTCCTACAAGCTTGGCAAAACTGTACTACATTTTCCATCGTTAATCGTTTTAGAAGCTGTATAGCGGATCTCTGAATACGCGCGTTAATTGCCTGTCGGTGTAATTGACCCTGCAAACCGTCATCCCCGTTGGTGTATGCATGTCAATGTGCTGCTTATGGTGCTGATTAGCCTCATTGTACCTGCGCCAGATACGCAGCACGGTGCACGTGTCGTTTCAATTACCATATTATGTATTACATGAAAATTGAAAGGAGCACAATAAAATGGGCGATGAATAAAAACAAGGGCACGAGCGGTGGGATAGCGAAGATCGCTCAGTGAATCACAATTTCTAGTAACCAATAGCCATTCGATGGAGCTTTTGAAAAATCGATTGTCGGATCGTATGTAGGTCAGGACGATTTCTATTCAATGGATCACATGTGGGTCTCGGGATCGTCTTCACCCGGAAGGTTTACAGCGCGAGCGGGAGGAACGCGGGGCTTGTTTGGAGTTGCAACCGTTCGAGAGACGAAAGATTTCCTTCTGGGATTCTTTCCCCCCTTGTCACAGGCGAACTGTTCACAGTTTTCCGTCGTGATTCGTGTGCCGATGCACTTTCCCCTGGAAGTAAATTTAAAAGGATCTCGCATTGAATTTCTGCATTCATTCCACAGGATTTGTTCTCCCTTTCGAATCACGCAACTATTTAGAATTGAATTTGAATAGAATCGAATCTTCTTGCGATCACAGCGACTGGGATGAACGGATGCCAGTATGTTCATGGAATAAAACGCTAAAATGTTACACTCCGATTTTTCGGTCGATGTCAAAAGGGATACACGTATATAGGCGCGTATTTAAAACGGAAGTGTTACACGGAGGCGCAGAGTGCTTTTGTCGAGAGTGCAGAGGGGTGGGTTCCGGCACATCGATTCCCCGGCTGCAGTCTGGTAGGGCCAACCCTCGCGGTGGAAAGGGTGCACAACGCCGACGAGATAGCCGGAAATTGAATAGCGCTTTCGCTTGATAGTGAGCTGAAGCGGCACTGTCACCATGCGCGCGAATCGCTCGTTTGCTTCAACCGAAGACATCAGCGATCACCGGTTTCGTTCTTCTACCTTTATTCTTCACCGATACGACGCGACACGCCTTGTATGCCTTCCACGCGATGGAATACGAATCACGTTTGTAACATGAATTATCACTCTTAATATCTCACAATTTCATCGATCGAGTAATCTTTTGATGCGCTCGTTGCAGAGGCGATGTTTGCGGGAATTTATTTCTGATTCAATTCGCTCGAGGGAGAGCCGTACTTTTTCAAAATAGTCGAGGTACGATTGAGTACGCGGCGCGTGTAATTGCGCGGAGTAATTAACCGGCTTCAGAGAGGCGCGCGTGTTCCGTTGATGAAGCGGCAAGTCATTTTATCAGTTGATTTTTCCACCGATCGATCCGCTGTAATTCCTACCCGATTCCCCGTGCACCGTGTTCTTTCCAACTGATGCCGTACTTTTCTCTCTCGTTGATTGCAGCGCTTAAAATGCCTGGAACGGAGGCACACGGCGGCGATACGAGTCCCACGCGTCAGCCCAGGTAATTAAAAACTAATTCCACTCGATAGTCAGTGTCAGAGCGAGTGCAATTCGGAACGCAATCAGATTGGCGATATTTCTTCAACCGGCGCGTTTAACGGGATAACTTTTCCCTGCTTAATTGTTCTTAATCCGTTTGACCCGCGCGTTAGACTATCACCGCGGGAAGGAGGTTTCTTCTTTTCGCCTCTTCCCAAGTGGGAACAGTCGGAGTAAACGCAGTGGGAAATTTAATCGCGCGAGCTCCTCTCTTTTGATTACGAAGGAGAGAGCTTTAAAGGGAAATTACAAAGCGCGAGAATAGCGTTGTAACGAAAGCCGTTCCCCCGGCGAACAGTTACCACAAATTGATAACGAAACCTTTGCTGTTCATTATCAGTTTCCACGAACCGTTTCCACATAGTATTTTCTGCGCGCACTTTCGAAATCGCGACGCTCGTCTTAGACGTTATTCGTGGCATTAATTATCCTGGAAGCTACTCCTTCGTAATTCCGCTTTCCATTGATCATCTCCAGTGGACGGTCTTTACAAAGGATGTGCACGGTTAAAAGGATACCACCTGAATTGAAGCGTTCAATTAGCGAGAGCCGTAATACCTCAAAGACGAGCGTGCATTAAGTAACGGACGTCTCTCTGAGTTGTTGGCCGGGTGTCACGAAACAGTGATTTATTAATTTTGCATGTCCACGAATCGCGAACCGCGGCTCGGTTATCGCATCGTGGAGATATATTTTTGCGAATTTCAGACAGAATAGGATTCACAGTGTCGGATTACCAGCACGAACGTCACTGCTTCCGGAGCCCCCGCCTGGCGGAAATGGTGCTCCGCCACCGATACCGCGTCGTCATTCCGCTACACCTACGGTAAGCGAAGTTTCAATTGTTCCAATGCTGTGTAATTAACACTTGATTGGTTTAATCGACGAGTTCCTTATGCTTTTTATTTATACAAAGGGTAACCGATTTTTATAAGACATAAACATGTAGCTTCTAACCGTTTTAATTATTTCAACTCTAAATCATTTAGCGTTTAGATGTAGAGTGTTATCATTGCGTAGACCGCGGATTTCGAGTGGCAGTAGTAAATCGGGCGGAAGCAACGTGGAACAAAATGTTCTTCGTCGTAGAACTCGTCCACCCGTTGCTCCCCGCGCAATTAGTGGACGACCGAGGCCTTTTCACGGACGAAACTGAATCAGTCGATTCTTTGCACAGACAAATCTGAACACGGGAACAATCGTCATTGCACGCACACGCACACCCATACACAGCACACACTGGGGAGTCACGGTGCTAGTCTAGTCGCAAGTATCTCTTAGAAACACATCTTTCCCGCATTGCTTTCTTTCTGCACACTTGGAACATTTACAAGTAACTACAAGCAAATAAAGTGGACTTCATTCTCTTCTGTATACCTTTTAATTATGACAATTTAATAGAGAGAATTTGATTTATAAAGGAAAAAGAATATCTCTGTTAGCTTTTTCTTTTATCACCTTGCATTCGTGTAAAAAAAGGAAAAAACGAGTACAGACAGCTTACGATCTGCGCTATTTGAATCGCCGAGGGGCTAGCAGCTCGATCGAGCGCAGAAGGAAGCGAGCCGCGGCGGGGATGTTTATCGGGGAACTTGTTGATCCCGCAGGTAGCTCCGCCGCCGATACCGTTGCGGCCGCCAGCGATCCCGAAACGAAGTAAAAACGAAAAACCGATCCCGATACCGTTGCTGACGAGGCAGGACGGCCAGGTGAATCGGCGAAACAGCATCGATTCGCCTTCTCCGCCCTCGTCGGTATTGCCCGCTTCCTGGACGCGCGATCCGAATAACGAGAAACTGATCGACCTCGGTCCGTTTCGAGCTCGGGACGCGTTGAACGATCAAGATTATTCCCTGGCCTTCGCGTCCGACAAGGAAACACGAGGCGCAAGCGGGGAGCACGATTTCGTGGTGGACTTCGGCAAAGCGAACTTCGAGAGGTCGAGTTTCGAAGTGCTGCAGAAGGCGTCGCGGGATCTGGAGAAGAGGCTGCACGAGAGGATCGTGAAGAGCGCCGAGTCGAAGTTCAAAGATCATCAGCAAGGTAGAGACGGACGGAAGAGGCAAGGGACGAATGTGCAAAATAATAGGTGAGTATAACTAAAAATTGTTATTTGCGAGTCGATTTGAGTCTATTTAGAGTCGAATGCTTGAAAAAGTTCGTGCAGCCGGGATTGTTTCTAAAATGTACAAACGCGCAGCAGAAATGTTTCAGGCACAGGAATTAGCGGCAAGACATTACGGTCGATCGCGCTCGCGACGGGCTTGTTAAACGAAGCGTGGAGGCTCTATCTCGACGTTCGAGCAGATGCTCCGTCGTAGTGTCTCGTCGTCCTCGTAATCGGCCTTAATTCCGTGCCACATGTTTTGCAGCTTGCGACAGTGACAGTCGCATGGATAAAAGCGTCTCGCGTTTGAAGGAAACGTCGGTCGCTTTTCTACAATTGGCTGAAACGCGAGAGATTTCGTACGGAAAGCAAGAGGGTAGAAGCACCAGATAGGGAAAATAGTGACGCGTTCGCTCGCGTCGATATTTTGTTTGAAGAAGCATCAGGAATTGTTTGAGGCGAACGGCAACGCACGTCTTTGTCGTCCGCGGGGGTTGAAATGTAATAAAGAAGGCGCGACTCCATTTCGGCTTCACTTTTAATTCAGGATTCCTCTCATTCTTGCCGCAACAGTTTAATGGAAGCCCCGTTTCAAGGGAACACCTCGACAGCTATTTCGTTATTACGAACTTCGTCGTCAGAATTTCCCTGGTTGTGCTCAAGCCACGGGACAAAGGGGAAGGGTGGTTGTTGTCGAGCGACGCAGGGACATCAAAGGGGTCGTGAAAGAAACATACATCACCGCGCTGGCAATTTCGTTCTCGAGAAACTTTGCCGTGTACTTCTCTTTCTTTTTTTAATAAATCAAACGCCGGCAGGGCTAATTTAATAGCCGAGTATTTACCACACGTTTCCCGTACCGCGAACATTCTCGTCCGCTCTCTCTTTAAGGCACCCGTTCGCTGGGTTGTTCGACAGGCTTCATCCGTCGAAGATGGGTCGGGAGGGCGACGGGGAGGGCACGGAGGAAGCTGCAGACGGGAAAACTCGGGAGAAAATAGCCTCGTCCCAAAGGGGTGCCCTTCAGGAGGATGAGACGAAGTTTGCAGCCGTGGTAAGGTCTCATCGCGAAGCTGAGAAGAGATCCAAGTTCGAGGAGCTTCAGGCTGCCTCGCGGAAGCTCGAGAGACGATTGCACGAGGAGGACGAGCATCTTCGGGCGAGCAAAGAAAGGCCTCTAGCCAGGTAGGCCCTTTAAGGTCTCCTACTCGGAGTTTAGACAAATCCTGAGGAATCGCAGTGTCGTGCACAATAACTGTAGACCTCGGCAGAATGTTGGGAAAAAGTTGCGAATTCATTTAGACGTTCGTGGAATCATGCGGCAGCCGTGTAAAATCATTTATGACGGCCGCAATCGTTTCGGTATTCTTTCCTCGTCTCCTCAGATACGATGAGCTGCAGAGAGCGTCGCAGGACCTCGAAAGGCGGCTGCATCTCGAGCAGAGATCCATGGACGCGATGTTACGTGGCAAGTACGAGGCGGACGTAGACAGAGCCAGGAACATTCTGCAGCATGCTCTTAGGAAGGAAAGGAACTGCGAGAAGCTTGAGAAGTTGCCGAAGGCGACGCAGACGAACCTTCCGCCGCCTCTGTGCGCGATCACGCAGAGCTCGGTGCCGAAGCCCATGAGCGTTCGACAGGACAGCAACGTTTCCTCGGACAGTTTCAGCCAGACCAGCTCGCCTAGCTACACCAGCAAAACGATGGAGGCACCGCTTCTTCCGCACAAGCATGGCAAAGTTCCAGGTAGGGGACAACTTTCTAACACAGGTCGTGCTTTATAATATTCTCGTAGAGTCGAATGATTTTTCCTTTGACAAATCTTGACTTCGATGAATGACAAATTATATATCGCGGCGGAAGGGTTAAATCTCCGTTTCGGATTTAGTTACGTTTAGCTATATCGGAATAGTTAGCGGTTTGGACATTTTACGGGATATATGGAGAGCGAAGCACTCTGGCTTGTAACTGATGGACGGTAGCACGTGACGCGTTCTAGTTTCACGTTGTACCGTTTGGGCATGTATTACATTAGATTCCTCTACAATTTCCTGGCTCTCGTTGCGACACTGCGACGCGTTGTAATAAGCGTATCGTGATTACCATAGTTCGATCAGTTCGTGCATTCACTTTGCACTAAAATATTGCAACACTTTATCCACGCTGTAAAACGGAACCACCCTCCCCATTAAAATCTCTGTCTCAATTAATTGTCCCATCTCTACTCCAGTGGTTGCATTACTTTTCCCCCGATCGTGTCCAATTTCAGGAGCTCGTTCGTTATAAAAGCGAGACGTCGCGAGTCGGGACGTGACTGGAATACAGTCTCCTGTTTACTTAAATCCACCTAAGCCGCGCTCTCTTCCACGAAGCGTCCCTACAACTTTATCGAAGAGCCCCGGTGACGGCATTTAATGAAATTCTCGGTGCGAATTTTCAGACAGAGCACTGGTCTCGGAGCCGGACAATTCGTGCAACAGAACGATCACCAAGTCGACCAGCACCCCGGCCAGTCTACAGGCCATCGTGAGAGTTCACGGCGGCAACAATGGTTCCTTGCATCACAAGGTGAGCGTTTTCAATGCGCAGAAACGCGTTACGTAACGCGAGAATGGCACGATTAATTCTTTCGCACTCGCTTTATCGATTCCATTCGTTTCCCACGCCGTCGTTACGTAACAGAGGGGTTAGAGGGTGGAGGCAGGTTGAGAGAGATATATATGTATATATGTACATGGAATTAAGGGTTGAGCGGTTCCTGAAGGCTCGCACGCTCGACGAAGCGCGAGCGAATTCGGTGGCCAGCCGCGCAAAGAGAGGCTTGTTGACACGTTGCGGAAAACCCGGAAATGTTTGAAGTCGATGCGGTTTAATTGGCCGGCCGGAAGCGGGCGGGATTCGGTTTGGATAAGGGGCCGATCGAGGGAAATCAAAGGCCATTCTGTTCACGTTCAGCTAAATCGCGATTTTACGAATTATTATTATTATTCTTCAATGGGAATAAAAGAGACAAATCATGATGCTCTTCGGTGGAAACGGAATTTTCGTGGCATTTCGTTGAAACGGTACTCCCTCCGATAGCCGTGACAAGAAACGAGGGGCTAGCGAGCGGAATAAACGCGAGATCGCGCGTTTCCATGGGAAATCGATGACTCGCATCATTTATTCCTTTTGTACGGAATGCGGGGAAACGGGGAAAATCGCTGCTCTTTCGGAATCGCGCGGTGGACGAAACGGGGACACATCGAGAGCCCGTATCACGGCCGTCGATGACGATATCATTTTACATCGAACGGGGAATAATTATTAACGCTGAAGATAGCGCGATAATGAACGTGAAATTCGTGGACAGCTGCGGGCCGACGCCGACGTTTACGAAACTTTCGTTGATCGCGAAACGACTGAGGATTTGATAGAAACGGTCGTTCAGCGACGAGGAATTTCGAAAGCCGAGCTGTCGCTGAACGGAGCGACGTAAATTTGTCCTTTGATAGCAGGATACCGCCACGAGGAAATGATAATCGATATTGTCGGGGTGCGTTGACTTCTCAAACACGCAATTCGCTATGAGCTAGTGCGCGCAACCAGCATCGAGGACTAATATTTGCGTCGATTCGTGCACCGGGTTTCACGTCCGCCAGGAGTAATATTAGCGGCGCAGAATTCGCTTTCTTACCGTTCCCTCGAGTTGACCGAGGCGGATCTTTATATTATTTGGTAAAGTGTTTGGCAGCTAGTATTATTTTCACCAAAATCCTATTAAATTATTTACGCGCAACTTTGTTCGTCATTCATTAATGAGTAACCTACGTATTATTAATTGTAGCAACTTCTTAACCATTTCCCTCAGATCATCCGAGACATATCCAGCAGTCATTACGTTACCACCGGAAGGCTCCGTTTCAGGTTCGTGCAAGTGTTCTTCAACGCTGTCGCATTGTTGATCATCGCCGGGGGCCTGGCCATTTACTTCAAGTGTAAGTGAAGACACGCATTTCATCGATTCGCTATACGATACGGGACATTGTTCATAATTCCGCACGGTTCATCGATATGTTATTGCACGCTCGTCGGTGACGAGTGTAAATGTTTGATGACGTTATAATGCACGTGCACGTAGCACGAGGAGCTTTGCGGCAGTGAAAGATCAATAGAGCTGCGAGTTCTCTCGCGCTCCTTGCCTTCAAACATCAAGCCAGACCTCGTAGGCAACTTTGTTCCAAAGTCTCGTTTCGCAATGGGCGTTTGATCGATTCTTTCCTCGAACTGCCATTGTGTGTATGTTCGCGATAATTTGTCACGGTTTCCAATTGGACTGGTAGTGGTCGGCATTAAAATGTTGGTCCACGTGTTGACAAATGTTACTGGAAAATGGCATTTCTTCCCTTCACCTTCTTTTTTTTTTTAAAGAGGGTTTCGTAATGTAACAATGTAACAATGACGAAGAGCACTCAAGCGTAAGAGTGCCGTGTCGTAGAACGCTTTACTTCCTGTGTCCATTAGGGGTGCGTTGATTAAAGGGAGCATCGTGTGGAACGTTTCTAAAAATGTTCTGTCGAAATGCCAATGGTGAAATGATATATCTTGTTCGCGTAGCATAAAGATATAGTCGAGTGAATTTATCTCGTTGAAATTGCACAGCATACCCCGAGACCGTGATACGATTGGAGAACAAGACGATCTACACGAGCATGGTCGCGTTCACGGAACGAGCACCCGTTATGATCGAGGAGCGGAATCCGGCGCCAGGCGTCTGTCTACCTATAATCGTGACGTTCTGCCAGCACCACAAGGTAGGGCCTTCTCCGACGTTCGATCCTCGTCCGCGTGCCGCTCGTGATTTTCTTGCAAATAATTTCCAATAAGCTCGCGAGGAATCCGGCCCCGCGGGATGCCAGGGGTTCGTCGAGTCGGATTGAAATAATGCACGCCGCGCGTGCCGCCCGATCGTTTGAGTTTCTTTAAAGCTGAACGATGCGGGTCGAAGCTACAATGCCCGTGGCGTTGCGACGCGCGAAAGTTAGCCGGACGTTCCTAATTAGGCGGGGAGCAATCCAGACGCATTCACGTGTGCCGTTTCGCTGTCGATTCCCCGCAGATCCCGTATAATTTCACCGTCTTCCCGAATTACATGGGCAATTTCGGGCAACGCGACGCCCAGCACGAGCTCGAGCTTTACGGGTCCGTGATCGACGTCAGATGTTACGAATTGGCCGCCCTCTTTCTGTGCACCGTTTTCGTGCCGAAGTGCGGATCACGGGGCCACGTGGTGCGACCCTGTCGCAGCCTCTGCTTCCGTAAGTAATCACCTCTTACTTACTTCGCCGAGGGAGAGAAGAATGATTAGCGAGCAACGTAATTACGCGTGTTAACCGATAACGAAATACTCTTTCGTATCGATCTCGACGGCTGATCGGTGGAATAAGTATTGCCCGATCAGTGCTGGATACCTTCTACTCCATTCCTTCTGCCGATTTAACGAAAACAGCCGATCATTCATTTGCCGTGAATATGTGTATTCTTTGATTAGAAACTAAGAGGCGATGTGGCTTCTTTTTGGACGTATTCGGCCTGACTTTGCCGGACTATCTCGAATGCGATCTGTTCCCTGAGAATTCCAATCCGGACGAGTGCGTTGGTCATCAGGAAGTACTGGAGGCAGCACGGAGAGCGGAGAAACCCGGTAAGACATAGCCCTAATTTTTTAAAGGGCAGCAGAGAGGGAGGGAGAGGAATACAAGCCGTTCTGTGACTGCATCCCTGTCGAGGATAATAAATCGTTCTTTATAAATATTCACGACCAAGAAATAATCGAGCCACGACTTTCGTCCGTCGACGTCTCGCGGTTACGGAAACAATGAGAACCGGAAATATTTACGCGATTTAGCCGCTCGTCTTTTGCTTAAACAAAGGCCCTCCGTCGTGGCGAACGAAGCTGATTGTCGATTACCTTCTAAACCGGTGCTCATTGTTCCCGCTTCCAGCATAGCGTGCAACTCTCTTTTGTTCGACGTGAAGCGATTGCCGTCGTTGATACAATGCCGCGTCCTTATCCGTTTATATATTTAGATGTTCAATGCAGTGCTACTCATTTTTTAATTAATTATTAAAATCAACTATTGGCTAGTACTTTAAATTGTACGAAAGGCACTGGTGTAACAGATGCACCTTTTCATTTTTCTCCCGTTAATAATCTTTTGTTATTGTAACTCAGTTGTTCAAGTATGACAATTCCATTGTATAATTAACAAAGTGTCCAAAAAGTCGAGGCGGATCCAGTTTCTATCGCGATTCTATGGAGCGTAGTCTATTCAGTAGTGTATATCGACTTTGGTCAGACATCCAGCTCCACTACTGTAGGATTAACCGATCGAAGGCCGTGCAGGGACAATTAACGAATCGAACGTGACGGAAAATGCGAGAAAGTTCCCTTCTATCTGGACCGAAGATTTTTAACTAACGCTAACAACGAAAAAGTGTTGCTAATAAATAAGAAAGAAAAAGAAAGTAGGAGAACGAAGCCTAGCATCTATAGATACGGTGTTATAATACCTGGTTTCTTGGCGAATGCGTTGCACAGTATGCACCAGTGGCTTCCAATGCGACGGGTCCAGATGCATTCCGGTCGACTGGCGATGCGACGGCCACTTGGATTGTGCCGATCACAGCGACGAGATTGGATGCGGCGAGTGCACCGCCGCCTCCTCGCAGCCCGTGCCCGTCTTCAGCACGAAGATCGTGAAGAAACCGATTCTGGCGAAGAACACCGTCTCGAAATCGCCGTTGCACTGCGGCGAGAGGAGATGCATGTCGGCCAGCCACATCTGCGACGGGGTAATGGATTGCCCGTGGGGCCAGGACGAACGGTACTGCTGTAAGTGACGTATCTCAAAATGCTGTAGCACGATTCAATAATGAATTAGTCGACGCTTGGTCGCGTGCCATCTCCTTCGAATAATTCCCCTGAATATCATCGAAGTGAAACTGAGCCTGAGGAACGGAGACATAGGGGAGGGAAGACTGGAAGTGTACCACGCAGAGATGGGCAAGTTTATGCCAGCCTGCATCCCCTATTGGCAGCCGGATTCCGCCAGGATCATCTGCTCCATGCTTGGCTACACGTAAGAGCATCCACCGCTTAATGCCATGTACTACAATATTTTGGAATGTCGTAACAGAATCTCGCACTCGATAATTTTAGGTTCGCGATTTCGTCTAGATTAACGGCACAGGATGCCAATATAACGCAGATAGAGCCTAGGGGTGTGCAGGCGAACCTTCTGAAGGAATTCCAGGAATGCATCACGGATCAAGAAGCCTATCCGACTGTCGAGCTAACGTGCTCCGAATATGGTAAATTATCATCAAAAGAGATCTTCCGCTCTTCATATTTTAATTATTCTACTCGAATTGTTTAATAGCCTGTGGACGAAGGAAGACTGTGTATGGCAATGCGAGGGTGCAAACGAGGATCGTCGGCGGTGTGGAGTCGGCCCCCGGTGACTGGCCATTTCTGGCCGCACTTCTGGGTGGGCCCGAGCAGATTTTCTACTGTGCCGGGGTTCTGATCGCTGATCAGTGGGTGCTGACTGCTTCTCACTGCGTGGGAAAGTACGTCACGCACTTTTTAATGATACCCATTTTCCACTTTTAATCAACAGATTCTTAGTAAATCGATATCGAAACGTTCTTCAGTTACACCGACGTAACCGGATGGACGATACAGCTGGGAATAACCAGGAGGCACTCGCACACCTACCTTGGTCAGAAGTTAAAAGTGAAAAGGGTGGTGCCCCATCCGAATTACAATCTAGGGATCGCCCACGACAACGACGTGGCTCTGTTTCAGGTGCGGAATCAATCAGATTCCAGTTCGTTCGTTGTAAGAAAGATTTATAATAGAATGTCCTTAATGTTTCTCAGCTAGAGAAACGAGTGCAATTTCACGAACATTTGCGACCGGTTTGCCTGCCAACGCCCAACATGCAGTTGACACCTGGAACACTGTGCACTGTGATCGGTTGGGGCAAGAAGAATGACACCGATTGTACGTAGATTATTATAGATTATCACCCTGTCTCTCAACGACAATCCTGGCAAGATCAATTTTTACCAAGCAGCTACCGAATACGAACCGGCTGTGAACGAGGTCCAAGTCCCTGTCCTAACCAGGGAAATCTGCAATGACTGGCTCGCGTACAAGGAACTGAACGTTACCGACGGAATGATCTGCGCCGGGTATCCGGATGGTGGAAAAGACGCTTGCCAGGTAGGCGGTGATCTTTTCCGTTTCTTCGCGAACATTTATTAATCAAATGTTGATTAAACAGGGCGATTCCGGGGGTCCTCTATTGTGCCAAGATGAAAAAGACAAGGACAGATGGTTCGTCGGTGGTATAGTAAGCTGGGGGATAAAGTGTGCCCATCCGAAATTGCCAGGCGTGTACGCTTACGTGCCGAAGTACGTGCCCTGGATTCGTAGCGAGATGGCGAAGCACTCTGACGCGGCAATGGGTTAATCGTCAAGCGGAATTATCAAAATTGTCCGTACGACGATTATACACAGGTATTGATATTGAGACAGACAATAATCTCGTCGTCGACGATGAACAACATCCAGGAACATTGCCTACCGGTCGTCGTACAGTATTTTAAAGGCGTTAATTGAATTATACAGACATTAGATAGGTGCAATTATCGTTCTAGCTACTCGTGTTGATCAGAGACACTCCACTTTATTACGGGAAAAGATACGTAAGCGTATATTGACTTGATACAAGGCTCCTTTTGAACAGTAGATTTTGAAACGTTGTACACTGATAAACCTTTAGAGAACATCTTTCTCTACAACTTCCTTTAGCAATGACAATAACTAACGACGCTGTTCTGAGCACGATCTCAGAATACGATGAAGCTCCAAGCGTAGGAGAATAATTCTGATAACCGTTTCAATTATAAACAAAGTTCCCACGAAGGGAGAGGAGATTGGTTGACGTGGATTGAACGCAATTCCATGATCCTTTCGATATAATCGCGACAATAATTTTCTAGATAAGTGAACACTTTGATCTTTCAATTCCATTTCTATTTTCGTATAAAACACATTCTGCTACTAAAAGGAGAAACGTGAATGTGTACAGATTCTGCGTCGCCCAATTTCAAAGCCTTTCTTTTACTCAATAAGAAACTTAGGTAAGGATGCAAAAGCAACGGTGAAATAAACGGAAACATACTAAAGGAAGGAGGAAAGCCTCAGACAACGAGCTCTCGTCGCCAATTTATAAAATGTCTACGTCCGCTTCTATATTAGAGGATAATGTAAGTTAAGGGGGGGAAAAGAAGTTGCAAAAATTCGATGTCAGATTTATGAGGAAATACGAACGAATTTCACGATTGAAATTCCGCATCAGATGCGACAAAAACAATTTTCTATCGCTGTCGATTTTTTTGGGAGCCGCGTGTGTGCCACCAAGTGGTCGATAATTACTTTTCAAGGGGTGTGCGTTTTTCCTGTTCGTCGATGTTAGCCGTCGTATTGTACGAAAGCGCGTGAACTGCACTTGAATGTTGTCGAAGAAGAATTCATTGAAACGGACGAAGAAGTTGCGATTGTCTTTTCTTTTTTGTTTGTGGAAGATGAAGGATAGGCGGCAGCGTGCTCTATTTGATTAACGAGACGCATACTTTTGTACGAGTTTTATAAACGTACACCCAGCGTAGGTGAAATGTCGTGCGCATGACGCATCAGATGCGTTTTTGCATTTATAGCGAGTGCTTCGAGTAATGATAAATCTATGATGGAAAGATATCGATACGGTTACCCTAAGGTATTTATTCGTTAACGTAAGTATAGATTATCGTGTCTAGCGTTGCGTGTATTAATTGTATACTAATTAGTGTAATGTAACTCTGTACGTCTAGACGGAGAAACATTTAAGATTAACGATTAACAGCTGTACGCATTTAGATACGAAACTCTTGCTCTTACTTCGAATGCGATTATTCGAGGTAAACGTATTCGAAACACGAGCAAAATTAATATTGAGAAACGCACTATTAACGAACTCGGTGCTGCTTATAGTAATTAATTAGAGCATTGGCTAGCTTTAGGTATTAGATTAAAACAAACGTTGACTGAATTCTAGGGACAATACTCTGCACCTGCACCTTTTTGATCCGCACCAGCACTTTTTTAAATCCGCACCCCGATGTTACGAGAACAAAGATGATAGTTTTTAAAACGATTATACCTTGTACTTGATATGCGTATTGCTTGCGAGAGAACTGGGAGCCTTACTAATTATCTTAGACTTTTTCTAAGCGATAAGAATAGCGGTATTGTTGGTCAGGACAATAATTCACCTGGTTTTCCTATTCAGACTTTGCTCGTCAAACTTGAAGCTTGTTCTTTAATTTCAGGAAAAATGTCTTCTTACAAGCTCTCAATGAAATATTTTTCACGCTTGCTCGTACTTCCAGATGGCTGGTTTCAAAACGAAATGGTTGTTTCTTTTTCTCCAAAAGTACGCGTTAGAGGATAAATGTCTTCCTTAGTATCCAGACAACAAGTAGTCGTAAGCGAGGAATAATGTAAATTAACAATAACCGACAATACTGTGTGAGCAGACAATAAATAGTATTAGGAAATGTTCCGAGACGGACAATAAATTAGCTGATAAGCGGTAGGATAATAATAATTATTAAAATGATAATCCACGATATCGCATTTCAACGCGATTGGTATATTTGTTGCGCGAGATGATAATTTAGGAAAACGCCGTAAGCAAAGTTTGTTGGAGAATGTAAAGAGAATATTTAGACCTCGAAGGGAGAATTTTCGCGAATTTTTATTGAACTCTTCTGTTATCTATAACGTTGGAGAAACTTTCTGTTTACGATTGTTGTTTAGTCTCACTAGAACATATGGTAATTTGCTAGAACCTCCACTTTGGTTAATCACTACTCGCAGGATATAAGTGAAAAGAGAATCGAACGCTAGGCTAAATGGTGAAATTGGAAAACAAACCGGACAATCAGGAATGCCGAAAGGATTTTTCGAAAAAGATATTTTTCTAAACGGGAATACATATTTGGTTCTCATAAATAATCTCATGCGCACTCGCTATAAACTAGCTTTAAAGCATTAACAATACTTAGAGAAATAGTATATAATGCTCTTCCTTACAGAAAAACTAGCCACGTTTTTTTTTTCTTTACTTTACATCCAGTAACAGCTTACAAATATAGAGTTTCGAACCGAAATATTGTGATAAGGCAATAGTTTGTACGTGGAAATAATACTTATACGTAAAATTGGTAATGATAATTAATAGTAAATGGATAATCTATAAGCAGGTGTTGTTAAGAGAGCTTACAAATCTATTTTACGGAAGCGATGCTACTTTGGGACTAATCGTGCGAGTTTCTTGTTTCATCGGTTGATTTTAGTGGCTTTTTATCGAGGCGAACGTTTCAAGTCAATAATCATAGTCAATTTAGGGGTAGATGTATCGTAGACTCGATGTCTGTAAAGTTCGTACATGTTAAGTACCGCGATACTCTCGAGGGAATTGTCTTTTCTTCTTTTTCCTTTTACTTTGAAAATACCTTTGGTTGTTTCTTATTTAAGAACAAAATAATTATAATAGAAATAGGTAAAGTTTGTTTATTTAGAGTATCATTAACGTTTTCAATGGTTCATTGGCATTTTCGAGATTAAGTTCGCTCGAGGTTGACGCGAGCTACTGCGCACAAAATATTGGTGTCCCTAAGGAAGAATACACTCCTCTTTCGGAGAAGGCTAACAATAAGAACGATGGTCTTCGAGAGAAATTATACGAAAACTGCGTAAACTACTCCTGTGAAGTCAATGTTGATTAGAGAAATATTCTATTAACTACTATAAGATTTAAAAAAATACCATCGATAGTAAGGTTATTCTAAGCTGGCTACGCGAGTAGTATAATCCTATAACGATACGCGCCTAAATTCATTACAAATTACGGACGAGAGAATCGAATTTAGAAGGAAGGCAAAGTTTGCCGTGAAAGATATGAGAGACTATACAGGAATGTTAAATTGTGAGTTAAAAAAAAGTCTATCGGTGCGGAAGATACGTTGACACTTATACAATCGTCATTTGAGCTTGGTGATACAATACGTCACTGTTTAATTACTTGTTAAATCAACCACTGACCTGTTAAACCCGAGTCGATGATATTACACGTCAATTCTACGACAGAAAGAAGAGAGGAATGAAAATATTTGATCGAAAGTCAAGTGTGCAAATTCGATTTGAGTCTAAATCAATCGACTTGTAGAGTAATTGCTCTGTGATCTTTTTTGCAACAAAGCTTTTGAATTGTACGATCTTTAAGAATAGCTCTGTGGACTTTTAGTACAGAGTAGCAAATAATTAAAAAATCTGGAACTGTAATAAAGATATTAAAGTTATAATTTATCTCTCTGTTGCAAAATTGTAGAATTTCCTTTCTCTTTTTAAAGATCATAAGAGCAGCCTTTGTCGGACGGTAGTTACAAGGTGTATCTACAAAATAACTTTAAGCAAATACATGCACACGTGTCATGCACGCCTAAGTAGTTGCGTATTGAAAACGCATTATTTATATGCAGCTCCGTGTTACGCCCCGCGTTTTACTCGAGTGAATCCTCCAGCGGAACAGTTAACGACTACAGGAAGGAACGATCATACCCGAGAATAGCAAGAGAGCTAACATTTTCGACTCACACAGAATAAGGAATATAAGAGGAGCGAATACAACGCGGGGATGTTTAAATGTGATTGCTTGTTGTGCTCGGCACAAATAACCTAATCGTACAATCAGTGGTCGATATACTGTCTACGTGAACACAGAAATTGCAGAATATTTACTTTCAAGAGTGGCAGCCAAGGATAAGATTTTTGGCTCGTTTAGAAACTAATTAATTATAAGCGATGTTTGTATGTCGTGTATGTTATACGTAGATATATCGCATATACGTATATTTATACAATTGTATGCAGATAGATTACGTGCGCTCTATAAACGTAGGTGAACGTTCCACACATTCTGTGTCGCTGTGATTGGTACATAGACTTAGGCCAGTGTTGTACCGTTAGTTAATTAATTATCGATAAGGGAGGAACGAGGACAGTCATTGCTATCGATCGTACAAATCGGTCTGTCGTTAGTTTTAGGGTCCATTTATATATCACCGTGCCGTGTCCATTTTTTTTTTTGTATTTTTAGACCGACGTACTATTATAACAAACTATGCGATTTCTGTCGTGTCTGGTGTCATTTTAATTGCAAAAATGTCAGGAGTTCAGTTTGCGTGGCCAATTTTCTCGAGGTGCCGCTCGGATAAAGTAATTTTCTTTCTTATTATTAACTTTAAACAAAAGTACAGAAAAAAGGAATGTGTAATTTATTTAAAGAAACATGCCAGGAGATAGCGAGGAGCACACTTTTGAATTTGCCGTTTGGCCCATTCCGATATCTCAATTAGTTTCCGAGATATAAGCGTTTAAAGTTAGGGCATTTAAATACCGCGACGTGACCTACATTTCTTCCTGGAATCGGAAGCAGTTCGCAGAATCGCGTCTGCTGCTTGTCTGGCATTTTTTCCTGGAATCGGAAAAAACTCGCTGGCTCGGCGCCTGTTTTTTGTTTACACCTGCGTGGGACACGCGGTGAGGTAGGTCAGTGACGCGCGGCGCGATAGAAAAGGACAGAGATACAATAACATTAGAAATCACCTGTTCCTTTGCACGGCGATATCTCAGGAACCGGAAGTCGTATCGGGTTCAACCAAAAACCATTTTAAAGGGGAAGAAAGCGCGCTTCTAGTGAGCTCAGGCACGATGAAAAATAATTCCTATCTTCGGAATTACAGCGGTTCAAAGTCCGTGCAATTGTAATACTTAACAATCAAGTTTTCCTCTGTTTAAATTATAATTGCCAGTATTAATTGATGCGACACACGCAGCGATTCTTTTCATCTGACGCACGGAGAAACGAAACTGACGTCGGTACACCGATTTTGCGTCTACTCGCTGCCCGCGGGTTGCATAAAGGTCAATTTATACATAACCGTGCTGTGCACGGGTTCAGGCGCGTTCTGGCTACAATTATGTACTATCAAAACGTGACAAGAAGCCACGCGATTCCTGTCGTGTCCGGTGTCACTGTATTTGCAAAAATCTCAGGATTTCGATGAAATTAGTTTCATAAAGATTATGAGACGATGGCACCGAACACGATAGAAATCGCATAGCTTTTTTTTGTTATATTATAATAGTACGTTGCTCTGCGAAAACACGAGACACGATCCAGGCACGGTGATTCATAAACGGACCCTTACGCGTCGCTCTTTAGAAAATGCTACAAATAATTAACGCGATCAGCGATGCGATGTGATCCGAATTCAAAGCAGTTCTCTATATCCGAAATTCTTTTTGGGATGTTTCAGTGACTACTAATAATACTTGTTTGCACTTTGCAAGAAATTTGTATTAATCGGTAGCTTGCATAGTCCCACAATTATTGTTGTAACAAATCGAATGCTGATCCTCCGATTAAAGCAGTAGATTCGACGCTTGCACTGCCTTCCATCGTGACAAATGACTGTCTGGTCCGTGAAAGAGATGAGGGTGGAAAGAAGAGATATATAAAATGTGAAGAACGTTGTTGCACGTACGCAGGCGAAAGAAACAAATAAGGGAAATGTCTATACAGCTACGTTTAATATCATAATATGTATATGGCAGGGGATTACGAGTGGAAATAGTATTGCGAAGATGCATTTACCTGCAGCGATATCGCGTTTTCAAGCACGAGAAGAAACGAGGAAACCGGTCAAGGAAAAATTAATGATGAAGAGGAAGAGCGAGGGAAGTGAGAGAATTGTACGGCGTCGAGTGTTTTGTGCGGGCGGCACGAGATAGAGAATTTATGAACGGAACGAGTGCGAATTTTGTTATACTCTGAATACATAGTTTTGTTCAAAAGCTATGAAGTTCTTTAAATCGTTTTTCGGTAGGATATACTTTGTTATGCGATGCGTTTAAAATGAAGAGGAACTAATCTTGTTAGATCGTTTAACTCGCAACACGATAAATAGAAGATATTTTTGCAGATCGGATTCATTGCGAAAGTCGATTAATTTTTAAGGGAAAGCGTGGCGACGGTGGCAATAAGATGGGAATAGTTTCCACGAGACATATCCGGACATATCTGCAAAAATAGATTTCGTTTTTACATAGATTGCCGCGGAAAGGATGCATTATGAACTCGTGAGTGTGCAACATGGAACGGTACAAAGAATTATATTACAAATGAAAATTATTGATAGAACAAAAAGACAAATGATATAAGAAGATGATTTATGTGTTGTAAGAGAATATTATTACATGCAAGCAAAGGCTATATGATGAATATTGATATATGATATATTTATGGAAAATTCGTGTTGACAAATAAAATTGTGTATTAACATTATTATATTTTTAATATCTTCCCTGAATCAGCCTCTTTAATTAATTCATTGGGATATCTCCAAGAATGATAAGCTGTGCTCTTTTAAATGGCTCTTCTGTACGGATACCAACGCATGATTTGCAAACATTCAATACCTATCATTATGATACCTATAAGGAGTAGTAGTTTAAGCTTAAATATTATCATTTTTGTCATTTGTACATTATTGCAATTAATCAACCTTCGCAAAAGATTAAATGATTAAAGGAGAAATTGCCGCTAACTGATCGACGGATAGGGATCGCGATGGTAAACCCAGACCAAATAAACGAATTGCAAACGAGGAAGCAAGTCTTTCACAAACGTTGATTTTCATTTACTTTCATTCATTATTAATATATATTTTATCACACACATATACATTACACGTATGCATATCAGTCCATCATGATAACCCGGAATAATCGACTCTTCGGGTAAGTTCCTAGCAAACTTGCTTCCCCATAACCAGATGTCACTTCTTGTACCCAATTCGAAACCCTCCAACCCTTAACGCGCCACCGGCCACCCCTAACAGCTTACACAAATAAATCAAACTGTATTTAAACAAATTTCTGTCACCGCCGAAATATCAGTTCAGCTGCAACCTTCAAGCCTTTCTTCTGTTCCCTCGTTTCATCCTTAATTCCCCAGGATCTTCCCGTACGCTGCAAACTGTTCCCGAAACTTAAGAGAATCAAACTGAAACGTATCCACGTCGCAACCGGTACTGCGTAATCCGAAATGAGGGGACAAGAATTAAAGCCCCGTGTCGTTCTTTGAGGAAATATATCGGCGTAATCCGACGACGGTGATTACACACCGTTTTGCCTTCGCATTAAACGTGACACGGCGAGTGTGTCGCTGGCCCGGGTCGTGACACGAAGGGTTCCTCGCATTGTACACGAGTCGTCCGGGATAATGGATCGAAAATCCGGGCCGAACGATGCGCGAGATGGGATTTGTCGCGATTTGAAACCTATACGCGTAAAATCCTCGCGACGTGCTTGTAAAACGGTCGGGCGGAAATTATCGTTGAGCTGTATTACTTTTGGAACACTAGAAATGCTAAATAAATTACTCGGAAGAAAACAGTTTCCCTCTTTCCTTTTGGATTAAAGAAAAATTAAGCACGCGTGCAACATGTGCCTCGAAGATTTTATTAAGAAACAAAACGTCGACGAGCGTGGCCGGGAAAGGGAACGACGGGGCTCGCAAACGCGGAACATAAAAAGAACAAGAAATCGCTAGATTTATTCCTGCCAGTGGGACGTTTCCCCGAAGCGCGATCGTTGGTTGATTTAGCGCGCGGTAACGTCGCGGCAGAAAACGCGTCGGTACCGGGAGAAATAAATGTTCTTAAGCAGCGTGCCAATAAATAACGGTTTATTAACGTACTAATACCTCGCGCGAAATTAACGGGTGTCGAGGCGGTATCGGGCCTCCGGCTTCCGGGGGCAGGAGAGAAGGGCCCCGCGAACGCGCAGTCTTAAATGAACGCAGCCGCACGCTGCGGTTCTAATTAAAACAAACACGATTACGAGTTCCTGCTGGAATTTATAATCGTCCCTTCCGTGACAGCCCCTTTCCATCCCCTTCACGAAAACTTCGGATGAAACTTGGAGACGCGATCAATTAAATATATATATTAGAAACATTGTTATGGGATAATTGAGATCCCCCAAAAGAGTTCAGCTTCCTCCGTCCGAGCACGGGGTGAAGACTTTTAATTTTCATCGGGGACACGCCATCCCTCGGACGATCGTTTGGAGCTACGTGTATGAAAGGTTTATCGACCGCAGCGGCAAGAAATACGGGGGTTAGACGCAATTAAACCGCAGTTATATTCCCCGCGGACGATAGAGAACGCGGTCGTAATTGAGTCGTAGCGGCGTTTATATCGCGTGTAGATAAAATATCCCGTTTAATTGGTCGGCCTCCGCGACAGGAATTTTCTACCCCCGACGTTCCGCCGGTCTCGTCCCCGTACTCCTGGAGGTCCCTTTCTAATTGACAGTACACGTGTTTGCGCAGGTACCTAAGTTCATGCTGCGATTGGGCAAACGGAAGGAATAAACTTTACGTAAAAATTGTCTAACTGCGCCGACCGACAAGACAACCCGTTCCCGATACTGACGCAACTCATTTCTCTAGAGCGGACAGGAGAGATTACTCTTTTTTTAGAGGTCCAGTAGTTTTATCAGTTAGTAATGCGATAAGGTTTAGTCAGCGAAGAGTCTAAGCAACTGACGCGTACCCTGGCGAATCGGAATAGTTTTTTCGGAAGGTCTACAGGCGGTAAACGAGGTCCGCGTATCAGCGAGGCGGCTACTGGGTATCCAGAAATGATCCTACGATTATATCGATGTTTAGGCACCCGCTGGGTGATCCGTCTAATCCGGATTTAGACTCGCGCGCATACACAGCTCCAAGGCTGTCGGTGCAGTTGGCTGCGTCCACGTGCGTATCTGTGCTCCCTCGCTCGTCTGTTCCTTGCCTTAAGTGACGAATAAAATTCTCGAGCTTCTCCGGTGCATAATATTCAGGAAATCTTCATTAACTTCAACAATGTAAAAAGAATTAATTTTCACCGAATAATCTACTGACTTTTAAGACATAAACCAGCTCGCAGACAACTTCCGTGCTCCTCCTGTTGAACACCATTTTATCCCCGGGTTCGCAACAAGATGCATCCGCGAGGGGCCTCGTAATAAAGGTAGCCGCGTTTTAATTACAAACTTATTATCGCGAAACAAACTTGGCTCGCGTATATACATCGGCGAGACGCGGGCAAGGGCAAACGAACAGTAACTCGGTTTATTAATTTATCGTTGGGTCGGTGGGCAGGAGAGAGAGAGAGAGAGAGAGATGCTGTTCCTTTTTAATTATTCCTTAATTAAAAATCCGCCGTTTCAACCAGCTACCAGGCTACACGGGATTAAGCGTTTCCCCTTGCGTACCCTTTGGCGAACGCTCGGTCCCTCTCGCCAGACCCGTTCTGCCCGCGTGGACACTCCGTTTCGCACCACGCGAATTTCGTTAATCGGGTTAACAGCCTCTGCGGGGATAAACCGAATTAAGGTGTCGAAGGTCTCGTGCAACTGCTGCTCCTTTACCTCGTTGCCCGCCTTTTCGAGTACCCTGATAACCATCTCTGCTGTGTCGCCCAAAAGGGGTGAGCGCAGCAAAGATGAGGATAATAGGTCGGACAACAGTAGAATGGAGAGGTATTAAAGGTGTGAAAGAGAGCATCGTGGAATTTACTTCTTACACACCGAATCGGATTAAGTAACCGAACTTCATTCTCTGTTCTAATTAAGCTGATATTCCCGCAGCTTAAATAAGTATTAACAGGAACATAGCGTTGAAATAATTTCTATTTAACACCCATCATTGTGTATTACTTCTGAACCGAGCGTGGTTACCAATTGTGTTATTAGCCGTGGATAAAGTACCATTCATTGTGGCCAAATAATAGAGACACTCGACAAATAATTGCAACTTAATCATCGGCATATCCCCCAACAATATCCAATTACCCCGTTTCTTCGCAGTAGCCACGGTAGGGGGGTTGCGGGGGGTAATGCGGTTAGATAGCATCGAAGCAGCGTCAATTACACGACGCGGGGAGGTCGTTGCAATTCGATTTTACTTAATGCCCCTACGCCTACTCGCGCAGCGGTTAATTGTTTCAACCTCGATGATGCTCGTCCGGTGACGAGTTTCGTTACAATACACCCAATTCCCGGCATCCAGATAAGCCTGTTATCCGGGACGATCGAGTTCGCCTATAGGGTTGTACTCGATTACCAGCCGATCCACGATGGATCCGACACCGTTCACCACGTGGCGGTGAATTATCCCGTAGCCGGGGGACGCAGTAGCCCGCATCTCCGCGCGAATTCGCCGGGGAGCCCGTCTGTTTTGGAAACAAAATTACGGGACGCTGGTTATGAATTATTCAATGTTTTATTTTCTTCATGTAACTCAGCAATGGTGGTGCCGAGGAATACATTCAGGGGTGAGAAGGGTTTGGAGAGTGCTTGCAGATGGCCAATTTTTTTACAAATTCAGATAAAGCAAGACTGAGGATTAAAGAATCTCGCAGGACCTTGAGAATCGTTCAATTTCCGCGTTCCACGAACAATAATCAAGCTGTTCGCGAGATGAAATCTTCTGGAAAATTGCAGATCGCTTCCTCCAGACTTCTCGTCCCGGAGTTGACGAGTTTGTTTTGAATGCCACGGGATTAGTGGCTTTCATTTGCCCGCCCGATTACCGTGAAAAGCACGGGCCCGCCGGCTACGTCATGGAAAAACAATGGAGGCAAACGAGGCGAAACTACCGTCTCTTCATTTTCTTGCGGAACGCGATGCGGAAAATTGCCCCGCCGAGAGAAATCAAGCTGATTCCACGCTGGAAACGCGGGGGGCGGGGAAGTTAACCAGCCGAGAAAATCGCGGATACTCTTTGCTGTTCTGCCTACTCTACTGCACACTTCGAGAACTGAGCTTCAATTATCTGCAATTTGCTCGGATATGTATGCGTCTTGTCTGTTGGAATTTGCAATTTCAGAATGATATAGACTAAAACACAATGCGTTTTTCAGAAAGCAAAATTAGGTACAAGTTAGATAGGACTTCGAAGAATTCTCAATTGCTCTACTGTTACCATTGCGATAGAAACTTTATCAACAAGTTGCTTCCAAATTGCAAAGGCACTGCAGAACAGAAAGGGTGCGTCGATGCAGACAAGCAGCAGGAGAGTCAGCCTTAAAACAAACGTGTAATTTACCAGTGGCTAACCTCCTTTATCGCGGGCAATCCTCTGCAGCTATAATACCTCTCGGAGGGTAATGGGTCGAGAACGAAGGAGCCCTCGAGGATTATGATGGGTTATACTTTAGTAGGCGGGGAGGACTCCCGTTTAAGCAGTAATTAAGCCTCGCCACGCCTTCGGTCACGCTTCTTCCGACCCGCGAAACTGGTCGAGGGTAGCAGTCTCTTTCTAACCCGTAAATTATCAGAAACAACCGAGACTGGGACCGTGCGAGCCGCGGTTACGCCACTGATCGTTTAAGCAGGTAAATATTCAATTCCCAATCACAGAAGAGTGCAGTTCCATGGAAATGAATTTTTCTCCGTTGAAACGATGTAAAAAAGTATTTAATGAAATGCTTACAATTTTCGTGTACACTTTCCAAGTTCCAATGTTCGACTTCCCAAGGGTCTCGTAACTTGTCACCCACTCCTTTGAAAAATAACATTTCTAAAAGTAAATACAGCATCGTACAGAAGTTCCAAGAACTTCCAACACGATCATTCTATCATCGATTCCACGAAACTGTAGCATCGTACGGTACCCTAGCCACGAGGATAACAAATTTATAATTCCTTCTACGTGCAGGCCAACAAATTACACGCGTCAACACACGGTGGAGTACAGTGGGAGAAGAAGAAGGAGAAGAAGAAGAAGAAGAAGAAGAAGAAGAAGCTGTAGCAAGCTGGAGCGCAGGGTGGCGGGCCGGTTCGATCGTATAAATCTCACGTATTCGGCGGCGTGGCACGCCGTGACGGTCTCTAACGATATATTCTGATATAATTAAAACAATAAATAAGATGGCGTCCCACAGTGATCACCGGGGGTCGAGAGTTCTAGCTACGTTCCCTCCACCTCCCCCCCCCCCCGTCGCATCACCCCGTTCTGCTTTCCAGAAATTACTTTTACCGTCCCCCGGTCCCCGTATCCACGAGATAACTGGAGCATCCTGGATTCTTTCGGCACGAGTAGAACTCGTTGGGAACCGCGGGATTCGTCACGCCTGCTAACTCGATGCGCGGAACCGACGTCCAAGGGGGTAAAAAGGTGAGAGCTGTCTTGCGACGAAGAAGCAGCGTCGATATGATATAAATCTTCATTACTGCGGGAGATAATTGCGACAGGGTAACGGATAATTATAACGTCGATGTGTTTGTTCTCGATCGTTCAATCTACATCATATTTATTGATTTCACGCGGGAATCAGCATCGTTTCGAACTGTTCCACGAATCGCTTAAGGCGACGAAACAGGAACGATCCTTTACGCTCTCGAAAACTCTTAAGACGTGTCCGTGTCCGAATTCTCGTTAAGTCCGGAATTAATTCGGGGATAACACTTAAGCCGGTGCAATAAAAGTACACGAAGAAAAAAGAGAGGTAACCAGAAGAAGGATTGCAGTTGTATACTACGAGAACTCGTGTAGCAACAACATTGTGCCGCGTGTTCATTGAGCTTCAACCCCCTGAGACCGCGGTCGTTCCTTGTCCCTTTCCTCTCGTTCCGCCCGACTCCCATTATTTTTCCAGAAGAACCAGGCGCGGTGTCTGGACCGCGCGTCCGCTGGTATGTCTGGTATTCCTGTCGGCTATCGTTCTCCACGGCGAAACATTTGTCCTCTCGCCGGCCTCTTACGTCTGAACACCACCCCCGACCGTACGTTTCTTTCATCGTTTCTCGTCGGAAAATTATCTCATTAAAGAGCTGACCGTTCGGTGGAAAGGATGTTCGAATTAATAAAATAAAGCTTGGAGCAATTAGCGGGGAGTCGCGATTGGTTCAAGGGACGGACGATACTTTGCCTGTCCGGTACACGCGACCATAGAGATTCCTATCTGGGCTTGATAAATTACTGCTCCTACACGAGCCTCCCCTTTCCCCCCCTTAACCCGTGTTTGGTAGTTCTCTTGATTCAAGAGTTCCTCTCCTTCGTGTCCGGCGCCCTCGAGCACCCGGCTTCGCCTTAATATTAATTCGCCCCTCCATTGTCCACTTTTATTAGTCACATATCTTACCACGTTCTTACTTCTCTTAATGTATCTTTCTTTTTTTTTTTTGCTTAAGTCACCTCGACAGCCTTCGCTTTGATCACTTTTTTTCTTCTCGCAGCTGGACGTTTTGTTCATCCGCCTTCGCGACAACTTTCACAGATCCCGGTGCAACAAGAATTCCCCGAACTTCCATTCGGTAGCCCCGTACCGATAGAGGAGAACCGTCCAAGTAAACTACCGAGTCATTTTCTCCATTAATTTCTTAAACGCCGGTAATCCCTCAATTTTCCGCAACCTTCCAACCCTTTCGCCCACCCCTTTTCGCAACAATACTCCCATCGAATGTTCCTACATTGTCGCGCGTCCCTTTACCTGCGGAGGAGGCGCGTCCAGCACGCCTCGAGCATCACGACCGGGAGAGCGTTAATTACACGGGACCGCGATGACGCTACGAAATCGTCGTCCATTTTTACGAGTCCCTCAGGGCGCGTTCGGGGTGAAAGGGAACGCCACCCTCTCGAGACTCTTCGACCTCGCGGGCCAGCCACGCGGGCGTGGTCGTCGTTTCGAGCGCACGAGGATTCCCCGACGATGGACTCCAAAGGACTGTTGCAAGGATTCGCAAATTGCATCGATTGTTCCGCAGGCTGGAAAATTTGTCATCGAGCCCGCTCTCGACCGAGGCGTGGCGCGGAACTCCATGCGTATCCCCCCTCCCCTTCGCTGTTTCCCTCGGTTTTGCATCCCGATGAAAAATAGCGGATTCGCCCGAGGGACTCAGCAACAGGTAGCAGGACTGTCGATGCCGGTAAGCGTGTGTTGCGCGTTACTCCTACGCGGGCTGATTTATGGATTTCAGAAGGAGGCGCATTTTCTTCTGACGGACTCGGGATTGTATGCTTTCGCGGTAACTCGCGAAACTCGAGATACAGGATGATTTATGATAGTTTGAATTCGATTGTTTCGAGCGCTATATGATTTTTCCTGTCCGAAAAGACAGGGGTGCTTGATTTAGTTTCTCTACTTTCATTTTCACTATTAATTTCTCCACCTTTTCGTATTAGACATTCAAGTTAACCCTTGCTCCGTAAGTTTCTCGCAACTCTCGAGCCAATAAGTTTGATCGGATCGAACAATCATTGCCCCAGTGTGTACCACCATGTAGCACTCGTCTCTTCCAATGGAACCGTTACCCTATCAGCACGGAGGCGCTTTAATCAAACACGTCGCAGCGCGGAATCCCGCTGAAAGCCGGCAAAAAGCATGCCCGGAAGGATCGTCGGGCCTCTTTGAAGCCGACAAAAGCTAATACGCAGTTATTAGGCGTTCCGGCCGTCTGTTTTGCACCCCTGTATGCCAGCTATAGCGACACGGGAGCGCGACGGAAGCGGAGAGAGGGTGAGAACGACACGGCAGAGGTTGGTCATTGGTGTCGCCGGAGGGTTTTCAACGGGCCGACAGCGAGTTTATCGTGGAATTTAATATAGCGGTGCCTCTTCGCAAAGGGAGGAATGCGCGACAATAGCTGCGAGACGATTCTTCCCTTGTATACACGCGGGAGCGAGCGTTATCGTTTTCCTCTTCAGAGATGGTAATAGTGGAATTCGCGGAACGGTGCGAATTCGGGGATGGGATTCATGGAAATAGTGAAAGGGAGATGAAATCGAGACATATATTATTCGATTCGTGTAACATCCAAGTGGATGTGTTATTCTTTCTTTCCTGGTTAAGCGAGGGAGATCAAAGAGGCCTTTCGCCCACTGGCAAAATCAATATATCCAGAAACCGATGTTGTCCGATTCCATCGACGCAGAAGACACTTGCGAACGGAACGGTAGAGTTTATGATATCCACCGGGAATCGTGAAAAGGAAGTCACACGAGAGCAAGAGGGAAGGAACGGGTACGAAAGGAGCGGCCGAGGCGCGTAACAGGGTCGGGCGCACGTGCGCGCAGAAGTACGTTGGAGAACCGAAAACAACGGTCGTTGAGATCTCAACATGCACACGGTGGTGGTAGAGGCGTAAGAAATCGTTTTCTTCTGGCGCATATCGAACGGCCAGACAAACGGGAACAAAGTCGACCGACCGGCTAACGAACGAAGCGATGAAAGATTCCTTTTTCTCTCGTCGGCGGAGCAATACGTTGGACGATCCCCCGGCGTTCACCGGGCACGGGTGATTTCGTAAAAGTCGCGTCACCGGGGCCCCTATTCCGCGACTCTTAAAAGCCTCTCTCCCCCGATTGTTCCCTCGTGGAACAAAGGCGCAGGCACCTGCTCCGCCGGCCCGGCGTCGAATTACTCCCCTTTCTGCGCGGGCCCGAAAGTCGAACACCTGAGAAATGTGTTCGCTGGGGGCATTGTCGCGCTCCGCATGAGAACGGAAGTGCAAATTATAGACCCCGCGACCGAGATTTTTCTCACGATCCACGGCGCGCGGCGAGCGGTTCGATTCATCTCGCGGGATTCGCGCAGACGAGAAAGGAAAGGGCAAATAAGAAAAAAAAAAAGAGAGAAAGGAAGAATGAGAGAATTGGATGAATGAAGGAACGCGTGCTGGCTCGTTGAATACGTTTGCGAAGATCGTTACCGTCGACGACGGTGCCGACGGTTGCGATCAACGGGGATCCGCTGAACGATTCCCGGCGGCTTTCGGTTGGACACCGGTGAATCGAGATAGAAGAATATTGGGAACGCCCTTTGGAAGGAAACTCGAGACGAACGTGTACGATTGACGTGGCAGAATAATAATATGTAACGCGAAAGAAATTCTCCCGGGCTTCCTTCTTTTGGAGAGTTTCCCAATGG
Organism: Holcopasites calliopsidis; assembly: GCA_023838395.1. NCBI lineage: Eukaryota > Metazoa > Arthropoda > Insecta > Hymenoptera > Apidae > Holcopasites > Holcopasites calliopsidis. The sequence goes on from JALHAQ010000011.1 coordinate 2,689,352, forward strand.
TTGCGAATAGCCCCATTTTCACCTGCGACTGACAATTCCTCGAGTAATTTACGATTGCTGAGATATCTGATCGGATCGTGGAAGGGAACAATTATCGGGGTCGAAGTATTTACACAGGGAGGGCCACTCGACAAAGAATGCTTCGTTTCTTCGAAGCCCATTGTCCTAGATCCTGTTAGTGCAATCTCTATTGAAATTCGCCGATGCAGCTGCTCCCCGTTACCCTTCGTGCCTCTCGTCCCCGTTTCTTTGATCATTTTTTAATAACCATCCCCTTAATTGGCAATGGTTAAACAGAATTACTAATCGCCGACAGAGATACCGAGCAACCAATCCAACATCTTACGAGTCTCAAGTAATTTCACTCTTTCTATTTCATTGCTCGTCGACGCTAATCGACTTCACGCTTTCTAGAAAATCGCAGATACCAATTGAAAGGTAGAAAAAAGGAAACAGCATGCAATTACGGTTCTTCTTTCATCGATGAAATATGTGCGTGCGAGGGAAGCGATAGAGCGGAGTTCCAAGGAGGAAAGACGCTGAAAGATAATCAATGAGCGTGGACGATAATGTCCGGCCAGCTAAGATGGCGTTGAGACAAGAAAACCACGGTCGATGTAACGACCGTAAAAAATGTGAAAAAAGAAGCGACTGGGTAGCAGCCGAGTTTCCGATTGGCTGGCTCACCGTTGGGCGGGAACCCGACAATCGACTTTTACAGTCTCTTGCTCTTTCACCTGCGGTCCGAGGATCGCGGCGACGGCCGACTAACTGGATCTCCCTTGCAGAGTCAAATGTTTCACGAAAGCACTTCCACTAAACAAATACCAAGCCTGGCCGTTTGAGATCAGAGCCGCCCTTAAACACCCACCGGTGACGGTCGAGGAAATTCGACTGTACGTCTAGGCGGTAACAAAGCTTCACGCGGCGACTCCGCTACGAGGCAAGCCTATCAATTATTACCGAAAAGGGATCCGTTCGACTGAAGAAAGAGGGTCCGTTATCGGCGCGGCCTCGTCGCGACGATTCCTCGGTCCATTTTCGGCGTCTTTGAACGGTCCGTCTGGCCGGGGTGGCCACGGAAGGGTCGATCCTTGGGCTCGCGTGTGCACGATCATTGCGTGATTGCGGGTACCAACAATGACAACAAGCACCGCGGGAGGCGTGACTTGGCACGAGGATGACGCGATCGTCTCCCTTTTAATGCGGACCCGCCGACAGGCTCCGAAGGGAACTGAACGGGGCAACGCGATGCTGAAAACGTCGGATCGCTGACAGAACGTTGCGTAACCGGTCGCTGACATCGTTGAGTTGTCGCTACGAATAACGTGGGATGTTTGATGCAACCGCGAAGCGGTTGTTCCGAGTTTCCAGTGGAAGGGAGTTTTAAGCTTGTACGGGGCTTGAAGGGATTCGGATCGATGTGGGAATCGGTTTTGGGTGATTTCAATCGGGGAAGCGTTGCTCAGGGAGACTGTAGTTGTAGTTCCGGATACGGAGCACGCCGAGTTTATTGGGAGAAACTTGGTACCAGAAGCGCAATAATCGCGGCGGTATTAGCCAACGTCCCGGAAAGATTTACAACGCGAGCCCCTTCTTTTTGCGTTGCATCCGCAAAAAGTAGCGCAGAATTTACGGCCGGCTTTATTGCCGCCCGGCTGTGCTTCCTTGTCGAGTAGACCGAGATGCACACATGTGGGAGTAAAGAGAGAGGTGAGAACGGTAAATTATCATCGAGCTAGGGAAAACTCGATCTTCTGCGCGAAAAGAACGCTGGACGTACAGTATAATTAATACGTTCATGTTACTCCTGATGAGTCGAAATTTGGATTCGAAATTGAAATCACGGCCGAGCCTCGATACATTCATTGTTCGATCGGTCGGCGCGTTTGTGATCCTCATTAGCCGATGAACTGTCCCGATAGCTGTACACACGCGAAACATTCCTACAGGTGGGGGACAAGAAAAATAGAAAAAAAAGTCGCGGCTGGAAGAAGCGTATCAATTGTATCGATGCATTGTTACTCGACGAACGAGCAGATGAGCTTCGCTGAAGGATGCTTTCAGTCATTGTGCCTCCATGCTTCGACTACGAATTGCACCGAAGCCCCGATGAATTCCAGGCTAAAATATCCGTGCGGTGGCTTCGAGGATCGGTTCGCTTTTCGATAGCCGGGGCTCGATCGATTCCTGTAGAAAACTCGCTGTAACGATCGCGATTCAATGAACTGGTTACAGAACAGGTGGAGAAGCAGGCTAAATAGTTATCACGATGAATTATAAAGGTGCGAAAAATCATTATCAGCAGAATTTAGCTGAAGACGCGACACAAATGTACGGTAACGAATTACTCCGCTAAACTGAATTCACGTTCAACCTGGTCCCTTTGCAGAGGGGGGACAAAACGCGTTCGCCTTTCATCGCCTTTCAGAAGCAATCATCTTTCAAAGACCTTAGCAAGCACTCGAAGGAAACGGTGGTACGTTCCACGGTCTCGTGACACGAGAAAGAGTCGCGTTGTCGCTACTTTACGAAAGCTTTCCTCTCAGCTTCGCTGCACGCGCTGTTTCGCGCGTGCTGTACGCGCGCGCGAAGGAGTGCCAAGCACTCGGAAGGAAACATCTGGCACCGTACGCACTCGAGCCGGAGTCGAGTGGAACTCGAGGCGAAGTGGTGCTCGACGCGAGCGAGCCGTCGAAATATAAAGCGTTTCCGCGCTTTTGAGCTTCCTCGCGAAGCTGACGACGCGGAAGATCGGCCGTGAAGAAAGGGAGAGAGAGAGAGAGAGAAGGCGAGAGAACGTCGGGGATGATCGCTTCGTTGTTCGACGCTCCTCCGCTGTCGTTCCGTCCCCCTTCGTTTCATCAATTTCGAGATGCCTAATAAACCTTTTCGCAGCTCCAAGACGCTATTCAGCGGCGATCTTTGCACGTGTAAACACTTCACGATCGAGCGACTGCTTTTCGGATTAATTAGCGCCGACGAAAAGAAACTTGTATGTCAAGCTCGTCGTGTAAAACTACTTGCGAGGAAATTTCCTAAATAAAGTTAATGATAAAAAGGTAAAATGATTGTTCGTCGTACACCTCCGACAGCAGTGATTAACAAGAATTATCACGATTGAGAAGAAGTGTTTAGCCAGAGGTGAATGGGACAAGGCTTGCGGAGAAACGCGCAGCTTCTATCGCGTGCGACGTTTTTCGGGGTGGCACGCGCGTCGAGCTGAAGCACGAAGCCGAGTTTCGCACGTATACGCGTGTACCGATGCCAAGTAAATCCCGCTGGTGAACAGAACGGACCCCCCGCGAATGGGCGTTCATTGTCGCGGTTGCTTATACGGGGGTTCGCGTCGTTTGAATAAGCCTGGTCGTCTCGAGCGATCGCGTCGCATTCTATTTTCTGTTCTCCGTATGTATGCTCGTCGGCGATCTGGAAAATGATGCGAATTTCGTCCCGCTCCTCTGCCTTCGGTGCCTCTTTGCCGCTTCGCGGAACAGATGGTCGAATTAAACTAGAATTCGTTCGTCAAAGTACTTTTTCTCAAGGCGCAAGCGATGCTCCGTCTTTTCCGGGATACTTGAGATACCTGTTACGAGGTGGACTCGTTTTTATCGCGGGGAGTCGTGGAAATAGCGGGATGGGCTTTCTGTTCAATTTCGATGTCGCGGAACGGCGAAAACGCAGAATACCCGATCGAAACGAGCGCGTCGATCGGATGACCAGTAGCAGAGACAGAGCGACCCCCCGCGAAGGGGGTACACGGTGGCCCATGGCGGAGGTTGGGGGCTCGTGGCGGGTGCCATTGTCGCGGTTCCTCGCGGGGGTTCCCTCCCGATTGAATGCTCGTCGCCCTGGGAGGCATCGCGACGCCAGTTTTCGCTCTATAATTTTAACAGCCGAGTCGATGATTTCGTCTCTACGCGCGCGCGCGCTCCTTTTTCTCTTATACTACCTTTTCCCCTCGTTTTTGTTTTTTTGGTCCTGTCGCTTTTGCGATCCGCGCCACCGTTGCTCGCAAACAACTGCCGCTGGGGCCACCTGGTTGTTCTAAGCCGATCGAACAGAAAAATCTCGTGCCGTTCCTTGGCCGCCACCCAGAGTAGCCCGTGATTCTGTTCCTATCCAGATCGCTGACCAAATGTCGGCGAACGTTTCTCCGGGGTCGTTGACGCTGAATTGACGCGGTACCATTATCGACGCGGTTCCCTGGAACTAGAACGATTTAGAGTAGTGAAAATCGTAGAGAAATAATTGTAAATTAATATAGTCGGAGGGGTGGGAAGCAAAATGCATTCATCCGGCAGCGAATCTTTCTCGGACCTTGCTTCGCCGACAAGATGGCTGTGCATTCTGAGCCGCCGATCCAGCTCCACCCTCGCCCGACTACCGATCAATTAGGGGTTCGCTCAGGCCCTATGCGACGGCAGTATCGGCGGAGAAACTCAAATGTACTCGACGCGGCGGAGGCCACGAAGTCAGGGAGGTTTCGCTTAGCGATCATTACGCTTTTAGCACTCGTGTTCCCGCCCAGAGTACCGGGCGCCCCCCAGCGCGGCTGGAAAAAAAAGTAAGGGAGCCAAAGGACCCCCCATCTCGCCTTTATCCAGCATGGAGAACCAATGGGGGCACCCGTTGTCGAGGCACTGTGCAATGGGACGCACAGAAAGAGAGAGAGAGAGCGTGTGTGTGTAGTATGTGGGGCACAGTGTTCTCCGTATGTCGTCCGGTTTACCCCCCACGTGCACGATTCCGTAACTTACCCTCGCCTCTTTTCCTCTCAACAGTCACCACTACGAGCCGCTCCGACAAGGGAAGTTCGACAATTCGAAAACGCAATATAATCCGAGACATTTCTACAGCGGAACCAAGAATGAATGTAGTTACTTTTTTCTCTTATTCTGCGCGGGCAGTGGTGGTTTCTTTTATTTTATTTTACACGGCTATGACATTGGGCCGAGTCAAGCTTTAAGCTTCTTTCCTTTCACGGGCGGGAGCTTCGAAATCGTTGCCGCGAGCGTGACGATTCGAGAAGGAAACGGGGAGCAGAAGAGCGGGTGGATGAGGGAGAGACTGAACGGGGGAATCATGGCGAGCGGGCGTGTGCGATCTCTTCTGTGAAAGTCCACGGGTCACTAACTAAACCAATGAGACCGTGCTGAGATTAAATAATTCATGCTGCGAGTGTAATCCGCAAATTTGTTTGGGATTACGAGTACGCCGCGTGCGGTCAAACAATGGCTATCTTTCACCCCGAACCGTCTCTCTTTTACCCCCTTGTAACCCCGTCAATTAAACGGAGCACACTTTCATCTCCATTAAATGCAAATAAATTTTCCCGTTCTTTGCACGAGTAAGAAATATACATGTGTATTCAATCGTATGGGGTTTGCAGTTCAATTCTGTAAAAAGTCGAAGAAGGGTTCCCCTTTGCCAGGGGATATTCTTCGCCCCCCCTTTCCTGCGACGATGTCTCGTCCGTGCCATGCCGCCCACGCTTACATCTTGATTCGCGATTGCTCGCGCTATAAATAATAGCCTCTGCCCCTTTCTCCTCTTCCTTTCGGTCGAATTTTATGATCGGCTCGCGCATTATGTGGGGCGAAAATTTAATAGCTAGGCACGACGCGCGTCCCCGGCGAGTAATGGCTGGCCTTTCGAGAGAAAAAAAAAAACGAGCGGGGAACGCTAGAAACACCGATGACCAGAGTCCGGTTGTTTGTTCCTTGAAACAGGACCTTTTGCGTCCACCGTGTAGGGGAACGATAAAGTAAATCGTAAGGTAATTAAATTTCATAAGCACGCGCGTCTTCTTCATTTGCTTTAAAAAAAAGAAAATACGCCCCGTTTGCCTTGCATTCTTATTTTAATGATCCAATTGTGCGGCGAGGAGAGGGCTCGAGGGGGAACCTCTCGAAAGCGAAGATCGTTTCTTAGGGTACGCCACACCTTCGGTAACAGCCCGTCCACGTTCTACCGAAGAAATAAAAAGACGCAGGTCCACGGGTCCGGGAGGACGCACGACGGTCGTCGAGTTATCAATGAAACGAGATAAGGATCGCCAATGAGGGCCACGGAGACGCGCGAGCGGAGAGTAAGAGTACAGCTCCGACGCCTCGTCCCCCGCGCGCCTCATCGCCGCCATCGTCTAGACATTCTAAATTTGAATAATATTTTTATGAATGAGTGGACGCGCCATAAATCGCCCCGTGAATACGGTGGGACCGGCCGCGGAGTAAGGCTGGCCAAGCCACACGTTTTACCCGGCTCCGTGCCGGGCGAGAGAAAGAGAGGACAGGGCACAGTTTATTAATGCCTCGGGATTAAATCCTCCCGAGATCGAGCCGTGTAACGGGATGACAAACAATGGAACGATAATCGAATCGTTGGAATTCGGGGTGAAAGAGAACTCGGGGAACACCTTCGGTCCTGGTTGTTAATCAGGGAATCCGGTTCAGGATGGCCGGGGGACGCCTCGAATTTTAATTTGCTCGCGAATCTAAAGATCGCCCGACGAAATCTTCCAGCGCAATGGAAAGAAGGATGATATGTCAGACAAGAGACTCTAGAATGAAAGCGCTACGTGTCTAGGTGGTTCACAAATTCTATTCTTCGTGGATCATCGAATCTTGATGATGGAAATCGATCACGGTGGATGTCGGTAGCGGGCGGGAAGAAAAATTCATTCGCGAGGATGCGCAGCGACACGCGCCATAAATATTCCGAGCACAATGATAGATTCGAAGCAGACACACGTGCTCTATACGACGTCCACCCCACAAAGGTGGGTCCCCGTGTGATCTGTGACTAATGGGCTTATTATTTTATATCGCCTCGCATTTGTTATCGATACGTGTGCGCCGGTGTTCGCGGGTCTCACGCGTCCCGAGTCGCCTAATACCGTGTTTACTTAATCGCGCAGAGAATAAGATTTAGACGCCCGGCAGCGATCCCCTTACCCCTTAAGTAGCCTCGTCGTTTTCTTCGCTGCTGCTGCTGCTGCCACACCCTCCCCGATATTCCATTGGCTATAGTGAAATATGAAATCGATCATGCGTCCCTTCCGGTCATCAATTACGTTTTCCCTCGTACGCGCTGCATACCTGTGCAACAATACTTTAATTCGAATTGTTTCCACGAAATTATTCAGCGGGGTGTTCATAGTACGCCTACGTTTATCCGAAGTCTAATTATTGAAGGATCACGTATCGAGAGAATTGAACTAGGTCTTCAAATAGCAGGGGGTTTCTTCGTTTGACGAGCACAAAGGAGACGACGGGACGGACTTTCTCCGAACGTCATTCCACGGGGGATGATTTGTGCGTGACGGGCCCCGCACGCCAGCAACGTGTTGCCGGACGGAGTAATTTTTAGCGAGCGAAGCGCAACCCGAGACAAACGGTTCCAATTGGATTTTCCTTTTCCCACGTGCTCTCCATTGTCCACGATTGTTCGCCGACAGCCGGAACGGAAGAACATCGGAACTCGTGCCGGCCAAATGTTTCTCACACGTTCGCTTTCTCCAGGTGTACCGGCCCTGTTCTTTTAGCTACGCCAATTAAGATCACGGGGACGTATATCTCCTTCTTACGCTAGACATAGAGGAGAACCTCTCGTTTCCCTACAAGAAATTCCATACAGAATCGTCGATAAAAATCGCATAAAAGTCTTAAACAAGAGCTATTCGCTATTCTCCGTCGTCCGAAGCGCGGAACGGCGGAAGGGGTGGACGCGAAGATGAAAGAGGAAGCCGGAGAGGATGAAGGGGCGCCGGACGAGAGCGAGAGGAGAAGAACACATGTCGCTCGCTGTACCCCGCGGTGCCGCGGGCTTTCGATGCGTGGGATTCATACATTAAGCGCGGGCCCCTGGCCGAAACCGTTGCGATACGGCGCGGAGGATAAGATGGTTAAAGACAGAAGTGGACGGACGAGGATGAAAGCGACGGAAGGAGCCATCGAATCGGGCAAGGAGGATGGCTACGAGGCGAAGCAGAGACAGATGAACTAATGCTCGAAACCGCGGGGGGGCTCGTGCTTTCGAGCGTCTAATGATTTAGCCGGTGCAACACGATGCGCCGCTGGTTTCTGGCATCGCTGATACGACCGCGCGAGCGGCTCGCTGGTTCTACCAGGCTACGGAACGATCGCGAACTCGATTCTCACCGCGGCTGCCTATTCGTCTCGCCTAGACGACGAACGGCGGCTAAGTGCTGGCCGCTCCGTTCGAACCGATCGAGACTTTTCGTGGAAGACGTTGCGCCCGTCTCTTCGATCACTGACGTTTTCGTGGAAGGATCCGAAGGTTGAAATGACTGTGGAAAAGTTCGGAAACTAATTCCCGAGATTCTTTCGCAGGAATCGGAGAATCATGCCCGAGCTTGTCTTTGGACAAAACAAATTTCCATTCCGAAGCTGCTTTTTAAGCTGTATTCATTCTCGAATCCCCACATATTTCTGGCGAAATGGTACGCGAGCGAACCGCTTACGCTGTAGCAAATATTCTGCCGGATTTACAGTGTCGTGACGCTGGACCACAGTTCACGTAACGAGCTCGCGCGATCTATGAAAGTGGATCGACGGATCGGACACGATCCTCGGATAGTTGTCGTATCCGCGGACACGACGGCGGCTCGAAAAGGGACAGGCTCACCAATCACCCCCCCGCGGAATGCCCCGGTGCTTTATGATCGCGTTCTTGACGATCACGCTCTCGGTGAACGCTGGTTACGTGCGTGTAAACCGTGGCTTTCAATCTCGTGAGAGACTGTCGTATCGGCGTTCCAGCTTTGTCGCCGCGTAAATTCTCTCCGCCAGTGGACAAAATCGCGGTGTTTCGTCTCCAGCGCGATTTAATCTCCAGCAACTCCGACGCTTGATAAAAGCGTGTACTACAAAAGTACGGAAAAGATTTTCCATTCTGACCCACTCCAACGGTTTATGAATATTCATAAAAAGTTGCGGTCGAGCGTGTACTGTACGAACCACAGAGAACGATCTTTCAAAAACGTTTCTTCCAGTCGCACCCTCCTTAAATTACGATACGATATTCTCCGAAAGATTGGCGTCGAAAAAGAAAAATTAGTGACCGACTCTTTCGTGCGGTGGAGGCGCTGAGGGAAAATCGATTTGGAACGGGCTAACGATTCCACGATGACGAGGACGGAAACCGATACTCTCGGTGACTATGGAACAAGCGTGAAATCGAAATTTCCAATAGCCATTTAATCGTGGGACCGGCTAATCTATCGTTATATTCTATTTTTCTGCGAACGCATCTACGGGAAAGGGAATCGATCACGGTAAGATCGGCGTTGATGAAGAGGAGAAGGAACGATGATAGAGCGGGATCGCGGAAAAAGAGAGCGGCAAGTGTCCGGTCGATTGTACATACGTGACTCACGTCGATGCATCACCGCGGAAAATAATTGTACATGTGGACGCGAGGCACGCACGTTCGACGTAAATTCTTCACGTGCACAAAACGCTCGCCGTAAATCGTCAGCAGCACGCAGCGAGGCACCCCTTTCTTTTTTTCTTTTTTTTTTTGCCCCCCCGGAGGACGTAAATTTCTTCCTTATCGGGAGTAATTTACGCCCGGCTCACCGATAGAAAGAAAAAATAACAGGACTCCGCAGTTCGCGCTTTTCCACCCTTCCTTTCTGTCCAGTCTGGAGAAAAAATCGTTTCTCTTTTTGAGAAAGACACGACGTGCTTCTTTAGCTTTCCTCCCCTGACTGGAATCCCGTTCTTCTTCCCTCTTTTTTCTATCCAACCGTTCCCGACCTTTTTAAGATATTTTTTACATTTAAAAAACGAGTCCCTTGGTCATAAAAAATGTTGGGGAGTGCCTGTTTCGCTTGTCCAATTTTCTTACATCGACTGTTGCCGCAATTGTCGTAAGAGTTACCTCTAATCGTGGCAAATTAATTGAAATGTTTCGGTTGCAAAGGGTATCGCAGAAACGATTATTGTCTGGTGCTCGAAGCGCTTAGAGCCCACGTTCCTCCGATGTCTGCGACACGTTCAGAATTTCCAGTAACGAGATTCGCAATTAGAGGAATATCTGCCAAGGTCTGCAGCGGAGAAGAAGAAAAAAAAAAGAAGTACATGGAGAAGAAGGCCGCCACCACCACGTGACACAGATCCCCGTGGAAGTTGGTCGTAAATCACGGCCTCGTAATAAGTCGTATTTCACGATTTCCCTTTTCCCCGTCGCTTTCCATGCTCCGGCCGCTGGAACCGTACAATGCGGACGACCAATATTGTTGAAACACTGATCGAAGGTTCGTCCGTTCGGCCTGTTCCCCTCGGAAAGTCGAACCGCTGCTCGTTGACCTCCGCGTCCATTCCGCAGAAGGCGAGAGTTTCACTTCCGCCGCGCCGGAGGATGCATACGGTGCTTGTCGTGGGCCCAATCGTTGGCGGCCTGCGAAGGGCCAAACACCATAAACTTTTATAGCCAGTAGTGGTTTCGTTGGATTTCCCTTCGCACGATTTATGGTCTCGCGCCAAATTCATTTCGGGCCAGAATGAAAATTCTCTCGCGAAAGTGTCCTTCCTGATATCCCCCCCCCCCCGTCTCCTATTCTTCTTCTGTCTGCTCTGTTGCCTATGTCTCCTTCGATTCCACCGTGATGTTGTACAGATAGTTTCACTCGAAAACGGACCGGGCTCCTCTGTACGGTAATCAAGCCGTTGACTCTAAAGTCCTCTTAGGTCAACTCACTGGCTGGCTTTCGAAGAAATCCGCAGAGGGAACAATTCTTTCGATGGACGTCTCGCAAGCGGAAGCAGGTTCATTAACTGATCTTGCTGGTAATTAAGTGGAAATGTAAGCTTCGACTCGATTGCGTTACTCCCTAGCACTTTGTCTTGCTAATACTTTTATCCGCTGCAAGGAGCGTAGAATTCTTAGCAATGTGGACCGTGACCCAAAGTCTCTCGGGGCACTCGAGGAATAGCTAAATAGCGTGCCACCCAGTCTCGACGTACGTTCGCGAAGAATGGTCCGGGGAACGTCTAAATCGGCCTGGCCATAATCCCATCGGTCCATTATGCGGCTGTTAGAACGAGAAATTGAGCAGCTTTTGGCGCAATTTTCTGGAACCCCAAGTGTGGTCCTAAACATTGTGGGGGGGACGAACTCGAAGATCGTGAGTAGATGGGCCGTCCGTAGTCAGGCAGGCTCGTGAAAAGTGGCGGAAAACAGACTGTTTCGACCCCCCCATGGATAGCGGAGGATGAAGAAGAGGAGCGACAACGGGGGTGGAAGAAAAGGTGAAAAGCCGAGGCAAAACACGCAGGCGTTTCGTGTGTCGTTCACCGGTGAAAAGAGGTGCGCCAGGTAAGGATCGAGTCGAAACGGGGGTGAAAAGGGCGCGGCGGGATCATTGTCCCGGGGCGAGAACTTCGACCAGCCCTTCGCGATCCGGTGAAACGAAAGCCACCCATGATGCTGGCCAACAATGATCTCCACCGAGTCATCCGGCACACCGGTGCGGAATCACCGTTAATGGCCCGTGCAACGAACCTAGATTCTATTGTCGCTTTATTGCGTGCAGTTCCTCGTTTCCTATTTCCAGAGGAGACACCTCTATCCCCTGAGATGCGCGCATGACTTTTCCTCAGATGGGGGGAGCAACGTTTTAGGGGTGTCTTGCTGCCGGGGGGTTAGTCAAAGTTGCAAAGAATGCGACCTTGTGTTGCTTGATGATCGTGTTTGGGGTGACATTGAAGTGAAACCCTTGTGGAACGTTCGGTGGTAGATTGAGACGTGTTTGGTGGCTTTACAGGGGGTGAGAAAGAAAGTTCGATTATATTTTCGGGCAGTTCTTTGGGTTATTAGAGTGTAAAGATCCGGAGGCTTCTGAGAAAATATCGTAAAAGTGAAACGGACGTCAAGTATAATAGGGTTTCAAAGATGTCGAATATAACTCCACCTTTTTTAGCTCGCTGAGAAAAGAAAGAAGAAGAATGCCATTCGGCTTCCTCACGCATATTCCCCGCGGGCGAACACGGTGGAACGATTTCCGAATCAGAGTGTGTTCTGCGTCGACAGGAACGTCGACAGGTGACGCACGGGCGGAGAAACGAGGAAACCGAAAGAAGCTGACGCAATGGGTGGCTTGATTATAATAGAGGTATCATTCCGTTGAACGATACGCTTCCTCCTCCCTTCGGATAATTGCGAATGGCGTCCTTTTATGCCGGAGGGGCGGCTGATCAAAGCCGCGGATAAATAAAAGATAATCATCTAATTATTCCATTGAAACGGGTCGGCTGCTGCCTCTCCGCGGTATATCCCGGGTATACGATCGCGTTGCCAGTCATTAAGATCTTCGTCGATCGTGCCTCTCGATCTCTTCTATACTCCCCCCGATTCGCTAACCAATCATTGTGACCAAGTCGGAGGGTGCGTCGCGATACAATGCGCCGCGCTTCTTTCGATTTAATTGTAATCGAATCTGAATGCTCGAGTAATGATCACGCTACCACGGGATCTCGTCTAATTTCCAGTGATCAGGGCACACCCGGGACCGATCGTTTGTTTCCCGGCCGAAACGCTCTATTTTCTCTTTCTCATTGGCAATTACGCGGCGGTTCGTGTTCGTACGAAGTGTGAACGATTTAAATGAAAATCAATAATACAATGCCCAGCCTCGTACAATTTTTATCTCAATATTTCTCAATACCCACGACATCGATCTAGGAAAAGGATTTTATCTCCGGGAAGGGGGGGGGAAAAAAAGGAGAAGAACGAAGGTGTTCAGAAGCGTAACGCGATCCATGTATACCGGCTTAGGAGTGACCGAAAAACGAGTATAAGTGAGACGGCGTGTCTCCTCCGATTTCCGATAAGAATCTGTCGCTGCTGACTAGCTGCTACACTAATGCCAAACGACAAGATACTTACTACCAGATAAAATACCGGCAAGCTCGGCCAGTCATTCCTGATGCTGCGACAACCTACGTGCCACCGACACCTGCAGCCGTGTTCTGCGAATTTCCCGGGGGGATGCTGGCCCCTGGAACGCCGGATAAGAAAGGGGAGGATTATACACTGATTTATACCGAAGCAGTTTAAAGTAAATCCGTTACAGAAAAGCGTAGCCAGGACGTATATCTATTCTGTAATATGTATTTAAAGTGTAATAATTTTTAAATAAGGGGAGCCGCAATTTTTGTACAATCCATTGTCAATATACGAATAAATAAACTTTATATTCAATAATGAAAATTCTTTCAGCTGTCCCTAATCCCTAATTGTTCCTTTCGATTATATAACACTTTCTACCCCACCCAAAGTCGGACGGATTCCAAGAGATATTTGACGGCCCGTGATGTTCTGTTTGCAAATAAAAAAAAAAAACAGAAATGGTCGAGAAGGGCTTAAAGGTTACGTCTGTCCGAATTCTTCTGTTCCTGCGGCCGTGATTTCGATGGACGCGTCTATATCGAGGTGGGTCCGAACGGTTCGAGTGGGTGACTGACTCTCTGGCATTGTCGTTCGTCAAGATATACGACTGCCCGTTCCCAGAAACAGTTTATATTCCGGCCGGAGGGCCCGAAGATCGTTACATGCCTACCTGACCCAAAAGATCCGTGCGCCCGGCCGTTCGGAAGCGCTCATTTTTCGGATTCTGCGTCCGAGGCATTCGGTCAGGGCCGCTTCTTCGGGATCCGTCTCGTGATCAATTTCGAGAACCTGCACCTCCTCCTCGACGCGGGGGCATAACTTTGCCCGCGTCCCGGAATTTATAGCGCCTCAGGCGTTCACGTCGGTCCGCTTCGCGGATCGTTATTCTTCCGTAACGACTTCGGAAAACTCGCGGGTTCTCGTTGGACATTCATTTCTTTCGGGGAGGATTGTCGAGAAAATTGATTTTGAATTATACGTGTATACGCCGTTCCGTTTCCAGCCAGTGCACGATGATTTATCGTACAAGTCTCGGTTACAGAATGTTAATTAAGGTGGGTAAGGTCTTGTTCCTCGATAAATCATTGCTGACCCTGACAATTAAGTCGCTCGAACAATGAAGCAAAGTTTATCCGTTAAGCATTAAACCGAACAAAGAAGAAGGTATATATTAAAAATAGAATCGCAGCATTTCTCGTAATCGTCCAATCGCTAAACACGCTTCCCCAAAAATCTACCCGCACGTCATCCGCTGATTCAGAGATTGAATATCTTGAGAAGGAGCAATCGGCAGAAGGCGATCTCGCTGTTTCATCGATCTCGCTGGACCGTTCGTATCGATCCGAGTAATTGCCGGGGCAATTACAGCGGTGTAAGCCATCAGCGGGTCGCGATAAAGGCGGCCGTTTTATCAGACCGATCTCGACGAGCAGCCGCCGGTTGACACGGCGACGCGCCACCCGTCGCGCGTTTTCTCGCGCGTAGGCGCGAACAATGTTAACGAGAGGACGCGCGACGAAAGAATTTACGCGGTGTGTCGCCTGGCAAATTCGCTCCGCCGACCGCCTCGCGATGCGACCGAGCATCATCCTCCGTAAGAAAGATGGACAAAACTGGAAGGTGGTCGTTCGTCGACAAATTTTTATTGGGACATCGAAGATTTTAATTGTCTGGCAAATCAAAATTACGGTACACGTTGCGGACCAATGTAGCATTTTATTTAGCCGCTACAAATGACTCGGCGGCTATTTTAATCGAACCGTTCTTTATACGTGTTACGCTCAACGGGCTCGCGTACTAGAATCGTATCCAACCAGGAACGCGTTCACGGGAACGTCGATAGGATCGAGCCGCAACACCTCCTGAAAATCAAATTAGAAAGAGCCCTCGGCCTAGTACGATCCAATCTTTGGATACAGTTACAGCGTTCGTTCTTGTTTTTTTTTTTGTCATCATTCCGATCGATCCGCTCATCTCCCACGCGAGGAGCAAACCTTCCGTTCCCAGCACTGTCCCCTAGCATCCTCGGTCGGAAGCGCGACCATTGACGAATTCGTCACAGCGACCATGGTTCTCCGTGTTTCGGTGAAACGGCGTGGCAATCGAGGTTTCGCGATTCGCCGGACATAGAACGGCAGAGGATGGGACGAGGAGGCAACGTTGGGCGAAGAGAGAGCGATGAGATTCTTTTGGGGAGCACCCGGGGCTCAGTCGGCCATAAATAATACCGAACGTTGGGCCTCCATAAGTCAGGTAGGCCCGATCCCTGGCACGAACTCTCTATGCCGATTCACCGTGTACACGTAGAGAAAGAGAGAAACTCGTCCTCGATCCATTGCCCTCTTGGTACAGCGATGCGTTCGTCTCGCTTATCCGCAGCAATAGGGCCTGTTTGGGTCCCGGTGGTTTTCACAGTCACGCCCTGAAAAGAGGTGCAGCGGCGAAGGCGTATCGGGAGAACGCGTGCAGGTGCGATTATACGCGACGGATTTATTTCCCGCGGACGTCTTCATAATCTGCTAACTCCGATGGAAGGACGGGGGTGCTTTCCAAGATTCTATCGGGATCACGGGAGGGGGGACGTAAACAGATCGTAGATCGTTCGGTAATCCTCTGTCCAAAGGGTTTCTTTTTTTGAATAATGAGGGTTGAACGCTGGGCCGGATGGATGCGCTTTAATTGCATTTCACGGTGATTACTTTAATTATTATCCTGCAGTAACTGAATAATTTCATTTATACGTTGCGCTGCCCGCTTTCCACTCGCGCTTAGGTGCTAGAAGAATTCCCTCTGCTTTCATGGCGTAATATATTTTCCGTAATGGAGGTGAAAAATAGTATTAATTATTGTTATAATTGTTGTGCGGGTACGTTACCGGTTTCGTCTGATCGGTTTACTTACCAGGAAAGGTCGTAAGTTGATGATAATTTGTTCGAGTTCCTGATTGCTCGACGCTGTTGAAACACCATAATCATTCGTATCCGTGGCTCTCTCGAATTCTGTGGTTTTATTCGAGGGCCTCGGAAACGAATGCGCTTCCCGTGTAATAATGTACTGAGATGATGGGGCGCATGATTTTTAAGCAGCTGCTTTTTTTTTCCCCCTGTAGCAGCGCAACGAAATCGCCACGGGTGCCTTATTAATTTGTGTGTCTAATTTGTTTGTATACCCGACGGAGGAAATGGCTTTTCACTGGTCGTTTCTTACCATACTTTCCCCCAAGAAAGGAAAAGACGAACGGCGATAAGCGCAATACTTCCAGAAGTAACAGCCTCGATTGAATTCAATCAGGGTGAACTATTTACTTCGATGAACGATCCACGGGGATCGATTGCGGGACGCTTACATAAGCGTCTAAAATATTTTCCGTGTCATCGCGGTGGGAGTTCAGCTTGCTCGGGCCTTGCAATAAGGTAAAAGTGATTTTTCGTGCGCAGAGTGTCGATAACGGTTCGCTAATGCCGTTCGCCTGTTCGCCCTCGGCGCTTTGATACCGATCTTTATTAGGGGTTGTTACTGTCGCGGAGGAGTATATCGGTAACTTTGCTCGCGTTAATGGCGAGATAATGGCGAGAAACGCAATCGAGAGGGACCGGACGATTGATTTTTCCGCCGATCGGCTGTTGCATGTTTCACGATTGCTCCATTACAGGAATCTCCGTTGTTAGAATTGCCTGTGCGCCGTACGCTTGGCGTAACCACTTAGCGAACCACTCCAATCCGGGAAACGATTTCTCGATCCGATGCCCGTCGCCGAAAAGGCAATCGCCGTGACAGTTCAGCAATTATAATTCCATTCCTTTCCGTGCAAACTGGCATCCGAGTCGCGGAGGGAACGTGATGAAAAACGCAACGATGCCTCGCGTCGGCCTTAACGATTTTGGCGAGCGGTCCGCGCGGCGGTGGACTTTTTTTAATCAGAAAACCGGCCTTTTCAGGCTCCGGTCGAGGGTCCAGTTTTTCGCCAAGTCGAACCCGACTCGGCCGCGGAGCGTACGATTGTCGTCTCGCGTGCGAAGAACCAGCGATCAACTTCCTCGAACTCATTGAATACCGGCTGACTTATGTCTCGAGTCGTGCTACCCTCTACGTCATCGAGGCAGCAAGAAATCACCCCCCTCGGTGTATACTTTACCTACGTGGACGACGGGGAAATTGAAATCGAGCGTAGCCGAAAAGGAAGGATAAATGATAATTGAATACAATTAAAATCATTATAAGGATGATGAATAGTGATCGTGAAGGTATTATTCTACAGTTACGATTCGCGTGCAGCCGAAAAACGTGGTCGCCCCGCGGATGAATGAAGAGATACCCGCCACCGTGCGAGCGAGTTTTCAAAAGGGGCAAGAAGACGCGAGGCGAGCCAGCCCTTTGATTTACGAACGTAATCGACCGCGGTCGGATTAATAAATTCCGGCTTCTTCTCGTTTCGCCGGCTATTAATCGTGATTAATTATCGAACGGAGGGTCGCGTAATTGAGCACGTTATGGTGTATACGCACCTGCTAGTTACTTGCACATGGATCCCCCTCGCGAAAGGGCACATCGGCCGCAAGAACGGAACCCGTCGATGAAAATCAATGGCTCGCTAGTCGATGGAATTTGCAAAAACACAGCTGACTGCTTCGTGAAGCGAGCCTCGTTGGGCTGATTTCGAGGAATCAGCGATCGACGAAGCTTCAGTGGTATCGTCTCTAGTGGATCATTCAGAAGAACGATACAGACGATTTTATTTATCGTTACTGGCGATGTTTAATTGCGGTGATAACTTGTTCCCATTATTCGCGTGACTCTCGATAATCTTTCATTAACGACATGGCGAATTGAATAAAACTGGCCCCATTACGATACGTACACTTTCTCTTTTCCAAAAGTGTCCAAACCACGAAGGATCGATCTTCATTGAGACGGAGCACCGACGTCGTGCCAACAATTCCGCGTGACCCCGACCGAAAAGATGACGACGGTAAGAGAAATCCACGGGGGTGGGACACAACGTTAAAGCAAGAAACCGTAAGTTTCCGTGGGACGGTGGTGTTCGGTTCAGAGTCGCGCGTGACGTCTCAACTTTCGTCGAAGCGGAACCCACGGCGGTATTTGTTTGCCATTTGTGCCCATTTAGAGCGGAACCCGGGGCGCGCGCGCCAACGGGGCCCCCCTTCGTTCTCGACCCCCCCTCCGAGATAACGACGAGAAACGTCTCTTTGGGAAACGCGGCTCGGGCTCTCGCGTTCAAGAAGAATCCTGCGTTTCGGACAAGCGAGGCAGGTCCGTTTCCAAAGTTTCCACGGGCATTGATTCGCAGCAACACGACGGAACCGGCGGACCCCCTTGTAGCTTTTCACGGATTCGTTTAGGTCGACAGGGATTCGCCACGCTTTTTCGACACGGCCTCTTATTCCGGGCGGACGCGAAGGTCTTCCTCGAGTCTCCTCGGGTACGCGTCTCGAGAACAACGGCTGGCCCTTTTTCTTCGCTATCGTTTGTC
The DNA here is from genome assembly GCA_023838395.1 of Holcopasites calliopsidis. Lineage (NCBI taxonomy): Eukaryota > Metazoa > Arthropoda > Insecta > Hymenoptera > Apidae > Holcopasites > Holcopasites calliopsidis. Next base: position 2,707,758 of record JALHAQ010000011.1, read on the forward strand.
TGGTCGGGTTCGTTCGTGTAAGACGGTGGTCGTAAGAACTGTTCCGTTTTGCCCCCCTACTTTCCGCTGTCCGGTCGGGCAGATGCTTCTAGACGGGTCAACCACGGGTATATAGGTACGCCTGATGGAAGAGTTATAAATTGTAGCTATTGTTGGATGAAGAAAACGTCTCGGTTTCCGGTGCAGCAAATATTTTCATCCCCAGGGGCTGCACGCTTATACAGGGGACCGCTCGACGATTCTGGGGATGCCTCCCCATCGGAGAACGTTTATTATGATCGTTCCGATCGGGGGTGAATTGATTCGATAATACTTGACGATTCTTTTTGTGTACGAAGTGGAAAATATGCCCGGAGGAACGTTCAGTCAAATATTTCATCCACGAAATTATGAAAAAAAAAAAAAAGAAAACAGTTCTTCCAGAATTTTATTCAAACGGCGTCTTCTCGGTGATATTTCTAAGCGTAAAGTTACCCTTGGGTCGTCTGTTTTTTCGTTCACGCTTGTGCCCGTGAAAATGGACGCCGGTGTGTTTTGAGCGGACACAAATTTCATGGAGACAGGGGGAGGAGGGATCGTGGTGCGCTGGGTAGGTTCCGTTCATTGTGGTCCATTTCCGCCATGTGCCCAACACACGCTCTGTGTAAATAGGAAAGCAATTTTTCACGAGCCGCGTAAACAGACGTCGTGAAACCTGCGACGGTCGCATAGGATTCCGCAAAACGACACTTTCGGGAAGCTATTCGGATCATCCCTGGTCGGTCACTGCGGCAAGATTTATGCCGCTGCCTCGAGAACAAACCTCAGAGTCGCCTAAACGGTTTACGGATGCTGCTCGAGCTTCAACATCTCCTTTTTCACGATGGTGGGAAACGTGGGAGGGGAATTCGGAACAGTTCACCTCGCGTCTTGCTGCCTTCGTGCAGAGTAGAAAAAAAAAAAGGAATATCCTTTAGCTCGGATTTGAGTGAGAAAATCTTTCCAGGCTTATCGCAAAAGAGCGATTCCCTGGAATAGTAGCGACGAGTCCCGTGGACCAGATTCGACTCGCTTTTAAGGGTAGTGTCGATGTCTGGTCTCCACGGGGGGAAACAAGGACATTATTCGCGGTCTGCCAAACATTGCCAAGGATTCACCCCCTCTGTGTCCCTATAAAACGCGCGAACGGCAGTCGTTACATCGTGTTTGCAAAGTTTATAGGAGATCGTGTGAGCTAGGGTGTCGGACACACCCACGCCACTCCCACTCGGCGTGAGTCCAGACCTTCCTTTCACGGATCCACCGTGTCCTGGCTGGCAACCCTTCTCCTGTATCCTTCGAACGAGCCCGCTTCGTGATATTATCGATGATATTATTCGGGGGTCGACATCGACAGCGCGCGAACGCGCCTATAATTTCATTTTACAGCTCTCCTCAACTGTCCTCTTCATTAAAATTAATTCCGAGTATCGCGGATAATTTGCTGTCCTACGGTGATAATCCTTAACGTTTTGAATTAATCGTGCAGAAGTTTCAGGGCGCAGCTATTACGCGTTTAAGGTAGTCGGTATTTACGAACGTTCTTTATAAAGACGCTGCGTGTACGAGTGAAGCCACGGGCGTGTATTCAAATTAACGTCGTAAACGCGTCGCGGTCTATCCTAACCGGAGCTAGTAGTTTTAAAGAGCGTATAAAATATTGATCACGGCCAATTAACTTCCAGGCAGAAGTCAAGAGCCACGAACGGGCGATGCGGGGTGGCGAGGTGGATACATTTTTTCGGGAGACACTCGGGCATTCTGACTTTCCTTTGTCCGTGCCATAAACTTTTGGAAAGTATACACCTGGAATTCACTTTCGACCATTTAGCTTACGATCCCCTCGTAAACGCTGTCGAAACTGATGTTCCGAGATCCCGAACCTCGTTCTTCGAGCCGTCCAAATTATTTACGACGTCTCCCCTGTCCGGTATTTTTATTATTTGCTCGGGAAATATTATCATCAGCAGTAAACGGCTGGTGAGATAATAACGCGTCACGATTAACAGATGTAATCATTTCCCTCTCTCGATCGAACTCGGCTAGCAGGGGAGAAAGATAGTACAAGGAAATATATCTGTTCGCGTTGTCAACGCGGCAAGATTTTCTATAACTCTTTTTTTTTTTTTTTAAGTTATCCAGCAACTTCCTCCGTGAAATATCTTTTTACTCTGTAATTTATATCCCCGCGTATACGGGGAATAGTTGAATTTTTATTTCCTAATTATACTGTGCTTGAAATGCAAACGATATCTATAAATACCTCGATCGAAACGAATCGGCCGCGCGTTAATTATTAACTATAAATCATGCTTGTAAATTGCTCGAATCGGGAATACCTATCATCGAAGCTTCATCCTCGGGGAACACTTACCTCTGCGAGGCGATGGTACCTGTGCTCTCTCCACCAACGCTCCGAGCCACCGAATTTACGATCAAACAAAAAGCTCGCGGCAATAAAGGTGACAAAATATTTCCATCGGCGAATATTTACGGCTCGCCATATTTCAAGGAAGCCACGGCTCGATCGTCGTCGCCGTCGTGCCAAAGATTTCTGCGAGGAAAGCGACCAGAGCCATTGTTCCCCGCTCGCTGAATCGACTATTTATTGGTATCCGTGAGAGCGAAGTACGTAAATCTCGCAGACGAGCGCCGCTGCTGAAGAAACGGATGCAGCCCCTGTGCCCTGCAATTTATTTTATACACAATGTTGGTACCACTAGGACAATTTTGCGACGAGCAAGAAGCAGTTAATAAAGAAACAAGTGACACGAATGAGCTCTTGGTATTCAAATTCGCAAGGTCAATAAAAAGAAGGAAATCATCGTTAGACAGATGACAATTATCGTTACACTATCGTCACATGGACGTGCGGTATTGTAATCCCGTAGTAATTGCCAATGCATGAGCATCGGTGAGACACAGGCTCGTTACCTTTATAATACAGTGTCGACGGCACACTATGGAGACGTCTAGCACATTATGCGCCGGCAGGAATCGTAAAGGGTTAATTTTACTGTCGTGCCACCTTTCTTTCTACAAACGAACGCGGCAACAAGGTGAACAAGAAGAGAGGGAGGCGGGCGGTCGCGTCGTCCTGCCTTGAACTTGTCGCGCGGAATTCAGGATTAGAGGAGCACCGCGCGTAATTCTTTAATCGCATCGGCTAATTGGCCCTGAGTGGCGCCACGGTGCCACGGGACATCGTCGATGACAATTATTTCGCGACCCGTCCGTAAATTGCTTCGGCATTTTGATCGTCCCTTTAATCGGCCGTTTCCCCGGTTCCACCGACCAGTCGCGTTTCTTGCGTTTCGTCCTTAAAAACGCGCGTGACGATCCCCCGGTTCAAACGACGCGTAGTTTATTATCCCGCCAGCGGATGGGACGAATTTGCTAATTGAGATTAAGCTACGCTCCGCGTGCAACCATCGCGCGTCTAGCGATCGCGAACGATCACTTGGTCCTTTGGCGTAACGAATTTCGGGGAATCGTTGCGCTCAGCTTCGAGATGCGTGAAACGCTTTTGCATTAGAGACAATATGTAAAAGAAGCGTGTCAAGTGTTCGCTTAATAAAAAAAATAGATCGTCGTAGATTTCCTCTGATGTCGGACAGAGGAGAACATTCATAATGACAAACCGTTCTGGGTCTTTCGCGAGCGATCGGTTCGGGGCCGTGGTCGATGTAATAAATGCGTCCAAGAGGGATGAGAAGAAGGGTTGAAGGATCTATCGATAGCCGATATCCTTTTGCCGTGTTTCGTAGACTCAACCGCCTCGGCAAGATCGATCTGCGTCGAGACAGTTCGAGAACCCGAGATGGATGGACCGGGGCATAAAATCTATTAGTCATCACCCACACGATATCGGCCGTCCCTCTCCGTTCTTCGTTCGCCCCGCGCTCGTCTTCCGTTCACGATGGTGCAGACAGGTACGTCCGATCGGTGATCCCCGCGGCCGACCCATCGTGATGCGTGTTCGCCGGGGCACCGTGGAATGTTAATGCGTACAAGAACAAAACTATCTCGTAAGCCATGCCGAAGCATTAATTTATCTAGATTTGAAGCACTATTATTGTCGATCATTGCTTCGGAATAATATTAGCATTGCTATTAAAGCTTTATTTACCGCAGGTGCAAAAGGGCAGAGTTCAATCGTGAAAGCCGCAGCACGCGAGGCCCGAGCCTATCCCAGTTCGAGGATCTCTCCACCTTGCGGTCAAACACTTGCCCGAAACCATTAACTGCTTCGTGTTCTATGATTAATAGCCCGGGAGTGGAGGTTCCACGAGGAATGTCACGGAAGACTCCTCTCGTTTATCGGCCGCAAATCGCTTCCAGCCTTGTATGCGTAATCCTGGATTATTCGTAACTTAACGCTTCCAATCTAATCATCCAGCCCCCTGCTCACGGCGATAAAGTCCAATCGACTCCAGAGCCGGAATTATTTTTATCTACATTCGGTGTTACGCGAATCTGCGCTTTGCGCAATTTACCGAGCCAAATGAGGCAGTTAGCCGGGCTGGATTGCGTCGGATGTTCCGGAAGGAGCGAAGAGCTCGCGAGAGGGGCACACCGGGCCTCTCTCGTCGGAGTTGCTCACTTCCCGCCACTCGGGAGCACTTCAAGTCCATTCACTCAATTCATTTTCATCTCCGTATTCGCCATCCACCCTTCCCTCTCCATTCTGTTCTCTCGTTAGCGGTCTTTCCGGTGGCCCCGAGCCTCCGATCGCGATGAGATTCTTCCTAAAAAGATTAGTCCGCGCTTCCGTCCACCCCACCCCCCGTCAGGGGGCAAGGGATCCGTCGAGATTCGATTGTCGCTGAATGGATCTCGCAGAACGTGTCGCAGAAGCATAAATACAGCATCCAAATGTATTTAGATTCCCCGAGGCATTCCTTGGAGTATTGTCGATAGACTCGGTAAGGAAACAATTGATCGCTCATTGGCACGATTGCAAGGTTGTCGTGCAAACGAGGAAAGATCGGGGATGATTCGCATTGTTCGTATATCGGGAGCGATCTCGTCGCAATGGATCGCAGGTTTAATGCTGCTGAGCTGATTGAGTGCACTCTCCTCTTTGTTGCACTAATCGACTCAATATCGGCCGTTCTTGATTCGCCAGACACAAAGGCTCGACAATGATACGGGACGGCTGCACGAACGACTGGACGTTTTATTAAAAATTGTCCAGCCATTGTATTATAGCAGCTGATGCTGGTCAAGGGAACAATGCCATTACGATATTCAAAAACAAATCCGATGTTCGCACGCCGAGAACAAATTGTATACCTCCTAAATAAGAGTTACTTTCTAAACACTCGCAATCGCCGTCAGGTTTCCCAAGTTTTTTTGGGGGGGGGGGGGGGGGAAATGGTCCATGACAAGAATTTCGCCGACATAATTAACTTAATTACAGCAGCGGACAGCGGAGCCGCAAGAAGGAACAAGAGTTACGGTGCCGCGGCTATCTTGCATCTCGGAGCGTAATGAGCGTTCGGTTACAAGATCAGCCTCGTTGTCTCCGCGACAGATCTTGGTGAAAGGATCTGCCGGCGACGACAGGGGCGTGCACGGACCGGAGTCCGCTACGTGACCAAGATGTCGAAAATCGAACTCGGGGCGTGGCGGACGCCGATGAGTTACGACGCGCCTTTTGTCTTAGCCTTCTCCGTCGACCACGGATCCCGGTAATTACAATCATTTCCATTTTTTTTTTCTTTCTCCAGCGTTACAGTGATTCGGTGGAAACCACGAGACGCTCCCCGGGGCGCTTCTCCCGTGCCCCACCCCTCAGAGACACCGGTCCACGATGATTTTCTCGACTGCGCGGTATGCAAATGAGTCTTGTTTCAACATCCGACGATCGATGCACCATTTTCACCGCACTGTTATTCATTCTCACTTACACGCGTCACGGGAAACGAGTTACTACCGTGGCGGTTTCGTAGGGTGAGCTAATCGGACGATCTTCGAGGCTGGTAATGGAAAAACGAGGGAGGACGAGAAGGAAAGAGGCAAAATATGACAAGGGAAAACCTACCTACACCTACACGCGGTCCAGAACGAAAGGGATAGCCGGGAGAAGTTGCATCTGCCGCACGCTGAGGGGGGGTGCGAGATCATTTTTTTTTTAGGGGTAAGAGGGCTATCGCGGGGGTAAATCGCCTAACGAATCGTTTTTGTTCGCGGTCCGGGGTCAAATAAAACTAAAACGGGCAACAGACGTCGCATTTGTCTCGCCCCTCGATTCGCATTTACCACGTATTGTGCGCGACTGTATTTTCATCGGAGACACAGAGATACTAATGTACTTATTAATCATACCATCGGTCCACTAATAGGAATTTATTGTCCTCCCTTGCGTCTGCCAATTACGTGGCTGGCTGCCGTTATCTTTTTTTTTGCTGCTTCGTTAAGGGTAATCGTTGATTCTTTTTACGAGGGAAAAGTGGAAAGTTATTGCGTCGAGAGATAGGGGTAGCAACGGGACAAGCCTACTTACTGATCGCGTAACATCCACCGACTATAAATTTTTCTAATATTTGATTTGTAGCGATAGGCCTTCGACGACGAGCGACAACGCGCGAAACGAGGAGGAGGAGAGTGATCAAGCGTGTACGAGAGGGCGAAGCTGTAAATTCTCTCGTAAAATTATGCCGCGTGACGCGGCCAACTATAAATATTAATGCTTCCCAAAAACGGTTTTCCTCTTCGGCTTCGTTCCTCTTTTTTCACCTCCTTCTTTCCCTCGTCCAGCTCGCCGTATCCCGACGTCCTCTGGGACGCGAGTCGTAAATCAAGCCGCTAGAAGGAGGTTGTCAGCGAAAAATACGGCGGATAAAGGCGGCCGGGGGTAAGAGTTTGTTTTAGATGCCAGGAACCCCTTTCGCCTGCCGAGAAGCATTGCTCTCGTCGGCGACAACTTGCTCCGAACGTTCCGCTACACGACGGGGCTCTCCCGCCCTTCTATTTCTGCGAAACACGCAATTTTGCAATTCCGAAGTTATGATTGACGAACGTTCGTAAGAGTAATTTCAGGTGTACGAATAAACACGAACGTACAAATTATTGTTAACGGCATTTCATTGGGGCCCGATACTAACGAGCCGGGGTGCGCGTCAGCTTCGAAAATCATCCCCGAACGCGGAAGAACGATCGCCGAAGAGAACGTCGACAAATGTTCCAGCGAATGACCAATTTCTCTCCTACGTTCCTGGAAAATGGGAAGCGATATTTCATTGTTCCTGGCGCGATGCGATGCGCTCGCAGACATGCCGCCCGGTTCCTCTCTCTCTCTCTCTCTCCACCGTCTTCACGGGCATTCAAAACGTGGAACGACCGGCGATGGAACAGGGGAGAATAAATAAACTTTTATCATCGTATTCTGGGGATTTTTCACATTTCCACGGGAACACCCGGTTCGTGAACTGTTCGAGGCGGTCACCAGTTAGGTTCCTCGATATATTTTGTCGGAGATCCTTTTTCACAGATAGCTATCGACGCCTATCTTGCCTCGCATCGCTGGTAGAAATCTTATCTTCGAGCCACTTCGAGCCGCCTGCCATCTCTGTCATCCCTGCGCCGGATTTCGCTTTGATCCTTGCTTTAGTCGTACGTTCGTCATAATCTAACATACATTTCTGTTGGTCCTCCTTGTTCCGCGAGACAATCAATTATGCAGGTACAGTGTGGTCGGTGCCGCATCGCGACCATGGTCCATTACAATATAACGAACATCTTTTTATTCGCTGCGGTTCTGGCCGATGCAATATCTGCGTGCAATTACCCTACCGACTTATACAGACGGATCAGCATAATCTTGGAATTCTTGAAAATTCTACAGAGCCAAGAATAAGCGAAACTTTCTCTCGGCTCCTTCTCGAGAAACGCTTTCCTTCGGTTGGCCAAACCGCGGGGATACAATTCGCACCCACAGCGCCGCGGGTAACCCGAGGACGAAAATTGAATCCTGAAGAAGTTGCCACGAAGACGGATCGTGGAGACTATTGAGCTTGGCCGACAGAGATCGTCGTGTTTCTAATGACTTCGAGACAAGATCTGGGATTCGTATCGGCTCCGATTCTTGTCGTACCATCTAACCGCGGCATCTACAAACTTTTGCGTGTCGGCCCCCCTTTGGTCTTCGGGGCTTCAGGGTACAGGGAAAACGACGCGGTCCACGATGGATGGTTACAAGGCTCGTAAATACCGGGGACATTCTCGATTACGTGGATCGTCGCGCAGAAACGCGACGACTACTCGTGTCAGGACAAATTTTAGGGAAGATTACTACTGCCATTATTATTACTCGAGTTTAGCAGAAATAGAACTATTGTTGTTAATAGAAATTTCACCATTGCTCGTAGCACGTGGAAAATATTTATGCCAAAAATATCGAAGCTTTATAGACAGTCCTTCGTAAAGGGCATCGTAAAATGCAAACGACAAGATTCCTTTCTTTGTGAAAATTCCCGTTATAAAAAGAACAATCAACCGTTTAAGTAGCAACTTTCCGAGAAACCGAAATTGGCCGTAAACGTTTTCAACATATTAGCACGTTCGTCCATTGTTCGTGTTACAATAACTCCACTCCGCAGGGGCCATAAAAAGACAATTCGCCTCGCAATTACATAAGCTCGGTAGTGGAAACGGAGTAAACCGCTGTATCCGGAAGAGGGGATCGGCAATAATCCGCCGAGTGTTACGCCCATTTCGGTCGCGGAACAATAAAATATGAGATACGGAACGGGTTCAACGTAGAAGGCGATTCTCGTAATTTTTTCTACCAGCATCGACCCTGACGCGCGTACCGAATAGCAGCTACACAGTCCGTGATTTCTTGATTAACGATTAATTAAACGCGATGACTGCGCCGTGAGTAATTGATGAACGAACGAAGCAATATCTGGCGTTGTCGATGATCCTTTAAATGTATGTAGGTGCGTGCGGCCCGTGTTCGCGTTTCGCGATCCTGTAACCGTAGCCCGGCGATGAAAGTTTTATCCCGGGCCGTTGGATTGATGGTGCATTCGCGAATGCACTCGCCGATGCAGATCGTTGAGTTGCATTCGCCTGGGATCATTAATAATCTCGAAGAGACCATTCGGTTGTCGTAATAATCGAGGGAGTCCCCGAAATATTTAATTTCCCCGTTCTCTACGAATCAACATCCGCCACAGACAGGCAATCTCGTATCGGGCGCTTGTAACTTCTGTTTGAAGAAGGCTGAGGTATTTATAACGAAAGGGTGTTTGTCATCCGACGCGAATGACTCGACCTGTCTCGGACCCGTAATAAAAATGGCTCCAGATTTCGGTTCGAAACGATCACAGACTTCGCGCACGGTGCACGTGTTCGGCGGACACAATGGTAGAAGAATGATCGGCGGTCACCTTTTGGACGAACGGGTCGCGCTGTTAGTAAGCGACAGAAGGTGGATGGAAGGCATCATTCAGATGTACTGCCTCCTAAGCGCACGAAGGAGCCACGAGTCCGGCTTTTATGATAGTTATTAATATCGAATAGTCAGCCACTGTGCCCATTACGGGCATAATGGGACGTCATTTTTTGCCGCGACAATGAGGCAGCCCGTTAAACGCTCGATGCGTTTGCATTATTCACGCGGATGATCAAGCTTCGTTAATATGTCCAATGTGCAGGGAGCGAAGGAGGCAGGGAGATAAATGCACTTGGCCGGTGAAACGAAGACGGCTACCGTCGAGCAAAAATGTCCTGTCGCTCCGTTGAACGATACCCGAGCACGGAATTGGAATCAGATTCGTCGGAATGCGCTTGGTTAATTGTTGCTCGGAATACATTGCAGTAGATTGTCTCCAAGCAAAAGTTGCTTCAACGGAAGTAGATCAATAAACGAACAGGTATGGAGGTGCCATAGTTGGTTCACCGCAAACGACTTAGAACTCGGCCACATTGCATTCTCATTTCGCCCCGGCGGATTTCATTTGTTAGTCAAGAGGCGATTATTCGGCCTCGGGAACATTGGTTCCGTAAATAAACCTGTCGGCACAGGTAAGCAAAAGTCTTACCGCAGAAGCAGGTAGAGAGCGTTGGGGATCAATGGCAGAGAGTAATCCTATCTTTACTGTGCCCGAAAGACAATGGTGTAAAACAGTGCCACGGCAATCGGACCGTAATTTCAAACAGACGCTACTGATATGGAGGGGAAATTTACGGGGCAATAAAGGGTGCCTCCAGGTTAACTGCCGTGTGATCATTATTCTTGGAACTGTGACAATTAAATGGTAGCAACTATTATACTAATCATTAAACATTCCTGGAGAAATGTTTAACATTCAAGAACGCATGGAGAAATTTGTGGGCGAGCTAATAATAAATTGGAACACAAAAGTGTAACTTCTAAACTGATCCAGTCCTTCGTAATCCTATGGTATAACGGTACAGTGCATGAGACGCGGGGGCATTGTTGATTAAAAATCCGACGAGCGCCTTCATCGATCTGTCCTCATTTCCCTATTTTCTAATCGCGGAGTAGCACGAGGGTGGGTGTCCCGCGGTGCCAGCTATTTGTCGTGTGGTGATTCGATGAAACGGAGCTCGAGGAACGACCGGCTGTCCCTAAAAGGGTTGCTTCGCGTCTCTTTAAAGTCATTCGTTTATTGGCCTACAATGGTCGTAATACCGCTAGGTTGTCGGGATTAGGACCATTAATTATCGTCATTCGCGAGAAACCCACTAATCGACCCTCTTCAAACCGGGAGGCGACGGTGCACGGAAATTTACCTGTGCGCTCCCACCGATATCTGTGTCAAGTATTCCAAGACGGATCGCGGCGCGATTTACCTCGGCCCAGCAGCGATTAATTTGTCCATCGATCGCAACGAGAATCGCGCGTTTCTTCCGTGTTTCACGGTTTCCATTAGCGATTCAGCAAGACTCTATTTCGTACGCGGAAGCGCGAGGAAAAGAAGGAAACGCTGACGCGTAATTAATCGAGGCTGGAACGTGAGTAAACTCGGTTAATTTGGATAGGCGAACGGAGGAGTTCGCGTGATTCCTCGTTCATTCAAGCTGCAACGCGTCCGGGTGTTAAACCGTCGACCAAAGGAGTCTTGCCACCTCGTTTTCTCGCGATAATTTATAAACGAGTCGCTCGCGTGACTCGCGGATTTCCTGACCGGCTTAATCATTTTTTCGGTTAATCGCGATACACGTACTTCAGCTGGTGCCGCGCGACTTCCATCGTGATCGAGCTTTTCACCGGAGGAAAGGAAAACGCGTGCTGAATTATGTTGCGACTGTATTTGCGACAACGCCTCGACAATATTGTGATCGGCGTTAGTTAATGGGGATGAGACACGATTCGAGATAGGAATAGCTGCGCGAGGATTATCCCTGCAAAGTGGCTGACGAGCGTGGGTGCTCTAGTTTCCAGATCGCGATACTCTCAGGTGCATCGTAATCTGGTGATTAGGGTAATTGTCTTAGGGGGTGCAGGATGCACGCGTGTTTTTCATTTAATACTGGCTTAGCATTTTAAATGCGTCAAAGGGTATAAGATCGTCTTAGTACCGTAACATTTCTCGTGGCGGCTTCGATGCTACCAAAGCCGTAACTTACCCCCAAAACTCACCCCATCGAGTATTTGTTTCAGGAACCCTACGATACTCCGATGAATCTACTTAAAATCCTAAGATCTCTCGGCCCTCGAGGATCGCGAAGGGCTCCGGATCAGCTTCACGCGTGCCAAGATCACTTTTGGCGTCGACGTCGCGACGCCTCGGCGACCACATCCTCCCACGATAGGCGGAGTCACGACATGCGCCGTGACGCGTGCTCCGTCCATGGAGGCCAGCCAGATTGGTGAAAGGACCATCCGTGGAAGTGGCCTCCAATTGGCAGTGGTTCCATCGTCGCCAATGGCACGCTGGTATCCACCAGGGAACGTCCGCCAGTGGCGGAGACGCCGCTTCCATCCAGGTTGCAACCGGTGTCCTTCAGTGGGGATAGGGGGTGTTTCCCGTGGGAAGGCTGCCGGGGACGCACGAGCATCGCCGAGCAACGTTTCCAGGTAGTCAGAGCAAGAGGGGGATAGAAGGGGAGAACGTTCTGAATAGGGGGGAGCGAGAAGGATGAAAGGCGAACGGGGCAAAGAGAGAGGGTAGGCTGGCAAACGCCGAAATCGGCCGAGTTGCTCCCTCGGCGGGAGCTCTGCCCCGAGTCTCAGTCCCGCTGTGAACGCAGCAAGGAACACCACGGATGTTTCACCCTCACTGTTCGCCACGTTGGAGACGTTGACGTGAGTGCGGCTCTCGTCATTGGCAGAAGTTGTTCCGTGTGCCAAGTCCTCGTTCGTCGGTGTCGATTGTCTTGACAAGGGAGGAGAGAGACCGTCAGCCACGTGACAGGGCGAGATCGTTCGTCCCCTGGCCAGTCGCCGGCTACGAGAATTATCGTATCGTTGCACGCGCGTAGTAGGAACTGCATTTCGTTCGTTAAGTGTTTTATGCTCCGGAGGGTGGAAACGTTTGCGACGGTCCGTCTAGTGAAGGAAGGGTAGAGAAATCGGTGACGGCGACAGACAGTGAACCGCGCGCGGTGTGTTTGCATAGTTCCAGTGGTCGTTCCAAGTGCGTGTTTCGCGAGAGATGGACTCGTTTCTCAATTGATAACAGTAAGCCAGTGCACCATCCCCCGTCACGATGATGAACGCGTTCCTGGACGGCGTGTCCTCTCACCCTCACCACCTGGCCAGTCTCGGTATCAAGCTGTCGCCCAGCGGTGGCGACGCCACGGCAGGATCCGCGGACACGGGGACGGGCGTGCAACCGGCGCCGGGCGAAGCTCCGTCTCAGCAGCATCACCACTTTCATCCCCAAGGCTATCCCCCTCATCATCCCCATCCGGCGTCGCACATGGCGCCGCACATGGGCCACCACATGAGCCATCATCCGGGCTACGCGGCCCGCGATTTCCTCCTACGTCGGGAGCACGAGTTCAACGCGACCGCGAATCCGACGACGCCCGAGAGCGGCCTGGGCCTGTTCACCCCGTTGCACCACGACGGCACGGCGGCGACGATGCAACAGTTTCCCCATCATCCCAGCCAACATCCGCTGGCGGCCAGTCACTACCCCGGACACTATCCTCAAGACTCGAGGCTAGCCCCTCATCATCAGTACTTGGGCGCGCCACATCTCACGCCGGCCTCCATCCATCATCAACAGCATCCAGCGGTCAGTCACCCGAGCCACCATCCCCATGGGGCTTTCCTTAGGTACATGAGGAGCAACGGAAGCGCCGGCGGCGCGACCGGCGGCATCACCGCCGGTCAGAGGCAAGAGATGTCCTGCATGTGGGTAGACCAAGACGCCCCCGGACCCGGAAGGAAGCTGTGCGGCAAACTCTTCAACTCCCTCCACGATATCGTGACGCACCTCACGGTGGAACACGTGGGCGGACCCGAGTGCACCACGCACGCGTGCTTCTGGCAGGGATGTTCGCGTAACGGTAGGGCCTTCAAGGCCAAGTACAAGCTCGTCAATCACATAAGGGTGCACACCGGAGAGAAACCCTTCCCCTGCCCGTTCCCCGGCTGCGGGAAAGTCTTCGCCAGGTCGGAGAATCTCAAGATCCACAAGAGAACGCATACTGGTGAGTAAGCTTGCGCGTGGAATCTTTTTCGTTGCGTATCTCTCCCTTTGGGGGGTTGCGTCGGAACACGAGCGTCGAGTTAATTAAATCTCCCAGCGTCAAGTCTGGCTTTAAGGTCCGAGAAATCTGGTCCGAGCTAGATCAGCAATATCAACCTTGGCGTAGCGCGCGTTGAATCCATCGCCACGGGGCTTGTAAGCGTAGGGGGGCGCTCGATTGATTCTAGAACGGTTAGTTAACCTGCGGCGAAATCGTCCGGTTTCCCAGCTAGAGAGATGCGCAAACGAACGAGTCAGAGAGCGGTTAGCATCGGTGTTTCCTCTCCAATCCTGATCGCCGGTTGGCTTTTTGGGCCCTGCCTTCGTTTCGTCCGCGAAACGCCCCCGGCGCCTCCAGCCGTTTCGATATAATCAACCGGCTGTTTACGATGACAAGAATTTTTCGGGACGCAATTTAGAAATTACCGGACCATATATCGTGGCGTTTTATAACCGCGTCACTGGACAATGTATCCACACGCTTGTGTATCGCAGCGCGAGGCTGTCGCATTCTCTACGGGGCCCGACGGGTAGACGCCGGGCGTCCAATCCTTTCCTCCCCTGCACGGATGGCTGTTGTTACCGGAGATTCCATTCTGGTCAGTCACTACTAATTTTCGCCTTGTAGTTTTATTGTCCGCCCGGACAACTACCACGTCTGTTTCCTTCGTCTCTTTTTTCCAATTTCTCCCATCAAGACTCCAAGATTTCAGTTTGCCTGAAACCGTGGGGTCGCGTGAATCCATTAACCGCTGCATCTGTCGTGCCGTCGGACGGTCGTATTCCTTGACGCTTGGCCAAGTACGATCGAGGGTTGAGTGTTGGGGTCCGAGTGTAATTGCAGTTGCATTCGATTCTCCATTCGATAAACGTTCAGGCACTTTCGCAATTTCCATCGGCGCGCGCGTTTCAACTCTTACCGCGAGCGAGAATTCGCGGTGGGTAGATTTCGAAGAGAGAGATCAATTAAAATTCATTCGGGCGACGCGTCGACGGACGAACGAAGGCCCTCTCTCGACCTCTTGCCAAATAAATTGGCATTTTCAAAAAACGCTGCACGCACCGCTTCACGCTTTGTTTCCAGGCGTTCTCCCCGTTTCACGCGCGTGTACACCATCACGTTGCCCCTTTATTGCCCTCGCCCCTTCGTCCACCTATACCGCGATCGGTACAAAAGCGATTCGAAGCAGGAATTCTTTGTCTCTATCGGGACGGGCGCGAGCAAATATTTTGGCTCGCGCGAGTTCACCGGTGTTACGCAACAAAACTCACTTCAAAGCTGCTGGAAGGGGTTCGAGTGATTACCCCGTAGGGTAATGAAGTTAATACGAAAGCACCGGAAATAGAAAACCGTGTTCCGACGCTATTTTCGTGCAACCCTTGCGCAAACTTTGTCGCTCCGTTCGCGACGGTTACCAAGATCAACCGTCGCGCACCCCAATTTTCTGGATATCCTTCGGTGGACAATGATCGCGTGCGCGAGGGTGTGCGTTAAAAACCATCGGGGACAAGCAACGGTTCCTATTAATCCGCAGATGCGACCCGATGGAACGGTGTCAGCCATTAGACATAAATTGATATGCATTATAAAGAGACCAACCCCGTCGAGGGATGAGACGAGGCAAAGAAGAGGAGAAAAAAAAATAGAAGAATAGCGTTGTAACGCGTCGATCGTCGCATGTGCGTGTTACGAGTCGCGACGATTGGTCGGATCGACAATGGGGTTTCCCTTGGCATCGGCGCCATTGGTCGGGGATTCTCCGAGGGTTAGAGGACGCGTAGAATAAGGGGATGATACGGGATGAGTCGTCGACAGGGGGGGGTTGTTGCGGAGTAAGCGTTAAGTAGGGGCGAGCACGCTCGTAGAGAGAAAAAGGGAGACCGGCGCGAGTAAATGGCTTCCCCGTTGACGAGACGCAACGATTGAAAAGTTTCCGCTGGATACGGCGACGAATGGTACTCGTTCACGCGCGAGGAAACATACAGGGGATGGTTTTCATATTTATTGAAAACAAGAGAATTCGACGCATCGGAATCGCGGCTACTCTCGGCATTCCAAGGAGAACAAACGTGGCGAAGAGAAACGGGTGAACCGGGACAGGAAGCGGAAAAGAGTTCCCGCGAGAAAAGCGAGGAAACGATTCGCGTACGCTCAGGAAATCGACGACAGTCTACGATGCCGTAAAGCTCCGTTCCAAGAGAGGGAACGCTCCCGAGTCCTCGGTAACTAATGGCCGGCGGCCGCGGGAGATCGAAATCGAGATGCATAATCGGGGGATTTATGCGGGGCCAATACGGAGAGGCCGCGGCCGCTATTGTGATAAGACGGCGTGACGTCGACAGAAACACGCGAAATCGACGTTCTCGATTAGAATCGGGATTCCGGAGGTGCATACAAATTATTTTATCGATACCGATGATATTCGCGGCTCTCGTGACCCCGCATATCGCCCTGAGATATGAATACATAATGCTCTCCTTACTTCGCGAATCGAGCGAACGATTAATTATGATCGCTTAATTCATTGAACGGCGCGAATTTCACGAATCGTCAACGGAGGATTGCTGACACGCTGGGGGTGCCACATTCGCTTCGCGCTCGGTACGAAGAAATTTTCGCACGATGACAAGGCGCGTACGAGACGAGACGCGGAAAGTGCACCGGCTTCGGGAGATTATCGCGACGACGACTCATCGGAATCCTCGCGCGTGTGCGGGATCCATTGAACGAAGCTCGTACGGCTCGGCGTTCGATCGGCCAGCTTGATTCGGAGACGAGAAACCCGCCTCGAGGCCGTCGGGCCGCGCGAGAAATAATCTTTGCTCCGAGCGACGAAGGCGATCGATAATCGTGTCGTAACTGTTAAACGTCGTACAGCGTTAACTGCCGCGATTTCGACACGCTCGCCGCCCCAGCATCGGCATCGTTCCTTCGCCCGTTCAACCAGTGCTTTTGTAAAACGGTATCGTTGAAACGAGGTACTGAACATTGCTCGAAATTTCCTCGAGCGGTGTTCCCAGTAGAAACATTTCGCGAAGAAGCTGCGCAAGATGTTTTATCTTGTGAAAGACTTGGAATGCTTGCGACACTCGACGCGAATCCATCCCCGGAGGGGATGAAGGATAAGCTCTCGCGGGTCGATAAAGGACGAGACGCTGGTTCGCGCCTGCACGGCTCAAGAAAGTGAGAGCTGGCAATAAAAAGAAAAGAAAACCATCCCCAGGATTCTGTTTATACCGCGGCTTTCGTCTTGTTCGACCGCCTACACGTTCATCGATCGCTCGCTCATCTTTGACAGCGTGGAACGTGAAGCGAGAGGCACGGCACGACGGAACTGCGCTCTCGCGAGAACGCGTATCTTTAGAAGCGCGTCGGCGTTAATCGGATTCCGAAACTCGAGGCTCCACGAAAAATTCTAATCACGTGGAAATCTCTCGAACCACCCCGAGTGGACTGCATTCACGAAAACGGTCCCGCGTAACAATGCGTTTACAAATGGACCGAACACCCCCGGAGCTTCTTATGCAAATGCCGTTTCGTAGAATGAAGAGATCGAGGGCGGGCGTGGAATCGGCGAGGCTTATTGTACGGTAGCCGTGCGCCGGTAGTTCGGGCGGTCATTAAAAGAGGATTCACGCCTCGAGATCTATGCGGCCAGGGCTGCTGCGACGCGAGCCCTCGAGGGTCGGCCTGCGTGCATTATTTGAAGCTGACTCGAACCGAAAGATTTGTTGCAACTGCGAGCCGCCACGCGAGAGCGGGCAGCGCTCGTAGCCGCCGGCGATCTTTCGGAGCGTCGTAACCATCGCGAGTCCTCGCCTCTCTCGTCTAAGCGCCGTCAACCTGTCGATAATCCCGTACACGATCGCGGTGTAAACTTGGACGGCTCTATTCGCGAGCTAACCGGAAGATACCACGAGCTGGAGAGCATTCGATGAACCGTGACATCGAGGAAATTTTATGGAAGAAATTCTCTTGAATATTCATCTCGTGGGTTCATTAAATATCCCAACAACTGTACCGTCGTAATTTAATGACTCCGCGATCTCCATTTAAACGACCATATTACTCACCGTTGCCTGATATAAAAAAAGAGTTCTACTCGTATCGTTCATTGGAGTTTAATCACCGCTCCGAGGCAAACGGAAAAGAAGCACAACAACGATCGCGCGCGGCAGAGGCCGTTCCATTCTCGTTAATGAACACCGGTTACAAGGAACTCGGTTCACGAGGGCGGAAGCGGCTGTTGATACAGTTAATGGTACGCGTCGGGGCTTGATGGACAAGCAATGGCGATCGAAACGGCGCGGAAGCGTCGAGGGACGACACCGTGTTCCCGTGGGCGCGAAACCCGCGATAAATAGATACGCTGGTAGCCCGTCCCTTGATTGGCTTCCAGAAAAACAGAGCCGGTTAATTATTGCGCGTCGATCGCACCCTTTCGCTTGCCCACTCTCTCTCTCTCTCTCTTTGTCTCTCTCCGGATTCAGTCAGCTGAAAAAATAACGAGGCCACGCGCTAACCCTCATCCCTCTTTCACGCGCGCGCACGCTCATCGATTCGCTGGTCGAAGAATCTTTCGTTCGCGGAGTAGCGTATTTGTGTGCTTTCGCGCAGAAAACCACGCGATGCACTGCTATTTCTGACTCATCCCTTCGGTTATCGAGCTGGCCGAATCGAAAGCTTAATTATGTTATCTATCATAAAAATTCGTTTTCCATTCAACTATCATCGCGGGAGAGTTGCTCGGCGCCCAGATTCTGGTAGCCGCGTGTCGCGTTAGCTGACAATTAGCGTCGCGCCGATTCGAAGGCGTTTCGTCAAGCTGCAGCGTTAATGAGAAACCTGTTTGTCACGCTCACCGTTGATCGTTCACTTAGAAGACCCAACCGATCTCGCGACCCTCTCTCACTTTACTCTCGCGTGAACGGTCGGCCTTTCAAATATGAGAAACTCCACCGCAAGCGATGGACGCGTTTGTCAAAAATGTTGTTCACCTCGGCTGGCGATCGGTTTCCGTATTCTGCCAATGACTTATGTAACGCGCGACGGTCGGGATAATTGCAACACTGTTTCTGCAGCCGCTCCACCGGAAACGGAGCATGATTCGAGGAGATTCCCAGGAAGTCGGATGATATCCAGCAGAGGCTATATCGTCACGGGTTTTCTGCTGACGCAAATGCGTAGGTGCCCAGCGCGAAACAAAGGGTGGGGAAAAAGAAATCAAACATTTCTGGTTATCCTCCGGTCGACGGGCCGTTCGGCGAGAAAATAACCGCGAGCCCTCCCCCTTTCGCTTCGGAGATCAAACTTTTTCCTCTCCCTTCGCTCGTTTCCAGATTACGATTACGAGCTACGTATACCGGGGAGATAGCGGCGAGGAAAATTAAACGGCGCGAAGTGACCGTCTGTTATTCTGTTTGCGTTTCAGGGAGAGACGGGAATCTGCTCGAGAAAAAGTCTTAATGATCGTATGTACGATTGGTTGTTTTCTTAAATTAACAAGCGATATTTCTCTCTGGCCCTGGTAGTCGCTTGTACAGTGAAAGTCAGAAGCATCGAGAGCAACGATCCAGACGAGCTCTAAATATTTCCCTCGAATCTCTCCTTCTTGTAAGACTCAATGTGATAACAGGCGTAACGAAAATAACACTTTTCATCGATTCTTAACGAGCCACACTTCTACCTTGTCTACCTTATGTTTCTTCCGAAGAATTCGACAGTATAACGATCAACAGGCCTATCCTTTCACCGAAGGGGTTGACCGACCTTCTATGCTTTTCCACCGCAGAGGAGCAGAGTAACCGAAGACGGGGTAAATCACTCGTCCTCCGAAGCTTGCCACCGTGGCTACGGTAGCTCTGCGCGTGCAAAACGACGCGTTTGGCCGGGCGCTAAACATGGTCGGGATAGGGGGGGGGAGGGGGTAAGATCACAATGATGATCATCGAGAAAATATCGAGTGTCCGTAACACTATACTTTTGTGCCGTTTAAATGGCAGCGGTCCCGGGGACACCGACTCCCGGTGTCCCACTTGCCTTTTTCTCTCCGGACCGCTGAGAGAGTCCGCGCGAGTTCCGCCGTGCCATGGGACACCAGATATCCGGATCATCCGGACACGCCTCGCGGCCAACTTTCGTATCGAGATCCGAAAGGGGCGCGGAGGAATAGGTGTATCGTTTACGGCGTCTAGGGACGAATTTGGTTCTGGAGACGCTTCATTCTATAGCGAGGTATCTTTTTCGCTTTCCTTCTCGGTGACGTGAAATCGGAGTGCGCGTCGTTCGTTTTGAGAATGGATGCGTCTGTTTGGTGTACAGCGTGTGTACGCGTTTTTCTCGTGTTTGTTTGTCGCGAAGCTAATTCTGCCCACGACTAAAATGTATCATCCCCGTTATGAATCCGTCCACGGGGCATTGTCACTTTCGCCGACGGAAACTGTCATCCCCGTTCCATTCAACGTCGCGCCGGTGCTGGTGCATCGAAGTCAAAGGTTTGTGTCGCACCGTGTCAACCGTTCTCATCAAGCGAGATATCTCAGCTTTCCCACAGTCGAATCTTCTACGTACGCACCGGTAGACACGGTGGAAGAAGAAGGAGAAGGGTCGGTTCGGTTGTCCCCGTAGTCTGGAAAGGTCGAACGGGGGGGGGGGGATAAGGGAAAAAAAAACGAAATAGACGAAATAGAGAAGAAGACGGGCTACCAATGGAGGACAGAGATGAGAGAAATGAGAGAACGAGAGGAGAGAAGCGCGGAGAAAACAAAACGGAATTGCGGCCTAGCTGCGGTGGATGATTTAGGGGGCGAGGGTCGCGGGTTGAGACCAGGCCCTGGAATGCTGGACCTCGCTCGTCCCTCCTCTCCTCTTCACCTCTCTTTCCCTCTTTTCCTCCGCTCCGTCGGAATCGCTGGCGGAGGAGGATAAACTGATAAGGGACAAGGATAACAGATAGAACATTTACATAGGTCGTTAGTACGGGCACACGCAGGGACTCTCTCTCCTTCCCTGCGAGTATCAGCCTGAATTTTGGATTGTTTTATAAATCTTGCCGTTCAAGGGGGGAGGAGGAGGTTGTGGCGTGAAAATTACCTTCGCTGTACGCAAGGCAAACATTGTTTAGCCCATTTTTTACGAGTTCTCATAGCAGAGAGCGTTCTGCAGACCCTCCAGAATTAATTGGACCACTCCTAAGGAGAATCTCTAGAATGCGCGTCTAAGGACGAGCACGCACTGTCAATTTATTACACCAAGAGTACAACCAGAAATGTTCGACGGCGCTGCGGCGAATGTCGGCGGTGGCATCCGAGGAATCCGACGAATCTAGCTCGTGAAGAACACACACGCTTGTCTGGATCCAGAAAGAGGGACGAGCAATAGCCGAAGGTCGGGTCAATTATGTAAGTGGCCAAGTCCGGGCATAATTTGTCGCCGAACGAATTAAGGGTTTCATTAATGTCGCGGGACCCCCTATGCAAACGCCTGATCGAGGTTCCACCAATTTTCGTCTACCCTGTGTCCCGCGCCGAGCTAGCTCGAAGTACCAGCACGGTACTTAGTAAATTTCCCCTGACCAAAAGTGGAAGGATTCACGCGTTGCGTAACTTCTGAACGCGGCCACGATTGCGCGAACGTATCGGCCGTTGCAGCTGGGCTAGTAAGAATAGCTCGTTAGGCAAAGCACTGGAATCGGTCGCTGACTGCGTACAGATGAGGCGGATTGCGTACGCCTCGCTGCTAATTAGGCTGCGGCTTAGGTCGGTAAAATATGCGAACCGCGAGGCGAAACGGTTACCTGGCTCGCGCGAAATCGAGGACGAGCGTGAACTCCGAATCGTCGCGTCGTTTTCTCGTGTCCCTCCGCGTTTTACGGGATTTCGAAACGCGAGCCGCTATATTAGTAAGATCGGAAAGAAACGCGACGTCGGAACGCGACGTCGAGACCGCGGACGGCGAAAAGTCTCGGTAAATAGAATTGCAGCGTGAAACGACGCGCCGGCACGCCAACCGAGTATCAGCGGTAAAAAGAAACTCGTAATGAGAGACTGGAACGCAGCTTCCGCGTTGGAAGTATCTCATGCAGGATCGCGCGATCCACGGAGGGTTAGTCATTCCGGGAAATAATGAACAATCAATTAAGGGGGTATCATCGAAAGAGCTCTGGCGTTCCAAAATCGACCTCTCCTCGTCCCTTTTCGACGTGGGAAGAATGCGAGGAAAAGAAAACAGGAGAAAGCTCGGCGTTATATTTACGAAGAGTCTCGGCCTCTAATGGTTTCGATGCGGTCGGACTCGCGTACCTGTCCGCCGCGGTGCGTGTGCAACGCGTGCACAGCTATCTTTCATGCGTTCTCGCGTGTTCCTCGCGTCGATGCAAGCACGCACGCGCACACACCTATACGCGAGTTGCTATCATTGCGAACGTAGGAGGGTGGCGGAGGTCCCAGGCCACGCATGGCCGGCACACGGGCGTGAATTATGCCTCGCGCGAGATGTCAAATTGCTCGCCATATCGTAAAATATACAACTCCTCGCGCTGTGGGAAACATTATGTTCCCTCCCACTCCGCTGCTCCGGAGCCCCATCGTATCGGTCCCGATCCTTCTCTCCTCGTTCACGGGCATTGGCCCCCTTGCTCTCCTCTCCGTTCAACAGGGCTCCCTGCCTCTCATCCCCTGTGGGGGTCGGCAGTCGGGATTCGTCGAAGGAAGTCCGAGATTGCGTTCGGGGGGGTTGCACGATATACAACAAACTGTCTAGCCCCATACAGAGAGCGAAGGGGTTGCAACTTTTGTCTATTTATAACAGGGAAGAGAGAGGTATTCGCTTAAGCAGAACTTGATGACGATCTGATTTAGCAATCTTCCCACCACGCCCTGTGTCTAATCGCCAGACTGGGCCGGCTGTGTTCATTAATAAGCCTAAAACTGGCCCACACACGCGAGTGTACAGCCGGTGCCGCGTCGAGTTCGTGAGGTGTTCCAACCGGGTCGCCCCGTAACGATGAGAGGGAACGGTTCCGAAAGAGAAAGGAAGGGTGGCAGTAGGGTGGAGACGAAAGTTGGCGGACGATCCACACGGCGGTGAGAAAGCGTCGAATCATCGACAGTCAATAAATACCGATCGATCTTGCGCCAACGTCTATTAATGACTAAACGTCGGCTAACCAAATTAACCGTGACTAAACTGCGTTCTATTCGCCTCTCAGAATTTTCTGGTAATACGTTCCAGATTACGCCTCTGCGATTCTCTTTTTTTTCTCTTATCCTCAATGTTTTTTAAATCGAGCATCAACTCCGTCTTTCTCGTTTTCCCCATCCAGCGAGGACGATTTAAACGGATCCCGTAAATTATTACCCTCGCGCGCTGGATCCCACTAATCTCCTACAGGTACACGTCAAGACTGACGTATGCACGTTCTGCCAGTGTTTCCATACTGCTTGGACATGATTTAATCGCTTCCCGAGCGAATCGAATAAAAGCACGACGGTGGCCCGAGTGAATTTGCATCGTTTCGCAGCGGCAGCGTGTCTCGTCCGAAGGTATTCGATGAAGCATCGCCTTCGCGAGCATGGGACTCTCCCGGGTTACCTGGTAAACCCTTCGTGGTGCGGATACCTCCGCAAGCTCCCCGCGCTGCTCTCGTTAGTTCAACCCTGGCTGCGTGCTCGTCTCG
The DNA here is from genome assembly GCA_023838395.1 of Holcopasites calliopsidis. Classification (NCBI taxonomy): domain Eukaryota; kingdom Metazoa; phylum Arthropoda; class Insecta; order Hymenoptera; family Apidae; genus Holcopasites; species Holcopasites calliopsidis. The sequence continues at coordinate 2,731,129 of JALHAQ010000011.1, forward strand.
CGCCTTCATAGTCCCCCGAAGTATATCCGTCGCGAGGAGGTTTTTCCTCGCTTAATCCTGACCGCGCGTAAATCACCAACTTGCTTCTCGACGCCCTCGAGGCTGCTTGCACCCTTCTCTGGAGCGAGGATCCGAAGTTTTCCGAAGAGATTCGAGACCGCGGCAATTTTCTCGTGAGCTCTCCTCGCGAGGTGCCGCGATAACGCGAGAGGAATGGAAATCGTGGCGCGCGACGGCGACACATGGGACAAGCGAGGGCTGTCGAGGGTTAAGGGCGACAGAAGTGGACCTAAATAGCCGTCTATACTCGCGTACAGCAGCACTCGAAACACAATTCGTTCCGGTTCTCAAAACCTGAAATGCTAATCTGCCGACGTTTTCTTTTGACCGATTACTCCCTCTCGTTCCCGCTCGAATCCTGCGGATCGTCGTCTCTTTCTCTTCTTTTTCGGCGAAAACTTCTCGATCGGTGTGCGAAAGCTTTTCGAATCGAGGCCGAAAAAGTTCCTTTCGGAAAAATCCCGCACAATAGGCGCTCTAACAAGCAGCCTCACTGTCTCCTACCCTCCGTCTCTCTCTCTCTCTCTCTCTCTCTGGCAACCCTCGATTTTCATCCCCGTGGTTGGCTCTTCTGCCGTTTAGCACCGGTGCACAAAGATGCAACAATGCCGGCCGAGTTCCGCGCGGCCCTCTTTCGTTTCCATTTAAGGGGAGAGAGAGAGAGAGAGAGAGAGGAACCTTGGGCAAATCTGTTTGCTGTTTTCTCCGTGGCCCGTGCAAAAGTTGACGAGACTTTCAGTGGCTGTTGAATGGAGGGATAAGGGCGCGCACCTACTTTGCTTCTCAATGCGAACAGTCGAGGGCCCTCGAGCGTGCGTACCCGCTGCCGTTCTGTTTGTGTACCTGTGTATCGAGGGGGCACACGCTTCGATATTGCTGCTGGAAATCGTTCACCATCGGATCCACGCTCGGACGAATCCGTACGATACATCGGATCTAAATTGAACGACTTTAAGAATACTTCCGAATCAAAGGAGAAACGATAAGTTAAAAAATGTTCAACGATCACTTCGTTGAAGAATATTGTTCCATCTCGAGCGGAGAGCAGCGGAGTCCATTGCTTGGTCCTCCTGCTGGCGGAAGATATTCAATTATGGTAGATCGGTGCAAAGATACACGGCGCCGTGACAACTATATACGCGCGGGTCAGTGTCCAAAAAAAAAAAAAAAAAATGCCACCTTCCACGAATAAATAACGCTCGCTTTGCATACGGGGAGAGGGTTCCACTGTGCAGGGCCGTACGGTAGCGTGCCAGGCGACCAGATCGGGGCCAAGGAGTATCACCCACATAGTCTTCCACGCTAGGTCAACAATCCAGCTTAGCCCAGGACCCCCTTTCGAGCCAGCGAATTCCGATCGAGGTATCAATTTCCGTGTAATCAAATCGGACCCACGGTGAAACCGAAATCCCCCGGATTTTCTGTTTTCACTAGACCGGCCGCTACCCGACCCTGGTAACTCTAGATGGGCATATACCGAGGCCGCGGCGCCCGCCCCTATCTTTTACGCCGGCAGTTTCTGAAAATCTTTCAGTCTGATCTGACTCCCAGCTAGAGAGAACTGGACCCAGAAAAAGGGGGAAACGGGAGAGATAGAGCGGGAGCGGGACACGGTGGAAAGGGAAGATTAGTTGGCAGCGACGGCAGCAACACGTGTGCTCCTTGGCCGGAGTTTACATAAACACGTATAAACGTCGTGTAAAACGGCGCGAGTCCCGGAGCGTGTGCATGCGACGAACCGGGGGCGAGCCGTGTGCGAGAGGAACGGTAGCATCCCGACTCAGATAACGGCCAAGGATATACGACTCTAAACTGCACCTACGTGCAGGACAACCGGGCTACCGAATTTTCGGGGAAATCAAGATTCCACGGAGATTTTTTTGGGGAACCGGACGGCTAACCGTGGGGAACTGGATTCGGTCTGCTGCCCCGCGAGAGCTGCTCGGAATTTTTCAAATAGTTCCACGCATTCCCGAGGAAGCATTCTTTTCCGTGGAGCGTCCGCGCGAACCTTGCCGGGAAACAGGGCGAAGAATCAAGGAGATGCCTCTTCGTGGGATCGGGGGATGCCCGTTTCCGCCGCGGTGAATCGGCAAACGGCGAACAGAACGGGAGAAAAAGTCGAGGGGGCCGTGGAAAAGCACGAGGCGGCGAAAAAAAAGAACCGCAAATCCGTGGGTAAACGTAACTACCGGTTGATGCGCCGATCATTCCGCCGTGCTGCCTCTGAAAGGGAGAGCGCCAGATCGGCAGATGTTTCACCGTGCCGGTAATTCGAGTGTTTGTCCGTTCCTTTTTTCCATCGACTCCTCGCGTCCGATGCAGCCTCTCGCTTTTCACGATGATACATCGGCCGTAGGGATTTCTTCTCGGCTAGCGGCGAAACACCGGCCACAGATCCTGTCGGGATAAGATAAAGGAACGATGACCCCTGAACGATGTCTCGGCGGAGCCCGGGTTATCCCGCTGACCGATCGATCTCGCAAGGGGTTGAAAATCGCGCCAAGATCTCGCCGCTGCTCCTTAACGCGTCGCTGCGGAGAAACGCTCTTGGCCGTAAGATCGTTGTACACGGGCGTAATCATTCTACAGAACTGGGTCATCAATGTTTTCGGTGTTGAGCAATTGTGGAAAAACTTGAATCTGTGTGCGCGCGCGCGATTTCCATCTTCAAGGAACGTGCCACGTCGATGAAATAATCCCGGAACGCCGGCGGAAAGTTGCGACATCAAGCTCCATGGAAACGTGAAACGTCGGCGCTACTTTCCGTCGCGAGACGTAAAGAGAATATCGTGATGCAACGGATTGCGCGTGCACCAGACACTTCCATTCTCGGTCGCGCGATGATTATCCGAGATCACGATCACGGGGGTTGCGGCCGACCGGCCGATTCTAATTCCAGAGGTAGACCGAGTGTGTCCGAGAGTTTCGTGCGGCTTTCATTAAATCGCGACGTTCACGTTTCGGGCGTTGCTTTTATCCCGCCACGGAAAGCTCATCGATCATAAGTCCCCGCGCGATCCTCCGATCTCTCCGAAGTCTGTTTCCCCTCTCTCTATCTGCGCGTCTCGATCTCCAGACTTTTGCCACGGGGACGAAAATCACGCGTTGCAGTCGGAAGGTAGGAGAAAGAGAGGAGAGAGAGAGAGAGAGAGAGAGAGAGAGAGAGAGAGCAAGAGAGATACGTGGGGCCAGTGCAATCAATTTACAAAACTGAATCTCCCCACTGGCTGTTTATCTAGATCCAATATCTCACGGCCCTAATCCGTGGCAAGATCGATCCGTCGCGATCTCGACGACTTCTCGTCGCCGGATCTTATCCGACGCTCGGGACAAACGATCGCTACGCGAGGGATGATTTCTCTCGGTTTTCACTAATGCCGAACGTATAACAAGAAAATTATCCACACGAGAACCTTTCGATAATAGAGAGGGGATGGGCCTGGGGCAGAGAGAGAGAGAGAGAGAGAGAGGGGTTGGTCCGAAGGGTATTCGAAACGAGCGGGGAGGGTTTGGTTTTGTGTTGTGCCTCGCAACAATGTCCAGATATATACCCCATGACCTGGTGTCCTGCGCCCAGCATAATAGTCGCGAAAAATCATCTATTATCCTTCGATGCTGCAAAAGGAAGAGAGGATAGCTCGGAAACGGCACAATGGTCTACGCCCATATATCACGCCGGAGATTTTCCGAAAACTGCAGTTCAATGAGTCTCCTACTAAGAAGCATTCAAGGCAAGATGGAATTCTAGATTGCCTTTATACCGGGCCTCTTCAAGGTGCGAAGCGAAACAGCCTCTTCGCCTCAGACCTCACCGAGACGGAAGTGTATCGGCTATAAATCTTCCGGAGTTGTATATTATATACTTTCCCAAGTGAACGTAGACGGAGCGATTCTTGCGTGAAAATGCTTTTTAAGTAATCCGAAGAGCTTCCTCCTGCCTTGTACAAACAACAAAAATTGTGCAACACTTTCCAATTTCTTATCAGTAATTTAATCATTTATGCTCTATTTGGGAACTATACGAATTTGATCGTCCTGTAATGGATTGCGATGCGCCCGAGCGGTTCGTCTCTCTCTATATTCGATCCCAGGTCGCAGCCAAAACGATTATAATAACTATTTTATCCGGCGCAGATCTGGGCCATTGTGCCTCCCCATTCTGAAAGTCATAACACGGTGCCTACTCTGCTCTTGGGGAACTGCTCTTCCATGCTCCCTTCGGTTGGGCCACGTTGCAACCCGTTGCACCATGAATCTCCACTTTACGTGTACGCGTCTGCGTGTCCGTTGTACGCGCGCGGCCTGCTCTCTCCGTCCTTCTGTACAATGTGCTTTCGTAAACGCAGAGTGTCGGGTGTTTTTTTTTTTTCGGAGAAAATAATTTCCAAGCGAATTCGTAGGTGTATTCGGGAGACATCGAAATTGTCAAAGGGAAATTTATGCGAGACTTTTCAGCGATTCGTCTCTCTCGTCTAAGATTCGAATCTCGCGTCCCTTTCACGCACACAGGTGGAGATAGATTCACGGAGGGAATCGTGCGCGTATCGCGGCACGCACACGCGCGTACGAAGGCCCCGCACACGACCGCCGGGGGCAATATTTCACGGCATATTGTTGCCATCTGCACACGCAACCCCGTGTGCGCGCACGACAGAATGCACGACGTAGGAGAGACGCGAGCTTTTATTTATCTGCTATTTATTTGCCAACGCTCTCGCTACCGAAGCAGCCCCGGCGGCGGGCTCACGACCCTGCCGGGGACAGATTTGAAAAGTTATTAATCGTCTCGTTTTTGGAAGGAGCGCCACAGAGCCCTGGGACGCATTCTCCTTTCATACGAGTTCCCCCCTTGTAACGAAGGCGTCTCGTCCGTACCCCGCTCCAAAGCGTCCACGATTCCGAGGGGGATCCACGAAGAGGTGCGAATCGGGGGTGCGGTGATCGCTCTCGACGAATCGAATGAAACGCTCCTCCTGCCCGGAGGGATAACGGTGAACAGTCACGAGAAAAGTTCGGATAGATATAACATCTTACTTTGTCTCGACCAGAAACCGTAAATTAAAATTTCTCCGGTACGATTCACGGTGTCTGCCTCGCACGTCGCGGACATCGGTGAAATCTCGCCGACGGTGGCGAGAACGAACGCCGCTTGAGGCATAGTCATGTGAAATGTCAGATAACGCGGCGACACCGGGCGCGCGGGCTCGGACCCGCTATCTTTCCGGCTTCATAAATATTTAAGACGCCTTCTTATGACGCCGCCGCCGTAAGTACCCGCACTCAACGTCCGAGCGATTTAAATATAATCTGTGTCGCGGTGATACCTCGCTGGAACATGGCAATGTTATCGCGCTTTTCACACGTGAGATGAATAACGACGCTCCGCACACACCTCGCGCACGCGAAAACCCAGCACGCTTCGCCGACGCGACTTTGAAATTAAAATTGCAATCGGAGAAATTGCGTCGAAACGATATTTCTTAAAAAAATCGTAGAGGGTATAGAACGCGAGGGCTTCCCTTTTTTTTTCTCTCAGCATCCCTCGACCAAGTTGGCCACCATTCTCCCCATAAAAAAAATCCGCCAAGTTTGCGCTTCCTGCTCGCGCGTCTCCGCACTTCTCCGAGAGTGCGCCGGAGAAGGAAGTCCCGGAAAAAGGGAGTCTACGTGGGGAGGGTTGGGGGTGTGAGCCGACGGTAAAATATATTCCAGTCAACTTCCGGTGGAAATAAATAAGAGTCACGCCACACGGTCTCGTTGCGCCCCGACGACGGCGGCGGCGGCGACGGCCATTCGTGTGCAGGGGAGCTTATCTCTCGATATCGCACTGCCTCTCCTCCGCCCCCGGGGTTGGTGAGAAGCACAGCCACTGGCGGAGAGAATGGTTCCACCGCCGCTCATCAAGATACCCGTGGAAATCATGATGGAACAGGGTTCGCGATGCGATCGCGCTATTCGAGCCGCCTATTGTAGAGTTTCCGTGAGCCCGCGAACTTTTCCTCCTTGCCGCTATTTTTCCTGCTCGCCGTTTCCGTGTTCCGTTCACCCCCTCTCGGTACCATCAGAGACGACGGTTACCGCCTCGGTTGCATGCTAATTACAATTGGTTTGGCTGTAATTGCTTTATCCTGCTAGATTTTGTTCGGCGATAGCGTTCGCATTCTCTTTGGCTGCACCGGTTGTACCGAGAGTCGAAGCGAGTTTCAATTACCGCGAGCCAACACTCAATTACAGAGTCATTCATTCCTGTGTTCTTTTTTTGTTTCTTTCTAGGCGAGAAGCCGTTCAAGTGCGAATACTCCGGCTGCGAGAGGCGGTTCGCGAACAGCAGCGACCGCAAGAAGCACAGTCACGTCCACACGTCCGACAAGCCCTACAATTGTCGAGTGTCCGGCTGCGACAAATCCTACACCCATCCCAGCTCGTTGCGCAAGCATATGAAGGTAAAACCGCAATTACTTAAGCCCGCTGTCGCTTAACCCGTTCAACTCGACGAGCCGAATTTCTATAATTAAAATTCTCGTCGGAGAAGTAGTTATGAAACTTGTTGGCCTGCCTTCGCGCGACGCGCCAAGTTCTTTCTGCCCGTCAGCGAATCGTTTGATCGTTTCGAGACGTATAGCGTGCTCGCCAGTCCGTTTCACGCTAGGAAGCACTAAATAGTAAGACGCATTGGATCGAGCAAAAAATCTTGCGGCAGAAGCTGCCGGGCGCAAAGGTTCATGCACGAACGGCCACGGAATCTTAATAGCAAATTATCCGTGGCACAGCAGAGAGAGAGAGAGAGAGAGAAACGGAACGGTCGAAAAGGTGACTCCCGAGATACGTGCGCGATAGGTTCGTCGGATAGGAACGTCGGCCTTTTCGCTTCTCTATGCTTTTCGCCCCGGCCGTGATTCGCGGAAGGCAGTCGTCGAGATTTGCTCACTGAATTATGAACGAAGAAGGACCGGGAGAAAGAAACGGGGAAACCTTGGAGTGGCTTGATCCTGGTCTCTTCGCTTCAGCCAGCTCCGTTTGCCCGTGATATTCCACCGGATTTCCGATACCATAACTTACGATAATATCGCAGCTATTTATTTTTTCTTTCGGCCTCGCGTCATTCGCGAAGAAAAATCGACGAAGCGCGAATGGTATTTACTTAGAGAATCTTCCGATGCTAATCGCAGCTATTCTAGATCCAATACACACCCCTTGATTTCGCCCCTTCCGATGGATAACCCGACAGCGGCGGACCTGTACTAGTAGTTTTCCCGCAGGCGTCTAACGCGAGGCTCCGCCTCTTGATTCCAGGTGCACGGCATGACCCTTGGCGAGGGCAAGCTAGGAGGGGGCTACGACAGCGAGGGTGAAGAGAGCAGCAGCAGCGGGGGTAGCCTGTCGGTGACCGGACACACGGAGTCTCCTCAGCCGCCAGCGGTCGTCCCGACGACTACCCCGACCAACCCGCCGTCGAGTCATCCTTCGACCAGGGGCCCGGAATTGACGGAATGGTACGTCTGTCAGCCCCCGACGATGGGACCGCAGCACAGCCCTCTGCCCGGTCCACCGCCACCCCATCACCTCGGCCCGCACCACTTCAACCCGTTGATGCATCATCAAGCGACTGCCTACTAAGTGTCTATCGTGGATCGAATCGGTGGACCGGTCGCTCGAACAAAATCGACGCACGAATATCGTGGATAAGGGACGGAGTCGAGGAGGAGAATAAGGCTGTTTTCGTAGGAGGAAGGATCGTGCGAGCGAGGATCGTTGATTCGTTGGATATTCGCGACCAAAGGTTATAGAACGAGATCGCCTCGAGTTAGACCGTCGTTAGTACGTATTTATTTTCGCTTAGTTTCGGGACGGGAAACGAATTGAACGGGTTTCATCGTTGTTTCGATCGCGACGGCGCGCGAGTGTATAGGTGTAAAATAATCGTCGACGTTTGTCGGGCCGCGACGAACCAAAAAGGAAAGTTACCTCTACGTAGGCGGCGAGGTGCGATGTACATATACGATTAAGCTTCAATCAAGCCCGTTGCTTGTTGTACAATGGCGCGAGGGAAATCCGTGACGGAATGTATTGTGCGGTTCCTCGACACGAAGGAGATCGTGTCCCGGCGAAACGCGGCGTTACAAATTAGACAAAAGCAATTTCAACGTAACTCCGGGTTCGTGTCTCGATTTATCAAATCGCGAAGCGAAGGAACGGGCTCGCCGTGTCCCGGCTTAATCGTTCCTCCGGCACGACCGATCCACAATACGCGGACCCGAGTCCAATCGAAGCGTTGGCAATGAAAGCGAAACGGCGTTTCGCGAAGTGCACTTGATCCTCGTGATCGGAAGATTCAGAATAGAACGGCGTAGTTCTCGTAACGCGCGCCACTGCTGTACATATTATTATTATTTAGAGTTATCTGCGAGGGAGCGGAGGCGATATTCTACCTGTAATATATTGTACTACTATAATTTTTATTATGTGTGATATCCTGTAAATAGAAAGAAAGCAAGCGAGAGAGATAGGGAGAGAGAGAGAGAGAAGGGACACCTAGGGCGCGACGGGCGATTCTAATATTATTGTAATAATTCTATATTTTTCGTTGTGTATATGCTTAGGTTGGCGGAGGAGACGAAGCTCTCGATCATCGACCATTGCCTGTATCATATTATAGTATTTGTTTTTGCAAAGATCTAAAATATATTGACGATGCGATATATTAAAACAAAAGAATTGTCTTGTTCATCTACACCTGTTATTTCTGTTACCCTGATGTCCGATAAAAATCGAAATATTCTTTATCTCCGTCGCAGAGGGGAATTCGTAAATGCACGATTGAAAAAGGGGGTATAATTGATTATTGAAAAGTTGGCCGAACGATGACAATGCTGCACGCGATGGACCCCCTGGACCCGGGCCGACCTTTTTCGTATCGCGGAGGCGGCGGACACTTTATACTTGTATTGTAACGAAATTTATGAACGATCGAGATAATAAAATGCGACGAGGAATCCGACTGGCTCGCAGTTTCGGGTGAATATCGGCCGACTAAGCATCTCCCCAGATCCCTACCCCGAGATTACGTCGTATCAATAAATAATAACTTTAACGCGAGGAAATTAACGTTCCTTTTATTGCGCGGCCTATACCTGTTCTGTGCGCCGGAGAGAATTCTGGCGCTCGAAACGGGCCACGGTGTAGCGCAGACTTTTTCTGCACGACGGCGCGAAATTTACAAGCGTCCCAGGTTGGCGAAACATTCGAAAAACGAACGATCGTTCTACCCCGAAATTTTTAAACGTAGAAAGCTCGAGCAAACGGGAGCAACACCTATGCTCCCGGAGGCTCCAAGATTTCTAGGCGAGATTACGAAAACACATTTTCTCCGCGGGATTATAAATATTTGGGCTGAGCGGGAGGGGCCGGGAAGGGTCCTTATTAAACCGGCCCCCGATCTTCGAACGGTAAGGCGCACGGCGTCCCACCGAACCACGTATAGAACGGCCAAATAAATAAAAGACAAAAAAGAAAAAAGAAATTCCAGTAAAGAAAGGGGCGTGCGCGCATACACATGTGTATATTTACCTGCATACGTGTGTAATCCGTGGACGAAAGGTTCGACGGGCATGGCGCCACAATGTGTCTAGGCACCTACACGCGAGACATCCAAGGGTGGAGAGGAGGAAAAGGCGAGATAGCATCGGCCAAAGGTGGACGCCGGGTCCCATTTTATTGCTCGATAAGCAGATGAATTCGTCAGATAATTTCTGGCCCGGATGCAGATGATTTTATTAGCTGAACGCCGCACCAACGCGCTGGAATTCTTCTCCTCCGAACGATTGAGATGACACGGCCACGGATGAGATTCTCTTCGGATAGAGGAGCGTGCGTTTCTCCGGTGTCTTTGCATCGCCTCCGGTGATCGATGGATTTTCCCTTGTTTTTTTTGTTTTTTTTTGCGCGCGAGAGAACCGTCTCCTCGGCCGATTGTTTAATCCTTCCGCTGTTCCATCCCATCGTCCACTCCGACTTCCCTTCGCCGAGTTTTTTCGCGATGAAAAAAGAGAGAAGAAGAAAAAAGGGGGTGTGGGGGACGATCGTTACGGTGTATCCGGGGCGAATCGGGGCCCGAGCCAGATTCGCGAATATTTTTCGCAAGCGTGACTCGACGGTGCGGCGCGGCGTGTCCGACCCCGGGACCGTCCAATCAGTCAACCGGACCGCAATCAAACTCTCGTCGTTTCACAGAAATCATGGATGGACGAGAAACAGCTGGACCCTCGTCAGAGAACGCCGAATAAATATCGTTCCGACGAAATAGAAGACACGCGGGGAGAAATAGAGATGAGGTAACGACGATGGGGCGAGGTGGTTCCATAGTACGGTGGCCACATAATTCCGTCGCCGGCGACGTTCTTTTGTTTTCGTGTCCTCTATTTGTTTCGTTTTTTCGCTTCTCCGTCGCTCATAAAGTCGAGGCTCGTATTAAATGGCACGACGTATAATTAATGCCGGACGGTCACGAAACGTACGGCGCGACGGGGACGGAGGAAGGTGATGCGCACGGTTCTCCTGACTTTATGCAGAAACGCGTACCGATTCTCCTAGCATCGGTACAGGGATTAAGGTGCCACGGACGCGTCTAGCTGCGGGTTGCGCGGATGTCGCGTGCCGCGATTCAACCCTTCGCCGTAGTTCGGGCACGTGCGGCGTCCAACACGCGTGGACGCGAAAACCGCTTCAATTAGGAGCGATAATTAGTTACGAGCCGCTGAGCCTGCAATTTTTGCGGCGGCGAGCGACCCCTCTCAATTTTCGCGGCGACGAGCTCCACCGGCAACGATTTGTTGCGGGAGATGCAGAGGTCAACGTGATCCCGGAAATTCTTGCGCTCCCGAGTGACAAGCCGGTCTTCGATAAATTTATCCGCAGCTTTCGAAGGAGCCAGGCAGCGAACGGAACGAGGCGCAAACTGCGAGAAAAAGGAGCGTGATCCGCGTCGTTAGCATCGGAGGGCACGATCGGCGTCGCCACTTCCGCAGAAGCGATGTAGAACCGTGTAAGGGGATTAAAAGGCTCCGGCCGATTGGCTTCCATTACCGGTCCTGTAAATCCTTCGCAGAGCTATTGATAAATCGTCCGCGACGTTGCATCTCTGGCCGCGCGACTCGCCCTTAACGATCCGGCGAGCGCTAGTCGACAGGAAAACGCCAACAAAGCTACGATAACTCTGATAAGCGGGACGCGCGGAAAGGAACAGAGTCCCGAGGGGAAATAAGGAAAATTGATCGACTCCTCCGGCAAGGTTTGAGGAACGATTTTAATCGATTAACGAGAACCCTTTACCGCGCTTACCGAGCTCCATTAATTTAACGGACACGCCGTGTTGCTCGGCCGAGTCGCTTCTTTTTTTAATATCGATCGATCGGCTATTACCGGTTCCGCGGGGACTGCTAATCCTCCAGCGCGTCGATTGATAAATCACGGTGAACATTGTAGGTTCGCGCGACTCGACCGCGCCGGGACACCGAGGCCGGATTAAAAAGCGCAGCATTTTTCGCTCGGCCGGCGATAAATCCTGATCCCACGGACTCGCGCTGGTGAAGAATCGCGCGGTCGGCACCCGCGAATAAATTACCCTATTGATAGTTTCATAAATAATACAATTGTGAAGATTCGACCATCGCGGTGATTTATCGGCATCGAAGCCGGACCGCGAGCCGGGCACTCGCGTGGCTTCGAACGTGGACAGCGTTAACCCTCTCGAAAGGGGTGCCGCTCTCGGAAGTTAAGGAAAGGTTTCTGTACAACGCGATACGCTCGCGTAATAATATCTTGGACCTGTACTATATCGAAATTTCAGGGAGATTCGAGGAGCTCGACGATAGGACGAGGCAAAGTGTTTCCAGCCGTGCTGGAGGATCGAGCTCTCGAGACAGTTCTCGCCGAGCGTCGTGTTCCAGCCGACCCGGTATAAATCTGTCCGAAGCACGAGTTATACACGGGCCGCAAGTCGTCCCAGCTGAACCTTTGTCGTTTTTTCTCTCGGCGCTCCACCCTTTTTCTCCGTTCAGTTTTTTTCACCACTGGGCTGTCCACTCGTAACGCGTGTAGCTCATTGCCCGATTGTATTCCATTGTAAAATGATAATCACCCTTCCGCCCTTTGTATCTTCATTGCCGAGTTCGATCGCGTCGCGTGTCGGGAGAACGTCCCACTTGTTGGTCCACCGCGTCCTCTTTAAAGTACTGACTGTCCCGATTAACGCACGACTCGAGTCCCTCGTCCCGCCGCTTTCCACGATTATCCGAGCGACGTAGCAGAGTCGCCGAGCAAATTCATCGTGAGATCATCGTCGATCGGCCGGCGCATCGGTCGCTCGCCCCTCGATAAAGCATCCTGGGACGATCGAAACGGCCGGTGTTAAGGGGTTAAGGGCTGCTCCCGCCAAGTGAAACCGCGTCGTGCGAGCCTGCTCCATCGAGAGGAGACTCCACGGTGGTATGCGTGCGTCGGTATGATCTACGGGGGTTATTACAACGGCAGCAAGACACGACTTACCGGGGATGCCGAGCCTCTCGACTCTTTTCGGCCTCTGCCGCGGTACGAGTCGTTGCTCGATAGAGACGGCTGGATCCACAAGACGCGGAATACACTCTTTGGTCTAATTCTGAAGCTCGATAAAGGAACATGCGATTGGTGTTCGTTCGATTCGTTCCACCATTGCCGCGGCGTTGAATTCGCTTTCACCAAGAAGGTGGTGCGGGCGTGAAACGAGATTCGCGGGGACGAGAATGAAAGTTCCCGGTGGCGGGACGACCTGGCCGTAATATCGCGCTGGTCCTTACCAATAACCGAAATTGCACCGACCCGCTGTGAGTAGTTTTCGTTACTCGAGCGTGAAGTATTATCACGAAGGAGGATAAATGGAGGCAGGGGCCCCGGGTGGAAGAGGAATAAAAGAGGAGGGCCAGACGAACATTTACCCGTCCGCTCCGATCCGACGAATGGGAGGGACAGAGGCAGAGAGAGAAAGAGAAAGAGCGAGAGAGGAGGAGAGAGAGAGAGAGAGAGAAACGAGAGTCGAATGAGAATGAGAGCCGGAAAGTGCAATTTGTAGTCGCTCTCATTTGTCACTGTATCTCCCTCCGCCTCTTTCACCCTTGCTACCCCACCACTTTTCATCGTTCCACCTTTCCTCTACCTCTCTCTTCCACCCTCGTTCTCTATTTTTCCCCTCCCCGGCTTCTCCGGTCCCGCGAAACTTCTCCCTTTTGCCTTCCACTTGTACGCGCTCGCGTACGGACATACACCCGCCTCCTCGCCCCTCCGATCTCTCCTGGCCTGTCTCTCTCGTAGTCGTTTTTGACCGCTGCCACGTTTCTCGTATCGTTCCACCTCACCACGACCCGGTCTTGCGAGATAATAAGCTGATAAGGGATTTATAAATCCACTCTATGCAAAATACACGCGCGTCTGTCAGGCCGCCGGAACGATCTCCGTGATTAGCTGGCCTGCGCGTACCCTTGTTGCGATCCCCCCTCCTTCCCTCCTCTTCTTTTCGCGAGACGTATACACGCGTGTAACAAGGGGAAAAATTTCGTTGGGATCCAACGTTCGTAGGCGATCTTATAAGAAATCTCCGTCCCGCAGAAATTAATGATCCCACGCAAAATTTTATCCCCCCGCCCCCACCCCCGCCACCTCGGGTGTGTTCTGAAAGGGGTAATGCCAAACGTTTAACACGTTCACGTCGATCGTAATGACTTCATAAAATGCGACCGCTTCTCGGAACGAACGGGGTTCACGGTTTTCGAAGAATGGTCGCATCGTCTTCTCAGCCCATTACGAAGGACTAGGCGACCCATCGTTGGGGGGGGGGGGGGACGTCGAAAGGCATATCCCGGTATATTAACACGTAACACATCAAAAGCGCGTCGCACGGGCACACCTGCGCGCAACGCTTATAACTATATTTATGTGGAGGTTGTGGAGGTTGCCGCGTTCCCGATTCACGGGGCCCCGATGGAAAGCCAAAAGGCGCGTTTCATTCACGTGGCCCAGTTATAAACGTCCGCGTAAATTCGAGGCTGGTTAGAGATCGTAAAGTAGCCGGATATGGTCAACTGGCTTGCCGCAGAAAATCATAAAGTCCGTTCGATGCCTACGGTCGACCCGGCGAGTCCCTCGACCCTATTCTCATCGTTCCACTGGTTCTGCTCCGATCATTTGGGATTCGACGAAGAAACTTCCTTCGTCTTTGCAATTTCAATGTCTCCGACTCGCCAAAAGGAAGCTGCCAGCATGTACGACGAGAACGGAGACGGGCACGGGTGAAGAGATCGCTAACGCGGCTGTTAATAATCCGCAGGCCTGAAACGGTGGCGTGGCAGAAAATAGGCCAATCTCCCGGTTTTCGTCGTGACGAGAAGAGGAGCAACGAACGGGCAGATATCTCGATTAGATTTACCGTCGCGGGCACGGGCGAAGGTGGTCCCTCCCCCCTTTTCGCTGACGTAGCGATGCCTGGCTGCTGCCACAACAGCCCGTCTGCTCTTATTATTATAAATTATTTATTTGCATTTCCAAATGATCCATGAAGAATCACGGTATTATGCTAATGCAGGGATTAACATATAGGGAGGCCCAGCGCGATATTTCAACTCGCCTCACCGTTTGAACTGTGGGAGTCTAGCCAACGGTGTTTGATCCCCGCACGACTCGAAAGAAAGACGCGGGCCGGGGATATTTTATCATTTCTCCTCCGCTACGAGGAAGAGAAAAAGAAACGATTCCTACGGCCTGGCCAAGAGAATTCTTGCCCCCTGAACGTTGGAGAACAATGCCTTCCGCGCAGCCCTTCGGAGGTACCGACACCTCCAGTCCCCTTCCTAATCAGGGATTTAGAGTGCAGGATCGAGGCGAATCGGATAAAAATGCGCTACAACAATTGCGGCCAAGCTTCCGGTAACGTAACGGAAACGAACAGCAGCGTATATACCACTCTCTCAACTAACGACACCTGACAAGCACAAATTCGAGACGGGCGATGCGGTTCAGGTTCGTCCGCGCGCGTCAAGGGTCGAACATTGTAATCTTTCGCTAATATATTACGGCATGGCCGGCGGGCAGTAATTTTCGCATAACGGTCGCACCGCGCCCGGCCCCGAGAGAGAGAGAGAGAGAGAGCTGCTCCTTAAACGACTTAACCAAACGTAATTAACGTTGGCCTATCATTATGTGGTAGCGGGACCACACCCTCGTCACATTATATGTTTATAAATCAGGCCGGAACGGCGGGTAAAAAGCACGACGAAAATCGGTCGAGTCGGGGCGCCCGGGTTCTCTTAACCACCGCGGCGAAGAGACGCGGGGCCGAGGGCCCGGCGAGTGTCCGTGGCGAGAGCAGGTAGAGGAATTCTTATGCTAATGATTTTATGATCGTGGAAATGAATGCTCGTCATATTTTTTTAATCGCCTGGGTTTCCACGTAGCCGCGAGTCACGCAGCCGGCCAGGGACCGGGCTCCGCTCCACGGACCGTTCCCTGTCCTCCGCCCGGCTATAACTTTATGCCCGTCCGTTTGTTGCTGTTTTTTCTTTATCCCTGTTGTTACAGTCTTACCCGGGCTGGTGCGTGCCACAGTGTTTTATACGTATTTACTCTCATAATCGTAAAGTAGCCACGACGGGGACGGCTTTCAGCGTTTCCGTGGGCTTTCGTGAAAACCGGACGCCGACTCGTACGGCGTAATTGAATATCGACCGCGGTTCGACGACACCCGTAATTAATGCGCCCCGTTCGAGGCTCGTGACACGGCACCGTCCGACCGTCGATGGGATAAGTTTGTCTGGGAAAGAAAAAAAGAAACAGAAATTACAGGTGTATCGTTTACCGCAATCAGCACCGGGGAGGACACGAAGATTCGTTCTTCATTAAGACGCGAACAAGGAGGAACGTACGCGTGAAGGCACGTACGAGTCATGCACGAACCGCGTTTCACGGGAAAGCGAGTGCGCGCGATAAGTGGCGTATAATTAATAGTAATCCAGATCGCGTATCCCGATCACCGCGCGGCCAGCCCCATTGTGCAAGAGTCCGATTCATTTTCATATCAGTCGCATCTGCGCTACGTACCCTTCTCTATTTTTACACTTCGACGTTGCAACGAAGTCTGCTTAACGCTTTGAAAACGTCACTGCGGCGGTGTCTGTTCGATCTTTGTCCATGCAACGAATTATTATCATCATTTCCACCGCTTTCGGGTCTACGAGTGGAATCGGAATAATTGGATTCCGACACTATCGATGTTTGTTCCCTCTTGCCTTCGCCGTTCAAGGGAATTCTCGGCGGCGTGCGGCGGCGAGTGAGACGTCAGGAGGAACGCGTTGCACCGAGTCGCGCCGTGGAACAGGCATTATGAGGTAACAATTACATTGTGTTCGCGCGAAACGCGTATGTAAATGCACGGAACCGACGTGGACAGTGCGCACGAAGGATGGCTAGCGCAACCAGCGACTCCTCGCACTGCTCGCCGGGCAGGTGTACACACAGCTGAGTCCAACCACCCACGCGCACCACAGCTAGGACCAAGTCCGACACCTTGATGGATACCACCGTGTCCCTGTTTCGCGGGGAATTGCGCAAGGTGTAGTACCATCGCTGCCTAACGAGCCCCGCGTAACGAAATCCTGCGAAGTTTAATTGTAATCTAGCCGCGAACAAAAGAAAGCATCGAAATTATTCCGGGCAATTGTCCCCTACGATTGTCCGAAACAATCGAAGCAAGCCACGTCGCCGTCGTTTGTATTCGCGCAAATGATTCCGCGAAGAAGGCGAAGTTAGTAGCACGAAAGCTGATAACGAAACTACGGACAGACAAGTGGCACCGATAACGATATCAACGGTGAACCAGCTGAAATACAACTTCCTTCCCGAAAGTGGCACTGCTGTACACTTTTTATGCATCACCTCGAGCACGTACTGCCCTTCCGGATTTCGCTTCTGCATACGGATCGCCGCACTGACACAACGGATATAGCCGCGATAAGGGCGCGAAATCCTTGAGCAGGTGGCCACAAACGCTCGACAGGTCAAGACCGTAAATGCCTTCAAGACGATCGTACCGCGCATATGCTCGTGCAACATTTTTACACGGCTATATGGGTCAGAATTAGCATCCCGCGTGGTTAATTGCGCTCGAAACAGCCGCCTTCTTCCCCCGGCATGTGTGTACGGCTGACGCACCTTGGTTTTCCCGCAACGTCGAAAGGTGCCCGGCGCAAGGGAATACGATTCGCGGGTTTCGAACGGTATCCCCGAGGAAGGGATCGTCGTCGAAGAGGAAAGCGTACCGCGGGGAAGAAAGTCCATGGCGGTTCGCGGGACCATGGTGAAGCCCGATCGGGCAGGGTGCGTTTCGCAAGATCGAGGGAGGAAGGAAGCACGGAAGACGCTCTACCCCGGGATGGAACAACAATCTAATCGCGAACTCCATTTTGTTTCTGCCTACCGGAGCAGTAGTTGATATATGATCCCATCGGCTACCAAGCTGTTTGGTTCCCAGCTCTGTGTACCGGACAGCAGGCTCGACCTCAACCTCATGGTGGTTGCTATATAGCCATAAGCCGGACGTTCTTCGGTTGCTCTGGCAATTAAAATTCTTTTCCTCCCGCTATGGTTGCTCCCGCGTCGCCCTCTTCTTCTTCTTCTTCTTCTTCGGGGTCCTTCTTCTCGATGCACACGGTTCGCCATCACCTTCCCCGTTTCTTTCCTCATCTTCTTCCTGTCTCCCCTTTTCCCCGTATCCCGAGCCCTTCGCCCCTCTCCGCCGACTGTTCTTTCTCATCGTCTCTCGGTGCGCGGAAGATACGCGTAGCAATTAAAACTGCCCGCTCGAACCGGACGTTTACACGATCCTTAACTGCTGGTAGCGCATGGGGTTAAGGGAACTGACGCGGCCGGCATAAGTAGCCGGTCAAGGGATACGGATAATTATACGAAACGTCGGCGGTTTCGAGTCCCATCGGCCGCGCGCTATCGTCGAGCGGCGGCGAAGCGCCTCGACGATCCGCGGCTTCGTTAACGATACGCGCGAGGGACACCGGGGGGAAAAATACGCACGATAAATCGGATTAAGATAACGACGCAGTTACGTCGCATTACGCGGCCGGTTAATTTCCCGGGGAGAAATTTCATCGTTAGCGTTCGGCTTTTCTTCGGCCAACACAATCGCGCTTGCTAATCTTTATTCTCGATTATACGCACGTTTAATTAATGCGACGGTCAATAAAGTTCCGTGCTTACGCGAGGGTGACCATGTATGAATCAAGAGCAGGGGCTAGAGAGGGATAAGCAATTCAATCGCGCTCAGGCTAATTAGCGCGAAAGGGTTGTGCATCGACGGCGATTTCGAGGTGTACTCCTCGTCAACGGCCCGACGCCGGATAAGCAGGGCTGAGGGACGAATATCGGAACGCGTCTAGAGTCCTTTCGCTCACGGCCGCGGCAGCGGCGGGACGGTGAAGAATTGTCGGGCGAGCCGAAAGTTACCGCGTGCGTTACGGCTGCTCGTTACGCGCGCGAGCGTGAAATTGAGTAAGAAACGAATTTATGAAACGCAACGAATCAAACGGGCCGCGTATGTAAGAGAGTCTCTTCGAGATGCGAGCCGACTCTGCGCTACGCCAATTGATGGAGGGCCGGCATTACAAGCGTGTACCCCGTACGGTTTACACCAATTACCGGCTATCGATGCGCCAACAAACTCTGCGCGCGCCGCTAATTGATAATAAACGAAACTCGTGCGCCCGCTAATTGACGCGCTAATTTATAATTGCCAGGCGTGCTCGGTCTGTACCGCGCGATCCGGCGGGCCCTCCTTCCTTCGATTATCGCGCACCGTTCTCGCGTTCGACGTATTCCCAGATACACCGGCGTCTGTCGGAAATTTATTACACGTTTCGGAAATCGGTGTTGCTCGGCCCGGCCTGTATCTCGAGCGTTCATCGGAGATCGCGCGATCGTCAAGCGGCACATGTTCGACGCGGAGACAGGTGAACCGCGTATCGGGACCAAAAACTTGACTCGCTGCTGGTTGTGTTTCAGCAACCGAGAGTCGTGCGAGTCAAGTGAAGGAAGCAGGTGGGAATTCCCGGCAGGGTAGCAGAGGAACGACGGTCAGCGACTAATTGCTGCAACCTCGCTTCCACGTGGAACTCCGCATTCTCGAAATGCCAGCCCGTGCCGATACGCGACCGATCGCGTGCGAATAAAATACCCCGGCAATCGGTGTTGAATCTATTAGGGTTGTCCGGTAGGTTTTGCAATTTCGCGAAAGGATTTTTCTCTCGTTGCGCTACGGTCAGCATCGTGCGGCGATTCGCCGGCTATCGTACGAAACGCGAGCGACGCGCTCGCGTGCGCGCTTCACCTCTGCCTCTGCCCCCCTTTTTTACTGTTTCTTTTAATATCGTCGCCGGGCCCTCGGACTCCATAATATGCGAGGCTGGGGGCCCCCGGTGCTTGTCGGTCGGCCACAGGATATAGGTACCTACCCCGGCCTTAACCGTCGCTACGGTCGCTAAAGCTAAGCGTGTATGCATGTTCGGCGCATAAATAAGGAGCACAGCTCGGGAGGCATTAAATCACGTGCGAGGATCGCGTGTGTGCGCGTGTACACCAAAGAAGAGCAGAGAGGAGTGCAAGGGATGGACAGAACGAGGAGGGTAAAATCAGAACGAGCAGAAACGGAGGAGAACGCAATAAGGAGAGAGAGAGAGAGAGAGAGAGAGGTTTAAGAGAAGCATCCGTGGACCGCTATACGGGTCCGTGCAGCGTTACGTTCGCGGTCGCGTTCGAGTTTGCATCGGCCGCGCACCCCCGTCGAGCCAATATGCCCCTCGCATCAACGTTTGCCTACCTTCTTGAGTAGTCCCGCGATTATGTTCCGTACACGGGTAAACGTGTATCGGGCAACGAGCCCCTTCTTCGGTCAGCAACCACGCGTCTAATGGGGTAACGGAAATTAAGTCGTACACCAACGGCACCCCGAAGTTGCCCTCGATTACGAATCTAACGAGTGTCTAACGAAGGCCAGAATTGTCATTCGCCCAACAGAAGCAGGGTGATTCCTGTGAAAAGAAGTTCGTCCCTTCGCGGCTAGACACGGATAATGCCGAGGAGACGAGCCATCCGCGGCTTGCTGCCGTTATGGCGTGCAGAAGTCGGGAGATCCGAGGGAGGAAATTTCGATTCGGAAACGAGACAGACAAGGGAGAGGGAATGGGGGGGAAGAAAAGGAAGGAAGGAAAGACAGCGCACGGCTCCTATCCAAAAAACGACGTTCTCGCACGATCTATCACGCGCAAAGAGCGCAGCAAGAAGTGAGCTTAGGAATGTTAATGTGGGCAGCGGGAGCAGGCAAGCAGCGCACATGCGCCACCCCCCGCGGAGCCAATCACCGCCGGAGAAATGGTAGCTGCGTCCGAAGTCAGCTCGCCCGGAGCACCGTCTTCCTCGGGAAGATGGAAGAAGAATCCCTTCAGGGATGGAACTCGATGCTCTCCCATTTCCTTCTGCTCCTTTCTTGTCCCAACTCTTTGTTCTCCTTCGCCCTCTCTCCGTTCGGTTCTCTTTTTCTGTCTACGCCGGCCCGTGTTTTCGTGAACGAAGACAACGGGGGAACGCGACTCCGGCGAGTCCCTGGAGGACCATCTGTATGGAGAACGCTTCGCCGTCCCGTCTCGGATGATGCGCCGCTTTTGGTAGAACCCGGAGAAAACTGTAATGACAAATCCTCCTTTCCCTTTCGACTTCATTCGCGTATTCTCTCGCCCTGTTACCTACAAATTACTGCTCGTCGTGTTTCGACGAAGAGCTACAGTGCAGACCGGCGTCCAAAACGAACGAAGATGCGGAGACGATGGAAAGCCGGATGAGGCTCGAATAAGGGCTCGGTGCCGTAAGAAGGAGGAGCAGGCTGATTGCGTCCGAGCTGTGTAAATCTTGTTGATGGAAATTGTCCGCGGACCTTCAGTTTGTTCGCCGATTACATCCTGCGGAGAACGCGTTCGCCGGTAGCGAGAGTCCTTCTTTCTCATCTTCGCCCCCTCTTGCTCCCTCGCTACGCTATCTCCGTTCAAGGATCTTCTTTCTTCGCGAACGCGGAGATTAATGAGCGCGCCGCTCGGTACTTTTAATTCCAAAGACCGAGTGCAAATAAGTACCGCCATCCGTCTTGTCCGCCAATTACCACTAAGCAGTTCTCTCACTGTCCCCCGCTGTCTCTCTCCCTCCTCCTCCTCCTCCTCCTCTATCCCGTCCTTCGGGGACGATTTTGCTACTAGAGCTTTCAATCCTCGATCCTCAATTACGAGACTCACGACCGGTTGACTTTTATCTTCGCTTCGTACACATTAAAGCGAGGTAGAAAGGATTTCAGCGATAATCCACGAATTCTTACGAGACGAGGAACCGTCCGCTGGTCGAGACGACCGTGACACGGTTAACAAAAGTGGCCACGAACCGGTGATGCGCGCCAATCATCTCAGGGGAGTCGACGAACAAATAACACGCTCCACCCACGTAAGTACTCTCGCGGACCCGTCTAATCGTTCATAACATCGGGGATCCCAAATTAGAGGAATGTCTGATTTACATCCCGAGATATCTCGGATGAAGCTATAAATAATTTCGGTGGTGGAATGTTAATGTGACCCTGGGCCCCGATCCCGGCCAACGGACCCCCCGTCAAACGTGGACGCGTTCAGTCGACCCTTAAAGTGGTACTGCGGCTGTTCGTCTCTCCGCGATGACGACGAACGTTTAAACGAGCCCAGGTTTCCTATACACTTTCCTTGCTTCGATATTATCGACGAACCCTTGATTTGTCGACCGATCGCGTACAGCAAAAGAAAGTTGAGGATATAGAAAACTATCGTTGAAAGTACTTCATTTTATTATAGTTCAAGTAAGAGCTGATCCGTCGTGAGCTCGAGCCGGGAAGAATCTAGGAAAATATGCTTCGCTCTATCATCGAATTGCTTCGTAGTCTCAACGCCGTCGACCGTTCCCTGGCGCGGGACTCTCGTTTCTGTTCCACGGCGTAACGGATCGTTCTTCGGCGAAACAGGTAAAGACAGTGGAAGACGTATACCTATCGCCTGCGAGACAGGAGCGGAGGAATCGAGACACGGGGGTGGACGAAGGGGATCAGAGGGTGGGTCGAGCTGTCAGAGGCAGAGACGCTCGGGGATGGCCCCCATCCTCGTCCTCATTCTCGTCGTCTGTAATCGCGGGGGCGGCGACGTAGTCCTGTCTCCGACAGGATCAACATCGCCACCGAACTGCTACTATACCTACACGTACGTACGTGCAACAATGTACACTTACTCTACCGTGCCCTATCCCGCCTGCCAAGCCAACGCGGACTGCCAATCTCGTTCGACTAACGCAAAATCAAGTCAGAAATTGTCCCATTGTGCAACGTCCTCGTGCTCTTTACTCGAGGGGTTACAAGGTACCGGCGATATACCGTTCCAGAAAACACGCGAGAGGAATCTGTCCGCCTTAAGAGCGCGTCTCTCGTGGTCGTATGCATCGTCTCGTTTCCGAACCGCTTTGATACCTTGACTCATGGGTGATCGCGTTCCTCGCGATAATTCGACACCTTTGGAATGCTTGTACGTTCCGTACCAGGATTGGTTCACGACAGCCCGAGGATTGATTAGCCGCGACGGTCGATTAATTGCGACCGTGGCGGTGATCTTCTAGCAGCAGCGTTCTCCCCCGCGAATGATACATGTCTACGTTGTAATTACTGGGCGAAACAGAATACGAGGCCTATCGGTCCCGACGTTGGAAACATCGTCGAAAGCAACCCGATCCGGGATACTAGACAAATAATAAATCCAGCACGCGGTGGACAGTCGGAGAAATGGCCCGTGTCCTGCGGGCTAGTAATAGCTTCAGTCGATTAACCCTGGCCCGCGATACACTGGTACTCCGGTTACGTTTCATCTATCAGGGCCAGTTGAATTTAGTAGCTGGATACGTACAGCACTCATGATTCATCGATACGCGAATGGAGCTACCGGGCCATTAGCGCTTTTCCATTAATAAATTCAACAAAAAACGAGCGCCGCGCAGCAGAAGCTTTCCAATTAAAATAAACCACTTCCTCGATTCATTCGGATATTAGCTTCGCCCTTTCTTTTTTTTTTTAAATTCCGCGTTATCGGCGCACTGCCACTCCGTTGAAATTCATCTATTAAAGCAACCAGCACCTTTTTCAATACTAATTACTCGGGACCACCATTTCCGCGGGACGCAGGAATTCCCGCGAAACGTTCGCCGAGCGAAAAAACGAGGGAGAAGGACGACAAGCGGACGGAAGGATTGCAAATCGACAAGCCCCGTCTCGACTTAGGGTCTCTAGCGTAATTTCGACATCGATCATTGACGAAACGTCGGTGCAAAATCGTCGGCGTTGCAAACGTCCACGCGCGGCCTGGCAAAAAGCCTGGCCGGGGCCAGCGGCACGCCGAGAGCACGAAATACTTTATTCATTTGCGGCGGATCACGAGACGAGCAATGTTTTAGCGGCGGTGTATAGAGATGCCAATAAATATGTCGTCGTCGGCATGCAATATGTATGTCAGCGTCTGCCAATCCGCGGATAAGCCCCGTGGGCTCCCCGATTCTTCTCCTTCGCCCTCTTCTTCCCTATGTTCTTCCGTCCGGTCTCGGTGGTCGGGGCAAAAACGGTCGCGCAGTTGCGCGCGACCGGCCCCCGCGGACGTATTGAGACGAAACGGCACCGATGATCGATACCGAGGTACTCGGAGCCGGATCCGGTGGTCGGACATCTCTCCGGCAAGGATCCTGGCGTTATCTCGCCTGGCTTGACGTATGTCGATCGAACGGCCGCGATGTCGAACGGCGTTACACGCGCCGGCGTACAGGCGGAGGGCGGAGAACCCGCGAGGACGGTAGTTCGAAACTGAAGTCGACGTTTGCACAGACTTTCCGTGGGACTCGGATTACGCTTACGGTAACGTGGGCTTCCCATTCACACCTGGGCCGAGCAAGAATGCGAGGGCGGACGAGGAGGTGAGACGGCGGATTGGAAAGTCGGGCGGATAAGAAAGGGGAAAGTAACGTTTAAATAATCGGGGAGACAACGATCGCTTAGCGACGGACTCGAGGGTACTTTTTGCCGCGTGCCGAGGAGACGAGACGCATCGGGTGGTCGCCGATCGCGACGGATAGACGACCGAACGGCGCGCAAAACCTGCCTCCGATCGAACGTATTAACGATCTCATCAATAAAGCTTTCCTCCGTGTCTCGGCGGAGACTAGTGGGAGGGACCGGCCGGTCGCGGAGCAAGAAGAATCGCCAATTTGTTGAACGCACCGGCCATAATTCTGCGAGAAAAACTTTGTAGCCGCATTTCGTATGCGTTGCCCCCGTTGTCCGAGGGGCTCGACGCTAGCAAAATGGGCATTAGTTTCAGGACTCGCGAAAGAGAAGAGCTAATCCGAATCGATTCAGTTTACACGGGTGAGAAACGTACGAAGGGGAACGGTCGACGGACGACGAACCGAGGGTGAAGACGAAGTAGAACTATTTAAGTCCGAGAGCGAGCAGGCAGAGTTGCTTAATTGACGCTAGGCAGATGCACACTTGCTTTTACCGTGTTTGTAACCATATCAATTCGACTCGGCCGGTTACGCAAACAAACCGCACGTATTTCTGGATGTTGACTCAG
The DNA here is from genome assembly GCA_023838395.1 of Holcopasites calliopsidis. Taxonomy (NCBI): domain Eukaryota; kingdom Metazoa; phylum Arthropoda; class Insecta; order Hymenoptera; family Apidae; genus Holcopasites; species Holcopasites calliopsidis. Next base: position 2,755,944 of record JALHAQ010000011.1, read on the forward strand.
GGTGAAAAAATACTCGCGGCTGAAATGGACCGCGCATGAACACCTACGAGTTGCGTCTCGGAGGGCAAACGGCGTTGCCCAGTAATTCTCATGAACAATGAACGTTTTCCTAACACTTTTTCTTCCAATTCGTTCGTCTTACTAAATAAAATCAAGCGATCGCCGCCGATTAATCGTGGCCGTGATTTCGATGACTATGAAACATCACAATCGACCCCTACACTTCTCCGGCGACAACGGAGCAGGCGTACCCGTTCCGTTTCGCCTCTCGCACGTGCGCGCGATCCTACTACCGATTTCCGGCGGATCGCGCGGCGGAGGCTGTTACAGTCGGACCCAGCGGCGCAAAAAAAAAAAGGGGCGCAACAAAGAAGAAACGTTCCAGCGCCACCGTATATCACGCGCGAACTCGTAATAATACCTAGTCGCTTCCGATTGCGCGTACACCGCGATCGTAAACGCTGCGGTGTACGCGGGGGGGCGAGTTTCCGTAAGGAAAAACGCAACCCCGAAACTGCCATCGCCGCCACCGTATCGCTCTTTTATCGCCGTTTCCGGGGTCGGAGCTCGCGCACCGGGAAGAGGGTGCGGGAACGATAATGAATTTCGATGCTCGGTCAAAGGTCCAGCGTAAATCGTGACGCATCTTCGAAACATCTCCACGGTTCAACCCCGCCGTCGTCTTGGACATTGTTAGTAAATCATCGCCCAAAATCGGGAGGAATCTTAGAAAAGTCGTCGCAGCTGTACAGCGTGGAAGCCGCGCGAGATAGAATCTCGAGGCGCTCCCGCGTGGACGAGACCAGCGAACTGTAACTACGCGGGACCGAAGAAGAGAGGGTGAGAAAGGGAGAAACACGATACACGGGGAGAGCGTGTACAGAGACTATGATTTACACTGTTACCGCTCGGTTCCTGCGATATACCCTTTGTCCTTGGACAGTAAATTCGCGCCTCCGCGCTGCCTAACGTACGACTCGTGGAAAACGGGGGGTACGAGGAATATCGCGTGATTGTTTGCATTATTTATGACGATCCCCGGTGTCTCGCTTGGACGACGCGCATCATCCGATATGATCCTCTCCTCGAATTATACACGGCGCGCGTTAGCGAAACCGAACGCGCGCAGAATTCATCGACGTTCCGCCCCGACCGTTAAACTAGGAACAAATTGTTCATTATTTTATACGATTCCCGGGATTATTTATCGTCGAGCCGGTCGGACCGTGGAGAGCAGCGATACTCGATACACCGGAATGGACGAGCGGGCGAGACGAGCCACGGCGGGAGCGGTCGGGAAACGCGAGTTACGAGTAACAGGTATCCCCATTCGCATAACCGTGCTACCTATGGGATATTTTGATGTCGCGTCGCTTGCGATGAAAAGTGGTAAGCTAATGCTCGTTATCGGTCGGGCCGTTCTTAAACCACGAGGGGGTTCATCGGCGAGCCCGCTCGCCGGTGAGAACTGTGCAATTACAGCAGGCGAACGTTTACCGTGATTCGCGGATCGGAATAAAATACGACGAATCGTAAAGTCCCCGCCGTTTATATTGCTCGCCGGCGCTCGCGGCTCAACCGCCGCGCGGCAGAGGACGGTCCACTTTTCGTATTAATCCCCGGTCAACGCGTTCCGCGCGGACATCTAATATAAACGTTATTTTCCACGCGGATATTCTCATGCGCCGGAAACTATCAGCGTAAACGGAAAGGAAAAGTGCGAAGAGGGACTGGAATTCTTTGTTCCTAATTAAATGAAGGAGATACGTTAAAGGTTGGAGACGATTTTTCTTTTTTTTTTCTTTTTTAGACGTAAAGTATTACGGATGGAATGATACATAATCGATTGCACTTCCTCACGAGTAATCGAGAAGGAAGTGGTGCACGAAACACGCGACCCACCGTCTGATCGGGGTATACACAGGGCGGAGAAATGGGGAATGAACGTGTCAGAAGCAGCCCCTGGGGTCTAATTATGAGTTTGCACAGAGGGTCGGTTAGTCGACTTCGCCGCGTTACGAACAACCCCATTGACTCATTGACCGAAATCTCTTCATTGAGTGCCGCATGAGTATTAATTATTTCGTTCTCCACGAGGAAATTTTGTTGTAAGCTTATTGAGATGCAGCTACCTTCTCGCTTTACAAATGCTTGCTTGACGAATTTTTAGTTGACCGGGCGGACGAACTTTTCGTTCGTCGAACGGGCCGCGATTCCATGGGAATTCGAACGCGTCGTTAAGGTTTCACTGCACCGGGCAAAATGAAAGAGAGGAGAGCACGGGGCGAACGAAAAAGGGAGAAAAGGAAGAACGGACGGGGTCACGAGTCGACGGAAAGTTCGGCTGGCCAATATCTCGCGGCGTGGACGGACAAAAAGGGACACAATGCCGAGGGCAGGATCGATTCTCCTCGGTCGGGTGGATCACGAACGAGGAGAGCGGGCCGAGGTTACGCAGCGCGGAGAGGAACGGGGGCCACATTGTTGCTGAAACGATGCTCACCGAAACGGGCATCGGGAAACAACGAGCCCACCGGTCGCCTAAGAAGCGTAATTAATCACTTTTTGCCGCGGAACGGGATTCCCGATTCCTGCCGCGAGAATTTAGCGGAGCTCGAATACGGGAATGGAATACCTCCGTGTCGACGCTGGGGCTTAAATTCAATTTCTTCTGCTACGAAACCTCCCTAAAACTCTTATCAAGTCTAAACTCGCGGCGAACCCATAAATCCGGTAACACCGTTTCGTGGACGTGGCATGCGCGTCCGTCCCAGCAACGAGGCAATCAGCGCGGAGCGGAGCGAAGAAGTCCCGAGGGAGCAGTCGCATTAGCGTTCCCACGACGACGACGAGAAGCTGATTGCGTGATCGCGGACGCCGGACCTCTCGGTTCCACGGGCCTCTCCTGAGCTTTTCGGCTATGATCCGGTAATTACCGACGAAGCTAGAGGTCGTCGAGGCTGTTAACGTTCGGCGGCTAATGGTATGCACGGTGCGCGAAACAAAAAGAAAGCGGCGAGCCCCGACAGAAATCAAGGGAGAAGAAAATAGGCGGACGGGGCGGACGCGCGAGGCAGACGGAGAGGGAAGCCGAAGGATTCGGGCTGGCGAACGATGAAGGAAGGTTATGCCGCTGCGGCCATGCGAAGCGGGGCCCACGAAACGACTTTACGGGAATTACACCCGCGAAATCGGGGAGATATGGAGCCGCGAAATGCGATGTGGCCATCCGTCACTCTCGCGGCCCACATGTTCGCGCCTGCCTCTTCCGAACCGGCCGCCTCTCTCCGCCTTTCTACCCCTTTCGAGTCCGCTTCTCTTCCCTTCTGGTGCTCCGCGTGCACAGGTGGTTCCGCCGTGATCGTTTGGTGAATGTCGTCCCGCGAATGACACCGCAACACGCATCGATGCTGGAGGATTATAATTTTATCGATCCCGTGCGTCCGTCGTGCGCATAGATGAGACGGGGAGGCTGCGTTGGAAGCGGGAGATCGCACTTAGCGAGCTTCGCTGATTTATGAGGCGATGACGCTTTAAACGAATGTCCCGGGCACGGATCGTAACGCGATCTGGCCGCACAGCGCGCGTGTTCCCGCGCGATATCGCGTTCGTGATATCTCTCTTACGCTCGTGTACGCGGGCCGAAATGAATATAAAGTCTTTGTCGCTCTAAATTTATACGGTGATAATAAAATTAGCGGAGGCTGGACCGCGACGCGGCGGCCGGGCATCTTTCATGCGGCACAAAAGTGGCTGCCCCGTAATAAACGTGCCGGCCTCGCGGGCACGCTTTTGCGTTCGCAAAGAAGATCATAGATAGGATTCAAGTGGGAACCTTTTAACGCTTCGGACGTCGATTACTCGCGGCCGCTTGTTCGCCGAACGATAAGCCAAAAGCGTACGGAGGACGACGGTGAATTTCGGTCGCGCGGCGAGAACTCATTAAGACCGGGCCCCCACAGGGGTGGCCCCTAGACGAAAGTGACGATCTTGATGATCCCGATCCTGGCAGACGGGCCGGAGCCTTCCTCGCCGCGAGTTCTCGGTAGAGAATCGGCCAACTCCGCCTACCTGGACAGGTGCGCGGTTTCTGGCCTAGGGCAAGGGAAGCGCAAGCGGGTTGGCTTCGGGTGTCAGAAGCGTATCCCTTGAGTTATTGCGTTTCTCGAGTTCCAGCTAGTGCTGGACGCCTAATGATTTCTTTCTTTTTTTTCCCTTTCATTCTTCTTCTTCTTCATCTTTCTGTTGTTCCTCCTCTGGACGATCGTCAACGTTTTCTGGGGCTAACCCGCGTAAAACGTTTCCAGCTTGGATCACACCGTGCGAACCGTTTCACCTTTGCACCTTCTGTCCTTTGTCAGACCTCCACGACCGGAGAGGCGATCCTATCGTACGTGGTGCACGGATGTATCTTCAAGTCGATCTACGACTTCCACCAGATAACTTTCTATTATCGTGATCACCGCGGCCAAGCTGCCCCGTGAATCACGAACTCGCACTTTTCATTCCGATTTCTAAGCGCGCGTTGCTCCTTGAGGAAGCAGGACTTTGGGAATCGCCTCGCCGAAATTAATTTCACCTGGAATTCGTAGCGCGTTAACAATGGTCCCGACGCCGTCCGCTTATCGATAATCGAAAAATAATGTATTTTCAAATGACGACTGAAAAGGAACCGGCCAAAATCGCCATCCCACCCGCTCCCCGCCGGTGCCGATGAAAAATGTGCGCCGGCCTAATGATGAACGAGCGTGAACTCATAAACGGTCGAATGATACACTCGAGGGCTCATTGTCCGAGTAAGTTTTCAGGTGGTTCCCCCGTCTATTGTTGACGGCGGCGGTTCGCATTGTTGCTCGCGCCGCCGCGCAGGATGAAACGCTCGAAAATCTTCTCCGTGGTCCGGACGGAAAAAGGAAAAGAATGAGGGAGGAAAGGAGAGGAAGGCTCGTCCGGCTTGGGACAATGGCGGTTTCGTTACACAAACTTGGAAACGGTGGCCGGGCCGTAGCAAGATTTTCGCCGCTTCGAATGACAATAGAGGAGGAGAGCTGGTGGCACCGAACCGCGATCCGATTTTTGTCTTCCGCCGGGCCAATTTGCTTTCCTCGCTTCACGCTTCCAAACGGTCCTGATCTTTACGCTCTTCACGATCGACGCGATTCCTTTCACGAGGAAGGATCGAGCGAAGTACGGTCGGGGGGCAGATTGTAAAAATGATCACTGCTTGCGCCTAAATGAGAATCAGGAAACTGTTGCTCGTCTGAATTTCATTTATTATACATTGCCGAGAATAATGATTTTGACAAATCGTCTGCTCAATTTGATTCCCGAACTGTACGATCGTAATTGTCCCTGACAGGGGAAAACGTGCGAATAGATGTAACTTTCCCTAACGAGGACGTCGAACGCGAATCGATCAGGGTATAGATCACTGTCACAGATAGGCGTGAAAAATGATTCGAAGTGATCGTGGACGATCATCGAACAACCGTGGCGTAAACAGTATTACCGTATATTCGGGAAGTGGAAGGCGCGATGGCAGGCCATCGTGTAAGCCTCCCTTCCTCAGCCCTTAACGTTCTTCCCTTCCTGCGGTGGTCGTCATTGTTTCATTGTGTTATAAACGCATTGCGTGTGCTTAGTGCGTGAGGGCGAGGGTGTATCGATTGCCCCGCCCCCCCGCTGCGTATCCATGACGACACACCCTATCTCATCTAACCCCTAGCCTAACATCCAACTTCTACGTTTCATCCCCTCGCGCGGCAACGAGCTTTCTCTTCAACGATGCGTCTTCCTTCTCCGCGCTCACCGCGTCATCCCTCGAAGAAACACGTCCTCGAGGAGGAGTAGGAGGAGGAGGAGGAGAGGACGAGGTGACGCTCGCTGGTCGTGGAAGCCCTGTCATCGCTCCAAGGAACAAGCGACCCGTCACGACCTCCTCGCATTGTAACCTGTCATCTTTCTTGGTCACAAGGGATGTTGCGCCGGAGACGCTGCCGGGCAAAGGGGTGCGCGTCGATAGCTTGTAAATACTCTGACGGAAATCTATCGGGGGTGTTAGAAAGGGTTAAAGAGAGTTCGTAAATTCCTTCCTTTTCATGCGGATCATTCTTAGTGGGTGGTATCTGGAACTCTCGATAGTTCAGGGACGATAAATTATTCGTTTCCGATTCAAAGACAATAGGCGTACCCTCGGGAAAGCTCCTGTCGTCGAGCCGCCGTTAAATTACCACGAGCTTCGTACAGCGCGTGTGACCAGTGTTATCAAGTGAAGTCTCTTGAGCAGTCAGCTGCTCGGAAGGATATTCTGTGTATCAAAAGCGGCTTCACAGGCGTAGCCTCGTTGCGTTGGGAAATCACTTTTCCACCCTGCAAGCTGTAGTTCCCGGAACGCCGAGGTAGAGACACGATGCTCCGTGGCTAGGCGAAATTTCTCCCGGGCCCGCAAGCGCAAGGTCTCGGGAGAGCGGAGCCTCGGTCCTCGTGGGTCCCTCGCTGGCACAATACGTCTCATTATGTTATCCGCGCATCTCTCGACACGGCCATTTATCATTCCTCCGCCCGTATACCGATATATCGATCCTCTCCTTGCGTGTGTAAAGCTCCGGGCCTCTGGCCCAGGCCGTTTCGTCCTTTCGGGGGGGGACCCCTCTGTCCTTTGTCTACGCAGGGAAGGTACGGCTGCGTCCTCGTCGAAAGGAAGGCAACCGGCTCGCGCGTGCGACCGCGTGGAAAACAATCGAGCCCGGGGATGATGGTGCGAACGATAGAGGATCGCTTATGAATATTGTATCGCGGGAATCCTTCGCGTGGGCCAAAATAACGATCGCCACGGAAGATCGACGTATGCTAATGAAGGGCAGAAAAGGGATATCTTCGACTCGCCTGACTTTCGACGAATCGATCGTCGTCGGGGATTGATCTCTGCAAAATGTATAATGCATCGCGAATTAACGGGTCGCGCGCGCGAAATATCGTGGGTGGTCCGATGCTCTGCTCCTTCCCGGAGTTTCCAAGAAAATCGCGACAGCTAGCACAAAAGTTTGGCGAAACCGGGCTTCGATTAACCGAGCGTCCGGGTAGAAGTTGACGGACGGAAGAGGATCTCGTTGCACGGAATAACTTGGTACCAGGATCAAAACGGCCAGAGCTCGCGCCACTTGTTATTCATGAATCGTGTCTGTGGCTCGCTAATGCGGCTGCTTTGCAATCGCTGCGAAACGCGGTTACACGCACGTAGGGCGGCGGGCACGTAGGTATGCGCGCAAATGAGAGCCGGCATCCACGGATGTGTATGTGGGAAAGAAAAATCATCCATCACATTCGAGGCTATCCAGAAGAGACGACCGTGGTGCCGGACGGAGCATGTTTTAGGCATCGATTTTCTACGGGCTCCCGTCATAAAATTGATGAGAGCCTTTGACTAATTTATTATGTCGAAAAAACCGCACGAAATTCATAATGAACGGCGCCGATACGCTGGGATACGCTATTCTGCTCTTCTACCCACCACTTTCGACGGAAAAAGAAAAAGAAGTTCTCCTATCCAATCGTACGGCCGAGGGACGTCCGGCATCCACCGGCTTCGCACGGACGAAGATGACATTGGAATTAGTTTCAGAGATATTCGATGGAGAAATTGAAGAAAAATCCCCCGTGGTTTATGCCCGACAGGGATCCGAAAAACGTTCCGTGGAATGCTTTCACGGGAAACTCGTAAGCACGTCTCCGCGCATCGGATGACAGCGGTAAATACTTTCCTCGTCGAAGTATACGCCGTTGAATCCTGGCGCGGATCATCGAATCGGAGGGAACCTGGGTACCTATGCGCGTCCGCCCGGCTCCGTGTAATATCCGGCAAGCCGGAGCGCTGGCCCGATGCGTGTCTACCCACGGAATTCAAAAGGCTCGTCCGACTGCAAAGCTTAATTAATAAACTCGCGATCTTATCGAGCGCAGCGAGACACACGCATCCTTCCTACCGTAGGACGGCGCCGTCCCTGTCCCCACGATCCGTGCTACCTCTTATCCTCGTCCCGCTTCCAAGCAACGGTGGCGCGGAAATTTTTGCGAATCGAGCCAGGGGAACGTTCCCGCGAGCGTGAAAAATGACGCAATTTTCGCGGCACGCCTCCCATAGCGAACACTGAATCTCTCGCATAAAGGTACACCTATTAGGTATACCGAACCCGTTCACCGGCTGTACAAGACGACGTCGCGCCGAACTCGCGCAGATCTAACGGGTGATTCGTGGCGGCATTGGAATTGAAAGAAATTGCGATTCGAATTGTATTATAGAGTTCGCCATGGTCTGCCCTAATTATTAATCGATCCATCTCGATCGAGGATTCATCGTGCTTATTCGGCACGCGTTCCCCGCTTCTGTTCGCGAGCATCGAACTTTGAGATCGGTAATGGTCCGCTCGCGGAGATGCAACCCGAGCGAACTCAATTTCTCATCCTGTCAACGTTTCCACCGGCCGTACCAAATTCAATTACCCTATCAATCGTAAATGGGACTCCAGCAATCACCCGGTATACTCGCGCAGGTATGTAGGAGCAACGAGCCAGGGCCCCGCGACGCGTAACAGCAAACTTTATGAGAGAGAGAGAGAGAGTGAGAGACAGATGGGGGCGGGGGAGCGTTCTAACATCTGCCAGTGATGCGTGTACCCTCTTGATGTCGATCAATTACACCGGAACCTCCCGCGCAACGCTAGACAATCCCGCGCGCGTTATCCATTCCGCCAACTCTTAACTGTTCCCGACTCGGAGTAAGCTCTTGCCGTCTTCGCGAGAAGCTCCACGAATTAATTTACACGCTTGAAGGCAACCGTGAACACTTCGAAATGCCGAAGTCCTGCGAAGATTCGCGGGAAAAAGGCCGGCGCAAGAAGCAACGCGCCTTAAGGATCGCGTTTTCTTCGAGCCGGTGGTATATCGAAGTGCCGTTAAACTCGCGGTCGGGGAAAGAGAGAAAAAAAAAAAGAACTCGTCGCGACCAAGCGTGGAATCAAGGCTCGGCGAAAAGGCCCCGTGGGTCCTCTCGCGAGGCATCTCGACGACGCGGCGACGATCCGCCGGATCAAGGATCAAGGAATCGCGAGGATCTACCGCGGGAGGCTCCACCTAACACAGGATCCCGCACGCAGGGGTAGGACTGTTGCCTCTCCTGCGATTGGTCGACACGTGGCCCGCCATTGTTTCATTCACGCCTGTTGCACGTATCTCGTTTATCTCGTGCAGGCTGCTCGACTTGCCCCGAACGCCTGTCTCCGCTTCGGGACTAGCAGTCTCGATCGTCCTTTCCTTCCCGACCGTGTAAACAGCAACGCGATCGACGGGGCTACGCATACCGTGGATCATTGCTGGCGCATCTGGGTCAGGGTGAAAATAAAAAAAAAAGATAGGGGATGGAGCAAAATTTAGATACCGCGGCCAGCTTCGCCGGCCGGTCGGCGAGCTCTCGCGAACCGCTTTCCCTGAAACGGCGCGTGACCCGCGACATTTATGGAATGGACATGAAGAGAGCGTGTGGCCACCCTTAAACGGAGTGAAAAGAGTCAAACGAGCGGCGCGTTACCGCCGCGTCTGAGCACGATGTTAACGAGGGTCAGTGATGGGAGAGCGGCGGCGAGACGATGTCGATCATCCGGGAAGAGAGTTTGGAAAAGAGGCAGACCAGCGTAGGGAAGACAGACGGGGGCGGTAAGAAAATAAAGAAATCCTTGTAATCCCGGGAAGCTAAGCCGACAAGGAGGAGGATGATCCTGACGGTGTACACGGCCAAGGTTTCCCTCCGAACCCGAGAACAAACAGCGCGAAGTCAAGCCGAAGCACTCGAGTGAACGGAGCGCGCGCGGGTATATACACGAAGGACCGACAATGCAGGACGATACGCAGCCGGCTTGTAAAACACATAGATCCCGTGAAGATACAAGAATAGCCCTGGCTACCGTGTACCACGGGGTGGTCCCGCCGAACCTTGCGGTTCCCCCCGAACAGGGATGTTACCGTGAACAACGCTTTGAGAAATTCTTGGTCGAATTCTGCTCGTACCGAAATCAGATCGGACACCTTTCCATTCCGCCCAGCTTTCGCACGACGGATTAATCGCCAAACAGAAAAGAGAAGTAGAACGCTATTACACGATGGTCTCTAAATTTACATTATAAAGTATTCGTCCGGTGAGCCGTGGAGCAATAATCGAACAAAGGTGCTCGAATAGAGAGAAAGCAACGGCTCCGTCGCTGTACTCGGAGCTCCGTGAAAAGGAATGTAATAACTCGAGACGTTGCACCGTCATCGCGATCATCCCGGCGGAAAAGTAGGACGGGATCGTTCCTTTTGCCGTGGCGACAAAGTCGTCGCGCCGTGCGTCCGAGAATCCGAGGACCGAAAAGCACGGGTTCGCGCCTAATCCGCAGAAGCAACAAACAACGATCTCGAGGACACGCGGAGGGGGGAAAAGCTGTCCGTAGACCGACGAGGAGGAAGACTCGAGGAGATGATCGGTACGCTTGGCTCGAAAGGGCTTTTCACGGCTTTCCGGGCTGGAGCTAATCCAAACTGAATATAATACGAAATCGCTTGCACCGACGTTCGAATCAAGATGGAACGGTTAATGCCGGAGCTAATCTTCTTACGAAGGTTTGCCAAAACTCGTCGGCGATCGGTGCTTCTTAACAGGTTCCTTTTCTAGCCCCTTTTACAAATCTCTAGCTCTGCGTGCTTCGCGGCAGCTTCGTTAACGAGAAGCTGCAAAGATTAGGATAAACAGGATATTCTTTAATAGAATTAATTAGATCAATGCTTCCGTCCTGCACACGCGTTCACGTTCGCATTACGCTGCCGATACTGTTAATCGGTAATCTTACTCAGCCGCGCGGTTCGTCCGGCTTTAAAGCGTGGTGGCTCGATGAAAGGTACGTCATCGAGCGACAAGTAACAAGGCTAGCTTAGTTTTTGCATTGTTCCATGTTCACAATGACGCGATGAGAAGTCGCGTAAACTTCTCGCGAATCATATTTTCGTCCCTCGCCCCAAACTCGGAGAGGCCGTTTCTATTTCGATTATGAATATTTCCTCGGATAGCCACGACGAACCGGTGACTAGAGAAAATCGGTAGAACAGAAGAGAGAAACCCCGGAATAATCATCTGTCATCGAGACGGGAAAAAACAGAGCGAGAAGAAAACGAATGGGACGTAAGGGAAAAGTGTTACAGGTCCAGCGGGCAGTTTCGTGTCTGGCATCCGTGCGTCCATCGCAGGACTATAATTTGGTCCTTCGGGGTGCCACGCCCACGCGTATACATCACCCTGCTATCGAGATTTCCTGGCCACGATAAAACTTGTCACTCTGTCGGTGTGTGCATACACATGCTTAAGCAAGAGAGCCGGGTATCGCGGAACGGCAGAGATGAGTGCCGGGATAAGGACTGTAAGCAAGAAAGTAGGATGACCCGTAGCCGAAACAACCCCTTTTGAAGTTTTCCAAACTTTTCCATCGAAAACTGTCTACTTGCACACTTTTGGTGCTTTATCGATTTTTGTTAACTTCCTCGTCGCAACGGATTAAAGTGTTTCGCTGTCGGTTATCGATACACCTGCGAAGGCAGCTCCGGCTCTCGAGTCTAAGCCGCGAATTCGGGCTTCTTACGAGGGTTGCAGCGCTGTCACGACAAGGGAACCCTGTCGCTTTCGACACGCGTTACATTCGTGAACCGGGGTATCAACCTGTCAAAAGATGAAGCTGGGTGTGAAAGCCAGTGCGCGTACACGCACGTACACATGCGCCCGGCCACCGCATAATATACCAGGTGACCCTCTTCAAAGCGAACCACGCCTAGTTAGCCACCATTGTACGCGGGGAGACTTTATGAACTGGAAACGCAGCGATCGCGTCCCGTGACAACTTGATCGTTACACCACGATCGAGGTGGATCCCAGCGTTTCTTTCCTTTCGGGGAAAAATCTCGCCTCCGTGGACACGAGCGTAGCGCCGCTTTATTTATAAGCGTGAAAGAACATGGGTCATATTGTATGTATATGGGAACGCGCGCGCCCCTGCGAGGGAAATCCGGGGTAAACACATGTAATCCACGGTGTCCTGCGTTCGGAGGAACAATTCTTAATCCCGATTTCACGGAATCCTATGTCTACAGTCATAAATTCGAATGATCGCTAGCGCGCGAGTGGAGGAGAGAACCGTGAGCGTCCCGTTCGGTGGCTGGTTGCGGATCCAATTTATCACCCGCGGAAGAGAGATTCTCGTTAGGAGTGCATTTCTAATTTCAGCAACTTCACATTGTGAATACGTTGCCTCGAGATAATGCTAATATTAATCATTGGGATTTATCATTAATCATTCGGCCGATCGCGCAAAAGGGTTGACACAAAGACGCGCGGTATTAGCATGTAAATCACCTGAAATTCGCCGGGCTCCGCGGAGGGTTAATATCTAGTAATCGTAACCGGCGATTCGAAGATAGTTTCAATCTCCCGTGAAATCTAATAAACGACGTTCTATCCGGTTATACGCGATGTAATCCCGCGTGTCAAGCGGCGTGATTAAGTGCGAAATATTTGGCGCTCGCACCCGGCGTCTGATTTTAATTTATCCCGCGGGCCACGTGCCTTCGTGATCCCCCTTTCCCCCGGCGCGTTCGGGAAATCGATGCGTTATGCGTATACCGCGTCGACGATGTGACGATTCTGCCGGTTTGCCGGTCTTTACGCCAGCGAATTCTGCCGCTTCATCCCCCGGTCCTAAGCAAATAGAATTCGGGAACCGCGAGCAAACATATGTAAAGCCACGTTGGCCATTTAACGGGGAACACCATTTGGTAACACGTGCGCGCGGGATCAGTAATAATATCGGGGTTAAATATTTGTCCTGACGGAGGAGAATCCAACGGCGGAGGGGGCAGGGACGAATTTTGAGTTTCACCGCCTTTTGTTCGTTCCCGGATAGAATTCCAACCCCAAGAAATATTCGATTTGATGCAACATTTGAAAATATTCTTTGTTAGAAATACGTGAAAGTTTAATGAAGCATTAAATCATCGTTTCATAGACTTTCTTACGATTCGAGTGGTTGGCACGTGCTGCCCGATCCCTGACGCCGCTGCGGTTGGGTTAATATCGAAAATATGACCGAGGGTGAACGATAAATGGAGCACGGGGCGCGACACCCATGGCATCGAAACTCTCGGCTGGCCTTTTAATTAAATCACGAATAATCAAGCGCGTTAGCTTTCCGCGACTTTCGACTTCGCACCGTTCATTGGAGTATGGTAATCTTGATATAAATAACGCGAGTTCCTTTCGCGTTAACAATTGCTCTTGCAATGAAAGCTATCTCGCATTTCTTTATACAAGATAGCGTTAAACCGCTTCTTTTTTTCTTCTACAGCGGTGAACAAATGTGGCGCGTCGTTTTCCCCGTGTGATTCACGAGAAAGGGAACGACGAGTTTTCGTGTCCGAGCAATAGCGTGATCCTGTCGGAGGCGGGGCACCGTGAAAGTATCCTCAGGGCACTCCGCCCATTAAACAAGAACCTGTCGGTGGAAAGAGGTAACGAATCCCGCAGGACAACCGCGGATCTTTCCACGTAAATCTTCCTTGTGTATAGAAGAATTCGATACAGGTGCATACATCAATGCGAGCTTGGTTTACTTTTATCTAATTGTTCCCTCGTAACTTCACCAGCTGTATCTTTTTTTTTTTTTTAAATCTTCTATTGAACAGACGCGTTTTTCCCCCTGAGATCCCGTCCGCACACGTGATTATTTCTGTCCCTTGGTGGACAAACTCGTATAAAGCGACGTCGTTTGTAAAATGTCAAATAAGCAGCGCTTTGGTGGATGCGGAAACGATTTACTCGGTGGACGCGATATTCGAGAACTCACCCCGGGACCGTTGACCCGTCCCTTCATTCAGAATCGTTTGTTCTTGGCGGCAAAAGTGATTTGTTTAGTTTCGAAAGTGTCTTCATAAATTTTCATCCGAACATCCTACGAATTAATACTTTACGAAAAAAGGAATCGTTGAACACTGTAACTTTTCGTTTGATAAATTTATCAATCGACAATGGAGACTCTGGGATCACTTAATTAATCACAGCAGCGTTGGACGCACAGTAGCATGCCTAAATAACCCGGCGACCGGTTGGAGGAGAATCGAAGATCGCTTGGGATCAGATGCAAATCAGATTCATTAGCGTTAAGCCAGTGAGACGTGGGGTGGTGGACGGAGACGAACGGGAGGACCCTTCCGCGTATAAACACACCACCGACGCCGCGTCAACCTCTGACCCGACTTCCCAAGGGTTGTTATTGCGCGGTTACGCCGACCCCCTCGCCTATCATTCGTCTCCTTTCTGAATACGTACACCCTCTCTCAAGATTCCTCTCCCGTCGCCTTTTGTCAAACGGGTATCGAGCGGATGTGACTGGCGCGTACAAGATTCTCACCTAAGATCTGTGATTCCATCGAATTCATGCGCTTTCAACCGTTGGAGGAAAATATCATTTGATTATTTTGTATACCTGCTTTTTCATAATACGTATACTTCGTGCAATTTTTGCAGAATAGCCATTTATTACGCGTCGCCGATCATTCGCGGCTTAAATAATTTACCATCTTTATTGTCCCTTGTACATGTAACTCGCTTTATACAATTTCCTATCTGACAATGGAACATACGAAGGGGCGGCAGAGCGGCCAAGTTTTCCCCGGGCGAACGATTGCGTCAATTATGCGAAACAAGCGTAATGAAAGCGGCTCCGTGGAAACCAGTCGAAAACAAACTCTGAAAGGATCCTAGCAACCCCTAATCAAGTCCCGTTTAATAAAACGCGCCCGGGTCCCTCCCCCCGTTCACCCTTCGCGCCGTCGGTGACGGTCCCTTCGTGGCTAATCTGACTTTGATTAAAGTTTCAGCGACACCTAAAAGCGTGCCGATCCCCGAACGAAAGCTGCCCTGGTAGCTACCAGCGACCCTACGCGAAGAAATAGCTAAAAGTCGGGTCGACCCGGCCGTGTAAGTCGATTTTTATTACGTCCCGGCGCATAGATTATCGGGCATCGTCAGAGACACGCGGTAATGGGTTTATCGACGCCATGGGTTTACGCTAATGAAGGTACGGAGACGCGGAATTGCGCGACGCCGCGCGTTCTGCACGTCGTTCACCCTTTCGCGTGGAAATCGCGCTTTTTATGTTGAAAAAAAGAAAGAATCGACCGGCCTCTCATTTGAATATTCGTTTACGTTTCAAAGCGTTAATCAGAGTAAATAATCTGTGATTTATTTTTCTTTTATAAAGCGTTTAAATTAATTCGTACAACCACCGCTCTGAATAGAGTGTAGGGGACGCACGACAAACCAGCGATCGTTCTTGGGGTCGGTATTTCAGAACAGGGGGCACACGATCCCGTAGGAGGCACAGTACCCTGTACCCCCGATGTTCGGTCATTTACCGTCCCTGGGATATATGGGGATTCGAAGGAATTTCTGCTAGAGCCACCCATGGCAAAACGCGTACAATTGAAATTCAAACTTGCGTTTAGGTATTTAAAGAACGAAGTCGAATTTATTTGCAAACATTTACGAGTTCGAATTGAAGCTTAAATGCTCGATCGAAAGTTGAATTTCAATTTTACAAAGCTCGGAAACTATTCCAGAGAGGAATCTACAATTAAAACACCCTTCTAAAAGGATAGAGTATCATTTGCAAAATTCAAAATCGCCGGTAACTGATGAAATCGATTAAAGAAAAAGAATTGAAGGGGATATCGTAAAGATCACCGAAGCTTTCTGAAAAGTCCTTCTCTCAGCTTTGAATAAGGTAGCTTTATTTTGTTAAAAATATTTACTGACATTATCAATTAACAGCGGAGTAACGAGTAATCAGAAAACGATGAGATACTTTCTTTTACACATCGTGATCGTTGAAGTCCGGCGGTGTCGTCTCGTACTTTACAAAAAAACATTCTCGTGTTTCGCGTTAAAATATACATGTCCATATATGCACGTGTGTGTATATATATTTATGTATTTTTTTATATATATATAAGTGTGTGCATGTGTGTATCGTGAAAGGTGGCTGCGATTGAAATGCGACGAGATCATTGAATCACTTTATTGTCACACGCCATGTCTGGCATCGGGGGTATCTTTTATCAGATATATTATACTGGATACAGTCACTAAACGCTTTATTATTAATCGTTCCGCGCAGATCTCGCCATGAACTCCTCGAATCCCCATAGCAGTGCTCTTACAATTTGCCGTCAACTGGACTTAGCAGTGATATATGTATATATATGTATATATATATGTACAGAATTACGCTTTTAAAAACGGTTCGGAGGCGACGGGATTTGCAGCCGTTCCCCGCATCGATCCCGCGACATTCTCCCGGGTCGAAAGAAAAAAGAAATCGTTGGAGGAGTTCTCGGCCGAGTTCTTCTTTTCACCCGCGGAACGTGTCGTCTAATCGTACTGTTTTAATTCTTTCCGCCCTTGTGTTCCTTCACTTCTTTCCACCCCCAACATTTTTAACGAAAACGACGCACCCCTTCTCTTCTTATCCCACGCTCTCTTCCACAGCTCTCTCGCCCACGCTTGTCTCCTTGTTTTTTCGTTTTTTTTTTTCAAATAAATCCGGACGTATTTGTCGGCTGGGAAAATTAGAAATCGTCTCGCGTGTTTCGTAGGAAGTCTCTTCGGTATTGGAAATCGGTGCCCGTGTGATCTTACGATCGATACGAATTGGCCGCAAGCGACCCGCTTCAATAATTAATTGTCAATTAAATGTTACATATTCTGGCGAATTGGAAAAATCATTTCTGTGATTCCTAAGGGCACGGGTCGATCGTGGATACCGTTCGATGCAAGACAACAGGAACACCTAATGTTCATCGTCTCGAAGTTTTTAATATAAGCAGTAATGAATTTCATTGTAAAGAAATCGTTGATAGTATCCCTCCGTTTTTACCCCTTTCCTTTCTCTCCGATCTCGCGTGCTCGTTCTCTCTCTCTCTCTCTCTCTCTCTCTCTCTCTCTCTCTCTCTCTCTCTCTCTCGTGCACCCTATACCGTAGTCGTAAACCTAAATTGGCTCTCTAAATTTGACAAAAGTGGTACCCCTTGGCTCTCAGTTTCCCTCCCTTCTTCATCCAGTGTAAATGTTTATTCTTCACACGTTCCTATCTCTCTCTCTCGATTTTGTTTTCTATACACCCCCTTCTATCTCGCATCCGTAGCCATCATTTCGTTCGACTCGTTCTATATTTGTCCGAAAGTTTCTTCTCCACCTTTTTGTCTCCCTTCAACCTTCTTTTACGTCTTCGTTTAAGTTAATTATAAGTATATAGGTACAAAGTCAGATATTAATTTGTTCGTTTCTTTTCCGTAGTTAATGCTATTTGTATGTATACGTGTATATATAATATATATCCGTGATTCACGATGCGTGTTCGATCCTAAGATTGAGCATGCCTATGTACAAATGGCCATGGAAAGAGTATGAAAATTAATGAGCTCCACCTTAACCCTCCTCGCCTCGTTCCTGCAATCAAAACGTTTCCCTCCAAAAATGCATTCGTGAAGCTAATCCGAAATAATTACGCGCTTCGTTCTATCATTTACAGTTTACTGTATACACAGCCCTTAACAATTTGAATCCCTTCCTTCGAAGCTACAAAACGTGAAGTGTCGGAACTGCGAAGCAAGTTAAGGTAAAAATTAGACAAAAGTCGGATTAAACGAAAGACAGTAATGCGTCCCGTTCACCGCCCTTCACGCCCAGAAGCGTGCCGATTCTCGTTTCTGGCACGTTCGTCAGCGTTTGGTTCTCTAATGAATTTCTAACGAAATTTCCTAGGAGAATTCTCAACACGTTTCACCGGATCATCCCATGGATAAAAGTATAAAAAAGCAAACGTCCCCCCGGTTCCTCTTCGTTTCGCCGGGGTTTCCTTGAAACCGACTGTTAGTTATGAAAGTCCTACGTTTGTATAAGATATGCAGTATTTTATATCCGTAAGCGTTAACAGTTCGCGACGATAGGATCTTCGCGAAATTTTCTCACGTATCTTTACACGCGCTTCGAACGCGACGCAACGATTATTTTAAAAAGGAAACTGAACAGTTCGAAAAGCTATAGGAATGTTTATTTTCGATCGTCCAAGTGATATTGTGCCACGAATAAAATGCAAAACCAATGAAGCGTGATAGAATAAACTCCGCGAAGGATCGTAGAGTCGCGAGTGACCGGCGGATTACAAACTGAACGTGTTACATAATTCGTAGTCTTGTATATTTCTGTTTCTCCCTTATCGAGTGTTATCCACTAGTGTACAGAGTTTATAATTTGCGTGTGGTTAATTACGTAGTCATTGTTCCAAGAGCCTACTAATGATATAAGTCATGCACTTGCAAAATGTGTTTTTTTCGTTTTTCTCTTCTTTACTTAGAAATCGTCTTATAATGATAACAATTTTTTGCCCACTCGCTTTGATAGTTTATCGGATGCAGCTCTACGCTTGGTTTTTCCCCTCACGAGTAAAAAAAGCTTCTTTCTTCGGTTTTTTCTTCCCTCGTTGTACATACGATTTTTCCTACTAATTCAAGCATGCCGTAAGCAGATATGATAAGATATCGCCGCGTTTCATTTTTATACATCCTCCGTGCAACAATGGTCGATCGATTCACCGGATGCTTCATCCTATTTATAGAGTTTGCCGCGAAATAATCGAGTTCCCCTTCCGAAACTTGCCGGTCCCGACTTCGGCTCTACTACGTCGAATATACATTTACTTTCAGCTACATCTCTGTCGAGTCGCGAAAAGATTGCTCGAGGCGTAGGCGAGTAACAGCGCAGGGTGCAGAGGCGAGCAAACGATTGGTGAAACGTCGCTAAAATTGAAGTAACGACTTGTGGCGTTAGACAGGCTGCTTTACGATTACAGCAACATTGATATTCTGGAAATTAGACTGGCTAGCAAATGTTAGATTCCCGCGTGATAGTTAAGCGGCTGTTCTGCGGCATCTTCGAAAGGAAACCGAAGGGCCTGTTTCAGCGACGTCGATCAATAATCCAAGGAGCAGCTTTTAAGGAGCGGCAAAAGAAAACTGGCGAAGCGATGCAGGGGCACGGACTTAATTCGCACGACAAAAAGAGGACGATCATAGGCGAGCGCCTTTTCTTTCTAAAATATGTTCGCGCAGCCGAGAAGCAGAGCGTTACGCTGCTTCGTTCAAAAGAAATCGAATCCGTGCGGGTGTTCTGTAATCCTCGACTCGAGCACTCCTCTTGTTCTCCTTCTATTTTCTTTCGCCGTGCAGCGTACCTTTTGACCGTTCTTTCTTCGTCTACCTTCTCTTCGCCCCCGTTTCATTCGCAAAATGAATTTACATGTTGCAAGCACAATCACTGAACAAAGGATCACGTTCGATAATCAAGTGTTTAATAATACGCTAGATAGTTGTCTACGTACACGTGCATGCTCATCGAATTGTGTTTCACATAGTGACCGGATAAATTGCACAGACAAAGATCGAACACATAACATGAGAATTAAGAGATACAAAATCGATTGTGAGCACACGCACGCTTTTCTCGTTTCGTCGTTCGGAAAAGCGTCGTGCTCGCTTCCGTTTCCGAAAGTTTCGTCAGCGGTTTATCTATGTGTGTGTGTGTGTGTGTGTGTTTGTGTACGTGTGTGTAATACATATTTTTCACACGGAACACGAGGCCCACGGTCGAATCTCTAGCGCGGCAAGAAATTAGCGCGGCGGGCATCGCGATCCGTTCTATGCAAGAGTTACGTGGGCGGTTCGTTCAGTAAATATTCGCGTTAAAAAAACGAGCTCTTTAAAAGTCGAGTGCAAGTCGTTAAAGAGAATAAAAGTCTCGTATGCAAGGTATACACGGCTGTCCCCTTACGCGCGACATCCGATTCGTGTGGTTCCGACAATGAAATAATAAAAACTAACAGAATCACAATATATGACAGTCGATATAGTTAACGTTTCACTTCTCTCTCTCTCTCTCTCTCTCTCTCTCTCTCTCTCTCTCTCTCTCTCTTTCTCTCCCTCTCTCACGCAAAATAGTTGAAGATGGTTCTACTTTAACGTTCAACAACAATTCGCTAATTCACGATATACACCCGGCCTCGTTTCCGGTTCATCTTGCGGCGCTTCCGTACCTCGCGACGATCTCGACGGATCGAACGCAATCACGCCGATCACACGACGTGCGAGCCGTTGATCGTGGGTAGTAAAAATCGGTAACTCGGCGGTGCGTTAGGTCGCGATGATAATCGAGGCGGCGAAGATGACTCGTCAACGAAAACGCGACGGTCAAGGCAATTGTTCATCGTTTTAAACACCCGTGCTCATCACGTATCGCGAGCTCGTATATGTGTACACGTATATGCCGTTGTTATAGTATTTACAATAAATAATATACGCTCTGGCGATGATATCTCTTGGCTAAAACAAGCTCGAAGTCTTTTCTGCCCCTTTCGTTTCGTTTACGTATATTTCCTCGGTGCCACTGCTTCCCGTGTCCCCTTGAAAATCGTCACTGGCGTTTAACACTTGGTAGCGTCCTAAATTATGTACAAATATATCGGAAACCGTTCGCCGCGCTGTATCAATGAGATTGCAATAGTCGTTCGTGACGTGGGCTCACAAATTGTTCAGCGCCACGTTACCGTTCGTAACCGGATAGCGTAGAAACAGTCTTCACCACTCCACGGGTTTCTTGTACTCGTATCACTTCAATACGGAACATCGACACATCGTCCAGCACTAATCTTTCACGGCACACCACGTGGAAATTCTTATCGATCTCGTACCGAGTATCTCTGCGCTGCTTTCACTGCAAGGGAGAAGGACAATTATAGATCGACCGAGCGGTCCTTTTTAACGCTACAATAAAATACACAAAGAAACATCGTACGTGAGAGGAACAACGAGAGGTAGACAAATCTGGAAGTAACTACGATTGTGGTATGTACACAGTTCAAAACGAGAATTCAGATTCACGAATGGGTATCGCATCTTGTTCGGAACACCACTCGACATCATAGGGTCTGCTCTCTTTCTCTCGACTTTCGTGGGAAGCTTCTCTTTGAACAAAGGACTCCGAATACGGCGGACTTACCTTCGATCGTTTTGAACAATAAAACACACGAGTACTTTATCCAATCGGAGAGGTTTTGCATTACGGATCCGAATGAAATTGCTCAGAGGTTTGCGGAGGAGTGCAATTACTGTGCAGAGCTTTTAGATTAACAAGGGAAGAATTGAGTACTCAAGCAACATAAAATTGTCGACAGGCGTTCGCGGCTACGATATTTAATGGGAGGAAGAAGAACAGCCAGATTACGTGGTGACACTTTTAGGTGGGCGGAAATCATTCGTGTAAAAGTTCATACGGAAAACAAACACGTGGCGCAATGAAAATTTGTCTGAAGGGTGTACACGTGATTGATAAATGCTGCGAGGAATAGAACAGAGAACGTAAAAGGCAGCAGGATGTTTGAGCGTAAAACGAAGGCGAAAGGGGAGCTTTTTAACAGCACACGTTCAAAAACAATTCACGTGGATACTTTAAAACAGTTATCCAGCTTATTCAATTACTTTTTTCCCTCGTACCGTAATGTCTGTTCTCTCTTTCTCGTCTCCGCGTATTTGATCAAAGTAGTATTAATAAAGTATCCAGGCGAAGTGGTTCAAGTCAATTATGTAGCAACGATGCGTTGATCTCAGTGCGTACCTAAAACTATCTGGCGGTCCAGGAACGTGGCTGCTATCTCTACATCTAGTCTACATACAGACTAGTGGCTCATCTGATATGGCGTACATGATATGTGATGTGCTAGTGGCTATTTTTTTTTTCTAGAAAGACATGTGTCCTCTCGTACGACCTTTCACACCTTTCGCATTCTCGCTGTCACTTTGCAAATGAGACACACTTTTCTGTTTCTTTTTTTTTTTTTAATCACGCAAACTCTCCTCTCCTTTAATTGTCCTTCCTGTTATTTCATTGATCATGTACCAACTTTACCGTATTCAGAGCCGACGGTTGTCGATAATCGTTCCCGACATGGACCACGAGGGATTGCCGTCAAAATCTTTACGGTTTAAGCTTACAGCTCTAAGTGTTTATCTTGCAATCTTCGATAATTTGTATACAACTAGACGTATAACAAGGATTTGGTTCGAGAAAGTGTAGATACTATTTCGGTAAACGTGATCAAGAACGGACTGGTCGTTTCTTTTGCTCTTTCCTGTGTTTTTTTTTTTTGTTTCCTAAAAGAAGCTCGAGCAGTGTCTCGTAACACGTAAAGAGAATATCATAGTCGGGAGAGCTGTTTAAATCTTAAAGGACTCGAGAGACGTGGCCGAGGATCGACGGGACAAAGCTAGGGATGGAGGTCCACTGACCAGGGATATGTTGCCGAACAGCTTGTACCAGCCGAACACCATCTCATTGAGGTTCAACTCGTCCAACACGATCTGTGCAATGCCCATGAACACTTTTTTCCCCTCTAATCGGCCGTAATCGCCCCATACTGTCACCTGAAAATCGCACAAAATAAAGAGGATCTGATTTCTTGAAACGATCAAAGAGGAATGCGACGTAAGGCGATCACGTACCTGCAGTATACAACCGCGGCAATTTTCTCTGAAGGCTAACGACTGCTGATAGAATGGATCCAACGTTTTCCTAGCTGCCATCGTCTTCGCTTTCGCGATGCACTTCTTTCCGTTCACTAGGTAGACTTTAACGTAGGAAGCTAAAGTGCAATTCACATACAATTATATCGGCAATAAAACTTTCGTCGTTCTTTTTGTTTTTTTTTGTTTTTTTAAATGATCAACCTCGAGTAGCGAGAATTGATCGTAGGCTTGGCAACCAACCTGGAATCGCTTTACTGCCCTGTTTCGGCTTAAGGTCTTTGGCACGTATGACCTCCACTTCGAGATAGCCCTTCTTCTGTGTGAGCGAGAGCTGAATCTCGCCCAGGCAGCGAGCACCGAGCGCTTGCCTCCCGACCACTTGCCCGGGGCCAAGATCTTCGATGAAATCTCTCAGTTGGCCAGTTTCGCCTGTCATTCGTAGACTGGGAGACCAACTGCAGTTCCCAAAACGAAAGGTTTAGTGATCGAAGAAGATCCCTCCGTTATTTTTTGTGGGATGAAAATGGGAAAACAGAGGGGACAAAACGGGGCGAAAGAAAAAGAATTCGAATCGTCGAATACGCATGTTCGATTTAACAATATCTTTTTTTTTCGATTCCGTTGATCGCATCACGTTGGACACGATCGAACGAGAAGGGATCAACCAAAATAATCGGTGAGTGATTTCGTTCCGCAGGAGCGAAGGACAATATTCTCGCAAGCCTTCGACGGAAGTGCGGAAAGAGAGAGCTCGCTTCATTCAGTCTTGGACAAGAAGAACTCACGCCGCAAGTGTAGTGTTGGTGTGGTAGCGAGTAAAAATATTAATAGTGTACGAGGAGAATATTAAGGTTGAAACACGTAGCAGGCTGTCGATGCATGCAGGTCATTCTACGAACAACCATCGTAACAAACATTTTCTGTTTTCAACAATAATCAGCTTGCATATCGACGTCGGTTTTTGTTTTACATGGTGATTCATTCACCTCTGATTATTGTTCAATTCTCTATAATCTAGCTACATCTATCCGTGCTTACTTTCCATAACTTACGTCCAGCATTACCTTTCGTTGCCTTACGCTCTAGAAAAATCAGCCCTCATGTACCGGAGCTCATAATCTTGCATCTTGTTGCATCATGTTGAATGAAAGATCTTAGAGAAGGGCGATGATAAAATAGTTTCTCGACCCCGCACGAGTTTTGAGACACGGACATATTTTTGAGGGAGTATGGAAGGGATGATCACTCCATCTACTGTATTCACTGTGCATCGATAGCTTTTTCAAAAATAATACAAGTTAATGTTACACGAATAGCTGGTACAATGGCACATCGAGTTGCATCGGGAATCGGTTAACGAAGGAGATGATTTTTAATGATGGAAACACATATACGTATAGTAAAGTTGTGTGCACGGTTCCCATACAATGGTGCTTCGATCGTTTAGCCAAGCAACAAGCCAAGCCGACAGTAACATCGACAGGAATTGAAAACAAAAAGACACACTAATACTGCACCGAAATGTGCAAACAAAATTAAGGACGAAGATCCACAACACGAGAAATTAATACGATACGCTTGCATCTGTGAATTCTCCAGCTTCTTTCCGAAGACCAAACGAAATCTCCGAAAGGAAGTATCACGAAACGGAAAATGACGGTTACAAAACGAAAGGAGGAGGGTTAGAAGCATGAATGAGCAGAGAACATCAATGCTGGGCATACACAACAGCTCAGTCACACGTCGAAAGACAAAACGATTCACGTTTCCACGTTCGCGAATCTCCTGTGCAATAAACAATTAACAAAAAAAAAAAAGAAAAGAAAAGTTGTCCCAGGAGTACGACGGGTTGGAAAGACAGAGAAGAGTCGGACATAGAGAACGAAATCGCAGACTCGTTAGCAGGGTTAATTCAACGCTTAAAGTTTCACGACCCCTCAAAGATAATTCACTTTTTCTCCGTTTGTTTCATCTAAATCTCACGAATAACTCTGCTGAATAGACTCCAGAGGAAAACTCTAGAGGAAGAAGAAGGGAAAGAGAGAGAGAGAGAGAGAGAGAGAGAGAGAGAGAGAGAGAGCGAGAGATAGAGAGAAGAAGAAGAAGAAGTAGAAGAAGAAAGATTTAAAAGAGACAGCAAGGAGTCTCGCAGTTCCGGTTGCAGAATCGGTCGGTGGAGGCCACTACTTACGAGCTTCCTTCGGAACTAGAGATCGAGTTGAGACTTCCGGCTGTGTCACTGGCCACCGATCCCGACTGTTTCCCGGATTCAAAGCGCTGATAGGGTACAATCTCCTCCGAACGCTGTATGCTGCTCGGCGTGCTGTTGCGTTTCCGGCTCGATATACCGGCGCGTGCCTCCGCGAAACTGCTTCCGACGAAGATCCCGCCGATACCGCATTCTGCGTTGTAAACCAAACAAGAAACAACCGCTAAAGCTATGATTTTTCATTGAGCTTTCCGGACGCACCGCGTCTTGCCACAGTCCAATTCTATCTCATCCAGCTCCGTAGGTGGTTGCCTTTCTCTTTCGGTTAATCGCGATTCTAAACTCTCTCCCTCTCTCTCTCTCTCTCTCTCTCTCTCTCACACACACACACACGCGCATTCCAACATTCTCTCCCATTCGTCTATCACACTCACGAACAAGTTAAGGGTACGATGGGAAGGGGACACATTTACACCTTAGGCGAATCTCTGACGGGATCGATGATCGTAGATGAAAGTTGGAGAAAGAGGAGGAAATGTGCTCTGAGATTCGGTCGACTGCTACACGTGAAAGAATCTTCAATGGTCAAGATATCACTTAAAAGCCCGATGGTATTGACGACAATTCCGTGGAAGCCTGCAAAATATTTCACTTCCTCTGCGCTGCAATGAAATGAATACAGGGGCGATACTTGACAGCTGACGGAAATTCGGGCGTTTCCGACAGCTTTCTGATCCCTTTCCCGGGGTCGCACCTGCAATCAGAAGCGCGCTGAAAGCGTCAAAAGCTGGATCGTTGAACGAATCCTCAACGTAACGCCGCCACAGCTATATGGCTAAACTATGGAAAACACGCTGCAGCTACGTGAATGATCGTACAAGTGTTTGCGCGTGGCGTGACGCAAGGGTTGATCTATATCCCTGGAGGAATTCGTGATCCTTCTCTCTCTGTACACGGTGGCTGCGAGAATGTTACATTTGCTCGCGTTTCACCGAACTCTCGAGAAGTGAATCGCATCTACATACGTAAGACGAAACGTAAAGAATTGCGTGCTACATCGAACGAGCCTAAGAATAAACAAACCAAAAAATCATATTCAGATATGTATATTCATGTGTATACGTATATAGAAGTATGCGCATAAGAACACTGCAACACGCTCGAATACATCAAGAACAAAAAAAAAAAGCTTTTCAATAAGTGGAGCGATTCTCGCCCCAAGCACGTATCAACAGCGGCTTCTAAAAGGAAACAGAAACGGTAACGAGAACCAGGTGGCCAACTTACCTACCGTCTATCATGGAAATCGGCTTTCGCAACAAGTTGACCACGTGTTTCATCCAAGTTCGAAAAGCTGTACAAAAAAAAAAAAAAAAAGACAGACGGACACCGCGAATCGTAACGGCCAGCATCTGGATGGACGCCGGAACGAACAGTACTTCCGCACCCTTCTCGACAGAACCCGACCGAGTTCGATGCAGCTCAGGAAACTCGTGCAAACGTTCCTCTAAATAATTACGCATCGCTACTACGTAGAAACAGTCTCTACAGGGGAGGGTAGGAAATCGTTTCGTGGCTAGTCTCGTTAATCGTGCAATATCTGGAAAATACTTTCGACTTTCAGGCACTCCCGACCTCTTCGAACAGTATTTTCCGAACGTCTCGCCTGACTCCCCACTCTAAAGCACAACTTCTTCCAAGAGAGTAATGTGCTGCGTGTTTCGGGGTCGTTTGTTAAACGTAAGTGTCGCGGGGCTGTGATCGCGCGCGTTGCCATTCGTTCTTCTTGCTGTGATTTACCTACATCTCTCTGCGACTTGTACTCACATTTCGTCGGAAGGCCCCGGATCGTACTTCGACGTCCTCTCGTACGAACACACTTGTTCATTGATCGATCAATCTCTGAGGAAATACTGTTTCTGTTTTTATTACACACATCTAGCGCGTGGCGATTCTTCGATGAGAAGCATCGTCGTCAGAATGTACCGCGCCGACGACACCGTACTAGTCGATCGCTCCCGCGCAACGGAAAAGGAAAGCCGAGGGGGTTCGTAAACGAAAGGGGAGTAAAAACTCATAATTGAAATGGTGATATCTTGCTGGATTGTGTTCGGACCTGTCCCCGTCGCCGCTACCCTCGCCGTCACTGCTCGCGGAACTCGGTTGCCGTCCGCTCCTTCCGCTGGTCGTGTCTTCCGGCAAGACCTCCTCGCTCCTATGAACTGTAAACGAGGACTTGCCCTTCTTCCCGAATCCTAGCCGCCGTTTTCGTCCTTCGTCGCCCACGCATGTACCACCAACAGACGCACGTGGTATGTTATGTTTTTTGCGTGACGTGACATAGTTGTTTTGTCGTGGTTGGTGGCGGTAGTAGAAGTGGTAGAAGTAGTAGACGGTAGTAGTAATTGTAGTGGTGAAAGTAGTGGATGTTGTTTTCACGCAGTAGAACAGCAGTGGGCGTAACAGTGTATTTTTTTTTTTTGCGTACACGCGTACACGGTATCGATGTATGCGTGCACATGATTCGAGTGCGTGAACGTATTATTTTTTTTTTATTGGAGTGTCTCGTTTGGAGTAATAGCAGAGCGATCGTTCCAGCGATCGATCGGGGGATGATTTCAGCGTCGAGTGTTGTCCCGTGACACGATCGTGCGAGCGACGATATTAGCCCGCCACGGTGAGAAATCGTGCAGGTGGGTGCAGATCGATGACGTGAATGGTCCCCAGCGTCGAGAGATAGTCGGTTGGTAGAAGTAAAGTGTGAATGTGTTCATGTCGAAGAGAAGGCGGATAGAGATGAGGAGGGATGGCGGAGAAAACAAGAATACGATTAGAATGTACATACTGCCCCGTTTGCTGGGTTTTTTTTTTTTTGCACTTCTACGGTGCGCTCTTGATATCGTCCGATCGATCCGATATCAGCCGCAACTGCAGAGGCTGAACGATTCTTTTTAAAATGAACATTTCGTATAGCGAGAGCGCACCGTAAGTCTACTCACTAATACGGCGCTAGACTAATTCTACGCTAGTCGTTTCACGGTTTAACGATATAATACAAAACGACTGACTAGATTAAGAATGCCAGATAGAAGGAAAATAGAGAGAGAGACGACAGATCTAGTAATCCCGCGGAAATCGCAATGGAATGGAGGAATCGTTTATCCGGCGACTTCTCGAGGCATTGAACATCTTCGCGAGTAGGGATAAAAATGCACCGCACGCAACTTCTAAAACGTCGAAGAGACGGTTAGTGTGACGATGTGTTACCTGTGGCGGACAGCTGACTGGTGCTGTTACTCTTCTTCCCCAGGCCCGACTGATACTGCACCGCGCTTCCGCCGCCGCTGCTACTCCCGCTCCCGCTTTTACTCCCTGGCGAACTTTTGCGACCCCTTCGCGATGAGTCCTCCACGTTCAAACCGATCGCGGTGTCGCTCAAACTACCGTCTGAGGAACAAGAGAACTCGTGAGTGCAGTAAGTAGAAATTCTGATTAGTTCTTCGACTTTTCTATCGCCGATCCCTATGCGCTCTGAAACTCCCGTACGAAATAGTGAAAACTATTCGGCAGACGTTTGTGTAAAATGTGTACCGAACTAACCGACTTTCTCGTCCTGCGGCGCGTCGGTGTTGCTAAGACTCCTAGTGAACTGGCCCCTTTTGGCATGGTCGTCGTGCTCGTTGTCGCCCGTCTGGCTCCTGGACGTTTTCTCGTACGACCTCGACTGGCCGGTGTACTCCCTGCTTTCGGGCATGGAGGAGGATCGTCGGCCCCGCGTGTCGTCGTCGTCGCCCGGGTCGTGGACGGCGGCGGTGTCGTCGACGGCGTTTTTTTTCCGCGAACGCCGCCGGGTGGTGGACGACGTCGGCGAGGACGCAGCGGCCACGGTGGTGTCGTCGTGGTTGTCGCGCGTCGACGGTTTCGTGTTTCGTGAGGTTTCGTGGTGATCGACGGCCCGTGGGTGGTAGTTTTTAGCAGTGTCGGAGGTAGCGGTTTGGGAATCAAAGAGACTTGAATTAGCGTTACCGGGGTGGGGTGCTCGGTTACGGGGCCTACGCGGATCGCACGGGCCAAATCCGCAGTTCTCGCTGCACTGGCTCTCGCTCTCCATCGAGTACTCGTAGTACTCGAGGGTGTCGCTGATCGCTACGTTCCTCTTACTACCCTGCTGCTGCTGCTGCTGGCCGGGATGCTGCTGAGCTTGCTGGTGACGTTGTTGCTGCCTCTTCTCCAGCAGCTCGAGATCCCTAGCCTCCGGGCAGCTGCTGTTTCGCCTACGGTACCTATACCTCGACTCTAGCGACGGCCGCCTCTCCTCGGCTCTACGCGACAACGAACCGGACCTACCTAACTCGCACATCGCCAGCTCGCGACACTCCGGGCAGCTACTTTTACGCCTACCGCGATACTGAGACCGCAACGAACCCGACCTGGCTAGCTCGCACGATTCCGGGCATTCGCGAGTTCGAGCCTCCTCGTAATCGTACCTGGTGTCCGCGTAACCGTCACGAACCGGCTCCGTATCGTAGTAACCCGATCTGGTACCCTCCCTGATCATCGACACCGTCCCGTTCCTCTGACGGAAGCAGTCCGCGCACACGACCGTCTCCATCGAACCGAAATCCTCGTCGGAGTCCAGAACGAAGTTCGTCCCTCTATCCTCGTCTTTTCTTCGAACAGGATCGTAGTAACGAAGCTCTCTCGCCTCGGGACAGCTGGCGTTCCTTTTACGGCGATACAAACGTCTGGCTCTCTCCGCACGCTCGGACGAGCTGAGCTCCTCGTCCGAACGCAGGACCGGCGACGACTCTGCCCGTTGCAGCATCATTCGTTTGCTCTCGGAGAAGGTTGGGACCGACAGGGTATGTCTCGCGGTACACACACTGTCCCTGCACGGTTGCAAATTTTCATAGACACCCGTACTGCCTTCTCTGCTCCCCCTCCTGCTCCTTCTTCTTCTCCTTCGCGGTATCGTGTCGTCCTGATAGGTGTCCGGACCACCGTGCGCTTGATAGTCGTACTCCTCCGCGGAACGGTAATCACGGTAGCCGTCAGCGTATTCGTCGTCCACGTACCGCGACGATCTCTTCTTCCGCGCGCTTCTCCTTTCGTAATACTCGTCCTCGTACATGGGCACGTCGGTCCTCGAAACAGGCTCACCGTCGTACGGGTACGATCGTTGATCGTAATCGTCCATCGTTCCTCTGTCAATGAAACCCTCGTCGTACTCGACGTCCCAGTCGTAACCATCGTATCCGTTCTGCAAATAGGACTCGCTGCTTTTCGTTCGTCTGCGAGAACGGCAAGCCGTTCCCTGATTGTCGTAGCGTTCGAAGTCGGAGGCAGTGCGAATCGGAGAACGCGTAACGTCGCGGCCGTAATTGTTCGCAGACGACAACGCCTCGTCGATGCTGCAGTAAATGTGCTCGTTCGCCGAGTCGCAGATATCGCCGTCCAGATTCTTCGTTCGTTTCTCGGACACGTTCCTGCCGAACGCGGGATCGTGATCCTGAAACGTCGAGTCTCTGTACTTCCGTTTGGTGGGATCCTCCCGCCCGAGAACGTTTCGAAGACCGATCTGATCGTCGCTGCTGAAGGAGTTCTCCTCGGACAGCTCGTACGAGTGATAACCGTTGCCGACGAGATCGAGATCGATGGTCTGCTGGTCGAAGCGAGGCACGTAGACACCCGCCTCGCCGCGGCCGAACTCGGATCCGTAACCGTAGAACGGTTTGTGATCCTGCTTCAGCATGTAATCGTAATTCTTCTCCCGGTCGAGCAGAATCTTGGGCACCTTGTCGTCGCCGTTCGAATCGAAATAGGATTTACTCTGGTCGCCCAACGCGGGGATCTTGTCGCCGTAGCCCGCGTCGTTAATGGACATGTTCTTCTTGAGCTTCCGGCGCGCGGTTCGCAAACTATCGTCGCTGAATATGTTGCCGGAGATGTTGTCGTACTCGAAACTCTTTGCCCTGCGCGAGAGCAGGCTCGTGCCTAGCCCGAAACCGAAGCGATCCGCGTAATTGTCGTGCAGCACGTCGTAGTCGAAGCTCCGGGCTTTCGAGAATAAAAAAGATCTACGCGGTCTCAGGCTAACGTCTAGATTCCTAATACCGTGATCGTCCGTGACAACGTCGTGGAAGCCGCGCGTGAACAAGTGGTGCCTAGATTTCGCCGATCTACCGGCACGATCCTGCCAGCTACGCGATCGCCGACGCATACCGGAGTCCAGCAGATAGGGCGACGAGTATCTGTCGCGAAACTTCTCGATGAGGCGATCGTTGAAGTCGACCCGAAGGCAGTCCTCCACGTATATCTCCGGTATACGATTCTTGGAGCTAGCGGTCAGCTGCTCCGGCTTGAGTATGTAACCCTCGGAGACGCTGTACTCGCTGGTCTCCGGGCTGTAATATCTCAGCATGTTCTCGTCGACGGTCTGCGATCTCGTGAACGGCGTACGCATCTTTCTGTACAACGAGCGCACCACTGCGGACTTGCTCCGTACGAGGGGATGCGGGGTGGGATTGTGCTTGCTGGGGTTGTTGCTCCTGGCGGGCTTGTTGGTGGGATTGTTGTTCGGACAGTGACATTCGCTGCAGGGTACCCTAAGTCTGTGCCTGCGCCTATTGCGCCTAGGGGGCAGGGGCATAGGGGATATGACACCGGGTATTAAAACGTTTTTAACTGTCGGTCTGCAAACAATGTTTTTCATATAGAGTTTTAGCGCTTCTGCGATTAGATAAACGATTTCTTTTTGAGCCCATTCTTCATTATTTTTTTTTCTTTTTGTATTTCTCAAAAAACAAAAGACTCTACTTTGCGCGTTCGCGATCGATCGAACGCGTTCCTTCTTCCTTTCTTTTTACTTTTGACTTTCGTTTTCTTTGTTTACTGCGATTGCTTTTCGCCACTTTCACTGATGCGACGGAATTTGACCTGAGAATTTTGTTGCATTTGTCACTCGCCGAACAAATAAAGAAATGCGGGTTGACTGTAGGACGTGCGACGATTGATTAGTCTCTCCTCGTGATTATGCATACAAACATGTACATATACGTAATTGTGACGTGTATCAACGTAGGTACACCTAGTCGTTCGACCAACGCCACGCACTAATCCCTGCTTTATTAGAATGGGACAATATTAAATGGACATTGACACGGTGCATAGGAGGTGCAATCTAGCCAACTAAATAGTAGAAACCACGTAGTAGAAGCGCGGTAGGATCTCGGGGGGAACCTATCAAGCAGGCGAGGGCGGAAACGAGATAGTGCAACTACGGGGTGTCATTTCATTCGGCAATGTCCATTTAATTCAGGGATTATCGTTGATGAGAAGGTAAGCCATCAAATGTTCCATTCTGTGCGCGCGGTGTGCATGGCTCATCGACGCGCGGAACGATAATAATTTACTTGGAAAACGAAAGGAGGATTACGCTGTTCCGAATGAACGAATTATGCAATGAGATTAGTAGAAAAAGAAAAGGAGAGAGAGAGAGAGAGAGAGGGGAAGGGAAACCGGGAGAGGGTGGAGTGAAAGGAGTAGGAAACACCGATTCCCCGAAGCGTCGTGTAAAGAAGAATGGTACAGTGGATGGCTGTCTCCTCTAAAGGGATACTTTTCATTTCTCTATGGAACTTGTTTCGTTTTGTACACTGACTTTTTCCAATGCAAGGTCTTCGACTCGAAAAAAAAAAGATAGTATACAATTGACATTGAACTATACTCACATTTGTCCCCGAGTTCCACGTGGTCGTTCCGATTGCGTACTGAAGGCACTGCTCGTCACGGAAGCTATACTCTCCATATCGGAATCACCGAGATCCCCAAGCACGTCAGGACTCACGTGTCCCCGCCGCGTCCTGTGCATTCGATAACTATGCGGCAGGGACAACGGATCGTGATCTATCGAGGGTAGATCCGAGTCCGACAGTCCGCTACAGTGTCTTTCCCAACCTGAAAAGCGACCATGGTTCACCTTTGAAACTTTCTCAGGGCTCTCGAATGAATGATCTTCAAAACAAAAAAAGAAAAGACAAATATTCTCACCTCCCATGCTGGTATTCCTGAACGCAGTGTGCACCTGCCTATTGCGGTGTCTCATAAACCTGGCCCACTCCTCGAGATCCTGGGCAGATCTTTCTTTCGAAGCTGCCGGGATCAACGGAAGTTGCCTCTTCTTCGGACTTCCGGTGGGAGTCGCAGTCGCCGACCACGAGCCGTATCTGGAATGCGAAAAACGAAACGGCGCGTCCTCATTCTCCGTTCGATCTCCATGGTGATTCGCGTCGATAAGGCTCGAACGTACCTGGGCGGCACGTAGCCGTGCGCGTAGGGCATGGATCTATCTTTCGGCGGGGACAGAGAACGATGACCGGGACTTTGCGACCTTTCGCGGCACCGTAGGCTCGCGGTGTCCATCGGTGCCGCACTGTGCGACCTGTGGCCCAACTTTGTAGCCCGATGAATATCGTCCTGAGGATTACAAACGAATTTAGTTACGCCCTTCTAACGACGAACGGACGTGAGAGTATTTTTAGACTTAACGAACGTTCGGAAGATTCGGGGAGACTTGAAATTGGTGAAAGTGTGACGCAGCGGGCTCACCTTGCGATAGGTCTGGTTCCAGCCAGAAATAGACGCGGGTTGATCCCGTATCATGAGGGCCGCTCGTTTACGCCCCTGTTGCGACAGATCCCTCCGACTTCGATGCTCCCCGTCCACGCACAGCTCCCCTTCCGGCGGGGGGCTAGAATAGTGGCTGCTCCGGCATGCGTTCATTTTTTTGCCAATTAGTGATCGTCGTCGTCGTTTTCGTCGTCGTCGTTCGTTCGTTTAGGTGAAATTGATTAGAACAAGTGGGGAACAATGCGAGTGCTGGTGATCTCGCGCTAGATTACAGAGTAGCATGCGGCCAGGCTGGTTCTCATTTGGCGATGCTTTATCAAATATGCATTATCTACGTTGCATCATCTTCGCTACTTTGCAGAACACCGTAACAGCGATCTTGCGATCGGTACAAAGTGAATCTCTATCGTGCGTGTAATGGATAGAATTTTCAATGACGAACGGTAATAATCTTTATCTGAATTCCGTGGATCGAGAACACGGTGGAACCCTTTTTTTTTTGCTCTGCAAAGCGCAAATGCATACCGTTTGCGATCCGCACGCGAGAAGCCGTCTGTTACAAGTTACTTGCCAATGAAGCCAGACAGAGGTTGGACCAAAATCTCCGTGGCGTTCACTACGATGGAAGGACGGTTTCCGTTGCCAAGAAGCTGCTAGCTAAAAGAAAGACTGGTTGGCTCCCGTGAACAATAGCTTTCGCGGGTCCATCAGCGGAGCCAAATTGCGTACACAGAACTGTGCGGCGCGGATTGATCGAGCGCGAGCGAATCTCTATGAAAACGATGCTGTGTGACGCGAGGAGTGTTCCTCCTTCCGATTCCTGGCAACGGCCACGCCAATAAGCATCGCGAGAAACGTCCCTGACGAACTGGACGTTGCCCAACAATTTTATACCACTGACAAAGCTTCCAGAAGAGAAAACAACGGATGTAGAAACGGAGCCACCCCGGCCGATGCGTCGCGCGTTGCACTAAGCGTACTATAAAAGCCATGTCCTCGCAAAATCTAAGTCTCGTAAAACGTGGGAGATGCAAGAAGCGATGACACGATGACGCCTACGTGTGCCTACATGATCGGTGACCTACTGAATCTCTGCGCCCAACTACGCCTGCATTTTCCTTTATCATTCTTCGGGTTACACGGGTTCGTCGTATTGCACGCCGCGTGCGACGAGAAACGAATCGCACTCCTCGCAGAAAAGTATCTTAACCGGGGGGGATTGGTGTTCGAGAACGCTAGTATTGTTAATTTGTTTCATCTTAATTATCCAGTGCTTTGGTCAGCGTTCGAGCGATAAAAACGAGATGCGTGTAAGCGGAGGAACGCCAGGAGGGCGGATTAATGTAGCAGCCTCCGATGGAAAGTCGAAAGCTCGTATGGAACGCTCGACAGTCGCTGGGGAGCGACTCGAATACGTCTAGAAGACGTATCAGTTATGGTCG
The DNA here is from genome assembly GCA_023838395.1 of Holcopasites calliopsidis. Classification (NCBI taxonomy): domain Eukaryota; kingdom Metazoa; phylum Arthropoda; class Insecta; order Hymenoptera; family Apidae; genus Holcopasites; species Holcopasites calliopsidis. Next base: position 2,790,924 of record JALHAQ010000011.1, read on the forward strand.
CTTTAACGAGTGCCCCGTATCCCCATGCGAATTCCTGCCGCATAGATAGGGGGGACGAGTTGAATATTATTTTAGTACAAGGTTGACTGCGATAACTGGATATCCGGGTGATGAAACGAAGCGGATAGAACTTTTTCGGAGAAACATTTCTGCCATCCCTTTGGCTATAACGGTTGCATGCAAATACGTGTACGTGTTACGCGTGTCAAGGGGAGAATCTCTGCGATCATCCGTGTCGTTTCCCGTCGATAATTACGTGGAACTTCGCAGCGTTACTATCATTATTATTATTTTTCATGCTTCTCGAGGACCTTTTACTATCGTTCTAAGCGATCTAACAGTTAGGATATATCGCGTCAATATGCATCCCTCCGTCTCTCTACCCACGGACAGATCTATGCAACCTATTGGTGAGGATGCAAGAACGTGTGTGACTGCGTGATTCTTATGTGAGAGAGAGAGATAGAGAGAGAAATAGAGAGAGAGAGAGAGGAGGAAATATAAGTTGTATAATGGCCGTACCGCTTATAATTTGGCGGCATATTATGAAACCTAAAAAATAAACAACAGAACAGATAAATAACAGAGGAAATCGATCGGCGTGATCGTTGGCTGTCGCCAACGCGAAACTTAAGTGATAATCATTCTTACTCTTCGCTTTCGATATTACGAAGAGCAATCGTTACGAGTACCCGTAGAGAAATGGACAGAGAGAACACAGGGACAGCGAAAGAAAAAAGAGAGTAATCTGATCGTGCGACACGTCGTGGCCGCCGACTTGACCGACGATGGATTTATTAATGTAACCAGTGAAACCCTTTCGCATAATCCTGTTAGCCGATATATTGAAGGTTATTAAATATCTGCACGCCTCGCTGTTAACTCTCCGCAGTACATCCGGATGTTTCAATTATTCCTGTACACGCGCGCGTCTCGCGACTTTCGCACCATTCGGCCCCGTTCAAGGGGTGGACGAAACGATACAAGCGTCGGAGGGGGATGGGAAAAATTGGTCAGCGTCACGCAGATTGAGGCCAGCGTGGATTAATGAAGCACGCGCCGTTCCGATTCGTTTCTACAGATTCCTCGTCGCGTCGCGGCGACCTCGGGACAGAGCGGAGACGACCCGCGTCGGGACGCTCGGCTCGATGAAAAATTAAAGGGCGGTACGTGTATCCGAGGCGAGTCGCGAAACTCTCGTCGAGACGATCCCGGCGAAACTTTCCCAGGGATTTCGACGCTGCGTCGTGCAATTTTCAACGAGGCCCCCGGCCGGCGCAGCGTTCGGATATTATTATTCGAGCACCCTCGATTCGAGAGCGGGTCGAGAGATAAGGCGATTGATTGCAAACGAAAGCGACTAAGCTTTCCGTCAGCGATCGCGTTATTATTCTCTAACGAAAACAACCAGAGGAGGCTTTCGAGATTTCAGAGCATCATCCGCGGAATAGATTTTCAAGGGATCGACCAATTAGAGCTGGAAATGGTGAAACCGGGAAAGAGACGGGCGGGAACAAGGCAGCGCGCGCTTTGGAGTCAACCGGATTTCTTCCGTATTCAATGCTCCTTCGTTGCATCGGAACGGTTAAGTGGGTAACCCCGTGAATCTTCAACAGCTTCCGTATTCGAGCGATCCAATGTTTATTACACTCGACACGCTTTAATTCACATCGCGCAGGCGATTGTTAGCAAAGATCAGGCACACGAGCGCACGAAGTAGCCAATTCGTTTTCCGCAAACTTAAATCCATCCAATTCGAACGAAATAGAAAAAAAAAAGGAATTTCCGAAGCGCCGCGATCAAAGGATCCGTTTACAGACGCGCCCGTCCAACGCGGTTACCGCTGCCCGCGGATCTCGACTCGTATCCTCTTTATTCTCCCTCCGTCGATTTTCGCCCACCCGAGAGCCGCGTAACCACCGTTTCGACCCTTTTGTTTTCTCTCCGTGTTACTTTGCCGTTAGTCCCGGTATCTTTGTTGTTCCCGTTGGAAAATAATGGATCGGAGGGAAAGCACTTTGCACTCACAAGTAACGATCGGATGTCATCGTTGGAATATTAATATGGATACGAGAATCAGAGGCTGGCTTCCGCAGCCAGCGGTGGTTGCAGGCCAACTGGCATGTCAATTGGCTTGTTGCCCAGTTTTATAACTTGCCTCTCGGCCTCCTCTCCTCTCCCTGTCTCTCGTTCTCTAATTCTCTCTCCCTTTCCCGCCCCCGTTGCACCCCTGTTCGCACACCCCCGTCAGCATTATCCCCGTCCCTTTTTCGCCGTTGTGGTCGAACGCTTTGCGTCACACCGACACGACGTGACGTCGTCTTCCGCGAGTAACACAGAAACGCCGGCCCTACGGAATGATCCGGTGCTGCCAGTAGAAAAGCGGATTGCCGCTTGTCAGCGTTAGAAAATGTAAAATAATGAAAATCGACCGGCCCGTCCATCCCTCTAGCGCTCCTCCGGTTGCGGCTTCTTAATGAATCGGAAGAGAAAGCAAAACGATTCGATCGACACACGCGGAGAAACGTTTCACGCCACCGCCTCGAATCCCGGATAATCACGAACACAGTGGCATCGTCTTGCGTTATTGACGATTAAAGCTAAGTCGCATGGCACCGAGGGAATAACCGTTACATCGACAGTTACGACGCCTACGAGACCTGTAAATGGGATCTCGAGCCGGGAATGGTAGCGCTCGACGGATTAGTAACGCGATTCTTGTCGGCCAAGGATACCGGCACGCTGCTAAGTACCACTAATTTCTGGTGAACCGCACCGGTATGGTTCGGCCGCGTAGAAGCTCGCACGACACAGCTCTCTAGGAAAAAGGTATCTAAGCATGGATGCACCTAATCGCGTACTTATGAACAAAAAACAAAAGAAGGCGACGGTCTGAAACTTCTTGCCCAATAGCGTTTTAATTCTATCTGCGTCTTACTATCGCCGACGGTGGTGTCTACGTGGATCCGCGGAATTCCCACGAAGTCGTAGATGAAACCGAAGGGTTCGAGATATCCTCGGTTTATCCCGTTAACAGCGTTTCGTCGTCGACGACCCGGCGTTGCTGTCTCGACTCTGCCTCGTGATCCTCGAATAGCACGGCTCTTCTCTTGCCCCGGTTTTTATTATATATTGTGTATCGTTTCGGTGGTGGTGGTGGTGGGCGGTAAGAGAGTCTCGGGACGCGACGTAGAGAGAGATTTTTCGAAGGATGCTCTTACCTGGAGGAACTGCCGATACTGCTTATACTGCCACCGTCAGCCGTTTTCCTTTGCTCCCTGCAGACTTCGCAGTCCGTGATATCACATTCGGAAGTGTCAGAGTCGCTGAGCCGCGACGTCGTCGACGGTGGACCGAGATGGCAGTCCACCGGTGTTATCACCATGCCGTCGGGCTCCTGATAGTATCTGTGCAACGCGAAATTTAGATCTCACGCCACTACGCCCTTCTCGCCTTAGCGCAGGGGTGAAAAAGAATCAGCCGAACGGATTCGCCGTCGGGCGCCGTATGCGTTTTCATCGTCATCATCATCATCATCATCATCATCATCATCATCATCGATATCAGCATAGAAATCTCTATAAGGGTGGAGTTATTTTCATCGGGGTGAAAGGGAACGTTCCTCGTGTGTGCATCGTGAGAACGCGATCGGGGTACAAAACTGCCACGTGACCGTCGACGGATTCCTTCTCCCCGAGCCTAAAGAGTTACTCGAACAAAAAGGTGTGGCTGCACGCCTACGAGTGTTAAAAATCTAGCCCTTTCTCAACAAGCTCTGAAAGATGATTCGGGCACTTTCTTTTTTTTTTTTTTTCGTTCGGCATTCAGCGACTAAGAAGCGCAAAGAGTATTCGTCAGTCACCAATCTCTAATCTCTCCTAGTCTCTCATTGCAACAAGCGAACGAATGCGTTGTAGCGATTGCGTCTCATCTCAAGAGGCATGAAGAAAAGTGAAACATCCTAAGCTACCGAGCTGCGTCACATACCCAATGTGCCGGTGTTCCCCGTGGTCGGTCAGCGGATGCCATTCCGGTTTCTCGTGGAGATGAGCGGTAGCTAATTCCATCACCACCTCCCCCAGGAAATCGTTCCTGTCGTTTCGCCCGTAGTCCCACACGGTGATCTCCAACGCGCGTTTCCTCAACTCCTGCCACCTGATCCCGTCGTAGACGAACGTCTGGTCCCACGTTGGATCGTTCGTGTTCGCCAACGTTTTCGTGCGTCGCTTCGATTTCTCGCTGCATCCACACAAATTACAAGGTTACGCTTCCACCGTGTCACGCCGGCTGAATCGACACGTAAAACGGGGGCGAGACCGCGATCGATGCCGAGCATTAACGAGACGCGCCAGTTCGACGGTGGAAATAAAACGAGCCGTATACGCGGATGGGATCGTTGGCAGCCGGGGCCAAATCGAACGACTATCTTTTGGCTCGTGGACGTCTCCCTTTTAGGAAATGATTCATCTTAAGGGAGAAGAGTTACAGCTACGACATCGTCGCGGCATCGTGCACCCCGACGTGCCAAACTTCAGACGTTCGCTCGCTTCGTTTCCGCGTCGTCGAACATCCTGGGCTCGATCCTTTTCGCAGCAATACTGCTGCGGATACTGCACGATACTTCCCGATTAATTGCACCGAGGGCATCGATTTTGGAAAGAAAGTCCCGTGAGTTACATTTAATGTTCCGCCCAAGATATATGCTTGGAATCTTGCAATAAAATAACCGTTAGCCACGTATCCGTGATGGAATTAAATTTCCGGAAGACTTATTCATCTAAAAGTTTATCAATTTTAACCCCGTTTCTGGACCGTCCGAGCTCACTTACCTCTTATCCGGAAGCAGGAAGATCTTGGCGTAGGGATTCCTTGGCTGGCCGTTGCTCCTGGGCGTGAGCCCAGCCGCGCAGATCAACGTGACGATCAGCCGTAGAGCCAGAGGATCGAAGCTCAGCTTCACCTGGAGACTACCACCGACGTTCGCGTGCCTGGCGTGTCCCTGAGCGTGCATGGTCACTAAAACCGAAGGTTTCTCGCGCCTCGCGTCGTGCAACTCTGCAAGTGATCGTTCAGTGCCGGCTAGACTTTAGATCCTCCAACGTTAACTTGCGGAGCTTCGAACGGCAAAGTGTGGGGCTACGTGGTTGTAAAAAAAGGGTTGCACACAAAATGTATGTCGCGGGCAGAGAAACGCATCGCGCGTTGTCTCTCGCACGACGTGCCACGGAACCACCATTACAAAAGAGCTACGAAACATCCGTGTTGGGAAACGAGGGCGGGCGGGTTCGACGATCTTTTAGTAGGGCACCGATTCCTGGGGCACAGCGAAGGGGTTGCAGGGAACATCGAGTGACGAGAATCTTCGTGCATCGTTACCAAGGAAATAAGAATATCGTACCGGGTACAGTGATTACAGGAGAATTTAATGAACTACGACTTTTACGAGAGTCGAACCACCGTAAGATTCGTCGAAACCCATAGCTTCCCATCCTCCGACAGGGCGGGCAATGCAATTTGCGGGTTGCGGATTTACATCCATTCCTCGGGAGATATCACAAGTCACGTGCACATCGGTAGCGTTGCGTTCACCTTGCACTGATCCTCGAGTCGTCTGGCCAGTTTCTTTTTTTATAAAATAATTGTTTCATACAACAGTTCATTTTATGCAGAGAAGACGGTTGAAACGCGACGATTTTCTCGCGAGCTTTCCCGAGTAAAAGGGTTCGGTCACAGAACGGCGCATTATATACAGAAGGATTCGAACGCGTGGTCCTTCGTGGTCAACAGGGGAAAGATAAAAGACGACGAAAACTATTGCTCCAAGTTGTTGCTCCCATAAAACTATGTATGTCGTACAAACAGCGGTGTTAGCAGGGGGTGCATTGCCACTACTGTCTACAGTCTACGGTAACATCGACGGTATACACAAAGCGGAGTAACAATCGTAATGGATGACGTTAAGCATCGATCTCGATGCTGGCGCACTCGACGATCGTTGCTCCTTCGTTCCATTTTACACGAGAATGGCAAATCCTTTCGTTCACCATTTCCCGTTGGCCTTCTAACATCGTAAGTAGCATATAAAGTGGAAGAAAACTTGAAGGGGGATTGAAATACAGAACTATAAGTACGGGTGGGGGACACTGATTAATCGGGATCGAAAAATGAAAAAATTTGGTCGCCTACCCCATAGAATACATTTCTTAAGACCTGAAATGCGAAAAATCATGTAGTCTGCGATAATAGAACATCCCCTTTATATCTTTACACGCATTTCTAACTTTTACCCGTGGAATATCGCGAATCGTATCTCTCTAAGCTAGCTCTAGAATTCTAGGTAACACTACCAAGGCTAGGTGTACTTGTTGAACGATCTGTTTTATTGGTACTTCAAACAGTCCCGAAACTTGTTTAATTTCTTCCTTTTATCATCGGCGGTCTCGTCGTCGTTCAACAATCACCCGCAGAATGAAGAGGAGATGCGTGCAAGAACCGGAAAGGAACTTACGCGTCTCCTCGTTCAAACTACTTGCATACAACAAACTCCCATAACACATCCCAAGTGTCGTCTATCGCAAGCGAGTAGCTGTCTGACGAGCTACCCCTTGCAACACTGTCTACCTTCTCTACCGTTTCTTCTAAGGGCGCGTTACGCTTTCGGTCCTTTTAGCTGCGTACCGACTTGACAAGGTACATTGTACTCGGGCCAGGGCAAGAAGGGGTGACAGTGGAAGGCAAGAAGAGAACGGCCCGAGGAACGGATCCTTGGGTGTCAAACGAGATAGGAGGGAAGAAGAAGGAGGTAATGGGAGGAGCAGGGCAAGGACGGGAGTAAAATAAATCGAAAAGCAAGCGGATAGTCACCTTTGTGATGCGGTTGCAGTGGGCCGGATATCCGCTGATTCGGTGGAGCGATCCACCTCGTCGCCATCGGCCCTGCAGGCATCGTCGTCGGACCCGTCGTCGGCAACAGATTTCGCGAAACTACCAGCTCCACTTGGAGCTCCTGTCTCGACTCGGCGATGATGTCGTAAACTTCACGAAAGTTCTTGCCCTGGAGGGACCTGCCGTTCCATTTGATCACCTCGTCACCTGAAATCGTCGAACGTGTCCGGTCGGTTCCTGTTGGATCGCCTTCGGGTGCCAGGGACAACGGGAGATTTATTTACTTCGGACTGCGAGGATCCCTCGCTCTACTGGAAACGCTCTATCGGACTGAAACGGGACGCGAAGGAACTTTTGTCGGGGAAAAGTCCTGACGCGGTGATTTTCGCTTCAGGTGATGGATCGACGTTTGTGGTCCGCTGGGCGAACGAAGGTGTGTGCTTTCTTTTTTTTTTTTTTCGTCGAGAAAGTTTGACCCTTTTCTCGTTGTGTAATTAAAGTGTCCCGTTTCATTATCGATTGATCTCTGTTTCTTTCTTTTTCCCCCCCTATTGTTCGCTGGCGTATTAAACAGGGAGTTTCAACGGGAAGCGGATGAATCGTAGGTGGATCGGGAATGAATAGTATCGTCCTTACCGGGTCTCAGTTGCCCCTCTATGTCAGCCGTGCTACCCTTCTTCACTTTCTCGATAATCGCGTGCATGTGGCCATCCTCCAAGGTCTTGCCACCGACCACCTTCAGCCCCAGTATGCTACTACTGCTCCCGGTACCGGCTTGCTTCCTCAACACCATGTGGCCAATGATCTTCTGGCCGTCTCTGCTCACTTGCCAGGACAACGGATGCTACGAAGCGCGGAGAATGGGTTTCGTTTGTTTCCTCTCCGTCGTCACGGTTTATCGCTCGCGGTTCTCCGCGAGACGACAGATAGGAGGGGTTGGTCGCGCGTTCACGCTCGGAACTTGGGAACCGAATGTCGCGCCGACGAACGGAATCCACGGACGACCCGCGACCCGCGAATACTATCGGGATCCGGTTTCCAAATTCCTGGCGCGATAGGACCGATCGCTATGAAAGTAATTCGTGAACGGACCGTGACGTGTTGATGATTTCAAGCTGACCTCCCTGGAAGAATATCCCGCGACCGATGGGGAATTGTGCTGGCGTTAATCAAGGAATGCGCTGGGCATCGATCGCCGTCGGTCGCAAGATATTTCTGTCGCCGGAGAGATTCTAATGAGAGAGAAGCTGAAGAGAATGGTAGCCTTCCTGGCGATGCGATGCGAGGCGCGCGTCAGAGGATACTCGAACGAGATTTCCGGCTCCTTTTCCTTTTCCAATGAAAAGTCCATCGATTCGATTACGCGACCGATCGAAATGCTTGTTCAAATATCCTCGCGAATATGTGGGACGAGTCTACACGGGTGTGGTGAATCTACATGTACAACGGGATGAAAATAAATGGTGAAACGATCAAACTCAACGGAGGAGGTGAAACACGCTGTTGTACATACATACGTCTAATGGTCAAGATTGTCTACACAATATAAAATGAACACTAAACAGTTTCGTGCGGCGAGACATGCGTTTCCAACGAGCATACGAGCAGAAAAGCGACGACAATCAGTTCCTTCGAACGTCCGATGTTCGAGGCCTTCAAGGTTCCAGAGGCATGCAACAGCGACGTGATCGCGATCGTGAAAAAAAAAAAGAACGAGACACCGTGGGAGTGAAGTTTTTTTTTCTGTCGAAGAAACAAGTCGATATATCCTGGTGGATCTACTTTAGGGAGAGGGGTCTCGTCTCCTTTCTATTCCCGGTTGATCTAAAATGAGTCGTGGCACTTTGACTTTGGCAGACGCGTCGACAAATATTCATCGCAGGCGACTATTCTTCCTGCGGAACTCTGCTTCCGTTCCCACTTAATGCACAGATATACTCTGCCTGACCAGGACATAATTGGCTGCCGGAACTTATTTCTCTTTCCGCTTGCCTTTACTTTTTCTTCGTTCGCCTCCGTTAAAGAATTCAAGAAACTTCGGAGGTATGCACTCGGCGCGAACTTTATCTTCCCCGGCAGTCGAATAAAGTATAGTTGTAATTAAATATTTCGCTAACGAAGTTAACCTAGCGTTCGAAAGTTTCGCGGAGAATGCTCGTTGAAACCGGAAGCGGTTGCTTAAAACATGCCCGTTTCTCCCTTACGAATACAAACGCCAGTTTTAATCCTTTAATTTCTTTTCCGGTTCTATGTTTCTTTCGAGACACTGACAAGTTTCTAAATCCAGGGGTAGAAACTGTTATGGTTGCAGCCAATTACATCCGTTTTCAGACGCCCGTGGTAGCGCGAGTTTATCAAAAGACACCGCGAAACCCGATCGACGAGAATTAACGAGGTCGTCGAGACCTCTGCCACCGCTTCCGATATTCTTTGGCCGTGCTCCAATTCGATTAATTATGAAACGGGTACGCCCCTTTCAACAACCTGGCATTCTTCGACCCTTCTTTAATTGGACATTTTGGATCGGCGCATCGCTCGCGAAATCGTCCAGACATCGACGCTCGTCTCGTTACAAAGAAATTTCAATTTACCAAAGTATCATACCCAAGAATAAGAGGGGCAGAATTAAGTGTCCAAAAAGCGTGCGGCTTAATTTCCTGCGATCAGTTACTCTCTGTCGCGATGCAATTTCCAACCGGCCCTTGCCTCTTGTCGGTCGTCGACAGCAAATTTTCTGGCCGCAAACGTCTTTTCGTTTCGTCGCGGACGAAAAGCCGCGAGGGCTTTAACGACGCGGATAACCGGTTCGATCCCAGAAGAGGGTCGCGATCCCGATTTACTCGGAAGAGGTACCGAGGACGATCCGTCAGCGGATAAATTGCACGATTGCTCTAAGTTTACCCCGGCCGAATTTAATCCTGCTTATTTGCCTCGCATAATTGGAGCACAGCCTTTCTCCCTCCCCCAAACCCTCGGTGCTTCCTGTCGTCTTTCGTTTTATCGAACGATGATCCGCGACCGGATCTGTGTCGTTTGTCGACGAAATGCACGCGATTCGAGGCGCCCCCCCCCCCCCCTCGAAGGTAATCGTTCGTTCCCGTTGTGGGCGAGAGAAACGACTTTACGCGAGATCGAGACGCACGGGTAATTGCGGAAACTAAAGGAGAACGATCAAGAGATATTTCCGCCGGCGAAAAATGGGCGTCTGGAACTCGGTCACAGGCGGCATGGCACCGCGTTACACTAGCAACTCTCTCTCGTTCCCGTTCGCGGTGGCGAGAATTTTTCAAGAATTATCTCGACCTCGTGGCGAGCAGTGAATTGTTGTTTTTATTGCACTTTGTACAGGGTGTACCAGCCGAGCTTTAAGAACCTATAATCTCGCGAGTTTCATCGGGGAAACCCCTTCGGCACACCCCGTACGGGCGTTCGAAAATCAATACAGAACTTTTCTTTCCAAAGGAACACTTTAGCGAAGAGAAATCGTAAAATATTTTCGCGGAGATCCAACGCATGGACCACTCCTTTAAAGGATTTATCTACGTTACGTTCAAGTTGCAGGGGGAGTTATTACTCGGGAACGAACGATTAATCGGTGAGGAGCGGCACGACGCAATGTTCCACTTGTTCTGTTCGAACGGTTTCGAACGCGAGAATGAAAAGAGCTCGAAAGAATGACAGCCACGGATCGAAATTCGAAGCCGATTTACGGGGTCGCGTAACAACAATAACGAATAATCGAACCGTGGTGGTCGCCCATCGGCCGTCCCGACGCCGGTATAATCGACAAATACGCCCTGCGAGGAGGCTATTGGAAAGCCAGCTTTCGAATACTGAAGCACCCCCCAGAAGCGACAATGTCGAACGAGATGACGGCGTCCCTGTTTGTCGATTCTAATCCTACGCGATGACTTCGACATCGTTCAAATCGAAAGTAACACTATGTGGAAAACTTTGGCACAAGATTTAATGAAATAATTGTTCGCACATCTTCGGATAAAACTCCATCGATGGAATAATATTATTTTCAACTTTCATATGATACAAATAATCAAGCGACAAAGAAATAGACTGGTTACGTCCCTTATCAAAGCCATCTCCTTATATTCTTGTCTTAATTGGGGGTGGTCGAAGGGGAGAGGGAGCGCAACTCTGCAGCGTGCAGCCGTACTGTGACGAAGAAAGCGCGATCCCATTTGACGCCGGTGCGTTTCGTTCCGAAAATTTTGTCCGACGAAACGCGGTCGTTTCGCCGAAACTTGATTAAATGCGCTCGCACCCCCTCGCCGCTAGCCCCCGGGACGTTTAATAACGCGAAACGATATATCGTGGAGAGATGTATCGTGTGGTGAATGAACAGTGACGATGTCGGTGGTGAGGGTTGGATGAAGAGAGTCGGTGTACCGCGGAGGAGGGACGATGTTCTGCACGAATCTCTGAACGGTGCCGTGAAACTAAATAGCGTAGAACGATCGATAACGAGGACAGATGTTTCTCAAGAATATCCACAGCTGAAATCGATAAGTTTGATGGACGATTAAATGTGGAAGGGATGAATTGACTACGAAACGAGGATGGGACCAGTAAATTTTACTCACACTGGTCGCAAGAGTTTTTATTTTTTTTTTAAAAAAAGGTACGTACGTCGAGGGGCAGAATGTATAGACGGTGTGGTTGATTCGAGAGAGATGATACGATGAACGAGAACGAGGTACACGCGAGGAAAACATCCTATTCTAAGTGGCTAAATCACAGAGGAGGATTCGGGACAAGGCCCGAGAACTCGTTAGCGGTGAGATCGATCCAAGACTCATGCGATCAGGTGCGATCAACTATGTGCGTTGCCAAGAAACGTTGCATTCCCGTCGTGTCTCGTCAAATGCACACCGGCCCGCGGCACGTTTCGCTGAAATGCTTGACAAAGGAGGTCCGAAGGTGTTCTCCTGCGCGTAACAGCACGGACGATCCTCGGGCTATTAATATTTGTGTGCGTCGGGAACAATGTCGTAACGAAAAGGACGGATCCAAGCGCGAAAGCCTTCAAAAGCTCGAAGTTTGGGGGTGAATCGAGCAAAAGAGGTTTCCTCGTCGCACGAAGCTCGGCGACATATATCGAATGGCAAAGTAAGAAAGAAAGAGATTCGAATGGAAAAAAGAAGAGGGAAAGAAAGTTTGTAGCGGGACGCGCGAAGGAATCTATTTCCCTCCCTTAAACTTCGGCTCGCCCGGCATTCGACGGAAGTGCCCACGTCGAGGTAATTAACCCCTTCGTTACGCGTTCGACTCGGCTGGTTCGATTTCATCGGAGCTTCTAACAGAAGTTACTATACATCTATGTATATGGTAACTATCCTACTGTACGGCGAACGCAACCGCGAACGAAAGGGTTAAGTCCAAACGTTGCTAAAAACTACTACGCTATGCGGTAGGTACATGGACCAATCGGATCAGGCACTAAAACAGACCCACGGGTGTTATAATGTAAAATGTGTGTGTGTGTGTCTCTCTCTCTCTCTCTCTCTCCACTAAAGCTATATAAGAAGCGAGGAGCGAGGAAGAACAATTAAAGAAAACCGGTATTCCACTTTGGACGACAAAGATCCGCGACGATTTCATTGGCGTACTCTTTTCTTGCGCGCAATAGCGACACGAGCGATGCTCGCGCGACAGAGACCCCTTTTACTCGATCATCCACCGGCTACTTTCGTTTTTTTTTTCTTTTCTTTTTTTCCTAATTGTAGTCTAATCGAAAGCGACTGCCTGGCCATGATAATGCGATCTCGCTCGTCTTCGAGACTCCGAGCATCTATAGCGAAGTTGGTCTCGTCTGTGTTTCGTAAGATCGACAAGCGGTTCCCGAATCGAAGGGCCCGTACCTTGGGCAGGTCGCCCCTGTTGCTGTCTTCACTGCTCGTGAACGTGCTAGAGGTGTCTATCCCGGAGTCTTTGGTCGCGCTGTCTTGACTACCCTGCCGATCGGCCTCCCAAGACCAATCCTCCTGAGGGCCGCCGACATTGGTCCCACCGTCAAATCGCACTGTCTTTTTCCCCCTCCTCTCCGTGAACCTGATGGACACGCCACATACACAGAGATACGAGGTACTGTGTGTGTATGTGTGAGTATAAGTGTTCTTTTTTCATTGCGCGGATGTTCGAACTGTGCGTGTACCGCAGGGTGTTCCTCCCGTTTCGCGTTCCGATTATATCTTTTTTCCTCTCGAATTTCGTCGCGACTCGAAGCTCCTTTCGTGACGATCTTCTATCCCGAGCTTGCCAGGTAAACGTGACGAGTACGCGTGAATGAAACAGAAAATCGTCGAAATGCGTTGCGCATTCCAGGTATCGCTAGAAACTGGCAATCCCGGGACACCCGACACGCGAACAGATCAAAAAGTAAGAAGAGAGAAAAAAAGATAGAAAAGTAGAAAGTTTTGTAGACAGACGATGGCACGATCGCGAATTTTCACACGCACCTCCTACTGTCGGCGCGCCATTCGTCGCCGCTCCTTCGGAAGCTCCGTCTCACGAGGGTGCTCTCCTCTTTACGCGGCTCACGCGGTGGACGATGACCATTATACTCGATGGTGATCGCGGCCGTGTCGTGGTGGCCGTTGTGGAGTCCGTTGTGCCTACGTCCACCGCCGGACATTGACATCGGACCTCCCGTACGGTGGTAGCACCCCTTCCCTACAGTAGATCCAAAACGTTTCGTTTTCTCTGATCTTTTCTGCCCTCCCCTCCTTATCGAACTATCCGACAAAAGGTAAACCGAACGTGTTCCAGTTTTTACCACCAACTATTCTCTCCTAAAATCCTGGGCCCCTGCAGAGAAGCATTATCAGCCTGCTTGATCGTCTACTATTTAATCGAACTCTGGAAAATTCCTATACCACACAACATCGTCGCATCGTTGTTCCGCAACAGGGAAACCTGTATCATTCTCTAACCGTGTCCACCCCTTCGGGGTGCGTTTAATCAAGCCGCGGAACACCTGTCGAAAACGAGCTAAGATAGCGGTGCAAGTTCGCCCTCGTCGAGGGGGAAAGTGTTGGGAGCGGTGCAGAGCGGAAGTCATCCGACTCTCGCCTGGCACGATCGCCACGTGTGTGCTGGATTGTGTGTATTGTATGTGTGTGTACGTATGTGTGCGTGCACAATAGCGATGACGTTTGTCGAAGCTACGCTCGAAACGCCTCGGCCAATTTGTCGCTCTTCATTTTCCCTATGTCCCTTCGAACCGTCCGACGTTCACGGTCAAGATAGCCGTGATCTATGAGAAACTGGTATTCGATGATCAATTCGTGTACGCAGTGTAAATTTCTCGGACAAATGGGGGTTGCACGCGAAAACCCTTCCACCGTTGGGCGCACGGGGTTATCATTTTATAGGGTGTGCGAGTCCTTCGGAACGAACATCGAAACAACAGAAAGTGGAGGAATGTCGGGGGGTACCTTGGTGATCGGTACGTGTGTACGTGGCGTGGGTGAGATGTAAACGATAGATACTTGTATACCTGTGCACGATTCGTAGCCGTCCAAAGTAGAACAAATAAAATCTGTTACAGCTCCGCCGACCGATCGCATCTACGAGAATTCTCTTTGCCGACTTTCCCGGCGTCTAATGGAAAATTGCTGCAAAAGCCGATGGTGACATTCGGGATTCAAAGAAACGCGAACATCTGCCGAGAATCGTGGGTGCCATGTGACACAGCATTGTATACGCGTCCCGCCAACAATCGTTCGCTCGTTTCCAGACGTCGTTAGGCTCCACCAACGGAGACAAAAATCAACGATAAAAAGAGACTTCGCCGAAAAAAGAACGGATTGTTCCGGTTAGAAAAACGCGGTTGATTTTCCGAAAATTCTGGTACGATACGTGCGCGACCGATCGGCAGATGACGTACACACACATGCACACGCATACGCAGAGATATACATATAATATATATATATATATATATATATTTAGGTAGATATATATATGTATGCGTTCGGTTTATATATATATATATAATAGCGGAAAACGAACTGCCTTATTTGCATTTTAGAAAATTTGTAGGTACCGCGAGGAACTGACGATTCATTCTGTCCCCGGGCTTCTCCCTCGAGCTCCTGGAAGTCACCACCATGGACGGCGGTTTATCCCCTAAAAGTCGATCTCTCTTTAAGTCACACATGTTGCGTCATAGCGATGCGTCGCTTATCGCTAAACTTACAAAATAACAAACAGAATGATAAGAGGCAACGAATGGTTCGCGAATTTGTTTTCCCTCGTCCCTCATCCCAATACCATTTCACGAGCGGTACATCCATTCTAACGATATTTCGCGTGTACGCAAACACACGTGCGAACGGTATTGTTACATCTTGAAAGTAGTATCATACCAACTACTTATGGTGGTTCACAGGAATGGTGGTTCTCTGAACAATCCGGGTGTCTATGCTTCTAATAGATAGAGTTCGATGCAAAACAAACAGGGAAAAGGGAAACAAAAAGATTGGTCACTTCTAGAGAAAACTGCGCTCTAACAATCGAACACTGAGTATGTACTAATGGTAATCGTAATACATATTGCAGGCAGTGTTTGGTGTTCTCTCCGCTACACGCGAGAACTAAGTCGACGTTTTCGTAATGAACCCGACCCGGCCTCGAGAATTCGATCTGGATCGATTCTGAAAGGAGGAACGGGAAAAGGGAGAAACGGGATTCGTCTCGTTCGTCGCGGCGAGGCTTGCTATAAATGTGCGTAAGGGATCGGGCGTCGTAAAACCGGCGAACTGGTCATACGATCGCCACACGAAACGCGCGGGTGTACTTTTGTCTGCTCCATCGCTCGACGATAGCGCGACGATACCGGATTTATCGGACATCTCGATTTTACGGCGTGACGAGCCACAAGGTTCGTACCTTATTTTCCTTTCCGCGTGTCGCGATTAATCGTGGAGTTGACGAAAGTATGCTCGGTCCAATTTCGCGTTCTCTTTTGGAGCTTGCCCCGTTTCATCGTGGCCCAGCCACGTTCAGGGAAACCGTGGCGATAATCGGTGTTCCGTGCTAGGGACGGGAAACCTTTGCGTAATCAGTAAGTAGCGGCACGGCGCGGAGATCTGTACAAAGCGTTACGCGCAAAGTGACGTTCATACCGTGAAACGATCGAACTGTAGGCCAACGAGTGTCAAAGGCTGTTTTAAAGCGTGTCTAACGTGGACAGGATGGGCACGCATGCACGGCTAAACGCGGTATTTTCATCGTCGCGATGTACACCCATAAATACGAGGCGAGCGATGGAGTAGCAAGTAGACGAAGACAGTTATTGGTCAGACCGGGCGCAAAGCTGGCATCCGCTGTCGATTTAACAATCATCGTTTCAATCGTCGAACGAGACTAATAAAGGGCAACGAGCTGGTCGACACAGAAATCTGTAATAGAAATCGGCTTGCCATCGATGACGAAAGGGCATCCGATAATTACAGCTGTATCATAAACGCGGATATCTGTTGGCAGACGTTCGCGACAAGACCCAGCCATTATCGTCGTGATCCTTACGATATCGTGGCCCGTCGTAACTCGTGGCGTATTAAGTGTATTAAACGTCGGTGAAGCTCGCCCTCCGTGTCGAGAGTTGAGAGGATAGATACGGTGACGTCAAAGGAGGAGCACGCGTAGGACGTGTAACACGGGGGAAAGGGTTTCGATCTACGGGAGCTCTCTTCGGGGGTTCACGTCGCTCCTGAAAACGAATGAAAATCTGTTTAATAGAACTTCAGCGTGGAAGAACGGGACGGGGTGTCGGTCCTGGACGGTGGCTGTCAAAGGAGCGGGTGCGCGATCAAAGGTAAGGCAGGCTCGACGAGAGGCCGAAACGCGGCCGTGACAATTTATCCTTCACCTCACTCCCTTCTCCTCGTCCACCTGCGGGATGGGACGGACGTGCAGCAAGCAGCAACGCTCTCTGCGCCTCTCTGCAAATCCTTCGTTAAAGGGGGAAACTTACGAGCGGCGCGCTCCGCGCGCGCTTAACGGACTTACCTCTCGAACCTCTACTAAACTAATTCTCTAGTCGCTAATTGTATTGTGTGCATCTACGAATGGGAGCAACAACGCCGTCCGACCAAAGCCGGAACACTTTTCACTCTCAGTCGTGCGCGCATCGTTGACAGACACGCGGACAGACGTTCGACGAGCTTCGTGTCTATGCTCCGTGCTCGCTCGTTTCGTCCAACTGATTCGCTTAATTAGCCGTGTGTGCTCGATTTCGTTCGACGCGATTCGGACCTCGAGATACCCGCCTGGAAACAGCGTAATCGACCTGTTCAACGACGCCCTGCTTTTTACCGTAATCGTATCCGAGATACTTTCGATATTTTACAATCAATTCGACGATTCCCCGTTAACCCGTGCTTGCATTGATCCCTAAACGCACAGCGCGCAACGACAACGTCTTTAATAAAGCGCGATCCTCCGCATAGCAGCTGGAGTGGCTATCCGCATCGGCGCGTATGCACCAAGCGTATTGCTGTACTACTGTGGGCCAGTGCCGTTCACTCGCACAGGATCTCAGAGTATTTCGCAGCGGAATATTTCATGCAGCCCGCGTCTGCGAACGGGGAGACCAGGTGTACGAGCAAATAGCAACGTGTCTGATTATACCACCGCGGTCGCGGACCGTTGCTAACTCCGCCAATGTATCCTCTAAGCCTTTAATCTAGCTTCGTTAAGACCGGATCGCAGACCAGTCTTGAAAATTATACTGATCATCTATGTTTATTATATTTGATCAGATTGCGAATTACGGGCGAGTATCGCCGAGGAATTTAAGAAGAATAATTTATTAGGAAAGCTCGGGGATGGTTTTCTAGCTTAGCGAATGCGTTCGTTAAACAAAGCAATTTCAATCTTGACGGACTTTTCCGGGGTAGGAGAAGGCCTGGCCAAGAAGCCGCAGACTGCGAGGAGAACTCGGATCAGAGTTCCGTCCGCCCGACTGTTAAATCGCAATGTCTTCGGATTGAAAATTTCGGTGAAACTGTCAGGGTGAGCGAAGTCGATGTCCCGACAATGCAGTCTGCGAATCCCGACGATCGATGCACAAAGGGTCGTCCGATGCGTTATCGGAAAAGGAATACCGGTGACTCGAGCGATAGGCTTCTCTATGGTTCGTTGCGAATGGAGTTCTTTAAAAATTACATAGGACAGACACGCGGTGGCCTGTGTTTAGAGAGGAAACTACGAGCGACGGGGGTCTGGCAGTCTGAAGCATTTTCTATCCATCCGATTCTATTATAATTTTCCTGTGCTCAATTTCAAAGCAATGCGGCGTGGTAGTAGTAGTTTCAGCGGGAAACAAATTTACCAACCCTCTGCGGGAATTTAGCGTGAACACGGCCACCGTGAAAGAGCTGTCGAAATAAAAGATCATCTGCATGCGCAACCTAGGAGCTGCTGCTGCCGCATTTGTGCGGGTATAAGATTCCACGACGTAGCGTGGCGAACAAATGAATCCCTGAAAGGAGTAACGATGTTTTCGACCGGCGATGCCTTCCACTCGTCTTTACCACGAGGACTGGTCCAAAAATAGCAAAGGGGTAGATGTTTGCAGTCGCCCACGTGTTGGCCGCGTGACGTCACGCCGGCCGCGTGGGCGTATCAAACGAGAGGGTGGATAAGGGAAGGTGATGGTGATGTGGGAAAAAGAAACTCTTCGAACCTAAAGAAGAGATACTAAAAAAAAGTGCAAGAAAGGGATAATTAAAAAGGGGAAACAGAATAATCAGAAATTGTTACTTGAATTTCCGAAGGCAGTGGGGAATCGAAAATTGCGCAAAGGACGGGTGGGAACACAGAGATTCGAGGGGAAGACGCTAGCTATCGCCGCGCGAGCTTTTCTCTCTCCCCATGGTGAGCACCTCGGTGAATCGATTCACGGTTCACCGATCTCGCCGCTAATCAACCGTGAACCAGGTAGGTACGCGTGTTCTCTGCCGACTCGCGTGTACACGCTGTTCGAAGAGCGACTCGAATGCGTCGCATAAAAGCCCGTAGCACCGGCGTCGAGTGTTCTCCTGAACGCGATGGAACGCGCGCACAGCAGAATTAGCTGGAACAAGCAGCATCGGTAACCTAAATTTACTCATTAGCCGAAGGAGGAACCCGATTACGCTACCACTTTCGCGTACAACGCGGAACCGCTTTTCATCCTGCCACTCCATTCGATCCGCCGTCGCGGACCGGGTAGACCTACTTTCCGATTCTGAAGAATTTCCGAACTCTTTGGGTACGGGCCAACGGAGAGACGCGTTAAATCGTTTCTTCCGTTTTACAATTACTCTGAACAGTGTTCTTCGAAGACTGGGTGAATTTTTTTAATCATACGTTTCGCGTAACATTAAAACGATTATGGTTTCCACCCTGGCTGCGGAGCGTTTTAATCGCTTCGTAAACACGCGTGCATACGCGCGCAGGTAGGGAGCTTTTTAGATAGCACGAGCATCGTGCCGGTCGATTACACTTTCCTTCGGTGGCTCGTCTGTAAATATCGCGATACAGCTTGCACACATTCTCCGTAAACCAATTATCCGCTGACACGGAAAGCTTGCGCTCTCCTCGTGCAGCCGGATTCAAGGGCAGAGCTGACCCTCCCGACCGAGCTCACCCTCTAGCGTCTACGTCGCAGCGGATTCCCTATACGCCGAGCACCTGACGGTAATTCGACGGCGGATTTGACGTTTAACCACGGTCGCTGCTGTATTATACGACCGCTGCCGCGGGGAGGTGACATCTCGAAAGAGTAACGACCAATATTGCTGTCAGTGGCGATGAACTTTGAGCACGGCTGAGTAATCGTATTTTCTACCACTAGATTTAATGCGCCAAGATATTGCTGATCATTCTTGGACCTCTAGCGATGGGTCTGAAATTTTGATCGTCATTCCGTGGCTAGGAAATGTAACGGCGGCAGGATTTTGATGGAAGCTGATCGAGGAAATGTCACCCCTTGCGCGAGGCATCGTGTTCTCGGTACATTATCAAACGAAAAATAATCGAACTTGACCTGTAAGAATTTTTCGACGGAAGAGAGGAATATCATTTTCTTGAATTGTTACCGCGTCGACGTAAAAAAAAAAAAAAGAAAAAGAACGTAACAAATATCGAGGGCATAGACTCACCCTTCTCCGACTCGTCAGGCTCGTCGCTAGCACAATCAGGTGTGCTTCGTTCCTCCTCGCTGCTGCTGAAACTTCTCTGAGGCTGAAGAGCACCCTGCTGCCCACCCACCGGTTGCGGGGGGTGCGCGCTCTGCGTTTGATGCACCGAGTGCTGCTGAGGAGGATGCACCGCGCTTCGAGGTGGGCCCGCTTCTACCGTTGGCTGGCCATATGTCATCGCGAGATCCGTGTGCTGATCCTGAGAAGCAGAAGATCCGAAATCGTACTGGAAACCGATCGGCGCGCAGCCTCGTCGACACCGAGCTTTCACAGAACAGACCAAGAATCGTGGACAACAGTGAAGATAGCACAGAAGCAAGAAATGAAGTGAAATGAAATGAGATGGAGAGAGGAAAGTGAAAGTGAGAGAGAGAGAGTAGATACTACATCCTGGACCTTGTTACCAGGCACAAAGTCGTTCTTTCTTCTTTCTAACAGCGAAAGCAACAAAGAGACCAGGACAAAGCAGACACAGATAATTCGGTAGTTTCCATCGGATCATTTCCACGGGATCTCGTCGTGTAATCCGGTCGTTGAGAGGTCCTCTCCCCGCCTACGCGAGAATATCGTAAGCGTCCACTCCTACGCGCTCGTACAAGGTGCATACTTGTTGAATGTTTAATTTCCAAGCCTCTCGAGCGGCCTAACGTCGCCGCACGTTCGATCCAGCCAGAACCAACGGAGGGAACGGGCGGGCCCACTCACCGGGTAGATCGGCCGCTGTCTCTGGTAGTTCTGCTGTTGCATAAGACCGTCGATCTCGCCCCTGTACAGATTCGGGTCATCCTCCGCGTACGCGTCCGGATGTCTCGGCGGTTGTTGCGTCTGATGCGACGGGGCTACGTGGGGCGTCGGCAGGCTTCTCGAGTGAGGCGAAACGGACATGTCCACTCCGCTATCGCTCGTGGAGAGTCGACGCCCTGGGCCCTGTAATCGCCAGCAGAAACTGCCATTTTTTCGTGCCGGAAACGGCCAGCATATCGATTCGTCGCGTGTAGGTTGCAGTGGTTGGATGCAAACAGTGCTATTCTCGGTTGGTCATATCAGCATGTGATGACAGCATGAAGCCCGGCGCCCGGCTTTGAGCAATTTTCTTCCGAACGTATCGAAATTGCCCAAAGACCGCAGCGCGATGATACAATGATTCGTGACAATGAGGCGTCGTGACACGTGACGAGATATACCAATGGCAACGACTTGCTTCGATAGAATTCGCTTAAAGTATTTCGATAATTCGTTGCAGCTCTTATTTTATTATCGTTGTTGTACATCCAGAGCAACAGTGCGTGCACGAGCGCTAGTTAACGACCACGGGGAAGCGATGTCCCCGCGGTCGAACGGTAAATGAATGAAGTAAATCGTACTTGCTCTTGCTGAGAGTACTGCCTTCTGAGCAGACTTCCGCTCCTTAGCAACAATGGCAAATTCTCCTTCTCGGCCGCGCTGTGCGCTCTCTCGAGTTTCGGTCTTTTATCCTGAGTTTGGTCCACGAGTCCCGGAGGACCACCCACCTGCATGTCCTGCATCCGTCGCAGCATCGCGTTGTCCCCGCCGCTCAGCCCCGGCTTCTTCATCCATTCTCCCGTCTTCGAAAGCAGTTCCTGCTTCTTGCGACAGAGGATGCACACCCATATTACCTGCAACGAAAAATTTCCTCTTCAGCACTTTTCCCTTTCCCCGTACAGCATCGGTGCTCGCGTTCCAGTACTCCCTTCCCGATATATCTCCTTCAACCCCATCGAGCGATCGATCGTGGCCGATAACTAAAATAATCCATAGCGAAAGAGAGAACGAATGACGGAGAGGGAAAGAGTCCTGGAACTGATCGATTCAGGTCACCGCTTGTAGCGAGGATATTAATAGGAAATTATCTATAGGAAGTCGACCAGTTACGATGCTAATTGAAGCGTGTAAGCGCGACGCGTATGCTCCGATTTGCGATTTGATATTCGTCGACAGGTTTCGCGGCTAGCTAGAAAACTCGACGATCCTCGCGTTACGGCGATGAACATATTGTAGAAGCTCCTGTAACGAAATTCAGGACTCGGCCACCTTTAGCCTAATCAATTCTCGTGCTAATCTGCGAGCATCGAGACTGACGGCGAAACATAATATTCACGTAACGCGAAAGCGCGTGCGAAGAAGAAGAGGTGGATCGAGCTTCTTGGTAGGCTCGGAAAGCGCATCCCTCGAAGCCACTATTCACGGTCTAGTGTAATGAACGAAAGGCTAATAATTAGCGGTCTGCCGAGTCCACGGTGGCGTTTCGAAGGATGAATAGGCGCGCGGAATACTCCATCAAGATAAAGAGTGATGGATGGACCATTTAGCAGCGAACCATAACGAACAATGCCCATGCCCGGTTCCCATCGATAACACTTTCCATGCCCATTCACGCGTTTTATTGTACGAACTATAATAGCGCGAGCGGCGCGCAACAAGGATACAGAGCTGCTCCCTTGAATTACGACCGGTTAAACGTCGTGAAGTCGACGGGAATTAAAATCGGCTCGAGCTTTTCACCGACGGAGGATTCCTTTTCCCTATCGTATCCTTGATAAATTTCTGCTCCATTAATGACTCTGAGAAAGTAGTGTACTGCGTGCAAGTAGTATAGCTCAGTCTATTCTCGGCCAAAAGAGGAATACCTTTTTTCCCGACTATTTTCCTCCCCTTGCAGTAGCTGAAAAAAAAAATATCGCGCGATTATGGGGAACGGTGTTGCTTTCACGCGAATATCACAGACGAATCGATAGAAGCTCTCGACCGTGCGGGAGCGTTACGCGGAATTATTGTTGCCCATTATCGTTACTCTCGATGATTCCCATCCCGATCAGCGTGCCCGTGTTCCGCTAATCCGCGAGCCGAGGACGCGACTGGAAATGGAAACGTGTTCGCCCCTGTTAACAGACGCGAATCAGATGCTATCGCCGCGTCAATAGCGGATCGAGAGGCTGAAAGCTCGCGCAGGAGTGATCTCAGCGTCCTAGCTCGTGGATTAAAAGCAATACGTTCGAACAACGTAGTATAACCGTCACGCAGCTGCGTCAACGGAACTCGGGTCATCCTTTAATCTATTTCTACCTTCGTGTGTCGCGGACTTATTTCCGTTGTCCTGTGATTACCCCGTCGGATCGTTTACGTAATTTTATTCGACGAACCGTCGTATAAATATCCTATTCAGAAGTGGCAATCGGCGATTTATGCGTAGACCAGCGGACAGTCTCCGCACGGAGTAACGTAATTCTATAACGACGAACGTCGCGTTACGTAAAAAGCGTAACGATGGTCTTAACAGCCGGGAGGCCTGTTACATAAATAATACCCTAATATACTTTTCGTCTGTCTTAAGGGGTTGATGCTCGAAAATTCGTGATCGCGTGCGGGGTGGAACAGATTTTACAAAAAAAAACAAAAGGAAGAGGCGAGTAAGCTTGTTAAATTTTCACAAATACAAAACGACGAAGGAGTTTCGTACGAAGGGATGAATCGACGATCGAGAGATACGGTGTCTCGGGACAATTTCCCCGATCTCTTTAGCAACGAACGATATTTCGTCCTCTCGCGCAACCCAGGCGCCCCAGTTTTTAAAAGCGAGCCAGTAAACGTGACTTTATTTTTACCTTCTTGCTGGCGCCGCTTAATAAGTGAACAATTTCCGATGAAAGGAGCGTTCCCTTTGTCGAGTACGCTTTCCAGAGCGGCCGAACGTAATTATTTCATCGTTGCAACGCGATTTTCGGTGTACGGTAACACAGAAAGGGAGAGAGAGAGAGAGAGAGAGAGAGCTAAAAATATCCATCACTCACACACACGTGCACGCACACACGCACAGAGCAAAGAGTTTGCTCGGGATTCAAGAACACCTTCATCGTTCAATCACGAGATTACAAGCGACTGGAATCAGTGACGTCGACGCCCCGAGACGCGACGTCCTCTACCACAAAACGCGACAGAGGATGGGATACATTCGCGGCTCGACATAATCTTCACGCGAATCGTCCTCGGACGGGCACAGAGATCGAGATTCGCGTGCATCCGCGAGAGGAAGAGCTTTTTTCCTTTTGGCGAAGCTTGCAACACCGACCGAACCTCGCTGCAGACTGGCGGCCCGGCCGCGGAACAGAGGGTGCATCGAACAAGAAAGGGTGCACAGGCAAAAAAAAAAAAAGAAGATCGAGAGAAGCGAGGGGGTGCGGCGGAGCGGGGAGGAGCGGAGCGCGAGAAACGAAGCGAGAAAGATAGGCGAGGGCAGGGGGGAAAAGCTGAAGAGCACTTGGTCGAGTTGCCTAGGTAGCAATATGTCAAGAGCTCAACCCCTTTCCACCGCCCTCTCGCACATCCCCGCGGTGCTAGCGGCACCCTTTTCGCACACCCACCGAACATTCCGTAGGTACGAACGTACGTATACGTGTGCACTATTTTCCTCGGGACAAAAAGAGGAAAACGTTGTTGTCGGCGTACGTGTGTTGGGGTGCCGAAAGGGTGAGCACAGCCCTCGAACAGTCTCCACCCCGCTTTCTCGCCGTACGTCGGCCGAGAATAGAGAAAAGGTGGTGGCAGTGGCGGACCAGGGGAACGAGAACAACACGGGGCTCTTGCGTGTTCAACCGTAACGTAAATGATCATTAGTCTGCCAGTTCGGGGCAAGTCGCCGGTGATTTGCATTAATTAATTAGAGGCCAATTAATTCAGATTACTTTATCGTGGGGCCCTGTGCGCGTAGCGCGGTGTGCCAACAACGCGACGGCTACGTCAGCCGGGACCAGACAATGACGACGGCACAGAGACATCGACGTGGACGTTGACGTCCCGTTGCCTCGAGTACAGCCGCCACGATCGATATGCTCGTTCAAAACCAATCCGATAAGTCGCCACGCCGCCGATAACGCCGCGCTGCCGGGTCCGTAAGCCTCGCGACGAATCACCGCTTCGTCGATTGATTGATTGCTGTTAAAATTCTTATGTCGAGGTGAAACGATTTCAAGGAACAGCCTACGCGCCTTACGCAAACACCCAATTACCATGCGGAGACTCGGTGATCGAGGCTCCGCTCTATTCCCAGACGATCTATGCCACCGAACAGCTCCGACCTTTCAGCTTCCCAATTTTTCGGTCATCAGAGGTGACGGGGTCCGCGTGCATTAGCGTCGCAAGCTCGAACTTCTTTTCAGCTGTCCTACATACACGCGGCGAACGAATTCTCCGATTGCCTCGCTCCGTCGTGAAGAACGGCAGCTGGGCCGGAGGAAACTCGCGACTCGGGGAAACTTGAGAAACTTTCAACTACCAACGGCGCGTCTCGTATAAAATATGTCTAGGAGTCATCGTTGAATCGCGGCTCTCTTAATAACCAAATTTCAAGGAGCAATCTCGCGAAAGAACGGGAAGACAAAGTCGGACGGGGGAGAAGCAATTTTGCGGAACGCGAGACAAGCCGGTATGCCGGATCGGAACGAAGGATACATCCAGCAACGGCGTTCGACTAGAATTGCCCCCGGTCCCGGCTCCTCTGACATAAATACCAGAGATACACGCGTGAACCAAGCCAAACACGAATACACGATCTGTCGGGACGGAACCATGGAGCCGGCCACCACGTCCCACGGTCCTCCGGCAGCTATTCACCCCCGCGATCCTGCCGGCTTTCCGGACCTTCAGTAATTTCGCCACGGTTCGATCATTAATCGAAAGTCGCCGTAATTCGACGGGCCGCGCGAACTATGCCGCACGGTGCATCGGTGACAACAGCGGTGCTGAACGGTCTCGGGATGCTCTGCCACGTTGCACCAACGAAGATAATAACAATTGGAATTCTAAGCACGTTTATTTGCGCGAAGATAACGCGTTCACGGATGCTTCTTTGCGCCGCTCTTTTGGCAACCGTGCCTTGAACAAATGCTGAATAAATTAACAAGGGACTTCAGCGCAGGGTTTAATAGAAATTTCTGACAAGCAGTTCGGTTAGCGGGTTACAATTAATTTTAATCCCCCGGTCATTAGCATGCGCATACTTAATCCTATCGGAGTGCCGGTCGTTCAGTAACGTTATAATTTCATTAAGAGAAATGCAACGGCCCCAGCCACCTATACGTTTCAGCTCGGTTCCTCGCGGTGGCCACCCTACCGCCCACGCTTCCGACCGCTTCAAAGCCGCTCCCTCCCCTCGATCAGCTTACCCCTGAATACACCGCGGCCGCGGTAAAACGAGGAACAACGTAAATTTACCGGCCACCTTGTATTCCGTTCCCTATTACCGCTGGCCACCCCCTCGTTCCACCCCGTGCACCCCCAACCGGCCCATCACGAACCGTAGCCCTCCCTATACGAAACTTAGATCAATATGTTGCGTCACGTTTCACCCCCTGCACGCCGCCCCCGACGGCCGTCCACAGCCACCCACACTTTCGTCCAGCCCGCGCTTCATTCCTGACCCCTACCCCCTGGAATGTGACGTCACGCAGGGACGCGCCCCATTCATAGGCTCTCCCACGCAGATAGACGAAAGCTCGGGGCGACCAGAGGTGGATAAAGGAAAAAGCGAAGGAAAGCAGAGAGAGAGAGAGAGAGAGAAGTGTGCCCCGCTGACCGGAAACGGAAGGGGTTCGCTCGGACCCTGAGATCTGAGAAATCGAACGACCCCACTGGTCGGAAGCCCGGACTCGTGTAATTGAACGAACCCTGCGTATAGTAACTGGCTCGCATGTACTGCCAGCACGAAGAAACAACGTACGAGGCTCACGGATCGATGATGCCGTAACGCGCATCGTCACGTTTATCATCGTACTTGCGTGTGGCCCTGGTGCTTACGTGGGAGTGAATGTGCGGCGTGAAAAGTGTGCGTGTGTGTGTGTGTGTGCAAGCATTTGGTCGCTTGTGATATATTTTCTGGTATATTGAATCTTAAAAAAAAAAAAAAGAAAGAATGTTGGCAGACGGAAAAGATTGATGAAGATAGTTTAGGCAAGCTCGGAGGTCAGAGATCAAAATTAAATATATTTCTAGGAGCATTGCTTTCGGTACACCGTCACAGACCGGTTCACTTTAGCGCGGCCGCCCGGCCAACTTCAATTTCTTAGGCCGCCCGAAAGTACGAGGGAAACCAATAAACCTGTAGGAAGTTGTAAGCCAAAGTTCCGCGCGTCTGCTTCTATTATTATACTACCACTAGACGGCCGCGCGTACTCCGTGGCAGGCTACACTGTTCGCCCGAAAAACGGGGTTAAATTACCCTTTCCAAGGGGGGGAAAATGCTGGACGGAAACCGATAACTCCGCGAAGCTTAAAAAATGCCGTGTCGTTTTATTCCGACCTCAACCCTGTTAATAAATACGAGGTTTCCAACTAACTAACTCTGATCAATGAAATCAGATCGAAACGATAGAACCGAACGACTTCCGATAATCGTGGTGTCCTCTAAATCAACGATACCCGATCGAACGAAAGCCGCGTGCCCGTGTTCGAAAGCGAGTTGAAAAATAAAAGGCTGATCGAGGGGTGAGAAGCTTGGCGAATCGTAGACGCGCTATTTCATTTCCCACCGATGAAAATCCTATCGAAATTGCGCGGCTAGGCCGAGGAAATACCGAGGCACAAATGGAAAACGGATTCGCTAGTTGGCTATTACGCGATGGCATTACGCCCACATACGCTGGTACACGCGCGTCTCGCGATAAGGGGTTAATTGGTGCAGCATAGAGTAGGGTAGCGAGGAGCAGCGGATCCGCTGTAGGTCAATTATTTCCACGTACTTTCGGGGCTTGCACGACGATACGGATACGCGCCAGTTATCGTCTTTTACGATACGGCTGCTCCTTAATAATTGTTTCCAGGAAGTTGACATTTCCAGCTACCGTCGCCTTGCACTTTCAACGCAACCCCTCCCCCGCCGGACGATGGTCGTGAGCCAACGTCGTCGCGACGACGCGACGTGTTTCGAGATCTCCCCGCTTAGAGAATAAATGGACTGCCTTGGAAACGCGATAAATCACACCGGCACGTATCCAATTTTCCGCGAACTTCGAGCTGGAACTACGTGAAATCGTTGGAATCTTCGATAACGCGCGAAGGAGACCCTCTTTCTCCATTGAACGATGCTTCGATCATTCGTTACTTTAATATCGATCTAATATTTTAACCATTTTAAACTTCTCCCTCTTTGTCGGCGAAAACAAATCTTTATTTAGACTGCAGGCATTTTAAAAGGCCGCGGGGATTTGTTATTCAACAAAATAGAGGGAAGTTGTTTTCCTCTGAGAAAATACCGTGCCATTTTTCCAGTCAGCCAGCCAGCAGTCGCCGTTCTATTTAGGATGACGAGATTGTACGACGACGAACATAGCGGAGGAAACGTCTAGCGGCAGGCACGAGATAATAGTTCGAAGGAGTTGCCAGTCCGCGTCCCCGTTTCCGGTCCTCCTCGCAGATTCTCGCCCAAGATCCCATTGATCGGAGTTATCAGCGCGGTCAAGCCAACGATTTAGCTGTTCGCGCCAGTATTCACGTCATCGGAGTAACAAGGATAACGATTCGATTATTTCCAGCGGCGTTCTCAGCTGCTTCCGGTGCTCGTGCACCGAACGCGCTGTCACAGAAGATCTCCTTCGACCTCTTCATTTAGCTAATGAATCTTTCTCGGTCGCGAGGCGACGGAGGAAAATCGTGATCCATCGAACCGTGGACGTTCATCAGATACAAGTGACTTCCGTAGTCAAAAGAAAAATAGCGGATCACCGAGCAGACCGTGCTCTCGGGAAGCAAGTGCCTCCGCTTTATCGAAGCAAGGGGAGAAATGTAAGAACCAGGAAATCTGTCTAGCAAAATTTGTACAAAGACTCTACCGGCTCGCGAAAGAGGCTCGTCAAGATGAACACTTTGGCTGTTTTGTACTTGTGCAATACACTTCTGCTATACCGTGGAAACGGATAGACTTGAATACAGAGGACAGGTAGAGTTAAGCAGTTCGGGAGGGCCCCACCCTGGCGTGTTCTGGGGGTGAAACGGTAGGGAGCGAGGAAAACAGACGGAATTAGAGCGCGCCGGAGAGCGGAGGAGCTCGATTCCTCCGGACGATATATCTTGCCGCTTCTTTTCCGATCTCACCCCTACCTTGTTCGAGCGTAGAGTGACCTTTCCGCCGCAGCGTGCGCAGCACCGGATGCTGCAGTAGTTGCAGATGTGGCCGACACCGTCGGCGAACTTGGTCTTCAGGCATATGTGACACGTGGCGTGCAACTCCACTCCCGCCTTCTTGTGCTTCTCCGAGCAGGCTCGTATCCTTTCCTCGAGGATCTTCACCTCGTCCTGCTTCCGTCTGAAAGCAAAAGAAACGGTTCGCATCCGTGAGATCGCGGCCACTTCCGGCGATAAGAGAGACTCTTATTGAGAATTCGGTTTCGGTGTACTTCGAATAATCTAATGCATGACTCCATTGCCAATAAGAGTAAATAAAACGACTGCATTCGGGGACGGCCGATGCCCGATGCAAATTTCAGACTCGTCAAGCGGAAACTGCCGCGCGAGAAGGTGTCGTTGGAAACGTACAGCCCCAGGTGGAGACGGTTCAACGACGTCGATAAATATGCAGTCGCGCGTGTGCGTACGTGCTTGACTGCGTTCCTCGCACAATCCCAATTTCGTTCTATACACGGTGGAATGTTAAAAATTCAAGCGGGGGTAGGGGACGATCCACTTGAAAATTCCGGAACGCTCGACTAGGACCGTTACCGCTGTTAGCTGTACACACATCGTACGGAGCGAAGGGAAAATAATTATGCACGCGAGACCCTCTGCGATTTGGTTAAAATTTACCCAGCACTTTGATCTCGCTGGTCTACCGTCGTCGATGGCTCTCCGCCGTGCCGGGATTTTCCTGCAAATTACGCCGACGACGCCGCGCTACTTTTTATCCACCCCGACTATGATTTCATTTCAAGCAGGGCTACTTAATTCCGTTCGCGTAGCTTGCTCGCAGCACGACGTTTTTGCTTTCGGCTCGTTCTCCAGTTTTGAGGAGGTCGGGAGAGACGCGTCCGAGAATTCGCTCTGCTATCACGGACCAAAATAGCCGTGATCGAGTCGATCGACGTTTTTCTTTTTTTCGTTGTCGGAAACGACTCGAGGAAACGTAGTAGCGAAAAATCGTCGATCGGTACGAAGCGAGCGCGCTTGAACGTCTTATTGTCGCGCCTCTATAAATGCGAGTAAAGTCTTACGCTATCGATAAAAACGGGGAAGATAACAGGTGGCAGGGAAACTTCGCTTCTATCGTGTATAGAAGTGGAATACGGAAAGGCTGATGAAAAATGCACTTCGCAGCTCGCTCCACGAGTCGTCCCGATTTTTACGCGCAACGGTGAACGATTTTCGGTAGACGAAGGGAGAATTTCGGAAGATGGAAACTCAAGACGCTCGATCGCAATCGGAGATTTAATCGTGTATCATCGAGAAAAGGAACACTGGACGATTAACGGGTGAAAGACGGGATCGCGAGTGGCGGCAGTCGAAGCAGCGCCTGCTTTGATATCGAGGCTGGCCAATTTATCGCCGAGGCAATTGAACTAGTACGGAATGCGACCGATGTCATGGGCGTACACAGCTAGAATCTTTCCACGTCTTCCCATCGGACCCCGATACGTTCTCCGTGCACGTCCGTACAGACGTTCAATCGTCTCCGTTCTCCGAGTCGTCTTCGAACGCGTCGGCAATCCCATGATTAAACGAACGGTTCCTTAGAAAACGGGGTCGCTAGAAAAACAATATTAACCGCCCTCCTAATCACAAGGGAAGAAGACGACGAGCTAAGCCAAGGCGCAGGGTGGTTTCGGCGGCCAAGTGGGTCGGCATGTATGCACGGAGAAGCGCGTTAGGTACACTTGGGAGAAAGCTTTCCCATCGGAAGTCGCTGGTCCGTGGGTCGCGTGTAGACGGAAACCAGGAGAGCTGTTGGCACCGCTCCGCCAGACTCGAAGCTGGATTCCACCGAGGAACAACGCGTCGAATTCCTTTTGATCGTTATCCACGTACCTTCGGCTCGCGCTGCGCAAAGGGTAAGAGGCCTATACAGAATACAGCGATCGAGAGGAAGTCGATGAAGCGTCTCAGCGGAAATTTGCATGAAATAGTCGCGCGACCGGCGGCAACCCGAATCTCGCGTTCGCCGATCGTGTCAAAGGTCGCGGGCTGCACAAGCGCGCGCGGCGCGCACCGGTGTGCCCGCCCGCGTCGCTCTAATTACTTGACCGATAATCGCGACTCGCGTGCGCGCAACAGCCGATCGGTCGAGAGCCCGGGGACGACGTTTCGCGTTTGCGACCGCGTTTCGACGTGGCACGGGTCTCTATTCATCACGCGAGGAAAAAAAAGAAATAGTCTTCCGTGACAAAGGGGAAGAGGAGATCAAAGGCGAGCCGGAGAGCGCCGAGCGGAGAAATGTAGGTTACTTAACGAACACCTTCCCGTGATTCGCGCGCGACTTCTCCGCCCCACGAAATCCGCGCTCGCCGACTTTTCACGCGACGTGCGCCATACTCGAACAAAGGGTGCGCACCCCGTCCAATGCCCGATATTCGCGTCGTCGCGACTTCCGCCCGTTCGAACCGCCGTTCTTCCTTTCATCCCTCAAACTTTGCCTCGACTGTTTACGAGCATTGGTAACGGCCGTCGCGGAGAAAGAAAGAAATCGAAGGGCAGAGGGTGTACTGCGGTTAAGGTGAAAGGTAGAAGCAAGAAGTAGTTAGTTCTACGGCGGACACAGCGACCCGTTGACAGTCACATCAGAAAATTACATCGGCTCGCGTTCACGCGCCACCCTGGCGAGGGGACGGAAAGGTTACGTCTATTTTTGCGCGAGTCGCCTTCCAACGGAGATTGCCGTTCGCGTCCGGCTAAAATTATCGTCGCGATATCAAAGGGTTCTGCTCTCCTCGACCGGCAGCTCGACCGGTTCGACTTTGCGTAGCGTGTAACGCGGTCGAAACGAGGCTCGAAGCACGCACAACCCCCTTGCGCCCAGCTATATATTCGGGGATCCGAGAGTTCACCCTGCCTGATCCCCAGCCTCTTTCGCACTCTAGCCACGGGTGCATAGTCTATGCATGCCCTATGCAAGTACGCGGCGGCTCGTTACCGAGCACACGTCCAAGGCTTGCTGCCTTGCATTTTACATGCGTCCCTACACGTGCTTGTCGTTCGCGTTACATGATCTCGCATCGGTATTGCGAGAGGCAAGCTTTCCTCATTACTCTCTCTCTTTCGTTCCTTCTCTTTCTCTGGCTGCCCATCCCCTCTTTACACACACACACACACATGCACGCTGCCTCTCTCTCTCTATCTCTTCCTCTATCACGATTCAACCCCTCTTCCACCTTGCTCTTTGTCTCGGTCGCTCATAGCCGCTGTCTCTGTTCTCCGCTCGACTGCTTTCTCACGTTCCCGTTTTCCATCAGCGACAACCTATCAATAAAACGCCTACCTCGAAGAACGCCGTCCATTTTCCTCGGCGTCACCTCGCTGTGCGACTCTTCCACCGTAATTACATGCGAAATAGGGCTATTGGCGGATCCGTCACCCCCTGCCTTTCGTAGACGTAGACGTGGAAAGCTCGTTAAACGGGTCGGTTTCCGTTTTTCTTTTTTTTCGCGGTAAAGTGGGATCATTTGGAATTGTTCGCGGGAGGATCGGTCGCGCGATTTGATTAGGTTGAAAGTTTCTGGCAACATCAGCTTCTCGGTAATAGCCCGTATAGTTTGGATACTCGGGGAACGTTTGTTCTTGAGCGACGATGAAGATGCAAAAGGCGGAGGATGCGACGAGTATAGAACGGTCAAGGACTAACGAGCAGGTGAGAGGAAGAAATAGGTGGAACGCGTCAAAGGGGAGAATTCGTTGGCTAAGTAGTATGCGTGCGTGCTCGATCGTTCGTCGATGATCAGCAACGCGCCGAGGGTTCCTACATTTCAGAGCGGTGCCTCCGGCCCGCCCGACCATACAAGTCTCATACTACTTGCGGACGCGATGATACGCGTCTTGACGTTCGCTTACTTGTTTCGGTCGGGCAGTCGCTTAAAGTTTCCTTGCGAATTCGTGTAAACTCTAACCATCCCCGAAATGAAAACAAGAAGAATCGCTTTAGAAAGTTTTCAAGTAATCGAAGAAAGTAGACGACCGTGTTTAGCGAAGTTAAATCGATGAATATTCAGCAAGCTATGGTCGCTCTTGGCAGCGGAGGTTTTACATTAGTTCAGTCCCTGCACAAGTAAACGCAGGATGCTGCGGTGTCCCCGGTGGTAGCCTGGAATCGAATGAAACAGAAAGAAATGCGGGCTGCGAAAAAAAAAAGCGTACCTCATAATCTCATTCTCCATCTCCTCCTCCTGCTTCTGCCTTATCATAACTTCTTCGATGGCGCTCCTCTCCTCGGGGGTGAGGTGCGACATATCAGGTATAGCCGCCATCACGGACGTAAGATAGGAACGTGCACGGGAAGGCCTGAACGCGGGGAGTTTGGCGCGACGCGGACGCGCGGGCCGGCGCAGCACCGACGACGCCGCCGATGCGGGATCGCGGCGAGGATGGCTCGCCGCGGGATAACGCTCGTTCCTACGGGATATCGCGTCCTCTCTACGACTACGGGAGGGCTGCGCCGTGCGGGGGGAGTCATCCGACACCCGGTGATCGGTGCAGCTGGCCACGACACAGCGGATACGCCTCGGACGTGTCTCGTTGCTCCTCGTCGCAGCGCGCGGACGGATCCGTGACGACCGGCGACGCGACAACG
Source organism: Holcopasites calliopsidis (assembly GCA_023838395.1). Taxonomy (NCBI): domain Eukaryota; kingdom Metazoa; phylum Arthropoda; class Insecta; order Hymenoptera; family Apidae; genus Holcopasites; species Holcopasites calliopsidis. The sequence goes on from JALHAQ010000011.1 coordinate 2,824,791, forward strand.
TTCGGTCGACGCGCGGCCGATGAACAGGGGGAGGTCAGTCTACACCGGACAGGCCCGTCCTCGGCGTGGCTGTCTCTCATACGAGCGTGACCGGGACTCGTCGGGGCATCGACGCGACCCTCGTGATCCCCGTCGCCGTCCTCGTCGTCGTTGTCTCTCGTCGTACGATTACCAGCGGCCGCATCCGTATGACAAATCATGTTTTCACAGACTTTGTGGAGGTTCTCGCATTCTCTCTTCCGTCCCCGGTCTACGTCCGCCGCGCGAAACCAGCATGGAACGATCGCCGCCGCTGTCCCCGGGGGTGTCCCTCGAAAGCGGCCTTCGACGAGCTTCCTCCTCGCGTCCTCGTTATGGCGGCCCCGAGGTTAGAATGTGTGCGCGCCGCTTCTTCCCGAGCTCTCTCCTTCTTGTCCACCCTGACGTGCTCCGATCCTTCTCCGCGCCGTTCCACGACGTCGTCCTTCCCCCTCCCCCTCGTTATCGTATCGCGCTTGGTTATCGCGATCACCTCTCCGGATACTGTTTACCCCGTTTCCTTCTGTTTTATCGGGGTTTTAAGCGGACGGGCGGCCCCAGTTCACGAGTACATCGATTGAAAACGAAAACGGGTCACGGGTGCCGTTGGTGCACTCGTTTCTGCGGTACACACGAACCCGAGGTTCTTGAACTTTGCAGGGGAATACGCGGTTCTGTACGCGACGGGCCCAGGATTTCGACACGCTTTGTGCACCACTCAGAACGAGGCCAGTAATTATGTTAAGGGGGACGAGTAGCAACAATTTGGGGATGCTATGAGAACGGCCTGCGCGGGGTCATGTTTCTGGCATTATTTGCAGACGGCTCTCGGGGTTTCGTCGAACGGAAACGTGACACTGGATGGATCCCGCTTGCTCGGGACTTCTTCCCTTCGCTCTTGAATCGTGCACAATGATCACTCTCTTCCCTCTACTCTCTGTAACTTGTAAAACACAACGGCGTAGTTGGACCCCCGAGTCGATTAATCGGCAGCAAAATTTCTCGCGAGCATAGTCGCGAAGGAAGGACGACGAATCCTCCGTGATGAAACTCGCCCCGATTCGTACACGACGATTGAACGACACGCGCGATACAAGTGCCACGTACGCTTGCCGTTCCAGACGATATTCCAACGCCACAAGTATTCTTCAGGCTGTTTGCGATTCACGTGGCTGCCGAGACGACGATGGCGCTCCTCGACGTCTCTCTGCAGCGACCGCGACACCCACACAATCAATCGCCCTAGACCGGATCGTTCCACACCCACGAGAGCCGTTTCCTCAGCTGACCGGCTGGCCTGTCCTCGAGGTTGTTTTCGAGGCTCGTTCCGACCGTCGCCCTTTTCCCCTCACGCACAAGCCCGACGGTTCACAAAATTCCAGCCTACCCACGGAATATGGATCCTCTCGTTCCACTGGTCGCCGCGTTAAAACGACCACTTACCGTGTGTTATCGCGAACGACTGTATGCGGCGTTTACTGATAGCCTTCCCCCCCCCCGTCGCGCACTGATTACACACTCGAGTACGCGTCGGCAACGGCGTCGAATCGGTGGCAAACGAAGAATAAACGAAACCGCGGGGCAGTATCTCTCACTTCCGTGTTCCAGCGTTTTCCTTCTCGCTACGCTCGACGCTAGAACAACACACGAATGAGCTTATTCCACACCCCTAGCGCGCTTATGTCCGCCAACGCTCCGCGATTGGTACTACTCTCTTGCCGACGGATCGCTCTTTCTTTCTCACCCCTTCGTAGCAACCCTCTACGGTCTCCCTTTCTCTGTCCATGCCCCTCGCCCCTTCGCCCGGCGATCGCCTACATCTTTCTCCCTCCGCTATCCTGCCCCTGTCTCGCTCTCCCTTCACCCTCGTCAACCCTCCGTTCCGTCTCGCTCGGTCTATGCCCGAACTCGCGCACACGCCATCGCCTGCGCTTCTTGCCAACCCTCGCCGCAGTCGGGACACCGAAACCAGAAAACCGGCCTCCGCCGAACGGAGCTAATTTCCGGCCGCGAATCGACTTCCTGTTACCGATTCTCTGCCGTGGGAACCTCAAAGGCCCATTGACGAGAACCGTCGTCCCGCGGGTTCCACGGCGAAACGGCTATCGTCGATGGCGGGGGAAAATAAAAAAAAGAAAGGGAGTCGGAGCGTGACACCCTCCTTTGGTGCCCTGGCTCTGTACATTCGAAGAACCACCACCCGCACCCGCGCGAATTCCGCTTTCTATCCCGTGCGTGTGCCACGCCAAAGGTGGGGAGCCCGTCGTCCGAAAGGACGTCCGTCGCTCGCGGCCGCATTCACAGGGTGGACCTTGCACAGAACTGTGTACGGGAGAGCCGGTTCACCCCTTTTGCCTCGGCGTACGGCCGAAAGGGAATCCCCCGTGCACGGGATCCCTGAAAAACGTCCATTCATGCGGCGCTTAATAAATAATGGGATGCAACGTACACGTTCGAACCAATAAGCACCACAGGCCGCACTTACGTCATGGAAAACCGGGTATTGATCGCACCCCAGGCCAATGGGGTTCACCGCCGCAACGGTGCCACTTTTATCGTTCTGGCGGTGAATTCGATCGCCATCGAACGAGCCAACCGTTATCAGACAAAGCCGAGGAAACGCGAATCATCCGGACCGCGAGGCCGATTAACGATCTAGATCGATTATTAATAACATTTCAGTCAAGAAAAACGCGTGTATTTATAGGGGAGGGATGCAGGCGAGTTTCACTGCAATGAATTCCTTGGCGAATGATTAAGGAAGGAAAAAAAAGGGGGCGAAAATAGCGAAGCAAAGATTGATCAGTAGCGAGAGCGATCTGTATCAAACGTACGAGTCGGCGTCTGACCAATGCGAGCTTATACTACTGGCGCGCTTCGCTACCGAAGGCGGTGACGACTGTCTTGCGTTGTACTTTATCGCATTGCTTAACTGTATCATAAAATCGAATTATATTTCAATCTAAGTAAATGAAAAGTGTTTCTTAAACATAGTATGGAAATTGGGAAAAGTTTGGGGAGTGAGGTTCATAATTTAAGGTTTTAGGACAATCGCCGATCAATCGTGAATAGCGTTAAGCAGTGGCTCGGGTGCAAAGCCAGAGATGTTGAATCGTACGCTTCGTGAAATAAATATGTGTAAGCATACACAATCGTAAACAATATATTTCTTTATTTTCTTTCACGTGCACCTGAAGTCAATCCAAGACAAGTTTACAATCAATGATTTGTACAGGATCGGTGCGAAACGAAATTTATAAAATCATTTTTATACCCACCAATAGTTCACGAATCACACACACACACACACACATAAACACACGTAACACTCTCAAGCGCGCCTACATGTTATGTTATAAACGATATAAAGTTAAACCATGTGCGATAAATATACTTGCGATTCTTGTTCGAGTATTATACGAGGAAAAATTGTACCCTGAATGCGAGCTAACATAACACGATGAATAAATCTAAGTGTCGAGAGTTTGGCACATTAAACTAACGTAACACGGATGAACTAAGATCTAACGTTGAAGCGGAACGTAAGCTATAAGCAAAGTTCAAAGAAATTAGCTACATATTATTACTTGTGGTAATCAATTGATTGTTTGTTTTAGTAGAAAGAGCGCTTCTTCCCGATTACCGGTCAGAGTATATTTTTTACATTCGCCCGGCAGTACTAACGCGAATGAATATTTCATTATTACTATTTACATTATTTAGATAAGCATAATTTATAGACAGGACAGTGTACACTGTCGTTATGTACAGATGAGATTATTGTGCAGATCGTATGTAACAATAAGCACTTAGACTTAAGATCGATGTACTTAACCTACCCTCGCAGGACTTTTGATTTGTGAAAATAAATAAATTTATTATGCATCATCGTAAATCGGTAAAAATCGGTAAGAAAAAAAAAATGTTTTGCACTGTGCCTTGTATATGCTGTAACGAATATGTATACACAGTCGACGACATATAAATGTGCATCTCACTCGAGTAGTATGTATATAGATAAAAAAAGAAGAAAGGTACAATAGAAAGTTCTACGATACTTTCACATCCTGATATAATTTTATACGAAATTCAGTCAAAATGTTATCAAAATCATGTAAATTCTATCAAGTGATGTTTACCGAATATAAATAGCCCTAGTACTATCTTCCTTTTATATAAATTTAAAACACTTCTGTTTATCGTGCGGTATTCTCGTTTTAAACAATATCGAGTCGGCCCGATATTGCGTGTTTAACAGTGGCATGTATCCGAAAACCTTGAATTATGAAAACCCTTGAAAATTTACGTAAAACTTAAAGAGTATACAATATAATAGCGGAAAGTTGCTTACCTGGGAGAAGAAATTAATGCACTTGTGCCTTTCCTGGAAATGAGTATCATCTTCCGAAAGAGAAACTGGGCAACCGGGACATCTGAAAGTCCAACGCGATGTGACCTGAACGGAGAGAAATATATTAATATTTAATAGGAAAGATTAATAAAAGATATATTTCAGGCATGCATCATATTCACCTTGACCGGTGGTTTTCTCGTAAGATGAGATATCAGAAAATTCATAGCGATATCCTCGCAGTTCATATATTCGTCCACCTTGTCTCGTATCGCTTGCGGTAACCAATGCGTGTACAGATATGTGTAATGTTTATGAATGAACGCAGCACCGGTTAAAACCATTGACAATTCGCAGGAGTAATTAGAATTATAGTTCCAAGCGTTGTGATAATTTTGGTCCCATGCGTGGAAGCGACCGGGAAACCCGACTACGCGATCCCGATGTTCTCTCCATACTCTGGAAACGCGGGAGGCAAATATTATAAAGTGAAAAATGAAGGGAATGAAGGGTTGAATTAAAAAACAAGAAAGCACCTGAATCCGAACATGATTTCATCGTGCCGTAAGTGGGCATCGTCATCGACTGATAGAACAGCCTCCGTTTCGATAGCATCGAATGGAAGAAATCTATTGTTTAAACTGTTCCTTGGAGCCTTTATGACCTAGATAAAAAGAACTCATTCTTTTCCATTTACCAGTCAAGGAATAATCAAACGCATGGGCGTAAAATGATTTCGCGGCAAAGCTTACGTGAATGGGAACACCAATGTCTGGCCACTTCAAGTCCTCCATGGGTGGCTTCGGACTATTCCATACGACTAAAACTTTATTTAAATACGGCAATCCATAAAGACGAGCAAGAGAATTGATAAGAACCTGCTCTCGCTCGTAAGTTAACATTACAATCGTAAATTGTTCTCGCGGATAATTTCCACCCAAAGCTTCGCTGAATTCTTTACCCGCTCCACCGGCGCCTTTGCCGATGGGTCTGAACCCCACTTCAGATCCTGCGGTTCATCATTACCTCAATAAAAGTTTTTGCGTTTCTTAAGAAGAAAATTAGATATGCTTACCAAGGAATTTGGCGTCGCTAGGAAGAACAGTGTCGAAGGGTAATTGCGGATACAAATAGAACGGGTCCATCCAATCGTTCCAAATTTCGTGGCCCTGGAGCAGCATTGTGGTATAATTTCTTTTAAAACCCGGAGATGGATAAGGTGGCTCTAAAGGTCCTAAGCTCTCTTCTGCTTCCGGTTCAGTGATGATAGTATCCGACTTTAAAGGCTAGATAAACGAAAAATTATTTGTTTTAGACGTGCAGTGTCTTCGCCTTAGCTGAAATATGTTTTACGCACACGCTGAACAATATTACAACATTTACCACAAAGCTTTCATTAAAGACACTTGGACTGGTAGCTTGAGGTGCTGGCAATGGTGGTATACCGAGTCGATCTCTAATTACGGCTATAATTGTATCTACCGCGCCTTGAGCAGTGCTCAAGTAATGTTCCCATATTAATCTGCCTTGCCTACGCATACTCAAGAGATCGCTATCGGGAACTGCGCGTAACAGGAAATGCATTTCAGTTACCCTGGCCTACGATTCAAAATATATTGAATAGTTAAGAAGTGTATCATGTTAAAAGTTATCGTCTATACCTTTGGTAAAAAAATCGCCGCCCGGCGCCAGCTAATAACTTCGCTGTAACTCAATAAAATTTGATCACCGCCCAGAAACACAGGTATGGATCCCGATCGTAAGGCCTCGTACAATCTAGCTTGCATCGACGAAGTGGTTACAAAGGATGCGTTACTAGGAGCTAATATTAAAGCAAATGTGGATTGCCTAAGTATAGCTTTCCTTGAGGAATCGGTTCCGCACAGAGACCAGTCAAGTATCTCCACAACATTCCGCTCCTCGGACGCTGGTATGCATTCGAACTGAATGAAGAACTTATCCAGGGTCGACCCTGTGCTCATATCTTTAAGATGCTGCATGATAAATGCATCCAAATTATTTTCATCGACAGCTAGTCTTTCCAAATCTATATCCGTGTCATCGGCCTGTGCCATAGTAGTGGCTCTTGGAGATCTTGTTTCTCCTTGGAAAGATAACAAGTATTTCCTCCTCGCAGGCAACATTTGGGCACATTCTTGCCAGACATCGCCGCCCGGAGGTCCTAGCATCGGTGGGACAACCAGATCGAATCCATCGCGAAACTGATTTCTATAAAACGTGGACTGCACTATTATGGCTCTTCCTGTATCAATGCCACTGAATATGTCTCCAGACTCAACGGATAAATCTCTACGTGCTAGGTTTAACAAAATATGATTTCTGCCATCTCCACCCCAATAAGGAAGCGAGTACAACTTTTTCGCATCTATAGGTTTCCGGTATTTCTTATCTAATTTTTGCTGAACAGAAAGAGCTTCCCCTATGAGCACTATGTATATACAGGCTTCGGCGGCGTTTGCAGTTAGATGCGGGTTGTACCCTGTTATACAGAACAATGTACATTAAAATAAACTTTTATATACGAAAGAATAATTATATAACGATATATTTACCTAATGTCTGTTTAATCGTAGTCTTTAAAAATCCATCAACATCCCAGCCAGGATTTACCACGGAATACTGATCTGGATCATAGAGGTATACTGGAAAACCACTCGTTAACGCGCACCTGCTGTGATCGAAACAATTATACATTCTACAAGAATATGGTACAGTGGTCGGTAATACCACAGGTGCAGAATCTGTTAATATACGTTTTGGAGGTGCTAGCTCCGGCGTATTTCTCTCCACAGCCTCTCTCTGAGCTACTTGAGCTTGTTCAACACTGATCTTCAATCTATCAAGATCAGTTTGTTGGTGTAATAATTCCTGCTTTAGTTCATCAATTTTTTGAGTCAAACTACTAACTTCCATTTGAAGTCTCTGTCTCTTTGCGCTCAGATCTCTGAGCTCATTATTAACAGAGACTTTAATACGTAGCATCTCCTCTATTCTCATCTTGAGTTGCGAGGCTTTCATAGGTGTAAAGTCTTCGAAAGCTTCTAGCGTTGAAAATGTACGATAAATATCTTTGTTGGGAGAATCTGATTCCACCTAAAAGTATAAGATTCAAAATATTCGATCAGATGCACATATTATTTTCATATAGAATATTAAACGAAGCAATACCTTTGATAAATAATAGTGAGTAAACAATGGAACGATGAATAAAACAGCGGATGTTAGCATTATTATTCTAGATAATTTGATATGTGTTATCCAATGACAAATTTCTCTACCGCTTCCATTCTGATGGTACAGTGGAAGTATCTCAAATATACTTCCTCCCATTGCGTTATAGGGTACTATTCATCTTTGTTTTGACTTCAAATAAGACAACTTATTATTCAATAATTGTCAGAGGAGTCCCTGCTAACACATAGAGAGAAATACAGTTATAATAAACGTATGTACTATCTTATAACTAAAGGATATCCGAGCATGCTACAATTCTTTTGTAGCAAACAGAATTATAAAAATAGACAAACTACAATGTCCATAAAAGTATTTCTTACCAAGAGCGTGAAAGATGTGGGATATTTATCGGCATTATCGACTGGTAACCTAACAAGAAAACAAACTGCTCTCAAATCATTTCTAATTCCAATCAGTGATCGTTAGAGATAAATCATCAATATCATTATGCAGAATTTCAATAAATATGTATATTTCATTTGACATTCATCGTCTCAAGAAACAATATCACATGAAACACACAGAGGTTCCCATTGTCAAAATCACACCGAGAAGCATTCGATGCGAAGTGAAATACTGCAGTATGTTAAAGGATTAATTCTAAACAATGTTAATATAAACGTTGCTGCATTTTTTATTCATCCGCACACTGACGCGCGCCCCTGTACTTCATGCATGCTCATTCATTTGCGTGAGTGATACAAAACTATCAATAACACCATCAATAATTTTATCCATAGTGATGAAAATACATTTATGCAAACATTCATTATTCATTATATACGACCTAGCTTCTATATACTATGGCAAGTTTTACAATTTGTCAGCCTGATTGGCGTCTCGATACTATCGATAATAGTGGTGGAGAAATATCAACGTCAGTCAGGCAGACAAACTTTACGATAGCGTTTTGGCGTTGCACCGCGTGCACTTTCTTATCGTCCCGTTTGCTTTACCAAATTCCAAGGGGAAACAAGGATTTCGCACCGATGCCACCCGACGTAAAGCCGCGCATCCCGACATTTCTCATGTTCCTTTTTTCGATCGTATCGTAAAATGCGGCGAATAACAAATTAAATGTAACACTTTTAAATACCCCGCGACATTGTTCTCGAGGTTGCTTTTCTTTGGCAACGTCTGGTGGCATTGCTTTTAATACAATCTCTTGGTGTATTTGCATTTCTCAGGACCTTCGCAGAACATGCGCATGTTCATGTCAAGTGTAGTGCAAGGGAAATAATATTTTGGCTTTCGGGGGCCTAAAATTAGCTAAAATGGTGAGTCCTTCAGAAATTTACCGATTACATTAATCCGGTGCTCTCCTCAAGTGTAATTCATTCACGAGATTATACTTTGGCCTTGCGTATCTGCCAAGATGCATAAAAAATACCCTAATAACCTATCGTGAGTCAACGTTAATGCTCTCTTTTGCACCGAATACAAATCAATTTTGCAGTAATACCCAGTGGTTTAACATTGTCGCAGTACAATGCACGAATACTTTGTTCTGTATCTATTATAAGATACCCCGATATGTGGGAGTTTTCAAAGTTCCCAAGTGTGCATTAATTAAATAATATACAATGTAGTAGCAATAGTTATTTCACACGTACCAAAAACCTTTATTTAAGGATTTTCCTCGAAACTGAAATTTCTTTTACTTCGAAAGCTTTTACATTGGACAATGTTTAAGTATCTGTTATGAAATGATGGATAACGTTTGTTATTGTTAGCAAAAATGTGTTATAACGGTATATTTAATTATCTGTTGCAGCATAAGTTAAAGTTCTCGCAAAGAGACAAAGTAAGGAAATTCATAACGTTTACACATACCGGGGAACAAACAGCAATATATTGTCTAGCGCAAAATGATTGGAAACTAGATTTGGCTAGTGATAATTATTTTCAGAATCCAGAGGCGTATTACAAGGAACCAAAAAATACGATAGACAAAAAGAAGCTAGAAATATTGTTTAGTCGATATCAAGGTAAATCCACGAGACATCTCTGACATATACATGTTTGGCATAATTTGAAAGTACAGCTTTAATCTTAGAATAATGTTCGATTCGATATTTAAAAAACAGATCCAAATGAGCCCGACAAGATCACGGCGGATGGGATAATGAAATTTTTGGATGATTTGGGTTTAAGCCCTGAAAGTAAATTAGTATTAATTATCGCGTGGAAATTTAGGGCAGAAACGCAGTGTGAATTCACTAAGGACGAATTTATGAATGGCATGATGGATCTAGGGTAAAGCAGACTTCTTTATCTCCTTCAATTGAATTGAAAGAAATTAAGTTTTCCTTCCTTTGTACATAACAGAATTGTTTGTTTTTAGTGTGGACAGTATAGACAAATTAAAAGCCCGTTTAAGTAGTCTAGAAAATGAATTAAGGGATCCTCAGAAATTTAAAGACTTTTATCAATTTACATTTAACTATGCAAAAAATCCAGGACAAAAAGGTTTAGATCTTGATATGGCGATTGCATATTGGAACATTGTATTAGATGATAAATTTAAGTTCCTACCATTATGGTGCCAATTTTTGCAGGTGAGGTATCTAATATATAAATATACACGAATACTTGTTACATAATGTGAATATTGATCAAGCCTAAAAAGGATGTTTAGATATTCTTAAAAAAAAAACAAATATCCTCCAACATAGTTAATGGTATTTTCTAGGAACACCATAAGAGGTCAATTCCAAAAGATACATGGAATTTATTGTTAGATTTCGCACTAATGATCAACCCCGATATGAGTAATTACGACGAAGAGGGTGCCTGGCCTGTACTGATAGATGATTTCGTAGAATGGGCACAGCCTCGCGTTCGTCAATCCCTCTAACATCTCTTTGTTACATCTTTATCTTCGTATAAAAAAAAAGCTTTATTTATTCAATTATAAAACCGTATATTCCTCAAGTGATACTTGATCATATTTTTCTGATAGAGCAAACATCATTTTACTTTGTGTACAGCGTGTATTGTAATACAGGAAGGACACTATAATTACTAGGATCAATTGTAATGTATAATAATACGATAATATAAACAGATTTATATAAAAGGAAAAATCGTAGCAAATAAGATTATTGAACATAAAATTAGAGGGGTCTCTATAATTCAATACAAAATTGTGAAACGAAGTATTCAAGTTTCTCATGAGAATTGCATTACTATATATCTACCTGTACAAAGTAACATGATGTATAATTAGTTCGTTCGAAAAAAAAAATAAGGACAGTAAAGAATGTTGCTCAACTATTTGAAAACATCCGAAGAAACCGCTGACAGCGTTCCTTTGCACGAACTTGGCTTCAAAAGGAAACAAGAAACAATGAGACAGATTCGTTTATACCTTTTTGTAGATAGTAATTTCTAGAAATTGCGTTGTTAAAAATTGTTACTAAATAAATTTTACGGCACTCTACAGAGAACACTTGTAAAATACATACAAAGGAAAACACATGCAGAGAAAAATCTGTATTTTAAATGTAATGCTATTTCGGCACTGGTATGCTCATCTTTTATATAATCACCTACTTGAATGGTGACAGAAGATTCGTTTCCGTTTTATTAGGGAAGAGTAATATTTATATTATAGTTCTGCAGTACTATAGTCGTTAGGGAAGATAAATTAAGAATTTTTTACAAGCTTAAATTATGGTTTTCTTTTATGATTATTGCAGATTAAAAATAATTATAAAAGTATTGAGTGATTTTCTGTTAACAATTGTGAAAGCTAACAATTGACGAAAGCAGATTTAATCTCGCAACAAATTCTTCGTTTGTACTAAAAAGTACTAAAGCTATTAATAACATTTTACATGTTATGTTTTCCTCCTACTTCATAATGCAATGTGTGATTAATGCTTTTGTAGTTTAGTACAGTACAGGAATTTTCGAAACTACTAATCGCTTTACATATAATGCAAAGAGATTAAAGAAACATAATGTAAAGAAGTTATACATCTCTGCAACTTTATAGTTAACAGTTAAGGAATCAAAACACTGTATCTGTATAGATACATCGACATTGAAAGGTGCAAAGTAGAAAATTAGCAATATAAGGAAGAGTACGTCGTCCAGGAATTTTGGATTATATTTTATAAGAATGTTGAAATAGATGAGATGAAGGGGATTCTGATATACGCATTCATTGTAATAGGAAAGATCCGGTCAAATATTGTCAGGAATATGTTTGCGCAATGCAAGAGGAAAATTCACGAAAAAGTGTATATTAGATTTCGTTTGAGTGATACTAAAGAAAATACAATTTTCAGATTTAAGCTACGTTATTTTTTTAATAGTTTAAGCATTGCGTGGACGCTAAAATAATTGTAATAGTTGTAGGAAAAATGTACATAATGTAAATAATAAATCTGTCGATCTTAATCCAAATAATATTTCTAATTAAATGAAACCACATCACAAAAAATACTTTCGAAAGGAATATTATTGAACCATAATAGTAAAAGGATTTTTCAAAATGTATTTAAAGTTTTACCATTTTTTTTTTTAATGTATTTCTTTGACTGTTCAAATATTTACATGTGGACACACAAAATGTTAGATCATCCTACCACGCTATTATTATGTTTTCTGCAATGACTGCCACAGTTGCATAAAGAATTACAGCCACAGCATGATGAATTGCATGGATATAAGAAAGCGAGCTCATATTGGTTTGCTTCTGTATTGTAACATTTATTTAATATTTCCTCTGTGTACCAATTGCATAAATGTTCCAACTTGTCTATAGTTGTCTACATCATTTTTTTTTACTGTTAATCTTACACTTAAACATATAAAACGCAGTATTTATTAAATATCCTAATTTTACTGTACACACTTATAGATTCTCACCTGAGCGATAACTAATCCCCGTTTCGGATTTGCGTTTGTACTATGACTGTGAGAATCAAAAAAAGTTACCTGAAAACAAAAGATCAATGTAATGAAAGAATCTTGTGCAGGTTTAAAAAAAAAATCTTACCATGCAAGTCTCTTGTTGGAATATAAATAACACTGTGCGCCCGCAGGTAATGAGAAGCATAAATAGATCCTTAGATCGCGGTGAGGCGTACCACTTATGTAGGAAATTACTTATATGTTGAAACAAACCGCTTTCAATTCTTTCATAAAATATTTTATACGTCTACAATCGAAATATTTGAGACATTCTACATTGGTAATTAAGAGAATATAAAACAGCAAGATTATGAACTTAATTTCTACCCATTCTCTTAGCAAGTTTAAGTTTCTGCCTCCAAATTTAAGGGCTTCTTCCGTACTTAGATAAGGATGAGAAACTAATCTCTTTTTAATGATCCACGCGTAGGTAGTGTTGCCTCCTATCATAGCTTCAGCTATGATAGTAATAATTTCAGGACATTTCTCTACGTCGTGCACCAATATTCTTGTTTGAGATACTCGTTGTGCAACAAGAAGACAGATGAGAGTGCACGCCTTGCTAACTAAAATGAAAAAGGAAATTATTAATCATACTGATAATAGCGAAATTAACATAAGCATCAGGAATGCATAGTATATAATATTTACCCTTTTGTCCTGGCGGAAATCGGCTTTGGGAAAATTCTTGATTGAACCAGTACACTGTCACATTGTTCTGAAAGTGGCTCTTCGTATACGAAGGGTAATGAGAGCTGAGCAGCGACGGTAAGGACATAACTCTTTATGCAACTTTCGTTTAACGCGTCATTTATTACTTGTAAATTTAACGTGTGAAAGCATTTTTTCTTAGTGGTCTTGATTCAGCATATTCTTACAGAAATTTAGTGTTCTGGCTAGCAAAAGCCATGAAGCTGGACGAGTGACGAATTTGTTATCATGTTCACACAGATAAATTTGTCGGACTTACAAAAGAACATACGTATGCATCTTCATGCACGTGAACGGTCTTAATACGGTTGTCAAGCCTTTCCCAAAAAGTCATATTACATACAAAGAGCAAGTGCATCTTAAAAACAGTAGCTTTCATTAGTGCATTTATTATCTGCAAGTTTGATCTTGGTATTACAAATATGTATGTAACTCGCAATCCAGCCTCAGTTCTGTTCAATCAATATTCTTCCTTTTCTTATGCTGCAGGTATCGACCCCGTAATTGCTTTTCCGCTAGCATTTACATAAAAAAATATGAGTTGTCTCTACTGTTTATTGCAAAATCCGCGTAGTGTTCTAGTGGAGTTGTGCTCGTTACATACATGAAGTCATTTTGCACGTATTGTGTAAAGTGAAAGAAACATATTTCTCGTATGTAATCTAGAGAGAACGAGAACTTATGTGTACAGTTATAAATAATAGAATTTCAACAGGATAAAATATTATGTTGCGGATGTAAAGAAAATACCTGTATGTATACATATATTTATGTATATGTTTATTTACATTGAATATATTGTAAAAATGGAAATACCTAAATGATTTTAAATGGTACAGATCGTGTTAGTTGAAATGACTTCTCTCAAGTAACAGATTGTTATTTAAAAACTTTAATTTCTAAATTGATAACAGTTTCCACGATATTCCGGCGCTTCCTTTACTTCTTTTTTAATGCAACAAGCGCCGTAAAAATGCACTATTAAAACAATGATATAACGTCTTTCGCTGTGCAAGTACACATACATGTATTGACATACGGTTTAACATTATCTTCGATCCATAAAAATCGGCAAAGTGCTGGACTTTTTGAAATAGATGTTTTATATTATTGCCCACAATTCGGGTCTCGCAGTTTGTTAAAACTGACCGACCTTTCTCCTAACGTAAACCATGTATGCAAGTATGAATGATTTCGTTTTTATTCAAAAATTAAAATATTTTTCTGGAGTCACTTTTCCTTCCTTTTAATACGAGTAAGTTATAGTTTTTCTAAGTGTATAACACACTTTGACGGCTCGACAGAAACGCTTCCGTCATTATAAAATTGCATAGGAAACTGCATGCCACGATTGGTTTCCGTCGTCAATATAACAAATTAATCTTATCGTACCTGAAAGTAATGGCCGTGAGATTGACTTATATTTTCTACGTAATTAAAACTATGGTATCCAAAACTCTATTTACCGTTGATCAAAACGATCTGTACGCGGGAGGATAACGCGCCGGTATACTTGAGACGAGATGACGCGACAAATGTTCCCATCCTAAGATTTTCGCGACTTCTATACATTTCTCGTCAACTTCCTTCAACGGATGCTCCTCGTAATAACGCAACAACAATTTCAAATAACGACCATACTGATTATTAATATGGGCGTGCCATAGCGAAAGAGTAATGACCTGTAAATAAAATAATATGTATTTAATAGCTGCATATTTCACTTGTGATATACAATAGAGCGGCTGCATTTTATATACAATTCTCTCTCACCTTAATATCAGTCGGCTCAGCGAATTTTTGCACTTCCTGCCAATGATGCGACACGCTCTCTAATAAATGTTCGTACGACTGGCGATCTCCTTCTCCTTTCTTTACACTGTGCACGTACAATCGTGCCAGCGCGCATCCTTTCTTTACCAATGCTTTTATCAAGCTGAACTTCTGCTTTTCCATAGTCGCCTTAATCTTTGCCGCGTCGTCGCGTTGATCGCTCTTTAAACCGTAGTAGGCCAAGAGTTTGTCTTGATCTATATTTGTGATCACAGCATCGGCGACGCTTATTATTTGGTTCGCCAGAGAGACGGACTCTTCTGAGATATCGTCGTGGGGCACATGACGTCTAGCCTCGGGTGAATCCAACGAAATGAGCATGGCAGTGTGAACGGGTAAATGGTCGGAGAAAAGATTCTTCAATTCTCCGTAAAGTAGATTCGCATATTCGCCGGGTTCTGTTACGAACAACGATAAATTAGTTTCATTTGTTAACATGACAATAGAAAATGGAAATTCTGTTATAGACAAAAGAGCAAGCTTTGTATAAATGTTCGTGAAATAAATTGTTGTGGTGTACAGAAATTCTTTTACAGCATACAGTATTAATAAATAGTAATATCTGTGTTCGAATCGTAATTAAGGATCAATTCATAAGTAATACATGACACTATTAATATTCCTCTTCAACATTACAAGGATGGGCAGTTGAAAAGAATTACTTGTTATATATTACATAATCGTGCATTCGAATAAAATAGATAATCAAAGAAATTGATAATAGCGTAACTCGAACTATACAGGGGTTCAAGACATAAATTGTTGAGCAACATTTTATCACACTCTTGCAACTTACTCGTAGAAGGCGCTATTCGTAGAATTGAAACCGGAAAGAAGAGACAAAATATTTATGTGATAATAATGATATTTTCGCATATATATCATACGTATAATCAATATTAAATAAATAGAAAATCTGATTACCCAGCTTCGTCAGCCAGCTGCACTTGAAATCTCTAAGTGCCTCGTTGTATTCGTCCCATTTAGTGATCTTCTCCTTGTTGGATGAATTGTAAGCGCTGTTACTGTTGCTGCTGGACTTCTTCTGTTGTTCAGATAAGATATACTTAAACGTATGGCAGTCCACCTTTTTCCCATTGTCATCTTTGCAGAATGTCAATGTACCCTGTAGATAACTACCAGTTCCCAAGGAAATTCCTCTGGAAACTCTTTAAAGTGAAATACGCAGTTAGTTTTCACCCAAAGGAGATAACGTCGGATTGCTCGATATTAGTACTTTATTCTTCCCTATTATTCAAATTTTAATAAGCAGGAGAAGCGTGAAATTCTACGCGCAGAGAAGCATAAGACGCTGCAAGCTAAAAGGCTGAAAGACAAAACTGTAATTGCGAAGAAAATAATCTTCGATATAAAGCATAAAAAATAATTTAAGCACAAATTCGATTAAAATGCAGGTGCAGTAAAGCGATACATGAAACTAAGGTTCACCATCGAAAAATAGAACTGCTCCAAAAAATTAGTGCTTTCAAATTAGCAACATGTAAATGTTTAAAAATGTTCGCAAAAATGATGCTCTAAACTTACGTGTTTTCGGCGCTGCAATGCGGAATGAAAAGGAAGAAAATTTTCTTAGTAGTGTTTTAGAAATGACACGTTTTCGTACTTTAAAAGTAGCATTTTTTTAAACTGTCTATGATAAAAAAAATACTTAAAAAATCGTTTTCATATATCTGAACTCTAACATGTTTTGAACATTTACATTTTTTAATATTGCCGAAATTATCCATGCACCTTTCCGATACGTGAATATAATATAAATATACTGCTACGTATAAAATAATAGAAACAACAAGTAACTTAAATCTATCCGTATTGATTGCACATTTTCTTGACATAGTGATGAACAACATTTTGCAGAATTTATAAAATATATTGGTAGAAGAATACTCACTTGTTTTCGTTAGATATAGGGGCGATATACAGAGGAAGGATGTGACCAGGTGGAACTGAAGCGGCGATCATCTTCTTACCACCGATAATTGCTTGCGAATGATTGGCATAAACGTCTAGATTAATTGGATTGCTTAGTTTATAACTTAAAAGAATCGGCATTTCGGTCAATTTTTCGAGTAAATCTTTCTTCTCCTGCCGTACATGCAATTTCAAAGTATAATCGCCTTTCTCCAATTTCTGATTAGCATACTGGAATAACAAATAATGTCAGTTCATTATTTCGCAATTGTAATGTTTCCATAATTCTTACCTTAGATGGATACGCGTCTCCGCAACAAATAAGTTGTTTGTTACTGTCATAGATCATCCACATCTGACTCTCGTATTCACTTTCGTACAACAGATCGCTGAGCAGCGATGCATTCGGTGTTACTTCGGTTGCTTTTGCACAGTGGAACGTATACGTGAGCTGCAATTCATAAATTTGTCGCGAAGGCGGAATAATGTCCCTCTCGCGTAGTGGCGCGATTTTTGCATCAGTAGGTCTATAATATTGTGTTAGAGAAACAAATGAAATTAATAAAGGAAAACATAAAAATTAATTGGACAGCCTTAACTGATACGCACTTCAATATTTGCACGGACGATTTAAGGGAAATACTTGGGACAACTTCTTCATTTCTGAGAGAGCTCCGTACTTCCAAGCGATTTATTCCATCACCAGCTTGCATCGTAAGATTGCTATTTATCATGTGAACACCATGGAATTCTATGACATAATCGACTAACATATCACCTATGTTCGCCCAGTATTTTGCCACGACAACTTCTAAGATTAATCCTCCCTAAAAGAAAGACACATTTATCTGCCGTTCAAATCTGTATAGTCTGCTAAATTGTATGAAAAGAACCTTCTACTACCTGAACGGCAAATGGGTGGACAATTTCTGATTGAGAAGTAACGGTAAACAATTTATTAACTTCGAGAGTTTTACAGGACAAACGAGGCTTCAGCTGTACGGTATGAATTACGAATCTTCCGGTTTTCTCCTTTTCCGTACTCTTTATTCTGAGAACTGTATTAATTCACGTTAGGGTATTAATGTTGAATGCGTTACACATTCGAAAGAAAGACTGTAAAAATGATTTACCCGCCCATGTTGCATCTTCCGGGACAAGAATAAAGTGACGTCGCAACGTGTTCGGTTTAAATAAAACATTAGTATGAACCAGGTCTGGAAGGATCGCGGTTTTTGGCAGTGTCTGAGGCTGTACCACGGTAACTGGTATTTGGAACACTGGTCCCTTCGCAATGTCTGTTACATCATAAGCTCTGACGCTGTAAGAAATTATTAATGCAATCGCAGTGCGCAAATGTTGGAGAAATTTTTTATATTAGTGCCTATGCATTTACCTAGTTGTATGAACACCTTCAGGCAAATTGAAGGCATCAACTTTGACGGCGAACGCGCGGACCATATTCATTAGATCCAGATGAGTCGGAAAGTGGACCCAAGACGCATCGCATACCAAAGTTAATTTTAAATTGAAGGCGATTTTGAGTGCTGGGTCTATAAAGGATCCGAATATTATAATAAATTAGACCCAATTACAAAGTGTAGTATGGCGTTAAGAAGCGTGTAAAATTGTACCAGTATTTTCGCTATCGAGGAATACAGGTTCAACGGTGACAGCGTAATCTTTTGCCCGATCTATTACGCCGCTTCGCATGTGAATTCCCTTGGCATTATTCGGGCCGCAATTAATTACGAATCTTACGTCCCTCTCCGGCACGTTACTGTAAGTGACGAGAGCATCGAACGCACGTTCGACTTGCAATAATCCTGAACCTTGTGCGAAAGGATCTAAATTTGGTATATGCAGGGCTGTGTTTTCAAGCGCCCTTTTTACGTTGTACGGCGAGTAAGGGCAACCCTTGGCAAGAAGCCCGGACACGAGTATTGCTGTGAAATAAATGCAGAATGTGCTAATATATGTTCTCGCGTACCAGTGTATCATCTTCATATCATAATTGGCTCCTCACCAATAGCCCCGGTTACGTGCGGAGCAGCCATGCTCGTTCCATTCATAAGCTGGCTTTTTCTTAATGTAAAATTGGGAACACTAGTTATGGCTCCTCCAGGAGCACACACGGTGATCCCGGCTCCGCCGTCGATCATCGGTCCGCGAGATGACCAAGTATACGTCATACCCGGCATTTTTTCTCTTAAAGAATATTCAGCCACCATCATGTCCGGAGAAACGTATGCGCCAACGCTGATCACACTGTTGGAACTAATGTCTGGTGGTGTTCCTACATGTTCCAAACGAGAATAATGTTTATAGAATGTACATATACATTTAATACCTTTAAATACTTTTATCAATTTACCAATGGTGCATAAAGCTGGTCCAAGATTGCCAGCTGACGCTACCCACGTCACGCCATACTTATCGATAACTTCGTTCATTAATTCTCCTATTCTCCCAGAGTTAGACCAATGTGCATGTTCCCCGTAGCTCATATTTATCACGTGTATTTTCTCTTTGTGCTTCATCACGTGTATCATCGCTCGCACTACCGCCGTTCCCGTTTCCATTGTACCAATCCGGCCATCTCCGACGCTCAATGAAATAATTTGTGCACCCGGAGCTACACCGTTTAATTCAGGATTATCGGGAAAGTACGCCGCCGCGATTGATGCTACATGCGTACCGTGACTCGCTGCAACGTACGAAAAATTAATTATAATTGAATTAAGTCATGAATCAAGGAAAGATCGAGTTAAACATCGCCGATACTTACAGCACAAACTAACAATTTCTAACGTGTTTCCATCATCGTGAACGTTTATACTAATATTTAATTGATCTTCTGGTATAAGTGGCGCATATTCTCTGGTCACACTGTACTCTCCTAACAGAACACCGGCTTCCAAATTACCTTCCTCGGAAGTATCGATGCATGCTCTACAAAAGAAATGATAAAGAATTGAATTAAATGCCAATGTTTGGAGAGATAACGGTTTTATTGTTCCAGCAAATTGAAAATGCATCTCTACCTCCAAACCTCGCCATCGTGAAAAACTACACAATCGTAAGTAGGTCCTACATCCGTATATTTTTTTTCTATGTTACTTAATACTTCCACCCTTGCCTCAAGTTCTTCCTTTTCCAGCCTTTCTTTCAAAGAGCTTAATTGTGGATTCTTTGCCTCAAATTCCTATGTGCAACAGTCGTAAAAAGAAACAAGTTACTCATTTTTTATTTTAATTGTTGCCTTATTTTTTTTTTCGTAAACACACTAGGAGAAAGTATAAAAAAACGTTACTGTCTATTATGTAATGAATCAATGGCTTTACAATAGATCAAACTGCCAAATACAAATATAGCATTAGATCACTGTGACACATTGTGAAACTGGCCTCATTTGATCGAGTGGTTCGACGTGCACACAACAACCCTACTATCTTTGGATCGCACGGTCTAAAAGCCTATTTAGAAGCATACACGTCGCATACAGTTAAAGTGCAATTATTAATTTATTTACTTGTAATTGCCTAGTTGCTTCAGCGAGTGCAGATTTTTGACTATTGTCCCATAATCGTTTTTTCCTTTCCGATAATACTCTTTCTCTTAATTTTCCTGGATATAATGAATATAAATTTTTCACTCCAATATGATACTGTCCAGTGGGATTCACCCAATTAGATGGAACCTGAAAGAAAAATAAATTATCCTCTCTTAAATTTCCTTCTTTTTCCTCTGTGGCACAAATTTTCGTTTTGTGGTATACCTTCAATTTGCGGCCAGTTATGCCATTTATATATCCATCTGGAGCTTGTACAACTTTGCTAATGTCTACATCTCCAGCTCCACTGCAGTCATACCTTTCAATAATTTTTGGCTTTCCATCTGAAGTTACCTGAATAAAATAATATTCTTTTTGAATATTGATTATCTTAATTAATTGCAATATTTTCTTTTAGCCATCAAGCAAAAATTTGCAGAGTCATTCTATGAGATTTTCTAACAAAGAATCTTGACTGAAACGAGGGATGACTAATGCATTCCATTTTGAGAATTTAATGACTGCATAATTCCATAACAAACAAAGCTCTGATATCTGTTAAAAGTACACAGGGAATTTTATATATATATATACTAAAAATTAATAATTATATTACGGTATTTCTGATACTTTAGAAATAATATATAAAAACATTTAACTCAAGATTATTCGAAATTTTTCCCTTTATGTACTAGGAGAGCAAATAAAAACTTATGAATTAAACAAGCGCATTTGGTGTTCGGGAATTTTTGAAAATATTTATATTACACGTAAAATAAAAATGTCTGCACCAAATTAAAGAAAATGACTAAAAGAAAAAGCAGTGATTTGAAGAAATGCGAGGCGTGTCTATACAAAAGGTTCTTTTTACCTGCATTCCAGGAGCCCCAGGATCAATCCCAGAGTCGAAAATTGCAATGATGACTCCTCGGCCGTCATATTCGGGGTATTTTGTAAGAAATTGAGTGACACCAGTTTCTTTTTTCGGTAAAAGCCCCCAAACAGGAAAATTACAATCAATGACCTCTGCCATATTTCAAATGCCACTGCCACCGCGACTCCAGAAAAACTACTTGAGATGTTTCTTTTGTAGTGCCACAGCCTTATATATCAATCAAAAAACAGCATCTGCGCGTGCGTCGGTGCCCATTGAAATTTTTAGGTTAGGTTATCGGCCCACGATACGTCAGGTGAAACAGACAGTAAGAAACAAAATCTGCGAAACGTTTGCGTCAAATTTCTCAGATAGCAGCACCAACATTCACGTCAATAATTAAAGGGAACTGCTTTAAAATTGCAATTTCCACGATGCATTATGTGCTGACATAAGAGGTTATGTCGCCTAATCATGGAAATCAAAAAATGACATAATTTGTTCCATACAGATGTTATCTTCTCCATCGTACGTTGTTCTGGTGATAATCTGTGACGAGTGGAGAAGAGAATTAACGTAAATATCTTCAATGACACGTGCAATGTTAAAGCATGGTTGTCACGCCACGCAAGATGAAACAGGTTGCCTTCTCCGTGATTTGTATAATACTAGGTAAATATGTTTTGGCAAATTGCTATCCTACATTTGTTCTTTATTTGCCATCTTTATCCTCCTGGTCTTGAGTAATAGTACCAATATCACACATTTTATATACATTGCAGTGTTGGGATTTTACAAAACGTTAGTCAATCCAGCGGAAGAACAATCCTTCGCTCCGGTTCATCCACGGAATCGTAAGTCTCGTTTAGAGGATATAAAAGAGGTGGAAACCATCAACGAGAAACCAAGAGAGGCTGAGGAAAATGCACGTTACAATGACATAAAAGATATAGAGGAGGCGAGGTCAAGAATACATGATTTAGAGGGCAAACTACAACATCTGGAAGCAAAAATCGAAAACAGAGTATCGAAGGATTTCCCCACAGTAAAATTCCTGAATTACAAGAACCGCAAGAGAATCCTGGTCACTGGTGGTGCAGGTTTTGTCGGATCGCATTTAGTCGACCGACTTATGCTTGCTGGCCACGAGGTCATAGTTGTAGATAACTTTTTTACTGGGAGGAAACGTAATGTTGAACATTGGGTTGGTCATGAGAACTTTGAGCTTGTTCATCACGACATAGTTAGACCCCTTTATTTAGAAGTCGATGAAATTTATCATCTCGCTAGCCCTGCTAGTCCACCCCACTATATGCTTAATCCAGTTAAAACAATTAAAACAAACACTCTAGGCACAATAAATATTTTAGGTATGTAAATGATGGGTTTATCTAGGCTTTAGAAAGCTGCATACCTAAATAAGTATGAATATTTTTGTACGTATCAGGCCTTGCAAAAAGGGTAGGAGCAAGAGTCTTGATAGCTAGTACATCTGAAGTATATGGAGATCCCAATGAACACCCTCAGTCGGAAACTTATTGGGGCCATGTAAATCCAATAGGTATAGAAAAAGCATAGAGCCAACTGCGAGACTGTAATGAAAATTTGAATTCATAACGGAATTTTCGTAGGGCCAAGAGCTTGTTACGACGAAGGGAAACGTGTTGCAGAAACATTGAGTTATGCATATATGAGACAAGAGGGTGTTTCGGTACGAGTTGCCCGAATTTTTAATACTTTCGGGCCAAGAATGCATATGAACGACGGCCGTGTGGTATCGAACTTCATTTTACAGGCGTTACAGAATGATTCGATCACGATATACGGTAGTGGAAAACAGACGCGATCATTTCAATACGTATCCGACTTAGTCGATGGATTGGTTCTTTTAATGGCATCTAATTACACACAACCGGTGAACATTGGGAATCCCGTCGAGCATACAATAGAAGGTAATTGGAATGTTTAATTCAACCTAAACGAGACGTTTGATTGAACTATTCCATAAGGAATATACAGCACATTCTAATGTTGCAGAATTCGCTCTTATAATAAAGGATTTAGTTGGCACAAATAGTAAGGTAGTAGAGCTTGCCGCAGTCGTGGACGATCCTCAGAGAAGAAGACCGGATATTACTAGAGCTAAAACATACTTGAACTGGGAACCTAAGGTTCCTTTAGCTGAAGGACTTAAGAAAACCATATTGTACTTTGCTAAGGAATTGCAAAGGACTAAGCACTCTCAGAAGAATAGTTTCAAGCAATCCTCGTACAAGAACGATCACGACATAGTAGAACAGCTTTAAGGGGCGAATTATCAATACAATTAATGTATCCACTTCGATGAAAAAGTGGCGTCGGAAAGTGCCATTATGCTATGGACCACTATGTGCCAAAATACTCCCCGTCCAAATTGAATTTCGTCTAATTTCGAATACCAGTAATTACATCATTTTAATTTCAATGAAAAATAAAATATGCATACTTTTATGCGATAGAATTCATTTGTTACAATCACGCATACGATGCTCGTTTTATTTTCTTTTTTAATTTTAATTTATGTTTCCTATTTTTTCGTGCCTGGTTCTATTTATTGTCCGCGATTGCAGTATTTAATCCAAACGGTGCATACTTAAACCGTACTACTTATTTTGTGATAGAGCGGTGGAATTAAGTTCTACAATATTTAGTGTTCATTCTTACGTGTACCGCGAACTTTCCCGCTATGAATTACTGCAGCATACGAACTTTCATAGCGGGAAGCTGGTTTACTTAATATTACTACGTAATCGCTCTTCCTACGACTGTACACGCCTTTATCTATTATGAAATTTCCATAACGATGTACGATATCGATGTAATCAATGTGCACCTGTATTTAGTAAGTTTTTAGCAAATTTCTTTCTCCCACCGTATTTTTTTGTATCGTAGAACCAAAGCGTTCTTAACACTTGCCTATCATAGAGTTTGTAACATACGTACATTTGTAATATTTCATCAACGTGTAAACAGGAAAGTAATTTTATACCGTACGAAAATGTGTAAATCTGGTTTCGTAAAGAAAATTATGCTACTTTACGAGCACGCGAATAATACTGTACCGTGTATGCAAGGAATAAAATACAAGTTCAATGTTTCCATCGTAAAAGTGTATATGTACAAGCCCGAAAGACCACCCACAACGATCTTACTCATTTTCAACAATTGAAAACGATCGCGTCACGAGGAATACACATAGTTGCATAACGAGCCAGTGATTCTTCTTGTCCGGTCCCGCTCCAACTAGATAATATTATAATTCCGGCAAAACGTGGCCACTTGCTGAAGACGCATTCCAGGGGCGAGATTGGAGAATCGGCCGCGCCGTTTAAAGCGCATTTCAAGGGCCGATTGCTCGTAATGGGTGTCGCGTGGGCCCTGACAGGGCGCACGTGGTCGTCCTGTCTCGAAGACAGGAGAGGACCGAGGGAAAGGAAGAGAGAGAAGAGCGAATAGATTGGCGAGACTACGTAGGGTCGGGTAAGATTCGCCGAGTCTTAACAATAATCGTCGCATCCGGGATATGCCGTGGCTCTGTCGTCTCGGATAAAAATGCCGCAAGGGTGAAGATGACCTAATCGTTGACGCTGGCGGACCGCTGACGATACGGTAAACTGTAGAAAACAAGGCACAAAGATAGAGGAGCCTGTCCTCGTCGCTTCCAGTTATGATTTCTGACGACCTCAATCAAGCTGTACAATTTCATTTGACACGGGCGCCACTTTCCGTTAATAGCCAGATGAATACGTGGAACAACTTGTTAGGGCAGAACGCAAACACTTTCCTTTCTTCGATTCGACGAGCAGCTCGTTAAAAACGCGGCGTGTACATACGTCCACGTTAATGAACGGGAGGGTGAACCGCGTAATCGACTTCCTGTCTGCACAGACCGGAGGAACAGGTGACCTAATTTAGCGTAAAGTAACTCTTGCTCTCTATCCGCCGGTGGTCCCGCCAGTAATCCGATCTGTCTATTGGTAAATGAGCCGGGGAGCACTCGTCTAACGTGGGTCCAGCTAGTGGTGGACCACTGTCGAAAAGTATCGATAGTTTATGTTCACTATAAAAATAGAGAAAAATAGAGCTTCTGATAAGCATGAAAGAAAAATTCGTTACATTGCTGGTAGTTTAGATGCAAGAAGAAGAGCGTTCTGCAACAGGAGTTTCGTCTACGAGCAAACGTATTCATAGCGGATCTCGGCGGTCCATTCTCGTCCGTAGCGTAAATGTATTCCATTCTTATTGAAAAGAAGTGGAGCGAAAGCAAAGATGAAGTCGCCAGATACCCCCAATGGAGTGTGCACTCTCGCCTCTGCGGCAGAGAAGAGAGGCGTATGAAAATAAATTATTACCGTACGAAGAGAAATTCGTTGCGCAATGATTCACCGACCGATTAGAAGTTTTCGCGTGAAGTTTGCACTGCCGGTCTCTAATGCTTGATACCCAACTGTCGTTCATCTCTACTTTGTACCTGCATTATGTAAAATGCACTGCAAGCTTCTCGAGCAGCAGCCCCGCTACGGATTCGAAAGTGTCGCAGACTACTCGACACACATTCCCTTATCTAACCTTTCCCATGCTTATCTCGCGTGCTACCTTTTAACATACCATCAGCCAACATCTTCGTGTCCTCGTGGTTAATGACAAAAGCTAGGATGGAGAGAGCGTCTCGGCAAGGGTCGTGAAACTGTGGGCTTTTCCATTAATCTCGTGAAAACTTGACCATTAATACGTGGCAAAATATGTGGAACAAGTATTTCAGGAAATTCCCCCTACAAGAAGCTCGATGGAAGTCGTTTAAACATTATTCATGCAGTCGAAGTACGCTACTTGAACTTCGATGGGCACATTCCCGAAATTCTGGGGTTGCTGCCCCAAGAATGTATGAAATGGTACCCGTATGGTTACCCTAACTTGCCATTGAAAATTCCTTCGCACACTCATCAATTAATATCCCCCTCTCGGGGCTCTAATGACTCCCCTTGGACCATAACGACTTTCTTCATTCCTCCGGGACGCTGAAAATAAAACGTTCTCCAACGAGACACGTCGCGACGAGCGACTGGCTATAATCGGGATAACTATACTTCTGATAAGTCCCTAATGATGCCGCGTTAATGCGACAGCATTTCCATATGCTATGCAACAATCAGAGGGATGATCTTTGAGCGTAATTGTCTCATGACTGCCGCGGCTAAGCGTAGTTATTACATACCATCGGGATGCGTTTGCACATGATCTACGAGACTTTAATTATGCCCCCGGGTGTCGGGAGTGTACAGCGATAGACGAAAGCAGTCGCGTGTACAGCCTGACTGGTCATCTCCGGTTGAACGATTAATTACCAGACACAATCGGCATTTCTCCTTGTTGCTCGCGAAAGTAGCAAGAGTATCTCACCTGAGCCCGTCTCCGCAATATCGCAAATATTCTGGTGCCACGCGGCCGATCTCTAAACAAACAGGCCATCGATGTCTAGTTATGTATGCGACTCGGGCAAAGCGTGCACGATTGCAAGTGCCTGGAAGTTCGAACACTTTGGAACGGCGACTGGTTGCACGGACAAGTGGTTCTGCTTCTTGGATAGCCGAGGAATGCTAGGATTTGTTTCTTGCAATGAGACACATGAATGGACCTCAGCGAGAACGTCCGAGACGAGTGGTACAAAAAAGGGGAACAATTATCAGTGTCCTCAAGAGTTGGAGGGAGCCAGGTTCAAGAGTTCCTCAGCCTTTTCATTAGATTTTATTGTAGCCGAGGTGGAATTTTAATCGCTCAACTGTACTCGCTGTACTCTACCAAATTTGGGGACCAGTTTCGTACGGCAAAAATTCCACGAGACAAAGGAAAGATAGACAACACCGGGGAAGAGTGATTACCCGCACGAGACCAGGAATCGGTGTATCCATGTCAAAGATAACGCCTGGGTTAATATTTACCGTGTTCTATCCACCGGTTGTCTGTGTGGCGCGAGCAAGCCTAGAACAGCACACTCTAAATCGCGGTTAAAGCTCCGATAAGCTCGGCAGTGCATGCATGTTGCAGACTCCCCGCCGAACTCGCTCTTATCAACAGGGTTCGAGGTCGTTCCATTGCAGCAGGCTCACCTCTGTTGCAGTTCAACGACCCGCGACGAAACTTTCCTCTCGGATTTGGCCCAATAAACGTGGTAGTCATGGCAGCCGGGGCCTCTGAACGATACGTTCCGTAATAACCAGAAGGCTAACGCACAGGTGTTGGTTTACGGTGTCTGGTAAGTAAACCAAGTAATGGCGCATTAGCACTCGGGCAATAAAAGGTAGGTACGGTTGCACCGTCCCCCACGTAATAAGATTTATCGAATCCCTCGTGAAGTCATGCATCAACGACGCGATTTACGGTCCTGATGATTGGCGAATCGTGCCACGATACCTTCACGTTTGCAGTGGACATTTTACGAAACGATTGAGAACGTTTCGGAGGTAGGTGTTACCTCTACCGGTTCTAAATTTGCATCCCCGGCGGTGTATTTAGCCACGTATGCAGCTACGTGGTTTCTTCGCGTGAACGACCCCGGGTCTTATACGAAATGTAAATATTTGCACGTGAGAGCAGCTGTCAGTGACTGGGGAGTATTCGCTTCTTCAGGTAATGGCCCCCGATACTTTGGAGTTCGCCTAGGTGTCTGCGATATGTTGCCCTGCCATCGGCAGACCTTCCCCTATTTTTCGGATGAATTTCGAGCTGTTAACTTGGAAGGGTGCCACACGCTCGAGTCAAGGTTTAACGAGTAGCACGTTTCTGGCATAGACAGCGGAGTCTTGGAATTAAAATGAGAAGAACTTGCATTAACGATTGCTTTTTGTGATTAAAAGTGTAACCGAAGAGTTCTCAACCCCCTTAAAAAATTGGCAGACCGTCCAAGACATGAATCTCAATAAATAAAAGGGGACAATTTCGGTGAGAAGCAGGCAACTCTATCACTCGCGGTCCACGAGTAAAAGTAGGCGAACCTCAGACAGGCCAGCAGCCCCAATAGGGTGAAACGTGATTTTTCTGCAGGGTGCCCCTTCTACGAGACGATCAGCACACGCAGAAGATGCATTTGGCGCGGTGTGCCGATCCGCCAGGAGACGGAGTAAGTTTTCTGGCGCTGGCTAGCGGAGCAGCTGTTTCCAGGCTGGAGCGGCATTCAGTCTCGTTGCGGCCGTCGACGAGGTCGTGTCGTAGCCTCTCGTTTTTGTGCTCGCGTTTTGCCTTCTCGCCACGTGCGTTCTTTGCTCTCTCCTCCTCTTTTTCGTTGTCTCCTCCACCGATACATCTTGAAACCGGCCGCCGGTCGAAACTCTCCTTCCGCCGGTGAACCACGCGACGTGCGCGTCGTCCGGAAACGGAGCGTAACCGAAGCAAGAGAATTCAGAGTTCGTAGAAACAGCAGTGAGTATTCAATTCATATCTCTCCCCCCCCCCCTTTTTTTCAAAGATGATCGCAATAGTATCTTCATTCGTGAAAGTCAAAGAACATTTCTAGATACTTAAGTGCCTCCGTTGACGATGAGTTTCAATACGGTGGCGCGTTTTATCCCACCGGTGAATTCGCGGTTCTTTCACCGGAGATTGCCGGTCCTTTGCGGATGAAACGAGTGATTTACGCGCGTACGGTGTACTTTTCGACTCGATCGACTGGTCACTTCGAGAAACCGCTAAAGAAGGGAGGAATTGCATGTGTCCACCGGCTGTTTTGCAATTTCGAACGAGTGTAAGACTGTTCGAATATTCCTCGAGACGCCAGTTTTATTTGGCACCGATTTGCCTGTGCAAGGATTCGATGTGTTCCTGAATATTTTTACGACAGGACGTCGGTCCCTTGCAGCGGACTTCTGCCGGACCAGCATGGGGTAGTTCCAGTCGTTCAGTTGGAAAATATACGCGAAAGCCTATAAAATTGTAAAAGATGTTCGAAATCATTTCTAAATGGATAATTTACTTATAATTCGGCTATGTCGCGGTAGTGACTTGATGGAAGTATAATGAAGTTACTAGACATTAATGGAGGTAATATTCGACGAATCAAAGTGATCCCGGTTAAAAGCCATTGGCCACCGTGGCTGTATCATGTGCACGCAAAAATTTGTCGACGATACTGACCGCTAGTTAGACGATACAACAGCACTCGCGTGTTACAACACAGTCATTCGATCGTATTGAATCAGCAATGTTAAATTATAGCTGGTCGAGGTAGTCCTAAGTAGTTTAAAAAATAGACATTCAATTGCTTGAATCCGAAGACGTTGGTAGAAAACATTTTAACACCTGCACATCTCTGGGTATTTCAGATTACCCCCGAAGCTTTTCCAAAGCTCAATCGCTGACCATTGCTTGCGACTTCAGGTATGAAGGTAATCTAAAATCGTGGAGTTTCGTTCCGCATTATTACCTGGAATAGTTTGCAAACTACCGATGCATTTCCCAGTTAAATGCTAGACGGTTGCTCTAACGCTGCGGCTCGTTGGGGGCGGAGTGATTTTTACCAATAGACTGCAACGCAATTCAGGTTGCAAAGTACAACGCAATCGGCTGAAGATTATTTGTGCTGTGACGCGTCGCCGGGAATGCGCGTGGGCGGCTACTTTTTAAGAACTTTTGTTTGCCACCTGCCATTTCAATTTACTTAATGCATTCCTGGATTTACCTTCGCTATTATCGCTCACGTTTCATTGCATCGTGTCAGAAGCTAACTAAACATTTTCACGTTTCTAAATTGAATTTACGTGCATTATCGTAAAACGAAACGTCGTTTACTCGCGGAACGACGATTCTTAGAGATTCACGTACGCGTACACGGATTCAACGCTTATCGGCGAAGAAGTTTCGCCGGTTTATTAACGACAGGCTTCGGGCGACTTTACACCCTCGTTTCAGATAGAACTGTCGCTACCTTTACTATGATAGTCGGCAGGCACCTGGCATTTATTGGATCCCACGGTAAAAGTTAATAGCCTCCGTATGTATTGGATGGGTTTAATAAGGGTTTTTATGTCACCGTCTGTGGGTACGCGTCGCACATCTCGGTTCTTCAGGTAATGCACTAATCGATCCAGGAAGGCCATGATTTGCTGAAAATGGGATACCTTGGCGTCTTCAATTGGAATTATTCATAAATCAAGACTTTTCCCCCTTTATTTTTCCGCGAAATAGACTCTCTCTCGAGCTTCTCTAAATTTCACCCTCACGGCACACTAAGTGGCTGTAAAATAGGCACTTGTACGTACGTGCAAACGCACTTAGCCACGCCAAAGCGCGCACTCGCGAGCCGCGACTTTTCATACGCTGCAAGTCGCAACGCTTTGCCTGTAAAAAAAAATTTGCCACATCGTGTATGCACCCCGGAACCAAACGCATCGGCGATCGGGAATAACGTTTTACCATTTTCTTTCTGGCAACTTGTCAATTGTTCCCGTCGAAGAGTCTGCGGCTCGTGGAACGCGGAATATCATCCAAAAATCCTTCCTCTACAAACGGAGAAACTTTTCATCGTAGTCTGCGCGGCGCCACTTCTTGTTTCTGCCAAGTGCCATTGATATTTCTAGCTAATCCACGAGGAAAGTGATCTTAAGAGAGGAGAACATGGGACGCGTTCCATGGCTTGTCTAAGTCCTATGCCGTTTTTGTCGTCAAACGAGCACCTTATTAATTCTATTACGTGGCCAGATTTTTTTTTAGCGGCATGATATTGCGCGATCGATATCGATAACTGAATGCTCCTGGCTCATTATTGAGTCGGTGCTTCTATTTATAGGCCAGGTATCTTGATCTTTGGCCAAGTCGTCGGGTAAATCGATCGTCAGGCTCGTGTTTGCTCATCTTCGGCCGCTGGCGCTATCACAGGCGGCGAGGATGCTTTATCATTATATTGTCCCGTATCATTATAATTTCGCTGGCTTCTATTATAATGCTATAAATTTGAGGTATTCGCGAATTCGTCGCGGACGAAGATTAAAACCTCAGAGCCGTCAGGCGTTCCTCTTAATCCGGTCGCCGCGCTTCAAATCGGAACTCGATATTTTATGCAGATTTGCGGCGGGCCAACGCAACGGCCGGTTAAAACCGTATTACGGCACGGTAGGTGTTAGATTCCATTTGACGGTTCCCATGGTCGTAACTCAGCTCTGGACCGCCCATGGTGACCCATTGTGGCTGCCGTCAGGCGAATATCCATCCGGCCACCCTTTCCTCGCGTTTCTTTCCGCCGCGGCGGTCGTTAGCACGACGCACCGCGTTTCGCGCAAATGGAATTATCAGCTTTGCAGCCGGTTGGTTATATCCGATTTCGTGGATCCACGGAGAACAAAACCGACGGTCTTTAGAATTGAATCCCACGTGGTCGGACGTCGACATTTAAACTCTCCCCTGTTCAGAGAGACACTGACAATTAATTGGTCGTGAATCGTAATGCTGGGCCATTAGCTGTGCCACGCCTAAGAAGAATGGCAAAATGATTGGAGAATATTGAAGCAAGACATCAACCGGTCGTCCGATGGGAGGTCTGAAGGATTTTAAATGGTCAGCTATTAGAATGTTCAGCGTCGGCCAGCCGACGAACCCATCGATCAGCATCGCGTCGAGTCTGGTAATTCACGGTTATCAAATCGGCAGGAACGCGTGTCGCCGGTTCGTAGCGATTAATCACCGCGAGGGTACGACGCGAGTAAGCGTAGCCGCGATTCATCTTCCTGGTTGCCGGCTATCCGCGCGCGCATTTCTCGCGGTTCTTCGACGATGAACAAGGTCGCGTTGCCGAGCTGTTTCTTGCTCCCTCGTAATTGCACCGGTAGTTTCAGCAGCTTCAGAAAGAAGCATGGTCGATCGTTGACACGCCGGAAAAGCAACGAAATTAAGGGGACATGGACGAAGCTTTTCGGTGGCGTCCTTTAGGCCTCGCGCCGTCGTGCATTTCGGATGCAAGATTCTTGAGTGCTCGAGCACTCGAGCGGCGTCGCCTCATTTTGGCACCCAGAACCGGCGACCGCACCCCTTTGGCTTTTTGTGCTCGCGACGAAGGCCTTCAAGTGGCCGCGCGACCATCTCGCCCGTCTAAATGGCTTTCACCGGTCCTGCCATGGGGGCTGCTTTTCGTCTGCGAACGCCAACAATTATGTCTCGTCTTAAAGCCTGCCCAGCATCGCGCATCTGCCCCGTTTTATTAAAAGGGAAGCTGCGAGACGTTCAGTTATCTGGTCCTCTGGATGGACCGCGTCATCTGCTCTTATTTTTTCTTTTAGAGAGATTTAACTTTGCCTTAGGATGGATTTCATTTTTCTCCAGGCTATTGCGAACCCCTTTTCCAAAGCAGGTCCGCTCTGATCGTTTTCGCACCTGCTCACCCGTTGCGAACTTGCATGAATCTCTTGCCCAGCTTTCGGAGAACGTTGATCGACAATCGAAGAACTCTGCTTTCGAGGAAGTATAATAAGAATAGGTACCTGAAATTGAGTTCCCTCGCACCGAAGTACTTCCAGGTAAACGAAACTTCCCGTGGAATGTGTCATCAAGGAATTGGACAGACTTCGCCGGTGAACAAAAGGTGGATTTTCCAAGGGGCTTGACGAACGTCGCGCCTATTCACCAACTGACACGACTGCTGTCGTTCAGGTAGCACACTTATGCGTGTATCGGGTCGTAAACGAAGGAAATATAGAATCAGGTAGTTCGATCGTGACTAAGAGAAACCTTGAAAAAGAATCGTATATCCATTAGCCAATAGTAATTAAATTGTAACGCGACGAATCATTAAATATAATAGTTACTCCCGCGAGTTTAAAGGATAATAAAGAAGCAGGATCCTGTTTCTGTCTCGGGCCTTTTTACCGCTAGGCATGAGAGTTATAGTCTATTGTCTGTTAACGCTGCTCATAATGAATACTTCTCCTAGCTCGACCATTTCTCTTTTTACCATGCACAGATCTCTCTGTTCGGTGTTGACATTTGTTTATTCGTCACGGTTGTTATACGCGGACAGTAATGGATACGCGGAGTTTGAACGGTACCCGTTGCACGCGGCATAATAATAGGACCGACGAACGGTCCGAGTCTCGCCTCGCTGTGACTAATTCGTACCTGGCATTGTAATTCATTTTTCGCTGGCCATTTCGTCCCGTTGTCGTTGCTATTTTACGCTTCGGGCCTCGCCATTCAACGCGTACGGCGAAAGAAAATTTTTATCAACCGGATAGTTGCATCTCAAGATGCTAATTAATAACATCCAACGTCGCATTCTGCATTGTGAATGACCGCAATTTTTATGATCCAGCCGCGTGCAGTGGTTCGTTTGCCTCCTTATCGAAGCCAAAAAATTGGAACTCCATTTTTGAGGATCGATGTTTAATTAAACGTGGACAGTAGTCCACGGTTAAATAATGATCTCACCAGAGGAAGTACGATCCGTTTCAGCAAGCTTTCTCTTCCTCTTCCTACAGATTCCGGTAATTTCTTTCCATCTTCTTTTTTCCACTGGCAGCGAGCGGAATTGAGACGAATCGTAGTCAGGTGTAAATGAGAAAGCAGAGCACGTGTAGAGTTCGCGTGGGTAGAGTTCATTTCGGAGAGATTTATAAGTTAATCGAGCGTAATGGGGCTGGAACAGCGCCCTAAAGTGCATCTGTCGAACGGCGGGCTCGCATATTTCTTCTTCGTGCAAGGGCCAGCCCTTCCGAGGCTAGGCACAGATACATTAGATATACAGAAATGTGACTCACGACCCTTTGTATCCTGTACATACCCTCCGGTTGGATCAAGATCGCTTTACGGTTGCGCATCGATGATATCTTCAGTGATATCTCTTTTCGCCCCCGTTTCTCCCGGTCAGGGCAATCTTCCCTTAATACGCTTTCCCATAGAAGGGCAGTTAAAAATTGTTCAACGAAAGCGTTTCCTGAAACCCGCTGACGATCAAATTAATCTTAAACTTATCAACGCCACGCATCGATAAGCCTTTGTGGATGAGGCACGATTATCATTCTTCCGCGCCTGCAACTTATCTAAACGCTCTTGACGAGCAAACAATTTAACGTCCAGTGACAAGACTCTTTTGAGCGTCGCACGCTCGGCCGGTTGATCGGTATGCGCGGCGCTAAAATGGTTACCACCGAGAATCGCATAATTTCAGAAGCAATTGCGAGCACCGTATCGGTTCGCCAGGTGGGTGGCGGCTCATCTGATTACTTAGCATAGAACGCGCTCCGCCGCAGGAGCCCGAAATCGAAATCGTTCCGTGAATCCGTTCCGCGACTCGGTCCATGCACTTCTCATCGCGCGAATCGAGATTACGCAATCCGATCCTGCTTGTCTCATAACCGTGGCTGCGATTATGCAAAACGACTCTTTCCAACTGGCGAACGTATCGTGTTCTGCAGTAAACAGGCGGTGGCCTGGCCGGCTCGTGGAACGCGTCGACGGGGAAACGAAGAAATGATTGCGAAGGTATCGAAGACGCGGAAAACGCCAAGGTATGCAACGCGTATACAAGCTTTACGATCGATGGCGGTCCCGGTGCTTCGTCGCTGCTGCTTTTTCACGGAAGTGCATTAACCGGCTGATAAATATACGCTTAACTCGTTTAAGTTTGCGCTGAATGTTAATACCGCGGAGAGCGTAACGATAGCACGGGGGAACATCGTCGCTGGGCAATCGTCCAATTCTCGTGCCACACGGCGACCGTGAAGCTTAAAAGTGTTAAGGCTAATGGTCGTGTACACTATAAACGTTTCAGCGATGCCTAGGCGTTTCGGTCATTAACTTCTGCTCGGGCAGAGAGAACATCGATGCTTTGGGGATGTTCCTCGTTGTCATCGGCAGACAAATTGACCATCCAACGCTGTTTAATTTCGAGTTGGACAAACGATCGCGGTATCTATGCTTCTTGAAGACTCCCTTCGTTCGATTCGTTCGCCTTGTTTCATAAATTTTCCGGTCCACTCTATCGTGAACAAATCACGCGAGTTCGTTATTCATGGGATCGGACACGCAACGAGTCCGTGACAAGAGTGATCCGCAGCTGAGATCGACCCAAATCGAGGCAACTTAATCAAGCCGCGTGGATATTCATCGAAGCATGCAGCCGAGAACCTCGATCGGCGCACGCTGACGTTTTAATTTTGCTCCGGCTTCCGTGTGAAACCAACAGTCCCTCCGTTTAATACGCAACTATGGGGAAGCTTGTTTGTTCTCTACCACGTGTTAGAGTAATTAGAAGCATATTTATTTATTTTTTAATTATAGAGTTACCAAAAGAATCCACTAATCGGAAACACGAGACATTTTCTTAAGAACACCACGGAGAATTATTCGTC
The DNA here is from genome assembly GCA_023838395.1 of Holcopasites calliopsidis. Lineage (NCBI taxonomy): Eukaryota > Metazoa > Arthropoda > Insecta > Hymenoptera > Apidae > Holcopasites > Holcopasites calliopsidis. Next base: position 2,860,607 of record JALHAQ010000011.1, read on the forward strand.
GCTGATGTTAGTGGATCCCGAAAATAGTGCAGACCGTGTGCTGCTGTCGGGAGGAGTATAAATATCACCCAGATTTCCCGGAGAATCTGGAAACCCTCGTGGCACCGAACGGTCAGTCTGTATACTTATTGGCCGGAGTCGCGGAAGCGTCGCGATAAGCTAATTTCGCGCAAGTCTATCGTGTTCTGCGACGTGTGCCGTGGTAGATTAAATGTATGTAGTATGTTGCCGCCTTGGTATCTGTATACCTAGCGATACGACGGATAAATAGCGCCGATAAGGGGAACGTATGCGCGCGATAAGTCCAATAGTAAACGCTGATTAGCCGGAGAATGGGCTGGTATGCAAACACGCGTAATTAGCAATCATTGTGCGGAATTAAAGCGACTGCAATGAAGATGGAGAGCCCGATCAGTGAGAGAAGTCGTGGAGATTAAAGATCAATCATTTCATTCGGTGGTGATTCGCTTACGCGGATTCTTCATGAGAATTGGGCATCGTTGATCCCCATGTAGGGCGACAAATTTCAAAACTGTCGAATATGTAACGGGAGACTGGGCTGCCTGTATAATTTTACAGGGACACGCGATACGTTCGCCTAAGCTCGACCAGCTCGACAAGCTGCCACTGAGAAGTATCGCTTTTCGCTGAAGAAAAAACGTGGCCCTTCGATTCATTTTCGGGGCAAGCGTTCTCAAGCCCGGGCAACTTTCATCCTAATTACAATTTCTAGCACAAAAGCTAAATTCTCCTAAATTTTTAACATGCAAATTCATTTCCCATCCAACACACTTACCATCCCCTAACAGAATCATTCGTTCCCTGCCTAACCATACCGCAAATGAAACGGCCGAATCATCCTCGACAAACATTGGAATTATGCACAGGCTGTTTGCCAGGAATTAACATAATTACGTCCAACAAAGGAGGATCCGTCGTCCTTTAAAAGCTCGTAACCCCTTGTCCGTTTTTCTTCCACCATCCTCGAGGTAATTTCCCCCTCGCTGTTGGCATTGTGCCCCGGTCGAACTGGCCAGGGAAAATCGTGGAGAGGCGATGTTCAGTGTCCGGGTAGGAAGTCGGGAATATTGTTCGGCCATATGTTACCAAAAGCTGGTCAGCTGTTCGCGACGCTGACCAAAACGTCCCTGTCCACCGTGAGTGTATCGATTGTCCATTTATCAATCGTACGTATCGGTTCACCATCCCGGGCTCAAAGGGGAGGCCTCCCTCTGAAGTAACTTCATTTCAATCGCACACGCATTCCGCGTCCGCGAAACGAGAAGAAAAAGTCGCAGTCTAAAGGTGGGAATCAATCATGCAGTCACGCGTGAAACGAAAAAGAAAAACGCGTTCAGAGAGCAAAGATCGAGTCGGAAACAGCGTCGGGGCCGCAAATCTCGTGCTTAGATGTATCTTCAATGGCTCATTTGAAAATTACACGCCATTCTCACGTCAAGCAGGCTACTTGGACGTGCCCGAAGACGTTGCGTGACCTCGCCTGCCCCGCCGTCGCTTACACCAGTTTGCATCAGTCCACATCAGTTTACCTGACTCACCGTTACGTTGCGAGCGGGCTGCCAGCGTCGATCACCGCGTCTCCCTTTATCTTTCCCTGCCCTTTTTTTTTGACGTCGTGAATCAGCGTACCTTTTGCGCGACCCGAGCTTTTTCCCTCCGCGAACTTTAATGCAGCGCGCAAGAATCGTGCCTGGCAACCTTGAGGGGTAGACAAATTGATGGCCACGTACGTCAAGGTGGCCGTACGCGTATCGTAAATCGTGGCGAACAAACAGGCGGAATGGATATTCCTCGGCGGAAGCTCGCGATCGATAGATTCCTCGCGCGGCGGAAATGTCTCGTCGCCGGTGAACGACAGGTACTCGGCGGAAAATATTCCTTCGCAGGGCAAAAGGGGTTGGTCGTGTATCGGTGACGCGACAGCGCCAGCGACGCAAACCGCGGTTGACGAGGGACCCGGACTGCGTTTGAAGGAAGCGGGGCAAAATGCGGTGGAACCGGGAGAAATGTCGATAATCGCGCAGACGGGTGATTCTGAGTATTTTTGTTTCCGGACAATTGTGACGAAACGTCTTATTCTCTGGGTCTTATAATAAAACTGTAGGGAATCCGAAGATTCTCGTTTGGCGCAATGCGAAACGATTGCTAGACGGTCTGGAGACGGCGACGTCTCATTTTTCGCGTCGTCACTGGCGATCCGGATCGGTCTGATAAAAATCCGGTGGCTTTTCTCCGCGGCCAACGATCCGGAAAAATCGTTTCTTGAACCAGTTAATCCTGTCGAGCGCGGCGTGTACATACAAGGGGGGAGGGGTGAAATAGCCGGTAAAGAGCAACGAAATCGTTTTCATCTGGCCGATCGATCATCCCCGGAGCCCAGCAGGGTACTCCGTGCCTGCTGGGCCCGTGCATAATGCATGCGACTAATTACCGGTCGTTTCATTGGCTTTAATTTCACTCCGGATTCCGCGCGCTGTCTTGTTTCTTAGTTGCTCGTCAGCTGACGCTGCCACCCACGCGAACGAACAGCGATTTATTCGTCGTCTTTAATCGAACATATCTCGATGCAAATCGCGGAATGGCACGCTCTTAAAGTTCATGTCAGGGCGGGTCCATAGGAACGAACAGTGTTCGTTTCACGTTGGCAAAATGTATTCTGTGAATACATTTGCTTACCCCGGTCAGTAAGGTAAAGATCACGAGCGAAACCGATCGGTCATTTAAATACAATCCGGAGGAGGAACGCATCTTCAACGAGCCCCGGTAATTGACGATTTTCCAGAAGGACTTGCATTTTTCATGTGCACTAGCTCGTTACACGAATCTCGAGGGGAGACTTCTTAAACGATAAACGAAGGCGGGTGCTTTCGAAGAAAGGTTGAGGATTCGTACGGAAGTGGGACGAGGTCGTAAGGGGTCGTTAAAATAAAAAGGTGGAAAACTGAAGGACGAATTACGTTCGCATTAAACTATGACCTCTGTAAAATGAATTCAGGGAACTTCATTCCTTCCCCAGCAGGGCGAAAAAACAGGATCGATCACCAACGGTCCGCGGGGGGGAAATGGAATCAATATCCGTCGATCGTAAACGAATCCATAAAAATGAATTCCTCTGGCAAGAGGTTTCGCCAGCGTCGATAATTCGCTCGTCCCTCCGTTATGGCCCATAAAAGGCTCCGTTTGATTTACGCTCTGACGCGCGTGAACGACTGTATCTCTCGCGAGTTTCGCGTTTCGGTGGTGTTGGTGTTGCCTGACGGAAAACAAGCGGCGGAGATCGAGGTGGCAATTAGTCGCGAAGCAACGGGACCGTACGATCGGGAAGGGTTGCAGGAGGGACGCGTGGGTGCGAGATGAAGGGCGCGATAATCCGCGCGCAAGGTAAATCCGCGCGGTGGGAACAATGGAACGGTGGCAAGCTGTCCGTAGTCCGTGCGAAGTACATTAAATCGCACTTAACTTTCCTTGCCGGCGCTTATCGGACGTTATTACTCTTTCGACGCGCGTTTTATTGTCCGGCCAAGATAGTTCTAATTGGCTTATTCCGTTCTCCGGCGCTAGAAACGGTAGAACGGGAAACGAAACTATTGCACTGATTTGTTGCCACGCGGTTCTTGAGTAACTGTACTCGGAGCCGGCTTTATAATGCGATGGAAAATAGTGTGAAAGTGCGGTGAAAAGAAAAAAGGGTGGGAGCATCGTTTAAAGCAGCTCGTTTGAAATTGCATTACTTCAACGAAGGCGAGAAGCATCGAGATACCAATTTAGTCGTTGCACCGCGAGAAGTTTGCAATTCGTTCGGCCGGTGCACTTAAAAGTCGGGCCACCACAGGCGTTCCAAAGGTGAAAAGCTTTTCAGCAGATAGCTGTTCGAATCGTTATAGAGGGGAATCAGGTTTCCAGTTGCGGTATAGGCTCGTCGTTCATTTTCGAGTCGACTAATGAGATTGGATGCAGCGTGCATTCCTCGAGTGATTCCTGGCCACGGAGATATCTCGTTCTCTTTAAGCTCATCCGACTGGCGCTTCGTGATTATGAATCTTGAATCGGCTCACCGTTCCTGGATGTAATCTCGTTATTTTGCTAATTTTTCTAGCTTCGATTGGAAACTGTAAGCCTGGTGCGAATTGTGTTCACCGTAGCCTGAAGACTAAGAAAATATAGTTACAGACATTTTGGTAGATGATTTAGATTACACCTTTCTCATGCCCCTCGCACTCGATCAACCTGCGAGACAAATGAATACTGCACACCGGTGTGCATAACATAGCCTACGAGTTACTGAATTATCCCGCGTAATTGATTCCGACGCGTTCAATTTCACGTGTTGCCGCATGCTCGACGAGAAACCGGTCTTAATTGACACGCGGCTTCCGTAGTCGGCTAATTGAAAATGCTAACCGTCCATCGACGTGGTTCCTCCTGGCCATAAACGTGTTATCGAACCGCGGCTGCCAGATGATAAAACTAGTCCGGGGGATGCTGCGTCCGAAGTCTTTGGTTGCAATTCTTCAAAGAATACCCCAACGAAGAGCAGTGCCGTTAACGAGATCGCTTGGATCTATCGTTTCCTAAATCGTAGGCAATCAGCCCTGTCCTGTGTCCGGAGGTGCCAGTAGTGGTTGTCCAGGATCCATTCATCCGCTCTCTGTCTCGGTATGTTCGCGGTGAACACCATTAAGGCACTCTCTCCGTCTCTGATCTATTCTACTCGTCCAGCGAGTCGTCCCTTGCAATAGGCGAGAGAACGTTGCCTGCAGCGGAGGAGAGGTGTGCCTCGATACGTCTTCATACACCCGGGTCGATGGTGTGCGATGGCTCGCTTATGTCAAACGATCGTCTCCCTGCTCGGCTTCCGTAAATGCGTTCTACCGAACACGCAGCCTATACAAACGTGCTGCAGGTAGTACCCGAGATAACAGACAAGCCCGCGGAATGCAGGTCCGTCGAACTCGTGTTATACATAGGTAGCCGTTCTATCTCCACGGCTGACCAGTTCGGTGCACTGTAAGTAGCTTACTCTTGCCCGTTTAAGTGACTTAAGGCCGAGTCGTTGCACGCGCGCAAGTCGACTATCCACATTACTTATTTATACTTTGGAACGCAGACTAGACGAGCCTCGGGGAGCGCAGCATGCGTATTGAACGAAAGAAGAGAAAAGGATATTGCAGATAAAGAAAGCGATTAACGATAAGATTGTGACGACACTTTTAGCTTGGCATCCGAACGCAGAAATGTATTGACGGACATGACTATACTTTCAACTGTGTCAGTGGGGCTGCAGTGTCGGTTTTTATGTACACGAGACGTACGATGTTCCCCTGAAACGGGTTCTTTCGAGAGTGCTACTGCGAGCATAAAACTTTAACAGCTGCGAGAGATCTGGGTAATCAAGGTAAGAACTCGTGTCTCTAAGATCTGGCGCTCTATCCCATATTTCATGCTCGAATATTCCAACAATTTGAGCTCCAAACCTCAGACTCGACGACGAAAGGAAACAGAAGACGGACAGAGCGAGGATCGGGGTGATTTAGTGGCTGGTGCAATTAAAACGGCTCGATCCGCAGTCGCTTTCGTTAACACAGATACGGGCCGTTTGGCACGTTGCAGCGCGCTATTGTGACGAATCCATCGAGCGACGAAAAGAAGTTCAAGCGCAAACAGCGCGACTAACTGGATCCGGGTCACGGTTAAAGTTGCTCGCGGCCACGTAATTCGCGAGCGGAGTGAATCCACGACGAAACAACAGTCTGGAGTGGCGAGAAAACATTGGAAGTTCGCCCGGAGACCGTGACGCGTCAGACAAATTGCCTCTGGTGGCCCTTTATCTGTCTCGCGACATTGTTTTGAGAATAGAAAACTTTCGGATTCCTCGAGCTTGTTGAAAATGTGTGTTTGAAACATAAAACAGCAAGAAGAATTCTTCAAGAGATCTTCTTAAAGCTAAGAAGCCTCCTATAGCCTAAAGAGGAGGTCCTAAGCTGGGTTTACTTCTATAGCAAGCTTAGGATCTCCTTTTCAAACTTAGATTCTGGACCACCTAGCAAGGAACCTGAAGATGTATCTTAGGTGAAATAAATATGAAGGATACAGGCAATAGATTTTGAGTCAGGAAGAAATGCATGGTCGAACGTATGATTCCGAGGCACCGCAAAGTAATAATCGACACCTTGATTTCCCGACTTGCCTAGGAGAAACAATTTCCTCTTTCAACGAAGAATATTATTGAACGATATTTCCTTCCACAGCTTCTTTAGAAATCGAACGCTTATACCAGAAAATCCCTGGAACAGGCATTCGACGTGTACTTATTCGCATTTTATGGTTCCCACCGTCTCAGCCCGTCGACGCGACGTCAAAACCACTGGGCGATCTGGGAACGCGTGCACCTGTTACGAAAACGCTTTCTTCCAGGCTTTTACTATTCTTTCCGAGCGCCCACCTTTGCTCCACGAAAACTCCGTTTGCACGGCTGAATTCTTAAGTCGACGAAACCGACGTCTATTCAAAGGACACGCGGATGATACCGTAGTCGAAGAATGGCAACGAGAAATAAGCGTATTCTTCCCCCGACAAAGTATGAGAAGTCCTCGACGCCCATCGAGACGCAGCGATCTTGAAATTTAGGCCTTGGATTCGATCAAACGAGAATGAAGACCGTGGTCCATTAATATTGATGAGATTTAGCTTTATTGAGGAAGCCAATTCGTCCCCGACGGTGCGCGTTAATAACGGTTGTCCGAAACATGGATAGACGAAGACTGTCTGCTAGCTTCTCGATCAAAGAAACCTTCGACCTGCTGCTGATTATGCATAAGATATTTTCGGCCGTTTGCGTAATTTAGGAGTGTGGCCAGCTTGTGCGACTTCATTCATGGTTCGATAAAGTTATCGAGAATTGTCACTCCCTGTTACGGAAACGTAAGATGAACGAGGCTGTCGATGACTTTACGATCGATCGCAAAAAAAAAAAAAATAGGGTGTTCGAATGACGACAGGAAACGAACGTGCCAGAACACGGATCGCAATTAGTCAGTGGACATCCAGAGAAAAAACTCCGCGCAGAAAAGATCTCTGTGGCGTGTAATTTCAGCTCAATGAATTTAATTGGCCGGCCCCGAGAACTGGAAACCGGCTAAACGTTATGATTGACCGTGCAACCTGTTATTACGTCCGTTTATTTTTCACTGTTGGCCATTTTCTCATTGGAAAACCGCGAACCGTGTATTTATCCGACTCCCCTCGTTTAGAAATAAATCATTGGACACTATTAGACGGTTGGAAATGTTCGCCACTTATGAATTTCGCGGAATTCGACATGAATTATCGGCCACGAGATACGTGAACGTTCGTGACAGCTTGTGGATTCATGAAATCAGAAGCAATTTACCGCGGAAGGTGTCTGACATCGATCGACTTGGCCTTTGCTATTAATCCGCCTCGTTCTTCGGTTCAAGGGTGAAGCTGTTGCAACAGGCAGCAAAGAGCACGCAGCGGCTCGGGTGCTGGTCCATCGATTGTGCAACGCGATTGCATCCGTTGGTGCACGAGTTTTTCTTTTCGGTCGGTCGAAAGAACGAATGCGTTCACGGTTGCGAAATCGCTCGGCTTTGGTAGACCATTTCCTTCTGTCGTCCGCGGAAAGAAACGGGACACGCGAGACGAATGCAACCAGGAATGACCAGAGTCTGGATTTTTCCCTGACGTACAAATTATTGTTAAATTATTCCACATCGCCTCTATGGGGAAACTCACTAGCCTTCGATACACCCCAGCCGAGGGTGAAACCCTTTTTCCACGTTGCAACACGTAGTTACGGGGTGCGCGGTGAACGCGAAAGGGATTACGAGCATTTATGGTAGGCAAAGGTGTAGCAATTAAACTGAGTGGATTGACTGTTTGAAAAACGTTAATAAAAACGATATGTTAATTAGCGGAGCAAACGAGGCGGAGGAGAACGGTGCCTTCTGCGAAAATGATGATCCTGCACGAGTCACGTGCACCGCCTTATCGCAGCAATACTCCAGACGCATTAATCGGACGCAATGTAAAAAGCTGCCCTGTCCAGAATATGCATCGATGCACTGGGCAACGAAAAATTGTAGAAGTTTACGATGTTATTACTGGGCGCGTGCTGCCTTCGCCATGGAATTTACATCCTTCGGCTTATGGTCGCAGAAATGGAATCTCGGTTGATAGTGAAGTGCGACTGCGTAGGTCTCGTGCCGCGATAAATGAAATTCACCATCGAACCGCGTTAGCAAGTGTACAGAAATAATTTACGTCCGGATGTTTGATCCAGGTAGAATTAAAGTGCCGTCCTATCTTATCCATATTAAGATGAAAAATTCACAGTTCCCGGAATGTGGGCGATGGTCGCCGTGTTAGAAGTTAAAGCGCAGGAACTCGAACGCGTGGGTTGATAAAGCAGCCGCCAAGCAGTCTAGCTCATTTTCCCCGGCTGCTTTCGTTCCATGTCTTGCCCGGGATTGTTTTCTTCTCCTTTCACCCTTTTCGACTCGTCTGCCTCGGCTCGGTAGCCGTCTGTCAACTTTGTCTTTCGCTGTTCCACCCCCGGTGCGTTTCACCCTCCGCGGGAGAAACGTGCACGCGTGCGGGTAAACAGCCACGCCGACTGCCACCCCTTTCTCCTCGTTAATTACGTGTCGCTAATTGTGCGTTATCCACTGCATCGAACCGCGACCTTTTCACGGTCTTGCCGTCTCTTGCCCCTTCGCACCCTCTGCAACTCGACCGAGTGCGATCTCGAATTGTTCCCTCGACACCGGGTAATTGAAGAGAGTGACGGTGAGATGACTTCTTTAGAAAGTTCTCACGTGTGTGCGACGTGTCGTTAAGGGAATTGTATAAGAGGAAAAGAAGAATTGTTTCTGATATCACTGGACATAGACGAAATGTCTGCTGGTGAAGTTGTATACGTAAGATGTTGAATGGAGGGACGAGCACTCCCGGAAATTACAGTTGGAAATAAAGTTGACGAACCCGCTCCGCCGCTCGTTTTGTTCCCCGAAAAATTTTTTGATTTATCTCGCCACGACGTTTAGCTCAGAGAAAGCCGCTGGTCTTTATCTCTCCCCCGCACGACTCTGCACAGCTTTCATTCAAACCTCGCTCGTCCGTCGTGCTTCCGCGGAGAGTGCACGCACGCGGGCCGCGATACGATCTCGATTTCGTCGCGCTCGAGAAGCTGTGCCCCCCCCCTCTGGAGATCTTTCCCGTGAAATCTCTGCCCTCTCGTCCCGAGAACAATAACTGGCCGCACGAAGTAGCGTCGCGTGAGTTCTGCCTCTGTCGTTTCTCATTTTCACGCTCCCCGAACGTTCTTTGGGTGCTTCCACCCTTGGTTCACCCTCCATTTATTTTTCCCATTTTTCGACATCGCGATACTTTTTTCCAGGGGCATAAATTACACGTCTCGAGTCTTGGATTTCACAGTACGAAATTTCATCGACAGATTCAAGGAAAGAAATGATCATCATTGTGTAATTCTATTTAAAGTAAAATTGCCTTCCTTCGATAAAATATTTTGTTCGTTACTGAAAAATTGGAATATTTTAATGAATACACGGTTAAATCTATTTTAATGAGTACTTGCACAGATGGCTATAACAATAAATTACATGGAATACGGCGGAAGGTCTAAGAGCAGCCAGCCAAATGGCGAATAATTAATATGCCGCTCGACGTCGTGAATTAAATCGCGCGACAGCGCAATAAACGATTACGGAGTGCGTGCGTGAACGCAGAGGCGCGTCTAAGTACAGAGTCCGCGAAGGATTAAAACGAGCACGCCTATTACGTTAATTGTTTTAACATTCTTACCATTGAATCATCGCGACGGCTAAATCGTTGCGCGAGAGGACTCTTCCGTGGCACTGTTTGGACAGTTTAGCTAATTAGTCGAGGAATCCGTGCGATTTCCAAGCGGATGCAGGAAACGGCCATCACCGGGGCCTCGAGCGTGGCACGCATAGGTCTGCGAAGTGGGACAGGAAGTTTCGCTGCTGCTCGAATTCGACGAACTCGATACTGCTATCGCTGCTACAAGTGTTGCTTCGATAAATAGGATTTGAGACGCTTATTGTATTTTTATTATACTATATTCTTCTCAATCTTTGATCAAATTCAACAAAAGCAGGCAAAATATTTCCCACCTAAGGAAGACAGCAAGTCTTTCCGCTTGTCACGAAGCTGCGTTCGAACCCGGTTGGCGCGCATATGGCAGCCAGATCTACGGAAGTTGCACGGTGTCTGAGAAACGTTTGGCATACATTTGAATAGCTTTTCGAACCACGGGATGAGCAAGCTGGAGAACCTCGTAAACCATTAGCTAGAACTTGGGGATTCCTGATGCGATACAAGAATATATGTTGCTTTAATTTTTAGAAAACGAAGGCGACTCTAGCATCTCCTGTACGCGCCCTCGCCAAAAATAAAGATTCTTCACGACCCTAGGGGCTATTCTAAAAGTAGATAACATGTTCTACCATTTCGATTTCTCGGTTGCATTCAAGACGAGAAGCTTGTCAGCTGCGAAATTACCTTCGACGCGATAGACGCTCCAAAGCAATTTCTGTTCAGCCGATCGGCGACCTGGTCATCGTCGGTCTCGCGTGCTAAACGATTGCACCGTGCTGAGCACAGTTTCGGGACGAACAGATGCACCGGAGAGTCTGGTCCAGCGGGTCGACGGTCGTGTGTTGCGTAAAGTCGAAACACGCGGGTGCACACCCGCCGCCGCATTATTCGATTGAGCTGAATTCAGATCGCGTTCGTTCCTACTGTTCTCTCTCTCTCTCTCTCTCTCTCTCTCTCTCTCTCTCTCTCTCTCTCTCTCCAGGAAGTGACGTCAGAGTATTGCATACCGGGGTGCGGTGGCTGATCAAGATTTACGCTCCGCCCCAATGCGGAGTCGTTGTCGCGCGTTTCGCGAATTGGAAAAAAAAATGGGGATTTCTGCGATGCAAATTCGCGGACGGAGAAGAAGAAAGTGTAACGAAGATCGTTTGAGCATATCAAGCAATTGGAGGATGCACTTTTAGAAGAGTGATTCATCTTTGCGAATGCGATTTATATCAATGGTAAAAATCGTGATTCGCGTAATGCTAACGAGCAACGTCGTCCAAAGTCGATCGGATGTCGAGTCTCTGGAACGAATCGCATCATCATTGATATCCGCTGGCAGAAATTATTGACGAGCCTTGATTACCACTTTCCCATCGTTGGCGCGTACGTGCGATGGTCGCGTCGCTGGAGAATCCCAATCGTCCGGTCTGATGATAGGCTGGAAGGCGAGACGTGGATTTAGACCATTTGCGGTTTGCAATTGGCCGCGGCTCGTCGAGCAAATAACAAGTCGGCGAACACTCGCGATTATCGCGAGTACGAAGCGCATGTCTAATGGGGACCGCTCCTTTCGATGCGTTTGCTCTTCCATTTCCTCGCTTATCATTCACGTTTTAACGTATGAAATGAAATCCTTTAATCTTATACATTAGTCGACGATAATTCTATTTATCTCGTTAAGAGGGATTCTCTTACGACGAATTCAACTACAGGCTGTTTATCTATTTTCTGCTCTAATGAATTCCTTGGTACACGCTCCTTGAAGCTTCAGCTTTCCGACCAGTCGATACTATGTTCCAATTTCTGCTCTCTTCGACCAGCACCCTGCGGTGCACTCCATACATTCTTCAAGTCACATTTCAGCGATCAGCATGCAAGACGCAGCGAGGTGCATCGAGAATCGTGATTTTCGCTCGCGCCGATCGTTATCGCGATCAACGGGCACGATCGTTTAGCCGATCGTAAATTTCATAGCGCTTCCCACGCGCGAACCGCCTCGAATGAATATTCAGCCGGTCCTCGGACGAGTGCCGCGACCTACAGAGATCGACCTACACTCCGCGATGCGATGCGGAGGGACGTGTCGCGTTGCAGGTTTACGCGCGAGCCACGAATGCGTAACATCCGTTTTACCTGCGACCTACTGCACCGCACGTGTATGTATAGCGTACGTACATCTGTCGATGGCCTCTACTCGTCCACCCACGCCGACGATAACACACCTTTCATCGCGCTCGTGCGAATTGCGCACGTTGGCGAGGGAAACGATCCGCTCGAGACAAGGAAGATCGAAGGCGTGAGCCGTTCACCGCGGAGAAGAAGCGTTGGGGAACGCGAAACGAATGTTAATGAGCCACCGTGCGGCGTGCTCGGCTCGTCAGAATCGAAGAACCACTCGAACGCGCGTTATTTATGAGCCTGATCGAACCTGGAGTAGATTCGCGGTAGGTGACGAAGCGTTGAGATCGTTTAGCCGCTAATTGATCGATAGCGCCGTTTCTTAGAGTTCAAGGAGGTGAAACGAGGTTGCACGCAGCTTCCTTGGAAATCTGTATCTCCTTCCTGCTCGCGGGGGCACGGCGTTGTAACGCGACGATATGCATGTACCGCGATGCGGTTACTCAATTGCTGCTGCGCTTGCGAAACGAACCGAGGGATTATTGTTTTACTATTCTTAGCCGCGGTGTTGGGTCTGACGGCTTGAACTCTGCGAGACAACCGGGAATATTGGGAGTTCAATGCACTGATATCCTGCGCTTTGCTATTGGAACAATTGAAGTGTTTTTGTGGAATTGTTTAGTGCTGATGGGAAGTGTGTATATGTTAGATCGTACTGCAATTTGGGATACGGTGGATCGACAGGAAGGTGTTTGAAATTTCCTGGATCCTTTATTCGGTTATTATTTTTAACTTGCAGAATTTAATTCCCACTAACTTGTATACTCTCTCTTGGCTGTACGCGAATTTTATAAATCATTCTTATGATGTATCGCCGAGTGAGATTCCTGGTGGGTTAACTCGAAGGCGATATCCTTGGCAGAGCGCGGTGAAATGATCATTCGCGAAAGTGTTACCTCGCGCGAGAGCAACGAGCCAGATGGGATCGTTTCTTATTCGAGTCGCGCGGCGGTAACCGCGGGAACAGTGCGGTACGTATCGAGAAATTTAATAAAACGGAGCATTTTCCCGGAAATAGGTCGGGAAGGGAAAGATCGCGACACGAATACCAGCCTCCTTGCGAACACAAGTCTTTCAGGAACGTTTCCACGGTTCCATGGGAACCCGTTTGGACCGCATCATAAATTTCCTTCGCAGTTCAGTTATTCGCATCTATATTCCACTTCCCGCCTTAAAACATCGCCGTTCCATTCTTCCATGCTGCCCGATCGAAGTGGTGGTCACTTTTAAAGCGATCCTAAAATGCTTCCCTCCGCTTGCCCTATGTGGTTTATGCTCGAAAAACGGATAAAGGGCAGACGAGATTCGTGGTCAGAATTCCAAGCTGTGTCTGCAGAGTATCGAGAAAAAGACGACACTTTTATTGCAGAATTATTGAAATTTGTTAGGAACCAACCGTCACGGTATCTGGATAATTTTTTCTTTTCAAAAGATTCAAAGCTACTCTCACAGTCTATGCATCCGAACAAGCAAGTGCACGTGTAAATTCAAGAATTGCCACACGATCGGCAGCAAGAAACAGGGTTGATTTAAAGTTGCACCGTAATCTAGTCAACGAGGCAGGAATGATTCTGGCGCTAGGAACAATTTACGAGGCAGTCGATCGTTCGCGAGATGTCTGCCGGGAGGAATGCACACCGCGGTGGTTGCCATAAAACCCCAGCTATCCGATTATGGTTGCACCGTTCCCGCTGCCCGTGCCCCGGTTAGGTATCGACCATTCTTTTTTCGTATTTCATCTTTCGCGTCCCGACCGTGGTAAGACCTGCTCCGACTCTACTGTTCATCGTCCACTGATTAGCTACGACAATCACGTCCGGCTCCGGTATTTGATAAAGTTACGAGCTCCAGTGTAGCTGGACTCGATCGGTGGTTGGCGTTATTCGTTAATTGTTTCGCACGGTACACGATCGAGCTACCGGAGTTATTGGCAGTAATTAGCGGTCGTGTTTCCTGCTACGCCTAGCATTAAGTTGTGACGCAATGGGTTTCAGTCGCGCAAGAATTTCTGCCCTGGGCGAAGTGGCTCTGTCGATCGTGCAATCTGTTGCGTGCCATGGCTGCAGATGAAATTCATTCCCCCTTTCACGGGAGAAAGACTCTCGGATGGTAGAGCCGATAGAATGAATGATCCTAAGATTCGTGGTTTGTTGCCGTTACAGAGAACCATGATATGACACCCGACTGAGAGGAAGAGAGCGTGCAACCGACGACCAACAACCACCATGAGGATGTTACTGCAGTTTTTGCTGCTGCTATGGCTAGGTGTCAATGCCAGACGAACAGATGCGGACAGCCCTGCGGACGACGTTCACGGTGGCCAACGTCGCGGTTCCCTTCACAAGTCTAATTACAACAACCGGGACAACAATTACAATTCGCAGTCCAACTCCCCCTATCTGCCGTATCAGCAGGCCAGGGAGAGGAAACCGAATATAGTCCTGATTCTGACGGATGATCAGGATGTCGAGCTCGGTTAGTTACTCGGATTCAAATGTTTAACGTTTCATGATCAAACTCGATTTCGAGCAAACGACGTTGACAAGATCGACAAGAGAACCGTGAACGGTTTCTTCGAAAAGGCAATCCTCTGCCCTTCGAAACGAGGACCATCCCCGTCTATCCTTCAATCCCAACCCGAAGCCTCTTTTTTGAAAGTAGTTGCTGATCGTGTGTTGCGGTTGGTCCAATCCCTCAGGTTCGCTGAACTTCATGCCGCGGACCCTAAGGCGAATAAGGGACGAGGGAGCCGAGCTGAGACACGCATACGTGACCACTCCTATGTGTTGTCCGAGCAGGAGTTCCTTGCTGACCGGCCGTTACGTTCACAATCACGAGGTCTTCACGAACAACGACAACTGCAGCAGCCCCCAGTGGCAACGAGACCACGAGCCACACTCCTTCGCCGCTTACCTGAGCAACGCGGGATATCGCACCGGTGAGTACCCGGTCCGATGAACAAGCCAGCCCCCGTTTCTTCACCCTTCATTCATTGTACGAACACAAACGGCGCGATGCGACTGTGCCTCCTTCTGCCCCGGGGTCAAAATAATTACAACCTGCAATCTTTACTAACCACCCTATTTAACCCCCACGTATCGAAAGTTTTCTCTCGAGCCATTCAGAGCGCCGCGATATTCATCGCCCCTCATCGTAATTATCCGCCAACCAAATATGGCAATGGATTGCCGTAGAATTTCTCGAGGTTCGATCTCGACGAGCGAGTTGTCGGTCCGCGTGTTCACGGAGCCGGCAATTGTGCGCTCCCTCCCCTCTTGCAATCGCTATCCGGGCGAATCTTGACCGGTAGTAGAGAGATGCAAACGTGCACGAAGGGAGAAGGAGAGAGAGAGAGAGAGAGAGGCGGCTCTCTATGGAGCCAAAAACGGTTGCAACATGTTCGTCGAGCCGATCGATCATCGGAGAACAATAATTCGGGAACCGGCGGTGGATTGAATGCGGACGAATCGTGACGGTGCATCGATTGTTTGCATTGTTCGCTGGTTACTGCGTTCAAGTGTTCGTGTGCGTGGCCCTCGCCGACGGCGTCGCGACGGTGCATCCCCGACGGACGAGTATCCTCGACGCGATACAATTAACGGCGGAATTGAAAGAGCGGACTCGCGTTTAGCTTCATTGGGACTTTTCGAGAGGCCGTCTGAATGATCAGCAGCGACGTATTACATTCCTATAGATGCAGTTTAGATTATAAATGTCGAGGCATACCTAGAGTACCCGGAGACATTGGTCTTTTTACCGTTTCACTAATGGTGGTCCGGAGGTATCTTGCTCGAATCGCCGGTCCTTTCCTTCCCCTATACGAGTAAAAAGGAGAAGAGAATTCTCATAAGCTGCAGCTATTCACGGACACCTTTTTGGCGCAGCTGAAAGCGATCCCTGCGTGCTCCGAGATGAATCGATTTCGCGGGAACCAGCGGATTTCTAGTCTCCGGCGGACCTATCGATCGACCAGCAGAATGCAACCTCCGCCTCATTGTTCCTGGCTTGTTTGGTATGCCTGCTATTCCGATCGTAGAATTCGGTGAATTCTAGTTCCATTAGACACCGAACCAGACACTTAACGTTCGTGCGAAAATGAATGTCTACAGGGTAGGAAACGTAGTCTCTCTTAAATGAGACTGCCTAGATCTAGCGAGAAGTTTCGAAGATGTTGAAGAACACCTGTAATTCAAGGGAAAGAACCCTGGACCGCACTGGTCCATGGTAATTGAGTAAAATTCCGTCCAGTTTCATCTTCCCAGCCTACTTTGCTTTACACTTATCCCCGAATCCGCGAGACTTCTCATGGAATTACTTTTTACCTTTCAGATATTTCAGAAGTTACTCTAAAGTCAGACATATAAATATTTCTGAAATTTTTAACGCGGCAAAATGAATTTTTCGATTCAAGGCAATATTTATATCACATTTTCCTCTAGATCCACGACATAAAAAAAATTGTATAACTTTGGAAAAGACCAGCGCCCGTTAAAAGGCTATCGGATCTTGTAAATTAGACCTCGCCTTCCTCGTATCTCAGCGTACGACTTCGCATAGATCCTGCAAGGGGCTATCTCCCTGGAAGATTATTCGTGAAACCGGCCAGTATACATTCGAATGCAACTCGGTCCGCGATCGGCCACGCTGGTACAGAAGAAAAGGGATCACGACCGGTGGAGGAACGCGAGCGAAGACAAAAATCTTCTCACGATCGTGACAGTTCGACCCTTCGATGGTTAGAGACAGGCTCCTGGTTGGGAGAGCCCTTCGAGCTCTCTCGCCTTCCCTTTGAAACCACGACGAAACGTCGTCTCTCTCCTCGTCCATCCGTGTCTCCCTGTTGTTCGCGTCTGTACCTTCTCTACACCAGCTTCGCTCTACGTATGACCATATTCGAGGAGGACGAGGACGTTGCTCCCTGAAAGCGGCCAGGTTTCTCAGCCTTTAAGCATCGTCCACATCCGGCATGGGAATTGGCGTTCGTCCAAAAATTCTGCCACGCGTGACGGCCCGCGTCCGCGTAGTTCGTTTTCGTGAAAACGATGTCGCGTGTGGCCATTAAAACCGGAGGCTGTCGCGCGTCGCGGGACGGCAGCGACCGCTAATTATCGTGATACTTGTCTCTAACGTGGACGTTCCACGTCTAATAAACGTCCAGTCGTCGCGAGGATGCGTACAACGCGCGCGCTGTTCCTGCGCCGCGGATAAAACGATCCACTGTGCGAATATCTTCGCGACGTATCGCGAAGGAGGGTGATAATTAATCAATTTAGCCCGGACGGCGGGATTCCCGCTTCGACCCAGACGGCCATCCATCTTCGGCGAAATGAGTTCAAATTACACAGGCGTTAAACAAACCTCTGGTCCGGTTTGCTCGTGGCTGCCGGCTTCTGTCTTGAACATTAAGAACCTGTTATTTCCGCTGTTGCGTATTCGACTGGTCTCACTTAGGCGAAGACGTTCGACGCGGATCGTCTGCCTTCTTTAGACAGGAGACTCGCCGAAGGGGGTGGGTTCCCGTTCGATCCTAGGAATAATTGCGTGCCGCGGACCACGGCGACCATGGACCAAGTCGATCGCCGTGCCGAACGGTCAGAGTGAAAGAGAACTGGTTTCGTTATCGTCGTCCGTTGTACACGCTTCGGCGTCCCTGACCAGAATACCGGTGCTGGCCCGGCCAGGCGACAAATTTTCCTCGCTATCTTCGCAAGAGGATCTTGTCACGCGGCGCATACGTTAGCCTGGGCTCGCCTTTAGGCCGCACTCGAGACCCCGCGTTGTCTCTTGACGGGCGTGAAACTAGACCTGAATTTGCCGATGCTAATTAGGTCCGAGAAACTAGTCTGTGATCGTTTCTCGCGTTGCTCACGAGCGACGTCCATCGTGCCGGCCGATAGCGTATAAACTGGCGAGGGGCTTCAACTGGGAGTACCGGTTGTGCCCCATCCCCGCCTTTCTTCGTTTCGCGTTATTCGATTCTTTCGCGGAGATTCGAAGGTTGGACTTCACGAGAAAATCGGCGAGGACGAAGCTTGGTTCGACAATCGATTCCGTGGTTTTATTAAAAGCGTTCCGTTCGTTGCATTATGCGGCGACGGGAAGTCAATGCGATGGCTGATCATGGGAACGTTATTGCATCGATCGTTCAGCTTGGAATTCTTGATGTTCGCGAGCAAAAACGCTGTTGGCTTTATTGATTAAATGCGGCGGACAACCGGTCCTCTGCATTGCTATTAAATGGCGGAAAATAGTTTTCCCCGTGATCGTTTAATGAACCATCCCATTTAGCGGAACGAAGGCGTTCGTGCACAGATTAAGATTCTTAATTGCGCGGCTCGATTCGCTAAAGTTGAAGTCATATGCTTGCAGGTTCAATTAAGATTACTGGTTTGCCGTCTTGGATGTCCTTGGATGGCCTTGGGTGTTCTTGCCCCGGAGGGGCAGTGAACTTCGCTCAAAAGTGGCTTTCTCGCCCTACACGCTAAAAAATGCGGCATTCCATTTGAAGAAACGATGCTGACCATGAGATCTCTGCAATACCACCGCGCGTACAGAGCAATTTCTCCTCCGTCGCGCGACATTCTTCTCCGAACTTGAATTTAAACCAATTTAAGACACCCCTGTTTTTAAACGAATTGCGCTTAAAATGATGCTTCTTTTAAACACGCGGCGTGGTACGTCAAACGTGAAAGATGCTGCGCCATAACATGTTGAACCAGTTGACTCTGTAAATACATATTGGAAGAGGCGAGTATTTCTCTGACAGATGAATCCGTTCGTAGAGCAAACGCGTGGGAGGGTTTCGACAGCGTCTTTACACGATGTTTTTTTCACTTTACGACACCCTTTGCCAGCCGTTGGGCACAATGATAAGGCCACACACGCGCCAATAGCCTCGCCAGGTATAAAATGCGCGCAGAGTGGGATAACCGAGCTTGCAGTGTCGAAAGTGAGAACGAGCAAGGGCAAATCAACGTTCGAGAGTCCGTTTTGTAAAAATGACAGAAATATCCTTGAATATAAATGCACTACTATTATGAAAATAGACCAAACCCGCCCGAGTATCTCAATCTCACTGAGAAATTCTCAGGAGAAGTATCACGCGACCGTACCGTGTATGCCAACTCTATTCTCGTCTGGCGTGCAAGGAAACACTTTCGAGCGCAAAAAAATTACAAGTCGTGTGTAAATATAGGTTCAGAGATAAGCCCTTTAAAATAGTTCCACCGCTCGTCACGGAAGTGAAGTTCCTTGCACGAGATATGTATTATACTCTCCCGACAAATCGTTCGTCGTTAGGTTTCTCCACGGTTTCTCACGTTTCCCGTGACTGGAGGAGGATTCCTGTACCGTGTCTGTACATTCGACGAATTTCTCCCGGTAGATGATGTATTTTCCAGTCGCTGCCGCGAAAACACTCTCGTTAATTAGCGGTTCTCTCGTAGCTCTACATTTCTCTTGCCTTACGCGATGAGTGTCCTGTCTTGAACGAACAAAAATTTTGGGACTTCTAAAGAGGGGAAACGTTCGAGGATCGGTTTCCATAATCGAGGATCGGAATCACATGGGATGCTCGTGGGGGCGGATGCACCCCTTATCCGAGAGTCGCTCTCTACCGTATAATTTACGTAGGCTCGCATAGGTGTGCTTAAAAGCCAATTTACCGATATCAGATTTTGCACGGCGACGGGTGTGCAACGTGTGCGCGGGAAATGGCCGTTGCGAGAGATACACGCTCCCTTCCGTTGGATACAGAGATCTCCAGCGATAGATCGACATTGATATTTACGAAACGAATGGAAAGCAGGCAGCGAACACGATGTAACGAAATCCTATCACTTTGGGAACCAGAACTATTAACAGGGCAGTCGTAGTTGAATTACGGCCGATTCGGAACAAGGCCCGAGTCGGTGTGTCCAATTGGAGATAAACTTACAACGAGCTACAAGTCGCGATGGAAGAAAATTCCTATTGAAGACTATAGAACAGTGTTCCCCATCGTGGAATTCGTGTTCCATCGGCGTGCACTCGATTGTTCGCGGTCCCGTGTACTTTCGCATCGGCGTACACATCGGGAAGAATTTCTACGCGAACCCTCAACGCACCGCAGGCTCGGGCCGTGCAATAAAACAAATCTCCTTATACGCTTGTAAGTTCGCACGGTTCCGGGATGTCGTATATGGCAATCAAATAGGTTATTCCGTGAATCTTGGATACCTTGGAGAATGTATATAGGAGCTGCGATGACTTGAAGAGATGCTGGTAAACGATATATCGCGTTGTTCGACTCGCGTTCCTCGTTCGCCGTCCCATAATTCGCGAGCACCGTACACGTTCGCGGTTCTTCAAGCATGCCCGGACATCTCTGCAAACCTAGACGATTCAATGCCCCGCGGGCATCGTACTTTCCCCCCCGACACTTTATGCACGGACTTTGAAATACACGTATTCGATGCGGAAGATGTTTGGTCGCAAGGAAAATTAATATCAGCTTAATTTCTGGAGGAGAGTATTCGCGCTCGGCAAAGGAGTTAATTGATACGGAGAGCTAGACATTGGTGGACGAATAACTTGGCAGAAGTTGTATCCCATTTACTTCATCTTCGTTAACGAACTTCAGACTTAAATGGATTCTAAGCCACAGATGCTAACGGTACACGAAGCTCTCTTGCTCCTGAGCTCGTTTCAGCGCTCACCGTGCTTCACGCGGCATAATTTGTATGCAAGATAACTGCACATCATCGCAATGTACGACAGTTTGAAAGAAATTTTTGCCAGCGATTCGACAGAACTCCGATCATAGTTTTCGTGCTAAGGAGCGACCGGAAGGAACCACCGACCCCCGCAGTTGTTCGACATCGTGTGCACGCACAATGTGTGGCGCAGGTAGCTCCTCCACGGTCCGTGCAGGTGAGATTATCTAAATTTAAATCGCGGTAGAGCAGCGTGGAGGACCATTGTTCGTGGCTGTGTTGCGGCTGGGGAGGACGCGCCGCCAGTTTTTCGAGTGGAACGCGAAAGGGGGAACCGGAGGACGAGAGCGCGAGAGGAAAGAACGCCGAAGACGAGCCGGACTAGCACCCACAAGCTCGCTGCAAGACGCACGAGGGTGCGCACAAAGGGTACCCCGCGATGCAGGTGCAGCACCGCGGATCGCGGTGCATTCATTGGACTTTTGCGACCCTCGCTCCGCATGGTCGTCGTCAAAAGGCGCGCACAGTCTGCGATTGAGCGAAAACGAACGGCACCTTGAGCCGCTCGGCAGATCTGCTTCGAACGTGCGACCTGATTTTCTTCTTCGAACAATCTTCGCACCATCGGGAAGCTGTTCGAATATCATGGATCAGCGGGAAGCGTCCATTCGGATTCTTGTAAATGTCACGCGACAGATACGTGGGTGTCGCGAGTTGCTAGTCGACTACGGGATGCAGGTGCAGCTGCACCATGGAGGCGTTCTTACCCTTGATAATACGGCTCGCCCACGAATCATTATATAAGTGGATCTTCCAATTCCGATCTCGGACCTCCAACCCGCGACGATCTATTTAGTTGTCTCTTTAGAAATCGCGACGGGACACCAGATGTTTGCAACGCGACGATGGCCTTCTCGGTAATGAGTCAAATCGTTCTCTATTAGCCGCCCGTTCCGGTAACTGCATAATGATAGTGTCATCCGTAAGATGACATACCATAAATGTCGTCTGGGATGCCTTCTACCATTAATGCCCGGCATAGTCAGATTATTATGCCATCTAGTTTGCTCTGATTACAAGATAATAATTCATCCCGAAAAGAGAATCGTAGAATCATCCCTGAATTCAGAAGAGAAGTGGGTAGAAAAAGTATTCGGGTCAGTTCGAGTATCGATGGCGCAGCGTTACCTGTTGCTTCTCGGGAGGCAGACCGTGTACAACGGGGGCCGAAGAAAACCGCACGAGTCACACCAGTGAAAATGCAAAAATAGTGGCTACCTTGCCCGACGATGTTCGATCCTGAAAAGTCTGGGTCAGTTGGTCTGTCCGACAAAGCGGGACAAAGGGACGAGACGGCGGAACCGTGATATCCTGGCGCCAGTCGAAAGAAACAAAACGAATTTAGGAACAGGGAGAACGAAACGGTCTGAGCGGTGAACGCAATGAATGCACCGGGGCGGAATATCGGCATGGCAAAGCAACGAATTTACGAAACGGTGATGAACGAATTACCGCGAGGTGAAAGGAGAAATGTATTATATAATTTTTGCACGGACCGGTGCAATAAATCAGCACATTTTCTTCAAACAAGGGCCTCGTAAACAACTAGTATTATTCAAGGGAGACTCGCATAAATTCTAATTCGTAATTGTAATTAATTTGTTTGTCGCAGCTTCGAGTCGGGGTGCATTCGTTGTACGTTAATTCAATGGACTTGAATTATCGATAATGAAAGCGCAACCGTGGAAGCGATCGAGCAACGCTAAACCGAGGCATCAGTCTTTTATGCAAATCTTTTTCGGTCAGATCGGCATGATCCTTGAAACCTGTTCCGCGAGAAATGCGTTCCGTTTGGAAAAAGTGGTCCAACGGTGTATGCGAATTTTTTTCAACGACACAGCTAATTAATCCGCGACTCCTTTTTTCTCTTCCTTCCGATAATCCTCGTCGAACGAGGAACCGGGGGTCGGACATTCGTTCGACGCTGTTTCCCCTGACAGAGCACACAGGAAGTGTCAGCTCGCGTGACATGTGACGGACTGTCTTTTTAAAATCATCTCTGCTATTTTAAACAGATCCAACAACAGGCGGACCGCTCTTCCTGATTATTCTTAATGTTAAACAGCTAATAAAAAGTTCATCTCAATGTCGGTAACATTCACCCTCTGTTTCGGGAAGATTTATCGTTCCTTGTATTTAGTGGACAGCTTCTATTGAGATATCATCGTTTAACGTATAACGAGAGTAATATGATTAGTCCAGCCCGGTGGTCCTGGCCCGGCAAAAAGTTGCCCCGTCCTGGACCACCGTTCATCTTCATGCAACTGTTATAAATAAGCTTGGCTCGCATGGTTCTCGATAGCGGAGAGACCACAGGTATGTAAACGCCGCGGCTACCGCGAAAGGGACGGTGCTGATGGTACTTTTGAATTAATTATTCGATGCTACCCGTATGAATAATTCAATGCTGCCTCCGTGATGAATCTCGAGAACGCACAGAATACCGGCGATCATCGGACAGAAGATGCGACTGCTCTTTGATTCAGCTGATTCTAGAGGAAGGGAAAACTTGTGCTATGTAGGAATCTAGATCGTGGGAAAGTGAAAATTCTCTGTTCCGAATATTCAAATCCTCGGTTATTTTCAAGGGTGTGCCCTATGGGATAACTTCCTGTTGCTCCGTTCCGGAAATCAATCTTCCCAATCGAGTAATAGAAAGTTTGTGAAAGGTACATACGCTCGTGATCGGAAGGTGGTTCCGTACTGCTAATCGTGCTTCCCGATTAAAGATACGCCGAAGGAAGTAAAAGCAAAAAGTCCGGTGGGTCGATCGATCTGTTACATTGAGTCAGTTCCAGCGACGACTCGAGCGTGTCTGCAGCGCATTAATAACTATTGCGATAGCCGGGGCAGAGATTTTTCTTTCATTCGAGTCGAAGTGCGTCGGCCACGCCTCGTGTTCGTTACTCGCTCGATGGCAACACTTTGATTCGTGCCTACTCCTTATCGAGGCTCATTCAATTCTCGAGAAATAAATAATAATACGCGTTTACAAATCGTGCGAAAGCAAAAGAACAATGAACTAGGATTGGCGATTGCTAGAGAACATTCACCCGAGACAAGACTCCCAAATGAATTCCGCGTGGAATTTAATTCACGTTATCGTTAACACACGTTTCAGGGTACTTCGGCAAGTATCTGAACAAGTACAACGGCTCGTACATTCCGCCAGGCTGGCGGGAATGGGGCGGGCTCATAATGAATTCACGGTACTACAACTACAGCGTGAACATGAACGGCAAGAAGATAAAGCACGGCTTCGAGTACAGTAAGGACTATTACCCGGACCTGATAGCGAACGACAGCGTGGCATTTCTCCGTCAGAGCAAACACAATTTCGCCAGGAAGCCGGTGATGCTGGTCGCGAGCTTCCCAGCGCCGCACGGACCGGAAGATTCGGCGCCGCAGTTCTCGCATCTATTCTTCAACGTCACCACTCACCAGTAAGTACATATTGCGAGGAACTTTGTCATTTCTGTTTGCCTTCGTTACCGGGTTCCGTTGGAAGAACAGATCTGCGCCGGTTCGTTAAGGATCGGGGATTTGTCTGCCGGCAATTAAACGACCTTCGCGTTCTGATCCGCGTTTCAATTAATCCTCTTTAAAATGATTTACTGCCAACGAAGGATACATTCTCTGGTTGAAGTCTCGCGGATCTCATTCTGGTTATAACGAACTAGAATTTCACTTCCAGCTGCCTCATTTTGGAAAGCATCTGACGAGTCTCATCATCCCTCCCGTTTCCGTGGAAATGGATCTCGCGTTCTAACCAGGAAGCATTTCCACCGTGCAATTCCGAGCAACTGGCTGTATTATTATTTACACACGTGCCATCGCGCCGGTTCTCTTTTGCCGGCGCTTTCCACGAAGATCTCACCCGCGATTCACCACCTATTCGTCTGCTATCTCCGAGACTCTATCGATGTAGACTCTAACAAGCAGCGGATGATCCAAAGATACTCGACGCTGTAGAGCAATTTTCAGAATTCCTATTCGCGAATAGTTCATGAGAGAGTACAGTAATGAGTTTCCCCGATGACATGAAAAATGGTTTCATTTGACTGGCGAAACTTCTCCATCGCGACGGTTACTTTAGTAAGTACCCCCTGGAGCGGCACGATTCGTTTTCATCCACGACGACGGCACGGGGTAGCGTGTCCTCGTCCATACACGTGCTTCCTAACAACAAAAGCTGTTTCTCCGAGCTGGTCTGCACAACGCCAGTCATCCGACGTCCGGCGTCGAAGTTTTCTCCGGCCCGTGACCATTCAGCCGTCGTTCTAACGAGGACGCGTGTACGAGTCGCAATGTCCCGTGCAGAGCTGGGTGAATTCGCGAACGGTCTGCGGACGATTTAACGGCGCGTAAACGAGAAGAGGGGCAGAGAGGGCGGCTGAAGATGGAGGCGAAAAATGAGAGACACAGAGGCAGTCTGGACTAGACAACCGGATAGATAACTGCAGCCACGGTGTCATCGTCGCGTGATGGAGTGCCCTAGACAGGGCGTGGAGCGTTGCGCGCGATGAAAAGCACTAAAAACGTGCACCCCTCTTGGCGGTGTCTCGTCTCGCCCCTCCGCGGGCAACGCCCGTCATTGTACCTGCACGATGCAGGTATTATATTCACCTGTCTTTATTCCGCGAGGGAGAAGAAAGACATCCTGCGTCTTGTTCGTGTTCGGCTGGGCACTTTGCTCATTCTCCTTCTCGCCCAACCCTTTCTCGTTAGCTGGACGCGCGTGTAATACCTCTCTACGTACGATTGAGACGAGCGGAATCGCTTCCATTGCAGGATCTTCATCCGTTTTATATAACACCTGCGATAAGCGGTCGCCTTACTAGGGCATTCCAGGGTACATCGATCGAGACTCGATTGGAATCGGGAGCGGGAAGAGAAAAGGACGAAGCGGAATTTACTTGGCGGCGAAACAAGCGTCTCCTATCCGTTGACGTCAAACAGAACCGGAGAAATCTTTCCGAGGGATCCGATTGAATCACCGCGGGGAATGGAGCAATTGAAATTTAACGAGCACCGAAGAGGGAGAAGAAAATACACTGGCTGCTTTTTTTTTGTGACATAATTAACCGCGGGTTTGATTGATACTGTTTTCGAAGGAGAAAGTAGCGTAGGAAAATACTTGTCTGATCGAATGAATCAAGGTTCCAGAGTTGCTTCGTGCAAACAGGGTCAAGATTAATGAAATACCCTGTGCATGACGTGTCCACTTGTCGAGTGGCCCGCCTAACGAATGCGATCTAAATACAGGGCTAACAAGACAAAATCGTCTTAGACTAACGTTAAAAAGTTTCGAAAAAAAGAAAATACAAGTATAAGATTCTTAAAGAAGCTTAACCAGATTCCCTAATCATCGCGTTCTCCGGGCCGAACAAGAAGAGTCACGAATGGCGCTTCGTTAGCGATCTAGAGGATCAACCGGTGGTTCGTTTTCGTTTTTACGTGATCCGCGTCGTTTATCAACGATTAACGCGCCCAATCCGTTCTAATCTGGCCCTCTGGTCGTGTTAATGGCTCCGAGACGGTTTGGAGAACACGTACTCGTAGCCTTATCGCGGTACGAACAGGCTCATATTTTGACAGCACCCTTTCACAGGAATAATCCGAGGGAATGGAGTTTATCAGGGATTTAACTTGTATCAATAGTGGCTGTATCGCGGACAGAGCCACGTTTCGCCGCGAGCAGCGTTTTAATTCCCTGGGAAACGCGCCAGTCTCTCCGCGATTAATTCGCCACCGATCAGATAATCGGAATTTATCGCTGAAGCAGATAGAGGAGAAACTCGCGCGGTAATTATCGTTGCGGGGAGCTATCTTGCGCCTGTTCTTAGGGGGTGGGAAAGAAATTTACCGGAGAAAAATTGGATTCGTACGCGGTGAGGGAAGTGAACGTTTTCAGAATGGAAAAGCGTGCGATAATGATCGACGGGGCCTGTTCATGGAGCACTGCGATTTCCACGGTTAGATTCGCATAGATAACGGCGCCGGCGGTGGTGGAATTGATTAACGAGGCGCGGGTAAACACGAGGCGACACGACGTATCAATTCGATCGCGAATAGAAAGACACGAGAGGCGGTTGCACAGAGCTGCTCGACTGTGTCGAGTCGACGGATGGAAAACGGGAGAATCGAAGGGGCAGAGATAGATGGTGCGATATTGGCATCTTGGATCGTTAATAGTTCACCACGGTGAAATATTGTCGATCGAAACCGATGGCTGGCCGAACGAGCACAGCTCGATTATTTGTACGAGTCAGTTCGAGGCGCATGGTTGTTGTTAATAGGAATACAATAAGAAACGAGAGTTTCCCTCGATGAGAGGCTATTAGCGTAGATCATTTATTCTTCTTAGTTTTACGTGGCGCCGTTTCCTGATCCTGCGGCAATCTAGGATGCTCGTCGACTCCTTGGAGTTCCTCGAATATCGGTTTTCTCCGATACTAGAGCTTTCTACCCTAATTTTAAATAACGCGCATTCCTAATTATATCCGCTAGCCCTCGCAACAATAAAAAAGAAAACAATTCGATTTCCCATTTAAAGAATTTCATCTATCCAGAAAAAGAAAAATTGCAAGAGGATTTTCCGCCACGGAATGCATCGATTAGCATTCCAACGAGCACGTTGCTTTTCAAATGGAATGTTCACGCGAACTATAGGGATGCTACGGAGGTTTTACTCGCCGCAAGGTGCGGGGTCACGTGTCTGGGTGCAAATATAATCGTGGAGTGTCTCGCGGGAAAGTTAAGTGGCCGTGGCGAGCTGGTGCACGCAGAATAGGCCGCAATTAAGAAGTCCAGACGAAATATATACGAACATTGACTGCAGCGGAGGTTGCAAAGGGGTGGTGTGGGTCGGGCGACGGGATTCTTTGTTCGTAGGGCACCGTTGGATTGCGCGTTTTATTTGAAATACGCATAAAGCGTCGGCGGCAGCCAGCGGTTCGTACAAACCAAGTGGCCATCCGGCGAAATTAACGCGAACAGCATTCCCGTTGGAAATCGTGCAACCAGATTCGTCCGTCTTGTATGGAAAAACGATTTCCTTAAGTTTCCTGGAATTTCCCTCAAAGAGGTAGTTTCGCTCGGATTTATTTTAACGCAAAGAACGCCATTGATACGATGTTGATCGCGTAGAGTTCCTTTTTTTTTTGCGAAAATCGCGCGCAATCTCATTGGAAGCGAAACGGGATTCTTTATGGTTCGCGTTACAAGAACACGGGACCCACCAGTGTGCACGCGAGACGCTCGTTTTCGTGCATCGTCGACATACTTCTTTTCCCCTCGGCGAAGACTCAATTCCATTGTACGAGAATTAATTTTGGAATCACCGGAGGAGATTCGGAGATTCGATTAATCGCTCTTCGTTCTTAATATCCGGATAGCTCGAACGTTTAGCGATTCATCATAAGCGGGCTGATTAGATGGGAAAGTTACGACACATCAGAGTTTCGCGAATGGGGCAATAAACCTGTTCCTGCATCCCGAACGAACGAGCACCGATAATAAGACAAAGATCCAGCACGTTCGCGGAGAACGTTTCCGAAGGACGTGGATGAAGGTGAAGGGCCAATTACCCGTAATTTCGTGTCCTGCGTAATTGGCGGAGAGCTGCAGAAGGAAGGAGGAGAGAAAGGAGAGGAGAATACGGTGTCTCGAGGGTCCACTGGGTTTCATCCACTCTTTGCGTCCCGCTGGTTACTCGAGATTAATTCAATTTCACCTAGCCGGCCGGGATTCTACGTTCTTGAATCCTAGTCACTCGAAACAACTCGGAACAATTTAATGAGCTTGCAGGAATTCCCGACGAGCTCCACTAGTTATCGTTTAATGAATCTGATTTCGAAACGATTCAACGACAACAGCGAGATCCCTTAACTTTTGTTTTTCCAGCACTCCCGCCTATGACTACGCACCGAACCCGGACAAGCAATGGATCCTGCAGGTTACGCAGAAAATGCAGCCGATTCACAAACAGTTCACGGACCTCCTGATGACGAAGAGGCTTCAAACGTTGCAGAGCGTCGACGAGGCAGTGGACAGGGTACGAGTGATTCACGCGTTTCCGCGGTCGTGTACCAATTGAACCTTCTTGTCGCAGACGTGTCAAAAGGCTGGAACCTCGTTTCGCTGAAAGCTACTGTTCATTCTTACGTTTGCCCGCCTGTTAACAGATTTACCAGGAACTGAAAGACTTGGGGGAACTGGACAACACTTACATCATCTACACGTCCGACCACGGCTATCATCTGGGGCAGTTCGGTTTGATCAAGGGAAAAAGTTTCCCGTTCGAGTTCGACGTCAGGGTACCGTTCCTGATCAGGGGCCCTGGTATCGAGCCGGGCACCATGTAAGTATTATTTTTATTTCGTAGGAAGTTCCAAGCAGACCGAATAAACGATCATGAAACGGTCCAGCGGGAGATGAGCAGGCGTGAAGTTGTAAATCAAGCCAGGGCGACACGCCAGCCACGTTTGAATAAATTGATTCGACATTAGAGCAAGATTTATAGCGGGACGCGGTGCGGGTCGGATCGTTTAGGCTTTTTGAACCTTCGTACCGTATCTCGCCCCGTTCCATATTGCACGATATTAATCTGAGTCGTCTTGAGCCAGCGTTCATAGATTTATTTAAGGATTAAAAGTTTCTATCGGAGGGAGGGGTATGAAATCTTAATTGGCGTGGCCACTATTGACCCTGCAAAAAAATGTGGGGGCTGAAACTGTTTGGATGCATAGAGCAAATATTATGACTGCCAGATAAAGCCTCCCGAGGCCATTGTGGCTGTTTTCTCTTTATAAGCTATTCGTTCTTGCAATATTATGATTGGCCTCGATTGATAAGAAAGGGTTCGCGACAACTTCTAAATCATTTTCAGCACGGAGATATATTTGCACACTCGGTGCGACGTGTTCTCGTAAAGAAATTCAAGATTGTTCCTTTTGTAATCGGAGAAATACGTAGAATCTATAAAAAAATCGCGCTGGGATGAGAGGGAAAAGAAGTCTGAAGATGAAATATCAGAATACCCGCAGAGACTTCGCTCATCCCTCGGTATTTACATCGAGCGGGTGTGCTGAAGATATTGGATTACAATAAAGCATCTATATATGACGTTGCAGAGTAGACGACATAGTTTTGAACATCGACTTGGCGCCGACGTTCCTCGACATAGCTGGCGTCGAGACGCCGCCGCAGATGGACGGTCGTTCTTTCAAGAAACTCTTTCAGAAGTGAGTACACTGCCAAATTCATCCCGCTACGAATGCATGCCGCTTTGCAATTCAAATTGTCGAGCTGACAAAAATTGCCAGTGGGCGAAAAAAAAAATGGGGGGGAAAAGGAAGATCGAGAGACCAACTTCTAAGCAGAAACCGAATTTTACAGTAAACATGGAAGAAGATCGAAATTCAAGTGGCCGGATACTTTTCTAATCGAATCTTCCGGTCGTCGAGAAACGCCGGAATCGATCGCCGAGGCGAAAGCGCGGGAGGCCAGAAAACAGAATCAAACTCTGGCGAGACAGCATTCGAGTGCCACACCGGAAGAAGAGGAGGACAACGCTGAGGATCCGGACGCCGAGCACGAGTCCGAGCATCCGTTCTTGGAGAACGACACCGGCAGCGATCAAGACATCTCCGAGGACGAGGATTTCGAGGATTCGATCATCGACGAAACGAGTAAGATCCTCGTCTCTGCTTATTGCGCATTATTAAGTAATTATTCCTCTCCTCTATGCATAGTCTCCTCTCATCGGAGACGTTATTTCCCTGGGGGGAGGCATAACACTTTGAGCTGACCTTTTCGCTGCAGTAAAATTGCTCTTCGCTCGGAGAGTGGCAATCTTACATTATTATTCGATCCGTCAATGAATAAATTACGCGAAGGATAAATGCACAGAGTTAGCGACAACTGCCTTCGCAGGAGGAATTACGAAGGAATCGAACGAGCATCCTTAGCTTACCTCGTTGCACTTTGCGTACACCTTCATCGGACTAATTACGCTATCGGTCGGAGAAATTACTTTGCTGATTAAGATCGATATCCCCCCCGAGGGCCGACAAGCTTCGGCAAAGTTTTAATTACTTTCGACAGCAGTTGTATCTCACGACACGAAAGCGACATCAAGAACTTCGCCTGATCGTGAGTTTCGCTAGTCAAGAGTTACGTAACGATCGAGCCTTTCCTTTCAGACGCGGAACCGCACTTGGACAACAGGGTTCATTCTGTTCACCCGTCCTTTTCAACGAAACACGAACGTCTCGCGATCGAGTGCTCGAGACCGGAAGCCCAGGCGAATTGTATCCCTGGTCAGAAGTGGCGTTGCGAGCGAGACGGTCATCGATGGAGGAGGCACAAGTGCAAATACGCGGCGCCTCCTCCTAGGATCTCGAAGAAATGCGCCTGTTTCACGCCGAACGGAGTGGTGTACACTAGACTGGAGTCGAGCGATTACGATGGACATCGATTCGGCTTTGGTAGAGAAAGGAGACCCATGGACGTTTACACGGACGTGGCCAGATATTTTGCTAGACGAGGTATACATATCAGTATCGTAATCCGCTGGAACGAATGTTTGGAAGTTTGCAATCCTTTTACGCAAATGATCTTTGCCAGGCAAACGCGATGTATCTTCAGAAGATTCTGCACAAGGTATCAATGCAGATGACGAGGACTATAATGATGGCCGAGATCGTCGAGCCATAGACGAAGAGGACGACGAAGACTTCCTTCAGGAACTGAACAGATTGGCGGACGAGGTGAGGTGGGAGTATACGACCTTGTTGCCTAGGTACGAAAGTTTGGAAAGTTAGTGACGCTTGCCACGATAAGCCACAAGCGTCTCATATCGATGGATTTCACAGGGATAAATCTGGTAATCGAACAAGGGACGATGACACGTTGGAATTCGATAATTTGAACGACTCCGAGTATTCGATGGAGGATTTCGATCCCAGCTTGGATAAAGAGGTGAAAGGCCGGTTAAATGTCGACGACGTGGTGAGGAGACATAGAAGAATAAGACGAAGCACGCCGAAGAAGGACACTGTGGAACACGTGACTAAAATTATGGAGAGCATCGAGGAAGAACTGGATGACTTAAAGGTATCCTTGTTCGAT
The DNA here is from genome assembly GCA_023838395.1 of Holcopasites calliopsidis. Taxonomy (NCBI): domain Eukaryota; kingdom Metazoa; phylum Arthropoda; class Insecta; order Hymenoptera; family Apidae; genus Holcopasites; species Holcopasites calliopsidis. The sequence goes on from JALHAQ010000011.1 coordinate 2,892,559, forward strand.
GAAATCTTAATGAATATTTGAACTAGGCAAAGTGTAAAACGTCTATATAAATGAAAATTAGGCTACTCAAGCACGTCACTTCGAACCCAGGAAGCTCTTGCCTCCGAAATGCTCGGTTCTACCCCAAGGTGGGGTGAATTGTTCGAAAGCTGTTTACCAGGATCCAAACGAGTGGAGAATTTCGAGGCGCGAAATCGAGCAACAGATCAGAGAAATGAGGATGCAGTTAGAGACGCTGAAAGTAAGTTGGCGACGATCAATGTTTAACTGAGGCGAATGGTGTCCTTACGATTCTTTCCAGGATATCCGTCGTCACTTGATGACCAAGAGACCTCACGTTATGCGGGAGCCAGATGACGTCGCAAAAACCACGGAGGAGCCCCGCAAATCGCACCATCACACTCCGAAGGTCCACGCGAATCGTCATCACAAGAAACACGATCACGCGAGTACGTTTAATCCTACCGCGGCAACGATTACGTCCACCGTGAAACAGGCCCAAGTGACGGAGGATCCAACTGGATTTACGGAGTCAACGGAGAAACCTAGATTCAGCGGTACAACGACGGACAGCACCGAGACCGATACCATCGCCACGACTGAGCCGACTACGACCACCACCCTGTCAACGACGTCTAAGCCAAAGAAAGCACCCCGTCGACAAAAGATAAAGGAATCGTCCCCTAATAAGACGGTAACGGAGGATGATAAACCTCAGAGGCGCAGGAAGGTTCATCATCATCGGAGAAATAATACGTTACTTACGAACAGCGTTCACGACGAGGTGCCGATGGTGAATGTCAGTGAGACGACAATAACAGCCGCAACTACACGGAGCACAACGCCGAGTCAGATGTATCAAACTAGACATACGACTCTACCTACAACGGCTATGAAAGACACAACGGTTCAGAAAGACGTTACAACCAGTACAGGAACCACGAACGATTTCACCAGAGAAACTATGAGGACGGATGCCGAAACGATACTGTCGACTGGATCCGAGTCGTCCAGCCTAGGCGGGTCAACGGAATCGCAAAAAACGACCCCTGTGTTTTTCAGCACAACTTCCGAAGCTCGCGCTCGGACTACATTCTTCCCTACGACTGTAACGACGACCCCAATGACCACACCGATTACGCTAGCTCCAGCTAGAAAATTGCCAAAAGTTCAAAGGAATAGAACGTCCGGTGTTCTTGGGCCTTCTAGGATCGATGTTACCATTTTGGAGTCTCCGGACAGGAGGAACAGACAAGGTACGGTAGCGATACCAGATGATTCGATGAATTCAATTCCAATGTGGTTCGATTAAACGTATACTTCTTTCACGATAGATATAATAGACATAGCGAATAACAATCGTCGACTGCCACCGATGCTGAACAGTCCCTTGGAGGCTCGTCACAAATGCTACTGCGAGCCTGATTCTTATTCGAAGAAGGACGAAAAGGAAATCGCCAGAGAAGAACGGAGGAGGTTGAAGGAGGAACGTTTGAAGAAGAAGGAACGAAAGCTGAGGAAGAAGGCCAAGCTTGAGAAGGAATGTCTGACCGAGAAAATGAACTGTTTCGAGCACGACAACGATCATTGGCGTACTGCCCCGTTATGGAATGCAGGCCCATTCTGTTTCTGCATGAACGCCAACAATAATACGTACTCCTGCATACGGACCATTAACGCGACGCATAATTTCCTCTATTGCGAATTTACTACCGGTTTAATCACGTACTATAACCTGAGGATCGGTGGGTGTATTAATTAAGCTCGTAAATCGAGTCCCCTCGAGGGAAATTGGTTTCTGCAATTGATGCCCCTCTCTTATTTCTCTTTTAGATCCGTTCGAACAGTGGAACAGGGTTTCGTCTTTAACACCTCTGGAGCGATCGTATCTTCACGATCAGTTGGAACATTTGAAAGGGTGCAGAGGAACGAGAGATTGCACGGTCGGGAGTGCAAGAGAAGCGTTGCCGCAGTCTCAGCAACATCAGAGGCTCATTTCGAAGAGAAAATATGCCGATTCCTTTGGTAAGTTTCTTCGGTAATATGTAGAAAAGCCATTGAGAATTTATCTTTTGCTTATTTCTGTAGAGGATGTGTTCGTGCCGTCGACGTTGCAAATTATTCGCGAAAGCGAGTTAGGTAGCCCACCGAACAAGAGGCGGAAAAAGTTGCAAAAGTAGGTGGACTTTTGATTGAAGGAGTTGATTAAAGCCTAATACATTTATCGCGCATTAGAGTATTGTTTATTACATTGCTATACCTTTTTAGTAGCGTTTGGAATAGACGAAGCAGAAGCTGGCAAAGCAATTGGAGGCATCATCAAGACGCGGTGAATTATCGGCGGCACAGACATCAGTACTGATATCGCACAGTTCATTTTGTTTCCCTTTGAACGAATCGACGAAGGACGCGTGACCCCATTGCCTTGGATGTATATTAATTTCCGCGATGCATTTAATAATGTAATTTATTTAGTGATATTTAATTAGGAACGGATACGTGATATTTAATTATTATGAACGTTCTGATTCCATGTATTAGACTCGCGCTGTTCGAACGAATATGTACACCCGTGTATATTTTTAATCCTACACCATTTTACGGCAAAAATTGATTGCGACTGACCGAGCGCGTGTACCATATTGCGTTTTCGCGTGTATAACAATCGGAGGCGATCTAAACGACGATTCTCTCTTTTTTTTTACTTAATAGCCCATATTTTTTATAATAATTTATTTACTCTCGTCTCTTTAGGCCTTTTCTACACGAAGCGAACAGACCGATACTTGCCTAACGAGATTTAGAGCGTTTCTCAAAACTTCGATTACATGAGATTAGCGACAAGACACTTCTATGAAAAATAATTTAATCGATACCAGTAGTTTTCTAGGCAGTAGGTTGTCTAATGGAAGAGAGGAATCCGAGAGCATTTCCAATTCGATTTCGTGACCACGGAATTAAGCGCACAACGAAGGAACAAGGACAGTAGCAAAATCGTCCTGCCGAAAAGTATTTTTACCTCTTTACTCTACCGAAGCTGCCATTCGTTTAATTACTTTTTCCGAGCAACAGCGATGCAGAATAAATTGCCACTGCCACACGAAACGTCTTACAATAATTATACAATTCATTTAGGAAGGGACGAGAAGGGAAAGTAAACCAAATCCGAATGTGAAAGTATGCCATGCCAAGACCATGTATATGTTAAATGATACCGAAGGCGTCATTTATTCTGCGCGATTTTCTGTCTTATTAGAAGCAGTACGAAAAATTTAGCGATTGCTACATCTAACGGTCTCTGTTATGAAAAGAGCTGAGAAAATGAAATGCTGATGGATACAAGTACATTTTATGATGTACACTCGCTTTACCAAATATAAAAAGACTTTAAATAATATTTGTTCTTTTATACTGTAAACTTTACGTAGTTTAAGCAATGGTTTGACAATTATATTATACTATACTCCGAAATTGCCTCCATTAGCATTTTATTTTTTTTAAACAAGTATATGTCTGTGTTATGTACTAGATTCTCAGTTAGTGTCCTGAGAATACCTTCATGATTTCGAAACTGAAGCAATGTATTTAAATCATGTGAAATAAATAAATAAACATTGTCCAACTTTTATTTAATCGTCGGACAATTGATTCAGTATACAATCATATATCCTACATCTCAAAAACGAATGAAGAAAATTAAACATATGATCAGTTGTGATCCAATCTCTCCAAATTAAAATAAAACTCATTGATTCATATATACGATTTAAAAATCAATAGTAAAGTTAATGTCCTCGTTATCATCAAAAATATTTTTGGTACATTTAGATTCAGCTGTATCTTTTTTAAGTTGATCATCGCCTTGATTATTATCATTTTTCTGCGACGCATCCTCCTGCGGTTCCTCCACACTATCATTGCTCTGTTTTTCCTCATTATTGCAATCATAGGTTTCTCCATTATTACAAGAAGAATCATTATTACTGTTTGTGTAATCGTTCTCTGAATATTCAAGCATTGCATTCTCGTTATGAACATAAACTGAATCGTCAGTATTTTCATAACTAGTGTTCGGACTATTTGAATCTTTAGAATTATTGGAACACTGAATTTCCCCTGATGCATCCAAATACTCTTTTTCAGATAATTTTAATCTTTTTGGCCCAGGAGGATGATCAAAAGAATTGTCATTTGTATTTAAATGAAAGGACGTATTTCCTTCTTTTTCGTGCTCTTTAACAAGATTTAATTTTTGAACAAGAACACGACAATCTTTTCCTGAGCCTCTAAAGTAGATCTAAAAATGACAATTGTCTACTAGTGCCTTGCACATCCATTATTGATAAATTATAATGGAGGTTGAAGGTAGAATTTCGTAAGCAAAAAAATAATATTAATAAACTCACATGTCTGAAGGTCTGTTTGAAATTACATATTTTGCACTGCCACTTTTTGGCTCTCTTGACTATGTGCACCTGTGAAACGAAAGGAACAGATAAATCTTAACTGCAAGGTATACTCTCCAGCATAAAATACGGTATTTGGTAAGTACCTGATACGTTTTACACGAGGAACAGAATAAAACATTCATTTCTTGTGACATGGTGCAATAATTGCTATTTATTTGACACTAAACAACACTTCTTTTAATGTTAAAACACTCGCAAAAGTATTTCAAACTTCGAATCACTTCGGCCCTTCGTCGTCCAGTTTAGCCAACGTGACAAAATCAATTTGGCGCGAAAATATTGCTACTCCGCTAGGCGTGCCACTTTCCGTGGTACTTCCGGCGAATTGAATGCGTTCAATTTGACCCGTGCGCTTGTAATTTTGTTGGTTTCTCTGTGATATCGTGCTGCAATTATGCAAAAGATGCATGAAAAGCTGCGGTTGAATTGAAACTACACGACAAGGTAAGATTTTCATACTAGTTTTTCTGTTTATTCGAGATATGACAAATTCTTGTTAGTGGATGGCAATGGCGCGAAGTTGCGATAGATCGCGTTAAAGGAATTCGTAATTTATTCATATTTGCATTTTATTTATTACATTTTGTCATTACAAACGTATAAAAACATTCTTTTATCGTAAAATTACTATATACTTTTACCGTTACGTATTTAATCCAGATCAATTTTACAATTGGGCAGAGACTCTGCAAGTTCCTTACGAATGGCCGCACTATCCGTTATTCCGGGAAGGCCTTTAATTTTTAATGTTTCTAAGTTTCTGAAATACCAAAGTTTCAACAGTTTTAATCAATTTCGCATATATTTCTGTAATTTTCTTATTTTACGTACGTCAGTATTTTCAATTTACGCAGACCATCATCATCAACACTCTGACAATTCACAATTTCCAGATTAGTTAATGTATTCTTAAGGAGGGACAAATATGGCATAGCCTTATTGTTAATATATTCACAGCTTTCGAGTTTTATCTCTTTAACATGTTTGCATCCCTCTAAAGTGGTAATTCAATAAATAATTATGATTGCATTCAACGTATTGCACACATTAAATCAATTGATAAAGCTGACCAAAATTTGGAAATCCCACATCGCAAATTCCAGCATTATTTGCTTCAACAGCTTCAATGTAATAATTCAAACTCGATGGCAAAGCATTATAATCTGTCAGATTTTCTGAAGAACCTTTCCATCTAATAGAAGCTCCATTTCTTAGAAGCCATTCTGCGCAAGCACGATCAGGACCAACCTCTTTTATACGATCAGCATCGACACTTAAAAAGCAGCTTCTTATATAAAACATTGTCTTATATGCTGATAGACAAACAATATTGATTACATTACCTATTAAAAATCACTGTCATCCAATAAAAAAATGGTCTACTTCGTTGTTTTGTGTTTTGCAAAACAGCAGAAGTTAATCTGCTGAAAGTCTGAAATGAAAATGATTTTATTTGTAACAGAACAACTCATATTTATTTGTATTCGTACATAGAGTGCCATTGGAAATTAATTCGTAACTGCACAGCAGATCAAAGAATCACGGGGTAACGTCTCGTCGTTTAAGATACTGCGTACGAACGTTTGTAACGCGCAACAACAATCTATGAATGATCTAAACTTGTTATGCATCAAACAGAATATTCATACTCCGTCAGATGGCGAGAAAAACTTAGTAGATAATACAAAAGATTTCTTTAGGTACACATTAGTAATTTGTTTTTAATATCAGCGATAATATTTCGCATACACTACAAGTACAAAAGTACGAAGGGAGTATTGAATTGGATTATTTATAGGGATTAAAATAATTTGTCACCAGTGCACAGTAGAAATTGTTTGATGCAGATGTCAGTGACCATCTGCTCTCCACCATGAATAGTGGTCTACCTTATTCGTAGTCTCTGGATTTCATAATTGTATGTGCCGCCGGTTTGAAGAGTCAAAACAAACCTGTGTGATTCTGCACAACAGTGATTGGATTTCGTAAAAAAAAAAGGTAGAAAATAGCAGCGACATGAGCCGCAGGAAAAGGGCGAAGGTTTGTGCTGTTGTTCTCCTCTAGTGCATTTAAACAATCACCTTTGTTATGAACGATTACAAATGTTATGATGTATAGTTAACACGCCATTGTTTACAATTTTCATCTTATTTGATGCAGTGATATAGGACGTGATAATTCGTTGTGTTAACTAATAATTTCTGTATGCGTACGATAAATCATTCGATGGTATAATAGGTAGGCTAGGTTATGTTTTGGTTAGACGCACTACTTGTTGTTTACCTTAGTTGTTTATCGATTATACGATTACTTTTTCTGTAATCGCAGTCGAATGTATCTTACATGAATTGACATGAGTACGTTTTATGCAACTTTTAATTCATAAAGAACCGTAGATACGTTTAACCTATATGTTAAGGTAAATTTATGTATCCTTAATAAAGTTTTCGCTTGAGAAGCGCGCAATTGAAGCTGTTAATAGACTCCCCGAGTGTTTAGTTTTGATATACTTGCATCTACAAATAGGTGGAATATAGAGAAATGGAAGAAAAGATGGAAGATGAAAACACTTCGGATACGTCTGAGAAATCAAAGCCTGGACTAGTTACTCCAGAGAAAAAGGTTGTTACCGAAGTAAAGAAAGATTCTGACACAAACATATCACAACCTGTGACCGCATCTTCAGCTCCAAAAGTTGAAGTGAAAGAGGAAGATGATCAGGATAGCGATCACGAAGATCCTCATGGTATGTGGATTTCCTAAAGGAATATTAGCTTATTTTCTCAATGGAGAAAATTACGCGTTATATGTTTCATTATAGTGAAGGAATTGCTTAATGGATTAGAGGGGGCAGCGTTTCAAAGCCGTCTTCCGTTCGATAAATTAACTTCTACGGAGGCAGCTTGCTTCCCGGATGTCTCCGGTGGCCCACCACAGACTCAAAAAGTTTTCCTCCACATTAGAAATAGACTTGTATGACATTGCCCATCATACAATTATATTCATCGACCCCCTTCCCCCTTTACTTACGAGTACTTTTATTTTAGTTGCAATTGTGGCTCGAAAATCCCAAGCAACAATTAATAATTGAAAATGCTCTGCCAGCAATAGAGCCACCTTACAACAGCGATACCGTATTAGCACGGCGAATTCACGCATTTCTAGAACGACACGGCTTTATCAATTTCGGAGTATTTAAACGGCTCAAAGTAATACATACTCGATAACTGATTATTTGTATATTTAATCTTTTTCTGTGGCACACGAAATGTGAACTGTTGACCTTTTATTTTAGCCCCTACCTACTAAAAAGTTAGGTAAAGTAATTGTAATTGGAGCAGGCATAGCTGGCTTGGCTGCAGCCCAGCAAATGCAACAGTTCGGTTTAGAAGTAATTGTATTAGAGGCACGGGTAATTATCGCTCTGAACTCGATTAGGTATTTAAGAAATATTTATATGCACGATACATATTTTTTAGGATCGCGTTGGTGGTCGTATTGCAACGTTTCGCAAATCATCGTACATAGCGGACCTCGGTGCTATGGTAGTTACCGGTTTAGGCGGAAATCCCGTAACGACACTTAGCAAACAGATTAATATGGAACTGCACAAAATTCGGCAGAAGTGTCCTTTGTACGAAAGCGACGGTCAAACGGTCAATATAAATATACAATATGCGATTCTTGTATTAATTAAACGTTTAAAAAACAAAAATCAATTTTTGAAGTTTTAATATTTCTGCCGCAAATAGGTACCGAAAGATAAAGACGAAATGGTAGAAAGAGAATTTAACCGGTTGCTGGAAGCAACGTCGTATCTTTCGCACCAATTAGATTTTAATTACGTGGGCAGTGCTGGTTCTGGACAAGGTGGTAATACGCGACCGGTTTCGTTGGGTCAGGCATTGGAATGGGTGATACGTCTGCAGGAGCAGGGCGTCAAACAGCGGCAAGTAGCTCATTTGCGTTCCGTCTTATCGCTTCAAGGTCGGCTTATCACTAATCAACATAGGGTGAGTATCTTAATTACCCGTGCCGGACAATTTCTAGAAAATAATAACGCCTCCGATGAATTATAATTAGTGGTAATGAAATACGACAATATGCGTTGCTCGTTGCAGATGATAGCAATTATGGATCGTTTAGTCGAGTTAAACAAACAGTACAAGGAAATGACGGAGAGCAAGTTACAAACACGTGACATAACACAGGAATTTGTGTTGCGTTCCAAGTTACGCGATCTTCACAATGCGTGCAAGGTACGACCGTCGCGTGCTGTTTGCGAGACTTTGAGTAACCACTCTGTTCTTTCATTTTTGTATCAGGAATGGGATCAGCTGTCGGAGCAGCAAAAAGAGATCGAAGCGAAGCTGCAAGAGTTAGAAGCATCTCCTCCCAGGTAAGCTCTTGCAATTCTTTTGTTATGCAGTTCATCGTAAAGGAAGTTTTTATAAGTAGAAGAATTGGTCGTTTGCCTTTTCCAGCGATGTGTACCTCTCTTCGAAGGATCGTCAAATCTTGGATTGGCATTTCGCGAATTTGGAGTTCGCCAACGCGACGTCCCTCTCGAATCTGAGCCTGAAACACTGGGACCAGGACGACGACTTCGAGTTCACCGGCAGTCATCTAACGGGTAAGTCACTATCACGTTACACAAAGTATCGTTCTCGCTGTATTAAATCAGCTGTTGCTTACTTTCACCGCGCGAGCAATTTGGATTCAGTTAAATCGCTCGTAATCATTATCGACGGCACGCATTGCGACGCGTTAAACGCGCGAAAACATTCTAATTTTCTATGGCGTGCGTGATCCGTCTGGTATCCTCGTTCCATGTAAAGCGTATATACGCCATTATATCGACGGCTGGAGAAATTGCTTAACCAGCCAGATAGATGGTATAGATAACGGGTGAATTATTCGCGGGTTGCATCTCCTTTACAGGCGTCGGATAGTCTCTCGTGCTCGGTGTCCGTGCGGTTGACTTTATCAACCTTATTGAAAGTCGATAGCATGAGATTCCGTGTAGATAGTCCCGGTATCCTTTAACCGATCGGTTACCAGAGTTCTCATTATGTGAAATTATACTATGATCATAGCGTATACGCCGCGCCCGAGCCTACTAATGCGTTAACAAAAACGAAAGCTCCGAGAAATATGACTGTAGATAATCAAGCGGTTTCGTATTTTACACCATCGTCCCAGGCTTCCCATTCTGTTCCCAACTCAACAAGTCCGAGTTAACGGTATACCTCGCCGTTTCCCTAATCATTTATCCCGAAGTATTTACATTAAACGACTAAGCATCGGCGGAAATAATTGACGTTCCCCGTCCCGTTTGACTCGCTGCATCGGTCATTGCAATTAAACGTAAGAGCACCTGGGTGCAACCTACCTTCCCGATCGAAACTATTCTCCGCGCTCATATCGAGCGCGCACGACAATCGTAGAGACGGACCTAACTCGTTCCCAGAACCCCTTTCCAGCCCTTAATGATGTTACTTGTAATTCTGGCGACCACGATTCACACCCGGAAGCTTCCACGGTATCGACCTCGGGAAGGGGCCCGAGCGTGGACACAACTAGCTAGAATCTCGCACGAAATATCGTTCCCAGTGAACGAACGGTAAACGGAACGTTAATAGATACTCGAGCCCTGGACATCGGTGAATGCTGCGTATCAGCCGGACCGTAACCCAGTGGAGTAAACGTGTGGCCGTGTGTGTCGCTACCGCGAAGTGCACTCGACTGACAGCGAACGAACGAACCGGTCAGCTCGAGCTCGAGTTCCAATATAGATCCGCTGTCGTTCGGGCAACAACCGCGGTCGAGCGTAACCGCGCGAGAGTGCCTCTTCGGCGTAGGCTGAAACAGGAGACGCGATACACGGAGGATGCTGCGCGCGGTCGTTCTTATGGTACGCGGGTACGGTGGTCGATTCGAAATTAAAGCGATGCCCACCGTCCATGACTGACGTGCATCGATGATCATGACGGTCTACCCGCAGCTTCTCCCCGGCGATTAATGAGATGTAAACAATTTAACGCTGAATTAAGCACAACAATAGGCACTCTCTCGTGAGTCCCTGGGTACGAAAGTTGGGGTCCCACCGACGGATCCTCGATGTAATCGGTTCTCCAAAGAGTTCTCCAACTCCTCGCGGTCCACCGTCCCCGCTTTACGGACCATCGGTTCCTTCTTCCTCCCCCAAACGATCCGCGCTGCAAAGTTTAACAGCCGTTGATCGAAAAGCGTTTAGCTTGAAATACTCCCCGAGATACTTTTTCGCTTTGAATGTCGCCGACGACTATGGTCCTATTTTTATCCGAACCTCGGACCGATGTCACATGTTTTCGCTTTACTCCGTCGATTTATGCAAATACGGGGCTGCCCGGGTGGAATACGAGGACGCTAGATATTTCATTTAATTCATGGGATTGTCCGGTGAAGTGAAATCCAACAAGAGGTTCTGTCTGTTTTTTAAGCGCACGCGACGAGAATGAATTCGTCCCGGTACAATGTTCTCGTTCGGCCACGATCTGGTCGGGAAACATTTGGTAGTAAAATTCCGAAATGTACAACAGGGACGTGGTCATCAGCGTCGCGACGGTCTCTCGTGTTCCTTTTCGATCGGTCGTATAATAGAGAGTTATCGCGCTTTGTTCCGTGAACGTTGGACTGGCTGTTTTTCGATCCTCCGTTGTGTCGTTGGTCTCTCCATTGGTAGGGCGAAAACGTAGGCAGGCTCGATATTATGCGCGTGTACGCGTTACACGAAGCGACGCCGAGATGGAGAACTGGATACGACCCGGTGAAGAGGCCAGGGGATGGGCCATTTACGACGTATCGAAGTCTCCTCGTAGCGTTCGTTGACTCCGATCGTCGCATTCCACGCCGTCCGTGTATCGCTACCAAAATTATATTGTCGTAAACTTGACTTCACGCGCACTTCCCCGATGCCTCGTGTCCCCGAAGTTCTCCGTTTCAATGAACGCCTTCGCGATTGCTCTCCCCCGTCCTTCAGGATACAAAACTCTGACGCGCGTTCCACCAGGCCACGCTTCCCGGTCTTTAATGGGAGAGCTGAATCGGGCCTTTGCCAATTGTCTTCTAAGGCCCCGTAGATTGTAGTTGAAATCGTCGTCGGCGGATGCCGAGGGAAAATGTAACGATTTTACAGCGAGGCGATAGCTGTCGCTTAACGTCGCCCTCGGCGCGGAATATTTACGGGCCGGCGAAGAATCCGAGCAATTTGGGCTCGAGTTATTCCAGCGGTCCTCGAGATCGAAATCAGAGGATCGAGTTAAGGATCAGCGGATGTCGCGACGACCTGCGACCAGGTCCCAGACGCGTTTCGTATTTCCCATTATAACGTTCCGGCGGGTTCCGACGAAAATTTACGGACGACGGGAATATCGAGGGAATATAGGAGAATCCGAAGGACGCGACGCCCCGGCTTAATGAGCTTTCGTTTTCGATCTCCGATCGATTTCGGTCGGCGAGCGGCCGGGCGCATGGGACGTGGAAATAAACGGGACTGGACCAACGATCCGGCTCTCATTTGGCGAAACAAGCTCCCTCGAAAAAAGTGTAAAATAGAATGGTGTCGAAACGCGTCGCCAGTGTTCGTCCTGGCGGATCCGGCGGGGCTGACCAGCGGAGAGAAGACCAGCCGCGCGCTGGTGTTTCGACAGGACGAAAACGTAGGCAGCTTAACATTAGTTGAGCCAAGACCTGGATGGCAGAGGGGGCCCCCGAGTGGTAATTTACGAGGTATCGAAGACCTTGTACACTCCTACCCGCCAACGAGCCGGCTGCGGCCAGGCCGCGCGGCCTCGCCCCGCGGAATCCAGTCTTGGCCTTAACGCACCGATACCTTTCCCATGACCACGTTCGGCCTATCCGTACACACGAGCTGTACACACGTACATACTCGTCGCAACGGCTCGCCTCTCCGGGCTTGATGTTTCTGCCTTTTACCATTTACAGTGCTCGTCGTGTCGACCACGCGGTAGGGTACCTTGTCGATATAGTCTATCCGGTCCCTCCCTGTTGCCCCGTGTCTCTTCGCTCCGTGATCCACGTGATTTCTCTTCTTAACGTCACCTATCGCCCGTGAAGTGTCAACGAGGCGATTTCTTAGCACCGCGGCCAGTAACCGGGCCCCTCGAACAAATGGCTGGCCGACACGCGCTCGGGATTAAGTCTTTCCGTCCCGTTGCCACGGTATCGCAACCCTCGTTTTTATCCGATCTGTTCTGTCCCCTTTGATACTCAACGTTAAATACGGCCGGCGTGTTTTTACATTTCTCCTTATTCTCCGGGGTGGGGTGATAGTCATAGTCGATCAAACTAATGACCGTGATTAGAGACCGGCACGGTAGCCCGTGGGATGATAAGTCGGCTCAGCCGGAGCATTACGTGTCAGCATGAAATGTGCCGGCTCGCAACCGGGGCGTAATTAGGTCGTCCATGGCGCATTAGATCATGATACACCTGAACGAGACATAGACCGGGTCTCCAGAGGTTCCCGAGATCGAGCGATGGCGTGCCCCCTCGAAACCATTGATTAATAGCGCTCGAAATGGTGTCGCGAATGCAATTGAATCGTCCCGGGGCTGCTTCGCTAACGAGAGAGTCGTGTACATCGACTTCGAGGCTGCTTCCACTTTATCGGAGCGCAAATTTATTCCTCGCGAAAATTCTCCGTTCTCCACCCTCCGCCGTTGGGGAAACACGTCGCGCGGCCGAAGCGCGATCGAGTATCCACCGGTCAGGTTAGTCAACTTGCTCGCCGCGTCGCGCGGACGTTGATTTACGCGTGGAAGTCGCCGGGGCTGCGTTCGCGGCGATAACAAAGCTATGCGCGCGGATACTCGCGCGCGGAACGAAACGTTTGAATCTCCTACTCCGTGGAGTGGATTTCCTTTGACGCGGGGTGTTAAGTCGCCGATAGACGCGCCGGTAACGCACTCCGCGAACCAACTAAGGGGTCATGAAGTTGTCGAGCCGACGAATTATTTCCCCGCGCGCTTTGCACAACCCGTGCTGTCGATCTGTCATCGGATGGTCGCCCGTCGCGATCTTTTATTCATCCGCCGTGTATTCGCGTTCCTCTCCTACACGTAACTCTCGCGCCAGATACGGCGATATCGCCCCGGTTATTTCGTACAGAGTTTGGTTCTCAATTAGCCGGCCAGCTCATCGATCATCCGTCCAGCCTGATCACCGTGTAGTCGAGATTATCGCTGGCAGCTGTAGATGGGAACCCCGTTCGTCAGATCCCGTTTCTGGAGAATGTTGATGATCGAAACCGCGAACTACACGAAGGCTTGTTACGTTCACCGGTGAAGCGAGAAAGCTGACAGTCGATCTTGCAGACTTGTCGTTTAGAGCACATTCCATGGGTATGAACAGTTTCCACGGGACTGCGCCCCGCGTGCACCGTCACGCGTTCCTACAAGCTCGAATCAGGGCACGCATGTGCGCTTCGGGGTGAAAGCTAACTCGTTTTCCACCCTGTGGTCTATGCTGTAATCCTAGAACATCTTTCCGTCGAACGTCTCTTTCAGCCCTGCTTTCGTGTTTCGTCGTTCTAATTAGACCCGTTCGCACGAGCCTCATTAGGAGCTCCGTCAAGGGGGTCGCCTGTGCTTACGCTTATTGAACAGATGAATTCGTTTAAGTTGTCGGGATAAATCGAGCGTCAGGGGCGAGCCACCTACGAAAGGCGGCAGGCCAATGAAATTGGGACGCTCCCAAAGTGGCGTTTCCGGGTCTCGTATAAATCCGAAGTGGGAAAGTTCGTTTTAACGCCGATGAACGATGGGCGTGCTCGTTGCTCTCGGTTAATAAGCACTACGAGCGCGACGCCGAAGATGAACCCGACGACGACACCCCGCTACATTTTTCAAATTAATGCCCGGTAATCTTCGCTGACAATCGTTTCGAAAGGGGATTACGTGACGGGGTGACCGAGGGAATGATTAAACGGGCCCCGGCTACGTGACGGAGAGAAGAATGACGCTGACCATTATATGTTAATGCCCGGCCACACGCCACACGACGATTACGTGGCCTTTCAGCATCCTTCGCGGTGCATTCGCGCCGGTTAAAAACTAGTATCCGTACCGATCGCGGACAGTTTTCGCGGGGTATTTATCTTTTCACTTAACGGACACGATGACGTCTGTCCTCGCACGCGTACCATTCAATCGTGCCCCATCGTTCATAAGTCTATGCTTCTCGAAACGTTTCCCCATCCTCTTCGCTCTGCGGACGTTAAATCTACGGGGGCGTGTCCCGAGCTGCAATTTTGGAAAGTCCTTTTTGTTTTTCGGAGTATAATTATAGCGAAAGGGTTGCCCGCACGTGGGCTCAGGCAAAATGATTTCCAGCTGAAATTTCGAGCAACTTCGGAGCGGGAACTGATTTAGCAGATGGCATAGATCGCCGTCGCCTCGGCGGCAGCACCTGGTGACCAGTCGTTTTCAATCCGCCACCCTATGCCGCTCGTAAAACTTAGCTGCCACCCCTAACGACGTTCATTAAAGCCAACGATAGAAAACTTTCGGGATGCGCGTCGTTTGGCGATAATTAACGATGGACCGAGTGCATCCTCGGCGGACGTGAAACATTAACCGCTGAAAAACCGATGTTTATCTCGATGATGAATTCGACATACCGGGGCCCCTGAAAGGGCTATTAAACCGGAAGCCGATGGCACATCGCGTACTCTTAACATCGTTAATGGCGTCCAAATTTGCTGGCGGAATTGCTCTCGCGAGCGATAAATTCGTGGCCCGGCCGTGTCGGAATTTATTACGATGAAATTGCAACGTCCATTAATCTTTTTTTTCATTCACGATTTCCGCGGCGCGGTAGCGATTCCCGCAGGAAGCGCAACAGCTTTCATCGTCCTTAGTTCGGCTAACGCCGCGAGCTATTTGTATCTACTTGGAAATTCCGGGCGGGGAGAATTCGATTCGCCCGCCTCCGGTGTTTTATTTAATCAATTTCACGGAGAACGATCGCGAGATCCAGATACACCTTTGCGAATCTTACATTTCCGCCGTCGCGCTTCGGACTTTCGCCCCATTGCCTGAGCGCGATCGACGCGTAACGATAAATATCCACGGTTAATGTTAATCGAATACCGCGAGGCAGCTTGTTCGAAGCGGAACTCTATCTGTCGATAGGTTAACTGCGGGATTCGCGGCGTACACCGTTCCCGAAGCGCAGCAACACAGTCCTCGCTTCCCGGCTCGTACGATTCGATTCTTATTAGGTGCGATCCCCGCGGCCTCGCTCTCACGATAAAGCCGCGAACACGGACAAACAATACTGTGAACTGTCCCCGGTTAAATAGACCGGGATGAGACTCTTCCCTCCTTATACTCACCTCGTCTAGATCTTTGTCGGGACACGAAACCTTTAATCTCGGCTGCTTCTGCGGACGTTTTCTGCGCTCGAGCTTCGCGATAATCGCTCGCTGATTACTCGGAGGAGATAGACCCAGTCACGGAAACGTCCGTAG
Source organism: Holcopasites calliopsidis (assembly GCA_023838395.1). Taxonomy (NCBI): domain Eukaryota; kingdom Metazoa; phylum Arthropoda; class Insecta; order Hymenoptera; family Apidae; genus Holcopasites; species Holcopasites calliopsidis. The sequence continues at coordinate 2,908,561 of JALHAQ010000011.1, forward strand.
AAAAGGGAAACGCTTTCCGACAGATGCACGACTCTCGCAACTTCCTCCCGGGGTAGCAAAAACACTTTACCCCCCCTTGAAAAGAAAAAAAAGAATCAGAAGATGAGGCAACAAACGCGTAAATAAAAGGAATCTACGATCTCCCTTTACGATTGTCGGTGAATGGCATAATTTATACGTGGAAAATCACGCGATTAATCGCATCGTTAATCGAGATTACGTACGCGACGCGGCGTGTATCGTTTCCACTCTCGCGCGACTCGTTTCTTACGATCTAGCCGCGACCCCCGAGGAACGACTTCCTTTCCGTCGCGAAAACGCGACGCCAGGCCGAGCGGAGCTGATAAACTGTCCCCTGGGACCGAGCGCTGATCGCGTCGTCTAGGTTTACGGCAATGGAGATCGAGTAACTTCAACGCCTGCTCCTTCCTCAGCCTCGGTCCCGCTTTTTCTCTCGCTTCAATTTTCTTCCCTTCTCGGCTCGCTTTTCTCTCGAGATACACCCGAGCCGCCGTGGCCAGGGAGAAATCGTTTCGGCCAATTCAGCAGCGCCTCCTGCCAAGACAGGAGAGATCGCAGGAGACTTCGAGGAAAGCGTCCTTAAATAATCTTCGAGCAAGGCAGGCCTTTTGGATAACACGTTCCTTTCGTTAACCCTTCCGTTTAGCACCTCCTCCGGGCTTTTAACTGGCAGACATATGTGTCCAACCGAGTCGTTTTACTAGCAAGATCCTTTAAACTACTCCGTAAACATCCCAGTATTCTTTCTCTAGCCGTTTCTAATCTGTACGAGATAGATAAACGAGGTTTTAACGAGGCACTCGCCAGGAGTTATCCTACGGGTTCTCACAGATAACGCAACGGCGTTAAATCGTTTAAATCATCGTAATTCCTTTGTTACACGGTCCACGAATTCCGGTGTTCGATGGACTTTAAACGCTGGGCAGGCTCTGTCGTTCTTAACCCTTTCGGTACGATCTTCTATGTAGAAGCCACAACTGTACGGCACGCCGTCGTTCTTAGAATTTTTCGTGTGAATTATACCTTTGCTAATTAATTATTTAATTAATAGGCTATTCAAGCGTTTATGCAAATGTATTCTGCATATTAATTAGAATTCTGATTACACGCTGCACGAAAACGTTTTTAATCTTAATGTCAGTCTATTATTCAGCACGTTGCGGCAGTTTAACACGAATGCCGGTGCCACGCTGACGCCCGACTCGTACGAACGGATCCTTATCACCCACGATCTCGTCGCGTTGTTCCCACAATGAAAATGCGTGCGCGCGGTTTGCCGGTGATAAACTGTCGAACGCAGTACTTACTCCGATCGCTTTGTCGCATAGCGTAGCTTCACGGGAGCAAGGATCTATTGACTTCGACACCTCTCCTCCCTGCACTTTCCCTTCGCTCTCGGGGTGAGTCGACGTGACGTTTAAACGCGGAGAGAAATAGAGGGATGCTGTTGCGGTTTATACGGGAGACGAAGGGAGGCGGGCAGGCCAGATCGGCTAAGATGTAACTGGAGAGCACATTACCTGGTATTAAGTCACCGAGATAACTACCTGTGTGGGAGGTTCCGCGCACCGGACCCCGTGTAAAATACGACGACGCGATTGCGTTACTTGCTCGCTTCGTTTTACGAACTATTCCGATTTTTTTTTTTTTTTGTTCTCCTCTTCGCCCGTGTCAACGAGCCCGTCCAGGAAGTACGCGAACGCGTACGCCCGGGGTGAACGAGAAGAGAGCGAGCAGCGAGACACCGCCGCGAGGAAAACATACCGCCGGTGTCCTTTTCCGATTTATATGAAGCATCGCTGATGTACCGATCAGCCTTCCGAGCCGTGTAACGCGTATTTCTTCCCGCCGTGTTCCTCCCTGTGTGTTTCCTTCCCTCTCTTTGTCCGCGGCTTACGGAGGCTGGTAATTTCTCTGCACTGGTTGCGATCGAACTACTCGCACCGCGCGCGTCGATCCCCGATGGAACGCATGACGAGGCGTGAAAACGTGATTCCACGAGTCCCGCTCGTTCCTTCGCTCGATTACGATGCAATCGTTGAAGAACAAGTAGACCCTATTAACGCGCGATCTACCGATCTACCGGTGGTTTTCCTAAACGATTAACGATACACCACCCCCCTACTCGTGAAGTGGTGAGAAATCAGGAATTACAGAGAACACACTGTAATGTATACGCATACAGGAAGGGGTGGTGTACCGGAATTTGCACATTTATTGTCGCATTAATAATTCATGGTGGTTGCGCAATTTTTAATCAGCCGCCGTCCGCTATTGATTGATGCTGCCCTTTCGCCCCCATGGGGGCTCGAATTTACATACAGAACGAAAAGGAAAAGTATCGACACGTGATACGTTCCTACCAAACAAGCAGCAAAGTCCGATCGCACGTCATAATGGCGCCGTTTTCTTTCTCCCTTTCCCTGCCACGATCGTTCTTCCCTGAACCGATCGACCCGTCTCTATTTCTCCGTCGCTCTTCTACCCTTCTGCCTTTCGCTCCTCTTCTCGCGCCTTTCTTCCCCTCGGCTCCGTCTTCGTTCCACCGGCTCGAAGGGAGCCCACAAAGAAGCTAACAAATCGACCGTGGTGCAGGTGAGGCTTTTTATTAATAAATTTTTATTGCACCCCGCGCAGCAAAAGCATACGTCGTCGTCGTTTGGGGCTCCGCTCGAGAAACCAGTTTGCTCTGCCGCCACACCATCTCACCACCATCGTCGTCTTCCTTTCAGGAGATATTGCTTTACAATACTATATTGTATTGCGCGCTACGTCGAATTTCGCCGGTTCGCATTTAACGAGAGGGACTCGCTTCGAGACCGACGTGGTTACTCGTCTCGATGCAACGCGTGTGAATCTCGCGTGGGCCGTTTTCGGGAACACCGTCGTCGGGGTACATACCTCTGCTGCCTGTACCTGTGCTCGTCGTAGCGCAAGATTGCGCGAAGGATATCCGAGACGCGTTGCCATTAATCTCGGGGAATGCCCCGCGTGCATTGTCCACCCCGCGGGCCGCGGTTCGCCGTTGCAAAAACGCAGCGGAATTCTAGGGAGGGGGATTGGCAACTTTTTTCCGATATCCGCGGCCGTGCTGAATGACCGGTGAAGCAAAAGCTAGGGTCCTTAAGTCGCCGGTATATCCGGCCAACCGGCATGTAAAGACAAGCTTTATGGCTCTATAAATTGTTGCTTCGGCCCTCTATTGTATATCTTTATTGACCCCCATCGGGCCGCGCCAGTTAAAGCGAAATGCCATTAATAATGAAAATGGCTATTCGATTAGCTCCGCGCGGGGCAAAAACCCTTTGCTCGCGAACTAATTTCCACGGCAAAAAGTGACGGTGACGATATTTCGCTTTATAACTGAACAACCAAATAAAGTGCGCTTCAAGTTTTTAAGTACACCTCGGGGTAAGCATAATATCGCGGCTCATGCGCTCATGCATCGTAAGGAACACGTTATGTTGTATGAAATTTATAGGTGTACAAATACCTTTTGTTCTATGCCGAACAAAAGAATAGAAAACGTCGTGTTGATTAGGTCAACCCTTGCTAGAAAGTTAGGAAAGCGTGTAAAAACTTTCCTGACTAAAACTGTCGACACGTACTTTTCCTCAACCCTGTGCGCGTCCCTTATCTTATCGGATCAGTCGGCCAAACATTCTAGATCTTCGAAGCAGCCCGAGTACCTGAAATCATCTGAGCCGGTGCATTCGAGGGCACGGTCCCTCCAGCCCCTCGCAATACCCGTGATTTCGGGTAGCTTGTCGGGTCCAGCCATCGAGAAAATCGCTACGTGTACCCGGCGGGCACATCTCGAGAGGATCGGGGGCGGACAGCCTCTGTGCCATTCCAAGGTTTATTTGTACATAATCTGTTACCGAAGACGAGGCGAAAGAGAAAGAGAATAGAAACGATCTCTCGGCTCGCGTGTTGGCGCGGTCACGGGAAAGAGGCTGCGTACGCGGGGAGGGTTCGAGGAGGGGTAAAACGCCAAGGGAGAAACCACCTCAGTCTATGCATCGCAAGAATGAGCAGCGAAGAAATTTCGTCTCCTCCTTCCTTCGTCGTGCTCGTTGTCCGCTCCTCTCCGTTCCTCCAGCGTTCGTCCCGAGCTCCGGGCAGGTTCTCAGAAGCTACCGGTGCTGGAGGAATCCGCGTGGAGCTGGATTATACTGCCAAAGGGTATATTTATCGGGCGAGAATGTATGCAGAAGCGCGGACATCGCCACAAAGGGGCCGCCCCTGCGGATTTAGCCTTGACGCAACTTCCACAGTGGACTCACGGATTCGAGATGCTGGCCGCGCTCTCGGACCTCCATCCCCGTGTAATGGATTGCCCAACTTTCCTCTCCTTACGGTTACGTTTCTTCCTCCGAGAGTGCAGACCCGGCCCCTCCCTCGCTTGAACTCGCGTGCGTGCCCTCCGTCCACGACTATGAATCGTTTTTATTGATACGTTTTATTGAACCACTTCATCAGACCGGGCGCGACTCTTGCCCGCTCCCCATCACCTGCCTCTCTTCCACCCTTCGCCATCCTCTATTCCTGCCTACCGCCTCCCACAGATTCTCGTTCCTTCGTTGCGTTTCGCTAGTAAACGTCGTTCGTACAGAGGCATGATCATCAAAGCGGTTACCACGAGACTCTCGACGTATAAAGCGATCGGAGTTGAATCGCTCGATTATGAGCTCTGTTTATGGCAGAAGGTTTCCCCGCGGTTTCGTCTATTATTTTCACACCGCTGTGAGATTAACACGATTACGCGGTGCGTTCGCCTCGTAAAACTCTCCATGGGACAGAGTCGTTTCTCTCGTGGCTCGGTAAATTGCTCGTCAGGCTCCGTGTTCATTGAAAACGACATACTAACTCTAACTAGTTAACCACCTTTAGACTGCCAATCCAGGCGAATCCTTCCTAGAGTATGCCCCTCGACGCGACGATATTTACCGGACGATGCCGGCGATGGTCAGTTGTCGCGACTCGATTGTACGCCGCTCCAGTAGGACTTAAATGTTCGGTAAAAGGTGATTGGTGGCGTATAAAATTCTCGTTAGGACCCGGCTATTATCCGCCGTGTCTCTCTCTCTCTCTCTCTCTCTCTTTTCGCGGTGAACTTTTTAGCAACTCGATCAATTACCGCGGATGCCGGGCAAATTTACGCATTTATTTAGATTTCTAGAATATCCGGCCCGTAAAGTAACCGGTCGGATAGAGTCCTTCGCCGCGTAACGCGGTAATGAGCCATCTTTATAGGCCAAGTTTTTATCAGCCCGGCCTATTATTTGCGCGCTTGCTCCTCAGCGTTTTATCCCTCGGCTTCCGATTCATTCGCGGTCAATTATTGACCAAAAGTATCAAAAAATTTGCTGCATCTGTGACTGACAAAAAATTTACATCTTCTTGCGAGATAGCTTCTAAAATTAATCCCGTACAGGGGTCAGTCTTATGATACACGGTCCGCCAAGATTTGTATTTCTGGAGCACCGTGCGCAGTGTAACTTCTACCCTTTTACTTTTTATTTTTAATATTCTTAGATCCACTTCTCGGTCCATTCCCTTAATATATTCAAAAACTACCGAGCATCCCTTTTTGCGAGCGATCGTCGTTCCATAGGATGTTCCATAGAACTTTTTCCCCGATCGCATGGAATCTCTCCCATCCGCAGGAATTGGTGGATCGCGGAGCAGCGAAAAAAAGGATCCGCGTGTCTTGCTCTGCGTACCGTGCTTTGACGCGAGTTTCGTGGGTGCAGTCGCGGTTTTCAGGGCCGACGTCTAGCGAGTCGGTAAGCCTCGCTAATGGATTGCCCAACTTTTTCACCGTCCCCTTATTCAGCCGTACTCTCATTCATCCTTTCGCGGCGCGTCTCGCCTCTGACCGGCGCGGCGGGATCCCGCGCGCTTTGTTCGTCTTCGAATCGAGCGTCGGAATGGATATGTGCGGGCATCAAAGGATAATCGATGGCCGCGCGATAAGGAGAAAACTTTCGAGATATCTTCCCAACCGGCAGCTTGTAAGTTAAAAGGATCGATCTGGAAGTTCATTTTTCTCGAGCGAAGACGAATTTGTCGCGCGAGGCGGCTCGTCCGCGAATTTATTCGCGGTTCGCCGGTGAATTTCATGGATTCGAAAGGCCGGCGCGTTCCCGGTCCGTTCCGACCAGTTCGGGTAATGGATTGCACGGCCCTCCTTCTTCCACGTTCACCGCAGCATCCTTGTTTCGCTTCCGTGAGACAGACGTTGGACGCGGGACGCGCGTGGAGCCGAAGTTCGAGCGTCCGGTTCGGCGTGTTTTTATTAGAATTCGGCATCTGCCAGGGAAACCGCGTTCTATACCAGCTCCGATAAGATAAAACAATCTTTCGATTAATTAGCACCCCGTTATAGTACAGCTTCCTGCTTTTAATTAAAGAAGTGTCCGCGCGGCGGATTCGCGAGATAGGCAGAATTTATTACGCCGGGAGTTGTAATAAATTTTACTTACCTTACCGGTCGACGCGTTCACCATCTTCCTCCTGTTATCCTGCCATGCCGTCTAACGCAATTGTCGCACATACGTGAATATTTCGCGCGGTCGTCTATTGCGATGCAACGTGAATGGAATTCCGCTCCGCGAAATCGCGAGCACTAATGCGCAATATCCGTGCCGTGGCGAACGGCGAGGCTAAACGCTTGTCAACGTTACCGGTACACCCGAGCTCTGATATTATCCCTCCCGTTCGAAGAACCATAAAGTTTCATCCAACCGGGTTGAAGAAATTCTCTCGCGAAGTTTCGCGCGGAACACGGTGCTCGTTTCACGTGTTCCCTTCGCCGGAATGTTATTTCGCACGGGGAGAAGCCCGGGGAGGATGGAGAGAACGGCAAAAGAGAAAGAAATCCTCCGGAAAGCGACGCGCTCCGAAAGGGGTCAAAGGGGTCTCTCGGTGGGGCTAAGGAGATTACGCGTCGAGCCGTATCGGTCGTTTTCGCGTTAACGGTCAACCCTTTTAGCAGTCAAACCGAATGCTCTTCCACGGTTCTCCGATTTAGAGCGCGAGGACCGGGGCTTACAGCGATATCCACTCGGGCTGATCCTCGTTTCCCCGAGGCTCGGCCATTGTTGCGAAGGAAGCGGAGCGTAGGTGTGCCCCGGGAAGGATACCTCGAAGTCGACGGGGACGGCTCGCGGAACGGTTATGCTCTTCCGGAGAGTGGGTTCCGCGCGTTCGTTTCGAGGCGACGGGAATCGAAGTGTTTTAGTATTCCATGGCCGTTCTCCGCGGACGATTTATGGGGTAAGAAGAACATGCGGGTCAAGGGGACCACGCGTATTAACCGGCGCACTATAAATCCGTTTGGCCCGCGTATATTTCGTGCCTACCTGTGGAGGCCACTTCTGGCTGAAACACGACAGCGTCCTCCTCTGACCGATCGAAGGAGTCTCGTCAAGTACGACGCGGTATTTTTAGCCTCGCCTATCTACCGTGGACACCGTGAACGCCACCGAGATTTATGCGTGCGTATCGCCGTGGCATTTGTCAGTGGTCGTGCGTGTATCATAACGCACACGTACACGCGCCAAACATTACCTAGACGCTAATGTCTCCGAATAAAACGCGCGTCGCTGCAAATTGCCGGCGATTTTTCACGCCTCCGGTAATTTATACGTCAGTCGCGTGTCCGCGGACCGTGTGCCTTCGCGCGTTTTCTTCCCCCCCGTATGAGTTGTCCGCATTTCATGGGGTTGGTAAATCGCGAATAAAGAATTCGCGAAGCTGCTAACCCAAAAATCATTTCGCTCCGGTTCTCGATCGTATTGCAACTTCAAACACGATCGTACAAATCGGGCGAGGCGTTCGAGGAACTCGCGATGGTCGCACGTCGATCCGCGAGTCGTTCGGTATCGGCTCGTCGAAGCCGCGAAACGAATTTCCCCCGTCCGTGGCGGTGAATTTACTGCGACACCGACCATTCGCGTACAAATCTCCCGTCCCTCGTTCGCAATACGTTCCTGCCCGTTCGAAAAATCTTCGCGGCGCGTTCGCATCGAAATGGATGGCGCGTGTACCGCGGGCCGGGTCGAGGCTGCCTCGCGGAATCGAGAAACACGCGAGCGAAACCAGAGCGGACCTTGTTTCTCTGGACGAACGCGAGACGAGAACGGGAACGAAGGCGAGAACGAACGATGGGGAGAGTGTGGATAGAACGCAGCTAAGGTTATTCCATAAATAGGGGGTGAGGAATTAAGTGGGACGCTTAATTTGTTAATACTTCGAGGCAACTGGAAAACCGCGGTTGGATTGATCCATTCAATTCGCCGTATTGTCTTCCCAGTCGACCCGCCGTCGCTACGACGCGCTCAGGAGCACTTCATTACCATATAATTTCCAGTTCCCTCGCGGATTACCGCGGCAAAGGGATCGGGCGCACGGTATGCCCCGAGTAAGAGCTAGCTGTACACCCAGAACAGAGGGACCGTGTCTCCATCCAGGCCACATGTGCTCGCCTTGTCTTCCCTTTCCTTTTTACCTGGTTCCCCGGCGCTGTATACCTTCCCTCGCCCCGGTAAGTTCGAGTACGTCTGGTTTAATGCATTCAGAGGCCTCGTAGTCTCGGGACATCGCTCGGGGCATTAGAACGAGACATAGGTCGCGAGGATTGTCTTTCGTAGACAAGCGGCATGGAAGTAAACTTTGTTTATAACCCGGCTGGCGAACATAACTAGAAAATATTGTGGTCGCGGGGTAGGGATCGTGTCTGGCGTTTCCAAGTTAACGTCGTTGCACCGAGCTGGGCGGGATCCTCGTGGTGACATCGAATGTGGAGCAACCACGTATATCTTGGTTAAAGGGTATTCCTCGAGTAATTGAGACGATGTTCGCCGCATTGCGTTTCCCGTGCACGTCTTGTAAGGAAATAACAGTCATGCCCGCTTATTCGTCGCTGAAATATTACGAATTCGAATTCCCTTTGCTCTGGGCGGATGATTGATCGGGGACAGCGGACAATGGAATATTTTGTACGCCCACGTGACGACCGTTTCGGCGTGTGGCTGTCCCGTTACAGAGCCTCCTACCCCCGTCAGGACTTTGATTTAATTACCGGCGTTCGCGAAACCGCACCTTTTAACGCGTTCCACCGAGGTGGCCACCGATATGGCACGCTGTCGCGTCCCGTTCCGACGTGACAGAAGGTAGTTGTGCTTTTTAATGGCCCTTCGACGCGTATTTATCATCCAGGTGTCGGTTTCTAATGGAGGCTGTTATTAAAAACGACCGAGGCGCACCGGCTTACGGGTCGATTAGAAGTATCAAGGAGAGTCGGAGAAATCGTACCACCTACCTGGCCGCGGATAAGGATCTTCAAATCGAGCGGCAACAACTATAACCGTCGAAGCGCAAATATTTATTTGCCCAGGCAGCTTGATTTATGTAACGGTGACAACGAATTGCTCCACACCGCACCGGTTCCTTGACGCATACGCGCCGATTTTCATAATCCTCCCTCTGCCAGTTGCAACAACAATTTTTCGACTAGCCGCCGTCTTTAGAGGCATTGAAGCGTTTCCGAAACGTTTACGGACCATGCTCATTCTGAACTCGATTAAAAACGGCGCACGGTCCCTTTGAAAGCCACTGTACTTTAGAACTCCTCCGAACAGGCCGACGGATACGCTGCCGAGCGATCCTGTCGATCAAAGCATTCGTCGTTTTAAATTAATGTTTGCGGGTCCCTGAATCCGACTCGCGCGGCGTTCGAGTCTCTCCTAGCTTTCATCCACGGTGAAAGGACAGGCTTTCAGTGACTCCTGTTTTCGGGAGGTACAGTTTTCACAGGTAAAATTGTTCGCCAGGCTGAACGGTCGCTGGTTGCAGACTGAATTCGAGTTGCGCAAAAACGAATAATATCTTTCCGGTTAACTGCCAGCGATTGTTTTCACGAGTTTCACGATCCTGAGCACAGAAAGTCGCGGTAACCGCCCATAATCGAAATTTACCAGCTTTGATCGAGAGAAAAAAGAAATATGCATTCTCCTAGCGCTTCGTGCCGCTGCTTCTCCGGATATACTTATTACGGTGCATCGATATGGTAATGCGCTAGAAAGAGTTGTAAATCAGCGGATAACCCGCGTATAGGCGTCGGGATAAGTATCTGGTAATTGAATTAAGAAAATAAATATTTGCTCGGTCGGCACGCGGCGGACTGATTTATTACGGGAACAAGGAATCGTAGCGAGGCCGCCCCGCGCCTCGCGGAGTTTACAGTTTTGAACGCGTACAACTTGCGGCGTGTAAACGAGAGGATTGACGCAAGACCGGTCATTTTCGTAATCTACCCTTCGGCATGCTGCTGCTCGTGACTACGATCATTTCGCGACTGCTGGAACGACGCTCGTTCCGCTGCCGTGATATTTCGTTCGAGCCCTCCCTTTGTTCGCCGTCTTCGTGAAAGAATTTCGAACGCCGTGGAGGGAATGGAAAATGCAAAATAGTCTCGTCGCGCGTTCCCCGTCGTGTATGGCTGTCGTGTAATTAACTGAAAAGTCGGGGAACACGGGGCAGCGTCGGTGGTATATAGAGTCGATCGGTCTTATCGGGCTACTCGATTATCCAATTAACCGGTTGGCAAATGCACCGGCACCGGTATTGATTGAATGCTGGGTAACGACCGATTAAAACCACGTATCTCGGTGGCAAGGTGGCGGTGGCTCGAAATTTACGACGCGCGGGATGATTTTTAGTTGGTAGAGGAATGTTTGGCGTTTCTTCGAGTGTACTGTCCGCAAGCATCTCCGTGATCCATGATTTTCGTGATCTAGCCCAGGGCTCGGTTCGCTCGTGACTACGATTTCGTTGCTGCACGCTGATCGTTCGTGCTGTTGCTTCCGTCGCTAAATTGTACACGCGCCGGTTCGTGGACGCGGTATACTGCATACCGCGCAGTCCAGAAGCATTTACAAAACACACGTACCATGGATTAAAGTGGGAGGACTCTATGAACGTGGGGGGAGTTTGGATGTGCATCAATTTTCATACATTCTGTATCTAGGAGTCCGATGCCTAAATTCGCGTGCACGTTTGCAACAGGTTGATACAAGAATGGAGTATGAAATGACAGTAAAGTAGCGGTCCAGTCTACGATAATTGGAGGCTTCGCTTGTGCAGGCCTCGTGTGGGTATTTCTTTTTTTTTTTTACTCCCCGGCCTCCGTGACGTTATTGCGTGCCTACTTTAAATACGGACTCGGAAATAAGCGGCCTCTGATGATACTCGATTTATCTCGTTGACGGTTCCTCGCGGACCTATAGCGACTGATCATCCGCGTAGTGAAAAAAAGGGGCAACATTCTTAGATCGTCCTTTATTATTTAAATTCGTACGATATTATCGAGTATAAGAATACTGAAACGATATTAGAGAAGTCAAGGGTCGAATGCTCCTCCAATTTGTCCTGCAATCGACTTGGCCGTTCGAGTCGGTTACGACAGCCGTTATCCTTGTCGAATTACGATTTCGTCCGATGCTGCAGGAACCGATGCTCCTCTTTCACCCTTTCCGTCTTCGTTCTTGTATCGTCGTCCTCCTCCTTTTGCGTTCGTCGCCGTTGGAAAATTGTGCCCCGCACTATACGCGTTGCGTGCAGGATAATTGGAGCCTTTTCAAGTCTCGCGCCGTTGCTGGCAAGGCGTCCTCTTACTCCTCGGATGTCGAGAGCTCGACACAAAAGTACTAGATTTTTGTTCGATCTCCGTTTGCCATAATAATTCCGCTCATGAACGGCGAAATTGCCCTCGGAGGTTGGCTGGCTTTTTTTTTTCTTTGAAAGCAGAAAGAGCACATCCTCCTCGCTCCCCTTTGACTTGTTACGCCTCTAATATCCATAATAAACGGCGATGCGCTAAACATCGATGTTCTATATCGTTCTGAACACGTTTTAACGATAGCTCGTTCCTCCCTCGGGATCCTATTTGCAACTGGGACAAAAAATTTCCACGGTCCTGTCCCCGACAATTACCCCACCGTCATACGTTCCACCTTTTTCCATCCGTTCCCCACGGTTAATTGATTTTACAATTTCCAGCACGCGAAGCAAAGTCTTACACAGTTGTCGGCGATTTCTCTTGGATAGATCCAAATAAGTATGCACCAGATCCCCGCGTAGTCCTTTATTTGCGCGAGTACGGTTGTAATGGACGAACGGAAAAGGAGCGAATAAGCAGCAGCGGCGAGGATCGATCGAGACATTCCGATCCGCCGTTTCCTTATTGCCGGCCGATCGGCGAATAGATCTGTCCGGTCATTATGATCGATAATTTTCTGCTCGGTCGGCTGTACGCGTCCGCGATGCAACGGATGCTTCTTTAAATATTTCGGATTTCTTTTAGACACCAGCCGATCGCGATGGGAGCACGCGTCGCGGCGACGTCTCTCAACCCTTTCAACTTTTTATTCGTACTCGAACGACCGAGCCGCGATCAGTCGTTGAACTCTCGTCCGGAGCGCTGCTCTTCCTCCGCGAACGATACCAGAAGTGTAACGCGTGTGGTGAATATAAATTGGAGCATTCAGCGGAATCGGACAGGCCAATAAAGGCGGCCGCACGAGGATGTAAGCGTGCTCGCGTACAAGGATCGGCGAGGTGTGCAACAGTTGCTTATAAATCCGATAGCCCCGCTGTTAATCGGTCGGAGAGCTGGCTGCTCCAGCTCTCGTTTCGCCGGCTCGACATTATCGGAATCCTCGCCCTCGACGAGACTCGCCGCGCTCGTGAACAGGCGGTTGGCCCCGTCGTAAATCATAATTATCATCGTGTACGCTTTTATTCGAATGGAAATTCATTAGGGCTCGCCAGGCGCATTGTAAACAACGCGACTCGCGCGGGGCGGTTAAGGTGGTTACGCGGACAGGGGTAGAGAAAAGATACAAGGGAAGAGACCGGTGGATGCGATAGAGAATACCTCGAGCGGCGGGCGAGGAGGTTGCGCGAGCGGGGCAGAAGGGTAATTTACAAGCGGAGCCCGAGCCTCTCGAGCGGATCGTGAGTTCGAGGCACGGAAAGGTGAGTTCGGCCGACGGGCGTGCGGTATCGATATTACCAATAATTGTCGGCCTGAAAGGTTATCTGCAAGAAAGCGTGCATAGCAAACTCCCCGCCGACGTGGCCGATAACTTATGAAGGCCCCTCGCGTCTTTTGCTGCTCCCCCCCCTCGACCACCCTCTCTCGTTTCGGTATCCGATACTCTATGCATGTGTGCGACGTGTATGCATCAAGCGTCGGCTTCGACCCTTCGCTATGCAGCGGGTAACGTGTGGCTGCGTCGAGGACACGTAGGATAGCTGTACCTGACATTTTCCGCGGAACGACGCCGTGCACCGCGAAGGACCGGTGAAATGAAATTTAGTGTTCGAAACGCGGCACGTACGACGGTGGTTGCACAGGGGTGAGGCGAACGGGGGGCGTTCCGAGCGCGTTAAAGAGAGGTCAACTTTTGCTGGATCGTAATAACGATTATTAATCGGCGTCTCTGAAACGCCGTCGATCGCGTGTTTTCGCTCTCTCGACCTCTTTTAAACGCGCCGCGTTCTCGACGTCGTTCCGAGCACACGGTGTCGCGCCGTCGAAACACCGGATGAACACCGATACGAAGTGAATAGGACGCGCGTGGGACATTCTTCTCCGTGCAGCTCCCTTCGCCTCTCCTCTCTCGGGCCCGCTTGGAATTTCAAACGGACGGCTCTTGATTACGGTACAATTTGCAGTGGGCGACATTTTGTAAACGGCCCATTTAGACAGGGCCCTGAAAGTCACCGCGTGGCGAGCCGTGATTTCTCCTCCCCCTATGGGAGAGCGGAGAACGCCAGAGGGGAGCGCTAAAAGACTTAACCGCGCGGTAGATTTCGTTTCTGCAACGTGCAATTTGCGAAAGAAATAATAAGTGCAGCGTGTATTCGTCGCCGGTGAAAGGAAACGCGAGAATCCATCGTTCCCCCTCGATCCTGCGGCCTTCACCTGCGACCCCGTGCGAGTCTCTCAACCGTCCTCTGCCTAGTTTCAGGACACCGCGTTCCCCGCGAAAGTGGATTATACCTGGTCATGCGAAAATTGAATTCGGAACGATGTTCCTCTACTAATAACGAGTCCCGTGCTTAGCAATATGTTTTTGTTTGTTTTTTTTTGTTAACGGTACGCCAACCGTTAGGGTTCGTGATACTCGTAACGACGACGACAGGTTGTTCGTTACACGGGGAAAAAAGGGGGAAGGTTAAAGGACAAGCGGTAACTCACAATTACGACGTCGATAGTCAATGGCCACGCACGAGTCTGTCCATCAGCGGCGACGTTAATGCCGGTGCAATGTAAGTAGATGGTTTCCACTGGGGTTGGATGTATTAATTAACATATCCAGGTGATTGCGGTTGATCGTTCGAATAGAGAATCGCAGACGGCCGAGAACGCGCGAAACGGAAGCGTATTTTCGTTCAGCGTTTCCCACAGCTTTCTCACCAGCTTCCTCCGCGAGCAGGCATCGCGGATCCGCGCGTCGCGTCGAACGAGATTGTTCCCCGTAAAATATAACGGGGCTAAGGTGGACAACCGTATTGTGGAGCACGGAGCAAAAAACGACGGCCTCTGTCACGCGTATTAAGAGCTCTAAAGATGCGGATCTAGTCGTTCGATCCGCCGAGATAAATTACTCGCCGCATCGGCTTAACGCGTGTACCCACGTGTGCACTCGCAACCCTGCCGGGGCTTATCCTTCCCTTCGGTAGACACTTTAAACCTCCGCGTGAAATATCGAAGTCGCGTTTGGCAAATGTTTATTTGTTGCTCGTAATAATATCGTGCTTATTATTCACGACGCGTGTAGCCCCCCTCCGGATTCGTCCACCCCGAGCTCGGCCGGAGCGTGTCCCCGCGAACAAATTTCTTGGTGGCTCCTCCGGCGCGCGGATAAATGATATCCTCGCGGTGTCCCACCTTTTGGAATGCCATAAACAAGAATTCACTCGATAATGTATTTGAAAGCTCGTACGTTTATTTCAAGCCCCGGCAACGATCCCCTTCTTTTTTTTTTTTTTTTTTGCCAAAGACGATTCAGGGAGAAAGGGCTGGCGTATCTTTCTCTCCCCCCGGATTGTATAACCGCGATGGAAAAAATGTATGCGCAAATATATTTCGACGGTCCCGGCTCGCCTTTATACGCTCGGCTCGCCTGCCAAGCTGGATATGAATTTTCGTGCACCATCGTCGTGCATACGTATTCCCACCATCGGCCGCTCATATTCTCTGTAAGTCGCGCTCAGCGGTGCTCACTTTTCGCGCCGCTGAACCTTCGACCGAAGGGTATACACGTTCCTCTGGTAGATTCTCCCCGTCTCGAATCGAGCGGTACAGCCCGGTTATCGCCGCGAAATCCAGGAAGACAGGTTGCTGGATTCGTCCGCGCGTTGTCGCGTTGTTCGCGGCGGTCGTTTCGACGCCGGCTATCGCCTTGAATTACCAGCAGGCAGTTTTCCGCGCGCGTTAAGTGTATTCCCGGATAACGCTTCCGATTGATTTAGGCGGGTCGCAGACTCTCCATTAGATAGAAGCCTCCCTTCCGCGATGCTGCAATTGCCGGGCGTCGAAAGTTTAGTCGGCTCTCGCGCCTCTGGTCGTTTAAAACGGGCTTCCATGGATCCCATTGGCGAAGCTTTTGATTCTCCAGAGGCATTTGCGAGACACTGCTCGTCGAGGTACGTAACGCAAGAGTCGCGGGGGAACACCTTGATTCCTCCCAGCTTCTTCGAGGCAGGATAGGTCGACGCGCGGTTGTATACATACGTGGCGTGAATCGTTGACATTCGCATAATACACGTTTCGTTTGCGTAATTAACGCGCTGATGTATAGTTACACGGGCCGGTGAACGGAAAGTCATTCATAATCCGACCACTCGCCACTCTACGATTACTCATAAACCGAGATACGTATCGCGCAGCCTTTTCAAGAGAAGAAGTATCATCGGCGACTGGGGGGGGACGGCGGGTTGGTTTTCGGGGACCTCGTTACACCTCGGGGACCGTGCCTGGTTCTTGCCCGTAATATGTATGTTGCAGGGGACACTCGGATTCCCGTTTGCTATTCCCTTATTCGACGCGCCAGCCTCGTTCTCTTCGCGTCTTATCGCGCGTTTGGTCAAACGGGTATCTCTCTAAAGAATTCCGGGATCCAGTTGGTAAATAATTCAGAATTCTCGGCCGTGGTCTCTAGTCCGGGGACGACTTGCACCATAGAATCGCAATTACGAACACGCGTACCCGGGTAACGTTCACCTTGCCCCGCGTAGGAAAAAGAGCCGCGGTACAAGCGGAAGCAGTTTTCCTCGGTTTGCGCGTCGATGAGACGGCGGTAGAAGGATAATTTACGAGCGACGAGGGCACGTCGATTCATCGAATAATTAATCAAGTTCCAGCGTCGGGGCGACTGCCCGCTAATAACCACTGCGGATAATCGTCCCTGGATTTTCACGAAATCGTCGCGATTTTGTCGGATCGTGATCGTATCCGTCGATTATCCTCATTAGAGACGCGTACGATCGTGAATAATTCAATGTTTCGCCCGCGAGAGACTGCTCGGACCGCGCGAGAGTGGGGACCGAGGGAATGCGCGACTTATTAGCGAGTTCGAGTTAATCTGGCATACTCGCGCTGGCTAGCTCGACGTTCCGTAACACGGCAGCCACGACACGGTATGCAACCACCTTTTTTACCCTGAAAATGCCGGGTCGTGGAAGCGTGAGCGAAACGGGTGGAAGCGGGACACGCGGTGAGAATTACGTAAAAGAAACGTAAGGAGGGTGAGAAGCGCGGTCACGAGAAAAGGGAGAGATGAAACGATGGCTGGCGCGGAGGAGTCGAAGAAAGAGAACGGAGCGAACGACGAAGGGAAGAAAGAAGAGGGCTCGGCGCGAGGGTGGGAAGCGGAGGAGGAGCGACAGAGAGGAGAAGAAGCAGATCGAGGTTGATAGGAAAGAAAATCGCACGGCGTTGTTAGCTTGTTAAGTTGCACGCAACACCTTCGGCTCGAATACCGGATACACCGACCTCTTCCCCGTGCAAACGGTGCCCGCTCTCTGTCCCTCCTCCCCCGCCGTTTCTTATCGCGTTCCCAAACCTTTTCTCGATCTTTCTTCTCGACGCTTTCGTTCATTTCGAATGGCGAAACTCTCGGAAATCCCCAGATCTTGGCCCATTCGCGAAACAGCGAGGGGAACGTTTCAGGTACGAGGTCCTCGCTCAGGGCGATCTTGCGTTTTCATTTCTTCCACGACTGTCGGCGTCGCGAGCAACGTTCCCTCGTCCTTTCCTTTTTTTCTTGTATCGGTCCCACTTGTTCTTCTTCTCTCCGATGAACTCGGCGAGACGGAGTTTTTCCTGGCCGGTTCGCGAGGCTGTCCTCGCGTCGGAGCTCTCCGGCCGGAATACTTTTTCTCGATGTCGGCCGGCCGAGTGGTATTAGCCCCGGAGACAGGCTGCTCGGGAAAGAAAAGTTCGCCGGGGTATTCGATACAAGGAACGCTGAGAACATCCACGATCTTACATCGAGTATCCGCCGTTCGAGGTACTCGCGACCGCCTCCCTCGTCGCTCGCCGCTGAAAGAAATGCAAGTCAGGGAATGGCATTATGCACGTATCGTCGCTGGCCACGGGATTGATTCGTTTCTTCGCGTTATTAAGAAGTTCCAGCTCGCCATTGAGATATGCACCGCTACGCGTACCGCTGTATTATTCAGACCTGGCCTGTTCCCCTTGGGATTCTCTGTCGCGCATATGGACAATATTCTGGAATTTTAATAAAATTAATACTGGCGACGAAACTTCATATAAAAAAAAAAAAAAAAAAAAAAAGATACGCCTCAGTCGTGGAAATCGCTGCATAGTTCTCGTGTGTTATCCTTAAGTGGATTCGTTTAATTACTACCACGACTCATGCGACTGTAAACCGGCCCCTGGAGGGACGATAGCGCGGCCGGACTCGATTCCAGCTCGTCTTCCCTTCTGGTTAAGTTTCCGCGGCCGCGAGCGTACCCGGGGACAACGTTCCCGAGCAGGACGAAAACTCGAGGGCGCAGAAGACAGAGTGCTCGTTTCTTGTCATAGCCCGTTGGAAAGAAGGTGGACGGGGCGCTAACCGTGTCCCCTCCAGGCTGTTCCTCGGAGAATCCGGGCGCACCGCGGCATGCGAGCACGATACGGGCGAATGGTTACCCCGCTTGCGAAGCGTTGTTCCTCCGACGAACCGCTCCGGCTTCGGGATGCTACCGGTCCCCGGCCTGGATCCGGCCTCGATCGGTATTCGTTGCTCTAGCTCGATGACATATATGGCGTTAAACGGAGAAGGGAAAGAACGAGGCCGGGGATAACAGGCGGCGGGGCGAAGGGAATGGAAGATCGTAGGTACGATAAGTTAATAGATAAAGCATCGGTTCGGAAAGACGCGCGGAGCAGGCCGAGGGGGAGAAGCGTTTTTCGGTGGAGCGTAGGGAATGCGGCGGCGATAGTTCCAGGCTTGAACGCTTAATTGCTAATTGAAAATTCTTCGCGGCCGGAGATAAGCGATGGCGAACGGTTGTCTAAAATATACGGCGCATAAGTAGCGGTAATGAGTTGTAATTTTTGCCAAAACGGCCGTCCGTGTGTCGTGTAGATACTTTCCCCGTTGGCGGAAGAATGTCGCCGCCGTTAAGAACGTGGCTGAAAACGTTATCTGCAATAATTGTAACAGTTTAATCGTGGCCGGGAGGATTTACTGTTAATGTGGCTGATTATAAGGAGCCCACGATTTCTCCTGTTTCGTCGATGGCGAACGGAGGCTGCGCGCCGAGCCCGTTCCACCCGCGACTCCGCGAGCTTCTGCCCCCCTTTTTCTTTCTTCCGTGACTCGAAGCGAACGGGCACCGGTCAGCAAAATTGGCCGTGACCGTTTCAGGCTGGATCTGTGCTCTCGTGTTCTCGCCGAACCGTGAACTCGCGGTCGGAGAAACTACGACCGGCGTATCACCGAGAACGACACGCGCTGATAAATGTAACGCCGGTTAACGAGTGCAGTATGTATACTTGATCGTTCACCGGCGCTCTGCTTGTCTAGTTCTGCGTTCACACGATGATGTCCGACTATACGAAACGCTTCTACCCCTTTGTCATTGGAAGAATAACACTTTAGCCCATGAATTCTTTTCGTCTTGTTAGGGGACGCGCTCTAACCCTTTGTGTGTCAATTTGGTTTCTCCACTTGCGTGAGGGGCGATTTATGGTAGTTCGGGACAGATATATTGCCGATCATAAATTCGGGCCACTCCTTGCCGGACCGAAAAGAGCGAGCTGTTTTATGGCTGTTTACGTGGCTCCGAGTTTCTAAGCAGCCCTATCAAGAAACGTGAAGTATAGCTCATTTCATTAGAATCGCTGATTTATTCTAATTGAAGTAATTAATTCGGTCTCTATAATGGCCCTGCTGAACACAGAGACCGTCTATTTCTGGGGTTCTTCGGTAGGTAAACTTGCCGGCCGATGATCGCGAGTCACTTTACATTAGACATACATTTTGTATTCTAATTTTCTGAACATTTATCGAAACATTTCTTCCTCGAGTTTCTTGGTAGGAACTATCTCACTGCATCTCGAATTCTATTCAGGCGTAATTTTGACGGATTAATTTTAAACGCGGATAGCAGCAGAAACGGGCTCGTTACTGATAAGAAGGGTGCTCACCGATCGAACGAGATGCGATTGAATAAAAAAAAAGGGGGAGTCTTCATCCCCGATGCTCCGTGCTGTCTGATTTTAAGCAGCGACGAGGCGTGTCAACGGGCTCCCATGGTATTATTATGAGCGAAGTCTCAGGGTCGGCTCGCAGCCCCCAGCGTAAAAGGGAGACGAAGGGAAGGTAAAGGACGGAGAAGGAAAGAATGAAAAAAGGATCGTCGTCACGCCCCGCGACTCGTTCTCCACGAGAGTTGCGCGCTTGCAAAGAGTTGATTAAAGTCACCGGTCCCCTGGCGCAACTTGTATTTTCGACCTCTCGAACCCCGTATAGGTTGGATCCGATTCAATGTTCCATGAAAGTGCTTTGTAATCGATCAAAACGCACGCTGCGAGAAATACGTT
Organism: Holcopasites calliopsidis; assembly: GCA_023838395.1. Lineage (NCBI taxonomy): Eukaryota > Metazoa > Arthropoda > Insecta > Hymenoptera > Apidae > Holcopasites > Holcopasites calliopsidis. The sequence goes on from JALHAQ010000011.1 coordinate 2,928,716, forward strand.
TCGGTCTTCCGGTCGTGTTGGTCCCGCGCGGACGGACAGCCAGATCCACCTCCTTCGATCCGCTGTATAATAATGTTTGCTCGCCGTCCCGCCGATGCTCCCTTAATAAATCGAATTATCGAACATTTATCTCGGTTCGTTAAAAGTCAATTTAGTTGCCGCGCGTCGTGAACGAGTCGTCTTATGCGATGGAACGTGTTGCCTTCGGTCAGGATTCCTTTGCTGCTCGATCGATGATCCGTCCGTTCTTCGAGAACGATGGGAAGAGATATCATCGCCACTTCGAATGGAAAGTCTTTGTTCCCTTGCGAAGTTCCAGCAACTTTTCGCGGTGTGGTTTAGTGCTGTTCAAATACCAGTTAACCGCACTTATTCCCTTTTTTTTTTCACCGCTCCAGAAAATGGGTAGTGATTAATATTTCCCGCGGAAGGTCGATGCAACGTCGCTGATCCTGCCTCGTCGTCGGCTATTCGAAACTCCCTTTACAAAGTCTGAGAATGATTTCCGCGAGTTATTATGATGTTACCAGTTGCGGCGCGGCATGGACCAGCCGTAGCCATCGCGAGCAAGAAGGTATTGCGGTGTACACCGACTGTACCCGTTCGCATAATCAGCAAGCCGCAGCGCGGGTACACGACTGTGGTCCAGCGCGGATAGCGCACGTGTGAAATATGCATTCGCTCCGCGAGACAATGCGAACCGGACACTAAATTCTCAATCGCGATAACTAAACTACGCGGCAACAGTCGCGTACACGCAATCGTACACGCGAATATAAAGTTCACGTGCCGATGTCGCTTGTAATTGAAGGTGGCCGCCGCGGCTCGGTGCGCTCGAATTGTCGATTAAGCGCTCTACTCGCTCTCTGATCTCAATAAGAAAAGATTGACCAAGGATATCCTTCTCGTTCGTTCCCATTTCTCAAGGGAGACGTTCGTATGACATTCCGAGAGTACGATTCACCACTTCTTCTTATTTTACGACTAGCAGAGCATCGGTCGTCGCGTGACTGTTTCTAACGCGAAATCGCAACGGCATCACGCGCGACGGTGCTGAATCCTTTTGTCCCCACGCGAACACGGAACGTGTCCGAGCCGGTGCGCTAATCGGTTGCCCCGTTTTACAAAAGACCGCACGAATCGCCCTGGCAAAAGAAAAAACGGCTTACCCGGCTATCTCTCGAATGCATCGATGCGCCGGGCCGATTTCGACTAACGATGCCTTCCGCTCATTGGTCTTAATCTGAGCCACGAATCGCAATCGGCCTCCTCTTCCTAACATGGCCTCGGCCACGGCGAGAGGAGCAGAAGTCGCGCGGTGCCGTTCGCTCCGCGGATAGCGCAAACAGAAATTCCGTTATACCGCATTATAAAGCGTCGGACCAGTTCAGCCTCCGCGGATGGCGGTCGGCTTGCTCGCGCGAGCTCCATTCTCGCCGCTGGCGAGCAAGCTTAGCGAGCTGCTAAACGATCGAACCTTGAACGACAAGGCGGAGGAATCGGAAGAACGAGCCGCGATTCTACCCGGATCCTACTCGCTCGTTTCCCTGCTTTACCGTCCCTGATACATTGTTCTCTACACCGCGACCTCTCGGCTTTATGATTCGCCGTTACGGTTTATTCCCAGTCGCGAGTTCGCTCCACCGCGAATATCCATCCTTCGTTCTCCCCTGTTTCTAGCATCCCCATCCCGTTCTTTGCGTTTGTTGGCTTTTCTTGACGGCGAGTTCCGACCGCGAGGGTTCTCTCGGCTTTACGACTATTGCGTCTAGTCCCTCCCTCGGTCTTCCCTTTTGCCCGGGCCTCTTATCGTGTAGTGGGTTCCTTTACGGCCGCGGGCTCGAGACGGTCACTATCTTTCTTTATTTTACTAGAACACACCCCTGGATAACGCAACAGGGATTATTCCTGGAAAGAGTCAGCTAACCTTTCAACTCCATCGCAAAGTTGTCGACCACTGTTTTTTCTTTGCTCTGGCTAAATGTCAATCGCACCCTGTTACTTATCCCCGTTTCTTCGCGGCGATTTGTACGCCTCGTATCGGGCCAGGCTGGTGTCGATCTATACTCCACGACAGAGCAGCGTGATCCGAGCGGATTGCGAGTGTGTTTCGATTCTCTCGTATAATTCTCCCTGTTTCTTGGCGAGTCGCAACAGGTTGCTCGGTACCGTAGATTTTTCCTCGACCCGTGAAATTGCAGCTCGTCCGGTCAGGATGGCGAACCTTTCATACGTGGAAGCTGAAACGATGCTCGTGATACGTTGTCAAGGGCCTGTTAATTACAAAAGTGGCAGAACAGGATCGGCGAACGGTGGGCAGGAGCCAAGGGGAGAGGATTTCTTGTTGCCGATCCGGCGACGATACGCGGGGAGAAAGAATGGATAGCTATTTTCTAGCAGGACGGGCCTAACGCCGGTCATAAATGCTTAATAATACTCCGATAAGATAAGTAATTGAATCGAACGGATATACATTCTAACGATTGGCGCTCGGATATAAACGCCCGATCGTTCTTGGTCGAATTTATCCTCGGCATTTGCAATTCATATTTTAATAGTTGTCCCACGCGGCGCGCGTATGCTAAATAACTCTCTCGAGCGTTCGTTGGCTTCGCGGGAAGACGTTCTCTGCTCTCTGTCGGTGTCTCGAGGTGTCCGGAGAAATGGATTCGCTTCTTTGATTAACTCCTTGAGATGCTAGCTCGTTTGGGAAGTAAATTGCTGATCGGTATTAATATGTTAAGCATTTATGATTTACGGGCATTCTATTTTTCACCCGTTCCCCGAGCAATTATCATCTATTTAATACTCCTCCGAATTTTAACGAATTCCTCAATTTCTCTGACACTCCAATTATCATAGTTGTTGTAATAAAATTTTAATTCGATTGGCTCCTGTCTGATAATTCTCGAAAAATGTTCTTACCAAGCTACCGCCAGAAAATCAGCTCTGATATCATCTGGAAATCCAAACGAATAATTCAATCTTCCTGCCAACCGGTATTACATACACACGCGGATCGACGATCCACTTCGGCACTACTATCATTTTCTCTATCTTGACACGACAATTACCCATTGTACGATGCGAATTCCGAATGGCATTAAATCCAATCACGGAGCACGCAACGTTCGATTCTTCCATAGCAACGATCGTGACACAAATTCGCGTTTGTTCATAATAAACTTCGCGTCGTATCGGTTGCGCATCGACGGAATTGCCGTTCGATTCTCTCGCCTCGATTACACGTCGATTACGCGCAATCATAGATAGCCACCCTCCGACGCGCTTGCATATCAAATGCGAATTACATTCCGCGCGGAGCCGCCGGCAGTTCGGCCGATCACCCGATTTCTTCTACGCGTCGATTGCTATTCGATTCTTCTAGAGTATCCGATAACCTTTGGCTCGCGGCATATTGAAAAATCGTTTCCAAGAAACTTCGTGCGTACGGTTAATTGAAATCAACGAATATTACGAACGATCAGCGTCGGAGCCTAGACGTTCCTGTTTCAAGATGTTTCTGCTACGCTCGACGGATCGGACAGGGATCGTTGACTCGTTCAATGCAAAGCGCCAGGAGACTCTTCGGAGTAGAATTCCGTGAGCACGTTGTTCGGCATGGCTCGTTCAATGTACGCGTATTGTGAGCGTATACATATAGAAATTACGGCGACGATTCAATTACGCCATTGAACCGCAGCTTCTTTGACTTTCATTCGGTTCCGGTTCGAGCAAACGGAGCTGCCTTTTGCAACGGCCGAAGACGCTGAAACGAGCTACGTTCTCCGTGAGGTACTTTATCAAACTATCTGATTTCTATTACAATGAGGCCGGTATTACTTATTCCGTTGATGTAACGGTAACGAAACGTGATGACAGTGCAAAGAGACGTGACTCGATTAGCATAAGCTATTGTCTCGCGGTGAAATTCTCCCTCTCTCTTTCTCTCGAAAAATCGGACAGCCGGAAACTTTAAAACGCCAAAGTAATTATTCGGTTAGATGCCTTAAGACTCTAGACTCAGGGACAGGGCTGCGAGAGTAAGAAATAAAAAGTAGAAGGTGTTAAAAACATAAAAATAGAGCATTTTATTGTTCAGTCACAGGATTTTATTCTAATAATATCTTTCGCTTTGTCGAGAGTAGCCTGTTGAAGGGAGAAGAATAAGAACGCAGAAGAATCGCTTGCGAGGAAAGCTACAGGAGGGAATCGTTTCACGTTTGTACATTGTATTTCGATTTGTTTAACGGCGCTTCGCGCGTCGCTTTCCTTGCGTAGCGCGCACGTTTCGTTGAATCCGACCGTTCCGTTGCGAGGGAATTCGCGTGCACGCCGAGTTTATACTCCGTTGCTCTTGGAGCGATGCGGCCTCGGTCGAACGGCAAGAACGGAGAGACTAGCGAAATTAAACGGGCTGCGCGGACCGTCGAGCTCAAGCCGAGGAGCTCGCGTGGCGCGCGTCCCTCTCGAATCGAAGCCACGCGAGGTCCTCCTTTTTAACGTTTCCGGACGAAATAAATAAGATAATAGAGTCGCGCGCGTTAATACTTTACAAAAGAACAAGGGGGAAGAAATATATCAAAGACGATCGTCGCGTATCACCGAGAAACGCAGTTCGCGTTCAGCTGGGGACCAAGTTCACCAGTTTCTAAGTACAATTAAATATACACTTTATTAGCAGCGTTACGATCGGGGAGGGTGAAGAAAAGTAGTATCACTGTGCCAGCTCGCGGATAAATGGCTGCCAATTGAAAATCGGGCAACGAAACTCGATCGCGAAACGCTCCTTCGTTTACGATCCCTGGTTCGCCTTCGGGAATTCGATCGACCCCCGCAGAATCGTTTCCAGACGGTTCGCGGTACGCGATTTACGATCACGGATCGTTCACGCCGACGTGCAAGCACCGAGAGACAGAGACCGTGCACGTCGATCGTTCCAATTATCCATCGAATTACCGTACGATTTCGCTCGAAATACGAGCGACATTGTTTGACAATGCGGCTGTACGGCTGTACTTTCTACTTGGCTCTCGCATGGCACGCACGGCGAGCGTAGTTCTCTGCGCCGTGGCCGCTGGTGGCAACGCCTGGCTTGACGCGCACCACGCCAGAATACTCGTCGGACGAGATCCTTCATGCACTATTAACCCTAGATTAACCGTGAGCTTGATGAACCGAGGAGCCGTCTGGGTGAACGTAAAGCACGGCCGCGTATTTACAACGACTTTAAGCTATCTAGCAAAATCACTGACTTGCTGCAATGTACAGAAGATCGGGACGCTAATCACGGGGAAGCACCTTAAATATTACAATCACTTTCTCTCTCTCTCTCTCTCTCTCTCTCTCTCTCTCTCTCTCTTTCTCTCGTTACATTGTTTTCCATTTCTTTATTTACAAGCACACACGCACACACTGTCCCTTCTTCGTTTGGTTCGCGAGCGCACACAGCTTTTTAGCGTTTAATTTATACAATATGTAAAATAGTAGATCGCCGTGTTACAGATTTATATTTACACTCGTTCCTTATGCCACCATATATTGCACCGTAGTGAAACGCACCGTGCCCGTCAGTTTTCCTCTCAAGTTCGCGTCGCGCGGAATAAGCGGCTCACGCCCACTCCGACGGTTCACCGGAAGTAAAGGGCACACGAACGTGCCTGTACGCGCAACCTATACATCGCACGACACGACACTTCATATGTGCACAGAGACCGTACGCGATCCGTTCGATGTCCTGTTGTTGTGCTGCCGTCGGACCGGCGGCGGCTGCCTCGTTCTCTGCGCGCTTCGCTGATTGTTCGGCACGTCCGGCAGAGCGAATCGAAGCTTCTCCCAGAATAATTTATCGCCCCATTGCAAGTACGTGTTGGTCTTGAGATAGAGCCTGATGTCCGGATCGAGGTCCCTCTGATGCACGTCGCCCACCAGAACCAGGATCAGCCTGCGCCTTCTGTCGCGCAGCACCTGATGGTGCGCCGATTTAAAGTCGAAGCGGCACCATTCGGACTTGATGAAATTCTCCGACAGCACCATGATCGTCCGCCTCGACGATTCCACCGCTTGGACGATGGTGTCGGCTATGAAGCTTCCGACAGGGAAGTCCCTGTAGTGCAGGCAGAGCTTGTACGAGGGATTGCCCATCTCGAGGATCGGCGCCAGCTCCTCGGCGACGAACGCCTCGTCCTTGGAGCTGTAGCTGACGAACGCGTCGAACAGCTTGTCCCGGTCGTCCCGATCGACCTCGTGATTTCTATAGAATATTCGTACGCCGAAACGCGAGTGAAACCACACGCGAAGCTCCTGCCTGAATATGAACGCCAGCATGCAGAGCAGCACCACGACCAGAGAGCCGACCAGCGTCGCTACCAGCAGCGGAAGGTAATCCTGCAGCACCTGTTTCTCGATTATGGTCTTGGTGTAGTTGCGGTGCAGCTCGTTGTCGATGCTCGCCGCACCTGTACACGCACTGTCGTTGCCGCGCTCGTGGTCGCTGCCAGCGACGAGGAAACCGGACTCGTTGTCCGTGAACACTTGCTCACCGAACGCCTCGAACTCCGTCACGTTGTACACGCAGCGCAACACGGACGCGTCCATCACGCGGATGCTCGCCTCGCGAATCCACTCGCGGTAACTTTGCAGGTAATCACACTCACAGGACCAAGGGTTACCCGATAAACTGACCTCGATAGAGTTGGGCAGAGTCCACACGGCTAGGGTCGTCAGACCGTTGTGCTCCAACCGTAGAACGCGTAACGATCGAAGGGAGGAGAAGGTGTCGTTCCCGATCGAAACGATTCGATTCCGTTGCAAATAGAGCAGCTTGAGCGCGTCCAATCCCTCGAACTCGTGTCCCCGCAGCTCCCGAATCCTGTTGTCCTGCAGGTGAAGATCCTCCAAGTCCCTCAGGCCGTTGAACGATCGGTTCTGCACGATCTCGATGTTCGAGGAATTGAGGAACAAGACTTTGAGCTTCTTGCGACCGATGAAAGCGTGACTGGACACGACGCGCAGATCGTTCCCGTCCAAATACAGCCTGGTCGCGTCCATCGGTATCTGCTCGGGCAGCTTGCTCACGTGGCCGCCGTTCGAGCAGTCCACCACGTTCGCCGACCACGACTGATCGTGGTAGCACGTACAATTCAGGGGACACGTCATCTCGCAGTCGCAGGCGTCGAAGTCGCAACAGTGGCACAGAGCGAAGCAGTGGGTGTCGTATCTGCAGAGGAACTGAGAATGCGACGCCTCGACCAGTGGGACGAACGCGTGCTCCCGATCGTACAACAGCTTGCAATAGATACTCTCCAGATCCATCACTCGCGGTTGCACGCGAGACTGATTCTGTCTGTTGACACGCTGCAACCATTCCATGGTGCAGTCGCACAGGTACTGATTATCACCGATATAGAACTCGGGCAGAGGCTTCTCGGGCGGGACCGCGCTGATCCTCAACGCGTACGGCTCCAAGTTGCGTATCTGGTTCCCCTTAAGCTCCACCGTCGTCAGGTTCGGCTTCTTGAAGAACGAATAACTCTGCACCTTGGAGATCTGGTTGTCGTTCAGGTACAACCTCTCGACGCTCATCGGTATCGCGTTTCCGGTGATCTCGGTGAGCTTGTTCTCGCTCGCGTCGAAGATGCTCAACTGTAGCTGGCTCTCGATCTCGAAGTAATTCCCCAGCTCGCGAATCTCGTTCGAATGGATGTCCAGCCACTGCAGACCGGTCGGTATCATCGCGTAATCGAACCATCGTAGCTTGTTGTCGCTGACGTTCAACCAGACGAGATTCGGCAGATTGGTGAAGAGACCGGCGATGTCCGTCAGTTGATTACCGTCCAGACGGATCGCTTGCAGATTCAGATTCTCGTCGAACGTGCCGGGCTCGATGTACTGTATACGGTTCATCGCGAGATTCAATATCTTCAGTTCCTTGATACGATCGAAGACACCCTTGCTGAGATTCCCGATATGATTTTCGGTCAATCGAAGCCCGTAAAGCTGCGCCACGTGGTCGAACGTGCCGGTCGGTATCTCCGAGATGAGATTCTCGCCGAGGTCGAGAGTTCGTAGAAGGGGAGTGGCTTTCAGCGCTTCCGGGACCGATTTCAGTTGGTTGTGGTTCAGGTGGAACTCTTGCAGGGACGACGCGTTTCTCAGGGAGCTCGGATGGATCGTGTGCAACCGGTTGTTGTCCAGCGACAACAGATTCAGCACGTAAAGGCCGCTGAGAGTTGTGGCGTCGATGACGGTCAGCTGATTATCGCTGAGCAGCAACGTGTGAAGATTGTAGAGCGCGGCGAACGTGTTCTCCGGTAGACTCTCCAGCAGATTCTCCTGCAGCCGGAGAATCTGTAGACTGTACAGATCGCGAAACACCGTCGGATCTAATCGAGCTATACGATTGTTCGACAGATCCAGCACCACTAAACGTACCAAACCACTGAACGTGGCGGCGTTCACCCACTCGGCGGTCAACTCGTTACGGGACAAATCGAGCACCAACAACTGCGTCAGCTCACTGAACAAACCGGGCGGGAGCACGTTCAACGTGTTGTTCCTCAGATGAATCTCCTGAATGTTCCTCGCGTCGTTGAAAAGTTCGGGCGGTAGGCTGGCCAGTCGATTGTCCGCGAGCCTCAAGATGGCCAACGAGGAGAGGCCCTCGAACGCGCGGTCCGCCATGAAGCTGATGGCGTTGCATCGCAGATCGAGGCTGTGCAACCTCGTCAAACCGGAGAACGCGGCGGCCGGCAACGATTCGACGCTGTTGTTGCTCAAATCCAGCTCCTTCAGATTCGACAAACACCTAGCGGCGCCGTTGAAACGGAAGCTGGTCACCTCCCGTAATCGATTCCTCGTCAAGTTCAGGATCTCGAGGTTCACCAGCGGGCATAGCGCGCCTTCCGGTATACTCCACATATTGTTTTCCCCGAGATCGAGCTTCTCCAGTTGCCTCATCTCGTCCGTGAACGCGCCGGCCGACACGTCCAGCGCCATGGCTGACCAGTCGGTGTTGTGCGTCCTCACGGTCAGGTTACGCAACTCCTTCAACCCTTTGAACGCGTCGTCCGACAGGTTCCCGATCTTGCAGTACTCGATCACCAGCTCCCGTAGCTCGACCAACGGCCTGAAGCTACCGGCGCTCAGCGAGCTCTGGTAGAACAACGCGTCGCTGCATTCCAACCGGAGGCGAACCGTATGCTGCGGCTGGATCACGCTGAAGTTCGTGTTCTCCAGCTCGCTGTTGATGGTCCTCAAACGGCAGACCAGGGAGACGTCGTCCTCGGTGTCACCGGTCGCGACCCACTTGCATTCGTCCGGTGCTTTATAGCGGAGCGCCTTGCTGAGAGACGCGCCGAGGACACCGAATATCGTGCCCAGTAATATGGCGAAGAACGCAGGACTGCCCCGCATCTTTCCGCCCGTTCTTCTTCCTCAATCTTCCATCAAATCCCCACCCCCTGGGAATGCTCGCAGAGAGTGTACACACGGCGACTCCTCTATCTGTCGCGAAACCGGCCGCGATCCATTTAAGTCACGGATCCTTCCCGATCTCTCTGCCTCACGTCATCCCATATCACGTTCGTTCCTTTCTCTTTCCGTAGACCGACATTATCATCGAACAAAAGTCCAGATAGATATTTGCCCCGGTTCCCTCGACTCTCCTGGACCAATGTCAACTTTATCGCGATAATCCTGGAGCGTTCATCCTAGGGTAACAGCGGCTAGTATATCCAGATAGATGGCACTGAAAAATATAACTCGCGTGGGTTCACCGACCGTTGTAGGAGAAAAATCTCGAGGAACGGGGAAGTGTGACGGGCGTTTAATACACGTATATACCGGTCCGGTAAGACCCACGGTTCTCCGAGGACTGGTTGGCAAGTCGTAAGGCCCGAACTGGCACCGCTACCCTCGTCCCTCCGCCCACCCTTGCCCGTTCCTCTCGCCTCCCTTCCCTTCTCGACAGTCCTTCCTTTCCCCCACCTTTGCACCTTCTCTCCTGGTCGTCGTCGTCGTCCGTAGTCGGGGCCCGACGTTCTGGCAAGCCTATAAAAACAAGACAGGTACACTCTCCGGGCCCTTACAGTGGCTCCACAGCATCTGCAGCCTCCATCCACCAACGTTCCCCGTTTCCTTGTCCCACCCTCCTAACGTTCGTTTAGCTCGATCTCTGTTTCGCTGGTTCCTCGGCCTCCTCGCGCCCTCGCCGCATCTCTTATTCGCCTTGCCCCGCGTTCTCTCGCTCTTCCTTTGCCCCTTTCCGTCAGTCGTTCGCCCGTGTATCACCGTTCGATTCGTCCGTGAAACCTTGCCTCACCGTCATCTGTTCTCACATCGTTCCTACGATTCTGTCACGAAGAATGAAACCACGAAAAAGAATGTTTGCTCAATGCCTTTGTGCGAATCCCGTTCCCATTCGCATTCCAGTTGTCGCGAGTCCCCGACTAGTATTTTGCAACTAGCCGTTCGTCTCTTTCGTCCCCTTCGCCCTTCCCCTCCTCTCTTCCCCGCTCGTTCGCCCCGTCCGTTTCGCCTTCCCTTACCGTCGATTTATAATCTACGCGAGTGGTTGCACACCGTGTGTCCGGTCTCGCGTCACGGGAGTACACATTGTTCTTTTGTCGGGGATCAACGGATTTTCGCGGAATTGAAAATTCTCCGTGTCGGCGGTGGTCGGAGATAAGGGACCGGTTGGATAATCTCGAGCGCAGCGAGGCGTCGCGTGAATTGCACGCGCCCGATCTTCCTTCTGTACTCTCGGATTTCGTTCGTTCCACGGGGGATCTTGTAAGATCATCGATGAGCGTCGATCACGGCGGCCACGAAACAAGGGAACAAAGGAGAAAGAACGTGTCGGGGGTGGGGTAGAAATTAAAAAAAAAAAAAGGATCAAGACAAAAGCGGGGGTACAGAAGCGTGTGTCACGTTGAATAGGATGCGTGTGGCGTTCGCCGTCTTTTCTCTCTCCATTTTGCAAAAGTAGCAAGTGAAATACTCTTCTCTCGCGCGCTTTTTCCGCCTCGTCATTATTAGCTTTATGGTCTGTTTGGGATTCGCGGATTCCCGGTGCCCCATTCAGTGTAAAACGATCGGACGCATTGTGTCAGGCACTGCGCGTGCAGGGAGACACGTCAAGTGGTTCCCCACAGGGAAGTCCGCCTCCTTTCAGAAAACAGTGTTCGGTAGCTTCCATCGCCCGTCGTTGAAAAGTGATTTGTTACCTTTACCTGGCCAAAGTAGGGGCCCGGCATTGACAGGCCGCCCTCTCGAATACGTCGTCGTTCCACGCGCTTGATTTACTAATCGAAATTCACATACAGAGGATACATCGTTTTCGTCGGCTCAATAAAAGTGTCATTAGTAGAAACGAATGCTGCTCTCGCTGTCCGGTCTCGGTTCGTTCCGGCTCGCGTCCCGCTCTCCAGCCCCGTTCTCCTCTCATTCGATCGGTCGAATTAACGCTAGAAGAGCCTCGCTGTACCGTCGGAAAGCCCACCTGACAAATGATACGCGATTACTGACGCGCGTAGCAGCGACGAAATAACGGATACCGGCCATTGTCGTTAATGGCGACGGAGAAAATGAATCGCACGATGGTAGCGGATCCCGCGGCCGGAGTATTTTATCGTCCGGCTTCATTGATCCTTATTACAGGATCTTTGCCAAGGCCGTGGGCTTAAATCGGCATAATATTTCACCGCTCCGCCGCGGTAATGTCGTCGATTTCGCGGATTAATCGATTATCACGCGTCCCCGCGGCGAACCTGCGACGATTCGCACCGTTCCCCCCGCAACGGGATCGCGTCTCATTTACCTGTAATCCCGGCGTTTGTTCTAGGAAAATCTGACTCGTTTCTACGTAAGCGTTCGTCTACCTGGCTCGACGGGGGGGGGGGGGGGGGGGGGGGGGCAGGCGCGGATCCCGCTTCATTCGTTATCCCTTAAACAGCAGAACTCGGAGCCGGGGTGAACGGTGATAAATCAGTACGATTATCCTTCCAATTTCGCCGCACGAAGTTCGAGGATTCGCAAAAATTACGGTCCGAGCTTCGATGATTCCGTCGGAATCCTTCCCGAGATTGTGACGTTGCGCAATTCCGAAGCAGCCACGAAGAGAACGGGATTCCCGCGACTTTTTCGGGAACCGGCGAACTCTACGCCACTTTTTCCCCCCGCGGATTGTCGGCTTTGATTAGCGAAGCGATGTGAATGAGCCTTAAAAAGGAGGATGCCCCGATGGCTGTGCCGCTGAAAGGTGGCTAGCTAGCCGGCCGGGATCGTCGAAAGCGGTCAGTGATCGCTGGGGCCTCATGCTCGGGCCCCTCGTTGCTCACGATCGTCTCCCACTCCGTTCCTTTCCCCCTTTTCCTCCCTCTGCCTCGTTCCCGCTGCTGCATTCTCCTCCCACCTTGTGCCCGAACGCTCCGGTCCGGCCTCTGGGCCTAGTCTCCTTTCAACGACGCAGGTGACGGGGCATTCTTTTAAATCTAATCAACTACCGTACCTCCACGGCCCGATGCGTACCAGGGTGTTACCGAACTGACCGCGCCTGACAGCATCCTTAAAAATAGGACGGCGGTCGAGTCCTGACAAGGTGTGTCCACTTATCGAGTCGGTCAAGGTTGGCCGCGTGTAGCTCACGGGTCCGAACAAAAGGAGCCGAGGGCTGATCCGTGCGTCGTTCCTCGATTCGATTTTAAGGGCAATCCAGTTACGAAATGATATTACAGTTCGATCGTGCCTCTCGCGAAGGGGTTAAACGGTCGTCCAGACGAAACATCGCTCCGATCTTTTTCCAACGAGGCTTCATCGCGATGCGGTTTCGCCTAGGGTTTTACGAGCTTTCTTCCAACAGCGAGGTGAATCGTTGAAGCGATTGCTCCTCGGTGAGAAAATTGCCCGGTAACGCTTTAAAGGCGGAAAACTGCGCGATTCTCGTTGCCACGTGATACAGCGATGAATTGATTGCACAGTCCGCGACGCTTGGAGACATCTCGGTGTCTATTCCGAGTCGATTTGCAGCCGACTGTTAATTGTCGTAATTTTTCTACGACTTGGAGGTATATTATTAACTCATTAGCCGCCGACCAGAGGTCCGTCAAACGCGCTCGGATCGCGGCGCGCATTGGCGAAGAAAACTACCGGATTCCGATCGTCGCTTTACCGGTTTGATAAAGACTAATGCTCGCCGATAATTCACCGAGTCCCCTCCGAACCGCGCAATTTATTAATCTGGTATGCACCTTTGACAGGCAACGGAGACCGAGCACGCACCGCGATACCCCTTGTCCATGGGACACTGAAAAAATACAGAATCTTTCACGGTGATTCGACGAGAAATACGTCTCCCCTATTGCCCGTGACGTTCGCGTCGTTCGGGAATCAAGTTGTCCGGAATGATCAAGCGACCTCGGCGACGCTTTTTAATGAACGTCTGCGCCGGACGATCGGTTCCCCAATTCGCGTAGGATTCTCGGATACTCTTCTGCGCTGTCGTTTTGTCAGGGTAATCGTCGGTGGAAGATTAGCATCGACGATATCTACCCTGACGCGCTATCGATGACCACACACGCGTTTCACGTGCATACCGAGAATCATCGTCTGACGAGGACATTTCTATGGACGTGTTCCAACGCCTCTGTACGGGCTTCAATCAGTCTCCCTCTCTTTGGATAAACTGGTATTCGTTGTCGGGCGACGTTTATAGGTGGTACTGATGGGAATTGACAGGGAAAAAGTGTACTGCCCGTGGAGGCTGATTGCCTCGCTTAGAGGAAACGATTTTGTTGGTAAATTTAGACACCGCGCGAGACTTTTCTTCCTTTTCTCGCGCCAGTCCGGTGCGACGTTCCCGGGAAGAAGGGTGATTAGGCGTCGCGGACGAAATGACTTCGCAAATGGAGCCACTTCGGCGGTGGTCCCGCCGAGACCGATGCGGGGAAAACGAAAAGGATAATCGCACCGCTCGCGAATACCATTTCGATGAATGTCCCGTGGCGATCTCGTCCGCTAGATAAGATTTATGCGATGGGACGGAAAATTCGTCTCTCGAGTTCTCTCCTACCTCGTTTCAGTCGTTCCGCGTGTTCTGTTTTCGCGTCGCGAACGATTGCAGCCAAGCGTTTGCAAAATATCGTGAAGCGAATTCAGATCGGGGCATAGATTCCGCGAGGATGCGGCCGCAGAAGTAAGAAGCCGTTCCTAGCTGGCTGCACTTTCACTCTGTCGTGCAGCTTTTCCTCGGCTCCCGAGTGCGACGGCGTTGTTTATTGTTCCGAGGCCGGCACGAAATCACGAGTCTCGGGGTAAAGCCCACGACGATCACCTGCTATGTAGGTACATAGTTTCGTCCTACATTCCTCTTATCGTTCACGAGGCCTCTCGCTCCTCGGGCTTTTTGCCAGTCACTTTATTGCCGCTGCAACAATGGATCGTAAACGATAGCTCCTGCGCGCCGGGATCCGTGGAATAATTTTAATTTAGACCGCGTGAGAAAGAACGGAACGGAGATCGACGCGGCAACCCGTTCGCGAAACGAGCAATGCAGCAGCCCCGGATGAAAAAGTGGACGTACGGGAAGAAGAAAGAGAAGGAGGAGGAGGAGGCTAGAGAAAAGTGGCGCGCGGTTGCACGGAGTGTCAACTTATCATTAGCTCTGGTAAAGTGAATAGAGCGGAAGGAGAGGCGAACAGCTTTCATAAAAGGCACCGGGGAACGCCTGCCGGTGCATCGAGCGTTCTATTAGAAAAGCACGTTGACTCAATTACCGTGCGTCCTCCTCTTTCGGTTCATTATTACTATGGTATCCAAGTTCAGCGTGTTTTAATGCGCCGCTGTCTCTCGTACCTTAGAGGTAGGTACTCCTCGCGAGAGTTACGTCCGCGTTTTACGCGAGGCAGCAGTCCATAAAGGGAGAGCGAGCTCCCTTCGGTCGAATTGCTACCCCTCAATTTCACTCGGCCCGTCCGTTTGTTTTCTACGATCGAATTAAACAAACAAGAGCCTGGCAGACTTAACGTTTGTACCCGTAAAAAAAAAAAAGGGAACTAATTGAACAGTGTTGTACAGTGTGTACGTAACAGAGATTTAATCCCTCGGTTACAGCACCGTTAACAAGCATCCGTTTGTTTTACTTTTTTACTAGTTACTTTAACAAGCGACTCGCGTTGTAAATCTTGTACGCTCCTCAGAGTAACGCTGATGGAAATTGATAATTAAAACGTGAACAGTTATCGATTTCCTTATGCGAAACGTGTTAGATTTACTTGTACCCCGAGATCTCCGTGCTATCTTCCATTCCGGGTATCATTTACGCGGTGCATCTCTCGAGACAGCCATCCGTACAAACGGAATCGGTCAGTTATTTATCACGCGGTTAACGCGGTTCCTCCGGCTCGCCCAGAGCGATGCCGCGTCCGCGTTTATATTCAATTACCCATGAAAAGAGCGGCGAGCGGTGTAAGCAGGCGTCGATTAAATCAAATCGCGAGCAAACCGATGCACCGTGCCAGGCTCGCGCCGTGTCGGCCCCGCCGTAACGGTACCGCTCAAATAAATATAAATTCCCATCGATGGAACACGGACGGACGGAGCCCATTCTGGCCATTTAAATAATCCCGGTATCCGTAATAACCGCGAGGCGTAACAGATGCTCGGACCACGAAACGTTGCTCCGCTACCCCGCCTTTTTCCGATCTCCACCTTTCAACGGCCGCTCGTCGCCCGTCGTTACGATTAAACTTTATCATCGGCTCGGTTCCCGGGGATAATCGCCGCGTACGGATAATCGCCGCGGAAAATTTATCACCGGTGGAGAGGCGCGATCCCGAGAAGTTGTTTTCCGCGTGTAATCGGCGGACGGCAGGCGAAACGGTCGACCGATGATTAGAAGGGTGGCAGTTTCAAGTGAAAAGGAGACGGAAGGATACCGGAGGAAAGAGGCGGCTCGCGGGGATTGGAGGCGCGATTCCTCGACGAGAGAGAAATCACGGATGTATGCAAAATCGGAGAAAGATGGAGCGAAATTGGACGGGGACGGCGGGCGAGACGGGTTAGGAGCGAGAGGAATAGAGTCGCACACGCGCGCGGCAGCGTGGTAGGTGAGGCGAGAGGCAAGGCGATCGTCTATAATCGAGTTGGCCGTGAAATTTTCATTACACCTTTCCTGAGTTATGCATATAAATAAGGAAGGGAGCGAGAGTCGGTGCGCCGGGAGCGCAGAACGTGGCAATGCCATTGTTAGCGGAAGGTTAATGGTAAAGGAACCCCCCGGCTATCTTGCCACGCTGACAGCAGTCTCGCTAATGATTACGATAACTCCGCGACCTCCGCCGGGGTATGCGTTGGTTCGCTGCGAGCGATCGGCCAAACACCATAGTAGTCCAGAACTCATCGGACCGGCCTGCTGGCGGCTGTCGAACGCATGACGAGCCATCGTCTGGGAGTGCGTGTTTGGTACGTCGTGTACGTTCGATCATTGTACAGCTCACGAAGATGAAAATCTTTGGCAACGAATTCCGATGAATGGTCCTCGATCACCTCTGATCGATCGCTTCTACGATGCTCGGAGTATCGGAAAGTTTGTCAGCCCGACTGGGGAACGCTTCAGGTTTCGTAACGTGTCGAAATTCCGGGGCGAAAGGGCATACCGTAATTGCAGGGAATAAGGAACTATTCCCCACGTTGTTTCTTGTCTTCGCTGTTTCACGTTGGAACATCCTAATTGCGCTCGGTCGATGCGGCGTCCAATCTGCTCGATAACTCGTCGAAGATGCTTCCACCGGTTAGACGATCAACCCTTTTTTTCCCCCGGCACCGCTCTTTTTGTTTTTTCTTTCGTCTCGTCCCGTTCAGGCTTCCTGGCCTGCGATAACTCAGAGCGTGTATCGTTTAATAGCACGTGAATGTTTGACATGTTGACTGCTTTTAATAAGCACCCTCGACCGGCTGGAAACGAGCGACCGTGTTAAGTCGTATCTATACCCGTCGAAAAATAACGTTTAGCTGCCGGTTGAAAAGCTCGCAGCGCGAACGAGGCGTTTCCGCTTTTTCCAGCACTCTCGAGGGAAGACGGATCGGCCCCGGTAGTCGCTTACGGTTTCGTGAGAAAGCCTCGCCCGCTCTTTACCCGATAGTTAATCGATCACACGCGTTTCATCCTCTTAATCGTTGATTTCTGTGTAAACACGATGAAACGATATCTGGGCGGATAAGAATCTCCGGGGACCGTGATCTTTCATATTTTCCTCTCCTCGGCTCACCTGTTAACGCGTCACCCAAGACCGTTTGTTCCTTGGCTTTCGAGCGGTGCACCTCTGAGTCCCAACCTCCTGGAAATTATTCTTAAAACTGCAACGCGAATGATGTCACGTGGGCCGCGGATACATTGCTCGCGGATCTAGCGTACTTTCGAAAAGCTTCGGAGGAGCAGGCCAAGGCAAGCCGAAAGTAATCTCGGGTTCAAAGAAGACTCGTCAGCGGGCGAGAGACGTGTATCCCAGCGGCGGCCGCTCGAAAATTAACGACCTCGCGAACCCGGCTGAAAACTCGGTAAACGAAAACTGGCCAATTTTTGTTCGGCCGGTCGTTAAAACTGCATCCACACGCTACGAGTACACCGCGTCGCGAGCGAGCACAGCATTATGCCGTGGAAGCGGAACAGGGGCAGATTTCGTTCCACCCTTTCGTTACTTTACGAGCTTCACCGTGGCCCTGGATTCCTCTCTTCCACGGGGAACCGGACGGTATTATGCCCGCTGGCCCACGTACTTGCCGATTGAATTATTTCGCGGATCGCGGCGTTACGTATGCTTGACCGTTCTATGTCGCAGCGTCGCCCGTCGTCGACTGTATAATTTTCCAATTTCAATAGGGAATTAAATATTCGAGACATGGCGAAGGTTGTCGCCGAAACGATTCTCGGGGAACGTTGAACGCTGCAAATATTACCGATTCGCAAAGCATAATGATCAGAGGCAATTAAATACACCATATTTCTTCCATTCGCGACGCCGTTTACCGGCGGACATGCGAGATCCCCTAATTACTTTGATGCCGCCAGAAGGTAGAAGAAAACTGGAATACCTCGGCCAGTATATATATATATATATTTTTTTTTGTTTCTCAAGCAGGAAACGCGCGCACGCGAAAGCGGACGGACGAGCGCGCGTAATTATCCCTGGCGAGGAGAAACCGGGGGTACGTACGGACGGCGGCGGCGGGACAGCATGATTAATAAATTTATAGTTTTATTTCGCCACGCCGCTCACGGGCCCGGCCGATCAGATACACGCGGAGATATCGTTACGCGCTATTGTGCTGCTAGATTAATTCGCGGCAATAAATTCTTCATGCAACCGGCTCGGCTAAGTGATACAAATGAGTTCGATATTCAGTTAAATATCTGCTAACCGTTTCGGCGAGTCCCAGGCCGCCCCTGGATCCCCCGCCACTTGGTTGCGGATCGTCTTGAAGAATGGCTTCGTCGTTATGGATCGCGGATTTAATGGAATTATACCGCGCGAACGAATCGTTCAGCCCTCGCGACTGATGATGCGATACGACTAGGCGTCTTATTCGACACCTGTTCAAAAGAATGTTCAACTTCTAGTTACCTAAATTGGTATAGAAAACATCATGTTTGAATAAAGAAATGGTCGGTGTTTTGACGAAAAGCAATTTTCGTTGGAGCGAAATGGAGGCTGCACGATCGGTCGGAAGATTCCACCTTCGTGTTGGTTTAACGCGATCAGCCGCCACCGCGATATCCACGGTATTGCTCAGAGGCCGGATCACGGCCAGGGCGATGCATGCGTGGGGGCAGGCTCATTTATTTACCGAGGATCAGTATTGGCAGGTTGTAATTTACAAATGCTGGGACCCGCTGGATTTATCGGCGCTCCGCTACCCTCTCATTACAACCCTCTGCCCTCCGTCATCTTCCTTTTCGCCCTTCATCCTCTTTCCGTTCCCCCGACCCCTCGCCAGTCCCCGGTGCCTCGTTGGAACTCGTCTCCTCGGGCCTCGTTACATTTCCACCCTCCAATCGGTCGGCCTTGGGTATAACTCCGCTCGTGATTATCGTCAATTGACCTACACTCGATTGAAATAAAAGGAAGGTGGAGCGGCTCGCCTCGACGACCCGAGGATCCGATCGGCTCGAGACTCTTCGAGATCCAACGTCCGCGAGCCAGCAGGTACGCTTCCAACGAAGAACCAGCGGCAGCCGCCGCGTCGCATCCACTTCTTCGCTCTCCTTCATTCTTTTTCAACGTCCACCGCCCGCGGCTGCGTGCTCCTCTTCCCGCGTGGCCTCGCGTGGTGCATACTTCGCGTTCAGCCTCGTGTTACATCGCGACCTTATCATTGATAATTTCACGAGACAGAGAGGCGGACGAGGCGCGGGGTCCCTGTCAAGATTCGCCCGTCGACGTTCAGTTCGGATAGATAGATAGGAAAGTCCTCGAAACCGTATTATCTTGATGCTCGATTTTTTTGAAGACAGTGAAAGCATTCAATTGACGCGTTCATTCTCGATCATTAATTTTTCAACTGTCTCTATCTTGTGTATAATCGTTAAATAAACTGCAAACGGCGTAACGAGCAAAGAGGAAATCGGCGGCCAAGGAGTGGAGGCCCATTGAAAAAGGAATCGTTGGAGACTAACGATCTGACTGGTTTGTTCGTGACTGTCGTAAATAGATGGAATATCCTATAAGGCAAGGCTTTGTTAATGAAGGGCCCGAGAGGCCATAGTATTTCGCGACTCGCGTGCGTTTCCAGCAACAGCGGGAAGATGCCACGGCCAGATTCAGCACGGCTGCCTTTCTTTGCCCGAGGGTACAGCTTCGAGGTGGCCTCGAGGAACGAAACGTACAGCCCTCTCGACTTCCTCTCGCGCCGGTTGGATCCGGCCGCGGCCGCCGCGGTTGTCCTTAAATTCCGAACCGTACGGAATCCCGCGAAAGAGTAAATACCGACATTACGCGGCTCCAGCGTTCGCGCGCCAGTCGCTTTCAGTCCCTGGATGCGCGCTGATTCAATAAAGTCTTGGGAAACGGGGACAATGGACCGCGACACCGGGTGTCTGGCATCGTCCACTCGGATGCGGGACTTTGGGATCGTCGCGCGAGAAAGAACGCTCGGCCGTGCTTGATTTTGCCGCGTCCGCTCGGCGCGGGTTGGGCGTAAAAATGTCCGGCACAGTTTCTCGGAGTGCGACCGCGGCTTCCGGGGACGGTGTAATAACAGTGATACAGCGACATAGCTTAGGATCGGTGCCGGCGATATACTTCACGCGAAATTGCAGCTTGTACGGGTATCGCGACTAATGCATCACGCCGTATCCACCGGGGCTGCGAATCGTACGAGATTAACGAGGAACACGCGACCGGTGCGACTCGACGATCCGAGAATCTCGATACCTGGTACTTCCCTCGTTACAGCGAGCCTCGAGTATGCCTTTGAAAGGGTTAAACGTGTATCGGATAGGCCGCGATATCTATGCGCAGTCCGTGGAAATAAATGCGCGTAGCGATGTTTCTAGTTGGATACTCCTCCACCTACGACCTGGAAACTCTGAATCCCGTCCGATGTGCGCGAGGATACGGTGGAATCGCATAGGAATCGATATCGTAAGCGTGATAGAGAAGGAAGGAGGCTCGCGATGGGTAGCTGCAGCGATCGAACGCCTCGTGCAGGTATTACCCCGCCGGTGTTAAGTCCTCTGTTACGCCGATGATTCGATCAGAGGGGCAGCGGGAAAGGGAGGGGTTGCAACGTGGTGAATAGGCGAGGCGATCGGACGCCGGCTTCGATTCCCTTCGACACCGTTCGAAAGGGCTGCTTCGAAACTAAGTTCGGGCCGTTTAACCCTATAACTGTTGTATGGCCACGGCCGAGCCAAAGAACGAGTCGCTCCACCTATTTCTTTCTCCGTCCCTTCTCTGCGCGGCCCTTTTCCGTTCCCCGTGAGGTGTGCAGGCTTCTCCTTTCCTTCTGTTTCTTCTCCTCTTACGTTCGCGCTGGTCCACGTCGTCGGTCCCCGGTGCTCCTTTCCTCGTCTCTCGCTCGTTCACTTCGGTATCACATGGCGGCACATGCATGCATGCATTTCGAAGCGAGGATGGCTCAACTCTCGGTGTTCAGGCCAGGGTCTCGGCTTTCCTTCTCTTCGCGGAGAAGAGAACCGCAGCTCGTTAAAAAGTTGCCCGACCGGTTGGGCGCTCGGAGAGCTGACTCCGCCGTGGTCTACGACCCGACACCCAACACACTCTTCCCCGGCTCGGCCCTCGACCGTGTTCCCCGGAGTATGTAGCAGCCGGCTAAAGGCTGAATCTCGCGGAGGCGCTCGTGTGTTCCCGTCACACGGACGAGGAGAGCCGGATATTCGCTACACGCGGATGAACATCATTGAAGGGGCTCTCCTCTCTTCCCTTATCCTGCACCCCTTCGGCTTTCCTCCGTCTTTCTCCTCGTTTTCTTCCTTTTCTTCGTCCCACCCGCCTTTCTACCTCCTCCCCCGGTTCCGTTTCTCTTTCTCATACCTTTCCAACGTGTATCGCGACGCGTCGATTCCCCATGCCTTACTTCTACGTACGTGCGTTTCGACTATCACCGCCGCGAGTAGGATATCTTGTCTCACACTCGCCTTCACCGGTATTCGACTTTCGGTTCTCCTCAACGCCACCCCTTCGCTTTTTCTCTCCCCTTCTCGCTTCCCTTTCGCCATCGCCCGCCCTCTCGCTTTCTCTCGCGATTGAAATATGGCTATACCATACGCGAGCATACGCCGCGCCAGAGGAACGAGCCGCCCCGAATCGCCGTGCTCTCTTCGTCTCGAAACTCCTCGTCGTCCGCCGCTTCGTCGCTCGTGTTCACCGTTTCGTTAAAGCCAGTACACCTTTCTGATGCCTGTTCGCCCGTGTACTTCGTTTTCGCGGTTCCTCCACCATCCCTCCATCGTTTCAGGCTGTCTCTTTTCGCGAAACGAGTTTCCTTCCATCGCCTTTCCGTGTCCCCCGCCTCCCACTCCACCCCCCCCCCCCCCCGTGTTGTTCTTCATCTTCTGACCCGGCTGTTTTTGGCCCCCTCCGTATCCTTTCTTCCCTTCTTCTTTCTCCCTCCCCCGGTATCCCTCCTCGCCTCTTTTTGTCCGCGGTAACCTTCTTCGCTTATCCTACCGAGAGATACCGATGATCACACGCTGGAAATTCCACGCGGACGAGCATCCTCCTGAGATTCTTTTATGCTTCCTGCGGCTCGTCGCTTCTTGCGCCACGCGCTTATTATATTGTTTGATTTGTTCCGGCCATTTCGAATCGCCGCGGCGATCGTCCCCTTTTCGATCTTTCCCCGTTCGTTTCCGTCATTCTATCTCCTGTTCTAGCTGTTACTCGCTCATCATCCTACATTGTGTCGTCAGAGGGTAACGATGACATTCTTATACAGGAGTAAAGAAATCACGGGAATGATCGGGGACTATTTCCCCGAGTGTTTATTCAATTAAGCGGGATCTCATTCGCTTTTCTTCTGTAAAGAACTTCGACCGTTCCATCTATTTATCCTGCCGTCATTTTGATAGTCCGACGGTAGTTTCTTTCTTTTTTTTTTGTGCGGGCCTAAGCTTTTAACACCTACTAACCAGCTCGACTGTAATCACTCGGGTAGACGAGCATAAAAGAGACCGTTCTCCCTGTCAGGGAGAAACCTCTCCTTTCTTCGCTCCACTTCTTAATCATTTTCTTATCACACAATCGCAAGATGCGCCCGTTCCGATCGAACTCAAATTATACTCCGCGCGGTACTTCGATGAGATCCAATCCTCGGCCAAGTGAAACTTCCAATCGGAGTTCCAAGATCCCTGGACATCCAGCTGCATCAAGTGAAAGCGACTTGTCGCCGGTGGTCGTGGAAGTTAGTTAGGCGAAGATTTTCCGCGGCCGCGTCGAGTCGGAGGCGAGTTTTTGCCCCCGCTCGCCGCGGCCCGTCCAACAAATCAATTCGAGGGGCACCCGGCTTCCAGCGGCGGAACAACGATCGGCCACGATAAGTACAAACATCGATGAACGGCCGTACAACGAGGCAGGATCCCGTGGACTTTTTACCGGCCGCTTCGTTCCCGACATTTTTCTTTCCCTCGTTCGAGCCTCCGCGCCGCGTTTCCTTATTCCCCTCCTCGGCCCTCGCAGCCCCGAAGGAAGGGCGAACGGGCGGCAAAAAGCATTCCGAGAAACTATGAAGCTATTTTCTGCGTGTTCGACAACGTTCGTTAAGGCGTCGATCTGGACCTTTTAAGCAGAGGCGATCGCGCGTTTTTCTGCCAGCGACAGTAGCCCGCGACACCGATGGTGTAAATTTATAAGATGTCGCGGCGACGTCGACGAGCTGTCCTCGGGCATTACGATCGATCGTTTTTCGAGGCTCCTCTCGCTGCAATTTGCCTTCCGACGTTTCTGCCGCTCGTGGCCGTGCTCTTTGAGAAGGAATTTCGGAATTAACGAGGAATTCCTGGTTTTTGTTTCAGGTACGTAATCGAGTAGGTGTACGCTTTTTACGGGAGAGGCACGTCGTCGGTGAGTATTCCACTTCGGCTTGCACAGGGTGTCCACTAAATAGCTGTTGTTCGAAAGTAAACTTTCTTTTAAAGAATTTTTTCACTCTAAGCAACAAGGGAAGAGTATCCGAAGATCTTCCAAAGCGAACAAGCGGCTGGAATAAAAAATAATTGGCCAGGTAAATAAAAAAAAAAAATGATAAGCGGCACGACACGACGCTTAACGTCGGGATCAGCATCGCGGCCGATAAATAGACTTCATCACGGCCACGCAAATCGTCCGAAATCCGATTATCCTGGAATAGAATGCGACGCGGCGTATCAATTCGATTCGTGATTTAACGGGACGGGGACAGGGCGCAACGGGGAATCGGTCGTGGCGGGGAGAACCAATGGAAGGATGGTAAGGCGTCGGACGTCTTTCCGGTCGTTTGACAGTAATGAGGAAGACGTCCTGGCGCCGTAAGCTCCGCTGGAACTAATCCACCGCGGAGCCAGTTAAGGTATTTGTATTTTAATTAGCTCCACCTTTTCGATGGCCGTTTGTTCTGCCCACGCTGCGTTCACGCCAGCGCGGCAGCCCCGTTCCCTACCCTTTCGCTCTACCCTTCGAAACGTTTAATCATAATCTAATAACCGGCTGACACAAAAAACTAACTCGATAAGTGCACGCCGTTAGCTTAGCGCGAGGAGAGGGTTCCCTTCGTGCACACCGACGAACGTATACCTACCCGGAGGACGCGGGTCCTCTACGTTCCCCGTGTGTCGGGCTCCGTCCGTGATTGTTACCTGCGCTCGCCTGCGCCCGTGGTGGGTCGATTATGTGTGCGTGGAACGCGCGTGCATCTCTCAAACAGAGTCGTATACGCGAGAGCGGGCCGCGCGGGGTAGTCGAAGAGAAGAGAAGCTGAACGTCTCTCCAGATATTATCTATTGCGGTCTGTCTGTCAGGACGGGACCGAAAGTCGGGCTGAACAAGCGCACCGCTACGGGATGAAGTGTCTTCTGCATAGTCAGCCTCTTTTTATGCCGGTGCCTCGGTTCGACCATCTCGCTAATTCCGTCGTAGCACGCCAGGCACGCCAAACCGAAGCTTTCCGTGCGATTCCCGATGCTGCCTTTATTTTTCTCTTTCCGTTCTGCCCTCGTCCTTCCTCCTCTTTCTTCTTCCCCGGTGGTTCCTCTCTTCTCTCCAGCCCAGGGCGTCCTCCTCGTCTTCCTCCGCCTCTTCTTCTTCGTCCGCTCGATCCTTCTTGCCCCCTTTTTCCACCTATTCTTTTTGCCCTCGCGTTATCTTTACTTTGTAGTCTCGCTGCTGCCTCTCATTCCGCCGATAATGTATCTGGCTCCATCGACGACGAGTTTTCGTACGGATAAAAAGCAATCGCGAATGAGATTCGGAGGAATTACAGGGAGACGGAGAAATAAGAGGAGCTTCTTGACGCGCGGTCAGTGGTAGAAAGTGTGGAAACGGCCGAACTCTTAAACGACGGTCCATTATAAGTAACGGGCACAGATTCTTCTATGGAATTCGGTCGAAATAATACAACTCGCTCTAGGCATTTATTATATATTACTTATACATATTTAACTAAAATTTAATCAACCAGCCGAGACGCTTCTTCGTATCGGTGTCGCCATTCCGCAGAATCTATTCCACCAAAAAATCTCTCTCGCTTCTCCCAGCATCCGGTCTCGTCTGAGACGTTCCATCGATCACCAGACTTTTATCAGCGATATCACGGTTTCATCAGCGACGAAAACGGCAGCGTATACAGGCTTAATATCCGCAGGACACACAGCCAGACGTTCATTGTCGAAGGAACAAAGGCCTGCCGGGTACAGTGGCCTGCCGGCTCTTATATCGGTCTCGGGGCTCTCGGTTTCTTTGCTTGCCATTCTTTCTCGTAAAACTTCGTACCGCTGTCCCTAGCTCTTCATAATTCCGCTGCATTCTACCCGCTGTACGTACGCGCGCCGTTCAACGAGAACGGGAGACGGAGGCAGAGGAGGAAGAGTCATCCACTGTCGGGGGTGGTGGTGCGCCAAGCCCCAAAGTCGCCTGTAAATCTTTCCACCTCTAACGAGATGTCGTAAACCGCGATCTTATTAGCAAGCATGGCTCTCTCTCTCTCTGCCTTTAAAATATGTCGACTTCCCGGCTGTGTATCGTTACGCGTCACGTGGGAGGCTTTGACAGCTCCTCTTCTTCCTTCGACTCGACGCATCTTCCGTCCCAGGATCGGAGGGATTTTCGATTCCCTTGACGAGTTTCGATACGTCTTTCGCCTGTTCCCCATCTGTCCGCGATTGGCTCTCGTTCGACTCGTGCCCGTTTCACCCCCGCATCGGTCTATCGCGACACACGTTACCCTTTATTATCGGGACACGCGACAGCAATCGGATCACTCGCCGAGGCTACTTGCGATGCAGCGTGCACACGCTCCGAGTACGAGCGGCCACTTTGGCTCGGCGAGGTGAAAAAAAAAAGGAGCAGAGAGAAACGTACGGGGAATATTCAGCGCGCGGACAGCGCTGACGAATGGGACTTCGGCCACCGAAGACATTGCAAGATCGATAGATGCAATCGGTGTGTGTAATGTAAATTGACTCGCAGCCAGACCGCGAGCGGATCGACGGGACGAAATGATTGTTGACAGAAACGCGGCCGCTTTCCGACTCGAGGCCCCCCCCCCCCCCCCCCCGCCGCTTTGTCCTCGTAAAACTTTCGAGTGTTGTTCCGAGTGGAAGGTGCAATTTTTGGATATTACTCGACTGCTTGGTAAAAATTGTCAAACATAAATACCACGAACCAATGCCTGTCATTCGTTCCCGCGAACGATCCGCCGACCCGATCTCTACCCTCGTGGCGCAATTACCGTCTCGCATTCTTCCGTGGTATCTGGCGAGATAAGGCCACCGATACCGCGCCGCTTAAAAACCGTTCCCTTGTAGCCCGGTCGCAAAAACAATGCTTGATAAACGACTTTATGAATGTTATCGTCGAATTAAGCCGAGCCTCGCGCGGAGGCGCATGTTGCACGGCTGGCGGAGCGCGGGATACGCGATCGCGGTGGCGCGCTTTCCGATCCCCGCAAAGGAATACATTTCCCCCCGTGGTGGTTGCAGAAGCGAGCCCAGGCGAAACGCCGAATAGGGTTTAACGTGGGATCATATTGACTCGATCGCTCCACATTGGCAGTCGCGGGATTCTCAATATGCATCGGATAACATCGGATGCTGGCAGGAAACGGCGCGGCGCGGCCGCCCTAATATGGTTCGAGTCCACATTACTCCGAAGCCCTCCGGTCGGATACCGGCACGGCGCGGCGGCCAGACGCTCAGAAACGGCTACTATAGCCGCTATGGTCACCATAAGCTTGACCGTTCACCACGGACGCGCCGCCAGCGTCGTCGCTATTGCTCGAACGCCACACCACCGTCGGAGCCCTGATACCAAGCAACACCGTGTCCTCGCCATCGCGGCCACCGATTCGCGTTTACCACCGCCATCGTTTCTTCTGCGCGTAGCAACTTTGATGCAACCGATGCGTGCCCCTAACCAGAACCACCGTTCTCTCTTGTTCCGTCCGCTCCGTCTGGCTTTGGTCCCTTGGCTGGGAAGGGGGTTAGCGTTTTCTTGCACTTCCATTCCGTCCATATTCTCCCTTTTCGATAGAGGGAGCATTCTTACTTTGCCTCGGCCCGACCCACACACACGCACACGGTTAACGACGATCGAGGCCCGATCGCAAGAACGGTTTGCGGTTGAATCGCCGCGATTTAACGACTCTGCGGTCGTTTAACTGTCCACGTCCTCGCGGTATCCGTGATGCATGCTCGATCATTTGATATTGTTCTAATTGTGAACCGTGTGAGTCGTTAAACTGCATCGCGATCGAACGCAGTGGCCTAGAAACGAACCCGCCCGTGGATGTGTCCGTAGCTAGTAGTCGTGGTCAATAATTAGGGATCCAGGAGAGATTACACTGTGCGTGGCTCGAGGCGGTGCCAGTCGTGGCTCCTCTTTTTCCCTAATCAATCGTTAAACGACAGACAACGGTCCGGCGAGTTTCCTCGAAGCTTCCGTGATTGTTAATTAACCGACCGGAAGGACGTTTAATTTGCTGATTATGGTAGCAGGAAGCAATGAGAAGCAACTTTAGTGGCGCTTAATACCCTACGAGTTAAGTTTCGTTTTTACTAACCGTTCATTCGTTTCTCCGTCAATATCGCCTCCACCTTTCAACGCGAGTAGCTGCAAATTCTGGCAAAATATATTTCACCGATAGAAAGCCTAATCGATCATATTGCAATTTAACGGCGTCCGATTACGAGTCGCCCACCAGAAGCCGTCGACTTTGTCACCCGACTCGGACAGCTCGACGAATCCAAAACACCGCACCAGGAGGTGTGCCAATAATTTCGGTAATTCGAAGGTTTGAAGCCAGCGTTTCGCAACGTTCTACGCGAACGATCGAGCCAGCGCTCAATACCGTATTATCATTAAGTCGCCCGGTGCGCTGGCGAATTTACATATAAACGCGGAACGCGACAGAAGCACGCCGCATGCCTCCAGCAGTTCACGGAACGAATTTACGGCTGCTTGTCGCTTTTCAACGGATACTCCCAGCGAGGCCGGTGTGACATTTTTCTTCGAATACTCTCGCCTCGATTATCGGCATTCCCGCGCCTTATTGAAATCCAGTCGATTCCAGTCGCCTTTGGATTTATTTCAACCGGAAACGCGCGTTCGTTCTTTTATTCTATTCGTTAGCAATTCTGTTAAAGTGAAACAATCGTGGCGACGAGAAACACTTCGGTCAGAGGATCGCAACAAACGGCACCTATGTCATTATTGTGAACGTCACAATTACAATGCAGACAGTGCAGACGTTGGGAAAAGAAAAACGTCCCTTCGCTCGTTGCCTTTCTCTCCCGTGCGAGCAAAGTGAAAGACGAAAGCTCGCTCGAATAGATGATCCCCGCGTATGCACAGTGCGCGTAACAAGCGGAGAAAACGGAATGAATGGGGCGAGCAGCGCGCGTTGAATGTCATACATATGTATATGAGTTGTATCCGATTAATCAACGTAATAGAGCGGGCCGTAATCGCGGCGGACACTCCATTATGATCGTTCGCGTGTACGGTTTCGTGGTCGCTAATCTGAAATTAATCAGTCGCTTAATCACGAACCGTTCCGCGATGAACTCTACGCGCTCCGGGGTGACGCGACGCGGATTCCGTTTTTCCCCGGCGACGTCTTCTCCTCCTCTCTTTCACCACCGTTTCTGCGTTTCACGGTTCGTCGCCCTCGCTCCCCCGTTTCCTGGACGCGGCACAGCTTCGTCCTACTCTCGCCCACGTATTATACCACCTTCGCGTTTCTCTCCTCTTGTCTCCATCGATCTCCGGCCCGACCGATCTCTTTCCCTCGTGGACGTGTTCCTCCTCCCGATCGGGACCACCGCGACCTATCGAAGGATTTATGCTTAACGACGGAATGCCCGATGAACTACATTAATTCTGCGTTTTCGGCGACGCTGATGTATCGTCCGGAGCTCATTATCGTTCGTGTCGCGGTCAGAATTTATAGCGCGACTTAATCTATGATGTAATCTCCACGTTTGTTCTCCGTTACTTCGCCCGGATGGCTCCGCTCGCGGGCCACGTACCAGCGACGCCTCTTAATCTCGGAATTTTTTTCGTTATGCGGCCCCGATCGGTGATCTATAGATCGTGTGCCCCTTAGGCGCGAGGAATACATTAAACGGGTGTCTCGTCTACGCTCGATCCTACGCTACGCAATATTTCCTGTTAACGAGGCTGCTTAACGCGCGATGACTAACCGAATAATGAACATTGCGCGTTTTATGCTACCCGCGAATTGCTCTCTCGAACCGTCTCCAAGATGGACCACACGCTCATGCTTCGCTAATTGTCCGTATCTCTCGAACGATCGCATTAGCGTCGAAAAGAATTATTAATGCCTCACGCATTCCTCGGTCCCATTGGAATTCACGCAAAGAACTCGCCGACCCAAGGGTGTTCAAGGCATCTGATCGATGAAGACCGAATATCAAAAAGATCCAATTTCTGGATCTTGTACTCTGTACACGGTTTTTCTGTCTACCAGATTTTCTACAATTTCAGTTCTATCCTTGATTGCCGGCTTAAAGTGTTACATCCGCCGTGGATTCTCTCGATCACGCATGCATGCGTTCGGACAATAGTGCCGAAACTACCCTGTCGTTCCTGTGGCGAGCTGGAAGCCGGAGTCGAGAGGTGTCTAGGCGTCGGACTGGTCTCACCGTGAAGTTTTCCAGCGGCGCACTGGCTCCTCGACCCCGTGTGATTAATCGAAATGAATCAGCACCGGGGGACCACGGTCGATCCGAGTAGACTGCCGTTCCTATCGGGTGGGCGTAAACTATTACGCGCATCGGCAGTAGATGTCAGCCGGGGCGAGTGTTGTTATTAATTAAACGTCTGACCGATAGGCATCAACCGGCACGCCAAATTCCCTCGCGGCCCTTCTCTTCCCTATTAGACATCATTTGTCTCTGCTACCGGCGAGTGGCTCCTCGATTGCTCCCTTTTTATCGCGCTTCTCTTCCCTGCGCGAACCCGCCCGTCGGTCCTTCATTCGCTGTGGGACCTGACTTTATAGTTTAACAGTCCTCGTTAGAGGGGAGCGACAAACGGAGGCACGGCCATAGAATCTCTACGCTCTTTAGCGAGTATCGCATTTTTGCGTTCTGACAGATTTGCGAAAGTGTCCTACGATCCCAAAGTCGATGATCGATCATCAGAAGGTTTCATCGATCCCCCGTCATTAGTATCATCCTGACAACCGCAATTCCAATAAACAATAGCACGCGTCTCGTGTACAGGTCCGAAGCGAATCCGGCCCATTTTTTTTTTTATTCCCTCCAGCTGATGAAACATTTATTATCACGCGCACAGTCGCGACTTACGTGTAACCGTGGTAACGTTAAAAGCGTGAGCTCGATGCCGCGCGGTTTCGCCGTGATACATCACCGTGGCTACAATGCCAGGGATAAGTAAACGAATTAATCAAAATCCGTCTTGTTTGATGGCTAGTCGCTTTGTCCGGTCACCGATGCAATTACCGTCCGGGCCAAATACGTCGCACGCACCTGTGCACCTAAAATAACAGCCAGCCCCAGCACCGGTTGTGTACCGATTGCCCATTCGTGACGACGATGACCACCGAACCGTTCGCGTCCCATCCACGTTTCCGTCCGTCTTTATTCGTTCGTCACGCAGCCTCCGCGTTCTGACTGTTGCCGGCTGGAATGAAGTTCGCGCGAGCACGCGTTCCGTTTCGAATCGTCGTCTCTCATCGGCCGCGCGAAAAATCTGCCTAGGTATCGATCGGGCGGCTATCGTTTTCGTTATGCACCGACAGATACATACGACTTATTAATATTAATGAATAGCCTTTCGCAAGTTCTCCCTGATTTATCTCCCCGAGTCCTACGCCAATGCAAGCCCGCTGCACCGCCGTAAATCTTCGCCGCGTAGCGGGACAAAAGTAATTTCTGTGCGTTATTTGTATTTTGAACAGGTCCAAGACTTTGCCGCCACGCCACACCGGTTAAATCCTCGCCGCGCCGCTTTCGGCTTAGTTTCGTTAGCTGGAAGCAAGAATCGGTGGCGAACACTTCTTCCTGGCCAAGTCTGCCAAGATTTGGAAACTTCTTGCAACGCTTCGCGAGTAGTTCTATTAGATTCTGCATGCGCGTCCTGATAAATGATCTATGGAGGTTATTAGATGAATCCCTGGACGGATGGATGAATGGTTCCGACGATAGGCGAACGGTGCTCGACTTTCTTTTTTCGCTCGGAATCCGGAAGAGTTCGCGCGCTGCGGACATCGTCGATCATAAATTGACGCGTCGGCAAATTCATTGCACCTCGGGACGAATAAATAAGTGAATAAGGTCTCGAGTTGACGACGATTTCGAAGATTCACGCCGCCGCGGCCCGACCGGCCACCTACTGCAAACTCATTCTCCGTGAGCGCGGCAGCGAACATTTCCGGGCACATACTCGCATGAAATCTTGGCGAAGTCGAAGTGGTCAGGCTGGTCGCGTCATTACGGTCGAACAACCGTCCGCGATGTCAAGTCTCTCGGGACTTAACGAATTACACAGTCTCTCCCCGGCTTTGCAATAGGCGGCTCGGACTGGTTGTTACTCGCAAGGCTAGACAAGGTCGACCAGAAAGATCGCAGTATTTTCCAGAGGTTTATTTCATCGTCCGATCAGTTGCACCATTTCTTTCTGCTGCCCCCTTATTGTCCACGGAACGATTCTCTAAGCTCTGCTGCAAGGCAAAAATTGTCGAACCGATGTCGTGGAAGACTTTTGCACAAAATTTGTTCCACCTTTTTAATTCATTAGCTCTCTGCTCCATCACACCTGCTTAGGAAAGCCAGACCTTCGAGGCTTCCCCTCCTAACTTCCATTCTGTAAAAGCCGCGTTCCACGCGCGTCTAGTAGCGACCCTAACGAGAGAGAGAGAGCCTCTGGTAGCGACTAATTTGATTAAAGTCCTAGCGCTTATCGCTCGGGCCGTGGGCGCCCGGGAGCGACGGCGATTCCACGGAAAACCAGGGGGATAAGTTTCTGGCGAGGCTGGACAGTGAATTATGGGCGTTATTGTCCGCCCGCGAACAACAGGCCGCCTCATTACATGTGGGAATTATTGACGGCGGACCGCCTCGGTGGCTCTCTAAGTGCTCCACGTGAGAGCCATCTTCGAGCTCAAGCTCGTCGCCTCCACTTTACCTTTTGCCTCGCCTCCTGCCTTCCTGGCCCTGGCTTCGTGGAGTGCCTTCGACCCTATCGCGCGCCCGCGCGCACGCTCCCGCCACATTTTTTCCATCGTATCTTTTTCTTTTTCAGTCGCGTCTTGCACGTCCTTACTCCCTTGGTCGTCGCCGTTCGTTATATCCACGAGATTCTCTAGGAGACTCTACAACGGAGATCCTCCTTTACCGGAGAGAATATGGCCAATTCCAGATTATTCACGATTACGAAGGGGCTTGGAATACCGTGCAAAGGGTTGTCTCGCGCAGGCGGAACGAGAACAGCCGTAGGGTTGCGTCCCGAGTGTGCACAACGTCGAGATTGCGGGGAACGAAAACGCGAATCGTCTAGTTGAAATAATGCGAGTGGCGTTCCGTAGCTGCAATTAAAAAGCGATAGGAGGATTCTATCTGACCGCTGATCTATCTCCCAACTAATCCAGCCGAGGAATGTCGTTCGAGAAAATGCGCGCAATTTCAATAGCACACGGGGGTTCAAGGGTTCGCCCGAAGCCGGCGAGAGGTCGAGGCAGATAATTTTCGAATCACGAAACCCCGGGGAGGTACGGAATGGGGTCCGATATCGAGCGAATCAAGCGAGAAAGGTCGTTTCATTCTCTCGCACCGCGGCTCATCCGGCAACCGTGGTGAGCGCTGGACTTTCTAAGCGAACGAACCGAGCGGGGACCGAACGGGTAACTAAAACCGAGCGCGAGAAGCGAGGAGAGATAGATCGTGTCTCGCCGCGGAATCCGCTCTCGTGCGGATTTGCGCATTTCGTGAGAATTGCGCGGACCTTTTAAAGAGGCTGACACTAATTAATTCTCGAACGAGATACGATCGAGCGTACAATAAACGGGAGAAAGTCGCCATTAACTGACAGAAAAATCCGGCAGGCTTGTTAAAGAGGGAACAGTTCCGCGAGCGACCGGGTGTATCGTTATAAAGGCCGATCGAAGATAACCTGATATATTAACGTATAGTGTAACCCCTTTTTATCCCGTGGAAATGCCCGGCCGTTCCACGCCGCACCGGCGTCCCGAACTCCTCGCTGCCTCGCCGGATAACGGTTTATCAAAGAATCGTCGTCGTTCACCGTCACTCGTAATTCGCGAGCACCGCGGCTCCTGCGAGAGTAATGCACGCGCTAGTTCGTGCCGGCGAAATACCGCGAGCTCTATGTAACGGTTGATACGTTACAAGCCCCCGATGACAGGGCACGGCGGTGAACGTGTCACCGGGAATGCACCGTCTTTTCTCAACGTAAGGATAGTCCTGTGGAGCCATAAACGCGAGGACCCACATTTCGTCCCAATATCGATAACCCTTCCTCCATCCAGGGAGTATATACCTCGGAGTCGTTGGTACGGTCAGAGGCCGTACGGACTGGTGCCTGTATTCACAGCCAACAGGCGTTAATTCCTCGCGAAAACACAGGGATGGGGAGCTGAAACGAAGCCGCCCCTCGTGCTCACTCTATTATCAGCAAAGACGTAATCGCGTTCTCGCGTTATCGCTATATCGCTCGTAACAAGCGAGCAACGATTTCATACGAATCATCCCCCGACTCTCGCCGTCCTCTCACCGGAGAACACGATCCACGGTGTTTCAATTGTTTCCAAGCGGCGTGTTATGTGATTCAATGCGTTGGACAAACACGGTCCGATCGCGGAGTCGCTCGCGACGATTTGGGAAAGTGCACGTTGCACTGAAAGATCGATTCAACAACGCACCATTACCCGCGACCGTGATCATTTACGACGGGTTAAAGGCGCGCATTACCGGCGACGATCTCAATCGGTTCCCAATAATCCCACGAATTCATCGGCCCACGGAGTCCCGTAACGATCCCCTCCCGATACTATCGTTCTTTCGCCGTATTTACGTAGCACCGATACGCATCTGCGCGCGTTCAGGGCACCACCGCCAGGCTCTCGAAACGTGTCCCGTTTCGCGACCGACGGAATCTATCGATAGCATCGTCGGGATCTAGGCAAAGAAACATTCAACCCTTTGATGTTGCAACCCCGAGTGTTCGAAATGTTTCATTTACCCAAGAGAACATGCCAGCCAAGGGGGGAGAACCCTTGACAAATGTACGCCCAATCATCACCCCCTACGACTAAGCAGACTCGATGATCCCCTCCACCCCATGCCCGAGTATTTATCTAGTGCTTTATCAGGCAAACTCGGCACACACCAGGAAGCACCAGCCGCGAGGCGAGAACGGGCATGGTCGTCCCGTGTCGATGAGACGCGCAGGCTGCGCGAAACGTCGGTGCAGCATGGACCGACCGGCGAGAGGCCAGGAGAGAGCGTGGGCCCGGGGCGTAATAAATTTCAACCGGTAAAAACGGCACGCTGGGTTACGAGAGATTGATGGAGCGACGCGCGAGGTGAGAGCGCGAAGGCCCCGTAAGCGGCCTTTTGCCCACTGACAGTGATCATCGAAGCGAGAAAAAGTTGCCACCCGGAAAGTTCGCCCCGCCGGACCGCCCTCGATTCGGCCTAACCACTGTAATGACCGTGGCTCCGGCGGCGCGAAAATAATTTTGACTCAATTACTCGCGGGGCCCGCTCGGCCTCATAGAGAAAACGACTTTTGTTCCTCCGCGAGCAAACTCGTTCTTCCTACCCTTTGGGTTACGCGAACCTGATCCCTTCTTCCGCGGCGGTGCTCGTTACGTGGCGTGACTGTCTTTCCCTTCGTTCGAGGGCTTTTGTTTAAGGACTCACCGCCAACCACACGGCCCCAACGTTTCACGAAACCTCGTCCCCGCCCTCTCGGCTCGCTTAATGACCACGAAAAGGGAACGGAGGCGCGTTATCGCGATTCAACCGTTTTTTTTTTTAGCCGGGCGGAAGCGCGAAACGCGGCAGCGATTTAACTGTGACGTCGTTTGACGGGTAATTGGGGGGGGGGGACCCGGTGCGCCGGGAAGTCGACCTCTCCGATGGCTGGCTGACACGCCGCCGAACAGATTGGATTGCCCATTTTACGCTATCCGCGGCCGAACTATTTGTCCAGCAAACTGTCGTTTGCGTTTCTAGTTAAACGTTTGTCACTTCGTTCGCGCTTCGGCGAACGGGTTTTCTTCCTGTCGAATCAAAGTGCGCAAATCGGACACGGACCGCTAGGGGTTAAAGTTAAACGAAGTCGACCCTTTTACACCTTCTCGCGTGCCGCATTCTTTCTCCGACGCCCGCTGCGCTGCTGCGCAGGGTGGTGGCTCCCTATTCTTCCAGGGGATCGCATATTGGTGCGAGAACGCTTAACATCCATCGTCAGACGAAACGCGCTTTAACCAGACCGAGTTATTGCTCTAGCAAATACGCGACCAGGTCCAGGGTGGAGGGACGCCAGGCTGTAAATCAACCACCTATTCCCTTTCACGCTTGTCCTCCTGTCTCGCCACCCCTCTCACCCCACCATTAATATTTACATAGCCGCGCGGTCTAAGGTCCGGTCGCGCACGGTATCGACCGGCGCTCGATGATACATATCACACCGGAGAGTCCTGAAGGATTCCACAAATGTCTGGGGAAAAATGGCGAACAACGCGCGATAGAAATAACGCAGCGGTCGGGAACGAAACGGGGTGGTGCCCCGCGGGATTCTGACGGATTATATTGACTCGTGAACGGGCTGAACAAGCAACCGTTGGAAGTGTATCGGGGCCGCAAGGATGACGATGCTTTACGATCGAAGATAACGCGCTGAAGACTATACGCCAATTTCAGGCCGCGCTCTTCCCCCCGGAGGGATTAATCGGGCCTCGTTTAAAACGCTCGCCGCAGCCCCGCCGCGTTCTTCCATTTTTTAAATCCTCCCATTTCCGAGGTGGTTCCACACATTCGTCAGACGCATGCATAACACATAGTCGAGCGTACGCTGCCGGGACCATGGGGCGTTTGCGCGCGCGTATAGGTAAGCACTCTAATTATCGAGATCTCGCGTAAAACGAGTATGTAAACGTAAATCGACAATCTTGTCGAGGGAAGTCGGCGCTGCGGCTCGGCGCGCGATCGCTTAACCGCCGGCCGGCGCGGCGAACGAATTTTTCTTCCGGTAACCCGCCGCGTAGATCGTGTCCTTGACGTCTTATTACGTCCGATTAAAAGCCGCAACCCCCATCCTTCGCTTCGATCCACCCCGCCCTTTTTTTTATTCCTCCTTCCTTTCCCCGTTTCTTCTTTCACTTTTCTTCCACCTCATCGACGATTATCCTCTTTTTTTCTCCGTTTACACGGTTCCGGCAGGCGGGATTATTCTTTCGCCGCTTATCAGTACTTCTTTCACTTTGTAGCTTTCATCGCTGAAGGCGGTAGGTAGACGGCAGGAAATTCCATGCCGGCGTTCTTTGTAATATCTTATTTTCCCGCCCCCTTATGAGAACGACAGTGCCCCGCGTCTTTTTTTTCCCCTTCGCGGTCGCTTATCAATTAACCGGAATTCATAACTTTTATATTCCGCCGTAAATTTAATAACGCGCGCGTAAAGCGCGGCGGAAATATTTTTATTCCGTGTTTACAGAATCCCCTCGAAAGCGAGTCTGTACGAAAGTTACATGACTAACAGTTTCACGCGGCAGTAGTTGAGACTCGCGGAGTTCCCCCTGCCACCTATCCGGAATGAAATTGATATGGAGACAAATTTCGAGAATCGTTCCGCTTTACTGTTATGCCACCGTGCCTGCCTCTCTTATTACCATTCAATTTATTAATGCTAGAACATTCTTGGCCTTCGTGCCAATCGAGGTCAGGCCTCGCGGATGTCACTGAGATTTTTCATTTCCCTTGTCCCCTCGTTGAACGTTACAAAGTGGCCCTACTTCAGATAAACGCAAGGAATTATGGAGTACCGAGACGAGGCAGTTTCCCATCTCGTGCTTATTTCTTATTCGTTCCATCTCCGCTCTGCCACGTTCGATTCGTCGACGAGGAGAACGGTCGCTCGTGCGAACCGCGGTAGCCGGCCGATCTGTCGCAAGGGCTCGATTACCACGCTTGTAATTACACCTGTAATATACCGCGTTCCTCTTTCGAAGAATCCCGCGAGCGTGTAGTCGGTTATAATAGCGGGGAATCGTCGATGGGTCGAAGGCAACGCGAGGAAGGAAAGAAAAAGAAATAAATCGAACGGACACAGGCCGGGGAGAATGGAGCGGCATAGCATAGAGCCCCGGCGAAGAGGAAAGACGAAACGCTGATGGGAGAACCGCGGTGAGAAAGAAAGAGGGAGAGCCGAAGGGAAACGGAATGGAGCGCGCACGCGAAAAAGGGCCCCGCGTAAATTGAAAGGGGGCACGGCTGTCTTGTTGTGTTTAAAAAGGCAATTTGCGGGCCTGAGATACGGCCTATATATTACAGCGCAACTGGTACCGGTGGTGGGAGATAGCTCGCTTGATAGCGCCCCTTTGCTCACCGCTGGACCAAAGGGGTTGGGAACGGGGGACCTTTCATGGGCCTTACCGGCTCCACGCTCCTCGTACCTAGCGACGGGTTCAACTGCTGCCTTCCGCCGTCTTCGAATCGCACGAAATCCCCCCGGGCCCTTAATATGCGAGTCGTTGAAATCCTTGGACCTTTACACCCTTTCGCCGATTTAAATGTCACTAAACCCGTTCTTAATATTCCTTGGGGGGAAAAAAGGTTGATAAGCATCATGTATTCCTCTCGTACATTTTTGTTGTCTCATGGTATTAATCGTTTCCTTTCTCCATTATCCAGTGAAAAATAACGAATTCGATCGGAACGAAATTGCTTAAGCGTTCATAGGGCCCGGAATGCCCGTCGCTAGTCGTACCCTTTTGCCGTGCTGCCCCGTTCCCGCGGAAGGGGGGCCTTTACGCTCCCATCGCCAACATCCGGCAAATGCATTTCTTGTGTAGCACGCTGCTCGCTTGCGAACGGCTACGATTTACTCCCGGTATATAGTCGTATTCAAATATCTGCCCGCCGGGGACCCCGTTCACCCGACCGCTTCCTTCCCCTTATTCTAGTTTTCTCCCCTCGTGGACGTTTCTTTTTCGTTTGGTTGCCCCGCCGCTCGAACGAACGAACGATCGGCTAATTCTCCACGGTTCCGCGCAATCGCATGGCCGAGCTCGTACGTTCGGTGGTTTAATTATCGGCGAGAGCAGGTCGAAGTTGCGAGCAGCCCCGTTTGCGGCCGGCCTTGTTCCGCCCTTCGCGAGAATCGATTCCAACGCGAGAGCATAGTGTTACGGTTTCCGGAAAATTTGGTGCAAGCACGCTGGGAACGAGGGGCGGGGATTCGTTAGTTTCGCGGTCGTGGCAATGGCCGGATGCCTAGCGTTAATCCGCAGCCGCAATGCGTTCGATCAGCTTTCCGTATGTGAAATCGGTTGCAACGGCCGCTTACGGCAGGATAGTGTGGGAAATGTTGTACTAGATGCGCATCCTATTCGGTACAATAGGTATTTCAGCATGGTGCAGGGTTATGAAGTGATCTAAAAATTAATTAGATGAAGGTAATCGTGTGTCCGATGTGTAGAATTTTATGGTTTCTTCAAGAGTAACAATCGCTTCAACTCCGTAATTATGGTCATAGCTTAGTCCCTGGTTGTAGTAATAAATTCCCTCATTAAAGAAGCAGTCGTGTACAAGATAGTAATTATAATGCCCAGCCTCAATTATCTTTCAAATATTTCACCCTTCATTCGATTTATATTTCCCGCGCCGCCTGGGATCTATCGATCTTCCCTGTTTTGCCGACTTCCACGTAGCAGTTCACTGGCGCTCTCGCAGATGCCGTACCATGCCTGAGTCGGAGGCGCGCTAACGAGAGGCGCGTTATTCGTAACTAATACCGCTAATTACCGCAGCGAAACAGACGGCCTTTCAGCGTATTCCCGCGGATGCTTGAATTCTTCCATAATTTAGTAAGCTTCCCCGCGCAAAGATTTATTATGTCGATACCTTTTCGCGGGAGGCATTTCGCGGATTCGCGGCGAACGCATCGGCTACAAGCTCATTTGCACAGAATGTGTGACAATCGTAATGAATCGCCGGCACGATATCGATCTCCTTCGCGGAGCGTTACTTGCAAGCGTTGATCTAGGAATCCTTCGTCCCGCCGATCGCGGACCCCGGCGATCATAAATTCCGCGCCAGCCTCCAATTAACTTTATCGCAATCTGAACAAATTATACGGAACCGCCGTTCACGTTTAATTTGCCGACGCTACCGAGACAAACGGAGATAATCGTTGCTGCAAAGAAGCAAAAAAGAAAAAAAAATGAGAACGCCGAAACGACGTTCGAGATAACGTTTATTTCTCAAGCCCCGGCACGAGTTTTCCCTCGGGAGGAAAAGCTGATGCCTCTCTTTTGTTCCGACTCAACCCTTCCCCGGTTTCTAACGCTACCTTTGAACTTTTTCGCTCGAAATTTTCCAGTTCCCACGGCTTAATCCCTCGTCTCGGCGAGAAGCTTCATTTCCTGTAAAAGCCGGAACCACGTTGCGTAGGACCGCTGCCACTAGTCTTGCGTTAAATTGCATAATAAGTTTATCCTTCTACAGCTTCCACGTTTCGATCCGTAGCTTCGTCATTTGCCGGCTTTAGTCGCATCGGGTCTATGCACGCGTCAACAAGGAGCTTCGCGTCGCTTAAGTGGAATCCGCGTGGTTGGATACGAGGACGACGTTTGCCTGCGACCGAGTTAAGGGAATCGGAGTTCATTTTCAATTGTGAGGCAATTCGAGAAGCCCGTGTCGTCCTTGTTAGCTGCGCACCGCGTCACAGTAACGAGCAGCTTCCAACGAAATTGCCCGACGACCTGCCACGCCCGTGTATACTAATTTCCACGCTACTCCAGCGCAACCCTTTATGCACGCGCGGATATTTAATCTGTCGACGATGGAGCGTCGAGCAAACTCGCTGGTTCGCGCTATCCCTGTATTCCCTCGCAACGAAACGGATTCGTTTCGGCTAAATTTCCTCGTCGATCTCCAAGGATTCTTCTCTCTTGATTCTTATCGAACGGTCCCCGACCGGTGTCGGTAAATAGCGCACAGAGACGGACCCTCAAACGTTAGTCAGCTGGTTTTCGCGTTGGTTTGCGGCGTCCGTGCCGCGCTAAAGCCCTGATTATTTATTTAATAAATATTTGCTCGCGTCGAAGCAGAGTTCGCCGTTCGGCCCCATTCGCAGGGGTTGAAGTTCACCTGGAACATCCGCACGGATGCGGTCGATTTCTGCAAATCAATGTTTACCCGACCAGGCAAATAAGACTTGCTCTCCCTTACGTGCACGCTTCCGAGACTCGCTGCGCGGAATCTTGACGCGACGGGAGGCTGCGCAAGAAAAGCAGCACTGCGGAATTTTTCCGAATATTATTCCCTGGACGTGTAATTCTTACGATCTCCCATGACTAGCTTCCTGGTTTTTATATCCGGAGTGACGTTCACCCGTAGCGGGGTGCCATTAGCATATTTTTCTTCTCTAATGGTCCGTCTAGATCGTATCAAAGCTACCATTGGGAGATCCGTGTAACGTACACTCTAGTCATTTGGTCGGTGTTTACTCGTCTCTGGCCCGTAATAGATGATCGTGGAATTTAATACGTATTAAATTCATGATCTTATAGATAATCCCGCTTTCCCCTGCTTTGGATTCCGTTATCGTTGATCGAGGAATCGCGATTCTTTCTTTTTTATGGAAACCATACGCCACAAACTGCTGTTTAAAGCTGTCAGACCACCTGGCTTCTAATTATTGTTCAAAAGCAGCGTCTCCCTTGCGCCCGATGCTACACTCGCCTAATGCCTTTGTTCAGTGCCGTGCGTCTTGTGGAACGAGAAATAGAAAGCATTCCTTGTCTGCAAACATGCCCCGCGTCTCTGCTCTTCGCCCTATTTACTCAGAGTTTTCGCGAATCCGCTTACGCGCCGTTCGAAACGTCGCACGCTCGATTTCAACCCGTATCGACGAACGGGAATTTTCGGAACGATGCCCGGACCATGTGCACTCTTCCGATTCCGCCTGTCCCGCCTCGGTGCACGCAAAAAGAAACCCCCGGCGCACAGTCGCGGTTCGGTGCGTTGAACTCGCGTTTGCACACACTTCTGCCAGTCCTCCTTCTCTCGGAGGCCGTTTCGGTATTTGACTGTTCGACCAGGAGGACGGCTTCTCCTCTCTCCGCAAGTTTTCTCTCCTCTTCGTCCAAGCCTTCGTACGAGCCGCGCGACCCTCGCCGTTACGCTCCCGGCTGCACTTCGACTCCTGTCGAGACGACAGAACGCCATAAGCAACCAATTTAAATGTAAATTGAAAAGCAGCGCGGCATACAAATTGTTCGACTCGCCGTCAAAAAATACTGCGAGCAAAGATCAAACGGAAGACAAGACACGCGGGAGGGTGGCAGCACGCTTGTGCACCTCGTTTCCGATGTAACCAAGATCGAACGAGAGAAAGAGAGGGAGAGAGGTTGCCTCCTTCTGCGGATCGTTCGGTGGTCGATCGCTGCCCCCAACGTGCTGATAAATTCTTCGTTAAATATTTGCGCTCATCGGTACCGCCCGCTTCCGGTGAAACGGAGCATCCCTTCCGTTGGAGAACCGAAAGATGCTTCCCGACGACTTGCGAAATTTTTACTCTTCGCCACGGCACTTGAAAGTTTATTCACCGAGACGAATTGTTTGTGCGCCTTTTATTTTATCATCTCCGCCCTACTATCTGTATGCAGATACCTTTTAAATGTGGATCAGGCACTGTCAACGGAGGGCACGTATTCTTTATAAAAATCGAAGCCCCTC
This sequence comes from Holcopasites calliopsidis, assembly GCA_023838395.1. NCBI lineage: Eukaryota > Metazoa > Arthropoda > Insecta > Hymenoptera > Apidae > Holcopasites > Holcopasites calliopsidis. Next base: position 2,970,891 of record JALHAQ010000011.1, read on the forward strand.
GACTCCCAGCAGACGTTTCAGAGGAACGGAAATGCAGCCAACGAATTTTTCATTGGACGGGAGTGGTGGTGGCGCACATCGCGTTGAAAAATTCAGCCCTGTTTGTTCGCGAACGAGAGCCGGAAAAACGGCAGCGAGTCCGGCCTCTATGGGTTTCCGGTTGCTTTTTGTTCGCCAGATATCAGAGATCATTCTTCTTACGGAAGACGGCGTGCTGTCTGCGTCGCTTGTTCCCACCGAGAGCAAACGTTTGAATGTTGAATCCGAATTGTAACAGTAAGCAGCGGGACAAGTACGATACTTTAGAATTTCTTGCAATTGAAGTTTCACGTAAAACGCACGTTTGAATTCTGCGAATCATTTTTTTTTTTTGCTTTGTTTTAAACTAGCAGTAATAAGGATAGAACGATACAAGTGAAAACGAGAAGAACCGAAACCGGATCGGTTCGTTCCTCGCGAACAATTTTCGTCGACCGTGAACGGACCACGGACTCATTGCGATGAATTAATTTCTCATTCCGAAGGGAGGACGGGGGCAGCGAAAAACAAGGTGGAAGCGAAACAGGAGTGGACCGGGTGAAGCGGGATCGACTTACCATAATTTTGGTAGCAGCGGATCGTTCCCTTGACTGGCTGTTGAATATTCCTCTCGCTTATTAGAAAGGGTTTCTGTAATCGACGCCAGACACGAGCGCAGAGTCTACCCGCGGCACCGGCGCGGTGTAGCCGCCAGTCAAATGGATTCCAATTAAAGTAATAACGAATCCGGCTGTACGGATCGTTCTCGTCGTCGCAAATAATCGTGCGCCGCGGATATCAGCGGCTGGTGCGTTGCGGGCCGACGTGTTCCGTCCCATTCGATTCTTCGAGCCTCGTTTCTCTCCCCGATCCGAGGGCGGAGAACGGGCCCCCGTGAATGGGACCGCGTCGAATTCAAATCGATCGAATTAACGAAACGACCAGGCGACTGTCGCTCGTTCGGGGGGATAAATTTCTAGGTGGGATCCAGCAAGCATCGGCTGGACCGAATGTAAAAAGGGGTAACTAAATCGTAAAAGCTTCGCTGGTCTTTGAAGAAAATATATATATATTTCCGATTAACTTTGAAATATAATACAAATTGATAATAATCGTTCACGAAAGAATACTGACACGGTAAGACATAAATATACATTAGGGGCTGAATAGATGTCTGCGATTCTGTTTCCCGCGTTATCGCGGGGTAATATTTTACAGGGAACAGTAGGCGACAACGAGGGGTACGCTCTTGCGTCGCGTAAATTTAAATTTCTCCGAAATGGTATTCGCCGATACAGGAGGAGAGGGACGCTTGTTAGCACGTTGGTGGCCATCAACATAATTAACCCCTCTAAGTGGAGACGCCTGTGTATCATTATTAGTACATGCGCAGCCGATGTTACGGGGTTCGAATGTGCTTACGAGAATTTAGGGCCGGGTCAGGTGTCCCGATTTGGCCGGGCTAATGCGAAATATCCAATTAAACGGTAATGGAGCCTTTATCGCGGCCGGTGACATCGCCCCGCGGAATTTCGACACTGCGCGGCCCACCTTTGCGGACGATCCACGCGATGCCCAGTGCACGGGCGGGGAAAGCTAAAAGTACGCGGTAGCAAGACTGCCGCTTTTGCGAACCATTTCCGATAATCGTGAGCTTCGAGCGACGAGTTTCGGTTCTCGATGTAAGGAGCTATCAGTATCTGGTGGGTCGCATCGTTCAATGTAATTGGAGGATCCCGCGATCGGTGAATTTGCATTCTTCTCGCTGATCTTTGTAATCTTTGAAATCGATCAATTAACCATCAGTCTTCTCTTCCCTGTATGTTTGATTTCCTGTTTCACGGAGCAACGCAATTGTGCCACAGCGACTGAGAAATACAATTTTCTCCTCCACAGCCCTACCCTCCCAGCATCTCAACATCCGATTCTAACAAATTTCCTTTCATCTCCTACTCTATAAATACTAATCGATCGCCTGAATTCTGTTTTTTTTTTTTTTTTAGTCCGTAATGGCTATTCCTGCGTACCTGTTGCTCTATCCGAGGGCCTGGACATCCGGTTGAACACGGCGGCGAGGGCGGTTCGTTACGGGGTGAACGGAGTCGAAGTGTGGGCCGCACCCTCTCGCAGCCCACACACTAATCACACGGTGTACAAAGCGGACGCGGTGCTCGTCACGCTGCCACTCGGCGTGCTGAAAGCTTCCGCTCCGCCGTCCGCGGTCGCCTTCAATCCTCCGCTTCCGGATTGGAAGTCCCAGGCTATTCAGAGGCTCGGCTTCGGCAATTTAAATAAGGTAAGTCGTTGGTCACGCGCGCGCGCGCGAGACAGAGAGAGAGAGAGAGAGGACCCTCGGTCTGATTTATGCGGGCCGACGAAAACGACGATCGAACTTGTCGACCAGCTCCGAATGAGATATATTGTGATCCGGCGGCCTCTTTCGCCACGAGAGCAAACGGTGACGTGGCTCGCGTCGCTCCTTACGCCGGAACTCGTCCCTTTTACGGCCTCCCAAAGTCAGCTTCACCGTGGCCCGTCCGTACCCTTGGCTCCTCTTTCGAAATTAAAGGCTCATCGCGTGGCCAAACGGACCGCGGCTGTCCGGATCTCTCGACCGATAGCTCGTTGACTCGAAGAAATTCGAGGCAATTTCCAGGGTAATTTACGAATCGAGGACGGTCCGCGGGAGTGGAGCCCGATGGAGGTGCTTCGATGCCGGACGTCTCTAAGGTCGCGCTGATTTTTGTGAGAATGTAAATTGGGAGTCCCTTTCTCCGTCGTTGTCTGTTTATTTCCAATGAGAAAAACGATCTGCAAATTGGAGGATAGTCCATTCATATAAAGTCACTCGTCCACCGCCCGTTATCCGCCTAATACTCTCCAACCAACGGCTCCTCCGATCGAACCACCGCGTTGGGCGAGAGTAATCGGTGGACGAGCGGGGCACAGAGTGGAAGTAACGTTGGAAAATCCGTCACGCCAGGTGGTTCTGTGCTTCGAGAGGATCTTCTGGGATCCGACCGCCAATTTGTTCGGCCACGTGGGAAGCACGACTGCGTCGCGCGGCGAGCTTTTCCTCTTCTGGAACCTCTACAAGGCGCCGGTCCTCTTAGCCCTGGTAGCCGGCGAAGCTGCCTGCGTGATGGAGAACGTCAGCGACGACGTTATCGTCGGCCGTTGCATCGCCGTTCTGAAGGTAAACTACGCGCGATAATCCTTTTCACGCCCGATTCACGTTCGTCTCGATCATTTTCATTGGATCGCTCGTCAGGGTATCTTCGGGAATCAAGTGGTACCGCAACCCCGCGAGAGCGTCGTGACGAGATGGAGGGCGGATCCGTGGGCGAGGGGCTCGTACAGCTTCGTGGCGGTCGGTAGTTCCGGTAGCGATTACGATCTCCTAGCAGCCCCTGTCGCGCCACCCGCTACCCCCGGCGCGCCACCCCCGCAGCCAAGAGTCTTCTTCGCAGGTAAATATTTAGCCTCGGTCATATTTTCAGTGGCTACCGCTTGTTCCTCCTCTCCCGGACGGTGAACGGGGCGGACTTTTAGCTTCCGTCTACGCTCTGGCAAAGAGAGCGCAATTTCCATGGATCGCGGCATGAAACGTATCTCTCTTTTAAGAGGCTAGGATTGTACATTTTTTTTTCTACTCGACTCTTGCATCGTCCAGACTTGGATAGGCTTTTCGAAAGAGGCTTAAAAGCCCTTTGATAGCTTTGAAAGTAGTTTTCGCGAATATGCGTAATACACCTGCAAAGCGTCCTGTTATTATTTTTTTCTCATTTTCTCCAACTCCCGAACCAGTTTTTCCCCTGTTGCATCGTCGAGCTACCCCCTCGATCTACCGAATGGATCAAGTTCACACGCAGTTGCGATCCGATCTGTACTTGCAGGGGAGCACACCATACGAAACTACCCAGCAACCGTGCACGGCGCATTTCTGAGCGGCCTTCGCGAGGGTGGAAGAATCGCGGACCAGCTCTGCGGCAGTCCGTACGCGCCGCCGACGATGCCCACTTCCGGCTCGGCGACGACGACCGTGCCCACGGTGACAACAGGCTCTAGCTCGACGCCCTAACGTTCCGCCACGGATACCGCGGCCTTCGATCGATAATCAACGTTACCTTGACGAGAACATTAACATTAAGACTTTATCATTATTATCATTATCCTCGCTTGGACGAAAAACAAAGATTGCGAACAGCAACTGGAGGCTGCTCCCTTCCTCTGCGAGAGCCAACGTAAGCCTTGTCTCTTGCGTCTTGAAAAGTTCGAGGGAGCCCCGATAGCTGCACTCGCTCGTTTACCGTGTTTCGATTAGAGCGCCGAGTGTTAGTCAAGCTATCCAGCACGCATACGAGCGAAATCTTAGCTAGGGAAATCTGTCCGTCGGAGACCGATCCGTATCGCTCGTTTCACGATTTTCATCCTGCTACGATCCTCGAGATAAGATCGACCGATTTGCTGTTAAGAGTATTAATAATGCGTGAACAGTTACGATTCTCGGGCCTTTATTTTCATCTATCTGTATTTATTTTCGGAATTCATTGAGGCGTCGGTCGAGAAGATCGTAGCGATTTTATTGTTAGAGATAGTAATCGTCGTTTCGCGATAAGAGAGATTCGTGCCTTTGCCGCCACGTTCAGTAACGAACTTGTTCGCGTCACAGTTTTCAGTCTGTATCATATCATCGATATTGTTTCATATTATCGCAACCAAGAATTCATTTTTATTCGCTTCTCGACTCCTGTTGCCTTTGAAATCGTTCCCCCTTGAATCTTCCCGGCGTTAGGGACCACGCTTCCATGCGTTTCCTCGATTTTTATCACACCTTTCGTCCCTTAGTTCGTTGGCAACTTCACCGTACGAAATCGAGCTGATAACAAATTTTACAAAAAAGAAAGAAAAAGGAGTTCGATGGAAGATTAAAAGGAACGCTTGCTTAAACCGTCCGCCAATTTCTGCGTCATTTACACTGAATCTACAGAGCGCATCCCGCTGATCGATTCCACGCTCGAAAGCCCCATTACCACGAATGCTCTCCTAAATGGAGCAACAGTCGGGAGACGCCGAACACCGCACCGTGGATCGGATGACTTTGTTCGTACACGATTTCCACCCCGACGGCGTTCGATCGATCGGTCCAGGATGTGGCAGTTCTCCTTCGATCCGGTTCGACTCGCGCTAGACGAATTGCGTGAAGCGCGCACGTATGTGCTAAGGACTCTGTACCCGAGAACATTGTACGGTGTAGAATATGGTAAATTAGCAGTTGAACAACCATCAAAGCGTTCTCCGCGTCAGTTCGATTCGCGAATAGGAGCAACATTAACTCGTACGCGACGAATTATGTTAATTTAGATCCGAATCGAACTTCGTAGATCTCGCACCGTTCTACCGAATAAGAACCCACGAATGGTGGATATCGTAGGCGGGGTAGTGGTTGCAGATTCTCACAGACTTAGCGCACGAGTGGACGCGGTTTAATAAAATTTGCGCAAAACGATTCCACGCGTTCATAAGCTGTCGTTGAGACTGTGGCGATCCTCTCTGCGCGTAGATCCTCCGCAGCAGAATTACCCGTCGACGGGCACCGATCGCCTATAATTCGGTGTTCCACCGATTGTCACGACGAGCCTCGCGTTCCGACTGTATAATACCCGATGACGGCCGCAGTCAGGGATCGTCATCGTTCCAGTTGTCGACGACTGGGAGAGCAGCTCGTCGCTCGTCTGAACACATTCTCAGTTAAAGATCTATGCCGACCGAGTGTCGTTCTATCTGGGCATTGTGAACGTCTCCGCGTAGCGTGCTCGTTCACCCTCGAGCGGTTCTCTCCGTTGTCCGAGGAACACTTGGGGGTTTACATTAAGCTGGGCGCAATAAGAAATGTCAATGTCTCAAGAGAGGATTCCTGGTCGTCTGTTCCGCGAAACTAGGCGATTCGGACGTCTTGCCGCACGCCTCTGGGCGAATGAAACTCCCCGTCTTGCATCTGACTCCGTCAAATGTACGCCTCCGTGTACCACGGAACGAGACACGTTCGGAAGAGACGCGGCATTCTACGTGGAGGTCGCTGGTTTAAGGGGTTAGACCACTGTGACAGCCCCGAAGAGGCACCTAATCCTCGAACGCGGATTGTTGTAAAGCGAAACGTTCGTTCAGTTTGCGGTTTCATACATTATACGTATTATGAGCTACAGGAAACAGATTTTGTGGATTAAAGAATGACGATGAAAAGTGTCGCGTGCGGGCTTCTAATCCCTTAAAGGATACCTCGTAGTCCTGATCGGGAGTCGCGTTGAAGGAAAGACATATTCCGAGGAGAGCCGAAGATTCTTTTTCGTGAATAAATTCTGTATGGGGTCTGCGTTCCCGCGAGAACCCCACACTACCAAAAATTGAACGCACAAATACTCACGTTAGGAGTACTTACAGGCTTCAGCGCGTGGCCTCATGCCTGGGGGAACCACCTCATTGATCATGGTATCCCCTACGCCAGGTTAGTATGCTTCGCACCGCTCACCGGCCCAGTCATTAGCACTACGGGTCCGCGTTTCACTTTCGAGAAATGGCAAGAAAAAGGGACTCCATCCATCGGTAATTTGGATAAACTATTTATAAATAATTGACTGACGAGTCGATGGTAGTGTTCGATCGTTTAACAGGGTGGCCGGGGATTTCTTTGTTCCCCCCCCCCCCCCCGAACGTGCGCAATATTTCCATAGTTCCGGAATCATTCGCGTGGAATGAAATGTTCAATATTGTAAGGATCGTAATGTAGAACGGTAATTATCGACGCCGAGGCGATCCTAATTGCCATCCGATCGTAATATTTTAGAGGCAGTTCGTGCATTCGGACCTGTACAGCAACGAAGTCGCAATAAAGCACACCTTCGATTAAAATCTGATTACGATTGAAAATAAAGCGACCCATAAATACAGCGTCCCGTTTGAGCCGCTTCTGCGGAGGGCGGTTTGCGGAGTCAACCCGCGCGAACCGCGGTATCCGCCGGCGAAGTTTCCCGCCTGAATGGGGTGGATATTGTGAGCTTAATTATTTCGATATAGAATATCGCGTTACAGCCATGGCCGGGGGCGTGTAATCGAACTGCGCCGAGTCTCGCGGACTCGATGAACTTGAAAGACGAGCCACCGAAGTCGAGGGAAGTTCCGACGGCGCGCAATGTTAGCACTTTGCCGTCGAGTTCGCGGCCTCCCTTATCTCTCCCGCTCATCCCCTTATTCGACACGCTGTTGCTCTTGCCCGTGCGATCCAACGATTTCCTCGAACAATTACTTTTCTCCCTGCCACCAGCGAACGTAGACCTAACGAAGTGGGGAGCAAAACCCAGATCTCTAGGCTAATTCCAACTCGAGCATCATTGGTACGCTGTTGCTGATCGAAAAAGGTATAAAGGCAGGAAATAGTGTCTTTACTCTTTTGCTACCCATCTGCATACAGAAAATTTGCTTTGGCCTGTGGGGGTCGCGTTCAGCTTCAAGAATCGACCCGAGAAAGGCTGGATACAGCAAGGGACGACTCTGATCGAGTATCATTTAAGATTCGTTCGAGGAGAAGTGGAGCTCCTATTAATTTACTAATTTCTCTATAAAATTACAAATCAGTATCTTGACGCTCTATTAGCAAAGTGCTGTAAGACCCATTGACTTAATCAGAGGACGATTAATTCCCGGATACGATGAAATTACCCGCACCAGGAACGCTCCTTTCAAACACCTTTGGGCCGCGCCCACGTGCATTAGTCACGTTCCGATGCATCGAACAACATCCCCAAGTATAGCCGACAGCCGCGCGCACAAATATTAGTTCGATCAAGCCGAGGATCGTCATAGCAACCACAAACAGGCGTCGATCCGTCGTAGATCAACGGGAGTGCGATCGGCCGCGGAGCTGAGTTTCGTCGATGCTCTAACCCATCTGATCGCGCAAGCATGAGTTTCTTTCCGTTGGAAGTGGTGCGATGCGGTCCTTTAAAGCCGAAGAGATCTCCCGAAACTGTAATGGGCACTATAAACGCCCCGTTCGGCTACAGGCTACGGGAGAGATCGAACTGCAGGCTGGTGAAGCTTCCGGAGACGTTCGATAGCATCGAGGAACAAACACGGAGGGAGTATGAGCAATTGGTGAAGATCCGGGAGTTCGAGGAAGTTACCGGGAAGAGGATCAAAAGGAAGAATGTTCGGCTACGCGTTCAGCAAGGTACTGAAGGACTCTGTTAGAGAGGTGCGTGCATGGTAAACGTTAGGGCCTTAAGAATTGCGTGACAAAGATAGAAAGAACGTTAGGACACTATATTGTTTGTATCAGTGAATTTATTTGTTCATGAAAGATCAAAGCTAAGCATCATATACAAAGTACGATCAACGATTGAAAATCCCTCAGGCTTGGCAGCTTATCAGGACACGGTGAACACTCGTCGAGAAAAGCTACGGGAAATTCTCCTGAGGGAGGAGACGGATCTGATACGAGAAGTGATAGATCAGGCTCAGCACGGCGACGACGCCCGGATGGACGAGATGCGTCAGAAGACGGAGGCGCTTCGCAAGCAGAAGGAAGAGAAACGTCTGGCGCTAGTCGCTGCCAAGAGGATGCAACAGCTAATAGCCAAGTGTCCGGAATTTCGTGAAAAGCAGTCGAGGAAGTTCGCGATCGAAGCGAAACGAGTGAACCTAGCGCAGATGGCCGACAACGATGCTAGGAGGCAGGCAGAGATGGAATTGGACAGGCTCTGGCACGAGCTGATGCTCAAGGAAGTGGAAGCGAAGAAGCAGAGAGAAGCGGAGGAAGCTAAAAGACGTTGCCTGGTCGAACAGAAAGCCGTGGACGTTTTGGCGAGGCAACTCGCTGGAAAATTAGCCCTCGAGGAGTACGAGAAGCAAGTGCAAGAGGAGGACAAGGAATACCTGAAACGATTATGGGAGAAAGTACGGCAGGAGGAATTGGAAAAACTGGAAAGGGAACGCCAGAAGAGGGAGAAGCTGAAGGAGGAGTTACAGGAGCAAGTTATGATCGCGAAACGGAAGCTGGCGGAGAAGGCGCGCTACGAGGCGGAAATGGATCGTTTAAGACAGACGATCGCCGCGGAGGAATTGGCGAAGGAGAGGGCAAGCGTCAAAGCGACCAGCGATGCCCTTCGCAAGGAATTGCTGGCTTACTTGCAGTACTTGGAGGATTTGAGGAAAGAGGAGGCAATAAGGAGCATAGAGGTGGATCGAATAGTGGAGCAGTCGCAAAAGGACGCGGCATGCAGACGCGACCTTGCGGTGCAGAAGTTCAAGGAGTTCAGAGAGATGGCTACGAAGGACGTTCTTCGGGGGCGCGAGGAGCAGCTAAGGATCAAGAGGGAGAGAGAGAAGGAGGAAGAGGAGAAACGTCGACGGGAGCGGGAGGCTATGGAGGCGCGTTGGGAAACGGAGGCCAAGCTGGCTGCCCGCTACAAAGCGGAACAGAAAAATAAAAGGGACCGGTACAAGAGGGATCTGGAGGAGCAGAGGAAACAGGCTGAGGAAAGGCGTCGCGCGGAGGCAGAGGCAAACAGAAATACGCGTCTGCCGATACTCGGCTGCGACGAGGAAGAATACCAGAAATTGACCGACGAGCTACTGGAAGCTTCCGAGAACGTTGTTCCGCATCCGTTCAAGATTCTGCTGAAAGAATTCGCGGCTCGTTACGCTGCGGAGAAGGAGGGCAGATGTTACTGTCCTCCACCTTTTCCTGAAGAGATCTCAGTGGCATATGTTTAGGAAACGAAATTATATCCGCTCATTACGAGACATTAATCTTCCGCACGATCGCCTTTGGAAATATGAATTCAATTCTTCCCGCGCCGAAAGGATCTACGATCCACGCGGGGATCCATGGCTCCGAACGAGCCGGTCGCACCATCTGTGCGAGGACCGAGGAACTTTGAAACCTCGAGCGAGTTTGTCGTTAAGGCAGAACTCTGTTTCGGTATCGATCCTCATATCCGCGGCGCGCTATTTAAAAAACCACCGAGTTCATTTATTTACAGCATGTATGCATAACAGTCTGGACGACGATGGAATAACAACCCCTTTGTTATCCCTTGACTTTTCATTAGGGGACGATCCCTTTTATCGACCCTCGCCGTTCTATCACCTGCTTCTTTTTCTTATCGCTTCCTCATTTTTCTTGCGAGCCTTCACCCCTTTGCGTGTTTTTGCGCCTTGCACGCGTGCGGACAGGCGGAGCGATTAATTGATTAGCAGCAAAGGAAGGATGTCTTCGTAGTAGTTTCGAGGGCAACTACCTTGCGAGTGTATACCTCGCGGAGAATAAATCAACAGGCAATAGTAAGCATAAGAGTTTACGTAGGAAATTCCGATCGCATTTTTCAATTACTTTTCTTCAGATAATGGTAAAGAGGATCGTAAAGTAAAGATGGGATCGTAAAAGGATAAAGTAAAGATCGAATAGTAAAGAGGTAAAAAGCTTTAGTATGCAGTTTAATTGATTAAACAAGCTTTCCTAGAATTCGCTAAAAGATTCGTTGAAAAGTATCTTTCCACTTCTGACAGTTTCTGCTAAATTATTCATGAAATTCTTCTATTAAAACGGCTCGCAAACATGCATTCTCTACTCCCCTTCGCGCAAGTTCGCAATTCTATCGGTTCCGTCCCTTCGGGGCACGCAGCACACAGATTCCCCTTTCCCCGTGAAACGGAAACAAGGTACAAATCCAACTGAACTATCCGCACCCGCGTCGCTCGATCATCACCGGCACCCTCGATCATGAAACTTTCAAGCCTAACGAGGCGAGGGGTTAAACGGGTTCGATTCGAGGGTCCGCACGCGTGCATCCGTCGACGCATGTGATTGATCGAACGGTGTGTGCAGGCATCGCGGTTTGTCTCGGCCCGACTAGCTTCAGACCCCGGGGTTAGGGGTTGCAGTTGCGTCGCGGCTGTCGATCGCTTTGAACCTCGCCCACGCCAACCCCTACGGGCCAGACCGCGCCAAGACTCTTCTTCTTTTTTCCTTTTTCCTCCCCAATGAATCGTCTCGCTCCGGTGGCCCGTGGCGGTGGTTGCACCTGCACGCGTATGCACATTTCGAACGGAGACGTTGAAGACAAAGCGGGATAAAAGGAAGCGAGAAGACGACGTCTGTCGGGGAATGGGAATTGGGAGTTAAGCGGATTCCCTCTTCGGTGAGGATGGAACGGGTTCGCGAACAGCGATGGAGTGAAATACGGAGACGAGAATCGAGGGAAGAGATATTAGGAGGGATGAGGGAATGGTAAATATTGTGCGGGGCGGTAAGGGCGTGTCGAGATAAGTAATGGGTAATTAGGGGCGAAGGGGCGCTCGAGAGGCTTCCGTATCGGAATAGACCTTTGCGAATTTCCCGGACCATTCCGATCTGTCCGGGGAAGATAAAAAGCCAGTCGGGGCGAGTCCCGGTTGGACCGAACAAGGGGCTAACGAAGTGAACAGACAGGTGAGGCGAAAGCAACCGAAGTTAAAAGAGTAGAGAGCAGTTCTGGCGGGAAGTAGTAGACGGAAAGTAAAGAAGAAGGGGAGGGCCCACGACGGGGATTGCGGACTCGCGAATGGACTTCGCGCCTCCGGGGATGTTCTTTTGACAGTCGTGTCGCTGTCGTCTCCTAAGGTCCCCCGGCGGAGTTGCATTAATCTTCTTCTCCCGACCCCGCCTTATTGAAAATTCTACAGAGCGCCCCGCAGTTTTTGCTACCGTTCCGCCCTTTGTATCCCGCCCCCTCACACCCTCGGGGATACGTCACCTACGAATTCACCTGCGAGTCGATCGTCGTCGCTTCTTCCTTGTCGTCCGCGCTCGTTTCGTTTCCCATCGTTCTGCCGGTCGTGTCTCCGCGGACCACCGAGTAATTTACCGGCCATTCTCTCTGTGGAGGAGGGTCGGAAAGGGTTGAAACCCGGCCGGATCGCGGATAAGGATTTAGCGGTACGTTCGACGTACGCTTTGGTAACCAGAAGTGTATCTTAGATAAAGAGATGGAGCTTGTTGCCCTAGGGCACGCGGTGCAGAATACGTTTCCGCCTTGCGAATAATTTGCCTCGGACCTGCTTCCTCCGTGCGTCCAGCGGAAAGCGGAATCGTTCGGCGCTCAAAAATTCTCCGCGTATATTCCCTCGACTTTTACGCCAAAAAACGGCGGGGTGAAATCCGGCGGAAGCGAAAGCACGAGAATTGCAGCAGCCTCCGCCGAAGGAGAACCAATTTCTTACACGACCCACGCTATACACTTCTCCCGCGGGATCCTTTCGAAATTATTCTGGAAACGGCTCTATCGGGGAGTGTGTTTTAATTGAAAGTGGGTTCGATCGATCGGAGAAGCGTCCGGCGGACGCGAGGATCGTTATTCACGAATCGGACGCGCGTCTTCACGCGTGTCTACCCTCCGATTTGTAATTCAAAGGGGCAGCGGTGCGCTCCCGGCGAGGATCCCGCGAGCGCCGCATCCCCCGCATCGCTCGCGCTCGAATTCGAGCCCCTGCCATAGCGATTTCACGCCTCCGAAATCATTCCGAGTGGCCCAGCCCTTCGCGCTGATGTCCTTACCCTCTATTGCGCTCGGTCCGCGCGCGACTTGCTCGACGATCTTCGGAGGGAAGCGGACGCACGGGGAGGAAGCGTTGGAAATATGTTTGGCAACGCTTCAGAAATATCCGCGGTAATAATTATCCCGGTATTACTTTCTTCGTAATTGTGTTCATTATAATAGAGTATTTCTACCGCTACTCATTAGTACCAAAAGTAATTGAGCCGGTATCAAGTTCGCGGGATACGAATTTGTACAAACAGCAGTCAATCGCATAGCCATTGAATTATAGTACAATGCAAAATTTGCGTTATCATTATTTACGATACGTATAATCTCCACCCCTCCCCGAATTTCAATCACAAATCTGTGATAAGCGAAGGTACACGCCCGCCACGCCCAGCATTCGAAACACCCACCACAACCCGAAATACTCGACTCACTCCGCGGAAAATCAAATCCCCGCTTCCCACCCTTTCGGTGTCGCTCGTTAGAATCAGCGGGAGCAGCAAAAGGCTTGTGCCCGGTCGTGCCGCGTTATCAATCAGTCTTATCGATGAAGGTCCCCCGGGCGCGTGGGTCCCGGTACACGAGTCGCGCCCCTCGACGTCGTCGACGTCTCGCGATGCCCGATAAGCGCGTCGCGACGCGACGTCGTGACTCGCGGGAAAAGGCGAGCCGTGGGGTCCTCGGCCTCCGTGGGCGGGGGTTAATGCAGCGTTAATGCGCCGGGAAATTGGTAACGTTGTTCCTCCTCGCCGTGGTCCACGGGTAGCCGCTTTCCTCCTTCGCGAGACGTTGTCCATCGTAAAAAAAAAAAGGCGAGACGCCGGCTGGGGCGTCGACTCTCGAGGGTGGCGAACGATTAATTGTGGGAACGGGGAAAGGACCGGATACTCGCGACGATAGTCGAACGCGAAAGGAAATGGGAGAGGTGACTTAGATGGTAATTGTAATTATTCGTAATCGAAAAGCAGTTGCTGACTAAGTACTATAGGGAAAATGCGATCGTTCTTCTTTCTTAAGCTAGAATCTTGAACAATCCAAGGATCAATGATGGACGAGAAGGAGGGGTTTCCTTTATTGATCCATTATCGAGAAGATTTTTATCGTTGAAAGCAACGACGAATAGCGTTGTAATTATTCTTCGGTGAATCGCTCGCGGTCTCGTCGAGCGTTTTAAGGATCCATTTGTACATCAACGTGCCGCGTCCGGGTTTTTCTTTAAAGCGACGAACTGTTATAACTTAAGAACAAACTGTGCGATTTCTGTCGTGTTTCGTGTCATTTTAATCGCAAAGATCTCAGGAGTTCATCAAAATTAACTTCATAGAGATTATGAAACAACGACAGCAAGCACGACAGAAATCGCACAGCTGTTCCGTTATGTTACAATAGTACGTAGCTCTCCGAAAAGCCGGACACGGCACGGTGATGTATAAATGGACCCTAAATCTCTGTCCTCCACTTCAACCCTTACCGTATCGAATCGTTCTTTGCCCCCTCGAGGTTTTCCTCGTTTCCCTCCCCTCTGTCCAGTCCGCCGGCTTAGTACATCATGTATTTTACATAGACAAGAGAGAAGCCTCGGCGACTGAAACGGCGAAGAACGCGAGACGATCCCATGGAAATGGGATGTATTTACCCTTTTATGCGTGCCGGAATCAATCAATCTTCCGTCGTCGTTCGCGATGGCTTGTTTTTCCCCCGCGAGCAAGAAGCCGCCGGTCGTTCTATTGATCAAATATCGCGGGAACGGGGCTCGAAGAGTGGAAACGTCGAGGCGAGAATCGAGAAAAACGCGGATCCTTCGCGGCTTCATCTTGCAAATCGCCTTCGGAACGCTTCTTACGTCGCTTAACATTCAATAAATCACCCGGCTGTATCTACCTCTTGTCCCCATCCTGTAAACGCTTCGTAAAAAAGTTCAATGAGAATCAATCGTGTAACGGTGGACGTGGTTAATTAGCGACAGGCGTGTCACACGCGGCATTCGTTAAACGTAAGGCCAGCCACGCGTTCCGGACGTTATTAACGAATCCATCGCGATCCTTCGCGTCCAATTAGATACGTCTTACCGCGCCTCCTCGACCATCGTCCCTCCGGTCGAACGTTTCTCGCCCGCTTTTAGCGTGTCATGAGCTGTGCCCATGCCGCGAATCTTACGACTCCGTTGCTCGATCGTCGCGCTAATTCCCGCGTCGCAGGGTGTATTATCGAGATTAAGGCGATCCGAAGCCGCGCTCAATTTGAGCACCCTCGTTTGCCGTCGCGTGTAAACGCGCGACCCCCTTCAGACAGATTTCCCCGTTAGATTAGAGAAATCAAAGGCTTACGCGTCTTGCCGGCACCCTCCGAAATATGCCGATCCCCCGTTTCGTTGAGGAATTTTCTGCTCGGCCCCGTCCCGCTTCGTTCTACGATCGCAGTGGCATGAGTCAACGACGCACGACCAGCTGTGCCTTTCCAAGTAGTGGAAGCCAGTGATCCGGCCAGACGGAATTTCCATCGGCAGTCATTTAGAGTCCAGTCGCATGCACAGAGCAGCGTTTCCTCCGCGACGCGGCAGGGCTGAAAGTGTAGCTTGGCTATCGATTCGAGGCGCTACGTTTGTTAATCGTCGGCGGAAAGCGATAGGTTTCAGGGGGGTGAAATCGAGCCTCGGCGCTCATCGTGACCGATCATGGTCTCCCTCTTTTTCTCCGCTGCTCCCATTTTCCACCCTCCAACGGGTCTAACCCTCACTAGCTGGCCGAACGTGTCCCAAGATTCATGTCCCGCTATGATTAATAACGTCTCCGGCGAAAGGAACGGAGATAGCTGCCCGCGACAGTCGAAACACGCGCGCTGGGAAACGTTTTTGGCCACGAGTCGCCGGAAACGAAAGGCGTAGAGCCTCTTCCCTCTTCGCTCTCTAGACCCCGTCACTCTATCTACTTGGCACATTTTTGCGCTCGAACGACTGCCTCTACCCCTTACGCATCCTCTCCCGTGCTTACGTCGCGCGGATAACTCCTGGGGCGGAGATCTTGGAGATTCGGGATGTCTGTCCCGCGGAAGAGGGTTTATGAAAGCGTGGCTGTACCGAACATTCTCCTGCAGTCGCGAGTTATTCAATTCCGGGCGGTAGATCTCGCGTCTTTATTCCGTCAACGTTATTATGATAATTTTGTGCAAACGCAAGATTTTTGTTCACCTCTTCTCCATCCTTCATTTTCTACAGCAGATTAAATTGCGAAGCACTATTCTTAGTTTCGTTCGCGTGCGTACGAACGACACTTTAATTAATTAAAACCCGAGTAACGTCTCCCTCGCGTGAATAAAAACCGTGGGGATTTATAGCCGCGTAAACAGATTCAATTTTAAAGGCCGCCACGGCGGAAATGTTTTCGCTCAGCATCCGTTTTAACAAACGGCACGGCGCGTTTGCCGCCTCTTGCGCACGCGGCGGATCATTGAAGGGGGAAACCGTGCGAGATCTCGTTACTCTTGAGGCGGACTTCGTGCCCGCGGCGAATCTCCATAGAAAACGGAAAAACATCCACGGTTACACCGTGGAAACATTAATCCACGTCGACGGGCCTACGTGATACCGTATCTCCCTCCGCCGTTCCCGCGACTTTTCGACCAAGGGGGGGGGGGGGGGGGGGGACCGCGCTATGAACTAGATACAGGCGCACGCGGCAGATACACACGTTTAACCCTGCTGTGCACGCGGAACTTTCATTTCTTTCCTTCCTTCCGGAGGCTCCGTGTTTCAGCGCTCGAACGGTGGACGGAAAGCATCGAGTAAATATTAATTTCGCGGTCTAAAGAGGGATCCGGAGGCTCGGGCGGACGGTATTGTGCTAAACTGCAACGTTTCTACAAGCTGAAAGGTCCTATTGTTAACCTTAGACTCGTACGAGGGATTTCTTGAAAAGCACCCTTCGCTATTTACGTCTCTAAAGAATGCCGGAAGTGTGCGTTGACTTTCATGGAGCGCCCCAACAATGAAACGGGGAATTATTTAAAATGCTCAATTGCCGTGGAATAGCGTATAAAGACGAGCGAACCCGAACCCCTCAATTCATCGTTCTTTCCTGTAAAAAGTGTATCACGTCGAGACGGGGCTCGTCGACGAACATCCACGACGACGCTTCGAATTATCAATAGAGGAGAAAGGCGACGGATTTATCCGGCGATCGAGGCAACGACGCGACGGTCGGCCAGGAATCGCGGCCACGGCGGCTCGACAATGTTATCGAGCCGCGATTCGGTGGTGGGCACGCGCTTGCGTGCGGTATGCGTGCACGCGGAAGTGGCACACGCGTCGCTGGGCAATTCGTGATCCGCGAGCGTATGCCGGCTCTACTCGACGGCCCGGCCGCTGGAACAAGGCAAATAATAATCTTCAACTTCCGCGGCGATCCGTCGCGACTAATCGGGATTCGATTAAAAAGGAAAAGAAGTAAAGGGGTTGCTTTCGGGCATGGGCCCTCGAGCCTCTCCCGAGGGCAGAAAAATCAAAGGAGCCGCGTTCCGCGCCCCATGCCGAACAGCGTGCAACGATAAAAGTTAAGGGGGTTGCTCGAACAGAAAGAGAGAGAGAGTGTGGAAGAGGGTCGAATGGGCCACCCCACGGTGTTTAATGTTTTATGCCCGTATATATCCGCGTCCAACTTCAGACGGCGGGAACTCCATTCCAGCCGCTGTTATATTTATCACTCTGTTCGCCCGCTACTTCCACCCCGTTATCGGTTAAATGGTTATTAAATGAATCGTTTTGAAACGAGCGCGTCGTACTCACCGCCACCCCTTGCCCTCTTCTTTCTGCGAGATCGCGTTTTTTCCCTGGCCTTTCGACATCCCTTCCAGCCACTTTGTCGCGGGCCCTGTTTAACGCTTCCTCTTAAACCGTTTCGTGTGAACGGTAATTACATTAAAAATTCAGCAATTACCTGCCAGATCTAGGAAATGATCTATGATTCACGTACAGAATTGCAGTCTATGCTAATTTCTTTAGCAGCAGCAGAAACGTTTTCAGCGCGAAACTTGAAACTGTTTATGCAATACATTCGAGGCTGTTCCAAGCCCTTTCGCGAGTTAAGAAGACGAGAATCTGTATGCGTATCATGATGGAAGCTGGACGCTTTGATCAGCCGTCAAGAGGTAAAGGGGAAATTCTAACAGAGCCCCTAAGTTGAAATTGATTTTACACATTTTGCCACGTTCTCGTTACCGCTCCGCGGTGCAGCCGTCGACGAATCACCACTACCGATCCAACCCTTGTCCTTAATGCAAAACCGATTACTAAAAGTGGTCCTGGAGGAGGGAATGTAATTCGTCGCAGTATCGAAACGCTACATTATCATCTCGGAATTGGTCTTTTCCACGGTGGAACTTGGAAGTACAAGACTCAACGGCTTCACACCCGATAGGAGCAGAATTAAAGTCTTTCTCCGAAGCACTCGAAATTTTACATTTCAGTGTCCCCGATCTCGTGCGAATTCGCACGTCTCTATTCCGTTCCACTGATATCCGTCTTATAATGTTCGACACAGTGAAAGAACCTCTTACGCTTTAGGGCCACTAAAAAAAAAAGTTCCACTTATACTGCATATAACGCTTATCTCGATCCACCGGAATCATAATTCGCGCTATTTCTCCGTTCTCTTGCTACACAGATCTCTAAGGTGAAACGTTAAAAGTGCCAGCCGAGATTGGCACTCCTCTAAGATCAAACAAGAGTACAAAAATCGGGTGTCTATTATATTACTTTGCGTCAAACTCTCCGTGGAAATGAATCGTCGATAATCATCGCAGTGTCGTTAAAATTGTCGCGACACGTCGAAGGTGGAGGAATCGACTTCACCCCTCGGGGAGCGCCGCGTACGCGGCGTCCGAAATGAATTCGCGGTTAACGTTTATGCCGTTGCCTCAGACTAGGGTCGCTACCCCTGCGCGTAGGAACAGGGGGACGCCGTCGTTACTCCGACTTTCTGTTTACTCTAGAGACGTCGATATTATGCAATCGATGGCTATCTCGTGTCTTGACGAGAACCCCCTCACGATCCCGACTTGTTTTCCCACATTTATTCATTCTCCCTGCTTAACCCGTTCGCCGGATTTCGTTTCCTGCTTTTTCTACGGATTCGCCGATCATTGCTTCACCGAACGTTGGTTTTAATTCGCATTCTGTATATTTTCTCTGTGATTTGCCGAGTTTAGGTACGTTGAAAACAGATTTAATGAACCCGAGGGTGAAAGACTGTGTATTTACAGTTTCACCCTCTCCCTTCATGCTTGTAATTTTTTCAAATAGCTCTGCTTGTTCTTTTCTTTGCAGTTTATAATTCGTAATTGTATCGCTACGTATCCAGCTCATCAGTATCGAAATAGAATCTTGTCCATCTTCCTACATTTCTATAATTTTATAATTGTAATTTAATTTATGAGCATAGTTTATAAATGCTAGTATTTAAGTTATATCACGACTTGTGTAATTTGTACATATCAAAGTTATTAAATAAATCTCTAATAAAAGGAATTTAATTTGTTACTTTTTAACGCCTGCCTACTCCTCGGAAACCCTATCCCCGTTCCTTAAACTGCGTGCCTAATGTTCCTAACTCTACATTACAAAACATTTCAACATACAAGAACGAACGAAGATTAAATTACATAAAGTAAGTATACAGGTAAGTATGTATAAATTATGTTCCGGGAAATTCTTGGAAATGACGTCGCATTCCAGGAATTGATGAAATGATAGACCTCCTCGCATATTATATTCTCCTGATACAAATTGGCGATTTCGAGCAAAGGGGATTCCGTGAAAGCAAGTCCTAAGAAATTCTTGGAAATGACGTCACATTCCAGGAATCGGTGAAATGAAAGACCTCCTCGCATATTATGTTCTCCTGATACAAAGTGGCGATCTCGAGCAACAGATGTTTCGTGAAAACAGGTTTTGGAATGTTTTGGTGATGACGTCACAGACATGAACTCCGGATACCTCCTCGCATATCATATTCTCCTGATACAAATTGGCGATTTCGAGCAAAGGGGATTCCGTAAAAGCAGGTTCTGGGAAATTCTTGGAAATGACGTCACGTTCCAGGAATCGGTGAAATGAAAGACCTCCTCGCGTATCATGTTCTCCTAATACAAATTGGCGATTTTCAGCAAAGGGATTGCCCGAAATTCACGATTTTGTATCAGGAGAACATAATGTGCGAGGAGGTCTTTCGTTTCGCCGATTCCTGGAACGTGACGTCACTTCCAAGAATTTCCCAGAACATGATTTTGCGGAATCCCTTTTGCCCGAAATCGCCGATTTGTATCAGGAGAATATGATATGCGAGGAGGTATCCGGAGTTCAGGTCTGTGACGTCATCACCAAAACATTCCAGAACCTGTTTTCACGAAACATCTCTTGCTCGAAATCGCCAATTTGTATCAGGAGAACATGACTTGCGAGGAGGTCTTTCATTTCACCAATTCTAGGAATGTGACGTCATTTCCAAGAATTTCCCAGAACCTGCTTTTACGGAATCCCTTTTGCTCGAAATCGCCAATTTGTATTAGGAGAACATGATATGCGAGGAGGTCTTTCATTTCACCAATTCTAGGAATGTGACGTCATTTCCAAGAATTTCCCAGAACCTGCTTTTACGGAATCCCTTTTGCTCGAAATCGCCAATTTGTATTAGGAGAACATGATATGCGAGGAGGTCTTTCATTTCAACAGTTCCTAGAATGTGACGTCATTTCCAAGAATTTCCCAGAACATGATTTTACGGAATCCCCTTTGCTCGAAATCGCCAATTTGTATCAGGAGAACATGATACGCGAGGAGGTCTTTTATATCATGAATTATTTTCTAAGTCTCTCGTTTGGGAATGTTCTAATTAAAGTTCCTTCGCGTTTATTTACGAAATTTAACTCGATTTTCTGACCCAACAAAGTTGCAAAAGTATTTATACATACTTACCTATACGCTTGACCATTAACTCCTCGAATTTGACGGCATTTTGCAGTACTTATCTCTAACTTAAATTATTAGAAGTGGACAGGTGTTAAAAAAATGAAACCAGTTGCATTCCTTTTGTGAAGATTTATTGAAATGAAAAGTTGCAATAATGTACAAATTACAACAGTGATGATACTTAAACTTAATCCTAATTATTTATAAACTATTCCCATAAATTTATTTTCAATACGTCTTATGATAATTAAAAAATAATCAGAATTACAGTGTTCAAATAATATCTTAGATATAAATTAAAACAGTGATGATATTTAAACTTAATCCTAATCATTTATAAACTATTCCCATAAATTTATTTTCAATATATCTTATGATAATTAAAGAATAATTAAAATTACAGTGTTCAAATAATAGCTTAGATATAAATTACAACAGTGATGATATTTAAACTTAATCCTAATTATTTATAAACTATTCCTATAAGTTTATTTTCAATATATCTTATGATAATTAAAGAATAATTAAAATTACAGTGTCCAAATAATAGCTTAGGCATAAATTAGAACAGTGATGATATTTAAACTTAATCCTAATTATTTATAAACTATTCCTATAAATTTATTTTCAATACATCTTATGATAATTAAAGAATAATTAAAATTACAGTGTTCAAATAATAGCTTAGATATAAATTACAACAGTGATGATATTTAAACTTAATCCTAATTATTTATAAACTATTCCTATAAGTTTATTTTCAATATATCTTATGATAATTAAAGAATAATTAAAATTACAGTGTCCAAATAATAGCTTAGGCATAAATTAGAACAGTGATGATATTTAAACTTAATCCTAATTATTTATAAACTATTCCTATAAATTTATTTTCAATACATCTTATGATAATTAAAGAATAATTAAAATTACAGTGTCCAAATAATATCTTAGATATAAATTAAAACAGTGATGATATTTAAACTTAATCCTAATCGTTACTATTCTTATAAATTTAATTTCAATACATCTTATGATAATTAAAGAATAATTAAAATTACAGTGTTAAAATAATAGCTTAGATATAAGTATGTAAGTAACAAAAATGTTCGATGGACTAGCATTATAATACTAATAATAAATAGAAACTAATAATCTACAAACCTACATGTAAGTTATTGTCATAAATAAATCGAATTACAATACATTTTATAGTTTGAAATTACGCAGCGATTATACGACGGCTTGGAGAATAACCTTCGAGATGAGAAATGAATTGGACCAGCTTGAAATCCGCCGAAATCCACGTGTCAATTCTCCTCGAGTTCCCTCAGCCGTCGTTTTCGCCACGCTTCTTGCCGCTTCTTAAGCATTCCATCAAGCCAGCGAAAACGCATAACGATAATTACCCCGATTAAGTCTTTAATTAAGCCGGGAACGCATTCCGGGAGTTCCGTCTTTTCGTCCGTCTGCCGGGTGCGGATTCCTCGCTGCAGCCTGGACACAAGCGACGTCGATTAAGATGCACCTCTCCCCCGGAGGATCCTCCGAAATGAAAGGACTCCATTCGTCGATCTTTCAGTCAAACGTCGCGTCGCTCGTCTTCCTCCACGGTTCAATCGTCGGGGTACGCTCTCGGCCGAAGCAGAACTCCGTTGCGGCCAAAGGCGACACCTTAATTACAGCCGGTTCGGCCGGCGGGGTTCGGCTTATCTTATCCGGGATGAGTCGATGTTCTCCTCGCCGACGATATTAGCATAACATAAGTCGAGCGATCCGCGTGGGCGGCGCGGACCCTCGCGACGACAAGCCTGGCGAGATCGACTCGATTCAACCGCGCCGGCGACGTTGGCACGGATCGGACCGATATCGTGTTGGCGTTCCTCGTGATCGGAACTGTTAAGTAGGTGGTAGAAGCAGGGAGATCCGCTTGGAAATTTGGGTGGAGCACTGTAATCTCTGTCGGGGCTGGATGATGCTTCTAGTTTGATCTCGCGCCATGTGGTTTCGGGGTTCACTGACTCCAGGTTCATGCTGCAACATAAAATGTTTTGTAACAATAATAATAGCATAACAAAAGTTTCGCTTCTTTGTGAACACTCACCGATTTCCAAGGCGTAATTGGCGAAGCTTGGTATACTCCCGACTGCATTCCGCTCGGCTCGAATCTCGCGCTTATCGTCGTTCGCAGGTATCGAATCGAGGCGCCTCCTTATCTCCTCGACCATGCGAACACGGTCCAAGAAAACTGACGAACTGACTCTCCAGCCTCCCTCTCCCCTTCTGTTAGGAGTTTCTTATCGGTGTAGAGTCTTAACCCGTTCGCGGTTCAAGTCGCAGCTTCGCGTTCGTCGATGCTCCGCTGGGTCGAAGATTCTGCTATCTATCTTCCCTCGAGATACGCTTGTCCCGCTGAAAAATTATTGCATCGCCTTCTCTCTCTCTCTCTCTCTCTCTCTCTCTCCCTCTCTCTCCCCCTGCCACGGGGATGATGCTATTGTTCGGGGAATCTGGTGGAAAGGGTTGACCTTATTGGTCGTTTCCAGATATCTATTCTTCTATAGGCGAAATGCTTGTCCGCTTGGCCAAGTTTAACATACATAGTCACCGGCGCGTTTGGGAAGATATATGAAAATAAGAAAAATAACAGCGATGAAGAGGTGCAAAGCGCAGAAGCCAGTGGAATGAAATGATATTTAATATTTCAGTAATTACTAACGTTTATTAAATTTATCATCTCTTTCTTGAATCACAAAAACAAGAGCGAACCGAAGAAAATCTTACCGTTCTTTATTATCGGGGCGCATTTCTTATACACCACTCGTGGCCATTCTTTTATCGAGAAGCATCTGTACTCGGAAACGATCGGAGTGCGGTCGAAAAGAGCGCGGACAACCGGTACAGTTCGAGGCCGGCGCGGCGGGCCGCGAGGCCCATATACGCACCGATGCTCGTCGTTACCGGTCGCCTGAATAATGCATGCCGCATATATTGAAGGCGAGGCAGGATTAAAGCGACATCGAAGGCCCGGTCCACGGTTCTGTTCGGCTATCGTATCGAAACACGGGCTCTCGTGATATCGCGAGGCACCGAGCGGCAGGAGGAGGAGAGGCGTTCGAGCAGGGGCCAGGCCCAGGCATTCGGCTGAGAGAAGGACTCGTTTTATCGGGGCGAGCCTCGCTCCGCCAAAGGACCGAAAGGTTGATTTTATTAAAAGAATATATGGCTCTATTGTTCCTGCCGGCCGAATAAGAGCATCGGGAGCGGCGTTTTAATTAAGCCAGATAGCGGTGAACAACAAGCTGCATGGGAACGCAGCCGGCCAAAGGGGTTGGAACCAACGGGGATAAAAGTGTTTCTCGCCTGCTGCGGCGATCCGTCCGGCGGGGGATAAAACGAGGGGGAGTCGGGGATGTCGTTTTTACTCGCGGTTTCGGCGATTGAACGTCGTCATTGTTGTCTGTTGCCATTGTCCGACCGGTGAACGCCGATCGAGTCAAGACCTTTTCGCGTGGGAGAGGGAAATGTAGCAGCTGAAGAAATAATATTGATTATAGATTCCTTCACTTTGCAATCGTCGGGCATACGCTTGCATCGAATTCTCGTTTACCTGTACTCACACTGAAACATGAACAGCTGCGATCCCAGAGATAATATACAAGAGAGACAAAAACGTCAGCCTCCTGAGATGGTTTATTAATATCGAGCGATATCTCCCTTCTCTGAAACGCGTGTGCAATCGGAAAAATCGCGGATCCTCTATGCCGATTGCCGCGCTCTAATTTCATAGAGTCGAGGATTGAAACGTTGCCTCGTCGTAGCGACTCGGGAGCGTAATCGAGTCGGCGAGTCGCGGGCAAATGAATTGGAAAATTGCCGTCTCGCGGGTCACGCAGCTTCGACTGGAAAGGGGAGGGCCGATCTCGGCGACGCGAAAACGATACGCTCCGGGATACACTGGCGGAGGTTTCGAAGCTGCGCTCAGCTTGTCGCGAAGCGTGGCCATTCCCCAAATGAAACTACCGGAGAACCGTCGTTTTATTAGCGACTAACGTGCACACTCCGAATTCGAATTGAACGGGTCCAATCACACTCTGGGCGTTTCCTTTACCTTTCCTTCGCTCTTGTTTCGTTCTTTGATCTGCTTGGGAAGAACGCCTGTGGATATTTACGCTCAATAATGTTTCCTTTGCGAAAATTCAGAGACCTCGTAGCCTTATTAATAGGAAAATCAAAGGGAACCTCGGAAATCTACAATTCTATCCATTTAAGCGAATTAGAAAATAATCCTTTCACCCTTTCCGGCTGTTGCGCGCAACGAAGCTCGTTTGAAAGTGGCTGCGGTTGATACAAAGATCGCCGTTTTGCAATTTTCTCCGCAACGGAAAATCGCAAAAAAGCTTCGCTCGGTCGACCTCGTTCACCGCTTCGATGACCCAAATGCGGTGGTCAGAATTAAAATATCAAAGGGCTGTCCGCCCGTAAACAATGCACCCTTCCCAAAACGCTTCGACCAGCCTCTGAGAATCTTCTACCAGTTGTCCCCGCGAACAATGCGAGATCGTAGAATAGATTCTTTTCTTTTTATCCGGCGTGAGAAATCCCTGCTTCGTTTCTCGCTGAACGACTCTGATATTCGAGCTCGCGAGTACTTAAATAAACCTCGATTCGACGCGAGCCACCTTTATTGCGAACAACTTTATGAAAAGCTCGCCGTTGTCGAAATTGGCTTACTAATGAACGGGGGGGGGGGGGACTGTAAATTGGGATTCTTCGAGAAGAGTTCGCTGTACTTTGCTCTTTGTAAGGACAGTCGATTATTGCTGCTGACTTTAAAGAATCTTCAAATTTCATTAGGGATACGTTGATCGATTATAAATTACAATCGTTGCGCTTCTCGTTTTAAAGGGGTAGCCCGCAAAGTCGCCCGAGCTTACGAGAAAAAAAAAGGAAGGAACAAGAACGAACGAAATCCTGCGAAGGGCAGCCCTGTATTTGCGAGGGGAACAGTAAAAACGAAAGCTGAACGACGTGCTTACCGGCGGTGTCGCGCAGAACCGATGATAACATCCGACAACTTCCGCCGGCCGGGCTCGAGGGGGGTGATCGTCGCGTTAATTTTATTCCAGATAAGCCGGCTGGAAAGCGCGACACCGAAAGCCCACGGTCCTACAATTTATTTACCGCTATCCGTCTCCTGGAGAACGGCCGATCCTCCTCGTCGATGTCGCGTCAACTCTGTCGATCATTATGATCCATCACGCGCGGCGGAAAGACGCGGCCGCTATACCGCGTCCGATTCGTTTACGATTATCATCCGTCAACCCGGCCGAGGTACACGGACGCGAACAAAGAAACGGAGCGCGAAGGGACGATGTTCAATTATAAATTGGAAGAACGGACGCCTCTTTAGCGAGGGTGTTTGTAGTACTCGGACTGGGCTAACGATCCAAATGATGTTTGTTCGACGAGGCGTAGGGTCGACATGTTAAGATAGGTTCTAATAGATGATAATTTCTGTTCGGAACATGCTACAGAAACAAGAGGAAGCCTCCTGTCACACTTTCTTATCGCGTCACGAATCGAGTCTTTCGGCCGCAGAAGCATACCGAACGCTACCAAAATCCTGGGCTCCATAAATTTGTCCAGCATTAAAATACTTTTATACCGGCGGTTATCGTACATTCTATCAAAGATCGTTGCAGCTAGATAAGTTTGGACTTTCAAAAAGTATCTGCATTCAGCCGGACCGTGCCTCTCCGTGGTCGCACGTGTTTCAACGTCTGGCGGGGTCCGGCCGGTATATTAGAGCCTCGTCCTCGCGACTTTTACGATCGCTCATTCTTTCTCCGCAAATGTAGCGATACTAACTACCCTCGTCATTCCCCGGCCCTTCCTCTCCGCTCCACCCGGACCGCTCCGCGACTTTTATGCCGGAGTTTAAATATATGGCTCGATTATTCTTCGCCGGGGCGCGGAAAGTTTTTCGAAAAGGGGGGAGACCCCATTAAAGCGGCGCGGCGTGACGCGCGTGCGTCCAGAGACGCGGATCGATCGGCACCCTTCGATCCGTCAGCCCTTATCATCCATACGCGGCTATAGACGGGAATAGAAATTCGTAAACTTGGGGAACACATGGGAGGTGTGCGAGGAAAACGGCGGATGGAAATAAATTTAGCCAACTACTGCGGGGATATAAACGCCCCTGGTAGGCCAGAGACCCCGCGTGCAACCCCTGTTTAAAAAGTTCCCAATGGCACGCAAAGTCGCTGGAACACGCGGCGGAACTTTCGCCCCGTTCCGGAACTCCTGTCGATTCTCGTTGAACGGGTTCCCTTCTAAGACGAGATCGAATAAAGGGCGCGTTCCTTTTTTCCCTTGGCTTCTCCGTTAGAGTATACAGACCAAGAGAACCATTACTCTTTTTTTGTTTTGTTTTTAATAGAAGACAATTTCGGAAGTAAATGAAACACGAGACGAAACGAACGCGATGTTACGCGAAATATTAAAAAGCCTGCGAGGGGATGAGGCGCAGCCGTGCGCCGTGCGTTGGTATTAGCGAAATTAGACGTGTATTATTCATTTTTTTTTTTAGCGCACGCGTACAATTATACGCGGAACGCAGCGGCCGTTCCCGGTCGGCCGTATCTCGCGTTTTTAAAATGAGAATTTCCGCCAACAAACAACCGCGTTAAGCTACATTAATTATATGCGCAGGGCGCGCGGCGGAGCCTGACGTTCTCTCACCCCTTCGCCGAACGGCAAACGGGAAAACGAGAGCGCGGAAATAATTTTCATATTACGCCTGAACTGCAACCCCGTATCGCGCGCCGGGCTATTGAATAAACGCGAAATTATACTTTCGTCTGGATAATTTTGATCGATGAAACGTGTCGCGCGAATATTAAAGGCAGCTGCTCTGATCTCGACCACGCTAACCGGTACCACCATGAAAAAAAAACCTCTCCTACGAACTGGCCAATCGCTACCTCGCCGTCTTTTGACAATTTTCCGGCTTTCTATGCGAGGATCGCGCGTGAGCCTCCTTGTAAAATTCGTATCGAGTCCTCCCTTTCTTCGCCTTCTCGTATTTATTCACGAAGTAACTTCCCCGCTACCTTTGTGAATGGAGATCGACGTTATGGGATCCAGGGATTTGAGTTTCACCGACTGTCGTCGGTTTCCTTCCGAGTGGATACCGCTCCGGCAATGGAGCTTTTTAGTTTAGCAAAACCTGTACACAGCAGAAACGAAAGAAAGAATTTCCTAAAAGCGATCCGTCAGGGGAGGAAGTGTCCCGAGGGGAAACGACATTCGTATAAAATTACCCTCGCGTTTCAATCGTCGTATGAAACCGTTTAACCCGCATTTTAATCCGCGTTCTTCTTTTCCTCTCTGTTATCCTCTCTGTCTCCCTCTCTTGGCCTTTCCCGATAGAATACCAGTTAAGTACCATTTTACCTGTTTAAGCGGCGAGCGAGGGATTCGACCTGATTCGAGGCAATTCGTCTTGTTCTTAGTCGATTTACGTTTTTATCGCGGACTTTGAGAACGGTTTTTCCCCGTTTCTACCAGCTACCCCCTTGTTTCCCGTAATGCGTTTTATAAGTTTCAGAATCTCATCCTGGTTATCCTCCACTCGCGCCACCAGGTGCGTCGAGCTTTTTGCCAATATCCCGCGAGCAATTTGAGTTTCGTTCCCCGTTTCTGTTTCGCGAATTCTAATGAGACCGTGTATAATACGGGGGGCCATTCTCGGATATCGCGGTCGCAGAAGATGCATCTGCTATTCTATTAAACAAATGGCTCACCCTGCGTTCCCCTAGCCACGCAAGCATCTCTTTATCTTCCAGCGAAATCGATACACCGTACAACCCTTGGCAGTCTCTGCCCCTTGCACGCTTGTCGCCGACAAAACTTCAACTATCCCGGCCGGTCTATGCTCGTTTCCGTATTCCTTCGCGCGGCTGCGAGTCTCCTGGCGGATAAGACGGTTCTCTAAGCCCGCAAATTCTGTCCGCGTCCCCGTGAAACTCGAAACTTCCCGTGTGCAGCGGCGCTTTTCCCTCGCCGCGTTTCCTCGTTTCTCGAATTCGAGTTTCCCCAACTCTCGGGCACCGCGTGAGAGAGACAAAAAACAAAAAAGAACACGGAAAATGGGGAAGAAGACGTGCGAAGGAGGGGCAGGAGAGGAACGGAGAGACACGAGGACCAACGACTGCATCGTCCGAGCGTCCTTTGCCTCCTTTCTTTAAAGGAAGCGAGGGCGTGCCACCGCCCAACAACTCGTGCGACGAAACACGGGCGCGTGTATGAACACGCGTGCGAACCAGCCGTTCGCTTAAGCGACGAGAGCGCACGCGGAGCCGCACGTACACGCGCCACACGATGGCAAATGCATAATACATGATCGCGGAGGCGCGCTGCAGGCGGTCATGTTTAAGGATGTGTACGGAATATAACATCCGGAGCTTCCTTTTTCAAGGAAAATGAGATTAGAGATTGGCGCGCGAGCGCACGTCCGTGCCTGCGCGCGTTTCTGCGCGCAGCCCCCCCAGCAAATTATCCTTGGAAAATCGAGTCCTTCCTTTCCCCGTTCCGAGACAGAGCGGATTTCGAGAATTTCACTTTCATGCTCGCCCGAAACAATTCGGACTTGGGGGTTTTCCCGCGTCCGTCGCCGGCCGGTTTTTCCATCGCGATCCGCAGAGGGTTTCAAGTTGCAGGTTCTATCGACAGCCCGCCAGACCAATCCGTTGTCCACGCCTCGGCTTTTCTATGCACCTCGTTGCTGCGTCCAGCTTTCGACACCGCCTGCACGTATATCTTGGATCCTTTGAGGGACTCAAAGTTGCCGTTGCTGATCATCCTCCCCGCGACCCGATTCACTTTTCCCACAGTGCCGAAAATGTCTCGTGCCTATCGCACGTCCTATTTCCACGCGGCCTCGCCACGATTCTTCCCGAACACGCCCGTTCGCAAATAGATTTCCTTCCCTCGCCGATACTACCTATTATATTTCCCCGGAGTATCGCTCGACTGCGTTATTCAGGAAGTCGGAGTTCCTCGATGTTCGTCTGTCGCTCGCAATTCAGCGCGACCCTGTGATAAGGTACCCCATAAAGCGCAGGTATATGAATCAATTAACACGATCATTCCGTACTTCCCCGCCAGGTAATTTCGAGCCACCCCTCGCACGCAAGTTGGCATACAGATATAATTGCTCAATAAAAATCTTCAGCATCGCAGGTACGCTTAATAACGTTATGCATTTCAGCGATCATAAGTAAACGGGCAAAACCCCAAAGCCAACCCCGCCGACCTCAAATTCCGATTCCGCGGAAAAGGGGGTGCGCGCCTCGAAATAAGCTTCTCTCCGAAGCTTGCGCAACGAGGGGGGGGGGGGGGGAAGCAAGCAAATTGGACCGCAAAACGTAACCGTTACGTGCGTCCCAGAGTCCCCGAAGAACCGCGGCGAGGCATTGTCGAAAATAGTTACGCAATAGCCGCAGCTGTATCGCGGCGCAAAGGGTTAACGACGGCTGGCAGCGGCAAAACCACGGTCTCCGAAGCACCGAAGCAACGGAGGGCTGGACGTGCCGCGTCCTCCCCGTTCGGTGCCCGCGCGACATTCCCATTTCCTCCGACTCGCGAGCGTCGTTCCGCTCGCGCTAAATTCCGCTTCCAGAGGGTACGGAATGCGTCGCGTTCCCGCGGGGCGCCGCGCCGTCCATGTCTCCGCGTTGCCTCGTAAACCCATCGTACGGTGCTACCGCGGATCCGTCGATACGGCGAGGTGTGCACCAGGGACGAATCGTCGCGACAACGCAACAGCATCAACGTAAACGCCACCTCGGGGGTTGCTTCGTTGCGGGGACGAATGGAGATTGCGCGCCTCCCCCTTTATCGCGGCTGAGCGTCGACGTTCTCCCGGAACGGTTCCCCGCCGAATCACTTAACATCTTAGAAGGGCGAGGCCTCCGAAAGAACGCCGTGAAGAAGCGGGCGCGTGCCTCCGCTCGGGCCAAGCAGCCACCCTCGATGCCGCGGAGAGCACCCTGGGGTGCGCGTCAAAAGTTCGGACCGAGAACTACAAATGCGCTTAAGGAAGTTTCCGGTCCGACGTTCCTCGAACCCTTGTCCCGCGGAACGTTCCCGGACGGAATCCGAAGAATCTCGTTACGATACTCCCGGTCTTTTGTCGTCGGACGTGTTAATCCATTCGCGAATCCGAGCTACGTGCCGCGACCCGTCGGGGGCGGGTGTGGCGTTAATTAAATTTCTTCGAGCCGCTCCTATCTTACGGGCGGCGCCGGTCGTTTCTGTTTGACGTCTCCTGGCATTTTTGGGTAAATACCGGCGCCGCTCGTGATCCACTTCCATTCGGCCTTCTGGAATTTCGTTGCCCCGAGGATTCGGTCGTATGGAGGGGAACGGCGCTCTTGTGGAAGGGGATTCGTTTTGTCGATATTGATTCGAGGATTTCGTGTTTGCCACTTTTTTAGTCTAATCCCAGATTCCTTTATAGACTGCTCGGAGAAGTAATCAAAGAGTCCCGTTCCCAGTGAGAAGGTAAAAAGTTAATTGCTAAGTTTCCTTAATGGTAGCGGAATCGAAAATTATTTCACTGCCAGACTCCCGTCGCGCGTGCCACCCCGCCAATTGCCACAGTTTACCCATTCCACCCTCATTACAGGGACCTTCGACGCTGTAAATCATCCCCGCGTGCCGCTTTTTTAATAACTCGACTCCGTAACGAGCCGACGCACCGTTCGGTCTATTTATAAACTGGCGGGAACAGTTTAAATTAAATTCGATCCCGACACGCGGTTCGCCGTGCACGTGGCGGACAGGATGACTTCGCGTAGTAAAAGTGGAGGGAGTGCGGGGAAAGTCAAACAACAAAGAGAGAGAGGGAGAGGGAGAAAACGGAGGAAAAAAGAAGAGAGACGGAGATCTTTACCGAACGGATTATTCCACCCTAAATCGTGTTTTCGGTTGGAACATTGGCATTCGCTGCCGTAAGCCGACGCAGACATACATGGGGGACACCTGCGTGGGCAGAAGGGTTCCGGTTCCCCACCGGAGGCCTTTGTTGCTCGATATTTGTTTTTTTCTCCCCAATGTTCCCGTCGGCTATGGCGAAAGAACAGAGCACCCTCCAGCTCCTTCGACACCGACTGGAAAACGCTGCAAACTTTCCACGTCATCTTTCCTACTTTACCCGTGTTTCGCGTTCTTTCTTCCTTATTCCGCTAACGAGTTTCGTAATTTCGCCCTTGTTAACGAGTTTTTAATTTTCTCTGTTAAATCTATGAGCACCGTCCGACGTCGCAGCTCCGCGCGGCATCTCCAAGAGATTCCAACCTCGATACTAATATATTTTTCAGCCCTCGCTCTTGTCCTCAGTTAATTACAAATTTCTTCGAAACCCCTACGTCCTCTCAGATCTTTTCCTCTTCATTTTAATACCTTTCCTTTCATTCGTAACATGTCGCCGACAACTTTTCTCCTTTGATTCTCGCCAAATGACGCGACGTGCGTAAATTGCCACGCTTGTTCGCTTCTAATGGTTTTGCCGAAACAAAAGCACGAGACTGATTACATACTACAATAATACCGGCGGTCCACGGTTTCCCGAAAAATTTGAATTTATTTGAAGCACACTGTCGCCGCTCGTCGAATATCCGTCCGCGGCGTGTCCAGCCGTGATTTCGAACGAATTAATGGCCGCGTCGAACGGGGTTACGAAAAGCGATTCCGATTTTTCTGCTTTTACAACGTTTGTCGGGTGACGAATGAATTCGTTGAAGGGTAAATAAAGCTCCGATTCGGTCGTCTGTGTACCGACGCGCCGGCGAACACGCCACGCGAGATGTACCGGAAAAATCTTTTCCCTGCATATTTTTTTTTTCCCCAGTCCACTCGCTAAAACGAGACAGCGACGCGGAACCGATTTTTTTCCCCCCCGCCGATTCACGACAAGAATTCGACATTCGAATATTCCTTCCCGCCGTGTCGAGAACAAGCTCGCCTGAAAATAAACGAAAGGGCGGACAAGCCGCTCCGGGTCAAAACGAATCGTACAGGATGGATGAAACTTTGAGAAACATTCACCGTTCGAACAACACCGACGCGCTCTTTCGTAAATAGAATCGTTTTCGCGGCTATTCCGATACGACGAAATAAATCCACGAGTGGATCGTAAAATCGTATCACCGGCAACTTCGATCTTTAAAGCGTTCAAGTGGACACTGCCGGGGGCTGGATCGTAAAAATCCGGTTCCCGCAAAAATTTCTCAAGTTATTTCTTCGTTTTGCTACGACGTAAGGGAGAGGTCGGTCACTTGATAATTGGCTTCTGGTTCGATACGCGCCTTTACCTAAGGCAATGGATTCCGATATCGCGGCAATTTGAAAAAACGAACGATTGACCGCGGATATTATCGGTACTGCAAAATCTCCGTTTGCTTCGGTTCTTCTACAGCGAACAGCACGGGATATTTTATAGTGAATGGTTTACTTCAGGAAATTGCGAGAGCACTGCATAATGGTTTTTCAATGATACAACTAGTTGCTACCATAATTCCGACACCGATCATTTCTTTCATATTCGTACCTCTACTCGAAGCGCGTCATTTCTGTCAAACGATACAGCTTGGCGTGAATTTTACACGCTCTCCGAATGCAATCTCGCTCGATGCCGTGGCGTTTAAGAGCTCGCCTCCCCCGCTGGTATATGATCGCGAGTATAACGAGTGCATTGGACGGCGTCGCGCTTCAATTTTCCATCAAGTACACGCTGAACGAGTCACCCAGTTGCAAAAGTTCGCCCGCCGGCCCTCGTTAATAATTTGCGAATTCGCCGACCCGTCCATTCGATCGTTCGTTCCGCGATACCCGTCCACGCTTCGCTGTAGTGAGAACTTTCTAAAAAGCCACTCGCCGCGGCGTGAAAAGCGCGAGCTTTCCCAACGACGCGGCAACTCGTACAACTTTTAATAACCGGCCGGAAATCACGCGGGAAACGACCGGACTCCGGTGTAACATCCACAACAGATTGACCGAGTTTTCTTCCAGGACCTACGCGCCCTGGAGCCGCTGCTTTCTTCCCCTCTTGTACGATGATTTTTATTTTTAATCTTTGCTCTCCTACGGAGAGATGTAGTGGGATCCTGGATAACAGTTTTCCAGGGATTTCCCGTAGCAAATAGAGACCGGTGTAAGCATGGCATTGAAAAGAATCTATTGTACCGGCATGGGTAAAAATGCTTTGCTACCTTTAGCCGAGACATTGTCTAATAAAATTGTACTTCTGGATTCTAGATCGCGTCACGACCCTCCCCGGTTCACTTCACTTGCACTCCAGGAGACCTTGCGAAGGAGAGGCCGATCGTTATCTAACCCTTCCCCATCAGGCGGTGGTCAGAAGCCGAGGCTAATCACGACGATCGACGAGGTAGCAACCCTTGCGAGACTACTTTGCACACCGATTTTTTCCACGACCAGCCGGAAAATTTCCCACCGCCATTGTGCTCGCGCTGTAGAGTGATAATTTATGGACGAGACGCTACCCGCACGGACGAGACTTTGCGGATCGAAGAAGCTCGCGAGCAAGGGAGAAGCGGAGAGAGACAGACGGGCGGAGGAGCGAGCGTGACGAAGAAGGTGGACGTAAGTGGATCGGGAGAAGGTACATAGCTAACGTTACCCCGCGGCACGTATCGTAAACTGGCTAGAAGTTCGCCGAGACTTTGGAAGTAGCTCGCAGATATTATTGAAGCCCTTCAACATTCCGGATAGACGTGTTCCACCGTTGAATATTGTGCTTTATATGTACGGGGTGTTTCGCAAGTTCGCGGCTCGGCTGCCTCAGCGCGGCGTTCGCGGTAAGAATGACGGTGGCTGTCACTCGATAAATCACGGCCGAACAGCTCGACAGCTCTGGAAAATTAACGGGCTTCCTTCGGGCGACCTTATTCGAATGCCTGCGCCGTCGCTTTTCCCATTAGCCGGATTTATTCAATTGATATTTAACCCCCTGTCGAACATCCAGCCGGATTATTAAGTGTATCCCTACGAATTTCCAGATATAAAGAAACGGATCATTTGATCCTGGAGTGAATAAAACATTGAGTGACTTTGTGATAAATTCCTTTTGAAATTCGAGTGGAGCTGGAACCAGCACCACCACGTTCCCCTTTATCACTTATTCGAATTTTCAGGTGGCACCCCTCGCGCGCTGGCACCCCCCCGGGGAATCGACGATTATTGTACGGGTAACACGGGTCTGCTGGCTAATAATAAGCAACGCTTTCGACCCCTCTCGAGCAGCCGACGCACGGAAGGGAAACGACTTCAGGAGCGCATTGTACGGCTGCTAACAGAGCGGCGGCTGCACGTCGCGGTGCTGCCCAATTAATTTTCCTTGCAACTCAACTAACGCGCCGCCGCGTACGCGAAAAGGGCGAAAATTACGCAACAGCCCATCGAAACTTTCTACGCCTTCTCATCATTACTTTGGGCGCGCTTTGCCTTCGGTACCGTTCTTCCCCCCCCCCCTTTTTCTTTCTTCTCCCATCCCCTTCGAATGTGCCGGTGCATCCCTGCGCTAGCCTGAAACTTGGAAATTCGAGAGTGCACGCGTGTTCCTCGCGACGTCGTCGTCGTTCAGACAAACTTTCGTGAGATTAGCGTTAGAATCTCTGAGGGAGCACGGTTCGTTGCATTAGAAGTTCCGGCTGCTTTTTCCACCGGTATTCGCGGAAACAATCTGCCCCCTTATCGCGTCAGATTATATTTGAAATCACCGTCGAGAAGTTTTCCACGTGAACGGGGAAATCAAGTCGTTCGCGAGACGTGTCACGAGGAAGTTAATTTTCTACCCGGGATACTCCGGAAGGGAATATTTTCATCCCGCTTTCCAATGAAGTAACAAAGATA
This sequence comes from Holcopasites calliopsidis, assembly GCA_023838395.1. Classification (NCBI taxonomy): domain Eukaryota; kingdom Metazoa; phylum Arthropoda; class Insecta; order Hymenoptera; family Apidae; genus Holcopasites; species Holcopasites calliopsidis. The sequence goes on from JALHAQ010000011.1 coordinate 3,006,393, forward strand.
TCGGTATCGGAACGAGTTCCGACATTCGAACACCTGTAATATGCCTAGGCCAAAAGCAGAAACGCCCGAAAACTGTTATCCGAAATAACATGGCTTTTTCCCCGCAATCGTGACCACCTTTCGTTTCGACACCGAACAGCTGCACACCCTGCCCCGTTGAAACAGTGGCTCCCGTGACTAACGACGCTCGTTGTTTTTTTTTTCCTCTCTCGTATCCTGTCGGGGTGCCCCTGGTCCGAAAGGGACGAGTTTCCCGAAGTGGTTCCGAAACGCGACGCGTTCACAGCGATCCGTATCTATCGCGCCAATTAATTTTCCCTTCAAGCCGCGTGCGCATCGTTCGCTTGTTTCTATTTTCTCGTGGTTCCCCGGTAGATACGTGCCTACGTCGATCACGAATCCAGTTCAGCAGGTATAAGAAAGCACGCGTCCTCGCGGCTGGTCAATGCGTTTCTGTGTCGCTCGACGGAGTAGAGGCGATTTATCAGGTCGGGGACACGAGCTCGTCACCGCTAACGACTGATCCTTCCAGCCGAACGACCGCTGAACATCTATCAGGCCAGGTAAACTACACACGTTGCCGCTAATTACCGGCAGCTGGCCTAGCGAAGCTTTTCTTTAACGAGACGCTCGCTCGAGGAGGGGAGAAGATGCTGTGCTTCGTGGTGGAAGAAGAAAATCCGCTTCCTCCTTCAAATGAGGATACCGCCCGTCTAGTGTCGAGCCATGTGTCGGCCAGTCCTTCGACCGTCTCCTGACCCACTTAATTACTTAAGACGGCGACAGATATCCTGTAGCCGGGGCATATTTCAACGACGCCGTGCTTTCCTGGGAAGCAGAAACGGGAGAGATATCCATTTTCCAGCGGCGCGGAGGCGGCAGGTCGTTTTCCGTTCGCGTTCCCGCGCTCCGTTAAGACCCGGATCATTGTTTTCCGCCGGTCCGTTCTTTTCACGTGGCTTTAATACTTCGATCGAGGATAACTCGTTTCACGGGCTGTTAGTTAAAACGGAATAATGGAGGGCGCGGTGGGGAAACTCGTTAACGCGCGGATGATATTTAATTCGTAGAGAAATCGACCGACGCTGTAATCGGAACGATGGCTTTGTTCGCGGGTCAAATATAGGACGCGAGTACATTTCGTGGGACTATCGAATTTTACTCGCAGTACGGAAAGGCGTTACGGAAGCCCTGTTAAACAAAGGAAATCAGTAGGTTACACGCAAATATTGGGGCTCCTTCGTCGGTCAACCCTCGATCTTCTCACGGTCTTTACAAAGCCGCGCTGTCCCTAAAAACTGGAAAAATATTTTCCTACGGCCCACTTATAACCTACTGGACTAGCACACCATTAGCCCCGGGTCTGGCTACAACTCCCTCCGATCACAGCGGTACTGGTCGCGTCACTCCTCCCTCGTTATTTCCACGAGCGTTGCCGTTAATCGGGCAATAAATTTCGCGAGACGGCTCGTGAAAAACGGATTTCCCGTCGCTATTACGCCGGAAATTCAATAAGCCGGCCCCGCGGAGGCCGAAAGAAATCCCGTCTCGCGATCGTCGTGAACCGGAGGTCGCAGAGCCTTCGAACCCCCCTCCCTCTTTCGCCCCTTGGCTCCTCTGTACACGGACCGGCTCGACGTCTAATTAATTTTCTTTGTAACTCGATTCTCCCCGCAATCGTCAAGGTGGCGCGAAGGTGTTCCCGCCACCCTTTCGCTTCGCAAGCGGGAGGGTGAGATGGAGAACTTTCGCCACGGTCGTATTGCCGATTTAATAAAGAGTCTCGCTCGACGAAGTTTCGTCTGTTCGCCGAAAAACCGGCTGAAAGTAACGGACCGACGGGGACAGAGAGAAGCGGGGTGGAAAGGATTTCCTTTTTCGAAGTAATCAGCGCCGATTCTCAAACGCGAACTTCTTCGGAAGCGCGGAGGGATTCCTACGGTTAACCGATGATGGGACGAACTTCTGTCCGTGGAACGAGGATCGGTTATATTCTGGCTGATGGCTCGGTTTTGGTGGCTATATTTCTTAAAAATGTTTAAAAGAAACAGAAAATCTATGAATTAATTATGGTCAGGTATGTAATTAAATTCGAGTTCTCGCCATCGTGAAATTGGAAACTGTAATAAAATAGAAATTCAGGAAAGGAAAAGAGACACGTTTATGGACGTATATAATTACCGTTCTCAAACGCTGAATCCCACGTCAGACGCCAAAGCTGAATACTGTGTTACGTCCGAGCTAGGGTATTAAATGTCATTTGGAAGGAGAGAGAGAAAAAAAAAATGTAGAACCTTTCCTAAAATGCGCCCTCGGGCCGTATTTTTTTTTTCCCCCGTTCCCGATCCATCAATCCGAGAGTCCTCACGAAAACGGGACAGAATTTCCTCCTCGCGGAGAAGAACAAAGCGAATACACGGGAGACGCGGCAGAAAAAACGAGTGGATCACGTCGACCGATGCTAGGATACGAGCGGCAGCTGGGACAAAGGGCCAATAGTGGAGGCCGTGCAGCGTTTTGGAACAATGTCAACCTGGCTGGCGGAGTTGGGTAACCTCGCCCCAGGAAATCGTGCGGTCGTTTCCCTTGTCTGCTACCCTGTTTCCTCTGTCTTTCTCCAACCTGTCGCTTTCTTGATGCGTGGCCGTGCACGCCCCGACCGATGCCCCTCGCCGCCCCGCTGGCCTGCTGCTAATGAAATGTGCATCGGTGGGCGTCGTACGAACCGGAGCCCTTAAGGGCCGCGTTTTAAGTTCCTGGGAATACCCCGGGAGACGGTCCTCTCCGCTGATAAATTTCAATTCTCCGCTGTCGTTCGAGGATTTTCTTCTCCGATCCGGACCATCGTTCCGACCTCTTATCGCGATTCGTTTTAAATTTTACCCCTGTCCGCTTGTCCGTGTTACGATGCTATAACATTCGATATTTTTGGAGAAGTCAATTCTGGTTTGAAACTCGAACACGGATAGAGTAATTTATCGATATTCCCCGTCTCTGTAATATAGTTATAGCCACGGGTATAGTTTCGGCGGAGACGGGGTAGTCACTTCCTCCGCCAAAAAGCAATGACACGGTACGAGGTACGCAGCAATGTTCCTTTCCTCTCCGCAAAAACAAACCACGCGGTCCCGAGCACAACGCTGTTTCGTGCCGGTTTTTCCGGATCTAATGGAGTTCCTTCGCTCGCCGTCATAACCGTAACGAACGCCACCGGGAGAATTGTCTCCACGGGCGAGAAACTTCCTGGGAAGAAACTCGCCCCTAATCAATTTCAATTCAAGCAGCCAGTCTCGCCGGGGCGCCTTGATCAATTGACTTAATTGCAGGGGCCGGTGTTTGCAAAATTCGCCTAGCCAATGTAACTACGAGGAATACTTAACGGGGGATCTGCACGAATTTCTTAGTATGCTCGCGCTTACTTCTATAATCCCTGCAAGCTGGCTGCGACTTCCGGCAATTCATTCCGCGGTCATAGATCTTCCTTGTTTAAAAAAAAAGCCACATATGTTCGTTAAATGAAATTATGTATCATCTGCCTCGAAACGTGACGTGGTATCGTGTTCTCAGTAATTGTTTAAGAGTGCGGCGAGTTGCGGGCTGTCGGCTATTTAATTGATGACGCAGCTATCAAAACAGCCAGGCGGATTATGTTTCCGGGCAATGTGGGACAATGGGGGGGGGGGGGGGGACACGTCGAATTATAAGGGTGGCAAGCAGACTTCGTATTCATCAACTTAATCATACTTCCGTCCGGAACTGCTGCGCGGTAAATTGAACCGATCGCGAAAGCGTAGAACGGCGTAAATGTTTAGATTGGAAAATCTCCGGGAAATCTCGAGGAAATTCTCCAGAGGGCTTATCGCCTACCCGCGTCTATCACCGTGTGGCTGTAGTCGAGCGACTTCCACGCGTTCGGGATTCCCTGGCTACGTGCACCGATAAATCTTCATAAATTCCGATTCACGAGCTTCCGCTATTGTATTCGGCCCCGCAAAGCCAGCCACTGTTTAAAATAAGGGGTCGGTCGAGAGTCGATCCTCGACTTAAGCCACCGTTCGACGACGTGCGTTTACATCGGAGTCGTGTAAAGCTCTTCTACGAAGCGATTCCTTCGATTCTTTCATGGTGAAGAAGCTGGACGAATCGTGTGGCGCGTGTGCCAAGAAAGGAATTGAACGTTCTGGTCATCTGGCCACAATGCAAGCACCCCGCTGAGTTTCGGGTCTCAGCTTGTGGGCCCTGCTTAACGCGATCCATGGTGTGACTTTAATTGGCTTGAATTTAGTAAGAACGCCGTCGTTCAGTCTTGTATTACACGATCGTCACGATAATCGTATGTTAATCCTTTATTCGGTCTCGCGTTTCACTTTCGTGTCCGCTGCACGCTTCTACTCTCGGGCATTAATAACAATAATTGAGCTTAATAAACGTAACCTAGATCTATTGTGGGGATATGGATGAACAATGCTTAAGACATCCATCTATCTATATTTGGATAATGAAAAGGGACATTAAATACGAACCACCTTCAATTTCTCTTAGACGACACTCGACTTAATCTACATTCAGCTTCGCCACCGAGCCTCATTTATTTCTAATTCCGAACGTATTCGAATAGTTTGAAATCCGCACCTAATACACAACCCCGTTGGTGCGTGAAAAAAAAGAAACCTAAGCGTACGGCGACAAGTTTTTCTCTAAGACCTGCTACCGAACTGGTTCTGGCTCAGAGCCGCGATGAAAAGACGCAACATTGTTCCACCTTTAAGGCGAAGCTTTGTCTGCTGCGGGATTCCAGCGGCGTGTACCGATAAATCTTCGTAAAATCCCCCATCCTCGCGGCCGGGGACGGTCGAGTGTCGTCGCGCCCCTCACCCCCTCTCGCGCGAAGACCTTAATGAGAGCTCGCGGCGAGCTGACGGATAATTTGATGCCGAAAAAAACTGGCAGGCTTAACGACCTCTTCATACGTCCGTCCTTTGCTCCAGCCTGTCGCGAGATTACTCGCCTGAATTGTTAATAAAACGTGCCGCTCTTCTTTTCGCCGCGTGTACTTCCATGTAAGTCGACCGAGCTGCTAAAAGAATTTCAACGATCGATTCAATTTGAATTAAACGTAGAACGGAGAGACGAATAAAGGTGGAAACGTTGCTCAACTTTTTTTCACCCTTCGTCTAACAATCTTCGGCTATTCGTTTTAAGCGAGCGGCGTTGATTATCGAGCAATTTGTTTCGTTCCACGAGCGAGAAGAAACCGGCGATCTCGCGACCGCGCCTCTCGATGTCGTCCCAAGAAACTCCCCGCGAGAGCCGAGGGATTTCTTCGTCGATAAATCTTCGTGAGCCGCGCCAGTTCATGGCGGCGGTTTCCGCGGATCTTTCCTTGACCATCGTCTTCCCGTAGAAATCCTCAAAAGGAAAAAGAACGCTGCACTCGATAAAACAAGCTGGCCGAAAATCGTGAAACTATAATTGGCCCGCGATATTATTGCGTTTTCGCAAGTTGATCGAAAAAAAAAAAACGAAGCCCTTGGTTTCACGGAATCGAAGCTTTTCCACGGGCCGATAAATATTTGCCTACCGTTTCGTTGGCTACACCCCCCTTTGGCGTTTCTACGCGTTTATCACGCAATCATGAGCGCGAATTTATACGGGCTAATGGAGGCGACGGGGATGCCGCTGCGTGGACACCGATAGCCGTACGCAAATGAACGAATTGATGCGCGTCCGCGAATATCGAGATACACGGCCCATGCTGGTTCCCGCAGTCACACTACCATCCCCCCTGCTGACTCTCTTTCCCGTAGTTTTCCAGTTTTTCGTACAGCCTGTTGACTCGAGAAACGGTTTCGTTAGTTCCAGCTGCATTAGATTTCGCGAGATTCGATCCAAGCTGTGGTCGCGTGTATTGCCATTTAAATTCTGCTCTTAGAATCCGTTGATTGTTTTCCAAGGGGCTACTTTAGCGAATGTTGGGACAAGAAAGAAGGCTTCTCCACGTAACAATTTCGCGTTTCCTCGCGGACCGATTAGAGTGATCGACGAGGTGTCGCGTCCACCGGCATCCAAGCGGCGTGAAATGCATTTTTCATGAATCCGGAGAAAGAGCCGATCGCCAGCGGCACACGACGGTGGCCACCCGCTACACTCGGTGTGTTTGCTTACCATTACTATACAGTTTGCCAGCCGACGAGGACAGGCAGAAGCTGACACAACATTCGGGCGACTGTGTCTCCTTTGAGCACGTCTAAAACAATATTGTCGAGACATCGGCTGAGCGGATCTTATTCGCTTCGTCGTCCGTGTACTTCTTCTTTCACGTCTCATTTATATCTTTCAGCTCCCGTGCGGCGGATACACCGTGCGCGGATTAATACGGGTCGGCACGGGACGCAACTGTAATCCCCTCGCACGATGGAAATTAACAACGTCAGCCGCTCGATGCAACCGAGCCTACTGTTTATGACCGCCTCTTGCATCGCTCGGGTTATCGAATTTCACCCTTCGAGCGAATCCACCGTTCGCCTAAAAGGGCAAACAACCCCGTCGATGTATCACTGCGCGCTTTGGCCCTCCTTGAATTTCCAGCGGGAGAAACAGGCTGATCGGCGGCGGTGAAAAAGTTCCTTAATTAGTCGTGACTCCAGACTAGCAAGGATGATAACGAGGATGTTTTTCTTTGGTTGCCCGGCCGCGGGATGCGCCGCCACTTTTATACTTTTCCGACGGAACTTTCCCCGATGCGAACTTTTTTCACCCCTCTCGGCTCGCCAGCTCTTTCCCGCGAGTGTAAAGCCACGGTGGCTCTTCGTTACGTTCGCCAGAGGGGAATAAAACAGACGGAACGGGGAAAGGAACGACCACCGATACCGCCTTTTAAATACAATTTTCCACGACGGTGTACTGCCGTTGCTGCGAGCGGCGATGGTAGCGGTGCAATCAACAGAAAGGTATTCGCACGTGAGCGGAATACCGCGACCCGTCCCAATTCCGTGGCTCCGTTTTGCGGAAAAATTCGAGTGCTCAGGGACCGTCTTAATAACGACGGGTCTGGATTGAAACGTTCTTCGCGGATCCCGTTCCGGGGGATATCGTTGACCGAAAATTTATACCGCGCGCGTGTCCTCTACCGGTCCTTCTGTCCTGCTTCATTATTTGGGACGCGTCGTACTAGCTTATCATTGATAAGAATTTCTTATTCATCGAAAGAGGAGCGCGCGCTTATCTAATATTAATGATTATTCGGTAGCGCGCGCGATTCGATAATGATCTCTCCTAGGACGGGCCAGTCATTAGCCGCGAAGCACCGACCGTGCAGGTATTATCGTTTCAATGAACAGTACTACGGGTTATTAACTTACGCATGTAAGAGCCGCGAATTAGCATCGTAATTTGATCACCATGATACAAACCTAATTACGGCCATCCCCTCTGCCACAGAAATTATGAAATATTCCAATGCTGCTACGAGAATCTGCTCCTCTAGTGGACGCGCGTTTTGTCCATTAAAGTAAACATTAAAAGAAAAAAATGTTACATCATATTCTACAAGCCGCTGAAAGATTTTAAAAAATCTTCACTCGTATCTTTTTTTATTCGCGACTTTACCCAACACTGCCGGGTTAAAGCTTCGGGACAATACGCGAAAGCGTCTCCAAATCGAAAATTTTATTCCACGCGCAACCGTGTTTCGGCTCCCCCGGGGGGTGGAGGGTGAGATACAAAATAGCAACAGCCAGACTGGGAATTTTTTCACGAAAATGCCGTCGAACATTTCGCGGGGCGCGGTAAAATTGCGGTCGGGCCGGAACGTTGACGCGGGCAGACCGCAGTTTCTAACCGAGCAGAACGAAAATATCGGCGCGCCGCGTCGAAGTGCACGGCCAATTAAATATGGTGAACGTGTGCGCGCGCGGTGCTCTCTCGTCCAAGCGTTTTCATTCTCCGCCGTCCCGCCGGAAAAAGAATAATATTTTAATAAGGCCATCGCTCGTTCAAAGTCCGGCTTCCATTCGTTTTCATTCCGCGCTTTGAATCGCCGAAACCTCTCCCCACGCGGCGTTTTCCGCTTAATTCTCCCGCCTACCGCGGCCAATTGTCGATCCCGCGACGTTTCCCCGTTGCCGACTGAATACCCCGTCGAGGGGGGCTCGTCGTGCTTGTTTGCGGCTGGAATTAACACTTCTTCTGAATAATGAGGAGAGCTCGTACAGTCACGTTTCTTCCGGACGTGACAGTCGCGGACCTTCCATGATTCGTTTCGTGTCGCGCTCGAAGGTGTTCAGGAAACGGAACGTTTGATCGACGTGATTCTATTAATTCTCGCACGAGGATTATTCAAATACGATACAGTGTGGAATTTATTTTAAGCGACTTCACGAGGAAAATTAAATCTCCGGACATTGAATGTCTGGACGTTTCGATAGTTCTCTTCGAACCGATCTAGCGAAGAGTAGCATACAAATTTGCAAATGAAAAATGCATCGTTCGTTCCGACGCACCGGCTAGAATCAACACGGTCTACGAACAATCGAAGGGCAGGAATATTCCGTGAAACTTGCGCCTCCATTCTTCCAGAAACCGCTCCGGAGGAACAAAAATCGCAGTCCGTCAATGAACGATTACAGTCGACGGAGTCTGTGTACTTTCACGCTCTGTAGCGCGCGTACCCCGTCAAAGAAACGCAGCCAACGCTTGCTTTCCTCTCCGTGTAAAGAGCAACGAACCCGCGGCGCGCCGCGGTTCCTCGTCGCGGCTCCTCGTCGCGGCTATGGTACGCAGGGTGCACAAAACACGCGGCACGCATGGCTGGCCGCGGATAAAGATCTTCCTTTTCACCCTCGCCGCGGCGAGCGCAAACACACCGGGCGAACGAGAGTGAATCGGGACGTTTCAGCGTTCATCGGAGCCGAGTGTATCGCGGTGTGCATACCGATAGCTCGCCAGAACCGGAAAGGGGAGAGAGAGAGAGAAACGCATCCCCCGCGTCGGATGCAAATATCCGGAGAGTCCCGGCGGGATTGTTTTTAATTATTGTTTATTATCGAGACGATGCTACGAGCGGCTACGCGCTGCCCCGTATCGCTCCCTTGAGGGTGGGCGGAAAGCAAAGGGTTAATACCGACGTGACGAGGAACCCCCGGATAACCATTTCCTCTCCCCCTGTGCTAGCCTATTGTTTTTAAGAGGGCCGTCGCGCGATTCTTTTCGCCCGGCTTGTTTTCGCCACGATCTCAACCGCCGCCCCTCGAATGTTAAACGCAGGAATTTAGATAGGCTGAGATACAGTAAACCCCCTTTCTTCTATGAAAACGACGGCGCCGATGAAAGGGTTGATGGCGGGGACGGAAATTAACGAATGGTGAACATTGTGAGAGAGTCGATTCCAATTTTCCGTTTATGGTAGATTCTGGGGTCACGGAGATCCCAGGTTAATATCGTGTGCTTCGAAGGGGTCAAGTGTTGGGAAAAATTCAACGCGGCTATAGGTAATATTGGAGGGGGCCTGGTTCCAGAAGTAAAAATCGATTCGCAATAATGGAGCATGATAAAAATGTGGGGCACTTAAGAGAAATTGCTCGATTGGTAATGTTTCGTGGAAGATGAGTTTCCACTTTGAGCGCCGCTTCTAGGCGATTCCAATTCTTCGGCCGATTTAATACCCGCCCCGCGGTTCTACTTCCCTTTGAGTCTACTTCGTATCTATTTTCGAGGCCGGAGCGCGGTAGACGTTCGATAAAGAAAATAAAAGGGACCGATGCGGTGGAGGTTTATTGAATCGTTCAAGGGCCGCTCGACACCACGTCGTCATTCATAGACGATTTCAACCAGTCTCGCCAAATTTTTGTCTACCTTTCACAGCGCTCCCGAAAATTCGTTCGGGCTTGATCCACTTTTTACGCTTCGACGAGGCCGAAGCTTGTTTGGACCGATCGATGAACGTGAAGGTGGCGGAAAACGATCTATTATCGTTATCTTTACTATCACTGCTGAATTCATTTGTATCGAAGAGATGTTAGAAGTAATTTATTCGAATAGAAGTGTATCAACGTAGCGAAACGAATTTTCGACGATTTCAAAGCAATGCATTAATGCCTCGAGTGCTCCGTTCGATGCTGCGGCGACTCGAGGCAAGAAATCGTTCCGCGTTTACAGGAATCTCTGGAGCCGCGTTGGGATTTGTTTTGACGGTGAATCAAAGATGGTTCTTCCCTGTTCCGAGAGGGGATGGTACCTCGCGCGTTTTGCACCGTCTCGTAATATATTTGATCGGCGACAGTTCGATCGTCGCGCTGCTTTTCGACGATACCCCGGGCTCATCCCTTGGCCAGGGTCGTTTCATCTTTGCGGCTCGACAACTTTTTCGCCTGTTCTTAACGGAATTCCACGCTACGCGAGTGCCCCTGCCTTCGCAAAGTTTGCGCCGTTCGCCGGCGAAAGCCACCCCTCCGAAGCTATCGTGTATAACTATATCTATACTATATCAACGATAATAGTCGACTGACTGGAACGCTTCAGCCAAAAAAACAAAAGGAATAGAAAATGGGACGAAAAACGATTATGGGATGAGCGGCAAGAAGGGTCTCCGCCTTCGTTATTATTAGAGTCTCCTGGATGAAAATGAACCACGAAATTGGACCCCGAATGGCAGTAGTCAAGGGGAGGCCAATAACTGTACAGGGTCCAATAACTATATAACATCCCCTACTTACTTGCTTGATAACGACACCTAGATCGATATGGAACTAAGCTTCTACCCCTGGCGGTCCAACCTCCTCGCCGTTACTCCACCCTTCTTCCCGCTGCCTTTTCGAATCCACTCGTCCCCATCCTCCCACGTTTCCTACGCGACCGTCGTCTCTGTGCGGCGGTTCTTCCACTTCCGTGTTCCGAGGGGTGCTGGTGTATCGCGTAATTTCGCCTTGGCGCCGCCGCGGTACGCTTTTTCAAACGAGACCACCGAAGCACGCGAAATTAAAAACAAAAATAAGCAAGATAAAAATAAGGTAAAAGGGTTGGGCTCTTTGACCCGCGAAACGGAACCCATGGTCCGGCTCGGGAACGGATCTACCGGGTATTTTTAATTACGAGCGGAAGAAACGATGTTCGGGGAAAGTTCGTGAGACGCGCGAGTCTGTAGCCCTCGCGGTTCTTTTATTAGAGCGGCGCGCGTCTTCGTTACGCCGGAAGATTTGTTTAATGCAACTTCGGTCCGGACTGAAACTTCCTGGCTGAAGTCTCTCTACCGAGGCGCTGTCAATAGAGAGGAGAGACTCCTTTCTCCCCTTGTTCCTCACAATCGTTCTTCTATTCCGTGCCCGAAAAAGAAACGTACTTCTTCTTCTCTCATCTTTCTCTTTTTTTTTTAAAAAAAAGGTGAATCGGTGAATGACGTTTCTCGGAGCGAAAGAAGGTACGCTCGCGAATCGAAGCTACGAGATTCCTATTGGAAGCGAAGGCCGTCTGATTACGGTTCGCCTCTTCAAGAACGACGTCTCCCGATCTTTTCTCTCGGAGTCGGATGTGAGAAAACTCGGGCGGGCGATCGAGCCCCACCGATTCAATGGGGATCTTTGAAGCATGCTTTGCCAGCCTCCGGCGTACGATATACAAGGGAAGCTGTTCGTTCGCGTCGCGGAGGCGGTGTTGATAAATAGCCGACACTTTTTCAGGATCGATTTCCCGTGTCGAGAGACAAGGAGGAGCTGATTAATCCGATAAGCCGATTCGCCGGCTAAGTATTGAAATATCACCTTCATCGGCATGCTGCACTCTCGTATAAAGTAGAATCAATCGCGCAGCTTGGACCCTTAACGTCTTCCGCCGTCCCTTTGTTTACGAGATTAAAGAACGAAACGTAATTCCTGAACAAAATCCGGTACGCTCGTAATTATGTTTTATGCAACACGATATCCCGCGCAGCGAAGTTGCAGCAATGACAGCAAGAATAATTCTAAATAGGCTAAACTCGTTTAAAACATTACAAACACCATTTGCGGTCTAACAATTTAATTTCACCGTCGGACGATTTCTCACTACTTTACAGTTGAAATCCGGATGATAGAAGGAAGCTCCGTGTCTGCAACGTGGCCGCCTTTGATCTCTTCGGGATAGACTAAACATGCTCGGAGCCTGAAGAAAGACATGCGCCCGAAGAAGAAACGCGAATAAACAGCTGGTAAGGGATAATAGTTGCGAGCGCTCTCGGAACGTCTCCGCCCTTCGCCGTAAGCACGCCGACCGCTCGAGTTTACGCGGTGGCGTTTCCACAGTCGAATTCCTATTGCGAGCAAAGGCGGTGCACATGCAGACACGCCGAAGCCGCGCGCCGTTATGTCGCGCGGACGACGTAAAGTTCGATTCTCGCGTTGCCTGCGGTTTCTCGAACTTCGCCTGATCTGTCACGTCCAGATCGCAAACTCTCCGCTCGGCCGGATCCAGGGCCGAGGGTTAAATCGACCGTTCCCGATAGGATGGAAACGTTTTACGCGCTTACGAGAAGGCCATCGAACTTTCAAATGCCCGCCCTTTCCACCTTTCCCGTCACTAATATGCGACGCCGGTGAATCGAAACTTTGACTACGTTTCGGTAATTCCTATCGGACCATCCCCCTCCTTTCCGGAGCGAAGAACTAATCGCTTGGAAGACGCTGCTTCGCTCTTCATTTGTTAGCAAAGTTGTCGAGCATCTTCATTCCTTTACCTTAACTTGTTAATAGGGACATTCGGAAACCTTCCACTTCTGTATGTTTTAAGCGCGACTTCAGAATTGATTAATTAAACACGGATGCGCATCGTGCCGCCGCGAACAACGGCGTTGCTCCACGTGGATACGGGGTGGGAATCGCAACGCGAGCCAGAAATTCGTCGGGGTACACAGTCGACCCGCGTGTCTTCTATCGCATTTCGCGTGTCTGGGGAGAACACACCGTTTGACCATGTCAATTATGTTCCCTGGTCAATCCCCTGGCCGTCAGCCCGTGCATCTGCCGAGTTTCACGAGCCGCTGTCCCTCCCCCCTTGTACGTGCAGGACAAACGCGAACGCGTTGCCTCCCGGCCTGGCATCATCGTTGCCACGGTGCAATCACTTTAACGTTCACACAGAAGCACTGTCAGGACTTAGGGAGCTGTTTCTGTTGGGGTCGAACGAAACGCGGCAAGGAGAAGTCCGAATTAAATTACTTTTTAACAAAAGGATAGAGATTCCTAGGGTTATCCCTCTTTCAGGGTCTGTCTGTGTTACAGCAGCGTCGTCAGGATTCGTTAGGAACGGAATAAATTGGAAGGCAAATGGTTGTAACAGGTTTGTGATAAATGCTCCCAAGATTCCGTGTGATGAATGGCAGTCTAGGATCGTGCCCTGGTCGAAGGTTCCGTCGATGGAAGAGATATGGCGAAGTCGTAAATTGAATGAGACGTCAAAGGGTAGGCGTACACCGGGGGTGCATGGAACGGATCAAAAGCCGGAAGCACGATCCCGCAGACCAGCCTGACTTTATGTCATCCGACGTCCGCCGCTCGTCGTTCTGCATGCGTTCTTTTCGCACAAATTGACGTCACGGATGCATCGCACTCTCCACCGTGATTTATCGTTTCACAAATTTATTGCATCGCGCGGAGGAATCTTTGCGCCCTTGAATCGATTCCGCTCGATTCCAGCTTGACCGATCTCTATCTCGATTTCTGTACGATCGGAAACGAGCGGCATTCGCCCAGGGTAGCTCGCGTTTCTTCGCGCTGTACAAGGGGAGAATAATTGCGTGCATCGACAAGCGTTAACAAGATTATAAATCCAGGGATGGCGCGAAACAGCTATCTCGAGATCGATAAACTGGCTGCGCTCGTCGCAGCTCGAGTTTATGGCACCGCGGTATTAGCTTAATTCCGCCTAAGATTGTCCGGGGTCTAACTACACGCCTCCGCGATCACACCGCGCTATCATCCTTACGGCTTGAACGCGCTGATATCGCGAGGCAACTAAGCACCGTAAAACCGGGCTAAAGCGGCGCCCGAGGCTGTGGGACACGCTATAAAAAAAATATTGCCTCCTCTGTCGAACTGCTTACAGGACGGCGGTTCTCGTTAGCGACGCGTCCTCCGGGTACCATATAGCGCTGGCGCACCGTAGCAGATACCCGCGGCCTAATTTAGAACAGCAGGCGTGAAATCGAGGGAAGGGAATTTCGAGCATCTGCTCTCCGCTTCAAATCGATCCACCCTCGTGCCGCGCTGGATCACGAGCCATTCTCTTTGAGGCGAAGCGCGATGCAGAAACGGCGCGGCTTAGTTCGAATACGCGGCTAGAGGGGATGACGGAAATTGTGAAGGGAGGTAGAGAACTGGGATTAAAAGCGACTCAAAATGCGCTCCGCGTGGAGGACCTCCTAATGAATAGTTTGAAGCCCGTGCCGATCGTAAAACATTAACCGTCGAAACTAATTTTCCTGAAACTCGTACGATAGAAGCCGGTTCGAAGGAGATTGTAACGGTGAACGCAAATTCCAATCCATTCCCGCCCCCCCGGTTTCAGACGGAATGACCGTGCATTTCCTAAACGCGTTATCACGAATCAGGAACGCGCAGTTACGTTTCCGGAATTCTCGCTGCGCGACCGGGCCGACGATATAATTTTCGCGCTGAAAGATTTGTGGACGCTGGGGCGGGACTACCCGGTGATGGTCGAGGTATTTTCCGATTGCGTGGCGAATCCGTGAAACAGAACGGACGCTGGTGCGGCGGACGTTAATGGACAGGCGCGCCGATATAATTTGCCCGCGAAATTCCAGACGCGAGCCGCAGCCAGCTAGCGGCATCGCGGTGTAACGTGCCCGGGCCAGATCTAAATTACGCGAGCGATACTGTATTAAATTCCGTGCCGGGACGTATGTACCGCGGGGCAGACGTTCGGATCGTTACGAACACGTGGCGCATTAAATTCCCCCGGGGAACTTCGCCTGACGTGGCACCCCGTTCGATCGCCGCTCGTTTGTCCCGAATCCTCGGTCGGACGCGAGCGCGCCCTCCCCGATTGTCACCTGTTTCTTCCTACCCTTTGGGCTGACGTTAACGAAATTCCGGATACCAGGACGGCGGGTGAATAATCGCGCGAAGACGTGGAACGTCTTTGGGGATTAACGTGTAAATCTCTTGGGGGTGAAGGTTTGCGAAGGTTCCAATTGAAATTGGTTTCGCATTGTATGTGAAACAAATGCGTTCACAGTAATACACGGTGAAAATATTCCGGCCAATGTCGATCAACTTTCTGGAAGATACATTTCACTTTATTCGGCGAATGAAACGAAACATCGTTGCTCTTCTAAAGCCAGCGTATCGCGAAAGGGCTGACGTAGCCAGGGAATCCGTCGCGAGTTCGCGGAGCGTTAATTCGTAAGTTGCCTAACGACGCCCGCTTCTCACGGAGGACTTGCGCTCGAGTCAGCGTTTCGAGGAGCAACAGAGAAAACACGGGAAAATTCGTCAAAGTTTCCCGACGCTCTTTCCGCGTGCTAAAACTTTTCCCTACCACTTTGCGAAATCGAAGGCGAAAAGACCAGACGAAGGGAGAATCGATCGTCGACTCCTCTAACATTTTCACTATCGCTGGCGGAGCTTCGAGTTTCCGTTAAATTACCGAGCCCTGTTCCCCCGTAAAAAGACGAAAAGGGGAAACAGCCCTGTGCGCCACGCGCGGACCAGCCACGTAAGCCGCGAAATGAAATTCTCGAGATAAACTTGGAACAGAGGGAAGATGGATCGCGCAACGTGCTTCCATTTTCCGTGCACTCTGCCCCTTCGAGGGAGCGCAGTCTTTCAGACGTCGCCCGTGTCGCGCACGATTCACCTCCGTTGCATAAGAATATCGTTCGAGGAGAGAGTGTCTGCGATCATCAGGCTGATCGCAAAACCAGTTCAGTCGCGAGGGACCGAAGGCCACGCCTTAACGTTCAGACACCCGTTCGTCCTCGTGGCGAATGCTGAGAATTCGAACTGCGTAGAGAGATTAGACGGGTAAGCGATTTTCTTGAGACTCGAGACGAGAAGAATTGAAAATTATCTTTTGGTCGAAGACCGTGTGGTATCACTTTTGCACGAGTTATGCGTACTGCATTTAATTGAGCGCTAATAAATATTGTTACGCGTGTAAATGTGTCAAATGCTACTTATGGGTGCTAACAAATAATGCCCGAATAAAGTACAACCATAGATCACGGGTGTTGTTTCAAGCAGACGCGATGTACTTTGATTAATCATCAACGGGAGGAGGGAAATAAACGCGGCAAGAAATACCGCGGATCCGCGAACTCGCAACACGGCGCGTAACGAATTTCTAACGCGCGTTTAATTACTACCGATCATTATATCCAGATCACTGAAAGATTAGAACGATATTGGAGAGAGAGTGAGTGAGAGAGAGAGAGAGAGAGAGAGAGAGAGAGAGAGAGAGAGAGAGGATTCGGGCGTTGCGGGCATCGAGCTGACGGTCGGCTATCGGAAAACGATTACAACATAATTCACAGTATCGATAAAATTTAATTGCACTGTATATAATTTAACGTGCCGCGAGAGAGCCTCTGAAGCTCCCGCTACAAATTACACGATGTCAGTTTCAAAATATTCCGGGGCAACAAGGCGATTCTGACGCGGGGGTAATATAATTCGTTATCTTTCGCTCGACCGTTTTATCAGCGACGCGAATCAACCTACGTTCTCTATCTTGCCGCTGCGCCTCGAAACTGGACGTTTCGCCGATAAGCGACGCATAAATCTGCCGGCGAAATCGTGGATCGAATTAGAAGAACCTCCTGAACGAAATCTGAGGCTCGTTTGGAAAAGTTTGCTCAGTTGATTCTGTCAGCGTTCAATAATTGCCCGGAATTTGTCTAAATAAATGTTCATCCATTTACCATTGTTCCCTTTCCACGTGACAGCTAATTTCCACGGAGCTCAGCCACCGTTATCGCACAGGGACCCAGTTACGACTCGGTATTCCGTGTGAAACCCGCGAAACCATTACCGCGGCCGTTTGCAACAAAGCGCAGTGCCGGGGGGGGGGGGAGGCGAGAGAGAGCATAGGTCGCGTGCGAATGAAATTTTATCGATTCGCGAAACGCCAGCGGGGAAGGCGTCGCCGAGATACGGAGGGCAACGATGACGGCGACGCGTATCCTCGTGAGTCGGACATTACTGATAGCACCGAATCGTCGTGGAACATCTTCAGCATCCTGCGAACGCAACCGCGGAACGCCGGCATAACAATTCGCGTGCTTTGTGCCGGCAGGAGAGCTAACTGAATCCAGGCAAAAGATAGCGATACACGCGGCGAGACATAAGCTAGGTTTCCCGCCCGGTATCAGATATTTCTCATCCGTAGCAGCCGCATTTTTCTCCGCCGGGTCCCGGAGGGTGGGTACGGGGAAACGTTTTCTGAATGCCTTAGGAGCTGGATTCCGCACCGCGCTGAGCCACTCGCTCCAGCGTCCGTGCTCCGGCGCACTTGTTCTTTCCTGACGTTTGATAAACGATCCCGTTTTCCCTTCGCGAATGATAGGTGCGCGTGCGTTACGTTTTCTGCTTGCACATATTAAATTAATAAATTGACAGACGAGAAAGTTGTGCGAGGATACAGAGAACGCGAATATGCTCTCAAAAAAGACAGGAGAAACCACGGCAAAGACGCAGAAGGGCTGAAATTCGAGTGCGGTACGCAGGGTGAACAAGCGAGTGCGCTCTCGCGAGGCACTCAACGCGGTTCGCGAGAGATTTACAAAGAAAAAAAAAGAAAAAAGAAAAGCCTGTGCGAAGGAAATTCCGCTGAAGCCTCCTCTATCTCCCTCCCGTGCGGAAGACACGCTCGCGGAGAATGTTTATTTCGAAACACGTAGCCGCTTCTTACTTACTCGTTTCTGGAGCTCCTCTCTCGCCCCGATAATCTGGCCGAGTTCTAAAAATCGTCTACAGCGCGGGACTTCTCCGCCGCGGAATTACAGATAGCCCTGCCTGACTCTATCGCTATAAACTGGCGCGCGGACTTTGACGGTTTCCTCGCAGGAGAAATGTCCGAACAGCAAAAAAGGAATTAGGATTTTTAATTTCACCGCACACGTTAAGGACAGCTACTTTTCTTCAGCGAATAAAGTTAACAGACCTTCGCATATCCCGCTCGCACTTTAATATCCGCCGTTTTTGCCAGCGAAACGCGTTTCCCTTGCTCTTCGTCGCTTTTTCCACGGACAGTAGTCGGCTTTACGGCGGCACGATGTAACAAAGTGGAAGAGCGACGCTGTTCGCCTCAATTATTTTCGATATTTTTCACCGTCTACCCTCTGGACGACCTGCTCGTTCGCCTTGCGCGTTGCTCGTGTATTACGTACACGTTTTTCCGTTCCGCGAGGCGATCGCGAGCTACTCGAAAAACCGTTTCGCGATCGGTAATGAGGATGGGCGTAATAATGAGCAGCGGGGATATTAAACGTCATTGTCGACCGGAAACATTCGTCGTCGATCGACTTCCTTGCGATGGAAGACACTTTTTTTGTTTTTGTTTTAATCAACGTCAAGCGAAGAAACGTTGCTCCGCGAGTATATCTTGCTTCCAGATAGTCGAGTGGCTTTTTACGCTATAAATTTTCTAGGGACCGAGAGGAGCGGAAAAATTCAGCCGAAGAAGTAACGCTGGAAAGTGGAAAAGACACGGTGCATTAACTTTTAGAAGCAAATGTTTTTAACTTAATCCTCGAGGACGCGAGGTACTCTCTGATGATGCTTTTAATCGATCGTTTCACAAGCTCAAACTCTCGTCTGACATTCTCCCCGTGGCTCGAGAGGGTTCTAGCTAAATATTATCGCGGAATTCTTGCAGTCAATTTTCGCCCCGGCTAAGCGAAAGAAATTACCCAAGTTTAAGCGTTCGCTAGTCGACGGGTGAACGGGCAAAGTTCGTCGTTCTTTTCTTTTTCCACGCTGGTCGAGTGAAAAGCGCTCTGGCCGTGCCGCGCGTTATAAATTTCAAATGCGTCTGTACGGAATATACCTCAATAATCAATAAAAATTGCCAATAGCTGTGTCGGATGAAACAAGAGAAAACGCGAGTCGATAGAGAGCGGACTGAGAGTAAACCCCATCATCACCGGTGCAGAGAATGCTTGGCGACGTTCGAATGCTGCCACGGCCAGACGCAATTACCTTAATTAATACAGAAAATAAGCTGGCTACTCACGTGGTAAATAAGGTCGGCTCCGCAGCTTTTTCCGCGATACCGGTGTAGCTGGTTTCCAGCGGCGACAGCCGTTCGAGTGTCACGCGAACGTACACAGCCAGGTGGAGTCCGGAGGCAATGCGCCCGAGTGAAACAGACCAGAGGCTTCCGGAATATCGCGTAAAAATACTTGCGCTTGATGAAGAAACGATCGACCGCAGCCAGATCGCATTATTCTTTCGCTTTTCATTGGCTAAAGTATATCGCTCGAGGAAAATGTTGACGGTAATCGCGTGAGGGTCGATTTATACAACCGTGTATCTTCTTATTTAATATCCTCCGTGATTAATAAATCGCTCTCGTCGCGTTCCGAGATACGCTCGGTTGACCCGAGAAATTCTCGTTTCCCCGAAATTCCTTTTCCACCCCCCCTGGAAAAAGCCCTATCTCGCTCATCGCGGTTCACATGATCGCGTGTCATTAGCCAACCCTGTATCCAGCGGAAACGAAGTATATCGTTCGCCATGGCAGAGGCCTGGCGCGAAATAAATCAGCATTCGCGGAAAAGGAAAATAATATACCACCTTGTTATCCGTATCGAGCACAACTAGCTGCGGAGGTTGCAGAGCTCGCGCACGAATAGGCTGGCAAGGCTTTGACGAAGGGAAGCAGAGAACGGTGAAAGACGAGGAGGGGCGTGCGGGGTATGAGAATTCACGCGGTGCATTCGCCGTCCAACGTACTGTATGCCTATTTCCGGGAGAAATAACCATATGAATTTCGCTGTGCGGTGTGGCCTCTTATATTATATGGAAATTCGTCAGGGGTGAGAGAGAGGTTACGCGACGAATTTACTGACTCTGCTTGCTGCTTTCATTCTTTCATCGCCACGAGCTTTCCTATCGATTGGAGGGTTCGTTTCGTGGGGGAGGACTTTATTATTCCGTTTGTCAGGGGTAGTTTGCGCTGGAACAGCTGAGGGAAATTTCTGTGCGGGCAATACGTTTATCTTTTAACAAGATTTCGCGAATGTGTAATATTTGATATAACAGAAAATAAGATGTATATGATATAATGAAAGATAGACTGTTGTACAGCAATCACGTTAATATAGCACGTGATTTTAATGCACGAGAGAAACAATTAAGAAAATATCGAAAACAGACGTCCATGTTCGATTGGCAAAGCCATGGAGAGTATTAAACATCCTCTCCACTTCAAGATAGCCCTCACAGATGCATCGGTACGTTCAAGCGGTCGTTCCACACGTGTTACTGCATCGCGTTTATTCGGATAATGAAGATATCGGCTTTGCACGGTTAATATGGATATATCCGAGATATTTGGACAAGTATCCATTGTGATTGGAACGCAGGCCAGCGCGCAAGGGTAAATTTAGGGAGATGCTGTGCGTTACCTGCTGTTTCCTCTATTGCGATACTTTCTTCGGTATTAATATCGACGAGTGAGCGGTACACCGTGTGTGGAACGCGTTGGAAACACTTGTGTAACAGGACGGAAGAGGAAATGCTCCGCTATGGATTATTGTCCGATTCTCGAGTGCTCGCTCCCGATCACGTTCTCGCCGTATCGCTACAACTACCTTCCGATTTCCATCGAACGTTTAATACCTGACCCGATTTCGGTTTCGACTCGGATTTTTATTAGGATCCGTATCAGTGTGCACGTAACTAATCAGCAATAATAAAATCAATCCGCCAAAATCAGCTCGAAGCACCAATTACAGCATTACCTTTAATCAATTAATCCGTGAACCAGTTCGTATCGGAATCAAGCCTACTTTTATACTGCTGAGTTACAAAGCAATGAGGGCGAATTTAAATGCATCGATGCATTTCAAGATGCGGGAAATCTCCCGATAAATTAATTAATCGCGAGCTGTCTAAAATATTGTTAAACACAAGACAATTCAGTGAACCTCCTCTAATTAACAGAATAAACAGGATATCGCTGTCGCGTTAATGAAAACTGTGTCAATTTATGCACCGAGGACGATTCCCGATGTCAAAGGGGTCACGAGGAAAGGGTTGAAATCGTAACGCGATAGAACGGGAGAGTGCAATCCGGCTCCAAGCTAATCATCTCCGTCTGGAACCACTTGTCGATCAATAATTAATTTCGCAACGGCCACGTGTCATCCGACCCTAATTATCAGTAGGGGCGGCAGAATCGGGGGTAAGTCACTGGTGTGCATCAAAGCCCCGGCCAAAAGGCAACGATGGTCGTTTTCGAAACGCTGACCATGCCGCTCGAGGGCCTTCGACTTTATTGAAGGAAACAAGAGCGAGCCGCGAGTGGAAATGGGAAAGGAAGAGGGTGAGGCATTCGAATTTGGCTGCAATCGGACGCGCAACCGAGGGTGATCCGCACTTGCAGTCAGACGGCCGATGCTGCCGGAGGGGAACTCGGGCAAGGATTCATTCATATCGCGGGGCCGTGTACTCATTGTCGGGCCGCCGCCGCGGACAATGCTTGCACAGGGGACGTGAAGTGCTGTCAGGAGCAGCGCACTCCATTGCGCGACACAAATGGCAACCAAAAGTGGAGCTGACGGAAAACGCGAGGCACGCCGAAGGGGAACGAATTACTTCCTCTGCGACCAGGGACTCTCGGATTCTCTGCAAAAAGTTTCCGACTCCCTATGGCATCGATCAAGCTCCGTGCGCTTGTAAAGATGTTCAACGCACAATCGTCATTCGTAATATTACATATAGTTCAAAAGTAACTGCTCTGTCAAATCAATATCCCAATTATCCAGCTTCTGCTCGGAATATAAAATTCATCTTCACTTCGGGGAAACCACCGAAAGCTATGCGATAAGCGTCGGTACTTTGTCGTAATTAGAACAGTAATTCGACGGCTAGAATGTTAGAAGGGCCATCGTCCGTGACCCGAACTCATGGGAGGCGAAGAATTAAAGCCTAACAAGGTTTCCCGTTATCGCGAGACTCGCCTTGGCTCCTCATCGTTTTCCGAGTCGCGAATTCACGGGAATAATTAGAAAAGTGGGAGAAGCTCTCTTGGCGGATATGCCAGCAGTTTCCAGCAAAGCTCGTGTAATTGCTGCTCTAAGATCTCGGGCCGTGTGACGCGCGGCAAGCTTGCGAAGAGATAGGTCGATTCAACGCGACTCGCCAAGATCTGTTAACCCGTATCTCGAGCCAGCGGCCAGCCATTGTTTGTTCTATGAAAACGGAAGTCGCGATGTACGAATCGTTTAGTTGTTATACAGAATTATGAATTGTTGCAACAGGGATCGCCTCGAAAAATTCTGCAAATCGACGATTGCCTTATGATAATTTCGAAACGATGCTTTTCCAATGATTCCGAAGGCTTACCTCGGAGGCTCGTAGTATTCTAGGACTTACATTTCTCATTGTCGGCCATCGTTTCCGAATCGTACACGAGTCAGACTTATATCGTTAAAAAAAAGAAATTGGAGAGGAAACGGTGATTCGTTGCTGGAAATGAATCGCGTCATTAAAGAAACCGATCTGGAAGCTAATGATATTGAATGCTTTCCTTAGCGGACACGTACGTACATAATTCTCCATAATGCATACCGGTTGATAGAATTTTAGATGCTCACGGCAGATCCGGAATCCTGGTACTGTGGCTGATGGTGGATCCGATTAACTGCTTCTCCGGCCATGAAGATCGATCCGTCGTTAGATGGACGATGCTGCTGTTGACGGGTCGAAGAGAATTTGTTCTCCGTGTTGTGATTAAAATATATATAAATAACTTTATTGTTTATAATAAAATGCCCTATCTATATTACAAATATACAAAACTCTCGCTATGTACAATTAAACCTCTCTCTCCATTCGACGGGAAACAATGGAACGCTCATCGAAGATCGGAGAACACGCCTCGTTTTTTATACTTATAATTTATATATATATATATATAATATAATCTCTCGCATTGGATTAATTAAACTATAGTCGAGTTCGAGTAGAAAGAGAAAAACTTCGTTGCAATTACGAGTTAATAAAGAGTAGTTATGCTTGGTGCGTGTGTACGTGTGTGAATGTATATACGTATTTTCATTACGCCTCACCTTCCCCCTCGTCCGCATGTTCATTACACTTTTTATGGCCACGCGTCTTGTCATCATCGCTTGGTAAATCGTTTCCTTTCATCTCTGTTAGGTTTCTTGCAGTTTCGCGTGTCTGTTCGCTTTTTCTTTTACCTTTCTCAATCGCCCTAATTTACATTTGCACACTACGAAGCTATCACGAGTCTCAAAAATACGAATGAACCGTTTACTTTAGAGGTGCCGATGAACACCGTGTCAACGGAGTACAATTGCGATAGTAAGGAATACTTTTCGATGATAAATAGAGAGAAACGTCGCGCGGCAGTCGGGAAACCTGGAACAGAAAGAAAAGCAGGAGAACGCCTGATTAGAAGGCAGCGCCACGTGTGCGATTCTCTGCTCCTGTTTTACTCTTTCTCCAGTTGCTTCTCGTTAGGTCGAGCACGAGAAGAAACTGTGCCTCGAACGATTGTTGCGCGGGAGCAATTCGGAGCAACGACGACGGCTCTCGACCCTCTGGGCATCGCGTTCGTATCTCTTACAATTGAAACCATTCCATTGCATCGCATTCCGCCGTTACTAGAATGCTCCGCATTTAAGTAAGGAATCTGGTCAGCAATTAAATCGTGATCAAATTCATCGACTTTCTTTTCTGAGCGCAAGAAAATACAGGGAACAGGAGAATTTACAAACGATTCATTCTTAATGCAATTTATTTTGATTCGCGAACTTTCGTCTCACCTTGTCCACTGCGATTTCCAATTACTCTACGCGCAATGGGAATCGATAATACTTCTGGCAACAGTTCGTATCTGGAACAGAAAGGAGAAGGACGCGATGCGTCCGGTTACACCGCCTATAAATCACGTCGACGTCGACGATGCTCTCGACGCCGCGCCGGGACAAGTTCCCCGGCGAACGTGCTTTCAGGGAATAAAACGCGGAACGCCCGGTGGTCACCGGGAGGACACGACAATTTGTACGTGTAGCCCGGTGCACCGGCTTGGATGTGTATGCAACTCGATTGTTTCTTGGCCTGCCGGGGATGGAACAGACGTGCCCGCTCGAAAAGGAACCACACGTGTCACCGGGATTAAATTTTTCCAGTCGATTCCAAGTTTTAATCGCTCGATACGCGATTCACGCCGAGCCGATGAAATTCGGAATAAAATTGTGGGTGAAAAGCCGTGCCCTTTTTCTTTTATTAAAAAACGATATTTATTTCATATCGTGTAAAATGGATACCATATGCGAGAAACGTTGCGTCTCTATAAAAGCCGTCGATGATTTTTCAGCGTGTCCGAAGCGGACGTTGGGGTAATGAAAATTTCAGGTTTAATAGGTTTTCACCGGGGATCGGATAAAGCCTTCCGTCATTAGCGAGGAAAGAGAAGAAATCGTTTTATGAATTGCATATTCGAAGCGATTCTGATTTCAGCGTGTCGCGTTTGTTCCGGCCTTCGAATACCGGGATCGAGCGAGCAATCTGGCGATTTCAGTTTGCGTGGCACTCGAAGCCGCGCGGTAAATTATGCAAATTGCAAATAACATACAATGAATACGAATTAGAAAGAAACCCGTACTCGAGATGAAAGTTTTTCAAGGAGTAATTATGTTCAACGATATGTAATGCATGCTTCGACACGCACTCCGGTAACGTGGAGAAAATTTCCGATTCGATTTCAATATTTACCGTCGCAGTTTCGCAAATTCTACGAAGAGGCGAGTTCCAGCGAGACTTCCATCCCGCAAGAATATTCCCGACAATGAAACTGTCGCGCACAGTATCGAAAACCTATCAGAAATAAAATTAAGGCAGCCGTGAACCGTAAAAGAATCAACAAACGAATTACAGAAGGCAGTCACAGCCTCTCCGAGTACGACGAAGACAGCGATTCAATTGAATCCGCTCGGAAAATTAATAATGATCCCGCGCCGTAGCGGGCGCCTCCTTTGTTTCCCGCGCGAGGGCTGGTTATTTGCAAAATTATTCCGACAAACGCGGGTCAATGGGATTTTCGCAAAGGACAAGGGCAGCGTTGACATTACAGCGAGGCGAAAATCATCGTGGAACGGCGAAAAATTGACGAATCGCTGTAAGCTACTAGTCTGATTGATGGGATACAATGAGCGAAATGACGCGGATGCCGTAGCCGTCGATCATTAATTCGCCGCGGAATCACGCGACCGCTGAACGTTTCCACAATGGTCGACGCACAATTTCGGTGATGACGACGCGTCAACTTGTCCGCGTTATGAACGTCCACGGGACCGAGTGGTCGCGATTGCTCGCCTATTATATTATCAATTAGAGACAATCACGATGATCATGCAAATAAGAGTGGCTCGATTTTGCTAGTGAACTTGGGTAGGAAACGCGTCGGCCTTTGTTCTTCCGGAAGTTTGCCGGAAGAAGCGTAATTTCATGTATCGACGATTACGTTCTACTCGGCAAGGAAAATTTTTGGGACTTCGATGAGCCGACATCGAACTTTTATCCGACCGGTGATTTTCTCGATTAGACATCCAACCACCGGTGCCGACTTCGTGCACTAGGTCACGTTCTCTGGTGTACACGTCGATAGCACCGCGTAGGAAGTACTCTGAAGGAGACGGCGGTGTCGGATAACGGGTCGCGAATCTGCGTTTGACGAGCGCAACTAGATGCTCGACGCGTGAAACGTTTCCGACAACTCTTGAAGATCGGTGATTCTTCGCTCTGCAACAGACTTTTGGGGGATCTGCAGCACGAGATATATTAAAGCTTGAAGAGGCTGCGCCGAGAAGTTCTGAAATACTT
Organism: Holcopasites calliopsidis; assembly: GCA_023838395.1. Lineage (NCBI taxonomy): Eukaryota > Metazoa > Arthropoda > Insecta > Hymenoptera > Apidae > Holcopasites > Holcopasites calliopsidis. The sequence goes on from JALHAQ010000011.1 coordinate 3,032,453, forward strand.
ATTAAGGATATTTGCAACTTGTACAATAATGCGTATCGCGAAGTCTAAATGGATGCAAATAAACTTTCTATCCCCGAATAAAATGGAGACGGTGTGACCTAATATTGAAAACCGCATCGTTTCTCTCCATGCCGGAACGATTTCGATCTCCGGTTAAATGGCTAGCACGGCCGTCATCTATATCTCGTAACCGCACACCGCTCGGCGATTACTTCTGCAATCGGTAAGAGAAGCCGCGCTCACGTGTACGTTCCAGTTAACGAAGTTATATTAATATAACGAGAAAGGCGTGTAAAAGCATCCAGGCTCGGCGTGCACGGCCAAAGTAATTTACACGATCGAATTAATCCGTCTGGCTTCCTCGTTCCCGACAGTACGGGACGGGTTTTGAAATTCAGGCCAAGCAAAGCGGCGACGCGGCTAAGGAGGCCCGGTGTTTGCAGCGGAAAGAAAGAAAGTAATATCATTCAAAAGCACCGGAAGTTATTCCCCGATGCGAAAGTTTCTCCATTTTACATTACAGGAATGGTCCGCGGGAGATGTTAGTCGCGGGGAAACTTCATCTCCGTGATAACTTTTCCAATTATTATCAGATGGCAAATGGACAGTCTTTGTGTTTCCAGCGCAACGGCCGACTTCCCAACCGCAACCGGAAGTTGGAGAAGTCCCGAGAAAGAAGCCGAGCCACGGTGCGGAATACCGCGGCGATAAACCTGGCCGACCCCCGTTGGAAAATCTATTTCTGATCGGACGTTCGCCATGTTTTCCGACCACTTGCACGCGCTCGCCGTGGACAATGATTTCGAGTGAGCGGAAGTGAAGGAACGGGAAGCGCAGTGGACACTCGCGCTTTGATCCCGTTGAATAATCGGACAATCCTGTTAAACTCGGAAGAAGCAAAAAGTCGTGACATATCTAAAAACAAAAAGGGATAACGGACTATATTTATCTGTAATGAATCGCGCCAGTTTTATCAGCACAAAGGGGACTAATGAAGTAAATCGTGCGCCAGTTAAATGAACGCCACGAGCAGCATTAATTACTGTCCCGGTATCGTCGTAATCGCGCCGGAGTGCGGCGAATTAAAAGTAGATCAAGACATCAAGTTGGGCCGGGTTGAAATGTGGACCACCGACCCACAGAGATAATGAAACAAACCTGAAGCGATTTTGGAGTTCCATCCCTCGAACCCTATAGAAGTGGAAGTCCTTCCGTGTTTACAAACATGTGGAACTGATTCTGAAGGGAGAGTCTCTGCACGAGTGGACACGCCCTGCCCTACGGCCCTCGACCGTGTGAAAGAGCCTCCACTGACGGGACGAACAAAGAGGAGCCACTGTCCTTTGTCTCAACTGTTCACGACAGGGTGAATATAGCGCGAGCGCGTTAATTAAAACCGATAGCCGCGCTGCTTGCTGCTACCATTGCCTAGGATGATCGCGCGAGTAGCGGATGAATGAGGAAGGAAAGGAACGCGCAGCGAAGGACCCAGTATTGTCGGCGAGAAAAGTTAACGCGAACGTGGTTAAGGAGGGAAGAGAGAACGGTGAATGGGAAGACTATGGGAACGGAAGGAGATAGAGCAAGGGGAGGACACGGTCGGGATTTATCCACGATTAAAAGGACGTCGAGGGGCCGTGGCCGCCTCGCCTCTAATAACGCACCACGGCCCGCTAATTAATACCCCCCGTATAATAACGATGTTCCGATTGCATTCAAATTTCTATTACTTTTATTATAGCAATGACCGGCAATTAAGACATCGCGGCCAGCAGCGGCGCGACGGTCATTATTAACCGCCATTAGCCCGCGTGTCGCGATCGCCGTTAACGCGCTGTGAAATTGAAATCCCCCATTGTTCCGCGTCTATTAACATTCCACCGCCTGGGACGCAACGCAGTCGCGGCTGTAGCTACCGGGCCGTGTACGCGAAAAGGGTATGCCGCGCGTTCATTTTAAACGACAAGGGGATGTTTTCCCTCGATGTCTGGAGCGTGGCGCGTTCCACCGGCTAATAAGAGCGCCCCGATAGACCCGATGCATTATTCCTCGCCCCCGCCCCCCACCGTATCCGTACACGAATATACGTAACCAATGAAACTTCGTGTCCAATATTCACAGAGTGCAGCTGGAATTCCCTTCCAGGCAGAATTTCAAGGAACGAGAGACACGCGGAATGGAATAGAGAAGAGAGACGGGGGCGGGTATGAAAGGAGAGGAGCACCGGGTGAAACTTTCCTCGGCCGAACAGCCTCTCTTTCCTCTCTCTATCTACCTATACTTCGTTGCTCGGTTCATTAAAATTGAAGGTTCCTCGTAGTTGCCGTTGCCAAGTCGAAAGTCTGCAGAAACTTCCCCGCCCGGTTTCCTTCCTTGTACCTCCTTCGGCGCTGCTTCTCTTCTACGTTTTCCACTTACTTCTACCCACGCTTGTACCGCGTGAGGCAGGGGTAGTAACAAAACGTGACACGGTCCCTGGTATTTCGCGTTACGTGTAGGCTAGCGACGGATATCGCAGGAGAAATTACCTTCCCTTGATGTCCTTCCACCCCGTCACAACAGAGACACGCGCGCGGCTAACCCTTTCGAAGTTTCGCCGAAGGGGTCGACCATCCTCTGGATATTCGGGCGACACGTAAATTCCCCGTGTCCCTTCTTTTCTCCTTCGCTCCGCGGAACGGTTCGTGCGAGGGACTTACGGCAACTGGCAGCAACGCCGGTCTTGGCGGAAGTTTCGAGCAAACAAGGATTCTCGCGGACCGTTAAGAAAACGATTCGGATACGCTGCCGGGCAATTGAAAACGATGAACCGAGGAATTCCACGGGAAGGAAATGTTTTTTAACTGCCGGGAGGAGGTTCGGATTGGAGCTTTTTGCCTGTATGAGGGAAGACGTTGCAGGGGGTGGCATTTCCCGGTGATAGACTCGGGTCGGAAAACCTATCAGCCAGTTTAGATAGCTGGAGCGGTTAAGGTAGCCGAGATAAAGGCAAGACCTATATAGTCCCCCGATCTAGTTTCCAGCTAGCGGAGGGTGATAGTCATTTGGCATTATTAGAGAGGGAGGTCTAGGAGAGCGCTGGACCAAGTTCAATTAGTTGAAGCAATCGAGTCAAACGGGGATTCGATCTCGGGCCCATCTGCGGAACGATTTTTCCTCTCCCCACACCCGTTCATTGTTACACTCTCGCCGCTGTGCATTTAACAGATTAACACGCTTCGCGCGAATTAGAAAAAGGGCGAGAGACCAGTCCGAAACACAATTGAGCGTTTCGGCCGCGGACAGATAATCGAGTAGCCGTCTCGTAAAAGTTTCATTCCTCCGCGGTATCGAGCCTTGACCTAGTTAGCGATCGGTCGAGCGGGCCGATAATCGAGAGGCAACGGCGAGAAGTCATCGAGGACAAGCGTCGAGCGTACGGTTTTTGCTCGGGAGTCAAAAGGCGCGGGTAGAAATCTCGTTTCCCTCGGTTGCGTGCCATCGAAATCGGATGAGAGCGAGAGAACGCGAGGGTTGGAGGCGATCGGCAAAAGCGTCATTGAAATTTCGGCTCGTTGCACGCGCGGCGTGCCTTCCGAGGCGGAATGACACGACGGAATGACTACGCCGTGCCGCAATCGCTCGGTTTTTTTGTTCGCCTCCACCGGCGCGCCGGATGCGAATCGAATCTATCCGGTCGAAAGGCGGCGGCCACATTCGATAACGAGCCGCGGCTTGAAATGTGAGAGAGAGAATCACCGCGCGCCGGCCGTGCCTCTCCCTTGTCAAATACTTTGCACGTCCACGCGATAATTTCTCCTCTCTCTTTCCGATTAAACGATGCTATCCGGCGTTCCCAGTCTCGCTGGGAACGGCTGCACTTAATTTCTGCTGCGCGCAACAGAATCGCAGAATTCCGCGCTTTGAATCGCGGAATAAAGTATCGCAAAAGGGCCAACGAATATCGTATGTACGTACGGAATCGCGATGTAACGAGCGGACGGAAGAGTTTCCCCTGACGGTCCTGCCTTGTTCCAGCTGCAGCGGAACGAAACAAAAACGGGCCGGAGAATTATTCAGAATCGATGTTCGGTGCCAGTGAATCGTCGACGTCGAGCTTAATACGGCCACGCGTACGTTCGTTCCTCCAGCGGCGGGCCGCTTGGAAATTTCTATTTGTAATTGCGCGAAAAGGGTGAAAAAGCCCTGGTCCGGAGGAGCGGACTCGCGGATAGAGAGGGCTTGAAATAAAACAAGCGGACAGAGGGCGGGAAAGAGAGATGGAAAGGGTGAACACACATACTACACGCAACTATGGAAATTTCGCTTGGAAGCCCGAGCCAAGTGAAATGACGCATAGGAATGTGACGAGCCGCAACCGCCCGTTCCCTCCCTTCGCGTCGTTTCGATTCGGCCATTTGCGACGATCCCGTGGACCCGTTCCGGCCTCTCTATTCGCTCGAACACAATGTAAGAGCACTTTTCATGCTAACGAATGCTCCATGCCGTTCCGATTCGTCGTCCGGTTATTCGTACACGGCTCTCCCGTGTACGTGACCCCCCCCCCCTCCCGCCGGCTATGATTTTCGTTTCTCTTCCTGACGTCTGGAGCCGGATTTTATTTCGCCCCCAATCCGCAACGCGGAAAATACGAAATGTTTTTAGAGAGTCGCAGAGAGGGACGGGAGTAAACGCGAAGGGATCCGTGTCATTCTCGGCCGGGGTTCGTTTCTGTAACGAAGGAATTCGTTCGCGGGAGCTTTCCGATGCGTTTCGGGTCGAGCGACAGACCGGAGGGAATAATTTATTTGGAAACTACACTCAATGCGCGGAAATTGCAGCAGATATGACGGTTGTAAGTTTCTTGCGGAAATACGAGGGTAGTTCCACTACAGCTTGTTGGCATTCCCGTAATAAGTTTCTACTAACTATTCAAATTTCGCATCGGAATACAAATTATTCCGGTGCCGCTTTTGTAATCACGATTGCCCGTTGAATATTTAACTAAATCAGAATCGGGTCATCCAATTTACCGTCATACGTGATACGCAACGAATGTTATGCAAAAAAAGAAAAAAAAGAAAGAATTCTATCCAATAAGTTACTAAAATATCGAAACGGCTTTATCGAGAAGGATGAAAAATGCGGACACGAGTCTCCCCTATTGCACGCGAAACAGCAGTGCCGATAACGATCGGCCAATATCGGTAAATTCGTGCAGAATTTTTCTTATCGCGACCAGCCATCTGCGCGAACTTTTGCTCGCCAATTTCATCGACAGCCAAAAGGGAAAAGAAAAATGAAATAGAGCCCTTCCGCGCGAAACGTTTGTTGCCGGGGCCACGATCCTCGTGCTCTCTTTCCTTCGGAGAACCGGAACGAGTATGAATTTCGCATGTACGGTGCCGCGCGGATGGCCAACGCCGAGCTGACATTTTCGCCAATGCGGCTGACGTAATAGTGACGGTGTGAAGTCGTTGCTTTCGTCGATCCCGTTCTCTACGCGTCACCGGAACAAAACTGTACAAAATACACTGCCGGAAAGCTTCCGGCGCCTCATTGAATAATTGAGATCTATGCCACCAGCTGTTGTGTTTCGATATCCCTCGGAAGAGTCTGTCAACGACTTGGATATCTGAATGGCTCACGGTAGTCACCCTAAACAACCATAAGCCAGAATTACACCTTGGCTGAGTGCAGAGTTTGGCTGTGATAAACCGGATTAGATCCACACTCAGGCCTGTACTTCTCTGAATTATGTCGGGACTAAGACCACGTTGGATTACTCCGAAGTATCCTTGATCCAGTCTCACTCTAAGACAGAGTTGCATACGTCGAGTTTCGTATCATATCTGGTTCAAATCTAACCCGCAAGGAACCGGGCCGACGCCCTGCCACAATCAAAGAAAGTACAATTCGAGGGACTGTCGGTATATTAATCTAGCTCAGACCGGCAATCCTTGCCGGGCGGGGGGGCTTTTGAAAAATAAACGTCCATCGATCGCGGCGGAAAACGGACTTTACGACCCTTTTTCCCGGCCGGCCTTACACCGAGAGCGGTAATGCGCCAGTGAATCGGCCGGACGTGAACGTATGACGGGAGAAGGGAGTAGCACTGCGCGGCGATACCTTTTTGCCGAGTGTGTCCCACAAATTTCGGAATCCGATTGGCGTCGCGCTACGTCCTTCTTCCCTTCGCTTCGTCTCCTCGTGATCCTGATACGAATTGAGCTATCTGCCCCGACACAATGCGAGAGAGCTACCCCCGAAGCGCGAACGATCCCGGATTTATCGCCAAACGGACGGTGATGTAGGTAAGACGGTTCTCGTTTTCGAAAGCACGATAGATGGATATCCCACTTTAACAGAGGGTTTCCCGCGAGTGGTGGTAGAACCGGGCAGGGGGTGATACTACGTGAAAAAATAAGTTGAGAATGTACAGTCCAATCTTTTGTTCTCTGCTCCCGAAAATTTTGCAATTCGAATATAGGTAATTCCGTGGACGACGGTCTATCCGCGAAAGCGGCTCGCTCTTTCCCGTTCCGCCATCGTTTTTACGAGGATAAATGGCTGTACCGCGACACGGTTCGAGGAAAGCAGGATGATGGTGCTTCTTATGGGAATCGTCGTGTGCAAGTATGTGGGTATCGCCCGGAATTCAGATATCGCATGTACCTCACGACTTTTATCCGCGTGCAGTTCAACGGAACGTTCGTTGAAGTGCAATCAAATGTATCCGTATTTGTGTGAGCTGTTTGCGGGGAATCTGGGTTCGGCAATATGAGGAAAATGTGACTAAGTAACACGAATGTACAGTGAGAATATTCTGATACGATTCTGAATCTTACAATTGATGCCAGAAGAATATTAATTTCGGAAATCGAGATACTCGGGAACGACTACCTTGGAAGGAAATTGTTCGATTGTCGAACGAAGGATAAGTGTGTTTGCCTATCGTCCTTCCCACCCTCCCCCAGGATTCCTCGAGGGTAGGGCGAAACTTGGAATCGAAGGGAGACTGTTTTCAAATCGCGCTGTCAGATTGTTTTAAAAAGGTGGCGGGGAGTTAAGTGCTGCGCTCGATAAATTTTTTCGAGCACTCTCTACTTCGCCCCTACCGTTGCCACGGTGCACAGCTTTGTACTTGCCCGCCACCTACCCTTTTCCTCACCTTTCGACCCTCGTCGAACGCCTGGAAGCCTCGAATCCACCCCTGAAAACTGCCACCGGATTTTCCAGCTCACCTGACGTGCCTCTCTCTCCCTCTTTCGGTTATTTTCCCCCCTATCTTCCTTCACCCCATCGTTCTACTCCACCCTGTCGCGAATCTCCTTTTCTCTCGGCCGTTCTTTTCCCCTTTGACACTTTACCACGACCCCCACTTTCTTCATTGCAGCACCCCCTTTCTTTTTCTCTCTTTGCCACTTCTCCCAGTCATCTCATTTCCCCCTTTATCCCTTTGACATCCCGACGCTTTACACCTTTCACCTATGTCACTGTCGCCACCTCTCTTATCTCTCCAGTGGTACACACTCCTCCCCTGTTCTCTGTTACCCTTTAGCTGGCAAATTATCGCCACGCCGGTCGAAATTAAATGGCAACATTGATAATCGAGCGCGGCAAGAAGGGTTGATCTTCTGATGCATGAGATTTTTGCAGGATCAGATTGTTGAATAGCCGAGGCTCAGGACGGAGGCAAGAACAGTGCTGGATGCAGTTAACGTTTGCCACTGATACGCGAGTCTCGTGGGAGGAATTCTACATCGAACCTGAACGGACACCAATTGTCTACGTAGATCGTCCCGTCGGGACTTCAAAAAGGAACGACATAATTCACGATGGTCCAACTTGAATCGAGGCTTATGGAGTAATCGAAAACTTCGAGCGGAAGTCGCATTTGTTATCTGTCGTCCGACGATCCCTTCCCGTGTGCCAGTCTCACCCTAGTCGACCCAAGGATATGTAGAACACACGTTCCACGGTACCGGAAATCCGGAAGTGTACGCCATCCTATCAAGGAATAAATAAATATTCTATTTCGCTGTAATAATGCATTATTCTCGTTCCTTTCGCTTGGCTCTCTAATCCAAAATGTATTTAAACTTATAGTTGCTGTCGGTTTGCTGCCTCGACGGTAAAGTAAAAGAGTTCGAATTAAGGGAAGTTTCCGCGATACGGGACCGCGCATAACCGGCGATAGCAAGGGAACCGAACCGTTCCGCTTACCTGCAAGAGAGTGTAAAGGCGAATGACAGTCGATTGGGTCGGGTTCGATAAGTAGAGCGCCGCGCTGGCAAGTCCGGGACGAGCCATGGGAGAGAATGGCGTATGTCACGATTTCCGTTATCGTGGCCACATTCTCCGGCGAGTGGTAGTCGCGTTTCGCCAACTACTTCGGAAGTGCACTCAACCGATCCTCCTGCCGATTTCCCTTGCTCCCGGTGTGCGCTCGTCAGAACCTTACCGAGCCGCCACTTTCTTTTTTTCTCGTTCGACGATATTACGCGCAACTTTTCGCCCCGAACGACGGTAAGAAAAGTTCTAGCCATCCCCCGCGTTCTCTAGATCGAGTTCGGCTAAATAATTACTGTCCCAACGAGCTCGCGTCTGCGTTCAAACTTTTCGGAAACGTGTTCATTTCCTGGACTCGGTGATGATGGGAAAATGGTTTGGCGATCGATTCGAGCGAAGAGCCCGAGAAACTTGCTATTCTGCTTAACAGTGATCAAAGTGTGGTTCGACAGGAATCTTTCCCGAATTTTATTAAGATTCTAAAGATTCTTTTTTTTTGCGGCGGACAGAATAAATGTAGGATATAAAGGGTAGAGAGTATATGCTGCGCATGTGTCACTGCTAGCCGAAACTTTTGCAATCACAGCGAGGCGTGTTTAAAAAATAAAAATACGCGCGTGGTGCAGCCGTACACGCAGCGCACATAACGAAAGGGAACAGAATAAAAATCGCGGGGATTACAAGCTCCGTTCCTCGAGCAATTTTTCACCGGTATCGTTCAGCCGGCGAACAGAAACGCCCGTCCATCATACGCAGACGCGTCAAAGCTTTCGCGCGACTCTGCGAATAAATCTCGCGACCGCGAAAAATCTGGCCAGGACGAAACGAACGGAATAAAAAAAAAAAAAAAAAAAAGAGCGACGGCCAAGGGGAAAAACGCGCCGCCACAATAAACGCCAGTGACCAGGCTGATAACGAGGGGGGTGGCGAACCGATCGACGGATAACAGCGCGAACGACAAACTGCAATGACGGAGGAGACCCCCGCCGGTTGCTTCGTCCCTCCCCGACTGAATCGCCGCGGAACCTATCGTTGATATTTTATCGCGTCGCGCTCGCCATTTGAATTCTGGTCATTCGAAGCCGAGGGGGCGAGTCGAGTTCGTTCGAGCGGAAACGCGGCCCGCGTTTCGAGAAATGGGTTAAGGCGATTTTCGGCCGCGACTCAGCCTCCGCGCGGTTACAATGGCCGAACTTGAAAGAGTTTCAGGAAGGAGACTTTAATCTCTACAGCGAAGAAGAAGCTCAGAACTAACAAGGGTTAAAGATGCAGGCGAAACGAGAAGGGTACGATTAATGCTCGATCCGCAGTGGAAGAAGGAAACGTCTGTAGCAATCGACTAGGAGCGAAGGGGTTAGCGGCAGGAATAAGAATGCCGCACCGAACGGAGGGAGTCTGTCCACTGGATACGGGAATTGGATGTTCAAGATAGAGGACGGGGAATCGCCGCTGCCCTCGAACAATTCTTCACCGTGTATTGACCGTGGGTAAATCAATCAAAGACAGTCGTTTCGATCTGCACGGTCGGATTCCGGCTGACTGCGTCTCGGGTGGAACCGAGAGAGTCGGCTGAAACCGGGAGGAGGACGCAGGACGATTGAGCTTTCCCCGGGAGCGCGAATCATAAAAAATCGAGGCGCAAGAAGGAGGGAAGAAAGGAAAGTCGATATTGTTTATCCGAACGTAATTACAGTGCCCAGGACTTCATTTCAATCGAGCCAGGCCACTCGGTGAAAATTCCTTTACGGACGATTTAAAGTCGGGAAAACTCGCGGAGGGATAATCGTAGGTATTATTCCGTGTACGAAAGGGGGAACTCTGTTATCCGGTATAAAATGGCAAATTCGCCGTTCGATGTACGCAAGGAATACATCGACAGCGCTGCGCCGGGGGTTGGCAATTTATTGGACCACCCCCCTTCCGCCCCGCACTCGGCGTGCAGATGTTTTATCTGCCTCCTTTTATTGGCCTCGCCGGTTGTTCGAATTTATTCCATGCTTCGCGTAACTTTTAGCGCGCGAACGATCTACCCTTCCGCCCCTCGCGGCGGCCCTTTTTCTGCACGAAATCATTTCGATTCGTTGCCTCCGGGGCCGACTCGCGGGGCGAACTGGATTAACTTTTTTCACCGTGCCGCCCCGGTTTTTGTCGATTTACTGCAGTCGCGAGGTACCTCCTTGCTACGTTTGATAGACCTCGAAAGAGAACTGGAAAGAGACGCGGAATGTCTAACATCGATTTCGTTTGTTTCTTATAAAGAATTCATTTTATCCTCAGACTTTCATCAAACTTTCGCGAACGAACGCGTCCCGCCCCATTTCCGTGAATTCTCCGCTGGACCGCGGACGGCCTTTGAATTATTAGCTTTCGCGCGCGGTCCTCTGCAACGCGGCTGGCTCACAGTAAAAAGCGCATAACCAATTCAAGTTGCGACCAATCATTTTCGGGATGAAAGAAATTGCCGACCAAGCTGTGCGTACCGTCGAGGAAGCAACGGCCTCGGCGGCACCTGCTGCTCCGTTATACGCCGCTCTTTTCCTGTAAAACTGCTCACCCTCTTGCTTCTTTAGACCAACCAGCATCCACTGTTTCCGCTCGTTAAATATTTCCAAAGGACCGGTGACCCGTCCAAGTTCACCGGCAGTGGAGAAGTTTCTCTGTAACGCTCAAGTTCGCGAAGAATTTACAGTTTTCCAACCCCTTGCGTTCCTGATCGTACGTATACAGAGTGCCATTGACATAGGTGGAGAAAGTTCGGCGGTATATTTTATTACTAAAAATTATAAATGATGGTTATCGTGAATTTCCCTCAACAGTAATGTACCAAATTGGAGAGATTTCTGTAAATAAAATTGACACATGCGACGATGTCATTTGTTCTAATCATTTCTGCACCCATGCCTCTAAGCAACGATTTACCGAACATTTTCAGCATGCGCCCTTTGATCATCGTCAAGACGCGTGCAATTCGATTCTAAAGTCTATGCATCCATTCGTGCAACACCCTCCACGATATTCTAATAATAAAAGAAGTCGCAGGCCAGATGGCGGTCGCGTTTAGAACTTTCCGATCATGGTTTTCCAATTCGAACAGGCGGCCACGTGTCGGAGTGCGATCACCAGGGGAAGGGCGGAGTTCTTTGGAGTGCAGTTTTATGTCTCTTTGAGGCGGATTACCCGCGTAATTCGCACGTGGCGGCCTCCATCCGGCGTGCAAATCGTCCGGTCCGCGGCCCCGCTGGTGCGCCGAGTAGGTAGACGGAAAACAGCGGCACAGTGACGGTGTATGAATCGAATTATCGGTGGGCAGGGCAGCCAGACGGGCCGGGAGGGTGGTTTTTGAAAAATGAAAATGATCGATTTTCGACGGGTCGCCCTTGTGGTGCTTTATTCAACTCGGCTGACCCGGCCGGCGAACGCGTGCGACTACGATTATCGGCGACGATCGATTGACAAGCATTATTGTGACGCTTCCGGCGGCGACGACACGACTCTTCTATTATTTCGCTGCCTCGCCGGACCGTCGCGTCCGCTTTATCCCCTGGTCGCGGGGCGAAACGTGTTTCATTAGCGAGTAATTGTTGATCGAATTATCGTCGGAAACGAGCGAAAAATATTACAGACTGCACCGCGGCCGTGAACGCTCTAACGAACTGTGGCGACGTTCGGTATCGCGGCAGCGAAGAATGGAAACGAATGCGTCCGCTGCCACTTTGTTACAATCATCGTTCGTTACGCGACCGAAGGATATTTAATCGATCGTAATTGCAATTAATCAGAGCGTAGGATAAATGACAAATAATGTAGAGGCCTTTTATTAGAGGCCCGCCCAGGACGACGCTAATACGAACGATTCTCGGGATTATATGGTCGCGGTTGCCGAGGGGAGCGCGATTGATGCGGGGGGTTGTATTTTTCGCGATGCGCAATTACGGTCGGCGGAGCGCGGACGCGTTACAAAACGACGTGTATAAATTCTGTAAATGGAAATAGTTGCAGGCGGCACGAAATTAAATCGACCCGCGATATTTCGAACTATTTAAGCACAATGGCGGGGGCACACACGGATCGCAATTCCGAACGACAGGCACGCGGCGGTTAGCCAGATAAATGCAGCGCTAGAGTTTCGCGCGATACGACACGCTTGCTCCGCGCTGCCTTGAAATTCCGAACGTCAAGCTTGAATTTCCCACACGATCCGCCACATTTTTTTTCCCGCCACCCCGGATAGTAAAATCGCGAGATTTTACGAGATCTCGTAAAGATATCCGCTCGAATTTGCGGCAAACGGAACGCTTACGGTCATGCAAATTGTATTCCATAGTTTGCGACGAATAGTGGGAACTGTATAGCGGTGTTCGATATTTCGAGGAATAAATATAGATCGTACCAAAGTGTTTGCAACGTTGACGATACTGGACGATTTATTACAATTATTAGTTCTAAAGACCCTACGGATATTTATTACCAAAAGGAATGCATGATGCTTCGGAAAAATTAATGAATTCCAGGTCGATATCAATGAGCGCAGCACGCCTGGGAATCTTTATTGCCGCTATCAATCACCGGGGGGTAGTAATGGCCGAACTCATGAAAAAATAACGGTGATGTAAGCGGAAAAGCGTGTCGGTCCGAGCATCATCCACACCACCGTATCCCGTCCCATACACCACCGACTTCCGCGAAGACACAGGAGCCTGAGAAACGGCAAGGAAGGATCGCCGTTCGAGGGGAAACCACGCAAGCCTATCGAGCAACGGATGACTTACAAGTCGCGCTATACCTCGATTCCACGCTCGTGATTTTACGGTCGAGGATTCTACAGCCGGCGTCGGGGTAAGCCTCCGCTCCGTAAAGCACGAGGGAGAGAGCGATGCTAGGCAGCGGCACGCGTATCCGGTAATAACGATAAATAATCGTAAAAATCCACTATCGTTCACGGTTGGTTAACCCAGCCGCTTCCTCGTCGACGGAGGGCGAAACTCCGACCGTCGAGCCCTCCTAGGAATTCAATGCGCGAAGTCGTCTAATAAATATTTCTCTACCGACGAGACGCGTAAGTACATACACCCTGGACACACGTGTGCACGTAAGTTAGCCGTACATGCGCGGCTCCCGTTATATAAAAGAAGATATACTCAGAACGGGGGAAAAAAACGTTACCGCCACCATCCATCCTGGACCAGATTCGTACAAAAGTTTCGCTACCAGTCGAGGGGGGGGGGGGGGGGTGGTTCTCAAGATTTCGCCGCGCCGCTGAAACGGCCGCGAGCGTAGCCTTCGTGCCCGCGGCGCGCAGGCGGCATGCGAATGGGACGCGTTTCGTTATCTCGGTCACGTCTCGTCTGGACCCCCGGGCGCGTTTCCTCGCAGGAAAAGAGAGATGCTCGAATATTTGTTGGCCGATTCGGCTGGCGATCCGTAACCGCGGAATCTATATACAGGGCGCAGACGCGCGTGACGCGGATTTCGCTTCGCAGGAGACTGGAACATTACCCTTTCAAATCAGTCCTAATTTCGTTTCGGAACTCTCGCACGCCGCGTCGCGTCACCTTTTCTCACCGTTGACACGGGTCGCCTGCGTATCTTCGCGCCTCCCCTCCCCCATCCCCTGCGAATATTATCATCCGACTCGCGTTCGTTCGTTAAAATTCATGGTGTCTCCCGTACAGGAAGCTACTCCGCGAGAGATACAACGCCGCTGCTACCGTTCCAGGCTAAAAGAAATCGTGACGGGGATGAAGTTCGTCGCTTCTGCTTGCGAGTTTTCTCTGCGCATGCTTTTTCGGTTGTCTACGGAATATAGTGCGCGAGGAATATATTAATGGGGATTCGGTCTGTCGTCAAATAGGTAATCAGCATGACAGTTTTCATAATGACGTTTCTTTGGCAGGCAAATTTGGAGAGAGCAATGTTTGGGGATCCTTCAACGGAATAACCATGGCTGGATATAGCTTCGTTTCCACCATTTCCGGGGACTTAATGCGACCGTTGAACGAACGCCTGTAATCGAGGAAATTATTAAGAAGATACCCTTAGCCTGGGAAGATAAATCATCGTCGAACGGAGGTTTTTATATCTGACAGATATAATCCATTCGAGGGGGGGCCGATATAAAGGATTTAATTGATTTCTTTCTTCGCGCCCGGCATCCGATCAATCTTGCGCATAGTCCGGCGTGTGTATTCGTTATCTCGCGCACCAGATAATCGGCGGTTGCGTAAAATGATTAAACGACCCCATTACTCATCGAATCGTCCCCACCTATAGAGCGAGCACCCCGAGATCCCCATAAACGTCGGCGAATTTTCACCGAGCTACAACCCCTCGTTTTCGGCTGTGTAACGTCTCCGACGGTCTCTCTCTCTTTCCCTGTCTTGAAATCTTCTCTTCTCTGATTCGATTAAGATCGCGCGACCTTAACGCGTCGTTCGAACCCTATCCGATGCCTGGGACGAAAGGAGCACACAGACGACGGCTGCTGTCATCCTGTATGCGGCGACGAAAGAAAAGATTGAATCATTCCGATGATGAAATAAGTATCACAGAAATTATTGAAAAGTTCTCGCGCCGCAGCGAAGACAAGAGAGACGTACGATGTTTCATGGGTTTCAATAAAGGTGAACACACGGGGACAAAACGGAGAAAGAGAAAGGCCACTTATAATGGAATCGTCTTCCCGAAACGACGTTGGCTAAGAAAGCCGTCCGCGTCCGCGGAGAGGCCATAGAAAACTAGTTCCCTATAATTCCTCCTTTGACGGGGAACGACGGTGCCCATCCGCCGCTGGTTCGCCCAGCCTTCCCCTATCCGCTTGATACACACCGACGCAGGCTGGATGCGCCGGCCGAATGGAATCGCGGCGGACCGTAAACTTGACACAATTGTACCTTCGGACGTACCTCGGGATTAACACAATGGCGTCGCATCGCTCTCTGTCGCGCCCTATTCCTTCGTCCTTCCGTCGGCGGACAAGGAGGGAGGCTGCTGACCCCGCAGGAAATACGTACGGGGAACACGCGTGCGTCTCTCGAGAGTGATCTAAGAGGTCGAAGGGTTGGTCGAGCCGAGCTGAACGGACAGCGAAGGAACGTGCGCTTTCCGATTTCGTCCTGGCCAGAGCTCGGGAGGAACCACGGAAAATGGAGAAACGATGTAGCACTCGAGATCGAATAAAGCGTCCGAGACGTCCGGGATTTGTTTCGATCGTAAAAATCCTGAGACTCCCCCTGGGGCGCGGGAAAAAAATATTTGGTATAAAAAGGTTGAACGATTTCTCTCCCGAAAGTTATACCTCTTCGAGAGAGACACCATCGGGCGTTCTCGTAAACGGAGTCATATTTATCTTTATTTCTACGGTATCGTCATTCACGAGCATAAAATAGAAAGGAGAATGCGGACGACGCTGCTGGCGAGACCCTTAGTTACATTTAAATACACGGCTTCAATAAATAATAGCGCAAGCCTGAAATTTGGCGCACCGTCATTTAGAAGCACGGCGGATCCCAAGCGTTCACTGAACCTACATACGCGACCCCGCGGCCGAAGAGAAGTTCCAGGAAAAGGGCGGCACAATGCTAAGATGCTGGAAAGATACAGACAGCTCGGCAGACGGCTCGGAATAGGGGAGATGGATGCGCGGATAAAGCAAGATGGACACTGATACGCCGTGAACGACGAAGAGGACGAGAATGGGGACGGATGCGCCAGCGAGATAAATGGAGGTAAAAGTGGCATGACAAAGAAGACACGCTCGACGGTCCCCGGGAGGAGATGGGGGAAGAAAGGTGGGACCGTATTGAATCGGTTCATAGGTTTACAGGCGACCACGCCATTATTTTCGTCTCGCATTCTGGACGCATTGTATCGGGGCGTGAGGCTGTGGAGTGAGCATCTGCCCTCCCTCGGTTTCACACAACACACACGCCGCGCCGGCTGTTTTCGTTCCGTAGCCTCTTCGTGGCCGATCGTGCGCGCGAATTATCGCCACCGGCCGCCGTCGCCGCCGCTCCTTTTCGTACCAAAAGGAACGCGAGGGTTGCAAGTTTTCACGAGAAGGTAAACAGCCGGAACCGCTGGCCGATTCCAGGTCGACGGCCGATCGATTTTCATCCACGAGTATCCCCCGTCACGAGCCAGCTATACACCACTTCTGGGAGTTAATCTGTGTCGTTGGCTCCGAGCAAATATTTATCGTAGGCAACGCCAGACTTTTCGGCCCGCACTGATATGGAACTGGATCCCGCGCTTCGTTCCAGGAAATTATTCATTGCGAGTCAGGTGCAGGAAAATCGGACCTCGCCTATTCAACGCGGAGGTTTACCTGGCTTGCAGTCTATGCTGGTATAAATATACGAGAAAAATAAATGGAATACCGAGGAGGGAGTGTGTGAATTGAACATCTCTTTTCACAAATTTGCACGAAACAGTATGTTCTAATGAAAAAAGGAAAAAAATGTAACCATTCCCCTAAGAGAAGAATCCATTGCTCCATGTCCGTGACAGTATCCCCGGCACAAAAAAATACCGGCGACACGATCCGCACGAATGACGAGTACACCGAATAAATTAGAAGCCCCTATTTTCCACGGTGCGGCGATCCACGGAACGGGGAAAAACCAAGTCGGTCGAGTACGAATCGCGTTTTTGTCCGCGCCCCGGTAAATTAACTCTTGACTCCGGCCAGGGGAAATTTTATGAAAGCTATAAATCTTCGGCGTTACTTATTTACTCCTGGATACGCGCTAATGGAGAACCGTTTTTATCTCGTCCTTCGAGGGTAGCCGCACGTGATGAACGACGGCCGGACGCTTAACGTCACTTTCGCGGTGCATTCACCGCCGCTTTCGCCCGCTTAATTAGACTATCGATTAAAAGGTATAATCATGAGAAACGAGGGAAACGCGACGTTTATGATCGTCGCTATAGCGGTTTACGTCGCTTTTAATCGCGGCCCGCTTTGACGCGTTTCGAAACCGCGCCGATACACCGCTTTCTTTACGAGACAACCAGAGATTTGTACGCTCCACGAATTGTCGTATCGAGAACTGTAATGGATCGTGACGAGATTACGATGCCAACCTGGGCATTACGATTTTAAAAGGGACGACAGCCTACCGGAAAGATCGCTGCATTTTTCCTCAGAACCAACGAAACAAATCGATCATATTGTACTCCTGTTCATATCACAGTAGCAGGTATCAAGAAGAATCGTCGCGCTGTTCAGCGTCCGTTTGACAAGTTTATCCTTCGGCCAGTTACGCGCCGCCTGGCGCGGTAATTAATGCAGCGACCGGTAATTACGTCGTGGCCGGAATCACGGAGGATCACGGGATGATTTGTCGCGAATAAAATCGCGTCGGCCGCGCAACAAGTAAACCCCGGAGCTTAATGCCGCGAGGAGAACGATTCCGGGCTTCTGCGGAAATTTCCTGTGGGATTCCCCGCTCGACGGAAAGTACGCGAAATTGCCCCCGCTTTGTGTCCGGTAACGTTGGGACACTGGAGCCGCGTCCAAGTAGACCCTCGGAAACTCGAAGAAAAATCGTCGCCGTTCCCCGAGCTAGAACGCCGTGCCGTTTCGTCGAGAGAATGGGGCGGTGGATCCCGTTACGCGATATTTAACGCGATCACCGAGAAATGATCGTCGCTGCGTTCATTGTAAGACGGTGATTGACGCGCTAACACGACGGCGTAACGATGTTACGCGCGAACGTTGACCGGAATTAACGGCGGATCGAAGATGGAAAACGGAGCGTCCCGTAAACTGTTGTGCGCTGACGCGAAATTCTGGGGGCTAAGAAAAATTTCACCGGCCCACACATTCCGTAAGTCAGTCGGCAGAGAAATCAATTCGCTGGAAAATTATTCTGACGTTTCGGTGGCTTTGTCGGAAGGCAATCGGGTCGAAGATAAGCCGGTGGGAGAGTTCGTTCCGTGATTAAGATTCGTTTAAACGAGTTTACTTGTTTCACAGACGATCGGACAGCAATCAGAACGGTTGATCGGTCAATGGATTGACTGAGGATCGGAAGCAGCCTCGGAAGACGTTTAAACGATAGCCCATTTCCTCGATACCGTGTACTTTAAAAATGGAGTACAAAAATCTTGCAGGCTTTCGATCGTTTCTTTCTACCTGCATATTTTATTATCCGCGTAAAGTCGAAGCGCATCGTGAAAACGCAGCCCCGCGTTACCAAGTTTCTCCCTGAAACAGGAACGTATTTCCGGTTATTAATTAAAACGCCGTCGAAATAGTTTCCCCGTTTCGTTCGAGACCCGCGTGAACAAAGAGCCTGACGGGTGAAAGAAGAACGGCGAAGGAGGGAAAGGGTTCTGGTTACCGAGACGCCGCGACGCGTCAGCCATCGACGATCTCGTTTTCATTTCGCGCTTTCCATCCCGCCGCTATCAAGAATGAGATGGGAAACCGAGGGAATTTCAGTTATTACGAGCGGCTGCGAACCCGCTTCGAAAAATCAATCGAAACTTCCTCCTCTCTCTGTCCAAGCTTTCACGCGGCGCCGTCAGGCAATGAAGCCCTTTTAAATTTATACTTAGCAATTCCCCCTCAGGATCGATTCCAATGGATCTCGCGATATTCTCTCCCCCTGGCCTGGCGAGCGTCGAAGGGAAACGTTGCTCGTTTCTTTGCCAGTCTAAAAGCTAGGAAGACCTGTGCGATGCGGCGATTGCGCAATGAATGGACAGCGACGAGCACGCTAATCGTAGGATCCAGCTGGACGAAGGAAGAGGATCCCCTTAATGATCCATCCCCGGCTTCGGTAAAAACAATTAACGCGAAGGCGTGACGAATCACGGCCGTAAATTATCGATTTCTCGCGGCGTTGATTCAGCCCCTTTTCAGTTGAATTACAGCCTACCATCCCGCGACTCCTCCACGCTCTATCGAACGCTCCGTCTCTCTCCCTGTGTGTTTGCTGAATAAATTAACGAAGGGACGTTCCTTTCACGTGACGTCAGGGCTGTAAGGACGGCCGTGAGGAGACTTCGTAGACAAGAATACAGTCAACGGGTTATTAAGGAGGAAACCAGAATAAAAGAAGAAGAAGAAGATCGGGAGTCTAATGGAACAGAGACACGCACGTGGGGTCGCCGGGACTGGAATGAACGGAACGAAAATTACACGGTGGATTTAATAAAGCGAGGATCATGCGGGGAATATAGTTCCGTGCGTAGTCGCTCGAACTCCTCTAATGATCACCGCTGGGGAGCGGGCGTTTCGTTCGGATTTTTCACCTCTGCCTTCGGCATCGTTTTCGTGCCCGAGCCTCCGAAAAGCCTTGGCCCCAGGGGAACCCTTTTTCTCGGTGTTAATTTGTGCCCAGGAACGTCCACTCCGAATTTTCGTCCCACCCTTGCCCCTTTTCTTATTCAATTGCACGTTCCATATATTATCGAATACAAAAATAAAAATTGAAGAATTACTCTGGTTGCGAGAAACGCAGCGCGCACTGCTAGGTTCTACCATAGTTGATATTAAACAACCTAGCAGCCCCGGAACGAGGCTTTTGCATTTGTTTAACGATTCCACAGAACGGTGCTCGTTGTTCAACTCTAATGCGTTTAACGTTCGCCAACGTAAGGAAGGAAACGCAGCGGAGGCTCTGGTTTCCCTTTGCCTGCTGCGAATTCCAATTACGCGAAACCTGTTTAATATCGTAGAATCACGGGGGCAGGACTAAAATGCTCGTAATTTCGCGGCACTTGCGGTGACAAAAATTACGACGAGGAAATGGGCGGAAACGTATCGAGGGTTTGAAACAGGAGCTGCACGGAAAAATCTCGTCCCAGGATATTCTCGGGTGCGCTGCTCTTCGGGAACGATTGTAACGCAAATCAATTCTACGCGGTTCACTGACGGGAAAGTCGATTGCTCGTTAGAAATTATTTTACCGTCA
The DNA here is from genome assembly GCA_023838395.1 of Holcopasites calliopsidis. Lineage (NCBI taxonomy): Eukaryota > Metazoa > Arthropoda > Insecta > Hymenoptera > Apidae > Holcopasites > Holcopasites calliopsidis. The sequence goes on from JALHAQ010000011.1 coordinate 3,052,645, forward strand.
GAATACGGCCTACGCATGCGGTTCGAGGCAGACTGCGGCGCAATCTTTCAATGAAGCTAAGTAGAATCCTATAGTATCCTTTCTTGCGTCACGCTCGGCAGATTTCCCTTTCACCGTAGAATTTGTTCCTCTCAAAGGACGAACATCTTCCACCCATTGTCCGGCCACAGTTTGCCCGCCTATATTCGTTTTCGATATTCCCTCGTAGCACGTCTCGTTACTCCGGCATTGTTACCGTGAAAGGGAAGATGTTATGATAGGTCGGTGCCGCCCGTTTTGCGGACTGTCCGAAAGAAAGGAGGACAACGAGAGAGAGAGAAGCGCAAGGGAAGTAGAGAAAAATACGATGACAGTGGAAGGCAGAGAAAAGAGAGGCTTCGTGTATACATGTATACGGAGACAGGACAAGCTACCCGCCCCGCCGACCATATACATTTCGGTCCCTCTCACGGCTATCATCCCCTGAATGGACAGAGGGAAGCAGAAAATTCTGCCGTGGCGTTTTGCTCTTTTGAAAGCTCGGGGGTCCCCCGAAACGGCGCTCCGATGACAGGTAGAGTGCCGGCAATTGAAATAACAAGGGGAACGTTAAGGAGGAAGCTGCGCATGAAAAAGCGGAGGGAACGTGCTTGCCGGGATTTCGAAAAAGTTTGTTTGAAAGGAATCCGCCACGATGCTCCGCGGCATTCGTCTTCCGTCCTAGATCCGACGAATTGCAAAGCGTCCTGAAAAATTGTCCCTTTCAAACTCGTCGCCGAGCGTAACAATGGCCACCGCGGCGTACCCGTCGATGCGTTCGCTTTCCACTTCAGCCATCCACCACGGATATTATCGTTCCTTCCGTACCTATGAATTAAACGGCCGAAGCTTCGCGAGATCTCGTAAATAATTCACGAGCCGGCCGACCAACGTCGATACTCGCAACTTCCTTCGGGACATCCCGCGGGGTTAAGCTCGAGCAGGTAACCGACCTTCTCTTCAGTTTCCACCCCCACCGCCCCCCCCCCCGGGCTCGCCGTACTGCTTTCTTATGCATTGCTCTCGGTATAATTTTAATGAGTTTCGAAATAGCTATTAGATTACAATTAATTGCGTATCGCGTCCCGTGCAAACGAAAGATTATCGTCCGTTGAAAAGCGGTTTGGAAACGGTTTCCAGAATTTATTAGCGTAGGACGAGGATCGAATAGCATGGATAGGCGTGGCGAAAAAAAATAACCGTTCGATCCCCGAGCAAAAAAAAAAAGAAGGGGGGCTGCACGGGACTCCTGTCAATCCTGCGATCGGCGCGGCGCCGTTTGCGCGCGAGCATTTACCCCGCGTCCATTAATCAGGCACAAAGGGGAAAAAATCGGCAAGCGGCGCCGCTCAAAAACGAGAAAGTAATTAACGCCAAGGGGCGGGATGAACTGCGAAATCATTGAGTGGCAACAAAAGCGGGGCTACAGAGACGGGGAACCAGACGGAGGTCTAAAGCCCCACGAAAAATTTCGCACAAAAGCGCCACCGGTCACACTGGTCGCGACTGTCCGAAAATTTCTCCGCCCATTGAACGCGCGTTGCATTCACCGGCTACCCCCGGCAGATAGTCGCGCGCTCGTTCGGTTACAACGTAACACCGGAACGAATTCGACGCATAATTGGCTTCGCTCCTCGCCTTTACACGAACCCCCCCTCCAACCCCTCCGGACAACATTTTCAACCTGGCGGCTTTGTGTAAGCGCCGGGAAAATATTCCGGGGAACGCGTAATCTCTGACAACGGCGACCGGTCATGGATCCAGTTTACCCGGGTCTGCATCGTTAAATCGGCCATATGCTTAAGTCCGGTCACGTTCCTGTTTCGAGCTGATAAATTGATCCCGTCGCGGAGTTCGCCATTCTGTCGCAGCTGTAAACGCCGCTGTCCCAATTTCATGAGCCGTCGCCGCTATCGATGCGCGCTGCCGGATTTTAGTAGCAATTAGAATACAATTAATCGCGTCCGACGCGCGATAGCTTGTGAAGTTTCGTTGTATTTCCTCCGAGCGTGACGGCGGAGCCGGTGTTGCTTGGTAACATCTGTCTACCTGTCGCCGAAATCTCCACGACTCGTCGATTCGAATGAACGGGCGCGCTCGCGTGGAACTTTTGATATTGCAACCGAGAGCGGCTCGCGTTTTATCAACGCTGCACCGTGAAAAGTCTTCGGATCCGGCAGAGATTCCAGTGGAAATTACGCTTGCGAGTAGGAAGCGTAATAATGTTTCCGAAAACAGGCTGCTGCCGGATCGAGGAGGTCAGGATCAACGATAACTTTCCGTAGGATCAAACGATACGCGGTCAGACCGTGGCTAATTCGAAACGGCGGCGCGCGGGAAATTATTCCGCGCCTCTGCGAGTATGTTTTCGTTTCATAAATAAAACGGCGAAGGTCCGCGTGCATCTGGCTGCGAAGCGTGCGATAGTGCGCCTACGGTTTACAGACATAACATCTGAAAGTTTGCGCCGGTGGCCACGAAGGTCAGCCTGTTATTTCCGGTAGCCGCGTTTTGCTCGTCCGCACGCTTCCGTTCTCCACCGTGTTCCCTCGTCTTTTTGTGTTCCACCGTGCAAATAAACCTGCCCCGCGCGTCGGCGCTTGAACTTGCGGCTTCCTCGAAGGCCAGGAATGACTTCGGAAAAGAATGACTAGAAGCAATGGGGCATACATAGCGGAACTGGTTGCGTTGTATCCAGGCGATCCTTTTAACGTGGAACGTATCGATTGATACGCCGCCATGAATCCACTGAAAATTCCTAGCCCCTTCTGGTGCGTCGCGTCCGATCCTTTGCATTAACCGAACAACACACGCCGGCGGGGGGAAAAGCGTAGCGGGAGCGGGAAATCCTGTAGTTTCGTAAGGACGACGGAGAGTGAGAGTAGGACGAAGGGGAAAAAAAGTAACCAACGTAATCATATTTTACGGAAGCCGTGTGTATGCCGCGTTACACCGACCACGATAAAAATACAACGCGGACGGGGGCAGACCGTGAAAAATTCCGCTGGAAAAAGGTCTAATATAATATTTTCCCCCTGCGCGCGCGAGAACGAACGCCGCAGTAATTTCCGCGACGTTCGCCGCTTCGATGATTAAAGCAGCTTCACCGAGAGGGGGAAGTTCGCCAGGCGGGAAGGGAGGAGTTTTGTCGAAAAACGAGCTGCGCGGAGGCAGCTGAAGAAATAGGGAGAACGGGCTGGGAAGCAACGAGGAGAGTAACACTTTCGAAACATTTGGACATCCATGTGGGGCATTTTTATAACTCCGACGATAAGATAATGAGGAAATGAAGACTGTAAATGTTTCGACGCGACGCAATAAAAGCCGTGCCGTGAATAAAAATTTCGAGTAACCTTTCGTCAGGGAACAACGTCAGCTACTGCTGAACGAAGGCAACGCAAGCGTCGACCAACTTTCGTCTCGCCCTCCAATTTTTCCAATAAAACGCGTGTCTACCAGAGCTCAAAGCCGGTACAAGCTCGCGACGGCGGCGGCACAGAAGAAGCTAGGGACTAATAAAAAAAAGAAGCGAGGAGCGAGAAGAGGAATTCGATAAGATAAAAGGCAATATTAAAAGTGGAGGCACCGGCTCTTAAGTAAGACGCGAGAAGCGGCCCGATGACGAAGCTGCGCCGGACCACGACAGGAATCGTGCCGCCGCTAAAGCGAAGAGATGCTTTCCAAATTGACCAAACGCGCGCCACGAGATAAGTCTGTTAACGACTTCACTAAGCGGGGCAAAAGGAGAGTGAGAGGGCCGTCGGTTCTTGCACGGTGAACGAAAAAAAGGAAAAAGAAACCACGAACCGCGTACACCGGCTAAAAGCGTCATAAAAATGCTCGCTGCTCAAATATTGCGCGCGGATGCAGGTGGATTCCGGGTACACACCGACGTGTCCGATAAGATTAGTAGAATTTCTGAGAGAAACACAGTGTGCCGTAAAAAAAAAGCGGCGAGTTCTATGCGTGGCATCGTTAACGCGCGAGGATCGCCGTGATGTTTCGCTGAAATAATTTCCGCCGGCGGTGGAAAATCGTTTCACGGCGAGATTCTTCGATATTTGTAACGTTAATGAGGAGCACGCGAAACGGGGTGGGATAATGAACACGAGGGCGCAGCAAATATTTACTTTTACGCGACTCTTTGCTGTTTTAAATAAAACGTGGGCTGTCCCTTTGAAGGGATCAGTGGTACCGCGCGCAGCGAGATTGCGATTCTACGCAGATTTATTAGCCGCGAAACGAATTTCCCCTTGCTGTTAAATTCGCCCATATATTCCGGCCCTTTGGTTAGGGAGCGTCTGCGAATGGATTAGGAAAATTAGGCGAGCGTCGAATGAAATCTCTTAACCGACATATTTCCAAGGGATACACCGTTCAATTTTTGTTTAATCGAATTCACCCTGTCCGCCCCTAGAACTCGCATAACGATCGCATCCATCGTGGTACGGATACGGCTCCAACGAGCTTCCCGTCCCAGCAACAGAGATTGCGATCCGAATTCGACGCTCGTTATTCGCCCATTCATCTCCGGCCTGATTCGTTTCGAAGCGTTACAGCGTGTTCGAGGGTGCCGCGAAACGTCGTCGAAAATGAAACGGATATCTGCCCGCGTTTTACGTTCATAATCTCTCGCTCCGGTGAAACGTCGAGAGTAATTCGAACGGTTTCATGCTCGAGCAACAAGCCGGACGAAGGAGCAGGGAAAACGGCGAAATGAAACGGAGCAGGTCGGGAAGGCGGGCGAGCGAGGAAGCCGAAGGGACGTAGACAGAGACGCGGAGGGAGAGATTTTAAAGGAATGAGGAACTGCAGCGGCTTATTCGAGACTCGTTTCGCTCTCGCGATATACCTGGGGTTACACTTACGCTCGCGGCGAGAGCGGGGATTCGAAGGGATTCGTGGCAAAGGAGCGTACAATGCCGACGAGGCGGGAGGACGGCTGCTTTGAAACCACCCCCCGCGGTGGCGAGCTGCGGCGTTAGTGAAAGGGGTGATGACCTGGTGGCCTCGTAAAACATCGAACTGACAACGAGAGACCAGCGAGAGGGATGCAAGGCTCGGGACAACGGGTAACGCCGGTCTTTCTTGTCCCGACGATTCTGTGGTACATACGTAGCGAAGCAGAACGGGAATAACGCGTGGGGCGAGAATTCGCATCGTTTTATTATCATCGATAGCGACGTCCGGGTCACGGAACTTTTTTTCTCCGTCGATGGGAAAGGTGTGTGCTTTCGAACGGGTTTTATCGACGCAAACGGACGTGTATAGCAATGAGATGGCACGTCCTGTCTTTGTTATGCAAATGCGTCGCGTGTTAATAGATTTATAGAAATTTATGAGGGGCTTAAGTGTGATCTACAGCGAGTCCGGAACGATGGGACAGGATAATGGGTAGGTAGCTTTCGTTCCGCTTTTTCTTTATTCGTGTCGCTCCAGCTTCGGAAAGGACTGTATCCGAATTCAACGCGTTTTCAGGCAACGACGCCGCCGTTCCGTCTGTGTACCCCGTGTAATTAAAACGGGCTACGTTGACCCTAGTTCGCGCGCGTTCCGGATCGTCAAGTTTATCGTGCAATTTGCGTAATGCGCGTAGAAAACTCTCCGAGGTAAGAACCGTGTGCGCCAGCCCGCGGTTTCTTTCAATTAATTTCAGAGCGACGCCCTGTGACGCTCGCCGACTAAATAAATAATCGGACATTAAACGCAGTCTGTACCGAGGGGGAGGCGTAATGAAGGAGAGATCCTAGAGAGGGGCTTGGTTCGGAGCAGGAGAAACTAGATCCGACCAGGAATTAATTAAATGAGAGAAACAAGCGGCTTCCTTTTTTTTCTTTCTTCTTTAAACTCTTCGTTTATTGCATTCACAGTCTCCACGCAGTCTTTAACTTAATCGTTTCGCTGTCTCCTTCGGCTCGTCTTAAATTAAATATACAGATGAGCCCCCTGGCGAGAGGGGTCCGAGCTCGGCTATTTACAAATGCGAGAAAAAATAACGCTACTGTACAGTTCAGTTTCACTTTGTCGCGACATTGTCGGAAAACGAGAATAGAATTTCGACCGTCCCTTACCGTTTCGTGAAATCCGGAACGGCCCACCCGCCGACCGCGTGGAAAGGGCGCGTAGAAAAACGAACTAACCACCGGTACAAATGCCTCTTTTAATTTCTAACGTCCCTTCGGGGCCCGGAGATAAACGCAAGGTCGGCGGGTAATCCCATTTGTCTTCCAGTTTCGGTCCAGCCGTTGTCAGGTACAAATGTAAAAGGGCGACGAACAGGTACCGCGCGATCTGTACCTGTTCCGTAGGACGCCTCGAGACGGCGGCCCTCGTGTACGTGTCCCCTTTTCCTTTCGCCAGCGCCCTGGCCTCCGGGATTACTGGCAAATTTTCCGTTCGCCGGAAAACGCGAGCCGGAAAAAAGGCCCCCTAGGTCCGCGCGATTAGGTGGCGGGACACGTACTTCTCGAGAAGCTGCGCGATCGACACGGCGGGAAAGCATTTTTCACACGCCGATCTCGCGTCTGGCAATTTTTTTTAGCCCCGCGCTTAAAAGCGTCCTTCGTTTCGCTTTTCCCCGTCTCCTACCCTCTGGTCGTAGCTGGAAAACATAAACGAAAGAAATGAAATTATGCAAGCAAATTACGCGGTGCGTTTGGCAAAGTTGCGCGCCCGCTATGAGGTAGCTTAATGTCAGGGCAATCGATGGAAAACGACGTTTTCCCAACTCGTACGTCATAGCCGAAATCGAAACTGACAACCAAAAAAAAAAAAACCCCGTACCCGCTACGCGTATGGCGTGCAATAAATCACGACAAAAAGAGCACCGCCCTTTTCCTGAAGCCTGACGAAACCCTAGCTTCTCCGTTACTGGCCTGCCTTCGCACTGATCTTACAACGAGTTGCGGTCTCACTCTCTCCCACTCCCTCTCTTTCTCTCTCTGCCCCATTCAGGAAAAGACTGGAATCCGAGGAACCTTCTCATACCCCTCTTTTTTCCTTCACCGACAGTTATATGGTCCTCGAAATATTCGAGGCACGAAAATAGGGCGAAAATCTTTATCAAAATTTTTCCACTCTGGGAGAACCAGGTAGTTTCGAAGCATAGCTGTTCCCCGCGATAACAGCACCGTTCGATGGACTATACTTTTACAAATCAAAGAAATCCAATCCTCCAAGGGAAGTAGCGACGGATATAATCTTCCCTGGATCTTCGGCGAAAATGATAAGACACAACAATGGAAGGTGTTCCCATTCCTGCATTGTCCGGCTAAATATTGTTTTTTTTTTTACGTAATCCCGTAAGAGCCATGGATCGGGGGTGATTTCACGGAGAAAAGCTGGGCCCGTATCGATGCGGCTTGTCAACGGATCAGCCGCTAATGGAAACTTCGTCGGCGTAGGCGTGAATGTGCCAGTCCGCCGGATAAAAAGCGTCCATAGTCGGTCCCTTCCGCCCTATGGATCGCTTCCGCGCAAACACTGACCAATAGTTCTATGTACGAGAAGCAGCTGAAGCTGAAGCGTGTCATGGAAAGTTGACGGGACCGGGCGAGAACGCGGGCGGCCACCTGACACGAATAAAAGGGACAAAGTTGTGCAAAGGGGGTGCTGCGCGAGGGTATTGTCGACGATTCCGGGGGATCGGCCGAGCAATCGACTTTTCCTAATTTCCTTCCAACGTCGTTACAAAGTGTAGCCGGCCGTTTCGAATGAACATGAATAGCGCGTGTGAGTCACTCTGCGCAAGATCGGTTCGACTCTGGATCCGATAGCCATCCGAGGGGATGAAGTCGAATCTAAAGATGAAAGAACATAAGAGAAGGAGGCGTGTAGAACGTATCGATTTAATATCCCGGCGAAGGGATTGGCCGCGTATGTCACTGTAGAGATCGCCTCGTGGCGTGAAAAGGGTGGTAACGGGTAATGCGGAGTATCGAGGACACGGCGACATTAGAAGAGGCCGAGTGGCTCGTGCAGATGCAAATGCACGGCGTCCGTATTGGGCTAAGTAATGCCCGTGCACGCAAAACGAGCACACGTGATGCAATTTCGACTGTGTTCCTTTGCGCGCTGGCAGGGAGCCATCCGATAAAGGCGATTCTTAATTGGTAAGTGGGTGAGAATTGTTGCGGAGCCATGGAGGAACAGGGGTGGCTCGATCAATAGAGTTTTCTAATCGAACCCCGCAGGACGACGACAAATTTCGCTCGTAATACTCGTCGTACACTTTCGAACGGTCCATATGTTCCCGCAGAACCCGCGCACCGAAGATGACCCCATTCATGTTCCGATCACAATGGCGCGAAATGCGCCACCGTTCAATCGGGCTATAGGTCGTGGCCCGTGTTCAATGGTATGGCTACGGTCTCGTTAGTTTGTCATTTGGGAATGATATATAATTTTAGAGCATCGCCGGTAGACGAGGATAGCTGCAGCTCGAACATTTCTGCTGTACGAATGCGTTCGATGGTTATAAATCAGATCGAACCGCGGGCGATTGGGCATTGTTGATCGGGAACGGATTATAGATAGATCGAGGAATACGCGTTGAACGGCTAGGAGGAGATGTCTTTCTTTCCGAATGGAGTAGATTTGCTGCGAATTGAAAATAAAATACGTATAAAGAACACGTTGCACTTCGAAGAGGACACATTTATCTTTAAAATAGAGAAAGTTCGTGGACTCTTTAGATTTCAACTCGGGCACGTCCATCGTTCCTTCGAGCGGGCAGGAGAAACATAATCGAAGGCAGCCTCCCTAAACCGTAAGAAGATTAAATAATGACCTCTTACCTAAATAATAGCAATTCTACGTCCATTGATGGAGCACCGGGGGCGGAGGTGGAGGCGGCAGCGGCAGGGGTCTCTCCAGAACAGGAATAGGGGATACGTCCGGCATGGCGAACCTTAGCTTCTGCCAAAACAACTTGTCCCCCCACACCAGGACGGTGTGCGACGAGATTCTCTTTTTGAGATCGGCGTCGAGATCCCGCGGACACACGCCGCCAACCAGCAGCAGGATCACGGAACGGCCCTTCCCTTTCAGAGCGTCCCTTAGAGCCGCTTTGAACTCGAACCTGGCCCACTCGCCGTGGAGGAAATTTTTCGACAATACCAGGATGGTTCGCCTGGACGAGTCGGCCGCTTCCGCCACCGCGTCGGCCACGTTGCTACCGGCGCCCAGGTCCCGGTAGTGTAAACATAATCGGTACGACGTTTCCAGGCCGGGCACAAGGATCGTCGAGACGAACGCCTCGTCCACCGCCGAGTAAGAGATGTACGCGTCGAACGGTTTCTCCTGATCCTCGAACGCCGCCGTCTTGTAGCAAGCTCGCAGGCCGCATCTGCTCGCTGCCCACGTCCTGAGAGTACGACGATGCTTGAACGCGCCGCACACCAGCGCGACCATGGCGAAGACCAGCACGGCGGAGGCGAGCAGTAGCGGCAGATACGCCTCGAGCGGTCGAGTCTCGATAACCGAGGTGGTGCCTGTTAACGCCGCGCAATTTATCACCGATCCGTTCGCCGGAAGAGTTATCGGCACGCCGAGGGAGCAGGTGACGCCTCTCCAGTCGCTGATCTTCGCTCTGTTGCGCGACATCCATTCGCGCACTCGATCCATGTACGAGCACTCGCAGCTCCACGGGTTGCTGGCCAAGGCGATGTCGACCAGATACGGATTCTGGCTGAGCTGCCAAACGGCGAAAGTGCCCAGCCGATTGTTCTCCAGCCGCAACACTTCCAGCTGACGTAGCGGTAGAAACGTGCCGTTGTCTATGTACGTCAGCAGATTGTTCTGCAGGTAGAGCTCCTTCAGATTCTCCAGCGGCATCAGTTCCATGCCGTTCAGCACGCTTATCTTGTTGTTCTCCAGATGAAGGACCAGCAAACGTTTCAGCCCGCTGAACGTGTGATTCCGTACGGCGATGATGTTGCTGTCGTTCGCGTACAGGATCTGCAGGTTCTTCCGGCCGATGAACGAGTGCGAGTTCAATTCGCCGAAATTGTTTCCGTCGAGGTAGACCTCCGTGGCGTCCATCGGCAATCGACCGGGCAGCGTTTTATACCCGGAGTTGGAGCAATCCACCACGTTGGCCGACCAGGATTGATCGTGATAGCAAGTGCAGTTGGTCGGGCAGGTCATCTCGCAGTCGCAGGCGTCGAAGTCGCAGCAATGACAGAGCGCGAAACAGTGCGCCTTGTACGTGCAGAGAAATTGCGAGGGCTTCGCCTCGAGCAACGGTATGTAAGATTTGTGGCGATCGTACGGCAGCCTGCAGTACACCGTCTCCAGATCCATTACCCGCGGATGTTGTCTCAGCGACAGGGAATTGATTCTTTGCAACCATTCGGTGGTGCAGTCGCACATGAACGGATTACCGCCGATGTAGAACTCCGGCAGCTGTCTGTAGGCCGGCACCTGGGTCAACTGCAACGCGGACAGATTCATCTTGACGATTTGATTCGCGTACAGATCCACCCTGGTCAGATTCTTCTTGTCGAAGAACGTCTGCGGCTCGACGGTCTCTATTAGATTATCGTTGACGAACAGAAGCTCGATCGAGTCCGGTATCGACCTCGAGTGTATCCTCGTTAGACGGTTGAACGACACGTCCAGGGTCTGTAATCGCATGCCCTGCGGCGCGACGCCGAGATCCATAATAAGATTTTTATGCAGATCCATCCACTGCAATTTCTCCGGTAGGTAACCGTAATCGAACTGCACGATCATGTTGTCGGACATGTTTAGCCAGACGAGGCCGGGCGCGCTCGCGAAAATACCGGACATGTCCTGCAACAGATTCGAGTCCAAACGGATCGCCTGCAGCTCCGGATTTTCGGCGAACACGCCGTCCTCCACCGTCTCGATCCTGTTCCTCGCCAGGTTCAAAATCTGCAGTGCCGGCAGCTCGGCGAAATCGTCCACGGTCACGTTCGTGATCTCGTTCCCGATCATCCGCAATCCGTATAGGCTGGACATACCACGGAAACCGGGCCGGTTCAGGCTTCTGATCTGATTCTCGCCGAGGTCCAGCGTGCGCAGCATTCTCATGTCCTTCAACGCGACCGGTATGCCGTCCAGACTGTTTCCAGACAGATTCAGGTCCTGCATACTGGAACAATTCCGAAAGGCATCCGGATGAATACCTTCGAGCTGATTAGAGTCGAGCGAGAGCTGGGAAAGCGCGAACAGGCCGTTCAGGGAGTAGGCGTCCAGGTAAGTTAATCGATTGAACGCTAAATCTAGCGTGTGCAGATTACTCATCGGCGCGAACGTGTCCGCCGGTATCGTTTCGATCTCGTTGTACTGTAAATTCAATATCTGCAGCGTGTAAAGGTCTTTGAAGAGGGCCGGGTCCAGGCGGCTGATCCGATTGTGAGACAGATTCAACAGGACCAGTCGGATCAGGCCGGAGAACGTGGCGGAGTTCAACCAGGAACTCGTTAACGCGTTCCTCGACAGGTCCAGCTCGACCAGCTGGTTCATGTCGGCGACGAGGCCCGGCGTTAGCACGCTGATAGAATTATTCTGCAGCCGCAGTTCCTTCAACGATTTCGCCGCGTCCCGGAACATTTCCGTCGGCAACGCGACGATTCTGTTGCCAGACAGATCGAACGTCTCCAGGGACCTCAGCCCGTGAAGCGCCTCGTCCGCTACCATGGAGATCGCGTTACTGGACAGGTTCAGCACCCGGAGCCTTTTCAGCGAGGAAAATCCATAGGCGGGCAGCACCGTGATATGATTGTTCGACACGTCCAGCGACTGTACGTCCAGGGCACACGAGAACGGTGACGACGTTGACTCCGGCAGACGGATGTTTCTCGGATGCTTCTCCGCGACGTCCCTGAATCCCAGCTCGTTGATGTCCTTCAGCATGTTCCAGGAAATGTTCAGCGTCAGGAGGTTCGACAGCGGGCAAAACAGGCGCTCCGGTATCTGCCAGATGTTGTTCCACGATAAGTCGATCTTCTCGATCTGCGGTATCGAGTCGAACGCGCTGCTCTCCAACTCCAGGCTGTACTTGCCCTTTCGCCCGTTCAAGCTCCTGATCGTTAGATTACGCAGATCCCGCAGACCGCTGAGAACTTTCGCCGGCCAGTGGACCAGCTTGCATCCGGTCAGCCTCAACGATCTCAATCTCCATAGCTGAACGAACCCGTCCACGTTCAGGGCGCCGTTCTCGAACGACTCGGCGTCCTCGCAGACGACGTTCATCGACGTCACGTACTCGCTGGTCGACTGTGTGAAATTCGTCCGGAGGGAATCGTTGCCGGTGTAACGGTGGACGCAAGTGAGCGCCCCATCCTGCCGCGAGTCCCACGAGCAATGCTCGGGCAGGTCGAGCCTCGGCGGTAGTTCGCTGGTCACGGCGAGCACGTGGTAAACCGGCAGCAGAAGATAGTAGTAGTAGTAGCAGGCCAACGACAGCGATCCGCCGAGAGCTTCCGGTCCAGCGAGCCCACGCATCTTTAGCAAACTCGTTGCCTTCCCTTGTTTCCGCTCCGCTGTCTCCTGCCGCTCATCACACGCCGCTGCTCCGGTGGAACTCGTCGACGGTTAATCGTATATCTAAACGCACGTTCTCGTCACCCTTGTAACACCCACCGATATTCACTACGAGCGACTGGCATGTATGCCCGGCTCCGGTAATCGATGTCGAACTCACTTCGCTTGCTCGCGCGCGTTGGCTCAATTTCAGCTATCCGAACAGAATACCGTGTTTCGTTTCAATGAAACTTGTCGCGGTTAATGGTTCGTTTATGAACGAAAGAGAGGCCCGGCACAGTTATTACCGCGCGGTTTCACACCGAGTACATCCGAGAGCGGTTTACACTTAAAAGAATCGCACTTCACTCGGCCGACGAATCGTTCATCCAGCGCGCGCGCGCGCGAGTACTCTTCATGAGTCGCGCTCGCGGAGCGCTACACGATTCGACCCGCGGGACACTCCACCGGCTCCGACTGGGGAAATAATCCTCGGCGGTGTGCTCGCGACAAGACTGAATTGCCGAGATAATTACGCACGCGTCGAGACGCCTCGTGATTTTCAACCCTCTATCAGAATGATAATTGTTCGCGGCGTTTCTCGCTGTTCACATGCTTTCCCTCGACGAGATATCCCGATGGCACTCTACGCTCTCGATCACTCGAGATACTTGACGCCCCGTAATTCCATAAGAATGTTCCGTGTTGGACGTAAACTGGACACCGCTCGAGATTACGATCCGTGTTCACTGGAATTCGACCGTACTCCGACCGACGAGAGAGACACTCGCACGAGTTTGTATGAATCAGAAGGGCAAAAGGATAGGAACGGAAGTAGCCCGTGGAGTACGATATTCCAGAACCGTAGTACTCGGTACGGCGACCACCGCGCAACTGACGCTCGAGATCTCTTCAGCATCTAAACTCGACGCTGGCGTTCACCAATCGTTCCTACCCCCACTACGGACTAGCCGCCACCAACACAAGCGGGAACCGGTGTTCACAGTGAGCACGCGCCTCTCGTCGTTCGCTGGTGGTGGAAGGAAGATAGCACACGGTCCCTCGTACCTTTCCCTTTTGTCCTGTTCTACCCCAAAGGGACATGGTATCCCTTCTCTGTACGACCAACGGTGCTGTATATTCCTGCACGCACAGCACGCAATGGAGTAACGCGTGTAAAAGGGAGGAAAGATACAGGTACTCTCCGCGTCTCTATCTTCTCGCCATTTGTGCGGTCGAAAGGGTTCAGTTCGAATTCGCGTGCGTCGCGCTCTGTCCCCTCTTCTGAACGATCTAGGCCTGCGTGCGGGACACCTTACACCTCGACGTGGACGGCCACCCTCGTCCTAACGCGATGAAATCTTAGTCTTACCTGCACGGCCACCCCGATCTACGCAGAGAGAGGTAAGTCAAGAAGTGTGCGAGCGTTCGAAGCACGCGAGTCCGCTTTAAGTGTTCCTTAGTTTCTTCCTACGTTCCCGCATCAGGCATTTCTTGCCATTCCTAACAAGAGGGTGTTCTTATCTTTTTATAAGCTCGCGGGCCATCGAGATGTTGGGATCTATGCCCAGCAACACGGCAACAGCCTCCGCAGGAACGAGGCCTTTATACGGTCCCAATAAGCCTCGCTGATTCATTCTTGTCCACCCGTCGGGAGACTTTCAAATTGATCGATGGTGATCCAGGATGATTTGCATTGTGCTCCCTGTCGCGGTGAATTGAATTTCGGGGAATCCACGTGTGCAGGGCTTCGTTTCACGCGAGCACGATAAGTCGCCGTTTGAAAAGGAGCGGAGATTAGTTTCCATTAGGGCCGCGGATCCGATTAGAAATCTCGGACGGAAACTATTGAAACTCCCACGCGAATCTACGGCCAGATCGGCCGATACACGTTCAATCGTTCGAGTTTCTTGCTGGCCATGATTGATCGTCGCCGCCTGAATAATTGATGCATACCTGGGCGAAAGAGATATTCGATCACCTGTTACGGGGAGGATATTATCGGTTGTAAATAAACGCCCGGATCGCTCGTTATACCGTTCCTTTCGACTCGAGCGGCTGTATCATTTCATTCGAATGTACAGCGACTTCATTATTCGATCGATGATAATTAACGAAGATTCCACCGTAGAATAACCCCTCGGCGAGTTACGCGGGTCGCCCGATTAAAAATCAGCGATACTCGGACGGATATCTAAGGAGCTCTTGAAACGTAATTAATACTTCTTAGCCGACGGGGTGGGACGAGATCACGCCCTATGGACGCTCGTAATTAAAACCGTTTGCAGGGAGAGAGGACCGTGGATCGTTATAACTCCGATGGGAGTTCGCGGAAGGTCGAAGAAAGTTCGCTGGTTCGGCGGGAAACAGCCGGGGCAAAGTCAACTGCGGGAAACCCTAAACTCCGACGTCCGTCAGAAGTAGGTATTTGTCGGCGAGCAACCGTGCAACACTTGCAAGCCGCACGACGAACAGGTGTTCCGTGCTGGAAGAAAGGTTCCTCGCTGTTAAAGGGCCCAGGGACACTTGTTCCCGCTAGATAACTTTGCTTCGCTGCCTCCCTTTGCCCGCAGTTTATCTTATTTACCCCGTGTTTTTCCATTCGTTTGGCTCGAATTTGCTCAAAGGGAGTCATTCTTCTGGACGTCGCCGCGTAGTCGATTAAACCGAGGCGCTGGCACAGTTCCTACTCTTCCCCCTCTCCTTCTAACCGTCCACCGTTTTAAGATAAACTTCCCCCTTTTCCCGAATCGAAAATCAATTAGCGGCAGATTCAGTTTCGATCTAAAGAGGCGAATCACGTTGGCGAGACCCGCTCGCTGGGGCAACGTCCGGCAGAGAATCGCGATGGGAAAGAAGTTTTAATTAAAGCTAGAGTAAGAGTTTAATCGAGCAAAAGGGATTAATTGGCCAAGGGGGTTAAAGCTGGCGAGGGTTCAAAGAGCCGCTGCATCCTCGTCGAATGATTCCTCGCGGCTTCTCGAGTGGCGTGGACAACAGCGGGAGAGCCACCCCATAAATACTCGCGTCGAACGCTACTCTGAAAGCCCTTTTTCAGATCGCAAACAAAACCGGCTGTCTCGATACTCGTGCCAATGGGCGCGACGATGTTATTAAAAGCTACGAGGCTTTGCTTGGTACGGTAACCGTCACCAGTCAGAGTTGTTGAGCTTTCGAGTACTTTGCGAACGAAACTTTTCGTTACCGCGTATCGATTCGCCTAACGCGCCCTGCACGGAGTGGCTAAGCTAACCATCGCTGCTTCGATTGCTTGGCAGAAGTTATTGGAGCACCGGAAGATGTTTTTCTCTTTCCTTTTGTGCTTCCAGCGAGTCGTAATGTTTCTCATCGAATCGAGAAAAGTTTTGCGGAGAAATTTTTGCAACGTTCTACTCGCTTCTCTGAAGAATAGATTCAGATGCAAGCAAGATCTTACAGGATCTTTATAAGATCGCATTATACAGAATAATAATCACCGTGGCTCACCGATTTCGATGACCATTGTATTTTATCCAGAATTATCGCCTGCACCGGGCAGTTAATTAATTCCGTTATAAATCTCGTCGGTTATTAGTCATAAACAGGTATCCCCGTTTACGAGACTAATTACAGGAATAACGGAACCGGCGATTTAATTTCGAGACAAACATCAATCGTTTATACAAGCAGAAAATACAATATCTCTGGAGTTGACGGTCCTTAAAGCAAATATAAATCCGCGGCGTGTTTTCGCGTTCGTTAAAATAACGAATGTACAGTTACAAAGCACAGCGACCACTGTCCATCGATTCAGTTTTCAAACGAAAAAAAAAAAACCCCCGATCCCGGCCACGAGAGACATTTGCCACGGTGCGCGCTTCGGTGCAAAGGCATTAGCCCCTCGAATCGCTTTTACCTGTACCGTGTAACTGTACAGTCACGTCGATCTATGACGTTTAGAAATGTAACGTTGTCGCGGTGCTGGCTGCTGTAATGTGTCGAAACACCAGTGTGCTTTACGACGATTTGATTTACATTGGACTTTCGCCGGGCAGGGAACGGTATTTCAACGGTGACGTGTCGAAAATCTGCACGAGCCGTACGAACCCGAGTGCGCGCCCCTGTTCTTTGTCGAACAAGTTTGTCAATGCTGTTCCGGCACGAAGAAAAGTGTGCATAAACACGAACGCCATTGCGTAGGTACACCTGGCTTAAACGCGGTGTCCATTCTACAAAAGCAAGCTGGGAAAACATTCCGATTCCGAGATGAGAATAAAATCTTGCCACGTTTATGCGTCGCCTCGGGTGGGAGCAGAACAAACTTTGTAGAATAATATTAATATATCAACTGCTGCCACCCTGCGCCGCGGAGGGGAGAATAAATGGTAAAATACGTCTCGGCCGGGAGAAAGAAATCGACGGTCCGAAAGTAATTGCCAATCAATTCCTGGTTGTACTCTCAATATTGAAACGCTCGGCAGTATTTACAACTTATTGAAAGTTCGAGACGGCCAGGAGAGTAAAGGGTTCACGCGGCTCAGGGGTGGAAAGGAAGATTGAAAGCTCCGGGAGTCGACGAAAGCGTTCCAGGTACGGCTTCGTAATGGTTCGATCGACGAGCACCGAAGTCATCTGACAATTTCCGAATATAATTTGGTGGGATTAATGGTTATCATGCTCCAAGAGGTGGAGAAAAGGAGGTAGTGAAATTTCGCCGTGCACAACGGTGTATGTATATTCGAGATACACCAGCGAAAAGTTTCCGAGAATAAGAGGAGCTTCTGCTGCAGAACGTACAACACTTTTAAACTACCCCGCGTTTCGACGGTACTTGCCGCGGTACACTGGCGGAACGAACTGCCGCACACCGCAAATGAAACAAGCGCTTCCAGCGAGCGTTGTTCGGTTTAAGAATATTTTGACCACCGGCGAGGATCCGTCAGAAGAATTTGACCCTTCGAGAAAGACTAGCGAAAGGAGTTTTCAATCCTTCAAAGCGTATGCGAAGCTTCTACGAAATTTCTTTTTACCGGAGAGTTCTCGGTAGGGGCAATATCCCGCGGCGAAACTCGTGTGTCATCGATATTAAAATTTATCGTGCCATTTCGTAAAAATAAGAAAGAAAACAATCATCGTTCATCCGAAGCCGTGCCGCCTCGTTAAGTCGTCCAGCAGCGACGAAGAGCAAAAATCCCCGCAGGGCAGTCGGTTCGCGTGCGTGCAATTTTTTACTCGTGCCCGGTTTCGATTGATGCAAGTCAAATCGATTCGAGGAATGGGTCCCCTTTTTGTTAGAACCGCTCCTCCCTCTCTCTCTCTCTCTACCTTGGATTCCGACAATCCACTGCTACCCGGCCCTACATCCGTCCGATTCGAAACGATCTTTCGATGCGATCGAGCCTGTTCGAATTTTATTTGTACTCCTTTTTTTCTCACCCCTGCCACGATAAATCGCCCCGCGCCGGGAAGGACGCGGTGCATTAATTGAAAAGTCTGGCAAATCGTTCCCAAACGAACACGTTGCTCGAAAGCGTAGCTCACAAATGTATTCCCGTCTTTGGGAACACGAGTACGGACAAATCGTTGAATATCGAATGTCCTCCGATTCTCGAAAGAAGAGAACGACAGTCACGATTCGTGAACCGGACCCATTGCTACTACGAATCCTCTCCGATTGAAAACTGCCCGGCATGTTTTTTTTTTTCTTGCCGGTCACTCTAGATTGGTAATTTGTCGCGCAAAACCCGCGCGTCGAATGCAGCTACACGATGTGTGCATGATCCGGTTTCAATGCAGCGGAGGCTCTTTTCAAGCTGCACCGGCACAACCTGGACGACATCTAACCGGAAACATGATATCGGTGGACATTCACCGCTGCCTAGCCCTTCTTTCAATTGATCGAGCCCTACACGACAATGCGAATCAACAACGTTGAAGAATTTGGAACGGCACAGCGGTGGCGATGGTACAAGCAGTGCTGCCTCGAACAACGGGCCAAAATCTCGACCGAGCCTTTTGTTCGTTATTGGGTTAGGGATCCGCCAGATAGAAACGTTTCAGAAGGATCCTTTAGGATGCTGCTAACGATTATCGATACCGATAATATCGCGGAGTTATCGCTATTAAACGTACAGGTTTATGAACATGCGTTAGAGCGCAATCGTTTGTTACTTCTTGGATTCTTTTATGAATTTTTCAGAGATGCTGCGCACAGTTTAGGAATTTCGTGGGAGGGAATCGGGTGTAGCTTTGCACTTGAAACATTACACATGTTGAAACCACTCGAACGATTTGCCTAGCCGCGGACTATAAGCTACCACGCCACCTTTTACAAATAATCCAAAGACGTTCACTCGTGTCTAAAAATAAATCTTAAGCTGTTGAGATTCCTCACGGGTATGCTTACAAGTGTTGTCTGTTTAAAGTGGTGGATAGAGCATGGTGTTAATCTTAGGAGGACCTTGACACCCCAGCCCCCTTCGCGCTCCTTGCACTTGACCCCCGCTTTCAAACTATCGATGTTTCTATATAAATAACCCGCTTATTAATATTCGAACGGAAATATCGTCGAGGTCGCCGTTAACGATATCCTCGCCGCGCACAATGGATGATTATCGAAGGCGGTTTCGCCATAGAATTTTCCACTCCGCCCGTATTCCATCGTTTCTCTATCCGTCGAACGAGAATCGAAACAACACGCTCGGTCAGAAAATGTTAAATCGCTTTGAATATTCGGCGCGCGTTTCGATACGCCGCGATTCGTAATTCCACGTATCCGCTGGCTCTATCCGCTCGACGAATCGATAGGCTCCCATTATTATTTACCTCGCCGCTTTGCTCGCGCCAGGGATTTTTACCACCGCCCGCGAACTAACCGTTCCGTAACTGGCGAACATCGAAACGAATCTCGCTACAAGGAAATTTCACCGCTTTTGCGCGCGATACCAAAGAGACGGCCGGCGGTTCGTATTTGCTTATTGCATCTCCAGCACGGACGATCCGAGCAAACATTTAAGCGGATCGAAAACAAGGGATGTTTCGCGATGAAAGATCGCTTACGATTCCGAGGCACGTACACATCGGCGGGGGGAGGCGGGATACATCTCGAATACGCCCGGCGAACGAGACGTGTAGCTTTATTGGAAGGAATTGCTTCGGGAAAACGTGCAACAATTTGGCTCGGAAACGGAAACGCCGCCGGATGTAATGGCGCGTTCACCGCGTACGCCAGAAACGCGGCTCGCTCCTAGACGTTTAAATAAAAAGTCCCCGAGCCATACACGATTCTTTGATGGGCAGGCACGTCCGCTATAGGTCATGCTAACTGTGCCATTTAGGGGACATTCCACGTCGTGGTCGCTACCATAATCCGGCCTCCTTGATGCCTTTTATGCACGATATTGTTCGCGTTTATACGACTTACAGGAATATACGCGAAACATACGCGTCACGTATAAACGGCACTATAAATGCGACATCGGTGGAACGGTTTGGCAGGAGAAACGGCCGCGTCCTAAAATTCACGACGACCGGACCGCGGTGTGTGTCTCGTTTGAAAGCCAAACGACTGTCTCGCGGAACGAGGACGATTGAGTTCAACGAAATCTGAAGTGGCCGGCCACTCCTTGGTTAAGTTCTCTCTTTGCCCCGTTCCGCGACGAGAATTTCACCTTTACACGGTACCCTGAAGCTTCTGGATCTAATGGAATACAGTCGAATGAATTTCAAAGAGCCACCGAGGCCTCACGAGACCGTTCCAGGGAAAAAAGTGTCAGATTTCCTGGTGGAGAAATTCAGTTACTTTCACCGGAGCGGTCGGACGATGACGAGACGTTGATCTTTTGGATCGCAGGGAAATTCGCCCCCAAAAAATATCTAAATACTAATTGCATCCTGTTGGGAGAGGTTGCGTGTTCCATGATTCTACTTTGGCAACGGCGGAACGGCGTGTGGAAGTGCCGACAAAAGCGCGACGGCAACGGAAACAGTTGCGATCATCGATTCTCCGCTGTACACGGCGCGGAGGTCCGTGTCCTCTCCCCTGCACGACAACCAGCCGGCTAATTTCGAGACAATGGACCATCGGCAGCTTTTATTTCGCCGTAAGCTAAAAAGACGGCGAAAAAAAAAAGGAGGCTGCGCGCCACCAGAGTGGGCTAGAGGGAGAGGTATGGGAACCGAGGGAGAACGAGAGGCGCGGCGAACGCGTTCGCTCCCTAATCAGCACGGCTACGTCGTAATTCCGAGGGCGCGGATAACGCAGCACCGACTAATCTAATATCGAAGCGAAATTACGCATAAGGGATGCAAATCCACCCTTTCGCGCACGGTCTCGCTTCTCGTCTGCCGGCGCGCGCGTCCTAATAAACTCCTTTCATTAGAGCCACCCCCTTTCATCCCCTTGGCGATGGCGCGGTAGGAGACGCGCGGCGAACGAACAAACTGTGCAATCGTAACACAGGACAGGGCCTGGCAGCAGCTGTGAAACGAAGCGAGCGAGCATGCCTCGCGGTTTTCTTCGTCCTCTCGCTTTGAACAGCTTGTCCTCTTTCTCGGGGCCGTTTCAGCGCGGCAACGAGGGCGCTAATGCGAGGCTGCACGGCCAACTGCATAGTGGAAAGCACGTAGAAGAGGGCGGCTGCGACGATGAGGAAAGACATTGTCGATAAGTGAAAATTAGAGCGGAGAGTAGAATTCCATCGGGTTGCGAGGAAAGGTTAAACAAAAGTCCACTAACGGAATGATTAAAGGCAATATGGAAATTGAACAGGCCATCCCTAACTGTGAATCATTCGAATTCCTTACTAATAATTTAATATCAACCCGCTATGGACGTCGGACTAAATTGAGATTTGCTCTACGCTCTTTAGAATCGTTTGTAACCGTACATCAATCGATGTAAATGCACCCCGTCGTAAAAGCAGGCCACACCGATGCGTACGGATCAAGTTCGTATTCTCGAGTGGGCATTGTGTGGATGCACGGTTGCACAAGGATGTATTGTTGCACGGCTGGCACTTTCAAACTCGGAGCAACGCTCGACCACAATTCTATATGCAACTGTGCTCGCGAGAGAGAGAGAGTTGTAAGGTAGATTTGCGAGTAAAAGGCCGGAGCGGCGAGTGTCGAATGCAAGCCTCCAGAGCATATCGCGTTGCAAACAAATATCAAATAAATGGGGCGGCCGGGCGAGATCACGACGTTTTAATTACTGGCATTTAGCCATGCCACGTTCCAGCGTTCTCCAATTTTGCAACGTTCTTTAGCGAAATTTTCCTAGCCGGCTGCAATGCTTCGGTGGTAACGCAGGTAACCATGACGCGGCTTGTCAACCCGTTCGATTAGCCGAGAGCCGCAATTCGCCGGTGGAAGGTGATTATCAAAACAGGCATTCCCATTTCGTCCGCGGAATAAGAGCGCAAAAGACCGTGGCCCATTCAGATTATACTGGAGCGACAGTAGTTTTCGTGGCGGCGGAACGGATTTACTAATCTGAGGAACCTAAATTGAATCGACCGGCGTGGAAAACGTGAAAAGAGTTCCATTAACTCCCTCGGACAAGTGCAGGCTGGCCCGGGGGATACTTGTCACGCGACCCTTGAAATCGGGTCAAAAGAATGGGCAGGGAATTCACACCCTGCTGAACTAAACACGCGCGATGGTACTTAGGTCGATGCTGAATTAACTCGTCGCGATACCGTGAACCGCGAAATTCTGCCAATTTCGATGCGCGTTGAAATCGTTGGTAGAATCTTGAACGAGAAACTTTTCGCTTTCGAAGAGAAGGAAATTTCCAGGTACCTGATTAACGTGGAGGAAAGCCATGCATAAATTAGCAGTTCACGTAAAGTGATGCAAAAACGAAAGATTCGGCAAAGATATCTGTCGGTCCTCGAGCGACGATCTGATAATCTTCGCGGATTTATCGATAACAGAGAAAGGGCTGACAGAGAAAAGGGGGGGAAATGGGAGAAGGTTCAAACGACGCGGGGTTCAATTTTTAACGGATTTGAGTTTAGATCGGCACCGCGGCGCGTGAACGGTAGTTCGCGGACTGAAATATTTAAAGGTAAGCTGAACATCTCGCGTCAGCTTATAACATGTGCACACTAAGCGGTGCGCTACCTGCGCTCTACCGGCGATATGGATATCATTAACCGGGCGGATTACGAGTGCCACGAACTTTAACGACCGGTATATCTCGTTACCGGATAGGAATTAATTATTTCAGGGTAATGAAGTGTCAAGGGAGGGGACACGTTGTTCCAAGTTATTCGACGGAAGATATTTCCTCCTTGGCGAACGGTTCGGGGAACAGGCGGGGATCGGTACGGGTACGGCTGGGCCGGAGTTATTTCTAATTATGGAAGCCGCGCGATCCTCGAGGCAGATCACTCGCAGATAGGAGCCAACGGACGAGGATCGGAGGATCGGCGGTTGTATCGCGTGCGACATCGGTCTTTTTCATTATAAATAAATCGCCGCGCACGATTCGTAAATTCGTGGAGGACATTGAAATACAGTGCAGTCTCAATTACACGGGCAAGCAAAGTCGAGACTTCTTCAGCTGCCTCTTGAATTACGTTCCTGTTCACCGCGAGGCTTCCGTGTCCCTTTCTCGAAACGGGCCCCGCCAGTTCCTGCGCGGAGAACGGTCCGCAGAGCCGGCCGGTGGTTCGTTCCGTGAAATATAGGAAGCCACTTATCCCACCAACACTTGGCGACGGTTCATTATCCGGTGGCATAATGATATGGCACTTACCTACGTGCGTGCACTCGCGGCAGCTTGTGCGCCGCGTTTCAAGGCGTTTTTCTATGCCGGCGAGAACTGGCTGGATGTGAAGTAAGAGCTTCTACGCGACAGGGGGGAACGGGACGGACGCGAGGGGCGAGCCCCGAAGGTTCTACCCCTTTTGTCCTTTAACATCTTTGCGCAGCGGCGACGACATGTCAAACAGCCCTGGCCCTTCCTTGTTGCCCGGCCTGGAAATTTAAACAAAGAACCGACGACAGAGCCGCGAGAGCAAGTATAATGTCTCCTCTGACCCTTTGCTTCTCGCTCATTCGTACTCCGTCTTCCCGATTTGATCCCCCCCCCCCCTTTGGACAAGGTAGTTCCACGTCCCCCGATCCAACGTCCTGCTCTTGCGATCATTTCTACCCTTTCATCCTGCCAGCCCTCGTCCTCTCCGTTTCTCTCATCCCTTCGTGTTTCTTCTTGGCCGTCCTTCACTTCGCTCCTCCGCGATCGCCATTCGTTTTCTCCTTCCTCCGCGGTCCATCTTATTCGGACTCGTACCCCCGCTTCCAGCGGGGCTCTTTGCATTGTCGAAACGAGAGCCTCCGCGAGATCTTAATTCCTCTTTGCCGGCTCCATTCCCGTAGTTCTCGAGCGTGAAATCGGCGCCGCCCGCGTACACCCCGTGCCACCTCCTTAACCCCTCGACGGCCGACCCGCGACAATTCGTAAAGAATAAGACCGTGTCCCATTATCGGATCAAGATATTATCATAATTGCTTTCGGAGCCCTCGTCGGCCACTGCCGGGGTCGCAACTACTAAATTAAGTCCCGCGAAGCTGACGTATTATTTTCATCGGATAATCATTTTTGTACTCTGTTTTGACGATCGCCGAAAGTCTACTTCGTTAATTCGGTCCGAATTCGAAATACTACCTTCTCCACCTTCGCTTTTCCGGTTCCCATCGATTGCGGCTGGAAAACCTTCAGAGAAGTTCTGACGAGAAAAAATATTTTCTTTCGGTCCGCCTGCTACGGATGTATCAAATTTTTTTGTCCACCGACCGTCTCGCGCCATCCAATATACCGCAATGTGTCTGAAAAAATGAAGCTCCTGAAAAAACGAATCGGACGGAAAGCGACGGATAATACCTGGAACCTATACGGGATAATCCCCGAAGCATCGATATTATTCGTATACGCGCGTGCAAGGAAATTCGCCAACGCAATTCCCGTTCGTCGTTATCAAGTTATTAAGAATGAACCGCGGTACGATTGATATTTTAGAGGAACGGAGAGGATGGAAAAGGCTATGCAATGAATTAGAAAATCTAAATAAAAAAGCGTGAATCGATTTTATGCAATCGTTGCTTTCGTATCGTCTGAAATAAACGATTGCCGAGAATTCCGGCGGGATCTAATTATTGATTTCTCGAGGAATCGCGATGCCTCGTCCGTCTCCGAAGGCGGAGATCTTTGTTTAATGAATTACCCCTCTCGGCGCGGCATTAGATTAAATCTGTAGGAAGTCTGTGGGCGTGTGGGTAACTCGGGTAAATTGATACAAACGACACACCGCCTACCCTCCGTCCTTTTTCTTTCCTTTCCACCTTGCTCTTTCCCGTGCTTTTTCGCCCTGTGTTCCCCAATCCAAGCAACGTTCGCCTTTCCTCTTCGATCGAGACCTTCCGCGTCGCGATCGGAAGAACGCCGGCGATCAAAACGCCGAGAGACGCGGGAATTAATCTCGGAAGCACTTCTATTCCGTCAAACGTCAACAACGCCCTGATAACTGCACGATCCACAAATTGAAATTGAAGATCCCGCCGCGGTACACATTGGCTCGCCTTTCCCCTCCTGTAGGCGAGGTTTCGTGAAATAATGGCTCGCGTGGTTCGTTTCGCAAGCAGCTCGATATCTACGATACACACGACGCACCCTTCCATTCCAGATACGATGTAAAGGGAGGGGAAAAAAAACAAGCGGCCACGCGTATCCGTTCTGATGGTGAAAAAGTTTTTCGATTAAGAAGTAGATAGGATATTTCGTGGCGGATACCGGAGAGCGTAACGAGAGAATATTCAACGAGGCCCCGAGAGTTCTACCTTTTCGTCGTTACTTTTATTGCGACCACTCGACGCGAATAATGTACATTTCCAGGCCGAGTGCGGAAGTCTCGCGCGGCGCAAGTTCTATCAACAGGAACGTTCAATTTTTTTTTTTCTCCACCAGAACCACCCTCGCGAACCAAGTCCCGCGGGATCTAACGCAAACCCGCGATGATTTACGCACGCCCGGCTGAATTCGGTTTGTTTGTCGGCGTACAGTTTATTGGCCGTGGTAGCGCGAACCGCAAACATTTTTCTCGCGGTTTTTCACGGCGGTTCGGCTATCGTAACGACGGCGTTGCATCGACGCCGCCTGTCGACCGAGACTTATTTATTCGCTTCGCGGCTCGTTGAGCCACCCATTTTCCATCCGAGGGGATGGCAGCCACTAAATTAATTTTAGACACCGCGGGACGAAGGGGATGGGAGCAACAAATTCCTTCCGCGACGCAGTCAATGAGATGCGGCAAGTTGGCGGGTAGAAAGGGCGGGGGTGTAGGGATGGTCGGAGGGCTGCGGCAAGCTCTGTACGGTACCTAGGAGAGATTATCCTAAGAAAACTTTGCCGTGAGTTCCCGCCCGTATCCGGGGCGTTACTGCAGTTAAACAATCTACAAAATTGAAATAATATGCAGATGTAATTTCGAGTAACTTTATATCGTGCCACTGCCGCCTCGTGGCGGAGGGAGAACCCTTCAAGTGTCCCTGGGCGGCGGAACTTCCGTGACGAGCCTCGATACTTTCAGTCCGCAGCGAGAGTAAAACGCTACTCGCCCCGTGAGCGTCTCTGCTGCGAACTAAACGAGCGAACATTTTCTTCCTCTCTTTTGCTTTTCGTGCGTTCAACGAACGTCTGGTTCGTCGCCCCTAGCTTTCCTCTCATTCTCATCGGGAAACAACCTATGCCTCCTTACGTCCTGCGGAGAATTACATTTTCTCGCGCCTTGTTTTTTTTTTTAAAAACAACCGTACACCACCGTGGAGAATAATATTTACGCTTATTAAAAGTTCCATCGTCGCCCCGGTGCTTTAATTTCTAACTGCTCGGCGGATGGCAGTTGTTGCGCAACTGCCGCGATCGATATGACAGTGATTAAGCGAGTGCTTGAATTAATGTGTACGGACGGCGAAATTACCTCGTTCTCAAAGTTCCTACTGTTAGCGTTTCCGTTAATTTAGAAGTTCGAAACGCTTAATTCGATATTCCCACTAACAATTTTATGATAATGAAAGTGCTGCTACGAAGTTCGAAAGAAGTATCGTAAACAATTCATCTCGCCTCTCGCTAACAGAGGATCCGTAAGAAGAGCTTGCGCTGTAAAAAAGCTGTTTGCGGACAGGCCGATCGTTCGCATCGAGCGGGGGACAGAATTTCTCTCGTCCGGCTGTCGCGTGTTCGTGGTAGCAAGTTGGCGGAGGCGAGCGTTAGCCGCAAAAGGGGGACGGGATCATCCGCGTGGTACACGTAGCTCGGGGTCGAAATTGTATAACTCATTACCCGGGATTTCTTGCGCGGAGGAATTCCATTCTCGCGACAATTATCCTTGGCCAAGAAAATCGTGCTCATCCGGCGCGGCGTGCCCCGTCAGCTAAACGAACACGAATGAGACGGACGCGGTATTACGAATTCTTGCCCGACGTCTATCGTCCATAAGACTCGCCGTAATAACGGAGACGCGACGCTGGTGTACGAGCGCGTGTACACGCGTCTATGTGTCCAGCGTCGAAAATGTTCGGTATGTGGCCTCGTATATCGTGCACGGTCCGTCGTCGCGGCTTCCGAAATGCCGAGGATACTTGTGTCGCGCGGATGCTCGGGGCGAAGAAGTAGTAATATCGATCTGGAGTCATCCATCACGGTTTACTCTATTAAAGCGGCCGTAGCCCATTTTCCCTCTGACCCCATTTCCCCAATCACTTTACTCGTCTTATCCGATTCCGCTCTTTCTTTGGCATTTTGTTCTGTCCTCCTCGCGAACCCCGAGCGCGTCTATCCGATCCTGTGGCCTTCTACCCTTTTCACCAACGGGCTTCTTACGTTTCTCCTTCTCTTCTTCTTTTTCACCGTTCAGAAGATCGAGGTTTTCCCCGAAAGCATCGGGTCGTTTCCGACTGGATACTCCCCGAGAATCTTTAACCTTTTTCGAGCCCTCGACGGTCGTTCGAGAGCTATCCAAGAGATTCCCAGGTCGCCGGGGTGCGGGCGAGCGTTAAGGACAGCTTTGACGAATGTTAGACGAACGCCTTGGGCGGGCTCTTACACCGCGACTAATTACGATCCTCCTCGGAACGATAGAAGAGGCGCTGAGATTTCTCCTCAAGTTGTTTAGGTAAGGGGCCTAATTTCTTTGCGGTAGCGGTAATACAGTGGGTTTTCTCGTAATTAGTTGTCCGATCGGTGCATAGCAATTTTGACAACGGTGTCCGTTATACTCGCTCGTTGTTCGCGTCATTCGAATGGTAATTTGCCTGGATTGTTTTGCATTCTGGATACAGCTGTCCCACATTAAATCAGCCCCGTATTCTAATCTCGGTCCAACGATCGTAGTCGCTGTTGAATGCGATTAAATTATTGTTAGCTTAGGTAACTGGAGTTTACTGTGCGCTTCTGCTGTGCTGCCAGTGTGTGGCCAGAGACACAGACCAGGCACATTCAGGTGCATTGACCGTAAACCAAATTAGTCGCTATCGGCATAATTTATAGATTAAGAATTAACTTGTTTCTGTACATTCGTTAATATATATGTATATCATTTACGATATAGAAAAGCGTTTTATGTTATTGCTAGCCGATTAGTGTAATGAAAGTTATGTTAAATAGATAGATTAGAAACTAAGATACGGTTTATAATGGCCACCACGAGGAACCACGTGAACGCGTGACGTTGCGAATATTCAAGTTCGTTCCTGAATGAAAAGATAGACGAGGCTAAAAACGACTACGTGTACGGGGGACACCCCCTGAGAAATTAATCGACTTCGATATGAAGTCGAGGAAAATGGATCGGGGGTGCGACACTTTTATTCAAACGTTTCGGCTTGGTCATTACAGGGGCTCGCGTTGATATATTGGTATTAATGATGCTGATGAGCTGGTGCGTTCTTCGTTCCCGAGAAAATTGCACAGGGAACGCCGCACGCGGTATAGGGTAATCGGCTTTCAGGCTTGCATTTTATCTTCGCCTCTCTGATTGCAGAAGCCGGCGAGAGACGCGCGCGAGCCGTGACTCAGATAAATCCGTCCGATATGAATCCCCCTACCAGCTTCAAATTTACGGCATCTCGGCAATTTGTGAAAAAATATTCGCCATCTATCCACATCAACTTTCCCTACCCTAGCACCCCTTCGTCTCTTCGGTATTGCACGGAACCGGGTCGAACTACGAAAACGGAAGAACAAATAATTCAGATAATTGGTCAGTGATAAAATTGCTCTCTATCCAAGTAGAATAATCACGTATGTAACTTTCAAGCGTTCACTTATTTCCTCACGTCTGTGGCAAGGGGAGCGACATATTGCCGCCGGTGTGTGGTCGATATTATTGTAACAACCCCCGGAACGATATTATTGTCTCAAATCTCTGACTACCATGACCAGCGCCCCACGGAAAATTTCATAACAGGGGTGTGGGCTGTTTATTGTAGCGCGGGTCTTCGCTACGCACCAGGATGGATCGAAAAACAAAAACCGATTACGAACGGGAGGTTGGTGACTTTGCAGAAAATATTATTCTTCGTTGAAAGGTGGGCCTCCACTGTGCTGGCTAACATAGAAAGCACCCCCAAGTCCCGTTCGTAATACGTACTTGGGTTTGCTCATAAATGCGAACGAAGAGGGGTGAGTCGGGGGTGGGTCCGTTCCTTCAGTAAAGCAGTAAATCGATTTCCTATTATCGCGCCATTCTTCCTTATGGCAGAACCGAGTAGCTGAATTATCCATAGCATTAGCGAATCATTTTTTTACGAGCAGCCGTAATGGGTGGCTGCTGCATTCTTCGCCTCTCCCTTGAATGAGTCTACACTGTTTACGACCGATATGCATTCGACAAAAAAAAAAAAAAAAAAACAGGATTCCTCCGTAATTTTGAGTGAAATAATTGGGTAAAGTAACTTCTCGATCGACGGACTTCATATCACACGACAGGATTTGAAGCAAAAATAATACAGTTTAAAATTATGTCAGCGTTTCAGCGATTGGTGTTCATTATATGTCTCTCTTTAGCAAGGTGTCGACGTGAACGACGCGTAGCGAGCGAAGTTTCATCGGAAATCATTCTCCGGCAACGATTTGACTGACGCGCCACATTATGCCGCGTTTGACGTTAAATTAACTACTTTGGCCGGTTAGCTAAAATGAAATGAAAAAAATAGCGTAAAACGGCTATACTGTGCCGAACGTTAACCAATTATGACTGCCATTGAATTACGTTAACTAGGCTACAACTGACAGGTGTAATTAAAAGAAAAGCTGCCTCACGAATATTCTAATTAATACTTCCATTAGTCGTATCAGAATCGAAGTGTGCATTTTATGATAGAAAACAATGCGCTAGTTACCTCTCCTGCGTGTCTTTGTTATTCGTACCGCCGTGGATTAAATATAGGTATGTACATCGTGAATTTCTTTCAAGGCTTTGTAAGCGTACTGCGAAAACAGAGGAAAGCTCGAGAACTAACGGGGCGCGAGGCAAAAGAGGAAAAAAGAGGAACGGCGAAGAATTATTCAAGCGACGTGGTCGTTGTATAAACGTCCGCTATTTTTCCGAAGCAACTCGCGTATTACCAATTTCCCATTCGGAAACGTCCCCTTTGTTCAGTTTCGTTTAATCGTTGATACAGTTACCGGCTTTCGACTCGTTGCTTGCCGTTCAATGGCGATCCGGGTGCGACACATCGCGCTTAGCCAATTACAGTAATTAATGTAAAAGAATCGCAAGAATTTCACAGGCGTTTGCAGAAAGCCGTCGTCGACGCCCGTTGCGCAGCGAGAAGTCACAATGTTGAGTCTTCTCTAAATATTTAACTTCGGCAGTGCGCTCAAACAATTCCTCCACTCTGTTCCTTTCTGGTCGTCCAAAGAAATCCTAGCGGCTCGCCGGTTCTTGT
This sequence comes from Holcopasites calliopsidis, assembly GCA_023838395.1. Classification (NCBI taxonomy): domain Eukaryota; kingdom Metazoa; phylum Arthropoda; class Insecta; order Hymenoptera; family Apidae; genus Holcopasites; species Holcopasites calliopsidis. The sequence continues at coordinate 3,083,083 of JALHAQ010000011.1, forward strand.
GTCTTTGTCAGGAAATTTTCCTTCGTCCTTCGAAGCCGGGGAAAAAGAAAAACCGAGACGCTGTCAAAGCTTGCAGCGCGTCTCGCTGTTTCCGCTTCTCTCTCGAAAAGTTCACCCGGGTGGCGCCTAGACGGGTCGACATCGCTGTCAAGATCTGTCTTTACACTTTGCCGGTCGAGCGGATCGCAATGCTTGGGCCACGTTGTTCCGCCGAAAAAACGATCGCGTTCAATGATTGGTAGGGCGACATCGACCATCGTATGTATTATATCTACGTCATGCCCCTTTTTCCGAGCGAAGGGCAGGGATAGCAGGGAAAAGCTGCGATAAGCTTAATGTAGTGACTAAAGGTCCAGAGGGTTGGCCGTAAAACGGTCGCGTAATTTCACGCCACGACGTGGAGATCGGCATTGTCTAGTGTTAAGAAGCTTCTGGCGCACAGGGCAATCGCTGGGGGAATTTTTCACTCGATCGAAAGGAAAGAATCATCCTGCCCCCCTTTGTAACGATCCGTGTTGCCCTTGTTCTCCATCCGTTCGTAGCCGTTCAGACGCTCCGAACACGGGGTTACATTACCGTGTCCGCGAGGGATAAGGATCTTGGAAATGAATTTTTTTTTCCAACATCGTTCTCGCCTCGGTCAACGGGTGACGCGTCCCGATGCGACGTGTTTCCAGCTCGGTGCGTCGAACAGAGTGTCGGCCCCGATATCCTGTATTATTCGTCGTTCCTGCCGATTTATTGATACACGGACGACGGTGATCCTATTTCAAACAGCATCCTGCTCGAATGTTAATTACTACTGACACTTTCGACGACGCTTGTGTCGCTCTCGCCGTTCCGGATACTTTTACGTATTGTATTTTCACGCTTTGGAGATTCTCCGAACACGGACAGGGGGGTCGATGTGAATCGTGTCTTCGATCGATCACCTCGGGGTCCTCTCTGTGTTCCCGTTGTATTCGCCGAACCGCGGAGACAAGTTTCCTATTTTTTAAATTATAACAGAACAAATACTATCTCTCTCTCTCTCCCGAGTCGCTCGGCGCACGATAATTAAATGCAGCCGTCTTTTTGTTATTTCGTTAACATATTTCAGCCGGCGCGTTCATAATTTTCATGGCACGGCACGCCGGTCCGGTTGTGCCCGTGCTGGTGGATCGCGAGCAGGGCCGAGCCCGCTCGTTGCGGAGCTTCAATTCATTCAAAATTATCTGCTTCCTTCCTGACCCTTTCTCTACTGTCGCGAGACAGAGCAACTTGTGTGCGCCACATTTTCAGAGAATTATGCGCGTTCGTGTCCGCGCGGGTTAATGCGGACCGGCCACCACCATCAAGGCGGCAAAGCGAAATACGAAAGCATATTTTTCGCTCCGCCACTTTCAACGGGAAATTATAGCGCTTGGTAATTAGAGTTTGTTCAAATTCCTCTCACCCGTGTATACTCCGTGTCATCCGGGCCTCTGTCACTGGTGCTCGCCCGAAAACCGGCCGTTTTCGCTTCAAAACGCAGGCCAGTAATAACAGCAAACGTTGAAGATTTACGCCTCGTGCTGCTGCACCCCGTACTCTCTATTCGCGATACAAAGGGTAAAACGTGCACCTCTCGCGTTTCACGACTTTCCAGTTGCCTCACGTTCGACAGAAAGCATAGAGATAGAATATGCGTATGAAACGCCTATTTTTGTAGGTAGGAAACACTTCGTTTCTAAGGTGATTTTATTTAACGACATCGAAAAGCCAAAACTAGAACATTTCCGCGCGCGACATCACTGTGCAAGTGATCCGGGGACAGAGCTCAAATCATTCTTAACGAGATAATGCAAAAACGCTCAGCGGGTCGATGCAATTACCCAGCGGTCGCCGAACCGTTCGCCCAGGCCTGACCGCAACAGGTGAGCGCAGATATTGATATTACAATCCACAAAGTCCGTTAGAGAGGAAGATTTATGTTGCGGTGCACGTTCCATTTCGCGGAGTCGGAGCTGGACCCGGTTCGTAGTCCGCGAGCGTGGATTCGAGAGCGGATCGGATCGATAATCTGAATCCCGGTCGCAGTTGCCGTTGCTCGAAACTGGCCCCGTGTGACGGCGTGTCTTTTGGAACTGTCTCCGGCAACGATCCCGCAAGTTAACTAGACACAACCACTTGTTGGCCCCTGGCCTCGGCTACGCTCGCGACCGATTCGAAATTTCGCGGCCAACGATCCTGCGGGATCGCGATTCCAACGACTTTGCGAGATTTTCCAAGAGTTTCGCGATTCAGAGCGAAGATGTGTACCTCCAATTGGAAAAGTTGAGCGCGAAACACGAGCCGTGCAATTTTTGATATTCAAACGTCATGGTAGTGAATAAATTCAATGTCGCGTCTTATTCGGGACAGGAGAAACGGAAGCGCAGGGGTATAAGAAACGAAGCGTTTCCAGAATTGCTTTCTCACGCAATCGCTACTATTCGCTATTTAAATTGACCGTGTTCGCGTCGCGTACACGAGGCTTTTCAATCTTAAACGATAGGCCGATTTCAGCGTGCAGCGATTGCATTATTCGAACGAGTTGTTTTTCCGGGGCGCGGTTGAGAGTACGGTAACTGGAGCACACACACACGCGCGCACATTTTCATTGCTGGAAACAGTGCAGACAGAGCAGCCGCGGTTTCTTTCCGCGTGTGCATTCTGAATGGCCGACAGCCGCGCCGCGACTTGTTTAAATTTCAAATTCTCGTTTCATTTATAATGTTGTTTTCTTCCCGCTGCGATACCTCCTTACCGAAACGGCGCGAAGCTTTTTCCCTTTTCCCTTCCTTCCCGAGCTGCCACTGTTTCCTGGCTGGGGTATTGTATGCGCATCGTTGTTTATTCATTTCCATATTTCCGAGCTGTGCCCCGCGGAAAGGGAGAAAGGCTTTTTAAGCGTGATACACATTTCATTTTATTCGCCACCTCGTGCAAATTCCTTGCGTGTACGCGAAGCAGCACGACTGCTCCATCGTTTCAAAACGACGACAACGCGTGACGCCGACGGAAAAATATATCACTGGCGCGATGCTTTTTCATTACCCCCGTACCTAAGTGCAGCATTATTTGAAACAACGCTGCGATTATATGTATTTCGGTTCACTCCTAATTTCTACAGGAGGGAAGAATCGACGTTTTCAAGGATGGAAAGAACAGGATTTCATCGTGGCCGGAATTACAGCCGGTCGAAGGAGCACTTGAAATTTTAATAACCCATCGCGGAGACTGTCTCGAAGAATGTCGGGAGATATTTATTTTCCACATACCGATCGCCAGACCTGTTGCTGGCGGGCTCGGGGAAGTAATCGGGATCCCGACGCTCCGGAAGTCAATGATCCACGGTTGAGTTCAAGAAATTGTTCCTGAATCGCTTGTGATATCAGCGGTACCATGTTGTTCGTTATTTATCGTTCGACAGATGGATCTTCCACTGTTTCGACATGTCGAACCGTATAACGAGACTTTAATTTTAATCTTTCATACGATGCGCGTCGATATGTTTTATATTTAAATCTGCGAAAGCATTACATGGAGCGTTTCCATTGCAGCTTCAAAATTGTCCTCTCAATATTTCGCCGACAAATTGTTCCAATAATAACAAAAAAATCACCCTGTCACGTAGGAAACATATTTTATCAGAAGCCCGGACGAATTCGTATAAACGAACTTGTTGCAAAACCACCGGCGTACGCGCGCCCGTCTGGAAATCAATCTTCCTGTCGACGGAATTCTCGTTCGGTTGTTTTCAAAAGTATTTCCAGCCGGTTCGAGTATATTCGACACAGTGGCTCTGGTACCTAGGCCCGCGTGTTGCCACGTTACAAACGTTAATTCGTGATCCGCGCGCGCGGGAGGGTCTGCTCCGGGGATCCTTTTGACTCGATTTACCGCGAGCTTTTATTAAAATTATCGATTGCCGATACACTTTGAAAAGGAACAAGAAACGAATAAAAAAAGGGCACGCACGGGGGAGAAACAGATGTATGTATACACGTGTGTACGTATCGCCGATTGCAACACCCACGATCGCGATCATATTTTTCCCGCTGTATGTGCATCACACGTTCGCTCCTCCCTTCTTCGTTGCTCTTTTTTCGCCACCCTGCGCCGAAGACCGCGGTAACAAAGGTACGGGCCAATAATACAAATTCCGGAAAAGCAGCGCCAGTACCCTTTCCAGCATGCACATTTCCGCGCCGTCTCCTTCCACCGTGCTTCGAATGAAAAGGATAGCGCATTGGAGAGTCTTCCGCGGGACATCCCAATGGTACTAAAACATTCGCTGACACGTGTCAGCAGTGATTGGAAAGTCTCGTCTTTAAAAAAAAATCTACGAATTAAAAATACCGACCGCTTCTTAACGATTGTAATAAAGGTAAGATATATCGGGCGGCAGCTTAATCTAGGAGAGAGCTTCGAATGTAAACGCCAAACCGCCATGGAGGGAGCGAAAAAGCCGCGGCTGCATGGACCCGCAGAAAACGATTCGCGAAGCAACGACCCGCTACTAATTGCGATTAAATGTCCCGATCAGAGGCACGACATCGCGGAAAACGCCCGAGGCAATATATCAAGAATTTTGGCTTTGCTCTCGCGATAATAAACACGGCGAGGCTCGTCCAATATTGGCAATTCTCGTAGCGCAGGTAGCACGGTTCTCCCATGTACAGATAGACACGCACGATATACACACGTTTCTCGGTTAGGTCGTGGGTACCAATATGTTCTGGTTCCTGGTGCAGAAAGAGAGAGGGAGAGAGCGAGAATTTACCTCGCTGTACGTGCATGCACACGGTTGCATCGGACGATATTACGGAGGGTCGAAAAACTCGAAAGAGGACCCTTCTATCGTTCGAAGCTCGTGTTTGATCAGTTAGTCACCGCCGCGAGTCCGTGGGATATTGTTACCGATGGGTTAATATCCTCTGGGTTAATATTCTCGGATTACTTCGGATACGTGGCTCTTTTCGCGAAATACCAACCGCGGAAGTGGTTGCTTTCCGTTTCGCGCTAGGGACAAGTGACGAGAACGTTTCGTCGACGTTCCTATAATTGATGCGCTCGCGATGCTTGTCGGCCGGAGGATTACACTCCTTTTTGAAAGGGGTAGTTTCAGTTTTTAACAGTCTCCGCTGAATGGACACGTTTTCAGCACGAAGGAAGAATAATAAATTTAACGCTGGTACATCAGGGACCGAGGAGCGCACAGGCTCGAAGCATGATGCTTTATGAGTTTAGAAGAGCTTAATCTCCCGGGCAAGCCAATATTTTTCCTCCGCTTTCTCTCTTTCCCGCTGGTTATTACCACTTCTTGCCTCCTCCTCGAGCGTGCTCCATTTTTCTCATTTCGCCGTGCATTCAGAGTCGAAGCATCCTCCTCGAAATATCCCGCGCACGGATAAGGATTTTCCGTCGCAGGCAACGGTGTATCGCGAACGCATCGCGGCGTAGATAATCGATCGGACGTTAAGCGGTGACATTCACGATTCTAGGGGCGGGAAGGGGCAACGTGCATGGATTTTCGCGACTGCATCAGCCGGTACACGATCTCGCTCCTTGCTCCTCTACGACCCTACTTCCGTGGGGTTCTGCTAATTGAACACGTAATTGATGAGGCTGCAGTCTGTACTTACACAACGCTCCAATTGTGCTCAGCCAAGCGCCGCCACTGTGTGCCAATATTAGCGATGCACTCGACGTCCCTATAAGGGACCCCTCCACGCACAAATAATGCCCCAAGTACCATAAATACTCGACGGTATCCGCAATATGCTTGGCCGTCGCTGCCGAGAACTCTGCTCGCTGCTTTCAAAGGCGACGAGGAGAGTCCTCCAAGGATCCGAGACGCGAATGCATACCGAAGGATATGCCCCGCGCTCCCCACCGCTTGCATACGGCGTGCTAATGATTTTTCGAGAGGCCAAAGGTGTTTCGCGATCTCACGTCCACTCGAATCCAGCTTCTGCGTGCACGCCATTGAATTTTTGATCCCGATGGGGTGGTTACTTCAAGGTCGAGCAGCGATTCTTTAACGCGTAGACCAAGAAGAATAATTTATCGTGGTAGTGACACGTGTATGTAGGATTTTTTTTCTTTGAATATTCTAATACGAACACGAGGATCAGTGTTTCAATGGGATTCGAGTGGCTTCCGAGCTTGGTTCAATGGCCACTTCATACCAATCTCCTTGGACAGTTTGAACTCGTGTGAAGTGTTTAACTAATTTCCATAAGATTCATTGATTGCGTTAATATTCCAAGCACTGTACGTTCTACGTGAATCGTTTACAATTCTTAGCCTCCGCGTTATTTATTTTATTAAATGCCACGGCAGTCATGGGAATTGCCCTTCATTAACCCACTAATTGAATTGGGAAATTGGCTTTGTAAAATTTCTCGACTGTCGTAACGAATCGACACCATCCGCGAAAGACTTTTTCACAGACAAACAATACTCCCGACTGTTCTCTCAATATGTTTCCCCGCCGTCCTGCAGACTTTACGCAGCCAGGGAAAGTAGCGAGAAAAGGGTCGACGAAGAGTTTCGAGACACGAATACCAAAAGCCACGGACGACAAATTGTTCTTACGTAACTGGCGGCGTTAGAAATTCGTGGACGAACCGTCTCTCGTTGGGGCGTGATCGCGCATACCTCACCGAGAAAATTATGCAGCCGGAAGTCCGTGGAAACTACCGGGGGCGTTTGCTTTTACTCCTTATCTTCGTTAATACATCTTCCTTGATCGTGTAAATCGTTGCCACTCGCTATACTCCAGCTACTACACCTCCGCGTGATCGTACTTCCAACAAGGCTCATATTTCCATTTTTCGAGTCATCCTACATTCGGCGCCGTTACATCCGTTTCCGTTTTTCCCCGGTCCGTGACCGGCAAATATCAACGGACTCAAATTATCCCTGGCGCCAAACAATTTTTATTCGGATTTTACACGATTTCTCCGAACGGAAACCAGATTCGCGAAACAAATAAACCAAAAGCAACACGAAGAATGGTAGCGCGAACAAGAGGTGCTTGACCGACACGCGTTCGTGGAAAAAGCTGCGGCCCGAAGCGTGCAAAAAATCTGTCGGGGGCGGTGAATCCTTGAACATACTTAACCCGTGTTCCAACACCGGCTGCGCCACCCCCCGCTCTTTATACTAGCCTGTTGAAAGTTGCAGTCACGTATACATGTGCATGGGAATAAAAAAAAAATCTGGTTTTATGAGCTTTCATGTATTCAAGTATAGGAGGCGAACATAGGCCGCGAGAAGGACTGGAGGGGAATAAAAAGAGAGCGAAGGGTGCGGCCGGGGATGAGTTTGCTCGCAGGGAACTTTTATAATACGACCAGAACGAGACTATAGATTTGAATTAATTCGGCGGCAAAGTTTTCCCCGGAAAATAAAAATAAGTCACTGTATCAATTTAATACCGCTTTATCGTCCACTCCTTCCGCCGCTTCTTTTTCTCTTTCCCTTTATCGAGCAGGCAGCTTGCATGCCAGAGGAGACCAAGGGAGACGCGGCCGGTCTTTTCTGCGTTATTACTTTGGTCGTTGTTCAAGAATTGGTCAAACATCGGGACCAAAATTACCCTGTGTTCCCCACCTCCTCTTTCTGCCCTTTACACTTTTTACCCTCCGTCCGTGGAAAAAAATTTCAAGTGCAGATGAAATCGTCCATCCCCGCTCTCACTCCGTCGGCAAACAAAAGTTTATTAAAGCTGCCTTTATTGCCGGACCTATCCCATATTTCACTCGAACTTGATCTTAACGTCAAGCCAGAATGATCGACAACTCGTGAGCAAATCACCCTACCGATTATTAAGTACCCACTGAATAATACCTCTACTGCTATCAAATCGTTCTAAGCTAATTCTCAACCAACAATACTTTGCGAGCCTGAAAAAATAGATCAAGTACGAAATGCAAACACGATTCCCATCCCTCCGTAGTTTGGATCTCTCTAAAGAACCATCATCAGCGAAAAAAAGAATGTCCCCCAAAGAAGCATCGACAACGGAACAACCGTCCCATTGTCTTGAACAAACCGAAGGATAGGAGGTTGTGCAGAGATACTTGTCATAGACCAGGCAAACAGCGGGGCAATTTGCCGCGCCCCGGGTCCGCAGCAGGTTCGACGGTCTATGCGTAATTCGTTTACCCTTAATTTCTCGTGCAGCCAGTCGGAGCGTATTATCCCGACGCATCTCCGGTGGCCGGGGACTTTGTTTCGCATTTACCCTCGGCGTTACGGTTAGTAGTGCTACAAGGACGCCGCGAGCTGTAGTACATTTTACGGTTGGCTAGCCAGTAATGCAGTAATTAACGTTTCTTTCATGTAGTCTTTTGCTTTCACCGCTTGAAACCAGCTGCGTGCCGTGCAAGAGCTCGCTGCTGCCCACCGGATCGTGCACACATTCGTACGCTGACGAGCGTGTTGCAGCACCACGCGTCGCGGACCCGCGTATTTACACAGAGAGACAGAAGAGAGAGAGAAAGAGAGCGAGAGTACATTCAACCTTTCCCCCTACTATTTTCACCCTTGTTCCTCCACCCTCGGACCAAGCCGAAGAGGGACCCCCATGGCGCGCGCTCCTGCCTTCCCGCCCCTTCGCGGCCAGTTGAAAAAATAATTACCCCGTGAGTCGGACGGTTTCCGCTCGTGGACCTCGCGCGTCTATGCACGCTTTGCTTTTACTCGTTCAAGGAAGCTGATGGTACGAAAGGGGAGTTTCGCCAGCCAGAATCATTTGATGAAACTGGCTGCGCATCGACGATAGCGGTGAATTCCTTGATCGACTGTTTGGCGGGATCGATGAATGTTTGATGAAAAGGCGGGGCGGAGTTTAAAGCTGATTGCCGGAGATCAGGGATGCTTAATGAGAATCTTTAATCACGGGTTACTAGCATTGGTGAAGCAGATGCTTTGGTGCGCTGATACATGCGTCACGAGTCTTGCAGACGGTTAAAAGGCCACAAATACAATTGTATCATGTACAAACGCGGGAGACCGTTTCGCCAGGCTTGGTAGCGATTCCATCTTGTAACATTGCCATAACATCGAGACGACTGAGGGTCGAGGAGAACGCGATACGGAAACGATTCGCAGGTGAAAAATGAAACAGTTACGGTCGCCCTATCGCGAGTACATTACCAGCCGGTATTCCCTAGATTTTCCATTCCCCGTGGACCGTCTCGCGAGCGTTCTTTTTTTATTGGCATACTTTTATTGTTATATCAGACCGAGGAAAATTGAGCCGAGATATGGACGGCGAGCGAGCAGTTTGTATTCGACGGCGTCGAGCGTTCTCTCGCCGTTGTAAAGAGCCTGTTCGATCGCGGGCAAAAGCTGCAGGGTGGAGGACTTCTCGTAAAGTCCGTGCGGTAATAAAAGAATCGGTTTGCGAGCCGGGGAGTGGACCGAGGGAACCGGCTGACGCTGGAAAACACGCGACTCTTAAATTTATTTACCCCGACGGCTGTCTGCCGCTTTGTCGACCCTCGTCCACCGCAGAAGAAAATTCTATCGACCCTGTCGATCTGCTCCAGCGAGGAAAGATAATTTACGTTTGGGTTAGGAGCCAAGCCGAGCTTCTTCCAACTGCGCCAGCTGGGTATAACTATCTCTGTGTTTCGATTTTATTTATTTATGTTTTATTTCTTCTGTGGGATGGCAATGATAATAACCATTATTCCATTTTATTATTATTACTGCTCTGGGTCGTGTTTCTTAATTACAATCTCTCAAGTGAGACGCTTCTATATTTCATTCTTCGTTTAATCTGCAGCGACCTCTCCTCCTCTATCAAACAAGAATGGCCTCATTTCTTAGAATTTCGCACGCATATCGATTTACTGAACAACACCTTCGTTGCGTAACTCGGAGACACTCGCGCTACCACACGATTGCACATTTGAAATGCCTGGCGCGACGCGTCGCTAAAGTGCGTCCCGCAATACGCAATACAATATCGTACCCAGACGAGATGCAGCTCACGGCGGTGCAAATTCGAGCTAACCGCATTCTCACCCATAATCGTTGCGAAACTCCGTACAAACTCGTTTCTTCTTCCAAGATTCCATCCGTTCCAACGACGACCAAAGCGGGAGGAAACGAAGATGCGTCGCGAATACCTCGTCGAAGATGATCTCCAGACGTCGTTGCTTGCCGCGTCTCCATGTGCTCGAAGGTGGAATAGCGATTTCATTGCTGCATTTTGCGTATCCACGCGCGTGGCCCCCCGAGTATCGAGTGGTAAACCGATGCATCCACGTTTATGCTCACGGGAAATTGCACCTCCGAATAGCAGATAAATGTTTTCTTAGCGATTCAGTTGCGCGAAACGTGTTCAACAGTCCCCGCTCGGGGTTATTTGTTTCACTGCCGTCGTTATTTTCGCCTCGGTCATAGGCGCGAGTGAGCTGTAACGGTGCTGCTGCGTTTCCTGTCTGCGATCGAACGATCTGCAGTAGCCACTGCATACACGCGCGTCCTCGAGACGCGACGGTGATCGTTCGTAAAAAGGAATTCTTGGATTTTTCCAATTTAAGACTACACATTACGTAAATTACAAATGTAGTAACGACGTTGGAATAAAGTTCGATAGCTTAATGCCAATTTCCCCTGTTGCCTTATTTGGAGAGGCAGAAACTACTCCCAAGGAAACAAAAATCCCAGGCTGACCATTAAATTCTTATGCCTCCTAGGCTGTTTGAAACAGCAACAGTAACAATGTCGCGTCGCCGCCTAGTATCTTACAAGGCCTGCGAGGTAAAAGAAGCGTGGCTCGCCACGCTTTTCCTCTTTTACTACTGCACATTATTGCCCCTTTTACGTTTTCCCCGATACAGGCGAGAGTATCCTGTGCGCGATCTTTTCTACCAATAGAAGTTACAGCAATGCTTCAATCGGACCGAGAGAAGGTTCTCGCCCCGCTTCCCGATGCGTGCCGATTCCTCTCTCGGATCCCCGGGGAAATTTAAAAAATCCCGCACCGTGAGAAACGTTTCAGACATTCCGGTGAAATGTATCGCGAATTATTGTGTTCCTCGTTCGTCTCTACATGTCCTAGCGGGATAGCAGAAGAATGCGTCGCTTTGGCTAGCCAAAGTTTAGGAATGAAAATAAAACTGACGGTTCGCCAGTAACGGTGGTAGATCACCTATGTAGATCCCACGCGAAGTACAGCAATCCACTTTTAGTCATCCGACCGGTCAACGGGCCTCGCCAAGCCCTTTTATAGTCCAGTCGTATAGTTGAAGGGCTTCCGAAGCCCGGAACTACACCGACCCATACTTTCGAAATGCTTTCCGTCATGACTGGAATAGTTTCGAGATAGTTCGCGTTTTATCGCTTATCAACAATTCGCTATTGAACAAGTTTCCGATCTGCGGTAACGCGGACACTTTTCGACCTCTTGTACCTGGTGTATGTTATTAAATTTCTATCAGATGTAGCATCAGCGTCATATTTTTCAAATACAAGAATTGTTTTATCCGGGGAATATTAACAATAATGGATGAACGATGGAAGTGATTCGTCCCCATGCGTTCTCGTTGCCTATATTTCGGTGAACGACGGCCTCGTAAAGACATCAAAGCCGCATCCTGGACGGCGGAATAAAGACTACGGAAGTCCATAAAAGTCGAGCACGCCTGGGATGAAACGGGCGCGATCGAAGCGTATGCATGCATGGGAACACTGGAGATTTTCCGGAAGGTTTAGACCATATGGGTCGTTGAAGCATAGATAACTTTCGACGGGTTGAAATTCAGCATTTTCTAAATAATTACTATTCGTACACCATTAGACACCTCTCCTCCGGGGCCCTTGGATTCTAGGGCATCATAGCGCGAATGAAAGGTATTTCCTGGAAGCATCTTGTAACTTGTAGAATGAACTTCGTCTCATTATTTTCACGATATTTCAAATGTCAAAATTCGTGACGCACTCATCGAGCATGGGACCCTATTAATTTCTGAAAACGAAATCCCCCGGCACTCTAATTGGTACCATCTTTCCTACTCCTTGCCCATTCACCAGTTTCGTTCACACGTTGTTTCACACGTGTGTCCCATTTGGTGCGGAGCATTCGTCAAACGGTAGCACCAAGTTTTCCTTACGATTCCAATCTTCGTGGAACGCCGAACAGTGTGACGACACGTTGGCTGGGACTACACGAAACTGCAAGCGCAATATGGAAGGGGTACGGGAAGGCGAAACGTTGCCTATGCATTGGCGCCGCTCGTGTAAACCGTTCCGTGAGACTGCTCGTAAAAGCAACGAAAGTCAAACATCCGGTTCATGAGTAAAGCCGAAAGAGACTGAGTGATACCCGCCTCCACCAGGAACAAATGCCAAAAAAATCGCAATCTTTTGCAAACGATTCGAGGGGGCTCGAGGATCTTGGAGCAACGAGATATTTACGCGACTCGTTAGCGAATTCTCGCATGGGGTTCGGGGAAACCCGAACAAAAAAAAGAAGAACCAGATGGAGCGTATGAATAATGGAGAGCGAGACGCGAGCAATGACGCGCGAATCAATGCGCGGAGGATAAACATACATATAAAATTGACCGTAATAAACGTAGAAACGTTCTATCAGGTTTCGCGGCACGGCGAATTGAATTGTAAACCGAAACGAATCCGCGCCACGACCGTGATGCATTTACTCTCCTGCTCTCCCCCTCGCGCGTTGTCTATTTGCCGATCCCTGGGAACGTCGCTGGACAACGAAAGCGGATACCGAGCCAAAATGAACTGAAACAAATAAATTTTCGTCGTTTATATAAATAACTAGGGTAGCCGGTGCGGCGCGCGGTGGTCAGCTGTGAATTACGGGGCCAATCATAAATTCGTTGACATGGTTATCGGTACCGCGCTGATGAAGTTACGAATGTCCATATGCTACGATATCGTGGATCGTGATTGGAAAAAAAATTGGTGAAATTATCGCTTAAACGATCGGAAATCGAAGGATGAAAAGCTGACGCTAAAATGTTTCAAGATTCAGGGTGGACGAAAGGGAAAACTTCAACGATTATTCGTACCCCTTTTTTAAGAAGCTATTAGCTCAGCTTAATGAGTGAGCAGCGTTTGAGGTGTTAAAGTTACAGCGCGCCAAATAAATTCGTGACACCAGTTACCGGGTAAGAAGAGAATCGCTAATTAACGAGAAAAGTTACCTGTGACACGGTGGCTAGAATTAGTGAACGACGTTAGCAAGCTGACACGTATGCTGAGCATGCATGAAACTTTCAAGCTTTCGACGTTTCCATCGGGCAAAAAATCCGATTAACATCGATTAAACGAATGGCAAGTCGGAAACCACACACAAAGGGCAGCTTATTTCTGAAAGCTTTGTATACGCTTCCGAAACATGCGAAACTTTGCAGACCATTGCGAATACCGTAAAATTCGCGAGGGTCTGCCAATGGGCTTTCCCTTCGTTGCCGAAAAGTTTCCCCAAAACCACTGTTCTTTCGCGTTCACTATGAGACACCGTATCTGCGCGTCCATGGTGGTATATTTGTTAAACAAAAATCGGGAGGGCACCATCGCGGGGGTCAGCTTTCGTCTGGCGCATAGAAGGCTTCGCCGGAACAAAGTTTCATCAAGATCGCCGTTCCGGACTCTGGGATTTTTCCCTGCGAGCCAGATGCTCGCACGCCGGCGTATCTCGTGCGGACACTTTTTGTCCGCGCTGGTAATTTATCGCCGAGGGAAGTATATTAACTGGCGAGTCTCCAACTCGTGACACGGCCGAGGATTTGTTGGATTTGATACACACTGGTCGCGGTTTAGTTGCACGAATAGTTTGCGAGGGACGGCGGTCGCCCGCGGAGAAGCGTCGCGGTCTTCGGGCTTGCGTTTTACAAGCGTAAGACAAGACATATTGTTCCTCCGAATGCAAAACGGTGTTACCAATATTTTCTAGTCAAACTTCGGAGGGGAATTAAATTGATGAAGGAAATTGAGTGACTGACTTCTAACAAGAACAACGTGTTAAGTAATCAATTTTCACCATCGTCGATCGCTGCACATTTTTAAATTAATTATTAAAGCCCCATAGGAAGACGACGATCGCAAAGTAGCAACGAACCCGTTCGACAAAGAACGGGGAGGAACTTAACGAACGTCTGGTAATATTTGTAAGAGCAAACGAAGCCAAACAAAATTAACTTTTCAGAGGGTAGGAGCCCCGGAACACGTGGCTTGCACGCCTTTAACTATCTAGGCTTAAGTAGCTCCACCGAACTTGCTACACCTGTGAAAACATCAAAACTATCGGTAATCTTGCCGCGATAATAATCATCTTCGCGAATTTTGAAGCAGTTTCCTACGGAGTCTAAGACAATCATTTACCTATAAGGAAACTCTAGAGATTAATTAGAAATAAAGCTTAATTGATCTTGCAAAATTATTGATCATAGCCTTTCGCCCATACTTCGTATCTCGCCGATGCCGCGATCAATCATCCAACACGTTCGACAATATTTGCGGTGAACATTAAACATCGTGGCTCCTTTTAAGGCTCGACGGACATTAGGTGATTGAAAATACAGAACGCATCGTTCACTGTCCGGCCCGTAGTCAAATAGGCTTACCCTGATCCCCCCGATGAAGAATGCCCTACCTCGCTTCCGTATCTATAAATTGCAGGAAACGCTTGTAATAATCTGGCGCCACCCCTCGAGTTCCATCCCTCACGAATCGCGTGTTCCAGCCGGGCTGAGCGCGGTCTTAAACGCAATCGGAAATCAAGTTCGGTTATTATTAAATTTGCCCAATGCTCGGCACGGGCACGATATTCCGGTGATATCCGGGCGTCGCGTTAAAAGGGCCAGGTGGGTAATACGACCAACTTGTTCGTACAGTTACGAACACACGGCGCTGTTAATCACATCGAATTACAACGCGTGCAGCCAGTGCATTTTCAGATATACGCGAATGTGCATAGTTAACCGACCGCCTCGCTGCTGTTAATGCGAGGTACGCTGAAAGAAGGAAAACGGGGCCAAATGGACAATCGCGAATGGGATGATACATAAACGATCGCCGGTTCGCGAAAGATATTGCCGGCCCCGCGCTGTGTACACGGAACACGGAAAACGGCTCCGAATTTCGATGCTATTTACCTCGACATGGATAGTAAACGGGCTATCTTTATGATAGCGTTAAATGATCGCTGTTTGCCGTTCGGATTCGATGGAGTGGTCGAGCAGCCCGGATTACGGGAGCCGCGTAGTTTCGGTGATTTTATCTATTTAGGTCTTATCAGACAGTTAAGCCCTATCCGGACAATAGTTTTTTTTTTTCTCGGGAAGAAAGTATAAAAGAGATCATCGGATGCGTTTAATTCACAGATGCGTTCCCACGAACATCTGCGGCCGCAGCGACACAATTAAACATCGAAATACTTTCGGTACAAAGAACGAAAGGGTAGAAAAGGATTCAGACACAGTATCCTATAATCGGTACAGCGACTCGATCTCTATTCAGTAACCGGTGGAAATCCATTATACAAACACACGTCCTAAGAACCGTCGCGGCGAATAAAAGCCGGTCCACCCTTTGGCCCGTTTTCTCGAAGTCGGGGAAAAAGAACGCGGAGCCGTCTATCCCGCGAATAGACTGTGCCTCTACCCCGTCCGGGCATAACTCTATTAAACTTTGAAATATCCTCAAGGTATCGCGCACAATGGCAGCGATGGAACGCGTCGGCCGTGTCAGCGAGAACGCCACCCCTTTTCTTTTTCCCTTTCAAAACAAACTGTCACATACTTTCCGTATGGGAGAAGCTTTAAAAACAGCGATGAACTATGTTGCCGCGGGGGCAGAGTCGGTTGAACGCGGAGGGAACGGCTTGAGACACGAAGGGGGAGTGAAAATAAAAGGGACGGAAGAGAAAAGCGGAGAGACGGCCGCGATAGAGCCGGGCGGTCACGACGATGGAACCAAAGTGTCTCCGTGGTGTGCGTGTTGCACGAACATCAGGGAAGTACACGCACCGGTGACAACCCGTTGGTGAAAGCGCGCTAGGCTCGACAATCCCCTTTCGTGTGTCACGCTCCTCGCCCGATGTAGGGGTTGCGCGATTTTATCTCCCTGCATTCTTCTAGCCAGAAGGCCTCCGGATCCGCGAGTGGTTTCGCCGTCGGATGCACGCATGCAAGATTCAGTGTACGGCACGAGGTAGGATAAATGGGATAGCATTGTGCGCGTGTGTGCGCGCACAACGAGGACCAGCCATCGTCCCACGGCTGCCTTTCAAGCAGCCAAGGAAATCTCGAGACGAAGCCACCCCTCTCTTTCTCTATGCGCTGGCAATTTAAGCCTTAATCCCGGCGTTTCCTAGTCGCCGTGTCCCCGTGTCGTTCCCGAAGGTTTTTCTTCTCCTTTCAGACAACCCCCCACACGTCGGGAACTCTGCTCTCCTCTACCTTTTTATTTGTCCCGTACCTTTTCAATTCTCCGCGGGCGACATCCGTCTTTCCCGCGTACAAATATCGGCCGAGCGGATCAACGATTAGATCTCATCTGATTAGTCTCGGGGAGTGCGTTAAGGGCTTAAGGGACGCACGCACGCCCTATTTCCATGGAATCCTGACCCGTTCTCCTGTCGGAGGAGAGTCGATCGTTGGAGAGCCAGGTAGGGAGAGAGGGCTTATTGTCAACGATCACGGGACATCGGCGGAGATCGTACGGCACGGCAGCGTGTTTAAAGGATCAAGGGTTAGATCCGCTCGGCTCTCTCTGTATGGGAACCAGCCGATTCCTTCGAGATGGAACGTCATAGATATTAATGCGATTTGCCGTAATCTTCTTCGATTCTCCAGACGACCGTGTTCATTTTTTGCCCGTTGATTTTCCTCTCCTGACCAAAGACTCGGGATGACTCTTTCGAAAGAAACTGAGAGCGGGATCAGGTGCAGCTATAGTGTTCAACTGTTTTAGTTTCTACTTTCTTCCTCGGTTCAGTTGTAAACTCCATTACATTATTCCTTAAATAGTATAAATATTATTACCATTAACAATAATGTACTTTTCTAGGCAATCTTTTAGCACCAGTCTCTATTTTTTTATTGGCAGCGGGGCGGAGGTGTATAAAGTATCAGCGTGAGATCGAAAGACAAATCAGCGGAGAGGGACCGCCGTACACCGGTCGGTATCACCGTTGCTTGTAATAAGCGATGAGATACTATTAAAAACTAGCCAGCCTAATGGGAGTTCGCGTGCCAAGAAAATTCGCTGCTTTCTTACGCCCTCCAGAATATATTGCGATTAAAATAAGAAACAGTAACTAAAGTACAGAAAATACCTCGTCGGTGTAACGAGCAAACTAAAATAATTTAAGCGATAATTTGCCTTATTACAGTGTATTATTAATATTGCGTAATATGTAATAATAATATCACTGTACTTGACAGATTCCCTAATAATACAGACTCCGAACGCGGGCTTATTTGGCCAGATTTTAACTACTAAATATTTATTGTTATACTAATTAACGACTTGTAAACCTGATTATACCGCTACAAAATTCCATTATATAATGTTTCATTATAAAATGTTCCGATTCATTCGTCACATGTCGGATACATGTAACGCGCAGACAATTAGCTCAACTATTCGCTATATAACAATTAAGCTCATCTTGTCCACTTTATCAAATAGTATAAAGATTCGAATAATAATTATAGAGCGAATAACTGATTGCCCAGGTCTCACCACGTGGAGGTTGCTGCGACGGAGACCCACCCTACCCACGTTTAATCCACGTCCCACCCTTCGTTTTCAAAAAACTAAACTCTACTATAATTTACAACAAAAAACACCCTGCTCCTTGTGTTGTAAGTTTGCAGAGCGTTCGTTAGTTAACTGCCCTGCAAGCCAGACAGCAAGAGGAAGCCTTAGAAGATTCTCAAATCAGAGCAAAGTCGAAAGATTGGAATTAAAATCCCTTAACTTAAAAATTAACTTAATTTTACGTGGGACACAATCGCACTACAGTACGCCTGCATCGTTATTCTAACAGACAATGGGTGTAGAAAGTATTCGTACATTCTTCAATACGAAATCTCTTTTTCATAATCTATCCAAATGACTTGAGTCTTTACAAGGAGATAGAAGGGCTACTTTAGTTTTAGGATTTTCAAAGTTACAAAGGAAATAATGAGAGCTATCTTCACTATCTGTTTTATAACTTTGAAAATTCCGATTTCTTTTCAAAACGACGGAAACATTATATCTAGTAAACTAACCCTTCTATCTTTTTGATACTATCTACATTCACTGCATTTGCATAAAAAAAGCGAACAACTATGCCTGGCTATACTTTAAAGCACGAGTGTCCCGTAGCGTAAGTCTACTTAATAGCTAAACAAACAGGCGCTTAATTACTATATGCTTAAGTAATCTTAACACTAACGTGACTACTTCGCCACTGCAGTGCCGAACACTACTGATGTCTTACAAACCAATATCTTAGACTAAAACGGTGTGTCCTACTTAATTAAAACTTAAAAACTACGCATTCTTATCTTAAAGTTAACTTATAGCTATTAATAATTTCCTCCCTACTTAAAAATCTAACAGATACTTTCCCATACACATACGTGTACCTGATTACTCTTCTGATGATCCAGCGTTGTCTCATCGTTCCCTGAAACAGACTCAAACACACGCGGAAGAAAATTGTTAAACCCTACTTATGTAAAACATCTAAAAATGTTCCAAGACCTGCCTAATTAAAGATCTAATGGCTTCGTTTCATGTAAAGCCTGCCTATGTAACAATCGATTGTTTTCGTTCATATAAATCCTACCTACATAATGAGGTAAACATTTGTTCAAGTTATAGTTGGGCCTACCTAAATGATCTTAATAAAATGGGAAACAGGGGCTGGGGCGGGGGGAGGGGGGTGTACTATATGTACGTAATTACAATGAATCCTCTTCCTTGAGTGCATACCAGTTGATTATGTTGAAGTTTCTGAAACAGATACTAACTGAAAATGGTTAATAACATTTCATTAAAAATAAGTTTTCAAACCTTGAAACAGACTGAAACTCACGCGAAAAGAAATTATTAAACACTACCTACATAAAAATCTAAGAATTCTGTAAACCCAAATACATCCTACCTATATAATGAGCTAAACATTTGTCCAATTTATAATTGGGCCTACCTAAGTGACATTTCTAATAAAATGGGGTTGGGGGGGGGGGGTACGAATAACGATGAATCCTCTTCTTTGACGACCAAATGATTATCTTGAAGTTTCTGAAACAGATACTAACTGGAAATGGTTAATAACATTTCATTAAAAATAAGTTTTCAAACCTTGAGACAGACTGAAACTCACGCGAAAAGAAATTATTAAACCCTACCTACATAAAGATCTAAGAATTCTGTAAACCCAAATACATCCTACCTATATAATGAGCTAAACATTTGTCCAATTTATAATTGGGCCTACCTAAGTGATATTTCTAATAAAATGGGGTTGGGGGGGAGGGGTACGAATAACGATGAATCCTCTTCTTTGACGACCAAATGATTATCTTGAAGTTTCTGAAACAGATACTAACTCGAAGTGGTTAATAACATTTCATACAAAGTAAGTTTTCAAACCTTGGACATTGGATCGATGAGGCTCAGATTATGTTCCATTATTTCTATCCATCCTTTAAGTAATACTCCTTGATTTCCATGGTATATTATACTGTCGAGTCTTTGACGTACTCATATTTCTTTAAAATACTTGGGATTTTATTTGGAATAATTGGAATCACCTGTGGATCTATAACAATCTCATACACTAGATTAGCAGTCTTCTCGGCCCACCCTCAAAAAAGAAAAGAAAAAAAATTGCAGCTGAAAGAAGATCGTATTTAAAACAGAACAATCATTTTATATCGACACTATAATGACTAGACTGCGGACTTTTATGCATTTATAGAAAATTGAATGGTGCAAAGTTCCACAGGATGCACTTAATATGAATAAATATACAAATTATTCAAATTATATAGCGTTTTATGATACCTGGTAGGTGAAATAATTTCCTACCAAAGCTCTACTTTTTTTACTATGTTAACAAAAATTCGAATTTGCACAAAAATCCACAGTCTATTAATAACGACATGACAAATTGGTAATTGGATTTTGGCCAAGGTGATACTTTCTCTCACTACCTTTATTAGCATCAGCATTCTCAATATTTTATCAAACTTATATTTTATCCTACTGTATTTAGTAGGTATTTTAAATATAAAATGAATCTGGTATCAATCTAAGCATAGCCATACCAAGAAAAAAACAAGAGGGAATTTGGTTCCCATAGCTTATTTCTTAGTAGTCGGATAACTTTGTACAAGCTACAATAATTTAATGTAAACTCTGTTTAATCAAAACCTCAGAATCGAAAGTAATCACGTTTCACTGCATTTATTCTGTTTTGCTTCTACGAATAAGAAGCAGCAGACGAGTACGCGAAAACATGATACAATACTTTTATTATCACCATGGCCAGTCCCAACTACAGTCAAGAACATTTTTCTTGCAAGGATTCTTATGAACATGGACGGATATCGCAAGTGAGTTTTGATTTCTGCACAAGCAGATCAGACAAATTGTAACAATTTACTCTACTAAAAAAAAAAGTGAAAATAAACGTACAACGATTGAAGCAAAAATCTAAGAACAAATCTCTGTCGACGAACAGTCACTAGTACCGTCTATGAATTGACTCTACAAATTAGATATATTATACAATGAATAGATAGATTCATTGTCAATTCTACAAACTTTAATTACAACTCTATCATGTATATTCAAGTTTTTATCAGTATTTCCAGCAACAGACTATCGAGACAGAAAAAGATGCTGAAAGAAAAGAACAATGATTAAGAATAGGTAGCCAGAAGGGCTACCAGCAAGTCCACTCGTTCAAACCGTGAGTGGAAAAAATTATCTTTCGCAACACTAATTAAACGCGAGTGGTGCTTCAAATATCAATAGCAAATGGAAACTCTAATAAAAAAAAATGAAATATTAGCAAATTCGCGATTCGACGCAACGCTAATAAAATACTGACTCTACACTCTATGCACCAATTATTTAGTAAAACGCAACTCTAAAGGGGGAATGGGGCGGATGCAGCTGTGGTCCTTGGCTGCCGATGATGTGCCACCATCAAGGTGGCTCAGGAACATGCCACCATCCAGGTGACTCAGGAACACGCTCCCAGCTAGGAGCAATTGGGGAATTGGGTTTGCAAATCTGATTCAAACAAAAAGGAATAGGTAGCCAGAAGGGCTACCGACAAGTCCACTCGTTCAAACCGTGAGTGGAAAATTATCTTTCGCAACACTAATTAAACGCGAGTGGTGCTTCAAATATCAATAGCAAAAGGAAATTCTAATTCAACAAATTAAACTCTAATACAAAAACACAAATGAAATATTAGCAAATTCGCGATTCGACGCAACACTAATAAAATACTAACTCTATACTCTATGCACCAATAATTTAGTAAAACGCAACTCTAAAGGGGGAGGGGGGGCGGTTGCAGCCGTGGTCCTTGGCTGCCGATGATGTGCCACTGTCCATGTGGCACAGGTACGTGCTCCAAAATAGGAGCAATTGGGCATTTATGTTCGCAACTCTAATTAAAAACGCGATCTTTGTTAAACGCAACGCTATCTGGAACTCGCGATGCAATTGTCTCGCAACACTAACATTTAAGAGTGACCCTAACAAAGTAATTCAATAAAGTTAAACTGAAAATTCTCTGAGAATTTAACTGGAAGTTACTATACTATTATCTGAGAAAATTAGATATGATAAGAAATGGGCAAATGCAGTTGCCGCAAGAATTGGAAGCTAGTACAAAACTAAAATCTGAGAAGAACGAATTTGCAAAGACAAACGCGATATTTCAGTCGCAACGCTAAATCAAACGCGATTTCTATTTCATCGCAACTCTAAGGAAAACCGTGAAGAGATTTATTATGCGCAACTCTACCTAACAAAAACGCGATATTCATATGTTTCGCAACTCTACTGCAAAACCGAAGAATCGAAGCAATCGCAACTCTACCTAAAAATCCGCGAACTTGGCCGCAACTCTAAGAATACGCGAAAATCAAATATCTCGAGACTCTAATTAAAAATCCGAGTTTCATGTCTCGCAACTCTAATTCAACCCGTTCTCAAATTTTGCGCGACTCTAATAAAAACGCGATTATTGCCCAGGGGTCGTTGGGCCGCAACGGGCCAAGCTGAAAATACTACTACATGCAGCTAAATCAAGCACAGTGACAAAG
Organism: Holcopasites calliopsidis; assembly: GCA_023838395.1. Lineage (NCBI taxonomy): Eukaryota > Metazoa > Arthropoda > Insecta > Hymenoptera > Apidae > Holcopasites > Holcopasites calliopsidis. The sequence goes on from JALHAQ010000011.1 coordinate 3,105,432, forward strand.
TAGTAACAGAGAATGACTCTCCATTCTCTTTGAGAATGCAGAGCCATTAGTAGTTGCCCTCTTGAGTGGCAGTTTGCCGGGCCTCTTCGGCCAGTGGCCTCTTCTTTTTTTCGGGCGCGATGCCCACTGAAACTTAGTCTAAGCTCGAGACTCTATTCGGAAACCAAGGAAAAACATACAAAGGTGAAATAAAAATGTGAAAACGCGGATCTAGATGGAACACCCGTGGACGAATCACGACCGAGTATAATCGTAAAAGATGCCATTGCAGAAAATAGCAAAATTAACGATTAAATTCAAGAATCGTTCTTCGTGCACACGAGCAGTCTCGAGCCTGAATGCGAATTCGTTTCGGGGCCTAATACGCGACCGCGACCGCGGGTGGAGTTCGAAAAGTCAATGTGCAAAGCCAGAGGCGAACGCATTCTTCGCTCGCGCCCAGCTAAGACTTGACTTTTCAATCTCAGATTTCCTGAAACAGGTTGAACACGCGAAAAAGTGGGCCTACCCGATCAGAGAATGTGTCAACCTGCCCGGCCCTACCTACTTATATTTAACACACACACCAGACGGTAAGTTACCTATCCTACCTCACCCTATATTTAAAAATGGCAAAGCACACACACCAAAAAAAGCATACGCTCCACGGTTCTCACACAAACGCCCGGGTGCAGGGACCTACACTAGGGAGGACGTCCCGGGACGCCTCCGACACCCGAGCGCGAGCATACATCAAACACACTCTAAGGTACGTACCATTTCACTGAAATCGACTGACAATGCCTGGGATCTTTGCGTTCTCGCGATAAAAGGCAGATCAACGTTTTAAAAAGTTAATAAACTACCCGAGGTATCGGCAATATATTTATAATGAGTGGCAATTTATTTCTAAGGAATGGAGAGATATTTGTAAGGAATGGCACAGTTTGTGCAACAATTGGATGTTCAAAGAATACGAATGCGGTACATTCGTGATTGAATTGAACAGTGAAGCTACTAATTACTATTTCAAACGAAACGACGCAAATCCACAGCCTAACCACACACACAATGCGGAATGTACGTCGTGCACGATACACCAATGCATTGCCAGCCGCCAAAAACACATGATTAGCTTAAAAATTAGGGTCATCATGCCCACCGCCTTTTTCCCAATCAAGTAGCACCTGGGCACGTGAATGGGATCGAGGCAGTGAACACGGAAGGGGTTAAACCTGAAAATCCTCATCTAAAAAAGTGATTAATACATAAACCTTTTTGTAACGGGCTAAACATTTGATCAATATGACTTTACTTTATTTGAAATGAAAATTTAATGATTCTACTTTATCGAAAAGTTAACTGAATGACTCTAATTTATTGAAAAAGCAAATCAATGACTCTATTGTAAAAGGATATTCAAATAAGTCTACGTTAATTCATTATGCAAGAATTCTGAACAAGAGAAAGACTCGACAAAATTTGAACAAGTTAATTAAAACATCCTCGGGCGTTCCCGTCATCAAGGCATTTCGTCTAAAACGCCAGTTTGGTGTTAAGATTGCTGCCTTGACTTCGAAAACTACCCGTCACGAATTGTCTTCTTGTACATTTTGTTCGATGTATGCGTCGCAAGAGAAAACGAGATACCGATGTCTTTATACGCTAAAGATTCTGGTATGGATATCCAATAAACTCAGTTATTCGATAATTCCGATACGCAGAGAACAAATTGGCACGCGGCAAAAGTCGAGGGCAAGATATACTTATTGTCGCTACCACAGCAATAATAATATACGTAGATGTTATCATTGTGCAATAGTTACAATTATGAACGAAGTCGGAGGGTATCCGACTTCAGCACTAAAATCTAACTTCAATATTCGTATCATTTCATTTAATATTCAACATCACTATGCATTTAACTAATTACTTCATACTTATTCGATCAAATACTCGAATAGTGAAAATATATTTGGTAAAGATATTTTTCAATTGAAAGGGATTCCTGTTAATTATCAGGAATAAATATTAATATTACTAAAATATGAAAAATCGCGTAGTACAAGAAGACCTAGCCTCATCTAATATAAAACAATGAAATGTTACTACTCATGAGTATATTTGCGTATACCCACGGTCACTGTGCTTGGCAAAAATTCTACGTAATACAACCAGTCACCCGTGCCGTTTCGGACCTTTCGTCCTACGGCATGATTGAGTGACCGGAGGAACTTAAAATGCCCAATCTGGGGGTACTCACTCCACCCATGCGATGATACTGCAGGATGTCATCAGGGATGCTCCGGGAAGCCACCAGGGATGCCGTGGGAAGTCATCGGGGATGCTCCGGGAAGCCACCAGGGATGCTGTGGGAAGTCATCAGGGAGGCTGCTGTGACATATATTATAAGGAACCTGATTTGTAACTCGCGATTGCAATTGAAGCCGGATAATAAAAGTTCAAGACCATTAAGAAAAAAAAAGTACTAATAAACTATGAAGATACTTACGTTGTGGGATGGTGCCGCATTGCCCGATGATCGTCCTGATCACAGCTTGTAGTCGACGCACTCACTGACTCTAATATCGCGTACCATTACTAAACACAACTTGTAATCGATGCACTCACTGACTCTAATATCGCGTATCATTACTAAATCTAACTAAAATCAGAGCGGTTGCGCTCTTAAAGCAATACAAACGAACATGAACGGATCAAACACTGACTCTACCGATCGCATTGCGCGCGATCACCAAAAGTTGCCAACCACCAGAACCATGGAGGAACTGGAAGCCACTGGAAAATAAAAGGAGCGAAATTGGTTACTCATTTGTTCGTACAATTAGTTCTGGATAATGAAAATGCAAGATTATTAAAAAAAAAAGGTGAAGAATCTATGATGATACTTACGTTGCTGTCTGACGCAGCATGCCCGATGATCGCCCGATCACAGGAGCAGGACACATGACTCTAATACCGAAACGATAAAAAAAACATAGTCCTTTCGCGACCGCTCAATATTGAACATCGGCGAACTCACTGACTCGATACAAGAAAAAACTTGAACGGATGAAACACTGACTCTACCGATCGCATCGCGGGCGATCGCCAAAATTGTCCAAATACCGACGAACCGAACCCGCTGAAACATAAAAGGAACGAATTTGGTTACTCATTTGTTCTTACAATTAATTCTAGATGATGAAAACGAAATATTATTAAAAAAAAAGAAAGGATTAATAAACTATAAAGATACTTACATTGTTGACTGATGCAGCATTGCCCGATGATCGTCCTGATCACTGCAGTAGGTGATGCTAGAAAGGGGGGTAGGGGGAGAACAAATAAATCGACAGAGATTTACATCTTATTTCTCCTTCTCGTTGTATGTTGTGGAAATACTGATATGCTTTCTATCAATGCAGAAATAATATTATTATATAGATTCAAATACTTCTGAGTATTGATGAATCTTTTAAAACCCTGTAATTTCATATTCCTATATTCAAGACTGGAGGTAATGCGATACATTTCTCAAAACTGTACCGTGAATGTTCGTTGTCAAAGTTTCAAACATATTCGTGTCCGTATCAATGAACTATGTCGCGTTAGTACAAATTCTCGGAATACTGCTTGTGTAGGAATAAAAACTCGGAAACTACCATGCATCAAGGGCAAGGTTACAACTACGCGGCACGCGGCGAGTCTTGCGGCGAAAATACGACTTGACCGTACTTGCGACCAGGCATAGAAATAATAACAGTGCCGAGGTAAACAATAACGAAGCTACGAAGCAAAATCGACCGAAATACAGTGGTACATGAATATTTCAACTGTTTTTCGTTAAAACCTTTGAGATATTCATTCACTCGATTGTACTATTGAATTTACACATCGTTATTCGTGAAATGTATATCAATTATGTATCACTCATTACCAAAGTCCAATTGTAAAAAGAACACATTTAGAAATAACAAGATTATACACATGAGTAAATATGTTAATTAATTTGATACCAATTCACCAGCGTAGTACTTTCTCTGTTACCCTATGCAGCTTGATTATTATACATATGTTCCTTTCCACTCGATCTACACCTCAATTTCGATTCCTCCTGTACCAGACCTGTAACAAGGCCTGTACCAAATCCTGTAGCTATTATGTTGCAAGAAAAACGAGGGAGATTGTCAGCAAAAAGAACAAGTAAATACGTATTAGCATTCGCAAGGCCGTCGGCTTGTTAATCGAATGAGGCTTCTATTACAATGCTCGTATTCTTCAACTTTTGCGAAACTCGAATGCTCGATCAATAAAGTGCAGTAAGACCGAAAGAATTGTTCAAGTGATTCCAAAAAGTTGCGATGATTTGTTAAATTAACTTCGTATCGAACCTAACATGGCCGTCGCTACGAAACGAAGAGACGCGTTCGCCCTCGATCGTACGTACAAGCCCCACCGACAAAAGGAACTCGAATAACTATTCAATCTACTTCCAGAATGCTAAAGCGAATGCTAATTGAACGTGTATTAGTTAATTAAAACAAGTAAACGAACGTACGCCTTGATAACGTGAAGCCGAAGAATGAATACGTGGCGTCGCGTCGGTACGCACGGCTTGACACGTCTGTACGCTACAACGACACAAGTGTTAATGACACCGCGCCCCGCTCGCTCACCTTGGCCTTGGCAGTGTTCGCAATTCGATTCCAGGAAAGACTTTCCTCGCGCCCCGTACCGATGTGGTGGGGACTAATAGCGACTTCGAATAGAAGAATTACAATTGTTTGTTAACAAAGAAATTCAGCGACGGCCGATCGCGTAAAAATTTTAGCGACGGCCGCGGGCGAAACCATCAAGCCATGGCCGTGGACGATACCATTTAGCGACGGCACGTAATCATTTGGAGAATCACGTATGTATTCTTTAATTGTCGCAAAACTATTTAATCTATTCCCACGATGTTAAAACAATAGCTAGTTAATCGCGTACTACTCAATTGAAACAAATAAACGTACGTACACGGTGATGAAGTGAACGAGAATTCGTACGTAGGTGGCGTTCCGTCGGAAGAATCCATTATGTACTATTTGTCAAGACACGTTCGCAACGCTCCGACAACCCAATTAGAAATGGCACTGATCGCGATTCGTATTTCGAGAAAGCGCCCCCTCCCCCTCTTCCTCTATAGATATCTAGGTTTAATAATTACGACTGTTTTTTCAGTAAAAAGATTAAGCGACGGACGTGAACGAAACCATTTAGCGACGGCCGACGGATTGATGATCGAATCTTTCAGTAGACTGCACGTATTCTTTAATTGTGTCGCAAAACTATTGAATCTATCCCCGCGATGTTAAAATAGTTGCTAGTTAATCGCGTACTAATCAATTGAAAGAAGTAAACGTACGTATACGGTGATAGAGTGAAGCCGGAGAATTGGTACTTAGGTAGCGCCCCGTCGGAAGAGTTCATTAGCACCATTTTGTCAAGACACGTTCGCACGCAACGACAACCCAATTGTTAATGGCAGTGCGATCGCGATTGAGATTTCGGGAAAGCGCCCCCCTCCCCTCTGCGCCCCCTATCGATTCCTCGGATTAATAGTTAGAACTGTTCTTTTTCGTAAAGATGTTTAACGACGATCGTGGACGAAACCATTTAGCGACGGCCGTCGGCTAGGCGAATACCTCTAATGAAAGGGTGAAACGTGTTCCTTAATTGTTGCCAAACCGAAATGATTGACTAATAGAATACAACAAAGCTGAGGGACTTTGTTAATTACTCTCGCGTTGGTTTGATTAGCTCCGGTCGAATCTAACCTAATCGGTGCTACCGAAACAAGTGGCGCGATCACCGTCGATTAAAATAATCTTGCAAAGTTATTTAATCAACTCGCCCGATGCTAAAACGATTGCTAATTATTCGCGGATTAGTTAATTAAAGCAAAACAAGTAAACGAACGTACATGGTGATAAAGTGAAGGCGGAGAATTGATACTTAAGTAACGCTCCGTCGGAAGAGTCCATTATGCAGCATTTTGTCAAGACACTTTCGCGCGCAACGACAATCCAATTGTTAATGGCAGTGCGATCGCGATTGGGATTTCGGAAAAGCGCCCCTCCCCTCTGCGCCCCCTATTGATGCCTTGGATTAATAGTTACAAGTGTTTTGTTGATTAAAGACGTTTAACGACGACCGTGGACGAAACGATTTAGCGACGGCCGTCGGCTAAGCGAGTGCTTCCAATGAAAGGTACGTGTTCCTTAATTGTTGCCAAAGCGAAATGATTGACTAATAGAATACAATAAAACTGGGAGAATTTGTTAATTACTCTAGCGTTGATTTGGTTAGCTCCGATCGAATCTAACCTAATCGGTGCTAACCGGAACAAGTGGCGCGCTCACTCTCGATTAGAATAATCTCGCAAAGCAATTTAATCCACTCGCCCGATGCTAAAGACATTGCTAATTATTCGTGTATTAGTTAATTAAAACAAAACAAGTAAGAGAACGTACACGGTAATAGAGGGAAGCCAAAGAATAGATACTTTGCGTCCCGCCGGTCCGTCGGGACAATGCGTGCCTGTTGTGACACGTTCGCACGGTGCGACGGCCGAAGTGTAAATACCGTGTGCCACGATCGTTCACTTTACCTTTGTTTACGATCGCGAAGTTGTACAAACGTTAGCTATGCCTAATATGAATTACTTGCACCACTTTAATGGCCACGGTTTTCTATTATCCTTGCAAAAACTATAACCAGACTTCCAGTTCTCTCAGGAGATGCAGAGCTTCAAAAAGAAAAGCTTGCCAGCTTTTTCCTCCACCGTTATCGTGTGTATTCTAAATAGCCATTGTTAGGCGAATTTTAAACATTATAGGAATATATGATGCTTTACTTTAAATCGATTGTTCCGTAATAGCACGATTCTGAATAGTAATTACCGTAGATTCTGATGAACCCTTTGATTCTCAGTGTTACACCGATGCAACATTCATTTTAAACCTACTGATTGAAGCGGTTATATAATTGATAATATCAGCGATCTACATTTGTCTATTAAGCGATCTTCTCGTTCATTTGCTTACTCTGCTCAACGCATTTGCCGACGGAACCCCGGCCCACCAGGCCCATTTCCTTGCACGGCAATGTACACGGGGGCTGGCAGTCTTTAATAGCAACCTCGTCGGTGCTTGTAACCAAGGGTTGACTAGAGAGCTTTGAATAATGCATGAAGTGCGCTTCATTTTTCTATACGGTGGACCGATACAAAGTTCTCGTCCCGAAGGACCCGAAACAAGTTGCAATCTCCGGCAGTCGATGCTTCGTAATCCCTCTGATTTATAGCGTCATATTTCGACTAACATAAAGGACATGCACGAACGCGAGCGTGTACAGCGCGAAGAGGAGGAGAGAGAAAACATAGATGGGTATAGAACGCGGAGAAAAAAAAAATTGGGCGCGAAGTGAGCGAGAGGAAAGGGGAAAGAATAAGACGAGAAGGTGAGGGTACGTCTTGCCGATGCTCGCGCACGATAAGCCACGAATCCTTTCCGAACGGAGAAGGTCCTGCTGCGAGATTATCGGCGAATCCTCTATAGGGAATCCTCGATGGCCTTGCGATTAGTATCGAAACTTCAGAATGGAAGAGATTTCAGCTACCACCTACCGAGTCGAGAAAGAGTCCGGAATCGCCGTGGCATGACGGCTCTGGCGGAGAGAATGCATCGACGGAGCCCGTTGCGCTTCCAGCTCCGGGACAGATAAATCCTTTTTCGTGCAACATCGAAGCGAATTATCGTAGCTCGCCCCCGTAATAATACAGTTACAGATAAATGCTTTTAAGTTAAGCGCATTTGAAATTACGTGACTCTACGGGGAGATATGCGGCCACCGTTGCGTACACGCTATTCTTCGTCCCGCGATTCCTTTCTTTTCGCAAAGGGGAACTTTCGTATGGTGAATCAGCCTGAGCGAAGTCATGGTCGGCGCATGCTGTTGCTGGATTAGGAGACAATTGGATGGAGAGAAGGAAAAGGAATATTCGGTCGAACGCATCGGAGAGGTAGATCAATCGAAGACCATGGATAAGGAGACGCGGGGATGGGAGAAACGTAAGTGAGAAGAAGGGAAACGACTGAAGGGATGATTGTTAATTGACCGCTTAATAAAGGGGATGCGCTTCCTTTTAATCCAGCCATGATAAACGCCGCATCGAAAAGAGTAAAGCAAGACCGACGGTAGTAAACGGATTAGAGAGTACTACGTATAATTGCGGTGGATAAACGGCGGCAATTAAGCGAATGCCGGCGAAAACCATTAAGAACATATTATTAAAGAAGCGGTCAACCGGAGTGCATCCCGCTCCGGCAATTAACCAGTATTTATGCGCGCACGCTTTGGCTGTTAAATATTTGCATGTAAACGATTAGTCGAGTCAGATTCAGAGAATGGCAATTAATATTTGAACGCTTCCTCGAATGAAATCCCGCCTTCTATTTCATCGAAGCCTCGCGCGTTCTCTTTCTACCGGTTTCGTAGCAGGCTCGTCCAGATGAAGAGGTTGCAAGGCAACCGGCGCGAAACGATACGTCATTCGTTATAGCTTTTTTCGACGCTCGGATCTTTACTTTTTATCTCTGGCCGCGTAATAAATTTGGCAACAAATTGCGAGAACACAGCTTGCCGTCAGCCCGGCCGCGGCAACTTCGGGCGAAAACGGAGGGCGGAAAAGAAGGGGGGACGAGGCTGAGAGATGAGCCACGGCTTTGCCACGCTTTAACCGGCTCGTAAGCCAGACATTCGTGCTCGATTAATGGTCGAAGCTGCACAGATGACGCCGTTAATGGAAGAGCGAGCGTGTTCTAAACTGACTCGACTCGTGCCAGAGAACTGCGCGTACGCAACGCGTTCGACGCTGATTAGATTAACTGCGCGTACCAATTCTTACAAGACACGCCACAATTTTATCATCATCACGATCACCTTCCGTTCGGCGGAAATTCATTAAATTTATTCGACCCTATTAGGCGAAACTGGACACCGTTATTTCGATATTAAGTCGACGGTAATGAAGATCACGTGTCAAAAAGCTGTTTATAAAACGCGCGAAACAATAAGCAATCTCGCGGGGCGGGCATTGTTCTCCGCGAAATTCCTTTCTGACGTAATTAGCAACGTGACTGCCACCCCGCTGCGTTTGCAACCATTGTTCCCTTTCCATAATTCGCCGATGATTAATGTCGACTAATCGTAACGATCCGATCTCGCTGCTCCGGTGGCTGCATTTAATTCTCTTAGACATGAAATTCTTCGAGCCTTCCACGGTTTACCCATGTTCTTTATCGACCACCGCCGTCCCCTCGCGTGTTTCTGCCAACTCCGAACCGTGAAATCTCGTCGATTAACCGACGGCGAGCGTTTAAACGTTCGAATAACTTCCGCCGACTCGGTATTAGAGATCCCGGGTTACGTTTAATAAGTGCAGAATCTACGGTTTCATTTTAATAAAGTCGAACGTCAGACAAATGCTCGACAATAAAGGGATTTAATCGCGTGGCGAGCACTGGAGCTGCTCGCGAAGAGTTTCATTTAACTGGAAACCGTTGCGACACCGCGCGGCGCGGCGTTGGGGGGTGGACAGAGGCGGCACGCAAAAAGTGGTAGGTGGAAGAAAATAAAAAGGAAATAGTAGGTCGGACGGACACAAATTACCTAGAATCGCGTTCTGTTGCGCTCCGTTGTGTAATTGCAGTTACGTAATTCGATTCTAAATCCTGGCAGATCCTCCGGCGCGTAATTAATTCTCCGCCGACTAAATAGAACATCGGCTTCGATCGCGCGACGGACACCGATCGTTACCGATTTCGCCGTGTTACGCATACCGTGTTATTTATTGCCAATTATGATCCCGCCGTTCCGTTCCTTATAGCCGACTGATCCGTCAGGACTGTCTGATCGCCCCGTAACTCTGCTACTGATCGACTTGAATGCCGCACGGAAAGATAACTTAAAACTAAACTTCAATCACTGTAAAATTGGGGAAGGGAATTTCAGTAATTGCTAAGAATGATCAAGTTTCGGTTACGAAATTTTTTAAAAATTCGATTTCTATTAGTCTAATGCTTGAACGCGATACATCGTAGCATTTCGTGGAAGCTCGTTTGTCAGCTTTCTTGCTCCTTCAGGTTGCAACAGGACAGTAGCAGGTGGAAGCGCAGCTACCTCGCAGCAATCTGTTCTTCGTTCGATCGATGTAGGTCGGTATCAGTGAACTGTCCGGTTCAATCCTCGTGCAATTAATAAAACAGCGTCGTTAATAAATTAAACGTTCTCGGGGATGATATCAGGCCATGATTTTCTTGTGGTCGGAAAATGACTGCGACAAATTGAAATTCGCCCGACTAAAAACGTGTAATGGCGTATCTGCGACGTGCACTGCGGAATATAACGAATTAATAAACGAAACGTGAATTCGCCGACCTGCAGTCGATCGGTCTGCGGCCTGTGCCCGGTATCAAAATACCCTGACAAAAAAGCACGGCCACGGTAAAAAAAAAAGAGCAATTATACACGGAAAATATGGCGAACCGAAAAATACTTATTACCGGTCAACGAAAAAAAAACAGGCCAATTACCGAACCATCCTGATTAGATTACTCTCGGAATCGTCCCATAAAATGTACAAATTTCACCACTCCCATCCTCGATGCTGCGATTCAAGCCCTCTGACAGAGTTACACGGCGTTCCACGTCGGGCGCCGAAAATATCAATAAAGCCCGAACGAATGGAGAAAAAACGAAACAAAGGAAATGACGAAACCAGACGCGATAGAGGCGAACGAGCCACCTTTATTAGCGTATCGCGAATTTTTCGACCGGTTGTTTATTTTACATCGCCGGTCACGTCACTGTTGTTTATTAAATACGAGTAATAAATCGGAACGCCGGTGATAGGGGCACGGCAATCTTATTTTTCGGCTGCGCGACGAGTAACCGGGCGTTAAGGAGAAGATCGATCGACGATTACGATCCATGAATCCGTGGCGTTCCAGAGGAGAGAGCGTAAGTTCGCGCGGTCGTATTATGGCCGTGAGTTTCGCAGCTTTACGAGGTTGACCACTTTGTCATCGAGAGCGGCATTGACGATAATTTATAAGGAGGCCAGGCAGACCGATGCGTGCCGCAATCATCTGAGGAGAGAGAGAGAGAGAGAGAGAGGGAGAGAGGAGCAGAAACATTTACCAATAGCCTGTTTCACGGGGCGCTAATGACACCATGAATATGTATACACGCATCGTGGGGTGGACGAGAGCGAGAGTGGTCCACCGCGATTGGTAATACAGGGTGTTCCCTTTTGGTTTGTCATTGACTCGATGTCGGACCTGAGGAGAAAAACAAAAATGTCAGATGAAATATTTTCGACGCATCAAAGAGGACAACGCTCCCTTTTGGGGGAAATATCCAATGGTCGACCGAGCACTTTGTGTCTGGGGAAAAATTGCGTGCAGATTGGCTTCAACATGCAAGGGTTGAATTATTCATAACGCGATGGATAAGCTGCTTCTAATTAAAACGGAAATGAATATCGCCCGATGAATACGGGGCTAAATATTTTCCGGTGATAATTATTTAACGAAGTCAGCGACCAATGGAATAATGTATTTAATCGCGCGATGATCGTCGATCGAATGGTCGACAGTACCGTTTCGAAATGTCGCTTTTCGAAATTAGTCAGCCGAGCTATTATCTCTCTGACACGCGTACCTCTGGACTGGCAAATACTCTCTGAAGTCCGACACCGCGCAAAAATTGCCAGGAAGCATCGTCGTCGAAGGGACCAAAGGACGGCCCGGAGACCGGAAAGGTTTCCAGGGCCGAGATTAAAGCGGCTCGAAGTAAACGACACACCGTGTATAGACACAGAGTCCGGGAGATTAAAGGAGGGCAACAGTCCGGAGTCTGGCTTCGGGAGGACCTGAAGAGAATGACGAGGAATCGGGCGTGTCCCTTCTACGCTGTAAAACAAACAAGACCCGTTAATGATGCGAGCTGCTAGTTAGACGCAGGACCAACGTCGGCACGTCCCGCTCTGATGCCTCGCATAGGAATTCGTTTCACGTCATTCACGTGAATTCTTAATACGCCGCCCGAAGTGGGTTGTTCCAGCAACGACTCCGCCGCTATTCCTAGCTCTTAACTGGATTTCGCTCCTGGCGGATCAGCCTTACATCCGGCCAAATGGTAATTTTCCTCAACGAGATGCACCGTGTTTGGTAATAATTACAACAACCGGTAATAATTATCGCTTAAACCTCAGACTCCTAAATACCCTCAAATAGTTCAAGATAACTTTAACAAGTATTTTAATCAACCGTCATAAAGTGCATAGAAAAATTGGAGAAATAACCAACCATAGAAGGAAATTGTCACTGTAAAGAACGTCAAGACCCTTGTATACCCGCTACTCATGAACATTTGCTAAATCAATCGAGCTACTGTCGTCGAAAGGATCGCCCAAGGTAACTGTGCGAGCGTTCAACGTTGCTTTCAAGCTGACGTGCCTTCAGGGTTGCGAGTTGCTGCGGTGAGCTGGCTCGGTCTCTCGCGCAACGAGCTATGAATCGAACCGCACGGTCTTGTCACAAACCGCAGCGTGAAAAGGCATTCTGAAAATTGTAGCACCTGCTGGGATTCCAGCTCCCCGATGGCAAGGAGCCATCGAGCGCGCCTACGGAATTATTTACGCCGACGGGAAGGCGGGCCTAATAGACGTGCTCAGACGTTCGAAGTTGCCCTGTTCCTCGAGTAAATCGAGTCCCTCGCATCGTCGAACAATCGCGGTTTCCGTAACTAGTTCGCGTCTAATTACACCAATCTGCTACCGTAGACTCGCCATTGTTTGACATCCCCGATGAAACGCAACGTGTCTCGTTTACATTCTGGAATAGTTAGCGTATCCGTGTAATAGCTGTGAGAAACGGATATATGTATACATATTCCAGGAATTTGCTTCACCGTGGACGAAGACGAGCGGTGCGCAATCCGAGAAGCCCTGACGGCGTTGAAATAATTGAAACGAGTCGAGAAGACGCGTGTCGGTCAGGCTCAAAATTACTATCAGAGTCGCGGGCTATTTATTAGCATAGTTTCTTCTCGATTACCATATTCCTGCCGTAAATCCCGATTAGAAAGCGTACCGTGAATCCTGGGAATCGGGTTATTAACCGGCGGCCCCGCCGTCGACACCCATAAATCGTCCTGCGATTTGTGTAATCTGGTGCACTTGTACCTGGGCATTCTTAATATCGACTGATAAGACAGCACCGATAACGCGACGCGCCAATCGCCTATCGATACTTCGCAGCCTGGTCTTTGACGCGCGTCTACACCACGGGGATTAACACCTTCGCGAGAGATCGGCGGAACCCCGTGCCGCGTCGTCCCATGATCGAGATCGGCAAATTAATTGTCGCGTCGGGGACGCTGGGGAACGCCGACTTCCTTTGAGATTCTCCAGCCGGTATTCGCGTCCGTTCTATATCGGTAGAGTTTATCAGACCCGCATAATTAATGCCCGTGAAACAACAATCGCCCCGCGAGCGCAATTACGCGCGAATGGCGAGGGCTCATACGTGTCGGAACAGGCGGACAGGCAGGGTGAAAGAGACGCGGAGGGAGAATACGTGCGTGGCCGAATCGGGGCTCGTTAGTCACAGATTCGCGAAACTAGATTAGCCGACTAATTGTCTTGGCAGAAATCTCCGGTCCCCCGGCCTTGGCCCGGCCGGACGCGCGGGTCCCCGGGTTCGATTCACGGAACAAAGGCCAGGACGGCTCGGCGATCGTAATAATCCGAACTATGCGTTTCATTGGCCCCTGTCGTGTAAATTCACCGTTCTGCTGGCGGACCATCGTCCGTTTCTGGCCGGGGCTAATTGCGAGTGCGCGGGCTGAACGCGCGGGTCCATTAGCGGACGCCAGTGGAAAATGATAAGCTGCCAGGAACGCCGGGCAAACTCTTCGGGCTACTCTTAATACGCTTGACGCTCTGTGACGTTACGTTCCAGTGCTCAATAATAGATATTAATGCACGCACGATTGATTTTAATTATCGCGTGGTCCAAGAATGTCCACGAAAAGAATTCGCAATAAAACGGATGTGCGAGCAACAGTCGGCCCGGGTTGCTCGTAAATCTGAACTCTTCGTTGGTCTAGGGCGGTTTGTAAATTTATCACCTACGTCCACTACGGCGTCTAATCATTAGACGAACCTAGGGGTTAATTTAATGAAGCACGCTGTAGGTCGACCGTCTCTTCTTCTCGATCTACCTGTGCCCATCTAAGAGGCTGGTTCCCGTTTTATTGAGGATCCCCCTCCCGGCCTTTGTTATCGCGCGGAACCGCTGTCAACGCTGACAAATTATAGCCGAACGCCACTTCCCAGGAACGGATATATTCCTGGGATTATCTCGAATTTGCGAATCACCGTTTCGCCCTACTCGGCCCAGTTACTTGGATTCCCATTTTCTACCGCCCAGAGAACACGATAAGAACCGGCGGATCGTGTTCTCATCGCCCGAGCTGTCGCGACGCCGGAGCATGCGCCAACGCGGAGGATCGATGTGCACGCGTGTCGTGGCAAGGAACCGTGTGTCCCGAGGCTGGGATCATTGATTGTTCAAAGGATCATCGTTTAGTATGCAGGGTCTGGCCGCTGACCCGCTAGGTGTACGTACATCTGCTTAAATCCGGCTTACGAATGTCAGCGTCCAGTAGGGAGGTCATGTTTGCAACAGGACAATGGAAAACCGTGACGTCCTCTAAGACTGCTCTTTAATTATGCACGACGACCGCGCGCGCGCGCGCACCACCCTCTCGAAACACACAGGCGAATGCCGCTTGCATCTGTACCCGAAGAAAAAAGATTGTAGAAGCTTTGGGCTGTACGAACTTTAATGATGCGCAAAACTTAGTGGTCGATCCGTTTGACGATGCTGATAATAAAGAACGGCAAGAGAAGAACGAACGCTTGATAGTGTTTTCCATGGAAAAGGCGCAAAGTTCGAGCGAGCAAAGTCCATCCGCATCGGAGCAACTGGGAATGGGCGTAATCAAGTTAAGAGGGTTCCGGATGAAGATGAGTAAAATTTGTTTGGTGTAATTGAGATTTGAGTGGAGCCCGCTATCTCCACGGTGGAACTGAATGTACCCTGAAACTTCCTAATCGCTCTCCCGGTATTTCATATCGCTGCAATCTGCGGGACGAAGCAGCGAGACAGCTTTTCCATGCTCGTTTGTACGAAGAAGTTTCCATCGCGTACCGCGCGGACACTTTTATTGGGAAATTAATCGGTGCACTTGCGACGAAGCTCGACAATAGTTGTCGCAGCATCGGCGTATCCTCGCGTAACTCACCATTACGCACCGAAGGCCACAGGGGACAGGGTGATTGTTAATCAGCGTCCAAAAAGAGGAGGACGATTTCTCGTTTGCGCGCTGGACCATTCGAATCAGCGCGCCGACGAAATCGATGATAATACGCTGCGCGTTCGTGGATACAGGGGAGCGCGCGACATCAAAGGGTGACGAAGAAGATTCAAACTCGCAATGAACGTGCAGCGAATAGCTGCAACCGCGGTCGTGCCTGAATAGCATGCAGTCTGTACGAGCGTGTTCGCACGCGGAGAACGCGCGGAGACCGCGTTATTCGTGCCGGAACACACGCAGCACCCTCGTCTCGCATAGAAACTAGCTAACTCGGATAGCGTTACCTGCACCACGCCCCTAACTCGATGTCAGCGGAGTTTAATTCGCGCTTTAAGTTCTTCGTGACACGAATTTCACACCGTGTGAACAATATGCCTCCTCTTGAAACTGGGATAACTTTGGAAACTAAGCGACACCCTTTTAAAGGTATCATGCAGTTTATTGAATCATTTTTTTTTGTGACTGCAGAAAGTCTTTCTCTTCATGGAATTGAAATATGATAGAGGTGTAGACAAATTAGTAGCATGTTCTCCTTTGCATTCAAACGCTTGGATACTGTTTTTAATTAATAACAAGTAGTAATTCCAAGGAAATGAACGAGAGACTCGCAGCAGAGAATTCCTCTCAGAGGAAATAAATTATTATGTAGACAAAAATGAACAGGTCGAGATAGTTACAAGGAGCAAGTATCAAGTTCCAATTACGCGTTTCTTATCTTGGCTCGGGAACAATGGGTATAACCATCGAAGTTTTTCCGCCCTCTTCCAGACGCATCTTTGAAAGGCTATCCCCAAAGGGGAGGTGTTCCAGGAGGGTAGAAATTTCTCCATCGCAACGAGGATAAACCTTCTACGGAAGTTACGCTTTCGTGCTTCGAAAACGCTTTCTACTTTATTCAGTCTTACGTCAATTTTTACGTTTTCCGTTCTTTTTTTTTACGAGGCACTTGGCCTCTGCTCGCCCTTAACCCTTTGCTCGCCTCTTCCTTCGCAAAATCAAATCCCCTTTCACACGATCCCGAAAGTTTAACGCCGTTTCCCTGCTTCTTTGTTACACGATCGCGAAAGGATTATCATATTCGAGGGAGGGCGAAAAAAAGCTGTTGGCAGACAATGCAATTTCGATTGCAGTCGAGAGGAAATGCGATGAATCGAGGTCGTTAGGCGGTAACAGGGATATTTGCGCTCGCGTAGATGTCACGTTGAGAGTACTTTCTCGACATTCTAGATCTCGTTATCAATTACGACCGTTATCGGTGCCAGCACGCCTTTCAAGCCCATGAAAATACTCATTATGATCGATTCAGCACGGACAGGCCGGTCCCTAACAATACGTTCAATTACAAACTGCCCGTGTCTGAGGCGATAATAGACTGCGAAGACTATAATCAAGAAATTGAAAGAAAAACGCGACGCCGACTGGTGGCAAAACATATTTTCGCCAACAGGTGCCGAAGGATAATTACCAAAACGGTGGAGCCAAAGAGTAGATGCGTGGCGAAGATACACGATGCAGATGTTCCGCTGGTCGGTTCTCGCGGCCAGCAAAAAGAGAACGCGCTGGTATCATCGAGAAGGACATGGCGGTCCCGACGAACAAGGGGCAGAAGAAGAAGAAAGCGGACGAGGAAAGAAGTAAGAAAAAAAAGTGGCCGTGTTAGACTGCGGGTAAAAGAAGAGAGAAGGTCGGTGCTCTCCTCTGGTCGGTGGTTAAGAAAGGTGAGACGATGGCGCAGGTAGATGCAAGGTGAGCCACGCGGAATCGGACGAGGAGGAGCACAGAAAAGGGAAGAAGAAGGCGAGACGATCGAAGGAGGGACGCAACACGGCCCTCGACCGACCTAATGAGCTCCGAGCTTCGGGACGAAAATAATTATAGAAATTTCCTGCCGATGAACGAAGCACCTTAAGAAAGATTGCCTCCCATTAATAAGCCACAAACGTATTTGCCTCCAGAATTATAATCAGCCTCCGGACTAACAGGCCGCTCGTGTTTCCGTGAAACTCGTGTGCCCGCCGCGGCGTTGCGGCGGCGGCGGGCCGAGGAACCGAGGTACGAAACGATTTAGTTTAGATTAATATGCCATGCCGGTGTTCCCAGTACCGGGACAGGCCAGAGCGGAAAGGGTAGAGAGAGAGAAAGAGAACTTCGCCTTTCGACCTTATTGATTTTCCTCTCTTCTTCTTCTTCTTCTCCGTCTCGCCCTTGCGTCGTCTCCCTTTTTTCTCGCGTTCCCTTCCATCCAGTAGTTTCATCTCTTCAACGGCTCTTCACTTTCTCCTTGACCGTAAGACGCGCGGATGTTATCCCACCGTCGGAGGGCAATGCCACGAGTTAAACAGCCTGCACAAGTTAAACGCGAATTAGCCGCGCCTCATTGATCAACGTAAAAAACGACGCGTCGTCGATAGGCCGACACGAAATTAGCGTTTGTATAGGCTCGTGCGTCGTGAGCGGTTAGACCGATGTAGCGGCGTGGTTCGGCATGGAATGAAAGCTTTTGTGCGTCACGGGGAAGCTTTCGGATGCACAGCGGGGTGGCTTGGAAAATATTAACACGTAGAGAGAGGCGGATAGAAATATCAGCTTGAAATATTTATGGGCAGAATAGCGGGGAATTCTATTCCCCTGGAAAATTCTGGCATCATGGATTTACACATAAAACTAATAACTTACTTTGAATAATCCCTAGTTGCATTATTTATGCAGGTTTTAAAGTTCCAGGCAGTGAGTGCTTTTAATAGGCCGCTAGTTAATCTGAAAAATGATTACAACGGCTATCACACGCAGATCAAGTTCATCGAATCATCCCTTGGAATATATCTTGGCCTGTCTTCAACCTAATCCTCACTCGCAGCGTAGAACAAACCCAGCGCCAATTCATTCCTCGCTAACAGCCAGCTCCGCCGCAATCTCCACCCCTTTTCCCAAACCATCTAATCCACCTTTCCATCTTCCGACCCGCGCACACCGCGCGTAACCCTCTCGATAACTCGAGCCCGTGTATACGAACGATGATCCCCCTTACCGAGAACAAATCATACCTTAGCACCTACTCGCCCGTTGATCGTCCAATTGGCTCCAGCCGCCACGGGGGAAGGGGTTAATGATTCGCAGCACGGCTAAAAGTGGTCCGGCGAGGAGGCCAGGGTGGAGAGCGCAAACAAGTCCGCGGCGCGGAGGGTTAAGTGGCCGGCGAAGCGTATCGATTGTCGGCGAGATCATTTTTCACCCGAAGCGAAGAAGTAAGAGCAATCTGCTCGGGACAGGGGAAAGGCCCGCGAATCCTTCGCTGCCGCGATTTGCATATGAAAGCCCGGCCTCGCGCCTCCCGCCGTTGTCGGCTGTCGTTGATTGGCAAACGCGCGACGACTCTTTGCACTTTTCAGGATACGATCCTCGAGGGAATATTCTTTGCTGAGAAAGGCGAAGAGAAGAAGCGGCGAGCGGAATGGACGCGTACGGGCGTCGCCTGGTGGAAAGCAAATGGCATTCTTCGAGCGACTTTAGGCTCGCGTGTTTGCCTAGCCATGAGATTTGCATACGCAATTGTGCGTTTCTCTTTTAAGCTGCTTGGGTGCTGCGTGCCTTCGGCGACGTTCGAACGTTGCTTCTTGCGAATCACACGCTACCGAATCACGCGAAAATAGGTGCATCAGTGCTAAAACTTTCGACGGGAATTTGTCAGAACTGGGTCTAGAAAAACATTAACAGTTGTTCCCTTTTTCATAAAAATTATTCGACGAGATTATCGCGGCCAGATTCAACGGCACCCTGCATTTATAACTGTTACACAGCGCGCGTAATTGGCCCGAAATTACGCTTGCCTGGCTTATGGAGATTACGATCCAGCCGCGCGCGGACGATCACGGTTCGAAGGAAGAATAAGAAGTAAGGAAATCTCGGTCTTGGAGGTAGAAGAGAAGAGAAAGCACTCCCTTGAAAGAGGAGGAATCACTCCTCCGTTTCGAGGAACAAGAGGAGGAGCGCCCGCAACTCAATGCAAGTCGGGACAAAAACGAGGAGAGGCCAAGCGGTCGGTGTAAACGCGATTTACCAGCGATACGTCGGCAGCCGTTGTTCGACGATACAATGCCGAGTAATTTCTCGTAATGGGCCGCTAGAACGGCGTAAACTGCGTGATCCATGGTGTCTCGAAACGGCCCGGCTCTCGTCGTCGACTCGCGAATCGATTAAACACACCTACTTCGCCTCGTGCACGTCCGATTTGTTGAAATTGACGAAGGCCCTTCGCTCGAGCAAGGCATTTAAAAAAAAAATGAGATGCTGTTCTGTTGTATATATTTTTAAGATGAAAGGAATTCTGTAGCATCTGTAGCAATCAATTTTCGGACACGAAAATTATTAACAGTTAATTATAATTCCTATCCATCTTGCCAACCTCCGCCCCGCATTCCTGTTCCGCCCCACTTGTCCGAAGGCCTGCCTCTGAGAAGAGGTTTGACCGAATTAATAGAACGAGCCGGGCTGATCGTGACAAAAACTCGTATCTTCATCCGTTTGACGGATAACCGGGACAGTCGAGCGAGAGAATGCCCGGCTGCTAGTTAATCTCGGAACGCTACATTAGCCGGTGGGGTATAATTAGAAAATTTGTCAAAGGACGCTCGTTCGACTAACTACGATCCCCGAAAGCAAAAAAAAAAAAAAGTTGCGGAACGAAGGAGGAACGGCGGCATTGACAAAAGCACCCGAACGGGGTCGTAGGTCGTCGCGGATACGGAATTCCTGCATTATCAAGGTCAAACGTTGGAGAACGTGACTTTTAGCGGAGCTGTTAGCCGCGTCACGCACGACTGGCCATGATAACTGACGACACTGGATGTTCTCGGAAGCATCAGTCTCTCCGCTACGAGAGTTACCGGGTGGAAGAGAAAGAAAAAGGAAGTAGACGGGACTATTCTCTCCGTAGCACGTCGAATAAAAAAACGATTAACGCTCGATCATCGACGTTCCGGGACGCAAGGAGGAACGCGCGGCAGATATCGTTTGATATCGTAAAATAAATCGAGCTTAAGCGTTGCCCCGCCGTCGACAGTCGACAGTACGGTAGAAGGGAAAGAAGGTAAATTTCACGATCCGCAATTGGAATTCAACGGGAACGAATTTCAACACAACCGGGTCGGTCCGGTAAATTCTTTTTTCCTCCAGTTTACCCGTTTCTCTCCTGTACACACACGGACCGAGTGGCCGGACGAACGCTGACTCTCGTAATTTGTTTTACTCAATTTCATCCGGCCGTTCGGCAATTATTTACACTGGTTTAATCGACAATTTCACGCGTAATCACGCTTTAATTATGAGTCATCGCGTTCGACGGGGTGACCGTCTGTCCGTAGGGTTTTCGACACCCCCGCCTCCGCCGTTCGTCGGCTCGAGAATCGTCCGTCGCCTTAATAAATTAAATCGATCCTTACACACGCTACTCCTGCGTCCTTCTCATTTTACCAAGAATCACGTGTTACCTTGTTATCCCTTGTAACACACCGCGTAACCCTAGCGAGGCCCAATAGCGAAACCGAATACGCGCGCCCACGCGCGCGTCAGAAGCTCCGGAATATCGAGTGTCGCTGTCGATGGCCATTTGCTCGTCGAACGCCACCCCCGCCCGTGTGTTCCAAGATTCGAGCTGAAAGGAGCTTTTTACGTTTCCAGGTCACCGTGCGAAGACGGAACGCGAGGAGAGAATCCGCCAGGTTACACTTGCGCCCGGTGGTTTCCTGTCGGCCCCCGGCCAGTCTCGACGTCGTGGTATCGCAACGAGGGGACCGGCGAAAAAGGTAGGCACGATCGTATCGGAACGTGTAACCGCACCGCGGCGGAGAGGGACAGAAGGAGGTAAAAACGAAGGGAAGGAGGGAACAGAAATACTGTCCGCCGAGATATGGGGTGGAATCCATTATGCCAGCCAAAGGGACTGGTTCCCGTGCTTTTTCTCCGACAGCCTCGTGTCCGACTATATCGGTCTATCGATAGGAAATATAGAGCGACGGCGATTCGCGTTGGCTCGCTTGCATCGCCGCCGTTCAACTTCGCATAAAGCGAAGCGGGTAAAGTAATGGTATCCTGATATTCGTTTGTTCGCGCCATGGAGCGAGTTTCTATAGGATGTTTGAATACGCGCCGATGGTTACGCTCGTAGGGATAGATTTATGGAAATTGGTTCAGCGGGAGGTTGAACCACCGGTCTGGATAGGGAGTCTAGGAATAGGTGGAACTTCTCTGGCCTGCGGACTGGTTGGAGTGTCCATTGCTTTTTTTCCCCCATTTATTCGTAGGTTAATTCGATGTGAAATATCTATCTTAGGGAGAGTTGATTTACCGAAACTCTGTTATTGCTACAACTTAATCGACAGCACACCCGCCGAAGTATTCAGAATTGTATCGTAAATATTCGGAAGGCAGGGAGCAATGAATCGTCGAGCGAGTCAGCTTCGAAAATATTTAATTCCAAGCCAATAGATTCTATTATCGAACGGGGGGAAAGCTGGTATTAACCGAAGTCAAGTGACTCTCTATCGTTTCGCGACGCGTAGAAATTTTCACGGCGAACGGAAACCTGCATACTTTGCAGATATTCGCAAGAACTCGACGATAGGGCCCGCGATTGCGTGACTGAGTCGAATGAAAGTCGTAAATCTTGGCAAACTTGCGACAATCGCGTGGCGATATCGAGACCGCGAATAGCAAAACTTCCCCTGTCACGTTGAAATAAGCCTCTCCGTGAACTTTGCGCGCTTGTCAGGACGCGCTTCCATAGGTCGAAGGATGCGCGACTTTGTTCGAAGACTTTGTTGCTGACCGATGCAATAAATGATATTATACCGCGCGGCGCTCGATCGTGGAGCGAAAAGTCTCTCCCTCTGGTTAGCCGAAAGCCGACGATTGCTGGCGGTTTATCGGCGTTGCATCGGCTGTTTCGAAAAATGAACGGTCGTAATGGAAGAGCACAGCGCGAGCAGGTGTGAGAAATTGGTTGCGGGATAGATGATGGTCGTCGAAAGGGGTCCGCGGATTGGTAAAGGCGATTGGCTATGACCGGCAAAGGCGAGCAGGCAAATTGGCGCTGATAAATTGCAAATTCAGATGCGGTATAAACGATCGTTTATTCAACCCCGTCGAAATTTGCAGTATTTCAAATGAACGTGTACCGCGTGAACAAATAAATAGAAAATCATATTACTGGCGTGTCGACAATTTGCGTTGCGCAACCAGACAATTCGCTGTTCCATCAAAATCAGCTTCCTTCTTTGTTCAGCGTACAATAGCAGCCCGGCAACGTTAAACCGTTAATTATAAAGCGCCCGATAAATCCGATACGATCATACGCGATCGAGGTGGTTGTCGAATCGCCGCGCGAGTTCCATTTTCGTGCGCGCCATGGCCAGGAAATTGCTAGACGTACTTTCGAGCCGCTAATGCTTATCGTGATACCACCATTATTCGTGCTGCGTACTTATATTTTTTTTTTCACCCCAACCCCCCATCCCCTGTCTGGCGAAAGTGGGAACGACGGAGGATTCGTCCCGGTTGTTACGATACACCGACTGGCAAATATGAATGATTAAATTTCGGCAAAGGTTTACACGCCTGCTCGATCTACGTGCACGCAAACACCTAGCGGCCTGCAATAAGAGAAGCCGATACAGCCGCGAGACTCCCTGTAATCAGCCGCAATCACGTCGGGCTGCTTATTTACACCTCTGGACCCGTGAAAGCCCGCGTGCAACGAGCCACCACGACGGGACTCGTCTGCAAAAATCGTAAACACCGTGTACAGACACGGGGCCCTCCAGTTCCGGCCACGATACGAGAGGAATTACCTACGGATCGGTGTCCATCGTCTGACAAAGGAAGGAAATCGCCGGATCCACTGCATTCGCGTGCAAAATGTACTGCAGCGTCCCGCCTTATCAGTTCGACATTCGTATGAAAAATTGCAAGCATCTCGCGAACTCGATTCAAAGTGACTGCGATCAAATTCTCGTCGATGCTCAAAGGCGACACATGAATCGTAGCTCGCGCCGCGTTTGTCGTACCCCCTTCGATGCGTTTAATTTCGCCGTACGCTGGTTGCATTTATGATTCGCCACGCTGCAACGTCGTCGCGCAACCTCGAGGAACGTTCCAACCGGTTCTCGAAACAAAGAAACGGCCGGTGTCGCGAGGGCACCGAGCCACCACACCGGCGTGTCCCATCGTTTGGCGAACAATAGCCGGCCCGCGTAGCAAATTCAATGGATCGCTTTCTTACGTGTTAATCGAGATTTACATCGTAACCGCGTAATAACACGCTTCGCTCTTGAATGGCGAGTCGTTGATGCGGCTGTACGGCGTTTCAGTGTTTCGGTTCGTGGAAGAGCGTCTCGTTCGCTGGAATCATGAATAACATTTATAATAATTGAGATGCCCATTCTTGAATTCGATCAGACTTATTCTGCAAGCGACCGCGGGCAGAGTTTATCTTCCAAGTCGAAGACATTCGAGTCCCACGCAAAGCGATATGCAACGTCTGCGGGAAAAGATTTTCAACTTGTACGAGAAAGTAAGGAAGGAGAGCTGGGGCTAGCGGTTCACCGTGATCACGGACGAACAAAAGGGGGACGCGAAACATTTGTATCCGCGAATTAGAAAGTTTTAAATTGCCACGCGGATCGACAGGGCGGACCAGGGCTTGTCCGTGTAATCTGTTCGGCCTGTCGAAGATCGGTTAGTTGTCAGACGAGAAAAGGGAGAAAAAGTTGGAAAAAACTTGGCTACCGCTGAGGAACCAGTCAGTCCTAGTAGTCGGCCAATCTGTCTGCTCGTGGCTCCGAACATTTTTTTTTTTCTCTTTCCCTCCCTCGAACCCGATCCCACTTCGGCAGGCCACAAACTTTTCTATATATCCGATTCGATGGAAGCACTCGTTGGCTCACGGTTCCTTCCGCCCCTGTGCGTTCGATTGAAATCAATTATACGACCGGCACTGCGGCCAACTCTGATACCAACCCGCCTCTTCCTTATCCTAATTCCGGTGACCATGAAATATTCATTTGTTTGCGCTGCAACGGCGAGGAACGCGGGGCGGAACGGGGGTCGAGGGTACAAATTGATATGCTCGGGCTAGGCAATTGCACGGTGAATTGAAAGCGTTGGCAAGTGAAATCACAGATCCGCAAACTGTAATAAATCTAATCAAACTAATATAATAAGCATAGAGAAGAAAGTAACGTTGTCCACAGAACGCAGAGAGTCCTCTTTATCTTAATTAATTTTTAACCCGTCGCCTAAAACTTCATCATCCGCGTAGGAAAGTCGCGCGCGTGCTTATTCGCTTGGCGAATAACCGCTCCCCTCTCGGCGTGAACTTTCCAAAGGGGCGACGGGCTTCCCCGCGCTCGGCGCAATAATTATTCGCGCAAGGGACAGGGCGGAATTCGCGGATCGAGCTCATAACTCTCAGACAGCTTGAACGGAGCAGTCGACGGAAGCGGTGGCGTGGCCTCTCACGGAAAGTTGCAGATCTCCTTGGGCTTCCCGAAGTTCCCCGTGTCTGCCATAGTCCTGCTTCTCTAGCTAGCGCGACGGCGCGGCGTGTTTGCCGAAGACGTTTACAACGTGCCATACGGTTGATCCGTTCGTCGACAAATAGCGACGCGATAACCGTGCCGGCGATATACTGCTAATAGCGGATTCCCAGTTTCCAGCCCCGGATCAACGGCCGGAGATTAATTTTAATGCCGCGCGAAAACGCTTCCCATTTCCGCGCCGCCTGCTCTGTGTCTGTGGCAACGTTTACTGAAGCCGCCGATGCTCCAGGGGGTGCTAAAATAGCACTGATAATTCAATTGTTTGAGATGACTTTAATAGAGATGAAATCTCGTATTACAAACTCCCGTCTCGAGGAGTTATGTTAATCACACAGTCCATACAGAGTCTGTATTGTCGGTTGCGGAAGCGTTATAAAAATTCTAATCTTTTTTTTATTGCATGTCAAAATTCCATGTCTCCTACACGTATAGTCCGATCGTATGATATTACGGTTCGTCACACTCTGCTCTGACAATCCGCCTCGTCGTTCATTATCGTTAGAAAGTCCGCAGCGACCTACATTCGACGTACCTTCACTTAACTCTACGGTGCACGTATATAATTTAACTGATCATAGATTTTGAAGATCAGTTTTAATAGCATAGAAGCATTTCGTTGAGCCACACCCATTGCGCCGCAAGCTGAGAGCATTTTAGAATGAATTTTTTGTCCATACTGTAATTGTATTATGCCACTGCTTAACGAAGATTCATACTAATAATATGCTTTCGCTGTTATCAAAATGAATATAATGTAAACGTTGAGAAACAAAATACAGAATTCGAGTAGCAGCGAATTCCTTTGCTCTTTCGATGAAGACTCTTTAAAGCGCCGTGTAGTGAAATGTAATTTCTTTCGTGCGGCGATAAATTCCCCGTGACACCGGTCGAATTTCCGCGACCCTGCCACGTCCCGGCGATTGCGTAACCGTGAATCGATTTCGATTCCATCCAGCCAACGTTAGAGGGATAATCGGGCCAACGGGGGTCGGGATTAATTATTGAGAAGCAAAAGGTCGGGGCTGGAAGGCGGGTCCGGGGTAGTCAGCAGTTCGTGAGCCACGGGCGCGCACGGTTGTGCAGCGCTTGCAGTTCGCTGCTCGCCCGGCTGCAATTAAATCCAAGGGATCCCGGCTTCGCCTGCCCCGTCCCCGATGACGAAACCTAAATATGTGCCGCGTCGCGTCGCTTGATCCTTCGAAAACGGGAACGTGGATACCACGGGGTCGAAGCGAACGACGATCGAGCGACGAATTTCCTGACGTCCTCGACGATTCGATTGCGCCGCGCAAGGTGACTCCGGAAACGGCGCAAGGTTCTTTGCTCGAGGTACCTTGTTATTCGGTCCTGTTTGGAAATTCGTATCTTCAGATTTTACGGCAACGTATCGGAGCGTTTTTTTTTTTTATGGAATTCGCATTTCTACAAAATTACCTTTGAGAATTTTCCGTGAAACGTGTGAGGATCGAGGACACGGTGGAAGCACGTTGTTACCTGGAGACGCGACCATTAAACGAGTCCGTTGTCCCTTGAAGCTGAGGGCCGATTAATTGCGCGGGTTAGGATGGCGTATCATGACGGGATTGCGGCGCAACATGGTGACATTTTCCGAAAGTAATCCGACCTGAGAACGTCGTAATGATCGACGCGCAGAAATTTACAACGGAGGAAGGATAATAGTTTCGGGCAGAGCTTTATGGTAGCGCCGATAATCGTCTGTGGCCCGGGCGACTGGTAAAGAAAATTCCGAAACCGTTTTCACCGTGAACTTCATCTTCGTGACCACGTTTAGAATAAAATCGGAACGCAGAGCTTCCACTTTAATGGCAGAAGCTGGAAGGTTCATAATCGTTTACCAAGTGCACGCTCGCTGTTCCGTTGATTACGTTGGAACTATATGAATTAAATGATTAAACCATTACGGAATGCTCGAAACACGTCGTTCAAATATTTGTTTCGAACGGCGCGGTGCTCGAAGCGTTACGCGGAAACGAAGGCTTCCCGTTGAATTATGAAAATTACACGGAAACGACGCTCCGTTTCCGGAGCACGTGCGCTCGCCCCGATTGAAACGTTTCACGCGAAGTCGAATAGCCGGCTAATAATTTTCCGTGTAATTTAAAGGCGCGTATTCGCCAACGAACAGTTCACACGGACATCGAACGAATCTCCCCGGATACGAAACGGAAATGTAAGATATTCCGCATGATAAAATATTCTACAATGTTTAGAAATCGTCGATCGCGCCCCCAGGCCAGAAACTACCTTCACAAAAGGTAGCGACCCTCCGTCGAATTCCTCTTCGCCGATGCGTTTTGCCTGAAATCCTGCCGCGAAAGGAGGTGAACATCAAAAGTGTGTATGAAATATTTCGACTACAATACGCGAAATCGAATCGAGCCCGACGCAGGTGAGACACGTACGATGATGTTTTATACGACGCGGCGATAACGTTCACGCGGAAAATATTTCCGCGAGCGAGCGCTTCGATGTCTATCTTGAATAATAATTCGATGCTCGATTTGTATTACGATCGATGTCAAGGCGACCGCAATCACGTCGGAATATTCGTGTTCTTTATTTTAACGTGCGCCATGAATCTTTCAAATGATTCATTTTTGCGGCAATCTAGAATTCTTCTTACAAAAGATTATTGGCGATTCGAAAGTTATCCTATCCCATAGCCGCATTACGTGATTGTGCCTGAGTTAAGTGACTAGAACTGACTTAACTGGATTATCCCAAAATTAGTTTCAACCTCTGCCTTTCTTTTTTCTCTGAATAATGGACAGCTTGCTAATTCGAGGAGAGCTAGACGCTTTTTTCTACGTATTGCAGACTTCACCCTGATCCTCCTATTTACATCGTAGCCATGTACTTGTCACTCCGCGACGTTCTAAAAAGAAAAAATTAACAGCCTGCAGTTCCCAATTCTTTTTTCCTCCATCCCATGCAACCCTCTTCTCCATCACACATCCGCCCGTGTCTTCAGCGGCGAAGCGCACAATTAGGTATTCTATTTCTGTGAACCGTCCGAGCCGTGCTGCGCGCAGGAAATTAGGTTGCACGGCTGAAAGGGGAACGCTTCGTGTTGCATCTTTTCATTTCTTCCCGTTCTCCGCCCATCTTTTTGTCCCTCGTAGAAAGCGTCTTCCATCGCAACACGCGTGCTCGGCCGTGTGTGTATGCGTCTTAATTACTCGAAACATCCACCTCGCTAAACGAGTCCACGGATACGCGCGCTCCGCCGTTCCAGCCGAGCGAAATTCCAATCATCGCACGCTCTCAGACCTGCTACCTACGCGAATCACTTTTGATCCGCGATGAACCACCAATTCGGGAGTTTGCTTCCAATATCGATACGCGCGTTGGCGATCGTCCTCGCTTTCCTTTTTCGCAAAAGTGTGAATAAAGGGAGAAGTTTGGCGTGCCGGATTTTTATTGAAACAATTATCGCGCGTTTGAATGAAATGCAAAGGGAAGAATCGCGTGTACACGCGCGCGATTCGAACGAAGGCAAGGAACGCGGGAATTGTCGACGTGCGCGTATAACGTCCTGGCTAAATTATAGCCCGCGTCGTCGTCGTTTCCAGTGGCTCAGGCAGCCGCGCCAGTATGCATACAATCTTAAATGCTTTAAGATGGAAATTAAGCGAAGATTGCGCG
Organism: Holcopasites calliopsidis; assembly: GCA_023838395.1. NCBI lineage: Eukaryota > Metazoa > Arthropoda > Insecta > Hymenoptera > Apidae > Holcopasites > Holcopasites calliopsidis. Next base: position 3,134,162 of record JALHAQ010000011.1, read on the forward strand.
CATTGTGCGAAGCCACCCCAAGAGCTTTTGAATACACAATAGGAACAGTGTCAACACCTGTTCTTGATTACCCCTGCTGGCCTCCCGTTGTATCTGACCCTTGCCTACCTGATTTCTTTTCTCCTCCCCGTGGAAACTTTCTGCGCGATGGTAACCCTTTGAATAGCGCCGATCATTATAGTTGCGTAAACGATTTCATTAAATGCAATTTCAGAACACGATACACGCTTCCCAGAGGGTCACTGAAACGCGAGATTGAGTTCGTTAAGCGACATATACAGAGTTGTTGGTTTAATTAAGAGCGATGAGGGAGAATCTCGTTTGTCGAAGGTCTTCAGTCATCGGCGGCTAATTAGCTAATTACCCCGTGCTGTTTCTTGGATCAGCGTCGTACCAATTGTTCCCGACGCGATAGACATTTCCGATACCAGTGATAATTCAGCTCTATGAATGCTTTTGACGAGTTTACTATTGAGAATTTTTCACGTGACGGAGGAACCAGAATTCTTTGCAAATAGAAAATAATATCGCCTTTTACCTTTAACGTAAGTAGGGAAATGGAATTCTCCGACGATTTATCTGCTGGCTAATCGAAGACGTCGGTTATAATTTCACGGGGCGGCCGTAGCCCGATTCCATTGAAAATTAAAGAAGAAGCTGCCCCGCCGAATAATTCATTCAGATTGCTCTCCCACGCGAGGCCGATTTTTCTTGTTCGATCGCGTGGAAACGGGAACGCGCCGTTCCCATTGTTTCGCCTCTTCCATGAATTCGTCGACGGCTTTTTTTTTCTCGCCCGCAGATGCCCCCCCGGCGATAAGGGATTAAAGGAAACGGTTCGAACAATATAGGAACAACCACGAAGACATGCGTGGGCGTAATAACACGTTTGCACGTGGTCGGGACGCGGAACGCACTCGGTTGGCACCGAATGAAGTATATAAAAGAAATATCCTATCCACCCGTGATCGTACGAAAGGAACGATTACACGACATGCATACGCGATTAACCAGGCGACGCTGATTGTACTAACTAATTGATAGTTTCACGTGACCCGTTCGAACGAGCGAAACCGGGAAACGAAGTTGCGAAGGAAAGTTCGCCGGGAAACTCGCTCCACTTTCCTGCGAAAATTCATCGTTCAAACTACGCCGCGCGAGCATCAGTATTGCCGGGCCGGTTTGTGTGTTAGCGGAACAAGTTCCAATAAACTGAATCCAGTTCGTTTCGCCTGTCTCTCTCTCTCTTTAATTCAACTGTAAACAGAAGCCGCCGAGTTGCGTTCCAGTTCTTTCCTTTTTCACCGAATTCCAGCAACACTCGAGCTTCAATTAAAGGCCCGGAGCACTTGAAAGAAAAAAAGGAATCGAGCCTTCCAACAACTTGAACAACCTCGACGCGAATAAAATCTCCGCGAGCTTTTCCACTCGATCAATCACCTTCGTTCTCGCAGGAATGCCACCGCGTCTACCCGCGCTTGACACCGAACCAAGCTTCTCCGGTTCGCCTTCGTGGAGCCGGCCGGAATTACCGCGAGCATCGCGGAGCATCGCGATCAGTCGGCGACGAAGCTGGTTGATCGAAATTACCGCCGGCTAAACAGGCCCCGCTCGTGTACGAAAGTGTTAACTGGCCAGGGTAGTTCTTCACCGGGCCAGCCATTCCTGCACACGGCCGAGGCGTGTGCGTGTCGAAGGGAGCCGTGGTCCAGCTACATTGCCGTTCAAAAGTTTCGAGTCGCAAGTGTAGGAACTTTTGATACTTAATTAAACTTAATTTCATCCAACAGGGTAATGTCGGCCAGGCGGATATTGCTAGTTAGAACAATGTCCCAATTTCCCTGTTACTTTTCGATTCGCCGTCTTCGAACGTTGCCCGTCGTTCGAAAGAATGATCGGCAGAGGTTTCGATGCCAGTCTAGAAATCGATAAAGCAATTCCAAACTTTTGTCCGACAGTGTATACTCGCTCGAACCAGCCCTGGCGAATTATTAACAATCAGGCAGGTGTTTGCGCGCGGTTCTCGCAAGATTTGCTAACGAGCCGGCGTTTTCGAGGTGCCGACTCGACGCATATAATTATATGCTTGCCTCCCTGTGCGTATGCGCGTCTCGATACAGCCGGTTATCTACAGGGTGTTCCAATTACGTAAATCGATCGCTGGCTACGCAGCAGCCTATCCCACGCAGGAGCAATATTACCGAATATTTTGTTCGAACGTTTCGCTGAATTGATTCGGGACTATTCGTATTCTTCTCCGCCGTCATCGAAGTGTGGCCCTGACTTCCTGTTGAGCCCGCGCGATGAAAGTGCAGAGGGTTCCTGGGAATGATCTCATCGGAAATTGGGACGTGACGTGATGGAGCTTGACAGCTCGAAGTAATCTTAAATAAAATAATACGAAAAATGTTTTATAAAGAACATTCGACTCATAATATATGTTTTTGATACACTGAACATTCCGCTGTAATAAACCAAAATCTAGACGCGCACTCTAAATTATGGATCGCCCTAATATAATAATACTAATCGAGTGGTCCCTAAGTGGCGAGCCAGGAAAGATAAATCTCGAAAAACGCCTAATCACCAAATGGTGTCCAGAATAACGGAGGGATCCCACCTCGCCGCATTAAAACGCCGTTCCATTAGCTTTTAAAACAATTACCCGCTACCTGGAACAGGGCGATACCCGCCGTGGAAAGAAGCTGCAAGGTAGCATTCGTAAACAGTAGAAATGGTTTGTTCTTGCGAGCGCGCGTCGTTATCGCGAAGATCCTACACGCCGCGTCATGGCCATCATCTTTTCATAACGTCGGAACGTTTGCGAACGAGACGCGGCCGGTGTCCGTCGAACATGCGTCGGCAATTTCAAACGCGTGTACGCGCGTTTCCGGGCGATGGGACGTGCAGCGACTGCTGCGAGCGGTGAACGCAAGGGAAGAGAGAACGAGGGGCGCGGGTTCAGCGAACACCGTCCGATTTCACCACCCTGTAGACGGGAGGCGTCGGAGCAACCGCGGCGTGAAACCGGTGGGATACGATTACCCACTTTAGTTAACGATCTTCGCAGCCCTGTAGCGGTTCCGAAAGGGCATAAGAAAGAAAACCGCAAGAAAGATGCGAGCAGAGCCGAGCGGAACGCCGGACTCGCATCCGGCCTTGGATGCCCATGAATTCCGACCCGTGCACGCGCGAATCGGGATGCTGCAAGCTCGGTGACGCGACAGTTGGATGCTGAGAAGATTAAAGGTTGGCGAATTGAAACAATAGATCTTTCTGCTGCGATTAAGAAGTTCAACGTGCGATTGGACTTGCAGAATTTAATGGTAATTGTGCTTGAAAATATGTGTAACGTTCGGATGCTGGAAGAGTTGTGGACAAATTTTATTATGAGACTTATATTGTTGGAGAATATTTCTGTTTCACGGATCTTTCGATAACATCGCCGAGCACAAAGCGAAGAGCGCGCGAACAAGAGATTCAAATACATGGCAGCTTCCGCTCCAAGTAATCCAAGTAACAAGTAGAGGAGTAATTAAGCGCGTTCATTGAGAGTTTGCGGGAGGGTATACGCGTGTATCTTGAAAAAGCGAACACGGCACACCACGATAATGTTTAATTACACGCACTCTTTGACTCTGCAGTCGCGATCCACTCTGTCCCTCGTCGAAACCCTTTGACTCTGCTCGACTCTAATTCCGACTGCCCACTTTTTCATTCCTTTACGATCCCTCATTACCTGACCGTGACCGTATCACGCCTGTACACTCGTCGCGTTACTGCTGGACAGCTTTGCAAAGGCACGCCGCGGAAGAACAATAAATAGTTTTGCAAGAGGGAGGCAAGAGAAAATTAGGAATATTGGGATAACGAGTCGACGGACGATCCCCCGCGAAGGAGTCGTGAAGGAGGTACAGAAATCGTGCAACATTCCAACTGGGACTGGCAACTTTTTGTTTTATTACGTCAATCTGCTCCCAGGGGTGGCAAGTTTCGACGATAAAGGAAAGCTCGGCGTGTTTGGTCGGCACGCGTGGAAAATCGGAGGCTCACTTTTTAAGGAGGAACGGTATAAATAATAATAATAGTAGTAATAGCAGAAATGTACAATTTACATTGTTAAACAGATCCATCACAAATTCATTACCCTCATTTGCCACGTAAACTGAAGCTGTACCGATCTTCCACCGTTCCACCCCTGTCCCGATCTTCATCATCTCTTCCGTGACGTACGGGTACGAAGCGAAGCGGGCGTGCAGTTTGACACGGGTGTCGCGACACGACGCTCGTTCTCCGTCGTATTTCACGAGCGCGTACAGTCGCGCGACAGCGGGTATGCAAAACGCGTGCCCGTTCCGTAAGCGTGAAATTACACGGCGTGTGTGTAAGCGGGCGACACCCGGCATACGTAACGCGTCGAGGTGTGCACACCGGTCCAGCGATCAAACTGGCCCGGGGACGAGGCGAAAACCCTTACTTTGGAATTTCGCAAATGGCACAGCGCAATTAGCGTAATAAAGTGGTTGGATGCGACCCGGCTAGAATCGCGTGCTCGCACCCTCCGCCGTATTTCTCTGCGCCTCCAATCGGTCGAACTCGATGAAAGACAACCGAAACGCTTCGCGTTAACTACTGTTAGCGAAATGATCGGGTATTCATTTTATCAGCGCGCTGCCATTAATCCTAATCAGCGAATATCAAATCCGATTGCCTTAATGAAACGCCCGTGTGAACGGAATATTAACAAATTCCAATGGATGCAATTCACATTCTTACACTCCCAGATTGCAATTCTTTCGCCTGTATTTCCGTATCAGGGTCATTCCATGCCGAATCGATCACTTTTTGACGTCGACATCAGGGATTTTGTTCAAACTGAAATATATTGTAGTTCATGTGAAATTAGGGGGGGTTTAAGTCATCATTTAGCTTTCTTCGAAATTGTTTAAAAAATACGGACCTTTGAAGTTTGCAATTTTTGGCCATTTTGAGGAAAACAGGCTGTGCTTTTGAATTTTTATCTCGGAAACTACTCAACCGATTGGTATCTTCTTTTTTTCATTTTAAACTGCAGACTTCGCGCTATCGCAGTGCATTTTTTGTTTTTTGGGACAAGCAATTTTTCATTATGAAAATTGTAAACAAAATCTTTTTTTGCAAATTTCTCCATGAAGGCCATCACGGGTTTAAATTTTGAAAAAAATATTTTCAGATTCCTTGAAGTCTTAGCTACAAAATAAGCACTGGATCAGGATGGACACTTGAAAATTAACGTCACAATGAGCTGTAAAAGGTCCGGCGAGCCCCCGTTTCGGGTAAGCGGGGCGCGCGCTAGCAGCGGGTTCTGCTATCACGGTCGTCTGCCTGTATCGCTCATACCCCATAATACCTCCAATAAAATGTAAAAACAATATCGACAAGATTAGTATACGACTAAATGATCCTATTCACAGTTAAAGAAGAGTTTCTTTAATCTTGTGGATATGAATGTAAATGAGGATGATCTTTAATGCTTTTAGAACCATGTAATATTCTGATTGAACGCGGTTGAACCGTATTTTTTTGACCAACTTTTTAAGTTTATTATATAGCTCTTTTACTTTTGCGCCTACTCGGCACAATGTTAACAATAAATGATAGGTACTGTGGGATTTCCCGGATACCAAACTTCCTATATATTCGGGCATCGTTTTTCCAAGCTTTCAATCACTGCGACATTTTCGTATCGTACACTACTTATTATAGAGAAATGAGTGAATTGCCGAAAATGGTGCATCAAAGGTGTTGTAATCGTTTTAAACGAAAGGGATATAGCGTTGATTCGAAAAGACTCCGAAGTATAACATTACGATTGCGTCAATTATTTCCAACTCTTCCCAAGAAGGGATTGATTTGTAATAGTTGTCATCTGAAAGTATACCTCGAATATAGAAGACAGCAAAGAGAGTTTAATGAGACACACCTCGCGGAGAATATTGGGTTTAGCACATTTGCAGTTTGCGACCAAAAGAATGTGTATTAACTGATGCTAGTGGAACGCATTCCGTTTGCGTTTGCGTCATATACCAAAATGTAAATAAAATTAATGCTCTCTGTGATTAAAACAGCAGTAGCTGCACACCACAATGATTCCAATAATATTGTTCAATCAGAATATTACATGGTTCTAAAAGCATTAAAGATCATCCTCATTTACATTCATATCCACAACTCCTTCCTTAACCGTGAATAGGATCATTTAGTCGTATACTAATCTTGTCGATATTGTTTTTACATTTTATTGGAGGTATTATGGGGTATGAGCGATACAGGCAGACGACCGTGATAGCATAACCCGCTGCTAGCGCGCGCCCCGCTTACCCGAAACGGGGGCACGCCGGACCTTTTACAGCTCATTGTGACGTTAATTTTCAAGTGTCCATCCTGATCCAGTGCTTATTTTGTAGCTAAGACTTCAAGGAATCTGAAAATATTTTTTTCAAAATTTAAACCCGTGATGGCCTTCATGGAGAAATTTGCAAAAAGAGATTTTGTTTACAATTTTCATAATGAAAAATTGCTTGTCCCAAAAAACAAAAAATGCACTGCGATAGATCGAAGTCTGCAGTTTAAAATGAAAAAAATAAGATACCAATCGGTTGAGTAGTTTCCGAGATAAAAATTCAAAAGCACAGCCTGTTTTCCCCAAAATGGCCAAAAATTGCAAACTTCAAAGGTCCGTATTTTTTAAACAATTTCGAAGAAAGCTAAATGATGACTTAAACCCCCCCTAATTTCACATGAACTACAATATATTTCAGTTTGAACAAAATCCCTGATGTCGACGTCAAAAAGTGATCGATTCGGCATGGAATGACCCATCATCGGTTTCGACCTCGAATTTGTCTCTCATTTGTTCCCCGAGCTTCCACGCGGCAGGACACGCGGCCAAAGTTTGCTCCATTCTCTTTTCCGGTGTTTCGGGTGACTCCGATACCGATGACTTTGAATGATGAACGACACGCGTGCGCTATAACCGGATAACTCGCGACTCGTACGTACGCGTGTACATTTATTAGATGAGATTTATGTCGTCAAAGGATGGAATCGGTAAACGGATCGCGAAACCCATTGCGGCGCGACGGCCGTGCGGTGAGCGTTGAATGGGGGCTTTCTAGGAAAAGCCCCCAGCCCTGGTACCTTGTGCGCTGCCTCTTAATACTTTATGGAGCTGCGTTGTCGCGCGAACATTTACATCGAATACCGCAACAGCTGCATTCTCCCGGGAAAACTTGGATACATTATTCTTTTCTCTTCTCTTTTTGAACGGAGCACGCATGCAACGCGTAGATTTACGATTCTTCCCGCTTCGATCGAGGATCCGTTTCAAATTAGAATCGACTCGTTAATGCTACCGTTGCTCGCGACGGAATAAAGCGCTTAAATGTTGATGCGGCAGATTTGTGTAAGCGCGCGTGTCGCCTGTCAATTAAGCAACGTTTCGTCGCGACACGCTTTCCGACCGTGAACAAGCTTATCCGGTAATTAATCGATCGTTTCGTAGAATTTTAATGGTACAGCCGACTTGACGCGTGCACGGACGGGAGAGAAATTCAGCAGCAATAATTAAAGCCTTTCGAACGAACGAGTCGGGCGCGGCGGACCGAGAGCGCGTGGTCTCGTTTCATTCGCACCGCGATTCGATAGAACGCCCGCGGCGAAAAATTCTGCCGCGGTTCGTCCGGTTTTTCCGTGGACTCCGTCGTATCGACGAGCACGAAACGCTCCTTCCCTTCCCTAAAAGACATTGACGGAGGCGTTAAAGATACCTTATTATCTGCTGATTCAATACGATACGCAGAAAACAGTCTACCGGGGACAACAGAAAATAATCGTGGGCGAAAGGAAAGGGGGAAACTCGACGGAGCATCGTGTAATTTTCCGAAATCCCTGTCGATAACGATATTATCCACGGCTCGTTTAATTAAACGGGCCGGCGGGTTCGGAAACGGAAAAGCTCGCGCGATTTCCCGGAAATTAAAATTAAAATAAACACGCGCCCGGCACGGTGTCTCGCGTTCATCCCCACCAACTCCTGGGAAATCAATTTTCGATTCGCCTGTCGTTTATCGATTTCTCCTATTCCGATATGAGAACAAAAGAAGAAGAAGAAAAGAGTGGAATACAAATTAAAGGGGAGAGCTTGATATTTCAGAAGCACGACACCCAATATTTTTAATTTCTGTCCGTGGAAGGACCCAGGGCTGCTGATCGATCGCAAGGAAGTACACGATCAGATACACGAAAGCTTCCGTTCTCTGGGAAATTTACAGGGACAGGGGCGCGAAGAAGACGAATCTTGACTGCTTTGCATGCGGTGCAACCGCGAAGGAAATAACTCGGAGTATATGGCGTCGATAAAAGTTTCGTGGCGGGCATGTTAATGCGTAACAAATATACTCGCTACAAGAGGTGCTGCGTTACGATGGAACAGGGAAAGAAGGGAACAGATATCGAGGGATCGCAGTCACTGTTGAATTCAAGATTGCTGCCGCTGTAACTATGCATCGTACCGTGCACACCACGTGTCGAAATTTTATCGCATACCTGAAATACGAAGGCCAGCTGTTCACCTGGTTTTTCGATGCGTAATTACAACGTGTAATCTGCGCACTTTGTAAAACGTTACTTTTATCCATTATTTACGAAGATTATTATAAAGAAATAACGATGATTAGAGCGTAAAGGTATGATGATCGATCAGATAAGCGTTCGTCTCACAGCACAGTTTCCGATTCCTGTTTGCAGTATTTTGCAAAAACGAGAAAGCGTTTGTGCTGTACATTCGAAGAAAGAGGGCGGACGGGAGAAACGAGGATTGTCGCAGTAATCGCGAAGCTCTGCTCGCAAAGGGCCGCGATGCAGCGATTTTCCAGTCCAGCAGTTCCTCCTTTGTATTGACTTTCATCCGATCGCGATGCGGCGGAATAAAACCGGAGGAGAGCGCTCGATTCCGCTCGGCTCCGCGCCGGCCATTATTACAGGCTTTTGGGTCCAATAACTCTTCGACTCTCACTTGTTGCTGCAGCCTCGTGATGCCCTTCGCGCGCCGTGATTTCCTCTTCTTCTTCTTTTTTTTTTTTTTTATCGTCGAACGAGCAACGAAAGGGAATCGATGCGATTCGCGCTGGATGCGAGGAACCGGAAGTTCAACCAGACCGGCTGGAATTCGCAGAGGGCCCTTCAATTTCACGATCCCTCGGAACTGAAACTTTACGAGCTCGGTACTGGGAGGCTCTTGTACGAAGTTCCTGGCTCCTCGTGTAAGACGGAGATGGGAGTACTTTTCGCCAAACAACGCATCATTTGTTTTCTTATTAGATAAGATAAATATCGCATCCGCAAAAAGAAAATAATACGTTTATTGGAATATTTCAAAGAAGCTGATTAGCCCGCTATCTTCGTAACTGCAATCAACATTCCACGATGATCCTCGATATCTACCGGTCTTGGTATAACGTCCAACCATCCATACCAATCGGATTTCACCAAATTGGAGAACAATTTTCGTGGTTTCTGTTTCGTGCCAAAATGCGGCGAGTCAGGCGCATAGGAAAGAGGGGCGAAAATAGACAGAGTGAGATAAAGTAAGAAGAAAGGGGGAAGGATGCTGCTAAGCGATCTACGTCGGACGATGAAGCGAATCAAGTAACAGCGATGGCTTACGTGCGATGCAGCCCTAGAGGGAACGAGTCTCCTGGAAACGCGTTAGCAATGAAACGTCTGTGCCTCGAATTTTGAAAGCGCGCGGAATTACATCTCTGTCACGGAGTCAACGGTAGCTGAAATACATAAGCGACGACATCGAGGAGCACGATGCTGTCCCTAGCTCGCCCAAGGGAATTTTAATTTATTCCCTTGGGTCTGGTGAACGTCGGGAAGAAAGGCAACTAGCAGGTTGTTATTTGTGTCACGGTTGCTTCAGATTAGAAACTGTCGATTCGCGAGGCGAGTAGCTATTTCCCGTGGGGAAAGGAGAGGATGTAACGAAAACTAGATCCAGATGAGATAATTACATTTTATTTAAAATACTTTGTCACATTTAATGCTATGAATTCGAAAATTTACATTACTACATTATATTATTTTCGCTACGGTTTACAACCAGTTCCACAATGCGGGCGGGTGCCTTTCCTCGCTTCTCGTTAGCTAATAAATCGCTTCTGTCCTCGCTTAAACTCGACCCGGAGCTATCATCGCTGGAGCTCGATCGAGAATTATCGTCGCTAGAACTCTATTCATCGCTGTTTCCGTTATTTGCGGATGTTGATCCCGTGTTGCTGTCCTGAGTGGTACTCTGTTGTGTGCTGCTTCTTTAGGTGGATGTGGATCCTGTGATGCTGTCTTCGGTGGTATTCGGTTCGGTACTGGTACCTTCAGTTGTACTCGGCTGAGTACTGGTTCCTTCAGTGGTGCCTGGTTCAGTACTGGTACCTTCAGTTGTGCTTGGTTGAGGGCTGGTTCCTTCAGTGGTGCCTGGTTCAGTACTGGTTCCTTCAGTAGTGCTTGGTCCAGCGCTGGTTCCTTCTGTTGTACTCGGCTGAGTACTGGTTCCTTCAGTGGTGCCTGGTTCAGTACTGGTACCTTCAGTTGTGCTTGGTTGAGGGCTGGTTCCTTCAGTGGTGCCTGGTTCAGTACTGGTACCTTCTGTTGTACTCGGCTGAGTACTGGTTCCTTCAGTGGTGCCTGGTTCAGTACTGGTACCTTCAGTTGTGCTTGGTTGAGGGCTGGTTCCTTCAGTGGTGCCTGGTTCAGTGCTGGTTCCTTCAGTTGTACTCGGTTGAGTACTTGTTCCTTCAGTGGTGGCTGGTTCAGTACTGGTTCCTTCAGTAGTGCTTGGTCCAGCGCTGGTTCCTTCAGTGGCGCCTGGTTCAGTACTGGTACCTTCAGTTGTGCTTGGTTGAGGGCTGGTTCCTTCAGTTGTGCCTGGTTCAGTACTGGTACCTTCAGTTGTGCTTGGTTGAGGGCTGGTTCCTTCAGTGGTGCTTGGTTCAGTACTGGTTCCTTCAGTAGTGCTTGGCCCAGTGCTGGTTCCTTCTGTTGTACTCGGCTGAGTACTGGTTCCTTCAGTGGTGCCTGGTTCAGTACTGGTACCTTCAGTTGTGCTTGGTTGAGGGCTGGTTCCTTCAGTGGTGCCTGGTTCAGTACTGGTACCTTCAGTTGTACTTGGTTGAGGGCTGGTTCCTTCAGTGGTGCCTGGTTCAGTACTGGCTCCTTCAGTAGTGCTTGGTCCAGCGCTGGTACCTTCTGTTGTACTCGGCTGAGTACTGGTTCCTTCAGTGGTACTTGGTTTAGTGCTGGTACCTTCAGTTGTGGTTGGTTGAGTGCTGGTTCCTTCAGTGGTGCTTGGTCCAGTGCTGGTACCTTCAGTTGTACTCGGCTGTGTACTGGTTCCTTCAGTGGTGTTTGGTCCAGTGCTGGTACCTTCAGTTGTACTCGGCTGAGTACTTGTTCCTTCAGTGGTACTTGGTTCAGTGCTGGTACCTTCAGTTGTACTTGGTTGAGGGCTGGTACCTTCAGTTGTACTCGGCTGAGTACTGGTTCCTTCAGTGGTACTTGGTTCAGTGCTGGTACCTTCAGTTGTGCTTGGTTGAGGGCTGGTTCCTTCAGTTGTACTTGATTGAGTACTGCTACTTTGAGTAGTAGATGTTGGTTCTGTGCTAGTACCTTCAGTCGAGCTTGGTTGAGTAGTAGATATTGGTTCTGTGCTGGTACTTGGTACTGTAGTTGGCTGTGCAGTGCTCGTTGTTGTGCTTGTTGTTGTAGTGGTCGGTTCAACAGTTGTTGGCTTGACAGTGGTCGGTTTGGTTGGCTTAGGAGTCGTAGTAGTAGGGATAGGAGTAGCAAAAACGACAACCTTCATGAATAGGCCCCAACTTGGACGTCCGACTGCTAGCGCGACAATTGATCGTGTTCCAATCGAACCTCTGATAGGTCTGATGCCCACCACCTTCGGGTGCAGACTTGTAATGCTGATGAATGAGATAACATGTCCCGGAGGAGCCGTTGCACCAATTGTGACCTTGTGACTAAGTCCGGGAACACGGGGCTGAAAATGCAGAAAATTAAACAACGCTGAACATTTGTATGAAACGAACGCTGTATAATTATTTACAATTTGAATACTTGCACACAGCATTGGTACAAGACTTGATTAACTACAGACCAAGTACGGATAATCCTCTCACCTTGTAAATATTACGATTTTGCAACAGTATTTCTCCGGGTTGACGGTTGCCCAGGATCAAATTGTTACCCCATACGCAGGCAATCAGGGAGACACAGGCGAGCAGAAAAATGAAAGCCCGCATCTTAATTTACAATACTGTCCGGCTTAATTGACGTATCGATTCTGTCGAGAAAACGTCGACGATATCATTTATAGCCACTCCTTATCAACAGCCACATGCTGTTCCTCGAAGATCGACCGATCATATTAAATTGAAGATGTCTATCATCGGACTCTGACAACAACTTATGTAACGCTATTTGCCTTCCTTTTCTTTTTAATCTGCGAAGGTGACTGATACCTTCGATGAAATACGATGCAAAGCGCTTTTCCGGTGCACATCGAATTAAACTATTCATTTCCTGTTTCTTCTATAACGAAAGTTGGACGAAGTGAATTCTTCTTCGTGATTAAATTTGGCAAAAATCTTAAGAACATCTTGAACAGATGTACACAAATCTTAGAACAGTTATATCCGATTCTAGCTGAACTTTCACCGATAGATCCATCTCTAAATTAACACAATTATATTAATTAGCGCTACGCCATGTGACTCTTATCAACTGACACAGTTGCGGGGGGCACATCTTTTCAGTATCGTTCATTGTCACTCCGCTGAGGGGCCTGATAAAGCAAGGAACAGGTGATAACAATGCTCTATGTGTGCAGCGAATTAAAAGTCACATGTAGGTTGCAATATTAGACGACAACATTACGATTTGCCTTATCGTCGATTAACGGTACCAAGAAAGTGGGATATAGTACAGCACAGCCTTCGTCAATACGCAGCGCATATAGTGACAATGGAATATTTCGCGGGACTCGGGAAATCAGCTGCATAAACGCAAACGGGCAGTCGATCGTACCAATATGTTGATCGACAACCGATACGAGATTGATAAAAAGATGCAAACAATGTGCTCCCGCCGTTACTCATCCTGATAATCGGGTTTCATTAACGTAGTAAGATCATACTACCGGCTATAAATAAAAATACCTTCTTCGAATTAATCCACGGATACTTTGTCTGCTCGGTCACGATTATCATTGATCTTATGCGTCGATCGCAATCATCGTCGATTCGTTAGAATCTAAAATGTAAACGGAAATTTTCAAAGACAGCTTAGGCAAAAATTTGGTAACGAAGATTAATTGATAGTATTCTCGAAGGTGTAGATTTTTATTTGCATTACGTAAGAATTGCTATAGAAATATTAATCTTGTTTAGAGCTACAAGTTCGAAGCATGCATTGTTTCCAACCCAATCGATAAATCCTTATCTAATTAGATTACACTTTTTCTTCATGTAATACGCGATTACAATTAAAACACAGATACGTGTGCATGCAAAACAATTCTAATAATATCCAACAGAATTTCATTCAGATTAGGTCAATCTTTAAAAGCTCTTATCTGAGAGCTTATTAAAAATCAAATAATGAGAGAAAGAAATCTTTGACTATTCCCAAAAATTCTTGTCAAGGTGATTATTGCGAAGTTATTAGATGTCCGTAGTGAAAGCTTTCTGGTCCGGCAAAGCTTTCTCTCCTCCCCCCGACAAATGGTCGAATAGGAATGCAACTAAAACTGGCCAGGCCGCGTAAATCTTTCTCGCGCGGACGTTAAGATCGTTGACGTTTTAGCTCGGTGAATGGGCGGGAAACGTACATCCGATGTTGCTGGTCGTGGACGCGTCCCCGTTATTACATGTGGCACACGGTCTCAAAGCGGCCGGGCTTGCATAAATCTCCGGAGAAATTAAAGTGCACCCGCTCGGTTGCTATACAAAACGTAATTGTGTAGCCGTATGAAAGAAAAATAATTTGTGTACACGAGCAAGTCACGGTCTCGTATTTTTCGCCGCTCCCGCGCGTTCTTCATTCTATGGTAATTGGTTCCCGTGTTTTCGTCGTGCACTGATTAGCGGCACGTTGTAACGAATATCTATGCAATGAAACGTTTCCCTTTTTCCTACTTAAAACGGATGAATAATTTCCTGTTTAATGCACAGTAATACGATCGTTGAATCGTTGCCACTAGTAGCATGTACGAAAGCTTTCAATTATCCGTGATATCCCATTGACAGATAAGAGCCACTCGGGGAGGGCAATGAGTTGTAATTATTTCACGCGATACGCTCTGTATAATTAACAAATTGAACCGCCTCGTAACTTATGTTTCGGGCCGCCAACACCTATTCATGAGGATGACACGTCGAAAAATCTAGCGCTCTGAAATACGTTAAAACCCTGTTACGACTTCCACGGAAAAGTCCTTCGGCGAGGGATTTGACCATAGCTGATGTGAATCGACCGCATTTGCATAAAAGCATCTGACAAAATCTTCTACCGCGTCGGGGTTACGGGACAGATTTCCCGACGCGATTTCTTCCAAGACGTCAAGGCCCGGAACATCGGTGCGTCAAAGGAGCATCACAAATCTTCTGGACAAAGGACTGACGTACAATTAAGAAGAAAATCGTGACTCTCGTTCGGAATACCAAATTTGGGTCTTCAAAAAGTTCTGAACAGAACTACCTGCGGCTCTATCTCCAGCTACGCACAATACATCCTGGTATGTCCAATTATCGATGTCACCTCTCCAATGTAGCGTCGTTCATCATCATTATCTATGGCTGAACGGTAATTAAAACTCGGTTTAATGACAAACGAGTTTCGACTGATACTTTCTCCGCGAAGGAAGACGGACTCGTTGAGATTCGCGAGTCTTCATCGCTGGAGAGATATTACAGCTCGCGCAATTCCTCCCGCTTCTAGTTTCTGGCTGTCTCCACGTTGACACCGCGTTTGCCAATGCTACTCTGTAATTCTTTCGGAAATATTGTAAGTCGATGCTGACGTCGATCGAAAGGACAGGGAAAAATTCGGGACACGTTCCCAGCCGGATTAGATCGGCCGAGGTTCTTTCTCGCCTCTCGCCCCGTTTCTCTCCCGTTCATAGATATATCTATCTTCTGCGCGGAAGTCTAATGACGGACAGCGAGTCGCGCGTGCTCGGGGATCGAAACGGAGTTTTGTTTATTAGTTCCCAGGGATCATACGGGCGAAACGCGTGGGGTTCGCGAGGAATCGGGAAATTAGCTAGAAGCCTGGCGGATTTATCAGCAGGGATCAATTCGGACTAACTCTGCCCGATTAATTTCGTGATTCGGCTGGCGGTGCGCGAAATGACACGCAGGCCGCGGTTTCCATAAAAATCTCACCGTGGTGGCGAATTAGAATATCGAATATCGATCAGCGGATTCAGCGATTCACTGTGCTTGCGATAAGGGACAATTAATTCAAAACCGGCCGACGTTTGCGTCGACCTGGTCAGAAAATGAATCCCCCCGTGAGAGCATGTACTTTATTTCTTATCTCGTGAAGATCAAAAGATCAAGTGCCTCGCAGAAATCGTCTGGCAAAGATAACTACGTTTCAGATCCTCTGTGGCCGATTAGAATGTATCAGGTGCATATGTACGTCTGTTCATCCCGTACACAAGCTGGCCGCGAGGCGATTGAGGCGGGCGATTCCCAAAAATATCATCGATTATGCATCGGCGTTTCTCGCTGAACGGTTCGATGCTCAATGATTCGTGAACCGCTATCTGGTTCGCGTGACCACGCAACCCTTGGCCGAACCAGCAGCAGCCCGATAATAGTTCTAACCGTGCAACTATATACATGCGTATGGAAATGACCGATTGTACCCGGTGTCCAATGAATATTCCATGAATTTCCCAAGGAATTCGATAGTGCTTCTATTTGCGTAATATTTAAAGACAAGGCTATCGCCGACCGATATGAAATCAGCAAACCCATTTTTTTACATAGGAGCGCACTTTACAGTCCCTGAATCCTACGAAAATTCTTGTTCGTCGATTTTTCTTTAATTTTAGGGGCCACGCATATCGTTACTTTCACTTAAGCGAGGGTGTTAATACTTTTCGATGAAAAGATATTAGTAATAGTAAGTCGACAAGCTTTGGGAACCACCCTGTATCTAGGTACACTCGTGTGCCCTCGTGGAAACGCGAATCGATGGCTATGCATATGTATATGGTTGCGGTTATTATTAGATTTCGATGGGCAAAGGGCGATGGTTTTCCCCATGAAAATAGGCTCGGATCTAGTCCCGTGCCGGCTACAACCTTCTCTTCCTCGTAAAACCTGTACAGAAATTCGATTAATGCCTCGCGAAACTCGTGTTTTCCTCTACAAGCTGGAACGACGAAACACAATTCTGCACTAACTCCCGGGGCGGTTAATGCACGTATGTATGTATAATGTCCGAGCGAAACTCGAAACAAGGGGCGCTCGGAGTGTCATATTCGGCAACGATTTAAAGGACCGCATGCCGGTTTTGTCAGCGGAAAACGGTGTATCGACCGGCCTGGTTATTGTTTGATTTCCAATTAAAGCGTGAAGCTCCGATGTTTACCCGCGGACGAAAACGGTGAATCGCACGCGAAATCACATTTCATCGGTGGCCTCGAATCTTCGTGAAGAATTTCCCCGCCCAGTATGAAACGCTTTACACAGAAATTACCTTGAGAAGTATTTCGGAAATTCTCCGATTATTCGTATTAATATACCGGAAGCTTCAAAATTCTCACTTGCGGTTACTGTTATCAGTCGTTGCATATCTATCACGATTATCTAATAACCAATATCATCCGTCGTTAAATTTCCCAAGCCAACGCTGCATCATAAATATAAAAGTGCAAGCGAACGCTCTAATCTCAGCTATTCGCATTTTTCAATCTATCCAGAATCCCGCCCTTTGCAACCCCGAAAACGTATCCTCGCCAAATTAAAAGCGATACCGTTCACCCCGTGTGTAGCAAGAGAAACGACGCGGGGAAAAAAGCAGCGTTCATCAGGCCGTCCGTGCGCATCGAGCCATTTCATTACCGCGGAATAGACAAAAAGCGTATTTGCTTAGCAGTAGCGGCGCGTTAGTAAGATCGATGCTCGCGGCGCGAGGGTTGATGCATCGAAACGAGTGACCCGGATCCGCGGGATTAAAACGTTCTCGTTTGGTCATCGGCCTCCTCTGGGGCGAAACAATTTTATCGACTGCTCTGTCTCGCCCCGTGGCCGAGGATGCTTCCGCGTTATAGCGTCGCCGCGCTCAGCCCCTGGGACGGGACTCGCGAAATCTTTGGACCGCTCGATCCGCGCAGAAACCGATCGTTTCCGCTCGTTCCACGGATTGCATTTCGTCCAATCTGCGTGGCTTTGTGCACGCGCTCTTTCGACGACGCCGCTCGGGTAGGAAAAGGACGCAAGAGAATTGTCGTTCGCCGATAACGAACGTTTCATTAATTGCTCGACCCGGAGGACCGGTCGCGGCTTTGGACATAATTCTGAATCCCGCGACACGATGCTTGGAAACGTCCTAGAGCATGAAATATGGAAACTGGAGCACGCGTGCTTTGAAACGAAACAATCAGAAGCGTTGCGATCAGACCGATTCAGTCGGTCGTAGGAGGGAAGTTCAGAGTCCACCGGAACTCTTTCTGAAAAGGCAGGCGCAGAGTGAAAAAAAAAAAATTGCTCGTTTCACCGTCGATTCGTGGAACGGCATAAGTTCATGCGCGTGGGAAGAGGAGCGGATTAACGTTAAAGTACAAAGTGGATTTCACTTTCAGGAAGTTGGCAGGTTTTCAGTTTAGTCACGCCCCTTTTGTTACGTTTCGTAGGTTCCTTCTACCTGCAGGCAACATCTGAATGGGATACAGCAGGTTGGCCGGCCGGAGTTTGCCCGGTCACGCGCGGCGCAAAGGCAAGTGAAATTTAGCTGCAATTTATCCGGGCCTCGCACGCAACGGGACACCGCAGAAAATTGCTACGTGACTTCGAAAGTTTCGGGATTAGAAAGATGCGAAACGAGGCTGAGAGGAATTCTTCTCCGAACGCGAGTGCAGGTTTCCGCGACTTATCGATCGATCGTATAAATTCTCAGCTTAGCCGCAGAGATTTCTCCCCGGCTTGTTGCTAAAGAGATCGTACGATATGGGGGACACTTAAATCTTCAGGAAAAATGATAAATACTTTGCTTCTTCGTCTCCGCTTGCAACCTCCCTCTTTTTGTCTTGCTTGAACGATTGGACGGTTGTTCCTATTCCTTTCGCCCCATTGACCCAGGCATTTGGCGAGTCGCGAGCAGCGTGAGATTCGAAAAAAAGGGGCCGAGGCAATTTCCAGCCAGCCGTGGAAATGATATCCGCAACGCGGAAGACACAGGGAAGGACGACTTTGAGTAGCCGACGAGTCTCTTCAAAGAACAAGCGAGAATCAAGCACGCGTGTATGAATCTCGAGTGCCAATCTCGGCGAGAAACGTCTCTTATCTCCCTACCTTTGATATCAGAGGTCCGTCGTGCGATAGCGATACTTTCCTGCCTTTGGACTTTCGTCTCACAGTGGCTGGGGGTCCCGTATGTAGCAAGTACTCTCTCTTTCTCTCGCTCTCCCTCCCTCGTCTACAGTGAGTTTAATATCCGAGCTTGCAGATCAAATTTCTTGCGTGCTTCCGTGTCGTCGACGATTTCTACGCGCAGCAATTTCCACGCCACTTTCTATCCCCCTATTATTTTGCAAGATTAGTTTATACTATTACGGATAACGCATCAATAATTGATCGCGAGATCATCGGTACCACTGCATCAGTATATTATATCGCATTAAGAAGTAAAAATTTAAGCATCTGATGTTGTCTGCAACAATGAAATTACATAGTGTTGCGTAATCGATAAAGGTGGCCAAGTAAACGTGCAAAAAATAAACGTTCTACGCGTTCAAAGAGCTCCTGGATCACGATAAGCCAATGGAAACGTAATCGATAAAGTTCCCAACTGACCGTTGGCCGACCGTGCGATCGGGCTGAATTGGAAATTTCCTTCTGCACGGAAGTTTTCTCGTCGAAGCGTCCACAGTTGAGGAGAGAACCCGTTGCTTCTACGCGAACCGAAACAACGCGTGCTTGTTTCGAAACGGCAATCATAATAATTATCGTAAGCCAACGAGTCAACGATTAGGAATTAATTCTATTTCGATTCGAAACGTGTCCATAGAAGATCCTCAGATATCAATTAAATAATTCCCGCAAATTTCTTTGCCTCAGGCTCTCTAAAATTTGCATTCGCGAATTCTCGCTTGGCTAAAACCCTGACCGGAAACGAGCAATCGTCGCGAGGAGGGTTCGCGCGGTTCCTTACCCCCTTTTTAGCGGGAAGAACGAACGGGTCGAGGTCGAGTCGTGGCTGCATGAAAATATACAATCCGCCAACGGACGTCTGTTCATTAAAGGACGGAACTGCTGCAGCAGTTACACGGCCCGACATCCTTTATCAGTACGATCCATAGGCCGTGAAATTACGAGGGCGAGAGACGGACAAGGCGCCTTGTAGTTTTACGATTCTCCGACTGCTTAACGCGAAGTTACAATGGTTCACCCCATAATCGGCCGTGATCTGTTTCGCGCGGAAGTGCTAAACGATTACACCGCACTCGACAACGACGACGACGACGACTTTGCACATAATGGATCCGTCGGTCGATCTGATACACGACGGGCGACAAAATGACGGGGCCGTTTCGTTGCTGTAGTCGACAACGTGTTCTGACAAACAAGGAGGATCGTTCTGCACGATGGATCGGCTGGGAACGGACATTGTCGTTTTTTTGTTTTTTTTTTGCGAGACCGTCGACGATGTTCGTTGGCAATTTGTCGACGCGAACAAGTCTTTACAAATTCCTGCGGACGATCGCTGTTTCCGGGGGCGGAGAATTATTATTCAGAATTCGCTTTAGAGAGTCACTTTGACTTCCCGTTTGGGAATGATCTCTATCAGAATGTTTTCGGAAGGTAGTACGAACACATGTTTATTCTTGACGAGAATAAATCCTGGCGCCTCTCAGAAAGCGGTCCAAGACAGAATCCCGGTTACCAAAACGCTGACTTCGAATACATAAATTTTAAACTCGCTTACCGAGTATCGACCTACTTTCACGGATTAATATTCTATCGTTCCCGCGGCAATCTGGCCGCGTGAAATTGCATAAGATTGCGGAGACCGTTTCTGAATAAACAAGGAAGCGTGATAATTTTAAATAACATCGCGCAGGGTTCGAGGAAATGCCGCGATACCGCGTAGAAATGAAAAATGTATATCTTCGCCGGTAAATAGTTCTTGCGAATCGTCCTTCGGAGATTAGGCGATATTTTTAACAAAACCGCGTCTATTTACGGCGTCGCGGCGGCGTCGATAAAACGCGAGCGCGTCGCGGGATCTTTATAGAATTCATTTTCTGAAAATTACGGTGATAAGAGGAAACGGGGTATTCTTCGGGGTTATAAGTTACCGCGTCTCATGAATGGCTGATCAGCGGAAGCATTTCGAAATCATTGTATTCCCGCGATATCATATGCAAAGGGGGGGAAAGATAATATTGTGATTTAAAAACATTAAGTGTCAGCGTGCTTTCCCGTGATGGATTCACGGGGGAGGACACACAGTTATCAAGTCCCTCCCCTTCTTAACACTTTCGTCCTAAAACCTCCGCGACGAAAGTGCTAGGAGGAATTGCACGACAACGTGGACGTAGGAACCGACGAGAGCCACGAAAGTCTTCTCGCGCGAAACCGCGATTCCCAATGTTTTCCCTCCAAACTGGCGCCAATCTGAAAGCCGTGTTTGAAAATATTTCTGACGACGACGATGGCTAGCCATGAATACCGTGGCCTGGAAGTAGCAATAGTTCGGCTATAATATAGGCGGGCAGATAGTAGGCTGTACCGGTGCCAAGCGTGCGTTCGTTCGTCCGGCAAGACGTTAAACGTGATATAAACGTGGCGATTAATTTTCCGCCGCGATTTTTCTCCGGCCGGTTGGCCATTATCTGATTGGCTCCCGCGTTAGAACGGCCAGTGGTTTTTGGCAGCAACAAACGAAGTTCCGCTCGCACACGATCCATTCCCGTGGCCTCCTGTACTGTGAAATTTGTTTACGTATCTGG
This sequence comes from Holcopasites calliopsidis, assembly GCA_023838395.1. Lineage (NCBI taxonomy): Eukaryota > Metazoa > Arthropoda > Insecta > Hymenoptera > Apidae > Holcopasites > Holcopasites calliopsidis. The sequence goes on from JALHAQ010000011.1 coordinate 3,155,454, forward strand.
GAGGGAAATTTAGGGGACTCCGCTTGCGCTGCAATCGATCGAAATTGCGTGGCAGGAAACGTGTTCTCTGTTTTTTAGGGTGTGCGTATAGTTGAACAATGCCCATTTGCCTTATCGCCGACCCCTTCTTAATTTCTCAAATGCCCGCGATACGTTTCCGAGTAAAACAGACTACGTTCTCGACCCGAATCTCGTCGGATCTACAGTGGCATGAAATTTCTAGCTCAAGTAGAGTCTCGTTTCCCCAGCAAGCAGAACTATCGCTGGCGTCATTTGCCAAGGGTGGAAGAACTGGCAAAGAAACTATGTAACAGGCGCGTGTTACACGCTCGCTCCTCCGGCCATGTAATCCACATGCTCGTTCCCTTCGCAGCTCTTGGCGCCGTTTCAGCGGGCTAATTAACGAAAGCACCGAGAGAGGCCGGAGCACCGCGGAGACCGCCTAAAGGATGACAGAGCGAGAGGGGAAACCGGATGTTGGTCTCTTTGAAGCGGTCGCCAACGACATCGTAGCGTTCCGCCGACGAGGACGGACGGAGGTTCGAGAGAGGATGGTTTTGCTAGCGAAGAAATTTTTGCCAGGACTAGGCGGCCTTTTGATTGTCGCTTCCGGAAGCGTTTGACGCCGCCGCGAAATGTTTCCCGGAACGGATAAAGGGCGCAAGAAATTTTGGCAAACTCTCTCAGCCCGTAAGGGTTCGGTTAAGGCTTTTCTCGTTTAAAGGGTTGGCGAGAGGGGATCTCTCAGAGACAGAAGTACCGCCGCGCCTTTGATCTTCTTTCGCTACCCTCTGTACTGCTTGTGTATCACGATTCCGGGGCACATGCTCGGTAAACTGTAGCCGCAAGATGAACGCGGCGTGTTAAAGAATGAAGGGAGAAACTTAGATGCAGTGTCTGATCTTTTAATAGACAGCTTTTAATGAGGGAGGTGGTATTGAGGTAAAGGTGCTGCTGATCATAAAATTATCAATTAATATCACAAGAAGTCTCGTTGCCACCCTTGCTTGGCTAATCAAATAAACATTACAGAATAAATGATTACAAAGAATTACTAGAGTAGTGGAGAACCCGCGGTCGTCAACCCTTTAGCGCGCTATCGCTTCGTGAGTTTGCTCGGGGGGTGGTATAACAGTTTCCCAAAATTCCTGTTGCTCCCAGTGTCTGTACGTCGTGCGGTTGGTATAAATCGAGGGTAGAAAGAGGGAGAAACAGCCGTCCCCGTCGGGTTTCACGCGTTAATGCTCCGGGGAAAGTACGCTGTCGAGGACTGAAACAGATTCGTGTGACGAGGGTAACGAAAGGTTGGCGGAAAACACGCCGAGCGCCTCCGTTGTGTTGGTGGAAAATATCTCACCGCGGCGGTGTGTCTTGACGGAAAGCGTTCCGCCGGACGATCCTTCTCTGACGCGATTTTCGCTCTGAACGCGAAAGAAGAATATCGCGGGAAATAGCCGAGGCAATTCCGGCTCGTTATTCTTTGTGGCTGCTTCCGTTTTTTCCCTTCTTTCGTATCCACTCCTTAAGCAGATTACTCCTGTTTTGCGCTGCTAGATTTAAAGGGACAGGAGCCCTTGCTGCTCCGCGGCACCTTCGATGTATCTGTTATTATGAAAAATATCATTTTATCCAGTAGGGGTTTCGCTCGGACGGCTTTGCAGGCTTTCCCGAATGATATCGATAACGTGAACGTCGAACCGGCCTTCCATACGGTAGCTGCGAATCGTTTACCAATTCCTCAGAATCGGTGACTTTACGAAACTCGTCTAGCCTCGCCGGGGCGGCACAGCGAGACACCTCTATTTCCGGAGCTAGCATTTTCGTGGGAAATAATGGAAAGGATTTCCCGCGTTCGACGACACGCCGAGTATCTTCGCTTTACTCTAAAGAAACGACCGAGGACGATCGATTCCGCCTCGGTGTAAATCGGATCTCACCGTCGACGGCTGAAATCTAAGAGCCCGTTCGGACGAAACGCTCTTTCGACCAATTCTGGAGCGTCATCTCGATCAATAAGCGAGCATGCATGTTTCAAGTACGAAAATTCAATAGCAAAATCTCGTGAAATAATTTCCAACTTACTATTCGATTTATAAATGCTATTTATCCGCGATACTTCCGTAGCTACTGCATTTGGATCGCGTTCCACGCGTTTAATGAATATCTCGCGTGCACGCACAAGCATGCATAAAAGTGGCCGTGATTTTAGTTGATTATTCGAGCTAATATTGATTCGAATAAAGTTGACCACGAAGCGAAATTATGTTTACAACTGTCGGGCACAATTTCCACGGAATAATTACGGTTTGATGGTTATTCCGACACGGCCGGGCTCTCGTACTCCCGTTGACGTGTAATTAATAAACGCGCGCGTCATTACTTTTCACGCGAAATATCTAACATCGATACCATTAATTGGCGGAAATTCCTTTTGATAGATTCTACTCCTTCCTCCCGTTTCGTTTCCCTGGGTAAACGGCCATCGGGCTGTACAAAACTCTTGCCGCTACTGTATTTATAGGTCTGCTCGAATCTGCCTTCCAATGGAGAGATTTTATAAAAATCTACTACAATGGCATCAGAGGCTCGTATCTCGTGGATTTACGAGATCCCGGAAGAATCGCTAGCATTATCATCCTACGCGCCTCGCCATTTGTCCTTAGGAGTACGTGTCATAAACGGGATCACGCGTCATACTTTCCGCCCCGTACGAATTTTATTGCATCTTTCAACACGATTTGCCGCCGGGACCGTTTTATCGGTCACGAATCGTTCGCCCTCAGGAGTCGTCATGAAAAGAAACGACAATTTCCTTCTTTTTTTCTTTTCATTCAACAGTGATATCTCGTTCGGTCCACGATAACGATAAACGAAGCTTCTCCCAATAATAATAATAATGGCTTTCAATGTATCAAACGGGAGTCCGGAAAAATCTTGTTCGAATACGAATAACTCGACGCCCGCCGACAGAACAGCGGAGAAGATAGGAAAGGGTAAAGCGCAGGATATTTTCATATTCAGTCACAGTCTTGTAACCGCCAAATGAAAGCGCTCGCGTAAACGAGGCCGCGTTACGAGCGGTCGGAATTCACGAACATGCACTCGCGCGCGTTCATTTGTCGCCGAGCCACTCGCTGAGCAATATTGTCGCAAGCTTTCCACCGATAGAGGAACTTTTTAATCTTTCCGCGGCGAGAACGAGCAGATGCTTTCAGGGCTTTTTGTTCGGCCTGTCGTCTCGACTCCCCTACCCAATGCTCGTCGTGCTTTCGATCGAGAATTTTTCCTCCTGCGCGGCGAACTTTTGTTCGACGGATTTCGAGCCGCATCCATCCGATCCGCTCTTCCTTCTCTTTCGCACTGAGCCCACCCCCGACGACGTATTAACGGCGGGTTAATCGCCCTCTTTCTCGCACCCCGAATGTAGATGGAGAATGAATTTTCAGTAATAATTGAAATGTCGAAGTTTGGAATAATCCCTCTTCCCGCGACCCAACCATGAAGGAAAAGTCATTCCGCGGAAGAGCACTGCAAAGGCGTCTTTAAAAGTGAACAAAGTTGGAATCGCTGCGACGTCAAAGAGCAATAGCCGTTTCCTGTGCACACAGAACAATATCTCGGAAACGAGCAATGCCCTGATTCCCCATTTCCGGCCGCAATGCAGCCGACACCGTTCGCCCGAAGCGAAACGTCGATTCCTCTCCGAGTAACGTCGACCGGCCGACCTCGTGAAAAGCGTGTCGCCGTCGGAAACGAGTAGAGGAACCTTCGGCCGGGTCAGCGCTGCAACGGGGTCATCGCGACAGGTGAGAGCTGTTACACGCTATAATGAGTAACGCTCGGAACGTTGCTTTCGATTGTTCTCCGTTCGACGAAAGTACTGAATCGGCGAAGAAACCGTACATCCGTCCGTTCGGTAAACGCGTCGCGAAGGTTCGTCGATTGTTTCTAGCGCGCGAAACTTCTTCTTCGACGGAGCGGCCGCGCGAGAGCGTCGCTTAGCCAGACAACCGGAAGTCGAAGAATTCGGCGAGACGCCGAAGACACACGGTTTCGTCGGGCGAATAAAAAGGTTCGCCGCGATTAAAGCGAAACGAGTGACGCGAGCCGACGTCTCTCGTTTCGGGCCACTTTAGCCCGAAGAGACGTCGACGAAGTTTCGAGGGAAAGGTGGATTCCCGAAGGAAACACCGACGACGCGGCGTGTCTCGTTTGGGGTAACCTCGCGATGAAAGCATCCATCCCCCTGCTCGCTGTCACCCCCGACCAACGGTGCCCCGTGCCGGATAGATTAAAAAACTTCCTGGCCGTGTAAATAGCGGTGGAGCGTGAAGTTCTTGCGGCTGACGACCAGGAAACCGGGCTCCGTGCGACGCTTGCGAATTAATTCGCGGATTAATCCGCCGATTCCGTTTCGAAAGGCTCGCGATGATCGCGTTGGATGAATTACGGAAGAAACGATTTTGAAAATATCAATAGAAGGATTTAATTACAACGCATTACAATCCATTTTTAATCTCATGGGCTCGGTAAAGTCATCTGTTATTAGCAACAAGTCGTGAACAATCATGAATACATTTTGCCACGTGAAATCAATTCGGATGATTAACAAAATCATCGCCACTCGTTCTTTACAGTTTCCTTCTTATTTCATGCATACGCTCATGCCTCGCGGTCACGAAAACCGAATATGGCGTTGAAGTTTTGTTTTTTAATCTCCTCACTGCGAACGAGCCAGGAGACGCATTCAACGAGGACGATTCCCGACTTGACACGGTGCGTTAAGAGCCCGCGACGGTGCACGGGGATGAGAGACGCTCGTCTGCCGCTCCTTACAGCCCACCCCCTCGTTCGCACACCCACGCCAGGATTCCGTGATACTCTGGACGCCGGAATGACGTGTCGGTAGAGATTTCGTTCCGGACGTCGTTCCCCGTGAAGCTTGAATAACTGCGCGGAGACGAGGAAGGTGAAGCTGCTCGCGAGCATACAGCCGCTGTAGCCGAGTCCTCTAAGTAGGTGCTTCCGAGAAGCCATGTAATATGATTTTTAACGCAACCCTCGCCGCTAGCGTCCAATGATGCAGTACTACCAGTGGCAACCAGTATCGAGAACTGTCGATAGTTTATTTTCGCTGTCGAAGAAATTACAAGTTGAAATAATTAACACAAACATTTTATGGACTAACGCCTGCGTGCAAATTGTTAGGATAAATTTAACCACCGTATACCTTATAGTTGAAAGTTGAAGTGTCCCGCCAGAGGTGAAGAGAAGAACCGGATAGGGGGTTTAAAACGAATCCGAGTACGTGTGGCGAACAGAGAGGGGTAGGATTTCGGATTTCGAATCGCCGCAACTCAAACAGGGAATAATACACAAAGGCACGGACCCGGACAGAGAACGGGTTGCGGGGGCGCGCGTTTTATTTACCGCACAAACGCGTGTCCGCGGGGCATTAATTGCAAAATCCCGTTTAAGTGTTAACGTAACGTTTGCTTAGGCAAGGAAATTTCGGTCGGGGGGTGCACTTAGTCCCCCGGTACATACGGACTTTAGTTTCTGTATCGCGTTACCACGGTAACAGGCATGGCCTGACCGTATCCCGTTCCTCCGTCCGGTCCATCCTGCGGTCGGGATAGGCCGATCCCCTCTGAGTTTCGGGATGACGTCAAGAGAGAAACATCGGCGTATCAACGGAGCGGCGAACAGGGACAGAGGGCACGCGGACGGAGAGACGAACGGGGAAAGGGACGAAGACAGAGACGAGCAAATAGAACTGCTTGCTGGTGCGTGGAGACGGAGAAACCGGTCGGACAGAGGGGATGAAACGTGTTAGAGGGAAGTCCGCAGGGAGAAAGCGCGTTCAGGTAAAATCGCGGGAAACTGGACAGTCTCCTTGACGTCCGCGGCAACCCTTCCGGAACCGTGACCGGGATCATCCCCATCTTCGAGGTTCCAAGGCTCCGACTAGCCGTAGACCGGATCGAGTGATCGTTGCCAAAAGGGGGAGGTGGTCGCGTAGAAGGGACAGGGCGGAAAGGTCGCGTTAACGCGATAAAACGACACCGACGCGAATTACTATGCGTCGCGGGTCGCGATCCTCTGGAAGCCAGGGGTGGCTGAGAAAACGGGGGGGTGTAAAGCGATCCTGGAAGGGTTGTTTGCGTTGCTCGGTGCGGTGAAAGAGTATGATGGTGGTTCATAATTTGCCAACATGAACGAACAGTTTCCTAGAAAGAAGCTACACGCGAAGAAAATAATTAGAAAAGCATTAGTAGACAGAATAACAAACTGTGCAAATCGATGCGTATCGCTCGACAATTACGAAAAACCTTAATTACCTCGTTCGAGTATTCGGGGAAACAGAATGCGAGCCTTCTGTATCTCGCGAGCGCCGTGTCGATGCACGGATTTTGCCTGGCTGGCCACGAATTGCATACAGCGAGGTGCCCCTCGGCGTCTAAGAGGCCGTGAAACGGCTGGCGTAGCGTGCACGCGGGATCCACGGGCCTGTGCACGAGTGCTCCACGGTATTTACATTAAATAGAAAAATCTCTGGGCGGCGATCCTTCTGCACGGGGCGACGGATTCGTCGTATGGTAATTCAATAACGCCGGCTGAGTGCGGCGCGTCTGCCAATAAGGAGAGGCGAGCACAGTAGCGAGAGAAAATGCATACGGATCGACTTTCCCCGATTGCCCTCGTTTTCCATTCATTTCGCCGCGCGTGGTGCCGAGCGAGGCAGATCCATCGGACGGTTCTCAGATTTTATTGACGAACGGGCACGACGTACGCGAAACGGTGACGTTTGGATAGGCTTTAGTTATGATTAATGGTTCCTGCTGAATGAACTGTGCTGCCAAGGTGAATCAAAGAATTCTACCGCGATTCCTTTTGTTCTCCCCCGGTGGAACGCCGCGGGGGTGTGCCCGGCTAATGGACCGATGCTTTTCGGAGCGTTGATGGCGAATTTAATTACAGTAATTGCTGCCTTGTTTCGTTCCTGCATTGTTTCTCCGCGGTTTCGCTTCTCTGGCAGCGTTTATGAAGTGCGCGCGCGCGATAATTAACCGACTCGCGATTAGGAAGTAGAATAATTAATACCGTATAGAATTGCATGATGAATTACAGTGCGTCGAATTATTTCTGCAAGCTCGCCCCTATCGAAATTGAATGTCTCGAAACATTCCTGGAGCTAGACGCAGGAGATATTAATTCCCTTGAACGGACAGAGGTTACAAAATAATTCACGGAACGTCAAAGCGGAAACGATCAGTTGAACGATCTGAACGCGAGCAACCGTTCTCTTACTATTAAAGAACAGCCCCGATTCCTCGGAGCGTCGCCGACGAATTCTCCCCGTCTAGGAAGCTGTCACAGCGAATTCCGTGCCGCGGGAATTTCGCTCGTGACGCGAGCAGAAATTAAACGGCTGACGCTTTATTAGATACAATGTTAGGATAACGTCTCGTTACGCCGGCGCTCGAGACACGTTTAATTCGCGCGACCCGCGAAGAACGGGGTGTGAGCGCGCTCCTCGTTCCTGGCAGTCCATAAAATGCTGCACGATACCGGCCAAGATGCCCGGCCTGTAAAAACCTATATAATATTCCCGGTTAATTTTTAAAGCGCCACTTACAGGCCCTGAGGCGAGTCTCGGTGCCGGCATGGCGGAACTTTCGTTATCTCCGCCCGTGGAACACACCTTTTTTAATAATGCCGTAAAAACCCTCTCGCAGTCTCTCACCGGGGCAGCCCCTTGGAAAAATTACAATTTTCCCAGCCCTTTTTTCCTTCTTCTTCTTCGTTCTCATTCCCCTGCGTGTTTGGCATGTAACGATTCAGCCGCCTCGTTTCTCCTCTCTTCGTGGAAACTTTCGATAAGAACGACTCCGCACGACCCTGCTAAGGAGCTGAATTTTAGTACGACGATGTTAATGGGAACGTACTAAATGGTTATCATAAGCTCGCGTAGATTGTTTGCTCTTCTTCTTTCATGGTAAACGTATACAATAAATTGTAAGGCAGCAATAAGAGTAGAGGAATGCTTTTTTTTTCACGTAGCTCATTTTAATAAATCCAAAGGGGGGCGGGCATCGCTTCTATCTGCCAAGTGACCTGCTGGAACGTCCTTCCGGCAAGAATTACAGAATGGCGAACAAGTAACGCCGCTCGGTTTCCACTTGTGGAGACTTCGCTTGGTGGAATGCACCGGAACGGGTTAGTTCAGCAGAAATAAGACAACAAACGTTGCTGCGGGATTAAATGTAAATAGCAACGAAGAAAGTACAGACGAGCGCCGTCAAGGATTCGCTGTTCGAAATACATTCCTCGATCGCCGTTTAATTACTTGCGCGTCGAGGTGATCCAAAGCAGCTACCAATCTCTCGCGTCCTATCCATTTGCCACTCGGCACCTCTAAAAGAACGGGGGCGCGGATCAAAAATTCACAGGAATTAGGATTCTTGACGGACAGATTGCGTAATTAAAAGTTTCCTTTCGTTCCGGAACCTTTTAAAATTAATTGGACAAGTTCTCGGCGCTGTAGCCGGCGGGAGCCGCCCCGCGTTGGCCGGGAACAACGCGGAACTTCGACCACGGCCACCCCCTCGTTGTGGAATACATAAATAAACAATCGTTTAACTCCACCTCGCCGGAGTTTGCCGTCCGATTACTCGCGAGGGACAAGCACAAGAGTCGTTAATGAATAAGGAGTCAGTGAGATAATGAGAACATTTTTTTAAACATATTTTTCATTCCGCACTAAGAAAGAAAATAATAATTGTTTCGAATAGAAAATTTTCAAACACGCCACACAGGTTGCAAGAACGAAGGTTCCAGCGAAAAGAATTTCCGTTCTTTTTTACAGTGGATTATCTTGAATGACCAAAGTAATAATTTTTTGACGATTATTACTATGCTCAGAATTTCCTTAATAGCATCTCCGCGGTCCTCTTATTCTCGATACGAGTTCCAAATTACTGGGACAACATTTAAGGACCATTTTTACCGTGTTGTTCGAGATAACAGAAACAGGATAGTCCAAGTGGACAGAGTGCCCTGCGCTGTATCTCGGAAGCGTTCTTATCCCTTTCAGTTAAAACGGGCATAGGAGGAAACAGTGTTTATTCAGAAATGTTGTTCTTCCTTATTTGCAGTAGAAACAATCAAAGATAAATCCCAACTACCATCCAGGCAACCAAAAAAAAAGTCGACCCCCCCAAATGGGTTGCTGTTTCCATTCTAACTTCATCGCCATTAATCTGCCGCGCGATGTTCCGAGTTTCAATTTCTTCCCGGTCTGTATCACAAAATCGTGTTTAATCGCAAAACCGTCGGGATCCGCAGCAGTCGATCCGAGGATCGAGGGCACGGAGGCGCGCCGTAACTCTCGACCGGCGAACGATCAATCAAACCGTATCGGCGCATTATCAGGGTTAAATTAGCGAAACTAATTTCGCCGTGAGCCACATTAACCCCGATAGCAGGCCGGACAAGGTAAATACTAGACCGTGATTGCATCCAGTTAAGTGTACCTGCACGCCTTAACATAGGCGAGCGCCCTGTTTAGAGCCGCGCTCCAATTTGCCATCGATCGATTTAGCGTTGCCGCACAGCTCATACCACCTTCCACTGTTTCAATGTTCTTCTTTTTTTTTTAAATCAACCGCGAAACTTTTATTTGATTATCATTACAGGCACGGATGATTCGATTCGCGTGGACACGAAGTCAGAGCGATAAGGTCTGGCGCGCGCGAGACCAGCTCGGTGCCATTAATTATAGCAACAGAGCCGACCGAACGATTGGCCGTGCAATTTCAATAATTAAGTCGGAACGATTAACCGAATAATTAACGTGCATTATCATTCATTATTCCATCAAGCGCGTCCAGCCGCGTGCCTTATCAAGTATTGATCCTACTTGACTCGAAACAGGTCACATGTCGTTCCCGAATGCAAAACTGATTAATTTAGGTAATGGAAGATCAGATGAAACCAGACGCCGAACGTCATAATATTTCAATAATGCATCCGGGCTGCAAGTGTACGCGCGCGGGCGCGATGCGCTCGCGAAACGAACGGGAATGAAACGAAAAGGAAACAGAGATGCTGGTTGTATCGAGCGCCATGATTCTACGTACGCCAGCTATCGATCCAGCTGCATACAGGAGTATTACATTTGCATATAAAGCGCGCGTGGTTTCCACGGGCCGATCCCTGACGTGTCGTTTCGTTGTACGGGCTTATCGATTAATGAAGATCGTATTCCGTCAAACATCGGTGAATAAAGACGGGAACCTCGAGGTCTTAGGAAAACGGACCCTCGCTAAATCATTTCTCCGCCCGATGAAGGTTCTTAGCCGCGGGCGCGGAACGCGCTGGCAAACTTCCGAGGGCGCAATCGAAAGTGCGGAAGCGGAGGGCGAGAGCGATGCAACGTTGAGAGCGCTTCCGGTGGCCTTGCCCCGGCCCATTTGTCTTTTACCGTCTCGCCAGAACTTTCAATCAAATCGCCGCCGGAGCCACGAAATGGCTCTATTTACAGGAAGTCAAACATTTCTCCTTCCCCGTTCGGATATCGAGCAGCCGAAAAAACACTGCGAATGCTCCACCGGTTTCCGCGTCGTCTCTATAATTTGTCTGTATCAACAATTTCTCGCGCATGACACGTTTCAAAGCAAGACGCCGTCCTAGATAGAACTCCAACCGAAATAGTTTCTCTCCTTGGTACCCAGATTTTTGTTCGCGATTAAAGCTACGTTCGAGCGAACATCAAAGCGACGAATCTGCCTACCCCAAAGGAGACCGAGCGTGCACCCTCGAGCATCACCTGACGGGTGGCCTGCACTCGTGGCGCATGACATTAGGTCCGTTTTCAATCGCAGGATGACAACTGGGACGACACGTGGGCACGCGTTTGATAGCAAAAGGGGAGAGGGGACGTGATCGTGGATGGATAGGGTGGGTTCATAGCAGGAAGAACGGACGAGTTGATCGACGGAGCACGGCTCTCTTTTGTGCTCGCCTCTTAGCTCCGCTGAATCTATTGCCGAAGGACAACCAGGAAGAGCCGGCGAAACGGCCTCTGACCTCTTTGTCGGCATAGATGTCTCTTCCCTTTTTCCCCTTCTTTCTTTTTTTAATCGAAACCCTTTTGTAGGGAGTACGGTTAAATCAGCATACATGCTCGAACAGAGGGGATGAGGAGATGGACGTAGGAAACGTTTAGAAAAATACTTAAAGATTTTCTTGCAGAAGAATCCTGTCGAATTTTTATATTTTTTCATCTCGCAGACTGACGAAGGATCCGGGATTCATATAAACCCTCGCGTCTCAGGCTATCCTTAGTTATCGCCAGTAAAAACAAAGATTTTTTTAATTTAACGAAAAGATCCCCGGCAATTCCTCTCGATTTCCCCTCCCCAATAACGCGTTTATCACCGGCGCTCTTCTTTCCTTCCTGCTCGGTCGTTTCATCGACAGATTAGACGGTCGTAACTCTCGAGCATCGCGGGGCCGCGTTTATTCGGTTGAAAGTTTACAACAGCGGCGACCGTTATTCTTGCCCGGTCCCTTTATTTTCAGCGAGAAATCGTTATCAGCCTCGCCCGCACTGGCCGCGACTTCTCCGTGCGCGTTGCCGTTTGTCCCGTGCCGTTATGTCTCGCGCGAGCACGCCTCCATAAGGGAACGAGGAAAGTAACCAAAAAAAAAAAGACAAAACAAAAAACAGGAAAAAATAACGAGAGAGGAACTTTATTATCACGGTTAGCTCTCGGCGAATTCGTTCATTTGCCGCGGATAGCGCGCAGCCAGCGCGAAAGTTTCCGCGTTAAGGGCGCCGATAGCGATGAGATGGCCGGTTGTTTTTGACGAGGAAACTCCTCGCGGAGTTGCGTTAAGCTCGGCTACCAACAGCCCGCCAACTTTATGCCAGCTCCGTTGTTAACGGCAGACGCGAATCTTCGTTTTCAGAGTTGCTTCGCTTGTGCGTACGGTTGATTTTGTTGAAGAACGCTCCGGGGGGGGGGGGAAGAGATAGGGTTGCGATTGCGCGTAGATTCGTTTACACGTGTATCGTTCGATGGCGTCCAATTGCGCGAACGCGTGAAAATGCGTGTGCATCAAAGACGCGCGCGGCACCTTTACGAGCAACTAAATCGACCGCAGGCGTTTCTGCGGTTGAATTACCGTCACCGTAAATCCTCATTTTCGCTTTATCGCGGCTATCGCACGCGGTAATGGTTGTTCGTTACCAAAGTCGCCGTGCACCGCGACGCGCGCGTATGTGCAATAAGTTCCTCGTAATATATCAGCTCGAGGATGGTGCGCGGGTCGAATAAAAATGCCATTTTTGTAGGACGCTGCTACCAATGCGGCTGTAATATAGTGGGGGCATGTGAAATTCGAAGAAATGCCGCGGATGTACAAAGGTTAATTGAAACCCATGAAATCGCCGTGCTATTCTCGTGGGGATTCCATCGGGGGAGGTTTAATTAAACGGATGACGATTTTTGGCAAATTTACGCCGCCCGCCTGCATTGGCCGTAATTATTTGCGCAACCGTACACGCACAAACGCTGTAATTCGATTGACTGCGAACGCGACATCGTCGGATAGTGGCACCGGTCACCGGCGCAGAATTATTTGCATTAGAAACGCGAGCCGAGCCCCGTAAATCACGTCGGCGTTCTGAGAAATCATCTCGACGTTCCGTTCGCATTACGGGCAGGCTTCAGCAGGATCCGAGGACGCGATATCGATACTGGAACGACGATTGTTTGCGCGCTACCCGGCAAGGTATAATCCGGATCATACCATCAACTTTGACACGATGATTTAGGTCACGCCGAGCTTACACGCTGCCGCCGATCAAATTGAAATCTCTTGGTCCTGGAAGCAACTATACCCATATTAAATTAGATTCCCTTTCGACGCGTTCCTTTTCCTCGTGACTTCAAAACGGACCAAGCTTCTATGTCGTTCTTATTATTCAAGCTATGACTGCCTCGTGGTATCCCAGAAATTTCCGAAGAAAAAAGGACCGGTCCGAAAAGATGCGCGCCGAATCGCCAGAACCACGGATCACCGTTCCAGGAAGACAACGTTGGCCGGTGACCCAGCAGAAAATGGCCTTATTTGTACATACGCTCAGAAAAGCTACCGAATTTTTCCGGTAGCGAGGGTCATCAGGTTGGGCACGATCGCGTCGGCTTCTGGTAGGGAGTGGTCGCTGGAGAAAGCCAATAGAGAAAATACCGCAGAGCGGCTACTGTGCGCTCCATATAAGAGTCCGTCTCAGGGGAAGCCAGTCGCGGCACATCAGATAAGAGAAGCTGGTCCAGGGTAGAGAAGCCTATTATGTTCGCTATAAGCGGCCGTGGACGGAGCAAGAGAGGAGCAACGGCGCTGCGGCGGAGCAAACGGAGAGATAAGAGAATATATACTGGACCCGGCCGGATCCTCGTAAACCGCACAGAAGTTGTGTAATTATACAGCGGTATTACTACCGAAAAGAATGAGGAACGGCGCTGCACTTGTACGTGGAAGCTGTTTTCTGGACCGACGGCGTTTTATCCTGAATCTGGCAACGAAGATACGTCCACCGGGCAGATAACGAAAGGAGTGTTTATCCGTTGGTCCCTCGGTGACGGTGCAGGGGCGAATTCTCCATCGGCATCTCAATTAACGAGGAATTCGTTGCACGCTGCCCCTGTTGTGTCGACGGCAGCCAATTCTCGTCTCATGGCGGAATCCGTTCTTTCCTCTCGTTTCGGCTCGTAGCCATGCGCTGACGGGAATTCTTGATTCGTTGACGCGATACAGACGACAGGGGTGCGCTACGTTGAAGATCGAGCTCGCGATACCGAGGCTGACGCGTTGCGCTCGCCGCCCGCTGTTGGATTTCACTGTAATTGGTTCTGTTAGAGGTAGTATAGTAGGAATTCGAAAGCGTGCGACCCGAATTAATCGAAATCCAACGGGCCGCACGGAGGGTCGACATTAAAATCCATGCTCGCCACGGAGGTACATTTTTATTTAGCCGAGTGGAAGGGGTGTATCTCTCTGGGAGGGAACATCGCCGAGGGACTTTGAACCATCCAACGATCTCGTGGCCGCGAGCAACACGAGTAAAAGTATAAAGTGGACTAGTTAAATAGTTTGTTAGCTCTCCGGAGTGTATTCGCGCACGGATGCGCGGAATTACAGGTTGTACACGCTTAATTCCGCCGCGGAAAGAATCCCCCCCGACCGTGCCCGTAATTTGGTTAATTTAATGAACATCGTTCATTGCCAACGCACGCCTGGTCGCTCTCGTTCTCCATCCGTGTCTTGTCCCTTCTCGCCAAGATGACGCATGGACATCTGCGGATTCACCAGGAGAAACGCAACAGGATAAACATCAAACTGGATGGAGGGTTGCCAGTGTAACTCGAGTAATCGTAATTGCGCGTACTACAAGAGATAGCGGGACTATTACACAAGAGTGGAGGAGCAATTTCAGCGACGCAGCAGAGAAGAAGCGCTTTTCTGCATGGTTTCCCTGAAGAGCCCATTTATAATTAAGGACAAACTGTACGATTTCTGTCGTCTTTGATTAAAAGTGGACAGGTGTTACAAAAATGAGACAAGTTGCATTCCGTTTGTGAACATTTATTGAAGAATTGCCATAACGTACAAATTACAAGAATGATAATATTTAAGCTTAAACTACTACTCCCTATAGATTATTCCAATAAATTACTTTACAATACATCTTAAAATTAAATAATAATGAAAATCTCTACAATATAATATGAAAAATATGCTACAAAAATGTTTTAGAAACTAAAAGCTATCACTTATGGACTATTCTTATAAATTCATTTCTTATTTATAACTTAATATGATTAAACACGATAGAGATCGCATAGTTTTTTGCTATGTTACAATAGTACGTCGCTCTCTGGAAACCTGGACACGGCACGGTGATGTATAAATGGACCCTAAATCTGATTAAAGATAGCCGGAACGGAAGGCGGGCGAGAAGAAGGCGAGGGAAATGGGTATTTATTGTTATCTAAGCTCAACGAAAATGAATCTGTCTCGCTGGTATATTTCGTAGCCGCGGATGCCGCCCGTATGCTCTTCCCTGTTTAATCGCCGGCCGCGATACGTGAAATTTCCTCCTTGGAATGTAGCTTTTCAACCGGGAACGCTTCGCGCGGGTCGGCGGGACTTAGTGGCGGGAAATTTATAGCGTCGTTCAAATGCCTTCCTTAATCTTTTCCACTTCTGCGAACCTTTCCCAATTTCCGAGAGCGCGAAGTTCGAACGAGCTACTCCGTCGAGACGATGCCGCAAACGCCGCGTCGGTCACCGATTAAGATGAACTTTAATAAAGCAAGCGATTCAACCCCGTTCACCGTAACGACGGCAACGGCGACAGTGGGAAAGCTCTCTGCTCGCGCTTCGTTTGAGATAGTCAAGACCCTCCGTCATCGCCGTTTCCGTCGGTTCGACGGTAATCCCTTCGCGCACGAAGAGGGCTTCTTCGCGTGTGGCAGACGATCCTCAGCCAGGAACACCCATCTGTCGACAAACGTATATCGCGCTGCCTCCCTTAATCGCCTTGCAAATGTCGGTCATGGATGCCGGCATTTCGAGAGCACCGCAACGTTCGCCCGCGAACCACCTTTAATAAATGAATCTCGGTCTCCTCTATCAGAACGACACGAGACGATATTTTTCACTGTCAAAGCTAAGACGATTTTCTAAGCGGGCTTCTCACGTTCTGTAGGAAGAGGGGTGAAATAGTGCTAGGTACAACTGTGCTTGCCTCAGCGACTTTGCAACGAGTTTTTGGTCGCCCGAATCTGAGGACGATTCGCAATCGATGGAATGTCGTCGGTAGCTTTGCCGAATGAGCTGATGTTGATTAAAAATAGAAAGCTGCAAAGCGATACTTGTAAATGGACTGTTTTATGGCTAGCCCGAATGGACAGTCGGCGTATTAAAAATGTTTGAATAACTGTGAAATAAAATGTTCAAAGTGCTGCTGCTTGGAGAGTACGCGTTACGTTACATGCGTAAGATGGCAATCGTTTTGATTGCCTGAGATCGCTGTAATAAATTCCGAGAGGAGAATATATCTGGAAGAAGAATTGGAATGCAATCAAAAGTTTGTCCGAGCGAGGCCAAGATACGAGAGAATTTCCTCTTCCCTAGCGGAAGAATTGATATATCGTATCTACTTACTCTTCTATCTTTCCGGTTTCATCTTCGCTAGGAGGAGCTACGCAAGATAACTCTTAATCGCGGACCAATATTTCAGTTATAAGAAAAGCAAAATAAAGAGGACGAACTGTGCGTGCCCGCCTATTACAGATTTACTATACATCACGGAACGATTTAACTTGTAACCGTGATATTTACATTTACAAATCTGATATCTGCTCGAACAGGATTATCATATCGAATAAGTAGAGCGCCGAAATTGGAATTGTATATAGCTTTATCTAAAGAGGCCCGATTCCCTATGCTGTGCTTCCTCCAGTTTTGGAGAACAATGGGACCATCGAAAGCACAGATACGTGTTCGAGATGTGGGGACACTGTGCGGCCAGCAAAGTCTGTCGTCGGACAGAACACAAGAAGCCGGTGCTCGCACGGGGGGATATAATACGGTTATAATGTTGTACAAATGTTAATGCCAAAGGATGAAACGAAACCCTCGAGTCACGGCGGTGGGCACGGACAAAAGGCCGGTGCCATTTAACGTACAAGGGAGAGAGTGGTTCCACGTGCCTACCGCCATAGAAGCTTCGCTTTGACTTCTCTCCTCGCCGTGAATCGCGAACAACCTCCAGTCTGGCAGCCGCCTCGTCCACAGAACCGTTCCCCCGTGTACATAGCGCATCCAAGAAATACATTTCAATTATTTCATTCCCGATAAGAGGGGAAAAAAAGGAAACCGCGTCCTTTCCGCGGCCGCTCGAGCTGAATGCCATCCGAAATTAAACTGCCACCGCCACAGTGCTCGGGCTAAAGCAATCAAGCGTGTGCGAGAGCACAGAATTATCGTTTGCCAAAGAAGTCCCCGAGTTGCCGGCCACAATACGGTTATTAAAATTCGTAATTAAACACCGCGTTGGAATTACACCCGACGACCGAGGCCCCGCGGAAACAATTTCACCCAGTTTCCCCCATGGGTGGTCCCGTGCTCGCAGCACGCGTTCTCCTCGCGTATTCGTTACGGTGTATTTACAAAGTTCGGCAGAGCACGTCGCCGCCCGTGTATAATGCGTTTTGTGCAACAACTTTCGCCAGCACGACGTTCCGTCGTTTTCCCGTGGCCGGAGCAACTTTCCCGGACGAACTATTGCGCGGGGAACAATATTGGGGTTAAACGTGAACTAAGCTGGCAGAAAGAATAGAATGGAATGACAAACGGATGAAGGGGGAACGATGTTACGATGACTGATGTACAGGATCCGGCAGAGAAAAGCATCGGGGGAACGTAATTTTCGTTGTAAAGTCCCGGTTTTTCGTTCGTTCGCCCTTAACGATCCGCCACGCAAGCTTGTCGTGCCGTAAATTTGTCCACGCAAGCCTTATCATTTACAGCCACGGCCCATCGCGCCTATAAAAGTCTGCTGTACGAGGCGGAGACACTCGTAAACCGGCAACTACACGATCTGGGTGTCCGATTGAGCTACTCTCCTCGTTTAGAGGCTGCCTGGGCAGAAAAATGGATTTTACGCTGCACTTCCTGCCTCCCCGAAATTCCGTTGCTTCTACTGGGAGGTCTATTAGTTGGAAGCTTAATGATCCTTGATCGCCATCTAATTTAATGCACCGAATGTTGTTCAATTCAAGAATTACACTCGTATAGACTTAAACTTCATTTTCAGCAGTTTCCTTGAGTCGAGTTTCCCTACAGGCCGGATTATAAATACTTCTAGTTACAACAGCGAAGCTCGAACAATTTATTACATCTCTTCTGCTTATCGTTTATAGAACATCTGATGACAGAAAGATGCCTCGATCGCCCAGAAGCCGGGCCGCATCATCTCCACGCATAATTTTCCCCGTTTTCCCCATCCACTGGTTCTCCCTGCCTCCTACGAACTCGCCCAGAGATCTCACGGGACATTCCAAACGCAAAACTCACCCAGCTCAAAAATGGTAGTAGCCCGACAGATAAGCATCGGCCAGTTAATCCCGACCTGGTGGAGCAACGCCGCGGGGCGCACGATCGCGGTGTCCAGATCTGCTGGCAACGACCGGCCGTTCTGACAAAGAGTCAGAGATCCCGGACGAGGACGGATCGTCGTCAGGGGTATGCCGTGAAAGTGTATTCCGTTCGGCACGAGATCGGTGTCCCCCCGATGACCGGAGCCCTCCCCTTTCGAGATGCACTACAAAGCCGCGCGAGGGAATCTAGCCGGATATTTTCACCTGCGCGCACACGTCAGGTGCGCCCTGTGACCGGGGGCAAGAATCTCCAAGGGGCGCGCGAAGCCGCTTATGATCGCTTAAGCCGCTTACCGGGCAGACTACGCTTCCGAAAACTCGACTTCGGAGCGCGGCCGGATCCTCCGTCGAAACTGCGCGCAAAAGACGCTTTTTCCGCCGGGACATTTTATGCGAGAAACCTGGTGCTGATGGGCTGACGCGTATCGCGGATATGTAAATACTTTTCCTGATACGAGTGCGAAAGCTTATGCGATTTCCTTGCCGCCCCGAGAGGCAAAGAGTTCGCGCGCCGCCACCCTTTTCAGCCCCGCGGGTGGTAGGTGAATTGGTTCATAGCGTGAAGCGACAGCGTATCGATGGCTGTAACTTCGCGAGGTGTCCCGGGGAAAATTGAATGACCGGCTTCGGTCATACGCCACTTCAGTCCTGATCTTTCTCTACGGGACGTCTGAAGAGGCTGTCCAAGTTTGTATGTATAATTAAGCTCCTCGAGTCCAGCTGTATCGGTGGGGCTTTAGATACATACATATCAATTGTATGCAATTACATTTCAAGCTTTATCCTTTAGAAGGGGTAAAAGTTATTTAATCATGGACATGGCGAATATTCTTTCAAACGTCCAACTTTCTATGAGCCGGTAATCAAACGAGCTTCGATTCGATGGAACGGCATACGAACGTAACACGGAAGCTCGCGGTAAAAAGGATCGGAAGTAGATTGGAGAGCGAGGGGAAGGTAAATGAATGGAATCTCCTGATGAAGGCCGGAGTGGCACTCGTGGCTGACATTCATTTTCCGCGTCTCCTTTAATGCCGCACCCCTCGTGACGCGGAGACTCGCTACAAAACATACAGACTCGTCGCGCTCCTCCCTTTCCTCCTTCCAGGAATTCCGAGCAACGTGAAAGGAGCGAAGATATCAAGCGAGGGAGGACGAAACAGCAAATTGTCGCTCGCTCGCCGCTGCTGCGGGCGGGTGAAGTGTACGCGCGGCATAATGGAATAGGGGAGCCTCGAGTGGCCAAGGAGAAAAAAAAAAGAGAAAGGGCCGTCGCGGAACGATGTCGTGCTATTCGATGCCTCAGTCAGTCACTTAGCCTTATCTGTCGCGCTGTCGATCCGCAATGAAAAGATACATTACGGCGGCACAATGGCAACGCTTCCCGGACGAAAGGGGTTGGTCAAGCGGTGAATAAGAACAGACTCTTAGGACGAGTTAATCCGAATCGTCGATGGCTTTTGATAGACCAGCGGCAATTTATTTGGCTAGCCCCTTTTCGAGAGATCGGAATGCGTGACTATGGTGTCCCGTTCAATCAGATCGAAGATTAGAGGATCGAACTTTGACAATGGGTGAAATTGATGAAACGGTGTTTGAATATTGGGCAGCCGGGTTTCGGGGTTAGTTTGTGAGCCGAGCAGAGTAAATCCCAGTACGTTAGAATCGATCGGCGCCTGCGAAGGTAATACTCAGATACGATCTGGGGGACCTTTTTAAATTGAAATTCCTAATGGAACAAGTACCCGCGGGTCCGATACGTGGAAACGATGTACCTTGTGAAACGAACAGAGGAGATATCTTTGGTCATTATAAATATCTATTCCCTTGTAAACGTAACGCGTATCTCCGTATAGAATGCAGAGGATCCCTTTTACATTGAAATCTGTGAACGGAACAAGCATCCCCTCCATCGCGAACCTTCGGTTTCTCGCGAGTAAACGTCATTTCCCTGAGGTGTGTATAGAAGCCCCTCACGAATGTACGCTAAAACACTTCGCGGTGGAGTGACTCTTCTCCGCTTTCACCTGCTCGGCTTGTAAACAGCTTCGTGGGTGGCTTCAGCGTTGCTCAATGTTAATAAGCAAGCAACGCGCGCGAACTGAGGCGACGAAAAAATGCTATTCCCGAATCTAGGCGCTCGCCGCACTTTCCCGAGCAGCGGTCTTACAAGCTCGCTGGTTTAGCCTGTCTGATAATTTTCTACCATGCGGCCACGCGTGCTTTACGCTTCCAAGCAGAAGCGAAATAGAATTACCACAAAGAAAAGACAACCGAGATTGACCAAGCTATCGATTCGAAATTACTATCACGTTTCTAACCAGTGGCGAATCCACGATCAATCCGGGTTACGATTGATCGGCGAGCAACCCGTGCTATTTCTGTAATGACCAAGGAAGACAGACGCGGCGAAATCTTTTTCAGAAGATGGGCGCACGGTGGAGGCTCACGTGCCGGGATAGACAGAGGAGGTGGAAAGGGTGGACCAGACGATGGAATAAATTGGCCGGTGCCGATCGAAGTTCCCCGTGAACGAGCGGATTGGAAATGGGCATGACATATAAAGGAGCCAGGGCACGTAGGGTCAGTTTACCAGGCGAAGCATATCCTGTACACCGTGAAGAATCCCCGGCAAATCTTGTGTATGTCCAGCTCGTCACATGACCCCGGCCCGGGCCTGCAGTTGAATACTGATCGGCCCTCTCAGAGACCCTGAAACGGTTTGCGCCCCTTTGTGAAATCAGTAGCGAACCTTTCTAGACGTCCCCTTTGCTCCAGCCTAGAGCACATCCACGGGCCTTCATACATAATACTTGCATTCCTTTCTGTCGTCTTTACCGTTCGCATTATACGTACGTATCCTCTGGATGCGTTCCGATCGTTACCTTTGTCCGCTACAAAGGATAAGAAAAAGAAGACCGTTTCCCGCATTAACGTCTCCCGTCCGACGGTTTACGATCAGAACGCACGAAGATATGTAGGAAACTGGAGCGGAGGGAGGAATGAATGATACTGTTAGATGTAGGATTGATAGCCTTTCGGATAGTGTTAGCGATACAGATAAATCAAAATAATTTCCTGCAACATCTACAGTCCTTCCTAAAGTAGACCGTCAATTTATTTTAATGATTCAACTGTTAATGCGCAGAAATACCTTTGGGAAAAGCAATATCGTTCAAGAATTGCTGGGGCGATATTTAAACCGTCGGGATCCGTAATGGACCACGCGTTGCACAAGCAGCCTGGGTTTTTCACCGGAACCCCCGGTGAATCAAGCCCGCTGACAGGTCGATCGAGCAAGGTAGGCGAAGGCTCGACGATTTTACCAGGAAGTTGTTAGGACGATCGCACACGTTCCTCGTGAGTACCTGTTTCACCGATTCGTTTCGTGGCCGTGTACCGATCAGATAAGCCAGGTAGCCCGATCTCCGCAGTCTACTCCGTCCTCCCGTCTGATTCTGACAACTTCTTTTACTCCCCCGTGTTCCTTTCCGTCCCCGTGTCTCTTGCACACGCAAGGTGGACACCATTTTCCAGCCGTCCCCTATTCCACCCTCCATTCTCCGTCGCGTCGTCTGCGCCCCCATCCCTCTCCGCCGGCATACCGATCTCGTTCATAAAAAATTCCCTCTTCCGCGTCTACCTTTCATCTCGACACGGAATCTCTGCCGGATTACTACGTACGTACAGCGCATCTGCCTTCTAGCGTCGCGGAAATATACTTTAATTTACCGGCTGTCAAAGCGTGCCAGTTCCTTCCCAGCTCCCTTATCAGTGTCCCGTACAATTCTATCCTCCCGTTCCTCCGACTTCATCTCTTCCCCTGTCCTTTTTACACCGCTGCCGTCTTCCTTCTTTCCACCTTCCGTCTACGAAGTCTGCCACGACGACGACGACCCCACTGTCTTGCCACGCGTTTTCTGCATTTCCCGAAAGACGTCCTTCGCATATAGATTTCTCTCTATCGCAGCAACTAGCCGCCGCCGCCGCTCTGTCTCGCAGACGTCACACAAACCGGGCCACGATAATCCGTTTATGTCAAGGATATCGAGAGAGAGAGAGAGAGAGAGAGAGAGAGAGAGAGAGAGAGAGCTACACCAGACGAGATTAGCTTCGATCCCCGGCGAATAGTTAATTTCATTTTTGGTATCGTTAGCAGCTGATCGCGCGCGAGAGGGTCTGTCTGCTGCTCTCCCCTGACCGCGATACACTTTGTAATTTGATGGCTGACAAGGGAATGAAGTTACCGCGTCTTTGCGAGACGGCTCAGACCGTGAAGCCGAAATTTCGGATTATACCGCGACACCCAGCCGAAAGGACGGTCGCTTCCCGGCTGTCGCGAGTACCTGATAAACCAGCGGCTAGAAGAATCTGTTAGGATTTCCGTGACAAGATTCACTTGCCGATTGAAGTTGGCGAATGAAACTGAGAATCGTACGCTGCACCAATGTTTAAGGATCGCGCTCGAACAAAATTCAGAGTGCCCTATGAGTATCGAGAGTAGCAAGGTGTTGCCGGAGCTTCTGTTCGGGTGTGCAGCAAGTTGGCAGCAGAGAGGAAAATCTCGAGAAACCGATAATTTAGATATCAGGCTCTCCTTTCGCCGCGACTCCAACCGATTTCCCTCTCACGGACGCCTATAAGCCGAGAAATCCTCAAGTGTGATTCGTACGACCGCGGCACGTTCTCCAATCAGACGTTTCTTCGCGAGACACGTAGCGCACGCGAGGAGTATGCACGTTCCAAAACGACGACACCCCGCGTTTCCCGGCCAGTGTTCCCCCGCCCTCCGTTGATTTCGCCAGCATAGAAACCCTCGGGCGATTTCTGAAGTACCGTGATCCAGAATGTGTCTCTCCTGGATACACGCGGACGCGAAGCCGCGGCTGTGTCTTATCTGGCCGGAGCGCGCGCATCGCATCTCGATTCCCTTTCCGTTCTTTCCCTGCCGGCTCGTTTGGCCCTCGGCTCTTTGCATTTCGCTCCCAATTTCTCTTTCAAGGGCCCGTTCGTTCGCCTTGTTACGCAGAAAAATCTCCATTTCGTTCTTTTCATGCCAGCCTCCGCTTCTTCAACTTCCTCAGCCTCCTCGTTCGTTCCTTTCTTCTTCTTTTTTTCACAAAGATTCAAGGATTTCACCGCCGCAGATCGGTCGCGATGAATAAACACTCCGCCGGAGAAGGCAGGTGCGCGGCGAAGAGGTTGAAAAGGGTCTCGCAACGAAGATCATTTCGCCGACGCGATTCGGTGGAAACCAGCTCGGCTGAATGAGATCGCGGCTCATGATTCTTCGTCAAGCCGGGAAAGCCGTCAGCTCGCGTGTTTATAACGTCGATTGCACGCTGCGAGCGGCTGGAACAGCGAGAAGAAAAAGCCCGCGAGTAAAAGGCAGAGATAAGGGGAGGAGCCGGGTGATCGATAGGGAAGCGGGCTGATTGAAAATGAAACGAGAAATCCTCGTTGGAATAGGGCGAATCACCCTGAGGATCCTCCACTCGCCAAGTCTGGATTGGTCGTTTTTTTCCTTTTTTTTTTTTTTTTCTTCAGAGAACAGAGTTCTCGCCAAGATCTCGCGCGAAATTGATCGTGCCGGATTTTGTTGGTGCTCGTTTGGATCATGGAATAGAAAATTGTATTACTCGCAGGAGGGGAAAAATTAGAGGCTACAAACTAGAAATTGGATGAACGTATCCTTTGAATTAAGGAGAAATATCGTTCGAAGCTGAAAGGGAGGGGAATAAAATGGAATTAAAGTTGAGTCAGTTTCTTCGGATTTTCAAGTGAAAAGCGTGTTCCATGGCAAGGGCGGAAGATCGACCGAGCATAATCCTAATATTCCGCGGGCCATCCATTGTACGGATCGGGGAAGTTGCTCGCAGATAAAAGCGCCACGAGTCGCTTCTCGAGAGACTAATCACCGTGACTTAGCTCTGGCTTACACCGCGCGTATACCGAGACATCATAAATTTCCGTCGATCCGGGCTGCATCGCTTGTCGGGGGAAATTGAAAATCGCGTCCCATCCCCCATCGGATCGTTTCTAACATTTCTAACGCGTATCCGCCGCCTCTTCCGTTCGTCTATTGTTGGGGGAAAAAAGTGCGCGATAACGTCGGCAATCAAATTTCGAACAAAATTAACATGCAGCAGGGGAGAAGCTTTCAGCGGAGCACGAAAGGTGCATTCGTGTAATTAAAACTCGGCGAGGAATATTTTCATACGACCGTCCGCCTGGTAATTAAACTGTTTGACAAATTAATAAACTTCTGTCTGCACGAAGGTAATAATGATACGAATTTTCTTGTTGCTCGCGACAAAGGGAACATCCGCCAAGTCCACGAGCATAATGCGAAACAGAGTGCAATAATTAATTCTAAAAATCGTAATAAAAGTAAACGTCAGCAAATCAGCAATAATCTTGACTGTTAACGAGTATCGGCGGACACTCGGGTCGATCGTTCGAGGATCGTTCGCATCGTGAATTCATGCGGAGAGAATCAGAACGAGCCATCAATTACGGAAAGTTCCATCGAACCGCGCGTGTCTTATTGCAAAAAGCTTGGCTCGCGGATGCATAGCTCGTTTCCAGATGTAAATGCCGCCTTATCGACCTAATTACAGCCCCAGGATTTATATCGAACGAAAACGATCCAGCTCCGTGCCACGATCCCCCCCTCGGGGGTCGTACTATCAGTAGTCTATAATTCGTTCGGCCTTATCTGGTCGATGGTAATGAACGAACTTTTAACATTATTTCTCGTCCCGTGGATCGAAGCCGCCACGTACCGTCATTGAATCGCTGCGTCGATAAAACTGGATTTGCACCGCGAATCTTCGGACCTTCGCTGATCGTAACTTTTCCCGACGAAACTCGTACTTCTGGCCTGGAGAATGGACAGGAAAAATTAGAGGCTATTACGTCGGGTTATAAATGAGCGAATCGTGTGTTAATTGGAGCTCTTCTGTATTATTGTTGATAATAAACCAGTACCGTCCACAGTCCCGATAGGGGACCACACGGAAGAGAAGCGCGGTGTCCTTTCAGAGGCCGGAACGATGGGCTTGCTTTCAGGGAAATGGGGATTCGGGATCGTCCTTTCTTGTCTTCGCGTCCGACCTGGCCGGTATCGCTTCGCGAAACGGGCATCCCTGGACGAAACGATCGCACGTTGGCACGTTATCAATGCAATTTACGCGCAAACACCGCGCGGCAATCCCACGGTCCGCGGTGTTCTCGTTCTTCCCGCGTGCGATCCATTTGTCAAAAGCGCGGCGAGAATTGAACCGGCGGCACCCGTTAAAAAATACGAGCATACGAATGCGGCGCCGTTCAACGAGCTATGATTTTATTGAACGACGTTTTAATCGTTTCGGGAATATTTTACACAGGAAAGGGGATGGAATTCCTCCTGTGTCATTTTTAGGGAAGTTCCGCAGCTTTGAGAAGCTCAATTAAGAGGAAAGCCCGCCTTGTAATTTTCGCGGATTCAATTAGAAGCTTTTACAGTTGGTCCTGAAACTTTGCGAATTTAATTAGAAGACTGGCACGCGCGAGGAGAAAGTCTGGGTTCATATAAGTATCATCAATGAATGTATATTCCGATTTTTTTTCCTGAAAAATGAAAGAGGGAATAACTCTTCGGAGGAATGCTCAGGATACTTCATAAAATTTCTCAATCTCCACATTTCTTTCCGAGTTTCTCCTGAAAGCGACGTGCCGGCCTGCAAATTATGGTTCATTTTAAAAAATGTCTTACACGTTCCTGGGAATGTCGCAATCTCTATATCTCTCTTGTGCGCAGACAGCCCTTGCATCTTCACAAAATTATGCACCCCGTAAAACTGCAGATTTGTAATTCACGTATAAAAACGCGGGAAACTAATTATTAATAAACCGCAGGGATCTTTACCTTTCGGCCACATCCTGCTCGAACGAAACTTAACACGAAGTTCAAGGATATTGGACCTGTTACAAAAGTTCATCCCTACGTCACAGTGCTGTCGCAAAACCTTGTCAGAAATGCCGGCATCAAGCTTTCCAAAAAACCGACCCCGCTCTCTCGACGCCCAATGCTCAACGATCCACATTGCTTTTTCCCCCGTTTTCCTTTCCTCCTTCTGTCCGTTCGAAACGTACGCGCCGCCGGGCAGGTGCCTATTCCGGATTAACGCCCGTTGCCTCGGAACGCCATTACTTTGGCGTTGCATATTTCCCACAGGGCTCAACGCACGTTGCGTTTCGGGATAGGCGGGACAGCGCGCGGGGCAAAATCGATACCGGACACATACGCAATCGTATCGTATAAATCTGTCCGGTTGATACATAATCGCGAGCCGCCATAAAAGTATAATGCGCCGGCGGCTGTACCGCGTGTTCTCGGTTTATCCGACAGCGGGGCGACAGGCTTAACGAAACGGAACAGCGACCACGGTCAGCCGTTATCGTTGAGGATTTTCTTCGCCCGCAACCGGCAAGAACCGCTTGGCAGGCTTGAAATTGCGTCGCCCCGGCGATTTTTGCCGATCCGCCCTGATGCGACGCATCGTTTATATCTCGTCGCTCGGCAAATTGCATCGCGGGAGATTGTTGCTCGTCAAGGGCCGGATGCATTTTCCATTCGGACAAATTTTACGCAAGATCTCATATACGGAGTGTTTCGCTATCTCATGCAAATAGCTTAAGGGACGACTTCTGAGGAGATCCTGAACAACGTTTTCCTTTGCCAAAATGTTGGCTGAAGCTTCGCTTCTTTTAATTATTAACGAAAAAACTCTGACCAATCAGGTCGCGCGTAGGAGCCGTATCCAGCATTATGGAAAAGGATAAGATTGTTCATAACCGCCTCAACAATCATCCCTTTAAAACATTTGCACGAGGTAGCGAAACACCCTGCATAAGCGTATGAATGCTCCAAACGCTGCTGTCTCAATCGCAGAAACGAAACGCTGAAAAAGCTTCGTACAATCGTGTGAACAGGCAGGGAGGGGCGCGCTGCTTTAAATTACAAAGCGGCAGTCGTCGGGTGAATGGCGTCGCTGATAGATCCCAATTAGCGCCCCGGAAGTATACAACTATGCCGGCTTTTTTGCCGACGCCGTGGCTCGTGGCTGAAGTAATGAAGACAGGGCGCAAAGTTAAAGTGGAATGTTCCGCTGTGCGGAGGGCTACTTAGTGACAAGTGATCCTCGAGGAGGAGAGCAAGAGGAAAACATTGTTAATTTCCCTTGCAGATTCGAGTGCCCCCACCCTCTCGATCTCTCTCCGTTCACCCGCCGGCGGCATCATTCTCGTCCTCCTCCGGGCTGAGTCTGGTTCGCCCGTGCTCGTTTCGGAATGCCGATTAAATTAACGTCGTTCTTCTGCCGACGGAACGATCGCCACGGACACCGATGTTAAATCGAATTCGCTGCCTGTAATACGCCGCAAAGCGGCGGGCCGGGGCCGTCGTTCCGGCCGTCGAAAACAGAGGTACGCTTCGGTCGGGAATCGTCGAGCGACATTCGGCGATCGGCGTTCGTGATAGTAAACAGCAAATGGTATCGGGAAAGTCGCGAGGAACATTGTGACTCTGTCGCGCGTACCCAACGCTTGTCGTTAACGGTGAAGTGAAAAGACTCTCGGTGCTTCTTTTCGCTTGTAGTCGAAGCGTCGTTATGCATCACAGTAAATTCGTAACTAATTCAACGTGGAGGGCGAACGTGTGTAATGAACGTGATCGGAGTTGGAACGGACGTGTTGGACTACCCTTCGTACACTTGGAGCGCAGGCCCGTCGTTGTCTTAATATCTCTTACAAATATTATTCTCTGCGAAATGCGTTTCATTGACAATCGTAGAACTGTAAGAATTCCGTTCTCTGCCACTTTAATGCGGCGTAACAATCAGATTAATTAATAATTCAAGTGAGATCTCATCGAGTCGAGCGTGCATAAGCCAATCGAATCGAGCAGACTCTTGGCGTACGGTCGCAATTATCGTAGTAGAATTAAGAGACAGAGGGATCATAGAAATCGGGGTTACGATTGTTAACGACGCCCCTCGACGCAGCCGCGAATAAAGCGTTCGGATGAATCGGCACCGAGATAATTACAAGCCTCGCGACATAAGCGAGGAAGCTTCGGGGCCCCGCTATTTAAGGAGCGCCCTTAACACGTGTGGTTAATGACTCGACCATCCGAAACCGCGAACTTAATTGGGGCTGCCACCATGGGACCGAGTCATCCTTTCAACGCGAAAGTTTCTCTCTGCAAAGCTCGGAACCCGATAACAGAGCCCTGGACGCGAATTTTCGCTCGATTCTTCATCTCAAAAGATATATCGTACAAAGCTGGATAGACATTTTATTCAGCAAGGAATTCATACGCTTTAACGAGCGCTCGAGTTAAAGTTTGCCAGTCCGATGCGAGGTCCGTTCGCCCTTGCACGCGGTCCAAACTCTATTAGCAGTTAACCCAATTACAGGGAAGTAGCCACGAAATTTCCAATCAATCAACCGGAACCAACAGGAAAAAAACCCTTTTCGGCCCACATGTTTGATCGGCCATTCTCGCAACTCTCTGTCCATCGTTGAAGTAGAGAAAGTAGGGAGAAGATAAGGGGGGCAAAGGGTCGGCGATATATTTCATTAGGGCTTCTTTTTTTTTCTCTTCGCTCCCCTTTTTCTTTTCTAAATTCGATCGATCTCGTCGGTAATCCCGGGATACGTGTCGCTAAATATATACATTCGTAGACAGTATAAATCCTATCTGCTCGGTGGCCAAGTCGGCGCCCGTGCCTTTAGCATATAATTATCGCCTGTATCTGGCCTATCACGCATGGCTACACTTGCGCGCGGAGCACGCAACAGTTCAGCTGGACCGACACGACGGGGTGTTAGAGCATTAGGGGATTCCCCCGATCTGTCTGATGATCATTTTATATTAGCCAAGGGGAATCTGCATGACAATGGGTAGCCCCATTGTGTGATAAGCGCTTCACACTGCGCAACCCCATCCATATGTTAATATTCTCCCGTGCTCACGGCGGCACGGCCGTCGGCCGGGCAACTCGTGAAACTGAATTATATGTACGCGAGAGCGCGTGATGCGCCCGACTCCCTCTCTCTCTCTTTGTGTCTATGCCCCGTGTATCTTCCCCTCTTATGGGGAGCATTACGGGCAAATCTCTTCTTTGTTTTTTTTTCTTCTACACGCTCCTGTATCCCTGTCCCGTTCGTCAAGCTCGTTCTTATTCCGCCTCTTCTTCTTCCTCGCCTGCGCCACAGTGGAGGCTTTCGTATCCGCCTCGAGGAGGGAAGCTTTGTCTGATGCGCTTTTAAGGAGACACGCGAGGAGAAATTGTTGGCTTCGTTGGAAGGCTAATTGGGGATTATCAGGGAAACAAGTAGCTCGGGGGTGAGTGCACGGTGCTCGGGTAGCTTCGCGAACATTTTGCCGGGTTCCTCTGCTGGCGGAAGTCAGCGACCGGAACTTCGAAACCGTGGAAAACAGAGCAGGCGGAGTGCAACTCCGAGAGTCGAACGATTGATTAGACTTTCGTGATAGATCGAGGCCGTAAGTAGGCCACCGTCTGCTTGGAGGGGGATCTAATTATCGTCAACTTCCGATGCCGGATATTCGTAAGACGTGTTCGGATAGCGACAAGATTATGCAGGAAGTATAGAGGAAAAATATAATCGAATGTCTCGCTGTCGGTAACGATAACGAACCGACACAATGCCTCGTTAGGCAAGAATCGCAGTCACGCGTCGCGACTTATCGAATTAACAACCGTGTAACATAGGGGTGCAAGTCTAATAAAATCGTAGCCAGGATTCGAACCACGCGAGAGGCTCCGTCATTTGCAAGCAATCAGTGGGGTTGTATTGTGTAGAATTTATATTCATACGGCTGGTTCGATGCACGGAAACCGAGACCGGAAACGTCTCTACGGAGAATCATTAGTCACGGGCCACCAATGATGCTGTAGGGAAGCTTGATGTTCCTGCGGTTCCTGTTCGACGGCAAACAGTTGCTATTGACAATGAAACTCCGTATAGAAGGAACCCCCCGCGGAGAGTACGAAGAGCCGTGCATAGGGTTGGGGGGGAAGCAACTATTCGTGTGTCAATAAAATAATGGTAGGGGTGGCTGCAACGTAAACGCTACATAAAATACAATAACTTGTCCCTTGTGATGTATTCTCGATTATTTCATACCGCAGACTCTTACCTTTAGAACGTTCATTTTATCAAATCCGTCAACCCTGTCTCTCAATTCTATGAATCAAGCGAATCATCTCGAAGGAAGAAGAACCATCTCGGCATACCCTATCTAGAAATCTCCGTCCACCCCTCTCTTATAATTAAAAATCGGCACACCCTTCAGTGGCCAATAGAGAAGCACTGAACGAAAAGCACAGCCCCTTTCTTAAACAGCCCCCCCATTCGACGATCGTCGCCGAGAGTTTCGGCAGGCGCGCCCTTAATTCCGGAAGGCGAGGGCAGGCTGGCTGGCTTTTTGCTCGAGCGGGTGCAGTGAATTCCGACACCCCGTAAAAGGGTTGGTTCGGCTGTCGACGCTTCGCCGTCGTCGGCGTGTCGCCCCTTTGACAACGTCCAATAATCCTCGTCTCGTTTCGGTATCGCGATTCCAAAGGCGCGCGAGAGCATTCCGCAGCGTTGCGTCGCGCTCGCCGCCTATATCCGCCGAGAG
The DNA here is from genome assembly GCA_023838395.1 of Holcopasites calliopsidis. Classification (NCBI taxonomy): domain Eukaryota; kingdom Metazoa; phylum Arthropoda; class Insecta; order Hymenoptera; family Apidae; genus Holcopasites; species Holcopasites calliopsidis. The sequence goes on from JALHAQ010000011.1 coordinate 3,186,381, forward strand.
ACGCCAATCGACGGGACGCTCGTGTTACTGCGATCGACCAGCTCAAAGGAGAAATGTTAATTTCGGTCCCTGCGCCTCGCACGGCGACACGGGGGATCGCCGTAACCGTGCCCGCGATTTTTGCGCGTTCTACGCGCGCTGAAGGGTGCTATAGCGCTTCGGGATAAAGCTCTGAGCAACGGCGAAAGGATTAAGGACTTTTTAGAAACATTTGGAAACTCAGAATGTTTCGCGTGAATGCGGGGAAGTCTCGCATAGGTTGAACAATGATTTCGAAGTGGAAAAAAAGGGGTGGTAAGTCAGTAACGCGTTAACTAAGACAACTTTCCCGGATAGGCAGAACGCTAGTTCCCTGACATTATTCTCGTTCGTTCGAGCTTTTATTTTTAAATGGTTTCGTCTCGCTCTAATACTGAAAGCAAGCGGTTCTTCTACAATAAAAGCAAAAGTTAAGGTATTAAGAATGTCGTCGTGAATCGCGACAATACGGGCAATTCGTTGAGTGAAAATCTCTTTCGGCGATACTGCTCGAAGAAAAAGGAGCCTATACCCTCGCCTCGGACGGAAATGCGCGATGCCAGCGGCTGGCCACGATTCCATCCGTACAAGGGGTCCATTAGATAATTGAAGCGAAACGAGAAAACGAACGAAAGAGGCCCGGGGCCGAGTAGTATTTGATTGGTCTAATCGTAAGAAGGATTTTCGCTCGAGGGAGGAACGAGATGAAATTGTGGTTAAAAACGACGGGCTTTATTCGAACGGAACAGCTCGTAGTGGTGTTGTCCGGACCGGAACCGAAAAATCTCCAAACGTGTTGATCTCGTCCACGGTCCCGGGAATCTTGCGAAATTTTAATAAAAAATCACTCGAACCATCCAAACACAGACGTCTGTCTGGATTGCTAGCGAATAAACGTCGACGAAGCGTCTCCCTTCCTGTAACTTTCCGTATCTACACGTTCGTTGGATATTGAATTCGCGCGTTCCCGCGGACAACTCGCGCGGCAAAGTCGTTGAGAATGTCGGGAACGATCGCGTTCGCCGCGGGATTGTTATTGCCACGCTAAAGCAATAAAAGTTTCTTGCCGGTGCAAATTTTCGTGCGAACCTTTTCGTCGTCCAATGATACATTCGTTCGTCGCGAAGACGCGGATCCGCAGTTTTTCCTCGCGGAGGAATTGAGAAACTTCAGAATGGAGCATCCAACCCTCCGCGTTTCCGTAACTTTCCCCCGCGCGAAGATAATTCCTCGGATGCGCATTCCGGTCCGCCCGTTGTTGCTGCCGCAACGTTACGCGAGGACCCCGATAAAATTTTTATCCCGTACAACTTGTGCAATTTGTTCCTTCGGGAACTTGCGCGAACATTCCTAAATAACCACTAAAATTACGAGCACCTAGGACGCAAGAACCGGGCTTGCGTTGCCTGAAAAGTCGAACAGCCGTTATTACGCAAATATATAGTATATTGAGGAAGATCTATGTTTCTGCAACTTTTTTTTGTTCGTTTCGACATGCAATAGCTCATATACGCGCGACTCTGTTACAGACCCACGCGCGTAAGTTCTTGCTAACGGCGCAAGTAAATTTTACTTCGTGCTCCCTAAGTAAGTTTAGCTTTCGTGCTGCGGCGGATAAGTTCCGCCGTGGGGGGCTCGCAAATTTTCCTGCAGTCACGCGGCCGCGTGTATGCCGAGACCCCTCCCCTTAAAAGATACACGAGGCAGAAATGCTCCCGCGTCCTTTGCCATAGGGTAATAATGATTAATTTTCATTTTCCCTTCCTGCGCACATGCGAACGGTGGAAATTTGCTGTTATTCTTGTACACCCGCTCCAAGCGATCTTAAGAAATTAAGGGAAAAAGTTTTCTGCCGAGTCTCGAAGCGATTCCATTCCGTCCCATTTTCGCGACCAGACCGTAAAACGGTTCCTCATAAAACGTCCACGGCTGTGGTGGATGGCACGTCGCCACGCTGTGCAAAAGGGAACGGGAAGTGGGTCGAGCACGGAGGAAGGACGTTCATCAGCATTCGGACGATGCGGCGATCCCGATAGACGATCTCTGCCAAAACGTTTCATCGGTTTCTCTCCGCCGATCGGGCGATCCAGGATTGCGCAACGGGGAGAATTTACAATACGATACGACGCTTCGCGGATTAAAAGGCGGAATTTCGGGATTATTCACGGAAAGAATTGCTAGCGCGCTCCGCTTCCGCCGATGGGAACGCAAAGCATTCTCATCCGAACAAGTTCTCCGAGCGTGCTGCTATATTCTCCCGCGTTTCCGCGAAGCTGTTATTCCACGACATAACTCGTCAACTTTTATTTTTCCGCCACTATGTACTCCGTTCTGTCTTCAATGGTATCTTTACCAGTGCTGACAAGTTTCTGTCTTCGCACTACCGACAGCCCTGGTATTAGATGTTGTGTTTTTTTTTGTGGAAAAGATCCGTATAGATCCCCTGGAATTCTTCTTCACCAGAAAACGTTTTGCCAAGCGAAACATTATCTTTATCCTTGTCTCCGTAATAGAAAAACATTTGGCTCAGAAACGGGAATAGAACAATCATTGTCGCGCGGAGCCGTCCCAAAGGCGATGATCGTTTTTCGTCGGTGTCGGGAGCACAGAATCCTCCGGTTCTCCCTTTTAATAAAGCGGAAACGTTTTTCTACGGGACGCGACGCGACGTTGGAAAGGGGGCTCGGATGCCTCTCGCGTGTAGTTTCGCAGAATCGAAGCCGCGGTTGCGCCTCCACGGGCCGTCGCCGTGGACCCTCCGGAACTCCGGTCTCCAGTAACCGTTTTCAAGTGCAACGCGCCGGTCCAACGGACAAAAAGGCCGCGGAGAAACTCACGGTCGTGTATAAAAAGAAAAAAATAAATAAAAGAAGCTGGTGGAAAAAAGGAAACGCCGAGCAAGAAATAGACGATTAAAAAAAAAAAGCGAAAAGAGGAAAGGGGTGGCGCGCTGCGGGAAATTGCGAGGGAGGATACCATAAAGGTGTTCCTCGCACTGTGTTGCAGAAGCACTGAATGCGTCTAGACAGTTCCACTTCATACGACGAAAAAAAAATAACACCGCAAGCAACTCGCGTCGATGTAAACTTTCATTATTCACAGTTGCACGCCACCCCGGTCCGACGCATCCTACTAGCTTCTTTACCAACCGCCCCCGCTTTTTAGGACCTGCTTTTTATATGTTTCTACGAATGGTGCACCTGGTGAACGCGGGGGTAGTTTCCGCCTGGTCGTTTCTAGCGACATTGAAACCGGTATTAATTCTCTGGGCCTCTTCTGTGCTCCGGAAACGGGATGCTGGGAATGCATTAAGAGTTTAGAAGTTGTCGCTGAACGTGGAGGATTTCTTAATTGCACGGGACCATTGAAAAGGTGTCTAACGAAATTGTTGGGAATTCAGGCCGTATGTAAACATTTTTATAGAACTGAAACTCGTCCAGCGATCGGTTTGCAACTATGCAGGCTTCCTTCTATATACCCTATCGCGTTACAAAATTCGTTTCGTAGAAAGATATTCAATATGTACGGAGCTGTGAAAATTTATTTCATATTCAATGTGAAAGATCCCTTTCCCGCTAACAGTGTTATCTTTCGCGACGTTCCATTTTGCTTTTCCCTTTGATTGTTGCCACGGTCTATCGTTGCTGAAAGCACGCCGAAAAGTAGCCCAAGGTTGCGGAAAAAGATCAGGCGGAGGCCGCTCTCGATCGAGTTAATCAAGACGTCAGTTGATGGAGACGTCGATTAATTGATGCGCTGCCCGAACCGGAGGCGAGCTCAGTGACGTGCCTGTTAACATGGACGTTGATTAATCGTCGAAACCCTTAATCGACGCATCCTGCGGAGTGATACACGGGCGAACGGGGCGAGAATGATCTGTCTAATGGCGAAAGGGAGAAGAAATTCGGCCGTATTATTAGCGGGACGTGGATCGAGTTTGCTCTCGATCCTTCGCTAGTCGAATGATAATCAATTAAGCTAGACTGACAGCAACATCCTTCTCCCGAGGGTACAATTTGCGAATTATTCACTTGGCTTTCGATCTTGATAAATCGCGGAGTCGGATAGAAAAGTCCGATTTGCTCGAGCCCGTTGCTCGAATGAATTCAATTCGCTGCTGCAATGCAGGCGTGGAGCAGTCCCGCTGGACGGAGGTGGAACGAAACGGTGAGGGGTGACAAGCGAGCGTGGATTATTCGTGGACGATTCGCTTTTGCTGTGCGTATCTGCCGGATGTGCGTTGGACGTGTGCGGTTCCATTCCAGTCGATACGATCGTTCCTGGCCACACGTGACGTGATCGCTTCATGGTGAGCACGCAATTATGGCCCACGTGCGGCGAAGACCGGCCGTTGGAATCGCCTTTTCACGACGGCTGATATTATTTGGAAATTTAGTGACGCGTCCGCAACTGTCCTGCGGGATCTTGATTAAGTCGCCGCTACACGAACCATCTGGCTGGCCACTGGTCAACTTTCGACGCTACGTACAATTCTTGTTCATACGAATCTGGGGGAAAATCTATTTCCATATTTTATAAAGGAAGATAAAATTCGATGTATTTCATTTGAAAAAGAAGGTAGAAGAGTATCGTTCTCCGCGGACAGTCGTTCCCGGGGTCAACGACCTCGCTGTATTCAGAGATGAAAAGAAAAACGAGCGACGACGAGACGAATGATTCAGGAGATCCGCGTCCGTAGGAGTTTTCGACAAACACAGCTTCGTTATACATTCTTTTTCAAAGTGCACGACCAAACACTGGCGTCAAACATAGCCGTGTGTGCTCGTCCGCTAATTTAAATTGCCGTTTCGCCGTCGACCGGCCGTATTCCTAGGAGTAATCAAGCTCCGTGTTCCCATCAGCGTACACGGGGGTCTTCTAATTATTTTTCATCGGTTCGAAAGTTTCGCGACGTCCTTCGGAGCTTCGCGGTTACCGTCGCGACGCTCTCGCGGACGGGAAATCCGTGCGCCGTCACGCCACCGATTATCGCGAGCATTTCGCGGAGGATATCGACGAATCGTGACTGCCCTCCTGGAATTTCTCTTGCGCCGCGAACGGGAGAACCGCGATTTCGCTTCGACGTTCCAGCAATTTTAATTCTTGAGAAGGATTCTTCCTTGGAAAAATAAAACGTATACCGCGCGTCTGCTGTCAATGTCAGTGTCGCGATAAAACGTGCGGGGAAATTGTGCATGCTCGGAAGAACACGCGGGCGCTGTAATGTGCAAAACGTCGGATCGCTTGGATGACTTTTCACTCCTCATCGAGTGGCCAGGAACCGTGCAAAAACAATTCTCTTCCATGTCGGCGGACGGGACGTGTCGAACATCTACATATTTCCAGCACCGTTCATCTTTCATCTGTTCGATTGAATATCGCGAAACGCACAAAGGACATTTTGCCCTGTTCTCCATCATTCGTTCCTCGAACGTGGACCAACGGAGATGCAATATGTAAACTTTATACAAACTTACGTTGTCTTCTCGCGAACAGAAATTGTATAAAATTCGCTGGGTTCTCCATTCATGAATTTGCTGGCCGAATATTACGCAGAAATTAAATTACAATGCGCAAACAATGGCGTCGAAATCCCCTATTATCATTATCATCCCCCCGACGCAGGGAGAATAGCGGAGTAACAACGGCGGAGAGGTGCAAAAAGGGCAAAGGCAAGGCGGTTCAGGAAACCGGGTTGATCGAATTTTTCGCAGCACTTTAGTTCATCATCCGTGGGTGGCAATGGGGAGTCGCAAACTCGCGGAACGGCATTACCGGAAATGTAATACCCATCTTGATTACAGAACGGGCCTTGGGGCGTTTCCGTGGTGATGCTTCCTCTGCGCGTTGCCCTACCTACGTAATTCCCATTCGACGGGGAAACCACCATCTTCCGCGAGGCCTGTTTCCGTCGTCGGTGCCCGCGGACTTTTCCCTTTATCTTACGACACCGCCAGACGCTGACATTGTCCCAACGCTCGTCCTTCCCCTCGCCCCCGCTCTGCCATCCTGTCTTTCGTTACACGCATCGTCTATCTCGGCAAGCAACCCCATACCAGATTCGTGCTTTCACGCCCTCGGCACTTTCCTTCCGCCCGTTCCGCTTTCCAATTTATCCCTTTCGCTGACTCTCGCTCCCTCTCTCTCTCTCTCTCTCTCTCCGTACTTCCGAGATATTAAACCGTAGTTCTCTCTACCTTTGATCCGTGGCTGGGTACACAATGCTCGGTCTTAAGCCCGAACCCAGGCTGCTTCCGCGTCTCCTATCATCGATTGTCGCGTTAATCGACGACCGAATCGCGATTACTGTTTAATGGAGAGGAATATTTTGGAGAATAGAGGCGAACCCCCGTAGGGAGGAGTCACAACACCCTACGCGCCTTCGAGTCGAAAGGGTGAAGGACCGAGGAGGATCTTCTATTGTGCAGACGAATAGCTTACACTCACATCAGATGTCACGTAATTGGTGGATAATTCGCTTTTCGCATAGGTGTAACGATCAAAACGTCTTGCGCATTTAGTATCATATATTTCAATGATATTTCTTACATAATCAGTCTTCTAGTAAGAAAATATTCTACAGCAATTTTCATGGGACTTAGAGGGACATTGTAATATCTAAATAGACTTGAGGAAATGTCTTTTAAAATCTGAATAAGACCGACTTCCCCAAGGAAAGCTAACCCTACCCTCTTCTCCCGAGGAATTTGGTTACAGTGGAGGGATCTCTGAATAGAAATGTCCTTATTCGAAGCAAGCCAAAGTGGAAGAAGCAAAAAGAGCATTTGACAGTGATGGCTCCGGCGGTATGGTCAGACGTCTGTGAAATCGAGGACAAAAAGCGGCGGCCCTCAAAGGGGCTAACTTAAAGCTAACCAATCTGTCGCGCTGAGCCCTGGTATTACGTCAGGGCGATCCGAAATGTAAAGTCTCAGCGGCGACAACCGTTGCCAAGACTGAACGAAGTCGATTAAATTGGTCACGGACGTGAAAAATGAAATTGGAACGACTCTGAGAGGAATTTGGAAGCGAGAGGAATGCGCGTGGAAACAGATAGGATATGGAGGGTGAAGTTATGGAAGGAAGTAATTTAGCCGGCGAGTAAATATTGGCGCAAACAAAGACCGTCTCTTGACTGGAGTCTGCAAACGCGGATAAACCGCACCGCTCCTTCGCGTGATACGTTTATTACTTCAGGAACGGTGCTAAGGAGTCGTGGGGAACGAGTTACAAATTTCCATCTAATATTATAGAAATTTTGTTCTCAATCCGCGGGACAGCTGAATGAAAACGTCGATTGAGTCACTGGCGATTGATGATTCGTAGAAGACGAGCGATGGAAATGATATAGGCGCTCCACGAATTATAAAAAAAGAAATAAATCCCCAGAGTCCTTTCCTCGCTGTTCGCAACGGGGCGAGCAAGTCGAGGCTTGTTACGGCTTCCCGGAAAAAAAAGTATCCGTTTGTAGTTGAAAGTAAGGGAAGGAGTGGATGGGACCGTGGACGTTCCATCATCCGGTTCCCCGAGCTGTAATAAAAGCTACGCCGGTGAAAGGAGGCGGACAGGAGTTGCGAGGGTGGGCGAAAACAAAAGCGACGCGGGGCGAGCGTAAAAATGTTGAGTGCTAAGAACGAAGTGCGAAAACCGTAACGGCGGAATGAGATCTGCAGGCGCGCGGCGCGATACCCGGGCTGCCGAGACAATGTCAGCACGTCCCCTCGGCGTTGCCGAAAGCTAACGGAAGAAACGATCGTACGAGACAGCGGAAAGCATCGGTCGGCCGAAAGACGAGAAGAGCCAGAAACAGACCGGCCACGGTGGCGACGAAGACGAGGGCGGAAAGTGGTTAAGCCGCGGTGGCTAGATATTGCGCAGCGGTGCAAACAAAAACCACCCCAGCCCACCGACTCCCCTTCGAACCGCGCGCCGCTGGTGGCTGTTCTACGGTTAAGAAAAGTCCTTCCACGACCGTCAACCCCTTGGCTCTTGCGCGTCGACCAGGGATGAACGTCGCTATCTTTCCCGCAGAACGTATAAAGTTGGCCAGCAGAAGGCAAGAAACTTAATTCACTGGAAAATACACAACAGATATAGGTCCTTTCAGACGCGCTTCGCGGTCGGAGACGTAGAAACGCGGACAGAGAGGGAGAGGCAGGATCGTATTGTCGGTGAAACGAGTCGGTCGCACGCTATCCTCCACCTCCAACCCGTTTCTTTCTTTTATTCCTCTCCGCAGCGCGCCGGTGTCCTCCTAAATGAGGCCGAATCGGGCAAACTGCGCCGCGTCTGACTCCACGTCCACTACTGCTACTCGCGCTTCCCTTAATGCCCGGCAAATAATCGTAAATATTTTCAATGTCAACCGCGCGGTTTTACCCCCTTTTTACTCTGGCATCGTTGCTCGAGGGAAACGGCTACTGCCAGTCCCACAATCGAGCCCTCTGCCATGGCCCACCGTATAACCACCCCGAGGAGTGGCTGAAAAATTTATTGCAATTACCGCGGGGCGCGATGCCACGCGCTACTTTGCCACCGCTATACCCGTCGATGCCTATAATCCGTTTGTATGGCCGTGGGCCGCGGGCATACGTCGAGACCCAGCGGCTGTTCACCCGCCATTTACCCTAACATTCCGGCGAATTGATCGCGTCGCCTGCCGGACGAGCTATTGCTCCATTTTGCCAAAGAGAAAGAGAGAGAGAGAGAGGGAGCGGCTTTATGTCTAGGATCGCGACGTCTGATCGACCGTAGCCTTTATCCGTCCGGACGCGAGCCCACCGCGGATATTTACGCCGTCGTTTAGACGCGGTGCTATCCGCGATTTCGCTTTGTCCTCGAGATGCCACGAAACGGAAGGAAACGGAGACGTCGAGGCTCGCGGTTTACGATTCCCCGCCGTTGTAATGCGATTCGTGTCCGCGTCTCGAGCACCGCTTCGCTCTTCTCTATGGCCTCGTAAACAATGGGTACCAGCCGTAAAATGGTGCACCACGGTAAGCGCTTAACTCGAACGATTAACCACTCGAGACGGAAGTGAATTCAATGTAGGGCCGTGGGAGGGTGGGATGTTGTTGCGGGAAGATGCGAGCGCGCGTTATAACTTTTTAAGGCGGATCCTCCTCCGCCCTCGTCGGGGATTCCCGGGATAGATTCTAATTAGAAGTTGGAAAGCTCGAGCGTGCACTTCCTCGCCTCTGACGGTCCCTCGATGGCGATCGACGTAATTTCCAAGCGAATATCCCTGGTTTGGCAACAGACGGTGCGCGACGCCGGCCTTTCCGCGCTAGCTTTTGGAAAATGACGAACAAACAGAGACGAGCTTTCCAGAGGGGACTCGCGAAGCTGGCCAAAAATGTCTCGGCCAATTTGTACGGAACGTCCGGCAACCCTTTCGTGAAACTTTCGCCCTTCGCGCGTTAATTCACCGCGGAAATTTCAAGAGCAAAGTGGGGAAATTAGAAACGTTGCATGGCCGAAAACTTTTCATAATGCTACGTCGTAGGGCGAGCATCAAGAACTAAATAAAGGACGCAGCGCCGTAGATTTTCAGGGAGACAATTCGCGAATGCAAAGTTTCCACCAGTTCGATGCACAAAAGGCGCAACGAGGCATTTGCGGCGTGGAGAACCGAGCGGCGGGGGTTAAACTTACTTGAAATTAATCTAGAGCAAAAAGAGGAAACGAGAGAGGAAGAGAGAGAGAGAGAAAGGGACGAACCGCGGGACTCGCCAACGACTTGTTATCCTGCAGATGAATATTGTTACTCATGTGAATACACTAAATAAATTACGACGCTTCAGAAACAGCCGTGGAACATAATTTAATCACATGCTGCGGAAGTGAATGCGAAGGTAACCCCGAAATAATTTAATTAAACGCTAAACACGCAGATGTAACGTGGCGAAACGCGGAAAGCACCGTGCTCATGAGCGATTGCGCGCGGAATTTCTCGTTTCCGCGTCTCCGAGACCGAAGAACCGAACACGCTCTTGACTTCGACCCCTTCGCGAACGGGCCTTGAACGATGAACCTTGATACCGTTTTATTCCCTCGCCGTTTGTAAATTTTGTCGATGAGAAATTGTCAAATTTCTATGCGATACGAGTTTTATTTATTCGTGATTTAAACAAGTGTCTGGATCTTCGACACTCAGGGCAAACTCCGGGCTCGTTCCGTCGACAAGGGAATGCAGGTGATCGCGAGACACATACCGATCGCTTCAATTTCGCCGACCCCTTGGTCGAACATCAAAAGCTTTCGCATTTTACGGGCCACTCCGCGCCGCGCCGCGTCACATTACATCTTCCTTCCTGCCCCGTTCACAACGAGATCAAACGAACGTAGGAATTCGATCGAGCCTCCAGTCAGAAGGGCGCGCGTCGAGCTTTCCGCTATTAATGTGCAAAACGTTGCGATCCAGGGTTTGGAGCGACTTCGGGAATTACCAGAGTGTCGCAAATAACGTAATCCCGATACTCTCTACATACCTCTGCCAAGAATTTACTCCAGCCTTAAACTAAACAATCCTTGCGGAATAAGAAATGTATACCTTGAAAAAGACATACCTGGGGATGGCGACACATATTCCTCCAAAATGTAACACATGTAGAACATACTCGAGGTAAGCGAAGCATCGCGCAAAAATTATTCCACACGCGATAAGCCTTGAAACGGTGCAAACTGAAACGAATACACGATTTGATAAGCAAGGTTTACAATAGCGGTGGATTTTTAGTAAATACCCGGAGCCGGCTTGATATGCAAATGTCGAGGAAAAAAAAAACACGCCCGTATAGAAGATACGGCGGGCGTTTTCAGCGCTGCATTATCGTTTCCCGCGACGCGGAACGCGCTTTTCCGCACGCGCGCACGTTCCGCGTTCATTCCTACAAAGGACGCGGCGACGATACGAACACGCATCCCCTTTGGGTGCCCGCCGACGAGATCAAAGTCGAGACAGAATTTTGCTGCGGGGTTCCTTAACTGGAAGTTACGCGTCGGGGATCCGACGAGACCGCATATATGGGAGTTTCGGTATAAATATAGAAAATTCATGGGGACGGTGCTGAAGCATTTTCATTCATGGCACTGAACGCTTTTGCATCGCGGCAACAATATCGCACAACGTCGTGCGGGCTCCTCGAGTAATCACGAGATTTTCAACATAGTTGCGTACCATTCTACAACCTACTTGATTTCGCTGCAAGTGCCCCGAACGTTGGGATAATGTTGCAGATAACGCTAGACATTCTGGCGATGCTCGACGAAATTTGCGACAACGTCCCAAAGAACTTCCGAGCATTCTTTATGGCTTTAAGTGACTGTGGAATGTCCCGGCAACGTTTCGTGGCTGTCCCCTGACCTTTGTCGACAGCTTTGTATTCGCAACAATGTTACAATAGATCCTGAACAATTAGGAAACAATTACAGCAATACTGCGCGATGCTCTAAGTGCCATAGAGCTTTTTCGAAGAATTTGAGGGGAGAAGATATGGAATATTGTCAGCGTAATTTATGGGTCAGAACCGTGCGCGAAATTGAACATGCCACGGGACCCTGTGCTCGCGTATAATTAGCGTGCCAGAAATAGGAGAGGCCATCGTCAATGTTCTTACGGCCATTTGCCGCTAATGCAACGTTCCTATGTATATAAGATGCTGTCAGGAAGTTCTCCCCGTGCTGTGATCGCTCACGCTCGAGAAAGTCGACTTTTCTCCGGTGAGAAGCCGTTGCCTCTAATGGTCACGCTTGCTAAAGTAAGCTTTATCATCGACAGCGTTGTCACGGCCGATCTTCGAAGGTGGTCCCGGTGTATCGATGATACCGCCAAGGTGTACCGAGTAACCGTGTGGCATCGCGTAGGCGGGGATCTATTAGCAAAGTTTCCGATAACGGGACTTCACGAGTGGCTACTTAAAAAGAACTTGTCGCTGTGGTGAATTTCATTTCCCCCTGCACAGTTATCCCTGCATAGCGCATTTTACTTTTATTCCTTTTTTGAATGCAAACCAACTCAGAAATAACTCTGCGGTAGATACGGTCCGAATAATGTAAAAATCAAAATGCGAAGGTACTCGAACGTGACACTTTTCGGATATCTAATTTAGCCCCCATCTTTCCCATCATTCTCGATCCTTTTCATCCGACCGTCGCCGCCAGTCAGGAATAATACGGGATCGAAGCGAGGGGGTATTTGTTCAACGAAAACAGACACAATGGCTGGAGACTGTATTACGCGTTAAGCGACCCCATCCAGGGGTTAAGAAAGCGCGGCGACCCTTTTTTTTTCCCCGTCGCCGCGCCACCGCTCCCAATTGAGATCGCAGTTGATCTATTTTAATGGCGCACTTCTCGCCGAGACGCACTTGAATCGGCACGAAAGAGATGCTAAAAGACGACAAAATTGAGAAGGGCTGAGAAAGGCCGGAAACACGGCAGGGGAAGGAGTAGCATCCCCCCCCGCTTGTTTCTTGGCGCGCTGCGACCCCCTCGAATGCAGGTCAGGGTTCTTCGAACCGGGGACCCTTGGCGATGAATTTCGCCACCCTCGCTGCTTCCCGTTGGGCAAAAGAATCGTGCAAACTTCGAGGGTTCAGCCTTTGGGGTTTATAGTCATGACACAGATAATGATAAGGTCGGCAAGTAAAACCGGTGTATCGCTGTCTCCGAAGGGGATGAATTAACAATACAAATCTCTTTGTAATTAATTCTTTTTATTTAGCTTCTACCGTAAAAATAACCAAACACCACGGGTGAAAATAAGAAAAGCCTATCGCTCGAAGGAAAATTAATTTCAATCCCTCAGCCCCTACGTGGAGTCTGGAAGCCGGAGGCCGTGCCGCATTGGAAAACCTCTCCTAACAACTCCAAGCATCGAGTTACCAACCCCCGCCCCCGCTGCCATCCGCTCGGAATCGAGTTCACCCTGGCCTGTTACGTACGCAGTGGCGCAGCCATGAAGAATTCACGCGTCGACATTTCCATCCGAAAAGGAAAACGCCGCGAGAAAAAGTTGAGGTAACGTCGAAAGTTCATCGGGTCAGAGTGAATTCTTAAAATATGACGGGTCCTCGGGGTGCGGTAAACGGGACGGCACTGCGCACAGGCCCAAGAAGAGAAAGGGGTCGGCGATTGCGACGGTGGTAGTGGTGCGTGCAGCACGTCGCCGGTGTGCGACGCCCGGGGCAGGCCATTAGACGGCGACAATGCGCACCCTTTTCCCGACTTTTATACGTATTTCCGCCATTACTGCGCATTCTATGTCGCAATAAATTCTTTCTCCGTCGCATTAAAATTCTTGAAGGGCATTCTGAATACTTGGCGCTTGTGCGACGATATTGATGTCCCCGGGTTGGGAACAAAACGGCTGCGCGCCCACGATTCCTCTCCCTCTGTCGTTCGTATTGGCATCGCCGTTTCAACTCGTCCCTCTTCTCTTTTCCTTTGTCCCACCCCCCCCCCCCCCCGGCTCACCGTCTCGTCGCCACTCGAGCTACGTTTCGGAAAGAGCACCCCCGTTCGTGCGATGTTCGCTCGCGCGCGAATGCAGAAGGGGCCATTAGCAGGTACACCGTTAACTTTCGCCACCCCCGCCAACTGTTACACACGATATGCCCACCCGCAACGCTCACTCAGGTGTTTTCAAGCGACGCCTTTAACCCTCTGACGCGAGTGGAGCACGCGTCGATCGTGGCTAAACTGCGCCCCGCATTTCTAATGCGACGACCGCGGCGGAAGTGCGTTCCAAGTGGCCTCCTTTGTCGGCCGCGATGGACGTATCCGCTTTCGCGGAACGTGACGAATTTCGCGTGTAAAAGCTTCTCGGTTCGTGTTCCCCATAGCCGCGCGCCGCCCACGTTCCGCTGCTTTTGCTTGTTTGTCCTCGCGGGATCTGGTGATCCGACGGCCGACTAACGTAAATGGTACTTTTGGTCATTTTGCTTGTGGTCCGTGGTAATTGTTTGAAAGGGAACGACTCGAAGACGAATAATCTGACGATCCAGCGCCCGCGGCTTAATTCTCGCTACTACGCCTGGTCCAATTAAAAGCGAGTTTACCCGACGGCAACACGGTTTCCTATAAACGGGAATATATCGGTGCCTACGAGCAACTTGCACGTCGTGACTCATTCTGTTTGCCCGGTTATTTAAACCACCCTTAGTCGGACCCCAACACCCCCCTCGTCTCGAGAACTGTTAACGTTTCCTGAATACAAAGCAGATTTTCGCGGAAGATGGAGCAACAAGGAGCGTGCAAGTAGCAGTCTATAGCGGATAATTCCACGGAAACGGAAACGCTTCACCGCGCAACTTCTCTTGGCGAAGTCATCTTCTCGGAGGTCCAAAACGATTCTACGAAAAATTAGTTGCACAGTAATTTCTGTGAAGCAATTAAGATTCCAGCAGCGTATCTATCGATTAGGAAACAAGGGGACAATTTAAGAGATTCTGTTGGAATCGAGTCGCCATTTGCGTCGCCACGCCTCGATCTCGGACCAGAAGAGAGGCAAACGAGCTTTGCATACTGATTGCCCCGCGTTTCGCCTCGTTTCGAGCAACATCGCCCGCGACGCAAAGTTCCAACGAGAGTATGAACCCCTTCACCGTGCAAACTTCTAGATCCGCTCATTTGTTGGCCGTCCTGCGGAACAAAATCGTTTCGTTTCCTTTAATTAAATCGACCTATGAACTAGTTAACGATATTTCCCAAGCGGCCGAGCGTTATTTAACGTTTTAAATAAATTGTCAGCTATTCGGCGGAAATGATATATCGAGTACCTCGTCGGAACGACAAAACCAACGCTTTTGTTATTTATTTACGCGAAAGCTCTCCACCCGGCGAAACATCTGCTTCTGCAGTTATCACATTTCACCGTAACTTTTCGAGTACGATCCAACGGCAAATTAATTTTCAAACACCGTCGAGTACACATCTCTCTCTCCCTCTCTCTCCTTTTTTTTATTGCTTCGACCAATGTCCAACTAAAAGCTGACACAATGGTTTTTCCATTCTGTTCGCTTCGTTTCGTAGTACAATTTGCTCGGCCACTTAATTCACTCGCAGTCGACGTTTTACAGAGCGGTGGTATTGTCTTTGAGCGTCTCGTCATCGGCCGCGAGACGGTGATAAAAACGTTTCGACTCGTTCGCGGCGACGGCTGGCTAAATATTGGAGGAACAGCAGCTGTGCGGCGGGAACAAAGGATCAAAGGAAAGAAAGTCGGGAAGAGCGAGGCGGTAAAGTCCGTGCTCGATTAAGTGGGGCCCTCTTCGTTACTGTCAGCCGTAATTAACAATGTACATCCGGAACGCTTAGAAGATAAATGGGAAAAGATTATCCCTAATTATCCCGCGGCCCCTATCCTCCCTTAGCCGTCGCCGAACTTTCATGCAAATTCGTGTTTAATTAAATATCGATTGACGCGGCCGGACTGCTTGTGTCCTCATCTAATATCGCGCGGAAGACGAAGTTGCATTGAACGTGCTGCTGCTGCTGCTACTATGAGCATCGCTAATAAGAGCTCGAGTGCCTCTCTATCGATTCCGGAGGTTGCTTTGAAAATATCTGGAGAACAAAAAAAAGAAAAGAGAAGAAAAAGAATGATCTCCGCGAGACTAATTGATTAGGCCCAAGGCGGAAACGGTTCCGCGTGTAACGAGTGATTGGACGGGATGAAACGCCGAAAACTTTGAATACCGCGCCTCTCCTACGGATCTATACATCTCGTACACGGAGGGGTGTTTTCCATGCTTGAAGGGGGATGCTTTCATCTCGTAATTACAGCTTCCTTTGTCGGCCCTTGACCCGTAATGTAAATAAGCTGGATCGAACAGCCTCCGAGCTACCATTTCATTTCGCAAATAATCACACTTATTTGCCATTGCATTCTACCTGTTCGCCACGTTCGTTCGATATTCATAGCGGCCGGAATTAATCTTGGGGAAATAATTTCGTTAGATAATACCGCCGCTCCTCCTCTTATTGCAATAACCTTTTAATGGTCAGTCGAATCAAGAGTGGGGTCAGTTAACGCGAATATCGGCTTCGTTCTACTTTCACCACGTTGAAATTTAACGCGGTCATTAAAGCAAGCTATTACGAATTCCACCGCGAACGGCGTTTTAATTTTCATGAAAAATGTAATTACCGTCCGAGCGGTTCTTCGGAATCTACTGAATTCACAGCGGGCCGAGACGCCGGGAAAATTGGTCCAGCCGTGTGCTGTTATTCTCCGACACGCGGAGACTGTGGGGATACATTCTGAGATCAGCCGAGGCTAAAAGCTCGCCCAGTTTTCGCTCCTCTTCGACGGAACGCCTTCGATAACAGATCGCGGAAAAACGGCTCGCCTCGTCGACCAGAAACGAATCGTAAAATCACCCACCCTCGCGTCCTCTTTTCTTTTCACCATCCTCGTTTTCCAACCCTTCGCCGACGTAATACCTGTTTCCAATCACGAAATTCAATACGGACTGCGTGCTCGCATACCCGCGCATCTCGTGTGCGATACCGGATTAATCCACATTCCCGGGGCTCGTTGATCGACGGAAGAATAAGCGGCGAATGGAACGAAACGGCAATCTTTACGCGACAATGCGGCGAGCGATGCGTTTAGTCTTTCCGGATTGCTCGTTGACTTGGAAAGTCAATTACACGAATTAACGAAAAATCGATGGACGTATAATTTCCGATGGACGTCCATCCGAGGATGCGGAGGAACAAACATATCCCTGCTAACATCGTCAGTACGTTGCCCGGTGATTACATCGCATAACGAAATACAGATTCTTATGGAAAGTGCGAAAATTCCGGATTATTTATGTGACGCTTGCGCCGGCGCGGGGTATTAAAATATAAGGCCAGGGTAATTTATGTTGATTAAAATCCAATCTAACGCAGAGGCAATTGCGTGAAAAACAAACTGGTCAATATCCATCAATATCCGCATGAGGCGCGTTGTTGTAATTACATCATTTACATGATGACATGACGGCTTTGATCTTGTTGATCAGCGATATGCGTCACGGTGAATCGTTTCAAGCGGAGATTCTATGAGTTCTTTCTTTTGAACCATAAAATTACGCCTCGGGCTAGAGTTTGTCCGGTTCGACGAACTTTCGCGCAATTGATTGCTATGCTGCATCGCAGCACAGTCGCACGATAATTATTGTAAAACGAAGATTGGCCATAGGATCACGTGTAGGGATCCACTTCGGTCGAGGTCGACGGTCGTATCGGAGGATAAAAGTAAATTACCATAGTTACAATTTATTCATTAGTTTATATTAATAGATAGAGAGAGAGAGAAGGGAGGCGAAATTCGTGATCGCATCACGTTCCCTCGTTAACTCGATTGAAAAGATCCCTACCCTCCCGCTGGTAATAATCAGCAATCAGGTTGTTTTTAATCGGCACGCGTTCGCCAATTAAACATTATAACACGCCGTAATTTTCGCGCCGCTGTTTATTATCTCGTTCTCGTTACTTTACGTTTATCCAAATCTCGTGGCCGATTGTTTCCTTTTTTTTTAGCAGCGACGCGACGATTAGCGCGCGTCGCTGAGCTCGATGAACTCTGCTCGTCTTTTAATCTGCAAATCACATTTGGAAGGTGAAAATACTCTCTGAAATATCGCATTCTATTAGAAAAGACACGGGCTGAGAGATATTCCGTCTTCTAAAACGTGAAGTATCCGTCTACGATCCGCTATTATTCTCTTAGACTCGGCATGCAGCAATAATTGCTACAATCGAGAAACTTCGAGCGCATCAATTAGAGCTTGAAGTACCGCCGCCTATAAATAATTAAACGGCACGATGCCGGACTAAGATATTGCTTCGTTCCATTTTAAACGCTGGCAATTAACGATAAAAAGTAGTGTCGCCCCGTTGAGCGCGTTTTAATACTATAACGAAATCGCTTTTCGATAAATGAATCTCATTGCGTCGCATCATTACAATGCAACGGCGGTGGAAACTCGCCATCCGCGAAACGAAAAGAAGCGATCGCGAAGCATCCAAGAAGGCCGGCTAGAAAAGATTCTGGAGTATGTAATTGCCCCGGGGGGAGGACAATCATCGAAACGATTCACAACGATTTTTCCTGGCTGTCTCGCGATTATGAGACAGTGAACAGTCCCGCGGATCCGCGTCGATTTCCAAACTCATTATACATTTCCCGAAACGCTGCGAAATTGTATTCCGCGGTCCTTTGTTCCAATAGGAAATACACCGGAAGCTGTGTATTCTTGCTACGCGGCGGTCTCCTCTTTCGGCCGCCTTTGTCCGTAGCCTCTTCCCTGGCCATTACCGTTTTTCCCGGAAACTCGAAACTGGGTCTCGGCTACGTAGCGCAAACTGCATTTTCCTCCACCCCGCCGCCCCCCCTATTTGCATGATCACGGACTCGAGTCTTTCGCCGACTACATTCTGTATTCCCTCAGCGCACCGTCTACCGGTGATTAAGAAGAATTCTAGGTATCACGAGAGTCGCCCGTCGATCGATTTTATTACGCGGAACGGATGACGAATGGGGTTTTCAATCCTCGCTGGAATATTATGCGAATCGAACGAAGAGATCGTTGCAACAGGGAGGACACCTCCGGGGAGAAATGAACTGAATTTTTTAAGGGATTCGAAGTCGGAGCGTACTTCAATTCTGTTCGAGAAGAATCAAGGTATTCTCTTGGGCAACGATTGAACTTTAAACCCTTAGTTTGCATTATTTGCAACTCGTTTGCATCATTCTTTGCCGAGAAAAAAAAAATTATTTCACGAGTTCAAGCGTGGTTGTGCTTGAAATTTTCCCTCCTCCGCCCGAGCCTGGTTAATTCCGTTCTGTTAAACATCGCGTCTTCGAATATAATCTCTGGAATAACCGGAAACTGGGATGCGCGTGTATGTGCATGCACGTTGACGTCGCCGCTTAAGCGGACTGCGATTGTCATGGCTGGTAACCGAGGCTGAATACATACGTTTCCCTCGATTTCCGCGTTATACATACGCACGGCTCGAGCCGCGTTTAACACGCGAACAATCAGGTGTACACGAAATTTACACGCGCGCGCGCTTAATGCGACCGAGCGAGAGAGGGAACCAGCTTGAAAAGCTGTTTGCCGAGCGCCATTGTCAGAGACACGGGAGAGCACGAGCGCGCGTTAAATATTACGTGTGCACGTGCACGCGATATGGCACAGGTGTAACATACACCAATCAGGAAGCCGCGGATAGGCGCCGTTTCCGGCCAGCTGCTCCCACGATCGCGTCGTTTCCGCTGCTTCTGGGGGGGGAAAAAAAGTTCGCCGAAAGATCAGTATTGCCCGCCTTTCGTTGGCAATTCGTGAGGACGGAACGAAGGGAAATGAATGGGAGGTGAAATTGGGTAAAAGATTGCAACCGGGGGGTTGCGAAGAGGAGACTCCGACGATGGGCTGATAGAGTTCAAGGAGAAATTTGTAGAGCGAACAAAGGTACGAATGTTGTTCCATTCTTTGGGCATTTGTTGCCAGCTTAAAATTGTTAGGGATGTGATACTTTACAGTCCGGGAAAGTTTAAAAAGAGTTTCCGAAACTTGAAGAACTGTTGCGCAAAGATAATTAGAGTTTCAGAAGGAACCGCGGAACCGTAGGGGTAGTAAAAGTTTACGAAATTGTTACCGATTAAAATTACAAATTTATTCGGCTCGGACATGCTAGTCTTGTTACTTTTACATTCGTTACGAACGAAAGGGGAACAAATACCAGATTAATTGGATGAAATCCCTTTTACAGGGATCATCATCACCCTCCCCGCCTTTACGGCTGGTTTCCACGGATTCTAGCAGGTAAATTGCATTAATTAAAGCATATTCGAAGCACACCGGTGTTCTAATGAACTGAATCCGGGTAATTAATCGTAACAATACATTGTTATTCGCGACGGACACAGGAGCCGCCGTGTAATTCTTACGCGTCTGCGATCGAAATCCGATTGCCAACGGGGCGCATCGACCGCGCCGAATTTAATTAGCAACAAGTAACGAGAGAAAGCGTTAACGAGACGTACTTTCCGTGCTGCGATTGGAAACGAAAATATTCAAACCCTCGTCGTGGCGCAGCATAAAATGTAAATGGTAATTTTTAGGAAAATCCATTCAGAACTTCGGGCTGTACCAAAAGGCTATTATTCCACTTTATGGTTAAAATGAAGTAAAAGGAAAATCAGGAGAAGACGAAACGGGAAAAAGGTCTGAATTCAGAAAATGCAAAAAGATTCGCCCGTATATGAAAGGCGCGATACGAATCGACGTGAAAGTGTTTTAATTTCGAAACGTTTCTTCCACGGTCCCCATCGAGTACGCCATTATGATAGTCCAATTACGAGATATTGCCTCTCGGGGTTGAAGTGCTCGAGAAGTGCTGGCCGCAACGGCGACGGTTCAATAGGTGCTCGAGGAGAACTTGAAGACCCTTTCATCATTCGAGTTCTGTCCGATCGTAAGTTATGAAACGCTGAATTTCCTAATTAATTCGCCCTTTCGACTCGAGCTAACAGAATGGACGCGGGACGTGTTCCCTTGTGGACACGATGATTTTCTTTGAACGCGTTACACTTGACGCTAACGGAAAATCGATCGACGATCTTTAACGAGGCCGCTGGGAGGAAAGGTTCTTATCGGATTTCATTTAGGTCCGCGTTTTCGATCGCTTCGGGATAAAGTAGATGCACACGGAATGATTGAATTGTAGTAGATCATCCGGCGGATTTTTAGGTTCCTCGGAAATAAACGGGGATTATTTATTCGCTAACGAGACGCGAAAATCCTTCCAATGTAATAAATTATTATATCCGATGTTTTATTCGAATCTGCAGTATAATTGCATACGCGATTCTACTAACGTATTCGTTATTCCGACGTATTCAGTGCATGCAAAAATAGTCCGCGGGATTTTGAAGTAATTCATGCCACTCCGCATTTGTTATTATTCGACAGGCAATATGATTTTATTTCGCATGAAAATGTAATGTAAACGCCACGTTAACACCATTAAGAATCGTACCCGCATTTACATTAAAATATACACGATTAATTTTTTGTCATACTTCAGTGAATTCTTAATGAAACGAAGAGCTTTTGTTAAATGGTTGTTTTGTTAAATGGTGGTTAAAAGTGTTGAATGGTACACAAATGTCCTTCTATCTAACGAACCAAAGCTCGCGGTTATACGGCGATCTAATCAAGTATCCCGAGACAGCATCAAAACTCCATCAGCCCGAAAACCGTGGGGCCGGCCGAATTACACGACATTCCCCTCGGAGAGTTCAGCCTCTCCGACGTGTCCGAGCCAAGGGGGACACCAACTGCCAAAAACCGATGCAGTCTCCCAAGCCGGACCCCGGACGCAGTTTGCGCACCGCAAAGCTGGGTTCTTCCATTTCTTGCGGCCGGAAAACGCGACAGGGTAATTCCCGCGCGTCTCACGGATTAATATATCGCGACGGGGGTTGCCGATGGGGATGGGAGTGGTGACGCAATCAGGCGGCCTCTGCTCGCGGCTTCTCCGTCGGGCTTGCATGCGCGGCGTGATTAATTAATCGCAAATGTCGTATCGAAATTTCCGAAATTACCGCATACAGTTTGCGTTCCGGCGCGGAGCAGCTGACGCGCTAGGAGGCTGAGGCGTCGATCAACAGAGAACTGAGGGGCTGGGGGGAGGGGAGGTGGAGAACTTCAAGGATTTCGCCAAGTCGAAGGAGGCAGAGTCGGAGCTAGCTAAGCCGGAATCTAGGCGCGCGCTTAAATATTAACAGTGTACTCAACGGATACATTAGTAACGCGGAAACAACTTGTATACGTGCACACACTTGCAGGTGGTGGTACGCGCAAGAGCGAAGGGGTGGTTTGCAATGGTAGCAGTGGTAGCTGCTAGGCAGTGGAGGTAGGATCACCCAACTCGGTTTTAGCTAACGTCTAGACGACAGTCTGGAATCGCGGGAGGTCTAGTCGAACGTTCTCCCTGTGACGGGGCCTGGGTAACAAGAAACGTCAAAGGGACTCTCGGCAACGGCTTAGAAGCCACTTTGTGCGCGACATCGGAAACGTATACCCGACAAATCGACAAATAACGTGCCGGGTAATCGGTGTTATCGGTCTGTTTGCTCTCCCTTTACCTCCTAACTTGCGCCCTCCCTTTGGGCTTTCGTCAAATTAAAAATTCGGCAGCCGGGTACCACCTTCCGCTCCGCGATACAATATTCCGATCGAACGAAAGACGCATCGCCTTCCGAGGAGAGGAACTGATTAGCCCTTACTGTTACGCAGCGTCCTAGAGCACGGCTAGAAATTGCACGCAGTCCCTGAATCATGCAGGGACATCGCGTGCACTGCGCGCGAAGTTTTGCAGTTACAATAATTCAGTTATCATAAGCTATGCCGTTCAAGTTATTACCACCAGCAGATGTCTAAAATTGCTGTACACGCGTGTATATTTCGCGGCTGGTTACACTTCCGCGCTACGTTTCACCAGGAGCGTTTAATAAAACAAGCGAGTGGAGGCCACCGAAGAAAATCGTTGCATCTCCTCCGGCGTACTGCGGGCTTAATTGCAAATACTAGCGCACCCTTAATCAACTCGCTGCCGGCGCAGCTATTTTCCTCCTCGCAGACATCCCACAATGTTGCCTTCGCGTTCCATCGAAACGCATAAAAGGGAAACGCAAAAATACAGAGGAAAGGAACCGTGGACAGTCTCCAGTTTAACGCGCGCTGATGGGACCAGTTATGTCTACACGTTTATGACGATCTTCGTCGGACGGGAGCCGTTTCACGGCTTATTTGCCCCGCTCGTCGAGTTCCGTGGAATATTCGGGACGATCCAAAAGGCGACGACCGGAACACGCGCCGCCGTGTTCCAGGATGATCCTCGTAGCCAGCTCCGCGCCAAATGAGATTAAACTGGCGGCCCGTACTCTGCGTGTAACTCGGATAGACGTACGCTTGTCCCGTGCAACGATGTCCCGTGTTCGTCCGCAGGGCGAACCGATTACGGACATGCAAGAGGGATATAACGCGATCGGATAAAAGTGGAACGATTAAAACGGCGGAGGACTTAATGAGACGCCGTGGCGGTGTTTCGCGGTAGCAGCGAAACAGGTATCCAGTCCGCGGTATTAATGAAATCAATACTGACACCGGATAACGATCGGCCGTGGCCACCGGGCTAAAATAATTCGTCTCCATTCTTTCGCGCTGCGCTCTCGCGTGGCCAATAAACTGGCAATTAGCGGGAATTCGTTTCAGCGTCGTTCGTCGAATGGAAAAAAATTGCCAAACGCGGTCGGGCGTTATGTCCCGAGTAGGAAACAATGTGTGGCTGTTTCCAATGATTGAAAGTAGAAATAATGCGCGAGTAGATTTTGATGAAAGAAAGCTAGAAGAAAGGGGTGGCGCATCGAGACCGCGATACACGGCGTTCCTCGAGCGCACAGATTATTCCGAAACATTTGCGCGCAAGCTTCGAGTCACGAGCAGCGACTGTAAATTGCATCGGATCCGAGCGTTTTGCATGAACTCGCCGAGGAATCAGTTTAACCGTGCTTCTTCGCTCTCTCTCTCTCTCTCCCTCTCTCTGTCTGCTCAACCCTTGTAGCGCCGTGATTCGAAGAGGATAGGTGGAGCATCCAATTTTGGCGGTAACGTTTGACCTCAGTCGACTGGGAAGTTGCAGCCAGTTGAGATAATTACCGCGATATTTATGCATCGACGTTAACTAACTAAGAACGGTAAACTTACAAACATTCTGACATAGTTCCCGACGAGATTGCTCTATCAGCTACATGAACTAAATCTAAGTTCGCTCATTGCCCCTCTCGACCTAAATAATGCAGAATTACGGGTCTCGCGTTCATCCGACGGTGAAGTCGATAAATCGGCCGATTTGTTCGCTAAGCATTACGCAGCATTGATTCACCGTCCCTGTATAAATCATCGCGGAAAGTATCATCGACGAGCGAAATCCCGATACCGCGAAAGAGGGTCGGGACAAACGAATAAATCGATTACGTTAATCCGTAGCTATCGACCTGCATCAGGGTTTATCTGTACCGATTTCGGTCACGCGGGATCCTACACGCTTGCCCCCCACATATACATATAAATAATGTCTCTCGCATTAACAATCGGTAATAACATACGCGCCTGTGAGAGCCACATATGGGGGGGGGGGCAGCGGCCAGAGGACGCAAATATTAATGATCGGTCCCCAATGAACTAGGAATACATAATGCCTATTTGCATGCCACCCCCGCGCCACGCCAAGCTTAGTTAATCATTCGCACGCTCTGATGTTTGCTGAATCGCCGTTGCACATAGGGCGCACCCGCGATACCACAAATCAGCCGGTACACTTTGCTGGTAAATCAATGATCGTTTAACAATAATTTATTGGAATCATTGCGAACCATGTCCGCGCGAAATGCGTTCGGTTCAGTTGGACGTTCTCGTCGAGGAGCGCGCGCCAAATTCTCTTTCATTAAAATCGGAAAATTCTATAAAAGGGCAGTACGATGGGTAACAATAGCGCGGAACAAAAAGCAGATCGACCATTTACGCGGGAACAATTGATACGCTTTCGAACAACAAACGCGACAGCGCGAACCGGAACGCATAGAGTGGCCCCGATGCCCCCCCCCCCCCCCCGGCGTAATGGCTATGGAGAATCCACGGACGAGAGTGTAATCGCGTGCTTTTCAATTACCTCGGCACAAAGGGAACGGGGATGAAAAATATGTGCCAGACGGAAAGCGCCACCGAAGGGAGTACAGGTGTGTCGGCGTTCCCGTGTCGTGCTGGAAAATTCATAAACGTATCACTTAACAATCGTTTGAACGAGCAGAAGCACCGCGACTGCCACGGCAATTGCTTTATTTACACCGTCGA
Organism: Holcopasites calliopsidis; assembly: GCA_023838395.1. NCBI lineage: Eukaryota > Metazoa > Arthropoda > Insecta > Hymenoptera > Apidae > Holcopasites > Holcopasites calliopsidis. Next base: position 3,211,319 of record JALHAQ010000011.1, read on the forward strand.
CGGAGAGACAAGCGTTCCGCGTGCACCCGCTTTCCCGCGTAATGTCGAATTTTAATTGGCCCCACGACTGTCCAATTAATTTGCATTCTCGCCATCGAGTAACACCGCGGCGCACCGGCGTCAAGGCGCAGCACGGTCAATAAAAAGTCCGGCATCTAATTCAGAAAGCTCGTCGATGGATCTCGGGGGACCGACGACCGCGGCGAAACTTTTCCTCGGGCAACGTCGAAAATTGGCTCGGCCAAAAGGCCATTGAACTGAAAGGCGGCGTGCACGAATTCCGTCGGCAGCTCGTAATTAGTAACTCCGCGGACGTAATCTCCGTGTCGTAAAAAGAAAACAAAGCCGGAACGACGCCGCGCGGGGCGGGCGGAAAACACGGCCAGGCTGGACGATCAAAAGAACGCTGGCCCGGGAAACGGAGGAACCGTGGTTAAGTAAATCTTTTAGCTCTCGGGGAACCGCAAGAATTCCTTGCGGCCAAGGGAGCCACAATTTTCTCGAGTGAAGAAGAGAGAGGGAAAGGGGGTGTAGATAGAAGAAGACCGCGTTGGTTGCTCCAAGGAAAAGAGCCATAGAACCGGGGACCGGCAGGAACAGAATCTCTGGCCTCGGAATCGAGAAACCACGACTTTTCTCCTTCGTTCCGTCGGGACGCGACGATTTACGTAGAACAATCTTGCGCGTCGCTTCAACGGCGAGCGAAGCTAGCCCCGGAGACGACAAGAACGAGCTTGGTCGTGAAAAAGCTGCGCAAAACGAGACGCACAGTAATGCACGACGTTGTTGTGGAAAACTTAAGCTTTTGATGTGCTCACGTAAATGGGACTCAACGTACATGTACGTCGTGGAAAGTCTCCCGTACCATAGTGCACCCCACGAATAGGGATCCCTGGTCTGTGCACTTTGGTGCCGTTCGAGGACCCCGAGTTTGCTAGGATCAGCCGGTCGTCCGATATGGCTAACAATATTTCATAAGGCGTTCATCTTTAAATGTAAATTGTATTCGATTACCGCAGCCGCAGGATTAAGACAGGCTTTTACTTCATACAAATGTTCGATCTAGTATCGCTGCCCATGTCGAAGCATTGCCCCGCTCGCGAAAAGGCAGATCGTATTCTACACGTTTCACCGTCGTCGAATTCTGTTTCGATGGGGTCGAGTTCACCCCCGAAAGGCGTCATAAAGAATCCACTTTCCCGCTGACACGGATACGAAGCGTTTTCGAAACGCTCCTTAAATCTGTGTCAACGACGAGCTTTCCGCCTGCAATGGACGTCGCACCTGGCAACGTTGATACGTGGGCGAAAGGAAACGCCCGGAGAAAACGGAATCTTCCTTTATCGCGAACGTGACGCCTTTTCTGGATCGCGGCTGACGCGATGTGTGTTTCATTTCACGTCGCGCCGATTACGACGCATAAAAACGCCCACCATTAGCTCCCGCCGTATGTACGATAACGGTTATTGTTTCCTTCAAAGTTTACGAGCCGGCTCACATACGCTGGAGAACGTTTCGCTGATTCCACAGACCGTAATTTCAATGAGGACGCCGCGCGGTTATCGCTCTCCTTCGAAGCTACTTGCTTTTAATGTTTAAGGAGAGAGGTTTAATCTTGGGATGTTCGTAGTATAACTTAGACTGCAACGGTTGCGACAGCTTTGCTCTTGACAATCGTATTCCTCAGTAGACCTCGTTAATATTTGTTTAAAGAGTAATCCCCGTAGCCGCAATTTTTTTGGAACCCAACCGTTAAAAGGCGAAAGCTTCTTTACGTAAAACTTTTCAGCCAACCGAAGCTCAGAAAATATTAGTAGTTTGACATTGAGGCTCGTAAAGGGGCATACATAAAACTTACTTATTACAGCTATGAAACCTTTGAAACTCCGTTTCAACGACGGCGAGTTATCAAACCTCAAAGCCCCCCCAGCCCTCGAACTTTCACAATCGTAGCGTTGCAACCTTGACCCTCCGAGGGCTCGCGAATTTCCAATTTCGACCCTCGGAGTCGCAACCTTTTCGTAACAAACGTTCGCGATATCAAAGACTCCGCCGTGGAGCTTTCAAAAGCTTCGGGGGCTTTCCAAGCAGGCCGCAAGGAGCTTAACGTCGAGTTATTTCAGCGTTCGAGCGGGTCGATAGAAAGCCCCGTCTCTGTGGCCGAAGACCGAGAAACAGCGAGCCATTAAGCGACTAACACCATTAACCGCTTTTTCTCATGAAAATCACGGCTGGCCATTTATTTTCTTGCCGTCCCACACCCCTCGTCGGGACAAGGAAGAAAGAACGATCTGCCTTTAGCGGCCGCGAAACGTATCGTCGAGATAATCGGGTCGAATTATCGTTCCGCAGTTTCCTACCGTTCCATGTCAAAGTGCAGAAAATTGCAGCCGCAGTCACTGATCCTTCTCGATTATTATTTCCACAAAAAAAGTTTGAGTTTCAATTACGATGTGAATTTTTATATTAAAAATGTTGATTTCACATTCACCGTTTAGTTCGGTGCTTGAAATTTAATTAGTTACGACTAAGGTTTTTGACAAAATTTTAATTTCAATTAACACGAGGTCCGTTCAGTAAATAAAAAGCGCGCCACCTCGCGTATGTTGTTTCCGCGGTGGTGTCGATTAATTGATGTATCGAGTTTGAAAAATAAAGGTACACGATTATGCGCGTGCATAAGTAACGAAATATCATTTGCCTGGGAAACCGCGGAAATATCAAATTCCCGCAGAAATAGCATGAACCGAAACAAGCTGCCTCCGGTGTTGTTATTGAATTATAAACCGGCTTTCCCTGCATACGCCATACCAGGTATATCGCGGCCGCACAGAAGGTAAAGGAGTAATGAAGCAAGAATAACTATTACGACTAAAAGCTATAAGCGGAATATTAGTTCGCGGAGCTCAATCCTAGCATATGTTCAATAATTGCCCGTTATCTCATGATAGACGTAAAAGGAGGCCGGCCTAATTAATCGGATCTGTTCATTTAAAATATAAATAGATATCGTAAAATTTGCATCTCGCTGGATATTCCAGCGACTTTAAAGAAGAGGATAAAAAGCTCTTTGCGATTTTGAACCGCGTACAGGAAACATCGTGCGCCATTCCAGCACGGAAACGGCCTGGTCCATAGACAAAAACGCGAGCGGAGAACGATTTCGGGACCCTCGATACGCGACAACTCGGGTTCCGGGCTATTAGGCATCGAAAAAGGGGACATTTATAATAATAAGCCATAAACCGCGGCCGGGGGAAGAGGGATGCCATTGCAATCGGGTACGATAGCGGACGCGAACCTGTCGACGGGGGGGGGGGGGGGGGGGGGGAGAGGCCGTGAAAGCACAATGGGGCTGCTGGTGAAGGGACGATTCCGAGGCCTGTAGCTGCGAAGTGGTGACACAGGTATAATAATTCGAACCGGTCGGTTGGCCCCGACGTGATATCGCGTCGGTTAAGTGGCCGCAGATGGCTGAATGCACCACCTCGATGCATTTACAGGCCTGTAAATGATTCACACTGCAGCGAAGGTTCGACGGACTTAATTAAGCGGAACCACTTGCGTCCACGCGATCGACGGACGATAATCACTTCCGGTCCGCGGCGACCCCTCCGGGGAACGTCTCTTTCCTGACGGACGCGTGATTCGGTGTCCCATGGCGATGTCAAGTTGCCACGCGTGCTGTCGCCTCGTAATGTCTTCCTTCGCAGCCGGGTGGTTGGGAAACGCGTGGCATGAGAAAAGTGCGGTGCGATCGAAAAATTGGTAGTCGTCGACAAAGGTTTTGACGCGTACATACGAGGCTAATGACACACGTGAAATAGGGTGTTGAACATTCTGTTCGCAGCAGATGAAGCTTTTCGACTTCCAAGAAACAAAAAAAGTAAAAGATTTAAGTCTGTATTTTATTAAATTATTTAAGAACGATCAAGAATTATTTGCATAGGGGATGATGTAGAAACGAGAACGGGGACTGCTCGTTATGCAAACCATACGGCATGATCAGCGAGGATTTAATATTAAATGCGATACAATGCGTGTTGTTTAAAATGTGAATGCTGCCGCTATTGTATATTTCCGGCAAATCCGCTATGCGCAGGGGTATAAGCTCTATATTAACCGCGTACCGATCAATTAAACGCGACGAGCGACACTTAAATATTCGGCGCTACCTACGTATAATAGGGTCACTCCATTCCCAGTAATGAGAATTTAATAGCCGATGGAACTATCGCCGCGATCGGACGGTTTTACGCTCCACGGCCACGACGTCTCCAGCGATACACGCTAACGATCGTGAGGGTAGAAAACGAGGACGGTCCCAGTGGTCGCATTAAATCGAAAGTTGCAACTTTTTTACAAAGCATCTGGGTCCCACAAATTGCAAGAAAATAAACGAACCGGAGCGGTGGAAAAAGAAAGATCGAAACGCTGCCTGCCGCGAACGGCGAACAAAAAGCGAACAACGTTTCGCCCGAGCAATTCCGCAGTGTGTTAAATAAATATTCATAAGCTCATGGTCGGAGAATAAATTACGCGTAAACGGGCGAGCCGTTCTCGTGATATGGAAAACCAGTCGCCGCTTAATCTTTCATGGCCATTCTTCGAACGATTTCTGCTAAAGTTGTTTAATTTCATTCCTGGCATGCAGGACGTATTAAAATAGAAAATCAGACTGGCATTTATTAATCCCGATCGGTGAAATAAAAATGATCGACTTACGATCATGGTACTAGGACACGTTTATTAGAACGTTTACAGGAAGCGATGAAATCTGAAGTGGCTTAAGAAACAAAGATGACTGACGAAACATCAGTGGTATTAGTTTCATCGTCGTAGCATTTCTCCCCGAAAAGGATTGCGGCAAAGAACCGATCCAAGTCGACGTGAAAAAATGGTTAAAAGCGCGATGCTCCCGGTTGCTCGTTTCGGATGATAATAACCGTGCAATCCGACGCAACTGACCGTCCTGCGTTTTATTTCCACTTATCACGTTATTTTCTTTCCCATTACACGTCCCTCCGCTATCACGTCCTATTGTTATTGTCGCCACTTAACGCCACGTTCACGACGATCAGAGACGCGTGGTCCTTCCGTTTCCGTTATTCTGCCTCGCAGTTTCCGGCGCGGCAGATATTGCGCTCTTATTGGTCGCGAAATTCGATGTTCGTGCTCAATTTTGCTCCGTCTTCCTTAATTCCTCTCCACCTGTCCTCCACCGATCGAGAACAATTTCAATCGTCGAATGTGCTATACAGAATAGAGCGTGATGAGTCATAGGATAATTTTGCGAGATTAATTTGCCGGATAAATGATTCCGTTACACGACCATTGAGGGTCACGAAATTGTTCACAGTCCAGCTGGTCTATACACGAAATCCGTGGTGGCAAAAATTAGTACCCATCCGTTAAATGAATGGAATGGTAGCGACGTGAGAGAAAAATGAATCGATCGTGCGGTACAGAAGTTTGGAATTTTATCGAAATCATTCGAAACCGGGCCACGGGACAATGAAAAAGTATAATCGTGCACACTTTAGTCTGCGACATCCCCCAGCAACCCCTGGCTGGCACGAGCGTCTTCCACCCCTCCGTTCATGCTAGGGCAATTCGCGTGGTTAAATTGCGGCGATTCGTTCCGCACATGTGTCCAGATCCGATGTCCCCTGTACTGTGAAAGCTACTTAACAAGATGATCGATATCCTTCCGATTCAATCCGTGAAACGCGATATATCATCGCCGGGATTCGCCACGCGAGAAGAAGTTAATCTATCACGGCGTGAATTCATCCGACGTCCTCGGGGAACGATATCCACGTTGTTCCCGTGCCGTTGGAATCTCAGATAGAAATCCAGGCCACCGGTCCTGCTTCCCCGAACGTGACCCGTGAATTTTTCAAACGGAAAGAAGAAACTAATTAACGATCGCCGCGGAAACTCTGGGAAACTTCCTTTTTCAGCCGGTCGGTGTGAATTCAAGTTAGAAGATAGAACTGTTGGTTGTAAACGTGTTTTCGGTAGATCGGAAGGAATCAGTCGCTGTTCGGAGTACAATGAACGACCTCGACGCGGGTCGCGTTAGAAAAAAAAAAAGAACGAAATCACATCACGGCGGTGGTGCGGGCACCGAATGAAAATAATTCACGTCCCGCGGGGGCTGTTCGCTAAAATTACCAGCCTGGCCGAAGTATTAAACTTGTTAAGATATTTAGAGCCCTATGGAGATTCGGCCGTGAATTACGACGGCGAACGAGCAGAGAGGCTGCGTAAAATTTCAAGTCGTCGGGAGCTTGATAAAAATTCGCCGAACGTGTTGGGAGAAAAAAAAAAATAGCTCACCACTACCGAAAGAACTATCCTCTGTTTCCTTATTCAGAGACGGGGATATCGACGACGAAGAAAATTTTGCAAAATTCAGAGGATCGACGAGCCTCCCCCCGACCCTTCCTCGCGAAATTACCCTCGCCACGATCGCGGTGCAATCTCACATTTCGCCCGTGTCTCGAGGATTTGGGTTACGTAGGAATTGCCTTAGAACAAATGGAATGCAAACGATAATAGGAAACTTGATGCACCGTCTTCGGCTGTTCGAAATGGAACATTCTCCGTGTAACTTCCGCGGATTTAGTTCCTCGAGTTGTTAAGAAGATTGCCGGAACATGGAGAGGAACAAATTGTCGTAACATTGCTTCAACCGAGGCGCGGGTTTCTCTTATTCGAACAATCTCTGATTAATGAACGGCGATAGGAGCAATTTGTTCCCTCGAAGGCGAAAACACTTTTTTGTAATGAACGTTCGTAAACGAAAATGTATCAAGCAATGTATCCCCGAGCTTTCGGCGTGAAATTGTTGAAGAATGTTGCGAGCAAAAAGGTGATTCGAGCGGAAAATAAAGAGCATTTGTTCGATGTTCTGTGAGACGAGGGTGAGACGTGACTGTGTTTACGGGAGAACCCTTGATGTTACAAAGGGAACGATGTTAGGCGAAACATCGCGGACAGGATGAATCTTACGGCGTTTCGATATTTCATAGATGCCGGGATATCGCGAAGTACTTGCTGCAGCGACGTGTTTGCAATGGGAAATGACAGGTACGATCCGTTTGGAACAAAAGTAAAGGTTGCGAAATCGAAAAAAATTACGTTCTCCGGAGCACGACGGTTGATCGAGATTTACTTTCGCGTATTTTTTCCGTCATAGTTCGTTGAAAATAAAAGAAAAAACGTCGCAGAAAGATGGAAAAATATTTGTACGTTGTGTCGAATAAAAAAGCACTAACGATTCTTTCTCGAATAGAGTTAATTGAAATAGAAATGGAGAGGATCGAATGTATGGAGATACGTATTAATTTGCCGAGCGACGCAGTCTTCGCAGAGAGTATTTTGTTATTGAAGCTTCGTACTTTTTTCGTTATCGAAACGAGCATCGGAACACGGGGCGAACAAGAAAAAAGAGATTGAATAATTTAATAACAGGTGGATAGCGAAAATAGAAATCTCTCGCCGAAAGAGAACGCGTCGCCGGGGTTGCAATCTTTCTTTTTTATCTGTCTTCTCTTTCCCATTGGCGAGCGTGTTCTTTCCTTTGCACGACCGTTTATGGAAAACTACGTTCGAATATCGAAAGCGAAGTGTAACAAGAATCGGAGGGCTTGGAGGGAGCAAATTGAAAAATTTTACGTCATGGAATACAACGAAAAAGTCTTGCTTCCCGCTTCCTTATCCTAGCGAAACAAGGGTAGCGGAAGAAAGTCCAGTCGCCCCATAAAAAGTATCCTCTCGTCCCGCCCAGTGAACGTTGCCTGTGAGCAAGCTTTCACAGGGCATTCAACGTCGCTTTGACGAGCATCTGGCATTTACCTTTCCTCGCGTTAAAGCCCCGTGTCTTGACCCGCGAACGGCAGAGGGGTTGGAACGGAGAAAGAGAAAGCAGAGAGAAACCGCACGGGTCGCCGGTGAGCGGTAAGTTTCTAACGAGAAGCATTAGCGGAGTGGACGAGGCGACATCAAATATGTAGATAGCGCTACGGGGAATTTCTCCGGAGAACAAAGTTGCTACAACGAAGCCCGGACTCGGAAATAGAAGGAGGTGAATCTGAAGGGCACGCCGGAGGAGGAAACAAGAGGCACACGGTAAGGGAAACGGTCTTGCCTCATCCTTGGAAGGCAGCTCGCGGCATCAGACTCCCTTGTGGTGTGCTACCAACCCTCCGTACGTCGGATAATAATGGGAAAGGCTGCCGAGCTACGACCCCCTGTGCCGAAGCACGAATTAAGTCTGCGGAAACGCCGCCGCGTCTGGAATTGATTAACCTTCGTTCCTTCCCGGGACGTGCTTCTCTTGGACGAAGCAGCCCGATGATGGTAACTACCATCCCGGATTGATAGATCGCAGAGTTGTCCGGAGATTTCGTTGATTCGGTGAGAGTTCGAGAGTTTCAATAATTTTCCTCCAGGAAACGTGGGACGGAACGTCCGAAGAATAGTTGAACGTTGGTCGGCGAACATTCGTTTATATCACTTTCTACCGTGCGCCAATTCGACCGCGTTGTTCCCACTGATTTCTGTAACGAGATCGATTTGAGGTGCGTTACCCATGGCAATTTTCAATTCGACCCTTTTTCGTCGCTGTTGCGATAATTCCGTCCGAGCGTGCACCGTAACGAAATGATACAGTGGCACAAAAATGATCCCCGTAACGTTATCCGAATGGATGGTCGAGTAAAAAGCACGGGACTATTTCGATTCCGGCCAATAGACCGTGAAGCGTACCATCGTATCGGGTATCATACGTGCAACGGTTACCCTTGCAATTTACCAAAAATACTGTCATGTTTTCGAGCAGGAATATCTAACACATTGACGGACGAACGGACTGAACGTTTATTCGAATATACCAACGGCGATGGATGTTTAATTAAGAGGAAGTGTTTAGAGAATGAAAGAAAGACGGGATGAGGTTGTTCTTTTCTTTTTTTATTAATCAAACAGTTGGCAAATGATAATGACAATTTCCATGGGAGAATCAGCCTGGAACATTGCATCGCGTTGCACGGAGAACCGCCTAATCCAAAGTTGCTGGCACAGACAGCGGAATTAGTTAATATGTAAAACAGTCCGTAGCTGGAAATTCCGGAGATCCCTGTCGTTGGAGTTCCACTTTTCATTCCGGCCGGCACTCTCTTCCCCATTTTCCCGTGATTTTGTTTTGCATTTGGCCGTCTGATTCCTCTTTTCCGAAAGCGTCGACGAGTGGTTAAAAGTGGAGGCCAGTTACCTGAGCAAACTTTACACCCGAGTGTTTAACTATACATTAAACGACGAGTTCGCTGAATAGTTTTCCACCACCCCGTACACCATTACTCTTCATTAATACACTCGTAGACCCTTCAAAATCGTGTTTACCAAGGGAACGAAAAGTAAAAAAAAAAAAAATCTAATTACACTAAAAATCGAGGAAATGAGCAGCACCTTGGCGGAAAGTATTTAACATGCGAAATCGGGCCGGGAAACATGAAAACTGTTCACGTCACGGGGGTGTCGAAACGCGTACAGGGAGAACAGACAGTGCACAGGACAGGGTAGAACGGGGCAAGGGGTGAAGAGGGGGTACAGGCCAAGTGGCTGGTACCACGTGCTGGATCAAACTAAGCGTAACGTTTTTGGGGTTGCACACGAGGGTCGAAGTGTAACGGGAGAGCAAGGCTACGCGGCAGAAAGGGACAGGAACGGATGGATGGGCGACGGGGGGGTTGAAACACGAAATCGGTGAAGTACGAGGGCCAGAAAAGGGATGCTCCTCTCAGCAGCTTTCCCCGTAAGACGTGGTGGTAAACTGAGGGGTGAAAACCGACGGGCAGGAGGTGGAGGTGCACGCACACGGAAAGACACGGGAAATATACCCGCTGGAAGAAAGACTGTGGTGTGGCAGGCGCGGCTTCGCCGGATCTCACCACATCGTCAAGTTACTCCCTGGCTGAATGAAGGGTGCGGAGTCTTGGAACGGTAACGAAACCCGACACGTCAGCCGCGCCTCCATTTAGCCGAATGAAATTTGTCAACGCTTCACCCCGGGACGTCGAATAAAATTCAAATAAGTTTGAAGGGTCAGCGGATCGTCCACCGGTCTCAGTCCCTCCTTCTGTCCGCTTCCCGAGAAATCGTGGAACTTTAGATGAGCCTTAGGTTGATGGGTAATTCCCGTTGATCACGGGTAGCGACGATGGTGGAACACTTCTGTGGGGCATAGATAGCGGCAGTAAAACGATGGTAAACGTTTAAGCTTGTTGTTCGGGAGGCTTCCTTCTTTTTTTTTTTATTACTGGTATCTAATTAAGGTTACAGGCAATTAGGTCGGGATATTTTTCTCCGAGAGATTGTATCTTACCGGCATTAGGTATGATGTTGCCGTGATTTTCTTTTACGGTTGACTCGTGTTACAGCATCATTTCTGACAGCGAGTCGAGCTGCATTTAATTTATGTAAGCTACAAGTGCGATTACAACCTTGCAACGTTAGAAATATTAACTTAAGAGTTCTACAAAATGTTTCAGATCTCCACCGAGGCGTCAAAGCTCGCAGCGATGTTTCGCACTTAACGTCGTTAGCTGAAACAGCTTTCTCGGCGAATAGTGGGGAAAGTGGAAAATCTTAATACGGAAATCGGATGAGTTTTCATCTAGTTAACCCCTTTGTGCGAAGAAATCGTTCTGCCGGTGAGTATTATTTTTTCATGATTAAATACTCGTCGGCTACGCGTCGGATTAAAGGCTCTCTCCTCGGCGAGGTAATCACTTTGAAAAGGTACGCAAAACTTGCCGCTTATCTACAGGCCGCTGCCGTCAGTTCAGCCGAGAACAGAAATTTTAATTAGCAGGTAGACCTCTTTACATCCAAGCAGGCCCGGTCTGACTATTAATTTCCTTCTCGTCCCTTATACACGTTTAACCTCTCCGTTCTCGTCAAACAAGCTGTCTCTCCGTCGACTCCGTTTCCCCCCTTCCCCGTCCCGTACTTACCTCGTCGATCCAATATCATTTATAAACGATTCCTGACACTCTTGAGAAAAAAGATCACTTCTTCAAATCGTTCGTGAGACAATCCTCTTCGGTGAGCTTTCGAAGCGAAACCAAAGTTACATAGAATTAAGTTTCCCTCGACATCGTTAAATCTCATCTATTGAAAGAGCTGGCAATAATTGTCGGGTTAAAAAATCTCGGTCCGCTATTAGCGCGGAAACTAACAACCCCCAGTCCCCTTGATAATTAATCTTGCAAAAACCGGAGAAAGGAAGACGGAAAGTCGGTTCAACCTTGTTGAACGGCGACGGAACAATATTTTTCAGATCATTTTCTGCTTCCTTCGATTTCTACCGTCCGCGTTCCCTTCTCGGCGGCAGAAGATCGATCCAAATATACCATAGAATCCTCTATATCCGTAGACGGTAAACTACTTTCGCCTCGCTTTTTTCCCTGGCTGAAAGGAGCTGGTCCAGGAAACCGCATTCAAACCATGGGATATATATCCCCGCCGCTTTGACATCGAGCAAACTAACGAGAGGGCATTCCAGGACTTGGCTCAAGGAAGTTTATTTTCTTAATACCACGAGCCGTGCATCGGCTTTCCGGTTAGAGCCGCAAGCCGGCAATTCAGGAGCTTCATTAGGAGGAACGGCCATTCAGAGGCCGTTTGATTCCTCCGCTGATGAACTCGCGTGACCCCATCGCACTTTCTGAAAGAAGCTTTGAGGATATGAGTAAAGTAAAAGACGCCTCTCCATAAATCATAATATTCATAATTGTTTCCCGTTCTCATCTCTGTTACCGATCGTGAACGAGTAAAGAAACTTATCAAGTGGTACGAGTCAATACACAGCGCGCCGTCCGACCGAGCCATCGCGACTCGCCGCTCCGCCGTGTAAATCAGGCAACTTTGAAGGCTTGTCTGATTAACTAATACTAGTAATCGATTAAGTAACATCGTGTTTAATCCCTCGAAGCAAATCGGAATTTTTCAATTTCGTACACGTTTCATCATAGCCGCGTGTGTAGCGTTCCTGAAGCAACGCCAGCCAAAGCAACGTCCGCTCCATTTAACGCTTACCTTACTGACCTTATGCTTGATATTAACGAGGCGGCGCGACCAGCCGGCTGAACATACACGTACCTAGCGTGTACACGACTGGAATACACGGGAAACGTAACTAGCCGGAGGCCGTTAACCTCCTCATTTGCAGCGCTTTGATCCGATCCTACTTTCCACTGTTACCACCGCAGACGTCCCACCGATCGATCCTCGAAATGCCCCTGTACCCTGGATTTCATGCTAACTAACGTCCCGGGCCGGTGTCGCGGCGCGATATAAAACGGCTTGGCTAAACCGGATTGATTTGCATAAATAATTGCGCACATATCATCAAGACACGAGCGAGGCTGGCTAATTAGCAGTCACCGTTCCGGGGCAGAGTGGCCGCGTCAAGGTGATTACCGAGGACGTACGAGCGGAACCAAAACGAATGGATCGACTTCGCCGTTAGGGGAAATGGAATTACGGTTTGGGATCGAACGGGGGCACTCGCGGAGCTCGGAATAACCGGGAAGTTTTTGGCTGACGCTCGACTTAAAAGCTTGGAGTTTTGGTAAATTAGAAAAAATGAGGAACGTTTGCTCAATAAAAATTGCAGCGTCCCTACGTAATAATTATTGCGATTAGGATTAGGCATTAAAGGAAATTCAAAAAATCGGGAACTCAGTGAACCTTTTCCCGAGAATCGCGCGTGAATTTTCTGTCCGTAATCCGTCCTTCCAAATCCCGGAAACGGAAGGCGGCGATCGCAGAGAAAGGAGGCAGCGAGCACAAAGAAGCGTCGATGAATGAAAAGATCGAGACACTTTAACGAAAGTGAGGCGTGGCGCCGCGGTCACCCCGCCAGGGACAGACTCGACAATGCGAACGGAAAGCACAAATCACCCCGCTGGAATAATAGCGCGATTCATTTTAACGACCGTTCATACGATGAATGGAGGATGCGATGTTACACTTGGCGATCGTTAATATTGAACGAAATCCTCCCTACCTGTGCTGTTCGCGTCTCCCCTGTTCAAAGAACGGTTTGGTAGCTATAGCAAATGTGGAATAGACAAAAATTGTAAATTACATTAGTAACATCATTCTTTCGATCTCGAATGAAATGGGGATGCGATTTTATTAGAAACTGTTACTCGAATTAATCAGCCGATTTCGTGGCCATTCTTCTTTCCACTCCCAATCTCCTACAATATCACGAAGTAGAATTCACCAATGAAATAAACATGGGACGGTAGAATAGAATTCTCTCCCCCCGCGATAATTTACTCCGCTGCTAAGTACATTGACCTGTGTCGCGCACGAGGCGCACAACTTCGGGACTGCGTACAGTGGAGGATCCGAAAGGGAACCGCGTTTCTTTTTCGTGTCGGTGTAATTGCGATAGGATAGATTCCACTTCGGTGGGAAATCGTGCAAGCAAACGGGCAAACGGGAGAAGCAGCGAGCCCGCCTTCTATTTACATTTGCCCCGACAAACGCCTATTTTCATTACTTAGCTGCGCCAGACTCAAAGTTTTCCTCGCACGATCGAGCTTTCCAGGCCGCTCGTAAGTTTGCGTTATGCTTAACAGCGAGCCAAGCAGAAAATATACCCTTTCATAAAGTCGTTCGAACACGGCGATTCGCTTGTATCTAAGGCCGCGATGTAAAAAGAAGAAGCTGCGCATCGTAGCTCGCTTGAAATAAGCCAACCATTCCCATTCCAGTTTACCAGACGATGTTCCGGATAATGAAGGGAACGCGTTGGTATAAATTTCGCGGGCGACTATAAATTGAATACACCCAGCTTCATTCCTAGCGAATTGTCAGCGAGAATTGTAAAGGAGCCGCGCGACGCGAAACGAGAATATGAGCCATATGTAACGAATCAGACCTAGCGGGCAAGTTGGAAAATATCGTGCGGAAGGTTCTCGCGTGTTTTGCGCCGGTTTCCCTGGTCCGAACGTGTCTGCTGCTGTGTAACCCCTTGGAATTAAGCCTTTGGGGCTGACACATCGGAGGGTTGATGTACGGAGACCCGAAACGTTTTTATTACTCGGGAAGGGTGACAATGGGAGGTCCGGGGAGAATGTCTTTTTAGATTAAAACACTTATGCCACGTATCCCCTATTCCGTTTCAAGCGATTCATCTGATGACATGATTAGTAAACAGAAGCTGCAGAGAGTTTAATTATTTGCAGCTGATTCCGCAGCCTTTAGGCGTTCGTGAATTGAAAAGCCTTCTTTCCACTTTTTCGTCGCGCATTAACTACAAAAAGGTTTATTTAAATCGGCAAAAAAATTACAAGAGACGATTCTGCCTATCATCCGACCGAGATGTTCGTTCCAATTCGAGTGTCCAACGCGAACACTTACGCAGCCTCCGTAAATCCGGTAATCCCGGCATGTCAAGTTAGGAATACGCAATTTCTCGTGGCAGCGTCGCGACGCTACTCGCTTCAAAGAGAGAAAGATTGCACGTTTTTTTACATTAGAGGGGCCGACGGAATCCGCGTAAAGTAACGCAGACAAATTACACGAAGCGAATCACCCCTTTCTATCTCTGTGTGCGCGCACGTGCGCACAGACCGCTCTATAATTGGCGAAACGTGTGCCTCGCGCCGATTCGGGGTGATTCCTCGACGGAGGTATCAAACGAACGATGCGTTCAGCTTATTTATGAAGCCATTCTCGGGATTGGCCGCTTAAACGCGCGGTTTATGATCTCGAACGCGTGTTGGAAAACGAGGTAAGGGTGGAGGGTACCACGAGAACGGTGTAACAAACGTTTCTCTTGATGAATCATGCGATATTCGTCCGATGGAATGCAGGAGGGGCCCCTTATTTATGCTGGATCTGGTTGTTTTCCGTCTTAACAGCAAGACTGGAGTACTTGTCGTTTATAAAATTACAGTAACATCAGGATCAATTCGATGCAAATAAATTCTTTTGCTTTCCGCGAGGATGAACAGACTGGCCAATTATTTTCAACCGCTTTCGAACCTCTTTCGTTCGCGTTTCACGGTACTGAAATGAGCAGTGCAGATCATCAGCCACCGGAGGGCATAAATAGTAGAGCACACCGAACGATGTTCGAGTTTATTTCCCCTTTCAGGTCAGGGGTCGTCTCCCTTTCGCTCGCTACCCGCCAATTATGGAACGGCCTGTGTACGTGTGCCCGCACACGCGAGTCTAGCACAGGAGTTTCGCCGTTTTCCCTTACGACGTCTCTTCCTTCCCGCGACGTGTAATACACTTTTATGTCGCGTGCGAAAGGGGCTGCAACCCCCTGGTCCCCCGTATATTGCCCACGCGATTCCACCGATTTGATACGCTTCAACCTTCGGAGTCGTTGAAGTCGTTGCTTCCTCTGGCCCTGTCAGACTCCCCCCCTGCGCCACGTCGTTCCGCCAGAAATCTTTACTCACGCCGAAGGAAATCTCTCTTTGCAGCCTCCCACCATCCGTGACGGACCGGCGATTTTACGGGATCGGGGAATTCAGCGGGAAGGGCTGAGCAATCGTTCGCCCCGATTTCCTTTTGTTTATTCGCGTTCATTTTCTTCCTATGCATCGATAGTTTCATTTATTACTCGTAAAATCGTGAAACAATAGAGCTCGCAAAACAATAGAGTCCAATGATTTTATTAAAATTTACAAAAAATTCGAAGACCATTGTGCTTGCATATCCGCGAGTCTAGAGATGAACAATATCGCTCATTAACATAACGCCTGCTTAACGAAAGTCTAAAGCTGTACGTAGTGAAAGGTAATCCAGGGGGGTAACCGGCCCGATGACCCAATTACCGTGCTCGTAAAGTGCAACGGGGTGTGGGACGTGAGCCACATGAAAGCCGTGAACAGCCGGAAACTTTGTTAGTTTCTCAGTCTTTCAGACACGTTAAGAGCGACGCTCCGCACCGCTTCGTCCGTAATTAGTTAAGCCGCCTCTCTCTCCCTCTCTCTCTCTCTCTCTTAACGTCAACGACGATACTTGAAATATTCTCGTGAAAATAATTATTTCCAGGAGCGGTCGCGCGGAATTAGATCGGAACGTTTATCGTTCACCGAGCGAACGGGGGAGGGGCAGAAGATCGAAGCGGGGAATCTGTGGTGAAACGAAAACGTCAGACATGTATACCGGGTGAAAATTTAATTAAATCCCGCATAAGGTTTCGAGCGTTTCGGTATTCGAATCCCCGATCGCATTAATTCGCTGGAACAAGCGCGGATCGGTTCGCTAAGTAATTTCATCGATATCGGAATCTGACGTTTAATGGCCACGATGAATTCCCAACTATTTTTTTTTTCCGTTTTGTTCCCTCCTTTTTTTCACCGCGGTATCTCGATAGACCATTGAGTTTTCAGTCGAAAACGAATTACCGACTAATTCGTTTTTTCTTCATAACTTGGAACTTTCTCGTTCACCCGGTGATTAAAAAAAAAAAAAGAGTGACTCTCGAAACCGAGAGGAAGTCCATTCATCCTGAATCTATAACTGCCAATCGAACGCCATCGTGGGCAAACAAATTTCAATCAAATCGTTACGCGCCGCGATAATTTCCGTGGGAAAATGCGTTTCTCGTTCGATAAACACGGACGTCGATTGCGAAACATTTGCACGGATCGCCGGCAACTATAACGCAACGGGTTATCCAGACAACACCGGCCGGTCAGTCGCAGCAGTTTTCCACCGAAATTACGCCAATAACCTGTCCGACGTAATGTCTGACTTCGGCGTATATTAATTAGCCGGAGCGACACAACGCTTGGGAACGGTAACTCGGCCACGAGCGTATACATATAGATCGGCGATCGAATTAGTAACAGCGCTACGGTTCTGTCCGTTGAATAATGCACGAGCTGACATTTCGTCCGATAACAAACGCTCTGTTACTCCATCGTTATTCTTGCCGACTGGCTGGCTCCGCCGTTTAACCGGAAGTACCTTTTCGAGTCTCTCTTTCCCTCTCTGTCTGTAGCTACCCTCTGCCCGTGGGAGAGTCCCACACGCCCCTTGGCTACGCCTTCGTATAATCGAATTCAAATCGACGGATCACAGACACCCCCTGACGGTGTGCGTCACGCAAACCCCTCGCCCAGACGCTCTGTCCACGGATTACCCTGGCGAAATTTATGTTTTCGCGGGGATACAAAAGTTCTCGGTGGCGGGAACGATAACTTTCTTAAACGTTCCAAGCCGTACTCGCGCTGGCTTATCATATTTGTACCAATCCCCGGCGGTGCTAAGCCTGACAAACGAGCCACCGAGGCTTCTCCTTAAAAAAGGGCCCACCTACCGACCTTTTTATCGACACAACACGCGTTTCGCAGACGCGAGATTAGGGGATGGGTGCGGTGGAAAAGTTTGATGAAAATTTCACCGCCCGTTATTTCACTATTATCCAAGGGTGGGGCTGTTCGAAAAATTCTGCTCGCTTCGGTAGCATATGGGAAATTATACAGCAGTGGGAAAGTGAAATGGAACCGTGAAATCGAAACGCCACGGAGATTAATCATTCCGCGAAAGAAACGTCGTTCATCGCGACGAGCGGAACGCAGTGCGATCCCTGTTGTTTCGCGATATTAATAACGCGCGCTGGTTCGTTTAGCCAATTATGCGGGGCAACGCGGGAATGATCAAAATTTTGCCCGCAGCGGGGGCCGGTAATAAGATAGATCGACATTATGTAACCCCAGAAATGAAATGAGGTGTCGTCAATCACACAGTCCCGTGGCCAGGTGAACACGACGCCAGCTTTCGACTAACGATATCATTCAGCCCATTCATGCCGTGCAACCGTAGAATATGGAGACTGGCTTTTGCACTCGTTAGTTTCCACCGTGGAAAATGCTGCTTAATTAGTAATAATTCATAGAGAATTTCGGGGTTGCTCGTTTCTATCATAGTTGGAATTACGGAAGGGAACGTGGGATCGCTCTTTGGCCAACGCGGATCGATTTACGCGAAGAAACATACGCCGATGTCTGCGCTAATTACAACGGAACAGGCTACTAAGTTATTTAGCTTACACGTGCTGGCTGGACCACCGCCTAGCCCGCTGTCCCCTGGGATCAACTCGAATAAAGACGGATTCTGATGGTGAGTAAGTACACTCCGGTGCATTTCTGGAATCAGAATTACAAATCACCGCCGCTCTTTAATTAACGCTGTTTACCTTTGATGAAATTAAACACGAATTATCAAAGTCCTGTGGACAAATTTTTTGTATCTCTGTAGGAAACATTCGATTTCCATCTTTCCAAACGTTAATGTTAAGAGAAAGGGACTAACAATATGCGCAAGGGAATCCATGAACAATATTCTTATTTTCAAAGAACAAAGTCAAAACGATTACAGATCGGAGACAGCATTACCGCTGGCTCGAAGGCGATCGAAGTCTCGAAGAAAACGCGGTAAACCTTGTTTCTTCGCGACGCTCAGACTCGTAACGATGACATCCAGCAAATACCTTGATACCAGTAGTCCACCGTTAAATCTACGGACCTCGAAATTAACTACTTTCAGCCGTTTTCCAGCCGAGACGAATGGCCAGTCGTAGGAAGCCAGGCAGCTGGACTAATACCGCGCTTTCCCGTCTTCCTGTAGCTGGTCCTAATGGAAACGTAGGACAGCCAGAAACCCCGACTCCGTCTAATTTATTTGTCGATGGTCTCGGTGGCTGCACACCGGAACGGGTGGTCTTCGTCTCGACGAGCGGGTGAACGCAGTTGCAGCTTGTTCATCGTGTCCGTCGACGCGACGATCAAGCCAGCCGAGTTTTTGCCCCTGTAACTCACTGAAAACTTGCGAAACTGCCGTTTCTATATTTATCTTAACACGCGTGTCTTAGAGATGTTACCGATTCGCAGCTCGGAATCGTCAGAAGTTAATTACTTATCGCTTCGATCCCCGGTGAACGATGATTGACGCATCCGTAACTCGATTTACGGGAGCAAGCTAAACTCCTGCTCCTGCCTCTGTTCCATAACTTCCCTTCCCGGTCAACCGTGTCCCACTGGTGGTCGGGGAAAAAATCGACAATCCATTTAGCTGAATCGGGGTGATGGAATCGGTCCCCTGGGTGGACCGATACGCCAATCATTTCGTTCAGCAACGTCGCCTTCTACTAGCCCCTAGGTCCTTCGCGGCGATCCCGAGCACCAGCTGATTTACTCCGAGCAGAGATACCCCCCCGATTTCCCGTAACGCGCGGGCAAAAGTCATAGAGGAAGTGCTTAGTCCACTCCTCCGGCGGTCGGGGGATGACGCAGTGAGATCATTCGCGGTCAGCGTGATTGATAAGCGGAGGCTGTACGATAAACACGAGCGTTAAGCGTGCGCGCTCGCAGTCGCGATGATTCAGAAATGTTATCGAGAAGCGACTCTTCGCGGATATCGGCTTTTATTTCGCGTTGACTCATTGACACACGCGCTGCTGTTCGACGTAGCTGCTTAAAAAATCAACGAATATTGTCATACTGATTTCCGTTTAATTATTTGCATCATTATCTTGTGTTCTTTCTTGAACGTTTTTCCTGGCGTTATTTACTCGTTTCTTCCACCGTTCATTCTGTCGTTAATGGAAGCGTGGCATGCGTTTGGCAGACGGAAATGAAATTGATCTTGCTGCAAGTTTCTTTTTTTTTTTTTTTTTTTTTTACCAAGTCACGGGAGGGATTTTCATTAAATCGTCGCCCATTTCGGTTCGACAAAAATTGAACTCTTCGGCCAGCTGTACCGCGCCGTGTAACAACGCAAAACGAAACGTGAGCTGCACGCGTTAATCGCGCGAGCCCTGCGAAAAAAGTGTGCCACCTAGCTAGAAACAAAATCGCTTTCATTTCACGCGCTAATAAAATTCGTATCATATTTTCGTGTTAACGAATCGACCCCGCCGCCTGCGGGAAATTGCTATCAACCGTTTAATCGATACTCCGACCGTGGAGGAACGGTCTACCCGAAAACTGGACCGCCACCGTTTCAACCGCGTGAAAAATACGGTACATTCGGAAGGTTCATTGAAAAATATTACGTGTACGTACTAGAGGAAATGTGACTCAGAAATTCAGAGAAGCAAAACAGGCAAAGTGAAACGGAGCAACGGAGAGAAAGGGAGACACCCCCCCGGCGAACAGTCGCGTATCTCTGCTATCTCTTTCGAGGGACGGCATCGATAACGGTATCTCGGCTGGCGGCGAGCAGTAACTCAAACGGATGCTGCAACCCCTGCAGCGTGCAGTCTGCCTCGAAAACGCACCCCTTGAACAAAGAACATGCGCGCATCGACGAGCCTATCGATGGATGCGCCATTTCCTTTTCCCCTGGATTATTCGCATCTCCGCGATCGACTTTTTTTCCTCCCACGAGGTTGTCCATAAACACGGGGCGTATAGGAAGCCGGGAGGATCGAAAGCGAGTCCGCCCGCGCGCCCAGCCACCCCCCACGAGCATGTAGTTAATCCGGGATAAAGGTGGTACACATTGGTGCACGAGCTCACGATACTCCGCTCGTCGAAGACGCATAGATCCGCGTGCATCCCCCGAATTTGTAGACTTACACGGGAAAAACTGTACAGCGAATCCATACCGAAAGAGCGGGGGGGTGCGTCGCGTTGAATCTCTGCATGCATTATACTAATTAAATTCCCCTTTTTCACTGGAATTCTTTCCGCTTCGGCGAATATTATTTGCAACGGCGTTAACCGGTGCGAGCCTCCACCTGGAAAACTTTTACTGTGGCCGTTCGAATGAAACGTCGCACTGAAATTCCATTATGGATATTAATAAAATGGTACAATGGCCTTTCCGGTTTTGCTCTCGTTCGCCGTATCGGCTGGCGCCGTTGGCAATGCCAAGGTTTTACGACTCGGTTTAATATGAAAAAATAAGTTCGGTACTCGAGTAGTGTCAA
Source organism: Holcopasites calliopsidis (assembly GCA_023838395.1). Lineage (NCBI taxonomy): Eukaryota > Metazoa > Arthropoda > Insecta > Hymenoptera > Apidae > Holcopasites > Holcopasites calliopsidis. Next base: position 3,232,302 of record JALHAQ010000011.1, read on the forward strand.
CGAAGATGTATAAGTAATCGTTACTCGTTCAGTTAATCGAGCATCGTTTTTTTCCCTGCTGTTTTTCGGCGATAAATGGGACGAAAGTAGTGCTGGAAAAAATTTAATATCGTTCGTACGTGCATTATGCATCCGCCGTGTTTTCTCGATGACAAAGCTTGATCAGCAGCAAAAGTTCTTGCGTAGAAGGGAGGGGACGCGGTTTCATGAATAAGAAAAAAGAAAGGAGGACGAATGCGCAGCCCCGAAGATTTGTTGGCCGGACAGCGATATTTATTACGAGCCTCGGAGTCATCTGTAAACATAAAATAACCAGCTGCATCGCGTGCAGCATACTTGCTCGGCTTAGCTGGCACTCGCTTCAATTTCCTTTGAACGCGGGAAGGCCGAGAATTTGTCGGGACGGAAGTATCCAGGATCCCCTTGTATGCATATTGAAATGAGACGAAGATGGAAGAGGCGTTATCTGGCATTAGTCCTTTGAGATTTTACGCCGGATGCCCCGTCGCGTCTGTTTCTTTTATTCCTTCGCAAAGGGCAACTTTGCCCTCCACTTTCGCCAAATGCGAGCAGATAACGCCGGTGTACTTTCATTTAGCAAAACGAACGATTTGTTAGGGTACTCTTGCGCGAAGAATGTAGTCCTTGAAATGACGAATTGCTTTACTCCTCGTTATATTATTATTTATTGAATGTACATATTATACATATTCTTACTTCGAGCTCGACAATGCGACCACTCGAATCGTCACTTTTAGACCACTCGTTACGGTGGAGTCATTTTTGGAATCGCATGTGAACACTGGCGCGGTCTCTCCGTATCACTTGGACAAAATAGGCCCGGAGAGACTACTGTATTAAATATATTTCGAACTGACGCAATTATTAATCATTCGTAACAGCGATCCTGATACTCGTCCAAGTTATTTAGCCACACAGAATTATTATTAGCGACACAACAAAATGTTTCCACCGTCGCGAGCACTACTCTAAAATACAGTCGCTCTCGTAATTTACTAAAACAGCTCTATGGTCCGTCCGCTGTGTGTTTGCATGCAAATCCCAGTAACAATTGCACTGCACGCTCTGTACGCGGCTTACGTATCCGTCAATGGAACACGCGTCGCTCTGTACATATACATAGCAATATCGTCGCGTGAACATATAAATATACATGGGACTAAATTATTGCTACGGTTGCCTGAACGGCTGGACGATGATGGGCTATCATGGCACGATGCTCTCCCGCGCGTCTTACATGCGGGGCAACAATGTTCGACAAACGTAAAAGCAGGAGCACAGAGCATATCCGACATAATTACCGACTAAACACCTATTTACGGAAACATGATGCAGCAATACTGTGTAAATACCTGAGAGTATAGTTGTGTTTTCTCTTCTAAACGGAAGAAGAAGCATCATGCGTCGGTGCGCGCGCGTGTGACTCGTGGCGCGTAGCGTCTTCAGGCGACAGATAACGCGGGCACCACGTCAACGATAGCCTTAACTGGCAGCAACGAGGTATAATTAACCGTGGTAAAAATTCCTTAAACGAACGAGAAAGAGATTGGAACGATTTCGTCAACGACCGCTTTATCTGTCGACGGTGCGAGTAAAGAGAAACGAACGAGACAACGAAGATGGGCTGACACACTGCTAATTCTACATACATGATGATACAGTTCTGTATCATAGTGAGACTTTTCACCCTTCAGTTCTTTCCTTGCAATCGAACAATTTTATAGCAAATTAATGGCGATTGTATCAAAAAGTGAAATTGCAACTTTCCAAAGTTCCTCCGCGCATTCTCCAGCCTCGAGCTTCGAACCCAAAGATGAATATTCGCTTATCGATGAGCTCTTCCAACGAGGAGAAACTTTTGAATGCGGTTGCTGCCACGCGCGCTTCGCGATTCCACTTTTCCGCCGATTCGTTGCTCGAGATTTATCGTCGTCTCCTTTTTTCACCCCTCTTCCTCTCTTGTGTTTTGTCCTTCCGGTGTGGGATTTGTAACAGGTCGCGGTGTATCCGCCAACCCTTAGGACGGAAAATCCTGCAGCTCCTGCTTCACCTGCACTTTACCGATATTCTCCGCTTCCCATACCGTGTCCGGAAGTTTCGTTCCCAGTGTTTCGGGGAAGAACAGCGACAGCAGTCCCGCGGACAGAGCCATGCATCCGAAGAGAATCAACGGCAGTTCCGGCATGATGTGCGCCTGAAAAAAAAAAGAAAGGATGAATAATAGCATAAATAATCTACGAATCTGAATCTGTTCTGTACTGCTGGTTAACTTCTGCAAGCAACAAGCGGCTCGCATCGCTGCGGCGTCTGCGAAGCGCATTCTTGTGGCGACCGACTTACTAAAAGTGGAGTTTGCGGTGACAATATTGACCCCATGCGGCCGGTCATGCTGCAAATTCCAAGGAGCGAGTGTCTCAAGTTCGTGGGGAACAGTTCCGTCGTGTAAATGTAAATCGTGGAAAAGGACATCGTGATGCACCACTTTCCACCCATGTACAGGATTAACGGCAGGAAAGTCCAGCTACCTGAAAGCGAATCATCGTATTCTATTCGACCGTATTCTCCGCTGGCTGAGATTACAATGGAGAATCGAAGTTACCTGTTGGTACGAATTGAATAGCCAAGCAGAACGCCCCGCTTAACAAGAACGAGGAGGAGAGGGTGATTTTACGGCCGATGTAATCCGTCATGAACCAGGTCAGAAAATAGGCTGGGATTTCCACCAATGCGACTAGTATGAAATTAGTGTATTTGTCGCCGGCGAACGCCACCGAGTTTAACGACAGCCCGTAATAAACGAAAGTGTTTGTCAGCCAGCAAAACGAGCAGGCTAACAGGCGAGTGAGCATCACCGAGCTGTTCAAAATCTGCATCGCTGGTCTCTTCTTTTCGGCAGCTACCACTTGCTCTGGCTAAACGAAAATAAAGATCGGTAACATACATTGCAACGATCTAGGGAAGAATTAACAAACAAACAAAAATGTACAGCAAATACCTTTTCAGTCTTGACCATGTTCAACTCCTTGAACGCCCCGATCGCCTCCTCCGAGATCTGCATCCCGTTGATCCGAGCCATCTTCCGATAAATATTCTCCACCTTTTCGTGTTTCCCGTTCGCCAGTAGCCACCTTGAAAACGGCATCATTGTGTTTGCCTCTGTTTTGTTCTTTTTACCTAGTCATTTTCCAAGGGGGGGAAAGAATTGTGTGTATAGGACACGATGATTTCTTTTAATAAACCGTGGCGTTTATTGACAAAGAACCAGCAGGAGAATGACACCGGGAGGAATCGAACGGCCTCCAATTAAAAGCTGCCTACGCGCGCGACGCTTCTTGCATCGTGATGACGTTAATTAATTAATTAAAGAATATCGGATCTAATCAAGGGTGCGATGACGTTAATGGTAACCTATTTAAACGACCGGATGTTGTGCAACGCAACGACAACATCCACGGTCGTTCAAGGCGTTCATTTCGAGATCGTTAACGAGGCAAGAGACGGACAATGGTGAATTAAACAACAGTCATCCGAGAAAATTACCTGACAGATTCCGGGATCAGGACGGGCAATAAGACGGCAAGCAATGCCGGGCCGTACACCATTCGAAGGATCAATCGCCACGATTGCAGCCACATCGCGATCAACCCTAACAGCATCTCGCCCACCGCGAACATGCAGCAGATGATTGTACTGGCTAGTACTCTGCCTTTCACCCCTGCCATTTCCATCCCTGAAAAGGAGCAGCTCGAAGTTACATGAAACTATTGAACGAAAGAAAAGAAGAAAACGCTACAGCGAAGAAGGACAATTATTCAAGAAATAATGTTCCCGAAGAATCGAAAACACGATAGCCCTTGGCCACATTTCTCGATATCGAAGAGCAACGCGCATATGGAGCACGGTTGGATGGTACGTGAAACATGGCCGTTATTTATATCAGCATTATTCACGTCGAACATCTTCCTTTACTTTGCCCAGTTATTAACTCACCTAAAATAAATCCAGCGCTGTAGATACCAGCCGCGACAGTCGCGTCGATAAATTCGAACGCGAGAAACATCCAATAATTCACGGAGAAGGAATGTATCAGACCGCTGATTCCGCTCAGAAATGTGGCGAGCGTCAGGATGGTGCGTCTTCCGTACCTGCGAAACACGTAACCATAACGAAATGTAAAGCGCTGCCAGCATTACCGCCACCGCAACTTCGCCCGTTCATTGTTTCCCTTCGCCCACTCGGAACTGCAACGAACAACGCGACGCTTTCGATGCACCACCGCGGGGAGGAGGATCTTTTAACACGAGGAAGAGAGGAATCGCACTTGAAGGAACATCCACCGAGTACGAATCATTATCATATATCCTTGGAAGTTTGTCGAAAGTACGCGGTTTCATTTAAATACACCCTCTCCTCCACCATCTGGGCAATCTCGAGCACTCTCCGGCTTCGAATTGGAATTTGCTAGCTATACGGCGACTCGAAAGTCATTCGTCGGAATGCAGAAAGTTCTCCGGTAACTTTTCAGAACGCGTGGTAAAACGATGGAAGAAAAAACCGGAGCTTTATTCACGATGCGGTGCGGTTCAAATTTTATTACACTTCTAGAATTGCTTCTCGATTGGTTCGTGGCGGAAATCTGACCCAATGGAAATCGAATAAGAGCGTTTCAGTGATTGTTTCTCACCTGTCCGACACGTATCCAGCGAAGATCAAGCCCACGAATTGGCCCACGTTATTCATCGTGCCCACCAACGTCAGTTTCCATCTATTAGTGTCGCAGGTCAGATCCCACTGAATCCAGAAAATGTAGGGAAAAGCGTTAGTCGTCACGCGAATCGTTCGGGCTTTGGCCAATGTGAAATTGATAGACCTTACCTCGCTGAGAATCGTGTTCTCCGATGGATCATAGATCCATGAATCGCACTTCCGTGTCGCATTGCTGAACGTCGCGTTCGTGCATGCACCGGAATGATTTCGCACAACGTACCGATTACATTTGGACATTTCCGATACGTCCGGAACGGAGTCTGATAACCAGGGCACGTCGAACCGCGTATTCGATGGGTCTTCGCATTCCGCTACTGCGCATCTGATTTTTGATAATTTTAATCCCCCGAAGATAATTTACATGAATATGTTTCATTTAAAAAAGTGTTCATTTAAAGTGTCTTCATTTAAAGCTTTGTATTATTATCGATGCACGCGTACTCAACGTCTGTCACGTCTCACCGCGAAAGGGTTAATTAAGTAGCTGTACAGTGAGGGAATCGATCCACTATCGCGTTGATTATATAATTCAATGTTCGATCGATTCACGTAGGTCTCAGTGTCATCGAAGCTCCACGTTGATTGCACTTAATCAACGCGCATTAATCAAACACGCGCGTGCCAAAGTTGATTCGTCCAAGCACGTGTGTTATGATCAGCCTGCGACGAACCCCGCGCAGCAAAGGAGGCGGATTTTCGTCACGATCAATTTTTGCGATAACAGTGAATAAACAAAAATTATGTGACCACGATGTGTGCGTGTGTGCGCGCGTACCTGTATTTAACTTCGCCCGCTGTGAAGACGTAGGCAAGCGTGAATCCTGCTGACAAGAACAGAGGCAGGCTTATTATCGCGAACATCATCATTTGATAGTATCCGAAACGATCCACTTCCTGCCCCCTGCCCGAGGCTCGCTTTTCCCCTGTGAAAACATGCAAAAGTGTACCGCTCGGTTCGCCTACTCTAAGCATTCAATGTTCTAAAGAAACAGAAGGCGTCGAAGGATCAGGTCAATCGTAAACACGTTAAGTTCTTGATTCTCATCTGTCAGATTAAAAATGGATGTCTGCAACTGACACGCGATTTTCCTTATACGCAACCACGAGAGAAGACGAGTTACGGAGGAAACGCGACTCGACGCCTCCTCCTCGCGTGCACGTAAATCGCGATCGCGACAACTTCCTCTTAATTCATTTCGTGATCAACCACAGGCAACCACGCCCGTCCATCGATTTATTCAACGCTCAGACTCTCCTCTTCCGCCTTCGAACGAGCATTGTCGCGTTCCGCTTTTACACGAACTTCGACTGGAGACGTCGCTCTAATTCATTTAGCCGACGGTGTTAATGAATCGCGTCATCGAACAATACGAGAGATCGCCTGTTATTCCCCCGAGAAATAAAAGGGGGGAAAGCAGCTGTTGCAGGAAAACTTGATACATGCGTGGCCGGCACTCGCATATTCTTCGCATGCATCGTTATAAAAGGATTGACTCGAATGAGAATCAAGAGGAAATTGTGCCGACGGTACCCCAAAAATAAATGCTTACCTCCGGAGCCATCCTTGGTCTTCGGGGACGACTCGTCGTCGTTCTGCGAGCAGAAAAGCCTCATACTGTCCTCCTCGTCACCTTTCAAGCTGCGAACACAGAGATTCGAGAATTATGCCGGTTCGCGGGCGGCGCGGCGGTTTGCTCGTTGACCCCGTGTCGGACGGGTCAAATCGCTGTTCGCTCGCCGACGGCCGTGCGGAAAACGCGCGGGAACGACGCAATTGCTCGCGAGCATTACATAAAAACCGACGTGGAGATCGGCGGGCTTTTACCAAAGCGATCGGTAAGGAGAAGAAAATCGGGGGAGAACCAGTCGCGAACGCGAGACTTTCACATTGTCGCCTATCATCCTGTGCCGAGTCGAGGAGCCGGTATTGGGAAAACGAACGAGACAACCGTTCGAGAAACGCCGCGCAAGAAACCGATAAAACGCGGACGAAGTGACCGCACGATCTCGCGTCTAACTGCTCACGATGAATACAGATTTTCTACTGGCGCGAAACCAGGCGAGCGAACGAGGCGTTAAAGAGAGGAAAAGTAGTACGAACAGGAAGCGTTCGCATTGTCGCTCGCGCGTGCATGCATAAAAATGAATTCATTGCCGAAGCGCGTGCAGTCGGTCGCTGCGACCGACTTCTAATTGGAACTGCGAAGAATTTAGTGGGATTGCAAGATAATAAATGGATGATTTATGGAGCGGTAGATCAATGTTGAACGGTGGCCTTCCCTTTCGGAATACCATTGACTCTCTAATTCGAGAACACGTACTGAAAGTATTGCACGAGCGATCGGTATTTCGTATGCCGTTCGCGGTGAACCTCGTGTCGCCTTGAAGATGCTCCCGTGGTCGCACGATAAAGACTTCAAGGAGTTGTCGCTGCCCTTCGTTTCACCGTGTCGTCGTAAATCATTGAATTTATTATCCTTTTATCCCCATGATGTAACTGTCTTGTAATTTCTCGATTTTTTTTTTTCACTGAACTACAACACGTTCCTGGACAAGCGATGGTAACCCCTTGGTACCAACGTATCGCGTAAAAGAATGCTCCCTCATTCATAAATATGCAAGTGGAAAGCCAAGCGAACAGGATTTGACGTTTGTTAATTATTGATAAGCTTCTTAAGTATTTCAACTACGCTTCGCATTTTTCCGTCGGCCTTCTGCAAATGGAAAAATTGTGTACGCGACCGTTTGCGGAGAGAATCGAGAGGATGCTTCACATTGCTATGCGTGGCGAGGGTCGTCAAAGTAGCGGGAATGCGAGGGAAACGAAACGGCTTTGTTAAATTGGATGAAGAGATTGGATCTCGGCCGTGCAGGTTTCGTCCTTCGCGTGCAATTTCGCGGTGTCTCCGGTTCATTGAAGCACTCCGCGAGATTAACATGCATTAACGATTTAAACGAGCCGGCCTAATCCAGAGAATCCTAATTCTTTAATAAAGTCGCCAGTGCGCGCAACCACAGCATCGCGTTACCGTAGTTGCAGTCGCTATCGTTTCAACGCCCGGTTCCCCAATTTTTTCCTTCCACCCTTCACGTTCCAATTTAAGTGATAAACGCTGATTATCGTTTCGAGCTTACTGCAACCTATGACTAATACAATCACTTGAAAGATGTAGACAAATCCAAATTAAGAATTGCAAGTACAAGTTTGGAATCACGCGAGAATATAATTGCGCCAGAACCATAAATATCCAGATTCCCCCGATTGAAATCCTTTCTACCGCGGCGGTGATCTGTATCGCTGTATCCCGCGCAGGCCACGAAATGGCAAACGGATCAATCGAATTAACGTCGAACTAGATTGGTCAATGATAACATCGCGATTCGATCGAAGCGAGCCGGAAACAGAGGCAAACTTAATGGGGCGTATCGGCTACCTTGAAACGCAGTCCATTTGAACGATTGAAATTGCAACTATTACAACACTTAAACGCTTCTATCTATTCCTGTTCTTCTTAATATGACATGCAATTGGAGCCGCGCGCACGTCTCCGACTAAACGCGGCGCAATTTCGTGCTACGGTTTATAAGTGGGACGAATAATTGCATTCGTACGCGTTGAACCTTTCCCTCGAAACTGCCAGAGACATTTACGATATCGGATGTAAGAACCACCTAGCCGATACCAAGCGAATCGTAACTGCGGCCTTCCATGCACAACTCGAATAGCAATATCGCTGCAGCCGGGAGTCATTCACCTGTACCACAGACGTTAACGAGCGGCGAACATTTCCTCGTGATGCGCACCCAAGTTTCCGCGTTATTAGCGGCGATGGTAAAAATATTGAAAGCAAATCCGAAGTACTTTACAAATTAAAAGCAGCCTTAACAAATTTCACTCACGATTAAAACAGCCTGGTGTTTGCTGTGCTCCAAATGGAGTATCACGTGTGAAACAGGTGAGTCCAGCCGGGTCTTCGATGCCTTTACACGAATCCCCTACACCATCTTTCAGTGTGCACCGATGATCGCGTGTAACTTGTTAATTTTCCCGACTTGCACGGCGCCGTTAAGTGAAAAAATCGCGGATGGACAGGTGACACGATCTAGCTACCATTGTCGAGTGACCAGAGGCGACTTGTTGCTGGAGCAACTGTCTCTGAAGGTAAACGTATATCCTCGACTCCACTCTGTCCCCGATGACCACGAAGGGGGGTGGGAGCAGTAAAATAATCGGAGGGGGAAGGATCGGTCCTTCTTAAGATCAGGCCTTTCCGATCGGCAGGCCACTCGCTCGACCACCGGTCGTACCACGTTGCTTTCACGTGGAACGAGTTCGCGTTCATCTCGAATGACACGTTTATTCAAAATTCTGAACGATAAAAATATTTGAAAAAATGCTACAAATGTTTAGAACAACAGGAGGTGGATATTCCCAACCGGTTTCCGTATTACAGCTCGGAGCGAATTCGTTCGAGCGCACTGAATGGCAAACAAGCACACCGATGGCTGCTAAACAGTTTAGAACTATTTTAAAAAAAGACGGGAAACCCATAGTTAATCTCCATAATCAAAGTCCATCCGTGTGCGTCGCGATTAACTGGGTCAGCTGTGCAGCCTTTAGCGGCACGCCTATCGCAGAAATTTATTTAGTACAGGACTACATTGCGTTACGTAAAATATTACCAAGCAACGTTTCGCGCTTTACTGGATTCCAGCTATTTGCGAGAAATTCACGGCTCGAGTGTAAATTTTTTGTTTAAAACCATTTAACGACCGATCCTGCGAGTCAATTGCACAATCCTTTACGAGGTACATTACATAGAACTGACGCCAATTTCTCGAGGCTGGAATTTAAGATGCAGTTCCTTGCATTGTTTGAAATGCCAGGAAAAGAAGTTCTCCTCTTTTCATATCACTTCAAATTCCTTTCCTCAAAGGAAATCATACGTTCGGGCAAAAAAGACCAATAAGCTTTCCATCGACTGTCGCAATTTTTCCTCGTTGCAAGAGAGCGCTGCAAAATTTTTCTATTCCAGAAAATCCGTCGGATTAAACACCCCTGATGAGTTACATCGTTTACGCTGCACCAGTCGAAAAATTGTGCATAGTTCATGATGAGTAATGCCCGATCGGTTGGCCAGACAAATCCTTGCGCACGATTTTCCGCGGCTGCCACGCGGACAGATAACGCTACAGATAAGAGGAAACGGGCGAGATCGCGAGCGCGCGGACTCGCTCATGAATGTGTGCGTATTTTTGTCTTATTCAGTTCATCGAAAACAACCGGGGAAAAATCAAATAAAACTGGTTTCCGCTGGCTTAGACTGGATACAACGGCTTAGTTGCAACTAACGTGCGTTGGTTTATTGTTGCATCGGTCGTTACATGCAATGTACGCCTATGGGAAAATTGCTTTTACATCCGTCCGATGGTGCGAAAAGGAATAAACCGAATTTCAGCGGTCCATTTTCGATCATCCCGCGCGATCTCCGAAAAGACGAAACAACGGTGGATATGGAGAAATCAATTTTGATAGGATCAGTTTTTGGTAGGGAATTGTAAATCGTTGTTAAGTCTTTTCAGGATTGATAGAAACGCGGAAGGTGGAAAGTATGGGCCTTACTTAGCATTACGATTAATTAATTTAAATGTAAAATAATATGAAAATGAGAAATGCGCAATAAATTATGAATGGATTCGAATAGTTCATACCGCATTGTTTCCGTCTCTCTATGAACAATGGTCCTACGTTTTCTCTTAGATAGGTGCAATCTATCGTTCCGATTGCACCGGTGATATCGGTGCACGATTGCACTCGAAATTGATCCGTGGATCGCGTAGGCGAGCAACGGATCGGATATGGAAAATAATAGAAAGCGGGCGTCGGTATTGGTAGTATTAAAAATAATGATCCCCTCATTAAGCAGGAACGATCTCGTTTAGAAATAATTACAATTACTTCTAACGACGCGGCCGTTAATAAATAGAACAGGGAAAGCTGCGCATAAATCCCTGGCTTTTTCTTTAAGAACTTTGGAAAACCGTAGTGTACTCGAGCAAAGCTTACGAGTTTTTTCTTTTTAAACAAGTTTGCAGCTCATTAGAAAACTCGCGCACCGTTCATTGCTCTTTACTAATCCTCTGTGCCGTTAATGCTACAATCGATTCATTTCTCTGCCAGAGATGATAAAAAAAGAGACGTCACTAATTGTCCTTACAAATATTTGCGAACTGCATCATCTTGTCGTAGCAAAAATAAGTTTCTCGACCTGATTAAAACAAAAATAGTGGGGTTGGAGGTGAATAAGAAATAAGAGAAATGATAATGCATATTTGCATTACAAAAGCTGTATTCATCATACGAACGACAGTCTGTTTGCACCGCGATAAACGACATTTGTTTGCCATTCTGCACGAGGCTGTCGATCTTTCCGGTAATCCTCTCCGATGATCTTGAGGACCATACGGTACCTTAAAATTGGACGCAATATTCAAGTATCTTCGACTGACACACAAAGCTTATCTTGCTCGATAAAATAAATAACTAAAAGTAAGACAGGGTCGTGCAATTATTTGTCGCCGAGAAATTATGCCATTCGAGGGATAACGCGATTGTTTGCACGCTCCGGTAATCTCCGCTCTGCCTTTCCCTGTTCTACGACCATCAATCGGTCGTAGGAAAATGTGAAATATCGAAGACAACCATAAACGGATCACGCGCCTCTTCTAAATATTCCCGTATATAGCGGGCAAGGCAAGTTCTTCAAACATTTCGAAGGCCGTTTTCGACACGGCTCTAATGATTCCCCGGGCGGATTAGTCAGCCAAGCATAATGGCAAGGTAAATGAGCCCGGGCTGAAGCGTCGCGGCGCGGTGTGAGCTGGTCCCCAAGTAATTTCCATTCAATTCCAATGCGTTCGACCGTGTGATTTATGAACCCTGGTTTATGCGAACGGCCTCCTCGGCGTCGTTACCGCAGAGGTGACGCGACGCTCGACAATGGACCAACGCGCGAAAAGTCGACGCGGCCGGAAAATGCGAATCACGCGGTTCAACGCCAAGTTCGACGGGCAACCTCGTGGATACGTGACTAACTTTCGCATCGGCGCAAAGTCCTGGCGAACGCGTTTAAATGGAAAGACCTTAATAGATTTCGACGGACGAGCAACCGAGATCTATCTCTTCTTTTCCATTTGGTCGCGCGTTTGAGCCGGATGCTGGTCGCGGCACGATCGCTGATGGCTCTTTTTGGAGATTCCTCCTTTTGCGTTTCGCGCGATCGGTGCAACGAATCGCGGACAACGCTAGCGATTTCTGATAGTAGAATGACTGCTGATTCTTTTTGTAACGAAGAAGAAGTCAAGCTTATTGTTAGCTGCAACAGCGGCGCTATGTAATCGACATCTAATTGAACGTAACGATGTATCCAGGTGCAGCTGCAAGTCATCATCCCAGCTCGTACTAATCATTTAAACACAGCGTTTCTTGTAGGATACATTAACCGTGAGAGAATGCGCGACGTCGTTCTCTTTGTTCGCAGAGTAATCGAAAGTACGCTTTATTGGCGACACGCGGACGATTAAACGCTGTACATGATCGTCCCCGCAGTCGTCCGTGGTCTTTTACAAAAGAGTAAAAAAAAAAAACGACGAACAGATAAAAAGCACACAACGATCGGAACACGCTTCGTCCGCGAGGCCTGATAAAAATATGTACGCGTACAGCGTCGATTCGCTTTAATCACAAAGGATGGAAAAACGGCATTATTTTTAGACGATTTGTCAGTGAAAGTTTGGTCCCGTCGTCGCGCGACATTCCCTACAAACGCGTCGGAAATTGTTTCACGAACCTTCGGCAATCAAGGCGCACGATAACCAAATTAAATAGGGGGACAAAAAAAAAAGAAAACGAAAATTCATCGAAATCCCCGAGCAAGCTGAGCATTCTTAAGTAGTGGCCATCAGCATCTCGCGCTCGTTGCGCGTGCAGAAACGCGCGGTCGACGAACGGGCAGCGAAAAGGGTAGGAGCACGGACGAGCAAACGTGAAAACAAGCATCCGTACAATATTACTTACATTCTAGACCCCATCCTGGACGCCATGGTGCTGCCAGGCTGAAACTCGTCTAATGCACTCCGGCCGCAAGAAAAGAGGCTACACCGTTAAAGCGGAAAAATGTTCCCCTCCGCGTGCTCAACGAGGAGAAGCCGTCGAAACCGCTCCGACTTTGCGCCGCGCCGTCGAGGCACTCTCCTTTGTCCTATATTCACAGCCCGATGAAGCTTCAGACACTCGAAAGTTTGTCAGGGCTTAGTCATACGGAGGCGATAGAAGTTTGTACGGAGTACCAAGTAGGAGGAGAACTAATGCACCGAGCAGGCTGCTGGCGAACCCAACGAAAAGTCCGGGGGAGAAACGCGAGGCCATCCGCGTGTGGGCAGCGCGAGAATTTTTCCGACTCCCGTTCCCTCTTATCTGGATTATTGTAAAAGTTGGGTCAACAACTCGAGGCCTGCCTTGGGATACACGTCCGTCGCACTACGGAGACTGATTGGACATCCACGTATCATCGTTTGCTTCTGTTCCGTTCTGTTGCGCGAGAGAATTTATCTGAGGCATCTCACTCCTTCGAACGCCTCCCTGTTTGCGAAATACACGGCATTAGAGTATAATAACACCGTTAACGATTCAGAGTACCTACCGAGCGCATAGCCGTGGACTTCTCCCGTTAAAGAATTCGATCGCAGATAACGCGTTTCGGATTTGGCACTTGCATTTCGATGCGAGGTGATAAACCATCCATTCCGCGATGCACACGCGACGCGAACCGATCGATCAGACGCGTAATTATGCTGCCCTTCCGCGAAAATTAAGACCAAACTGCGGACGGATCCTTTTGGCACTCCGTAGGACTCGTCTTTAGCAATACATGCTCGAGCAATACCGATCGCTAACTAAGATTCTGTCGTGGCTTCTAATGAATCGTGGAGACCCAATTAAAGAATTACATACGCAACTCTACTCTAGAGCCTCGATTCCAGCATGGAAGATATGGGCATTTCTGTAGCGACTGATAATGAAGATTCTTGGCTAGCTCGTAACAGAGATATCGAGAAAATACCGTTAGGTGATTTCTTTCAAGAGGAGGATTTATTAAGAACACGTGTACAATTTGATATTGCCCTGTTAAATGTTTGACGAGGCCTTCGATTTAAATTTGTTGGAGATCTCGCTCGGCTGCGCGCTCCGAACGCGCTTATCTTTTCTAATGCATTTACGATCCATCATAGAGTTCTAACAAAATAATCCTTAATGTAATTCTAATATATGTTCAGAATAATATCCGATCGAACTAATGTTTTATCATCTACTTGAAAATTCAATTCTAAGTCTTATTTACTGATAACGACTTTTGCGGAAATACAATTTATCAGTACAAGATCCCGGCTTTTGATAGGGAATATTTGATCTATCTCACATACCTTGAACTGACATATTTCACTTCCCCCTTCTATTTATTCATTTACTTTAAGCGAGATAATTCCATTATTCGGTTTATTAGCCTTTATGGATCATCCTAATCGCATGCCTACGAAGCGCCCCTGAATCTCTCAAATTCAAAACCGACCGCCCTTTTCGTCGTACTTCCCGGATGCATCAATGAACGGCGCATGCATCTCTCTGCACCCTGGAAGATGCTGTTTCTCATCTATCGAGATGCATAGCAACAGAATTCGCGACGTTAATTTGTGTTCATTGTGTTACTTGTCAATGCTCTTGGTTAATTTTCGAAAACAGAATTGTAACTCCGTCAATTTCGTTAATTTTCGGATAAAAGTGCAGCGCATATAATACCCCGACGATTCTCCCCTGAAATATCTCGCTTACAATGCCTTGACGATAGAGATTTCGCTGCTGAATCCGTGGCATTTATTTGATAAACAAGTTATCGCGTTTGACAGGGCTGGTCTAAACAGAAGTGTCGGGGAAGCATTTAACAATGTCAGCTACCGAAACCACTGTTATTTTCGCGAAGTTGGAGGCGTTAAAAGACATAAAGTATATATACGAATTCACTCTTTGAAAATACAAACTATTAATCGCAAAGTGTATTTTTGTCAAATTTATTTGCGTAAAAATGAGATTTAAAAATGGATCGTGTGTTTCGCCAGATCTAAAACTCTCCAATTGGAAAAAATGAAGCAGAGAATCTTGCAAGAAGTGGAACAGACCGAGCAGGAAGAAAAATGCTTGCTAGAGTATAAACAGGAAATGGACCTTCTTATGCAAGAAAAAATGGCACACGTCGAGGAATTACGGCAGATACACGCTGACATTAATGCGGTATGAACAAGCAAAGGCCTAATATAGTCTATCGGAAAGGTTCGTTGTATAAATAATTATGTAACTATTTCAGATGGAAGCCGTTATCAAGCAGGCAGAGGAAGCTAGAAACAAAGCGAGGGAAACCGCTAAATTAATTCACAATAACGATTATCAGCCCCTGAAGCACGATATCGATCGTATGCGTAGAGAATTTTTAGGATTGGAAAGGTTACCAGAACTGTACGAAACAGAATCAGATCTAATATCACCAGAGTATGTTACAGAGAATTATATTCTGTGATAAATTAAGCTACTTCTGAAAATATGATTCCTTTTTTGTAGCTATTTCGATCGTCCAATGCAGAAAGCGGAATGGAGGGTAGAAGTAAGAGGAGAAGACTTATTACCTCCCCTCACTTTACACCATCCTGGTCATCCGGGTGGTTCGACACCCTTCCTAGCTCCTCAACCTCTTCAAGGTCCTAGTAAACCAGAGCCAAGACCATTGCCACCAGCCCCTGGCCCGCCAGCTCCAACATTCAGGTACCACTGGTATATCGCAATTTTATATTATACTTGCATATAGTATTAAGCGAATAAATCTAATATATCTGACATATTTAATTTTATACAGTTATCTTACTGACAGTAGTGCTATTAAATAAGACTATTTTATACATAACAGTGTACTAGTTTCTATGTTTTATTCGTTTGCTTTTAGGCAACAACCACCCCCTATGAAATCATGCTTATCATGTCATCAACAAATTCATAGAAACGCTCCAATCTGTCCCCTTTGTAAAGCAAAGTCTCGATCACGCAACCCCAAGAAGCCAAAGAAAAAAGATTAATCGTAATTCTATAAGTATTATTTATAGAAAACATCGAGCATTTGTGCCACTTATTCCAAGGGGTATATGTTAATGGTTTCTTATAACTTATAATAACTCCACAGACCGCTGCCGTAATAGCATACATTTATACAAAATGTATCAAAGTATTTGCACATTGTACGTATTTATAGTAACATTTATTTTAACTTCCCGGTGAAATTTCGCCTTGATTTTTTCCGGTACACGTACGAACAGTGTAAATCATCATGATACTTGATAATTAAATCATTTTTACATTAATAAGATAAATAGAGGGAAAGATGTTTTGTCATTTAAGTAAATGAAATGTATTACTTAGAAATTTCGAATCCAATAATCAAAGTACAAACAGAAAAAGCACAATTTTACTACCCTTTTTTATTAGTTAGTATTTTTTTATAGCATTATAATGGACAAAAATTTATTATTATCTGAAACACATATTTCAATACAAGTGTTGTAGAATACATCAGTATACATTTAAGTAACAAGGATCTCAACTAATATTACTGCGGTATAAAAGTTAATTTCCTTCTTCTAATTCACAATCTACTCTAACTGTATCACTTCTTCCCGATAACATTGCCGGGGTTCACCGAATATAATTGCAATTATATAAAATCTCGTTCAATGACTCGTCGTAAGTACTAAAAAAATTCAGATTAGTTGGTGAAAGACATTTGTAATTAAATTTAATTGCACCCTTGTTATCACAAAGGCGGCTAAGTATCAGTCTTGAACAATTTCATCCCTACCAAAATTAATTTATTTTTTCTTCCTAAAACTCCATCATTCTAATTCCCGATTATGTCTAAACTTTTTACAAGTTACACATTTATATATATCTACATAAAATGTGTTTTAAAAAACTGTAAATATCCATCAAAAATATCATTACATTTTGTAATATCATAATCATGTTTTGTTGCTAGCCCCTAGTGGCAGTAACGTATATTTATACAAATCGGCAAAAAATAGAATTGCACTTTGAGCAAAGTATTTCTTATGCTATATCACGCGTCCCGCTCTTTGATACATCGTTCGATTCTTGAGCATTATTAGATTTGAGATTAACCAGCGGGATCTCCGCATCAGCCTTACCTTCGTCCTTTGACGCAACGGCACCTTTGGGTGGAATCAATCGTTCATTTACGATTTGCAACCACAACATCGATATAATCAACGTTAAACCGGTAATACCGAACGTATGATACGTCCCGAAACGAGTATAAATTACACTAACAAATACCGGACCTAAAACGCGAGATGCGCATCCGGCACCCGTCATAAATCCCATCCAAACACCTTGCGGTCGAGGTCCTAATACTTTACTAAAGATAGTTTGTATCAAAGTAACACCTAGCGGGTATCCTATGGTAGTGAATCCGTACCCAATAAGAAATTGTGTCACCGTGAGTTGCGGTGTATACAAACACCATTCTTGAGTACTTGGACATCCTACGATCTCTGTACCATTATTAATATTTGTGTCGTTGTTAAATGCTAGAGAATTTGGAATAAAAATCAGTAGCAGAATAAAGTTTAAATTGATACCACGAATGATGTGACCTTATGTTTGACTTACGTTCTACATAAGCAATTTTCGGAGGACCGGGTCCCCATGGAATAAACAATATCCTCCCTATGACCATAAAAAGAAATCCACCCCACAGCATTACCTTGCGTTCGTTAAATCTAAAAATAAGACGAATAAGAAAACAAAAGTTTTTGAATATCACGTCGTTGTAAAAGATGTATACCTTTTGCATAAAGGATTTATCATGACAAATGTAATACATGACATAACAGCGCCGACACTCATTAGCAGGCCCATGTAATACAAGGCTTCCGATTTCGACCATCCAAATTGATCCATAGTCAAAGAAGTACCAAGCCTTTAAAAGAATGTGGAGTATTAGCATTACGAAGAGCACTCGATGCTGATCAACAAAATAGTTCTACTAACGTTTCAAGAAGTACAAAATTAAATACTAAGACAAAAAAGGCCCAAATTAAAGTCCAAGCTGCTAGATTGTCAGGCTTTATAGATTTCAGCGTTTCTTCTTCTGTAATTGGCAAATAAATTATAAGACAAAATCAACTAATAGCTGGGCTACTGTAGCTATTTCATTTAATAGCTTTTTACCCGTTCGCTTTCCTTCGTTACGCATTGCTTCGCGTATAGCAATTCTATGTTCTGTAAAGTTCCATGGTAGGAACAAAGCAAAATTCACGATACCCATAATAACGTTTATCCAGCCGGTCATAGTATACATATTAATAGGTATACGTAGAAAGTGTACTCCATCCTCTCCAAGAGGCGTAACTGCAGCTTGTAAACCTGGCCCTACTACGAATCCTAGAACCTAGTGAAGTTTAAAATTGAATTAGCTTGTTCAAAAGATGGACGTTAATTAATTACCTGAGCAAGGGAAACCATAGAAACGGCATGGGTCCTTTCTACAAATTTTGTAGCTGCTGATAAATAGGATCGTGCTACTGCAATATTAGCTGAAAAAATTGTATTGGCATATTAAAAACTGAATGAAAAGTTTCCTATTATTAACAGCACAAAAGTTATAGAAAATACTAACCAGAACTAACTCCAACCAAGAATCTAGCAGCTACCATGTACATTTTCTGATCGCCCGGCATAATCTCGAGTATACTGTACATTCCTGATGCGAATGTAAAGAGTGCTAATGTTGACAAAAGTGGAACTCTTATAGATCCCCTTTTGTCTCCCCACCATCCCACTAAGGGAGAAAATAACATTTGTCCCAAAGGATTCGCTGCGACTACATAGCCCATGAACTCTTTACCGGCTGTACTATCCAACTGCAACAATAATAGAACGTTAAATTATTTTTTTTCTGTTTTATTCTGTTCCTTTCTTTGTTACACGAGTTTACCTTATCAAGGTACGGCCATACTCCTGTAAGTATAATACTGAAACCAAGTGACATGAGAAACATAGTAAAATAAATTGCATAGATGCTCCTCCATCGTTCTCGTCTCTCGGAAACAGTTTCTAAGTCATCGTCCTCAGGAACATTACGCCTCCTAATGATGATATATCTTTATGTTAATTATTTAGCTCGTTTGAATATTAGAAAAAGTTTATATATATATATGTATATATTTGTGTGTATTACCTTTTACGCAATAGTTTCCTATATAAATCCATCAAAAATTATCACACAAAGCTTGCGTGAAAAAATTAACGACACTTTCTGTGCAATTAAGAATTAATCTCTTCAATTTCTATCTTTGTTCATTCCAGCAGTATTATTATAAATCTGAAATGCAAGAATTCGAAATTCCCAACATCTGTTTTATCTCTTACAGATAACACAGTAATTATAAATAATTAATTAAACGGAAGAAATGCGTAAATTATTTATGTGACATATAATATGTCGATAAATTCTGTTTGTAAGCAATGTTACTAAACTATTGTTTAAATCCTGATAATTTTTATAAGCATTTTAATCTCTTCTCAACAAGAAAATGCTTTAAAAAAAAATGTCAAAGACAAAGCGAGATCGAAAACACAGAAAATAAAAGTTGCTTACTTTATATCCAATAAATGATTAAACTGATTAATAATCGGCCGTTCTATATCATTAAATGAATTATGAACGAACATATCACTTGTATGTTACATAAAATGCATGAGAACGTAGCGTTTTGATATTGATAATTCCTTTTAAAAATCGGCGCACACGCATGTCACTTGAGAGTTGCTGAGGCACGCTAAATTCATCACTGCATACTTTGAAAGCGTTTCAACCCTGCGTCACCGCAACTGTTTGCTGAATTTAATCGTATCAAATTTTCGCATCTTACAAATAGTGCTTAGCAATGCAAGTTGCAAGTAGAGCGACAGACAATAAAATACAAATGTATGACGCTCAATTGACTGGCTTTGTATTTGTAAATCATGTGCCTTTCTATCCATTCACATAGATGCATTAATCGCGTTTTGTATTTCGGCGTAGCTACGTTCTCTGTGAAATTTAATCACACCTGACGAATACAAAAATAACACGAGCTTTACACCTACTAGTAATGCAACAGCTGATATCCCCCATAAATATAAATTGTATTTACATGCACATCACGTGTCCGACTTATACGCACGGGCGCATCAATTTATATTACACTGCTGCATCGTTACTTTGCACAATCTTTTAACTTGATCCTATACATACATAAGAATATATAGACAGTGCCTTTAGTGTTATATCATTGAATGCAAATTAGATAATTTTGAGGGGGCTGTTGCATAGATTGAAATTTCTTTCTTTACAAATAATAATGTGTTACAAATCAACATGTAGGTTTTCCAAAAAATAAGAAAGCCAATTGTCCTTATTTTCTTTATTGTCGACCAAATATAAAATTGTGATTGATAGAAATTAATGTAAAAGTAGTTCTCACATATTCATAGTATATATTCATCGCACATAAAATTGTACACTAAAATAATACTTCATTATACAATGTATCGTTACGTAATTCCATTTACTATGGATAACGGACGTATTTGAAAAAAACTAAAGTCATAAGTATCAATATGGTGTGTAACGTTGATGCTGATATTGATGCGTACGTCTATCATAGGGTCTATATCTTTCTTCAGAATGTCTGTTTCTATCTCCATAATGTCTGTTTCTATCTCCGTGTCTATTTCTATCTGCATAATGTCTATTCCTGTCGCCCCTATCATTGTTGAATCTTCCGTTTCTACCATACCATGGATCAACAATTGGTGGGTCTCTCCTTTTCATATTTTTTATTTTCATAAATTCCGCATCCTTTTCTGTGTAGCGATCTTTAAATTCTTCTTCGCATTCCTCCAAAAACTTTGTCTGTTCTATGGTCAATCCGTTTTCCCCCATAGTATGTCTTTTGATAGCTGAAATATATTAAATAAAAACGTGAATAATGACGCAACCACGTACAAAATAAAAATAATAGGATGTGTTTACCTTACAGGAAATTGAACACTTGCCACAAAATTCATATATCAAAAACTTTTAGGTTATATTTACATTTATATATTGCGTTTATTTTTACGTATGAAGCGAACTCATATTTGTATGATGTACGTAGCCTATAACATAAGAGACGACACAGTCAACTGTTAATAATTAATAATTGCAACGTATATCGTGTACTAGTAAATTACGAATTGTATGGTAACAATTGAACGAAACAAAGGAACAGCTATGTCGCATCAAGATCAAGCACGACACTCTCATGAGAATAGACTTTATAGAATTTTGGCGGTTCAACCGGCGGCGTACATTTGTACTTTGTTACGTGCGTGCTATTCAGTTGTAAAACTATGAGAAAACGTGATTGTTTCTAATTATTTCTTAGGTTACGCATACATTCCAGCTGTATTTCGTCCTATTTAACTGCAAGGCCTGCGGATTTTGCGGAGGGTAATAATTTCTATGGAAAAGCTCGATAAAAGTAATTGCTTTCATTGAACATGATATCCGCTATCATATCGAACGCTGAAACTTACGAGACAGAAAAGGAGATACCGCCTGAAAATTATACGGAAGGAGAGCAGATACATTTAAAAGATAATGTTGACGAAAAGAAAGATTTAGGTAAGTTTTAAATATGATACAGAAAAAAATTGTGGAGCTGACCTAACTAGTCTCAAAATACTTATCTTTGTTTATTAGTGAAGGATGATATGACACTCGGAGAGAGTAATACCGCTAGGAGGAAACTTCGTAGTGGAAAGTATATCACTGCAGAGCTTGCGTCTGGTTCAAATAAATTAAATCGAAACACAAGCAAACATGTATCGCTGCAGAAGAAAGCCCGATCGAAGAAACCCGTTAAAAGAAAAAGTAACGGGCCGAATGATCTGGAAACAAAGACTCCTATGTTAGCGCAACACAAAGAGGAAGCTTGTAACGATAAGTCTGTGGTAGAATCCAAAGAAGAGGAATCGGATTTGAACAACGACGCTGAGGGCAATGCCCTTAAGAAAACTAAAACTGAAAATAACAATAATACCACAGATGCAGAACAAACTAAAATAATCCAGCAAAAATCTGTGAACGTTCAGCAAAAATGCGAATATTGTTGTCAGAAGCTTTTTAGTCAGGAGATAAAAATATACCCAGGCCACCCTAACGGTGCAGTTGAAGAAATGATTGCATTAACTGATTCTAGATTATCTTTGTTCACGGGGGAGGAGGCTATGGTTCATGAAGGCGACGAGAGACCACAAAATAAAATAACTCACTTCTGGTAGGTGTTTCTTGTGACAATGAAGAAAAATTTTAATAATTTTAACATAAATTTCATTTTGTATATTTTATTCTTTGTACAGTGTATACGATAAAAATGGGCATCTGTGCCCTTTTGATACTGGCCTGATCGAGAAAAATGTAGTTCTATACTTCTCTGGTTATATGAAGCCTATTTACGAAGAGAATCCGTGCCCAGAGGGGGGCGTACCTGCAAAAGATATGGGCCCAATTAACGAATGGTGGGTATCAGGGTTTGACGGTGGTGAATTAGCACTCGTAGGATTCACTACAGCATTTGGAGAATATATATTGATGGAACCTGCAGAATCGTATGCATCGTTTATGGATATCGTGAAAGAAAAAATTTACATGAGTAAAATAGTTATAGAGTTTTTATTGGATGAGATAAATCCAACATATGAAGATTTATTAAATAAATTACAGGTAAGTGTATCGTTTAATATAAATTGTTTCCAGTAATTTCTTCATTTGATTTAAAGAAAACAATTTTTTTTAGACCATAGTCCCACCAAAAGGATTATCTAGATTCACAGAAGATTCTCTGTTGAGATACGCACAGTTTATCTGCGATCAAGTTATTTCTTTCGATTCATCGGCCTGTCCAGAGGAATCTTTATTAATTACAAGTTCTTGTATGCGAGCACTGGTAACTCTTGCGGGCGTAACCTTAAACAAAAGAATCGCACTGCGTAGAACTCAGTCAAGGGATCAGAAAAGTAAAAAGATTACCTGGACCAAAGCTACAACTACCAAATTAGTGAACAACATGTTCGAAACATTTTTCTCCGATCAAATAGCCTCAAACAATGATAAAGAAGTAGCCGTAGGTTTACGAAATTTCTTCTGCAAATGCAATTAACATATTAAATATAAAATAAATATTAAAGAAATTGTTTTCAATAGGGACCTAAAAGGCATAGATGCGGTGTATGTGAAACTTGCCAGCAACCAGACTGCGGAGTTTGCACAGCTTGCAAAGATATGACTAAGTTTGGTGGATCCGGTCGAAGCAAACAGGCTTGCAACAGAAGGAGATGTCCGAACATGGCCATACAAGTAAAATATTTAACATAACAGCAATTGGTATAATAATTTTCCCTATAACATATAAGCATTCAATTCCATTAATTATAGGAAGCTGACGATTCAGATCAAGAGGACGACGATCTTAACGATACATTGGTAGAAGATACAAAGATTACTCAGAAAATGATTCTGAAAGAGTTCAAGCACGTAGAGAAGGAAATTACGTGGCTTGGAGAACCGATCATAGACGACGGGCGAAGAACATTTTATAAATCCGTTATGGTTGTCGACGAAGAGATAAAGGCGAACGATTATGTCTTGATCGAATCGAATGATCCCACTGTACCATTGCAAATAGCTAAAGTCATCTACATGTGGGAGGACAAAAATGGTGCGAAACTGTGTCATGCTAATTGGTTTAGAAGAGGCAGTGACACTGTACTCGGTGAAACATCTGATCCCCTGGAATTGTTTCTACTCGATGAATGCGACAACATACCGTTCACTTCAGTTAAATCCAAAGCCACGGTTATTTATAAAGCATGCCCCGAAAATTGGATGGAATTGGGTAATTAAATTACTTGTTATTCGAATACGATATGTTACAGGCATTACTAGACATATATTAATTATGTTTCAGGGAATGCGGACATATTACCGGAGGATGAAATTCAAAATAAGGATGGAAAAACATTTTTCTATCAGAAGAAATACACCCCTGAAACGGCCCGTTTCGAAGATACTTCACCGGATCCGGTGTGCCCTCGACAAGAAATTAGCCATCGATTCTGTCCAGCCTGTGTACGCTTTACTGCGCTACAATGCCATTATACGGCAAAAGTATTCGATCGAGAGGAAGAAAAAAGTAGCAAAGAAGTGACGTACAGTATGGTAAAATACAAGAGTGAAGAGTTTAGAGTAGGCTCGGCTGTATTCCTAATGCCAGGCGCTATAAAATATAAATATACATCCACGGTTCACATATCATCGAAAGTGAAGAAGGGAAAGGTGGACGAGGATATGTATCCGGAATATTATCGAAAATCGTCGGACCACGTGAAGGGATCGAATTACGATACACCAGAACCTTTCCATATAGGATACATAAATGCAATATACGCGAAGACGAATAACAAGTTAGTTGCGTCTTCTGATATCTGGATTAAAATAAATAAAATGTATCGACCAGAGAACACGCACAACGGACTTGCGCTGATGCAGCAAGCTGACCTGAATGTAATTTATTGGAGTGACGAAGGTAAAGTATTATTAAAAAACTCGGTAAAAAATTGGTAATACAAAGCAAAAATTAATTTATCTAATTTGAACATTTCAGTTTGCGATGTTAAATTTTCGGACGTAGCTGGGAAATGCTATCTAATGTATTCGGAAAACTTGGATCAGTCGGTCGAGGAATGGGCTGCTGCTGGTCCTAATCGTTTCTACTTCTCTCAAGCGTACAACGCTTCGGAAAAGGTGTTCTACGACCCACCGAATCACGCGATGTATATAGGGAAGCCTGGAAAAGGAAAGGGAAAGGGAAAGCAGAAGTGTAAAAGTAAGAAAGTAGAGGTCAATGATGCTAAGAAATTTTTGGATAAACCTCCAGATTATTGCGACGTGCCAAAAAAATTAAAATCATTAGACGTCTTTGCTGGATGCGGTGGTCAGTAAATGATTTGTACCCTTTATTATGCACTGTTAAATCTTTTGTCTTACCTAAGATTTATACCGTAGGATTATCCGAAGGCTTACGCCAAGCTGGCATCGTAGACAGTCGATGGGCGATCGAGAAAGATGAACCAGCTGCATGTGCATATCGGCTCAACAATCCTGATACAACAGTATTTTGCGAAGATTGCAATGTACTTTTACGAAAAGTTATGGATGTAAGTTAACCAACAATGTGCAGGTACAAAAAGATATAGATGCATGCAAAGACTCATTTTTTACATTTGTACAGGGTGATCTTTGCGACAATAATAGACAACGATTACCTCAGAAAGGGGAGGTAGAATTATTATGTGGCGGACCACCTTGTCAAGGTTTCAGCGGCATGAACCGCTTTAATTCTCGCCAATACTCATTATTTAAGAATTCCTTAGTAGCATCGTGTTTGTCTTACTGTGATTACTACAGACCAAAATTCTTTATCATGGAAAATGTTAGGAATTTTGTGTCCTTTAAAAAAAGTATGGTGCTGAAATTAACATTGAGATGCCTCGTACGAATGGGTTACCAATGCACATTTGGTATTCTGCAAGCTGGGAATTATGGAATTCCGCAGACGAGAAGGAGGTGCGTGAAATTGCTATCCCATAATCCTTTGATTTATGTCTTTTTTTATTTTGCCACATCTATTTTAAGTTTGTTTTGTTAGATTAATAATATTAGCTGCCGCTCCGGGAGAAATTCTTCCGAAATATCCCGAACCCACTCATGTGTTCAGTAAAAGGGCATGCCAATTGAGCGTTATCGTTGATAACAAGAAAGTAAGATTTAATTAAAATCGCATAAAAGTTCCTAGATTTATTCTTACAAACGGGACTTACTCTGTTTTTTTTTACATAAATATAGTATTCATCAAATTGTGATTGGACGGAATCGGCTCCGTATAGAACAATCAGCGTTCGCGATGCAATGTCCGATTTGCCCAACATTCGAAACGGATGGAACAAAGATGAAATGGCTTACGGCGATGATCCGATATCTCACTTTCAAAGAAAGGTGAACAGAACTACGAAGTAAAATAATTTATATACTTACATAGTTTTATCAAACATGCTATACACGTTTACTTTTGTAGGTAAGACCCAAGGAAGCAGATGCAATATTAAGAGATCATATCTGTAAAGATATGGCACCGTTAGTTGAAGCGCGAATAGCACACATTCCAACTGCAAGCGGATCCGATTGGCGAGACTTGCCAAATATTGCAGTGCGTTTAAGCGATGGGACATACTCCAAAAAATTGTAAATATATTTAATTCATAATTTTCAAAACGTTAAAAAACAAGGAATTAATTAAACAACTTGCTTGCGTTTCAGAGAATATACTCACCATGATAAGAAAGCAGGCAAAAGTTCTACAGGAGCATTACGCGGCGTATGTAGCTGTTGCACGGGTAAACCTTGCGATCCAATGGATAGACAATACAATACTTTAATACCATGGTGTTTGCCACATACTGGAAGACGTCATAATCATTGGGCAGGTCTGTATGGCAGATTGGAATGGGACGGATTCTTTGGTACTACTATCACCAATCCTGAACCCATGGGCAAGCAGGTGCGTATTAGACTTCTCATTTTAAAGAATCGTTTTCCTTTAGTACTTAACTTTATCATTTATCTACCTACAGGGTCGTGTTTTACATCCTGAACAAACGAGGGTCGTAAGCGTAAGGGAATGTGCTAGGTCACAAGGTTTTCCGGACTCATTCCGTTTTTACGGAAATGTACTCGACAAGCATCGCCAAATTGGCAACGCAGTCCCACCACCATTAGGAGCTGCTTTGGGCTTCGAAATTAGAAAATGCTTAAAACGTGAAGATACTGATGAGTCAGATAAAAATTCCAATGGTTCGAACGAACCATAAAATAACATTGCAGGCGTATACATTATGACAAACTTTTATGCATTACTCAGTTTCTTAAGAGTTTCATACTATATTACAAATGGTTTTTCTACTTTTCTTTTGTTTAAACAAATGTATTAATTTTTGTTTTCGGTATGTATGTAGATTCTTTTACTGTTTACGTTGCCAAAAGTATTAAATGATACATACTTATAGGATCAGCAATTAACACCAAATTGCTACGTTCCTTTCAACACGTAATTTTCAAAAGTACATGCCAGTATTTTAGATTATCTTATCAAAATAATTGTCGTTTGTTTAAAATTTATTGACTTTGTACGTATCAACAGCTGCTTTATACGAAGAGGCATTTGTTACACCACATGTATATATTATACATTTTTACAGTTACAAGTTAAATATAGTGTTTATCAACATATTTTTAAGAAGAAATAATGAGAGATATTTATTGTATAATAAAAACGTTATCGATAGTGAAAATACATTTATTCAAGTATTTATTATCTATTGCACGCTAATAACTTTCAATACCTACAACTATCCATAGTTTTTGATAGTGGGTACTATAGATATTTATCGATAGTACCATCGATAGTCCCTCACTGTTCAAGATGGCGCCGACCATTAAATGCAGGTATTTTACATCGGTCACAATTAAAATGTTTTTATAATAATTTAGTGCTTTTTCTGTAAAAATATCTATAAGAGCTTGTTCTTTGTGGATTCCCAAACGTGAAAAGTGATGTAATGTTAAAGAAGTAGGGCAATACATTTAGAAAACCTTTTGTGACATATACATAACCCCAATTTATAACTCACCAGTGCTGATGTTTTTTGTTTTGTATTTTAGATTATTATACCATACCAAATTATAAGAGCTGTAGAAATTCTAATTTTACTTGCAACAATTCTATAGTTATTAATTGTAAAATTTGTATAAATGTAAACTATAAAATGTATTTCAAATCAATTTATAAAAATAGCTTTCAAATGTTAACTCTCGTCCAGTGGATACAGTGTACATTTGCACCCAGTGGTCAGCTATTTAGTTAACATTTCGTTCATTTAAAATTGTATATTTCTGAATAATAAATTCTTAATTGTTTATTGCAGGTCTGCACAAGGAACTGCTCTTTTAAGCAGCATTTCTGGCTCCCCCGAGCGCTGTTTCCAGCTCCTTCCAACAATGTTTCCGACTATCCCCCCAGCGTTTCTGGTTCCTTAAACGGTTCTAGCTCACCGGAACAGAAGCGAAGCTACAAACTATAAGGTGTTCACCATCAAACAACAGTAACTGTGTTTGCCATGTATCGATAATGTATTAGTATAATAGCGTAACAACAGCATTGTATTAAATTATACTTTTATATTAATTATATTTATATTCATTTTAAAAATTTATATAAGTGTTAAGTCTAAGATGTATTATAAATGAATTTATAAGAATAGTCAATAAGTAATAGTTTTTAGTTGCTAAAACATTTTTGTGGCATATGTAAATCTATGCTACTATTATTATTGTAATTTTCATTATTATTTAATTATAAGATGTATTGTAAATTAATTTATATGCGCTAATCTATAAGTAATAGCATTGTAAGTTTAAATATTATCATTTTTGTAATTTGTACATTATTGCAATTTTTCAATAAACATTCATAAAAGGAATGCAACTGGTTTCAGTTTTTTAAGACCTGTCCACTCCTAATAATTGAAGTTAGAGATAAGTGCTAGAAAGTGACGTATTTTAGTTATGTCTGATGTCCGAAAATTTACTTGCACTACTTATACTACTAGTGGCAACATTGTTCCTAACTGCGTTTCCAAAATCTTCGCTTTGTAACTTTGTTGATAACAAGCGATTCCGGAACATCATGTTCTGAGAAATTCTTGGAATGACGTCACATTCCAGCAATTGGTGAAATGAAAGACCTCCTCGCATATCATGTTCTCCTAATACAAATTGGCGATTTCGAGCAAAGGGATTCCGTAAAAGTAGGTTCTGGGAAATTCTTGGAAATGACGTCACATTCCAGGAATTGGTGAACTGAAAGACCTCCTCACATATCATGTTCTCCTGATACATTTGGCTAATATTCGAGTAAGAAGAATCTCACAAAATCCGGGCAAGAATATACGAGAGGCGCCATTTTACATTAGTGTCGTGTACTACCCAACTGCGTTCCCAAATAGATGGTGCCACCTGTATTTTCTAGCCAAACGATTTTACGAAACATCTCTTGCTCGAAATCGGCAAAATGTATCAGGAGAACATGATATGCGAGGAGGTATCCGGAGTTCAAGATTGATGACGTCACAACCAAACATTTTCCAGAACCTGGTTTTACGAAATACCCATTGCTCGAAATCGGTGAAATGTATCAGAACATAATTTTGCGAGGAGATATTTCTCGAAACATAATTTTACAGAATTCTTCTTGCTCGAAATCGCCAAATATTCTACTTCACAAATTTTTGGAACATGACGTTATTTTCCAGGAAATTCCAGGAACTTCAATACTATCGGGAATTCCTGAAATTCGACATCATTTTCCAGCACTTATCTCTAACTTAAATTATTAGGAGTAGATAGATGTTGAAAAACTGAAACCAGTTGCATTCCTTTTATGAAGATTTATTGAAAAATTGCAATAATATACAAATTACAAAAATGATAATATTTAAACTTAAACGCTATTACTTATAGATTATCCTTATAAATTAGTTTACAATACATCTTATAATTAAATAATAATGAAAATTACAATAATAATAATAGAATAGATTTACATATGTTACCAAAATATTTTGGAAACTAAAAACTATTACTTATTGACTATTCTTATAAATTCATTTATAATACATCTTAAAGTTAACACTTATATAAGTTTTTAAAATGAATATAAATATAATTAATATAAAAGTATAATTTAATACAATGAAGCTATGCTGCTGTTACACTACTATACTAGTACATTATCAATACAGCACACACACACACAATTACCACTGTTCAAGGGGACACGGTTTAGAGCTAGCAGCACAACCGCAAGAGGGTTATGATACGATGGGTCTCGACGACATGGGATTCAATAATATGAATCCTAACAATTTCCAAGGCCCTCATGGCGAAATGTATGGACCTGGGCCAAACTCTCAAGCAGCTAGAGGCAGTGGCCCAATGCATGGTAGAGGCAGAGGTGTCCTTCTTGGGCCTAGTTGGTTCAGAAGTGGTGGGGGACCGCTTGGAACAAGCGGATAGAGTTGACGGTGACGAATGAAGGGAAAATGGGAAACAACCTACAGCGTGTTGGCAGTTTTCGACGAACGGCTATTGTCGGATTGGCGATAAACGTGACAGGACACAGCTTAAAGCTGGCAGCTCAGCTGTTGCTCGGAGGAACCACAACTGTAGCTCGAAGGAACCAAAAGCCAAAGGCACTGCTTAAAGGAGCAACTCACTGTGCAGACCTGCAATACACAATTATTAATTTATTGTTCACAAATATACGATTTTGAATGAAGGAACGAAACTTTAAATGAATAGCGGACAGCTGGGTGCGAATGGACATAGTGCCCACTGGGCAAGGGTTAATGTTTGAAAGCTATTTTTATACATTATTTTGCAATGCATATCATAGTTTAAAATAATACAAATTTTAAAGTTAATAACTACGAAATTGTTGTAAGTAAAACCGGAACTTCTACAGTTCTTGTAATTTGTTGTGGTCTCGTGAATAACCTAAAATACAAAACAAAAACCTTAGCACTGGCCGAGTCAATAATTAGGGTTCTGTATATGTCACAAGAGGTTTTCTAAATGTACTGCCCTACTCCTTTAACATTACATCACTTCTCACGTTTGGGAATTCACAAAGAACAAACTCATATGGATATTTTTAAATAACAAGCACTAAAGTATTATCAAAACATTTTAATTCTTATCGATGCAAAAGTACTACGTCAGATCGTCGACGCCATCTTGAATAGTGGTAGCGCAACATCGATGGCACTATCGATATTTATCGATAGTTACGGCTATTGACAACCATCGATACTTTATTTTCACTACCGATAGTTATGCGACTGAAAGTTATAACAGAGAGGAAATTTCGTCTAATAAGTTATTAGAGTGCAATAAATAATAAATACTAGCTTAAATGTATTTTCATGTATTTTCACTATCGATAACTATCGATGACTATCGATGGCTGGTGGCCCAACTAGGGGAAACAATCAATTGTGTCCGCTATCGATATTTCTCCACCACTACTATCGATAGCGTCGAAGCGTCAGTCAGGTTGATAAACTGTAAAACTTGCTGTCTTGTGTATGTATAGTTATGTGTTGAGATAATTTGCACAAAATTTGACGAATTCTTTTCTATTAGAATGTGGGCAGATACTATTATAATTGTATTCATTAGTATCTGTACGGCTTTACTGGGAGAAGGTATCTTTTTTCTTTCACTATTTTCTTTTTTATTTTTTAGGTTATATTTTTAATTTCGCACAGTATTTTATAGATCAATTATTATATTATTCGCAGGTTTAACATGGCTAATGGTATACAGAACAGAGAAATATCAAAAATTAAAAGCCGAAGTAGAAAAACAGAGTAAAAAATGTAAGTTTTTAAGCAAGAATTACACATCTGTAAACATAGTACTTTATTTATGGAAGTATTTCAGTGGAAAAAAGAAAGGAAGCCCACGGAGATTCATTGGATAAACAGCAGAAAAAGAAAATTGAACGAGAGGAGGAAAGGCTGAAAAATAACAATAGAGATTTATCGCTTGTGAAAATGAACTCCATGTTCGCAATTGGATTCGCGTTTACAACTCTCTTAAGCATGTTTAATAATATTTTTGATGGTAGAGTTGTGGCAAGATTGCCTTTTGTACCGATCAGTTGGATACAAGGTTTATCGCATAGAAACCTTCCAGGGGACGATTATACGGAATGTTCATTCATTTTCCTATATATATTGTGCACTATGAGCATTAGACAGGTAAACACTTGCCCTTTATGTTTAATGCAAATTTAGTAATTTTATTTGCATATTAAAGATATATTTCTTATTTGCAGAACATTCAGAAAATGCTAGGATTCGCGCCATCTAGAACTGCTAGTAAACAAAGCGGAAGTATTTTTGGTCCACCGCCGCAACAATTTAAATAAATTTAGGGGAATATAGAATTGCAAATTGGAATGTTTTATGATCAAGACACAGATAAAAACTAAAATTATAATATATACGAATTGTATATATTACAATAAACATATATTTAATACTGCCATTTTGTAATGAAATTTTATGTAATGCAATACGATAAGATAATAGTGGAATACCATAATATTATGATCAATTAATCCTTTGAAATAGTGATTGTTAACACCTTCGAATGTGTACCTTTTCGTTTACCAAAGCATTAACTATAAAAATATTATTATAAAGTGAAAATAGTAGAGGAAAAGTGTTTGAAAGTACCGAGAGATTAATAATTTATTCGTATAAAGATATTGTAAAGTAATGCGACCATATTTTAGAAAATAGGTATGACTCGTATATTCCATCAAGCAGCTCTTATACAACAATCAATATTATATACAAACATAACGATCAATCATATACAAAAAATAACCGCTACCCTTAATTCGTAAAAAATATTTAATACAATAATGGTATGTAAGCGATCTATATCGTGGAGCACATATTGAAATTTATAAGTAAAAGTGCGCTCTGTAAATAACAAATCGCTTATAATAATAATTTGACTACTTCAAATCATGCATACACATTATTTTGTTATCTAAAACTGTTGCTTTTTTGTATTATTATGTACCATTTAAGCCTAAAACAGTCTCTTGTTATTAGAGCTAGTGAAATTTTATACAAAATGATACAATTATGGTATTTACAATAAATCTACATACACGACTAAACGTAGGATTATTTAATAAAAAATTACCGTTATTTGAACTTTTGGTGTTATTATGTTCCGTTGTATGTTACGCTTAATTCGTTTCAATAGTTATTTTAATTACACAATATTCAGTAGTAGAAAGTAAACACCCATTGGGCAATCTGAAAGACAAATGCTCTTTAAATTGGAATTTACACTTCCTGCTCGTTAGCGTCATAGACTGAAATCACTATCCGTCATGCCAATAAGATTAAAATTCGCAAAGAACCCCATTGATTTGAGTACCTAAACCATTTTTTCGGCAGTGGCTACTATCAGTAAATCGCGAACGTAAAAAGGAAGACGTGTTACTTAAAACTTCATATATAATGTACTCCAATTTTCAGTATATTTAGACAATAGATAGATAAAATATTTTTGCGTTTCTTTTTTCTCAGACTTGTTCGTTTCAAAACGGTCTGTTCGAAATCATAATAAAAATTGCATCGTAGGAACCTCTTGCCGTCCAGCAGCCGATGAACCTATTGCTTTCTCCTCATTGTCACTTGAGATTTAAAGCGGTTTCAAACTCGAACTTCTGTCGGTACTCTATATATGAAAAATAAAATTCTCTCTCCATGAATGTTTATGTTCCATACTATGTAATGCAAAGAAATTGAAAATTATTGAATATCATTAAAATTTTGCGAAAATATATAATTATCGTGTGCTTAAATCTTTGTATGATTAATAAAAAAAAATTGCACATTGTTACTCGTTCTCTTTGCTAACATGAGCTTGTGCCGAATATGATTTTGTTGATCATTCCAGTAGCATCGTTCATTCTTGTTGATTCATTTCAAATAGAATGAACATTTGCATCATGCTACCGCGGAAAATCTAAACAGTCTCTCGATCGCTTTAATCTCCTCAAAATGGTGGACAGTTTACACCGGGATGCAGGTACTGACATTTATCGCCTACCCGACAATATCCGTTCTTTGAAAACTGCCGGCACACTGGAGGTTGCTTCCCATTTCCCCTCCATCCGCCGCCACCACCTCTCCAACCGCCTCTTCCAGGTGGTCCCCCACCACCTCTGAACCAACCAGGCCCAGGAGGGACACCTCTACCTCTACCATGCATCGGGCCACCGCCTCTGGGTCCTTGAAAGTTTGGACCAGGTCCATACATCGGGCCATGAGGGCCTTGGAAATTGTTAGGATTCATATTATTGAATCCCATGTCATCCGGACCCATCATACCATAACCCTCTTGCGGTTGATTATACATCGGTGGTGGTCCCATCATTCCGGGTGGAACCATTGGCCCACCTTCCATTCCTGGTGGGAACGCGTTTGGCATATTTCCCATCGGGTTCATTCCCATTCCGTCCGGCACGACAACTTTTCCGTCTCCCGTTCTCCATCCACCGCCGCCTCCAGCTGGTATTGGTCCTCCCATTTCAGGACCCAAGGGACCCATGTGAGAAGGTCCCATCATCTGTTGGGCCATCTGAGGCATCGGGCCCATCGAAGTTTGCGGACCCATAGGTGTCATCACTGGCTGTTGATTATGAGGGAACGACGGATAATGAAAACTCGGTACTGTTGGAGTTTGGGGTTGCAATTGCGGTTTTGGTTCTGGCCACGGCATGGAAGTGAAGTCCTTCTCGCTTTCTTTGTTTCCCGTGAGATCGTCTAGTGGAATAACTTTAGGCTCGCTATATATATGATGTCGTTCTTCATCGGGCTCTGCAGCGGAGTCTGGAATCCTGTAATCAGGGGGTAGACAAAGTTATGCATACGAGAAATAAAGAGGAAATACTTGCTCGCACAAACATAATTTGTAGAACTCGCATCAGTGAGTACAGTTCACATAAAGAACTGTCCAATGGTTCAGAGTTCTCTTTTAATCTAGCATGCGCATTATTTTTCACACGGGGATACCAATTATTAATATCCGCGTGTCTCAAGCATGCAGTGTCGAGCTTAATTTAATAGAAAATAAAAATAAATTAATCTTCGGTACCCGAAAAGTACACTTACATGCTTCGGTTGAAATACAATGCCTGTAGAATTCCTTTTTCCCGAGCATATTGAACGTCCTTTTCCCTGCTATCTTTTCCAGGCTCTACCAATGGTGGTGGTAAATCGATTGGAATCAAAGGTTTCCACCTTGTTCTCTCTTCCATTAAATCTTCGTTACCTGCAAAATCAATATTATACAAATCATTCGTGAAATGTTTTTCTTTAAGATACTATAAATAAATAATTGTATCCCTGCAACTTACTTAATTTTCTAGCCATCTGGAATGCTTCCCTCTCATTTTGTTTCTCCATCTGTTTCATGTCGGTGAACGTTTTCGTCACGTTCACTCTCTCCGTTTCGTCTAATTCGAAGTAACGCACCGATTCCAGATCTGTTTTCCATTTTAATACTTTCTTTGGCCCTTTCCGCTTCTGAAGTAATAAAACGCTTCTTAGTCCGTCGACATATCGTATTTCCGGATAACAACCAGCATTTTCCTTCTTCGTGGAATCCGACATAGAAGATGAGTCTTCCGGAGAGTCAGATATCTTTTCTTCCGCATCGTCCTCGGGCGTTGGTGCTAAGAAATGATATAACGTTTTAATACATATACGTATTTTTCGAAGCAATGTATTTATAATCAAATTGTAAAAATTTTAATGATTAATATAACTTAATAATTAATAATAAATCAACTTACTGTTACTTCCAGCATCCTCATCGATGTCCGATTTAAATACTCTGTTCTCTTTCTGTTCTTCGGCCGTGTCGTCTTTCTCTTTCTTTACATCATCATCCGAGTTCTCCTTCTCCTTCTGCTCTTTATCTTCATCTGTCTCTAGTGTATCTTGATAAAACTGTAATATAATAAAATATTAATGCAATAAGATATAACAGTATGTTCATAACAATTAAACGCATATTTTACGATGTATAAACAAATAGAAAACTAATTTTAATTATGCGCACCTTAAAGTTAGGCTTGACAACTACAGGTGATTTTTCATCGGCACTTGACGGTGAAGTGGGTGGAGGTGTAACATCGCGATTATCACTACTGGCACTCTCTTGCCTTTTAGCTTCCGAGGGACCATCCTTCGTGATCGATGTCCTGCGTTTCCTCTTTCTTGGTTCCTTGCTTTTTGTCGATGCAGTCAGTGCATCCATAAACATATCGCTCTCCTGAAGAACCATTGCTGAAAGGAATAATGAATGTTAAGAGTTAAAGTAAATAGCCGAAGTATTAATTTAATAAGGAAAGTATTATATTTAAAAAGGGGGAGAAAGGTTTAATACTATTTTAGCTCCTGCAATAAAATATTTATTATAATGAATAGATGGAGGACCACTCTCGCTTTAAAATAATCCTGTAAAAAAATAAGTCACATTCTTCTATAAAGCACCACGAAGTCGAAGCTTGATTTCTTCTGTCCGGATACACCTGAAATTAAATATTATTTTAACAAGCACACGATTAAAGACGAAAGGGAAAGGCGCTCGTAGAAGATCTGTAACAAAAATGAAATCGATTATTCCCTTTAAATGGTACGATAAAATACATTTAAATTGAATTACAAGAACGAAGGAGCATTTTTTTTAATTCATTAAGGAAGAGTGTTTAAAGAAAGGACATGTTACATAGAAAGTAAAATAATTCTATGTTGGATAAGCCGTGACGAAATTGAATTGACTTAATGCGCAGCTGTAAATACAAGTATGAAAGACAATTGTAGCATTAAAAGATTTGTATTACAGTAAACGCATTTAAATCTTCTACCAAGTTTTTAAACAAAGGCCAAGTACGCGCAAGTTAATTCTGGTACCAGTTATCCGAACTGCATTCAAGTGTAAACGATTGGTTTAGATAACATCGTAATGTATTAATAAAATGTATTATTGTAAATAGCATATATACACTGCAGGTTTCCACAAAAACACTTAGGTTTTTTTTGCGATTAGATAAAAGCACGTAGTTTATTGTTGTTTGTATTAATATTCTACAGATGATGTATATGCATCAATTGAGCCGCAAATTATAGTTCTTCTCGTAAACGTGGTTCTATAGAATCAGAGGTAAAACCATCATTTAATTAATATGACGATTAATTGCATTTCAATTTTTTATACTTTCAATCGAAGTATCTCTTACTATTCGGAATATGTAATACAAGTATCGGTAGCTGTAACAATACGTGATTTTTAAGTTTAATAAATCTGGCTCAAAACATTTCTATCGTTGAGGGCCGTTTTTGTATACAATACATTGACATCGAATTGCAATACCATTAATGCACAGTAATAGAAACAAAAGTGACATTATGCACGGCGGAAGCAAATGCAACAGCGATATATCAAATTGATAATGAGTCGTATTGATAATAATATAAATATCCTTGGAATATGTTCGATGAACGTGACAATATAGTAAACTGGGGAATAATGTGCGGGTATTAATTATACGGCTTCCATTTTATTTCCATAAACCTTTGATTCATCCTCGCGAGTAATGTACTTCGTCTTAAAAAATGATTCTAATCGCAAGCGTACTCTTAGCGTATTATTTTCTACGTACGTAACAATCGAAACGAATTGTCCCTTTTTCATCACTCTACTCCTTTTGCAAAAACTTCTTCAGAAGTAAATGCCACACGTGAACAACATTCTTATAAATTTTGCGCGATTAATCTAACAGTGAAGGCTTTTTATTCCCCGGGGCGATTAAATTTTCAAAATTATTTTCTCCCGCTGCCCAAAAAGATCCCATATATCCTCTTTGTCGAATAAGAATTAATATACACTTCTTAAATGTTGATAAAGTAATTAACAATGTAAACGTAATTACAAATAATATAATTTAAAAGTAGATTATATATACGTCATAGATAAAGTTATATTTACATATATATTTAATCAAAAATATTTTAAGCAAAATATGATTTGTATTTTTGTAAACTAGTATATTCCGGACGTAAAGTGTACCTCGATAGCTTAAAAATGATTAATTTGTAAATAGTAGCTTGCACTTTGTAATAAACTGCGGCAAAACTTTATTTTTCCCTTCGACCAGTTTTCAAATTCAAATATAGTGGTAGATACCACATGACAAGTGGCGAGGGCCTAAGTACGTGGAATGGTTAATACACTACGAAGCGTAATGCATTGCTACGAGAAACAGAATCTGGCCCCGTGTACGAGTGCCGGCGAAAGACCGTCGCAAAAACATCGGCTTTAGCCCACCACCGAGCATAGCAAGTGCGCCGTTGCGCAACTCTGTCCAATCTACCGCCCATCCTCTTAACGCGTCTAATTCAAATAGATAACTATTTTCAAATACTAAATCATCCCATGATGAAACCTCGAATAAGGAGTGAATCGACTCTTTTTTTCTTTTTTTCTCTACTGCAGGATATTCCTTCTCAAGGGACAGATTTAATTCCGCGAGCAAATCGAGATATTCGTGCAATTCTTTAAATACGCAAAGATGCGCTCTCTCAACTTTTTCCTAAGATGACGAAGTCTGTATTATAAGAAAGAATATATAAATCTGATTCTCACAATAGGTCTGAGAATACTTTAAGTAGATAACAATTTGCTTGCGTTAAAGATGAGCGTAATACAGACGTTCCGCGTTTCGGTTCCCCCTTTCTCGTTTTCTTCTTTAAATCTCTCTCTCTCTCTCCAGTAAAGTTCTTTTCGCCCGATTACTAATCCGCGAGTACTCTGGCAAGGAAGAAGACTTCTTCGCCATGTCGATGTTGTCATTGCAAATAGACGAGCATCTGTCGTAAGAAGAGGCCCGATGATCCTAAGGGGCGGCTTGCTCGAGGGCGTCGGGACGATACGCAGGCGTCACATTTCATGCATTTTCAGAAGTGCTTTTGTTCCACAAAGTTCTGCACTTTTTTTAAACGGACTTCCTTCGAACATCGTGCCACATTTTTTCCTGCCTTTTCATTTACTCGCCCATACATACTTTAAAAATATACTCCCTTTCGTTCAGTTTCGCTCTTTCATTTTGCCCCTCATTCTCATACTTTCTCGTTCACATCTCACTCTCTCCGCCTCTCATCCGTCCGCTCTGTCGCAAGGATATCTTGGGACTATGCGCCCGATGCAAATTTCAATTCTCTCTGATGAACGCACGAACGTATTTTCAAAGTATTCTGCGCATCCACTGTAATTTGAAGAACGATACAAAATTGAAAAATAACATATTGCTCAGAAAAAGATTTTCCCTTGTGCAGCGACGTTCGAAATGGTGTCAAGATTGAATTGCCGGATGAAAAGGAATATCTCTACGGAAAAACTTACAATTTCAAGGCAAATGAGCATTCTATAGACCGCCGAGTATTCTTTAGTAACTAAATACGTATATCTCAATATATCAACACCATTTCAACAGTCCTGACCTTATTTGCACCTTCTACTTGTGCGATTAGTCACCGAGAGGATGGAAATCTGGATGGGCTCACGGTATGAGAGTTTGCTTTATCAAGCATTCAGCGAGCAAGATAAATAGCAGAAACCCAAGAGTTAAATATTTCCAGATTTCTGATCAATTTATTTAAATGCTTAATGGGGTGTACATGTACAAGGGAAGAAATATGGACAGACAAGAGTTGGTTTGTTTCCTTACCTAGGTAGATTAGTAATATCCGTGGTGAACACTTCTATCCGTGGATACGTTCGCCGGAGAAGGGTAAAAAACACACACCACGGGAATTACAGCTATACAAAACACGCCGTTCTTTCTTTTTATCCGTATAATCTTTAAAAAGAAACTGCACGGTTACTCTCGATCTATATGGATATTTAAAAAAAAATGCTCGACCCTAGCATGTTTGGCACTAAATTTTGGATATTTCATACGTACGGTTAAATTAATATCGAAGATTACCTGCTGAATCTTCTTAATATAGGAAATAAATCGTTGCTGAAAGAGGCGAGATGATCCTAATGCTCTTCGTTCTTCTAACGTGAAGTTAATTATCAAGGGAAGCACGAAAGATCCGCCCTATCCACTTTCTTGTGGGTGGATTGATACAGGTTCTCTTTTATCTTCTATAATACTAATAACTTTTAGGATGCAACATGTAATTCGGCATAAATACTATAAACTAAAATGATATGCCTGTAAGAAACTGCGGGTTAATAAGACAAATGAGAAATCTATGCAATTATCAAATCAAGTAATGAAATATGAATGTTCGCGCAATGCGTAAAATATATAAGTATATAGTTTGCTCGTGTTTCTCCGGGAGCCAACCACCTGCAAACTCAATATTAAGAAGTTAGTAATAGCATACAAAATAGGGGAAACCAATGTTCAAAGACCAACTATTTTAAATTGTAGTGACCTGAAATTGGCAGTCCGCTT
The DNA here is from genome assembly GCA_023838395.1 of Holcopasites calliopsidis. Taxonomy (NCBI): domain Eukaryota; kingdom Metazoa; phylum Arthropoda; class Insecta; order Hymenoptera; family Apidae; genus Holcopasites; species Holcopasites calliopsidis. The sequence continues at coordinate 3,272,532 of JALHAQ010000011.1, forward strand.
GGTTTTTTAATTTGCTTATGGCAAGCATTTGAGTGTAACAGTAATACCATAATTTTAAATATGTAATTGTTAATTCGCAACGTAATAATGCAATCTGGGAAATAATATCTTTCACGTATTTCAGATTTCATAAAATAAACGCTTAAAGCCTGAGAATAACACAAAATATCGTAGTAAATGCGATTATTATCATAGAAAAGAATAATCTTATCACATTGAATCCAATATAACTAATTTATACCCTTTTAACAACTTTTCCAAGCTCAGAAAAATACGTAATAACGAGACATGGCCCAATTTTCAAACACAAACGACCCCGTAGTCTTTGAGCATTAGTGATGGATATAAATTTGGAACAGTATAAACCTTTCTCCCTGAAGAATTCGGATTGAAATTCATTCGTAAGAGAATAAATATACATAACACTTGCAGAGGAACTTTTAAGTACAATACATAAGGCAGTTGACAATACTTACGTTTTGGCTTTGGCGGTATCAATTTGATGCCTCCCTTCTTCTCTTCGCTCGGGGGTGTGGTTGGCGAGTCCAGCGACAACTTAGCCCTTTTGTCTGCCGATGGAATAGCTTCTCTGAGCGGCGACGGTCTCTTCAGGGTTGGCAATTTCTGAGGTACGACTTTCTTGTCCACGATGGGATTTGGCTTCTTCGCCGATCTTGGAGGGGGAGGTTTTGCTTCCTCCTCCAAACCTGTCGACCTGAATTTAGAGTTAAATGTTTTCACAGTCTTTGGCCGTGTCGTGGAATCCTGTGAATTCTTCCTACTCTCGATGGAGATGGAAATGTTTTTCTTCTCCGGCATTGCCACAACCTTCTTGGAATCAGTTTTATTTTCCTTCGAGCTATCCCGGGAGTCCGTCGATGACTTCCTTACTGCCGCGTCCCCGGATTTTTCATCCTCGGACTTCTTTTTCGGTATTTTACCCAATTTTGAACTCAGGGCCTGCCCCTGTACCTTTTCTAAAGTTGCTTTATCCTTTTCCGCCTGGTCCTTCTTCTGTTTCTCCTTCTCACGTTCTTTATCGGATTTACTTTTACTAGAGCTATGCTTACTGGATGAATGGTGTTTATCTTTGTCTTTGGAAGACTTATCCTTGGAGCTGGAACTCTTTGAACTACTACTACTGGAACGATGGCTACTGGATTTGTAAGATGAAGAACTGGAACGATGCGAACTGGAACTGGAGGTATGCTTAGACGAACTTTTGGAGGATGAAGACGAACTATGATGACTTTTTTTATCTGAACTACTTGATTTTTTCTCGTCTTTCTTGGATGAGTCCCGATTTTCCTTATTACTAGATTTACTAATTTCACTACTACCATTGTCTTTAAGGTCCTTAGTGTCCTTACTTTCTTTGCCTTTAACAACATCCACATCGGTACCGTCTGTGGAATCTAATACAGTTTGGTTCACTTCACTCGAAACCTGGTCTAATTGTTCAGATTGTGCATTGTCCGTATCACAATCTTGACCACTGACTACACCATCACTAAGTTCAATAGCTACCGCCTCTTCGGGTGTTTGATTCGCGAGAAGAGCATTCTCCACAGAATCCCCGTTGACCTCTACGTTTGTACTATTAGTACTTAAAACACTACTAATATTCGCAGCATCTGTCTCCACTTTTGTAAGAATCTGCTTGCCCTCGCGAATCGTGATCTTGTACACAGGAACCGGAGATTGCGAAGACGTAGATACCACAACAAATGCTGGCTTTTTCGATTGTTGTGACGACAATTGTTGCTGTATTTGCACTTGCTGTGGTTTGCCAACGAGTTGCAATTGCAGAGGCTGAACGTTTGTCCCTCCTTGTACCTGCTGTTCCTGCGATTGTTGTTGCTGCTGCTGTTGAATATGAGATACTGCAATAGTCGATGTGGAGCTTGGAATAAATTGTAGGTCCTGCATCTGAACCGTTGCATTTTCCGTGTCCTCAGAAATTTGTTGAATACCACAATGAATGGAATATTGCTGTTGTGGCGATGGGCATACCAAATTTTGTCCTAAGGTTCCAGTTGTTTGTACTGGAATAGTCATGATTTGCGCTGGCACGGAATTTGGCGCAGCCTCTCCTTTCACTATTTTTAACCACTGTTCAACCAATCGGCTAGCTAACACTCGAACACCTTGATGACTACCTTCTTTCGATAGACCTTTTATTAGTTTCGGGCAGTTATTACTTTTCAGTCTCTCAATATCTACCGGGCATAACAATAACAGTTCTAAAAGTTCTTGAATAAGAGCCCAATTCTTTGCGAGAATACCATCAGTAAGCCACATATGTATTAGATTCCATCCTCCAGCGCCCATAAATCTGAACAAAGAAAAAAACAAATTGTTGTAATCTATTCTTTCTTCTATTATGAATTATTTGCTTGAAAAATGTGTAAAGTTCACACTATTGTGATGATTAATCTGTGGGACTCGCATCAGTGAGTACGGTTCATGGATGAATCCGTCCAATGGTTCAGAGCTCCTATTAATTTTTATAGCATACAGTTTACAATTTACACGACTACACACAATATTCGTGTATTTTGGTATGCAACAAATTCTAATTCCAAATTAAATTAATTAAACAAGTAACTTATTGAATAAGAAGTATATACTCACTGGCTAAGTAAATCGGTATTTGTAGTTTTTAATATTTGTATGTAAATGCATTTTGAAACAAGCTTCTTTGAAAACTTTGTCATTAAATTGGCCAATCGATGCACCTCCTCTTTACTCTTTATACCCCCAGTCGGCCCCAACAAAACACTAAGACATTTCAATAAAGATAGGGGGTCTATACGTGGCTGAAAAAGTACATGCAAAATATTACATTAAAATTTTGAATTCTTTTCAATTTCATAAAATTGTGTAGAAAATTCGCTAAATGCAGCTTTTAAAACTGAGCAGCCATTTTAAAACAATTGTAAAGTTAAAAAATGAGGTTTGATGAACTATAAGAGTTCATTATAATGCAATTGTTAATACAATTTTTATGCTAACAATTTTTATTTTTGGAACACTTAACCTTGGAAATATTAGTTACGCTCTTTCTTCTAACTTAATCTCTAGCACGTTATAAAATTATAATTGAATACAAGTTATCTTTAAGTACTACACAAATTTAATCAGAAGAATCAATAAAAAATTTGCAGAACACCAAAGAAAATGTCGTACTGCCACAAAAAGATATGTCGAGTAAGTAGCAGAAAAGCGCAGATCATTTACCTTCCCCATTTTAACTACTCCAATTTAGTATTATATTACTAATATATGCATTACATTAATATAATAAGTGATCATATTCTACAGTCATTAAAAATTAACGATTCCAGAAATAGGATACGAGGTCATACGAGTGAAGGTTATTGATCCTACACCGCTTTCCCCCTTCTCTAAGCTATCACAATTAGTCATACATGGCGCCCTCTATCAAAAAATGTACAAAGTAAGGGAAAAGTAGAATAAATTTTACAAGTAGATCGACTTACCATTTTGACGATATTCTTGAAGATTTAACGCATATCGAAGTACAAACAAAGAGTCATGACGTAAATCTGCAATGAAACACAAAAATATTTGTTTTTTTTCAATCGTCAACCATAACGGAGTTTTTAAGGCTAAGTGTACACATCCTCCGCCATATTGTTCAACATTCTCACGAACGGAAAATTCTTGCGAATAAATTTCCTATATACGTACAAGAGGAGAAAAGCAGTTCGAATAGATTATTCCCCAAGCCTATAACGTATCTTTCACAGAGAATAATTCGCAAATATACGTTCTTGAAATGCTTTGCTATACTAGCTTTGCCCTCATCGTTACTAAACGGATTTAGCTCACAAATGAGAAATACCAATTGAAAATATCTTTTTGTATACCGAATAGTTCCTATTTCGAATATGCTTTCAGTATCTGTTTCATTCCCTAGAAAGGAGCAACTTTGAATACTGAAATTAAATAACGGAAGCTACGAATAGGAAAACTATCAATGTAAAATGTTAGCTCCTCGGTCAACGATGATCACTCGATGGTCAACTGGCAAATTTCCTTCTGCGCAATAGTTTCGCGCAGTCCCACCCGAAAACGGTTACACACTAACCAATCAAGTTTCGAGTCTCTAACGTCAACCAATAATTGTAGCGACCCCACCCCTTCACTTGACATCACCAAGAAACTTCTATTTATAGCAAATCATGATCGTCCATTCGTGATATATTAAAATTTTGCAAAAATTACCAATTTTTCTAGGTTTATGCAATCACCAAACACTTTTTATGAGGCTCTCAATAATTTTAGAATATCACTCTTGCAAGTTTAAGATATAATAAACGAATTGCATGCTTCACCTCTTTTGTAAATCCCAATTTTACAAAAATTTTCTTCTACTCTTATCATAATTTACGATGTTCGTGTAATGTTGTACGTTCATATTGTAACTATTGAACTCTATCAAATCATGCTAGTCGTTTCGAACGAAAATATGGCGATAATATATAGTTCGGCTTTTTTGAACGACAGAAAAGCCACTCACATTTGTATAATAATGAAATCCTTTTTATGGAAAATAAATGTTCACAGCGATGTATAAGAAATATAATATTTCCTATACACAAAAACGATGTGGCCCTATGCTCTGATGGAAATAGGCTACGCATCAGCAAACGCTACAAGATTGTCCGAAATCCTTTAATATCTTCCTGCTGATCTGCCATCTGGAATCAAACATTGTTTAAACTTTAATTTTGTTACCTTAACGTTGATTTTCTTGTAATATCTTGTTGCGCAAATCCAAAAAAATTACTTTTAACTGGAATAAAATGATTCTCACCTAACTACGTAGAAGCTGCTGCGAACGCCCCAACCGGAAATGTCCTAGTCTCTTAAAGTGAGTCAAGTACAAATCTATTTTTTTACCGAATTAGACAGAGGCTGTAAAAATGAAATACTAAGAGTAAAGATATATAACTTAATAAAAAATAATAATTAACCAGCAAATGACGTTTAAATTTAACAAAATATTTAATATATTTTGTGACTAGCTTCCGATGCAAAAATAAAAATTGACCTAGTCAAATAAGTAACTTTTACAAACAAAATTTAGGAATAAAGGAGAATATACTTTGTAACAGAAGATTTTTATAATAAAAAAAACTATTTCCGTATGCTAGCAAACAAATGTACACGAATTAAACGTAAAATGTTTTTAGGCAGTAGTCAGCAATGCCAAAGAAAGGCACATTAAGCATTGAAAGAAGCATAGAAAGGTTTAACAAAAATTTATTTTAATGTTAACTTAATAACAAATTAAGTTAACATATTACACCTTAACTTAATAACAAATTAAGTTAACATATAATCTGTATCACGTTTGAACAAATAATAAAGGATTTTGTGGTTCATCATTACGTTGTTTTACAAACGTTGCCGAGTACAGTTCGTGTTGCAACTCTTTTTCAAAAATTTGTTAACAAAGAAGAGCATAATGCCATTGATATTAAATAAATTCAAGATCGCTGCATCAATTATTCGACCTACTCTAACTAGCAAAGTAAGAATTACTAAAGGAATCGTGTAAAGGTAGATTTAACATTCTGTTTTACTGTTTAGGTTATACCAGTAAAATTTATACACCCAAACTTTGTAAAATTAAATGAAGCAGAGAAGGTCGATGACAGCGCAATTGAAAAAGTACCAATTTCAAAAGATCGAAGCAAAATTATCCCTGTAGAGACTAGCATAAAATATTTAAATAGTCGTGGTCAGTACTTAAATAACATGTGTTTCACTTACGTATAACTTGAACTGTAATTACAATTTTTCTTATTAGCCTACCAGCAAACGTATGGAGAGCATCCCGTGTGGAAATGTTATAAACGAAACTTCAAAGGCCAACTTCCACCAGGAAAAACACGAAAAACTTGCATCGTATGTATTTATAGATCAATTACGAAATGCGTGCAATCATGTAATTGCTATAATAATTTTATGATTCTTGTAGAGAGGTTCCCAAATTAGTACGGGTAGCCCATGTCCAATATGCAGAGATGAATATTTAATTCTTGACTATCGTAATATTGATTTGTTGAAGCAATTTATATCCGAGCACGACGGACAAATTTTGAGCTACAAGTAAGCTTTAATTTCTTGAAACTAAATTAAAATGATGAAGTACATAAGTAGAATATTTATTTTGTATTTTATTTTCAGTTTCACTGGCCTTTGCCAAAAAGCTTATAAAGATTTGTGCGTTGCAATAATGAAGGCAAGGGAATACGGTTTACTTACATACGATGTTCCCTATAGATACTATGACTATGTAGAATGGAAAAGTTAAATCATTAAATATTAATTTATATCAAGATATTCACATGTAAGATATAAGTTATACAAAATGGATAAAGAAGAAATAAACTGTACCTTTGCAATAGTGGGAGGTGGTATTGCAGGGGTATCTTGTGCAGAAAGTATAGCTTTTCTTGCACCAGATGAGGAAATAGTTCTAATTACTGCTAGCTCTTTGATCAAGGCAGTTACAAATATAGTCCCGATTGGCAAAACATTAATGCAATTCGATGTAGAAGAGAAAAGTACATCGCTACTTACAGAAGCCCACAATCGGTTAAAAGTTATTCATGATAGTGTAACGAAAGTACATGTTTCAAGTAAACAGGTAGAAACTGAAGATGGAAGAATCATAAACTATAAAATGTTATGTCTTTGTAACGGTGCTAGGCCAAAACTCATCTCAGAACACAATGATTTCATATTAGGAATAAGAGATACGGAATCTGTTGTCCAATTTTCGCGAAAAATAAAAAATGCGAAGAGAATAATAGTAGTCGGAAACGGAGGTATTGCTACTGAAGTTGTACACGAAGTAGATGGTATTGAAATGATATGGGTGATTAAAGATAAACATATTTCTGCTACATTCGTCGATCCTGGGGCGGCAGAATTTTTCATGGACAAAGTATACAAAACTGATGCATCCATAAATTCTAAGGCAAATGCTCCTGCTAAAAGGATGAGATATACAGTGTCTGACACTGCAGCAGGAAAAGGTGGACCAGCCTTAGGTCCAGACTGGCATAACAATTTCGATGTAAAAGGCACTTTCCTTAAGACTGCAAATGTACACGTGGAATATGAATGCGAAATAGCAAAGATTCTTAATGAATCAGAGCAAAAGGAGTTTGATCCTATGCAGGAGTGGCCTGTATATGTTGAACTAACAAATGGAAAAATTATTGGTTGCGATTTTATCGTGTCGGCTACGGGTGTAATACCTAATTCCGATATAGTCGGTTTGGAAAATCTAAAGAAAGGTGAGGACAGGGGATTCTTGGTAGATTGGAAATTGGAAACATCCGAACCAGATATATACGCTGCAGGAGATGTGTGTACTGCAGGTTGGGAATTGGCTAAACATTGGTTTCAGATGAGATTATGGACACAAGCGCATCAAATGGGACGATACGCAGCAAAATCAATGGTTTCCAAACTGAAGGACGAAGACTTCCTGCAAGACTTTTGTTTCGAACTTTTTACTCATGTGACCAAGTTTTTCGGCTACAAAGTAGTTTTACTTGGTTTGTATAACGGGCAAAAATTGGACAACAATTACGAGATATTATTACGAATGACCAAAGGAAATGAATATATAAAACTCATACTGGAAAATGGGAAAATGCAAGGGGCGGTGTTAATAGGAGATACCGATTTGGAGGAAATGTGCGAAAATTTAATACTTAATCAGTTGGACCTAAGCATCTATGGGGAAGATTTATTGAATCCCGATATTGATATCGAGGACTACTTTGATTAATTGTATATAAGAGTTGAGTCCAATAAAATTTATATAAGACATCTTACTTTGATATTAATAATCAAATTATACGTTGCTTGATAGGAAATGCTTATTTAAATTTTATTCGATGAATAATTTCACAGATCTTACGTGAGTTTAATCTAATATCGATATAGGAATAATTCCTACAATTGTATACATATAAACATTGTGTAACATCTTATAAGTAGCAAGAAATAAAATGGTACAATTACGTGTAAATGCAGTTAGTTTGATACACTTTAACGTCTTTCAATATTATATTACTGATATCCGCATCCAATCAGACTTTAAATGGCTGTATCAGTAACTACTTACTTGACGCAACTTTTACTAAGTTAATCCACGCTTTAATTTATCCATAAATCTTACATTTTTCTTATCAAAGCCCTTAGCATTGTTACGTAAAGTAGATTTCGTAGAAAAGTCAGTCTTTGTATTAAGTGTTTTAGAAGGTGTTAAGCTTACGTTGTCGATGTTTTCGATCTCATGGCTATTGTTATTCGGAACAGCGTTGGTACTTTCATTTGTATAATTACTTAAGTCCTTTACGTTTAAAGTATCGCGTAAGCTACTAATGATACTTTGCATACTGTTCAGGGATTCCGTGACCGATTGAATTCCATTGTTTCGACTGCACAATTTACATAATGTTTGTATAGCTAGCTCCATTTGGGCAAGACAAGTATTTACAGTCTCCTGATCCTTAAAGCTATCGAACGTTTGATTAATTAACGTAGTTCCAAGAGTGGACGCGTCTAATGAAAGCCGTTGTACACTTTCATTCAAATGCTTTTTCACCGGTGTCATATTTATCGAGATTCGGCTACTGTTCAAAGAATCCTCGAAGGTTTCTGTATTCTCATAGGGTTCCCAATTCTCGCCTGAAGCGCATAGTTCTTTTATGGAGTCTTCTATGTCGTAATCTCGTAGACGATGAACCCAATCTAAAAATCGCATTGGCTTCCAAAGAGTCTCCTTCATGCTATCTCTATTACGCACACGAATCACTGGTTTCAGGCTTTTATTAACGATCACTTGCTGTTGATCGAATTCGTAATTAAAGCCGACTTCCCGACACCGTTCGGTGGCTTCTTTGACCAACAGCTGCATTTCGTGTAAACTAATACCACCGTCAGTTATCGCTTCTGCACTAGCTTTCATTTTAAGAGCGTATTCGGCGTCCGCCGTTTTCTCATTCAAGATATTTTCCAAATCTTGCAAGAAGTTAGATTTATAAGGTGTCACGTTCATTTTTCTTTGACCCAATTCCATCTGTCTTAACTTATTATTCGTTTCAACTTCGTTCTCGAGCAATTCTTTTTCCAACTCCAATTCCTTTTTTCTTTCATAAATTTCCGCTAATGCAACCTTTTGTTCTTCAACCGTAGATCCAAGCATTTCGAGCCTACGTTCGTACGATAATTTCTGAGATCCCAATTGCATTTCAACTTCGCGTTTCGCATTTTCCAATTCCTTTATTGCCTTCTGTTTACTTTCTTCTAATTCAGCTCTTAATCTGTATTGCACACAAAAATATGATACAACGTTAATTATTTTCTTTATTAGGGACATTAATAACGTAAATATTGATCATTCATACTTCTCTTCTTGCACTCGAAGAATTTCCTGATGAGCAAATTCATAATCTACAGCCTGCGTTGAAATTTGTATATTACTATGTTCGTCGTACGGATTCGAGACTTTAAAATAATGATTGCCGCCAATCACTAATCGGTCACCATGTTTCAAAATCACTTTGCCAGTTACCACCTAGAGCATCATAATACATTTTATTAAAAAGGATATGAGATATTGAAATAATAAATCAGGTGCAGATGAGACATACCTGGCCATTCACGAATGTATCACCCTCCATCTCGGATGACAATATAAGTTTCCCATTACTGTTCTCAATAGTACTGTTGAACGCATGCAAAGAGAAACAAACTTGATTACTATAATAATATATACCGAATAAAATATATTATAGCTCGTGACGAGGAGGTGTACGTGCAGATTATCGAGATGTAGCGGAACAAACTAAACCATAAATCACACAAAAGGTCGCCATGCAAATGATTAGATTCGTAATGCATTAATTTGAAAACGATTCTCTTGGTAGTATTAATATACTGGGTCGTGCGGAGAGCGCTGTGAACATGCATCAGTAATAGGCGAGGCATAAATGGGGGCAAAGTTAAATAAGGTAGAACATAAGGCTGGATCGGCAATCCGTGGAACAGCAAGCTAAAATGTAGAAGACAACGTGGAAGAAGACAAGTGCAGAACGTGAACGAGACCAACGAATGCCACCTTCCAAACTTCCAAAGCCATCGAACTTGCGAACGATCGACCCAATAACTAACCAATGTAAAGGCCTAACAAGGGGCCCATCCAACATGATATCCAAACATTCGGAAGAGCTCTGACAACCGGAATTTCTTCCGACTCGAACCGATCCCGGTGGGATCAGATATAGTAGCGTACCGGACAACATAGGATCGGCCGCGAGATTTATAAGGCAAGGCTGCTTGTCCTTCTCCTGAAAATCGAGCTCGATAGCGATACCGCAGCGACGTAAATATTTTAACTCGGAGTTTTTCTTTTCCTCGGTTTCCCGCAATTTGGTCTGCCATGTTCTGTAATTACACATAAATGAGTACTTTAATGATTTCATTTGATCCATATAAATGAATCCCTCCGTGTAGCCCCCGATCGCAATTCCGGAGCTGTATCTCGATCTAAATCTCTATTTTCCAAAAATCATTTTAGTCATGGTCAAAAGCTGTTGACGATTAAATATGTAATTATTGAATGAAATTGTTTTATCGAACCGACAATTTCTACAATAATAAGGGGCTTAAATGAACTCACATCTGGGTAGTGGCCAGTCGTTCCTCAGTCTTCCTCAATTGATCCTTTAATTTATCGATCTCCTGTTGCTTCTGCTTGACTTCATCCTTACCCTGATGACTCGGACCGATGGAATCGAGTAGACGGCGCGGAAATATTCCAAGTTGCTTTTCGTACCCTTCGCGAACACCTCGTAATCGTTGTACTTCCGCTTTCAATTCTCTGATAGAAGAAAAATCATAAGTCTATTTACAATTGAACAGTGCAGGTTAAGCTTGTTATGAATTAAATCAGTAATACACGACGATGTTCCTTTGTTTTGCCACGTCGAGCCTTAAACTCTTAAATCTATATTTGCTTGGAAACTCCGAAAATTCATTAATTCGCTTTGGAAGGCGAACAAGATGCAATGTTATCTGTCTCGATCAATATTAATGATTGATAGAATACACATTATCACGTGCGACTTACCGAATTAGTTTCTCGTGCGGATCCTCGTTGATTCGAACACGATTAACAATTGCACGGGCTTGACAAGCGTACCGCAGCGTTGCTAATGTTTCCTCGATGTGTATATTAGCTGGCGATACAGTTCCCAGCATTGCAGTTTTTGAGTTTCCACCGAGGCTTTCCTAAAAATGCATTGCAGAAGGAAATTGTATAATTACAGATATATAGAACAACGTGCTCCGAAATATTAGCATAAAAAAACAACATAAATATATGCACATACAGAAATGAGTGTGACAGCAAGTGCATCAGCTTATTAAAATTACGTTGCATCGCGATATGTGACGCGCTCATTAGTTTAGTTTTGCATTTAATATTTTTTATGTGTTGTGTGAAACATAATCGCCATTATTTTGCGCACAATTAATCATTATCAGTATCCTGCGTAATAAGACAACGCAAAACCCGAAAAGAACGCGGTTTGCAAGTGCGGTTTGATCTCTCGCGAGGTAGTATTCGTTCTGTTATCGATTACACCGCTGCGTTTATTTCTCAACGTTATCCTAATATAATTAATAAACTGATAAGACATCAAATAGAACATGGAATTCCTCGTCGTGCAGTGTACACAAAGGTGTGCAGAGCTTACAATTAGTTAAGCGTTCAATAATGGAAAAATTTCCCAACATTATCATGATTTATTTAGGATTTACAAAAATGTTTAATCACTCTTACGCGTGTCAACATTTTGAAGGGGGATACTTAATTTATCAATGCCGAAATTGGTGCGAATAATAAATCATAATGCTTCACATATTTCGTAGATCCTTAATGAACAATTATTATGCTTCTCAGGATAATCTACCGCAGGATTTTACGCTCTCTGTAGTTATGAATTTAAACACTCGAGGTGTACTTCATAGAGAGTTTTAATCGGGGTGTAACTGTCGCTTTCTCGCGATAAACGTGATGCCTCAGATAACTTATCTAAATTGCAATGTCTTAACTAATTCATTTTTACGTAGCTTGCGTTTTTTAAAATATTTTCACTGTTTGACCTTAGTAAAGAATTCGTTATTTTTTAAGAATCTATTGTCCTGCACGAATTAATAGAATACCGTTCCTTTATTACACTTCGCAATGCTTCGATGTTATCAGTGAATAAGACTTTATCTCTTTTTTATTGTGTGAATTATTTGAAAAAATCATGATTGGACAGTCGAGAAGCAAGCAATAACATCTGTGTATGCACTTGTTTCACAGTTACGTAATAAACCAGTCTATACTAAAAAAAAACACGCGGTTCCATGATTATGAAATACCATCAAATTACCGCAAGACTCTTACTACAACTACTTGGTGGAAATATCTGATATCGATATATGTATTTTTACGCAGGGTAGAACGGGGAAAAGCCGCGGAAACATAAGTATGCGCATTTCCGCCAACTCGTTAAATATCAGATAATAAACTAGCAAATTGTCATTGAACTTGCACTTAAAACAGATGCGCTTATATCATGCGATAGTACTTATCTGAGAACATAAATCTTTTCGTAACTTAACAAAAACTGGAGAACAAATAGCAATTTACGACGTATTAATAAGACAAAAAGAAAATGAAACGATAGTTGCCATCAAGCGCCTAGCAAGCGTTTTTCCGTGATTGCTAATAATAATAATCTGTGAAATGTATACACATAATCAACATTATTGTTTGTCTTTCCCAAAATAATATTCCCAATACACATACATCTGCACGCAGATGTGCTAAACGTAATCAAGTGTTAAGAGAAGAATGAAAAAACATCGAGCACAGCCGAAGAACATTTTGAACGTTCGAACGCGGAGAACGTCTTCGCAAAAGTAATAGAGCGTAATTGGGCGAAGTTTACAGGGGACAATTGCAATGGAAAAACATGAGGAACATGTTGAAAAGTTGTAAAATCCGCGAGAAATTCGCAAAGGTGATTGGAAGAAAAGGAGGGGCAAAGCACAGTGTTGAAGGGAGTACGGTAAGAGAAGAGAGGAGCGGAGAGACAAGAACCGATGGAGAGGGGAAGACCGACTCATAAACATTGCGTGCTCAGCGTCTGTACTCCTTTAGTTCAAAGCAAAACTCGTAGCAATTCGAGCACAGTGTGATTTCGCTCTGCAACCAGACGCATCTTTTTCTTTTCGTTTTCCATTTTTCTGTTATCTTATCACCCTTCGAATGCCGTGCATCCACCGTGATCGTCTACCGATGATAATGAGTTATTCCTAGCCGATGGAAAGAGAGGAGAACCGGAAGCAACTGGGGACGCTATACAATCCTTACTGGCGGGACCAGTTTTCGCTCCGTTTTAGAAAATCAACAGACACATCGCCATCACCTGGCGCGGTTCTATAGAAACCAGAAGAACCGAAGAATCGCTGTAAGTTCAAAGAGAATCGGTTGTATCTCGGGTAGAGATTGAAAGAGACCTACACAGGCGAATGCGATTTCGCTGAAAGCACGACGGGTGAAGGAAGGAAAACGTTCACGCGTGGAAACGTGAAGGACTTCCCTCGAAGATAATTGCACATAAAAATCTGATTATTCTTGGAGATATCACGCTCCGGAACGATGGATCTAGTTTACGTTCCTGAAGTCCTGACCTACGGTTTCCTTAGGGCTCCGCAGTACCGGGACTACGAGCAACCGTGGAATAAAGACTACTTCAATCACGGTACGTTTCAATTTCAGCGTAAATGAGTTTTATTTTTCATGAATTCATGTGTGATCATTTCACAACTAAAAGTAGGAAAGTTTGAAAATAATCTGTTGCTAATCGTCGTCATTACTGTTCTCTGTGGATATATTTAACAATGATGATGTTTATGTACGATTAATATCCATAGCCTGTTCCATGGTTCACAATATTGGGTTTACACAAGGACATTATCCTTAACTACTCAAGGAAAGCATCGTTCGCTGATACGTAGTAAATTAAGTTCCCCTTTATATTCTGTCTGATATCGACAAACAGAGGCCACTAACAATTAACGTCAAAGCATGCATTTTCTCTTGCATTAGCTACCGTCCATTTGAAGTATTAAAAACATACATGATAAAAAAAAAACACTTTTAGCGGAAAAACTCCATTTTCCAATTGTATAAAATCGCTTTGGCAAGAGCCTCTTGGACATATATCTTCCGCCTTTCTCAAAACACAATGAAGATTAAAGCGATCACGGTTTATAGATGGATTAGAGATTCTGGTTGCCAGATAATCCAAATTACATGATAACGAATGAACGATCGACGTAAACCAAATTCTCATATTTTTAATCGAAGCTCATTGCATGCATATACATACAGGAATAACTCTTAGGTATTTCAGTGCAACGTAATTGCCCCTCCCTTTATGTTATCGTAATGAGGAACTGGCCTGAAGGCAGTCCTCTGCATAATTTACCATACATTATATTTTCAAATTATTGCCACAATTAGAAAACGTTAACGTGCACATCATTGTAAAACACAGAATATTTAAATGTTAAAACCTGCTACGACGGTAGATAATTCTCCCTGTTAAATTGTACTACATACGCAAAATATGGTAATGTTAATTTGCCCGACGACCTTACGAATGCGTAATTGCAGAAAATGTGCGTGCTTTTTAGTCGAAGCGATTTACGATCTTAAAAGGAACGCAGGATTAAAATAAGTTGGATCTGGTACGTGCAAAACATGTTTACGATTGTTACGATTAGAAACACGGTGAAGGTTGCTGTAATGTAATATGGGAATGATCAATTTCATTGTAACTGCACTATTTACAAACAGTTATCATGCTTTGAGTTATTTATAATTTACTACGGCTGATTATCGAATCAAACACTAGTACACGCATATTTATATGTATAGGTGAAAAGGTGGGTTGTTCTAAAAATACTTCTCGCAACCAGCATGGCACGTTCTCAAGAATAAACGCGAGTTAAGAATAAAAAGTTTGATAAAGGATATAACAAATGATTGTAAATTGTAAATTTTGCGAGCTTACATAGACAGCCGATGTGTTTTGCACTTTCTAAGAAAACCGGAATTGGAAGTCGATAACTCTCGTATTATACATGTCCTACGTGTTTAACGAAAACCAGCCTTATGAATGATTAATTCATGCACGAAACTGAGGGACCGTTAATTGTAATATGTGACGTTCGATCGAGCATTCCACAGAGTCATTTAAATGGCATGCGATCATTTTTATCTCGTAGAGGAGTGTCTATCGCTTCTCCGCAATTTCGGCCTTGATTGTCAATCAACTTTATCAATTAAATATTTTATCTGGCATCGGGACTCTCATTACCAAAATTATAATTTAGTACGATAAAAGTATACTTGTTGTATTAAGAAATTTCATGTGGTAGAGTATGAGTATACCGAGGCGTATACACCTATTACGTGCGAGACATCACGTTGCTCCCTTCGACGGAAGGGGACCATAAGATATCGTTTCATGATGAGCCCCCGCCAAGCAGTGTCTACGTGCAGCAAAGCACGGCAGTACCTTTCGAAAATCTCTACAACCTTGTCCAATATTAGCATCCGAGGAGAATTTCAAAATGACGAAATTAGATGAATCAGACAAATTAAAAGGAACGCGAAAAAGTTCTAGTTGGCACAATGAGTATTGTGTATGCAGTAAATATTTGAAGATTATTAAACTATTGATAGATCACAACTAATTTTGGAAGATACACGTTTCGGGCAATATAGAAATTAACTTTTACGGTACCCTTCCGAGTATAAAAATCATCGCGATATAATTCCAAGCATTCATACATATTAAATTAATTCAAATTCAAAGTAGATTACAATGGGGAAATTACATTGTCTTCCAGGGAAATCGACACAAGTGCATTCCCAACGATTGCCACAACATCACGATGAAAAGTTATTCTCGAAAGACAACTGTCACCTGTGCCGGGAAAATAAAAGAAGAAGTCTCGCGGCTTATATAAGGGGAAAATCGCGAAGGAGCTCCTGCCAAGAAATTCACGAAGAAGTTGAAGAAGAGGAGGAAGGGAACGACAATATGAACATTAAAGAGAGCCAAAATACTAGCAATAAAATATCCAAAGAAACCTTGAAAAACAGGAGCAAATGCTTAGAGAATGATAACGATGCACAAAAAGTTAAATAGAAATAAGTTCGCATTTCTATAACGCGTAAAAAAGAATGTAGAATTATAATACTACTTTTATAGAGTATATTTAGGATGTTGCGGCTTGGTAATTCTGCATATTATTTATCTTTAAGCTACTTTTTTTATAACGCGGGAGCTTTAAATTTATACTTATTATATGTATATCGCGACGACGTGCATCAATAATTTATTTTCACACCACTCTGCTAGTTACATTGAATGCATCTTCATCTAAATGCCATGTGAAATAATATAAAGCAGCATAATTCTTTGTAATTGTATTTAGAATTTAAACATTATTTTGTTAAATGTTCTTATAATCAGCACATATTATTCTACATGTGCGTGCTATGGAATTACGAAAAAGCTATTGGTGTTGTTCATTCCATCAGCACATTGCCAAAATAGCGTTTACATTTAATATGAGATATGTTAAATTACAAATTTGTTTTATCTTTACTTTAAAAAGTTGGAGTATTTAATATTAGCGAGAGAGAGTTGAATAAATTTGTAAGACTGAATTATACATTAAACTCTGCAAGAGGAAATATGTTCTAAGATAAGGAGATCCCAATGTTCTGTACAAAGGGATCACTAACGTTTATCGAATAATGCTTATTTCTATTATAGTATTTTATATTTGTTAAAAAACCCCATGAATCATGCATAAATAAAGAAAATGATTTCTTTTGATAGAAACCCGTCTAAATAATTTAATATCACTTACTTTTAACAGCCACGTAAGAACAGACTCACGATACGGGACGAAACCTCGCTTGCGATTACTTGTGTTTTCGGCAAGGGAAGCAATCACTTTGCCCAAAGTGAGCAAGGATTTATTAATGGATACTCCTTCCTGCAAAATGCAATTAAGAGTGTTATTAATTAAGAAAAATATCGGAAAATATAATCACGATATCAAGTACAATGTGACGAACCTTTAATCTATCACCGCTTGCACATGTTTGACTCAATCTTTCGCTACCCGCCAAATCTACTAAATTAATTTTGCTTCTTCGACTAGCATCTACCGTTTCATTATCCGATTGACTATTTATTGGAGTTTGCGTTAATATAATGCTAAATATGCTATGAGATCTTGAGCTTTTTTCATTCATCCCAGTGGCTGCTGTAGCTCTCTGTGAATTGCCTACCTTAAGCCACGTCTGAAATAAATAACATTTATAATGATATATTTACAAATAAATGACATCAGTTATAATTAATGAAAGTGAAATTACCTGTAGATCCTTATAGTTTTGTACGCAGTGTTGACTTAAATCAACGATATACGGACCAAAAACGGGATGTTCCCTTACTTTAAGAGGAGCTCTTTTTACTCCATTATTAACATTAGTCAAAAGGTCGTGTATTTTCTCATTATAAATTTCGAAGTAACTAATTTCTACCGTAGTTTTAACATTCGTATTATCGGATATCCTTCTGAATATTTCCTGACAAAATCTTGGAATGATACCAGCCCCTTCATCGAATGATTCGACATTGACCTGTGCAGATTCTGGACCCATCATGCTATAACTTTTGCCAGAGCCTGTTTGTCCATAAGCGAACAAGCAAACATTGTATCCTTCAAAAGCGTTTTGTACCAATGGTAACACCATACTGTTAAACACAGTTTCTTGATTCCCATGACTAGATTCTGATCCATCCTCGTAAGACATAAAGCAATGATCATAGGTGAAAGTATGTTGAACCGATTCGTAAGTAACAATAATGTTCTGGTCATTTACTTGCACGACCGATGCTACCTTTGGTTCGCTTTCCTCTCTAAAATGATAGGGAAGAAGTAGAAACATTACAATATGATTTAAAAGATAACTCTATAATAACTTACTTTGCATTTAAAGGTCTGACTCTTATTCCCACAGTCAAATTACTATTTTCTCCCTCAAACAACGTCTGATCCTGTATAACAGTTTCATTCGATTTACTGCATGGTGTTTCTACTTGAACAGCACTGAAGCAATCTGGAGTGGCTTGTGATAAAACATTGTCGCTAAAATAGCGTTTTATAGGTGTTCTGTTCAGAGGTACGACATTCATTTTTGGATTGCTCGTGGCAGAACGTATTTTATGTTGTTTTGGAGTACAAAACTGCATGCTACAGGCTTTGTCATTCAATGAAATTGTGGATGCAAATTTTGTAGAAGATTTACTCTTTGTATCTGGTAATACATTGTCGGGGAAAAAGACTTGCTTCTTCAGAAGTGTGTTCATGGGCTTTGAATTGGAAACGTTATCAGCAAAAGGCGTGTTCGTCATTTTCGAATTTTCACACGCATCGTTTTCCAGTAGTATTTTGCGTTTTTCATGTTTTGCGCATTTATTTTCGTTCCAATGTTGATTTCCTTTTTGCGGCGTCTCGGATATAGCAGTACACGACTCTTCGCTAAAAAGGAAATATATAACATGTAATAAATACTAATTTCTTATAAATGTAGTAACGAAAGATCACTCACTTTTTATTTAAGGAGTTCGTATTCTCCTTATTAAAATTAATTGGCGAACTTGAAAAAATGGCATCGCAAAATCCATGTCCCACAGATTTCAGGGTGTTACGCGACATGTTAGTGGGAAGCACGACAATTTTTTTTAAATAAAAGACATTTGGGCAATAGAAATTTTGTTTCCCTCCAACTAACCTTATAAAATCCCGCTTCTTGACATATCACACTGCGTTACCCGAGAAGAAATCCACCAATCACCGACTCTTGTTCCTTCAATTCGTAACGAATTCTTTTTGGAATTACGACTTAAAAATGAATCAATTTTTTTTACGAAATTCAAAGAAATTCGGATATAAAATGTATTAACACTCCTACTAGATATCATCTGCGCGCTTATTAACTGCAAATTTCACTTAAAATCAATAAATTTCCCAACTTATTTCTTCAAAACTTAGTCAAACCGCATACTCGCAGCCACACTTGCATCCATTTTTGAATTCTAAAAATTACAGAATAGCCAACATGATTAAAACAATGCTACCAATGGTAGTGTATCTTTTTTAAATAACCAAACTAAACATCTGTTCCGATAATACATCGTTATGTGACGTGGCCGAAAATTGTTTATCGCATTTAATATTATACATAGAATATCGCTGTTCTCCCATCTGTATGCACGGATGTTAAGATTACATCGGCAACAATACGTGGGCCACTTGTGTTTCATTAAGTTTGTGAGAAAATATAGAAATGACCACGACGATAGGAGATAACCAATGGAGGGTCCACAAGAACAAATGGATTTTACAAATTATACTCGGTTCATTTCTGCTGCTTATACTCTTAAACTTGCCAACCCTTTGTCACGCTCACGACCACGGCGAACCAGCGAGTTTCAAGTACTCCAAAGAAGCTAATGACGCATATTTACAGCAGCAACATTTTGGGAGGCACGATGAGGTTCTACATCAACATAAACACGAGGAACATCATCATAATCACGATCACGAGTCTGTTTCATCTGACAGAAATTACAATGATGTGATTTTCAGTGCTACCGCTTCCACTTTAATCATATCGGCAGCTCCCTTTTTTATTCTGTTTTTTGTGCCCCTCGACAACACTAAGGAACGAGAGCCACTGCTAAAAATATTATTAAGCTTCGCGTCTGGTGGTTTATTGGGAGACGCGTTTTTGCATTTAATTCCTCATGCTTTGGTTCCTCATGTACATTCTCATAGCCACGATGAGAACGAAACCAGTCACGGGCACGACATGTCTGTCGGCTTGTGCGTACTATTAGGTATACTTGTGTTTTTAATGGTCGAAAAAGCAGTAAGAATTATAAAAGGTGACCATGGTCATACACATGTACATAATGTTGCTCAAAATGTAAATGGAAATAAGGACAAGAACAAAGTAGAGAAGAAGAATGACAAATCCAATGTAACTTCTAAGGAGAAAGATTCTAAGATCCCACAGAATGAAATTAAGATTTCCGGCTATTTGAATTTGGTTGCAGACTTTTTACATAATTTTACGGATGGTCTTGCAATTGGAGCTAGTTATTTGGCTGGTAAAAATATCGGCTACATTACTACCTTAACAATTTTATTACATGAAGTACCTCATGAAATAGGAGACTTTGCTATTCTAATACAAAGTGGTTGTAGTAAGAAAAAGGTAAGATTTGAAATGAGCAAATGTTCTGTATGTCAGTTATTTAATTTTCTTTCATTTTTAGGCAATGTTGCTACAACTTACTACCGCTGTAGGTGCTCTATTAGGAACTTATGTATCCTTACTTGCAGAAGGACTAGGTAAGAACAAATTATAAGATTGCTTTGAAATCCTAGATTGAATAATTTAATGATCAATGAAAAATTTGGACTATCCTTGCAGGTGATCTTACGAGTATGTGGATTCTTCCATTCACAGCTGGTGGATTTATTTATATAGCAACAGTTTCTGTAATACCAGAACTTTTAACTGATACTAATTTTAAACAATCTGTAAAGGAAATTATTGCCCTCCTCTTAGGTGTATATATGATGGTACTTATAGCAGAGTACGAATAGTTTTCTATCATACCTTTTTTTTCAACATCTTGTGATCACTTGGTAAGAATTTATTTTGACTGCTATTATTAAGAATTCGAAATTAGAACTTATATTTTTACAACACTGTAACTATATTATTGAACTATTCTATAATGTGTTCTACAGTATGAATACCAGTGAAAGCAGTGTTATATAATTATTAGAAATGTTAGCACAACAAAAAAAAAATAGATTGAATTTAAGGAAAACATATGTATATGTTTCAAGTATTCCTTGTATTCTAAAAAAGAACAGAATGCTGGTAATTTATACTCATACTAAAATAATGCAATGTAACTGAAAAAAAACGTATCTCCAATATTTATCTAAATATGAAAACAATACTACATAAGATCTTGAATCGATGCAGTGGCAAATAGTAACACAGACTCGATTGTATGTTATATATTCAATATATTTTTTGCAATGCCAATATTAAATGACGATGTTTATTAATACAAATCGTTTTGTATTCAATTCCTTATAATGATATTTTTCGCGGAGTTTGCCCGAATAGTTAATCTATAATGTAAGCTAACATGTTTCTACTGCTCAATTTTATGTAAATACTCCTCATATAAAATAGACATATAGCGAATTTGAATTAAGAAATGCTAAATAATACAAGAATTATAGCTTGAATTTTAATATTAGGATATAGATTATAGAATCCATAAAAGCTAAATGTACTTGATTATGTTCTACAACTCTCATATACAATATAAAATTGTTATCTCGGTAATTAATTTTGACAGAAAATTGTAATTAATACTTTATATAATGTTTACTATTTTGTACCATGTCTCTTTTAAGTTATAATATACAATTTAAAAAATGAAGTCAGAATGTAATACTATCTATACATATTTACATTTCCATTAATGCATTAAATCTTTTATTTTTTCAAGACATTTCAAAGCTTCTACCACAGAGTCATCATCACCTCGAGCTTTCGCTAAATGTTCCCCTTTGCTACAATTTTCTTTTGCTTCATCGTACAACCCTTTCGCAATAAATATATTTCCTAAATTAACGTGAACGGAACCCATGTCAACCATATCTGGTAAATTGTTTCCTAAAAACACAATAAATCAATTTGAAGAAAATCAAGCACATTAAAGACACATGATGCTTAATTTTTCATTACCTAGTTCTGCAGCTTTCAATAAATATTCAATAGCCTGATCATACTTCTCTAACATGAAATTAACGCTTCCTAAATCGTTTAGCAGAATAACAGTCTGTTCATTTTCTTCACCATTTATTTTTACAGATATCTCATAAGCTTGAATGAAATACTTGAGTGCATTGTTATAATCTGATTGTAAAAAGAGCATAGACCCATACTTTTCTAAACTCAAGCCTAATAATTGTAGCACATCTTGATTTTCACTATCTTTGGCCAAATGATTTTGCAAGTGTTGTAAACAAAATTTATACCCATTATCTGCATTTCTGTATCAATAAAATTTAGCAATTTGTAATATTAAATTATAAATAAACGAGTGAAAAAATGTTCCAGCAAGGTATTGCATGTTTGCTCACTTTGTCTCTCCTGTTTTATCATATATATCAGCAAGTTTGAGACTGATATGAATGATTGCTAGATCGTCTTGCGGAACTCCCTTAGCTATCAATCTTTGCAGGACCGATTTAAATAACTTCTCTGCCTTTCTAAAGTCATTTATATCGTACGCTAGATTTGCCATTACATCAAACACATATGTTACTCCATCATAGTGTTGCAAAATTTGTGCTTGTCGCAAAGCAATATGTAACATTTGTTCTGCCTTTGAAAATTCCTTCCGCTATAACATTGAATATGATAAAAGTTTTGCATTGAGCTTAATAACATGACAGGTTTGTTATTCTCATGTTATCATCGTTTGATATATTATGCCTAGTACATCACAATTATTGTTATGCCTAACCTGAATTAATAAAATTGATCGTTTGATTGTCATTCTTAATTCTTCGATATCATCTTTTTCCT
Organism: Holcopasites calliopsidis; assembly: GCA_023838395.1. NCBI lineage: Eukaryota > Metazoa > Arthropoda > Insecta > Hymenoptera > Apidae > Holcopasites > Holcopasites calliopsidis. The sequence continues at coordinate 3,295,432 of JALHAQ010000011.1, forward strand.
CTTTAGGTTTAAATAAATTAAGTAAAAAACTACCTGATACAAAGAAAATCTTATTTCGAGATGAACTATTCCATTGGTTAGTGTTGCAATTTTGTCTTATTCTCTTCATTTGTGGCAAAAATGGAATAAATATGTTTCTTCTTAAGTTTAACAAATGAATGTTTGTAACAATGTCACCAGAATTTTTAAATGATCGAATATATTTCAAGGTATTCGCAATTATCTTTTGACAATTCATTGTCGATTTGCTTCGATTTTTCCGTAGGTTTACAACACAAAACACTCCACGCGCATTGTTATATAACTTCTTCAATGGCATAGAAATTTATAACATATCCACCTACACATCTACAATGGACATTCCAATGAGATATGCATACATATACATAAACTATACCAAAATGAGTGCATGGGTATTGAACATAAAATACACCGTCTTCGACGCCTACACGCATGTAGAAAGATTGTTTATTTATGCGTCACTGGTGTCCAAACCAGCGATACGTTTGTATTTAGCTAATAAAAGAAACACAAAATAGTCGCGTTCATGATAAACGATTGCTCGATCATAAGCAAATAAATGGTAGTTTATTGTATAGTGTCGTCATAGTATTCTTCGCCCCACCCTTCTTTTTGTATCGTAATGCTGCACACCTTGATTTCTTGCATTACGTACCTTTCCACCTGACGGATATGAGATAGGCCTTATCACAACAGGTAAAAAAGTTTCAGTCATACGTTTTTTCTGTATACTATACGTGTCAAATATTAAATGTGTATGTTTCTACACAATATTGCTTTCGTTTCATTGATAATATGGGTTGTAAAACAACTGATTGATCGAACTGTAGTTGAGTTGTGTGCATTTTCGCGCTCAATATGCATTTTCCAGTTTTTTGTTGCATTGAATAATTTGTTGATATACTTTTAGGAATGTCGAGTAAAACTGTGACCAATATATCGATGCTCCCTTTAACCATTGCACGATACTTTTGTGCATTTTGATATATCTTTGCATCACCAATTGTCCATGGGCACTCCCTATTTCTTCCTGCATCACAATTTGAAAATATTTGTTACTAATTCCATCTCTTTCATACGAACTTTTTAAGTGATTTAATTAAATCATTTAACAATATATGAAGTCTGGAAATTACATAAATATAAATATTTCCTAATTCATCCTTAATCAACTAATGTCTCTTTTCTTTCTGCCATATCTTCAGTAAAAATGAGCTCTCAAGATGCAACCGATAATGTGCCAGCAATTAATTCGTCCAATGTAACAGCAAGAACAAAAAATTGGGTCCAATTTGAGGATGAAACAGCTGTTAAAGATAATGGGAGCATAGAAGAAACGACGAAGACAAGTGCACCAGCTGTAATAAAGCCGGAATCAATAACTGTAAATGTTGAAAAGATTGGAAAAGGTGTTGACAAATCGGACGATCAACAGACAAAAAATCATGAATACAGAGGTGCTGTGATACCAACTGAATCCGTCCAAATTAACTTAGATAGGTCAGGTTTAAGTCGTTCCATTACATCTGAAAGTCCAGAACTTAATTTGCCATCCGAAGTAAGAGTTTCAGATCCTAAAAGTGCTTCTCTAAAGACAATCGATTTACGCGATGTATCCAATGGCAGAAGTACTACCAATAATATCATAAGCACACCTATTGGAAATATCAGACAAGGGTTCGCGAATGGAGACACTATAGTTACCCTTCTACCAGTTAATACCAGATGGCCATGGATCACACCAGCCAAGTTTCGTCCAGAACTAGTACCGGAGGAATTAATGGCTCAAGGATTAACAGTAAATATTTTGTTGAATCTGACTTATTAATGTCTATATTACAGAAGAATCAACAGTCTCATTTATATTTGTGATGTATCTTTTCCTCATCATTTATTACAGCTTACAGTGGAAGATTATGTGCACATAATGGAGTTACTTGTGAACGATGTACGTTTCAATATGTACAATGTATGTTACAAAAGGATCCTTGTTCTTTGGATATTTACTGCATTTATTGTTTTGCTTGGCTTACTGTTTTCCGGAGTGACCGGTCTCACGTTATTTGGACTAGGCGTTATGTGGCTAGTCCTCAATGCAGCTGCAATATTTTTCTGCATGTTTGTCAAGATAAAGTTGAACCATAATCTTGAGAAATGTATGGCCCAAGTGAACAAGCATTTACTTCGTCATAAAATTTTACTGGGATTAGATGATAGAGGAAAGATTTCATGCCACAAAGTGAATCTGTGCTTCATATACTTCGATACCACGGATTGCATTGTAAGTTTAATTATAAAATGTCTCATTTTTTCGAGTATTTGTACAACACATCTTAAATTTGATTTACTTTCGCAATAGAAAAAATTGCAAGAAGTCATAGAACGCGAAGAGCGAGAAGGAAGGGTAATCGGTGAAGATGGAAATTCTGAAATGCGTCGAAAAAGGGAATTGCAACAACGGATGGATATCGATGATAGTGATATTGTCATACAAGGCAGTACAACGACCAGAATTTCTCGTAAACAGGTATGATCTTTTTAAACTAATTTTAATCAAATCGTTTATTTCGTTTCACTCAATTGTCGTTCACTCCAATATTTTATTTTGTTCTCTTGTAAAATGAACGAAAAACTATCAGGGTAAAAGCGAACAAGTATTCTGCCGTTATGTACAACGTTGGGCGAAGGATTATTTACGTCGACGATTGGATTGGACAGTCGACGAGGAAGGTGGAAATCCTTCTTCCCCTCGTCACTTAGCATCAGCTTTATGCCCGTGTCAATATATAGAGGAATGGCTACGCAGTAAACCTCGTGTACAAGGCAGAGATTTCTGTCCTAGATGGAGTAGTTTCCTTAAAGATAGGGGTCTTTAAAGATAGAATTATTGGACACAGTAACTGAAAAGGATATCGCTCAAAGTAATTTTGATACAGATCAAAAAGCTATTCTAATTCAGCAAGATACATTTTTATGGGAAATCAAGGGCAGAAAACGAGGAAAAATGCAGGCAATATTACTGAAAGTAGATGAATAATCAAAAGCTGCATTAGTTAATTTTAAACTAGTATACAACGAGTAACATCAGATATTAAATCTGCATATTATGATTTTGTACTTAATTATACCAGTTGTTCAATAATGGAATTCTTAATTGCAGTCAAGTTGACATATCGTAATGAGTTTTTGGTGATCGGATTATTAATAGATATGACTCTGTACTTACTTATATTTTTTATCGACTAATACGATATTAAATCGTTAGCATTTGAATCATATAGATTACGCATATGTATATTCGAGTATTTTGCATAATTGTACGTAGTATTCAGGCATTGAATAATGCGAAATCACAAATTTTATTCCATATATATGTATACATATACACAGAAGCATATGATATATAAAATGGTGAATGATATTAGGCATATGTACACGTATGTTGCACATTGACGAGGACGATATTATTTGAAGTTTATTATCTGTTATGATCTACATTTCATAATTCACTACTAAACTGTATGAGTTAGACTCTTATACCTATTACTTTAGCTCCAGGTTTCTGAATGATGATGGTATGTGTTGACAGGAACGGGCGGAGTTGCTGTTGCTGAGGTATGCATCGCGATGGGCACATCACTTTGTGCGCCGCAGACTTGATCTGGTTATAGACTCTCAGGAACGTAATAGAGACATCGCGGGTCTATCTGTTCCGCCACGACATTGTGTCTCCGCCCGTTGTCCTTGTCAATTCATTGAGGACCATCTCAAACACAAGCCTAGAGGCAAGTTAATATTTCGTACACTTTTTTTTATGCCCAACTTTTCTGGTAAATAGCTAAGCCAGAAACTTGATAATCATGATTTAATTGAAGTCTCTTTAATTCGCTTGTTATATGTTCCTAGAATCTATTTCTTATTTACTGTGTTATTTATATGAGAAATTATGTGAAAAAAGAGCAATTCGGGAGTAGCCATCGTTATGAATAGTTATTATTACAAGCAACTATGAAATATATTCATAGAGCTTAACTCTATAATTCGATGGTATCTTTTGTTAAATTATATTTAATCGATAAAGACTACTTTACAAATCTTTGCGCTATATTTTTCAGTATTATGTCCAATGTGATTTATCGAAATTTACAAATTTTGTGTGCAGAGAATTATTCAATGTTGAATATTTTGAATTCGTGAATTCTACGTTTACTCATTCAAATATCATCCACCATTTTATAAAATATAATGGCACACTGTGTTAAGTAAAGAGAAGTGATGAAAGAGATAGTCTATTGATATTTGTGGAAAGGAAGAGGAACTATAATCATTCCATTACTGCTATACTACTCCATATAAATCAAGCTATTTTTAAATTTCTAAGAGAAATTTAATACATGCTTTTATAAATGTATTGAATTTTATAAAAATGATATATAATTTTCCAGTACTAGTTTTGGAAAGCTATATAAAGTATAATAGTTAATAGGAATTTTAGCATTGTGAAACTGGATTTTATTTTTGCTTCTAAAGAAAAATAATTCCACTCTCCGTTTAAGTTAAGGCAACCTACTAAGTTGAACGCTTGATTAAAGCAGCTGGAATTAGTTTGTAGGAAACGCAAACAGCTGGTCGCACCAGATGTTGTAAAAGGTGTACAACAATGAACTTATATATCTCTGAATCCGTCCTAATTGAACATATCAAAACGTTATGTAAAAAATAATTAATATATTATATACTTTTATATTCTGTTTGAGGATACTTAATATCTGTAAATGAACAGAGCTATTCTACTTTTATATAAAACGAAAAATGTAAAGCACTTTTATATATAATTGTTACAGATGTTATAAATAAAGATTAATACATATAGTATGTATGTCGTTTTGGTGAAGGTGTAATCGTATTTTTGTAAAAAAAAAAAGTTATTGAAATAGACCAACTCTGGCAATGAAAGCTTACCGCTTAATTTTCATTATTTACATATACCTCATGTGTGTAGAAATTCTGTTTTGAAACACATATTTGCAAAGACGACCTGCATTTTTCATGAATTAAATATTTATTAAAAACCAAACTCAGATTTTCATAATATCATAACAATTGTCGCTTGGGTTCGGTGTATAGTATAAAATATATTACAATATGTATACAGGAAACATCCTTAATTCTCTAAGATAGGCCTCAAGCCCAGCTCGATGTCTATGCGTTTCATGCTTATACGTAATTTATGCAATATCCATTATGCGTTTTGTATAAGCTCTCGTAGTTATCAAAAAATTATTATATACGTGATTTGTATTGCATATCATCTTATGTACAAATTGTACGGTTCGACAATAAATTGTAATGCAAGCCTTTATCAAAAAGTGCACGATTAATTATCAATATACGGATCCTGCTCTTAGTTCGTTAATATTGACATATCTTTTGGACTAAGTATTGGCTTGCCATTGTAAATAATACTTTCAAAATTAAATGCATTGGCACGAATAACTTCTGTCTATGTCACATATTAAAATATTACGTTCATTCTGTATGTTTCAAATATATTAGATAAAAAAAGAAACAAGACCTGCATTTGCAATGTAATAAAGAGTTGCAATGTAATACATTGATAGTCACGTTATAATAAAATCTCTTATTAAAATAACGATTAAAAATCTAACTTCAATCAAAATATATAAAAATTTGTAATTATATCACTACGCACTTTTCCTTTGTTGTTCCAACCGCTTATTTATGATTCCCAGATAAATTTTGAAGAAGATCGTAAACTTATTCAAAGTCTTTTTTATAGTACCTCTTCGCGAATATTTATATATGATCTCCTAAAAATTCAACAAATACATTTTTATAGGTAATAACGTAACGCACCTTGTCTCACAGCTAGCAAAAGTTTCATTTCGTAAGAACTAAATTTGTTATTTGCTAGTAGTAAAATATATGCGTGTCCATGACGTTTTTTAACTGTTTTCAACAATTTAAATATGAAGGCAAATTGTATATTTTTTCAGTGATCTGAATATTTCCAAGATCACTGCATATCGAAGGTATACCTAGTCCTCTTTGTTCTCCTCTAACGGGACGTTCGGATACTTCGGAAAATCAGCGGCATCCACTGGATTGCGAACTTTAAAACTAGGAAATAATCCTGTCATACTTGTTCTTGTATTGTATCCTTTAGAATAACCATCCCAGTGGTTTCCAAAAACTTCAATTAAATCCCCCACCTTTAACTCGATTTCACCAGCTCTTCTTGGTTTATGATCCAAAATTGCCTGGTGCGGGTGCGGATTTTGGCCGCCGTAATAATAAATGTCATCCAATGATGCGAAGCGATTATAAGCATCCGGGTAATGCGTTTGCATCATTTCGTATGCGACACGGCACACCTGGGAACTGAATGTGCATACCAAATAATCGCATTCGGACAAAAGATGTATATCAATAATTATTCCCTGCAAGGACGAATCGGAATATCGCTTTGCGACCGATGCTGTTTCTGCTATTTCTGGGTCGCCTATTATTTCATAATTCGGGTAACGACTCCTTGCTGTTGTGATAACTTTCGGATCATCGCTAGCTAGGAAGACTCTTTTCACTTCCGGTTTCGTTTCAAGTTCATCGAAATATTGTTCAACTTTGACCATATACTCATCTATGTCATGATAAGCTGCTTCTGTGCCGACTTTATCGGTTCTCCGAACGTGAACACCGACGATAGGTTTTTTAAAACCAAGCCTATCCTTGGCAAAATCCAGCGTCTTTTTCACATGCTCTTGGGGCCTCATTAAATACTTTAAAACTTGACCCACCCACCAAACTAACGGATGGCCGTGAAGTTTCTCTAATCTCTGAGCCAGGTCTGCCGGTACGCTCGGTGGTTGATACCTTGGCTTAGGGTAGACATTATCTACAATTGGTAGAGAAATTACTTGTTTGGAAGAGTCGCCAGGCCAGTTAGCATGCGACACTCCATTCGTAGATAAACATGTATCGCTAAGTGGCTTAAAAACAGATTCCCAGCCATCTTTATGATATCTCCAGCCCTTAGATTTAATTATTAACGTTCTTTCCGTGCCGTAAGCGACCAAGAAACAATATGTAATATGATGAAGCTAAAATATGCAAGAATTACATTGTATACAATTTAGGTAAACATGTGTTCTTATTGCAGGCCCAGTCTTTACATACCTGGCAGCCAAATCCGCAACCTTTGTTTAGACTACAGACTAACTTCCTTGCTTTATTGCAGTCACTAGGGTTTTGTAAATACCTAAATCTCTTCTGTACAAGATCAGACAATTCCTTTGCCTCCTTTTTACGCCATTCATCGAAGCCATCTGCTTTTGTTAATTTATCAATGTCTATTATAAGAGATCTTTTATGATCCCAAACATTTTTTATTGTGTCTTGTATCCTTTTTTCTTTTTGTTCGTCGTTTAGTTTATCAATAGTCTTTTTAAATTTACTTAATTCTGAATTAATGTAATACCTATTCCAAGAGTTAAATTATTATGCATAGCAAGCTTGTTATTTAATACATCTATAGCCTGGACTTTTGTATAATACACCTACCACGTTTCTTGCACATTATTTCTTATTCTTCGCCTTAGTTCCTCGTATTCCAAAGATGGAATGCCATGCTTTGTGTCATCCGGACGATCCAACAAATCATCGTAAAGCGACACTTTCTCAAGCTTTCCATGTATCGAACCTAAATGGTCTCCTTGAATGGATTTTGACTTTTCTCTGGAAATTATGTTATCCTGTACAACGAAAAGATCGCAATGCTCTTTCCTTCAGCCTTTAAATGAATCTTGCCAGTTTCACGATCTTCATTACAGACTTACCCCAAGATTATATTTTTTAATGCTTCATTTTGTCTCTTTAGGATTTCAAACTCGTTAACCATTTGACCTAAGCGCTGAGCATTTTCTTTATTAGTAGGACTCTCATTGTTGGATGATAAACTACTCGTCTTAAAGATATGCGATACAGTTACTATTAATACTAAAAGCCATGTAGCTAACAGGACTATTCCTATTTTTCCTAGCCAACCAGGCCTTCCAGACCAAAATGTTGCCATGTTATATTCCACTGGTAGAATTATTAAATTCGATGAGTTGCATTATGTCATCTGCAAACAAAAAATTATAACTTCCTCAGTGGATAATTTTATAACGTAACAATCATACGTCATGAAAAATATGACATAGTTTACAGATACACAATGATACGAAGAGAAAAAGTTATGAAAGGAAACGATAGAAAAGATAGTACTATGTTATAAAAAATTCAATGACATTTACTGTGTTCTAGCATGTAGCATAATTATGATACACGACCCCTTATAGCAGTTAAAATGCACCTTACCGAGTAGTTCAGCATTTCTGTAAACGTATTTTGCACGTGGGATAAAAAACATTCGTTATTAATAACGTGATCATAGGAAGATTTTTTTAAATCAAATTGTCAAATTGACTTATTTCATACGCGACTACAGTCACTAAACAGCGATTCATGTGGCTAGCGCCCCAACACTGATTTACAACTCTTGCGCACCTATTATGAGGTGATTGCACTAAACAAAGGCAAGTAACCTAACCAATAAAAATACTTGTTTTACGATATTTAAACGTAATATTCAGAAACTGACACTGCCGTCATTTGTTGAAAATTGGTGTCGAAATTGGCTGTTGACAATGTTTTGAAAGTAAATAAAATACGTACTTCGATATGCATGGAATAATAATTAATAATTCAATTATACATACATGTTTTAAAAGTGCTTTATAAAGTGCATTTGCAACATTATTATTACTAAACATTTATTGTGCGAGACAGTGCTGCTCAACGACGAATATATGAATAACTAATGTTAACGTTTGATTTTACCATGAAACACCGCTATCTATGCGTTTTTCGTGCAATTTTGTCGTATAACCTAATGTCCTGACACTCCGAGCACGGCGTTGTGTGAATACGATCGGACTATTAACGCCGGAGTAAATTTATAAACTTTTACTCGAACGCTATTTCAGTGTTACTGATAAAGTGGTCAGCCGTTCCGAATGTAAAAATTAAAGTGAATAATCGCCTGTAGGACAAGCATGAAATTGACAGAAATAGCGTATTGGTTCAGTGTCGTGTCGTGGTATTTCTAAACGCGGGTTGGTTCTTCACCTTCCCCTCTCCCCTATTGCCGTGACCCATCCGAAAATCACGCAGCATCCTTGCGCGCGAAACACGCGTATGCCGGTGGACGCACATTGTGTGCCTGTACTTCGATGTACATACCTGTGAATAGTATATTTTAAGCTTTAGTTTTATGGGATGAGTGTGTGAAAAAGAGTATCGTCCATATTAACCGTGAAAGGATCTAGCGGTATAGAAGAAAACGAACGATATTTGTTAATCGGTCGCTCAACAGTCGCATCATATCCGAGGTAACATTTTCACGTTAATCGGAACGGAGTACACACCTCCATTATCGTACGCCGGTTATCAATTTTGGGGAGAGGGATTTCATTAATATTGGCGACAACACGAAAAATCCGATTTTCCGAATCTTTTAGCACGTCCCCCTCTCTCTCTACTTTCCTACCCCTAATTCCCACTCGTCCGTCGATGAACAAGCAGTTGTCGGTTTTTGCATGTTTCACTTTTTTTTTTCTTCGGCATCCCCCCAAGTTTCGTCCGTCCGTTGCCGAAATGGTTGTGTTGTTTGGTAAAACTCTAAAAACGGTGTAGATTTAAGTTGCATCCGTTCGACGACAATTCTCTTTGTGTTCTCGTTCGTTCTCCGGTATCCGGCAGTGTTGTCAAAATTCCGGCAGCACCGCTCGCCCAGCTGCCATTGCTGTACTGTCTGGCGTTCAATCGGAGCTTCATAAATACGATTTTCTTTCGTGATTATTCTCGTTGTCGTCATCGTCCTGGCCGTCGTGGGAACAGCGGACATGCCACACTGTTGAGCGTCACAGGTAGAACATGCTCGCAGAACAAACGTAGTGAGCAATTCCACCATTAGCTCCAGACGCCGGTTCTGAGCGAGCTAACCTTCACAGCGAGGGTTCCTCTTATCTGTTTAATCATCGTTCATCGAGCCCGAAGCAGTGGTACAGATTGACAGAACGATGAAGTGGCTCGGTGCTAGTAGCGCTGGTGCTGCGGGTGAACCGGCACCTTCCATGCAGCTGCACCATCCTTCCGCGAATGGACACATACCCACGGTATGATTTCATTATATTTTTTCTCAATTTTCTATCTAGGAAACAGCGTGCGTTGTTAAACGATACATTATGACAATGTTTTACTCGTAATCGAAATGTCATAACCTCTCATCTCGTGTGCCTCTTCGAATTTAAGCATCTCTCTTCAAACGTTACTTCACGAACTCTTTTTCATTGCTGTTATTTGTATTTATTTTATTTTCATTCAATATACTGCTGGTAAATATAGTCAATTTTATTCTTTTGCTGAAGCATGGGAAAAACGATTTTCTATTGTGCACATGTATAAGTATTGCATATGCTTGTGCTTTGTTTGATCCATCATGGCAGAATGTTATATAGAAATGATGTTTGGTTTTGCATTCATCAACTTGCTTACTCCAGTGAAATACAAGTAATGTTGTATATGTTGCCGTTTTCTTCGTACTGTGCGAAAGTAATAACTTGGCTATGTCTGCTTTGGTATGACATTGGTTTTATTTTTTTTTTTTTTGCTTCTATTACTTTGTCTATAAGCTACAAAAAGTATCCATAAGCGATAATAAATTATAATACTTTGGAATATTGTGCTTCTCTACAGAATTTCTATTTGATTAATACAAATAAAACAATAAAAGTCATTAAAGCATTTAGAAGAAATAAAATGTTTTCAATAACAGGATGCAGAGCAATGCGGTCAAGTAATGGCTGGTGGTGATAGTATGCGCATACAACCTGGCCAAACGCATCAGATTGGTATTAACAGAACTCAAGACGATGCCATGGTGGGTTATGTATTTCAAAGACCTACGGAAGCAGAATTCAACGCCCAGTCCTCAACCTTTCAATCGAAGCAGGCTCCGCGTGCCTGGGCTCTTGCGGATGACGCAATTATCGATAATGTGAGTGTACTGTGCATAAAATCCAAATACATTAATATCCCCCCGTAAGCAGAATAGTAGAATATAGTAGCTTGCTCTGAAAGGTAGTTTCGTAGACAAAAGCATATGTACATATGGCTTTTATTTCATTGCAAGTTTAAATAATTTATAGAATCCAGAAAAATGGAAATTTCCCATTACTAAACTGAGTGTACCACAACAGAATCAACCACAGCAATTGGGTCTACAGACTATGAACAATGTTCATCTGCCGTATGAAATCCATCCGATGCAACTCAAAGTAAGCGCCATAGCAATTACCATTATATTAAATAACAAAATAGTGTCTGTTCCCCTAGTAGTAATGGTTGTATTTTGTTCTGTTGTGCAGAGTGGAGCTCCAGGAGCAGAGCACTTAGTGTATCTTAATAATCAAATGACAGCGCAGCAACAGGTTGCCCTTTTTCACCATCAGCAGCAGCAGCAGTTCAGAAATGGACAGGTAAGAACGATTATTAAAAATTACTTTATAGTCCTATAAATTCATTAAAGTTATGCACATCGAATAACCGGGGTCAATAGAATTGATTAGGCGTGGACTTTACTGGAGGGTAAAACTTACCTCAACTGTACTCTAAAAAAATATCCTAATATCTGTATCCTAATCCCAATATAATTAAAAATTTCGTCGGTACTAATAGATATTTGATAATTGAATAAATAGAAAGTTGATTTCTGTGCCCCTATTTTGCTGACAAACTGTGTCAAGGCCAAAATTTGGCAATTTAGCAAATTACAACTGATGAATTCATAATTAGCCTCGTGTAACGACCTTCGGTTGCTTCGAATAGTGATTGAAATAGAAGATCATACGTGCAAACATGTAGCGTTTTTAAATCTATTTTATTGTTATAATTTTCGGAAACCATACGGAAATTTGTTGAATTATGATATAGGGTTTCATATTACAAAGGAAATATTTGTTCGCAGAGAATAAGGAGTACGTTATATGGTAAAATGTTTCTTCAATTTTACTTCTTATCTTATTGAATTCGGAGCGTAATTCATTATAGAAGCGTTAGGAATAACTTTAAATTTATATTTTGTCCTAAGATCGTAGATCAACAGGTATATGACAGTTGGAAAGAATTCTTTCTATGTAGTATCATCATTTAATTCGGTCGTTAATCTTTAATCATGCGGTGTAAATTTATGAACAATAAGTTGCAATTAAATTTTCATCCGGTCGCCATGAGAGGTCGTGTAGTGTAAGAAGGACGATGATTGGTCAATGGGGTTCGCGAAACGGAGCACGACTGGCCAAAGTACTCGGTAGAGGGCACGCGAATCGAGCGTCGTTCTTTGTTTCGGTTAGGAGGGCAGTCTCTATCGAAGAGAGAGGCCGGTTAACAAAAATTCAAGGAGAGGACGAGAGAGCTTAATCGTGACGCCGAGCGTTATTTTAACGCCTGATAACGACGCGTCTCGCGATATGTCAGGACGGACGTGAATTTAGGCAAGAATGCGTGATCGGCTCGCTCCCCCTGTAAATACACGCGTATTCGCGGAGTGAGTGTGCAAAGTGCGCGAGAGGAGAAAGGAGGTGGCGCCGGCGGAGGAAGAGGACGAGGAAGAAGAGAGGAGCATAGGTAGCAGTGGCAGCATCGAGGCACCCGAGAGGTGTCGAACTGTTTGACAGGCGGCCGAACGCTTTTCTTTCTCTCTCTCTCTCACTCTCTCACTCTTGTCCGTGGTGCCCCCGCGATTTCAGAAAGTGTATAGTCGGCGACGAGAGGTATCCGCCGTCGTCCGTTTAGAGAGGAAAAACGAACGTGAAAACAACAATCGGGAGTGGTGTGTATTCAGTGCCGGCTGAATCGGCGTCCGCGCCCCGACGCCGCGCGCTTGACGTACGATATTATACTCCGACCCATCCTCTATAACGCGTCGCCAGGCTTCTACGAATCGCCTCCAAGATAGCCTCGTCTACAGGATAATAGTGCGTGGAAAAGAGTGTGTGTTCGTTATTTCGTTCGCGTTGTTGGTGTACCACGGGGTTAACGGTGAATCTTTCGGAGGTGACGCGCCGTGCCGAGGGTACCTTGGAGACGGTGGAGAGTTTCGGTGTAGGGTACAGCCAGGGAGCAGGCACGAGCACAGGCGACTGGATGAAACCACCGGGGGATCTATTCCTTTACTGCGACATGAAGGATTTGGGTGCCGACATGGTATTTATTTTCCCCTCTATCCAATTAGCCACCACGTTTTTTTTTTGCTCCATCGCAGACACACGAGTCTGTGAATCTTGCGAATTTCTAGGTTATGTTTCGACAATTTTTATTACACAATGGAAACGTCCATGTTTATGGAGCTTGAGGGACACGCGAGTGAGTCAGGCAAAAGATGCTCTTATTTATGACTTGAGTTCTTGACAAGTTCGTGATCTCTGCATTATCACGACGGTATTTTATAACATTTCACGGTTTCTTTTTTATTCTTTGCTTTTTTTTTTACGAGAAATGGCTTAATTTAATGCTCCTTCTATTATTACTTTAAAAGAAAGGTACTCGAGTCAAATTACGATTCGCAAACAGTTGAGTAATCTTTCGATAATATTAGTTTAAAGTGACACTTTTACAGTTCAGCTTGATCTTCTAATAAAAAAACAGAACGCGCAATATTTCTCTACGTTTCATCTAAGATTACACATCTTGTTTACATCTACTCCGAACAAACAGACATTTGTTTCTGACAACTCCGTTTGGTATTAGTACTTGATCCTGAATCTCTGTTTTGGCCCTTTCAATTAGCTTTCATTTACCATTGGAGTAATTGAAATCTGTAAGCAATTATCGTGCGCTGTTTACCATTTAAATCTATGGTTTTATAAAGTAGGAATAAATTAACGAAGCGTAGTCCTTAGGTAAGCGCTTTTGCATATTGCAACGCTTTAAAGGCGATCTGTTTACATTGATATTAGATTGTTCACGCGCACACATTCGATGCGTAACATTCCAGAAACAATTCGAAGATATACACACGTTATTATATTATCATTTATCAGTCGTGGGAAAGAATGAATAATCTGCATCCCGAGCAGAATATTTGTTCTAGCGTGCTCTCGCACAGAGTTGTCTAATAGGTATTTAGCCAATCAGGTCTCTGAACTTGCATAGCCTTGTAACGTAACAACAAATCCATTAGTATTGCCTTGTGTTCAACGATGAATGAACGACAAATTTCGTAGTTACGAACGACGTTTTGATTTTGTATCTAAAGTGGGAAGGATATGGAATTTCAATCGATCGCGTTGCTGTATGGGATGAATGTAATTCGAGACAGTCTCATCGGGGTAAAGGGAAAAGGAAGAAGGTTGTTCAAGGTAGCAGGGAGAGGTTTCTCGAAACGACAGCTGTGGGTATGGATCCCTGGAACGCTGGATGTAAGTCTTAACTATAGGAAAAATACAACGTGTAAACATCGAAGTTGAATCCTTTACCTTCCTCTCCCATTTCTTCATTGTGTACGTCCTCGAACTCTATCTAGTAAAACACCCAGGAGCTCCGTACTTCCTCTTTCTGTTTCTCCTCTCATTACCTCCACGATGTGCTCTTATAATACGTAAGCGAGCAAGGATGGAGTTACGGGAGAGCGTTCGCGTTGTTATAGGTTAATGTACTTTCGCACGAACTAGAAAAGCTTCTTACGATGGCAGCGTGTAAAACGATATTACGTGTTCGTTAGGCTTTTCTCGGTCTAATTATCGATTAATTTACTCATTCGTTGTGTCGCTACCGGATCGCATATATCGTATTTTTGTTCGACGTTCTCATTTCTTAGGGCATGCTAGGTTGGACCGGTGGGTATTTAAATTTATACGGCCTTATATTTTGCATGTCTCCCCTTGCTCGTGGTCCCCCTTTCGGACACGTCTAATCGATTGAAACACTGTCAGGGTCCTCTCTCGACGATCGTGACAACATGCGAACGATGCCGAAAATCTCAGTGAAAAGTTTTTCCTGCAATGTTCACCGTATATACGATTTATAATAATGATCCATTCAGAATTGATTCCGTCGCTTTACAATCGATTATTCGCTTCACAATCTAGTTAAAGTTTTTGCTGATCTCTCTTTATTTGACTAAAATCGTAAAAAATGAGTGCATTAAACCGTAAGCTAGATGCACTATAGCACGCAACTCTTGCGCCAATGTAAACGGCAAATGTGCCCGGAGGGATATTGATTCGTGTGAGTCACTCTATCTCTTCTAGCTGCCTGGAGGTTCAGGGTTGACCTTACTTGCCGCAAAATGTTTCCAATTAGCCTCGTCTCGTCATTCCTCTCGCCATGCTTTCGATCTCGAGTATGTACCTATATATGCTTTGATTGTCTCCCAAAAAGTAACAACAGTACTCGTGGGTGTACATCGTAAAGCGTTACTTGGCAGAAAAATATCGGTTTGTCACCTCGTTGCAAGGAACTTTCTCTTCCCTCGGCTCGACAGTAACACAAATGTTTACGGATAGTTATGCAGCGAACGCCCACGGTTCGCGAGCTTCTCCGCGATAATCGTTACACAAGATCAGTGTCGCTTCTCGATTATGTTGCTTCCGCAATTACTATCTGCGGAACGTTGACTTTTCATGGAAAAGATCCACACGGTATTCCTTTGTTTCCTTTTAAAGTTTAGCGACAGAGTACTTGTACTTTTTCTATCACGATCCCACAGGCGTTTTTAAGCGCGAATTTCTGTAAATAGGAAACAATTGCGGACAAAATGTACGAACTTGATCGACGGCAGATACTATAAGCCGACCACGACTGACCGGTATAAAGGCGAGGAGGACTGGTAAGAAACTACTCCTACGCGCTACACGTTATCGTATTCTATTCGCGATAAAAGAAGAGTGAAACCAGTTTCCGGTTTCTTGCCTGACGCCAGCCTCGCTGGAAATATTTTGCGACATCGTGCGTAGGAAACATTAGGGGATGGATGGAAACGTACAAGTTTTGATATCCCTGTACCATAGTTAAGTGGAATGTTTATTGACATCGGCTTACATGTCAGTGAACTTGTGCAATCGATAATCGATACTTCGCCGCTGACTGCGACCTCAAAGCGAGACGATTTGTGTCATTATTATTTAGGAGTATTGTATAAACGAGTCGTTGCATTTTGTTTGCAGAACCAGCAACTAGAAATTTACTCTCGGTATATCTTAACGTAAACGGCGTAATCGTTTCGTGTGGCGTAATCGGTTTCTCTAATTCCGTGCTTTCACTTTGCAAAAGCTGAGGCCTGCAGATTAAAAAGTAGACGAAAAGTAGACCTTTGTGAAGTCTCGGTTCGCGAAGTCGATTTTCTCTTCTCGCAAATTATCCAGACAAAAGCCGATCGAGCTTCTTCCGTGGCTCCCTTCGTTCGTTAGGGCTGCAAAAGGGAGTTCGTTCGGTCTTTCGCGTAATCGTGCCATGTAAATTTGTACATAGAACGAGACCAATCTGTTTCGGCCCATCGTCGGATAATGAACATCCATAGTGCCTCGTCTCAGTCCTGTAAACGCGTCGTCGGTCACTTGGAGCAGTATTCTGCCGTTTATGCCGTAAAGTGACGTAGTATCGTGTCGTGACTTGTAGTGTGACGTGACATGCATATGTCGTTGAACCTAAACGCATCGGTTACGCTTGCAGATCGTCATCGGGACCGGCTAGTAGTGTGTAGTTTATAGTACACGAGCAAAGAGAAATTTCCATAAGTC
Source organism: Holcopasites calliopsidis (assembly GCA_023838395.1). NCBI lineage: Eukaryota > Metazoa > Arthropoda > Insecta > Hymenoptera > Apidae > Holcopasites > Holcopasites calliopsidis. Next base: position 3,312,312 of record JALHAQ010000011.1, read on the forward strand.
TTTCTGCGCCGTTACCACCGCGTTAGTTATATCGCAACGTTGAAAACGTCGATTCGCGCGTTATTTCGTACTCGGTTCCTCCCTCCGATTGTTATATATTACGTTCGTTTGTCTGAAATAACATTTCGCAGGATACAGTACTCCAAAAAGAAGGATGCTACAACCTTTAAATTGGCGATTCAAGTTGATCTCGAATTAATTAAAAAACTGAGTGAGGGAAGAGAGACGACGAAATAGAAACCACCCCCTTTGCGTTCTGCTCTGGTACGTGTCCGCTTGCGCACGCATTTAGCTTAGGCAGACGCACAGATACGTAGGAATACGTTGGTGAAAGAGACGGGAAAGGGTAAAGCGAGGAGGTCGAGGGAGAAACGAAGGAGGAGAGAACAACAGGGTTCGCCTCCCTCGTGCCGCTGATTCTCCGCGAGGACAGTGGCCGTGACCCGAGGCCGCGGGGCCTAGGGAGGGGTCGGTGGCCCCGTGGCAGTTTAGCGACGACGACGTCCAGGCTGCCGTTCTCCCGGTGGGAGAGCCTCGTGGGTGGGTAGGGAGGACGTCGACGTCGTCGTGGAAGGGGTTCATACTGGTGCACGTCTGCCTGTGGGATACAGCTTAGGGGTACATATGTATAGCCAACTATCGCTGCCTTTGTTCAATGAAAGAGAAGATCCAGTGTGTTACCCTTTCGTCTCATTCTCGGTTGCCTCCTTCTTTTTTTTTCACTTTCATGCGGCGTGCGTCATCTCCCTCTCTGTACCGTGCACCCTTGCTTTTCATCTCTCCGTTCCTTCTTCCGACGCGGTGGTTGCAGCCACCGCTCAAAAGAGCTCCTGCTGCTGCCCGATTCGACTGGATACCTTGTCTAGCTGAGACAAGAGATTGCACACCACTTTGACTTCTCCCTTTTTTTAATTTGCCTCTTCTCTTCTGTCTTCGCTGAGCCCGCAAAAATTTTTGCTGACCCCGTCCGAGGGGATGAAAGGCTTTAACAAAGGACAGTTACCATTTTCTCTACTAATTTTTTTTTTACACCTGACCGTCTATAGCTCTATCTCTTCTACCTAGCACACCAGCGATTCAAGGGAATATTCTTATCATCTTTCATTTGCATAGAATCAGGAAGCCTTCCGGCTTTGGGTTCCTGTTTGGATCGGGGAAAATACGTGATGATTCTTTTCTCTCTCACTCGTTCGCTTTTCGACCTCCTCCCGTCTCTTTTTGTCTTGCATTCGGTGCTTAACGCGGAAAAGCGTCCCTGCTGGTCGGCGACGCGGTCGATACTCTCGGCGTATCGCCCCCAGTTGACCGAGCCTTACCCCTAACTCTTACCTTACCGAATCTTTAGACGTGTCCTCGTCCACCGGTTCCACTTTACGCTCCGATTTGCATACCATTCGCTGGGCTTTAAGGAGGAAACCACCCCGTTTCTGGCGTTGTAACAAGCTCAGGTCATCGGCAGAGAAGAGAACGATGGGAATCACCGACGTACCTAGCTGGCCAGAGCACGTCTTCCTGGTATACAAAGCCTTTATGTAGTTCATGTACCGTGAAAGGGGTCGTGAATCCGCGCTATCGCGTGACTCCACGTGTCGCGCTATCCGTGAAATCGACGACGTAATGTGTATTCTCGGACGTTGTCAGTTCTTGCTAATCCTTTGGAAGAAACTTTAACTATCAGGGTGGCTGTGGTTCCGAAGATAGTTGAACCGTGGCTATGTCGAATGAAACGAAATCTAGGTTGAAGAGAAAAAATGTGGAATCATGCAGAGGAAGATTCGCTTTCCAACTTGACACGCGCGAATCGTCGAGCAGCCTGTTCTCTTTCAGTCGGCCTTTTCTCCCACGGGGTTTCTAACCGGTTTCTAAACTCGTACTATACCTGCCCGCGTTTATCGGCCGATTTGTCGATCTAGGTGAAAAGACCGCCGAGTCTGGCTAGGAATTTTATACCAAACTCTGTCGCATTTGAACGATTCGCTCGTGTGTAGGTAGGACAACTGTTAATTCGTTACGAAGAAGAATAATACACGTGCACGTTTTTCCATCGCGCCTGGTATAATTAACGCGCACACCGGTGCGGCAGCAGGTGATAAACAGCGTCGTTTGATATTTCGTGGTTGATGCATTCGAGTCGGTGTACCCACTCGCTGCATGACGCACGTGCTGTGATACCGTTCGCATGATCAATAAAATATAAATATCGCGTACGTATCCAGAGACACCAGCTGGTCTTCACGACGAACGTCTCAAAGCTTTCCTATTATTTCTATTTTATAAGACACCACGTGCATCATTATTGAAATCATAGCGCAACCAATTAATTCTGAAGTTTGTAAACCGCGCGCGCAACGATGGTACTCGTGAATGCAAATGATTTTGCTCCATCCTTTACGCCTTCGATAGGAGTGATCAATGAAAAGGCGGATTACATCGATGTAATTGGAACGATAACTAATGTGGTACTTAATGAGCTAATCCTCAGGTGATCCAGTACGAGTCATTCTCGATTGAAACGTTTATCGGGTTTCTGGAGAACCGAGTTGTTCGATAGAGAGACTGAAACGAGCTTCTGTGAATCGAGAATCCCTCGGTATTCTCGTTTAATGATTAGCTGCTTGAATGCGAGCTACGATGCAGACGAAAGTTCATCGAGACACCCGCACTTCTCAGGTGCACTGTCATCGTTGCAAGTGCAGTATACCTGCATCTAGGATCCCGCAATCTGTGGACTCTTCTCCCTATCCCCACCGCTGCAGGTTACGTCACTGACCTCCAGTTAAGCGAGGTCGGGAACCATGCAACAGAGTTCAGGTCATGACGAAACGAGGCGAGTCGCCTCTGATTTCGATTTGAGACCCCTTTTCGCGCTAAACTTTGCCGAGAAAAGCGTGGACGTTCGCAGCCCCCGGCAGGAACCTATAACCCTCAGGCATTAGCTATTATCTATCTTTGTAAGCGTTGGAAAATGCAAATCGTATTCTTGATAAAGGAACGAATATGTAATAAAGAGTAGCATGCGCAGCATATCGAGACCTGCGATCAGCTGTACACCTTAGATACGCTAATTTCAAGCGAATCCGCGGTTTGTTAGCGTAATTAATACGATAGTTCGCGTTCTTATCTTTCGCTATGCGAAGCGCGCACCATGAAAACTCATGGGAGTTTGGTACCAGCGCGTGCTGGGTCTGAAAACCGTGTTCGCCGAGCCTGTTATACTTACGACTCGTTTTCTTGTATTGTTTCAGATCGCACCCTCGGCAAAAAAGCTCTGGGGCGTGGACGAGGGCGGCTCCAAGGACGAAGGAGGTGTAAAAGGTGGTGGGATACTCCACCTGGGCGACCACCAGATGTGGCGGGACTCTACCTGGAGCACCTCAGGTAGAAAACCACCTTACTTAAAGTAAACTCAGGACTTTTAAATGCCTGCTCTGCTTTTCCAATGAACGTTGGAGAAATCGTCGTACCTGTTCGCTGGTATTCGTTGCCTTCGCGTTCGATCGTTCTCAATGAAATTGTTCACAGAAACACTAGATTCATTGACTGGCCCCGTGGCGAATACGCGTAAACGTGGTTGTCGAGCTTACTGACACGTATCAATGACAATGGGGCTGAGAATATTTGGAACATGAGCTCCAGAGATAGGGGGATGACCCATGAAACGGGGTTAATCGGAATCGATAATTCATGGCTTTAAGGTTTGGCCAATTTGTAGATGTGAATTATCGTACAGAAATTTTGGCGCATCTTCCGATAGTTAGTGCACCGTTCTCATTAACTGTTGCCTTTTAACAGCGTACTACCTGCTGCATTTATTCTGGCTGAATCGGAATGGTTACCAAGCTTTTGACCCAACCGTACCCTGTATTAAAAGCGGACTTCAATCTCGACATACTCGTGCGTTCCATCGAAGCCCTTTAGATCCCTCGGAATATCGCGTTCTCGTCCAGGGTACTTTTCGGGATACGAATTTAATCGCGGACCCTGATCGATATGCGTCCAGTAGACGCCACTAACGGCTGATCGTTACATAATCTTAAGGGCTAGAAGTCTGCACCAATCCCTCTAATTTCTTCTTAAAAGAAAGCCTCTAATCATAGAGAAAAAACGTGACTAATATTGTTAGGGATGCTTCTCGTGATGAAGAACGTTCAGTTGTACAATGATTATAAAATTGACTGTTAACGTAATAGACCATTGATAATCCTGATTCAGAATACTTTAGCCTTGCCTCGGTTGATTGCATTCAATACAAGTAACTCTGCCATTGAGTTGAAATTTGCTGAAAACATGTATTCATTGTTTAATCCGTAACAGTTTCGCTTAGTTCGCGCTCCGTTTTTAGCCACGACTGAATGAACGATCGGGTGCATACGCACATTATGTAAATTGCATTTATTGTTTACCGGCGAAACGCAGTGTCCACAAAAACGAGTAACGAACTGATTCCGATTAGTCGCGGCATCTTTTTATCGTTGCTGCAATGAACGTGCGTGGCAGGTTTTAGCCGAAGGTCTCCGCGACTGACGTAGAATTCTCTGAACTGAATCAGTACGCGTTTCGATTCGGCAGAATCAGAGAGAAAGGGTGAATCATACCAATAGCACTTGCTGAACGTAATCACACGCATCTATGATATCTGCAACGAAGGAGAGAGAAAGAGATGCAAGATAGATACCGTCGTGCGTTTCACGTACTTCGCTTTTATTGATTGGTACAGTACTGAAAGAATAATATATGGAGCCAAAGTAGAAATACTTGTGTGTCTCCTCGGTAGCTTCCAATGGAATCTCGATAATCGATACTCGACCAAAACAGATCTCTCTTGGGTCATTTGCTTTTAGGAAAACCAAGGAAGTTCGTATAGTCTCTCATCCCCTCGTTTTGCGATCAACCGATAGGAAAAAAATCTGGCTTGTGGTTCTCCGTATTGTTTACTCCAAAACTCGGTTCAAGCTTTTCGTTATCATCTGATCTAAACAAGTCAATTCTTCTTCATTCATATTTAGATATCTTTCTGTTTCGTTTGCTAGCTGCCGTTTGATCCCGTTCTAAATCATCTGAACTCGTTCTCAATTAAACGATTTTAGATAGGGACTCTAAGTTACAGGGAGTCTTGGCGCGAGGGTAACAGCGCTACGGCAGTGCTCTGGTGCAGTGTATGCACGAGAAACACCTGATTCTCGCGTCGGCATGTACCGGCTTCGATGAGCACGCGGTACCGAGTTTGCATGTGTGCGTCACTTGGATGGGTGCAACGCGGCTGTTGCCATGGCGACAGACGCCCGGCATCAGCAGCGGTGGGGGCAACGTCCCAATGCCCAGGGTCGTACCTACTGATCCACCCTTCAGCTCTCTTGCCACACCACCCTGTCTCACCTGCGGAATTGCGTCATATGAAATTGGAAAATTTATGCAGTCCCCTTCTTTGGAGGATCTTCGGGAACTTCTACGCGTATAAGATTCGAATCCCTTTCCTCTCGATCGCCGCCGCCGCAGCCGCTAGTTTTGAATAAAATCAGCTCGCGAGGCTCTCGTTACCAGCGGAGAATTGTTAAGGATTTTTACGATTGAATTTGCGTTACACCTTTGCGGGTTTCCTGGCTTCACGCCTTTTATCGATCACCGGTTGATGCGACACGAATACGATACGGTTTCGAGATATTGGTAACGTGTTTCCCCTTAGAGTTATTCAACTCCTGTTTGCGTAGATAGAGATTTTGTTCTTGGAACGAGGAGGAGCTTGAATGGAACACTTGTCACGATGATGTAACGCGATCGATACCTTAATAATTGGTTAAAATAGGAGGGTATCGGAGCTATTGAATATCTGTCTAATACGATACCATTGATAGCAATGTCCCTATAGGGTTTCGATTTTGCTTGGAATCTGCAGCAACACAACATTATTGTTAATGGTGATTTTAATTACTGCATTTCAGATCATGCAGTCTCGCAACCGATTTCTATGGGCACAGGTAGACGCGTGGGAGTCGGCACTGGATATCACCATCAGACGTCCGAAGTTGGAGCAGTCCTTAGCCCTAGAAGCAGGTTGGTGTGGCTTCTCATAAAACTATAACTTTTGTTACTTTTGCAAGCCTTTGCATTGTCACTTTGTTTTCATGTTACAGCGAAACGGGTGGCCTGGGGGTTAAAATGGTTGAATACGTACTTGGATCAAGCCCTACGACACCCAAAGATTTGGAACCCAGAATGGTTTCTCTGAGATTGGTGAGCACGTGCTTTGAAATAAATTGAACGAATGATCCGAGACAAATTGATCGATTGTATGGAAATGTATCTTTGCTTCTCCATGCAGAACTCCGATGTAGACAAGAAAGAAAAAGAGAAGGGCTCGGCAAGTCCTTTCGACAGTTCTAAAGACGACACGGGTCCGCAAAACAACGGACTAGCATCCCAGAACGGTCTCGACGACGATAAAGGGTTTAAGTAAGTGTCACAGTACGTTTATGAACGAAAAATATTACTGCTATCACGAACAAGCTAGCGATACAAATTTCATGCTGTTAACATGATATGCCAGAAATTCATGTTTCATATTCACGACTTGGAAAGGAAAATGTATTGCTATTTCTGCGCAGCCATGCATAATTACTTCCAATTGAATCACTGTAAATGTGTCGCGCGTTGTTCGCGAACAATTGCCATTGCTGCTAGAAGCGCGATCGAGGAACGTAATCGTGTTAACGTAGTAATATGTAATGAGCGATCGATGAGATCATAAGCCTGGTCTGCGGTACTTGCTGCACCAACAGCGTACGCCATCTGGTGTCCTTCTGGTCCCTCGTCAAAGTTACCGACACCTCTTTTATGCCTGTCCATTGTTGTTTCATGGCTTGCTTTTCTTTTGGCAATAAAAATAATATTAATGAGTAGTGATGCTCATTCATCATTTTCAGCCGTACACCTGGAAGTCGTCAACCCTCTCCGGGCGAGGAAGAATTTCAGAAAAACGCTGCCGCGACCCTGGCTGTAAGTGCCGGTGGCACCGGAGTCGTGTTACTGAAACCCGGAGTCGACGTGGTCGGTAGCGAGGAGCATTTCATGGCAGCCTTCGCGCCCGCACCACCACATCATCTGCAACATCATCAGGCGCCGCCGACGCATCATCTTCAGCATCCACACTCGCACGCGGCGCAGCTCTTTGGTGCTCAAGCTCCGCCACCCCCACAGGGTCCTCCGCCTTCACAGCAACAACAACAGCAGCAGGGACCTCCGCAGCCGCAAGACACCACCACTCACTTTGATGTCCAGGTAAGTCCCGACTTTTATTCCGTTCCACTCTTTGATTTTCGACAGAGCGAACATGGGGAAGACTTCGTCCCTTCGCCCCAAGGAATTGTCTGGCGACCTTTTAGGCTGCATGCGCACCGTGCGGCGTCCAACGAACGAGCAAAGAATATTGTCTCGAACACTCTGCGATTTTCCTGCGGCGACGAAATATTAGTCACGGCGCGTTATTCGCAAATTATTCGACATTGTTGATTTTGGAACCGGTTAGGGATGATTCGAGGATTATCAAGAAGGTTGTCCTAGTTTCGCGTGCTCGCTCGGTGTATATTTTGGCGCAACGGTTAATAAATCACAAGCGCACTCGTAAATTGTGAAAGCAATCGGGCCAGCTTAAGCGCCCTACATAGAGACGTGCATCGTAAGCTTCGCTGATTATTATCATAGGCTGCTTGGTCAAGTAGTTCAACGAAGCCGGTGCATTAACTGATTAGGACGGCTATCGATACACTTTATGCGCTTCTGCTTCTACTTAATTTAAATAGCTTATCGAAGCGTTTAATAATGAAATTGAATAATTTTTTTTTAAGGAAGAAACCTTAAACTCTGTACCTCTGTTTTAAGTGCTATACCTCTTCGTCGATTCCGCTTCGTGGACTTTGGTAGTCCGTCTGGAACTCGAGGAATTCGTAATAGCTCCAGAATTGCTCAGGGTATTTAAATCCTCGTGGCTGCATTTCCATGCGAAGGGTGTCGATGTCGGCGTTAATTCAGCGATTGTACCGCTGGTCTAGGAAGGGGTTATTTTTAAGCAGTGAACAGCTGATACTAACGAGCTAGCCCAACCACCCAGCAAGCCTCTTGAGCGGGTTCTCGACGGACTTCCCTCGCTTTTGATGCCGCGTTTCGTTTCAACGAGCCTCTCTATCCAGGGATAAAGCTGCGATCGCGAAACAATGAGGCGAACAGAATAGCTTGCTTGATTTTTCCGTATTTTTACGAAAACTCAGATATATTATTAACGGAGCAGATGCTTGCCTGGTTAATTATAGAAGGACTCGTAAATTAGTGGACGTTAGCGATGCACGGAATTGCAAAGCAAAAGTATTTGCAATGGACATTTATTTCATTTCCGACCACGCGATTTGGCGAACCGTCGACATTTACGATGTTCAATTTGACTGTATACGAGCAGCTTTATTATACAGATTTTAAGCATCATGCTTTTTCTTTAGACGTCGTCTGGTCCATGGTTGTCTGAAAAAATAGACGCGTCAGTTGTGCTTGCGTAATTGTCGAGAGCTCGTTTGCGGAGTCGTTCTCCTTACCAGTTTGCGAGTCTCTTTCGCATACCTTTAACGCGCGGTTCCTCTATCCCGCTTGCATCTTTATCTGAACAATTTATCAAGTCGTCCCGTTAAGAACATTAACTCGTTTACGTTATTGTGAAACTAGTAAGTTTCGCTCCGATAATTAGACCAGGCTCAAGCATCCTGCCTTGTACTTGCCTTCATGGATATCGTCGAATCTAGCCATTCTCGAATACCTTGGCTAGCTTTGTCCTTGCCGATTTAACTTTTTAGAATGTACCCGGCTATTTTTTTTCCCTCTCAATTTCGCCTGACGAAGAAGGTCCTCCTCTCGCATTAAAGTGCGGCATTACCTGTCACAAGTAGAAGGGGAATGGAGAACGACCTCGTCCTCCGGCGGAGACGAATGTATAAATCACGAAGTGACAAGTTCTCGGCATCTACTTCGAACCCTATTCAGAAAATAGAACAGACGATATATAGCCATACCACGCACACATTCATATTTTGTTACATTGGCTGCCTGTATCCGCGAATGCATCGAAGCGTCATTCCGTTACGAAACCTATCGCTATTATTTTTCAACGATGTCCAATAATTTTCTCTTACGTGATCGCGCGACACTTTTGATCTTTCCCGTAACTTTGTGCTCGATATCATAGCTGTTATAGATGCCATGTTATTACCCCCCGAACGTATACCCGTGATAATAGTACGCCTCTGGTTCAATCCCGGAGTACACTCTCGACTGCATCAGAAGTGTAACGTTTAATTTAGCCGATGAATAACGAAGTTATTGAAGTCGAGGTCGATTCGAAATTGGCACGAAGACCGGAAGTTGAGGACAACAGCGTTATATCTAGTACAGGTTTCTACATTCTTCGACTTTAGAACACCGATCCCCCTATATCAGAGCGGAGTTGCTAGTCCAGCCGCGCGAACTCGCGTTTCTCTTTCGACCATCGTTACGCGCTGAAAGCTTTGACGGTTGCCCTATTAAAACGCGAATAATCGCTTTGAATGATAGAGCTTTTGGGACAAAATCAATAATTTAATTCCGCGACAGTCACGACGCGGAATTTTTCGTACGAAACGTCTGCGGTTCTCCCCGCTGCACAAACGCAAAGCACTCTCGCTTGAAAGCGTTAAGGGGTTGAATAGAAAATTCATTCAGAACTTAGCGAATTACCGGGGCTCTCGCGCGATTCACACCAGTGTTTAGTAAGAAATTCTGCAATGTATCGCGTAGCAATTCTGTACTGCGAATACACAATTCTGCCTGAAAAAGAGAAAATCACAAATGAAAGGGGAGAAAATGCGGTGTACGAGTTCTCGGGTCGTCCAACTCGTTTTCCCGCCCCTCTCTGATCTCCTGACCGTCTCTCCATCTTTCTCTATGCGGTGCATGCGCTTGGCGTTTCCTCTCCTACGGGAAATGGGTACCCATCGTAGGAAGCATTGTTCCAAGGGGCAGGGGGGCCATAGCTGCATTTTCCACGTGACGAACGAACCGCCGTGTGCACAGGTGCAGCTCGACTGCCCTGGCTCCTGTAATCTCTTTCCTCCTTGCTCATTCGTTCTAGCTTTTCGTTTCCGTACGCCTCGATGAAAACGCAAAATATCGCACAAAGCATGCATCGAGCGTGTGCTTGGTCGCCGCGCCGACGAGGAGGAGGAGGAGGGAAAAAAATTTATACACGCCGCGACGCTGGCTTATGTTTCGCCAACGAATTCGTTATAACTTTTTCCTCTGTTTTTTTTTTTTTTGCCCTTCCGCAATTAGTGCCGCATTATACGCGAAAAGCGAATCGCGTTGACGACGGGTGCGGTATTAATTAACACGCTGTATCGTGCGCGGTCGTGTCTCAGCGATTTACTATTGCATATCCGGGGTGCAGTCGCCGCGTCGTACGCTTCATCCACTTACCGAATATTCGCTCGCGTTTTGCCCTCCGGTTGTCGCGTATCGCAAATATTTTCACCACAGTCTGCGCCGCTTCCACGTCTACGTAATATACATAAAAATAGAACGCTCTGTACGAGCGTATTACGGCGTGCATTTATGCACGCGTGCTTGCCTCTTCGGAGCGCGAGCGTGTGCGCGATGGCACGAAATGTGCGTGCACGCACGAGACACGGCTGCTGCCCTATGATCGCGTTATTACGCGAAGGCTCGTGCTCGCCGGTGCATGAAGCGATTCCCAGACCTCCTCGTCTCTTTTCTCCCCTTCCTTTCTGTTCTCCTCTCTGCACATACGTTTCCTTTTTCAGTGCTCGCGGTCTCTGCGCCTTCCACGGTTCTTCCCTGTTCATCTTCGTGTGTTCCTCCTCCCCCGAGCACTCTCCCTCGCATTTTCTTCTCTCTTTCCTTCGTTTCACCTCTTTCTTAAACATGCAGTTCCCTTCTCGCGTGATCGTCGAGAAAAGCAGGAAGAGGAGAGCGAGAAAACAGTGGAAAGAGGAAGAAGGAGAGCGAGAGAAACCCTTTAAAGGTGTGCACGTACACACGCGTCTGTACACGGGTTGTTGACTCGGTGCCCATTCAGCATAAAGTGCAATGACTTCCTCCGATGAAAATCTGTATCATCGCCCCGAAGGTTACAGTCTTCAGGGTAGCACGACGTGTGCTCGATACTCTGAGATATTCCGTTCAGTAATTCCAAGCCACTGTCCTTTTCCTATTCCGACCAGCCTTCTTCTTTGTTCGAATATCGAGTTTCGCGAGAGCTTCGTTTCTCAGCCTTTGAGCTAGCCACCGCGTTTCCGTTTTAAACGCTTCACGGCTCCTTTGACGGTCTGGCAAATATGCGCGATGTGCCACCCAGTCCTTGGCGCAGCTATTGTCGCTCCGAAACCGTTCTTCGTGGCCCGCTGAAGAAGTCGATGGCTTGACCGCCCCCGAAAGTTCTTCACGAGGACGGGTTTCTTTCTCCCTCCGAGAGCGCTCGAATTTTATGCAGAGCCAAACTCAAGGACCTGTCCAACCGTGGCTGGATTTTCGAATATCGTGTGGATTTTGCTTCGATCTTAGCACGGGCGTTTGGCCAGCTAATCGATTTCGTTATTTTAACGCCACAGCGTAGCAAATAATCATCACTAGCGTGTCTCAAATTGTCTGACGATATGGTCTAACACAAGCCAAGTGCTTGTCACTCATTCGGCGATATTTTCGTGCACTTACATAATCAGCCATACTCGCTCAGCAAACCTTCCTCTCCTTTTCTCTACCTTCATCTATGCCGTCCCACAATTTTTCAATCCGGCTGGTTCATTTCGGCATAGCCGGGCCATGGAAGCCGCGCGAACACAAAGGGTTCTGCTGCTCGGTGTATCGCATTAAATTTTCTGTACTTCGGCTTCCATTCGTCTAATTGTTCTGTACTTCAGTTTCTCAGTCCGAATGGTGATTTTTATCGAGATTTTATTAATGGTACATCCGCCAGATTTTGTTAATTATCTCCCTGGATGGTGATTTTCGTCGTTTATTATAAATATGTATATTTTTACATAAATTATCGATTAGCTACCTGCCAACTGCGGTCAATTTAGTTGTTGGCTACGGAGCTCGCAGGTGGCTGGAAAGGTCAGCCCTCCAAGCAAATGTAATTGTCCTAGCTAATCAGAATCAACTTGGGATTAGCAAATCCGCTACAAAGTAGCGCGATAGAAGCTGGAGCAATTAGGGACAGCAAGAATGTGCGCGCCATTTCCTTACCTCGACCAATTACACCGTCCTTTCATCGAAAGGCTACGTACCAATTAAACAGCACAATCTACTTGACGCGCTGCACAGCTCCTTTATAAACTATCGTGGTTCAACAGATTTATGAAACACCGATGAATTTGTCAATCTGATATCCTTCCTCTCGGGATTGTCAAATTAGTCGAAAACTTGATTCGTCCGCTTGCGTTATTAAAATCGAACATCTTCCCTTATATTTCTGGCACCTGTTCCGTCGAGTAAACGCGCTTCACCGTTCCGGAAGTTTATGTATTAAAGAGCGTTGCACGCGTGTTCGCCGGCATGGAAACCAGAGTAGCGAGGGTCAAAGGACCTCCGCCGCGTCGGAACCAGCCTCCTGGAAGACTACCGTCTCAGCAATTAAGTGGAAATATCCGATCCTGCCAGACGCTTCGGTTCCGCGAATTTTCCTCCCTCGCGACGAACTCCGGGATCGAATTTTAAGGACAAGAGAGCTCGTTTGTGTGTTTCTCTTCGCTGTCGTTCCGGATTTATTAACCACCCCACGACGTGTACCCCCTGACGTGTAATTTATCCTAGAGCGTCTCACCGGAACGTTGTATCTTTTATTTTCCACCGTAATCTTCGTTCGGTAAACATGTCCTTAATGTTTCACATCGATGGGCCAAGCTTCTTTACTGCCAGTTTCTCTTTTAGCATGTATCAAACCGTACTTTCAACTGCAGTAATATGCCGGATGCTTCGTGTTCATGGTATTCCGGGTGTCAAGCCGATTATTTCCCCGGGGGCCAAAAATTACCGCGCGATTACTCGTCACCTTCTATCTAGCTCCTTTAATAGGTCCTAGGGAAAGGTCAGGATTGACGTTCGCTGAGACTTGTCCGGGTATCGCGCGATTCTCTTCCCGCTGTCCCGTGCTTTTCTCGCAAAAGCTCTTTCGTTGATTACTCATTCGAATATGCGTAGAATGCAAAAATGTTCGTCGTCAGCGCATTTCAAGATGTTTCGTGTTCCCCGTTCGTGCCGCCAGGAACGACTATAGCCATTCCAATTACGACTGTCTCGAATCATAGAAGGGGTTAATTAATCGACAATAGACCACATGCGGAGAGAGTATTGTGTGAATCCTAAAAATATGAAGGTTGAATATTGTTTTGACAGGCAATTGTGCTAAAAAAAAATAACTTGACGCGCGGTGTTATTAATGAAGCGAAAGAGAGATCGTTAGTCCAACAAGAGCAACTGCTTGCCCCGTGGTGGATACTAATTAAAACCGCGGACGATCCGCGGAGTCGAATCTAGGCTAGAATGCAAGTTGAAGTAGCCACTCCACCTTCACCTCCAACCCTTCAACAAGGGCTCCCGCATCTCTCGTCCCGTTCTTCTGCAACATCTACCTCATCTCGAGCGTGGAAACACAAAGCAAACGCTCAGAAATCGTGACCAAGTGCAAACTCCGGAACTGACGGTGCTCAAAACACTGCCCCTTTTTATTACGCTGCCGGTTGATCATCGAGAGCCGAACGAAAAGGCGATTAACGTTGAATTGCAGTCAAACTGCATCTACGTGGAACACGATTTCAAGAAATGATCAAGGGTTCTTTCTCTCAACACGGGCAATTCAAATGTTTATGGTTTTCCTTGAGCACGCGTTATCGATTAACAAAGTCAAGAGGTGGAAAATTCCTAGTGTCCCTCGATCGGCGTTTATCGCCTCTCTCCTCGGACCAGAGGCTCTTTATGACACTGCCTCCTGCGGTATCTACCGTGTTCCAAGGGAGGCGAATACGTGGCGAACGTTTGCTGCACCGTCGCCGTCGTCACGGGTGCATGTGCACACAGCTACTCGAGTGAGCGCTCCGAGAGTCTAGAATCGCCAACTATATTTACACGTATACCGCGTTCAGCTGGAAACTTCTTTTTTCTTATAATAAAAGATCCCAGGGTGTGGGCAGCATTGGCGTGTTTCGCAAGGGTTGGTGTGTAGGGGTCGGCGAGGGAGAAGGATATCGCGTGGCAGTTAACACGCGAACTCGCGTGTTCGTCCATCCCTTGGAATCTAGGGGTTCTCAACTCGCCATTGTCGAAATTAGATTCGGCGGATTGATAGATTCGTGATATCGTCGCGGGGGTGGTCGAACGCATCGATCCGATCCGCTCGGAAACGAACTACTCGGCAAGGAAATCCGGGGGGTACCGCTTTAGCGAGCTCTCGGCTCTTTCTCGACCCCCCTTGGGGTAAATAAGGAACGGCGCGAAGGTAGGCCTAATTTTTCCCAACCGTTTTGCCAGACATAGGATGGTAATATCGTGCTTTCACTGACCCCGTTCTTTATCGCATAATATCGTGCAATATCGCACTTTACTTCGACGTGTATTAATTCAGAGCGTGGTATATTATAGTCGATCGACGTCAGCGGGGAGCGTGCTCCACCGTGTTCAGTTTTTCGACCGAGGCGTCGAGATTGCCGGGGGTGTAAGGTCGAACCGGATAGCGAAAGCCTTTTGGCTCAACGACACTCGCGGGCCTACGTACTCGCGTGGCATTGATTTCGCGCGAATCACTCGATCACGGGGTGTCGCCTCGTAGGGTCCAGCGCCTGCAGGGCGAATTACCGTTGCGGACTGATTTTAATTCGTCGACGACGAGGAGGAACGACTCATTGACCATGCTGCACCCTCTTCATTTGAGCGTGTTTTTCAGCGGGGTTCGAATGTCTGACTCTTTTCAGAAATCAGGCTAGTTTAACGGATAGTAGCGCACAGGGACGGTTTGCCATTGGTATTCGTGTCTGTGCGATGTGGTGGTGTGCTCGCATTTGTACTTCACTCACCCCCCTTTTCATAAGGAGCAGCTACACATATTCTCATGGGCAACCGTGTTTGCGCATTTACGTACATGGCAGCACGAAGTTGCTGATATGTAAATAATAGCTGCTGCGAGGCACGGCTGGCTAGGGGGTATGAATAGCCCTCTTCCCTTTTCGATTGCCTATCCTCCTTTTCTTCGTTGGATACATCGGAGGCTTCTCCTCGTTCCACTCGGTGCATTCCCTTTTCCTCTATAATTACTTCTTTTTATATTTTCCCCTTATAAACTATCCATCGGTTTTCCCACCCAGTTTCTGTTCTTCCCACTCGTCTACGATCTACTCCACCGTCGCTGGTTCCCTCCCCCATTCTCCCATCTTTTTTTAAACTATTATTCACATTGTCTTTTTTTTTCTCTCCGTCTCCCAGCTACTCTCTCGCTCTCTCTTTGTCTCTTCATGCCTGCCCTCTTTCTCTGTTGTGTTGCGTATTTTCCTCCCTTTTTCTCTTATAACACTCCCTTGCTCCTCTGTGGTGGTGGCGGCGGTCGCTTCTGTGTCGGTGGTTCCCATCTCCCTCTTTGTCACTCCCTGCACAGCATCCACTGTGTGTGTCGCCGTATCGCTAATACATATATATATATGTGTGGCCGCAAAAGGGAAAGGGGAGAGCTCCCTGTTAGACAATAGGCTGTTGGCTACGGGCGACGACAATGCGCCGGCTGCGCAAGGAAGAGGGCTCTTTTCTCTCGTCTGCCTTCCTCTACCGCGACGTTCTCGTTTCTTCTCCTCCGCGCTCTCCTTCCTCTCTTCCGTTCCCTTTCGACTCTTCACCGCGGCCCTGAGAACCCTCGAGGTGGTACAGCGTACATCAAAATTAAGGCACGGCCAATTAAAGTCGCGCCAAACGTGCTCCATCCATCCTCTTCTCGTCTCGTCGCGAAGCCTGAAGCCCGCGGTGTAACCAGCGCATGGTTTCTCGAATAAAGACGGAAATTTCACGGCTGAGACCGAGCGAGAAGTTTTCTACGCGAATACGGATGCGAGGAACGATATTTCGGGACCGGCGATATATTTTCAACGCTTCGTTCGCGCAGGCGAGAAAAAAAGAGGTTGCTGCTGTCGCTTGTAATAATACTGTCCCCGTCGTAAATGTAGTCTGCAGCTTTTCTAAACTCGTCAGGTCGACTTAAAAATCGATACACGCACGAGAAGGAGGAAAGAGGGCGAGGGAAGGTGAGGAGGCCCCCCTGCGTTCGTGTGTACTTGCTGCCGGTCAATTATTGGCGTTTAGGAGACTGTACGTACAAGGGTTGCGCTTTAAATCCAACCCGGTGCTAATATCACCCCGTCCTCGATCGAAGATGAAACAGAAACGAAGGCGCATTCTAGGCCAATTGATTTCATTTTTTCTGCCCCTGTTGAAGGGATGCATCTCGGCGCATAGCTCGTGACGTACAGGATTACTTTTTTTTTTATCTTTGATACCGGGACAGGATATCATAGAGGTATGTACCCTTCAGTTTCGCTCGGAGACTTGATTCATCATACCGTGAACGTATTCGTGTCACGAGGAAATCTTCCCTGATGGATGATATTTTCGATCTTCGATTTTTTCCCTCGTTCCTAGCGTTTTCCAAATGGATCGCGATAGCGCAACAGATCGCGTACGATAGTCCCATTCCTTTCACTTCTCTGTACCCTCGTGTACTCGCTACTGTTACCACCATCGCTGCCGCCATGCTAATACCCTCGGTAACATTTTTTCACCTGCGAGCAAATTTCTGATTTCGTGTAAACCTTTCGACGAGGCGGTGGCGACAAGGCAGGACCGTACTTTGGGGCGAGCCTTCCTTCTCTTCTTCTTGTGTGTGCCAAGGCACGAAAGGGGTAGTCGTCTTCTTTTGAATCTCATGAAACTCGCGCTCGCGCGCTCCCCTTTGTCTCACCCTCGTCATCCAAGTGGTTGGGGCGACAGGGCCGTACGCTCAAAAGCACTTGAGAAGAAGAGAGAAGAAGCCGAGAGGGCAGAGAGAAGGGTGCCTCGGGGACAGGGGCTCCTCGGAGGAACGTCTGTCAATATTGGAAATTACATGCAGTCTCGCGCTACTTTCACTGGTCAACTGAATTATTCAGAAAAATCGTACCGCGCTCCTCCACACGATGGACACCGTGAATCGGGGCTGGGGAAGGTGGAAGGGAGGATCGACGTGATACGTCGCGCAGGATCATCCTCTAACTACGCGTGTGCATACAGTATTGTTCCGAAAGAAAATTTCATTTCCCAGAGGTCTCACGGCGATTCGCGATGTATTTGCTCGTGCTCCTAGTTTTCAGCGAACGATGTTTAACATTTCGCTGACAGCAGGGCGGTTTATCGTCAGGTTGTTTTAACGGGGCTTTCTTCAAGTTTCCTTCTCCGCGGTCAACTTTTGCGTGTCAGAAGAAAGACCTGTCGTCGCCTCGTTATTTGTCGTTTTTGTGGAAATGTTCATCGGTGCCGCGAAGCTTTCGTGGAGATGGAGCTCTGATTACAAAAACGAGCGCGATCAAAGACGAAATTTAATCGTGAATGGTATCAATGAGCTTCCTTCATGATGCGTTGCACCAAGCGTCGAATGTTTGCCTCGATTCACAAGCATTCCCGCCGGTATCCCCGTCGGAGAGGCGAATGAAAGGGAGTCGAAGAGAGCCGAAGGGTTTTCGAAATCGTTGAATCGCGGTCGGTCGTTCTTCCTTTAATCGAGAACGAAAAGAGAGCTGTGTGTTCAGGGAGCGCAATCTGTTTGCCGAGTAACGACCCCGGGAATGTTCGCCGACGCGGTGAAGACCCGACGCAAAAAATTTGACAGGGGGATGAGAGAGCTTTCGCGCGCATGTACCACCCCCGTGCACTTGAATCGGCGCGGTGCGTCGCGACGATTAATCGGTCACCGATTCTCGGCCGATCGAGTGCACCCCGCGATACGTTCGAACAGGGGGTGAATCTTGCCGCAAAATCGTGGAGCCTGGCGGCTTTGTCGCGGCAAAAGAAGAATCCACAGAGGAAGATGGGAGGGTGAAGAAGTCTCCGAGGGCTACAGAGCTCTGTATTCTCGTTGGGTTTTGCCGCGAGTGGAGCGGTCGGTGTCTGCGTGGTGCACGGATGGAGATCGGAGGAAATCGCTGCACGAGAAAGAAGGAGGAGTGCATGTCAGGGTGGTAGGGAAAGGGCAGGAAGAATGAAAAAGCGAACGAACGTGGGAGGGAGAGAAAGAGAACGATGATCGAGGGAGAGCGAGAGAATGAGTACGGAAAGAGTGGAGAGAGAGAGAGCTAGCTCGCGGTAAGAGAGAACGGGTTAAGGAGGGAAGAAGAAAGGAACGAGTTAGCGGGAGAGAGAAATGGATAGGGAGAGAAAGAGAGAGGTGTAGCGTCACACCGGCCGCGTCGCGTCACTCAAAGCTCGGGCCATGGGAGCGAGGAGGCTCGAGAGGTGGCAGTCAGTTCTCAACTGCCTTTCTATGCGGCAACCGTTGCGAGCGCGTTTTAAGCCCGGATCACGCTGGACTTAACGGCTCGCCACGGAGAACCGGCCTTCTTTACCACTCTCGTTGAACGGAGGACAGTGTACGCGGAGCAGCTCGAACAGGCTTGGACATTGTCCGGCAAGAAGTGCATGATCGTCGCGAGTGCTCCACTCGGGCTTATGACAGAAACTGTGACTACTACCTCGACGGTGTGTCGCCTTGTCTTCCGTCTTAAACCGCGTATAATCTCGTGCCTTTGGGGTTTTTTGTAAACCACCCCTCACCTGTTTCACTCGATCGTTGTTGCGCGTCGCGCGTCGTCCGAAACATCGTTTTACACTGTGTGCAATAGTGAGTGCAAGCAAGGGATACGCCACGTGGTTCCACGTAAATTCCTCGTCCACTTTTTGACAGCGATCGATCGACAGTTTGTTCCACCGCGGGGGATGTCCGACTGTCGAATTATCGGTCGACCGATCATTCTGACGGAACAGTGATCGGCCAACAGACGGAAAGGGGTGATGCCTGTGCGGGTCCACCGCGAAGTTTCACCGATCTGCCGTTCTCCACTCGAGCTTGGTGACTCGGAGCAACGCGAATTCCGTTTTCATATTTTATCGAAGCTTTAGCGTAAAAGCGAAAACAGGATAGCGAGGCGAAAAGTTCCTCCCGTACGATTTCTCTGCGTGAATTTAGTGCGTTTTATGTGTGCACCAGCATCATACGGGTTCAAAGTGGTCGCGATAATAAATGCTAGCGTGTCACGAAGCCTCGTCCGACGGCTGAGTGGGAAGGATTAGGGGAAAGAAGCGCAGCGCGGAGGAGAAAATCTCAGCCCTGGGCCAGGAAACATGGTGGTGCTCGAGCTGGAGACCGTGTATGCCCAGGCAGCCCCCCATACGAAATTGCTGAACAAGCGTTTCGTCGGGGCACACCACTGGCTGGGCCCTTTAAAGGAGGCTCTGGTCGCTCGACTCGCGGCTGACAAGGTATGGACCTCGTCTACTTGTCCGTGATATCCTCACGGTATTCCACTGGATAGATTTCTCGAGGGGTTGCGCGCGATCTTTCGAAACATCAACTGGCCGTGTCGACGATGACACAGTCGTGTTTTTATCCAGGTACCCGTACTTTGCGCGACGATATTTATAAGCGGGTAGGATTCCTGTCCGATGCACTCATCAGTTGGCATTAGACAAAAACGTTCATTGAGCATTTTGTCGGCGGGACAGTACTAGATGCGCCGGCGAATGTTATTTATAATACCTTGAGGCCGTGCACGTTTCCTAATTGCATGCGCAAAAATCGCTTAGGTGGATAATTCTGAGCTTTGTTTTTGAGCTGAAAGTTTTTATCGAACGTAAAGCGCGAGGCAGCTCCTTGGGGCAGTCATATGTCAGTGCCGTAATCAACGCTGCTATGCGGTTAATTTCGATCGATTTTTTTTTCACGTCCCACAGGAACCTAATGAAACGAACGAGACCGTTACACGTCCAGTTTCCGAGCGGTTGAACGAGGCTGTTGCTATCTGTTACACGCTATTTTCGTTGCACACGGAACAAAAAGTTTCGCTATTAAATATGAAACTTTTACCGTTAATGAGGCTGCATGTGTGTACGATAACTGTATTAGGTCAGGAACGAGCATTGCGCTCTCGTACAACCACCGGCTCTCGATATATCGGAGTAGATATAATTGAGTAACCTGCTTTAACCTCGAATAACACGCGTCCTGATTCGAAGAACCACATCTCCGATAAACAGCGGCGCATTCATCCGGCTGTTATCGTTTCCATATAAAATCCCCGATTTTTCGATGTTGCATGGTGAAAAACTTTTCGATATACAGTTATTCGTCGCATTATCGTTTTCTCCTTTTCTGACCCGGCTGAATATGTAAACGGGGAAGGTACAGTCGCGGAGGTCCAACTGTGCAAATCAGTCGAAGTGCAGCGACACGTTTCGCGAGCGCGATCCTCGTTGAAAAAAAATTCTTCACGTTCCGATTACCGGTTACACAGGACATCCGAGAGGTATTTTCTCTCCCCGAGAAGCATTCTTTCCCCGGAGGAAAATTGGTTCTCGGCTGTCGCCACGGTTGCGGCTCTTAATCCACCCTTGTGAAAGAAAGCGGGAGAATGAGAGGAGGAACGGGCTCAAAGCGAAAAACCGTGAGACACTGTAGATAATTAAGAGAGAAAACGAACGCAGCAGTTGTATTTCAGCATTGTTACGACGTACTAACGGAGCTCTTCTCGTTCGCGAAACGAACGGCTGTTTCGCGTTCAAGAGTTTCCTAATCCCTGCTCGAACTCCCAGCCACGAGTTCAAAAATTTTCGTCGATCATAGCGCAACTCGATCGGCCTCCCTGGAATACTAATACCGTGTAAATCCTTCGCGAAACCGAGCACCAATACTTGTATTCTCATTTTTCGCGTTCCATCGCCGTCGTTGAAAAGTCGTGTACGGAGCAGAAATCCGGTCACGCGTTGCTCGCCGTGCGAAATTTGAACGCACGATGTTTTAATTAATCTTGTTCGCCTAAGCCTGGCTGGTGTCTTCTTATCGACGCCTCTCTTGCCCGATTGGCATTTTGACAAATAACCCGCTGGCCTAAACGTGGCCGTGTCCCGCCGTAGTGCCGAGTGTCTTTGATAACCTCGGCGAAAACGCACGCGATATGCTAATATCCTCGATACTTCCGACATGCGGGTGCACTCGAGGATGAACGACAACAAAATAGCACACCGAACCGAACAGGTAGTTTCTCTTCTCTTTTCCTGTACTTCGTACTTAACTGTGACATTCACTTCAAAGCGAAGCTTCACTGGTATCACTTCAGTCTATCGTACGTTTTTCCTTTACGTTTCTCAGTTTTGTATGTATTGTAGACACGTAATAATGCCGGGACAATTTACTAGCGCGGCGCGGGCAAAGCGATGCGTTTTATTAAGGCGTAAATGTTTAAGCAAACGGGCAGACTGTAGCCGTGATTTATCGAGATCGTTGTTCGCGTGCGGCACCGCAATATTCTGCCATAACCACGTGTATGTTAGAGCTCTGCTAGTATATTCGTCTTATCTGTCGGTGCGCTCGTCTTCATGACGGTTTTTATCCAACGCTGCTTTTGTTCAGGAACTTCTCGTGAAACTGACACACGCTGTGTCTCGATCGACAATGCTACTCGTTCGCCAAGCTTCGTATAGAGACTATGCACCGCGAGGTGTTCATTGTACCTGGCTGGCAATGATATCCTGAACGAACGAACGATAATGATGTCAATTAGAATTTCAGCAAACTATTCCAGTTAGCGGTGTTCCGGGGCGCGCGCCTCGCGTGAGGTAATTGAACATTTTTTGCTTTCACACCTTTCGGTGTTCCGAGGCGCAAATATATTTTTTATTCGAGACGGAAGAAATCAACGATGGGCGCGGACGAGAGCGGACGCGCAGCGTAGCGTGAGTTAATTCGTAGCGACGAAAGTCATGCGGGAGCACGGTTTGCCATAATTCCCACCTTTTACCCCGGTTCCCATCCGCCAACGGTACAGTGTTCTCTCTTTCACCCCCGCAGTCTTCGTCTATGGAAATTTAATTATCACGCCGGCCGGATCTTTCTCCCGACGATGCACACGATAATGACTTTCCACCTAGCCCTCCATAATCATTCCGTCGTCGCCTCCAGGGAGGAAGACAAAAAATTATCGTCCGACTATCGTCGCGTCGTTGGTAGAGATTCGTATTTTTCCGCACCCTCGCCGTGCACGAAGTCGAAACCTACCACGGCTCTTGGCTTCTTTCGTCCCTGAAAATCTAATTACTGCCCCACCTCGAGCCCGACTGGCCGTACTCGCCAGCACGCAAAGTAGTTTCCGATCCTAATCTGGGCAAAAAAAAAAAAAAACCCTCCACACGAGCAATGTCGATTCGTTCCGGCGCGAAGGTTCGCGCGATTGACCCGTTTCCCATTCGGACCCGCGTCGATTTTGCCTTCCAAATCCGATTTAAAGTTCCGCCAGATATCGAAGTTAGCGTACACCGACGGGGGTGGGAACGAACGAAGTTAAGTCCACGCTTCGTCTCGGTGTACCATGTCACGATCGATTTGCGTTTACCTATCGTTCGACGAAGTCGTTTTAATTGATGCGTGTTTTGAGCCTTCCAGCCCTTTATCATTTTGTACCTTCTCGCGGTGGTGGAAGTTTAATTATCGTAATCCCGACCAAGCACCGCCCTTCACGTCCTATGATATGTGATTAAAAGATTTCCATATTTGATTAATTTCGCCGATCGCCTATCGCGGATAAACAGGGGCGATTGTTCGACGAGGGGATCACGTGCTGGCACATTGAATCGATCGACGAACAGGCAATTGAACCCCGTTTAATGCTAATTAGATTTCACGATTCCAGTTGAAACGCAAGATGGTTAGCAGCGTGAATGGCGCGCGCTGTACGGATGCAGACGGTTCAGCGCTTCTTTCGTTATCTTTGAAAGCTCTCTTCTTCCACTGGCGGCATACCATTTTGCTCGGTGGTTAAGTCTAACCGCGAAGCATGATTCTTAATGGAATGCTAAGAACACTGTGGAGGGCTTCTCGAGCCCCTTTCTACCTCCTTTCTCCCCACCTCCTCGGCGTCTTTCCTCGATACCGTTGCACCGGCTATTGCATAAACCGCTTGTGCTTGCTTCTTGCCTCAGAGATCCGGAACTCGAGGAGTTCTCAAGACGAGCCTTTCAGCCTCCAAGTAATAACAACGCAAAAAATATGTATTCCGATAAAGCCCATTGTAATCGGTCTGGGATTATCATTAAACGTCTGGTCGCTGCGGTGGTTGAGTAATGGCAATTTAAACTAATAGACTTCATCCTTTTTTTATCTCGTTTCTTTACACAAGCGGATTATTCTTCGCGTGATCAGCGATGAAATACCGTAGCACGATAGTCGTTGTCCCGCGCTTGATTAAAATATTTTCACGAATTTCATCGCAATTTCACGGCGACCCCATTCGTGGTAGCCAGTCGAGCGGAGCGAATCGCGTTTTCGCGTACTTTGCCAGTTAAGTCATCGAGGCATCCACCTCTATCCGGTAGACGCAGCGGAGGTGCAACTCGTGGTGCATTCAGTAACAACCTTTCCTTTTGCAAACGAGAGGTCTATTTATACGACGCCTCGCAGGATTTATGCAGCGAGTGCCAATGTCAACATGTTCGATTGTCCGCGCGAAACGAGCCACTTTCAACGCGCGCGAACGCCGACTTCCGCGCGACTTCAACTTCGCCTCTGAATGTTGCTCGAAAGTAATTTAAGCGTGACGCTGCGATATAAAAAGACTTATCATTACCGCATACGTTACCGAAGAAAGTCGCGAGTTTCAATTTTTTATTCTGTCATTGCCACTTTTTGTCCAACTCCGAAAGAAATTATTGAATCCGCGAGGTTTATTCAAAATATGAATTGCATCCAACCATTAAGCTTCGCGAGACCTGTACGTAATTTTACAGACGATTGGGGGGGTGTCGCGCCCGATGTATTCCGATGTCATCGTTGCATTTACCCCTGGAATAGCCGCAGCACTTGTAGATCTGGCGATTTCTATGCTGCATTGTCCGCGTATCGCATTGACTAGGCAGAAAAGCGGCAGTAGTCGAGGGACGATTGCGTTGTGCTCGGTTATATTCGCGCATCCTTTTGACACGTTTCGCCCTTATCAGTTCCCGTGCCCTTTTGCTGCGAAAATGTATCGAGCACGATCGATCGCGCGCATGTCTTTGCACGTCCCATCCCTCGTCGTTATTCTCTCAATCATGAAAGCATATTTTAAACATTGCATAGAAAAAGGGTTGTCGTAAACAGAATGTATCGATAAAAGTCTAAGGAAGTCTCGAGTTAAACGGTTTAAATCAACGATACGTATGTACCATGGCTCCACAAAGTTCACGATCCTCCGCTTCCTTCACTGGCTCTAGAAAAAAATATAAAGTGACAAACGACAGCAGGCGATCGTCGTTCTTCCCCGTTGATACGCGGCGGGAAAGTGAAATAGCGAGGAAAAGAGGTTTCCACGGGGCGACACGTTTTATTATGCATACGACAGATTTGCCGCGAATTCAAGGCTGCACTTTCAGTCGTTCCACTGTATCTCGTTCAGAGACCTATACACCGCCGGTACTTGTCTCTATGGTTCATCCCGCGGTAAAATCGGTACAGTTTGGTGGGCAGTCTCTTTTCATAGGGAAGTCGTGTTGAAAGTATGGACACGGCGGAAGGGCTCCGAAGGGAGAAACGTATGAAGCGTCGTGCAAACAGCAGCGCACGGTGAACCCAGGAAAGAAATAGAGATGGGACTTTTATCCGGAAATTTTCAAGTAAAACGCGACCGTGAAGCTCTTGCCAAGTACCCACCCCGCGTTAATTAACATTATTCCCTTTTCGTTTCGGCCTTCGTAAATTGAAAGGGAACACGTTGTTTTTTTTTTGTTGTAGCTCGGAGGAATTAAAATGTGTAACATCTCCTTTGCCGATTGTTAAAATAGTTTCTGTAAAAGTTATATAATCACCAGGGTTTAACTGTTCTTTCCCTCCAGTCCCCTCTTCGAACAGAATTATTATTTTTCTTTTAATTTTAAACGAAAGAGATAATCGACAGTTGGTACCGCGACATTTTCATGAACACGTAGATGTATCGAAATTTTCATTCGTGTGCCCGTGACACGGAGATGTCTCAGGAAATTTTATTCCGCCCAAGAATTTCCGTCTTCGGCGTCGGTCGCGATAAGCCCCGGTCGCTGCTCGCTTTGGCCTGATTCTGAAATTTCCACGGAACAGGAGACGGTAACGCTGCTTCTTCGACGCTCGCAGCGATATGCTCGAGCTTTCATTCGCAGCCTCGAGGCTCGCGAGATGCATTCCTCTTCCCGGTCGAGCGGCTGCTCACCGTTCGATGCCTGTTGATCGTGTATTCTATACTCCTCCCAATCGCGATACTACAACCGCGCTATCAATCGTTTCTCCATATCGTAAACCGTCCTCGACGGAGCTGTGTATAAATCGCGTGTAAATAATTGTTAGCTATCGAGCGGCGCGACATAAATTACGATTAATTAGACGATAAAGCTGACAATTTTCTGATGACAGTGCAGTCGTTTAGGGGCGCGATCATTCACGTCACTTCCTCCCGTCTCACGGTGGCGTGTGTACGTACCTTGCGCGCGTCTCACGGAGGGAACGTAATAATTACCCGGGCAGCTCTTATTACCACGAAGCTCTCGCATTACCGCTGAGCACAGCCGGCCACGGTGAGATAGCGCTCTGCCTTCGTGATCTCACGTTGGTTTCTTGCTGCTACGACCAGCGATACACCGCGTTACCACGGTGGCTAGTTAGCCACTTAACGGATAGTTCCCTGTGGAATCAATTTTGTCCAGGGATTCTTGTCCCTTGCAGCGAGGTCTGACTCTCTGCTACTTCAACTCGGGGATTAATCTCCATTACGCGCATTCATTCGCATCCTTCGATATTTTTGCAGACATTTGATTAGGTGCGTCTATAGAAACTAGAATAAAGTCGCCGGTGTAGTTTTTCGTTACTAATTGAATCCCACAGCAGGACATCTTTAACATAGAACCGCGGTCGAAATTTAATTCGAGATCGCTTCGATAATATACCATACAAATTAATCCAGGAATCTTGTAGAAAATATAATTGTTCGTCTGGAACTTTCGGAGTACCGATCATCTTAGCATAGTCTTTGTAATTAGTTGAATCAACGTGGATACATTATGTTGCGTGCACGTACACGAGTGTGGAAGGGACCTACTCGTCAACACATGAGGGGTTGATTAATTGCAGCCACGTTTAATTTACTAACGAGCTCCTACGTCCAGACGAACAGTCTTCTGGCCGATGGTTCGCTGGACTCGATTATTCTTATCGCGGCGAGTTTCCGCTGCTAGCATTTTTTCTACTCCGGAAGCCGCCTCTTCCGCTTTCTCTCTCTCTCTCTCTCTCTCTCTCTCTCTCTCTCTCTCTCTCTCTCTCTCTCTCTCTCTTCTCCGTTTGGAGGAAAATCATGCACAGACGCCGCGGTTATAATACGCTTCACGATGGCACGATTAATAATCGTTGCAGGTCGCGAGAGAGTTGGAATTTTATCGTTCCCCGTCGAGGACTGAATACTAAACGGCATCCCTCTGTTTTATTTCGGAGCCTTCAGAGGATCGCTCCGACACATCGATGAAACGCCTGAGGCGATGCCAATATTGGCGATATTGACGGTTTCTATCAGAACGATTCTCACCTCGGCTGGTGGCTGCACGCGATTTCGATGCGATTCGATCGCGTGAATCACAGGCTGCTCGCGAAATTCGATCCTTCTTTTCCATGAAGATCTGGCGACGCCACGCGTCGTTGGACAAAGGCCGTCTACAGCGAGATGAGTTCGCACGATGATAGGTATTACGCGAACGCGAGGCCGGTTTTTCGTTTATTACACCGAGGAATCTATTATTCGTGATTGTACCCGCTAACGCCCCGCTGTGGGCCACTCTCGGTGCCCTCCTTTGTGTTTCGTTCACGGATCACGTATTTTCACGTGTTTTATTTAGCCTCCCATTGTTCTTGATGCACGACCGACGATTTTCAAAGTCTCCCTCGCCTCTCCCATCTTTGTCCGCTTTTCGTTTAATTCCGTTTCATTCCGATAACGCCATGAATTTCTCTCCTATCGCGCTATTAATGGCCAACAGAAGAATTCCATTCGAAACTTGTTCGATGGAAGTTGTACGGAGCTATTCGAACGCGGGAGAAGGAGTAAAAAAGTGCGGAGAAAGTCAGCCAGAGAAACAGAGATACATACACCGTTTGCCTTGAGAGCGAAGTAATAAGACGGGGAAGGTTTCTTTCGTAAAAGGAAACAAAATTAAATTCTATCCCGCGGATGGTATATTGACTCGAGCACACCACGAATATTGATGAGATTTTTTTTTTGGTATCGTCGTCAACTTACGTAATCCTTCAGTCACCGGATCGTTAAGTAAACCACGAACTGCAGCCTACGTGCTTTCACGAGGCCGTATTATTATACAGACTCATGACTGCTACTAGATTTCTTCGCTTATTTTTTATTCCAAAGGTGCCCCGCCGTTATGATAATATCCCCCCGGGGCTTTAGTCGCCAGGGTACCACCAAACGGAGGAGAACGAGGCACACGAAGAAGTTGGAAAGAGCGAACTTAACGGTCAAGCAGCGTTTACGACCGCGGAAGTACCGTTGTTTCGCAGTCGGTTGTTCGCGGGAACGAATATCCCTGCAATTTTCTCGTCGCTTCCTTTGCCGCTTGATTTCTACTTGCGCCGATTACAGCCTGTTTTTCCACGAACCTTGTTATCAAATTGTACACCGTACTTGGCTATCTGTAACGCCGTGGATGCGTCGACGTAACCGATATTATGTATCGCGTGGAAAAATGGAGCACAGGTAGTCACGGTACAGGGAGAATCGCTTGACCTCGGTTTGGACGTAATGCAATTTAATCAGCTGTTCTTTCAACAAAGTTTCCGCCTCGGAGGAAGTTTCGAACTGTCGGCAATTTTCAGCGACAGGTCAGATCCCGTAGGTGCGCGTTGGTGACAGGTCTAAGGTGAGCGCGTAAACTTGCCTGTACGTATGTAAACGTTACGCGGGGGCGTGTTTCCATCGATCGATGGTCCTCCGTGTGGCAACGCGATGCGTCAAGCTTTGATATACGTGGGAGGAATGGCACGAAGCTTTCCTCCGATAGGTATGCCGAGCAGTTTTGCCTTCTTTCTACCGTAGAACGCTATGCAGTTGGGCCAGACCAAGACACGTAGTTACAAGGGGCGTGTACGTTTGAAAAACAATGGCTCGTGTACAGCCAGACGATCCTAGGACAGTGTCTAGGTCCCTCTTTGTGCAGGTGCACGCGATGCATCACGCGCTCGAGCTTTCATCCCTGTCGCGTATATCCGCGTGCCGGTGTGCAATGCTTCCTGTGTATATGAAGAAGTGCAATCAGGGCTCTCGCAAAGGTTGTAGCATTTCATAAAGGTCACATCCACAACCCCTCTCTCCCCGGGGGGTATTAAAATCATCCCCCCGTGTTCGCGACGCGCGCGCCTCGACGAGGACCTGCTCCTTCTCTATTTTTCCACCCCTTTCTCGTGCCTACCCTCTTCGTACTCCAGCCGATATCTTCGCGTACTATTAACGGCTCTTCCGCCTGTTTATCGTCGCTTATTTATTTTTTGCTCGACGGCGCGCACTCGACGAGTTCCTACGTGCGTTTTTTTTTTTTAGCCCTCTGAACGCGTCCTCGATGCACCCTTACGATTACAGATTCATCGATTCCCGTTCGCTCGCGTTAACGAGCCACCCCTAGGTTTGCCGTGTCAAATTGATATCATTGAGCAGCAAGCAGTCTGGCGACGAGATCGCGCTGGTGACAAATGTATCGTGTATAAAAAAAAAGGAAACAGTACGTGGAGAAAAAGTACTCTTTGGTGATAACGCTGTTGGTCTAAGAAATCTAATCGTGACCAGAAACGAGCATTAGCAAATATTGATAGATTGATGTTGCACATTAGTCCCTGTTGCTAGAACAAAACATGTCATTCCCCCGCCTTTTTCAATTCATTTCACCGACCTTTCCTGGTTCACCTATTTAGCTCGGTTATCCGCCAATCGGTGGTCATTACCTGATAAATGCGATTCGACGGAGCCGCGAGCCGACTTAGCGACCTCATCGCTCGAGAACTTCGCTGCACAAACGCGAAGGTCGTGCAAAAGTGGACGCGCACAATTGCGGCAGGAGAAAGACAAGGTACAGCGAAGACAAATATTGCGTCTGGTTACACGATAACGGTCTAATAAAATCAGCGGCGCCGCTTCGGAGCGCGCCTCCTTTTGTCGTTCAACGTTGCTACAACGCCCACGCTGATTTCTCTTCCCCCCTAATAAAACTAATTAGCTCACCTCGTCGCTCAGTCGCTTTCCCTCGGCAAACGTATCGATGCCTTCGTCCCGGAACTCTCGGACAGATTTAGCCGAAACGAATTTTGCGGAGGAAATTGTTGGAAGGGCAAGATATTGCCCGATACGTTATGAATAAAAAAACGTTTGCCAATTGATTCCGCCTAGGCGAAGGGTTTAGCTAACTAACCGTGAAATATTTTCCACACTTGTATGTTTTCATGAGCGCTTTAATCCTCTTCGATTTTTGTAAATCTACTTTGCACAGAGAGTTCACCTTGCGATCTTCAACGGCGCCAGAAGTCATGCGCCTAATTGCGCCTTAGTTGCGCGGCAAACAATCGGGACATCTCTTGGAAGAAATTAGTCTTCACGGTTTCCAACAGCGACACGCTTTCTTCTACCCTTCCACGGTGGACTCTTGCTAATTCCCGCCGAGTTTTCTACTCCTTCGACGTTAATTTCGTTCCGGCGACAAAATCTGGTCGGTCTCCCTGCTTTCGAATTTCTTTCATCGATCGATTTTTCTCTTCGCGTACAATCACTCAGCAGCGGTCTCGCCCAGGACACTTCCTGTCGACACGCTTTCACGATCTTTCGCGACCGCGGTTTTGTCGATATGCAGATTCCATGAAATTAGTTTCTCGCGTTAATGAAAATTTTGGCATACGGCTTTTAAATTAGATTTATATCTTCCTCCTGTGGTATCGACGGGAACGAGACTTCAGTCTCTCCTTCGAGGCAGAACGATTGGGCCAATTTGTCAATGGCAGCGAAGCTCACGAGGGGGGGAAAGCCACTCCGCTGCAGTCGCGTGTCGGAGGTCGATCCGCCGCGCCAGTTTCGACGTGACGCATAAGGGGTGTCGCGTGAAAAAAAAGATGCCAGGTAGAAGGTGAGGCTGGTTAATGGGCCATTACACCATATGCTGGGGGTAACCAGGCCGCACCCTTAAAGGCCATCCAATAATAAAATCCGCGTCATTTAGCTAAAAGCTACCGCGAAGGATATCTGGTATCAAGGTGTGGCTCCAACCCTTATCACGCAACTTCCCATCATCCGCCAAGTCCTCCGTCTGTCTCATTTCCTTCCTGTGCCCGGCTTCCTGTTTTTTTCCCCACCCCCTCGCCCCTTCGCTTATTTTAATTGAATTTTGCAACTAGGCTAACATCTGTAACGGGAAAAGCGGCGAGCGCGAGAGCAAACCACGGATACACGCGTACAATAGGTATTGTTTCCAAGTCTCTGCTGCCGTGTACATCTGTGGAGTACCTCGATAATTGTGAATCCGTTCCACATTCATTTTTCGTAACGCGGATACTCCCACGACGGGATCGGTTCGTGTGTTTTATGAATGAATCCTCTCCGCTTGAAATTCGCTAACAGATATAATCTTATGCATCCTGCCCTCGTGGCGTGTGTACTTTTAATTCGAGTTTTAACTTAGTCCCATCTTCCCTTGGCCCTATTAGCGTTTGGCTTGACGGGTTCACACGTGGCGTCCATAAAATTGCTTCTCTCCAGCTCTCATACGAGAGGACAGGCTTCCTGAATGACGCTGACGAAACAGACGACTCGAAACCATCGATTGTCCAGTCATTCGGTGGCTGGGCGAAGAACGGTACAAAATACGGCCGCGTGTGGAACCGGCTCGGGTCGATCCTCGATCGATTCCGAGCGTCTGCGGAACCGGTTTTCCACCGATGGAACATTAACACCAGCGGTTCTCCGCAACCGGCACACGCACACAGCTACACGATGCTTCGAACCCCCGATCGTCTGATTTATACTGCGAACCACAAAAAGAACGGACCCCGCAGACGCTTAGAAAGTTGTCCATCGCTCTGGACGATTTGGAGCGAACGGTGGTCATCGCGAAGCAACGCCTCGCCCTACGTTTTTCCACGATAACCGGAGTACTTAAAACTTTCTCTGCGAGCGGTCGCGGAACGAACGCAGTCGAGTTCCAATCAATTGGAACTGGACAGGAATACCGGGCCAAGTTCACGATTCGCGCGGATCTAAAAAATCGAAGCGTGCTCACAATTATTCACCGCAGTTCCGTCGTCGTGTGCGTTTAAATACGGTGGCGTTGGAGGTAGCAATAATTTCGGGAAACGATCGACGGCTAGATATCGTCGTTGCAATCGGACACCCGGACCCTTGACCTCCTTCCACCAAAATGAATCGGCCGGATTTCGATCATCCCTGTCGTCCAGGTCTTTGCTGTGTCACGAATTCTCGTCCGGCTGATTGTGAAGACCGAGAGGCGAATGCCTTCGGGAAACGAATAATTTCTTCGGCTCTCTATACTCCCTCGGGGTCCTCGTTGTTTTTTCTAGCACCTTAATTGTGACGCCTCGATTGTTCTTGATGCCTATCCGTACCAGTCCTTGAATCGCGCCCGTGTAAAAGCGGACCGGAATTCAGTTGCTCGGAACGGGGGAGAATATTCTTCTATACAAAGGGCTATATCATCGTTCGATAATGTTAGAAAAAGAGGGTTCGGCCCTTTTTTTTTAGATTTACGATGGAAAAGCGTCTGGTACAATTAAAGGTGGAGTTGAAGAGCGTCGATTCTTCTTTTTTGTAGTTAATAGCGTGCAACTGAAACGACGATTGGACACCGCGTTTCCACCCTCCTCACGGAGATACTAAATTGGAAAATTGTCCAACGGTTCCAACGCGCGTGTACGTACACGTTTTCCGGTGCGGCTGCGAACGGAAACGTTCGAGACACAGAGTATATTCCGTACACGCAGTCAGGTGAGCTAACGGTGCTCCGAAGCGGTTAAGTAACGGGCTTCTCCACTATTTGTCGTTGTACTTTTGTTTCACACAGCCGCAGCTCCGGGCTTCACGAATATTCTGCGGCTAATCGTCCCGGCTGTGCTCTTTCGATTCATCGACAAGTTCCGCTTTTTCATGCCGCTTTTTCCACTCAACCGGGCCACGCTTTTATCGTTCGGAAAATCGGCGATTCGTAAACGCCAACCTCCGTTTATCGGAGGATTCCCTTGGCTATACGTTGACCGATACGCTTCTTGCGTAATTTGTCTCGTAACAGCATCATAAAAAACCTGTCTACAAAGTTATAACGACGAATGTTCTACAACGCTTGTAAATCATTTTCCTCCCAAGGTTGATATTCAAATCGTCGCAATCGGAGGTCGGTAAATGTTGCTGGCCCCGGCGAAATGTTAATAAATTCCCGGACGAAACTCGTCTTTGCCAAAACGGTTTACGTGTCCGCCTAGAAGTGGAGTAAAGTAACTTCTCGCTCGGTTAGAATCAATAATACGCTCTCGTAGGAGCTATGGTAATGTGCAGGCCGAAATCTAGATTCAGTTCAATTCAGCCGGGTGGAAAGTTTTACCGGTTAGTTCCATCGTTCATTACCACTCTCGCGGATGCACGAACATTGCAACCCCTTGCGAACACACACATTCGTATCGGAAAGTTTCGCGGGGTGCGTCGCGCCCTTCGCGTTCCACGCTAGATAGAAGAAATAGTTAATTCACGGATATGGAATTGGAGATGGACTTTTCAATTTTTATCTCGGTCATGCCGATGCAATTGTCTTTCCATCGTTCGTTCGAATCGCGTGTCTGCTAAAGACGTGTAAGATGAAACGCGTAAGCTCGCATTAGAATACGTAATTCACGAGACACGCGTGACATTACAAGGCCAATAGAGCAGACCTCGTCTACTTGCAACCCATTTTCTAGTTTCCAGTTTCTAGTTTCTTAATCCATTAAGGATTATCTTATTTTACTCGGTAAAATTAACAGATTTGGGTAAGATGAAACTTGTGTCTGGAAACTGGTCCACTATTGGAATATGTGGAACGATTTTATAAATGATTGACAAATTAATTTGCCTTAAGTAATATCGGTAGCTGCATTTATTGACCTCTCGATAGAGATAAATGTGCCATCGAGACACTGCATACTTGAGGATCCACCGACTCGTCCTCGAATCGCGCGCATCAGGGTTGGGACTATACGTGTGAAACGTGCTGCGGTCGATCAGCAAACCGCAACGCGTAGAGAATTGAATGTTTGCGATGGGTAGTGTCAGGGAAACTAAAATACGTTATCGAGACGCCAACGCGACACGATATCCACACCGTTATCAAAGTTTCTCGCGATTGTGACAATGCGAGAACGATAAAGCGCTGCATGGCGGATGCATGCTCCGATTCGAGATCGCTCGTTGTCCGTATTACAGCGATCTTTCCCGGTGGTTACGCGTTCCATGAAAGGGTACGCATTGTTAACGGCAAAAGTTACAGTGTCGCGGGGTTCGAGCGATTTCTCTTCCCTTTCAGCAACACGGATGAAACCATCGGTCGAAGTTTCAACGTCTCAACATCCAAACACCATCGATCGTTTGCAA
Source organism: Holcopasites calliopsidis (assembly GCA_023838395.1). Lineage (NCBI taxonomy): Eukaryota > Metazoa > Arthropoda > Insecta > Hymenoptera > Apidae > Holcopasites > Holcopasites calliopsidis. The sequence continues at coordinate 3,346,283 of JALHAQ010000011.1, forward strand.
AACGGTCCGCACGCGCCTGCAAGGAAGGCAACACGTGCCGCGTGGTAAATGTTAAAGTTCTTATTCGAAGCACACCGTTTTGAAAGTCAAACGAGCACGCTCGGTAGTTCGTTGAACCCGTTCCACGCTAAACCCGTTTCCACGACCGCGTTGCGAGGGATTTAGTAACGAATATCTCTCGCTTAATGGATCTTATATCACTGATTACACACCCGAGGACCGTTTTACGTTGGTAATCGAAGTTCGGGCTTTTCGCCAATTTCACCGTGCCGAATGTAATTTCCCTCGCGCTGGAGAGACGGGGGTTGCTCGTTGCGCCGATGCACCGGCCCTTTCAACGCACTTACGATCCATTGGAGTTCAATCAGAAACGTGCCTTGTCTTTTGATTTGTCGAGTATTAACGCTTAAACTGAACTGTATTCTGTTCGCGCATGGGGCTACTTTGCGCCACTGAAATTCCTGAATAGAATAATTGCGCGAGACCCAGGTACGCTGGCTGCGTTCGATTAGCGAACGCGTGCGGAAAGATCGTGGCAGTGGGTCGTGTCGATCGGAATGCAGGAAAACTCGAACACCGGCACTAGCCATTAAGGCCGGATAATGGCCAGAGGGCTTTCGAAAAATCTGGCAACGATTGTCACGGCCGACTCGTGCCAGATTCTCTCTTCAACGTATGGATGCTCGACTGTGTAGAGTGTGGAGCAGGAATCAATAGGCTCGTATTGTAGCGCGCGCGGATTTGTAAGCCGCCGGCGGAAACCTTACGTATTCAACAGTGTGAGTCACACTTCCAGGAACACCACGTATCCCCGCACCCCTGTTCTCTCACCTACGAACAATGTTCCCCGTCCATTGTTTCCCACCCCCCTGGCCAAAATCAAACGGTCTCTCTGCTTCGAGCTTCAACCCCATTTTTTTTTTAACCCCTTTTCAAACGCAATCACCGTGATTTCCATTTAGCCGTTCGTTTTCCGCTCTTCCCGTTCCAAGGGTCGTTAATGACTTCTGCGATAATAGCTGCAACTTCCATTCAGAACTGTGCGTCGTGAATCGAGTAGCCTCTCCACCGTTCACCCTTCGCTTCCTTCTCGAACGCGCGACGCAACCATCGCGAGACAAGCATCCCGGTGACAGCGGAATCCTGTTCGTATCCCTCCAAGCACAAAGTTGCCTTGTATATGATCCCTGTAATTTATTAAACAACCTCTGCCGCTGTGATGAAAAGTAAAGCGAGTTGAGCAATTGAAACCTAATCGCTCGATGCGATTGAAGGATAAAGCGATGGTTTAGAACCCCGTCGATAATGCAATCGAAAGTGTAGCTCTGGTGCCTGCATTGGTCAAGAAAGCGATAAGATAGACGTGTTATTAAAACATTTCCGTAGACGTAATAATTGTTTGGGGCGACGGTAATCGGTCGTCGATCGTTCAACGAGTCGAATCGGTTTAGCGTTTCTCCGAGGGTCGAGGGATTAAGCTGACGACGGCCACTGGTTCCTCGAACGCAATCAGAGGGTGACTTTTCAGGCGGCACAAACAATCCTCGGTCCATTCTCCGCCTCTTTATGCCTAGGAGAGATATACATTGTATGCTGTGAAGAAGTAGGTCAAAGTTGATGTGCAACTAGATCTCTCGGTGGATTTTCAAATTTTCCATGCGAGGAAGATTGTCTGCACTGCGCATCGCCAGTGAGATCGCGTTAGAATGATTTACCTATATACATTCGCGTCTCCCTCTCGAAGAATTTAGTCGGTTGGAATGCATCGAAATGGTTTCCCAAGATCGTTGGGACGACAAAAGAGCAAGGTGTCTATACGGGCTGGGAAAGGGAGACGGATCCCAAGGGATCGCGCATGGAATAATCATCGAACGTAACCGTGGCCTTGGCTTAAGCTCGAGTCTCTCTTCCGGAAGAGGTTAATACCCGAAACGCATCGCTGACTCTCGGAGGGCTAGAGCGTGTCGTGCATGCTTCGAGTATCTACGCTCCCGCCGTGCAGCAACCTTATTCAGGACAATGCCTATTTATTTACCAGATCGTTGGGTGTTCGCTATGGGGCCGAGGGATAATTTTTATGGTCAGAGTTAATGATAGCAGGGAAGACGAGGCCGCAGGTGATGCACGTTCGCGACGCCGTAATTACTCGACAAAAGGAGCGCGCGTTTTTCCCAGCTAAATTAAACGTTGACGCGTAAGACAATTCGTTCGCGATGCCGGCCGTAATTTGTTCTGCAATTCCGGCAATTAACCTTAACACTGCGTTGACGCGATTTAATTAAAGTGTCCGCCTCGTGGATGTCGTCCCGTGCTTCGCGCGATCACTTCGTCGATAATCTGGGGACCAGTTGCTTCCGAGACTTTTCTAGCCGCTCGCTTAGTCCCTGATCGTCGGCGAAAGAGCAGCTTGGAGATTCGAGAGAGCAATAACCGATAAAAAGATATAGAGGCTGGATCGGACGGTCGTCACGGTCAAACCGTGACACGTTTGTCAGTCAATTAAGAGTCCGGAGCACCGGGAGTACCGGTAACACAGAGGCGAACGCTTGTCGGTGAACGTCCGTAGGGGGTCGACGACCCAAGCCTCTGCCAGGCTTTTAGTCGTCCACGGCATTAAACTAGCTATTACATCGCTATCCGAACGTGAGCGAGTCTCTCCATAGGCTCCTCCGCTTCTTTCGCCCCTCCGTCTCTCGACGTTGATACGAAACTTTAAACCTGGAGTCCACTCGATTCTTGCATCGGTATTAGAATGTCTTCATCGAGCCCCGAAGCACGGATTACGTTAGCTCCGGCGAAGGAGATATGCGCGATCAACAACTCCGATCGTTCACCACCTCGGCTTCTTAGACATTTCAATCTCTGTCCAAGCGATTGGAGTCTTGCCCACAGTCCCTCGGTAAATGATTGCGTCGCATTGTCGAATAAATTAAGACGATTGGGCCGCGTTTACGTCATTTGCAATGCTTCGTACGCCTGCCACGTATCGTCAAAAGTTTGCGATCCCGTGCCCCTCCAAGATTCTTGTTCCAACATCTCGCGTACTTACGTTTGCGATGGGAGTCTTGTAGAAGTGGCCTGGCACGCTGAAACGTAGAATTACAATCATCCCTCGCGTGAACCCACGTAAGGAAGAGACGTCAGAATCATTACCCGCGCACGCAACCGCGGAAGAAATCATGGAAATTATGTGTTAACCGGTGGATTCCCTTCTGTTGCAGCAATTGTTCCGAAGCCAGCCGCAAGGAGCCACGCCGCAACAGTTGCAGCTACTTCAACAACAACAGCAACAACAACAGCAGCAGCAATATCTGGCCGCCTCGCAGGCTCAGCAGCAGCAGCAGCAGCAACAACAACAGAATTTTCCCACCGGCCCGTACACGGTGATCAGCGGCCAAGAACCGTATGTCGGAGCGTTGATAGCCGGCGCACCGCCTCCAGTGGTTCCACAGTATTACGGGGTCGCGCCATGGGTTTATCCAGCCGGGTTGCTGCCACAGGCGCCTCCCCAAGCTGCCGCTCCACCTCCACCCAGGAGACCGTTGACACCATCTTCGGCCGCGGCCGCGGCAGCCGCCGCCCAAGACACTGCAAATAATTTGGCCCAGACTGTGAGCAGCTAATTAGTCTGTTTCCCCGATGGAACCGCGGATCGGGAGCACGTGTTTAGAAATAAATCCTATTGTCGGGAGCGCGGTTTTAGCTTTGGCCGATGCACGTCGAGCAACGTCGACGTCTTAGTTGAACCTTTCCTTGATTAAAGCCGCCCGCGGGGATTAAATATAAACTATGGGCCAACGATTTGCCGGCCCATTAACATTCCTCCGTTTTCCTGTTGGAAACTAGCCGGTGAATCAAACATTCTCTTTTAACGTGTAACGTTCGAGATCGGTCGTTCCGTCGCATTTCTTTTCGGTTCGCTGCGGTTATTAAGGGGTGAAATGGTTTCACAGGTTCAAGGCCAATACCAGGTGATACCTGCGTATTACGATCAAAATGGATCTATCGTGATGGGCGGAGTACGAGGATTGAGCTCTGCTGCAACCCCCATGAGATTAGTCAGCCCCGCGCCCGTTTTGGTGAATAGGGCTCCGTCGCAACCTCCACCAGGTCCGCCCGCTCCACCACCTCCGAGTCTATATTCGCAACCAACCCCTACGTCCCACAGCAACGCGACACCCGGGGAATGTTTGGGTAAGAGATGCATTACAATCATAGAGACTGCGAATTGTATGTTCGAACTGCTCATCAGCATTGTAGATATGTGTTATACCTTTTACCGATATATCGATTCCTTTCCTTACAAGATATAAATTTCATGTATATTATATAAATAAGCCTATACATACATGCATGGCACACGATTGAATATCGATAAATATCCAAGCCACAGGTCTATACATATATACATATACAAATTAACGTCGAATAACTTTTTTATTCTCTGTACATACATACATCCGTGTATACGCGCCATGTATTAACATCGTGACTAAAAAAAGAAAAACGATAGAGTATAAATTCATTGCCGATAGCGGAAGCGTGTGCGTTTTGAATGTGTTTGGAAGCGGTGTACCGCTAGGCTTGTATAGACGGTATAAGGTTGGTAATGTACGGCAATTAATCGATGACTAAGAGCGTGTGTGGGTTGCGGGCTTTTGGTGCAGGTCTGGCAGCGTGCAGTGCAGCAGCGGTGGTTGCACAAGCTCAGGCGGTCGCGGTGCAGCAGGCACAGCAGCAAGGATCAGGACTAGCCGCGGGTTTAGCGGCGCTAGGATACGGTGGTTCCCCTTTGGGGGCACTCGGCTCACCTGCTCAGCTTCAGAGCACAGGTACACACATTCCTAGCCAACCGAACAACAGAATCTTTCATGCAGCTTTACTACAATTTTCAGGCGCGCCGGCGATGTCCTCGATTTTCTCATTTGTACATAACGAGAACGCATAATGTGTTGCATGCTTTTTACGAAGCCATATCATCTGCCGTGTCAAACGTTTTCCGCCAGTGTAGTGTTACTTCGTAAAAATTAAATTAACGACCGTGCTTCTTTCTTTCTATCGATCTCGCGTTTCAGATCCTCACGTTCTTCTCTCGTTTCTGTTTCCAGGCTTAGGACTTGGCGCTTCGTCAACCGCGCGAAGAGATTCTTTCGATAGAAACACGTCTGCTTTCAGCCCTAGCTTGGAATACAGCCGCGCAAAGTGGCCCCAAAGTTACGGAGCGCTCGGTAGGGATCGTGCTGTTGCTCTACGTGCTTTGTAATCTAACGTGCTAAATTGCGTTTACCTACATTCGCTGGTGATCTCGTTCGCAGGTACGGTAACGGCATCGCCAAGCCCATTAGGATTATCCTTAACACCTCCGCCGACATTAGGAGGATCGTTAGGTGGACTGGTTGGCAGTGCCAGTCGAGTGTCCGCTGCCCCGGGTGCCGAGGCCAAGTTTCGTGCCAGCGCGGTTCCAGCTCTAACAGCTAACGGTGTTTTCGGATCAAGTAGCTCTCTTTTCCCGAACCTGGTGGGTAAACCGGGCCGTGGCGGCGGTGCCACCAGCATCGGGGACAAAAACGCAGGAGGACGATCACGCTTGCTAGAAGACTTCAGGAATAACCGGTACGCATTTCTTCGGTTATCGTTCGATGACGCACGCGTATCGCATTGCTCGGCGACAGCTTATATTACAAGGCAGTCTCATGTGCTTCAGATTCCCGAGTCTTCAGCTGCGCGATCTGGCCAATCACATAGTCGAGTTCAGCCAGGATCAGCACGGATCCCGTTTTATTCAGCAGAAATTGGAACGCGCCTCGGCTAGCGAAAAACAGCTTGTATTCCAGGAAATTCTCACCTCTGCTTACTCATTGATGACAGACGTCTTTGGGAATTATGTTATTCAGAAGTTCTTCGAATTCGGCACACCGGAACAAAAATCCACCCTCGCTCAAAAGGTGATTATTAAAACTAATTTTTTTGTACACCAATCGTAGAATAACTGGCGTGATGATTATATTTGCGTGTCAGCTGATTTTACGCAGTGATCGATATTATAATTTTAGCTGAACGATTAGCTCAAACGAATTATACAGGGTTTCTTAAATTTTGCTACATTTTATATTGAATGTGGCAGGTTCGAGGACACGTACTGCCCTTGGCGCTCCAGATGTACGGCTGCAGAGTTATTCAGAAAGCTCTCGAATCGATTGGACCGGAACAACAGCAGGAGATAGTCCGAGAATTGGACGGGCACGTATTGAAATGCGTCAAGGATCAAAATGGAAATCACGTGGTGCAAAAATGCATCGAGTGCGTCGAACCACGGGCGCTCCAGTTCGTGATCGGTGCATTCGCTGGACAAGTTTATTCCTTGAGTACTCATCCCTATGGCTGCAGAGTAATCCAACGTATTCTCGAGCATTGCACTCCCGAGCAAACTCAAGGCATTCTTCAGGAGTTGCATGCCGCCACCGACCAGCTTATCCAGGATCAGTATGGAAATTATGTCATCCAACATGTTCTCGGTAAGTGTCGGCAATTAAGAACGTGTTCCTTCATCTTTCCTTTACGAGTGTATTTTATTTGCAACCGTTTGATTCTTTTTCTGAAGAACACGGGAAACCAGAGGACAAGGCACAGCTGATCAGCAGTGTTAGGGGGAAAGTACTTACCCTGTCTCAACACAAATTCGCGAGCAACGTCGTTGAAAAATGCGTAACTCATGCTACAAGACAAGAGCGCGCTGTACTCATTGAAGAAGTGTGCGGATTTAACGATAAGTAAGTTTCATATAATTTTCACCCCAATTAAAGAAAAAATGTAGAAAACATTGAAAGGCAAAAACATGAAAAAATGTCAAAGAACATAATTTCTATAGATTCTATACATATTTCTTCTTTCTTTCTTTCCAAAAAGCGCATTGAACGTGATGATGAAGGATCAGTATGCCAACTACGTGGTTCAGAAGATGATCGATGTAGCAGAACCAGCGCAGCGCAAAGTATTGATGCATAAGATTCGCCCACATTTAGGTAGCTTGCGCAAGTACACCTACGGCAAGCACATCATTGTCAAATTAGAGAAGTTCTTCATGAAAACCGCGTCCGCGATGGGCGTGGCAACACCTGCCGGTGCTTCGAGTGGTGGAGGTGATCTTGGTCCGATCGGGCCACCTGCTTCTGCTGCTGGCACAGTATCCACGCCAGCTCAGCAGCCAACGCAGGTCTTATAAAATCGTATGATTTCGTAATGTAACAGCATTGAGATCTTCGTACGTATCAGATACACGTACTAAGACTCACATAATATTTATTACAACGTATCTATCGTCATTAATTTAACAGACGAGAAAAAAAAAGAAAGGATGCATTTCGGCGCACCGTTAGTCTCGTTGTCCATTCCTAACACTATACAGCCGAAAGAAAGGAGCGATGCGTGTATCGATTTAAGACGAAAGGAAACTACCGAGGTGATTTTTCTTACTTTTGCAAAGCAGTGAAAAAAAGAAAGAAGCCGACAATTTGTACAGAACATTGAGGAATGGATAACGCGAAATTACGGTGCGAGGAAAAAAAATTTCAATGTTAAATACGTGTCAGGAGAGATCAGTTTTGTAGAATAACGGTAGAGGTGCAGTGCATTTTTTCTATTAGTAATCCAACGTGCTGCCGAGTATATGTATTCATAGCAGTTTGCTTTGAACCGTCGCGAAAGGTTGCACCGATGACGTTCGAAAACCGAGCTTCTTCGCACCGGTTGGGCAAGGTTCGTAAGAAGAAGCTGTGTAGTGCTGAGATGGTTGATCGCCTTTTTAAAATCATTATTTTAATCAATGAGTTTGGAGCAATTGCAACGGCACGATAGTTGAGACAATTTCTTAAACAAAAGAACTTTTCCCTGGTTTTGGGTAAAATCGTTATTTAACATTTATCCCCTTGAACTCAGCACTCTTTTAATGGAGCATGACTCAAAACATCAAAATAATTGATAAAGCAGATGGAGATATCGAACGAGCCATACAGCTCGTCGTAATTAGAACTCGGTATTAAGAGCAGGAGAAAAAAAATTGTGGAGAAGAGAAAACTGTGTTTAGACAGCTAGGATAGATCTTAGAGCTGCATGCATTTATATCGAGTTGTAACGAGAGTGCGATGGCCGTAAACACCATGCACGAGACGTCTTGATCGCAAGTGTATCGTACTAATCTCTGCACGCTGAAAGTAGTATTATCTTTGTGTGCGGTATACGTCCGATCAACGAATCGGTATCGGTTCAGATTCGGTAGAGGTAGGGAGATACAGATACGTTGATTAAATCTAGCATAGCGTTTGACATGGGAATGAAGCTGAGTACCCCTGATCTGACCGCTGATCTGCCACCCTTATTGCTTCAGATTAGATTCGTAAAAGTGAATTCACACAAAACGGAAAGGAAAAGATCGATATCATTATTCGTTTTACGTTCATAGAAGTTGCAAAAGGTGAATCAGTATATTATTATATGTACATGTATTATTTCTCTCAGATAGAATTTAGCAGAGGAGATGGAACAAATCGAAGCAAAAAGACAGAGACAAAATGAGGAGAGACATTGAGTCGTCAGCACGGTTCTCCTTTGTTCGTTTTTACGTTTGACGCCTTCGAGCGCAAAGCATTTTTTTCTACTCTCTTGCGTCCTATTTGCATCCCCTTTCTCCGGATCCTTACCCTCATTTACCTTACCCCTTACCCTAACCCAAAACCCCCTTCGTTCCCCATTCCTAAGATCCTCGAATTTTGTAAATTGTGATATAAATAAATAACAAATGTGTATAGGTACGACGTGACAACCCTATTGTGAGGAACCGTAAATTCAATGAATATTTTATTTTTCACGGGAATTCTCTCCTTTTTAATGGACTTTGTGAATATCGTGTATTATAATAATTACTAATTATATTAAATTTAAATATGATTTACGTTCTAATGCTGCAGACCCTCGATCAATATACGTTACATTTCCCCCTTATCCTACCGTTAAAGAAAAGTGGTTACTACCACCCCCATCGATACCCCCCGCCCCACCCCCAATTATCTTCTCCTTACAAATGCATACACATATTCATGCATAGTTTCCAACTGTAAAATACGAACATTTTTTGACAAAGGAGACGTTCTAGAGGAAAGAAATCGTTTACATTCAGATTCATCCAAATTCCACCCCTCTTCCAGCCCACCCGCCTATTGCCCCCAACATGCCCCCCCCCCTAATTCTTTTTAAATAATCGCAGCCACCGCGTGAACATTGCGGTGTTTTTTGAACGTAACTGAGACCTATTGTACATTGTATAAATGATAACGCGTTCATAAACGAAAAAGAAAATGATGAAAAACGTCAGGAAATTAATGTTCCCATTGCGTGTGTATCTATATATTTTCGCGCGATTTTCTGCCCCTTTCACACGTTTCACACATTAAGAAATACCCCCGTGTACACTTGAAGCATTTCAGTTGTACCATATGCCGCTTTATACAAGACGGTTGGAAAGAGCACCTCTCAGCTGTTTTCAATAGCATCGCACTTGTTCCTTTTTTGTTTTTAAATCGGACTTGCGAATTACGAAAGGACACGTATCATTTGTTCTCTCACAGATTACTTTGACGATAGGTTTGTTTAACGTATACATGCACCGCCCACATATTTCGCGACATTCTTTACGTTTCTAAGTTCTCCCACGCGTAACGGAGTTGGCTCATTTAGGATGGGACTGTCTTTTTCGTCGCGTCCCTTCGACAGCATTGTTTATTCGAGGACTTTCATTCGTTCAGGACGTATAAGAACAACCAGAGCAATTCGCAGTTATTACCGTGTGTCATTTAGGATTTCTTTGCAAAGAGCTCCATGGGCAAAGCAGCGTTTGGAAGTAAAACGTTTCGTCAAAATCGTTTCACAAGTCGTGTGCCTGTATATATTACATTAGAATTGTACAAAAAAATCTCAGTTTCCTTTCAAATTCAACGTTCGTATGCGCGACACATTTCCCATATATTTGTATACATCGGAGAGGAAAAAAGTAACCGATAGGTGATTAAGATCGAGTTGTATCTCAACCGTGTACAATGTATAATATTTCGTTAACTTAGGTGGTAAAAGTGTAGAATTCTAAAAGAAACGAAAAGAGGAACAAGGAAAAGAAACGAGGATAGAAGGGATAACCGGAAGCAACTTGATGGTCCGTCGCGATTTTGTACAAAAAGTTGGGGAAAAAAGGAAAAGAGCAAAAAAGAAAGGAGAGGAAGAAATACAGGCGCTTTCTTTGTAAGATATTGTAAATAACGATTTATTAACGAAATTGACAAATTCTTAGGTATACCCTTTTCTCTCTTTCTCTTTCTTCTTCGCGCGAGGATTACTTATACTTGTTGCGGCGACGCGACCGGGTTCACGAATAGGGGTTGCAGAAACAGAGATTAGAACGTTTTTGGAAGGGAAATCCGTGTGAGACCGCAGTACTTATCGGAGATTTAAGCGATGCTTTGTTCTCGTTTGCTTTGCTCGATCCGGCCCGAATCCTCCCGAGTGATTCGACCAAATCGATGCTGTGATTTCGGAAATTGCTGAGAGGAGACTGCTCGTTTTGGAGCCGCGAATAGGAAAAGAAAAGAAATCCGAAAGAAACAGTCGCTTGTGCGATAACGAAATGAAATCTCAAACATATACAGACAGAGACATTCCAACCGCCACTTTACACCCCCCAAAGCCGACAGGATACTTTGCCGTTATATAAAACCACAGGATCGCATGAACGCGACGTTGATATGTTGTACTAATATTTAATAAGGAATGACGAATAGTTCCTTCATCCGTGTAAATCACGCGCATCATTTGTAAATTAAACGTCGGAATTCAACATTTATCTCATTTGTAATAGAACCACCCATCGATAATAATCACCCCGTCAAGTTAGGAAAAGAAATCGCAAGACACGAAAGCTAAAGTATCACACAACGGAAGCAAAAGTTGAACGCAAAATCTCATGTCTTATCAGCTAAGATTATTCAATTACCATTATACTTTTTATTATTATCAGAATTATTATTATTAATATTATTCTTATTATTACTATTCTTATCATTATTGCTATAATTATTCTGAATATTGTTTGATTAACGACCTTCCTTCTATTGTTTATTATTGCTACTACTAATGATCGCTACACACACATACACACACTTCTATATAAATATATATATAAAAACACGTACACAACGCTTTATACATAATGATACGGACACACTTTCCGTTTTACGCCACAGACTTGTATCATTTTCGTCCATTTGAAGCAAAAGAAAAAAATGGTACGATTCTTTATATTAATTTAAAAGAAAAGTTGAGACGAATGTTTAGGTTGACCACCTAATTGCGTTGTGTTATATATATATATATATATATGTATTTATACACACATACACACGACATAGATTGACATTTCTACTTAAGCTTCTGATGAATGAAAAGAAATTCTTAAATGACTTTTGATTATAAATAGTGTAAATTTTTTATATAGTGTGAGAATGATGGAATAATTATTGGTTGCACGACTTTTATGAGGTATGCGTGCACTGTGTATAAAACGAAAATTTATAGAAAAAGTGGAATTACACGTTCACAGTACACACTCACCGCCCCCAGGTACACGCATGGTCTTTCGATCTTTTTGACTTGCATTCTATCGCCGTTCGTTCTGTTTTTTTTCCCCCCTGCATTACGGATTGTGCGATCTCAGATCCGTCTGCGAAATTTTGTCTAGCTGTAGCGAACCGTACTGTGTACATCCTGTTCCTTCGGAGCGTGTACTCTTTGTAAAATATGTAAAAGTGCGAGATATTCAGTATTTCTGTACACATGGTTTGGTATATATCTTTTTGTAAATTTCTGTGCGATTACACGATTCGTCGCCGAGTAATGGGAAATTTTGTTAATAAAGGATCCGAATCGCGGGATTTGTAACGCAAATCGTATCAAACTTACTCTTGCCTGGAAACGAAGAGGGCGAGGGAGAGACGCTCGACCGGCTCGGTCGTCTCCTCCTCGAACCAAAAGGCGCCTGTTAGAACTTCCAAATTCGGCATCGAGACAAATATGAAATTCGCCGCACAGAAAATCGTGTTTACGAAGTTTCTCACACGCCGAGAGAAATTACCAGAGGTACATTTTCGTATCGGAATATCCCTGTATATAATGAATCAGATGGAGCGCTAATTGTTCGAACGAAATTCGGTTAAATCGCCCCATCCCAAAATTCTTGCGATCAACGTTCGTGGACGGGGGCATCAGAATTTTTGCAACTCGGTTCCCCAAAAACATGATGATTGATTCGACATGTACAGGGATATCGTGCAAGTAATACGTCAGCGTTCCCACGTTGCGTTACGTGTATCCCTTTGCGCCCCCCCCCCCTTTAATCTTTAATATTTGTACTTTAGATACGATCACCTTTCTCTCTATCTATTCCTCTTTCTATTTCGCCCTTTCTATACTCGGACACGCGCAACCCCCTCACCGAGGGTTCCTTGCGACAACACCTTGACAAATGAATGAGAAAAGAAAAATGAACATGCAAATTCAAAAAATTGTTCCCGATGGGGACGCATACGATTTGAAAGAGGAAAACAATTAAGCAACCCTATAAATAATTGATTATACATATATATATATATATACATATAAACATATATATCTGTATATGTATACCTAAAAACTTTGAAAGCTATCGATATATGATATATATGTAATAAGTACTATTTAAATATTGTAACAATTGTATATGATTTTAATACTACATGCTAATTGTATTATATATATATGAAAGATCTGCGACCTCCCACTTGTAGTACACACTATTTCGTATACACGCGACAAATTTACACACGCACGCGTACACGAAATACACATATAAACGAGCACACGTAAAAATAATGTACACTGGTACTCGCCGATTAGCCGCTATCATATCGGCGGGCATCGTGTACGCGTGAAATGCGTCCAACGAAGGAAAAGCCGAAGCAACCGTTTCTTTTCGCAGGATGCAACGCGGCGCGTATACGATCTCGCGCGTCAATTCAATTATACATCCATTTAATTCTTCTTCATTTCTCGCTACCTTCACACCCACCGTTTTTCAACTGCCACGGCGCTATATTCGTGTACGAGAAAGCAATTATAGTCGAGCAACAATGAATAACAAGGAACAGAATAAGTGGTTTTCGCTGCTTCGTTGATTAGCGCTCGGGTGTCACCCCAGGGTGCTCCCACGCGAACCAACGGGGTACAGAGTGGACGTAGTGTATAACATCCACAGGGAATGGTGCGCCCTGATATTAAAGACTGATGTACAGCAAGCGCGCTATTCTCATCGTAAAGATATCTCATCATTCTTTTCTTCATCATCGCCTTACCCGCAAGATACAATTACACGCTACTCGACACGATTACACAACCAACAACGGATTCGCAGGGCTAATTGAACATATATATATATATATAAATATATATATACATCGTATATATTTGTCAGATATATGTCATATATGTATGCGTACACTCGTTTGCCACGCCACTGGCTCTTACAATTGCACGCGCCGATTTTTCTTCCTTTCGATATTCAAATTGCGCGTGGGTCGCTTTGCTGCAAATTAAGTACCGTTGATCGGCGGCACAGAAAGGCTAAATTTTAAGCTATTTGTAAGATACACGTGGCGCGTATAATTTGCGATTGTAAATTGTTTGACGCGTTACGCTTTTCGGTTTTGCTTGAACAGAAGAGACGTGAAATCTTCATGTGATACGCGAGACATACCTTGGAAAGCTCTCTTCTTGTTCTCGCTTATCGTTAACGCCCGTTTGTTCCTTGACGGAAAACTAAAAGAAAAGAGAAAAATTGTTGTTCGATATTCGCGCGAGCGATGTAGGAGCCGGTGATGCTTTTGGGACACACGGTAGACGCAGAGGGATATAAAGAGCAAGAAATGTATTCCATATTAGCGGATAATTAGATAAGTGGGACGGACAGGCATACGGATTAACACAAGAAAATTGCATAACTTGTATATTAGTGTATAGAACGTAGAAACGATGAAATAGCCACGAAAAAAAAAATCATTTTCGACGATGTTTTTTACAAGCAGGCAGAACAGTGCGAGTAGATTAAAGACAAACAAAAAAAAAATACGTCATTGTACCATTTAAGTAAAAATTGCAACAAAAAAAGAGAAACGTTCACGGGAGAGAGAGCATGTCGAAAAAAAAGAAACAGTTTATAAGAAATGCACTAGCGACGAAAAAGAGCCACCACTGCAAACCGCCACCTCGAAAGAAAAGTACACGCAAAAAAAAAAAGAAGGAAAGGATTAATAAGTAATACACTCTCCGATAAAATAAAAAAGAAGTGACCGTAGATTTTTTTAAATAGTCACACGTCGATAGTAAAGTCAACATACCGGAATTCTTCCAAAAGTTTTCGGAAAGCTACGTACGCGTAATCACTTTTTACGAGCACACGTAAATGCCAAAAGGTCGAATAGTTTTGCAATAATTTGTTTGCGCTTCCCCCGATTATTTGTTTCTTGATTGTTAACGGGCACGTCCAATTTGTGCTCGTCCGTTCAGTAATTGTCGCGTTCTCTTGTTCTTCTGTTAATGAAATAATCCTTTAATTATTGTAACACACGAATTCTTCTCGACTCGTGGTGGTATAGCGGTTCCTAAGATTGCCCAGGTCCAAAGAGTTCTGTTTTGCGGCTTTACGTTAAAACGTTCTGTCGAACCAACCGATACGCAAAGCGTTTTCGCCGATATATATGTATTGTAAAACTATTTCCAGGAACGATGCACGTCGTTACGGTATTATTATATACTAATTAGCATCTTTGTCGATTGTATTTCATATTTTCTAGAACGTTAAATAAAAAGGATTCTCGAATCTGAATATAATGTGAAAGGAGGATGTCGTGATAACTTATTACAATAAAACGAATAAGAAACAAAGTTAATCTAGAAGAATTTCCACGCTCTCCTATTCATTAGCGCTGTATTTTCTATCATCATCGTGCAGGCTTTAACTCTTTGGATCCAGTGCATTCTCTCATTTTCCATTGCTTCGATTTAAGCAACCCACGAAACTTATTTCGTCGTTAGTGTTCAAGCTTTTTCGCTTACACTTTTAGTTTTTTCTTCAACTTATTTTTTATTCGTTTATATATGTTCGCAAAATCTGAATATTGAAGATTTGCTTTATCCTTCATTAAAGAGGTGGAAAAAGAATTATCGTTTCGCAGGTGCTCTCTTTTCATTAATTATAAAGATACAAACGAACGATTGATCTTGGAAAAAAGAATTGCATGTATCTAAGCATATGTTTTAAATGGTATCTGTTCGTATTCCAAGCTTTATCAATAGTAAGCGCAATTTATTACTGCAATCCTTTTATAGATATACGTGCTTTCTGTCACTCGAGTTTTGCCCTATTTCTTTACCTTTTTGTACGCAAGGAGTACCTACCTTAGGTTTTATTTATTGTTATCACCTACACCGATGATCCAAGACAATTTACGCGTAGGGCAATGTACGTTTCCGATTCGATTGATAGGGCGGTAATCACCCTTACAGTTTCATTAACGACGAACTGTAGTCGTACGATTTTCTTTTTTCATTCTGGGAACGTAAAAGAAAAATTAAACGTAGGCCGTACCGGTAGCTTGTCTTGATTATTAGCATTTTACTCATTAGTAGGTATACCTAGTGCATCAGGTACATACATTTTTACATACTTACACCCTCGGAAAAAAAAAGAATGGTAATGAATTAACGGTATTCTAAATGTATTGTGTATATGATGGCTGTACAAATGTAACATTTTTTTCCATTATGTATAATGATAATGAAGAATGGGAAGATTTGATGCAAAAATGCGGTATAATAGAATTTACAAAAAGGAAGAACGCGTGTGCGCATCGATCGTTGCGCGAATCCGATAATGAAATTCAGGATGAACATCGATCAATTCATTCATTACCGAGTGATTTATCGATAAAATATTCGTTTTAATTATTATAAAATACCATTTCTGTAATAACACTATAATATAAAACCATACATTGAATGGCAAATCTCAGTGGTTTGGTGTTCCTTTGCAGATACATTCATTCGAATGTGTGTAGATAGTGTAACATTCTGGCCTTGTCGGGTGTAAGGAAAGGTTTGGTAATGAAAGTTTTCGTATCGTTAAAGATAAAGTTTATTGTTACTGTTTATAACTCATTTGTTGGCTAGAAATTGCAGATTTCGTATGAACAAGAATATCGGAGAGTAATCCGTTGCATGCACACAACGTTAATTCCTCATAATAACAAATGAAGAGTTATAATTATTAAAAAGACACAGCATCTTGAATTCAGCGTGCCAATGTGGCCGCTGATATTTGTAAATAGTTTCTTCTTATTCTTATTCGCTCTCTTCTTTAGAACGTTCCCTCTCGGAGCGTCTGGATTTCTTCTTTCTTCGACTCGGGCTTCTGGACCTGGATTTATGCCTGCGAGATCGCGATCGCGATCGATGTCGATGCCTGTAAAATACGAAAAACATTTTTTCCAATTTAAATCCATCATAGTACGTAGATATACGACAAAATTTCTGGGTAATAAAGTGATAAATCGTGATCGTAATCAACGAAAAGAGAAATTGTTCGAAAATATCGCCTTATATCTTAACCCTGTACCGCTTTATTACCGGTCTTTATGTCGATACTGCGATCGGGACCTATCGCGTTCTCTGTCTTCGTCTCGCGACATGGAATCCCGTTCTCTGTCTCGTTCCCTAACCATGGAATCCTTTTCCCTTTCGCGATCGCGGTCTTTATCTCTTTCTCTGTCTCTTCCCATCGAGTCCAATTCTCTGTCGCGATCTCTTTCTCTTTCCCGATCTCTCTCACGGTCTCGAGAATCTCTGGATGGAATTAATGGAGGGATGTTTGTTGGTGGTACCATAGTTGGTATCGTTTTCGGACCAGTATCTTTGTCCTCCTCTCCCTCTGTCATGGGAATAGCTAAGTTTGTCGGTTGCCACGTCTGAAATAGATAGAGTAATTTAAGTTTTTTTTCGAGGATTAATTGATTAAAATTATGCTACACGTACCGGGTCATTGCCCCATTGATTATCCTGTGTAGGTTCGTAACTTTGATAGTATGGGTCTGCTTCAGGCATATAAAAAGGTGCTGGCTCTCCAGGATATCCAGGAGGAGGCATATCGAATTGGGGTGGCATTCCTGCTCCTGGTGGTGGCACACTCATATCAGGAAAGCCTGGTTTCCTAGAGTATTCTCTCCTATCCGCGGTCATTACTTGTATCACATTTCCTTTCGGTGGGGATTTGTCAAGATTTCTTCTTGAAGCTAAGCCCGAGCTACCAATTACATCTATCGTCCCTGCCATTTTTCTTCCTGGAGGCGGCCCTGCTCTCTTTGGTCCCATTATACCAGAGTATTTACTGTTGTCGTTCGTAATCGCGACTTGGGGTGTCCTCATGCCCCCTGCGTTTCCACCACCTCCACCTGCATTTAATATTAAACCTACTCCGGATTCGCTCCTCATTCTCTTTTGCCTTTCGCAATATGCTCTCCACGTTTCCTCGTTGAAGCCATAATTAAAGTAATCAGTAATATCTGCACCAGGTTGTCTCCAGGGCTTATCCTCCAACTGATCCAAATTGAACTCATGAGCAGGCATACCATTGATAACGCCTATCGTTTCAAATTCGTCTATACTAAATTTTCCTGGCTGCTTGTTCAACTTGTCTGGTACGCCCGACGCGTTTGTAAGCAATCCCCCTCTTTTGATATTGAGGCTGCCATATGCAGGGGTCGATTTAATATCGCCAATAACAACGTGGACATCGTCGTCGGAATCCGAATCACTCGCGGCTTCACCATCCTCTTGACTGGAAGCCTCTCTCACACCATTTTTATTCGCTTCCGCATTGCTTTCGTTTTGAGCATCATTCAGAGACTCTGCGTCCGGTGGTTCTAGTTCTTCGGATGCCTGTAGTTAGAAAAATCATTCGACAATCGTACTTCATCTCGCATCGTTTACATATCGAGTAGGTTATGTTACACATACAACAACAGAGGTTCAATCTGATGGAATGTTTGCATCAATACTTGAAAATATGATGTACATAAACAGCATGATAAAAGCTTAAGCATTTGATACGTCGCAATTGTTCGATTTCATTTTTCTTGAATGAAATCCGGTAACAATTACCGGACGAATAGGTTAGGGAAAGCGTACCTCCGTTGGTGGGTCAGGTGCGTTATCTGTGTTTTGATCTTCCGATGCTTGGGATTTTTCTTGTATCGTTGCGGGAATGCTGTCATTTTCTTCATTATCTGGCTGAACGGACGACGATGTGTATTCTTTGCCATCGGTTGTTTCTCCGTATAACCACTGCTCCTCGTTTTCATCCGCCATTTTTCGTCTTCTTTCACTTGACAATAGCGGTGGAGAATTATCGATGGTCACTACTAAACTAATCGATAGTAAAGACTATCGATATTTCTCTTTCTCTACACTTGACATATCGCCCTGGAGGCTAGTCAACATTTTGTGAGAAAATAACTATCCTAACAATGAAGAATTTAAGAGTTTCACGTACAATTATTCTTATACGATTCTTCAAATATTGAATTCTGTACAATTACTTTCATTTACACGTGTGGGAAAGTCTACAGTTTAAATATCATAACTTAGCTAAAAGTATAAATATGGTAGAAATGTCCCAAAAAAGTTCAGTGACTTGACGTGTCCAAAACTGTACGGCAATAGAACTATATAGGTATTCCGCTTGTTTGTGTAAGGTTGCTGTTAAAATGGGTGCAGACAAGAATTCGGAAAATCTCGTAAGTTAAACATCAACTTAATGAGTGTAAGAAAGGGATTCGTAACAAAATATCTGTTTATAATCTTCTAATAATAATCGATATCAAAGATTCATTCCAATGCTTCATTTTCGTAAACATACACTAGCCTACGCCACGTATGGTACTTTCGGCGCCTTAAAATTTTGTATGTTTATTAAATTTCTCACATTCTGGCGCGTATTTGTTTGATAAAAGGTATTTGTACGTGTGTAAAACATTACTAATTTATGGCTTCGAAGCGTTTGAAGAGTAAGTTTTTCGAATCGGTTTTGGATGCACAGCATTGACACCACTATTCACATTTATATTTTATCTCTAAAGTTGTTATTGTATCCAATTAATAGATACTATATTTTCAGCTGGTCAAGGTGAATAAATGGGATGGCAGCGCAGTGAAGAATGCGCTAGACGATATGGTCAAAGATGTACTTACAAAAAAATACAACTACGTCGAGAACTTTGCTTTATTCGATGGAAGATTAATGCTCTGTGGAGTCGCAGTATTAGTATCTATTGTAGCTCTTCTTTTCGATTATTTATATCCCTTCCCTGCATCTAAACATGTTTTGCTCGCCTGCGTTACGTTGTATTTCCTTTCGATGGGGCTCTTAGCATTGTATACAACGTATAAAGAAAAGGGTATATTTGTTGTTGCGATTCAAAGGTAATCGTTTTATATAATATTAATGCTACTTGAACTGTACACGGATGGATCCTAAATGTTACTTCTTATACATTGCAGAGATCCAGCAGGTTTCAATCCTGATCTAATTTGGGAAGCAAGTTCCTATTTGAAAAAGCACGATGACAAATATAATCTCGTTTTATCAGTGCGAAACGCAGCCACGGGATATGTAAACGAAACTAGTGTTACGAAATCTGTGGCAAATTTTATCGATATCAATGGTGTAGTTATTCCAGAATTAATAGAGAATGTTGTGACGAGTATGCACGATAGCTTAACGAGTCAACGTAAGGAAAAGTAGCAGGGTAAACAGAGTCTAATTGAACGCGATTTGTACTTTTCATTTTTTTAATTCACAAGACGACCATTGTGTTTTCCTTCATATTTCATATATTTCGTATTGGTGTAAATATATATTGAAAATAAAATTTCGGCGATTTTAAAATGACACACGTATCGTAATTTGTGTTCAAACACAGAAAAACAAATATAATCTTTTACATAGCTGTTAATAGAACGAAAATTTTCTTTATCAACTTACATTACTAGCGAATTATTTACATAGCTGTATACGTCATGCTCTGTCCGACAATTTTTGTTGACAGCAGAAAGCAAATGAACGATAGACACGAATGTGTGGTGAATCTAGATTTTAAAAAATCAAGAAACAGATAAAAAGATGAACGATATTAAGGATATACAATTATTATACTACGAGTTATAAAATAAAGCTTACTGTACAGTAGTCAAGATAATATAATTACACGCTACTGATTTGATTCTTGAAAAAGAATAACTGCGCTCCAGTTAATGATAATTTATAAATAATATATTCTGTATTAACCATGCGTCGTGTCATCCTCTACAAAATCTGCTGCCTCTTCTCGTGTCACGCATACAACATGGGAAACCTTGTTTCTGAATTTTACGCCGTAAAATTTGTTTGCATGTTGCAATAATTCTGGTCTGCAAAACAATTTGTTTTCATTATATTATTGCTTCCGTACTATTTTACAGTACGTGCATTAAAATTACCTGAATGTTGTCGTAATGAACTGGGCCTCGGAACTAAGTTCGTGGATCATATCCGCTACAGCTTTCCTGTGTTGCGCGTCTAGAGCTTGATCAATTTCATCGAATAAATAAAATGGAGCTGGATCACATTTCTGAATAGCAAAAATTAACGCTAGAGCTACAAGTGATTTTTGTCCACCGGATAATTGATTCATTTCCCTCATTTCTGCTCTGTGACCAGTGAAAGAAACTCGAATACCTACACGAAAGAAAAGATTTTGCCACGATTTATTACTGCTCTTATAGTTATTGCCATCATTAATTTGTGAGCGATAGACAAATAATTGCTGTATCTTACCAACTCCAATAAATCTGTCTGAATCAGCTGCTTCCGTCGTCGTATCGTCTCCTTCATCGCCGTCTGCTGTTTTCATAACTAATTGTGCATGACCCGACGGCACAAGTTTCTTGAATACTTCGCTGAAGTATTTGCTTACCTAAAGGCAAACACGGTGAAAACAGCGGTCGAACGATGTAGTTCGCGCTTGGTTGCTATGTAGGAAACACGCGACCGAAACGTAAGTGCGCAGCGATAACACATTACATACCTGTTTGAATGTAAACTGAATTGCTTCGCATTTACGTTGCTCAAGTACAGACATTAATTCTTTAATTTTCTCATCTCCCCTGTCCAACTCCTCTTTCCTTTTTACAAGTTTTTCTTTTTGATCACTGAATGACATGAACTGATCCAAAGCTTTTTTGTTTACATGACTGCAATTAAAAGCACCAATAACAATCGTTATCGCCATACGAAATTTTTATATGTTATGCATTATCAATACCTGTATTTCTTTAAATGATTATTCGCTTTCTCCATTTCCTTAAATAACTGTTTGGTGGACAAAGTATTAAATTTAGAATACACGTCGTGACTAGGCAGTGCACCTAGCTCGGTAATCTTTTGTGTACACTCTACAATTTTCTGTTCCAAAATATTTAATTTGCTGGCCAATTTTTCTAAATCCTTGGCATCAGCATCTATTTTTTCCTGCGCTTCTTTCTCCTTAAGTTTCCATCTCTCGACTTCCGCCGATTCAGCTTTTTGCTACAAAGTAGTTTCTACGTATAGCGAATATTGTGGGACAATTTTCGAACACCTGTTGTACTTACCTTTTTGATAGCATTGGACACTCTTTCGTTTTGGGCCTTAAAGTCGGAGTTTACTTTAACTAGTCTTTTCTCGATATCCGCTAGTTGTGCTTTCGATGATTCCAATTGACGTTGTCGATCTTCCACTGATATTTCCTGTAACGCTTGAACCAATTCATCTTTCCTCCTCACCAAATTATTAGTCAACAAGTTTTCTAATTTATTCTTCTCAGCTTCTAGTCGCATTCTTTTCGCGAACGCCTCTTTGTTATCTTTCGTTAAGCGTCTTATGTCGTCGTTCAGTGTATCAACCTGACGCTGGTCGGCAACGGATAATTGTGCCATAAGTTCTTGATGCAATTCACTTTCCAAGCCTTCCTTCGTTGCACGCATTGCTTCCAAGCTCGATGTGCACTGCGCTAGACTTCTTTCTTTCGGCGTGCGATATCGTTCTATCGCACTCAATTCTTCTTTCATTAGTCGTATTTCGGCTTTCATTTTATCGTACACGTCCCTGCATTAACATAAAGAATTGTATAAATGTTTTCAAACATTCGTTCGCAGTATTGCGAATTCCAAACATAGTAACTCACTTAGCTTTACTGTTCTTAGTTTCGGTCCTTTGCATTTCGCTAACATAAGAACTGATGTTTTGATCCGCTTTTCTAATCTCTTCTTTGAGGGTAGAAAATTGAGATTCGAGAGATGATATTTGCTCCATTAGTTCGGAACGAGTTTTCTGTATCTCCAAACGCGACCTTAGTGTATTAAAATATCCTCCAGTTAAAGATCCCTTTGAGGATACCTGATCTCCCTCAAGGTTCACACAATCCAAGCCTGATGTACGAGCTAATTTTGTCGCAGCCTCTAAGTTACGGCAGATCAAAGTTTTGCCAAAAATATACCTGCATTTGCAATTGAATATAAATGATTTTTTCGAGGTCTTTTGTACGATGCCAAAATTTGCGTAACCATTTACCTCAGGGCTTTATCATATTTCTGATCGTACTTCAACTGCGATATCATAGGTATAGCATCGGTGGTATCTGGATAGTCTATATCTCGGACATGTAGTCGATTTAAAGGCATAAATGTTACTTCGCCGGGAAGTCGCTGATTGTTCATTTCCTTCAATATTTTCGTTCCGAATTTATCAGTTTCCACAATGTGATGGAACAATCGGTTTCCAGCTGTCACTTCTACAGCCATATAAACACTCTTGTCGCAACTGAAATTCTCAATCACGGGCCCGTAGTAGCTATTCACCTCGTGGGCCATTTCACTGCGCGTTCTGTAAAGTAACTGTCAATAAACAAAAGATCTCTCACGAACAGTTAAGCCATACTTGCCGAAATGTATCCAGCACTTTTCGGACACTATCTCGTCCATTTAGAATCGGTTTCCCGGCCATAGATCGTAAGCTCTGATCTGCTTTGGCCAAATCCTCCTTCAGCCCCGATAAATTAAGTTGCAAGACGCTCTCCTGGCGATACCTATAATATAAAGTTCATTTACACGTTGTTCAATTTAATTATTTGCGTGTATAAAATTATACGATGAACGGACTGTTCTTTTCGTGTAGCTTGGCATTGGTCCTTTGCCTTGGTAAGCTCGTAATATTGTTTATTGTGCTCGTCTATAGAAGCACGTTGCTGTTCCATTTCACGCGTATGTTCTTCGATCTTTTTTTCCAAAGTTACTTGCTTCTCTGCATCTCTTTTCAAGTCTTCGCTAATCTTCCTTTGATGCTCTTCCTTGTCTTTAATTTGTTTAGTGAGTTGTTTAAGCTCGTTTTGAATCCACTTATCTCTTTCATCCTAATGCGAAAAAATTATCAAATCATTTTCTCTATAATTTTATTTTGAATATAATTTAGTTTATATACCCTGCTAGTAAATTGACTACCACGTCCTTGCTTGGCATATAATTCTTTTCGCTTTTGTTCCTTCAATTGCAATTCACGCGTACATTCTTCTTCAACGCGCTTCATTTCTTCATACTAAAATCAATAAGGTAGTTAAGAATTCCTAACTCAAAGTACTGTACTAGCGATGTTTCGAACTTACTTCCGGTTTTAACTTCTCCAACTCAGCCTCCCTTTCCGCAATAGTACCTTTCAATTTTTCCAACTCCTGTTGCGCTCGTTTTCTACTATCATTGTCTCCCTTTACTTCCTCCAATAAATCATTAATGGTTAACGTTAACTTAGTTTTCTCCTTTAACAATTGCTGTTGTTCAGCGCTGAAAAATTGATTATTAATTCGTAACTAATATAAGCGACAGAAGGTTTGTGAAAATGTTCACGAATATTACCTGAGTGTATCTCGTTCCTCCTTCGCGGTTTGCACTTCTTTTTTTGCTTCCTTAAGACGTTTCGTCGCTGCCCTGACCATTTCCTGCGCAGTCTTAGCTTCCGCGCCCCATTTCGCTTGTTCCGCGCCGCTATTCACTCTAGATTTTTCAAGTTCTTCCAATTTTCGTTTATTCTCTTTGAGTTCCCGTTCATGAATCGTATATTCTAAACAACGGCGCTGCTTATCCCAACATTGATATTCTTTCAGCTCTTCTTTTTCCTCTTCTAAAGTCTTTAAACGTTCCTCTATAACATAATTACAAATAATTCATCATTTTCTTAAGAGATGCTTTAAACTTAAGAAAGTTAATTAATCACCAATGGTTCTTAAGAAGTCCTGGATCTTCTCTAGTTTTCCCTCTGTCTCCTTTAAAATAAATTTCGATTCCTCTCTTCTGTCATCGTATACTCTAGTACCAGCTACTTCTCTCAACAACTTCAGTCTTTGAGAATCCGGTGCCGTTGCCATTTGATTAATCTACAAAATACCATCCAGAAATTCATTTTTTTTTTATTCGCTATACTGCTTATATATTTACATATACGTGTACCTTTCCTTGTTTCACTATGTAATATGGGTTTGATCTTGAAAAGCCAGCTGATTCTAGTAAATTCATGACGTCGTTTCTAGTTACAATTCTCTTGTTAAGGAAATATTGGTCCTTCTTCGAGCCAATTACTCTCCGCAAATATACTTCTTCTTTATCTATCTACAAGAACAGTCGAATCATAATGGTGAATTAAATAAATATTAGGAAAATATTGAAAAGGTTATACAGCAATATATTTTATATACCGGTAATCTTCCATCCGAATTATCAAATATAATTTCCACGTGAGCAGAAATAACTCTAGGCCCCGTACCCTCGTGCAACAGAGCCTGCCTCTGCTCAGGCCTGAGATGAGAGAACTCATCGCTCAATACGAACTGAATCGCATAGAAGAAATTACTCTTGCCAGAACCGTTCCTTCCAACTAAGAAATAAAAGCGTCATTCTCATAAGTATAGCTTAATCTTTTCCTTATATCGTTTTTAATAAAACAAGGGCACAGACCTACTACATTATGCCTTGGATCAAAGGGTTCCACTACTGTTTGTTCACGGTAGGACTTAAAACCTTGTATAATCACCTAAACAGAAGTACATTCTTTTTACAAAACGCATGTATTAGATTCAAACAAGTTTTGTGGTAGAAGTGATTTGTCGAGATCGAAGCATAAAGTTTCCTATCTTCATGTTGTTGCCATTACATGTTATTAATTGCATAGATAAACTTCAATGTATGCTAATATTTTTCGGTGGCTTGCTTGTACAAATACCAGTGGGTGATACTTTATTTGGCATTAAGAATGAGGGCAAAGAAATTGGGTGCATGGAGTGTAGAATAATCTTTGCACGTGATAATTCGAAATTAGAATAGCAAAATCTGCCACGACTAGCGTCTATCGAAAGGTAGTTGTATGAAGCGCGCAAAAGGCGACAGAAATCTGGAAGACGAACTAAATTTCTTTTAACGATACCTGTTTGATGTACATGGTGCAATAAAAGTTCACACGAGTATTTCTCGTGTTAACACGTTAGGGAGAACTCAATGAAAAGTGTAATTTCACTGTCACTGAACAGAACAAAAACGATCAACCGACTTGTTGGCAGAGCGACATTTGTAAAGTAAGCCGCAGGGCGACAGAAAAATAAAATCCCTATATTTGGGCGGGAGACGTATTCTTATTACCACTGCAGAAACCAAAAAATACTTCTCGTTTAAAAAAGGGACTAGGAAGTATTTTTCTGATATGAATTCTTTTTGGAGAATAAAATGCAGTAGTAGGTTCAATGGAATCTTTATTTTCGCAAGAATACAAAGATCATATCAGTTTTGGAACATTAAAATTATATTTTATCTAATGATGAATACTTAATGCATCGCTTTGTACTTCATGACTTAATTGCGTCTGTAAATTGGACAGTTTATTTTTTAATGCCGCGATACCCATCATTACGATATTCTCAGGCTTCAGGGCTCCACTGCTTTCGACGTTAAAGTAGTATTTGTTTGGCTTTGCCTCCCAATTGAAGGGTGCTTCGTCTAAAATATTTTATTCAATAATTCACTGTGCAATCAAGAGCTCGAATCTTTCAATACTTACATTGATCTTCTTCTAATTCACTGTACTCCGATTTGGGCCATTCATCAGGTTTCGGGAACAATGTGTGTCTCATAGAATTATCTGGATCGTATTCAAAGCTCACACCAGCAGTGGGATTCCATTTCGCGTGTTCTTTTCCAAAGCCTTTTTTCGCGTATGCCCTTAACTTTAGCTCCTGTCCTTTTCTCAATTTTACTATCAGGATTTCTGTGAAACAAGAAGTCAATCAGTATTGCAATATACGTGCAGATCTTAGTATAAAAGTAAGTGTCAACCATCTGTCTCTCCATATTCGCTGGCATCGTCTTCTCTATGCCTGGATGTAACAGGTAATACCCTCGGATCACTGGACTTAAAATCTGCAGTTGTTACATGTCGCGTTTGATCCTCTGTACACTTTACATCAAGAGTAAATTCCACGCTGCATTCTGGACAGAAATCCATGCACTGGCAGTCCCTTGTGTATTGTATCCTATCGACTACCTAAATAATTTAATTACAGTATATTTTGTCAAGAGCGTTTCAATCGGATAATGTTACTTGAATATAGACTTTTAAACATTTACGTCGTCGCTTATCAGTGGTATCATTCCGATTCTGTGCGCCAAAAATTCGTCACTTAAGACGGTCGAATTTGCTTCTAATTGTATCCAGTCGATGGCCATCGTTGGTGTCTCGGCAATAAAAACGCGTCTCATGCTATTTGCTACGCTATAAGTATATTAAGAAATTACGTTAAAAGATTAGTAATATGAGAAGAGTGTCAATTGTTAGATAACCTGTACTACCTTAATTCTGTATCTTCTACTTGAAATTTCACGTTCTCCTCCGTCAAGTCTGAGATGTGAACTGATGGCTGATTAGCGTACGGCATTTTAGTGAATCCTTTATATCAAAATTCTGCCAGAACTTGTTTTGAAATTAATAGACCCTTTATATGAACTCCCTTCGATGCGTGTGTCAAACACTCTGAACTAGTAGTGTAAATAGTGGCGGGGAACTATCGATGGTGTACTATCGATAATTATCGATGGTCACCACTATCGAAAATTCAATTTCAAATACAGGCTAATTAGGCAGTGTTAATTATTTTTCGTGAGAATAAATTCCAACATTATCTACATTGTCGTCGATAGATCAACTCGAATACCAGCAGTAGTTTATAGTGTAATAGATATAAAAGAAACACGATTCAAGGTATTGTGTACTTTTTATTCGAAAAGTTGATTACACAAAATCACGTCAAAGAGTATAATTGAACACTAAACGACATAATTGTCTGAGGTAATAACATTATCAGCTTACAGAGAAAGTAAATACTTAATGAACAGGAATCCATTCAGTGAGTAATTCGTCTAGCTTTTGTTTATGACGATAATACATATACGTACGTATAAATGCTGAATAATAATGAGTAAAATCTAGTAGTTTAAATTATTATGCAACTAAGTTTCCACTTTAGTTTGGCTTGTTCCTACAATTAAGGAAATAATGGAAATGGGATAATATAGCTTTTTTGGTAACTTTTCTATGCATTACTTTTATGGCACTAAACTTTCATAAAAATTGGAAGACTGTGGTTCGTGAGATACTGTTTGTTGAGTAATAAGTTTGTGCAATTGTAGATAATTTCCGTGTTGACTTTAATATAAAGATATTATAAATGCAACTTGAATAATAGAAAAGAAGTAAGTCTTCGATACTGTTACGAAAAGAGATAATAAAATTGCGCTAATGCATTCACTAATAGAGCCTCAAAGCTCGTCTGTAAAACGTTCGATATCTTGCAAATGATCACCGTAATCTGTAGCTTCGCTACCTACGAAAGCATCGTGATGATCTAAAATTTCGTCAAAGGATAATCTGTTATCGTGATCGTCGTCGGATGCAGCAAACAGGTGATCCACTTCGTCGCTAGCAATTTCCCTATAATATTCAATTGTTTTTAGATATATTTCATGATTAGCGGAAACTATAATAATTTACGTACTCGTTGCTCGGTACTAGCCAGGAAAGTATTTCGTCCGAATCCAGTCTCCCATCTCCATTTTTATCATGCTCATAATCAAATTTGTCCTTTTCTATCAGCAGCCATTCTTTGTCCTCTGCTTTAGCTCTGTTTCCAATGAACTCTTGAAAGCTAATGAACCCATCTTTGTCCGTATCCTTGTCGTCCAAAGCTTGTTTCAGCAGAAGGGGAAACATTCTTGGTGTCTCCTCTGGATGAGTGTAAGCTTTGAATTCCTCCGTGTCTAAATAACCATCCTTGTCTATATCAGCAGCCTCGAATGTCTGCTTATCGTCGGTGATCAGTTTATCGTCCACCGCCAAATCTTCTGGATCAGTGCCATACGTATCTTGTAAAATTTCGTTCCAACTGACTTTTCCATCCTCGTCTGTATCGGCATCCTCTAATCGATCTTGAGATTCCTCAGCGGAAAGCATGCTGTTTTCAAAATAAAGTTTTAGTCACTTTTCTTTCGAATTTATCAATAATATTTTAAATATGCGAACCCAAAAGAACGTAGGATCCAAGCTTTGAGTTCATTCCTTTCAATATGCTTATCGTTGTCCAAATCCATCTTAGTCAATAAGATTGCTAAGCGCCTTTTCGATTCCCTCGTTGGAAGTTTATCAAACTCCTCTGCTTCTTTTACGCTTCCTAGGAAAATTATAAATGTTTCATTGTAGCACTTTGACTCTCTTGTGGTTCAATATGAAATGAATGAAATAGAAATTGTGAAATACCTAGAATAGCTTCATGATCGAATTCCTGATGGTGTTCTCCTCCTGCGTAATGGTCCATGTCCCGTGGACTAAACGCACCATCCTCTGTTCTTTCATTGCTACTGGGTTTGTTATGTTGATGCGAGTGAATATGCGCGGATGCTGCTTTTCCGTACGAAATTAAATCGAAAATTGTTACGATAAATAGGAAAAGCATTAACATACGCTTTTGTCGTGTCCTCATTTTGTTTCTGTTACAGAATTCTGAAAATAAGAAGTAAAAGGCATAACCTCACAACACGAAGGATTTGACAGCTGAACTGCTGTCTACAATGAATGCCATAACGACTTCCATCGATTGCTTCCCTTTACGCATGTCGTATAATCGTTCTAGAAAATCGATCTAATTCAACGCTAGAGAATCAATTTCTTTTTCACATTTTATTGTGTAATGTTTCTTAACATTGGTGCTATATTATGCACCAGGTAACTTCACTTACCTATTAATAATTTTCTATCTGTTAAACTCGATTAAACATTCTCACGAATCAACACTTCACTTATTTAAACAATTATAAATTCGGAAGCACTGTTCTCTCCGCGGATTCACTCTTTAATGAATAAAACGCCTACTTTGTTCGGGAAGTTTGTAAGACACGCGCGTGTCGAGATCTCTCGCTCTTCCTGCGCTCTTCTCGTTAAAAGAGAGGAAGGAAAAAAAGTATCGGGGCTGCTTTAGCCACGATCAGTATGTGCGGTCATGATTTTGTTGTAGGGCGCGTTCAAAAATAGACTTAGCGCGCACTAACACGCGTTCAATTTATTTCTAACTTCAGTGCGTGCGCGTACGCCTAGCGAGAGAGAGCTTTTTAAAGAGTTTACGTATAGGCAATTCGGTTGCATATAGCAAGGGGCAAAATGTCTGCCTCACGTGTTAGGTCTATGTATTTGTCCTTAGGAATTAATTTTAATACTATGTGGATTATTGATTTTGGTACGACAAAAGAACAAATTTGTCGAAGGCTGTCTGAAAGTGTCTATTGCTTTTAATCTTTATAGGACAGACATTATTAGTTTGGAAGTATAAATCGAACAATGTTCTAATTTATTACAGTCTATTTTACTTTGTAAATGTATTATCTTATTATGCAGATCTCGTATTGTAAATTTGCATAAGCTACAGCGTTAATTGTAAATTAATTTATAAGTACAGTTTATAAAGAGTAGCATTTAAGTTATATCACTATTTCTGTAATTTCTAACAGTAGCATTTAAGTTATATCACTACTTCTGTAATTTGTAAAGAGTAGCATTTAAGTTAGATCACTACTTCTGTAATTTGTAAAGAGTAGCTTTTAAGTTATATTACCATTTCTGTAATTTCTAAGGAGTAGCTTATAAAGAGTAGCATTTAAGTTATATCGCTATTTCTGTAATTTGTAAAAAGTAGCTTATAAAGATTAGCATTTAAGTTATATCACTATTTCTGTACTTTGTACCTATCGAAGATTTTAAATAAATATCAATAAAAGAAATTTAACTTGTTATTTTTTAACACCTGTTCAGTCCTCAGAAATCCTACTCCAATTCATTAAACGAAAGATAACGTGGAGGACTTTTAAGTCCACGAAATACCTGGAAACGACACCCAATAATTATTGCGGGATTCCGTAAACTCGGGTGCTGGGAAATTCTTGGAAATGACGTCACAATTCCAGGAATTGGTGAAATGAAAGGCCTCCTCGCATATCATGTTCTCCTGATACAAATTGGCGATTTCGAGCACGAGATATTGCAAAAGCAGCTCCTGGAAATGTTTTGGTTGTGACGTCATCAACCATGAACTCCGGATACCTCCTCGCATATCATATTCTCCTGATACAAATTGGCGATTTCGAGCAAAGGGGATTCCGTAAAAGCAGGCTCTGGGAAATTCTTGGAAATGACGTCACATTCCAGGAATTGGTCAAATGAAAGACCTCTTCGCATGTCATGTTCTCCTAATGCAAATTGGCGATTTCGAGCACTTGGGATTCCGTAAAAGCAGATTCTGGGAAATTCTTGGAAATGACGTCACCTTCCAGGAATTGGTCAAATGAAAGACCTCCTCGCATATTATATTCTCCTGATACAAATTGGCGATTTCGAGCACTTGGGATTCCGTAAAAGCAGATTCTGGGAAATTCTTGGAAATGACGTCACCTTCCAGGAATTGGTCAAATGAAAGACCTCCTCGCATATTATATTCTCCTGATACAAAATCGTGAATTTCAGGCATTCCCTTTGCTGAAAATCGCCAATTTGTATTAGGAGAACATGATATGCGAGGAGGTCTTTAATTTGACCAATTCCTGGAATGTGACGTCATTTCCAAGAATTTCCCAGAACCTGCTTTCACGGAATCCCCTTTGCTCGAAATCGCCAATTTGTATCAGGAGAACATGATATGCGAGGAGGTATCCGGAGTTCATGGTTGATGACGTCACAACCAAAACATTTCCAGGAGCTGCTTTTGCAAAATCTCGTGCTCGAAATCGCCAATTTGTATCAGGAGAACATGATATGCAAGGAGGTCTTTCATTTCACCGATTCTTGGAATCTGACGTCAGTTCTCAGAATTTCTTAAAATACGATTCTAATTTCCTTAACTTAGATTATTCGTGAACAGATCAGTGTTTTCACAGGTCTCTCGCTTCGGAACTATGCATTTAAAGTTCCTTCACGATACTCGCTGTGTAAGGAAGTGGCGTTGGTTTTTTGGGAGTGGACAGGCATTAAAAAAATTAAATCAGTTGAATTTCCTTTACTGAAGATTTATTAAAACAATGAATAATGTACAAATTACAAGAGTGATAATGTTATACTTATGAACTATTCCTATGAACTTAATTACAATGCATTTTATGATAATTATAGTTAGGTTAATTAATTATAGTTAATTAACTAATTATAGATAATAATAGTTAAAATTACAAGTTGAAATAATAATATATTTTAAGTATCTTTAGTTGCAAAAATGTTTCTTGAACAAATACCTATTTATAAGTTATTAGGATGAATGGATTTACAATATATTTTATACCTTAAAATTATACTTAATTTAATTTAATATCCGCTAATATACGTAGATAGTGTTTAAATAATATACTTTGCTAACAATAAGTTCTGTCTTCCTCTTATTTACGATGAGATGCAGCATCTGTTGTCCATTGCTTGACCAA
Source organism: Holcopasites calliopsidis (assembly GCA_023838395.1). Taxonomy (NCBI): domain Eukaryota; kingdom Metazoa; phylum Arthropoda; class Insecta; order Hymenoptera; family Apidae; genus Holcopasites; species Holcopasites calliopsidis. The sequence goes on from JALHAQ010000011.1 coordinate 3,378,524, forward strand.
GAAACCTGTACATACAAAAAGTATATTAAGTAACCATTTATTACACATTAATAAATTTATTTCATCAAACATTGTCGTTTAGTTGCAATTACTATCACTAATGATACCGTCCTATTCCTTACTGAGTCGGTAATGTTGAGAGTGATATTGAATTGATAATGGGATTATCGAACCCCGTTTTCGGGTGATAAAAAAGAATGTGCGGACAGTCCATCCTATGTCTCGTTTATGATTCTGTACTTCGCCTGTGTTTTAACAAATTTTGTTGCAACTTACTTTCCATCGATAAAGGAGCAACAGATGGTACACTGTCGTCTTATGATAAGGGGCAGTTCTATATTTTAATTATTTATTAATAATCTTTTCCTATCTGATATTCGAAAAATTCAATACTCGTGCAGTTAATTATGATGATCGTATTTATTCTCTTTAATTATACGCAGTTCATTCCTTTTTACAAAAATTGTTCCAAAATCATTGAATAGTATATCAAAATTTTTATTTTTGTTACAGAATACATGTTAATTATCGAAGATAATTATTATGAGCTGAATTGTAAATTCAATTGTTTCTACAAGAAGTAATTAGCGCATAAATTCATAAATTCTCAATCAAATTCAGTTTGAAATTGAAAATTAACTTGCAAGATCAATTAATACAGAAGTTTTATAGCTCTTACCTTGTGGATCATGCCTCCCACGCGACTCCTGCGTTCGTGCTACTCTCGCCGCGGTCCTGATTCAACTTTGCCACACGCCGAGGAAATCAATCACGTCGCACGCACTCGGCACACATGCTGCTAATGTGCACCCGGGACCACCAGCTACCGCCGTGTACAGAGAAGGGCTCAAGGATTAGGGTGCGTTTCCGTTTCGTGGATAATTACTCGACGCGTCTCCGATCTCCGCCGCCTTGGCTACGATAGCGTTCTCTAAATAAAGGAAATCTCTTGCCAATCAAGAGTGACGGGCAGACACTTCTGAAACGAAAGGATTCAGTCTGACACTATTTCCTATGCGACTGTGCCTTGCCACCCTTTAGATCCTTTAGAATTACCTGGCTATAATTAACGCCCGTACACTCCGTCACGTCACTTAAACTTTGAACCCCTTATCGATGGAAGAATATTTTTAGACAAATTTTATTTGACACCCTCGGAGATGACTGGTCGCAGTTATTTCGGTTAGATGAAGGAACCAGTTATCCTACAAGGAGGCTGAGACGTTTCGTGTGAATCGTTCCCGAAGACACGTCCGCGACGGAAGCAATTTTCTGGCGCCATCAAGCGTAACGCTTACACTTTTCTTTCTTTCGCTGCAGTACTAAAGGATGTCCTATCCCCCCTTTTTTGAGGGATGATTCGTAGCGCGAAATAAGGTTCGTCTATTCGTCGCTGCTTGTCTTTAATCTAAGGTAGATCCTGGGCGGATTCCAGTGAAACGGTCGTTCGATTAAGCCGGCTCGATTTTCTGGTTCCTTGATTATTCGAACTGCTATTAGCCGGGGATGTTCATTAGCAGATGTATCAGGGATGTAAGGGCTATTCCGGAATCGCCTCGGAGTTCGTTAATTAATTCCCCAGGCGGAGCTTGTTACAGAGAAGTGGCCGAGTTTGAATGCGAAGTGCGCTCGAATTCCTTATCTCCAAATCCTGATATTAATTTATTCATTTTTATTCCAATTAAATATTATCAAATCCATGAATGTGCGATATTTGAGTGTTGATATTCCAGACGGGGCTACACGTTTTTCTCCTGTTCAGTCAATTCACGAACGAAAATCAGCCGTATCGATCCCTGCCTCTGTGTCCCGATAATGCGCCAGGTGGTTGGCGAGGAAATCCCTCGGTGGAATAGGACTTGACGAGTGCAAGTGTGAGTCCACTTGTGCGAATAATTATCGAACGACGTACATATACAGGGAGTGGCCTGGTCTCTGGAGGATTAATTAGCTCGTTCTGTTCGCTGGTCACTGGCTTACTCTATGTCCATCGTAGCCTCGCAATCTTATTCTCTATGCCTGCATGCGTGTATAATTTTCAGCAATTATTCCTTTGGCACTTAAAATAATTCATCGAATATTGCGTTACAGATTTCATACAATATTTCTACTTCGCCACCGATTCCTGAGAATGTATGTATTCCGCCAGGCTGTCCCATTCATCCCGTTTATAGAATCATTTTTCACGCGCACGTTATTGTTTCATTTTCTTCCACCGCACGGTTGACGCACGGTTCCGCCGAGCGGCCACATAAATTTCAATTTTAAATAGCCCGACGGTTCGCGTGTCCATGGAAAGGATGATTCCGCGTGGCGCAGGTAGCGGCCGAGCTCGTTCGAGGAGTGCAAGAAAATGAAAAATAAAGAGAGTGGGGGGGAAAAAAAGGGACGAGAGGCGGCCGCGATTACGGTATCTGGTTTGATTAAAAGGCCATCCCGTGGAGGCGATATTGATTTTGGCCGATGCTTTTAAAGTGGCTACACGGGCCCACGAATTAATGTAAAAGCGCGCGCGACCAGACTGGCCATGCGGGTGGTGTGCCGGATTTTTCATGAAAATTAACCGACGCTCGTGTCATTTTCCCCACGTGGGAATTGAATTTCTGAAATCCGCCGCGCGATGCCAGTTTCTCGGGCATACGATGTTCGATGCACCAGGATTTACGTTTAATTAGAACCGCGTTAAGCCACGCTTGAAAATTAAACTAATCAGATCGCGTAGACATCCGTTGCGATCTGCGTTTCCTTTTTCACGCTTCCCGGTCGCGCAGTCTTCGCGACGAGAATGAAAGGGGATGAAGCGGGCCGTACGACACAGATTTAGATAAAAGTGTTGTAGCCTCGCGTCCAACCTCCCTCCCCGCCGCCGGCTTAAGCAGGGAATTATAGAATTAGAATCGGCGAGATCGCGATATCCCTTTATCGTGCGCCACCAATGTCCCGTGGTTTTTTCAGGGGATCATAGATTTTTTTCCCCCCGTTCGTGGACGAGTGAGAAGAAACGCGATGGGTGAAACGGGGAGAGAGAGAGAGAGAGGGTATAGAGGTGAACGGAACGCGTCCGAATGAAAAAAAAAGGGGGTGAACCAGGGGGTGGTTTCGAGAAATAAATCCGCTCATGCTCGGCGTACACGCGCCGACAGGAACGACGGCCGCTGTACTACGTACACCCGCGGGATTTCCATAATTTGAATTGTAAAAGTATTCGGCCGCCAATTGCAGCCTCCGAATTTATGCAGTCCACCCCCGTGGCGGCTATCCGTTCGCGACGCCCCTTGAGGGAGACTTCACACGAGACCGAATATCGACGGGACTCCCGCACTTTCGTCTTTTCCTCGTTTGAATATCCTTTTACTCGATTATAGGGCGATGCGATACGTGAGCTCGCTGGGAATTGGACACTTTCCAACATTGGCTCGAGTGTATCTAAAGGGATTGCAAAGAGTAGAATTTACAAAATGCTGTCTGAATGAAATTGCTCCGAAACGCTACGCTTTATCCGAGCAACGCTCGATATTCTAAGTTCTGCGGCAAAGACATTTTTAATCATTTCGAGACGAGACGTACGAGGCATCGAAGGGACGCAATCTCCACCGTGTCTCCGTTTCCCGTTCGATTCTCGCGCGTTCCATCCCTCGGGACCGCGAGGAAGAAGTTTCGACGTCGAAAAATGCGAACCGCTTCCTCGACGTGGCGCGCGTCTCCTTCGTGTTGCCCTAGGAATATTTGTCGGTGCTTTCTTGGCACGGTTCTTACCCGCGCGGAATAGTGGCGAGTCGAAGAATTATTGGGGAGAGACGTCTCTCGACCCTCGCCACCCTACATGATTTGTCAGCGAGACGGAAAACGTGTTCTCTAAGTCTCGCTCCTTCTGGATCCCGCGAAATATTGTGGCCCCTGTTCAAGATGAAGAAACGGTGTCGAAGGATTATTTATGTCCCGTGTACAATATACGTACACCGTACTAATTTCCCTGATTGCTCTGTTCGAATTAGGGACGAACCCGCACCCTTTGTCGCGGCAGCGAGAGCACTTATTATCGTCGGTGTATTAGTCGTAAGGGAGGATCATTCGATTACGGGATTGTATTCTGTGGAAAAGGGAAGGTAAATTGCATTAAGCAAGAGTTTATCGGACGAAAGTGGGAGACCAAACGAGGAAAGTTCCTCGATTATCCAAGATAATAAATACAGACTCCTTTCCATAACGATGCTTCTTCCACTCCCTCCCATTTTCTTTCTTCCTCTCCCGCTTCGCTCGATGCCCTATAATTCTGTTTCTCTTGAAATCTTGGAAGAACGCAATAAGTCAGCATCCGAATCTACACGGGCCCCGGTGCTACTTAAACACGCCGTGTCTTACATCCGGAGACGCGTATCTGCGTCGCGGAGCAAAAAGCAACGGTAGGATAAGCCCGACAACTTAACCGCTAAGCCCTTCTTCCTCGGGATTATCAGCTCAACCTCGACTCCCTCCACCCCGTATATACGAATCCGTCGCTGCTACCCTCGTCGTTCTATTTCCTGCGGACAATAACCACCCACCCCGTCCCCGTTGCTCGTTCCTTCCTCGTTTTTCCCGTTTGATATCCAGGGGCTGGTTTTTCCTTTCCCTTCCTGTGCACGCGCGTGTGCTCGTTGTCTGGCAGCCCCGAAGTCTGCAGTGACAGACAGCTTCGAGGGGGATGACGCTCGTCCGCCGGCCGGATGAATCCCAGGAACGTACTGCGGCTCGATCGATCCCACGTGGAAAAAATCCGATCTCTCCGTGTAGAGACGATTTCTCGATTCAAACGTTTCGTTCGCTGACGAACGAGCAGATTCCGTAATCCATGGAACACCGGAGAAGAAATTGCAGAGAAGAATGAACTACTTCTCTTTCGTTCGAAACGAGACGAATATTGATTACAAATGAACGGGATAGAAAATGTTTTATTCGACTGAATATATTTGTCTATCGAGCGGATTTGTTCTTATGTCACCACTGGATGCGATACGTTAATGATCTGTTGATGAATTTACAGCGACCCCTTTTCTACGGCACTGCCTGGGCGGAAGATCGAGGGTTCGTCCTGGCCACCCTAATTCTGCGGACGCGAAACCGTGAAGGGACATCAGGTTTTGACACCGGAGGGACGGAGACACCGTGACATTCGCCGTAGAATCTTGATTAAATAAACATGAAGAAAGCCCGCTCGTCACGAAGCTGGGGAGGGACGATGTAGCGACCCACTGACACGAAGGAATCACTACGAATTTCGTTTCTATGGTAGGGCGGATCGTCGGGGTTGTGGGAGTCATTAGGTTGCAGGCTGCGATGGGGAATTGAGTGACAATTACGATGCAGTTCGATGGATCAAGTAGAACTCTGTGTTGCGTATTAAATCATTCTGTAGTGGTAATAGGGCAGTGGAATTTATTCAACGAGAAGTACAATCATCGCCGGCTAGGACCAAAAGTATTTACAAATAAATTCACCTGCAATTGCTGTTAACAAATCCAATTCTGAACTGATACTAATGATACAATAATCTGAGCTGTTTATTTTCTATCCTTTACCACCATTGAATCGCAAAGTTTCCTCTCGTTGCCAGCCACCCTTAAACCTTGCACCCTAGTTCCAGTCATTAATCAACGTAATCACCGATACCCTGGGGGGGCGTAGAATTAACGCATAATTTATTCCTCGAAAGTTCGCGAACGCAACTCGTGCCGGTTTCCCCGCTCGTGTAATTTTCGATCTCCGTGTATGATCGGTGAATCGACGAAGCTCGAGCGGACTTCCGGCTCAACGGCCGTCGAAAGTTGATTCGAACGTCGGTACGCGACGGCTGGACTGTTCGTGAAACGAAAGTGACGATCTCACGGGGCTCGCTCCGTTGATTCCGCGACAGGGTTGAAACGTATCTCGAGCACGATAGCCCACAGCGTTGCTGCTATCGTCTTATCGAGATGATTTAGAGGAGGATCTGGTGTATATCGCGCGGAAGAAATGCGTCAGAGTGCAGGTACGTTCCGTTAGATTTATGGGGGATTGTCGAGAAACATTTGCTAGCCAGGATTTCCTCGAAACCCACTAGGAATTCGCAGCCTTACTCTTGCGTCTAGTCTTCATTTAATTTTTAATTGATCGCGATCGCAACGTGTCCTGGATCCGTGAGCGGCGTCTTCGCCCTCGTAGAAGGGGCGCGGATGAAGAGGAAGGAGAAAAGGACGAAGCACGAGTAGAGGAGAAGCGGAGGCTCGCAGTGTCGCCGGGAAAGGAAGCAAGCGGGAATGGGGAGAGACAGAAAACCGGCATAAATCACAATTATAATCAACGTGCACGAAAGTTGCACCGGGTTCTTCCCCCTTTGGCCCCGCGACCCGTTGCTGCCGGCGTCGCATGAAAATTTATCGCGCAACTTCGGTTTCCTTCAAGGTCGGCTCCTCGCGGTGCTTTGCATACGTCGCTTCTTCCACGATTTTTCACGGGTTTCCCCGTAGAAAAGCCCGGGGCATCGTTCGCGTCACGCTACCTGGCGTTCTTCACGGTGGAAGTGCGCCGGGACAAAAAAAAAAAAAAGAAACGGAAATAAAGAGGGGCTGCACCGCGAATTCACTGAGCTTTCCTTTTAACCGGGATATTTTTTTTAATTCGCGGGCCGAGGAATAAAACCAAGAAGATATTAGAGAAACTGTGGAAGAAAACAGATATTAAATAAAAATATGAAACTCATATGAACTAGTATTGCTGTTTTAGCTTCCTCCAACCCTACACAATCCATTTCACCAGCATACCCTTTCTTCCACGGTAATTCATGTTGAACGCGAATCGATAACTGTTTAATAATGGCCGATTCGCGACCATTGTTAAATATCCATCGAGAGAGGCTCGCAGGGTAGCGGTGAATCAATTATCAGCTCCGCATCCGTGGCGGTAACAATGCCGATGAAAAAAAAGTTATTAATAGTTGGGGGCTGACAGGCTGTACCGGCCTTTCACGATCGGACAAAAGTTCCTGCCCGAGCGGGAGGAGGAGGAAGCGCGCTGTGATCGTTAAGGAAGAATTTCCGGCCGCCGTTATCCAGAATCCTGGTGCGTCCCGTAAAGACGTCACAATGACGATGACAACGTTAACGCAACGGAAAAAGGGAGGGAAAGCGGAGATGGGAGATCGCGGAATGACGAATGAGTCACGCGGCATAATAGGGTCTCGCCGGCCGTGGAGAGGATTCCTTGCGGCGGTGAAGCGGGCGAACGCGAGGATCCTGCATCGTTGCGAAGTGCTACTTGTCGCCGGAACGGTATCGAATTGCGCGTCGAATCGAATCAATCGGCGGCATCGTAATCCGGAGTGCAAGGCACGAAGGGGCCTGACCAACGCGCTAGAGGCGCGTACAAAGCGGTCGGGGATGGAAAATCTCGTTTCTTCGTTACGGCGGAAGCTGGGGACTCTCGGGACGTAGTGATTCACCTTGCGCCATCGCGCCAGGGAATACGCTTGGCGAAAAACGTGCAAATTACCGTGATCCACGATCCGCTCCGCCCGAGACAGGCCGTTGCGATTCGAGGAAAGAGACGGGCGAGCCGAGCAGCGGGAGGCAATTAAAGCGATGACAAATCACAAATTAATCAACAGCAATTAGCCCGGGCCACGAGCACAATCGTCGTCGGTAAATTTAATTTCAAGCCAGACTACTTGTTACGCTGCTTAACGATGTAACAAGTTCCATGGAATTAATTCACCGGTTGCTCGGTCGGAGCTGGCTCCAGCGGGAACCCGTGCCCGGCCGCCGCTTTGACGATTTCTCATGTCGGAGGCTGCGAATGTACCTCAGGTAATTCTCGTCGAATCAATTACCGCGGTACTCGCCCCGGTAACGGACGACCGACCAACCACCCCCGAACGACGACGCGCAAGACGAATGATAATCGTTTTTCACCACGGATGCGCGGAAGTTTGCATCGATTCTCTCCCTGTCCCCCGTTCCTTTCTCCTCCGCCTTACATCCGCTGATATTCGATGCACCCCTGTGTGTCGTTATCGACGTCGCCGCGGTGGTATGCGCCACCGTGTTCCGTCGCGACGTAATTTCTCGTCACGTCGATGCCAGGAAGCGGAGATGAATTATTCCGTGGGTAATGGCGAACAATTGAAATACCCTTAGTTGCGTTGCCGAGGGCGGTCTAGGTTCTCCAGAGAGAGAAAGGGCCCCTGAAAAATTAACATTATTCCACCCCGGGTACGGGGGGGATGAAACCGACGGAGAGAGAAAGAGAGAGAGAACGGAGAGTCAATGGGCGGAGGTATACACACGCGGCGCGCTTAATGTTGTGATGATTTGAAATCGATAACGAGTGGCGGCCGGCCGTGCACGCAGAAGTCACGCTGAAGTGAATCTCTCCCTCTCGCGTGGGCGATGGCAAAGGGCAAGAGTCGAATCGCATTATCGTCGGGCGGAAACATCGTGTGCCGGCTCTTCAAAGACTCGACTTGCCCCTCGGACGAACCGGGATAGTAGAAGCAGTAAACACCGGCAATAGAGAGCGAAGAAGAGTTAAAGAAGAAGGAGAAGGGTGCAGGAAGAGGAGACGCATAGATACGAACCGATACCAGCTACGCTGGCCTGGCCTCCGTTTCACTGGATCCTCCTGTCGGTAATCAAAGATTTATATCTGCCCCGGGAGCTGCACGGGATGCTGCGGCGAGGAGGAGCACGATCGACGATAGGGAGGCTCCGATGTTCGCTACCGAGTTCCGTTCCGAGTGGACTGACGCGCGGGTCCACACGATCGCCAGATACCGCCGGTCTATGCAAACCGAATAGTGGAATGAATTAATGCCGCGGCCACGATACGATACGCTGCTTTTATGTTAATAGCCCGGTGGCGCGTCCACGGCGAGACGTGCATTCGCGAGGAAACGCTGATGGATGTTTCGCGGTTCAGGCCGAGATATAAGTCGTTCTGCCATTGGCGTAACGATTTCGATGGTACCCGCGATAACGAGTTAGCCGGTCGCGAAGCGAGAGTTCTCCAGGCGGATAGAGAGAACGGGGATCGTGGCGGCGGAGAAACGTGGCACGAAGTCGTAAATAGAAATCCGTTCGCATTTACTTCGTCCGGAGGAAATATATTTCGCTGTCCGGCGATAGGCAGCAATTTCGAATAATTTGGACAGCTCTTATCTGTGCCGATAACTTATGGGTCGAGGGCTGCTTCAGTTTTGTAAGCTGCGGTCTAAGTGCCTACGCTGGAACGCATTCGAATCGGAGAGCACACGTTTATTGGACTTCACGGAATTTTTTAACCGCGACGCTCTTTACTGCTGGCAGTTTTCGGAATTCACACTTATCCCGGAGAACGAGGCGGCCGACTCGTCTGGACGGGCATTAGCATACCTAATGGGCCTTTGTTTGGCCAAGTTGAACTACGAATGTTGCGAGCGACACGGTTCGTTAACGCGACCGAATCAAATTACATGAATTTACTGTCCCAACGCCTCCGTGGTATTTCATCGTAGATCTATAGGCATGTGCGCACAGTTTGTTCCCTCGAGCCGGCACTTCTCCGGTCCGGCTGAATCAATTTCGTCTGGACTTTTCCTCGCGCTCGTTCGTTCGTTAAAGCTGAACGACGCGTTCAATCGGAATAATAATTCGGCGCAAACTTGGAGACTTCTATTCAGAATCTCGCAGTGGCTGCTGCTCGCATGGCTCCATTCAATTTGCCTTACTTCGCGCATCATTCCCTTTCAACGTTATTGAATCTCGTTGCTGGACCAATAGCTAAATGTTGACACGCTAACGAACTCGCTAACGTTTCGATCGTTTCGGGCAAACTTCGACTACGTTTATTCCGTCCTCGAAACAGTTCAGAGAAGTAAGGCGAATAGTATTTGGATCGCGAACTCAACGAGAGAGCTCGCTCGAAATGTATCGGTTATAAAATCGCGATAAGGGCATCGAACGTGGACGGTTAACGGGGGGGGGGGGATTAGTAATTCGCTGCACGGTTCCCTCGCTTCCGGCTAGGATTAAATCACCAATTAGTACTAATGTTATACACAGAGGCTGGTGCAGGCAAAGCGGCGAAGCCAACAGAAGCATCGCTGGCCGAGTGACCGATGACTCATTGTCATTAGGCGAACCGTAGCTGGAAATTGTTCGCGTTGGCGAAGGGTTGACGTTAACGGATCGTTCGGCGCGCAAACGAGAGCCCCTCTCTATAATCCATGGTGCGCCGATTCGTCATTGTAATAATTTCCGCGAAACTCCGCGTGGATCGTCCAAGGGAGAATAGGTGATGAATCTCGGGAATTCAGTTCGCGGCTTTAGTCGGAGGAGAAGTTTAACGGTACCGGCTTTGCGGGCCCTCCTGTCGCTGTTCTCTGGCCCTCCGGGTCGTTTTATAGCTTCATTAGGGGCAAGGGTTCTCGTTTAATAATTCATCAAGGCCGCAACCGAGCTACTGCCGCTTTCGATGACCATACTTCGTGAGTAACAGGCCGCATCTTACGCTCGCGGAATATTTCTGGCCTGCTCGAGGGAGGAAATTTGCCTTGCGTGGTCTTCGGAGAACAATGGGCCAGGGGCGTGCTTCTTTCTCCTGCTGGCAGTCCTATTAAAGCTGGTTTTTGGACAAAAAGTACGGCCGCGGAGTCGGTTGGACATTATTATGTATTCTTTCGTATTCGCAAGATAATTTCGCAGACGGAGATGGTACTATGTTTTTTTTTTTTTTAATCCTCCCGTTTCAATGGCACGGAATTGTGGCGCACAATCGAGAAGCGAGTCGGCTTACTTGTACAAGCGGCGAGCAGTATTCAATGGTGCGCTGATTTTAATTTAACACCGATGTCTTCGAGCTGTACACGCTGCACGTTGAACCAGGGCGAACGGCTTCTCCGGCTGGGCCTCGGCCGCTTTGTTCTCTCTTATAAATAATTGTTACACAGCATTGTTAGCCCCCGCCATGGTAAGACGAATTTCGCGATTGTTACAGCCCGTGTTATTATGACGCTGAACACGGCGGCCATAAACGAATGTGATGTAACAAACTACAAATGTCTTGGATAACAGAAGAGAGAAGGCAACGTCTTGTGCTCGAGCTTCGTTCAAACACACGTTCCTCTAAGGAGGAAGAGGAAGAAGCAATTAACAGCAGCTTCCAAAGAAGCAGATCGTTGCGGTGGATAGGTAGTGTTCGTTGTTTCATTGAACATTTATGGTTCGTATGGTGAGGTATGGAAGAAGTATGACTGAACTATTAATCGAATCATTACTGTCCATAGAGAGCGAATGGCGCGAGGAACTCGAGACTGAGGGGCTGGAGCTAGCTCGAAACACGTGGCACGGACGTAGGAAGTCGTATTTCTTCGTTCGTCGTTCTGTGAATGCCAAGGAAATAATTATTGGTTCGCGTGGTTCAATAAATATCCTTGGTTCAATAAATATCCTTGGTTCAAGCTGGAAACTGTCGTGGTAAGAACATGCTTGCGCAACAGCCCCGTAGTAAAATGTTTGGAATGTTCCCAGTGCTTTTACTTCGTGCATAGGCATGTGAACAAAATTGAATTGTGCTTTGTCTAATTACTATAGGATTATTCCATTCTTTATAACACGCGTCCAATCGTCCCGATAAAAATTTTTCGAATGGCGATTCCAGGAGTCATCGCTGGACGACCCTGACTTCACCCCCCAAGAAGCGTGCGTCGAACCACCAAAGTCGCGGCGATTTCTCGGGATCCGATTGAATATACCGCGTGGCGCGATAAAGGGAGATGGCCCGTGGGCGATCTTTTCCATCGAATCCGCGCGGTCGTCATCAGGGATTTTGGTCTAGCGGCGTTCGCGTTTATTGCTCGCGGGCAGCGCGTAAAGTATCAATTCTGATCTCCGTACGACGTGTTTACGGCATCCCTGGTTTAACTTTATGCCTTTCTTACGGACTTTACGAGGCGACTTAGGGTGCACGAGTGCGCCGGAACGAGTGCTCCGTATCGCTGCGACGACCGACAAAAAGTGAAAAATGCGAAGGAAAGAGGTGGACGCGTTTCCCTTTTCGTTTCGCTCGCGCTACGGTGTGGCGAGTCGCATGAATCCGTACAGACTACGGATGTATTCGTGCGCGTTCGCGAAATCCTGACGTGATTCAGATTACGCGGTGCTGTTACGGGTTGTTCATCGCGAGACAATGGATTCGCTGGATCGAATGGAATCTGACTGCGCGGAAGATAGATAGCATTGTCGCGCCCGATGCCAGAAACTTTCTACCGTTCCGCGTTTATCGCTGAATTTATTCCTGCCTGCCTATTGAATTTCGCAGTTACGGGATTCAGGGTTGAACCGTGTGCAACACCGAAAACACGCGGGTAACGCACAATGCCCGGGAAGCCACGTGTCGCCGTGGCTTTTCTTTTTTCGTCGCTGATAAATCGGTCGCACTTTTTAACCGGTATCATTGCGCGCGTCGTGCTTGCGGCGAATGAACGCTTTGGATTCCGGACGAATCGAAAGTAGCTGTAATTTAAAAACTGGAAGGTACTTATGTTACGGGGCGATTGAATCATTCAATCCGTTCTCTATTCTCGCGACCCAGTCTTTCTCCCACACCTTCCCGGTATATTGATTCATGCATACTTTAATGCAAACAGCAAGGCGTGTATCGTCGTAGTCCCGAAATCAGATCTCCAACACCTGTCCGCGTTCCGTTCCCCCGGCGTCGTCCTCCAAGCTCATCATCCTTTGGGGGATGATTAAGGCCGTAATGCAGTGGTTCGGGGCTGCTGCTCGATGCGGAACGCGCTCGAATATTCCCCAGGAGGGTAAGGAAGACGGTGAACAACACGGAGGAGTAGATCGAGTGGCATAGCGTGTATGCACATTCACCCTGTATCGGTCATAATTGAGTTAGTCGCGTGACACGTCGTTGGCGCTATCCCGACCGCTTCCGCCGCCTGTTTCGGGCTGGTATCTATACAGAGAGACAGCGCGCCGTGCCAGGGGATGCGACAGGGTGGCTGTCATAGAGGTGGGGCGGTTTTGGTGATCGCTGCGAAGTTGGTTGGTTAGTTGGTTTGGCGAAGCTCGTTGCGCCGAGGTCGGACGCGCCGATAAAACGCAAACATTTAATTAAAAGATAATCAACCGGATTGCCCGGTGGCCGGTATTGTTGCAGAACGGGAGATAGGACGGAACAATCGCTTCTTTATGCATATGAGTCGCCGGTTGGCTGGTTTAACCGCGCGGACCGCCTATGTGATTTAATTTTACACGAATATAAATTCGTATCGCGCCGCCCGATACGCCGCTACCCCTGCCCACCATCCTGCATCATCCCTATGGACCATCGGGCTTCGACAGGATCGTTCCGACGCGAGAGCGTGTGGCAGTTGTTACGGCCTCGACGCTGCGCTGATATTGGCACTCTTTGGGGGGGTGGGTTCATTACGCTGGCGATAGATATCGGTTCGATTCGTGACATTCTGAACGCAAAGGCTTCCTCACTTTTTGCTCATGTATTATAAATATGTGAAATCCTGGAGGAACGTTCAGCAATGCGTCTCTTGAATCAGTACACGATATCGATAGGGAAATTGCAGGGAACACAAGGAGAAATAAGAAAGGGAGGTTGAAAGGAGAAAAGAGGTGAGACCGTTCTCGGGGTATTAAGCTCGCGGTCACGTACACCATTACCGAAGCTAATGCAAAGCTGCCAGTCGTTTTATGCCATCTGTAACCGGATCTCCGTTCGACGACGAGGCGCTAGTTTAGTGCACTCCACCCCCATCGACAACTGGCTTGCCAATCGATTCGACGTGGCTTCGATTAAAGACCACCCTCCTCTCTCCTCTCCTTTTCCAACGATTGATTCGCCCAACGCGTCGCTCCCTTTCGTTGGCCGGGAAGAAAAGTGTCCCGAGATTTTTTTCTCCCTCTCGACTCCTTCGACGGGCCCCCGACTGCGATATCGACCTTTGCTTCTCGCGAGTCGGTATTCAGCAGGCACGATCGTGTTCTCAAATTCAGCGTGATAAAGCCCGTGGTTTATGGATAAAATCCCTCTCGGTGGGTTCGCGACTCGCCGCGGAGTTTCGGCCAGCACGTACGAGACTTATTAACTTCGCCTCCCTCGCCGATCCTCTATTCGAACAAACTGCTCCTTCACCAGTATCAGTTTCCTCTCTTCTACATATCTTCTCGTATCTCTTGCATACGGTCAAATTTTGCAATCTGTTTTTTCCATCGAAGATGGTTATTACGAGATCTGTCGACCCGTTATGCAATTCAGGGAGCAATTTACCCGTGTCCCTGGTGACAGACGTAACGATGCGAAATTGTGACGAGTCCCCCGGAAGTCACAAAAGCCATCCAGTAGTCGTTCGTTCAGCTAATGTTACGCGCACCCTTGAGTACGGACGAAGCAGTTGACCACCTAGCACAATGGTAACAAGCAGATTCGATTCCGCAGGCATGATTGTGCCTGGATCAAAGAGTGACGTTCGTCCGTTCTCGTGAAAGGGCCACCGCCGCTGAATACGCGTAGGTCCTTGCGGGTACACGCGCAAGCCTGTGAATCACGCATACCTACGCGCCGCAAACGCTGATCGTAACGATTCAAGAAGAATCGTGACAGCTCGGTGAACGCGTTCCCAACGATCTCGGGTTACACGCATGCGGGCCGGCGAACGGAAAGGCGCGCGGGCCAGCCCGTCGATTGACAATAACGAATTTTAATGGACGGGACGAGTTAATTTACCTTTTATTAATTGATTGGCCTTTGGTGGCCGCGCGCGAGTCCCCGCTGCCCCCGTCGGAATGAATCTGCCGATGGACGAAGCGGAAGAACTCTAAACGCAGAACCAAGCAGCGGAAGGTATTGCGAGCGGGGGGGGAGAGGGCTACTTTTCGCAGAGTTTACTGCGGACAGGTCAATAAACCCCTTTCATCTATCGGCCGGCAAAGGGAGAGATAGAGAGAGGATGCTGGATAGGGGGGAGGGAGGGTCCTCTTAAAACGTCGAAATTAAATTCCACCGGCGAAGGGACGCTCGACCGTTTTAAGGTCCCCACCCTTATAGCCGTGCCTTCCCGCCGTCGTGTTCCGCGTT
The DNA here is from genome assembly GCA_023838395.1 of Holcopasites calliopsidis. Classification (NCBI taxonomy): domain Eukaryota; kingdom Metazoa; phylum Arthropoda; class Insecta; order Hymenoptera; family Apidae; genus Holcopasites; species Holcopasites calliopsidis. The sequence continues at coordinate 3,393,617 of JALHAQ010000011.1, forward strand.
ACTTATTTCCCACAATTCTCAGTCCGCCCTTATTTTCTACCACCCGTCTCACCCTGTGCCGCCCCGCTCTTTCTTTCTTTACCTCTTAAACGAGGGGCGGGGTCCCGGCTACGACTTCGCTTTTCTCTGCTCTACCCTACGTCGACGTAGAAGAAAAATATATGTGCGACCGAAAATGGCCCGTGCTTTCGCTTCTCTCCCTCGTCGCTGGCCGTCGAGCTTTCCATTAAGTGGCCGAAATAACGCGGGAGCTTGCGAGTGCGCGTCGCACATACCTGGGCGCGTGGACCGGAAGCGGAGCACTTTATCACCGATGCTTCGTACTTACGGTTCCTTCAAGTCGCCTTCGGTGTCGTTGCGATAGTATTTCACGGTTTCAACGCTTTCCCCCTTCCCTTCTGTTTCGACAGCAGCGAATAATTGCCGGAGAGCTTGAGTCTCTTTGAGGGATAAGTCATCGGCCGGTTCGATCTCGAGCGAATGGAGAACGGATCCCCCCGCTCCGTCGCAAAGGCAAATAGATATTGGAAATTCAATTATCAGGCTCGCTGGCTCGCCGCCTTCGTTATTTTTAATGAGCGAGCACTTAGGCGAGACGGAAACGCGAGACGAATCCTTCCGGACGATTCTTGACGGACGGAATATGATCTTAGATCCCCCCAGCCCTTTCCTCGCCTTTGTACCTTGATATTTCTTATCCGAAGGATTATCGAGGGTTCGCGACAGTCTCTCAGACGGGTGGGATAACTCAGCTATTAGGAGCCTGTAATCCGTTTAAATTCTGCGTCTCGTTTTAAGTGCTGCTTTCACGCGAGCAATTTGTTTTTGCAAAAGATTAAACGTCGACTGATAACGAACTGATAATGAAGGAAGTACGGAGGAAAAATGGCGAAGACGCTCGCGTTCCTATCAATTGGAAGAAGTAGAAAGAATGCTAAATAGCTTGCAGAAGAATTTAGTATACATTGGAAATATCACTTGTTTCATTGTACTGTTTGGGCAAAAATGGGGACGGACACTTGAAAGGGGCGATCGGTGGGGCTTTGGGGGTGGAGTATCGTAGAGTGCAACGAAGTGGCACCGACAATAGAGAGTAGCAGCATCCTCTAATAAACAGTTGCCGTAGGAGAGTCATTATTTACCATCTCTCATTGATAATAGGGCTACGCCCGGTTCCTCGATCTATTAATTATCAACGATCGACGGTTTTACGATATCTCGCCGCCGTTTGTCAGAATATTCTTCTCCTCGTGCAGATCAGAACCGGATGCACCGGTTCGTTCGAGCATAAACGCAAGATCGATCGCGCGGGACTCCGTTACCTACGTTTCAGCTGCGCCTTTTTTCTCAGAGCGCACCTTCGATTTAATTAACTTTCTTCTGCTACGCGGCGATTAAAAAAGAAAAAGGCGCGTGGAAAGGAGATTTCGTTCGTGCCCGTGTTTATTCTGCATTTCCTTCGGCCGTAAACATTTCTACGGTGATCGAGGGACGCCGTATAAATCGAGGGATTTCGTCTTTTTACGGCCACTCAGAAGCAACACCGTGGAACCGTACATCTTCCACGGGTCTCTCCGCATTGCCGTTTATGTATGTGCTACACTTTATTACCTTGAACAGGATCGAGCACAAATTACTCGTAGAACTTGAATCGCCGAGAGACCTGTGCGTTCACTTGTTATCTCTTCGAATAGGCCGACATGCGTTTTTAATTGAATTTAGATTACGAGATTACGAATGGGGAATGCAGAAATGCTGGGAATTAATGTTCACAGAACTCCCTTGGAATTAATTCTCTATCCGGTACAAAAAAAAAACAAAATCAAAAGCTAGAAGCCATCAGTTGTCCATGAATGTACCGGCAATTATTCGACAGAACAATGTTGCGAAATATCTGTACACAGGGGGTGGTCCGTCCAGAATATACGCCAGCCCATCCCGAGGGAGAAAACAGGATGCAACGGATGCGTTCGAGCGTGGCAAGACCGATAGCGGTGTGCTTCATCGTGTTGCGGACGTTTTTCAAGAAGACTCTGGCCGTTTCACGGTCGCGCGACGCCAGACTTTGAGACTGTCGTGGTCCGTTCTATCGGCCCATTACCGCCTTGGCACGTTGAAACGTCCTCGTAAATCACAGATGCGGCTGGTCGCGTTTGTCGCGGCGATTTCTTGTTCCGGAGACCGATCCGCCGGATCGAGCTCGATCGAACGGCAGGGCGAGACAACGCGCTGAACGCGAGTGTCGAGCTTATTTGCAAACGTAGTTCGTACGGTGATTGCTTGCAACGTAAATTGTCCAGGGTTCTGGGGATCTGTTTATTTAGTTATGAACGTGAAGGGACATCCGAGTCGTTGGGGAAACGATCGAAGAATACGGGGGAAGGATGTTTCCTCGCGAAACTCTCCAAGGGTGACTCTGCTGACTTATGGATACTTCAGCGAGGCCGAAATTGCAAATGAAATTGAACGATGCATGTTTGATAGGGGGAGACAGTACAGTGGTTTCGCTCCGTGTGGGTTACAACGCTTCGGAAGAGGGGTAGGAAAGAAATTATACGTCGTGGAAGGAAACTTAGGTACTCGTGAATGGCGGTGTTCCTGCGCCGCTCCTGCCATGAATTTTCTCGATGATAGGTTTAGGGACGAATCCTTTATTTGCTGCTCGATGTAGGGATACCGGAGAGCTCTATTATCTAAAAGCGTATAGGATTAGAAGAAATGTGTGTTCGTTCAAAGCTCACGCGTACATCTCAATCGCCCATTAATTTTTCCCCGCGAACGTAGTTAACATCGTACGAAAGATTACTCTCCTCCTGTTTTCGTGTCCAGAGCCCACTCGCCCGCCACCTTCGCAATACCATAATATATCCCCCTCGATCCAAACAGCACGGGGTAACGAGGTACAGGTAGATTCCACGCACGATATAGGGTGGGTCCACACAGAAGTTCCCGTGTATAGGCGGGATCCGTTCGACGCAATATAGTAATCTATGTAAACTGGCGAGTCGAGAGATGACTATCTTTATACGCGGGGCATATGCTTTCTGTTCCCCGAAATCATAGATCACAGGCCGGAGCCTCCCTTTCTCCGCGCAGGTATATTATCCGCGTGGAGCGCTAAAAATACCGAAAGCCCCGAAAACGGACGTTAGGATAGAGTTGGGCGTGACCGAGTCTGAGGGTCTGCGAGTGAGAACCGCGCGCTTAAAGAAGGGTTACGGGCAAAGTAATGGCCCGCGCACACCGTGGCCGGGGAGAACAGACAGCGGAGAACGCGAGGGTGGAGTAGAGCAAGCCTTTTTTTTTCATCCTTGCACGCAGTGGCGATGGACTACCTAGACGATGGTCTAGGCATAAGAAATGGAAAATCAATATCTTACCATCGCACCCCTTGTGGAAGCCACGCGGATCCTCTTGACATTATGCGTCATTTCGATATAGGGGTGGTTTTTTTTTGAGGACAGAATAAATATTTGACATTTGAGAAATGCAGTGTGAAACTTCGATTCTGCTTTAATAATTTTTCGTTACTGCGTTTTCCAACTATCATTTCTCGAGTGTCATTAAAGCATACGAAGCTGAACGTGGTCGAGAATGCCTTCAAAGTTCCCTGTAAGAGGGAACGTCAGATCTCCGGGCATCGAGCCAGAACCGTTTCCGTAATTCGATTGAGTAGCCTTCCTCTCTCCACCGTAAGCGTAAGAAGCTGACCGATAGGCTTGGGATGGTATTGGTGGCTCGATAGAAAACTTCTGGTCTACTCGATTCCAATCGTTTCCGTGCGAATCAACTATTAATTTCATCTTCCAGCGAGGTTCGTTCGATTGCAACTTCCTCTACCCATTTCTTATTACTCCCGGCCACGAAGGAGTAACTTTTCCGATAATGAGTTCTTTAGAAAATATTCTATCGGCGTCGACCGGCCCGCGAGAATAATTTAGAGATGTCTGGAAAAATATTTTTGCGATCGAGCTCTGCCCCTCTCGCCCCCTGGAGGAAGAATTCGTCTTCCTTTATTATTCCCTTTGGCCTTTCTTTCGGGAAGCATCCCTCAGTCGCTCTTGCACAGTTTCTCCAGTTGTCGTGCTACTTTGAATCGCGACGATAACAGCCGGCCTGTTTTTTCGCTACCCTCGTCGACGATGCGACGAAGTGGCGTCTGCCGACGTTTCCCCCGACAATGGGGAATACTATCGACAGCATCTAGAACACGGGACACAGGAATATTTTTCACGAGACCTTGCCACGGGGTGGAAACTTTCAAGATAAAAGTGATGCAAGAAAAATAGTCATTGCAAGAATACGTAAGTCCTTTTTCGGCTCACCTTTTCATCCCTCGTGCACGGGGTTTGGTAAAATGGTACAGAGGTGAGAAAATAATCGTAAAAATTGTCGACTCGCCGGGAGGAAGCGGGTAAATAAAAGGAAGAAGGGCAAACACTCGCGTCTATTTGCGAATCGAATCCGTTTAACGCGGCCTCGTCGGGGGGTGGCGGAAAAATAAAGCAGCAGGTTGGGGTGAAACTTTTCGGTCGCTATCTTTTCTAATAACGAATGAAAATGTATGCGCGAAGGGGACGACCGGAAACGAACAATCCTCCGAGTGGTATTATTCCGATTGTGCATCCTCTGCGTCATTTCTTCAAATATTTTCTGGACCGTAAAAGGGAACACCGCGTAGAATTTCCTATATATCGGTGTACCGTAAAGTACGTAAAGTAAAGATCTCATGGGGGAAATTTACAACGGACGTTAAGTAACCCCGTCGCTAGAGCTGAACCGCGGTGTTCTATTAATAAAGACTCTCTCGCCGACTGTCCCCTGATATTCGCCTTTATATTATTTCAGCGAACGTGGCCAGCGATTCCGGTGACGTTCATAGCCCTTAACGGCGCTGGTAATGCCGACGGTAACGCCTTCGTTAACGCCACTAACTGTCATCGACGGCCATTACCGCAATCTCGGGGGTCGTTCGTTTGCAATTTTTCATAACTGTTCGACGTCCCATCGCCGGGCGAATTTATACCACCGCAGAACAGTCTCTGAATCCTTAGGCTTCCAAGGACTCGTATGACTTCTTGGAGAGTGTATTTCTGGGTCAGGATGCTGAGAAGCCCGTCGCAAAATATTCCACGCTGAAATGCAAAAAAGTACGATTTCAATACATTGTACAATTGATTTATTAAATTGATCATTTATAAAACATTTTCTTTTGAATTTTACTGGAAGTTAAATGTTAAATAATTTACAATACGTGTCATATCCTTCCCTGAGAAACAAACGAGTGAAACGAGGGGAAACGAAGAAGGAGCAGAGAGTGATACGGGACTCGTGTGTGCCTTCACGGATGAGGGAAGCACCATGGAGTATATGGGGATGAGGGAATAAATAGCGTTGTACACATATCCCTCCGCGATACGCTTTCGCCTTTCTTCTCCTTCGCGGATGCCATCATTTCCAGAGCTCTGGGCTCCCCTGTAAATTTTGAGCCCGGTTCCGCGCGATGGATGCGGGCTATTCGCAGCGGTGAAAAAAAAAAGGAACCCGCGCGTTTGTGTCCCACATTTTTGACGGGTCGTTGGGTACTGCTACCAGCTCTGTCCCTGGACAGCTTTTTCGGCATGCCCCTGTTCACCAACTCTGTACACACTGGGTTAAACGATGGCCCCGTCGGCGTTCAATAGCGCGGATATTTCGGCGCATGATTAACCCCGGTACTTAATCGTTCGACATTTCGAATTGGGGCCTTTGTAAATTAAATTTGGCTTTCGTGCCGTGCAAGTTTGATGAATCTCGGTGAGGGAAATAAAAGGGTTACAGCAAATACAGACCAATTTGTCAATACAGCTGTTTCAAGAAATGCGGTCGACGATTCCAATTCGTATTAAAAGTATAACAAATTTTCGACTGTTCTTGGTAAGGGTTGATTTATAATCTGTGATCTAAATGAATGATCTCAATCAGGATGTTAGCTTCCATTGACTGATCCAGAGATGATTCGACGGATCTCTCCGAAACGAGAATCACTAGCAGATCCATTGATAACACGCAGCCGGGTTCATTAAGGGGTGGATTATTTTGCATTATAGGGGATCGAAGTGGCTGGCGTCGCTTTGACAGCGCTTCAGATTCACGGGACTACAGGTGGAGCAAAACGGTTCGCGTAATCACGTTAAATTTAAATATTCATCGGCGCAGCGTAGAACGCGCGTTAACCACGACGAGCCCCGTCTCTGACGCCAATCACCTGTTCAACGTCCGTGAGCGCGGAGTTACAGTGGCACGACAATGTCGCGCAATTATGAACTAATGCGACGCCGGGCCAGTGGCTAATGTGAGCCACAGGTATTTCAGTCTCCCTTGAAACTACGATAACTTCATCAGCTACTTCGTCGTGCGGTCTCCATTGAAAGATAAACCGCTGCCGCGGCTCCCACTGGGAACCGGATTATCTTTCAGTCTAGAAAAGTTGGAAAAGACATTTTGAAACCAATTAAACTTGGACCACGATCATTCTCCAGAAGATTTCTGCACAGATTTCGTAGAAATTCGTTCTCCAATCTTTTAATTCCCTTCCCCACCAGCAATTCTCCATCGTAATGAAAACGGTGCGTTACATTCCAATTTAAACTAAAAGAGTATCTTGTTCGCCACGTGAATAGAATTTAATCGCTCCTCGATCCCTACGAATCTAATTTAAACGAAAGCTTCGTGAACTTGAACGATCCAAGATGCTTTCAACCCTGTCCGCGATCCAATGATGTCCGTTAAAAGGCGAACGATGGAGCATTAAATATTCACGCTGCCCACGATCCCAGGTCGGCCGTGAAGCGTAGGTTATTACCTGTCACTCGGTATAAAATCATTTTAGAATTTCAATAACCGGCTGCGTCGGGTGCGAGTTCGACGCTCGCGTCTCCCGCCGCCGTGGCGCGCCATCGGGGTCAGACCCCCTTGTGTCGGTCAGGGCTAATGGCAATTCCGACCGGACTTCAAACGCAACGTTACAGCCGCGCGTATGCAAGCCCGATAGACGAGTAATTATATTGGCGGCCGATGGGCATCGCCTTTGACCGACGCGATTGCGCGGTAAGCAGACCGCGAGAAGGAAATTATGGGACGCGATCGAGGCTGGCGTCGCAACCCTATGAACACCGGTCCCCCCTGTGACGACTTCCGGAAAATGGGTCCATCTGGATTGAAGGTCTGGGTTGAAGGTTTTGTTCGTTCAGGGTTGACTATTCCACGTTTTCAATTATTTTGTAGAAGCGATGGTCGCTTTACCTCAGGTCTGACTATTTTCGCATACCACTACTTATCCTAAGTAGAGCAGCTTGTGCGCACGCCTGATATTTCAACTGCTTCTGATAAAGCAGCGATCGCGAAGAGTATTATCATTGCTGAACTATTTCTTTCCATGCAATTTCCTATAAGGGAGAGAGAGAGAGAGATAGAAAGCCATTGGGACACCGATGCGGAGATGCCATCCAATTTTCGAGTCACGCGAGCGGTTAAAGGAAGCTCGTCGACCGCGAGGACACTTCCGTATTAGCCTCCGCGTTCCCTTTATCCCGACGTCGCCGCGCGGCAGAAACAATTTCCTCAAATTTATGCACCCCCTGTGCGTTCCCCGTGCCTGTGCTCAACGATGCAGCCACGGCCTCGCGATACTCTCGTCGAGCAAGAAATAAAACGCTGTCAAACTTAAAAAAAAAAGGGAGCAAGGAGGGAAAAAATAAAGGGAAACACGAAGGGACAAAATAGGAGGTAGGAAAAATAACAAAGCTGACGGGGGTTGGCCGTCACAGAGACGTCTTCCGTTCTCCGTGACGTTGTCAGGTTTCCATGGCGTTTTCCCGTGGCGCGCAGGGAAACGCGTGCCTGATATTGCAGCCAGAAATTGACAGAGGGGACAAACCATGTTAATGTCGATAAACACGGGAGGGCCGGCGATTTTCCTGGACCCGACCCTTTTCATGCTCTCGCTGGTCGGCTGTCTCGTTTGACCATTGCCCTTTCATGACGCGCTGTCCAACGCTGTAAGCGAGAAGACAGAGCTTCGAAAACCGACACGTCGCTATTAGAATTTTCGATTTCGCCCGAGAGTCATGAATTTGCATGGCAGAGACTCGCCGCCGCCCCTCTGTTACGAAATTTTCATGCTCACCCTTCTTTCAAAACTTTGTCCGCTAGGTATCCATCCCGGACGGTGAATCGATATTTAACGGCGACATTTGTCGTAGCTGTAGTACGACGAAACCCGTGTTGCGCGGGTTCATCAAAACTTGGACATTTTCAGTCACCGCCGGTGCAGTACCGTGGTAGTTTCACTGGAGTGCAGTTTCAGACTCCGCTTGTAGTAGATCCGGATTCAATGTTACACGAGAGCCTCGGAAACTATTGCTCCACTCTTTTTTTGTTTTTAATCTCTGGATAAAGAGAATCCTTTTTATTATTAGATAATTCAGAATACCCTCATATCCTTATGGTTTGGACAATTGAAAGAATCGTTAATCGAATAGCTCTGAATAGTATTGCGATTCTTTCTTCCGCACAAAGTAATCGTTACGGTGGACGAGCGTCGGGGCGCTCAGGGACCGCAAAAAGAGGGGCGGGTGGTATGGCGTAATTCAGAAAAATAGCGGCGCGAACACGTGTAACGATTAATCAGGACCAAGGGTGGCTAGTTGAAGAGGCTGTTGCCGTCACAGCCAGGTGACGGCCTGTGGCGACATAATACTGTATTTTATACACGGTGCCGCGTTATGGGTTTGCGGTGTTCGCGTGCTCGCGCCAATTTACCCACGTCCGAAATCGTTCGGCCCTCTCCGTCGACTCCGGCGCGGCCCGTTTTTCAGCTTCGATTTCAGCCCGCGGCCAGGCATTCGCCGATCACCGGCGTCGATTCTCTGCTTCGTCTATTAACGCGTTCCGCGCGTTAAGCGAACAGCTGTCCGCCATATGCCCGACGAACGCATGAAATTCATCCCGTTGGAGGTATCGAGGCGTGTATCGGACACGTACGGGATGCTGAACGAACTGATTAAAAAAAAAAAGAAAAAGGGGAGAGAAGGGAGGATTTTGATTATGCTCACGTTCATACGCGGTTGTGACTCTGCTTGCGAAGGGTGCGTCGCGGTAACTATGGATGATGATTAGGTTATTCTGTGAAGCTGTACTTAATGAAAAGCAACAATGCTTCATTGGAAAGCATGTGGGGAGATGAGGGTTGATTTTCCTGCGATTATTAAGGAACCGTGACCTGCATGTACAGCGACGGTCTATGTTTGGGTAATCAAATTCAGCGACGGGTCCCGATATCGTATTTCGATCTCCATTATTTAACGATCAATTAACGAATCCTTTTCGCTTACGTAGGGGATGATTCTTCGCGGAATCGTTCAGCTTTCCATGGTGTAACTTGAGAAACAATCATTCGGCGTCTCAGGTGCAACGAGGCTACCTGTCCTGACGTGAGCAGAGAAGCTCTGTCCAGGATATAAAGGACGCGACGTACACGCCGGCGGAAAAGAAAAGCATCTTGGCGTGAAAGGATGCGATATCGTGTTACAGAAGATCTAACAACGGCACAATGGAGCTTTATCAAGGGCCGACCGGTCTTTTATTAGAGCCCCATTGGTTCCGTGTGACCCTTCGCGGTCCTCGCCATAGAACGGCCTGACCTATTTCCCCTAGTCCTATTCATTACTTCCTTCTGGAAACACGAGCTCTCTCGCCAGGCCTCGTTCGCGCACACGCGACGAGCGCAATCGGCGCTGATATAATCCGATCGTCGCAACCGTGAAATCCGGCTCGATTTTGCGGACGGAGTCGGCCGGATTTATCGATTCGCCGGACCGAGTAGAGATACTTCGTCCTCTCGTTTCTGTGTGCACGTGAAACGACGCGAACTAAGCTGAACACCCTCCAAGTCTCTCCTGTGTAACTTCGTCCCGTGCCCCTGTCCCTAACCCCTCGATTTCCTCTCTGTCTATCCGTCGGCCGCCGGCGTATTAGCGCGCGTGTACGCGAACGTGGTAAATAATTCGCGAGCGAACGGTAAATCGTCTGTTAACGTATTATCGCTGGAAACGATCCCGTGTAACGTTCCGCTCGGAGCGCGAATAACCGAAGACGGAACGCATCGATTCCACTCGTTACACGATCCGCTCGAACTCGCGCGACCAAGTCCTACAGGGAGAGGTTTAGCTGGTCCGGTGTGTGTGCGCTCGTGCACCGATGATTTGTTGGACGAACAGGCGAAACTCTATATCGTGTCTAAGTTCTCCGTTCGAGCGTGGCTAAACTTTCTGCAACCGGGGAGGAGACTGGCGAGTCGAAGAGGAGGGAGGCCACTGGCTGTTTCAACTCGGCTGTTATGAGATATCGACAGGGCATTGATGATATATCTTCTGGGGGGAAAAAGAATGATGTATCATCCAAGTAGAATGAAATCCTTAATTTCGTAAATGAATAATTATGCCTTGATCGTAGTACGAACGCGACGGGATACATTTTAGCGTTACGACTCTTCGAGCGCGAATCGTACCCTTCTATAAAACGCTATACGCAAAAGCGCATAGAATACCTACGAAAAGAGGCATGAATAAAGGATCAAGCTGCTCCATGTAATCTTCCTCTCTCCTTCCAATATCATTACGTTTTCGTGTTTGATATATTTTTCCGTAGAGATCGCCGGGTTCCGTGTTCCTCCTTCGAAGCAGGAAATTCTGCCGGAACGCAGACGCCGTTTGCAAATACAATAGATTGGAGGGATGCGCGTCCACGAGTCCAAGCTCGACCGGTGTCTTTTCAACGGGGCAGACATGAATTTTGAGTGGTCTCATTATCGGATCGTCTGCCGTCCGACTTCCGTCAAGAATTCATAGGACTCGTAATCGTGCTGGCTGCGAACAAAAGGGGTTCGATCAGCGGGGCGGCGAGTGTGGCAGGGAAAGCACGGGCTCGTTGCAACTGGTATCGGTGGTCGGGGAGGGAAATCTGGTTCAACGTCCCGATGATGCTTTTATCAGGAGCTGACAATCGCCGTGGATGGCACAAAGGCAGTCGTAAAACTCCAATTAACGAAAGGTGAGCTTTTCGCGAGCTTAGAAACGAGCTGCGCCCAGGTTGTAACGAGAGAGAGAGAGAGGCGTATAAAGCATTGACGGGAACAATACAATTATAAGTTGGATTAAAAATACGACGGAGACTACTAATTAAATAAACAGAACAATTTCATTTCAAGCTGGGGCGATATTATAATAAAAGAATTGTCACGGGGCTTGCTTTGAATGCTTTTAAGCTGCAGATTGATTCCACCGCAGCCATAATAATCGCATTATTAGGGATCGTTCATGTCGAAATACGCGTGATAAAACACGAACAAGTTTTCACTAGCCATTCACGTAGAAATATATACGGGTCGGGATTTCGCGGATAGATACATTGTGTCGAATTTCGAAACAATGCTCGGCAGGCGACCGATGCCAGAAAAATGGATTTCACCGTGGAATACGAGGTGTCGCGATCGAGTTGCCTACGGGAAGCGTTGCGATTTCGATTCTCCTTCGCTCCTAGCATTTGTTTGCTTCCAGGAATCACTACTGTTCTGAATTTCTGATACGGATATCGGGGCAGTCGCTTCCGTGCCGCCAGGAATCGATACGAGCTCTGCTCGGTTCCCCATATACTATTCATGCGACGTAGTCTTTGGTTTCAAGACGGTTTCCTGCGCTGTTCCGCGGAGAAATCAAATTGCTATTTTCACTATTCCGTATAAAACGCCTTGAAAAATGTATTCGAGTCTAGCTTGTTCAAGTTTAATGGTGGGTAGAGAAGTATACATATTTAGTATCGATTAAAATGCAGACGCTGCCCTTTTATAAAACGCAGCCTCGTTTTTCCTTTATCACTGGTGCTCCGAGGAGAACTCGAGACGACAAAGATACGCGATTCGTCATTTCCCAAAGGAAGCGGTCGAACCTTTGTAAATCCTGCAGCCGCAATTTATGGAAACAGTTTATGCAGATCAAGCTTAAGTGGCGTTCCATTTGCATTTATATGTTGAACGACCGCTCGCCGATAGACAGGTTTAAAATGATCGACCGAGGAGAGTAGAGTGTCCCTTGAAACCTAACGAACAAGCCATCGAAGCCGATGCACCAAAGTGGAGTTTATTAACTTCCGGAAGGCACGATTATGCGTAAATACGTGTCGCGTTCTGATTTGATTCGCGTCGACCCTCAAGTGGACAAGCGCAAAGTGTTCTCTGTAATTATCTGTCTGCCCTCGGTCTGGCTTGCCCGAAGGGCTTTGTTTGCAACTCATTAAGTCGACACGCTTGGGAGACGAGTGTGGGGTGGAAATCAAAGATTGAAACGAGAATAATGAAAAATAAGGAGAAAAAAGGAGCGATCGGTTCGGCGTGGAATTGAAAGCAAGTCCGTGGGAATCAATCGGGGCCGAGAACCGCGGCATCTGCGAAAACTTCCGTCCGTTTCCGACTCGACGGGCCAGCTTTTATACGATCCGCGTTGTTTCCGCGCCCTTTGAGTCTGACCAACTAATGCGAAAACTCTGTTCCCATGAATAAACGCGAATGAAACGAGCGAAGGAACCGCGAACTTGAGGAACGAAAGCATCTCGTTGAATTCCTCCACCGGAACGATTATTAACGGAGGGAAATGAGTGTTCGCGGTATAATGAAGAACTGCAATGTTAAAAAATATTGGATCCTTCAAATATGTTCAATGAAGTTATTCATTTATGAACAGTAACTTTGGTATTGAGGTTTGGAATTTTTATTCTCAATCCAGCTTGTGAAAGAGAATTTATGAAATAATCAGAATCCCATTGTTCGTATCCCATTGTCGTCTATAAATAAGAATAAACTATCACGAATCCTGATAGTTTTCATCAGAAACGAAGCCGCTTTCGGTCACCGTCGAATTGCCTTCAGGAAACAGAGTATCCGATGAAAGCTGATGGCTCGTGAAAGTTCAACATGAATAGAACGCGTTACAGTGGGTGACGATAGGTCAGCAGAAAATTAATGTCTCGAGCATCGTACACGCACGCGTCTACACGGCCCTTCCCGATATTCAGCAACCTGGTAAAACGGGGTCGGTTCAATAAAAAGATGCCTCCCGCAACCGAGTTCCTTGCGGAACTGCTAAACGCTCCCCTTAAAAAAAAAAGTCTGTCGGATAATCGTGCGTGAAATTGACTCGCCGACAGTCCATCGCTGTTCGGTGCTATCCGTTCTCTTCTTAATCGCGGCCGATCTCTCCTCTTCAGGGAGGCAACGAAGCTTCCCGGCGTCAGATTGTGCACACAAAGGACGACTGAGTCGTGACCAAACGCGCTCGCCGACTTAATCGAAATCGATGGCTCGTGCGATTTGTTGGTCGGCAGGAAGGGGGGAGAAGACCTGTTCAAACAGACTTGAGTTTTATCGGGGGAGAAGGGTGGGAACGTTTCACGGATTATTTTTTTTCTGCGCACTCGTTTTATTTCCGGATCTTTCCTTTCGGCCGAAAGGGTCAGGGAATCTTTTTGATGGGAAATGGCAGTGGCAGCAAGATCATTTGCATGTGCCGAAATGTTCTTGCGGTAGACTGCGTGGCGCCCGATCTTCCGGGCATTCATTCGGAATCCACGGGAGACAATGCCTCGGCGAGAGCAATGCATGGTGCTCGCTACGATTTCTAAGTTCTCTCCTTGTGGACAGTCTGGCGCTGCAGGAGATTAACGCTGAGAGCTGCAGGGACCGTAGACCCTCCGGCGCCGGCATATTCGGCGTCTACGGTAACACGAATTCTGATGCAGAAGACCGTACGGCGCCAGCGTTTCTCTCCATAAAACAATAATGCTACTTGTCAGACTTATGCCGCTTCTCAATTCGCTCCGTCATTGCGAGCACCAAACGAAATCAATCGTTTGCGCGACTCTTAAAGTGGTCCCACAGGTATATGTCAGGCTTCCGAGCGACGGATCGTGTACACAAAAGGTGGCCGAGGTCCACGGTCAGGCTCGCTCGTCGGCTTAATCGAAATCGATGGCTCGTGCGATTTGGTAGCGTAAGCGGTGGCTGGTGCAAATAAACCGTCGAACGTTTACAATGTACGTGGAAGAGGGTGGAAGGAGAGAAATTGCGTTAGCAGGCTGGCAATCAGGCAGGCCGCTGACGGCGGCAGCGTCGGCGTCGGCAGCCGCTTGTCACTCGCTTTAACCGTGCGTCAGTCGATATCATAGCGCGGAGTGGAAATCCCTGCTATTGACAAGCGTATGAATATCGTTAATAATAAATAATGCCCGGCCGCCGACTGGGCTTGGTCGGATCGTGTCCATTCGAGACCCGACGCGCTCCGGTCTCGGCTGGTCGTCGCCGATCCTTTTCACGATCGGCGGCGCGGATTCGATCGAGCAGTCGAAGGGGCGGACGGATTAAAAAGCCACTGCTCGCGTCAACGACGCGGGAAAGTGTTCTTACCCCGACACTCGAGGCGATTCGGGACGCGTCTATTGTGCACGGATGATTCTTGAACACGCGTGTCAAACACTTCGAAGGGCGAATCTGGAGCAAAGAGCTGTCGAGTGGCAGCGCGTCAGGCCGCGGTGAATTAAAGAAGAATGAGATTTCCCGCTCGTCACGCGTTCCGCTATACGAATCCCTTGTGAATTGAACGCGCGTTCGATGCTCGCACCGAGGGAGGGGAAAATAATGAAATCGAAATGAAGATTGCAAAGTCAATTTGAAGTTTCATTCGGCGTTGAACGGTTTAACGATCGCGAAACGATTGCGAAAGGAAATTCCTTGTTTGAATGGGAAACGGGTGGAGTACACGGCGGCGGATAACCAGACGATGCGAACGAGGGACGCGGTGGGGAAAGCGTTTATCGTGCCGATAGAACGATATAATTGCACGTTACAGTCGATACGAAAATTAAGGTTTACGACGGTGATCGGGAATCAAGAGGCAATTAATATTGCTTTCATGAGAGCAATTACCCGTCCCCGCCTTCCTTCCGCCGATCGGGGAACGTTATGTTTTCATTTCAGCGGACGAAGAAAGGGGAATCCGTATGAAAGGTCTGCGGTCGTTCGGGGAGAGGTTGATCCTTCCGCGCAACCGATGAATATGTAGATGGATCTTTCCTCTCCCTCGAGAGTTGTGCCAAATAATCGTACAAAGAACGACTTATCCGCTACGTGCGAGTTCCCCGTAAGAAACTCGTTGCATTTTTAACGTTTTCCAGCCGTTTTCACCGTGGCCCTCGTTTGCTCCTTCCGCGATAGTTTGCTACCAGCCGCTGCTAGGAAAAACTTCCCCCCCGCCAGCCGGAGTTTCCGCTCGTCTCTCGATTTTAGAAGCAGAAGCACGCTGGTTCCATCGTGAATTACGACGCGAGTGCCTCTTGGAAACGCGTTCTGTTTGCATCGGACGCGGAAGACGTTTACCCACGCTGTATGCGTTTGAAGGGCTGCACCGTTAAGGCCCGATGAATATGTAAATTCTATTGTCTTCCTAGTTCGTCCCACCCCTTCCTTCGGCGGGCTTCTTCGGGTTCCGTTATCTTGAACGCCGCGCGCTCGAATTGGAACGTTCACGGCGAACTTCGACAAGCTCCTTCGAACATGTATAATTAAAATTCCCTCCGAGGTGCCGCGTCCCTTTTTAAACATTGTTGAAGTTCTCTTCGGAATTCGGAAATGCTGGCCAAACAGCTTGAAATCAACGCAATTTCAAAGGGAATTCAAGTGTTCATCGGAAAGCCACCCCTGGAACATGCTAAACAGTGATAATCGGAAAGCGTCTGAGCGGACGTCAAGCGTCGGACGAAGGGATAACAGGTGACGGGTATGAAGGGGGACAGACGAGACTCGCGCGGCTTGTTGCCGGCAAACTTTCATCCCCCGCGGGGGTGCTACCGCGGATCGCCGCAATGGCCGCGCGTGTTACGCGTGAAAGGGCCACGCGTTTAGCGCGACGAGGGCGAGAGAAACGGGGCCGGACGTTCCAATGATGGAGGAGAAAGAGAACGGTGCGACGCGTGAGCTCGACGCTCGTAGAAAATAGATCTCGCCTCTGTTTGACGCGAACACGGGAACCACACTGAAGGCCTGTATGGAGGCCTCTGTTTCCGGGTTGCGTGAACACAGCCGGGGCAGAAGTAAATACGCGAGAGGGCGAGGCCATTGTCGTATTAATGGAAAGTATTGCTTGTTCGGGCGTGTAGCGGTGCGGCGCGCGCGGCTAAATTGAAATTCGATTGTCTGCTCGCGACGGTGTTTGCCGCGTCGTTGACGAGCACGATTGTCAGAACGTACTAGTTACCGCGCGGAAAGAGAGGCAACGAGCGAGCAGGAGGCGACCGCCGACTTGGCTGATCCGTTTGTTTGCCGACGACCGGTCGCCTGCGAATCCGTAATGAGTATGTATCGTGGCGTGGCGTGTGCCGATCGTTCGAGAAAGTTTAGGGGACGGAGAGATTGCGGAGCAGAGAGGGGGCCCGTCGAATTTCGCGAGCCACGATTCGGATAACGAGTTGCTGGAATTCCTAATGAGCGCGTAACCAGACGAACCGGTAACACGGTGGGCCGAGTCGAATCGCCGAATCTGTTGTTTCCGGGGGCGAAAGTTCGCGCTGGGGCTTCCGGTAATTATGTCACGTTGACGAGCCGCTTTTCACCCCGTGACTGTCACGGTGCTGCCAAGCCGGGATTCTGTTAATTAATGTTTGCTGGTGTTATTCTGCCACTTTTATTTTCGAGCGTTTGCTAGATTTTCCCGGCCGCCGTTGGTAATTGGATATTCGGGATAGGTGCAAGCTTCGGTACAACTTCTAATTATAAACAAATCGCGGATCAACCACCGTCATGTATCGCGGCATGCATGAGAGGCAATCGCGAGTTCCGGACAGTCCGGTCCTTGATATAAAAACGCAGCGGCTGCCGGTTGATTAATCCGGAAGCAGAATGCCGAGCGTACAGGTGATTACGAGGAGAGGGGTAGCCAGCGGGGCTCGTTACACACGTTTTCCACCGGGCGGCTCGCGTCGCTTCCGTTTCAAAGGGATTCACGTGCACGGCGTGTGGGAGACGCGCGACTCGCAATTAGTTCAACGTTCAGGGCAAGGATAGCATGCGCGTGTTCGATAATGCCCGGTGAGCCGCGGCTCCGCTCCGGCTGCACAGACTTTCCCATGCATAAAGACAAAACCGTGCGCGCGGGGCGGCCTTGTCACGTTCAGATGTAAACCAGACTACCGAGTGCAACTACTACCCGGCGGAACACGCGCGTCACGGGGAGCCCGTCAGGAACACGAGCACCACGGCGCGGTTCCCCCGCAGCACCTGGCCGTAATGCACGCCAAACGATAGGTGTACCGTACGTATATATGCCCCATTGAATAAGTACACCTATGCGCGTGAGTTATCGCCCCGCGGCCAGCTCCGCTCCCGACGCCGCTTACATCTGCGTCGAAGTCAATCCTCCGCCGAACGATCGTCCCCGTCAATCACTTGTTCGGACCTCTTCTCGTTTGGAGGAATCTCTCCTTCCTTATTACGGAGATTCGAATTGCCTCAATAAAACGAGCTTGTTGCTGTTAACGACGGATGGGTTTCATTTCGCAAGCATTAATTTTGGCGGATTCGGAAGCGTAAAAACGGAATGTATCAACGCAGATTTTGCGATATTGATGTGGATGCGTCTGCAATTTTTATCCGACCGTCTCGTGTATTCTGAGTCGTAGAATGTCGGAATGTTTCATTTATAAGTAATAGAGAAATCCACGCGGGACGCTTCCAGAGGGACGCGTCTCTTTTTAAAAATACTGCACGCTCGTAACTCACGGGAGCAGCGCCGAGGTCCCTTTTGTTGCCGGCCCCTAATATGTAACAATGTTTGCTCGAGAAGTCGGCTAAAATCCCAAATGCACACAGCGACGAAGTGCACAGTACAAAGAGGTTCGCATGCGGATAAAGTACTGCGTCTCTGGGGTGGAGGGTGGCGGGCGCAGCTGATCGTCTTTTTTTCCCCCCCGAACGCGATTAGATCGGTCATCGTTCGAACTCCGTAAAGGAATTAACAATGGTGAAGCAGTTTCTCGCGCCTGTACCATCGTCATGTTTTTTTCTTTTGACGCTGCGAAATCGACCGCCCCGTCGAGTCTTCGCCGGTCTTTCGTTCTCGACGGTGCTCGATGGCCCTCGAAGGAGGACCAATAAGGGACACTGAACGCTAGATGTAGAAAGATTGTTTGCTCGCTCGAAGAGAGCGGCCCTTTCTTACGTGGACGTCGAGTATGTGCACCAGTCCACTGTACAGCGATCGTCTATATACGACCGGTAAAAAGACGGCAGCGGCGAGAGATCGGTGTCGAGTGGCGAAGGAAATCCTCGCGACGGTTGTATGCACCACGGGCGTAAATCTCTCTCGAGCGTTTTTTACGCTCGCTAGTCCGGGGGATTATTCCGTGCACGCGTGAGGAGGCAGCAACCCTCTTGAACACCGCTATCCCCTTACTCCGCGTACGCCCCCGCCCTTTCATTATCTCCGGAAAAAGAAGCGAGCTCCCCCCTCGCAAATCGGGACCACCGTCGCAGATGTGCCTCGAAATTAGACGACCCAGTCAAATCGAAAACACCAGACGCGTCCGTGGTCTCTCGTTGAAGAGATGAACCGCATTCGGGGGTAAATTAATATTTACCAGTCGACTGGACTTGTTCCCGATGCGTCCATACCGTTTACGCTCACCGAGCGCCCATGAAAAAAGGATTTCGATGGCCGATCTAGACGGGGGAAATTATTCGTGGCGCTCAGGGAAGAGGGGAAGTACTTTCTTCGTGTAAAAATTCCACGGAGGCTCCAGCTGCTTATTCTTACGTACGGCGAATTCTTGTTTCGCATAAGGGGCGCCGTCGGGCAGAGACACAGCGTAATTCCGTGGCAAGTTTCTCTGGCGAGTTAACGACACTTAGGTAATTGCACTTAAATTACATCGGTTTAGCCCGCCGCTGAGAGTCACGAACGGGGGTGGAAGCCGACGTAACTCTCGAGCCCAACGAAATAGTCCAACTTTTCCGCCGGTTTCGTCTTCGTTTTCCCGGCAAACGCGTTCGGTCAACGATTTTTTTCCGCGCACGCGGAACTTTTAAAGCCCATCCCCATACACCCGCGGCTACGTTTTTACCGGCGAGCGCTTTTCCACCGGACGAAAGTTCCACTAGTTTGTAGTTCTCGTTGCTACATTATCGGACATTAAATATTTCAGCGACGATGCGCTTCAACGTTTTACGATACTGCCGACCACCACCATCGGCTTTGGTAATTAAATTCCTTACACGCGTTAATTTAAGTTTAATCAATTTAGAGCTTTGCAGACAGTTTCTGCTTGGAATTTTCGTGTACACAATATTTATGTCGAAAATATAGACTGGACAAAGGATTATACTAGCACAATTATTTCCACATTCCTTTACCTCTCCTAAGAACGGATTTACCTCACCGACAACTGCGGTCACCGTAAGCCTTTTTCGCTATCTCCTTTCTTCCTTCCGCCGGTCCATCGAGCGTTGTCTGGTCGCGATATTTCTTGGTCGAACGCCCGTAGTCGTCCGGGCTATCCTTTCGACGGTGAAACGAAAAAGAGAAAACAAACTGGAAGACCGATCGAAAGGATTCTGCAGCCTCCGGCTCGCCCTTTCAATCCCATGGACCAAGGAGAAGGCGGAAGAACGCGTTGGGTTCAGGGTTTTGGGGTGACTTTATGGTAAGCAGCTTCGATTTTCCGTTAAGGTTACGGCCCGCGGCCAGCTGCAGGCTTACGGCCCGAGTCTATTTCCACGGATTTTCAGGGATAACCTGCACCCGATAACGTTCCCCTAGGTCGACGATAAGCCCGCGTCGTCGGACCAACGACGAGGATTTTCAACTTTCTTTACATCGGCACGCGACGGTATTTTCCAGCGACAGATTCCTCGCGCGTCCGCTTCCTTTGACGACGTCTCTCTCTTTGGAGGGCTGTGAGAAGCTTCCGGCCCGCGTTTAATAGTACCGATAAGCAATAGAACGTAAGACTGGCGTGGTATTAGGGGTGGCATTCGCGTAAGCCGAGTTTCAGTCGAACGTACATATTGTAAACTGGAAGATTTATGTGCAACCAGTTTCGAAAATTGTACAGTTCTTAGTGGGCGCGTATTAATAGCTGAACGCTACAAATATCTCGCACTATTTGGACAGCTCTTGGTCCATGGAAGAGTTACGCAAATAGATATCTCCCTAGAGGGTGTCGTTTCAGCTACGCCGTCGGTCATCAATCTGTCGCCGCGTCGCTACCAATTATCGCATTAAATACGCATCCGAGATCAATTTAGAGCTGCGAAACGAAAACGTCCCCGACGACGGAACCGGGGCCCGCGGAAGGGGTGGGAAGATAGGAGGTTCAAGGCGGCGTGGACAAACACGGGTGCTGACATTGTGCAAACACGCTATAAGGCTACCCCCCGTCCACGAGACGAGTCGTCTCAGACGACGGGCTTCACGACGTCGACGGTACACGGCTTTCCCTGCAACTGGATATTCCGTCTTAAGGCGGGAATTAAATGCATCAGGATCGCTACCGACTCTCTGCAAATCCGTGTACGTTGGAAATTCAGGCGAAAATTCAGAAATCACTGCAAGTAATCGTCCTCTTCTCTAATAAAAGCGCTGGGAGATTATACTAAAGAAACATATTTCAGAAATTTAGTTTTGCGGTAATTGAAAAGAATGTCACTTACACAATAATTGTCCCCAATATTGGAGATATCGCGCAAGATCGGATTGCCTAGAACGGGGATTATCCAATGATTCTCAGACACAAGGTAGATGACACGTGCAACGACGGTGACGTTCAATTTCGTAGAGCGATCTACCTCGAAATGGTCCCGGGCGATTCGAAGCGTGAAACAGGCTAAGCAGGGTAGAGATATTGGCTGTGCTTCAGCACTAAAAGGGGTTGCTCTCTCTGTATCACGATTTGTTACTCTGCCTCGGACCAGCAGGAAATGAGGATTGCCCTGCCTCCCTTCGATATCGAGACGGCTCTACCGTCGTTATTCGCGTTCGTTTCCCTTGAAACGCGCCTCGAAAAGCCGCCGCCGCTCGCCGATGTTTCAAATAGCCCTGCGTCGCGCTAATGGAACCGGCTATTCGGAACATCCGTGGAGAGCGCGTTCAATGAAAGGCGCTAAATTCTAAATCCAGTACGTACTGCAACGAAATTCATGCGGAAGCTCGTGCAAGAATTTTTCACCGAGGAACTGACAGCATTCTTTACCAAGAATGGTGACCCTTAAATCAAAACCCCAATGGCTTTCATCTCCGACTCCGTTGGCAAAATTGAACGTCAAGCTGCACTCCCGCGTTCCTCCCGAGGACAGGCGAGGAATACGCGAGCGAGCGGGGTGTAAGTAACGCGCTCGCCTCCGGAGTACGTAAATCTCGTCGCTGGTACCGGAACTCGCTTAGCGGCAGATTTAGTACGAGGCGTCGACTCCGCCTATGTAGAAACCGCGGAGGTTCGAGTTAAATGGTTTATGCAAGACCGAACGAAGCGGTAATGAAGTTCTCTCCCGGCAAACCGTGTACAAGGATAATCTACGGTGGTCTCGATTTATCGTCCGTTTATAATGCGTTTAACCCTCGCATGTGGCCTTCGCTTTTAAGCTGGCCGCGAGTCGCGAACCGATTTCGCGGTTCGACGGATGCTTAACATATTTAAGTCGAGGTTTTGCCGATGCCGCATGGCCAGTCTGCGCGCTGGCCGCGATAAACGACCACGGTGGATGAAATTGGGAATCAAGTTAAGAGGATAGTCGAGAGTAGTTGTAGAATGATTTATATTAATTAGAAAAGTAATAGAGAAGATAGGTGAAATATAGAAATGGTTGATTAGCTTCTTAGAACTCAGTAATAATAAAAAAAGTCGATCAGACTATTCTCGCACCATTAATCTAAGCACGAGTGCGAAGGCGAATGTGCCGGTATACATTAGTCTGCAGAAAACTTAGGGTAGCGGACCGCGACGAAATTGTCGCCACGTGCGCCACGGTAAGAGGAGATAAAATTGTCGTCAAGATCGTCCCTTTCCTCTGTTAGACCCTGTAGAATCGCCCGAGAAATTGTGCCATCCCCATCTGCGGAAGACGTTCCGCGGTGGTTGCGCGTGCTGTCCGTTTCAGACAGAAGGGGGAAAAAAGGGGTGAGCTATCCGTAAGAGGCAAACGGGAACGGGTTGGATCCACTGAAAGAAACGTAGACGGACGAACTGACGAGAGTCGAAGAAGAAAAATAGCAACGGGATATTCGTTTGTAGCGGGCGCGTTCGCTGCTTTGCCCGGTGGCCTCTGAAAGCTTTTTACGCCGTTTGCACGAAAAGTTACCCGGTATCCGCGGTTGCAACTCGCATCACTACTAATTACTCCGTAGTTTCTCATTCAGAGCGCGATCCTCTTTCCCGGGGTTATCCGCGAGTCCACTCGTGCCTTTTGGTCCAGTTCCGCAGCGACGCGATGGATGAAGACGACACGCTAATGAGAGCGGTGCGCGATTACTCACCGTTCCATTAACGTCCGTTCGTCGAAGAGCGAGAGGCGACTGGATGTCACTCACGACCAACTTCCTCTCGTCGAGTTATAGCGATGCTTTTCATTTTATTTTTATTCGGCAGGAAAATCGCGGAGGAATAATTCTGTCGGTTAACGAAGCCCTCGATCGACCATCCAATAAACGTCCTCGCCCCTCCCCTGGCTCTGTGCTAGTTTTTTTTTTAATTAGCCGGTAAAGTTCAGGGAGGTCTGGCCGAATTCCAGAACCAGTTAACCGTCTCCATTAGACGCTCTCTGGACCGTCGATCTTTCACTCTCGACGAGGCAAAAAAGGAAAAGGGAGAAAAGAAACCGATGCTGTCGCCGCGAGGAAAAAAAAAGAGGGACACGCCGAAGAACGAGTTAACATGACGCGTTCGAACGACTAACGCACGATGTTAACAAAACGCGCAACGGGCTTTAATTAAAAGCCCCCGAGAGCGTGGGGTCTCGTTTTTACGTCGTTAACGTTGCGAGAACGAGAACCGGGGCGCGACGAACGGACCTGCATCCTACATACGCGGGAGCACGCGAAAGCGAAAACGCGTTGACGACCATCACGCTGGAACACCATTAATTGGCCGCATCGACGAGATGCAATTTGCACGGCTCGATTGCGACGAGCAAAGAGGGGAAACGGAGGCGTTTATCGCGCGCGACCGAATTCGCGAGACCGTATAATTGGCGTAGTTTTAGCAGGTTTCGACGTGGAAATCGAAGGAAGCTGGAACAGGAAGATGAAACGGTCTGCCTGGTTCGGGGCTCGGTTGCTCTTATCGTCCAGCGAATAATTGGAACTCAAAGGCTATCGCTGGTCGAATCAGCGAGCATAAAGCGATACGTGGAGCTCGTCATGATTATTCTCTCTGACTTGGCTGAATCGACTAGAATCGGTCGTTTCGCCCTGCCTGCTCGGCTTTCGATCGATAACGGAGGCCAACGGTTTTTCCACGGGAAAATTCGGACGTTTGAATGGTGTTCGTTGACGCCGAGGTTTTCCGCGGTCATAGATTGACGGTCCAACGTCTTGATGGGTCTTGCCTGAATTCGGGCTGTGGGCTTCGTCGACTCACTTCCACTGGTCCTCGCGGATGGAAGCGAATCACTGAAACGGCATCGTTGCTCGCCCTCCTCCGCGGTACACGGAATTCTACTCGTCGAGGGAACAACGCTCGGAGACGACGCGACGCGGAGTGCACACCGTGGGACGACTGGAACCGGGAACAAGCGTACCCGGGGCCACCTACTAATAGAAATGGGAATTCGTGGTAAAGGGGTGGAGTTCGGGACGAGCTCAAAGCGCGCACAGATGTAAAATAAACAGGGCGGTTCGTCTTCACAGGCGGCACGCAAACATATCGATGATTGATTAACACACAGCACCGCGAACCCGAAGCGCGGTGGTTATTGGCCCTGCGTTCGACTCCTTGCATATGCAATCGCCCCGAGGTGTATCATGTTAATTGTGTTTGCCCTCGCCTCTTCTGGTCGCGATACCGCTGTTGATTGAGGCTGAAAATCGCATTATCAGGGTGCCGATATACTTTTGCACGACGGTGCTGAATTTTAAATTAGACTGGCGAAATGCTAAGCTGTCATGTGTTTCAGGATTGAGTTGCGCGGGTCTTCAGAATTCTTGGAAGAAGAATGCGGTAGGTCTTCTTCAGTCAATGCGATCGGTCGTTAAAACGGGAACTTTCCCGGGAATCAATTTTCTTCGGCAACAGACATTTCAACTTATTTTCAAATCGTTCGGTGTATACAAGAGAATATTTCATTCGTTTGTATGGTGACCAGCCTATATCGAAAGTCTTGGATCAATAGAACGAGCTACCGACGCGTAAGCTCATCTTCTTGAAGAAGAAAGACAGTTGAGTGACAATAAGTCGTGTCGTCCTCTTGCACGGTTACAAGGAATTTGTTGCACGCAAGGGAACCGGCAGGCATGGCGAGAGCCGATTAAAACGCAGCCCGTATAAACTTGAGAACTTTCGGATTGCAATTGTTCCCCGGGGACAGACACAAAAGGGCTTTTTGTTGATTGAAGAGTCCGGCCCTTTCTCGTGGCTTCCGTCAGTGTTCTCTCGAAAGTCGACTTCGCAAAGGACTCTAATGAATAGGAGCATTTACTATTCTTCCCCGCACAGATGTAATTATAAAACCATTCTTTTGTTTCAGACTCCATTGGCGAAGGAGGAGCGCGTCCGTTCGTTGGAACCCGGGCCCATTGTACCACGAACGTTTCCTAGTCATTCCGATTTCAATTATGCTCGCTTGTCGCACGCTACGAGTTTTCTTTGGCCGCGCGTCGAATCGCCTTCAAATTACACGCTGGCGGGCAACGTATTCATTCTGTTGCATAAAATCACTCTATCATTTTAGAACCTTGAATGACTGCAATGACATGGGAACTCTTGATCCGCGTTTTGTTGCACGCAATTTCTGTCAAGGTGTTAGATATCTCTCTGTGAAATAAAAGCAACAGAGTGTAACAGCAACGAAGAAAAATGAAACAGCAGTGTATTGCTCGATGATATTATTTTAATAAATACGCATTGAACTGACCGTAATTAGAAATCCTTTCTATTCCTGAAAGTTTCATTCCACGTTCGGCTCGAAGGGAACGAGCTCGAAACGAGAGCACGGGAACAGTATCCGTCAGTTACGATCGGGTCTTTACAGCGACGCATGTTTCCGATTCGCGACTGTTAATAACTCTTTGGCTCGTACGCGATTCGTACATTGATCACGGATATGCGAAACGTGGCATTTTGCCGGTGGCCGGGGTCAAAGGACACGTATGGAATATGTCCTGAGAGCGGTGGCCGATTTTTATGGGCCCGTGGTTTATTTGGCCGCGACACCGACCGCGATACGAGATGCTCTTTATCACGCGACCGTCGGTGGCGATGCCGCGCGTGAATCAATGTCAACCCCCTTTGCCATCGTCGGTGCGATGGGTAATTCATAATTATTGTTAACCCTTGTATTCGAAATTTGACGAGGTCAAACGACGCGTGTCGCTTTCGCCGCGATTTCGCATCGTCGAAAGAGCAATCTGGTCTCGCGCGTCGAGCCTGGTATCCAGCAAGTGGACCGTGCGGTCGATCCTCGTCGGTGAAGTTCGCTGAATTCCGGGCGAGTATTGTGCAGGAACGATCGTTCCAGCCTCCAGGAACGCGACGCAGGGGCGATTGTTTCCGGTAACGAGCGTTTCGCGGCGTGATTGCACGTTCGAAGACGCCGTTTCCCGGGGGAACGTGGAGAACGAACGTGTCGCGTGTACCATCGGACGGCGTTTCCACGGGACTGGGTATAACGCGTGTATAAATACGCGTCTACTCCTTCATTAAAGCGACGAGCCACCGCGGCTTTGAAACGCGATCAAACGTGGCCGTGGTTCGGAAAGGAAATGAACGGTGACGGACGACGAAGATCGACGAGCCTGTCGTCGACGGGATCCGTGTTCGTCCGAATTCGCGGCCGATTTATCGAGCGGCGAAAACTCGTCGCTCTGTTCCGTGGAACCTCGGCAATTAATTCGCTGGTAATTGACGGGGCAATTAGCGGCGCGGTGCGTGGGCGTGCTCTCGCCGCTCGCCGCTGTACCGGTAGTCGGAGATTTGGATTGTTAATCTCACCCGTGGGCGTTCAAATCGAAGAAGACAAAACGTTCCTCTCTAAACCCCCCCTTCGTCTATTGCTGAGGATCGCGCTCGAGGCTTGATCGCGATAAAACGTTTCGCGAAAACGGGGACAGCGGGTGGAACGGTGCGGGACACGCGGCGGCTAGGCGCAGCCAGCCCGGTTCTAGGCCGGCGATAAAACGGAAAGCGAAAGAGCGGAGTTGTCCGTGCGGTTATGAGATTCCCGGCCGATCGAAACGCGTATCGTGCAGCAGGTCGGCGGGCATCGAGCCGTGACGGGAAATTAGTTAAGTGGGCATTATTAATGAGTTTCGTCGGTCCACTGAAAGCTACAGATTGTACGACACGCGTATTAACGAGTCGGCGCCAAACGGTTTTTACGTAACAGTGAAAACACGCGTGTACACGCGACACCGATCTCCCCTTTTCCCGTGCGGATACGCACACCGACGTGCGAAATCGTTCGACCACTTTTATTACGCCCCGGTAAAAACATCGTAGCTGTCAATACAAAATGTCGCAACGTCCACGGGGGTATCGGCGAATTAGCGCTTAGCGCCGTGGAAACTGGACGATCAACATCGTTCGTGGGTGCCGCGGGTAGGGGTCGATCTACGTGAGCAAGAAATTCCTGGATCGGACACGCGCGAGTTTACGACTCGTTTCTAAGGTGAAAACGTAGGTGGAAACAGAATGTAATTGGCTGTAATTTCAGCGACCACCATCAGGGATTTTTGTTCTTTACACCGAACAATTGTTTAATAACGTTAGGAGGGATTAAAGCTGCTGCTCCTTCTCCAAAGTCTCGGAGAGCTCTGCCTGTTCATCTTAAACGAGCCAGCCCACCATTATCGTAAGCATGAATCCAGGAAGCGTACGGGGGAGAAATAATTCTTGCATTTTTATGGAACAGCTTGAGAAACGAAGTACGTAAAGATGCCGCGGCAACGCGACGGGGGATAGCTTTACACCCGTAAGCGCAAACGCTAACATCGTTAGCTGCCTTCCGACCGGCTTCCCTTCTTCCCCGACTACCTTGGCCCCGCGAATTATACGCTGCAATTCCCGAAAATTCAATTCGCGAAACGCCAAATTAACCGACGGGACGGTGCCGTTGAACGTCGCGTTAAGAATCGCATTGAACGGCCGCGCTCGGATCCCCGCTGCGAGTTAACAAATTTTTGCACCGGTCCGACGGGAATAATCGGGATGATCAAGTGGCCGGGACCCGTTGTCATCGATGCCCACAGGCTCGTCGAGGCTCGCTCGATTAACAAAATTGTGTCCTCCGCTCGAACGCCGATCCCCTTCACCCGTGCGCAAGTGGTGGTAATTCGTCGGACGAAAATGAATTCGACCCTCGCGGTCATTCGAAAATCGTCGTGTCGTATTAAAAACGCACACTTTACGAGCAGGCGAGAAGGAGAATTCACGGTGTCGCAGCGTACTCGAAGGCCGATTCCGCCTTGGGCCACGAGCGAGGCGATGGGACGGCCGCGCTTAATTAACCCTTTTATAAATATCCTTAGGAGGCGTCCCTAATTCTCCGCGGCGGCGATCGGGCTTCCCTTTTAAGCTTCTCGTTCGCCGAAGCAAACATAGAACGTTACGGGAAGCGGCTTGCGTTAATTATCCGTGCCCACGAAGTTTCTTTTCACCGTCTGCTCCCGTCCACCGTCGGTTCGCCCAGCGTTTCTATCCCTCCTGCTTTCCGACGCGCAGTCAAACGTGCACTACGAACTCCATGAACTTGACGGAAAAAGGTACAAACGTGAATGGGACGAGGGGAAACGCGACGCTAGGGAAGGGGTGAAGGAAAGCGTGCAGAAGCGCGGACGGATTTTGTGATTCGGTGTGATGAAGAGAGGCAGTGCTTACTTGGGAGATAATGACTTCGTTTACAATTGAAATTGTTAATACGATTACTATTGTACGGTCACTCTAAAAAAAAATGTCTTCGGAGATTCTTATCGTGTCGGGCCCAATCGAGCCGATGCTATACGTCAGCCTCGAGCGGGTAATGTGGATTATCCGTGGCGATCGATCAGTCCTCTAATAGCTTGCTCGGGAGTAAGGGCGGTGAGATAATGCAAAATTGATGAGTCCACCCTCAGAGTGTTTGTAATCCCGAGAAATATATTGAAATTGCCGACGAGCCGCCATCGACGGCTGGAAAATTATTCGTTCAGGCCGCGATAATTCTGCGTTGATCTGCTTTAGGAGGAGAAGGAACACGCTGCCGCCTGACAGAGCCGCGAATTACAAATTCCTACGGGTTTAGTACTAAACGTTCCGTGGCCCTCCGCTCGAACTCGCGTTTGCGATCGTTCCAACTGCGATTCGTTTGTCCATCGCTCGTTAATCCCCGTCGGTCGTTAGCGTGGGTCGAATAATAAAGGGTTCCCTGGGAGACAGAGATGCGTGCATAGTGCGCGTACGCGTCGAATCTGCATAATTAACGAATTTTTCCCCCCCCCTCTCGCGAATGCAATTTCTCCGGAGAACCTGTTTATCTCGTTGAAATGTTGCCGAGACGTGCTCGTGATTCCTACGCGGCGCGGCGTAGGTACCTTCCTCGCTTCGGAGCATCGCAAGCCGCCCCGTTGCTGACGATATTTGCATGCGGCATAAACTATGAAGCGGACGCAAATGAGCGCACGCCGGACTCGCGTGCTTTCCGATTAGGCCCCGGCCGTGATACGTTCACGTGCGTTCCCTTGGCCGGGGGTTTAATGCTCGCGAGATGAAGATAAGGCGAAGCGAGGCTCTTTTTCTCCCCGACCGTTCCTCGTCAAGCATCCTAAAGGCTTGGGAGGAGGATAGAGGTGAAAAAACGTGTTGCGAAGGCAAGTGCTCGCGGTCGTTTCAGGTGTAAGATCTTCTTTGGCGCATCGCTAAGTAGATTCACCGATGCATCCACACTTTTTGTCTCATTAACTTATTATTCAATTAACCGGCGGTCCTCTTCAGTGGAAAGGATTTCTTAAATACATCGTACCGGTAGTATTAAAGTATGATACTTCATACTATTTCTAATATACGGAGCAGTAACCTTCTCGATCGGTTGGCTCCCTTTCAGAAGCAGCGAAGCTGAGTCTATTTGGCCGAGCGGTTCGTTCACCTTGGCGGAGGTGCGCTATCGGAAATCCCCCGAGGATTCACGTATCTGTCTGGGAATTTGCCGGGATGTTAACCAGTCGGCGCATATTAATTCCGAGGGTTGAAGTATCTCGACCTTTGAAGAAGCGAGCAAAGGTGAGGGAGGGGATATCGTTGGGAAAGGAGCAACGAGACTAGATAAGGCGGGAAAGAAGGGGAGATCCAAGGAGGATGTATGCGCCGACCGCTGCTGCTTCCTTTAAAAGCTCGTCCTCGCCCGCCGGGAACCGAGGATTTCTTCGTGGGATTCCTTAAGATCAGCCAGCCAATGGTTTCCGAGATCGGGGCTCGGTTAATCGGAGGAAGCCGGGAAGCGCGTGGTGGGACGAATTATTAACGATTATCGAGGTCTCGGGTCTTTGCGCCCCTCCCGCTTGCACCCTGCTGTACCCCCGACCCCTTATCACCTGGTACGCGATTAAATACGACTCGGTATATTAGCTGGGACCCGTGCCTGCGTATTCGATATTGAAATGCGGGACTCGTACGGGGAGAATGCATCGGGGTCTGGATTGCAACGCGAGTTGCACACACGGGGTGGCACGGGTGCGCATGTTATGCAGAATCGATTGGCTTTGGAGCCGTTAATAAATTACAATGGCCATAGACATTTTTGTAATTTGGAGAGAACGTCTTTTCGATATAGGCGTGCTTTAAGTAGCGCGGGTCAATGCTTGCGTAGCCGCGTGATCCGCGTAATTTAGGTCAACGATACAACCAGCCACATGTGTTTAATGCATTACATTCCAAGTTCAAAGATGAGATTGTTCGAAAGCAGTCTGTGCTCGGTTTCCACTGAAACGCATATTGTTTTAATCTGGTCCATGTATTTTTATAACGCCGTTGTTCACGCGTATAGCACACGCTGACCGTTCCGTGTGCACAGGTGAACGTTCAATCGACTGCGGAATCGGGGCGGCGATTCGATTTCGTTAATGGCCCCGTACTAGCTACACCAACTGCGTGTCGTAATTTTTAATGAGCCGAACGGTCGGCTTAGAGCGGCCAGCGGCATGCGAATGCGCTCGCCGGCGAATGGGAGATTCGATGATGCAGCGGGGCAGGAGCGCCGATCGCGTTTCCCGTAATCGAGCGAAGACGATTAAAACTACACCACCGATAACGATGTCGCTCGGCTCTGATCCCTCGCGATTTTTGCGTCCGAACGTCCTCGATGAAAATGCTCGCGGATCATTGTGTAACATAGCCCTCTGGGTATCCTTTTTTTTTTCGACTGGGGCTTTTCAGAATCAATTTCCTGGAGAACAAAGCGATGCGCGGACCTCGAAGCTAGCATACACAGCGATTCCCATTCGGGCTGCTCGTCCCTTTTCCGCTGTTTCGAAAACTGTTTCTTTTCGTTCGGTGTGTTTTATCAGATGTTGATAGCTCGTTTCGCGAAAACCGAAAATACCCCGGGGCCAATACACCTCTCCCATTCTAATCATATCCGATATAGCGTTCCAGTCGAAATACCATCGTTACGTTTCCCAATTCGTCTGATCTGATTCCGTAGCTCATCGGTCCTCTCTCCGAATTCTCGACCAGCGACGATGGGGCCGTTCACGCGGCGATAAAGGCTGGTGCATGGCGAACCGAGGACACGAGTCCCATGTTGTCTATTTAGAGGATTCGCGGCGCGAAAAGATCGGCAGGCTTCGCGTGTCCTGCAACGCGCACACTCTCTCTCGGTACATACGTCTTACTTATTGCCTTCACCCTGCAAGTGGTGGCTTAAGGGAGAAGGGCGTGAGAAGAGGGTGAACTGGGAGGCTCGACCCGTCTCTCCACCTTGCGTTTTCATAAGCTCCGGCCGGGTCTCGCTCGCGCATACGTAATCAGTCGTACGGAAAGAAGCTGCTGCGCTGAGATAAAGTCACAGTTCGTCGGACGGGTCGACAAACGGCGGAGGGGTGTGGGACGGTAGAGAAGAAGACGAAAGGAGACGGCAGAGGTGGATGAAGGAACGCGGCGGAGGAGGAGGAGGAGGATGAGGAAGGACAAGAGGAGGCGAGCTTAGTCAAATGCACGCTTCAGGGGCTCTGCATAACTTGTCGACTGCAGTCCTCCGCTCTTTTGTTTCGCCTACTTGTCTGATCCCGCTCCCTTCATCCTTCTTCCGCTGCTTTCTGTCCACTCCTTCCGATTGAGTCACGGCAAACCGATTTCTTTCTTAGCACCCGTAGCCCGTTCCACCCGTCGTCACGCGCTGTCCGGTTAATATGATCGGACCGTCCCTCCGGAGGGGTTTAAAGAAACCGTCTCAAGATCGCGAGACGCGATCCACCCGTGATTCCCGGCGAATCTCGAATGCGCTGCTCGAGGTGTCTGAAATCCGACGAATTTCCGAGAAATTGTTCACGGTCAGAGGAAGCTCCTGTTCAACGGGCAAGCTTGGGAGTCGGAACGTTTTTTAACCGCGACTGGAATATGGATGAGCTTCGTCGATCTTCCCGATACATCGCGATATTGATTCTGAGAATGACACCGTTCCTGGCGGTGAAAAGGGGGAAACCGAAAAAGCCTGGATTAAATTTGCTTTCAAACAGAAACAGGGATGGGTGGAGGCGACACCGGAGACAATAGGCGAGGCACACGAGAGAGGTGAGCTCGAGTTTGCATTATGTATGCGGCGCCAAGTACACTCGGTAATTACTCCTATTAATAGAATCAATCTCGCCGCACATGCCGGGATGACGTTTATTAGTGACGCGTGTTTGAAACAGAAGCAGCTTTATCTGCCGGGAATCCGACTGAAGAGTGTCGCGGCCGTGCTACCTGTTTGTCATTATTATTATACGCGATAATGATTTTTGCGCCGGCAATTTTCACGCTCGATGCTCTCGAAACGAACGCGTGGTAGCCTGCTTTAGTAACTCATTGTTACGTTCGCTTAAAAACTGTTTCATCTCCCTCGTTCGCTACGTCGACGAATAGCATTGATCCGCGATGCTTCAGTAAATCGTGCCGGTGAATGTGGATCGGGCAGGTGCGGTGGAGAAGAAAAACGTTGGCCGATAACGAATCGGCAGATTCGCAGCGCTTCCCCATTTGCATCCGCGTCACAGGTAAACATTCGAATTCATTACGCTGGAAATCAGGCGGAATGATTTTATCGTGGACGGACACGCCGGAGGCGGATGATCACGTAGGCTCGCGTGAAAAGGATGCGGCCAGGCTATTGACGAAGGCATTTAAAAAGCGAGTCTATCACGGGCGCCGCTGTTCCCCGCGAGACGGTCCCCACGCTTTTTCAATAGGGGCAATCAAACAGAACCGCGGGCATAACTTATAATTAATTAAATACAAACACGCGAAGCAATCGCGACGAGGTATTACTTATTTGCATGCGGAATCGCGCTCGTTTCCGATTTATCCAAACGCCCGATGTAATTGTCGACAGCCTGCCTCTCCTCACCACCCCGGCTTGCCGGATTTATTTTTCTCACAACGTCCCAATTAAAATAATGAATTGATCAACGCCGTTGATGAGCTACCTTATTCAGCGTTGGATTAACGAACTCGTAAATACCGAATGAAAACGTAACGAAGTCGTGAATTATTGAAACGTTTCTCACAGTTTACATTTGTGAAACCCGCGTCGGCTGTAATCGGGATTTAATTGGCGACGAAGGTCCCGGATCGGTGAATCGTGATTCCTTCACTTTTATCGCGTACGCCCGGCTCCTTGTCCCGTGACAAAAGAATGCTGCGGCGGCTCGGAGATCGTACAAGACAACGTGCTTTACAAACAACGAGTTATAAGAAAGATAGCATCTAGAACACGCCCAGCTGTTACAAGCGCATACTTAAATCGTGCTTATAGGTCCCAGTAAATTCGCGAGAGAGACCCGCGTTCGCTGTTTCATTATAAATATACCTCCGAGCGTCTAATAGAGCAGCATTAAAACGACCAGCTCCGTTTCTCCGACCTACGAGCGTTAAACTTATCATGAGAAAAAAAAACGGTGGAGTATTACTCAAGAAGAAATTTCTTAGCGCACGTTCAGGGAATTATATATGCACGCCGTCGAAGCTGAATCGTGTTCTACTATTGACTGCTCGGTAAAATGCAGGCGCGAACAATGCCGCCCAGTGGAATCGCGTTTTAAACAGGATAGGTGTCGAATAAAAGATCCATTCTCCTAAAGTAAATTACAACAAGGGGCAGGATCACTATCCGGGAGGGAAGGAAAAAAGAGTGCAGCGTGGCCCGGCTAGTCACGGATTATCAAGCATTTACAGTGATTAATGGAAAAAGTACTCCTCGAGGCGTCGTAGATTTTTACCGTTCCTTTTTCTTCTCCCCCCCCCCCCCCCCCCCGCAACCTCTGGCCGCGAGAATTGTTTTAACGGAACAACAGTTTTGAACGTCTCGTCCAATCCATCATCATTATCATTCCCCCTGTAGCCAGATAACCGCCACCGTGCGTTCCTCGTCGCGAGGGACGTGGCGTTATCGGGCCGTTGATCGGGCGCTCGTTCCTCGGGCAACGTGTTCCGATTTCCCGCCGATAAAGCGAATGACAAGTAAAACTGGTAAGGTGCACAGACTCGGCGGAATGGAGCAGGAGAAGCCGCGCCGTTCAGGCGGATAGACGAAGAGGTGCGGAAACACGGTAGCACTCCGCTAGAGTGATTTAATCCTTTCGCAATGTTACTATTTCTCTCTCAATTAGCGTTGGCATTAGGCAAACATTATCGCACGATCCTTTACCTTTACCGATTTCGTGTCTCTCGATTCTAAAACGATGCCAGATCTCCTCTCGCGTTTGGCCGCGAATTAAACCATTGCTTCCAATCGCGACTGAACGGTAAATTAGTTTCAAGAATACTACTCTGTTTTCATACGTGTGGATGGAATGAGTGAAATGGTCATCCAGCATTCACAGTCGTACTTCCCGACTTAAAAGTCTATCCTATAATCTGGCCTGCGACTAGACGTGTAGAATCTGGCGCCGACCAGACGATTCGTCCTCGTAATTGTTAATTAGCATAGAATCATTGTTCTAACGTCGCGCATAAAACGCACGCGGATGGGTTCTAAATGTTCCTCGTCGAGCAACTCCGCCGTTTGCGCTCGTGCTGTCTTTTTATGGACGTCGTCCAGAATTTACTTCGCGCTGATGGTGTGACGGCCATGAAGCGTCTCCGGAAGAAATATAAACCTAAATCTAAGGTATTAAAAGAATTATATTGCCACCTCTTTAAATTTTATAGTTACAGTTCCTTTGAAATCCGATTTCATTTTTGCCATACGAATGACACGGCTGGATTTTTTTTTTTTTTACGGGCCACCTTCTATGTTGATTTTCGTTTGACTACTTGGAAGGAACAGCTTCGACTATAATTTCTCGAGCGAACAGTGCGCCAGCCAATTAAACGTTGCTCGATTTAAGGTAGAAAGAAGAACATCGAGGAGCAGCCAGGTGTCATCGAACTCCTCAACTTTTACCGCCGCGTCTGATTATCCGACGGTCTGGAAAAAAAAACCGAGGAGCCTCCGCTCGTAAAGGCAGAAAAATAATTAGCAATAAACATTCCCGCGTGGTGCGCATCGCTCAGTTTTTCAGCTCCGTCCCCAAGGCCCGGGGCGGGAATATCAACGCAAAATTCACGACTTCTCCTCGCGAACGCGCTTACGAGCGGTCCTCTGCAAATTATTAACCGTGAGCTGGAACAACAGCCCGCACGGTTCATCTCGTTTCTCCCGCCGAGTTTAATAGAATCTCCCCGATAGCGTTGGACGGGTCCGTAGAGCGCAACAGAACAGGCGCCCCGGCTATTTCCCAATTTTACGATACGATCGTAACGCTAAACAAAATCGAACCGCGCCCGGCCGATTACAACGTCGAAAATTCGATTCCACCGTTAATAATGTTCGGGGGTAATGCCGCGTCGAAACGCGTATAACGCCGCCGAGGTTTCGCGAGATGAGAAATTCGTTTTGCAAACGATTATTCCGGCGGGCCGGGCGGCGGCTATTTCTGCGGCCGATAAATCAAACCGCGCTCGAAAATCTATGTAAATATTATTGCCGGTCATACGCGGTCATGGGCGGCTTTGGTAGAAAAGCGAAGGCAGAAAAAGGAAGGAAGCGATTGCTGAAATATTGTTTCAGCTAATTACATCTAATTAGCGTGGTGCCAATAATTGTGATTTACAATCTGCTTGAAGCGTTATAACGTTTACGAGCCATTACTTCGAAAGATTTATAGTGAACAGTCGGCTCCTCATCCCCTCCTGTTATCCTTGTTTTCAATTTTATATCCTTCGATTTATCTTGATTAATTAAGGAAACGTACGAGGCGATAGATGTAACTATTGAAACATGGATTCACACTAAAAGCCTAGCTCGACTGTACGATTCTCCCGGTCAGGCACCGCGACTTTCGTTCGAACTTCAGGACATCATTCTTGACACCATACTATCAATAAAACAGTTTAGTAACTCTGTATAAGCTCTGAAACATAATTACTCATCCACCGGCGGGATATTGACCGTGGCGAAACCTGATTTTTTACGTAGAATCACCTCGCGAAAAGCCTTCCGTGCCGCGAAGCCATCAGCCCGAGTCCTCATTTGCTTCGCGGTAACTTTTTCGAACAGCTTCCGCTAAAAGCCGACCGTGTTATTGCAGAAACTTTTATTCATATCGCGGGTAACGCCGCCGCTCATTATTATCGAGTTCACTTTGCCGGCTCGACGATTGCGCCCGTAAACAATACGGAGCGTTTGAACGTACGGGATAATAATCGTCGTGAAATTCAGTCGGGCGAAAACGACATTGAAATTCGTTGCTTAGCACCTGGCCAGACTGGAACGAGCCGCTGCTAAAATTCGCGATGATTAACGATGAACGAGGGCTCGTGGGCGCGTACGAGCGTGACATCGCGACAGCTCGACGCGCGTCAGCTATCAATAAAATTTGGTATTAATCGAAGCGAAAGAACGGGCCACTCGATTTTCTATTCTATCATTTACATATGAGGCGAACTTGCTTCAAGCCGACTGCAAACACGAGCCTCATTTTGAGTGGTCACTTTCGAAAGCACTCAGCCGACGACCCTCGAAACCGCATCGACAGAGAGAGTGAGAGAGAGAGAGAGAGGAAGAGAGTCGGCACCCGATGAATGGTGTCCGGATAAAATGCTATCGATGGAAAAGCCGGGCTGCTGGTCAGCACACGGTGGACGTACCTGCATTTTGTCCGGTGTAATTGTTAATTCGTTCACCCTTCCCGCGCGCGAATCGCGCTGATCGAGCGTTTTCGAAAATCATTTCAGCCCGTCCAATGGGTCGACTGATCGACGAAACGCTATCAGCCGGCTTCAAATTTAGTCGCGACTGTCAGCTTGTAATGACGTTAAAATTATTTTTTATTTGTTACTTTTCACACTTGTCTGCTCGAGATTGTACGCTTTATAGGATTAATTCAGATATTCATTAATTATCGATGACGAGGTGAAGTGTTTCTATCAACCCTTAATTTTAGCCGCTCTTTAAAATACTCAGGCTCGTATTATAGAATTCCCTATCAGGATCTCGTTTGTCTTCTTGACCAGCTCTCGGAAGCGACTGGATGCAAATAGGTCGTGTCCCAGCCTCTGCTCGATCCGAGGCACGAGTATAATCAGTGAAACACTTGCTATTCTTCCTGATTCTAATTTTCTCGGGACCTGCGCCGGTTCCTCTGTGAGGGACCACCAGCCTCGTCGCGGTACCGGTTCTCCAGCTGGTTATTACGAGTCAGCTTCCAGCTAACCGAGGCCCCTGTTCGTTTCGCCGACACGAAATTCTTCGATGTATCGTGTGAACATGTTCACCGGATGCCCCTGAACATGGTAGGCAGCTTCGAAAAACGACGAAACGTGAGAATTACTAGATATCTACATACATGTGTCTTTTTTTTGGGGTAGGAACGTTTAACCCTTCTACCATTTCATTTTCATGAGGTAATTACAAAACTTTGGGACAGTGTACGTATCGGTCTAATCACCGAATTGGTCCAGTTACTTCTTTAAACTTCCCTTCCAAATACGTGTATTTAATTTCGCGCAATAATTCATCGCAGCGTTTCCCCACCCAAACACCGCATGCAACTGCACGCTCGTAACACCCATCGTCGTCGTTTCTCACGCTGATTACTCCCACAATAATCCTCACGTGTCAGAAGCACGATGCACTTCAACACGTAGTTATCGCGTCAAGAACAAACCTGCTACACGAAAGGAATAGATATGCCGTAAGTACAGCCTGTTTCACATTGCAGCCTTCGGTGACTACCAGCGACGACACATCTTACCCTCCTTCGAGCACCCTACCCGTTTACCTTTCACCTCGCATAATTTCCCACGCGTTTCGTTCCGCAATTTCTCGCAATGGGAAAAGAGGGACGGTGAATCCCGATTAACCCCGAAACGGCCAACCGGAATAGCCAAGTTAGTTCCCGCGTGCACGCGAGTTGAAAAATCTGCAGGGCCGAAGACACCGTTTCACACGGTTCGGCACTCCAGAGGCGCGAAACGAGTGCCGGATGCGTAGCAGGCAAACACTGGACGGTACACGCAACGGGGGTGTATCGTCGAGCGAGCTCGTTCAATTGACGCGGATCCTTAACATCGTTTTGCAGATCGACGACGCAACGGTGAAGTGTTGCGCGAACACGTCCACTCGATATGTACCTGGTCGCATGGAGCAGCCTTTAAACGCTCGCTCGGTGGATTGTGAACATTCAATTTCCGACGGGTTTCTATTTGCTCTCTCACTCTCTCGTTTCCCTGTGTCGCTTGACGCGTTGAGCAGTCAGCCGCGGATGAACGTGTCGAGTACCGACGTATGTGTTTCGCCGAACGAGGAATTAAGTCGTTCTCGCCGGCCACTTACGATCCTTCGAACGTTTTCTAGTCAAATAAAGGAGAGCGGACGGTTCTTTTATCCGTCCATATTTTATCGTCATTTCTTTTCAGCGCATTGTTTCGTTCCGATCGTTTAACAGCGAAATTTTCACCCGGAGCTGATCACGAGTCTGTGGGCGGTTCTGGTCATTTCGATTTTACGATTGGGCAGAAGGAATTCGTTTGCGGAATGGATAGGATCAATTTGTTGAACGATGGGCTCGTAACCAGTGGTTTACGTCTTTTCAGTTTTGTATCTTTTTTTAATCGTCTCTCGCTAATGAATAGTTATGGGCATGTATAGAGGATGATCGTTTTTTCTTTACTTTAAGACGCGAGTCTAATATGATTTATTTATAGCTACTATTTCATTCCTCGCACCATCGAACTTTCCTAGTCCGATCGAAGCATTCTACGAATGCGATCGTGTGGGCAGCTTTCAATGGCGTTCTTCCACTTTTCAACGTCCGTAATTGCCGATCACTCCGTATCATACGTCGTTCCTAATGGATTGTACTTTCACCGTTCCCGAGCTCCTTAATTATCTAGCATTTTATTGGATCAATTATCGCTACACGTTCACGTATTAGGAATATCACGATGCTCCACAAGCCATTAACTACCACGTGTACAAAGCGGTGCGCTATCTTATATACGATCGAATATCTTTGCTGCCATTTTAATTAATAAAAAAAAAAAGAAGCAAGAAGAAGGCACTGTAGCAGACAAATAACCCTTCAAGTTACAATATATCCTGGTTACGAATACATTGGAAAATTCCACTTTATCAGCCGTGAAACGTACATCAGCCACACAAACACGAACAAGAATTCCCATTCATCTAAAAGTGCGATCAAAAAATGATTTACCTCCAAGTTTCAGCCTCTCGCTCGACTCTACGCACGCGTGTACCAGCTTCCGTGCACCACGAGCGTTCAATTTTCAAGTGGTTTTCTATTTACTCCGTTTATGGTACCCTTTGGCCGGCGGACCCATTGTCCGGCCAAGTCTTTTCATCCCGGTGGACATCGCGGCCGAGTGTCTGGCCGCTATAAATCGCGCGCGACGACCGTCCCGGAATTCCCGGTGCCGCGACGCGTCGTCGGTTCGCTACGGGAGAGAAAATCGCCTTTTGTCCCGTGGGACGTTAATAATTACTCATGCAAGCGAGCCGTGCGAAGACGAGAGCCAGCGAGCTACCTCGACGGCGCGGCGTTGAAGCCGGAAGTGCCTCTCCCGCGAGCCGAAGAAACTTTCCAAACGGTGCAGAATATTAATCGATTCGTTGCACTGGAGAATAATAAACTATCTTCGAAGGCACGATCCTGTCGTTACTTAATCGTTCTTGAAATCAACCCTCGCACTCCGCGAAATCTCGAAAGGCGCTCGCCTCAAACGCAATTCCGACGAAATCTCGTTGTCCTCTCCGCGTGGCAATTACGAGAGACCGGTGGCGTCGAGGGGGTGACTCGTTAAACATCGGCAGCTGTTGAAATTCCTCGCCCCGTGTACAGGCAACACCGTGTCCTCCTGGATCGCCCTGTAGCTGACACAATACGCTAGCTCGTTTACCCCTCCGCCCATTTTCATCCGGGTCGTCGTGACGCAGGCTAATTAGAATAAACAGGTTGCCGACAGTGGCCTCCTAGCGAGCCTTATCCAGCGGTCGATTGAGCATCGCGATGGCTATCGTCTCGGCAACGAGGCCCCTGTTGCTCCGTGAAAGATCTCGTAAACCCGTTCCTTTTTCCCCGAGGCCGGAGGGAAAGGGACGACGAGATCGTCGGTCCCCGAGGAACACGTGCTTGGAAGAAAGTTGGCCCCGCACGGAGGAACGTTCTTGTTCACGGGATGACTCGTGTTTCGTTGGAGAACGCGAGGGTTCTCCAATTATGAAATGACAGACTTTAACCTTGGCTACTTAAGATCGAGCGATACCGTGGGATTAGGAGTCGTTAAAGTTCTATTTTAGAAGAGAATAGATTTTACATTATCTGATGAGATTTTTTTTTTACTGTATCAGAGTTTTTTTAGAATTCTTTAGAATAGGGTAATTCTGTTAAATTACCTTACGATACAGATATGAATCTGTTCCAGTATTCTTTATCCCTTTCCCCTCCTTTTTCTCTCGATACTTCCGTCAGGGTAGTGGGTAGATTATCGAGGTGACGACAAATGATTATTACAGCGCTCGATAAATTCATCGATCGTACATTATCCTTAAACACCGCGTAATAAAAATATTCTTTCGACGAGCGGTAAGATTTTTATCCGTCAGCCGTTTCTGCTAACTTACGCGCGTATGATAAGGGTTGTACAGAGAAACGGCGGGGCACAATAACGATGCGGGTTTTATTGTTCTTGCCGGTCAGAGGCGAAGCATCGCGCGTAAACCTCCGATAAAATGCAAAAACGAGCGACAATTCGCGTAACATCTTGCAGAGAGATGCTGGACATTGGGAAGG
The DNA here is from genome assembly GCA_023838395.1 of Holcopasites calliopsidis. NCBI lineage: Eukaryota > Metazoa > Arthropoda > Insecta > Hymenoptera > Apidae > Holcopasites > Holcopasites calliopsidis. The sequence continues at coordinate 3,434,422 of JALHAQ010000011.1, forward strand.
GTCGTAAAACAAAGATTTTGTCGCGTTGAATCTCGGGCAGGGGAAGATGCTTCTTAAAAAAAAAATCCAAATTATTGCACGTCCAACTTTAATAAAATGCTCTATTAAAATAGCAACATTTTCCTGCTGAATTTCATGCTACTCCACAAGTTCGTCTCATACTATTATTATCATTATTATTACCATGTACACCTGTCTGGAAATTCGATAAACGCCTGCCGCATCCTGTTCTAGCGTTTTACATTAAACGGTGAAAGGCCCGGGAAAGAAAAGCATCCGAAGGGATTCCGATCAGAAACGAAACGCTGAACGTGTCATAAACACCGAATAATTTCCGTTCGTTACCAACGGTGTTCCGATGGCCAGTGTTTCCTAATGGTCGCGGCAGTTTCCCAACCGGGGAAGATATTTCATAGCGGAGGCCGTAAAAATTAGAATTTCAATGAGCCGGGGAGAACGGGTGGCAATAAACGAACGAGGTTAACGATATAAATACGGCCGGAGTGGAACAACCGGTGGTGTGGTAAAGGAACGATGGAAATGTCGGCGCGATGGGGAGAACGGCGAGGATTATCTTGGCAATCAGTGGCGAGCTGTTCCGCCCGATACAGAATCGATGCCTCGCGTTCGGGATTACTCGCGAAACGCACGTCAATCGTCGACCAATTAACTTTCCGTCCACATTTTTTCTTTTTTCTTTTTTTTTTTGTACTTCCCTCCATTCCCCTCGACCGGTACCCGGGGATCCAATCGAGAAAGATCGAAAGCACGAGGGCGCAGCTGCCTACCGGTGAAAAGGGTAGCGACCTGCTTGGATATTAAGCGCGGGATTAACTGTCGAAGCCGACATGCCACTCGACTTTTCCTCTTTTATTTCTCCTGGTGCACTCGTGACTTGGGGCCAGGAATCCTTGACGAAGCGCACTTCATAGAACTTCCAATAGACGAGGAAGAAATATTGCATCGCGATAGAAATATGAATATCGTGGACCGCAGTCCCGCGGCTGAAAATTCCTAAGCAAACTTTAGCGCGAGAAGATCGATGAGGAATCTTCGCTGCGACGATTAATTGATTGCGGGAAACAATGTCGGTCGGCGACAGTTTTGCGGGGTACAAGATCCGAAGAGTCAGCGCGGCGTAATGGACGAAGCTAGAGCCGGAGAAGAATGGAAAGAATGGCGCGGCTCTAGCAACGGGAGTCGGGCTCTTTTCAAGGAGAAGAATGAAGATTTCTTCTTCGTGCATGCAACACGGGGACCGCCCGTGGCGTATCTCCTTTTTATCGGGCGGAATTGGAAGTACATACATGCAGAAGCCAGTGCGCTCTCTCCCACGTAGTACATCTCGAAGCAACTTCATGCACCCGGGGGTGGAGTCTCATCTTTTTACTCGCGTGCTCCTGTTTCCCGGCCCGGCAGGAGATCCGCGGATCATTTCCACCCGAGCTTTCCAGCTTTTGAGTATCACGCGCGTCCGTCGATTGGCGATACCCCCCCACCTCGCCATTCCATGCGAAGAAGTTTCACTGCGTGCAAAGCGTATTTAATTCTAGCTTTCAAAGTCAGTAATCGACTGTCATTAAGCGTAACTAAAATACTCCTATCGCTGTTTGCCGTGCTCCGTTTAAGCCGAAGCGCTCGCTTCAATGTACCTTCTTCGCCACTCGATCAATCTCGGTCCCACTCGACCACGTCCAATCTTATCTACTTCGAATTAACCAGGCGTCTAAGCAGACCCGCACGATTCGAAACGATTCGACGATGCATAATTCATCGGACGATGGCGGGAAGAAAGTCCTGGTACGGCACACGGGGATCTCTCGTTATCCGAGGGCAACCGGACTTGTTAACGACGTAATAGACACATCGTGTCGGATCAGGCCGGATTAGCCGGTTACACGATCACGGGGCAAACGTTCGCTTCGAGCTGCCCGGCGAGGCAAACGCGAAATCGGTGCGCGTCAGTTTAGACGCCTGCCCTCCTTCCCGGTTCTATCCGCGATCTGTTGTGACAGCTGAGCGATAGCGTAATAAGTTTTATCGGATCTGGCTCGGGTTCACGCGCGTCAGCGTTCATCTCGGGAGACGGTAGCAGCATTTGCGCGAACCGTAGAGGTGGGGCCCGAGATCAAATTATAAGTGTACACCTGGCCTTTCTCGCCGCACACCGTCGACATTTGCATACGATTCGAACAGAGACCTTTGTAGCCTCGGACTCTCTTGCTACCCTATACAGTGCCCGACAAAAGTGCTTCGTTCGTCTTCATTCGGACGTTGAAGGGTACTAATTGGGGTTCGAGTGGCGTGACAAATTTTGAGAGGCACGGTAGGAAATTGATGGAAGCAAAAATGTATTATTTATATCCGTCACTCTTTTTTTTTCTTAATACAGGATTCAATTTGTGGTATTCTGCGCAAGATATAAGCTGGTCTGCATTAATGTACAATATATCGTTGTACAGCTTGTCATATCTGTTTCACTTAAACTTCAATTGATCTGCACGTCGTTAGACTTTTGGCCGATGGTGTACCGACGAATTCTCCCCTCGACGCGTCAAAAGAACCAGCAAACTATACAATTACATATTTCAAACAATCGCCGCATTGTCCCCGTGGCTCAACCGGCTCGAACCACGTTACTAACAACCTATTATACTCTCCACCCCCATCGGTCCACCCTTCAGCCCTTTTCTCGTTCCCTCTCGCGTCACCGTACAGGTATACGTATAAATATCTCATGGCAGAGCGGCAACGCGCAATGGCCCCACGAAAATTGATAAGTGTTTCATCGAAGGATTCTCGTCCAGCAGATGACCGATGCTCTAGGCGCGTCCCCCGATATACTTGGACACCGGCAGCTGTGTTGCGTTGCCCGGTCGGCCGATAGAAAACGTATGGCATTTTTATGCAAATCTTCCGGCATCTTCCTGCCTCTGTCGACCAGCAGCCGGTTCTCGACCGGTCGAAGTTCGGGACCGTAGCTATTGCTGGCCTTTGTTTCACGACAGTCGCTGATATTCGTCGCGTCAGCGTTTCGGGTGGACAGGTTTAAATACCAATCGAAAGACGGTGGAGACCGTCTAACGAGCCCCTTAACGTAAACGGTCTCGTTCCAGCCTTTGTTTTTTCTCGCCGCTGCTCGTAGAGACAATGGAAGGATTATAAATTATCTCCCGGCGGAGAAAACAACGGGAGATGATCATAAATCGTAAGCTAGTCGTAAATTGTATTTCCGGATGCTGGGTTAAAATATGATAAATCTTGCAGGGTAGCGGTATAAGTCCATTTCGCCGTTCGCCTATGGAAAAATTCCCGACAGTCCGAAACGCTGTATATTCGTGACCTCCGACCGATGTGTCGTCGTCGACGATTTTCTAGTAGAACGCCAGTGTAAAATTTCGCGTCGATCCGTGGCATTCACCCACCCCTAAGGGGCTAAGTAGTTTTGTCTACGCTCCAGACAGCGGGTATGACCCGGAGAGACGGGGAGGTTGAAGCCGTCGCGACGCCCGAAACCGTGGAACAAATAAATTCGCGAAAAAGACGCGGGCTCGGCTTGGCGGGCTCGGAACGGAACGAAGGTGTCACTCTCCCGCGTTTTCCTACGCGCCGCGCGATAAATCCACGAGCCGTGCGTGCACGCGTCGGACGCGTTCCTGATTCCATTTCGTCCTAGCTGGCCGGGGGCAGGGCGAGAAAATAAATGAAAGTCCCTGGTGTCTTTTAAAATAGCCCCGTCTCTCCCTCACGGTTCCCCGGCCGTTGGATATGCAAATATATGTTGATCCGCGAAATTTTTACGCGCATGACATAATGATGATGACTACGATCTGCCCCGGCCACGGAGATAGAATATTAAGGGATACGCGCGTCGGCTGCCCTGTAATTTCTTAGGGGAACCCGAGCCCGTTCGAGGATGCTCATTCTCACGGCAGGATCGGCTTAAACGTCGGACACTGGTCATTATGTACAATTTCGTTTCGTAGACGTAGTTGCTCGATAATACGGGCTGATCGCGTCGTTCGCCTCCACTTCCTTCGGACTTTCCCCAAAGCGAACAGATTCTGTGCCGCATCGTTTAGTCGGCGTGAAGATTTCATTATACCAGAAAAATATCGAACGCTCTATCAACGCTGTAACTATGAAAGTAGTGGCAGATATTAATACTTCCAGATACCAATAATTCCGGAACTCGATGTTGCATTTACTGTCTGAATATTCGGAGCCTCAATAATTACGTTCTAAAATAATCTGCGCAGCTTTCAAAGCGGACTGTTCCAGTGATTATTTCGTTCTCCCTGACAAGCCGCGCACCGGCCATGGACATACGTTTACCATGGCTGATTGCGAAACGGTCCATAGTTCGGGGCGCAATCAAGAAAGATTCCTGCCGCAGATACATCGTTACGACCGCGAATGACGTATCGCCGGCCGCGAATAAATTCTCGTCGACGGGTTAGACAATTCGGGGAGATAAATCGACCGGCCGCGGAATAGTTAAACACGGGCGAGGCTCGCGCGAGCCCGATCGCCATAAATCGCGATCGTCGCTCGCGAGGGCGTTACGCGAACGTTAATTATCGCGCGGCCGATTGAATCGACACGGTGAAAAAAAACTAGCTGCCTGTTCTTGCCCGCGGGCTATCAAGGGGCGTCACGAAGTGTGGTCCGCTCCAACAAATTGTACGTTCAGGCTGAGTTTTAGAAATATATCAAGTCTGAACGTCTATCATTTGGAAGTCTTGTAAATTCTGTAAGCCCTCGTCTTTGACAGACGAATGTGCACAGGTGGAGGACAGAGGGGGAGGGACATGTGTAGCAAAGAAGACAAGAGGGCTCGAGGCACCGTGGAATCACATTTAACGAAATCAAAGCTGCGACAAAGATGAAAGAATAAGCATAAGGAAGCACAGGGTGCAATAACTGTATGCATATTTTCTCTATCCACGGATAATGTAGTCCGAATTAATTGGAACACGGTAGCAGGCAAGAATCCCGTGGCAAAAGCTAGTTGATTAACACGCGCCCATTAATTTTCACCTCGGTAAGTCTACCAAGAAAAGGAGCGCCGTTACTTACGGCCAACCAATCCCCGTTTTCATCCCCCGGGATCGGGTCGTCGATCATTATCCCGAACAATCGACCGTCGGGGCGGCGAAATTAGTTTGGCTCGCCTAATAACGGCGCACTCGAGGATCGAGCGCGAGAGTTGCTCCAGCCGGCGGAGACGTGGCTTTACGCGTTTTATATCGTCCTGTAAATTCCGGCTCCACCGCGGCACATATTGAATTTCGATTTTTATACGCATCCTTAAACACTTCCATTACTTTGACCAATGGCGCGTCGCGCCGGTAGTCGCCGGTGTATGCGGTGCTCGCGAGGTTTATGCATATTCGAACGGTGCACTCTGCATATAAATGCGATCTCGCCGCGTCCGAAAGACGGCGCTTAGAAGAGGCAGGAGGACGGTGAAAGGAGGGAGGAGGGTGAAAGATAGGCGTCACGTCCATCGAGACATTTTTCTCATTCTTCTACCGTTTTCTCGGTGCATTTATATACGTATTTATGTAGAAGGGGCTGGCGGTGTGCTTCTGGTGCTCGTGTGCGCGCGTTCCTCTTCCGTCCCGACGAAACGCTTCCAAGGATTATAAAGCTCGCGAAATATTTTCGGGCCACGGCCGTCATAACTCACCGGAGCCGGCTAGCTCGCTTTTATTCCCCGCTGGCTCTCTGTACACGCATACGTACGCGAGTTCAGCCGTCTCTTTTTCGACGCCGGCCCCATCGGCGCAGAACCACCGGCTTCCGTTCGCACAATGGACCCCGTTCGCGAAATATGGATGCACATTTGTCGCGCGTTATGCTCGCGCGGCCGTTGGACGTGTCTATTAGCGGTGCTGCCGCGAGAATGCGGCCTGGAAAATGCTCGAGCGCCGTGATATTATTCTATTTAAATAATCTTAAATAAGAGAATCGGAATCATCGAGCCGCGGACGAACGGTTCACGGCGAGATTCGGTCGCGTGTACGAAAAGGCTGGCGTTAATCGGATTTCAGGGCCAATCCGTGGCAGCACGCGTTGTAGGCGGCCGCGAAATACGGTCGCGCGAAAGCGCGTTCAACGAAGAGATTGTTCTGATGTCCGATGCGAGGAGCCTGGTGAAATATGAATTAAAACAACCGTTAGACGCGCAACAGTAATCCCGAATGAAACAGAGCGAAGCGGCACTTGTTCCGTTTCGCATTTGGAAACGAGCAAAAAGCCGGGCATAGTAGAGTAGGGGATGAATTAAGGCAAATGCCTATAATCGTGCAGGGCTAAGCGACAAGGTAATTTTAATTCCCGCGCGATCATTTATATGGGAATTTAATAGCGCAGAGCGGCGAACAATTGCACCTTGCGGGGTGATTAATTGGACGAAAGTACAGGCCTGATCCGCGCGCGATAATATTTCAGATAAAGATCGAAGATCGACGAACGGCAAAACGGTGGGGGTCAGGCATTCGGTCGTTCTACCCGGTCCAACCAAGAAGAAACAAACGAGGCCACGTTCTTCTCCCGTCTTCATCTCTTCGCCCTTATTCCTCTTCGCTCGATTCCTTTCCTTTTCTTTTTTCTTCTTTTTTTTTTTACGGCGAGACTGTCATAAAAGCGTTGCTACGTGAAACTATTTCTGTGCGGTGGGAAGCGAGTATCCGTCCTGGCGCGCGCCGAAGATATACCGTCCTTTTAGCTCTCGTCGCTCTTCCGATCGACGAAAGGGAGGGCAAGAGAAACGAAAAACGACGGACACGCGTATCTTTCATACCGGAGGATGGGTTTATGCATTGAAGGTGTATTTCTGGACGGCGCTGCGTCGCGTCTCTTAATCATCGTCGGGATGGTACTTCGATTAGCATTTCTATGGGAGAGGGAGCGTTCGAAAATTCCTTCCCATCGGCGCGTTTCAGTCGGGGCAGGATTGACACGTAACAGGTCCCTCGTTGAGGAAGGGAAAATTGTAAAACAAGGAGGGCCGACAACGTGGCGAAGTGTTGCTTAGCCGTCAAACACGTAGAGGTTTACGATATTGTTAGGCGAGGGCGGCAGACACAATCGCGCGTCTCGAGACTTTGCGACTCGTGTTTGCGTTTCATTGACAGTAATAGACTGTTGGTCGCGGCGGATGTTCGCCAGCGAGCCGCGCGGTAAATCAGGCCGGATTATGCGCGACGTCGGGCAATTTTCTGGCCAAAGTTCGGCCGCGCTCCGTTCCGAGAACGAGGGGCAGAAGCGTGTTGCGCATATGCGTCCCGTTTGTATTGTGTTTAATACCGAAGTTACAAGCCGGCAGGTTTCAGTTATAATTGGAGGATGAATTGTGCCGTAGTTCGCCGCGAATTCAGAGGCACTTAAAGTCAACCCCGCCGCAATTTCTATAACCATTCCTCACGTCCACATCCCTCGTTCCGCTTCTTATTTTGCTATTCTCGAGAAACATATTAAATATCCCACAGCAATGTTTTACGACTACGTCAGGGATCAATTTAGCGGACTCGTCTCGGCGTGCTGTTTGATAACATTAACCGAAGGATAAATCTATCGATGATTTCGAGCATTCCTAATACGTGTCTCTCTCCCTTGTCACTTTACGCACGCAATCATAAAACGCGCAGCGAGATTTCACCCGACGGCCAGTATATTTGAGAGCTGGCTAGCGCGCGGGGCCAGCGACCAGTTAAATCGAAATACATTGCGAGGATTCAGTGTCGCGACATCGCCGCGGATCGGGCATATCCGTGTACCGATGCCCGTGAAACGAGAATGACATCCTTCCGTTACCTCCATTCTTCCCGAATTAGAAAACGGCCTCCGTTCGAGTCCTCGCGCCGGCATAATTCACGGGAGCGATCCTCCCCCCCACGCCTGCTGTCGGTCGTGGCGCGGTTCCAATTTGATTATTAATTTCGATTTCAGCGACCGCCTGGACGCGACCGCGTCTCCGGGGTATAACTTCCCGGGAAATAGAGCAAATCGCGGTGCCGTTTTACTGGCGAACGTTTCTGTTGCATTCCGACGAGTATCTTTGGAATTTGATTCGCTGGCCGCCTCGTTATTTATGGACTGTTAATCTCCGCGTGTAAACTCTATCCTATCTCCTTCGTGGAATCAAATTGTTCATTCTTACCGGGCGATTCGGGGAATCGTAGGAATCGTTACACGTTATTTCCTTTCTCATTTTTGAATATAAGGCAGAACAGAATTATCCAACGCGATTATCGATCGAAAAGGGTAAACTGACTCTGATGTCCGTTCGATTGCGAAACACCCACGGATATCTGTTAATCGCGCCGCTCCGCTCGCTTCCATCCACCGCGATGGATCACGGTCACGTACCGCGAAATCACTAGGCACCGCGTAAATCGTGCCGTCTAAGTGGCCATAATCGGGGAGGAGCCGGTATATCATATTTGTTAGATCCCTGCCAAATAATCGTCGAAACTCGGAGCCGCGGTGCACGAACGTATGTACGTAAACGGGCCGAGAGTACGTCCACGGTGTACCGTTGCTCGTCCCGCGGTGGCGTCATGTTTCGCCGAAGATCACGCGTGCACGGGAACCACGGTTTCCCGGACCACGGGGGATGAACGCGTTCTTCCCCTCGCGGATCGCGCCGGTTCGCGTCGCGTTTTTCGGCTGATTCGAAGAAGGGAAAAAGACCGCAACGGGCCGTCCGCCGGCGGACGTGAACGCGCTCCACGCCGAGTAATTTCGCTAATGGCCCTGAACGACGACGGCGTCCCTCTGCTCGGGAATTGGCGGTAACGTCGGGATAATGCGCCGCTGGAAATTCGGAAATTAAATTGCTACCTACGAGGAGCCTCTCCTTTTAATGCGCGTAATTACGTGATTACGCGCCGACCCCAAACAGCTTCGCGTTGCCGGCGTGGTAAAAAAGTATCGGCTAGTCGCGGGACGAGGGGCGCTTGTTGCTAGCTGCGGATCGCGGTGAAAAGATTTCAAGCCTCTTTTAATATATCTCGTGTTCCACGTGGCAAATGCGTCTTACACCTTTCCACGGAGATAGGGTTTAAGAGGCAAGTGCACGCTTGCGTGGACGCAACGGTGTACGGTGTCTGTTATCTAGGCAGCTTGATGAATATTGGTGCTGATTATGCATGGAGAATGTCCGTCACGCGGAAGCTGCTGCCGCGGACTATGAATAAGAGATCTAGCGCCGTTCCTCATTCGTCCAGTTTTTGCTCTGTGCGCAGCTACCTCCGGAGTCGAGGAACATTTGAACGATACAGCATCGCGGCATTCGCGATGAATGGCTATTAAAAGCCTTCGGACTGAAATGCTTATCAGCTATCAATTATCGCGGAGGAATTTTATACGAATTTCGACAATCCTTTCCGCATTCGAGTGAAACGTAATTACCGTGCCCCATAATCAGAATCGTTCCTCGCTCTATGGATATCCGGAATAATTAAAAGCATACCGCACGCGCGTCATTCCATAAAGCGGCGGCCGTTCGTTCGTTGTTTTTTTTTTTTTTTGGAGCGTATCAAAAACCGCGAAACGATTCGTCGCCGAGCAAATGGTCGAGGAGAACGTCGCGATTAATTGCCGCGTCTACGCGCCACTTAACCGGGATGAGTAACGCGGTCACGATATTGCCCATTAATCGCAACGTTTGTTTCATTAATTGGCCTTTCGTACTTTTCGACAGAGAACCGCCACGTTACGCAATGCGACGGACGACAATCAATTTCTCTTCATGGCCTTTATTACGCAACGACGATATTTCTTTTAATTGGCCGCTCGCGTTCGCGCTCCCTTGGAATACACGCTTTCCGAGGGGGTAAAGTAATACCGGAGAAGCCTTTACGAGCAGATCAAGCGAAACGATAGCGCGGTCGTTTCGTGGACGCTTCTTGGACGTTTCGAGGCAAATAGAAGCTCTCGTACGAGATTGCGACACTTTGACTAGGACGCGGTTCGACTCGCGGAGGAAACGCAGTTTGGTAGAGCGGTGTCGACATTATTCTCTTTGATCTATTAATGGAAGTTTGTTTTCTGAAATGGCTAAAGGATTGCTATTTCTGTAGCGGCTCGCTAGAAGAGGTAGAAAATTCGAGAATAAAAATTTATTTGTAAGAAGACGCATTCTTAAACAGGAAATTAGCAGAAAAAGTTCCACTTGATATTGATACGATTTCCTTGCTTCCTTATCACAGCACAGTTGGCTTTCCTGGCCAATCTAAATGCTCATTGACGTTTCCTGACCGGTCTAATTAACCGTACGCTCTAATCAAACGGTCGACCAATTAAACCCTACGCCGGCTCGTCTAGATATTTCATCCGCGGTTAAAAATACACTTGATCGATCGATCAAATAAATCCAGCCTCTCATCTAGAAACACCCCCGGCCGCCCACAAAGAAGAAACCCCGCAACTTCCTTACGCAATCGCCTGCTAAGTCTAAAGCAGCAGCGCAACGTTTCTTCAGATCATCGGGCGGTCTTAAACTTTACAGCGAATTAACGATTATAGCAGGTCGAGGCTTGCGCAATTCCCCCTTTAAACCGCGAACGAGGGCCGCGATCGTGAAAGGCTGTCGAACGGATCGCGATCTCGTGGTTGCGCAAGATCGGAGGAGGAGTTCCGACACACTGGAAGCGGTCGGAACGAAGCCCGCAGCCGGTAGCGGTCGTAATTCACGCGTGAACGACGGGAATAAATTTCCATATCCGGCCTCGCTTTCTGACGTCGCGCCGTTTCCTTACGAGTCTAATAAAGACGAGCGCACGCCCGCGCGCGCGGTACCGGCCACGCGAAACCCGTGTCCGGCACCGATGTGCCCGCCGGCTCGTAGAATAAGGGAATCGTTTGCAAACGGCGCGCGATTACGCGCGCGAACGAAGATACGCGCGGATGTGCCATTATCGGTAGGCGTGGGAGGCGCTTACGTAGCCACGTTACATCCACGCTGGTTGCGCGAGGAGTGTCCTGGCAAGACTCGCATCGATTTGTGCCTATCCGATAAATACGTCGTTCCCCTTTCACTCCCTCGCACGGGGTTAGTTCCTGGCCGTTTCTGTGTTCCCCCTTTTGGCTGGGACAGTCTCGCGGTCTCCGCCGCGCCGTTCGCAAAATTTTACGAGCCGTTTCAAGAGCCGTGACGCCGCGACCTCGCGGTCAACAATACCCGTTCCATCCTTTTTCAGCTCCCGACGCGTAGTACCGATCGCGGTGTGTAAAGTAAATTGAAATTAACTGACCGTCCCAGTGGCACGCATTGCTAATTCTCCAGGGTTTTGTGACGCGGGGCGCAAAGGTGAAACCTTGGGTAGAAGCGAACGAACGGGAGTAACAAGTAAAATTGTTATTGCACGTTCATTAGCTTTCTTAAACCATTAAACAGTTCAATGTCGGTCGGAACAACAAGAAAATGTCCCCGCTTAATTTACAGTGCAACCGGCGTGACCAAACGCTAATTGGAAAAATACCCTCCACTAAACGCCTGCTACAAAACAACCCGCCTCTAGCAAACACCTACCCGAACCACTTCCGATGCACTATATACGCACTACTCGGCCTGCGCTTTACCGTGGCGTCAACGAAAATTATCCGAAAGAATTCCGCGGTGTACACAGGCCTCTCCGCTAGCCAAGTGTCGAGTACCGACGTCCTCGCCGGCCGGGTGACACGCGTCCAAGGGAAGCAAAACGAATGGTCCTCGGTCCAGTTACACCTTCCGCCGGTGCCAGGGGACGAAAGCGCGAGCACGCGAAGGTAACAGCTGTAAAGAGTCAAACACGCCGTCCAAATATACGAGGAGACGCAGACAGAAGGTGTCAGAGACGCACGAGGCGGCGCGACACGACTGTCACGTACACGCCCGCGACCGGGCTTCATCCACCACCCCGTCGAGATGCAATTTCTGCTATTTTTACCGGAAAAGCTTCCCGGCCCGTCCCCGCGGCACGTTCCTCAAATAAAGCCCGCCACCCTCGCTGTATACGCGGTCGCGCGTGGTCTCTTTGGTACGCGCGTGTGCGCGCGTGTCGCGAACGTACTGCTTCTCCTCGCGTGTACGCTCGCTGCTTTTGTTCCCCATAGTTTGGAGACGGTGGCGGAATAGGGGAATCCTCTCCTGAGCGGCAACGCGAGCCGCTGATTCGGCGGGGATTTCGAGATCGAGTCGTACTCAACGCCCGACGACTGAGCTTTCGTTTCAAATTGCTGCCGAACGAAGATTCGCCGGCTTCGAGTATACGTACTGTACGTGTAGAGGTTTAGGCTGGATGAGACGGAGATTCGCTGGAAACCGGATTAGGGAAGCGCACGGTTTCGCGGCAGGGAACTCTCTCAGGGAAGCTAGGAATCGCTTCGATCGAGCCTTTCGTTAAGAACTGTTGATTCTGCTAAGATCCGATCGAGAGGACGTATTACTATTTTGTCGAACGAAAATGGGACACTCTGGGGAAGAAATTGCAAAGGGAGTATGAATCACTGCTGGAAAAGAGGGAGAGTGGAATTGCCGCGAACCAGGACGCGCCACCCTTCGCCAGCCCAACGTCCTGACCCACTGGTGCCCCAGTCTGGGTTAAATGTGTCGCAGAATGGCCACTTCCGCATAGCAGGCTCGTGACTCACAGCTTCTCGTTTGAGTCACGTTTTAAGTATAACTTCGTCCCTACCTTGCATCCACCCTCCGCGAATCGCAAACGAATGTTCAGCAAGCCCCGTCATCGGTTACCACCAGCCTAACACAACTTTCAAGTAAAATCATTCCGAACAATTGGCAAACTTTCTTCGCGCTTCCCCGCCAGCAGCCACATCTGCGCTATCTAAATTTCCCTCGTACACACGCGCGCGCGAGCGGTCGAACGTTCTCTCGGACAATTTCGCGATCAAACCCGGCTTCCGGCGTCCACCCCTCTCGCGACCGTCTCGTATATTCGCCGGCCGAAGGGCGTTTATCATGTCCCGTTTGACGACGCGCCGCTCGTCGACGTTTGTTTTGAACCGGCGAGACGTTCGAGACGCACGGCGGCTCTCAGCGTCGCTTACGACTCCGCCACGGGTAGCTCGTAACGCATTCGGGAACGCGGTTTAACGTCCCGTCGCCTGACAACGAGGACTCCGGTGGCGGAGGCCGCGGCGCGTTTCAGACGATTAAATTCATCCGCGCCGACAGACGGCCGCTGCTAAGCCGCGGGATCACGCGGAGGCTCAATTTCAGCCGCGACAAGCCGCGACCCTTAATCCGGCGATCAGGATAATCATCGCGGCCGGCGGACCAGCGCGAGGGGTTACGTTTTCATCGGGGCGAGGATACCCGGGGGATTGTGAAGGAAAAATCATCTCACCGGCAGTCGTTCGATGGAGTTGATTAAGGGCTGCTATGGATACGAGTTGACTGAGCTTTATTTCGCGCAATAGCGGCGTTCCTTGTACAAGGTTGAAAAGTCTTGCAGCGCGATCACAATTAACAGTTCCCCTTTCCATCCGCGTACTTCCTCGATCCGCTGTCTCATTAGCGTCTCCGCTAAATAATTCCCATTCCTCTTTTACCCCCGCAGCCCCTGGCGGCTATGTACGTGAACCGAAGCAACGCGCCGCTCTAAATCATAAATAAACCCGCGAATACCGTAACAAATGCTCCTCGTGTGCCGTTCGAGGAACGGCCAGTGATAGATGCGCGGAATTACAGCGGCGGCCGCGGAACGGCTTATCGCGCGTCGACGCGAGTAATTATCACCCCGTCTGACAAATTTCGCGTTGGCGAGAGGGGCGCCAGCGGTTCGCGAGCATCCTCTCGAGATGAGAAATGACGCGCGTGGGATAGCTCCGAGGGAAAAGATAGGCGGCGGAGGTGGAGTATGTACGAACGCGCGAGACGACGGAGGCGAGGAACACCGGCGGCGCGGCGTTTGTATCGGCCGCCCGGTGTGAATGTCCTGTTGTCTGGGTAGTTAAGGATGACCGCGGCGCAGGGAGGAAGGGACAGGGCACGCACGATGCCCCCGGGGAGGAGTTTTATTGCGACAAGTGCGCTGCTCTCTTCTGCGGCCGGGCGGCCCCCCATTACCGACCGACTTCCGGTCGCCGCTGAGAATCGCCGGAGAACGAGCACCGGTGAAATGCAATTTACTCTCGAGTCGCGATGTCCGTCGAAACTCGATGCAACCGGACCTCCCCCGCTTGTCGTCGTTTACACGCGCGGTGCCGGCGAGAGCCGCGCGTTCCCCGACGATTTCGCGTTTACGGATCCCACGTTCGATGCTCTGGAGGATCGATGGGCTGGCGGAGGAAGAACGAGAGGGAAAGATTACCGTTCCCTTTGGATCGATTCAACGATAGCCGCGCTGATCGAAGAACGGAAAAGAAACGATTCAGCAGAAACATCGAGCCACCTCCTTAACAGTAGTCGTAATATCTTGGCCGATCGTAAAATCCGGTCGCGTCGCGATTACTCGAAATCGATACGGCATCTTTATCAGCGATCAGCGATCGAACAACTTCCTCCCTACCTCGTCAAGAAGCGTCGGCGGACTTCCACGCTCGCATGGACCTCCCTGGAGAGGAGGCGGTCACGGTGATTGTTACCGCGATCGAGCAACATGTTCGATCTACACGTGTAAAGATAGCTGGTCGGCCGTTGCCACGGATAAACTCGATCGGAGCGTGTAAACGGCCTGCAGGGGGGAGCATCCGGAGAGTCATGAGGCCCGCGCTGATAGCCTCGCGATGATAACGACCGTGGAGTACGGGCTGCCGCTAATCTCGCCGGCCGCGTAACCGTATCCTTGCGCGCGACGACCACGTCTCCCCTTGTCTCTCTATTCCGTGCGGCCGCGCCGAGCCTTCGGAGGGCCAAGGCCGTTTAATTATTCCCGCGGGGCATGGAACGAACGAGCGCGTGATCTCGCCGGGACGAGACTGGACGCGAAACAAGGCGGAGAATCGAAGTTCGTACGTCGTCCGCCGTTTCGGAGAAAGCTTTCAAAGGCCACGTGTGTGCATCGAGCTGCACGTGCACCGCAATCCCTGGATAGCCCTTTAATGGCGCCCTTATCTGTCGCTTAGCCCTGCTGCCGGATAATCCTCGGCGAAGCTCCCCGCGCGAGAAAAGGGTATAAGATCGGAGGGATGTAATCGCTGGGCCGGAGTAAATTGGTGTACAAGTTTTAAGCGTGCCTTATGAGCGATTGCTTGAATGGTGTACACCGAGGGGGAGTGGAAGTGTTCGTGTAGGGAATATAAATTTAATTTCATTGCGGTAAATATGCATTTCTCCCGTCGTAATCAAATATATCACGGACGGTTCTCTAATTTTCCCACAACCGTAATTAATGATTACGAGATCAACAACAACATTCCGATCCACCACCGCCTCCGCTCGATTCCTCTCGCGCAAATCAGCCACCGCGTTACTCCCGAAGGGAGTAGGGTAATTACAGGAGCGGATGCTCTCGTAAAATGTTCGTCCGTGGAACAAATTACATCAACGGTGATTACATAATTTCGAAGCGACGTATTGATCTTCCTACCGCGATGCCTATCGTACGATCTACCCCCTCGAGTTACCGTTCCACTGTTTATCTTCTTAAAGGGGTTTCAAACGGGTTGCCGCGTGTTCAGCGAAAGATCTCCGCGCCGCTCGGCTCATCTTGATCGTCGATTCGCTCGGGGCCCTGGTAATCGAACGATGAAACGGCCAGGAGGGGGATCGATGATAGATAGAGAACGCGACGGAATCGAATAGAGACGGAGGTAGACGTGGTCGGTGGTGCCTTCAGCGATTAAACAGGCGTCAGCAACCGCGGCGGTAGCGGCTAGCCAGCAGCGCGACCGGAAAGCGTCGGGAACAACAGCGGCGACCAGGTTGCGGCGGTAACCTGGCCCTCCTATTGGCAGAGGCGAGATATCGATCGAACCTTCGCCTTTCACCGGCCGTTGTCCAGAACGACGGTGCCAGCGCTGGAAATTCTAACTGCCGATAATTGCCTACGAACCACGTCAAGTCGTACGCCGTAATGGCATAACAATCGTGGCGCAAGCGATCAGATTAAGGGAACGACCGCCCCCCTCCGGAGCTTGCAGCAGGGGATGCACCCTTTCGCGTTCCACCGCTCAACGTGCGCGCCCTTTATGCGCCTGTACAGGAGGTTCGTACCGCTGAATATCTCCGACGGACAGAGTCAAGCCTTTACTCTGAAACGTTGAATCTGTCGTTCGAGGGACACCGCGGATAAATCGAATCGCGATTTCTACGCGGAACACGTTCGGAAGTGATTCGGAAAACTCCTACGCGCGTGAATCAATGCTCCACCTTCTCCTCGTGAACGGTTTCGCGAGACACGTTTCTAAGGGGAAACAGGAAAAGCACGTCACCGCACGGCGAAGGAGGCAGAGAAAAGTGGCGAGTGCCGGACAATGGACGTAAATTCGTGTCCACGGGCCGGCACCACGTGGTGCCGCCCACGTTCGCCAGCCAGTACTCGGTCGACGAAGCCTCGTAAACGGGCGTACGCTCGCGCTGCAACGCGCCTTATTACATTGTGACCGAAGAGAGCCGGAGCACCGAGCGGAGCCGCGAGCGAAATGATCGTAAATATCTTTAGAACGGTTCCGCCCCGTCGCCCGGAGGCGAAAACGGACGTCCGCGATATCGGTCGCTGAAGCGGATGTTAATCGTACCCAATTCGGACTTCAATTTCATTGTTCACAGGTAAAACAGAGAATCCCGTCGAGCTGTCACTCGGTCGGACGACGCGCCGTCCGTGTTATTTCGATCCCTTCTACTTAAGGGTTGAGTAATCGATTGGGTCGGGCGAGATAAAGCGTTACCGAAATGCTCGTAGACCGGTGACTGGGTACGGATTGTGCTTCGAGGTGGCTATCTCTATCTTGCCGGTCCGAACGATCGTAAGCGGAGTACTTCGTTGTCTTTCACGTGGGATTCGAAGCGTTACGGAAAGGAGCCGTAAAAGCCAGACGCAAGACCGATCGACCGGTTGCTGTTAGGTACTCGGATCGATGGTGCGAAAGCGTTTGGGACGGAGAATCGGTGAATCAGCGTGTCTCTTTCTTCAACCATCGCCAATTCTACTATATTTCGATCTCAGAAGAGAAATTAGATGTATTAGAGATTCCAATCGCTCGATGTGCTCGCGTGGAAAATACGCTTAAAGGAGACGCGTGCATGGGAATAGCGAGGGGCGCCGCGTCACCATCGGAGAATTCTTTATCGAAGATTCCCATGCTTCGTCGATATCCGAGCCGTTCTTGGAAACAGGAAGCCCCCGATTTGCATCGTCCGCAGACAGACATTACAATATGTTTAACCAGTCGTAAATGTCGGCTGTTCCCAACGTGGATGGGACGTGATCGGAAAGATTCGATCGTATGATAATGAATTTCGTGTGTCGATCACTCGCTCCCCCGCCTCCGTTGTACCGGGATCCGCCTGTACACTCGGGGCTCTCTTAAAGCAACTCGCGACGTCCCTCGAAACTCGCGAGCCTTCGGACAGCTGACGACCGGAGCCTTTCGGTCGATTCCCGCGCGTTTAACATACGCGGCTCGTAATACCGCGGCTGTCATATCGTGTCTTGTCGTACATCATCGCGTGGGTCGCTAGAAGAGAAGCCACGAGCACTCGTCAATTTTATGACCGACCACGTGGAGGCAGATGCCGCGTGATCATTCCTTCGTTGAGCTTCTACGTTTGCAACAATACTCGCGGTCTTGTCCTGTGCGCACTTTGAACGGCGAGCTTTGTCGATTACGCGTTAAACGAGTTGACGATACACTCCAGGCTACGCGTTCTTCCGTAAACTTTACAGCTCTCCGTGGAACCATCGGTCCTCTACGATACCCCTGACGTGGGTTAACATTCGTGTACTCCTCGAACCACGGAGTATCATTTTATTGCAGGAAACAGGTTTATCCCTTCTCACTGATATGGCAAGTCTGATGTATAGCTCCGCGTCGTGGGAGGATCTCGATGGCGGAGATGGGAGGGCTCTCTTCGAACGGCTGTTTGTCTTGGAACTTTTAAGAACCGAATTGGTTATTCACGGTTTTAATCGCAACGAGAAAATCGCGATTCACCGACGGAGGAAACCAGACCGGGTTCAAGGCCCGCACCACCTTTCTCTGCCTGCTGCGCTCGTAATCTCCTCGTTGCGAAGGCTCGTTTCAAACGAATTCTTCGCGTATCGCCGTTCCAATAAGAAGTGAATCGGCGGAGCATTCATGTTCTTTAAGCATCGCGGCCACGGAATGCTTCTGTGACGCGGTCCGCCGCGCAAACGGACCTCCGCGTTTGCCGCACAGCGTGGCTAATTCCCGGCGGGGCAACAAAAATCTCCTGGATCTTGCTATTGCGATGCAGGTGAACGATAATCTGACCATCTGGATGGAGCAGCGTCATATTACGCTCTTGAATACTGTGTGAACCTCGAGTGTAGTCCTGCGTAAACTCTTTTGGTCTCCCTACCATACTAAGGGCATTGATCGCCAATTAATTGACTAATATTGATAACTTTCTGCACCGGTAAAAGGTGCCACTAAGAGCAGACAGGTTCCCACGAAACGAACGTTTCTCGTTGAACTCTTCATCGAGCTACCGAATCCCTCGAAGAAGTCTTCTAACGCCCTGCTCCAGGGGACACACCGAATGCCATTGGTACAAGAGAAGGTGGAAACGGTAGGCAGTCCGTTGGAGGCCAGCGACGATGGAAGAAACGCCGGACGGAGGGGACCAGAGGTAGCACTGATAATTAATAACCCACTTCTTTGGAGAGCCTGCTCCGGCCTTTGTGCCGGGACTCGTTCGCGAACCCGGTTCTCCGGCCAAGCGTGCCTCGCATACCATCGTCTCCTAGCCTCAACCTTGCACGCTGCACAGGGGCAACAGCGCGGCCCGGATGACGAGATTCATTAGCCGAGCAAAACACTAATTGGTTCGCTTCCCCGAAGCGGCCGTGGTCAGCAAGAAACGGCACGGTAACTTTTCGGCCCCGGCTCTTCGTGACCCAGTGAAGCTATGCTGGAGAACATGAAGGTGGTCTGCGGTGAACAGTCGAAGATATTGTTCTTCGCTAATTGCTCCAGCTGCGCGGAAGAAAATTCTAATGAATTTCCGAGCGTCGAGTGGTGGGAGCCATAAGGTCTGCCGTGGGATCGGGTTGGGAATGACCGAGTCTATGGAATTAGATTTGCGGTTCGGTACCATGCTTCGCCTGTCATTCTCTTCGAGTCATTTGGCACAGTCTAAAATAATGATTCACCGATGGCTACCTAGATCGTCGACGACCAGCTGTCACCGCTTTCCAAGAAGACCCGCGGTCGTTCCCTTAATTAACCCAAGCTTACTTGCGCGAGCTAACGCTAAAGCCTCGATGAGAGTGACGCACTTAACGAGCGTTCGCTCTCGATACGCTGGGACAAAAAGAAAGGTAGGAGAGACGAAGAAAAAGAAAGATTTGCTGTTGGTCAATTGAATGCGACTGGAACCGAGCCTGCAGGCAATGCCCGGGACCGTTTCGGTCGAAGAATCGGCGCGCACGCGTGTTCCGCACGGTAGCCGATCGCATCTTCGCGATCCTCCTCTCTCGCCGTTCTGCGCGAACAGCGGGCGCGGGTGATGAACGCGGCAGACTGTGCGGCTCGAGGAACGACCGTGGAGAACGGCGGTGGCAAAAGGGAGGCGAACGAAGCGAAGAGAAGAAGCGTGCACACGCGGAGGCACAGCCGTGGCGGCCGGCGGTCTCCGAAGACCGCCCACTAAATCACCGAACCGAATTCCATTTGGCTTTCGGGGTCTCCTCTCTGCAGAGTCAACAACGTATTTACC
This sequence comes from Holcopasites calliopsidis, assembly GCA_023838395.1. Classification (NCBI taxonomy): domain Eukaryota; kingdom Metazoa; phylum Arthropoda; class Insecta; order Hymenoptera; family Apidae; genus Holcopasites; species Holcopasites calliopsidis. Next base: position 3,454,277 of record JALHAQ010000011.1, read on the forward strand.
CGTCGATTTGCCTCTTTTGCGGTTAGGCCCCCGCGGTCCACGGCTCGGCTCCCTCTGTTCGTCATTCCTTGCTGCTGCCCTCCCCTCGCCGCGGGCCCTATCTCTTGTCCATCCTTTAATTCTTCATTCTTCTTTTCGGTTTGCTTTGTCCTCCTTTTTCAATTTTCTGTTCGACATTTCTTGTTGCTCGGCGAACCGTCCCCCTGGTCGCCGCATGCGGTCGGCGTGCTGCACGTCCCACGAATGTCTCCAGCTCCGGATTATGAATATTGATAATAATGCCAAGTCGCAGAAGGACCAACCCTTCGATACAAATGCCTTGACGACCCTTCGAGCCCTCGCCAGCCGCGATTTCTTCTTCCTGCCTATTTCTGTGCGCTTGCTTTTTGTACCTCGGACCACGATGCTACTTTTGTCGTGTTTCTCCTCGGAGCTTTTCCTCCTAGTCCCTGTTTCCTCGCTGGGCAAGCCCGGCTCTTCGACCCTTGAACTTGACCCGGCCGAACTGCTACCAACGCCACGCCGCTCTTAAGAGACCCTTCCCCCGAGAATCGACGGTGTTGTCTCTAATACTTTGTACTCTCCAGGAACGTTCCATAAGGTAGCGTTTAATTTTAATTTACAATCACGCTGAATCGTCCGCTTTAATAAAACGCGGAGCGAACGTTCAATATCCTCGAATAAATTCCACCTACGATCCCATGTAGATTCCTGAAAAACCAGAGTCATTCGAAATTGCTCGTAACCGAGATCGTCAGAGCACACTCCATCCTCGGTTATGCATAATATTCCCGCAATATCCGTACGCGGATCTTCCCCCCGGTGTTTCCGCGGCGCAGAAATATTCATCCTACGTCCTCCTCTCCGTGCAATATTTCCAGCCGTTAACCAGTCGGCAGCGCCATGAAGAAACAATGATACGCTGTTCGAGATCCGAGAGGGAAAAAAAAAAGAGCGTTGCGTGCACGGTCTATCCCGTGCCCTCGTCTCTGCGGTAATATCACCCCACGCATTTTAATAATCTTATAATACTGGAAAATATAGATCGCGCTGTTTTTCATCTACTCGCGGTAGTCTAAGGAATCCTCGGGCAGCCGAGGGCCATCCGCTCCGCAGGCCTCGAGGACGTTTATTTTACGAGCCTCCGCGCTTGGAGAACCGTCGAACCCACGTAATATCGGCTAATCCCAGCTACCGGGGCGACAAAGCAGAAGAAAGCCACCCCTCTTGAAGTGGAAGCGGAGGAAGGTGTCACGACGTCGGGGTGGCGCGGAGGAAGCTGGGTTGCTTGATATGCGCGGCAGGGCTGGCCCTGCGCGGGATTTAAGCCCGCAATTCCGGCCAGAAATATGCTCGTGATACCCTCCTCTTAGGCTCCGCTCTTTAACGCTCGACTTGCGGCGAAATTAACGCCGTGCTCCGCAACAGGAGCCGAGAGGGAAGTTGCGACGGCACGGGACGGCGGTGAACGCCGCGATTTTCACCGGAGTTCACTGCTCGCTCCTTCCGAGCCGCCCGATATTGCCGATAAATCGTGCACGGAACAAGGAAGCTGTAGGACGATAAAGGGTGGCTTATGAACGTCGCCACGGGTCGCGTGGGATTTCACGGTGAGGGATCGCCGCGTGCTCTGCGCCGAGGATATTACGCGTGCTTCGTTTCTTCTGGCTGTAACTTAGTTTACTTAGCTTAGGAAGGTCTTGTTGCGGCTTTGTACGCTTGATTAATTATATTACTCCTCGACATTAGTATTTAGCCATTACCAAATGCCACGGTAAAGATATTTGTAGTGCTTTCTTTTTAGTAAGCACTACAATAGGAAGACAGTCCCGTTCCCCTCGCCCCAGTCACATTTATCCCCGTAATTACTCGTCGCCGTGGACGAGCGTGTTCGGGGCATCTCTTCCGACCTTTCGAGGCTTTTAATTAAAGAAAGCCCGGTCGTTAATGAACGCGCGGCCGTTCGCTATTAAAGCAGTCGTCGAGTCTGTTAACTTCCCTCCGCACCCACTCACTTATTTCGGCCGAGCATTTTTCCGACGTCTAATTATTTCGACACCCGCCTTACGCGCCGATAAGTGGTCGCTACTGTTTGGACAAGCTTCCTGTCAGCGCGCGTCGTCCGATTTCACCCGCGAAGAAGCAGAGCCGATGCTGGAAGTTGTTCTTTGTCCCCGAAGCGTCGCGTCGCCCACAGATGTGGCTCGTGCTTGCGGGCCGCGTGCGACACACGCGGAACTCATAAAGGCGATGAGATACGTCAAGCCGGCCCCGGGGACACCCGATGGAATTTTAATGAGCGGCGTTTCGTCGCTACTGTCATGTCGCTTTCCCGGAATGACGAGGTAATGCCTTCCAAATGTACCCTGTCCACCTTTTCGTACGCCCCCAAGGCCGTTTGCTCGGTGAAACCTCCTGCCGAAACCTTTCCCCCCTCTCGTGGACGTGGACGGGGTAGAATTTCGAAGAAGAACACGCGCTGGCTTGGCGAGCTCCATCGCTAGAACCGAGGTACTCAGAGAAACTTCAGTGGTGCCCGCTCGTCTTCTAAAATTTCACCTGAAAAATACTCTTAAAGACTGAAATAAGTAATAGAGTTACTGCAAGGATACACTGTTCGCTTCGATTGCTTCAATTTAAATGGAGCACACCATTACTGTTTGCAACGGAAAGCTCCTTCGCCGTGCTTCGGTTCTTTTTTAAAACTGCTTCCTCCAAAAGGAAGCAACAAACGAATGCGTTAGCCGGCAGAATGGTTAGCCGGTGGCCGTGCAAAGAAAAAGCAGCGTTGCGTTGTACTAATTACCAGGATCAGCGTTGCTGCACAGGACACGGTCCAGCGAAACGGCCGCCGCTCGATTCCCGATCGCTACCCGCGTTTCTCGTTGGTAACGAGCAAAAATCCGCGGCCCGTTTCCGTTCCGGATCCCTATCCCCGATGGTTATTAGAGGCGGAAATATTTGTAATTACTCGTCGGCGGGAACAGTGGAGCCACGAAGCCGGAAGCGGATGATATGAAGCAGCGGATAAGTAGGTCGACGTAGAGAACAGAGGGAAGAGTATCGCCGCGAAATAACTTTCGACTATCCCGCGCATAATGGATCGGAATGTCGCCCCGCTCTATTTCGTTCCCTAAACGAGGCACGCCGAGCCAAAAGTGGAGCGCGCTGGTACAAGATTACACTCGGCGCGGTACAAAAGCGGCTTTGATGGGTGGATTAATTCTCGGTCGGGAAGATCCGGCCTCCTCGTTAAGAGGTCGGTTTGGAGAAAAAATAATCGCCACCGGAAAGGGCGGGAGGGGGGCGTGGTCCTCGAACGGTAGAAGACGGTCCTTACGGTGTCGTCGATGAGAACGGAGGATTCATCGTCCCATCCGAGACATCTGTCGGGGTATAAATTTTCTTAGCGCGCGGGGGAGGTGGTTGGACGGGGAGCAAGAAGATTTCGCGAGGAGGATCGTGGATTAGCGGGCTCGACCGGAACTTCGACCGGAGATTCGTCTCGCGAGGAAGTTTTAATATCTGGCCTGGCTTCGCGATGAGAGATGCTGCCCCGTGGACGTCGTTAGCGCGTTAATTAATTCACCGCTTCTGCTGGCCGCGATATCGCTCGATGCTGCTTTCGGATAAGGAGCGACGGGCGTTTATCTCCCGTAGGATGTGTCCGTATCGGGGCGGATAGAGAAATTCCGCGAGGGTTGAGTCCGCGGAGCTCGTAAAATCTGGATGGGATCGTAAAAAGTATCTATCGTACGAATTGTGCGAGGCGATTTACGTATCCGGTGATAGGTCCGATGTTACCGGGGAGAATCATTTTTACTGCACGGGTCGTCCGATGCGTTAAACGACAACCACTCTTCGCCCCGAAGGCTTCGTGGCAATTTAAAAAGCGTGTCACACGACCCCGTCTTGTTTTCACACCAAACAGAGCCACACGAGCAACCACCCCATCCCTCGCGCTCCGTAACCGGAGGAGCTTGGGTGAGTTATACACCGAAGCGATGAAACTAACTAACGACAAGGAGATGTCGGTCGCGAGGCCAGGCACGAAAGGTTAATATCTTCCCGTCCGGGGCGGTCCAGTCGATAAGCATTCCGCGACGTGCCGATTCGACTCGCCACCGCCGATGGAAACAGAGCGAATCTCCTCGCGATATATGCGACAGAGGCAGCAGGAACGGGGCACGGAGTATGCGGGCCGGGCACATTTGTCACCGCGCCGAGACGTTGCGGCGAGCTGATATAAATAGGCGCAACGGTGACAAACGACCGGTTTCTCACGGGAAAATAAGCAAACAAGCCGACGGAGACGCGGATCGGGTGTTGTAGGTGTACCCATCGATGTGGATCACCGTATCCCATCGTTCGGGAACCGCTTTCAACGAGGAACGAAACCGATCTGCTCCTTTTCGCGATAGGCACGGCTCCGATAGGACTTTTCTAGTCAGGGCTATGTATTTTTATCGGTCGCGACGTGACGAGCTGAGGAACGAGTTAAGCGAGAGACGCCGCGAGAGAGATATATCTGTACGGACGTGTCTATATTTAAGCGATCGGGACGACGAGGTGCAGCGGCTCGCGTTATCGGCCGATGAAAAATCCCGCGATTCCTGATGAAAGATGATATTTACGCGCGATGCGGACGACGCTCCTTGCGGAGATCGTGGTGATCCTGTTACGCGAATCTCTTTGCGAAGCTTCTCCGCGTTCGCCCGGAGAGTCCATGGCAGCAGATAGACCGTGACGAAGATGTTTGGTTTTATGAGGAATTCGGGGAGATCGGCATGGCTGTTGTTTCCTTGGTCGCTGAGAGGATGAAACGCAGCCAAGGGTGGAATTAGACAAGCGCCAAACACTCGAGCGTGCTTTCTTTCCTTTTACCTCCTTCTTCTTATCTAAGAATTACATCGATCGAATCAATGAAAATCGAATACAATTGAATTTGATTCGGGACTATATCCGCTAAGGACTGCAGTTCAACAAATTCTTCGCAACACTAAAGTAGTGCTTGCATAAACTTTCCGCATATCTAGAGAGTGCTTCCGCCAAAGGGTTACTCGATCCGAGCAGCGTGCATTACCGTCGCAACTGGGTGTCGGGCATCGTTCACGCGAATGGCCGGTATCAATTTCGATTCGACTCGCGGAACGGGCCGGCCATCGAAAAGGGCTTTCACGTAGCTTGGAATGCAACCAATTCCACGGTCAAACGAAGGCGAGGAGAAAGGGGGGGAGGGGTCGAGCACGGTGCAAACGAAGCTGGCGAAATGTAATTCCGGCGTCGCCGATTCGCCGTTGTTGAATCGCTGCCAGCTCGTAGATCAGGCAAATGTGACGCGTTCGTTTCGCCTCGCCGTGACCTACATGCATTCCGGCTTTATTGAGGCATTTCTCTGGTCTGTTACAGAAAATTCCTCGCCGTTCCCCGAACCGTCCGGTCCGCGCAACTTATTTCCTCTTCGTCCCGCGGTCCTCGCGTACAGGGAGAAAAAGGAGCGACGGGAAAGAAGGTCGATGCACCGAGCGATCTTAGATCACGCTGCCTCCGCGGCTCGTTTTCGCTGCGCTCAAATTATTCCACCGGACGCCTCGGCGCGCATCATAAAGGGAGACATAGTGCGAGAGTTACAGGGAATCGCGACCGACTTGCTGCTCGCTTCCCACTGGAATCGAGAGAGATTGAAACGGGGAGCCTGGTTAGCGAGTGAAATGAACGCGTAACTTTTCCCGGCTGATTGCGTTTCCTTGGAAACGAAATAAACACAAATCGACGCTCCCGAGTGTAGAGTACAGAAGGGACGTTTCACAGTGCGCATTTATAGTTTAAGAAAGAACAATGCATCGTTCGTGTTATGCACAATTCTCTTGTAGAACCAGCGATGCCTTCTAAATAGCCGCGATTTTCCGGCTGTTAGCCAACCATTTCTCGACGTCTCCCAATTAAATCGACTCAGGCTGAAGGAGACGCTGCGATTCCGTCCGTCGCGCGGAAATCGGCCGTGAGAAGAGGCCGGCCGAGGGTAGGAGGTCGAAAGAAGAGACGTCGAAGAACGGAGCAGCTAAAGGAGAATGAAAGAAACGTGACACGAGGTCTCGGGAGATGGTGAAGAGAAAAACGGAAGTGAAGCGTTCCATCTGGCCTAAACGGCGTGGACGCTCGGCCGGTTCTATATTTAACGGATTCTCGTCTCGACGCGCACGATTTCTGTAACCGCGGCGATAAAGGCTTGCCCCCGACGACGGATTTACTTCGGCCAGGGGTATTTCCTGATTCCGCCACCCGTGTTCTCCCCCTTTCTTTCGCTGCCGCCAGATCGAACGTCAGAGATTGCTACGTAGAGGGTTAGCCGGGCGGGGCTGGCTGTTTCTTGGAGAAATCTTAATTGGACTTCTCCTGGGTCCTCCGACATGCCTCCGTGATCGAAAGTACCGGCAATCTCGACGATAATCGAGTTGCTTTCGTTAATGAAAATCGGCTGGATTGTACGCTCGTCTGTCGAAGCGCGGGGCTGTCAAACCGGATAACAAGCTCAACTATAGATCTGATATATTAATTATTAATCTCCTTTGTCAGCTAACGATCAAATCGTGTTTCCTCGATGAAGAACGTTCTGCCAGAAGTATGCGTGTACCCGTCGCACAACACAATTTCCTCGCCGAGAGGATTCACGTTAACCCAGACCCCTTGCGGAAACCAAGTCCTATCTGCGAGATTCCCTCGCTCGAGTCCGCGAGAGATATTCTCTGTCCGGGGTCCCCGGCACGTGGATGCGTTTCGTTTTGGTACAAATAGGAACACGGCGCCTTGGCACCCGGAGCGGATTGGCTTGTCAAGTTGCCAGGGTCCCGCGAACACGGGATGCCCCCGGTTTTAGTCACCGCATTCCTGGAAGCTACGACCTGGCGTGCACACGCGGCCCGATGAATTATTACGCCGATTTAGAAAGGCTCCGTGGTCCGCGCGGTGCACGCGACGACGCGCTACTTCCTCTTGGCTCGATCGCGCGCGTGGACGAATTCGCATGCTCGCGAGGATCTCGACGGCGAAGCATCCCCGGCTTGGTTGACGCGCCGAAATCCCGTATCAAAGGCGACTTTGTACACGAAAGTCTGGGCCAGTTCGCAGCTTTTGCAGCAGCCCGGCACGCCGAATTCCCGTTGAAATTCCTGCGAGAAATTTTCGTCGGACTTTTCCGTTATACACTTTCTGTACTACTATGGGGAGTGGATATCGTTTCTCTCTTCGCTCGGTGGTTCTCCCGGGAACCTCTTTATTTTTTAAAGGACCTCTGTCGTTGCTGCGATTTAATTTGCTCCTCGTCCATCTTGGAAGATGCGAATCTTTACGAATTAAAATCCACCCTGCCCTGCGCGCGTTTATCGCGCGACAATCCCCGGCCGCTCCGGGAAACTCCATCAAAAGTTTTTCCGCGCGTCGGCGGGGCGTCAAAATGGAAATGGTCGCGCGAGATTTAGTCGAAAGCTACGGCGAAGGACCCCCGGGGGGGGGGGGGTAGCATCGTGACCAGTCGGAAGTGGCTGGCTTCTGGAACTTCGACTAACGTTGATCTACGTGCTGGAAAGATAATGCATAATACATTTCTGGAACGGAGAGGCGAGGAGCGTGGCGTCGAGATCACAGGGGGGTGGGGGGTGGCGTACGGTGTAGTCATAAATTTGCAATAATGCAAATGCCTGGTAGGTCTTGCGGAGGCACGCGTAGCCTTCCACTTGCTAGCCTACTTTGCACCACCGCCATCCTGGCGAATCCGGTAGTCTCGTCCAGAATGCAACCGGGGATGCACGCCCGGAGGAATCCGAGGGAGTCGACTCGTTCGCTAAACGTATTACGGTTCCAGCGAGAGAGAGAGAGAGAGATCGACCGGAGCTACTTGCCGGCTGGAATTACCCGAGCAACCTTTCCTGCCGCTGCGCTGGAAACATGACAGGGCTATTATGCCTGGCTTTAAAATGTTACTTCGTCGCCCCGGTGTTTCCGTGATAATCGACATTTCATAGAATGGCGCGTGGTAGTGGACTGAAAGGCGTAACCTTTCTGTCCATCGTTCCCTGCAACCGTGAGATCCACTGTTATAGGTTCGACGATCTTCGACCCGACATCGTGAATGTTTTTCGCAATTACGTTTCCCTGTTCATTGCACCAGACAGTAATTCATTGCTGTGTAAGAATGTTATTATAGTTTCCCTAGGATCAACGTGTTTTGCATACGGCGAACAAATTTGACGATTTCAAGATCCATTTTGGGATCACCACGAGCACCGACACCTCGGTGTCCCGGAGTATTTACAACCGCGGCACCCATCGATAGTCGCGATTGCGTGCATCCCCCAGACAATGGTCGATTTGCCTACGACCGGTGACCATATACACCGCGTCCTGCTTGCGCAAAAAGGCGTCGCATATTATAATTCCGGCATCGATACTCGACCGCGAGACGAGGCCTTTACGGTCCGTATTACGAGCGACTTTACGATCCATACGCGCCCTGCCCTTCCTCTCGCGAATGCCTCGATATGCGTCATACGTAGGATGCACGGTCGCTCTTCCGGCCTGTCCACGTGCCATTAAACGTATGTAGAGTCGAAGCAAACGGAGGGAAAGAAAGAGAGAGAGAGAGAGAGAGACAGGGAGAGGAAGAAAGGGCTTCCTCCGCTTTCGTCGACTTTTCTTGCTGACCCACCGCGATCGTGGTTTAATGGCTGGAGGCGTAAGGGATAGGAGAAGAGACACGCGGAAAGTTTCATTGGGGTTCCAAGATGAGTCACGACGACGAGTCGAGATTTATGCCCGCGCCTCCTCGAGAGCAAACGAATTTCCCTCGTTTCTCTTTCTGTCAGGGGGATGAGTGTAGCGCGTCCTTCTCCCCCGCGAAGGAACGAAGGGGAGAAGGAACGTTAACGTCAACGGAACGTCTCCGCTTCGTGCGGACGCGCTGAAAATCGTGGCGGGAAATGCGGGGCAAGAAGCTCGAGGGAATCCCGCCGCGTTGCGCTCAAATTAGAAACGATAACGTCGTTTGCCGGGGGTGAATCGTCGCTCCTCTGCTAGATCGAAGGGAGATCGTCCGGGAGGAGGCTAATTCTGCCCTTATCGTGGCTAGAATTGATACTTGATTCGCGGGGATTAACCGATTCCGACATAGCTCCGGGCAATTCGTTGCTCGGGCGGGGGAAGACGTTGCTTCTCGATTCCGGGGAAATCGCAGGGAAAATGGGACGAGCTTTCGTGGCTACGTAATTAGAAGTACTCTCTGTCCCATCCTGGGGTCTTTCGTCCTGGATCGTAACTTTCATAGTTAACAAGCTCTTTGTTGCGCTCTTCAATGACTTTCAATAGACTAATAAATGCAGTAGAAACAAAATTTATATGCTTTTCGTTGTGAAACATTTCACAATAAGGGAAAGAGAGTTATCTTTTTCCTGATACTTTTCGCCGAACGCACGAAACACGTACGATTCACACGAGGGTAGAAGTTGAAGGGGTTAATCAAGCAGGACGAAGGTTTACCTTGCCATAAAGGAAGGCGTTAAAGCGAGTGCAGTCGCGCAGGACTGGAAGCTGGTTCGTTCGATAGACTCTTCAAGAAAAACAGACCGCGGCCAGATGCCGCTAAATTGCCACTCGAAGTCGTCCCTGGGCGGCTGTGGAAAGGAAACAGCCGAATTGGGGACAAATTTAATTTCGCCCGGGGGGGTGGAAACGGGACACCGCCACCTGTTTTCTTCCGTCGCACGTAGCATTCTTACTTTCGAAACGGCGCTCCCGGAATGAAATGGAATATCGTTTCGCGGGAACTGCTTTCCATCTGGAGGACACATTATCCAAGTGACAACGCGCACGAGGAACTGCTAGAACGAACTGTCATTTTGGTGAATTTAATATAAAATCAAATGGAAGAAGTATAGTTGGAAATATTGATAAGCATTCTACTGTTCCGTCGTCTCAAATTATAAACGGTTATACGGTTCAGTGTACCGAATTTCCTCAACACCTAGAGTTACAAAATTCCACGCGCTCCATCACGAGTTCCCATGCGGTGTCCAACGTGTCCCAATTTCGGCCCACGTTTTCGACCGCAGCCAACGTGCGCTGCCGCGATCGCCGACAAACGCCGTTTATACCCCTGCATCCGCTTTATCTGAAATCGATCTATCTACCCCGGGCTCGAAGCATGCCCGAAATTTCGACATCTCCCTCTCCGTCTATTCGCCTCGCTATGCGCTGGATTACGTGGGCTCTCGATAACGGGAGACAACGATTCGAAGGATCTTCGTTACCGCGGCGATTACGCGTAGGAGCAGGATCCCACCCCGTTAAATCAACGTGGGGTCCATCGTAGTTAAAATGCCGATGTTAATCACCCAGAGGCCTCGTTAGCGGCCTTTGGCTCGCGCTGCTCGCCCTCCTCGTTTTTCTTCTCTTCGCGCTGCTAAATGCACCTTTTGCTCGCGTTCGCGCGACCTCGCATGAAGCTGTGCTCCCGAAGCGGCCCCGGTCTTCCAAATAGTCCTGTAGTCGTCGTTCGAGAGGCGTAATAGAATTTTCGTTATCGTTCGCCTGCGAAGCCGCTAGTCAGAATTTACCGCGAGCGTATTTATGGCCGGGGCGAGCGCAATTGCCTTTGAATTTGTAATGGCCGTTGGTAGCATGCTCGCTAACCACCCGATAATGGTTCTCGGGAAACGCTTTTAGCGGAGCGCTCTTCCTTATGAAAATTCCTATTGGCTCGGCGGATGCTGTTCGAATGATTTTATGGCGAATGCTTTAACGATGACCGGCCGATGTCGCGAGCAGAATGGGAACTCTTTAGACACGGGGAGCGGATGGGGTGACAGCGAGAATTTTCTATAGGGGGTGTTACGAGGGGATGAGTCTTTGAAGATATATTGTAACAGAATTGATTTGTGCTCTCAGGTATCGTCGTGATTTACTTTGTGACAAGCTCCTAATTTAAATTCTCTCTAATCCTCGTAAGCTGTTCTCCTCTGTACTTCACTATTGTAATCCGGCATTATTTATTACGTAACTGCGATTTCAACTTCGGTATTGTTAGCTTGAATTACGACGCGCTATTCTTCTTGCGTGTGGTTCTCTCCGCGATCGTCGTAATCCACGTGTCCTTGTGAATGGGATGCTAATCTGCGTTCTCGTCACATGAACAATCGCGTGTGCAGTTAAAAAAAACAACAAGTGCGTTCCCTTACTGAAGCATTGAGAGAGAGGCAACGTAATTTTTTCTTTTAATTAATCCACTGTCCACTTGTTTTCGCTGACCGTGTGTTTAAGCTCGAAGGGGGTCAATAAAATATTGGGCGAGTTTGCTTGTACATATGTGCCGTTGGTTCGCAGTCGATAGAATAACAGAAACGCGTGTTTGCTTTCGCAACAGAACTTGAACGGGAGCCGGGTCGTGATTTTCCTTGTAATCCGCGGACGGGCGCGATTGCGAGCTTGTCGGAACGTTCCCTCGGTGACGATCCGTTGTAGTTTCCCGATCGAAAAACATTTCCCCGCATTCGGGATCGCCGCCCCCCGCGTCCCGTTGACTCGACAAACAACCCAATAGAAAAAAAGACACACAGGTCGCTCTGGAATTGATCAAAACAGCAACGCGGGACATGGAAAATGAAATGCACCGATCTTATTTGATTGTAAAATTGCCTGTGACATTTATTCGCGAATAATCCACAGCACCAACGTCGATCGGTCTTTAACAAAACACAGAAACAAGGTCTGACGAGCGTCGAATAAAATCCCCATTCGCGCTCCCATTCGTCCCCTTACGATAAATATAAGAAATCCCCCGGCTAAATCCATTGTTTCACCTGTGATCCGTCCCGACAATGAAACATCCCGCAAAAATGAAAACAGAAAAGCGAAAAAACCATCCATCCGATTCCCTTCGCTCTCGCCAACACGAATGAGATTCCCTCCGTACCCTCGTACATCTATAAAGTCACATATTACCTACGTCTTTCGAGGTATATTTAATCCATTACGATTTCTGAATTGCAAGGATTCTTTTTTTTTTTTTGTCAAACTACCTTACTGACATATCGCTACCTTAGTAATATAATATCGCGGTCCGTATTAGATGCACGCGTGTTACAAAATACTTTCAGCCCCGAAAGAACTGACTTATAGAAGTTTAATCAAGCGCGTACACTCTCCCAGGCTCCACAAGGCTTATCCCTGTTCGTGCCACTTGTCGCGCCGTTCGAAGCAGCAACGGAGGATTAACGACACTTTTATTGGTCCTGGCGGATGCTAATTGCGCCGCCGGCTCGCCTGCATCGCCGCGGTTGGAAAGCGGAAACCGAGCATCTAGGCGTGCGTTCGCGGCGTATCGCGTCCGATTAGCCGCTTTGGCGGAGGCAGCACGCGCTCGTCTATTCAAGCGACATTATGTGGGCCCTCGGTGGAAACCGGTTCCGGTCGGTTCGCGAAGGCAGCTTTGTTTACGGGGCCCACCGGGGCCCGTTCGTCGCGGCGCTACCGCGCTTGAATTTATATAAATGGACGGCACGCCGGGAGTGGTCGTTTTTGTAGCCGGCCGCCGACGCGGGGGCTTTAATCAAGGATAACAGCTGTAACGGCGTAATCAGCGACGATCGGCCCCGAAAGAGAGGAAGAACCGGGGCTGCCGCATCGTGAGCACGACTATTAATATCCATTTGGTAGTCGGCCGCCCCCCCCCCCCTCGCTCCGTCTCGCCCTCGCGGGACGGGGCTGCGGGTGATCCCGTTTCGGGGGTTTCGCGCGTGCTTCTCCGTCACGGTCCCATCCGACACTGTACCCGTGTCTTTGTCGCGCGGCGGGAAGGTGGGCGAGATCGAACGAGGGGTCGCACAGCGGGGCGACTCTTGCAGAGAGGTGGCGGAACGACGATGCCTCAGCGTGGAGCAAAGGGGTTGCGCGAATCGATCCGAAAACGTCGAACCGGAAATTGCCGCGCCGACTGCGCGTTCAGACCGCGCGGATACTTTCGATTCCTGGCGGCGAACGGCGTCCGTTATCTCTTGTCGAATAAAAGTTGCGCGGGGGGTGTCTTGTACACGGAATCGATTTTCGTAATTAAATTGAACGGAACAGGGTGCAGCAAAGTTTGACGCTGAACAGAAATTTGGAGAACGGTCGGAATTGAGCGTGGACGGGCGAAGGAATCGTCGTCCCACCGAATCGAGGGACGGTCACGGTTTGTTGAAGTTTGAAAGCGACTGCCAAGTAGCGGGTCGTTAACCCCTGAACAGGAGAAATGGTCCGACGGAGTCAAAATTAGATCATTCCGCTGATGCAAACATTGTGACACGTCTTAAACCCAGAGACTCTTGTTCATATTTCCCTAAAATTACGTGAAAATTACTATATTCGACTTGGTGTTAGAAGAAACTCATTGCATCTGTCTTGTCGTTAGAATCTTTCTGCCCGGATTATAATAGTCTTTTTTTTTTCAATGGATTTAATTGCCGATCCTTCCTGTGGCAGTTGTAAGCACGGATGGTAATTTAGCTGATGCTGCGAGCGGAGCCGATGAAAAATACCATCGCCGTTCGCCAGTCGGAATCTAAAGAACGCGACGGAAGATGCAAGGGTTTAGAAATTATTATGTCACGCCATAAACTGTATCCAGCCGTCCCATTTCTCAGCTTAATAACCTCTCAGATGAGATTAATTCATTAACAGGTATCCGCTAATAACGCCTACTTGTAACCACAATTCACCCGATCGAGCGGAGGCAGATGGGAAACGGAGGGAAGGAGACGTCGATAAAGCGATGGTGTCTAATGAAGGTTGCGCGAGGGAACAGGAGGATAACTTTCGCTTGATGCATTAATCAAGTTTCCAGAGAGATTGCTGAATTATAAAAGTTCTCACCGAATTGAAAATCATTTTACTTGAGAGAATTCGCTTTTGAAGCTGACAGGGTGCACCAAGGCATTTTTAATTAATAGGTGCATAGGGGATATAGATAACATATAGTTCGCCACCCCTTTCTCCGCCTTTGTTGCTCGACACCCTTCGTCGAAATTTTTCCACGAAATTCATTTCAACGCTTCCACCGCCCAAAGGGGACGGAGCAAGATGACGAACTTTCGGAAACGCAGCGAGATTCGCATGGCGTTACCCACTCGTGGCGACACTTTAACGGCGTTCCCGCGCGTGTGCCTACGTCGCGAACCGATTTTACATAAACGTCGTCGCCGGCCAAAGAGCGGACGAAAGCAACCACGCGGCCATAAACTTTCTGTTCCTTTGCACGCGACTTCCACGTGTTTCCCGTTGCGCCCCTTTGTCTCCGGCGCATTGGAAACGGAACGTAAAAGCGCCTCGTACGAGCCCTGCCCACGTAAAGCCGGAATCGAGAGTCGTATTTTTCGCCCGACCGAATTTTATCGGCCGATCTGTGAAATTGAATGGAATCCCGTTTGACGCTGCCTACGTTCCGCTCTATTCCTCGCGGAAAATAGGAGAAATGAAGGGAAAGGGTTCACCGTGAGGGAAACAGCGTCTCGATATGCGATTAAAGGTAATTAAATTAATTGGGCCAGCGGACAATCAGGCCAATTACCGAATACCAATCAACGATCCGGCTACCTACTGCCGTTCCTGGCTACACCCACGGGGCTTTTTTACTCGGATGACAAAACCCATTAATTACAGGCCCGCGGAACCGACCCCTCGGAAATTAGCACCCTCGCTGGCCAGAGCTGGCAATTTCAGAGGCTGCACGCATTTACCTATCTTCGGATGAAAAGCTTCGCTTGTCATTTCTGTGTCCGTCGTTCCCATAGATCTTCTTTTTTTGTTCAGTTGAGCCAGGTGGATTAACAATAATAGTCAGTTCACTTAGGAATCCTGGTTCGAGCGTTTTAGCTGCACTAGATCCCCCGAGCTTCCGGGATTTCAATGTAATTTGAATTTCGAGGAGTTCACTGAATTTCCACTCGGCTGCTGTATCTAGAGCAGGTCAGTCCCCTATCCGCTGACCGACGTCCATGCCCGGGGAGAACGTCTGTTTGTTCTAGCATTTCAGCCACTCGAGAAATTTCAACTTAATAATAAATTTTGGACAAAATCGATTTACTGCAAGCGCGGAAAATATATTTCACTTTTTATCACGTCAATCTTTCTCGCGTCTTCGCGTTTGGATATAAAACAGCTTCCAAGCTATCAATAACTTTGCTCCAAACGGGGCACGGGAAGGAGGCTTTAATATTGATCCGTGAAAATTCCTAATTGCACGTTGCGTCCACGGTAATACGGCCGATGCACAAGCCTGCGCTGCGTGTCTACGCGATCGAGCCTGCCCGATGCATCCGTATCTCGTGATTAAACGATTACGGAGATTGATATCTCAATTGGCGGGTAACGATTTCTGTGTTATTTACCGGGGTGGCCGTTTCCCTCGCGAGGAAATATCCCGCTCGGCTCGTGGCCGGCGGAAATTTCACTTCTCGCAAGCGGTCGCCTCTGGTGGTCGGGCTCGTTACGAAGCGAGAGCTTAAATTTGCGAGCTTAATGGAAATAACACGCATGAGGATATTAATCGTCGTGAAAGCTTCGCTATTAAACGCGGCTCTGCCGAGCGACACGATTTACACGTTACAGGGCACGGAAATCTACCAATATCTCCTCTAGTTCACTTAAACTTATACTATTGTTATCCTCCCTCGATTTCTCGTCCCGAACTGAAAAGAAAAAGGGTTGCCAAGCAAATCGAACTCGTTTATCGAAGCGGTATGAACTTTCAAGTTCCCGGTTAATCTCGTTGCGGCCGGTTGTTAGGGCAGCGGCGTCTCTCACGAAAATCCGCACCCCTCGTGGCGCGAGCGGCTAACAGAAAATTATCGCGACCGCGTATCGTTCCCGGAGGGGCGCCACGCACGAAACTCACCCCTGGCCGTCGTTGCCGCATTATGTATACGAGAGGTTGGCCGTGGTGCACACGAGGGGATACCTCGCGGTATTCGTTACTAATGGGCGTTCTATTTAGCGGCGCCCTCGGCCCTCCAGGGACGTGTCACACGTCGCTGGGCGCCGGTGGTGCAATGCTCGTGACGCCGTCAAAGAGTCGACAGAAGCCAGGGAATCGTCCATCCACCGATACAGCATCCCTTTTTTTTTCGTATTTTCAAGGGCCGCGGAAAGTAACGTTTCTGCCCTGCTATGGTTCCCCGCAATACTTTGGGAATGATCCGAATCTAGGGAAACAATGGAAGCATTTGGGGAACGATTCAAATGCGTTCAGTCCTCTTTGGCTGATTAAGAATAGTCGCAAACGTTATACGGAAAAAAGATTTTCTTGCCGAACTTTGTCCCGGTTATTCATTGCGACAGTGCTTTCCCTTGCCGACCAACGCTCGACTCGTCTCCGCATGTCCGGATGCAGGCGAGCGTGCACGAGATACGGACGCGCGAGAATTCCATGGGGCGGCGACGGTTTTCCGGAGCCACGGGGAAGGGAGCCGTTGTGCCCCTCGATCAACGTCAATCAGCCGTTAAACAATGACGCGCCGCGCAAAGAGGATTTTATTGTATTGCGGAGAGAGCAAAGTTCGAGGCACAATGGGCCTGGCCATCCACCGCCCTCCCGGGGCCGCGCCGAAAAAGTCACCCTCGGATATACATTCTCGGTCGTGAAACGTCAACCTACATCCATTCTTTCTTCTCCTTCGTTCTCCCCGTTTCCTACTGAAGACTGAATGCGCTTTTTCGGCAGCGCTGTTTCGTTCCATAGTCGAGCCGATATTGTACGCTTGACGAGTAGAGAGACAGGCGTGTCTGTTTCAAATTCCGTGATAGCTTCGCGTGACGGAAGACGCGTGAGAAAGTCACGATCGGGAACGCAGTTGCATCCGTAGGTAGATTTTCGAAAAACATCGAGTCGAGCCCCAGTGGCAAGGGTGAGCGAAATATGAATGGGCAGCGTCGAGGGATGCGCATGCTGGGGTTAAGGCGACATGCAGGCGTTTAAAGGGGGACGAGGGCGCGTCCGTTAAAGCGAAATGGATCTTGATACGAGCGTCGCGTCGATGCGGCCAACAAAGGAGGACAGTTGTGGGGGTATTAAAAAGCGTTCGTGCTACCAGGCCAGTTGTCTTCCTTCCGAAAGTCAAGGGGCGAGAACCCGCGTCGCGATTGGTCCGGGTAGACACGAGGATTAAATTCGGAGAATAAATGTTCTAGTTAAAAAAGCTGTGGATTAGTCCGGTGCTGGGTCTGTTCATAAATTTCTCGTTTGCCAAGGGCTTAAAGGGGAGTAGCATACACTGGTGTGTATTTTATTGTGCGAAGATTGTTGACAAATATCAGAAACAGAGAACTGGAGTGCGTGTTTGGAATCTTGATCATTACGATTAAATCCACATCCCCGATATCGGAATTCCTAAACTCCGAAAACGTCTGGAAAACGTCGACCCGCGTCTCCGTTCCCGACGCGATTCGGCCTCCCCTCAGGATTCCACAAAGACGAACATTTTCCGAAGCACGTCGGTCCTCGTCTCCGGGCTCCCCTTTGTTCGTATGAAATCGGACAGGTCGTACGATGCCCCGTGCAAGCGCACGATCGGATCGTTAAATTCCTTCGGATAATCACGGTGCGGGTTCGCGCGGCTCCTTTATTTCTTGCTCTCGATGCGCGGAAGAAGCACGACGAACAATTTTTATTGATCCACCTAGCCAGCATCCCATTTAGCCGTGCTCATACATATGAATAAGGGTCCATTTATACATCACCGTGCCGTGTCCGGTTTTTGTTTTTTTTTTTTTAGAGCGACGTAGTATTATAGGCTAAGAACAAACTATGCGATCGCTGTCGTGTTTGGTGTCGTTTTAATTGCAAAAATCTCAGGAGTTCATTAAAATTAATTTCTTAAGGATTCAGCAAGAACTGAAACAACTGTATTCCTTGTGTGCAGAAAATGCTCCTTGTAACCTGTCGAAAAGGTCGCCTCCGAAGGGCCCATTTGTACCCCTTGGCGTGCCCTTATTCCTTCGAGTGGTTACGGTCGTCACGCGGATTTGTGTATACAAAGTGCATTCTCCGTGCACATGGAATACAATTCCTTTAGCTTTCCTTTAATCTTTATGAAATTCATTTCGATAAACTCCTGAGATTTTTGCAATTAAAGTGGCACGTCATAATACTACGTCCGCTCTCCGAAAACCCGGACACGGCACCGATGATGCATAAACGGACGCTAACGCGACGTCAGACAATCTAACGCGGCAGGAAGAGCGATCGAGACGAGGCGAAGAGCGAAGAGAAACCGAGGGAAAGAGGATGAAAAAAGGAGCACGCGGAATCGTCTATCAAGCGTTTTCAGGATCTTATCGTATCCAGAGCCTTGAGCATACAATATGATACCCGCCTGTCCTCCTTCACGAGCGTAGAACCCTTCCGGCACCGTCGTGCCACAGGCCGGGCATTCATCGAGTGACACGAGCGCGCGTAGGTAACGCGCGCACAAGCGAGGCCGCGCTCTAAAGTGAGTCACCAAATTCGCGTGGGCTAAGGCAGCTGGCAAGTTCGAGAACGAGTATCCGTCTTGCTCTTTATCTACTTGCCTTCGGGGCCGGTCTGACAATGCTCGGAACACCGGATACATATGTATGCATGCCCGTGGATACGGTGGTGGAGGGTCGCGCGGCGTGCCGTGTTCTCCGGACGACGACGCAACGAAGATGGATAAGTCGAGGACCCGGTTGTCGGGCGGATCGTTCGATCACGAAACGCGGTGAAATTCGTACCGAAACTGTGGGGTGGGATCGAACCGAGGGATCGTTAGATTCGTGGTTACGCCTCGTGCTTACGGTGGATCGGAATCCTCCGTGAATCGGCCGAACGGATGCTGCGACCTTCGCGTGGGTGGCGGACGGAAAGAAGTTCGCCTCCTCGGCGCATGTTTCGGGCGAACGGCGTCGGGATTAATGGCGTGTAAGTGGAGCAGATAGTGGATCTCGGGGAGTATCTCGTTGGGGATCGAGGCTTGGATTTATTCAATGTTTTGTTAGTGGAGCTTGTTCGGTGTAATCAGTGAACATCTCTACAGAGTCGGGTTCCCAGCTGGCTCTCGACTTCGTTAAACAGGCCTGCTTCCGATATGTATAATGTGATTAGAAGTATATATATAGTTAGAAGTATCGTTAAATATTAAATATGCAGTTCCATAGAAAAAAATCAAATTCGGGATGTAAACCGTCCCAATTGAATGGCCCGCCCTGTATACGAATAGAAGAAGGAACAAGACCGAGAGACACGGACAAGAGTGGGTCGACGTACATACTCCTACGAGACGGTAGCGGACAGTCGTCGTGAAATCGATTTCATACACAATGCCGTTCCTATTCGTGATGTAATAAGACTCCGTTCGTACGCCTTACGATATCGTGCTCCGTCGATCCGGACGATTGCAAGTTGCACGGTAGCATGTCGGCGGGCCTCTTCGCTGCACGCACGAGATGCATCCGAGTATTACTCGTCAAGACGACGCGTCTCTCCCGGCTACTGGGAGTGGTAATCTTCTGTTCCCTCGTATTTACACGCGTCCTCCTGCCAGCCGAGGATTTACCGAATACGACGTTTCCCGTGTACCGGCTAAGCCGAGGATCGCGACAGACGATTTCTCTGTTCGGAAACGGGGCTGCATCGAGAATGGGACCAGTTCGCTTCGGATGAAACGGTCCGTTAGACGCGACTCGTGCTTCGCGTTGTCGGCGAATACGAACGGGGATTTCTAAAGGCGAGCAAACTCCCGCACGAGGAGTTCTCCTCGGCTTGCGAACGGTGGCCGGAGAACGATTAATTCGTAAACGTGTGGAAACTACCTGTACGTGTCCGGAAGTACGGCGCCGCATAAGCTACCGTACATTTTCTTAGAATGTTAGCTCGTCGCGCGTGCTCGTGACCCGCTCGGATATCTTGACGGAACCCCGAGGTACACATTTGAACGTTTCACTTCCGTGATAAAGGGACTATCACTTTTAAGCTTCTTGTATGCATCTGTTCTATCGTAGTAAATTAGAAACGATACGAACCGCTGTATTTAATCGTTCCGTTAACCACCCACCTCCCTTAACTAATCCCGCCAGACAAAATATCCTTAGGGAACAACGACAATCGGACACGTCGTTCCGCGTTTACGCGTTGAAATCGCATTTCCGCGGTCGCCGGCCGTTCGATCCCGATCCCGCGGCGAACGCCGTGACGGCGCGGAACGAATAAAAGGGGGCACCGAGCGGGCGGCGCGTCGCGAATCGCTGGAAAATAACGCGACGCGGCTCACCGCCGCTCCGCCGCCACGGTTTTCCCGTACCCCGCTGAGGACGTTAACGCGCCGCGAAGATTATGGGTTATCGGTATTGTTTGTCACGCGTTGCGACAGGCGAGCGGGCGGAATCGCCGCTGGAATGTTCCTTCACTTTCGTCCGTCTGGCGCGATTTCGCACACCTCCTTGAGCGGCCGCGTAACACCGGCATCGCGCGATCTAGCCGCGAGGCGCCAGGAGAACACGCTTGTAAACCGTGCGGACGAGGGGGAGGGGAAAAAAAACGAGCCCGAGTCTCGTTACCAACGTGGGATCAATTAGAATGCGCTCGGTCGAACCTGATTCCCGTGCCGGAGGGACGAATGCCCTCGCAGGCAATTCGAATCGCGCGGCGATCGGATTTCAGAGGATGACTGTTGGATTTCTTGCTGGCCAAAGGTGTTCTAAGTTGCAGCGAAACAAGCTGGAACGGGCTGGAGCGTTTCGTTTATTTCAACACGAGACAAGAATTTCGAATTAATTAGAAGCGGTCTAGGAATACAGCGTCGACGTTAACCAGCCGCTTGATTATGGAATAGCATTCGAATAAAATGAAAGCGCGGTTGCATAAGCCGCGTAGCACAGTATTATCTTTACCGTAGGATTTTTTAATTACGCCTATCGGCGCGCATACATATTATCGCCCACCGCCATTCTAATCTTTTTCGTGCACCGCGGTGTGTCGTTTATCTCTTAATCGAAAGGAACGACGCACAGAGGTCGACGATAGAAGCCGAGGGAAAGCCGTGGCCGTAGACCGTCGCAGGCAGAAAATTCCACTGTAGCCCGGGCGCAACGGGGGAAACGCGATTCCAGCAGAACCGGAGAGGACTGAAATCGTCCGTCATCCCGTATCGCCGGGGCTTTTCTCGCGTTGCCATGTAGCACGCGTGTCTCTACTCCAGCGGCCGGAGACAAGGAAATCCGTGACAAGAACACGGAACGCGGCCGTGCAACAAAAATTCCGCGACACCCTGTCAGGCGAAAGAAACGAAGTAGACCGGACGTGGCCCTGTAATGACGATTCGACATGCCGCTACGCGGATAGCCGCGAAACGCGCGAGACGCTCGTGAAAGCGTAACCGTAATGCCGCGTTATTATAACTCACATCCGTGTCCATCGGCAATCGGAGCCGCGTTAATAATTGCTGCGAAACGGGACAGGGTTCGGAGCTTTAAACGGTTCGCACGGAAAGGAAATATACGTTCCAAACGCTGCGCTCCGTGAAACGTGAAAGCTTTCAACCCGATTCCGTTCTAATGTTACTCGAATTATTTATAACAATCCTTGCCGATACTGGAACTGTAAATAATCCCCCCCTTTAAACGCCATCGTTGCTGCGGACAATATAAAATGCGGCTGAAAGGAACGAATCATTCGATGCCCGATAACGAGATATTACCTGCGGCCGAGATATCACGGTGGATTATCGAGCCGCGTTTCAAGTGGTCGCATAAAATTCACGCCCAGAACGACTCCGCTTTTCGTCGATTCGAAACCAGTCCGCGGAGCTGGTTCGCCAAGCACCGGAGGAACGAGAGCATTTCGGCGAACGAAGAAACGTAGTCACCTCGATGCTTGGCGAACAGTGTCTTTTTCAGGCGAGTCTTCGCGAGACGCTCGAGGCTGGAAACGGAAGGACGAGATGGTTGGACGAGCCGCGCGGTCTTGCGTGGCACGCAATCACGAGGATTTAGAAAATCCAACCGCCTAATGTCCATGACGCGGGAAAACTGCGGTGGACATTCTCAGGTCAGCGGTTGCCAACACGAGAATCCAGTGGACTAAGACCTTTTTCATAATGAGCTTAGGAGTTTATTTAGAATGGAGGCTTGGTTAATTGTAAATTAAATTGCGCTTACTTGACAATTCGGATTGTAAGCCGAAGAGGATATACCAAAATCGACACGCGAGTTAAACAATTATCGTCAGGCGTATCAGGGAAGGTCCAAGGAACAGTGTCTATCGATGACACGTCGGGAACCTCTGTGGAAAGGGTGTAATCGAGGGGCGCGACGGCTAGTAGACGCATATCAATGAGGATTCCGACATACCAACGTGTCCGGCGTCGCGATCATGCGAATAGCGAAGGCGGCATCGACGGCTCATCTCTTCGCGCGGCGTTCGCGTAGAGAGGGAGACGTAACCGTTCCTCTGTCGAGCTATTTTTATGGCACTTAGACTTTCCTCCGACGACCGGCAACATGCTGGAGCACTTGAAGAACACTTGTGCGCATTCCGTTACGTTTACGCAACGGCGTTCTCTTCCAACGCCGCCGCTGTCAGAAGAGCATCGGCACCGTTCCGCGAACGGAGATCAAGTGGCTTTTCAATTTTCTAGTAGGCGCGGTTGTCTACACCAAGAGCCCCCGACGCTGGCCCTTTTTTTTTTGTTTTGTTTCGAAGGCCCGTTCTAATAGTTCTCCTCTAGAGATCCCTTCAGGCGAGCGCGACCGCCGCGTGAGAACGCGACTCGCGCCTTCCTTCCTTCTTCCTCTTTTTTTTTTTTTTGTCCATTCTTCTCTCCCGTTTGACATTCTTTTTTCGAAGTGTTCTGTATGCGAGCTTAGCCGTGCGACATGGCACCAGCGAGGGTCACACTGCCGGACACCCATTTCACGATGGAATGTAAATTAAACATCGCGCTAGTCGCGTTACCGCGACGAAGGGAGCGAAGGGAATTCAGGCAGCTCTTTCGATTTTTTTCTCTAAAAGCTAGTGATCCATTTTTCCGTGAGACAGCGACGGAGGTATTTAAACAAAGAGTATACGTCGTGTATTGCTAAAAATGAATGGAATATCCTCGCTAATGTATCAACGCGTCGAGTAAATAACGACGCATCGAGAGTAAGCGAAAAAATCGCCGTGTCCCGTCGAGAAAACGGGAAATGGCATGTTTCGCGAGGAAAAGCGGGAAGCTGTGTTCGCAGGAAGGCTGTTAAAAGCCGTGCGAAAAGCCCGTGCGCGTGACTGATATCGACATTTCAAAATTGCTACGTTCGACGTCCATTGTCGCTCGTCTGCCGTCATAACGTACACCTGCACACACACACACACACACACACATTTTTTTTGGTAGCTGTGAAAAGTCGAGGAATATCCTCCGGTGGCGTACCTTCGATTCACTCGAGATAAGGACACAGCCAGAAGAGAATAAAAGTCTTCGTTTTACTTCGTCGAGTTAGCCGGAGCCGAGGGGACGCGAAATTGAAGTGGAACGTCTGTATCGCCGGGGCTGGGAAATGGATGAAGGAGAGCAGAGAGTCTTTCGCTGGAAATTATTGGCGATACGTCGATAAAATGCATTTGCCGCAGCCATTGTGTCTTTCGCGAAGGATCGTGATAGACGGCGTTCCGTTTCTGATGGATCGCTGCTGGAATTGCCTCTCTCGTCGCCGTCGCTCTGATCGAGCCGCGTCGCTCGCTCCTCTGGCTGGCACGAGACTGTATTTACTTAGATTTATGCGGCATGCCGTTACAAATCGTGCTCCCTAAGCCGATTACCCAGGGAAACGCAATCTTCTTTCTTCTCGCCTCGATGAAGCACGAAGGCTCGCGCTCCATGGCAAGTTCGGGGAGGCTCTCGAATGGAATCTCTTTGGTGCGCGTTCCAATTTACTTCAGATTTAATCACTTACCTTTGCGGATAACGATTTCGGGATAATTCTTCCTGGAAATCGAACAGTTTCTTTATTCTGCAAAAGGAGAATAGAAAATGAAGAAACCGTGGCCATGCTCGAGGTATACAAGAATATTTTATTCGTCGAAAGTAACAAATATACAATCCTCCAAATAAACTTGCGTCAATTTAAAAAAAGCATTCGATCTTGCCGCGAATCGAATTCGTTCCACCCGATCGAACGTGCGGCGCCCGTTCGCGCTCGCGATCAATAATCCTTTCGCTCGCTTCTGGTCGAGAACGGAACGGGCGCAGGGCAGTGTAGTATTGTCGACGTATACGAAAGAAACCACAGGCGTGTTATTGTTATTTTCTTCTTTGTTAACAAACATCTGAATAGAAACAGCAACGGGAATCGCGGGTTTCGAAACCGAGAGTAAGAATTTTGGCACGATATAGTCCTTCCAGGGAACCGGTGACTCGCAGATGTGCTCGTGCATCCGTACGTTGTATAACAAATCGATAAAAGACACGTTCCTTTTTTTTTTTTTATCCTTTTACACCATATTTCCTTCGTTTCGGAGTTCTTGTATTGCGACGGAACGATTGTTTCTTCGTCGTTCGTTCCTTGCTCGATGTTCTCTATCTATTTAACTATTTATATATATATATATATTTATTTATATATATTTATATAAACATCCGTTCAAATGGATTTATCCATTCCACTTTCTTCTCCTTACCACGTATGTACACGTATATAACCATCTAAACGCACAGTCTCTAGTTTACTTCGTTTCACGATTATTATTACATTAACGATCCTCGGTAATGGATCACGCGGCGAACAACACGTTCATCTTGCAAACGGAAATGTTGTCTATGTACAAAAAGGGACAAGCGGGTGAAAAAAAAGCCACCCGCGCAAATTAAGGCAGTGTTTCGATGAGTCCGTACGAATAACGTTCGTCTCGCTACTTTTCTTTCGCGTTCACTGGTATCGTTCGTTGGGGCTTTCACTCACCGCAGGGGAACCGTCGCTGGGCTTCGAGGTAGGCGCACGTTCAAAGCCAGGGACCTAGTTGTGCCTCCAGAATGGTGGCCGCGTCCGTTCTGCCCATCACTCGAAGATGGTTCAGCAGATCGGTGACCGCGGTGGGCTCGTGGTGTTTAGCCTCCCACAAGTCCAGGATGTGCTCCGTTGGACTGGACTTGGTCGCGAAGTAATTGATGTACCTGCAATTTTGGTACAGGCCCCATCGTTCTCCGTCTCTTATCGCAAAGTTGTACAAAAAAAAACGCAAGAATTAAGACAATGATCCAGCGCTGAGTGGAACAAGAAGCTCGAAATCAATTCCCGTCAACAGCGCATAGCATTCGTCTGAAGCAATCATCCTCTAAAACGAAATCTTTCTCGGGACAAACGGTACGTTGAAATAAAGAAATTCAACTCGACGCTCTCCGAAAGGTGCAGGCCGAACGTGTACCGTAGTAGCGTAACAAGCGGGAATCACAGAAAATTGCTAACCTGTCAACCTGAAGCCTCTGCGCCAGCATCCTCCAGTCGTTGCCAAGAGCGTTCGGCGGGTCCAGACACTGGCAGAGCTGCTTCCTGAGGGACCTGGTAAACCGGAAGGGTCTGAGGGTGGTGGAATCGGTGGTAGCGTTGTTCGCGTGCCCGCTGCTAACCACCGTCACCTCTCTGAGCGGTCTGGTCACGCTTCCGGAGGAGATCAACTGCCTCGCGCCGTCGTACACGATCCTGAACACCTGCCTGGTATCGGAGTTCCCTTGCGACACTTGGAGCTTGTAGCTACGGCTGCTGGTAGGGCCGAACGCCGTGTCCAAGCCGAAGGTGACGTGCTTGGCGTTCTCCTGACAGTTCCACATGTCCCTGAACGGGACCTCTTGCCGTTCCGTGGGCGATTTACTCTGCCACTCGTTGCCGACCTCCTCCAAACTGACGCACAAGGGTTCACCGTTGTCTTGGAACAACAGTGTCCTCGGCTTGTCCAACAGATAGCCGCGAATCAGCGACTCCCTGTCGACGACAGCTTTCATGGCCGCTTTCGTGTCCTCCACGACGTACACGCGGACGCAGCATTGGCCGGCCTGGCTGGCGAACAACGCTAATCGCAGCCTCTTCGTGGCGATCACGTTCTCGCAACTCTGGCCGGCTAGCACGTAACCCCTTAACTGTTCCGTGACGATGAACGCCTCGGCGTGGTCCAGCTGCGTGAACAGCGGCGTGTTAATCGTCTCGTTGCCCAATGTTAACACTCTGGTCCACGTAATCGATTGATGGTCCTTGGCGGAGGCGATCGCCATCCCGTCTTCCACGCTGAGACCGTCGCAAGCCCAGACGCTCAGCTCCCACGTGGCCGGGTGAAGCATCGCGCAGTGCTCGAATTGCAGGATCACGGGCTTGTTGAACGTCGCCGTCGAGGGGCCGCACGTTACCACCGCGGATAGTTGCGTGATACCGTCTAAAGGGAAACATTTGGAATGGGGGATTCTTCAGACGGTCCGCGGATAGAATAAATAAAAACGTATGGGCGAGAATAGTGATACAAGCAGAATAATCGAAGGAGAAACTACTTCTTCATGAACAGCGATTACAAAGAACTCCCGCCCGGGGGGGGGGGGGGGGGGGGGTACGTATTCAGGCATTCCATCGAAATACCGGTGTCAATTGAATGGCAATCTAGCCGTATCGATCGTACGCTCGCCGCAGCGAAAGCGTCACGGACAACGCGCGGCCAATTAATAATGCACGCCTCACTTACCGGGTAATCGAGGCCTAAAGCGATCCTCGTTTAGCACAGCCAGGTAGAGCTCCTCCCTGAGCGGTTTCGGCACGGCTCCCTCGGGCACCGACATGGATATGCCCGCGTCCGGAAGCACCAGAAGCGCGCCGCGCGTGTTCACCGCCGCGCCGGCGACGTTTCCGGTCTCGAGCTTGGGCAAGCGGACGCTCTCCGAGGCGACGTTGTACGTCGAGTCGGAGGACGGGTACGAGCTAGTAATGCTGTTCTCGCAGTCGGACTGAATCTGCTTGTCGCTGCACGACTCCTGGGTCGAGGTGCTTGGCGTTGGGGACATCGGCGACGGTTGCGGCGCGATCGACAGATGCGGGACGTCGTAGTGGTGCTCGGAGAGGGATCTCGACATCGACAGCTTCGGGTCGAAAGGATACTCGTAGCAGGCCGGCACGCTCGTCGCCGTCACGTCCGGCTGAAGGCTCAGCTTCTTGTCCTGGTCCGGGAAGAACTCCGGCTGGAATTCTGAAACGCACACCGCCGAGCCACGGCTCGTGGGTATCTCTGCGCGCTGCGGACAGACGCCGCATGTGATACTATTCCGATCCTTCGGCCAACAATCGTCCGCCACTTTCATCAATTCAATCGAGATTAATTAATGAAGACGGCGAACAGTAATAAGTAGTAATCGAGAAAAGCAAGTCGATATGTTAGGTGAACGTACCAATGAACCAGGATGAAAATAAGCGAACGCGTAATGACGATCAAACATCGAAATAGTACCATTTCGATCGATGCACAGCGAACGAAGGACCGAAACCGCCCGGATCTGACGACGACTACGAACGTGAAATATAATTACACTCGGTGTACCAGGGACATCGTGTTCCGCTCCTTCGTTCGCCTTCAGCTAATGTAGCTGGCTTTCATTTTTTTTTCTTTTTGTCCACCTCCGAGATGCTTACCGTTACGGGCCATGGAGTAAAGGGAATGGTCCCGACCTTTGCGCCTCAGAAGCTTCGCTAAGAAAAACGCCAGGCCGCCGATTACCACACACGCGACAGTCAATCCAACGTACAGAGCCACGTCCATCTGCCGGTTCGCTGTGAACATCAAACGACGGGTTTCACTCGTCATGGTCCCGGCCACTTAACAACCGCAAATGGAATATTATGCATTTCCTTCCACTTTGCAGGCCCTGTCTAAAAACCCCCCGTAATTCAACGCGCAACCGTCCCGACGGGTTTCTTCTTTCCGCGGAACACGCGACAGGACTGTCGCTAATTCGAGACGAATTGTCACGGAACGGAGACGAGAGATTATCACCCGGCCGAAAGATTACGGTAAGCAGGCGGGCGTTAATTCCTCGTTTTAAGGGGCCACTCCGCGATACGATCTCGCAGCGGTTCGAGGCATACATACCGCGAGAATGGTGCCTGGTAATTCTCGCGTATCCGCGAAGCGTGCTCATCGCGGCCGAGCAAGACCGAACACCATTCATGAATAATTTACGCGGCAACTTTTATACCGTACGCCCTTCTTCTCTCATTTCTTCCACTTTTTCCTTTTTACGATGAAACGTGTTCGCGCAGGCCACAGAGCATCCTTTACCCGGAAAGCGGCAGGGCGACAGGAGATGGAAGAAGAAAAAAGGAGTAGGAAGCGAAGGAGCAAGAAAGACGAGTTTTTAAACGTTTCCCGCGTAACGCTAAATATTACGAGCATCGTCCGTGAAAAGTTTTCAGCGCGGGTTCCCCTCCGTTCACGCCCCGGGGACAAGCTCGTTTCGCCCGCTGTCCCCATTGCCGTAGGGGCTTTATCGTTTTACAGCGTCGCAAGTTTATTCGAACGCTTTCGGCGATAAACATTCGGATCTATATTATCACGGCTGTTAAACGGGCCGCAATAAAAAGCCACCGGCAGCAGCGCGGCTCGAGCGGAATAATAATTTGAAGTGGTCGCGTCCCTCGGACAGACACCGAACACGAGACGGCTACAAAGACGACGTGGGACGCGATTAAAACCGCGGGACGACGGAGACAGCGAAGGGTTCGCGTCGTCGAGACTACCCGCTGGATAAGTCCACCGGTCGTATAAAATCGGCGCTGAATTACGTCGCGTGCAAAGTTTCAACGTCACTCGAACGCGTTTTATGAATTATGTAACGGGGCAGTTCATCGGGTCGTTCGATGGTGCGATCCGCGGCGACGTTTGCAAATGCGCGGTCCGACCCCTGTGACCCGTCGACGTGAATCGCGAACGTTCTCCAGTGTCGCTTTACGAAACGATAAGGTAGTGGAAGAAAATTATCGAGAAATTCTATAACCTTATTCTCTCCGATTCAAGAAACAATGAACAAAATAATCGAGTTCCCACTGCTCTATCCCCCTAATTTCTCTTTCAATCCCGCTACATTTAAATTTCTAATCACGCGACAAAGCATTCCTCCCACGCGTGAGACGTGCGACGTCTCGCCGGAGGACCCGGCCGAAAGATTTTCGAGGAATACCACGGGCCTCTGGCGGCTGACGTTCCTAACGTTCTTCCAATTTTAGAATGTCAAAGCCATTCCCGGCTGTAACGCCGGTACGTGACTCCGAAGGGACGGGCTTCTCGTTCGCGGGATCATGCGCGTCTGCTTGGCGCACGCTTATCCCGGAGACACGTGCTTAGACCATCAATATACGCGGCGACGAAAACGTGTACGAATACTGGGAGGATAAAGGGAGGAGGAGGAGGATGCGTTCCCCGAAACGCAATAGTTCCGCGTCGTTAGCCGCGTTAGCTTTTCCCATCTTTCGTAGTGCCCATCGCGTCTTCCACACCCCCCGCAGTCTGAAGAGCAGCAAGCGCAGGGGGTTGCGGAGATTTATTCTCTCGGCGGCAATTGATAACGCTTCATAACCCCCCCCCCCCTAACCTAATGTATCTGAAGCCTATAATTCATCCGCAACCCCTTGCGAGACTCGTGCCAGCGATTACCTTTTTTCGTTATCACACTCTCGCGACGCTTTCTCGAGTACGATGATGCACGCATTCGCGGGCAGTGCGGGCAAATTGCGTTACGATAATTGTTAAATGAGTTTGCAATTTCGTAGCACGCGAATGAATTATTAAAGCAATCCATCTTACTTTTCAGTTTTATATATCAAATCGAATTTTTGCAAATGTCTTATCGTGTCTTTCACCAACAATCGAAGCGCCGAGGGGTGGATTGCCGGCCAGCTATACCCCTCGATCCATTCACGTACACTGGATAATGGCACTTTATTTGCATGCACGATCAATTTCCCCGTTCGAGGGGGGGGCGTAACGGCTACCGATTACATAATTTTCTTCGATATTAAAACGGGACCACCCCGTCGACGCCGGGCGATGGGGAGGCGTATCGAACCGTATCGCGTGCAACTTTGATGCGACTCGGTCGATAGAATCGTCCGGCGAACGGCGGGGGTGTTGTCTGGATCTCTGCAGAGCGGTGAACCACCCTTGACTACCGGCAGCTACCTCGTATTGTTGCGACCGTTCGGTCCGCGGGGCTCCTCCCTTTCGGCGTCAATAATTAATCGGTCGCGTAATTAAAAGTAAATACGCGAGGGGATGCTCGCCGACCGCGTGGAAAGGTTGCAAGGCAAACGGTGAAGCAATTTAGGAGAAAGCGGGAGCGCTTTTCCTTAGGCTAGAATCGATGCAGGATCGGTGCGCCTCCGTTCTTTTCCCGACCCAGGACGAGTAATTTGAACGGTATCGCGAGTCGTGCTCCGCGGCGAATATAAACGTCGCTCGCGAGCCGTGAAGAATCCATCCGAGAATGTCGCGCGACGAGTTTAGACGCGGTTTACCCGCGACTGGTCGCGCCCTGCGCCTCCTACTCGGGACACGATTTTAATGTTACACGATTTTCGCCGCCGCGGAACGAATCGGGGGTGTTGTCGCCATTATCTATTCGCGACACCTTCTTTGTGCCTTGGACACGGCACGAGAACTCCTGGCGTAGCGAAATTGATTAAGGTGCTCGGTGCCATGCAATATAAATTTGTTGAGTCAGGACTCACCTTCCTCGGTCAAGTGAGCGCCTCCCATTTTCGTAGTGCCGCCTGGAAATAGAAAATGCATTTATGATCCTAAGATCCCCTCGGTCGGGGGGAAATTAATTCGAAAAGAATCAAGTGGGCAGAACTTTTAAGATGTTTCTAAGATATGTCACTGGTTTGAATCAGCGTACAATTTCTATTTCTGAATAAACCAAAGTTACTTTAGACTTTCCCATCAATGCATTAGGGATTCCCTTTTTTAATATTTCTACTTCGCCTCCATTCACAATCATCCGTTGCACTCAGTTCACTCGCGAACTGCATATATATACATATATTTCTATGGCAATTGCTCGAAGGGTAGTCGAAGAAAGTCATGAAAGGCAGCAACGACTTACTGTTGCACAGGCCACCGGTGCAATTCGCCACGCTGATGTCCCTCCCTTGGCAAGGACGACCGCCGTGGCTCGGTGGCGGTTCGTCGCAGGATCTTCTTCTGGTGTGCGTGCAATCGGTGCCGCAGACCGACCATGCCGACCATCTGGACCATCCTCCGTCCACCACTGTTCCCGAGAGAACAAAAAAAAAAAAAACAGTATAGAACCGTTCGAATGGTGGATTCTTTCGTGGAGTCGTTAAGGGAACCTTGGATCGACGTAAAAGCGACGGTAAAAAGCAACGCGGAAAGGGGACGCGGATCGGTCGGCTCGTAACTCGTTCGTATCCCCACGAGTCTTGTTCAAAGGCCATACTCGTCAATTCGGTCGCGAGAGCTCGCTTCCTTTTCGTTTAATTGACTCGTACGAGCCGATGGGGAAAAAAGCGAACCGTATGCAGTACGTTCGATCTTTGGCAACGAATCGACTCGTCGCGACACGATGCTTACAAATAGTTCTTTCCCCTTACATCTGTGTGTGTCTTTTTCTTTTAATTGGAGTCGATGCGCTTTTCTGTTAGTTGGATTTATGGGAGGAAACTTACCTAGGGGGTTAGCAAATTCCTCCAGAGCGCCTGCTATTCCAAAGCGAGCGTTAGACAGAAAGACGAGTGGGTGCATTATCGAAAGCAGACGGGGATGATAGTGAGAAACACGTGCGAGTATGGAAGCAACAAGAACGGTATAAGTTTTGATATCAACCCCTCGTGACTATGGCCTTCACTTTTTAACAAATGTACGGACCGCGTTTTTCTTTATTCAGCGTCACGAAACGACAAACACGGCCGTAATCAAAATTCTACGGGGACGACGTACCACCCGAGGGGGTTAATATTTCACCGGCCGATTCTCCCGTGGACGTTGCCCTCGACGATTTTCAATGCACGTCGAGTGCAGGTGCCTCGAGGATGTCGCGATCGTTTTCGAAAGGTGAATACAATTTAAGAGAACCGAGCTGCCTCGCGGAGGCACAACGGCAACATCGAGCCGCGAGGGGGAAAGGAGAGGGGTGGCCGTAAATCAAACGAGAGAGCCTCTCCTCTCTTCAGCATCGGTGATATCGGTTTGTCGTGGCGGAACCTGCTCGCCCTGTCGTCCCCGCGACACGATTCGCCATCGAACGAGGCGGGGACGACGATCTCCGTTGCTCGTTCGCCGTCGTCGGATAGAAATAGGCTCGCGCCGGGATCGGCAAGAAATCTCCGTCCGACCGAGAGAAACGGCGTATCGACGTTAACGAACGGTCATGTTTCCTTGGTAATCTCGTTCCGCCTCGGGAAGGTTAATGAATTCACGGGACACTCACCGGGACAGTTGGTGTTGCAGTCCATCTGTTGGGACGGACCCAAGCACGGCTGACCCCCGTTCATCGGCGCGGGGTTCGTGCAGGTCCGAGTTCGTTTCTGGCCCCCTTTCGCGCATCTCGAGTGGCATTCCGACCAGGCGGACCACGAGGACCATCCTCCGTTCACTGGAACGCAATTCGCGCGGACGCTGTGATTCTATTCTCGTTCCTTCC
The DNA here is from genome assembly GCA_023838395.1 of Holcopasites calliopsidis. NCBI lineage: Eukaryota > Metazoa > Arthropoda > Insecta > Hymenoptera > Apidae > Holcopasites > Holcopasites calliopsidis. Next base: position 3,486,976 of record JALHAQ010000011.1, read on the forward strand.
ATAGGGACGCGAGAACGAGGGGAAATTGAAATGGGGTTGTGGGCGCTCTCGGAACACGCTTGTTACGGATTCAATCGATATCCCGATGACTGCATCGAACTTTTAATAGCTGTGCACGATTTCTGGGCAAGCTTGCTTCGAGGATACCGACATTCGGAGATCGTAAATATACTTTAACGGAGACGCTGATAAAGGTGAAATCGAGGGTCGATGAAAATTGTTTGGTCGGGCATTAAAATGTGAAAAACTTACCGTAGACCGTAAGGCTGACCGGCTCGCTAAGCCTCTTGGCCGCGATATTCTCCGCGACGCAAGTGTAATTCGCCTGATGGCTGAGCTTCGCCTGGCCCACGAGAAGGTGTCCCTCGCTCGAGACTAAAAGCGTGTCCGACTCCGTGTCGACGGGGACGTTATTCCTTAGCCAGTACACCCTGGGCGGTGGTACTCCCACAGGAGGAAGACACCTGAGCTCGGTGCTCTGGCCTGCCTCCACCGATACCGAATACGGCGGGGACTCGAACTGCTTCTTCAGGTCTGAAGGAAATGGGATTTATGGCGCTGGGTAACACGATACGAACGAGCGGGCGGGGAAACGCTTTCTCGAGGATAAAGGTCGGCGTTAACGTTCTCACATGGGACATTCGACAGCTGATACAAATAAAAGAGAAACACTGCTAAACGATGTATCTTGCTAATTGAAAGAGTTCTACAAAGAAACTTTTCGCCGCGAGGTATGTGGAGAAGTCTGTTAATAGCGTCGCCGGACGAAGAGGGGGGGAGAAAGATTTATCACCGTCGTTTTGACGGATCAAGTTTTTGCTCCAAGGAGAATTACGTAAGTGCAGACAAACGGTTCTTTCCTAAATTGATTCTCTTAGAAACACCACCGTCGCCGGTCATTGTGCGTCGCCTTGCATTAAGGGTCGGGAATTAAATAATGACCGCGCTCAGGAGAATCGAGATTAGTTACGCGCAGGGGCTAGAAGGGGAAGTAAGGCGAAAGTCGTACGTATCCGTCTCGGCGACGGGCTAAACAACTCTGCCAAGTGAAATATTCATCGGACAAGTTTTTCGACGAATCGAGATGTCTCGCGTCACGCTGAAACTATCTGTATACTTGAAGTAATTGGGACAGCAATTTATTTAATTAGCCAGGGACACGAGAAATACTTTTAAACGCTTCTTCAGGCTCGTCTATAAAGACACTTCGGTAATTAACATCAACCACGATGATCATTTAAAGTTTGAATTAATCGTTTCACTTACAGGCGACGTCCACAGTCGCGGGCTGGCTCTTAATCTGCCCGGATCCAGACCAGGCTATACATTCGCACTTGAACTTGTCCCTGCCAAAGTACTCCTCGATGTGATCTCTGGTTACATTCAGTTCACAGTCCACGATCCTCGTGCCCGTGTGCGGATCGACGAAGTCCTGCTGTTGCGAGTCGTCCGCCCTCGCGTCGTTGCACCGGAAGTAGATTTGCAGAGCGTGAGCGGCCTTGCAATGCAACGTGGCCGGCTTGTTCTTCACGACGAACGAATCGACGGGCTCGGTGAGAAACACGGGCAGATGCCCGCCGGTCTCCGATATCAGCTCCGTGTCCGTGGCTATCGTTGCGGAAGGCACGTCGTCCTCCTCCAGGAGGTAGGAATCCTCGTCCTCCGCTGCATCCTCTCCGTCTGGGAACGGTAATGAAAATTTAAATAATAGTAGTCGATGTGATTAAGAAAAAAATTAAGCCCACCGGCGGCATTAGAATGATCCATCTGAATTTCTGTCAAAGTAATGAATGGTTCCAGTTAAAACGAAAATTACGAGAACAATAAGTGTTTCGGTAGAATTAACGACGCTGCTTATTATCGGCCCGTGGCAAATGCATAGAACTGGATTACCCTCATTAACGCGCACCGTATACCGAGCGATCAGACGGTGGGCGCAGTCAATCATTCGAATTCCGAATACACGGCAACTCTCGCGCCTCCCCACGTAATCGTAATTTACGATCGAGTTATTAATTCGCGCGAGCGTTGTTCACCGCCGACCAGAGGCGGCTCTCGCTCGTTCTATCGGGATCGTGAAAATTCTATATTTGCTTGTCAACAAAGCTCTCGGCAGCACCGATCTCCCCCCGCGACCCCTTGTAAATCCTGACGCCGGCCCATTAATGCCGGCGAGTACATACTCGCTCGGCGAAACGCACCGCGCGTGTCCCGCGCGCTGCGAACAATCGGCCGCCTGCTCGCGAGCCGAGCTGCAGTAATGAATTTTCGGATTTACGTGGCGCACCGGTGCACAAGTCCGATGCGTTCCCCCTGGCGACCAGCGGTCGGTTCAGACCTTTATCCCCGTGCGACATTTGGCCGGGGGCCACAATTTTCGCCGCGATTATCGCCGTATACTATTTATCGAGCCGGTGGCAAAAATTAATAAAACGAATATTCGGCGGGGAGATTTGGATCTTGAAATCTTTTCGGACAGTGACGCGAAGTTTGAATAACGGGACGGATCTGTTTCCCCCGGGAACCATGTAAATTCTCACAGAACTATCTATGGTTCCCCGTAGAGCATACATTGCGATCGACAGACGTCACGACAGGTACACGTCGCGGAGCATTTGATCGTTGTCGTTGCTCGTTATTTTTCACGCCGTCTGCGAGACGCGACCGACTGAAGGGAAAAACGAACGAAAAACGGCTGGCCCCGCGGCGAAAAAAAAAAGCTTGTCAGAATTTATACCCGATGGTGGTGGGTATATATGCCTTCAATATCCTGGCGGGTGGAGATAGGAATCGGGCAACGGGCAAATGAGAAGCGTCGGCGGACGAATGAATATGCGGATGAAACTATTCACACGTACAAACGCGTGTGTATGTACACGATCGAAGGAAGGGGCGAGAGAGAGAGAGAGAGAGAAAAAAAATATTTTCGGCGACGTGACGTACTGCGGCGAATCGGGGCGAGACTGAAAGAGAATTTTTCATCGGTTTCCGATAATGGGTCTCGATCGACTGTCCAATGGGGTCCGGTGAAATTGTAGCACGGCCAGTTTATCCCCGCACGCGAATCAGTTCTCGCACGAAAATCCTCGTTAGCCACTTTCGGGAACGCCGCGACGAGCCATACCGCTGATTGAACCCGCCTCGCGATTTTTTCCCCAGCTTTCATCCGTGCGAGTGGATCCGAACCTTTCCCTGAACTCTGGATCGATTGAAACAAATGAACGGCATCGCCGCGGTGTTGTTCGTGCACGCCGCTTTCTTTTCACGCCCACGCTTCTCCCTTTCCACGCTTTTCAATCCGTCACGCACGGGTCGGAGCTTCACGTGTAACCACGAAGCCCACTTCACAGGCTTTCCCAATCGCCCGTGGTACTTCACTGGAGGACGCCTCCCCGTCCGATGAATCTCCCGCTCCCTTTCACTCTTTGTTATAATCACTTGGAAATAGCGATTTTCCCAGAGCCGATTAAAACAAACGACCAGCCTCGCGTCGCGTCTATCCTATCGATCCTCGTTGCTTTCTTTACGCGCCTTTGACTACCTCTCGCCCATTTCCGAGTCGCTCGAAGCCCGTTTCTCCTCTTTGCGTACACGCGTCCGCAAACACGCGAGGATTGCAGCATCTGGCGCGTGCGAGGAAGAGAAAAGAGCGGAGAGGACTCAATCGAGCGAGGGCCAGGACGAGCAGTCGGCGAAGAGAGGATTTCCATCGGTTTCCGATAATACCGCTGATCGGTCCGACGATCAAGTTCCGCGGAATCGTTCCCGTCTAATTCCTCCGAACGAGTTCGTATAAATTCCGGCCGGCCATTTCGCGCACGATTCGCCCTTCGTCTGTGTCTTTGATTGCTCGTACGGTCGCGCGCGTATCCACGCTAATTCACGCGATCCCTTTTCTTTTTTCTTTTTTCTCCGCGGCATCGCTGGAGGTTGCAGGGAAACCGGAGTAACGGGACGAGGGCTTAATCGACCGATGCAACTCACGCGACCTACGGAAAGAGAGAAACTTGGCTCGAATACGGATAGAAGGGTGGGCGGCCGAATGGGGTGAAACGAAGAATGGATTCTCGCGACGGCTGCTTTGTTTCCACTGCTTGGATCATTCTTCTGGTTCCCTTGGTTATTCATTTACCGGAGAATGTTTTCGAGCACCCTTTGAGAATTTCAATGGTGGACAGGTTGATTTGTGGGTATAGCGATGCTGGTTTAAGGGGCGTTCTTTCGATGGCTATGATATAGGTTGTTTCTGATAGAAAGTTTTACGGATCCTGTATCGTAATGAGTTTCCCGAATGTGGGACGATATCTCCTTTCTAATTGTCCATCCTAAATCATCGCACATCCTACTCTCTAATTCGGTCTAATCGTAAATTCTACCCGCAAGCAATTATCCCCATGTAAACAAAACTTCTCTGGCCGCTCGGTATTACCGAAATATCAAAAATAGCTATTACTTTCGCACACAATTTAACATTTACAAGCGGATAACGATTGGTTCGCCTCCATCCGTTCCGAACACGTAACACCCTTTCCAAAACGAAAAGCGTTATCCCGCCTTATCTACAACAAATACAAGATTTCGACCACCCGAGCCACTTCCCTCCACACCTCGTGCAACCTTCCCTAATCTAACGATCTATCGCCGAATCAGCCGCGCCTCCCGGAACACGCCGACCTCTGTGTCGAACCCTCTATCCGTCGCGCCACGGTAATTGCTCGAGGCAAATACCCGTCTAAACAACGCTTCCATCCGAAAAAAAAAAAAAACGAACAAGAATCCCGGTCGTGCAGGGTTACGAACACTTAATTGAGCAACGTCACGCGACACGCGAGCTCCCCGGTGCTCGAACTCCTGCGGGAAAAAAAAGCGGGTTCATCGGTTTCCGATAATTCGGAACGGAACGGCTGGGTATCCGGTCCACTATCGAATCGGCCGAGCCGCGAGATCTCCGCTGAAGCCTCTCTCTCGTTAGCCCGCGCGGCTGGATAGTTAGTCGTATCTCCGCTGACCGGATATACGCGTTTTCCCTTCTGCGCGTGTGTCCGTTGCGCGTGTACAGACGACGATTGCTATGTAGGTTGATCAGGTATTAAGCCGGCCGAGGGCACATGCATGGCACGAGCGTGTACAGTTTCGGCGTGCATATTACCTACGGCCGTGAGACCACACATGGCGCGCCTCTTAATTAACAAAGGTACCTGCTGCAGCGGGCTGCTCGAGAGTCCACGGGAGACCCGCGTGCCCTAAGGGGGACGGAGATGCAGATCAGGAGGACTAGCTTGGTCAGAGATGGTCGGATGATCGGGGGGGACGGTTGACGGGCAAGGAATCTGGATGGAAGATAGGGGAGGATACTTTCGTCTTAAACGCGATGGACGATATTTCGGCCGAGGTTCGCGGAGCAGGCCTCGGTGTTATTTATGGCGGTGAAAGTGGCGAACAATGGAGACTCGGATGGCGACGACTCTATTTAGGGGACTGCTGGCCAATGTCTCCTGGCGTTGGTCATTCATGGTTCAGGGTGCTTCAGAGGGAAATGTTCTCTGGTAATTGCACGATTCGTTCCGGCGCGGTTGGAGAATTACCGAACGGCCGGGCGGGGTGGTGCAGAGAGAATTGAAGTCGAACGGGAAGCACGCGTATGCAGAGAGTGGTCGACGACGAAAAAATACATCGAAGAGGAAGCTGAGAGAGGAGGAAGGGGCCGAGAGCTTCCCTGTTTTCTCGCGTCACGTGCCTTGTTATTTCAGCAGACCGAACGCCGGTCAAAGAGTAACTATCTTCGTGCTCCGGGCTTCATTGACCCCGGGGTCCGCTCGACTCTTCCTCCTCGCGCCCGTGGTTACGCGTGCGGGGATCCTCTCTCGGCGGGCGTCGTACCTAACGAGCTCCGAAATCAAGGTGCTCGCGGCTCCGGCGACCCTCGTTGACACTCGACACAACCGCGGCGCCGGTCGAAGGGTGCTAATTCGTCGGTAAAACGCGACGGGACGGAATTGAATTTCTAAGAATTCCCTCTCCCCGGAACCCGCGTGCCTCTCGCATGACCAAAGCGTTGCTGTTTCGCGCAGGAACACCACTTGTCCGCCGCAAGGTTTCACCATCTCGTCAATTCCTTCGCGAAGGGAAACAAAATGTTTCGCTGTTTCCAGCTTGCGAACATACCGGTCCGTAGCTCGCTTCTCGGTATTCGTAAAAAGGGATCCCCCTTCGGGCTACATTCTACCCCCGGATAATCCGGAACGATACTCGAAGAGTCAGCGCCAGGTGCGAGATAAATATTGTGAACGACTTTTGTTGAAAGGTGGCGAAAGAGCTGCGGACGTAGGTCGTGAATTAACGTTTATCCATGAATCAGCCTGGCGAAGTGAGGACTTACTTCCGGTGCCAGGGGTGCGCTGAAATGCGCGCCGCTCCCGGCCACTTCTATTGTATCCCAGGTCATTCCCGGATCGCGCCCTTAAGTCCCAAATAATAGCAGTCAAGTCCCTTCGGATCGGCTCCCAGGGAGGAACTTTGTTATGTACCGTCATGCCGCTTAACGAGAGACGCGCCACGAGTGGTCCGCCCGTTTCTTCATCGATCCGCATCGTAATGGATAAAATGGAGAGCAATCGATGGGGAGCATCTCTTCCCGATCGCCTCACAACGATCGACGCGGCTGAGATGAAATCAGGTTGAACGGTTCTGATTTATATACTGTCCGGACGCGGCCCCGCATTATCTTTGAACGGTGCGCGACAACCAGCTCTCGGCATTGTATGCGGAATCACGGTCAAAGGTTAGAGTTAAGGAGCGGTCAGTGTACCCGGAGGATAGACTTCTCAGGTGGCTGCACGGCGTCTGAGTGCAGGAACAGATTGCCTTTCGACTAAGCTGCTTTTAATGAAAACCAATACTTAGGAATTTCGATCGACTAGAAAGATTTATTAAAAAAATTAATGTTTGAAAAAAGCAGGTGCTAAAGCGAACGCTCGACTTAATTCGTTATCGAACTCCATTCATCACGCGCAGTGGAATCGGTTTTGGACGGCTGCCAAAACTTTTCGACAGACTGAGCGAGCCGGGGGGCGCGAATTAAACGAATGAAGCGGCTCGAGAAAAAAGAAAACGCGAATGCGAACGAAAGGGTGAATATTAAATCCGGGTCGGCGGTGGTGGTGGTGGTGGTGGGCAGAGAGCGGAAAGCGGAGGGTGATGATGCGTATTACACGAGTCGATTGCGGGGCACAGCAGCGCGGGCCACGTTAAGGCGTGTAATTAACCGAGTAACAGAATCAGATACGACTGCTTGGTTGCGTGCCTCGCCTCACGCCGGTGCCTTCTTTCCGCCGCTATCGATAACGACCGCCCCCCCCCCCCCCCCCCGAGTCGGCTTCACGCCGATTCACAAGTTGCCCATTGTGCGCCGACGAACCGGCACGAAATTTCGCGTCCGCAGCTTTCGCGGATTCATCGTTCCGTTCGCGGGACACAATGGGGCCCGTGTGTACCGATTTGCATCGAAATTACGGGTGTCGAGGATCTCGAAAAGGCAATCTCCGCCGGGGCGCGGTTCCGATCGCGAGAAAACTCGCGGGAGCATCGTGCGGATTTCGCAAGCGCATCGGTGGACCAAAATGCCCGGCCGTCTCCGACTTCTTCGTGTTGTAACTCGATCGGTCGATATTTCACGATCCCCGTCCGAGGTCCGCGTTCTCCACGATTTCAACAATAATCGCGCTCTTGCACAACCACCGAGATTGCCTCTCTCTCTCTCACTCTCTTTCCTCGCACCGCTCTCTCGTTTGATTTACGATAATTAAAGTTGACCCGACCTTTCGTCGCGGCAGGCAAAAGAATGGAAGAATGAGAGAGAGAGGCTCGCACGAACGGGGCAGAGATGCGACGTGCACTCCGTTCGGGCACCGTGCCGATGAGAGGCTGCGAGAGATTAAAGAGTTTTTCCTCTCCAACCCCACCACCGATATTCCACGCAATTCCTTTCTTTACATTCGTCTCTGCTCCTTTCTCTCTACCGGCTCGAGACGGGCCCCGCGTGGAACCAACCGGGTAATTGCTCGGTCGAGCCGGCCCGCCAATCAGCGGTTCCCTCCTTGGCTTTTGCATTTTTGCCCACGGCGAAATCGCGAGATCCACCGACCTCCCACTATCCTCCGTGCACCGACTCGCTGTACAGCGAGCTACGTGATCGGAGCCGGTGTGTTGTTGTATCGTGGATGCCGATCGCGATTTACTTATGATAGTTATCGTTTGCAACCGGCCCCGGGACGAGCAATAGCTTTCTCGCGAAAGTTTCTAGGGCGCGCTGGGTAACAGGGGACGTAGAGGAGTCCAAAATCAGGAACACGGCGCGACCTTTACCGGGGCTCCAGCGAAGGATCGACGCACGACGAATTTATTAGCCGTAAATTTCGAGATCGCCCGCCGCGAGCCGCGTCTTCCGTCTCCTCCCGCCCGCCGGAATCAACATTTTCCCATACGAAACGAGGTTCGTATTTTCATCGTTTAATTCTCCCTTCGCTAACGGACACGAGCGAGAGCAGCATGCCTGTTTGCCTCCGGAACGAAACGACGCCGTGTTAGCTCCGTTCCGACCAAGGCACTCTCGAAGACGGTGCTTGCACGTTTGATGGGCGTTATTTAGGGGGGGCTTGTCATGGTGTAATTCGCTGGGAACAGTTTTATTTGCTGTTTACGCGAGAACTACGATTCTCTCTGATACGACACGGAGGAAAGTATCTCGGATCTCCAAATTTTTCGCCATTCCGAGACGCTTGAAAAACTGAGCTGCCCCGCGGAGCAGGGACGTCCCTGAGCCTCGAGGTGGAAACGACGCGGAGAGCGTCGACCACCCCTCTAAGCCCGTTAATTATTAACGCGGCTAATATTTTTCTCGGCGCGTCGGCGAGCCAGTGTGGAATTATGACACGATATCGCGTCGCGATAAATCGCCGGGGTAATTATTCACACGCGCTTTTCTGCACACGCGAGGGGCTCTCTCCTCGGCTAGCTGAGCGCGCGTTCACCTGGCCGGTAGACATGCGCCAAGGAAAGAAGGAGCGATTTTCTTGGGCGCCGTTGCTGCTCCGAGTATCGTCGACGATACGCACGGCAACACGCTGGAAAGTTGCACGCGTGCAAATACACACAATCGAAGCGGTTAAACGTCGGCTCCGCGCAATTTGCATCTGGCGATGCCTCTCTCGCGGTGCTGGAAAAAGAAAAAAGAATGAACGACCGTGCGCCAGCTGTCGGGCAAGCGCAATTACTCCGCGAGTTAGAAAAGTCTGCTCGCGCGGCTCCGTTGACGAGTTTATGCTGCAGGTGTATCCTGCGAATGAGTCGGAACGCGCCGCGATTGAAATGGAAACGCTGAAACTGGTTTCTCGAAATTCACCCGTTAAACGGCCGACGATCCTCTGCGCGCTGGGTGGTTCGAATTGATCCGGAATTTTCATTCCACTCTGGTTAATAATCGAATCGTTTCGTGACCGCTGGATTTCTTTACAACCGATTCCCGAGAGGCTTGTTAACAAACACTTACTCGCGTGTCCCGCCGACTGGCGACACGATAATTCCATGCGCGACTCGTTCGAGAGAAGATTTAAAGAAAGCCATAATTCTTTCGGCGCCCGGCTCTCGGAGATTGCCTCTCGCTCCGAGCTACGAAACGCGGCGCCGCGTGCACCAAAGCCGACTACTCCGTGCCACGAATTTTCTATCGTTATGTGTAACGATTCTTTTCTCTGCCCGTTTCGCATCATTCATCATCCCTGGGCACCGCGATGACGCGGCCGTTGCTTGTCGGGGACGCTAATTAGCGAGCCACGCGGGTCCGCGAAGGAAACCGAGAAAGATCAACCCCCTCGCGCGTAAGGTCGCTTTAAAGCTAGCTCCGGGGGGAGAGTAATCCATCATCGAAAACGGCCGGTGTAACGTAACCAGCCCGGTTATGCCCACCACTAATCAACGACACTGACTCGCTGTATAATTAGATCCGCCTGGCCACGCCGCGTAACCCCTTTTCCCAGCGCCGACGACCGTGCTCGTGACTAGCCCTCCCCCCCCCCCCCCCCTGCGCATAGAACACGACCGCGTTCTTTCTTGGCCAGGGAATCGCAAAAAGCATGTCCGTGTTCGATATTCCCCCTCGAGTGAACGTCGAACGCTGATTACCGGCGTACCCCCGTAGGCCGAGGACGGCAGCGTCGGCTCTAGGGATCGGATGCCATATTCGAAGGGTTACACGATGGATATACTTGGGCTGACGGAGGTTCGCCGAGGGTCATACAACGTTCGCCACCTTGGAAATGTTAGAATATGCAAGCCATAGAAATCTGATATTTTAATTCGGAGAGCTTTCATAATATTGTCTCTTTAATTACGTATCACTGATACTCTCTCAGGGTGAATCGGTTCCCGATGTTCAGTGGCCAACCCCACGGCATTTGCGAAGCCGCGTGATTATCCTGTATCAAGATTTCGTTGAAAGACGGAACAGTTCGCGGTAAATGTTCTTATCGCGTGGAGCTGTTGTCGCGAAAGCCGATTCCAATTATCCAGGCAATTGAAAATAGTAAAACGGTGCCAGTTTCCCGGAACTAGTTCGCCTGTTTCCCACCTTATCGAGCGATCTACCAGGTGGGGACATACGTTTCGAGCTGTCGCGCTCGAGGAGCTCGCATGAAGTGGCACTAGACCGCTTCGTTTGTCGCCGGCTGTCGCGGGTCAGCTCTTGGATACATAGAAATCGGGACTAACTTGAGAGTTATACTTTCTCTCCCACGCATCTCCCGCTTTTATACATATACATATACTCGAGATGGAACTCACCTTCGCCGGACGTGAAGGGGCAAACCAGGCCCGGCAGCAGAACGCAGAACAGCAGGAACAAGGAGCACGATTTTCGCCTCATCGCGAGCGTGTCACTGTCACCTGGGTCATTCGCGCATCTTACGTCCAGAAAGACGAGAGAACTTTACAAACCGGCGACACCGAAACGCTGCACTTTCACTGCGATATTTTTTCTCCGCCTGCAATTCAAATAGAAACGAATTGAGTATACGTATGGGCAGCGTGCTTGATAAATAACAGAGATATACAAAAAAAAAATAAAGGTAAAGCTAATGTTACTGTTTTCAAGCACACGGATAAGAGGAGCACACGCGCCACTCATTATTTGCGCCGCGGACTGTTTTAAAAGCTCTTCCGGTGTATTCCATGAAACGGATTAACGTTGCATGCACCGGTTCCAGTGCGCCGCGCTTTGTCAGTCGGGATTAATTAACGCAAATACAGGGACAGTGTTTCGCAAGAGATCTGTATGAGAAATGCACGGTACGTGACTCCTCGGCTAGCAATAAAATCTCCGAAAACTTGAGGTTCGTTTCAAAAGAGAACGTCTGCCTTTAATACACCGGCCCGTGGTGAATATAAATTCGTACGCATCGTCGTCAGCTATTAATCTTCGCGGATTATTCATCAACGTCTCCGCGGGACGGATTCCGGGTATTCATGATTTTCACCGAAAAATCCAGGCATTCTCTAAAAATATCGTGGCTACAATCATCATCGGAACAAAAGTGTGCCTCGAGCACCCTTAAATCCCTCTCGAGTCAAAAAATCCACGAGCCACACGTTGTCGTCGTAAATTCGAGCCTCGCGTTTCACCGAGCATCTTAAAATACATATCTCCGCTTCGCAGGCAGAAAACGGAACGAGGAAGGGGGACAAAAAAGAAAAAATTAACGGTTTCCAGTCGATTCACGGGAAGCCACGTTCGAGGCACGTCGCGTCGCCCTATCGAGGGGTGCATTACCGCCGAAAATACGTGCGCGCAAGCCGGTTCTTTTCTCGAAAAAGAGAAAAAAAACTCGTGGAAACTTCTCGGTGGCACGCGACGAAGGGCGGAAGCGATATCGACGTGGATTCAACGACTCACGTGGCGGCAGTGCCTACCGCGCCCCGTTGTTTCCACCGGAAAACGTAAAAGATAGTTAGGAGAGGCGAGAGTACCACTTAGGTGCCGGCTGGCAACCCTTGCCATTTAAATATTCCACCGGGTACCCGCGCGGCACTTTCCCGCACGCGAAATTTCCTCGTGGCGCCCTTCCTTCGATCGCCGGTTATTCCGCCCCCTTTTTCTACCCTCCGTCGTTCCCTCGAAAGCAGCCGGTTATATTCGTGGCTAATTCCGTTCGATTGCCGTGCTGCATCGTTAAGTATTTAACGACGATTCGTCTACTGGAAATGGATCGATGGAAATATCCTTCTCGTTCTAGACAAAGTGGTATCGCGAGGGCAAACACTGCCTCGATACATTATTCGCTTTGCCCTGAATTATTCAGCAGGATTCCTCCTGAATTGCAGATTAATTTTTTGACGCGATCAACGTTTTATGGAAACCATGTATAAATCTCGGGAAAACCCCATAAGATCACACCCCCAGCGTCTAGGAGTACCGAAATTCTGTGTGAACGCGCGCACAGATTCCACCCCAGTCGAAACTGAAGGGTAAATCGCGACGAATCGATAGTCAGCTCGTTACGGGAAGGAAAGTCGATGAAACCGCAGGACGAGGACCATGGAGCCGGTGTCGCGTGTTGGGGAAGGTATACGCGGGGCGAGAAACGGTCTCGGAGATTCATGACGCGGAATAATCCACGGGACGCGGAGGCCGTGGAACGCGCATTATGCGAGCGTATCGGCGAACGACCCTGCACACAGATTTCCCATCGGACGCGAGAGAGGTCGGGGTCTAATCCTCCGGGACGAGGACTCAATTTATAAACGTGCCCGGTATTACCACTCAAAGGCTTAAAACACTTGACGCGGAGCAGACGTCGCGGTGCCGCGCGACGGCGGACGAACACATGGCGTTTCGCACTGCGATCCGCCGCGAATGCCTCTCTCCGCGCCACGGGATAAGCCGCGAGAGGCACCAATGCTATTCACCCGGCTAGCTACTCTCGGGACAGTTCTTTCTTTTTCGCGGGACCTGTTTCCAGAGGTCTTCTTCACCGCCCTACGAGCGGCCTCCTCTGCGCAAGCTGTCCGCCCGTTTCGAGACCAACACGCGCGCATAATAGGGCACCCGCCGCTCTTTTGTTTCGTCCTTTTCGATCCTCCTTCGCGGACGATGAGGTCGGTGTTTCCAGACGCCGCGACTCGAAAGCGGTTTAAAGCTCCGAAGAGCAACTGGGATATCGCGTGACAACAGGTAGGGGGGGAATCGGCGAGGCCGGATTCCCCGGAGTATTCCACCGAGCTACCGGTTTCCGTGGCGAGCTTCTTCCCTACGATGTTTCTATTCCGTCCCGCTTACGGAACGCAGGCGGACGCCCGAGAGGAACGCAATGACAGATGATGCTGCGAGGGATATATTGGTTTTTTGCGCCGGCGGAATGAGCTTGGATATCGTCTTGGATGGTTCCTGGTCGGAGGACTCTTTATTGATTGTTCGCGTCTCGCGAGAACCGGAGTATCCCGGGTTCACCGGGGAGATAGATTCTATTAGGGCTGCAGGCTGGGTGGCAATGAAAGTGGACGGAAAAATGTGCTTTTCTTGTTCGGCTGGGGAGATTCTGTTGCGTGGGACCCTGCAGAATTTTTTCCTTTTACCGAAATCGATACTTAGACGCAGCCGAATATTTTTCCAAGCATAGACAAGGAATGCGTTTAGCTGGAAGCTATCGATGAAATTCTTTGAGAAATACGAATTTACAAGTCTGCAACTTTCAGGACTCATTACGTGATAGAGGGTTAACAGCCCGTAAGATTCTTCCATCCAATAGATCACCCTATCCGAACTTCCAGAATCAATATCATTACTTTTGTATGCCCCTGACGAATACTCCGTTCCATTCCATCACTGGTTATCTTGGTCTGTGACCCTGTTTTCGTGCCGAGGCCACGCAGATCGATCCAAACCCTCCAAAGAAGCTGTAACCCTCGCAGATCGCAGGGGATTCTCTCTCTCTCTTTCTTCGTTGACCATAGAGATGTTCGTGACGGAAAGCGCGCGTATGGTGTTATTTAGAAACTTCTCAGCCGATTCTCTCCGTTGCCGTGTAATCTCGCTGCGTTATAAAGCACGCCGTAACGTTTCTAATGCCCAGGGATATTACGCATTTCATCTTATAGCGTTGTAAATTACGCGGCACGCATGCACTGCGGCTTGTAATAAATTTGCATGCATTTACGTAAGCCATTACGATTTTCGCGTGCGCAACGTGGAGCTGGAGAGACCGTCCCGTTGGGGACAAGCGCGTTTCCAAGCTTCTGCTTGCGAGAAACGAATATGCTGGGTGGTTCGTAGGAATCGGCTATTTTGTGTTATCAATTCAATGGCTTAATCCGATGTGGTTCTTACGACGGTACGGATATTTATCATTGGCTTATTATACGCGCTTGCTTTTGCCGTGATAAAGCTTGCTCACTAAGGACTATAATTCACGAGGACTTTTTTTTGGAGAATGAAAAATATTTTCCTTGACACTGAACGCCTAGTTCCATTCTAACAACAAGACTACTCGATTACTCTACTTCTCCCAGCTATATCCACCGAGCGTTAAGCTACAGTTAGCCTAAAAAAGAAGTCATTTCTCACTGAATAATTCCCCAACCATTTCCCACCCACCCACGCGGTATCCACTTTCCAGGATCAGCTCTGCACGCACGAACCACAGGACAGAGCAGGCGAATCGTAAATTTCCCGCGGTACGCAGAGCTTCCTTCCCCTGGAAACGCGTGAACACACGCGTAGTTCCAGCACCGATCCCCGGTCGCCAAACGAAACCGTATTCGCGCCGCAGTGGTGGGTAGGAAATTGTTCGAAACAGAACTCGAATGTACCGCAAGTTGATCGAAGTCGCTGCTGCGAGGACCCGTTTTGCGTCCACCGCTTCGAGTCCTCTCGAGTGGCGAACACGTGGGATATCGTCCCAGGTATGCGCTTCGAGTTCTCCCCGCCCTTGGCTATCGTTTCCTCTCTCGTTCCCTTTCTTCTTGTCCTCCACCCGCCCCGGCTCGAGCGACGTCTCTTTTTCTCTCCCCTTCGCACGGTGCTGCACTTCGACCAAACGTAATCCGAGAAGATTACCGAACGAAATAAACATGTCAACCCCCACCCGCGGAGGGTTGCAGGCGAGTTTGCGGAGCGTCTCTATAGACCGAAGGAAATATTCCACCTCCTCGTCTACTTCTGCTCACCTTCCACGTAGGTAGTCCGACGGGCGTAGATCCTCCCTGAGATACAGCCTCTATTCTGACTGGCTGTTAGCTAAGCCTGCATGCTGTACACAAGTAGTTCACGCGATCGACCGGACCGTTCTATCTCCCTACGATCTTCCCTTTGAACGATCTCGAAGATAAGGCTACGGGGATTTTATACGACCGATGTTGCGTCGTCCCTTTTCGATTATTCCTCGTGTCTTCGGGCAATGCACGGCCCTCCTTCTTACGACTGCGGGGGCGGTGTCGAAGTTTCGATGCAACGTGTACAAATTTGCGGCTACCTGCTACCACTAGGACCCAATGTGCAACGGGCATGTGGTCGGTCGGGACCATTTACGGGTGGCTCGGGCGTCGGCGGTGACGACTCGTCGATTCTCTGGAGAGCCGAACACCGTGTCTCCGCTCTGGATAGCGAACCTTGATAATTTTAACCCTGGAGCATGAAACAAGCCCAATTTAGCCGTCCAGTTCTCGAGTCTAAATCCGAGACACACCTTCGGGGACTTCTTTGATCGCTTCGTTAGCGCGGCGTCGCGCGAATAAGAGCGACTGGACGCTGTGCGTCGCTGAAAATATACACAACGAGCCACGTGTGCGAAGCCAACGACGCCGTCGAGTTAGCCGCAGCAGCCCTCCGCTCGCTGAGGATCAAACGTTTTCCTCGCGCTGCTCGAATCGTGGCAGAAAATTATTTGACGGTTCCCCGTGGATGCCGAGGACACGGGGAGGGAAATCTCGAATATTCACGAGATGCCGCCACCCCCCATTTTTTCCCTTCGAGCACGCTTTTCCCGTCGCTCCTATCTGTTGCGCGATCTTGACGCGACGGACCTCACGCTAGAATACGCTTCCCCTTTAATCTGGCTTATCGATCCACAGACGCAATGCATAGCAAGCGCAGAAACGACGCACACTGCCATGGCCCTTTTGGGACGTTTCGTGACGAATGTCTCGTCCCTTCCCTCTCGCTTGTACGCGTTTTACTATCGATGCCTGATAGCGGGACAATTTGCTTTTCTCTATCTCCTTGGGGTGTTTCGTGTACCCTGTTGTTCTATTTGTGATAGATAGGTTTATCAAAATTGCCGGTATTTTATTCTAAGCTATTCTTAATCCTTGGAACAGTTTATGTACTTCTTAAACGGTGAGAATTTTTTCAAATAAATACCTGTATAACCCTGTCGTATCGTTTCATAAAGGAATAAATTAGATCGAAGAAGCGAAACCCGAAGAAAAGGAGGAAACTCAATCCCTGTTCTCACCTGACACGCCCCTCCCAATAATCCCATTCCATTCATTCTTTCAGCCCCCGTTAACTCCCAGTCATCGGATTTACGCTTTATTTACCACACAACTTCCAACCTTTCTATCCTCCGCCGAACGGAGCCGCTATCTCCGTATCCGACGGATCGCCGTTCGATTCGATTTGTATCCATTATAACACGACGTTCCCCCGTCGAGTCCGGAAGACGCTTTCGGAGCTACCAAAGAAGATTCCCGGTTCGATCGATCCCATACAACCGCCGTTTGCGGTCGACGCTGGAAATTCGTCGAAGCGTGAACATGCTTTTCGCGCGCGTGTGCGTCGCCGTTTCGGCAGGGGCAGCAGGTAGAGGAGAGCGAGCCGTGAGAAAGCAGATGGAGGGTTAACGCGTGCCAGGTGGGCCTCGCGCAGCCTCCGCCCGGGCCGCATACGTCGTTTCCCCGCGGGGCGATCGAGACGACGATACACGAAATCGATCCGCCGAACGAGATAACGCGCCGCATCGCCGAGTTCTTAATGGGCCCCGCACGGAAAACTGGCTACGGGAACCAAACGCGCCTCTCCGCCGACCGGCCGCGGCCTTACGCACTCCTATCACGTGCCTCCCGTTTCCTGTCTGCCCTCCGCTGAAGCCGCGCTGTTTTCCTGCCGCCTTCTTTTGCCCCGGGAGAGACTCCAACTTCTTGGACTGTTAAGGTCGCAAGGGGAATAAAGATCGGTATCGTGGTACGAGGGAAAAACGCTGCTTTTACATGGGGAAACGTTTGGGGCATTGAATGCTTGTAAGGGGATTCGATCGAGGTTTTAGCAAGAAACAACGGTTTCATACAGCGTCATGGGAGCGAGTCAGCGTGTTCTGCAATCAGCCCGCGACGCTCTGGCGGTGATTAAACATGGATCAGGGTGAGTCTCGATCGATATCTATGCAAAAACCGTAGCCCGCGTTCGATAATTATGGGATGGCTATGATGCTGTCAGGATAAGTACAAGCGAGGTTGCAGCCACGGTGTAATGAACCGCGAGGAAGATCAACGATCATCCGGTCTCTAAAGAACGAAGAATGTACAATTAAAAAACTCGGACCTTTTCTCCTAGTTCTAACGTTGAACGCGATCACAGTTCAAGAAACCTCCATCGTAACCAGTGGAAAGTTAATTAACGCGCAAAGTAAATGGAGACGGTTCGAGCGCCACGTGAACTGAAGCCGCTGGATAATAGCATCGCGTCGGAAGGGTGTGCGAAAAATCGACAGCTTCGATTACGCGGAACAAGATTACGCCGGCTAAACGCTTCGAAACGGCGGCGAGGGGCCGTTAGTCGACTTTGACAGACGTTATTAACGACTAACCGACCTACGGCGCTACTGCTCTCTCCTCCCCGCGTAACGATCGCCGCTCGATAAAGGGAGGACACGGCGGAGGCTCAGCTCCTCCGCGTTCGCCCGTCCGCGCGGGAAGTGAAGAACTCGAGGTGAAACCGCGAGTCTCGCCAACGGGATCCTCTCTTTATTTCTGCTCACCGTCCCTCGCCCCGACACGCGCCGAGCCGCTTTGAATGTCAACGCTTTTCAACTGGCCGATTCCCCCGCGTGCTGCTGCTCGCTTTCGTCCCGCCGTTTCCGCCGCGGTCTTTCAACGCTGCTCGCGGTCGCGTCGATGGAATCCGCGAGCCGTACGCGATATCAAAGGATTCTGGCCGTGTTTCACCGGAGAAGCATCGCGCGGTGGCGGAACACTTTCCAGCGTCAAAGAGCTGGCGTTCGAAAGGGTTGTCGCGGCTGACGTTTTCGAGTATCAGGCCTGCGCGCGGGGGGACAAGCTTGTCGATGAGCATTTGAGAGCTTGACGCTTTACTTCAGGTGGTAGCTTGGAAATGAAGGTGGCGTTTTTTTGGCAGCATCGGAGAACTTTACCGATATGAACATTGCGAATGAACGTTGACACCATTCATTGTAATCGAGGAATCGAAGGGTCGCGGTTTTAATCCAGTTCCGCACTCGATCCGCGGTGTTCCATTCATCGAGCCAAGTGCTGAGCGCTTGAGATACCACAAACTTGTTAATCAATCCGATACAGCCGAAGCCACGGGCGCATCGAAACGTATGAATATTTCCACGCCATTCAGAAGACCTTAATCGTCAGCCAACATACACGCGCGCCGATCGCGCAGTTCCCCCCCGAAGATCGCCCCATCCAGAAAGTGTACTCTTTTAATCGTACAGTATAACCAACGCGTCTCTCGAGAATCGCTCTCGCCGGGCATCGTTCTCGTCAAAGGAAACAAAGGGGTAATTATTGCGGCGGTTATCGGAGCGCCGATTAATGCTCGCTGCTATCAATGCGCCGGGAGAGCGCGCGCGGTACGCGGCTTATTAATTAATTGCATCCATTGCGCGCTTACGAGCGAGCGACGGAGTGCGCGAAATCGAGGGCCGATTATTGTTAGTCGCGTCGTCTACCGCGATAGATCCTCGTTAGCGGCGTCTGTGATCGCGGGTCCGCTCGATCGGAAGGGTTTAACCCGGGCCGTCGCAAATAACGCCGTCGATCGACCCGCAATTTCAAGCGTTCATCGATTCGCCGCGTCGAGGAAATCGCGGCTGTTCTCTCTCGCCCCTCTTGCTCGCGGGAAACTCGACAAGACTGTCGCACGACTGATAATCCCCTGTTCACGTAACGCACAGGTCGATTTGCCCGCGACCGTAAATTATTGATCGTTCTTCCGTCAAGACCGCGAAACGGAGCGAGGCGACAGATCTCTTTCAAGCTCTCGCGTGCCGGGGAATCTTATAGTTGATGTCGATAGAGATTATTTTGGTAAACACGATTGATTCAACCGAGTGGATTTTCTTATCTTTAGTGAAGTGTCGATAAGCGGTGGAAACGTCAAGTACTATTTGCTTTGAAAAGTGTGCTCAATAAAGAGGAACGAAGTGTGTGTATATTAATCGATCTGTATAAACACTGCTTAGAAGAAGATTCGAATGAACCCCGGGATGAAGTTATTTATTCGATCATATCCATGCAATTCAGTTTTCTATAAAAATTCCTGGAATACCACATTGTATCGAACTAGACAGTCCCGCGAATGAAACGCTGTCGTTCATCTATGATCAATGGCTTTCTTGCGTCCGAACGCTTTTCCGACCCCACAGAATTTACAAGCGTACGAGAACTATGTACGAGATTGAACGCTGAGAAATTCTCCCATGCATATTTCGTGTATTTACGAGAAGACTGCCAGCTCTCCCCCTTTTGCGCGCGTTTCGCGTAAATCGTTGAAAAGTTACTGCGATCGCGGCAACACCCCGCGCCGTGATCCGATCGATGTAATTCTGGTAAGTGAGCACCGGAATGTTTGCGAATCTCTCCGCTCGATGCTGCATACGGACGGACATTTTACGATTATGCGATCCGCCGGAGGTCGAGCGTCTTCGGCCACCAGCGAGCCAGCTTCCTATTCGCAGTATTTTTTTTTTCGGAAAGCGATCCGGACCCGACGGTGTCATTTGCTTCTCCTCACTATTTGCTTGGTCGGTGGCGAAATTTTTATATCGACCGCTAAATTGTTCTATCGATAACTCGTAGAAAATAAAACGAGTATCCGTAATGTATGGGAATACAGAATTTCCGTTCTCATTTTCGTCCCTAGTGGATTTCGACTTTTGAAGTATTTGCTTGTTCAGTCCGGGCCCGTTGTCTGCGTCCGTCAGTCGCGCAAATAAACACGAGGAACGGAGCACGTATTTCTTTCAAAGCACCGTTTCCCATGCCGGTTCGGTTTTCAAAAATATACCGGACAAGGGAAAAGAATAACTCGACCCGGCGCGTAAAGTCCACGGAAACGCGTAAACGCCGCGACCGCGATCTCTCCCCGCGACAAACCGTCATACTAATTTCGCACGCGCGATTAGAGAGTCGCGTTCACGCAGAAAGTATATTTCTCCGCGGATGCAAAGCGCGAGCCGGAGCAACAAGTCGAATCGTTCGCGTCGCCGGCACTTTGCGGCTCTCCCCGGACCCGTGGGGCACTTTATAAAACTCGAATTCGCTGCGACCGGCGCATGGGAATCGTTTTATTCCGCGGACCGCGAGTTGCTTAATTTGAATAGCAATATGAACGGGCGAGTTGCGGGGCAAGTAGAGCGTAAGTCGTCGTGAACGGTTTCGCTGGATGCCGCGGCTTTTTAAATAGGTTTTCCAGGGGACCTTTAAGCCGCGACCCAGCGGGGGTTCGCCTTACCAGATAAGCGGTCTCCTAATTTCGTCCGAGCTTTTCGAAACGCTCGTTCAACTGTGACCGGACTGTCGTAAGAAATCTCGCGGTATAAAATTACCCACTTCGCCGTTTCTTAAAAAAAAAAAAAGAAACGAGGAGGAATGCCTTGGTCAGGAGTTTCTAATTAATTCATCTAGCAGTGAATTTTTCTGGAAGACTTTCGATCTCGATTCGAACGGAGCATCGCAATTGTTAGATTTCAGTTAAGTCTGCAGTCGCATGCAGGATAAATGTTTAAGTGCAAAGCGCGAGGACTCACTTGCGATGCACTGGAATTCCACAAAGTCAGCCCCACCAAGGAAATCCACGAAGTACCCGAGGGACGCGCACGGTTCGACGTTTCCGTAGCACTCTCTCCTCTGAATTATCCACGGGAAGGACACTCGAGAAAAGCCCACTGCACTGACACTGGCGCAACAATAACGGAGCGTATCTGTATAACCGGGCGTCGAATAGAATCCCAGCCTGAAACTCCAGGAGCTCGGCCTCACTGCCCTTCGCCAGCCTAATCTGTGTCTCACAATTACTCCGACATGTGAATCGTCACTACGGGAATTACTATTTTGCAGTTGAAGGAACTGGCTCGTTGCTCGCGCAGCACACCTCGGCCGATCGTGAATACCCCGCGCGGTTGCGAGCGATGCACGCTACGGGAGTCACCCTCGACCAAAGAACGAACACCGGGAACCCCAACGCGCGCGGCTCGTGTCGGCCAACTGACTCGGAGCAGCGAAACCTCGGAGCCCTTCGCCTCTTGGGCGCCGCTTGCCCGTGGTGGTGGAGACGCGACGGTCGTAGCGGCGGCAGTAGCGGGGCGACGAGTAGGATCCGGTGGAGTTCGAGCTGCCACGCTGCGAGCCGGGTGGGAGAGCACGGATGCTGAAGCTGCGCTCGGATACGAAGCGGGATCGGAGTGCCGCGCGAGCTGCCGGGAGGAACGGATCGGCGTTGCTCGTGGGAGTAACCGCTGCTCGGTACACGAGCTTCATCCGGCACGGGGGATGAGACTCTGTCGCGAGAGGGATAGGGGTGGCTGGAGATTCGGGAGCTTGACCGGAAATCGTACTTTTGGAATTCGGCGACGTACGCTGGACGGTACGGCTCGACAAGGGTAACGTTGCGGAGACGGGTCTTGCAGGCGACAGTAATTGTCGTTTATCCGCGAACGCGGCTGCATTGTCAAGTTTCGAAGCTTTGCAAAATGGGTCGCTTTTCGAATCGGAGAAATGAGAGGACATCATTCCGTCGGAGACCGTTGTTTCTAATTTATAGATTGTTTTACAACATCGGCTTACTCTTGTCACGGTATAATTGATCGCTACGATCGCTCGCTGGGTTTCGTACGAGAAATTTAGGCGTAGCAGTTGTGCAATAAAATATGATTTACTTTCCGCTGCTTCTCGGGGGCCTTGAAAACGGGTAAAACAGCCAAGGGGCGTCTACATCTCTGACATTTAAGTTTCAACAAAAAGTTTCCTTTCACGAGGAACGGCTTTAACGCTTCTATAAAAGAGAGATAGGAATTTCGATTCATATCCCATGGACGAGAAGAAACCTCTCAGACGAAGATGGGGCGGTAACTTATTTTGTAAATACATTAATAAAAGCTGTTTTTAAAGCAAACACACGCCGACACGTGTGACACTGGTAAAACAGTACTCAATTTTAGAGACAGTCCCACGCCACGGAAGAGCTCGAGAAAAAGCGGGTAGCAAAAAAAATCCGACGAACTGTGCAGTTTCACTATAGCTCCCCATTAAAAGTCACCCCTTGAAAGGTGAACAGGCGGCGCTCGTTTCCTGTCGAATGCCACGAGGTCACGGGGGTTCACGGTCGAGGGGAACCTTAATGAAAGGGGTTCAGGAAATCGGAGAGACTCTTCCTGTTCCTTACCGACGTCAGCGTTTCGACCGATGCATAAATTTGGTTTTTTCCCCAAAAATAAATACGCCGGCCGTTTATCTAAACGGCTCGCCGTTACCGGTGACCCGTGAACCTTCACCTTCCTGTCTCCTCGTCTCTGTTCGGTGATCGGTCGGTCCTCCGGCCTCGATCCTCACTTCGGTGTACACCGAAACCAGCAGGACCAGTCGCCCAGCGCTAACGTTTGCTCCGCTAAATAAATATTGACCGTCGAGGCGCTTGGCACCGCAAACAAATCCATTAATAACAGGAATTTAACCCCGTAGCGGAGGTGGACGAGCACACGTACGATTAGTACGGTGCCGATCGCGGCTCTATGCCAGCGAAATCGGCGTTCCCGGTGTCAATTTATATCTGCGGGTAGATTCGCCTGTCACGCTAGAATAATTTCAATAACGCTCGGGATATCGTATCCGTTGTCCCTGTTCAGCTATACAAATGCGTTATCGTGTACACCGCGACGTTCGTTCCTCGTCCCGTTTGCTCTTTGCGCAGCGTCGATCAACCCCTAGAATCGACGGAGTCGATTCACGAACGATAGGGACGGAGAGAAGAACGAATCGCGATGCGCAATTAGCTAGACTGTAATCAAATATCACCGACTGGTTAATATCGACGCGCTCGGTTTGGACGCGGAGAGAGTGGCTGTCTCGTTAGCGCCGGAGCAAACAGACGCTGTAACCTTTTCTTCCCCTCCTGCGAACGCTTCGAGCGGCGGAGAGGGTTGATCGATTGGGTGGCGGAGGTGATTCTATTGAAAGTTGACGTTAACTCGCGCATAGCTTGTCCGTATTCTCCGTTCACCATTGCCCGTCTCTTGAAACCTCGACGACGGAGAGGTTTGTTTTGTGTCGCCTTTGAACGATCGTCTAAGGGATTTATTAACGCGTTTAGAATATTGCTGTTTATACGGGTCGACGGTCGAATAGCGCGGATGCTACGGAGATGATCGACGAGGATTTAAACACGTACATGTATACGCTGCTCTCTATTAACCGTTTCGTTGTTTATCCTAGCGGTGTACTCACGATATTTGTCCATTAAGAAAATTCTGTATAAACAGAAAAATTTGCTGGGCTCGACAAGCGTCATTTCAAATACCCGTGGCGATGCGATCTATCGTTGCACGGAGCGCTGGATGAATTGATCGGCGTGTACAAATACGAATGACACGCGTACCCAAGACGACGGCACGTCTCTATCGTCGGTATCTATTAGCCGCGGCACGGTCTTCGTCGCGTCACAGTGGACAGTGGACCGGACTCTACCAAAATTCTCCGACCCTGCCTCGCCCTTCGGTTCCGCGCGGAGGCCGACGGAAGATGATCGACTCGTAATCCTATACAAACACGGTTATTTCTATCCCATTACAGGGCGGTTCCATAACGCCCTGTAGAACACGGGGCCTGCATAATGCCACGCCGGGCTAGTACAAGGCCGCTTCTAAGGGCCGCCGCCGTGCGGGGATGACCGCAGAATCCCGAGGGTTGCACTAGTGCCGCACCCCCTCCCTGCATCGGTGCCCTTCAACGGCCGCGCGACGGGGGGGAGAACAGTCTGTACATGATACAGCCCTTCGTGGCCCTGCGCTAGACTCGCACCGGCCGCATTCCTTCTTAGGGGTCCGCGTTTCCCAAAGAAATCGTGAGGACACGGGCCAGGGAGCAGGTCGAATTTCGATGGACTTTATGAAATTTTATGTGGGTCCCGTGGGCATCAACGCACGAGGATCAATGCGGTGATAGAAAGGGTGTAGTGGGTCTCAAGTGTACGATGCGCAGGGAAAATGTAGTGTGAAGAAAATATACTGCGTCGTTTAAGAATATTTATTGGTAATAGTTATTCTCATCCGGATAAGAATTTTCTCTACGTGGGAAAGTAATCCTGTTTATCTAAAGGGGGTTGAAATTAAGGCGCAGAGTAATCACACCAGTGGAATTTGTACCGTTCGGGCGCACCACGAATGGCAAGGAAGCTTGGTCATTTATTTACTGGCACGAGATTGGGCCATTAAGAAAAATGTCTTTTAGCCTCGGCATGGAAATCACCAGATTTCGTTTTTCAGCTCTGTATCTTTCCTATTCAGGAGAGTTCTGGAGTCAGTGGAGGCTTTATTTTGGTTATCCCTGCCACGGTTATTTTCGCGGCAACCGCTAAATTTCCTGGCCGTTTTCCGTCGTATCAATGAGAGAGAGGGCTGCTTTGATGTTCGCCACGCCGACACACGCTCGAGCGTCTGCGGATCTTGAAACGACGCGGGTCCGACCGCTAGCCGGCCAGCCTCGACGAACACGTGTAGTACACTCGTCGACGAGATTCTACCAAGCACGTGACGCCGGCGACTTCGAACAGAAGCCCCGTGTTTCGTGGCGTTAACTACATGCTCCGTCACGTAGTTCGCTGTCGGGAACAAAGGTTTGGAAAAATCTGGCCGGAAGACGGAGTACGCTGTCCGCCATCGATCGACCGAAATTGCATGTAACGAGAAACACTCGGTGCTTCTTTTTAAAGAAGCGCACGTTTCGTCGATCGTTCCCCGGAAATCGTACTCCAGTGCAGAAGCGCTCCCGCAGTTCTGGAAAGAATCTTCGAACGGAGTCAAGATTCGGAGAGATCTGTTCTGGCGAAATCTGCTCGCCAGAGATCGGGGAAGAACAGTTCGCGTCTGTTTCGCATTTACGGATCTCACCGGAGAAACTCACCTTTACGGAATGATCACGTTTCGAATGTTTCCTTAACAAGGGAGTTCTCGGTGATCTCGTTTTCTGCTCCGTCGCTACCCTTAAAAGGGAAATCTTGTAGAGCCGTTTCGTTTCGTCGGGACATCGCCGGAGAGCGCGGCACGGCAGGTCGCCGGTTGTCTTTGAGTGCCGAACTTCTGCGGTCTAATCGATACGGGGGTCGATTTCCATTAGGGGAAAAACTGTGGAGGCATAAAACGCGCCGAGACAATTTTCCCTCCTCCGTGTTAAAGCGCCGGAACTCGAGAGGGCGATCGTTAGCCGTTGTCCAGAGTCGACGGTCTGCGGTTGATTTTTCAACAAGAAGACGGACGAGGAAACTCGCAAAGAGCGAACTTATCGATTGCATCGTAAGGAGGCTGACAATCCACGAGAATGATTATTCAGACGACAGGTAACTCGAATTACCCTCTCGATGAGATAAAATACAAACGCTCGAGCAGGTAGAAGTTCTCCAGTTTCCTCCAAAAATTGTTTGCTTTACTTTTCCCCGCGATGCTCGTCTCCCTCAGCGAGCGTTTCCTCGCTTGGCATTCCTCTTCTCGTGATCGAGCAGCATCGGCCCACCTCAACATCAAAGCGGCCGATTTTTCTGCGCAGAGATAGTCCCTAATTGACTCCCCGCGTTACAGCGATAAGCGCGCTGCATCCTGCTCCGAAATTCCTCCGGCCGAAAATCGAGGGAGCGCCGCGGAGATTCATGGATCGCGCGGAGTATTTTTAACCCGACGGATACCCCGTCGAATCGTGATTTCTTTTTTTTTTCTTTTTGCTCGCGTAACGCGAGACGAACAACGATCGATCACCTGAGGGCGTCCGAAGGCAGGGAAAGAAATGCGGAATCTTGGCCGAAGGGAAGAAAGAAGCCGCGATGAATGATACGTGTCGCCGGTGAAATTGCAAGGACGCAGCCGGAGAAATCGATGTACGACGAGCGGGCGTATTTTCCTTTTTTTTTCCTTACGCGGCTTGTCAGCGGTTCCATTAATTTTCCCCGGGAAAAATCGAGGCTGCCCGTCTTGAATTACGACGCGAGCCTCCTCGAGCGGGGGCTCGGCCGCTGAAATCCGAGATTGTCCCGTTCCTCGCAAGAAGAGGGAGGACAGATCACGCGGGTGGATTAAATGGGGGGAAAAAGAAGAATGGAAGAATGGAGCGGAGAAGATGGAAAAAAACGGATGGACCTAGAGGACTTCGGTTTGTTGAAACGGATCACGGGGAAGATGAATACTTAGTGCGGAAAATTGTGAAAGAAGAGGATGAAAAGACGCGTATCACGTTCGTTCATGATTTATTTTTTTAATACGAGTATTTAAAGAAATATTACCAATATATCTTGAAGCAATCTTATTCTTGAAAACATTCTCCTTTTAGTAATTTTTTAATATCTTTTTCTTAACGCCGGCTAATAATTCAGCTGACGACAATAAATGTAGCTTCTCGTACACGAATAAGTAGTTTCGTCACTCGATATGTCGTAATCGGAAACTGAATGGAATCGAATGGAACCGACGATCTGTGAGTGTGTCCGACAGAAAGAAAAAGTCATCTCCCGTATCGTGGGGTGAATCCTAAATATTCAACGATAGATTCCGAGGCTCTCAGGATGGAATCCTTTATCTCGACGGCCGAATCTCCGCTCGTCCTCGCCGCTCCTAAAACAAATGAGGTCCACTCGGAGCGAACCGGACGAACAGGTAAGCGGCACACAAGTCGAGCGGCCTGCGGCCGCTCGAGGCTGCTCTCGTGTACCGGCTTGCCCCGGCTTGCTAATAGTTCTTAATGGAATCGATAAGTTGTAGGACAAATCTGTGGTATCCCCCGGGTATAAAAGTCGCAGCAGTCGTAAATTCAAAGGGTGACGCGAGTCCCTTCGAATATTCCCATATTACGTAAGAACAGAAGGGATACCATCTTCGAGAGCTAGACTCCCTTTCCGTTTCATCCTCGACGTCTCTTCTGCTTTTCTTTTTTTAAGGCTACCGTCTTTCCCTTTACGAGCGCCATCGAACGCTGCTTTTATGGGCAATAATATTATTTTCGTCTCTCGGTGGTAAAAAAAAAAAAAAAAAAAATCGGAGACGAGTTACGAAAGTGCCCGGTCCTGATCGGGCATCGTTAAACGCGGTCGTGATTTCTATTTATTCGCGCGACGCTGGTAATCGGTCAGCGTGTGGAGTGAAGCTATCCCCTGAAATGTTTATACCTCTGCCGACATTATTGAAGAATGCTCGAGAATAACTAATGGTCGGGGCAGTGTATTTTGCGTGTTGATCTTCGGTGAACCGCAATCCCTCATTTGAAATTGTAATGCGCGCCCGGAAGAATTTAAAATATGTTGCTTAGCGGTCTTGGAATCCCTGAGCGCTAGGGCGTGCGCATTCTAAAAAGAGGAGACCTGGGAATATCGTAACGCTGAACCGTGGTTACCTTTGAACTTTGACGTCCCGGAACCTACCCAGTCCTCTGATTCTCCCAGTCGCAAAGTCGCCGTGGACGAGATTGAATGCAAAATCGAATTAAATCGTTGCTACCTTTGTTTAACATTCGTTTCATCGATCACGGCTGAGCGGAATAAAGACAAACGCGTCGGCGAGCGTCGGAAAGGACTCGTTATTCCCGTTCAGTGGAATCGAGTTGAATGGCGCTCGTGCTTGGCGAAGCCTTGGTCCCATTGAAATGCGGAGGAACGCGTTCAACGGGGTGGTAGAGGCGCATTCACGATTGCATAAGTGGCGCAACGGGCGCATAAAGCCTGTTGCACGACGCGTATCCCGCAGCGGGAGATCACCGCTGCGCTCCGCGCCGAGTGCCTACTCGAGTTACTCGCCGCTCGCTCCGGCTCGTTCACAATTGTGTCACCCTGCTGCTGCTGCCAGCCAAGCCGCACCCCGGCCCCTGTAACGCGAGCGACAGCAGGGTGCGACGACGATTCGCAAACGACTGTGTAATGAACGCGACCGGCTATTCCTTTCTTTTTTTTTTTTTTGTCTTTTTTCGAAATCGCCCCGGCTGCCGCGCGCGCGCTACACCCTAATTTTCCAGCTCGTTATTGTGCCGCGAACTCGATCGCCGCGGGAAACGCAATCTGCCCGGGTTCGGCGAAGGTTTAGAATATTCTTCAGCGTGGGCATATGGTTAGTTTGCAATCGGTGGCTGCGGTTTGTGAAACGCGACAGCGCGGAAGGTGCTTGGAAACGAATCGGGGGGAGGATTGAAGCGAGCTTTTGTTCGATTCTTCTGGTTAGAGTCTGTCTCTCTCTCTCTCTGCTAATGTCGATTTGATTACGCCTATCCGTTGGGTAACCCGAGGATTCGGAGCGGAGAAAGATTTTCCGCGGGGTTTATTTCCGTTTCATGTAAATCGAGAGAGCCTCGACGAGTTTCTGGGTTAGTTGAATACGCGCAATGCGGATTTCGATCGACCCGGGGACGGTGCGGCGAAACTCGACCCCGGCTCGACCTGAATCCAGCTCTGTGAGAATTGGAGTAGCATTAATAAAAAAAAAAAAAAAGAAGTAGAGAGGTGACGCTGAGGTGCACTCGAAATTCAACGGTGCGCCGCGAGTTTTCGAAACGAGCCATATGCGCGAACCAACCACCAGCACCGATCCTCTATTGTCCGTAACAACGATATACGATAAAAAAATAATCTCCCGGTGGCAGAAATGTCTCCGGGGCATTAGCGAGCTAATGAAACGTGAGTTGGAGCCTTGCTCCTGGTGTCGCGTTTCCGGAAGACGAGAGGGGTGTATATACCTTTCGAACGGAAGCCCCGGGTACCCTGTTACGAAAGGGACAGAGACGGTTCAGCGGTCGAGAGAAAGCGAGGTGGAAAAGGAGGAGACACGATGGAAGGGAGAAACCCGATCAATTTATTTATTAAACGTTTTTCGTGCCTTTGTTGGTGGCTGTCGCGTTCCCACGGGAAATACGAGGCGCTTAAAAGAGTGCTGCTGCCTCCGACTGGCGAATCTCGTGCGGGTGGAAATCGCCGAGACCTATAGTAATGCCTGTACAACGTCACGAAACCTCGCTTAAAATACTGTACAATAATATAAACGCGGTCAAAGGATAAATTTTAAGAAATCAGAGTTGGGATTTCATTACTTTGATATCCCGGGAAAATAAATGAGTACACAGCTCTATATTTATTCTCGTCCGCTACTCTTCGCGATACTCCCACGAATTTTCGGCTAGCCGTGACGCATTTTTTCCCCTCGGGTCCTTGGAAATACAAGCTCCCAAACAGCGGGACTAGAGAGGCACAAAGTAGCGGGTAGAAGCACCGGAGGGAAAAAAGAGTACGGTCGATCCCGCCTCTCTCGGAAGGAGACAGTGGTTCGCCATTAGCGCAATCTAATCGGCCAGGGTCCCTTAATAACAGGTCGCTTCTCAACGGTTCCGTCGGCGAGGAAGAAAATGAGGAACCCAATGGGGATGGAAAGAAAGAGGGAAAAAGGGGGCGGCCGCACCGCGGGCAGAAATTCATTCGGTTCCTCGGATACATCATCTCCGCGAGCCAAGGATCCCCTCTCTCTCTCTCTCTGTAATCTCACGACCGGGCTCAATTAATGCTTAACGACAAAACCGCGGCTACGAGTGACAGAGACGGGCGAGGCCTTCGGGCGGCCGCGTGAGACCGAGTTCGACGGAAGAATGTATCCCGCGCTGTTCCCCAGATACCGCTAATTGTGAAGGCGTCCTCGGGCCGCAAAATTGCCGGGCACGCGCTCCAAGAATGCGCGTCGAATCGCCCCTGCGACGACGTTTCCTTCTTCTCCATTCTTCCGTCCCGGTGTTGCTTGGTTCGCGCCGAAGAGGCAGCCTTTCTTCAGGAAAGTCGGTAGATCTCCATCCGTGATTCCGTGCTTGAAGAAAAGAATCCTTTTCTTGAGTGAGCAGAGACGGATTGTGGATTTTTCAATCGGGCGGATCTGGCGGAGTAAACTTTTCTCTCCAACATTTTATTTTTACCTTAAATAGACGGAACTGTTTTCTATAATGATTCCGCTGCCTCTGTCCAGTTATTCGAAAGATCCTTGATTTTTTTAAAGAATGAAAACCAGCACGCTGTGAATCAACGGAACATCAAACGCAATTTGCGCCCCATTCGGTTCCGGAATTCGACGAGGCTCTGCCATTATCCGGATAGAAGCTCCCCGCCGGAGATGGCATTATCCACTTCGAAAATCTGGAGGGGGAGGGACAGAGAAACGGTTCGTTTCGGAATTACGAGCGGCGCAAAAGTGGTGGCCAGGAAGGTAGAGCTATGTCCCTTCCTCGTATCGCTTATGTGTATACACACGAGGAGGAGAGGGATAATTCTTCTTCTAGGCGGGTTGCAATCTCTGGCAGATTGTAGGGCACCGAAATTGCCGGGTTAGTGAAGCGCCTAGGTGGACTATCGTCGCCCCGCTTTCAGAAAAGCAACGTGCCATTAGAGAGGTCTCGGGGAGCACAGCGGTTCGCCTGCGATGTCGATACCCGGCTGGATATTATATCGAGTCACTGGCGGATAATGCGGCGGACACGCATCGTCGGGGTGTGCCCTCGCGAGACAAAAGGGAACGAGACTGCCTCCTTTTGTTTCCACGAGGGCCGTGGAACGCGAACGCTTCCTTGATCTTTTGCTGCTCTTTTCGTTCCTCCTCGTGTGCTTCGGCGTAGGGACGGGGGCTGTCTGCGAACGCTTTGAGGGATCAGAAGTGCGATGGATGGATACGGGTGGTTCTCCGTGGAGGAATAATGCTTTACTCATTCTACTGTTTTTTTTTTTTTTATTATTAAATAGTTCCTGAATTCTTACGTTCTTCATAGACTCGTTTCCTAGTTTCACCATCGAGGCTCTATCGGCCCGATAATATCGTGGACTCGATAGCGATCGTACGGTTCGCATAATTTATCGCCCATTTCCGCGTTCTCATCAACGGAACGCTTAAGATTCCTTCACGAAGCGCGGCTAACCGTTGTACGTGTCCCCCGATCGTGCTGTAATCACCTCGCGACACAGCTATGCGTGTTCCTCCGCTCGCCGCTCTCGAGTCCGGCGAAGAATATTTCCAGGCATAAATTCGACCGATTGAATCGGTACCCGGGCGCAAAATAAGAGGACACACCGCCGCACGGTCGGGTATGCGTGGTGTAGCACGCGCGTGTTCCGCGTCCTCGCGACGCGTTATCGACCAGGAGGTGGGGGGGCGATCGTAACTAACGAAACTCATTTAGCACGTTCCGCTCGTCGAACAGTCTCATCGGGCTGGTAATTAACATAATTAATATTCCGGCGACGAGAGGCTCCCATGGTTATAAAACAAGCCGCGGACCCTTTCGGCGGCTCAGCGTGTGGCTTTACCTGAAAATACCTTGAACGAAGGGGAGGGACCGGCGCCCGGGGTAAGAAACGGTGGGACAGAGTACGCGCGTCGTGGATGCACCCCCCCCCTCCCCCCCGCCCCTGTGGAGACCAGCCGTGATCGATAGCGGCCACAAAAGATCGGATTAATAGACGGATGGGGTTGCCTCTCTTTTGGAAGACGCTTCTTCGGTGGGTGGACGAAAAAGGGGTGGGGGAAAGGCTGGGAAGCTCGGCAATGACCATTCAACTTTCTCGACTTACGAGCTTTCCGGTGAGCTGGCGGTTGTTCGAACTTCGAAGGGTTCCGGAGATTGAATGATCTCGGGTCTAACGGCTTTGCGG
The DNA here is from genome assembly GCA_023838395.1 of Holcopasites calliopsidis. NCBI lineage: Eukaryota > Metazoa > Arthropoda > Insecta > Hymenoptera > Apidae > Holcopasites > Holcopasites calliopsidis. Next base: position 3,519,119 of record JALHAQ010000011.1, read on the forward strand.
GGGTGGGAATGATTTGCACGATCGGAGCATCACTTTTAACATGGAAACAGTGACTCGAATCTTTTCGAATGACTATTGGAGCTATTCAGACTAATCTCTTGGTTATAACGAGGGTCGAGGTTTCTACTCTTGCGTATCTACTAATATGTAATTACTTTATATAACGATTGTGGTAGTAATATGAATACAATGGTACGTATAATAATTGGACAAGTATCTCCCGTCGCTTCTAGTTCTCGTTAACATTTTCCCAGCCAGCCAAACACGACTCGTTTGCATACCTGGCAGCGGTGTTCGACAGACCCCAACGGTCGAGGAGGCGCCCATTGACGCTGGGCGTCCAGACGATTCACCCGCAACCACGAGGGACACACGGGGGACCTGTGCGTTCCCTTCACAGGTGCGGATTTTCGTCGATTTCGCGCATCGCCGGAGACCGCTCTATCAGGCAGCTGCAGGCCACCGCTGGACCCCCGTGCCACAACGTTTCCCCCGTTCTTCCCACACATTTCTTCGCCTCTCGCTCCCTCGTCCGAGACACATCTTCCACGATCCGCACGGTCCAGGGAACGAACGGTTCTCTGCCACCGGCTTTTTTTTTTGTTCTCCATCCACTTCGCTTCCCGTCGGGAGTGGGCCAGGAGCTTGCTCTCTTGACAGGCCCGTGGTTTCTCCGTGCATCGGGGCGCGCAGGGCTGTTGCACAATGCATCGAGCAACACCGGGCCCTTTGTGCAACAGCGACGATAGCTATTTCTTCTCTCCTTCATGCTCGTTACCTCCGGCCTCCTTGCTCGCTCGCGGCAGTGGAAGAATCTATCCGACCTTAATTCGCTCGCCGCAGCACAATGGCCGACCGTTTTCCACCTCGCCGGAGACTGTGGAAAGCGTCGCTCCGCTCCTGGACTTTCTTCCCGATTCGCCTCCTTCGGTCGGACTCTGTTTTCTCTTTTCTTCCGCGATGCTCCCCGACGGGGCCGAGGGATGATCCCCTAGTTTGCCCTCTGTTCGCGTGTCCCATTTTTTCCATTTGCATGCCGCGACCGCTGCCCATGTTCGCGCGTACTCCCGCGGAGATGAATAAGATCTAGGGATACGCGAGCTCCTTCTTCCTTTCTGCGGGCACGGAAATTTGAGACCGCTGGTGAAAATGGATCCGGGACATTCAGCTGGATCGTGGTATTCGGTAATCTATTGGAACGTCTCTGCGGTGCGCGCAACGTCGAGCACGAGCGCTTTCTTGCACGTCAATCCTGCCGGCGTTTATTAAGCTTAAGCGAAATTCGATATCTAGATACTATTAATATTTCGATACAGCCACTCGAATGCTCGGTCGAGTAAATTTTTCAACCGCAAATTACTATCGAGGTATTTGAAATGTGAAAAGAAAGGCATCAAAAACTCCTCATCATCAATAATTTTAGCAATTCTAATTTCCTTCACTTTGCTTTGCCTGTCATAGAAACGGAGAGGTAATTAGGGAAGATAGTTACATGGATACATTCTCTCGATCACTCGAATCCTATTCGGACAGTCTCGAGACGCGCTGTTTGCGTTCGCCAATCCATCGTAGACTTTGTTGGCTAGCAAGATTCCGCAAACACGGGGCAATTAATATCCAGCCTGAGGATCTTCTTATTGCGGCTCATCTTTCATCGGGACGGGTTACGATCGACAAGCACTTTTTCATCCATCAATTCTAATTGATGCCGCTCGATTTACCTTTCGGCGAAGCGATTTTTGCGCATCGCTGCACCCGCGAATGTTCCCATAATTCACCTTACATCTCCTCCGTCCCGCATTGATAATGCATGCAACAGTAATGGATCCACGGGGCGGAAGAAAAATCGAGTGACATCTCGCGAACTCATCGGTTTCGCTTAATTCACCATCCGATACCTGCCAGGATACTTGAATGTGAATAATTTCGGTCCGAATGAGTTCATTTGACAGGAGAACGATCGGGATTTGTTAAGTATTCATTCGGAAATGAAAGATAATTTTGCCTGTGAAAATAAAGGGTAGCGGTAGCTTTTCGAGAACAGTTTTTCGCGATACCGTGCGAGATCGCGAGAAAACCAGTTGGAAATTGAATCGGGAACGTGATCCATGGCGGTCGTTGCTCATCGAAGCCACGGACATGGCTCTGATGAATGGAAACTGGTCACGTTAGCGTTCACTATACTCTTTCGGGATTGATGGGGTGGTCGAACCGAGGCACAGAAGATTCTAAAACTTTTTCTCGCTATTAACGACGACGGGATCTTCCTTGATGCACTCGTTCGCAGCGAGGGATAATGAAATTATTATTAAGGCACGACGAGCGGCGTTGCACATTAATTGCCTCGCAGTGATTACATACTCCGTTCGTTAATTCCTTCGTGCTTATAACGCAGCGATCCGAGCGGAACTTTCTTTAATAAATCAATGATGATGAATTGAAAGCCTCGTCCATAATCTGGCAGCACGTTGCGAGCAGCAGAGAGGGAGGATCGATAATTCGTAATACCGATCAGGAAAGGATCGCTCGTTCCCGGGAAACGTGGAAGGGATACGTGAAATTAATGAAAGCTCGGAGTGAAAATTAATGACTTAATGGAATTTAATTGAACGTCCCGGCTTTTCGTCGAGCGACACCGGGCGCCTGATTTATTTGAAAACGTGACGGCGTCGATCGCGATGTAATCGCTTGTCTTAATCCACGCTCGGAGGAGGACGCTCCTGTTCCGAGGTAAATGACGTTTTCTCTTTAATGACCGGGACAGGATAATCGAGTCAGCCGCTCGACTTAACGTCAATCAGTCTCCATTCTACTTTCCGCTTTCCCCGTTCTTTCGACTCTACCTTCATCTCCCTCTATTTCTATCTTACATTTGACTCGGCCACGATCTCGCGTTTATTTCGAGAATTCGCTTAACTATAAATTAGATTGCCTTTAACCGCGAAACGTTCTTTTTCCCCCCGCAAAACGACAGTGCACGCGCATGCAGCTTGATTAAAACGGGTTATTAATTACGAGCCGGCGTTGACGCGAATGAATGCGGTGCCGTCGATAGCCACGATGGGGCGCGGGGAGAGAGGTCTTTTATTTTCACGAAATTTCGTATCGAAACGTCGCTGAAATATGCGTCGAACACTAGCGCGCCAGGGACCGAGGGGTATGAACGAAATTCACGGCGTTTGAGCTCTGTGTATTTAATTATCCAGCGCCACGGTGCGCGATTAATATCGGCTTCTTCTTTTAAGCCAATCAATTTTAATTATAAGTAGATAAAGAGTCGGCGGGAGCCCGGTGAACGATGGGAATTAATCAATAATATTCATGCTATGCATCCCGCTAATAATTCCGGCCCACCTGTGATCCCTCTATCTCTCCTCGTCTTCTATTAAGATTATCGGACGGTGCGCTAATTTCTTCGATATTCGAGTTTATATTTCAATACGATTCGCTGCGAGCGATACCGTGTTTCGACGAAGAGAACAACGCTACGCCGAATCGTTTCCGCCGGGTCGCGGTGCAACTTCATTAATCCAAATCGGACGTCGTTGATACGGGTGTTGCCGGCCTGGGCTTTACACTTTATTCCGAGCCCGTAACTTCGCTCGTTCCCGCTTATTACCGTCCAATCGACAGCAAAAGCGGGCGCGAGCAGTTAATCGACTTTTTGAACTTTCCACCCTATCAATGGAAGGGTGGCAGCTTTAAAGTTTTCGCCGAGTCGCGAAAGGGCGAAAGTCACGATCACACCGGCTCCTTTCGCTCTTTTCGAGGCTTCCATTCGACGGCCAACGAGACACTCTACCTCGTCCGGATGAACCAGGCAACCGTGGGTACAGTTATTCATCGCGGCGATGAACTTGTATCGAGGGGCAATTAACCACGGATACGCTTGTAGCAAAGTTCTCCGACGTTTCTTACGGTAAAGGGAACGCTGCTTCGACTCGCTCGTCTCCGTTGCGATCCCCGTTTACCTTGCGTCGAGTCCCTTAATTAGCGCATTTGGCGCACGGGAGGATTGCAAGCCGGAGTAGATCCAACGGTTCATTAGATATTATAAACTGGCAAGTTTAGCAGCGAATCATTTCTGCTCGAGCTATTATTGTCTGTGATACTGCCTAACTATTCGCGCTTTCTTTTCGATTGCTTATTAAATTTACGGCACCAGTATATTAAAATTTCCTTAATAACCCATCGGAGGCGAAGGCCTGAATCTTGACCACGCGCGAAGGCATGAAATACTGAACTCGATATATTTGCGATCCTCTTAAAACGCGAAACTCCTCGAAACCGCGTCGCCCATTGAAATGTGCCGGCGCAATGAAAGTCCCCAGGGAGCCTCCCACAAAGAAACAGGAATATTTCCTGGCGGAAGAGAAGTTATTCTTTCCTCGGGAAGCAATAAGTTTCCCGGCCACGGTTACTTTCAATCAGAACCATTCTGAACTTTTTCCAAAGCAATCTCGCCGAGTTGCTAATTTTATTGTCCCCGATGGCGATGATCGACCCCCTTCCACGATCCTTCCTGGTGCGCGCGTACCGTGCACTCCGGCTTCGATAAATGATTCCACGAAGGTGTTTCAAGCGTGTTATTGGCCCTCGATAACAGATACTGCTCGCACGTGCAGAAACGAAACGGTTCCACGCGCTGGTATCGCCGCGTTTATGCAGTGTACGTTCGTGAAGGTTCCTTTAAGGATGTTTCTTGCGCGATCAAGTCCCCGCACTGTGCGTTCATCCTACAAATTATTGGACACGAGGAAATGGTGTGATAGAGTATCGCTGGGAAACTGAGAGATAGTGGGATAAAATATCTGCTGTGCTTAACTTCATAATAGCATCGCAGAATTTCGAACGGAGCATCTCTGAATTAAATGATCAAATTAATATAGTCTAGACTCCGGGCAAGTTAAATAGAGCAGAGTTAGAAGCGGATCATTTTAAAAAGATCAGAGTAAATCAACGACATGGAAAAGCTTCCCGCCCAGTGACTCATGTAGAGATAACCTTTGGTCCTCGTACTGGCCCAATTGATGCCGCCCCCCCCCCCCCACGCCATTAGATCTAATTGTAAAGGCGAAGACGGACTACCGATGATCCAGAAGTGTCTATCTAAGAAATGTATGAATTAGAGTGACAGTATCTACGTAATGACGACGACTAGTTGCGTCTCCTATATACCATAAATAACTCGCGATCAGCTAAACGGAACAATAAATAAATCACGATTTAGATCATACCGACGTTCCCTCGACGTTCAACATTTATTATAACGTACTCCTTTAAAAGGCAATCGAATGTCTCGCCAATAGGAATAAGGAGTAACAGCATCCAGAAAAGCAGCGCGCTCTGCGGTCGAATTGACTCGTCGTCGGATAACCTTTGGCCCATCGCGCATCTAAACCAGTTACTCGTCCCCGCTATCGCGATCGGTAGAGGTGGCTGGAAGTTGCGGCGAGTGCGTGCGAAATCCGGCGAATTACCGTCGCGTGGCTACTTGGATCGCCGGCCGTGGAACACGCGATAAAGAATTTTTCCCGCGCTTGGCCCCGGGGCCCGATGAGAAGCACGAGTTTACTAGCCGGCCGTGTAATTCCCTATCGACAGCGGGGCAAAATCGCGGAACCGGTTGCGCTCCGGCCGATGAAACGCGGATAGAGAAAATATCGCAATGGTTTCTCGTTCGCGTACGATTTCGAGGTACGGCCGGCAACGGGATAACGCTGTCGTCGCGGGCGAATCGCCGCTGGAATTCTCGCGGGTCCGCTCCGATTTTCCCCATTTACTCGGTCGTTTCGATTCAACGCGAACCGTCTCCGCGACCGCACAGCGGCGCGATAAATTGCTGGCGACCGCGAGCAATCAGCATTTCAGGGCGCAACGCGCCTTGGAATCTCGTCAACGATATTCCGTTTCCTGCTCTTTTTATTCCCGTCCGAGTCGCGTATGCGGCGCGCGTGCTCCGCCTGCCGCCGGTTTTTCCCTCGCGGCCAGGCATGCGTGCTGGAAACTGGACGTCGTCCCTGCTTTTATTTATCGTCAGCGATAGACGGCCTGGCAGTGTCCAGTAAATTAACTCGTCGGCGGGGGGGGGGGGGGGGGGCAACGGGACGCTTTAGCGAACGAACCGCCGTGCCCGCGGATTCCGCGAGGATGACGGCCGGCTGTAGCGCGAATAAATAATCGGGCTAACGAGCGTCGTCTGGCCGACTTTCCACCTGTCTGTCCGACTGACGAGTCACGGGAACGTGTCGCGACAGCCTGATAATGGTAATGGTAAAAGTTCCAATACGCTTCGCCGGATACAGCTCCGCGCGAAACTCCGGGAGTATTCGCTCGGAGATGAAACGCGCGCAATCAAAGGATTAACCCCAGCGGGCGGAATCTCGCGCAATCGACACGAAGCTCTGTCATTGTGCCCGGGCGTGCCATTCAACGGAAGCGGGGCTCGTATTCAACAGCGGGCCGAACACGCGTGGCTAAACGAAAGACGAGGGATATTTGAATTTCGTTATTGCGTTCCACGAACCACGAACAGCACCGCGCACGAGCGAGGGAAAAGTCGGGTAAAAGCGGAGAACGCCGTTGTCGCACGCCACGCACGACGGAGATACGTCGGAATTTTAATATTCCTTGGCGGGTGGGAAAGGAGGCCCGGGTGTAATCCCCTTGACAAACGATCGCCTGCTTCCCGATGTCTCTTGACAAACAGGGACCATCGTTCTCGCGTCGTGCCGCGGCGCGCTCGAACGAAACACAGCGGGCAGGGTGGAAAAGATACGGCGTGTATGCTCGCCCCAAGGGAGAGATCTTCTGGATCAAATCCAAGCAGTTTTGCCGCGCTTTGTCGCCGAAACAAATTGCTCGCTCTTCTCGCCCGCGCTTCTGTCGACCTCGCGATAATTGCGTCGCGCTCGCGCTTTGTCGCGGGAAAAATACGAGGAAGGCCGGAGATCGGGGCAAGTACGGTATCGCATACCGGGAAGACGATAGCGGAGGCGAGTGATGTTATTGTTCCTCCGGGTCGACGTTAATATCGGTGGAATAGAGGCGATCGCGTGGCGAGATCCCGCGGTGATTCTATTTCTACCTCGTTCCCGAGCCTCGTAAATCGTGGCTTCCTCGCGAGCCACGGTTCCGTTGACCGAGGAACAGCTGCATTTGGAATCGAGAATCTCCGAGTAGACGGGCGTTGCGTCTCGTTTCTATCCTGGGCAATAATCACGCGAACCTTTGGACGATTGCAGCGTGAACGGTCGGATTATTATCGGACACGGGGTCAGAACGGGCGGCAACCTTTGGCACGGTGCGCTTTCGGCCTAGAGAAGTCGACGCGTGCATCTTCAGAGGAATAGAAAAGAGAGAGGAGGGGCGGAGCCGTGCAATTAATTTCGAGGCGTCGCGACGAGAGAACGAGCCGGGCCGCGCCTCGTAGAGGATCTGCATGCAAGAACAATTAGCTACACCTCCTTGCGGCTCGGCTCGGCGATAAATCAGCGAACCGCATTACCGCAACGACCGGCGTGCACAATGCCTGTAATTCTCGCCCACTCTGCCAGCTCGAGACGCGAGACTAAGGACTTGGCCGGTCCTGGACAGCCTCGAAAACGTGGTAACAAGGGGATGGACGTTCGCTCAGCGTGCGCGAGGCGCGCGAAACCGAGAAAGAATGGACGATCCGTCGATGAACGATTTCGCGAGGCGCCTTCTCGTCGAGGTCTGCAGCTGAAATACGCGGGGGATATTTCGTAAATCGCCCGAGAAAGTTGAACGGGGAACAATGAGCCGAAGCTTGTAAACGTTTCGCGGGCCAGCAGCGTGTTCGCGGCACGAGAGCCATAGAGCCGTGCCGCGACGAGGAAGCGCTGTTATCGTGTATCGGTGGATCGAGCACCCGTGCTCGCGGCCGATCGAGCGGAAACCTTTACCGCCCCCGCCCCCGTAAATCGTCCTGGCGCTTGCCGATTTTATTTACTGCCTCCGCGACCGCGAAGGAATCCCTCGACGGCAGCGGCGGCCACCAGGAAGATCGTACACCTCCGCTGAACGCGATTTATCGTACCGTGCCGACGACTGGCACGTCCGGAACAATGCCGCTGGATAATGGTACAAGCGATTTTCGTGGAAAGGGATCTATCGATCCGTTGCTTGCTTCCTCTCGAAGCTTCGAGGAGCGGAGAATTTTTCCACGGATGAAGAAGAGAGGAGAGGCTTGCCGTCCCTGTATACGTGTCTCGCTGACGCAGGTATTCGAGTTCACCAGGTGACGATCGATGTTCCGAAATACCAGCACCCGTTTAATACGATCGATCCAGCGCGCGCGCGAATGCACGCGCATCGGGTTAGGTGGCAACCGAACACGGTCGACGCGGAACGGTTTTCGGCCCGCGGACCGCGATCCCATCGGCGATCCATCAAAGAGATAAAGGGCGGATCGATTCGGCCCGAGGCGGAGAACGGGTTAAGTCTTGTATCCCAGTGGCAAGAACCGTGCCAGTCTTAGATTCACTTGATCAATCATTCCGACGGTTGAAGGATGGATCGACCAGCGACGTTTACGGAGAACTATCAGCTTGAAATTCTTCCCGTTACCGGTTTTCCCTACCTCGAGCCACGGTTGGATTAGCCTGGCGGAAATGAATCTTTACCGCGTCCTATTAGCGTAATAGCCAGGGCTGACATATTTTCGCCCGGGCACCGGAGAGTTCCATGTCGAGCTGGCTAAGAATTACGAACACCGCTGGGGGGGGGGGGGGGGGGGGACAAGAGAGCGGCATACAGCGGGGGCGGTCAGACGCATTAAAACTCGCGAGAGGAGCTGTCTTCCTCTTTCGCGGCAGAGAGGCAACAATTGGAGCGTAATTATGAGCCGGGACGACGACTACGACGGGTGACTCATATCCAGCGGTCGTTTCGCGGGCTCGTTCATGCTTTCCCCCTTTCTGTCCCACTCTCGCACCGGTCCCCGGGAAAAGAAGTTGTCGGCGTTTATCCGCCTCGAGCTTGCGGTTTCTGACCACACCGCGTTACGACGACCAACGGATCTAGGGTTTCGCTGGACCCGTGTATGGCGGGGATCTCGTTGAATAACTGGTGTCGGGAATTACATTCACGTGTAGATATCGTGCGGGATGAAATAAGTCGAGAGCGAATGGCAATGATAAATTGTGGGATGGAAAAATAGAATAGGGGCTAGCTATACAATTAATCCACTGTCTGGCCGGACTTCTTCGCGATTCACTAACCTCGCCGGAAGATCCTTCCATTTCCGGAGAACGCACACTTCCCGGTGCAACACCAATGGCAACGGCACAGTAGAACAATTCTCGAACAGGGCCTAAGGGTAGAGCGCTTAACCGAATCGTGACTAAACCCTTTGATCTCCCGCGACCCCTCACCGTTTCAATCGTTCTACATACGCCACCTCATTCCATCGATGCGATCTATTACCGGTTGGGCGGAAGAGTCTTCCGGCCGACAATCAGTCAACGACATCCTGAGCTGTCAGCAGCCCTAAGAGTTTCGAAGTCCCGCGTCAATCGTGGCCCATCGAATCGTGCTAAAATTCGTTTGTACGTTTCTGACTTTACTCTCTCTTACTCTCTCTCTGCGACTGTCATCCGAGTAGAATCCTTTACTTCCCGAAGCACTTTTGCGCTGCGTTCCTGAAGATTTGTTAACACTCATCCCTCACATTTGACATTACATATACGTCAAAATGAGGAAGGGATTACCAAATCCTTACGGCTGTTTCCACTGTGCTGTCAAGTATCGCGTTTCTATACAAATGCATTCCTGGACACTGTGCTTCGTTCACCGATAAACATCGATCCACCATTAATCACCGGGACACGTTCGACCAAGTGGGTTGACGCAGACAGATTTCGGGGGTGACGAAAAAATCGTCGGGGGTGTTTCGAGGCATGTAACGAGCGCGTAGGTCGACGGGCACAGTAGAATACCGTAGGTAGATCGATCGAAGAGCGGCGGCCAGAAGATAATTGATCGAAATCGCTGCATTCCGACGAGGTGGCTGATGAACATAACGCGTAGGCGAACCGATTAACCATTCTCCTCCATGGGAAATTCTTTGTCGTCCCTCCTGAAGCGCTCGCACTCTCGCCGCGAGAGCATGCAGCGATCGTTACTCTTCCTTCAGGAAAAGCTTCACCATTACCGGTCGATACAGGAAGCGACCGAATCGAGAACGATCCTCGGGGCCAATCTAGCGCTGGGACCAGCGCGCCACTTCCGCCCCGTTTTCGACGAACCCCTGAACAATTAGACCCTTCATCGGCCCTGCAGAGCATTAAGAAGCCGCGACGAAGATGCGTTTCTCTCGCGTCACGGCCGGTGGGAAAGGAGGAAGTCGTTGAACGTGACGCCGGCCACGTGTTTCCTCCGACTTCAAGTACCGTGGGTAACGGTACGACGCGAGAGAAGAGTCCGTCAGGGATATGGAACACCATCGAGGACGAGGAGGAGAAAGAGGATTCGCCGCTGTTATATGGACTCCGTTCCCATAGTGTCCAGGACACTACTGTACCCTGCCTCGCCGCCCCTTTCTCTTGTCTAAAAATCCATTAGGAAGAAAGAAGGCCCGCGACGTGTATCATTATTAACACCGACGGCAAAGACCATTATTCCGGAGAGATTTAAGCGCACTTTTAACCTCGCCAACCAATGCGTATTTATGATTTGTTATACACCGCCGGCCCGCTGGCCCATTACCCGCTTCTCTTTGGCTTAGCCGATGCGCCACGACCTGCGCGTTCCGACGGGATAGAAGATTTGTTGTGCGTAAATCACACGCGCGTGAGAGACTCTTCTTTTACCCCCCTTCCCTTATCTGTCCGCAACTTTTCGTTGCTCTCGGCCGACAGGATTAATTACGATCGACGCGCGGTCGGGAACGTCGAGAAAGCCCCCCCAGCAGCCCCTTTGCGAGTCATGGGAAACGCGTCGCGCCTCGAAACGATTTCATTGAGAACCGAACGGAACATTGAAGCGCGCAATGTATCTATTAAGCGTGTATACTCTGCGCGACGATCTCGTGATTGTTCATAGAGGAAAATGAACGACACCGTTGTGCCCGTGAGTAGAGAATATTCAAGTCGTTCTGGGAGCTCGTTTAGAGAACGCCGGTCTCGAGTGGATCGGCAAACTCGCCTATGAATAAACTCATCGGCGCCGGTTTTAATGGAATTCACGCCGGTTTCTAAGTCCAGCGCAAACTACACGCGGCAAATATTTGTTGCGGAAGAGAACGGGGGAGAGAGACAGGGAGAGCTGGGAGACAGACTGGTCCCGCTCGGTTACGGTGTTAAATGGTTTAATACGAAACGATGGTCGTGGCCACAAGAATGGAGCTGAACGCGGGTCCCATCTGCGAAGCTTTGAACCCGTTCACTGTCGGGAATGTAAACCGTAAAGCGATTCAAATACGCCATGGTAAAGGAAACGTTAAAGTTTAAAAGTGGCGGCCGCGCGACAGCGAGCTCATACGAGCGAACGATATCTAATAAAAGAACAAATACGGGGAAAACATTAATATTCGCATGCACAATAAAATTACATTGGAAGCTTCTAATTAAATTCTTTAGGAGAGACACGAAACGAGGTAAAACATTTCTGTCTTCTCGGCAAATTGAAAAAAACGGCCGAGCAATATTGTTTTTCTAGAAAGCGAAGAGTAGAAATAGAAATATCTAGCAATTTCTAGCATTCCAGCCAAGCGCACAGTCCTCTCGTACGTTCGATGCTGACCGTGGTTCCACTTTCTTCGGCCGGGAAAGCGAGCACTTACACCGCCGGTCAGGTGCGTATTTGCGTTGCGTCTGAGAGGACGAGGTGGCCGGTACCGTCGAAAGCAGTCCGTTCAAGCGTAGACGAAATGTTCCCTCGGTTAGCTTCGTTCCCTGGAGGCTGCCACGGCCAGCGAGTATCGCGTGTGTCCCGTTCGCGTTTCCACGGCGACGTTTCGTCGCCGACCAGGCGAGGACGTGGAACGGAGCGTCGCGACGGACCTCTCGATTAACGAGGTGCCGCGCGTTCGACGCACGTAGACACGGCTCGAGCGCACGAAAGACGCACGGACGCTGTAGATCGGTAAGCACTCGTGCGAGACGCGGGTATCGAGAGCCGCATTGCGCGTTTGTCCGTCCGTTGTCTCTGCGCGACAGGTGCATGACTCCCGCGATTATCGGACAAGAGGGTGCATAGGGGATGAGAACGATGGATAGCCGCGTCTACATTCGCGAGACTGCTTCCTCGAAATTATGCTGCTATTATTTGCGTGCATCGTTCTGTAAAGCATGGGAGTCGGTTTCAACCCTTTACCTGGAGTGATACTTTACGTGGATGCGTCGGAAGTGCACTTCGGTTTCTGGAGAAACGAGTAAGTAATTAATGTCGGAAGTAAAAGCGGAAGGTAGGAATGTTTAAACGAATGACGGAGAAATTATTTATTCGCTAAGAACAGTAAGTAGAATTTTATAGACTGAGAGATGGCCCGTTCTCCGTCGGTTTATTACGCCACTTTATTCACCGCTGTTTCCCCCGTCCTACCTTATCCTTTTATTTCCCCGAGCTCGGCACGCCGCTTTTTTTTACCGTTCTTATACTTTATTCCTTGTTCCTGTTTCGTTGAACCTCATTTCTCATTCCCTTATTACACGGTTCCTCCGCTGCTTAACTGCCCCGGTTTATTCTCCTCTACGCATTTCCACTCCGCCAAGGTACAGCTCGTCATACCATTTTCCTCTCATCAAAACACGAGGGACATTTAAAGTTTCCACGTTTAGGCATGGTATTTTTATTATTATATTACCATTACTATTATTAAGCACCCCACACGATCTTTCGAAAGTATCCCCGATGCACGAATTCTCAGAGGAGTCCAGTCGAGTAAATCATTTCTGTCACAACGCGGAATCGGAGCATTTCACGGAGCGTGGCGAAGCTATCGAGAAACGATTGCAGGGTGACGCGGCCGTTGCATCTTGACAGATCGCTGCACGATTTACGCAATTAGGGTAACGAGGAGAGGAACACGTGTCGGCCGGCAGAGACGTATTCGAAACGAGGCGTGCATTGTGTCGATCTTTATCACGTAACAATGCGGTAACGAGCACCATTAGCTTTTTGCTTTACCGCGTCACCCGGCCCCTGCAGCGCCAACTCGACACGAGGGATCAAATAACTCTCATTAAGACGAACGAGTTAAATAACTCACGGATCACGGCCGCGCGTCTGCTGACGCGAGCGACGGTTTCAACAAAGATGGAAAAGAGACGAGAAATGATTAGGGGCGTGCGACCAATTTTTCTTGGAACACGGCGCTGTCCTAACAGGCGATCGATCTTCGTCGCTCCATCGCTGTAACGTATGGTTCGTTAATCGAGGCGTTCTATGAACAATCTTTCGAACCCCCTGAAATGTATTTAACGCGGTCCGTATTCTAAAGGAAATCAAGCTTATTATAGAGTTTGAAATCCGAGTGGGAAGATTACACTGAAATGTCTAATTACTTTAGCTGGGGGAACGCGGTGATTGTCTTGAGATCCTGAAACTTTAATCATTCTTCATATCTGCCTTGCTCGTGCTATAGAAAAATCCTAACCAACCTGACACCTTCGAGATAGAGGCGCGGTAATTTATAATTTTTCCACCGTAGGATTCACAGCTCTATTTCCTAAGGAAAATCAAATTGTGAAACACAATTGATGATGTTTCTCGGATTGTTCTGCGACAGTAGGTGAACGATGATTCAGGGACAAAAGGAAGACGCGCGACGATGGTAAGCCTAGTAACATCATCCTCGGATTCGACTTTTTATTAATGAACATTGTTCCCCACCGTAAGAAAGGGAGGCATTCAGAGGGTCCCAATATCGAAATCCCAAATCCCTAACGTTCTTCCATGATCGTCCGTTTCCTCTTTATATCTGCTTCGCTCTCCGCGCGCCTATTGACTCCCATCCCTAATCTTTTCAGGCTATCTCCGATCGTTCATCTTCCTTCCTGGAAGGCGTGCGTATACGCATTTTTAATTGATCCTCCGTGATTCCTCCCTTTCAACCAGGGCATCTCGATGGAAGTTACGAGGGAAGCTTCCACGAAAAAGGGTACGCGTTATCGGCAATAAAAGCTACGTAAATGGTCTGGTAAGACAAGCAGTTGCACGGCGCAGCGTTCGTCACCAATTAGTACTTGCCACTTATCTGTTCCTTATTTACGATCAGCATTCATCCGGCCGTTCAATAAATAGACGTAGAAGCTATCGCGCCGCCCAGGCCATCGTATCAGGGTTATCGGCTGATGCCTGCGCGGACTAAACGGGGTCAGATTTTTCTCCTAGCATTCTCGTCGAAACCGAGTTTTCTCCGATCGATACTTTTCCATGAGATCGCATCATTTTCATGAGCCCTGTGTACGATGAATCTCGCAGGCATGCGAGAAAAGAAATTGCAAGACATCTCTCTATAAATTTACAATAGTATCGCCGGTGTAAGAAAACCTCTATCATCGACCACTGTCCGTCGCGAAGCATCGTGATGCGAGTCCCCAAAGAAGTAGCGAGTAAAAAACGCGTAGAAGGAGAACGACCGAGTTGACGGCTGTGTCGATGGTTGACAGTCCAGAACGCTGCGAGCTTTTTAGGCTTCCGCTGAAGAGAATATCGTGGAGGGAGTCCGGTAGAACTAACGACATGGCAGGCCGAGTAAATCAGAGGGGGGAGAGTGACGATAAGTTTTTGCTCGTTACAACCGGCCTGAAAAGCTCATTACTTGGCTCCCTTTAGCCCCGTCGCGACGGGCGAGGAGGGGCAGAGATAGAAATCGAGGGAAGAGACGAGCCTCGACCTTTCCGACCGGGGAGGCTTACGTTCCCCCTGACCGAGGGGGTGGAAAAGTTTCACGCGCCGTTCTCGCTCGGGAATCAGACAGTTTCCTCGATGTCCAGTCACGGCCAGGACTGCTTAAATGAGCCGCGTTTAAACAAAACGCTTGCCACGGCAACTAATACACGGAAATGGGAAAGTTTCGATGGGGCCGCGGAGTTGGGAACGAATCGTTTCCCAGTGACTCGTATTTTTGGCTAGATGTCGGGGTAAAAACGGGTCGAGTTAATTGTGGCCTCTCGGTTACAGGGAGGGTCGATTTCGGGGAATGAAAGAGGGTGGCTTGTTTAATCGGTTACGTCCGCTTTAAAGCAGGCATCGATCGAACGTGTAATTAGCGGGTCAATCGAACGGAAACATTCTCCGCGTTTACTCGGCCGGCTGGCCGACACTTTTGCGTGGCCGTTTGCGGATCGCCGCGGAGCTCGCATGACTCGGTGCAACTTTATGCCTGGGAGCTTGCGATGCGCTGCTATTCCACAGTGCACCGTAACCACTTGTGTTCGGGGATTGTCGTGACGATTGGTGGAGCGATTATTGGTCTGTAATTATTGCTTACACCGTTTGTAGAATTTTCATTCTTTCTTCACTAATAACAGCATCGCACCGAAGAAGCTATACGCACACGCGCACATGATAGAGGCATAAAGTAGCATGGGAAAGTAGCGAGCTAAGAAAGTTCGCCGCGAATATTCCCGCCCCGAACGAAAAGGGGGTGACACGGATCGGGGTTGGCGTAAGTTGCTCTCGTTTACGTTAGGCTTACGCTTCTGAAGTCCCACTTAAAGCCTTCGAGGGTTCGCTGCTGTGCACGCGAGCGCAATAAAAATCTCCGACAGCTTCGCGAAACTGGAACATCGCCCCAGGGACCGGAGGAAAGCGATTTCCAAGAGCGGCGCGTAAACGTCGAAGGCACCTTCGTTCCCGAGGTGTTATAAATGAAATCTTGCGGATGCTTATATCGTTCGTAGTCGTAGATCGGCTGAAGAGCCTCGCGTAGCCCGGAGGTGCAACGATCATCGAACACGGGTCTAATTGACCATGACCGGGAACTCATTAAAAGTACGCCACGGAACTCGAGACGCCGATGGTTCGTGTAACGAGAGTTGTAACTCGAGCTAGAAATCGTTCCGTGCGCCGCGTAAACGTTGCCGCTCGAATTGCTCGCTCTGTCGACCAAGTTCCACTTTCCACAGACCAAGTAATAAGGGATCTTCGGGTAGGAGATCTGGAAGCTTGAACAGAGATTGCCTCCCCACGGATATTTCGGGGGATCATTGTTCTCTCCGCGTTCTCACTGCGGATCGAAACTTTTGGAGATTGCTTTTGGCTAAATCTTTAATTTCGTAAAACCGAAAATCGCCCACTTCTTTTGTTACGCTTGCTCTTCTTATCTTCATCCTCAGAATTATACTGAATTCTGATTAACAACGAAACGAGTGCACAAGTTACTGTGATTGCAAAACTACCTCGCACAGTGCTCTAATCCAGATATGGACATTCCGCCGTTCCTTCCCCAATTTGATTATTCCATTGGGAAAAATTAATTGATTCATCGAGTCCTCTGTCTCGGGAGAAGCTCTGTTTGCCTCACGGCGTACAACGAACGAGTTTCCCCGGTTTCGAGCGGCGACCAAAGTAATCGGCTTATCCGAGTGGTTTCGTTAGATTGGCGAAAAGTTCGTTCCCAAGCGAATTCCCCGTTTCGGTTTCTTCCTTTCGCCGAGCCATCCCTTCGTTGTCCACGGGATAAAACGATCGTCGATGAACGCGCATGCATCGGCCTGAGGAGGGACGCTGCCGTGAACGGAGTAGAAAGTTGTCGCCGAGTGGGAAACTATGGTTTCCATGGTGTACCGGCGGTCGCATCGATTACGCAGCTGTCAGGGCTCCGTATGTAAAGATGACTTCCCTAGCATCCCTGATACGTAATATTATCTCCTGAAGTTGTACTACCACTGTGTATAGTAGTCGTGTCGTGTCAACGTCCGTTCGACCGAGGGGCCAGAGCTCGGATTGCTAAAGACGATGTTGGGTAATCGATTACTCTCGGCGAGGGAGCTCGTCGAAATTCGCATGGAAATTCCTTCTGTGGTTAATAATTAGAGGGGCCATTCGATAGAGGCTCTCTCGGTGTGATTCATGAACGCTTCTAAAGTTTATGTCCGTGGAGTATTTTCATTTTGTTTGGGTAATAAAGAACTTCGCACGGCTGGGATCTTCGATTAATCGGAGAGAAGGGATAATTCGTTTGGTAGCTAAGGGGCAGTGGCTGGAAGTCGCAGGTGCCCGTTCACCATCCGGAAACCATTGTTTTCCCGTAACCCGTTCGTAACTGCCGGCGCCTCGTATGTTTCTTTAGGATGGAACCGTGGTATCCCAAACGGCGTCGGCACCGGGACGCTCCCGTTTCATTCGGACTCGACCTAAGACAACAAACAGACAGCTTCCTGTAGTGAAAAGCGGCGGCTCGCCCCAGCGCGGAGACCACTCGATCCGCCACCCTGGCGAAATTTTTCATCCGTTATTATCGTTATCGATCCAGTCCAAGTGTATCAGGTGAAAATATACAAATAGCGTCGAACCGGAATTCCAATCTTTATCTCTCCCATCTTCCAACCGCAAAGCAAGCACAAACCAATTTCCCCGAAATCAACACGCAAAGAAGGGTCAGCCGCCCCTAGCAAACGAATAGCAAGATGGATAATCTCTACTAAAAAATTGTTCACCCACCTAGCGGACGCTATCGGTCCCGTAGAATCTCGAACTTCCCCTCCCAAAAAGGAAAAGAGAAACAAACACGGAATACCCAATTTTCGAACAGGAAACTATCCCTCATTATCGCACCTCGCGCGACGTGTTTACCTGACGAACCCTCGGCACGCTCGCGAACCGGATGTCGCGACCGTTTGCGCGCAGATAGTCGGAAGCGTTGGCCGCGTACCACGCACCGTCTTAACGACAGATTAACGCGAGCATCGATCAACTCGGTGCAACGCTGCCTCTCCCGAGGGAGGGCCACTTCTTGCTCTCGGTAAACAGCGGTTTACCACGGGGATCGCGTTTCCTTGGTCAGGACCACACCCGGCAGCCCCCTCCTGTTTGCAGTGTGCGTTAGTCGCCCCTGTGGACTGCACGTGGGACGAGCACGTGCGTGTTTACCGGTTACAGGACGCTTCCCGACGCGATAAGGGTGGCAGATAGCGCGTTCGTCGATCGGAATGCTCGACGGTGAAGCTTTTCCTTGACCGCAGCGCGTGTATACCTGCCGGGGCGATTCCGTAGGAATACAAATAGAAAGAATATGGGGTGCGAGTGTGTTTTTCTATGTTTTTCTTTCCTGGTCGTTTTTCTTTTAACCGGCTTCTACGAGGGTGTCGAATTTTCGGAGCGATACACGCAGCTGGTCGCGGCTGATCGACGTGCGAGGGTGATTCATTAACTCCGAGTCTGCTTTTTTCACTCTAGTTCGATTAATGTACGGCTGGAAGTCGAAACGATCGTGTCTTGTCACGTGTCTACGGAGCAATTTGCTGGAAGCGTGTCAGCGCATTTTCCACGCTTTGCGGGGTAATCGATTTTCTTGACGATGGTCAGGGGTTGACGTCGTGTGAACTGCATTTTTTTGTTCATCGCCAGCTGGAGGCCAGATAATTTGACGAAGGTAGCTCGAAACCGATTGAAAGCAAAGAATTGTAATATCGACGAGGAGCGAAGACAAAGGAATAGTCGAAAGAGGAAAAAGTAGGCGCTCTTCTCAACGACAGCCACCCTCCTCTTTCGCCACCCTCTTTATACCAATGTTCCATTGAATGCAACTTATGGAAGTCCGTTCCACAGAGTTACCTCGCGAATTTTCGTGGGGACGTAAGCCCCCACGTCGTCGACAATGGCCTTCCACCTCGCCTTCCTATCCGGACCACGAGCAGTTTCTCATTCCCGTCCCACCTTCCGTCGGACCCGAGGGAAAGAGGATCGCGGATATACGGCGGGAAGAGGGGCGAGCGAGCCACCGGGGGGTGCGCTACTCATTCCGGCCGCAAGATTTAGAAGCCAATTTTCGCGAGCATTGACCAGACCTCCCTCCGACTGCGTCGCTCGATCCTCTTCCTTCCGGCACCCTCGCCCGTCGCTCCTCCTCCTTTCATGGCGCGTCGTTGATTTTTTTGCCCCCTTTCCCACGTCCGAGTGCCGTTGAAAGGAAGCTTCGAAAATATAGCCGACCGTTGACTGACCACCGAATCGCCTGTCGGCCGCCGGCCAAGAGGGATGAAACTGCGGAAGGAGGATTTCGTTTCCGCGCGCAACCGGGATACGACTGATCTGAAAGTATAAGAGCCGGCCAAAGGCGCACGGTTTACCGTCTACGGAAGGTGCGGTATACGAAATATCGTCGCCGCGACACGTAATGCGGGATAAGGGAAGGTTAGAGGTGTGCAATGCGCAATTGTTCCCTCTGCGAGATTTCTTAAGGCCGTTGAGGAAAATATTAGGAACGACACTCGGCTGCAAGGAGTTAAAGAATAATTATATTGACGGTTAATTACAAAGGCCCGATGCTCTTAGTTGTAGGATTTATATTTGATCAACATGAAAAATGATGCTTCTTAAAGTGGTACAATGTTTCTCTCTCAACAATGGAACTACCGCAGAATTCAATTTAGATCCAGCTTGCGGGGTTGGCAGAAAATTCCAGGGTCCACTTCAGAAGCCAGCGTACGTATCAGCAAACGTCCCTGACGTTCCATCGTCGATCGTGAACGTTAAATACAGCGACTACGTCGCGTCCGGGCATTCCTAGGCGTCTGCTAACGCGATGGAGGGATCAAACGGGTCGCGTGGACTGTCCGAGGCTATACGCCCTAGGATGCCAAACGGTCCAACGATGAAATTAGAGTAGACGACGGCGGTGTCGCCCGGAAACCCATGTCAATGATAGCCGCGCCAGGGATGAGCGAAAAGTATTCACGCTGACGGATCGTCTAGGCGCCGTCAGGAAGACTTCGCTGCCAGGATTCGAGAGAGAGAGAGAGAGAGAGTGACGTCCTCGCCTGTACACGCAATTACTCTCCCTCGCCATATCCGACGCCGGTCTTTTCATTACCCTCCTTAATGACGCGCGAAGTACCACTCCACCTCGCGCTGTCTATCTCTATTCGCTGCTCTGTGAAGTTGAAATACCGCGGATAGGTGAACTCTGCTCTCCCTTGCTGCACTGCGAGTCGCGTAACGCGGACACCGGAGTCCAATAATTACTGCTGCTCGGGAGAAAACAATGCCTCGTGGCTGTCATAACTGTCATCCGAGGCAATGGTCTGGCGTTGTTTAAGCCCCCGCAGGCTTATTAACCGTAATGACTGGCCGAGGCGCGGCGACTGGTTTCGACGGCTGACCCTCCGTGGCTTGAGCAAGACTCTTGGTCCTTGGTTCGCGGCATAGCAGTTTGGCAAAGAACGGTGAACATCGTATCCCGATAATCTTTCCCTAAGAAGGTTTTTCCTCTTAAAAGCGAAACGAATTATATTTAGATTCTACGCAGTGAATTGACGGTTCGCCTCTCGAAAGACATCGCCCCCGGCATCCGTCGAGCAAGGACAATCTTTATCGGAACAAGCGGGGCCCTTCGGAGCAAGATGATCGTCCGCATTTTATGAAGCAGTAACTGGTCCTCTATGTCCTGGCTGCAATACGAACTCTCTCTCTCGAGCTTATGATAACGTATCTACGGTTGCGGTGCAGCACTTTCGCGGGGGTATCTTTATTGGCCTCTCTTACTTAATGGCTCGTGGGAAGGGTAATATATTTCCGTTAATCGTCCCTCGGTAGCGAGCTCGGCGGTAAGAATGCTGGAAAGCAGCCGCTCCTCCGGCCGGAATACGTTACTCTGTATCAACCCGGCTGAAATCTCGCGCGCCTGCGATCGCTGAAACCACTTTGCACCTGACTATTTCGAGCAGGAGTGCTGTAAAAAAAAAAAAGAAACATTGGTGTCTATCTTACGTGTTACGCTACTCGCTCAATTATTTCCCAAATTTTCTACCAACATTCTACCGAGCCTCGAGATTCCTCCGCATCCAGCTTACCTAATCCCCCGCCCCGAAACCGACCCGATCCGAAATTTCACGACCGAACACCAGGATCCAACGAATGCGACGCGACAGCGGCCAAGAATCCGCGGTGATCCACGTACACGCGAGGTATACTAGCTCGAGAACTCGCAGCTTCCGGCTACGAAACGGACGTTCCAGAGACCATGGAACTCGCGCCGCTCGAGCGGATACCCACGGATCGGCTGAGAGCCGGCGCATGCCTCGCGCTCGTCAGATTGCTCGACCGCGTTCGGGATAACCGCAAATCGATAAGCGTTTATCGCGCCGTCTTCGCGAGGACACCCGGCTTCTTCGGGGCGGCGCGCGTTCTCTGTCTTTCGTCCGCGTATCGCGGCGATAACGCGCCAGGTACGCCGCGCGGTACACGCTCCAGACGAGAGCCGGCTGCAGGATACGATAAAGAAGACGACGGCACGCTCTGGCCCACTGGATGCCTGCGTTTCGTTATTTTTCAAGAGGAGATTAAAGTGGGATACAGGCCGGCCTGGAGAACGTGGCGTTCGAAGTGCATCGGGATTTTCTGGATTCCTTTTTATCTTCTTCAAGCGTGCCACGTGGTACAGTTTTTTTTAATACTTGGATCATAGTATTTTTGGGAAACGAGAGATTATATTTGTAGGGATACCGGATGGATTGGAGGAAGAGAGCTTTGGAATGCATCACGAGTTTTCGTGAACGTTGAATTACCTTTATGGCGCTGGAGAGTTTTCCGACTTTGCTGATTGTAAAATATTTTTGGACTCTCCGTTAATCAATGTCGAGTAAACACGGAACGACGTTTGGACGATCCCCTCGTCGTTGCAACGAGGCAAACTTTTTCGCGCGAAGTCCATCGAACGATCATGCCCGTTGGCTATCGCGGATTTTGCACACATAATGCCGTTAAAACGCGGCGTGGGAATAGGCTATTAAAATGCTGACCGAGCTGATGCATCCGCCTTTAGCAGCGGCGGGCAGTCGAGTCGCCACGAAACTTTTAATTCGATTCGTGCCCGAGAGCGGAACGACTGCGAGGCTCGTCTCCGCTGTCGCTGAAACTCCGGTTTACGCGACGGATGACCAGGGATGTTAACTCGATTGGTCACCATACTCTCTTGCCGGAATACGTTTATCGAGCAGCTTAATGTCGCTGTAACCAGCGGCCACGGGAATTCCTTTGTACATCCCGCGACGAAATGGTGACGAAGCCTTCGGCGGTAATTAGGTCGAGCTCTGAACCAGTTCAGAAGCTTCGCTTAAATTGCATGCTGCTAGAAAAGAATGATTTTATAACGCGTAGCATTTTACAATTGCCCTCAGCTCTCCTGTTATCTATCCTTAATCAATTTCCATGCTTGAAACGTTGCCCCTTTGTTCCCGCCGGTACAATAATTTCCCCGAAATCCGTAACAGAGCGAGCAAGCCGAGCTACGCTGGAGAACTTCCATGCGCAACACCGACGCAACACTTTCGCGGTAGGCAGAAGCCGGAAGCGAACAGGACGGAAACAATTTCCGAATTCCGTGCACGCTCGCAAACACTTAGCCCGCGAAATACAGCGGCTATTATCCCCGGTTTCCGGCGGGGTAGTCGAGCGACGCTCGTTAATCGGCCGCGTATTCGACGAAGGCGACGGGGAAACACTCGCCATCCGGATAATGGTGTTATTATACTCGAGAAATAGATCGTATCGTGTAGAGGACGAGAAGCAGACTCGCGGTAGGTGCGTCCCCGGCCTTCTGCTGTTTGCCACGATCCTTACGGCGCGGCGCATCGTGAACGGTGGTTGTTGTTCGCCGCTTGTATCTAGAGTCCCTTCCCGTTTTCTCGTTGATTTATACTTGAAAGTGTAACAAAGGATGCCTGGAGGCCGAGGTGAACGGACTGTAAGTCAATGTTTTAAGGAAATATTCTTCTTCGGTGACCTGGGGTAGATCCGCTTGGAGGGATACTACGGCACGGTTGGTAGTAACAGATCGAATCCCGGCAATTAATTATTGGCTGACCACGAAGGGGAGCCCGCGGAAGAAATCGTACGAGTGACGTGTTACTGGAGACGCGGCTAATGGGGAAGAGATGGAAACTGTCGTGGGGGATTCATCTTCTTGGATGGATTCAATAAGGATCGTGTTGGGCGTGCCTGATTCGATCGAGTGATACTTCTTAGATATAAAGAATAATACCGGTATATCGCAAATATATTCTTTGGTGCACTTTTCAAATTAGACAAAATTTTGTCATGTTAAGTAATATTCGAAACGTTCCATAGAAATTAATCTCATTCACCCTCCACTGATCCACGCGCATAAAACCTGCTTCAAGCTATCGCCTCGTGAAATCGATCAAAGCATTATTAATACACCAGCGCACACTTGGCGCACAATAAATTCCTAGAAGCAGCCCTAGAAGGTATATACTCTCCATCGCGCCGGGGCTCATCGGAGAAGATTAAGTTTCTGTCCGCAGGGCACGAAGTTTAAATTCGCGCGAGAAAGCTGAGGGATAAAAGAAGACAAAAAAAGGGGGGAAGGGTTGCTTAGGCCGATGGCGTTCAGCAAGCACCGGTCCTAGTCGCAGGCTGGCCAGCTGACGCTGGTCCCTACGAAATAATAGCGAAATAATAGCGAGTCGCGTGTGTTAACTTTAATTAACAGCTCCGCGTAGCTCTTCGCGCCAGTGTATTAAACGAGCGCGGTGCCTCTTTGCGACGTTTTAGCCAGACGAGAGGAGAGTTTCGAGCTGCTTCCGGCGGGCATGGAAGAAGTTCACCGTACTCGTGACTAGTCACGTCGCGATTCAAATTTGACAGCCGAAATTTTAACAGGTTTTAATATCCTGCCCGGCTATGGCAGCGCGTGACAGCAGCTTACCTGAAGTTT
Source organism: Holcopasites calliopsidis (assembly GCA_023838395.1). Lineage (NCBI taxonomy): Eukaryota > Metazoa > Arthropoda > Insecta > Hymenoptera > Apidae > Holcopasites > Holcopasites calliopsidis. Next base: position 3,542,985 of record JALHAQ010000011.1, read on the forward strand.
CAACGCGAAACGCATCCCTCCCCTTTCATTTATCCTGCACCTGATTTACGACGGTCGTCGGATAAGTGGCTCGTCCGACGAACTACTCTCATCTCCTGCTCTCGCACACGCGAAATGCATTCTCCCGGATTCGCCGCTTTCACTAACCCCGGCGCGTTCGCTCATTCGATTAACGCGAGCCGTCCAACGTTTACTGCTGGACACAAATATGCAAACCGGAGTCATCTCGGCTGCATTTCTGTAAAGTTCGTTTCCGCGGAGAGACAGAAGTCTTCGCCGACTAATTGGGTCGTCTGAAATTGGAGCACGTCTTTTCTTCTCCCTTTGTCATTTGCTCTGTCTTCCTTAACAATAATTTCCCAATCTGAAGTCTAACTAGGAACGATGTAAAACCTATGGAGAACGGTATAACTATAGGAAAACTGTTGTACAGCCTCGGTCTCGATTAATTCGACAGGGCAGCCGGTGTATCGAGGCTCGTGTCGAAACTACGTTGAACGAATCTTGTAAGACATCCGGCTGGGAGCGTCGGTGGCCCTGTAGGGCTTCACGGTTCCGCTTTCTTGGGCGTGCAAAGGAGGACGACGACCCTCCCTCGACGTGTACACCGCCGTGCGCGCCTAGGTATAATAAGATGTCAGCCATAAACGTCTTAGCACTTTGCGGGATGCGCTTAATTGATCGTCGGCTCGCAGCTCGCCGACGACGATGCTCTATCCTGACAGCGGAGCGTGAACGGTGTCGCGGCCCTTTTCCAGGCCGAAGTTCCTCGTTACCGGTTCCCCGAGGGCCGCGAAGCACCGTGGCGTTTAATTCCTTGAATCGAACCGCCTGCCGTTCCGCGGAACTTTCCTCTCCCCGACGGTGTTACGGTCTTGGCGTTTTTAATTAGGCGGAGTCGCTGACGAACGCCCCGTGTAATAATATGATAATCAGATGGAAACAGCGGTGACAGCCGTGCCGGGGAAATTTCACGGAGAAGTTGACCGAGGGGATGACGAAATCTGTTGCCGGAACGAAACGGTCGATACGTTGCGCGATAAGTAATGGTTGCATCCGTTGCGCAACGCAGGTGAATAGAAAGCGATTCGTCGTCGACGGAGAAGATTCCGGCACGATCAAGCCATAATCGAATTCTATGTCGCAAGCCTTCACTGTTCGACGAATGAATCGCTTGCACGGACCCCGTTGACGTTTGTGTTTCCAGCGAGGAATTGTTTTACGTTCACCACCGCCTGGTACACCGCGTTACTAACAGTTTGCAGAATCCTCCTTGCGAAGTCGCTTTCGTTACGAAATTACTTAAACACATTCTATATTCGTGTCAATATTTTATTACGTTAGAACAAGGTAGAACAGCAAACGCAAATACTCCTCGAACAGCCTTAATTCCCCGTCCTCGTCTCTATTCCGTCGTTCCCCGTACTCTCCGACATCTCCATCGAATCAGCATCGTTCGTACATCCGGCGGGGAATCGTCAAGAGATTCGAGAGAAAACCAACCCCACCCCGCATCGTCTACATCTCCGGCGGTCCACGGTGGTAGCGGAGAGAGAGCACCTTTCCAGGAACGATTCGATACCGCGAAAGCCGCCGCGGTAGCCGGCGACGATTAACTCAGCCAGAGGAGAAAAACGCGGCTAGCATGGCTGGCGAAGATTAAAGGGGTCCCGGCTCTCGTGACCCATGAGCAATACCGCGAGCATTAAACGCCATGTGTTTGACAACGTGTGTAACGCGGCCCCGTCAAGATCTGAAGAGAAAGGCCGGCCACGAATATATGGAACACGTGTAGGTTCGCAACACCGATCGTCGCCTCGAAGCAGAAAAGATTTCTTCCTCTCTTTCTCGGGCTACCGGCCGGAGAGTAGGATACCCTTTGCGCCGTCGGTTAGTAACGAAAATACAGCCGACTAAAATTAGGCTGGCGCATCGCAATAAAACGGTTCGGCATCGCGGGCCGGTTCGGTAACAACGTCGGCTGCGCCGCACTCTTTCTCTGTACCGCGCCTGATAATTGGACACCTCGAGTGCGGACGCTGGGATGAAGATCACAAGGGATCATCCGTGCACCGTCGTTCCGAAGCGCATTCGACGCCTGCACACGGAGAGAGGATGTAGCCACTCGAGTCTGCTCTTGGCAGCGTTTACGGGACGCGAACGATTCGAAAGCGCGCGTCAAGCGAGAGGGTATCGCATCTTTATTCTTGGCTTTTGAGAGCGATGATCGATTTCGCGAAGGAGGGAGGTAACGGTGTGCTGGATGCGCGCTAGTGGAGAGGCGTGATATTTTTTTTTTATTCTCAAGAGGTCAACCGTCTACTTGTATCGTACACAGTGGTTTACGATCACATGTGCTCGGGAACATCTCGAGAGCCGTAAAAGGGAGGCGGTGTGTCACAATCGGCGGGTGAACAAGTTCTCCACGAGCGGGCCCGGAGACGGTGTAAGCTTTCGGTGTGATGTGATTCTCAAGAGCCACGAAGCTGCTGTGCTTCGTTTCTAAATAGATCCAGGGGATGGATGGTAGTGAACTGCTTGTGGAACGATATCGAAGTCTCCTCGGGTTTCTTTCGTCGTACAGTGGTGCAGCAAGTTGTTGTTCAAAGAGTCGACGTTGCACAGGTTTCACTGTGCTGAGCTTCCGTAGTATACTAGACTACGTCCAAGAGGGCCAATAGGACTTGAAAATTTCACGAAGTGCTTCGCATGAACTTCGACGAGGGACGATCTCCTATAGATACCGAATACACGTTTGCAAGGACGACGCCCTGTTAGCTACTATGCAATTGTTTACTGTGCCAAGTACATTACATTACAATTACATACAATTCGTAGACATTTGGCGCGCTTTACATTATCATTCCCAGGCAATCATCTCTGGCAAGGAAATATGGCATTTATGAACGACGAACGCGTGATAGAATAAAATATCCAGCGCATCGCGGTGGCGTTCGATGTTCACACGGCGAACATCCGATTACGTCACTGGATGTTGGACCGTCGATGCAGACAGCAATTATTGGATGAAGGCGTCCCTGTCCACGAAAAATTCCCGCCGCTCGCCCTCCCGGTGACACGTCGCGGACAAATATTTGGCAGAAAATCTATAGGCAGCTTGGCAAACATTCACGGCGGTGGTCATCCCTCGCGACGAGCGAATTACCGTATAAAATTTCAACCGTATAAACGATTTTTAACATCTGGCCCGGCGCGTGATCGAAGGTGAATACAGATTTGAAACGGGAGCGTGCGAATTGGAGAAATGTTATTGATTTCGCCTCGTCGACGCGCCTCTCGAATTCGGTGCTTCCCGTATTTAAAACGGGACAATCCCTACGAATGACGTTTCATGATTTTTGCGGATTTCAATGGGACAGTGGTGTGTTTGTCGTGTATATTCGGAAGCAGAAGAAAAAAACAGCTGTCAAACACGTTTATGCGATCGTATCATTGTTCCGCTGTCGTTCATGGTAATTTTTTAACGACAGGATTTGACATCGGCTAATTTATAAGCTAAGGGGGGGGGGGACAGATCGTAGTACGATGGGAATATTTAAAAGCTATCGCACATTGTAATGGGCTGTATTTTTATTCAGAAGGTTATCCGATTCACGAAATATCTCCAGAGATGAGAATCTATGGAAGTTCAATTATCATAGCAATTAATCAAAACGGTTTTCCATCGAAACCGCGCTATCTTCTTTTCATCTACATTGGAAGCAGCCTGTCGCTAAGGCACCTGCTATCCGGAGGTCAGGTACTCCTTCGTCCCGACGTAAATCAGAAGATACTGCCGTCCATGGGAAACTGACCTTCCAGGAAAGCAATATCTTCCCGCTGGGACGAAAGGACAACGACGTTCTCGACCACCTAGGCGATCGTCCGGAAAACGTGGATATTTATTATTACCCTCTGGATGGAAACAGTTCAACGTGTGCTGGCTCCGTTACGTGTCATAGGGATCCACTGAAAGAAATTTCGAAGCCTCGATGAAAGGTATCAACACCTCCCCCTCACGGAATACCAACAAATTCTCCATAAAACGAAATTTAAGCGCACTCGTATACCTACTCCTTCAAAGAGGGAGTTAGCTTTCGGTGCTCGTTTCATACCCCACGTAGCAGGGTGGGATGAGTTGTTCTATGACTCAGTCAGGAAGCACGCCTCGACGATGGCACACAAAGTGGCGGTGAAGCGAACCTGCCGTCCCCGTTTCGCGGAAACCTATGAGCCAACCCCGTTGTCTTCTTCCTGCGACCCCCTGCCGTCGACTTTGTTTCGGGGAAACGGGACGGCTCCAGCCGGAAGCGTGATCCACGAGGCCACGTGCCATTCCACGCGAACTCGTACAACTGAAAAAGTGACTGATGGCGATCGGACGGTCGATGGGGATGATACGCGGGGGCGGTGTACCGGGGAAGCTATACGGTCGAGGAGTCGCTGAAATGAAGTATCCATTAAGGAAGCGTTTTTCTGTAAGATTTTATGGTTTGTCCGATGAGAGATAGGACGGTTGTTACGCCCCCCCCCCTTTTCCTCGATGTGGTTCGTGCACGAAGTGCACGTTTTCGGGGGTCGCTCCGGTTGATGGAGCAATTAGAACTTGTTTGGAAGGAAATGAAATGCTTATGGTGGCATTCATGGTATTATCTTGTAAACAGAGGTTGGTATTCCAGTAGCAATTTCTTAAATAGAATACTAATTTGGATTCTTTTTATGACATCATAAAAATTATAACAATTGGAATCCAACGCGTAACGCATCGCGCTTACAGAAACCAACCCCCGATTGCTTTAAGCAATCATCTCAACGGTGGGAAGAGTTCGCAGGTAATAAAAGCAACGCGTTTCCTGGAGATTTTCCATGCGCGAAGAGTCGCGTGTAGCGGCAGCAGGGCGAAATTATTTCCCATCTTTCCACGGCGTCTGAGCAGCGGCGAAAACAGGGAGGAAAGTGAAACAGCGAAAGGGCGAGAGTGACTGACGAGCGTGGAGAAGCCAATTTAACTTCTTTTCAGGCCGACGGGATAGCGAGGCGAGCGAGCGCGACACGCGAAACACCGGATCCCAGATAAACGTAATTGAATAACTGTCAAATTAAACTAGCAACCTTTTAAATCAGCGATATTCGAGGAAAAACCGATTCAGCCCCGCGGTAACTTCGTTTCACCGTAATTTATCGGGCCGCCTTGGTGCGGAGTTCAGACGTTCGCGAGAACTCTGCTTGCTGAACAACTTTCCTGATTTATCATGTTTTAATTAAAATTATTCTGAATACCTTGTGTAATCTTAACTTTAAAGTAATCAGACGTCTGTCAGAGCCTTTAAGCGGTATAAGCCAGCGATATCGCCAGGCAAACGGAAATGTTACGGTGATAAATGTAAAGGCCACACACCCCCCTGACCGATTCCAACGAAGCCGGCCATTCCGAAAGTTTTCCATCGTCATAACTCCGTGAATCGCTGAAATCGTGTCACCATCGTTCCTTTCCGCGAGAACCAATAAGAATTTACGAGTTGCAGGACCTTTAAAGACCAGTCGAGTCGTCCCTAAAACCCGGCAAACGTTCCCGTTGCCAACCGTCACTGGGTTTACCGAGTCGGAGAACCTAAGGGGTGGAAACGCGAATCGGGGCCGTTTTACATCGCTGACATTCCACGGCGACGATCTATACGTTGATGCACGTTAGATTAACGCTTATTGCCCTTTTCTCGCGACATCGAGGGTGTTCAGCGTTCCATTGAGCGGCTAAATTGAAAAGCCTCGGCGGCCACCGTCTCCCGCGATGTCGTTTGATGAAACTGCAGCTCACGCCGGACGCTGAAGTGACGGGACGATTAATTAAAAGTGGCGCAAAAGTGCGAATATTAACTTCCGGCCTGGCCCGGCGGTGGAAAGTTTCATGAAGAAATTCGTTCATTATTATATTCTAGCCAGAAATGATTAGCTCTTGGCGATATTGAAGAACCGTCTAATTTTATTGAGATCGATGCTACGAATGATATTCGCGGGAGTGGAATTTTATTAAATTTCTTTGCTAGATTTCTCCATCAAATTGCAGGGACTAAAAACTGAAGGCTAAGGAGGGCGTAATGCGGAGAGACAGCAACTATTTCATTCCTTCTTATCCGCTTTAAGACGTTTCCTAAACGCAGAGAGCGTGGACCAACAAGCCTGCAAGATCGGAAGGAAAAATTATTCAATTTACCGAGAGTCACGGCGTCTAATAAACCCGGCGATCCCCTAATGTCGTCGTCATTACCGGCCAGCTGGCGCGGGCTTAGCGCAGATCCTCCCTTAACGCGAGTAAACTGGCCCGGGCTGGCGGAAGTGAGAGGACGACTTTCTAACCGCGTTCCACCCTCCCACCCCCGCAGCCAAGAATCAATCCTTTTCTGTCCTGCACTCATTACCGCTCCGCTTAATGATCCGTTCCCTCCCTTAATGACTCGGCGTTATCCGGAGGTGGTAACAAGAAAAGCTCGAAACGTGATTTATTATCGGGAAAAGGAACGCAACGAGTGACGGGGCGAAAAACAGGAGCAAAATTTTCGAGACGTGACGACGCGAACTTTCGCGGAGGGACACGGCTTTTGCAGCCCCTCGATATTCAGACAGGGGGTGGGAGATTCTCTACGGGGGTGGGCTGTAAACGCGACATTAAAATCAGCTTACAAATCGTTCCGACGACGTCCCCCCCCCCCCGCGGTCCGCGCGCGTGTTCAATCCGCGAGAGCAGCGGACGATCGATCCGCCCACCGCCTTTCCGATTTCTTCCTGGTACAACACCACCACGAGCAGAGGGCCGGAAGGTTCTTCCTGAGAGGCCCTGGCGGGATGGAACACGGATTTTTCCGCAACCTCGGCGTTTCTCGTCCTGGAAAATTCAGAGTCGAACGCGCGCTGCCTCTTTTGTGCATATAATGATCCCCCCGACTGCTTCGCTAGGCTTATTTCGACGACCTCCTTTGACGACCCTCCCGCGCTCGAGCCCGATTCTTTCGATTGATCCTCGCGGCCGCCTCATTGTCCTCCGCTTTCAGCTGTTTGTACTCTCCTCGATTCTGTTGCGAAGCACCGTAGACCGGAATCGCTATATTGAATCAGGGAGAGGCTTCCTTTTGCGTTCGAGGGGCGTAGCAAGAATGGGGGTGGACCGAGAATTTCTTCGCGTAATCAAACATTTTATAAGTGTCTTACACGCTGTTGGGAAACTCTGATTTTCTGATAGGCTACAATCATCCATCGCCGTACCGACTACATAGCTGATTCTTTACCACATTTACGACATTACCATTAAATTGTAGCTGGAAAAGTTCCGAACCATTCACCCCGATCACAATCTCCGTACCAGTCGGCGTTCCTTTTTCACAGGAGTTCAGCGTTAGTCAAGCTACATAGAAAGAACGCCGATACCGCGGCCGCGCCGTGAGCTTCGTGACCACCGGCAAAGGGAAAAGAAATCCTTTGCCTCGATGAAAGGCGTACCAAGGAGGCGGCATTCGTTCTTCGCGCGCTGGAGCCGCGCGGAATCAAGATAAGTAACTGTACGTAATCCTCGGTTACGTGATCCCGCGTGCGTCTCCCATTCACCGACCGCCGCGGCTCCCTTTCATCGTAGCTCTTCGACGCGCAGTTTCAGCTCTCTGGTTCGCGAGGGGTTACCGTTGAATGCCAAAGTAACCAACCCTCCCGCTATTGACCGTTCACGAAGGGCCACGCATCGAGATACCTGTCGAGACGCTAGAAGAGACGGAAACGTTGGACTCGACGAGGCTGCGTTTTCGTGGTTGCCGCTACGACGGTAAACGCGAGGATACGCCGAGCGCGAATGCATGCGCCTTCGCGGCGAAACGATCTCTCGCGTTTCTTGCGGCTGTTTCTCCTCGGATCTCTCGTTCCCAGGCGGACACAGTCGTCTGGAGAGTTTCAAGTGGAACGTGTGGAAGCGGCGGCCAGGAAACGGACAGAGGGAAAGGAAGTAGGAACAGGGAAGCCGCAATCCTCTCGAGAGACGCTCACTCGAGCACACGAGTGTAGTACGCGTCTACGAAAAAGGATCTCGGATGAACGCGCGACGCTCTTAACGCGACGCGCACAAGGGACGCTTAAGAGCCGAGCTTGTAAGCCGAACGACCAATCGGCGAGCGTCGTGGCCCAGGGAACACGGACCTGTTCTGATCTTCGCAGCTACGGATTCGGAGGAGGTATTCTGCGAACTCGCTTTGCGATGATGCGGTTTCTACTTTCGCCGGGATTGCTTAGAATGATCTTCTTGGCGATCTGGTGGATACGGATTAGCTTTGGATCTTTATTAAATCCCTTGCACGATTACAGGAATGCCGAGATACAAAACATTGACAGATTATTAGGAAACAAGAATCTGTTAGCGGATAATTAAATTACAAATCGCCCTTGGACAGGGGAATTTTACCAGAGAACGCGAAACGTTCCACGGTTCGTTATCTCGAGCACTCAGGTTCCGTACGGTTCCGCGGGCATCCAAGGGGTCCAGAAGAGAAAACCCTCCGAGCCCGGCCGTTTCGTTTCTTTCCCGGGTGTAATAAGTTAGTTTCCCCGAGGTTATCCCGGCTTCCATTTAGTCGGGAAGCTGGTCTCCTCGCTCGCCCGTGCCGCCCCGAACGTCGGAGGTCGGCTCGAAACGAAGGCAATTACGCGGCGGCATGGCACTCGACATTATCGCCTCTCCGGGGTCGCTCGATTTCCTGCGCACCTTCCCTTCGTTTCTTCTCTGGTCGACGGCCACCCTTCGTTCCTCGTAGCTTTCGCTTTCGCGACAATCGATACAGGAGCGAGGCGGCCTTTCTCGTTCATTAAAGTGTCAATCCAGCCTCCAGGGGGTGGACTACCCGTTCCCCCCCTCTGTCACGACGGAGAGGACGGCCGTGAGATAAAGCAAAAACTCCTCTGCGTCTCTGCGAGCTCCACGCCTCGGCAGTCTCTTGTTCCTCGGCCGCCCTGGAACTTTGTATCGACGTATAAAGTGCGACGGGTGGCGTCTTAATTCGTGCTCATCGTCGGCGGAATTGATGTTCCCGTGGCGCGGCCGACGAACCGTGAACGATCCTCTCTCCCTCGACACCTGACGGCTGAGAAATTTCGGCCAAGTTTTAAGTGGCTGAGGAGCAAACCCGTGCTGCGTAAAATAATGTAAGCTGCGCGGCGGGGACGAGGAAGATTTGATTTTGTAAAAATGGCTCGCGCTGCGCGTTTAACGTTAATCAGCATCGTTTCCCATGGATCGCGCAACGATCGACCGTAGGGAAATTACGCGTCACGTTGGCCGCCGCTGATTGAGCTAATGACACCGGACGTGCTCGTCGGACGTCTTGCCGGCATAAGAATCGAGCCTAATCGGAAGTCCGTCGTTTAACGCGAGATCGCGCGGAGGCAGTGTCACTGCGATTGTCATTCTAGACACGGGCTGCGCGTACTCGACGATGTTACATCGCGCGATTGCTGGCGCTACCTTTCCCTTCTTCCCGCACGCGTGTTCCGATCGTTTTCGAAGCGGAACGATCGAATCGAAGAAAGATTTGTCGACACGATTCGCTGCCGCTGCTAAACTGATTCTTAACGATGAAAGAATATCTCCGCATGCTTTCCCCCTCATCTCGGAACTAGTTAAAAATACCCCGCGAGGCACGCAGCATCCTCGATACTTTTTCCACACTTCCCTCGGCTCGCCTTTATTACGATCGCGATGTCCCGCAGCTCAACGGAGAGGAGGAGCTCGCCACTGAACTTTGATAAAGTTCGTCGATTAAGCGCGCTGCACGCTTCCGATTCGCCTCGACGACGGGTACTCGCGCGCGACTCAGCCACTTCCTCCGGGCTTTCGGAGTAACGCGGAAGACGCCTCGACGAGCGGCTGCTTTTCACGCTCCGTTCATTATAACTTGGCCGTGGGACGTCGCGAGAGGCCTCCGTTGTTTCGACGGCGTCGGCGTCCCAATTATACACGCGTTGCCGCTAACTAACCTTATTTGCGAGCCCCGAGGGTGCCTACCTGCTTTTGCCTTCCGCCTCCCTGCGGCCCCGTCGCGCGCGAGGAAAACTCGCCGATTTAATTGCAACTTGACCGAGCCAGCCGACCGTGGCCCTCGGTTCTCCTCTGACTGTCTCTGTCGAGTCCCTCCGCTCGCCACAGCTGGAAAACTCTCGCTCGAACGACGGGCTCCGCTCTTAGACGAGCCACCTTCCGCTGGAAATTCGTTTTGCTCGCGCGGCTTCGGGACTGCGAGCGTTTCGGATAAAGGACGGATGCTGGATGGTATTGGATAGAGGGAGTTTAGAATATATTTAAAACGGCGTAAAATGTTTGTACGATACTGTAACTGGAAGCAGCCCTTCCTCCTGCATTTACCTTCTGCTGCTGCTTTGCCAAACGGTTGACCGACAATCACAGCCCCTCCGCTTACTAATAAACCGTGACCACCCTTCGCCGGCTCGGAATTAAATTAATATCGTCCAATGAAACCGGACGGCCCACGATAACATCCTTCTGTCGCCGATAAATCTTCAGCCAGCTCCGACACCGGCCCTTCACAGCCATTAAAATACCTCGATAGGTGTATCGAAAGTTACCCGGTCCGCGGGAGAGTTTCCCCCGATCCCCGTGTCCGGGGGCTAATAACATAACGATAACGATATTCGACGGTACCAAAAGGGGACTAATGACTTCTGTGCTCGCCGGCCCGAAGCCTGCAAATTTAAATGCAATTTGAGCGAACCACCCCCGGCAGGGTCGCGGCTCCTCGCCCGGCTGCGCGACCCTGCTCGTTCAGGCTAGCGAAATCCCCCGGCGGACGTCATATTTCGCCGTCAGGATCGTCGCGCGGTCACGGTGAACTTTCGGCGAAGTAACAGAGGCCGGGAGGAAACGGGCGACTCTCGCGCACCGCGATTTTACGAACGTTGTTCGGAACTTTGACGGCTCTCTATCGATGCATTCGCGGATTGCGTTTAAATGTTGAATCAGCTTCTTCCAGGGTGGAAATGCACCATTAACCGCGGTTCCATTTGCAGTTCAGAGGGCGGGTTCTAGATGACGGTGAAATTGTTGATTCCGGCGAACGTCAGCCATTCTTTCGTTCCGCCTTTCTATCCCCCAACCCTTTTTTATTTTTTTTTTTTATTTTTTTGCTCGACATCCGGAACGGCGAGGAGGTTAATATTTCATGCGCTCGACGGTTCCGGCGCGGAGAAAATGGGAAGGGCAAGGGCCGCGGGTTCGAGGCGCGCGGTAAAAGGGATGTCGGTACAGAGAAGGGGTGGCTGGCTGCGTGAAGTTATGAGGCCCCTTCCGGTCGGAACAACCGGACTACCCGCGGCGTGATTTAGCGGCAGAAAGTGTGTTCTTTCTCATTCAATAAAACCGTCGCTTTTCCCTTCCCCGTGGTGTCCACCCACGGACGCGCTCCCGGAGAGGCTGGACAGGGAACGAAAGGGATCGTAATTGCGCGAGCGGCGCTTCTTGGACACGCTATTTGTCACGCGCCTGATCGCCTCCTAATGGAATATCTATTATCGTTTCAATTCTATTAGCATATAACAGCTATTATGCGGACGCGTTGCACGGGGCGTGAATAGATGTTTTCGCGCTGTTAATGGGAAGTTACGCGGGTTTGATGGATGAACGCGGTCGAAAGTCAGCTTTATTTTAACTAAGAGAAAAAAAAAACGAAATGTAGGGAGGATCTACTATATGAGATTCTGATCGGTGAAAATTTATCTTGCGACTTATCCGCGCGGTCGGTGGAATTTCAGAATTGTTTACTCGAATTATGGCTCAATATATTCAATATAAAACATTCTCTATGTTACTTGTGACAGGAACAAAGTTTGTATACCTATATCATTGTGCAATCGTTCCACTTGTCGTTAAAAATGTTCAAGCAACCACTTTCTTTTCGAAGCACGTCCCTCCGTGGACGCGTCTTCGATCATCGATCACGAGCAGCGCGATTCATCCCCTCGCAAAGGCGAGGGTAGGTAAGCTTCTCCGTCGTCGCAATCGGGACGCGTGTATTTCTATTCGACTCCGGTCGAGTGTCGGCCCGTAAAAGCTCCGCGATGAAGGCGTCGGTTTGCAAAGCCCCTTGAAAGAATAATGCCGCGCTACGTACGAACGACTTGGGGGCTCGCTCCTTCCCGCCTTCGGCCTGTGTCTCCTTCAGCCGGGTAAAAGCTTCTGTTACGGCCGCGTTTCCGAATCGTTCCTCCGTCTCCTACGGACGGGGCTGTTTCTCGTTCGCCACCTCTCGAGGATGTGCACTCCACCGCGACGACGAACGTGTGCCCTCTCCAATGCCACTTCGACGGGACCCCATTGTCAACGCGTCGCTGCAACGAGCCATTAGAGCAAGTTTCTAGACGCGGAGATTCGCCACGGTCGTTCGAAAACGATTATCGCGCTTACGAGCAACCACGGGAATAATCCGTACGGATGATTCGTCCGATCGATGTTTTATTAGAGTAGCTTGCCAGCGTTTTCTACGGATGGAGTTCTGCGATTGGGCGCAGTTCAAAACTATCTAGACTACGCTGCTGTTTATTCGAATTAGAAAATTCATTAGGGGATCGTACTTTATTCGCAGCAGCCAGCCCTCCACTTCGACCAACGAACATCTCGTACCCCTTTTATTTTAACACGCGCCCAACTATCTAAACTGCAATTCCAATGTCCAGGATCGCGGTTAAACCGTTCAGGCAATCCAAACCTCCTCCGATCCGTACGCGGTTCAGGCAGCAATCAACCCCGTCACGTATTCCCCCCCATTCGTACAGGCGCTCGAACCAGAATTCTCATATCGGAAACATTACACCCCCATTGTGTTTACCACTGTCGCCACTTGAGCTAGCCACCATCCGTGCCATTCGATTCGATAAAGCCGAGCGAGGGGCGCGACCGTGCCAAGAAAGCGACGACTTTTTAATTAAAAGCACCGCGAACGAGCCGTTCCCATTTTCAGCTTTTCCCCCCAATTTTAAAAGGAGTTTGCGAGCTCGCGGCTAGGCTGCAATTGTCAGAAGTCGTTGTATAGAGAATGAGAGTCGATGGCGGGGACGGTCGTCGCGATGCATCCTCGCTTCCGCGTTAAGAAAGTTGTTCGCGATTCGTAATATAAGCTGGCCCTCCGTCGGCTCCTTAAATCTAATCGAAATCTCATTCGTGCTTGTGTTTGTCTTGCGGCTTCTGATTATGAGTTTCTTAACGTTCAAACTTCGTTGCCCGGCCTTCCTTGAGGGAGAGCCATCGCAGCACTATATCCCGGAGCATAATAAACCCATTTCCCTTGGTCTGTTTCTCTCTTCTGCATCCACCTGCTTTCTCATTCTCAGAGCCCTGCCCGTTTGGACATTGCGCGAGGGAAAGTTGGATCCTGTTGGAACTGTTTGATGGAAAATTTTCACCAACTAGTTTTACCGTTTTACCGCTTTGCTGCAAACGAGCTCGATCTTTCCTTTTGAACGTGGATATTTTTTCTCGATCGGATATTCACGGGAGCGTGGTATTCCGGAGAAGGGTGGAAAAGGGTGCACGGTGAAGAGAAATGGCGGTCGGGCAACAAGGAAACCGCGTTTAGTATTTATTTCCCCGAAGGCCTGACTCTTGCCACCCCTTTTTGCGTCGTGGCTCTCTGGTTGATTGCTGGACATCGAGAAACTATATTTCCGTTTGCACGTGAGAAATAGGAAGTATGATTCTCCTTGAAGTTCCGGTTCACGGTGGGAAGAGTCGCAGTGACGCGTTTTAAGGAAATGCCACCGTTATGCTTGATTGTCCATGTGAATATAAATGGCAGCGCAGACTGGCCGGATTAAGAGGTAAAACGGAAATGGTTTGCCCGATGCCAGCCACGGTGAAACGAGTAATTGCGCGGCGACAGTTTTTGGCCCCCCAAATGGAACTTAAATTCAATTTCGTCCCGTCGAGCCCCGGTGGAACGTATTCGTAGCGAATTATCGAAATAAAATCACTTTCCGCGACAATTTCATCAGCTCGCCCGAACGGTTCCGCATAGTTCCCCCCCCCCCCCCCTCTGTTTCGTTATACGGGGAAACAGTTTCATTATAATTCCCCGGCATTGATATAATCGAAACACATCGAGGAGAAATAAGCCGCAAAATTGTCTAAGCAGCACAAAAGACCGATATCTCTGAACCACTGTTATTCTCTATTCTTACAAAAACTACCCCCCTCCGCGAGTTCGTCATTCTTTCACGTGAAAAGCCTGTGCAGCTCGGCGTCTTCGCCGTGTCGCAGGCAACGTGAACGACAATCGTTGGCAAATTAAGCGACGATTGTCCCGGCGCGAGACCGATTCCCGAGGCACGCGCAAATGAAAATATAATGCCGGGTCGGACGCGTAGGCTGTCGCGAATTTTCGGTTAGGGGACCTTAAATCTCCCCTCTCAGCGGGAAGTCGAGACGCAATCTCTTCCCGAGGGCCGGCTTCTCTCTCCGTCCCTCTCCGCCTATCCGGCCTCCTAGATGCGAACGCGTGTCTCGCGGACAAAGGATTTATTGGAAATTGCCGAGAAGAAATGGAACAGCCCCGTCGAGCGCGCGCAACCTCCTCCGTTTTACTCGTCCGTCATCGTCGCCAGCGGTGCGACGGATTCCTTTGCGCGGCTCGTTTCGGGGGAATCGCGCGTTGCAACTACGATTTAAAGTAACGCGCCCTCCCGCGTGCCCGTCGCATTAGAATATTACTTTGCGCCGAGCGGAGAAATAATATATTATTCCTCGCGGAGAGCGAGAAGAACGCCGCGATTGTTGGGACGCTTATTGTGCTGAGGGATAATTTACAGGCGGCGGATAGAATGAAATTAGCGGCGCCGTTCGTATTTTTCCGACGCCGCGACTACGTCGTAAATTTCGCCGAAATTATTTCGATGTAACAACGTTCCTGTATCCGGATGGGGGCCACCCTGTAATCTCTACTCTTGCCATTTGAATGCTTTCCATTTAGCGAATGGGAATATTCGGCTGTCCCTTGAATCTGCGTTGGTAGCTGTATTAATAAACTTCGTATGATTTAAATACGCTTGCTCCACACGATATCCCTTCAATAGATAAAGCGTAACACCTACTCTAATTACAAGTAGAGTAACGACAAATTTTCTTCAACAACAAAGTTACTTTCCCACACTCTATTGGTTATCGAATTAGGCCATCGTTCAAGAAAACGCTCTCCCGCCGTGGTGTTCCTTTAACCGACCATTCTTCCCTTTGGCGTCTCGTTTACGCGGCAATTATCGACCTGCCAATTAGGCTGCAGGATTTTCATCTTCCAGCGAGGCCAACTTCTAGGAGGAGTTTTCGCGCGCCGGCAAGTTTTTGCATTCCGCTCTCTTTTTTCCTCTCAATTTCCTCGTATCCGCTCGCGCCGTGAAAACTGGCTGGCAAATTATCGCGTACCGCGTCGCTATTAATGCACGGGGGATGGCCAGCCATGGGAACGAGAGAATATTCGCTGCGACCGGTAATCGACGACGCGCTCGGCTCGTAATCATATGGATTCCTCTCGCGGATGAATCGTTACGCGTGTACGATAAGAAAGCTGGTCAAGTGATTGTGAAATTCGCCACGCTTCGTTGCCCGTTTCCTGTCCGCTCGGTGGCTACTTTACATACATTTATACATTTCTGTTTTATTGTCGGCGTACCTCTAATCAGCCGGCCGTCATTTTTGTCTTATAACCTTAGAACACCTCGGACGTTGTTTCCGCGAAACGGGTCGACCAGCGTCGGAAACGCCGGGCAACGTTCCAACGACTCGCGGAAGTGCAACGAGAATTTTTACGAGGTCCGTCAGGCAATTTACGCGTGATTCTGATGACAGACCATGAAGACATTTCGCGAGGCCTGCCTCCGCTTGCAGCTCACGTACGGATAACGACCATAGATGACAATAACTACCAGCCCCGTCCTCGCGGCATATCAATTTCCCCGTCCCCTCCCCTTGGCCCCCGCCTCGCCGTCGTAGCGGTCGAGGTGCACGACGAAAGAGTGATAAGGATAGACGGCTGGTAATCATAGCGCGGCTACCTGGCCGCATAACGGTGAAGAATCACCGATCACGCCATTAATGACCGTAATTTCAATACACCAAGCTTCCCGTGTTACGACGCCTCGACAGGCATTCGCGGCGACCCGGCGATTAACTTAATTGGGGTAAACGAATAACAGCCCGGCGTGTGTACGTGACGCGACTCCGTTCCGCGATTCTCCGCTCCGGAGGAGAAGAATCAGCTTAATTGCACCAGGATACTGGGTCGTTTGTTGCCTTCGCGGCTGCACCGTTAATTTACACGAGTCCTGCAAGCGCTGTGTATTACTGAATTCTCCGCGACATATCTCCACCGGCTGGATTCTCGGGTGGCCCATGGTTCCGAGTGCATTTTTGAGCTACTCCTAGAAACACCTGTTGCCTACAGAATTTTGGTTTCATCGGAATTGGAATACACGCGAAACCGTAGTAATGTACTTATCGGGAATCACAGATTCTCGAACCTCTTCGTAGCGATTTCTGAATCGTTGAAAGCAGAGCATTCACGGCTCACCCCGTTCGCATCCAGCACGCGTGCAGCTCGTTCGTTGGTGGCCTACACGAAACGATTAATCACATCGGTGCACTATTCGGCGGGCCGTTTATGATAAATCGTTGCTGGATAACCGCCGGACAGACCTTAACGCGCCAGCGTATCCTTACTCGGTAGATTAACGTCGAGACTTTAGCGGTTTCGAACGCGCGGCGATATATCGCGGCAGCGAGTTCATACGTAAGCGACCCTAATGCCTCACGGGACTGTCGGCACACGTTGACTTCGGCTTATCGCGATTGAACAGAATTAATGGTGATACCCAGCGCTAATGTCTGCGTTCCATTTGCCCCGTGTGCATTTCCCCGATTCGCACGGGCATTAAATCCGTTGCCGAGTCAGCAACGATTCACCTCCCGCCACCCACACCCAGGTATTAATTAAAATTCGTTTCGCGTGCTGCATCGTCGGGACTGGCCAACGGAGCGCGATAAGAGGAAAAGGAGGCCGCAGAGATGCGCGATACGGTGAATCATTGAGTGGAGGTCTTTTTTCTTTCGGTGACCGATTCGGTTTTTGTGATTCACCGGACAATTAGATGGGCTCTCTGACGAGCCGCTTTATGGAGGATTCATTTGGACGAAGAAACGTGTCAACAGGTTTCTTGATTTCTACTTGGGGTCGCTTGATTTATGATCAGTTTCTGGCTATTAACCAGCCACAGTTTAACGTTGCGACGGAGAACAAAAACGGAGATATTTTACATGAATATGCAACGTGCTCATGAATTGCTAAAACAACTTTGCGCGCCAGGAGTTCAATTTCTGTTTGCCATCGGAGATTTATCATTTCTTGACAGGGCGGCAAGTATTTGCCAATAATTCGGAACAAGAATTCCTTTATCCCCAATCAAAACTTCTCGCAGCCCTAGTAATCGCAGTCCAAGTTTCTTTCGCGCGTCGAAACGATCGCGATTCGCGTGCCCGAGGCTGCGAAACGGCCCCGAAATTGGTACAATTTGCCCTCGTCACGTAGCGAGAGTATGCACTCGCGGGGCACACACGCGCCACGCGTTACCGCCGCCCACCCCCGATGAAACGCGATTTCGACCCTCTCGAGAAAGCCGTCGACGAGTTCCGATGCGATTTGACGCAAATTAGTCCTAATGGCCAACAGAGAGAGAGAGAGAGAGAGAGAGAAAGAGAGAGAGAGAGAGAGAGAGAAAGTCTCGTACTCCACGGCTTTCTTCTTGCCCGTCCACGTCACCCTCGAGAGCCCCGTCTCTTTTTCTCCCTGTCCCGCCGCACGTTCCGATCCCCCGTCATCGAGATCGCCCCCCTGGGGGCCCCGAAATCCCCGCGTTCCACCGCGCCGACCGATTACGGAAGAATCTCGAGGATTCGGCTGGCACGACTTAATAGTTGGCCCCGGGGCGTCCCGTAAATCGCGCGGCTAAAGAACGGTTAGGCGGGATTTAATTCCTTTTAATTGGATGTCTTCAGCGACGGGCATTCCTGCCGCACCGATTTTCGAACCTTCGGGTAAGGCGATTCAGGCCGATCTTAAGTGGGTAGAAAAGGGTTTCTTATGAGCAAGTGTCGTTTTTTCAAAGTGTTTAATGGAAATTTATACTACGGACTTTCTGCAGTTCTTTCTTTCTTTAACGGAGAAGGGATCTGTTTGTAAACCGGGCTGACGGAATTGTTCTTGAAAACTTCCATTTGCGGACAGGCCCGAGTCTAATTGCTAGAATCCATTCTCCGCGATAACGCCGCTCGCGTGGCAAATGAAGAATTCGTAAACGGCCGCTCATGAATATTGCATAACGAATGGTGGACACTGTCCGGGATAACAGACGTGGGGGAAACAGTTTCGAGGGGGGGCTCGCTGAATTATTCCCAGCGTGTTTCGTAGGGAAAAAAGCGGCAGTCGTGGTTCCAATCTCGTGGACGCGACGCGGCGCGCCGCGTTCACCTCGCGGAGATTTCACGTCTATCGCTTCTTCAGACGTTGTTCGCCGATAGAGCGGCAGTGGCCCCTTGGTCCATGCGTCGCACGTTTCGGAACTATGCACCACATGGATTCTTAATGAACCGGGGCTACATTTTTCCGGCCCTTTTCCGCGAAATCGTAGGGAAACAGCCGTTGTGCCGTTGCCCTGGGGAACGCGCGGACAAGGGAAGAACCTTTCGCGTGATACGAAATGTCTTCTTATCATCTGTCTCGTTTCTCGTGTGCATCTGCTGTGAGGGAACTATTAAGTACATCGTCTTCGTAACTTTATACAGAACACGTCAAAAAATTCTTTTAATAACACGGTGCTTTTGGAAAGCAGCTCGAAGTTCCCTGTATTAAAAATTATTAAAATCGTATATCACTTACCTTACCCCCGCTTTATAATAAGTGTACTTTACCCAGCTTAACGTCTACAAGCCGCTTTCCTCCTTAAGGATACTTCGGGCATTGTCAGACTCCTTCGCCAACAGAAAGAGTAAGTCGGAGCGCAACAGAGTCAAGCGGCGCGCAGAGTCTGCGGCGTAGAATCTTCCTACGAGGAAACTACTGGTCGACGGAGTTGAAGGGGTCAGCGACGGAGGACCCATTGTCTACCGGCAGCAAGTCTTCGCAGTTGGAACACATCGCGCGAGCGCTTCCCGTCCCCGACGAACTTTCCGTTTTAAGACTCCGCGCCCGTTCATCCGGCGCATTGTGCGGAATTTAAACAATGGCAGTTTTGTCACCGGTCGCGTTATTGCGGATGGAAGTTTCCCATCGCCGCGGCGGGTGCTCGCGTCGCTTCTCGCCGGAACTTCGAGAATCGGCCCCTGATTTCCGGGTTAACGAGTTCACCGGGATCCCATCGGACGGAGATTCACGGGAGAGCGAGACGGCGATGGGCCCTTGGCGCCGAACGAGAAAACGTTCGCGGCCTGACTCGACGGGCGAAGTTCGCGAATTAATGCTCTTACGCTGCCGGGCGGCGGCGGGGCGGTGTCCCGTGATTTTGCCCGGTCGCTCGCCGACTCGGGAACGACTCTCTCCGTCGTTGATTTTCACCGAAGTGTTCCTCGCTGCTCCACCGAGCCAAGTCCCGCGACCGGTTGCTAAGGTATCGAGGAGAAAATAAACGCGCAAGCCAAAGTTTCCACGGAACTCAGCAAACGGACGAACAAATTTTACTTTGGAACGCCCCGCAGTACCGTTAAAGAGATAACTCTCGAGCAACTCCGATCAATGGAAAATATAAGTACCGAAGTAATTCGTTTTATGAACTCTATAAAAGTCGGAAGTTCAAGGGTGGGGGGAGGGAGAAGGATAAAGGAAGCGGTCTCTCCTTTACAGTACCATAAAATGATTTCTAACAGAAACTAAACTTTCGATTTTCTCTGACTAACAGTAATTGAATACACGTATCAAAATCTCTAGCCCGCTTTTATCTCGGCAATAAAAATGAGACACGGACGTGTTTCTCGACCGTCGAGGAGCAAGGGAACTCGCTGGCCCAGCTTTTACGGTTACAGTTACTCCCGCTAACAGGCTTCACCCAGCGAACGAAGTGTCCCCGGGGAAAAGTGTAATTCGTCCAGGAAGTTCGAGGGGGACGCCGCCGGGGGTAGAGACGCGAGCCGGGCTCGTTCGCGACGACAGCCACGGGCCGGCGTGGCGTTTCTTTGTCGGAGCGCGTAACATTTATCTCCGTTCGAAATTTTTACGGCCGTCCGACGAATGCATTCATAACGCATAAAAGACAATGGCCACCGTAAAAGTCGATGCCCGTTACCGGTGATCGCTTACTGGAGCAGAAACAAGAACCGCGGCACGATACTTACAAGCGGGAAGAAATGGAGTGTGCGGTGGATATCACGGGAGGGGGATTCGGGGGGTGGAGGGAAGTCTCTAATTTTATAGCCGCCATTATCCGCGGAGACACGGAGAGAGATGTGCACGGTGTTCTCGGCATATTGATCCCGAGCGTAATACATTATCGATCGGCGCCGTTTATCGGCAGAAGCGCGCCCGTGTTCATCCTTTATCGCGGGAGAATTGCTTTCACGCTGCGCGCGATTGATGAAGCGGAAATCGATGAGATAAGCATTCGGCGACAGCGAGAGGTGTCTGTTGCGTTGGAAGAGTTGTCTCTGCCGAATTCTTTTCCAATAAGATATTGGGGTTCGGGTAAATTCCGATTTTATCGAATCGCAATCACCCCCCCCCCCCCCCGCTTCATAGTATTTACAGACGCTGTTCTCTTCGCGGTTCGGTATCGGTGCTGAATTCAGAAACGCCTACCTCAGGCGGCGAGCGCGCAAACCGTTGCTCCCGCTCGAGCAACGGTATCCAGGGACGATCCAGCGGGAAAGTTCACTGAATAATCGATGGCTATCGGTGACCGGTGCTCACGGGAGCGGCGGACAGAAGTTCGCGATAATTAATTCAGCGAAGGTGGAAATAGAAGTAGATCTTGGCCGACGCGAGTAACCGTCTCTCTACCGGGTTACCGAGCTATCGTCCATCCTGCTATAATGTCGTTCAATGATGCATTAGCGTCGGTCGGCTCGATACGCGACGGGGTAGGCATCTCGGCACGGTATAATTTCGCCGGAATAATGGCGAGTGTAAAATTAGAATCCGATTTTCCGCGCTTCTATCTCCGTTCTGTCCGTATCCCGTGCCGCTCCGTCCCCGTTTCCTCTCTCTCGGTATCCATGGCTCGCGGCGCGGATAATGCATCGCGCGGTGGCTATAAATGAATTTCCCCGGGATCAAATCGAGCCGATGATAGAATAATCATAGCTCGACTAGCCGCACGAATAAAAGGACGCGGCAGCACGGGCGGGGTTCGTTTTCGCAAGAAATCGGATTCGAAATATGGAAATCGGGGCGGGATCGATCGTTACCGGATAATTGTATCTTCTTGCCCGCTTTCTTTCTCCTTTTTTCCCCAATCTCTCTCCTCCGTTCCGGCGTACTTCTTTCCTTGCCCGTCGCCCGACCGTTGAATATTCAACGTAGCCTTAACGATTGACCTCGTTGAAAGTTTCCTTCGCCGGTCTAATCGGAGCGCTCGCTGCGAACGATAGCCATCGTCTGGCACGAACGATCGTTCATAGCGATCGCGTTACCGCGCCACGCCAATCTGATTCACCGCTTTTTCTCGCCGGATGATGCAAATGAAGATTGGGTTGGGATAGGTAGGGACGATTCATCCTGGCGCTGACTCGTGGACGGACTTTCTTCGCCCCGTCGAATAATAAAAAGAAGAGATCCGTACCATTCCTCGGTGCGATTCGACAAAAAGCGATCGCCGTTAATACGAATGTTCACCTTCGAACCGCAGATAAACAGCCGGCGAAACGGTCCAACGTTTCTCGCCCAAAAGCTAGCGCGCGCGACACCGTTTAAATTGCCTCTTTGCCGGTCTCGATAGCTCAATTCGTCTCGGAGCTACGGGCGTTCAAAGTTTTCATTCAAAATGCCACCGTGGCCCATTCATAAATACGGGAATCGGCGTTGACCCACTTCTTTTCCTGGAAATGCGTACGCGCGTAGTAAGCAGTGGTAGAAAAAAACGCTGACTCAGCGTCTGGCGTCTGGCGCTGACCAACGCACCGATGCGCCCGCTTGGGATAGACCACTGGCGATGCGCGAGAGAGATCCTAGCGCGCGAGCGAGAAAGCAGGATAAACTCGCGAAAGGATTACGTTTACTTTGCACGACGATATCTCGGGAACGGACGGTCCTACAGGAATGAGCCAAGAACCATTTTAAACGGGAGACTTCCGTCTTGCCCGTGGGCTCGACGAAACAGATCTAGCTTTGCGGGAAAATTTTCTACGACGGTTTTCATTTTTCGTACGGTTAGCGTATCTCGCGCTGGACCGAAGACAATTATCATTTATTTCGCTGATTGCAAACGTTTTCCAATGTTTGTACGTGTATTATGGATGGCGTTTGGAGTGAGGAGAGAGCGACGGCGAACTCGTGGAAGGCGAGATTCTAATTACGCGGTGAGGGTACGTTATCAAGATCACTCGCAGGGCGTTTATTATAAATTAATCTATCCACAGCACACGCGTCTAGCGTGAAATGTTGACCAACGAGTATAGAACGTGCACCCGAGAGACACTCTCGCTGCACCAGTTCCCGGAGATGCTGACATTTCGATAAACCTTATCAGCGATCGAGGGTTTTACGTCGATTAGCCTTACCGCTAATTACGTTGCAACCTGCATTCCATCCTTAGCGTATCGCGGTCTTCTAAAACTACCAACAAAGTTTCACACGTTAATCCCATTAGAGGGATAAAGCTTTCGATCACGGGGCCAGCCGGCTCGTTTAAACCAGCCAACGCGTGGAAACGCATCGATATCCGCGCGAAGTTACGTAGCGAATCCGTGAAAGACCGGCGCGATGGCCCCATCGACGGCAAGGGTTTCGCGGACGTAGCGCGGGGACGGGGGCGGCTTTTAGGACGAGCTGTAAGTGGGGCTTGCATAAGTAATGACGACGTCGCAAACAGAAGTGTCGGGATTCCGAAACGACAGGGAGAGTTTCAGTCCGCGGACCGACAGCTGCGACTGGGCCCACGGTGGCTCAGGTTAAGCCGCTCGGCGAAATCCGTTCGCTCCTCGCCGCCCTTCGCGATACAGCCGCAGAATCCGCCCTACTCTCGCGAAAGAATCGACGTTCTCGCTTTCCGTATCGCGCGTCGGCGCCTTGTTCCTCTCAAGCCTAGGCAACTGAGAACGAATCGAGGATACTCTGAATTAGTCGCAATTAATCCTGTTCGCGGTGCGAGTGAAACGATCTTATCGCGAATCGTTAAGAACAACGGAGAGTCTATTTTTCGCTGTATCATTTATAATTACTGGAAGATGAATCGTTCGAACGAAATCGGCAAGAAAGTTTAGCCAGGGGACCAGCAACACGTCGAAACAATATGATCCGTATAATTATTCATCTCCCGGTTGGCTGATCCGGGTCTAACCGAGAAGGAACCAACTGCAAAACCATTCCGCACCGTCCGAATCTCAATCCTTCTTCCCCTGTCACGCGATTTCATAATTGCACAGCGAAGGAGTACCGTGTTCCCTTGCGCGCCAAAGAAACGCTCGTTCGTCGTCGGCCGATTGCTTTCCGGCGCGATAGCGAAAAAAGCGCGCGAATCGGCGAATTACTGGGTCGATTACTTAGCCATTACGCGAACGACGAGCACCATCGCGCCGGAGCGATTCGCCTGGAAGGAAGCGGACAGCTGAGATACGACCGGCCAACGCTGTTCGATTCCCATAAACGACGCGAGTTTCATTCTTGCTGGAAGGAATACGCGCAACGTTGCAACGGCCTCGAGATGGAAATTTTTCTTTCCGAAGGGATCTCCTTGTCGTTAATGTTATCGGATGATCGTTTTCTTTCCTGAAAGACCATCGTCGTGTGTCACGCGAACGTGTCAGCGGCCAGTAAATCATCGCGTCTCGTCATTAATCACGGGCCGCGAGGGTCCGCGCGATCCGACGCGGTCGTTACAAATTGCGTTACGCGAGATGCGCGAAAGATAATCGCTACTATAGCCGAGGGAAACACCGATTCCCCGGGACTGTCTGCGGCTGTTTTATGTCGCGTCGTTCGGACGGTTTCCGGTGTCGCCGACGCGCGACGCATCGTTCTCGTGTTCGGCGTGAACTTGAATATTCGGTAGTCTCGATATTTACCATCGACGAACCCCCACCGATCCCGTATCCGTTTCCGAATCTCCCAACATGCGTCTAATAAAATTCTAGCCACCTCGCGTGATTTACCCTCCCGTAATTTCCCCGCGACCCGATATCGAGCTTGTTCCTCCATCTGTGCCCTCGACGGTCGGCTCGTACTTTACCATTTCCTTTCCCGTTTTGGTACGCCGATGCTGCTCGCCGCGAGGAATCCGTTCCTCTCCCGTGCACGACGACAGGCGCTCACCACGGCGTTCCTGGCGAGCCTACGGATTACGTAAAGTCCACGGCCGAGCGTGCACCACGGGGCTAAAGGGTAAAAAAACACGGAGGTGCCGAGGGAAGCACGAGAAATCGTGGGACGACGAGGGAAAGGGGCGGGGGGGGGGAGGGGGGGAGGGCAGAGGAGGCACGTAAAGAACTGTACGTCCGCATACATTAGTACTGCAACCTCTGAGGTCATCCTTGCGATTTCGCGCCGCTGGGAAACCGAAGCAGGACGACAGCTCCGTCTCTCGCCTCCTTTCTTTCTTTCGTTTCTCCTGCGGCGTGTTCCCGTTCGTTTCGTTTCCTACCACCCTCGCTCTCCCGCGCGATTTCGCTGCGGCCCTCCTTTTGGTGGAAAGAACACGGAGCGAGCCGTCCCTAATGCGCCCCGGAACGAGTTATTACCGGTCAGGGGTCCGTAGAAAAACGCTGTAATTAGCGCGACCACGGATTCGAGAAATCACCTGCAGCGCTCAACGCCGAAAGGGATTGAAGGTTTAATCTGGCGCACCGCGGGCTCTGTGTGGCTGTATGCTTTGTTCTCTCGGCCTAAGAAAGACTGAGATACGTCGAAATCGAGCCATTAATTGCCTCGCAGATCAATTTAGGAACGACTAACTTTTTTCCCTACAAAATAAGTAAACCTGGGAAACGTTCCAGTATTTTATAGTACATCAATTGCATCAAGCATTTCTATCTTCGTGGTTCGATCGGTCCGGGTACAACGGAAGCCGGAATATATCGATTCCAGTCGCGATTCAGCCGGTCGGTGCATATTCATAAATCTTGTCCAACGTAAATTTCCCAGACGTTACGTTCTCTTCGAGGCTTCCACCGCGCGCCGCACAATACGACGGTATTTTTCAAGCCGCGGAATATAAACTACCTTTCTTCGAGCACGGCGAGGACGTTGCAGGTAGCTCGTTTCATCCCCGTCCGTTGCTGTCAGTTTTTCCCGCGAACCTTCCCGAGGAAATCTCTTCCCTTAAGGAGAACGTGCCAGGGCGGGAGGGAGGAAGGAAATAAAAGAAAGCCCTCCTAATCGAGGAGCTCTCGATCAACGTCTACCGCCGGAAGGGAATCATATTTTCCACGAGGAGAACGACCAATTCATCCCTCCGTTCCGCCACCTTAACGGATCCGCTCGTCCCAGTTTCTCTCTGTTTCGCGCTGTCTCTTGGTTTTCACCCGGAAACTTCCGTCGAGTCTTCTTGCCGCGATCCCGTTTTACGGATCGCTGCCGAGATCCTCCTTATCGCTGATTTAAAAATTTAGAGACGATGATTGCAGAAAATTTAGCGGATCCCAACTTCCAAACTTTTCTCCCCGACCCATTCTCACAAAAAGTAGTTGGTTCCGATCCGACCAAAAAAGTTACCGATCGAACTACGGTCTTGATCGTTCCTAGTTGTAGCAAGAAGAAGCTCGGAACAAAGGGCGCGACATCGCAGTAGGAAGAATCAGGCCGCGGCGCAGGGAACGGTGTCCCAGGAAGAAGTATTGCGGGAAGAAGGCGGAACGATCTAGGGGGGGCAGAAAAAGAGGAAGGAGCGGAGGACGCGGCTTGGTACAGCGACCGAAAAAGATCCTCGGGGGCAGGATGACGAGGGAGCGGGAGTCACGAGCAGGCTGGATTAAAAGTTCGCCGAACATCGGCCAGCTCGATCGCCGTGGTCGAGAGCTAATTAATTGCAGGAGCTGGGACGGAGTGCATGCAGTCGGAGGAAAAGGCTGAAGAGAGAGGGAGGGAGAGAAATAGAAAGGAAACAGAGGGGCGGTGGAAGGAAGAAGAAGACGCGGGTGAATGCTGAAGTTAGTCAATAGGACTAGGAGCCCCCGGTAGATGGTTTACTTTTTGCCTGGACCTTCGCGACGTTGCTAACCCGCCCTCCACCCTCCAAGTATTCCCTCTGCTTGTCCTCGGTCCTCCTGCTTGTTCCTGCTCTTTCGTCGCTAGCCTTGCCTCCTTCGAAGACAACCCTCCACCCCGAGGATTCCGTGGCTCCGACAATGGAGAGCTCGCATTGTCTTCGTGGTTTATCGCTTCCTTCGATTGCCAAGTACACGCCGCCAAGCCGGGACCGCTCGCCCCCCTTTTGCTCCAACCACCGGATTTTCTCTCTCTCTCTTGTCTCCCTTTCGGCTGCCCCTCGTAGCCGTCTCCGTTCTCCTTTTCTGCTCTCCCTCGTGTCCTCCAGGACTGGTAGCCTCGCGGTTCTCGGTGCAAGCTACGGTGGTCCTGCTCGTGATCGTTCCGCGTTCGTCGCTTGGATGGCAGCCACACGCGGTCCCGCTTTTTAGACAGTGCCGAACCCCGCACCGCCGGGTTACGTGGCCATCCGTCCGCCACGAAGGAGAATCGAATCCCTTTGCTCGGCACGGCGAAAGGAAGTTGGATGACTGTCGGATCGATTCCTCTGCGGATTCGGATGGGCAGAGTATTCAAGGAAGAACGTATTAATTATTACAAAACCCGCGAAATTTCGCAGCTTCCTGCATCACTGATCGGGCATCGACGTCTAACGAAATCTTGCGGACGCAAAGCGAAAGGCGCCATCGTTACGGCCGATCCCACGGGATTCGCCGATTTTTTGTAGCGCGACATGTGTTGCGGCGGAACCGATTCCGGGATTTCTAGAATCAGTATCGCGTTTTTTTCGGGCGCCCGGAGGGCGAAACGTTCGTTCTGTCGCGAGTCTGGACGGCAGCCACACGCGGCTGGGGACCGACTTTTTCGACAGGCTACGACCGGCCGACGTTGGCGGATAAAAACGTGCCCGACGAACCCACCGTTCCCCGGCGAGAGAACCTAAGCGTACAACAATGTCGGCCTCGTCAGATTTCGCCATTCGTCTTCCCGATTCTGGGAACCTGGGAAAAAAGTACGCGTATAAACTCAGACTTGCCGCGGGCTCGTAATAAATTCAGTTTCGCCTCAGCGAGTTTATCTCTTTCCACTGTCGTATGTATCCGTCTTGCGCGCGAGCCGTTGTCGATTGGGCAAAGTGAAAAGTACGTTATTTGCATCATTCGGGTGTGACGCACCCTCAATTCTCTCAGCCGCATTTAATGAAATCTATCGAAACGCTTGCGAAGATAATTGCAAAATCATCCTCCATAAACTTGCTACGCCAGTCAGCTGCTTCGACGTAAAAACGAAAGCGCGTGGAGCCAGAAGCAATATTTCTCTCGGGAGACAAGAAGCTCCGAAATGAAGAGGACCACTGTCTGTGTGCCCCTGTCCACGTCTAATCCCTCGAAACCCGTTCCTCGCGCCGTCACGAAGTAGTCGGCCGATTAATTGAAACGACGGGCGAACTTTTTGAAGTGTACTCGACCGGATGCACGCGGAGCGTCGGCGCGCCGTTTCCGAAAGTCGTTAGCGGCCCGCTCGAATCCGATGTCTCTCTCGACGGCTATCCGCTTAATGAACCGTGGCTACACCGCGCGAACGATCTTTTATTTCCGTCGTATCGTCGCGCGTCCGCCGTTTCGTTTTTGCGATACGCGCGCCTGGATCCGTTGCACCCAGCCTGCTCCCCCCTCGTCGCTGTTACTGGCCGCGTACAATTTGTATTTTCGGCGTCGTAAACACGTCCGTCGCGTATCGCGTACCGTCCCGCAGCGTATTTCAGGCCCCGTATATAAATCCGTTATTCAACACGCCATTAAGTGCTCGGCCCGTTGGAAAGCTGCGGTGCAAGGAGAGAGACAGAGGGGAGGTAGGAATGACACGAACAGAGGAGCGAGAGAGAGAGAGAGAGAGAGAGAAACGAGAGGACCACAAGTCGTAAATCGCAATTACGAAGCGGCGCGCTTGAGAATTTGTCGCGCGGGATCTAAGCGTTCCTGAGAGAGGGCCTGGCGAGGCCACGAAAACGTCCGCGACGTGGACGTCCTGGACCACCGTCGCGAGTACAGTGCACCACGTTTTTGCCGCCTTCATCGGGGGGAGCTTGTATATATATCCCCTTCCTCCCTCGCGGAAAGATCAAATTTCTTGGAACGTTCGCGTTCCTCGCTGGTCTACCCGTCGGGGCGATTTGGCGAACGCGTGTCACCCGCCCACGACTCGATCTTCTTAACGGTGGCCTCTTTGTTCCGGCGGTCTGTTAAATCGTTTACTGCTGACGTCTCGTGTAGGGCTACCGCTCTACTGTCTTAATAATTTATCGTGCATAAATATTTGTTCACGCTATCGTTTAGGCCGGGACTGAAGTCCGGGATTTCTTTACCGCCTGGCGGAGTCACTTCTGTTTAGTCGAACAGCATACAATGTTATTCTATTTTATGTAAAAAAAGATGTCTTAAATAATGTAAGATTCTTATTCCACGCCGCACTATCTCAATCTCAAAGGGGGAATCATGATCTTCCAGTCTACCGTCCACACAGCCCTTATCAGTCATCCTCCACTATATTCTGCATCCCCCAAATAAAAACCATATAAGTCTCGCTCGCTGCAAGCGCTGCTCGAGCTGCGTTCGTCGAGATAATTCGGAAAGAACCGAGGACGTCTCCTCGTTCCGATTCAGCCGACCGGGCGGACGGATTCGGTAGCAGAGCGGAATCAATTACGCGCGGCGTTAGACGCGAGGCCGACCAGCAATGACAAACATCCCCTCGTGATGCACGTGCCACCGCGGCTGCGATCGGTTAAGCCGGATCAAGCTTTTCCTGTCTACGCGCCACGTCAGAGCGAACCGGCCTCCGGTTACCCCGCGATCTTTCATTTCTACAACGGTGAACGGGATCTGAAACGGCAGTAACGCCGCTTTGAAACGCGTCGCCGCCGTTACGCCAACGCGCGTTCGACGATGGGAGAAGGATGAAAGGATGTTCGACGCGTCTCGAAAATTGGAATCCGTCGAGTCGCTTCGAGAATGCACGAATTCGGAAGGTTTAGAATGCAGCGAGATAAATTGTACGATATCGCCCGCGTAACGAAAGGACAGGGTTTTTGCTGGAGTATCCTTCGCGAGTCTTGTATTTCTCGGATCGTTAGGTTCGTAAATCAATGGGGAATGTCGTGTCATGCGCGTCGATGATGTAGAGCACTCGTGCACACGAAACGGTCCACCTACAAACGACTCGTAGACTGCAGCCACAAAGGGAATACATTAAGTGCAACTGCCTGCGAAGTCTCGACAAAAGAATAAGAGATCACGCGTAGCGTATCGCAAGGCCTGTATCTCTGTTTCCCTCATTATTCCGGGACGTTGAAGTACTCGCGTTCCTCTGTCGCGTCGCAACGCACGATTCGTCCGAGTATCTTTACGTCTGCGCGAGTGCAGACCATATCGTGCATCCCCCACAAAGGAAGAGCGAAAGAAGAAATCACTGTGTTTCATCTAATCGTTAATTTACCAAGATCGATAAATCTTTTCCTGGTGATCGGACGGCTCGGCGAAATGCCCCCCCGATAAACATTTCAATTAGATACGTATTAGGGCCCGGCACGCGAGAGCCACCCACGTAGAAAGGTCCGCCCCCTGAGGGCAGTTCGCGGGCCAGTGGCCGTGTATTTTCGTGCCGCCACCGGTCGAAAATAAAAGAGGTCGAAGGAAGAGGATCGCGTAGACGTCGGTGGACTGGGCGGACCACCCGCGAGTCGGCTTCCAGAATCGATAAGGTAAAACGGAGCACGGCTCGAGTCCACCGGGTTCACCCGGGGTCCATCTGTCTTTCCTTCTGTCCCTTTTCTCCCGCCTTATCTGTCCTCGAGAACGTCCACCACCCTTTTCCCGCATAACGGACCCTAAGAATCACCTGCCGGACGTCGTAAAGTTCAGTCACGCAGGTGACGGTTAACAGAACATTACAGATTAAGGATGATTTGCGTGAGACAGGGGTGATCTGTTAAATTAGCAGCTGCCCATTGTTCGAAGGGGGTGGAAGTTTCCATGGAGTCGCGCGAATCATCCGCACAGGCTCGGCGAGTGGAACGGGGCAGCAATTTGGTACAGGCCGGCTGTTTGTTCGTAATAAATAACTGAACGAGGTTCTCTTTTTTGCTTTTTGTTGAAGGAGAATTACTTCCATCCCGATCGATTATCGCGAGCAGATAGATTCGCCCGTCTGAAAGAGAACGGGCAACAATAGCTGCCGGAAAACTGGGGTGGTTCTTTCGACGCTTCGCCAATCCCACCCCACCTCGTATTTCTTCCTGGTTATTATTTGCTGCGATCATGGAAGAGAGAACGAGTAATCAAAAGGGACGCAAAGCTTTCTTCGGGCAACGCGCACTTTCCTTTTTCTTTCCTTGGGCATTGCGTTGCGATTGATTCGCCGTTGAGAATGTATTCCACTTTGTAAATTGTCGGCGTTCCAATACCTTAGGATTGCATATCAATTTTAATGCTGCACTGTGCACGGTATCACGTGAACGGTTGAATATCGCGATCTTTCCTGCTTGCTCGACGAATGTCACCGAGGATCACGTCGATAATGGGGGAGAAATATCGGGGTGGCACGCTCCAACGATCCCATTGTGCCAACTGTCCCACGCTGGTGTCGAAAGCAGCGAAAATGGACGAGTCGTAACGATGACAGGAACGGTCCTGAAAGGATCGGCCCAATTTTACGACAGCCTTATGAATCCGCGAACACCCCTCGGCTGGCTCCTATTTTTTTGTTTGCGTCATGTCGCTATTCCGAACGTGTCTCCGATCACAGAAAAATCACCAGCAAGAACCCAATGCACGGAAAGCGTTGAATACCAGTTACATGGTTAATTATTCTTTCATTTTTCTTTTCCTCCGTGAAAAGAATCCGCAGGTAATTCAGAGAAAGAGCAATTAGCTAATTGTTGGCTCTGAGCAACGTTTAACTTCAAACAATCGTTAGAACAAAGCATTCTATTATTCTCGGGACGAATTTCTCAACAGAGGCGAACGTTAACGGTGCCCATCGAGACCATTGATTTCGATTCGTGCGGTGTTTAATTTTTCTTTTTTTTTTCAATATTCCCCCGCATTAAGGGTGGACACAATGGGAAAAACGTCGAGCTTTAATTCACGTTTCCGAGCTCGTTCCCGTACCACTTGCTCACGATCATTCGTCCTCCCCTGTATTGTCAGTTCCTCCCGGCAATTATTCCGCTTCATTCCACGGCGTGGCTGACTCGCGAAAGGAAACGCAACGATGAAACGTAGGCGGGGAAAGCGGAAGGAGTACGCTGCCACGTGACGCGATTTCCACGAGCAAAACGCGTTGAAAGAATGGTGTTTGCGCACGTCTCGCTCTATCGAGAAGCTGCGTGGAGCCGAAAGAAATGGTTGAACAGGACGCTTGTTTGGCTACAAGGAGGAAAGTCAAAGAGAAGAGAACCGCGCGACGGTGGGGTGGATGATGCGTGCGCGTAGCTTGCGTACCGACTAAAGCCGGTGACTCCTATCGATCGTTCCCATTTGATATTCCACGCTGGAACTCGGTTAAATATTTGACATACCGTGAGCGCGTGGGACGGGGAACGGAGGGTGGCCCGTAATATGTACCGAGCAAACGGCGGCCGGACCCGATAATCTGCAGCGTCAATGTAATATCCGCGAGATTCGGCTTGACACGGCGGAGTTAGCTGCAAAGTTTTCAGAAGCCGCGACGACCGTCCTAGAGCCCGTGGTAGCCCGGCATGTTCCGTTGTCTGCGGCTCTGGATTTCTGTAAGGGGGGATGGGGTGCATGGAAATTAATTTTATTAAGAAGGGTGACTGGCCGCGAACGACAGGAATAAGAATTTCCCGCCGAATGTCCTATTTCGGGAGACATCAAAATTAAATATTGTAAGATACAGGAGAAGAGTAACTTCAGTTTCTTTCTATGACAAACATCGCCATGAAACTTGAAGTGGCGCGCTTATTCGCGGCTATACTACTTGCAGCCACGATAACAATTCCCACAACAGGCTTTCCCAAATTTTGTTCACCGTTTCTGTCGAGAAATTGTTCCCCTAATGTTTTGCATGCGCAAAAAAAAAAATGGTTGTTTCAACAATATTTCATTTATATTTCGTGAAAAATACTGGACGTCCCGATTCGCATCGGCAATACGAGTGAAACTGTATGCCCGTGTCTCGGTTTTTACGATGGAATTTATGGCTAACGATCAAATATTTCTTTGGCCCGTTACCGGCCGTGCACGCGGATATCGCGCGGCCCTGTATAATATACGATTATTATAATTTATAAATTGCAGGCGGCGGATCCGCGTAACCGGCCGCCCCGTATTTTATCGGATCTATGCCGAAATTCCATCGGACTTGTCGCGGCCGTGGCAATTAACGCGTGAAATATATTTTCGCGGGTCGCGCCCGTTAATTGGACCTCGATACACGCGTCGCGAAACGTTTAACGTCACTACGAAATACGGCCGATAAAAATCGACCGCCTAGACGGGGACGTGATCTCCGTTTAACCGAGACCGCGAGCCAGAATTTACGAGTAGACGAAACCGTGGTCATCATCAGCGGGCTTGCGTAAAGGTGCGTCCACTGAGTATCCAATATAGCAGACAGTTTATGAGAGAGCGCCGTAGAACGAGTCTTGAATGCGTAATCGTGACGATAATATTTTGCACACTCTTTTATCAGAACTATGCACAGCCAAAACTTCCGACCCGAAAGTATCGCCAAACGAGAGAGGCGTTTCCGTGTTTTATGACGAGGCTCGTGGCGGTCCTGCGATGAAGATGCGAGCGCAAAGCGCGAATTATGTCCCGCGCGCTCGTAATCCCCTTTGCGCCCTCGAGCGGTATCGCTAGCGGCGCGCTTAACTTCTGCTGAGGCCACGACGTGCCACCGGGGGTGTTTGTTAATTCACGTCACGGTGTCATTGTAAAGCGTCGTCTTCGCCGACTGAAATACACTCCCGACCCGGCGCGCCGGCTATAGCCCGAAGTGTATTGCATTCGCTTACGAGGTTTATACGCGTCGCTTATGAATATACTCGCTCGACCGCAGCCCAACGACGCGATACTCTGCCCCGAAACACCCTGCGAATCCGCGCACTTTAGCGCCGGATTCTCGCCGAAATTGCGAGATGTATATACGGTGGCCGGCTAACTTTTCCCTCTGCTCGAAACGGGGAATCCTAAGCCGCTTTTGTGACGACAGGTTTGCGGTGATGCAAGTATCTCGCGCTGTTGGACTCGGTCGCTAGGATATAGCGAGGTACAGCCAGAAGAATACTTTTGAATGTGAAAGTATTTTCTAACTTTGCGTCTGCTTCGAGGCATTTTGTAACTTAACAGCGGCTTCGCGATAGCCACGGTGGAAGTGCTGTTTTCTGGAGAAACCGATCGCATGCAGGATAATGATCGGACATTCAGGATTCGTGGAGATTTCTATACACGCTCGTCGAAGAATCGAAGAAACCAAAGGCGCACGTTTACGTAGCCGTTCTCTTCAGGTGTGTACGGGTCCCCGCAAATATTTGCCAAGTCGTCCCGGACTATTTATTTATCCGACCACTGGTAAAGGCATCGTGTACGACGTTGGATTTAACGTGCGCGACTTCGTGTTTGTGGACCACGAGGAAAAGAGAGGCAAGGAGAGGACAGCAATCTAGCCGTAGGCAGGAAATCAGCTTTCGAGGGAACGCTCAGTGTCTAACCCTCTGAAATAACAAAGACACGCCACTTTGCGGGTAAAACGTTCATTGCCTACCTGGGCAACCCTCTCGCAATATTTATTCTGAAAAATGACTATCGATTAAAGGCTTAAGTGTCCAGATCCATTTGGCCACCTGGACCTTTCACCGTTTCTCTGAGATTCCATCCTGTTTGCTTTCCTGGAGGATGAAAGCCGCTTCAGCAATTTTCCAAACTTCTGCAACAAATTGCAAAAGGATTGCGATAAAATACGCGTTGGCAGAGGACGGAGATGGAACCCCTACTCGGCCGGAATGATCGCGCGAAAACGAAATGAACATCGTGTGGCGTACCACCCGCGTCACTCAGCATGATCGTAACTCCTTCGCGCCGCTATTTGACTTGGCGTGTCCCTGTCGGAGTCTCCCTGCCGGCGCCACGGGCGAATCAAAATTATCTCCGGTTAATCCAAACTTCGCACATGTTCGGGGGAGGGGGAAAAAAAAGATGAGAGGGAAAGGCAAGGATTAAAAAAGTGGAAGCCGGTGCCAAAAGTGTTCGACGCGACGAATGATCCGCGAAAACGTTGCGAGCCTCGCGCAGGGCTGGCAACCGACGACGCGAAACGCTGGCCGCTAGACAAGCATTTGATCAGAGAGCGGGGCAGCTCTCTAATGAAGACCCACCCCCCCCATTGTCGCGGGGCGGTGTCTCCATTATTTTTGTGCCGTTATTAAAAACCCAGCCCGGGCGCGGGACAAAGAATTCGACAGCCATTGTACCCTCGTCCTCCCTGCTTTTTGTTCGCC
This sequence comes from Holcopasites calliopsidis, assembly GCA_023838395.1. Classification (NCBI taxonomy): domain Eukaryota; kingdom Metazoa; phylum Arthropoda; class Insecta; order Hymenoptera; family Apidae; genus Holcopasites; species Holcopasites calliopsidis. The sequence continues at coordinate 3,577,929 of JALHAQ010000011.1, forward strand.
ACGCTAAATGTCAATGAATCTTTCTCCCCTCCCTGCGTTCCCTTCTTGTACGCGTACGCCCGTTGCGTGCGCTCGCCGTTTCCGTTTCTACGCGCGCCGCCAGGACGTCCCGGCGACGTCCTCCGGCGTCGCGAGAAGCGCTCCGCGGACCAGGATCAGGAAGAATCAATCGTAGCGGGAAGGGAAAGGGTGTCGACTGCCTACCCCTCCATTGTCGACTCGGCCGCGTTGACTTTTCTGAAGAGTCGCGGACCCTCTGTACAAGGGGGTCGTAATAAGAGCGGGGACGATGCATGGGGACACGTGTGTACGCGTTCGATGGTGTTCTTTTTTTTTTAGGGAATCGTTATGGATGACAGCAATGGGACGTTGTGATTTCTGTACGCGGAATTATCGGAGGGAGTTTTAATTTTCGTTTCTGCCTGGAACCCATGTGTGGAACGAACAGGGATGGGTGGGCGAGAGTTGCGAACGAATAAAAAAGATGTCCAGGCTTGTGTGTGCGCGGGATTAGTGACAGATTTTCTAGGGAGCAGCTGTTAACTGCAGAAGCCATGGACTCTTTAATCTGTCAGCTTCGAGATAATTGGAATATTTCGGAAACCGTGACAGTATGTAGGGACAGAAATATACCTGTCCTAAAGGGTTATCGGTAAAGACTTCTATGCTTTTCATCCAGAACGACGCGTTCCAATTCGCCCTAATGTTTCGACAAACATAATTGCGCCGGAAATTCCGGATACGAGCGCGACACAAAGCAGCCTCGCCGTTTTAATCGCCAGCAGCCAGGAGATCGGCCGATAACGAATTTAATTTAAACGCGCGAAACGAAATTCTATACGGCGGGCCGGCGGAATTTCCCGATGAATTTTCCACGAAATTTCGAACTACCGTTAAAACGATCGCACCGTCGTCGTACTTCGAGCCGGTCGCCGCGATTCGGACTTGCGTCGCGTCGATTATTATTAAATCCGCGGGCTATCGCGACGAATCGAGCGGACAACGCGCTCGGTTGCACCGCCGCTTCAGCGGGACGTCGAGATTCCAAAAAACAGCGAGGGAGGGTCCAAGTGTAAAGGGGTGGAGAGAATTGTAGGGGGTAAGGGATGGCTCTATGGGGGTGGTTTCGGGGCATGGATACCAGTCTCTACGGCCACGGTAATGGTTATAGCACCATCGCGTGCAATCCCATTAGCACCGATGCAATTTACCCGATCTATCACACCCTATTAAGCGGTGCGCTTTCCACCCCCCCCCCCCCCCCCGCGGCGGCTCGATCGCTTAACGCTCGTTTTAATCGAGTTTGCGCAACCGTGGTCCTGGCTCTGCGCGCTCTTCGCCCGACAGAACAATGTTTTTCCATAGGTGGACGGAGGCAGAGAGACAACGGTCGACGACGTTCGACCCGCGTCGCGGGAGACAGGATCTTTCTGGCGTGCGCCGCTACCGCATAAAAGGGCGGGCCGAGTCAGCGAAACCGAAAAGGTTTCCGATAATTAAACCAGGAACCGATACCAGCTCCGCTCGCCCCGTTGCCCTTCTCAGCCGACTTCATCGAGCGTATCACGATTTTTATCCGTAGAAACTCCGCCGTTAGTTACGAAGGTAAATCGACGCTCTGGAACTGTGGTCCTATAATTCCTCTGAGCGTAGCAGCAAGTTGGAGACTCACACCAGTGGTGGAAAAACAGTTTCCCATGGTTGAACCATCGGTCATCGATAGTGCTGAGAATAACATTTATCCCTCTCACAAGGAACCTCGCAATAAGCTGCAAGCGCATCCGCTTCTTCAATTGAATCTCGCAGCGCAATCGCTTAATCGTAATTTTCCAATCCCAGGCCAGGTAGACGAGAATCGAAGTAGGCGGTACAAGCGCGGAGACACCCTGTGCCTTGAGGATCGCGTTAAAGTTGCTGTAATAAGCGTCGACGCGGGAGCTCGGATCTTTGTTTCAGCCGGATATAATCGTGGATTCCACGGTTATCTGGCTGCGGGACTTGATCTGCTAATGTACAATGGAGTCGTCCTATTGCCGGAAGCGTTATCGTCGGGGCACCCAGGGGGAGATGCTCGCAATTACGGAATGGAAGCTCATCGATGTATGGAATCGTGTAGCTGGAACGCTCTCGACCGATGCTCAGGGAGCAGCTCTTTGTCGCCTGATACGAGATTAATTCGCCGGGTGTGGATTAAAGAGACGATGGATTTCCGGCGCCGACCATGCGTGATCTCTCATTCAAGGGATTCAATTAATCACTGCACCGCTCCGATTTTCTTTCTATTAGCATTCTTGTGAAATGTTAAACATTTCACGATTATGATCCCACTTTACGATTCATTTGAGAGTAGTCTAAATCGATTTCTCGGTAATTTTTAATCCCATCATTTTAATTCCATCTAATAGAAATTATTGCACAAAGGTGTTGGAAGGCGCGCCACTTCGCCGTGCGCGGAACTTTAAAGTCTCATCATGGGATGTTGTGCGGAAAGCAGTCTTTTGGTACTTAGCACCGCCGGCTGTTCGAATCTGGGAAGACGAGGGTGTACCATGAGGGTTATAAGAGGGATGTATTCGGCTCCTCCTCGGCAGTAACGTCAGCTGGTGTCTGAGCGAGATGTGAAGATCTCAGCGTCGAACGACGGCAACGAGGTATAGGTAACTTTCTACGCAATTTCAACTGGAGGAAATCATGACAGCTTAACATATTGCAAATTTGTGTCGCCAATGTTTCTTCATTCTTCATTTGTTACAGCTGGCGAATGCGTTCCCATTCCGGGAATTTGTAAATTTTTATCATGCCATCGCAGCAGAGTCGTTACGATGCAAGATAAAAACATTCAACAGGTCGGACAGAGATCTTGCACCAAGCAGTGTGATTAAAAGTTTGCAAGATTCTTGCGCCTGGATAGAAGATCACGATACGAAGAAAATCTTCTGAGTGATTTCCGTCCCATGGAAAAGAAGATTGTTAAATGCTTTACATTATCTTTATTTTATTTTATATTACAACACATTTTGCATTACACAATTGTACGTCATTAAAATGTTTAAATAAATGTCAGATAAAGGAATAATCATTGTCTTTATATAAACCTAAAATCTATTCCTAAAAAACCTACACCGCTTCCTTTGAGGTATCGTGATGGAATTTGAAATGAGAAACTTGCGAAAACAGTCCCCATCATGAATAATTTAAGAACTCGCGATAGGATTTAAGTTGCCGGAATTTCCTGGAAAATGACGTCACATTCCAGGAATTGGTGAAATGAAAGGCCTCCTCGCGTATCATGTTCTCCTGATACAAATTGGCGATTTCGAGCAAAGGAGACTCTGTAAAATCCAGTTCTGGGAAATTCTTGGAAATGATGTCAGATTCTAGGAATTGGTGAAACAGAAGACCTCCTCGCATATCATGTTCTCCTGATACAAATTGGCGATTTCGAGCAAGAGATGTTTCGTGAAAACAGGTTTTGGAATGTTTGGTGATGACGTCACAGACATGAACTCCGGATACCTCCTCGCATATTATATTCTCCTGATACAAAATCGTGAATTTCGGACAGTCCCTTTGCTGAAAATCGCCAATTTGTATTAGGAGAACATGATATGCGAGGAGGTCTTTCATTTGACCAATTCCTGGAACGTGACGTCATTTCCAAGAACTTCCCAGAACCTGCTTTTACGGAATCCCAAGTGCTCGAAATCGCCAATTTGTATTAGGAGAACATGATATGCGAGGAGGTCTTTCATTTGACCAATTCCTGGAACGTGACGTCATTTCCAAGAACTTCCCAGAACCTGCTTTTACGGAATCCCAAGTGCTCGAAATCGCCAATTTGTATTAGGAGAACATGATATGCGAGGAGGTCTTTCATTTCACCAATTCCTGGAATGTGACGACATTTCCAAGAATTTCCCAGGACTTGATTTTACAGAATTCCCTGTGCTCGAAATCATCAATTTGTATCAGGAGATGAAGGATTTGTTAAAGGATTTGGATTAGGCCATTCTAGGAGTGATCAAGGCGTAGAATAAAAGAAACAGCGATTTTCCTTTGATTAAACATTTATTGAAAAATTTTAACGATGGACAAATTACAAAAATGATTACATTCAAACTTAATTATTACTATATTACTATTATATTATAGTATCTGTTATTATTACTATAATAAACTACCCATATAAACTCAGTTACAATACATCTAACGATAATTAAATATTAATTAAAGTTATACATTTAATAATAATGTCGATCTAAATAGGTTAAAGGAATATTTTATGATCTAATGTACTTAAAATGTTATTACTATGATTTGTCTTACAATATAGTTTACAATTTATATTTATACAAATTTTACAGGTGATATTTAATATAATATCTGCTAGTAAGCTAATTTGCTTATAAGATTTAATTTAATTACATGCTTTCATACTACCGTGGAACCATTGGATCGGTTCCCGGCTCTATAACATTTACATCTTTAGCAGATGGACGATAAGAAATTTGTTTTAGCATCGTGGCATAACTTACACTGTAAAGAAACTATGTATCTTCCACGGTAATTCATATTTGAAGTACCCCGTTCTTCGTTTCCTATGACCAGGATATCGTCTAACTCCCCGCCGTCGATTTCGCTGAAGCTCGAACTATCTACCGGAAGGGACTTCAGGAGGAGGGACATCTCCCGTTCGCACCAGCTGTTGCTATCCGATGGCGACGGTGATTCGTTTTATTCTCAAGCCTCGGCGATAGACGATGTCCTTTTCCCCCTTTGACCCGGTTGCCACTCGCGAAACGTGACTAGGATCCTCCAGACTCTCTCAGCACACTCGCGAGAAACCGGGTGTGATTTATGGATTCACGAACAGGTAGATCGTGTAAATACTATGTCGAGAAGAGAAGTGGAGAAATTGCCGGCAGTTTGCGAAACTGAAATGCTTTTAGACAAGCAAATCGTGGTGGTCGTTTGACTGCTGGGATTTATGGGAAATCGTCGATCCCTTGGTCCATAGTCACGCAGGTCAGAGAATTGCAAATCTGAAAAAAAAAACAGGTCTATTTCAGTGTCAGCTGTTGCACAGTGCTTAAAGGTAACTTTGACAACCAGGAAAATTACGATTCGATATGCTTCTCGGTTTCCCTTTGAACGGTCTTTTGAACAGGTTACTGGCACACTTTGCCGGAAGATTTATCGAGTTGGCTTACAATCGTCTTCTACCTGCTTCACACCCTTCCTTGTGAGCTCACTGTAGAACCCTGTACAAATAAACATTCTCGCCACGAAACCGGCAAATAATGCACCCCAAAAAATTCGCTCCTTTACGAATATCCAGCCACACCCGGATCATCGTAAACTCTTACTACTCCGCCTACCCTCTCGTGGTATTCTCGATTTCCCTTAAAAAAAAAAAGACGCGATATAGAAAGCATCCTCGGATTCTGTCGATATTCCCCGCTCGTATCCCTGGCCTGCTTTCCAACTACCCAGGATTCACCCCTGCACAAATATCCAACGACGAACTTGCACACAGTATCCAGGCCGGTTTACGAGTTCAAGGCGGCGCCTCCGACGCCCGCGGCAAGCGTACGCGAGCGGAATACAAACGTTGCCCCCCGAGAACAAATCCCGGCCGACGTTTACGCGGCCACTTAAACCGAGAACTCCGGATTCGGGCTCGGAATCACGAGGTGGTATTTTCCACGATTCGCTCTCTCACGGGATGATCCGCGCAGGATCCCAAAATCGACCGGGCAACGGAGGAGGGGGGGGGGGTGCGGAGGGCGGCTGTAATCATCTCGTTACAGCAACATTGTACGCTCCGAGCAAAACGTCGCCACCCCCCTTCTAGGCCGCTTTTCGACGGCGCGCCGCGGCGCCCCTCTGTGCGCTGCCCGAAGCAGAGTCGATGATTACACGGGATACGGATGAAGCCGCGGCGCACGGTCCTAATCAGCCGGTGCATTGTGAGCCCGGCCCGCGAAATTACAGGAGACGCGGCGAGATCACGATGACTCGGTAACGACGGCCAGGAGGCGTGCTCGTAATTAGTAGCGACGCTACGTCGTCCCTGGCAATCCGCGACTACCGATACCTTCTCCCACCGGGGGACAGGTGATCGCGTTCTTTCGCGATGCGATCGGGGAGAGACGGACAGTCATCTGTTTGATTATCAGTTCCAGGGAAAGCAAAATGCGTGATTTATCATTCAACGTCTCCACCGCACACCTTACGCGTATCCTGCCGCGCGACGCAGATCCCACCGTTTGATTGAACGAGGAGAAACGTCCCCGAGGCTGCTGGACCGCATCAGATTCATCGGAAGGGAATGGTGCTCGTCACCCGAGCTCAAAATCGCCGAACGATTAACTCGCCTAATCCCTCTATCTGGGGTCGCCGCGGTTCCATTGAAATAAAAAGGCGGTGCTCCACCCTTGGCCACCGCACCCGGTTCGACAGTCTATCTCGCAAACAATCGGTGAAAGAAGTTTGCTACAGGAAGCAAGGGCGAGAGGAGCGCGGGCCGGGGGATGAAAGGAGGCACGCTGGCTTGGCCGATCAACGGCGGTGCGTAAGCCATGCTATTAAGGGCGGCAAGTGGGTGCATCTGTCTGGGCAAACCTGGGCTTAGTTCCAAAATCCGAGTGCAAACAGAGAGGCGGGCTGCTCGGTGGCGGTTTCGAGGGCCCTCCTTCCACGCCTCTTTCTTCGGGCGAGACCGTTCGAATTTCAGACGCGGCATCTGGGCTGGAAACGGCGCACGGTAACGGATAGGTATTGAACAGCTTGAGAGATTAGTAACATTCGTTGCCGGGATAATTTCGATGCAAGCTTCGAGGTGCTTCGCCCTTTTCAACGAGCTTCGAACTTGTATTCAGTCCGAGAGGGAACTTCATTGCAGAGTTAACGGTTCTTTTCTCTTAGACAGCGCAGTATTTGATCAATTTTTACAAATTGACTGTTTGTTTCTCTTAAGATTGGAGAAATGTCTACTTTGGTTTTTTTTTTTGTAGAAATTGAGGGGTAGTGATAACTGGAGGGGCCAGGCTTAAAGTATTATAATGCCATGGCACTACCTTAACTAAAAGTAACGAGACTTGTAAGGGTGGAGAGGAAGCATTAAGCTCACGTGTTTCGACCTCCAAAGCGGTTTCCACCCACGGCGGAAGGAAGGGTCGAAGGCAAAGATGTTATTCTTCTTCCTTAACTCATACATATTTCCCGGCGGAGACGTCCCCTCTACTACGAATTACAAATCATCTTGCACGATAATGCAAAGGGGAATCTCCCCGTTCTTAGGATACCATAAGCTTCGCGGATCACTCGAGTCAAGGATACAGCTGTTGTGCGTCGACGTCGAGCTGAAAATCGCAAGGCATTCTCCATCGCGCCGCGTTTCCACCCTATTTCGTCTCACGAATAAAACTCGATCGGACAGCAGTCTAAATTTTACAAACATAATTCATCGCGTAATAAATTTTACGCACTAGCTCTCATTCCTTTCCGATGAATTCGCCTGCACGGCCATCAATTGCTGGGCCCGACTCTTCTTCTCGGGCCACTTTTACCAGCCGCTCGCCCTGCCCGGATAATTGGAGGAACTGCGCTGGAAATGGGTTTGTTAAAGTTCAGCCAGGGGCAGGAGAGAGATCGGCGTGGCGACCGCGGGGACGATAAAGTCTAAACGCGCACCGAGATCTCGTAGATTCTGTCTTGTCGTTTCGTCGAATCCCTCTTTCCTCGCCGCCCCCCCCCACCCCGTTCCCCCGTGGCGGGAGTTTAATTAGGCCCAGCTTCGAGATATCGCGAGATCAGCAGCTCGTTAGCATGTTTTAATTGGCGGCTGTCAGTGAGATCGTTGCTCGCGATAAGCACCTCCTCTCTCTAACCAGTCCTCTGCCTCGGTGACAAGACTCTACGTGTACCTGGTGGCTGCTGCTTACTACTCGCGAGACACACGCTGGACAGCTATACATAGCTGTGGGGGGGAAGCAACGACAAAGCCGTGCAATCGTGGGGAGAATCTAGGAAGCCACGCTAGACTTCGAGTACGCGAGAGACATTTTGCCGCCTAGTTCTATGGACCGAGCGACAGGGTATTTTCACTCTTCTTCATTTTAGATTCTTTATTATAGGTTTACAGGAGAGATAATGTCTTTCCTAATTATATTTCGGTGATTTAAAGCCTTCTTCCAGTTCGTGAGACGAGTCACGGGAGTTCTGTAAGCTTGCAGAGAATTTGTGCCTTTTAGGGCCCATTTATACATCAGCGTGCCGTGTCCGGGTTTTCGCAGCGCGACGTATTATTATAATATAATAAAAAAACCATGCGGTTCCTGTCGTGTTTGATGCCACTTTAATTGCAAACATCTCGGGAGTCCATTAAAATTAATATCAGAAAGATTAAATGAAAGCTAAAAGAATTGTACTCGTTGTGCACAGAAAATAGCCTTTGTAACCTCCTGAAGGTGATCTTTTCAAGGGGCAACCTTTGTAACCTCTTCAAAACAATCTCTTTCCCTTGGCCCGTCCGGGCCACAGCCAAATATCGGAGATTAAACACTTGATTGTTAAGTATTAAAATTGCACGGACTTTGAACCGCTGTAACTCCGAAGATATGAATCATTCTTCATCGGGCCCAGTCTCATTAGAAGCGCGCTTTCTTCCCCTTTAAAATGGTTTTTGGTTGAACTCGATACGACTTCCGGTTCCCGAGATATCGTCGTGCGAAGGAACGGGTAATTTCTAATGTTTCGTATCTCTGTCCTTTTCGCACACGCCGCGCGTCACTGACCTACCTCACCGCGGTTCCCACGCAGGTGTAAACAAAAAACAGGCGCCGAGTCAGCGAGTTTTTTCCGATTCCAGGAAAAAGAGCCAGACAAGCAGCAGACGTAATTCTGCGAACTGCTTCCGATTCCAGGAAAATATATAGGTCACGTCGCGATATTTAAATGCCCTAACTTTAAACGCCTGTATCTCGGAAACTAATCGAGATATCGGAATGAGCCAAACGGCAAATTAAAATGCATATTCCTCGCTATCTCCTCACGGATTTATCTCAATAAATTTCACATTCCTTTTTCCTGTATTCATGCTCAAAGTTAATAATAAGGAAGAAAAAATTGTTTGTTCAAGCGGCGCCTCGAGAAAACTGACGACGCTAATGAACTAATGAGATTTTTGCAATTAAAATGACACCAAACACGACAGAAATCGCATAGCTTGTTCCTAAGTTATGATAGCACGACGTTCTCAGAACAAAAACCCGGACACGGCAGAATTGTCGAAAGATCTGGAGTCCTACGGGACGAGCGTAAGCGGGAGGGATTCGCTTTCATACGCGGCACTTTATGCCCCCAGCGATTAACAAGTTGTCCCAAGTCACGCTGCTCGCTATTGATCCAGCGCGAACGTGTATACTTTTTAACGAGGCCAGTTCGTAATGACGCTCCCGTAGAGTACACACGTGTCGAATGATGAAGCTTCTCCTCTTTCCTTGGAGCTTCGTCTTTGCGTTCTTTCAGCAGCTAGTCCAGATTATTATTTTTCATACGGGTGGGCCTACATTCGCGAGACACGAGCACCGAGATCGAGGACGTCGCAGCTGAGACACGCGACAAGGATTCTTTGAGAGCCAGCAACATTCGGGGTCGAGCTGCAGTCTCGAAGCTATTCGCACGAGATTTTCGGGAGCGGATCGATAACTGACCTTCTTCAAATCACGCTCTTCTTCTAATATTTTGGGCTGAACGTAGCTTTGTTTCTCGGTGCATCTCATGAAAAGATAACACACCGATGGCGGGGCCATGGATTATGTTTAACAAGAAGCAAGTTTAATGGAGCGTCGGACGGGGTGCAATTTTGCGGCCACGTCGACCACGAAGTTTCCAAATTCGAAACACTATCCGGTAAAGAAAATTGGCTGCAAACAACCTGCCAACGCCTGAGAACGATCTCACGCTCTATCACCGTCGAATTTATATCCAGAGGGTGAATACACAAACGAATAATAATACACTATTCGCTCCCAGAACGATGATCACGCTTCAACTCCAAAATCTGTCTTAAATACATTCACGCTCTTTAACTCGCGTCCAAGTCTCGCTAAGCTCCAGAACGTGACAACGAGTATTTGCAGCCGCGCTACTGCTACAGTTGTGCGTGATCAGATTGCCGGCGACGCGGATTTTACAACCGCGCCGTGGACGTTCGTCATTTAATAGCGTAATTAGCGGTGAAAAGTTTTAATCATCGGGGATCAGAGTGGGTAGATAAGAGTCTACTACCATTTTTCACTTAATTTTACAAACGCCATTGATCGAATTTTCACGTCCGAAATCGTCACGGCAGAAGCAAAGAAAAAAAAGAAAAGGAATCGAAATCATCTCTAGTGAGAGAAAAATTTCGCCAAACGAGCCTCGGCCGTTACTCACAGCTGGGAAACGGAATCGGCCCAGCGAAAAACAGCCACGCCGCTTCAGCGCAGGGTGGTAGAGTTTTAACGATCGCTGGGCGGTTCGTTCGAATTTTATTAGGGTGCACCGGTCGGTGGCCAACGGTGATGCATATGTATGAGGCGTGTCGCGCGACGAACATGTTTATTGTAATACTGACATAGAGCGCGCGCGAAATTAGCGCGGGGTTAAGGCGACATTTCCATCCAGGCCGCGGAATATGCATGAGGAAATGCATCGCGACATCTGCGAGCGTTGTCGCTGCACTGGGTCAGCCGAGCCTAGAGAGGCGGAGAATATATTTCATGGCGACGAGTCGGACACCGGGCCCGTGGTTATGACCCGCGAGCGTAAACCGTTCTCGCTTACGCGCCTTGCCGCAACTGTTCCCGACGGACGCAGCGGTGATAAAGTATTCAAAGAAACCCGGAAGTTTCTCCTCTCGGTGCGCTTCCGAGGCTGCTCCTAAAAATTGCATTCGCCAGTGTTCCGGCACGTTTCAGCGGAGGATTCCGGAGCTTGGACAAAGATTTAGGAGGAGAATTCTGTAATACGATGTACGTATACCCCGTACGTTTCCGGAATTATTCAATTAATCGTCCAGGACGAATTGTATGAAGGAAGAATTCTGCGATGAAAAATAGAGAATCCAGACACGGTGCTCCGTTCTTCTGGCTGCACGAGTATCGTTTTCTGCTCGTGCCCTGAGCAGACGCGACCGACCTGAGCCCCGCACGGAGACGGAGATCGAACAACGCGGAGCAGACGAGCAAAGAGGGGGCTACTTCGTATGCAAATCCGACTCCGCCCTGAATAAAATATTAACCGACCGATCGGGACGCGTGGCGGGGGTAGAAACACGCGAGCCTCCCTCGACGGGTTCGTTTCCTCGGCGAGGTCGCCTACTTTTTTTTTCCGTTACCTTTCGCGTAGGCATCGTGCGTGCGAATGCATCCAATGCACACTCACACACACACACACACGCACACCGTCTTCTATCTTATTTTTTTCACTGGCTGATTCTCCAGAGTTTCTCTCTTCATCGTAACACAGACGCAGCCTCCTGTCTCTCCGCGCCGTTCCTCGGGGTCTTCTCTTTAAATCGAAGACCTCGTTATCTCACTGACGAACGAATTCTCGTTAGCGAATGCTTTAATTATAACCACTCTGCTCCAGAGGTCCAGATAACCGTCTCCAGGCGCACAGCGGAACGGCGGCCGACCTGCCGGAGAAAAGCTAACGAAAGAGAAAACGAAAGCCGGGTCGTGTCTAACAATTAACGCCCCGTTATTACGATTTGCTTTTTGCCAAACGAAAGACCGACCTCGCCCGGGTTTCCTTCCTGGGCTCTCCGCCTGGAAACACCTCTACACTGTAGTTCTCCCTTTTCTTTTTTTTTTTCAGAGAGAGACCAGTTGCGTCACCGGTGGTCGACCGGAGGTTCGGGTAAATGAGAAGGGACGAAAGAGTACAGAGGAAACGGTGGCAGCGGGTTTCCTGATCGTTAACAAGCGCGTGCAACTCTGTTGGGTTTCCCTTCCGCTTGAAACGTCTTGCTTCCATGTATTTCGCGTCGATTGTTTGTTTCGCGTTTCAGAGAGCGCGCCCGGCGTCTTTATAAAAGAATTCGTGGGAAACGCTGGGGATATAATAAGGAACGCGTAACGATTGTGCCTCGAATGATGTTTCTCTTTCTCCTCGACCGGCGCGGCGTTGCGTTCTGTCCTTCTTCGAGCGTAAAGCCTCGACGATTTTTTAGCATACCAAGCTGATTGCATTGGTCGGCCTATACCGTAGATTCGTCGGAACGGCCGAAGGAAACAGCAGAAACGCAAAAGCAAATGCCGTAATTAAGAAAGTTTCTTGCGAAACCGCGTCCCGTATCTCTTTATTAGCCTCCACTCGCTGCCTCTTTGTAAATCTCTTCCCATGGACCGTGTCAGGAACCGGTTCCAGCGACGTTACAGCCGTCTTAAACAAAAAAACAAAAATCCTCGATTCCTATAGAAATTCCTTGCTTGATTGCAGCCGCTGGTAAATCATTGTGACAATGAGTTATTTCAGGCGCAAAACAATACGCATTTTTTATCACAGTCAAAGGGAATATCGAATCGTGCATCGCTTCTGTTTTTCGCCTTTTGTCCGGGTGGCGCGCAGGATCTCTGTTTAGCCAGCCGCGAAATTACGTGTATGTAGTTTGGCGATCGCGGCACCGTGTCGTCTGTTCAGGAAACAAAATTCTACAGATTCTAACGAGCGCGAGCGTGTCCGGTTAGAGGGTGGCCGTTCTACAGAAGAAAAAAGCTCGTTAGAAGCGGGCGAGCACCTCTGCATCGTTATTTCGATTAATTATTAGGCGAGCGTTCGTTGGCCGGCTATATTGTTCGCGGTCCGCCGAGCTGGATCGCGTTCCTCGGGGAAAAAAGGAATAATGTCGACCGCACGACACTTCGATCCCCGACCACCGCTTCTCTTTTCTCCGCAATTAGCGTGAATTAACGCGAGCCCGGCGACAAGCCACACTCTGCTTCTATTGAACGCGGATGTTAACTAACAAACCATGCAACTTTGTATGCGCGCCTGTTGATCACAGCGTTGTTATTTTAAAACGGATATGAGAAATGAATCGGGCGATCAGAATTTCAGAATTAATCAACCCCTTGGAGTTTTATTGATTTTCGATGGGCAAAAGACCGAGCACCCTGTTATTTCGTGTTGAACCTCGCGTGGGAGGCACGATTATCATATAATAGTAATTAAGTCGCCTCGACGTTAAACAGCCTTGTAATTGCAAGGTGCAAAACCGATGCATCGCGAGTCTCATCATCTGCACATGCCGAGAGCCAATCGTATTAACGATTAATTAGACGATTCGCGATTAAAGGTTCGAGGGGAGCGCCATCGCAGTGTACAGGGTTCGATTAGCATCTCCGTCGATAATCCGACGGGATGCGATTCGTGTGATTCATTCCGGGACTGGCCAGCCCCTGTCCGATGTACTCCAGGATAATCGAGCTTCTCCAAAACGAGAAAGGAAAAGGAATCGCGCCGGCTGTGAGAGTGTTCTTAAAAGGGAACGCTTTCCCGATCCGTTTCCTCTCGTCCTGTCGCGCGAAAGGGAAGGTTACGAGGGGCTGGCTGCATCGTGGTCCGGAATCGTTCTCGCTGCCCTCGGGACCGATGACGAAGGCAAATTCCCGGAGAGATTTCCGAGGAACGAACCTAATCCTCCGGGGCTCCTGTGCCCGGCGAATTGGATAGTAAAACGGTCGCTTCCGGAAGGGGTGAATTAGGTAAGAGCGGCGGCTTTCCGCTCCTGTGGATCGCTAATAGAAAAGCTCCGGAGCTGTATCGAATTTTTTCCACCGTCCTCCGAGCTTTTTACCGAATTATACCGCCCGAATCGGGGCCGGACTTAGCGTCGGAGGATAATGGGAAGGATATATGTGAAATTTTATTCACATACCAACTTTCAGCAAAGCAAAATGTGCGCGTGCAAATATTTTTTCTTAATCGTTCCAACAATTTACGCGCAACCTCCGCAATTCAAAGGATCGGCCCCGCGCCACCAACGCACGTTTTCACCGCACATAAATTATCTGTCGATTTTCATAGACCGTGCGCAGCGGCCACGGTAATAAATATTTATAGTAACCCGTGATGTTCGAGTAAATATTTATGAACGCGATCATCGGGACTATAAATATTTATCGTCCAGCCCTCTCACGTTTTGCAGAAACGCTACGCGTCTTTCCACGCGAATTCCCAACTCTTAATCCTGTCAGGAAGGATCTCCTAAGCATTCAATTTTCAAAATTTTCTCTCAATCACAGACATCGATGAACATTAATATCCCTTCATTGTTTGGCCCCAGCAACAGTCCCGCCAGCCCCTCTCCCGGGATTAAACTTAGGGATCTCTACATGCCGGCCAAGGGATCAGGTTGGATGTACCCTTTTTTTTAATCCAAAGCTCCATGCTTGTCGTGTCGCACGAGACGGCACGAGGAAGCCGCGACGCGAGCACAGGAATTACTGTCGACGCCGGTGTAATAATATCCAGGCGATCGTGTCTGGCCAGGTCGACAGCACGCGCGATCTACTTCTTGCACCGCAGGATCATTAATGAGAGTGTCACGCGACACACGCGATCCGAATCACGTCCAGCGAGATCGATACGACCCTTTCCCACAGGTTTCTCTGCTACGCCGTAATGACAGATTTTTGTTTTATCATTAAAAACATTTACGTTCATCCACTTAGCGAGCTGTATTCTCTTCCGATTAACATCTATCCGACCCTCGACATTTTTGTCAATATAATTTTATATCTCCGCGAACGAGCAAACCAATGTTCAGACCGATCATCGGCGGATAAATCGTGACTCTAAATTACAATCCTCTCCTCCCTCTGCTGCCCCTTTCCCACGGAACCGGGGAAACGCCTCTTCGTCGTCGAAGCATCGCCGGACGCCGCGGGACATTTGATTAATTGCGAACCGGGATCGGGCTGAATGTAAATCGCGATAGCCGTCCGATTTTTGCGTGACGTCGAATCCGCGGGCGCGGAAGAGATCTACGGCGGTGGATCACGAAACGTTTCGCCTACATGACGGACGCGCGGCGGCCGATCGACACGGTGTATTAGTACTTGTTAATGCGTCGCCCCGCGTCGCTATTTATCGCCACCGTTGCGGCTACCACGTCCGGACGCACCGATCGGGGAACACGCACGTGGGCGGGCGTCGTCGGTGCCTCCTTTGAATGGATCCAGACTCACCGCCCGCGCGGATCTTTTTACCTTCCATCTTTCATATGTCCTGGCGCTTTCTCTCCCGGCGGGAACGGTCGGCGATAAAAACGTCAATTCGTTAAATTGAATATAAATAACCGTGGCCGCGTGGGATTCTGTTTGAAATGAAAGACAAACAGAGAGACCGCCGCTCTACGAGAAGGTCTCTTCTCTCGGCTACGCGGAAATAGAACATCGGAGATTCATCGCTGCGTTGAGATTTCTGGCCGCGTCGAACGCTGCGCCAGGATTATCCTTTCCGCGGTAGCTTTCTGAGTAATTGAAATGTGTTTGAGCTGAACCCTTTTGCTAGATTAACCATAGTTGCGCCCGAAAGTGCTTGCACCGCACGAACCGGCATAGTTTCGATGAATTCGGAATTTAGTTCGTTGCTGCGCAGTTTGCGTAAAGGATTTTCCGCAATTGCATGTAAATCAATTCTATTTAAAAATTGTGGGAATTAGTAGACGCGTAGCAGATTCTATAAACCGTAACTAGGAAGTCACGAAGGTAAAGGTGGTAACAGAAGGCAGGCGAGATCCATATTATTGCAAGGCAACCTGGCACGATGATACTGCGAGTTCAAACAATTCCCGAAACTATCCGATAAAAGCATGTATACATAATAAATCGTGCAAGTAAATTCCAAGGGGTGCGAGAGCGGCCCATTAATACCGGAAGCTAGATCGCTTGCATGGGAACGACGTCGTGGAGACGGTAAACGCCAAAGAGTGTCGACTCAATATCCATCGAACTTCCGATGGGACGTGGATGCTGCGCGAAAGAACGGACACCAGCCAGGTGAAACGAGCTTCCTGGGAGAATCCTCGAGGAAGACGTGGCTAGGGGGGGAAAAGGTTTGCCCATTTTCCACGGGGAACCGTGAAATCTGCCACGATTACCAAAGGATGATAGCGGAGGGGTTGAACCCACTCGAAACTATCCGGCCACGCGAATGAGAAGCGACTGAACGAAACGGAAAGAGGGACCCCGGCGATATTGAAAACCTATAAAGCAGCGTAATTCGGTCGGCTGCCACAGCCCATTGCAGTTTAACCGGAAACGCAATTTAAACAAATTGCTGGATCGAGCAGAGTGGCGCCGTAGTAGTCTGTTTCTCTCTTCGCGCGTCCATCTCTGCCCGGTGTCTCTATCCGTTCATTCATCTCCGTGCGGATTTTATCTTCGTCCCCCTTTGGTCGCGACGTGCCGGTCGTCCAAATAGGCGGCCGCCTTGCTCGATTAATCGAAATCGAAACGGCCGCGTCGCTCTAACGGGCGTTTATCGCCCGTGGGGCAGTAACTCGATTTTCGGTTAGCGTCGTTTCCCTCTCGGTTTGCCCGCCGCGCGGCTGCGGGGGCGATGCTCGTCGCTCATCCGCGGGCACACGTGGCAAAACTGCGATCAGAAGCTGCGGGGGTTTATGGATTTTCAGCTGGAGTCCGGCCAACCCCTTTCGCGCACTCGAACGAATTAAATACTTGGCGATAGTGCGCGTCCTCCAAAAAATATATATATATCCCCCTTTCCTTTATATGCATCCCTTTCATTTGGATTTGGTTTTCGTCCCTACTCGCTTCGCTCCTGGTATTATAATATTTATCATTTTGTTTAGTACGTCGGACGTTGAAACGCTTGACAGCCGGCTACGGAAAAAATTTCGAGCGAAACGTTTTCATTTCCACGACTGGAATTCCGCTGTCGGAATTCCCTGCGATTTTACTACTCCCCAAATTTATATCGCGCTGCCAGCGTAGCTGAAGAACAGTTTCCTGAAAACGCGATATCGCTCGCCGGTCCACTCGCGGCACTCGGTTTTTAAATATTGCCCAGCTACCGCTTTGCATTGTTTCATGCCTCCGGCTGAACTTTCCTGCGAAGGACCCGCGTCGAGCTCGCATCAGAATTAACGTGGCGATTCGTCGGAGATCTCCTACTAGAAATGCCGGTTTGATCTGCAGGAAAATACATGTAAATACGTGTAGCGTGGTCGGTCGAGGGATTTTGAACAAAAATTTTTGCAAAGGGCGGGAGAGCACCGCGGCGGAAACGCTTTTGATCGATGTCACCGAACGGAAGCTCGTGATCCCGGCGGAAATTCGACGTGTCACCGTGCGCGAGCCGACGTTATCTGTTCGAATAATGTTTAGCCGCGATTAATAACCTCGGCCGCGCGTGGCTCCACTTTCGTCGCGGATGAACGGGGGGCGGAGAAAAAGCGATTCCTAGCGGAGAGTGTACGACCACTGGGTGACAACGTAGTTTCCCATGTTTTATGGTCAGTTCCGTGCACCGTGGTATCTGATTGCGTCATAAATCGAACGAGCAGCGGGCCGAGGGTTGCGTCGCGCGATACACGACCTACGAGATTTCGTTTTGCCGAAATTTAGCGGTCGTGCTGGGCCGTATTTTTTTTTTGTCGACCCACCCCCTGCACATTTTTGTACCTCCCTTCGAATAGCATACGCTTGGCATAAATCTCTCGCGGCTCGTTAAGGTCGCGTTTCAGACATTCCCGTCGGATGATCTTCATTCGCAGTAGCGAGTCATTTTTTATTGGGCGTAATACGAAACGCTCGATTCAATAACTCCCAGACATAAATATTTCGGTCCGCTTTTCCATGCTTTGCACGATACTTTAAGCTTTAAGCTGTGGGACTGTCGCACAATTGGAATGCGACATTTCAAATGAATCGCTGAGGAACAGTTGTCAACGACAATAATGGTCGATCGCCGCCTGAACGAATATCGATTCTCCGCGCCGAGGAAAAGGGTTGCAGTCGCGGCTGCATCGTCGCAGCGTGTTCGGCGCGGGGCGGGTAACAATTAATAGGCAAGCCGTATCCGGCGCACTTGTAAGCGAACCGGGGTACCTGGTATACACGACACATGGCCCATTACGAATTAATGTTGCATTTCACGGCGAATTAATTACACAGAGAGCGAGCCTCTCTCGAGTGGCTCTCGAGAACGAAAGAACCAACGCGGAGCCGGCTGACTCACCGCGCCCACTCGAGCACCAAATCGTTTTAATGGAACAACTGTTACCCGTTCGGTCTGCTTTGCCTTCGACCGACTAAAAGCGCCCTGTTCTCTCGTTCGATCGTTTTAGAATCGTGCTCATGGTGCTCGATTCAGATGTATTAAAAGTAACGAACGGGTGGTTCTGGGAAAAAGTAGTTGAAGTATCTTCAACCTCTTCCAATCCGGCTGATTCGTTTCTTCAAACGAGATACATTTAAAAATGATTGAGATCGTTTTCAAATAAAAGTAAACGGAGCTTTGACGGCTGACGGAGAAAAAGTAATTCGGCAGACAGATCGGGAGCAACGGCGATGTTTAAATTATCAGACCCATGCCGGAGTCGGGAGCGGACAAAAGGAAAAGAGGAGTTGCCGAAGTTTCTTCAATGGAGTGCTGGCCGAACGAACTGCTACATTGTCCCCGTCGTTTAATCACGTTTTTCACAGTTTCACCGTAAGCTTTTTACGCAGTCAGCAGCGCAGAGTTGTAGGGATGGTCGGCTCAACCTCCCCCGCAGCGAGTAAACTTTGTTTCCGCCTCCAGGACGAATCGAGGGATCCACGCAAAGAAGAACCAACAGGGACAAACACGCGGAGAGTTTCCAACGGCGAAAGAAACGGGACGCCATCGGGGTAACCACGAAAAATGGTAGAAAACGCTGGGGATGCTGGTGGTAATCACAGCGACTCGGATCACGAACTTCCGAACGAGACAACACCTGCCTCTACTCTTCTTCTTTTCCCGTAATTTTCCAACACGTAGAAAACTTTCACCTCGTGTCACTCGCACACGCATACGCTGTGGAAATCGTTCCGTCGTTTCCCCGAAAGACTTCAATCTTCGGCTTCGTTTGTAACCGTGTTCCTACTTTTTTCTTTTCTTTTTTTTTTTGGCAAGTTTCTTCGATTTCGTCCCGGGATCCCCGGTTCACCCCTGTTCCCACGGGATCGCGCGTCGGCGCGGCCGTTCGTTCGACGCGAAACGTTTCCGAGGAGGCGCCGCTCGCGAGTCGAACGAACCGGTTACGGAGGTCGCGAAGGTTACAGGGAGTTCGCGGTCTCTCCTTACATCGTTTCAGCGCGACGCGACGGCATCGACCGTTCCAAGTGGGTCGAGAGTTGGCCTATCGTTGCCGGAGACTTTACGAGTATTTATTACTGCCGTGTCACGGACCCCAGGGATCGGCTCTGTATCCCGTCTCGGATCTTGAAATATCAATTTCGTGCCGTTTATTAGAGCTCGATGCGCGGCACGCGTGTAAGTTCGATTCCGCGGCCACACACGTCGACGGGGATTGCTCCATCTGGGCTTGTCTGTCGTTTGGTATTTGTCGTCTGTTCGATAGAGGGTACAGAGGATGGAGTTTGATTTCATCGGTGAAGCTACAGCGTGGATAATAATAATAGTATTATTAATCATGAATTTTCATTTTAATAAATACATTCTGCACGATTTCGCGACGATTGGAAATTCTGTTCAATATTCCATCCACTGAAACCAATTGAAGCATCCCCCCTCCACGTAAGGATGCAGCGAAACGTTGCAAACTATCCTTTTCACGCAGTCTTCCACGCAGCGCTGCGTAACCGGTCGGTTGCCCGTCCTATGCAGAATTATCGCGGCGATTTACGAATTCCCCGACCATTGTCTGAATCGTCTCGTGCTCGCTTCGGCGACGGCCCGATCGACGTACACGTTCGCGAAGGCGAATTGCTGGAAATTTTCCTCGAGACAGATTTCACGGTCTGCTTGAGACATTGGAAAGTTTGGAGACACCGAAGCGGGACGGGAAACGCACCGCCGCCGACGATAGAGGCTGCGAGGATTCCCGCTCGAAACCGGCCGTAGGACGAAGGTGACACTCGCTCCTCACCGGTAGGGAAAGGGACGTAGCGTCGCCGGAACGGGGCGAGGGGAGAGTTTCCCTTAATAACTATGGCGCGTAGCTTGGCAATCGAGGCGTGAACGCGAGATACGGATTAAAGGGGAGAAGTTCGCGCGTCGCTGTTCCTCGCCGACGAACGAAATTCCGTGGCTTGTTTTTCGCCGGGTCGGAGGTTGAAGGGCGTGAAGGCGCGTCGAACTTGCGCGAGATGACGGGAATTTTTCCCGACGGTGTCGAGGGGATACCGCTACGCTCATCGATTTTCGTCGAGGGAGAGAGATTTTCTGCGAGCCGTGAGAAAACTTTGGGAAACAGTGGAGTCGCTTTTCAGCGCAAGAAGGGTCTGAAGAAACGTTCGAGGTTCGCATATAGGGCAATGGTAGATCGCTCGGTCAACTTCACCCCGCGCAACAATTAAAAGAATCGAGCGGGCTGAATTAAGGGCGATCAATTTGCGAGGGGTCGCGCACGCGAGTCGATTAGCGTCGGTCGGCGGGAAATGTCGCAGCGAAGAGAGCGCACGGAGGAATCTCGTTCGAGACGTAACGAGGTCCGGTGGTGAACCGGAAGAATTCGATTGTCCCCCCAACGGCGGGACTCGCTCGGTGTCTCGTTGTAATAGGGCGAAAACGATCGCTGGCAGCAGCAGCCGAAGCTGTTCAATCAGCAACGGCGGCAACAAGCCAGTTTACGGATAGCCGAGCGTGGCAATTACATACGCCGCCCGCCGCGGGTACAATGGAAATTCGCCAGACTGTTTGAAATTCGAATTACCGCACGGCTATCTTGATGCGAGCTGCCCCGTTCTCGAACCGCGATTTGCAGATACACTTTTTGTTTTGCCACGCCGCCCCTTTGGCGCGTGCACATTAATGCAAAGAGCGAGATTGGAATATCATATTTTTCCAGTAATTAACGGCGGGGAAGAGAGACGCATACTTTTATCAATGCAACGAATCTTTGAGTTTAGATTTGCATCCGAACTGAAAAAAAAACATCCTCGCCGTCGTACTTGCATCGTGACTCATTAACAGCCGCTGTGCAACCCGTCGATATTCATAATAATAAAGCTTCATAATAAAGAGCGAGCAAGAGAGAGAGTTTCTACAAATAGACCATGAGCATAGAGTTTGTGGCGCCTCTGACCGGAAACAAGTCCTGTTTATATCGGCAATTAACAAGTAGCCGTGCGTTGAATAGGGTTGCGGAGGGTCCGGCTGGCTCAACCCCTGGACCGTGGCGCGGTAACGATTACGAGGGGGTTACGATTTACGAAATTTCGCGAAAGTCACCGCGACGACAATAGCAGGATCCCTCTGTTCTGGACGATAAAATTCGCAAATCGTGTGGCCACGTTTTAACGAAGGGAGCATCTAATTTATAGTGGTCCACGGTGAAATTAAACGTCGAAGAAAGGAAGCAAAGTGGATAACGAACGCCTGGAACGGACTCGTTTTTAAAGGTGTGGAATGTCAGCGTTTCGATCCTTTTATACATATCTCACCGGTTATCATACCCGCCCCGTGCAAAAAAAAGGGGTCGATACCCTAAAGAAATTTCAACCAGCGATGCGTGACCAAGCGGAAGGGTCACGGGGGCAACGCTGACCGCGAAACGACGACGCGTTTTTCCGGCCAGAAGTCGTCCCTTTTCGGCTGACTCCCGAGAAAAGCTAGGCGGGACGAGACGGGGGCGATGGAAGAAGCAGTGAAATCGCTGGAACAAGGGTTACTTCCATCAAAACGAGGTAGAAATATAATTGCTCGGCGAGTCGTTCACGCGCGAACCTTTTTGATATGCTCGCAAGCCCTGATTGCGAATGCAATTTCCGCGGAAAGTAGATTACTGGATTAAGCTCGTACCGGCCAGGCCGGAAACGGACGACAGTCGTGGCAGGTCGCCGTTTCTGCTAATCGTCCCGGTCTCTGCTTTCTGTCACCCCTTCGAATCCTGTTGAATTGAAGTTAATTGCCGACTACGATTTTCTTTGATCGCTTGCGTGCAGCGGTGGGCTCCGTTGGAAAAATTCGAAAGACCAGCGTGTTCCGGATTACAGCAGAACAGCTTTATACGCGTAGATTTAAAGTCTGACTTTATTACACCAATCTCCTGCCTCTTGAATTAATCGAGAAACGCTTTTCCGCGCGTGTGGAGAACTATTAGAACGCCGAGGGAGAAGTTACAGAAAGTCGACGTAAATTTTCACAAACATCTATCAACGAGTCGGCAAAGACCGCGGCGCGTCTCATCATTAAATTCCTGATCGATCGTGTTCGATCTCTTCTGGCCGAACGCCCCCGCACACGGAAGTATTCCCCGATTCGTAGAATAATTCGCGCGCGACCAGGAACGAACTTGGAAATCCTGGGAGGCCATTGTCGCGGCGACAAAGCCGCAGCAGGCTTCCGCGGCAACGGGATCGACGTTAAGGAGTCGTCTACGACGGATCGTCGGTGGTGACGAAGAGGTCGGGAATTTCGCTCGTTGAATATGGAGAGGCC
Organism: Holcopasites calliopsidis; assembly: GCA_023838395.1. Lineage (NCBI taxonomy): Eukaryota > Metazoa > Arthropoda > Insecta > Hymenoptera > Apidae > Holcopasites > Holcopasites calliopsidis. The sequence continues at coordinate 3,600,591 of JALHAQ010000011.1, forward strand.
ACAGGCCTGTCGATCGCCCCTAAACGACGTGCATTCAGGCCCTCGCTCCGCATCCCGTTGTCATGGAAATCGAACCACGGCGACGACGGCGACGACGACTTCCTCGTTTCGCGCTCGCTCGAAAGGGACCCGCGTTGACGACGACAACGGGGCGCGACAAAAATGCTTGGCGTCGTTAAATTCCTCGACGACAGCGGCGCGTCCCGTCAGCGGGCATGTTGAATAAAACAATGCGCCCTATAGCATTCTCTCGTGCGCGTGATACGCTTCGCGTTTTACCGCGCTCGATGCACGGATGAAATCGTGGACTTTTCGAAGAATTGGAGATCTTCTTGTTACGACGACTTCTCAGCCAGAGGAGCGTTTCGACCGTGCTGGTCGCTTCCCCTGTATCCACCCTTAAGCTTTAAAGCACGGAAAAACGACGCGTGGTCGAAAGTCGGCACGGAAGCAGGGTTGTTCGACGTCTAACGATATCGTCGCGGACGTTTAACCCTTGGATATTCTTGGAGGCTGGACCGCGGCGGCGCGAGTACAACACGTAAAACGAAAACACGTGCGATGCTCACGATGTTATCGCCTGTTGGCGCCGCGCTCGAGACACTTCCCTCTTGTTCTCGACGGAAGTCCGCTCAGGGGAGGAGTAATTCGAACCACACGTCCACGTGAAGCTGCCCTGTTCATCGACGCCCTGGGTGTATGGTATCGGTTTGTCTCGTCGAGCATGCTTTCACGATGCTCGCTCCGTTTCCCGGTCATCTCGTTAGAACGGAGGCCTGGTTTTTAATTAACGCCACTCACGCTGAATTATGAGGGAAACGCTCGTACGGCCCAAGACTTGTACCGCTTCCTGAATTAACGGTCGTGTAAACGGTCACGCGGACAACAGTCTCCCTTTAATAATCGCTGCGAGCAGGATTTCGAAGCTGGAAATAATTACGGTGGCCCTCTAAGTTTGCGTCACACTGGAGCAGAACGACGGTTCTGTAAAAACGGGGCCACGAGGTTAGCAGAAACGTATTTCAAGCTCCACTGGACTCTACAATTATTCTGCCTTCAATGTTAAACCCTTGAACATTCGATGCTCGAACGTACAAGATGAAACAGTGAAATTCTTCGAGCGTTCGCGGGACTTCTTTCACTCCAACACGAACGCTGCAGCGAAATCCAAGCTTGAACAGAACCGGCCGACCGATCCACAAATCACCGGCGATTCAATGGCCGGATCGCGCGAGACCGAGCTGCGGAACGTTGGACCGATGGCGCACGGGTAGCGGCCGCAGAAACGGTTCCTTCCGGTCTGCGGCGCGTGTAACGAGTATAAGTGCAATGAATCCGGCGAAACAAACGCGGGATCGTGCGCCGTTTCCGATTCAATGCGGCTCGTTAACGCGACGCTTAATCACGATCGCCGCCGCGGACAATGAGCCTGATCGGGAGGGAAAAAAGTGCTCGGCCCTTCTGGCGAATATAAATCTACCCTGTCAGAAACAATGCGACGCGGTTTCGCGGCACGAAAAGGAGTCGCCCACACGCGGCCGATCGTCGATGCTCGTCCCCCGTCCCGTTTGTCTCTCCTGTTGTTGCGCACGGATTTCACTTTGCTAAACTCTCCCGTCCCTTTGCGGGGCGAAGAGAAATCGGCAGCGATCAATTTCGGCGGATCGATGAACAGTGGAAGGAAGACTTGGTGGGTACGCGTTGCCGGTCGCGAGAGAAATGTTACCCCCGAGCGGCACCGATGTACCGATGATATGAGAAAAATGGACACCCTTTAACGAGGAGATGATGCATCGCCTTCGGTGCAACGCGTTGTTCCTTTTTCTTCGGGGAAAGTATGCGAGGACGTGGCCGCATTGGACTTGAGAGATTGCGGACAAGTCTCGTCGCCCTTAGCTGGCTACCCTGTCATTTCTCTCCAATCGGTGCATTTATAAATAACCATTCTACGACGAAAGGCTGACGAGTCGCAGAAAAGTTTCTTGTATTTAGCTTTCATTGCAAAATAGAGCATAGAGACACATTCGAAACACGTCTCCAAACTTGGAATCCCCGAACGTTTTCAAACACCGCGCCTGTACCCCACGGATTTCGTGGCGCCTCGCGAACAATCTACTTGTTACGCGAATCCCTAATTGCCCGTTAAACTCGCCCGCTAAACTCCCGCACAGTGGGCGGAGAAAGCGGGGAAAAAAAAAAGAAGTTCAGTTGGAACGCTCGTATCCAGGAACAACGCGTTCTGAATACGGGCCAAAGTCGTTTAAAGAGGCGAGCAAGCCGCCGCGCATCAAGCCGTTGCGGATCCACGAACTTCTAATAAATTGGCAACGCGGTTAACCGCGTCCCGGTATTACTTACAATTAGCTGGAACGGCGAGCCCGCCTCGCGTCGCTCAATTACGACCTCAAACAGCCCCGGTGAACTACGGCGCGCGTATACGTGCGCGCGGTATCGTTCAATTAGAGCCGGGAACACAAGCCGAGTTGCCTGGTAAACTGGAACACGCCGTGCGTGTTCGCTCGTAATCGGGATCGTTTCTCTCTCCCGATCGGGAAACGCTTGCTGGATCAGCGATTAGTTCCCGGCTCGCATCGGCAGGAAATTGTCTGGAGAGTGACCAGTTCGCGGGGAGGGAGAAACAGCCGTCGCGGCCATGTCGATCGATAACCGATATACCCCTGGCTCCGAAATTTAATCGTCGACCACTGATGTAATTGGGTTGAATCGGCTCCGAGGAAATAAATATCTGTCGTCCACTTTCGGACCAAGTCGCAGGCAAATTCTAACTTCGAGACATGGCCTCGAGTCGGAGATAGTAAAAAATGCAAGTATCCAAGGGTCGCCGAGTGAAAGAGGAAAGAATGGAAAGAAGGAAGAGGGCCCACTCTTCGCGCACAGGCGAGACAGGAAGAATTTCACGCTCTGCGAAGCGGCAGACTCTACCCGAGGGATTACCTCCAATTGATTCGACCCTGTTGCCTCCTCTCCACCCCCTTCGTCATCGGGGTAGAGAGGGAAAGCTCGCAGAAAGGAGGAGGCGGGTACTTAGCCCCGTGTGTTTCCTCCGCGGCCACCCTTCGCCGACGTTCACGAGGCATTGTTCGCGCCAAAGAAACCGATAGCGGGAAATACATCGTTAGGAGGCGACAGGAAGGAAGAACGGAGGACCGTAAGGACTCTATGGTAACGACTTCACCGTTGCCCCTTTGTGCCCGACAACTGGCCTCGCACAGAGAGCTCTGTTCAATCACGCTCGATTTCGTTCTTTCCACGGGCACCTCGCTGGCAACAATCGTTCCGCGGAGCGGTTCCACGGGACTTCCTGCCGGGAAGTCGACGACAAGGAACTATTTCAGAAGGACTCGAATTGCCTCGGTCCTTAGACGTTCAATCGCGCTGGAATGCTGAACGCTTCGGGATCGGGAAACTCGTAGTCGAATGTAATTCCGTGTCTTCTAAGCAACTTGCTCCATACGCTCCTTTGATTAAAACGAAAGTAGGAGAATACCAACAGTATTTCTTCTTTACTAATGTTCGGAGAGCACCAAGGATATTTACCTCGACTCGACTGTTAAATCAGAGCACTCAATTCCGACCCTCCCAAAATTCGACTGCCACTGGCAGAAGATCTGGAGGGTCCTCACGCTAATCCAGCCGCGTCTTCCTCGACTGCTCGCGTCAATTAGAAGAAGTGATCCTCCTCTGCCTCTCACGCCTGACGAAAAAAAGCCCTCGTGCGAAGAGGAAGCGCGTTGACAAAGTGACAATTACGCGGCACGCACGCGACGCACGAGCGTAGAGTACGAGAGGGATGACTGGACGGACGGCACGGACCAACCCCCCGCGTGTTTCGTAGTCACGTGCGGTCTCGTGTTACATTTTCATTCGGCTAATTGCCTTTTCATCGGATCCCCGCCGCCGCCGCCACGCTCTTCCTATGGTTAAACCCGCTCCCGTCCCTCGGCGCGTCGCGTGGCGTCGCGACGCCGATCTCGTCGATGGCAACGAGCTTCGAATCACGAGCTGCTGGAACAGGCTCCGCGATCTTTAGGGGATCGACGCAAATTGGAGGCACCCTTTCGGCCCGGCGCCTGCCACTTACGAGGAAAGAGTGCTCTTTGCTGGTGCACGAAAGGATTGATTTACTGCGCGGTGGAAAGTGATTTTTTGTTCAGCTATTCTTGTGACTGTGCACGGAGTCAATGGAGCATGTTTCGCATCGTTTAAGCGCAACGGCTTTGGGAAAACAAATGGTAGGTGGTAGGGGAGTTTCGTTTTTTCGTTGGCCCTTTAACTTTGTATCACGGATACTGCTTCATTACCAGCCGCGCGTGTAAGGATTTTTATTAATACTCGGGTGCATAGCTAGCTTTCCAATTAGACATCTTTATCAACGCCGAAAATGCCGTTAAAGCGAGCCCGGTATTCCTCGGGCGGTAAATTATCGAGACTCCCAAAGGGAGCAAGCGGAGGGAAAAAGCATCAGCGTGAGACAACGTTAGCCCTTTCTCTCCCGCGCTACACCAGCCGCTAATTGCTTTATATTTTACGTAAATTATTGAACTTTTTACTAAACAGCCTTTGGGTAGAGGTCCGCGATTGCTTGCCGAGGAGTTGCAACGGTCCTGCCCCCAGGGACGTTGGCGAGTTTCGAGCAAATTGGAACCGCCTCGTCTCTGGAGCGCTGTAATGAAACTGTGAAATAGATACCGAGGCAAAGCGACTTCGTCTTTCCGTTTCTAGTGGAACGATAAATCCGGCATTCGACGCTGATCACCAAATGTCCCTCGATATACATTTCTTATTAACTCTCCTCGCGAACATTTTCATGGAAGTTTTTATTAAAAATTCGCATACAGCTGCTCTCGATCGACCCTCTTCCACGTGCAGAATGAATCTTTAAATAAGAACACCCGATTCCCCGGCTCCGTAAGAAAAACACGAACTCATCTCTAATTCACTTGGACCAGTGATGATCAAAGAACGAGGAACCATCTTTCAATTTACAATTTCGTGGCGCAGCTCATACAACGAAGGAAATTGCCGTGTCGGAATGGAGACAGCCTAACAGAGGAGCTTGGCGTTCGTCGAAAACTGGATTCACGAACGAAGAAAAAAAAGGCCGATGGAAGCACCCCTTTCGAGAGTCGTCGCGGTCGAGCCTCGTCTTGCCTCTTCTTTCGGCGACTCCGTTCAGCTCCTCTTTTCGCTTCGAGTGGACTCGATTATCTTCCCGTTCTCGAGCGTTGGCCCGGTTGGGTCACCGCCAAAACAATTTCGGCTTCGCCCGAGCCCTGCAAAGGGTGGTCGCGGGATTCACGGCTAATAAATGCAATCTTAAGGCTCGTTTCCCTTTACCAACAACCTGGCCGCTTAATGGGCTACGAGCACGTTGCAGACTTGCAAATATAGCAGGGGAATCCAGAGGAAATGTAATCTGAAATTTTACTTTAATCCGAAATAGCCGGATCGCGAGGTGCGATCCTCGTAACATAATTCTCCGGACGATGTGTCGCGTGTTAAAATAGTATAACATTCTAATCATTTTTAGAATACGAATTTTACATAACACTCGCCCTCTTCGTCCCTCCCCGTGCATGTTAACCAGCAAACTTGATTCACGCGTCGCTTCATCTTTGATCGTTCTCCACTTCTGCCCCGACCTCCCAAACACACCCCCTTCCCGTCGACGGCGTGCAATTTTCGGCCGGTCGACGATGTTGGCGGTACCTATTAGTCGACGACCTTGAGCATTCTGATCCAAAGAGAAGCGAGACAGGTGGAGGGAGGGCTGGTACGAGTTTTGTAAAAAAAAAAAGAAGAAAGGAAAAGCGTTTAACGATCCGAAGCGGTTCGGCTGGCGGCTTCGTCGGTGAAACAGCGAAAGCTCGGCGCTCGATAATTTGTGGCTCGCGAGCCACCGGCGTGGAACCGGCCACGGTGTAATTACCAAGGTAAATAATGCTCGCCGGCCGTCCAATGGCGTGGCTCGGCTCGCGAATAAATTCCGTCGCGCATACGTGGCCGGAGTGCGGAATGTCGGTTTCCGGGGCCGCGCCGAGGAAAACGAGGAGATCGTAACGATAATCGCGGATCGGTTTTTTCCCTTCGCCAGCCGGAGACATTCGTTCCCAGCGGCTGGAATACGTTTCCGCTGTTCGCCGTCCTCGCGAGGTTCTTCGAATGTACGAGCACACGCGCGACACGGTTCCTTGGCGAACGCCGGGGTCCCAGGTGACCCCTCGTCGATCTTGCCCGTTTTTCGGTCCGTTCCCGGGGAACAACGGTGGCTCGGAGCTAATTGGTACCGTGAATTGTTTCAGCGCGAAGGGATGCTGGGGATTTCTCCTGCGTAATTAAATATACGGAGAATCACCGGCGTTGCTCTTTCCCTCTGTTTCCGGGCAAACTTCGTTCGGGCTCGATTATTCTTGGAGACAATCGTATTATCCTGTCCTCTTTTTCTTTGCGACAAATAGAATCGTTCATGCGTTCACTGACGTTGATAAAAAAAAATCCGCTTCCGCGTTATCAAATAATCTCTGATCCCCAGCCACCTCGAAGACGCCGACAGGATCGCGAATTACCGCGAGCCATTCCGAAAGAAATCTTAGCCGGGGTAATTCCCGCGGGAAGACCCTGTCGCGCGCTCGCGGCTGGTTTTTGCGTACGAGCCCGAGTAACCCGAGCCCCGGGGGCGCGTGAGACGCGAGGAAGTCTTACGAACTCTGCCTTAAGCTCGCCCGTGCCTCCTTCGTCCCGCTAACGAGGCACGAACGAAGAAACAGCTAGTCGGTAATTGGATCGGCCGATCCTTTATGCGGTGACTTCGTCCGGTAGACGACGGGCGAAAGCGGTCTTCCTCAAAACCACCGGCGTTGTGCGCCACAGACGAAGCCGGGGGGTCACGGTAACGTTATTAACCCGTAATCGAGCTCCGCGCAAACAATGAGGCGAGGCTCCTTGACTCGCGATCGTGGCCTTCGGGACTAACCCCCCCCCCCCCCCCCCCCTTGTGAGGGTGGCCGAACTTCGCCACCCTCGATTACAAGTTTCGCCGGCTATGCAAACTTCTCGTTCCTGATGTGGCGAACCGGCGACGACGCTTCGGTGTAGCCTCAAACGCTTTCTTAACGCTTCGTTCAACGTTGTGCTTGTAGCTGCGCGAGCGGTGCATTTACGAATCCCTGGGTTGGACAAATTTAATTTTCTACCTTTTTCTTGGGGCGTTCAAGGGTGGATGAAATAAGGGATGTTAACACTTTGTTCAGTATTACTACTATGATTGAGACACGTGGAAATTGTACACACAAGCCACCGTAAAAGGTAATAAAAAAAAAAAAGAAATAGAATCACATGTATTCGGTATCGTGTGGTGGAGCGAACCCGTGTACCATTGGCAATCAGAATGTTTCGATATTGCACAGCCCGGGCCGATGAGCACGCGATTTTTTCTCGTTATACCGTAGACGCGGCGCGGAATAACGAGCTTTCGCGATTGACTTTGAACGGGGCACGACGACAGGAAGCGAGCCGGTGGAGAACATCGGCGCTGGTGATGAGCCGGCCGGCGGTGCGCCGAAGGGATTTCCATAACTGACTCGACCGGACGCGGAGTTGCCTTGTCGGCCGAGCTGTCGCCGCGACCGGTGCAAGCGTATTCGATTTTCACGGGTCACGTCGCCGGAAACTTATTATTCTCCAATGGGGACGAGGCAGGCAGAAGAAGCTTCGCGGAAAGGCTGAGAGAGCGGACGCCGGATCGTCGATGGGAAAACGATAGTCGCGGGAATTCGAATCCCGATTCGATTCGCCCAAATAAAAGGCTACAGTTTCCCAACGGTTCTGATCTACACATTTTTCTTCGTTTCACATTTTACCGCGGGAATTTCGGATCTCTTTGTTTAATTCGTCATTCTAGACGTCAATGTTTGACGAAGTTTCAGCGACTTCGATATTGCGCGCCGAGAATCATATTTCACCGATAAGTTCTCGTTGGGTAATGCCTTGAACCCGGCTTTAATTACTCCTCTTCTAGATCCGCTCCGTCGAGAGCAACGGATCGAAAGAAGGGGCTGGGTATAAGCATCGGGGCCGTTCCTGCAGCTTCGTCCCAATAGAAACGGTTTTCTGAACTTTCTTAGTCATTCCAGCGTTCAACGGGGACGGTAGGTGGCCGTCGTATGTCCCATTGTCGAGAAAGAGATCACGATTTCGTGACTTCGTGAGAGCGCGGCTTCGTGAACGGTGGGCGTATCGATCGTTCGCCCCCCCGATGCCAATAAGATTCTTAGGTAAATCCTAAGCCGATGAGACGGAGTCGGAGATCAGCGAGCAAAGACGCAAAGGCTCCGAAGCAACGGGCTAATCCTAATTGAGTCGCCTTATATAAGTCGAGGCGCCCAGCTTCTCCAGCAGCTCTCTCGCCCTTCTCCTGGCTACCATCCTTGTCCTTTGTTTCCCTTGCTCATTCGATTACCCTTTTTTTCTTTAATCCTTCCTCCTGGGTGACATCCATTCGCTCCGTTCAATTGAATGAAAGGTATTTAATTTTTTACTGCAACTGCATTCACCTTTCTTTCTACATCGCTTTAGAATTGGTTTTCTATTATTCGGAATATCGTAGGATAATCTTAAGTTACCCTTCCCTTTTTAAAGCGGGAATTGGAGAGAATCTCGCCGCCTTCTCTTCCTCCATTTCACTCGCCACTTATCCGCCCACTTCCCCGTCTATTGATCTATTTTCCCGGTGTATCGTATCCACGCGAAAAGAGAGAAAGAGAGAGAGAGAGAGAGAGAGAGAGCGATTCCGTTCGAGTGGCGAGTTTCAGCGACAGATTACGAAATTGATTTCACGGCTGTGCAGCGAGAAACGATCCGTGACCGAGCGTCGTACATCAAATCCCCGGAGCAAGCCAATCGAGAGGTCTGCAACGTCAAACACTTATATCATAGGGCACGGACGATAGAGTATCGATCAAAGGTTAATCCGAACCCATTCCGAGCACGTTGGAATTCTCCATGATAACCGTTAACGATTAGATTCATAAACACATCTTCAAGTATCCACAGTCGACGTTTCCGAACCCCTTTTCTTTTACTGTCGTGGTAGTCGAGCGGTAGCGGGATGAAAAATTCAATCCTCGACGGCAAACACCTCAGAACGCGTCCCGTTTTAATCGTTTGATCTTCCCATCGGGGTGGAGGGACAATCGCGCCGCGACGCGACTTTTCGACGTGTCTCCGTCCCGTCGTTGTTCCTTGGGAAGGCATCAGCGGTGGAATTTAAGGTCCAGACGAGGCTGTGTGTGATCCTTTGATCCATTGTCTCGGCGAAGGCGAGGAGAGAGACGACGGCGTCGGTGGGCGAGAGAGCCCCCGGGGAGCGTCGCCGTCGCGCCGGCGGAAAGGCGAATTCTAATTTGACGAATGAGAAAGTTTCAAGGAGGAACGATGCCTCGAAACGCGCGCAGCTCGAGCGCGACAAAGGGCGTCAAAGACGGCGCGGCGGGCCCGAGCTATCACGATATGTAAAAAGAAAAAAAAATCAGAGCGAAAGGGAAAGAAGCGGCGGAAGGAAGGGGATAAAGGAAAATAACGCTACCGTTCATCGAACGGCTACGTCCTGTGTGCCAGAGTGGGAGGAAGCAAAGGAGAGGCCCCGTTGCCCGTTTTCCCTCTGTAGTCGAAAGTGACTGAAGCAGAACGGGGAAGAAATTCAAAGGGATTCTTGAAAAGTTGCTTCGAGTTTTGCGGTGATCGACGCGCGATGGGAACTTCTTCCCCTTCCCCTCGAGCGTTTCCAAAAAGATGGAAACAAAAGGAACTTCGGGCAGCGGGACCGAAGCTCGACTCTCTCCCTGTCCCCTTTAGTAAAGTAATTGCTTTTCCGTTTTGCAAATTTTCAGTCGGCTCGGCTTTGATGTAACAGGCCACGCGTTTACGCTGATAATTTTACAGGTGATTACGTTTATCACAGAGCGCGCCTGTAATCGCGTTCGATGTCATCGCGATTAGGTGAAAAGCTATCAATTTCACGGGCACTTGATCGCGCCGAAAGGGCAGATTTTATAGCGGGACGCTTTCGCCCGAAACGCCAACCGCGCGTTGCCTTAATTGGCGCACAGGTGATCGACAGCGTGCGGGGCTAAACAACGAAACTCACCGTTCTAAGCGTAATCGCTTTTATCCGGAATGACAATATTGATCTTTCGAACTTTGCTGATAATCGCGACTGGTCGGATCGTAATTTCGCTGATCGGGCAGATATCCTTGGGAATCGCAGCATCCGCACTTCCAATTCCAAGCGCTATCTCCCCCTATCTTGGGCGATATAAATTTCCTTCGCCTGCGCGGTCTGCAGTCCCACACGCTCGTTTAAAGAAATTCCTTTAAAAAATTAGAGGAATCAACACCAGTCCCAAAAAAAGAAGGGCAGACACTCCAAATATCTGGCCAAAAGCTTCGCGAAAGGAATGAGACGATTCGCACGGGTCAGGGGCGAGAAGATAACGGCGAGAGGAATAATTAGCTGGGATTTCTCTCCACTCGCTGTGAAACACTGCGAGATCGAGTTTTCGACGGGGTTGCACGCGAGAGGCGCGAAGAAGTCCGGGCTGCGAGACGCCGTCTCAACGAACGACTAACGACAGCCACTTTGCGACGCCCACGCTCGCTGCACGCTGCCCGAACGGTTATTAATTACGAGGCAGCGGGTTTTCGTGTTCCCCGCCCCGTGCTGCTCCGTGTCGTGTTTCCTTGGTCGTTCGACGACGACGGACTAAGACGGCGTCGGCGTTGCACTCGAACGCACCACCGTCACTCTTGTCCGGCACTGCGAAACGCTCCTGTTCCCCATGTTCCTCGTCCTTTTATTCTCTCTGATCGCTCATCGGCATCGTAATGGCTCGATATAGCTTCCAACATCGCCTTTGACGTTCCTCGACGTCCGGCTGCGGAATTCTGAATGGGAATTGATTAATTACATTCTATATCGTAAAGGAATTTCCATTGCGGAAATAGTTGTTTAAAGAAACCATTGTAATTGAGTGCGACACAATTTGTGAATTGAGCGAAAGAGTTTCTATACTATTCACTTATTTATTTTAGTTTGTTGCTTTATATTATTTATAGAATGCCACCAACAATTTCTTTATTTTTTCCCAAGAGAATGGTTGACATTCTCAAAACGGGACCAACACAATTTCCTCTCGATCGAAACAGGAACGAGCTCACAGTTATCTCCTCCAATCTTCCTTCCAACGTGATTCTCCACAAACCGATCGCGATACGAACAATCCCGATGTGGTGCAAGAACGAACGGACATAAAACGTGAGACCGGAAAACGAGGTGCGAACAACTGGGTCGCGTGACTCGTTCAGCCTGCAAATAAATTTCTTCGATCGGATCAAGTAACTTCCGTCTCTTCCATCTCCGTTCTTGTGATCATCCACGGCTTTCCGGCGCGGCTTCTAAAGATCATCGACGAGGAATCCCTTTCCGCGAGCGTTTCCCGTCGCCGCCTCTCTTCGGAAAACAACGAAACGGACAACGAAGAACGGGGCAGCCGCAAATTGGACGAGACCGAGGGCAAACGTAAGCGGCTTCTTCCACGACGCGAGCCGGACGGAAAGCCCGGATGGATTCCGGGGTCAGGCAATTTCGCATCTGCCGGAAGATCGCGACCTGGGTCGGATCGATGCCAATCGGCGGGGCATCGATGCTCGCCCGTCCGTAAAATTGATTCTGTTTCTATCGTCTCCCGAGGGTCGGTCGCGAGACGCGAAATCTCGTGGGAATCGAAAGGTGATTCCTTGCCGTTCCGTTTCCCTTTTCTCTACGAATTTCTTCCTTCCTCTCCGCGTCGATTTGCCTTATCTTTCTTCTCCCTCGTTGTTGTACATCCCTCGTTTCGCTGACAGAACAGCACGGAACGCTTCGATGTCCTCGCGCTTTATTTCTTCGACGCTTGTACCCTTGCATTTCTGTTTCTTCTTCTTCTTCTTCTGTCTTGGTTTCCACTGCGATTCTCGGGGTCTCGAAGCTGTTGTTTGCTTTCCTCGAAGCGAGCCACCATTTGTAGCGCTGGTCGTGTTCGTCAGCCTAATAAAACTCGTCCGTCCGCGAACCACGGGCAGACGTTTTAGAAACGATAAGTCGTGCCACGGGATGACCGGCTATTTGCTTTTCCCTGGATTCTCAGGTTGGCTCACCTCTTTCCTAACCGCGTTTGCTGAGACAATAAAGCTGCGCCGGGAACGTTTGCCTCGTTTTTCAACCGGGACACGTATCGATCGTTTCGGGGAATGAAAAAGGAAGCCTGGATTGGATAGGGACGCTTCATTCATTGACTTAAAGAATAAATGCTTATTTTGGAAAAGCGACTACCTTATAACTATTGGGAAGTTTTGTCAGATTATTTCTCGTTTCTTGCAGTAATCGTAAATCGAAGGGAACGGATTCTCAGAAATCTCGCATTTACAATGTTAGTTCCACGGCATTAAATCGGAATAAATGGTTTAAACGATCGACGAAATATCCATAAACCGTATTTCCTCCCGATTGCACACATTTCGTTCGCGAGCTCGGGAAAGCAGATTGAATCCAGTCCGCGTCGAATCGTTCATATCTCAGGAATACGATTCTTTAATGATGCTTTATGCGATCTTTACACGGCGATGGATATTCAGCTGCGAGAAATATTACTTGGAAATTTGTGAGCTACTTTCGAGAGGCAGTTTATACTTTACTAAAAGAACATTATTTCTACGCAATTTCCTCTTGCTAATTTTAAATTATTTGACGCGACATGTTCGTAGATTACTTTACTGTTGCTGCCTCGCGTGCGATTTAGAAATATCCGGAATCGCGCTGGTAGAAGCTCTTCGTAGCAATCCGAGCTGTGAAAGGAAATACTCGAAACATTTTCACGACACGTTCTCATGATAAATGTTCATTGACGAATACGAAACTCATTTGCAATTTGATTAAAACCCTTAAATCTTATGAATTTATATGGGAAATCAATTTTTACGAGATGCATAATGCAAATGTTCGTTCACAAACCAATCGCGTACACGTTCCAATTCATCGACACGGCCACGTTATTAACGATGCGCGCGATTTTACCTTGTTAATTCTCCGTGGCGCCACAAAAAAAAAAAAAAAATTGGATTATCACCGATCAAGTCCCACGATTCCCACTGAAAAAAATGGAAGAATCGAATTTGCAATTTCCATTTCCGTTTCGCCGGTCTAGCGGTGGTCAATTCGAGTTCACCCCCGTACCATGGCGAGAAAGGAGTTGTCCTGTATAAACAGGGGGTTGTTTTCACTGCGGATCCTGTAGAATGTACAAAAAAAAAGGAAAAAACCGAGAAACGCGCAAGGGGGGCTCGCAAGCGCTACGAGCAAAGTTCCACCGAGGCGTATTCGATTGAAAAAAAAAATTCCGTACGGGCTGCGGGGGTGAGCGAGGGTGAAGTTGGTACCACGTGAAACTTTTATTTTTCCATCGCCGGCCGAACCGGACGCTCGTCCATTTATACGATTAAATTCCACCTGATACACGCCCCGTTCCGTCCAAACTTTACAGACTACCTGAGAAACGAACGGCAGCTAAATGGGGAATGAACAAAGAAGCCAGAGATGGTCCTCCGTGCCACGCGTTTCGACGCGATAGGTTTCTCTCGAAATTTACGACGCGTCTTGAAACGGCGACGACGATCGAGATGTTATTAAAGAGCTCCTCGCGATGCGACCCGAAGTAGGTTCTTCTTCTTGGCCGAAACGGCGAAAGTTTTCTTACGAGATTATCGGGTCGTTTCTCTCTCGCGTAATACCGCACAGTTCTAAAGCGATAGTTGTAACAAATTTTATAATCGTCCGAACTGTCTCTATCCCTGGATAATGGAAGGAACATCGTGGAATAATGAATAATCGAAAGGTGCAGCGTTATCAATTGCAAAGACGGAGTCGAATCGACCGCGAAACTTGCGGGGCAAGTTCCCGTAGCCGAGCCGCAGCGTGTCCTGGAGGAGGAAAGTTTCGATGTGCATGATGCAGAAGTGGCTCCCGTTGGTCCGATAAATATTGCATTTACACGGTGTCGCGATACATTCAGAAGTTTCGCGGCACAATCGCAACCAGTTGCAAGAAGGACGGAGAGAGAGAGAGGGAGAATTATGGAGGCTTTCGCTAGCCAACGGTTCACAGTTTTCCCGGCACAATACCGCGGAAGTTTATCGCGTGTCCGCTCCGTTCGCCACGTTTGTACTTTCCGATCTAGATAGGGTTAAATAATAACGCGCCACGGCTGGAATCGTGGGCCGAAAACCTTTGCTAGCGATTCGACGCTTTAATTGCGTTCCGGCATGAAGCGCGTACCGCAGCGGAAAATATGAGCGAATTCGGGCGAGGGTTTAATTGGATAAACGTGGATTTTACGATTCAATATCGCGTGAAGTGGCTGCGCGGATTTATGAAAAATCCGTGCTCCATTCTGTGTACTATTTTCGAAATAAAATTGACCGTACCAGAGCGTGAAGTGTTGCATCGAGGTATGAATAAATGTTCTGCAAATATTAAAAAGGAGAAAATAGTGAAACGTTCGATACTTAAACGAACGCGTTTCAAATAATTACCGATTCGTCTTCGCGCAATTTGTATCCTTCGTGAAGGACAAAATTGAGCGGCAATTTGAAACCATTTCTCGGTCCGTCAAACGCCCCTCACCCCTCTTTAAAACAACGCCGCAAGAGTGGGCAAGAAAAATCGCTCCTCATTAACCGAACAATCGGCCGCGGCCGCGTCAAAAAACGAAGCTGCTGCGTCGCTAAATAGATCATTACGACCCCTCGCTGGCGTTGAAGCGACTGTACATCAAGCCGTGCGACAAAGCTTGTATATACCGGTGTACAGAGGGTGGCCGCGGCGGCACGTCCGACGCAAGGCGCATTATATTTTCTTACGAGTGCACTCGCCTGTTGCGGTTTCCCGGGGCGTTCGCATCGGTAACGAGCCGCGTTATGGACAGCGGCCCCGTGAAACGAAGCTTTCGGCGTAATTCACCGTCGAGAGGCCACTTTGCCATCGACTGCGCCACCGTTAAGTTCGTCCAGGCCGCGAGGGTTGCGAAACGGTCGCCGCAGGAGAGAGACAGTGCCGCGGGCGGAGTGCGCGAAAGAGGAACGACCGATGGAAATGGTTTACGGGTGCGAACGGGAGGCGAGAGAGCGAAGAGAATCCTCGAAAAAGGAGCGTCGCCGCGTGACGATCGAGGAGCAGGGGATGAACGCCTCCCCCGCGGGTTTTAGCATATCGTTACTCGGGTACTCGAGTACGGCTGCGTTTAACGACCGGCATCGCGGCGCCCCTCGCTCGTGCCAGCCGGCAAAAAGCCCGCGACGACGCCGGCCAGGGTTGCGATGAGTGCTCGCGACGTCTCGATCGACTCGCTAACGGCTGATTTACGACGCGATTCGCTCGCACGCCGCGATTGTACCGCGAGAGACTCGCGGATGGACCGGGCTTGCAGATACAGAGGTAGTCGAAACGATTTGGATTTAGTGGAAAAACTGGCTGCCTCGGAGTAACCCTTAGTATTAACTTTGAGATCCTGCGGAAGATTCTTTATTGTCAAGAAAAATTGTCAACGACCGCGGCAACCATCATGGACTGGTCCAAGCGTAGAGGAAAACGGAGAGCTTCTCTTTATCGAATTTTTCACCCAGAGCAAGCAGGTTTGCTAGAGGGAACAAAATTTCCCTCCGTTCATATTTCTTTCCTCGGGTGGGCGAATTAAACGGCGACAAGGCCGCGTCGCAAACCGCGTTTTTACCCGCCCCGGCGCGCGCGCGTCTTCCGCGAGGAATTACGAGCGAGCTTAGTTCAATATTGACCCGAGCAAACGTGTGGCGAATATTATTACACCATCTGCATAATTTCTGTATTCAGTCGGTGCCCCCTGAAACGCGTCTGTAATTACTCGGGCTGCCGCGAGCTCGTCGCCGTCGTGGAGGGTGCGCGATCCGCGCAAGCCACCGAGTCCGACGGCGCGGCGTTTCCGTGGCTCGTGGAATCCATCGAGACGGGCCGAGGGTTAGCCGTGCGCTTTATGTAAATGCTGTGTACGAGGGGTAATTGGACGATCGTGCGCGTCCGAAACGACGATTTTCTCGTCCCGAAATCAGGCCGTGGCTTGCCGAGCGTCACGCGGCGGGACCGCCGCTTGGCGATTCCGTTCCACCGGCGGCGGGGCGGCGTTTCAGGCCTTCCTTCGAATCTAACGGCGCGCTGCAGGATTTCCCGCGTTTACCGGAGGAAATTCTGGTTTAGCAACAAACCCCCTGGCCCCGTGGGGAAGCTTTGCCGTAACAGCAGGCAATCGGGTGCGGTACTGCTTCGGTACGTGTAATCCTTCTCTAATGATTCGGAAATCGCCGGGAGGAAGTGGGCACTGAGAAGCTTTCGCGTATCTGATTTTCCAGAGGCAAGGGTAACGTGCAGCAAGAAACTCGCGTTTGCGTTGAATTAACGTAGAATTGAATTAGAAGATTTTGGTACAATTCTGAGAAGTTGGAATTGAAAGAATGACTTGCGGAAAAGTTTTGCATTTAACTCTTTCTTTCTTCCTTATGGAAATGAATGGTTGTTGCCCATAGGTAAGCAGCATTGAAAATTAACTCTGCACTCGCGCACGTAACTTCCCCCCTCGTCGGGCTTAAACGACAGCCGATGGCCGCTCAATGGACAGAGCGGGACCGTTCACCGTTACAATGGGGATCGTGAACATTTTAATTCATGAACCGATGAATTAATCATTACTTGCAAATGTACTCTGTCTGGAATCGCGATTAAGGCCTTGAGCTATTCTTGCCGTGCTGCAGTTTGTCATACCTTCCCGCCCCGCCACCCAGGATGGCCGATAATAAATTATAATAAATTCGGTGATGCGATTACGCGGCAATTGAAATTTCTCACGACTCGATAACACGCCGCATCGTCCACCTCTGTGGAATAAAAATTGAGAATCCGCGAATAAAAAGAAGCCTTTCCATCTCCCTCCACCGAATTCCTCGGAACGCGATTGAACTCCCTTCAACTATGACCACCGTTCCGTCCATGAAAAATACAAAATTTACATCCGAATGGGACGTATTCGTTCTTTAACGATATATAGAAAAGAAGAAAGAAAGGAAGAGGGAAGAAGCACCCTTTCTTTGCGTCCCCGATATCCGTTTAATGCGGAGCATGCAAAGATCCGCCTTTATTCCTGCGAGGTATGCCGTACAAAAAAGGCCGATTCGCCTGGAATCTATTGGGGGATTCTCCGTGCAGCGGGAGGACTTAATCGGCGAGGAGAGGCGGTTTCCGTGGTGGCGATCGGTCGCGGCGCGGAAAGTACGCTGATTGTGAATCGAGCTGATTGCCCGAGTGCCGGCGGCGTTCAAACATCGTCCACAAAGGCGGTAATACCAGGGCCGGGGGGGCCCGCCGGTGCCCTCCCTAAAACGATTATCCACTCGTCGAGCCCTCGCTCAGGGGAGGGTTAGCCACCACGTAACGACGTATTGTGAGGACCTCTCCGCACGGGAAAAGCCTGCAGGGCCTTCCTACCTTCGACGCCGGAAAATCCTCCGGGAGTATCCTCTCGAGACTCCCTCCCGCGACTACGTCCCTCCTTCTCGCCTGGCAGACTTCTATACGTCCTCCATCCGTTCGCCCTGTCCCCTTGACAAAGTCCAGGAGGACCTCGATCAACACCACGGTTCGACGAGATCTACGAGTCGATTCGACGATTCCGCGCTACCCCCGAACGATCCCCTGGAGTGTCCTCGACGGGCTAAAGGATTTCGCTGCGCGCACGCTGCCCCGCGAAACCGGGGGATTAATATCGGCTTGATTCTGCTGATTCCTACCGTTCCGCGACAAGAATCTGGCGCTCGCAGGCGGTACTTTTGAGAGTTTCCGATTCTCCGAAGAAGTTTCTCCTCCTTTCCTCGTCCTCTCTTTCCAGACGACTCGGTGCTGCACGTACATAGAACACGCTCGTGGGAAATGTCGCAGAATGCCATTGCGCTTGGACATTTAGCACGCGGCATCGAAGGCATCGTAGGCTTGCACGTGTAAATAAAACATCGAGCGATGCATCCGGATGCGTGTCTCCCTCGCTGCGTACATTTTCCATCCTCTCCGCCCGCCAACCCTGTGGTCCCGTTACTTCTGAACGATCGAGTCGGACGACGGACATTCCGCCCCCTTCTATCCGCCGTTCTATGCAGAATTTCTATCTATCCCCGTGGCGAGACATAGGTAAGATCCGGGGATATACTTAGACCCGTATCAGCCATAATAGATGAACGACGAGGAGTCGTGCGGTCGGTCATGCAAACGTACGACCATCTATCCGGGGGGGGGGGGGGGAGAAAAGTAACCCTTCAGCCTGCGCCTCGCGTGAATTTCACTTCCGTGTCGGTGGTGCACGTTCACCGTATATCCCGCGTGGACGTGTATCGGCATACACGCCGTGCGAGTTCCACGGCTTTGCTCGTTCACGGTCGTCTCGTAAAATCTTCTCCAGACGGGCGAGTTACGAACGTCCGTGAAACGAAATAGAAAATCGTTGTCGTTACTCCGCGACAAGATGTTCACGATATTTCCGTGCAGGAAGCGATACCCTTGTCGTTTATTATTGGCGCACAGGGACGTACGTCATGGGATAAACGTGATCGAGAAAGAAATCTGCTTGGTGAACGTCGCGTCGGAGAGACCCCGTGAATTATTCATTAGTTTCGATTAACAATTTCGCGTACTGTAGCCGGTAGGATTTTTCTTTTCACCAGTTAATGACACACGCTATACGTTGCAGCAAACTGTTCTTTCCTCTTGCTATAATCATAATCCTGCAACTCCTGGGCTTGTACTGCATTATTCATACGCCCTCGCAATGTTCCCAGATCCTGCCTCGTCAATTACGTTGACAATGATTACCATAGCGTCACTATCATTGTGTTCCGATAATAAAACCATAGATAATGTAACAGTACGATAAATAACGAAGCAGCGCCGCGTTCGCTCCAGATTAAATACGCAAACAGAAAAAATTCGGGGCCGCGGGATAATTGCGAGAATCAACCCCCGATGGATCCACCCCTGTTGACAAAACGGCGGCGGGGAGCTCGCGGGCTTAATGAAGCATTTCTCGAGGAACAGAGGGCCGCGTAGGGCTCGGACTGTACACGATTGTTGATCGCTCGTCTTCCCGCGTGAATATGCAACACCGAGTGCAAGAACTTTCGCCATGAATAGTTGATGGCTGATAAGTGTCCCGGCGTAACGTTCGCGGCCGAACCGTAAAGCCTTCTCGCCGAGGCGGTTGAATTAATAATATTCGTCGACGTATCACGTAAACGGGACGAACGATGTCTCGAAACGAGAACTATCGCCACCGCAGCCCGTGTCCCCCGGCCACGCCGTCGCGAGTTCCGTTCCGACCAAGTTTGATCATCGCGTTGCAGAAGAGAGCCGGTTTTATCTAGTTCGCGAAGACAACAGCTGCACGTCAGTTGAAATATTAAGGAGTTCCATACGGGCAGGCTGAAACGCAACCCCTTACGGCAGCCCTCGATCGATCCGACGCAACCACCGGAATCGCGTTGTCCATCGTGATCGATCGAACTCGGTTGTCCGCGAATCCATGTATTTATACAGCTGATACACAGTCCGAGGCGTGCGATAAAAGTAGACCGTTTCACGTAACCCGGTACTATTTGCGGAACACCGGAAAGACGCTTCTGCATACATGCGATATAAATTGATGGGTGCATCGACGCCATAGCTCACGGGGCATGAGAGTAACACAATCGGAGCACCTTCTTTTATCCACCGGCTTCCGGTCTGCAATACGATCAGGATTATCCGTGTTTAATGATCGAGGTCCGATCGTTACGTGTCGCGCGGCTCGTCATTTCTGTTTGCCGTTCGGGTATACAATTAACGGAGCCGATTTAAACGAGATCGCCGATATGTGTGTTTAATGACGCGAAATGCCATTACGCAGTATAAAACCGTTTGTTTGCACGTAATCATCGCGCCAGTGCCGCGTCTCCTGCTGCCGCGATTTCAGTTATTCCAGTCATTCGACCATCGTTCCGCAGCACCCCCCGGCCGTTTTCAGTTTCGCTTCGTTTGCACGAACGTCCGAACGCTAATAGATTTCGGTTGTTTAATAATTTTCAGCCGCATCGCCGACCGGCCGTCGGACAGGCGTTTCAGTTGCGCGAAACGATCGGGGAACAGCGCGTATCGATAACCAGCAACAGTTTAATAAATATTTTCAGCTACCATTCTCTCAAAAGGAAAAAGCAGCATCGCTGTCAGACGGAAAGCAACCCTCCGCGGAGTACATACTTGAAAGGTCTCCGCGTACCGGAAACGCGTTCCGCGTCTGAATATTTCAGCCGTCCCGCCTCGAGACCAGACGCGGAACACGAAGCCTCCGCGAACAACGCCCGTGTAGCCGGGGTGTCGCGTCTTGCCGCTTTCCAACGAGCAAACCGAACGCGCTCGTCAGCCCGAGGGCCTAAGCCTGTTAATAATTCCAACCGGTGCTTATCTCGATTGAACATGACGCATTACGCGCTTAGGCGTGGAACGAGCGCGCAGTAACTCATACGAACGCGCGTGCACGAACGCGAGGGCTCCCGCGCAACAGCATCCGGCCCGCGAGCGAGCAATCGCGCGTCTTTTCCTTCGCCCGACGCGGCGGAAGGACTCTCGTCGAGGACGCTCCTCTTACCCGGGCGCGAAATTAGCGATCGCAATTAGTCACGACTGTGGCTTGCGACCGAGCGCGCGCGCGCGCGCTTTCTTCCGTTGTTTTCCGCGTTCTAGCCGCGGGCTCGCGCAGCCAGATTGCTTCCCTCGCCTACTGTTCCATTCTCCACCGTTCGCTTATTGTTCCCTTTCTTCGTGGGCTTGCCTCCTTCTCTCGCTCCTTGTGCTCCAGTTTCGCTTCATTTTCTTGCCTTCGCCGCACGGTGAAACGCATGAAACGTACCAGGTGTCTCGTGTACTCGGACAGAGAGCAAAATGTTGGGCGGAAAAGACTGTGGCGTTCTGCTGATATTTACTCAACGTGTAAAAAGTAATAGTATTTAGTCTTATTGAGAATATCTCTGCCTGTTCTGTTACGCTGATTCGAAGTAGTATAAACCAATCACTGTCAGGCAAGCCGTTTAAAATCTGCTCGCAAAAAAAAGTCAGCACATCCTCTGGATGAAATACCTCTTCTCATCGAACAGATATCCTCCTCTCGGTGACCCTAAAACGCCATCATCCATTATCACCCTTCAACATTCAATCGTATTCCACTTTTCTCTCCTCGTTTCTCCTTTGTCACCCGGTCCCCTTCTTTCGCAGTTCCGAACGCTCATTGTACACCACATCCCGTTCTCTGTCTTCCTTCATCGCCGCGTTTCCCTTCTCTCTTGCGCCCCTAAGCGAGACACGCGCGTCGCTGCCTCCCAGGGGCGAAATAAACCCCCCCGAACAAATTGCTACGTGTGTTTACGCTAAATCGCCTAAGAGGCCGCTTCGTTCCGCGCGGTATTCGTCGGAGGCCGCTCGTAAAGGCGATAACCGTTTTGCGAGACGGCCATCGGTGTAAGTTAGGCTTCGACAGCTAGCCGTGTATCGTTCCCTGTGTGCACGCGTTTACGTGTGTTTGATGCGCGTCTCGAACGCTGTCGAGCAGTTTCTTCTTCCCGTCGATATAGCCGATCTGTAGACCATTCGGAGTCCTCTGAAAATGTCTTAACATCGATTTACGAGCTACGAATTCTATTAACTTGAACTAATTCCCGAGAATCCCTGTCGACCACTGTTTTATATTAAAGAATCGATTTAACACGAACCGATAGTAACACGATTCTTCGGCCACGTGAACGATCACGTCGAAGCGGCGACAAACGTAAATCCAGCGACAGGACGAGACGGAAACGGGTTCCCTCGATGCGATTTATTTACACCGAGCCGGGTATCGGTTTCTTAGGCGCGTAACCAACCGATTCGGAAGCTAGTTTACCGTTACACGCCAGCCCTCCGACGAATAGAACACGTCGCGAGCATCGACGGACGCATCCAACCTTGTTCCCGTGGTTGGATCCGATTTCACGTTCGAGCAGATCGGCCGAGCCGGTGATCGGCCATCGGAAATCCCATACTTTCCCGCGAGGATTCTCTTCGTACGGTGATCGACTCGTTTGCCGGTCACCTTCGTGCAATCCGACCGTTCTTACCAATGATATGCATCCGATCCTTACCTGTCTGGCCAGTTGGTGGACGAAGCACGGTTCCAATGACCCCACGATCTCAGTGCCTTTCGGATAGAGGGCTGAGAAATTGTATCCTGGGCGGGGACCGTCGACGTTGTTTCTCAGTTAGAGCGAGCTTTAGCAGGGGTGTTCGATCTTTAAACGAACGTTTTACTTGCAATATTTGATCCCAAATTTCCCGCGGTTCCTGTAAACACTGCCGTCACAGTCTCACTTCGAAAAATCACACCCATCCTTTTATTACTCTCCCTGTCCATCTCTCCCTGGGCCAGGAACGAAACGAGCCGTAAATGAGACAATCGAGTGGCAGTGGTCAGCGCACGCGAAAGAGCGAGCACGCGTCTGCTGTCGTGCGCGCCGGAAGGAGGTTCAGCGTTCGCGAAAGAAGGCGCAGCCTCCGGCTAACCCTCGGTGCACCGCCACCCCTCCGCGACACCGGCGTCGCCGCTGCCACCCCCCCTGACGACAAGGGGATGAAGAAGAGCGACGGTATCGAAGCGAGACGTGTATATATGTATATATAGGGGTGCGCGCACGTCGGCAAGTTCAGTCGTCTACCGCGTGCCGAGCCGCGAGGATCGCCGCAACCCTCCACTTGCTGAATCTTTCGTTTCGCTGTCGATCGCGCGCACCGGTCACGTGTCCCTCTCTGTCCCTCTTCCGCTCGAACACGCTCGAGCGGAAGCGCAGCCGTGCGAGCAGACGCTCGCCGCACGGATTCGCCATGCAATTTCGAGCTGCGACCAATTAACACCGACTAAATTGCTTTTCTTCTGCTTCCTTTTCTTTTTCGAACGGCTCGTTTCTTTTAAGGGCTGTCGCGGTAATTTTTCTTTTTTCTTTGTTTAATGTCTATGTTTCTTTTCGTATTGGGACGAGTAACATGTGCAAAGGGGTTGGCTGGTATTTAAGGGATGAAATTGGACAATGGGTGACAAGAGTACTGGCCACGATAGATATGGATCTTGAAACTGTAGTTGAATGATTGCGCTGTTGTGTGGTGGTTGTATGTCGATGTTACCCTCGATTTGGTGGACGAAGGAAAGGGTTCAGTGAGATGTGAGCCGAGGATGGAGCTGAAGATTAGCATACTGCTTCTGGCGCTTCTACGCCTCACCAGCACCCTCGAGAGTAAGGACGATTTATCTTAAGATACGATTCATAATGTTGTGAGGAACTTTTGAAGATTCGTATGCTTCTGCTTAGAATTACAAGCTCGTGGTAAATGACGGCTTGTGTATCGAGGGGTCGCGGTTGGGGTTGTACTTCGGAAACCCCAAATCAGGCATCCTCCTCCTTCATATATGTACACAGCGGTATAGCTTGGATGTTCGATTGGTACGAAGTTTACTGTTTGCCTGGTTTCAAACTTTTCGCGCGTTTGCATTGTGCTCCACGGAACTACCCTTATCGCGACGCGTCTTCATCCGATTCGAGAAGCGGTCGAGTAACGAAACTTGGCGAACCGTTCGAACTTTTCCACCCCGTCAAGAATTTCTTCGAACCTTTCGCATAAACATTAATGAAACCGCTACGTGAATTCTTCCCTCCCGCAAACTACAATTTCCTTGAGAAGTGTTCGCAGATTCACCTAATTGAAGGAAATTCCAAATATCCTCGGCGCATCCACCCTCGGCCGACACGGCTAAACTTTCCCAGCGAATTTACGCCCGCGGCTTGATATTCTACAAAGCCCGTAGCTCGAAATCGTGACATGTTTTCCGCGAGCGTGACAGCGGGATGTAATCGTACCTCGGTTTACTGCTCCGCGTCAAACAAGAGTCGCGATCGCCTGGTCGTGTAGGGTAATAAAGTTTCGCGCCCCGGCTTGGCGTACGAAACGCATGGGAGGGGCAACGGGGGAGGAGGAAACACGCCGAGCGTAAAGACTAAGGGATCTCGCGAGCGAGCGAGGTTCGCGCTGACTGATACACGGCGTAAAATCCGGCGTGCGCGTCGTTAAACCGAGCTTCACCGTTTCCATCGCGCGACGTCTAAATTTACCGCGGCCAAGAGTCCGCGCCTCGCTGCGGTCGAGATGAGACGGATGTCCGATCGCCGGGGAACCGGCGTCGTTCGACTTGTTAACGCGCGGTCGCGATCGTCGGGAGGGAGAACAGCTATCTCGGCGAGCGCGGCTCGTTTCGAAGGCTGAATTAACCCTTTGCACTCTGCGCGCGTGCTACTCGGACGGTGATGTCCGATCTTTATCGCCTGCTCGCGGAGTTACGCGCCGAGTTGCTCGACGAGGCTTAGCACCGAGCTTAAACCCTTGATGCCTAACGCTTTCGCGCCGATGGGCAGAAAATTCTATCGATCCCTTCCTTCATTCAAATTGTTCTAGAAATGAAGATAATCGGAACCGCTAAAGAAAGAAGAACAGGAAGCAACAAGTACTGCATTATGAAAATCGCATAGAATCAGAAGCATTCTGGTCTTTACACTCCCCCTCGAATTTAACCGTTTCATCATTTATTCATTGCTCAAAGGAAGTTCCCGAGCCTCGTTTTAATCGAATTAATTATTCATAGCTCGCATTTTCGTTTCACCTGCTCGCTGATTAAGCCGAATGCAAAAGATCGCCGTCGATCCGAGGATCATTGAAAGCAAACGTACCGTGCCGTATGCTCTATATTTCCTTCGCACCCTTCATCTCTAGACACGAAGGAGGAGGAGGACGCGGAGGAGGACGACGAGGAGAATTATCCCGTGGACGACTACGACTACGGCGACTACGAGACCGCGACCATAACCAGCGATGCCGATCTTATCGCCGGTGGCTCGTTGCCGATCTTCCTAGCCGAGCCGGTTGACACGTTCGTGGTGAAGGGGAAGCCGGCGACTCTTCACTGTCGCGCGGCGCACGCTCTTCAGGTAGGCAAAACGGATTTCAAAGCCTGTCCACCGAACAGGGACAAGTCCGCGGAACGTCGACCGGTTCACCGATCGCAAGAAACTCCAACTTCTCGCGTCCCAATTTCTCTCTTAACGTCGCGGCTCGCAGTAGTTCGTTCGGCAACAGCTCGAACACCAAAGTAGCCTCTCCCTAAGACTTCCGCTATTCACACGGAACAATAGAATCTGCGTGAACACGATGGTGGCAAAGCGGCAACAAAGTGTTAAATTAGGCATCACTTTCTCGACGAAAGAGACTGTCCATTCGGTTCACGGGGTGTTCCGTGTTTCGCGCGTTCGCGAAACACGCCGGGGCCACAGCTTCTCGTCATTTTCCTCTCTTCACCCTTGTTAACCACTCGAAAAGCTCGCGGTAGCAAGGCGGTGCGTCGTCTCTGGCTCTTTTCGCGCGCCGCCAATTACCACCTAGCCCCACCTTATTTCTGACCCGCTGCATTGCAGGTGTATTTTCGCTGCAACGGCGACCGGGCTGAACGGTCGCAGCACCAGGATTTCGTCGACCCTCGCACAGGGACGAGGGTCGTCGAGGTGGAGTTGAACGTGACGAGGAACGAGGTCGAGGAGTACTTCGGTAGGGAGAGGTTCAAGTGCGAGTGCGTGGCATGGTCGGGACCGGGCCAGATTCGAGGCCAGCCTGCCACGGTTGAGGTCGCTTGTAAGTATAAAATGATCTGATCTATCTATTCGATTATTCATGAGTCAGCGGTAATTTTTGTTATTACATTCTTGGAGATTTTTTTTTTTTATCGGGGACGCGTTTGTACTTTTACGAAAGCGATGCTCGCGATTTTCCTCTTTTCGACAGGTTTCACTTTGAGCTTGGATTCAATAAATCACTGTTGCCTAAATTATTCCCTTACAATATTTTTTACGGGCACTGAATACGAGATACGCAGGCGTCTTTGCGCGCAAACGGGAGAGTCAGTCATTCTGGAAATAATAAATCTATCCTACCCCAATTTGTTCCGTTTTCCTGACTATCCCCATGGTCCGCCTATTGAACTATGAATATACTGCCGACTCATCGTAGGGAGAAAAGAATCTGATAGGTCAGCCATCCCCACTGATTGAGTTGTCCAAATCGGATAGATCCATCCTTGGATTAATCCTGGAAGAAACCATCCTCCTTTATTACCCGAATAAACCACTAGAAAAACACTGTAACACGGCTAACCTTATCTTCTTTTATTACTTCATTTAAACCTTTAATTATCCCGTCCAATGAAATGCCTCTGATAATCAATTATCCTTACAACTTCTACCGTATGGCAAAACGAAAAATGTATGCGAGGGATGAATAGAGAGCTGGGCCAGGCAAATTAACGCTTGATTGTAACGTATTCAAGCGCATGTGAAAGAGGGATTTACCCCCCCGGGCTTCGATCGAACGGAGGAAACGGTCGGGAGCAAGTGGCACCTGGAATCGGTCGTAAAATGTAACTTCATTAACCCGATTAGCGCCAGTTCACACTTGGCCAGGGGTTTTCGAGATACCCGGTGCGAAACTCACTCTCCTAAGCTCGCCTGTCGACGGGGGTTTTGTCGGCGGTGGTGAAAGAGATACCGCGTTTGCTCGTTCTCGTCCGATACCGCGTGACGCGTAAACCGAGCCGAAAATCTAATCGATATTCCGTTGCAAAGCAAACACCTGCGAATACAGAACTGGCGGACCGTTTTCCAATCGAGCCTCGTTCAGTTCCTTCTTTATTTTTTTTTTTGCGCCGGTGGGTGCAAGATTTGTGGCAAGCAAATCGAATTACGAGATCAATGAAGCTTATAAATTTTACATCACTGTTGCAAAGATTAATTCAAACAGTCCCCTTCTACCCCCATGGTCCCCACCCGGCGAAAGACTATTGACTCCACCGGCAGTCGAAGCGTCGAAAGAGCAATTTTCGTTCCGACGTGTCGCGGCGCGCAAATACACGCGTCGCAAACAGGACGCAGAATTAAATCTGTATTTGCGCGCAAACAGGAGGCGTGCTTTCGAAATTGAATACGCGGCGTATCGATCGTCGTGGCGTTCCGCGGTTACCTCAGGAAATCGGGCAGGTTAATCATCGCGATAACGTCGTTACGAAAATGCTGCTTAATTCGAGGGGCGCTCGGGCGGCGATTCCCTTGCAAATGGTAACAAAGCTGCATGAGCAAACGGTTCGACGATGATCTTCAGTGAATGTAACTCGGCCTCCATCTAATCAGCCGTGCTTTCTATTCACGAGCATATTAAAAAAAAAAAAAAACAGCCCCTGACGACTATACATAATATGGAGTCCGAGGTCAAAGGTAGTCTAGACTCGCGGAGGGCAAGAATGTAACAGGCCTGCGCCTCGCTGCTTGCCCGTTCCCTCCACGCGAACGACACAAAAGCCGGCTATTTTTCCGCGTATCCGTGGCACACGGAATAATATGGCGAGGCCGGGCGAATATAACTACCCTCGCGGATCGAGCGAAATCTTTTGCTACCTTTTTTTCCCTGACCAAACGTAACGCGGCACCGCTCGAGCACGGTGCATAGAGAACGCAGCCCATGAAAGCGCGCCCCTACGCTTATGCGCGCGCTCTAATATCGCTGAGTGGCGTTACACCCTCGCTGTCTACCCCTTTGCCCCCCCGCTCTGTCCCGTCGACCACTCGTCCCGCGTATATCCTGGGCGAATATTAAAAAAAAAGCCGGACCTGGTCGCCGTGTGCAGACCTGAAGAAGCACTTCCTGTCACCGCCGTACTCGTTATCCGTGGAGGCTGGTCGCAACGCGGAGCTCCGATGCACCCCGCCGCTAGGGGTGCCGCAACCGAAGGTGTACTGGCTGAAGAACGGCTCGCCCTTCGAAACGGTCAGCAGCTCCACGCAAGCATCCCCGATGGCTGACGGCATCCCCAACGAGGTGTCAGCGGTCAACAGCTTCGTTCAAACCGCCGACGGGCACCTGGTACTGGGGGAGGTCGAGCCCAAGCATCAGGGGAATTACTCGTGCGTCGCCGAGAACATCGCTGCGAGGCGGGTCAGCGAACCGGCCGTGCTGACTGTTTACAGTGAGAACTTTTTGCGAAGAAGTATCATTTACCCGTAGCATTTGGTTTATATTGCTTTTCTCTTCACCGTGAAGAGCAGCGAATGCTATTAGTAATTTCAATCGCTCATTATCGATACTCCCTATCCACGTTCTCCAATTGATCACCAGTGAACGGCGGGTGGTCCTCTTGGTCCGGCTGGTCGGACTGCAGCACCCGTTGCGGCCGGGGTGTACAAAAGAGAACTCGAACCTGCACGAATCCCGTGCCCGTCAACGGGGGTCAAGCCTGTCCCGGTCCAGCGACGCAAAGGGTCGAGTGCAATCCTTCCTGTCCCGGTAAGCACCGACAGCCGGTCTAACCCCATTACAAGACGATTACAACTATCGTGTCTATCCCGAAACGGACGGTACTCACGGTGCCGGTATCAGCGAAACGATCAAAGACCAAGCCCCTTGACCAACGACTGTACACACAACAGCGAGATGCAATCGTTTCACCTTGGACCACTGTATATACATCTGATAACCGAGATTTAATCAGGAATTTTCAAGTTCGCCCGTCGGCTTTCAGCGGTCGACGGCAGATGGTCAAGCTGGTCCCCGTGGTCCGCATGCGGTCCCGATTGTTCCAGAGTAAGGAGGAGATCCTGCAACGACCCCCCGGCGAGCAATGGTGGTCGTCCCTGTCAAGGCAAGGACGTCATCGTCGAGTCTTGTTCCGCGGATCGATGTAATGGTGAGCTCCAGCTGGGTTCTTGCCTCCTTTTTCCATTCCTCCCGTTTCATTATATATATATATTTTTTTAACTCGTTGTTCCCGGCGACCGGGCCAACGGCGAACAATTTATTACGAGCGAACGGGGCTTCCCTTGTCCCGCGTCGCGCTCGGACGATCGTCGTTCGCGTCCCCCGAGTGCGCGCCGCAACAGAGATACGATTTAAATTAATAATGACTCGCAGAAAGGTTTCGATCCTTTTGTTCGGCTTGCCGGACCGACTCGAATATTGCATTGTAATCTTCGTCGATTAACCGGTCATTGGTCGCGAGCGAAATTGTTCTCATCGTTCAACGACGGGGCGGAACATCGTTGGGAGATCAGATGAAATTTTCGGTGAATGAATCGTCGAGATGGTACGCGACAGATTAAGAGAGAGAGAGAGAGAGAGAGCAACTGCATGCCGGTCGCGGGCGTTCCGCTTGTTAACCGGTCGGATAAGGCCAACCGCGTTCCGCGTGTTCCCTCGGATCACGTCTCGCTCTCGTACGTATATCTGCAGTAAGTCACTTTTATTCCCCGCGCTATCAAACGAAGCTCTCGGACAGGACGGGCCACGCGTCTTCAAGGAAGGTAAATGTCTCTTTGCACGGGATCGCGTCTCCCGCGGTTAGATATGCAGTCTGAAAATCCTGGTTTCCGTGGTCGCAGCAACCAGGGCGATCGATCATAGAAATATACTGGCACTGTGGATCACTCTGAGCGTGGCAGCGATTATTTTGGCGCTGACCACGATCTTCTTCGTCCGGCTGATGCGTCGGAAGGAGAGGATGGAGGCGTTGTACGGCGTGGCCAGATTGGACTTCCGTCGACCGGGCGGTCTAGCGAAATCCGTGGTTTCCAAGAACGAGCGTCACGTTCTGTCCGTGGATAGACGATTGGAGCAAGTGATCGACGAGTCGAACGCGGCAAGGATGTCTAGGTAAACGATCCGCAAGGAATTCGACTCTGTTCGATTCTTGACATTCTCTCCGACGATACGCAGATCCTGCTCGGAGCACCACTACGATGTGCCACAACTTTCCCTGCCCTCGACGACTAGACCGTCGCCAAGTTCCTCCGTTGCTAGGTCCTCCTGCAGGAACTCCCAGCGTGGCAGAGTCTTGTCCGACAACGAGGAAGGCCGATCATCCCGTAAGAAGTAGCATAATCTTGTCCGGGAGAGAGAGAGAGAGAGAGGAGATTAGTTGGAAGCATTGCCTAGGTAACGCCTGGTCCTCAGGTTCCACCCACCACGCGAATCCGGAGATCACCAACGAGGACAACGACGAGCACGAGGACGAGAACAGACTGGCCGATGATGATAGAAGCTACGAGGACTCGGGTGGATTTATAGTTAGAGCGATGGTCGACGAGCAAGGCGCTCTTCTGGTCGTCCCCGAGGTAGGAGTTTCGATGTCCGTACCGGAAGGAGCCATCCCCCGCGGCAGAAGGCACAGCTTACACCTGGCCGTTCTCGGCGACGATTCCCTGAGACCCGGTTTACCACCTGGATTGACGTTACTCTCGGCGGTAGTGGCTTGCGGGCCGAACGGCGTCGAACTGGCGAAACCGATGATACTGCAATTCGAACACTGCGCCGAATTGAGAACCGGAAATTGGGAGCTGAGCCTGTGGTCCACGGATCTGGATCTGGAGACGAAATCCAATAATTCCACCGATTCGTCAGCCAGCTCCACACCTTCCACCTCCACGTCGACGTGGAGAAAGGTTTTAACGTTGGGCGGCGAGCCGATCAATCTTCCCGGACAACCCTTCGCGCAGCTCGACCATTCTGGAGTCTTCCTGGTCACCGAGACTCCGAACGTTTATGCGGTAGCCGGGGAAAATTCTGTCGTCGCACCTGGCTTGGCTGTGAAGAGGATCTGCGTGGCCGTGTTCTTGTCGCGCGAGAGGGATCACGTTAGGTGCCATTTGATGGAGGACACCAAGGCGGCCTTTAAACTCGTCACCGAGCAGGTTAATTATTATTCCTCTCTGTGCCGAATTGTTCGCAGTTTCTTCTCCCTCCATTTGCATTATATTTATTAACTACCACCATACCGCCCTCATTAGCCGTGCGTCATGGGACCTATACATTTGAACAGGAACGTAGATTAGGCGGTGGCCGCATCAACCACGGATCCCTAGGGTTCAGAGCAGGTGGTTCCCCGCTTCGAATCGACTTGGAGGACAGAGAGAGCGGTTTCGTCGAGCGTCAGGAGGTGCTCCATCGTCGAATCTGGTCATCCGCGAGGACCAGCGTGAGGCGATCCTTCAGGATCGAGAAAACCACGGGCGAGATGAGACTGAGCTTCGAGCTGCGAGCCGGCCAGTGCGGCTTCGAGGAGCACGCGCTGTTCTTGAGAATCGATCTGGATCTGATGAAGAAGAACGGTTCCAGCGGGAAGAGAACCACCAAGGCTGAGTCGTCCGTCGTTCTTCGTGGGAAGAACTCGACGAGATCCACGGAATCTGTCGTGCCCAGGCCGTTCAGGTAGAATTAAACATCTGAACATCCATTTCGTTAATATCCATTCACTTTCATATTTCTTTCCTCCTTTCCTTCCTTTGCTGAAGATTTTCCAAAACGTTGAGGAAACAGCTGTGTCAGTGTCTCGACCAGCCAAGCGCGCGGGGAAACGACTGGAGAATGCTGGCGCAAAGACTTCAAGTGGATAGGTGAGACTTTGTTAACCCTTTCCATGGAGCGAGCGAGAGAACGGGAGTGAAACATCTGCCGGTGATTTTATACAGATACGTCGACTATTTCGCCACGAAGGCCAGCCCGACGGAGCATATTTTAGATCTTTGGGAGGCGAAACACCAGGAGGCCACTGCGCTCGCGGATCTCCTGAACCATCTAAGACTGATGGGACGCGTGGACGCAGCCAGCGTCCTCGAAAGTCGTCTGGGTCCCTGGATCTGAGACGTTAGACCGCACCCCGCTGCCTACCGGAAATCCATCGTTTGCTATTTTACAATGTTTTGTACATATAAGGGAATCGAGGTTGATATTACGTACAAGGGAATCGATGTAGAACCTCGTTGTGTAGATGCAACGAACGTGTTTGTACATAGAGCTCGTTTATAGCAAACTCAAGGTCTATTTCATTGATTACTCCTTCATACTCTCTCCCCACCTATCGCGAGATTAATCCTATGAAATATTAATTTCCTCTTGGCTCCCGAACCAGTTTAATTTAACGAAAATCCCGATCGTCGTTTCCCGCAGCGTCTCTCCTTAAACGAATGTTGACAGCAGCATCGTCGAGTTTAGATCCAGCTGTATCTTGGAGTTGAATCAAACGTCGTTTCGATTATAAAACGTTGCGTTCGCCCCGTGGAATTCCAGCGACGTTCCTCCGCAGCGAATTCCAATACAGGCGCGCGTACCTCGAATCGGCCAGCTAAAAAGACGATAATCGAACCGAAGCGCAGAATCCCGGTTATCTGTCGTCCCGATCTATCGACAACGCCGGGGACCTCGGTTTCGCGAACAATGCCGTTCCCGTAGGAAACCCGGATGTAGCGAGCGAGGCGTACAGGACCAATTTGCACCTGAATACCGTGGACCGAGTTCCCTTTCCCGAACGATGCCGGCAGAATGCAGTCGCGCGGTGCGTTTAGCCGACCATTCGGCTGCCATTCGAACGTGTCGCGTCGCGACACGAGCATTTCAACTCGAGCCTCCACTAGGCATCGCGGCCAGGAGCGCAAGGATGCGTGGGATGCTCGGAAACAATGGGCATTATCCGGCTAAGCTTGGGAGGAGTGAGGGTTCTGGGATTCTGGCAGGCTTCAAGGAGCTATAGGTATGCGAGGACGCTGGCCCTCGTACAGGTATGCATGTATCCCTTTGCCTGCCCTCCGCATTTACCCGCCACCCGGCTCGCGCCAAGGACCGCGGAACGGTGGACGGGTCGCATTTAATCACAGGAGCCCGCCGATGGTAATTCCGTCCTACAATGGCCGCTTGACCCGCGTCTATACAGATGCCGAGTACTTCGCGTTAATACCGCGGGCAGATTTCTGTTCGAACGGTGTTTCTCGTTTCATTGTAAAAAAAAATTGCAGATCTTTCGTGAGAGATAAGACAGTCCAAGTGTCATTTCGACATTAGCCCGCGGTTCCTAGACTTGTGCAAAACGACAAGCCATCCCCGAGGAATTCTCAGACAGCGCAGCGTCCATTTCATTCAAAGATAACCGTGCGATCGCTGCACAGTGTTCATCGATCACCACCGATATCGACCCAACCCGTTCGTCCCGGGGTAAAATCGGGAAGGCGAGCGGGAGATTTCTGCGAGCGAACGGGCAGGGCTACGAGCGCGCGATAACGTCGTCGTAACGACGCGGTTATTGCCGCGTCGGCCTGCCCATCGTATATGCATAATCCACGTCAGAGTCGCATAAATTCCAGATCCAGAACCGTATTAATTTCCCGACTAATCGCGATTGGGATCTACAGGCAATTACGAGAAGGATAGGCCAATCAGATTGGCGGACACCGCTTCCGTTAACACGGAAGGTCCGGTCACGCACACGCAACCCCCGTCGACCAACATCCACCCCCCCCCCCCTATTTCACCACCCTCGACTGCCATCCTGCGAACGGGTACAAAATAGCCAGGCAACGAGGGTGGTGTGGCTGCCTTTATGAATCGCTCGGAGATATCGCGACCGAGCCACGCTGAGAATCGATCTCTGTGAAAAGTGGATCCGTCGATTCTGTGCGAATAAATTCTTGTTTTCATGACTTACAGAACAATGTGTAACTAACTCAAAACTAGACCGTCAATCTAATTGAATCGTACGAGTAGGGACCCACGAGAAAATACGCATCGCATGAAAATAAAATGCGTTCTTAGAACGTCGTCGGAAGGAGCCGACGCATTTCCCCGCTGTCGTCCGGCCGGATTTCTGCAGCTGCGCTGAAACAGAAAAACGTGGCAGCATAGTTTCGAAACAATTCCGCTCCGGAATGCCATGACGTCCGCGGCTAAAGGGCGGCAAATTTGTCGCAGCACATTTTGCACGCCATTCTAGCAGTCCCGGGAAAATTGCGGGAGCGTAACGATTCTTCGTCGCAGGACGAATTAATGAAAATAGAAACCAGGCGATAGCTCGTCAAAGGGAAAGCTTCAAATTTTATTCCTTCATGTATTCTTCACTGAAACGATTTTCTGTTCACACTTGAAATCACTTAAAAATCCAATCATTTACTTCATACAGAAATTTGCTACGAAACCAAAGACGTGAATCCAAGTGGACCCACACCCCCGTAACCGTAATCCGGAGTCGTCCGTCGTTGGAAAATTCCAATTCGCCCAAAACCTTCCACCTATTCCCATAAAGAGTATCCCCGATCCCTCCGTCGCTCGTCAAAATCTAAACACAGTTCCAATCTGCATATATTTTCTTACGGTACGGCTGCAGCGGCGCAGGATCGTAAAGCAACCCCCCGTCACCGTCCCGTTCGAGGGTGTACGAATCGCGATGCAGCCCGTAACGAGTCACTCCGAGCGAGCCGGCGAACGAGCGACCGTAAATAGCTCGAGTTCGTGCGCAGCTTGTCGTGTGTCGCACGAATTTGCACCGGGCACCGCGACACACGGTCCCGCGTGTCAATTCGTCTCGACGATTCGGCTCGTCGTGGCGCGGATTCCTTGGACGTCGTCTAGAACTCGCGACATTTGCATGGGAACGCCCGGCTTTAATCCGCCGCTGAATTACGCGATTTGCATATAGCCGGAGCCTCTCTACGACCGATAAATGAACGATTCCGCGGGAGAGAATCGGCTCCCCCCGCCACCGAACGAGAGATCCAAGGTTCTGCTAATTAAGGGAAATCTACAGCGACACAATTCAGCGATCCCGTCCCGTTCGTTTCTCGTCGATGGCCGGCGGGTGACAGCGAAGGTAAGACTCGAAGGGGCAGAGACGCGGCACGTCCGAGTAAATTACGAGGATCGACTGTGCCCGAGATGTGGGCGCATCGCGACGACACATTGATACCGCTCGCCGGTGTAATTAGACGAGCCTGTATCTCGATCCCGATTCGAGGAGCCTCCGACTCGATCGAACATCAGATGGCAGATAACACGAAGCGGGGATCTCTGCTTCGGTTTTATTGCCGATCGGATATATCGCGCTAGGTGTTCGGCCGCTTTTGTCTACAGACTGCCGCGGACCGGTTACCACCGGCTCGTTGCGATATACACGTCCGCGAACGGCGAGAGGCCGCCTCGTGACAGCGATCAGTCGCGCGATCAGGCGAGCGCGCAGAGCCGAGATTTGTGTTCCAGGGTGCGCGATACATCTGTCTACCGTGACGGTTACACGTGTAGGCCTGGGAAAAAAGGGTAGGAAAGGCCCTCGGGGACCTGCTAGAGATTCGAATCTAGGTCTACCGCGTCATGGTAGCTGACGGTGTCTAGTCCGCCTTTTTCGTTCGGCTCGAGTAGACACACACAGTCGCTTTGTGCGAGAGAAAAGATTAGTAAGTAGAATGAAAAGCGTTACCTTTGTCTCACATTTGAAATACGGGAAGAATGTGAAAATTGATCAGTTCCGTGGATTGTTGAATTATTAAATAAACCCAGGTATTCGCGCTCGCGCTCTCGAACGGTATGATCGGAAATCCTCTCGAAAGGTCAACGGAAATCAAGTGCAATCGCGAAGAGAAAGCGTCGGACGGCGGGCTGCGCGCGTACGCTAAGAGAAGCCAGGCGAAGGGTGAGAGGGTAATTTGTTAATACGATCAATCGCACCGCCATGCCAGCGACGGGTGTACGTGGGTGCAGGGAACAGCCAGCGAGGGGCGCACGACCGAAGAAGCGAGAAGTGGCTTCGAGGCGACGAGAAGGAGAGAACGGAGTCGGACAGAAGGCGGGTAATCGGCTTTTGATTCCGCCTTAAGTTATGGGCCGCGTCGATCGTACGTCATTGCCATGGTGGCACGGTGAACTATCGGCTCCGCGAACGATTTATGGCGAGTTCGCGCGAACGACGTGACGGAGAAACAGGGGGGAAGAATTGGGCGGGGGAGCTGCAGTTATCACGGTTACCGCTTTGACGCGCGTCTGATCGTACACCGAGTCGCGCTACTTGGGATCTACCTACGTCGCAACTCGTACCAATTGGAGCCACGGCTCATTATACGTCGATCCGCGCTGCTTTTAAAATACATCGTGACCGCATTTCTACGTAGCCGCATGTACTACATGAAACACACCTGACCGCGTGCTGAGCTGATCAACTTGAAAACGTCTAAACGCGTATCGGCCCGGGCTATTTATCCACCACGATGCAAAATTCGCATACGCCCGGGATCCGCTCTTCTCCCGACTCGGTCACGTTTCGCTTCTTCTCCGGATAAACTCTCCTACGGGCGGACAGAGATCGTCTGCTTCGTTCCGGTCGCGATATATTTTTTACAACGATCCACCGCAGGACTGGGTAACGCTCGCCCGCCGATATTTTATGCACAGCTACCCCCCTTTTGCATGCGCGGTACATGCGGAGCAGATAGTGGATTTAACGTGCCACTGCGGCCGTTAAGCGAGGGTAGTTTAGAGCGTTTGTCTAGGGGCGGTGGGGAAAGAATGGGGTAGTTTGCGAAGGCGAAGTTTCTTCCTTTCGACTTCTACCGAGGATCTGTTTTACAAGCCAAGTTCCTATCTAACATTTAAGACGACGATAGAAAGTAAAGTTGAACCTCTGGTACACCTACAGACATTGAAATACATTCCAAAATGTACAGTGCTTCCGTTTTCCGTCTCTAAATATCGATACCAATTTTCTGCACATTCATTCCAAAGCAGTGTCCCGACAAATGACTTGGCGTTGAGATTTCGGGATACGAAATCTCCCTGTCGTTAACTACGGAAAATGGTGTCCCCGAAGGACGAATAATGGAGAGATCGTCCGACCTGACGCTGGCAGATGAGAGGCGAGGACCGAAAGAAACGGAGCAACGATTCTACGAGCCGGTATTGTATTGTCACAGCCGCTGACAGTGAAGCACCGTCCATCCTGCCGCGAAGATTAGTTTTCTCGGGGCTGCTGAAGGATGTGGTGTCGTTCGCCACACGGGGAGGACGCGCGGCTGTTGCTGAAAGCCGTCCTGGGGTCGTCTCGATGAAAATCGAATCGCGGAGCCAGGCTATTCGTGAACATCAGGAACAATCCTGAAGCGAAGTGCTTGACTGGGCTAAACGACGGACAAGAACAAGGAGCAAAACATCTTATTAGGTTAATCCTATTAGCGTGGCTTCTGAATGGAAAAGAAGGAATTTCTCGCAAGAAATTCTATTGGTTTGGTGCGTACGAGGTTCTACCATAGGTACCAAGAAATCGTCTGTGTAGAATCTATGGTAATCTAATTTTAGAATAGACGGACGATTGAAAGCTTTCGAGAGATTCGCAAATAGCGGAATCCTCATTTTCCAGCCGCTCGTCGAGGAACTTGAATCCGAGAGGGTTAGAGTCTATCAATTAATACACACGGTAATCCGGTGTCTATCATTTACTCAACGTGATAGAGCCGCGGCGAAACCTTCTTCCGAGGTAGCCGACCTGCTCTCCAAAAATTGCATTGGCTTATCGCCGTGCAACCGAACGCGAACTTGAACGGCCACTGCGTTATGGGGGCAGTACGGCGAAGGTGTCGCTATAAATACGGCAATAAATCGCCGCTATAAATCCTCGGCTTTGTTACCGGCGGTACCGATATCGTTGTCGTCGCGTTATCGAATCCGGCGCTCGAATACTGGACGGAGCCAGGACGCGGAACAGCTCCGGAGAAGCGGCCACGGGCGGAAAGAAACGAAGCGGAAGAGGAGGGAGAGAGAAGGGAGTGCAGCCCCGCTACGTGTAGAACGTCAGGACGCATGGGCGCTTTTCCATAAGTGCTTGCCACGGGGGTGGGTTGCTCGATAACGCTCTTGTTACCTCGACACGTCGTGCACCGCTGCCTCGAGGAGCCGGCCGAGATCGGGCGCCTTGATCTTGTTAGCAGATAGGACGAGACCTGATCCAGACCCCTCGATGCACTCCACCTTGAAGATCGTCCGCCGGCGCGCGGCCACCTCGTTGCCGATCGCCTCAACGCCGCGATCCGATCGTCCCTTCGAGTCTTGCTTACAGCGAGCAAGCAATATACGAAAGTCTTTTCCCGATGAAAGTGCTTCTCCCGTAGATCGTTCGCGACGATGCGATCTTGTTGAAAATGATTCTATGCCCGGCTTGAATGAACGAACGTGAAACGCTCGTCCAATAGACCCATTACCTTTCACCCGAGCGAACAAAATATAATTACCTTGTTACTTAATATTTAATGCTACCCGTACACGATAAAAACCAGCACGGATAGTTTAATGAGAGCACGCGGAGGCGTGACTAGAATTAGTAGATCTTTCACGATGGCATGTTGAGGCCGATAACGCGCCGTTTAGCCAGTTCGAACAGTCCGGCTCGTGGCCCGGTGTGTTCCCTCAATGAATCCACCTTATCCCGTGGGACTCTCGATTGTATTATCGTCTCGCGGCGGTCGGTAGAGCTGGGTGGACTGCCCGGCGCTATCGTATTTTTGTCGTCTCGGCCAGATTTGCATGGCCGCGCGACCGTAAGCAAGCCCTCGCGATACCACGAACGGCTTAATCCCTCGAATACAAACGAGAAATTATACGGGACAGACCCCGCTGCGATATCGCGCGCCGTGCTTCTTGCTCCGCGGAACCGACGTGTCCCCTTGAAAATCGTCGAACTTCAAATACAATCGAATCCGTTAGACAAGCCGCGATAGGTTGCTCTTAGCTGAAATTAAAATTCTACTTCTCACGAGAACACAGGTGTAAAAGCATAGTGTACAGGTATCCAAACGGAACGCGTCCCGGTCGCTTCATTTTCACGTGGCACCGAGGGAGACACTGAATCGTTTACTGTCCATTCTGCGCGCGCGGTACTTACCGCGTTTAATTTCGTATTCAAACGCGGACGCGTTCGTAGCTGCTGCAAATGCACGCGCGTCTCCTCAACGGAAGCTGCATTATCGTTCGGGCCGTTCCGACCGGCGCGCTGTCGTATTCTTTCGCCGGTCTGAATGATCGTGAGTTTCCATGCCGCGCTTCGTAGGACCCGCGCTGGCGCGCGCTACCAAACGACGGCTTAATCCGTTGAATACGAAACGATAAATCGTCCGGGGCCCTTTCGCGACGCCGCGTCGGGGAAAATAGTAATTCATCGTCTCCGATGCCGCGCCGGTGGTATTCATCTTCGTTCGCGATCAATACACTTTGCCACTCGCCGTTCAATGAGTCCGCATTGAATCAGCCGGTTCGAGCTCCTTCCGCGTTGTTTCGAGCGTCTGAATGGCATTGGACGCGGGGGGAAAAATTGCGCCGTCGCGGAAGGGGGGGAACCTTTGAACAGTGGATCCGGGAAGAATCGTGATCGCTGGAGCCGGAGTTATTTACTCGATCCTGGCAAGAATTGTAAAGCGCATCAAATATCTGCTGTTGTACATTTAATAAATTGGTTAAATGTCGCTCGGCGAGACGAGAAGCTTCGCGCGACAACTTGGTCGCGCAACGTTCGCGGCTGCCGCAGCGGACACGGTATTAAAACGCCTAATTAAAATGATGGCAAACTACACGCGGCAGAAATTAGTCTGGCTTCCCGGTGCGACGAAAAGGAGGGTAACTGATCGTACGCGTAGCCGCCTAGCATAATGAAGAAGAAGAGGCAACATCGGGACGCATCAGCCCCGGAAGAGGCAGCAGCGCGGTTGAATCGTTGCCTCTGTCTACGTGTCCCACGGTGTGTACACATTTGAGCGCGGTTAGTTGCGGCACGGATTAACGGTTCCAGCCCCGCGCGCGTTCGCCACGAGAGCCGGACAAAGCGGAGTAGAGACAAGCGCAGATAGATAGATAGAGAAAGAGAGAGAGAGAGAGAGAGAGAGAGAGAGAAGGCGGTCGGTTTAAATGCATTTGTATTTGCATTTACATCGGGCCGGCGAGCGACCAACACGACCGACCGGCCAAATTGCCACCGCGCGGCCTGCGCGCTGGATTCCTCGGAAATAACGTCGTAAATAAACCGTCCGCCATCCCTTTGGCTCGGGCATTTTTTTTGCGCGTTTCTTCTCGGCCCTTTCCGGGACGCGCAATCTGCGAAACCCTCGCGGAGACACGCCTACGAGACAACGCTCGCTCGCTCGCACGGTGATTGATAGCGCGCGCTGGCCGACGATTCCGCGAGATAACGCGCCCTTTGCGATTGATACGGTTTCCTATGCAGCTCTGGAGTTTATTACAGGCTGGGCGCAACGAGAAACGAGAGGGGTGGTTTCGGAGCGAGGGAACGGTGCCTTTGAATGAATTGATACGCGACTTTCCCTGCGGTGTCCCAAAGGAGAAAGCGGCATGAAATACGAAAGAATGAAGCAGTGAGGTCCGCGTCGAACAACCATGGACGTTTCAATAATAATTCCTTAACGAACGACCGAATCCATGCGGGCTGCCCGCTGAGTCGCCGTGCAAACAAGACATCCAAACGCAACTGTGCGAAACGTCGCCGTGATTTACTCGCGACCGAGGGGTACAACCCAACAAATAACCGGCAATTTCACCGATTTCTCCAGGACACGGAAATCCAATTAACACAGCCGAACCGGCGGTGTCATTAAAAGTCCATAAGAGTCGTTTCCCCGGTCGTTTCGATCTCACCGCTCGGCTAACGAGAAGTCGTCGATCGTTTCGCGGTGGAAATCTGTCAGAAACGTACGGTCACCGTCCCTGAAAGGTCGTTTCACCGTCGCCTCGTTCCCCGCGAGAAGCTGCGAGAAAGAAACTTCCTTCCACCCCCGGCACCATCCCCTGGTTTCTATGCTCCGCCGCGCCGAAAACGCTTCTCCCCCCCGCGACACGTAAGAATCATAGCCGACGTGTCTGGCCGCGACAGGATAAAGAGCCGCTCCTACACGCACTTACGTCACGTCCTTCGATTCCCTGCCCCCTTCCCACTTTCGCCGGGCATCCGGTGCAAGACCGCTCGGAGTCTTATCGGCGAGGTGCTCGCGAACAGATAAGGCACGTCGGACGTGCCGCGGCGCGCACCGAGCAGCATAAATTGTTTCGAGAGCACTCGCTGATCCCGCGAGCGATTCGCGAACGGAACTAACGCACAACAGCTGCTTCCTCGCCTGGTATACGCGCGACACGTACTCGTCTATTACCAAGGGGCTGCGAACCGCTGAAGAATGGGGCGGTTTTCGAAGCTGAAGGCTGGAGGAGGAGGCTTGAAAGCGGCGAACAGCGCTGTCTTGTAGAGACTTCTATTAAAAAGGGTGTGGGGCTCTGGCAATGCTTGTATTGCTCTATTTTTATCGTACACTTGTTTAATAAATATTACAAACGCTATGTCTGAAAGAGGTGCTTCAATCTAGTTCGATCAGCTTGCGTATAAACTCGCATAACAGACTCACAGAGGCAACTACCCCTCCTCTGCTTTTGCCACTGTCACGAAACAAGTGTCTCCTTTCCTCCGCCCTCGATTCCAATCCCTCAGCCAGATTCCCCTTTCTGTCCCTCGGAAGCGCAGAAAGAGAATCCCCTTGTTCGCGTACGCGTAGCAGCGTGCATTCCTTTCCCTTGCAGCAACCCTCTCAGGGGGGATGGTTCATTCGCGGGGAAACGTAGTTGACGATTTCCACGACACCAGCGGAATCGAACGAGACAGTGATTCGAATAAAGTTTGATTCGGTGTCCATTGATGCCTGTGATGGAAAATGAAAAAAAAAAGAAGAGGAGGACCAAAAGAGCGGGGCGAATAGAGACAAGGGTGGCGAGGGTGAGTTCGTTAGCCGATGTAATTTCAAACTTGCTGACTGGCCCGCGAGTATGAATGGATCTGGCAAGCACGGTGGGTGGGAAACGAGGGAAATCGGCTCGCGAAAAGCCCTCGTGGTTATTGCTGCGTTTCGTTCTCGTCCGCCCATAGTAGGAATCAGAGACTCGATTGACCGCGCGGGATTTCTCTTCGAATACCCGCGGCGCTTGCTCGCGAAATTCTTCGTTGACCCCCTCGGAGAGAAACGCTGTTTCCCTTTGAGGAACCTTCCTACGAAAAGTTTCCCTCCGCCAATGCCGTGCCGTTCAATGGCCGCTGAGATTTCCGTCGATCCGCTGGAAACGATGAGTGGCTGTAACGCGATTTGGATGAAAGGTGATCAGCCTCTTTCAGGGAACTTCGTGGGATGGGTCGTGACGGGAGGACCCCGCTCTCCAAGATATTTGGCTTAATGTTTTCCTCGGAATATTGACTGTAGCTCTGATCCCGGCAGAATCCCTTTATTAATTGGTCCCTTTCAACCTCTGCGTTTGCAGCATTAAGAAAGATGTAAAAATTCTATTAAGGATTCAATTTCGTTCTATTCAATGGCTGCAGCGCAAGAAAAAAAAAGAGACTCCGTTCGATTTCCTATTCCATTCGCTTGTGCAATCTATGAAGCGTGTAAAAGCTATAAATTGAACAGCCATCGAGTGAAACCGTTTTCAGTTTTAAAGTCACGGTGAATGGTTTGGTAACAAACTTGCGAGCTTCCCCCCCGCAGGTAGAGCCGTCCCTGAATCATCTCCTCTGTCACTAAAACGAAGAATCACGAACGGTACGTTCCCGCGGAAGAAATCACTTAATTTTTACGCGGCTCGTAAGTCAGCCGAGCGGTGGACGATCGTGACAGAGGTTTACGAGCGCTCGTAAAGCCTCGCAAGCTCGCATTAAGCCCGATCGCGATCAGCGTGGAGATTAGGCCGGAGATCCTTGCACGGAGACCGGTCGGTCGATCGATAAGCAGGACCACGGTATCTCTGTAACACGGACCGACCAGGGCTTCGTATTTAGAATCCGGCTGTAGGCGTGGGCGACAAACAGATCGTCGCGGCGTTCCGTCCCTCTCTCTCTCTCTCTCGTAGAAACCGCACGGAACACCCAATATGCGGTAAATTGTCTCTGACAACTGGTTCTCCAACACCTGCCACTGCGGCCAGTGATAATTAAATTTGCCAGCCGAATTAATTCCACCGTTAGCTGTGCGCAGCTTCTGGGACAGTCAACTTGCTGATTACACGGATTAAATATCGCATCTCGCGGCGTCTAAACTGTCGCGGATTTTCCACGGTCGAGCTTGCGCCAGGACGAAAGGAGGAACGAGCATTATGGTGCGCACCGGCGGACGGATAGTTTTCCAGGATCGCGCGACGGGTCGTGGCGTTGCAGTAAATTAATGAAGTTTCGCTAATGGTTGCATACAATTTGCGCGTACACGCTTGCAGAAAGTGGGATAAACGGCAGCTGACGGCGATTGTGCAACGTTCGCGTAAAGTTCCATCGATTATTCTTCGGTGTTTCGTGTGCGACGGTAGTAAGCGGTTCGGTTGAAAAATTGTGAACGCTCAGCCATCAATTTTCTCCGACTGTGCGTCTATAGTCATTCCAACGTACTGGGTGATGCAGGCTGAAGAATTGAATAATATGTAGCGGAAAGAGATATCTAGACCGTGCGGTCTTTGCGTTCGCGGATTATACGAACGTCACTAAACGAAAATTAACGCGACAGTGGGATCTTGAAGAAACAGTCTCGACTCTATTAAAAGAAAATTTCTCCAACAAATTCACCCTCTATAAACTCCTTCGAGCTTCTCGATAGTGATCCAGCAATCACGGAGTCGAAACACGTTCGCCTGAGCTCCGAAGCATGCAGAACATTCAACCCTAACGATATTTCGACGTCGACATACTGCCTGCCCTAACGAAATCTCGCTAACAACTTAGGCCTAAAATAAGCACGGCAGCGAGGCCGGCGCTCCACAGTCGGAGAAATTCTAGCGAAAAAAATAATAGGGCGCCGGGGGTGTCTGCGTGGAAAGGGTTGGCGTGCCGCGGCGCGTTAAAGGCCTGTCGTTACTCATAATTAGCGGCGAATCACCGGGGCTTTTACACGGATGAAGGCCTTCCGAAACGACGGATTCGTGACGACCGGCTGTTACAGTAGACGGGCGAGCAACCGTGGTATTACCGAGCCACGCTTCGAACCATGCCGCTGCGCTCCCAGAACTGCACCGGGGAAAAAACTGTCTGGTCTTCGCCAGTAGCTACGAAATTATTTCCAATCTCGTGACAGTCGATAATTGCGTTTAGAAACGAGTCGCGTTCTTAATTCTCCGGACTTTGTTCAACTTCGTTCGAGAAAGCACGAAAAGTCGGTAATGGAAAATAGAGAAAGGGAAAGAGAGGTAGAAAAGCCAGGCTGCACGGA
This sequence comes from Holcopasites calliopsidis, assembly GCA_023838395.1. NCBI lineage: Eukaryota > Metazoa > Arthropoda > Insecta > Hymenoptera > Apidae > Holcopasites > Holcopasites calliopsidis. The sequence goes on from JALHAQ010000011.1 coordinate 3,644,934, forward strand.
CAAGTACTGAAAAAAAAAAAAAGGAAATGCACAGTGGAAGGTAGCAGTAGCATCGGTAACAACCTCTTGTTAAATGAAAGATTCCTGGCAAAGGAGCCTGCAGCTCCTTGGTAATAACTTTTCCGCGCCGCTGTTATCATTTCGCGCGGCTTCCCAGCCGCTCGACTAAACAAATACCATGTAAATGAATGCAAATTAATCGCTCCGGATCGAGCGCGTTTCCTTCCCATGAAAAATGTTCTTTCGGGATCGCAAAGCCGGTGAACCGGTCGTTCCTTCGCGCGAATGCGTTTCCCTTTCCCCACTCTGTCCCGCGCTGTTTTTCCCTTCCGCCTGCATCCCTTGTCCGTGGAAGTATACCTGCAAATAGACGAGTCACGCCCAGCCATTTGCGAGAGGAACGAGAGCAGCAACAGCGCGAGTTGCAGTATTCATTAAAAGCCGCGAAACAAATGAAGACGGTAAATTGGACTCCGTAGCAAAGAAGCAAAGAAAGATGGGGGGAGGGGAAAAAAAAATAGGGAAGAGCGAAGCACGCCTTTTCAATCCTTAATTCCGCGGGATCTCGCGTTTAATCTAGCTTCCATCAACGGGAAGCGGTTCACCGTTTAATCGAAGGAGGATCATCCGGTGCCGGACGAGGCGCACGGTGTTCCGCGATATCCCGGGCCAGGCTTACTACAAGCTTTAACGTAATAACTGGTAGCTTTATCAGCGAGTTCTCCGCTGGCGAGGGTGGAATTTCGACAAAGGTTAGTGGACGAAACAAAGAGGACGATTTCTAAAGGCGCTTCGTTACCTCGACGACGTCAACCGCCGTCGACGTCCGCGAAAGGCCGCTGTAACAAAAGGCGGCCGACATCCGCAAAGAGGAATATTATTCCTGCCGGGCGTAATCCTACGGGAGAGAGTGCGAATATTTATTACACGGGGCACGCTTGAAATGGCCGGCTAAAGTGAAAACAATGGCGGATTTTCTGCAAACTGACTGGACGACCGCGTTAGTATACGCGGGCCGGCCTGATTCAGGGTAGTCCGCGCTCACCTCCGTTTCCTCCCTAAATCTCACCCCTTCCGCTCTCCGTGTCGCGTTCTTTCTCCCTCTTGCTTCTCGCGCGGCAAAGTTTCCCGTTGCGGCCCGAAGCCGACACGGCATCCGTCGCGAAACGTTGCATCGGAAAAATGAGAGGAACCGGGGCAAGGACAGGATTAATAGCCACCTGACTTTTTAATTCGCCTGCAACTTCGTCGATTAATAATGCCTGTCGCCCGTTGAATAGTCGCGCCCGGTTATTGCGTTACATCTCGCCCGGAATAATTGAATAGCCACCAGCTAAACTGTTTCACCATTAATAATCGGAGCACATTCAGTCTTCCCTGAATTTAACGCCTGGGAGTATCTGCGAGAGTAAAAGCGCTCTTCCCGACGGCGTGTCTGCGAATGAAAGCCTCGCCAAGAAATTTACTTTTTAGAAAAAAAAAGAAAAATCTCTGCCAGAGATAAAGAAGTTTCGAGCAATTCATCGGCTCGTCCGCAACGAGACATCCGTCTGGCATCGGAAATGGGGAAACGAGTCGCGAAGAAGTCGTTCACGGTCCTTTGTGCCGTCTGGAACGGCCCCTTGATTCCGTTGGTAATGCGTCCTGCTCGCGGGGCGGGTACTCCGCGTGCAGACTACCCCCGCCTAGCTCTTTCGCTCTTGTTTTAAAATATTTGGGCTTTATGAACGCGGCCGCGGGGTGCATAAATTATACGACGCTGTTCCGCGCGACGGAGAAGCGAAGAGCCACCGCAGCCTCCGGCGATATAATGTCCCGCCGGCTTTTTCCCCTGACGGGAAACACCGCCGATAAAGTACACAAATTGCGCCGCGGCGACCGAAGAATCGCGGAGGGATCTTGTCCGATGAGTTCCCACGTCGCATCGAGTATTCCTCGAACGTTTCTCCACCGTCCGCCGTTGCTGATCCCGTAAAATGCCTTCGAGAACGGCCTGCGATAATCGATTGAACAAGGGCCAGACGATTATCCGATTTCACAATTATTGATTTCTGTTTTCTGTAATTACTATCGCATCTACTTTGTTCGAGACAACAATCTTAGAAGATACGAGTAACCCGCAGCGTCGTACTATCACAGGAGGCTCTAGGAGCGCACAGACTCGGGGTTGAAGGGAGAACGGAATACTCCAGGGAGGATTTCGTCGACGGGGCAGGAGAACCGTTCGATCAATCGGGAAACCCCCGGCGCCGTTCCTGCCGATTCGTAGGAAATAAGTCGATCGGCGTCCCAGGTGCGCCAGGGTTATAGGTGTTCGGTTATTCGTACTTGATTCACCTGAAACGAAGATAAATGCGTTTCGCCCGTACTCACGTATGAAGGTGGTACCCAGCCCCTTCGCTCTTCGTTGCACGATTTCCTGCCCTCACCACCGCCTCGTGCTTCGAACATTCGCATTTAATAGCGACGTTCGTTGCGCCTGTTTATTCCTAGCGGACACGCAGAATGACGTTTCAACGAACGTTCGATAACTACGCTCCGCTTTCGAGTTAATTCAAAGCACAGTAAGGGAAGGATGTACGAGGGACATTACTTTCTTCTCCGGTCGACTTTGCTTCGGAAGAATAGCAAAAACGCGAAACTGAAGCGCGTTCATCCAAAGTTCGTTGGGTTAAAAGCGTTATTTAATCTTATTTAATATGGCCAGACTATGCACGAGGCCGACACACATTCTGCGCACGCCTTTGAACCAAATTTTCGTACCTCTGTTTACGCGGTCCCCTGCCTGGGATGTTTAGAATGCTTAAAGGAACAATTAAACGGGGTTAAAACAGTTCGCGTTTCCGTGACTATGTCTCGCTTAATTGCCGTGGCCCCTTTTTTTTCACCGTCGCTCCCTTCTCGTTCCGTCGACGCACGCGGGGAACATTCTTTGAAGACTCCGGGGCCAGAAATTCGGCTCGTTTTATTGCAGAGGTGTGCAGTCAGGCTCTCCCGGGGTCCTCCTTGTCCGCTCGTTCCAGCAGCCGCCGGCTCATGCCGCAGACACGGTTATGTCCCGGAGATATTTTAATTGTCGCCTCAAAGCAACGTTCGCCCTGATGCGAGAATTCTTCGTCAACCGCGTGAAATATGAGGGAACTTGACGACTCGCTAATAACCTTCCCGCCCGGTCCTCTGCCCTGCCGCTCGAATTTAAAGTTCGCCGACCTCAATTTTTCAACCGGCCTCCCGTCTTCACGCTTCTCCGCGCCGGCGTTCGTGCGTTTTGCAACAACGTGCAGGCGAAAAGAAACGACGCCTCGATTTCCTCCTTGGTAATTAAAGTATCGTCCGCTCTTTCATTTGCGAATCATTCCGGTGAAGTTTAATTATTCTTAGGCGACGAGAATCTCGCACGCTTTTTAGCTGTTCTCGAGAGGCAAATAAGTACAGAATTTACCTTTTCCTTTTTAAAGCATTTAGCTTTTTCTGTTTTCCTCCGAACGCGAAGTTCAGTGGAAACTTCGTTCCCTTCGCCGCCGTGATACGCCACGATCACGATAACTCGACTCCATTTACTCGAGTTCGAATGAAGGCAGCGAACAGTGGCCAAGTGGGTGACGAGTGCCCCGCCCGGGATTTCATTTCGCGATAGTCACGCTTTGATTTCCGTGGCTCAGGTGTCCTCGCGAAGAAAGGGCTCCGCGTCTGACCCGGAAATTCATCGACGCGCTCCAACCCTTTGTAAAGGGTGACGCGTAGAGTAGCCTGTCCCTTGGAAGCTCGTTTATTAACATGTCCGACCGGCGGGTGACTTAAATCACTGGAGGATCTCAAACGACTCGGTACCGCTGAAACTTTCCGCCGGTGGATTAAATTGAATCCTGGGCAGAATTATGAGAAGAAACGTAAAGCTGAAGTTCGACAGATCGAGAAGAGCCGAAGGCCTGCGATGAATAACGATGAGACGGGATTTCGATATTGCGACACGATATACTCTTTCATCAGAATTTCGATTAAATATATGATCAGGGTTATTTAAACCGTCATTGTATTTCCGTCTGGCTTGAAACTTCGTACACGCTTCGGGGAATCTCAAAAGCGTTCCGTATCGCAACGCTGCTCAGCAATGTAGATTGTTGCAATCGATATACGGACAGGCACGCTCCCCTCCGAGAGCGAGATTAATAAATAATGGAGCGCCGAAGTCGGTCCGATCGAGTTTCAGACGTTGCATCAAAGCGTACGCATCCCTTAATAAAGGATACGATGCCTGCAGACATCGGTAAATAATACAGGACGCTTTCTCCACCGTAAGGGTGGAACAAGCGGAGGAGGAAGTGCGTGGAAGGCTACGCGAGTAAGGATGATGTAGTAAACTCTACAGTTATTGGCACTCTAAAGCGCAGGTGTTCCGAATGATTTCTCCAGGGACCCAGACCAGTCGCGCGAACGCGACTCTCTGCGATTCCGTAAGCGAATCGGCAACGGGCATGGAAATTCGGACAGAGAAGAATTAACGGTTTGGACAGAGCGCGCCTGTGCGGGCCGATGATTAGAATTCTCAAGCTGGAAACTTTTGATTTGATCCTCCGACACCTCGGCGAACTTGTAAGATCCGAGTTTCCCAGATTCTGGCAAATTTCATAAAGCTCTTCTCCCTTAGTCCAATTTGTCTTCGGCATTCTGCAGAAAATAACTTGTCCCGATTCGCCACACTTACCACGATTCGCCACATACAATGGCCTTCCCTAAAATTGCTGCGTGTGGCAACGACACGCAATTCATCCCGCGAAAGGGCGCGTCGCGTTGAGAATTCGCGTTTCAACGTGGCGCTGCGCTTTAGCATAATTCGATGGAATCGGTGATCGAGTGGAAGCCTGACGATGCGTGGCGAGGAATGCCGCGGTGCAAGAGTAGTCCGGCGGAGGGAAGGAACGCGTAGGCAGGGTCCAGAGTTGCGACATTATTGGTCGAACACGGGAACGATGTCGTTTCGGACTATTCGTTGCCCGGTCCCCTCGAGCTCGGCGGACGACGGCGGGGAGAGAAAGACGGGGGACGTAGGTGGAAACACGGGACTACCAAAAGAACCGGAGCTCTCGCGCGCGGCTCGTCCACCGAGGCGCACCGGTATAGACGAGGCCACGATCATAAATTCACAGCATGCGAGCTCCGGGTACGTGTCTTCATAAAATCTTAGATCGAAGATTGTCCGCGGACGTCAAGGCGCATGCGAGGAAAAAAAGAAATAATTAGAGAGTGGCGCGGTTGTTGCGCGTTTTCGGTATGCGCGTCACGCGGTGCCGGTGTATCGCGTGTGCTCGCTGTTCCGTATAAATTACGCGAATGTATCGCTAACGCCTTGCCTGGGTCGCCTCGTTAATTGCTCCCGGCTCGATTGAATTTTCACGCGAACTCGGTTGAACGCAAAGAGGCGAGAATAAACAGGGGGAAGGCCGCCTTGACGAGATCTTCATGATGCACTTTATGGTGTATCTTATTCGTCGCTTTATTCGTACTCTTCGTGCAATGTTTTTTATGCCAGCCAACGAAAGAGAACGGGTTATAATCGTTCGAACGAATCGTGGAAATAGTCGGGAGAGCATTCTTTTTTTCCTTCGGCAGCCCGGGCCCTGTAGAAAATGTAAATCGCACAAAATTCGAATGTAAATCCGCGGGAACAGGTAGCGGGAAACGTAAGCCCACGAGGGATTACGATAATTTATTCTCGCAGCCTGTAGGGTTACTTTGTCCCCGGGAACGAGATAAATTCGCGTCCCTTTCGGGCCGTCCGTAAAGCTATGCTCACACCGATTGAACCTTCATAAATTACGAAAAATTGAAATCGCTTCATCTTTATTTTCATTCTGCCGGGGTCACTCGATTGCGATATCATTGCTCTGCATTCAATTGTGCTTAATTTGCTTTTAACAAAAATTAATGGACCTGACGTAGCAATGATTAATCTTCTTCAAATGAAAGAAACAGGGGGATAATCTCTGTTTGAAAGAATTCTGAAGAGGTACAGTGCGAAAGCCTAGTTCGTGATTATAAAATTATTAGAGAAAACATTAGATAATATTAAAGCAAGCCTGTTGTGAAACTACATTGATATCGTTTTACCTGAAAGCTGTCAGAAATCCAAGGGTCCAATCAGGGATGCTTGCCAAATATGCGATCGCATATTTCCCAAATTTTTGTCGCGCTTCGAATTTCGAATTCGCCCAGGTACACGTTTAATTTTCCATGTAATCCCGAAAAGACACTTTAAATATGTATTCCATTGCAAACTATTTCGCTTGAGTCTCACACGTATAAAATTAAACTCTGGCTTCTTGAGTCTACGATTTGATCTACGGTGGGGATTAAAATCTCCACACCGCGACAATAGACCGTTCCGTATCAACGATTGCAGCATCACAAGATTTTATCGAAACGTACAGTCCAGCACACGTTCCCACTGTCGCAATAATATCTATACGAATATCATCACGATTATTTATCCGCGTCTACAGTAAAACATTGGAACAGTTAAACGAACACGACGGAAGATGGAAATGGAGTCTCTTTTTTAGGGGAAAGCTGCGACTCCATCGCATTCTCGTTTCGCAGTCCTCTATAACTTTTTGTCTTAATTTTTATCGAGCATTTCCATGTTCAGACTTTTTACTTTTTCGCTGCACCGTAAAAGTGCTCTCGTATATCTCTTCCCGTTCAGGTGTCTCTCTACTGGATATGTTTACTAGCCGGCAACCATCCCGTTTCCGCTTTGAAAACACCGGCAGCGCGTCGATTGATCATCTCGCCCGCGCCACTCACAATTTCGCTCGCACCGCTGGTACCTAGCGGTATTTTTCACGCGCCGCGAAATTGTTTTCGCGCGTTCCCTTCCCGCCTATACGCTCTCTTTATTTGCCGAAAAATAAAACAAGTGGCGGCGGAGCAGGCAAACGAATGTCAAATTATATCTCCATAGGTATGTATTTACACGAAAAATCGTTGCACTCGAGAAAGGGAGGAATTCCGACTAAAACGGGTTGCCCGTTTTCGACACGGGCAAGCCCAACATTTCGCGAAGCTGAAATTCTGAACGAGCCATTGAACGCGAAGCACGCTGCGTATCAATGTTTCTCCACGGCCAAAGACAGAAAGAGATAACGAAAGGGACAAGCTCGATGGCGCGAAGGGAACGTTTTCGGGCATCGCGAACCGGCGACTGACAAACGATAAACAAGATCACGGAAATCCCGTGCAGCAGGGGTACGCACTTTACGAATCAAACTACGGCCGCGTTGCTGGCCGTCCGGTCTCCATCCATCAAGCCTCTCCCGAACCTCGATCGTTCCGCTGTCAGTCGTTCGTTTCACTTCTTCCTCGCATACTGATTAATGATCGCGTAGACCCGGCCGAGAGATATCGGGGTGATCCTCGTGTATCGGAAGCTACCCGACGGGACGACGCGTTAATTCGCGAGATCGGCTCTGTCTGGCAGCTTTCTCTTCTTGGTCGCCTTTCTTTTTCCTCGAACGACCGATGCTCCACCCGGCCTTCTTTCAATCAACGTCGATTAATCTCGATTTCGGTCGTGTCTATCAGAGTCCCCTTCGGCGTTCCATCCTGCCTCCCCCCCATACCTTTTTTTTGTATCTTTTCCAACGTCGTTGCAAGTCGCGGCCGTGGCCTTTCTTTTTCTAGAGAAACGCGCGCGTGCACGTCAGACATTCTCGACCGCTTAGGGGCTAGAGAGCGCATAATTATTCATCAGGGCGTTTGCCTAATTCTCGCTCGTTAATCACCGTCTTCGGGACGCGCCGAGATCCGGCCTGCTCCGGTCAACGGACTCGCCACCGATCGACCCCTTGAGCTCCTTTATTGAATCGTTGCCTCTGTATCGGAAGCTTTCGTAACATAACGATACAATGCTTTCCGCGAGCATTTTGCCAAATTTTTAATAGCTATCCTATTTTTGTTTGTTTCGCTCTTCGTCTGCTTTTTCCCTGGCAGCGCGGTATGGCAGATGCGATTTTCCGATTCGCGTGCAATGTTATCTACGGGATCGTTCTGGCTATTAGTTGGACCATCGGCGCAATGGAAGTCTATTATACGGATCGCTATTAATTGAATCCTGCGCACGGCTCGTGTTATGTAACCGATATGCAAATAGATTGTCTGTCTCGCTATGTGTCGCGTACGGAATTAATTCCAGGCATTGTTTAACGAACGGACCGCCGATATCTGGAAGTGCTGTCCGATAATAATGAACGTCCCCGTGCAGAGTTCGTGAATTTTATAAAAACGAGGACACGGGGAAACGGATAACAAGTTTAATTTAAATATCTCCCGATTTTAAGGTAGCCCCAATGATTCAATTAAAAATAACGAGATGCTGTCGCTGATAACGAATTGTTCGGCAGCCGACACTAATTATGATATGATATCAAAACGGTAAAGATTAACAAAAATATATATATCCAGTATTCCACGATCTTGTATTGAGATAAAAATGTTTGGTTCACAATCTCCACTTTCTGTTTGGCGATTTCGTGGCAGCAGGGCGATCTCCGGCACGTTTCATTCAGCAGAGAGGAGAATAACGCTGAGACGCGTTCACAATCTCAGCGAAGGACTCGTGACTGGGTTGCATAATCGTCCATTAATTATGCTAATTGTACCATTACACCGTTCGCGTGTTTTCGACAGGGCAAACCGTACTTTTGTGGCCAATCCAGAGCTTCTCTAATCACTTTGCTGCTATCAGCACCTGTAAGAGAGCGAACAGAGAGTTAAAGTATAGGAACATTCATCAGGAGCCCCCTTCATCCGAACGGAAGAAGAAGCCCTTGACAATCGGCAGAGAGTGCAACCTATCGATCAGTGGCTCGTACAGGCTACCGTTTCCCTGCCGGTTGTCCCCCGGTGTTCCCGCCTCCACTTTTACTTCGGCCCGTCCGTTAAGCCGTCAACCGGAAACGTATTTTACCGGACGGTCCGCTGTAATTAACGCCGTTCGATCTGCCGATGAGTCGTCCGAGGAGGTCAAACTCCGTCGCTAATTACGTCGCGAGACTGTCCGGTGGCAAAGCCATTTCATAATTAATCGTCGTCCCCCTTTCGCGGGGACTAATTAAGTCCGCGAGCAGTTCTATCGCAAGGCTACGCATTTTATCGATGAGAAAATACGAAACGAATAAAGGAACGACGGTCGTCTACTTCCACCGACCTCTCTCTACGCTTTGCAGTAGGTCATTTCTGGTTGGAAACCGTGAAAGGTGTCGAGGGGTAGAGCGGAGTGACTCTTTCAAGACGCTCCCCAATTAGACATGGATACGCGAGGCTGCAGCCCGCGGTAAATTAACTCCGCGTGTCTCGGAGTCGTGCGTGAGATTGATCGCCGCCAGTCCCTTGAGCAAGACGATGCCCCGGGGGATAGTTTTCGTCCCGACGAAGATGCAGCCGCGTGAAATGTGGAACGCCGCTTTGTGCGATGGACAGCCAAGAAAAATTGTTTGTCGCCGTTGGAGGACGACGCGAGATGGGCAGACGCGTCCATATGTTTGCCGTTATGAATCACTTGCGAACCAAAAGAAAAACCGCATTCCTGATGAAATCAATGTTGTATAAAATTCCATCGGTATGCAACGAGCCGGACACGTCGCATCGTTTTCAGCGAGGCGATCTCTTTCCGATCCCGGCGGAAGAAGACGTTGCGAATACGCGATAAGAGCGAGGAGGGCCATAACCGTAACCGAAGTCACGGACAATGCGAGGAATTCCATTTCTTTCTCTCCCGGCGCACACCATTCGGATGTCCGCGAACGCGGACGGCCTCGTAGTCGAATACAAAAGGGTGCGCGCGTTTGGATTTGATCGCTGCGCGCGTGTTCGTCGCACGAAAGAGAAGTTCATGGGAGGAGCGGAGAGTCGCGCAGACCAGACCCTGATTACACCATAAATCGAATCTCGGCCGACCGCGCGGAACCTCGGATTAAATGAAATTCCTATGCCGTCCCGTATATCTTTCGCGGGCCCACGGTAGTAACGAGTATTACGCCAATGCAACGTTTTTCCATTTGCCTCCTTCATGCGCTGCACGGTAGTTCGGCCCCGGACGTCTTTGCTTCCGTTTTAGCCTGCCCGCATCGCGTGTAGTGCATTTCGCCGCGACCGGTATGTTAATTGAAAGAAAGACCCCTTGAGTAATTGCGTAAAGGAAGAAACAGCCTGCGACAAATATACCATCGGTTGTTCTCGGGGAGGGTGATTCTGATCGTGATTGGTATCGTTATTTGCTCGGTCGATCCCGTTCTCGCGTCGCAAGTAAGAAACCCCGTACGGCGTGACAAAACGGGGCGAAGGGGAGAGCGAATGAGACGCGGACCGCGTGAACCTGAAGCGTGGGCGACTGGGTTCAAAGATCGACAAGATCGATAAGATCCTCTGGGTGTAGTGATTGCTGGTGGGGCCATTGACAACGCGATTCCGATTATCCTGACCGATCGAAATCTACGCTTCGGATCGTGACTCGAATATCCAGTCCCTGAATCTTTACGAGAACACTGGGCTCTTCTACATCTCTTTGTTCTTCGCAAGTTTATAATTAGACTACGTGCCGTAGCACAAAGAGATCGAAGCACCAAAGCGTATTCCTTTATTAGCAATTCAGTGAAATTTTAATGTCTCAAGAACGGTATAACGATTTGTTTACTTTTCACTATTTCACGAGTTTGTGGCGTGTAAAGGTAATCGAGGAAATATTTAATTCTCTTGGTGCGAGGCGTCCAATTGCCATCGAGTAATACCGGTGGCCGAGAAGGTGCTTACCGTGCATTTCTTGTCGCGTTGCAGTGAAGTCGAGCGAAGACGGCATTGTACTGGAAAGCTTCGGCGGCAAATAGGTTCCGCAACGAAACGGAGTCGACTGCCGTTGCAACGGCGGACGTATCCGGCTTTGGAAAGTTTTTAACGAGCTTTCTCGCTGGTCTTTTCCACGAGACTGAGACCAGTGTTTACTTTGTCGAAGTCCAGGCGACGCTGGTACCCGTAGATGGGGAATCTTGCGGTTCGCCATTCGCTTGTTATTTATCTTCGTCCGCCTCCTTCTCGGTCGGCAGTGAAAAACTGTGCTCGTGAAACTAAAATTCGCTGACGAGCAATCGTCGGATTACTCGTGTTTGACAGCCTCCCTCCCCCGGGGCTCGGGCAAATAAAATCGTGAAATTGAATTCTATCGGGAATTAGCGTCAATAAAAGTTGAATACCGCCTTTGACGTTCGATGTTTAACCTTTCTTTATTAAGAGCGCTACACGCGTAGCTATGTACACGTCGCGTTTCTTTCGGCACCGCGGAAATATATGGAGGAGCGAGAAAGATTAATTTTGTTTAATCCGTTAACAAGGAACACGATATAATTGGCCCGCGAAGTCGTATGCGGTACACGGAGTACAGTTTCCGCAAGTATAAGTTCGCCTCCAGGAACAAACTGCTTCCGAGCGAACCGCGCGCCGAAAACTTTGCTCGTTATAAGAGTCCAAACGGATACGGGAGGATTGAGGGATGACGTTAATCCTCTGACAAATCGCGAGGATGAACGACCAGCTCGTCCTATACACTCTTCCGTATGTGTACGCAAGCTGCCGAGTACCCTAATCAAGACGCGGCGCAGTACCCCTATTCCAATTATACCAATTACTTAGTCCCCAGCCACGACTTCTATACGTACCGCAGAAGTTTTATGCGTCCAGTATATCTGAAGGCCGGCGGAACATTGATTCTTCGCATCGAAATGTATCAAATTGGATTGGATCGAGCCTCGAGCGTTATGAATTATTTCTCATGGGAAATGAGAATTATACCTATAGAAACATACACGATAGGACCATCGCATACGTTCATTCCAAGCAAGAGAGTTTCGCCTCAAGTTGGGGGCTGTTAATGTCCAGGACGAACTGCGACGTTAATCCTTTGACGGTCGGAGAACGACTATTTGTCGTACTAATGTCACACGAGAGAACGGAAACTAAAGTACAGAGGAAGAAAGGGGAAAAGAGACGGGCGAGCGAGACAGGGAGAACGACAGGGGTGGACCCCTCACGCGTTGATGTCCTGCCCTTTGTTTAAGCTCCGTCAGGCGGAGATACATTTCCCGTTTCTCGCGGAGGGTGCAAAACGATTGTTCGACGCTGGAAGCCCGCACACGAGAGCATCCTTCGGTCGCACTTACGCACATGACCGCACCCCCGCCCTATCCTAATTTCTCCATCGTCGGATTTGTCCCTCAAAGAAATCCTACCGACAGCTCGGAGATCATCCGGATCGCAGACACGAAATGCCACCCAGCGATCTTGTCCCCGCTATTTTTGCTCCGTTGCTTTCACACGGTTCTGACTCACGACGTTTCAGAGGGTACAGCACCATTGTCGCTTTCGCGACGTCGAAAAGCCCGGGATGACGATACAATCGTGTCTCATACGATTTCTTACCAAATAAACCGACAGAAATGATATCAGAAGGAATATTTCGATGAAAAGCCACATTCTCCTGACACGAATTTTAGTTTTAATCTCGGCAGACTGCAATTTCAAAGCAGGGGAATCACAGACTCGTGTGAGAGTAACCGAAAAGAAGGGATCCGGGAGCCAGTGTATCGGACATGCCCGAAGAATTTAATTACCCGATCTCCCGATAAACCGATAACGGACTGTAAGCAGGTAAAAAGCGGACGGTATCGAACTGTTAACGCCTCGATTCGGTCCGAACGACAGCCGATCGTGGCGTGCACCTGCACACGCGAATCGTGTAGGGTAGTTAGGTGTCTAGATCGGCGTGCGGGTGTAATCCGTGCCGCTCAATCGCGAATCGACTCGGATGAGGATCGGTTGTGGCGGGAATAGGTATTAGCGCTCTACGATTATGTAAAGCCCGAGCGATTATAGAGATCGAATTAAGCTCGTGGCGTGCGCTCGCTCGTTCAGCGAGCGCGACGCGCGAAGAGAGAACTCGCTCGCTGCTATGCAGGTGAAAGCCGAAGGGACGGTAGGGTTCGTGGGCGCTTGCGGCAACGGTGACAGGGGGTGGCTGGACAGCAGTAGCACAGACCAAAGTATAGGACAGACTGTGCACGTTCATTTATTCAGTCTGGGTTTACCATAGTGATCCCCATTCGGTCGAGCGGCGATTCGTCTATTAACCATTTAAACTTTAAACGATCTTTTAAAGTTCTATTGTAATAGCACAGACCGATTTGTTTTTTCATTATAGTATTGTATTATTCAGAGTCTATATTAACCAAACTACGGCTAAACCATATATGAATAAATACGTTAATTATACAAATTTAATAGTCAGATTAGTTTCTAATCTAAGGTGCGATTTATAATTTCCACCAACAAGTTTCATATAATTGGCATTTAGTGTTTGTCTAAAATGCAGAAATTGATTAATATAAATCAATAAATTAAATAGGAATCAATAAATTAAATAGGAATCAATAAATTAAATAGGAATCAATAAATTAAATAGGAATCAATAAATTAAATAGGTTTCATCAGAATTGCTTAAGTAATAGAATCTACAAGTGACTCCTGAATTTTGATTAAGTACTTCTATTACCTCCTGTCGCAGCCTATATTTTCCCAAATTGATAGAAAGGCCGAAGTGCATCCCTGACCACTGCCCATTTTGCAAACAAGTTACTGTTATGAATTAATAAATTCATGCTAATTATATAAATTATGAAATATGTATAATTCATAACGTATGAAGGGTATAAAATTTTGGCGCGACTTTTGTTTGTTCGGAAATTGTTTATGCATGACACCCGATACTATATAAGGGCCCCGTTTGCGCGCCATAATTTAGTTTAATCGCGACCGCGGAAGGGGTAAGAGCTCCTAGTTTGGTGTTTCTCCTGCTAATGGACCTTGGGCTTTGGATTTGGAGCGGTGGGCACTTGGCTAGAGGACCTGGACTACTGGACACTTGACCACTGGCCACTGGACTACTGGACACTTGACCACTGGCCACTGGACACTTGGCCACTGGCCACTGGACACTTGACCACTGACCACTGACCACTGACCACTGACCACTGACCATTTGACCACTGGACACTGAAAAGTGATTCTGCGGTCGGTGAGTCGCATGCTTTTCGTATTTTTCGAATTATTCTTATTCTGAATTACAGTTCAGTTACTTTTATATATTATTATATTAATGTATTGTCACTGAAATTATTCTAACATATTCCAATTTCTATTCCACTTTCATTTGAATTATTTTACTTTTACCTAAATCAAAGACAACAATGAAACGGAGTACAGCTGTTCTCTCTTTTTTAAATTATTAATACAGAATTCTAGTTATGATACTTTTACTTGTCTGATCGCACTTGTATTTTTCATAGTGTCTGAGTTGGTCGTTCATGATTTTTGAAATTATTTTATATTTATTTACTTCAACCAAAGATACAATAAATCGCAGCAACTGTTTACAGCTATTTTCTATTTTTCAGGATATATTTATAAATTCTGACGCCTATTGTGGCTGGTCAATTTTGTTTAAATAAGAGTTCAGAATTCTGGTGCTCTTGTTTACTTGATCGCACTTTTATATTGTCTATGCTGGTCGTTCATAATTTTTGAAATTATTTTTGGATATCACTTATTTTTCAGGATATTATTATAAATTCTAACGTCTACAGCGATTGTTCAATGTTATTTAAATGAATGTTAAGAATTCTGAATTTAGAAATCATTTATTTCAACGAAGAATATAATAAATCGTATCCTCCGTTTACAGCTATTCTTTATTTTTCAGATTATTAAATAGGTTCAGACAGGTTTGAATATTGTCTTGCATACGAATAGTTTGGCACCCATTGTCGCAATTGCTTTTACAAACGTGAATGAAGTGTGATTTCGTACTTTACATATGTAGTTAGTTTTAAGGACAATTATTTTCGAGCGTTATTTTCGGTGAGAATTAATTTCAACGCGTTCTACAATTCGTACCATCGACGTCATCAACTTCTTAATATTTGCGTATGTCCATACTTAGTTTTAATGCCACTGAACTGCTGTTTTAAGTACCTATAGAGCGAGTAACGATTATTTAAAATAATAATTAGCTTTAAGACCACAGCTCTGTTTTTATAAGTGCGAATGGAACAGGCCTGGGCATTATTTCATTGGAAACTTGTTTATTTAGCTAGATATTATTTTAGAATAGCTACACTTTAGTTGATATGAAAACGATTTTTCTGAAATCAATTTTGGTATTTGGTTATTGGCTGAAGTAACTTTTAACTAAACGCAATATATTAGTTGCAAACATTCATCACTTGCAATTACTGTTTTTCATTTAATTCCAAATAAAATGTGCCCAAGCCGAGAATGTAGTGCGATTTCCAAGTGGAGGGTGGTCGGGCCCGGGATCGGGAAAGGAAATCTGACATCGATTTATTATCATTTGATTCTAAGTCGATGCCAGATTTCCTAGCGCGTTCGATCGCGAATTAAATTATTGTTTTATCTCGCAATTAGACGGTAAATTAGTTTTAAGAGAATTGCTCTGTTTTTATAAGTGTGAGTGGAGTGAACGAAGTGGCCATCCATTTAAAAACGTACTTCGCTATTCATTTTATAACTTATTTACCTAGTACCAATTGTTAATTACATTCATCTTCTTTCTGTATCTCTTAAATCATAAAACAGATATCTAAGTGGATGGTTACTGGTATATTACCATATTAATGTAAGACTTAGTACAAGTATTAATAAGTTAAGTGCATTTAGTTTTAAGACCGCTACTCTATTTTTATAAGTGTGAATGGAGTGAACGAAGTGGCCATCCATTTAAAATCGTACTTCCGTATACATTTTATAACTTATTTATCTAGTACCAATTGTTAATTACATTCATCTTCTTTCTGTATCTCTTAAATCGTAAAACAGGTATCTACAATGGATGGTTACTGGCATATTACTATATTAATGTAAGACTTGGCATAAGTATTCATAACTTAAGTGCGTTTAGTTTTAAGACAACTGCTTTGGTTTTATAAGTGTGAATGGAATGAGTGAAATAGTCATCCATTCAGCGTCATAATTCCTAACTTAAACAATAATTCGTTTTCTGTCATCGTTTCGACATTAGTGTAGCGCACGAATTCGCGATTAGCCTTTGTTCTTGAATGTTTAATCATTTCGCAGGGGGTTCCGGGTTGGTTGCGAACTCGCGCATAATCACAGGAATGAGTTACTTCGTGCGTCAGAACGATTGGGAGTCCTGATCGTGGAATTCACTGGACGTAACGTAGCCCAGCCGCGGACCAGTCGGTTTACTGACCGGGCGTCCTTGCGGTGGTGTACGGTTCGATTCGTTTCACACCTGGGTGCAATTTGGGACACCTTCCCTTGGTAAGACGCCCATAGGATGATTCGTCTAACGAATTCGTACCCGCAACAAGGCTCGCTGGGTGGGTGAAGGTACGAAAGGTGCGTTTCGGGACCAAGGCGCTTGACCGCTCTGTATTAGTCACGCGGTAACTCATTCTTGGGGTCATGTCGAGGGAGCGTTTGCTTCGGGAAGATGTAGAATATTTGTTCGGTACCGGGAGGGCCGCGATCAGAGTCAGCTCGATTTCTCTTTAGAAGGAGGGCGAATATCTCCTTTTGCTCGCGTTTAGAAGTAGCTTCACTTAGGTTTTGTATTTGATCATTTCTGCAGTGAATGGATGGCTATTTAGGGTCACGTACTCCTCGTCCACGAGTCCTTACACTTTGCATAATCACATTTAATAATTATTTAGCTGAAAACTAGTAAGTGTTCGGTGACTCGTGGACGGACTGTACATATCGTAGCAACCTCCACGTGGTGTGACCTGGGCAATCGATATCATTTACCACGTAATTGTCCAATTATGTTGTAAATAATATCGAGCTGATAGCTACGATTTTTATGTAGTTTCAAGATTATTCCTCTCCTTTATCAGTGCGAATGAAGTTCGATCTCGTCATTTGCGTGCGTAGTTAGCTTGAAGAATTATTCTCTACTTACTAGGTAACATTGAGAGTGACGCCGGCATGGTAATGGGGTTCTAGGACCTCATTCCAGGCTGACAAAAAAGAAGCACTGTCTGCACAGTCTATCCTATACTCTGGTCCATGCTAGTAGTGGTAGTATCTGGGTGCAGTGGTGTTCCACGGTAGGGGGGATGCAATTCCCGTAAATTAAAGGACAATCGAGCCGAGGTCACCCCCTCCCTACCCCCGTCCATTGTTACTGGCCGTGCTGCGAACGATGCAACCGGACAATGCGCATCCACTGCGCTTCAGCCTCGTATTTCATGTAACTGCCAAACGGTCGTTGCTTCCGACACGATAGGGAAACGGACGGAGACCTCGCGGATACGATAAACGATAACGCGAAATGACGAAGGAGACGGAGCGAGACGTGGAAACTTATAGGGGCATGATAGTTGTCGGGGCGAACGTTTCGGCGACAAGGGTTGGACTAACAGGGGGAGGGGGTGGCGGCTGGGTCGAGCGACTCGTGTTTTAAGCTCGTTACACCGTGGCTAAATCGACAAGTTCTGGAGCCGGCTTAACACCGCTGGCTGCCACCTGCTGGGTCTTGCGTTTGCACAGCCCAACCCGGTCGGTTCTGTCGCGAGTTAGGCTGGATCTTCTCGGTTCACCTCGGAATCACGACGGTTTGCCCTCAGTTACGTGCACGCTTTGATCTTCGGCTTCGATAAGTCGCGAAAGGATCTTCCGTCCCCGCGCCGATCGCCCGGGTAAACTTCGACAAGTTTCCGGACTGGATTTCCGAAGCCGCGCTCACTCCCCTACCACCCGGGATCGTTCGGTAACGCTTTAAAGGAATCCAGTTTACGTAAACGATGTTCTTTCTCGGGGGAGGAGAAAGGGTTCCCCGATACGTGTCACCCATTTGGCGATGGACAATGCTCGACAGATTCGGGGAATAAAATGTGTATCGCAGTTACTCGTTCGGACGTGAGGTCGTTCGTATGTGTACGAAACTCGCGCGATACTCCCCCGCGCCCTCCGCTACCATTTAAGGTCCATCGAAGTTCCCGTGCGGCAATTAAGACCGCGACGGGGCGTAACCGGCCAATAAATCAGGGATCAATAAATTAGCAAACCGGTTGAAACTCCGAGGCGACTTTATCTTCGCCGTGCCATCGCGGCGCGGCCCGTCGACCGGCACGCGGGAAAAGGAAAACGGAAGCTGGTCCCAATAAAACACTCGCCACCCGACGCCCTTACGTTTACGTCTGCGTTCGCGAACACGCTTCTCCGCTCTCCGCCGCTAATCTGCATTTTAAATGTCCGTGCCTCCCCTGCCGTCGCGGCGACCGCCGATAACGGAGAGGTGAAACACAGCGGGCACGGCCGCGACTACTCACCACCGTGACGCTTCTTCGACCCCTTTCGGCGCGGACAGCGCCGGATGCGCCACCGGATACTCGGCGAGTACGTTTTCGCGCCCATCGGGCCAGAGATAAAAGTACCTACGCCGGGACAGAGGCATCGCTACGTCGAGAGCCCTGTCCAGTCCAGACCTTCGTGAACTTGACGTCATTGTTCGCTCCTCTTTTTTTCGAGGCTGCGCCATCCTGGAAATATTAATATCCGGCCTGACCGCGCGTTATTTTCAGGTCGCTGGACCGGCCGTTATTTTCGCGATGTAACACTGGAGTGTCATTTCTCTGGTCGGGAGGATCCCAAACTTTGCTACGGCTTATCGTAATTATTACCCATTTATCCGAACTCAGCGGAGGTTTATTAGGGTGTGGACCACACGGAGAATGAAATTTCCTTAGTCGCCAAAAGGATGGGCGGCGTTTCCATCTGTCGCGAAACGCGTGCGAGCAGCTGGAGACAGCTCGACGGGAAACGAAGTCGTGGATCGGCGGAAGTGAGATGTCGCGGTTCCGTCCGCCGACGTAAATCACCATTGTCGGTCGACCGCGGCGAAGAAACGCTCGATTTTACGGCCGCCTCGGACTGAATGGGGCAAGAGTTACGACGGCGCAACGAATGCATCGGGCGCGGAAAGAGGGTGAGCCGTTTCGCCGACGAAAGGGAAAAGATGACTCACACAGGCGGCCGGGCTCGTTGGCTAAATGGCCAGAGATCATGGCGTGGCCATTTCAGAGAAATGCGTTCCACCCCCGTATCGTCGACTTTTCGTGCGTTGCTCGCTCGCTCGGCGAACGCGGATCTCGCACGGGAAACGCGAACACACGAGAAGGGACATCGCGTTTCACCTTTGTCGCGTCTCCCTCTCTGCGCGTATACAAAGGATCGTTGAATGCGCTCGTTCCGCGGCGAGAAACGAGCTGGCGCCGCGCCGGCTCCTCGTTTGTTTCGCGTGGAATTAAATACACCCCGCGCGATACCGTTGTGCCTTCTTTCCTGTACAGCTGCGGAATTACAACATTGCGCGCTTCGAACAGGGAGAGTTACAGGCGGCGGCTACGTTCACCGGTCAACGGCGGAGGACACGTCTAAGTATTTTAGAACTGGACTAATGTAATGATAGCAGCGATGAATAATCACAGATCCTAGTATAAGCGTCGAACGAAACGATCCTTAACAGTTTAACGTCCCGCGAAACTTGTGACGAAGGGGGACTAACGAATCGTTCACCGTACGCAATCGCGTATTCTCCCGGAATCGAGCCGCCGCTGCCTCGGTGCTTGGGAAATTTATCAACCCCCCACAATAGGGCCCACACGAGTTGGGAGGTCGAGGAACAAAGTAACGTTGTGGCGTTCGCAGACGCGTAGGCGTCATCGGATAGAGATACGTCGGAAGTTCGCGTCGCTTCTGTCTATCTGTCGTAGACAGACAACGAGAGATCCCACGACAGACGCGGCCGAACCGCGCCCCTTTCATGTACCACTGATTGATACCCTTAGCCACGTCCGATGTGTCGGGGGTTGCGACGGTAATGTCGGCCGCGTTGCGAGTCCCCGCCACATTATCAACGCCGGCTGGAGATTCGCTGGTTAACAGGGATCCCCGATACCGCGCGGATCCTGCTAAAATTGTTCACAAGGAATTTACATTGCCGTGCCATTGATAGCGCTTGCGTTCGCGATCGATACACCGGCGACATTGAATCGCTCGGATTCAACACCTGCTTCGGACGCTGCAGGTTTGTTATTGTAACGAGAATTGACGCCAGTATGAAACGGCGGAACCAATAGTTGTGACAGAAAAGAAGTAATACTTTATCATTTTGCACTGATGATTACATTAATTGGAAGGATCATGATCAGCCAATGTTGATGCTGTAAAATAACGAATACGAATATAAGTACAATCTCACCCTTGTATTATTTAACAAACATCGACAGGAATCTCTGTCGAAACTTGCTTGAACGTAATTTCCGAAATACCCGACACTCGGTACGCGGCTGGCCGGTCACGAGACGAAGACGTCTCGCGCTCGCGTCAACGAGATTCACCTCGCAGGCTCCATTGTGCTCTCGGACCGCAAAATGACCCGCCGTCAATCGCCGTCGGCCGCGTTCCGACGAGCGTCAATTCAAACGAGGCGGCACGGCGGAGACATCCGAGACAATCGCGACGGTCAGGCCGGAACTTTTGATAAATGTCACGTCTCGAAGGAGGCGTTTCAAAGGAGAGCCGTGGCTATAACGGGAGGGATCGGGCCCGGTTATCCGTCGCGTCGCCTCTCGTTAGAGGTATGCTCGCGAGAGACGATCAAAGGGGGCATTCCTTCGAGGCAGGAATCCGCGGAATTGCTTCCACGTGACGAATCGGGCGATACCGCGAGGAAATTAGCGGCCGCGATACGTCGACGTCGACCTTACAGCCAGCGACGCTGATACAGCGCGTCGGCACGTGATCGCGTGTACGCCGGGGAAAGAATGTCGAGCTTCCACCGATTACCGGTTCAAAGACGCGCCGGGGGATCCCGTATGGAAAGCTCTACGAGTATGCATTCCTGGCCGTGAGTTAGGACGATGAACGCATAAATGTTCTAGACACCTTGGACGACGAACAACGGCGTGACAATACTGGCCGCAGTTTATAAACGAAGATAAGAATATTTTGTTCAAGGTATAAGAACGAGGATAATTCTATTATCGGTTTTAATTAAAGGGGGACACAGTTTAGATTTAAGTAGTCGTAATCTTCTTATCATTTGCGGCAGAATTTTATATAGCGTTACTCTTCAGCGGCGAGGATAGGTGTATAAACTACTGCAGACGACAGTTTCATTACTTTGATTAATCGTCGAAGATTTCCAGAAACGATATGAAAGTCTAATTTGAAACTTGATGGATTCATTTGTCTGGCAGGTGTCATCCACCGCGGAATAAAATCTTTTTTATTTTCAGTTTGCGTTTATCCGTCCACCGAATGTTCCAGATTAATTCGATTATCTCAGAGTATAAAAATAGGTATTCGTCGTCCGATGTCAAGCATTCAACTCACAGGGTTCATTTCTGGCACCGGACTTCGATAGATAAAATTAATGTCCGGTAAGTGACACGGTTTCAAGACAATCCACAAAATTACATATATCAGAGCATCGTTTTCGTATCGCGTTTCCAAAGACCGGTTGGACGTCGGTCGAGTCATAAATATTCAGAACCCAGAAGAAGAAGGAATTAATTATAAAAGTAACTACGACACTCTAACTACCCTCGAAGGATTCTTTTCCCGGGGGGGATGAGGGGAAGTTCACTGGGATAAAAGGAGAGCTTGCGATTAAAGTATTTATCACCCAACGGCGGAGATGAAAGGAATGAACGAATCCTGCGATGAATGATACGCCACAAAAATTATCCTCCTTTGCCTTACGAATTAACTCGTGAGCGCGTAAGTAGTAGGAGTCGATCTATGGTCAGACACTGCGTAACCACGACTCTATCATTTTATTAACGATTTCAGCTACAAAATTTTCGAACGCTTGTAACAATTTCCGGCAGTGTGAGCCACCGCATTCTCAATGGACCTTTAAGAGAATTAATGGACGGTCTTGCGCGCGGAATATAAAGAAACGTGTTTAACGTTTCGGAAGAGAAATGCGGGGGGGGGGGGGGGGACTCTTTGAGGGAAGCGTAGCGGAAGGTAAAGTACGAGTAACCGAGTTTCCATTCAAAGTGATCGATCAAAGTCCAGGCCAAGCACCCTCGAGCCCTGACGCTTCTTGGCTTTTAGCATTTCGTATACATTATGACGATAATGCATCGCTCCATTTACGTCCGATATACTCGACTCATAATCTGGCTAGTTCAACATCCAAGTATTCATAACCAGCTCGGCCGATCTACGAAAGCAAGATCTTCGGATTAATCGCACCACTGCAACTGAAATGTCCTTCCTTGCATTATATTTGCGTCTGGTTCAATAGAAAAGGCGTATACGTATAAGGCGAGATATTACAAATTATATTCGATAGCAACGAAATTGGTAAATCGATGTAAGAATGTTTAAAAGTCGAATAGCAAAATAAGGGTCTCGTATCAAAATGAAACCGGTGAACAGTGTTCGTTTCTATGCAAAGGGATAGCAAACCAGTGCAGCGTCTTCTTTTTACACGGACAACGTGGCTTGAACGGTTGTTGCCTCCGCGCTTCCAACGTTTTTATCAGCACGGGTTTACCCAGAGAGACATTGAACGATTTCTTCGTGACGGACGACGACAGGTACGGGTGAATCTGTAACGCGATCGAATAAAACGTTAATTCCCCTCTCATGGAATTTCCCCAACCCCTTTCTCTTTCGCCTGGCATTACTGGCCCACCCCCGTGCATCGTTCGAAAGCATACGGTAGACGACCACCGGAGCGGACCCGATTCCAGACTCGACGTTCGCGCAACTTCCATGCGGCCGGCACATTCATCTCGCGCTAAAAGACGTTCCCGCGGTGGAAAAAAGGAGGACTTCCGTTTCAATTCGGTCTATTTGCGAGGCCGCTCGGTTCACCGTGGAACCATGTCGGGCAGAAGTAATACAGCGGCACGGATTCCCGTTTGCCCATCTAACCGTCTCGTAACGCCCGACTCATACATCACCATCTGAAGTATCCGGTATTATTCCGGAGCGCGTACCGAGCACGCAATATCCTGGCCCGTGACAACAAAGTAAATATCCTATACGCGGGCCGACAGGGACGGAATAGAAATTCCGACGGGAAAATACGCGGGGTCCCAACCGCCAGCCCCACCCGCGCGGCTTCGATTCTCGTTTTGTCGGTCGCACGAAAACGAGGGAGGCAGACGCCGAGGATCGTTCGGGGGACAATCATTTTCTCCCTTCTCACGCCGCGTCAATACGAGCGAACGATTACGCGCCGGCTTTAGCGAGAACTTACGCAATAGCGAGTCGAAGGTGGTGCCGCGGATATTTCTTGTCTCGTTTCGCCTCTGGTGATCACGCCGCCCTTCGCGTTCTTCGAAATATCGCCGGCCAGTTCGTACGTTGCCGGACCTGGTTAATGATTGCGTACAGATTTTCAGAGGATTTCTTTGGCGGACGATCGGGGAATAGATACGCGTGTATACCTGGCGTGTCCGTGGAAGCACCGAAAGCTTCCTTGGCAATCCGGCTACCGCGAGTCCCGAAGGCTGGAGCTAATCGGGCGCAGAGGAAGTCGCATTTGTCACGATTTGCCTTGAAAGCTGTTAAGACTTCGTAGGCGCCCGGACCCGGGACGACCGTCTAAAAATATTGAATAATAAGTGCTCACAGAAGTCGGGGAAACGGATTTCTAGATCTATGTAGGTTAAATGTATAATGGGATTACTTCGTCCCGAGCATCGTTCTGCATCGACAGAGACGATGCGCTCGAGTATCGTTTGAACGAACCGTTCGTAATGATGGCTTCGGGATAATTGCATATTTCGCGAGCGCAATAAGAGGTACCTGACGATCGTCCGTGATGCAACGAATTGCATCCGAGAAAGAGATATATATTTCCAGTTACTTTCGTAGGGCTCTGTTCCGCTTGAATTGTCAAGTAGTAAATCCCCGTTCTCCGCCCATTATTTATTCAGTGTCTGTCGATTTAAGCCTCATCGCCGACGGACGAAAGGACAACGAATGATCTCCCGAGATACAGAAACGAATACCGAATGTCGACACTCGTGACTATCCGCGTTTCGAGGGTAGATAGACGCACACCGGGACGGGGATTGGTTCGAATTTCCGGTTCAACGAGCCGGAAGTGATTTCTCCGGGCCACGTCGGTCACGCGCCTCCGCGTGGAAATGACCCGCACGGCATGGCAGGACGTCATTTCCGGCGATGTCGAGTTTACGACGCTTCTCGCCGTTATGTAAATACCCGCCACCTTTGAATCCCGACGACGCGGTCGACGCGTACACCTGTCCGTCGTCCTTAAGTACGCAAGAATTCACGAGGACGCATTTTTCCGCGCCACGAACGGGAGGTGTAGCTTCCAGCACGAAACGCGACAAGTAGCCAAATGGATACCTATGGTGCACCTCGACGAGTGATTAATCGAGCGATACCTTCCGAGGACGCAGTTCGATCTCTCCGCGCAAGGGAATCGTAAATCGGGCGGAGCACCGCTAAAGCAGCCCTTGAAAACGACGTTTAATGGAATTTCTACGGGTCCACCCGTGAAACGCGAAGCTTCGTGGCTGTCGAAAGGCGAGCCTCACAGAAGGATTCCACCTTTCATCGCGAAGGAACGCGAGGCTCGGCGAGCCGCAAAGGAGTAGCTCGCCTAGCTGTGACAGTGGCACAAGCGCGCTCTTCGTTCCGGCTGCGTTTGCAACCCTGGCCTATCCGCCGCCACACCGTCGGACCATGCCTCGACGGTTCTTCGATTAACGGGCAAATTGGATCCCCGCTTCGAACCGCCCCCCCGGGTACAGATGCATCGCTTCGATCCGACGCCATTAATTTCGCCTCCACCTCTCCCGATTACCTTGCGCTCCGAGGATTACCCGGGGCCGGTCCACGGGTTTCCGGTCAGCGCGAAAGAATCCCCTGTATCCCGGTCTGACCGCAGACTTATCGCGACTACTGGCGCTTCGAAGTAACGGTCTCATTAAAGGAATCGCCTCCCTCCTGGTTAACATTTTCAATCTCGACCCACCTCGTGCCCTCCGGCAACTGACTCAGCGTCAGAGAAAGATGTTTCTTTTCGATGAGCTAAGGGATGAAGGGTGGGGTGGGGGCTCAAGGTAGAATCCATCTTATAGAGTTCTTCGACTCTTTTCTCTCTTCGCTTTCTGTAGGTGGGTTGGATGAGATTGCTAGGGGATGACGGTGCAGGGGTTGCCGAATGCTATCTGATACGGTACGATTATCCGAGGGTGTTGCTTTTGCAAGTTAACGTTGTTAAGGGTGGAGTAACAGTAATGGTGGTGACATCTATGCTTGGTACGATGTTAATCGGCGAGACCTCGGATACGCCGCGTATCCGTCGAGCGTATCTGCTATCAACTCGGCCCTTCTCTCGTCGCGACACCGTTCCGAATAATAATTCAGGCAATCGCTTTACGCACCTTGTCAGATGGCAGGAATCTTTCTGTCCTGGACTTAAAGGCAGCATGGTACACGTTGCTTCTCTTTCCCGCGGTTTCCTCCCGAACACTCCTACCCTCGTCATCTTCCTCGCCATCGAACAGTAACAACGAATCAAAAGAAACTTGTGGACGCATTTGTCTCACGCAGGAATACTTGTTACGTTTCTCCGACTCGTAGGCCAAGTTGCCGACAATCAAACTGTACTCGGCGGGCCCTGAGCGATGAAATCACCCCATAAAACGCGAGCCATTTCGTTACAAATAGAAAGGAAGTGGAACGAAACGCGTTGATGTACGTTATTATAAATGAAAGATTGATTTCACCTGGTCCTGGATCTTCGGGGCCCTTCTTGAAACGTCCAGCACAGACGCCGAACGGCGCTGGATAAATGGAGCCTACACATTTTATCTGAACAGGGGGATCGTATGTACCGGGGCCAGGTATTTCAGACTGCGTCTTGTAATCGAATCGCTTTTCCAATAATCCCAATATTAGTTGTAATTCATAAGAAAACGCTTCATTAAAAATCCTTACAATCATTTGATTGCTGCAGAAAATCTGTCTATACCTTAGCAGTTTGTCCAAAAGGGGGTGGTTCCAAAGTATGAGGGTCGCATTTGCAATCAATCTTCATGAATCTATCGAATGGGCCCTTCACGTCGTAATTATTCGGGGCTGGAAAATTCTACATGTGAAAGTTCACTCTGTACACATTCAGCTAGCAACAATATCTAAAAACACTTCGTAGAGGTAGGGACTTGAAGTTACCTCGCGCATTTTCTTCCTGTACAAAGTGTCGAGGAAACGAGACTGTCTGCAAGTCATTCTCCTCTCTTCCTTCACTCTTTCGTTTTGAATTTGAGCAGGGGTTTGCTTTACTTCGTGCTCGTAGTCACCGGGGCCTGGAGTTAGAGAGGCTCGCGGACCTGTCCTACCCGTCATTCTGCTCCAAAAATTTCCTTTGTAGATCAACGTCGTGGTATTCGCCTCCTAAAAGTTCGGCACTATCGTTTATAAATAAACAGTAGAAACTTCTTTAGGAAAGCTCGTGTTTTCTTACTTCCCGAGGTACATCGTAAAAGTCCGTCGGTTCATGCTCGATGGGAGGATTCTTCACAAAGCAGCCGTATTCATCGATACGGTATCCCGCGTAGAATTTGTCTGGGATCGATGTCGAGTTGGGAATAATTGAGCGAGGAGGTCGAGTTAGCCATAACTGAAGCGAGAGTACAAAATCGGGAATGAATGATTATTTCGAAGGAACCGAATGATGAGCGAGTTCTTCTAAAAGTTATGTAGGTATATTACTTTTCCCGCGGGACCCCTCCAAGTGCCAGGATGCGATCGTACTTTCCGCGACTTCAGTAAACTTTTAGTCAAATTATACACCGGGCCAGGTCCGCCCGAAACGTGTCCCTTAAACCTGGTGTCTGTAAAATCGATACTGACACCACCCTGCAATTTTCAATTTCTCGCCATCAATATTTATTTACATTCGGTTGAAAGAAACGTAATTTTTTAGAGAAAATACGTGCTGGTATCTGTCGTTGAACGTCTTTTATATCGTACTGTCCAGGCCCCGGTAATCGTTCCGCATCTTTCGGCACAGTTATAGTCCTTCTCTTTGCACCGCAAAGAAAGGGATAAACGTCGGCTAGAAAATGTATCATTTATCTTTAGTATTTCTTTTTCTTAAGTACCCCGGGCTATTCAATAATTGTACCAAGATGTCTTTTCGGTCGCGGTAACTCCGATACGTCGTAAGTCCCTGGTCCAATTTTCGGCGGCGTTTGTGTGATCAGTTTTTGAAATCGTTTCGCCCTATCGTGGGCCATTTTTTAATAGTCGCGAGCAAACAGAAAATGAAACATATATAAGCATAGAGTGTATTGTAACCTGAGGTATATATTTTACAAAACACGCGTGAACAGCGTCACAAAAGATTGGGGATGATAGACGACTTAATTTTATTAGAATTCGACTTCGTGTTATGCGATATGTATATTTTTTTTTTATATAGAAATGAAAGCGATTTGTCCGAATTGCATCGTGGAAAAAGATATTTGTATGAACTTAGTGTCCATCCCAGGGGATCGTGGGGATCGACTTCTTTCCCTAATGAATCGTACAAGCGCAAGAAGAGTTATTCGTTTGTAATAATTGTATTCGCGCCCGAAGGACGCCGTTTTCTCTTCTTTAACATACTTTTTATTTTTAAATCGTTTGCCTTGCATACGTTTTCGAGCCGGTCAGTTTATAATTTCGCTCTCGTTACGCGAATGCCATTAATGCATTAACGTCGAAGCAAGAGATTATCGTTTGCATCAAATTGAAAACGCTTCGCTAATGCGCGCGCTCTTAAGCGAAGCGATGGGTCTCCTGCGAGGGATGAAAAGAATGTTTTACAAGTGGTATTTCTTTTATTATGCAATTCCAAGAGTATTCCATATCAGAGATCGTAAAACAGTTATCATTCGACATAGTTCCGTCGTTTTTCTTTTACACAGTAATAACTATAAAATAATTCCAACTTATGCTTTTATCGTCGGTGTTGTTACATTTAAAATTTAAAAGTCCTGGGGAATGATCTATACATGACTGGATCCCTTTACTGGCACCTCTTTCTCCCGTGCGATGGAGCCACGTGTATCGTTTGAGACGGTGTTTGGTCAATAATTCCAGAAAGTTTCCGACTAGAAACGTGGTGTAAGCAACGAAGTGCGTTGCTTCGAACGTCAGTGAGGAACGTTTATTGTGATTTATTCAGTATCCGGTGATAGATTTTCCTTTAAAATCGGCGAAAAATGACGAAAGACGAGGAGAAATTCGACGGGATGCTGCTGGCTATGGCCCAGCAACACGAAGGCGGTGTGGCAGACGTGAGTATGCTTTCGATGCCGGTTTAGGTTAGAGCGACACTTTTGTTTTCGGGATAGCAGGACGATTATTGATCGAACGTTATTGTATTCCCCAGTTGTTAGACACAATCTTCAGTTTCCTCGCGAGGAAAACTGATTTCTACACGGGGGGTGCCGAAGGAGCTGCTGAAAAGGTACTTTTCCTTCACGAACTATCGGAAGGAACTTTACGTTCCGTCTACGTTTTCATCGAGCGTTCGTAACTAATTTCGCTGGGCTCACGTTCGTTCGCAGCTTGTCACAAGTAAATTTAAAAAGCACCAGGCTACCGCCCTTGCTAAGGCTGCCAGCGAAAAAACAGAACGCGCTGAACAAGAGAGACGTCGAAAGGAGAGGTTAGAGAAGAAGAAGAAGGAGGAACAGGCAGAGGAGGACAAGTTGAATTCAGAGTCGAAGATCGTCGAACTGACAGACGAACAGGCTATTAAATTGCAAGAGGAAATAGATAGTAAGGTGCGTATTTTGTTTTATTTCTTTTTAATGAAAAATTTGGTAGACATACGTTGTACGATTGTTCTTTATTTTGCATTCGCAGAAAGCAAGGAAGGAGGCACCTGCTGTTCCTGGACCCAGCGGCGATAATGCGGATAGTAATAAACAGGAGGAGAACGGGGAGGACGAGGAGGAGGATGAGAAGGAGAAGAACAAGCTCAGGCCTAACAGCGGAAACGGAGCGGACCTGCCCAACTACAGATGGACCCAAACGCTTCAGGACTTGGAGGTGAGTACTATTTAAATTGTGCATGTAGAGATATTTTTAAACAAAAATCGTAAAGACCTCGATCTATCGGAAAGACTTTATTTTTAATCTTATCCATTTGATTTTATGTTAAGAATTATAAGAATCATTTATGTGTACTGCTTACAATTGGTTTTTAACACATTTTTCGACTGATTTTTTTCAAAACGAAGTTAAAGAAGGGTAGAATAGTAAAGGAGGAGCGGGAGAGGTGTAAAGTAAAACAGCGTTTTCATTTTTCTCATTGATTCGACAGTTTCTTGCTTGAATCGACGATTAATTAATACACAAGTAATATCACAGTTGCGAGTCAGCGATCGCTGATCAATGCTTTCCCGTAAATTCCCCGGAATTGCGACACCCCGAAACACGGAATCCACGATTAATTCAGACGATTTTTCTGTTAGTAACAATTAAATAAGGACCCCTAAAATTAACACACAACCCGTCTAGTCGATCGCTCCGAACTGTCCGTCAAGGTTAATCGAACGAATACTTGCGTGAATACGCGGTACGACTAACGAAATGTTTCGCCGGACGAAGATGATCCTCTGCCAATATTCTCCTTTAACGATTGCTCTCGCTCGGATTCAGAGATCTGTGGAAAATAGTCCCGAATCCGGAGAAGCAATACCGAGCGAAGCAGCGACGATTAATGTATCCTGCATGCCCGCCTTATCGCGTTCACATCGTCCGCCGTTTATCGTGAAATAGAATAAAGATAGAAGGAAAGGTTCCAGGATACTCGTCGAATTTCAAAGGACCACGATCTTGTCCTTTCGCGAGATGATCAAGGGACCTGGCAAATTAGGACCGCGTTCGCGCTACCTATTCGCGTTTATCTAAAGCTAGCTCATTACATGAACGTAATTACTGAGTTTTCACGTACCGCACGCGAAATACGGTGCAATACAGCCTTTGAAACTTTGTCTCTGGTCGAGAACGTCTAATCGAGTCGCTCTAAATGCTCTAAATGATAATATACACGTGTGTACGTTATAAATACAAATAACACGTTCGATCACGAAGCGGTAGCTTCGTTCGTTCAGCAGAAACCAATCATTCGTTCCTGGTTCCGTTGGTCGTCGTTTTCGCATTTTCTTGCTCCGCCGCTTGATGAGCCGTCCTGACCGTCGTTCGCGAATCACCCGACTGCCTTTTCCCCCCGTCGACCTAGTGGTACTTGTCGCGAATTCTCACTGCAATCAAACGAGAGGGACACCGTAGACGGCTGAATACTTGAGTCGGATACACTCGACAACGATGTGCAGTGGCATACTTGAGGCGGGTACTGTCGACCCGATTAGCGGGCACACCACGGGGGCTACTTACTTTCCATGTAGAGGATCCCGAGGAGCAGGCCGACCATGAATAGGAAGCTCATCGTGCACACGAGCACGGTGAGCTGGTTCCTGGCGCAGCAGGATTTCCTGTAGACGGTCGTCGGTCTGCCTAGACCGTTCACCACTGTGAAATGAGTGCTGCTCGCCACCGAGGCGGTGTCCATCTGTTTCGCCGCTGTTACCGTGGGCGGATGAATAGCAGCGAGATTGGCCAGGTTCGCGGCTGTCAGCAGCATCGTGCCCGACGCGGCACTCTGCAACATGTATACTCGATCATTGATCGGTCGTTGAACTTTGCCCCGATCCTCTGTCAAGAATATATTCCGGCTCACGTGTGTACTGGCTGTGGACCCTTGCGAGGACGTGGATCCCCTCGACGGCGAGTCGGGGTGCAGATGATGGGCCCAGCTACCATTCTCGCTGTCCCTCTCGCTGCGTCCCACCAAGGACGGCCTTGGGATGTGCCAGGAAAGCGGAGTGCCCGCTACCGCTGTCGTAGCCGCTGTCGCCTCGATCTGAAAGCATCGTAAATCGGCAATGTAGCTTCGATTGCGTAAGCGGATAATGTCGCATCGATTACCCTTCTGTTGGCCCGCATGTCCTCAACCTGCGACACAGTGTCGTTTATCTGTCCCCCCTCTCGCCGTGAAACATTGCGTATAGTAGTTAGACTTTATCCGCGTTTCATCTCGCGGTCCGATTGACCAACGAGCGTATTTTAAAGTAGCCGTTTCAAGCAGGGATATCCTCGGTGTGAAACTCTCCCACCCCCGCTTAGTATCAATTGTTACCGGTACACGCGTATCTCGCGGTGTTCGCGGGAAGCGAGCGTTGATAACTAATTAAGCTACGTACGACTACGAAACTTTGCACCTTGGACTCTCGCGTCCGAGGTAACCGTATCATTGTATTCCTCGTTCGTTTCTCCACGCTCGCGTCATAAAAAAACTTTGCATACCAGCGAACATCGTTTTCGAAAGGGTGTCGCAAACGATTCATTGTTCCACTACGGTCTCGTCTTGTGCGGGTAGCTGTATCGCGCGTCTCGCCGCGTCGAAACGGTGCACGTATGGCAAGGATTGCGTCTATCTAAGAACGATTTCCGAAAATTCCAAATTACAATGCCACGCTGGTTATCACGAAGAATCTCGCGACACCGAGCTCTCGATATTCCGGTTCGCTCTCGTTGCACAGCTCTGGTACCCTCGAATTCTCCTCCGGCCGAACTGTTAGCGTATTTTCTGCATGCGTCGTCGTCGTTTCCTCTCGTCGCGAAGCACACCTTCGGGGTGCACGGCCGCGAAACGTTTTCATGGCCACGGCGGAGAGCCACGCGAGCATTTCCGCGACTTCGACCACTGGCCCGGCCCCGCAGGCCTGTGTGGCTCGTGCGTACACGCGTCGATTACGCCGGTTAATTGGCCATTTTCGCACGTAAATCAGCTCCGTTTCACACCGCGCGCCGCTGTGTGTGGCCTGCCTTGGCCGCCGCCCAAGGTTCGCGTCGCTCGATTCTTATTTCGTTCGCGTCGCCCGTTTTCGTTTGCTCCGGATCGAAGTATCGGCTCTCTAATGGAACGCCGATCGCGCGACGATTTATGCGTCCTGCCGGGCGTGGTCGATTCAGAGAATAACGCACGAGCAGCCTTGCGCCGCATTTTTGCCGCTGCCACCGCGACCTTCCGGGATTCTGTGGATCGATGACTTCTGGATCGAGGCTGGAAAGTTTCTTTCCTTGAGGATCGTTTATGCTGAACAGTATCTTCGACTGCCTTTCATTTGTAAGTGCGAGATCGTCTGACCCAGTTCGTGGGATAACTCCACTCGGCGCGGGGAATAGGTCTGTTGCTACAGAGAACGGTACGGTTGCTCAAAAAAAAAGAAACAGCAGGTTCTCCAATTTCGCGGGTATTGCATTTAAAAATGACCCAGATTACGCAAGCTTCCTAGACAATGGACGAGAACCGGCGGCATCGGATTCGCCCGGAATCGAAGTTTGCATAACTGAATCCCGATATCCGACTGCTCCGTCTCGGCGACGGGTACTCGTTGCCGAGCCCGGTGTAGCGAAATTTTCGCCGTCTCGAAAGGCACGGAGCGAACGCGAGCGAAAGAGGGGAAAAAGCCGTGCACCCGAACGAGTACGGAGATGGAGAGAGAACGGCTTGTTGGGCGACGCTTAAAGAGAGGCGTCGTTAAGAATTTTTGTGGAATTCAATACACTGGTCAGCCTCGGAGCGCCGCACCTGTGCTGGGCCCACGTAACGCGATGCTTTGAAACCCGTACTCCTTTTTCTTCTTTCCGTTCCCGACCGATCCTCCCGCCCATGCCGCGGGAGGTGATCTCAGAACGAGCTATGGATTTCTAATAAAAAGCTCGTGGAGTAGACACACGTCAACGAATACCTCCGACATTCGAAGCGTCTCGACGTGCTCTCGAATGCCCCTCAAACTCGAGAAGTCACCGCGTTTTACCGCCGCGTACCGTCCATAATTATGTAAAAAGTTCGTCCGCCGAGATGCCAGTGACTCGGTTGGAATCCAATGCAACCTCGAGACAATTCGACGTTCGTCAACCGGTTGTGTACCGATCAGGGAATACAAGAGGACTACGTCAGCGGATACCTCGTTCCTCTCGCGAATGCGTGAACATAAAAAGATACGTGTCACAAGGTGGCGATAACGCGTTGCCGTGGTTCAACCTTGCGCATCCCACGGCAATATCGTTTATCGATCGCGACCGATCGCAGCAGCGAAGCTCCAGGAAGCGGAGCGGCGCGAATCGCGGAAACGGCAAGACTCAATAGCTCCGTGGATGAAATTGGATAAAAAAGATCGAGGAAACGGTTAGAATGTTTCTAAGCTGAATAAGCTATGAAGAAATCAGCTTGCCTTTACGACACCGAAATTTGTAATGCTGGAATCGCTGAATCGTCAATGATGTAGCCGGGCTATTTTCCCCCTTTTCCCATTACGTAATAAGTAAAACGTCTTTGTGCCTAAAAATCGTGAGCCGGGGTTATTAAAAGAGATTCAGCAGTTCAGCTGGGAATTCCCAGTGCCTGGCCACGGGAATGGTTCACGTTAAAGTGGGATCGTGTCCGTTGGCAATTTATAGCAACGGTATGGTCGCTCCACGGAAAGGCTCGTTATTTACGAAGAATTTCAATAAAATACGCGCTCATTAATATGCTGAGTCATTTCGACTCTCGTGGACGATAGAAGACGCTTCCTTCCTTCCTAGTCCACACCTACGATCGGGCGAACCGGATTTTCTGGGTTGCACCTCCGCACGTTCACCTTCATATGAATACAAATCTAGACGTTGACCATATTACGGTCCGGCGTACAATAGACAATTCTTTTCTCCTCGCCCGCGAATAGCAATGGAAGTCTTGTCATTAAGAGAAGAATATCCCTGTCGTCTCTAGGATACACAACTTTCCTGAAAGAAATCAGTAGCCTCTTTAGTATTCCTTTCAAACGTCTGCGCTGTTATTAACCAAATTACAGTCTTTCCTAGCAAAGCACGTTTTATAGGTTTTTGAAACGCGTTTCCAGACACGTTAAGGCATTACTGGCTAACACATTACACGGAATATTACGCTGAGATTATGCCGTTAGGCTGTTACGTGGTATTAAGCGCCTCCACATTCCACAGGTACGAAATCACGATGATCCATCAATTCTTTTTCTACTCGGGTATTACAAGAGAGCCGTGCATCTAATTAGAAAAACGATTTTTACAAACTACAGCTTCTGTCGCATCCCCTGAGCTGGCGGTTGCAGGGATATGCAATCGGTGTAATGCAATAACGCCTCGCGGTCAAGTAATTACGATCAAGTAATTACAAATCGTTCCCACTTCGATCAACATTTTCGGTGTTTCTCGCGTACGCGAAGCAAACCCGTATTAAGAGTAGCGACCTATTATTTTCCATTATAGAGATCAGGCGGGTGGCAATAATTTGAATAATACACAAGTTTCGACACGCTTTCGTTTCCATCCGCGGCTCCTTCCAGCGCGGTTCGTGTTCACGCCGATCTCGCGCCAAGTTGCCACACAGAAAACGTACATAAATCTACGGCCCGTTTGCCGCGATCGTCTATATATTTTGCAACACCAACGGGCTCTCGTTACATCGACTATCGCCCTCGGCTCCCCGTTTCCTCGGTGGATCCATTCGTCCAGGCGGGATGTAGAAAGCCCTGTGCACTCAGCCGCTAGGAAATCTGAATAACCTTGACTGTCATTTAGGCGGAATAGCAGATCGCGTGTAATTGCCTCGGCATCTATATTCACGGTATTCCGTCCACGTTGCCCGACTCGCTCTCAAGGGATCGTAATGGACTCCGGATGCAATTAGGCCCGAACGTTGCGCACTCTTTGGATTCTCGTCGCTTCCGTAGCGGCAAGGTCCTGTTCCACTTCTGTTTCGTTGCCCATATTTTTTTCATCCCATCTCCCACCGGGGCCTTGAAGACGCGTGAAAAGCGTATCACGAATCCTCCGAATCGACCTTCCCGCTTCTTCCTCTTCTCGCGAGGCCGATTTGATCGCCAATTAAGTTGACGCTAGGCTAATCGAAAAACGGCCTTGGACTCACGGTAAAAGGTAGCCCCGATCCATGGAACCGAGATACACATCCTCGTTAACCATCATCCGTCATTATCGATCGCTTTCGTTTTCTTTATGACTCGAGAAGATAGTTCGTCAATGGTAAATTTCGGATTCCGGACTTTGAGAACTGTTCGGACGGTTCGCGAGTAGTATGAATGAAAGCCTGTCCGAGGCTCGCGCACGATCGCTTCAACAAACAGGAGAGAACGAAAGCCGTCGCGTTACGCGAGCATACATCTCGAAGGAGGCTGCGAGAAATGGAGAAGCGTTTTGGGGAAGAGGAAGAAAGCTGTTTCCTCACGAACGCCACTTCGCTTACGAGCACATCCAGCGTGGGAGTGTTGTATGCACACGTTCCACGATTTTCACTTATCCGCTCGCGGGGCTCTGTTGCACGAGCGGCGCGGGCCGAAGGACTCTTTAAAAATCGAAACGCTGCGTTCCACTTCCGCGAGTCGCGGCTGGCTCCGGCGGGGGACCTTGTTTGCGACTCCGCGCAGCCTCTTTCGTAACCGCACTCTGGCACCGTTTCAACAGATAGGCTGAGGACACGAAAATTAACAGGGGTTCGGTGTTGATCGATACTGTTGACCCGCACTTAAAAAGGAATCGCGCGGGTCGTGTGTCCTGTATCGTTATCGATATTGGGCTGCAGCAATCCTGTTCAGCAGTTGCGTCGAGTATCTCACGATATCCTTCGTCGTCGGATTCATCCTCGATTTTATGTTTCGGAACTATGAGCGTCTGGACTCGAGAGAAAGATTAACGGCCCGGATAATTTATTTGGCTCGTCTCGTTTCATCCGATGAGTCACGGCTGGCCGTTTCTCCTGCATGAAAATTTATTGTGCGTCGCCGAATTAATGGTCCGCTGAAAAGAGCGAATCGTTTAACCTGCGATGCAGCAGAGGCGTGCGATTCGTTTCCAACTTTTCAGGTGAATCGCGATACCGTTTGTCTCTGGCGACGCGCGGCCTCAACGTTATGTCATCGAGCGTACGCGCGCGAATTTAATTAGCTCCGAATGATTTGCACCGCTCGGTTACACACCTTTTTCCCGCTTTTCTCGAGCTGAATTCGTCGCCTCGTTTGTCTTCGTTAGCCTTTGCCCGGGTCTTGGGTGGCGCCCACAGTGATTCATCAAAAGTAATGAGAGATTCTGCGCTCCGTGCTACCGTAGTTTCTAGCTTGTTATCATTTAATTTGTAGAGGGGATCGTTTGCAGTTTCTATAACCAGGAAACGCTCGGTAGCGAAAACTTTCCTCTTCGGTTCCATTCAATCGACGAGTATATTAATTCAAAAACTTTCGACAGCTTTCTACTTCCTTGCGCAAAATATGCCCGGATCCGGAGCCACGGGATTCAAGTGGCAATCGTCGGTAACTCCGCGAAACTTTATCGCCGATCTCGTGTCGCTCATCGCGACCGTTGCCCGGCGGCGTCGACCTTAAACCGAATCGACGCCTGTGCACCCCGAAATTGTCGCAGCCGGCTTAAAGTTTTTTTTTTCCTGCCGAGAGAAAGAGAAGTCCGCGAACGAATCCATAAATCAAGGCGACGCGTGCAGCTATAAATAAACCAGCCACGGGAATCCATTGATTTCATAACGACCAGGTGATTCTGTTTGCAAGATATTTACGCGCCTCCAAGGGCCACCACTCGCGAATCTTTCTCCCGCGATTATCCGCGTTTATACCGCGGCGACGACGGTGATAATAGCGATGCTCGTCGACGCGAAATGTCACGAACACCTGGATCACCGCGAACCAGTCGGTGATCGATACCGAACCTTCTCTAGGCTGTTTGGAAACGACTGTTTCTGACCCATTTGCATTTACGGGCGTAAATAAAGTGTCCGCTCCGAAATTGCGACACCTTTGCTAGCGTATGCCTCGCTCCGCGTTTGCAGTCTCCGTTTGCTTGAATCATTACCCCTCTTCCACTTGGTGCGCGTTGTCCCTCTGCTTTCTCGAGACGCGACAGTCTAATGCCCTGTCAAGTAGAAGCGACGCGTTATGGTTGGACACGGTTCCTTGCGCGAGTCATTTTCGGCTCTGTGCAACCATCGTTGTAAGTGCGCTTTTATTGCGTCTAAGATTCGAATGCTAGAATACCGTGTGCAGTATTAATTTTTATTCCAATACATTTATCGTGTTCCGGAGCAATTAG
Organism: Holcopasites calliopsidis; assembly: GCA_023838395.1. Lineage (NCBI taxonomy): Eukaryota > Metazoa > Arthropoda > Insecta > Hymenoptera > Apidae > Holcopasites > Holcopasites calliopsidis. The sequence goes on from JALHAQ010000011.1 coordinate 3,682,275, forward strand.
AACGAATGAAAAGCTAGTGTAACTGCGCCGATGCATTCCTTGCATAAATGTAAAAGTGCATTAAAATGCATATCCAGGCAAACATTTCACTTATTTCCACTTTGCTGGTGCAGTTCTTGAACAAATTAGGCGGCGGAAATGAGAAAAGCGGAATCGATTAGGGAAAAAAAAAACAACACAGTAAGACTTTGGTACATGGAACGAAAGTTCGGCACGCGCCTTTTCTATCACGTAACCTAACGAAATCTGTTTCCTTAATGAAGCGGCGTAAGAGAGAATTTCATAACTAGCCGGCTGGAAGCGGCGTGTTTGGTGTTCCTCCTGTCGTCGTTATTCAATATCCATTTTCGACCAACGGACTTGGGATTAATAGCTCAACTTTCTTGCGCGTATTTGCACAGACCACACCCGTCGTGGCTCGTTCCCCCGCATTTAAGAAAATCCTCAGCCGCGAGACAGAGTGGAGTCACCTGTTCCGACGGAGGGTTTTCTTTTCCAAATGAATTCGCCGCCACAATGACAACCCGCAGAAAGTGTTACGCGAATCAATGTCGGGATCTCGTGAATTCCTTCCCCGGGGCGACATTTGCATGCAACAAGAGAAAGCACTCCATATTGCAAAATCGATTTCTCTGCGCCGACCTTAGACGAAAACACGCCGCCTCTTTCGTTTTTTTTTTTTCTTCTTCTCGATCGATATCCTTGTGACAGACCTTGATCCAGCGGTCCGAACAATCTTTCGCTTCTGTTGGTCACGGTTAATGTCACTGCAATTTTCTAAATTGCGTGCACGAAAAATATTGGCGATCATCGTGAGGGAATTCAACTCTCCCGGCTATCAAGGCGGAAAGTGAAATCTTTCGCTACCTCGCGGCCGGTCAGTTCCTCTTAAGGCCAGGTATTGAAAATTGTTTTGGCACGCTGATTAATTAATGCTCTAATCTCTCAGGGACACGGTCCCTTGACTTGTCGCCCCCCTCGGTCGCGATACTTTCTCGAACCAGGCGCTGACGTAAGTTATTCCCGTGCCGGCGAATACCAGAATCATTAATCCGGGTCTTATGATAAAGGATGATTTCTCGGTTATTTAAATTCCGCACCGCGGAAACGTATCGTCAACTGTTTTAATTGCTGCTATTTGATATGCGAAGGTTACAAATATCACCGAGTGTTCGGTAAACGAAGGTTGCCTCAGTTATAAAGAAGCAGACTCTTCTAACGTACTGTTATTGTTTTTTTTTTTTTTTTATTTCTACGGACAACTTTCTCGTCTGACCCAGAGATTCGGTAATAATTATGAAAGAATCTCGCTAAAAGACATTTTTATTTCAATGCATTTCGGGAATATTTGCCTCGATGTTCGAATAATGCTAGCCATATCTTCTCTTTTATTGCCGGTGGTAGCCGGAGTCAGGATTGCGCCGCGCATGACTAATGTCACGAACGGGACACTCTCCGCGCTCGACGTGTTTCAGCCCTGAAGTTCTGGTGCACGTCGCGAGATGATGAAACGACCGCGGACGCGATCTAAATTGTAGGTTCGCGCGAAAGACCGTAGGTACAGCGATCGCGTTGTCACGAAAATGATTGATAAAGAGGCTCGGAATCAGCCTGAGCCGTTCCTCGATATGCTTACAAGGTGCATTCGTCAAGATGATAGATCTTAAAGTGAGGTTCGATCATATTCCGAGGATTTTACGATACACCGTAACTTGTGAAAGCAGCTTCTTCGTTTTTTTTACCTTTCGTAAGCTGTTTTTTTTTTGGTTTTGGTCTCACCGGTGGAATCTGCACAAGGTGAACGCGACGAATAAATCAGGATAACTTCTTCCCGCTGCAGTACCTTCCTAATATTTGCGAATACGTTCGTCCATCCGAACGGTCGATCAAAGTCCTAGTAGATACCGACGTGTGACAAAGATTCAGTACCGCTGCGAGGATCTAGGTATGCCGATAAATTCGAGCCGATCAATATTCAGAAATATTTTTCCTCGGTGTAGATCGAGAACGCGTACACTCTAAAACAGAGAGATATTTGGCGAAAATATTTTTCACGTAGACATTCCCCTTCACAATCTAGTATAGTCTCGATGCCGGTGTCCAAGTTTATCGACGATCCCTCGGTGTCGCCGGAAACTTATTGTCCAGGTCCGCCGCTCGGTTCCTACGCGTCTGCCTTGAGAAGCTATCACGGTCCCGTCTCGTAAATGTTAAAACGATTGAGGGGAGTTATGAAACGCGAATGCGAGAAACAGCCTACAGGTGGCTGGTTGCCCGGCTTCTCGGCAGTCCACCCGGAGCTACGGAATTATGGAAATCGTTTTCCAACGCGCAGGCTACTTTTATTGCACGACGCCCACGCGGTATCGCCCCGCGAAGGCCCTTGGTTTTTCCCTTTCAACGTAATAACGATCCGTCGAGAAACGCGTTTCGAAGTTTAACACGCTGCCGGAGGCGCGAAACTCGCCAGTCGCCGGCGAACCGACGATTCGTTTTGTTTCGCCCGATTAAATCCACGCGTATCGAAAACACCGACAATTGACAGGAAAACTGTGTTTTTCGCGTCTACTGTTTTTGGTGTACGATTTCATTTTTTGTTTTATCAACTCGCGTCCCGTTTCTGAAAAGTCCAACAACAGATTTCTCGCGACACTCGTTTCCAGCGGGCCGGCCGCGATTGCACAATGACGCGCGTGTAGCGATTCGTACGTCGGATTCCTCGCGACGTCGCGCCGTTCGTGCACGGTTATTTCCTAGGAATATCTGGGGACGATATTGTTCTTCGTTTCCCAACTGACGCCGGCTACGTTTTTCAATTACATAAAGCGCGCGCTGCTGGATGGGTGGCAGAGCTTATTAGGTATTCGCGGTGAACGGTGTTACGACGCCTCTACGTACGCGGGCTGGTGCCCGTGAACCTAAACGGTGCTCCGACGCCTTTTACCAGGATCGAATCGATTAATTGGGTTGAACGAGGGTTGAACCGCTCGTGATTTGCTCGATAGGCGACACAACACGGTGAATTATACGAGAGCCGCATTGTGTTTTCTTTTTCAGTGGATCTGGACGTTGCATCAAATTAGGGGAAATCTAGTTGATGCTGCTTGGTAATCTGAACAAAATTTACGCCGCTCTTCCCTCGAGTGTTTATGTAACAGTAAACCGTGGCTCGAAATTGTTAATTAGAAACTGAGCTCTGTACGTAGTCTCGCTCGTTTCGTTTCCCGATTGCCTATTTCTGTGAAGAGTCACCTGTAGCTTCCTCTGTTTTTACGAGCTGCCCTTCCACGCCGTGAAAGTCCGGGCGATCGTTTTGTAATCGTGATTAAATCTCCGCGGCATCGAGACTCCTTCATCGCGGAAGGAACTATGAGTAGAAAGCTGCGGTCGGAGGGGACCGCGTGAGTTCCGCGATGCAGCGATCTTGCGCTTCGCTACCGCGTGTCCGTAAAACGCTGCCGGCTAAAGAAGAAACGCCGCCGGAGAACCTGGCTCGCGCGAGACGACAATCGTTAACTTTGTATTCGTGATTAGACTTACGTCGCGAACGAGATCCTCGTGCCCGTCGTTGGAGACTTCCTCCACGTTGATACGGATTCCGGACATGTCTCGGGGCGTCGTTTTCCCTCGCAACCACTTCAAGATAATATCCCCACACACCCCTCGGAAGAGTCTCGAGGCTAGATCCTCTCCTAGGTCTCGAAGAAGAATCCGCACCTAGGAGCAGCACCTCGTTGCCCGTTATCACCACTCCCTTGAACGGCTGGCGATCCCGAGCTGCGCGTATATTCCACGAGAGACCGGTAGCGATCACCCCCCCCAAAAAAAAGAAGTTTTCCTCCGCGCTTCGCGACTTTTCGATTAATCGCCGAGAACAAGGTTAGCAATGTCCCAGGGAGCTCTCCAACGTTGCACCGGAGGTCGCTACCCTTTTCAGACACGGCAGGAAAGGGTTGGACTCCTCCGTTCGGATCTCCCTCTGGACGAAAGCTGTACTCCTCCCTGTTCCTCCCCTCTCGGGCTGAATCGAGTCGTGCGCACGAATTCACGGGTGACTAATAGCTAGGGGTTCGTCCTGGGAAACCATAAAGGACTCGACTTCGGCGTGTTGATCGCTATGTGGTACCCGCGCGGCGTGTCGTGATCGTCTCTCTCGCACGCGTGCGACTAGAGCCGCCGTCACATCTGGCCTTTGGACTGGCTGCTAGCAGTCGGCCAGATCGGTTTTATACCTTCGTATCTCCCACCCTGGCTTGAGAGCAAGCGAGCGCGCTCACGGCACGTCGATCCTGCACGCGGGCCAGCTCTCCGCAGCACCACGGCCGAGAGGAGGATCGATCTTTTTTTTTTTTTATTTTTTTTATTGGTCCCCGGACGCGTACGTGTGTTACACGCGTTTTACCAGGAACACGCATACAGCCGCGGGACGAAATGCGGTGGCGGTTCTAGGTTCCGCAAGGACGAAGCCGAGAGAATAAGGGAAGGGACCGGCGAGGCTCCGTTTCGAACCCTATCCGGTCCCCAGTCCCGTCTGACCCTGTTTTTCTGACGATAAAAGCATGTCGATCGAGTGATCCAGCCTTATCTCCCTCGTTTCTCTCGATCCCCTTTCGTATGCAGGTCCAAGGTGAAGCTACCAGTAGGTTCACATGTATTTCATGAAGAATTTCTTAACAGATGCCTCGGTGCATCGTTTTGGATAGTCCGCGTCCTCTGGAGCCCAGTAAGCGGGCGGTAGATGTTCCTTTCCACCATTTCACGTTACCTTCGATTTTCATTCGATTAAGGTTTCTCGCCTATAAAATTGTCCTGTTGCTACGTGAGTTGGATCGATGATACATCCTGACGGGCCAGAGGACGCTGATCCTCCTGTTTCACGTAGGCACCCGAATGACGTTGGTTCCAGTGAACCCTCCACTCCGTAAACCTGTTCCACGTTTTCGCACAGGCCTGCGTAGGTACATCAGTGGGAGGGTTCCTGTCTTCTCTGTCCTTTTAATACGCCCGTGGACGTTTTATTGATGAGCGCGAGCCGAAGGGTGGCAACCGGAGCCGCCCGTCAGCTTCTTTCGTGAAAAATGCGATTCCTCTTTGTTCACCCTTGAACCGCGGGAGATTCTGATGGATGCGCGAAACGGACACCTCGAGATAAGCTCGTCCCGATAATATGTTAACGAAGGAAACTTGTTTCAAGTGTTTCCTGACAGCTTGTAACCTCTGCGCAGAGTAATCGCTGTGGGTATTTCAATGATTTCGCGTGATATCAATCATTTGTTACATAGCCACTTTTCATTTCTATCGAATGTCAAATCCCGAAGACGTTCGCTTGCCCTCGTACATTTCTTCTCTTTGCTTTCAATTCATTTGTTTTAGTACGCGTGAGTAGGAAGTTATTTTCTTAAGTCTTGATTGACCTAGAGTGCGCCTCAATTATCCATTTTAGTTTGAGGATATCGACGATTATTATCGACGATCATAGAGGAACGTTTCATAATGCCCGATGCAGGTACACCGCGTCCGCGTGGGAGGCGCAGATTCTCAGGAAGGTAAAGCCGGCAGGTAAGCGTATCACGATAAGGTACCCATTAAAACCGAGAATCACGACATCGAATCCGGGTCACGGGAAGAAGCTGCTCGATCGCGTGCCGAGGCTCGATGCGCAGGCCGCGGATTAACGTCTTAATACGACATCGTCGTCGTTGAAACGTTTCATCTAACGTCGTTCACGGAAAAGTCGAATCATCGCGTTGGAATGCCGATGGCTATTGAATGACCGATGCACTGGCTAAAAAAAAAAACTCAGGTATCGGTGCTCCACGTCATTCCCACTACCGAATCCCGAAGAATGGACCACGAAAACGTGACGCTGCCCACGAGGAAATGCCCCTTGCGTAATGTTTACCGATTTTGCGGAGAAATTTCGTATAACCTTGCCCCGCGATGATCCAATCTCGCGGACTCGTCGATCACCCCGTCAAGTTCACCGATGAAAGCCAAGAAGAACAAAAAAAAAGAATAGCTTCTCGGAATCGTTTCGTCGCGTTTCCAGCGTCATGGATCTTGACTCACCCGTTTTCCACGGCGAGGGCATCGCGGCGATTTAACCGCGGCGCGGAAATTAGATCGGCCAGGTTTCCTCGCGATTAAATATTCCGCTCAGGAGTACAGCCAGGAGCTTGTTCGCTCTATTTCTGGCAAGGACTGACGCGGCTTCCGTCCTACCCGCTACCTTTTCAGTTCTGCATGATCCTACGAGGTCGCGATCTAACGAAACGATCGCGAGACTTCGCCGCGGAGTTTGTCTGCCTACTCAGCCTCCGGTTTTCCCAAGGCGAGAGAACGCGTTACGTGTCGCCCGCGACAAATCGATCACGGACGTCGCGTCTGCGAAAATTCGGAACTTCTCGCGTGGCGTGCACCTTCCTGCCTCGTTGCATCCGGTTTCCGAAATTTTCACCGCGATGCCAGACAAGCGGCGGCGGCTATAATTGTCCGTGATTTTCTATAATGAAGAGAAAGGCGAGGTGCATATATCATTGAGTAATCGCTGCGACAAGGCTGCGTGCACTCGTGAGCACGAAGATAATTAGTCGATCGGTTAACGAGCCGTTGCTCAATCGGTCCGAGAAAAGATGCCGTGGATTCCCCACGGGACGGGGATAATTCGATCCTGTTTCCGTGCTTTGTCCGGTCGGAGAAATTTGTGGAAAACATTCCCGGCTCCTCTACCTGACGTGCGTGCACGCGGGCTTACACCAGGAAAGAAGCCCTGTTTTCCTGTGAGATTCATCGGATAAACATTCTTTTTAAAGGAGAGGCAGCGGGTCGTGTGATCCTGCACGCGGCAGGAAAATAAAGATCGCGATCTCGTCGCAACCTGCTAAGGTGCCTCGCTGAGCGAGCGATCGTGACCACCGCTTCCCACCGATTCTTCTCCCTCTTCTTCCACTCAACAAGTCGTAAATCTATATCGCGGCGAGCAAGGTGTAATTCCCCCTTGTCAACGTGCCCGAGCGAACGAGGGTAATTAAAGTTATTAGCCAGATTTCGCAATTTACGATTAATCACCGCGCTGGCTACCAAAAAGATTATCCCGCGGACCGCGTCCGTTGAAACCGTGTCATCTTTATTAAGAACCGAGTTACCTACGCGTTTGCGCTCTTCGATTTAACCGCGTGTCTCTAAATCAATCGCCCGCCGATGTGTAATTATTTCGATACTTTTATCAATTTACCCGGTATTGAAGCTGTCATTAAAATTTCATATATTCTCTGTAGCATTTGTCGAGAGCAGGGACGATAATCTTCTGAAAGCCGAGGAGGGAGGGAAGATTAATGATCGTTTCGTTTTCAGTTTACTTTCAATTACACCCCTTGGTCTACGGTTCCAAAATAATACTACACCAGAAAGCCTAGTTCGATAACTTGCAGCCGTTTCGATATCCCTGATGCGCGACAAGCTCTGCCATTGTTTCCGGCGGGGGAACAACGCTTGACAAAGCGTCCAAAGGTGGAGGCATGTTGTCGAACGAGTCGGAAGCTAATTAGACTTTTTTTGTTTTGTTCTCTCTACCTGCTCGCAATTTTGTCGGCCGCTCTATTCGCCTTCTTTTGGAAAGCAAGGCCGATCTTCGGACAGCTTCCTGATCCCCGAGAGACGCGTGTATTTACACGCGTGTGCGCGCCGAACTTGCGCGTTCGCGTATCGATCATTTCCGATCGCGAGCAAGGTTAAAAGGGATTGGCAACCTCCGATCTTCCTCCTCGTTTTCACCAATCCCCCGTCTCTGTTTCACCGTTCATTGTTGTTCCTGCTTTTCGACCTCCCGCCAGGCGGTCTTTTCTGAAATTGATTGCACACGTTTTACAACTGCGACGAGGCGGTACGCTCTTCCGCGCGATAGCGTGCGCAACAAGAAAAGTATCTTCGGTGTACAAGAACACGGTGGAACGATGCCGCCTCTCGTCCCGATATACAGCGCTGCAAATTTTCTAATTCGCCGCGTGCCCTTACAATGTTGTTCGTCGCGTTAGATTGCACCCGGAGAATGAGAATTAACGTGATTTACAATGGCAGGATGCTAGATGCACATCAGTGACGGCATCCTTGGATCATTTTCCACGCTGTTCAACGGCAACTCGGCGCAAGCCAGCCGAGGATGGGCTACCTTAAACGATACAGCGTCAGCCGGCGCAACGTTGGCGTTGCGCGTGGCCTGTGTGAAAATCGCGGGAACATCGATTCGCTAGCCCGCAATTCCACGGATCGTTCCAAGCGTAATAGCGAAACATCGAATATACGGCACACGTCACGGGGAACCGCTGTTTGAGCATTCTCGCAACGATAAAGCCATTATATTGTGTCGAACTTTCCCTATCGCCGCGGCGAAGACCAGCCGTGTGTCGAAACGTGGATTGGGTGGGTCAGCGTGCAAGGTGTGAAGCGACGATGATATATTTCAACGTGATCGATCGTTACCCCTGCGGGACAGGTCTATGAACGTGAAGGAAGTATTCTCTGGAGAACGAAACTGGTCCTGGTACGGTCTTGTCGCTGGCTCTCAGGGTATCGAGGGCAACCACGCGAGATCGAAATAGTTATTCCCGCGCGGCTGACGCGGATATCCGCATGCCTTTCGTTCTAAACGAGAATATTCAGATCGTTCAATGGACCAACTACGTCTGGTCGGTACGAGTGTTACGTAGGAACCGGTGACACTTATGCGCGTGTTCTGTCAGTTGTAAAAAAAAAAAACGCCCTCGTACAGCCAAATTCGATTTACGTGAGCGTACTGAACAATTTTAATATACCACGCGGAGCAGCTGAGCATAGAATTGCAAATGTTCTTCGTACTCGAATTTTCTTAATACGGGGCAGAACGCTCGTATATTTATGTTCCTTTTTTCTTGTACGAGGAAGTTACGAATCGTCAAATTTGTTCGAATTACGTAATTCTGTGGTTTTCAAGAGCGCGTTGCTTATCTGGTGTCGTCGCGAGGATATTACCAGCTCCGATATTCACCGATTCATTCTGTAGGCGGACGTTACAAGTTCTGGATAGGTGGCTGGGAGAGGTTCGTGAATGGGTGAGAGAAGCGGACCCCTGTCTACGAACCCGGACACACGGCTGCCTCTCGTGCATTACGTTATTACGCCAGTGCCGATTCTGCCGATCGTTTATCTGGTCGACCCAGAACCGTATATCCGTGCCCGTGAACCGTTCATAGCCAGCTGGATGCTGCTAACCGTCGATCGGCATTTACTTCTGAACCTCCTCGTTCCAATGAACCGGATCAAAGATATACTCGAACAGCTTCCGGATAGAGACACGGATCATTTTGACAAACAAATCGTATTATCATTCGAATTAATTAGTACAGATTGCGGGCCGAGCCTTTTCACGTGATTAAAAAGTCGATCGCGATGTTCGTTAATTATATCTGATTTAACAACGAATAATTACGCGAACCTCCGGGCGGTCGAGAACTGTTCGCTTATCGCCGGACCTTAGCTGGTTCGTTTTACGAGGGAAACGCATTACGGGATACACTCGGACACGTTGAAATGCTTAATTAATCGAGGATAAGTTGATCAATTCGCGCGGGCTAGAGAGAGCGTTGCGAGCGACATGAAAGTGCCCCGCGCTGATTACATTTACAAATTTACACCGGAACGCGAGCGGTCGGCAATTATCGCTAAACCGATCCAACCGCGCCGCCGTTGAATCGAGTATTTCACGCGCTGGATATATCATTTCGCCTTGTGATAACGCGATAAACACCGTCGACGATCGTATCGCCGTTCAGTCATATAAGGGGGTAATCGCGTTTTCACACGACCCATGATTTTTATCCTGCTTCCATCGACGTCGCAATTTTCTTGTCGTTCGCATCCGCTCAATGAATCAAGCCTTTACCTGTCTTAATCTTTTTTTTTCATTTATACTGAGTGTGTTGCGTGAAATACCTGCTTCCTCTTCGTACTCGGCACTAAGTTCACGTTGATTAATGTCGTTCTGTCGACGGGAAGACGCGCGTGGATCCGCGTGAAACAATTCGCAAAGACTTGCAACTGCGCGGCAGCGGGAAATCCTGGGAATACGTGTAATCGAGGGGAAATTTCAAACGAATTGTGCTCAATCGATTACAGTTAGTGGAACATTGTCGTAGAAAAGATTAACATATTATACATCGTATGTTAATGTATCTTTATGTATTGTCACATTTTGTGAAACGTGCCATATATTCCGACTATATTTCTTCAATACGTATCGAAAACGAGTCTTGTGCCAAGCAATTATATAATTCCTACTGGGTTGAGAGCTAAGGCCACGGACACGTACTTTCTTCGGACAAGATATTCCGAATCTTCTTTCCTGAACGTATGTAGGTAAACTATAATCCACCTGACTTCCTCTGGAAAATTTCCGAGGTACTCGCAGAGTAAACTGCATCGAGATCCTCTTTAAGTACTCCAGGCTGAATACTCTTCGATCGAAGAAGAAATTTTCATTCGGAATCGAAGCGCAGCGTACTCCTCGCGCAATAGGCGATCGGGTTATGCAAGCGGAGCAGAGGCATCTCAGACGTGTCGGGGACCACGTGGACAGTCCGTAATCTTAGGCAAGTCGAAAAGAAAGTGGCCATCGGAAGGAGAGGCCTCACCTTCGTAACGCCTGTGTACACGTGAGTTAACTTCGTTGCTAACTTTTCACGCGTTTCGTGGAATCGACTTGCACAATCGTCCCGGCGCAGACTCCTTTCCGATCATGCCGCTGGTCCCTTTCCTCGGTATTCGTCGATGCAACGAGTCAAGTGCATCGTAGGTTTGATCCTAACGAGATCGGAGAGAGCGGTGAGAACTGAAGCGTCTCGGTAGACCAAATGCATTGAAGAATGGAACGAGGATCGCGCGGCTGAAAATCTTTGGATTTAGAGGAAACACGAAAGTGCAGGAAACCTAGTGGCTGACATAAAAATAATATATGCACGCGTATAATTGCACTGTTAACACTGTTATACAACGAGTTACACGGTTCGGTAACGTAGCTACTGATTTATGAGCTGAATCTTATTAGCTGCCTAGACGTGTCCTCCACTTAACAAGCGGGCACAAAGGAGACCGTTCGGGGAGGGAAAAGCGCGGCAGTTCGCGTGTTAATTCACAGCTTTCCTCGATTGTCCCGATGGAACTTTCACTGTTACGTCAACGCACCGCGAGAGGCTTTGCATTTCTGCACCGTATAACTCTGTTCTTTTCATTATTCGTTCGCACCTTTGTAACAAGAAGAATGGCGGATCGATAAATTCACGCTCCTCTTGCCCGTGTGTCTTAAAACGAATTGCACACGGGGCAAATTAAACGGAAGTGTGTGAACCGCGAAGAAACCCCGTCGAGCTGCTCCCAGCCCGTGGGCAACGCAAACACTGAAATTATTTTACCATTTAAGACGCTCCACTGTGTAATCTTCGCCATATAATAAGAGGGCCAGACAAATACAAATGAGGAAATCAATTTCATTAGCGAACGTGGCTCGTTCGAGAGCGGCCAGGTGGGCGTGCACGAATTCGTCCGTCTGCAACGAGAGTGTCTATCATAAGGAACGTCGTCGAGGTCTTTATAAATCCATATTCATTGTCAACGATGGACTCCACCCATCTCCTTACTCATACCCGCTGCTTTCCTCCTGGTATTAATTTCACGGGCAACCAGTCGATTACCGACAGACAAATCCCAGCAGAGCCGCATTAATAATTACACGGGGAGGGTTGGTCCACGAATACCGGCCGACACACGATCCCAATGTTCCTCGAGCATTGCAATTCCGCCGGGGCTGCCGTATAAATTACGAGCTCGCTGGTTGTAACTCATAGCCGACCTTCGGTGGCAAATTATAATTACACCGTGGCGTAGCGATACGTGACTAAAGATCTTAACGCTGCCCTGGAAAGCTGGGCGCGCAATTAAGCGCTCCTTTCGCGGGTGAACGCTCGAATCCACTCGTAAAAGGCGATCCTTTCTCATTCAAACGGGGTGCACCGCCCCTGTGGGCTCCACTCGGTGAACCCATTCCTCTCGCAGATGATAAACGACTTTAGCGTTCTCCGGCGTACAGAGAAATCGGTGGTTCTTTAATAAAAAAAAAAAGAAAAGAAAAAAAATGGCATCTCCTACATACGTCTTCGGGAACGTTTCTTGGCCGTGTTCAGAAGTCTGTGGAATTGTGTTCGCTATGCGTTTCGTAGAAAAATGGATCATTCGATGTCCGGATACGGCGAATGATGTATTAATGTCTGATTTAAATTGCCGAACCTCGAACGATTGGAGAACAAAAAAACTAGACTACGGTCGGGATTTTGGAATCGATTAGAGAAGCAGGAAGTTGTTATGCCTTACTCAATAGTGGCGAGGTGGTCCGTTTTTGCGCTGCATTATGATAATAAAATTGGGATTTCTTATGCGCGATGATATTTTTAGAAAATATCGGCTTGGTGCATAAACGTTGACTTTTGGTTGCTTCGTTTTCTCCGTTCCCGATTCGAGGCTTATGATATTTAGTACCGTTACACCAATCGGTCCGTTGCGAAAATTCCCATAACTCCGGCAGGAACATTATAATTCCAGTGTTTGCACTTTTTCGGCCGCCGTCTGACACAAGCCGCTAGGAATGTTGTTTTCCAGGCGCCAATTCTAAACGCATTATGCAAACGACGAATTCTGATATAGGAGGGGGGAAAAAAAAGAGTTGAAGATATCACGAATTTGCAAAATACGTCATCGCGAAGCCTCGTACGGTTGTTCTTCCATCTGAATCTCATTTACGGGTTGTCGAAAGGTGCTTCGTCAGGATCCTTGCTGACCCTAACGGAAGCTTATTACCGTCATCCTGGTGTCGTTGCACCGCGCTGTTACCACGTCCGCTAATTAATCCCCGTAGTCCGCTAAACGATTCGCAAACATAAATCCTGCTCGTTCAAAGAAGACCAACATGTACGTAACTGGTCAGTCGGGAATATAATCGGTGTCCTTCGCGATCTTCATCGATATTAATAAACCGACGATGTCCGTGATGGGAGTTCCGGTAACGGAACAACCGAACGGTGTGCAAAAGTCGAGCGTCCTCCCGACATCGATCACCGCGACGCCGTCAAACAGTTGCTCACCTGTTGCGTGCGTGCGCGTGTCTCGCGATATAAAAAAAAAATGCACCTTCTCACGTGAGTCATCGTGATCGACACGCCGGAGTGCGTGGCTGCACGTACACGTGGGACGAAATGTTCGCCATGTACGTACACCGTGCTGAAGCTTCCCTTCGCGGCGCTACAACGGTCCCCTTCGTCTTGCAGACTTCTTAACGAACGAATTGAAGAAGGAAAAGAAGCACAGACTACAATTGCGATTAGATTCCGCACTTGATCCCTAATTGGAGAATCCTGATCGTGCGTGAGAATCTGAACGGTTCTTCGCTTATGATCCAATTGCCCATTGGACCGGGTTGGAGCGCATGTGTAGTAATTGTATTGGGGAGAGCTTGATTCATTTCAGGATTACGTTTCGAACGTTTAACGAGCAATTTTGGAGGACTGGTTCGGAGTGTAGTTGAAAGCGAGCGGATTGCGAAACGCGAGTTCGTTTAATTGCTTCGAAAGCCAATTTAAATCGTGCCATACGCTATCGATCAAAAGTAGACGTGTATCTTTCAATGAAAACGCGAAACCTTGTTCGATAGTTATACAAAATCATTGTTCGATACTTGTACCAAAAATCCAGAGGAAACGTTGCATTAACGAGCGGGGTTGTCTTTAAGGAGCAACGAGACATGTGTAAGTAAGAATCCAGATGGTCTCGTACATGGTAGCTCGCGTATGGCACAATTAGCGATGCGTAAATGATAGGACCGTCCAAATAAGATAGAAAGTTTAAGTTAGTTGGTGTCAACCGCGCAAGAGGAAAATATCTCTCCTTTTGGAAAAAGAGAAACGCAATCGAGATGGTGTTCTCCCGAAGCATCCCTCTGTAAGAGGAAAACCGTGCCCATTACGGCTGCGCCCATCCATCGCGCGTTAAGAAAATTTGTGCAGCGAAAGGAAGGCACAATGCAATCTGGCCGTTCTCGTGCCCGCACTCGTCACGCGGTGCAGATTCCATGCGCGTCGTACCGCCAGCGTAACAAGGCATTCATTCGCGGCACCCGAATGCTTCTGCGATTGTTGTTCGATGGTACCATGCATGTCTCGAACTTGTGGGACAGACACGCCGGCAATGGAAACATCTTCATTTCATTTGTCGTCGTGCATTCGAGTGCCCGACATTAGGGAGTTAAACGGAAGCAAAAAATCGGCATGGAAATGACCAAATCGTTACTCTGCCCACGCAACTGGATTTATGCAGACCTGCGCGGCGGGTCAATGAACTCGGGAACCACCGCTTCGACCGCGATAAACTGCGGGACAATTCGACGGACGGCACCGTGCAAAAATTCAGCTGCCATATGAAAGAAAGCCGAGCTGCAGCATAGCCGAAACAACAACCGCTCCGGCACATTCGTCCGACCGCGACATGCTCTTCGAGCGGCCACTTTTTTTTCTTTTTCCACATTCTACTCGCGGGGTTCATGGACCTCCGCGACCGCGGATCCACTCGCGTAGTCTTATTTCTCATTCCGCGGTCGTAGAATTCGCCGAAAACGCGGCGGACGCAATGCAAAAACCTGCTATCCACCGCGGCAAGGTGAACGAGCGCTTTATGCGTCGCGCGTGAAACGACGAGCATAGAGGCGTGCTGTCCTCCTCTCGTTCGGTAAGATCGTTTTTCTGCTCCGTTTAGCGGACGCTTTGACGATTGGTCGGTTTACAAGAAACGAGATTCTCCTCTCTGGTTAGGAAGTCATAGATTAATCTCGTTTCTTCACCTCTGCAATCTCGTGTCGCCGCCGCCGCTCGCGCATACGTTTCGACACGCGAGGCGCGGTCAAGTTCCGGCAGAACCGCCCGGGAGAACCTGCCGCTTGCCGCGAGGGGCTGCCCTTATCTCGCGGTTTTCTAAAACGAGGCTGTCGATCGTGTTCGATGGTACCGCGACGACCTTCGCGCGAAACCGCGCGATCCACGGCCTTGCCCTGTTCCGAAAAGAATGCTCCTCTTTCCCTGGTTTATTCCGGCCCGCCTTCCGGAGATACGCATCGACGCCGTGACACACGTTACGGGCACGTACGGGTCGTCTGGAGGCGCTCGATTTCCGGAACACGGACAATTCGTTTCCGCGTGTGTTCAATTCCCCGTTCGCGCGGCATTACACGCCTTTATCGCCGTGCTAATCCCGTGCAAACGCGCGGCAACTTTTATTACGGCTGTCTTTATGGTGTCGGCAAAGTGGCTGGAGGTTGCCAAGGTTGGCGATCAACTTCGCCTTCCTTGTACACCGTGGTGTCGTTACGAGCTGCTTCGTGAAAGGTGCAGGCCCTTCTTTGTAAGTGGCTACTGAAGATAATTGGTGGCTACTCGGATGGCTTCATTGTTCCGCGAAACCTGGTGATCTAAGGGACCAGCGTTTTATGATCTACGTTATAGCTATATTACGAATTTTTCAATAAACCACAGCTTGCCACTTCTGACAGGTAATATTCGATTAAACTTAGCAATATGAAAGTCATCAAGAAAAATTAAGAACTCCTCGGGTGCCTAATTTTGTACAGCCTTGCCTATGATGTACGTGGGCGGTATTCTTACTAATTAATGCGAAATCTATCGCCACACGAAGGTACAAATTGCTACGCGCGCCTAAGACAACCGAAAGAATAATCCTACGTTACCGCCAATATTACCATATCAAAAGAAAAAGCGCTATAAAAAAAAAAAGAACAGACTTCGAGTTCCTGTTCAGAACGAGGACCAATCAGCTTCTACATCGAGGTACAACTCCGGTCTGTAAACAGGATCTTCCAGGGCAGCCGCGAGAATATCACGATCGGTATAATAAGCCATTATCTAACTCGTGGCAATCTCGAATTTCCTCTCGCGTCAAAGACATTTTTACAACCCATTGGCAAGGACGGCTCTCCGTGTGTCTCGCTCGTTTCACCTGTAACCCTGAATCCCCACCAGGTACCCGCGTATCCTGGTGCCGCGGCTTCTTCTCGTCGTCTTCTTTGTGCTCGGGGGCCAGAGAAAGAAATGTCTAATTGCAACGGTGGCTCATGCGACCGCGTCTACGTCAAAGTCACGACGGGATCGCGTTTCCCTTTCCCTCTCACTCTTCCACGACATGCAACCGCAACCCTGTGGACCGCGGTGGCGGAAAACCGAGATAGCTATAACAAATTTATATACGGACCATACAGGTAAACCTGTCCGAAGGAACGATAAGCCACGTATGCGTCACCTATGCATTTCCTTTCTTCCTCGCCGTTCGTTTGGCTCTGCTCTTCTCGTTCCTTTTCACCGTCCACTCACCCTCCCGCGAGACTGACTCCTTCATCCGGCCGGATATTCCGCTCGCAAGGTTACCATTCGTCCAGCCGAGCCCGAACGGAAGGCTGATGTATCGCTCCTAAGGGGGCCGGCGATTAATTGCGAATTATTCGACGCAAGTGGAAGCGCCTCCAGGGCTCTTCGGCGTGCAACAGTACTCTATGGGGGTAAATTAATGATCGCGAGGTACGCGTTTCGTGAGTGTAGAGTACCCAGATTGATGGACGGCTGTGCCGTTTTACGATTCGTCCTCTGTATGCAATTGCGCGTACAAGTTTTATGGAACCGCCGCTGTACGAGCATAAAAATTGTAACGATCATGAGACGCGAGCGATTCGGGGAAACATGTCCCGAGCGATTAAAACGCTCCTATAATCTCCAGCAATAAACACTCGCCCACCGAGAGATCTTTCCTTTGTAGCCAGACCGATCGAAACGTTCTATAAAACGATCTGAAAATGAACAATCATCATAACAGACCAATTAAGACGCACAATAGCCAGGCCCATTAACACGGTGCAAAGATGTATCCTGAAAAATGCACCGCAAGGTCGGTGCATCTGCATAATAAACGCGACTGCCTTCGGGGCTCGGTTCCCAGCCGTTCTCTTTCCGCGGGCTCGTCTGATGTATTATGCCCGATTACTTAAGCGGATCGGCGCGGACCGTTTGAATTATCGGGTCCAATAAAATGAGCCGCGAGAAACGTGGCCGCGCCGCTCGCGGACGGAACCGACCCGCTCGCGCGCCTCGTTCCTCCGCGGGTTAATCGCTCCACCGGCCGGTAATGAAGCCGTTTTTCCCGACCCCGCGTCGACGAATTACATTTTCATTTATTCCGCGATGCGTCACGCCGCACGAGTGCGACAGCCACCGGCGAAATGCAGCTTCACGTCCGCGAGCAACACACGCTCGTTCGCGCCGATTTATTATCTCGTCTCTTGGAGTACCGGTTACTCACCGCCGCGACCCGGAACTCGAATGTTATAATTATGCGCACGCGTTATCGCATTATCCGAGAACACGGCTAGGTACACGCTCGTCGCGTGCTTCGCTTATTATTTAATCGCGAAGATAAGAGTGTCGGGACGTGGGTCCTTCGCAGACCTTCAACGTTAAACCGCACGAAATTTCAGTCAGAGGTCCCAAAAATCGTTACGATCATAAATGCATTTGAACGCAACGAAGATAGAATAGAAATAATCGTGATTATATAATATACGTGTGTGAAACGAAGTTGCGTGAGGAACGTTCAACCATTATGGAATTTGATGGATGGAACTGATTGTTATTTTATACAAGGAAATGCTCCGACTACTTTCTTCCACTTTGGTTACGCAAAAGAAGGTTAAAGTCGCGGTTTTTACTTAGCAGCCAGCCTGGTAGCGCTGATTTTTCATCGCCGTTACACGAACGAATTTGTATAACGTCTCGCTTACGCAAATCGATCGGCGCATTAGGAAAGTATTGATTGAAATGTGTATTCCATTGCTGGCAAAATTCCTTCGATGGGGAAACGTTACAACGAAGCATGGTTGGGAATATAGATATAGTTGGATATTAAGTCAAACTAATTATTAAAATTGTTGGCTATTAAACATGTATTATCGTCATTACTATTTCGAATGGAACAGGCACTCCAAGCCCTAAACTGCAGCCGTAAGATCTCGGCGACCTTCTCGACGCGTTTCGTGGCCGTGAGAGAAAACGACGCGGATGTGCGGCACACATCCGTGTATAAAATGCAAGTGAATATATAATCATTCGAACAGGTGCAAACGGGTATCATCAATGCTCTCACATTTGTCCCCGCATTCCAGCATTTATTTCGAAAATCAGTTGCAATCGAACCCCTTGCTTCCAATTAGCTTCCTCTCTCAATCGTGGATCGATTCATTTAGTCGCCGTAAATATCCTTGTGTGTTAAAGGTACATGCAAATCGATAACGTTTTCGGTAGAAACTACAAGTAACACCGGAGAGCCGGATTTGCGGCAAGCAGTAATCGTATATAACTTTCTCCAGCATCTCTGACCGAATCTTTCTTTCTAAACACAATCCACGCTGAACTTATGTACTCTCAAATGATTTCTCCGATGATTCGCGATCTAAGAGAGAGAAAAAAAATGATAACAACGCGATTACGTAAGGGTGAATAAGCTATTAGCTGGTTACGCGCGATTGGTAAGTCTTTGACGAGATTCTATGACTAATCGTGAGTGCGAGTGAAAGCGGTTCTCGACAGGCTTAGATTCCTCTCGTGGAGTCCCTATTTTGCATATACATTAACGACAGTCAGCGTTTCGTCGCGAACGCCACGCGAAATTTTCCCTCTCCCGCGTTTCGCGTTTCGTCGATGACCGATTCTCGATTTCAATTGTCGAGCGGAAGATAAAGAGTATGAAAGGAAACGGGGCCTCTGTGATCGCACGATCCCCCCGGGTGGATCCGCCTTAGCCTGCATCAAAGGAGGATCTCGAAGGACGCAGGGCAGTGCGGGATGACCATTTAAAATGACGGTCGTTGCACCGTCTGTCTGACTCATGCACCCTCGTGTTCTGGAATAAAAAGAATTTCTGCAACTGCAAGATGCATTAAGGCGCTCCGTCCTGGACCCTGCGTATCGTCTTTGTTTGCATCGAGAATGCGCCGCGCGCCCGAGGACCATTACAATTTGAGGCCTTTAATCGACACTTAATTGCAACCACGTCCCAAGATCGGGGCTCTTTGTGCCGGCCTCCAATGGAACGTGTACCTCCTCCTTGCGATCATTTGTACACGCGCATAAATTGCAAAATGTTGTATTCAGATTTTTCCTTGTCCCCGCGGTGCTCGCACGCGATATGGATATTAGCTACGGCGCGGCTTGTTCGGCGATCGATATTAAAATATTTGGTGATAAAGGTATGATTTATCGAACGGTATTGACGCTGGGAATAATTCCCCTTGAGTGGCTGCGAAACGAAAGTGGGTTCAGGGAGTTCAAGTTGAAATTCTGAGAGGCACGGGACGACGCTGCATGTTTCTTTAATTTTGACGGATTCATTTAGAATGTATAATTAATCTCTATATTATAATTTGCAAGTCAACGCTCAGATATTAAGAAAAAAAAATCGTTAATCCTTCAAATTCCACCGTGAATTTTTTATTTGTTTGTTTCTTTCTTATTTTTTCTGTGCCCGTAGTAATCGTGTCCGCTTTGAATTCTACACACTCACTGTGCTGATTTCAGTTTAGTTTCCGAAAGGTAATGCGAAACGTTTCCCTGTACCGCAGACCTAATTTGGATGCAGATTCAATACTTGTAATACGTAATATAGTCGTTTGCGCGTAGCGTTCACTTCCGTTTAGGATCATTTTAATGTTTTCATATCCTCCTTGGTTGTCTTGGTTTAGCGTAACTGGTTTTTACTATTCGTAGTATTTGGAAATCTGGACCAATGGATAATCGATAGACCAACGACTGGACTTTCATTGAAATGGAAAGCGATCATTTTGAATGTATAATGTAGAAGAAAGTGACCACAGTTTGATCGGATAAGAAAATGGGTCGAAAATAAAGGTAGACAATTAATGTGTTTATCCGAATTTTAGCAGCCGCTTTCGAGGAGCAAATTTAGTTCTCAAATGGGATACGTTAATAAAGGAACCTTGTAATCAATTAATCATCCAAATCAAATAACAAATTTTTACTGAAACAATATAAATCGTCTGCCCATCTGATTCTGTTTTCACTTTTTATCATAACACTCTCTCAACGTGATAAAAAGTGTCAAATATATATTACATTCCCATTTCATTTAAGCATAACAACTAAATCACTTTGACAAGGCATTGTTTCGAAACCAAATACACTGTTTCATCTGTCTATCGTGCTATCGATATTCAACCCAAGAGTTACAGTGAACTTTCCATTTGTAGCGCAAATTTCAATTGGTGTACCTTTTAATTGGACTTGACAAGGCTGGATGACAAGTATCTTAATGGTGTGCATAATCACGCTTAATGCGGTTGATGAAAAAGCAGTCCTCCGCTTCTCGCGGTCTGCGTGACGCGGCCGGCGAAAAAAGTGCGGCCGTTCTTGAAAAACTCGACAGAGTTTCTCGATTGCACAACGTTCGGCATGAATATCTACATAAGCTGCGTCAAATTCATAGATGTTCCTTTGACGCGACCTCGATCTGTCGCGTTTTTCTCTTCCTCCTCGTTACTTTTTATCATTCCTAATTCTGCGCGATGAGAACAGCCGTCGAGGAATGTCGTTGGTGAACGGACGAACTTGCGCCAATTATCTCCCCCCTCCTTAGGCTTAAATAAATAAAACGGATCTTAGATTATCAATTATCCGTGGACACTGGACGCTGACATCATGGTGACGCAAAGGTGTAATCACGAAGCGTCTAATGGTAGCGCGGTAGTAAATCAATTCGACCGGTTCGCGATCAAAGCAAATGCAGATGATTCTAATAAACATGAAACTATCGCCACCCTCCGATCCGCGAGTCGTGCTCATCGAACTCACCATCGATCGCCAGTAAACAAATAGCTCCGGATCCGGTATCGCAACGCGAAAGGTGCGCGATACGAGCATGGTGCACGTTCGATCGGACCAGTTCGGTGGGGTTTGAAGCCGAAGGCGAACCGCTCCGACCCACGAAAAGTACGAGCACAACGACGAAAAGTGAAAGGGAACGAAGCACATCCAGCTTCTGCGGATGGTGGGGCTGTGATGCTACCCGGGGAAGCTCCGCGACCTAACATAACCGCTTCTTCGTGGCGCGGGTAGACACGAAATTCCCCGTGAAACATACCCGTTCGTCCCCATGAAAAAAAAGTTTTACGGCGGCAGCCTCCCTGCGCGTTCGAGCGGAAATAAACAGCCGACGCGAGACGCAGAAGGGACCCGTTCCGGGGGTGTCCCGAAGAGGTGGCCGCGGTCGTCCTTCGAAGGAACGGGGAGACCAGATCCTGGAGACCACCTCGTTACCAACGGTCTCCACCATCATGGAGCATCATCCTTTGCAACAAAGAGCTAAATCGTGGCCTCGAGCTCGCGGTCCTTTTCACCAGAGGACCCATCCTCGAGTTGGAAAGATCGCGACGGGTTTCACGTACGTCGGTCCGGTTGACGATACCCGGTTCGGCGTATTGGTTCATTGCTGACCATGACCATGGGTACCATACGAACGCGCGAACCGATACGGTTTCCAGACAGCCGGCCGAATACTCACTCTACTCCCTAACAAAGTCACTCGCTGTGTCACGGTTGCAGTTAAATCGTTGCGCGCGTGCAATCGGTTGCATTAAAAAATCGCGGAGCCGCTCGTTCCACCGAGCCCCTGGCCCATTAAAGTCATTCACCGTTAGAAGAGCATCTCTTCTCCGGCGGCTATGTTTGTCGAGTCGCGCCGCGATTTGCGTAAGAATCGTCTCGCGCGTCGGCCGCTGGCGCAACCGATGCAATAAACCGTGGAATGCTGATAATTTTCAGTGAGAAACGAGACGCAAGGCCCTCGTTTCCAACTCGTGTGTCGATTCGGCGCCGAGGTGTTCTAATTTCACGATCGAACCGCTTGCCACCATCATCGACGATCGGTTGGTTCCTTGGGATTATTTCTGCTGATTCGTGATGGTTCATGGGTGAAGGTTTTCCTGTGGCGGTGTCTAGCATTAAAAGACGAAGCGAAGTTGATGTTTGCTTCGACGAGTATTCCTCAATGTTGATACGTGTTCCTTGCGTTCGTTATGACGGCATCAGTCATGCAGTTTCTCCATCGTGGGAATAAAATCGAATGGGGGAAACTTTGTTGGAGCGAAACAACTTTTTATTAGGAGCCTTGACAGTCTTTGAATTGAAGTTTATAAATTGCCAAGCGTTTATAATGAACAGAGGAAAATGAGTGGCTGTAAAAATTTCTTCGACAATCCTTTTCCACGATTTTCCACGGAGCAAGGGGACGTGTTGCAATCTATTGCGAAAAAAAAAACGATCGACATAGAATTTGCATATTTTTCCTAGCGTCCATAGCCGGCGAGGAGATTCTACTCGAGGTGAATCGTTTCGCCGAAGGTTTATTCGCTCTCGACAAAATTTATGCGCAATTATTGTTGCGCTCTTCCTCGTTTAGAACGAAGGACGACGAACGATGAGGTTTCCAGAGCGTTTTCCTCTCTCTAATAAAGCTTTGTCAAACGTGGGCGTAATAGAGGTACAACGAGAAGGAAGGTAATTGTTCACGGTGAAACTAGACTTTTTTTATGGGTGCTCGAGCTGCCGCAGAAAACCGTTAACATTAGATGCACTGCCGGTGAAAATCCGCAGCCGCAGAGTAAAAATCGTTCGTCCTGAATGCGTTGTTTAATCGACCATCGGAACGATGATAAATTGTCTGCAAGATGGCATTTAATGGGATTTCTGTAAATCGCGGTTTCTGCTTCCGGATCTTTGTTGACGGTGAAGTTGTTGGAGAGAACGTTCGGAACACGACGAACAAATGATTTACTCTTTTAGCTGGAATGAATAAATCAGTATACGGTCTCTTAATATTTTAGATGTAACAATTGATTTATCGTATCAGTATTTCCTTGGGAACCCAGGAACAATCATGTCGATAGGACTGCATCGCGCGAAGAATTTTATTTATTAACCGGTGATCGGACACTGAGCGCATTTTACTGTCGTGCAAACCGGAATGGTATACGGATGCAAATGGTCCTTTGCAGTGTCGCAAAGGAAATCACGATTGTACTGTTAACCACGAAGGCCATCGCGGTTTCAATGGACGACGATTAGACGCGTTAGATCGGCGCGCATAATAGAAACGCAAACAATAGTACTCCTTGGGACGATTGCAAGCCGGCAGGAAAATGATCCACGGAATCGATCGATCCTCGGGACAGACGAGTCTTCTTCCTTGAGATCATTTTTCTTACGCCTACGACACGCTGTCGTTCCCCGTGTTCAATGAGCCGTTCGACACGGAAATCTGTTCGCGGTCGATTTATAATCAAAAGAAGCCGAGTAGATACGTGAGGCCTACATACTGTACAGGGCAAAAATCTTCGACCACCTTCTTACGAGAGTTCATTGAACTTTCTACGCTCAAACACTTGCGACCAAATCCTCTTTAACGGCAGAGAAAGATATTAAAGAATTATTTTACATCCTCTTCAGGACTTTATATCACGATCAAAATCATCGAACGGCCGTAAAATGTCTCCGTTCCTAATTTTCTTACATCTTCCCGCCACTTCAACTATTTTATTAACCATTACCCATCAGTTAACCAACAACCATCGGCCAACCTTGGATCGTAGAATCTTCACCGTAAGTGGAAGCAGCGGCAAGAAGAGACTCGCCCACGGTCTCGGTGCGCGAAAAAACGCGTTCCCCGTTCGCATCGTCTCCCGTTGATAATTAAATTCGCGCTTCTGCTACTGGTCCTTGGCACACAGGCGAGTCACGCATAGGGGCGCGTACGTACAAGTTGTACGCCAGCCGGAATGCCAATTTTTCACGATTACGAACGCGTGCAAGGGCAAGGCTTTTTCGTCGGTATTCCCCGGCGCGAGAGTGTGTTCGCATCACCGAACAAGAAAAAAAATCCCTGTTCCATTGGCTGCTAAACAAAGGAGAACCGGACGCGACCAGCCCCGGGGGAGAAGCCTCTTTCGAGTCAAGGACCAAGGTAAACGCACCTATCTGGTCCCGACTCGAAACGCGGATAACGGATGCAACGCCGGTGGAACAGGTGGACCAGACACAAAGGCGAGCCATGAAGGCTGTCTTCTCTCCGCGGCGAGATAATTGTAATTGCGTTTTATAAATAGTGCGGTGGCGACCGGTCGTGCCGCTGTGTGTCCCTGTAATTCTTGGATCGTCTGCTGGCCGATGGCGAATTATTTCGACGGCCAGGGGTTAAGTATCGCTTGCATGGAAACAGTGAATGGTGGAATTTTAATGAAACACTAGTACTGATTAACGTGAGTAAAGGAACCGCTTGGAACTAATGGATTATTAAATTCATAAACTCGTAGCAGCGGATAATTCAATCTACGGCTGATCTGCATAAAGCCGAAACGTGCACGCGTTAAAAGCCAGGAACGCGGCTCATTGTAGTCCTTCTCCGGTTAATTGAATCTTTTATTAGCGTGACTAAGTGCACGTACTACCTACTACCGCGTTTCAATTATCCGATTGATACAGAAAGTCCTTAGTGTGTATATGCTCGCCTTCGGACATCATTTAATTGACTCGTCGCTTAACGCGCTCGCTACTCCCGGCGATTCTTCGTGCTCAGCCGGAAAGCAGGAATCGGCGTTGCCTTAAATCAGTTATGCGCGCCGCTTCGCGCAGCCATAACTCATTGCATGGCCTTAATCTGAAAGTACAAGATCAGGAAAAATAATAAACGATCGGTGCACTGGTAATGGCCGACCTTGTGCAGCCTCTGATCTGGATCGTTCGCGTTCCACGCATTCTCGAAACTTCAACGGCAGTCGAGTCGCTTTTCGGGCTTCTCAGCCTTCGCGTGGAACTCGCGGTGTAGAGAAATGTATACCGTTCTCAGTAATTTCGCCGATTTCAATTCGAATTCACGATGAATCCTCGAATACTCGGAATCGGTGAATCGTCCTCCATGAATCCTGTAAATGGTAGCAGGAAAACTGGATGCGTACCAGCTGCCAACAAAGAACTGCATCTTCGCAAACGAGAAGCTTCTTTCATTGCGAGGCTGGCCTTCAGGGATCGGGAGCCAGGATAAACGGAAAACCGAAACGATCCAGCGGTCCGCGCGTAGCCCAATTAAACTTTCCCTATCGCGACATCGTGGAACTCGTTCTCTAACAATTACCCATTCCAGATCCTCGTTCCGTTCGCGGACACCGGCGTGGGCGAGGGACGGAAATACTCGTCCGCGAGGCGGTCGCCGCGGCTTGGATCGAGTCGAACGACACTCGCGACCCTTTTCTTTATTGACCGCGACCAGCGACAATAATCGTTCTCCACTTGCCCCCGGGGGCGAGGACGCCACCTCGAAACGAGGTTAATCGCGAGGAAAAAAGGAGCGATTCCGGCCCGATCACCCACGATTTTGCTCGCGTTCTCGCGCGCGTCGTGTCCTCCCGCTATGACGTGCGATCGTATCGTGATCCATTTCACGGCACCGGTCTAATTAAACGAGGATTTATGCGCGGAGCGCTTGGACGAGTTTGAGACAATGGACCGGCAGTTATTTCGAAGAACTCCTGCAGGCTATAATCGTTGCTTCAACGTGAAATCGGTGCAGGGCAGCGGGAGGCCGCGATTAACGCGTTTTAATGGCTGCCCCCGACTGAACTTAAATCATATACTCCCGTGAGATTGTTCTCTTTATGCGAGTTACTTGTTTGTTTATCGCGGTCCTGGCTTAAGCGCAGCTACGCGGGGCGGCCGTTTTAATGGTTCCAGGGAGAATCGTTTTAACTGGTCCTTCTTCTTGCGCGAAAATACGCGTCACGGTTGTATATAGGTGTGTACCTACAGAGTCGAATTATCTCGTAACGACCTCGGACAACCGACAAACCGTAAAACGGAGCCGCGTTTAATCCCGGAATTTATTCGTCGCTTCCTAGTCGATTTTGCCCGTACAATCGGTTTATGGCGTTACACTTGGCCACTTTATCATCCCAGGCGGACCCGTAGCGGGAAACGATTATACATACTTTTTATTTTCATCGTCAATAACATCGCCTAATTCCGTCCCGGCTACGTGCGAATGAAATTTACCACGAGTTATTCCGCGTGTACGCAGGCGACAGATATTGGCACAGGAATGCCGTGCTCGTTAATGAAATACACGAAGACCTTCGTGAATGGTAATCAGTATATCGCGAGAGGTTCTCTACCGGAATCGACTACCTGTTTCTTCCACGGCTCCTCTCTGGAATCTGCATTTATAGCGTCGACCCCCGTCGAGCGGCCAATATGTGCCGAGAAAATCGGGTCACTGGTTTAACTGGTTTTTCGCTTGCCGTCTGTAAGAACCGGCAAACAAATCCTACCGTTTCATTGTTTCCTATCCAAGGAAAATATGTCCCGACTTCTAGAGCGATCGTCCTCTACCAAACGTTCCGCTAAACTCTCCGCTATATCCTTTGCTGGACAAGAATCGCGTCGCGCTACCACAGCACTCTCTGTACATCTGTTGAGAAATCTTTGAAAGAAATTCTAACGCCGTCCGAGCTGTCATCGTCCTCTGATAGACGCGTGGAAAGCCGCGTTGCGTTGCATCGCGAGCGAATCGCGGTATCCCGGCGGGTCGATGGTGAAGAGATGCGGGCCCGGAGGAGACGGAGAAAGGGAAGAGAGAATCGATCGGACGAAGGCCGGTCCGAGAGACGGGACAACACGGTGGCATACCGTCGAAGGCTTCGTTGTTGCCCATCCCGGGATTACGTACCTTGGTCGTAGACCTTACTCGAGGCGAGCTCGTGCTCCCGGTTGGTTGCATAACAGCCGAGGCTCATTGCCGCGACGATTCACAATAATCGCGTCCTCTTCGCGCGCATCCCAGTTAGCCGCGACGAAAGGTCACGGGGATCGTGGCGGATAGCCGCCGTTATCTGTTGCAACCGCGCGGCTGCAATTATTATGGCCGCGGCTAGAAGGAAACGGTGATACGTTGGTTGATCCGTGACACCGTCACGAGTACAACCCTCTGTGACCGCACTATTGGCCCCGCTTCTCGCCTCTCCGGTGGGACCGCAATGACACCTGCGTTTCTATCCACGATTGCGCCACGCGACACGCGAACAAGTTGCGAGAAGTACAAAAGCGATAATTGTTTAGAAATGCGCGTCGAGAAGAATTCGTAGCTCGATTGGCTCGTGAAACCCGCGTGCTGAATACTCGCCAGCAGAGCCCGCGGGGCTCGACGAGAAAGAAAGGTAAAAGCGAAGTAAAAGTGTTGGCTGGAACATCGACGAAATTATCGACACGACCTTTCGACGAGCCCCGGGAATTCCATACCGAATCTGCCATTGTGTAGAGACGTGTTTAAGAATTCAATCGAACACGATTCTCATGATAAAATAATCACGCCGCTCGAATCGAAACTTAACTGGTATCGTCGCTATTCGCCAGCGCGACTGTACTCTTTCCCCTGTCGCTCTTCATGTAAATGCAGATCCTTGGTCAACACGCGACAAGTTATTCCACAAAATCGAATCAGCGAAGACAAACCGGTGGAAGATACGATCAGCGACGACGCGCGTACGTATCTACCTCCTCGGCGGTCGTGCCTTGCGAAACTGCTGTTTCCATCAGTCGGAGCGGACGATTCACGCGAGATGAACGGAGACGGCGTTATCTGAACCAGTCTCCATTAATTGGACCCGTTAGCTGTGGAACGTTACACTTTGTGTCTCGTTGTAACACTCTCATTACCTTATTACCCTCTCGATTTGCATTCGCCACTTTCGTGTCGCGGCGCCCTACCTAATCCACGCACCGGCTCATAATCGGCCGGTTGCGTGATCGCGCGTGTTTTCTTTTTTTCTTTTTTTTTTTATGCAAGTCATTTAACACATCCGAACGAGGACATTTTACGATTCGCGTAATGAACGGTGTTAATTTGACGGACGTATCTTTACGAGGGCCGATATCGTTGCCGCCGTACCGGTTTGTATCTTTACGCGGGATCTGGTGACAAACCGCTGTCGTCGTGACAAGATGTAACAGCACCGCGGTGTAGGCGGTCTCGGGACAGGTGGAAAAACGACAGGTGGGATGAGGCAATAGGCGAGATCTCGCGAGGATGCAATTGTGTCTCGAATTATCTTCGCTTCTTTTTGCTGAGCTGTTTCGCGCGACAATCAGGAATCTTGGCCACCCACGTGCAATTTACCGCCCAGCTTTTCCGACACAGAGACGGCTTTTTCCGTTTGCCAATTACGGCGCGGCGCTCAACCGATCGTCCGATAAATCACACGCGGAAGCATTTTCTTCTTCAATGCGACTAGCCCAGCCGCTGTCAACTTATGAAGCCGGCCTCAAATGAATAATTAGGCGCCTCGGTTATTTCAATCACGACTTCTGATCGACCGTAACAGTGTCCATCGAACGCGATTGACCGACATTAAAACTCTCGCTAAGTGCAACGCGACTGGGTAATCTGGTCGTGGCATCTGGCCAAATAAACCAGCAACGGAGCCGTGGAATCGTGACTTTTTATTATGCCACGGATCCGTTGAAACGTGGGCCCGGTGACGACAAGAAGCAACGAAGCTCGCCTTCTGATCGGCTCGAGAGCGAGGCAGAGAGGAACGGAACGAAAGAGGTGTAGACCAGAGAGAAAAATTCGGTAACGCATACCGAAACGAGCGCCCGGCTGAAATATCCCGAACGAGTCGCGGCCACACTGAATAAATCGCGCCGGTTTCGAAGTAAATTGTACGGACCGCATCGATACCTCTAATGATTAAGTGACTTTATTGCCTCATTAACAAGTAACACAGGTATTTATACGGTGTTCGGCATGGAACGGTTGCTCAATAACACGATGGAAATAAGCACACGGCCCGCGATCGCGCTCTTTCGAGAACTGTTCGCACAGGAATGTGATAAAACGATGATCGCGAGTGGCCGTAATCGCGTAAGTACAAGTGTTTTTTTCAAGCGGACCCCGGCTTCGCTTATGATTAATCATCGTCGCGTTTCTTCTTCGACTTTCGTAAGAAGCATCGCCGCACAACTGTGCTGCTCCGACACCTTTTCCCTTCGCGGCCCTTCCCGAAAATATTTTCAGCAAAGTATTCAGGCCTTGCCTATCGACGACTTCTTTAACAAATGATCTTCGGTAAGAGGCAACTCCCTTACGTTCGTAGATTTGTCAAACGACCAAGAATCACGAGGCTTTAACTCGCCAGCCGATGGACCAACAGCGCTGTATCGATATCTCCTTATAAATGCGCGAGTCTTACGTTTTACCACGTTATGCAAAAGGAATTCAGTCAGGGCTGCAAAAGGAATTTGAATATGTAGATCGCGCGCTGCAGCGGGACAGATTAAAGATCCTAACGGGGAGGCAATCGCGGTTTTGAAACGTTACCACCGGTTTGCATCACGCGCGCATAAATCGCCGATACTCTTCGCGAGTACCTTCATAGACTTCGCTAAAATCGAATAGAGACCCTCTCAACTAACTCGTAGGAATCAGTGAAACTCTTGTTCTTTTCCTCTGAATGTCAAGTGATAAATTGCAGCGGCGAATCACAGAACCGGTCCGATTATTGTTCTGTTCAAGGAAAGTGATTAGAATACAGAGCGCGAGCGGAAAACACAGTGCAGCGCTGGGTGCACGTTGCGA
The DNA here is from genome assembly GCA_023838395.1 of Holcopasites calliopsidis. NCBI lineage: Eukaryota > Metazoa > Arthropoda > Insecta > Hymenoptera > Apidae > Holcopasites > Holcopasites calliopsidis. Next base: position 3,712,092 of record JALHAQ010000011.1, read on the forward strand.
CAGCGGTTCGACTGGTCTGAAAATGGAAGGGTTCCACGCTGATGCCAAGGCTGAATTCCATTTCCATTGCATGCTCCTCCGGTTGAAATGCTGTTCAATTAATACGTTCGATTCGCATCTAATATCTGCCCTTTGTTAGGTAAACCAAACGGTTCGATTGCGATCCAGCGACGAATGAAGAATAAAGCAAGATATCGAGAGAAAGTTTTTTTAAAACAATTTCTAATAGATCTTCTGTATCCGTGAGGAAACAATTTTTGGGCTACATTTCTTATATTCCATTTCTGGATCTTTTACCTGCGCGCCTTAGTTATGGCTCAAGGGGCAGCATGATTTTTTTTCTTTTTAAGATAGAGCGATTGTTTTTCAATTTCGAAACGCAATTCTTCGCGAGCGATATCCTACGGCGAATTGGAATGGTCGAGCAAAGCAGTTAGCAGAGTCAACGAAGCGTGCACGCGACTTTTCCACAGTCACTTTCATAATGCAAGCCACTTCCGAAAGTGAATTGACTTATCCGAAGTCCGCAGAAGGTTACGCATAATATGCAGTCTTATGTGTACGCCGGTATTGCGCGTGCAACGGTTCTGAATGCCTCCTCCGACGATGCACAAAGGAGAACGATAGAATCTCGAAATTGGGAGAAAAATTTCGCCTTTCTGTATGGACGTTCGCGAAACCGGAATTTTGCAACTGGGACAATTTATGATCCAGCACAGGCTGAATCTTCTTTGTTATATTAGTCTTCCATTTTAATTCGCACTTCAATTCATCTTTAATTGGCCCGAACCGTTTGAAAATAGTGGACAACCGGGCGCTTTTGCAACCAGTGAATCACTCGAGGCTCCTTTATAAATGGTCATTTCTCCTCCGCATTATCTCGCTTTTTGTCGCGCTGCGTTACGGCCTGCCGCGATTACTTAATCCTTCTAAACCGGAAAGCGACGCACCGGGAAGTTTTCTATAACGGTCTGGGATCGTTTTTCCCCGATGTCTCGATTTTTTTAATCAGGATTTTCTTGCCCGATACTTTTTGGAGCAGCGGAAACCGGCGACACGTAACGAATCAACGGCAATGTCAATCAACGTTGCGTGACTCGCATTGTTTCCGATTAAGCAAGTGTCACGGACGCATGCCGCGCTACGTCACTTCGTGTGATTGACCCAGCAATGCTGCCGCTTCAAGTTCCATCGGTTCGATTGTCTTTTTACGTGTTGTATAAAACGGTGCCGCCTGGCAGCCACGAGAGAATCCCATAATTGAAGATACTCACCGACATCTGAATCGAATTAGCTCCACGAAGAAATCACCCAAAGGGGAACCGCCACGGAGTTTCGCGAGAGACCCTCGATCCCCAGTCGCGTGGCAGCGATCGCCAAAGGAGAGGGTCGCAGCCGTACCAAGCAGCAGACCTTGTCGACTTTTAAAGATCACAGAGATCTCGAGATCAGTCTCTTCCTCTTACGAACTGGATGACTTCCTCTAAAGAATAGCACGTGTAACCGCAAACCAGATCACAACCGTTCGAACTGCTTAAAGATGAAAATCGAAACGAGCCAAGAGGTGGCCAGCTTAACCGAAGCCAAGTAAGCTCAATCGCGGAGACGTATGCGGGATTCGCCCGTAATTCGAAGACTGGTCATCGCGGTGACGATGCCAGGGTATTCAAAGATCGAAACGGCGTCGCGATCCAGCGGAGGCGCGTCCCGACGATGACCAGGGGGGGCCCGAGGGGTGGGAAGCGGGGTCACGAAGAGGGGGATCAGGCCGAACTGGGCCCCCCTGCGATCCTTAGCCAGAGGGGGGACTCAGCCGAACCCTCGACTGATGTCTTGGTAGGGGATTCGGTGAAGACCCAACGCAGGGCCCCTGACTGTAGAGAGGAGGCGAAGTGAATCCAAGTGGGTAAGAAGCGCGCATTCTTGTAATGTCAGCACGCGATAGTTATGGATCCCTGGCAACCTTGTCCCAGTAGCGCGCAAGCCAGGCCCATTTGAATGCTACCATACACCAGGGCGCGTGAAATTACGATTCGCGTACGAAATACGGCTACTGATAAAGGAGAGCCAACGGGGCGCGGGGGGCGAAGCTTTCCCAGGGGAAGAAGCGCCATTCCTCGTGGCGCGCTGCTTTTCGTCGGCCAGAAAACGCCTGGCCGCTATGTGGGTCATGGAGATTTGTGGCGATGCGGAGAGAAGATGCGTTGCTGTCGTGGGGCCTGGCCCCGTCTCCCAGCCAGAGTGGGAGATCAAGTTTGAAGCACGGAGGATGATTGGTTTTTCGGACGACCGTGTAAGAGGGTGATCGTTCCGCGGTGCGTTACCCGTGTGTAAGCGTTTCGCCCGTTGGATACACGTCGATGACAATCGAGAGGGAATTATGATTGCCGTTGACACGCGGATGATGGATGTTGTTGACTCGCGGGCAACTGCAGGCTCTTTTCGTGCTTGTCCACGGATTTCAGTTACTTACGGAAGATTTATAGGTTCGTGTGCTGACGGAATGCCGTGTATATGGTATTAAAAAAAGAGGCACACGGACGATCGAACGGATCCCTCCGGAAGGAATCGATGCTGGCGATCGAGCCGGATAAAAACGGTGTCTTCTGCGGTGCACGCGAAGAAGAGGAGAGCATGTGGGTCAGGGTCGAGCAAAAGGATTGTTTTGTCGGCCTTAGAGCAGCTGAGGATTCCTCTGCCCTTTTGTCTCTGACCCGCGAGTCGCGTCCAATTCGGCGTTGGGCAAGTTTCCCCATTCAGAATTTCAGTTTCTATTATACTGACGCAACGGGCCCATTATTATTACATTCTACGCCGAATCAAGATAGCGCATTATTTTTTTTCTCCCCACCGACAATAGCCGGGCAACGAGACCAGTTGTCCGTTTTATCGTGAAAGAAAAATCTCTTCGAACGCAAAGATTCGCCGGTCGATACCGACCGATCAAGAATCGAGCATGAACGCGTCACGAAATCCTTGCGGCCGGTAAGCCGTCGAAAAGGCGAAGATACGAATCGCATCGATCTCGATCGCAGGTCAGGCGAGCGTCCTCGACGTTTTCTCGGTTCGCCGATCAAAGAAAAGGTGGGCTGCGTTCAGCTCCGGGATTCTGCGTTTCCTCCTGCGACGAAACGATCGATCGACTCGCGCTCCGAAAACGGTCAAGCAAACGTCGGTCCACGTTGCGCGCGGAACGCCTGGGTCGACACGGGATACCGTAATTGAGTTTTCGCAGCCTGTAATTACCCGCGGGATTGATACTGATTTGTACGCGCGAGATTCATGCACACCCTACGCGAGTCGAGGCTTGCGCAAACGCGTGTAACTCGATTTTAAAGAATCGTATAGGGCAGGATTAATTGTTTTCTGAGATTGAGCTCCCCTGCGATATGTACTCATTTCTGAACGAATTAATTCATAATGATATAAGGCTTTACCCTAACATTTCAATACTGCATACCTCGTTAATTCGTCGTTAATCATTGTCTCGTAAAAATTACTACTACGAGCCTTAATAATATCTCTTGGCTTATCAGACGCGTTACTCATTAACTAACTTGAAAGTACTATTAATTCTCATCTAATCTACAAAAAGAAAGGAATTGCTCTAAAAAGACAAACCTACGCGTGTCTCATATACCACTGCCATCCACTTCACCGAAGGGACACCCACGGTTTCTTTGGTCCGCTGACCATGGACCACTCTACCGAACAATGACTGTCACCCAGAAATCTCATAAAACCGGCGTATGATTAACAGACGGGAGAGGAGTCGAGCAAAGATCGCCGTCGGGGCCGTCAGGGTTCTCGTTTCTTTCACTCTCCTTATTGTCCGACGTTAATTGTTTCGCACGAAATCGCCTGGAAACGAAGAAACTTCTCCACCTTCGGCCCGCAGCCCTCCCGCAACCCCTCCGCCGCGAGCTGGGTGTTTCGCAAGATTTCGTAATATCAATTGCACGCTGCCTGTCAAGCGGCGCTCGTTCCCCTTTTGCTCGCTCCTCGGCCGAGAGTTATCGCTCGCGAGCGGCGTTTTACGTTATTTAAGACTATGTAATTTAATAAACCGACGGCCTCGCGATGCCCCGTCTCACGAGCCTCAGGGACGAGCCGCGAATTCGACTCGGTTACCCGTGGCGGGGCGGACGCGTTTCACGCGAGTTCAGGAAATTACGGTCCAGTGGCGGCCTTTTAACGTTAAATCGTTCCCGCGAACCGGGTACGCAGGCGACTGATCAGCACAACCGTGTACCATCTCTCGACGATGGAGGAACGGTGCCGTTTGTATCGTATCGTTAAACGTTTGCGATCGATCTTACTGGTGTCTTAATTGGAATGTATTTAAGGAGAGGATTCTGAGATTTGTCTACAAGTAACTGTTCCCTTCCCGACCAAGCAGATCCTGTTTCCCCTGATCCCCCGTAGTACTTTTCGTAATCGAAATCCAGCGTGACGCTTCCACTAGCCTAGTTTTGCATATTACATCGAGCCTCTCGTATCGTTCGTCTGTGGCACATCAATCTTTCGCTCGATGCGTCGGCGACGCAATTCTAAATTGATCCGGTTTTGCAATTTTGGCGCCACTCACAGTCCCGCGACAGGAGATCGCACGCTGATCCAATTTCGGCGAGAAGCGGAGGCTGGTCAGATCTCACGATACGCTTGCACAAGTTTCGTTGGATGCAAATTACACCCCGCAATTATTTAATACGTTCCGCGTGATTACGATACATGGCTCCTAGGATCGTTGGCGTAGCCTTTAAACAAGAATCCAGAGGGGAATTGTGAACTTTATTCTGGTAGATAATCGTGCACATGCATACGTGACGTTCTATATAAACGAGAAATAATTAGTCTCGCGTTTATGATTTTTTGTACAGCGAGTAACCAGTTCTAATTTCATGCTCGTAAAAACTCGGCGGCCTCCGATTAGAAGGATGTCTTTAACTCAACCTAATTAATTTTTAAGCGAGGTCCTTGTATCATTGCGACACGTTGGTTCAGGTCAACGCGTACATTGTTCTTCGTACGAATTTTGCAATGCAGCTGGATGACAGATAAGGAGAAATTAAAAATAATTTAGTCTCGTCACTCGCACAAAGGAAGAAAGACACAATACCTCCCCGCGCGAAGACTCATCATCGCTTCCCAATGCCAAATCGCTTCCAGAAAATCTCTGTAGAGCATCCACTTGACCCAGTGCTCCCTAAAGGGAAGCCTTGCCATTAGAATTAACGAATTCTAATCCGTCCGTTCAGCATTCCGATCCATGCTCCGGCAATCGACACCTATCCACTTAATCGTTTCCATCTCCAGCAGAAGTCATCTCCTCGCCTCGGCTCTTGCGTCAGCATCGTTCTTCGAATGATCGATCGACGGGGACGATCTGCATCTAGATGCAGATCTCCTCTCCGCGCATCCGGCAGGACATACCGATTGGTATTTAGGCCTCGCGTTACGTAACCTTTTTTTTCCATCGCGCGGCCGCCAAAGTGACGGATGAAAAAAACACTATTCCGGGGGACTGGCGGGGGTGGTAGCGGATCATCATCGATGCGACATTGGGACCGTGTTTTCCGTATGCGAGTCGCGTTCAACCGGACCCGGGCAACCTCTGTCCCTCCTCGTCTCCGCCGTACGCGCTTCTCGCTCCGATCCTCGCGAACGTACGAACGTACGAAGCCGAAACGTACGTTCGTGCGTGTCGAGAACGACTGGTCCCCTGTTTAGTACGTGGCCCAGGAACACGAGGAGCCTGCGACGAGCATCCGCCAATTGCGAAATGCAGGAATTCAAAGGAGCATTCCCGGTAAGGTCGGCCGGCCTCCGGGGTCGCCAGCGGTAATTGCCACGCAATTACGGAACGCGGACACGGAGTCCCCTCTGCGTTTCGTGACTCGGTCATTTTCATTTGGGGAATCCCGGGGGGTGGGGGGGGGGGGCAAGAAATCAGGACGGGCGCATCGTTGAATTAATTGGGAAAAGCTGGGATTAAAATCTAGTAAGTTCTCTCCAATACCGTGACTGTTGTATTTAGTTTGCTAAAGTAAATTAGGCATAAGGCAGGGTGGATGAAGATTGATCTATTTACGGTTTGAAGTCATTCTGGCTGTTGCGAAACAGGCGAACCGTAAGGATAGCCGTGACGGGCGGGGTCATTACCTTCGATCGAGCTACCTGTAGCTTGATAGCCGCTTAGAATGGCGAACGCCTTGAAGAAGCGAACAGTCGAGAAGCGTCGGCTATTGCATCACAGGGAAGTGTATAAACCGTTTCGAGTACCTACAGAGATTCGGATAGGCGTGCCTTACGGGTTGTGAAACGTCGAAATAGGAAGAACGCGGGGGCAAGGCTGTAGCGGTAATTAACGCGCAATTAGAACGTGCATTCGATGGTTATTGTCAATGCGAAGCTTTTGCTATGACACGAGTGATAAAAGATCAAAGTAAAATTCAGTTGTGTCGTTAGTAATATTGAAAAGCCGATAGGTAAGGGATAAACGCAGAAACATGGAAATCCTTGAATTTCCATGCGTCGTTCTTTGCGTTATGAAAGCCATTGTAATTAAATTTTTTAAGCCTTTCGGGATAAATGTCGCCGGTTTCTAGATTTAATCGCGACATGCATGGCTTCCGTTCTTCCTTAATATCCAAAGTATTCAAATCCTCTTACAACAATCCATTAAAAGTTATATAAGTTTCCTTTTTGTTACCGATAAGTGTCGCGATAATGAGAAAGGCGTGCAAGAAGTGCACGACAGAAGTAATTGCAGCATGACATACTCGGTAATAAAAACGATCTAATCATCAGCGCACCGATGCTTGCACAACGATTACTCGAAATGCCAGTTTTATTCATATTTCATATTTCCACCTCGCGTCCAGAAGTCGCCAAAGACTGGATAGTTACTCGATCCATCTTGGGAACTCCGACCTTATCCCAGAAGAAGTTCAAAGCCGAATAATTAACAGAGTTCGCTCACCTGTCTTCGTACGATCTTTTCACATAGGTGTAAAAACACACTTAGGGACGGCTTACGTCGATCTCCCATCGAGTTTTAAATAAATCCCAAGAAATGAATGTACCGCAACCGGTACCACCGTCGAGAAGCCTGAGTAAGTGGCATCGAGCCGTCTTTACTACGGTGCATTACAACAGTAAGCAGAAGCGTGATCGCGCCGCGGAAGACGAGCCGTCCAGGATTCGCAGGTTGTCACTTGGCGTTCCTAGCCTTGTAACAGATACGCAAATAACCCAATAAATCTCGGTATAGGCTCATCCTTCGGAATCCTTGACACCGGCGACGTAGCGTTAACCGTGTGCGCGTATCCTCGTCGGGCTTCCGTCGAACGAAGGAACGCGCGATGAAACGAAGAAAAGCGTACAATGAACGGAGGCGGATCAAAGTCGCGTGGTTTCCTAATAACGTCGTCGACGACGAGTGCGAGATAACGAAGGATGCGTCGTGCGTCACTTTTCCCATCGCGACGCTCGCGGATCCGCGAGAGACGTTAATGATCCTCAGATGTTACTGACCCAACCCCTGGCGAGTTCAAGGAATGCACAGAGTTTCTATTTAACTTCCAAGGTGCTGGAAAAACCATCGATCACCCGGAGTACTCGGTTTAACATGTATCATTGGATAATTTACATATGTTGTTCGCTTAAGTGGAATAACTTTAACGATCAACGGTAATGGTGATCAAAGTGCACGACGGCGCTGGCCTGGATCAACGCTGAATTTCCCAATCGCAGGCTGCATTCGATTAACGACAATTCGGCCCCGATTTGCCCATGCATTCTAACGTACGGTACAGGGCGGTCGTAGACCGATTGATACATGCAATCACTGGAATCAATCGGTCATACCTCCGTCGTACGATTCTCGTAAACGTGATGAGCTTGATGATAATGATTGTCGATGCCAATTACGAAGGGTCAAGTAGCCGATGCGCTTCGAAGCGTGGCGTAACTATCGGGATGATCAGGCTGCGTGCAGCTGTTCTACGAGGGAATAGTGACCGTTCGAGGGGACATGGAATTGCTTTTAGGTTTCTCGCGCCGATCGCGGCGCAATCTCTCGCGGATTGTCTTTTCATATTTGCAAACAATAATGGGAAGGATTGGAGTCTCGAAGCTCGATCGAACAGCTTCGAGGAACGATTCTCCACAGATTCAAAGTCAAGCCAGACGATTCCCGCTTAGGTAAAATCCGATCGAGTTCGAATACTAGCCGGTACTCAACTGCGAACAATTGGCCGCGGACAAAGCGATTCTCGTCCGTTCATTCTCAGCTGCGATTACCTTAACGGTGCATGAACCTCGTCGAAGAAACTGGGCTCCGCTAGAGTCTCGATTTCACGTATGTACGTACGTATGACTAAGAGAAGCGCATAGGCGAGTGAGGTAATCGGCGATCCCCCGACGACGGAGAATTATTATGTATTTAATTACGACGAGTCGCGCGTAACAGCGATATTTCACGGCGCGATTAAAGCCTATCTAAAAAATTGATCGTGCTCTCTCTGCTGCGTTTCCATGCGCATTCGTGTCAAGGAACGTCCGACAAAATTGCGCCGATGAACGAGCGTGCCCTGGACGTTTTGCATAATGGAAATCCTGCGAATAATGCGATTCCCCACAACTCTCGCGTTCTACCCTGAAACGTACGACAAAAGCAAAGCAATATTCTTCCCTTGGCAACAGTCGAGGGATCTTCATCAAAACTTCGTTATACCAATGTCGCATTTCTATATACTTCCAGGCACTGTAATTAACTTTGATTCCCAAATATTTCTTATCGCTCCTCTTTGTTCAGAATTTGGTTGAATGGTACCCATACTTACGTATCTTCCTGCAAGGTAACTTAATTACGGAAAACAGCGAGCGAAGAGAATAAAAAAGGGTTTGCCCCGAAAGGAGGGCTAACAGTTATCAAGTTCAGAGCTCGAATCGTACGATGGTCAGCCTAGCTCCCGATTTACCCCTTAAATCCTTAAGTGTTTTCGTTTAATAGCTGCCGGCGATTCTCCTCCGCTTCGTCCTGTTTCCACCTCTCGATTTCACTTTTGGCGGCCGCGCCACCGATCTTCACCTACTCGCTCTCCTCGTGGTTGCGCAAGCACCCTGTTGTGCGCGATTCGCGCGTTCGTTTACTCGCATGCTCGGTTGCCCGCGTACTCGATAAATGTATCAACCACTGGCGTAACACAGCGACGCGGGGTAAAGGTTCCAACGATCGGCCGCACTTTCGCGCAGGATCTTCAAGGAACACGTGTACCGATTCGATCTACTTCTGTTATCGTAGCCGCCACACCTTTGCTCTGGGTATTCTAGGATTTGTATTCAAACGGTAACAGTAGATGGTACTGATCAATCATCCTGGTGAAACATTCGTTTCGGTTCCTGTGCAATGTTCACGATGGAACGTAGTTAATTACTATAACTGGATCATCCTAACAGTCCGTTTTCCCTCGGGAAAATGATTGTACACGCGGTAGTAGCACCGTGACTCCTTTACGATAGAAAATAATCGCGAAGATTAGGCCTTCAAACGCCTTGCGTATCACCGCGATAACTATTCAACGTCGAACCGCAAGATTTCGATCCGTTATCTATCAGAAATACTTTTCCTTTGGCGATCAACCGATCTGCGAACGTTACCTAGTCATCTTCGCACTATTAGCATAATTCCCATGCCAGTGGTACGCGTAATCGCATAAAATCTACGATTTTGAAAATTCAAGTACACGGCCCCCCGTAAATTTCCAGGCGCCACCGAAATTCCTGAGCGGTCCGCGCGATGACGGGAGGAACTATTTCTGTTTTCGTTTTTGTTTATTCCGTTCTTTTTTCTTCTTCTTCTCTCTCTCTCTCTCTCTCTTTCTCTCCTTCTCTCTCTGGAATAATCGTGTTACGTTACGCCACTGGCGTCGCGGCGGCGATACGAAAGCAGTGTGGTGTGTGGGGCACGAGGACGCGAAAAAGTCCACGACGTGGAGCACACACCTGGGGGGAACGGTGAGGCAAGGCCGTTCTTTGACCCGAAACGTGGTCTGCTCGGCGCCAATTTTTTGGGAGGAACCGGTCCGCGGTCCCCTGGAATTTTTACCGGCGAACCGCTACCACACCGTTTCGCTAAACAACCGACACCGACACTTCTCGCCTCCGTCTGCTGATGTGTCGTCGGGCTACAAAGTTCCCAATCGATGATTAACGTCGAACAGTGCAACCGCGGCCTCGTCGATGATCATCATCTACCATAAGAAACAAAAAAAAAAAAGAAACGACGGATCTTCGAGTATCTCCTACGCGGACCGATGTTTATGTCTAGAACTCGTTTTTACAACGTTTCCGTATTTATTTATTTATTTCCTCGTGACGCTATTGGCTTGCCGTAGAGAAGAGAATCGGTCACGGATAAGTGTATAAGGTTAATTAAGAGATCGTGAGCTGTCCCATTGGAATGCCGTTTGACCTAGTTCATCAGAGATGAAAATTCACGATTAATCACAGGATCAATTTCATGACACGAAGGAAAGCGGATCGTGTTTAGAAAAATCTTTGCCGGCATTTATTACTCGAAGGATATAGAAACCATTCCTTTTTTGTATTCTTCTAATACATCTGCTGTCATTGGAATTATCGAATAAATATGTCCGCGAAGGCGAGCAACTTCAATTAAAGCGATATCTAACGAAAATCGCTACGCTCCCTCCGGCTCGCCTCGCTGCGACTGGGCTTTCCATCATTTCTTAATCGCTATCGCGCGCCGGCTATCGCGGACGCGATTCCCGGACGATCAACAGGTTGCAAAACGTTTATTCTCGCGCGTCGCATGAGATAATCCGTTCAGGCGTAACGCGAAACTGTCCAGCGCCGTTAGACGCTTCTATTCAACGGGCTGGAGAGCTTTTTAAGTTTATCGGTAGACACCGGTTGCATAAAGATCGCGCTTTACCCCCGGCTAGATCGCTGCATCTCGCTGGCTCTCGAACCGGATGCACAGGCACACGCACCTCATCTATCTGAGCCCCGTATCTCTTCGTCCCTGTTTTATATGCTTCTCCTCGGCTTCGTAGCGTGCACGCGTGTGCTTTCGTAGAACCGCGGTATTCACCTGTTCTCTCGTGCGATGCACCTGTACGCTGTGCAGGCAACACGAGGCTCATCGATCTTGCCTGTCCTCCATCCTATAATGCTCGCTTTTACCTGGTGCACGGTGTCATCCTCCTTTCGTTGGGACGAAGGTTGGAAAACTTCGCTGGACTGAAGAGCTGAAATGATTTGAATCATAATTACATCTTGTAATTTATTCGATGCTGCTTATCGCGATACGAAGTAAGCCGTGAAAGATGAATTTCTTCAGAAATGTAAATTTCAATGAATCCCTTGCGGGAGCGAATCGACGACCGACAGATATAACCGATCTTTTATCGAATCGATTTGTCATCCTCCGAACATTGATTAAATATTCGATTACCCGAATCAAGTATTTATCAATCGTTTGTAAGCCTTTAAATCTGTTACAAGACACCGACATCGAACCGCTGGGGGGAACACGACGATTCATCACAGCGTTCAATTTTTCATCTGAAACGATGTTGAAAATTTGTATTGACTTATACGAGGTTCGCGTGTAGCAAGTCCGAGGAGCCTATGAATATGCGCGCACCGTTTCGGGTTAGCCACGCTACGCACGCGGGATCGGCAAATTTAGCAAAACACTTCGGGAACGTGAAACGCGTAAAGTACTAAACAGCTTTAACCCGGTCCGAAGTATTCGAGCAAGATTGTAGCTTGTAGGCATAACAATTTCCGCGTAATTTCCTATCGCAATTACAATCGTGAGCAACCGAGTAGAAAGCGTGCCGCACAAGCGCAGCATTGTTAAAACCAGGCCCTTGAAGCGCACGAACGACGGAACCGATAAATGCGAATGCACACCCCCTGTCATTCGAGTGCATTCAGCTGCCTCGAATGGAATGGGATCTAACGATCGTGCTGATAAAGAAGATCAATGATTCAGATATGATCATTAGCCCGCATTGTTCCCCTTGCTTTTCATCTGACTGCTTCCTTCCGTGAGCGCGGGCTGCTCTTTCTTTTGCTTTCTTGTCGCTTGCGATCAATGACGAAGGATAAGGGAATATCTGTACGCAGTTCAATCGGATACGTCTGTGCATTGGTGCACGTTAACCCCGAGGTTGTACAAGGTATAGGATCCTGTACCGTCGATTGTGTTACGAGTAGTTTGTACTTACATATCGGTTTAATGATCCAATTAACGTCCTCAGAGTTGCACTCTTTTTTTCTCGGTTGTCGGTCGCGATTTGCTCGCCCGCGACAGTCAGTCATTGTGATTTATTCGCGCGAAGTGATTCAACGTTGAAAGGGAGAAAATCACGTCCTTGCGGATCACGATCGAAGACCGCCGAATGAAAATTTTTAACGAGGACTCCTTGTCGCTCGCCTTTCTGAGCGGCCTGCTCGAATCAGTTTTCCTTATCTTCGTATTTATATTTCTCTTGCGTAGCGAATAATGAAACGACGATTTCCCCGACGGTGATTGGGAACGAGACTCATTAGCTGGATAGAAATATACAATGTAATTAAAAGCTAGAACGATGTTCAATTTGACTAGCCTTCAGGTTCTCGTGTTACTGTGTCAATGTCTCTTTATCCCGTATCCAACCGTCCTACTCATTGACCACTGCATGAATATTAAACCTGCACCATCAGCCTTGATTAGAGCTAATCGATCCGAGTTGGACGTCCGACACCTATTCAGAAACAATGATCGCACAGCGAATCGGAAGTTAATTGTCTAGTCGGTAGTGAACTGACAAATGTCCTTTTCTCGCGTTCATTAAAATGAAAGTACCTCGGGGACCGACGCTTCCCACTGTGAGTTTATCGTGATTTGCGTGAATTTGGAAACGTTGGAGACAGAATGGAAATTGTTGATAGAATTCAGAAGATTGGCACATTTCGAAACGGGGTCGCATAATTTCTTTCAACCCTTCCATATTAGAAACAGCGTCGACAGCGACCTTTCTATTCCTCCGTACAAAAAGGGAACGAATAATCGTAATCGAATGAAATGTCAAACATGCGTAACGGACCGATCGATCGACAATGCGTGAACCTTTGATCTACAAAAAGGTCCGGTGTATCACAATGGCTCTCTTTTCTCGCACGGTATTTAGTGTAGTGAGTAAGGCCCGAGCTATTCGATTGCGCAAACGCCAGCGTACGCGTCGATTCTCGTTTATCAAGGATTCCAGCGAAACGGCGAATAAAAAATCGGTTTTCGACGCTGCAACCTTCGGGTACCGGGCCGATGAACGGACCTACGATCCCTGACGAAAGTTTGCTCGATCCGTTGCGTGACTTGCGCGAAAGTTACGAAGCTCTCCGAGTATCCCACCTTCGATCCCGTGCAATCGATGACGAATTACCCGCATGACGCATCGCGGATCGTCGTGTTACTCTTGGATATTAATAATCCGAGATCCAATTCTGTTGTGTATTAAACAAAGTTGCATCGGGCAATTTCAGCGTGCAGCGTAGCTTATTAGATGAAATTCCGTTGAAGACAGAAAACGCGCGAGGAAAAGCGGTGTTCATCAGCAAACAGACTGGAGAAAGTTGCTTGTTCAATGAGATCCTCGCCGTTGGGCACATTACCCGTGCTGTAACGCGCGTTTGGCATGCCACGACGCAAGCCGCGAGCTTGAAGACCGCGTGGATCCAGGAAAGAGATTCCGCGAGGAACGTATGCGGCGTGGTTGAACACGCTCCATTGTGCTCATAGTCGCTGGGTGACACTTGAGAAATGGACACGCGGTATGTCAATATTCCTGGGTTGAACACTTCACGGTGTATCCATTGAAAAGTGACAAGGAAGCGCGTTCTATGATTAGTCGCGATTGAACTTTGTTGCCATACCAATCGACTCGATGGAGAATCCTTAATCGAAAAATGAATCCAAGAAGGAGCAGTCCATCCGATTCACCTCTCTATACTAGGGACACGGAAGAGCAATCTGTGAGATGAAACAAAGCTCAGCGGCGTAATGTTCTCGCGTCTTGTCACTTCGTTAGCGTGATCGCTCCTTTCGTTCTATCAAATTCAAGGCCAGGATTCTTCATTATTTTCTCCAGGAAAGGAATTCATTGTTCCCGCTACGTGTCCGTGTGCACGAATTCGATTAACTCCGCTCGCGTCGCGTCGCGTCTCGTTTCGTTCTAGTTGTCGCAATTGCGGCCCCGCGTTTTCTTTCAGCGATCGAATTGCGAAGGGATCATGCTCTCCTCGAATTTCTAGCACAGGTTCTCGACATCGTAACGCTTCAATTATTGTCGCCGTGAACTCCCATTAAATCGAATCACCGTTCACTGACGTCGCGTTGCGCAACGCCGGAGCAATCTCTGCGCCTAGCTCTTACGCGGTAAAGCTCGATCGTAACCGCGGATGATACAAGTTCGGAAAAACGCGACGAGCAACCGACCGCCGCTGCAAGGTGGCAAAGATAATTGAGCGTAAGAGGGAGCGCCGATTGACAATTGCTGGGTCGCTCCCGGTTGCAAATCGTCGACGACGTTCCGTCGTAAAGGATAACCGTGCTCGTAATGAGACTCGTCCGTACACCGGCCGATCGCACGTGGCTGCACGCGGACGAGAGATTTTGCAAAAATTTACTGTGCGGCACAGTTCCGACGACTCGACTAGCAATCGCGAAAACGATGACGCATCTAATAACCGCGTGATACGTATTTTCTTTCATTAGAATTTCATAGGATTACATTTTATTGCGATAATGAGGTGACGTGAAATACGTGATCCCCCTCACGAGCAGCCCTTTGATCGTTAAGAAGCAACCAAGGCTGCGTTCCTTTCAGTTTGTGAAATCGTCAGTCTTGAGGACGACAGCCTTTTCAATTCACGTCCGTTCCACGTTTTAAATATTCGCACCCGTTGCCCGGAACTTTCTATACTTTCTTTATAAGAAACGCGCCCCGCAATCCCTTTGCTTTTCCCCGGTTTTCTTTAAAAGACGGACACAAAGCTAATCCCTAACGTTTATGGCCCGATACGCTGTTAACCGTTGAACCGTTTCTTAAATCCTTCATAAAACGATATGCTCAGGTGCGACCAGTCTTCCTTTCAATCGTGGAATACGGCCAGCTACGTTTCAAGTGATTCATTAAAGAATTCCGTACACGAGAAACGCACGCAAATCACGTGTTCCCGTTAGTGTTTCTTATCAGCCTCGTGAAATCTCGCTACGAAATCGTGACAACGACATCGGTTACAGAACAGAATAAAAGAAGCCGTCTCTGTGGACCAAAATTTTACACGTCACAGTCTGGTTAACGTCGCGTCGCGTCGGCTGAGAGATCGCGGATAATTCAACGCCGCGCACCTCCTCCCCGGGTTTACTCTTTGTCGTTCCATCGTAATGATATTCCACTTTGTTAACGGTTGCAAACTCGGTAGCCATGATCCGTTTCCACGCACCGGTGCGCTCAGCTACGCTCAGCATCGCCGCGGTGCTCGCCGTCGTCACGCTGCGAACCCAAGAACACGTTCGACGTAAAGATGATGATGATGATGATGATGATGATGATGATGATCCCACAACGCATAATCCGCGCATCGTTCGCGATCCTCTTGGCTTCTTCATCCCCTCTATTCCAGGATGATCGCGGTTGCGACACGCGACACGCACCGCGGATCATCTAGGATTTCGGAATTTGTTGGATTTAATTGTTCCCGATGCTGGCCACCGGAGGACGTCCCACATCGGTAGATCGTTACGTCGGGAATTGTGATTTTTACAGCTGTTCACGGAGATACTTAATTTGACGATTATTAAATGGGAAACGTCGTTGTTAAGGCCTTATTCAATTTAAGAAGATCTTAGCGCAAAAGTTCAGCGGGGTTCCTTTTTACGGATTCTAAGTTGTCCAAGGTAGAATCCGAAGGCAGCACCGCTGAGCTTCCGAATTCCAAGGCCACGGAGAAGTGGAGCACGATGATCTGCAGCGAGATTGCAATCGTGAAGAGATCTGAAAGCGAAATCGCGCGGGACCGCGATTGATCCCTTGAGCGATCCGAAGGGATCGCCCTGTTGCTAAGATGTGCGCGGATCTCGCGCAATGATTGTTCTTTAACTCTGAACGTTTTTGATATCAGATCGACCTTCGCGTGATAGGGTAACAGGCTGAACAAGGCTAAAAATATTGTATTCTGTTCAAAATTGATAGTTCTACCTGTCACTGATTGAATTATGGGAATGTATGAAGTAGAAAAGTATCGGGCGATGGATTCAATTGCAAGTGTACTATTTTTAGGAATGATACCTATAATCAATCTCAGTGATACAAAGGGGAAAAAAGAAGCTAACGAAAGATTAATTTCTGATTACAGATCAGAGTGCCTTTGAAAGTAAACTTCTCGGCCAGGCCCAAGGACGTATCAGTGACGATTACGAAAAAACACCTGACTTGCGGTATCAAGGGTCAACCACCGATCATCGACGGCGATTTTCCGCACGAGGCCAAAGTGGAGGAATCGACCTGGGTGATCGAGGATGGGAAAGTCCTGCTCATCAATATAGAAAAGGTAAGTGCTTTTCAACAGACGCCAAAGCATCCTATCCTTTTCCAACCGAAGACCTTGCCGAAGCAAGGATCGCCGAGCACGAGTTCTGTCCGAAAGTATGAAAATAACGCGACGATATTCGCCCGTTTGACGTAGCCTTGAGCGATCCGGAATAATATACGAACGATTTGACGAAGGCTGAATCGCAGCTGCTTAATGATTAACTGTTTACTTCGTTTTAATTGACATAGCGACGCTGGCTTTACCGATACCTCGATAATTATTCAATCCTGATTCGAGTTTAAGAATCGTTACTCCGAATGGTTGATTTTAACTTGTGCTTAAAACAGATGAGTGATTGCTCGTTTTGTACTTGAAAGATGATTTGTTGCTGATAGTGATTCGCCCGGCCTTTCACCATCGTGCAAGATTAAATAGTGATAAGCTTTTATACGTTCATTTTACTGCGCTGTGATATTAAGTAAGTAATAACTTCTAATTTTATTCCTTTCAATATTAACTTTATTTCCCCGTTCAATGTGTCCAACATCTTAATCCTCTACGCGAGTTCCAATTCTCCGGAGGACATTTAAGGACGAGTCCTCATCGATTTCCATCGTAGGTGAACAAAATGCAGTGGTGGGCGCACGTAGTGACATGCGATCCTGAGATCAGCACGAAGAAAGTGAACCCTGAGCCGAGCAAACTGTCCGATCTCGACGGCGAGACCAGAGGCCTGGTGGAGAAGATGATGTACGATCAGAGACAGAAGGAACTGGGTCTACCGACCTCCGACGAGCAGAAGAAGCAAGACGTGATCAAAAAGTAGGAGATTATTTAAAAAAAAAAGAAAGAAAAAACTGCACAAATTAATCAATGAAATTGATGTATCCTTGCACGGTGAATTTTGTTTTACAGGTTCATGGAACAGCATCCCGAAATGGATTTCTCAAAGTGCAAGTTCAATTGAAATCATCTCTGCTTGACAAACGATATTGACTTTTAAGAATGTTGTTAAAGAAAACAAACACTGATAAAAAGAAACAAAAAAGAAATTATCGAGGCAAACAGCCTCGAGATCCAATGAATTTCTTCATGGTATCTCGTTAATCTCTCGTCACCGCTGCGTCCCGATGTTATCAGCACCTATCGCTCGCCACGCTTTCGCTGCCCGGTTTCCGAACGGCGAAGGTGGCACCACGATCCACGTGAACGACGGACTCACGTCGGGAAATAAGATTTCCTTCGTTTCTCCGTCACAGATTGGATTGGCCATTCTATTTTGTTTTTCTTCTTATCGCTTGGCTTGAAACGAAACCGCGTTCGGTAACTGATTCGAAAGGAGCGGCATAGAGTTGCAGAAAACTCTGTATCGGACGATCTTTTTCCACCTCGCGTTTCTTGTAAATGAATAAAGAGTTTAGAGGAAACGCGGCCGTATCGCGTTTACGTTTGACAGCATAGAAACGAGCCGCTGTTAAAAATAATAAATCGAACCATCTTTTTATTTTATACAAAGTGATGTTGTATCGATAGCGGGTAAGGGTAATAAAATGACCTTCCTTTGAACGACACGTTACAGTCACGATTTACCCCGTCGACTCGATTGTCTTCACAATTGATCGCGTTCAAAGCTACGATGATTCGTAACGTTGACGGTAATACGGTGTCCCCGAACAGTCGATGTAGCACTGAGCGCAATAATTAAAACCGAGCACGCGGAGTGTCCATCGAATTATTCAATTCGAGTCGTCAGTCTCTTTCATCACTTTGCTGATCCAGCGAACGTAATTCGACAGTCTCGCGTATATTCCGAATTTCCCACGTTTCCCGCAACCCTCGCCGAAACTGGTGATACCGAAAATTGTCCACGGGTGGTCGGGTCTTCTGGGATCACGGCAGAGTAACGGGCCACCGCTGTCGCCCGCGCAGGAATCCATTTTTCCACGCCGATATCCGGCGCAGAACATGTTGTCGGTGATCCTGTAATCTACGTAGACGTCGCGACATGCTTCCGAGGATACTATAGGTATCTGAAACGGGGAACAAGTGTATTCTTATCCAATTCGTATTTAATCTCTGCGAATGTATTTAAAGGAAGTTTCTGTGCGACGCACCCTTGCCTCATGGAGAACGTCGGTTCCGAAGTCGTCGGTGACCCGCGACTTTCCCCAACCGATGATGGTACAAAGTTGATTGGCAGGCAAGGGCTGATTCGGCGCCGGAAGGCATGCGATACCTCTGGACGGCGACGCTGTCAAACTGACTGGAAGACGCAGCATAGCGACGTCGTTGTCCACTGTGTCCGCGTCGTATTCAGGGTGTATTGTGACCGAATCCACCTGGCGAAAACGTGGAAAACGATTCCTCAGATACTCGTGGCTGTCGTCTTGATTTCTAATTATATTCTCGGCAATGAGTACCCTTAATTCTAATTCGGTGCCCTCCTTCACTGTCAGATCGTGTTCCCCAATCCGAACGTACAGACGTTTTCTAATGCAATGAGCTGCGGTTAGCACCCACCTTGGAGAGACCAATGTGCCACCGCAAAATGCCTCCTGTGACGATAATTTTTACTGCCTCGAGTAATTGTTAACAATCGAAAATGAACTCCGACGCCGATAGAAACTTACGCGAAACCTGTTCAGCACTGCTACCTGCCAGGGCCAACTTCCGGGAGTAGACGGGCGGCCGCCGATGATCCGCGTGAAATAGGAAAGGCGAGAGGTCTTCTGCGCGCTTGGTACTCCGCACTTCCAAGCGTAGGAATTCTTCTCGGGGATGAAACTATCCACGGTGTTCGGGTTCAGCTCGAACTCGTCTAACACGAAATCTAACGGTGATCGAAACTGTAAGCTCTTTTCGATATAATCGGAGTAGGGATTAATCAATTATTTCGCGTGAAACTCACCATCGCTGTCTTCCTCCTGGCTTCCACGAATCTTTCGATGGATCCATCTTTGGCAGAAACTACCCTCCACGTAGCAGTAGGCGCTTTCCCTTATCACGTCGCGGCCGCAGATTCCAGGCTTCTTGCACCACCTTTATATTATTAACGAAGAGCGTCAATTTCGTGAACTGTCGTCATTCCGTGAAGGATAAACGTTTTTATATGTACCTGTGTCGTTGAGTGGTACAGAGCCTCGTGCAGGGTGACCATTTGCTCCATTTCCCGTAATATCCTACGGACTGGTCTTTCGCGTCCTTTCCTCTTCGCCGTCCTTGTCTAGGTTCAGCCTCCTTTTTAGGCATCTAGCGTCGAGGACGGCCGAACGACGTTGATATAGAAACGGGTATAGGAGGTACGATATAAATATTGATCGACGAGCGAAGTAATTCGACAATTATGCGACTTAAGTTTTCACCTGCACGACATGAAATTTATCTTTCCGCCGACGGCCGCGCCGCTGACGCTGCTTGCACCTCTGCCACCTGCCCTTCCTGTTATGTTCGCAGGTTCGTTCTTCCTGCAAAACGTCCAATCAAATTTGTACAGTAGCTTCCCTAAGAATTAATCGTCCCTCAGAGAAAAAAAAAGGGGGTTTCACGAAACTCACCCTGAGTACGGTGCTTCCACATTTCTCCTCCACCCTGCACCTTCGAACGCGATTTTGCGTGCAATGGCGATCGCACACGCTCCATTCGCTCCAGTTCGTGAAGTACGACAGTTTCGTGGACTCTGCGCAAATATAGTAGAATTAACAAAATAATGCAAGATCAAGGTGGGTAAACAATAGCGAAGGAAACCAACTGTTCTTTGGTAAACGCTCCACGACAGAATCTTGCTCGATCTCCCGCGGCCAATTTGTGCCATTACTTTTGTCCGTCGCTAGCGTTCCGTTGCCGTCCTAAAATGATCACAGAGCAATGCGTAATTAATCACTTAAAGTCGAAAGGAAGATCGTAATTGTGGCTGTAAAAGCTTTTCCCTTACATAACACAGAAGCCGTCCAACCGTGAGTGCAGATGTATCTGCATTTCAAATTACCCCCCTTTTTTTTTTAATTCAATTTACATCTTAGATAATACTGGCTGGGACATAAATAAAGCATCGGAGCAGTTCCTACAAGGAAAAGCAATTCTCGTGCGTAACGCACGTCCGTCACGTAGGCAGATCGTTGCGAGAACGTCTCAAGATTAACTGCGAACGTAATTAATCGACGCGCAGCCTGTTCGTACTGATGCGTCGCATGGAATCGAAATTGTGCTTTTCTATTCAATTGACAGAGATCTAACAAAACTATCGTTCTTCGTACGACCGTACGTCAACGAGTAATGGTTAAAAAAAAGAGATAAACTCCGCAGCGGTGACAAGGAGACGAATAAAAACGCGATCGCGTTCTCCGGTCGCGGATCGTTCATTTAAAAGGCGGAGTTCGCAAGTAAAAACTGTCGAACAATTACTCGTTCTTAAGCAAAGAGTTAATAGACCAGTCCTTGCTGGCGTTGCAGCCCGATGTCTCGGACGTACGTCCAGCATTCCCCAAGGCTGTAACGTCCAGCACGCGATACTGGACTCAATTCGCTGGCTTCGTAAATGGCACGACGATCAGCCTCGTTGCTGCTCAATGCCGTTGTGGTACTTTCAAGATTCAAGCACGTTAAGATCGTGTTCCTTGAGAGTGTGACATTATTTTTCTAGATTGAATAAAAAAAAAAAGAAACTGTTCGCTGATGATGACAATAAGCGTGGCCCATACTTTAGTCGATCAATGAAAATGGAACTGGCACACGCGAATCACACCCTTCTTCGATCCAGCCCACGTTCCTCATTATCGTAGACAATGGTCACAGATACGACGTTGCCTCATCGAGGTTGATCGTCTTGAGGGATCTGATATTAAATGGATGATCTTTGCTATGTCACACAGACATATTCACCGGAATGTCACGTCCAATTATTCCCCTTCCATTCGCTGGTGAAAACAGAGCTAACATAATAAAGCGCAACAGGCGAATTGCGCTACGAGTCGTATAAAGTACGAAGACCGTTTTTTTTTAATAGTTTTATTCAGATCTATTTTCACGAAGAATATTGTTAAACATTCAAAGCGCGTCAGCGATGTCTGATAAAAAAACGGAAAGCCGGATTCGTCGCTTCTTCTGCGACACGGTCGTCGAGGAAAAAGCAGGCGAACGAGAGAGCTCTCCCCGACGGGGACGAACGGAAGACGGTTGGAATTTGTATGCGCCGCGGTGGACATGGCCAAACTAGGCTGAAGTCCGCGGTGCCTTGCATCTCCACGATGAAATCGCAAAAACTCCATGCCACGGACAGGGGAAACAATTCCAGGATGGAAAAGAAGGGGAGCTGGCTCTCTCTCTCTCTCTCAAATTTTAAATGAAAACTCAGTTTAAAAAAAGAAGTGGTATCTCACTGGAGGAGTACAAGGAGACACTGTAGTTGAGAAGAAGGTCCGTATCGTTCTGGTGTACCGAGAATTTCATGGGTACCGCGCAGATGATTCACGAGAAATCGAGTATGCAACTTTAATACCGTTTTGCATTCAAAGCATCCCCGAGTGGCGCCCTACCAAGGCACATCATCCCAGCGTGCTCACCTGCGGTAGCTTCGTTCGTATTGCGTTACACCGAACCATGTAACTGTATCCCGAGTGCTGTTCGTGTAATAGACGTACTTGAAGATGAAAGGAAGAGACATGAATTCAGGTGACTAATTTCTTCATCGTCACGGTCTATAAAAAGAGATCGGACTACTTCAAGCCTTCCACCCCTTAAGAATCCACGATGCGCGACTAACCCCAAGGATGCGCCCGACGGTCTCCAGCCAGCAAAAAACAAAAAAACCCATCGGGTCACCATTTTCAGCGCTAGACTCTCCGCGAAGTCCGGTCTCGAAGAAGAGCGAGCAAAAAGGGTCGAGGGGGGGAAAGAAAAAAGAAGGCGGATCGACGGAGAGGAGCAGCGGCGACAGCATCGGAAAGGGCCCGACGCGGCCGAGGAAGATGGATAAGGTTCGGCAGCAATGACATTCGTTTCGCGGTCCGACGCCCCGGCCTGTACCGTACATGGTAGCGCGGCCGAAGAAGTGTCCGGCGTCCAAAAATGGCCGGCGATTTCTTCGCCGCGGTGGACTTAATACTTCGCGGACGGTAGCGACGATGGAACGCTCGCTATGGCGAGATCGCGGCCTGATTTATGTGCTCGTGCGTGCGATCCGAAGGCCAAGGTCCTCGTCCACCTACTATGGTCAGGATGACGGCTGACCAGGCCGACGTCGCGTAAATCGTGTCCCCGCGTATACACACGTTCGCCCGATGGGAATTCCGCGAAGGGACGCGTCGCCTAGGCCTGACTTTCCCTGGGTTAATCCGCTTTCGGTTTAATTGCCGGCGGCGAGCCACCCTGCGTCGAACGGTGGCTTCGATCGAAGGGACGAAGTTTCAAGTGGGTAGAAGCACTTTGGGGAAGACAGTGTTGCTTCGTTGAAAATTCTGCGTCAAGCTACGATAGAGGCAATGGGTGAGAAGGATGTGATACCCGATGAATTAGTCCTAAACACGCAATCAGATCCGAGCGTTGAAACAAGCCGGAATACAAGGATATTATTATCTTATTGCGGCTGCCGCTAATGAGGCAGACAAGTAGACAGGAGGAGGAGAGCAATCTCGCAACAACCGAGCCCCTTCAACCTTTTCGGGTTGGGTTCCAACAGGCGATGCGGCAGTCACGGTTGCACCCCGCGACTCGGGTAAATGTCATTGGAGCCCTTTAAACGAAGCGCAACTGCAGCGTGACTGATTCTCGCCACCGTTCTGCCGCGTTACGCGACATTTGTCTAATGCATGCGAGCGACTTCTGTCCCTATTTACACGCCTTGCTGGTCATCTAGACTGCGGTACGCGGTCAGGGGGCGGTGCCTTATTTTCACGATAAGCTGACAATCGGAACGAATGCGGCCGTCGTTTCGCCGGAAAACGGTCGGCAGAGGAACGGACGACTTGTTCGCAGTTGTGTTCCTCGACGGTCGCATCGGCTCGTTTTACGCTCGCTTGTTCTCGACGATTCAACGGAACGGCTCTCTCGTCATGCGACTCTCGTCCCTTCCGCGAAGACCCGGAGCATTTTGAGAAAGAACACGGTCGAACAACGTCTGCGGATTAACGATCGGTCCCCGTCCACTGACAGGCGCATTCCGTTTCGCGACGTTAGCGCACGTGGCCTGTCTGCTGCTATTAACATCATTCTTATTACGTAACATTGTTTAACAATCTTTGTTTCTATAGAAATTCAAGTATTCGCTTTTTAAGAAAGATAGAAACACGCGAGACGACCAATCGTGAAGGCAGTCCTGCTGTTTCGCTTCGAGTTCCCCCATGAATCCTTTTTTAATCTGCCGGTCTGCACTTCGAAACGACAACTCCGAGCCATTGCACCAGCGTACTGTTTGCAGTCCCGACACGGAACGCTTAAACGCGTCACGTATCGGAAGAGCGTCGCTGAACGAGACTCCCACGGAATTTATCGTCGGAGCAACGGTAGCGTGGATACTTGTTTATCGCGTCTCCCGTAATTTCCACGCGCATCCCCCTTCATCCCTCGCCCTGTCTCTCTCCGTGCTGCAATATCTTAATGCCACGGCGAGATGATCGTTTTACGATTCACCGTCCTCCCTTTCGCGACGAGCCACAGCTCGCGGTTGTCCGGCCGCTTCGGCAGAATCCAATGGACGGATTCCGCGATTCGAAGCGGCCCTTCGCCCTCGCGGAAATCGAACAACGCACGCTTCGGGGAATTCGACGCCGACGTAAGGGAGTGTTGCGAGTTAAAAATATTGGGAGAAATACGCGGGTGCGCGGCGATCGAAGTGTACGCCGGGGGGGCCTTTCAAAGGAACGCGTTCGTGTGTCGTCGAAGTGCAAGTGCCTTTACGGCGCGAGAGATTGCCCGGTCGAAGGGAACCAAGGGTAAAAATAGGCTCTCCCCGCATGTTCGGACCCGTGCATTTGTTTTCCCGTCACTGTCTGCTACTTGAAGCTCTGTTACGTCGGCCGTCGTGAACTGACGGGCTTTTGTTCGAGGATGCACTTGGAAGAAACTCGAGCTTTCCTCCAAAAGTGTTCATTTTCAAGCGTTTAGGCTTTGTCAGGCAGCCCGCATCCCGAATTGTAGGAAAAAGAAAGAAATCCAATCAACTCTGACACTGGCACAACAACGATCCCCCTTCATCGAGAGACACCAGTCCAATCGGGAGTCATCGCGGATTCACGTTCTCCGCGACGCATGAGATGATAATTAATTGGTCGTGGTCGACGCGACGTCCTTCCTATCGTCGGTGCTCGTTTCGCTTCGTCGCGACTCCGTTCGAAAACGCGCCGTTCCAGCGTCTCGCTTCGAGAAAAAAGCCGCTATTTCTGGCCGGCTATTAACGAGCCTTAATTCGCGGGATTAGTCGGAGCCGAGTGGCTCGAACCGTGAAACCGTGTAAAGCTAGCCCGTTTACGATGGAGCACGGCCGCGGTAGTCACCTGTCCCGGTTTTTCAACGTTGAAACCGTTCCTCTTCATCTCGCGGAATCCCACGTCCGACCCTCGCTTCGCAATGTAGTTATTTCCGGATCAGTACGCCGCTTGTTTCTCATTGCGTCGGTCTTCATTAGACCGCCGTTTATCTTTACGAAATAAGCCGCGAATCGAGGAAAGCCTTAACTCGAAGTATTCATTGGCTGAATGCTCCTCGAAAGAGCAATCGAAGGAATGACGAATGGAATCAGAATTTCTCCTTCGACGTTTCTCCCTATTAGCCAGGGAACGTTAAAACCGTTCTGTACATCATAAAACAGTGGCACTCGTGGAACGTTTATGGTCGCAAGAGCATTCGAAACCCATTACCGGAGATCTCGTAGAAGCGTTGCTCAGAGTTGGTGGTGTTCATTCAACAGCCGTCCGTCTATACGTACTTCACGTTCGTAAATTTCGCTCGTAGCTCGCGATTCCACTTCGCTCGGCGCTGGCCTGTCCCTAGGATTTACGTTGTATCGCGCGGGGGACGCTCGGTAAAAGTGGCCACGCGTTACGACTGGCCGTATTCCAGCTACGACTCTTGACAGTTCGATTGCCGCTTCCTCGTAGAAACGTGGAATTTATGGTGTGATTGTTATGGGACTCGATTAATGGCGCGTCAAAATCGTCGGCAGTAAATTGCAGATAAATTCAATGATACCTGCTGGGGTGCACTTAAGCTGAGTTAAAACAGTGTTCGATTTCAGATAAACCAGCTTCTAATTTCCCGAAACTTTTCACGATATTAATAGTTCCTCCGAGTCCGCGATAATTTAAGACAGGATCTGCGCAATTGTTGCTCGCAAATAGTTTACCATAAATTTCCTTGGAATAGATACCTGGCCCGCCGACCGTTCCCCTCTCGAATCCCAAACGGCGCGAGCTTAGTACACGTTTAATTGAAAGCCGTAACGCGAGCGATAGTAAGAGTAGATAAAGAGGGGCAACATTAGCGGCTAATGAGATCGATAATTCAACGGGTGACCGTCGATTCAAGAAAAGACGGTCTCCCGATCGGAGCTCGGCGGGACTGCCACGTTTGGTAAATACGATCTGGCGGTCGTTTCGCGGCGATCGTTAAATGGACCGTGCAGAAGGAACGAGTTGTATTTAATACACAATATTAATGGGGACAGTTCTTTGCGCGTTGGCAAGTTATACCGGAATAACTCGTTCCGATAGATTTCCACTTCTCGTTGAACGATCGCTAAAGATCGAGGTAAAGGTACAATGTCAGGCGTGTCGCTCGCCAATTACCATCGTCGATCGTAATTGTAAGAAACGTACTCTGCCCGCGGAAACGCGGGCGGCGTCGAATTAAAGTACGTCTCTGTTTTGGCGGAATTCGTGAAGGATAATCGTTCTGCGCAAGAATTCGGTCGACTACCCCCGTCGAGACATCCGACAAATCAACTTTTCCGTCTTGACACGCGAGCGGTGTAGTTGGAATCGTGAACCGGAGTGACAGCGACGTCGTGGAATCCGTTTCTCGCGGAATCCTAATCACCGGCCCGGCGATGTTCACCGTTTCTCCGGACAATGGAACGACAGCCGCGCGGAATACGAAAAGAAACGCGGTGGAAAAGCGTCGAACGGAGGGGGTGAGAACGAAGATCGCCAAGGATTCACGGACGACGAACGGGATCGCGGTTGAGCGGGAGAAGAAATCTGGAGGACAGATTCTCTGGCTCCGATCGTTCCCGCTCGCGTGTACCCCGTTTCGTTCTTTCTTTCCTCCCCATTGCGACGACAACTTTTTGCCGAGCGCGAGGTTAACATACTTCCTGCCCCGGGACGGCTTGAAATTCCGCGCGATAGTCGTCACGATGGACGGCAAGAAGATAATCGAGCTGCCTCCGAAGATTCCCGGGGGAGGACGGTTCTCTGCGGGACATCTGAGGAACGTTTTCCCTGGTTCCTCGATTGGGGTAGTGGAAATCGGGACGCGCGGCTCGTCATTATGAATACAGCAGCGAGGACAGGTTTATAAATGATAAAATCGAGTTCCAAAACCTTTTTAAATAAAGGATAAAGATCAGGGAGTCTCTGATAAATTTCAGTCCGACAAATTACCCCTTCGCACGGGACTGGACCACAATGGAAGGCTCACGTGGTTGACAACAACTTCGGAGTACGTAGTCAAAACGAGGATCATCCCCGATTATTGATCTTCGAAACGCGAAGGATGTTCAGCGTGTATCTCGCAACCTAACTCGCACAGCTACATCGTACGAACGTGACCCCGTGTTCTCCGCTGAATAGCGGTAAATTATTCCGGCGATCCCGACACGCTAATAGAATAAAAGAGAAGAGGCGAGCGAAGGAGCTCGGTTCTCGAGACAGGAAGTTTCGCCGCGGGGTGCCTCGCGTCCCCCGGGGTCAGTCGCAATTTTTTACGTGACACACACGAGAGTCGCAGGTGATTGACACGTCGTCTTTCCTTCGTCCTGTACCTGCGCCCGTCGAGAAGTCGTTATTAATTAGTAGAATAAACGTGTGAATAGAAATTGGCCATCGGAAGTTGGCCAGTGCTTTCTCCAATGTGGAAGCTGCTGTCTATCGAGAAGGTAAAAGAATGGAAAAGAATGGAATAAACAGTTCTCCCAACGCGAGAGAATGTAAGAAGCTATTGTCCACCGTCTGTTCGCTATCTGCAGCTCGTCCGAGGATCAACCCATATAAATTGGCCTGCTGGTCCGGATAAGGAGACAAGCAGAAACTCAAACAAATGCTTATCCTTTATCTGATACGCCTCTTCCTCTCTGCCTCGCATTCAACGATGCTGTTTCTACAGGATCACCGACAAACAACCCGGAGCATCGATGTTACCACTTGGAAGATCGTTCCACAGTGGATTCCGGCGCGTTTGACACGCTGAAGCAGCGATTCCATGGATTTACGATTCGTCGGGGCAGAGACGGTGTTTCTTGCACGAATGCATGGTGATACCAACGACAGAAAGAGAGAGAGAGAGAGAGGGAAAGTACGCGCTAAATATAAACCGAGGAGCGTGTAATTCGCGGAGAGACGTTATCGGGATCATCGGTGGCGAGGCACGAAAAAGCTCACTCGCAAGTGTCCCATTCGAGCAGCAACGTTGCTCTTTGATGTGTGCACGGGACTGTGGGTGGTAACCTGAGAGCCGCGGTTACGAACTCCGAGCCATCTTTAACATCCCACGTCACCGATTTTGATGGACTTGGTACAGACGTTCCTGGAGAACAGGAGTGTTTCAACGATTTGCCACTTCGCGCAGCCACTCTAATTTATATAAAAATCTCTGAACGATGTTGATCTTCTGAATCGAGCTCTTGCATAATCCTCATCACGATTGCAGCATCTTATTTACATACGTAATATGCTGTCGCGTTCTAGTCAACGCGTTCACGAACATCCAGATCGATCGAGTGAATTGTATTGCGACCGTAGAGACGAGAAACACACCTTGAAACGATAAAAAGAACTGTCGATTTCAGTGCACCGAGAGCAGGCTCGCTTTTATTTAACGATGCCGTGAATCGGCGTTAATCTCCGCGCGAAATGCGCACTTCTACGCGATACGAGGCGATCTCGGCTTTTAATTAAACAGATAAATAGGCATCGGGTTGCGATTACCTCGTTGCCGAGATTTGCGAGACGCTTTTTTTTAGCGTTTGCCCGTCTTTCATTCTGGATACTTTTCATGAACACTTTCTGCCGGACCGGGTTGCTCAGTCGCGCGTGCACCGCGTGTGAACGATCTTTCGGATCGGATTTCCACGCTGAAAGTGAAACTAATGAAACGAGGACCGTGCAAACGCATTGCTAATCGGAAGCTTCGGTCACCGCCGTGGTTTCTTTCCGACGCTCGCGGTGTCGTGTTCTGCCAACGGCTCGAAATCACGCGAGTGTTTAGAAAGTATCTTGTCCTGGATACACCGTGCACGTACGTAAGTACCGATTGTTCTCGTTCGACGAACAACCCTCTATTATTGTATAATCAAGAATCATGTAGGGTTTAATTGAATTGTAGGAAACGTCGTTCAGCAACTTTGCTCGGGCGTGCGGGAGGAACTAACCCTTGCTTGAACGGTAACAAATAAATAATTGAGCAGCCCCAAAGTTCTACTGCAAGTGGCAACAAAGTATGAATAAGATTTTAACGATACTAAATAGTACCAGCCACCCACGCGAAGGTGCTAACTCGTACAAGCATAAATTCCGTCGAGTACTCACCTCGGCTTGATCGAAGCAGACAGCCGTGCCAACGGAAGCGACAAGCAGGAGGAGGAACAGGAGGGCCGCGTTCGCCCCCGGCTGCCTGGCGATCATGCCAGCTGAATCGAGGTGTCCCAGTGGGGGCAGCGAGCGCAGACAGTTCGACGACGTCGAAGACGTGCTCGACGACGAAGCGGGCCGGTGCTCCTGTCGCGGACGCATCGCCTCATGATCGCGACGTGCCGCGTGTTCGTCGCTCCGTCTCGACGCAACGCGGCTTTTCTCCTCTCGTTTCCTCGCTGTTTCCACCGTGTCCCTGCTTCTCCTCCGTCCCTTCGTCCTCGCGGAGCAAGAGGGCTCGCGCGTGTTTCTACGCGCGTGAACCCGCGGCTCTATAAATACGGCCGCGACTCCACGCGAAGAATTTCAAACGAGCTCGCCGTAAGACCGCGCGACACGAGCGGAAGAACTCGGCCTCGAGAAGGGTCTGTGCGCGGTCACCTCCCTCGGCGACGATGGTTCCGGGGAACTGGGCTACTTCGAGACTACGACTCGACGATCCTTAGAACACCTTCTCCCTTCTGAAATCATGGATCAAGATTATTACGGATGGTCCCGATAATCGTTTCTCCGCGTGCACTCTCGTTGCCGCTTCATTATTACGCGTGTAGCAGGCGCGAATGCGTAATCGATCGCCAGGCAGCCGCTCCGTTCGCGAACTTAACGGCAGAAACGAACGACGAGTTACTGAATCGATGGTCTCGGCAGGAAGTAGCGAGAGTGTGTAGGATTACGGTAGGAGGATCTCCCGAGAAAGAGTACGCATGTGGGATACAGGTGGCCGGGCGCGTTCCCTGGCAAAAGGACAGCAGGATACTACAAGCGTCCACGCAAAGCAGCGGTGTGCACGTTACGATTCTTTATGTAACGCGAAAGCGGATACGATTCACAGCCGGCGTGTTTGTCTCTTGTTTCATGGAGAATCGGAGAATCGACATGGTCCAAAGAACGACGACCGATCTTTCAGACAGAATATTGAGAACGTGATAAAAACTGTGGAAAATACAAATGATCACAATCGACAGAAAAATACTCACACTCCGTGTACCGCGCTTATCCAACAGAACATTGATTTACCATTTATCACTGAACAAGAGGCAGTTCCGTAAGTTCGCGCCAAAACTCCAATTCTCAGAAAAATAATTCTTATCTAGAGTACAAGAGAACCATTCCTCTAACCGCGTTCGTTGTGAAACTACACGCCCACGGCGATTCCTCCCTTCGACGTAGGCAGTGTCCGAAAGCTTTCAGCGAGATTAGAGGAGACGATCGGCCGTGGAACGGTTCCCGTTCTCCAGCCGGCGAAATTGTTCAAGTATACAGCGCGAGCCAGCGGCGTGCCAGCGTCCGATATTTTTAGTCCACCCTGTCTCCACCATCTGTCTTCGAGTTTGGGTTTCCTGGTCGTTTTAGCCTCACCGTCGAGACGGCGGGGTTTCGCTCTCCTCCTTTCCGTGCGAACGGTGCGGACAGATCGGTGGTGCGTTACAGAAGACACTTTCCACTCTCGCGACTGTAAACCCCCTGAGGTTTCCTGCAGGGGTGTCTCGCGCTTTGGCTCGAACTTTCTACTTTTTTTTTTTTTCACACGCTCCGCGGATTCCTCTGGTAGATCTTTCCCGTACACGAGCGGCGCCTTTCCTTCGTCAGTTATTTCCGACGATCCGGAGGACGACGGGCTGGCGGAAGGCGAGTGGACGACCGCCGTGCCGGAGCTTCTCGAGCACACGCACGTGGCTCCAAGCCGACTGACGAGATACACGCGCGAGGAAGTATCAACAGAGGCTGAGAGGAGTGGCTACCAAGCGAAGCGGAAGTGGAGGGTGATTCTGCAGAGCTCCGGTGGTGGGGTGCACTTTAACAGGGGGTACGTAATCTTGGTGCCCTCGTGGTCGAAGAAGACGACGGTGCCCCAAGATGGACGCTAGATAGGCTGAGGTACGTTTCGTCTCTCACATAAGGGCAACGCGTGTCGAGTACGTAGAATCGTGTAGGGATGACGAAAGCACGAGGAGTTCGCATCGGCAGCGAACAATCGTCGTCGCCGTTCCAGATCGACGATTTAGGAGTGTCATGGGACCGGAGAACGAATCTCTCGCGAAAGGCCACGACGGCAGCGAGATGTGCATTAACGTCGTTCATCTATGGACCGTTCTTGCAGTACCAGTGATTATAGGTCGGTCATTGCACACCGCTGATGGAAATGACAATAAGAGATACGCGCGACGAATGTGGAAGGGTCTGAGCGTTACTGTTGCTAGAAATAACCAGGATGAATCAGTAGTACGATCGTAATCTCGGGCGAACCGTCTGACAGAAGAACGGGGATACCGTTCGATCGATAAAACGGTATATAACCGGGCGTATTTTTCATCCACCGAAGAACGATCGATATTTTACGACCGTGCGAACCATTGGCACGACAGGCACGGCAAATGCTGGCGGATAGATTGCTCGCGCAAGCCATCGGTTTTTCATTCGCTTCGTAATTCGAAGATCCATTCTTCCGGCAGCGGGAAAAGAGAAGATAGGCCAGGGTCGTTTGGAGGATTCGGTTAATGACACACGCACCGTTCCCTACCGAAGTATCTTTGCGGTCTCGCCACGCCCAAAGCTCTGAGAAGATTACACGAAATTACCCAATTTTTGGCAAAAAAAAAAGAAAAAGAAAAAAATCTGACCTCGACGAGCGGCTCTTAAGCCGCCTGATTTTATAGCAAAAACAAGGACCGTTTTAAGTTTCGGGATCGGGATTAATACTTCGGACACGAACCACGGACATTCTTCAGCTTCTTTGTCTTTCGTTTTTCGCGGTATCGATACCCGCGAGGGAAATGACTATCTGTAAGGAACGATAAGGCCGAAACTGTACTCTGCCGTGTACGCTCTTACGGTCTAATTGAAGCAATACCATCCACGGTAGCGGAGTCCGGTGGTTTCGGATTTAATTCCCACGTGAGCAATCGCGAGACCGGACAGACGCTCGTCCCGATCGTAGTCCCCTGTCCTTTTAAGTTAAAGGGCCAGTGGATGCCGCAAGGAACTTAAGGGACATCGATATAAATCAACGTCCGCGACGGTAGGAGAGATAGAGAGGCAACGCGGAGGACAGGGAGTAGACGCGAGCCGCAGACAGCCGAGTCCAAGGCTCTCTCGGTTACTTATGCTAATGCCGGCAAATCAATTTATTTATATTTATTTATAGCATTGAAATGTTACCACGGGATCAGATCGGGCATCGTTCCACGGACCACCCACGGCAGAGAATCGATTCTGATCTGGGCTACTAGCAACTGGCCGCCACGCTTCGAGAATAATAAAAAAAGAAACGGTAGGACATCGTGCAGCCTGGGCATATTTCTTAAAATTTATTAACGATACGCGATGCACGAATCTAAAAAAATTACGGTTCTTAAAATTTAAGTATTGAAATTGCTTAAAAAGTTCGAAGATTTGAGGATTTATATATTTAGAAATATGAAGGCTTGAAGATTTGAATATCTAGAAATTTTAAGTCTTGGAAGTTTGAAAATGAATGAAAGTGCAATCTCTTCATTCTACTTCTTAGTTCTTTTTTTTTTGGATAAGAATAATCGCTGTTATTTTTACGATGTTGTTTATTCCTACTATCGTTCGGATAATTTGTGTACTCTGCATATTTCGATCAACTGCCACATTAATCGTTGTTTCATTGTGCATTCCTTCGTGACTGGATTAACAAGTCTCAAAGTACTTTATATCAACGAGCATCGGGCGCGGTCTTCATTCGGGCTTACTCGTGTGATTCGAAAGTGGTCGATCATGTCCGAAAGCCTCAGGAACGTATACAACTTGACGTTTCAAATCTCTCTATTTTTATTTTATTTTATTTCTGCAATTGTGAAATGCATCGAGAGAAAATCAAAGGGAATATTTGAGTTTAACAAGACTTTACATCAAAAATAAAATTTCACACTAAATCAAATTAAATGTTCCTCAATATAATTATAATTTACAAACAAACCTCTTCAGTTTCATATACATCGTCATGTGGGCTATTTAATATACATTAAACAATCAGAAACCTTTAATTAATAATTAATATAATTAAGAATTTTATATCATTAATAGAGAGGTGATGAATACCCAGGGCGCCGGTTCTGACGCGGTGGCAGTCCGTTCAGTGGCGTGGTCAGTCGTAGGCGTGGGTAGTTGGAGTAATTAAGTGTCGTATCTTGACGCATGTTTTAAAGTTCTTGTCAAGTGGATCTCCAATTCTTGAGAGAATGGCCAGCGAAATAAGCCTTCGCACGTTGTTAACAATATTATTCGCCGTTTGTTGCATTCAACAAGGTAAGCGTGCATCGATATCGATCGTTTGCATCCTCGATCTTAACCTAGAAACCTTAACGAGTCGCTTTCGTAGAAGCCGAATAGCTTCAACTTTTTAACGCCGAACGTAAAATAAGCTTGGACAATCGGTAATAAATAGTTCTCCCATTTGTTTACAGGGTTATCCATTAAATGCTGGGTGTGCAGATCCGATTCCGATCCGAAATGCGCGGATCCATTCGATAATACCACGGTGCCTATTACTGACTGTAAACAGGAGCCCGATTTGGAGCATTTGCCTGGTGTCAGACCTACGATGTGTCGTAAGATTCGGCAGAAAGGTGCGTAACTAATCATACAACATTCTTAACGTACAGTAGTTCTTTGCAGCTGGTCTTATCGGTTGGATTTTATTGTTCTTAGTCAATGGGGTGTGGAGATATTTTCGTAGTTGCGCTTACATGGGGGAACCTGGGATCGCTGGCGATGAGCGATTTTGTCTCATGAGAACGGGGACTTATAATGTATTTATGGAGTATTGTACTTGCAATAGTAAAGACGGCTGTAACGGAGCCTCTTATAACCGTGGAAGCTTAGTCGCTTCTGTTATAGGTTTATTCGCTTCGTTGAGATACGTACTGGTGTATACTTAATTAAGTTAGCCAAAGATTATCGCTAGGTCTGATTAGGAGGTACAGATTTCAATGTAATTTTTTATACGACATAGAGATCCGCTGGTACTTACTACTGACATTCTTCTTGACAATTGTTTACGATCTGAGCTTCAGGGATGTAGTGTATTCGATTTTGAGATTAGATTGATTTTAGTGGATATAGCTTGGAATCTCTTCTTTTTATACCGTTCGTCGAGTTTTTCGATAAATATTTACTCTTCGTGCCTTACTAGAGAGATGATCGTCGAAAGAAGCAGGATATTTTTCATACATTTTCGAGTAATTTTAAAGGTATTCCAATATTCGAAGTGTTGCAGTTTTTTTTTTTTTAAAGAGGTATATTTTTATTAATATAAATTTTGATATAGACAGTACATGCTTGTATCATACTTACTTTTTAATTTAGATCCGCTTAGTACAAAAGGTAAACGTTGTAACAGCCAAATGTATTGCGTTAACATTTAGAATATTACGGATAAGACTGTCGCATACCGTCCATTATAGAATAATTACACGAACTTTAGCATTAGTGCGAAATAATTGTGCCTTTTCGTACTTTTATATGTATTTTCTGGAAATGTGGTTTATTATTAAAGGTCACCGAAATAAATATACGATTGCCTGCATAATGCATCATTCCCTCCTACGTTTTGTATGTGTGTATAAAGAAAGAAGGATAAATAAAGATGCGAGGAGAATATTGCGTGGGGAAATTAAAATTATCCTCTATGTACAACAGGGTATTCCATAGAAAATATATCTTTGTTATACAAATACGCGCGTTAATAACATCGTAAATACAGTTTTCTTTTGGTGCGACTGCTTATCCTTATAGATATTCCTCGAAACACTCCACTTTTTCGCAACGAAATGCATACACATGTAATTACAGTGGTAGAAATAGTTTTTCGCAGAACATATTTCTGTAGATTAATCGGGAATAGTCGTAGTATAAAACAGTAGTTGATTCGTACGTACGTAAGAAAATACTCTTCGTTGTTTTCACGTCTTACCATAAAAAATATATCGATACAGCACTAGTGCAAAGTGAACAATCAGTACGGTAGATTTGTGTAGAATAAAATAGAATGTGTACTTGCTGTACATCGATACCTTAATTTAACCGTTAGAAATTACTTGTTCATTGTTTCCTCTGGCACAAAATTTAGTCTCCTCATTTCGAGATAATATTAGTAAAAAAGCAAAAATCGAGCTCTCTAGTAGCTTGGAACTCACGTCCAGAAATAAGAGTTTCATGAGTTCCACGTTTTCTACACCGAGAGGCACTTATTCATTGGACGGTTCTGTCATTCCGATTTCCAGCAGAAACTCTTGCAGTTTCTCTGCCTCGGAACCGAGGACGGTTGAACTTTACGAAAAGAATGTACAAATATTTAAAGTAGTTCTATGCAATTTATCCTTAAAAAAAAAAAGACTCGAAAGGAGAGCGTTCAAATGACAAGTAAATAGGAGCAAATATATAAATTTCACGAGTGATGTATACTTTCGCACAACGGTATACCTTTACTCGTTCATAGAATGTTCACTTGAATACTCTTTGGAGCGGCACTATCGACCGGGCGCTCAAATATTCATAATGCTCGCACGGGGGTCGAAAGTAGGTTTATACCTTAAGAAGAACCGTGGAAAAGTTGAACCCAGCAGGCTCTGTATGTCGTTAGAACAGTCTCGTTTTTATTCGAATGCCTGCCATTTAGTTATCTGCTGTCCCGGTTTCGCCAGAGCCTGTTTCCATTGTTCTGCATAGGATCCCCCTACATCTGGTCCGATTACGAAATGACCGACGGTCGTTTTCTTCCCTGAACAAGATCGATTCCAATAAAACACAATTATCCAATGGGTTTCAACGATTCTTTCGCCGCAGCAACTCAGGGCTTACCCATTTTATTTTTGGACACATATTTGATAACGAAGCTAACATCCTTGAGTGCTCCCTGGTACGGGTTATCAGCGACCACCCTCGCCATATCCGGCGCGAATTTCATCGACACGCATGGCGCGAAACGATCGCTTTTCCAAAAGTGTGTAACCCTTCCGTTGTCTACCACGGACATCTTGATGTACATCTGTCCTTTCAGATTCTCGTGCTCGTGCATAGTCTGCAACGAGCATCGCAGACGATGCAGAGACAACACCAGCCGTTCGCTACCTTCTTCCTTCTTGTCGCTCTTTTCCTGACACAGCGACAACTCGAGCTGGCCTTTCTTGTTTTCTTTCTGCAAACAGGGGTAACAATCATAGATGTTTCACGGCTTTTCGATATTTCAATCGGATATCGTTTCGAGGACTTACCCTTTCTTCCGCCCCGGAAATGCCACTGGAAATCGGTTTCAACGGCCTCCACATATCTCCCGTTGATACATCGCTGGGGTGCTTTGGTTTAGCTGGTTTCGAGGTGAAATTCTTTGGATCCAGAGAGATCGTCGTTGCGCCAACCGTGCGCCTCTTATCAAACATTTTCCTCTCGGTGACCGCAGTTTCCACGGTTTTATCAGATCCCTTGCCAAAGAATTGGCTAAGCAATTTATTCTTCGCCGGTTCTGCCGTCTCGTTCGAGGCGCTCTGGCCGTCCCTCTTCTTGTTACCTTTCTTCGGAGATTCCTTGGTGGACGACGAAGTCTTATCCTTGTCCGCTTCCTTCTTGTCAGTCGCTATCAAAGGCTTGTCCTCGAGAATCGCGTACAGGGTCGCGACGATGAATCTAGATCCGTTGACCTCCTCCTCGATCACTTTAGTCTTACCGAACTTCTGCTTGCTCTCCTTCCGTAAAGGGAACGTGAATTCCTCGTTCCATTGCGGCCACGACTCGTTCCTCGACGTCGTTTCGTACTTGTCCTTTCCAGGTATCAGCTTCACCTGGAATAGAAGCGGCTTACTTTCTTTCTTGTACTTTTCCCGCTTTAGGAGTAACTGGATCATTGCGAAGTAAATGAAAACGTAGCCAGTTTAACCAGGAATGTACAAGAGCATTTGATCAGTGTAATCAGGACTCCCCCCCGTTTCCATCGCAATTAATTAATGCACACGAAACGCACGGAGGGGAGTAGATAAGGTACATACGAGCACCGTAAAGCGCGCCAGCATTGTCTTCGAAGATTCATGAGTCATTAAAGTATTCGAAGTGGGCGCGAAACCTGCACGCGATGATTCCGCCGGGTTACGTAACGCGAAATAACGATACGAAAGATTATTACAGTCTAGCTGGCTCTTGATATCTGGTCTTATACCTTAACGACGTAGCTGTTGACGCGAGTGAAGCCGAAATTTTGCGGCAAGTGGCGAGCACCGAGCACCGTCACGTGCAACGCCTTCTCGTTGATCGAATGAACGATCCTAATGCCGACTTCCGGCTCCAGATTCACCGTGCGATCCAACGGCGTGGACACGGTCTTCAGACCGGTGTCTATGAAACTCTTGATTTTCGCCAGGGCCATTTCGTTCGTAGGATATTTTCAACGAAATTGTTGAACAATTGCCCACCGATCTATCGATCACGAACGATCGTTCGAGCAGCGATCAATCATCAACAGGAGTCCCCTCGTACGGGGTTCACTGTAAACAGAGAAAACAATGCACGATCTAGACGCTCCTGTACATTAAGTACACTATCTCTAGGTAAACTATTAATAAACGCGAAGTACAGTAAGTACACAGTTCGCCGACTGAAACATATATCTTCGGCGATACCCGCTCGGATCCGGTACCCTTCCCAAATGTTCTCCCGTTATCTACCTCGTGACTTAATCGATGAATAGTCGTCAGGTATACACGTCACTGCGTTATCCATAAGAGAGGCGTAAATAAATCGAACTCCCCGCCGGCAATTGCCAAGCGCGCGCCGCGGTGCAACGCTCTTTCGCGGAACAGAAACGATAAGCGCAGCGGAAACGATCGAGCCGCGATCGACGTCATTGGTTAACGGTAAAACTATCGTACAAAGCGACGTATTGAATTGCCAAGCTCTGAAACGTTCCTTCCATTCCTTCCGTTCAGAGTTCGCGTTGGTCTAACTATAGCCCGCGACACCCTCGGAGCGAATTCGATTCCAACAACAGGTGATTGTATCAGCTGTTCCGTCGATCGTGCTCGGTCTTCCAGGACGCGCTGCGCGACGCGAGTAAACCTTCGGGCTGTGTAGCTAAAAGAAATTCGTCTAGCAATCGAACTTTCTCCAACCGGGGAAAATTGTCCCGATCGCCGGGCGTTGTCACCTGTCCGCCGCGTGGAAATTCCGCTTGGAAACAGCGCGCGTACCATAATCGCGGCGATTCCGACCGGTTCCGCCTGTGGATCGGAGGGAACAGTCCGGCCGTGTCTCAGGAACGTTCACTGGGCGCGTCCGCGGCAAGTATCCTCGTGGAAGGCGTCAGACCACTGCCTCCATGATCGCGCGAGTGGGATTGAAGTTGCTCTTTCACTAGGTGTGTACACGACGTGGCCGGCGCGGCTCGATCGCGATTTCCCCGCGGTTACCGCGCATCGTGCGGTCCTTCGAAAAATGAGCGATACCGCCGTGCACCGGAGACGCTCTAATTATCGTAGAAACGCACCCGCGTGTCGCAAATCGAAGGCAATTACGCGTATGACCGTCACCTCCAGCTCCAAACGACGCGCTGCCATGGTATGCGGCCTGAGTTCTCGCGTGGGTTCTCTTTATAAGTGGGCAAGCCGACAGAAACGCAGGGACGGCTGTTCCGTAGGTAGCGTGCTCGAGGGGCACTGCTATTGCGACGTGCTCTTCGAGTCGCAATAATTTCGAATGAGAGTTCTGGAAATGTTCAGTCGCGAACGAGGAATAGCTCGTTTATCGTTGAGACAGTGAGCGGAATCGGAATAAATTTGGTGTGAATGGTTGGACGAATTAAATTTTGGAGCACGATAGTATTTAGCGCTCGGTGGATGCTATATTGATATTAAAAATTAAGGAATGAATGAAATCTAAATGAATCTATTATTCTTATTATAGACTTAGAATTCTGTTAATTTTTACGGTCGCTCCGAATGCTATAAATGGTCATACAAGTGCTACGCACATTACCCGTCCATTATGTCGAGATTTAATGTTCCATTCGTGATTGACAAATCGACCTGGAGCAACCGCCCTGCGAAGCGTATTTTTTGTTCTCGTACAAAATTGGGAGAACACAGTTCTCGAGATGACGGTCACGCTACTGTGGCGAAAACTGGTCAGTCGTATCGGAGCGGAGGGACCACTTGCACGTACACTTCATCGTACAATCTTTATAGGCCTTACTTGGATCTTCATGCTTGTTGCGCACACAAGGCCGTACATTTCTTCGCGCACGAACGTGCACGTTTATGTTCACACACGTATACGAGGCGTACCGCGAGAGTAAAGTACGACGTAGTGAATGGGTGTATGACTCCAAAGCCGTACGAAAGCGAATCGTAGCCCTGCGTCTCGTAAATGTAGCGCATTTCATTGCAAAAAGGATTGCTGGAAGTATCCGTGAAGCAGTTGCGTCGAATTGTAGAAAAATTCTGTTCAATCATTTGATTTGCCACGGGGCAAGGGAAACGATAACGAAGAGCGAAAGACTCGTTCGATCCAGGTTGATGCGCAGTAGATCTAATTGTTATGTATAACAATATCGGGCAAGCAACAGAATGGAATGCGGCACGGTGCATTGTGTTGCATAAAAAACAAATCGTGGACGATACATTTGAATGGACGTGTCAAGTGTAATTGCGGATAATCGTTATATCTGTAATTGCGCCTGACGAGTTTACTTCATAATTGCCTGATCGTGTGTGATCATTTTATATCGTAGATGAAAGTTTTCATTCTAGCGTTTACAAGTTGTAACGTTAGAATTGAATTGTACAAGGCAAAAGTAATTGGTATCCACGAGGATTCTAATACGTATCCGGTAATACGCGCGTAGAATGTTACTCTATGCTGATTGCACGTGATAACATGCAAGGATACATTTGATAGACTTCTAATATTAATCGTTCTTGAGCAACTTGCGTTGCCACGCTTGGAACTACTTGAACAGTACGTGCGCTTGAAAGAAAAAAAAGGTAAAGTAAAAGAGCAGTGACGAATGTGCTCGTCGTTACTCAGAGGCAAATCCATCACAAATCAATCAAATTTGAAATTCGTGTAGTTCATATCTCTTTATTCGGCGAACTTTTGACGCTTGTGGAAATTATTGTAATATTAAAAGAACGAATGGTAACATTACTTTGATCGTCCAATACTAGCTCTTGTACAATTTTTGTTGCAATTAATTTAGAACGCAATAAATTGACCGGAATTTTCACGCTCAATAAAATGCGATATCCCAGGTACCGCTGTTGTCTTCGAAGGGCTGCCAGGACGAGTGCACGGCGAATATTCCCGTCCGCCGTTAGATGGCCGAACGTACTTCAACAACCCCTTTCAACCCTAATAACGACCATCCCCTCTGCGAACAGCTGTTCCGCACACCGCCATGGCGCACGCGACTTCGTGGCATCAGAAACGCTCTCGACGTTTCCGATTTTACCGGTTCGAAAAAACGGTGTCCACGTGTCCCCTGTCGTTACGTTTCGTGTCCGATTTCCGGTCGTAGAACGGTCCTCGCGTAGAATGAGTGCGGGTAGAGAGTGCTTGTGCCGTGTGTCGTAGTGAAAGTTGCAGGTTTTTCCATTCGCCTGATCCGCCGGTACCACGGTCACAT
Organism: Holcopasites calliopsidis; assembly: GCA_023838395.1. Classification (NCBI taxonomy): domain Eukaryota; kingdom Metazoa; phylum Arthropoda; class Insecta; order Hymenoptera; family Apidae; genus Holcopasites; species Holcopasites calliopsidis. The sequence continues at coordinate 3,753,171 of JALHAQ010000011.1, forward strand.
CGAAAGGGTAAGTGATGTATTATTGTTTGTCGTTATATTTATTGTTTCCCTACGAATACATTTATCATGTATTTAAATTGAAAACTTTCAATGGTATGCGTTAATATTAGAACGAAGATTATTAAGGGCAAAGATTTTTAAAGAAATGGGAATTATACCTATAAATCGATTAATTTGGTAGGATTTATTCCAATTACATTTTGCCAGAGAAATTACTATTTATAGTCGTTAGCAATAGTCCATTAATTATCGTGCTTCGCAATAATTGGGATACTTTTATGACGGTAGTATTTATTAGGAGCGTTAACAGGTAAGAAAGCTAATACCACCCCGAACGCATTGTGGTACCTGTTATTCGAAATTCTTCAACCCTCTCGTTAGGTGGCGGCACACGAGCATACGTGACAATTGATAGGAGGTCTCTGATTAAAAGTAGTTCGACGATAACAGCTTGAAGCGTGTCTCTACGACGTTTACCCAGTCTGCGTTTCCCTTTACCCGCGAACGAAATTCATCCCCACAATGAATTCTCGGGATACATCCACTTTGATACTCTACAACCCCATTTTTCAGTCTTCGTTCAGCCTCGGTTTATTCGCACCCCTATTTATTTCTCTCCTTCCATTGGCCCGAAGAAGTTTAATCACAATCGCATCGCTCCAGCTGTTCGCGCGCTCCGCTCGTTTCACCCTTTGCAATTTAATGAACTTTACGCTCCATTTTCCAGCTTCAACGCTCGGGCTTCTCGATCGTCGACGATGAATTTCATCCCCTCTATATTTCCCCCTCAACGTTCGTCTTATCGTAAACTTCCTTGTGCGGCGGGATTTTAAAAGTTCAGCCGCACGGCCCGCGCCCAGTTTTATTAGAAGCGCGTAACAAGCTAGTCCGGCCGGATTAAATTCGAACGAATAATAGACCCACGTGGAGTATCGCATCGTCGATTGTATTCACTCCACGGAACGAGCTTCGCTGCAGCGAAACTTCAGCTGCTCGAATACTTTGTTCGCGGCCGTTGTAATTCGTTCGAAAGCCCGCGAGTCGGATACTTGACTGAAATTGTACCGAAAATATGCGCCAGCTATCTCGTCGTTCCTTGCGTATACCGCAGCTCGGCATTGTTCCGTTGCTCAGGCCACTCCTTCGCGCTGATACTCGGCCCTTCAAGTGCATTAACGGCGGTGAAAAATGATTCCGTTACCCTGGAACGCGTTATTCAGTCGCGCGGACGGAACGTTATTAACAACCGTTGGCCACAGGCGTAACGAGATCATTAATTATGAACAAAAAATTTCCCAGATAGGATCTGGAATTATTCACAAATAGAATTTGCAGGGAAATCGATGGGAATGCTCGGTTTCCGCCACCAGTGAAACGTTTTGCTTAAATTACGTGATACGTCGGCTGGATACACCTTCGAAACGTTTCGCGAGTCTCGCAGACACGGAATGAAGGTTCCACAACGATTCATGGACGTTCATATGCGTGGTCCATTAAAAATACGAATGCATCAGCTAGTTTGCTATTCTCTGTATTTATTACCGACGCGCGGTCCCGGCATATTTAGTTTCTCTCTGAATCGCGCGCAGCCCTTTAAGTGCATCATTACCTATTCCCTTTTGTGCAGCGCGGCTTCGTGTTCACCAGCGCATCTCTTCTCCCACTTTTGAACCGCTTGCATCGGCAAGGGTGAAATGAGTTGCAAACTGCCAACAACTTCCTCCCGCTGCTCCTTTCCGACTCTTTCAATTTCCCATTAGCGACTCGCGTTCTTCGTTGGTAATCCAGTTCTCTCGTCGGTCCCAAATTTTTAATGCAACCGGATCGAGCTGCCGGATCCGATTGACGTAGGCGTGCTTGATGGATGACAATTATCGCGACTAAACAATCGGTCATAATGAAGGTAGTCCGATGAAACGGACGGCCCGGGCTCATCAATCGTCGCCGCGAGTGCGCGGACAGAAATTTCATTTATCGAGAAAGTTGAAATCAAACCGCCATTATTCATGGCGTGGCAACTGTGACCGGCCGTTTCGATTCTACCGATTGAAATTCGTTTCGTCACCAGCCCCGTCGTATCGTGTCCCGTTCCAAACATCCCGTGTCAACCATTATTCGAAACTTTCCGAACGAACGTATTTCCAATTGTATTTTCCGCTCGCAACCCTTCCCCACGTTCTAGACGAATCCACGCTCAACGTGTTTCACGCCGCGCAGGGAAAGTTACTTAATATCGTTCAAAGGCGTGATCGGGGTGGGTGCGAAAACACGCGAGATGCATGGGGAGAGTATTCGCGATTTTGGATCGATCGGAAACGCGGAACGCTTTGCAGATGGGAATCATCCAAAGTCCGAAACAAAATTGATTAGCGGGAATTATTCGTCCCAAAGAGAACGTTGATTCAGTCGACGGTGCCCCCCTGGTTCTGCCAGCGGGTCTGATTAAATTTCTCAGTTGGAAATGGGTAACGAGATTTCGACGGAAGTGACCCGGATTGCCTGCAGGCAGCATAATACGCCTCTAAGTGCGTCGTATTTCCTGTCGGCTTCACTCCCACGAAATTATTAACTTCTTTTCTTTTCAAACGAGCCGCTACTCGTTTATCGCCGCAGTTCTAAACGTGAAGAGGTTTATCCTCGAAACAATTCTATATCTTTCAGAAGCTCGCTTTGCATCGTCCAGTGGAATAGAGAAAATGAATCGCTTTGAACCAATATTCAAGACTATCCCCTCCGCAGCCGAATGTTCCAAGGATTCCTGACGCGAACCGAATTCGCGTTTTAATTCATTTTCTCGTCGCTGGCAGGGACGAATTCGCGGATAAATGACGGTACCATTTCTCTTCCTCCTCACGGATGGTACCATTTACAAAATCGAATGCGATGTCCGCGGGGTGCCAACCCCACCTTCCGCTTCCATCGTCGATGATTTATTCAATCGAGGCCGTTGTCGATATTTATCGTCCGGGCCCAGTCTCGCGCTAGCCGCGAGACGCTCGATGAGATAAATCATATTATCGGTGGGCAAGTAGTGGCCAGTACGTGGCAATATGCGCCGATGCCAAAACGGTCGGCCGCGTATGAACATGGAAATCATATTAGACTAAAACCACACTGCTTAATGGACGCCATCTGCCTTAATCCCATTATCCGGCCCGATTCATCACGGCCGCCCTCTTCGCCCCCGCCGATATTGTTTGCTACAACAACTCTTCCTCATTGTTCTCCGTTGCTCGGCCCTGCGTGTCGCATCTTTACGTTCCACTTGTCGGGAGAACCGTATACGCGGGGTTTAATCGAATCGTTGAATTATTTCGCTCGCGAATAAGTAGTATTTGCGCTCGAGATCCGTGCGACGCGGGTTCGTTTCGGTACATCTTGGACGATAGTTAAGTTCTTGCCCTTCGATTAAAAAGTCCCATCGGATGTAGCCACCAGCCGAAATATTCGAAATCGAGTTTCTACCCAGCGATTCGATCAGGTTTCAATTCATGTCCCGCCGCTGGTTCCGATAAAAGGGGAAACACGACGGAGAACTGGTCGCTCGGATCCCGATCGGTTCTGGCACGCGTCGCCCGCACAGGTCAGAGGGTTTCGACGAACGCAAAATGGTTTTTAATATTCCCCGAGCGGTTGGTGGACGTATAAAGGAGTTCACAGTCGCCCTCTCCCTCTGTGGATGCTCGTGCTCCACGGAGCGGAATCGATATTGTTCGTCGCGCGCGGGGGGTGACTGTTAGTCCGGCCAGCCCGTAGCAAGTTTTTCGAATCTCCCGTAGAAATGTATTCGGCCGATGTTGGTTTATAGAAAACGGCGGCAGTAGAAAGTAGAGGGAGAGAGAGAGAGCGTGGCCCCTTGTTTGCGCGAAATCTTAAATCGAAGGGATTTTCTTGTGTACATACGGAGGTACGGTATTTTCTAAAGTCTCGAGCCGAGAGTTCGAAGTAGGAAATCGATATTCCATCTGGGCGAATTGAATCGAAAGTTTCGCGCGTCTGCGAGACAAGAAATGCGGAAACTCGATAAACGACAAATCCGCTCAGCCCTGTCTTTCTCCGCGAACTTTGACTCTTTCCCCGTGACGCATGGAAATGGAAGGAAATGCTTTCCCGACCGTTGCGCGACAATCTATTAGCGTGAAATTTCTCGCGGAGAGGGTAGGGCGCCGGAGCCTCAAATCGCTCGGCGAAGTAAAAAAGAAATCGGTTATTCAACGCGATGCAAAATAACCCCCGCGAAATCGCGAGAGCGCAATTAAATTCCTCACACGTGCGGCACGGTAACCAACCCGAAACGAAGAACGATTTAAATATGCACGGGCTACCAGCCGGGTCCGTGTGTATACATCATGTTCGTGACGCTCGGCGTTCGGGTAGCCAGTCGAGAAGAGGGGTCGACCTCTCCCTCGTCGATGGGGTTACGCGTGCATTAATGCACACGGGGCAACCGACAACGACTTCCTCTGCGGGGGCATCCCCGCGGGCGGAAGTAGCTCCACGGACGATGCTTCCCGACATCCATCGAGATTCCTCTCCGACAACGTCGCCTTTAAAACGGTATATTAGCGGCGGTGGTTATAAATCAGGCTGGCGGGGGTGTAGGTCGGCGGTCCCCTCGCCAGTGCTTAGCACAAGTAAGACACCATGATACGCGCAAACGTGTTTCTACGTTACGCGTCAACGTAAACGTGTGTAGGCGAGCACGAAGCTTCGCGTAGATAGGATGCCAGCCTGGCCGGAGTCACGAGATTCCCCGGCTTGCCTGCTGCTACAATATTGCCGTTCCCTGGCGCCAGGCCAACCGTCGGCGGGGTGTGGAGGATAGACGGGGAGGCAGAATCAACCGCAAGCCGGAGTTCTGGAACCTGTGTTCCAAGAGAGGGAAAGAGGCGTTTGCATTGTAAAGGGAAGGCCTGGTAGAGATTTCTCGAGGTCTTCGGATGCCTGTAAATACATTTTTCATTAACTACCCTCGACACTATGCCGACTGCAATGGCAAGGGAAATTTTTGATGCGTCCGTCTATCTAAAGAAATTGTTCGCCGAGAAAGGAAGCCGATCAGTTTCGCGCAGTTCTATTTTCAAGACGTTCCCTCGGCTGAGGAATAAACAGCGGAAATCCCAGTAGGACGTTATCGTCTATTTCGAAAGTTTTCCCCGTTTCGTTCCATTATTACAGGAAAATATCGAGGGGGTGGCTGAAGTAAGTTGGAAGTCTATTTTACGAGCGGCACCATATTGCGGATTTTCCGCGGCACGGGAATGCTCTCTCTTGGAAATCTCTGCTCTTATATCGACTTCCTTCAATCCTCGATACGTTCCGCGAGATCCCCGCGTTCCACGGATTGAACATCTTTCTCGTCAAAGGGACTGACAAGCGCCGATTCCTCGAATCGTAGATCACCAGACGCGGTTGGAACGTTCTTTCGTCCACCGATCCGTAGGATCCAAGGGGTCGTAAAAGAAATTACTACAGAACGCGCCGGTGGAACAGGAATTCCTCAATTTTTCTCCGTCGCTCGTCTGAGAATCCAATTTCGAAGCTACTTCGCGCCCCGCGGACGACATTCGGAGTCCTTTAGCGGCTGCCGTGTCTTCTCCCTCTTCTTCTTTTGCATACCAAATTTCAGCGCTCGAAAATCGCGTTGTCATAGCGGTTTCGCCGCCACCGTTCTCCGTGATCCACCTTTATACGAGGGTCGAGAACGAGGTCCAACTTAAAGCCGAGCGACGAGGTCCGCGGCTTAGCTCGATTTCCATTTGTCACGAGACGACTACGGGCACCGGCATAGAGCGCACCGCGGGAATAGGAGACCGACGACCGTAAACATCGAACACGTCTGAGGCAAATCGTGGCTTCGACCGGCTTCGTCATCCCCGTAGGTGGTTTTCCGGGGTTAACCGATGCGAGCGCGGGGCAACAGTGGGGTGTCCCATTGTAACCAGCTTTGAAAATCGCTCCGGTGTACCAGCAGGCCAGACCGAACTGTCCGAACTCTGCGGTCGTTCGTTGCACGTTATGCCTGCTGTATGTATTCTGTAGACACAGCTAGCACACATCCGTTCCCACAGTATGCACGTAGCGATGGGCGTGACCCGATTGCGTCTTGCGATCTCCGAGTAATTCAATGACCGCGTACATGTTCCAGGAAATTCGGAACACGGTGTGCAAAATATATACAATAAATTCTGAATGGTTACTATCAAAGAGATAATGATTGTGAAAATAATAGCAGGTTGAATTAGAATGTTGCTTTTAATATGCCCCTCTTCTTTTGTGTTCGATAATAATTGAGAGAAGCATTGTACCCATTACTAGAGACACGTATACGTAGCTGCGCATACGACAGCAACGATTTTAGGGCCCAGGAGAGCTGGCAGGCCGGGGTATCGGTATTAACGTCTCAGTGGACACGCTGTGCCACTGTCCGTTCTAACCGATAACGTTGCCAACTCGTTAGAAATGAATGACCGACCCTGGGGGTGGGTGCCACTGGGGTCACAGACAATGGAGCGTTGCCACCCCCGTGGCAGACCGCCCGCTGCTTTGGCACACTCGGCTTTGTCCGGCTACTTCGTCCTCAATTACTTCGATACCCCGTAATTAATCTCGGGAGCGCGGCCGGATGGCCGCCGCGTTACGGTTAACTTCATGGAAAAAGGACAAAAAAAAAAAAAGAACAGTCGATAATGCGAGTTACGAGCTCCTCTAGAACTCCAGGCTCACACGGTATAGAGGAAAAGAGGAAAAGGGGTGCGATGCAGGGAGAAGCCAGTCAGCTTCGATGATGGTTTTCGAAGGATTACTGAGAAAAATTGAAGGCTGGGAGACCGGAAGTCTGAGCGAGTTAGGTGATAGTTTTTAGGGGTGATGTTCTTCTGGTAAGTTTCCCTGCCCGACCCCTCACTGGGCTACTTTTGAGATTGAAAATGTTTTAGATGCCATCGCTCGACGCAGAGTTAATTAAAGTGAAAGACACAGGTTATACGTTCGATTAACGTAAGTATCATTGTGAATGAACTTATGTTGATTTATGATTCACGCGTACCTTTGGACAACAAGTGATTGGAGTTTCAAAGCGATAGGAGTATTCCCCATGAAACTTTCCAAACGTTTTGGACATGTTACGGCGCTTCAGAAGTAATCGCGATATTTTAATACGACCGATCGTCCCGGTTGCTGGGTCCAAGACGAACGATCCTCTTCTTATCGTTCGCCGGCCTCGATAATGCTACCCCCAGACCGAAAGTTCTGTCTGGTTGCGTAGCACGAGAGAGGCAGCAATCGTGTCGCACGATCGTACGAACTTTTGCCTGGGCTGTAGATCACTGTAAACCACTGCACGTGACGCTCTGGAACTTTACAAAACTTCGGTTTCCCTTAAACTGCGCAGGCATCAAACTCACGTCGCGCTTGGAACAACGATAACGCTTATCGATCGACGTCGCGACAAACAATAGGCCACTTTGTCGGTGTATTTCGATTCGTGGATCGTAATCGAAGAGAACTTGTTAAAGGGCTCCCTGGAATATCCTGATCTTAGTTTTTAGCTAAAAGATGGGTTTAAGAGACCTACTGTCAGGATGTTCTGTGCAATTCAAGAAATATATTAAATTAGATTCCGCTGGAGAACAGGATAGTACAATTCCGCTATCGAAGGATCGAATCGGCAGTATGCAATTTTCTGCTCTGCTGCTGCAAGTAATTTTCGCTGGCCGTCTATACTCTACATAAAGTGTCGAATATTGCTTCTCGCTTATCCCAGTTACTCCTGAATCGTCCCCAATCCTGAGACACTTTCCCCAGACGGAGAACACTCGAAGAAGCTTATAAATCTCGACGATTACTCTCGAATTTAATCTCCTTCACTGCGGGATGGGGGACGCAATCTGCCAGTTGTTTTTCAATCGGAAACGATCGGCGTCGTCGAGCGTAGAACGATCGCTCCTTCGCTGTAAACTTTTGGCCGGTGAGGAAAAAAAGCGATCCCCGCCGACGACGACGACGTCGACGTCGACGGAAGGACGTTGTAAGCATTGTCGCCGCAGCTTTATGATGGATGGACGAAAGGAATTTCCTTCCCTCGAGCCTGCCCCTTGTGATTCCGGGGGTGGAATGGTAGCTCTTAAAAAGAGGGCTACGGATAAACTCGAGTAATTTGTCACCTCGGCCGTCGACTCCTTTACGACACCGAGCTACGCCCATCCTCGAGCTTGCAAAAACTGTGACTCCCTGTCTCGCCTATTCCTCCTCGTATATGACATCGCCCGTCCCTAAGTCGTAACGATGAGGGAAGCGAGTTCTTTTCGCGAGAGGCCGTCGACAGTAATTTCCGTTGCTTCTCAACACGCTGTCGTCGCGATGTTGATTTAACTGCTCTATGCTCTACTGCCGGGGCTCGTAGATCGCGATTCAGAACATTCTGCGAACGGTGCTCCGAGCGTACCACCCGTCTAACATCGAAAATAATCATTATCCGGAAAAACTTCACTGCATTTCTCCTGAAGATCGCGACGAGGAAATGGGGCGTCTTAATCGCCGGAGCCTTCTATCCCCGGAAACTGAGAGAACAGCTTCCGTTTCTCTCCGCCTACTTTCTGTCGTTCCAACTCGCCTTAGCGTGTCGCTCCAATTTATCTTCCGGCGAGCAGAAAAATAAGGAACGTTCTCTGGTTAAGAGTTCGCGGCCAAGGACTCGCTGCCGGGGTAACACCGGGGGTGGTCGGGCGGCCGAGACTCGCAGGATGGGACAGTCGTTTGTCATTGCTGAATAATCGCGGAGGACCGGGTGGTCGGTCGGCGGATAGGGGTTCGCGGCTCGCAGGTTCAACGTCGGCCGTTATGGGAGGAGGGTTGAAGTCGGGGTGTTTAAAAGTACAATGGAGAGCATTTACCCTCGACTATCTCTCTCTCTCTCTCTCTCTCTTTTAGCGGCCCGTTCGCCCCTCTCGCGCTTTCGCCGGCCCGGGAAAGTGGCTGCCAAGGGGTTGGAATCCGGCTTATTGATACAATCGCGCGCCAGTGTCGGGGCTGAACTGTTGCGACAGTTTGCTTTCTCATTGCTCTAGCATTCGATGGAACCGCGACTCCTCAAGTTCGATTTTCATTAAGCAGCCGTTGCTCGTCGATTTTCCGCGAACTCCACGATCGTTGCACAATATCGATCGTTGATTATTGGTACGAATTCCTCTTGCGCTGCATCAATAATCATTATGCCGTGCAGCAAGAAGGCTACGGGTCATCCGTTCCAATTAGTCAAGACGGTCTGATGGTCATTGTTGGCACGCAAATGCAAACTAGGTAGTAGGTCGATGCAGCAATATTCGCCTGTGCATCGACTGGTCAACTCGATAGTGGCCGAGTTACGCCAAATGCTTGACCGATTCAGTCACCGAACGCGAATTCGGATAATCCAGTGATGGAGTGTAATTAAAATGCTTTCATATCGAACGTCGGATATTGAAATGTATTCGTATTTAATTAACTTAAGAAATGTGCTAGCATTGAAAATATGAAGCTTTCCTTTACGCTTCGCTTTATTGTGCGATAAATCTTGATCGGACGACATTGGACATCACGTTACATTATAGATACATATATTATAGATTAAACTGTCAATATGGCATGCTTCGGTCACGCGTACGACGGTAATTAATGTTCCTCCTCTGCTAATAGGTTGTCGATTATTGGGCAAAAGGAGAGATCGGTTCGCCCCGTTATTCGTTTATCAGCACGCAGACATGTTGGTCATTATCGTAATGTGCGACCCAATTTAAGCGTGATCCGTTTGATACGATGTCGTAAGGTATACCCACAAGTAGTATAAGTCCGCATGGGGTCGGACAATCCTGTATCTGAGGACGATGGCAAGCAGAGCCACAAAGAATTGCACAGAGGTTTATGAGATCTGTTTTAAGGATGATAAAGGGTAAATGCCTGTAACTGGCACACGAGGAATTTTCCGGTCGCCCTAACCCGTTAGGCAAACGGTAGAAGCGCCACACGGATCAAGACTTTTCACAGAACTGTGGCTGGGAGCGGCGACGATATTTGCCACGAGCTAATATTGGTCTTAGCTATTGGCTGTTTGCCGGTAAATAGAAATTTTCTCCTGGCTATCGAATACTTGTTCGACGCGCAACGAGGTTCAGCGCGGCCGTCGTGCTTCGAAGAACGGCCCATTTCGATTTCGTGTCGATGGAGATGCGGTGTGATCGTTCTCCCGAAATCGTTAAAAAAGATTACAGTTTCCCTCGATAACGCGATTATGATTTTTCCCCCCCTTTATCACGCTTCACGCGGCAACGAGCCTTTCTCCTGGAGCTTCGGGCCGTCAGTATAGCGTTTACGTTCCGCATCGATCATTAGAGAGGTATTAAAAGTCCCCCCCGGCCCCGCTATTCGCTGGGATTCGTTCGCGTGTACCGTCGGACGGGTCTTTGTACGCGCCTCTTAAACGAGAAGGGGAGAGAAAAAGTACGGGGACTCGTTACGTGGCACGATCGCAGGACACATGTGCGACTTGGTCACGCGACGCGCCGGGACTCGATGTCTTTATCTGGATTATCAGCGTAATTCCAGCCTGCCACGTGTTAAAGGCCGAGCAATTTTCTTCTCGACCACCGAAGACAGTCCCCCTTCGAGCTTGGCTTTATGAAAATTAATCGTTCGCTTTAAAGCGGCGTGATTAACGAGTTACTCGTCGATCTTTGCGATAAATCACTGTTTGACGCTGCGACGGCACACGGTGGTTGCGATCAGAGCGTGCCTCGATCATCTAGTAATCTTATTATAGAAAGCAATTCGATTTCAATCAACTTTGTCGGTAATTGTAGAATTAATAGACAGAATTTTATATGATTCCTACTTTATTATTTCTGTCTTTTATGCAGCGAGGAGAATGATGTATCACAGCCTATCGGTACCATCGATCGCCTACCGTCTGACGACCATAGGACACGCGTAAGAAGTATAAATCGTGGGGTAGATAGCGATGATAGTTGCCCTGACGTATCCACAATAATTGAACGTCGGTCGGAGGGGTGTGATCACCATTGTGGTAGAATGGAGTAACGCACGTATCTGATGCCGCGACGTTATTACGATTATACCCATCCGTGCTATAATTAGACGACGATCATCGGCGGCAGTCTCTGGTTGCGATCACGCGAGATGCGTTTCAATCGGTCGATGGTCGTCGCGCGCATTGATCAAACAACGACGAACGAAATACGCTATGATTATATTATCGTGTATAGCTCGAAAGTCGAATCCAGAAAGCCAGCGAGCCCTCCAGTTGAGTTTCAATTGAACAAACCGTGGCTCGAACACGGTATGAACTCTCACGATTTCCTCTCTCTCTCTCTCTGTCTTTTTTTTATTGACCGTTTAAATAAGCCCCGCGTTGTGTTAAGAATCGTAGGCGAAGTAAAATAAATTACATTCGTAATACCGAGTGGCCAACCCTATTACCTCGAACTGCTTTAGCCGCTCTCTCGTTTGCCCCAGCTTCCCTTTTCTTTTCTTCGAGGCCCCTTCTGTTTCCCTTCTCATCCCTCGAATGGAAATAACGGAAGGTGGAGCGGACTCCTAGCTCGAAATGACCAGATATTTCTTCTCAATTTCCCCTGACCATGCCGGTAGCCAGAGAATCTCTTTCGATCTTGAACGGAACAGGGTTTTTTTGCGTTATTGGTTTCCCTTTAAACGAACCACCCCCCTTTTTCTCGACACGCTCGCGTTCATCCGTGATCCGTCTCGTAATTGCGTAAGAAAATTCTACGTTAGCCATCAGCATCCGTCGTTACACTGTCGCGCGGGTTAAAGACATTTCTCCGCGCGTCAAGTATTTTGTTCGGATATTGCGAGATCCACTGAATCGCTCCAGCCTTCGGTAAGAATTGTGGGATTTAGAAGACATATCGCTTCCATTTCGAGCGACGCGCAATATGTAAAGCCACTCAGAAATCACAATTGCTCTGGACCTCTATCCGAGATATATTAGATGCTCGTGTATCCTTCAAGAACTCGCATGCTCAGCATAATCTTACATTGTATCGTGGAAATTTACAATCCTAGGATTCGTAACGTTTCACCATTAGAATACCGCTCGCGTCTTTCCCCCCACGATTCTTACTTTATGCCCATTATCTTATCTGCCAAAATTCCGATTCCGACATATCGTTCCCGAACGAATACTGTGAACGTTTCCCAGCAATCGGAACTTTTCCCAAGCCGCGGTTGTGTCGTCCACGCTGTGACTTCGTATCCGTTCGCGGATGCACCATGGCTAACGATCGTTCGTAATTGCGGTAATTATGATAGGGCACGAAAGCTACACTCTCGCGCTGTTTACGGCGACAAAGAAAGATGCGGAGGCGCGTGCACGCGAGGCGGCGGACAGCGGAGAGTGGCGATAAAACGGTGTTCCATCGATTACGAGGTAGGAGCGGAAGTTACCGGCGATCGGGCAATAACTCTAAATATCGAGGCATCGACCCGTGGACCCGTTTCTCCGGATTAGTTCGCCCGTGAATAACGCTCGTCTAACGCCGCCCTTTACGGCGCGCTCTTTTACCTATTACCCCGGACCGACGCTTCTGGCTCTCTGCGCTCGATTTATCCCCGTGATTCCTGGATCTGTTTGCGGAGGATTATGAAGTCGGCGCACGGGTCGCACGAACGAGTAAGTCGCGATTGAAGGCGAATCGTGTGAGTTGTGTAAAACCAAAGCAAAGGAAATATCCAATGACAAAGTATTTGCATAAAATCGTATAGGATTTTCTTAGTTCGTACGATTCTTTTTCGTCAAACTCCGAATTCTGTTTTTAGTTTATTTTCAAGTTTTCCAAAGTGCATCAAATTTCCTTGCGCGCTATGAGCGTTGAGAACGATTAATCGCAGTGGAAAACGGCCATACGATATATCGGCGCGCAATTAGTACAATTACCAGCGGGTTCCTCCTCTTCGTCAATCCCCTGGTTCCTCAGAATAACGGGGATTTGTTTAATTGCACTCGCTGCGGGACACGGGCGTAGAAATTTCGCACACGCTCGGTCCCTCTGTTTTTTTTTCTCTTCTTCTTCTTTCTACGCTTTTTATTTGTTTAATTTTAACGAGACACCGGCACGCGCTAACGATGCAATATGCATCCAATTACTTTCACACCTTGCTACCCATAATGGTTAATCCCGCCTGCGCTTTCTGCAATTAAATCTTTAAAGGAGAAACGCACAGATTTTTTGTTCTCCACGGCAGTTCTGTGGTACATTCGATGCCCGAGCGCACCACTTATCATAATTATTATCTAATATCGCTCGGAGTAGTACTTGATAATGCTCCCCTGTAATTTCCCGCATTAATCTCGGGTCTTCAGCAACAAGTATTACACGTCCCCTGATTCGCGAGATACACCGGGGTCCGTGGGAATAGCCCAGGGGCTGCGAGGCATAGCGAAACGGACGCGAATTTCCCGAGCATGCATGCACGTTGAAACGAAATCGCGCAGTTGTTCGATACTCACGGAAAGCGGTTTTCGGTGGCGTGCAATATTAAGAGGCCGTCCCGCCGGAATTGGATCGGCCGAATTCGCGGGGCGAACTTCCGTGGAAGTTCTCGAACGTCAGGCCTCGCAAACTTCCGGTGCGAGGTTTTAAAATTCGCAACTACAAAACTGTCGTTCTCTGCTCCTCTTCCCCACATTCCGCTTTATTTCTTTTTCCCAACAGCTTTCGGGCTTTTCCCTGGCAAACGGAGGTCCCGCTTACGTTTCCCGGAAATTATATAATTAAAATTTAAACATGCTCGCGGAATCGTCGACCGGAAAATGCTCCTTTGACGCGGCTGGAGTTGAACAAAACGATCCGAAACGGTCCCAGACAGCTCCCTTTACTCGTTGCATACGAGATAGCCCTGTTAAATATTTCTTTGCGGATTTCCAGCGAGGGCAAACGTGCTGGAATTCGTATTTGACGAAAACCATTATCGTACAGCTCATTCCCCATTTTCTCAAGATCGTTCGCGTTCGTGTCGTCTAGCGAAGAACAAGTTGCACCCTCGGAATACCGATCGTCCATATACATATATTTAAAACGTTTTCAAATAAACACGAAACGCAGTGAAACAGTTAGTTGAAAAACGCCTGGCCTTCGCTGATACGAAACGCTCGAGCCTGTTATTTCTTTTCTCTTATCGCGACTCGCGTATAAACGCGGCCCGATGGCGAAGCGCCCAGGTCCGATCGATATCTGGTCGAAGGGTCGGGGGTGAAATTTACCAGTATTCCATCGACGGGTTACGCGGGGGAACGGATGAGGGGGGTTGATACGAACGGAAACAAGGGCTAGGCTGCCCCCGAGGAAGTCCACGGGGTTGGAACTTCCACCTGGAGGCAACTTGGAAATCCTTTTATTTGCTCCCTTGGCGGCGGCATTGAACTTGCCGCCGATGGCTTTCGAGGGCGACACAGGGGTTGAAAGGGCTTCCTAAGTTCGCCCTCGGCACTAGGTTAAGCTGGGTGGGTGGGAAATAAAATCGAAGCCCGAGAGACAGCGCGCGAGGGTGGAGTGAACGAGACGGCGGAACAAAGGGGTGGTTTCTTCGCGCTCCCCACGTTTCTTTTAACGAGTCGTTCGAGTGGCAAAGTTCTTTTTGTCGCTATTAACTTGCCGGCTCCTGGGGAAAAGGGATTCATGTAAAATTCATCAGAGGTTACGGAGCGAACTTTTATGAAATTTATCCCCTTCGCTTTCCGAACGTTTAACTCTACTCTTCTTAGCTCAGACACCTTTTTCTTTTCTTTTTTTTTTTTAGTTGAAGTAAGACAACACATATTTAACGAATCTTTCGTTCGTTTGCAGAGCGTATGGCCTGAAATTTCCACGGAGAAAGCGAAGCCGTGGGTCGCGATGGGGTGAAAAGGTGAGTGTTGGACACTTGACACTTCCTTATACAACTATTCACCCCGCTTCGCACACCCGTCCTGTCGTTCAAAATTTCCCTTAACATTATCTTCTCGCAGTACTCTTTCTCCGCGGCGAGCTTTCGCAAAACTGAGATTCAGATTGGATACGAAACACACGAGCCTCTCTAGTTAAACGGAGCCCGTTCAAAATTCCTCTCACCGGGCTCGAACGAGGAAGAGAAACATCTCGGTTCGGTCCGCACGTTCTCCCTTCTTTCCTCCTTTGATCCCTCCTCCTCGCTGCGTTGTTAATTTACTACCTCGTGTTATCCTTTCGGCGCTGTCTGCCGCGAGAACTCCTTGATCCTCGTGTGTTCCCTCGACGACGGATAGTTTCGTTTTCCACCGGGCACGGGGCTATTTACAGAACCCTCGGGCGAACAGGATCTGGATGGTCGAGTGGCTCTCTCTCTCTCTCTCTAAATTTGCCGTATGGAATATCTCTAAAATCTAAAGTGTGACAAGGGTGAGGATTTTGCTTTTTCGCCTTGCCACCAGTGCGATGATTGAAACGTAGAGAAGAAGAGTTGGTTAATTTTCTGTCTTAATCGTTCATAGTCATGTGGAATACTTGGTTCGCGGTAAATATAGGCTTTAGCCAGTTTTTGTAAGTGTCGCTTAACCGCAGGAAGAATTTCCCGGGCAACAAGTGCCTTATAGTCTTCTTTAAACGCTGTTCTTGCTACATCTGCATAATAGAATATCTCGCTATGGAAACAGAGAGCCGCTGGGCCGAGCAAAGGGGTCGGTAATTGCATGATTCATCTTACTTGCATATCAGACTTCGTGGAACGCGTTATAATTTCACGGCTGTCGGAGAGGAGAAAAAACGAATTACACTGTGTCCACGAACGGGAGGGTACTCTGACACGTTCCCTGCGATGTCATTTAATTCAACTATTACGCAATTGCGGAGTGGCTACGAATTAATCGTTTCCCTGGTGTAAACTTTGAGAATCTACGATTCCTTGTTAATAGAAAAGTGGGAACGGTTCTTTCTTCATTTCCTTATGCAGACAATCCGATTAAGACTGGATCGTTGAAACCTCTTGCAAAGCCGGTCGCACAGCATTGAAAAAAGTAGCCAGGTAACAACAGCAAGCAGGTTACACTCAAAAGCCAGAGGAATCCGGCTCAGACCAATCCAATAATCCGATCAGCCTCTACTCATACTGTACCACTTGCTCTCTCTCTCTCTTCGAATCCAATTAACTATTGATCAAAAGAAATCCCCCGAGCATAGGTATCTCTTCGACAATCTGGAAGCGAACTGCAGGTGGGAGGAATTGTTACACCTTCTTCTTGGATATCGCGAGGCGATGAAGGAACGCTTCCGGATCCGTGAATTGTCTTCCCTTTTCACTAACGATTATTGAGGCCCACGATGCGACACAGATCCAGCGTTTCCCTGTGTCCTGGCCGTCGGAAATCCAGACTTGTCCTCACCCCTCGGCACGGCGTTGCGCGAGAATATTTACCCGGGCACAGTGTTCCACCGCTTTTCGCGCTAATAAACCGTCCCCTTGCCAGCGTCGCTAATTACTCGACGAACGAACCCCGTAATCCGTCCGTCCTCCGCGCTCGCTTCCTCTTTTTGTTCTACGGAGCAGCGTCTCTCTTCGAAACTAACGCCGCCTTCGAATGCTTCGCATTTATGCGAAACCGACCCTAAGATATCTGCCGTTCTGCCTTGTCGATACTACTTGAGATTCCAGGGTGAAATTGAAAAATCGGTGACTCTAAAGAAAGCTCCTAGAAAGTGTTTGCCGTCTCTTCAGCATATTCCTAATCGAAGTTTCATTAAGGTGTCGCGTAACTCCGGGGCAGACGCTTGCAGAGTTTACGGGCAGCTTCCGTCCCCTGTCTTGTTTCGCAGGATATTCGCAAACGCCCTTCTACTTACAAGCGCGGAGAAGACCGGTCTTGGATTCCCAGAGGGTTTAATTAAGAGGGCGCGTTGTCGGTAGCCGGTCATTGATCAATAGCTCGAGGGGGTGTCGTCTTCGACCCTCTTTGTCCCTCCCTGTCCGCTGTTCTCCATTTCCGTGCTTGCTCACACGTTCGCGGTTTCGTCCTTCCTTCCGCTTTTCGCATTCGATTTCACCCGGCTCGGACACTGATTCTCCGTGAGCTCTTTGATGTTGCCGTGCTCGACTCAAAAAAAAAAAAAGAACGCTGTCACAACGATATCGTGGACACAGATGTCGGTCCATCTCAGAATCAGAGACATCCCTTGTCTCCGTCTATCCGCGTGGAAGATATTCTCGATTCCATTCATTTCGGAAGGCCAATAAAAGATAACGCTTATGGTACGAATAAAATTGTGTCGCGAAATGTGTTGATTTCTCGACTCTTATCGGATATCTGCCAAGTAGCCAAGCGATGTAACATGATCTACGATCGATTTGTAAAGGCAATAGATTTCACGCTTCATCGGCGTTATTCCCGTCAACGTCGGCGGCACGACGTTATTAGGGATATCACGGTAAATCTTCTAAGCAGTCGTTAAGAATAATAAAGCCGCGGCGCTCGAAGTGCCGGCCCCTCTTCCTATCAGTTTTAATGGCAGCTTCTATTGGAGCTGACAGCCTCTGCTCCCGACATCCCTTCACGTGCGCCGGCCACTCGAGAGTCCGTTTTAATGGACGCGTCGGCAAACGAATATCCTCTTACGTTCTCTTTACGGAAGTGCGCCGAGGGTGGCTGCTTATTATCCCCCGTATTGTAACCGTGTTTTCCTTCTGCCCGTTATGCGCACTTCCGCCGCTCAATGCTGCCCGATAGAGAAGCTGGAGCACGTGCCCTCCAGTTTCTTTCATACCGTCTATTTACCCCTTTCGCCGTCTGTCCCAATTACGTTTATCGTATCGTAAATCAATTCTACGAGATGTTGCATAATTCAATTAGCTTCTTTATACATTCTGACGAACATAAATCGTTACACATTGACCCTTCAACCGGTTGGTCGAGACGTCTGCGAAACGAAAGATCGGTAGATCGATTAAATTTGTGCGTCTCCTCGTGGAAACGTTTCCAGATTGGCCGCCACGAGCTGCCGATCGCAATGTTCTAAACCACTTAACCACGGCAGCGGCGCGACGCGGCGGCCAGGCAGGCATCGAAAACGTACCCGTGTCGCATCGAAACACCTCTCGGCCGCCGCTAAATCACCGGGGGACTTTCGGGAATCGCGGTGTCGCCGTTCATCCCTGAATGCAGGATTAGCAGTATTCCAACGTTGCGCGGCCTTCCCTTGTCGCGTTCGTGGATTCGCCCGCGGACCCGCGCGTTGGAGGAAGACGCGCGGATTCGTTTGTCAGCCGGAGCGGAGGAACGGTAATCCACGTGAAAAGCGAGACCCATCGGATAATTTCCGACTTATTACCCCGACACGAAGAGATACAAGCTGGCATTAGATAGATTAACTTGGCCTATAAACTCTGACGCCGCTGTTTCCCAGCCAGCCACCCCTTGGCTTTTGCCAACGAGCGGCGGGGGGTGGCTTTAGAAATTACGAGTCAAGAGCGAAGCAGGAACTTAACTCCTATTACTTTCTTATTTTTGCAATATCTTGAGCGTGGAAAGAGATCAATTCGTCTGAATAATGCAAAATCCAAACTATTTAAATTGTCCGTGATCTTGCAGTAACTTCTATTCACTCGAGTAACAAACATTTAACATCGTGCCTTCAAGAGCGAAATGAAAAGAGCAGTCGGTGCACAGTATCAAAGTTACCGACAGCAGCACGCACCAAAGAAGGTAGTACAAAGAAACATCGAGATTCGTCGAAACAGTTCGTCGGAGTCGTATCTCTGGCCACCCTCTCCCAGACACAGGGTGTTAATACAATGGTAAAGGGTGGAGGAGTTCGGTTCTGTGCACGCAAAATCGTAGTGCACGCTGGCGTGCCTCTAAAAGGGGTCGTGCTGGAAGGAACAGGTATATGAACCTTCTGCGTTCGGTTTGTACCGGGTGTTTCGTTCAAACCGAGGCTAACGCTGTCGCTGATTTACGCCGCAAGTCGGGACGCTGTTCCCCAGGAGCTAGGCAAGAGTTTACCAGACTTTTTGGCACGTCTCCTGGTCCCTGACTAATTGCCGTGTGCCACCGCTAATTCGACGCTTATCAAGACTCCGCCACGTTCCACGGAGGCTCTCGCGCTTATACCCGTGAAGCGACCGCGAGCTTTCCGATTAATAAATACCAGGTCGGAATGGAGCATTCCCGCCCGAAGAACACCTCCGGGCTAAGCGTTCTGTTTCCGGGCAGACAGTTTCGTGCCCTTCGTGGATTTCTTGCGGGCAGTTAATTAAGAGGAAAACACACCTCTGTTGGAACGAATTTATTTCTTTCACAAGTACAGGCAATAGTTTAAAAAAAGAACAATGTAGTCATCAGCAGAAAAAGTTAACCAAAGAATTAATATCTCGGCAACCATTCGTCGGACACGTTGCAGGGCTCGCCAGAAGGGTCGCCGAGCTATCCATTGTCTTTCTCCACTCTTTTTCCGTTCTCCCCTAGGCGAAAGCGCGACGTGATTAATGAATTGGATGTAATCCGAATGCCTATTGTTTCCCTTTAACGAGGAGCCCAGCGAACACGTGGAAACGTCGACGCCTTTAAACGAGACATTACAGCCCGTTACAGGCGTCCGTCTGTGCTCTTACAAACGGGTAAATGGAATTCCTCCCAAAGAGACGAAACGCTCGCCTTTGCACCCGGTTCGTCCGATTCACGCGGAAACCGATCGATCGCAAGACGGCGGCTGCATCGAACGATTTACGACGAGAAACGGTTTATCCTTTCTCCTTTGTTTGCTGGATCATACTTTTTCTTTTTGATATGACGATAGAGGAATCATTGGTAGAAACCAAGCGATGAGGACGATCGCTAATAAACGAACGTCCGCTTTTCGGCTACCGTGTCCGGTATCACGGGATTTCGATGAGCACGTCGATTCGTGTCGTGAAAGTTGTTTACGAGTCGGCCCCAAAAAAATGCCTCGCCGAGCTGGTTCGGGTTATCGCGCGGAAATAAAATATTTTCTCGCGGGGCGAGGGGGCGAGCGAGTGTACGCGTACGGGAGCCGAGCGATTTATTGCTTTCCCGCACGAATTTCGCCGCTGTCGCGCTATTCTCTGGCCGTTCCGTTTTATTGAAATTACTTGCGCGAAAGTTGCGGCTGATATCGTCGAGGAGGAAAAAGATGATAGACGGAGAGATTCAAGTGGATCGTTGGAATAGCTCGAGTCGCTTCACGATAAAGCGGTTTCGCCACGTAATTGCTTAAACGCGACGCAGTAACCTTTTTTCATACCGTCCCTCGTATTTCTCCCATTTCTCCCTTCGTGCTTTTTTTTTTTCGTTGCGTTGGTTCTGTTAAACGCTCGGCTGCACGAGCACCTCTCCGCAGTCGCGTGGATCTCAATTAGCGCGAAACTCTGTCGTTCCGGACGTTTTCCGCGTAAGATGTAACGACGATGGCTCGGTCGTAATTCCTGGAAGCAATTGCAGGTCGCTAACGACTGCTAGGGAAGGATTTTATGGTGATCGACGATTTCCTTCGGAGACCGCGTGCTCGCCACCCCTTCATTAGCCAGCGAACACTGTCATCGCTGCATCTATCGGCGAACGATGCAGGGCGAAGCTTCGCTGTGCCTGGCACGTTGTGACTTGAATCGTTTGATCGATGACGTTTTGAAAATAATCACGGACCGACGTCGAATGTATGATATGCTCCAACTTGTTCATCATACAGACGTTGATTGAAAGTTTTCCTTCCATGTAGTACTGCCGATATTGATAAAATAGAGGAAAAGTTGTTTTCTGTAGCTGTTATACACGTGGAATTATCGATAAATATACAGTATTACTGAATATGTAAATATTGAACGTATGAAAGCAGCTCCGTAAGATTCTCTAATTGATCCAAGGGTACCGAGCTTTTCAAGCATCGGTTTGTATCCCACTCGGGACAGTCGCATTTGCATTTCTTTGAAGCGGCACGGGATCAAGAATTTCCATCCCGTTCTCCCAAGCATACTTAGTTTTCCGTCGATTGTTTGCCCCGAGCAACATCTGTTCGCTGCGTCGGCCGAGACGCACAAAGAGACATTTCTTTTTCAGAGCAGCCGGTTATCTAATAGCCTCGTTAACGTCATTAAAGCTCTCTGATTGCTACCAATTCTACGGTCGAGTAACGTCGTTACAACAAGGGGAGGCTGGAATTCGATTGCGTGGACCCGTGGAGCGGCGACTGTAAAGATTGCGCCTTAATTCTATTTTCCGTCTCGCCGTTTATCGAACAACGTCTTTATTATCGGCGATGCGATTTAACGTTTCCGAAGGATCGAGTTGAGCCTCCCCTTTTTTTTTCACGTAATCTTGCCCGAATAAAAAGGACTGCAGTTCGAATTGAATAAACGGTTATTCAATCCGTTCCACGTTACACCTGGGAATCGCGGATTCGATAAATCCCTGCAATTCTACGCTTCAAAGCAAGCACGAACGTTTAATTCTATCCAATTAACACACGGTCCTCGGGACGATGATCTTAATTAGTCGACGGCCTCCCAACTCTTCGGAGCGAGTCGTCCAACGATCACGGGCACAGATGATGTCACCGAGATGGGTGCCACATTGTGCGTGCACCCCCTTCGTTCTTACTCAGCCTTTCAGAAGCAGCCTCTGTTGCTTATTCACGGAGGCCTTCTTTCATACGTGACGCACGCGTAGGGGATAAGGGTGCTACGCCTTGATAGCGTGTGCTGTTGTCTCGCGCACAGAGCCGCTGAGAAATTCGTGAACGCGTCGCCGACGATACGATATTGCACGCGGGGCTTGAGATCCGGAGTTCACCCCATTACGTGTTTCCCCATTTGTTCTCCTGGGATCACTGCGTTTGATCCACGATCGACCGTCGATCGTCGAATCGAGAATTTACGGGAGAACGGTATACGTATAAAGGTACGAACAATCGAATGGACAATATTGATTCAATAAATATCGATGGAGCCACCCCTTCACATTTTGTTCTTCCCTTGTTTCCCTTCTCTCTCGATGCACGTTTTTCCACCTGCAGTGCGAATGTACACTAGCAACGCGGTTCTTTTGTTCTGTTACGCGAAACGCTCGCGTATTTCTTCCGCTGCGATAAAGCTTAATCCTCTCGGCGAATTTTTCCAAGCCGATTAGCGTGACCCTCCGTGCCACCCGGCGCGCCGAACTCGCGTTAATCTCCTGTCGCGTTTCCACCCTTTGATCGTCCGCGGGAATATCATTAACGAGTCGATTGCGATTCGATCGGAATGTAGCGACGCTAAACTCGTACTCCCTGTCCGCGTGCAATTTGTACTTGTTGATTTAATCCCGGCCGTGGAAGTTTCGCCTATTTTCGTGGCGCGACGCGTAGCTGGCGACGCGTCGATACGTCGTCCATAACGCCGCTCGTTCGCCGAAAATTCATACGCTCGCGGTCCTGTACAATGTACCGAGCTTTCGTTTGTGAAGTTACGATTAAAGCGAGGAAGCATATGGAAAGGCCGATGCACGACTTGTTCTGCTTTTCAAATAGCAAATTATTTGTACGAAATCGAAATACGGGAAAAGTGACAGAGGAATTATTTAAATCGGGACCACCGGATATCGTTCTCCCGTGGCGACGAAAAGCCGATGAAAAATGGATAAACGACGGGAATTTCCACGGGACTCGTCGTCAGAGGGTATACGCTTCTCTGTTCGGCAACTCCGTCGCGTTCCATCGAACAAATTGACCTATTTATCCCCTTCTCGGCGCATCGAATTAATTCGACAATCGAACGCGTGCGGTTCGAAAGTTTTCGAGTTCGTTTCAGCGTGCTACCGGCACGCTCTGTCAACCGTTCGCAATTTGTGCTGACAGAAATCGTTTGATCGATCGTACAAGCCCCGTGTGTGATTGCTGTGAATATAATTAAAATATCATACAAAACAGCATTACGCGAGAACACGTTTTATTTCCGTTCTATTCAATTTATACTCCAGTGTCGTTATGCATTCACGTTTATCCAGTTTTCTTTTGCCACTCGCTGAATTGATTATTCTACAGTTTCCATACACGAAAAATGCTCTTAATAAGTCGAATCTCTCATTTGTTAGTTGCTCGATTCCAACGAATATGCGACGTATGCGAGAATCTTTCAGAATCCTATCGAAACGTGTAACTTTCGTTTTAACTTCATCCAATTTTGATTCCATTTACCAGTCAAATAACAAGTCTTCCCCGTCGAGACAGCTGCGCGAGGCGGCGATTTCACGGAAGAGCGAACAGATTCCGACAGTCTTGGACATAATCCGGGCGGAATGCTGAGTGAGCCATGAATTCCGAAAGAAGTTGCAGGCGGGCGAAAAGTTCCACGGCCCCGTGGAATGCCATTTAATCGTTCCGCCTCTCAGCCTCCTTAACCCCATCCTTTCTACCGATCGCTCGCGATTCTGGAATTCGCGCTGCTGGAACTCACCGCGAATCGTCGAGAGTGTTCGCCGTGGATGAGGTTCCACCGGGAAGAGTGGAACTTTCTCGTGGGAATTGTCTACCCAGCACGACGTTGCCCGAGCTCCGAACGATCCGCTCTATAGAGTGCTTCGTAATCGCAGCAAAAATATCGTGGGTATATTTGGAGGGGGTGCAGAACTGATGCTGTCAGAGGAAATGCAGTTTTTTTGCACTTCTCTGCCTCGAGCAGCGTCGCTTTGGGACCGTCCGCACGGAAGAGATAAGGAACAGAACGCGCGACTCGACGATGAGTATATTTTCAAAAAGGCGCGCGGGTAAACGAGATTTTAATATCTGCGCTTTCGAACGCCATATTCCGCGTGTCACGCTTTTGGCTCGCAAAAGATCTTCCGAGAGTTCAGTCTGTCCGCAATGAAAAATTTGGATATCCGTCGAGTATAGATTTCCGGCAGTCATATACATTCTTCAGATCGCTCGAAATACTGTTATATCGTCTTATTCAATTCCCCAGAGAAGCAACATATTATGAATGTCATTGGGGGAGATTGCCCTCGGATCCCGAGTGAAATACCTTCTTCATCTTTCCACTGACGCGACCTTGCTGTACCAACCCCGCTTCATCGCGCGACGGAGGAGCCTCGCGTGTTCTACACGTATCCGCTGTTCGATTAATGATCCTCACGTTGCCGCGATAAACCATCCTTCTTTCCTTCCCTTCCGGATCCCCGTCCACGCCGGACGACGGTTGTTCTCCACCCCGCGCGAGATTCAGCCGGGTTTCATCGCGAGGGTTCAACCACTCGACTACAGATAAGGCCTCCGAGGGAAGGCTCGACAACGCGGAGGAAACGCGTGTACGCGCACGAAACGCCCGCTCTCGCGTTCCCCGTTTTTCTCTCGTATCGACTTTCGCGGGTCGCTTGGCTGCTAGGTAATTGAAGTGGTTTATCGATCGCGATGCAATGAGCAAGCTGGGGGCGGAGCGGGTAGTACGAAACAGCTTAGAACGAGAACTGCAAGACCATCTTCCTGTGATCCCATAAAAGAGACTTACGGCTCGAGTGGATCATTTCTGTGCATGGAGCACGTACTTGTTTGGGAGGTAAATTGGCTTTGCTCCTCCGCCGCTTCCTTTCCATGTGACTTTATTTACGACCGTTCAAAGTATGCTCGATATATCAGACGTACAGCAATACAACAGGATATTTAGGCGTTAGGAAAAACGCGATTCGGGGGGGAGAAATTAATTTCGTGGCGGCCCCTAAAATGTTTCAAAGTGAAACGTTTTCAATTAAACCTTGCTGCGCGAACTCCACCGAGAAAAAAGCCTTAACGCAGCTCTTTAATGCGTAGCGAACGAATTCATACCTCAGCCCGGACCCTGTTTCCTGCGACTGGTCCCGCATGGTCGGTTCTTAATTCGCGGCGGGATGCCATTGTCGCCATTTTCCCGGCGATTAACCCGCGGCTGGTCTCGCCTTCATATAATTTCCTCGTTCTCCAGCTATTTTTCTCCAGCCTAATGCACGCTCGCATTAGCGACACGAGCCGCGCTCTTTACCAGAGGGAGAATTATAATTTCCCTGGGAAAAATCGTGGCTGAATTTCCCGTCCACTGATACGCGGGGTTCGGCGCCCCGTGGAGAATTCCCCTCCCTCCGGTCCCTCTTTTTCTCTCCAGGTTCGCCCTCTTCGCGTCTCTCGGTAGGCCGTGCGTGTCTGCGATAAAACGCGAGAAAGGGGAACGACTAGAGAGGGTGACGCGAAATTATTTCCGCGTGTGTACGCGACTGCGTCTCCGTCCGCGAGATATCAGAACCGAGAGGGTTTTACGAGGGGCGATACCATTCACGTATTCGCGAAAACAACGCCACGATATGAGAGCCGTGATTTTCTTTAGGGTAGCTGCAGAGGATCGTGGGGTTGGTGACGGGATATGAGGGGGTAGCGTGCAGGGAAATCTTCAATTTTCAATTAATTTCACGCGGTGGATTTAAAGCGATCGAGGTTGATAGTACGGAGTTATAGAAGCTATAGAAGAAAGAGTTATTGATTGTTATATGAAATATTCGTTCCATGTTTTTTGTACCACAGTTTCATACAAAAGAAAATTCGGTGCACCACTATAAAATCACGTAAGTAAATCAGCCGAGAGTCCGCAGCAAATAGCAAGGGGATCGTTGCGAAACGGGGTGTAGGCGGACGATGTTACTGTTTGGCAAACGCGATCCGGCTGGCTACGAATCGTACGAACGGATTAACCATACTTCGCCGCGTTTGTTGCGTGTAATTACGACCCGCTGCACTTTCCCGCGTAAATATTCCACCGATGCATCTGTATAATTACCGGCGCATCGGCCACGCGGCGCGCCAGGTGTGAGGAAATCAATAACATTAATTGCAGATCATTTACGTGCGATGGATTTCTAGTTAAACTTGAAATTACGCGTGTCGTTCCTCATCTTCTTCCTTCTCTTTCATCGTCCGACTGGTTAATTTGGCTCCGCGTGAAACGTGTCACGTCCACCCCATCCGCGATGATTTAATTAAACCGCGACAAGGCCCCGACGTAATTTCAATTGGCCCCAATCGTTGACCGGGAAGAGGCTGACTTCTCTGATGCGAAATCGCGTCTCGTTAGAGCGGTGATACTCTTCGGATTATTACCATGCTTGCGTTGCTTCCAGGGAAAAGCAATTGGAAGTGAACACGCCTGTCAGAATTTTTCTACCTTGAAGGTACCGACAGAAAAGATCATTATTGTTTGTTCTTGGAATATTGAAATAATATTTCCCTCTTCTCTCCGTGCCACTTTCCCGAAAGTGCAACGCAACAATTTAATTAACTTATTGTTACCAGCAGCCCGTAGCTAGGGGGCGAACAATTAATTTCGCATCCAGTCTTCGGAGGGAAGCGTCTGCTAAATCTCGCGACGAGTCTATTTGGATTCCCGGGGTTGCGGGCACGAGCGAGCGTGCATTAAATACGTAACAACTGCGCGAGGAAGCGCGATACAGGGTAAACGAGATTCGACACTCGAGAAGCGGAACCGGAATCAGAACTCCCGCGAACTTCCCGCCTGTGTAAAACGGTCCTCTTTGTGTACGCACATTCGCGCCGCGTTTCGTACCGTTAATTCGCCCTGAAACTTAGAGATGCTGCTTCAACCGAGGAATTTAATTAAACTTTCATTATATATGTTACTATCGCGGATTAGTATTATAGATGCCCTTAAGACTGATTTTTTTTTTTCTCTAAGACTAAGACGGATCTCGTGAGGCAAACAATTTTGTCGGGAATGGCGTTTGCCTGAACAGGTCTGAAAACAATCGATGGCAATACGCGCCACGCTCCCTGATAATTAAGCGCTGGTCAAACAGCCAGGCTGCATACTTCAGTGTGGACAAACATTTGCCAAACGCGTTAAGATCGCACGCGGTGTACACTTCCACCTGGTCGATTCGTGAATCAACAACTGTCTGGTTCTATTTTAAAACAATCGATTTCTTCGTGTAAAACCGTCTCATCCATCGACGTGCACCCGACATCCGTTGACATGCTGCAGCAATAATAATAGCAGCGAAAAAATCCTGCCCATCTCCCTGGAATATGCCGCGCGCAGTGGTAAGAGTCAGCGATATGTCAGCCGCGAGTCGTCCATGCGTCAGGGCTTATTATCGCTGTTTGTCGTTGCTGTTAATCACCGTCCGTGTTTATTCGGGGCTCGATACGGTAGACAGATCCATAGTACGGTGCTCGAAACGCGGCTGAACGGGCAGAGCCGCTATCGCGAATCGCGGTGCTCCGCCGTCGATATTTGCGACTTTAATTACCGCAATTATAAGCTCGTCCGTATTTTTCGCGTGGAACTGCGCGGACGATCGAGCGTACTCGGTGCCGCGTTCGACGCGACGCGACAGGGGTAAATTAGCACGATCGATTCGCCGGAAATCGATTTCCCTCGCGCTGGACCGCCGACGCTTAATTAATCGGCGGAGGCTTGAAAATTGCTCCTAATCCAGCGACGCGCTGGCCTAGTCGATAAAAGCGCGGAACGCGAATCGGGGAGCTCAAATAATTATTTCCAACGACGCCCGCGTCCCTCGGCGGTACTCGACGAATTTAGCTGTTAATTAAGAACGACGAAGGAGGGAGGGCTACTAATACGATCCGTTCATTTTTCTCCGCTGTCTAGCGCTTTCAGCGGGTTCCTCCGCGGAGCTTGCACGTTTTACGCTCCGGAACGGCCGAAGTGGCTAATTATGTTACTGCTGTTTCGTTTCGCAAGAACCACTGTGCGGGCCTCTGATCGGCTACATTGAAGAGCTTCCTTCTCTGCTTCGATCGTCTTTCATACGCACGCCCCTCGGGGTACCTTTATTCCATTAAAGTGTATCGTGAATTTTCATTCCCTGGCTTCCTAATTAATTTACAGTAAGTCTTAATTGCGATCGTGACAGAACCCACCCGACGTCGCGATATTCCGCAGTTTTTCTTAATTAAAGCAGCTTTGTTCCGCGCGAGGAGAAGAGACTCCGCTGACGTTCGCGCCTCGTTACGAACGGACTTAAAGGGACATTTCAAAAGGGACCACGGCTCCAGGACGGCGGATGTGTAGCCGGCTCTGATCGCGAATTCCGACTAATTTCGCGAGAATTGAAATTCAAACGCGACCGCTCCCACCCCGTCGCGCCGTTTCTCGTCTTAGTTTGGCCGGCTTCGCCGTCTGGCGAAACGAGCACCAAATTCGCTTCGCGAAACACGTTCTCATTGTCGCCGGAGTTAATTGCTGGGTAATTACGGGACGATGGCCAGGCTGGGCAAAAAGTGAAGCCTCCAAACGGGTTTCGGGAACTTACTTTATATCCGCCCTCTGAATTCGCCCAGTTGGAACGCGATCCTTCTTTTGCACCCGTTACACGGACGTTCGAAGGTTGTAGTACATTTTTTCGAGTTCAGCGTCATAATGCGAAAGTCAGCGGGAAGTGGTTTTTATCAATTAATATCGTAGCGCAGAAATTCAGTTTACCTTTATCGCCGGGCACGCTCGATTCGGGCCGACCGTATTCATAAACAATTCTGTCGATTTCTCTACACCGGTACAGCTACTCGCAGTGATCGAATTAGGTATTTTAAATGCAATCGAATCGAGTGCAGGCCGCGCGTCCAATATTCGTCAGACGGGTGGGCGGATTACGCGTTTCAGAATAATAATGTCATCGAGTTCGCGGCCGTACAAACCATTCCTCCCGGCCAATATCCACGCCAGAATATCCATGGACGCCCCATTCGCCGCTGATTGTCCGAAAGTACGCGATAATCGTTACTCTCTGTCATCCTCCGTGGACGCAATCGACTATGATCGTGTTACGTGTTTTTCACCTTACGATCCGTCGCGCAATTAAAGTTAATGAACTTTACGTTACCGGAACAGCAAAGAGTAACGCCTGGTGCTATTGAATTTTAGAAAACAATGGTGCAAGAAATACAATATCCATTAATTTTTACTTTTTCATCCAGTGCACTAAACCTATACAAAAATTGATAAAAGCACCATCCATTCGTTCTATCGGTAATGTTTTCCATTCTTGTCCATCCTTTTTCCAGATCCAACAAGCATACAGTGTATTTTATAATATCGCGTTTCTAGTTGGTTAAATTACCCGGCTCATGGGTATAATTGAATCCTGCCATTGTTCAGCCGCGCGGGATTTTAAAGTTCGCATTTGCCATTGAAAAATATAATTGGGAATAACAGAGGCGTAAGCTCGGCTAATTGGCGTGCCCGACAACTAAATTTCATCAAATGAATCATTATAGTCTCGGTTACCTGTCCGCGGATGAATAAATAATCAGTTTCCGTAGAGTCTCGTCTGGTTTCAGGAGTAGTGGAGAAAATTTATAGCGAAACGCGTGAGGAAAATTCGAACGCGCGCACGTACACGCGTGGGCGCGTTTCGACGCAACGAAATTCGCATAGAACTACGCGACGATGGTTCTTTTCTCCCCCAGCGGTGACAACGGATACGCGGCGGCAACAAACGATCCATCATGCGCGCGAACAAATGCTCGCTAACGACAAATAACGTCGAATTCTAACGGCGAATAGTTTGGGAACGCGCGCGGTCGACATATTTAAACGGGACCGACGTCGCTTTGTGCGCCTCGCAGAACGGAAACGAACACTCGTCGCAACGTAAAATTGTTGCCTCGCGTTCCGAATATGAATAAACTCCGCTACGATTGCGCTTGAAACGGTGGACCCGGACGGAATAGCGAGCGAGCTGCCGTTTCGCCGGAGAGTTCATGGATCATAAATCTGATCTTGCAGAAGTGGGGGGGAAAAAAAAAATAGATGGACGTAAGTTGGCGCGATTCCGTTGTTTCGACGACGCGTTACCTGTTGCGGCCTGTTTCGTACGGATTCCGGAATGGCCTGGCACTGGTACCGCTTTTGTCACGGATCGTGACTACGAAAACGTGAATAACAACCGGTATCTTCGCCCTTGTGTCATCGATTCCGGAGAATCTTTTTCCCGTGTCCGTCCGGGGCTGTTAAATTCGGACAGGCGAATATTAATTTGCTACCAATGAGTGGCGGGGTAGCGTGCCGGTGTTTGGCCGGGGCGTGTTGCGCGCGGAGAGGGGTTGAGGCGAGCTTACGCGACAGAAACGGAACCGCGTACCAGCGGTTCTAGAGCTGCTCCCCGTCTCGATCCGACGGTCCGTTATCGTTGGAATTCGAGACTTCCCTGTTCTACTTTCGTTTAATTATTATCACGGAGTGGTCGACCCGGCGCTGTTATCGCGCCACGCTTCAGCCGCCAGCGAAACGGCTTTTTCATCCCCTCGAGCAAAAAGCTACGGAATTATGAAGCACCGGCCGTGGCTTGCGTATCAGCCGCGCCACCAAATTTATGCGTACGGCTTTCGTTCATTTTAAACGTGGACCGCGCCGCTGTTTTTAACTATTCATCCACGGGATTACGCCGTGGTCGCGTATTACCCCTCCCCCACACCCCTTTGGAGAATGATCGAGGAAAGAGTATCCGCAGTATAAATCTCGCGTTCGGGGTGTACGTCCCTCTCTAGATGCGAGCAGTCGATATTTAATACTTCTCGTTATGGTAAACTGGATTTTCAGTTGTATTTTTACTTACTTCCGCTGTGCGGAATATTCTCCGACACAATCTAATACTCCACCCCTTCCGCGTTTCGATGCTCCTTCACCTTACGCCCCCATCAACCTCCTGATATAGAACGCCCCACGGACGCATATGTTTCCTTCGTCCGCGACGTTCGAGCGGAGGCTCGAACGCGCGCTCGTCAGCGTGGACCACAGCGACGCTGACGTCGCGACGCTGGCCGTGCATCGTGAACGCTGACGTCTGACTGCTGACGTAGGCGGTGGTCTGAAGCGTCCGAAACGTCTCGACAATGCGCCTAAGGGCGACGGAACGTAGAAAACGAAAAGGGACGCGGCATTGTGCAGTCGTCAGCGGTGCACGTTGGCATCAAGCGAGTCGTGGACGCAACAATGACGGTGATCCCCTCGTTGCGCCGCATTTGAATCGCAAATTCCGCGACGTCATTGTTGCCGCGGTCGGATACGCGAATCCGAGCCAAGGGAGAGATTCCAGGCCTGTTGGCCCTCGCAGCCGTCACTTTGATGCGAATTAAAAGGGATCTTCCGGCTGCTTTGAGCCGCAATCCCCGTGTTTCGCGGCTCCTTCCCCGGGACACGCTTTCCCTCCGCTGTCTTCCGGTTCCTATTCATCCGGCTGCCACGGGTTTCTGGATGCGGGGCGGCTGAGGCAGGACGGGTTACCGCTTGGAAAGTTTTCTAAGTAGGATGCTCGGGAATGGGGATAACGTTGATGGGAAATGGTCTCTGGATTTCGAGTCCCTTAGCAGACGTAGAAATTGCTGTTCGTTTTCTGAAGACAGAACGGAATGGTCTGGGAAGTTTTGGAACTGCAAATTATTATCATTATAGGAACATTACGTAGTTATAATAGGACGTATGTATTATCTTTATCATTAACCCGCGGCAGAAATGTTTGAAAAGAATTCCGCTCTCCTCTTCCGTTTGGCCATGCTGTTATTTTTATGTTAAATCAACAAAGTGACAATTAAAACCGTACACATGGAAAATAACAGCTGGGGGGGGGGGGTCTACCTGTGTCTACCCGTCAAACCGATTCGTAATTAAAACTTAATCGATTCGACCCCGCGTCCAATCGATGAGATTTCACTCGTTTCCCCTGTTTTCCCCCCCTACCCTCTCGTTCGACGTCGATTAAGCTCGGGCCTGAGTTATGAAAAATTAATTCACCGTCGGCGCACAGTTTGCAACGACGTTCCTAATTTTCATGATAATGGTATCCGGGGCTGAACGCGCATCGCGCGATAGGCGAACAAATCGCAGCGAAAATAACGCAGCTGCGTGTACGCGGCACGCGTCCCTCTCGTTTTTCTTCTGCTCGTGTTTTGCATTTCCGCCTCTCTGCGACCCCCTGCACGCTGGCGGATCGCGAATTTTTTCGTCCCCCTGGGGCAATACATTTTTACGTTGACAAGTGGGCATTTTTATTGGAACCAGTCGCGCGTGTTCTGCTCGCTTCCGTGTAAACAGTGCGGTGCTCGGTCACGGGACACGGAGAAACGCCAGGAGACGTTTCTTGGGCGGGTGGTTTTAGTTGTGCGTGCTGGCTCAAAAATTGCTTGCAGATTATAACTTTTAGCTGATCAAATCGTCCAACGTGCAAACTCACCCTATGATTATTCTATAATTTCTCCTTCTCCTATTTATTTCTTAATTCCTCTACGTTTCTTCCATTTCTCATTCGCGATTCAAACGAACTCCCGATAGAGAGTAGGTAAATATCAACTGCACTCACGGTAGCGTACATGCCGTCTCAAAGAAGCCAGACGCCCTTGAATCTTCCAACCTTACACGAAGCTGCATCTACCTCCTGCTCTCTCTGTGCCGTTCGAAAGAATCGACTTCTGTGTCTGCTAGGCCCGTTACTCCTCGAAAGCCCTATGGTATTACCGTAGAATCAGCCTGGTCGAGGGCAGGCCTTCGATGGAAATGCACAGCGAAATCGTCGGGAGGAAAATCTCTCGAGATGTAGGGGCGGGCTCGAAAGGGGTGTACCCCGATAGTCAAGGCCAGCCTGGGAAGGAATTTGAATAATTGAATCGGGCCGCAGTCGAGGACGTACGTTAAATAAAGTAACGTGGCAAAACGTTGGAATGGAACTAGAGTACGGAAGGGAGGAAATGCTCCTGGGGAGCCTGCGGGATTCAATTTTCTCATATTCGCCTGAGATACACCGCTGCCCGGCCTTTTTCGAACCGGTAACTCGCCGTAAAATGACGGCTCCGGGCAATCGCACCTGAGACTGCGGCGCGGGAAACCCTGTCTGATTTGTGTTGCTTTTTTCCACTCGAAGGAATCTGTGCATGCTCGTTTAATCGCGGCTCGGATTCGCAGCGAAACGCTTTGTACTTTGCATCTGAGCCTTCAGAATGATTAAACGTCATCACCTCGTTTACCAGTGGCGCGTCACAAATTCCAAAGGATGTACATTAATATCTGCTGGATAATTGAAATCTTAGATAATTGATAAGGACACCGCGTCTCATTTTGCGATATCATTTTTCCCTCCCGGCTTCACTGTTACACCTGTCCACAATTGATTGAACGTGCCCCCCCCCCCTCCTACCTGATTCAACTTTAAAAGCCTGGAACGTTCCGACAATTAGCCAGCTAGGCTGTTCGACGAACTCGACAATCGTTCACCGGGCAGCCGTGTATCCGCGTCGATCCCTCTCGAGCGAGGGAAGTTCGCCCGAGTTTTCCCCGCTGTCGAGAGGCGTTTTCCTACCGGATGGAAAAAGTTCCGCCGTGAAAACGCTTCGGGGGTTCGGAGGGGAAAAAAATTCGTCGACCGCTGCGTTGACGATCGTACGGCGGAGTGTTCCTTCGCCCGCACACGCGTGCCACGAAGGCAGGCTGTTACAAATACACGCGCGTACACCGTGGAAGCGTTAGGGAACTT
Organism: Holcopasites calliopsidis; assembly: GCA_023838395.1. Classification (NCBI taxonomy): domain Eukaryota; kingdom Metazoa; phylum Arthropoda; class Insecta; order Hymenoptera; family Apidae; genus Holcopasites; species Holcopasites calliopsidis. The sequence continues at coordinate 3,786,694 of JALHAQ010000011.1, forward strand.
TCGACGATCGTAAACGCGAGAGCGTTGTAATAAAGCTGGCCGAATTAATCCGGCGCGGATCGAAATGTTTCGCACCGTGACCGGGTACTTATTACCAACCCGTAACCGAGCGGACGGAAAAAGCGGGCGCAAGCAGGTCGGGATAGAGCGGCAGGGTGAAGGCATGTTTCGCGGGGAGAGCAACGGGACCCGGTTGCGGAGCAAAGTTTTTCCCGGTCAGTAGATTGAACACGGGAGTCCTGCGGCGACGCAAAATTGCACGGGGCCCGCTTTTATCGGTGGCCAACTGAGCGTGAATCGCGACGGTATCCGCCGCGCTCGCCGTTCAAAGGGATCGCTTTAGCGGCGAGGTTTCGGAGCCGCGTAATCGCCGACTGCCGAGGGAAGGGAACGCGGCTAAACATCCGTCTAATGGCCACCGGGTTTTAACGGCTACTTTTGCTGTTGAACGCGAGCCAGCCGCAGAAGTAGGCCGCGTGCACGAGCCCTGGCTCTTACGTTAGTCCGTCGACGGCCACGCCGCGAGGAACCGTCCGAAATATGAACGTCGCGTGTCCTCGTTGCTTTAATACGTCAGCCCGGACAGGCTTGGACAATTCTCATGATTAAAGCAGTCCGAACGGAAAGTGTTGAGACACTTAAATAGTTTGCAGGCGTGTTAGGATCGCTTCGCCAGTCGCTCGATTAAATACCTTCCTTTTCGTACGCGGCATTCTTTTGGTGGAACTTCGATAGATTCGGGTTCAATTGTAATGGAAGAAGTAATTAAGTTTTGGCGAATGAAGATTAGTAAAGCGTGCAGGGATACGTTTGCAAAGGAGAATAGAACAGGGCAATAAAGATTCAACTAGCAGGTTTTCTTTTTTAAAGAGAATTACTTTATTTTTAATATTTGAAGATCACGGTGTCCAGGAATATGTATTATTCTTCAAACTTATTTTTCATCGATACAGCTCGACGCTCTTTGTCGAGGCTCGAAAAAAAGCGAGTACAGCCGGGCTCAGCGATGTTACGATACGGTAAAAGCTGGCTTTAAATATTTAGTATGGCAAATATTTGCTTGACCAAATAAATTCCGTTTCGCCGCTGCGCCGCCGTACGTGTGGGGCCAATAAAACGATCTGTATCGTTGATTTTTAAATGCACGCGATTCAGCACCACCAGCTCCGGCTCCGTTTCGATATTCAAAAACCGCCGGTGGAAATTCGATTCTTACGAAACGAAGCTTTATCATCGGACAAGCCTCGCGCGCCCCATGCAAATTTTTCGTTCATTGCACGCGCGTGCACGATGCCCGCTGCACCGCGGCGAAGTCTCTACAAATTTGGATAAAATTCGATTCGTCGCATTTAAATACGATCGAGTCGTTCTATCGTCCGAGAGTCGTTCCTCCGTCGCACGAGCTTCGGTCAGAAAAATCAGGAAAATCCCGCTGGAACGAATCAATCGAAATTCTTGCGGCCGGCGGAGCGACGATATCGAGATACCAGCTCTTGCGATTCTTTGGCAACCCGAAGCCCAGGAATTCCGTCGTTCTCTGGCCGGTTAACGTGCCATCTATTTCACAAAGAAACGTCGTTAATCAAACGCAGCCCTTTTCGCCATTCTACACAGCCGCGACAAACGGACGCGTGCTTCGCGTCCGTCAGAGGCAGAAAAAGATAGATAGAGAGAGAGGTGAGGGTGAACGTGTGCGGCCTCCTGTTATTCGAGCGGATGAACGGAACGCACGCGTGTTTGGAACTAGTCAACGTTAATTACCGCGGAATCGGCACGCGAAAGGGAATGATTCATGGTAGACCAAAGGGGCTCCCCGAGCACAGAGGGAACACGCAAACAAGCTTGTCGACGGAGAGCTTCTTTTCGAGGGACTGTCTGTTCGCTGATGCGCGAGAGAATTTGTTTGGTTTCGCGGGGTGAAAAGGATTTAGCAGTCGATCGCGTAGCGTGAATACTGCGGGCTGTTTCTTAAGCCTTAAAGTGGACGATATTACTACTAATATTGTTATTCTTTGCTGCAACGTTCTCAGACCTCTACCCCTGGCTAAGGCTTCCAGCGGAATTGCATTTAAAGGAAGTGTCGCCTAAAAGTTGCAGACAAGTTTAGTTTGAAAGATGTAGAAGCTTTTGGAGGTAGGGCCAGAACGAGTAATTCTATTTTCGACAGAGTAAATTCATATCTTTCTCGTGCTCCAGTTACTCCGTAACAAAATTCCTCTCCGAAATCCGGATTTTAATTAGAACAAAGGCAGCTCGCCTCGTTGAAACGTTTAAATTCGGGCCATTTTTGTCATGTCTTGGCCGCGAGGCTTTCGAATTGTAGTACCCTCGGCGGTGCTCGGAGAAGCTGAGAACGGAAAGATGGTTTGAAAGCGCACCGGGAACCTTGCTTAATGTGTAGAAGACAAACGCCGGGACTGCGCCGGTTATGAAGGATTAGCAAAGGGAAATAATTGAGGCACGATATTTTATTCAAAACGTGAATTTCACGAATCTCGACTTCTTTCTGGGGAGATTGTATATCTCTGCAGGTCGAGGAAAGGCTATATTCTGCAGAGAAGCACAGAGATACAGAATACTATAACGCTTCCCTTCCTTTATATTTCTTGGCAAATACAGCATCCTAATAAAAGTTGCAACGAATGTTTAACGTCGCAAATTTCTGAGAGATTCATTATGTAACTAGAATGTAACGGATCCTCGAATAATCAGTCGGGAAGTTCAGGCTTCCTTCCGCCAACCGTGCAGACCGACGTACCTGCAGGTTAAGGATCCTCGCGTATCCGCAACCCTATTACCTTTTCAGTCAATTTCCGTGGACGTCGAAGTGGCCCTCCTCCGGGCGCGTAAAATATTCAGAAGAGGAAATTCCGCGGAGCGGAGGGAACGTTATCAACGGGACGGGCGGAGCCGCGGCGGCATCCGCGGCGGCCGTGAATAAATAACGAGCGACACAGTTTTATCTCGCCGGTTGCATTCGGTTTTTAAACATTCTCCAGTCGCGTTTAGCGCTCGCGGATGACAGTGGCGTAACAATGCGGCTGGTTTTCCGGGCGTCCCCAACCGGAATGGCTGTCGGTGCCATATCGTTACGTCGTCCAGCGAACTGAATGCTACGCGGAGGGGGATAAAATTATACGGCAGCGGATTCGGCTGAATATTGTTCAAACGGTGAACAGATGAAAATTGGTCGCTTCTTATTCTTTTCACCGCTTTCCTCCGCGATGATAACCGTTCGGATAGCAATCGAGTAAGAAGAGTCTGAGGATCGCGCGAACGTCTCCTCCGCGACGTCGTCATTTCGTCGTTTTAACGTTTTCCCAACCCGAGCCTCGTTTGCCAGACCGATGGTGATCTCTCATCGCGTTGTTTGCTCACCTGTTTGTCCGTCTGTTTACTTGCCTGTTTGTTCGTCAACCAAGCAACCAGCTCTCGCCAGGCAAATCCTACGAACGGATTGTGGCCATTGGAACGCTTGAAAGCCATTTCACGGACGCGTATCGCGGCGAAACGAGCGCGGAACGATGCGATGAGTTCGAGCGTAATTGTTCGTGAATCGCGCGCGACTGTAAAGATGTCCCGCTCGTCCCAGCTCGATGGACCGCTGCGAACGGCCGCTCGTTTCCTCGCTCCGAACGCTGTCGTTATGTCGTCCGTTGCTTGAAACGGTCAGGGTTCCGTGAAAGGGGGTGGTAATATAACCGCGATAGTTGGGCAAACTTAATTCGTTAATTCCTAGCGATCATCACTGAGAAGGTAATTCAGTAAATGGAAGCTTCAGCTGACGATTAGTTCTTTATGTTAAATTTGCAACGTATCAGTAATCGGAGAATGGCTCGGTCTCCAGCCAGCATCGAGCTTGATCACGGATGATCGGATAGCTGATGGATTACAGCGTGCATTTTACGCCACGCCTGTCCCATAAGCGTGTTTACCTGCAGGATATAAATTGTTCTCATTCGAAAATGCAACAAGCGTGAAAAACCGTGCAATGATACGGGCCAGATATAGAACATGTATTCTGTGTCACATGCAGCCGGTCCTTTTTTTTTTTGTCGCGATTTCCTCGTTTAATTTGCGATTCCTGGAACCCTGTACACACTGCAGTCGCTTTTGTTTCGAAAAATCCTCGTTCATTCGTCGATACGCATCGCATCGGAGCTTATTCGGTACGCTTTTCCCTTTGTTCGTTTAATACCATCCGGCCTATTGTTTCTTCTAGAAATTCCGATCAGCCCCCCCCCCCCTTTCCTATAATAATGAGAAATAATAATTTATAGAATAGAAATGAAGCCTTAGTATCGAATGCCTAGTTTGCTCCAATTGAATGTTACTCTTCACACACCAGCCAGGGATGGATTCCTCGCGTCCCTCGCTTCAGCAGTTAAGAGGACCTCCCTGCGGTCGTAAGCTCGTAAAATACTTTAGGGGAGGGTCGCGGCAATTAATGGTCAGCCTATACGCGCAACATTTCTACCCGTTCGTCCAAACAGGTGGCAGTACAATTAAACCACGTTACGGTTATGTCAGTCGCGTTATTTCTATCCCCGTGGATTGTGTCGCGTCACGCTGGTATTTCACTAGCCCGGACGTTTAAAGACTTTACGTGACTCGGTAAATTATTCTAGCGCCGGTGTAGAATACAGTAAGGATTCATTTGGCCGAGTGCTCGGTAAATTTGTATACCGCGGTCATCTACGGAACTCTGAAAAATTTTATTTTCCACTGGTAAAAATTGTCTGCATTCTCACCCCCCCATCGACGCACTAATAATTCTGTCGAACGACCCCGAGCCAAGGGACGGTAAATCGTTCGACGATCCGTCAGAGGCGATTTCTCCGTAGAATTGTTGGCACCGACGTTGCTCTAAAAAAAAAAGGAACGAAAGAAAGAAACGCGACGCACAGTCGAGAGTGACGCTATTTTCCTGGCATACTGTCGCGAAACTGCGGCCAAACTGTCACTCTTCCGCCACCGTGGAGAATTATCGTGCGTGTGTCGGCGGTCAACCGCTGCCACCGCGATACTCCACTAAAAGTCCGTGCGCCGTTACGAACGGCGGAGCATAAAATGGAACAACTTGCCAGACAACCCGAAAGGCGGTAAAACGGCGTTCACTTGGCGTAACCGCGCCGATCCCGCGTGGCGTGTACGTGTCGGGCGACATAGCGGAAAAGTTTCCAAGTGTCCGATCCGGGATCTGAAATCCGCCCAGGGTTAACGACGTTTACTTTACGAGTCCCGCGGGTCGAGAAAATGATCACGACTGCTCGTTGCCCGGCGCAATGCTTTCGTCGTAGAATTCCTTGATACCCACTGGCGAAGGATCGATATGGTCCCTGGCATTTATGCGCTTTTAACGAAGTCGAACGATTCTCGGGTACTCGCGGTTTCTTTCAATCTTGGAGTTTCGCCAGCGAAATGATCGATGATCATTCGCGGCGATAGGAATGCATGGGGAGGCGGTTCGAATTAATTGAACGAAATAGCTTCAACGATTGGAGTTTATTTAGTTGAATGCACCACTTTCTTTACGCTTAATGCCCGGTAATTATTTTCGTGGATGAACAGCTAATTTTCCGGGATCCCGGGACACTTGTAGTCCACGCGAGAACTCTTAATGCCGTACTTACCTCGGAATTCTAAGGAATCCCTTGGACGGTTCTCGGAGAGGAAGCTCAGGACTTCTCTGTAATTGCACCACCATGAGACATCTGTTCGCTTGCCATTTTACCAGCAATTCTCGAATCAACTTTAAGCCCTTCGCTTGCGGGTGAAGTGACATTTGCATAATTTGTATCCTGAACTCGATGCACATTTTAAACAATACCAATTACAATTCCGTCGTCATTTAAACTTTTCTCATCCGAATCTTACCACGCCGGCCCTCCATAAAAGTTGCTCGTAAACACCCCCAGGGCCGTGTCTCGTTCTCGTAATTCGCGAGCTGGGAAATTAGCGGCCGCCGTTGGTCATCGTGGTCCTTGTCTCGATACGGTCGGCTCGTTCGGCGGGAAAAATGCGCGCAGAAGGAGCTTCTCGGGGGACGTTCCAATTAAATTGCAAATTAAAACGCATATTTTATTCGAGCGTCAACGGTGCCATTGGGAACGAGATCCGAAGGAGAAAAGTAGCGAGACGACGGAGCATCGAATGAAATTTCTCATTTCCCTGCGATTTTTTCCTTCGACTCTTCTCTCGCTCCGAACTGTATTAAACTGAAGAAGAGCTAAGGAAAGGCCCAGGGAAAGTATCGTAGTATATCCTCCCTATAAAGTAGCATTCAGTAGAATAAGAGCTTCTTAGTCAGACGCATTACCCTCGCATACCACTGTCTCCATTACCCGCCCTCAATTTTCAACATTCCAATGTGCACCACAACAAATGCCACAAGTACCTGCGAATCCGCGAATTTCTAAACGAGCGGACACCCAGGCGGAAACTTGGTATCTACGCCGTGGAAGCTTTCCAAGAGCAATCGCAGTGGTTGCAACCGCGCGATACTCGAGCGACTCCCTTTTTCTTCCATCTTACGAGGGACACGGCATCGCGCTCCAAAGGAACTCGCATCGCCAGGAACCGTCTTCCGCGTCCAGGGTGGACAATATCTCGTTACTCGAGAACCTTCTTCCTCGAGAGAAAGCCACGAACCCCGAAAAGCCATTTCGCGGCTCCGAGCATCCGGCCAGCGAATCTTGCGGCGGGTCAGATCCGGCGAAACTTTTCAAGCCGGGGAAAATCGTCCGCAAGGCGCGCGCGGTCGCTTTGGCGAAAGTTCCTCGCGATGAAAAGCGATTTCGCCGGCCGGAAGTATCGCGACTGTTTCCGATGCCTCCGCCTCGAAGCGGATTTGTTTTCGTCACTTTCCGCGGGAGGTGCAGGGGTGGCGATGCGACGGACGCGGTGTCGAACTTTCTTTGGCAGGCGAATTAACTTCGCGCCGGGTTTGAAGTCTTTTTCTCTTTTAGCGCGGTTGAATTTTCGGCGAATGCTGTCTCCGGGGTTTATGGCGACTTCTGGAACTTGTGCTTTCGGGAGCGTCGAGAAGGTTTTCGTGGGGACGATTCGGGATAAGTTACGTTTGTCGTTCCAGTTAGAAGGAAGGGGAAGTCAAGATAGATGTCACGTTCGATGCGAGTTTCGAAAGGGAGGAATATAAAAAAAGATGTCGAAGTAGTGGCACTAAAAAAAAAATGTCAAACCATATAAAACAACGTTATTTGAATCAAAGAAAGACTAGGTACTAAATCAACTCGAAGATGTTGAGAGGAACATCGACGAATCGGATTTCGCTTGCGACAGGGTCAACCACGCGAGCGGAAAACAGCCTGACTGAATTTTTGACAGTTATCCGACGTTGAAACGGCGGCAATCCCCCTTTTCTCGTATTATTCCGCGAAGAAAAGAACAGAAACGACACTTTTAGTCGGCTTTGAGACCGGCGGAGGGTGAAGGGTGCAAAGTTTCCATGGATTCGACGACGCGGAAGCGGACAGGGCATCGATTCTTTGCTTGCCATGGTTTTCCACTTGAACTGAGGATGACTCAAGGAATTCGAGCTCGCCTTGAATAGGCGGAACAGTCGAATAAAGGTGCTTGCACGGGGAAGATTCTTCTACCTCGTAGCTTATTTTCGACCGGAATGCGTTAGAGCGGCTGCTTTTCTATCCTAACTGTCCGCGTTTGTCTGTTATTCTGGAAATTTCTGCGATAACTTTGATAAGCAAACGAGAGGATGATAAGCAACTCGAATGGAAACAGGGGACGGGAGCGGCGCGTCCTCCATAAAGGTTATTAAACGCAGCGCAGGGTAGGCGCTGGCTCGCGAGGGGGCGGAATATTTATGAAAAATATTCCAAAGCAGAAGCAGCGGAATGAATAATTCGGCGAGCGGCGGGAGGCGGCGGTGTTTCCTTGCTTTCGACGCCGGACGTCCCGATGCGCAGCGAAATGTACATGAATTTCAATACATTAACGCTCGCGCCGCGTGATACATGGAACACGGTTAAGCAGCCTCTGTGTCTCGCGAATGTGGCAGCCGTGTTTTTCATCGCACCGGCATTTTTCGTTCTCAAATTCTTCGTCGTTGACGACGCGCAAACTTTTTGCGATCCCCGAACGTCTATGGGATTTCATTTATTTTGCGACCCCCTTGGAAAAATGGAACGCCGCCATCGAGCGAATTACTCGGAGATAATCAGTCTGTCAGTAGAAAGTATTACCGAATAATTGTATGTCAGAAATGATCAGAAATGATTACTATTCCTAAACACCGCAACGTTAATTCAGTCAGAAGCGTTCTTACTTCCCTGCCTGCTGCTTCATGAATAGTCTCACGCCGTTCCGTTCCAGGCGCAATAAACGCATAATGAGCACTTGTTGCTTACGCAATGGTGGCAGATAATTCAGTCAGAGAGCTGCCGATGCTCTGGTATTGTTCCTCAACTCGGCGGGTTCGTTAGCGAGCAACCAGTTTCACGCTGGATAATGATACATAATCTGCAGCCCGTTACCTTGTCTCCCTATCGAAATAAAAGAACGCTTCTCTCACAGAGGACAGTATCCACTTGAAAAGAAGAAATTGTGAGAAACGTGATGGCAGGATGCTCCTAAAATTAATTGTCCTGCGTGCGTCCACCATTTCTCATCCAATGGACAGAAAAGAGGTCCGGCGGAAAAATTGTTTGGGTCGATAGTAGGAGGACAGCGTGGACAGATTGGAACGAACGTTATGGATTATGGAATCGAAGCGAAACGATGTTGGGGACGATGGTCGATGCGCCCTATATTCCACCGGGTGAATATTCGAATCGATAGAGGGAACGAACGCGCCAATAGTAATTGTTTAGGAAGGGATTAAAAATTATGCTCGAGTTACGGCACACCATAGGACTTCCGGTTGCGTATCTGGCAAATGAATCGACGGCCCACATTTCAGCGTTACAGGCGCACGCGTGCGAGAAAAGCCTGTTATCCGATAGCACCACCGGTAAACCGGATTACTGCGCTCGCATTGGCGTACGGGGATATGTTACCCTTTGTGAAACGCTGTACAAAGCGCTCCTGATTTTCATATTGTACCGTCTGCGTGCGCCCTGTCCCACGTTTACGTTCGTCCACGGAACGGGATTTAATATTCGCTTTCTACCCCTTTCAGCGAATCGCAGAATTGATAATTATCAGTGTATACTATTTGGTTGTTCCGCGATTGCTTAACAGCTGAGTCGCGATTTTTAGCAACGCACTCGACAACGAATGCTCCCAATCGTCGACGCAATAAAATGAACGCGAAGTGCGCCTGCTACTCTGGCACCAGGAATAAAAATGAAACCGTGGATACGTTTCGCGCCGGGTGACAATCGCCTGTACAGATTGCAGCGATTGTCAGCGAACGTTTATGACGTTCTATCGAAAGGAACATTTTGCACCGACCGGAAGTGTCTCTTCTCCTTTGGCTCGCACGAGCCGGAGAGGCTGAGACGCCAGCTTTCAGTGTAGACGAGGTGCTTGGGAATGCATGGAATTTTTTCGCGCCCCCGTTGCCCGCACGGTGTATCGAATTTTTTTGATAAACACGCTGGGGAATGTGTATCTTGATAATATGAATAACTGCCGGACAGATATTCGCGTCGCCTTATCAGGATAGTAATCGAGAAATGTCGTCTCTCCACTGTTTTCATTTTTATTCCGTGCCTCTTGAATATTCATGAAAGTTCACTGTCTCGAACGGGACCACTCCTCCCGGTATAAATTATCTCTCGTCTGACCAATACGGGTACTTATCCCAGCTCCTCCACCGATTCTTACCGCAAATGAACACCTCCAAAGTTCGCGCAAAGCCAGTCTAGACACCGCGCTTGAACGAGCAAACTGGCCGGTGTCTAATCAGCGCGGTTACATTCGACCGTATCGCGGGCCGCTCGGTTTTTCGCATTTACTACCAAAATTCCAATCGAGTCCAACGTTTCACGTGCAACACCGTTTTCAATCACCACCGGAACACGGTCCGCGATACTCATTCCTTCTCACGTCAAAAGCTTTATTTTTTTTTTTTTTTGTCCCTACCTGGAACCCGTGTCGAACTCCACTGGCGGCGTACATCGGCATACGAATCGCGTTCGTTGGTATTTTCGAAGCTCGTCGATCCGCGAGCCATGCTGGATCCGCGCTTTCACATCGAGCCCAGCGCCCATCCCTCCGATGTCCTTTGATTCAGCGAACAACAAGAACGAGAGAAGAAAAGCAGAAAAAAAAAGAGAAAGAAATAAATGGTCCATCGGGGCATGGAGCGCGTCGCTGTCGGAGTGTAGGGTAACAGCAGCGAAGCCGAGAAAAAAGCTGTTTCCTCGCGTAGCCGCCGTCGGGCCGACATTTTTGCCTTTTGGCCGTGTTCCCGGCGCGCTTTCACGGTTATTGTTCTCCCCGACCGACTCGCCGGCCTTTGCTATTACCGTTCTTACCTTCGTCTGCTTGTTTCCTTCCTGCCGCGCCGCCACGTGCCACGAATTCATTTGTACCTCGCGGATTTTTCTCGGGATCCCTGTGCGCGCTCGTAGATTTCCTTTTCTTCTTTATTTGGCTGGAAAGGAGTCGATGGACCGCGCTCCGTCTTAGTCGGAAGAATACTTGAGAACGAATCGTGGTTACTAGGGGCCGAGATCGAGGATATTGGTAATGAATCGTTTGTTAATTCCTTAGTTTTATTATCGCCGATCCACGGATGCATGTCGTGTTGGTTTCTTCTTGGTGTTATCTCCGTCGCGTCTCCGGCTGCTCAACCCTTTGTTCGTGGTTTCTTCGCGTGGCTAGTCAGGCCCGTCTGCCAAGCTCCTTTGAGCTCGACCAACGACGTCATGAATATGCATCCCAATGACCTGTTCCCGGTGAACGTGGCCTCTGATGCGAGCGAAAAGCGACACGCCGGCTAAAGATCGCCTCGTAACACGGAGTTTGCCGTCTGGCCACTGGCCGATGAGCGAACCTTGAGATTAGACACCTGACCTTCGCTTTGAAAGCCCGTCGCGCAGCACTCTTGAAATTGTCGGACACGGACCAGATATGTCCCGTGAATTATTAAACTTTTCTTGTAAAGAAACATTGTGGCGATGTTAAATAACGTTTGCTAAGGATCTCGCAGGTAAATGATCAAACCTACGTGGTGCACAGTGAACATCGGAGTGCTTAATAAAAAGAAAGATGCACGGTACGATGGTTGAATTACCATAATGCGATTAGTGGAGGTGGCGTGGTCGGACGAATGTGCATCCAATCTAGAGTCACGGAAAGGAGAAGGGAAAAAATAGAAGCAGCGGCAGGGACGCGAAGGGTGACAATAAAATATCCCAGCCCTTCGAAGTAAAGAGCAACCGTAAAATGCAGCGCGCGCGCATACACGTTCTACTATCACTAACTGCGCGCGAGTGCACTTCCTCCGCGATCGTGTTTTTCTTTCTTTGCGCTTCTCGCCGTCCCCCTTTTTTCCTCTCCCTATAGAATCGTGACGAATCCCGAGGCAAAGCACTTGGTCGATCGGGATCTCGTTGAATTAAAAGTGCCGTTCCTCGCCCCATCCTACTCGCTGCACGATAGTCCGCAAAACCTTCGGGTAGGAATTCGTTCGGTTTCGGTGCCTCGATCCCGCCTCGAAACTAATTTGCATTCGCCCAGTTTTACGGCCGTCGAATCGCACGGTCGGGCCGATCGCCCGGGATTAGCGTATCCCCGCGCACCACCGATCGAACTCGACGATCGACGACGGGGGATCGTTTCGGGAATTGGCCGGGTGTCGAGTTAAAGGACGGACCGGATCGCGTTTTTCGACCGCGATATCGCAGGGATTAGGCTTCGGAGGGATGTTTCTGTAGCCCCTCGGCTCAAGGATTTTGATTTAGTCCACGCGTTCGGGGTTGTAGTTCGGTTCGGAGACTTTGATTCTCGGGTTTCATGGTGGATCCGTCGGGTTAGTTTTATTTCGCGGTACGTTTATCTGGAGAAATGTTGGGAGTGAATTACACGTTTTATTATAAGTGTTCTATTCGATTTATCCTGTCGACAATGTTTTAATCAACTGCATAGGAAGACGAATCATTGGAGTGAAAAGTAAACTGTTTATTCCTGACCCGTTAGGAAATGACTTTTCATTCGCTTTCACTTTGCGGAAGTTGAAATTGAAGGTTGCAGAATTGTACATAACAGCCCCCGACACATTAAACAGAGAATACAAAGCGGAGAATGATTCGAACGATCTGTTAATTGCTCTGTCGGCCATATTTGCGGAGAGATTCGTGCAGAAATCGGCTCCAACTTTATTAGCGAGATGTTGTTTGCCCGAGAATATGAAGCAAATATTCGTTCAGCATGTGCAATTTTTTGTTTCCTTGTTCGCCAATAGCGATTCGAAATTTCGCTCATCGATCCAGTCAAACGCGAAGTGCGTCGAAACGAAACCGCGTAAAGCATTGTAAAACGAGCCGTCGTTCAACAGCTAGAGACCCTAAGGGAGAAGCGAGGCGAGAGATTAATGGCTATTCCATTTCGAAATTTCGAAATCCATCGGAGAACGAGTCGTTGGCGTAGAACTGACGCGAAGACGAGAAACTAGAATCCCGAATTTGCATCGGTGCGCTGCTACCACCCGTCGAACTTTTTCGCCTGTCCCAGGGGGGTGTTTAAGAGATCTCGCGGGTCGAATATACGCCCGTTTTTAATCACCGCGCGCCCTAATTAGCCGGATGCGCAACCATAGAAAAATGCTACATAATCCTCGCTCATTATCCTTTAGAAGTGTGATATCGCGCATCTCTTTTCACTACTCCTCTTCGTTTACCTTCTATCTATCGATCGATCCAGCCGGGATATAAAAAAAAAAGTGGTAAATAGAGAGGAGCCGCTGCTGAAACCACAGCTTCGTCGATTTTGTTCGATTCCACGCGCAGTCTCGATTCGGTTACAGGAAACGAGAAACACCGGCAAATTTTCACCGCAAATACTGTCCCGCGTTCCGACGCGAGGAGCGGACCGTTTAAATTCCCCCGGTGCCCGAATAATACCGTCCGTTTTTGTAATGTATCGCTTATTTCGAAACAGAGCAACGTGTGCTGTGCAAGTACGAGCGATACATTTGCTCGGACGGGCGATGGAAAACACAGAGGAGGGTCATCGTCGCGGAAATCATTGAAAAACGCAGCGGCGATCGTGGAACCGTGTTCTTGTTTCTTGCTCGTCACGCGAGTTGGTAACTCGTTTTATCTGATTCGGACAATCATTTTGCTGTATCTTTTCGTATTATTTGTATTCCGTTGCTTGCGCGTCTCAGTTCCCGCCGAGCCAAACGTGAAACGGGACGTTATTTGTTTAACGAAAGCTAGCGGTGTATGCACAGGAAATATGTTGCTTTCGCGATGTGTCGTTTGTACTTCGAGCGTCGGCGCGCTCCTCCGTGCTGTTCAAACGATCCAGCCGCGTCTGTCCGGCTGAAGACGCTGGCAAAAGTTGCAAATGCCAGCTGCAGAACGGCGGAATGTCTGAGGACGATGGATAGAGCTCGAACGGGACATGACGCTCGCGAAACATGCCTGTATCCCAAAGGAAGGAGCCACCCCTTTCGTTCCCTGACTGCGACACGGTGGTTGTTTCATCTTATTTTTCAATCCCATCACCTTTCGTTCGTTAATCTAATTAAATTGGCTGGGAAACTTTTAAAGCCGCAAGACAGACAATCGTTTTAATCTACAATATACAGACTCCAGTAAATAATTAAGAAATCGTTATTCAAATCACATTTTGAGTAAAAAAAAAAGCACAAAGCTTTCTCAGCTACACTCAAAAATAAGCAAAAGAAAACGGAGGTCGCGCAGCTTCGTGTTACGCTTACTCTTTTTAATTCCATTCCCATCCAACTCGGGCTAATGGGAATTTTTCATACGGCCCCTCGTGGAGCCGAGAGTCGCGGAAACAGCTAAAAAAGACGCGTAATGAATGCCGGGGAAACTGGTTTCACGATCTCGGATGGGGGCGAGCTGCGATGCTTCGCGTCAGCTTAAGAAACTCTCCTCGATGATTCGAGTGAAATTACCCTCGAAGTTCCCGGCTGTTGCGCCCGGCCACGTTTTTCTCGGCTATTTTCCTTCGGGGATGCTGTCACCCTCGGATACGTTTCTCCCGGATTTCGTCCACAATTTTATCCGAGCTAATTTCCTTCGCGCCGCCGCGACCCCTTTCTTGCAGGGGTGATAAATAAAAGTCAGTTCGCTTCCTCGTAACGATGAAACGTTGGTACCGCTAAATGCAAAACAGCGGATCCGCGGAGACTCGTTGCAGAGCATGTTCTGTTTCGTCTCTCTTGGTCGGTTGCTTGTTGGTCGGCTATCATAGTATCGCGATTAACCCCTCGAACAGAGGATTTCGAGCCATCCAGAGTTTTTGCCAGGGTGAACAAGCGGCGACAGATGGTTGGGCGTTAACGAAGCTAGTAGATCATCCCTGGGTGACAGACGAGCCGTGGGACGAGGGAAAAAGTGGCTCGGAATGGGGTTTCCCGCTTTATTTTGCAATTTTCCATGTCGAATACTTGTTATCGGGGCGTTCCACCGTTGCTTTTAGAGAGATAATTTTATAGTAACTAAAAACGCATGCGTTATATCGTTTTCTAATGCGAGCAGATATTTCGGTTGAACGAAGTCATTGCCGCGCTGTGTATCCTTTCAGCAAAGAAGAAACAGCGGCGAAAGAGAACTTTGTATATACCATTTGCGTTTCGATTACAACGACGTTTATCCACACAGCGAAATATTCAGCCGCAGTTTATCGGCCCTTAGGGTATAACGTGTATCCCGCCAGCCAGCTCGGACCCTTTCATACGGAATAAAATTCCCCGGGAATCGGGCATACCCCTGCGCTACAGAAATTATTGGAAATTTGGTCTCGTATCTTCGCTACGCGTGACAGGCTAACCTAAATATATCCGCCTCTAAAACCCTGGCGTTATTAAATAAAGACCGAGACCTTAGTAGCAATATTTTACCCAACCGGGTGATATTGTTACCCCTTGGAATTATTAAATTCAAGGACAATGGTGGAACACCGCGTTTCCCCAAAGTTGGATTAAAATAATAATATCGAAGTCTTGCAAGGTAACGATCCACAAACCATTCTGTGAATGAATAAGAACAATCTTCTAATTATTATCTTTATATTCGTTAGTATTTCACTCGGGGGACTTGCACGATCATTCCGCTATGCCATTCTGCTTAGAAAGAGACAACCAGCCAATTATTTAGACGCTTTCTCTTTATTCTGAAACTGTCAGTTCTTCGTGTTTCGATAATAATAGGTCAGTGTGACGTTCCTGGAAATAACGTTACAGATTACCCGAGCCAGGCTCCGAAGGGAGCATTAACGATGCCCAGGGGTTGATTCGTGTCACCCGGGAATTAATTAACGAGATACCGTGGGCAACTTAATGAAGACTCGACTGTAGGAGACCCGGCGTAAATAGTGAAGCAATTAACGAAACGCTTATCCCGGCTCGTGGGAAGACAAGGAGAGAAACGGTGGGCCTGGGGATGGGTAAGAAGTAACGCGAGACCTTGCGCGTGTGGCCTCTTTCATTCGTTCTCGAAATCAGCGTGCTGAGCCTCTTCGCGGGCGCGTCACGGGAAAACACCCTGCCTTTTCTTTCCTCCGGCTTCTCTCCAAACCCTGTTCTTCTTCTTCATCACGCTCCGGCTGCCTCCCTCTCGAGTCACTGCCGTGTCGTTGCCTCCCCTAACGCAACGCCACGTTTACCCAGCAAACGAGTCTCGGCTTTTACAATGAGATCGCAGTCCGCGCATGTAACGACGTTTCCCCTCGAAAAAGGGAACGCGATCGAAACCTGCGATTAGTAGCGATACCATTTTCGGTGAGGCGAACTGGAGAGGCACTTTCGTGGGACAATTTAAAACGCTGGTAATTCCCTCAAGATGCTTGGCAAAAATTTGGTTCCTACCCCTCGCAACGTTGAAATTTATCGCGCTGCAACTTACGGAGAAGTAGCGCGCACTAAAGACGCCTCGGGTAAGAAGAATGCTTGTACGTTACACGAGCATTAATTCTCTTCTTTTTTTTTCTTTCAACGAGAGCAGTTAGCGGTGAAATTTATTCTCGGATTACAAACCCCACCCTTCTAATCGTGCCTTCATCTAATCTCATTTCGCCTTATCGCGCTTCGAATTTCCATGAACGTCGAACAGGAATAAATCACCATGCACTTTATCGCGCGACCCTTTGTTCCCCTTCCCGTGAAGAAAGTTCGAAAGTTACCGACAATTTCTCGACACAGAGGGATGGAGCGGCGCCTGTACGCATATTGTACACGGGCGCCGGTCTCCTTGCCATCGTCACGCACAGTTCGTCGCTCTCTTCGCTGTGGTTCGCCCCCTTGCACCGGGGGGCCCGATGCCAAGTTGCACGTCGCCACGGCCACAGCAATGCGGCCAGAAGTTGTCCCGGAACTTCGGCTCGAAATACACTCCGGACCCCTTCCCCCCGTTCGCTGTGGATATCGGGCGGGTCGCGAAAGAGATCGGCAGGGGCGGTTGGTTAGGGCAGAAGAAACGGTCGAAGTTAGCCGCGATCGAGCCACCCCCTTGTCGGGCGGCGCGAACACGCCGCGTCGTAAATCGGCGCTCGAAGTTCCGCCAGCCAACTCCGCCTCGCTCCTTTATCCTGGCCGGCTGTAAAACTGTGAAAGTTAAATTAATTAGGGGAATCTATCGCGGCGGGGCGTTCGGAAAAGGTTGTGCAAGCGTTCTCGAGCGCGGATTTTGATCGATGCCCCCCGACCAGCTCGCTCGTGAAATTAATTTTCTTCCCGACACGGCCGAATTAATAAACGCGGGAATGATCTTGGGCTTTTTTACAGTGTCGGGTGTAGAGAGAGAGAGAGAGAGAGAGAGAGAGAGAGAGAGAGAGAGAGAGAGAGAGCCGCGAGTAAACGTTGAGAGAAAGCGGCGGGAGCGGGAGTTTGTTGTAGGGAGAAATCGAGGTTGGCCGACTAATATCGACTTGTACTACTTGCAGCGGTTCATGGACTCGCGTTATGAAATCTGAAAACTTTCGTATGATAATATCTTTATTAGTTTTTTTCACGAGAACGTATTATATAGTTTTCTAACGTATATTCTTACTTTTTTTAAGCATAACAGTCTTTAAGGAGAATAAGAAGACTTAAGAAGCGAAAGGTATCGCCAGAACAAGTAAGGTTCTTTTTCCAGTGTCGGCTTCCTGTTTCCTCGTAAATCCTGTCGCGCCTTTCTCGCTTGCAATTCCGCCAGACGAACGTCGAACGCATGGAAAAAGCTAGGGAAAGAAGGTGTCCCGATACAGCGGTCTCTGATTTACCTCCTCCGGGACAGGAAGGATGCATCGCGAAGAGGGCGGAAGCAAGCCTTTTTCGACGGCATCCTTCTTACGTGCTCCATAGCCAGTGTAATGGGCAAAAAATTGTACTTCACGGCGGTGGTCTAATGAGATTTTGAATTATGTTGCAGTTACTCCGCGGCTCCTACCTTGCCACCCTGGTCCCTCGCGATTCATCACTCCGTCCCCCGTAACACCTTCCTCCTCCGCTATTCTCGCGATTACTCCCGACCAGATTGCTGTGGGACGCGGTCGGTCTCTCGCAATAGAGTAATATATCCATTGCGATCTGCCATGAAATTGTTTTATTCCGATCTATCGCTCATATTTATCCTTCCCCTTCGTTCCCGTACGGTTCCAGACGTTATTTCTTGATACACGCCGGTCGCGATAGAAAATTTCCATCCTCAAAGAACACAGACGTATCTCCTGACTCTGTTACAAATCTCCCTAGCTCCGACGCGGTTCAGACACGCAGAAGAAAATTCCGAGCGGAATTACCTCGATTTCCGGCAGAGCCGCCCTCTCCCCCGTTCCCCTCTTTTCTCTTCGTCACGACGGCACCCGTTGTCGATACACACGCGCACACAGACCCAAAGCAAAAATGGCCTGGAATCGAATTCGACATTCCGGATGACGCTGCGAGAGGAAGCGGCGAAGGGCCAGGTGACACGTGGGAAATCACGGTAACCAGTTCCGTATATTCGAATTCCCGCCTTCCTTCTACGTTCCCTTCCGGTGGGTCGTCGTCTTCGCGCGCGCGTGTGTACATCAGGGTCACGCGGAACCGCGTCGATACGATTTCTGGGTCGGCGGAATTTCCCTCGTGTAATCGAATCGCTGTCGACCGAACACGGGGACGTGTTAACGATAATGGCCATCGATGGTTCGCACAGCTTAGCGACGTGTTACGATATTCCTCGAACGGCCGGATCTCTGAAGGTTTATTAAAAAAAAAAAGAAAAATTGCAGGTAGAACTGTTCGTGGTCTCGGGTGGTCCACGCGAAGTACTGATGGATTTAATTTGATTAGTCTCGGGGTTTCCCTTTTTTTTTTTTACTTGAAGCGAGATTGCAAAGCTGTGACCTGATTAGGTTTGCAGGGGAAAGAAAATAATGAGCAGAAAATTCGTGTATTTGCAAGCGATGCGAGGATTCTTACGCTGCATGCCTAATACTTGTTTAACACAAATATTATTCGTTTCTCTTTCCGAGGCAAAAGGGGCTACGAAAAAAAAAGCGAAACGCGTATATCGATATTCGCGACACGTAGGTAAGCGGAATGAAATTTCCCGACATCGGAAATAAGGAATGTCTAAATGAAAATCGACATTCCCGTGGGCGACGGTGTAAAAGTGGACAGGGTAATCCCGATGACATAGTGGAAATCAGGGTACTCCAATATATCTCTCCCCACTCTAAGCGTAGGCGTTTCAGATGGTCACTCGCACATTCCTGAGAATCCTTTCTAACGGCATGCAGGTCAGGAGACCCACGACGGATTCCGGATCGACGAAATTTCCTACGAACGATCGAGCGGACGGCGAACGTGACACGATAATGGACCGTCCGAGAACGGCCGGAAACGTCAAGAGTGCATCGATTACGATGACGACGTATCTTGTCCACAAGACTGGCATCTGCAAGGGGAGATGTTGATGACGAGTAGATTCTGAAGAGTAGCTGCACGGACTATCATTAGATTGACAATGGGTTGAGTGTCGCTTAATATTCGAATAGCAGTACAAAATAATCCTCATTAAATTAAGATTAAGACTAGAAAGAAAGACTACCACCATTAGACAGCTTTTCTCGGTCGACCTTTTCCCTGGCGACTTTCTCCGCCGAGGCAGCAAAAGGATGAACAAAAGTGGCCGGGGTAAATCGAGCATATAATAGATAGAACGACCGGCGGGACAGCGAAACGCCATTTCAGCATCGCCGTAGCTGCGGCTCTCTCATTTAAAATTTACCCTGCCCGGCGAAATCATCTCGTGCGCGGGGCGTGCCGAAAATTCACGGTATCGATACTCGCGGTTCCCGCATGCCGAACCGGCCGCACTTGGCCGAGGAACAACGGTGAGGGTCCCTTGGATAACCTACACCGGCTCCCGTAACAGCGAGAAACAGAAAAGGAAACGATTTTCGAGAAATTATTCGCGGCCAGAACGGCCAACGTCCGGGGGCCAAAAATTGCGCCCGCAAACGAGGTGCTCGATGCGAGAAGCCGGGCGTTCCGTTATTCGTATGCATGGCCATTCCCCGTGGCGTTCCAGAACGATGTTTTCGGTGCAGCCCGCGGTCTTAGACCAGAGGGGGTTGGTAACTTTATTCGATCTTAAATTCTCGGCCCACTTGGCGCTCCGGCTTGTATATAAGGCCGCGGCGTGCCAACTGCGGAGAAACTACCCTCGTCCGCCAGGCCGCGACAATGTGCATGGAAATGCGAACAAGCCCTACGCCGTCTAATCGTAGAGGGTGGCTTCGAGCTCCCTCCCGGATATCCTTGGTATTTCGATTCCTGGAGGCGAGACCCGGCTCGATAATTGAAGCTGGGAATGGGGTGGATGAGTAAATCATTTTTAATAGCGCGAGATATATTCTACGATAACGATAATAGATTTCTACACCCCGTAGAATATCCAATAGCATGAAGGAAAACAATATTCCGCGCCATTTAAGAAAGAAATAACCATCGTTTCGCGAACCATTCTCTCGCCAATGCAATCGAAAAGTGGCAAGGGGTTAAAGCCCCATCATCGAGAAGTTTTCGCTCCTCGTTTGAATCGCGGACAATAGCGGCTGAATAATAGAACGCGACAGGGCTTGCGCGTAAAACGCATATCGACTGGGTGAAACGGGACCCGCGGAGAGAGCCTTATCGTCGCCAAGAGTGAAACTCTGTATCGATGGGAATCCGAGACGCCGCTTGCACGCGGATAGTCCCGCGTTGTTCGTTTCAACGCGAGTGGTGCTCAGCTGCCCGAAAGCGAGTGCTTTCGAGACCCTCGATTTGCAGCATCCGCGTGTCATCGACGCCACAGGAGGGGAAGTAACAGGTCGTGCCGTCGTTTCCGTTTCCTCGGTCGCGTTTTAAAAAATTCTCCTGACAAGTTTCTCACTGCGCTTATTAGTATACATTTTCGACTTCTAACTTTTTCCCGGCCAAGTTTTCTATGCTTGGTGCGTCGCGTGATCGTGGAAGTTTTTATACTTCGATGAATTCGCTTTGATATAAAGGCTTTCCATTCTCCGCATTCTAATATCGCAAAAAGGAGCCTGACAAAGCGCACGTGTTCTGCCGCTCTACATATTATACCTTATCTGTTCTTTCACTCAGCTTTGTACCCTCGCTCTGGTATATTTTGCAGCTTTTACTCCGATATAGGGTACGCGAGTGCAAAGTACTCCCCTCAAGCGTTCAGTATCCCGTCTTCCCGTTGTTCCATGGTGTTTTGCTTTCCTGTATGCGCCCCTTCTTGGAATATTTTCTAGTTTTGATACTTTGGAATTTTTATTCCTTTGACTCCAACTAATATCACTCTCAAACTCCCTCGTACTATCACCAATCCTTCACGAGCTTCTCAATCTCGAGCATCAAAGTCCCAACACCTTTACCCCTTTCACCAGCCAACCACCCCGAGTCGAAACCCCGACTCAGACCGCCGAGTAAAAATTCAATTGGAGATTCGAAATTGCATGCAAACCACGGTCCCTATACATATTCGCGACCTTTCACAGTTTTCTAATTTCTGCTCGCGATTAGCGACGGCAAAAGCCACCCCCTGTCTCTTCCCGCATCAAAGTCTTGCAATTCGTTTCATTGCGAGATACTACGAGAAATCGTAGAATAGAATTTAGAATAGAAAGGGGAACAGGAATCTCGATTGTATTAACCAAATACGATTTTATTATTCATCGTTGCCAGACACGGGGGCGTCGTCGGACGTGGCCAATATCCATCCCCCGTGGGCTACTTAGCGGCGCGGCCGGGAAGCAGGGGGTGAACGTCGACGATAACTACATCGATTCCACGCACACGTGCAGCAATCGGAGAGGAGCTAACACACAGGCGGCAGGTAAGTTTAATATCTTCATGTAGTGAAGCGCGGTAACGCGGCGCGACGAGAAAGGTGGAAGGAAGCCAAGATTATTGCTTCAATATTGCCCCGGTGTCGGCAGTCGCAGGAACGTCCGCGTATCTTTCCTTCGCTCGGTCTGTGCGCGACTCTATCCACCCGGTACAACCACCCCTTATGCACTTGGCTTATACGGCGGTAGCGATGGGGTTATAGATTACGTGCTTTAGAGTAATTTCAAATATGTAGCCCTGCGATGCTTTCGTCATTATTGTTATTGATTTGATACTCTGAATACAGGGCTTCGAATTTTCGTGATAGAGACAGGTGATTCTTAATAGTATCGTTAAGGTAGTGATGTAACATTTTTATTTCTATGTTTTAGAATCGCTTGTTCATCGCTCTCGTGACTTATTTACAAATTGTTGGCGATAATTCGCACAGCTACACTGCTCCACCGTGAAAATGTCCGATCTGCTCGAACTCGTCTCGAATCCATCGCTATCCAGCATTTCGCTGCGCGGATTCTCGTGTGTGTGCACGTGGGTGCGCCGAGGTTTCGCCGTTATTAAGCCGTCCCTTACCAGTTATACCGTCTCTGGCGAGCTCTTTTGCCGGCATCCCCCCCCCCCCCCCGCCCGCCAAGTTTCCGCTTTCCCGGTCCGAATCGAGAGGCACAAGCTGCGGTTCGAGAAAGCTTGCGGCTAGAACGCTTGTATTCCAGCGGAAACTCGGTTACGGAAGTTATGTCCCGGTTGGAGGATTACCGGGCCCTGGGAGATCGGTGTTCACGCTGCGATGGATTCGAGGAAACACGTTGCTCGCCCTCTCCGCGCCCCGTACCTTTTCCTACCCTTAGAAACGGAGAATTCCAGCGGTATTATTGTCAGGGGAATTATGTTATGACACGTTTCATTAAATTAACAACATATAAATCAAACTGATCCTGTAAAACTTGCACATCTTCCACTTTATTCGCGCGCCTCGACGTCGCTGCAATCTCATTTGCTCGATGGTGCAGAGCGGTGCGTGTCCGCGTCTCGTATGATTCACTCGACGGGAAATTCTCGACGCTAAAAGGATGTTTCGCCGCGGGAGAGCTACTCGCCATAATCGAGCACCGAAAGCCATAATCCGGCCTCCGAATCCAGCCGAGACAAGAAAGAAAAGAAGAACAGGACGAACTGACTATCAGCCGTTGACGAATTAGCTGGTGCTCGACGAGAATCAACGGCCAACAATCCCGCGGGCCAAGTATCTCGTGGAGGATCGAGCACCGTTTGCACGGTCTCTCCATTACATGCAAAAAGAGAAGGCTGCGCTCGATTGGTGCCCGATTCTTTTCTGCCCTCGTTCCAATCGTCATCGAAACAGAGATAGAAAGAAGGGAGACGGATAGACCGATCGGGCGAGTCTGTAGCGCAAGGGGCGGACGGCGGAGGGTGTGGATCAATCGTCGTTGCGGAAGTGCGTTGATTTAGCAATCAGAGCAATGAGAAAGGGGTAGGAACAGGGGGTGGGGGACGAAGCGCGGAGGGTCAGTGTAAACGCGGATGGAAAGATGAACAAGCGACACGAAAGAGATGGCAGAAACGTGGTAGCTCGGCGATGGGGTTAGAGAGGAGGAGGAGGATAGTGAAAGAGGGAAAAAGGACCGTGTGCCTCTAGTAATTACGGTCGGTGCAGCGGAATCATTTGTTTGCGCATTGTTGCCGCAAAGCATTGCTGCGCAGCGAAACGTTCCACCACCATCGGCCGTCATCCCCCGCCGGGTGCAGTGGTGGTCGGGTTCGTTTCAATTCCACCCTATATGGCCATTCGACTGCCCTGGCCCTCTCGTGCACGGGCTTCGAACGCATTGTATCTTCGCGGGCCGCCTTCCAGGCCTGTCGCGAGTAAACGACGTACACGTACGCGTTTGTAGCCTGTGCATGCACGCGCGCACCGTTGCCGGGGTCAACGTTGCACAAGTTGGACCGCCGGACGAATTCGCTGTTCCACTCCGATGACAAATTAAGCGGGCGAAACTGCGGCTACCTAGCCCCGGCGAAATAACCCGCTCCAACGATGAGAGCACAGTTAGCTGGGAACTGTTTTCCGTTGGCTCCGCTACCGAATAACTCGCTCGCCATAGCCGATGCGTTGGCTACGTTGTTTCGAGGGTGATTCCGGTGTTGGTTGGCTAATTGGCCGGAGATTCGAACAGCCCCGGCGTATTTTATTCCTGGACGTTGTGCCTGCGTATATTTCGTTCGAGGATATCCTAATGGAAATTTAATTCATTCACCACAGGCTAGATGTAATAGCATACGAAGGAACAAGAGTGTATGGAGGGCCATCGTAAAAAAATATTACGAGCAGCGCGTCTCGCGAGCGGATGCACTGTTTTATTGAAGCCCATTCTAAAGTGGCAAACAATATTTTTCTTCGCGATAAACTCAACGATCTTTAAACGAAGGAAACGTCCCGTGCGTTTTCGATGCATACGCGATTCGCGAATAAGTGTCGTTTGATCGCGCGCTTCTTCCTCGCAGCGGGGGAAATGGAGCACCCTCCAGGCAACGTTCGGTATCGCTTTCTTTTTTTTTTCATCCCCCGTTTCGCCCCCGGAATATTCAGGGAACTTCATACGGCGCCGTTATCGTTGGTAAATTTTTTGCCGGGGTAACCGCTTCGCCGGGTCTACTTTTCGTTTGTCCACCGTCGTAAATATTGAATATCCATTTACGAAATATTGCCGCGATATCGAATATTCGGGACGCGGGATCGATACGCTTCGACGGGCGCCGCCAGCTGGGCCGCTTCGGCTGAAAATTGCTTGACGCCGACTCCGACCGGCGTCTTCAATAATTAACACGGCCGCGAAGCCTCTCCAATCTTTCGCGAAAATAATGGAGAGGCTCGCGAACACGTATCATCGACCGGATATTTTCGGCGTCCCGGCTTGATAATCTTCGACGCTGAGCACGCGTCTACCTCCCCGGTTTCGATACACCTACCGAGTAGATATTTAGTGCCAAAGTACTTAATTTATCCATTCAGTAGAGTGGAAAGGGTTCTTGTTAGAAAACTGTTGTATCAGAATATTTCTGACTACCTTGCACGGCGCGACGTCTAAGCTGATCCAATCTGTCGAGTGGCTGAAAGTGTGCGAAGGATCAGGTCAAGTAGTGGATTTTGCAACCCTTGGGATTCGATGATGTGATTAAAGTGTATTGCGAATGAGGAGCCACATCTTCAGTGGCATTTATGGAAAGACGCGTATAGCTATGTTCCAACTGAACGCGTAAAGTCAAAGCAGGTCAAAGGTGAGCCTCCGAGGATCTATTAAACGAAAGTTCGGCCTGATGAAACGCACGCTGGTGGTACGCGTCTTTGCTTTCGGCGGTGTTCAACCGGAGTCCGGAATTTCGGGATGTTTTCCTTCTCTATGTTAAGCAGTTTAATCGTTCGGATTTGAGAGGCGCATTGTTAATAAGTGGCTGGGAGATCAGGATGGATCCCTCGTAAGGATCCTGGGGAAAAGGAACGCCTGTTACGAAACCCGTAAAACATGCGGACATTCAAATCTAAATCGCCCCGGTTTATGGTTTGTATATCGCAGCGTACGTTGCACGCTGAAAGAGACGAAAACTTTTAGAGGCCGCTACCGTGCGTTCGCGAAAAATTTAATCGTCATAAAACATTTTGATGGTTCTTGTCGAAACTCTGCTCAGCGAGAGAGATTCTCTCTTTTTACCGTTGCCATATTGTCGAGTGGTGAATGGATCGTCCGTGAGCTCTGCGTTTATTTCCAATTTACGGTAAGGTATAATATTTCATTTATCTCGTGCCACGTTTCGATCCGTCATTCGCCAAACGCGGCAACGATATTTAACACCGACGTGTTTTTCATTCGTTCCATGCGCAACTCGCAGCGTTCAGTTATTCAATTGTCGCTCTTTTGTTTCTACCGTTTCGACCGCTTTAGGGTCGCGTCGAGGCACGGCTAACGTTTCCTAGGTGTACGCAGGTCTTTCCTCCGTGGCTGTGAAAGCCGTGGAACAATGTTACCGGATGCAGATGAGACTCGATTCCCTCTAGGCCGTCCCCGACCTCTTCCCCTTAATCCGAGTTCGAGCAGAATTTCAGACCCGGAGAGCCCAGGAGATGTCCGCCATCCATCGCTTTCCGGTGTTTCCCTTCTTTGCGCCGCTGAATTTTCGCTGCTCCGTTCGACGGCGGGCTCGGTTTCTTGTCGACGGGAAATGAGCTTCCGAATGCGCCGGTTCGATTTGTAAGACAGTTCTCACGCTTTCCCAAGGCTCGTTTTCTTGTTCGGGAAATTTCAAACTGATGAGCCCTTTGTTATCGGTATATTGATCTTTATTCCTAGGCATTCTTCCCTCGGCATATCTGGTTTCCTCTTTTTAATGGAAGCGCCTCGATTCGTTCCTTTCGTCTCCCTCTATTGCCTCCTCTTATCGCCTTTGTATTCTTTAGTTTATTTTCACTCCGGTACATTCGTAACTTAATCTTAACGGAGCGGTTATTATAAATTTCAACTTATCACAGCAGCGAGTATAAAAATCATTTTCTATTTAACAATATCTTCTTCTTCCGTAAATGCGCATCAATATTTGCTCTCGCAATCTTCCGTTCGATCGGAGAATACATTTTTGCCAGTCCTCCATTCGCTTTCTTACCGGTTGCCCGCTGTTTTCCGCAGAGGAAACTTTCCACCCCTTTATATATATTTCCTTTTCAATGCAGAATTTCTTTCCCCCAAACCATTCGCCGACTCCGTTCTCCGTGCAACGGTCCCCCGTTTACCTAACAGACCGTCGCGAGCCGCTTTATAGCAGCGTCGAACCGGAAGTCCGCGGTCGATCGACCCTCGATCCGCGAAGGCGGGCGGTTTCGTGGTCAGCCCCCGACGGTCCATCGTCTCTTTGTTGCAACTCTTCCTCCAGCCACGGATTTACTTCGTTATGAGGCTCCGTTGCGGAAAAGCACCGCCGCATGCGGCCGATCCTTCGCTTCTAGAGGAATTCGGGACGGCCTCGTTTCCTTTCCCGAAACCTTGAACTCGCGATCTTCGAAATCGTACGCGAAAATGGTATTCATTCTGAGGGAAGAAACAGGATTTTATTTACATTTTGCTCTTTCGTCTATCGTTCCGCTCAGGCGTTGCCAAACTCGAGACTCGCGAATAAAAGAGGAGGAAAGGGAAGGCTAGATCTGTGCAGTTATTCTTATTACGAACTTTTCAGTATCCCCGACTTTCTTTCGCCGCGCACCCAGAGATACGTGAATGGAAGCTCAAGTAGGACGGACCGTAAGGTGAAAGTGTGATAGGGGTTGCAAAGAAGAGGATACAGATTGTCTTGTCTAGCAATCTACTTCTTTCGATTCAAAACTTCCATGTGGCGATTTGAAAGTGTATATAAATCCGATCCCCGCCCATGCACGAATGCGTAATCCGCCTGGAACAAGTAGTAAAACCGAAATATGGTCAGACTACGAAAGAAACCAAGATTCCTGGCAAATCAGCCACGCATACATGCGACCCCGATTCACCCTTCCAATCCTCAAGATTGCCGCAGCTATTCTATCAGCGAACAATCGAATAACATCACGGCGTGCCACGTTGGCATGCGATATTAATTGCGCGGCATCGTCGCACATAATTAAACAAAGGATTTTCTCGCGGGTGGAGCACAGTTGGCAACGACCGTTCGAAGTGGGTCGCAGGCGTTTCGCCGCGTTACGTTGCATCGCGGGAACATAATCTCCGTTTACGCGGCTTAACGTAACACGCGAACAGTGCCGCGCGGACACGCGCGTGCATCCGCGCGCGAATACGGCTACGGTCCACAATTGCTCCGCTCGTTCGCGCGATTTCTGATTGCACGCGTACTTCGTCGCGTTAATAATGAGGCGAAACTCCCCAGTCGATTCTACGAGTCGAAAGTTTCGTACGACGCCCCGGCCGGAGAACCAGCGGGCCGGGCGCGCGGAAGAGAGCCGAACAAAGCGCGGAATGATTAACGAGTTTTACAGCCCCGACCGCCAATTCCGCTAACAGTTTTCTCGACGTGCAATTTCGCCGGTCCGAGGGCCCCCGCGTCGAACTTCGCCCGTGTACACGGTTACGGCAGCTCATTCGCTAATGTGTTCATAATTTAATCGTTGCTCTCGCCGCGCCCTAATGTCCCGCAGAATCGCCGGACAAAACCGGTTCGTTCGTGCGAGACTACTCTAGATAGGAATGAATCAAGCATTATAAAGTCTTCTTTTCTCCATCAGTAGCTTCGTATTTTAATGGACGACGATTCTGATTGTGGTGACCGCTTGTCGAACGTTTGCTGTGTAAATACCACCCTCGGTGGGACATATCCTTCGCTGAGGAATTACGAGAGAATATCAGGTTTTTTCTTTGACGTTTGAAAGAACACGACTGGCTGCTATAGCAAATGATTCCAGCACGGTACTCGGGTGAATCCTACACAACGATTACGACCATGCGAGATCGCTGGAAGATAGAAAGCAAACTCCTTTATGGAGCGTAGCAATTAGAACTCGTGTCATTCGCAGTCTGGCCTTTGTACCGTGTGCAAGACGACACTCCCTTCGCCTCTGTATCTCAATGACGATCACTCGTTTTCTGTCATTTTACTGCGTAATACGTGGCAAGGCTGTCTCTTAATTTTGCATATTCACTTCACGCAAATAACGCTTTCCTTCAAACTTGGAAACTGCGCAGCGATCCTCAAGAAACTCCCGAACGAGATCCCACTGAACAAATCCCTTGCCCGTTCCCCCTTTTTTTTTTTACAAAAAATTGCGACCCATTTGCACAGCCCTTCAGAGAATATAACTGCTCTGTATATCGCGTCACGAGAGTGGTTTCTGAAACGCGGCAGCGGGAATCGATCGTGTCGCGGCCCGTGCAAGCCGGTTCACCACCTCCGATTTCACTCCCGTAGAAACCAACCCCCCGTCGGAAGCAAGTTCTCGCAGATGGAGAGTCGTCGCGATAGTGGCGTATAAGTAATAGCTAAATTAACATCTTAGCGTATCCCGGGAGCGTCATCTGCTATCACCACGGCCCGTGAACGCGCCGAAGCTGAAAGACACCGGGGACAGCAGAGCCGCGAGCTGCGTTCGGAGAATACATCCCCCTGCTGGTGCTGTGTTTCGACGCGTCGCAGCACCCCTCGCGCGACTCTCTTTCGCCGGTAATCGACACCTCGTATCTCCGTCCCCGACGAGCTTGGTTTCATTCATTCGTGGATCTTTCGACGCTTATTAAATATCTCGCAGCGCGGTAATATTAACGCGGCTGCAAACTTTCGGACGATTAAACGAGACAAACCGAACGACGCACGGACCACTTTTTTGGAGCGCGGTCTCCGCGTGATGCTCTGACCACTCTCGAGCGGATATACCTGTTACCTTCGTTCAGATCTGACCGAACGCGCGGTTATTTCGACAATGCCGCGCGGAATTTCGCGAAATTACCCTCGGGGTGAACGCGGTGGACGCGGCTGAACGTGACAGGCCGCTTTCAAACACGAAATATGAAAAGCACGTGGTCCCGAGACCGAGTGGGTTCGCGAGATTCCGGTGCGAATGAAAGTCGGCCGGAATTAACGCCGCCCGCGCGATCGCGCCTCGTCGTCCCTCCAGGCAAATTCGTTTCCTTCGGTTTTCCCTTTTTACGGAAAAATTGCGCACGGGATTGTTGAAAAGCTGCCAGGAAACGCGAAATGATGGTAGCAACGGTGTTTTACCGTAATACGATTTTTCGCTACAAGCGGCGATCACGGCCGGACTTCGCTATCGATCAAGCGCAGCGTTTCCTTCCGGGTGTGCAACTTTTCACGGAAACCGGCATACTTTTAAGACGACGCGGCTTATGTGCCGCGCGTGTGTGCAGAGGTTCCCCGGTCTACCCGCGAAAGGGCAACGTACCGTCACGTCAACGTTCGACGACTTATCGATTCCCAGGCCGATGCTCGCTAGCTGGTCGTTTAATAAAATACGACGACGAGCGTGCGGGACGATGCGCCTCTGCGTATATCGCTTCGTCCGCGGTTCATGATCGAGTCCCGCCGTTGTGTCGTGTCTATCGTTGCGAGGAGAACGCGCGAGACCTCTTTATTCGCGGTGAAAGGACATGTCCCGATGATGGTTCGCCTGCGGAAATTTCGAACGTTCTTCACGATCGAGTGTCATATTAGGATTCGGCAATCTCACGGGCTATTCAATTGTAGCGAGAACACTTGTTTTTAGGCAACGGGATGTCTACGTACAATAACGTAAGAGAGACTGTTTTTCGGCAAGACGAGATCCGGTCGTAGGCGAAATCTGGCCGAGGGCGTAGACGTATCATTCGCCGCTCGGACTCGAACGGGGCGAGGTATAAAGTTTACTGGCATGCTATTCAGGACTCGTATAAGCCTGTTAAGCAGCAGTTCCTCGCGTGATTGGTGGCGGGAGAGGAAGTAAACGTCCAAGGGGATCGACAGGGAGTCGATTATGCAGGCTGATTCGGATAACTGGGTCAAGTTGCACCCTCCACCCTCCGGTCGTTATCGGGACGTAGTCGAGCGATCGTGACGTAAATGCCGTTGGCGTAATGATCCCGTCCCGTAGTTCCTCAAAAATTACTGGACACGCCAGCACGAAACACGCCACCCTTAAGTCATGAAATTCGCGAGGGTCCCGGACGAAATTGCGAGTAGTCCCCGGCGCAAAAACTAGACGTCGTCCCGTCCGGTTGGGCGGAAAAAAAAAAAACAGACGCGTCTGGAAGCCAAAAACAATTTGCTTAATGCTTCCCCGTTCGTGCTATCGCGTCTGATAAGACGACTGATATATACATACGTATGTATATGTCTGGCCGTCGAAAAAGAGGATCATCCCAGCGTAATCTCGCCGGATTTGCATTTAGAGGAAAACGTTTAGAGTGAGGAGAGGGCAGACGAGGGTAGACGATTCCTGTTCCTTATTCCACGAATATCGAGTCGAAAGTTACCTCGGCGACAGACGGATCGCTGCCAGGAGTCGGTGTGAAGGAAGTTCGAATTTTCGCGAAGCTCCGCTTACGTTGCAGAGAACGCTGGACTTTTAGGGGGGGGGGGGGGGGGGCGGGTGGATCCCGGAGCGTGTTAGTGAATAATCATAATTTCGCATTCACCCTCTTCAGTAAAGGAAAATAGGATTTCACCGAATCGGCTCTGTAATCGATCCGTGGAAAATCCGCTGTCCGGTACTGCGATTACGAAATCGCAACAGATCACCCCTATTTACGGCCGAATCGATGCTCGTTCCACCCCCACGACAGAATCGTTCGGACCAGCAGGCCTGGCCTGTTAAAAAAAGAGGCACCAGTCGGAATTTCTACCCCTCCCTCCCCCCCGGGCTGCCTACGTTCCAACCCCTTTTCCCTTCCGCCGGCGCATCACTTCACCCCTCCCCTGCTACCGTTCCCCGTGTATTTTCTGGGGAAATGCAAATTCCGGGTCACCGACATCGACTCGATTCGCGCGATATATCGCGGCGACGACGCGCGAGGGAAGTGGACGTGTACGTGCGCGGAAAGATAGAGGGTACACCGTGGAATATATTTCCTGCGAATTTTTCCATATCCTCCCTGGGCTCTTAGGTGGCTCGGTGAACGGGGCCGGAGCTAGGGGTAGCTCGTCGTCGCACAACTGTCGAACATTTCGCGACCACCGTCGCCATAGGTTCGAAGGCGATTAGTCGGCCCCAGCGAGGGTAAACTGGTAATTGGTTATTCCGCGGAATCGCTGCGGATATTGCAATTTGCAAGGTTTATCCATTTACAGACGCGTGTTTGTGATGTGAATATGCCTAGGAACACGAATGTCCTCTCGTACGTGGGATACAAATTTAAAAAACTGTACGTCACATCTGCGTGCGTATTCATCGTGAATTTTATTGATTTTGCTCTCTTTTTATGTACCATACGACTGTATCAATGTACGCCATAGCGTTTTATTTTTGAAATTATTTTACGCTACGCGAAATGTAACTCGCTGTATGGAAAATGTTTAGACACGAATGAAGGATTGGGGGATTGTAAACGTATTGCATTCATTATCTCACTGTGTTTATTATACTCCGTAACTTTTGAATATTATAGTTTAATCACCCCTTTACATCTACCTGTATTTAATAAAGAAAGCACTGCAAATGTACAACACTCGAATTCTCTTATCACTTCAATTCACCCAAAACCGGCTGAATTCATCGCGTTTTCACCCTTCCAGCGGCCCGTGCGTTATCTATCGCCCCTTGCCGGTCGTTCCCGTCTCGACTGGTCCCAGGGTTTTTATCGTTAGCCGATCAATTCTTGAGAACGCTATTCGAGCATCGCGGTCGAATATGAAAGGGATTCCGCGAGTCGTGCCAAACTGCTCTGGCACGGTCTTGGCTTTGCCCTCGTCGAACGGACGCGACGGGACGGTGCGCTGCGGAATAGTTTCGGTTAGCCGCAACGATAATCCGCGAATCGATCCGTTTCGCGAAAAGGTTTCAGCCTGATTCCGAGTAACGTTCCGCAACCACCGCCACTCCTGGAATTGAAACATTTCTACTCCGGTCGATTCACTATTTTCCGAGACGTTAACCGAATGCGTGTCGTGGCTTGTATCTTTTTTCTTCGTTTCCTTTCTTCTTTTTTAGTTCCCAGTGATTGCGTGAGAATCGATAGGAGTGCAGGCGTTTAAAAGTTGCAATGAAGTGAGTCCCCTTTCGGGGTGTGTGGATGTGCGATATTTGGAGATTGAAGGAAATTTAGCGTGCGGAAGTTTGAGTTGGAGGGAACGTTTGTGTGTAGCGCTGCGCTGGTAAGGGGAGCGTGTAGATCAGAGATTAAGAGACTTTGATTAATTGGAAATAAATCGTGCAGCGGTATGAAATAATATACTTAGGACAGACGTCTGGATCCTGAGACGGAAGCGAAATGAGTTATTAAAATTATTATTCGCCCGCAGAAATGATTTTGAATATCGAGGAGGCTTTGGGCAATGCAGCCAACTTTATTTTCGTCAAATTTATCGGCAGATTTCATTGATCCGCTTCGTCTGACGATTGCCAATTTAATACGAAGGCCCGGAGGATGAGTTATAATGTTCCGTGTCAGTATAAAATTTCAGGAAGAAGATGAGAAAATATTAAATATCAACCGGAGCGTACACGGTCGTGAATTTAATACGAGCTCGAATGTAATTGACATCGCTGAATGGCAGGAAATTACAAAATTCCAGGATCCCATTGCAAAATGTACCCGTATCGGCGAGACGAAAATATTATTATTAATATTCATCACTTCACTGACGTCGATACCGAAACGTTAATGAAATATTTAATCGCATTGCCATAAACCATTAAGCGCGTACAATGGAAAAGCGGAATCGTATTTGAACGATACTGAAATCACTTGAAAATCTCCTGATGAAATAGAAAATAACTACAAATTATTGGGCGACATTCCTAAATACAAACTTCATCGGCTGGTTCTACTATAAGTATAACAAAAATCTTTCGATATTCCATTTGCCCATCCCGGAGAATGAAAAAAAACAAAACAAAAGAGATTCGCATTACATATTTGAATTGGTCGCATTTTTAATTCACCCTGCATTTTCATTACTCCTATCGTACCGCCATTCATCCTCGTTCAACCAGCAATAATATAAATCCACCCGGGGCACGCGGCGCGCGAACGAATTTCCAGAAATTCGCCCAGCAATTGCATAATTAATAGTAGCCGCCCGCGTTTCCATCGTCCGGCGATATCGCGAAATATTCCATAAGATTCGCGATAGCGGGCCGCAGCCTATGATGGATTTGTACCGAAATTGGAGCTCCGCCGTGTCGTTTGAGGGTTTCCGTGGTGTCGTGTTGCGGCTTGCCAGCCTTTGATGCACGCGATGCGTAACCACAAACGGCGGGGAGAAGTCTTATCGAGTCGGGAGGGTATGGTCAGTCCGCCGCTATCTCTATTGCCGGGCTCGTTTCGTTAACGCGAAACTATCGATGCCCGCGAGTGATGCTCCAGATCGCTTTACCCAACGATATTATTGTTCCGTTATCGCCGCTTCTGTTGCTTACGGAGCGATTAAAATGAATAGAGTTTTAGTTCAGAGCTTTTATATTCTTCAAGACACTTCACAGTTGATAGAACGTTCCCACTCCGCGAAGCGAATACAAGAGAGATGAGCTAGTCACGACAGGGCGAACTTTAGTCGGCGCAACAAAGAAACAGAAACGGTTGCGATCAAATTTGTTGCCCCAAGAACGAGGGAGTAAAAAAAAAAAAAACAGAGAACCGCTAATTTGCAAGTAAAAGACACGGCGCGCCAGCATTTAAAGTTGCCCGAGCTTTCGGCGGGCATTCCTATTGAAAGAACAAAGAGAAAAGGACATTCGAAAAGGGGGAAAAATAATACCGATGGAGGATACATTGAATCGCGTCCCCTCCGCAGGAAGTTCGATAAATCGTGGGAAACTTCGAAGGCTGATAAACTGGATCGCTGAATCGCAAATATCGAGTGGTCCCGGGAAGTTTCTTAAACCGAAAACAGCCGTGTAGCAGCGTCGCGCGACAGAATAAATCGAAAGGGGAAGAAGGACCGCGTCCTCTTCCCTTCTTATTGCCAAGCTTTTGTTTGACTTTCAAATGCAGGCCAGCGCCGCTTCCTCGTGAAAAGTTATTGCGATTTTCTTCTTCACCGTGACCCCTTTTCCGGTGGGAATAGAATCTGGTCGAATCGGCCTAGAAGTGGACCCGACAACGGAGTCCCGGAAGATTCTTTTCATCACCTCGTAATTATACAGCGAACAATCGAATTAATTAGCCACATCGTTGTTGGTCGCCTTCTTTGTACAAGATCGTGTGTGCGGGATAGCGCGACCAATTAATTCCCGGCACATGGGAGTAAGAATAGCCAGGGACAAGGCGGAGTAGGAACGTAAATGGAAAATTTATGTAGGGACTAAATGAAGGGCGGTAGTCGGGTTGGCGCGCCATTTACTCCCTGACGAAAGTTCGCCCACCGTATTCTCGCGACTTTGCTCTAAAGAGTAGCGACTTTCGGCCGGATTCACTAAGAGGAAAGTTCGCAACACAAACGGTAAAGAAAATAAAAAAAAAGACTCACCGTGGGCACTCTTGAACCGCTGGATCCTCCCCGTTACATTATACTTTCTTGCGTTTCTCCCACTGGACTGCCGAGGACTTGCGGTTCACCGAAACGCGTAGCGTATGGAGCCGATAATCTCTTCGTAATTTATTAGCAATCCCATCGTGCTTCACTTTCGCCTCGCTTTATTTATTCCGACACGTTCGGAATCTGTATCGCGCGGCGATATCCGTACTCGGCCCTACGTTAGAAAATGAGAATCTTAGAAATTGCCGCTGGGAAAGATTTATTCCGCGACTGTGCGATTAAGGAGAATTTATTCGTATCCCCCCCCTGCAAGAATTACGGAGAACGCCGC
This sequence comes from Holcopasites calliopsidis, assembly GCA_023838395.1. Classification (NCBI taxonomy): domain Eukaryota; kingdom Metazoa; phylum Arthropoda; class Insecta; order Hymenoptera; family Apidae; genus Holcopasites; species Holcopasites calliopsidis. The sequence goes on from JALHAQ010000011.1 coordinate 3,821,688, forward strand.
GAGCCACCGTGGGATACTTTAACGAGGCGGAATTACCAAGACTGGACACCGGCGAAAAAGCGTGGTAATTAGCGTCGCCGGAGCGGATTGAACTTGGCAATTTCGCGGCAATTTAACGAGAAATATACGGCGCCGTGTATGGCGCGGTAAGCGGAGGCGCGAACGCCAGTCGCTTCGCGTTGTTCACGATGTAAATCATTTCGTCCGTTTCTGACGCGGCGCGCCGATGGCACTTGCAACCGGCCCATAAATGTCCCAGATATTGCCGTAATACACTCTGCCACCCGCCTAAAGTATCGCTGAAAATTTCACGAGGGATTAAATTCCATTATTGTTCTGATGTATTTGACAGTTCCGCGGAGCGACGTGAATAAGCGCGGCTTAAAAGGATCTGCGTTCTCGCGTCGATACTGCAAACTGTTCCACCGTTGTCTTGTTCTTCTTAGCGACTAGTAGGAGATTCTGAACTTTCTCTAAAGACGATAATTGACACACGCGTCGATAAAAGTCGACGAACTTTAATAATAAAGGTATTTGGGAAAAGCAATTAGACTGAACACGCGGAAAGGAATAATTCCAAGCGGTAGAGTCGCCTGGTTCAGAGTAAATGTTACTCTCATTATTTTGCAGGAAAAATCAAAATGAACCGGCTGCAAATTTTAATAGGAATCGCACGGGCGATGCGCAAAGAGAAACGAGAAGAGTCCATTGACTCGCGCGATCGCAATTATGCATCGGCGAAACCCCGAAAAACGTGAGCAGGCGAAATGATACCTGAAAATTACGCGGGAATGGGATTCACGCGCCGTTGCGCCGAACGCAGGAATCGAAAGCAGCAGCAATCGAGCCGATTCATTTATATCTCGGCTCGCGCAAATGCATATTGATTCGCCGCCCCTGCGCCGATAGCCAGAGAACGTTCCATTTCGGGTATCGAGTGTCTCGTACGATTGACAAGCGTTTCCTTTGGCACTCGCCACTCCTGGTATATGTGGCTTTGGAAATGTATCTGATGGGATATGGGAGAAAAGTTGTGGACGGTGGAAACCCGGTGTGTATGATATATTTTATATTATGAGATAAAACGAAACTTGGGCGAACTGATAGGACTTTACAATGTTTTATTGATTTTGTAGAATGTAGTAATATGTATTTCATTTTCTGTGATATATTTCTTATGAGTCTAATTTTCTATGCATTTTATTCAGCTAGGACATCAAACAGAAACAGCGCTTCAAATTGTCTCCCTTTCACGGACAACAGCGTGTATAAATTTCACACGCATCAGCCCCCATTAAAAATGCCCGATGCGCCCTTTTCTGCAACGTCTGCCAGGCTTTTGTGCTTTCCCCCCGATCCCCGCCGTTCAGTGGACAGTACAAAATGTCCAGCCCTTCCGTGTTGGCTTTCCCTTTTCCCGAATGCAACCCCCCCCCCCCCCCCCCCGACAGAATGTATACCACGACGACGTGCCCGCTTCTTCGCCTCCACAAAAAGCCTGAATTCTTTGGCTGTATTCTGGCACGCGTTTTTAAAGCGGCTCTCAAGGGCTCCGCCACACGGACGATCCCCGGTTCCTCACCGTTTCCGCCGACCGAGACGACCGCCACTTCCGTTTGAATAAAGAAAGAAGCCGCACAATCGTCTCGCGGAATCGAAACCAGCTGGATCCTTATAAGTACCGAAATTTAAGTTACATCACTACTTCTGTAATTTGTACAGATATGAAAATTATTAAATAAATCTCTAATAAAAGGAAGTTGACTCATTATTTTTCAACACCTGTCCACTCCACGAAAAACCCACTCTCATTCCTTAAACTGCGTTCCTAACTTTGTTGCTAACTCTAAATTATAAGGCGCTTTAACATACAAGAACGCGCAAGAATAAATTGCATACAAGGTAAGTATGCAGGTAAGTATGTATGAAAGCATCTTTGTCACGTAAAATAGTCGAGTCTAGTTATGCAAAATCACGTTTTGTAACTTTGCTGCTAACAAGAATTCCGCAAAATCATGCTATCGGAAATTCTTGGAAATGACGTCACATTCCAGGAATTGGTGAAACGAAAGACCTCCTCGCATATCATGTTCTCCTGATACAAATTGGCGATTTCGAGCAAAAGGGACTCTGTAAAATTCAGTTTTGGGAAATTCTTGGAAATGACGTCACATTCCAGAAATTTGTGAAATGAAAGACCTCCTCGCATGTCATGTTCTCCTGATACAAATTGGCGATTTCGAGCACTTGGGATTCTGTAAAAGCAGATTCTGGGAAATTCTTGGAAATGACGTCACCTTCCAGGAATTGGTCAAATGAAAGACCTCCTCGCATATTATATTCTCCTGATACAAAATCGTGAATTTCGGACATTGCCTTTGCTGAAAATCGCCAATTTGTATTAGGAGAACATGATATGCGAGGAGGTCTTTCATTTCACCGATTCCTGGAACGTGACGTCATTTCCAAGAATTTCTTAGAACTTGCTTTCACGGAATCCCCTTTGCTCGAAATCGCCAATTTGTATTAGGAGAACATGATATGCGAGGAGGTATCCGGAGTTCATGTCTGTGACGTCATCACCAAACATTCCAAAACCTGGTTTCACGAAACATCTCTTGCTCGAAATCGCCAATTTGTATCAGGAGAACATGATATGCGAGGAGGTATCCGGAGTTCATGATTGATGACGTCACAACCAAAACATTTCCAGGAGCTGCTTTCGCAAAATCTCGTGCTCGAAATCGCCAATTTGCAACAGGAGAACATGATATGCGAGGAGGTCTTTCATTTCACCAATTCCTGGAAATTGACGTCATTTTCTAGGAAATTCCGGGAACAACTCAACAACAATCATCTTAACTTAGATTATCGGTGAAAAGGACTGTTTTTACAAGTCTCTCGCCTTGGAACTATGGATTTAAAGTTTCTCCGCGATACTGCTTGCGTAAGGAAGTGGAGTGGGCTTTTCTAGGAGTGGGCAGGCACTAAGAAAAGTTAAATCAATTGAATTTCCTTTACTGCAGATTTATTGAAAAAGTTTACTAATGAAGGAATTATAACAGTGATGATATTGGAACTTAATCGCTATTATTTACATAGTATTCGCCTATCAATTAATTTACAGTACATCTTATGGTAATTAATGATAATTAATTATAATTGAAATAGTAACATAGATTTAAGTATGTAAGTTACAAAAATGTTTAGCGAACTAGTAGCTTCTTGTAATACGATAAATTATAATAGTGCAAATTGAATTACAATATATTTTATAGCTTATAATTATACGTAACTTAATTTAACAGCTGCTAATATAATGTTCGTAGATAACGTTAAATATACTTAACAATAAGTTCCGTCTTTCTCTCCTTTACGATGAGATGCATGGTGCAGTGTCCGTTCCTTGACCGCGAACTCCACACGCGCGATGTGGCTTTATTCGCGCTGGCAGTTTCGCTATAACTACAAGAAATAACAGTATCTACGATATATGAAAAAAAAAAAGAAGATATCGCCAAGAATATATTCTTACCAGACAAAAGGGAAAGCAACCCCTTTCAGCGTCCTCCGTACGATTCTCATAAACTTCCTCATCAGACACCCACGATGCAGCGGCATGGTCCGCAAACAAGCCAACCGAGTAATCCTCCGTAACAAGGCAACGTGCTTGTTCGCAGTTCGTACGTTATTTATAACTCAATTCACCGACGCCGATGTCAGCGTGTTTCTCAGCAGCGGATCGTAAAAAGCTCCGCCCTCCGCCGAATTGAACAAGATGGTAAGATAAAGAAGATGATCCGCGCGTGAGGTGGATGTAAACTGAAGGCCACCCGAAATAAAACCGTCCACGAATATGCAAAACGTTTCCTCGGTTTATCGATACTTTGTAACTGGAATGATGCTCGAATCGTTTCCGCGGCTGCACGCCACGCTGCTCGATCCCCCTTTTTTCCCTTCTCCCTACGGATCCCCGGCCGGGCGCGCCTCCCCCGCGGTTGAAACGCGTTTTGTCTGCGATTCCGGCCGCTACTCGTTCCAGCATGAGGCGTCGAACGGGATCGATCGAGAGCGATCTATGGCGGGACGATTCGCATGCTGGATGCAGCCACCACGGTGCACTTTTATCCTACGTCCTCTCTCCGTCGTGTTCCGTGTCGGATCGATAGATATTATTTCCGGCCTGCACACGACACACACCGAATCCACAATGCGTTTCCGCGTGCACGCTGGCCTATGCTAACGTGATGCGCATAGTAATGCGATCGCGATCAAGAGTGTCTCGTGATCTTTTTGCGAGTCTCGCAGGGATTGCTATCCGCGCTTTAATGAATCAACTTCTGCCGGCAGAGACATTGGGATCTTGCGAATTCGAGAGATTTAGGACTTAAATATCCCTCGCGGTGAAATTAAAATTTTGTTAAAATTCTGTACAGTGGATCTGAAAGTTGTAGGAAACTTCAGCCACTCTTTGATTTCCATCGATTACGAAATTTTGATTAGCTTTTATTCAAGTCTAGAATCCCCGCGAATTGAACGTGTTCAATAAAGAGCTGCAATGTTCTGTTCTGCTTCTATTTATTTTCTCACGGGAAATGCAAACAAGCCCGCCTTCTTTGCGAGCTTCCTTCCTTCGGCTATCAGCAAATATACAAGATAAACGCACGAAATCCCGAGATATACAGTACCTACGTGATACAGAGCAGAAGGCAATCGTCGCGTTGTCTAGGTTTCGCCAACGCCGAGCGCGAGCCCGCTCCGAACGGGGGTGGAGAAGCATTTCGGCACTCGAACCGGCCATTCCGAAAGCTCTCGCGTTTCCTCGAAATTTCCCCGGGAAACGTTCGCCTGAAATATTCAACCGTTCAGCTTACGCCCAGCAACATTTTCACCGGCGCTGGAAAAAATAAACGCAACGCGCAACATGTATACAGAGTAGCGGCAGGTGGAAAAACAAAATTGGAGAACGAGAACGGGAAGGTATCGTTGTAGAATTGCGTCGGGAACAACGTTCTCGACGAATTACAGCGACGATTTCGGTTGGAAAGTGGCGTTCCTCGGATCTACGCTGCTTGGAGCAACTATAAAGAAGAGAATACGAAACGATCATTTCATGGTCGATCTTACATACTCGAATCTACGCACATTTCGCACTTTTCGTTGCACGGAAAAAGAAATCTGCCCAGATGGGCCGTGTGACTCGTGCGGAGAAATCAGCGGAGCGATCCGCTTCGAAAGTGGTCATCAATTCTCGAAGGAGTTACTCGTCGACGATACCATCGGGAGCCATTAAGTTAGTCGTAACAGCCGAAACGAGGCTCGCGATTTCCCATTGCTTCTTCCCGCCGTCCCCGATCCATCCACCGTCGATATGGAACGACGGAAACGGGTGTAGCAAAGCGCTTAAATTTAATCGGCCTGGAAATTCGGCCGGGAATAGGCCGGCCACGCTAGGGACGGTCGTGAAATTTATTATCGCGTCAATTAGAAATTGATGGAACGTCGGACGATAGTCGATTTAGGATCGTGTACGGGCTGGCTACGCGGAACGGGATCGTCCCGCCTCGTTTTTCCCGTTTGTCCGCTCTCCGATCGTTCGACTGTTGCACGCGTTTCGCTACGCTTCGGGGGAACTTGATCGATCGTCGTTCGTAGGTACGATTCAGGGAAAATGACAAAAAGAAATAATGATAAGCTTACATGGAGCACGGTATGTTCTAACCGGAGAACAAGGCTTCACCGACCGTCTCCCAATCGAGCCACCCCGTAGCAGCAGCCGCAATAAATGTTTCCAACCCCGATCCGGCTTACTATATGCACGTTCGACGAACAATTGATATTCAAATAGACGGATCGAGAAGGCGTAAAAGAGTTTCGAGTCCGCGCCACCCCTTCGGGGCTACTTGTAAAACAGCGGAATAATGACCGTGACGGGGCTCGAAAGGGCGAGGCGAGTCGAGTGGCCTTACGTGCCCGCGCCTAAACACGGCCACTTGCGTTCAAAGGGACTGAACAGCCCCGGCGACGACGGTTAACGACGATGGTAATAAGGCGTCGACGGAAATACTCGTCTTTAGAAAAGTCGCGCGGCGCGATTCAAAGTCAACAAGGAAATCGCCACACTGTTGCGCGCGAAACACGATTTGCTTCGGTAAAAGAAGACCAGCGACGATAGGCCCGAGGTCTCGGAGAATAATCTGGATAAATCGGTATCCTTTCATTCTATTTGTATTAGATTAGCGACCCAACGTATTCGCAGAGATGCCCGGGCCGATTTCGCATCCCATCATTTTCCGGCGGCAGAACCTGTTGACTTTAATTGCATACGCGAACGCGTCGTCCTCGCGGAACTATTCCTCGCGGAGGGCCGAAGAGCAAAGGGGGTGGTGAGAGGACGGCGTCGGAGAGGGTGAAATGCCGAAGTCGATGGACCGACTTTACTACTTGTCTCGGGACGGAGTTACGGACAGACAACGAAGGACGGCGGACGGGGGTGGTAAGAAGTTTCAGACAGAACTCAAAGGCGTGCCTTTCCCGTTTTCTCGCATTTTAAACCGTCGAACGGCCGCCTTTGCTTAGCCGGCGGCACCATACTAATTAGAAAACTTACCGAGTCTCCGGGAGCCATGAAAACTATAGGAATAAAGAGGAATCGAGACGAGCGGGGAAGGGGTTGGATGATATCGAGGAACTCGGAATCGCGAGGAGATAGCGACGCAAATATTTGCCACGACGTGAATCCCAGAAATTTCGAACGCTTCGGTGGCGAGAGCTCGATGAAAGTTCATGATGGTTCATCGATATCGATTGGCTAGTTTAATTTATTAATTAAACGATCGACTAGGTCGCGACAAGCTTGTGGCTAATAAAATAACGTGCAATGCGGTCGGGAATACGAACAGACACGGTCGAAGGAAACGAGTCAATTCCGCCCTTTCACCTTCGCTCGACGTTTATTAATTAAACGGAACGGGTGGATGCTTTGAGTCCGGTTTCCACTGGCCGGCTGGAAGTTTTTGTCGATCGTTCAACGGCCTCTGTCTACCGAGACGGCCGATGGTTTCCAGGCTCGCGAAAGTTGCAAAGCGGGGGAGGACAAAGCTGAACCAGCCCCGCCAGCTGTTTTCCAATTTCCGATGGAAGGAAAATCGACAGAGCGGGATCTCGCGGCGTTCGTCCGCCAGCAAATTTATTTGCCTCCCTGTTTTCGAATGTCCTGCGTGGAACAGAAAAAAAAAAGAAGAGAAACAGGGTCGAGAGAAACGTGGGTAAGAATCGGCTGTTTAACCTACTTCAACGGCGGAGTATCGAATATTGAAGGGACACGAAACGGAGAGCGTAAACGCACAAAGCGACGGACTCGGGGAATCGGATATCGTTTCCGTTTGGAAATTCCGTGCCGCCTTGTCGAACCGTTTCCGTGCTCCGTTCAGAGCGATCAAAGACCCGCGAAACGTGTTCGGAACCAACACGAGAGCACAGAGAAAGGGTAAGCATCCATTAAAAATCCGCTGTACCGGATGACGATGTTTAAATAACCGTCCCCGACCCCTGACCGCTTCCTTCCTCCACTATCCTCGCCGTCTCGTAAGGAACATTATTTCATGCACCACGGGCCGGGAGAATTTCCCGATGATGAAAATCGCCGTTTCTATAACGGACCTCCGTTCCCGTACGAAAGTCTTGCACAATTTCAATCCTCTTTTTACGACCGCGCCAACGGCGTATGCTCTGATCCCCTCCCTCTGCGTTCCGCGCCCTTCTCTCGCGAGAAACCCCGTTTCACCTGCTTCCCGTTCCTCCGGCTCCGAAAAAAAAGGGGGAGAGGAAAAAGGACGAACGGAAAGATGCGAGAGAAAGCGGAGCGGGGTGAAACGGTGGCTCGATTTCTTTTCAGTTTATAAAGAAAGTAGACCTCGTCTGCTCGGAATCTCGATAGAACGTGCCCCCGCTGCCTGCGAGCCCCATTTTCTCGCCCCTCCGCCCCTTCAATTCCGGCCTCTTTTCGCGGCCTGGCTTTTATCCGCGTATCATTAGTTCCTGCCCCGTGCTTCATTACGAATACCCCCCGTTCCCCGTAGTCGCGTATCCTGCTGCCCCTTCTCCCGTTTCGCTTGCACGCGGCCACGCTCGCGATTCGAAATTAATTTCAGCCAATGCTCGTCAGCGGGTTTCATTGACGAACCGTTTAAGCGGCGAATCATATATTTTGCTGGGAAAATCTCGTGGAGAGCACTCGCCTTCTACACCAATAATGTCTTTTATCAATCTTTTCTATTTAATTCGTCACGATTTCGACCTGGTCGACGTTAATGCGTCTCGATACAGCGCCCGGACCGGGCAGCATAAATATTCAAATCGCGCGCATTCTGGGGGTCAGGAGTCGTGCACTTCCTTGCCAACGTGACCGAGCAACGATCCACGTTCTCCCCTGCTTCTCCATGGGGAACACGTCCGGGAAACATGAACACAACATAATTCGCCGGAGATCCTTGTCCAACAGAAATTAATATAGTTACGCGGAGTTTCGTAAAAATGAACGAGCAAATGATTAATTCTGGACTTGCCGAAAGTTCGAACAGCGCGAGGAAGCTCCGAGTGTACAGCCGAGAAATCTTCCGGGGCGAACGAGTTTGCAGGGGAAACGGATTGCTCGGAGGAACCGGTGCGCTACGAGGGATATATATTTTCTAAATTAACACGCGACGCATGGGCCCTATAAGTCTATTAAACGGGCCGCGATTATAAAGCGCTCGCGTTACGCGCCGCTTAATTAATTACTTTCATCAGGATCGTTGCGGCTGGAACCGGCCGGAATTAATTTGCGCGACTTAACGGCGGCGAACGAAATCTGGTTAACCATGTACTGCGAATATTTTCAGATCTCGTCGCCTATCATGAGGAAAAGAATGAACCGGCGAATGCAAAGTCAAAGCTCTCAAAGGTCGGTGCATCGAGATGTTGCCAGAGAGAGCCGAGAGTTCCTTCTTCTTACAATTCGCGCGTTGAAAGTTGCAAATGGGACACGGCTACCAGTGTGTAAAACTCGAAGGTGGAAGTGAACAATTCGAGGAAAGTGAATTCGCGCCTTTACGGCGCAGTGTAGGAAAGACGATGGGCCAATTAGTAAGGGGAAACGGCCAGTTCCGCCTGCTGAAGGGGAGTGTACGACGAACGTAAGCGCGACCGATATTGGGCTGGTCGGTCGTTACTTTTATCGAAGTCTGGAACACGGAAATCGGCCGGTGGATTACGAGGGACAGGGATTCTCCTCCCTCGACCGGAGGGAAAACTTTTTCCTCTCTCGTCTGGCTCGAGCGGACCCGATAATCGTAGTCCTTCTTCCATGGAATATCGTAAAGCTGAGCGATCGTCGAGGTGTAAGGAAATTTCATTTGCAAACCGGTCGGAGATATTTTAATGATTACGCGGCCAGAGATTTCTTCTGCGTTTATTGCGATCAAAATCGTGATCGAAATGATAAGACGAGGAAAAGCAAAGAAGCTTTCGTTTGCTTGATGGAGTATATTAATGTTGCAGTTGTTATCGATATCTTTTATAGGGGATGCTTCAGGTACGATGTTACGTCGAGTGCCAAGCTTCGTTCCCGTTTCGCTCGCGCAGCTCTATCGATCATTTCCTTGCATTCGCGATGTTCCTGTTTTACACATTATTAGCGGTGCCGCGCGACAAGCATGGTGCATTAATATCTGTCCAAGGGCTGACCCGTCTCTATTGACTTTGTTAGTTGCTGCGATGAAATTACTCGGGCATCGGTGCGGCGAGTCGTTCTCCAAACAATTTCGCAAGTCGCCGGGCCGGGCTTCCACAAACGCGATTCATTACGATCGCAGGGCTGCCATTAACTTGGCCGTCGCTGGAAACCGAATTGCCATTGTATCCCGATCGAGTTGCGCTTCAATTCCGGACGAAATTTCCGACCACCGTTATTTTTGCAACATTCGCGATATTTCGATACCGAGCTCTCCAATCATATTCTCCAGCCCCTTGAACACAAAAATTTCGCCCGCCCTGTTTTCAAAGGAAACTCGGCCCAGCCACTTTCCTTCCGTCCCTTGCTGGGGCAACGTCCGATATTAATCAACGGAACACAACGAGATCTCTCGAGGAGGAGACCGCCGCTGCATCTAGACGGTGGGGGATGGCGGTCGTCGGCGTTGGCCGTCAGGAGGACGGTTTTCCGGTTATATTATCGTGGCAGAAGGGGCGTGCCCCGAGACGTCAGGGTGATTTCGAAAAGAGCCGCGCCGCATAATTTCCTAGTTAGTCGCCTGCCGGCTGCCCGTTATAACCCGCTCGGCGCAATAAACATTTGTAATTCGCGCGCAGCGTTGGGAAGGGTGGCGGAGGGGTGGGTGTCTGGCGCTAAAAGCACGGCGGAAAAAATATCAGTAAATCTCGCCGCCTTGTTCCGCCGACGTAGAAATTAACGACGCTTCTCCTCTCGTTACCACCCCCCTTTCCTCCGCTCGCCCTCTCTTCCACGTCCTCTTCGCCTGCCCCCCAGTGAGAATCTGCGCGCGCGTGCGTTCCTTTCGCGTGCACGCGACGAATTTGGATTATCGGTGCGCGACAGGGTCAAACATTAGGGGTGACACGCTTTGACCCTAACACCCCAAGGTTCGGTTACGGAGGCGTAATGACAGTGACACATCAGGCTGGTGATATGGAGGGTGGATGCGTCGGTGGAGTGCGGCGAAGATAAAGTTTCGTTCGCGTTTTGACATGGATTGTTGTTGAAAGCGTGTATAGCGTAATTTGGGGTGGTTTGCTGGCGGGCAAGGGTAATGAATTAGGGTAGCTCGTGTTTGGGATGCTTTTATGAGATTGGTTGGGTAATATCGGTGAGATGTAAATCAATTACCGTTCTAATTAATTTTTAGTCTACCCGTTCGATATTAAAGTTTGGAGTAATATGTAATTTATTATCATTGGAGAGGGTATTTGAAGCAAAAGCTATAAGTAGCACTAGAATATCTAATTTCACTGTAACGATGCGTTTCGCTTCAAAGGATAGCCCGTCCGACTTTTCGCCGATCCGCGCTACTTAGCGTGCCTCGTGTCTACCTTAACGCCGGCTCGTACTACTTCTCAGCCATAGCTTACTTTGCCGGCTTTGAAATTCTCGAAGAAACCCAAATACGCCCACACATTAATTACCAACGGGACGCGGCCAAACATTCTCGATAAAAATCTTTTCCGCTCGCCGCAACCCCCAACGAAGCCGGACCACCGTTTTCCCATTATCATTTACCCCGGCGAAAGCTTCCTGCGGCGTTTCCTCAGGGTGCACGCGACCTTCCGACAGCAATATCCCTGGGTGCATTCATAATCGATGACACGCAGAATAGACGTGGACGCGGAGGCCCAGTAGGCGAGGCGAGGCTGTTTGCGATTTTCATTTTGCATCGTTCCCAGCAATAATTGTTTGCACCTCGGGGGGGGGGGGGCGCGGGAGGCTAAGTTAAACACGACAGCCGTACACCACGTACACACACAGCCCGCGGGACGTGTGCGCTGTGCAACGTGTGTCGACCCGCGTACACACAGCGATAACGTGTGCGCGTTACCTTCTCCGAGGAGGACTTTACGCGTTGCCCACCGCTTCTAACGACGGCCGCGGGGGGGTTGGCGAGCAATTACGAACATCTGCTCTACCCCGATGTACGCGCGCACATAGCGAACGACTTCCTGAGTGGCTTTCGCGAGCCCGACTTTAATCCTTAAACGCGCCTCGTCGCTCATAAGCGCCGCGTTTAACCTGCCCGCCGCCACTCCGCCGGCGGTGGCCGTTCTCCAGGCCTGCGTGCTCCTTCCGCAAGAGCTCCGAGGAGCGTGCGACAATAAACGAGGCAAGCATCGGACCAAGCGTTCTGTGTATTTCGCCATCGATGAAACATGCCGAAACGGTCTTTGAAGATCCTTCCCCCCGGTATCGGGGGATGAGCTGAAAAACTTCCCCTCCCCGCGGCCATTATTCGCGTGGGAAGTTGCAACAGCGATCGGCGGCGAGGCGATTAATTAATCCACGGGCCGGTTGCACGACGAATTTATCTTCCACGACACGGGGCAGCATGTTTCGTCGCTTGCACCCGAAGCACGGGACGGAAGTTCGCCGCAAGAAAGTGGTAGCTTCGCGCCCGATGCCCCAAAAGGATGCGAATCCCGTTCGGAGTTAACACGACCGGCATAAATAGCGAGCTAAGTGATTAAACGACGTCATTTCGTTAGGACGATTGGTCGAACAAGCGGCTCGAACCGTTTAATGGATCCATTTGTATCCGAAATTGTACGACTACTGCGCTCTGAACGCCGTGAGGAGTATTGCACGTGGTTCGTTGCGAACGGCGATCAATGCAACGACTGCACCGACGGCGTTACTTACACGCGTCGCGCGGTGCACGACGTTCCGTTTCTACGCTGCATTTCATTGAATTCTCTAGAGCGACGTGATCGAGGGACGAATAAACGAGCGGGACACCGCGTGCAAGCTTTAAGAAACACGCGTCTTTTCGAAATCCTGATTGATTCGGTGAGCATTTGGAGTTGCGCTCGCTAGCGACCAGGAAGTCGTCGGAGCACGGACACAGGGTGGTTCTTGCTTTCACCTCCGGCTCGACGTCCCTCATATTGCGCGCGTTACGCGCGGAAAGCGTCCGGGTCCGCGGTCGTCTTGCTTGCCCCCTCGCCGCAGTTTGCAGCGTAAACGTGGCTTTTGTCCCGTAGCGGTCAGCCGGGTGTACCGTGGAAATGAGCTGATTTCACGCGCGTACGTGCCGCTTCAGTCCGTTAAATAAGCGGCGAGGCTCGTTCGCGCGAGCGTTCTTCGCGGATGATTCAATTCGAGCGCATAGCCACAATTTCCGCGCGCGTGGTCCCGCGAGTTTTACAGCTGTTCCGTAAGGACGTCGCCTCGCAATGGTATCAGAGGACAGGGCGAATTCTCCCCTGGGAGCAGTTCAATGTGAATATTTCTCTCCTCGGAATGGTAATCGTGTTAATTACTCTCCCGTCATGCTCCATATGGTGCGACTACGAAGAATGACACAGAGACATCGTATTTGTGCATGTTCTAGAAACTAATTATAATCTTCATTGAATATCGTATAAAATAGAAGCTAGATGAAAGTCACACTCTGGCGCGACTACCTCGATATCGCACATTCGCTAGGAAACTGAAGGAGCACCCTTCGCGGCTCGGTGTACCATTCTTACCTCCTTCTCACCCTTTCATTTCGTCCCTCGTCGAGCTACGATCGCCCAGCAGCCGAGAACGGCGACGGACCCTCGTATCGGACCGACTCTGTTCGCCATGAAACAGAGTCTCCAGTTCTGCAGGCGAGCAACACCACTGCACCCTCCCACGCCATTTATTTCACTCCCCGCTTGTACGAGGAAATTCAAATGATCATGCCGGAAGGGACGGCTCTTTGCACAGGCTCGAGCCGGAAAATGTTTCTTCGTCTCGTATTCCTCCTCGCGACCTAATGATCCGCCGTTTCCCTTTTTTATATCCCCATTTCTCCCTGTCCTTCCATCGTCCTATATACCCGTGACAGATCGTGCGGAATTGCAAGGAAAAATCTGACACGCGACGCGGACGTTCATTTCTCAAGCACCGCGAATCCCGCTCGCTTCTTTCTCGCGACCTCGTTACTTCTTCGTTATCGCCACCCGTCTGGATCAGAATAGAAATCGGAACGACGTAACGTGTTCCAGGAGAAATCACCTTTCCCAGAAGTGTCTACTAATACGTGGACGATGATTCTATTTTTGAAAGCTACGAAATTTCGGAAGACCAGTTCTAATCGCTCCTATTCAGATTCGTTCGTTTAAACGCCTGTCAACGTCCGAATTTACACACAACTTTCAGGATATTGTTGGTTCGTTCAATGGAGACATGAAAGGGTCCATCGAAGGCCAACGTTCCTTATCTCCCTCAATTTCAGGCACATTTTTTACCTAGCATGCATCACCCTTTTCACAGGCATCCCTACAGTTCCCCAAATATTAAAGCTAATCTGTTTCCCCGGTTACCCATAAAACGTGCGTCTTCCCCGGTGAAAATAAGCTTGCGCGCACCCCGCCGTGTCGTCGTCGCGTTCTTCGTCGTAAAACGGACAGCCCCCGGCGTTGGAATAAATCTCACTTTATAAGGGATGTTCGCCGCGCCACGTACGCGGAGTTAGCGTCACTTTCGTCGTTTACCGCGCGGCTTGCGCACGGCGTCGAAGCGGGCGGACCGATTTCTTCGGTGTCGCCGTAGCACGAAGCTTGCGAAAACTTTCGATGCCGGGGATCCGGTCCCGTTTCCCTCCGTCCCCCGGAATCCGGAGATTTCGTCGGTGGCGGTTTTAATATCGGAGTTTGCGATTTGTTAGGATTAGCTCTCACGCTCTCCGCAATCGTTTCCCCGCTGGGGAATGAACTTGCGGAGCGAATCGAGACGACGGCGACACGTGTGCGACACGAATCGCTTTGGTCTTTAGACGATGGGGCCGTAAGTCGCTGTTCCTGTTGGAATGTCTAGCTTTCGTATCACGCGGTATTTTCTGTGATATTAGCATTTCCTTGCAACTAGGCAAATCTTGTTGAGAGGCACTAATGTAACGCTTCAATGGAGCGAGGACGCGTTAATTTTTGTCCCGACGTCCGTCGCGGCAAATGTTTGCACGGTGAAATTCGTCCGCGTTGGGCAACGTTCGCGAGATTCTTTCTCCTCGCGGCGATTTTCGACAAATAATAAATTGCACGAACGGGCAACGCGATACGTCACGTTCCACGCGGTGAAAATAACCAGGAGGTCAGGAGGACTATCGCTGATATAGCGGAACTCCCGAAACTGGATTGCGGTAACGTTGCAACTTTTGCTAACCGAATTGCTGCGACGCGCTAACTTCCGGAACGAGGTAGCTTTAACGAGGTGAATTTACCGTTGAATCTCCAGCGTTTAGATGGAAAAAGGGATACCAGTTATTATCCGTTATCTGAACGATAGCACTCGAACGGAATGTCCCGTAGTCTCGTGCGAGATTCGAAGGGGTAGAGAAATGTACCGTTTACTGGCGAGTCTGTAATCATTTCGTCGGATCACAGTGCAAGCGCGTGTTCGCGATATTTAAATAGAAGGGAGCGCCGTTTAATTCTGGCCGGGAGATCGCGTAGCTCTTCGAGCGAGCAAACACGTCGACGCAGCGATCGACTGAAGAGAAACGGATGCTGCCCAATATACAGGAACGATCGTTTTACGTGAACTAGGGCTCGTCGTTTCTTCCGTGCCTCGAAGGGAAGGATATATTCGGTCACGTACGAGGGATGGCTCGAACGAGTCGAGCGAAATTCACGATCGACTCCGAAGGGGCGTCGCTGTTTATTCGAGGAAAGCGCCCCGACGATTCTTCCGCCGCGCGGCTAGTACAAACGGCGATAGAAATTCTCGAAACGAGCGGGTGCGAACGGCGACCGTGGAAGCGTTGGCCCGCGACGGAATCGCTGCAAGTTGTTAATCTTCCGTGGACGGTGGAAACGAGACACGGACGGGGGAGGGTGGAATTGCGAGAAAACAAACCGTCCGAGGTTCATCCATCTTGCCTTATGGCTCGGGGTAAAGGACTGTAATGAAGCGCCGGTGACTCTATTTTAATGCGGAAGAACGAGAAAATCGTGTTCCTCGCATCGTATTACGGTGTCTTCAGCGTTGGAGGAAAATGAATGTACGTAGCGGATGTTTCATGAATGGTAAGAGCTACTTTAACGACGAGTTCGGTAATGTGACTGGTGAACATTGTGACATTACTCTTCTGACGGTGAGACGAAATAAAATGAGTCCGAGGGGAAACTGTCTCCGTGTCCACCGTTCAAGCTGAAACCAATTTTTTTATATAGAAAAAAGCTTAACTATACAGCTTGTGATATTTCTGATAAAAAGGACATTTTTGCAATGGATCAAAAACGTCTTTGGATAAACGTTTCGTG
Source organism: Holcopasites calliopsidis (assembly GCA_023838395.1). Classification (NCBI taxonomy): domain Eukaryota; kingdom Metazoa; phylum Arthropoda; class Insecta; order Hymenoptera; family Apidae; genus Holcopasites; species Holcopasites calliopsidis. The sequence goes on from JALHAQ010000011.1 coordinate 3,837,684, forward strand.
ATTTAACGGCGAGGCAAAGTCGACGGTAGAGTGAAATGTAAATGCGAGCTCCAGCAAGTGTAAATGTACAGGTCCTTGAATATCTTTGCTATGGTTTCTACCGGGCAAAGATTCATCGTACCTTCGATCCATCCTACATCGACCCTTCCATCGAATGCTTCATATCTGTGTAGCCAAGACCCTCCTCGTAATATAAACCCCTATTTCCAAGAAGAAAAAAAGAGACCATTTCTTTTTTGTACGACTCACGTGTAGCCCGTGAAAATTTCCTTGAAAATGATACACGCGTGTAATATACGTCAGAAATATCATCGATGATTTACTCCTTAAAGCAAGTCCGCACCTTCTTCGGGAAAAATATTAAAGCTATTAAATGCCATGCGCAACAATTTATTATGGGCGATATCGCTGAATGTTACAAATACGACACTGCTATTCATAACTGAAGAAGTATTTTCCAATGATGCTTCAAAAAGTTTGCCACTTCGAAAAGGTGGCACGATTCCGTCTCTCCAATTAAACCAACAAAATCCCGTTCCAAGGGGAGAGCCGAGAAACGAGATACATCCCGGGAATAGCAATGGGAAAGTTCGTTTTGAAGAAAATACCTCGTTAAGGGAGCCGTGATAAGAATGTCAAGGATCACCGTGCGCATCGCGATGCCCGCCCGTCGGCTTTTCTACGCCTATTCAGATATTCCGCAGACCTCTTGCTGACGAAAGCGTCGCTAGATAGGAATTCAGCGTACTTTCGCCATGGTGAAGACCGCGGTGGGATGTGATCGAACAAGAATTACACGGTCCTCGAGCATTAATTTCAATCGCGGCAAGTTTAAATAGGAAAACAAGGGTGTTCAACGATAGCCACCGAGGGATAATTTATCCCTCGACGATTTAGGGGTTTCCCTCGGCGGCAGGAGCGTAACATCGCGAGCCGCGAATCGGACAAAGTAGCTTGGCCGTATTTACTGGCACCGATCCCATTTTATTCACACAACAGCGTCGTTCAAATTCAAACCGTTTCGCTGCACAATCGAAATTCTGTCCGAGAGCAGCCACCGCGTCTCCTTATTCGCGCGGCGCGTAAATGCAATCTTGTATTCCGTTAGTTCTCGGGCGATTCCGACTGGCGGAAATTTAGTTTTACATAATAGCGGGATATCGCCGGCGGGCTTAGCGTCTCGGTTATGACACCGTGCCGAGACCGTTGTGCACGGCTCCGGCTAATCAAGATGCGGTTGTCGAAACGTTTACGCCTCTGCACAGGTCCGAAAGGAAACGTGTACTAACAGCGAAAAACGAGCACCCTTCAGTGAGCGAAAGTCGATTCCCTCTGTACGGAACAACAACGCGGATCGATATTCGAATGATCCAACGGGGGGGATCGGTAACGCGAGCCTGTACACATCCAATAAAAGGGGTTACTCATTCCCGCGTCGGGGCAGAGTCGCATCATCGATATCGGGAAAATGCCACTCTTCGTAGGGGCGGTCGCGCGAAACATAGCCTGGCTGCTTGCGATTCTGTCGGCGAGCAGATATTGCCATCGCATCGCGGGCTTGTCCGTGGAAAGGGCGACGCGTGTATGCATCAGCTGCATCGTACGTTCCATCCCTTCCGCCGTTATCGGTCTCGCACTTTGGTAACACCTCTCGATATATCCCCCATTCCTCCTGCCTACGTTATGGATGATTCCTCTCCTTCACGCGACAGTACAGTCAAGACTGTCGAATAAATCGTCGTAAAGAATGTTTTAAACTGGATGAATCAAGTTTTGTTTTTTTTTTTGTTTTGATAAAGTATAATTGTAGAAACTATTCCCAGAGAGAGAGAGAGAGAGAGAGAGAGAGAGAGAGGCACAGAATTCACAAATCTGCATTTGGTAAAGGAGCGTGGTAATTTTTTGCAGAAACAGAATTTACAACCGGCGGCTAAGCAAATGTTGTCACTTTAAATTTCCTCGAATTTACCCAGCCCCAGTATACTTGTGTTCCTCTGTTCACAGTTTTTATTTGAAAAGGGTTCGCGTGTCTCTCCTTCCTTTCGCTCGCACCGTTGTATACCGCCGGATCAGCAAACGGATTTCGTCAGTTTTAATTTGGCCGGATTAAACCCTGCCGGTGCATTCTTGATCCTTCCTCGCGGCTGGCGTAGGAATTAACAAGAAAAAAAAAAGACATAGCACAGTACAGCGAACTGTTTTAATTGAACTGTTGCGCATAGAGTGCCAGCGGAATTAGCGAACAGAATTCGTCGGTTTTAATTTGCCCCGGTATTCTTCACCCCTTCGCGTATCGCGTATGATCACGATTTTCGTATCTCCTTTCCCCAAATCGAAACTACGAACGCCGCGCGTCGTCTCGGACATGCTGGCGCGAATCAACGGATCGCGGCTGCACGCCCACGTCGCTCGCTTCGGCTACCGGACCGAACGCCACGAGAGGCGAACGAGAAGGCTCGATTGATCAAGGCCGTCGATAGAGCGGAAACGGTACCACGGTATTACCACTCGTGGGCGTTTGCAGGGACCCACGGAGGAAATGTATTCCTCCGCGGAATTGCGACACAGCGTACTCGACGCCGGCCGCAACGCGGATCCGCGCGTTGGCGTCGCTTTCTACGAGCGGGCGCCTCGCGGCTGCAATTTTTCGCGACGCCGTGCAATGCGGCCGCTGCGAGCATTGTTATTTACGCCTGGCCAGCGATCGGCTTTAAATTCAACCGCGCCGCGCGGCACCGATCAAGTATCCCCCGGTCTAACGAGCCGCGTTCCAAAGCTTGCGCCGTGAGCTATGGATGCTTGCGGCCAGGGATTCGGTTTCGGGGAAGACTTGGTTCGGGCTGATGTTCCGCGGTGCTGTACTACGCTTTTGATTAGAACACTGGGAATACGAAATTCGAAGGGATCGAAAAGAATAGACGATTGGCGGGCAGCAGGGATTATTCGTATCGTTCATACGGTTGTCGTGCTATTATTTCGACGGACCGGGTGTATGGCAATAACAGGGGCTGGTAATTGGGCGAGATTATAATAAGCGACAGCGGCTGTGGCGAACGGTTGGAGCTGGTCGGCCAGAAATTCGGCAAGTAAGTTATCGACTCGTAGATAATCGCGCGGACACAGCCCGCATACCAAATCGTTGCACGGACTTAGCCTGCGGATCGTTCCCGAGCATTCCTTATCGTTCTCACGTCCGTTGCAAATTCCGCTATTTCGAGCGGAGAGAACGCCGGCAACCGTCTCCGCGATTGAACGGTATTATTCCCCGTTTGCTGACGTATTCGAACGTATTAAGTACATCGCGGTTTTATTCGTTTAGAAAATAGATCGGCCAAATATCGGAGAATTCCCGGATGCGCCGAACGTGTCATCCGAAAAATCCGCTTGAAAAAGCCGTGTCCTCGGAGATACACCAGGCGCCAAGGCGGATGACGAAAGACGCTCGGTCGTAGGGAATAATGCTCGACGAGTCAGCGACAGGACCGGCGTCTCCGTCGACGCTTCTTCACCTGTTCGCCTCGGAGCGTCCGGAGAGAATTGTGTCTCGCGAAATTCCACGAACTGGCCTCGATAGGAACCCGGCTGCTCCCTGGCCCGTCGTGATATCGATTCCCCCTGGATGGGGTTGTGTTCGGAGTGTTCTCGAGTTCGCCAGCCCGCGGGGACATTCTGAAGTGCCTTTCGAAGTCTGAGGACTCGCGATTCGTTCGGAACGGAGGCGCGTCGCTTGAACGACTCGCTCGAGGCTTATAGACGTTCCTTCAACCATGGTTTGCGCCATATACCTTTTCCAGATTTCCCTCCGCGCAGGGCCCCGAAATGAAAAGGGAATAACATCTCCCGAGGAGAATCGCTCCGGCGTCGATGATGTTTTCTTTTTTTGTCACCGGGCTAAACGGGGATCGTTTTCGTTCGACATCGAGAGGGGGGGCGAGGCTCCCTCGTTAGAAAAGTGAACTCTCTAATTATCGGTGAAATTGGTATCAACGGCGCCGATTACTATGGGGGAACAAAGAGGCCGCGAAGCGGCGCCCTTTGTTCGCCGGGGTCTCTATTCAACGCATTCAGGGGCCAGTCCGGAATCGCGAACCACCCTGCTCATTAGGGGTTGCCTTGCTGTAATATTCAATGAAACGGTCAGCAACGGCCGTCGGTTGTGATCGCGGAATTTGTAAACGGAGGGAGCGATTCTCCCGCGGACTTGTTAGCTAGCGATGTCTTCCTTGATCGAGATTGATCGGTTTACAGTTGAATTCGTTTCGTCGCGTCGCGTTTATCTACGCGGACAAGCGAAAAGCGTCGTGGAATAAATTCATATCGATCCAGCCGGCTGATATTACCCGTAATGATATCAAGCCGCGGATCATTTGATCCCTGACAAAGGCGTCGTTTCCGACTCTCGTCGATATCGGAGGGCCGTTGTAATTTAATAAATTGAGAACCGGCCGGGTATTCGGGGCACGAATCGAAATCGGTGGAACGTCCGAGAGGAATTACGACGACGCGGCACGTCGCGACGGACTCCGCACGTTCACCGTTTATACGTCGGTCCGTGTCCGGATTAATTTAATGAACCGCGATGTTTGCACGCATGCCCTACGTGCGTCTACTGTCGATCCTGGTTGAACGTCAGGCCGGGTAATAGTATTATCGATACGATCGACACGGATTTCAATCATCTTACGTCCGAATGATTTTACGAAACGTTTGAAATATAAAAGCTCGGCGAGAACGATTTGCCAAACGCTTATTTAATACTGAAAGGAGAAACGTGTACCGATGAAATAAGAAAAATGGCAATAACATGTGAAAGGGCAAAGAAGCAATCATACTGCACGAATTTCTTCTTCTTATTGTTCCACGTTGAGCGCATCGTACAGTCGATTTATAATATACCGATTATCTAATGGCCAAACGCACGTGCTTTTTCTTCCACGTATCATCTCGCAGATGTCTCGATGACGTTTCATTGAACCGGATGCGCGAGGTAATGAGCTTTAGTTGCTCGCGCCTCGATGCAAATTTGCCAGAACTGTTAGCGATTGATTTTTCACTCGAGCGTCGCCGATCAAAGAGAAACGTATGACGTCGGTTGATTTTCCTTGAAACATCGTGACGAACGTGCACGTGGGAAAATTGGATTCTCCGATGGAAATTCTATTTCGGAGCCGGTCGCTCCAGTTCTCGGCTCTCGATTTTAATGCACTTGTACGGGACGCAACAAGGTTTCCGTGCCGCACCTGGTTCAACAGCTGAACGACGTTCTACCCCGGCTCTTAGAAACATCGGTATTTATATCTTGCTGACGAATCGAGCTGAACGGAAGTTCGTAATTCGACAGTTTGCAAGCGCATCGCGATATTCGGCGAACTGCATCAGCGAATCGCCCGTGTTCCGGCGTCGCGTATTTGCGCGATGTCGAACAACGCCAGAAGCCGTGGAAAGCGAGTTTCTCCGCGCAACTCTGAACACCGACAGTCACAATTCCAAGCGACGCTGATACCGCATATTAATTTCCAAGAACGGACTGCAGGATTTCGTAAACATTCGAAAATTGCCACCAATCGATCTCCAACGATCGTTATTTGTACAGCCAGAGCCGGAAGGGCCCACCGTGAAAGAAAAAAAAAAAGGCTCGCCCCTTCCTGTCAACACAATTTGCGTCGTCGCGGGCAATTCCGCGATTCGCCGGGAGGTTCGCTTTCCGGCAGATTGCATACGACGATCGTGATGAGTTTGCTTTCGCGTCGTAGACGACTGGGAGGAGCACGGGTATATCACGGTCGGGAGCCAACTCCGCGGGGTAAACACACGAGGGGTTGGAACGCGGACGAGAGGCATCGCGCGATCATGCACGCGAGTATTCGCATTCGAGCGGCAGTTAACTTATCTAAACGTCTGAGCGCAGCGTCGCCGGCGTTGGCCGGCGTTAACTTTATCGAAACTCGTTTCAGCGAACTGCTACGAGCCGGGTCGCGTCCCGCTGTTAACCGCTCTGGCTGTGTTGAACATTCAACGAGAATTAGACTCCGTTCGCCCTCGAGTTGGATTGCCAGACTGAGGAGGGCAACGAATCTCTTTCTCGCAATATCGCGAGATGGACGGTTAATCGCGAAGGACGACGGTCTCAGCGTTTCGTGGATTGTTTTCTTTCGGGTGGAGCGGTCAATGTCGAGCGTCGAACGCGAGAAAGATACCGCGCGTCCCGCGGAAGAAAGTTGGCGACCAAGTCCGAAAGCAGCCGGTCGAAATTAACTGGCCATTACGAAATGACTGGCGAGGCGTCGCGCGGCATCGTCGTTAAATTCGTCCCGCGAGCTTGGCTCGATTACGCTGATGAATATACCTATACACACGAATCCCTGCCGGCCAGACAATGAATTCATCTTCGTCACGGCTTCGAATCGCGGAGACTGCAGCGTCGCCGTGTATGAACCGTGTGATCCGGGGATATTTCCCCCATCCATAGACGCGACATTGTTTGGAATTTTCGGAGAGAATCACTCAGCCGGAGACCGAGCACCTATCCCGTTTCCGATTCGCTATTAATTCCAATTTACCAAAGACGGCTCTCCTTAATTTGCGTCAACGGCGACTGTCGATGCTCACCGCGCTTGCAGCGATACCACCGCGTGCGATGTTCGACCAGGTAGCCTAATTGAAGCCGGCAGCGTCGGGTCCTTTTATTATGGGCGAACAAAAGGCGCCGAGCGGCAAGAGTCACAAAGCGCGGAACTCATTACGAGCGGCGGAGTCGGCCGGGCAGCCGCTAGCTACGCGCGACGGTGGGAGGCTTGATGAGAAATTCTGGAATGGAAACGATCGACTCCGCGGAAAAGTCGTTCGCGCCGAGGAACCGAAAGGGGGGACGGACGGGGGGGGGGCGGAAGTGAAATAAAAGCGGATCGCGCAAAGGAAAAGGCGGCGAGAGGAAGAGAGTTTATAGGTTGGCAACGAAGCGGACGATACCCAATACCCGCTTTGACGCGACCCTCCTCTCTCTCCCCCTCGTATCCGAGGATTCCAAAAAGTCAATGCCCGCGAGAATTTTGAACCGGGAGAATCGAACGTTCTCGGTCGAGTCTCTCGAGTCTGGGCAGAATTTCATAATAGAGAAACTGGAGACCGAAATTTCTGCGCTCGCGAATCCGTTCCGGTTTCCTCTCCTCGGACACGCTTTGGAATTGGAAACTCGTAAATTCGATACGTTTGCTTTGCAGCCTTAACCCATCCCCCGCGCGCAACCCCCGCACGAAATCCGTTCGTGCGGTTTTTCGCGCGTTTCGAGTTCCACACTTCGCCCGCCGATGCGGTGACTTTTAACCCGAATCCGTGGTTCGTCTACTCGCGAAGTTTCTCGCGTGGGGCGTGCTTTTTTTTTAACGAATCTAGCCTGCATCGTTTTGCGATGTAAATGTTAAATGAAAAATAAACGAAACAGCGATATCGAACGGTAAAGATTTGTTTCCGCTGATCCGGCTAACACGCGTTGCAACCCCTCGCCAAAATACTACCCTTATAAGCCGGTGACGCCCTAAAAGTTGCTCGTGAACACTGTTCGTTCCGTCAAAAGGATTCGGCATTGTTTACGAACGTCTCGAGTCTTCGCGCCAGCAGAGGGTTACTACCCCCAGAAAACTGTTCTCTATCCCCGCCGCATTATTTACGCCCGGCACGTCGGTCGAGAGGGTACCAGCGGATATACTACTTTCGAAACTTGGATGAACTTCTGACGGGTACCACGGTGGCTGTAGAAGTAGGAGAATTTATGGATTTTGTTCTACCCTAACATTTCTGATTTATACCACAACCGTGGCGATATCGGTGTGGGGGGCGGGGGGCGAAACATCGTCAGGAGATTCCTGAGACGATTTCTGAGAGACACGTCCGTATTTGTCCCGGCTGTATTCCACATAGTGCCGCGTCACCGTTGTCCGGTTCGCAGACGATCGAAAGTCCGTCGAGCAGAAAAGAAGCTTACAGTCAATGTGACACGGTTATGCATAGGAAATCGTTAGCGAAGAGTATCGATGCAGGAGTCTCGCCTAGAGTGCGTCCCCACTTTGTTGTAGGCTGCAGAGATGCCGCAAACTATTTCCGGCGGCGATAAGCACTTTTCTTTAACATGCATCCCTACGATACACACGAATAATGGTATGCCGTCAAGGAGAAACCGTTCAATCATTTCACACCACGTTTCGCGGCTGGCGCAAATTCGTCGAACGCGTCCCGGTTTGTCCAGTCGCCGGCAGAAAGCTCGTCACGCGGGGGCTTAATTAAATCACCTGCTAACTAACATAATCTGTGTCTGACTCCCGATAACCGAACAGCGGCTGCCAGAAGCTGTGCCCGGATGCCGGGGTAATTAGTTAATGTACCGTTGGCCAACGAGCTCGCCCCCGACGATCGTGTCTGTGGCGGCGTGCAGAAACACCGGCTAGACGAGGTTCATTTCCAAGCGGAGGTATTCGACTTCGTTGATAAATCAGACAGCACCGCCAAGCCTCGAACTCTGTAGACGTACAAACATCCACGCCGTGCCGCTTAATCGATCGCGGGCTTAATGACTGCGATGCGTTTCGCCTGATGGCCGGGGATCGACGTCTCGCGTCCTCGTAATTGAGCGTGCACCGACGCACCGAGCGTGATCGACGGCCGCTTAAGGAGTCGTGATTTCTGATAGATTTGCCAGATTACTCGCTACTCTAGCGTACGCCGATGCACCCATGCCTTTACAATGGTGATTCCCGTGGAGGTGTGTGTGTGTGTGTGTGTATAAATAGGGTTCGACGAGTATTTCGGCAGTAGGATTTCGCCGGGCTGCTCGAAATGAAAAAAAAGTTCGACTGGAGTGCATTTATATGGTGTACGAGCGCTCTCGAAGATTTTGACGGTGTTTCATAGCGAAGCGTATAGGCAGGCTATCGATGGATGGGAGAGTCGCATCACCCGTAACGAATATCTGTAATCTCTGGACGAATATACCGGGCAGCGTTTTTCGTTCTTTACGAGTTTCGGAACGGTGGCCGTTATTTGTTGCCGTAAACGCATCATTCGATACATCGTCCGACCCCGTAGAATGCTGATTCGCCGTAACGCTTGCAGCGGAACGGTGCAAAACTTAATAAAGACGGTCGCGCAAGTAAAACGATATTAGAGGCGTTATTCACTGGTGTAATATTGACCCCCATGCGGTTAAACGTTATCGTACTCTCAGCGGTCTGGTTTCTACCCAAGAATGTAAAAAAAAATGAGGATCAGGCGCTAGTTGAAATTCTACGCAACGCGTTTAGTAGAAAGTGGAAAACGTTAATAATATATCGAACCGCGGAGCGATTTCTGATCGCGCGGAACGGGACAGGAAATTCATTCCGTTTACGCGACACGAGGTCGCGGCCTGTCGATCACACGGTGTGCAACAGTCGCCTTTATTTCCCTGTGCAACGGCACGCCATGGATCAATATTACGAGGCGTAGGTACATCCATTGTTAGACGCTCTATGGGTCTTGTATCGCGTCAAGGGGCGCATTTAATTAGCGCCTATCGCGCCCTTCGATGCGCCGGATCCCGCTACGGCTGTTTGATCGCACGTTCGAGATATCCATGCTGGGCGCGGAGCAGCACGTCGAACGTCGAGCAAATTTCATGAGACGATAAGACAGCCACAGAGCTACATCTGATCGCAGAACATAAAATTATGGACAGAGCTTACCAATCGACAAATTACTGATTACACGTTCTGGTGGCAACTCTCAGAACACTTTCGGATCTGTAACTGCTCAAATGTCACCACGAACGTCTCGATATGCGAAACGTGAGCTTTAAAACAGAAACAAGAGGAACGAGCCTTGCCTAGCGACAAAGGCGTCGAGAGACGCTATGTCCACGGTGGACATGGATGCCGAGCGATCGGACCGGTTTGACGCGTGGTACGTGGTTCAATTTCATTCTGCTACGTGACGTTTTCAGTTTCCGCTTATTGTGACAGACACGCTCGTTATCACGGTCCCGGGGAACGAATGAACAAAGGTGCGTCGACCCCTCGGATTTTTACCAACGCCGGAATTCACGGTCGCAGCAACGAAGTTCGCGATGGTATTTTGCACGCGGGTGGGAAACTGTGCGCAAAGGAACTTTTCCTCGGTTCAATGAGACAGAAAGCGCGTTGGCTACTTCGGCGTTGGATGATGCCGGTGGCGCGATTTGGAATTCTTATCTCAATAATGTTTCTATTTGCGCAATACGCCAAAGGAGCGGAGAGAGGCATATGGAAGGTTTTCATTTCCTCTGTCGCCAAGGAGAAATACGATTGTATCTTTGAGCAGCGGGTAAAAAAGAATTTCATTTCCTCCTGTAAGCCCTCCCCCCGGGGGACAAGAAGGTCTCTGACGTATGTATGTATGCTTGTGGGACGCGGAGACAAGTTTCTTCGAGCCAACTTGCGGTTGAATCCGGCCCAGTTCCTATAACGTTAAACGATCCACAACTTACTGTGCGCAAATTCATTTTCAATTAAACCTATCAAAACATAACCGAGGTAGTTTCCTCGATTTTTAAGAGGCCAAGTATAATTTAAAGACCTCGCAATATTTCACGTAGCCGAGGATATATTTGTTCAGGAAGCCGTGGCTCCGAAAAACCGAGACACCGTTGCGTTCGAGTTCATTTCAATTTTAATATCGTGAACGCCTGCGGCGTCGGCGGGCCGCGATCGCGAAACCGATACGGCGGCATTCAGGGGAATAATTCGACGAGTCCATTCCACCGCCGCGGTAACTCATATCCAGCCTGCGGTGGAAGAGGACGAAGAAAAGCTGAGGCTCCGTTCGAAAGCGTCCCCGGAGCGGGTTTCTTCCCTGGTGAAATGTAAAACGACTATGGTTACGGAGGCGGCGCGGATAAAGAAACGCAAGAAGAACGAGGGCGAGAGAGAGATAGAGAGAGAGGGAGTTCGTGGTTTCGGGGGAGCATCTGCCAAGCAGTCCGATCTCCAACCAACGATAAGACCTCGAAACGCAGACGACCCGGCGTAACCGCGCCGGAATTCATTAGTTAACCCCGCGCGGCGCACCATTTCCACGGACTCGTTTCGCAACGCGACCCACGTAGCGCTTCGTGCCGCCGCCGGGAATTGTATCGTTGAAGAATTCAATGGGACAGCGGTAGAGATTTATCCACGGCAGAACGGGAAGGGGGAAATGTTTTCTAAGGACGATACGAGAGGGTTGCGCTTGGCCGAGGGGTGCGGTATATGTAACGCGGTCTTTAGAGAAGCTACGGATCCTTTCAGATGCGCGTCGCGTGTGCCTCGCTTTTGAAACTACGATGCAATTGCCCGTGACTGAAAGCTCCTGACCACCGGTGCCACCGGAGATTGCCGCGTGAAAGAGGCAAGTGAATCGGCGTACGCTACCTTATTCCCCCGGTACACGCCGCTTATCTTTCCCCCCCATACGCAAAAATGTATGAATGGCGCGACTGTCGGTCGCGTAACGCCTCCGAACGGAGTTTACCCGGGTCGTGATAACGACGGATAGTGTACGATAGCGTTGTGCAACGGAGGTATTTATCCACGCGCAGACGGGAACCGGGATGTTCCACTACGGATCTGATCGAGCAGCGGTTCAAAGCAGCGCGGTCGCAGGGTGGTCGCAGCCCTTTCTCCCTTCATTACGTTTCCGCTTTGATATACCTGCTTCGATATAGATCTCCTTTTCTCTCTGTTCAACCTCGTCCTTTTTCCTTAGGTTCGTCGATCAGCATACGATTTCAGATAATTTCGGCGATCATAAAATAACTTTCGGGACCTGACCTGAAATGTGAAATGTCGCTTCTGGTAACGACCTACCTTTCAGTCCATTCGTTCTCCCACTACCGTGTAGTTTGCTCTTCTCTCCTTTTTCATCGCACGAGCAGCATAGGGACGGTAGAGTCGAATAGGTATGGAAGGGATATGTCTGCAGGGATCAACTCTGGTCCATCGGGACGTGTCCGCGAACGTGCCTCGAGACAAGTCTCCTCGTGTACGGGCCGTTTTACAAGCTGCTCCGCTCCGTCCCTCGCGTACGGGTCGCTCGGTATTCGCGAGGGCCGCGATCGTCTCGCCGCGAGTGCGAGCGTGTAGTACATCAATATGAGGATCGCGAGACGATGCGTTTGGGCGCGACCGCGTGCCGCGACCGATGCACTACGCCTGCGTTGCATTCCCGTTCTATCCACTTCCCTTTCGCACGTGGGGATCGCGTGCCTCTCTTCCTCGCTCTGCCTCTCTTTCGCCGTTCACCGAACAAGCGGTGGGGATGGGCAGCTCGGTTAAAGTTTCCTTGGCGACGCGAAGGGCGAGCAGCGCGACGAAACAGGAGGGGCGAGAAGGGTCGCAGGGACCGGCGGAGAAGCACGTGAACTCACGCTGGGACGCGCGGGTCTATCGTTCCGTGGAGGGGCGCCCCCGCTCGTCGGGCGATGCCACTCGACAGAAATCCCCCGCTCTGTCCTCTCCAGTAGTCTGACGCCGGTCGCGCAGGCAGCATGGCCGAATTCGTGTGCAGTTTCTCGCCGGTTTCACCGTGCTAAACGCGAGTGCAGTCTATCGGTTCTCGCTCGTGTATGCCGGCGCGACGGGACGAGAGCTCGCTCCAGAATAATCGCGGGCAAGCGTAGATTCGTGCCCCGCGGGCAGAGAAAAGAACGGAGCGAGCGAGACGGACGCCAGATGCTCGAACCTAACCTCCAAAGACATAGATGAGACACGACTCCGATTGTTCCGCGTAGTAATGCGAGCACCGCGGCTTCTCGTATCGTTTTCTCGATCTTCAGGAATCGCGTCCGAACCGTGCTTTTTTGTGTTATCCCCCCTGTCCGTAATATCGTGCTCACCCCGTGGATCGCGCCTAAAGTGCGTCGCGTGACGGCCTTGTGCGTTCCTTGTGCACCCCTGGCGACGAAACGACGCGAGGGCAATATAGAACAAAAGGAAAATCTCCTCTACGCGTCCCGCTGAGAGCGACCGGAAGAATCGGCGACGTTTTTTCGAGTGAATGAGAGTGCGAGCCGTGGCGAAGAGAGAGAGAGAGAGAGAGCGTGCAGCGAGAGAAGGAAGAAACGATCACACGGAAAGGGACTTGACCGCCGGCAACAAATCTTGACCCGCGAGGCGAACGGTTTCCTGGAAGGCTGTTTCGTCGAAGGTGATTCGGTGTGCGTTCCGGCCTGGATCAACACGCCTTCGGCTACCAACGCTTTCCCGGAATCGGCTCTGCGCTCGTCGCCACCGGTGAGTCCATCGTTCACGATTCATTACCGCGTTTCCTATTCTATCATTTAAAAGAGAAAACACCGATGGAGAATCTCTCCGCGTTTCACGCTTACCGAGACGCCTCTGCATGTGGCGTCTCGCCGTCGGCGTAATTCTCGCCCGGCAAAAAAAGCCCATGTGTGTATACGTCCGACAACGGCGGGCCGGAGTGTAAACAAGCGCGGTCCTTTTAAATGCCTACGCTACCATCTCGCTCGGTTCGCCGGCCGAGCGCGTTTTCCTTCCCGTTTCCGCGTCGAAACTTATTTCGTCGAGCTACGAAACCACGTGCCGTATATCGGTCGCTCGGGTGGTTCACCTTTCCGTTCGTTTCGACAACGCCGGACTTTAAACCGGCGGAAACTCCCTTTCGTAGCGCAAACACCAGTTCCCTTTGCTCCGTTTACTTTTTCATGACTCGACCACGCAAACCTTGATCATTTTTCGCCACGCAATAACGTTGCATCGTTAGCGTTCGCGTTAAGATGATGTCACGTGGTGACGACACTGGTGGGGAAATTAATTGCATCGCGAAGATCGCGTTGTTTTTCTTTCCCTTTCTCGGATCGCGTTCCTAGAATGGTCTCCGCAAAAAGTTGTAATTACATGTCGCGCGTACGCGCGGTTATCGTTGGTTGCTCGTAGATAGAACTTATCGGACGAGTTACAGAGCGGCGCGCGGTTTTCGTGATCGTGGAACACGATCGAGTGGAGAATAAAATTACTTTGCGCGTAGATGTGAGATTCTAATATTTCGTATTCCGATTCGCAGAGAAATGTGTGGTCACTGTTGCGTAAGATAGCGTGCCAAAAATTAGAGTTTCCGGGAAGTTGAATTGTGTTACAACTACTACTCGCGATAGAAAAGCTTCGTCTTGATGTAAATATCTGTCTATTGGCCGATTTAATTCGTCCAGCATTCGCTACTCAGCCTCCAGCGATGAAACTTTTAACGAACGAAATCCGAGGTTCCAATTATTTTCCTCTTAATTCTTATTCGCGAACGGTTCGCGTCCGATGCCTGTTTAAATACTTTCCGCGTTCGAAGCCGCGCATTCCTCGTTTCTTGGTGGTTACGAAGCTTGTATAAATGACCGGTTCGTTTCACCACCCACTCGTTCTGCTCCCACGCGATTAAGTGAAAACTTAAAACGCGTCTCGATCGTTCCAGCTCCCCTGCGAGAGCGGAAAAACTGTAGCGACAGGAAGATTCCGTTCTACGGAGAATCGAATTCGCCGATGCTGCTTTTATTGTCTCTGCAAGCTGCGATGCCGTATCCCGTCTGTGTAGCTCGCAAACGCGTTTGTTCCCATTTCAATCTAAAAGGTTAGAGCGCTTCCCTTTTCGCGAGGAAGAAAAAAAGATTGCTACGGCTTACGGCAGAAAGCCCGTCGTTAAGTTCCACCCGAAACGGTGCAATTTTCGCTTCAACTAAACAGCGTAGCTTGCCTCGTTATCCTTGTACTGTAACAAGATAAATTACGCGTAACGCCTCTGTATCGAGCAATATTCCACACGCTGATATCACTGCGAGCCTCATGAAAGTGAGCCAGGAAAGATCAAATCGTATTCAGGAGCCGCTGTTTCGTCGCGTTACACGGTTCACTTGAACACAGCGACGCGATATTGCCCGCGGAAACACGGTTATTAATTTCGTTATTAGACCCTCAGCACCGTCAACGCGCTCTTTTTCTCCGGTTGTTGCTACGTTTTTAAGGCCGCTTTTTGCAGTCCGCTCATTAAGGAGAGAACGGTTTTACGGTGGCCATCTCGCGTAGAGAGAGAGAGAGCGGACGATGAGGAGGAAGGTGGTTCTTTGAGGTCCGAGATTAAAGAGTTTCGTTAAATTCTTTTACGACACGCCGCGTTGCGACGCGAGAACGACAATCTGAATGCGAAATTAGGCGCGCGATGGGGGTTGATGCTTCGACGCGGGACACGCGTCTTTGGCTAAGAAAGATGCGTCGGAAGGAAGTGTGCCGCGAGCAGCGAAAGCTCGAGTGTTTGCCACTCTGCCCGATTTCTATCGCGAAGGAAGGATCGCCGGGAAATTGGCGATGCGTCCGGGCCCGGAGAGAGGCCGTGGTAAAAAGCTTCTCGGCCCTTTGTCGCTCGAGTGCACGACCGGGGAGTAGCGTGTCGAAGTTTACGCCCAGGTTAACGGTGGATCTCGTCGCGGCGGTCGTAGCTCCGTCAAGGGACACCGACAATGCTGTAGCGTGTTCACGGGTGTCGTTTGCTTAAGCTCAACTGTTGACCTAACTGTGCGGGAAACGTGTCCGGGACTCCCGATAGTTCCACTGAATGGAGTCATAAAAGCTCCGGGTGCCAGACTTTTGGCGCACGTTTTCGCCCGACACGTTGCGCGATGATATGCCGATTTGTGGTGCGAAACGCTTCAGCATTCGTTATACGAGGAATGTAAGTGAGGAGAGGTAGAAGATTGAGAAGAATGAATCGAGAATGGGACTCAACGTGGACGCGCAATCGGATTAGGCTAAAAAAGATTTCGAAACAACTCGTCTGGAGTTAATCGAATGTTATCGATCGCAGACGAATCGTGCGAGAAGTCTCTGCTACACGGATATTCGACTTTCTTCGCTTCCGCGATCGTTCTCGGTGGGTTAGGTCGCCTTTAAACCGAGCTCACCTTTAACGTAGCCCCGTACGAACCCTCGCCGGGATCTACACCGCGGGGATGTAGTAAAAATTCCACATCTGCCGGGTACTCTGCGGAGAGGAATAGACAGAGAGACAGGTGAAACTAGTTGGAAAGGGACGATACTAATAGGAAGCCGTGGAAGGGAACTTTAAGTCACCGTTCGTAGCTCGGCAGTGACGTCTAGGCGCGGCATTAAATTTATCTCCCCTCCGCTTTTGGGTAAGAGTCTAGTGCCCTATTAAAATTTCAGTGGATTTCGAATGCTTCCCGAAAGGGGGACGAATCCGAGTCTGAAAACGATCGAACAGACTGTGTCGCTCTTTCAAATTTCTTCTGAGAGTATAAAACATGCTTGTTATCGTTGAAAACCATTATCTGAAATGTTTCTATAAATTAATTTACTGTTGTCTTAAGTCTTTCTACGAAAAGGCACCGTAATCCCTCGTTCGCTGAATACAAAGCATAGTTTGCTTCCTTCGAACCCATTAAACTCGTCGCTCCGAATCGTCCTACGCATACACATCGCTCACTCCACTCTAAAAAGCGTAAAAGCAAGAAGCATCTATTTCCCCTGACCTAGTGACCAATAAGCGAGCCTCAGAAAACGTCGTTCTTAATGCGATATTCGTGCCAGTGTAGCCGTGAATTACGTTCAACCCCGATAACCTCGTACCGCGTCGCATTTGTACCGAATGAAAGGCGTCGGGCGAGTGCTTAGAACGATTGCAACGCGCTTCGTAGGACGATCTTCTTAGATTCCTCCGGCCGATCGATCCGTGTGCACCATCGTCCCTTTGGATCTTAATGATCGCATTCCTGGATCGTTCGACGTGGCCGAAGCTTCGCCGGGACTTCGCCGCCGAGAAGTAACTTGGCTAATTTCGTTATCGATGCACTCAAAGGCCGCAGCACCCTTCGTGGCAAATTATCCCCCATTCACTGTGAGGACTTCGACTCGGTGGATCGCGCGTGCCATCGACTCGACGTGCCTCGAGTTCCCTCGAACTTCCGCCAGCGATTGTTCTTTGCGAGGATGCTCGTGCGGCTTACGCTTTTGTCGCCAGCTAACACTTAGAGAACTCGGTTCAGCGTTTAGAATCGAAGATCGAGCGAATTTTCGAATTTTCATGGGAGATATCTTTCTCCGTTTCTCGAGTCGATACTCTGGCGGCAGCTTCAGCTATCGTAGGCACGCGTCTTCCAAAGTTCCAACGTCTTCCGCCTCCCTCCAATTTGGCTAGAAAATTCTCCCCGGCTTTTTCTCCCCGGCCAAGGGGCTCTCCCTTTCACGGTCGTGTTCGAGCCGAAAGTTCCCCGGCGACATGATGCGAAAACTTTGAACGGTTTTTCCCTAGCGGTGCCCCTCGACGACGTTTCACCCGCTACATGCAAATGTATGTACAGGTTGCCCTCATGGTTCACCTTAGAGTTTGCCAGCCACTTTGACTCCCAGGTCGCAAGATTCCGACAGGAATAGTCGAGACCTGTGTTTTCTAGCTTATTAAAAGATTCCACGTTCTTTCGAGCTCTGGCTTTCCCCTGTGGCAACGTTGTTGTCTGTACCATTTTCCATAATTAACTCTTCCACGCCATGCATTAGCTTCTTCTAAAAAGGAGCTTCCGAGTCTGCCCTTCTATAAGCTCTGAGAAAATTCTAATTTGTTTCCTGCTGGAACGTCTCTTTTATTTCGTTGATGTATAAAGAGGCCACTTATCTGCATGCCTTTATAAAGAATTTCAATTTTAAATAGAGGTCTCAGCTCCCAAGTTGTTATTCGCAGAGGGCAACTCCGCACGTTTGCAATTCGGAAAGCGTACTCCACCGTCGAAAAGTTCTGATAATTATTTCCCCGTGAAGGTCTACGCTTCGTGGCAGCATTGATAAACGAAACCGAGCGTTGTTATCGAGAGACTCATCAACGTTTCAGGTGCTTGCGATCGTAAACTCGATCTCGCTGAAGTTTTCAACGGTCGTCCCGATTTATCTTTCTTTGTAACGTTTCCCGCACAGTCGTCGGCGCTTTGACCGACGGCCTGTTTCAAAGCGCCGCATTAGTTAATGAGCGTGATCCGCTTAATAAGAATGGCGCGTTTGCATCTCCGTCCGGCAGCGAAGCCAGAGGCAACGGGAGTGTATCACCCCGGGCCGATGTAATCGCGTCAACTAACGTGTACCTGCACAGAGCGCGCGGAGGCGTCTCAAAGGAAACGCACGAGTAGCTATTCCGTTTTTGTAGCTGCCGCGTATTTCGTGTAATGGACACGCCAACGCTTTGAGCCTTCGCATCTCCATCGTCGCCGAGCATATTTTGCTGTCGCGCTGACCACCTCATTTCCACGTAGAATTTGTGCGCATCCAGCGAGGAAAGTGCGGAGGGTTGGCCATGCAGGATCTACGAGCTTCTGGAAAATGTTGGCAAACTTTCGCTAGGAATCTTGGCGAACTCTGATACTTAATCCTTGTTCCACTCTGTTTCGAGGATCCTGAATTCTCTTTGATAGAGAGAAGAGCTTCTTTTTTTTAACGAGACCGTCTTTTACGTTATTCACTTAACGTAAGTTCGCCTCGGCAGAATCCTTGTTAATTCATAAAATTCTGCTAAGATTAATCACCTCACGTATGAAACACGCGTCCGTTTAACATATGAAAGAACCATTGAAAAGAATCCCTGTATTCTCTTAGAAACTCTGTAAAGACGAGAATTCCAAGCTTGATAATCCTCGCAGCAAAGGAATATCCAATGGTCAGTCACCGGTCATTTTCTATTCCCACTTTGAAAATCCTTTTAAACAATACAAACCTTCATGGGCCATAAGTCCTCCCCCTCCACACGATCCGCCCTAAAATAAAGGGCTGAGAGCCGATTTCGAATTCTCCGTTTCCCCGGGCACATAGCTCGCCTTCGTTTTAATCTCTCGACCGTTTTTCTTCGTCTCCACACAAAGGGCTCGCTCGCGCGTGAGCGACGAAGGGACACTTAATTCGAGCGGCGGCCGATGAAATATCGAGCTCGCATCCCGTCAGCTCGATTTGATCCTTTCCGAGCCGCCGATCCGGGGGTAGGGCAGATAGGCTGAATCGGGAAGCGAACGCGGAAAAAGGGTCCGCCGGGAAGATCGGGGAATAAGAAATTTCGGTATAGAAGGAGAACCTACGCGTGTATCCCTCGACTACCTGCTCCGAGCTAACTGTATTGCCGTGAAAATGTAACGCCGCAGATCCTCCCTTGATTTCGTCACTTCGGGTTCTTCGCCTCCCGGCAATAGGTCGAGCAGAAGAATTCGCCGACTAAAATATCGATCGCCTTCCCGTTGCAGTTGAGGCGCCGAAACCGATGAACTCTGTACGCTACAAACGCTAAATTGTTTCATCGTTCCATTTATCGACGAGGCGCTGAGAGATCGCAAGAAACGAGGAAACGTTCCGCGCTACGTCAGACATGTTCCGCGAGCGGAACCTTGACAGGGGCATATAAATCGCGATTGCAACACACGGTTATTTATAGGTTGAATCGAAGCTGGTGTGCGACGTTGATTTTCTTGAATTAAGTAATCATAGATTTCTATGTGCGAGCGCCAGTCACGACCGAGGTATTCCGCACCAAAACCGCACGTTCCTTCAGACTATTTTTAGAACTTGTTGCGTATTTTAGAATATGCACGAAACCATCGGCAAGGGGCAGCAATTTCCCTCTCGTTTTCGTTGCATTCTAATTTCAGTGGAAAACGGGCACCGTTTCCACCTCTCAATTGCTTCCGCAACGGCAGAGAACGAGCTGCTAAGTCGACTTCTGAAACTGTTGAAATTTCCTTAATAATCTTCGACGATTCTACTTGTCTTCCTTTGTTTCGTGGAAACCTTATTTTGCCCCTTGCTCCATCCGCGCGATTGGTCGTTACCGTGTACAATTTCGTCACGTGTTGAATGGACGGCAATTTGTAAACCTAATCGCGTGTTGCGGTCCACGAGTAAGGCATAATATCAGTTTGTCAACCGCATCACCGTATTTGATAAAGTTCGTATTAATGTGTTCATTAATGCTGCCCATCGAACGTACGCCGTTGGTTACCGTTGCCCCTAAATCGTCGGCTTAACCGAGCGGCCTCGATGCTCGGATAATAGCGTCACTTGACCAAGAAAAATTGATCCATCCGCGCAGCGATTAATTCCTCGTGCTTATTGCTTGACTAACTTCATAAAATCGAATGGCCCGTACCGATCCCAATTTAATTAATCGAGTCGTATGCAGAGCCTCGTAAAACCGTGAGCTAAACTAGGCCGTAAAGCCAGTTTGGAGAGTCGAGGAAAGCGGAACGGAGAGACGCGCGGCTCTTTCGTGGAGATTCTCGCTCTCCTTGACCTCGCGAGCGATTTCCTCGTTGCAACCGCGATAACGCAACTTTTCGCCGCGATGCACGTCGCGAAACGGTCAATAATCGAATCATCCAATTCACTGATTGACTGGCAACAAACAGACGGTCGACTGGCTTGGGAAAGTTTGATCGAAAAGCGGGTCAGGACATTCGAATGAAGAGGTAGTCGTCGCTCTTTTTAACCACGTGTCGAAATTACCAAACATCGGGGATCGATAAACGGTTTCACCGGAGAACCGGCGAAATGTATTACACGGCCGCGTCGTGTTAATCGTCGTAACTTCGATTCTTCGAACTCCTTCTCGCTTCCCAGATACATCTGTACCCTGTCCGCGAGATTTTCGGGATCGGTAATCACCCAGCTTCTGCACGGCCAATGGGCATTAATGTTCTCCAGGTTTGCTCGATTCCCGATCAGACCGCTCGACTGACAACGATCGCCGGGCTCAAGATCCTGTATCGCCGTGTACACGTCGCGCTGCCGCAGCACCGTGTACCCGCAGTGATGGCACTCGCAATTAAGTCCACTCCCTGATCGCCCACGAACGCGTCACCCTCCCTGAGATAGGAAGCAGCGGAGTAAAAATGCCCGGGTATTTGGCACGGTGTCAGTGGATGCTTCTGAACTTGAGCCGCGGAAGAAAGGTTTCATCCCGGTCCTTGGTACGTTGCTCGTTAAACTGCAACATCTGTCGTCCGACATCGTCCGAACGACGTAGTAATTGTACCGCTGCCAATTTCTCGAAACGCTGACGTTCCATAGAAATGTATCGCGATCTATTGAACAAACGAATCGCGGCTCTCGTGTCGGTTAACAATTAATTCTTGCGATGTAGCCTCGCGTGCTGCGTCTCGGCTATCTCGTCCCGCGTTTCAGACGAGCAGCGTGATGCCTCGTGACATATTGCGTGTACAAGAAACTTTCGTCGTAATTCAACGCGGAGACCCGCGATTCACTGTCACGAGGAAAAATGCGCATCGCGAGGCTGGAAATAGGAATTGGTGGCAGGGAATTTTAGCCTCGCTCAGGTAAACGCGACGAACGAACGTGTTCCGCTTTTCCCCTCGGCCATTTCACGAGTGCCACGGTTTATTACTCGCCGGCGTTAAATTCTGCAACTGCTATCACTGCCGCGAGCTCGTTCACGTTTCTTCCGCCACGGATCTCTGGATTTACAGATGACATATACACAAAAAAAAAAGAGAGAGTTACGAACAGTTCGCACATCGATTAACCGAGGCGCAGCGCCCAAAGATCTCGCGTAGAACGAATGAAAAGCGAGCGCACGCTTTCCGATCTCTGTGAGAGCCGAAGCGAAGGAGAAGGGAGAAAGAGCCTCTCTAGTTTCAAGAAATCGTGAACCGCGGGGGCGGATATCCGGCTCCAAGGTATCTCCGCGGTGGCAAGCAAGAGAGGAAAGCACGGGCAGCGATGGTGTACGGCGGTGTACGCGGAGCGAAAAAGATGCTCTCTGTCAAACACTCTCGATAGCGGACGATAGAACGAGATAGAGCGGCGTCGCAGGGAGAAAGGGACTTTCTGGCGAGCTGGTCTATATTAGAAGCATTACGATGCTGACGGTCGGCTAACTGGTGTCTACGGTTAAGTAACCGGTGATGTAACGTTGCAATTCAACCTCTTTCCCCGTCCTCTCTTCGTTGTTGGGGGGGAAGGTCAGAAGAGAAAGACCGTGCTCCCTTCGTGGTACAAGCGACAGAGAGGAGGAGGCGGGAGGTTGCGGCGTCGATTGGACCAAACTACCGGGGGAGCTGTTTCCAAATGCGTCGTTGCAGCGGGGAACTACGGCCGCGACGACAATGCGACGACGACGACGACGATCCGCACTGGACACGAGGTGAACCGTTCGAAGAAGACGTTCTCGCTGGTCGAATCTTCTCTCGTACTCTCCCCATCGTTCCCCGGCCCTCCGTCTTTATTCCATCTCGATTCGCGACCACTCTTAAAGCGCCGTTCATACGGCCTCTGTTGTGCCCCTTCTGCGTAGCTAAACACTAGCAGTTGGCCACTTAAACGGCCGACACTCTCGCGACCGATACAAAGAAATCTATCGATCTGGCCGCAGTCTGACGGTCCGAGGGGAGAAGGAGATTCAACTGGTGATGTCTGTCAGGAGCCTGAATCGACTTTTGCATTTGCTTAGTCCGCGTTTTAGAAGAGGTTCATCGTACGGAATAAAACTGTGAAAAATTGAATCGATGTCGGCGCGGCGGTAGCATAGAATTTTAAGTAGCGCATTAACGCGCTCGTTCCGACAATCTCTGTACATTTAACGGGGTCAGAGGGAAATTCTCTCTCTTTCTCTCTCTCGCGTGGGTGGATCGTCTACGTAGAAACAGCACTACGAGTCGAGCAAAGTCAACAATCCTCCATTTCATACGCCCCTTTCAATCCATAACATTAACTGGACCGACCATGGGAAATTCAATTTACGCGAAAGCGTTGAAATAACGTGTCCCCGTCGGACACCGGTCCATCGTTTCCTGCTGCAATCGCTTTTTTTTTCTCCCCCGTCGGTTATACAACACCGCGAGCTGTAAACGCGTAGTCGCGATTACGCCGGCTCGTTAAGCCGATTTTTTCTTTTTTTTTCGAAGGGTCGCACGCATTTAATTCGATCGGCCGGTGGGACGACGCGGGCGGGACGCGCGCGCGAAATGCGATCGCGGGCACGGTTAAAACCATCGATCGGTGTTCGCCTCTGCCTTCGCGGTTGATTGATTAACGGACTATTCATAGCGCGTTTTATGCCTTCTATTTCTCGTGCACGCGCGTGCCGGCCCGGCATGCTCGCGCCGCGAAGCACATCCATCAAAGCGGTTCATTTCAAGCGAGATCTCCGCGAGCAACAGAGAAAAACACCCGCGCGCGGGGGACAGAGGCATTCATGAACCTCCTCCTACGGGAACGCGCTTTGTGCACGTAAACGAGCACGTTATCTTTGGTTATTGATTCGCAGAGAGAATTCTCCTGCGCGCTTCTTTCAGCCTGTGCATTTTAATATATAGCCCCGCTCCGCGTAACTTATTGGACACGCTGTATCGCTCGCAACACGAAGAGCTGTCCGATCGAACTTACAAGGTGCGCATACGTCAGTTAAGAATCGCGCGCGGCGCTCGGATATCATTTTTACTTCGACCGAGAAATAACGCGGAGGGTATTGTAGAGGACTCGGAGTATCTTTGTGCGGTTCTGAGAAAGGACTTACTCCGATGGCTGTCCGTGGTTTACAATAGCCCCTTCACGAGTGCAATCAGGGGTGGAAAAGCTGCTTGGAAAAGTAACCGATAGATATTCAGGAAAGAATCTCTCTTGTATAGAGAGGAGATGGAAACCTCCCCAAAGCCTGGGTTCCCTAAAACTAGTCGAGCCAGTTTACGAGTCATGTTCAGCTTCAGGATTCATAACCCTTCGGTAGAAAGAAAGAAAAAACTCCTCGCGTCCAGCCGTCGTCGACCGAGCTAAACGAAATGAAAAAGTCTCGGGTTGCGTGGGCGTGGAGGGAGGCAAGGCAGGTCGACCAGATATTGGATTATTACCGAGACGATCGCGAGCGGAATATTACGGGTGGAATTCGTGCTCGCAGATTAGCGTCATAAATCTCCGGCCGGAGGAGGTTACGGCGGCCGCACGGACCGCATAGAAAAATCTACCCTTAAGGGTCGGGGCATTTATTTATTACGGGGACGGTGATACGGCTGGGGCAGGTCTAGTTATCCTAATACCGTCGTAAATCCGTCGCAGAGAGACGCTCGACGAGATCGCGATGCCTCCGCCGCAGAAACTTTTCTTCGATGCTCCTCGTAAATATTCAATCGGTCGCTACGGCTGGTGATCTTTCGTTGGAACTCTTTACTGCGATTCAATCGCAGGAGGAACGGGAAGGCTTGTTAATATCCGACGGTTCACTCGAGTGTGTAACATTTCTTATGAAAAATTGTTCGGTGTCGTACATGTGTACGAGGTCCCTTACCTTTGGCGACGGGTTTCCGCCGCGCGATGTCTCGCTAGAAATTCCCTCGGCTGTAGAACAGGGAACGCTGGGTGGAAGACGTAACGAGGTTTATAGGCGCGGATGTCGAAACGCCTACTCCCCTTTCCTCGTCGTCGTCGCCGTCTTGGAGAACTCCCGAACTAGAATACTCCGGGCGATAGTTCCGCGTCGCGGAATGCAAATAGCGTTGCCGCTTTCGGGAACGCCAGTGTCGGTCGTGTGTCAGCTTCATGATTCGCCGGAACTCGCGAACGGCTGCCGCGGCCTTTGACCAGGGATCTAGGTGTACGGTCTCGGGACCAGCGACAATGTCGTCTCCTTCTAGCGCGCGTCAACCCCTCGCCCGTAGATTCGACCCTCCATGACTGGAAGCAACACCTTTGCGCGCCAGCATCCACCCACCGGGACGAATCTAATCCCGCTCGGCGGGGAAGTTTTAATTGCACGCGTAGAGAACGTTTGAATTCTTAGGTGGGCGATCACCGCGAATGGAAATTACCAGGCGACGGTACTCTCGTTCCGGGATGTTTGCTTCCCGGATTCCCCGTGCTTCTTGGGAAGCAGTATTAAACGCTGCTGGGTTAGCGTGTAGTCTTGAAGGAGATGCGATTCTTTTTGTTTTAGAAAGGGTCGCTACGAAATTGATAGTTCGAAAAGTAATTCGTGCGTGCGCGTATTGAGAGAAAGGGGTAAGCATGTATTTCCTGACGAGAGACAGACTCCAGAGTTCGTGGAACTCATCGAAAATTAGTCCTTGCCAAGCTATTTAACTTTCCCTTGCGATTTCCTCTTGGCTCGGGAAAGAATAAGGGTCACCAGCTTTTGAGATCGCTCTGTGCGCAAGATGAAAAAAAGCTTTTCAACGCAGCGCCCTTTGTTCGGAGTAAAGAGGCCACCGACGTATTTATAGCCGTCCATGGCTAACCATGTCAGCCCCTCGCAAATAAGTCTCCGTTCACCCCTCGATACCCCTAATCAATCCCATCCTAAAGAACCTACCGTCCCACTTTATCCTTCAACTTTCCACAATACCTCTGCGACAATAAAAAAAAAAATGAGACGGTATCAACCCTCTCCTAAGAAAGGTGCCAAAAAGTAGTCCCATTCGCTTCAAAGTAGCGAAGAAGCCGCTCGGCGTTCAAGAGTCGTTTCTTACGGACGCGTTATCGAGGCATTCTTTATCCCGGATTCTTTCGAGCGGGTCGAATAGAAAGCAGGGAGAGGGTTGGGAAGTCGAGAGCATCCCTACCCGTGCTTTCTGGACCGTGTCAGTGGGTCACTTTTCCGCATTACCTTTGCCCCCCGAGCCCTGCGGCGAGACAGCACGTGACACGTTTTCTCGCGGCGCGTATACGCGTCACTGGTCGGAGCGATTCCTGGCGAGCGTCCAGCTCGATTAACGCGTAAGTCACGAATTGATACCCAGCCTCGTCGTGGCTGTCTCTCCCTGGGGAACCATTCAGCCCTGCGAAGACGTGATCTACTGCGCCCTGCTGCGATCGGATTAAACGTTTAGTATATCAAGACTGTCGATACGCGATGGCTATGCCCGTCGACTAGGTAACTCGTGACTGGAGAATGTTTGCCAAAGATCATGTTTGATACTCGCTGAATTGCTTCAAGTCTGTTTATTAATCAGTGGATAAAATATGCGACTTCAAACGATACGTGGAGTTTTATATTCCTAAGAGGTCGGTTTTCCACGAGAAACTTATGTCCCTTCATATTCTCGGAGCGTGTAAAAAGTTTCGTACAGGAAGTGCATCATATTTCTAACACCTCGGTGTAATGTTGGGTATAAATTCGTATTCCTTACACCGATATTTTAATCCGTAAATGAGGGTTGACAAAGTGCGCGCGAGGTGTGCAAAATCGAATGCGTCGGAATCGACCAGAGAAAGGCGCAGCAATGCCTGAGGACGCCGAGAATAGAATTCAGAGAGGAGAGGAATTACGAGTAATTAGACTCATCTAAAATTGAGGTCGTTAACTACTCGACGAAAATATCCGCGGTACAAAATAATTCAGCGAAGCACGTGCGGACCTTGAATTCTCCCTGACGTACTTTATCGATTTCCCCCCCGTTTTCTCTTCGCGCCAAGGAGAGGATTTACGAAGGAAAACCAACGTTACTCCAAAAGCGCAAACATCTTGATGAGAGTTGATTATCTTCTGGGTGAAACAAGTTACGATATTTGCGGACAAGATTTAATCATCGGCGCTGATAATAGCGTCACTATCAAGCACGCGACTTTCCCCTCGACGAGATCCACGTGTATCCATCGAATCGGTCTGAAAAATCTGCCGTCGCTTCGTTGATTCCCGCGCGATATATCTGCCGGTAAAATTTCCAGTCATCGATTCTCCGTAAAGTTGCACCGCTCACAGTTCACGGATAGTTTTTTATCGCGGCCGATCGGAATACGCTAACAGTAGATAGCACCACGCTTAATAACCATCGATCAGATTGATACGTAAGTCCTGCCAATTGGTAGCGACGGACGCTTGTAACCTACGAGGATGGAGCGAAATCGTGGACACGGGATCCACGGTGTGACGTGATCGGATTAAACGTTACGATCCGCCAGGAGTACCATCGCCTCGTAACTGATGCAGAAGCTCCATCGCGATGCTCTGCCTCAGGTATTGTTACCCGCTCCGGCCCGCGCAGATGTCGTCGATATCGGATTCGTGTAGAATCTTCGATTAATTACTGCACGCGAGTGTCGATGATCTATTATCTTTCTCTTCACGATCGTATTTCCAACAATGGACCGCGGCTACCCGCCCGATAAAACGCGGCGCGGTCAATTTTTGTTTTCCCCACCAATTGAATCGGATCGTCGAACGTAAAATCGACACGCATGGCCCGCCGCGCAACAGGGTGATCGTTCAGGCCGCCGCGGTTAGTACAAACAGCGGCAGATCGTCCAAATCGGCGGTCCATCGGAGGCCTTTGATTGATCGTATTAGCTCGTCAAAACGCGACAAGAGCGGAAAGTAAACGGGCGAATTTGTCTAACGATGTCCACGATCGGCTCGATTAATCTGCGCGTCACGTGTCGCCAGGCGCTGTAACGATCACGCGGCGAGCTGATCAAAACGGTTGCGTGCGATTTTTTTTTTTTTCACTGAACCGGGTGGTGGCTCGAGCAACCTCTTATCTACTACCGACGCAGCCAGTGACAATACGTCTAGCCGACAAAATGATTTCCGGGAGATGAGATAAGAACGTCGATTCTCCGTCATTAATTTTCGATTCGCCGCCTATATCGCAACCGAGCGCAATCGGTAATTACGTCGCCTTTTCCCTCCCACGGCCGTTTTCCCTTTGGTAATTAGCGAGCTGCCATTCTCGACTAATCGATGTCGTCGTACCTCAAACGACTGAGCCACCCCCGACGATTAATGTTCGAAAGCGCGCTAGATCGCGACGAACTCTCGGCCAGCCGCGCGAGGAGGGAGAATACGATGCGGACGCGTGCATCCCTGGCGCGAGTTTTAATAGAAGGCCCACGAAAATCGATCCCACCCCCCCTGTAGTGTGTACATCGTTAACGGGACACCGTGAACGCTCTCGAATGCTGTTGCGGGGGCGGCCGAGCGTGTCGCGTTAATGAGACATCGACGGCGATCGGTTCAGGCAGGCGCGATTAAAAATGAATCGTAGGAGGAAAAATTCGAGAACAAGTCGGCGGTGTTCCGGCGATTCGGACGTGAATCGCGCGATGATGGGCTGTTCGGTGGTACAGATGAAATCGTACGTACAATGGAAGGTGAATTTCTCGCATGCGAGCCGCACAGGCTAATTACGATTGATTAAAGCGTACGGTTATGTGGATCGAGGATTGACGTGACGAGCGTTTGTTCGATGGTGATTCGACGGCGAGCCTTCCAGGCCTCTGTCAGTCGTACCTTGGATCGGACTGCGCGGATTTATAGGAACGAGAAAAGTCGGAATAAGATCGGAGGAAATGAAGAATCGAGAATCCTAAATAATTCCCATTCGTTCTTCGGTTCGGAATACGACGATGAGGGGGAACTTGAAATTAGTTCATTCGGTAGTCGTATGTCTGTCCAATTTGTTAAAGTGAAAGGCAGGCGCGATGCGAAAAGCAGTGCAGCGAGAAACGTAACTGATTGTTTCAAGGGTGTAAAACGATGCTTCCTGCGAGTTGCGAAG
Source organism: Holcopasites calliopsidis (assembly GCA_023838395.1). Taxonomy (NCBI): domain Eukaryota; kingdom Metazoa; phylum Arthropoda; class Insecta; order Hymenoptera; family Apidae; genus Holcopasites; species Holcopasites calliopsidis. The sequence continues at coordinate 3,866,212 of JALHAQ010000011.1, forward strand.
TTCGAGGAATATGAAAGACCACGGGCAGAAAGGGGACAATGGGGAATGCATCTTTTATTTGCGCTCGTGTCAAGGCTAGGCTCCTCCGCGTTTCTGCGCGTCTCTCACAAAGCGACCATGCTGTGTTCCGCCCGCGCGGTCCTCGCCGAGAGACACAGAGAGAGAAGTGAGCGGTCGTATTGTAGCGAGCGCTACGCGTGCAATATGCCCACTGCATAAAGGGTGTGTGCAAATTACCCGAGCGCAGCCCTGCGAGTGGCTGTTATCAGCATCCGCCCCGGGAACATTTTCCTTGGAGCGAGGCTGTTCCGGCTACAATTGGACGAACGGGGCTCGATGGCCTTAATGTGTAACTTCGTCCGCGTTTTGTCCATTTTCTAATTGCGTATTTACATGTTAAAGTGCCGGAGAGGCGGAAGGTTTTGCAGTCGGTTGGTCGAAGTCGAACGTTGTTTTAAACAGAGTTACCGTTTGGCGAGCGCAAAATGAAAAAAAAAATGGGCGTCGCCGCGATTGCAAACAAGTTTCATTTTTAATAATCGGTAATGTTAATTAATTTTTCTATAGCAGTCGCTGGGCATTTTACACGGTACCGTTTAAAAGTCGACACCACCCCCACCGTCCGTTCACCCTTTCCCGCAAAACCGTAATGGCTCTCCAGATTTGCTACATCTCTTAACAGGTTCGATTTTCTCAGTCGAACGGCGTAGCCCGTCGGCGTGGCATGGCGTTTATAGTTTAAAATGAGACAACCAACGGGCGCGGAAGCGTAATCCGTTTATTGCGAAATCCGCGCGGGCAGCGGTTCACTGGGAATCAGCCTATCGGATGAACATATTCCGCAGCCAGGGGCTGCAAATTCACCGACGTGCCTGTGCAAACGTTTATAATAGTATCCTCGCGCTATTGTTTAAAATGCCGGGCAACTTCCCGCGTGCTTAAACAGAAAAACCGACCCCCGTGTCACATTTTCCCAAGCTTTGCCCCCTGCGTTTTGTTCTCTCCCTCGTTTTTTTTTCTTTTTGTTCAATAACCGTTTCATCCGGTTCACGCTTTGAGGGTGAATCGGTGAAAAGTATTCCGATTTCGCAGCCGTAACGGGCGTCCGATTTTCCGCGGACACGCGCCACGGCGAACGACGCCCGCTCGATTCAACTTAATAATCGATCCGCTACCAGCTAATTACCTTAATCGAAATTCACTGATCCGCGCGGTTCCCGGTCCGCGGCCGGGGTGGGGCGTGTTTCAAAGTTTTATTTCGTACAAACACGCGTTTAAAGCCGGCGCTGTGCGTTTGCCAGCCGGGCGGGGCCCCCCTGTTAACCATCGCAGTTCGATTGTAATTATCGTTCGCCGGAACGAATTCGCGCGATCCGTTCTCTAATAGGATTTTATTGAATCGGAACGTTCGCGTCCGTTTCAATTTTTCTTCCCCGAACTCTTTCATTTTTTCCCCCGATCCCGTTCCTCCACTGTTTTTTTCTAACGGTCTCCCCGTCCATCGTTCTTTCTTCGTCAGCTTTTCATCTTTTATCTTCTGCTTTATTATTTTGCCACGAATATCTTCTAAATTGTTGGACCATGAGGTTGCGCCACTGCTTAAAACTTTGCCACGACTACGAGTACAAATGATAAAATCCGACGATTCGATAGGTAAATGTTTAAGATTAATCAGCAGCATCGATCACCAAACGCGTTGCACCGTTTACGCATTAACGAGCAAATATATATCCCAAATAAGGGGAGTCGGAAGCGTGTTCGAATCATAGCGGTAATTACCGTTCGTCTCTCGTGTTCTGATTAAAAATTAAAAATCACCGTTGGACGTTTGTCGCCGGAACGCGTGATTACCGTTGTATCACAGCGTGACTGCGTACTTTTGTTTAGTAGAGCAGTTCCCCGAGACATGATAGAATTGCCTCGTAAATTGTATATTTAAATATTCATCGTTAAATTGCCTCTCGCCTCTCGCGATCATTTTCCCCGCACGGACGCTGAATTATGTTTCTGACGGATATAAGTGCGCAGCTTCTATAAATCACCCGGCGAAATTACTCGTGCGCCGACCTCGAAATTCCGTTTCATCGGCGCGGCCATATCGCTTATAAAATGATAAAATCTCTACCCGGGCCTAAGGATTCACCGCGCAGTAACACTCCTCGATCTCGATCGTAGCAACTCTAAGTAATTAACAGTGCGCGAAACGTAGATACGCGAAAGAAATTCTCAATTCCAATTCGCGGGGGAGATCGTTCAATTTTCAGACATTCCGTCGAACTCTCGAGGACACTCCAGCCCGTTTATTTCCGGGACCAGAATTTCTGGCTAACGGAGAGAGGCAGCCGCTTAATCCACGAGTAAGAACGCCATTTCAAGCGACGACATTCGCGAACGGGATGTAGTAAATCCGCGTCGTGAAAGTTCCAAATCGAACGCCGCGAACTTTTGCACCCTGCGCGAGGGCGGGAGAGAGAGAGAGAGAGAGAAGAATGGGTGCCGGGTAATACGTGTCTGGGCACAGAGAGACTAGAAGAAATGTCTTTGGAGGGATGTCCTGAGGGATGCGGGTAAATAGGGAGCAACGTAAAGTGAACCGAGATGGCAAACAGGGGAACTGTCCATCATCTGCGAATCGAACTTTTGCTTTACGACCCCGAATGGTTTCTCCCGGATCCCTTACAACGTCGATCCCGTTTTACGAGCTGGATTTGGATCGAATTGCACGCTTCCCTCGGGGGCGGGCGGGAGGTCACTCTGAAACCCTTTCACCCTCGATCGAACGGTACTTTGATTGTTCCTCGGTCGAGTAATAGACAATACCTGGAGGCGTTCTGTTTAATAGCTGTTGGCTTGAAAAATATAACTGACCTCCGAAAGAATCAGCACTGATTTGATTTTAACCAGTACAAAGGATAATAAAAAAGACAATTGCAATGTCATGTAGAATGCTTTTGTAACCCTTTGCTGTCGTAAACCTACATAGAATCCCTATTGAATTAGCCCCCCTCGTAATTGCGATTTCACTTTTCCTCGACTAACGCATCGCCCTGTCTTCTTGTGAGTAACTCGGAAGAGTCATAAAGTCGGGCCACTTTTACGTCCAGTGTATCGTCGTTCGATTTATTATTACCATCGACATCTATCGCAAGGTAATGGTCGGTATAAGCGCGTTTCAGTGAAGCCTAGTTAGGTGTACCGGTGCACGGCGCGCGTTAATTACGGTTGTAAGCTGAAATTGCGATCATATCGACGGCCCTGGATACGCTGTTAACTCTCCCCTCGTCGTTCCCCCGCGTTCGTACGTCTAATGCACCAATTCAGTGTTAACATCTGTCACGACCTACGAACTCCTGCGAATTTGTACTGCCAAACGCCGTTTCTTGTACTTGCCTAGAAGTGACAATCGTTGCGCGGTGTACGAATTCGATTCTGACACAATCCTACGTAGAGTCTAATTAAAACAAGACCAGCCTGTCATCGGCATTTCTGAATGATAATTAGCCGGGCGTTGATCGGATTGATTAGCAGTCTATCGCCGAAGCGAACGCTTATAAATTCTGAAACGGAATTCCTGATCGAAGCTATGAAGCGCCGAGGAAGTTAATAATGCGGGTTAAACGAGGCGAGAATTAATGAAAACGCTGTAGCGCCCCGATCGTTCGACGAGATCAGCCGTGAATTTGAAGCGCCGCTGTTGTACTTTCATAGAAATTCACTACTCAATGATTATCCATTAATCGAACATCGATTTACCGGATCTCCTATGTTCTAGATCGCAGTACTGCAATAGTTTCTTTAACAGTCATTTCCGTGAATGGAAATTGGGCGAATCATCGTCGGTAGGATAGTTTTCCCAGACCGTTCATTCGAAGATGAGTAAAGTAATTGCGGTCCAACGGGGTGTGGAATTACGCGCCACCTTTCTATATCCCGCGTGAAAATAGTTTCCCTCCTGCCCGCCGCTTCCACTTTTACCGCGGCTGTAACGGGGCGCGCGACAGTTAAGGGATGAAATAGTCGCGGCTTTCCGCACGTGTTTGCGCGCATTCGAGCGTCGAACGCCGCGCGGCAGAGTGGCACGCACGCCGGGTAGTTAAGGCGGCGCACTCGACTTAATGACGACGTGAACTACACGTCTTTGGAGCACTTGGCCGCGCGAGTCGCGGGCGGTATCCGCGCGCGTAACTGGTCATGAAACCGTAATTGCGGATAACACTCGTGGAAATACTGTCGAGGAGCGTTTAAGGGTGACGGGGCACGGGTGCGCGTCGAGACAGCGGCGGCCGACCGAGCCATGGGCCTCTCCTCTTCGAAAAGCTCGAGTGTCTTCCCGCCGCAGTCGTCGAGAATCTCAGCCGCGGCAGGAAGTTTCGAGACCGCGCGCCGATGTTTAATTAACGAGACGAAACGCGGCGCGCGCGATGGATGAATTTCCTGTCGCCGTTTTAAGGCTGCGAGCATTTCTGGTCGATTTTTAATCTTCCCGTGCCCCCTTTTTTCTTATGAAGAGAAGTCTATTCTTTTTCCTTTTAATATGGATGGGGTCGAAGTGTACACGAATCCTTGAGATATTAAATTCTCGGAGAATCATAGCTTGCAACGCGTTTGTAACACGATGTTCCCGAAAAGATTTCCGGTCTAAATTAATTTCCCGCCCGAGGGATGCGTTTCCATCGATTGTCCAAACAAGCAGGATCTCCGGCTCGGTTACCGAAGCTTAACAGTTACGCCCGGCAGATATTTTCATTACCGGGATAAAGCGGAAGCATACATTACGCCGGGAACACGACAGTGAGATTATCCGGGATAATTATAGACATTACGGAGTTCCGTATTACCGGGGAATTGTACGTTATTGCACGGCGTTGGGGCACGCGTGTATCAGCTGGAAAGACGGCGATGTACTTCGAATGCGGTTAGGAGCAGCCTTCGTTGCGCGGCTGTTACGGGAATGGTATCTCCTAACGATGGAGTTTCAATTTTCTTCCCGTTGGAACGATGGAACGCGGGTGGCGGTGGCTAAAAGGGGAATCCCTAGGCGAGGCTATCGCCGAACCTCCTGCTGGACCTTTCTTCCAAACGCGGCGTTCGCTAAATTGACCTAACAGGCAGGCAGAATTCTCCATCGAACGTCATTCTCGATCAGTAACCCTGGACACAAAGGAATAGGAAATTTCCAACTTTTTCTTCGCAATTCGTGCCCATTTCTAGAGGAACTTTACCGAGATTACCGCAGTTAATCATGCTTCCGTAGTTAATTAAAACGTCCGAGCAATAAAGCAGCAATTCCTCAGGCTTCCCCGAATCGTGGGAACGAGTAAACTGTCCGGGAGAACATATTGGCAACCCGAGGGCTACTAAACCTTGAACAACACCCCCGCGTTCGCTGTGAGGGTTAAATATCCCACGGTGGCCATTAAACGCGAATCCTCGTAAACCGCCGCGACAATATATATATTTATATATATATGAACAATTTCGCCGTTCAATTCCACGGGGTGTAACCGTAAAGAGGCGTCACGGTGGCGTCGATAAAACGTCGCGGCCTATCGGTCCATCCGCGTGGCCAGCCGTCCGTGGAACGGCGTCGAAATGACGATGGTCGGTGACAGATCGGGTCCCAGTTGCGACCGGGCAAAAAAAAATACGCCGCGCCGCTGAAATTCCGGCTGGCCGCAAATGCGCCCTGGCCCCCGAAATTGCGATGTAAACCGAGGCGCGGAGGGGCGGTCGAAGGGCGCGAGCGACAAACGAGGATAATGAAAGCGTCGCGCATGGTACGTCCGCGAGTTTATTAAAAAACTTCGGTTCGCCGTGTTCGCCACTCGAACGACTCGGCTTGTCGTTAACTCCGATGAAATATTTTCTTTTAATTAACATTACGAAGAAACGGGTAGAGGTCTCGTTTTTCTACTTCAACAGAAATACCAACTACAATTGTAATGCTGATCGATTGCCCGCCCGCTCGGCTAAAAGCTAATACTTTTCTCACTTATGGAAAAGGATATTATTAAAGTCTAAATACATCTTAACATTTCATATCGCCTCGTCATTTTGCAACGATCTCACGCATCTAAAATGTCGTCTAACGCGAAACGTGACACGAGCGAGATTCGCGAGCTCAACGTCGTCGACTGAAATCCGATTTCAAATTAATTTTTTCCACGGGGGGGGATTCGACGCGCGCGTTTTAATGGGCGACCAATCACGGGAACTTCCTCTATTAAAATCTCCTTTGAAATTCCGTGGTCGTGGTAGCCGCGTGAATTATGATCGTTTCGGAGAAGGCAATTATCGCTCGGGCGCCGATGCTTTTCGTTTTCCCGATGCTCGCGCGCGACTCTCGCGCCATTCGGGAGATGAGTTCGCTGAATTATCGAGGGGAAGGACTTCGCTAACTGGGGAAACTGTCCGGTTAATTTCGCGAGGCCACGATCCTGCGGAATATATCCAGCTCGGTTTACTTTCCTGATCGTCTCCAAGCTTCAATTACTGAACCACGTTCCGGTGACGTGGTTCAAACTCAACGCGTAAAGAAAAAACTCCGCATTACAAATTTTCCCTCGTTTCGACGGCCGTTCAGAAATCGCGGTGCCGCGCGCTCGCTTTATATCTTAAGCCACGGTAAATCCGTCGGACAAGGATTTCCGCAGTTTCCGTGCGTGCGCGTAAACCAATCCTCTCGGACGCCGGACGTGTCGAGACTGTATTATGCTATAACGAACGGGATAGAATGGCGGGGACAGCGAACGACGAGAGGCAGAATGTAACAGAAACGCGTGTGGCTGGGATTTAATTTCACGCGACTATCGCGCGCGCGCGCGCGCCGCTAACGAATCGCGCCCGTGAAACGGACCACCGTACGCGTTTCCGTACTCCACCCTTGTCGCGACCCCTCCGAGCGCACCTGCACAAGGGTTTATAATCCGGGGATCATCCCTTGCCTGACATACGCGCGCTCGTAGTGGCAGAGGGGAAATGAAACGGCGCCTCTGCTCGACGATTCATAGAGTACAGCGATCGAAAATGCGGAACGGTGTGTTTGCGCGTGGCAATAAGAAGGAACTGGTTCCTCTTGCGCTTCCGCTTTGGAGACGTTGGCTATTAAAGAAGCCGGTCTATTAGATTTCTGTTTGCATTCGATTCTGTCGAGTTCAAGACCAATCAACCGGCCCCTGAAACTTCGATTCTCCACCCCTTTACCCCTCTCCCATGGGAACAAAAGTTCCTCCGACAAATATATACATCCATCTCGTAATCTGAATTATTCATCGCGTCGCGGTAATTCCGGATCCCCTGAAAACGTACGAGGCCGAGCGGCGCTTAATTCAAGAAACATGTTTCGGTACCCGGGCTGGGTAGTTAGCCGAATGCATCACGTGCGCGGATTTAAAGGGCGGATCCGCGCGTAGGCGCAGTTGCTTAGATTGCACCGCGAGGACGAGGGGAAAGGGACTGTTCGATTGCCGCGAAATGATTACGCGGCCCGCCCTGATTATTCCTCCGAACGGGACCATCTTTCTTCCGCGGCCCGGCCTGGCTGCGTCGTTGAAGGCAGCCTGGAAGACGAGAACGTTCGTTTGTCTGACCGGAGGAAAGTCGTGAATGCAATTTCATTCGCGGGGACCCCGGCTCCGCTCTACCAAAAGCATATTTACAGGCGCAGGCTCGATGCATTCCAATGGCATTTTAATCTGGCAAATGCATTCGACGAGCCGTGGCCCTCGGGTCTCGCGCTCTTCCTCTCCCCGAGTCCCTGATTCATTCGCCATCAACCCTTTCCCCGTATCTATTTTTCTTCTGTTTTTTTTTATGAACGGGATTGCGCAAACTTTTTCCATCGAATCTCCGCTGCTGCCTAGTCAAAGTTGATCCGGAGGAAAGGGCGTACTTTTTTTTTTGGAAGCGAAGCAATGTTTGGCCAGATCCCCGGCCATATTTTCGCTGAATGCACTGCTGGGGTTTATTAAGATACTATATTGCACTGGTCTATTTTGACCTGCCCTTTATATCGAATCAGCGGGGTGATACCGCGGAGTATTTTTGTATTATTAATAAACAGTTAGAAAATATTAAGAGTCAACGGTTTGATCTGGCTTATCCGAACAATTTTCATCGTAGCGTAAAGACTATTCCTTTCTGCATGCTCCATAAAAGTCGCGTAATTAAATTCCACGTAGAATTCGACGACTCCTTCCCAGCGATCGTCGACGCTTTCCGTTCGCCGGAGGCGTGAGTATTCTTCGGCTGGCAAAACGCCGGGTCGATTCCCGCGGGACACGCGCGAGCGACGAACGAAGGACCGTATTCTTCTCGGGAGAACCTTTCTGACGCCGATTCTATCCCTTCTCCGCCACCTGCCTACCCTCCATCGGATCATTTTCAATTTATTTCCTCGCCCTTTTGTCCGGATCGTTCCCCGTTCCTTTCCGCCTGTCCTCCGGGAGCGAGCTGAAAGGTATCCGCGCTCTTTGAAATGATACAGATACAGAGGCGGCCGATTCGGAACAAAGCCTCGTATCGTTGTGGGGGTTGATTAATGAACTTCTTGCCGCGACCGATGTACGAGCGACAGGGAAAAAATTGGAGAAGCGCGTGGACGGGAGGAAGGGTTGCTTGAAATCGCAACGCGCCCGTTCCGCGAAAGTCCGATCGATTAATTGGAGTTGTCGACTATTTTCGATCGTCTGCTGTTTAATCGTTTTTTGATAGCGGACTGGAGACTGACTAACTTTAACCGTCGATCGCTTGTGTCGAGGTCCGCCCGTTTTTTCATCCCCCTTCGGTTTCTCCACTCTATAGTAAAAAAAAGTCAATTATTTACATTCAAATATCTCTCGTATTTCTACCCCGAATATCAACAAATTATTCCTCTCCCCTAATAGATAAGAAATGATTTCCACTTGTTCTTCACATTTCCACGCTGACTGTTTCAGACTCTCGGAGCCTCGGGATCCGGCGAGACGCTGCATGCACGAGATCGATACAGCCGATTGGACAACGCTCGAAAATCGCTGCAGCCGGGAGGCATCGTAGCTTTCCATCGTCCCTAATTGACAAGTGGGTGGAGGCGGGCCTCTGTAGAGACCAGGAAAGAAAGGGCACATAATACTTGGAGCACAGGAAGGAGACGAGCACGAGGCTAGAGGACCGAAGAACGGGAGAGGCTTGAAAATTTACGAGTGAACACAGGCTTGCTGGCGCGTTTACGAGCCAGGCTACAATATCGCGGGCCAGTCTCTTGCTCCGTAACGAATGGCGCAACCGTAGAACCAGTTTTTCTTAGAACGATACCGGAAGTAGAAGAGCCGGACTTCGCCGAGGTTCGATTTGACTGACGCACCGGAGAATCGTTCGTCTTTTCCACCAAACATAAAGTGGATCGCGCTATCGATATGGTCTCGAGAAAACAGCGGCGCGAAGCTCGGTTAACGTTCAAGTAAGAGCAGGAAGAATGTCGTGGACGCGAGGCACGGATTCCTAAGAGAAACCGGAGGTGGTCACGTCAGAATCCTGGCCAAATGGGTTAAAAACGATCGCGATGGACGGCGCGACCCCGTGCTGCTCGCAAAATGGTGATCGTGCCGCCCTCGTGGAAACGCAACAAGTGGCGATTTCCTCCTTGTCCGTGAGCTATCATCGACGGTATCCGAAGAACAGGCTGGTCCCGATCCTGGACTCGTCGGTCTCGATCTGAGGATCGATCGTGCTCGCGCCGAAGAAGAGTACAGAACAAGGGAAATAGAGAAACTTCGCGTGTTCCCCCTCCATTGTTCAAGGAGATTCCGTGTACACAAACGAGTGGAGAACTAATCCAAAAAAAAAAAAAAGAACCGAGCGTAAGAAATTTTGGAGGGCAGTCTCCCATCGAAAGCTCGTTCAGTTTACATACCGAAGCCGATCGCTTCGGCTTAAGTTGTTCCCGAAGACGGAGAAAGAAATATCGAAAGGGAAATAATTGTAGATGGCTACGCGCCGAGCCGATGATCGACGAGAGAAAAGGGGATCCTTGTTCCTGGAATCGGGAACGTTTCTTGGCCCGGCTTGGATTCGACCCTTCGAGCGTACGATCCGTTTCGCGTGTCCACGGGCCGAGTGGAGAAGTCCGGGGATAATCTGAGAGGCAACGTCACCGCGGATGAGACGATGGTGATGAAAATTTCCGCGGTCGAGGCTGGCGTTCCGTTGTTAAGCGCCGTCGGTCCGCGTTGCGTCGTCAAGCAGGCCACGGTGAAAAGATGCGTCGCGGCGCTCCTACTTGTCTCCGTCGCCAGCATATTCTACTATACGCACTATATCATCAGCAGCCCGCTGTCTAGGTGAGTCCGTAATTTCGTTTATTCTTATTCGTTCCGTGGGAGTGATTTCATTGATCCGCGCGCGAGATCGTTTCTATTCGCACGAACAACTTCGGGACGATTTTAGTCACAGCATCAACAACTATCACAAATGTTCCCCCTTCGAGTGCAATTTATACACGACTAATCGTGCTCGATTTCCCTCGGATCTCTGCGGAAAGATCGGCGCGATCTCCGCACAGCGCGCACGGTTAATTCGAGAAGAGGAATAAGCCCACGGGTGGGAGCATCTTCTCGACTCGATACGGACCCAATTTCGCTTCGGATAAGCCAAAGGCAACGACCACGCGATTGCGAGCCCTCGGTAGCCTCTCCAGATATTCGGCGTTATTCCCGCGACGGTGTAATTACGTGATGCGAAATTGTTGCTGGTAGAGCTGCCCGACTACGCGCGCTTTCCTCGGGGACTCGTATTTTAATTGCTCGGCAGAGCAGCGTGCAGCGAGCACACAGCCCTTTTGGACAGGTTTCGAAGTTAATTAAGCGTAGCGCAATATTTGTAAATTATCAAGAGTGCATCGATGCTCCGGCTCCAGCTCCCTGAATCGTCCACAACTTTATGACGAGAGAACATTCTACAAGCGTTTTAAGAAGATTCATATATTTTCTGTTGTCATTCATACGTGTCGGTTGAAATTTCTATTACACGGTATCGAATGTGCGGCAAAGGATCGGTTCGTCTAATTGGGCCGTTGGTCGATTACACTGATCGATAACCTTCGTATCGGAATAATTGATCATCCCGGCCGGATCCAGGCCGTGAGCGAACCCGCCTTTCTGTTAATTGATATAGCGCTTCGCCTCGACGCGGATCAATCTTAACAGATAACCCAGGACCGTTCCGCGAGCAATCGTAGCTTCGATGCAAACCATCGTCAATCACGAGACCTAATACACCACCCCCGTGGACATTGACATGTAATTTCGCATCGACGCAGCAAGGCCACGAACGCTCTCTCCTTATTGCCTTTCCACGCTCCCGCGTGTCTCGGTCGTTGCGATGCCTGCGAATCCCAGCGGCGTCTCGACTCCAGTCCTAATCAAAGGAGGGCAATCGTTGTAATTAAAATGACGGTCTCGTGTGCGATGCACGCCACGCACCGCGGAGAGAGAAGCGCATTCTCGGTCGTGGGACGCGAAATGCGACCGGATGTTTGTCGCATGCCCAATCAGTACCAATTCAAGCCTCTCTCGGCTGGCCTTACGTCGGCGCTAAAGCTGCAGACGCATGTCGTCGGTCCCTTCCTTCGCCCGACGCCACGCGCCTTTCGCATGACGCATCTCTCAGCCGGCCGGACGGAGAAAATTGAAATTTTACTTGGCACTGCAACCTTGTCCATCTTTCAAAGGATCCTGTGCTGTACATCGATCGATACTCACAGTTTATTGGCGCTTCTGAATAGTAAAAGTAGGTCACTCCATCTATCATTCGTTGAATTAAGAAATTAGAATCTCTTTTACTTTGTTGAGGATCAGTTAAGAAAATATAATACATTCTTTTGGAAATTGTGATGTGGGAGGTGAAAGGTAGTACGCAGGTCGAAGTTGCATCGAAACTCATCGGGTAATTCTCACCGGGGAGAAGTCGAGGGTGCAACAAGGGCTTCGGAATGGCTCCTAGCCACTCAATACATTGCGTACACAGGGCCCCGCGGCGCGTGAAACTTGGAAAAGTTGAATATTTCGGCGCGCTCCCGCAGACATTTATGCTGTAAGTTTACACAACTCGATATTATCCTGGCAAGACAGATGTTCGGTATAATCAAACTTCTACTTTGCGAACAAGCGCGATGAATAATGTATCGCGAACGGGCGACCGTCATCCCTTGATCTCTAATAAGTTTTTGATAACAGGCCGTCGACGCGTTTCGACACGTTCATTCCGAGTAGTGCATTTTTAACATTGTCAAAACTTCAATTAAGGTTTGTCATATTTTTCTTTTTTTTTTTACTGAAAAGATTAAATCCAAGGCAAAGTTATCGTTTGCTTTGAATATTTGATGGGGCGTTGGCCGCAGAGCGATGAGAGCAGCATTTCGAAACCGAGCGGAAACGATACTTCGCGGACAAACATAATTCTCGAAGTACCGCGAATATCATCGCCGTGTTTGCTCTTCCAACAGTCTAATATCCTGCGAAGGAGTGTAGCCATTGTGTATCTTTCGCGCGAAGAATGATCACAGGAGATAGGGGGAACGGATCGATACCCTGCCCCCCCCCCCCCCGGGAGTAATAACACCGATAATACTTTCCGATGTAGCAGTCAGAAATGCCAGCTGGAGAAGCCTTCGTTGCAAACGAGCACGCTAATTAATTTCCTGTCTCCTGCAATTTGAATTACATTTACTGGGACGCTTGACGATCGATATTATTCCTCGATTCCGCATTCGGGCTGCTCAACTCTTCTTTCGAGTAATAAAAATTCGTTCCGGAGGCATAAGGAAAGACCGACAATCTGTATTCCTGTTATTTTTATCAACGCGTGCATAACATTTCATTTAAAGTTTAATCTGTCATATCGTGACCGAAGGATCCTTCGGACGAGGCTCGAGCAGCATGTACATTCCCGTGACTCGACTGCGTCGCGCGTTATTAACATGTTCCTCGGGAGGAATCCATCCGCGCAATCGTTGGCTTTTTCAGCAGGCGGAGCACGAGTTCCTCGCGATCTCCGGCCAGCGGCATTCCAGCGCGCGTTTCGCAGACGGAATCAGCTCGCAATTACGCCCCGAGGGGTAAACGTGTCTGCGCGTGGTTCGCCGTGCAATATCTGGCCCCGTTGGCCGCCTTTTTATCCCCTTCCGGTGGCCGGCTCGTGCGCGCTCGCGTCACACCCGGCCGAGGGAAATCGCGGACAAGTCGACCTCGTTAACGATGCCAACGCTGACGGAAAAACCGCCAGAACCATCCCGTCGCGGGGCGTCCGTCCGCTTCGCAGGCGAGTTCGCTTCTCGTCGCGTTTAATCTCAATCGACCGTCGCGAATGCGGGAAAGGAGTTGAGCGAAGGGGATAGAGATAGAAATTGTGATAAATCGAAGGGATGCAGTAGAGATTGAAGGAATTTAGAGTTAACGAGATGAAAAAACATTCGAGGAAACTTTTCATATCTCCAAGCTATCGCAGCTATCGGGATAACTTATATTCCACTCCTAATCGTACTTAGCGACCCCACAGAGAAGACTTGCGCACGATCTTGCAAGCGATTCCCCTACCGAATTCTATCGAGAATCTCCGCCAATCCAGCTGTAGTAATGCCACGAAAACAGTCCATCGGGTCGTGGGCGAAGGGCGCACGCCGGTCACGTAACTATAACGCGACAGCGTCATGCATTCTGAATCGGTCCGTTGCAGAACAATGCTCGGAGATCACTTGCGCATTAACATTGTCCCCGTTACTCGGTAGGGGCTGCGTGAGAAGCGAGGCTAATTCCGTCGATCCTGAGACCATCCTCTCCGCTTGCCACACCCCCGACCATACCAGTCGACGCGACCGTGGCAATGTTAACTCGTAACTCTCATCGATTCCGGTGTAAATATACCCGGGGGCATGTATACGACCGTGCAGGATTTCCGTAACGCTGGATATACCTCGTGTAACACGAATCGCGCAGAGGGAACGGCCGTACAAAGCGGGGAAACGTTGGCTAGCTGGGAGCGTGTGTAGCCATCGAAACACGAAGTCCAGGCTCGCAGGAAGCGGATAAACCCCCCTCGAAGAATTAATAGCCCCGCTATATGAATGCTCTCCGTTAAATGGCGAACGGTAGTTAATGTCGTTGCTGAACTTGAAAATACAGAAAGAAATTCTTGTTTCCTGAAAAAAAAAAAACATTCCTTTAGCCAGTAGCCAAGGGCCGCGAATCTCTTAGACGCACGCGATCGCGTGAGATTATCAGCGGGTTGAATCACGTGGCGAGTTGTCCGCGGCTGATCCTCAGTTTTCGGTTAGTCGAAGCGAACCGCGATGAGTTAGCCGCAACTTGCGATGCACGCGTCTCCGTCCTGCACGAGTTCCCGATACATCCGTGGAGATCGTGGTCACTGCGATAATCCTGTCTCTTTTTAAAACAAAAGTTCGTTTTCTCCAAGCCTCGCGGTCTACCATGATCATCCATGCTAAATAAATTATTGTAATTTCCAATCAGTTATTTCAACCACACTGAAACTCCATTGACAGCGATCTCCCGTTTCGAAATAGAGTTACAAAGCTCTCGTCGTAGATTTTGAGGAATCAGCGACCGATGGATACGCGCGAGATCGATCTGGCGCGTCACGGTAAATCCAATTGAAATTAGGCGATATCGAACCTCGTCTCCCGAATTTCGTTCGGCCCATGCGGGAAGAAGCATTCATCGCGCATCGGTGAACGGTCAGCCTGCAGGAGCATTGGCCCCGGCTGATATTTTACTTGGAACGGTGCACACGTCGCTGATAAGAGCGTGGACGAATCGGTGGAAAAATTGGCTGGTCACCGGAGTCGACGAGCCCTGATGTCTGTTAATAAAGCCCCGACTGATAAGAGTCGTTCAGGATCGGACGGAGAGAAATTGTCCGCTCGTGGAATTGAAAGAGATCCCCGATGGTCGGCGAGAGGAGGGCGTTTTGGGGGGAAACGGGGCCGCTGGATTGGAAGCGTGAAGGCTTATTGATCTAGGGAGAAATTTCAGTTTACGATAGAAGCAAGTGGACGGCTTGGCTAAAATAAAAGCGTGGAGCGTTTTCCACGGGTCGACTTAGAAATTGTACTCGTTCTAATTGAATCAGAAGTCTCGGCAGCGTCCGAATTCCGCAGTCCGCTCCTTACTCGTTCGGCTTCTAAGCAATCTCCAATCTGTATCCATTAGGGGCGGAGATCAAAGGGTCCTGCCTCTAAGCTCCTACTGCCTATATCATTTAATTGCCCCGAACGCTATCAACCTTTGAACACCAGACTTCCATATGGAACGTCTAATCTCGCTCTAGTCTCCGCGGCGAGGATCTTGTTTCTAAATTCATCGCGCATCGAGCATCCAGGCCCATCGTGTCTAAATTCATTAGAACCGCGCGTCTATCTAAATTCATCGTGTTCCGAGTTCCACGGCCTGGCTCCCAAGCTCGACTCTTTAATCTCTCATTAGTCGAATGCCACGTTGCTATCGTGAATCTACCGTGCACGAGAAAGTCGTGATTCCGTGTATCAAATCGCAACCTCGATTCGTATTTCTATCTTTTTTCTTTTAATCCTTGTTTCGTAATACAGTCTCTCGATTGCTCGCGGAATATGTCGCTCGGAATCCTTGAAAAATGTTAGCATGCAAGCTAATTTAACGCGCTATCCGACACTGGTCGTGATAGAACTAATGCGCAGACTGATACCGAAACTGCAGCAGTTGTATCCGCCGGATCTTCGAGGCTCGTCGCAATAATCAGTGATATATGTGTGGGACGCAGTGATCCTGATACACGCGGATGGACGCGTCGTACACTCGTGCGGCATTGCGCGATAGTAGCCCAGTTGTTAATACTTTCGCAAATCTCTGGAGAATGACAGAATATTCATCCCTTGGAATGTTCCCCAAGCAACGTAAAATACGTAGACTCTGCTTCCACGATTTGACCCGATACTCTATTATATTTTCCAACCACCGTTGCACCCAAAAAACCATTCAACCATTGACAGATCGTGTCTCCGAACTACGTCGCTTACGGATACACGAATTGTATCCCTGAAAATCTATTCACCGGCTTCCCTGACAATAGCCTAGCTCGGCAGGCGCGCGTTTCTTGCCTAGGAAATCCAAAGCAGAAGCGTAATCCTCGGGGCTTCGTGATATCCGACGGCTATAAATATTTCGTACAATAGTAACGACGTATCCCGCGGATCCAGCTCGGCGAAATATCTGCCCCTTTTGAAAATCTCCCGTCGACTAGCTTTCCCGTTCACCGTCCAACGATAAATCGGCCCTGGCAAAGACTCTCCGCCTGATTGTCAGTAAAAACGGTCTTCTGGCGCAAATACGATCGGAAAGGAGGCAACAGCGGCGGGGGTGGAATAGGCGGAGTCGCGAGGGAAGGATGAGAGGGTTCTAGATCGGGTCGATGCCTCTCGAATTGTGTCGAGTTGACGCACGGCGCACACATGCACACAGACACGCTGGAGGATACGGCAAAGGGGTGGAAGAAAGCCGCTGGACAACGGACAGATGCCGTTACTATGACCGTGCACCGGAATGGAAGCCAATAATTCTTTGTGCTCGAGAGGACGCGCGCGTGTGCGGCCGGAGATGCCGCGCGCGGACGTGGATAGTGCTGCGTCTGTATAAATCGCATCGTTTCCATTGAACGCTTCATCATGGACCGACGATCGCGTGCTATTGATTAGAAGTCCAATTATTGGCCCGCACTGACGGATATTTTTATTTCGTCCGTTCTCTTTCCACGGAAGCGGAGCTGGGTAACAGGAAGGAAAGTGCGGTGGGAATCTGAGAGAAATCGAGTAGAACCGTGATTATCTAATTCCAAACATTCTGTTCCCTTTGAGCTATAATTTAACCGATGCCCCTTCGATCGATTCGATTGATTCGGCCGGTAGCTCGCTCCTTTCGGTGGTAAAGGGGAAGGAATGAGACGTCGGGGGAAAAGTGTAGGACAAAACCGCGGTGTCGTTAAGGAGAATCGCTCTGGCGACGCTTTATCTGGTTAATTTATTTCGCTGTTTACCGATCCCTCCCCCGGAGCCGCTCAAAGATTACGCGTTGGCGTCCGCTTAAAAAACCCGGACGGCGGCGTCGCGACGTGTTAGGGGATGAGGCGGTCGCGAAGCGGTGTGCAAGGTTTCACGGAGATCAGCCGGGTAATTCTTTTCGACGCTAATCCGCTTGCAGCGTCGCAGAAAAGAAGCTTAGGGCAACATCTCGCACATTGAGACCGCCTCTCGCCTCCCCTTAAACGACGGATTAAGCGAGTCCTCGTGATCAAGTACAACCCGTCCCGCTTCGATTATGATCGTCCCGTGGACTTACACGAATTCCATGCAATTCTCTGCCCGCGTGGCATAATGATTAATAATAATTGAATGCTCCTTCAATAGTAGCAGTGGCTTCCATTGAATATTTCTATATTCGTTATCCATTGAATCCTGTTTGGATTAATGGAACCATCCTTTTGCAACGTGGCATTTCGCTAGGCGAACTCGAGCAGCTGCTCCAGTAATTAGCGGCGTCTCTGCCTAATTGTTTCAGCGTCTCCTCGTCCGTCTCTGATTCATGCAACGCGCTGGCACTCGCCACGCGTCTTCGAGGGCTCAGAAATTGCTGGCGCTCCCGCGTGCCGCGTCCTTTGACGATGTATTAATTGCTTCGAATTTGATACAGCCTCGCGCAATCGCCGCGTTAATAACGTTTCTCTCATTGAACGCGCCTAGGCCGGGGCGAACTGTGCGTTGCCGGTTTTGACAGCCGTCCAATTGCGATCTCCTGCTCGAAAATCACGGCTCGATTGTTTTCGACAACGGGAATGACGATTGATTTTCTTCGATCAAACGGCTGGACTCGTGGTATCTTATTTCCCCATGCGACTAATGATTAACAGCTTGAATAATTTCTGTCAAGGTTTGAAAAAAGAGAGAACCTTCCATTAACTCAGGCGATAATGCAAATCTTCTCGATTATCCTCTCTCCATCAAACCTTGCAAAGTGGAATTCCTTTGCTGGGCGTTCACTGACGAACGCGTCTCGGGAAATTGTTGCACGGAAAACGGTATTCTCCCCAGGCGAACATAAGCGTCGGTTAAGTGACTGAATTAGGACCAAAAAAAATTGCAGGCCATTTCTTTCTGTTAAGTGCTCGTAAGGCTGATACATGTACGTTCATAAACAAGCGACGTAGAATTCGGCCAGGTCGCCCGGTGAGTTTCAGTAGAGCTGCCAAATGTAATTGGACGAAATAAACGGTGGCAGCGAAACGCTTTCGCTCCGTTACACGAACCCTTTCGTTGCGCCATCCAGCGGGACAGGTGTTTCGTTTCAATTTAATAAAAGTCGCGAATAAATACCGAAAGCTTTTCGATCCCCGTCAAGTACGCTATATACTCCCCGCGTCATCCGCGAAGCGTTCGCCGTAATCAGTGCGCGACTTGATCGCGATCAAGCCGGGCCAACGAAATGTTAAACCAGTCCCGGCGACGAGTCAACGATTCTCGGTCTCCCGGCGTTGATCGATTGACCCTTTTTCGTAGCAAATTGATAGATTCTCGCGCTCGGATTCCCCCGATCGATGTTTCGCGTTCATCCCACCCTCGCATCCTAAGTCGTGTCGCCCGCAACCTATCCACCGCCCCTCGACTCTTTACCCTCCTCCCCATTCTTTCTCTCGCCGCGTCCTTTCGTACTACGTCCAAGCGATCCTCGCGGCCGAGCCCACGGGCAGCATCGTTTCTCCGTCAGAGAGGCCGGGACCGTTAGCAGCACACGCGGCAACAAATTGCTTCCACATTTTTCTTTATTCTCTTTGGCAGCTATCGAAAAATCGTTCGTCCTTTGAAACAGAGGGAAGATCGAAGCCTGCTGTGGACAACGGTCCGCCAAGGCGACGCGAAGGGGGAGGGGGTGGTCGGACGGTGAAAGCCATCAGACAGGGTGGCTGGCATCCGGCGATTCACGAACGTCCGGCGAAACTGATTTCGTGGCGACAGAAATTACTTCTTCAGGAAGCCGCGACCGTCTCGAACCTCCTTCCTGCTACTTCCCATCTGTCCGTGGTCTTTTCAGCTTCGTTCCCTCCGGCCCCGGAGTGCTTGCACGTTCTCCATTTCTTCCAGACGACACCCCCCCCCCCTTTTCGTTCGGTGGCTACCTGCCTCCGGGGCGCTGTTTTCAAACGCTTAAAACGCTGGAGCGAATCTCGAATTGAACTCGGATATTGCCCCGTGTCGATGATCACTGGGGCGCGTGAGAGAATGGATACATCTTTTATTAGAATCACTCGATATCGTAGGAAAGTTTTATAGAAACGGAGCGCGTTTCGATATATTAAATTTGCCCTCGGTAGTGTGCAAAGTTTCAGGTACTTTTGCGAGAAAGGTACGGCACGGCAAATGAATGCAGCGTTCAGTAGATTCCTCTGTTCTATTCCCCGTCTAAATGCTTCGTTAATCTGATTCCGGTCAGCGAGCGTTAACACTCGCGGCGTTCCGGGACCGGCAAATTCTGCTGGATCATTATCGATTAAGCCTGTGCAAATAGTCAAGTAATTCTACTAGCCGATCAAATGCGGTGATCCAATAACTCGGGCCGCTGGGGTGTATACGAAAATGCGTCGATCGGAGGCCGCGGGAGTCGCCAACCGAATTACCGGCCGTTGCGCGGCCGAAATTGCTGTCACTGGATATAGGGGACAGAAGGGAACATTCGACAAAAGATCGAATTAACCCCGCTGCGCCTAAACCGTCGACCGGCTTCGAATTACTCTCCCGCGCCTCGATGCTGCTAAACGAGTCTCATTCGCGGCTCTCGGTGCCGCGGATTAACGCGACACAACCCTCTCCGAGACGCGAATCAAGAAACAATGGAACGTTACGAGAATTATCCCGTCAGTGAACAGGGGGGAAAAGTTTTGATTATCGACATTTCAAGACCGCAAAGTCCGGTCAAGCTTTTATCGCGCCTGGCGCCGCGGACTCGCGTGCTCCGCCAACGTTTGCCCCGTTCCCGTGTTCTAAGCCCGCGGTGTGTTTCCCGCCGAACGGCAATCGGCGCCAGGTGAAACGAGAGAAAGAAATAGGACGACAGGAAGAAGTACGGGAACTGGTCTGACGCTGAAAAAAAAAAGAAACGAACACCGCGGGCGGATTCGTGGAAGAAACGGATCGGAGGATGGTACGCTTGCAGTACTTCCGGTAATTTGCCAGGAGAAGCATTGTTGGCGAAACTTTTTTACATCTGAAGAGTGGAAAAACTTTTTCCGTAGTTCCGCCGACGATGCTGCCAGGCGGAGCGAGGCGGAAGGCGATGCTTGTTAAAAGCGTTCTTCCGTTTTATATCCTCCCCCTCGATCGAGAGATCAATCTTATGCGTACGGGGGGGGGGGGGGACAATTGTTAAGCCGTTGTTGAAGGTGTTGCACGATGAAGATATTAAAGTGCATCGTTCAACGGTGGATGGTGAAACAAGTGGCAAATAAGTGGAATCAATGTACCGATTCTTGCGACCCCCGCTCTGGCCAAGGTCCGAGCACTTTTCGAACCCGAGGCTACCCCGAACCACCTTCGAGGCGAGCGAGAACGTACCCTGCCGGAACGGACAGTACAAACGGTCCTTTAATAACGCTCGTTCGTCTGTTTCTCGCCGATCCAGCGAACCTTTTCACCGACAGCCGCTGCCACGGGTAAAGGGTTAAACGGAAACGGTCTGCCGTCGCTTTTAAAACCGTGTACGAATTGCGTGTCGCGTTTCGCGAGTGTAATCGTATCCATATCATTCCCGCGGAGGTTCATTCACCCTCGCGCCTCACGCGCCCGCCGACTCTCGCCGACGCCGAAACGAACGCGTGCCAGAGTACGCGGAGCCGGCTCGATGGAAGCGGGAATTCGCGCGTACGGGCTACTCGTAAAAGCCGCGGCTCAACGACGCGAGCAACTGCCGATACCGTTTTCGAACCGGCGACGATAAAACGGGGGAAATAGAAACAGGATTTTATGTGGCGGTTCGCGTCGCGCTTGTCCATCGACGTTTCCGGGCGTAGTTACGACGGTGACAAAGTTGCCCGGCCGTACTCGCTTGTTGTCCTGAGCCGGGATGGAAAAGAGTTAGATACGCCTTACGTTGCTGCGATTATTAAACCGTTGTATAATTAGTTTCGAGCCACAATTTCGTAGGCACTCGACGCTGTCGCGTTCCATTCATTTCAGAGGCGGATAGCGGAGCGAGCTCGCTCTACCAGAACTCAGACGCTCTATATATAACCATGGTAACTTGTCGTTCCTTTTCTGCAACTGAGCGTCTTTCACGTTCCTCGCGCGATGAATACCATGCTTCAAGAAGGAGAGCAGTATGCATACTAATCAATTCTATAATACACTTTTACGATGAACGAAGGACTCGTCATAGATGTTTCGTAACGTCCGAAATATTGACGATTCGTACGGGCGTCTGCCCCAGTTATCGGGTTGAAGCACACATTGTTTTTACCCCTCGCGCACTCCGATAACTTCGCTACTTATTACATATCGCAATTTAACGCCGCGGATATGGAGGTGCCGTAACAAAGGAGCCATGGGAAACGGGGAGGCTAATAAAGGTCGGTGCTCGAGAAGCAATTTTAGATTACCGAGCCACCACCCATTGTCGTCTATCGACGACCGATTAAATTACAACGGGAATCGCTTCGGAGCACGGCGTTGAGGAGAAGCGTGTTGAATCGCCGTCGAATTGGTTAGCACAGAATTAGAGCAGAGTTCAGACGGAGCTAGACGTACTCGTTTTATTCGAGAAAGATGATTTATTAAAAAAAAAAAAAAGATCGCGCTTCCTAGCAATATCCGCGAGGCTGCGTTGCAAGGGTCGTTCTATAATTTCCCGGCTAAGAACCGCCTCGCAAGTATCCCAAATATCCAAAAAGTTCGGGAGGGGGCTGAATGCCGACCGCGAAGTGTACGTCGCATACTTTCCACGGCGTTTTCCTTTCAAGGGAGAAGTTGGCGAGAAGTTTTCGCGGACGACGGAGGCCCGCAGACGATTCTGACGAGAGGTTCGATTTGAATTTCATACCGACGATTATGGATGTAGATTTCGCTCGCGGCGATTCGATTTTATCCCGGCTCGGCCGGAAGTACCCGGACGAGTCTAGCGCTTCCGTTTAACGGCGTGGAACTGGAAACTCGGAGGACGCCTCGCACCCGTGAACGATGGATATGAATTATCCCTTGTCGGATTACCCGCGATCGAGGAAAAAGAATCCGTTTACCGTTGCAACGAAATTCCAGCCCGGTCTCTTACGTTGCCGCCCCACGGTTGCGTCCCCGCTGTTCGGCGCAAGGGTGCGATGCATTATGCGCAACGGGATTAACACGTCGTTGGCCGCGCGAGACTTCGCCCGATAAACCATTGACCCATCGACCCTTTGCCACGAAGTCGCCACCTAGCCAGTGTGGTGATCGATAACGCCGGACTTCTGGTATCACTGGCAAACAGGCCGACATTACGCCGCCGGTCACGTGCATCAAGACGAGTTTTGCCAGGCAAATTGCGAGCGGAAACGGGCGCGCGCGCGGTATTCGCAACGCTAAGCTGGAAACAACGCCGTGGCGAGGCAGATAGAGAGAGAGAGAGAGAGAGAGAGAGAGAGAGAGAGAGAGAGAGAGAGAGAGAAAGAGAGTTTTCCAGCTCTTTCACCGCGATTTAACGCGTCCCGTGCGAAACGAAGTCGGACGCGGAATATTCGTTACGTTCGCGCGTCTCATTTCATCGTCATCGTGAACATTAATGTAAAAGCGTTGCGGACCGTCCGATTGAACGGCGTTGCAACATCATGCGCGAACAATAATTCTTGCGTGCTTATCGCTGATTCGTAAGAATTAACGTTCGGATATATGCGTCTCATTACCAATAGAATATTGTGTTGCGATCGAACATGTTTGCTGGTACGGGAAAATTGTATAGTATCGCGTGTCGGAATGAATTTGATGTTTTACAAGATAATTTTTACTCGAGCGACGCTTCTTTCTTTTTACGAACCTTTTCACAGAATCAGTGAATGCTTAATATGATTTAACAATTGCACCTTGCAAATAGAATTGGGATCGATAGGATTAATTTATCGGCGGCCCGAAAAAGACCGGAGCACCTAAAAAATGTCCAGTTATTCAGTGGAGGCGATTCCGATGGAGGAATTCCCTTTTGTCGTCTTCTTTGAAACGAATCCCTTTCGACGACACTTTGAGAGACAGTCGGATTATCGTTAATCATAAGAACTCCGACCGATTCATGCCAAGCGGAGCAATCCGACCGCTTCGGGGAGATGCCTTATCCCTCGGCTAAAGCGTAAAGGAAAGGCCGAGTTAATTATTACGATAGAACGGGTACAGATGCGATCGTGAATCGTGGCTAAGATTTTTAATTGCTTGTTCCAGTTTGATCCATCGGGACACTAGGCCAGAACCTGCGATCAGGTGTTCCACCCTGAGAGGCGCTACAAGGTTACCCTCAGCGCCGGACCATCGCAGCGAGGCTCGTCTGAGAACGGATCCGAAGGTGTTGGTCTTCGTGGAAACGCTGTACTCCATGCTGGGCAAGAACATAGCCGAGTTGCTGGTCTCCAATCGAATCAAGTGAGTGCAAATTGAATTTCGCTACAACGAAAAGAGAAACGAACCGTGTTAAAAAAAAAAAAAAGTACCAAGAAGATCCCCATCGGAATGACGCTCATCTAACGCAACCGAGTGCGGTACTATTTAAAGAATCACGAGCAAACGAGCGTAACAAAGGGTGGATTCAGCTCGATGAAAGCCCCGTGTTGAGCCGCCCGATACGGGTCGGGTCAACGAAAATCCTGAGCCTGTCCGCTCGACTCTCTGATGATCGCACAATAATCACCGACCAGTGCAAGTCGCTGCAGCAAATCAGTATCCGGGCTACTTGCTTCGCTACGCGAAATCCGCGGCGGGACGGAAGTAAAAGGGAATATCCAAGCTCCATCCGAACAACAGGAAGAAACAGGTCTGACGATGTAACCATCCCCGTAGCAGAGGCGGATGAAACGTCATAGGTGGATAAAGCGACGTGTACGGAGCATGGCAGGGGGGCACATGCACATTAGGTGTCTCCGCGGTGTCTGCGTGTATTTCGGTGGAACGGGTCACGCTGTAACGCGGACCGATGGCACGGCAAAGGGACGCGCGAGTCGGCCTGCACGAGAGAGACACGGGCCCGCGTGTATTTTCTGTATTGCCCCCGCGACACACTGTGCGCCTGTCATCCGATAATCGGAAAGCCAACCGGGATAGCTACACACCCGTCTAACCAACGTGCAAGCTCGACGAGAAGTGGGTGGAATGGCCCCAGCCTCGGCTTCCCGTTTGCTTTAGCCGGTGCGATTTCGTAAATCGATAATCAGCCGTAGCGCGAGCAACGGAATGTTGAACAGCGCGCACCGGGAGTGGGCTGTTTCGTTTTTCGAAAGTGCCGGGTCAAAATTTGTTCGAGGATTTTTGCTGAGATAGGGGTGCCGGTGTTTGCTAATGCTCCACCCTGGGTATTTTCCCTGGTCTTTTCTGAATTTTAGTAGCAGCGGAATTTTTGTGTAATTTTATCAATGTATTCTCCCTGTTTTTTTTAAAAGAGAAATTCATTATTTCGAAAGAAACAATGGAATGAAATAAGTAAAACGTGGACATACCGACGGTTTACAGAGGGGTGGCAGCAGAATGGTTCCGAGCGCATCATTCACGACGCGAAGCCCAACTGTCACGTGCAACAATTCGCCCGTTACGCCGATTATTCGCGCCGATCCATAAACATTGGTTTTATCAAACGTTATTATTGATCGTTTCGTCACGCTCGATCCGCAAGCCCCGTGGCGGGGTTACCCCCGCGTCGCCGAACCAACCGTCCCTCGTAAATCAGCGATCCAATAAAGCACGCCGAGCAGGCGTGAGACAAAGGGAAAAAAACAGAAACGAGCGGCGCGGAATTGATTATTTATGCATTTCTCTCGCTTAAACAGCCACGTGTCTCGCGATATATCAGACGCGTGTCGTAGACAAAGGTGGCACGCGCTATTTCATCGACGCGCGCGAAACTGTCCCGTTCCTTATCCGAGAACAATGTATCAGATAATATCGATCGCAGTTTCCGCCCTCTTGTCCATGCACACCGTCCTTCCCCTCTCTCTCTCTCTTTTTTCCCGTCGTTATTTTTTAGTACCCCCGGTACTAATGCAGTCTGCGCCGCGACACTCGTTACTCGTGACATCGACACGACGCGAGGGGCGGTGGCACGGTCGGGTAGAGGGTAAATGTTCCGCGCCGCGTCGCCGGGGGGTGGAATCGCCCCTATCTTCGGTGTATTTTTCTTTTTTTTTTCTTTTTAACCAATGGTTCATCCGCGCGCGCATCTCTCGCATCCATGCTTCCTGCGTTCTTCAATTTCTCTTCCTTCCAGCCCCCGATCTGGTCTGTTTCATATTCTCCCGTGGCCTGCGGCCGAAAGGAAAATAAATGAACGGCGTCAGAGCGATCCAAGATGCCTGAGCGACATTCCGAGCGTGCCGAGCTTTCCTCTCTCGATCCCGTCGGTTACCGGGACGACCTTTTGTCGCAGTTCATATAGTTCCGCGTGAAACTGTGGATTAAACGTGGAGTAAGAACGTGTCCGGTGATCGTACGACCCCGTGGACATGACGTACAGCTTCATAAATACATTTCGTACGCCTGCCCGTTGTGACGGTACTTCGGGACATGACGTACGAGCGACAGTGGCCGGACTTCGCGGATTTCCGGTCGAAATAAATATGTATCTGCCCGCGCGGCGTCCGACGTGACCGTCGACGCCGTTGCTCTTCCGGGCCTATGAAAATATGCATGGATTTTTCGACCATTTTTTTACATTTATTTGTTCGCACGCGCGATCACGTCCACGAAATACAGGGAAATTATGGATGGCACCAGGCGCGACGTTCTCGCGAAGCGCCTATCCTTTTCCCAAGAACTGGACACGTGCCAGAGGGAAGCGAAACCGACGCATCTCATCGCTATCCTCCATCCGATAATATTTACCGTTACACGATCCGTCGAACGGCTATTTAATTACACGCTCGCCGGAGAATCGTTAAACAAAAATTACGTGAAAAAAATCCGTGGAAAATGCCGATCGAGTGGACTGAATAAAAAATCAGCTTCCACGTTTGGAACGCACTCGACGCACGCGCCCATCGGCTGCGTGGCCGTTTTTTTTTCCACCCCATCGACCGGGACAAATCGAGCGTTCGATTTTAAGCACCGCGCTCGATTAAATCGGAAACCAGAAACAGATCCACCGACGCGACGGGTTAATCAGGATCGAAACAAATTACCGCGGTGCCGATGGCCAGATCAAGGGCCGCCCTTGCCAATTACAGGCCGTATTTAAACTAATTCAGCTGGCCGACTGGATGGCTAAATGCTTTCCGCGGTTTTCACCTAATTATCCTATAGAAATCGAGCGACCGAACACAGTGTCTGGGTTATCCACGTCTCGCGTGACTTTCTTCCGCGTCGACGGTTCAATCGGCATCAGAAAAAGATACCTAATGCCGAGAAAAATGGAAACCGGAAAATTGTGGATTATTGCGGAAGTTAATGGAGACACTGGGGGAAAGGATCGATTGATGGGGGGCGGAGAAAAAGCGAAGAAAATTCGTCTGTTCTTGCCGGAACAGGCGAAATTGATCGAATCCACTCGACGGGACTGAGCACCGTAATAATTATCGCCATGCTCAATTACGCTCGATGCCGCCGCCGCCGCCGTTCGTTCGTGAAATCCTTCGTTCGTTCGCTCGTCCTCGCAATCAGCCCCGGTACTCTGTGCTGTTCTCCAGTTTTCCGACAGACGTCGTCTCCCGGTATTATCTAATATCGTTTGCCTCTCGAAGCGCTGATGCGATTAGTATGCAACGGCGCGGAGCGAGGCTGGCGGAAGGAATACTTGGCTCGATTTTATTACGGTGAAGAATGGAAGATTTGTACAGCTTTTTAAGCATTCAAACGGATGAATATCGTTTGGCGGAGATACTCGAAAGGGTGCTTGAGCTGAAAGGCGCGGTTGGATTGGTATATTGGATTTTATTTCCTTCAGCGAAAACCTGTTCTGAAACGAATCCAAGGAGCGAATATACGATCTAATAAGAAAAAAAAACAGATACGAACTATATCGACGTTATAATTAACTTTTAATTAATCCAATGAATTATTCAAGTAAGATTAACGCGCGACAAAGCGAGGAACGTTCACGCCTGCCAGGGAATCGAGTCCATTATCGCTCCGGATGCGTCGCGCGGGCTTCCTTTCTCCATCCTCCTCGTAGATGTTTGAGGAACGTCTTCTCGCAGCTTCCGCTTCACTGAATATCGCGGCAGAAGTGCCTGAACTGTCTCGCGAGGCAAGACGGCTTAATTGTTTGGGCGTTTCGCGAAATTTGCTCGCGGTTACGCGCTCCCTGCCTCCTGGGCGATCCTGTGTAAGGAAATCGCGTAATTAATACACCCCCGAAACGTCGTGGATCCAGCAACACGTCCTGTCATGACACCAGCAAGCATTCTCCAGAAACGCGGATGGGCGAGTAATTCTAAACGCGCCTCGGCTCCTATTGCGAGTCCGCGTTCTTTAGAGAAGAGTTAATGATCCTCCCCTCCTTGCAGAGGGAAGAATGCGTGTGCGATTTAAAAATTCAGGGGAAATTTCTACCTCGTCGAAAGTATGAGTAATCAGGAATAATTTAATATCGAGCATCAAATTTTACTCATCAAATGGGCACGCTGGTTAGTATTAAACCCTCGACAACGAGATATCTGCCTAAATCATCGCGTCGCCGTAACTGAAAGCATCACCGAGGGTGTCCTCCCGCTTAGCCGAGTCGAGGCGCATAAGTAGGATGAAGAGGACGAGATACGATCCGGCTCGATCGATGAATTCCAGCCTCGAACACCAGCGGGCACAATAGGCCCGTTCCCGTAAAGACCACCGGGTCTGTCGGGCGAGGTAATTGCTGAAAACCGTTCGAAGAAACAACGAGATTAGGGACGCCTTTGTCACGCCGCTTGGTCGTGTAATCTGAACCGCCGGGCGTTCGCGGACCACCGCGTCGTCTACCTGTTAAACCCCGCAAGTTCTTCATCGCAGTTGTACGCGCTCCGGGCGGAAGCGGTACCTCCTCCACGCTGATCGACCTCCAAGCCAATTTGCAACGAGGAGGAATCGGCCCCGGGCACCCCGCGAGTAATCGAACGGGGCGAGCCGTGTAAAGAGAGGATCAAGGCGATGGGGGAAGCACGAGAAATTCATAAAGCTGTTCTTAAGCTGCCGCGGGCTATGGAACGTCAGTCAGTTAGCCAGTCAGTCAGTCAGCGACCTTTTCCAGCATCGGAACGATCCTCTCCGCCTCGGCCTCAAGAGGATTCCCGCCTCGGAGTTGCTTCGACGGCGGACGATGCCGTGGCTCGGGGTTCAAAGTTCGCCGCTCTCCAGCTCGAATATTATCCTCTTTTTGCTCTGCTCGCCTCTACCCTCCCGACTCCTGAAGGAGAAGCCCCTACAACCGTGCCACTTCCGAGTGGCCCCTCTTATCGACCTTCCACCATTCAATAGTTCTCGGACAGAGAGAGACTGGCTCTCCTTCTCTCATCCCCCGCCCTGGCGCTCGGGGTTTCTGCGAGAGAATCCGCGATGCTTTGTCTTTGACTAAGGACCAGCCGGCTCGGCTCTCTCGCCGGCAGAAGAGATAACAGGAGAATTGTCCGCGGCAACAATCGGCGGGAATATAAATCGAACGGCGCCGCTGGTCGCCGCGGGTATAGCTTGCAATGGAATTGCTCGAGCGTTTCCGAGAGAAGCGATTCAGGTTGGCAAGGGACGAAGGGCTGACGGTTGAACGCGGGTGAATACTGGCCATGGGACAATTTTTTTTTACCAATTGAATTACACTGGCAACGATATGTTCTAAGAATACAAGTCTTGAATATAATTTTGTCTATTAACAGCTTCGGCTATACAATAAGATACGTTGAAGCAGCGCCGTCTAAAAAGCGATCCCGTGTATCAACGTCGAGCAGCTCGGCAAATAAATTCCCCACCCCTTCCTCGCCGGGCTACCCTTTTAAATTTATTCCGATGGTATCAGGCTTGAGCCTCATTTGCAAGGTCAATTGCTGTCGTTAAGACGGCCCGCGACCCCTGCATCTCAAGCGTTTTACGATCGAAGTTCAGAATTCCCCGACGTTGATGCCGCTTTTCTTCGATTTTCACAAAGCCGCCTTCTTCGTTTTCCGTCGGGGCGCAGCTTAAAAATATCCGTCCGGCCCTTGGCGATCCGGACCGATGCGTTTTATCTAGATCCGTCGAGGGACCGCTTTTTCTTTTCCCCGAAGAAGAGTTGATAGTCCTGCGACGGGGGGAGGGGAAACGTTTCGCCCGAAAAAAGAAATAGACGACCGGCAAGAAACGAACGAGCCGTCATTATTTTTTCACGAGGTGGAAGGGTTTACGACTGTCCATCAAGATCTCGAATTACCCTTGGACCGAAAGTTTTCATGGAAACTTTCGCGGGAATACGTAATTTCGCTCTGCGAAACGTCGAGTCGTAAGCGCTCGGACATAGTAGGCACCGGCGTGACTACGTCCTCTTCTTCTTTCCGCCCCTTCCGTCTTCTTCCGCCTCCGAGAAAACGGCCACTCGGTGAAGTCGGCCGAGAAACGAAGGATTTCCTGCTCGCGTTCAGATTTCCTCGCTCCCTGCTCCTCTAGCGATTTCGGGCCGAAAAAGGGTGAAATCGAGGATCGGCTCGACGCAGATACTGCGGTTTTCAAAGCTGTCAGCTTGTAATTGGAATAATTGGTGTTTAATATTTATACCACATTGATATCATTTTTCTCAGCAGCATCTGAAAGTTATACACGGCTAGAAACTTCGAGGATAGCCTAGCTTCTCTCAGCTCCAACCGCCTATAATCCTCGAAATAAAGTAAAGCCTGTTCAGCGTGGAGTCTCCACGGGGATGTCTCGGTGTTTTGTTTAATCACACTTCTTGATAGGTCTCGTGGCTAATTAGAAAGTCCAACAAATAACGCTGCCAAGTCGGTCAAAATAATTAGGGAGTCGTCCGCTTAAACGGCTCCACGGCCGAGCAAGATATTTGTGCTTTAACGATGATTAGTTTGTTGCATGCGAGTCTGCAACTTCCATGGATCTATGGAAGGAATTAGCGAATCGGACATTTGTGTCAAGGGAGCGTAATAAACTATAGTATGGACATTTTTCGCCCCATCGAATTACAGAGAATATGGACGGGCGGTAAAAGCGCTAAAGCTACATTAGCGAACTTTAAGCGTGAACAGTATCACTTATGTAACTCGCGTTAGGTATCACTGGACTAAATTGAAACTGCATTACCCCCGACGCGCTAAAAAGAAAAATTCTCGTAACAGGCTTAAAAAGCGATGAAAAGTTGAAACCGTCGGGAAATTAAAACTCGCGCGCCACCGGCTGTCTTTTTAATCTTTCCCTGTACATTTTGATCCTTCTTTACGTATCAAATCGTATCAAATTGCGCCGCCGAAAGAGAATGCTTTCAGGCTTGCGCTAATTTTATTCCCGTGAAACTGAATTCCATCCGGCTACGTATTTCGGTGCTCATAGGTCGACGCTTTAAATTACGCAATCGCGACGGTACAAACTTGATTGGAGTGCTGCCAGAAAGAATGGAATCTTATTGTAAGGGACGCGAACACGAGTTTCGTTCAGTTTCGCGCAATTTCGTCCGGTCGTACTTCTTCGCGGCGACAAACGTCCAATTAGAAAGTGAAGTTTCCCAAGGCGAAACCGGGTGTGGTCGCGAGTTTTGCAGCCGCAACGGGGCGCGCGACATCCACCGTAATTCGGGCTAACGCTAATTTAAGGGCGATATTTCAATTCTAAGGTGACGCGAAGAAATTACTTCCGCGCGGAAACCGGTTGGATGGAAATTAAGGTTTCCACGCAGGCGGGACCGCGGTGTCGCTTTAAACGCGAACGAATTTTCTTTCCCCCCTTCGGCATCCGTTGTCTTTGATCGCGAGCAAGAAAACCGAGATGGTTTTGTCGGTTTGTATCGTATACGAAGATCAACGTCGACGTTACCGTCGCCGCTTTCTCGGCACTGTTTTCAGGGCGATTCATTAGTTCCGGGTGTAAATGCGTGTGATTAGAAATGAATGTCTGTAAGAGATATAAAAAATGATTGAGACTTTCATTCAAACGCCAAAGAAGAAAGCTTGTAAGGAAATAATTAATATAAAAATTCATTCGACAAGGAAATATCTAAGCGGTGAATGAATCGCGCGATGCAAGGTTTGTAAAACTTCTCCAAATCCTCCTCGCTTACGAAAGCATCGATTTAAGAAAGAAACCTCCGTTAATCGAGTCTCGGGAAAGAGAATGGAAACACCTGGATCCCCGTGGCACGCCCTCATCCTTCGGGAGCTCCTCCAAATCGTTCGATTCTCCCTTTCAGCGGCTTTCATTCAGTCACGAACGTATTCAAGCCCTACGGGGCATACCTTCGAAAGCCAGCCCTCTTCAAAGGCTCGATCCGTCAGCGGGGGAAACGGAATAATAAGGTCCCGCTACAATCACATTCCGGAACGAGGGGGCGGTTTCGAACCTGACCGTTCGCCTACGCGATTACCGGCTTCGGTGGTGGAATCATCTGACGGGTTCTAACGCAAACAGCGATCTCCGGTAATTTCCCTTCCATCTTTGTTCGGACAGGGGAAAAGCGTGAATGGAATCACTCGAAAACTATCACGTAAATTTAACCTGGTGATAAAGAAATGTGTGGCTAATTATTTGGTACACTTGAAAACGAATCCACCGGAAGCCGTGCGTAAAAAAAGAAGAAAAAGGAATCCGGTATTCTGTAGTTTGCCTCGCAGGATAGAATCGTGCATCGCCTTCTTCCACCCCAAGCAGACTCAACAGTATCCGTAGAATTTCACCCTCGGCTCATCCCACGGCCTGCGTAAAGTTCATCCGAGATCGCTGTCCCGTTTCGCGAATTCCCCAGATACTCCCGGAGAAATTGCCGCCGCCTGAATATTACAGATACACAAATGTCCCGAGGAAAGGGTTGGACGTCGCATACGAAACAAGCTTCCGCGCGCGCCCCAATCCGTCGCGGGACGGTCGCGTCCCGTGGGAACAGCGAGGTAGGGAGATCGGAAATTTTCCTTCATGAATAATTCTCGGTGTCCCTCCCGCGCATTCGTTTCCGCGAACAGGAGGGACGCGTTTCAGAAGTCTAGAAAACGGCTACAGGTGTAAGCAAGCCGGACGTCGATCACCCGTTTCGTTTCCGCGCGCTCCGTACTCATCGAATATTCGCTTTACGCGCGCACTTATTCCACCCGAGGGGACCGCGACGGTGTAAATGGACTGCAAGAGAGTTTGTACACCTTTTGGTGCGCGGGACAGAAGTATGGGACTAGACGGTGCACGCGTAAATGTAATGCAGACTAATTTATAGATATAATCCCGATTATTGAACCGCTTATGCGGAATTCGCAATAAGAAAGCATCGAAGCAAAGGCGAGCGGAATTCGAGCGCTCGTAACGCGAATTCGGTGACAAACGAACCGATGCGACCCGGGTCACGTCTAACGGAAGCAATTCGTAATCCAATCATCATTACCACGGAGAGTACCTCGGACGCTTGTTAACCGCCTCTTGTCGGGGAACACGGTTCGTCATTAACTGGCCAAGGCGTCGCGTCGTCGGTGACGGTGAACGTTATCGCCGCTTGTTTAGCGCTTATCGAGGAGGATGCAAATCACGTAGGGCGGCCGTCTAGTCGTTTCGGGGCCCGAGGCGTTCGCTAATCGATCGGCGTGTTCGAGTTTGACGAAGGAAAACGGCTCCGCCGGTCCCGTGGCTCGCGTTCCACACGGAATCCAGGTCATCGTTCCGTCGAACGGGGACGGTGAGACGGAATCGATTCGATGGTCCCCTCGCGCGACAATTCCATTAAGTCCCACGTTCCTCCGAGACCCTTTCATCTCCTACGGAATATCATTAACTCCTTGGCGACTACGATCGTTGCCTGGGATTACGACGACCCCGGCGCTAAACCCTCGCAGGCGTCGCTCTTTCGATTTCGTCCCGTAAAGGCGGAATGGAAGGGTTCGGTATTGTATCGGGAACGGGATTCGTTCGGGCGGGTCTACTTTGAATTTAATAGATATCGATACACGTTTGGAAGTGTTTGATATGTTTGACATTATTGCTGATGCATTGTTTTGTGCAGAACTTCCTGCCGGATGTTCCTTTGTGTTTTTCATCGAAAGTTGAACGCGAAGGGATGATAAGTTTGCACGGCTCTGTCCCGAATCGTTATTTTCTTTTGTACTCGGAACAAACGCAAATATCAGCGGCGCGTCGTAATGAAATGTAAATCAAACGCGAACGGGGTCGATGTAAATAGGGCGTGATTGGACAATAAATTGTAATGTTCATTCTTATGCGTAACAAATTCGCGTTTCGCGGCAAATGAATCGTAGCAATTAGTTTATCGCTACGAATGGAACACGTATCCTGGCCGCAGCCGTGAAGCAACAGCAGGAACGTTTCGAACGTTTTCGTATAAATCACAAATTACGTGGCACAATCTCTTCATTAGACCTGTTAGTGAAAATCACGAAGTCTCCGGTAGACAGAAATACCTCAGGTAGAAAATTACTTGAACGCTAAGGGAAAACGGTTAGCTTTCTTAATTCTCCAAGTAAACACAAGACTCGTTAAATTGACACTAATAGCAAAATCAATAATAACTTGGTAACATCAATCTTCGTCGAAGATCGCTTTCTTCGAAGCTGTTCAAGCGTTCGCGCGTCTCCTTTCGGCCAGCTTCTGAGAACAATGGGTTCATCAGAAGTTACGCGAGTCGGAGCTATAATCCTAAGCTCGCTCTGATCTCGATCGCCGATTGAACGTGTCCCGATTGCCCCGATATACCGTCTTCCCTCGTCGCCTACCTGAACAATAGGAACTTGACAAAAGATTCTACACCCCTAAGACCGGCGAGGGGAAAAGAAATTCCCGTGAATCCGCTGGTGCTCGTTCGTGCTCGAAAATACGTGGCTATCGATTAGCCGTCCCCGGTCATCGGCTCGAGCCATTTCTCATAACGCGCTTCGCAGCCGTGGTTACGTGATTTGCATCAACGTCGATAAGCGTGCGAGCACGATGCTCTCGTATATTGACAGGGCGATAAACGTCGACGGCTGCGCGCCGCGTCTTGGTCGATTAATAAAAACGACACGGGCCGCGAGCGGAAAAATTGGACGTCAGGTCTGTGCGATACCGTCGGAGGCGAAATTTTCGCTCGTTATTGTTGACGATTAGGTGGCACGGGGTCCATTTGGGTGGATGCAGCCACTTCTGGGCGGACCTTGCTCGATTCCCGGGCCAAGGAAAATAGAGGAGCGGCAGGAAGCGTCCGAAACAACAAGGATTCCAGCAAGATTTCCGCAGAGCATGGCGCGGAGAGTGTTGACGCAGGAATGGCGGAAAGCTTCCTGTATTTTTCCTGGACGCTTTATTCGCACTTCTTTGCGATGCTAGGATTCGCGCGGGATCTCGGTATGGAACGGAAGTCTGGTAGAATTTGCCCTTTATTAAATTATTGGAGGGCGTATGAAAAATTATTAAAGACGTTTGCTGTTAAGAGCGAACGATAGAATACATAAAAGAACAGGGCGTAGAGAAATCTGGTCGGAATTCTAAATCCCCCTCGTTCGTTGGCTTTCCCATCTAGATACCGATTTTAATCTTGGGGTCTTCCGCTTTTTCATGCCTCGGCTGGACAAAAGGGGGACAGCTGAAAAACAGGTCGAGCAAGAAGAACCGAAAGCATCGGCGAATCGCTTTATCAGCTTTTCCTTGGCCGTTTCACCCACGAAAGAAAAACAGCAGCCGGTCCTGTGCGAACTGGCTGGACGCAGCGCGAATATGAAGGGAATATCCCCTGGGAAGCTTTTTTTCGACGAGAAATTTCAAAAAAAAAAAAAAAATTACACCCCGCTTCGTGGAATAATTAAAGATGATTATCTGCTGCTGGTTGGGTCCTTTCAGCGTTTCGCGCTGCTACCGCTCCATTCGCGACGCGAAACATTCATAAAAAAAAAAATCTGCTCTTGGTTAATCTTCCGGAACCGTGTAATATGTGTTAGACACTGTTCAACCCGCGGCCAGATACAAAAGCTGCGCGGATTTTTATTGTTCTATGAACTTGTAAAAAGAAATGAACGCATTCTGCGAGTCAAACCGTGATTACAATTCAACCGTCCCCAATGAAAATTCGGAAGTAAATTCTATGGTATCTAAAAAAGAATCTGGAGCATTCTGAAAGTCGAATATCGATTTGAAGGGAGATCAACATCAATCGTTCCCCCTTGAAACGATTTCTCTTTCGTCCGAAGATTGCCCGCCGGACTTGCGAAATATGACGTCGGGACGATCCTCTTCTATAGACTGACAGCTCGATTCCCATCTTCGACGTAGCTGGAAATAGGCGACTACCGCGGTTTCCACGCGACTACGGGATCCGCGGGAATCGTTCGCGAGGATGCTCGAATTTCGAACGTCAGAGCTTTAAAACGGTCAGGCATTTTATTCCGCGGGCTTGGATCGGTGTCTTCTTATTCCCCGTCGCTCATCCCACGCCATCCTTCATTCCGCTCCGCGTTGCTCTTCCTGCAAATCCTCTTGACGAGGAGTTCGCTCGTTTGCCCTCGCGTTATTCCTCGGAGCCTCTGGAAAGGCATCAGCCAGCCCAGTATGGTAAGTCCTTTCCCGAGAGTCGAGAGTAAATCGTGTTTGCCCACCTCGTCCACCGCGCTCTATCTCGTAGAGTGCTCTATGCTTTTCTTTTTTTTTATGGTTAATTAGAGGGGGCTTCGCCCTCCCTCGGTTTTGATCGGAATAATTACAAATATTAGCACCTGCATTAATCAGTGTATTTAATTAGTAAGGTCAGAAAATAGTTGTCCAAATTATCTCACGTTGAGCCGCATTCTTTCTGCTCCCTTATTATTTTCTACGTTTACTTTTCTGAATTTTCTTCCCTCGTAATCCTTGTTTTTTTTTGCACCCCTCAAGCTCTCATCCTTCGCCGAATGTCTCTTGCTCCCCCTTTCCCTCTCTGTTCACATTTCCCGTCATCTTTGCACGTTCTTTTCTTCTTTCCCCCCATTTTTTCTCGCTCTCCCGCGGATGCTCCATCTGTTTCTCTCCGGCTTCCCCACAGCCTCTTGTATGTTTTCGTTGGTCCTTCAACCCCCTACCGATGCGCTTCTCTTTATCCCGACCATTGTTGTTCTACCTCTGTCGCGTTCGCGCCGCTGTCACTTCAACCCTCTCGCCTGCCTTTACAGAAAACGACAATGGCGAGCGAAGGTATCGCCTCCGCGAACCGCACACTTCTGCACACTTTTGTATATTCTCTCCGCGCGACTCCGAGAAGGGGTTGCGTCACGATTGGAAAACATTTTCTTCGTAATCGTTCGATATGATCGTGGCAAATGAGACACGGCAGGGGCGTGCTTGTTTCATGAATCTCAGAGAAACGGGAAATAAATGCTAAAATGCCTGTTCGATGTTTCCTAAAGGGATGGAATTAATTTTACAACACCGGTGAAGAGCCAGGGGAAGAGCTTCACCAAAGTCGCCGAGTCGATTCGTGTGTCGGTGGAAGAGGTCGTTAAAAATGTTCGAGTTAAACACGCAATTTGCCCGAAACTATTGGACAAATTGTTTCTCCACCTCCGCTGCTCGGAAAGTTCAGGTAACACGACGAGGACGACGACGACGACGACGACGACGGTCGAGGATCGAGAATCACGGAACTTCGTTATCAACGCTTCGTTGAAACTGCATCAAACTTGTCTACTTTCACCTGCAGCCCGGTTATTAATACGAAAGCGTGGTAAATATGCACCGTAACAAGGAACAGTTCCGAGCGAATAGTAATAAATTCATTTTGGTTCGAGTGTCTCCGGTCGATGGTTAACGTTTCCTCCATCCTCGCGATTCCTGCGCTCTACTCGAGCCCCCCCCGTTATGTGCCATCGTTGCGCAATGGGAAAGGGACCGTCTCGCGATTCGTTTTGATCCGCGCAACTTACTTGAATAACGCATATCTGGCTTATCCCGTCGACCTTTACTACTTGGGAGTAGCCGTGGCTCGTCCGTTGACCTGTACCACTGAAAATATCCCCATAAGGACATGCATGATTAAGTAGTGCGGATCAACGGTACGGTCAGACCTACTTCAAGTAATATAAGGCGAGAGTGTTTTCCGACGACTATTGGGTTTCAGTTTGCTAAGAAGAATAATTTAGGCATGCCGAAGCAGAAAGAAAGGTCCGCGAAGATTATGAAGTTGTTTTCCCCCGGACGATTTAGCGCAGCGAGCTTTTCCAGCCCCGGGGCAGGGGTCGGGGGTAGGCGGGGTAGCGCATGTCGGTAGACCGAATTTACGAGGCGAGCACGACTTCTTTGGAACACGCCCCGAGGGTAAATTATTTCCCCTCCGGGCTACCATTGCCTCCTGATGTCGCACCTTCGCGTACACCGCGCCTCGAATGTCACGGGGAAAAAGGTATCCTTCGTCCGGGGCGATCTTTTTCATCCGGTGGAGTCGTTTCAGTCGCATCTTCCGATTTAATTAGGCCGAAGAGTTTAGTTAGTCGCCAGGCAATCGGTATGCGTTAACAAATATACAAGAATGATACTTTTGAGGGAATTAATTAAAGACACAGATTCAGTACGTTTTCTCCCGCGGGAGCATTTAATTGATGTATTTAATTGTTGCGTTTATTCCGATTAATGTTCCAAATCATGCACGATTCGCTGAATTCAATTATTCGCGATATATTGCATTATTTGCGCCGTGAATATGCGATATACCCCCGACACTGTACTTCACGCATGTGCGGCCATGAAAATTTGCGGAATATTAAAACTATGAAAATTCAATCAAACCAAATCCCAACACATTTTACACTTGATCACGTTTTTAAAAAGTTTCTCCTCCATATTCGTGGTATCGTTATTGTTGCCAGTTAATTGCAACTAAACGCTTTACCGTCTTTCCTGTTCAAACACCTGCCACGAACAATTAGCAAATTTATCGAACCGGAAACACGCAGTAACCGATCCAACGACCCCTGCCTCCGCTCATCCCCCAACGTTGAGACCTGCAGCGGGTCGAAAGGGTTGAAGCAATTATTCCATTCGACCCGCAACAAGTAGAAACTACCCGAAGGGCATAATCTTGGCGAACGAGCGGCCGAGTTTGACCGCGAAGGGCTTGAAACGCAAACGTTCGCTAATTACGGTCCGCGCGTTTTTCTATAGAGGGTGAACGAACGATCGATTGATACCTTTTGAAATCGCTCCCGCCCTCTCCGCCGGGAGGATCCTTCAGCCGGTTCTGGCACGCGTTTCAAGCATACGCTGGCAATTGGCCGGCGCGACAATTGCCGGCCAAGGACAAAAGAGCCATCGCTGAAGTTCGTTATGACAGTTCGTTAGCTCGGTAAATTGCCGGGCCATTGTTAGTGGGCGGTTGCCAATTATCGAGCCGATTACTCCGCTGAATTATCGGGCATTCATTCATTAGTTAACTATAATTTTCCGTCGCGACACACGACCACGCATCGCCGTAGACTGGTGTTGATGCTGGTCCACTTGCGCCCGGCTCGGTACCGTTCACGCGAAATTACGACAAGTTCCTCCGTTCGTTGCGAAACTGTTGCTCCTCTCTCCCGGGCGCTCTAATTAACGGCCGCGAAAACGATCCGCCGTGGAACGATTAAGGTCGACGCGATCGACGAGTCGGAGGAGGCAGGTTCGAATACATTACGCGCCGTAATCGGGCTCGCTCGTTTTATATCGCGGTTTAACGAGAGCTTTATTGCATAATTAAGAGCGTGGAAAATTGGCACCGGTTGGAAGAGCGATCGAACTTGCCGGGTGGTCCATGGAATTCTTAATCCTGAGACTAATCTGATTATTGTACACTGGGAATACCATTGTTTCTCGTATTACTAGTAATTTATTGTAATTTCATTTACGTACGCGACACATCGTACATTGATTTCCATCGTTGACGTCGACGATAGTTTTCCACTTCGATGTACCTTCCCGCACACCTGTCGCGGGACAAACTTCAATCCCTGACGACGTTCTTCGCGTAGCGCATCCGGAAGCGGTGGCGAAGTTCATCGGGGTTTATTCCCCGCGATAAAGCCTGTTTTATCGGACAGCGGAGCGAATGGAAAGTATTCGCGGTCGAATAAAAATCCTGCTACTCCGTATTCGACGTGACTCTCTGTGGAGGCGAACGTTTCGATGGAGCGAATTCGAGCGCTATTAAAAATAGAGAAGCCCGGGGCGAGTGGAGAAGAGAAAAAGGACGGTGCTCGGTGTATAGACAAAAGGGAACGAAACCGTGCGACGGAACCGCGGTGAGAACGCAAAGGTGTATTTTATACCTGCGTAATTGCTTTATTATTCTCGAGACGCGTTTCAGATGCCGCGCAAATGGGATTTCGATAGAGGCGTTCTTGTTTTATCGTTTAACAATAACGACACGGCGCTGGCTCGTGTTCCGTTCCCTTGCATCGATATTCCGCTTTCTTCTTCCCTCTACCATTTATTACCCCGGTCATCGTTTTAAATAACCGATACCGCGCGTCAGAGCGAATTGAAATTGTCGCGGCGCGGATTGAGCGCGGGGACTGTTCTTCTTCGTATCGGAACGGGCTCGTCTGAATATTCGTTGCGGAATTACTTAGCGAGACAGTAAGCAGCGGTCGAAGCGGGAAGAGCGAAACAATTACTTCCGAGGGGAAACGAGGAACGTTTATTCCGTTTCAGGGAACGCGTTGACTCAGGCCGATCTTTGCTTGATTGCATAATCTCTCGAAGGAAATAAGAAACGACGCTACAATAAGTTTCAGAGAGTAGAACTCTGCCCTCGTTCCCTGTGCTTCGCTACCGCCGCGGAACGTTCGACACGGATATTGCAATTAAAAGTTCCTCGCGGGCGACACTCTTGTGCCCTGATTAAATCAATATTCGATCTCGTGTTTATTTTGAATAAATTCCTCATTTGCAGATACAAGCTGGAAGTGGCAGGCAAATCTCTGCCCGTGCTGACCAACTTGGACAAAGGTCGATACGGAGTTTTGATCTTCGAAAACCTGAACAAGTACCTGCAGATGGACAAATGGAATCGGGAATTGCTGGACAAATATTGCAGAGAATATTCCGTGGGCATCATCGGATTCGCGCCGTCCGGCGAGGAGAGTCTCGTCGGTGCACAGCTGAAGGGCTTTCCTCTGTTCGTGCATACCAATCTTAGGCTGAAGGTTAGATGGCATTCGAAAAATATGACAAAACTTATCTGAGTTTCTATAGAAATTAAGAATCTCCGTCGAACGCTGAGAGGAGTCACGAAGTAAAGTTTAGGCCGGATACTTGATCGATCTTAAGATCACGTCCGGGAAAAGGGAAGAAGCACGTCCACGGTGGCCACGCCAGGTATCCGTAGGTTTTATTGGTCGACGGAAAATAAATTTTGTCGCCGCGCTTGATAACGTTTCGTATAGACGGTGGATCGTGAGACACCTCGGATTGGCAATCTCCGTTACCGTGACGAAACGGCCAGACTTTATTTCGCAGAAAAATTGCCACGATGCGCGGAGGCTTGAAAAAGGAACGCCGTCGAAACGGCATAATAAAAGAAAAAACGGCGACCTTTTGGGAAGCGTTATCGCGCGGGAATCGATTTTCATTCGTCAAGCATGATCGACGATACTTTTACTTAATGTCGTGTCAAGAGATATTTCGTTTCGCTCGAGTTTCATTTTTTTTTTTAAAAAAGAAAATATCAAGCGAAGGGCGTATCTCGCGTATCGTCGACAAGTTCCCGGCGGGCAGCAAAATATAGATCGGTCTTTCCCTCCCTCAGGATGCACAGCTGAACGCGGCGTCTCCTATCCTCCGATTAACCAGATCCGGAGAAACAGCCTGGGGACCGCTTCCTGGCGGTGACTGGACCATTTTTCAGGCGAATCACAGCACCTACGAGCCGCTGGCCTGGGCGCATCGGGACAGCCTCGACTATCCGGCCAACAAAAGTCCTCTGGCGACTGTCATTCAGGTGAGACACGCTTTTTACGTCCGCCATGGTTCCTATTCCAAGCCGGACTAGGCCGAGATTAATGTCGAGCGAACCAAGTGAAAGCTTTGCGCAGGATATTCTTGCACGGGACGTTGTAGAAACTTCGTGTAGGACGGGTCAATTAAATCTTTCGTCCCTTGCGTTCGGATTGTTGACGTCTGTTCTCTGCTTAACAATTACGATAATTGCGAAGCTCGATACTGACCATGGCGCCAGGTATCAAGGGATATAAAGTAGAAGAAGAGAGGCAAAGAACGTTTTCCTTCAGAGACGGAAGAAAATATATCTGGTTCTCTAACTCGCGAGCCACCGACGCGAAGCTTCAGGCCCTTCCTAATTAACCAAATTAATTAACGTGCCCCTCCTGTTTATCGCGTTTCTTTTCGCTGCAAGCAAAGCTCCTTGCCCCTTTCTTTCCTGCGAATTCATCTGACTGGGCCAGCGCTTTGTTCCGACCCTCTTCGCTAACGTAATTGCGAGGAATATTAATTACACCTTGGCAAAAAGCCATTTCGACGGGTAAACGAAAAAGAATGAAAAAAAAAAGAACAGAGAACGGGACGCGTCAGATTCTTTTTTCCTCCCGAGCCTTTCGACAGATGCCACTGATCCCTCGTTCGACGCGATTCGACGCCGCGGCCACGGCACCGGGCGAATTTAAACAGAGGCAGGCCCTTCTCAGATTATTAATTAATATCCGTATTGTTAACGTACAAAGTGACTGCGCGGACGGGAAGTTCGTTTAATTAAACAGCGATCGCGCGTCGCGACGCCATGCGCCACCTCTGCATCCTTGCCGCTGTTTGCTTGCATTATATTCACGAAAATTGCATTCCATTAACGGCGAGCGAGCAAGGCGTTTAAAAGTTCATCGTCCAAAGGGCTCGCCGATGGTCCCGGGCTTTTGGCCACCGTTAATTAGCGCCTTTCGCCCTTCGTGGGCGATTCTGCTGTTTTCGTTTGACGTGCAAGCGGTGAACGGAAACCACGGTCTCCAGTCCCCCCCGCTCTGCTAGAATGCCAGCAAATTCTCTGCCACGTGGTCTGCGCGATGCTGAAATTCATCGGTATTGACCCCCTCCCCGGGTGCGTTGGTCAATTTGCTTTGGGGCTGAATTGGTGAATCGATTGGAATTCGAGTGATTCTTAATTGCAGCTAATTGGAAATTCGAAGAAATTACGTTTTTGATAGTTAATTGGAGAGCATTCGAGAATATTGCGTATGCATTAATTTCTCGACTGCGAGATATTAATAACGTGAAACGAGCAAATATAAGTTACGCGTTAACTATGCAGCAGCACGAGTAGATTAGCAGTTGATAGAAATGTCGAAACTACGCTCTCGAATCTGCTATTTGATGCCGCTTCGCTCCCCGGTAATTCTTATTTCCGCGAAACCAACCCCGAATCGGGGGAACGGAAACAAATGTGAAGTTTCCGCGTCGCCCCGCTTTCATCCTGCGAGTGGAAGTCTTGAAGCTCTCCTCCAGAAATGAAGATGGAAGAGCGCTAGGGGTCTGAACCACGGGCATAGAGAACGGGGTCGAAGTAACGCAAATAAGGAGTAGCGCGAGAATGACCTTCTTCGAATAATAAAGAAAGGGGATGAACGAACGAAGACATAAGTAATAAAACGGACAGTAGACGAGGGAGAAAGTAGCGTTGCTCTACAGTGGACCGCCGTATAAAAGTCAGAAGAAATTCCGCAATAAAAAGGGAAAAAAGAGAAATAGGGACGGAGATGGGAAAGAGCGTAGAGGTGGTAAGAAGAAATTATTAAGAGTGAGAAAAATGCACGGGATTAGATGGCGATAAGGGGGTGGGAAACGCGTAGAAATATAAGGAAAGGAGCAGTAAGGAAGAAAGATGATTCTTCGGGGGATGAAATGTAGAGCGGGTAGTAGGCCTGAAACAATTCGTAAAGTCGTTCGCTCCGCCTGGCCGTTTACATTCGCGCAGGAATTCGCGATTGCGAGATTCCACGGCGGCGTAAAAGCCGAGCCGGAAGCGAGTGCACGCCGGACGGGGTGCACCGGTGATGTATAGAAGGCGAAAATGCAGAGACGCGAAAGAGACGCCGACTGCGAATCTTGCTCGACGCGAAGAAGCTCGCGAACAGGAAATATTCGTCTGATATAACAAACGGCCTAGACGTGATATCATCCTATACTTTTGCGCGCCGCGACCGCGTACACCCGACGTATCCGTTTCA
This sequence comes from Holcopasites calliopsidis, assembly GCA_023838395.1. Taxonomy (NCBI): domain Eukaryota; kingdom Metazoa; phylum Arthropoda; class Insecta; order Hymenoptera; family Apidae; genus Holcopasites; species Holcopasites calliopsidis. The sequence continues at coordinate 3,909,727 of JALHAQ010000011.1, forward strand.
TCTTCCGTCAGCCACGTGAAACCGTCCGTATCTCCTGAGACATCCCGTTGTCCGTTATTAAATGTTTTATCGTCGATTCGCGGGACACGAGTGAAATTTGCACACATCCCGCTAATTATTTCCTTCAAAGTTCTCCCTCCGGAGCGGCGAATCCCCGACTGATAAATTCTCGCGGCTGGCAAGCGATATGGGGGCACTTTGCGTGCCGGTCGAACACCTTACGCTTCGGGATCGAGCAACCCTAGTAGCGGGCCGGTGTGTAAGTGGATTTAGGGACCCGTAGAGCCCTAGAAATGCGCGGCTACGGTTAGATTTAGAGACTTTACAGCCGTAGAAATTCAACGGCGGAAACGGCCTGGCCTAGGGGTCGCGAAAAAGCGGCACGGAACGTTCGCTCCGGGTTACGGAAATCGCGTGTGGGCTCGACTATCTAATTTACGAGCCACGTGCATGATAACGCACGCGGGATGTTTTGTGGGATTTCGCGATTGCTCTATCTGCGCGTTACACGCGCTCTTACAAAACTATGATTTTAATGAAGCGTTTTAACGACGAGAGCCAGCAATACTCTGTTCACTCCTTCCGGCGATGAGTGTCTCTTATTTAAACAGCGATGCAATATTTTGCAGAAACTCGAGGGTAAAGAAAGCAGGGCATTGTTAGGCAATTTTATCCTTTCGGAAAAGACTTTTCAAGAGAGGCAATCCCAAACAGGGCAATTAGTTAATCGCGTTACATTCAGGCATGAATTCTATGATTTTAATCAAGCGTTTTTAACGGCGAAAGCTAGCAATACTCTGTTTGCTCGTTCCGGCGATGAGTGTCTCTCGTTTAAACAGCGATGCAATTTTTGGTAGGAATTCGAGAGTAAAGAAAGCAGAGCATTTTTAAGCAAATTTATCTTTTCGAAAAAGACTTTTCAAGGGAGGCAATCCCAAACAGGGCAATTAGTTAATCGCGTTACATTCAGGCATGAATTCGCCGCCGTTCGGTGCATTTCAAAACGCATTGGTCGCCATGGGACGGTGCTTGTTAGCAGTAAACAACAATAATAATCACGCTGGTGAGCCCATTTTACAGCCACGGCTGATAGGCTGGAGATTCACGGATCAGAGTTAAGCAGGTAATTAAATCAGAAGCCGTTGGTTCATTCGATTAATGAGAATCGGCACGAGCTGCTTCCTTTGCGTTATTCGAGCCAACGATGTACTATTTAATATACTTTTACGCTCTCGTAGAAGTAATTACACTTGCCCCATATGAAATCGCGATTTTCTGCAAACGTGCGCAAGATTCATAAACGGTGATCCTGCATCGCGAATCACATCGCCAACAGCCAGGATCCTGTCCGCTGAGGAAAATAGAGCTGCTTCGACGCGTTGTTACGTGTAATCTCGCGACGCTTTAAACCTGAAACATCTTCGAGATTGACGCGCTGCTGCAAGCGGGGGCGATCGATAAGCATCAGCGTAGTGAACGCCGCGCAAACCCATTAACGTTGCATGCGGTCATTCGATAAAAAAAAAAGAAGATAATAATAAAGGGAACGAGATCACCGTAATTTTTCCGCGGCCCGGTGAACAATTCTCATTTTACTCCGCAGCCGATCGACGCGTATGATCGATAACCGCCTCGCGTTCTCCCTTTTTAACACGTCCTTCGGTGTGTCGATGAACCTGGCAGGGAAAAAGGTTGCTTCGAGCGACTCGTTTCTTTGCAGCGAGGCGTAATTTAATAATATCCCGTGATCTACAGGCTGACGTTTCTTGTATGCGTTAAACGACGCTCATTATTGAACACAAGGTGCAAGGGCTATCTCGGTCGACTGCCTAAAAGATCTACTATTCGATGCCGATTTCATTCTGATACGTTGCGACGTTCCAGTATCGTCTAATATCGACGGAAAGTTCTGTATTAAAGTCGAACGGACGATACAGCCGTTGTACGAGTCGAATTTATGTCGCTGCTGAAAATGGTTAAAAGGAGATTAGCGTTCGCGGTCTCTCTTGCAACCCGTTTAACCCCCCCGGAACGATCGAAACCCGCTCGAAACGTTGAGCCTTAATTTCCACCGCGATTCTCCTTCCGGTGAATCCGTCTCCTCTTTTTGCCCCCACCACTCATCGTGTCCATTTTACACGATAGGATTATCCGTGGAATTTCATCGATATTAAATACCGGCCAGCGTTATCAGTTTTTCCCCGGGTAAACGAACTATTTCACAGCCGGCACGTTTAATTAAAGTCGTCCCGAATAAAAAATAATACAAATGGTTTCATCTACGTCAAATGACCGGAGTCCATAGCCGCCGCTTGGACTGACGATTCTAAATATGATAAACGCTGACGTGTCCGCGTTCGATTTTCCTTCGAACAGGATCACGGTAGGTACGACGGGATCCAGAGAGTCTTTTTCGGCGGCGGTCTGCGATTTTGGCTGCACAATCTGCTGCTGCTTGACTCGCTGTCCTACTTATCCCACGGCCAACTCAGCCTCAGTTTAAACCGCATGATCCTGGTGGACGTAGACGACATATTTGTCGGCGAGAAAGGCACCAGGCTAAGGAAGGACGACGTGATGGCCTTACTAGCCACCCAGCAGCGGATCCAGGCGTTAGTTCCCGGATTTAAATTCAACTTGGGGTTTTCTGGCAAGTACTTCCATCACGGCACGACGGAGGAAAACCTGGGGGACGATATGCTTCTGGAGAACGTCGACAGGTAAGGACTCGCGTGTCCCTCATTTATGATTTCATTCCGTTCTGGGGAATCTCGTTTTGCCGCGATCGGATGTCATAACGGTCGAGGAACGATTCAGGGGGAACGTCGATTGGGACTGTGCAGAATGATCCGAGGGGTATATCTCGCGGGATCGAAACGCTACGCTTTCGACGAGGCGAAACGGGGGAAACCGGGGAGTTGGCGGAAAATTATTGCGCGAACCGAACGGTGAACAGAGCACGAAAAGATTCACCGTTCGCGTAAATTGACGTATTGAGACCGTACACGTGTCGCACGGCTGATCGAGCCACGGAAGTCGCACCTGTTTGCGAATAATCGCCGCTATTTGCCTGGCTAATTGCTTTTCTATCGAAGCCAATTGAATCGGCACTACCGTCATGAGTATTCTCGCTGTCGGGGAGACGAATAAACCGAGCCGGACTTTCGCTCCTTTTTTCTTTTTAGAAACTGGGTAAGGAGATCGCACGGTTGCTTGGAATAATCAATGAACTTCCGTTTATTTATCATAAATGAATGATTTCGATTGGAATCAGTGAAGCCGCGTGAATTGAGTGTCCCTGAAATCTGAACCGAGGCTTCCTTGTCGCAGATTTACGTGGTTTTCCCACATGTGGAATCATCAACAGCCTCACCTGTACGAGAATGTGACGCATCTACAGTTGGACATGGCTCTGAACAAGCAGTTCGCGAAGGACCACGGAATCCCGACAGGAAGCGGTTACAGCGTGAGCCCTCATCATTCCGGCGTTTATCCCGTTCACGAAGGGCTGTACGAGGCATGGAAAAGGGTGTGGAACATCAAAGTCACCAGCACAGAAGAGTACCCCCACTTGAGGCCGGCGAGATTAAGACGAGGATTCATTCATCGGAACATAATGGTGAATCTTTGTTAAATACTCTTTCAATACTGGCACGCAAGTCGTTTTCCTTCTCCAAGAAAAAATTCTACGCCCCTCTTGAAAGAGCATATGTATTCATAAATTAAATATCATAAAACATTTCATTAATCAACTTCTTGAGGAAGCAAATGTTGTAGGCAAAGTTTCACAGTTTTCGTATGAAACGAGTGCTCGGGCTGTTCTTCAGAATTAATACTTTGTAGAGATATTTCATGAAGCGCGAGCAAGATTTATTAAAAGGACAAAGTGTTTTAGTAAAAACAGGGGAACGAAGGTGATTAAATTGTAACAAGTGAAAGAAACATCTGATGATTTGTCTTATTTCTCTTTTCACCGAAGGTCCTACCGCGGCAAACCTGTGGCCTTTTCACGCACACGATCTTCATCGACCGATATCCCGGCGGCAGGGATAAACTGGATAAATCGATACAGGGCGGCGAACTGTTCCAGACCATCGTTCACAATCCCGTAAGTAAGCGAACGTTTGAAAGCCGTTTTTAACGGAACACCCTGACCCCCCTTACCACCGCCTGTTCGCAGATCAATATTTTTATGACACACATGTCGAACTACGGGAACGATCGTCTGGCGCTGTACACGTTCGAGTCGGTGATCAAGTTTATCCAGTGCTGGACGAACTTGAGATTGTCCAGCGCGCCGCCGCTTCAGCTGGCGGAGAAATACTTTCAGCTCTACCCCGAAGAGTCCGATCCTGTGTGGGGAGTGAGTTCCTAGCTATATTTTATCCAGACGCAATTGCTGCGTATCGCGTCATGCGAGAATCCTGTTTCACGTTCAAGAACCCCTGCGACGATCAGAGGCATCAGAAGATCTGGTCGAGGAACAAGACCTGCGATCAGCTGCCGAGGTTCCTGGTAATCGGTCCCCAAAAAACTGGCACCACGGCACTCTATACCTTCCTGTCCATTCATCCGGCGATAAGTAGCAATTTGCCGAGTCCCGACACGTTCGAGGAGATACAATTCTTCAATGGAAAGAATTATTACAAGGGTCTCGACTGGTGAGTAAAGTCACAGAAAAACTTACCCGTCACCCCCTCGACTGGAACCAGCGGTTCGAGAAAGATACACCATTAATTGATCCCCCGCCTCACCTATTTGTCGTTCCAGGTACATGAGCTTCTTTCCAGCGTCGAAGAACGAGAGTTCAAGGTATTTGTTCGAAAAATCCGCCACCTACTTTGATGGAGAATTGGTTCCGCGTCGAGCACACGCGCTTCTACCGAGAGCGAAATTGATCACGATACTGCTGTCGCCGGCGAGACGCGCCTACTCGTGGTACCAGCACACCAGAGTCCACGGCGATCCTGTGGCGAACAATTATTCCTTTCACTCGGTTATCACCGCCAGCGACACGGCGCCCAAACCCCTGCGCGACCTCAGGAATAGGTGAGTCCCGTTTCCAGGCAGCGATTCGCACGGCTCTGTTAGACGAGCCCGCGTGCCCGAAGCCGGAATAACGAGCCGCTGAAAGTTCCGGAACAGTCGAATGCAAATAATAATATCCCGGCCCGGCGTGATAGCCGTTCAGGGTGTTGTAGACGAGCGGGCATTTAAATTGCTAATTCGCTTCGTGCTCGCGCAGATCGCCCCGGAGGACCGTTGCCCGCGATGGAATATTAATTCTCCGCGGAAAGATGAACGCGGTAAATATCATTGCGCCCTGTCTGCTACAGATGTTTAAACCCCGGGAAATACGCGCAGCATCTGGAGAGATGGCTCTCCTACTATCCGCCGCAGCAGCTGCATATCATAGACGGCGAGCAGCTGCGCCAGAATCCGGTGGAGACGTTGCACGAGCTTCAAAGGTTTCTTAAAATCACGCCCGCCTTCAATTATTCGTCCCACTTGAGGTACGACCCGAAGAAGGGGTTCTTCTGTCAAGTGACGAACGAGGATCGGACCAAGTGTCTCGGGAAAAGCAAGGGCCGCCAGTATCCGCCGATGGAGGATAAATCGTACAAACTGTTACAGGTGCTTATCGCGATAAGGAGAGGCGGGAATTGAAGAGGCGATATGCGATTCTTTCAACCTGCTTCTCTTTCTTGTTCTGTTTTATTGCAGAGGTATTATCTGTCGCACAACACGGCCCTGGTGAAGTTATTGAAACGGCTCGGGTCGCGGACGGTTCCGCAGTGGCTGAAGGAAGACCTGACCGACACGGTGATGACCTAGCAAACGTCGATCATATGAAACGGTACCGTTTCCGAGTTGTTCATCTCGACGGTGAACGAGATTCACCGATTGCTAGCTGAAGATTTGTAAAATATTTGTACAGTCGATAAATTCCACTGGACTCGAAGATCCTCGACAGAAGGACAATTGCCCGTGGCCTATCCTTCCAGTGGGATCGGCCTAAGATAGGTGAGAGCCTGCGAAACTAGTCACTAAGTGATTTCACGGTGGACGCGACTGTGATCGTCGATCGTTGTTGAACCGATAGCACTATTATTAACGTTATTATTGTCCTCGTTGTTGCGTGGTGAAAGACTTGATTAATAAAGAAAATACAGCCTGCTTGCCGGTGCCATCGTCCGTCTGTAACGGTCGGACACTTTTCGTTCTAATCTTTACTACTACAGGTAAAAAAAAAAAATGAGAGAGAGCGAGAGAGAGAGAGAAACATCAAAAGAATTCTCCTAGACCGTGTTCGAACTCAATTCCACCTCGATTCCGGTGCATCGAATATTTTTCCATCGATGAACTCGCAGATGCGTTAATAAATCAAAAGAACACGAAGCCAAGACTCGAGGACGATTGCTCTTCCGAAACTGGAGTAGTAAAGGGAAGATTGGTGAATGGATCGAGCGACCGAGAAAGAGAATGGTATTTCGGGAAAAGCGATGCTCGACCTCCGGTGAGACGAAATCTGTCCAAATCGTGTTACAATGTTCGAAGAGATTTATTTCCTCATGATAGATCGAGCGATCGGCGTTGCGTCAACGCTGCCCTCGTTATACTCTCGAGACTTTTGGCGATTTCGAGCTTTTCCTCCCGGCCACTTGCCCCTCGGAGAAACAATGGTACATTAAGTCGCGTTGCGTAAGCGTATTTAAAGAAGAGAGGAAAGCGAAGAAGAGAAAGAAACTATAATGATTCGATGTATATTTTGACAATACTATTCTTGGTACCGCTGGTGGAGAAGATAGATGAAGGGTGTGTGATCGCGTCCGTTTGTACATTTATGTATCGTAACGTTTCGATGTGAACCGTAGGTGTACCATAACGACTTAATAGGATAAAATACGCGAAGGACGAAGGAGAAACTATACGGAGAACGATCAGTTTTCGAATCGTTCCCGATAGACGCTGGATGTTCGGTGGGAAGGTAATAACTGCCTATTTGCAATAATTGCCATCGCCACGTGCGCGTAAAGTCCGGTTAAACGATAGTCCTAAGGTTCGAGAAGAGAGTTATTCGTTGTTGAGAATAAATCGAGCGACTTTCGGAAACTTTAATACCTGATGTATTATATACTTAGCGAATCGTGCGAGTCCTGGGAACGAGAACCCGTTGCTGTAAATAAAATCGTGTTACTCGCTGGATGCAGTTTCATTACGATGATAATTTGTCGAACGCGTATCATTTAGAGTTATCATCCGCGATCAACTAAGCCATGAACGAATTACTTATTTCCCCGACGAATCATACTGGTTCCTTGGAATTTAATCAAACATTTCCGACACACCATTCCTATTAATTCGCGATTCAAAACACGTAACTCGCTTCAAACAAGTTCTCGTTACTTAAGAAAATAAAATAGCACAATTGTAAATATTTATTTAGGAATATTATATGATACGAAGTCCGCGCGACTTTTTCCTTGTGAAGCATACATTTACGACAGCTACGATAGTATCAGCGATCATGTTTTTTTTTTTAAATGCCACACCGTCAGGATTTTTTTATGACCTGTACATTTTGTTCGTTTTTTTTTTCATTTTTATACCGCCGTTTAGCGAATCGTGTACAAAGTTTCTTGTTAATATTGATAAGAGTTAACGGCAACGGTATTGATATTACGCGATTGATCCGTCTCGTCGAATCGTGCCATTTTAACAGTGTTGTATATACAGTTGTATCATTGTACCGATCGCAACGTCGAATCTCTAGAGTCAATATTAATCAATTCCTTTCGGTATGGCGGTGACGACGATATTTTGCCCGACTTGCTGCCAGCTGACAATAATACGCGACAAACCGCAATCGCAAGAATTGTATGGGAAAAAGATTGAAACCCGATTTAGTAATTAGCACTACTTCATCGTTGGTTTACCCAATCGTATAAATGTTTCATCAATTATTTATTCCTTTGACAGAAGGAGTTATCTTTCGAAAATTTAGCTAATTATTGTCTCTTGAATAATATTAACGTCCTAATCATTGGCCGAGCAGCAATCATTGCGTTTACAATCAACGATCACTTTGAATTTCGGTGCCCACGGCTTTTTAATTCAGCGAATGAAAGAATTAAAATGTTAACCAGCGATCAAATATTGCTAATTTCAATTAGCGTCTGCATTTGAAAGCTGCTCCAACGGACTGTCGTGCAAACGGAAATTCCAAAAGGGAAATACAGTCGTTTACGAATAAAAGGAGACGCGTGTAGAATCTGTGTACGACTTCAATAGGGATCTTTAATTATTTAACTTAAAACTATTCAATTGTAAAATACTGTAATAATTGTATGGTATATAGTCCGTAAGTTCTAATAAAAGAAAAATCGGAAATCCTCGGTATCGAATCTTTCGTAACTATTCTTTTACTTTCGTATACGTTCGAAAACTTAATTTATAAATAGTACAATGATACCAATATGAATATTAAAATACACTTTATAAAAATATACGTGGAAACTACGCAACCTCCGTCCACGTGGTCAGCGCTCCTCCCAAGCTCATCCCTTTTGATACTTCCTCGCGTGACTTCCGCTCGCCTGATTGCCATCGGCCGAACCCGGTTGAAGATAAAGCGGATCGTTATCGTCACCGAACAGTCGTTCCAGCAACGTCGATCTCCGCGCGGTTCTTCCCTCGGCGACAGAAGCTCTCAAGTGATTCAGATATTCGGTCCGGTTCCTCAGCAGGCCCGTGTACTCGAGAAACGCGAACGCGATGAACATGATGACCGTGACCGAGGCGGTTACGATCAGCAGGCAGATTAAGTGCCAAGCGAAATTCAACAAGATCGTTTCCCTGTCGTTGTTTCCGATGCGGAACAAGGGGACCAAGACGCTGCCCAGAATAGCGCATACCAGATGAATGGCCACGACGTTGCAATAATCCTCGAGCGCGCTTCGAAACACTTGCCTCGAGACTACGTAGAACAGGACGCTTCCGCCCGCCCCTAAACCGATTACCGCCTGCGGAGAGTAAATATCCGTCCCCGCGGATATGATCACTAATCCGGCTAACGCGGCCTGCACGCATCTCATTACCGTCCAGTGATTAAACTCTTCTCGGGGAAACATGAAATGGAAGGCTACCACGCATAGACTGCACGAGGACGCGGCCAATAAATTGTTCAGGAATACGTTCTGCTCCGATTTGCTCGCGATCTCGAGCTTCTCCGGCGGAACGTTTGGCATGGAGAGACACTGGAAAGGAAGTTACTCTTGGTGGACGATTTAGTTTGCTTCGGTTCGTTATCTTAACAAACGAATGGAATGCGTTACCTGCAGGCCGACGTATACCATCAAGTGTCCAGCGAAGACAGTCGCTGAAGAGCCGACGGCGATGCTCGCATCATCTATCGCGCTCAAACGAAGAAGCCTTCGTCCGAGTCTCGTGCAGCCTATCAGTCCTGATAATCCGCCGACGAGGTGGACGATCACCGAACCGCCGTAGTCTTCGAACTCCACGCGTTTCTGGGCTAAAACGTTCGTCCCGAGCCACCCTTTCGGTGTCCAGATCCAGTGGATCAGAAACGGTTGCACCAAGCCGGCCAGCAGAAACCCTATGATAAGGTAACCGACGGTATGCGTTCTGCCGACGATTGCCGAGGTGCAAATCGCGGCTGCGATTGCCACCGCCGACCAGCCGATTATAGCTTCGTCCTTATCGACGCCGGCGTCGCCGATCCAATATCCTTCGCCTATCAGGCCGTGCACGTCACCGTTGTAGGCGATCACGAAGCCGAGCAAGAAGTACACTATCGTTACCCAGCAAAAGTCGACGACGTTCTGCAGCAGGATCAGATTCACGTTGTTCACCGGCACGCTACCGACGTGTATGAGCACGAAGCCAGCGCGCAGAATGATCACAAGGATTATACGGCCAAGCCCTGCCGGTACGCTGAGATCCAAGTCCTCCTGCACCTCGCTTCGGATCCGGCCCGGATAATCGTAGTAGCTGTAATCGAAATCGTCCGGCTGCGCGTTAGACATTCCCTCGACGAAGAAAGGAGCCCGTTCAAGCGAGTTCCCGCGGTCGCATCCTCGAGACACCTAAAACGCTCCTCGTTCAGCGCATTATTCTTCAATGAGGAGTACGAATGATAAACGTCGGAAGGTTAAAGTGTACATCGAAAATTAACATCGGCTTGTACATCGTTTGTTTCAAGTGCACGCGTTTATTTAATTCGCGCCGCATTTCATACCGATTAAAAAGAAGAATTAAGACGTTCGACAGAGCGGAACGATCGTCGACAAAATTTGTACAATTTCACCGACGCGCCTGTTCACGGTCCAAATGAACATTAATCCCTTGCACTTTAACCTCGCCGCAAGCGTTCTCGATAGGAGCGCGCGGTGGACCGATTCAAATATTCGAAACGTGCCGCGCGGTGGTCACGTGCCGCGTCGATTGGTTCCAGGTTAGTGAACCAATGGCGAACGATGGAGCGCGGTTCGCGCAGCCACGCTATTGGCCGCAGCAAGGTCGGGGTTTCCGGGCCGCAGGGACGAGCCGGTAAGCGATGCGGCTCGTCGTAGACGTAGGTAGTCGCTCGAGGACGGTCGTTGCTTTCTCGTTGTTGGGTGAACAGTGGTTTGTGAGGAAGAGAAATTATTTACAAAGTGCTCGCTCGTTTTTTTTTTTTTTTTTTCGTGGGAACGACGGAGGAAACACCGCGACAGGATGGCCACGGTATGCTGCCGCGCTCTTTGCATCGTCAGACGGTACGAGGTGTCCCGCGTGCTGAGCGTTACATCTACCCTGGCCACCACAACAAAGAAGTATCAGAACGTGAGTGTTGATACACGTCACTTTTTCCACATTTATTTAGTGTGTACCGTGTAACGCTACGCACGCTGGAGCGACATTGTATTCCTCCGGTCAGAACGGTATACCCATTTTTCCGTTTAAGGACAACGTCAGCGTGGATGCACTAGATTTCATACAATCATACAGCTGCATCTCCCCTGCAACAATGCGTACCGTATCCCCTTTCATTGCATTGCCGCCTTTACGACACGCACTCGGGGCAGAGATTTTTTTTCTTTTCTTAAGTACACGAGCAACAGGCTCCCAAAGTGTATGCACGTATTATGCATACGTATATCGATGACTAACGGAATCTTGCCTCCGTTTTATCACTGTGGCTCGGGCTTAATCGAGCCCGCAAATTGTACCGGTGTTTATTAGCGCAGACCTGTATAAATACCATGTGTCTCAAAGCTCTATACCATTTTTTAAGCTTCACCGAAGAATTTATGTGAGAAATATACGAAAGTCAGTTTTTTTTTCTTTTAGCGGGGCTCCTTCGGTCACGCAATTCGAGTGTCACTGACCGATACGTACTGTTACGAGGGAAAACAAAAATTACGCCTGCAGCACGTGTAAATTCTGTCTTCCCCGAATTTGTATAATTACCATTCGCGGTTATCGCCGCGATTAACCCGAAACGCAGCCTCAGATACGTACATACATGTATCCGTGTCTCGGGCACGGTTTATCAGACGAAACAGCGGCCGGCCGACTCGGATTTATCGTAGCAAAATTGTTGCGTCTCATTGCTGCTTTCGCCGGTTACAGTTATGCAATAAATCATTCTGCAGCTTGTAGTATTGATAACGTTCTGATAACGGCTTACTACTATTTACATACTCGACCGCGGGAGCACGCGCCGCGTTCCTTCCGCAGCACGCGTATGCAGTTCGCCGTGTTAATCGCTGCGAGCAATGTTAATCGAGGCCCGGTGTATTCGCGATATCGGATCGTTACGTCCAGGGCGACCGTGTTCACTCGCGGAATCCCGTCGCGCGAACGCTTCGCCGCCCTTACGAATTTCATCCGAATCGTTAAGAGTCAGCCGGAATCGCGACTCAGCTCCCCCCCATAACGATACGCCGTGTTAGCGTTCGCAACAGAAAATCAACTTCCTTCCGACGTTAGTCGCGGTCCCCTGGAAAGGAATCGCTTATCGCCAGCTGATGGCTCGCTTTACGGAATGATACAGCGCGTAACGTGGCATCGCTTTGTTCGGTCTCGGGAACGTCGCCCGTAGGGTTGAAACGACCCGAGAGAATTCACCCCGTTGATTACGTCATCGTGATTCACTTGTGCTAGCCGTTTAAATTGATCGCGATTGGAAGTAACATTTACGGTGTAATCCCCCAACCGCACCCATCCGAGGTTGTTTTTGTCCCCGAGATATCGTAGGCACGTTTTACGACTGTCCGTTCGCGCAGCATTATTTGGATGTCAGGCAATGGCAACCGTGAAAGCTGATTCTATCGTGTTTGGGAAATAGAACCGGGATTGATATGTTTTTGTCATTGACTCAGTGGATTGAATTCTTCTATTTTCTAATGGAGCGTTTGGGATTAATAAGGAGAGTGAAAAAGGAATATCGGTAAAATTAATTGTCGAGTATGTTTAACAGGATTCGTGTGCGAAAGCTCCACCAAGGGGATATTCGATGGTATTAGGGGGGTCCGTGATTGTACCTTGATACGAAAATAGGCCTGTAATGTGACCCTTTGAAATAATAAATGACGTGCCATCGGAGGAGTAAAAAGTTCTGTGAACATTTATCATACATGTAGGGGAAACGTACGTTTGACGAGTCGCGTGTGATCCATTCGTCACATGTACAACAGCACACACACGTTTTGAGGAAAAATTATTCTGTTTCTTTGAGCTGCTATTACGAGGAAAAATATATAATTACAACTACGTTTTTTTTTGTTTAGCAGGAAACTCTCTGTGTAGACAATACAACATCAAGATCGAAATTGTATTTAGCTTTTCATTAAATTTTTTAATGAAATTATGAATTCGGTAGATTAAATATGACCATCGTTCGTCAGTTGTATCATTAGTCATTCGTAATCACGAGATAATGGAGATGGGATTAATTAATGCAGCACCGCACTGATAACGCAATGATGACCGGTAATAATCCTGTAGCGAAACATTGAAATTATAGCAGAACGAACTATCATCCTAATCTCATTAATTGAAAGAGACATGTTCCGTAATTTCATTATGCTATCATATCAAACGGAGCTCATTCTTAAATCGTACCCGCGGATTAATTGCGCCAAGCCTTTCATCGCATTAAGTCGAGCATATCGTTAGAGAGATCAAAGGAATCGTCGCTGTATTCTATTACGATATTGCATAATGCCGCATGCATCACGCCATGAATTCGTCATCAAGATTAACTGTAATAATCGCTCGCTACACACTACACCTCAGAGATCCCAGAATTTAACGTGACTCACAACCGAAGCTCGAATAGAGTAATTAATTCTTAGATTGCGGATATTTATCGCTTTATCAAAAGGCTTCACTATCGGTGTAGCAATGAAAAACCAGATGATAAAACGTTTCTCTTTCATCTCAGTTCCCCGGTACAGTTCCCCACGATTCCATTCTAATTCTTGTATAAAAATGAATATAAACGTGTCTCGGAATCCCAAGGCACAGTTAATTTTTTTAATTTTCCGATCGAGCTGCAACTTATCTCGCGAAATTCAAATGTTCGTTTCAAATTACCCAAGCGTTCTTCGTCAGAAATCTGCGGTTCGTGACACGAAGCAAGTCGTTGCGATTTATTTGCCTTGCAATTTGCTCTCCTTCGTTTCTCCAACGGCAAGGACATTTTCAAGTCGATTGCACGCGTGTCACTCGAGGCGACCAGCGATTCATCTTCAGTAATCAGTGTATCTCTTGCACAGAAGTAGGAATCCTCATCCGGTCGCGGCTTTGTCGTCGCTCGTTCGCAGCTTCGACGAATTATCGAACATCCTGCATCAATAGGCGATGCGTTCATACGACACTCCCGAAGATAGTCATGCGAGACCGATCGCATTTGGAATCGCGATAGAAACAGAAGATTCTTCGGATCGCTCGTTTCTTACTTCATCCAACGCGGCGTCGATCGATCCGTACGAAAGAATTGTTTCGCTTGCGGCTCATCGGGATGGGAACAGATTTGCGGTAGCAGGTGATTGAAACCTTGACTTCGTTCCCGTTATATATTGCCCTTTATTCCCTCGTTGTATAATTCAGAGAGCTGTGCAATTATAAATAACGCGTTCTATATGGAAGCTGTATTTCATCGAACGCGAACCTTGACTTTATGAATGCTCGCCTCGAATCGAGCCGATACACCGTTCTAAAAATTCTCACCCGATTCCGATACGAACCGGACAATTTCAAGCTGAGGGACACTTTCCGAACGATGGTCGAAATGATGCGAGCATGAAAAGTCGAGTGCCCCCCCCGACCTCTATTGAACTTTTTATCCGCGAGCTCGGACGATTGACGGGAAGACCGATTCGACAAATTGCTCGTTGTTCGAGCGGTCGTTCAAGTTTGCTGTTTCCATGGCCAGGAGAAAAAAAAAAAAGAATTCGACTAGTAACCGTGTGGTGCACACTGTTGTGCCTGTGGGATCGTCGGTCATTACTCTGGCATGGATTTACATAAAATTAGTGACTCATGCATGCGGGTAAACGTTTGCAGATGTGGCGAATTCCACGTACCGGATACAACATGTTCGGTACTCGATCGCTAATATTGATCGTGCGTGAAACTCCGTTCGATTTTGCCCGCTACGCGAAAACTTTCGCGGTATTAATTAACGGAAGAGCCAGAACGCGGCGACGGAGCGTACAGAACTTTCGGACCGATTTAAATTCGAGGTGCGCATCTCCGTAAAGTATAGCTCGGTCCACGGTGATCCCTGAAGTACCGTTAGGTAGCGTTATACTTTCAGACCGAAAGGACACCGTTCTCGTGCCGGGGAACGATGTCAAGTGTTTCGTTTTGAGACCGAGGAAACGATGCGGGAGAAAAGTGCTCTCATAATTTTTGCGTCGGTTAAGCCGGCTGCGGAAAACGCTTGGACGCATCCACCGCTCGAGGGTAATTTTGATCCCCTCTAGATTTAAACAACGAAAATTCGAAGCACTTTTTCGGGATGGGTGATTGGAATTTTTCGTATTCTTTGCTGGAAAGTTTTGCTCTTTTCTTTGAACGTTACTGTTGCGCTCCGTTCCGCGAGACTTCAAACGAATTCCAGCGCGAGCGAGAAGTAGTGGACGTTTAATTTAGATTTTACGGGTAACATAAAATAGTCGTCTCGAACGTGACGAATATAATAACCGTGTCCACGTTGGACCGACGTTTAAATTTCGTGGCCGGAAATATTTGGGTCACGAAGTTGATTGAAAGGCCAGCTACGAACTTCCTTCTGTTTCGTGCAATTTATTAATAATTCTAGTAACCACCTGAAACTTTGAGTTCCGAGTAACTTTGAACGACCATCTGCAGCGGAAAGAACGGTCGGATGGTGCAGCGAGTGATCGCGATTTTTGGCACATGTTTTATTGAAAAACTTTGCCAACTAGGTCTTCGATAACCGTTAGTGATTTACGTTGCGTACGAAAGACAGTCAGGCGGTAGTTCCGGAGACGAAGATAAATCGTTCTTAGACGAGTTAACTATTCACGATATTAATTGCACGAAGAACAGAATTCTTGTCGAAAACCTAATATTATTCTCCTCCGTTAAAAGCTCTCTTCCATTCCATCGATTTAACAATCTTTCTAGGAAAGCAGGCACTCAGTCATTCTGACATCCACACGCATTGCCTGAAAGGCCCTTCCGCCGTGCAGTAACTTTCCTTAGAACGCACGCAAGTTATTGATTCTTTTTTTTGTTTTACACAATTACGTTAGCCGTGAGCTTGCATAGAAGTCAAACAATGTAAAAGTCTCATTCTACTCCTACCCCTGCAAGAAAGCAGTTTCCCTTTACCGTTTCCCATAATACACATATTCGTACGGCGGTTAATTGCTCGGAAGGTTCGGATCTGCCATGGAGCATGTAATAGCAGCAGCATTCAGTCGTCTGAGCGCTGAATACCCACGTTAGCGTATCCGGACCACTGTGTACATTATTATAGCAGTTACGAGGGTTGTATAGAGGGGTTCAGACTGCGGAGGCTGCGGCAGGCGCCACGATCATCGATCTGCCCCGCTGCACGCTTCCTCGACCTCGAAAAGCTAAACGAAACCGCGGACACCTCTTATCACTGAATCGATGCGAACTTTATTTTTAAATACCTGTATGAACATAGCATCGTTTAGCCGCGAGCACTTTTTAATTAATTCAAAGGCTTGAAAGGGAACATTGAATGCGATACCGTGAGAAGATAACATTTTTATTGGCTCATAAAAGGCGATCCATATATACATGGGCGCAACTGCAATGGGAAGTACGTGAATTGAATTTTCTTTAAACATATCGCGCGAGAGCATGTTGCAAAGAGAGCCAGCTGCTAACGGGAAGAGAACGTAAATGAAAAACGGCTTGAGCAGTAAATTGCCTTTCGAAGGTTCAAAGTACCTCGGCGTTATTAAACAAGCTGGCAGCTTGCAAACTGAATTGCGAGAGGATTATAAAAGTAGACGGTCTGTACGTTCCAGTTGTTCCTCGGAAAATACGGTTTTCTCTCGAAAAAAGGACTGAGTTAATGTCCGGAGATGAAATTGAATATGAGTTCGGTTCACTACGAAGTTGTAATAGCGATCGAGCATCGAGAGGGAATGTGTCTAATGGAGTTTCCTTTGGCTGGCGCCAGGATTCATTGATCCCTTGTTTCTTTTTCTGCTCCTCGCGAAAGCGTGACCACCCTTCGACCTTAATTTTGCGCATCCTACCTTCCTTAACGCAGTATCCTAACAGGATAGAGCATCCGAAGTGGTTGCGATCGATTTTGTCGGAATTATAGGCCGTTAACAGCGACCACTCCATTATCTTCGCGCTATAAACTTCATGGAATTACGATCATGAATTCTGGGCTTGCCCTACCTTAATAATCGCGGCACGGGACAGCTAAAAGGCTCGCGTGAAATTCTTCAGCTGACTTTGCACCTTCGTGTATAATAGATGGCAGACGTCCAAATTTGGAATGAAATTGCAGGAATTTTAGAAGCGCCACAGTCATGAGTTTTAGCGGAATTTACGCTATGGAAAAGGTCGCGCGTGCTTTAGATCTCTGAGCTTATGACCAGTTGCAACTTTATTCTTAAAGTTGATTCATATGTAGAAAATTTCATTGCACGTTGTTAATGTATTTTTGAGCGAGACATCAACTTTTGCAGAACAATTTCCGAAACGACCTGTGCAATTAAATCGTACCGCAATTAGAATTCTGCGCGTGTCCAGTGCCAGAGGTGCAGTTAAGCTTGATATCTGCCGTCTTTTTATTTTCAGATCGATGAAATTAGCGTGGCAGTTGCTTCGTTATTACACTTTGCTCCTTCGAATGTGTCCGATGGTTTTCTCGCGTGATTTGTATAAAATAATATCGGGGAAAGCAAGTAGGTACAGCCGTAAAAGCGTGCGCAGGTAACCTATGGTAATCTGTAGCACGATGCGGCATAAATCTCGTGCCATTAAAAAGGGTTCGTGGAGAGACGTATTAGTCATTATATTTATTATACGCCAAGTTTATGGCTTAATTGCCACTGCGTGAAATTTAAGCCATGGGGGGGAAATGAAAGGAAGCCAAGGGTAGAAAGGGAGTACTCAGTAACCGAATGAATAATTCATTTTCCATGGAACCCCAAAGTATTCCGAATTTCTGTTTCTCAAGTACCCTCGACTGTTTACCCCCGAGAAATGAAGTTGCTTACATTCGTTCTGGGATAATTTATAATCGTCACATTGTTACGGCCGGCTTGTAATTGATCAAGAGGAGATCGATGAACGGTGAAAGTGAATCAATCGTCATGGGAAACGAAAGAACGCCTCTCTGTTTAAAGTCACTTAAACGAACGTAGCAATTTAATAGTAACAATTATCGACGGGGTCGTAAAGGGAGAACGAATACCAGAGGATCGAGATCTAGACGGTTACGTTTCGCTGCCAAATTTGCCCTCGCTATTTCATTCTGCACTTTTATAATTCTAGCGGAATTTATTAAAATGTCCAACCAGTTTTCGTGGCACCGAAGAAAATCAA
This sequence comes from Holcopasites calliopsidis, assembly GCA_023838395.1. Taxonomy (NCBI): domain Eukaryota; kingdom Metazoa; phylum Arthropoda; class Insecta; order Hymenoptera; family Apidae; genus Holcopasites; species Holcopasites calliopsidis. The sequence goes on from JALHAQ010000011.1 coordinate 3,927,808, forward strand.
GTCATGCCGCGGTTTATAAAGTATCACCGGGCGACGGTAGGAAATGAAAATCTGCTGCCGGAAGGAAATGTCTGCCTCCGTTAGAAAAAGGCTGCCTCCGTTAGGAAAGGCTTTCGTTCTCGTTCCTGTCCCACTATTGCATCACGCTTCTCGTTTAATCCCGTGACTCTGCCGTCGGATTGCGCTTAACATTTAATCGTACCTCTTCACCGTCGCGACGAGCCGGTGAACATTATTTAGAATTTCACCCCCAGCCAGATGGAGGCGGCGGAAAAGCAGCGCGTCACGGAAACGGAAAGAATCATTTTTAAGTTAAAGACGAATTACACGCGGGCAAGGTAGATGGTCCTGGACCAGTTTAGAAGTCGTCTTTGAACAGCAGCCAAACGTTGCCTGCGTGCGTTCGGTCGTGCCCCGATTATCGTTTCTTTTACGAGTCTGAAACGCGATAGTCTGAATTTCTGGGTTTCTCTAACGATGGTCGCGCGAAAAATAGTGGACAGTGTATCGTCCGTGGCCGAACGCCAGTGACCCGTTTCCCTGTTAAAAGCTGGTCAAAGGAGCGCAAAGCTTCCGCGTATCCTATCGATTGACCCGGATATCCAGCGAATCCGTTTAACCAAGCGTAGTTTGCGTAAGATTTTTCCTTTTTAATTCGCGAAGGATTTGAAATTTACTTTGAAACTTCGATCGTGGGATAGAAGAGTATCAAATTGGATCAGCGAGGCCTGTGGAAATATGCTCTCGGAAATATCAAGCAAAGCTGAGATAGAAAACCAATATTTTTCCGAACTTTAGAAGCGATTCCTCTGTATTGAAATTGTGTTTCCATTCGACAAAAGTGGCTTTGTCGCGTTTTAGTTTTTCTGCTTCTAAAATTCGAGCGAAACTAGTGCGAAGCTCACGCGACGATGTAAATGAAGGCTCTTTAATTCAAACATTGGACAAGAAATCCGCGGGTGTTCGATGAATATTCATGATTCTAAAGGTATTAAGGCCTTGCCTCGTGCCATAAGTAGGTTCGAGCTCCTTACCATCGGAAGATAGATGTTCAGGCTGGACAACGAGTTTTCAGAGATAACAAAATCGACCTGTACGCTTGTTCGCACTGTTAGGACACACGACTGGCGAGAAAGTATTTACAAGAAACTTTCGTTCGATAATATTCACTCCAGAAACGATTCGCGTATTACAAATGCTCCGATAGCTGGATGTTGAACAAAACTCTCGCATAATAGAAATGTTTCATCTAAAAACATATGTCGGGGAAGCTGAATCAATTGCAGTTTCTTGTGAAACATATCTCACATCTCGCAAATTACTCGATATTCATTAATTAACTTCCCGTTACGATTTTAAGGAAATTCAATATTTAGGGAAAAGTAAACCCATCTGCTGTCGGACACGCTCGGTAATCGCGTTCGATAGCGAACACTGTAATTAGCGTAACAGTTGGCGTGTTTTCTGGCTTTCGTCTCTATCTGTGATAGCGTAAACTCAAATCTAAACGACAGATCGTTGAACCTCGCGAGACCAGTGGCTCCGAATTATTTATTCCACGACAGCTGTGCCTGGGTGAGAATCCTTTTGCGTAGGTCGTCGACGGATCTTGGCGTGCGACCAAAATTTTAAGAAGCCCACAGGTTCACGAGCGTTGCTCTGCACGCGGAATTCGATCTCCATAATGTAGGATAAAATTAATCTACCATTGGAGTCCATTGTATATTTGAAAAGCGTGTAATTCAGCCATTTATACGGGTTAATTCAAGCGAGTACATTTGAAAAGATAATCGATGCTGAATAAAACGTTTTATAACGCTGATTTCTTCAGCTGGGTCGAATTTGCAATAAAAAATAAAACGTTATATCTTTTCCCCTCGCATGTTGATATTTACGGAAATGCGTCGGCTTTAACGATCGCCCCGTCGGCGCATTTTCACTCGGATTAATCCAATCAACCTGTACGCTCGCTGTACACACGCATATGCATCTTTATACACGCTAGCCTGCATCGCTAGAAATTTATACGGGATCCGTGTCTGATGGTGCATTCCGCGTGAACGCATGCACGTCTGCTGGCGTATAACCGTTCGATAGAAATTTAAGTGACAGTTTCTCATTAATATTCGTTGATTAGATATCGCGTTGAATCGGCCGCGTACTCTCCCGAAAATTCCGACAGGAGTTGTCGGACAGTCGCAATCACGGGCCCATTAGTGAACATTCTCGAAAATGGTAACGCATGCGGGGAAACAGCAGTTTCCACGGTAAATAGAAATTTCCTGGAGAAGATTCGCGGCAAACGCTTTTCAACCGTCTGAATAATTCCAATCTGTGTGTCCAAACTTCTCGACATGGTAATCGAGTTGCTGAAAACCTCTTCAAAGTTAAACGACGTGGACGGAGGTATAGAAAGTCGCCGAATATGAAACCTTCACTGCGTACACCTTTTTCGAGAATCACCGTAGCAAAAACGAAATAGAAATAGCTGGCGAGAATCAATCGTCTGGCAGGGAATAGTGAACAATTAAATTTTCACGCCCAGCCAAATGAAATCCCCTCTCGTTTCACGACCAAAGGAGTTTCGACGTTTAGCGACGACGTTAAGCTCAGACCAGGTGGAAAAGTTAACGAGATCTCGGGACCGCCTTAATTCCGCGGAAAAAGCTGAGGAATTCGAGACATTCCGTGCGGACGAGGGAGGAGTCTCTCCAAGTGGGTCCTCGAGAAGCTATTTGCCAAATCTTGCCAGCGGAATCAAGCCATTCGCATACGTCTGGTGGTTGACCTAATTTCGCGAGACTTGCGCCCGGCTACCACTAAAGAGAAATGGCAACACAGACGATATAATTCAAGCACCTATTATGCGCTCTTGCGAGACACGTTAGGGCCACAAGGGATTACGTTAGTTATTCAACCGCAAAGGGACAAAATTTAACGAACATCCCTTTGTTCGTGGGGACACGGGGTGCTAGATCGTTCCAAAGCCGGGCTTTCCGTTCGCTCTGTCATCCGAGGGAACCCTGTCCGTTTGCAAGGACGCCGATCTATAACTTGTCTCGCAAGGCAGCTTTGCACTTCTCTTTCAATTCGCCTTATCGTCGCTCTTTTTAGCGCAACCGTTCAGAGATAAGAATTTGATCATAGAACAGCAAGTGTTGTACCATTCCTTCTTCGTTATCGATTTACGATACTTTTAAGATAACCATAGAGTTCGGGACTTTCCTTAAAACCGTTCTCCGCATAGTTTTACGACTGCGTTTGAAAATACGCACTGCAGTATTATTCGCGGAGCATTACACAGCGGGAACAAACACGGTTCCACATTTCGCGAGAATTTCTGCGCGGCATAAACTCCCGCGCGTCTTTATGCAAACCCATATCCCGAAAAATAAAACAAAGCATTCGACGTTTTCGGGCAGACTCGAAGCTTTCTACCTGAAATGTTCTCAGGTAGAAAAGCTTGCCCCCGCATCTTTTATTTTCGTGCATTTCCCGTTGACCGGAGCGCAAACACTGCGCCGCGTAATACGTTACGTTTTATTTGGTTCGTTTTATTCCTCGAGAGCGTGCTCTGCCAAACGTGGACGCCCGATCGCGACCCGACCCTGGCCGACCTCCAGTCCCGACATGGCCTCGCACGTTGATCCGAAAAATTTTGGATACCGGCCAGCCCTCGAATACGCCTTTCATGACGAGTTAATCCGTGCGAAAAGAATTCGTGTTCGGCGAATTTTGTATCGTTGCGGAGGTTGTCCGATCCGTTCGTGACGCGTGAAACGTTTCTGGTATTTGCTGTTCCTACGAGAACGTGTTAATTGAGCGGAAACAGAAGGAACGAAAGTTTCGGCCAAGAACGACACAGCCGCACAGAGTCCTATATTTGTGCCAGCCTTTTACACTTAGAATTCAACAGATTGTAAGCTTAAACGATATCTGAACATTTCCGCGAACTCGGTCAGGAAAAAAAAAGAGATTAATCTAGATCTCTGAGATAAATCTCGATTCTAGGCCCCGTTTATGAAAGTTGCTACGAATAATTACACTTACTAATCATGTTATTGGTGTTCCAGGAAACAAGATGGAAAAGCTGGTGGCACATTTCCCAGAGGAACATTTCCCTAGCGACGAGCACTTTTGCTCCGTGCGTGAGCCCGATACTGGCGAAAGGAATGGATGAATCGAAGACGTCAAAGGACAAGAAGACATCGAGGTCGACGAAGGATGATAAAACGGAGAAGAATTTGCCTTGCGAACCTGCGGCGGAAGCTGGTAAGCGATGGAATGTAATTAAACTTGGTGTCATAAAAAACAAAAAATCAACTGCTCCCGAGTGCTTCGAGGTATTTCGCGAGACCTTAGGGTGCTTTAATCTTGCGAAGCTGATTGCATCTGTAAATGGTCACTGTCTCTCCGCTCGTTATTGGATTTCCGGGCTAGGCCGAGCTCGCGAAAACGACTCTGTTGTTTCAACGTACTTTGTACATGCGACAGCGAACCATAACTCTTGCCCCGCTGAATCTACCGCGGTTCTGTATAAATAGATTGCTACATTTAGATTTCCGCCAGTTGCTCGAGAAACGTCGCTGAAGAAGAGCGAGAAAAAAAGATGCAAACTCGATGATACGCGTCGATTATAAATAATAACGTAATATGCAATCGCGTCAGTAGAAATTGGAACGGTGGAGGGATCAGATTCGGGCGGATTTTTCAATACATATTTATTTCGTAAACGACAATGTAAATGAACAATCTATCGAACATGCCAATTCAAAGGTTCTAAAGCTACGCTATGTACACTCGCGCGTATCTCACTAGCGCTACGAAATTGCTAACGATCGACATTTCGATGCGTTCACAGCTTAATCGAATATCCAAGTTGCTCGTTGCTAGGAAACCTCGAATGATTAATGTACAATTCTCGTCTTCGGCGCAACGACGGGCACATTATTCTCAATCGGATCGATCGTCTCGAGGGTGAGGAAAAGTCGACGCAATTGAATTTCCCAAGAACGATGCTGCTCGAGAATATTAGATACCTCGACACAAGTTTCCAGCACTGCGACGGACCGTCGACGTTATCGAAACTCCTTTGGCAACGCTCTCCTCGCCATCCCGGAACGTATACATTACAAGGAAGCGGCCCCATCCCATCAAGAACATTCCACCCGTTGACTCTCGTTCCCGTTTAGACTGTCCTCGAGCACTTCGAACTCCTCGAACTCCATCTTGCCGAAATCATCGCCAGTCTTCCAATTACTCTCGTTCACCTGCCACCTATTTAGAGCGCTGCCGATGAACCGGCTGGGATAATTCGATTTAGCATCCTCCACATTGCCCAGCTTGAAATCAGCTTTGAATCCCTTCACCTCTTTATTCTCCTCCTTTTTAGGTTCCAGGCCAATTACGACCGGGGGTTCCCGTCTCGCCTCCGAATCATTGACTCCGTAGCTCTCCCCCTGCGCGATCAATCCATCTTCCTTTTCTTGCTTATCGAGGGTGGTGATCTCGATACTAGGAGTCTCCGCTATAGCGTACTGTCTCAGGTCGGGCACCCTTTCACGATTACGACGCCTCAGATGATTCTCGACCAGTCTACCGGTCAGCTCCAATCTACTGTCGCAGGAATTGCTCTTCACCAGCCGGAATTTCACGTAATCGTTCGACCCGTCGACGCACTTGAACCTGTTCTCCGTTACCGGCGAAATCAGCGGACCGTTGCTAGAGTTCACCACTTTGCCGCCGTAGTAAGTGACAGACGTGCCGCACTCACGAATCTTCTTCAACACGTCTTGGGACACGTAGTGGCTGGAACCGCCATGGTCGTTGGCCCCGTGTTCGTGGCAGTCGGCCTCCTCGTCCTCCGAGGACGTGCAGTGCGCTCCGCTTCCGGGATCGGTGTCCGGATAGTCGCTAGACACCCCGGAGCTTACGCTACCCGCGTCCCAATTATTGTGGTGATGACGGTGGTAACGATGCAATTTATTCTTGGAGGATGTGGAATCGCTGGGCGACGTGTGGCCGCTTCTTGCCTCGAAAGTTTGGGCCAGGATCCTCGTCTTGGACTCGGAACGCGAACTATCCGGTTCGTCTTTGCAACCTATCACCGACGCGTTCGACGACGTAGATTTCTCCATGCTCTCGAACAGTTTAGTCAGATCCCTCGCTCTACTGGAACACCTAGACCTGGTACGATAAATTCATTAAAATGGAATCTATAAAAAAAGAATAGTATAGAAACCATAAATATCGTACTATACCTGGATCCTTCGCGCGTTTTCTGCGACATGTCGTCAAAGTGGCCGTCGTCGATGTTACTCAGGTCCTTCATGCTGACGCTCTTCCTGCTCTTGCGATCCCCAGACAATCCCAAACCCGAACCGTTCTTCATTTTCAACGTGTCTTCGAACATACGCCTGACGTTTCTCACCGTGTCCGGGTCTGGTAGTTCCTCGTCGATGAGCTCGCGGTTCACCCTGATGGGATGGTAGAAGAAATGCTTTCTGATAGTCGACTGCTTCGGGCTTTTAGAACTGCCGTCGTCCGCGCTCTCGCAGAGTCTCTCGTGGTTTTCCACGTCCGTTTTCTTTTGTATCGCCCCGGCTATCTTGCACGTTGGCCCCGGTCTAGCTTTTCCCACGCTGGACGACTTCCGTTCTATAGTTTCGGCGCGCACTGGCTCGATAATCACCACGTTGTTGTCCAACAGCAGTTCTTGAAAGGAATACTCTCGCAGATACTGTATCAATCCTTCGTACGTGACGTCGCCTCTAGCGCTATTGTACATGTTCTTGCCGAACATGTTCGATTTCACGATCTTGTAACGCACGTGATCGAACTCTTGACCATCGTCCGGCTGGCACTCTATCGAATCCACGCAACTCTTCGACCTGGTCAGACTGCCGTGCATCTTTTTGCTATCACTTCTCTTCTTCGTAGATGCCTGGTCAATAGTGATCGGAGCGTGATCCTCGTCGATGCCATCGTCCACGGACCTTCTCCTGGTGTCGCTTCCGGATTCGGAACCCAAGCCGAGGTCCGAGCTTTCGGACCTCGCTTCGAAACCTAGGCTCCCCTTTACAACGCTGCACGCCTTGCCCAGAATATTCGATGTCTCCTTGACGATCCTCCCGAACCTACCCTCGTTCTCCTTTCCCTTAGGATTTCCATTCTTCGCGTTCTTCTGCTCGAAGAAGTTCTTCGCGTCCTCCACCCTCGTATTCCCATCGTGTTTCTCCTGAAAAGAGATATCCTAGCTTTACGCTGCGCTCGTACTTGATCTTCGACATTCATGCCAATTACGCCCGGGGCTTTCTAGCTTAAGCCACATCCAGCGCTACTAACGGAGAGCAACTATAGCGGTGGTGTAACGCGGAAACTTTAGTAGAACTGTGCATGACTTAAACCCGAAAGCCTTAGAGAGGAGGATAGCCCGAGTAAGCTGTGCCGTGAAAGGATTCAATGCGCAAGGAGCGTAATTGGATTTGCAGTAGATTTGTAATCGCTTTTTCTTAGTTACCTCCACGTTTCCCATTGCTTCATTTTGATTCTTCAGGGTATCAATATGGTTATTGGATTCCTTTCCGTTGCCCCCGAGTTTCCCATCCCTCGTGACGGAGTCCACGGAGAGGCATCGATGTCGCCTCTTGGTCACGTCGTTGTCGACGACTTTGAGCACCTGTGGCCTCCGAGACATCGCCCCCTGATCCTCGGTGTCCGAAATCCAAATCGACGTACAACCTTCCACCTCCTCGACGTTTCGATCGATCTGTTCCTCGCGGGTAACCGCTAACTGGTCATGAAGTCTATGCGTATCCTCGTCAGACCTCGATTTCAGCGATTCACCGTCCGGAGTCACGTTCCGGGAACGATGTATCGAGTGCCTGTCTTCGTCGTCGAGCTTCTTCTCCTGAACGTTCGTCTGTCCAGGAGATAAATCTACTCCGATTTCTCGCAAGGGATCAAGCTCTTTTTGCCGATAGTCTTTTTCTTCTTGTCTCTCTCGCGGACTACTCCCTTCCTTGGCGGTGTTCTTACATCTTTCTTTGTCGGTAACGTTGCTCCTCGTGGACCTTTCTTCGAGAACCTGAGACTGCAAATACTCGAGGCGTTTTAGCCTGTCCGATTCCGGGGACGAGTTGCTCCTCTGCGAGAGATCGTTGCTCCGCGCGTCGCCCTCGACGAATTCCAAACGCACGTTCGACAAAGGTAACAGGTTCAATACGTCGAAGTATTCCAACTCCCCGTCGTCCTCGAAGAGGATGCTGTCCAAACTGCGGTGCTCTTTCCGTTTACGTTTCACCTGCCAATAGAACGATTTGATGAACAAGATAGATTACATAGAAGTAGAAAATTGAAAATAGTCATCTTGAAATAGCAATATTAAAACACGTGCGCGAAAATGAAAAAGAAATGACAGCTTTATAAATACTACAATCATAAAACAGTCCGTCTGCAATTTATTCAACACCTCCAGCTAAGTCGATGTTTGATCCCGCTTCGATCTGAACACATCAATTCGCATGCTCGAACGCCATACCAGGCGGAAACTAAATTCAACGCCGGGCGACATGGATATTAGCGCCAACGTTTACCTGAGTGTATATGCAATCGATACTGCGATTGCCTTCAATTGGCCAGCCGTCTTCCACTATGTCCACCAGACCGCTAACAGTGTCCAACGCCTGGACGCTGCGATACCGCCTGGGTGATTCGGGCCAGTCGAGGATGTTAAATCGATCGGGATCGGTTCGCGTGCCACGAGTACACGGCGACGGATCCGGAAAGGAGGATAGATCCGGCGGGTACGAATTAAGACCGCAGGTGGATCGCGAATGATAGGATTTTGCCTCGCTGAATCGCTCGTAGGAGTCCGAGAGATGCTGCTGACTCTTGTACAGCCTGAAATACAAAGTTATCGAGATGAATGGAAACGTATCCGTATCAGGCGCCGCGCAGTGGAATCTGAGGATATTATTCTTGAAACGGCGCGAATCTCGAGATTCGGTGAATTTATGGACGTTCGCAAAACTTTCTCATCCTCTTAGCTAAAGCCTCGTGCTGGACGCTCGAACGGGAACTGCTGAAATTTCTATTCGCCTGCCCGTGGAAATGGGAAAGATTCGAAACAGCTGGAATCCGTAGTTCTATTATCGAAACTATTTAAAACATCCGATCGTACTGGAAGCATCGTGTAATAAAATGTAAAAAGGGAAAGGTTCAATTTCTCTGATGTAGAACATTTGTGTTTCTCGAGCTTGAGATTTTCTTACTTCCCGCAAGTACGTTCGTTCCAAGATTAAAATTCAAATGGATTCGAGGAACCTTCTTTGACACACTTTCCGCGATTTCAATCAGAAGGATTCCTTTTCTTTTCATTGAGACCTTCCTTTGCACGTTCATCGAGGGAACTCGTCGTTGCTCAAAGAACATCGTGGCTCACCTATCCTTCAAAGAGTTCCGATCAATCAGCTTGGCTCGCGGGATCAGTTGATGTCTCCTGGGTAAATCGAACGTCGATTGACCTAGCCCGAAGTGACGCGACTCTCGACCGTGTCGAGATTCGTCCTCGGATATCACCGCGAGGCTCCTTGTCCGCTTCAAGAGCTTCCTGCGGTCCTGCGTGGACTGCGCTGAATCGCTTTCGCGCCGTACTCCTCTGCAATCAAGCAAATCGAATTATCTTCGCCTGTTTGTCGTCTGTGGAATTCCCATCGGTTTCAGGCAAACCAATTTCAACGGCAAATCATTTCTACTTTATTTCATGCGCATCAATCAAGAGCATATTATTCCTTTAACAATCGCGCTTAACGAAAATTAAAATTCTTTCCGGGAAGTCATTCGTTGCGCCCGAATGCAAATTCTTCCCCAGTCGACACCGAACGCAACAATGAACCAGAATATATCGCATGTTTGTCATTCAATGTATTAGTACGCGAAGTAGGAAATACCATTGCCTCTGCGCACAGGGACCATGCAATCAGCATGTCGATACCATGTTTCAATAATGGACGAAGCTATATCGCGGAGCGTGTATAAGACGAGGACGTGCCAGTCGACACGGAATCCCTTAGGATTCAATAATCCTTTCATGGAATATACAGCACGCGAATAAGTAAGGAGAGCTATCAGAAAACGTGTCACAGGCCGCCCTTAAAAATTTGTTTTCACAAGTGAAAAACGGGACGCGCATTGAAAATCAATCAAGTAAACGCGCGTGTTTACTCGACAGTAAAAGAGAAGATTAGCATACTGCTGTAAAATAATATTTCTGCATTAAAAATGACTAACCCGGCGATCAATAAGTTAAGGTAAAAGTATCGTCGCTGATATGCAACACGATGTTAATTATTCCAATAAAACGCTGCCGCGTGAATCAGTGAGCGATCGAGAACGCTGCGAGTTCGTCATGATACGTTAATTAAATTTCGTGACGTACAGCCTCGGTCGGTTGTATCTCGTTTTCCCAGATAACGTTCGCGCGAGCTTGATTAAAGCGCGCCTAACGAACCAGCAGTCCGGGTCCGCGACAACCCCGACGACAATTTCCAATCATTTTCTCCGGGCCGTCGGTAATTGATACAGTCTTATGCTTTTACCGTAAAATAATGCGTCGGAGTAGCGATACGTCGGTGGGCTGTTAGGGACCATAATCAGCAAAGTGGTCACGCAACGTTCGCTCATTTGAAAACTGGACGAAACCACGCCTTTACGGGTCTACTTGCTCGGTGAGCGTCGATAGAAATTAGTCGGCGATCTTTTCCAACGCTGTATCGGGAACCGATCGGAAGTTACGTTACGACGCGTTTAATGAAACCGTCTGGACGAACTTCGAACGTTAACATCGTTTCGTGATTGGAAAATATGATTCACTATCCGAGAGAATGATATATTTCTTCTGTTTCGTAATAGCCGATATTTCAGAGCATCGAATAACTGAATCGTTGCTTCTTTTATTTCCTGCTCATAAGAGGCTGCAAGTAATAAGACGCGTCCTTTCGGTCGACCGCCTCCGCGAGCGCGAATCCTTGAAGTCAGGATGCGAACGGCGTATCGTCGTCTCATCGTGTTCGGCTGAGCACGGTGGATCGTTGCGCAAGATTTTCCTCGAGCAATCCCGAGCATTTTTTTTTTTCTTCTTTTACATGCCGCTGTCAGATCCACGAAACTCAGACCGGACGAACGATTGTTCAATACCGTTTTATATATTCGTCTAACGCGTCGAGCAGCCGTTCTTCGCTCGGACACGATCGTGAACGTATCGGTATCGGTATCGGCTTCCGGTTGATCGAGCACCGATCATTGCACTCGTACGAAGCCACAAAGGAAAGGCCGAGAGTTTTGCACACACATACGGTAAGAGAAACGCGGCAGGAATATCCTATGACACGAACCGGAAGAAGTTCCGCGGTCTGAACGGTAGTCCACGGTTGCGCGTCTGGTCTGTAAAGAGAAGTCGTGCAGCCCGCTGGCTCCACCGGTCAAAAGAGTCGGCTCGAAGAGTAGTGCGGATAATAATTAAATAATGCCAAAGGTGACAACGGAAACCTTTAATTAGCGAATCGCACAGATGAAAAGAATTCAGCTACCCCTGCACTAGAATCAAGGATTGCGCGACGAGGACCAACTTGTAAGATAGATTCATCCAGCCTTGAAAGAAGGCCCGACCGCGGACGGAACGTCGAAGTGTTTGCCCCGAGTGGCGTGTAATGACCGCCGTTAGCGCACTTAACAGGAGAGCGCGAAGCAATGATAATCGATTGGCAACGTCAAAGTTTCGACAGAGGTAAACTAGCGTCGGGGAACAACAACACCGCTGACGTCAAGCTGCTCTTTTTACGCACCTAAGAGGTGTTCTCGCTGACCTTGAATCTGTAAGGCTTTTCGTGGACCGCATGGTAAAACGGGAGTTGCATAATTCTTGAAAATAAGCAACATCGTACGCGCGACAAGGGACCGTGACTAATGCCGCGGTAGGATGAGAACGGCTTTAGGCACGATTAATGGTTGTAATAATCGTGTACGTGTTCAGGGTAACCGTAGTTTCTATTATGTAATTGTAATGCTTGTCGAGAATATCGCGAGCCTGCCTACGGAATGGGATTACTTTCCATTTCTGTGGATTCACGGTGGGCCACTTGAAATTCAGGGTAATCGCTATCGCGAGCTGTTTTCAACGGCTGTGTGTGTGTGTTACAAAACCGTGCGCGAGGCAGTTTCTTCCGTTTCGTCGAAGAACGTAAGGAAGAAAGTTCTTGGTAGGAGGAGTGCAGGGGTTGCAGAATCTAACAATGAAGTAGCAGTTGGATGAACTTAGAGCGTTCCACTTAATTAATCTGAACTTAAAAAAGAATTAAGAGTTGTTCGATCGAAATGAGTTTATAAAACAAGTTTATCAAGCATCAACTTCCATACTAACTTTGCCGAAGTCTAAAAATCATAGATTTAAAGGGAATGACACCTGAACGAGTTAAATGAAGATCCATCGATCAAGCTGGATTAAAAATTTCAATTCCCTCTCCCCGTTTATGTTCGCTTCTACTTTTACAAATGCGTAACGCAGTCTCTTACCTGTCCGCCCTTATCCCTCTGAAAATTCCCTTCGGATCAGCTTCAAAGTGTCGAAAACGACCGATTCAAATTGGATAAACGACACACGCGGACTCGAGGTTGCAAATCAATCGGGTTCAGAGTGAAATCGAAAGATCACGAGATCGTCTGTACTTTATACCTGTTGTCAACGATCTGGGACCGATCTATCGGCGTCGCGTGCCGCCTTTTCACTTTCTCGGGCGCGCATCGACTGAACGGTTACCGTTGTACGTACCTGGCCGGCCGATCGTCACTGTACACCTGTTCCCTCGACAGGACAACGTGTACCCGCGTCTCCACTCGATTGTCCATCCGTAGTGGGAGTAGGGTACACCTGGGCCTTAGGGCGTGACGTCATTGATCCGCTAACTGGGTAGCAAAGCGAATGGAAAGAAGAACGGAAACTCCGGAGGGTCGTCTGTTCTTCACAGGCTGATAAGCTCGCTTCTTCATCTTCGAAATTTCTCCGGGGAGTCGACGCGCGATCTAACGCGAGGGGGCGAAGAACAGAGGGACGAAACTATTTTTTTTTTTCACCGCCTCTGAAATCTAATTCTCCTCCGGGCAAAGAGTTCGTGACGAGTTCCACGTGGAAATCGCGATATCTGATCATTATTTTGGCCCCCTCGTTCTCCGCAACGATACGGGGATCGGAATCGAATCGGAACACGCAATTTTCGTGAGAATGGAAACCGCAGTTGTACAACAGGCTTGCTGTCGCTGTAATAGAATATTTGTTGCAAAATCAGCATCCTTCCGTGATTATTGTTCAAGCGAAGAAGAGGAAAACGCTTCGACGAAACAATGACGGCGGAGGTTATTATTCCGAGCGCAGAGGATGACGCGTCATGGGCGTCTGCAGCGGTGCTCGGTAGTCGAAGACAGCGATCAGGCTCGAAGGCTAGATATCATCGTGGCTCGTAAAAGTCGAGGGTCAGGCGGGCAGCAATCGTGTGCCACATTCGCCAGAATTTAACAAGGCCCTCCTTGGCGAGGACGGAAACGAGAGATGAATTATCAAAGCCGCGCCGGGGACACAATGGATTGCCCGAACGAGAAATTCCGCCCGGGCAGAATCTTCCGCTCCTTTCGCGACGATACTGGCTCGTTACGAGAGGTCAGGGAATCTTGAAAACTCCAGAAACGAAACCATCGTGATACCGTTCACTCGTCGCGAACGATGATCACCTTGTCCATGAAATATTCTTTGAAATCACACTTTCCTTTGCTTCGCGGCTTTATCGTTGAAAAAATACAGTCGAAAGAGCGCGTGACACACATTGTCGGAACTGGCAAAGTTCAACGCTGATAAAACATAGACGAGTGGGTACCGTGTAAAGAAAAATAGTGGACGGCAGACAATATTTTCTGATCTTAATATACGATAATTATGCTAAATCGCAATGTCAATTACTGCCAGACGCAAATAGTATATGACGTGTGTAGTATTTTCGATTCGTATCGTTCTGCCCGAACATTTATACCGACGGGCAAAATAGATGTGCAAATAGAAGAATTAGCAGTTCCAGTAACAAAGAATAAAATAACTGGAACAAGAACTGATTTCTTTTCTTTTGCTGCACACGATTTTTCTATGCCGCCTGCGCGATCGCTACTTATCGTACCATCGAAGTTTCGTTCGTTTTGCAAACTTAGTAACTCTTAATAACAGCCCTCCTGGTTGCGTAAAGTTTCGATAAAAATCCGAAGTCAGGAAATAGCACCAACGCGATGCGAGACGATCTCATTATTCTAGTTATCCCTTGGAGGACCCCGCGTGAACCATCACTTTCTTCCTCTTCCTGTTTACCCGACCGTGTGCTACTCCTCGCGTAATCCTGCAAAGATTCGATGAGATAACGTCGTGTCAAGGATACATCAAGCCAACAAGGACTCGTCCGCTTCGTATCCGACAAGAGTTATTTCCACCAGGAGCAAACTGGGTCATATTAAAGATCCATCGATCCTTTCGTCGCGACAATTCGACCGTGACACAGTCCAGTGTGTGTCTAAACTGTCCAACTTGAATATTTCAATCGACGTTGTCGCGCGCCGTGACCCCGAGGGGAAAAGATTCGCGCCAGAATGAAACGGTACCGCGCGGGCATAGATATTGGTCCATCGGTTATCCAAGGCGACGCCCACGAATAGTGTTGGCGTTGTTTCGCTCGTAAAAATGACTTCGTTCGCGAGGTATCCCATTTTTCATTTCGCGTTCAACCGGTCGGCAACGCGATGTCACGTGAGACCACGGAGAAGAAAGTGACCATGGCGCTTGGCCTAGGTACCACTTTACAAGCCGAGTCACCTGGATACGCACGACACGATACTTTCCTAACGATCGAGCAGAGCTTCTATTTCGCCCCTTTCCTATGCGCTCGCGTTTCGCGCGCCTCTCGCTTCCCTCCCCAACGATTTCCTTTTGTCGCAGAAACTGCAGGCGGAAACGTAAACGGGAACGTTTCTCATTAAGAAGAAAGCAGATGAATCCTGATCAATATTTTAAGGAAGCAGTTTCACAGTCTCCTCGTTACCGGAAGCTGAAATCGTTGCGCGAGAGAAATGGGAGGAAATCCCTGGCGCAACGGGGGACGCTTGTCGAAGAAGCAGGACTAACGAACGTGAAATCGCGCTTCGCGTAGAGAAACGGCCCCGATAAAAGGACAAATGTGCGCCGATGTTCGCCAGGAGAGTACTTCGCCTGCGCCTTGACGACACAGCATTCATCCGCCGCTTTGCGACGATACGTCGCACGCTTTCTCCGACGATTCGATGCGTTAGTCGCGTTTTCGTGCTTCCTCACCGGCGACACATTCTAAACGCGAGGGAAAAAAGTTAATTGATCCAAAATTATTGCCCGCCTGACGCTTCGACGAATATCCTTTTATCGATCCGTAAAGCTGAAGAAAATTACCTGTATTGGCGTTGCGCAAAAGGGTGAGAGGGAGTACAACAACAAAAAATCTAGCACCGAACAGTCTCGTGGTTGATACGCAACTGAACAAACAGCTAGAAAAAACCGTTGCTTGATTTTACTCCCCCTTTTGCATCCCCTTTGGATGAATCATGAAGTTACCAGGGATACCATTCCCGCCCCTGTATAGGAAACAAAACAGTAGTCCCGTGCGAACCGGATTAAACAACCCCCTCGAATTGTCCACTCGACGACAGTTGAATCACCTGCAATCCAGGTGGAATGATTCACGACGTTAAAGAGGAAGAAACGTGTGAACCAATCGAAGCGAACTCTGATCTTCGCATAGTGGATAATAATTTGCAATTGATTGCCATTGAGAATTGGAAAAAATTAATTTAACGAGAGTGAGAAGGTAATTCGAGCGGCGCGTGTAATTCGAGCCAAGGTCGTCGACGTCCCCCCGATGCCGGAATCGATCGGAATCACTTTCGATGAGGGAGTCGGGAGAACCGGAAGGCATCGTCGAGCGGAGGCTGCGGTATCGCGAACCATAAAGCCCGGCGATTTTCTCGTTACCGCGATCGTTCGCCGCGGCAGGAAACGTTTCGCGATTCGGGTGGACTGCAGTTTGCAAGTGAAAACGCTGCGTGTACGAACTTTCGGCAAATAGATGGACGTTCGATTTCTTCTTTTTCGTCGATCAAGGAACTGTCGCGAAAAGAGGACGGCGAATCGAGCATTCCACCGTGCACTCGGATGAGAACGATCGCGAAGGCGTAAAAGACGCGTAAAATTGCGTAGCGCATTCGAAACGAATCATTCGTCGAGGAACTGCTCTTACTTAATCTGCACATCAATTTTAATATTTTCACGCTTCGACGCTCGTTACCGTCTTTACATAACTTCTCGTGCTCGCCGTAAAGAAGAAAAAAAAACTGAAAAACAGAATACATTCGTGCGAGTAACGATTTTATGATTACGCAAACGGAAATCTTCGACGAAGTTGCCCGCGAATCGATTCGAAAAAAAAAGCACATCCAATTGTTGCGAGATCATTTTTCATTCGATAACACCGTTTTTGCGTTTAACTTGGAATCAATGAAAAGTTGCCGTTATCGTGCGAATAATTCCGCTAATTGGTAAGTCAGCTTTTGTAACAAGCGTGCGTCGTGATTTTTCATTAAATAAAATGGAAAGTAGGCATTAGTCGCTCGACGTCGCGTGATTCCTCCTCGCGTCGGAAAGGTCAGGAAATGGAACCACCGAGCGACCGGAAGTTGCACAACGAGGGCCAAGTTCCTGCGCTCGGAAAGGAATCTCATATAACCCGATAACTGATCGGACAGACCTCAACCCATTGACTAGAGTGATCGTGTATGCGCGCCAGAGACTCTTTTATCGCGAATCATGGAATTTATTGAATGAAAAAGTAACGCGGATATCGAGGGGAAAATATTCCGCTTTGAGCTCCACGTTTTCCAAGGATACTCAAACAGGAAAAACATAAAGAAAAATATTTCACTTCATATGTTTCTTCCTTGATATTTCCGTATACATAAGCATTCGAGCGTGTAATGAATTCTTTTAATGCTCTCCACGCGAATAACTTATTTATGGACCGCTGCGTATCAGAAAGAAGGAACTTCGCTCAAGATCAAATACAACCGAATCGAGTCGCATCTCCGTACTAATAATGAAAAAAGCGCATTTCACTTCCTACTGGAAATAATAATTATTGTTCCGCCAGCGTTTACGGTCTGAAAAGCCCCACTTCCGAAATCGTTCTCCCGTTTAGAAGAGGGAAACGTTCGACGCGTGAAGGGAAATATTCTTCAACTTGAAACGAAAGAGAGGAAATAATGATTGATCGATACCTGTCGCCTTCGACGTTCCCCGCGAACTCCATCGTCATCTGGCAGTAAACGATTTTCACCGCGAACATAGCGAACCAGCATCGTACACGACCGCGGTACCACGGGCTCGTCTTCGCGCGCGGTTTTCAGTAGAGGAATGACTGTGCCCAAGCGAGCATCGTGAGCAGATTTCGATGCACATTCGTTGCCACGGCCCTTTGTCCTGCACGCGCAGCTGCGTGTAAGCCAGTGAAACGAACAGAGAGGTCCGTCAAAACGGATATCCGGTATGTTCCGCTGTGCCGGCCTTCCATTCCCTTGTTCGTCGTGTCGTTCGTTCTTTCGATCGCGTGGTGCGTCGCGTCGCGAATCGACTCGTGTTTAATTAACAATGCGCCGACGCGTTTGTTGATTTCGGCTCAAACCTAGATCCCACTGCGATTCTGCCGCGAATGATACGCGCTACCACCCCTATCGCTCTATCGATCGTGCGAGGAGAGGAATATCGAAGCGCGCGGTATCTCATGAATCGTGTCGGAAAACTGTAGTATTTTATTTTTCCGTACATCGAGTTTGCATGAATCGGAACACCTTCATTCGTCTGTCAATTGAAAATAATTTCCCGATACGAAACGTATGATACGAACGAACGGAAGTTCCAAGTCGTAATTACGCTTGGGGGCTACTGTCCGGAACGGTGTTGCTTTTTATTCAACTCTGTACATATTAATTAGCCGCAGGACCTGAATTGTCCACACATTCGTCCCGAACCAATTATGCACGGCCATCGAGGGATTTATTGCATTCCGTGTCTGCGCGATCTGTTAATTTAATGAAACGCGCGTGTACGGATGGAACGAAGAGGGGAGGTCCCCTGCAAATATGCGACGAACTCGTTAACAGAATCGTGGACGTAAAGATGGAAATTCTCGGGTTCCTAGAAACGTCTAATTAGCTGGACTATGACACGCGAGCAATTTATCAAGTCTCTAAATGAACGGAATGCATCCGTGTAAGATTAGGATTGGAGTACTTCTTAATAAGAAAATCTAGCCTGTTTTCTTTTGCATGAAATTAAGGTTTAGAAATGTTTGCGAAACGCTTTCCCGACCCATTCTCGAATTTTGCGCGGCATGCGTGCCATAACGACGAGCAATTTCATCGTCAACGCAGCCGCACTGGAACATCGTTCTTATTTCCATAATTTTGCTTGCCTCTTCTAAAACCATTTTCCCCATTTTCTTATACCACTCGCATACAAAAAACGATCGCGATCCAAATGACAGTTTCAAACTGGTCATGCTTTCTTTTTTCGTTCATCTAATAGTTTCGCCCAGCACCGAGCATGATAATCATATAAGGGTAGTTTCGCGCATCAGAAACTCATCCCCTCGCAAAGCGGTAAAACGAGGCTTTGTATCGCAACTGGAACCGAAAGCCGGTTCGTTTGTAGCGCGAAACTTAAACGCGCAGCGTTCCGATCAGGATCGCGTAATTAGACCATGACCGCGCTAATAAGCGCAGTCTACCCAGTCAAAAGCTGCACTAATTAACAATTAATCGTTCGTTAATCGTAAGACAGCATCCCGCTCGAACGGGATCGAACGGTTTCGAGCCATCGTACGGTTTTTACGCTATCAAAGAGTTTCCTACAAAAAAGAAAAAGAAAAAAAACGCGGCAGCCTCGAAAACTGCAACTTACGTTAGCGCGTAATTTCGCCACTGCATTCCTCGTGCTTAGCTAACGTAGAATGCATCGTGCGGGCGAATAATGAAAGATCGACTGGAATAGATTAAAGTAATATCATCGTCGGGCCTATTTATATGGTATATGTATATAGTTTCTGCTCTGATATTTATGCACCGTAAGAGAAGTTCCAGGCGATTTTTCGAGTTCATTAAAAATCTGGGCCACCGCGGCGCTGTGCCTCTCTATTGCCGTGCAGTGCAATTAACTTACGGCGTAGTTAATTTCTATTGTACCCAATTTCTCTGTCTGCCTCTTCTCCTTTGCATTTTCCTCTGTCCCTCGATCGTTGTCGTTCGACTACATGTGTCTCGATTAGGGAGGACAAGTTTTTTTTAATAATAGGCTCATTGATCGGGGTATTTGAGCGAGGATCCCTAATTGAGCGTAGAAACAAAATCAAGACGTTGCGGTACACTTCTATGCTTCTTTTCTTTCTTACTTTCTTCTCTTTTAAATGAATTACTCACCGGTGGCATTTCTGACGTTGCCTCTCCTGCACCCATAATGCGTCTCCGAGGGTGTGGGTCCCACTTTGTACTCCACCCATGCTCGACCCCCGGTTCGACGAGGCCTGTTATTAATTATAATTATCCAATTACCATTGTGGAGTAACTTACACGTATCGTCGTTTACATTCAAACAATTAATTTCATTGCATTTGCATGAAAGTTGAAATTACATTATTCACAATCAATCGCTTGGTTTCCCGTATACCCTCGAGTAATGTCAACTCATTTAGTCGTCCAACTGATTATAAATTTCCTGCAGAAATGAGTAACAGAGTGCACCGTGATAATGCAATTATTCAGTCATTTCCACGGCTAGATTCGCAATTATACTAACTTTTCTCCCCGGTATATTTCGTTGGCTTTTTTTCACCGACACTTTGCGTCAGACAAACGCGAAACGAAGGTAACTGCGCTCACCCTCCTCCTTATTACGTAAAAAAAAAAGAGGAACGTATTATGAAACGGGTAAAATGTGCGAGCATAAATGGAGAAGTGCTGGAAAAAATGTTTAAAGGATGCAAGAAAAATGAGGCATCTTTTGATACATATTTTTTTTATTATAAGTGTCGTTAGTAATGCATGCGGCGGAACGTTTAGTAACTGGATCCATGCACAGGTGGCGTTTAAGCTTACAGCTTCTCGCTAGTAGAATCGATCGAGAAGACGGATAAAAGTAAGATCAAAGGGCAGGAATTTCAGGATTTGAGCGGAGTTATTCCTACGTTTATTTTGTCCAGAAAGGGTCCTGACCTACGGTTTGTGACCCGACACATACCAAAAAAGAATAAAATGTCCCCTATTTTGTCATGTATCTTTTAATTGCTTCCATTGTTGGATGCACAAAGTTCTTGTTTTAATTACAATTTGTTAGTGTCATTATTTGTTCGTAATGTTGTACTAAAAATAGTTTAAAACTCTATTGCGCTTTCCGAAGATGCATTTTTTGTTGTATATGTTCCATAAATTCCACTGCCAGTTTTCCCTTATCATTGCAAAACCGTATTATTGAGTCAACCAACATGAAAGCGCACTGTGAAGAAACCCCACTGGAAAAACACTCCTTTCACCATCCCATGCCGGAAGTACCGTGTCGAAAAGCTTATGGAAATCCAACGGGGAACGGCAAAAACAGAATTACCATACCGGGGGTAATAGTGGGACGCGTGCCAATGTGAGATATATTATTCACCTACCCTTGAGGGAGATCCTCGACGATTACTCGTCTTCTTGCATCCCTGAAGAGGCCCACGCGCCTCGTGAGACGCGTTCACCCAAATCCGCGCGCGACAAGACGGGGAGAGAAGTGTTTTCCGCGAGCTTTATTGGCTTCTTCCCTCGTGCACTGAGGAATTTCTGTTCAAATATAAGTCGATCCGCGCGTTGGCTTATTAGTCGAGCAGAATCCAAAGGTAGACTGGCCGGCACAGGAAACTGCTATTCGCGAACTTTTCACGAACCAAGGAAGGAAGGGAGCACGAAACCAGGAGGGTGGTGGTAACGCATCTTTGCCACTTCCAGCGCGAGCTGCGAATCGCCGAAGAAGCGCGCAAACGATCTGTATGCACTTTAGAGCCAGACAGATGCATTTCCAAAGAATCGTGCAGGCGGCTCGCAACCGCTCGGTTCCGTTCTGCTTGCAACAGAATGATCCCCATAGTAGTCCGATCCCGGTCTCTCCACACTCTAATACCTTCCGCATATCAACGACGGCTAACCAGGTTAACGCGATCCAGCGAGCTCGTCGCGCGAAAAACCAGGGAACGAATTCGCGGAAACGTAGAGCTCTTGTTCCTTGAAGGACTCTCGAGCATTTTCCGCTCTTTTAACGTTGCAAGTCGTAGGGAATGTCTGAGATCGAAAGTTATATGTACGAGAATTAAAGCGATAGGTTTGAGTAATGAAATTAATCCGCTTTATCGTTAAAACTTGTTCACCGAACACGATATTGGCTTCAGCTGCGGACGTAACTGTTTCGTATCACCGTGGGCTACCGAGGATCACCGTTCCTCTGCCATCCAGGAAAGAGCACTGCTTATTCACGTTGAAACCGATCACCCACACGGTAGGGGATTTCATCCATATGTTGAAAAATGAAGATCGCGGCATCGATCGAGCAGCCCTGACGACGCTCGGTGAGACGCCCCAAAATTTCTTTACGCCCGAGTAGCTCGAGCTTCGGCCCCAGGCATGATCTAACGAGCAAGGGAATGATTTGCAGATGGTATTAGAATAGGCTCCAGTAATACGATCGAGTCGTTAATGGAAGACGACTTTCGATTGATAATAAACGACGTCGACTACGCCGTGTCACCGCCGTTGCACCACAAGTACACTATGGTAGGTTCCCTTTTATCAACATAATGACTCGGTAGCATAGGATACATTTGATAACAAAAGATTGTTTAACAAATCCTTGATGAAGTGACGTCAAATACATTCATTTTGCACTTTGCGACGGAGGGACGGATCAGTGAATAAGAATAAAATAATAAGAGAAGCCATTCAAGGATAGTCGAATGAAACCTATTCCAGGAAAACGTAGAGAAGCTCGCGGACGCCAGGACGTTAATCGGCCAGCTGTACGAGGCGTTTCTCGTTCGAGAATATCATGTCGAGAAGGAGAAACAAGTGTTGGCCGAGCTGGAAACAGTCAGATTGGAACTGGAACCCATGGAGCAGGTAGATCGTCTTGGTGAACTAAAATAATACAAGTTCCAGCGTGCGCGCGTTCAGAGTTCATTCGAATTCTTGCCTAGCTAGTGCTCTGATAGTTTATCGACGCGGAAGTCCGGAAGAATTTGAACTGGAAACCTTTCTAATCGCTGGAACATTGAAGATCTCTTATATCCGAATGTTATCATAGATCATTCCGCCACGTGATATTGTCTCTCGCTTATAGAAATTACAAGAGCTGGAAGTCGCCGCGGCCAGGAGATCGAACATATTCACCTGGGTATGCCTGGTCATGATGTCGGTCCAATTCAGCGGCCTGGCCCGATTAACTTGGTGGGAATATTCATGGGACATCATGGAACCAGTTACGTATTTCGTTACATACGCCACCACGATGATCTGGTTCATCTATTTCGCCCTAACAAGACAGGTAACTACAGTAGTAATAGCGTATATACAGTGTAGACTGTACCGTGCTATATCGCAAGGATTAGACACCGAACGATACCAAGTACCGTGTAATTAATCGTTCGTAATAATTCCGCCCTGACAGGAATACATGCTGCCTGACGTGCTGAAACGGCGTCACCTCATCGCGCTGCACAAAAAGGCGAAAAAGGTTGGCCTCGACCTGAACAAATATAACACCCTGAAGGAACGAGCCTACGAACTGGAGACGACGTTAAAGTGTATACGCGGGCCTCTGTACGACTACCAGAATCAGCTCGAGCAGAAGAAGCGGGAACGATCGAGCTCGAGCAGTTCAAGATCACCGAGTTCATCGCCTAGTCCTAGTCCTAGTCCAAGCCTGGAGAGGAGTGTTCCTAAAAGAGGGGTCTTTCCCGAGGGGGACTCGTCGAAGAAGCCGCTTCCCGAACGGACCCGATTTAACTCGCATTGGATCGATAAGGAAACGAGGGGTTATTGATCGTCGAAATCTTGTTGGAGGTGAATCTCATTGAACGGGAACGAAGGTATTTCTCGACGGGGGAAAAAAAAAGATATGCACTCAGGGCGATTAAACGAACGACAATTGTAAATGTAAGAAAGAAAGTAACGATTAGCTTCTGATTACGCGAAGGGAAAGTCGAGTCCTCGACGGTGTCTTCCAAGTCTGACGACGACACTCCTAATCAACGAGCACGCGTATTGTATATTTGCTCCGATATGCTCAATGTTGTTGACCCGCTGCGCATTTGGAAGACGTCGAAGCGAAAGAAATGTATATAATTACACAGTTTTTTACGTATGATTATCATTGACTAACAAAAGAGAACCGATCAGAATCGCAGATCGGAGAAGAGCCGCAGAGATACATGTATTGTTAAGGCGTGTTTGCTTCGGTCAGCTTCGATAAGTGAGACTAACTAATAGAACGGGAACATCTAATTAATTTCTTTCGTCTTCAAACGATGAAGCACCATATTGCCAGACACGGTTGAATAATTTCGTAGGAGAAATGCATGGCAAATGTATATGATTTCGAACTTTCGCGAAGCAAACGTATTAACTATTTTCCAATTTGTTTCAAATATAATTGTTCGATTGAACAAATTCCGATTTATATATTTGAGATTGAAATGATAATGTATCGAGAGGAAGATAATTAAGTGTTCCATTGTTAACAGTTCCTTCTGCGTATACATATTTTTATGTATTATACAGTTGTATTTTGTGATAAGTATATTTTTAGTCAGAATTGTGTTACCTCTCTTGTAATTCTCGCACAAGCGCGTGACGCGCTTTTGAAGTCGAATCAGCGATCGAAGCTCAAGGATTTTATTTAAACATCGACTTGCCCGCTCGTCACGTAACATTACCTTTTCAAACATATATTCTAAATGTAAATATAAGTTTTCATTCGTTTTACGCGGGATCAACGAAACAGATTTCATTCACAACTTGGACATGGTACAATGTACTTAACTTTCGTTTCAGTTTTTAACTATCGCCGCATAACGCGTCAAGGGAGAAGCGACGTGTACTTAATCCGATAAGATCGTTGCGATTCGTCATTTCATTTTTTTTATATCCATTCAACTCCATATTATTCGGCGTTAACAGCAACGTACATCTTTGCTACTATTTTATTCAACAATCATTTTTGCGAATACATGTAACTATTTTTAAGTAGCTCGTAGACAAATCGGTTTTTATTGTAAAACATTTCGATCGATGTATCATTTATACGTGAGGCTTTCTTCGTCGCTGTCTATAATAAGATTTTAGCATACGACGCTTATAAACGGCACTTTTGCTCGATTCTATCTTTTTACCCCTAACGAACCCTAGTGGTGGCACAATCAAAAGTTGAGGAATTTCTCGTTGCAGCGGCACAAATACAATTTCGGCACGATTTAAATTAGTCTAACATTCGTACGATTAGGCACTACCGTTGCTATAGTTACACTTTAGAATATCGTTCACGAAAGTATCTTACATAAGATTAACATAGATCGCTACTTCTAAAAGCTCTTTAAGAAGCTTTCACGCTTTCGTAAAAAAAAAAAAAAAAATCCCTTATCCGTCCGCTCGAATAGCCAGCCTAGGTAATAACAATTCTATCGACTACTACACTTTTCCTTCGAAAACATCGTAGACGTTGCTTTATGTTAATGTAAGCTGTTTTTAATTTCCTCGTCATGTAACGCTGTGTGTAACAAAAGCGGCGCGACTCGAATTTCTTCGTCCCAGAGTTCGCCGATTTCGTTGCCGAACGGCGAGAGATTTCCATGAATCAAAAAGGATATGTTCGAAGCAAATCCGTATTAAAAGTGCGAGTACATTTTCGTCTTCTATGTTCGTTGCACAATTACGCGTGTAATAATAGTCGTTCGCTGTACCGTTTCAAGTAGTTATGCAACAATTTACACTAGCCGGTTGTAAAGTAATAGGGAACGCTCGTTTAAGATGTATGTATATTGATAGTTTAATTAGGCCACCAGCGAATTGGACAATTCGTCGTAAACGAGATTAAGCACAATTATCAGAGCACCTCTTACAGAGCACAGGAATTGAAAGATGCATGTCCTCGCATTCACGTCCTCGTCAAATATTTCTCTCCGCTTTTTCCGACAATCGCGTCAGCAAAATAATTTAGTGCCAATGTTTGAACCGTTGCTTCTACCGTTCGCAAATGTGACTTGATCATTTTTGTACATTCCTTCGCAGCGTATAAACAGCGGACAGTGTATAAAGATGTTTCGAGACACTCTGTTTATTGAAAATAGAAGATTAAAAAGGGACACGTGATAATTGTAACTATATGTACGTATGTATAATAATACCGCTTTCCAGAAACGAATTTCTTGTCCTCGCAAAAGGCTATTCTTTCTGACATATTTTTACAATCTTTAAGAAAGATTTCGTATACACGTTTTTGTACATACATAAAAGATATGTAGTATATATACATAAAATATAAATGTATATATATATAAATGTATATGTATTATGATTATTTTATTAATGTACTTGTTGCGTCGTTTCTTTGGAGCTTACGAAAGAATGCCTAACTTCTTGATCGGCAAAAGATGACGATCAACCAAAGCTTACGTCCGTATTCAATGCCGATGTATTTTTTGATTGTTTTCACGCACGGAATAAAATTGATCGAGTGAATCAACTAAGACTACTATTCTTATTAAGCCATACCTTTGACCCATACTACTTTAATTATGCCTGATGGAACTTCAAGTATGGTGGAGTAGCAGTAGCATAACGTCGTTGTATTGAATTATATTTATATTCGTTTTAAAAATGTATGTAAATGTTAACATTAAGATGTATTATAAATGTATTTATAGGAATAGTCAATAAGTAATAGTTTTTAGTTTGTAAAATATTTTTGTAGCATATGTAAAAATATGCTGTTAGTATTATTGCAATTTTCATTATTACGTAATTATAAGATGTATTGTAAATTAATTTATAAGGATAGTTAATAAGTAATAGTTCTTAGTTTCTAAAACATTTTTGTGGTTTAAGTAAATTTGTGCTACTATTATCATTGTAATTTTCGTTATTATTTAATTATAGAATGTATTATATTGTTGCAATTTTCATTATTATTTGATTGTACGATGTATTGTAATTCAACTTATAAGAATAGCCAATAAGTAATAGTTTTTAGTTTCTAACAAAACATTTTTGTAGCATATGTAAATCTGTGCTACTATAATTATTGTAATTTTCATTATTATTTAATTATAAGATGTATTGTAAATTAATTTATAAGAATAACCAATAAGTAATAGTTTTTAGTTTCCAAAGCATTTTTGTGGCATATTTAAATCTATGCTATTATCCTTATTGTAATTTTCATTATTACTTAATTATAAGATGTATTGTAAATTGATTTATAAGAATAGCCAATAAGTAGTAGTTTTAGTTTCTTTAGTAATTGTTTTAGTTTCTAAAACGCTTTTGTAGCATATGTAAATCTGTGCTACTATTGTTATTGTAATTTTCATTATTATTTAATTATAAGATGTATTGTAAATTAATTTATAAGGATAATCTATAAATAATAGCGTTTAAGTTTAAATATTATCATTTTTGTAATTTGTACATTTTTTCAATTTATCAATAAATCTTTATAAAAGGAATGCAACTGTTTTCTTTTTTTTAAACACCTGCCCACTCCTCAGAAAGCCCACTCCAATTCCTTAAGCAAGGGAAAACGTGAAGGAACTCTAATTGCAAAATTCCGAAACGAGAACCTTGTAAATAATGTCCTAATCCCATGTAACTTTAAATCTAAGAAATTCCTGGAAATGATGTCACGTTCCAGGAATTGCTGAAATGAGAGACCTCCTCGCATATCATGTTCTCCTGATAGAAATTGTCGATTTTCAGCAAAGGGGATTCCGTAAAAGCAGGTTCTGAGAAATTCTTGAAAATGACGTCAAATTCCAGGAATTGGTGAAATGAAAGACCTCCTCGTATATCATGTTCTCCTGATACAAATTGGCGATTTTCAGCGAAGGGGATTCCGTAAAAGCAGGTTCTGAGAAATTCTTGGAAATGACGTCACGTTCCAGGAATTGGTGAAATGAAAGACCTCCTCGCATATCATATTCTCCTAATACAAATTGTCGATTTCGAGCAAAGGGGATTCCGTAAAAGCAGGTTCTGAGAAATTCTTGAAAATGACGTCAAATTCCAGGAATTGGTGAAATGAAAGACCTCCTCGTATATCATGTTCTCCTGATACAAATTGGCGATTTTCAGCAAAGGGGATTCCGTAAAAGCAGGTTCTGAGAAATTCTTGGAAATGACGTCACGTTCCAGGAATTGGTGAAATGAAAGACCTCCTCGCATATCATATTCTCCTAATACAAATTGGCGATTTCGAGCAAAGGGGATTCCGTAAAAGCAGGTTCTGAGAAATTCTTGGAAATGACGTCACGTTCCAGGAATTCGTGAAATGAAAGACCTCCTCGCATGTTATATTCTCCTAATACAAATTGGCGATTTTCAGCAAAGAGACTGCCCGAAATTCACGATTTTGTATCAGGAGAACATGATATGCGAGGAGGTCTTTCATTTCGCCGATTCCTGGAACGTGACGTCATTTCCAAGAATTTCTCAGAACATGATGATGCGGAGTTCGCTTTGCTCGAAATCGCCAATTTGTATTAGGAGAACATGATATGCGAGGAGGTCTTTCATTTCACCAATTCCTGGAACGTGACGTCGTTTCCAAGAATTTCCCAGAACATGCTTTTAGGGAATCCCTCTTGCTCGAAATCGCCAATTTGTATCAGGAGAACATGATATGCGAGGAAGTCTTTCATTTCACCAATTCCTGGAATATGACGTCATTTCCAAGAATTTCTCAGAACATGATGTTGCGGAATTGCTTGTTAGCAACAAAGTTACAAAGCGAAAATTTTGGAAACGCAGTTAGGAACAATGTTGCCACTAGTAGTATAAGTAGTGCAAGTAAATTTTCGGTCATCAGACATAACTAAAATACGTCACTTTCTAGTACTTATCTCTAACTCAAATTATTAGGAGTGGACAAGTCTTAAAGAAATGAAACCAGTTGCATTCCTTTTATGAATATTTATTGAAAAATTGCAATAATGTACAAATTACAAAAATGATAATATTTAAACTTAAACGCTATTACTTATAGATTATCCTTATAAATTAATTTACATCTTATAATTAAATAATAATGAAAATTACAATAATAATAATAGCATAGATTTAAATATACTATAAAAATGTTTTAGAAACTAAAAACTATTACCTATTGACTATTCTTATAAACTAATTTACAATACGTCGTATAATTAAATAATAATGAAAATTGCAACAATAATAGTAGCATAGATTTAAATATACTACAAAAATGTTTTAGAAACTAAAAATTATTACTTATTGACTATGCTTATAAACTAATTTACAATACGTCGTATAATTAAATAATAATGAAAGTTACAATAATAATAATAGCATAGATTTACTTATAATACAAAAATGTTTTGAAAACTAAAAACTATTACTTATTGAAATTACTTATTCAAACTAATATTGTAAATTTGTTTATAATACATCTTAATGTTAACACTTAGATAAATGTTTAAAACAAATAACAATATAATTATTATAATTAATGTAAGTATAATTTAATATGACAGCACTATGCTGCTGTTGCTCTACCATACTGATATATTATCGATACATCACACACACAGTTACTACTGTTCAAAAAGGCACAGCTTAGAGCTCGCAACTCTGCTTGAGGTCGGGGGAGCCAGAACCATCGTTCTAAATTAGATAGTATCAGTCCATGATATTGTCATATAGTCGGAGGATTCAGAAACGCTGCTAGGAGAAGAACTAGAAACGCTGTTGGGGAGCTGGGAACGTTGCTGCTGCAAGCCGAAAATGCCGCTCGGGGGAGCCAAAAACGCTGCTTAAAGGGGCAACTCCCTGTGTAGATCTGCAATAAACAATTATTAATATATTATTCACAAATATATAATTTTAAATGAATGAAAGAAACCTTAAGCAAACAGCTGAGAACAGGGTGCGAATGGACACAGCATCCACTGGAAAAGAGTTAATATTTGAAAGCTATCTTTATAAATTGACCTACAATACATTTCATAGTTTAAATTCATACAAATTATACAATTAATAACTAGAGAATTGTTACAAGTAAAACCAGAGTTTCTACAGTACTTGTAATGTCGTATGGTCTCGTAAATAATCTAAATGCAAAACAGAAAATATCAGCACTGCTCGAATACACAATGGAGGTTATGTGTATATCAGAGAAAGATTTCTAAATACACTGTCCTTCCACTCTATTATTACATCACTTCTCGCGTTTGGGGATTCACAACGAACAATTTCATGTAGACATTTTTATAGGATAAGCACTAAATTATTGTAAAAACATTGCAATTGTTACCGATGCAAAAGATCTACGTTAATGGTCGACGCCATCTTGAATGGCGGTCAAGTATATCGATAATTATCGATAGTAACCACTATCAAAAACCATCGATAATTTTCTTTCAGTATCGATCGTTATAGATATTAAAAGTTGCGAGTTATTACCGTATAATAAATAATATATACTTGCATAAATGTACTAAATAATAAATTATAAATACTTGTATAAATGTATTTCCTTCACTATCGATAATTATGCACGACTGTTGCCCCAACTAGGGGAAAGTATTGATAGTGAAAATAAAGTATCGATAGTTTTTGATTGTGGGTGGTGACTATCGATAATTCTCCAGCAGAACTTCATGATGGTGTGCTGTCGAAGAAATGGCGGATTGTTTTTACATGGGGGTGTTATAAAAATTTAAGCGTGAGAAATGTGGGTGTTGTGACGATTCACGAGCAAGGAGTCAATTAAACACATTATTCGGCATGAGTGACCACTTCTGGGAACCTTTAGCCGAGGTGTACATCGCGGAACAAGTCGAGCCTTCTGATCCCGATTGTTACATTTATTGTCTTTGCAGTAGAGTATTTATTCGGTAAATAAACCTACGAATACGCACGAGTCATTTATGCTTTCGAACTTCGTAATTTCTCTTTTGCATTTTGCATGCGTAACATATTTATCGTCTCTTAGAAAATCGTGATTATTACTCGTTTATCGATCAGTGGTGTGACACATGACCTAACCTTGACACCCACTCAAATGAGTTAGGTCATAAAATATTAGTTGAAAACGTCAGAAAAATGTTTTTTTCAATTTTGCTCATCACGCTTTAAGCGCAGAGTCAAATTTTTGTTTTAAAGTAATAAATTTGCGAGGAGTTTTATGTCTGAATAACGCCTTTCTTTGTTCATTTTACTCATATTCAATATTGTAAAGTATTATCGAAACTGAACAATTCATGTAGAAATTAGTAAACACAAAATATAAGAAAATAGGATTATTTTTAAATACGCAGATTTTTAATATCGTGTTCATTTTCTAGAAACCCTGAAGTGTACACAGACCTTGCTCCAGAGGATGCGAGTGAAGGTGAAGATGTTGACGGTGATTGCATTGGAGAGATGTTAGACCTTCATAAAAGGTCCATTGTAGAAACACACTCCATTGAGAAACATGATGTAAGAATGTCTTTTTCCTTTTTAATCACTAAAGTATCTTGTTGTTTTCAGTTAGTCTGGTATCGTGGTATATGTATTAGCCTTTAAAATATTATATAGCAACTGAACAAGCGACTATTTTTTTCTTCCTCAACATTAGGAAGAGCCAGTGAGCTGTTACTGCAGTGCATCACACACAGACAACAATTATTCCACAGATGAACATGACTCTGTTCGTGATTCGGCTCATCGTCCTAATGCACATTCCCTCACGCAAAAATTGGGCCTGCACCAGTCTGATTCGGGTGCAGACCTATCTGAATACCATGATCAACACGAGGCTAAAAGCATACAAAACCTGTTGGCATCATATGGGAGAACTTTTCAAACTACAGAGACTGAACTGGAGGATGAATTTGACAAAGTGAATGTACTCGCACAGCGCCAAGACAAACAAATAGAATTTGGACCGAATGTAGAAAACATCCGCTCATCGAATCATCTTACAGATAGCATCGGTGTTTCAATTTACGAGCCATCCAATTGTACTAAAAAGGAATTTCATGTGGAGAATCAACTGCATACTTTAGAGGAACGAGATTTTGAGATACACAATATATTTAAAAATGTTTCACTAAATGAAAAACAAGCTAGTAAGGAAGATATTATGTTCACGTATAGCTGTGACCATGACTCTCACGATTATCCGTATTATTCGATGTATTCGAAAACTAAGGCTCCAATGGATATCGCATGGGAGAAATATTGGTCTGAGAACGGTGAACGTGTAATATGGACGTCTTGGATTGGGAAATACGCGGATTATATCAATCCGGAATACCTACAACAAAATGCTTATTTAATGCGCGATGAAAAATTAGAGACGAAGGAAGTCATTGAGAAGTTCTCGGAACAGAACACATGTTTTCCTAGTCAAGCGCACAGAAATTGTGAACTTGATCGCTCAAATTTCGAAGGTATATTTAGTAAATGTAACAATAGTACGGATAATGAAGGGAAAACGAGAGAGACTTGCAACATCAATTTTTCGTTCGGCGATGTAAGCAAACAAGAAATAAATGATAAGGACGCGGTAGAAAATAGAAAAAGGATTACGAATTTCGAGGCTTCGCCAGAGAATGGAGACGGCTGGAATCCATTGAGTCCCTTTAGTATGGAAGAAAGTTATAACCAGCAGTCTAATGCGGAGGACGAAAGACTCTTAACGAGATGCGATTCTATTAACGAGTCAATAGCTAAAACAAACGCAACATCAGATTCGATGACAAACGTAACAAAGATGACCCTTACTAGCTCTAGTTGTGACTCCATTTCAACGCATTCATCTAGTCTCATCAGCTCTGTAACTAGTTCTATTGAAAGCAATATAACAAACACCAGTTCCGATCAGGATAACGAATACGCAGCCGAGGATAACGATAAGTATTGGCAGCATTTATGGAAGGAGAACTTCCAAATGGAGTACCAAAGGCATTATAATCTATTTATAGAAAGATACAAAAGGGAGCAATTGAAAATTAGCAATCAAAGTTGTAGCTTGGAAGTGAATGATATAGATATGAAAGGCGGCGAAAGTGATGAAAGTATAAATCAGGGCTTTACACAAAGGGAAAGAGGAACGTCGGACGATACGAACGTTTTGGAGAATAAAAATCCTTGCAACAAAGGGTCGGGTTACATTAAGAAAGAGAAGACAAGGAAGAAACGATTAATCGTAGAATCAGTGGGAGTGCTGATACAGAATTTAACAATGAAGTCAGAGGACAATGAACCTGTTGCAGATAAAAGCGAAGTAACTAATGAAATGGAATGCTCGCACGAGGGTGAACGCGATAGCCAGACTTCAGTTACACAAACTGATAGTGGTGCGATTGTTTCTAATAACACTAGCGGCAATAATAGTATTCAACGAAAATGTTCGGACGAAGGAGATGGGGATAAGCCTCATGAGAATAAACCTATCACATTAAAGCGAAGGTGCGCAGCCATTTTCGTTTACGATACTTTAGTTACAATTAAAATATTTAATTTACCTATATCTTTTTTTTTATAGCCATGAAGCTGAATACGATGATACTGCAGAGGGTCTAGAAACAGTAAAAAAAGCATTTTCACTAATGGGTTACACTTTCAATGAAAATTACGAGCAATCAAAACTGCAGGGAGAAGTAGTATACAGGAAAAAGAATATTAGATCACAGAATAGGCAATTGAAAATGAAATGCTATAGATCCAAGCCAGCAAATAAACATACATACTTCGATGATAACGGAGTGGAAATTACTAATACCATAGACAAAGTAAGTGATATTCTTACGAGGTATCGGAGTACGATCATTTATTTCTTATTCTTTTTTTTTTTGCAGGTAAAACATTACCTATCTTACTGTCCTCCTTTGCCATCGGCAGAAGGAGAATTACAACCCACGGAAAAAGGTTCCTACACGGCACAGTTTACGTCGAGTTCTGATGATGAATGTGATCCTAGCATTAAGACAAAGTTACAAACGAAACGACTTGTATTTAGTAAGCCAAGCACAAGTTCGATAGAGTCAAGTGCGGACAAAAAGCAGCGTAACGATATTCATGATACTTTAAATGCGTTCGATAAACAAGACGATGTTTTCAAAAGTATTGGGGATAATAATGTATCTTACGACCAAGATGAAACGAGCAATTCCACAAAATGTATATCGGATCAACTACCAGAGAAGGATAATGAGAATTTCGATGTGGTGAATGTTGATATGGACGTGGATGAAAAGTACGGTAACAACGAAATACAAAGTATGAAATTATCGGACGAAGACAGCGTGAAAAAGACACAGAAGAAGAAACGAAGGAAGCAATCTAAAAGAAGTATAAGCCTTCCAATAGAGATAGATAATGATAAAGCTTTAATGAAATATTGGTTAAAGAGGTATCGCCTGTTTAGCAAGTTTGATCAAGGAATCAAATTGGACCGTGGTATGTTTTCGATCCTACTTATGCAGCCATGACAATTTATCATCTTTAAAGGACTGTGATGTGAAATATTTTACAATTTATTAATGCATGTACGCGTTGCTAAATTTCGTAATAAAATACTTTTTACAGAGAGCTGGTTTTCCGTAACACCGGAGAAAATCGCCGAGCACATAGCTTCAAGATGCAAATGTGATACAATAATCGATGCATTTTGCGGTGCAGGAGGAAATGCTATTCAGTTTGCTTTTACGTGTGAAAGAGGTAGGTTTTCCCCGTTTGTGAATAAATTGCGTGCTCTTACAATTGTAATACTTTTCTCCTTCTTATAGTACTCGCGATAGACATAGATCCAGTCAAGATCGAACTTGCACGAAACAACGCGCGAGTTTATGGCGTTGAAGACAGAATAGATTTCCTTGTTGGAGATTTCCTTAAGCTCGCACCAAAGTTAGTTGCGGATGTTGTGTTTCTAAGTCCTCCATGGGGAGGGCCCGATTACGCCAAGAATGAAACTTTTGATCTCAATAACATTATGCATCCCATTGGTGGTGTAAAACTGTTTAACATAGCAAGAAAAATCACAGATCATGTGGCCTACTTTCTACCTAGGAATGTAGATACTATGCAGGTGAATTTTCATTATCTCCATTTCGATCTTTTCCTCCCTTTTTCTTGCTACAACAGTACTATACATTACACGTTACTTGAAATTTCTATACATATGTACAAATTTACAGCTTGCCATGTTAGCCGGAGTAGGCGGTGGTGTAGAAGTGGAGCAAAATTTTCTCGACAGAAAATTGATAGCTTTAACGGCTTACTATGGCGAACTGCCGAGGGATTGTTAGTTGTGATATGACGTGTAATTTATGAGAAGATCCGCATCAGCTGTTAAAGTGGAACTTCTCACATTTCTTGAATCATTAGTTGTAAATAATAACTCGTATCAATTTGCTTGGGCTATTTTCAGAATAGAAGTAGCAGAGTTTATTTTACTTCGCACTCCGTTTTCTTCACGAAATGCATATAAAAAGACGACAGTACTATAATTTACTGATACATTTCGTAATTATTCTACTGAATTTTTTTTTAAGTCTAATGTTAAATGAAAATTATTATTTTCACGGATTGCGCGCTTAAGCAAATTGATATCAAATTTTAATTTATGCGGCGTATTTGTGAAATCCATCAATTAATATGTGAAATCTCTAAAAGAACAAAAAGCGAAATTCATTCTTCCATAGCAATAAGTGTTATTTTTAATTCACAACTAATTGAGCCAAAATCACTGAAGCATTTCTCTTTAGTCCGCCATGTAAAATATTATTTTAATTTTACTCCGTAAACCATACGACGTGTTGTAATTTAAATTTTACAACAGTTTCCGGATTATTATTTTACAATTTTTATGTACACTTCTACTAATTTCCTATTAATTATCAATAAATACATTCAAAATATTAAATGTGTTTTCTCTTTAGTGTACCATGAATTATTTCTACTGTAAAGGTCGAAATAAAAAAAAAAAGTTGGAAAATCATCTCCTCTGGATTGTAAAATCTTATTTTAGAGAAAGATAACGCTGTCTTTAAACAAAAATCAACATCATTAATGTAATTGAATGATTGAAAATATGCATCTGCTTTCGTTTCCATAAAACGATATATAAAATATAATTTGTTTCCTAATAGAACATTTGAATTTCATTTCACAAATGTGATGTGCAATTCCAAAAACAATATCACAATTAAAAATTGAAATATTAATCCTAGTTTTCATTTAAAAAAAAAAAAAGAAAAATAAATTGTTTCATACCTTCTAAGTAACGCGTGACTAGCATTCTTCATTTACTTTCGAAATATAAATTCCTGGTTGTTTTTGGATATACAAAAGTATTTTTCTTTTAGTAACTCATTTTTCTATGTTTTTCACGTATCAACATTAATTGTTGTTGCACCTGATTCTTCGGGTTCCGCGGGTATAGTTATACCACCAGTATCTATACTTTCTTCTTCTTCCCTTGGTATCTTTAAAAAACAGTGCATCGTTTCCTCGTCTTCTTGTTCGATCGTTGAATTACTCTTAGTTTGACTTTCTCTCGTTGGCAGTGTTCCTTCAAGGTGTTTCGATGGTATCTGTATCGTAATCGTTTGCGATGTACCATCCGCAGACGTCGAGGAAGACATTAAGTTTGCTTCTAAAGCATCCCCTACTTTCGAAAAGGCACCTAAGCAACTATAAATCAACTGTGCCGCCGCAATGTTGCCGGGAAAAA
This sequence comes from Holcopasites calliopsidis, assembly GCA_023838395.1. Classification (NCBI taxonomy): domain Eukaryota; kingdom Metazoa; phylum Arthropoda; class Insecta; order Hymenoptera; family Apidae; genus Holcopasites; species Holcopasites calliopsidis. The sequence continues at coordinate 3,963,941 of JALHAQ010000011.1, forward strand.
CTTCGACGTTTTCACTTTCTGCAATAGAAAGAAGCAAATGGTATAGTATTACTATTTACAAGCTCATTAATCCTCACAGAAGGTTCAAACATACCTTTCTTTTGCGTATTTGATTTAATCAATCCTTTTTCATGATCTCTTATGTGCTGTATATAACTTTCATTTTTAACAGTTTTAAAAGGACACATATCACATGTAAATAAACCGGACAACAAAGGATGTCTAGATTTCAAATGATTCTTGTAACTACTACTCTGTATCGCCGTATATGAACAATGAGGACATTTGTATGGTCTAAACCCTGTAAATATAATATATTACTTAATATCGTATTATACATTTTCTTTAATCTAAACATACCTGTGTGTTGCATAATATGACGCCGCAATGTGTTATGATCTCCGGTTTTGTATTCGCAAAGTTCGCAGCTAAAGGGTTTATCACCAGTATGTTGACGCAAATGCATTTGCAGCATTGCTTTCCTAGCGCTAGAATGTCCGCAAACGTTGCACACGTATGGGCGCAACTTTGAGTGTACCGCTTGAATGTGACTCTTCAAACATTTCGAATTGGCATAAGTCTTTCCACACATATCACACTTTTTTGAAGTATACCACCTCGTTACTTCTAATGTTTTGCGATCCAAATGCATAACTCTATGATTACGCAACTGACTGGCCTGTTTAAAACATTTACCACATTCTGAACATTCGTACTCTCGAGTTTCGCTGTGTACCCGCATGTGAGTTAAGAGCTTCACCATTGTTGCGCTTTTATATGCTTTACATATTTTACAAGTAAATAAACCTATGTCTAACGAAAGATACATTCTGTTAGAAATACGTATTAATACTTAATAGTACAGACGGTGATGTTAAATACAAACCAATTTGATGTTTCTTCCATAAATGTAAGCTACACTGACGCCATTTGGTAAATTTCGTATCACGACAAACGTTGCATTTGAATGCCATTCCATTTTGTGATTCTGTGTGACAAAGCGCGTGTTGCTGCATCGTTTCCTCTGTAGAGAATTTATAGGGGCATCCTCGATACGAGCATCTGATAACATATAAAAATTATTACTGAGTAAATACGATATCGATACCCTTAAAGGTTTCATAGTAATATGTTGCATACTTTATATTTCTCTCCATCAACTCTATCATTTTTTTGTTGAGCATGTATTCCGAATTTAAAGGCTTCTGAATTTTAACTTGACGTTTTGCACTATTATTTTCTACAGTTTGCCCGATACACTCCAATAATCCAGAATCTTTGGATTCATCTGTTATATTTTCTTTACCACCTTTACTAGCTTCTGTATCTGTTAACTGATGATCCTAATGCGAGAAGAATTGATATCTTATTTTGTTCTACTTACGATATATGAATAGATGTTAAATAATTACATTTATCATATGTTCTTTACAATCTTCCATGGAAGGAAAGCAGTTGGAACACTCTCCACACATGTACAACAATTTCACGTCATCTGTACTTTTAGATTCTTCTTTTATCTGTAAGATTGTAATAATAGGCATTTAATATAAATATTAAACCAGAAATAGTTAGTGTAGAATCTTACCTCCAGATCCACTTTTGGATTTACATGCGTTCTCTGGAAATGTTGCAGTAATTGAGCCTTGTCTTGAGTAGTATAAGTACATATTTTACATTTGAACGCAGTCACAACTTCCACGAAATCGTTAGCATTGACATTATGCTTCTCCACAATAAGATTCTTTTCGTTCTGCTCAGTGATAATTTCGTATTGCTCTTGAGAGTGTTCATCGATATTTTCAATTACTAATCCGTCGTTAGTAATATATTGCGTTTCACAATTATCATCTCCTTTAGATAGTATTACTGTTTTCTCTTGCGATTCATTTTGATCTATGATTTGACTGAAATCTAATTCTTGTAATTCTCCATTTTGAAATGCATAAACTTGGCCATCTAGGCAAACTAAGGAAATGGATTCATCTTCCTTTTCTACGTGCGGCTGATCTATAATGCTAATCGCGTTTTCTTCTTGATTAATTGATGTACTTCTTGCTATGTCTATAGTTGGATCCGATGCGGCTTGTAGAATGTATCTAGTACCGTTTATTTCATAACTTAAGTATGAAGAATCTTCTATATTTGTTTCTTCATTCATGATGATAAATGTCAATCAAATCATATCGTTAAAAGATATTGGATTATCAGATTAATAATAACATTTTTCCTGTAATACAAAACATTATAGGAATATAATTCATTCGGATACATTATATGAAATCAACAATGATAATGAGCAATGTACCTAATATACCACAATATCCTAATATGTCACAAACATATGTATATCACAATTTAAAGTATGTAAAATAAAAGAAAGTACTTCATAATAATATCTTGTCTTCGTTTCTCGTACAAATTAGTGTAGAGGTTATATCACAATCGACTCGTAACATGACTTAAAATCACAGCTTTTCCAACGATATTTGAGTTTTAGCTACTATAGACTCTTTAATTTCGAACAGAAAATGTTACAAATTGCTACATTTTTGTAGATAAGCGTATTCACAGCTGTTGAAATTCGAAAATCATAACACGCAAAAGCAAATCGCGTTTTCTATGCGTCTAGTTCGAGGTTTAAAATAGAACTGCGAATCGAAATATTTAGTACATATCTATGCAAGTTACAAATGCTACTTACTAGCAAAGAATTTAAGTCAAGTAATGAATGAAAATATTGAAAAAACATGACATAAACGTCAAAGTTTAGCACGTTATCCATGGGATCCGTGATGTTCCACCATTTTGCATCACGTGATACCGCGAAATTAGCATAATCAAACACATTTACAAAGGGTATCTGGTATTTATACTACAGCGATTTAGAAAACATTCTTTATGCGCTTCATGATTTGTGCTTTATAAACATGATATTTAATTGCTATTTATAAAATAAAATTGTTTGGGAAATTTTAATTCAATTATATTTACCAATTAAGCTGACTTATTACTATTGCACCTACTGGTAATTATAGATACTATAAATATAGAAACATTTGTACATGAATTGGAATTTACGTAATTGGAAGGACCTCTAAATGTAAAAACTTACATTTTATTTTTCACTCATTGAACGAATATTAGGGGTTCTCTCAGCATTTTGTCTAGCAATTTCCGGAAAGAACTGCGAGTTGTATTTCTGTTTAATAATAGGTTTAGGAGTCATCTCTGTAGCCACTGTTGGAACTGGATCACCTCTTAATTTTGCCAATAAAGCCTCGGTTCTTAATTTCTCACTTTGTTCCCTTAACAATCTCTCTGCTCTTAACTTTTCTATATCAACACTAGGTTTTTCGTCGTGCTGTTTTTCTTTATTCCAATGCTTCTCCTTTTTATGCTTCTTAGATTTTTTATGTTTGTGCTTTTTCGAGGATCTCTTACAATCCGAATCACTCTCATCCGATTCCTCTTTTTTCCTTTTAGCAGCCTCAGTCTTAAACTTTGAAGATTTCTCAGTGGAACCAGCCCCCATAATGCACAAGTATCTTTTTATATCATGAATTGGATCGTTCAATGCCTTCTTTTTCAATTGAACCTCTATATCCTTGTCCACGCCTCGCAATCTTTCTGGTAGTTCTTCGTACCAGTTTTTCTTGCCTGTAGCTTCATTAGTATCTTGTCCAAGATACGTAAGATATCCAATCTGCTTCTCATATTTTTCCTTCTCCTCCTTTTTCTCTTTCTCGTGTTCATCATTAGGTCTATTGTAATCAACTTTTCCTTCCTCAAGCTCCTTGAAAAAGTTGACATGATCCCACGTAGAAGACGAAGCATTATTTTCATTTTTTGATGCTTCGGTTCGTCCATCATACTTCGATCTAGCTTTGTCCCTCAGAAGATTAATTCTAGCTTCAGCTTCCTAAAAAGATTACTTCTATTGTAGAAAGTACGTTTGAACATTCATTTCCCAAAATTCCTGTTTATACTTACAGCTTTCTGGGCTCGTTCTCGTTTAACCTTTTCTTCTTCTGCGGCTTTCGCTTCATCTCGTCGAACGCGAGCAATATTTTCCTTAGTACGTACATGCCACCTAAATTAAATATTCTTAATGTATTATCTCGTACATTTTATTATTAATATTTTAAAGGTTTAATCATACCTTTTCTTTGGCAAAATATTCATGTTCAATAAAGCACAATTGTTCTCTACGTGAAAGTTATACTGAGTAGCGCTCTGACAAGTTTAGGTTATGAACGTACAGCAGTAGCCACTTCTGACGTCATAAATACAGAGCGCTTCAAATTCGAGCGTTGTTTTGCACGCGTCTACACAAGAAATAAAATTTCTTCTCAGTATTATCCTTAGGATACGTAAGTATAAATTTTGTTTTAATTACAAATCACATTGTATTTAATTTCAATACCATGCGATAGGTAAAACGTAGAAATTTAATATCTTTTTTTCCGTTTGAAGAAAGTTAACCTCAACGTTACATGTATTTACCAAATACTTTTTTTGCAGATTTCATAGAAAAAAATCTACACCATGGCTGCGACAATGCCCATAAATCCAAAACCATTTTTAAATGGTTTAACTGGAAAGCCAGTTATGGTGAAACTAAAATGGGGTCATGAATATAAAGGCTATCTAGTCTCCGTCGATGGATACATGAATCTACAATTAGCCAACACAGAGGAGCACATAGATGGAAGTTGTACAGGAAATCTCGGTGAAGTTTTAATCAGATGTAATAATGTAATGTACATAAGAGGCGTAGAAGAGGAAGACGAGGAAGGCGAAATGAAGGACTAGCTTTCATAATATTTCTAAATTGAACTAAAATAATTTTTGTATGCTTAAGTAATATAAGTCGACTAAAATATAATAATAAACGTATGTGTTTTTTAAACTAGTGTAAAATTATTTATCAGTGATAACATGTTGCATTTTTGCATGAGCTTTAAGTGCACTTCGGAACATTTGTTACAATAGGTTTTGGTCTTGATCTGAAGATCAATTTCTTTTTTACAATTGCTTTTACAACGTATTTAGTATTTATCTCTGTAGTATCTATTATATTGTGACCTTCCTCATGATCCTGTTTTACTAAAACGGCAAATGGTTTTGGGAGATCTACCTCCTTTCCATGCAACACGTGAACGCCAATTATGAATATAGGAACACCAGTTTTTGTAAAGTGTAAATCCCCGATATATTTATTGGTCACATCCGCTGTGTCAAACTTTAAGTCGCCTTGTAATTCAACAATTGCCCATTCCTTGAGTTCGCCATCTCTTTAAAATAAAAGACAAATATTTATTTAAATCATACGTTAAATGTATCGTTATTTTATAAACTTGGATATAAACAATACCTTTTCACCGGTACGATCATGCTGACCTTTTGCGCGGCAAGTGGTTTGCACAATGTGCAAAAACATATACGAGCGTAATGTTACTAGAATATCAGGTTGAAAACTTCGGTCGAATCCACAATAAAAAGTTCGTGGAACTTCATTGTTTTACCATTTAATGATGCTAAGAATCAGATTTAAATTTTTAATATTTCCCTACGCTATAAAAATGACACGTTTTATTTAATATTGGTTTAACTTTATTTAACATATCACGTATGACGGTAGCAATTTAAATATCTGCAACTGGTTCAATTACCGAACACTCGACTGATTTGCATTCTTAGAAAAATAATTTCTAAAGCGAGAAGAAATCCATGATTTATAGACTATGCAACAATAGTACTGAAATTGAATATTCGGTACATGGATTTCACATAATTTACCTGCATGTCAAATAATACACAAAACTTGGAAGCGTTCTCATAGCGATATTAACACATACTCTTTTTTTCTTCTTAACTATTCTACCGGCAATGCAAGCACAGAATTGGAAACACAAAAGATGTTGCTATATATACATATAGCTGTTCTTTTAATTAGAACAATATTCATGCGAGAATGTTTTATTGTTTTGCGTATACCTATGTGCACTTTATATGTTACTGTAATTGCAGAAAGCATATTATATGGTATATTTGAATTCAAATATGAAATCAATGGGGTTATTACATTGGTCCTGTGCTGGTATATATAAAAATGCAGAGGAACAATCCTTTGTTTTTAAACTGGGCACCCCGTCTTTTCCGATAGCATTTCTTGATATATTACCTTACGTGAGAAAGTGTCATACATTAGATAGATGTTCTCTTTGTCCGTAACAGGTATATCCGTATATGCATATGTAAGGATGTTTTGTTGCACATATTACTATCATTCGGTGCAAACTTACATATACATGATGAGAATGTATACATCTACCAAGTATTGTCCTCGGAGGACCTTATGTCATATTATTACTATAAACATTCGATCTAAATATATTATCATACGACATAGATGTTAAGGGAGTTGATTTTAAAATAATAGCAATTGATTGTCATTTAGGGGACTACATGGGGCCTTCTATCGTACTGATTTTCATTGTAATATAATAAATGCTGCGTCCAAAGAACAAAAACGCCAGAACAAATGCACCTGAAAGTAAAATAAAAAAGCATGTGTTAGGAGGGACATCTAATTATACAGTAACTCGATCATACTTACCAACATACGCTATATAAATTCCACCACTGGTTTTTACATATGTGTGTGTTCCTACCTGAAAAAGAAATAGCACTGTTCTTTGAATTTTGTATCAAACTCAATTTTGTAATATACTAGAGTGCAGGCTATTGTAAAAGTACTCACGGTTACACCAATTGCAATTACTAAGGCTATTATTCCAACAACAACGAATGCAATACCCCGACCTCTAGCAAAGTCTGGACCAACAGAGGATATCTTTCGGCAATGCGGACATCGAGCCAAAGCATTGTTCAAAGTGTTAAACTAGAGAAATTTAAACTATATTCCAGATGTAAGACGTATTTATATTGCGAGTAACACATTTTTCGTTTGTATTCTTACCAAAAATGTGTCATGACAGTGGGCACAGCATACCCTGCACATTCCAGGCATAGACAAAACGGGTGGGGTAATTGGACTTGGTGCAAGATTAATAATACGTTTACAGTTTGGCCTTGGACAAGCTATACGTTGCGAAGAGCTCTTACATATTAGTAAACAATTACACGGGCAACGGACGTATTTCTTTCCTGGTGGTGCATTCCTTATGGGCTACAAAAATAATGATAATTTTTGCTTCCAATAGGATAATCGGCACAACGAATCAATCTATACATACTGTAGCTTCGTTGCATTGACAACATTTGACAACGTGTTGATCTCTTTTACCAGATATATCTATCATAGCCTGACAAACTCTGCATGTGACCATAGGCATACCAGGGCTGGCTGATTCGTACGTCGGTGGTACCTCATCAGGACCTACCGAAGGTACTGTGCTCACCAGTGATTCGGCGTCATCTAATAATGGAATGTAATACGTGACAGCAAGCAATCGGATTAAATAAACTTAATCCATTCGCGTTGGAAAAATCGTCTGTTATGTACCTGGGTAATCGCTTCCGTACATATTATAATTGGCATTTTCACTTTTGAGCAACGCTTGCCGCTCGCCCTTTTTCCCGTCGCCCATGTCGACCTATTAATTTACCCCTTAAAGACAACAATTTATTTCGAGTATTGTTTGACAGTACTCCCGGTTCTCCGATGACAAGGATGACAAAATACAAATTTTTCTAACACCCTCCGAGGTTCTGCCGGTTTATAGAACGGAAACTGAACAGCCCAACGGATTACGCACCGTATTGATACATCACGGATTTGCAATGAATTGTTTTAAGAACTCTCCAGCCACTCGATCGCATTTGTATGTTGGCTATCCTGTAACTTGGTAATAGTGATGTTTTCGCACTGACCGTAATTAGAGGTTATTCCTTCTCCCTCTCTTTTTTTTTAACTTTCCTAATGACAACAAAGATCGTTGTTAATTACTAACGATACTGCAAAAATTGGGAATTTTTCGGAGCACTGGCGTAATCTGTTTACGAGGCATAATACAGCTTTTATCGCTCGTTATACTGACACACTTTAACACAATTCAAACGCAGGCATATACTTCTGACGTTTACACGGCTTTTCAAAGGACAAAGAGTTACATATTGCTCAAGCGGAAGTATTCAATCATTGAAGATGTGTTATCTATATGTAAACTGGATATAAATATATGTAAACGGTTACACGCAATCGCATTACACATTCTTCAAACATTTCGTTCCGTATTTTGAGCTGCCTCCGTGTGTGTGTACACACAAACAAGAGGTATGGATATAATAACACATCTGTGGAATGTGAATCAATTCATCACAAAATTAAATTGTACTCAGGGAACGAATTTACAAACGCAATACATGTAAGCATCAGAAATATTTCTTAAACTCAAATGTATCGTTGCGCGTATCACTATGCAAATAAACAATTGTATGTAGCATTAAATAATCGATTTCATTTCATTTTAGTCAGAAATGTAGAAGACTAAGCCAAGGAATACAACTACCGTCGCAAAATTTTGGCCCTTCGGTGATGTGCCCTTATTGCGGATCTCTTTGGAGAACAATAGATCATACAGTTCGAATATCGAAAGGTAAACCACTTTCTAAATCCATTAAAAAGGTTCTACGCTCTATGGATAATGGTAACAGAAGAATACCAAAAGTTCGGACAAGTTTGGCACAAAAGGGTTTAAAGAACAAAACAAATAAATTAGCACTCAAATGCTCTGTATGCCGGAAAACTACAAAAATACCTTTAAATAAACCAGAGAGAGAAAAGGTACAAAAAAATGATGCGGAAAGTATACAAAACCTTCAAAAACGAAGAAAGAAGAGGACCAAAGATAGGACTGCTGGTCTTAACATTTCTGGAGTTTCAAAGATGAACGAGGAAGATTTTACGGATGGACTAAAAGAAGGGAATGCCAAGAAAGTGAGAAGCACTCCAAACTTTATTGCAACAACACAGAAGTTAAAAAAATTAAATATAAATAGATTAAAAGACATGGTGAATCAAGGTGCAACACCTCCAAAAAGGAGAAGTCTGCACAGCTTTTTAACAGAGCTTTGTTGACAATTAATTTATTATTAAACAATCTTATAAAAGTATCTCTGGCCGCAAATCGATTGTTCCCTGTGCCATTAAAAAACAACAATTCGACACTCTTTCTTCGTAAAAGAAAAAAAGGCATACTGATATTCGCTTATCACGCGCTACCCTAAAGATTGTCTATTTTTGTACATTAAATACTAGGGAACTCTGAATCCTCGTTTAATCGTAAATCGATCTCTGCACCACTCTCTCTGCAGAATACGCTAAATATCATGCAACCAGGGCGTGAGTCACCTAAGTATAGAGTCGCTCATTAAATAATCCCCTCTGGTATCACTCCAATGGAATCTCCTTTCGTACCACCTGCAAGAAGACGTCCAGACGTATTGTAATAATCTGAGCAAATAAAGATGCAATAAGGGTACTTAAAAAAGAGTCACTGCATTTCAATCTCTACCGTTCCGGACTTGTTCTTTCATTAAACTCATGCAATCGCTTTTGGGCTGCGAAAGTCATGCGTGCAGGTCTACTTTCGAGCGTTGCGTGTTAATTCGGTCAGTGTGTCGAGGCATGAGCGTGCAGGAGAGGAGCTCTGTTAGTCACCTGAATGCACGCCTCGAGATAATCCCGCTCGGACATTTCCTGGTCCTTCGCAGGGGGAACTTTTCCCCGACGGCGCAGCTCTTGCTTGGCATCGTTCAAGTCAAAGATCGCCACGGGATCCAGTTTTCCCTTCAGTACCAGGCCCGCCAAGTACTCAATGTAGTGCTGCCTGCGGGGGAAAAGTACCCATAATTTAGTCGTGCCATGCACTTGGCCCTTTCTTTTACCTCGATCAGGTCCCTCCTGTACAGTTCCGGATCACGTCCGTACCAATTCGGGGGTAACTTGCGGCCGGCGCGTCTCACGCAAGTCTCGAGATCGTCTACGTTTAGCAACGAGAGCGGTTCCAGTTGCGTCTTTCGAATTATTCGAACTAGGTACTCGATATAGTGAATCCTGAACATGGGAGGATACGTTAAGAGATGTCTAAAAATGCTACATTCTTTCAACGTTATCCGGGTCAAAGGATTCGACATTTGCCCTTACAATTTTTCATCCGATTTTTATTTCCCTGTGTTTTGTATTTCATGGGGAGATAAAAACGATGTAGGGGAGAAGAGCATCGGCCTTTGACGAGAAAAAATTATCGAAAGAAATGCTCCACGTTTTCTAATTAATTCCCGGCTGGAATAATAATAATGGCTAAATTGCGCACCCCCTATCTACTTTTAATTCTCAACCCCGTTCGTACTGTTTTCGTCGGATCGTAACAGTACCCGGTTCCTTAAAGAGACTGCTACCCGATCATAAGAAAATGCTTATTCTAATAACGGGAAGCGCATGCAAAGTTGCACGGGTGCAAACCGATTACCTGCACAAGCCCGCATGTCCATCGACGATGTCCGAATTGCACACCGCGTCCACGACACCGGTGGGAGTTTCTTTCTGTAATTGCACTTTGCACTTGCGATCGCCGGCCGGACCCTCCGTGTCGTACTCGATTCCATTATCTCTTAACAGCTGTTGCAACTGCGCGGGCTCCTTATCGCGAAGATAGAACAGACAGTTCCTTGGATGATGAGCGTGGAGGCCCAGTTTCGCGCAATACGGGCTGACCGAGCATTTCGCGCCCATCAAGAACGCCTTACCGCAACCGCAGCAAAATTCGTACTTGCACTGGCTGCACGTGAAATGCATACAACCTGCGGCAAATTTTTGCGGGATCGTTGATATTGAATCTTTTATTCCCGAATCGGTTCGGTATGGATAAGAGAAAGAAAATGTTACAAAGTCCGCGCGGAACAAGTAATTAAAGAGTCATTTTTGGGCTGGCAACATTTTTGGACGTTCCTTTGAAAATCTCACCTCCTCTGGATAAGGAGTAACGGAATTTGCATTTGGGACAATCTATCCCATTATCCGCGAGGTGCTTGGCTAAGCCGGCGGCTTGATTATCCGGGTCATTCTCGTCTTTCCAAGCAGCAAATTGCTCGCACGTAATTCCCTCGTGCTGTTTCTCCCACTGAAAGCGAAACCGTCGTCTGAGATGATGTTTGTTCCTTACGTAACTTTCGTTTAATTCTCGAGCCAATTATCAACGTCCGCACATACCGGTCTCCGGCACCGGGCGCACGTGACGGATCGACAATCGGGACAGATCAATCGTTTGTGATCCGGATCCGCGTAAAACCCACTCGAACACTGAAAAAGGGACCCGCTACGTTACCGCAGTTGTTAACTATAAAGAATATCGAACGGATTGCGCGAAAGCGATACCTGAATGCACCACTTGAAATTAGGATCCTGCATCAATGTTCTGTCTCTCAGTTTCCTCTGGAAGAGCTCATGAATCGGAGGGTCCAGAAGCGTCTTCAACTGTATGTCCAAATTGCTAAAATATTCCAGTACCTCGTCCTCGCTCGCATCCCTTAAATTTGGTTCTTTGCAAAACGGACAAACCGCGTCTATAATGCTTCTATCGCTTATCTGAATCGTGAAGTAGTTTTTCGCGCACTCGTTGCAGCAACGATGCACGCATTTCAGCATGGAGACCATCTGTTTTTATGAGAATTGAATCGCACAGCGCGAATTGTAACAAAATGTCCAGTTGCCTTAATTTTCTTGTTCGTTTTTCCTTTTACCTGACTCATCGCAAAACGACCTGTGCAGAGTTCGCACTCTTGTTGCAAGAAGGCCAACGCCGCCTCCACGCTGGAACATTCTTTGGCCGCCTGAAGAGCTTCTACGTCCCCGAATTTTAAGGCCAGCAAACTGGCAGCCACTTCCGCCTCGTCGTAGCTTGACGCTTTCCCTTCCGCTAAGAGACGACGAGCTATTCTCTGCAAATTGCAAGGGATCTCTTCATAGAATCGCGATTTCTCGTTAGCGGAATTAAGACTGCGATGAACTGTAGTTAGTGCCTCGTTATTGTAATTGAAATACGATGGTACAATCAAGGACGATGTTGAGTCTATGAATTTCTATGCTCTATTGTAAGATAGAGATCGGTGCACGGGATGGCGCAAGAGAATAATGACATGCAAGAGTACGATACAGCGAGACTACACCAACGTCTAGAAACGAGCTCTCGAAATTTGAAAACAATGACATTAACTGATGCGATGGGTGAGCGAAGGGTGGAACATGAGTTTCATTAACATTACTCGCAGGGATCTTCTTCATCCCTCGAAACAAAACTAAACGTGTTAAAGAACATGCTACACTCGTGTGTGCTTAAATCAGTTCAAAGTCTCCGCGGCGCATCCGACAAATTGGGTGATGGAAAAGTCATGTCTCGAGATATTAAATTAAACTTCCGCGGTGCTTTCCTCCGCGAGACACGTATCGCGAACCCGGAGCATGCTTTCACGCCGTGTACTCACGACGGTTCTGTTATTTTTTTCATTTAAACACCAGCGAAACAAAGCGGCGTGCTGCACAACAGCGATATTAGCTACGGCGAGGAACAAGAAGTGTACTTACCCCGTGAAACGGAGGGTAAACTCTACGCTAGCCGGATAAAAATGTATTTCAAAATAAAGAAGAAAGAGTTAAAAGTCAAAACAGGGTTAAAACGGGGCTACGTCAGATATCATTTCTCTTATTTTAATCGTTCAAAATTTGGTAGAGCTGTTTGTAGACATTGGTCTGTCGGCAGGAAGAGCCGACAGAATTCTCGACAAGTGATTCCAACTGACAACTGACGTCTACTGACCTCCCTCTCGCTTTTGGGAGATCCCCCTGTCTTCGCGTTGCTGCTCCTACCCTCCACGTATTCCCTCTCCGTTTTTTCTTCACCCTCGAACCGACGAATGCAACTAGCCACCAAGGAGAATCGTTCGTTTGACGTTTCTCCTTGATCCACCCCCTTGTCACGGCCTGCACTCTCTCTGCGATTCGCTTTCGTTCGCTTATCGTTCGAGCGTATCGCTTTTACGACCTCAGGTTTCGAACACGATCTCTTCTGATCGTTTTTTACAGAATCATCGTTTTCCTCGAGCTTCTTGTTTAATTTACTGGACTTATCTTTAATTGTCTTTGCATTACTCTTCGATGCCTCTTGTATCAGCTGCTCTTTGGCGGAACGAATTTTAGGAGGACTATTCTTCTTAGCTGCGTTTTTAACGCTGTCGCCCAATTTTCTTGCAGCTTCCTGTTGCTGTAGCTTCAAATCAAAATCATCAGCCCTTAATGTTTCGTCTTCGGATGATCTATTGTTTGAATCGTCAGCATCGACTTCTTCATCTTCCTCCAATTGTTCGTCCCCTTCCACGGAAGAAGAATCTTTTACATCCGCATAATTTTCATTGGAACTAGAGCCCTCCTGACTCTCGTTATCGGTGATATATTCGCTATCAGAATTCTCCAACTCAGTATCCGATATCTTAGCCTTGATCGCGTTAATTGTTCGCTGCAGCATAATCTCAGCATCCGTTAATTCCTCCATGCTGTCCAATGTATCGTCGGAAAGCTGTTGATTCGTAATCGAAATTTCGGACTCCGTGGCGCTATCGAACTCGGAAGTTGAATCATCGTTATTTGAAACTTCCTCCAGCTCGTATTCTTCACTGGAAGTCGTATCATTTGGATCCAATTTACCGGATACCACTGAAGCTATCTTCGGCTTCATTATATCTACTTTTCTCTCATTTCCCTTCAACTTCGTTGCAGCCTGTTTCTGTCCACCCCTACTCGTGCTCTTGGCATTCGTGCGAAGATCTTCATTTTTTAAAGCCACGAGCTTCTTGTTATTTAAATTTTTATCAGTTTTGGTGACAGTACTTATTTGTCTTTCTTTACTGTTCGGAGCGTTACTGGATGATTTATTTTGTCTAGCAGTATGTTGGCCAGCGATTGGCTTCGCTATGATAATAGGTAATTTATGATTGGATATCGTTGTGGAAGGTTGTCGAAGGTTTTCGGAAGATCGTTCCGAAGGTTTGCACCTGGCCGTGAAAACGGGAATCTTCGATAAAAAAGAAGATTTCGCCTTCGATTCGGAATTTTCATTGGAATTATTTTCTGTCACAGTTCTCTGGTTTCTGCTACCGATCCGTACAGGCGCGATTGACTTTTTAATATGCTCGCAACCCTTGGACAACGTTCTCAAAATCGTTGACCTCTTTTCCGGAACCGCTTTGGCCCTCGCCGATCTGCCGGTCTTTGAAATTTGCTTCTGCCCCGTAATGGCCAACGATGATTTCGTTTTACTCGGCGTACCAGCCGACGAGCTGCTCTTTACATCCTTTGTGGTACTTTCCGCCGTGCTCTGCCTCGCCGTTTGATTCGGCAGGATCGATCTACGAGTTATTTCGGCAGCGGTCTCTTTCGCTTTTGCGACCGTCGCACCTCTCGGGCTGACTTTTCCAAAATTCCTCCTCGGTATGCCGGTAGGTTTTTTCACCACTTTCACGGGAGACCTCCTTCTGCCAAGCTTCTTACCAGGGGATTTCGATCTCTCCTTCACTGCAGCCCGCGACGTAACAGTCTTACGAATTTCATTTGCATCTACTTCGTTATTTTCGACGCCCACCACGCTTTCACTCGGAACCGCGACGATCTCGCTTTCCGTTTGCAACTTCGCCGAATCCACGATCAATAATTTCGCTTCCTCGCTCGCCGATCGACTCTCTAAAACTTTTATTGGCGCACAATCGTTCACTACTATCATCGGGGATTCCATGATCTTAATCTCTATGACCTCAGCTACTCCTGAATGAACATCGTTTACGTTTTCTGCAACGAGACACCGCATTTCGTGGTCGTCAATTGGATGAATAGATGAATTACATTCTAATGTATTCACAGCTATACCGTTAATTGCGGATCTGTTTAAGATAGGCAATTCAGAGCTTTCCTTTTCAACGTTACTCTCGTCTTCTTGGATTTCGTTTGAAACAGCGGGCGTATTATTGTTCGAATCTTTGACCCTATTTTCACTATCGCAGGAAATAGCTACAGGAGATTCGGTCGTGTTTCCGGGCACGCCAGAAGTGGAACGAATTTGAAGATTCTCATGGGTCAGTTCGGTTTCGACGAGGCTACTTTTCTCGCTCGGGTTCGTAGCATCACGCGACATATCGACCGCGTTATTAGAAGCAACAAACCTCTCTGGAATTTTGTTAGTATCCATAGAATTTAGCTTGTTAACGTTGGATTCGGCGTTCAAGATGTTCGGGGTCAACGGGACACCGGAACTAGAAGGGTCGCTTGAAATAGTTAAGATTGCGGCTTCGGCATTCCCTAGTGCTGCAGAAGCTTTATTTGCATCGACATTGCTCGATACAGGGGAAGAAAGTACAGATGGAATTTCTCGATCGTTCGGAATACATTGCTCGAAATCTGAACTACCTTTCACGTCGACTGCTCTCGTTACGTTACCTAAATTATTTTTAGCCGCAATTATTATTGAAGCTTCCTGTCTCGTTTCACCGAAGGATGCGTCCTCCGACACGTTATTAATTTTTTCTCTGGAAATTGATATCGATTGGTCGTTTTTTGCTAGCTGCTGCTGCGTGATAAGCCGTTCAGAAGTTTCTTTAAAATTGATTACAGAATTTATTGGGCTATCGATCTTTTCGTTGCTTTGAGGAATATGGCATGCAACGGAAATAGGTAGCTCTACTTTTTCGGACACATGCAACGGGGTTTTGGAAGTTTCAGGAACTATAGCTTTAGGTGCGTTAGAAGGGTTCAAGGTTTTGGAATCTTGAGACATCCTTTGAACATTGGCGTCAATTTCTTTGGGAACCTCGGGTGGAATTGTTTTTAAATCCTTAGATGGTATAGCAATTTCAGGATCTACAGAAGTCTCCTGAGCTATTATAGAAACTCTCGAACACTCTTGGATATCAACTTCCAAAACCTTAGGGATAAACTTAGAATCCTCCAAAATTCTATTCTCCACAGAAACTTCAGCTGCAAGAATTGTCGATTCAGAAGGCCTAGACTTATTTTCGCTAATATGAAGCTCAAGAGGCATCGCTAGCTGCGTCACGATGGAATTAGTCGGATTATTCTCAAGCGATTTATGCTCCAAAGTGACCGCACTCTCCGCAATGCGTCCATTATCGGCCAACAAACTGGCGTCAATTAATTTCACACGGTTATCATTGGTGGCCGGGGTTCCCGCAATAGGCGAGGATATTTGCATGTCGGATGATTCATGGTCAGACGTTCCCGAGTCACGTACGATGAACGAGGGTGACGTCTCGTTCGATAATGATTGTGCGCCAATAGTCTCGTTGTGCCTCATCGGACTGTTGTCTATCGTGGGTGATTCGCTGTTCAAAGATGCATTGTTAGGCCGAGAGTCTTTAATATCGTTCACGGAAGAGCCGCCCGCTTCCTTTGACGAGGACAAATCATGGAGAGATCGATCGTCTCTTGTACGAATTTCGGAATTCGCGTTAGAACGATGAGGATGAGATGAATCGACTTCTAATAGCGGTGCGTTGGAGTTAATGCCCGAAGCATCGTCTGCAATTTGTTTAATATCGGACACTTTCTCTTGGTTATTAATATTATCAGCGGCAACTTTCGAGGGACACTCTTGAGGACTTACTTTGGAAGTTCCTGTAACATTTGGAACCTGATTATTTTCAGGTTTTACTTCCACTGCCCCTTCCGGTGTGTTAGTTCCAGAAACGTTTTCTTCCTTCTCGTTTTTACGTACCGTTGCAAGATCTCGTAGTTCTTTAATGTCCTCCGCAGTTGCTCCAGTTGCAGCGGATCCTTTTGCTTTCGACCCCGGTGTTTCTTGACGTTCGATTTCAGTTTGCGGTGCGTCTTCGTTCCTCTTCGTTTCTTCAGGATCTTTCGTCACAGTGTTGAGGATGTTCAGTTGATCGACTTCGGTGCTCGATTTTCTCGACAACATCTGCATAGCGGACATGAATGGAGCTAATAATTGCTCTGGCAGCGATTTAACAGCAGAGAGTAAGGCTTCCACTGAGGCTACCTGCGTTTCGTTATTCTTCTGTGCAGCTTCTTGGGAAACACTTTTATCTATAGCACTATTTTCAGGGGAAATTATTGACGATTCTACACTTTGTTCGTTAGAAATATTTTCAGAGGCGTCCATTGATTCTACAGGAAACGATCCTTTTTCCCGGGGTTCGTCATTTCCTTGTCCTTCCGCGTTTATTAAATTAGGTCCAGGGGGTCGCGGCGAATTTCTAGTCAATCCATTTGACAAGTCCGGTACGCTTCCCTGAAAAGCATTCGCCAATACATTAGATCGCAAAGGGATGCTGGAACTTTCAGACGTATCTTTATCTACTTGTATGGCTCTTTGATGAGGATCAGGAGCCTTTTGGGACGGAGCTCCGTTTTTCTCGAGCAATGACAGAGGAGCTTTATCTACTTCTACCCTGCTTTTCCCAGGATCCGAGCTCTTTTGGGACGTCGTTTCGCTTTCTTGAACGTGCAAACCGGCAGCCGCATCGTTCTTTGCCTCGGTTACTTCTAAAGTCATCTTCACTGTTTGTTCTATATCCCTCTTTGAGCTGGTCGCGTCGGTCGATTCTACCGCGGAGGATAACTTTCGTTCAACATCCGAGGACGAGATACTGGACTTACCTTCGGGCTCGTTTAAATGTTTCGCCTGATTGGTGTCCTTATCGTTGACTGGAATAACATTCATCGCACTTTCGTTCGAACTCTGCTTGGACGAATTTTCTGACCGCCTCGAAGTCTCCTCTTCCTGCATATTTATCACCGAATTTTCTTTTCGCTCGTGTTCTTTAGTTACTGCAGATTCGTTAATCTTCTCTGTCCCCTCTGCCCCAGTTTCGTTGATATCCTTTGCTATTATTTCGTGCGCTTTATTGTCCGTGTCTTTATCAAAGGCTGAGATCATTTCCACCGTTTTGTCATTCACATTGTTGGCTAACAAATTTTCTGACTCATTAATTTCTGTCGTGGGATTATTGTTATTCGCATCGGGATTCTTAGGAACGACAAGCGTATCGGTCTGTTCAATTATTAAGGAATCAATGTCATCTTCGGTGATTCGTTTTGGCTCCCCGTTCTCCAGCGTTTCGACCGCGTCGGCTACAACACCGAGGTCTTGTACGGCCCTTGGGACCAGATTTTTATCCATTAGAACGGTTCGATCGTCGGCGTTAACTCGATACAGATTGTCAGGCTTATTACCGATCGTGGTCAGGGGGTCTTTGTCTAGTTGCCAGTTATCGGTTAGCTGTCTGAGGGCTGCCAGTTGCTTCTGAAAGTCGGCCTGCAACGCGACGAAATTTTCAACGATTGGTGACATTACCTGCTTCCTAGCTTCGCAGTCCGACACGTTGGAAACCTGTTCGGAAACACCCGTTCCACCACCGACCGCACCTGTCGCATCTGAAACAATTCACCTGGATAATTCGCTATCCGAGACAAGAAGAAAAGATCGTTTAGCATTATTTAATATCTGCCGGACCTTCCCGCGGTGCAGCCTCGTCATTTTCCACCCCAACCGGAGGACCCCAGATCCTCATCAAGAACGGCTTGAGCTGATTCTTTTGCAGCTCGAACAGAGTCGCGTCCTCGGCACCCGCGTTATTCTCCAGCGCTTTCACCACCTCGGCCATGCCAAAGTTGCCCTTCTTCATGATCTCCTCGCACTGCGCCAAACATTACGTGATTTCTCTTCATCGATGAAACACCGTGCAAAGGCATTCTTCATTTAAAGTATTTCTTTTTTTTTGTTTACCTTTTGCTGTCTACGTTGAATAGCAATAGCGACAGCGTTCCAAATGTCTCCTTTCATCGCTCTCAGGGCCTCTTTCGCTTCGGCGGCTGTGAGCACACCGACACTGTTCTCCTTCAACTCTTTCCCCTGAGCAGTGACCAGAACCTGCACGGTTTCCACTAAACGTGGCCATTGCGTCTTTAACCAGTCGATGGGATTGCTCGAACCTTGCGATAATGCCACCTGAACGTCATCGGTGGAATAACCGTGTCTCTCGGCCTCTCTCAGAAGCTCCACGATCTCCAAGCCCTGCCGGGTCAATGTTGAAACTCCTTGCGAACTTGGACCGGCTTCGAGGAATCTCGGCTGGCTCGATTCCTGCAACAGTGTATCATTCGGTTTTCAATAATGAAACTGGATCAAAGACGATGCACACGCTCGGCATAACAATAAGGTTTCATCGCCGTAAGATGTACCTTCTGTAGAATAAAAATCGATAACAATGGTGTTATTTGTTTGCAATTGTATTAAAGTCAATGTATAAAAAACGATACACGTATAAATGAAATACGGGTTTTGCGGTGAAAGTATATAAAGAACAAAATTAATAGAATTATAGGAAGATGCAGCGCTGCAAGGGGTTCTAAATGCATCCTGCCTACGTTCACACCGAGGCTACGAAAATCTCACAATGGAATTGTTAAGTTGTACCGGGGATTAGATCTGATTAGAAACCAAACGGCTCTCTGGGGATAGCTGTCAAGTTTACCCTGGAACGATAATAAAGATGAGTGGAGTCGACGGAGTTTCGTCGCGTACGATCTCTGCTAGGCCCGTTGACCAGTTGCTGAAGATACTGATCTTGGATCGCGCGTGGAAACAGGTCTGGACTGTTGGTCAATCTGGGCTGCTCCTGAAACAGACGCTCGACGTTCTACTATTAGCTCATTAAATAAAAAAGAAAAAAATATCGTTGGCTGGAGAAGCTTCGTCTTCAGCAGGAAGATACTCCTTTTACTTTTACCTCTGCGTCGCTGTCCTCGTAATACAACAATCCTCTCGAGGCGGAAGTGGTTCTTGAGAACGTTGCGCTTCCTCTGCTTGGAAGACAGTCGTACGTCTGGAAAGCGTATTTCATATTCGATGAAACATTACCACTCTCGCGTATTCCTCTTTCGACTCGCGCGAACAAGTTTTCCCTTACTTGAGTGGAAGTGCTCTGAGGGGGAGGGGAAGTTCCGGTGGAAACCGAGTGGCTTTTTGGAATTTTCCCGAGCATAGCTCGTTTCCGCGTTTTCTCTTCGTCTATTTTCGAAGAGGCGTCACTGTTCGAGGCACCTGTACTTTCGGCTGCCTCCGATACGCTGCCTGTTATCGACGTTGCTGGATTTTTGATTGCTGACGAGCTTTCGGCAGGCAGTTTTTCCACGGATGATTCTTGTAGCGTTACGCTATCTGTAAATTCAAGCAATCGGATCACATTTTAATTTTTATTCACCGTGACTATGGAGATCAGTGATACTGGTCGGAGAGTAACACTTTCACAGCCTTAAGATAAACGTCTGGTAATCGTACTGTAGGATATGTGCAGCATATTCAATAAAATTGTTGCAGGATCACGTAAAGGGAGTTAAGAATCAATTTCCAGGACTGAAAACAGTAAGTAGAGCAATGAGTTTCGAAATATAAAGAACACCGTCCAAATGCACGCTCGTGCTTGAAACTAGCTCCTCCTGAATGAATAATAAATATCTCAAGACATGATTGGAAGATGATTCGTAAAAATGAGAGAGTGGCTTCATTTCAAATACGACTATGCATTTGGTATCCACTGATAGCGTTGACGAAACGGTTGGCATGTCTCTTTATTATTCATCCAAGGAAGATACATCAACAGGGAACAGATCATCTGTTTTACGTAAAAAAAAATGGTACGGATCGGGATAAGGAGAAACATAAAAAAACAAAACAACAGGCGCAATTAATCTGATCACTTATTCGACTTGGTACCAAAGGAAAAGCTGATTTTCCGCCTTGCTCTACCTTTGTTCCTCAAGGACCCACTATCCCCGCTCTCTTCGCTGTTCGAGATTTTTAACAGGCTGGTCCGTTTCTCGAGGTCCGGACTAGGATCGCTCACGTTGCTGGACGTGGCCACTGATTCGCACTTTCGTTCCTCCGGCATGACACTTGGACTCTCGTCCGAATTTTCTTCGTTGCTCGGCGGCAACGCGCTGCTTCTCGTTTTGTAGCAGACTACGCATACACGATCTTTCATGTTGTTTATAAAAGTGCAATGCTCGCAGGCCCATTCTTCTTTCGGTATTTCCATCATCGTTTTAGATCCGTCCGTGTCTTCAGTTAATTTCGGTTCATCTAGAATCGGTGCTCTTGCCTTCTCCAAGGGCTTTCCCTCCCTTTCTTTCTTCTCCAAAGAAGCCATTCT
Source organism: Holcopasites calliopsidis (assembly GCA_023838395.1). Lineage (NCBI taxonomy): Eukaryota > Metazoa > Arthropoda > Insecta > Hymenoptera > Apidae > Holcopasites > Holcopasites calliopsidis. Next base: position 3,985,202 of record JALHAQ010000011.1, read on the forward strand.
TTCTAGACCTTTAATTTGTTCATTTTCTATTCTCCTCGGCGCAGGCTCTTCGTTTCTTTTTTCACTCTCCACAGAACGTCTAACTTCTCGAATCTCTTCTTGATTCCTGTTGCTGGATCGCGAAGGAGCCTGCTCGGTGCTTTCCTGGATTTTCCTAGAAACCGTGTCACGGGACGGTGCATTCCTAACAATTTGACTGTCGGAATCGATGGAAGACTTTCGTCTGACGGAAGGCCTCCCCGTTTCCTCCGTAGAAATTTCTCTTCTCAGCGAGGGGTCCCGATCGGGAATCGTTTCTCTGTCTCGCGAGGGTTCCCGGCTTCGAAGATTCTCCGTTTCCTGGTTTCTTCTAGAAGACACATCTCGATGAGCTTTTCTGTTGATTCGGGCATCGCTGCTTATGGAGGACCGTCTCGAATCTCTTCTCGGGGATCTTTCAAGATTGTCCAAGGCCGTTTCTCGTCTGACAGAAGAGGCTCTTTTTGGCACGACATCATCATCCTTTCGTCGCGGTGCGACTTCTGTCCTCTCGAAGTGATCGTCGGAGGAACTGGTCACTCTGGATCGAGTTTGCAAGGTGGCGGATCTTCTATCCGACGATTCGTCGTCGGTGCTCCGTCTGCGACGATTGCTACCGTTCTGAACGCGATCCAATCGCGAATCCGCTCTAGGAAGCCTGCGTTCCTCTTGGTCGTACCTTCGTCGTGAGTTTAAAGTGTTCTTCGGGAACTCGTCGTAATTGCGGGCCGCGGCTGGGTACCGTTTGGCCGAATGGTTCTCGGACCATTGATCCTCGGCGCTGGTCACTCTTTCTTCCGACGTCAATCGTCTGAAAAAAAAAGAGTGGATTATCACATTTTACATATTCGATAATTCTACAAAAAGTAATTGACAATATCCCAGGCTTACTCGCGTCGATTTCTCGATAACAAGCTCCTAGTACCATCGTCTTCGTGGTAACTTCTTTGCCTGGTGCCCCTCGACACACTGCCGCGTCTGGTGCCCCTGGAGCTTCGGGAGAGTCTGTCGTCGAAGTCGGAATCTCCGGAATCTTCGGAACTGGCGTCCGAAGGCGATCCCTTCGATCTTCTCGATCGAGACCTGCTCGCCAGTGATTTTCTAGATTTCAGACTGGGCGACGGCGAGGCTGCCCTCGATCTTCGGCTCGATTTCAAGCTCCTTGCTGGACTGTGCGGCCTCGATAGCGAACCTGGATAGTGCGGCGGTAGCATTTGAGACGGCGGGTATCCCACGGGGTAGCCCCACATTGCTGGATGATTTAAGCTCATGGTGGAGCCGCCCATGGTGACGTCCCACGGAGGATTTGACGGATACCACATCATTGGCATGCCTGCAGGGCCTAAATGCGCCATCGACTGTGCCTGTAGAATTGTTAAATAATTTCATTGCAAGGGAATTAGTTAACAGCTCTCACTAATTGCTTTTATCGACGATTACTTGATGCATCCCCGGATTCCACAAGTGCGCCGACGATAAATCGCAAACGCTGGCCGATTGTATCATGGATCTAGGCGGGGGTGGCGGCGGTAGCGGAGGCGCCAGTTTCGGGCTACCCACACTCAGCGGCCTCGTATTCAGCGTGTCTCGCGAAATGTCAGAGGAAGGATGCCGTCTCCTATTCGCGTCCTGTGCTCGCATCGCTTCCTGATATTTCCTGTACCTCTCCTGTACAAATCGTACGCGTGGTAAATAATTCATAATCCTTTATATCCATCAGCCGCTTTGCGCATTCATCAAACGTGTTCCGTACTACCGTGTAATATCAAAGCACACTGGCAAACGGTACTTAATAATCCAAGTAACGCGCGACACGTGAATGTTTCAGATGCTAATCATCCGGCTCGTGTTACTAAATGGAGCAATCAGAAGCTCATCGAATAATCACTTAATACAAGCTGCGATAGCAAGTCGTATTCAATGGATAATTTAAAGGGCATGTCGTCTTTTGCTTGGATAAAGATAAAATTGAAATCCTACTGTTCATTTAAATGCTATTGCCAATTCTCTTGCAACAAATGCCGCTGGAATTAAGTATAACAATGCTAACCTGGAGCGTGGACATTTTATCAGTGCCCGATCCTAATCCAGTTCCATCCATGGTCGTACTATTCACAGATTGCATGGATCTCGACACCGTTTTCGTGTCTAGCGACGCCGACAGCGGTCTGGTCGTATTTGGAAGGGTTCGCTTCATGCTGCCGACTCTCTCGATCAACGAGAGATTCGTGGATCCCTGGCTGTGCGTCGGTTTAGCCTATGCCCGAAACCTGAACTTTATTACATGCTCGGTTCGCACCATTTTCGGAAGCGTTACTGCTTCCCCCGTATGGTCGTCGAGATCGAAAATTCGCTACTTGATCTTTCGATCTGTTACTTGATCAGCGGTGCTAGAATTAGAAGGCTAAATCGATTGACAAACAAAGCGTTAGTAGATAGTGAAACGAGACAGCGGCGTTCTAGACAAATCAAGAGCATCTGCAACTTATCAAATTCATGAGGAGTGAAAAAAAAAATTCGAGCGATCGTGATCGATAGCCATAGAACGGCTGAAGTGTCATTGCTGTAAGCTGAAAATAATCAAATCGTGTACAATACGCATGGGCGCGTTAAATTAACCAGAGTGTAGATTAAACGTTGTACAAATAACTGTGCTCTGCCATATTCACCGTCGCGCTAATCCCTCGAGCAGAATGCATGTTGCTTTGCGAAAGTAAAAATTATTGCAGCACCTCTCTACAGGCTGTTACTTCGTCGACAGATTGATAGAGTGAACGGGTTCAGTGAATACGGCAGTAGTGTTTTTGCGGTAACGTGGTGTATTAAAATGAAACAACGTAACGATACAATAATAGACTCTCTGTAAAATTTGCATCTGGGGAACAACAACACTTGGAGGACCATTCAAAGCTCGTGCGACTCGACGGCCGGCGATGAACAATCTTCAGGTTGCCTCGGTGTGACGTATACTTTCTATCTTACTTTAAAAAAACAGCAAGACTAGCGTTCGAAGCGTGGCGCAACTAACGAGGATATTAACAAACAACGTCTACCCTTATACAAAAAAAAAACATTCATGGGGAATGACTCGAATCACCGGAGACGAAGTTGCGATTGCACATTATCCTTATACACGAATATTGCTTGGACCAAAACAACGCTTGGAAAGGGAACAGTAAAAAAAAAAAAACAGAAAATGATAAAGGATTCGTGATTCTAGCAACCTAGTTTCCGTTGATCTCGATCGGATCCCGCAGCGAGCCTCCGAAAAGACTGTGGATCGCTTCGACGAAGCGTCGAACACTCAAGATCGCCGGGACGTCATCAGCCTGCAAGAAAGTTCACGGATGGGGATGAAAGCCTCAGGCCAGAGTGCATCCTACCTGAGAATTCTTGCGATTTCGCCTGGGCGGCGGGATCGGCGGCGGACCGGACAGATTCTCCCCTTTCGGCGGTAGCGGTGGCCGCGTCCTCGTCGCCAGATCCGTCAGGATCCTTCGTCGCACGTGATTCTTCCTCTTCGGGTGCTTGTGATTCATGTCGTCGCAGGCCTCGCAGTAATTCCCGTTGCAACTGTCGCAACGGGCGAACACATTCTCTGTGCCGCATAGCGTGCACTTGATCGCGTTTGCGACGGGTGTCGAGGGCTTCTGTGCTTGCGGTCGGGTCGGAAATTCGATGATCTCGTAGTCCGGGTCACCGCAGTCCCCGGACAGCGATGGGGGTGGGATTTTCGGTGGGGTCGGCGGTCGGCGTTGCTGGTGCTCCGCGTCCTTTTGTTGCTGCGCCTTTTTTGGAAGAGGAAAGACAGATGATCGATTATAGTTTACTGAAGTGATTAAGAGAGAGGGGTGAGAATTGTATTTACGTACCAGTACCCAGTGGGGCATGGATCTAGCCATGCGCAGCCGGGTCGATGGGTTCGAGATGGCCATCGGACGCCACTTTTCAGCTCCCGGGTTCTGCAACGAAATAATTAAACTATGGGAGATACATTGCTCCAGTGGATTCAATTAAAATTCGTCAGGTTCGCCGGATGTGAATCGCTTCAATTGTTCCATCGGTGCAACGCATTTTTGCGTCTCGAAATCGGACTGACAAGCTGGCAGCATCTTTGACTCGCATTCAAGCTGCCAAGCGGGACGCGAATTCATGTCATCGCACCTTGGGCCGGGTGTCTGTGCACAGCGACTTCGTAGACGCGCACGGTCGAGATTTTTCGAGTGGATCCTCGGGAAAGCGTGTGACGTCGCTCGGATGATCCTCTGTCGGAAGAGGCCAAAATTGAATCTATTTCTGCGGGGAAAATAGTGTTCCGTGTCTCGAAATAAAATCGTGCCGAACGGCACGCGACACCGTATTTCTTCATGCTGACGTGAACGCGGGGAATACATAAACGCCCTACTGCTATTCTCAGGAATTCATTCGAAATGCCAACGAAGTGCTTTCAAAGATTTTACAAATCTTAACAGCCGTACGCTTATTTTTACGTTCTTCCAGTGGAAGTACACTCCTATCTTTTTTTTTCTTATAGTTTTAGCGTAAAAAGTTAAGAATCGTAATGGGGAGTATCAGAATTTTCGTGTGGAAGGAGAATAGTTTCGCGATTCCAGCCATCGCCACGGGATGAGTTCCACGTGCATGAATTAGATCCTCGAATTAGAGCCATACGTATCTTTAGAACGTTCGCCCCTACTGTTCTCCTCGCCAGTCCGCAACTCTTTTGTTTCTATACTGCTATTTCGTCCACTACAGGACTAACAAAATCGCAGATTCTCAAGGATTGTAAAGTTAGACTGGTCTACGGTTTCCACAAATATGTATGTATACATCATTGTAAAAAACAGGAATCTTGAAACCATTAGTTATAACTTTCGCTCAATAATGGTGTCGAGATAATTTTAAGACGAGAACTGCCCCGATGAAAATCGAGCGTGTCACAGGAAACGTTATTCGATTAAACGTGCAAAAGACTATAAATGTTGGAGACATTCCAAGCTCTAGCTACTACCCACTCCGCTGTCCTCACAAAACATTTTTCAAGCTACGTAATAATAACCATTCTCTCGCTTTACTATCGTACACGTTTTCTTGATAATGATCAGGGATCAGCATCGATTTATCCTAAGGTTTAATATAATTGTATACTCTTAGAGAAACAAAGATTACAGGCCTATCGAATAAAGTTCATTAAACACGATCCACTGTCACGTGATAAAAAAAAAGCACGCGACTTCCGGAAACTATTGACTCCATGTTCGACTCTTCCGAATTGGAATGGCACAGTTTTGCGAAAAGCAGAGAGCATCGTTGCTTTCGCCACGACAATGTCACCTGGCATGCATTTGTACGAAGCGCAATCAGCGTCGCGTGTCTCCTTCATAAACAAACCGATCTCGTGTCCTCGGTTTCCGGTGCGCGACGCGCACCAGACGTGCACCACGGAACTGCACGCGAAATTAGCGGCTACTTCCGGAAGAGCGCGAGCGCACCCTCCTTTCCACCTTTCCACGGATTCAATTTGTATGAGGATTCACATTGATTGTTCGTCCCGCGGTGCTCTTCTGCCGCCTTTCGCGAAAGTAAAACCGGTGAAATGATCGCCGTTCTCATCAATTTTGTGCATTAAAGTAGGGACCGTAGAAACAGTGCTTCCTAAAACTCCCGAGCTCCGAAGGCACGTTTTTCGTTCGGGAGAAAGAGGAGAGTCGAGGGCCCGCTGGGAGCACCGATCGAGAAGAGGTAAGATGCAATTCCGTGCGGTCGAGCCTCTTCCAGGCCGATGCGCCGTGTTATCGGACGTGCACGTAGAAAACAAAGGCTGCACCGCGCCTCTGTATCGGGGTAACGTTACGCACCGCCACCGATACGCGCACACACGCGGGACAATTATGGCACTCGTGAAAGGAAGATCGCACTCACATTCATGTGGAGGACCTCGCGGAGGCGATTTCTCCGGTTTTCCTTGGGAACTGGTCGTCACGGTACTGGGCCGCTTCCGACTGCTCGGCAGCGCTCGTCGTCTACAAGGAGCTGTTGCATCGCCACCAGCCGAAATCTATTTCCGTAACGCGGCTGCTGGACCGCTGCCACCGTTTTACAGAAGTCTCCCCGTTCGCGTAAATATATCGCGCGCGGTTTAGACGCTCTAGAGCTAGTTCTCGGCCGAGGAAAATCGACCGTGGCTGCGCTTCTTTCGTGCGACTCGGTGCACAGCGATCTTGGTCCTCTTTTTTGTATCACTTGAATTTTCCTGGAGAACGCCTATAAGGAAGAGCAGGCCGGAAATTGGAGCAGCGTTTCGGTACGCGTGGAATGAAGGGGTAGTAAATTTTGGTGCGATTTTCGAAAATTCATTTGTAGAGGTGTAATATTATTGCGATGCAAGATTTGAAAGTAATTGTCGTACAAATGTAATTTGATATGTGCGGCGACCTATTGTAAAATTTACCTGACCAATAAATCGATGTACTTTTTTTTTGTCACAGTTTGCCGACGTGCGATTACCTTCCAAGAGAATATAAACATGAATATTCCATTGTAATCCGCTTCAAGCTTTTTGAATTTCATGACAAGCCAATGAACGTCAGGTTTCTCAATTTAATTGGATTAATTAGTTTCATAATGAACGCATATGTCGAATAAATTCCATGTATAATCTTTTCAATGATACGAGATGCAATTAAATTCGAAACGAAGCATATTAAAGCTCTAATAACCATTCGACACTGGTATTCAATATTAAATTGAAGACAATGTATGACCAATTGCTGTGAGAATCAAATAAACTTTTAAAATAAGTGAAGTCGTGTTTCTGCTCCTATTATGGCAATCCTTACCTGCCCCGAAAAAGAAATGGGAAAGCAAATAGTGTAACAGACGCCAGACAAACTAAATATAACAATGCATAATTGAATGCTAACAATACTCGCATCTGTATAATATTCACGTTGCATCATCGCTTACACCTTACATCCCACACGTGCGTGCAAATATTCGCGCCCATGTGAGCAGCGGAATGCCGGCACGATACGAAGCCTCCACTGTTTATACCTGCCCCACCTTTCTTTCATTTTTAATATCAATTCGAAAACCGTGTAGAACAAGTCAATTTTCTAAATCGGGCCCGCCCGTACACCGGCTGCGAAGACAGATTCGGCCGGCCTTAGCGATTCATTGAAATAATTTATCGAATTCGCCGTTAACCGCTGGCAGCCTGCTTTTCATACAGGTGAAAAAACGACTGCACACCTACGACGTTCCGCCTGTATAGCCTTCTCTCAGGCAAATGATCTCATTCAAGGTATCGAGATTTGCTATCTTGGCGCGTCGGATAAAAAAAAACGGCCATAAGAAGCTTGACAGAGCTTTAATGAGCTGACAGATTTATCGAGATTCGTTTGAATAACATTTCCTTCACGGTTTCCCTTCTCTCGTGTACTTGATTGCATTGCGAATAAATTTAATTGTCCCGCGTTTTCATTGCCGTTTTATTTAATTCCTCGCACGTACGTCAATAACGTTGTCCGAGTTTAGCGACCATTGTCGTCGGAGGATTAAATCGATACTTGACCCAGGTTTTTAACATTCCACTGACTCGTGTTCCCGATACGTCAGTGAAAGTTGGCCGTGAAGAAGTAGACGAAAACTAACGAAGTTAAGGTCACCTGAAGAATTCTGGTTGCCCCGTGTTCTACGATCGAACGATAAATTCGCGATCGATCAAACTGGTGCCGCGTGTCGCGATCTAGGTTTAACAGTGGACCACCGAGAAACGATCGCATATCCTGAAAACAGCGGCCACCAATCTTGGTAAACAGAGCCACGACTGGTCTTCCGCTTTCTTTTTTCCCCGTCACGTATTATCGATCAGCCGGTCGAAATGAAAGTAGTGAATCGGGACCGCGTTCCGATGGGCTCGAGAGGCCACCAGAAGCAGCGGGACCATCCGCAGGATCTGTAACTTGTACCAACGAAAGAGGAGATCGTGCATCGAACGACGGGCCCAGCAAACATCTAAAAATAGACGATCGCGTTTCTTTCTCTAACGAATGTCCCCGTGACAGGGCATGCGTCGCGTGCATCGTCGCAGGTGACGAGGCCAGAACCTCGCCAGGTGAGCGCACGTAAAACAGTGCGGTACCCACGCCGGCAAAGCGACGGTTCTCCAACCATAGCGCCACCTGAGAGAGCCAGCACATTCCCTCAAAATGGCCGTCCCTCTCACCTCAGATCTTCCTGGAACGTTGAAGGAAGCAGGTGGCGATACACGGGCTCGACCTCTCGCGTGGCCAACCACACGCTCGGCAGCAGGAGACCTCGATTCCAGGCGGCGGACCACACGAAGAAAACCGTGCCAGAAAACGTTCGTACGCGTCGCCGCGAAGAGGTGGCTTGTGCGGCTGTGATCGCGATCGATCGGGAATCAAATCGTCTCGCTTCGTTCCGCGGAGCGTAGCTCGTCATCGCGTTGTTCCCAAGCTGTTGTCTAGGAATTGAGTCGATGCGCCGGGGCTACCTGGCAGGTGGATTCGTTGCCGGAAACGTTTTCCTTTGTCCGTCAGCCGGCGCGAGACGCAGCGCGCGCCTAAACTGCGAGGACCCCGCGAGCACCGCGGTGATCGTCGGCACCTGGTGATTTCAATGCTCGGTGAGGCGGTGACCACTGGAAGAGCGAAACGCGTCCCGTGCCTGTCGCGCGCGCGATTACTCGCAGTGCCGTGGTTCCTTGTAGTTTAATAACCATAAAAAGGAAAAGTACATCGTGCTTGGCCGTGGAACGTAAACAAAAAAGAAAAAGAAAAAAAAACCGAAGCGAGTGAAGAGATGTTCGACGAACTCCATCGGGAAGACCGTCGAGGATACTCGTGGACCACGCTGGTGGACATGGAAGCATGAGAACGTGAGTATGCACGAGATACCGATCACGACCGCGGGGAAAGATTGAATCCGGCCTTGCCAGCTTACTCAGCTTTTTGCCATTCCGCTCCAATTGTCTTGTCGCTTGAAGGAATCGATCGAATTCGCATGCCGCGTTCGATATTCTCCTTGGCGAACGCATTCCTATCTCGCCGGGATATGCTCGAATACTAAAAGCTTTCAGCGTTGGCCTCTTCTCGGATTTGGTACACGTGGTGTTTGTCCAAATCTAACCGTGCCTCGGGGAACCGAATGGTAATTCCAATCCCTTGATCAACGAGGAGAGAGAGAGAGAGAGAGAGAGAGAGAGAGAGAGTCGCGGCGGCAATGTATACCAGGCCCCTTCCTCGATGTGTGCCCGTTCGGTTCGATGGAATGTCGGCTATTCACCGGTACTTTCGCGCGTTAAGTAACCAGACAAACTGTCGCAAACCAGGGGTACACGCCTTTTCTCCATCGAACGACGATGCCGTTAACCTGTTGTCCGCTTGGTCTCCTCGCGCGAAACGACGCACGCACACGCGAATCGAAAGTCGCGTCTCCGCGGACGCTCCGATTCGGCCGCGATAAAGTTTCTCGTTCCCTTTGACGCGGAGTTACGTGTCTCGTACACGCTTCCATGCATGCAACTTTGCCCGCCTCGGTGTGCGTCGGGGGGCGTGAGCGCACGCGTGTCGCATGTGTGTGCGCGCGTCCAGCGTGAATACCTAGGAAAAGGTGGGCCAGAATGGGGACACGCCGGTGTTCAAGCGGATATTATCGAATGATAAATGACGCGGGGAATGCGATAAATAATTTTCACGTGCATGACGTCGCGAATTTTCGACGGCTGTCCCTGTGTCCGCGGAAATCATTTTCGTCGCTCGACCGTGAAGGCGACCGAGAGTTCTCGAGGGTTGGACGTGAGACGTAGATACGAATATATGTGTCGGTACTACGTCGTCGAATTTCCCTGTTCCCGTCGATCGCGCGCACACGAGACGACGAATGAGCACCGATGAGCGAAGTCGTAATTGCAAGTTTCACGGTGATAAAAACTACCGTTTCCGTAATCGAATGAAAAGTTTGGGCGAAAAAGTACGATGCCAGGGAAACGCGACAGTGGATGCAGACGCAATTTACGAGCGTCCTTAAGAGTTTTACGATTGCCGGTACGTTGAACGTGGGACACGAATCGATTAGGCTCGTCCCCTTGTTATCTCTCGAACGCGATACGAACGGCGCCGCCCGCATAAAGGGACGAATAGATTGCCGTGTACGCGTTACATACGTTCAAGAATGATTTTTGCAAATTCACAATTCGATGCCGATAGAACGACGAAATAAATTGCTTCCTCCAGCAGCCGAGATGCGATCGTTCGGTTCTCCGGAAGTGGATCACTCCAGCGAGTCGATCCTCGCCGGCGAATTTCGACCCGAGCCACGGGGATAATGATCGCGCGATCGGGGGAGAGTTGCAGCGACTGAAAAAACGAATCAGTGCGTATCCGCGGAGAACGGAAAGGCGCGATTCGGTGATGCGTGAGACGAGCCATTCTACGTTTATTGCGGTATTGTGCATGGTCGTTAACGGTGTGACGCAATCGTCATCGCGGTCGTTGGCTACGTTGAAAGGAGAATTCGTCGCCACGCGGAGTTCGCGAGAAGAAAAGGGAAACCTGGGCCACGATCGTTTCTGAAATATCGGCCACGGATCATTTAGAAAGTTTCCGCGCGATGCTTCGCCCCGTCCAGACCGAAGATCCATTTTTATTTTTCTGCACTCGCGGTTATGTAATTTCCTTGCGAGGTTCGAGTTACCGCAAGGGACGAGGATAATCCGTGCTAGCGCAGAAACGAATGGTAGGATGAAGAGAAAAAAAGATCTGATTTCCACGCGCGGCGATTATCGTGAACACGAAAGCGGTTATCGTCGAGGGAAGCGCGTTAACGAGGACGGCGCGCCGCGCATTCACACGTACGTGAAAATCTCGATGACGTTATTCGCCAGGACGTTGCCGCGCGCACGCGAAATCTGTTGCAATTATCCGTTCGCCGGTCGCCCACTATGAAAAGTATTGGCAATCATTTGTTGCGAGAGCCAGGCAGGAAAGTGTCGGCGGCTTGGTCATTTTTAATAACACCAGACGCATTCGGCTTTATCCTATTCAATCGCTCGCAATCGAGATGCTATCGTCCCCGACGTTTCTGTTGTAGCGCGCCGGCGTTCCCTCCTTTTGTTCCTTTCCTACCTTCTTTTTCCTCGTCTCTTTTCTCTTTTCTATCCACGCATTCTGCGGGGATAATTATTGGGAGTTAGGAAACAGCCTCGGTCTGATTCGCGCGTACACGTTTTGCATTACGGTAATTACTTCCAATTAAAGCCACGCGCTTTGCCCGGCTGTATCGTTGAACGGATGAAACACTTTTCCCCCAGCTTTCTATATTTCCTCGCGGAAAAGTCAGCGAAGATGTTCTGTTCGAGTCAGGTGATAGGACGCCCTCCGTTCAAGCGTGCACACTTTGTTGCAAAATGCGGGGGACGTCTATGGAGTCGCGTGAGGATACATTCTAAACTGTAAATGTTTTACTCAGCAGCAGAACGATACTTATATTTCTACCGCCTACGCTATGTAAGTCTTAGGTTCCAGCTCATTTATCCCAAGAAACATGTACGCATCTCGCGCATTAGATGAGACACCGGTTAAATCACGAATGAGATTAAAAGACATGTAACATGTCGAAGCTCCCTATGCTAAAGAGGAAAAAAAGCCAATCGACATCCAAGTATCTCTCATTCCAGATTCACCTGATGCTCTTAATTGCAGATTCCTGCAGCATACAAAAATTTACGAGAGCGCAATTTCCTGAGCAATTTCTGATCTTTTTCTTTTTACTCCTCCTAGTATCATCTCTAACTCGATACTATTTCTTTATCAAGGACGCATGCGGTGGTTTCCACAGCCAGCTGCTAAGCGGAGCGTGCGGGTTCAATCGAAGGAATCGGTCGAAAGAAGCAGAAGCTAGAAACTTCATCGGGACGATGTATCGTCCGAACTTTTACGAGAGCACGTGTCTGAGGTGTGCTCAGACCGTCTACCAGGTGGACAGGGTCGGTCCCCTGAAGGACTTCACGTTCTTTCACGCGGGCTGCTTCAAGTGCGCGATATGCGGCACCAAGCTAACGCTGAAGACGTACTACAATAACCAGCACACGATCAACGACAAGGAGGTGTACTGTAGCAGCCATGTGCCCAAACCGGGCCCGGGAACCTTGGACGGGTCCAGCGTGGGCATCAGGAGCGCGTTGAACGTGCCGAGAAGCGGTTACGTCAACGAGCAGATCAGAGCCGGAGGCGCATCGCCGCGAGGCGTTTATCCGTCCTGGTAAGGGGATTCTTTATCTCATCTGTAGCTCTTATAACATCCGCTGGTTGCTCAAGAGTATCAAAGGGCGAGCTTCCATCGTGCCATCTGAATTGGTTCGATTAAATAACACTAACGATACCAAGGGAAATTGCTACGCGTAACGCATGGCGTTGCGATTGAAACGAGTCCAGTTGTTTCCACCGTCGCGCTCTTTCGTTCTTACTATTCCATCGTGGCCGTGGCTCCGGAAACGGGAAACACCTCGAATGCCGGGCGCGCGAGGGGTCCAGGAAAAGTGTCGCGTCTGGCGAAACGGCACGAGAACGTATGATTTTCTAAAACGACTCCCGGGTAATTAAGCTTTTCTCGAAACACGATCGACGATTCCATGGCCGTGGTTATCGACGGAAGCGACCGGTATTTCCGATCGCAAACGAATGGATTCAATTATCCCTGGAACGTTTCATTGCCAAGGATCGTAGAATTAGCCTAAGAATTTGTCTCGCTTGTTTTTTTTTTGTTTGTTCGCTCGATTTCGACGCACGATCGATATTGCGCGTACGTTTCTTAATTGGAAAATGGAATCTGAACGCTGTGTTTACGATAAAGTCGCGTACAATCTCGTTAAAATTCCATTGCCGTCTGGGTTAGTCAGATCTTTCTTCTTTTCGTTTTGGGGTGCCCTGCACAACGGCCGTCCAAAGTAATCAAGGTGCGCACGGCTCTCTTTTACGTTTCCTGTGTTTTAATGGGATCTCAATCATACGCCGGAAAGTCGATCGACTCGGTTCGCGTTTCAGTTTCACCACTTTCCCCTTGACGCTAAATCGAGATCACCGTTTAAGCGGAGTACAAATAGCTCGTCAATGGCTGTTTAATTTCGGAGAAAATTAATACTTCACCGCGTCTTCGTCGAGTAGGCCTGCTTTCTGTTTCGTTCTCCTCTGCCGAAAGATTTCAGGCGTGAAATGAACTGTTTCGCAGCTCGTACAGAAGGTAGGGGACGTGCCGTGAGTAATCGTGATAAAGATGTACTTTTTCCTTGATCACGTTTCCCATTTAGAAATTCGTTGCGATCGATTTCACCCAAATCCGCCGTCCGACGATCGGAGTCGATGCTCTCCTTTCCCGGGGGCGATTCGAAAATCGGTCGCGTAACTCGGGACACACTTTTCTACAAGTCCAGGGTCGCGTCGAAGTTCGTTCACGGACATCGCCGCGCCGCGACGATTGTTCGCCCGTGAACAGACTGCTTCGGCTCGCGATCATCACCGAGTCCTATACGCGTACGTTGCAGAGCCCAGGCATCTGGTTCGTCTTCGTTACATAACGCATCACCACATTGGCCTTAATTCCGGGGCTCGAGTCTCGAACGAAGTGCGAAACCGCGATCGCGAGCGCGAGAAACGCACTTGCTCCCCGGCTGGAATGTCAATGGCTGACCCCGATTTCCTTGAAGTAACGAGCTCGGCTCTGAGAGATCCGAGATCGTTTCGCCGATCGTTCGTTCATCCTGCGACCGACGAGGAGAAACACGCGGAATCGTTACTCTAGTTAGATCACAATGAATTGTTTAATTGATCTATTTAAAACAAAGGAATCAGCATCAATCAAGGAAAGGAACGGTAATTGGAATCGATAGACAGTTGCTGTCAGCTTAGGATCAACGACATTCGGCAAAACGAAAAAGTGGCCGGTGCGAAAATTCTCGGTATGGATTTATATGTTCGTTCAAATTGGTTTCTCCGTCGCGGTGCAAGAAATGCACGAGCTCGCGCACGGGTTACGCGTGCAGTGCGGTGGAAGAAGAATTTCTCGTAGCCGTGTTTCGCGAGGCTGCCTCCGGCTGACATAAGGAGCGCGCGTGTACACGCGAGAAGGAGAGAAGAAGCGCGGAGGCTTGGTTGCAAGTGAATGAACCCCGGAGGAGTGAACGAGGGAGAGGTGTAACACATTCATTTAACCGAGACACGGGACTCTCATAAGCGATGCGGTGCACGCGAGATCCCTCGTATCGGATTTTTCCGCGTCGATCCAATGAATCAAGCTCGCGTCGCTAGTCTTAGCTGGGGGGGCGGGAGTAATTAGTTCTACTATGCTCTCAGGAACGCGGCCGATTCCCGGAAGAGCCGGTGTGCAACAGAGTTGCGCGTCGGAAAACGTTTCCAAGGCCCCGTTAAAAAAAAAAGCTGACCCAGTTTTGCGGAATCGTTGCATTTGCATGTTTAAATGCCGGAAGTGAAGGCAAACGGTGCACCCGGAGGGGTCACGGTTAGCCGGGCGTTGTTCGCTGTTCGAAGGCTGGACATCGAGTCGAACCGCAACCGCTACCGACCTTTTTCTTCTCTTACGCGAAGAACAATCTCGCATTCGTCGCACGATCCCTGTAGGCCCCCCTGAAGACCCGTTGCATAATTTTGTTGCAGTTACGATAATGTAGACTCGCCTAATTGTGCCAGGCACCTGAACGGACACGGTTCACCGCCGGCGACGAATTCGTCCCATCGCGACGTTCACGGAAACAACACCGGCGGGGGCGCATCCTCGCCGTACAACCATAATAATTATTCCGGGGACGGAAGCTACCAGTATGGAAGGTTCGACGCGAGCGCGCTTCACATCGCCCACGCCCTTAAGCAGACGGAGCTACAGAAGGGCTACAGCAAGGCACGCGAGAAGCCCATCGATTATTATCTGGTGAGTCATTCGCGCATAGTCCGGTGAAATCATTCGTCACGGTCACCGCCATATTAGGAGCGGGTTACCTTCTATTCCGACGCCGCTGGACCGCCGCGTAATTACGCGGCATCGCGCTTAATTACACGCGAGCCCTGCCGATCATTTTATTGAAATATTATTTCGTTGCTTTGCCGCGACGCCGCCCGGAGGATTTCCGAGACCGGCCCGGGCATCGGTTCTTGCATCGCGGCCGATCAATCATGCGCTACCGCGCTCCTCGATTCGCAACAAAAAGAATCACCTGACCGGCAAGCTTCGGAAAGATTGAGAGTCTCGCACGGCGATATAGCATGATGCGGTACGAAACCATTAAATGAAAGTAATAAATTCATCTACGATCAAACGACGATCGTGCTTCGTAGGGATCCGATTGCAAAGCTCAACGAAGAGATTCGACATCCTCCGTATGAAAATTAATAAAAAGTTGTACCTAAAGAATCCGGAGAATAATCAGCTAACCGCTCCCGATGATCTATCCTATCGGGAGCTGCTGGAGGTTCGCGTTCCCTTGTCACAAATCGTCCGACGACTCCAGCGATTAGCCGGACCGGAGAGACGCGCGTTCGCCAAACGGCGCGGGCGGCTCGCGTCAATGGAGAATCGTCGGAAGCCCGAATTTCCGACGGCGCGGAATGCAGAGAGCGGGCCGGCATTCCGACGGTCGTGACTTTCATGCGCGAATCGCCGCGACAAGCGAGGAATCTGTACCGCGGCGAAGACGGGCCCCACATGAAAATGAGATTGTCGCCGCGCTTCCCGTCGCGGCACGGCAGCGTAGAAGAAGGCCGAGCCGCTAGTCGCTCCACTATCACCGCGGCGTTTTCTCTCAATCCGCTTTCGCGCGTGCACATCCAGCAGAACGCTGGCCCCGCTGGCTCGCACGTTATTTATAGTATATTTCGTGAATATCAACGGCCACTACCTGCGTGCACGGTGTTGCGAGAGAAATGCAACGCGGGCAACCAGCGTGGCGTGTGCAGAGCTTCTTGTCTCCTTTGGCGAAGTACGCAGAAGGATCCTGATAGCATGGAAATCTTTCCACGTTTGAGAGAAGAACTCTTTGTCTAAATTTTTGTAGGTAGAGAAGCTTGATTACGGATGCCAGGAATTTCCAGGTACATATCTCTGTACCAAAGAAGTAGGCGCTCATTGCAACCGATGATGATATCAGTGGCGGGTTCGTGGGACCGTTATGCCACGCGTTAAAACAGACCGCATTTTCTACGTTCACGAGGATGATTGAGCCGCTCCGAGGATCGGTATGCCCACGCGTTATCGAGCGCTCGTAAACCCGTTGATCGTTTTCTCTGCCCAGTCGCGGTAGAAACCAGCGTCGATTTCTGTGATTCGTGGAACTGTGATTCGTGGACGCTTCGACGACCGATCGCGAGCCTCTGGAACAGATAATTTTGTTGCCTCCCGACCGATCTTTCTTTATCTCGGGAAGTTTCTTTGGTCGCAACGACCGCGAACGATCGAACGACAGAGATACTTCGCAGATTCGTATTGTTTTCTTAATCTCCTTTTTCTCTGCCGAGATTTCGCTCGCTTCCGCGGTAGTCGGGAACAATACAACGTCCTCGCGAATATCATTCGAACTGTTACCACGGAAGAACGCGTTTCCCCGGCTGCTTTCCTCGACAGCGCAGCGAGTGTGCAGACGCGAATGAAAGCTCGTGCACGGACCGAGAATCGCTTCCGCTTGCGGTACTTCACCGCGGCTGATAGTTAATTAGAGAATCGTTGCTTCGGCCATTGAGAGAGTTGTACGCCGAGAGAAAGAAGCATCGCGGGGCTGAGAGGGCTACCGTGTGCGTATCCTGTTTTAAAGCGCGATCGCGGGCAAACCACTGACGCGAGCTCGCGCACAAACGACCCACGGATGCTAATTGGATTCGCTGTGGGGGTCTCGCGGTGCGCGAGCCTTTATCGATTTTATTGTTACTTTCTTGCTTCTCCTTTCTCGGCGGGTCCGGCGACTTTGCCGGACCACTGAACGAGTTAAACCCTACGAAGCCAACGATGAATCAATAAAAAAAAAGATAGCGAAAGTTTCTTCTCTAATAACGCAAGTAAATAGCCCGTCAGAACTAATCCTATTAACGCGCTTTCTCGTCGTCCCGAAGGTGCGAAACTTTTATCGACCCGTTCGACCACAAGTGAAAAGATTCTTGGAACGAACAGCGATGGCCATCGATTTCGAAATAACAACCTCTGGCTCGTGGCAAGAAATTGTCGCCGTTTTTTTCCCTTTTACCTCTAGAAAAAGTCTAATTACGCTTATCTCCGTTCGAGGCTGAACGCTCGTCTATGCAATTCTGGCGAGCTAAACCGCAGCATTCCTTACTGCACTCGATAGTAGAAATATGTCGATGCTCTCCAGCATTGTCCATATTTGCAGTTATTTCACGCAATAGCGTGCACTATCGTGACGTAATTGTGTGGCGTGGGCTTTTCAGTTTGTACGCCCGACTGATCCGCGAAGGAAATCGGTTGCGTAACACGAACGCCAAATTCGAAGAGTCCCTTTTTTGTACGTAACCGAGGCGACGCCGCAAGCATGCTGGTGGACGCGTGAAGAATCATGAAAACGATATTTGTCTGCGAAATATCAATGTTTCTTTCTTTTTTTTTCCTGAGATTGCTGCAATTAGTCAGTTGCGACAATTCCGGGGCACGTTGTTTCCGACACGGCTCGAGCAGCGCGAGGAAAGCAGAATCACTGCGCGAAAGTAAACCCGAGAAAAACTGGACGATCGTTGCTCTTTTAATAGATGAAGAAGAAGACGTTTCGGTTTAATTGCCTCGTCGTTCTTGGTGAAACTCGAGTTGCGTGCTGCAGAAGAGCAATCGGTCGAATTATTTTTAAATCCGCGAAAAGAATGAATACAAAAAAAAAACGAAAAATTGGTCGATCCTTGATGAACCGGTCTTGCTATTATTATTAGGATCGAGATGAGCAAACGCGCCTGGAGATGAAACATCGGAAAGAAGAAGATGACCTTTACCGAAAGTTTGCACACCATCGCGAGGAGGAAGACAGACGAATCAGAGAAGAATTTCGGGTACGTAGCTTCCTGTTATTTCTCAATAAAACTGTAATCGAGGATGAACGAACTTTATTCCCTTGTCGATCAGGATGAATGGGAAAAGGAACTGGAACAACTGTCGGCCAGATGGGAGCGCGAAAAAGGCGGAAGAGCCCGAGCCCAGCAATATCAGCAGGAGAAGGAGGACTTGGAGAAGAACATGACTCTCCGCAGGGACAAGAAGAAGGAAAGTCTCACGCGAAAAATGCTGGAGCACGAACGGTACTCGTTACCTAATTAAACCGATTCCATACCGCACCGGCCTGATTACGCTCGGCGCGAAGGGACAACGCTCTTGCACCGGCCGACCTATAATTAACCCTCTAACCTGACGTTCCTGTGCTTCTCCAAGGGAAAAGTTGTCTATTCCGGTACACGGATCACTTCCGAGAATATTGTAACCGAGTGTCTTTCCCAGAATGAGCAACTACCGCGATGATGATATGTAGACCGTAGAAAGTGGATAGAGCCGTGAAGAAGTAAACCGCTTGCTTTCTTGATTCTCCCTACGATTCGTCTGTATTTTAAATATCCCATTAATTGGCTCGCGGAAAATCGTGTTTTATGAGTTTAGAAGCAATCGCAGCTACGATTATTGCAAGATAGCGGATCTTCCCACGTTTTGGTTTGCAGGCCGGGGTTTCTCCGTGATATCGAGCGCGATCATAACTCCCGATCAATTTCTAGGGCGGCCACGGCAGCATTGGTGGAGAAACAGAGCTCGGAGATGTTGGAGTTGATCAACGAGGCGAGGAGCGAATATATGCGTCAGGAGAGCCTCTATCTCGACGAGGGGGATGGTTACGCCCAAGAATCGCCGCCTATGCCTTATCCGTCGCGTGCCCCGCCGCCTCAACCCCCTGCCCTGGCCAAGTATCATATCTACAATGATCCTTTAGAGTTCGCTGACATGGATCAGATAGCTATTTCGGTAAGCCCCCGTCGTCACGGTAGCAACCCCTTTTTAGCGGCTTCTCTATCCTGCCGCAAATGTGTAACATCGACGAGGCATAGCCGGGGTCGCGTCGGTGGAATTTTAAAACGGCTGCTCCGAAATGGCCGCGATGTTTTTATATATTCGCGACACATGCTCCTCTTATCCGGTCTACGCTCATGCACGGGGACTACGTGTAATCGATTTACGACCAGTCTTTCATTCACGGGATACCCTGGAACCGATGATCGCCGGCGACACTGCCGTCGTGTATGGGCGATTCATTATATTAAGCTCGACGGCGGGGATCAGGGTTACGGAGGGATGAGAAGATCGCTGTATTGGTTTCTCTGAATATCGGGGCTGTTACGGTAATTTGTGCGATAAATTTCTGCGCAAATTGTTGGAGGGATAATATTTACAGAGGTCGAAGTGGTTCATTATTGTCTATAGAAACTTGGGTAGCTCTTACTCTTTTATTTAATCCTTTTCCCTTGAATAAATCAGGTGGCTCAAGAAGATCAGAAAACGTTCACAGACCTGGTGCGGCAGTTGGTGAGCAGATGCGGCTCGGACATAGAGAAGGCGAGGACGATATTCCGATGGATCACCGTGAAGAATCTGAACACCATGCAGTTCGACGAAAATCTGCGCGGGGACACGCCTATGGGTTTGCTGAGAGGCATAAAACACGGGACCGAGAGTTACCATGTTTTGTTCAAGCGGTTGTGCAGGTATGCGCAAAGCGGTTCGACTTCACGACGATTCCGATCTTTCTCACGGCACGCCCATGAGATAATTCACTCCTCTAGCCTAGATACGTATTCCCGAATCAGCAGCCGCAATACACGCGATGTTTCGCAGGCAGAGTTTGAAAAGAACTGTGGGGTGTCTCGGGACCGAAGCGTCGATATAACACGTGCGTCTCTTTCTTTTTCACAGTTACGCTGGATTGCATTGCGTGGTCATAAAGGGTTACAGCAAATCGGCCGGTTATCAGCCGGGCGTTTGCTTCGAGGACAATCGATTCCGGAACAGTTGGAACGCGGTTTACGTGGCCGGCGCGTGGAGATTCGTTCAATGCAATTGGGGGGCACGACATCTGGTCAATGCCAAAGAAGTTCCGCGTCCTGGTCAACCGAAGGCCAAGAACGATAGTCTGAGGTACACTAGGCTCTGATACGATGTGATCGTAAATCACCCCCCCCCCCCTTAATTATTCAGTCCTGTATTATTATTAATGCCTCGCAGATACGAATACGACGACCATTACTTCCTGACCGACCCACGGGAGTTCATATACGAGTTCTTCCCCCTTCAAGAGGAGTGGCAGTTGCTCAAACAACCGATCTCGCTCAAAGACTTCGAGGAGCTGCCGTTCGTGCGCTCGTTATTCTTCAGGTACGAGGACCAAATCCATCGTGCAAACAGTATTGGGAAAAGAAATTTCCGACGCGAAACTGTTATATGACTATTCGATTTCACTGTTTGTCATTTTAATTTGTCCTGGACGTACTGAGTACTCTAATGCATGCCGGAAATGGTTACACGCGACTTATGTAAATCCCGACAGGTACGGCCTATACTTTCCGGATACGAACACGAATGCCGTTATGTACACGGATTCTACGGGTGCCGCCACGGTCAGGATAGCGATGCCAGCGCATATGCAATCGTCCCTCATCTTTCACTATAATCTGAAGTTCTACGACAGCGACGGCGATGGATACGACGGTGTTTCGCTGAAGCGATTCGTCATGCAGGTAAACCGCGAACGCATCGTGGTTGGCTTCTTCCCGTTAATAGCTCGAGGAAACGATACACTCGCTCGCCTCGCCGGTTAATTAAACGCACTCGTATCAACTGGTTAAGGAGGAGACTCTTAATTAAAGGTTTAAAAGTCACCTGCTAATTAATTGCTCGCCGCACGAAATTAATTAACCGGCAGAGATTCGGAAAGGGTCGGTGTATGGGTCGCTGTTCAAACATCGACGTTCAGTACGTTTAGAACGATGATAGCGTTCTCCAATATTGATTTTCGATTTAGCTTTAAAGAGTTGTTCGACCCGGCCTATGTGACCAACGATATTTCTACATTGCTGGGTGAAGAAGGAATGTATCGCGTGGACGCGTAGCCTCAGATCCCTAAAATTTGTACAGAAGAGTGTTCCTACGTATCGTCGATTATTATTCCAACATTGATCTTTACAGTCTGTCGTCGGGAACATCGTCGCGTTCCGCGTGCACGCGCCCTGCTCGGGGGCTTTCCTCTTGGACATATTCGCGAACGCGGTGACGCCGAAGGAATACTTAACCGGCGAGCCCATGAAGTTCAAGAGCGTGTGCAAATTCAAGATCGCCTGCGAGGAATTGCAAACGGTGATGGTACCATTGCCGGACTGCGCCAGCGGTGAATGGGGACCGACGAAAGCGACCAGATTATTCGGCCTCATCCCGATCACTCATCAGGTGCCGCCGTTACTCCATCGAATACACCGCTCGCATTTCTTCGACGCTATCCTTTAACTGTTTCTTTTTTCTTTTTCACATATTTTTTTTTTGACGACCTATCAGGAGGCACTAGTCTTCGCCGGCCGGGAGCTGGAAATCCAATTCCGAATGTCTCGACCGCTGACCGACTTTATGGCGACGCTGCACAAGAATGGAATCGAGGAGAAACGGCTCTCCAAATATGTCACGCACTCGATCGCCGACGACGACGCGGTGACTTTCTCGATCAGCTTTCCCGAGGAGGGCCAGTACGGGTTAGACATTTACACCAGGGAGTCGACCAGCTCCGCGAACGTGCCGCATGACATCACCGGTGAAAAGCACTTGCTCACGCATTGCTGCAAGTATCTGATTAACTCTAGCAAGAGGAACTAGCTTGTGGTCGCTACACGATTTCGGTATTCATTTTCTCCCCTCTTTATTTGTGGAACGATTTCGCTGGCTCGAAGAAATCGTCGCGCGCGTCAAGGGAAACGTTGGTTCACGTGACTCTGACACGAGCTAAAGGTGCTTCGAGTTCTCTTACCATCGTGTTCTTTTCTATTCCTCTGTCGTTGTTTCTTTTCCCTTTTAACCATGCATTCGAGGACTCAGAGCGACGTGTAGGGAAAACTAATCCACGTGGCTAGCATTTACTTGCCAGTAAGCTACCCGTTAACCGAGAGTTGATTCAAGGTGCCGATTAAGAAAAGCGCTGCCCGCGATGGTGGCGGTGGAAAACGCTGGGAAAGTTGTACGTAAAACTGAGACTATCGCGGAAGGGTGCAGGGAACGTTGCAAGTACAGAGCAAACGCGAAAGCGATACCGAACTGACGCGCTACCTCCACGCTTTTTGTTATTTATAATAAGCTTACTGTTCGACGGGAGACCGTCGGAAAGGATGCGTTTCCACGGTGTGCAACAGCGGGAAACAAATCGTAGAAGGACGAGCTTTGTTCAATAGATTTGCTTATTTAACTGGCGGACCTTTTGCAACAACCGCCGAGTTTCGTCCATGCGCCCGCGAGAGCGTTAGCAATTACGAGTTAACCAGCTTCCGGAGATCGAGGGACGCGACCCAACCGAATTAATCAAACTTTCTCGACTAGGCTCGAAACATTAGTCCCAATTATCTCGTTTCGTTTGAATTCAGTCCGGCGAATCGCGTTTCGTTTCACGCCTTTCAGCGTGAAATTGGACGGCGTAAAACCAACGACTGTTCCGTCCACGACTCGATGGCTAGGCAAAGCGTTCACGCTCTCCTTCTTCCAATTCCTCAATCGTCACACGCGCTGTCCTTATCGGACGTAGACGGCGACGAAGATTGGCAGTCAATCATAACGAGACCGAGCGAAACTGCCTTTAGCCATCGAGTCGCGAAACAACGGCGTTTTATTACGCGTGGTGCTTTCGCGTATATTGCATTACGCGCATCACTAAACGATTTAATTAACGATTATTGAATAATACACAGATCCCGAAGATGCTCCAGCTTTTTCCCCCAAAGTCTCTTTTACGCTCTTTGTATCTTAACTGATCGCGCGACCAGAAATGAAACTTCTGTCACGTGGCAAACGACTGCTACCGCAAAATCGGGCAAGGGCGACAATTAATTCTGTGGTTGTAAAATATCACGAGGATATACGATATTGCTGTAACTAGTGTGGCGCATGCTTTTTTTAACGTTTAGCAGATTGTAAAACGCGAAAAGAAATTTACGGTCACCGGTGGTTTGGAAGTTCAGGGTGCTATACATTACTTTATCAGGATTAACTGCACATTTCTAGATTCGTACATGAGAAATAGTTGAACTTTCAATGAACGAACGTTTAACGTTAAGAGCTATATAGTTGTTAATTTTTGTAATATTAATATATCTCCTTCTGTCGTTGTTGTTATTTCTCTATCATAGCGACGAGTAAGCTAAGCAATCTGTCCACGATTTCGCATTCCCGTTACCGGTGAAGTAAACTATAACTAGAGCTTAATGTCTTTTTCTATTATCTCTATTTAACGAGCATGTAAATTAATTTTTATACATACTACGGGCACGCAAATACAGACTCGTGTTCTTGTAAAAAAAGGGAGTTAATAAAAACATATTTTATGAAAACCCCGCTGCATCGTCCGCGTTTGTCACTCCAACTACGTGTACAGGTGGTACTTTAAAAAAATCAATTTCCCAACATTTGCGAACAATTAATGGAGCCGAAAGCGACAGGCCGGTTATCGATTTCTCCGATGGCCGATATTAGGATCGCGTTTGAAACGATAAAGCTGTCGCGTGTGTGACATAACGGGCGTTACATACGATAGCGTCACGTCGAAGCCCGGTACGCTTCGGTGTGTGCAGCGTGAAATTATACTTTCTAAAACATCGGCACCGAAAAATCGACTGACCCGGTGCGCCGGTATAGAATTCTATTCTCTCTCCCTTCCTCCTTTACCGGTGTATGGATTTACGATACATATTTATCAGCGACCCGGACTGGATTTATTCGCCGAACCGTGTGACGAGCGACACGATTGCAAAAGAGCGATCGATATCACGAAGAAAATCCGGCCTCGAGCCCAACCTGGGGAGGGATTCATTTAAAGAATAAACGAGCGCATGGCGAATACTTTTATTCTCGAATCTCAGCTATCGCGGGTCATCGCGCGGGGTGGCGATAGAATTCTTTCGTCTTTTTATTCGTGAGGGGATTAGTGAAACAAAGAGGACCTTCACCGCGGCGATCCCGTTTCCCTGAAGCGATCTAATTAATAAATAAAATTACCTCCGTGTTCCATTCGTCCTGACCGGTTTCCCTGTATCGTTGCGTTCTATTTCCGCTGGACCACCCGGTAGCGCCGTTGTCCCTTATCATCGGGAAGTAATTATCGAACTCCTCCCGAGTTATTATTCATCCCGTTGACGAATCGCAATTCGTGCCACAGTTTCTTCCCCGCTAATGCAAAGGGGGGGGGGGGGCGAGGATTAAGCGTGGAAGCGCGACGACGGAAACTCGTCGCCGGTTCTCAGACCGGCTAATTAAATAGCCACCAATTCCGGCTGTCTCCTTTGCGGCAACTTCCGGAACACGAGCGGCTGGAATTGGACGGCGACGAAGGAAGGAAAGTTTTTTTCTTATACCCGCTTGCGTGGAAAGAATGATTCCCGTAATTCGGCGAGCGTGAACGCCACTTTGTAGTTTATAGCGCGCTAAGTGGCCCCATTATAATTGCAGATGAGGCTCTCTGCTATTGTCCTTTATATTATTGTAAACGATACGGAGGGCGGGAAGGGGTGTCGTTGTTTGCAAGGAACAATGGCTTCTTGTCATCGGGACGCGCAAAGGGAGCAGGGGGTAATTAGTCTTAGCGGTGTAATTAGTAAGAGAATGGTGTAGCTTGATGAAGCTTGGTAGCTGAATGGAAAATCGCCTTTCTAGCTGAGTAATTTCTATTGTAGAATGCGAACTGAATTTCTTTTTTACAATTTAATGATTGGATTTCTTTGCTTTGGTGCGTATTTTATTCTGAGACGTATGCTCACCGCGTGACTGTCTTTGGTTCAGCAAATATTGGGTAAATAAACATTCCTATGTCAACATTGATTTCTGAGCAAATGGAACATGTGAGTTTTACGCTCATTACGCATGTACCGGTGCCGTATCTAAACCCCAACGGTTTTAAAAATATCCTGCGTATACATATACGCGTATCATGTTCAGTACAGGATAAAAAGATAAAAGCAAAGAGGATGAAAAATGCACATGTATCATTGTACGCGATATTCATAGCGTAAAGTACTCCCTACAATAACAAGACGCGGACTGTATCCATGTAGAGCCAGTACGAATACATTACTCGTATTTCAGGATAAAAGTGCTATAAAAGCAGGCCATCAGCGGATATCCCAAAATTATTCCGTCAACTGTAACAAAAGCGCATTCAATCCCCAATCAAGCATCCTCGGTGCGTCAACCTTAACCATTCTATGCTTTCCTCGCGACGGATAACGCGTTCTGTTGTGCCCCTCAACCCCCGGACGCACCTTGGAATAATTGCAAGCCCCGTTGCCAATCCTCCCCTTGGTCGTATAAGCTTATTTATCGTCGATTGTTGTCGCGGGGGCGATCAGCGTGGCCGCGGCACAGCTTTTTCTTCGCGGCCGCTATTCGAGACTCGTCGAGGCGCGACCCAAGGAGTGGCCGACGTCCGTGTCAAATACGCGCGCGAGCGCACGTTCATCGAGTTCCACGCGATGCGAGAGCGATCGCCTTTTCCGAGCGACGACTATCTTTTCGCGCGCACGCCCAACGTCTAGCTCCGCGTTTTCTCATCCGAATCTGGAGGATGTATAATGCATACGAGCACGAAGGGGGAATTTCCGATCCCGCACACGCGACCCCGCGCACGCCCGGCCAGATAGCGTAACACCAAAAGGGGGGAAGACTGCGTCTAGCTCGAGCAGGGGGGTGAAGCGTCGACGCTAAGGAATATCAGCCATCAAAGTGGCAGGATGTTTTCGAGGGTGGCGTGACCGCGGCACTGAGTCACGCGTGAAACGACTTCGCCCCGCGATCCCCGTCGATTCGCCGGCGTCGTTTCCAGTACGTCATTTATTTTGTAATACGCGCCACGATACGCGTCGCGCGCCACCCCGCCCCCGGAGTAGATAAGGCTGCGTTTTCACGCTCGACAGATCGTTGGCTATGATATATGTCGGCACGGGACAAACTACCCCGAAGAGGGGTAGTTTGCTGCTACGCTCCGCGAATAGTTTCGATGGGTAAACAGGAGGAATCGAACGGTGCATTATTCATCAGGGAATAGGAGATGAACGCAATATCTTCGTGCTAGATCGCGGCTGATAAGGGATGTTTGGGAACCGAGCGACGATAATTGGCGATGGCTCCGAACGGTTGCTTGGGACAATGACTGCGGCCCGGCTTGACAGGGGCGCAGGGGAGTGTTAACTTTTCAAGGGATATTTACCGTTGAATAGGAAATTTGCTTCTTAGTAAATCTTTGTTGCCACGTAGACCACCGTGCAACATAAAAATTGCATTTCCCTTTAATTTGAAATAGAGCTCCTCCCGGTTTCTGCGATATTTATGTCCCGTTGCGTAAACCAGCCTCGGAGCTTGGCTGTTCAATAAATAATCGTTTCATACAAAGCTACCACGGTATTCGACTTAAATCATGATTAAATATGAATGCAGGTCGTACGGATTCCTGCCATTCGCGGCTGCGTGAAAGGGGGATTCGTGAAATTAAGTAAACTAGATAAGGGGCGTCACGGAATGTAAAATAGGTCGCGATCTGACAGAGATTTCTGAGGGGATTTCCCTTGGACAACTATCGGCGTCCAAGCTCTCCCGACCCCAGGGTATCACGCTAAGAGAATATTACATTTTAATCTCGATCCCCGAAGATTTCGCTCGCGGAATTTCCATTTCACTTACCGTACAGTACGTTCCGAGCCAGACAATGCGGCGAACTTCCAGCCAGCTCGTGCATAGCTATCGCTGTTCCGGTTCTATCGCCGCAGCAGAAGTTCAGCGAGCGGCGAAAAGTGTACAGTACAGCTCGAGACAAATATAAATTCATACGGATGACAAAGCGGAACGCCCACGGTCTAACGCGGAATCTAAGCTCCCTTCTCACTCGCAACCCAACGCGAATTTCTTCCCGTTCGCATCGTTCGTCGAGCCCTCTATTTATCGTCGCGGACGGAACTTTCGCCCACCCACAGAGACAAAAGGGAGGGGGCGAGACGGGAGCTCACCCTCGGACACATTCTACCATCCCTTGTTATCTCTCGCTGGTTTAGCTATCGACTCTACCCCCCCTTCGAATCGATCGGATCGATTGGCCATGGATTCAGACGATTCTAGCGACGATAACGCGGTTTCTTTCCCCGCCGCTCCAGCTCGGTACACCTCGTCGGCACACCGTTTCCACCGTGTCCGCGCTTAGAAAAAGCTGCGGCCGCGATTGGACCGCAAGATTGCACCCGCCCGAATGGAGCGTGCACGCCGCAGGATCGCACGAACCGTTCCCTCCCCCTTCGCAGGAATCTTTCTTTCGCTTCCTTTCACCGTCACGGCTCTTCTTCTTGGCGCGGCTGGAACAGATGCCGCTGGATCTCAGCGATTGCGGCTGATAAGCCGACCGGAGGGAAATAGAAAACAAGAGGACCCGGCTCCCTTTGTGTGGGAAAGCAGATGCGCTCCGCGTGGTATATACGCGATTAGGAGGTTTACGGGCGGGCGCACAGTAGTTTGCCCTCTTGCCCTCCGCTCTCGTACCTTTGTCTTGTGTTTCATCTTTAATTAGCTCTTGTAGCGCGGGCGTCTTCGTTAATAACAGAGCGGGGGTCGAAAGGTGATTAGTCTTGATCCCGTTGAAATTGGCCGCAGCTGAAAAGTCAGGTAGCAAAGTTGCCTCCGTTACAGCCACTTCTCTGTGGTCGATTCCAAGGGAACGGCGCGGGTCTGAAATCTGTAAAAGTGGAAAATCGTACGCTACGGCATAAACACGACGGTCTAATGACACCCAAGGCCCGAGACGCAAGGGGCCTACCCTTAAATTAACGAGACGGCTCCGGCGAGCGCGACAATTCCGCGTGACCGTGCTGTTAAAAATTCTAAGCCGCTCGTTCGCCGGCTACGTGGCCCGGAGAAAGTCCATTTGGCTCGTCGTCACGCCGGCATTATGCAAAAGCCGAATCTTATTTTCCGCCTAATAGCTAGAGCCACGGGGAAAAACCGCCACGCCTTCCTGGTCACTATTACAGCGATATAATGTACAGTGGCGGCCGAGAGACCTTTTTACGACGGTGCGTGCGAAATTTATGTGCAATATGTGGCGCATCGTTCCAGAGAAAGAAGACCGTGACGGAGATGCCGGGGTAAAAAGAGAAAAAAAAACAAACGGAAACGCATGCGGGGGCAAGTCACGGAACACAGGCCGCATAATGTCGACGACAGGAACGTTCCGAAAAAAAAAAAAAAAAAGAAATCTGACTGAAATATTACAACTGTCGAGATTTATGCGGCGGTAAATAAGTTCGCGGCGCGGCGCGGCATGGCACGGTGTATTTAATTGGATCTCTCACCCCATCGCCCCCGTCCACCCCCCTCGAGGGTTACGATGTCGTCGAATATTTCAAACGTTTCTCGATTGCCTCCCCCGCGAATTTCCATAATCGCCCCCCCCCCCCCCTGTTTGTCGCGGCGAGAAAGTTCCCGTCTCGTTCGTTTCGCCGTTTTATCGAAACTTTACGACGGAAGGTCAACAATCTGCATCGTTAAAACGCCGCGGACGGGAAACGGGGGAGATTCCGTTCCTTTCTGGTCCGCGCGGAACGGGCGCGGAATTTTCGACGAGTTTATCAATGGTAACGAGACTTCGCGGCTACGCCAACCGGTAGCTACGTGTTTGCGTTACTCGAATGCGCGATAACCGCGGCGAAGTGGTTGCACAACAAGTCCACGATCGCACCGATTCTTCTGCGGTAACGCATCGCTGCGGGCGAGACAACCGTGTGTCGCAGGATAAATTTCATTTCGTAACTTTTCCCAAGCAGGAAAGCATTCGCGTCTGGTTAAACGTTTAAGGAGGCGGCCCTGCGTAAGTGAACTTTTCGACGAATTGCTCGGATGGATATCGAAAGAGTTTCCATCGAGAAACCCTTATTAACCGAAGTGGTCAATGCCATGGGAGTCCTCCCTGTTGCGTAGCGTGTGCATCGAGGCAACTATTTCGTTACATGCAACGATATTCCCAAGTCCGGGCATGCAGAAAATGTACACGCGACCGATCGAGCTATCACGAGACGTTCTTACGTAACTTGGCTAACGGGGGCCGCCCCGAGTGCATCATTTTCCAAGGAATTCGCTCGGAACGCGAAACGATTCCGGGGTAGCTGATCACTTAACAAAGACGTAATAGAGCGGAGCTCTCGCTCGCCGATTGTATTGGAGCATGAAAAGAGTTCTCCCAAGATGATGGGGATGTATTCTTGGCGATTAAATTATTCCCACCGTTCGTTTGTTCCTTTATCGTCTTCCCATTCACAGCGTGCTCCAGCTACGAATTACAGGATCATTAACCGCCGCTCTCAATTAGTTGACTGATGAATTGAAAAGTGGCGCCAGGTCTGTTGCAATTCCTTGTAAGGAAACGCGTGCAAGCAAATTTCGGAAGGTGCCTCGAATCCTTCGAGCAGCATGCTTCATGCATCCCATCGCACGAGCAGGATTACATACTTCGCGAAAGCAAGCAGGTCCGTTCATTTCTCACCCTATGCGAACGGAATATTTCAATCCTCCTTCTGACCAGTTTCGGTGAGGGAAATCTTGCAGCAATTATATTTTCACGATTTACCAAGCACCATTTGCTATTGCATTCGGCAGTCTATAGAACGGTGGAAAAAAAAGAGCGCATTCGTTACGTTCGGAACGAAACAACATCGCGAGTGACTGTTAAGCGAAGCGTAGACATTCCTTTTTTATTTCGCCGAATAATCCTCGAAGCGGCGATCGAGAGAGAGAGATAATGAAAAGTGCATTACTCTGTAAGCGAGCGTGTATGTAGGAAAGATTCATTTCCGTCGGCAGTCGGTGCCATTATATCGCGTAGGAAGAGTTTACCCTGCGCTGGCCTGTCTCTCTCCACCCTCGGACCGCCCTCCTCGTCCCTCTTTGCAGAGCGATTCCAAGCACCGGGATTGCGGGTCAGCTGTCATTTCCCAGGCAGAACAAACAGCCGTGGCGGCCGTCATGACCTCCCCTAAACCTATTCACCGATGGTTAATTTCCAGCCACCCCTCTCCCCCACCAGGAATATTTACTAGCTCGCTATTTGCTGATTTATTTGCGATCGTTTCCGAACCTGCCATGCCGGTCGCACCGGCGCGATCGTTGAATCGTTAATCGGCGTCGTTCGATCGGTTTCGAGCCGCGCGACCCATTCGGGGGAGGGACGGTGACCGTCGTTCCTCCGCCGATTGATCCTTTCGCTGCCCGCCAGGGTAAGCGCGTTGTCGCGAAACCCTGGCCGGTTTTAATATGCAAACGAAGGGAAGGGCGCTTTTCCGCTTCCGATGGACTGCGCTTCGGAATACGGGCCGTGGTACGCAAGAGTGGCCGTGGGGGCTTTGTGGGCGTCGATGGAGATAAACAGAAAGGGTACAGTTTTTACCGGTGAGAAAGGGCCGAGAGTAATTTGGCCGAGCGCCTACGATAAATCTTAAGGGTAAAGGGTTCTTTCTCTCAACGTTGCTTATCTCGAAACTAGCTCGGATCATTCGTCGAGCGTTGTACGTAGATTCGAGTGTCCACGTTTTCTAAGAAAGCGCGTTTCCGTGTCTGGCTTTCCGTCGGCTTGTACCGTGTTATAAATTTCGTTAGCCTCCTTTCATGTTTCGCGTGATTCATTTTTCCTTAATTAGGGGAGGGAACAGAGGGAGAGCCGCGGAGCTCGTGTCGGAATATACCTTGCGAAACGAGGACGGCTCGGAGTTTCGTTGCTCGGGGATGCGAAAAATGATATCGTGGACGGACTTCGAGCAACAAAACGCCGTTCCGTTCGCGGAAAGGAGTAAAGCCCGCGATAAAGCATGCACGAGGCTTCGTTGAGTTTAGCACGGATGAATCATTCAACGGCGGATTCTAACAATGTCTTGTACCGAAAGTACGTGCTCCGAAATCTAATGCCGGTCGCGGGGACTTCAATCCTTGCACAATT
The DNA here is from genome assembly GCA_023838395.1 of Holcopasites calliopsidis. Lineage (NCBI taxonomy): Eukaryota > Metazoa > Arthropoda > Insecta > Hymenoptera > Apidae > Holcopasites > Holcopasites calliopsidis. The sequence continues at coordinate 4,016,478 of JALHAQ010000011.1, forward strand.
TACAACTCCTTCGGTTCCCCTGCGAGACGCGGGATCTACGGGTACGAGTCGTTTCTTCGTAAATTAATGGTAGCGTCCCGAGAAAATCGTGGCCTATAAAAACGCGAGGAATAAATGGAATCGTTTCCCCATAGGTAAAACGCGGTATCGACCGTCGAACAAAGTGGGACGGATACGCGAGGAAAATTGCAATAAATGCAGCTGCTGAAAGGGGACGTTTGCCCATCGCGCGTTTAATTGTATCGCGAGAACGAACCGCGAAAGTTCGCGCATTATTCTCGCGCGGTTTCCGGCGAAGACCCTATAATAAAACGGGCGAATAGTTGTAAATTCGCCGTCGGTGGAACTCGTTTATTTCGGATTTCAACGTTTATTCAACGATCTCTGTTTGTCGAGGCGACTGGTCGGCGCGTTACTCGCTTAACGTGCACCGAATAAATTACCACAAAAACGCACCGGTTATGCGCATAAATATCGTGTATCTGACCGGACTCTCGAAGCGTTCAACCGATTATCCGTTTCGCGAGCGCGACGTTTATCCCGAATTCCTTGCGACCAAGAGCGTCTCCTCGAAGCGGCTCGGTCGGCTTCTAAAAAGCTGAACGTTTCTTCTCCGTCCGCGCGTACCTCGGTGAATTTCAATCGGACGCCTCGGATTTTATGGTAAACGTGCTGCGTGTCATCCGTGAATCTAATCGCGCGACGATGGAAAAGCTGTTTATTCCGTTCTCGTGGAAACGATACGACTGAGAGCAACTTGCACGGGGCCGTTATTAAATAAGAGATCGTAGACGTTTTTCTTTTCCACGTTTCACGAGGACGTTGATAGTTTCTTTCTTCTGCTCGTTTTCATCTCGTCAGAGCTGATCCGAAAGGGAACTATCAGATCTCGCTCGTCGGTCCGGTTTTGAACCACGGTGGCAGGCATGAAAATGCGGGTAATCTGATTACAAAGTAATAGAAGAGGTGTCGGTGGAATCTCTATAATCCCTTTGGTCGCACCGTGTAATTACAGGAAACGGGAGAATTCCAGGCATGAACAACGATTTACGATTTCGACTGGTTAAGACGAATTCGTATAGGTGTTCCGCGAAACGCATAAATTCCTTCAAGTTATCGCGCCTACGGTTCAATAAAAATCATCGCGTAACCCTTTGGCGTTTCGTCCTTCAAACGCCAAGCCGTAATCGGAATAAGGTTTTATAACTTTCAAGAGGCGATCGGTCATGGTAATAAAAGTATCATCCATCGTGTGAGGGCCCGCGCCTTATTAGACAGGATAAAGACATATTATAATCGTATTATAAAAATAACGGGGGGAGGAAAAGGAGCCCATCGGAATTCATCTAAACCCGTTCGTTACGCCGCCGGGATAAAGAGACCGGGCGAATCCGGGCGAAATTGGCGTTGGCGTTTGAAGAGTCGGTTAGATGATAATTTACGCCGCTCGGGACGGGACACCTTTTATATCGCGCGCGCCTCTCGACGTGTCGCTTACGACCGTGTCCGAAGTGCACAGCCACTGGGACGAGCACGTGAATAAATTAGACGTTTGAAAATTAACAAGCCAGCGATAACCGTTTCGCCCGGGAAGTGGGAATATTTATGATAGCCGGTGGACCTTCGTGAAACGAGAAAACAAAAACGTTTCGATGTCCTAAACGGATCGTGATCCGCGTCAGATCAGCGTCCAGATAAAAACACCAATCGTTCAACGAACGACGGCGGTGCGTCGGTTTCCGGTGATTAACCAGCCTGTTCGACGGTCATTTCGCAGCGATTCCCTTCACGGGGACACGTCGAATAGTTTGATTCGCGCCGGGAACCGGTTTCTATCGAAACCCGTCCTCCTTTTTTTGCCTCCCCCGAAACGGTGTCCGTTCGCTCGCGACGCGATGCTTTTCGCACGATTGATTTGGGAGGACGTGCGGCGGACAGGTTTTCAAGCTTGATGCGCGCACGTCGGCTAATTAACTATTTCTGTCTTCATCGCGCTTTATTCGGATCGTGTCGATGGTGGTTCTTCCCCGCCTCGTTTTCTCCTCGACGAAATCGTGGGAGTTTCCGCACGTTCAATGGCTCCCCGTTTCGATCACGATTGCGACTGGAATCCGGAGTACGAACGATGCGAGCTGCCCTGATTCTGTACAGCAACAATACCGATGTTCCGTGGAAATGATATCGTATCGTTGTCGGGTGTTTATAATTTCGAAAGAAAACGAAAGCCTTAATCGGGAAATACGTAGGCATATCTTTTACACAAATTGCCATGTCCAATTTTATGGGATTATCAATTATTTTTGGGGACACCCGGTCGTCGGTGTTACAATAAGTTCTAAGTTATGTATTTAGAAAGTTGACTTCCAGGGTTAAGCAACGCGGCGTTCAATTTATCAATTCGTAAGTCCTGCGTATTTTATGAGATCGAACGGTTTCGAATCTATTTTGATTAAACAGATTACGCAACGCTGGTGTTCCACAACATCGGATTCACTCGGAGCCGAGACACGGCCAGCTTTTTCCCGAAACACGCTTCGCTACCGTCTTGAGTAACAAGCTTTCGGTAACCATAGAACCTTCGTCACGGGGACGACTACGAAATTTATGGCGCGTATAGGCACAACACTATAGGTGTTGTATAGACGATTTCGGGCCCCTTGGGTGGGCCCACAGATGCGCGAAGGGAAGAAAGGAAAGGGAAAACATTGTGCACCGCAACAAAAAGCCAGACGTTGTGTGCAAACAGACCCCGCCGCGGCGGCCACGAAACATCCCCCAAGATTTTCTAACGGCGAATAAATGTTTCCGCCGTTTACGGCATTTAACTGTCCCAGAGTTTGCGGACTCGTGGCATTCAAAGGTAGTGGCCTTTAAGCGGTCGTGCCTCAAGGGACAACGTTTCCGGTATCGAAGAATCGGCATTACTCGGTCAAAGGAGCGAGAAGAGTTTGTGTACTGCGAGCATGGAAATCGTTAGCGAAATAAACGTGAAAAGATTCGTGATCGGATACGGTACGGATTCGCCATGGTCGACGTGTTTCTGTGTTCCCTTTGTGATTCATTTATTTATTTATTCTCGCGAGGGTGGACAGCATATTTTCGTGTATCTTCGGATATCCTTTATCGAAGCATCGTAAAATCTGCATCTCAATGCAGCTTAGCGTACCGCGCGTGGTTCTTAGAAGTATCAACGAGCGACGCCGATGCTTTCTCTCGATATCACTAAGAATAGGCAATTAGCTCACAACCCAGGAACAGATAATTTATGGGATGATTCGTCAGTCTGTTTGCGAGATGCGTCTTACAAATTCTTAGCAAACAGACCGACGTAGCTATTTAAAATTATACCAGACAGACCAGCAGAATGGAATTCATATTCTGAAGGGAAAATATTTGCCCTCCGGCAAAGGGCAGCACTAATGGCGGATTCTTCTAGCGTTTCATTAGTCCTACGAATTCGAGGGGCTCCTCCAGGTGCAAGCAATGATCGCGCCTCGCGGAAGGTTCGAAAGTTTTGCCAACATTGCAGGTAGCTGGGACTGGTTCTAGGATGGCACAGACACCGGATACCGCCCACGCAACGCTTCCCAGCCGGCTATGGCCTTGGAAGGTTGAAATATTGAACGGCAGCAGCTACTTACTCAAATTTACGGACAAACGCCCGAGGAAGCACGGGCACGATCTCGAACGCGTTTCGGTATTCTCTTTTCCCTCGCGCCCCTACGAAATTCCCTTTCATGAAAGTGTCACGAAGTCGTGCAACCCGCGTTCACGTGGAAACATGAATTTCCTTTGGCGAAGAAGAAAAAACGAGGAATGAAAAATTCAGCTTCCAAAATATTTTACAGAAGCAATTTCTCTGGAGTATCCTTGCATCCTTTTTCGTTCCACGCCAAGATCATTCAGCCGGAACGTCGAAGCTGACGCATCGGAAGACGCGTCGGTCTCTCGTATTTTTCCTTTTCAAATGAAGACTACGGTCCTTTGTGTTTCAATTTGCCCCGCGTCGAAGGGTTGACTTTCACGCGTGGATCTCGGCGTCGGGACCCGTCCGAATCGTTCTTCGCTGCACAGTGGGTGCACTCGGCATATACGCGTCGGTGTAATAGAAAACATAACCGTTTCCTCTCTTGAGCATCGGCGACGTCGAGAGGAGGAACGATTCGTCTCGGACACGCTTCTCTCCTTTTCGAGACACGACATCTCAACGGAAGGGCTACACGCTTTTTTTTTTCTTTCCCTCTCAACTCTTGCGCTCCGTATCGTCCCTTGCGTTTTCCCTTCTTCCTGGTACTTACTTTTTTTTTTCTCTGCTTACCTTGAAGGCATTTCCATCGCAGTGGGGGTGTCCGGAGTCGGAGGCCGTTCACAATGAGAGCTAAATTCGACGCCCTTCCCACTTTCAGGGCCACGTTCTCTCTCCTCCTCTCTCTTTCGCTCTGTCCCTCCGTTTCTCTCTCTAGCTCTCTCTTTCTCTCTCGGTGACATCCGAGGACCTTAGCTAAATAGGAGATAGCCGGAGATACGGGCGCATAAAGGAGAAGGAATCTGCAACAATGAGGCAACAATGAACCGACGCGCACCCTGTTCCCTGTCAACCGCCGGACTTGTGCGTTTTGTGGGAACCCTATTTATACATTTTCCTAACGCATACCTGACCTCAGAGTTTCTCAAGCTTTCCACTCCACCGAGCTGCGACAAAAAAAGAAAAAAACTATCATTTAATAGGTACACGCGTGTGCATTATTATTTAACGCGAACAGCGTGTCCCCTGGGGATGTAATTATACGAGTGAAAGGAAGGATCGGCGATGGAACGATACCACGATGATGTTCATTCACTTTTACGGTAGATTTATCGCGTCTTCCTACATTTATGAACAGTTGCTTTGTTCAACTGTAGTGCTGTTGTGACGGCTATTCTTTTTTTTTTATATAGAAAACGTTTCAGGAAGAAGTGAAATTTCTGAATAGGGGATAGTTTATGGTAGCATTCTAATTGAAATTAGTAGAGAAACTGACTCTGTGTGTGTGGAAATTCTAAGATTCAGACTCTTCGCGTCAATAGAAAATCAAGAATTAGTATATAACTACCGAATATGTAGTATTACGAAGAATATAAACAAAAAGTGTTACTACAAGAAAGAGTGCGCTTTCATCACCCTTCAAATGTGAATAATAATTCTTCTCCTACTCTTGCAATTCTCTTTCATGCGAAAAAAAAAGGAAGACACTTGCTATGAATGAAATCAGTTCGACGTAAATCAAAAGGTCAAACACATGTGCTCGTGTTTCCCCTAAAACGGTGCGGATCCCCCCGAAAAGCCGAGGCACCAACTCGGTCTCACCGAGATGAGCATCGCTGGGGCTGTTTCTTAAACGGCACAATATGGAATAATAGGATTACATAAAGAACGGCAACAAGGTATTGTGGTGGGAAAACGTTAGGTAGGCAGCGTCACGGAGGTGTCCGTGGAAGGTGCAGTTGGCCAGGCAGGCCATTGCCAGATTGCGTTCGGTATGGAGGTCGATAGTTTGTGGATCCCGGACAATAAAAGCGGCAAACCACCACCACCGCCGCCGCCGTCGCACAGCATCGGGACGTCGCGTAGTCGCAGTCTAAGTCACCTACCTACCCTTAGCCGACCGGTTTCATTCAAGTCCAGCGACAAGCCGGTGCTTTCTATAGGGGCGCCACCACAAGCGTCGCTATCGCTACCCCATGGGGGAATTCCACGTTTAGACGCGTCGTCCTCTCCACCCCAGTGTCGATGGCCGGTGCATTGTCAAAATATTGGCGTCGATCGGATCGCCCGAGCCTTTGTCGCGTCGCATCATGCCCCGAACTGACTCTTTTTTTTTTTTTTCCAAAGCCGCTCCCCGATTTTCTGAAAGACTTCCTCCGGCCCCGCCACTATTCGCGCCGCTCCTTCGTGGATAGATTCGATGCACGTGTCTCTGCGCGAGAGTCAGCGCTTCTTTCCACCATCCCATTCTTCCATGGATCTATGCAGTCACGTGTGCAGGTATCCCGTTTGGTCGCGCGAGTCTCGGAGATCCTTTTTGTCCGGAGAATCGATCGACACGCAGCGACGTCCTCGAGGAAGCCGCAAGGATCCACGCGGGTCCATTGATTCTCGGGATCTCGTTCGAGGGTCCGTCGACGAATTTGTGATCCCAAAGAGTCCGCCGTTGTCCCTGAGAAATTGCGGCGGTTACCGTAGATCGTGCGAAGAAGATAAATGACGGGGGGGACCAAGCTTCCAGATTTTCACTTTTAAATAGCCGCGATTCTCACGGAATTTGTTTCCTTTTTTCATGCGCGCCGAAGCACGTTCGCGAAAATTCGATTCGCGGCTCTGCCGATTGTCATTCGCCGGGTGAAAACCGTTGGGTAATTTTATTTCAACATTCGTGATGGTTCTGTCTTCCGCGAGAATCGCTCGAAAACCGGAATAGTGAAATGAATAAAATGGGCGAAATTGTGTTGCTGGATTAGAATTAAAAAAAAAAAAACAGAAAAAAAGACTGGTTCAGATATTATCTTCACCGATTGAAATTTGTTAATCTTCATGGAACGATAGACACAGAGTTTCCCGGACTTGTTTCAAATAATCGACGAAACCTGTAGCTAATGGTCCAGTAGCTCGGATACGCGATTCATATCCACTCGTTCGTGTAGTCCCTATTGTTTCTAATACACTTAACGAAGCAAGAACAGAACGTAGGCTGTGCGCACATACACCCTATGAAATTGTTACATGTGTTGGCAGCGTAGCAAGCGTTTTCGATACACTCTCTATGCTTATCGACAGCAGAAGAATGACTGTCATCTCCTCGGTAACGGACTCCGATGAAATAGGGGTTGACGCGGATTATCACAAAATACGGGCGGAAAACGCGCAGCAAATTTATAATCGGCAACACCCGGTCTCGAACGATTACCGTTCGGCTGGAACGATAAAAGAGACTGCAAAAAATTAATTCTCGTTCTCGAGAAATAAGAGAAGTCGCTGCCCCCAGGCAATAAGACGTTATCGCGTGTACCTTTTTTTTCGTGGCCGTCGTTCTATCGTCCCCTAGGAATTTAAAAGGACGGCGACGCCGGTGAAAAAGGGACTCCATAGAAATCGTCTTATCGTTCATCGTTTACGTCCCTCGGCAGACCGCAAACTGCCGGCCATAACCGCGTCGCGGTCGGAACAGTTTCGCGAAAGGTAGACGCGAAACCGTGCACACTTGGCCAGCGCTTGCCGCCCCGTACGCGCAACAGCGTATGTAACAACAAATATCAATTACCGGGACCCGCGAGGTATCGTCCGCGCCGTACGACCGGTTCCCGCGGCCGGAATCTTGCCTTCGTTTTACTGCTCGGCTGTTCGCCGAGCTTATTTTGATTTCTGTCGAATAGACGTCCCGGCCGTAGCCATAATTTAGCTTTGTAATGTAAACTCTCCGAAGGCGTGAATGAAATTGCAAAGGAAGCTCGGACGACTTGTACAAGTGCATTACGCTACTGTCTCTCCACCGACGGAAAGAGTGGAAAACGAACAAAGGTGGAGGAAAAGCGCTCACCATCACAGATTCTCCGCACGAGTGTAATAACTGGCGGCGTTAACGTGGCCAGCACCCGTCCGCGGCGATTCGTCGGCGCAGAGCCCCGTTTAATTACAATTGATACACCGCGCGCGACGCGGACGCGGCCCGCCGACTATTAACGAGCGTCGAAGCGTCTAATTGGCTTCGAAAGCCACCGCACCGTCGAAGTATCATGAACAATATTAAACGCCCCACCCCGTCATCCGTGTTTTCCCCTCTGTCCGCGCGACGACGAAACCTCTTCGGGGCAATCATGAACTGGTCCCCGCGGTAAGCGGCTTCGCTAAACGATTCAGCCTGTTTGCCGCGAGTATTAGCCGCATTAACCCCGGGGGCCTGGCGAGGTCTCATCTGCATGAACATCTGACATACGGCGGATAGAACCGATTGCCGCCCCATCTGCCACCCTTTTCGCCCCTCCCCGACCGGCGAACCATCCCTTAAACGCCTCCCGATCACGAGCCGCCTGCGATGAAACCGAGAGATCAGGGCCGTGGACGCGCACCGACGCGATCGTCCGCATTCCGAAATTCCGCGCGTCTTCTCGCCGCTTCGCATCGGATTTCGCACGCCTCCGTCCGCCCGGCAGACGATATTCAACGTTATGAGATAATCCGCACGCCGATCGCGGCACGTGCGGATTTTTTTTCACGGCCATTCTTGCTCGATCGTTCGGACTCGTCTCGGCCGTTTTTTTGGAATTTTTTCGTTGAAATTTCGAGCCCTGCCATGGCAGGTGTGGACACATTGGAAGCAAGCGCAAGCTATTCTCCCGCTCATCGTTAATTTCTTCTGTACACACGAGACGCGCGAGATCGTGGGCATACCTGAGCGTTGACTCTGTCTCAAGATTCGGTCCAGCGTTCGCTTTGCCCCGGCCACGGAATTCCTGTGCATTTCATTCAGATCGCTTTGTCAATTGAACTTGTTACTGCACGGTCGAAAGATGGAATATCGAAGGACGAGGGATGACGTTACGGGACGGACCAACAAACGTTTCGTAACGCCACATTCTTCATCGGCTATTTAAGGCCACGTTTCCCACGTGCATTCCCGTTGAGCGCGCGGCTCGTCATTTCCATACGTTCATCCGTGGCGGCGTATAGGTGCACAGGAACCGCGAGGAGATCGCCCCGAAATGGGTTAAAAATATTGCCCGCGGCGATGAAGGCTGATCGAGCCAAAAGGCCGACGTTCCTTTTCCATTATCCGTTTCTTCCTTCTGTCTCTCCTGTCGCCTCCTTTCCTTTTTCCCGCCCGGTAAAACGTGAAGCTTTGGCACACACTGTGACGGATGCGGGAGTATTTCTTTGGTAAACGTACGTAGCGGCGGTGTATTCCGCGGCCGCCCCTCCCGGCCCCCTTTTGTTCGCCGGGACGCGTACGAAGCGTGACGAAACGCGCGGACTTAAGAAAAAGTGTCCGCGTTTTGTCACGCGGCAACATTTGGACGACATTCGTGGTAAACGAGTCGTGACGACGCGCCGGGGCCAATTCCCCCTTTGAAAAGAATATTCACAATGCCCATTCCGCGGCTCATCCTTTATCTTTAAGGTGTCCTCCGCCGCCGCGCCTGTATCTCCCTCGCTCCACTTACCGTTGAAGACTTAGCCGCGCGCGGGTAATGAATAACCCCGCGACGAACAAACGCGGCTAACGGTTCGACGACGCGCTTTCGTCACCTGGAGCCACGCTGCTGCATGAAAGTCGTTTCGAATTTGTATAAGCGAGCAGCCACGGATCTGGAATCGTTGCCTTTTGTACGGAGGCTGACGCTTGAAATTGGGGGATGAATATCTTACAGGTCCCTCGTCTTTTTTTGTTTGTTCCCGACGTGTCTCGTTGAACGGAGCAACATATCGGATATTGTATTTGTCTTATTGTCATGCGCAGCTTAATCAATTACTTTTGAATACGTTTCGAGGCGGCGGTCCGTGAGTCATCGCGCCGAGCCAAATAGCGTGACGATTATCTTTACGAAAGCCACCAACTATGTTTGCCACGTCGTCTTATCGTATCATCCACTTCCTGCGGATTGGAGAACAGGAATACCCTTTATACGTCACGATGAACGATATTCGAAAATTATTTAGACTTTGTCGAGGAGCAAGAAGAAGGATTCACAAAGGATACGCGTTATGATAATGAAAGCGGGATCGTTCCCAGGGGTGTCGCTCCGCTTCGTAAGTCGCAGGCGCGTTTATGCAGGAAACTTTTTATCTCGCGACATCAGCGGATAATTGTCCTTAATGGTTGAAGCACCGCGGCCGTTACGGTCCTGCATCTCGAGCGGCGCTCGCAAATGTTAAACAAGCAACAACCCTTCACGATGAAGTACGCCCTACTGGTCTGCGGCCCCTTTCTTTCTCCACCCCTCCGCCCCTGTCGACCCTTCAATTTAATCAGCCTCATTCAGTCTACCGCGAAACAACCTGCCACATGGTGGCCATTGTAATGCACTGGATATTATTAACGACACACTCAGCCTGGATCGTTTCGTCAATCTCTTCCCTGTAGACTCCTCTTCCTTTCATTCTCTCTTCTTTTTTCTTTTTTTTTTTGTTGTCCACCGCACTATCACCACCATGAATAAACACCGAAACTGCCATATGCACTCTTGTGCCTGCTTTGTTGTTGCATCAGCGCCATTTATCCACCCTGTGCGGTCGCGTGACTAAAATTTGTCAGGGGCTACCGCGTCGCTTTCAACCCCCTCGCGCGATGCGAGTCCACCGTTTGAGAAATAGTACACGTTTAGCTTATTTTACGCGACATCGGTGTGCGCGTTACGTCCGTCCGCGATAGTAACACGGTACGTTACGACACGACGGGTCGGATTCGTTTTTAAATGAATAGCTTGTTAAACAACGGTATTATGTAAAATCAAAAGTCCATTTCTCATCGGTTAATCGATTGAAGTAAAAATGGTTCGCCCAGCGTGACGCGTGGAATTATGCGTTGCATCACGGATCTACGAGTCCCCTGGCCGTTCGGAATATTTTAGCTACGAGAGTTACATGTATCACGTACTCGTCGATTTCTTCGAGAGATTTCGTCTGGGATCTAGCGCGGCCGGCATTCCGGCGCGCTGTGTCCCATCAAATTTAATGACCGCAATAGAGGACACCGGCACTTGTAAAATAAATTATGCCGTTTTTTTTTTCTTACCACGACCGTTGCGTCTTAATGTTACAATAAACGTCCTCGATGTGACTGATTGATGCTCACAATAGAAACTGGCTGCTAGTCGAAATGATCGATATCATCTTGCGCGGACCAATATGACCGCGGTTTACAACCGATGTTAGGACGAGGGCCATTTTTTAACGCGCGTTCGCCGGCCGGTATCGGGCCGTAGATCGATGGAAATTACGTGGATTAAAGATATTTTATAGGGGAGCCGCGGATGAAATTAACTGCTGTCCATGAAAAGCTTGAGAGGTGAAATGAATCATCTCTTGGCCGTGTCGCGAAATGGGTTAGAATTAAAAGAAGCAGTTAAGTTGAGACAGCAAAGGATAGTAAAGACTAAACTCCATTCGAGTAATAAAATTCAGGCGTGTTTCAACTTTTTACAAGAGGAGGCTGACGCTCCGAAAAAATTGCCATTCGTAAGGGATACAAAACGGGTTCATTTCGTTCTTTTGCGCCAACGTCTCTATAAAGCAAAGATATCATCGATCAGGATCAAATTAAGGGGGATTCCTTCCCGAAAACTCTTCCCGATTGCCCGTGATGTGTATTCATTAACCCGTACGAAAGTGGCGAAGCGATTAAAGGATAGTTCACCTGACGCCGATACGAAGACAAATCGAATCGGCTCGGGCGTCGGCCCGTGATCGTTAATCATCGCAACTGCCACAGTCATCTTCGTCATTATTATTATTATTGACCGGCACGGCGAACCGGACGGGCTCTTCGCATTTGACTGATGCATCCCGTGTCGTATTCAATATTCAATCGTGAATTAAGTCGAACGTACTCGTTAAGCTCTTTCATTGCTGCACGATGACGACGGCCGAATCCTCGTACACGATGCCGCGTCGCCTTCGCGTGTACATTTTACCCGCCGCACTTTTCTTACATTACTCGCGTAACGTAATTAAACGGGATAAAAATGAAGACGCACGCGGGGTATGCGAAATTCGCATCGGCGTACGCCGAGCCAGCCAATTCGCTCGCTGCGTGCTTCACGCGAGGAAACTAAGAACGGACTTTCCGTGCGCATATTCCAGCGTGTAACGAAGAACGTAACAAGCCGCCACGTGGCCGGCTATTAAAGTGTTAAAAAACGCAACAACGTGGCTCCGCTCGCAGCTCCATTCCAGAGCCGGCAATTGAACGCCTCCAATCTGACGTGCACACGTGAACGTCGGAAGGCGCGCGCACGCGAGTCTGTGCAAGTTCCTCGATGTTATATATGCCAAAAGGTTGGGGATCGGGCACAAAAGCGAAGCAGAAAGAAAAAAAGGAAAACAAAAGGAAGAAAGAAGGAAGCGTCCAATTCAGCGAGTCACGAAGGAAAGAGAGGAACAGGGATCGGTTAAAAGGCGTTTTAAATATACCTCGAAAGTCCTCGTGGAATCGTTGATACACTGCATAAATCGTTCCAGCATCCGGTTGACACGTATCCGCGGTTAAAATAGCGCTCTCCCAGGTAGTTCGACTGGTAAAGGGGACGACAGGGTGGGCCTAAGCCTCTTGTCAGGGCTGCCTCGTAGGACGAGAGCTGCGGAGCTTGTTCTATAACTACTTTGACACGTTCCCCGTCGCTGTTGTCAGTGAGTTTCGCCTTAAAGAACCGCGGGATGTCGTGTAGCTCGCAGCGGTACACCGGCGTCCCGCGGCTCTTTCAGCCGAAACACTTGGAAACACTTTAAAACCGTCGTACAGTATATACAACGCTGGCGAGCCTGGGGGAGCTTTTTCGGCTTGCCGTCGTTCTACGCGCCACGCTCGTGATGGATCGGATTTATGCGAATAACGAAAAAACGCGAACAATCCACGGGATTCCTTCGATCGTTATCGAGCCGCCGAGCGGAGGTCGATCGATCAATGCAAACGCTGCAGGAGTAGATAGGTGGCTCCTTTTTAATATCGTGCGCCGTCGGATGTGATTTCTGTCGGGACCATATTTTCTTGAGATTCAAAGGACGCGTCAGCGGTGGGCTCGCTTGATTGAAACGGCGAGCTGCATGATTCAGAACGTCTAACTGGAGTTTAATTAATTTTTCTATTTAAGGTCGGGGGTCGTGGGATTTGGGCGATCTACGCGGTGGAATGTTGCGCAACGGCCAACGCGGTTTTTAGTAGGAAAAATAATGCGAGGAGCTATTAAACGTCGAAGGGCTTTCTCTTCGGAGATTTAATCGCTGTTTGTTCTATTCTTATAGGAAAGAATCATTTATACACTTTCGATCGGTCGGAAGCGAGATTGCGTGGGTCCACGAGACGGGTGCCTCTTAAGAAGATAAAGAGTTTCCTAACATTTACAAGTCTTTTTAAAGGATGCTTGGACCGTGTTAAGGAAAAAGCGCTTCAAAGCACACCTTTTGAGAAATTAATTACGGAAGAAGAAAATTCATAGAACTGATCGTGATGCACCTTTCCCACGAAAGATAGGAAAGAATTATCTGATGAAGTAATTAGCGACGGTTATCGGGGGGGTTCGGCTGATGGAAACATGTGCATCGCGCCCGTATGTCAACGAATTTACTTTATTGCATACGGGAGGCTCGGATAAACCGCTATTAGGAAATATTACGTCGCATTATCGATGTAATTACATCCAGAGCAGTTTTATCGTTCATTACGCAGCGTTCAACTGATGAGTAGATTACCAGAGACGTTTTAATGAATATCACCGATATCTCGCTCTCGGTAATTTATCGCCAACGCCGATACGTTTTTGGGGCGTAGCTGGTCGCAATTCCTCCTCGATAAACACTTCAAATGGGCGTTTAATTATTTCAAATGAGCCCTCGTTAGCGCGGAAGCTTTCGATGTCGATACGAGTTCATTAAATAATAATCATACTGCCCATCAATATAACCTGTCCTGTCGATTCAGTGGGAGAAAGAATTGTTTCGCTCGCGAGCACTCCGTTCCCACCCGACCACGATTACTATAAAAATTCATAGGCGTTATTTATAGTAAGACAAACTTTACTTCTATCCATGAAACAGGGCTTTGAAAAGGGCGTCGATGGAGAATCGCGACAGTAAAAACTCCGTATCTATTCTATCCCCTACGCATTTCCTTTATCTACCATCAATCACGCGCGTGGACTCTCGATTGTTTCAAACGTTATCTGCGAGAAACTTCTCCCCGATAGTATCCGGGAATATTCCTTTTATCATGCTGGAAATCCTTCGTCACCATCGTACTCGGCTTCCCGGAGATGGCAATCAGTGGCTATCCGCATCCCCGTTGACGTCGCGGATTGCGAGGATTCGCCACCGCCGAGTGTCGGATTAATAGCGCATCCCGGCAGGGTGCAACGCGTAACGTGCACCCCCGAAACGTCGAGCTCCATTTTGATTCGCGGATACCGATCCCCCGTTCTACACCCCTCAGAGGGGGAACGCTCTCCAATGTAAATCCACGCGCGTGTACGTACAAATGTGCATTGGCGGAGAGGAGATTTAAGGCGCTTCATTGTTGCCGAGAGGGGCTCACCCCCCGAAGTTCTCGCCATGAAAAACGCCTCTGCCCCGGACGGCTGTTCCCTTCGATGTTTCCTGCCCCGTACCCGTAAAATGGCCGATCCCGTGAATGCACGAAAAGTGATACACGCCGCCCGACATGCTCGTCTCTCCAACCACCGGCAAGCGATGCAAAGTTATACAGAACTGGCGAGATAACTCCCGGGCACGATCGTTTACCCCTTCGGAACGTCGACGGAGGACTTTAGGGAGACGGTCAGCGAGGGACGGCTCGGGGGGCGGTGGTCGGTCGTTCTTCGATAAACCTTAGGCGAGTTACCCACGCTGGCCGAAGTCGATCGAGCTCGCTCGTTGTCGGGCAACTTCTGCGTCGAATAGCTTTCGAATAGCCGATAGATATTTACCCCCCGGGCGTCTCAGGTATTCTCGAAATTACACTGAAACTCCACGGATATCCGGGGCTTCGCGTGATCCGTGAACGACGCTGGGAATTCGAGCGAGTCGCTGCTACGGAAATTCAAGGCTCACCCCGCGAATTCGGGACCGTTCGCGTGCCCCGCGAGTTCCGTCGGACCTGCGTCTAAATAACATCCACTACGTCCCATCTTTCTTGGTATCAGCTGTGGCCCTGAATGTTTCCTCCATTTCGAAACATCCGCCGACTCGTAGAACCGACCGGGGAGGGGACCCTAACGACACGGTGAGAACCGTGGCGAATAAATAGAGAAGCTCGTTAGCGAAATATACGAAGCGCGCCTAGTTCCCACGATGTCTGGTCGATTTATAAGGGTTGCGCCTCCGAGACACTTGGACGACATCGTTTCTGGCACGCGCTTCCTCTCAGGAATCTTCTCCGAACCCCTCCGCGCGTTGGAACCAGTATGCCGCAGTCCTTCCACCAATCTTCGCGTCTTCGATGAACCGAACAACGACGGGACTCCCACCTGAGGGGCAGTGGCGACCGAGGGCCAACGGAAGATCGGTGAACGTGTGGCCGCGCGGTATGCCGTGAGGCACGCGTTTACTCGCGTGCACCCTGACGCACGCAACATTGACGGCGACGAAACGAGGTACACAGGGGCGGTCTGCAGGCGGTCTTACCAGCGCGAAAGCTCCGCCTGCGAATCGCCGCCACGGTGCATGCACGAGAAACGTCACCTTCCACTTTAACGCGGTGCAGCGTGACCGGTCTCCGGACTGCATCTGCCGGCATGCTTCAGGTATCCCGGTACGCGGGCGGATCGTGCGGAAACACGCCGTCCGCCACGTGTCGCGGACCGGCTCTCGTCGGTATGCGACGTACGCGTGATCGTAAGGCATACACACGCAAGAATTTCGATCGGCCGCGATCATTTCGTGTCTCGGGCGCACGCTCTGGCGGCCTTTGCAATTGGGGCCGCGATACGATTCGGTGGAATGGAAATCGATGCGCCGACCGAAGCGTGCGTGAACAGGTGGGTCGATAGGGGTTGCGATGGGACGAAACAGCGGGAGGAAAATGTCTGCTTGTTATACGTTAAATAAATGTTACCCCGATCGAATTTTAAGGTCCGCGCGCGTGACGGTTTTGATTACCGACACACCGTATGAATGCGAAACAAACATATCAATTATATTCTCCTCGTACTTGGAACATTTCCAGAAAGAACGCGATGGGACGCGATAGATTAGCGTCTTCTTCGCAATGAATCATAAGTTCGTGGAACATGTGGGACACGCGTAACCGTATCATTCCCTACCAGAAGAAAAATAATGTGCAGTATATATTCATAACGCGCATACGATTCTAAAACGAAATGCGCGCTACTTGGGATATGTAGCCGGAATAAAGTTCCCCCAGAATTTCGTTTCCATTCAGGTTTCGAACGGTCTACCGTCCGCGTGCCGTTGGATTACCAGGAACGTTTGTCACACGGCAACGGCGAGCGTGACGATCCCGGTACTTTCTACCGGATAGCATCAGTCTGGTTCCTATGCTAATGTCCCACGGTGCATCGCGGCACGATACGGTTTTCCTCGTTAACCCCCGGGCCCGACCCGCGAGTGAAAGTGCAGACGATGCCCGGTGGCCGTCGGAGCTCGCCTCACCCGTCCCTTCGATCGATCTATCCTGCGGCCGAGACGGAAATCCTTAGCAGCGATGCCGGGGCAACGGAATGGCCGATGGACGACTTCCGTGAACGGATTGAATCGCGCTGCGAACGACGCTGCGGCAGTTTTGCTTGCGCCATTGAAAAGATTTCCTCGCTCCGCCACAAAGGGAGGATTTTCACGGAGAACGTTTCGCGTATCTCGGACCGGGTTCACCCCCGGAAAAGAAACGCCGCGCGCGGTGCAGTAAAGGATTAGATTTTCCGTGCCTGGGAAAGCTCTGGTGTTTGCCCGCGATCCGGGGATATTAAAGGGGGTGTTATTATTTGAGATCTACTGATTGTCGGTACCGCGACAGATTTATTCACGATTCTTGTATCTGCTTCCATGTAGCGCTACTTTCTTCTTATGAAAGGAAAGTACGCGCGCTGATTCGTGCAATGTTGCAATGCGAAAGGGAAGGAGTGTTCGGGGTGTCTAGAATTGTTTGATCAGGGAAAAAATATTTGAAGAACGTCTTCAATTTGATTGTAGATCCACATCTTAATTCCAGAGTGTAAGAAAACAACGAACTGCCCTGGATTCGTTCGATCCAGCCGTCGTTAAGGATTCTTCATTATTCGATGCGAATTCCATAGGATACCTCGCACGATCAATCCGCCGAACGTTTCGCCGGGCTGATCAAATATTCCAGTTGGCACTCGAGGCGGTTAATCTTTGACCGCACGAGTGATATCAGCCTGACAAGCCGTAAATACGTAATGAAGTGTGGAAACCGGGCGCACTGGAAACCGTGAACGCCTCCATTCGTCATTGTGCTCGCAACGACTCGGGGCTCCGAATTTATAATCCCACATGTTCATCCGTTGTATGTACTTCGCGTGATTCATCGTCTTATGCACACGCCCCGTGACAGATTGAGTGACCATCTTCTTATGAATATAACGGAATCATTACGCCTTTCATTGTTCACGAGAAAACGTAACGCGAACGTTGATAAGGACCTTGGGTAAACCCTTTCGTTGCTGTAACGTGTTCATCCCAGAGCGGATCTTAGTCTGCTTAAATTGGACAGTCCCTATCGCAGGACGGAACAGGGCAGGTCCTTTTTCGAAATCCCAGGCGTAGTTCTAGGGCCGCAAAGTAGATGGCAGTAGATGCACGGCTGATTTTCAAAACTACCCCTAAACGAAAGAAACATTTCCTAATGCGCATGGATGGACGATTTTAGAATCTTCAGGATAGGATAGAATTATGTAATTTTGTTTGTTCAGGCAGCGCGTAGAGTTGGCAGCAACGTGTCGCGGGGTGTTAAATTTTCTAAATCGTATCAGGATCAATGCAGAGCTAGGTGTTAACGTTTCTAGATCACTCTGGCTGGGGTATAGCAGTAGGTGTTAACATCTTCCGCCAGCACCGCCACTAAACTGTTCATCTAAGCATTATTATTTACGAAAGCTTGCGTAACATTACGAGCATCGTAAGGAATTAGCACCGAGACGTTGCCATCACTAATTGTACCCTTTCGTTATTAGCTAGGTGCGAAAACCACTTCCTTTCGCTATTTTCATTCCTACCCACTCTCGCTGGTACACACGAGAACGCATTCGACTACCAAAAGTATCCAGCAACTTCGAAACAGCAGAACCATCGCTTGGAAACCGTCCCACCCCAGCTGCGTGTACAACCCCTTGCTCCGAGTCGAACCGTGTCACAACACCGCAGCATCTCACAAAAGAGGAGCATAAATCGCGATGCATCCAGCCTCCTTCTGTAGACACGTTGTTTAACAAAACGTCCACGAAGGACCTGCCTCCTGTCCCCACCCCCTTGCCCCGGAAGCGGAGGGCACGCGTGTGTAGGGATCGATGGTGGGGCAGTGACAACAAATCGCGGGGTTGTTCGGTTGAATTGCGAAAGACCACGAGCCACTGTTCATCGACGACTACAACCCCGGCGAGGAGAGGCCGGCAAAGAGCCCCGACGGGCAGGGGAGTGGGGAACCCTTAAAGAAAGGGGGAGAGAAGCTGCTTGATAAACGCGCGCTCGTACCACCTAGGAACCAGTTTGGCGTTTACCTAGTAAGTAGTGTTGTCAGTCAGCTGGTCCGTTGCATCTTCGCCGAGGCAGTCAGCCTGTGGCGCAAAACCTTTAGCACGCTTACTCGTTTACGCGCATACCTCGTTGGCTGTGCGGCGGGTGCCTTGCGGAGCCCCCATCGCTGCCTATGGTACACTCTTATTCAAAGGAAGGGAATTTAGTCGGAACACTTGGAGGGGTATATCCCGGTGCATGGTGGTGGTAAAATTGGCCGCTGGTGGGGCAAAGTAGTGGGGCTGGCTGCACGCCGCCAGTGAAGCGGGGTGCGTGGCCGTCGATGGAATAGGGATTCGGAGTCAGTTACTGTACGGCGTTCGTGGTGGAATGACGCTGCACTTGAACCTCCCTTGGTTCGCCCTTACACCGTACGCGCTCACGTTTCTCACGAGGGCTGGGACTCCTGTTTAGGAACCGCCGCAAGTGAACGCACCGGTAGTGTTTGTCGGTCAGAGTGGATTATGACCGATCGGTGTTTACGGTCGCCGTACAGATACCGCGGAGCGTATATCCGTCGGACGAGGTTCATCTGTCTCCTCGTTTAAGTGTTCGTCGTTCGGCCAGTGCGAGATTCTCGGTCCCGACGATAGCGAGGCGACATCGAGGGCCGAAGAAGACGTTCCCTCTCCCAGCTCTCCCGTGTTATCCGAGAGCCACCGCCGTGGAGAACCGTGGTTCGCGTATCCGTGAACGGGTCGAATCGACCGCGGCAAGTGGTGGTGCGAAATAGAGGTGGCTATGAGTGCGTGACGACGGTAGCAATCACGACAGCGTTCACGCGACGTTCGCGACGAAGTCTGTTTAGCCGTTTGCGGCGCGTGGAACCGCGTGTGTTCGACGACGATCGTCCGGGATGGAGCCGACACGGTTCCGTTGCGTAGCGACGCTGCTCGGGATCGTCTGGTGCCTGTTTCTCAACGCCGGGCTGATAGATAGCCGCAGCATCACCAGTCTCGAGGCACCGAGCGGCTGCGAGTGGAAAAAGGACGGGGAGGACGGGGAGAAAGAGCTGGCGTGTAGGGTCAGGACCATCGCCAACGTGCCCGGCCTAATTGGCAATCTCTCGGCCATTCAAGTGGACTCGATCAGCTCTTTGGCGTTGGAATGCAGCGACGTGTTGTTCTTCGAGAGCCAGATCGACGGTCCCCACGGATTCTTCTCCCCTCTGCCCCGGCTGGAGAAGCTTCGGGTGGATTATTGTAAGATTCGTTACCTGCCGGGCGGCGTGTTCGCGTCCGCCCACAATCTACGCAGCCTGTCCGTGAGAACGCACAACGGAGATTGGTCCGCGATGACTATGGAGTTGCACAGGGATTCCCTTCGCGGCCTGACCAGTTTGCAGCATCTCGATCTGTCCGACAACAATCTGTGGACTATGCCGGCCGAATTGCTCTGCCCCGTGCAGGGACTGGCCACTCTGAATCTGACGCGCAACAAGTTACAGGACTTGGTCTCGCTGGGTTTCTCCGACTGGGCCGAATCGTGCACACCCAGCTTGGAGGTGCTCGATCTGAGCGACAACGATCTCAGCGCGTTGCCCGATCGTACGCTGAGCAATCTTCGTAGCCTAACGGTGTTGAAACTGCAAGAGAACTCGATAGCAGCCGCGGGTGATCACGCTCTGGCCGGATTGACCGCGTTGCGTTCGTTGAACATGTCCAGCAATCGTCTGGTCGCGTTGCCGCCGGAATTGTTCTCGAAGACCAAGGAATTACGGGAGCTGATACTTAGCAATAACTCGTTAACGGTGCTCGCCCCGGGGCTGTTGGACAATCTCGACGAGCTACAAGTGTTGGATCTGAGCAGCAACGAGCTGACGAATCGATGGGTGAACAGGGACACGTTCTCACGGCTGGTTCGTCTCGTCATTCTTGACCTGTCTTTCAACGGTCTCACGAGGATCGACGCACACGTGTTCAAGGGCCTGTACAGCCTTCAGATACTGAAGCTCGAGCACAACGAGATCGAGATTCTGATGGACGGCTGCTTCGGCTCCCTGACGAATCTACACTCGTTGACGCTGTCGCACAATCGTATCGGCAGATTCGATCCGTCCCACGCGATCGGCCTGAACACCCTCGGCCAGCTCTTCTTGGATTCCAACAAACTTCGGACGATGCATCGTCACGTGTTCGACAATCTGACGGGGCTGCAGGATCTATCGCTAAGCGGGAACTATCTAACGGAGATTCCGTACGCGGTACGCGTGTTGCATTCGCTCAAGACACTTGACCTCGGCAACAACCACGTGTCGAGGATCGACAACGACTCGTTCGCCGGATTGAGCGAGCTGTACGGATTACGCTTGGTCGACAACAAGCTGGAGAACGTGTCCCGCGACGCGTTCGCCACCCTGCCCGCGCTGCAAGTGTTGAATCTGGCGAACAATTACATCCGTCACGTGGAGCAGAGCGCGTTCGCCAGCAATCCGGTGTTGCGTGCGATTCGATTGGACGGGAATCAGCTAACCGAGATCCGCGGCGCGTTCACGAGCCTCGCGACCCTCGTCTGGTTGAACGTGTCGGACAATAAGCTGCTGTGGTTCGACTACAGTCATCTGCCGACCAGCATAGAGTGGCTGGACATACACGCGAATCAGATAAGCGAGCTCGGCAATTTTTACTCGGTGCGGAACACGCTGCGTATAAAGATGCTGGACGCGAGCTACAACCAAATCGGCGAGATCGCCGAGGCGAACGTGCCCGACAGCGTGGAAACCCTGTTCCTGAACAACAACAAAATACGTAAGGTGGCCCCGGGTACGTTCCAGCACAAGCGGGGCCTGCAGAAAGCGGTGTTGTACGGGAACGAGATAAGGAATCTCGATGTGGCCGCGCTCGCGCTGCAGACCGTGCCGGAGGACGCGGAGATGCCGCAGTTTTACATCGGGGATAATCCCATTCTGTGCGACTGCACCATGGAATGGTTGCCGCGGATCAACGAGATGGCACGCCTTCGGCAGCATCCACGAGTGATGGACCTCGACTCGATCACGTGCGAGATGGTGCACGCTCGGGCGACACCGCGACGACCGCTTCTGTCGTTGCGACCGAGGGACTTCCTCTGCCAATACGAGGCGCACTGTTTCGCCCTGTGCCATTGTTGCGATTTCGACGCGTGCGACTGCGAGATGACCTGCCCCGACAATTGTTCGTGCTATCACGATCACAGCTGGTCGAGCAACGTGGTGGACTGTTCGAACGCCGGCTACAAGCATGTGCCGAAACGGATTCCCATGGACGCGACCGAGATCTACCTGGACGGGAACGACCTGGGCAGCCTGGGCAGCCACGTGTTCATCGGCAAGCGTCGCCTGGAGGTGCTTTACCTGAACAACAGCGGGATATCCGCGATCGACAATTGCACGTTCAACGGCGTGGGCGCGTTGCGCGTCCTTCACCTCGAGGACAACGCGCTCCGCGAGCTCAGGGGCTTCGAGTTCGATCAGCTGGAACGCATGTCGGAGCTGTATCTCGATCACAACGCGATCGCGACCGTCGGCAACACGACCTTCAAGAAGATGAGAAACCTGGAGGTGTTGAGGCTGGACAGCAATCGGATCGTGGACTTCCGGCCGTGGGAAGCGTTGCCCAGCGTCGGGGATAGCGCGAAGGTGGCACTGGAGGGTAACGCATGGAGCTGCGAGTGCAGCAACGCTGCTAAATTGCGCGCTTGGCTCGCCGAGCATCGAGGGGATCCCGAGAAGATGTACTGCCGCGACGGCGTCGAGACCCTGGCGCAGGCTATGAAGCGTTGCGGCGACCCGTCCACGGAGGCCGTCAGCCGTGGCATCCAGGAAATCCCGATGCTCGGCGGTAACTTCGTGCCGCTGTTGGCTGGCGCCTTGGTGGCCGTGATCGCGATTTGCCTGTTCGTCGCGCTGGCCTTCGCCTTCCGGCAGGACGTGCGCCTGTGGGCGCACGCTCGTTACGGTCTCCGTCTTGGTAAGATGGCCGTGCCGCCGGACGAAGAACGGGATCGTCTCTACGACGGCTACATCGTCTACAGCGAGAGGGACGAGGACTTTGTCTCCAGATTCCTGGCCGCCGAGTTGGAGCAGTCCGGCTTGGCTCTCTGCCTCCACTGGAGGGATCTGCCGCCGGCCAGGCCGCAGGAGGCCGTTCCACCGGCAGCAGCCGCCGCCAGACGCATCGTGCTCATCTTCTCGCCGGTGTTCATGGCGAACGAGTGGCAGCACGTCGAGTTCCGCGCGGCGTTGAGGACAGCACTGGAGAACATCAGACCCAGTTCGAGGAAGAGGCGCGTAGTCGTGTTGCTCGCCACCGAGGCGCCCGCCCGCGATCCGGAGCTGCAGCTGCTACTGCAGACCTGCACGGTCGTGATCTGGGGCGAGAAGAGGTTCTGGGAGAAGCTACGGTTCGCCATGCCCGACTCCGTGGGCAAGAGGCGGGACAGCAAGGTGAACGACCGAAATCGCAAGCCGGCGCGTTACACCGCCGCCCCGTCCGCCGGTGACATGTGGACCAAGCCTAATGGCGTTTTGGTCGCACCGGTGCACGCGCCCACGCCGACGCCCACGCAGTCCACCTATGTCAGCTCGGCGTCCAGCAGGACCGAGGACGAGGACAGCGGGGCGGAACACCAGCATCAACACCAGCACGGCGGTTATAGCGCGTTGCACAGCGGAAACGCGCGGCCCTCCAGCCTGTCCTCAAGGGGCAGCCACCTTTACAGCACCATACCGGAACCGCCGGTGCCCACTGCACCTCCTGGCGAGGTACTGGCGCATCCGGCGAATCCTCGTACTTACTTCGTCTAGTATAGACGGTCCGCGCCTGGCGCGCGAGGATCCACGATTCGTCGCGTCAGAGGCTGGACTCTGATGGAGCCTGCGATGTAAACGTTCGCTTTGGAATATTGATTAAACGTAAGAGCGAAAGAAAAGGAGAGAGAGAGAGAGAGAGAAAGAGGAAGACCGAGAAACGTGTCGCAATAGAGTATTTGTACAGTTTCGTTCGTTGCTCGCGATGTTCGGCCGTTCGCCCGACGTCGGTCCGTTTGCTCTTCCACTAGAATCTGTTGACTAGGAATCTTCCTCGAGTGACCGTGTCCGTCACGGAACAAACGAGAGGATCGTTTTGCAAAGGGGTGCGACGGATGGGAATCGGTGTGACGAGAGTATCGCCTCGCGAGAAAGTGCTTTCCCGAGTACGCGAGGCCTCTTGGCTCGAGAGGCAGGTTTATTTATAATACATTTCTTTGTAACTTTCCGCGCTGTTGTATAGAATACCGTGGTCGAGTCATTATTTTTACGTACTAGAATCGAGAGAGAGAGAGAGAGAGAGAGAGAGAGAGAGAGAGAGAAATATAATTATCGTACGAGAATTTCTCCTTGCGCAGATACTTTACGGATCTATGTATATATGTATGTGTACGACGCGAAGCGTAATCTTTAGGTGATAAAATGACAGTTAATGAGGACATAATATATTCTAATTATTATTCTCGTCACACGTTTAGGGCCTAACAAGAGACACCGGCAAAGCAACCCCCGAGTTCGAAGTAGAATAGACTTCTTCTTCGTCGTTGCACGATCGGCGCGTTTGAAATTCGTCTTCGCGTAATGAATCTTAGTTAATTCCGATGCGAGAGGCATGGTCACGGTGAAACTGGGATTCTCGAAATTCTCTTCGTGATTGGAAGGATCGCGCTCGAAAGATTGCTTTATTTTGTGAAATCCAGCGTTCGCCAGTTTCACCGTGACCACCTCGATCGATCGATCGCGATGCGGCCCATCTAGCCTCTCCTTTCCGTCTTGCCGACGACACGATTTTATTTATTTTCGTTTGCACAATCTCGCCGATCAAGCGACTTAGTTCACCGTATCATTTATAGACACACGTATCGCGAGTCGACACGTTTCATTCTATTTCGCGGACCGGATTAATATTCCGATCGTTTAGTTTCGTTGTAAATATATCTATACATATGCGACACGTATATTGTTTCGTTTTGCAGCGGAGTCGCGGAATTATGCGACTCGGAACGTTCAGCTGCTGCGACAGTTCCTCCGTTAAGATCACTCGAAACATTTGACAAAATTTTGCAGTATTTTTCGTTTACCACGGTGCTTTTTAGTTTCTTTCGCCAGCAGAAAATCTTTCGCACAATCGAAGCTTCGTATTTCCTTCACCAAGCACGAACTTCTCTGAACAATGAAAAATGTAGCTCACCCTGCTGCGAGTAATTAAAAACAAATTAAGGAGAGAGAGAGTCACCGTAGCAGCTCGATGTTTCGCAGAGGCGAGAGGAACTCGCGTAGTTAGTTCGATGTTAATTTTATTTCCAAGACTATCGTTCACCTTAGCGATCGAGCGTCTCCACCGAGACACTTGTATTTCTTTTTATTTCTCCGGATGGGGAATCGTCATCCCGATCTCGATCGAGCTCGCGTTCCAGGATCATCGAACCGTTCGAAGTGCCCCGTGCGTATCGATCGGTGAGGGGGGGCAAAAGGACGAGAATGATATACGCGCGTTTCGTTTTGCTCTGGATCTCGGGACGAGAACCCCCCCGTCGTACTATAATCGTATATTTTTCCCTCCCGCTCGAGATCCGGAGTCATTCGCCGCGGAGTTCTCATTCCTGTCGTTCGTTCGTCAATTCGTTAGCTAGGCAAGAAAGGAATTTACGCGGATGAGTGAGAGACTTAGATACGAGAAAATTGGTACATGCGTCGAGGAGAGGATGAGAGAGAGAGAGAGAGAGAGAGTGAAAAGACAGGAGACGTCTAGCGAGACACCTCGTTCCTAAGATTCACGACTGTCTTTTGGAAAAAGCAACGGTCGCCAAACGCTTATTAGTCTGTAAGTGAATCCTCCTGTGTACATACTGTGTATAATCCTAACGTCGTTGTAAATAACTTCACGCACACTTCTCGAGCACATCAAAATGCGGCCAGGCACTTGTACCTATACTGGTCTCGTACCAACAGCGAGTCTCGACTATCTTCAAGAGAGCTTGCGGACTGTATTGTATTGTTGTAAATACGCTCATCGGAACACGCATATATTATATATATATATATATTATATTATATTGTATTCACGATCTGTTACGTGATTATTAAGTTAATTGCAACTTTCCATTTCAGCAAAGAACCATGAGAAATAAACGCGTTTGTTTTGTAAAGAAAATTTCCGAATATTCTTCTTCTCACCCCCTCGTGACCCGGCGTGAGGTAACAGTTCAGGTCAGGGAACGCGAATGTTTTCCATCGAGAAAGCGCTCGAACTTTGTCGTTCTTCGTGAACTCGTTTCAATTCGCCCGAGCATTAATAGCTCTCTCTCTCTCTCTCTCTCTCTCTCTCTCTCTCTCTCTCTCTCTCTCTCGCTCGCCATCTCTTGCTACATCGAATGTGCCTTCTCGTTTCGACGTCGGTGGTAGTTTCCTGATCACAGCACCCTATTTTCCACCGCCGCTCCGTCTCTTTCTCCTTTTTTCCTTCCCTCGAACGTCGAGCGTAGATCCAACGGAGATTATTAATATCGGTCGCGTAATTGTTCCTCGCGTGAAACAGACGAGGAAGGCGCTTATTAATATTCCACGACTGAATGACGTGGCAACAGTCGTGCGATAAATTTTCAGGGCAAGCCGTGCATCGATAATAGCCACCCTTCGCAGTATAAACTCGTTCGCACCTTTCGCCGACGACCGTATCAACGAGTGGCCGGTGTTGGTAATCAGCTGTTCCTGGGGTTAGATTAAATTTTGATCCGGCGAGTTCTACCACCCCGGGGGGGTGTGAGCGAGAAGAATTGCTTTCGTTCGTCTTTCATCAGGTCCGCGAAGTAACAGTTATCAGCAATTCGTTTGAGCCATTGCGCTCGCCACGCTTCTATTAATAGGAATCCGAATATCGAATTCGATATCGACGCGTCCGCCAAGATTAGTTTTCTCTTAATTAATTGAATTTCCCCCCGATAACGGTGTGCTAAATTAAATGCAACGTACGAGTATTTTATTGGAGAGGCACACCGTATTATTCACCGTTCGTGCTCGGAAAAGTGTTTGCCTTTGAGTTTCCCCTTTAAGTTACTTTCCATGCGGTCGGAGGGAGGAAATAGATCCTCGACCAAAAGCGTGAACACTTGAGTACGCTAGTCACTTTTTGATGGGGGCTCTTAAATGCGCATAAATAGAAACGATCTTCGGCTACTAAAAGGGAACCTGTTAGAAATGCTATTTAGAAGCGTTTCAGTGGTAGCAACGCGTCTATGATATTAGTCAACCGAATATTAAAATCTACGACCTATCTTTATTCATTAAATCTGATTGATCGTAAAACAGCCACCTAGCTAAACGTGTTATTTTTTTTTTTTTTTAGCGCTACTGAATAACTAACGAAGTACTGAGAAATTGATTCATCGACGAGCGATAAATCTAAACATGTTCAAGCGTTTGATAGTTTCATAACCAGTTAACGTGTTCATTTCCCAGCGATCGTACAGGATACCTATCCTTTCGACGTAAAGCAGTAGCCGTCGCCAGAGTGAGTCTTAAAATACTTCCAATCGCTACTCTAAATCTACTTTGAGCAGAGCAACATTTTTCACAGCTTGCAATATTCTAATATACCCTGACAGTACTGAATATGTTACTCCAACATTAATCATACTTCAAGCATACACATGATCCTGGGGGTTCTTTCATCTATTACGCTCACATTGACCCAAAGCTTATTCGGAAATTGCAATGTTTTCTTTTTTCAAACGTCTTAAATTATTATATTTTAATGATTGTATATTCGTGTAAAAAGCGTTAAGTAGACGCGTAACGCAAGCCGGGCAGCAGTTTCCCACGCGCGCTCTAAATAACATCGACGTTAAACGAGCAAAACGGCTGTGGAAGGAAGGGAGGAAAAAAAAGGAGGCTGGACGGGAGGACCGTATAGAAAGACGACGCGGAAGAAGCGGAGACGACAGAGAGTGCCGCGTAGCGAGGAGTGGGAAGAGATAAGCGAAACGCGGCATAATTTATCGCATTACTCGTATCGCGGAAAACTGCGACGCTTCTGGGAATAAAATGTTAAATACGACGCGTACATGCGCCGCCGCCGCGAACACTTTTATCGCACCGGTCCATCGTCCGAATAGACCTTTCCGCGGTGGCTAGCGGCCGTATGATAAGACCGGAAGCCGCCCGTCCCCTGTCCCGGAGAATTACGGTGGCGAGCCAGGCAACCGCGAAAATATTAACCCTTTTCAGCCGTGCCGCCGTCGCATGCGACGACGGGCGATTTCTTCACGGTCGCCTCCGGCCGGAATGTTTAATTTCATCAGGAATTCTTCGAACTATTTCCTTATCCCTCGCGAAAAAGATTCGTCCGGAACGGCGAAAGCGGCGCGCGTACGTGGTTATTGTATCTAAACATGCCCGGGGAGAAATTCGGTATTCCGTCCGATACGTCACACTTATTTCATCCCTTCCCACGCAAGGTGAAGTCTACTTAGTCGACTGTTTGACCGCAAAGGGTTGCAAACCCTCTTTGGTATCGCCTCGTTGCTTCAGCCACGAGAAGCCCGGAGCCCCGGTATTTCGGAATTTCACGCGCGTTACGCCGTCAGGTCACGTCCCGCAGCGAGATTCGAGGGCATAAGTTACAGTTCGTTCGTAAGAGGATGCTCGCCGCGGATCGGCTTTTTAAAGGGTCGTCCTCCCTCCGGGCTATCCTTCCGCGTTTCCTCGCAAAGTAATAGTTTTATCGGGACGCTCCGGCACGGGTACAAGCGTCGCCCGGGATATATCCCATTGCGGTGGAATTAAGCGTCGGTAACGCCGCGGCACACGCGTGCATTCGCCACGGGGGCAAATATTTGAACGGCCCCGGGCCGCGAACGTACTAGGAAAGAGCCGTGGAGAGTAGGTGTACGGCTAATGACATTACGACTTCAGGATGCTCTCGGGCAAATTACATTTGCCGGCCGCGGCTAGCCGCGAGCGAATGGAATAATAATAAGAGCATGTTGATATCGAGCGGGAATAGTGGGTCATGTGGACGCGTTTAATAATCAAAGTTACACGTCCGTACGTGTGTACCGTGCGCGCTAAGTGGAACGATGTTTTAAGGCTTTTCGGCGGCGACGCTGAAAGATTCAACTTGTTCAACCGTCTACCTGCTCGACTTCGACCAACTATTGTTCTCTCTAATGTCGTGATACCGGCACGATTACGTAGCCGACGGATTCTCGATGATTTTGTCTGATGCGTGATATAGCGTACAGTTGCATCTCTGATAGCTATGAGGGAAAAGATTTTCACACCATTCTTTAACCTGTTTACGTTACATTTTGTTCCGCTTCATTTCTGTGACACAAAGAGCATCAGTCCGATTTACTGATCTTGTCTCTCAGATCCGTTCGATATCCCCGCGAAATTCCTACTCGTCGAGATAACAACCCTGCCCCTTCGTTTAAAGGACACTCGTCGAAAGGAGCCGGAAGCCGCGCGGTGCCCGATAGCCAGGCACAGCTCGGCGTTAACGAGACACCGGCGCGCACCGTGGAGTACGAGATTTCGAGGATCATTTATTCTCCAGGCGGTTCGCCGGTGCAGGCCTAGCCACCCCGCTGTTCGGGACGCACACACGCGTGAGCGCCGCTCCACCCCGTTCTCCTTTCCTTTTCTTCCTTTCCCTCGTTTCTTCGCGATGAAGGCGAGCGCGTTGGCGCCGCAGCATCAATCAACTGTCGAACGAGCGGCCGCTAATTGCGCCGGCCACGATATCTTGATCAATCAGGCGCGCGGGGCGTTGGAATTAATTAGAACGATGACGTGCTGGTCGGGACGACGTCGTCCCAGTGGCGAGCGCGAATGTTTCTGTCCGCGGCCGGTCGGATAGGCTATCTTGAGCGAGCAGCTTCCTCTCTCGCTCGGTCGTCTTGCGTCCGGAACGAGAAACGCTACCCCCGAACGAGAAAACGAACAAATTGCGCCGCCCGCGGTGATTTTGGCGCCTGTCCACGGTGCCACTAACTCCAAACCCCCCTTGTCTCGTTCGTCCTCCCTCGAGCGGAGGGTTGATACGACTCTGAGATAAATTCGCGACACCCCTCTTTCACGGAGGGCGATAGGCAATTTTATCAGTCCTGATCGATTCTATTAAATCTGGCCACGAGGAATCCGACGCTCGGGTATCTCGTCGCCAGGATTTCGGACGCGGCCAAGCGCAGTTAAGATTACTGTTCGGGATATCCAAAGGACAATTTCTATGCTTTTATCCCGAGGACTTTCATTTCTTCTATTTAAATGATTTCACGTGCATTCATTAAAATATATCTACCAGTGAAATCTGTTTGAAACTGGACACAAAACTATTCCCACCGCCGTCTACTATTGACTGTTATCTATCCGAGTAACCTTCAGTCCCACTCGAAGCTCGAACGCGAAAACGTGTACACACCGTGCCACCGAATTAGAAAGCTCGCGATACACCGAATAACAAGCCGACTCCTCGTACCGGCGTACCATAGCCGGACGTTTCTCCAAAATTGGCGACACTCGCTGATCGACGAACGTACGATTTATCCGCGAGCGATCCGACAACGTTTTTTTCAAGCGTACAATATATTTTGACGGGCGATTTCTCGGCAACGACAGCTTCGAACACGAAATTGTAGCGTCCGTAATCGCGTCGCGTCCACACCGTGTCGGGAGTGTCAGCCTTTTTCGAAAGTCATCGTCGCATCACGAGCCGAAGTTACAAAGTTATTCCGTATTAAATGGCCATTCCACGGCCCTCCTCTCCTCCCCTCGCATGACTTATTAGGACTGATTACACCATAACGGCCATCAGCTCAATTTCCAGCCGGTCTTCGACACTTCGGAATTCCTACGGCTTGAAAAACTGCATCGTAACAGGTTGCGAGAGAGAGAGAGAGAGAGAGGGGGACAGTCTTCCCTTATCGTGTTTTGGAATGAAAGGTGTGAAGCGATCATCGTTTCCCTGTGTCCCGCTCGTGTGTACGCTGGAAGCCGGATTATCGTGGCACCGTTTGACCGATTATCCGTGCGTCATTCACCTGTGAGCGGCGAGGAAAAGTGTTTGTGTACATCTTGCGACCGAGGACAGAATTCTTGGCTTGAACGGAGTTTCCAGGTAAACGTAGGTTCGTCGAAGAAATGTTTGTCTTCGCGGTGATACGACTTCGTGAAATTGCTGCACGCTCTGATCCGCGAGCTACGTATTTTGCTTAAATTATACCAGAAAAGTGTAATAATTGTTACTTGCGAAGTGGTAGCTTAGAAACTAGCAAAGAAACGAGCAGTTTCGTTCGTCTGCAATAATGCAAGGTGAGAGAAGCGAATAATTGCGTCGCGCCATTAACGATGCCGAGGATAAACATACAAATTGAAACCTCGGGGGGAGTTATAAAATTACATTCAGCTGTAACGCCGTATGAAATGCTCGCCCTTTGTTCGCGGAGCTCCCACCGCGATCGGGGTCCATCGAGACCGCATTAATCTTCGGTGAATAACAAGTTTTTGCCGGCGTAAACGCGACGATTCTCCCGTTGCTCGGCCTGTAAATAAGTAGCGTAAAAATTCACTGCAGCTCATTGGATCGAATCGATCGGTTCGGAGATAAGAGAGAGTCGCGGGAATGTTTAAATGAGACTAGCACTATGTTAGAAATGGGGGAAAAGGAAGGGGTTGGGAAAAAGAACGAGCGAAACGACCGCGACGACGACGACGACGACGACGACGTCGTGAAACGATAACAGGGGAAACGGTGGCTCGTATTTAATTTAGCAAAAGCATTTTCATAGTCCCCCTCCCGGCGAAAGCATTTGCAGTATGAAATATTATAAGTGTCACTCTGCTCTCGCAGACACAATGGACCGAAGGCTGCGCCGTAAAAATGCGGCTCGGAATACACCCTCCGGCTCCGCGGTGCCTATTCCCTATCGGCGAAGGGTACACGGAGAAGAGAAAATCAATATTGAATATAAACAAGCGATACATTCGACGGACCCCGTCGATTCTAATAAGCCAATTTTAATAATATCGTATCCCTTAAACGTCCACGCCGATTGCCTTTCGTACGATTGAATGCGATCACGTGAAACGATTAACGTTCCGCGATTGGGTCTGATTAGACATCTGTTAATATTTCCCTGCCCGGTGGACGGGCCACGGGAACGTTTCAATGCTTCGTAGGCGAAACGATTGCGATTCGTTATTTTCGGGGACGACGATATCATTAAACGTTTGTTAATATTTCGTGCAGCACGAAGATTGCAATTCGTTAAATACCACGCGTATTTCAATACTTCTGTACAACTGATTTTCGTTTCGTCGAAAAAGGACCATACTCTACTAACATCTTCTTTTTTTACTATCATCGTAGTTTTTATTGGGAAGACAAGCATGAATGGTTATTTTATGTCGTTTGATATCTCATGGGGACAATGATTCCTCCGCTGGCGCATTTACCCGGGCAATTACGATTTATTAATATTATATGCTCGCGTTAACTCTCCAGAATTTTTTTACGCGCACCTATCTTTGCATACGTGCGCGTTTACATGTTTCATTTCAAGGGCTCGCGGACGCAGACCGCATTAACAAAGATGAGCGACGACGTTTAATTACTATTACTCGAGAAGATAGCCGGTGCTGCAAATAGAACGATGCGGTAATCGAGAGCGCCGAACGTTTCTTGGATTTAATCGCGTGGAACCGAGGATACTAAGCGTTGCATCTGTCACGTTTATCCGCGTATCGACATTCCCTCGTCAATTGAATACTTACGATAAATCAATTAAATTAATCGCTTTCTTCGTCGAAGGAAAAGTACAAAATTGGCTTCAATAATAAAAAATTGTCAGCGCGTTACCCTATCGCGTCCTTAAAGAATGCGACTTTAGAGCAAATAGTTAAAGGTGCACCAACTTAGTTGAACTCGACGCTAGGACCATTAAAAAAAACAAGGAATGAAAGACGAGGCGGAGGCTGAGGCTAAAGAGTCGACGGAAAAACGGTGACGACGCTTATTCCGCAAGAAAGGCCACTTATTAGTACCCTTTCGACGCCTAGAGACGCCTTCTATCCCGAAAAGCACTCGCGAACGTCGCGACTATCGCTCCAATTGTCGAAGACAAAGGGGCGTAAAGGGCGACCGGGGCGGTAAAGGGCGCGGCACGTTGCTTGGATGCTCTTCGAATAAAACGGACCATTTGGCAAGGGTGAGAGAGGGTAAGGGCGCGAGAGCGAAGGGTAAATATGCAAGAGCACCCCGGAGTTCGCCTTTCCGACGGGGATGCAAGAGGAAGGGAGACGGATATGGGTGAATATAGGCGGGGGAAGCGAGACAGGGTGAAACGCGGAGAAACCAACTTCGAAAGGCTTCGGCTGCCTGCTCTCGCAGTTGTGTTATTATAGGCAACCCTAACTTCTCTCCGGCGACGAAATATTAGCGGCGAGAGCGTGTGGATTCTTTGAAATTCGCCGCGCGACTCTAAAGGGTGGAGGAGCGATATCCGGCTGGGGTTAGCGAAGGGTAGAAATTCCGGCCAGCTGTGAAAATCTCGTTTTCCTTCGATTTCAGTGGAATTCGCGGCCGGCTAATTTATTATCAGCAGATTACGCGCGCACAGCCGGCCCCCGATTGTATCTCGACGCCGGAGGGAAATTAGTAGAAATCTTATAAATACGGAAGTTTTAGGGGTGGAATATAGCCGGGGACAGTATTTCGCGAAAATTCCACATTAAAATTCGCCAAGCAACTCGTATAAATATAATGGGCGGAGGAGGGTGGAAAATTCTTAACGCGCCATTGTAAGACACGTCTCGCTCCAATACCATGGGGTACGTCGGTCGTTTTTTGTTAGCTCGATTCGGTCCGCGACCAGGCACACAATATTCCTTCGTCGATAATTAAATTTCCTTGGGAATTATCGAATACGGATAATAAAATACGGGGAGGGACTCAGCGTGCTTCCTGGGAAATAAACTTCCTCCGAGCGAGTTAATAAAAATGTGTAGACTTTAGAAAATCTACTGAGCTATGCATTTTTATCCTTAACCTCTCACTAAGCAAGAATGCTTTGAAAAATCTACTAAGCTATGCATTTTTATCCTTAACTCCTTACTAAGCAATTTAATGTGATATTTCTAGCGAAATCGAAGATCGAGGAACGCTAGGAAAGTTAGTGTACCTTTAAAACCTGTCCAAGACTCGAACACGGTAAAGACAAATTTATTTCGTGAACGGAGCTGCTTCGTGGGAGTCCAAAAAGCAGAGTTCCTCTAAAAACAGAAACCACGAACATCGTTCGAGGATCGAACGTACTAATTCGAGGCGAACGACGCCAGCGACCAGACGCTTCCGCGATGCCTCAACTGTATCATCGAAATTCCATTTCCCTGCAAACCAGGGAATAGGAAAAAGCCAGCCGATCACGGCGGAGTCGGTGAATCCACTCGAGCCAGGATCCCTCTGGAGTGAATGGAAGCCGAAAAGCCGGGTGGCGCGCAGTACCCCCATAACCCGTGCCTAATCCGAGTTCGTCTCGCCCGCTCACGGGGACCTCTTCCATGGAGTTTGTCCTTTTGCCTGTTCATGGCAGGGCCAGAGGAGGTGGGCTTCCAGTCACTCGCAGGTCGCCGGCGCAGTCAGTTTCTACGGCAGAGATCGACGATTCCAAATCGAACGTTTCCTTCGGGATCCGCACGGAACCGATCGGGCAGCTGCTCTTTAACGAATCATTGAGCCCGTATCTTTTAAGACCACCTTCCTTTCCAATCTTCCAGTAGTATATACGAGTGATTTTTCTCAGTTAAAACGTATTTATCGAAAATTCGGCTGAGACACTAGATGAATTCTTTTGTGTAGTTACTTGCTGTCGAGCGAACTGAAATTCCAAGCCCTATATAATTCCGTCATCTGACTTTTCAATTCTCGCATACCGTATAATAAGGGCGAAGCTTTTTCGGGGCCAGCTCAAGTTACTTACCCCCGCGTGTCGCGAGAAAATCAGCCCGTGGACAGAACGATTATAAATTTCGTCTGCTTATCAGGAAACGAACGGTCCAAGCGAGGTCTCCGTGAATTTCCTAAAAAGCTCGTAAAGTTTCCTTTACCGAGTTGCCGCATGGCGGATGCTTCGTTGGAGGCCAGGTACTCGTGCTACGTCGGGCATGTTTAATCGAGTTCTCAATTTCATTACGCTGCTGCTCGTTTTCCCGATGGGAAACGTATCGACAGCCCCCGTAGAGCTACCCCTTGTCGTAACGAGGTTTTGTTTCGAGACGACCCCGGTGTTCCGCAAAAATGTATTCCGCAGCACGTTTCCTATTCGCTTTTCCAAGAAGGAGCGAAAGAAAAAGCGGCGGGAAGCGGAAGACGGAAAGATGCAGCGAGCTTTCTAATAAGCTCGCCCTTTAATAAGCGATACGGGGTGCCATCTAATTTGCGTTATCGGGGCCATCTCGTTAGCAGTCGCCCCTCACCTCCCCGTCCCCGTAGAATAATTAAAACTCGGCGACGTGACGGGACGGGATGAAACAAGGAGTTATCTTCTCGGAGAGACCGGCTGGCCAACTCGTTTCAACAGTCACGACGGAATGGTACTAGAAAATAAATAGCGATACCCCTGGTCCGCCAGATTTTATTTTCTGTAAATTCAACGGCACGCGACAAACTCGAGCTGGATAGTAGTCCCCCGAACGAAGGAAAAGTGGCGTGCATAAGCCGGTCGCGTTTTCCCCTCCCCCGAGCGAAGAAACAAAATATTTGCCGTCTTGAAGCGACACTCGAGCAATGTTTGCTCGGCCCGAGAACACTTTGTGCGATGCCTGGGAGAGATGATTTCCAAGCTCGCTTACACGGGCCCGGGATTATATTTTCCCTTCGCCGATGGAGCCTTCCGCGACCGTGCCGCGCACGGCCGTCCTGTGGGAAAAACGTGCTACGATTCGTCAGGGATCGAAGGGAACACGTGTTCCGGTCCGTGACCAATTTAACCGGATACCAAGACCTACGCGGGCTTCTATGGACCACCACCCTCTATACGCCCGATGCGACGGCGTAAAGGAAGGAACAGCCAGTTGCACGCGTGCATCTGGATCATTGTCGGAGGTGGACGGTGGAAATCGCTTCGAAGTTCGGGCCACCGTGACGTCGTCTCGGCGGTCCGCGCCGGCCGTCCACAAGGCGCACAGACCGTAGTGACGCATTGAAATCCGCACCTTGGCCCGACACGCTTGATCATACCGTGGGGAGCGCTGATTTTTTCAAATTGTACGTGCTATTGTTGCCCGCGTCGGATGCTCTCTAGTCGTGCGGCGTGTTCTTGGAAGATCTAATGGTTCAGAACATTTCATTTTTACAGAAATAATATTTTCCAATTGAATGTTTCCTCCTTTTTAGAGAAACGATATTTCGTAACTGAATATATTCTATCGTATATTCTAAACGCAGTTAGGATCCAATAATTCGTTGTTTAATTGTCGTATCGATATAACAGGAAGATACAAAGCAGAAGCAATTGCTTGCCCACCTGTCTGCACTGAATTCGTGATAAATCATAGTCGTGAGAATCGGAGCTCGATGCAACATCCAATAATCATCCAATCGCCTCGGGAACAGGATTCAAAAGGCTTGACTTCATAAACACGCCCGATTCTATTCCTCGCTCGTTGCTTTTGATTTAATAGAGCCTAATGGATAGGGGTGGGACCGCCGCCTCGCCTATCCGCGGGTGGTCCTGTCCTAGAACTTCGTCTAATTATGACGTATGGTACGGTTCGAGTCGCGCTCGAAACTCGTTTGCCGCGAATCGAGCGGAAACACCGCGCGAGAGAAAGTTCACGGGATCGTTCGATAAAGCGGCCGGGCGTCACGATTAAACGACAGCTGGTGGCATATCCACGCAGAACGCGTCTTTATGACGGGGCGGAAACGTGTCGTTCGAGTTCCGCCGGTGTTTCCCATGGTTTATGAAAAATCGCGCGTCGGCTCGCGCCCGAGCGATTTAATTAAGACGCCGCACCGGACGGAAACGAAGCCGGGATATAATGTCCCGACAAATCCGCGTCGGGAATTATTAACAGGTTCCTCGCGCCACGTGGGACGCACCGGTTGCGACCGTCGGCAGAGATTTTCCTCTCGCTATCGGCACTTTTCCCGGACGGAACGGTATCGTGGAATGATACTTGGACAAGTTTCGCGACTCCGCTGAATGTGTTTCCACGGAAATATTGTGGAAGCTCGCATGGCAGTTTATCGTACAAAATATCAGAGAGGAGAGATACTTCTGTTAGCCGGTGAATGGTACAGAATTCCTTTAGAAAAGAAAAACATTATAATATATTTTATTTCAAAATATGAACAAGCAATTTTTAATCATTTCGGTTGAAGCGTCGCTTTTGAAGTCCGTTCACTTTCCAGCAGATATCAGTCTTGTAAACTGTTGTATAATACAAGAAGGTAACTTTAACAGAAGCTCTTCCTCTCGAAGTTTCTCCTCCGTTCCTAACAAGTAGTACACAAGAATTAATATTGAAACGCTCCATGATATTTCTCTTCGAGGTCGTACGTCTGTGTTTCTCGTATCCGTACGGCGAGATCAACAGTTTGGAACGGTCGATGGCTTGTTCGTAGGTGAAGAGGCAGGAGAAAATCCGTGCAACAGGGAACGTGCCAGGTTTACCCGACCCACCTGATTAGAAGCGAACGACCGTCCCTCCGTGGCGTACACAGAACGGTAGCTGAAACGATAGTTGCGTTTATAAAGGATCGACACGCATATAAAATTCGCGAGAACGAGCCTCCCCATGGTTTAGCCTAGATTCAAATTAACATTGGTAAAAGTATAAGTATAGTACTAATGGATAAGCGATTGCGCTGCATACGTCAGAATTATGTGTGTGCTTCCTTTCATTAATGATTGAGGCTATTTCCGTACAGTGACTCGACATTAATCCCGCGGCGCTAGAAATCCTCCATCGATCCCACTTTTACGAAAGGCAATGAGGTGACTGGTACTGCATCCAATCCAGGGGGGGACAGGGTGTACTGTAAGCGATTTAGGGAGTCGGTTGCGCTATTGTCAAGGTTGAGTAAATGATAGATGGAGTGTCACTGAGAAGGGAGACAACTATCGCTCTGATCATGGGAAGAAATCACTGATGCAACTGTAAGGAAAAAAAAAAGAGCAACAAGTAACGGTACAGGGCGACAGGAGTGTATCATTTCATCTGAATCTTCACGTTACAATGTTTTTAATTTTCAACATACCATAAATTAAGTCGCCGGACCGAACGTGCTCGGCGTGACTCTGCCAAACTGCTATCCCCGTTCCTGAGCAGTATTTATCTGAATTACTTTGGCCGACAACGAGCGATCCGTCGTCGACGGTAAATCGATGCAGTAGTTGAGCATTCCGCGTCGGACCGATCGGCCGTTCGTTTCCGCCACGAACCACGCGCGTTCCGCTGTCAAATAAAAGCCTATACTTCCGAGTTGGTTCGCCGTTCCCCCGCGGATCGGACGATCCATTCTCGCGAAGCAATTACTTCGCTCGGACAACGACGAGTAATGCGGACGCGTTACTCCTCGTTCCCCTTGCGTTTTTCGAATTTCCACCGCGTTCGGGGCTGTGCGAGCCGCCGCCGAGATACGATACCGTTTCGCCCGGCTTGGCCGAGCGAAGAAAGGAAGCGAACGCGCACCGCCGAAGCCGAGGAGCGGCTGAAAAACTGGAAGGTCGGTTAACGGCGGATAAGCGAGACAAATCGCGGTCCGGCCACGGCGAAGAAGAGCCCTGGAAAGCGTGACGATTCACACCGTGGCGGCGCGACACCCGGGCCCCTTTTAGCAATAAGAATCGAGAAGCAGAAGCGGCCAGGCTGCAGCCTGGCTAAAGCGTTAAACACGCGTGAAGTCCCTTCGATCCGCGGCGAAACGACAAAGGAAGCTGAAACGTCAGTCCGGGCCTTGTCGTTTCCAAAAATCGCTGGAGACCATTGAGACAGGAGGGGGGGACAAGAGTAAGCTGAGAACGGCACGTGAAAATTTGGATTTCTCGTTCGAAGATCGTTCTGCTTCTTCGCTTCCCTCGTTACCTCGGACGGTTGTCTCTCTAATGAATGGGACTGACGGGGATTTCTGACGGTGGACGGGCTACTTTTAAACTGCCGTGAAGAGACACTTGTGCCCGCGACGAAATAGCAAAAAGGGATGAGCAACCGGGTTCTGTTATCTCGATGGATGCACACCATTGAACCGGAAAGCGCTCGGGGAACGTATTGTAAGAAAAAAAACCTGACTCCTTTACAGAGCTAAGCCTTTTTTAACGAAAAGTCAAATGTTAAAAATTCCTTATTTGATAAAACATCCCTCGTTCCTTTCTTGCCTTCCGGCTCGTTCTTCCAAAGGATCTAATACAATTTCCCGTTGAAAATCGTTTAACAGGTTTCTCAAACGTAGCGCGCGGTGCGGCGTCGCGACGTCTTAATGGAACGTCAGGTTTATTCTGCGCGCTCGGAAGAAATTCTCGGGTGCACCGGAAACCGTGCGAACGCCCGGCTTCCCTAATGGCTTGCCTCCGCGACGGCTCTCTTTATCGTATTCGATTTTTTCGCGCGCGACAAAAATATCTGGATCAAAGAAACACAGGGACCGGACGACAAAAGGATCGCGTAGTGCAGGGCGACGCGACGAGCGAAATGAAATTGACGGCGGAGACGTCGCGTAACCGGTCTGCTTCTGGACCGAAGCGTGACAGCGCGTTGCGAAACACAACGGGGGCGTATTTCGTTTTTCGATGTAAGAATAGAACTCGCCGGGAATGTATAAAAATACGGTTTCCGGGATTCGTGAAAGTATTTTCAATTCAATCTAACGAACTTCGATTAATTAGCGAAGAAAAATGGTAAAATTACGCTAGCTTGCAACTGAATTTATTCCTGCATAGATCTACGCTTCTACAGAAATTTCGTTCCGCATTCATGCTTGCTGCGCAAGGAACGGGGCAAATCCGGTGAGACGCAAAAACAAACGGTACGCCGGCTTAAGTAGAACGAAGGAGGCACGCCCCCATAATTTAATTAAAAGTTCATTTACGAATTGCACAGTAAGTCGGGAGGTAAATCACTCGAACAGGTGTATCGTATGCGCGGTGGCTGTTCGCGGCTGCCTCGAGCTGATTTGCTCCATAACGGACGAGCGGCTGAAGAAGCTGCGGCTAGATTAAAAAGGGGTTGGGAGTCATGGACTGTTGAGAATCGATTGACTACTAAAAACTATTTGGAGCGAAACCACGAGGCTGCGCCTCTTTTTCTTCCCTTGCCACTGTCTTAAAGTCAAGTTTGACCGGACTGCGGGTAACAGGTGTAATATCGTTTCACGGAAAGAGGAAGGTGGACCAAAACATACTTAACTGGAACAGCGGGACTGCATAACGAAATTCCATTCCGATAGAGATGAACGTATATCGAGTCTCGAGGATTTCGTGCGAACCCGTGTGGCGCGTCTAAAAATCGAGAACAAGCAGCGAAGAAAGCCTAAGAAGCAAGTAAAAACGCGTGACGTCCCTTCGCGATCTCTACCTATGCCGCAGGGGACCACCCGCACGCAACCTGCGTCGCTTTCTTTTCTTTGCCTCCCACCTTCTCCTCCCATTTTTCCTCCATCTCCTCCTTCTTTCCCTCCTACTTCTCCTGTTCGTATCCCTGACCGCCTCTCTTCAAGTGTATTTCCTTCTCCTCTGCTTCGCCCGTTCCCTTTCCAACCATCTCCCTTGCGCCCAGTTTCGCTCCCACGGCGGCGCGTCCCCTTTGCGGATTTACGAGTTGACCAGGCTTTACAAATGGACATTCTGCTCTTTTCTAGGGCAATGTGCCGCACGTGGTTCCCGTCACCGAGCCGTGTTTCGGCCCGTGTGCGGCGCGCAGTGCCACCCGCGCGCCGAGGCAACTCTGCGCTAGATAATAGAAAATGGTAATAATATATTGCATCGTAAAAAGCAGAGTAAAATACGAAAAGGGGACTGCCCTTTCTTCGAATCGCCGTCCGCCACCCTAGATGCTTTGCTATTCCGATTGTAATCCACGGATTCCGTCAATACCGCTCGACTCCTTCGCTAGAGTTCGTTCACCCTTTTTAACTGGATGGCAATGATTTCTATTCTGTCGTGCTGATGAACAACTCAGTGAGATAGACTCGTGCGAATATCAATTTCCACGATTGACAGGCTGATAATTGTCAGACATCTGTTTCACTGTTGCTTTACGCAGAACACGAATACTATCCAATAAATATTATTATTATCAGATGCAATTAGCTTCGGTCGATTTACTGATAAAATATATGGATTGATTGTAATATCGATTCTTATATCCCTTTTCGTTTTCGTAATCTGTCAGCGCAGTTAAATTCTTCCACGCTATTGCGATACATATGGGACTATAAAATTAGATGACAAATTCATTTCTTGATTTATCTACAACAAACGATATCATGTAATCTACCGGACGGGCCGAACTGTCCGAGTCTGTGAATTATCCACGACTCCGCGGTCCCCGTCCCAGAAACATACTCAAACACCTGTCCCAGCTACAGCTGAAGTACCATTTTTTTAAGACTCAGAAAGTCAGCATCAATCACGGTTGCCCGTTTCCAACGGGCGCGCATCGTTCTGAGACGCGAGGCCTGCGTACGTTTCACCTGTCGCTGTTCGTCACGCGCGATCGCGACACTCGAATGAAGGGTAATTCGAAAAGAGCAAGGGAGAGGTCGAAAATATATTGTTCGATCCAGATTTCGATCGGTCCCGCTATAATTCCCTGCACTTTCATTTCACGCCCGATCAACAAACGTCCCACGGGCACAGCTGTTTTTGACAAATCCGGTAATCATATTTCATTCCCCGGCGAAACTTCGCCGACGGCCATCGACTGTGCTCGTATTCAACATTTTCCAACCGGCATTTTCGCGGGACAAGCTTTCGCGATTTTTTTCTTTCATCCCGCGTAGCGAAAGGGTGGCAAAGCACGGGTCGAACGGGGTTGCGCGAATTTATTTGGTAAAACGAGGGTACCGCATAGCATAGGGAAACGAAAATTAATCTGTGGCAGATACTCGTTCAGATACTCTTGGAATCGTTTCGTATCGGAAACGGTATTTAAAAACGTAGGGACGGTCGGATCGTTTGAACAGAATGAGATCTGTAGATTTAGGTTGTAGTTTAGTTTCGGGCGTTACGAGGGTCAGGGGTGCTCGTAAACTTCCATCCTTACTATATTTCGGAACCATCTAGAAATATGCGTTTTAAATAAGGTGCAGTAATTTTAGACGGACTCTAAACAAAGAACCCGTGGACAAACGGTACGCACATAAACGTCGGATCGCGAGTCATTAGATACTCGGTAGGACCTAATAAAAAGACCGAGACCCAGCGCATTCATTGGCTCCTTTCTATAGCGGAGTCATTTAAAATGATTACTCGTCCGAGGCTCAGAAATCACGAGCAACAGCTGCTCCTCTCAACGATAACATCCTCATTTTTATTCCGACACTATTTAATCGTATAAATTCAAATATTACAAAGGATGCGATCCAATGAGGACGAGGTATAGCACGCTGTTAAAAATCACCTCCAAAATGCCCTCGTATTATCCTCGAAAGATAACATTGTACTTGTCCCGAGTGCCTACCGGCGTGTTCGCGGCGTTCCTTCTCCACCAAACGCTTCGCCTCGTTCGTCGTCGATATTCCTTTTGTTCAGCCGATGCGGAGATCTATTCAAGAACCGGTTGGCGTGCGATAAATTTCGATTACGTGTGGTCGCGGTAACCCCTCGCGCGTCAACTTTGAGAGAAAGGAAAGGGGTTGAGCTTCCTCGTGGTATGCTAGTCGGTGACCGGAATAATTAGGATCAACGGGAAAGAAAATATCTAAGCGCGTCACGTAACCCGGGGCTTTTCAAAGGAGCAGCCACGCCACGGCAGAAATGCGTATTCACAGCGGGGTGGTCCGAGCCTGCGGTGAGAGTCAAAAGACGCTGCCACACAAAAGACCGCGGAAACGGCCCCGCTCTCTTCCGCTCACAATTAGAAAGCCGGATTAGTATAACGAGTTTTCCTGCCGTTTACGTCCGAGATGCGTCGCCCGGCGACTTCCAAGTGCCAACCCCGAAACCGTGTTACGCTCGCACGTACTCTGACCCTCTTCCGTCCGGGATAAAGGGGACACTTTGGTCGAGCTTCATCTTCCACGCCGTAGC
This sequence comes from Holcopasites calliopsidis, assembly GCA_023838395.1. Taxonomy (NCBI): domain Eukaryota; kingdom Metazoa; phylum Arthropoda; class Insecta; order Hymenoptera; family Apidae; genus Holcopasites; species Holcopasites calliopsidis. The sequence goes on from JALHAQ010000011.1 coordinate 4,059,178, forward strand.
AGGTGGAGAAACGAAGTTCTCGGCCCGTTAGCAGCTTCTTGATTTTCCTTTTCTCAAGCAGTATTTTACAGTAAATGATTTCTCCAATTTGTTGCTTAGAAGGGGATGAAAGAATCTATGAATATTACCAAAGTGTACAAAATTCTCTATTTTCTGCGCTCTGTGTAAAGTAAAATGCAGCGAATATCGAATATTAAAGCAATGGAACGAGTTTCTGGCGCGAAATTCACTTACCAGACGAGTGTCGCGAATTTTTATCGTCACCCCCGCAAGGGTTCTCAGGCGAGCGAAACCTCCACCTCGTTCAGTCCTCCCTCGGAATCTCGAGGATCTACAGTTTGAAGCGGCTCTTTAACTCGCATTGTTCCCGCGGAAAGACGTAATGATCGTTGGTGGTGCTCACGTGCACCTAATATTAGTGTTCGCCCGCGGTAATACGTACAATGTTCGTGGCAAAGTACAACGTTGGGACTGTCTCGCGGAAACGTTTCCCTAAACAGTCTTGTCCCATTGAAATTGATCGGCCCCGTCGAACGGTTGGAAACTTTCATTTTCGACGTCGTCGCGCGGGATAGTCCCGTGGGCAGGGATAATGGTTAAGGGTGGAATTTTATACCGTCCATACGCTGCGAGGGAAGATGCTGATCGCCCAACAATTTTCCCCGCCGTCTTCTCTTTCTATTCCTTCTATCTTGGCAGCTTTCAGTGGCGCGGGTCGTAACAGCAATTTCCACTAGAGGTTTTTCTCCAACGGAGACCGACCGCGCGCGGTGATCTCGGCGGCTGTCGTAGCCGCCGTAGGAGATCGTTGCATGAAAATGCAAGTTCGAAGCATCGGACGAGCATCGATGCGTATCGGCGAGTCGGAAAAACGGCGGCAATCTCGAGGATCGCTTCTGGTTCCTTCCGAGGCGATATGCGATAGACTTTTCTTGGTCGGACAATTTTTTCGGGAAATGGTAGAAGATGAATATAATAATTATAATAAATAAATTCTGCGCTAAATCTTCGCGAGTGAGAAAACAGACTAATGAAACGGGACTAGTGTTAGGAATAGAAGGATAAACGGAAAGCTAAGGGAAGACTCCCTTAATAATACCACTAAAGCAGGTGGCTTCTCGTTGTCAGAACGGATATGAGGATCCATTACAGCCATAACTATTCGCGAGCTTGGTAATCCCCATCGTGAAGAGGAAGCTACATATTCTGTGTTAAATCGGGCGTGAACAAAGGAGGTCGACCGACTGAAACGAAGGAAGGTTCGAGGATGGAATGATCGAAGGGCAGAGACGGCCGGCCGTTAAAAATGGCTGGTGCGCAAAGTGCACGGACCGTGTGCAATGGTAAAACCGGGGTGGAGAATCGCGGACGGCAAATACGAAAGGGGGCCCCGGCGAAAGGGCGAGCCGCACGGAGTGCGGAGGGCAGGCAGAGTCGTTAGCCGCCCCGGGCCGTCGCGCGGCCATATTTTATTACTTAAACGGCATGCCGTGTAGGTTGTTTGTTGGTTAAACAAGGAATTAATGCCGCGGTAATCTGTCATTATGGATACTCGTGCAAGTGGACCCTGTAGTTGCGCTCCGCTCCCCCTCCTCGCTCCACCCTCCAGTCGTCGTTTCTCCGGCTAGGCCCACTTCTCTCCCTTCTTTGCCCACCGTTTCGCTCTCCGCTCCGCATAATTTCCAATTGGTACGTAAAAAAAGAAAAAAAAATAGGAAAAAGGAAAAAAAGGCGAGACAGGAAAGAGCAGGTAGGAAAGGGAGAGCGACAAAGGGTCAAGACGTGAGTCGACGCTGCACACACGTCGCATCCGTTAGCTTGATACGCGTACGATGCGTGTCATTCATTCGCAACGCCGTCGACGATCCATCATCGAAAATGCCAGCGAATGAATAATGGGCGAATCAATGTTGCCGTTCCGATCGAGCCGTGCCAGACTTTTCGACGGTCTCGCATCGAGTCCCGCCGGCTACGGGATTCTGTGTCGCGCGACTTTTTCCATCGAACCGCAAGCTAACGGACACTGCCAGATCTTTCAGCCGTCGCCCTGACCCGCGTCAAAAACGGAACACTCGCTCTCGGCAATCTATCGCGATCGTATTACCAGTTCGGAGCAAACATTAGAGGCAGGGCGTAGGATAGCGTTTCGAAACGAGCATCGCGGAGCACCGCGAAATCACAGCCAATCTCGCGTCCAATCGAATAATCGACTCGACCAGGCCGATAGAGCAATTTTTCAAGTGAAATCCGCAAAGTAGACCGCGACAATACGCGGGCTCGCGTGCGCGTTGTTCAAGCTATACGCGAACCGGCAATTGAATAACGCGGAGAGGTTCAGATATACGGGTCGGATAGCCGATTATTATCGTGATATAGCAGCCGTCGAGAAGCCTGGTAATTGGTCGGGGGAAGGGTAATCGCGGTGTTAACACCGTTTCCGACAAATACTACGGTTTCCATCGTGGCGGTCGGATCGATAGAAAATCTCGCCCTCGAGTCCTAAATTCTGCGCCCCATTCAGTCTCTTGTTTTATTATTCATTTCCTGATCATTTACGAGGGCTTGCGGATATTTTATTGATTTTTCTCTTTTAATCTCATTCACGGTTTTCGAATGCTGATTTATGGTGTTTTTTTTTTCTGTTCTAGTAGTGAGTTTACGTGCTTCCGAGATGAATTTTAAGAGCAAAGCGTGATCAGAATGTTTAGCGTTCCTCAAGTACGTACACGTGTCGAAGTAGCTAAGTGGCAACCCCTGAGTGTGTTTACGTGTACACAAACGAGGGCTTCTTGGGGAGACTGATGTGCGGTGAGAGATTTAGAGCGAGACTCCACAGGGAGAGCCTCTCTCTACGGTCTCGAGAGAGGGAGAGATAGAGCACTAGCCGACTTGTCTCGCAGAGAATCATCACCTTTACTTATCCTTATCCATCTCGGCCTACATTGATTCATTGCCCCCGCTGGATCGGTGAAACACGAAATCGATAACGATCATACACCTCGTCCCGTGATTAAAGCGGGCAACGAAACCGGTGTCTTTTAAATCATCCTGAACACTCTCTTTCTCCACGGTGCGTTACCGCGTTCGTTCGTCGTTAACGGCGACACGCGAGTGTCAGTCGCAGAAAATTGTGTCAAACGGGGGATCGACGAATCGGAGATTGATTAAGAAGCGCCCGTTAACGACGAGTCCCGGGTGTTTAGGGAACGGTTCGACAACGGGCACGAGGGAGCGACTCGACGCGGAACACGACGCTTGCGGCTCGTTAGAAACGTCGCCAGAAGTAATCGACGGTTTCGAGCACCCCGATGCCGATGCTATCGGCTCGAGATCGTTCGGCTAATTGCAGCGAACGAGCAGCGCGCTGCACACGGCTGCCCTCCGAGTGCAGGAAATAATGCATTTCGTGAGCCGGTCGATCGGTCAACTTGTTACGGGACGTAGCAAAACGATGAGCAGCTATGACAGGGGCGGTCGGTTCCCCGGTGCCGGAGAGGAATTTAATTGTTCGAACTTAAATGGACAGCAGCTGCCTATTCGTGGCCTAACAAGCTGGTAATAAGCTGGTTCTAAGGTCTTTCTCCCTTTGTCTGAACTTGACTCCCGTTGGCCCCTTTGTCGTTGCTCGTCCGCGCACTGGCTACGGTAGCAATTCGGTAATTTCGACGCTTCGGAGTTATTTCTTTGACGAGGAATCGAAAGAGAAGAGAATTATTTTACTATAACGTTTTTATTCTTAATGTTGTCCTATGGTATCATAAATGTGCCGTGTACAGGGGTTGAGATTTATTGGACAATTCGTCTGTCCAATAACACTGCTAATATAGAACTGAGAATTTCCTAATGCTTATAAATTGTTCGAATGAAAATAATTAAAAACTTGATAAGGATTGCTATCAGCCGTTTAATTTTCTACAATGAACCGAAGGAAGTAGCCGCGTATCCTTGAAATCCTCCGCCAACATTATCATCAGACCTTCACCGTGACCCCAGCCGCATCGATTTATAAACGCGGTCCTGTTATCCGCGAAGCAGCAGGTGTTTCCGCGTCTGTTGAAGAAAGATAACCCCGCGCCAGCCACGGTCCTCCACTCTTCCTAATTCCATCTTAATCGCGTGGATCTCTCGCTTCGATCCGACTGACGAGCGGAGTGACGCGGGTCCGTTCCCTCGCCGCGTCAGAAATCGGCCGTTCACGCGTGCAAAGTCAGGCAAGAGGAAAAAAAAGGATAATCCGCTCGGATTCCATCGGACACGTCGTCTCGCTTGATTCGAGAATTATTCGACGGGGACGGGCTAGAAACGTTGCGCAAGAGACGGGACGCATCCGAGCGATCGTTCTGAGAACGGTAAGCAGAGATCTCGTTATCGAGTATGCGATTATTAATGTTGACTCTTTCCGGTAAACGGAACTCGCGTCGCGGGCTTCCTTCGATTTTCGTTACACAGATAATTGTTTCTTTAAGAAGGCGTAGGATTTAAAACTACCGATGCACGGTAGTAAATCTATCCGCCCACAAAGTGCCACGGATTTACAAACCACGCGCCACTATCTGATCGATAATCACTGCGCCAAATGCGTGTCCAAAGAGTGAGCAACAGAATTCCGCGAAGCGATGAACGAAAACGTATCGGGTCGGGATCCTTTCCGAAGGATAATGCGAATTATACAGACACGGAAGGAGCTCGCGATACCCCGACGGGGGGGGGGGGGGGGGTGAATAATGTAAAATAAGTTTACGAACGGGTAATGGCCCTTTACGTTACTTTGCCATCCTTTGAGATAAGAATCTTGTGCGGCGAATCGCGTTCCGATGTACGTACTCTCGCCGAAAGCTCGCCCGTAGAAGCCCGCAATTATCCGACAGAGAGATCGATGCCAGTTGCCTGTTCTTATTTTTTCTCTTTCATTTCTCGTTCCCTTTGTCCCTTCCTCTTCCAACGAAAACGGACCCTTCTCGTTGTTTCCTAGCGGCAAGAACGTATATGAGCCGCTATGATCCCGATATATCGATGGATCGCGTACACGGCTCCCGAATTCGGGAAAATGCGGCGACCATTCCGTGTTTCCTTCTCCCTACGTATTTTCGAGGGGTTGCAGCGCCCCGGGAATTTCTCCGGCTAGACCGTGGCCGATACGCAGGGGACGAGAGAGGCTCGTATATAATAATACAGGTCGTGATCGTTTCCCCGGGCAACATTAATAGTACTTATCTTCCGTGCAGCGCACACTATACGTGGCAATTATCTTCCAATCTCGGAAGGACCACCGAGTCTCTCCGCGATATAACTCTCGCCGGTTTCGCTACTCGAAGGCGTGCGTGTTCGTTTTTCGGCGAACCCTCTGAATCCTGGTGAAAAGCAACGGCACGATCGGTACCGAAACGAGAGGGAGAGAGATTAAAATTTAATTTAACGCTTTCACGTGCCGTCAGGGTAACGAGCCACTGACAGCCGATTAGAATAATCATCGTAGGAGGAAAGTATTTGATCCGAACGCGTCCCGGGTATCCCGAACAGAGCTGTAAAGCCGACAGATTAATCCGTCAACGTGGCCCTGCCGTTCAGTCCCGGTTGACACGGTTGTAATTTAAGCGCGAGATTCTTGCCGGATGGGAATCGGCCGGGACCAGGTAACAGGGATAATTAAATATATATGCACTCTCGTACACGGATAATTGATATTTCGAACGGGTACCTACCCGAACGCCTCGCAATTTTTCCCTTCCGTTTCTTTTTTGCAACGCATCACGACAGTCGAACGTTGAAATTGTTTGCTCAAGGCGATCCCTCATTGTAGCCCTCTGAAAATATTGTATCTCATCCCTTTCCGCTGTTAGCAAATTGACCCGTCAGCCAGACTTTCTAAACGGCGTTTGAAGTTCGAAGCGATACCACGACCGAGCAAATCTGCACGAACTCTCGGAAGGTCGGACATTAGCGAGGCAATATTTAAAATCCCTTGTTCAAACAGCCGCGCGCTCCGACGCGGAGGCCCTTTAGGACAAGGGCAAGAACAACAAAAAAAAAAGAAATAGGCGGTCTGTAAAGTTTCGCCGTCGCTGGCTTTTCGTCGGTCAGAGAGTCCCTTAGTCGGATCCGTCCGTGGAATAACAGCAATTATAAAAGTTACAACGTTGCCCCGAAGTGGAGTACCGCCGAAGATGACGGCCTCGTTGCTTGCTTAGGACGGAAGTCTGGCCGGTAGACTCTCGACTGACTCGGCGTTTCCTTCGAGTCGTCGGAAATTACCGGCCAATCGTGTGTTTGGACAGCGCAGGGCGTGAACGGGACCGTTAACCAAAAACGAGGGGGCCCCGTAAAGTGCCGTAATGGACGAGCTTGAAATCACTTTCCTCGCCGTAGCGTAGGTAAGCGACGTGTTTAACAGTGAAATACGGTCGGTCATTGCCGGATGCAATGTAATAAAATGGTAATAAGTAGCTGTAGACACGCGCGAGGTCAATACCGATCGTTCATGGGGTTGCATCGTACTTTCCAAAGCAATAAATAAATTGGACGATCCGGTGATCAGCCGGTGCTTTCCTTTTTTTCTCCCCCCGTACAACAATCAATGAAACACCTATTACTGTAATATTTGAATACTTTCCGTGTGGATATCGCGTACTTTGTTAGCTTTTACAGGGAGCTTCGTTTGCGTAGGCTTTATTACGACAGTGAATCATTTGAGGCTGGTTCTTAAAAGGGCTTGGGGTGGAAGCAATTGACACGGAACAAATATGTTAATTACAAATTATGCAATTATCATGAAGCGTCTGAAAATTGCCTTCGATTATTAAATTACCGTGAAACTCGTGGAGGGATAACGCGTCGAAGAAAAATTACCAGCAGATATTTACACACGCGCATTTATTAAATTTTGCTCGCTGTTCGGAGAAATGAAGCTTCGAATATTGTTACTCGTTCGGTAATGCAATACAGTGCTATCCGGAAATGCAACACATAAATTTGCATTTGAAAATATTCGTCGGAGCGGAAGCAGGCGTAACGTCAACATTGTATTGAATTTCGCGTTTCGAATGCCGGCGAATATACGGTATTAAATCGTTCTCTTAGTTCGCTCAATGGTCTGATTTTTATAACATTTTTGTAAAACCTTCTTCGCAACGCGTTGCACTGACTTCGACAACCAATGTCAGGATTGTTCCGTACTTTTTCACGAAAGCTTTCCGTAATCGGAGACAACGAAAGGAAATTGATGGGAGAGAAATTAGAGCGATGATCGGCCCTATCAGCGACTTCTTCACTGGGGGGCGTTAATTAACGAGCGCGTGAAACACGCAACGTCCCATTTATTTATTGGCTTCCCATTAATAGTGGAGACGCAGACGGTGTCGTGCGGTGATGCTCCCGCTCGAGCGCGGGGCCACTTAAGGGGCTTCCGAGAGAAGCGGAGCAGCTCTCGCAAGGTGCAAGGATACACGGAAGACGATGATCGCCGGCAGCTGTTGACGCTCCTCCGACGTGGAGGATCCCGCGGCAGGGGGGGCGAGACGCGTTAACGACAAGCCGGGAACACGGTAGACGACAACCGCGAGGAGGAGAGCGAAGGGCCGCGGATCCACTTGGCGAACTCGGAAAAGTTTCCGGCGGTTCGACGAAAAGTTGACTCGTTAAATATGAAAGGCGGAAGACAACGTTAGGGTGTCGGGCGCTACGAAACAAGCGACGCGTCTCTATTCTTGGATCCGAGAGACAGGAGTGTGGAACGAGGCAGAAAGGATGCGAGGAAGTTGCGGGCGTTTCCAACGTCAGGCGTGGCTGGGATAAGTTTGCCTCATCGATGGTTAAAAAAGGTCTCGTGCATACCCAAGTTACGGGGCATTGCCAGTCGAAAAACTATAAGATCGAGTTGAAGCGAAGCTAAAGCTTGTCGCGGGTAGAACCCTTTTCCCGTGTCTCGGAGTCGAGAGGAAATAAAACGAAAGGGATGGGAAATAAACAAAAAAAAGAAGTCAACGTTCAACGGTCGTCTAGCATCGGTTCTCGTGTTGTCTGTTTTAATGGGAGTCGAAACCACTCCCATGGGCCGCGCGAGTGTACCTGAAATATCGATCTAGACGGGGAACATCTTGAATTCTGGTGCCCCAAGGTAGAGGCAGCGTGTACACCAATTCCAAGCGGGGGAAAACGATAAGATTCCTCGGCCGCCTCCTCTCGTGGCGCGTATACCTTTGGTCCCGGACGTGGCCAGCGGTCGGCGTATGTACATCAGCTTCTTCTCCGCTCCGGCCTCTCTTCCAGGCTCCGCTCTCAAGTGGGCCAATGTGTACGGGGCTTTGTGATGGCGTAACGAGCATGGAGAGCCTCTCCCATGCGCCGTGTAATCTGGTCTTCGGGTAATTGTACGTTATACGTCTGGAAAGAGAGAGAGAGAGAGAGAGAGAGAGAGAGAGGGAGAGAGTTTGCCAGCGAGAGTTTGCGAAAAATCGCGGCTCATTCGGGTACAAGGCAGAAGTCCCTCTCGTGATACTCGAAGAAGAGTAGGACGAGGCGAGGGAACAGATAGGGAGTCGCGAGGAGGAAGACGACGGCGAGGAGGAGAGGAGGAAAATGACGGTAGGGCAGCGAAGGTAGTCCAAGGAAGAGGTGGAAACGAGGAGAAAAGAGGAAGACCGGGATACAGGACGGCGGGAGGGGAAAGAGGAGAGGAGAGTGTGTGAGAATGCTATCAGCGGGCTCTCCTCGACCCGGGGACCACACCGCGAGACCACCGTGCGTGCCTTTGCCTCTCTTCGCCAATATATCCGCGATCAAACATCGAAGCGGGTAGCGCGGCGGGTAAATACGTGAGTTGCTACGATCGAACCAATTTCCTTACTGTCCCGACGCGGCGAGCAGCCGGCTTGGCAAATTGGAACAGTTACCGGGTGAACGTCACGTCGACGATCCCATCGACGATCCATCTACCAACGACTACGTCCACCGGTGAACGAACGCCGGAGAGACGCGAGATCGGCGGAGTCGATGCGATACGGGATGGATACACCCCGGTGCACGCGCAACGCGATAAATTACGCGACGGAATTTCGTGCGGCTACGCGATTACCGGCGCGGCTGTGAAACGCGGTTCCAACTGGAGTCACGGCTCGTCGCTGCAACGCTGAAAATGGAAGCATCCGGGGTGGCGGATGAGATTCGTAGATAGGTTTGGGGTTGCCCCAACGAGTATTCCCTGGGAGAGTCCCGGCCCCGGGAAACTGTGGGAAAGCTTTCCGGTAGAAGCTGTAGCAAGAGAGCAACATTCGTTTCAACGAAAACGGAACACTTGACAATTATCTGTACGCTTGGAAAGGTTCGGCGCGGTTTAAACGCCTCGCAGCGAATCGCCGCACGACGCAGGTTTTTATAAGACACCGGGAAAGAGCTTGTGACTCGGTTCGGTTGGACGAACATCGCGAAAACTCTCGGGATTAAACGTCGGATAAGATGATGCTACACACGCGAAATGCCGTTTTACCAAGCACTTTTATCTCACCGTCTTCTTCCCCCTATAAATCAAACTCGTACAGCGCGACGGCCGCATAACGTGCCAAAAGTCGTCGCGAAATTCCTCAGACTTGAATCACTTGCGCGGGCTGACGTAATGCCAATCTTCGGACGTGACGCTGAAAAAGGAAACAACAGGAAATCGTGATGGACCTCGACAATTAAGGCACATACCATTTTTGATACGTCTTCTTGTTCTTACAGGGTCTATTCTTAGATCTTTTCAAATATTCGTCGCGCACGGGAACGTAGACGAACGCGCCGAAGTGAAATTGAACGATGATACAATTAATTGGTAGTTGGTTACACAGTAACACCGGCATCGATATCCCATTTCAATTTCTACAAATCGCTCGAATCACAACGTCCACAAATACCGCAGGAATGTCCATTAATTCAGCTTCTTCCCTCGAATCGCCATCGATTCTCCAACCCCCGGGGGATGCCCGGCGAACGGTGTCGAACGTTAAAGATCTCGACTCGTTAGCGGAGGCGAGGCAATCGATCAGCACACGGTTCGTATCAAAGAGAATACAAAGAGGCGCGGGGGCCTCGGCTAATAAATACACCGTTACCTGGAAACGTAAACGTCTCTCTATCCTCTCGCTGGCCCGCTCCGTGAACCGTGTGCCCAAGCAACAGCGTTCGTGGACACTCTTGTTTCTCGGTGAGAACCGTTCGTCCAATTACTGATCAACGATCTAGCCTTCGTAGAAAATGATTATAAAAGTGCCGAGGAATACCACTTAACCCCGGGGGCGCATAGCGCGACAGCGATAGACGTGGACGGTCTTACCCTTCTCTCCCCCTCTCGATTCGTCCGTCCCTACGATGATCCCGTCCTACGACCCTCCTGCCGAGGTAATACACATCGATCTCGATCGACGACCGGTGCCCGTAAAGCGATGAATCGTGGTTAAACCGCGTCCAGACTCTATCCCACTCGATGGCACCGGGTTACACACGCTGCGCGGATCGTTTAACGATGTGACGAGAGAAACGCGCGCCAGCGGGAGATAGGAGCGTCCGCGACGAACCAGAAACGTGTCTTCGGTTAACCGAATGCACCGAAGCATATCCCCAGCTTTCCGGGGATGCTTTCGGGGGTGGCCTGCATCCATCCCGTGGCCCGTTCGATTCAGCCGCAGATGGAAACGCGCCGGTGATAAATTATCGTAAGGTGCGAAGTATCATATTTTACGCCGACCACTCTCGGCCCTCCCTCCTCCTCGATGGTTCACGCTTCCGACGATCGGAGAGAGGTGAAAGGATTTCTTTTTTCTCCGCTTGTCTCGCGGCTGATACACTTGCAGCTTTCGATCGGAAAAATCTATGTACAAATTTCATACATCGCGTGCTGAATAATTCGGAAAAACTTGATCAACCCGAGCAATCGTGTATTTTCTTGCTAAAGACGCTGCTTGGAATTCCCGTGACTCGTTCGCGAATCTCTATTCACAGCCACGATATCCCGTTTTAGAATATAAACGAGGAGTCGCGGATCGAATGGAAAATTATGATCGCGAGCTGCATGAAAGTCGGCTGGAAGCAATTACAGAAGCATGACTGAAGGCGGACGTATTGACCACTAAGGCTGCCGTGGCATACCAAATAATCTCCCGCAGATAACCGAGGTGTAAAAACAAGCCAAGATTCTATCTCGACGCTTTTGTAATCGTAATCACCTCAGGGCGCGATAGTACCGTTCGGGTCGATGCGTGCTTTATCGTTCTGGCTGTTCTACTTCACGCAGATTGCAATGCGTGCATTGTGGATTATTGACGATTTACTATGATCTTTAAGAAGATGAAATTTTCGGCACGGGTTCGAGGAATCTGCCCTAGTTTAAACAATTTGCAACTTCAATATTGCTCGACCGGGGATATTAACGAACTTCATCGAACTCTAATAATATACATACCTACTAGCAGGCGTTCCATCAGACTTCCACTTAAGCAAACGCACGCCCTTCCTCCGGTACCGAGAATTATCGAACGATTTAAACAGCGGGATTAGATCCGAATTGCATCGTTTACGAGATTTCGCTAGGCACGCGTGGCGACAAATTAAGCGAGCCCGTAAAAACCGGTTCGATAGCCTGGCAAGAGGAACCTTGCCGCTGTGGAATCGAAGGGCACGCGAGCCGGTGCGAGAACCAATTCCGTATCGTTCACGTACGTACGATTGCGAATCAAGGTTCGCGCGAATCTCTGGCCAAGCGTTTTCCGCGCACGTACGACACGCGTTTCCTTTTACGTGGCTCACCGCCGTTCTACCATCGCGCGCGTATGCGGCAACACCTGCGGTGGGTATGTGCACGCGTGTTTATGCGCGCCGCACGCAGAAACCGAGCGCCAATCTTAATACCGTCATTTTTCGGATTCACCGATAATTCCGACCGGATAGTCTCACGGAGATAAAGCGAACCTCCGTGCAGGTGCCTCGCGGCGGATCCCCGCCTGGAAGGGCGGTCGGGGGCGGTTGGACACCAACAGAGAGCTCCTCCGCGTTGTATAAAACGGAATCGCGTACACGCACACTAGGAAAGGGAGGGAAGAGAGATAGAGAGGCATAGGTAAAGGGAATCGGAGGGAAAGGCAACAACGGCGAGCGCAGCGTATAGACCGTATCCCTTTGTTCGACGCGTGGCAAGATAAATTCAGCTAATAAATGACCGGGGGCTATTTACCGTGGCGGTAGCGCCTCGTTATCCGGCTCGGGGCCGTATACATACACGCGCACACAGCCGCGGCGTGTTTTGCAGCATTTTGAGCACGGCTCAGTATCGGTAAGAGACCGATAAATCTTGGGCCTCGACTCCTCCGGCTTCTCTCTCCGGAGTCATCCACGGTCTCCGTGAGATGCTCCGCTGTCCTCTATCTTTTCCCACTCCGTGTCCCCCTTTCGTTGCATCGCACGGTCCTTCCTCTCGCTTTCTCCCTTCACCCCGACGGGATCCCCTTGGACGACTAACAGAGAAAGAGGGAGAAACCGTGGAGAGGAAGCACGGTATAATGGAGAGTATCGGTGCATGGAGCCGTGTACACGTTTCCCAGCTCTCCGCTAGTGGTCATCCAAGGATGGACGTGTGGGCACGTGTGTGTGTGTGAGCGTATTCGTGTACGTAAGAGAGTACAGTTATGGCCCGTACTTACGAGGGCGGGTGGGTCCTCGTCGTGAGGACTACGTCGCTATCGCGAAATCACCGTCCGTCTTAATTATCGCCCTTAGTGTCCGATGCTCGAGAACGGTGTCCCCCGCTTTTCCCTTTCCCTCGACCGAAACCTCCTCGTCTCTCCTCCTTCCGTTCGCTCACTCTCTCCCCTTGTGTCGGATACTCCACGGTCTGCGCACCACCCGCAGCAACGGGTAGAACGATATCTCCGCCACCGGGCCGCGATGCATCAGCTTGTTGCGGAGCGTGATAGGGCGAGGTGGATGGAATTCGCAAAAATCCGGGGAGCACGAGCGATCCCACGCGGTGGAGTTAGCACCGTGTCGCGCGGCAGCGAATTTCTAGATAAAGCGCCACGCCGTTTACCGGACGGGGGTGGCTAGTTTCGAGGCAGAGACGACGCGGCTATCTCGTCCCTATGATCCGTTTTCTCGCGTGTTGATAAAACCCTCGCGTCCCGAATGGGAATGAGAATCGGTGGCCCCGAACGTTTTACATTTCCCCGCGCCGGTTGACGATAGCCTGGGCCTTTGGCTTTGCGCAAATTTGCCCAGCGATAAGCGGCTAGCGTTCAAGCCGGTCCCTGATAAAACGAAACAGGAGGAAGTGGGTACCGAAAGTTTCTTTACGGGTGTACTGCTTAGACTCGACCCGCGCGAAAATTGCACACTTTCAACGCCTTTGTTAATGAACAAACGCCTGTCGTCGTGATATGGTCTGGCATATAAATTCCAACCCTTACAAGTGAATTACGTTTCGAACCCCGCGACCGATCCCCCTGATCTGGTTGAAACCGAGGGTGGAAGTAATAATGGGATATCGGAGTGAACTGGCGTAACGCCTGCCCATTAACCTGACCCATTCGCGATCGGCGAGTTCTCCTGCATTTAGGTGATTCGAGCCGTACAACAGAGTTTGCGGCTTAAATATCCAGTGTCAGACGGGGTTTCAACTGGCCGTTCCCCGGGACCGCGGACCGCCGCAAGTATTTATCCAAATTACACGACGACCGTGTCGGAATGTGGCCCGTTCGCGACGACGCTGAAGCTTCACCCTTTTCGATCGTTTTATCGGCACGAAGGAGAGGGCGGAAGAGGGACACGGCGAACGGGCCGAGAGAGGCGAAAGAGTGTGTGCAGGCCGTTTTAATAATTCACGCGGGAACCGATGCGGCCTTCCGCGGAAAATAAAGATGTAGGCCCGGCACGGCCATTTTTCCTCGTTAATTGAAGGAAGCAAGCCCTTTCGCCTGGTAGATCACGATAAGCTTCGAAGAGATTCACCGACCAAACAACGGCAAAGAGGGGGCGCCCCCGGTTTGTGTAGAGGGAGCGGCTTCTTCGTTCGCCTACCTTTAGCCGTGCACGTACAGGCCTGTTTCCTGTCTGCTAACCATTTCTCTTTCCATGGTGCACGAATACATCCGCGCGCATTGTGCCCACGATAATGACGAAGGCCGCTGCGGCAAGAAAATTATCTATTATCCTTGGGGAGGGAAGCGGCTAATCTTCGATCGGACTAAGCAACGGGGAAACAGCTCGTTGATTTCCCTGTACTTTCGCATCGTCGTAAAATCGAGAACCCCTCCGTTATGTGGACTAATTTTTCCTCGCGCGAAGAATGCGCAGCATCGGATGACAACAAGATAGAGCGAAGTGGCTGCACTTTCAATAGACAAGAAATATCCGTTCACCCTCTGTCATCCACGAATTCATTTTTAAGCTATCGAAGGATTTTCCCCTCTCCGCGATTACGATTAAACTCCACCCCGTTTCCCAGCGGGAATCCTCACGTTCACGGGTACAATAATAACCCCAGAGGTCTCACGTTTGTCGCGTGGCCAACAAAGACAAATGTTTACACCGTGCTGCAAAGCCGAGGCGCGAGATGAAACGCTCGCGGACAGATGTTCCAGTTTAACCGTGGCTGGTTCCTTTGATCGATATAATCCACTATTCGTACGCGGTATCGCACGCTTTCGCCGGATTAGAAGCGCGCGTACCGCCGTGTGCAACCCCTGGCGGAAAGCTCCGTTGCCAATCGAACGAACTCGCCCGGTGGGTGTCCACCTTCGGACAGGCAACTATCGACGCACGAGAAGCTTTTAGTTAGCGTGGCTGCTTGCCTCATCAGTTACAATTAGGCCAGCTAATTCGAGGCGATACGCTGTATCGTGCGTTCGCGTCTTTCGACGGGTGCATATTTTTATTCTGTTCAAATCACGACACTTGCTATTTCGCGCTTAGCAAATGAATAGTTCTTACCGAAGTAAAACGGTGCAAATGTAATTCGCTTTCCCATAGCCACGCGCCAAGGAGAATACAATTCCAAAGATAAATGCCCAATATTCAGCCCCCCCGTAGAATCAACCCTACGTCTCACAGTTCTTGATAAAAATGAGTGGCCGATCGCCGGTCATACATTCTCCCCAGATTCGCCGACTTCGTCCCGGCACGTTCATCAACGGATTTCCTCCTTCGAAACGGCCCTTTGCGGGGCACGCGAAGAAGTTTAATTCAATCAGAGGGGATCCGAGGATGTGTGTGCGGGAAATCGCGCGCGCCACATAATTCCATCTCGAGCCAGCGGGGGTATCGGCTTTACGGAAACTGTCTCGAACTCGTCTCCCTCTCTCTCTCTCTCTCTCTCTCCGGCGATTCCCGACAGTCTGGAAAGTTGCCGCGTTACGACGACCATTTTTCCTTTTAGCTCGACGGCTCTCTGTGCCCTCCGCCGGGATTAAAACCCGTCGAATGACCGGTGAAAATAGCGAAACTGTCTGGTCCCGCTTTGTGGACGCTCGGGACAAGTGTGTATCCTCGCGAACGAGAGGGAGATTACAGGGACCAGGATTACGCGAGATCCTATCGTTTTTTGTTTTTTTTTTTTTATTTGTTTTCTCTTAACTCCAATTCTTGTTAGCGGAAAGCGGCTTCACGCGATTAATCGACGTTCGACGGTTCATTCAAAAGTACTACTGCGAACATGCCAGGTTTTTAAGCAATACCATTCTTTATTATTTTCTCTTACAGCATTCTATATAGTTACAGAATCACTCGTATCGTATCTGTAGTAATTTAATTTTCAACAATTATATCGTTCAGTGCAGTTGCACTATTGGCTGAAATAAGTAGAAGGTACTCTCGAATCCAATAATCATTCCAGAATGGGGAAGTTCGCTTCTTTTATGGGGCCGAATTACACTATTCCCGAATGTCGTTCGAAAACGGAAATCCCTTGTCGTCCTGCGCTGCTCGATGAAAGGCGTACGATATCGTATAACTCGGATTTTCCCAGATGGAGTACGTTTTATGATTTATGCTGTGCCCGTCACGGTAGGTATCTGAAAACTGTGTCGCTCGTGGAAAATATTTTCTTCTGAAAGATTTACAAAAGATTGTTGCAAAAGAAGCTGCGTATTTCCTTACTCGAATGTTTCTTCTGAAAGTCGTGGCAAAAGTCGCGAGAAGTGTACTGACTGATCTTTAATTTCCATTAATGTTTCTTACCGAGAGCTCTTTGTCGCTTCGCCGAATATTCGATTACACATGCCACGGGTGAACGGTAGCAGCCAGCCGCTGACTCTGATTTACATTTCGCGATTACTATAAATAAGTTGCGAATCGGTGGAGATAACGTTGTCGACAAGGGAATGAAGAGAATACTTGTCGAGCGTGAAATGATATTCAATGTAATAAAATTGCTCGGATACCCGTGAACGTTGAAACAGCGGGAAGGAATGAAAGAGGGAATACACGCTTTCGTTAAGGGTCACCAGAGAGAAAAAAAAAAAATGTTAATTTCATCCCGGCGAACGATTCGAGCAGTTTAACACGCGATTGCTAATTTTTTCTTTATACCTTTCCCCGTTTTTTATTTATTTTTTATTTCACCGCGACATGTCGCTACACCTTAACGATCGTAATATGCTAATACGAGACATTTGGTAAGGAAACTTGCGACGACAACTCCGTGAGACCGTTCGTACCGCGCTCTATCTTGCCCTCGCCCGATGCTCGAATCTTCGTCGCGATTCTTTTCCTCGAGAGCCTTAAAAAATAGAACGATATCAACTGTAGGAGAGTTTAGTAGTGTCTGTAGAATGATACTTTTGAAACTTCCAAGAATTCGCAAATGTATTCACCGGTGTCGCAGGGAAGATCACATTTCCCATTCTCTTGTGTTCGGAGAATGAATGGCCGCGTCCCGTAGCACGAGTTCCGATCTCCGGCGATCGAAGCCAGCCGATCCGTACCTGTTTTCCAATTTCCAGTCGACGAGTCGTAAGATCTGATCTGTCCTGGAACAGAGGCCGCGATACAAGACGTTTCACAATATTGTCGGTCCCCGGGCCCGAGACACGAGACTTGTTCTCTCCGATTCACTGGAATCGTCCCCAGAACCTTGGTCCGTCGAGTGGAGAGGGCTTAAGCATAGTACGTTCCTCTCTCTCTCTCTCTCTCTCTCTCTCTCTCTCTCTCTCTCTCTCTCTCTCTCTCTCGTCCTCTGGAACCCTTGTCACCGCAAAACTCGGCTGAAAATCGTATTCTCATGGCATCGTATGACAATTTGGCCCTACGGGCTGAAAGAAACGCAGGCGAACGGAAAGAGGGACAGAGATAAACCCACAACATAGAGAGGGAGGGACGAGGGAACCGGGGGGGTTAGTGGG
Source organism: Holcopasites calliopsidis (assembly GCA_023838395.1). Taxonomy (NCBI): domain Eukaryota; kingdom Metazoa; phylum Arthropoda; class Insecta; order Hymenoptera; family Apidae; genus Holcopasites; species Holcopasites calliopsidis. The sequence goes on from JALHAQ010000011.1 coordinate 4,076,535, forward strand.
ACAGAGCGATGACAAGAGGGGGGGGGGGGGTGACAGCGAAAGAAGAAAGATAAATACCAAGGGATGAGTGGGAAAAGAGGAGCGATGTCGCGCTGCGCTGTCCGGAGATGTTATCATCGCGGGGGTGGTTACACCACGAGCAGGAACGTAAGCGACGAAAAGGTGCCCGGATACTAACCGTACCCCCAACAATCGTGCCCGCACAATTCTTCTCCCCGGCGCGGCGATCCGTCCGGTTCGATAGTTTGGACAGAGTTGCAATTTGCTCGGATGCGGTTCGGCCGTGCCTTTGCCCCTCCAATCGCCAGCCGAACAATCGTAGTCTGTTAAAGGCCTCCTCCGCGCCAACCATCCCACGACAATGAGATTCTTATCGGGATTGGGACGTTTCCCGTCTTGCGCTCGTCTCCTTACGCAGCTGTGTGCAGCCTCGACAATTGTATTTCTTCCCGGGGTTAGGAGAGGAGCCTCCACTCGGTCGCTGTGTTTCCAGCTCGGAGCACAATGTGCGCGTCTTTTTGCGGTGAACAGGCCGAACATTGCGAGATAAGGATCCGATCGGATCCGGCGAGAATGTAATTTTCTATAAGCGAGCGTGCGCTGTTCCGCTGGAGACGTTGAGAGAATCCGGACGGGGACGGCTGGTATATACCGATGTCTCGGGAATAGAAGGAAATTGTCTGATCGGGTGACAGTATGGAGATAGAGTAAGCATGAAAATTGAACGTCGGCGTTTGATACAATTTTAATTTGAAGGAGAATACGTTACATCTTCTAGTTAGATCCTACCCTGAACGAACCACTTTCGGTCAAGACAATTCTAATACCTCCCACCGTACAAACTTCAAATTAAGACTCGTCATTCGGATAATTCTCGTGCCACAGAAACGAACGGGGCATAGTTTCTAACTCCACGCGATAGCCCGATTGACAAGCACCTTTGCAATTTGCTAGAGCCGCTCGTGAACGATTGCCGCTTAAGCCCTGTGCACACCGGTGACAATAAGATCGCTATCGAGCCAGTAGATTTCTCCGGTCTTGTTCAGCTGTGCGTCCTCTCCTAAGGGTACACGCACGAGAAGCGTGTACCCTCGTACGTTCTCCCTGGACGTTGTAACCAATCCCTTTCCACGCTGTAAAGTTTTCCACGGCCGGGGCTGTCCGCTGAAAGACAGGGCCAGGAGCTATCCGCCGATAAAAAGAATGGTTCTTTAATAAATAATGGGCCGAGTCGTTGGTAAGACAGCCGCGTCCCATTGTAAAGCGTTTCTTTTGGCTCGGTGAAACCAGCCGGAGGAACGAGAAGTTGAGGACGCTTTTGGCGAGACCGGTGCTCTATACGATCCACCAACACCACCCCTCTTCCACCGGTTTCCGCTTCTTTTACCTCGTGTTTGCCGGGAAGAAGCTTGGAAAAGTATCGCGTGCCTCGCGAACACGCCGAGATCGGCCGGGCATTCCTTCGATTGGGAACGATCTAGTCGGCGGTAACTCGTGGGAAGCAAATGCTGAAATTGCTACGGTTTCAAAGGGATTGATAGAATTTACCTTCGAGTCAGAAGTATTTTCGATACGAGAGCGACCGTGTGTGCACTTTAATTAATTAGTCAATCGAAATCTTTAAACAGCTCGTGGATAATTAGAAAAATTACAGGTACGTGAAATATTTGTTCAGCGCGGTCCTATTTTCGAGTTATTGGAGTTCGGTGGAAAATCGATCTATGGTAATTCAATTCAACCGGATATTTGCTATAAACTCTGCATTTCATGTACGGGTCCGATTCCCACGATTAGCAAACATTTAGTACCGTATAGCCTGAATGGAAATTTCTATCAATTCGTACACGATAGCCGCGCACAAATTATAAAACGATTCATACGTACACCGTCGTACATCGTCTGTTTTCTCTTTAAACACGAACGCGAAAATAGAAGCTTCCTTACAATGATAAAGTGTCACAGGTAACTATTAAATATCACTCAATATCCAACGCACATTAATCATCTCCACTTTTTCGTTTCACCGCTTAATCTCAAATGCTATCGCGTTCCTGTTCCAACAGTCAAGCAACTTTTAATTAAGACACCAGAAACGAAATCGTCCTCCCCACGTGTCGCGTTAATCTTCCCCAGTGGGAATCGATCTTTCCATCGGGCAGTAGATAATCTCCAGGTTCCGTTGTCGAATTAACGTAATTGAAAGTGATCCAGGGGAACGGAGAGATGAACACTGTTAGGGAAATTGGAAAGATAATTGACTGGGCAGGTGGACCGAGCAACGTGAACGCTGTTGTTCGCCAAGAGGAACCCTCGTTGGGGCTTGGACTTTCCACCGAGTTACCCGGAAGTTTAAGCGTCCACCGACGACGATCCGGGAATACCTGTTGAAAAGATGAGGGGGGAAAAAGCCTGGCTCGTGCTTTCGCCTAAGTGCACTCATAACGTCCTCGCTCATTAGCCTCCGAACGATTATCCCATAACCCTTTAGATATTGGCTGAAGCTAGTCAGGCTGCTGTCGCTGGGAGAGATCGATATCGCAGCTAAATTAAACGTCGAGACCAAGTCAATTTAATGAAAGTTTATTTAATCTTAGTTCAATTTTATTTTCTTCGATTTGATTCGTTTTATTGAATTGCATATAAATTCAAGCGAACGACGTTGCAAAATTAACTCGTTACCCAGGAACATCGTCTCCTATATCCTCGTTAACCACCCACCGATCTGTGCCAGTTACTCTTCATCGACAATGATTTGGTTTCATACCTAGTTAATACATATAGTTTGATTCCGAATATGGCACGTATTAGGAGTAAACCGCGATACGTGTAACATTAATTATAGCCAGGAGCAAATTACACCGGACCTGCAGTATCAGCGTCACTGCACAGTGACTTACGAGAAACTGTTGCGCCCCGTATTAATATACCATAATGTAACTTCCGCTCTTTGTACTTGATGTATGCACGCGATAAATCATCGCGATTCTTATTTGGACGAACAGGCACAGGCTCGCTCAACAGGTCTAATTTGCGAAGCATCCTCTCGTGATAACTTCGGATGAACAACATCCCCTGTGAGGCACTGCAGGATCATATTTTAATGACGCAACTGCAACACCACCGTTACCGATAATCGCTTTTACAATTGAAACACCGCGTGTTATATTTAATGGGGACAGGAATGGGATCGACTTATTCTAGCTGCACCACATATGCATCGTTCAGGAAAATTGGTAACTTCGATTTATCCAATTCGTACATATGCATTTCCCTTCTTATGTACGGAGTAAAAATTCCGTTGCATCCTTCATTCGATACATGTCACTTGTGAACGACGAGCGAAATCGTGTAAGTTGAAGCGCTCGCCCAGTGGATGCTCGGTGCACGTTCGCGTTTTATTGTCATTGGAGGGGGGGCGAGAGGATGCGTAGGTTTCATTGAATTATACGTACGCCCATTCACGCTTGTACTTTCTCGCGGATACGGTGCCCGTGACCCTTCTTCCTTTCCACGCTCCCCACGGCGGACCAACTGCAAGTATAAATTGGGATTTGGAGCGTAACTGTCGGGTGGAACTGGTTCCGTGGAATCAACGGGGCACCCCGCTATATCCGATCCACGACACGTTAGTCGTGTGTCACCCATCGTATGGATAGCGTATTAATGGCGAGTGGCGGTATTCGAACCACGGCTGATTTACATGCGAGTCGCCCAAGGGGCTCGTCATGAGACAGAAACACCTCGTGGAATTTCCTTCACTGAAACTTCACCGGTAGGCAGAGAATTGTGAAACGAGTTGAACTTCGAGGAAGGATAAAGTACCGAAAGAGAAAGTTCCGGAATTTTATGGGGCCTTCGTATTCAAAAGAGTCCAGTGCGGCGCGACTAGAAGAATCACGGTAACAGTGTCCCTCTTTTTTTAAAAATATCTCGGAAAAGTGTTATCATACGAACGACTGTTATCGTATTTTTAGCCGACTTCGGTCAAATTCAGCAAAAGAACGAAAAGAGTATCGCGGTGAATTAAACAGATCGTACCGATAACAAGGTTGGACGTACCGTTCGGCTAATCGGGATCGAAAACTGGATCAACGTTTAATTAATTCCCGAGTGATTAAAGCGCGCCAGGGTCTTCTCCATCGTCGAATCGAAAATTGTCATTTAACCGCGAGATATAACGGTCGTTCCGCGACGTCCATGAAATTTGTTTCCGGTCATGTTGAAACGAATTTAGTTAATACCCGGCGGCCCGATTGTTTATGGGACATCTCTGGCACGCGACTCATAGAGAGCATGCTCTAATCGGTGGAAGAGTGAGGAGGCGGAGTCGTGTGTGATCGCGGTAGCGTTTACCGTGCGGAGTAGCAAGACTTTTAAAACAACAGATCGCGTGTAATGGTTCTTTTATCTTTTTGGCAACGCGTTTTCATTGCCTCGTTAAAACGCACTGGCTACTCCGAGGAAACATTAAACGCCTGTGCCACTCCATAAAGATAAAAAAAATGAATTTCGCCGCTGGCCAATCTGAACCTAGACTCTTGAGAGGTATAAAACGTGTGTGCAACTCTGCGATAATCTAATAGCCGTAGAGTTACTCTGTCAAACATATATTCGCATAGGTATTGTCAGAGATATTTTCGTCAAATTAAAATGTTCGAAACGCGAATGGCAGAACATATTCCATCGTAACAACGCTCAGCTTCCATTCATTCGCGCGATTGGAGTTTTCCCTTTGATATCGCTCTGGCATTCAGCGCTGCTCTGTCAATGGCCGAACATAAATCGAAGGCTTCAAGAAAAATCGCCTCCGATCGTTCCAACAAATTTAATCTGCCTGCTGGACCACCTCTCAATTATTCAAAGCTTCAAACCTCGATCCTTCTCGATGATTAACTAAATATTTCCTCGGCACTCGCTTCGACAGCAGATAATTGCCAAGGTATAAATACACACCCCAATTGAACGTTCGATGGAATGAAAACTAAAGTTCCCTTGATTGAATGTAATTTTCAGTTCATGAAACATCCGAACAGGTCATTCCGAGGCAGCAAAAAAAAAAAAAAATGATTGCCCCCGTCTTGCCGAAAAAGCTCGCACGAGAAGCTACGGTAACTGCGTTCAGGCGCGACTGAATTTAGTGCTGCTACCTGTCAATTACATTTCACGTCGCGATAATTGGATTTAACGAAAGGCTCAGCGTTTCCGGGCGGATCGACGCGCAACAATAAATATACAGGTATTTTCATTATCGAACGCCGACAGCCAGGCGCTCGTAAAGTCTTCGCGGAACGAGCCACGATGATTTACCGTGTTTTTTTTTACCTTTTTCTAACTCACCCCTGCCCGATTGCAACGACTGTTTGTTTCTCCGTTCATCCCGAGGGTGTGCTCGTCGGTGATCGTTCGCTTTTTTCTCTTTTTCTTGTCGGCCTGAAAACAAGGGACGTTACACACGCGGATGGGACGGCGTTGCCTTCTAAATTTGCCTAACAACGCGAGAACGGATGTTTCATCCATATTCTTCCCCTCTCGCCCCAAGAAATATATGGTCGAGCCTGTGCGCCACGCCTCGCCTATTCTTCCTGAAACCACTGTCATTCCTTCAGCTGGCATATTCGACCATCGATGCCTCGTCGACTTCTCCACCCACCGTGGCCATGTATCTCTAATTATAAGCCGACGCCGCCGCGCTCCTTTTCATCTCTTCTAGATGCAACGCGCAGCTCGAGAGCCCCATTAAAAGAAAAAAAAAAAAAAAGAAGGAAGAGAACTAACGAAAGATTCTAGCCGCTCGAATTATCGAATTCTTCGAATAAGGGAAATCCACGAGCCGCCGCGAAGACCGCTGGTCAAGATGACGGAAAAACGTAACGCGAAAAGGAAATATTTATCATTCCACGTTGATCGCGGCAGAATCGAAACGCCGGCTGTCCGACTGAAAATCCTGACAGTGCTCGTCGCCTCGTTTGCATGACTTCCATTGCGCGAATCACCGGCGATTTAAAGTTGCATGAATATTTAAAGTTACGCCCGCGTCTGTTAAGAAAACTTCTCTCTTATATCGTTATCCCCCTTTTAGCTCGATTAAACGCGCTTTTCATCGGCCGGCTGTCGCAACTTTCGCCGCGCGGCTCTTAAAAGATCCATCGTCATTTTTGTTTTTCAATCTTTACTTAATACTTCTCCCCGACGGAGTTCCGCGTTAATTATTCAACGACTTCCAACGCGTCCCTCGCGAGAGGCGATCATTTCATCGCACGATCGTTTCTCGCGTTAACGAATCGATATGTCCCCGACGGCTAACTCTTTGAAGAATTAATATCTTTTTCAATCGAAGTATAGCAATCTTGTGGCCCTCTTTACTGTCTACTTTAACTGCGCGAAGAAAATTCCAAGTCGCCTGGCACTGTTAATGAGGCATTCATTCATTTAATTGTACCTTAATCTCGTGTCTACCAAAGGCTGTGTTCCGTGTCAGAGTATTCCCTGGCGCCAGATGCGATCCAAGGAACTGGAATACAAAGTGTACCGGTGGGCCGGGTTAATTATACATGAGATTAATGAGCAGTTCTGCCTCGTGTCCATCGCGAACTCCACGTTATTCCACGAACCAGCTAGAGGGGAACAGGTTCCCCGCAGACGGCGGAACGTCTCGGAAAGCACTTAAAAATATTGCTCTGGCCCCGCCTTAGAGGGTCTCGAGGTTACCACGACGTCGTACCTTGAATATTCGGCCTACGCTCGGAACTATTGCACCTCGGTCTCACGTAGGGCGTGGACGCAAGTAGCCCATGGACCGTCGTTTATTCCCCTGTTAGCCTCCTTTTCTTTTTCTCCCTCCCCCCTCTCTTTCTGATTGATTTTTCGTCAATCGCGCCTCCACCGAACGAACCAACCGACCACGCATCTCACCTGTTGCGAACGTATAAATATTACAACAGCACCGGCCGTTACACACGATTTCGTCGTCCAGTTCCATAAAGCAGCGAGATAATCATCGCGCCCTGTCGCGGGGAGCGTTCGAGCAACCCCGCCGTCTGTTTTCGTCGTTGAACGGTGGACGCGTTCATGCCGGAAATTACGCGCGCCTCCGTGTGAACGAGGTGGTTAAGGATAAGTCGCGTCCACCTTCCTGCGTTCTCCATGGTCGAATCGTTTCGATCAACAGAAACACGGCGAGAATGGGGAAAGGCGGAATCGATTATCCATCGGTGAATTATGATAATTGCCCGCTCACCTGCTTTTCCCTTTTATTCGCGCGACAGTTTAACGACTGCCGCATGGTATAATAAACGGATGAATTGTAGGTTTTCGGAGAGAAGGATTTATTACGAGTAACGGGCGGATGATTATTCACTTTGTAGGGAATAAGGCATGAAAATATCTTTTTGGTTGTCCTCTCGTTATGTAGCCTCACTCCGTTCGGTCTGCTTAAAATTGGAATAGCGTATAAATAAGATTAACCTGGCTGCTTTCCTTTCTTAAACGTCCACGAGTGATGTTCCTCTAAAAGTATCGCAGACGTGAGCAAGCTCATTCAGAAATCCAACGTAAGCGCAACGTAACTCTAGAAAATAGATTGCGGCTTTAACACTCGTTTATTCGGAAAGCCGCATTCGTAAGCAAAACCGTAAACGAATACACGGGGAACGTCAATAATAGGAGGACATTCGGGCAACCGGTCTTCATTATTTTAGGCATCCCCGTAACAACGTCCACTGACGTCCAACATGCTCCCCAGAAGAAATATTGACGTCAACGCCTTACAATTGGCGTACCTATCATCCCCCGATATCGTTCCAGAGATAGACCGGAACGGGGATTAATTAAACTTTCACGATAGGGGCAGGTATTCCCCAAATCGTTTCCAATCTTTCGATCTTCGCGTTCGTTCGACCGAGCCGAACACGGAGACCAGATCTTATCCATCTTTCCCTCCAGCTTTCTCTCCTCTCTCTCTCTCTCTCTCTGTACGTTCGCCGCGCGTTTCCTCCAGTCAGTTCATATATCTCTTCCTTCTTAAATGGATAAGCTAGGAGCCGACGCGTTATTGACAGGGACCGAGGCGGGATCAAATTAACACTGACGATGGTAGTTGTTTAATAATCAATCACCTGATAGAAATACGATTGAACATCTGTGCGATTAACAATATCTCTCGTTTCTTCTATAAAGAATCACTATACTACCAGTCTATTATCGTAGAAACGGTAACAGATACACTGTTCTACTTCAATGGAGAATAATCTAAAGAATTTTTTCGTACGATGACAGTGATACAACGCGTGTCGTACAATGGATGGATAGTTCTTTACCGTTTCTACAAATGCGACATCGCAAAAGTATCGGATTATATACGAGGGTTACCGGCGACAAAGATTTCAACCGTTGCTCGGTGTCTCCGACCCGGCATCGAGAACAAACGATCGGGGAAGCATCGTTCAGCCCGGCTCTACATCGCGCTTATTAGCGAGGGAAACTTTGACGGTAGGATCCAGGTACCCCCGAATCATTTCTAATCTTCCGATCTTCGCCGTTCATCCCCCCCCCCCCGGAACCCGTCTCCCTCCCGCCCCTGACGCAGTTCACCAGACCTCTTCTTCCCACTATCGCGTCCATCTATTTCCTGTCTCTGAACCGCTTCGGTGCGGAGTGCGCGCAAGCCAGTCCGTCAGGATCGGTGTATCAGATTTCCAATGGTCCCGGCATACGTACACGGCCGAAGGTAGATTAGATTTTAATAATGCAATTTGGGTTTACGGGCGGGCACGTAAAGCGAGCGAAGGAAGGAACGAAAGGGAGAGCGGAGGGTTCGCGCTGGTCTTGCAACTGGCCTGACTCGCGAAACGAGCCGGTTTTCGCCCGGAGGAGGCAAACCAGCCCCGGACTACGAACTGGTAATTGTTGAAATTTGATTGGGGGCCCGCCACGACGCAGTCAGCAACCGCGGCGAACCTCCTCCTCCGCCTCCTCTCTCTCTGTGTTAGCATCGGCTACGAGTTCAAATGTCCCCAGGCTGTTCGCGGAGCTGCGTGTGAATGAGAATTTCAGAGCTTTCCGGGGAAATTGATAATCGAGCCGAGGACTCTAGCCGAGGGGGTTGGAAAATTACGGGAATCGCTGCATGATCGAACAGTAACGATATATTGCAGGCTGTTGCAACGCAAACGAGGGTTGAATTACAGATGGGAATTTTCGTTCTCTAAGGAATGGAACCACGGTTTTTAATTCGGAATGAAATTGCATTCCGCGAACTTAACGGGCGCGCCGCGCATCTTGCAAACTTGATCTCGTTATTACCATCACCGCGTAATATGATCAACGACCGAAGCGGAATCGGGACCCGCTTCCGGCGATGGATGCTTGATTTATGCGACTCGGCCGAAATTTCAAATCCCGTGTGTTACACGTCCGACCTTTTTACGATGATCGCGTGCGTACCACGTATTTCGTATTCGTACTTCTCCGCTTCCATTTATTTCATTCCTCGCCCCTACCCGAATGCTCCTACCCCTTTTGGCCCGCTGCTGCTCCTTAATGAGTGGCGGTCCCCTAAATTACGCTGAATTATTAAAATATGATAATCTCCGGCAAATTGCGAAGCCAGATGAACCTGTATCCCCATCGTTAAAAACGTCATCCAGCTCGTTAAGTCGATATTGATGCGGCGATGATCCAAAGAGGGGGGAGGAGACAGGTAGCTATATAAATTACCGGGCCTCGAAAATTTGTTATTCAAAGGTTCGACAGTGTATTAAAAGAGCGTATTTAGGAATTCCGTTCCGCAGGATAAAATAAGTGATCGAGGAACAAATTAGTTCATCCTTTCTCGTACGTGCAGAGATCAACACTGATTCTTCCCCCGGGCCACGCGTACGATAATTTACTCTTCAGCAAAGTTTCTATAATTGCATCGTGAAGCACGTGCTCGAACGTGACCGAATAAGGAACCACCTTGACCGCTTTCCCTCGATCGCGCCCCTATTTTCATGTTGCGCCGCAAAATAGATTCGCTCTCGGTATATGGAGTACCAGTCGAGCGCGAGATAAATTTTAAACACCGAAGCGCCCGAAGTATCCCCTTAAATCCGATCCGATATTCCCGGGCTCCGCGTGCTCGCTGCCACAAATAGATATTCGCGGATCGCGTTTAGTAATAACATCGCCACGAACATAGAACTATTTGCATTTCTATTTTCAATTTTCCATAGGGGATATTCTCTTGTCGCGCCGTTCGCGCAACTACGGTACGAATTAAACGACAACTCCCCTAGGCTAATCCTGTTGTCTCGCGAGCAGACAGCGCACGAACCGCAGGGTTTTCGCTGCATCGTTAGAAACGCCAGTATTTTACTACACCGTACGGGGAACAAGAAGACCCACAGGTCCACCGCGCAGTGGTCGGCGAAATGGCAACGGAAGAAGGGAAAGGTTTTGAACAAGGGGGAGAGAAGGCTCGAGCGTGGCAGCGACGTGAGCGCGGCGAGCGTACAGGGTGAGGTGGAAGCGCGAGATAGAGAGGCGCAAGTACGGTAGCAGCAACGGTCAGATAATTTATTATGGCATTACTCACCGGCGGACACCTCAATGGCCAATGGGGAGGCCCGCGTGCATATACGCGGTTCGCCCGTGTGTTCGCTGCCTCCTTCTCGCATAGTTGATATTATTTAGCCCGCGACAACGAGGGAGAGACGCGCGGAGAGAAGCGCCGGGAGATGGAGGAGAATGCACCTTAGCCGCGGCCTAAGGTCCCGCGACGCATAGATCATCCGGACCTCGGTATATACCGGTTTCGTGTCACGCGCATCCAGCATTCGACTCTGCGAATTTGCAGACATGAGGAGGAGAGAGGGAGGAAGCAGAGAGAGAGAGAGGAATGAGGGCCAAGGGCCACGCTTTCGTGGAAGCCCGCCGCGTCGAGGTCGTGCTTGCGCGCGGATTTCGTTGGTCATTGATATGAACGTAGCCGAGTCCCGACTGAGATTAAGCGACACGCATGTTCCGCGATATGTCTTGTTAGCGGTGCGAGTCGCCGCACGCTTCTACCGATGCGCATCCGGCCTTGCCCGCGCCTCAATTCAACGCCACGCCTCGATGAGCGAATCGGTCGAGGGAGCGCCGGACACTTCGGTTTCAATTACCGAACTCTGTGTTAAAGCTTTTGATCGTAATCCGTAGCATCGAGAGAAAGTAGGCCGCGAGTAACTTTCCGCAATTAAGGAGAGCGAGGCAGTCATTAGACACTCCGCGAGAAATTGAAGCCAGTAATTAGGCAAGGCCGAGGCTTTTACGCAAACGTGCACTTTAATAATGAAGGTGGAGAGCGCCGAGAGACATATTTCCGAGTTGGCTTCGCGAACGGACCGCGGAGGGCCTGAAGCAGGTAGATAATAAAAAGAATAGCGGGCGAACGAGCATATCTCATCTGACGTCGTGAACGGCAAGTCATCGAAAGATCGGGGGATTCGGGTCGAGTCCTCGGAGGGAAGCGTTTACGAGCAGCCGCGGGAACAGATTTCTATTTGTTTTTTAAAGGGACTCGTAAAAGGCTGGGCCTGGCTCGTCGGCTGTCATAAAATGGCCGGTGGGTGCGAAGGGCTGACAGGCCGGTTTATACGGACCATCAGGGTTGCACAATCTGTCATAGAGGGGGTTCGGTGGGGCGGCAACCTGTTGCTTCATTGTTACCCGGGGAACGTGCACGGTGTAGCCGCGCGTACGTACATGAACTGCCTTTCTCTCTAACGTTACGCTGCGCACAGGGGGCTGTAATGTGTTTCGCGACCGTGTCGCGGTGTGTCGCGCATCCGGACCGACTCATTTTCATCGCGGTCGCGCGACGAGAGGGCTGTTTGTCATCGTCGCCGGGCGAAAACCCACTTGATTCTGTGCTTCCCTTTCGGGAGTGCACACGTACGCGCGGGACCGTATCCTGCGAGTGTGTATGAAACCCTCTTGGAAAAGTGTAAGCCACAACTGTTCTCCACGCGATCGCGCGTTTCCAGCTGCCGCGCGGGGGTGTCGAAGGAAGATTTACAGTCGCCCAAGAATGAGAGCGATTCTAGTACCAGAGAGAATACTTTCACCTTTGCCTTCGAGAATTTTAGTCACCGCTTTCTAATCCGAAACATAATCCGAAATTTCTGAAACACAGTTTCTCTAATACACGCTCCGCGTAATCTTCGCTGTCGAACCCCTAGGCCCGGTTCAGGATTAACGTTGCTCTTGTCAGAAGCGTTAAGATACACGTAATCAGTGTCCCGTATTAAAGTGCTCCGAGGCGTGACTAAAGAGTCGCGACGTACGGGGCGACGTGCCGCAGGCTGTCCAAGTAGGAAATTCCGATGATTCGTACTCAGGATTCGATTAAACATTATCCCGGCGACGGTGAAAGTAGCCAATTTCATGGTGCGGTGAGCTCGATAAAAAGGGCGGAATGCGTGTGTGCCGCGGCAGCCGAACGCATGACGGGGAGTACGTGTACGCGACTCGCGGTGCGTTTCGAACCGATTTTTCTTCACGCACGGCCGTTTTATAGAGCGGTATGCCGGTGAAGGTTATAACTTTTATTGCACTTCGCCCCCCCCCCCCCCCCCAGCGTGTATGCGCGCACTCGAATAACGTTTCAGGAACGTGTTTGCTTTACCGATATTGCATTCGCCGCGCATTCGACAATTATTATATTGTATGTACGTATGCGCACTCGTAAACGTGGCAAACATACGAAGGAGGGTAGAAAAACTGGTCGCGTTAGATCGGCGATCGTGAAACGCGCAATCTGCTGAACGCGACCTGCTTTCGGATCAAACACTTGACTATTATATTGTATATGTATATATACGTCATTGAAAAAAATGTAATAACGATAGCATGAGGTTTTATGGATACATGGGAAGACCAGTCTGTTCTTTGAAGAAGACTTTATGGTTTATTATAGAAGAGAATAACGTCATCGCTAATTACTAGTCTCCAAGTTGCAATACCTTCGCAGAACGCGCTGTTTCCGCGCGTTGCAACTAACGGCGTACAGTCCATTTCCTGTTTCACCATGCCTGCTGCATTCTCTTCCGTTCGCTGTCGATTCAGCTCCACTGTTTCGTGGAACGCCGAGTTTTTGCTAGCGACACGCTCACTCTCGTCGAGGTTCATCGCCATTGTACGGTCGCGAAGGATCTGACAGATACAATAGACGGTGCATCGCTTGCGTCATCGTATCGCGGAAAATATTCCACAGCACTCTCTGTTTCGTAATCGATTCGAGTGAACAGGCACCCGTTAATAGCAGGTGAACGTTTAATACCTTCTGTTTAATCGGTCGAAAGGAATACCCTCGAGTCAGGATTCTCCGAAAGAAGGTCGACGGGCATTCGAAGCGAAACTTTTTCAAACGACAAGAAGCGCCGACGATGAGGCACGAGCAAACTTTCGAACAGAATGTATTCATCGGAGAATTTCGATCCGTGCTGACGTCGGGCCCGTCGAACCGTGAATCCTTACCGTATCGGCTCCCAGGAGCTCGCCCCGGACAGTTTAATGAAACAGGACGTCGCGGTTCGACAGACACGCGACGAAAAGCCAATTATCCTAGTCGAATTAGAGCCACCCTTTGTTGGACGCAATTATCGGGCGGCGTTCCAGATCGTCTTTACGCAATTCCGTCGAGTCGCATAGTAAGAGCAAACAATATATCGGACAGGAAATCAAAACTTCCTTTCCCTCCCGCCCTCCTTGCAATTCGGGGATATCCGTAATCTGTAACACGAGCAATTTTCCTAAAAGGACTCCTGCAACGAGAAGTACTCCTGCGCGGATTACGAGATATCCCCAATCCACGATTCCCTGCAAAGTCCCACTTCTATCCCCCAAAGTACATGCTTACATACATTCACTAACTCAAACAGACAGTAAAGATTTCATTCGATAACACTGTAACGCTCATAATTTTCCTAGAATAAATACTGTTGCGAGTGCTAAGTCGAACCGCGAGCCACCGCCAAGTACCCTCGCCCTCGTCCCCAAAAAGTTTCCGCTTACACCCTTACTCCCTACCGCCTAATCGGGCTAAGCTTATCACGGACGCAGCGAACGCCCGGCCCGGAAACGCTCGAAACTTCTCCCTCCGCGCACTTAAGAATCTAATAAACGGTATATCGCGACCGACGGGGTCCAGCGGATTGGCGCGTTAAGACCTCTGGCCGGCGCAGCGCTTGGCTCATTACCCCGTTGCGTTCCCGTTTCAGTGCGCGGCCGAATGACTTGAGTTTAAGGAGTTTCGCCGTTAATTCGCGGTTGGAGGGTCTCGTGCTCGCACGTCCACGAACGTACTCGCGCACGGACACGGGCAAAGCCAAAGGGGGGGAAAAGGCGAGCAGCGGCGGTCGGGATACGATCTAAACGCGGCCCGACCGAAGGGACGAAAGGGTTGGCCAGCTCGTGCATCCGGCAACAGCCTGGCGCGCGCCTAAGTCAAGTGGGCATATATAACCGTGCCCCGCCTACGCCGTTGGACGGCTTGTTTGAGTTTGGAATTGCAGGGGCGCGGGTTGCATCCGCGCGCCGCTACCGAAGTGCAGCTCCTTTCGGGGGTTAAGGAGAAAAGAAACCCGCCAGCGCCGGTTTTCCGCGGGACGAGCATTTTCAAAGGAACCTTTTCCACGCGGCCGCCACAAAGGGGTCTACTAATTCTAAATAACCCGGGGCAGGCTGTTGTTTATACGAAAGATCTGGCCGGTCGGCTGGTAGAACGGATTACGGTCTTAGGGAATAAGATAGACCGCGTGTACCTGCCATCTCGGTTGTGCCGCCCGACGGACGAAAGGGATTCTCTCTCCCACCATTTGCGAAAGACTTTTTCATGACCTTCGATACAGAGAATAATTGTGCGGTTGAAAATGTATCGCGCAGCGGTTCTAGCTTACGAAGGCGTTACTTATAATTACTGTCGTGCGAGCGCGAAGAGCGCCGGTGCACCGCTCGTTTCCGTTCCAATTTGCGGAAAGCAGCCGCAATCAAATCGCTCGTCCGAGCCGCGCAAAATAGCCGGAAGATAAAAGGAGACTTTAAACGCAGCGGCAGCGTTTGGGTCCATTTATACATCATCGTGCCGTGTCTGGGCTGTGTCCGGGTTTTCGGAGCGCGACGTACTATTATAATATAATACAGAACTATGCGATTCCTGTCGTGTTTGGTGCCGCTTTAGTTGCAAACATCTCAGAAGTACATTAAAATTAATTTCAGCAAGATTAAACGAAAGCTAAAAGAATTGTATTCCTTGTGCACAGGAAGTACCCTTTGTAACCTCCTGAAGGCGATCTTTTCAAGGGGCAACCTTTGTAACCTCCTGAAGGCAGTCTTTTTCCCTTGGCCCGTCCGGGCCACAGCCCAAATATCGAAGGTTAAACACTTGATTGTTAATTATTACAATTTCACGGACTTTGAACCGCTGTAGCTCCGAAGATACGAAGTACCTCTTATCCGACCTTGTCTCATTAGAAGCGCGCTTCTTTTCCCTTTAAAATGCTTTTTGATTGAACTCGATACGACTTCCGGTTCCCGAGATATCGCCGTGCGAAGAGACGGGTAATTTCTAATATTTTCGCGCCGCGTAACTGACCTACCTCACCGCGGTTCCCACGCAGGTGTAAACAAAAAACAGACGCCGAGTCAGCGAGTTTTTTCCGACTCCGGGAAAAAAACGTAGACACAGTAGCAGACGGAATTCTGCGAACCGCTTCCGATTCCAGGAAGAAATGTAGGTCACGTCGCGATATTTAAATGCCCTAACTTTAAACGCTTGTATCTCGGAAACTAATCGAGATATCGGAATGAGCCAAACGGCAAATTAAAATGTATACTCCTCGCTATCTCCTCACATATTTTTTCTTATAAATTTCGCATTCCTTTTTTTTTGTATTCTTGTTCAAAGAGAACGATAAGACAGAAAGACAATTATTGGCGACGCAAATGAACTCCTGAGACTTTTGCGATTAAACTGACACCAAACACGACAGGAATCGCATCGTTTGTACATAAGTTATAGCACGTCGTTCTCAAAAAACCCGGACACGGCACGGTGATGTATAAATGGACCCTTAGTCGCGTCGACTGGAACAGAGAGTATTGATCCGTCTAGCCGTGGCGCAATTACAATATCTTATTGAACTATGCACACGCTTGTCGAATCTAGAAATATGTACCACCGTTTACTGCCTGCGTTTCGATGATCGACTCTCGCGAAACGCTCTCCATCGGTCCTCGAAAGTATGTGATTATTATTGCACGAATGCCGTGCCTACTGACATCATCATTAAACTCCGCACGTCTAAGCCGCGCTATTAATCACTCTGTTCTCGAGTGTCCGAGTCCCGAAATTCGAGTGGAGTTTGCACGTATGTACGCACTAGTGGCTGGTTAGACAGGGCTCCGCGACGACTTACTCCGCGCGGGAACTTTCTTCCACTTTGGTCGTGGTCGTTGCCCGCGCGCAATAACTTATTATTCCCGCTCGCGGCTCCGTGATACCGCTCGTGTAAAACAATGCACGTGCGTCGCGCTATCGCACGTGTGCATCGTCAGTTATCATTGTTACGCAACGCCGGTCACCGCGAGTCTTATCCGTCGCCGTTCATCTCGTTGACAAGGAGACAATTAACGCGAGGATTTGAGGACAATGAGCAACCTCCGACACGTTTTTCTGCGTTTCGCTGGGAAAAAGGGGTATCTCAGATTTTCTACTAGCTCTTGAAAGAAATGCGAGAACGGTGCTGGAGGAGAACGTATCGCGTGGGTAAAAATGATGGAATTAATCGTGCATACATGGGAGTCTTCGTAAAGTTACCGAAGCGTTTCACGGGAATTTAACGCGATAATATGCAAGGCTGAAAACACAGGAAGCAATCAGTGCCTTCGGACACCACGAAGGAATCATCCATGGGAAAGGGGCTCGGAGGATGATTTACTCGTGAAAGATCGAGGTGATTAATGATAACTGACGAAGACGATCGAACAGTCGACGCAAGATTCGTACTGGCACGACAAGGAGAGGATAGACATCCTGTCCGGTGGTAGTTGATTGAGATTGTACAGTAAATTGAAGCGCGTGCGAGTTACATCACGCGCGCGTTCGAGAGATTTTGACGCGTGAAACCTCCTCCCCCGAATGATCCGTCTCGGTATAACAATGCGCACTGATTTCGAAGCAACGAAAGTTTTTACGATATCGCAGGAACCTGTTCCCAAGTTCCCCCTAATTTTCCACGCAATCACAACCGGTCGTCGTGTATCCCGGTGTGGCCCCTGATTTATGAACCGTTTTGTCGGCCACTACCAATCTCCTAGGCGCGACGGCGCGGCGCAGTCGTCCGGCTGAAATTGAATGATTAATTCGTCGCGTGTCGCGACGCGAACAACAACTTTTCTCCTTCCAAAAGCCGTGATACGAAGACCGGGGCCAAAGAGAAGAAGCAAGATTGAGCGAAAAAGGAGTGAAGGAATTGCTCGATAAATTCACGGCTAATCCGACGCTGGCTGGGCGAATCCGTCTCGCGAACAAACCGTCGAGACGCGGCTATCGGCCGAGTGAACGTCGCGAGGCCCGTAAATTAAGCATAGACGTGAATCGACGAGGATATATAAAATGCAGACGAACTCGCGGGGAGATTCCTTAAGCGACTCACGTCCGTGGAACTGGTTAGATCGTGCGCCCGCCCGTGGATCCGTTCAACCTTCTGGACGCTCCCTTTTCGGCTGCGAGCGCGCGCGGCTGACGAAGTATGCCTCCGCCATTATCATCGATGTTGCAGTTCAATTTTGCCCATCGCTCGGCGCGAGCGAGTCCGTCCGTTGTAAGCGAGACGGGCCAACCTGTGGTTAGGGTGTGACGAACGAGTGTACGTGTCGGCACTGCAAACCAGCCTCATTTAATTTGCCGAGAGCCGCTGTATATCAGCCGCGTTCCTCCTTCCGCGGCGGCCGTTTCCCTGCCCGACGGAACCAAGGCGGAAAACTTTCCGACACGAACGGCCGGGAGAATCTCTTCGTCGTTTGATTACGATAAAGACTAAAGGGAGGCACTTGGATCGATGTGGGAGTTCGGAGAGAATCATATTCACTTATTGCCTTAGTAATAGATATCAATGTGCTAAGACGTCCCGCGTCGAGTATTTAAATGTCCATTTATGAAATAGCTCGACTCTTTATTAAAGTATCGTTCCATGTGTGATTACGTCGATCCATTATCTCGTTACCATTTTTTACTTCACCCATTACGCGTGGAATATTTGTTTGCCCCGCTGTAATTAACACTGATCGGATAATAGGAATGCCTCCGGTGTAATTCCGCTAAAATCGTGGACGCGGCGCGACGAAAAATGGGACGACCGTGTAACATCTGATAGAAACGTTTCCCGCGGCAAATTTCATTTCACCGAATATCATTTAGCACGAAAGTCGAAAACTCTGAATTAAATTTTCCCTCAGCATTCTCTCCCTCTCTCTCTCTCTCTCTCTCTCTCTCTCTCTCTTTCTCTCTCTCCCCCTGCGGCTCGCCCCTGGCTTGGCCGAATATATCGCGAACGCTTCACGCGTGAAATTTCGAGTCGAGCTTCTGAAAATGCCTTTGATCGACGCGGCTTTTTAATCCACGCGGCATCGAGCTCGATCATTAGAGCGTCTCGTCGACGTTTATAAAACCGCCCTCGTGTTTTATTTAAAATGTATTTCTCGTCGAACTGTCCGGCGCAACGGCGAAACAACGATTCTGGAAAATTGGCACGGCTGACGGCGAAAAATAAATCGAATCGGCCGGGCCGGGCGAGAGGCGGCTCCCTATTGAATTAAACGACACGCCTGCTGCAACCTATCGACGAGCGTTCGACGAATTTCGGATTCTTTGAAATTGTCGCGCAATTAACCGGCCGCGGTTCTATATGAATAATTTTTGCTAGAAATTACACAGCGGACGTTAAGCTCGCGCGACCGTTCTAATTAAATTTGCGGCGCCGTTTATCAATCCGTATGAGCTACGCGCGCACCGGTTCACCCCGCGCCGTGGTGCGTGCCGGGCATTTCGCTTGTGCATCGCGACGTGCGTGCGGCGCACGATTTCGAAATTTCCATCGTCTCGTCGTTATTGTGTTTTATAACGAGACCCGTTTCGTCGTGTTCATTAAACGATAACAGCGGCACAGCCGGCGCCATGAGCTGCGTACAAGAGGCTAAGGAAAAAGCAAATTCGACGAAAAATAGATCAACATAAATATCCAACGAAGATAGTTAAGGCTAAAGAAAAAGTAAAACAAACGTTTCTTCGCATTGATCGTTATTCTACTCGGAGAATATCGGTCGATCCAAAGTTGAGCTCAACGTAATTGCATCGTTTCGTGCCGCGCGCACGAGACCGCGGATCCGATTCACGCGAATTCGCATGCGACCGATTCTGAATTTGATAATCGTTCGAAACCCTTGTTAGAAGGGTTGCGCCGCGTCATGGTTGGATCAAGTCGTCAACCTTTTTTCTTTTTTTCTTTCGTGATAACTTTATCGCGACGTCGCGAAAGATACACTTCCACGGTCCGTTCGCATTATAAACGTCCCCGGGGCGAGCAATTTCGCGAAATTATGGCGATCCCGCCGTCGCCGTCGGTTACCTCGCACTAGTGGAAACGGCCGTTAAATATCGAGCGTGCCGCGTTTAAAGTAGCAGCATTCTCGCGTTTCTACCCACCGTATAACGCTCGGGATATGAAGCTATCAGTTTTAAGTTGACCGAGCCGCGAGCTGTTAAGGCACGAACACCGCGGAGTCGGTGCCGCCTTTCAATTTCAGACTTCTATGTGTACTACGCGCAATTCTGCTCGCGAGCAAGGCGCCACGACTTCCCGCACTTTCGCTACTACATAAAACACGGTCGGATTTTTCTTTTCCCGCCGGTCTTCTCGCGATTCCTTTTTGTCTGGCGGATAAAAAGGATTCGAAGGTCGAAGGGAGAAAAGGGCGCGAGGAATACGGAAGCTTTTGCCGCGCCATTTGTGCACTTGATTGAAGCGTTAATCGCGATAATGGATAGAAACGAAATGGTATCTCCTAATTAGAACATCGTTTGCTACGTCCGGTATTCGTAAGAGATTTTCGAATTGTTCACAGAAGAAAACGTTGCGCCCCTGTCCTTTCTCGCGTTTCCCAACAATAGTTTCCGAAAAAAACTAAAGGGTATAATCGAAATGACATTCCCTTTGCCGGATCTGGGTTAAGACCTCGAAGCGGTTTCACGAATCCCGTGGAACGCGAGCTCTAATTAGTTTTTCGTAGAAAATCCTGCTCGCGGGAAAAAGGAGTCGTGTGCTTGATGAAGTAAAGCACCGCCTGAATGGAACTAGGACTGGAAATATCACATAATCACCGTGCTGGTGGTATAACAAAGCCGAATCAACCCTTTTACAAGCTTCCGCGCACGAATACCTCCAATGCATGGTTTATGAAAAAGTTTAATCATGCGATACGCCCACTCAACGGATATCAAACGATGAAGTTGTTCCATTTCCGCGAGGAACAAGTGAATCGGACGCGTCCTTTTACGAAAACCGATACACTCCCGAGAGTCGATCCGACCATTCTCGACAGCATCTTCGCTCATAATTTCCTAAGTAATATCGCGAGAGCGAATTCCCAAGCTTTCCAACTCTCTCCGAGAACTCGGTCCCTCCGTGTCTGTCCGCCCGCGGCTGCTTCGTTCCTGGCCGAATGTTTTTCAAACTTCGCCAGTCCGAACTGTATTACGATAAAACTTGGACAAGTTTCGCGTACGCGCATTGTCTCGCCTGGATATCTGCGAGCGGGACGCGTTGCGAAGTATCGAGCACGACGCGCCGCATCGGCAATTTTATCATTGACCTGTTCCACTGGCGATCGTCCGTTCGAATGGCTCGACGCACCTCCGACCATTTCCCTCACACCGTTGCTCGCCCTTTTTACAACGAAGCCAAGCTCGTAACGCAACTGTTCCGACAGGGTCGGGGGGAATTTTTTAAACGGTTTCACGCACTTTGCAAGCTGCACGAGCGCGCGTGTTTCCAAAGCGACTTTTTAGTCGGCTCGTGTCCCTTTCACCGACTTTTCCGATGCTGGAAAACTTAGCGACACGCGCCTCTCCGCTATCGTGCGTTTATCTCGCGTGAACTGCGATGCGGAGGCTCGAGAGCGAGTACGCTTTTTATGCTTCGCAAAATGAAGTTATTACGTGTAATGTTAGCCGAGCCTAATTCAGGACGCGCACCAATTATCTGGCCCCTTGTATATTCGTAAGTACAAGGTAGTGCCCTGCGCGGGGCGCATACATTTTCCACGAGAGAGCGGATCAGAATACTGTTCCTCGTTTAAACCGGCACACATCTGTGTTGCATCAGGAAACATTAAACGCGGATATTTTTTTGCTCCCTCCTTTTGTTGCTAACAACGAATGGAACAAGCAATGTGGAACGCGCCGCACAGAATCCTGCGCTTCAGTGCTTACCCATTTTTCTATTTCCTCTTGTTCCCTTATCTCGATGCGCACGCATAGTCCATTAGGATGATGAAAAAATGAGCAATACCGCGTAAATATGTAGGGATCCGACGATGAACACGGTCGACGTAGGATCTTGGTGGGACTATAACAATATCATTATGAACACAGACGAATGGTTTAAGCTTCGGCGAAAAATATGATCATTTTAACTTACCCTTCCGGCCGGGAGAAGACGAAACTCTCTTTTAGTAGCGCCCTTAACTTTCTAATGCTTTTTACGTGGCCTGTACAACCGCTATCACCGTTAACAGCGAGTTATGAATACAGAGCTAGGTTTCTAAGTGCATTAAATATGCTGGTCTGATAACGGCAAAAGAGATTAAGGGTTGGTATATAGGTTGAGGCTGCATATATAGGTTGGCGCGCGGCGGCGAATTTTACGAGTCGCCGCCTAACGACTTAAAATGAAGCGAGATGCAGTGAGACTGCCTTACAATAACAGGCTGCGTGCGAATTTTCGACGATATTGTCTTTTACAGCCAATGCGCGCGCTGCAGCCTCGTTAAGCAACCCGTCGTTTACGCAGCTACGTTGTTTTACACGGTTGTCCTTAATCGACGGACGATACCCCTTTATTAAATTTCCCCCGAGCAATATCGGCGATTTGCACCGGGTTCGATTAAAACGATGCAGCTACGTAGTTGCGCAGGTTTAACGACTGTGTGCTCCTGTCTGTCCTTTTTTTTTTGTTTTTTTTTTTTTGTTACAACAGACGTTACGTGTAAGTACTTGTTCCGCTTTGCGCCTTTCCTCGCTGGCTGTCAAACGAAGCAAGTTCGTAACTACAGCTCCCGAGACCTTTCGCAAGTTTTCTAACAGCATCTCGCCATGAGCACAATTTTCCGTTCTCACGAAACCGATAGCATTCTGCCGATGACAAAGCCAATTAACGGGGACAGCTTTGTGTCCCTGTCGATTCGCGTAAAAACAGTGCGGGCCGCTCCGCGTCCCGTAATTGACGCCGAGGCGTCCCTTATTCCTGTCACGCGCATCGACTGTAACGCGAGCGAAATGCTAATCCGCGTCAAAGTATAAATCCCCGTCGGATTTCATCCGAAAGAGAAACTCCGCGAATATAATGTTCCGTGTATACACGTCGATAGAAACAGTTGCGCGTCAGCTCGTGTCCCCGATATTAAACAGTGAACGGCGAACACCGTGGGGAATTGTTCGCTCGTCAAATTGCTTCCAGAAATTTGCTTCTACCCGGTGACAACTTTCGCTCCTCGCGCTACAGCACGTGGCAACCCTCGAGCAAACTTCGGTAACGAGAACAAACCAGGGTGGGGGGAGAGCCGGGAATTCAACGAGCCGGCCGTTTTGATTCGCCATCAATCAAATCGAGCAGCCACTCCAATAAGCTCGTCGTTGCCGCTGATCCCTTAACGCGAAGCTGTTGCGAAGTCAGCCGGGATGAAGGGATTTTTATCGCGGCGCTGAACGAATCGTACGTTCTGGATTTGTAGAAAGAGTTTAAGGTGAACCTGGGTATATTAAAAAATAGTGCGTGTTTAAGAAACGAAGGAGAGACTTTAATGCAGGCATGACTGTACGGTTGAAAAATGTACCGTCCTCGTTTCCACCCATTTTTTGAATTCCCTGCCGCAGTTAAAAAGCCGTTTCATCCCATTATCTTGCCCCTCTATCCAGACTTTCCGAAGGAAATAGTCTTGATATCAGCCATTAAAAACACAAGAAGCCACGGAAAGTAGTTCCAAAAACTGCTTTTATAGCCGTTAGATAACACTAATTGTGGGGATGTGCGTGGTATCCTAACACCGCAGATAATTACGAAAGCACTTCCAGTCAAAGCGTCATAGTTTCTAACTAGAAATAATGGCCAAGAGTCTTGGTCGTGTGGGAGGTTCACGAGGGGTCAACGATATCACCGGAGCTGCTGCCATCAGCAGACGAACTCTGATTGCGACGTTCCATTGATTCGGCCATGGTCCGGTGAAATTTACCGAAGATTTCCACCCGTATCGCTTAACGTGACACTCGCCGAAACGATATCGGGCCGACGTTTCGAGTAACATTGACGCTCGGGTCACGTCAATTCTGTTAATTTTCCAACGGGCTGCAATTTTAATGCCGCAGAGATCGAGGACGAGCGCGAGTGGTTAATTAAACGCGCAGAATTACACGAGGCCGGAGATGGTATCGCATCGTGGTCTAATACTTTATTAAATATCCGGCAAGTGGAAAATGTTGGCTGATGCTCGAATCAGTTGAATTCAATTTTCTAATATCGATCCGCGATGTAAGAACGTTCAAACCAAGCCCGACGCGAGAAACTTCTGCGAACTACCGTCGCTGCTGCCTTTAATCCCCGATCGGCAGGGACGAAAATAAAAAGACAATGTCGATGCTTTACATACCGAGAAAAGTTGTAAGAACGGTGGACGGCTGGTCCGAGGAAGTCGTCCTCGCGATGAAAGACACTGTGGAGTATAAGCGTCAGCAAATTCGGTGCTCCGTGCTGCGCCGGGCAGCCCTTGAACCGGACCCGAGTTCGTGGAATTCGCGTGTTTCTCGGGAGAAAGAGGAGAGAAGAGGTCGACGCTGCACTGCGACGAGATAAAACATGTGCGACTTCCGCTGTGTCGGCACTGATTATTTCCCCTTATCGTGACCCACCGAATTTCTTACGGTCCAGCGTGTAACCTCGCACGAATTCTTTTGGTCGCCGTGAAATTCGGAGATAAACTTCTTGCTTAACGATTGGTAAATAAACTCAGGAATTTCAAGAACGTCCGTGGTAAATAATGTTAACGGAGAAACTTCTTGCGTGCCGCGCCGGTTTTAATGGCAAGCACCTGACAAGCGTTTCATAAGAAAGCGGGACAAAGTAAAACAGAGCGCAATAACCATATCAGGATCGCGGAGAGCTTAGTTGCGCGTCAATTGATTTATTTTACGAGGATCGTAAAGTCGATCGAATCGGTTCGTCGCGTTCCAGCGTGTAAGTCATTTCGCGATCGTGTCCTCGCTAGGAAGAAAAGGGGCTGAAGTAAGGGGAAAAAGATGGAGAACAGCGAGAGGCCCGCGTGGAGAGGAAGAGAATGGGAAAGGAACTCTCTCTCTTCTCGGTTCGGAAAGTGCGCTTGCCCTCTCACGACAAGTCCGAAAGATATATTGTCGCGCGTATATTTACGAGGAGGCCGAGTTATAAATCACGGGTTCGTCTGCTTACCGGCACGCCGTTGGAAAGGGTTGCATCGCGTTTATATGCATACACGCGAAAGAGAGAGAGAGAGAGAGAGAGAGAGACGCGCGCGCACACCTCTATCAGCCGTGCACACATCGTCAGACACCGGTCAATGTCGGGGCGTAATGGTTTTTCGATAATTGTGTAACTGTTTCACATTGCTGGCCGGTGAAACACAGCGCCCATAAAACGCTTTAACCCCCTTTAACGATCGAGCTCTGACGCCGCGATCCCTTTTGGCCTCTTGCTCGGGCTACCCCCCGATTCTACCTGTGCATGGATTTCCGTTCCGTCTCCCCGTGACGCATGCACCGCGCTCGTGGACGGAATGAAAATCCACCTTGGCACGCTTACGGTCACGCCCGTTCCCCACGATTCTCCTTCGCCGATTGTATTATCGACACGACAGTCGTTTCCCATTCCGGATTTAATCGCGGTTCGAAAAGCACGGCGAACCGAGGGATACGTTATGTGACATCACCACGAGGGCGACAGGCTGATATTCTAGCCCTGTGGTGAACCAAAGGTTCATTACTCCGGTATGACTAGTTGGGAATTTTGACATTTGCACCGTCGACAATCTTTTCCGACATTCTTAGATGTGCAATACCTTCGAGATAAACGATCATTTTAGGACTTTGTTTGCCACCGCTCGTTACTCGGAGTAATAGAAATTTATGACTACGACAAATACCCGTGATAACATTTATATCATGTTCTCGTAAACTGATTTAACGATCGATCAAAGATTACGCTGCTCCTCGGTGTGTAGTAAGTAAGTAGCGTAACTCGATGTGTTTGCAGTCCGAGGGTGGCGTTACAGTTAGCTAACTACGGTGGAAATGTTTAAAGCTAGTACGCGGGGTTGCTGTCGTGAAATTATCGTCGCGAGGGGCCGTAAATCGGCCCGCGTCTGCAACTCTCCCTGCCACAGAGTAAATAAAGCGTTTTCTGCTCGCTGTATAACTCTTTTCTTCGCCGATAAATATTTATGGCCACGACGGGCAAACGAGCTTTATTATGTTACGGCAGAGTCCGAAAGGATCTCCTTAAAATTGTTGTGACCCTAGTTGCAGGGGCGCGTGGTCGAGACGCGGGGCAACAAGCGCGCCGCAATGGTTATACGACGTTATAAATCTTAATTCCTCCGCGTTGCATTTCTCAAGCATATATCATCGACGGGGGTTTTTCGGCGCTTATCTTTAGTGCCCCGGTGTAAAGGTGCCCCCCCCCCCCCCTCCTTGTAAAGGTGTTTCCGACAGCCTTCGGAACCGTGAACTATGCCCACTTTTATCGTCACTCCTCGTTTCTTCAACTCTCCTTTTTTTTTTATCTGTGCGGAGAGAGGTCCCCGAACATTTTCGGCGTTTCCTAGTCCTTCGTGCCGTAATGATTTACGAGGCGGATGATTAATGACGCCGCGTGACGTGCGTTTGACGCTGATGAGTACTTCTAACACTATTTTGTATCACAGTGTGAGACGAGCCAGTCAAACTGATATTAATAAGCTCCAATTTTTCCACGCTAAGCAGCCTGATAATTGATTCGTATCGTTGCTATAATGAGTTTGTTAACTGGTTCGAAAGTGGAGAGACAAAATATCTTTGTATTAGTCAGCGCATCTTGTAATAAAAAAGAAATTAGTGATGCGTCAATTCATATTCATTATTAATATGAATGATATATTATTCAACTCAATCGTTTTATGTTCTCAGCCTCTGCGATTCGTGAAAACAACGAAACACCCACGGCCCGTAATGCCAGCACCTTTCATCAGGAATATCACAACTCATGTTCGGCTGCAGAAGGCATCGGACCAATGCTTTTCTGCCGGATCAACACGCAACGATGTGCAGCGCCTAAGGGTGCGGGCTGCCAATAATTTATAATGAAACACCATATCTTTTGTTACGCCGAGAAATTGATTATTGCCTGTTGTTTCCTCGCCAGCGAATCAAATTTCACGCTTGTAAATCATACGGATTTAATATCGACGTGGCAGTGGTGCACGGGCATGCAGCAAATAACCCACCTTCCTTTTTTCTCTGTTCATACATTTGACCAAACTCTTCTCCATTATATCTGTGCACCCCCTTGCCACGTAAGCCCACCCTCGCAAGCTTTCGAGCCATCCGATCACAGTGAAGAACTATGCATGGCATTTTCGATTTCGAAATACACATTTAAAAATTCCTCTAATTTATTCGAATCCATTTTATCATGTAAATGTATCATCTTATTATGTAGACCTCGTACTGTGAAGTCTGTATACGTTATATCTTTAATTGTAAGTTAATTTATGAGCACAGCTCATAAGTAATAGCATTTATGTAAGTTAAATCACTACTTCTGTAATTTGTACATATCAAAGTTATTAAATAAATCTCCAATAAAAGAAATTTAGTGCACTATTTTTTAACACCTGCCCACTCCTCGGAAAGTCCACTCCAATTCCTTAAGCAAGGGAAGACGTGAAGGAACTTTAATTGCAAAATTCCGAAACGAGCACCTTGCAAATAATGTCCTAATCCCATATAACTTTAAATCTAAGAAATTCCTGGAAATGACGTCACATTCCAAGATATGCTGAAATGAAAGACCTCCTCGCATATCATGTTCTCCTAATACAAATTGGCGATTTCGAGCACTTGGGATTCCGTAAGAGCAAGTTCTGGGAAATTCTTGGAAATGACGTCACATTCCAGGAATCGGTGAAATGAAAGACCTCCTCGCATATCATATTCTCCTAATACAAATTGGCGATTTCGAGCACTTGGGATTCCGTAAGAGCAAGTTCTGGGAAATTCTTGGAAATGACGTCACATTCCACGAATTGGTGAAATGAAAGACCTCCTCGCATATCATATTCTCCTAATACAAATTGGCGATTTCGAGCACTTGGGATTCCGTAAAAGCAAGTTCTGGGAAATTCTTGGAAATGACGTCACGTTCCAGGAATTGGTGAAATGAAAGACCTCCTCGCGTATCATGTTCTCCTGATACAAAATCGTGAATTTCGGGCAGTCCCTTGGCTGAAAATCGCCAATTTGTATTAGGAGAATATAATATGCGAGGAGGTCTTTCATTTCACCGATTCCTGGAATGTGACGTCATTTCCAAGAATTTCTCAGAACCTGCTTTTACGGAATCCCCTTTGCTCGAAATCGCCAATTTGTATTAGGAGAATATGATATGCGAGGAGGTCTTTCAATTCACCAATTCCTGGAATGTGACGTCATTTCCAAGAATTTCTCAGAACCTGCTTTTACGGAGTTCGCTTTGCTCGAAATCGCCAATTTGTATTAGGAGAATATGATATGCGAGGAGGTCTTTCATTTCGCAAGTTCCTGGAATGTGGCATCATTTCCAAGAATTTCCCAGAACTTGATTTTACGGAATCCCCTGCGCTCGAAATCGCCAATTTGTATCAATAGAACACGATATGCAAGAAAGTATTCTATTTCACTGATAATTGGAATTTGACGTCATTTTCCAGGAAATTCCGGGAACTTCCCAACAATTTTCTGAACTTAGATTATCGGTGAAAAGGACTGTTTTTACAAGTTTCTCGCTTTGGAACTATGGATTTTAAAGTTCCTCCGCGATACTTCTTGCGTAAGGAAGTGGAGTAGGTTTTTTCAGGAGTGGATAGGTACTAAAAAAATTAAATCAATTGAATTTCCTTTGCTGAGGATTTATTGAAAAGGTTTAATAATGGAGAAATTACAACAGTGATGATAGTTGATCTTAACCGCTATTGTTTACATAGTAATCCTATAAATAATTAAATTAATACTAATTGAATAATAGTTCAAAGTAATTAATACTAATTAAATAATAAATCAAAATACAATGTTGAAATAATAACTTAGATTTATGTTCGTAAGTTACAAAAATGTTTTATGAACTAATGCCTACATGTAAGTTATTAAAATAAATCGAGTTAAAATATATTTTATAGCTTAAAATTATGCATGATTTAATTTAATATCTGCTAATATAGTGTGCATAGATAACGTTTGAAATATCAATAATGCTTGCAACAAGTATCGTCTTCTTCTTATTTACGATGAGACACGGGATTCGGTGTCCACTCCTTGTCCAGGAAATCTGTACACACAAAAAGAATATTAAATAATCGTTTAATATAGTTTACATTATAGAATTTATCGATTATATTACATAGTCTAAATAATAATGCGAAATAAAGATTGTCTACTCCACAATTACAAATGTATTTGAAATATAACACTTGATAACAGCATGCAATAAACGCACAAAATATATTCTACGCTTGCAAAAATGTATTCTCATCCATTATCAATAACTATCAAACCCGATGGTGCGAATTATGGCGAACAATCGGTAGTGCCCACTGTCGACACTTTCTCCATTATTACCACCCGGTCGTTCGATCGACTTTTTTCCCTCCGCCCATTCGAAACAGCTCGATTGCTCTGTTCCGTGACCGAACGGAATAAGATACGAACTTTCTTTGCGCTATCGCAGGAGCTTCGAGACAGTCTACACCTTCCTGACCTTGCCGGGGCTAATGGCCCCGGTGAAAAGTATCGAGCTGCCGATAAACGTCCCCCTCGTGGCGGCTTCGCCCCTTATGATAAAAACAGTTTTTGCTGATACTCGGGATTTCCCCCGTCGATCGTCCACCGGACGCTTCTTGCCGCGGCGATTAAGTCCTCTAGCCGGTCGACCACCTCCGACGTTTTTATCGAGAGATAATGGAGCTGAGAGTTAAATCGACTAGCGAATTGGGTTACTCGCGCGACGCGATCGAGGGATTTTTAAGTCCCCTTGTCGTCTTTGCTGTCGATTAAACGGATTCGTAAATCACCTGTGCTTACTGCGCGCAACAATAGCTATCGTTCGGCGAAACATATTCTACTATTGCAACGTTCGCGAACGATCCCATTCAATTTACCGGGCTCGCATTTAAATATTCGATAAGCGGATCGTTGCACGGTATGTTATTCGAGCGTGCACGGCAATTATAAAAAGGCAATTGACCAGAAAAATGAACGTAGCAACAATGAGTGGTAGCGTGTAACTGGAACGCATGTAATTCGTCCGGTTGTAAAGGAACGCTGCGGGCGATTTCATTGGTGAAATTGCATTTCCTCCTTATCGTCGCGAACGCGTTCACTGGACCGCAAAGTGTCCCGGGAGCTTGATCCTTTTCTCGATCGTCGATCGGGACCGGTTCCCATTGTTCTCGACAATGAATCGCTGCCGTTCATAAATATACGAATAAACCCGAGTGGGGAGGGCCGCATGCAAGTGCAGAGATCGGTCGATCGATCTATCCCCGGCTTATCTGGGCCGTGCTATCGGGACTCTAATTGAGGCTTGCGCAAGATTACCCGCGCCGCTCGCTAACTAATGTCACACGAAACGGCCGGACTGAACCGCGAACGGCATATAAATCATAACGCGTGTTCTCGATCGGCCAATACCAGTTTGTGAACAAAGTATCGACGACAATTCATTAGCAGGCTCGTCGAAACCGGTTCGATATTGTCGATCGTTCGCACAGCTGTGCGTGGCACGACGCTTTCAAAACGGGGCTCATTATGATCATTTTCAATCGCGTTTCACTTTAAACCGACACGAAAAAATATTCCAGCATCGACCGTAAGGATCGAAAGGATCACAATGCAACGAATGATCTCTAAATTGGGGTTCGTGCCAGCGATCCCTCGCCAGTGAACAGGCAAGAGCGGGATGAGTCGGCGTATTAAAGGGCGACCCTGACTCTCAATGAAGGGTTGACGATTTTCAACAGCTCCTCGGACGAGTGTCAGAATCACTTTCTACCAATCACTCGAGACGGCCGGCAACGGGGGAGCCGTGCTGACTGCGCGTTTGATACCATGAATGCTATCATTGTCGCTCGCGCCCCTCCGCGTCGGCGGAGCCGCTTCGCAGAAGTGCAATTTCGCGGTTTGCTCAGCAAACCTGAACCTGACACGGCTGGAGTATCGCGAGGAATGAATAAGCACAGACGCGCGCGTTCTCCCGAATGCATACCGCCGGTTCCTATGGAGTAACCTTGACCCGCGTTCGACGTTCCCACCCCCCCCCCACCCCCCGGGGGGAACAGGGAAAATAGGTCAACGAAAACTCCGGCACGGTAGTTAAACGCAATCACCGGGGTACCTGTTTTAAAATGCGCCGAGTCGTCGGCTACTCGTCCGATTAGCGCAGATCCCGTTCCGTCGGCAGTAATCGGAACTCATTGTTATTCGCCTAGATAACTCTGAAGGCCGGCTATATATACCCGAGGAGCAGCTTGATCATCGATTGTCCGCGGGAGCGTAAGATAACAACGATCCCCGGCGCACGCGTTCGTTCCGCCGCGTAAATACAACGAGATTCATTTTTATTTATGGAAATCGGTGGACGTGGTAAATAGCGCGACATACCTGTCGGCGCGGGGTGCATAAATCACCTCGCGCGCAGGAATGTTTTTCACGATCGCGATGAACGCTACCGCGGGGTCATTGCTATTCCCCGATGTAAGCCCTTGTTGACTGTGCTCGCGGAGTTGACCACCGAAACGAAAATTCCCAGCGGCCCGGTTTTCCGGCCGCTTCGCGCGGGACGAAGCAGGCCGTTGATAAGCGGCCAGTCATCGTGAAAGTATTAATATCTCGCGTTCACGCGGACGTCAGTATTAACCTGGCGCGAGTGGAACGCGCGACGTGTCACGCTCTCGTGACGAGGCACCAGCCGTTCTTCCACTGGCCACATGCGTTCTATAGAGCCGCGCGGTGGATCCTGCAGAATCGCGACGTTCATTCTCGTCGATATTTTCGGCCGATACGCGTTCGCGGTGCTGCGCGTAAAGTACAAAGCGCGAGAATCACGATCGACGCCGAATCGCAGGTATCCGGTTGTCCACGAATTCGCACGGATCGCGATTTATCTCCTCTGGCGCGCGTCACGCGTGATGCAGAAAGCCAATACGGTATATATTCAGTTTCCGAATGGTTAATAGCGTGGATATGAATTTTTCAGCTGACCGGATTTCGGTTTGGATGTTGTCCGCTCGTGCCGCAAACCAAATCTATTGGCCCTACCGTGTGTACGTACTCGACACGGTGTTTGGTTTATCGTTCCGTGCACGCTGGTTTACATTGCGCGGGTGGGTTTCCTTTCGTTTCGCGCGAGTTACGCGCGTCCAATCGTCGCGTAACGTTTAAATTGCCGACTGAATTCGCCAAGTTCGCGAGGAACGAGCGTGGCCGTCTCGCGAACGAAGGACCGGTTCGATTCTCCTCCGAAACAATTCGATTTCCTCTCCCGTCGGGCGGGGGCTAAGTTACGGAAAGGCGGAGGGTCGTCGTGCCCGAAGTTAAGTCGAAGCTGGAGTTCGGAAACTGTTTCCATATCCTCGCCGGGAACAATCGCAATTTCTGCGAGACAACTCGAAGAACGCGACGACGGTATTTGTTTGCAAGACTGGGCTGCAGGACAGCTTTCATCGGCACCACATTTACCTTGCATTGAAACCAGTATCGTGAGGATGTTGCGTATTTCTGTTTGAAAGGGTGCCGCAACTTAATATAATTCTATGTGGAACAAGCAACTTAATATTTTATTGTCGTACATTCTGATAAACGTCTCAATAAACGGATCTGAAGCGAACGCAACAAAATGCAGCGATGTCCCGTACGCAGTCTGGGTCGGGCGACCGAATCGAATAATTGGACACAAATTGCCGTTTACGAGCGGTCGATCCATCCCGACAATCGGTCGGGATCCGCGCCGTAAAACTACGCTTTTACGCCGACGATAAATCGCACGAATCGTAATTGATAGCGGCGTTTATAATGGCACGGTAACAATGCTCGCGGAACGGTCGAAAGACCGACCGGCTCCAACAGGAACGGCCAGGAAGTTGGTATTGGCGCAAGGACGCGGAAACAAGAACACGGGTTTCAGGTGGTCCGCCCTGCTACCAACAATGGTCCAGGCTAGGCGGACTGTAACAATGCCTTCACCCACGAGCCACTTTGGTTAATTAATTGCCGGCCCCTTTGTTGACGAACGTGTGCGTCCCGACACCGATCCTCATATTCCCTGCTTTCTACCTGAATTAATTAACAACAGTTCGCCGAGTCGCGCGAGAGGTGGCTAATTTCGACGGGCTAACCCCGAGAGAAGGGATCCCGTGTTCTTTCGTGCGATTCGCACAATAGATTCTACACGGTTATGGGAAAAGTAATCGCGTTCGTTTGTACCGAATTCCCGATCGCTGGCCGAACCTTACCGATTCCGCAGGACAATCGGAGCTGGGAGTGGGAAATTGTGCTCGCAATCTTCGCTCCCTGCTGGATAATCATAATAGGAGCCTGGCGATTCGATCGAACGATCGATAATAAATGGTATGATAGTGATAACTGAACGCCGCAGCATTTTAATGTATCGAATAGCGTGATTATTGGTAACGTGTAACACCGTGTAATTACTCGTAATTTTAACACTTTACGGCGTTCGACGTTCCACGAACGGTATAATAACAACGTTTCGACGGATGCTGCGAAACGGAGCCGAAGATCAACTTCGTTTGCATTACTTTGCATCACCGTGCTACGTACGTGGGAACGTTCGCAGAGCCGTTCGATATCGCTCCAACCCCTAAGTCAATAACGAACGAGTCGGAGCGGAACGTCGATTAAAACTAATTTACCCGCGGCCGGCGAGAGCCAGCCGGGACAATCAAACGCGCCATGTAAATTCGTCGGATGGAAACTGACGGGCGGTCAGGCTGGCGTAAAGCGGAGCCCTCGACGACGCGGCGAGACGCGACGGGGAAAAGTAAGCAAAGATGAAATCGAACGACGGAGAATGAAAAAAAGAAAGAAAGAAGAAGAAGGTACTCGATTCGATTTCTACCCCTCATCGGAACGAGATCTCGGTGTAATGTAACTGGCAGGCCGGTCGGTCGGCAGCGAGCGGACAGGCCGGGAAAAGGGGGTGAAAAAGCAGCGGCAGGGAACGAGGCGAAAAAAAAAATGTAATTACAACGGGGAATGATAATGAAGTTTACATTTTAATAACCCGCCGTGTCGCCAGATGGTCTCGAATGCAATATTAATACTTCCCCCTTGCCGCGCGTTTACAGCTACTGTAGCCGAGAGGATCGTTGCCGAGGACTCGACCACGCGCGTGCCTGCGGACGTTCACGCGCGCACACATCCGCAGGACACCTTTGAATATACATATAGTAAAAGGATGGTGCACGGTGGCGAGGAGAATGCGCGCGAGGTGTTATTGCATTTCGCAAAGAATGCAGTCCACGACGTCATAATATATTTGCGCGGACCCAGGGGCTACGCGTCAACGCCGAGCTACCCAGCGACGACGCGAATCTAATTTATAAGTTACGAGTCTGCCCATGGCCCGGTATCGTCCCGCAGCAGTTTCTTTTTTCCTGACCGGACAGGGCCGACTTTCAATTTGCAACTGTATCCCCGACACGGCGGTCTGTAAGAAACACTGGCACCCGGTAACGAGACAGATTTACCGACACTCGGGATCAGCTAGCCTGCATAGTCCGCCCTTTAGCCCCGTTTTAACCGAACCTGGCGCAGCATTCATTAAAAACGAGAGGCAACAAGGTATCCCGATGAGATGCGATATTTTTGTAACCCGATATTTTATTGCCGGTTATGATTCTATAGATACGCTGATGCCCCCGGGGGATATTGTGCATTAATATAAGCTTGATGGTCAGATAAAGATTAATTAACCGTCATTAAAGCGTACGTTATTCATAAAGCCGCGAGGATTTTCCGGTTCCCCTAAAAGCGCATACCGTTCATCCCGCCTCGCCCCGACCAATTTGAAGATGCTTCGAATTTTAGGGCGCCGATGGTATTCGACGATACCCGTGTCGAAGCATCACCGAAACGTTAACGCAGGGAGTATTTAACGAGGACAATAGGTAGTCCCCGAAGCGAGCGTGCATCCGATTGCCGTGAGATCTCCGGAGTTACGCTCCGTACCTATCGCCGCTTCGAATCTAGGAAAGGTGAAGAAACAGGAGAGAGGAAGGAATGAGAAGCAGCACGCGATGATGCCCGGTAAACTGCATCCACGTAGGTGTTCCCAGCGAGATTCTTCCGTAATTATCGAATCTCGGCGACGGAGGGGAATGGGGGGGGGGGGGGAAGAGGAAAAAAGAAGGCGACGAAAGGCGGAGAGACGAGGAAGCGCCAGTTGCGAAAGTAAATGGCTGCTGGCAAGAAGTAAGTGGCCGGAATGATTAGAGAGAAGCAGCAGGGAGATACCGTTCATTAAGTCATTTTGCACAGTCGAACCTCCGCCCACTCGAGAGGAGGGCTGCTGCCTCGGCGTGCAGGCGGACGCGCAAAGCAAACTGGCTGCCACGGCTCCCTTTGCTAAAAAAAAAAAAAAAAAGCAACATTAGCTTCACCGAGCCTAGCCCGCTCTCCTTTCTCCCGTTTCCATAGCTCTCGTCCGTCCCTCGGATCGTTCTCCGACTGGCGGTTCTACACCTTTGGCCATCGGGCTTTCATAGTCATCCGCAGTGCGATCGCGTGTTGCCTCCCCTTTCTCGCTCTGTTTCCCCGCGTCCCCGAACACGTTTGACCTCCGCCCTCGTTTCCGCGTGAACTCGCGCGAATGCATTTAGGACCGTGCCCCGGTACACCCACTTGAAGTTGGCCTGATGCTAATTAAGCATCCTCTCGAAAAGTTTACCGAACTCCGTAGCTTAAGCGTTTACTGCAATTTTGTAATCTCGGCTGCTGCCGGTGGTTCGCTGCCGCGGACCGTGCCGTTAAATTATTAACGTTAATTCAGTTTACCCGGGCAACTTCGTAATATCGCCTGGTTAATATCGCGGATGCGCGCGGACAGGGAAGGATTCCAGATGAAGACGCTCTCCCGCCGGTCAATTGCCTTCCGACGCGTTAACGAGCGCATTGTGCTCATCGCGACGATCGTGCAGCGCGGTGAATCATCGCGGCTAATGAATCCACGGTGGCCTAAGGTTTTCTGGAATTCCAGTAGACGATGAACGCCTGAGTTCCGAACAGAGATATATATCGGCACCTATATCTCGATTATCCTGTAGATATCTCCGCAATCACGTATCAAGTAGCCAGGTAACTTCCCTTGGACATGTTCCGTCCAATGGCTGTCAAAAATGTATACAAGCGCGCCACAATAACGTGGACACGTTGAAAGAGGCGGGCATCGGCCGATCCAAACGGCAATTGCTCGCGACCCGATGGCCATTATCATATTCCCCGCGTATCATAGCAAATTTATGGCTAATAAAGGCCGATCGAGTAACAGACCCGCGGACCCTTGAAAGGGGGGGAGGGAGGCGGAGGTTCCCCTGGTACACGGAGTTAGGTCCCCCGGACCCGGTTCTTCCTTTTCTTCCCGCTCGATTCCGGGACGCTCGCCACCATCCAGCCAGTTGGCTTCCTTTATAGTCATGCCAGTTGGCAGTAGTGGCAATTGATATGCACGCCATTGATATATGGGTGCATATTTCACAAGGTTGCCAAGAGCCGCGAGCTCTTCGGTTTGTTATCTCGCGCGTTCCTCGCTCGTTTCTATCGCTCCCTTCATCCTCCACCGTCCCCTTCTCTCTCTCTCTCGCCCGACGTTCGATTTCTCACTCGGTACCTTCACCCTTTCGCTGAGGCCAGCGAGGATCGGCTACCAATACGCCGCAATGAATTATGCCTGTCTTTTGTTAAGCTCCTTGACGCGTCTTTGATTGGAAGCCCGTGGCTTCCTCGAAAAGAAACAGCCTGGCCATATTACACGGAACATGCATGCATACGAGAAACCTCTGACCTCCCACCGCCGGCTCCTCCAATAATATATATCCGTGGCGGAACGAAATTTACCTTCTAACCGGTCACGAGACTCTGCAACATACTACATACCCCCTTTCCTCTCGGCGAGCAACACCGGCCAAAGCTTTTGCTTGCCCGAAACTGGAAAATCGAACCCTTCCCAACGTGTATTTGCTGTTTAAATGGTCGACGATATAAATTGAGAAGGCGAGCAAGATAGTCCGGGCTCGAAGCGAAACGCGTGCTCTCTCTCTCTCTCGGCACCGTGTTTCCGCATTGTTCTACGTGTATCGAGGACAAGACCGGGGTGAAATAAAACGCGTCGCTCCAAGATCGGCGACTTATAAAAGCCCGATTACCCACGGATCGAGGCACTGTTGAATAAATTCATGAGCGCTAGGCACAATCGACTATAAATTATCGGCGCATTTTTTGTCAATATTCATAACGCGCGTTGTCGCGTGACGCTCGCAGTCGATATCGGCCATGCGTTCCCTATCGTCGTTGACTGAAGGCTGAACGCGGAAATCCTTTATCCGGCGAATTTGGTAACGAACGGGATAGACGGACGGCGGTATTAAACGCGGTCGTTAAATAGTTTAAGAAGCCGTCCAACGATGGAACGACTTTCAAGCGAGAACCAAAATGGCGTGAAGTAGCTGAAAAAAAAATGAATCGTCGCGCAATAAATCCAGAGAAAACGTAAAACGTCCTGTGTCTCTCCCGCTTCCATGCCGCGCACGGTAGGCGGTTCGTGAGTACGGAAAAATGTCACCAACTTTATCAAGAGTCACGCATTCCCAGAAGGCTTATCATCGGCAGTCGACCTAATTATAATTGCCGTTCTGTGTTCGTCGGGGCCGTAATGATAATACGTTTCCGTATTTTACATTATACGTCGTCGATGAATACCTAGAAGACTCGGACACGAAGCCCGAGCCCGGGTCACGTATGAAATAGCAAAAAAGGATTCGTAACGCGTACGAGGTGGTGGAACGCGGGATACATAATTTCCGCGGGAGCAACGTCACGACTTAATCTTCATCGGATGAAAAGAGGAAAAGTGAAGGGGAAAAAATAGAGGAAAGAAATTTGAGCGCGTATCGTTTCAACGTTGACTCTACTATCTAACGTTGCACGCGATATACAGCTTTATTCCAAGCCGGTCGTTTAACCTTTAGGCAGCTTTTTAATTTCGCGCCGGGTAAAAGCTCTCTGTTCGCCGGTTTATCGAGCGATACGATAATACAGCGAGGGACAGAACGAGACTGAAATGTTTCATTCTAAGAAGGTTGCACCGTTCGATTGCGCTAGAGTAATCCTAAAGAAAGTATATACTGCTGCCATTGATTACCATTACGCTTGCGACAATTTCATGATACTAGCAATGCAGCGAAACAGAATGAAAGCGCGACGACGCTGTGTGACAGAAGCAATGGTCGCACAGTAGTCATCGATCGAACGAAGCCGGTTCCCGAAGTAGCAAAGGAAGAAGTCGAATGCGGCTGGGCGCGGTTTGATGTGGCGTTTAACCGCAGCCAAAGGTACATACACGTAATTCATTGAATCAATGCCGAACCCTGCGGCCTCCATCCGCCGAGGGAAACTTCAAAAGGCGTTTTTTCGCTCGGGAGCGTGTGCCAGCCGGCGAAACATCCGCTACATATAGGTAGCATTTTATGAACCGGCAGGAAGATAGGGTTTCCGTAGCGCTGATTCAGTTCGGCTTTTTGATTTAGAAACACCGAAAGGCGCAGGGAAGACGACTTATTTGCGGAACGCGCACGAGGATCGGGGAATATGTATAATACTGGGAGGAAGACAGAGGTGACGAGATCGAAAGGGAAGTCGTAGGGAGGATATCAAAGCCGGTCCGACGTGCTGATCCTTCCTGTCGGCCTCCATGACTATCGATTTTTGAAGACCGCGTGCCTTTTTTCTTGGTATTACGCAGCTCGCGTGGAATGAACGCGAAAGAAGACAGGGATCCTCGCTGAAACACGTATGAGCTCTCGTTGGCGCAGAAGAGATGGTACAATGTAACCAAAGTATCGTTCATTCGAAGGACGATCGAAAGTCTAAACCCGATAAACGTCGGGCTCGAGACTGTTTCTACTCGTTAATATAATCCAGGCGAGTGCGGTGGCGAGAGAGACAACAGCTGCGTGGAAACGCAGGAAAGAATCGGTTACCCCGACGAGTCTGCTCGGAAATCCGTGGGATTAGTCTGGCGACGTTGTTCTAAGTTCGGGACATGTTTGGAGAACGGCGGCGGGGGGGTTTGGCTGGTGCGTGGGCGTATGGCGAAAAGCCAGCGGCAGACAGCCACTCCGTTTTCTCTCCGATGCGTCCAGACAAATCACTGTACGGACCGCGATCGTGTCGCGTTTGTATACGCGTGTCGTCGCCACCAACACACCGCCAACGCTCGGATAGCCGGCATTCGAGGGATATGTAAGATTCCAACCGCCCACACCACGACAAATTGTTGCTCAGCTGATCGACCCAGACCCTCCGCCCGTTTAAACTTTCAATCCTTTTCGGCCGGTTCTATACGAGCGTGCCGCACACCGCGCCGATACGCATTTGTATCGCGCGGACGCTTACACGAGAACGCGCGTATACGTGATTCATGCCACACATACACGCACACACAGCCTGTAATGACAGTCTACTCTGGCAAATTGCTGGCTCCGGGACCATTTCCGAATGATTTATCAGACGTCGCCACCCCGTGCGTCGAACGCGATTCTTTCGCTCGCGAGCCCCGCGATTTAATCGATGCGCCGACCTTTTAAGAAACTCTCGGTATCACCGAGATCCGTGTAATCTTCGCCAACGGATCGCGTAGGAATGTACAAATGTGACAAGTCCTTTGTATCTTTTACGACGAGATTAATCATGCTTAAAGCGTCGCTAGGACAGCCTCTTTATGAACGCGGAAAGCACGTGGGCGTGTAACTGGAACGCAAAGTTCTGTTCAGCCCCGTTCGAACACGCGTGTCGACGAGCGACATTCACACGATGCAATATTTCAGAAGAAGAATCCTATTACGCAAGTAAGTGGTTTCACATGCTGCCTCCACGCGGTCCGCCCGTAATCACTGTGCGAACGCGATAAGCCATCCAGCAAAGGCTGCTTTCGCTGCACAATTACGTTTGCCTGCTCGTTCAACAGCGGATCGTAATAATTAACTGGATATAATTTAATTACCGTGCCCGCCTGTGCGATATCGTAAATCGAATAATCCACTGTTGTAATTGTGTCGAAAATCTTTGAAGCAGTTGCAGCGACAAACGTAATCAACCTCAGCTGTTATTACTATTATACATTATTTTGAAATGAAGAAATTGCACGATATCATTAACTGCGATTCCCTTTCCCACCAATTTTCAATTCAGATTTTCAAGCTGCTCGGCGCGTTCAATGTTAAAGCATCCCATTGGAAAATGTAACGTCGCCGCGTTAATCCTGGATCTTTGAGCGCAGACAGGACAAGAAATAATTCTCCGACTTTTTGTCCGCGGTCGCGCGGCATTACCGGATGCTAATTTATACAGTAGACAGACGAGAGAAAAAGTCATGAACGTGCCCCAGAAGCGGTGAATTATCCAGCCACGGATAATCCGCAGGCTTACGAACGAACCCGACGACGAGGCACGCTTTACGACTTCTGCGTCAAACTTCGACGACAGGGCTGACACGTCGCCTATATGTTTCTCCGCAAAGTTTATTCCCGGGTGTCGTCTTATAAATAAGTGCGAGACATCCGCAACGTTAGGCCTTAAATCACCGTCGCGTACGATCGAGCCGAGTCGTCGTCGTTTCCTTTGTTTTCCGAAGCACACTCGGCGAGAATCCCGGGGTAAAAATATCTGGGACGAATATTAGGTTGTAAACCGACTGCGCTTGACTTTATGGTTCCTCGGAATCCCACGAACGGAACATCCGTTGATTACATCTGGTTGTTCGCGCTATTCTTCCTAATAAAGATATTCAAAATAATAATAATAATAATAATAAAAGGCGTGCCTGATTACAGTCACCTAATTGCCGTTTATCTACACGTGCAGAGATGATTTAATAATCGTTTTATGGCACCACTAAACCTTTTAGCCTCGGCGCCTTTTATCTAAATTAAACAGATAAACGTGTAAAACCTTAGCAGATGAAATCTTGGAATGGAATATTTTCTAACGATGTAGAAAATCCAACACGCGTGGACAAGTCGAATGAATTACACAGGGACTGGGCAGACTTTAACTGGCACGCTACCCCCGGCGTTCCCCACATTCTGTAACCCCAAGGCGCCCAAAAATAGGTCGGCCTGTACTACTCATTAAAAGACGCTCGTTGATCATAAAACGATCTCGAGTAAATACCTTACGACTTAGTTTACAGGATGAAAAGTCTCCCCCTTTAGCATCAGTTTAACGCCAGGCAATTATTGCAACCCCTTCGAGGATGGATCGGCGCCTCGTTAAAACCCCTATGACACCAGTGGTTCGCCGCTTTTGTGACTGATCAGAGGCAGTTGTTTGAAAAAAAAAAAAAGAAACGGGGGCAGTGCCAGCATGCACACGGAAGAAAGAAACAAGGATCACGCGAGCCGTGGCAGTGAGCGATCGCATCGATAGCACCGCATCGATACGTCACGATTCCGCGACACGACAGAAATGACTCTTGATAAAATACACCCCTACACCTTCGGCTTGGAATTATAATTTCGTGCTTCCGAGCGCACGCGATTACGAAACTCGAATGGGGTAGTCCCCGGTTCGAGGGATAGACGATGAAGAGCGTAACGCGGGTCGTGATTAAACCATCAAGCTTTGATGAACCTGAAATTAAGTGATATTTGATGGGTGAGTCGAATGAGAGGCTG
Source organism: Holcopasites calliopsidis (assembly GCA_023838395.1). Classification (NCBI taxonomy): domain Eukaryota; kingdom Metazoa; phylum Arthropoda; class Insecta; order Hymenoptera; family Apidae; genus Holcopasites; species Holcopasites calliopsidis. The sequence goes on from JALHAQ010000011.1 coordinate 4,118,052, forward strand.
CTAAAGTAAATAACGCAGGTGAAGAAGACTTTAGCGTGCACCGTTAAAAGAACAGTTACAAATTACACGCGTGAATCACACGCGCAGCGGTCGTGTCGTCAGGCTCATCAATCACGGCTCACAATAAGTAACAAAGCCGGCAACAAGCTGACGCGCAGAGTAAGATCCGTGCGACGCTCCCTATCTCTGCGTAATGATCCGTAAAATCCGAATGTTCTCGCATAAATTTCCATACTTCCGCCGCGGAGCAGCGTCTCGCGCTCTCGCTTATATTCGTGCCGCGTGTATAATGCACAGAGCGCACTCTCCTACGTCAATGAAGAAAGTGGAATCTCTTTCTCGACACAGAGCCCTCGTGACTGATGCATCGCGAACGCTGCTGCTCGAGCACTGCTGGAACAATGCAAGCGAGCCAATTATTATATCAATACCGAGGAATCGTCGACCGATGCGCCGGTTACAGAGAGCAGAGGAAAAGCTAAAACAGAGGAGAAAGAAGAAAAAGGGTGATTATGGAAGGGATCGGAACGAGGGGCGGAGAGGACGAAAGCGGTGGTAGATCGCGATGCCCAAGGGGCCATCGCTGCAAAATGTATGCACGGTGCATTAGGTAATGATATCGGCATTATGGCCGAGCGTGGAACGAAGGAAATGACGAACGGGTCGGCGGATCGGAAACGGGGCCCCATCGGGCCCCATCGAAGGAGGGCTACGGGGTAATTATACAAGCAAACAAGGGGCGGTCCCAGCAAGATTATAGGGTTTCTGCAGTTACCCCTCTCCCTGGTCTCCTCCGGTCACCGAGCTTGCCTGTAATTACAGGGCCAAACTGCTCTCCGTTGCATCCCCCTCCGTATCTCTCGAGGCTCTCGTCGAAAGATGCCACCCGCTAGTCTCCTTTCCGTCTGCTTCTTCGTTTCGATCTTCTTGCTTTATTTTCTTCGCCTCCCTTGCCATTTAATGTCTATCGATATCCCCCGATCTTTGGCAAAGGATCGTTTCGTTCTGGTACCGAGGATAACTAAGATTTCGTTTTCAATAAGCATGCAGGTAATTGTACGATGATTATGCACCATGGGACCGGAGTCGGGCAACGTTAATTCGACGACGACAAATGATTTTCGACCAGCGGATCGTTTAGACTCGATTGTCGAGAAAGTCCTCCGGAAGATTGCAGTCCGCGCGGGTTTACTCTGAACGAAGATCGGACGGTTACGTACGGTACAGGAATTCAATTTGTTCTTTCGTCGCAATTACAGAGCCAAATTGTTCTTCGCGTGGCATCCCGACTGTACGTCTTTCGCTCCTCCTTGGAAATACCACCGGCTAATCTTATCCTTTTCTTCCTCTTCTATTCGCGTCTCTGTATCCCGAACCATGCACTGGCCAATTCGCCCAGCTCCGAAATAACGAACGAAAAAGAACGAAGGATCCGATCGATGCCGACGATGTTTCATCGTGGAACGTATATTAATTGCCAATTTCTGTACGCTCGTTGTCAGCGACTTTTAATTCGCTCTTCAATTATTCTATTCTTCTAACGCACCGTCTATATCATTTTATCAATTGAAACGAAGCAGCGTGTAGAATTTCGATGAAAACGAGCTCGACAGAACTAAACGAAACAATCTTTCATTAGAATCCTTTGTTTTGTTACCCATTTTTACGCAACGACGATGGGCCACGAGGCTGTCCAATTTTTCCCTCGTGGTCGGCTGTCGATCATTCTCCGAACCACTTCAAGAAAAAATGTAAAAAACAGACCCAGCCACTTTACGAAACAGCCTAACAAGTGACGATACAGCCTGATGATAAGGCCCGTCGAAATTTACGAGGAAACGTGCCTGGATTACGGAAACCACGACAAAGTCGCACGCCGTAATCGGCGGTTCGTTTAATTACTTTTAATTCACCGGGCAAAATTTACGCAATTTTCGTCGACCACCGCGGATATAATGCAACCGGGCCCCGGCGAGTATATTAATTTTAAATCGTACGACGCACGATCTTTACGATTATTGCATAATGGGTCGGTCGGTAAACGAAACGTGATTTACGGCCACGTGGGTAAAATGCATTTTATACTTCGCCGATCGACGACAACCGTGCGAATTTCGGCGAACACGAGAGACGCTCGTCGACGAACAGAGTGCAAGGTTTCGCTCGCTGTTGTTCGTCGATAAAAACTCTTTTGATCATGGTTCTTGGTTAAATATTCACTTCCATCGAAGTGAAACACTTGCTGCTTATAAGCAAAATCAGGCAACGGCGTGTATCCTAAAGCCAAGAGATAAAGGATTTATGTACGATCATTTCGAACACAAATTTCAAAAAATGCAGCTGTGGAAATAACAGCTACTCTTGGAAAACTAAATTCCTGTACCTTTTCGTTGCTTGTCATTCGTTGTTGTTGTTTTTTTTTTTGGTTGATCAAAGAGTTTGCCAAGATTTGGAGAAGATCGATGGCAGGAGAAAGGAATGAATCTGCGTATCTGCGAAAGCGCGCCACCTTTTCCGTTGACTCGTTAGCATGTAAGACACTCGACGAAGTAAAAAGCGTGCATTTACGTCAGAGTGCATGCTCGCAACGAAAGGAGACTGATAATGCTTTATTCATGCCACGCGTTTGATTTCTTATCCTTTTTAAGTCTCGAGTGCTCCCCTTGCAAAGCACAAGCTGCTCTTTTTCAGGGAACGCGCAACAATACGCGACTTGTGATGCATCGAGAATCCTGCACGGGTTTAAACGTCACTGAATATCACAATCGTCAACGAATTAAACGCATTACAGAATGGAGCGTTTCATTCGTAAGAACAGGCAAATATCCATGGGAACGGGTTGAGCTATTATGCGAGGACGCTGAGATTTTGCTGTGCGAAATTATTCACAAGCGTTGCGCTTTTGTAATCTATCGACAGATCTTTTCCACTACCGTCAAAATGATAAGCGATCGTTAATAATTTACGCCCGTCGGAAAATAGCGAGAGCGTAAAATATCGAATAACATTTACATGCGTTGCTTAAATAAAAAAAAAAAGCTCCGGTTCATTTCGAATCATCTACGTCACGAACTATTTTGTAACGACTCGCGTTTATGCGCAGACACGAGCCTCGGTTATAAATTTCCAATTGTTTTACCACCAACGATATTCGCACATGTGTCTAGCTTTTTAATTAAATAAAACCAGTTTCCGCCTGCACCGAGGGATGCTTCGAATAAAGGGGGTCGTTTTCCCTTCTATCTTCGCCTGAGAAATCTGGTTTTGTATTTACAACGACACACGTCGCGCGTTATTTCACCTGAAATTGATGGCGGAACATCGGGCATTTCAGCGAGTCCCATCGACTGGCAATACCAGTACCATCTGCGGCCGAAGTTCGGCTTAACAACGAAGACAAACTTCGTTGGAATCCTACATCACCTTGACGGTTTCTGTTGAGAGACCCGTAGCTCGTTCACTTCGCCGTCTACTTCGACCTACTTTCCGGACTCGCCACAACCCCACCGGGAGTGCGACAGTCACGGAACCGGCAGTGCAATTTAAATATTTTATATGCAAGGCAAACGTATCTTTAAAAGTGCGTTGATTCAGCTAATTGCTCGACCGACATCCTGGAAAAGGTACGACGGATGGCCGGGGTGAAATCGTTACATTACTACACTTCCAGTTGAACTCGCGTTGCAAAAGCTACGAAAGTGTAAAAATTTGCGATAAAATAACGAAATCATTAAAAAGAGAGCAACATAATGCGCATAAACGATAAATATCGCAGGAACCCGCCGTGAATATTCGTCTTGGCACGGTTAGCTGGCAAGTAACGAAGCCGGCGGACGTTTATTTTTGCACTTCATAGACCAATAATTCACGGAGACCACCACGGGGATATGGTAGACTTCTTTCTCGTGAAATACTACGCGCCGTTGATATCGCAATTACGATCGATCACCTCCGCCTTCGAATAAATCAGACCAGCTTCCTTCCGCTAGGAAATTCAGGCTATTCCCTTATCAGTGATAGCGATATTTAATTTCACTAATCTCTGATCGCATACGGCGGTAGCGCGTTCCCAGATATACCAGTCTCGGCAATGAACGTTGCGGATGCCCGCGTTTCCGGAGAAGGGAAAAGTTGCGCGTAAAGTAAAGAAAATATGGGACAGGGATATACATATGTAGGTCTGCGACGTCGAAACAAGCTCTTCGGGGGCAGCGGTTCGCGACGGAGGAAGACGGGAAGATGACTGTGGAGGGATAGAGCTGGAATTCCGGGATGAAATTTCCTTGGCGCATAACACACGAACGCGAGTCGTCGTTCCGGCTGCATACAAGCACATGGTGTGCTAGGGCGGTGAATTCCCGAATTACAAGTCGCTCATTTGAATAAGCGTAGCGAACGACACGGGGCACTCCGCTTTGTTTTACGATCGGACAGGACGGTGACAGGGGAAACGCTCAGGGCTAACATCCGAAGGCGGCGTTAGACGTTGTGAAACGTGAAATATAAATGAAAAAGGGGGCGAAGGAGAGGAGAGGAGAAGACAGCGCGGCACACTGGCAAGAGACGGGCGGAGCGGAGACCAGCGACTTTGGGTCCCTGAACAACGGAGTTACTTCTGTCGGGGCTAACGTGGGTGGATCATTTTGTGTATACTGTATCAGGCGACGAGAGAATGCAGGTTCAAAAACCGCGTATCGGAAATACGATTCACCCTGTATTCCCTGATCGAGTGATACGAGCAGAAGGAGCTGAGGAAAGCACGCGGATCCTTGTGATTTCAAGAAAGCACACGGGGATACGCAGCGAGAGCCTGATGCACCGAGATGGAATACTGTGTCAATACGGAATTTCCGGAGGATAGCGCTGTGCCCCGTTTCCCGATTACTTACGCGGATTTATTACCAGGAGACACACGAATATCTTTCATGCGCTTCCGTTTAATACCAACGAAACAATAAAGACAAGTGCTCCAACGACTCGCGATCCACGAGAATTGATATCCTAGGGTAGCTTTATACGTTATTTTGGAAATACTATACACACCGAGAACTATGATGCGTTGAGCAACAGCTCGTTCCACGTAGCGCCTTGGGAGGTTGGCGAACAAGATAAGCCACACGAACGTATTGCAAACATTGTAATATATTTGAGTAGGAAGCAATATCTATTTCCTCCGCATAGTGTAACTAAAATACCAAAGGTAAGCTTCAGTGCGATAAAGACGCATTCATGCCTGCATCGAAACCTGTCTCATCAAAATTGGCTCGAGCAAAAAGCATAAGAATGAGGGGGAAAGAAGAATAAAACATTGTTAATGCGTTTCTCCAGGTTACATTTAGATGTCGGAGATGCATCTTGACGACCCGCAGAATCCATCAGAAATTAACGCGAGTCTCGTCCATCGAAAATTACCCTCCATCCGGTGTACGCAATAACCACTATTTTCTTTTACACGGTTGCGGATGAAACCGGCCTGCCATCGCGGACCTTGGTGCAATATTAAACAGCGAGCAGGAATATTACAGGAGCGGCATAGGGGCAAAATCGCATGCTTATTTTATGCACTGCGGACGGCCGCATTTCGCCAGGCCTCGTGTGCATGTGCGAACGTGAGCCAACGATCTCGGTCAACGTCTCGACAACTCCATCCAGCTTTCCATTATCGCGTCCCCTTATGGATCTATCAATCTCGGCCAGTTGGCTGCTCGTAGCCGCGTAACAACAACTGGGCCAATTTGCATGCGAACCTCCGTATCACGGCGGCCGCTTCCTCGGCTTCGGCGGACGCGAAGCCCGTTCCGATAAGAAACGAACGCGTTCCGCACCGAAAACGACGAGCGCCGATCGGAATTCAAGCGGTAGCCCGTTTCTCGCTAATTTTTGTTACGGTCCCTGGTACGCCGGGTCGAGCACCTCGGTTAGACGAATTCCAAAGACTGCGTGGACAGAGAGGGAAGAGAAAGGAGAGCACGACCGTGCGGCTTCTTGCGTCGACTCTCGAACACCGGTGTGTTTCATTATCCGAGAAACGCGCGTAACTCGGCAATTTCCAGTGGACGACGGAGGAGCGTTGCTCCTCCGAGAAAAGCGGCGCGACGCGGTAAAATCGCGCCGGCCGGAGTTTTACGGGACGCAGAAGAGCATTTATTATTTGCGGTCTTAGAAGTGATCCTCGTTATCCTCGTTACCAAGGCGAGCGCGCCTCGACAAGAAGCCCTCGCCAACAAACAGAAGGAGTCCAAAAGCGGTCCGGGAGCGGGAAGGAGAAGATGAAAAAGAGGATGAGAGAGAGAGAGAGAGAGAGAGAGAAGGGGAGGGAAGAGATAGAGGGACAGAGAGGGATGCTGAGATCTTGAACGAGTGGACGAGCTAGGGAAGTAGAAAGGGTACGGTATGGCGGAGACGAAGGGAAGAGAAAACAATAAGACGAAAAGAGGAGACCGGAGGTGGAGGTTGAGAGGGCAGAGGATGAGAGAAGCTCGAGTGGCGAGCCAGAGAAGGATCGACGAGAGAGTAGATAGGTACTGGCGGCGGAGTAATAACGGACTGCTCACCATGATTATAGAGCACGAGGCAGCCGGTACGTTGCTTAAATCAACAGAGAACAGAGCCGGAGGTTTCACCTGCCGAATCAATTTTTACCTCGTTTCGAGTCTATCCGTCTCCGTCCCGTCCTTCCTCTCTCCTTCTCCTCCACGCGGTCTGTCTTCACCCTGTATTATACCGACCGTGACCGGTTTTCCTGCTTACCGATTGCTTTTTCGCTGCATCGGAGGAACTCAAATCCCACCCGATCCACTCCCCCTCTGTCGCGTTCTCCAACTTTTTCTGCGGCCAAGATGAAATCACTTGACGGTCGGTCGGCTGGCTTTTCAAGGGCAACTTTAATATACCTTACAAACGCGTTTGTTCGTCATCGTCGAGTAGGGGGTGGACGAGGATCGCTTGGGGTTGAGATGGAAAGAACGGGGGGAAGTAATGGAAATATTCTTAGTGAATTCCCCACTCAGCTGTGCTTCTAAAATTTAAGAGACTCAATTTTTTCTTTTATTTCAAAACACCTCCGATAATCTTGCTATCGTTAAGGCTATTTTATTACAAAGTCCATTAAACTTTGTCGACCGTTTACTCCGAATCATATGACATATATCCTCTTAATCTAATTAGCTTCTGTTTCTTTGATAGCGTCCCTTTTATATTAAACTCGTTTAATCCATCGCCCCCCCCCCCTACACCATGGTGGGTTGCTTTGGATATTACGTTTCATTTTCATTAAAACGCACAAAGCAAAGAAAAATAACGAGTAGACGAAATAACGAAGATCGTAGTCCAATGCTATCTATCCGCCACAAACGACCAACATAGACCAGCATATGTACTTTCGCGGTTTCCCCCTTAGGCGAGCCACTCCCGCAAGCTAGGGGATCTTGAGAAAAGTTTAAAAAGCTTCCCGCGACATTATCCGCAAACTTCGGGATCCCTGGACATTTTGGAATTTACGAATCGACTACATTATTCAGGGGACACTGGACGTGCAATGCGGTTTCCTTATTTCCAGAACGTCAGCGAAGAGAAGAGTATCGACAGCCGATTCCTTTTCCCCCCCTGGTTTCACGATTCGTCGATATGGGACAGTGCGACACGGTCAGGTTTACGCGAGGACATCAAACCGGCCGCGGCCAGCCAGATATCGAGGGCTTTACACGAGCAGCCACGGTTTTCGGTCCAAGAGTTAAAGGGACGTTTTCCCCCCTACACCGCAAGCGAGCCATGAATTTCGTCTATTCGCGGTTTACGACATCCTTTTCTCTCCCTGGACAACGACAGCTTCGAGCACGCCGTACACACAAAAGTCCTCGCAGACTGGCCGACTTCAAGCACCTACTTGACTTCCCTTCGCCGTCGTCCCGCCGTCATACACGATACAACGACCGACGATGGTCACCGGGTACTGTCTTGCGACCTGACCCACCTACAATCCCGCGGCAAATTGATCCCCGATCCGATCGGTGATTCCGATGAAAAAGAGCGCGCGTTTACGTAAAATCTCGTATCCAGCGTGCGTCGTTCGCCCGTAAATTGGCGACAAACGCCCTGGCTAAAAGTGTACGATAAGTCCGCGGGCCGTTAAGAAATTTATGTCCCTGCTACACGTCCACGCGAAACGAGAGTTATCTTTGCGACGATATATAAAAATAATTTTTCGGGAAGATACGGCTTGTTGTTTCGTATAATTCATCCCTTTTACATGCGACGATAATTCTATATCGAAAAACATGAACTTCTGTTTCGTATCATGCCCGGGGATCTTGTATCCGATCGCGATCAATTTTTTAGGAAGCTATTTCTGTTGACATGCCGTTTTGCCTCGACACAAACCCGAGTATCAGCTCAACAAACTATAATTACAGAAGTTAACTGCAAGAATTAGTAATTTTATAACAACTTTCGACTCCCTTTTCTAAACTACCTCGTGAGACAAAGAAGATCGATCGGGGCATGCTCCATGAAATACTAATCAGATTATCGGTCTGGAACGATTTGACGTAGAAAGTTTCATTCATTCCGAGGAATCACTTGACTTCGATAACATTCGGCTTATTGGCTCGCGAGAATAATTTGCCAGGCTTGTCTTCCCTTCTATTAGTTGTGTCTCTGATACACTAAGTCATTGTCTAGTTAAAGTTACGATAATCTGTATACCAGAGATCTATAAGTAGTTTCGAACGGATAAATCAGTTCCATCTTCTCCATCGATTACGGAACTGGATAAAGCCGTTCCTAACTGCAAAGTCCTGTAAATCAAGATCAAAGGGAGACCGTCCATAGATTTCTGCAAGTAACCCAGTCTATAGCCATCCGGACAGTAGCTAATAATTAATCAGATTAGGACCCATTATGCCTGCATACGCGCATGCACGTCCATTTCGAGTGTAATCGGAGCACGCCAGGGTCAATACAACGAGGCGAGGTCGGGAAACAGCATCGGAGGATCCAGGATTCATTATTCACGAGTGTTTGATCGCTCCCCGCGGTTCTTAATGAACCACGAACGGCTTCTCGGGCCACCGCGCCAGCCTTTAAATATTTTTCTTTAATTTCGCGGAAGCATCGCAGCCATGAAAATCTCTCGAGCATTAGAAATCTTCCTTCCCAAACATCCGTCGCAGTGACTCTTGAATCAAGAGCTTGAAAAGTAGGACGATATCTTTACGAGTTGACGTTTACTTAGAGAAAACTGAAAAAGTCCAAATAGTTGCACCGCGAGTTGGAAATTATTGTGTTTAAATAGATTTCAAAGTCCCCGAATTCGTTGGCAAACGGTGAATGGTGCTGTTAACGGTTGATTCGATGAGCGGACGAGATGCTTTTATCTTCACGTGTTACAAATTCTATAGAAATACCCTGACACGCCGAAATACGCTACTGTTACGTGTAACATTGATTCGGAATAAAGCCTGTTCCCCTAAATTCACAATAAATTTATCATTGAATTCCCGAATATCGTTCACCCTTTCTCTTCTCCTCCTTTGAAAATCGAACAACTTTTACTCCACCGCGCGACAATAAAATGGATTATGACAAGACTGAACCGGCAACACGAAAACAGCCACATCGTGACCGCGATCGATCCCGCTGCATTTATAATCGTTGAACGATACCCTGATCAAGTATTATATGCGAACTCGAAACGCGTCCGCGGCTAGAGGGAAATCTCGGCCAGCGTCGGAATGACGTCGGCCGAAATCAAACTAATTGTGGCCTAGGATCGCCGGTGAGATTCAATTGTAATTGAGCGTGAAATTAAATATGCAACGCGAACGATGGCGAACGGTCCGTTCGTGCCTGGGCCATTTATCGACTCGCCGATATTAATAGCTGATGAAGAGGACAACGGTTCTGTGTGCACACGGTCGAATGAAATATGATTTTGGTGCAGCACGGAATCTATATGCTCCTACAAGGTCAGAGAATCGCGATACCAGGGTGTAAAAGGGTTGGCGGAGGAGAAAGAAACATCTGGCCGTGTACATACGAATATCACACGACCTCGTAAATCCCGTGGTTTAATCGTCCACTTTCGAAGCTATAAAACAGAGCTATGCTGAGTGAAAAGCATCGGCGGAGTGGCAGCGCGATAAACTGTCGAGATGTTTCCACCGCCTTCGTGCCACGCGCGTCTCACCCCCGCAGTTTCATACTTTTGATAAATCTGTATTTTTTCCACCGTTCTCCTCTCTCTCTCTCTCTCTCTCTCTCTCTCTCTCTCTCTCTCTCTCTCTCTCTGTCTCCTCTCACCCCTTGCTTTTCCTCCTTCCTCTTTTTTTTTTAATAAAAACGACACTTCCTCGCCGACCCCCGTCAGGTCACGAGCATCCCCTTCGCTGCGATATTTATGCTCTTACGTCACGAGAGAAATATCGTACCACGGGAATCTTGCGAGAACGCGCGGATGTGTATAGCAGGCCATGGCAAAGGAGGTGTATATTACGCGTTGCACACATGCACGTGCACGGCACGGGGAGAACAAGGGAACGGGAGAAAGATGGATCCACGGAGTGCAAGAACACACGGACATGAGAACGGTTATAGGGCGGCACACATTGACGCGTGTTTTTGTCCGTGCGTTAATTAAACTCTAACTTCAGCGAGCAACTGCACGGAGGCCAGACGTAATTTTCCACTGCGTGACCCTTCTGCTTTGATCCCTGGGCTCGAGCGTATCCCGGTCAGTATTCGGAGCAGCCCGAAAATGTTTTGCGCCAAAGTTTCGGGACTTCGAGAAAACGCCATTAACGCTGGCCACATCGCTTGTTACTTTGCCGTTCTCGTTCAAACGAAGCCTCGTCAAGAGATTAATATGATTGCCTGTATTATTTTCAGCAACGATCGATACAAATTGATACTCGCGCTCCCAAATGTGAAATGTTTCGGAAAAAGACGAGCGGTTGTTGAACGAACGGTTGAAACAGCCAACGCGAACGGTGGCGCAAGGGAATACCTTTTGAAATGCACCGTCGCGCAGTATTTCACGGAATAAATGGAGGGCATAATCGATCAGCTGGATGTTGAAAAGCATCCCGAGCAATTTCGCGCGGCGATATATACGTATACGAATCGACCTCGGCCACTCGCGTAGAGGCCCGACTTGCACCATCAAACGTCGGGTCAAATGCAAAGGAGTCATTACGACACGCTCCATCCCGATCGGCTTTCTAATTTCTCAATCTCGCCAGAAATGTGTCACATTATTGGACACTTCCCTCTACAAATACCGATGTATCAAAACTAATGAAAAGCTCTACGAACAGTTATGAAAGATCTTGTCCCTAGTACCTGAACTATCATAAAATTGTTCATAAATTTCTCGGATTAAAGACCCGCGGATAATAATAAATCAATGAAACGTTTCTCGCGCGTCCATCAGCTCCGTGCGTTACAAGAAAGCAAAAATTCGAACGTCGAGCATCGATAAAGAGGCGAAGAAAAAAAAAATGGAACCCTCTCCAAGAAGCTATATGCAAGCAGCATTTTTCAGACGAACCAGCTCGCAGCCATAATCAATCCGTGCGGATGTTGAAAAGAGGCGCGCGAGCTATCTCGGCCGGGGATCCGGGACGGTTCCGAATGCTCTCTCAGCGGGATGTCCAGCTTACGTATCCCGGTCTATATCGCGCGAAATCCAGAAAATAGCGCGCACAAAAGGGCTCCGCGATCCCATCGTCCGTAACTCTCTCGTATCGCCGAACTTTTTCCATTCGCCGGAATCGCGTAAAATTATGTAACAGGTCGCGACGAGCAGCTTTTATTTGCCGAACTGTCTCGCCGGAAGTTTCGAGCGGACGTTTACCGTGGACAGTATCGACGCTGGGATGTTTACGCATGGTATGACACTGGGGGAATGTAGATTCTCGTCCTGTGATATTTTTACGCGATACAACGATCGGTGGAATAATAAAAATAGCCGGTTCTATTTATCCCCGAAGTTGTAACAGTTTCCAAAGCACGTCAACTGTAAATTCTCAGGAAATATTGAGACACGCTCAAGTGGAACGGACCGTAATTGAATGGAAGGCGCGGGGGGTGGGAAAATTTAATCAATGGAAACGTCTCATGATCATCGTTGCCGTATTTGCAAACTAATCTCAATGACACGACTGAATGAAGAAGCGGTAAACGAGGAAGGGGAGGAAACGATCGTCGGGCGGAATGAACGGGGGAAGTCGAACGATTGCCGCGTTACAGGGGGATCCCTCGTTAAAGCGTAAATCCGATCGAGGGGTAAAAATCCTTACTTATTTCCATCCAATTAGCACGCGTAATCCCTTTCCATTACCGAAAGCTCGCCGTCTCGGCCAAACCGTTCACCCGGCAAAATCGATCCGCGCGCGGAAGAAAGGAATGGTCCGGAGAATCTGCTGCGAATAGTGCGAGATGAAAGAGCACGAAGATACCGTACCCACAGAAGGGCAGAGCCAAAAGGCGAGGAGCCATAATCGATCCGGCGTGCGCTAAAAGAAAGGAGGCGCGAGCTATCTCGCGCTCTCGTGAGCCGCAAAGAACAAGAGGGAACGACGTCCGAGGCTTCGGGGATGGTGTTGCGGCCTCCCTCGCAGCGGGAAGTCCGAAGTTCGTGCAGAAGGGACTAACGTCGGCGTCGTTCTCGGTTAACTAGATGCCAGCCGAGATTCCACGGTGAAGGGTTGGACGGACGGAGGTAATCATAAAGCCACGACGCGAGCAGAAGGCTCAAAGAAGAAGATGAAGAAGAGAAGGACAAATAGTGGGAGGAGAAGGAGGGAAAGATGACTGCAGGGCTGCCAGAGCGGCCTGGAAGCGTGTCAGTAAATTTAACCTAACCGAATGCCAGGGCATGAAGCCCTCCTCCTTTTTTTCTCTCTCGCCGCTTCTTCTCCTCTTCTGCATCTTTCTGCACCGAAGCAGCACTCTACCGTGCTCATCGGTACGCGCGTCGATCGCCGGGACAGTTCACCGTTACCGAACCACCCGGATCGACCTCGTCCAGAACAGAAATTTTCCATGAACACGATCGGAAATGGTTGGCGCGAGAAGAAAACACGAAGGAAATGATCGGGGGGGGGGGCCCTCCGTGTATCGGCCGATTCCGTGGAAGATTTATAGACTGAAGCGATTTAACAAACATCCATTGTTAATTCATTCCACGGTGGAACGTGTTAGTTTTCTCCACCTTTCCCCAACCTCGGCCGAAGGATAATTTATTCAGGCAATCGGGATTCAACCGAAAACAGAAGAAGAATCCACGCACACTATCGCGACTATACCTGTACACACCGTCGATATACGCACACCACCTTCGCCTCTTTAACTACCTTCCTATAACTTTTAGTGGCCGCACTCTACAAGTCTACCCCGAACGATTCCACCCGCCTATCCCCCTAATGTTGTTCAGACTCGCCTTCGGATGCCTCGTAACGTAGAGTGAAGGGGTCCGTGCAACCCGAATTACACACCGCCACGACCACGAAGATGCCTCTCGTTCGTCCAGTTCTCGCTTCGGAGATCCTTATCGCGAGAGGAGTCTGGATGCCTCATCGGCGACCAACGACGGAGGAGGAGCACGTTGGTCGCTTCTCTCCGCGAAGGTCGAAGGTTGAACACCGCTCGATCGACAGCTGCCACAAAGTCAACCTCCAGCCTCTCTCTCTCTCTCTCCCTCTCTACGTGGATGAGATTCCACAGCGAAGTCGCTTGTTGGCAGGATTTCGCGTTGCTCGTCTTCGTTGGCACCGCGCGAAAACGCGACGAATCGCTGTCACTATCGCGGTCCTATCTAGCGACTCGAAAATTCCACGCAGGCCAGAAACCGTGCGAGCTTCGTTAGTTCGGTCAGAAGCGTGAAAAACCGCGGAGAGAACGAGTGTAGAAGATGCAGGGTGTTGGTCGGCTAGCAGAATTTCGCCTGCACCGGATGGCGACAAACGGAAATAATTATATCTCCGTCGATATCGTTACCCATAAGGATCAACAATGAAAAGATCCAGAGAAGAAAGGAACGTGGCCATAAATTTCGCGCGATTTTAATTACTTCCCGTAAGAGCTTGAAGGGCTATCGATTTCCGTGCCGCCGTAATTGTGCCTTTCCCTCCTTTCTCACCCTCGCCATCTTCCTCCATCTCCACCCCCTTTTCTTTCGCCCGATCTCCCTGTCCGACGTTTTTTAATCCATTTAAACCGCCCGAAGAAATAGGGTTTGCGGTTTGGCGTGTTTGCTAAATAAACGGGATGCCCCCGCCTCGTTTGAAGGTCCGCGCGGGAAGACAGCGTACACATTCATGGTACATCGCGGTCCATTAAGCGGCTAATAAGTGGACAGAGCTGGGTTACCGGTTACACGCGCTCGACCTTCCCTTTCGTCCCCCTTTGGGCCCTTGCGTCTGCCCCTTTCGCGTCGCGTGTATGCTTTTTCTACAGTTTCTTCCATTCCACCCTTCCAGCTTTATTTCTGGTTATTCCTCGTCTCTTTCCCAACCGCGAGACCCTGTGCCAAATTTCCTCCTCTCATTCGCACTCCGCTTCAACCCTCTCCGTCACGCGCCACCGCCACCCTTTCAGCCCGCGTTATTTGTACGCGACACCACAAGTCGGGAGATTAGGAAGAAAGAAAAAGGGTTGGATGAAACGAGACGAGAGACAGAGACGAACAGACCGGATGAAAGAAGGGAATGAGAACCGGGATTCGTGAGATCGTGTTCGACTGGGACCCCGCGGTCCCTACCGAAGTTTGTAACTCCTTTTGCATCCAATTAAGTCTCGCGCAATAACTTAGGCTGCACAAGCCGACGATACCAAGCAGCCAGTGCCCCTCTATCGCCGTCCGCCTGCATATACGGGAACGATGTATATTCCGATTTCGAAATTCGGCACAATGGAAGTTCATGGAGCTGCGTATATTTCAATTGAAACTTCCGGTAGGCTGTAGCACCGCTCTGCTATTTAATTGGGAAAGCTGGCTCGGGCCGAGACAACTTTTGTAAAGCTATTAAAGAACCATGCCCTTCAATGTGGCTCGAATGAAATTAGATGTTTCCCAGATTTATTAAATACTAGCTTCACTACATTTAAAGAAGAAAAAGGGATTATACTGCAAAAATCGGTCGACACTTGGACTATTTTATAAGCAGCCTGGGTCGGGTCATGATTCTCCAGCGAGGAACTAAAGCCAAAGGGACAGCGGCCAATATCAGGGTATGCCATGGCCGCACTTCGGACAACGGGTAATACATTTCAGTTGCAAAAGCCGATACACAATATCGCAAGGAAGTTACCAGGCCCGTTATTGACACTGCCGAACCGCGCTTGCAATTATTACCGAGCGCCCGATTGAAATTCATGAATGTTCGATGCGTCCGATTCCCTTAATCCAAAGTCTGGCGAAATTTTCGGCAAACTTTAACGCTTGCACGAAACCGGCTATATACCTCTCTATCTTTCCGATATCGCGGAGGGGTATTTCAATAATGTACACACCGAGACCGAAGGGCCGAACTATTCGTAAAACGGCTTGGCATCCAGCAACGTTAAGATCGAGGGGGGGGGGGGTACATATTCTAAGTTCATCGTAGGGATCGGAAGTGGAAGATAGTAGGTCAGTTATCGGCACCTCTGAACCACCGCGTTGTTATTACGAGCTACAAGCATAGTTGCGAGAAGCTCTCCCGTACTGCAGTCAAGACTTGCGCAATAATTTAGGGGTACACCCGGATACCGATACTGGAGGGACTAAATCTCTCCCGCTCTCCCTCCCGCCTTAGTGCTGAGAACAATATGCGCTATAACCCCCTCGAATCTTATCCTTAATGCCCGGGCTTAATATACGCCCGGGTACATATATCGATCTTGTTGATCGGGCACGCTGGCTGGTATGCGCCAGCAATCCCGTAAATTCGTGAGAAAGTTAATTAAACGACCCTCTGACCGCGGGCTACCGTGGACCAGCGTGAAACGTACGGAGTCATTCGACTATACGAAAGATTAATGACGCGTTAAGCTCTGCTGGGTGAAAGGTCGAAGTGCACCGAAAGGGCTGCTCGCATTCAAAAAGAAAAGTTATCGTAATCAAACATTACGCAGGAAATCAATCATTATTATCTCTTCGTAAATTAAGAAATAATTGGCAGGACATATATATTACGAATATTATCGTTAATTGTTTGACAACTCACAAGTCACTTTACATTTAAATTGACCGGCATTCGTCGACTTTTAATTATCTCTGGCCGCGAGACGAATATATAAGGGAAGCACGCAAACGCAACAGCGTCGAGCATACTGCGAGGTCGGAATTCGTCCGAACAACAGCAATCGTTATTAAAGCTGATGAACGGGCAACGGCTTATCCCGATTCTTTTTTGCTGTCAATAAAGTTGGCCGGCTGACAATGAGAGGCAACGAGCCCGTACAAGCTGGTAACTGACCGCGAAATTAACCCCACTTTAGAGAGGTATGCGTGCCTCCGCTCGTGTGCTGCTGCTTTCGTGCTATTTATTAACTGCAACAACGTCCACGAAAGTCGTTTAAATTGGGACAGATTGGCATCGTGACGTTCCCTGGAAAAGACAAATAAATGGCCCCGTGATAAGGTCTCTAGCCGTTGCACGCGTCATCCCCATAGTTATTCCTTCTTCGGACTGGCCATCCGTTTTAAATGTCGCGTTGATCGTGCGAGATCGGATCACACGATTATTAAAACGCGACGATAATTCTGCGCTAAATGAAACGACCGAGATATTCAGCGACCGGTAAAGCTTGAGTAACGCGAGATTAACAGAGGGGAGGGGAATCTACAGAAGATTGTTAACAACGCTGCGTAGAACAATAAATTGAAAGCCCGACGACGATGTCGTTTTCACGGAAATTAATGCGATGTTTCATAAAGCCTCGATGAAAATTGGAATACAACTCATTTGCGTTACGTCCAACGATCTAATTGACAACGAAATTAATGCAGCCTGGGCCAATTTGTTCGCCGCTTACTCGTGCCAAAGCTCCTGCCGACATTCGACCGGTTGCATTCGTTATTACAGGCAGATGCCCATACGATAATGATTAATGTGAAAACCGGTTTCACGGAGTTCGCGGGTTTGGGAAAAGCTGCCGAATATGGTCACTTTGTATCACGCCAAAGTAATTCAAATGAATCGCGTGCCTCGCAGGAACCTTCCTCGCCAGTTAATTACCAGCACAGACGGATCATGAGATCACGGATAACCGGATTTACGATCAAATTCAGGAAACTACGAGTCGAGAACAATCAGGCCTTATGCCACAGAGAAATCCAATTAATAACTACTGACTTTCCCTTTGTAATTAAAAAAATACAATAGACGACACGTAATTCAGAGAAAAATGTAATAATACTCGGACACTCTGCGTGCATGCACTAATTCAATTCGGGTTGCAGACATAGATACGATTAAAGGGTGGTCCACTGTGATCTATCGCGAACGAGCGAACGCGTCAGCTTCGGGTTCGAACGCAAACATAATCCAGTACGTTGTAATTCAATAAACGCATCCTGTCCTACCACTAAGATAGAGTAGACAGTTCCTGCGTTAATTAGAAAGGCCATTCCCCGCAAGGCTCTTAACGATCGTAATGCACAGTGTCAGAGATAGAAACGTCAGATGGTGGACGCCGACCAATCCATCAGCGAGCCATTTCCTTAGCCGTATGTCTATACGATTACTCTCGCACCGTGGAAATTCATCAAAAAAGGAAATACACCGCTCCCTACGCTGTTTAATCCCATAGCTCCGATCCTTTGCTCCGAAATTATTTCGACTTCGTGCTTACCGTTTGCCTCGTTCGCCCGAGGATTAAAAATATGAAGACCTTGAAGACACCATGTCTGACAGTCTCCAAGGAAACACCGTTTCAGACAAGCTATCCTATATGCGTTGCTTCTCTCCAAAACTCCGCTGCACGGCGTAAAGAGATTAAGAAGAGAAAGTTCTTCGCGTAAACAAGGAGATTCATTCGCGGCTGCACTCCGACGGATGCGCCGTTGAATTTCCACAAAACTCCCGACGATCTCCCCCATGGCGATTGGTGAAGACTTAAAGTGGTCTCTTCGCGAATTCCCTTGTCGACCCTCATCCCTCTAGGACGCGTTCCTCCGCCAAACAGCAATGCATTTTGATAGCCCATTGTTAAAGGAATGACGAGGGAGGAGGAAGGACATACGTAGGGAGCATCGAAAAGTTTCGTGGGAGGGCGTTTCGAAATGGAGACATAACGGCGGAGTTTGCCTTATTCATGAGTTCCATGGTATCCAGGCTGGTTATAACTGATGGAAGACGGGGTTGTAAGGCCACGATGGTCATGTACCAAAGTTGTATCAACGAACGGCACGGCGCGGCGCGGCGCGGTCTCGGGTCCTCACCGAGTAACGATGATAATACGCTACGTGCTTCGTGTCTGAAACGACAACTACTCGAACTGAATACAGTCCTTCTGTAATCATATATCCCCCACCTAATGTTCGTCTGGCCTCGACACCCACTTCGTACGAATCTTCACCGTGCTACGACCTTTTTACGAGGCCACAATGTCCTCTCATCTTGCTCCCTCGATCCCACGGACCGACTCTTTGTTGCTTCTTTAGGAGTGCTCCATCGCCGCGAGGATAGCCAACGAGAGAGGTGCACGGTATGGGAACTCGTTCGTTAGCACCGGAGAGGTAACGATACGTCAGGTACGTACGATCGATCGATGCCGATTAGACCGAGAAATTGCTCTCACGGATACGGCCGCTTCGTCTCCGCCGAATTCGCCCGCGTATACCGACCTCGCCCCTCCCCCCAATGCAATTACACGCGCGTTCTTCTTGATGAATTGAATCCTTTGTACGACACGTCTACGCGCGTGGCTTCTCCTCTCGCGCGGACGATAAAATCATCGAACTCGCGCAACTGTTTTATCAACTCGCGCGGTATACATATAACGCTCGATGAAATTGCGGTACAAACTTTGTCCCACAAAGTGAGTAATTAAGTTCAACAACGCACTACCGTTTTGAATGTCTTCCCGGTGCAGGGCTGAGTTATGCCTAAACTATGCGCGGGTTAACCGTACGTTAGATAAGATTGGATCTGTATTGGGACCAGGTTACTCATTAAGCGAATGGATTGAGCATCCCTTGTTGTTAGATGAAGGTTTGCCTTCATCAGGGTGAAATCATGTTAGCCAAACTATCTGTACACGATACTATCTTCTTCTCCTTGCATTAAAGACATTTATTGATATTTTACGATGCAGTCATATTCCGCGAGTGGCAAAATATTGTTAAGCAAAATAATAAAAAAGAAAACACGTTCGGGTTTAAAGAAACAGCAAGTTAAATAATCGCGAGGAAACGAGAAACGAAAAATAATATCGGCCTACCAACATCGCCCCGCTTCCTCGTTTTATTTTAATAAACTTCCGTCGTCCCTGTTTTCCCTGGAAACTTGTTCAATAGAAGGAAAGCGAACAAACGTGATTCTCGTGGCAAAATTAATTCCAGATTTTTCGTTTCGGAACGTGCGAGCGCGCAATAACAAACGGGTTTCTCGGAAAGCCTGAGCAAAGCATACATACGCGTATGTGAGTCGCGTTTGAATATTCCTAAAGCTGGGGGTCGTGTGTATCGGCTACCTTTGATCCTATGAAATTTCCTCGTGGTCTCATGAGAAAAATCGCTTCGAGAGTCGGCAGCGAGATAACTCACAGGGAATAACAGCGTTTAGTGATTCGTATTCCGGGCCTGTCTATGGATTTTTTGGACTCTCCTAGTTGGCTCGTTCTCGGTCGCGCGTCGCTAAAGGAATCGGTACGTGACATTAAGCAGTAATGCCACGTGGCGAGACGTCCACGGAGCACGGAACTTGAAATACTATTACGGTTGCTCCCGTGTCACGCTACTACCGCTTTCCTCTCCCTCACTCTCATCCTGTCCACCTTCGAACAGCCTTATCCCGTAGGTACTTGCGGTATAATATGTCACGGACCGGTCGACAAAGATCGGGGAGAATGCTGGAAACGGAATAAAAATCCTTCATCGCATGAATTTTAATTGTCCGTTAAAAAAAAGGAAGAGAGAAGAACGGCGAGTGAAAAGGGATGATAGGAACGAAACTAAATGAAATAAAAAATAAAAACGTACGACCACCGTCACCAGGCGAGAGGAACGAACTGTCGATATTTCTATCCTACTCTTTTTTCGTGACATTCTTTTTTTCTTTCGCCTCGTTTTTTTATTGCACAGTTTAATTTATAGAGTGGACAACGCGAACCTCTCGGATATACAATGACATGTCCGAAAACGCTCGGAAAAACGGAGTGGAAGTTGTTTACCGTAAAACGGGTTCACCCACCTGTGTTTACTTTCGAGGACCAAGAGAAGGGTGGAACGACAACAAAAAAATGTGAAATATCGTTTTTCCAATATTGTTGAATGATCGGGCGTATCGGCACCGCGCGAAATTTATCTTGTACGCCCGCGCGTCGCCCCGTCCGCAGGCTCAATAAATGGATCTCTCGATATTCCCTTGATTTTGTAGGTAAATAGACCAAAAATCACGGACGCCCCCTATTTCGCTCGGCGGGATCCTTTTGCGAAATTTCCGAAAATAGATATGGATACATAATTCGTGACCTAAATAACGTCCTCGTCCTTTGCCAGCGCATGGGCGCGTTTACCTAATTCCCTAGCGACAGGTAAATATGTGCTTCTAATTACCATTGATATTAATTACATGTTTGCCAACGCGAATCATTTTATTAATGGCTACGCGCGGGAACCGAAGTAGAATTTCCATGCGAACAGAAACGGGGACACATTACGAGCTTCCTAAAAAGGAGAAATTCATAGGATCATCTTTGATCGATTAAAATTGAAACGCGTGGCGGTTGCACGCAATCGACGCACCCGGTGAATCTACTTTGCCTTTCTGTCGTTCGAAGGAAGAATGGAAACGCGCAGTCGACTGACATTTTTAGAATTTGTCTGAAATTCGTTCCATTTTTCGCCTCTCAAAGAGACACGAACCCAGGGGAAAGATTAAAGTTTTTAGGAAAAAAGCACGCACACATACGTACATGCATACATGAATACGTGTATGCCGGTCGCGAAAATTGCGTGCATCGATGAAACGAGAAAGGAACGAAGCGAGAGTGAGCTACATCCTATGTGTAGAGTGTGAGCAAATTCAAAAGCTGCGGTTCGAGCTTTGCGCCTCATAAACAGAGCTATATGAAACGCATCGTTCGAGTAACAAATTGTATAAAATATTCTAGCTTTCCGCATAATGAATTAAACATGCCCGAAACCATGATTGGAACTACATATTTTTTTCTTTTATTCTCAAGTTCTCATCTCCTAAAGCTTTTGTTTGAAATGTTAAAACTATTCCAGATTTCGATCCTGTTCTGAACTTTTGGGAACCGTTTCCTTTATTCGTCTTGTATTTTATTACAAGAATTTGTCCGATTGCAGCGTGTAAGAAATGCTTAAGTGACAACAGGTCCACAGCGTTTCATATAATGAAATTACCGGTCGTGAGTGGTCGCATTGTACGTATTTGATGGTTTTTGACTAAAGGTTTATTGCATGTGCCAACTTTGACAGAGGTCTTTATCCAGCGAGCACGAAGCATTTATCGCGTTGCCCTCCGACAGTGAACAGTCTCTCCTGTGGCCTGGGCCTCTTTCTTAACAATGTCCCGGTCGACTTACGAACCTGGCCTCCTTAACTTACAATCAGAATTCGCTTTGAAGTAGCCCGCATACTTATCGCTTTGATTGACGTCCCCCTTTTCGCGGTGCCACTAAGCGAGAAGCATATTTACATGAAAATAAATGCACCTTGCCGGTGCTGACCACGGGGAACGTCATCGTTGACGGAGCGGTAAGCGTTGATCTAAATGAAATTGACTTGGATCGTTCCGAAATTAAATTTGAACAATAATAATTAAATTCGTCTATTTACTGATATCATTCAGGCTTTCTAGGTACAAGTTTTTAATTTACATCGCTATATCTGATTATACTCCAAAAAGTGCAGATTACGAAACATCGGTGATAGTCTGTAATGTGTTAAAAAGAACTTGATGACTTGCCTTATCATCGACGTTCAACATCGAGTCAAACATGGGCTAGAAAGTTTGGACTGGACGATGGTGATGACCAATCGATTTTCATCAGGTTCGATTTTATCAAAGGTTCGAATGCATAATTCAGCTCATTTTTATTCTATCTACCTGACAGAGGACCCGAGGAAACAATTTTTCGTTTAAAACGCGCCATGTTCTTTATCCAAAGATGAATAATCGAGGATGATAGTGCATCTTTAACATGAATTTTTAATTCATGACTGTGGCAGATTTAAACTGCTGCAATGCTAGACACCGCGACAGAGAGCGTTAACAGGCTTTAAACGATTGCGAAGGAAGATGTTCCACGATTCGTGACGCGGCCTGTATTTTTATCTGGCGTGCAGAACCCCGTGACGGATCGATTAAACGCGCCACGAAGTGAATCTGCATCCCGAAAAAGAGACGCCGACGACTTAAGACGAAGTGACACTACGTGTCCACCACGCAAAAAAAAAAAGGACAAACGAAAGAATCATTGCGATAGAAAAAGATTTGGCTAAGCAAATAGCAGCAAAGAAAATGATTGTGGAATTATGAAAAATGGGAAATCGCATTAAGAACGGATTGAACCGTATCGTTTGGCAAATACAGTCGCGAGCATAAGACGTCCAACTTACATATTTATATATCACGAGCGTCGATTGCATTATCCTGTACACAAGGACCACGGTGTGCTCGATGTTAATTTATTGCCATTGATTTTATGATCGGCGAACAACGGGAATGAAAAATCGAACCCGTTCGGGCAGCGATGCGTACAATCGGAGGACGCGATATTTATTTCGATTAAACGTTATAGCCAACAGGACAGATTTAGTCGACTGGTCGGTTTCATAAATCGTCGCATAGCAAGGGTAACTGTCACGGCACTATTAGCCAAATGTGCCGTTCGTTACCGGTACCGTCAGCGTGTACGAGTACAACGGAATTTTAATTATTCCAAGCGAGCAGGCCACCCCTGTGTATTGCTACCGACCCTCAAATTATTGCATCGAGTCACGTGAACAATTCACGCCGGCACAAACTTTCCTTTAATTGAAATCACCGAGAAAAGGCTGACGGGAGCAGTTGTCAGGCAATGCGGACGAAATCGTAAAGTTCCTCTCGAATTCGGTGAATTAATATATGTTAAATTTCAGTGGAGAAGTTAAGGTCAGAACAGCTGCACTTGTCAATCGAAAAATACGACGCATCAAATTAAAAAAAGGGATCGAAAGCTCGTGAAATCCGATGACACGGCCGTTAGTCGGAGGGTCCCTCCTTCGAAAGGCATTAGCTCGTTCCCTGTACGCGACGCGAATTTCGGAAAGATTCGACCGGTTCCAAGAGCGAAACATAAGCTCATACACTTCGTGAGGGAGGCGCATCCTGTGTTGGTGTGCACGTGCTGACACACACGTAACAATGAACATAGGAGCTACGAACGCGAGCTATCTAGGCTGAACCTTTCGAGGTTGACTTCTTGAGACACCGGGGCGGAAACACGAGACGTATAGCATGGGTTCCACGAGGCGAGCTAATCCCTTGAGACAACTGGGAGCCACGGCGCGGAATGGGAATGCCGGGCGAAACCTGGTGGTGTATTCTCACTCGCTACACTCGACAATGTTATTATTACGCTCCCTTGTCCGTATTACGCGGATAATTTATGTCGCTCCTTACGTAGAACGTAACGCGCGGCAACTTGTCCTTTTCGCGCGTATAATATGCACGTTCATGCGCGCGTAATAAATGCATATAACACTCACTATCGCCGTAATCATTCACTCGCGTAATAAACACTCGGATGTTGAGCAACCATCCGCCTCCTACGGTCTCCGCAGTTTCTTTCTGCTCCCGTACAACTGAAGCCCGCAAGTGGAGAATCGCAAAGACGAATCACGATGAGCTTGATTCGGTAACGCGAATAGACATTGGTCGAGAGGCAACGGTATAGGAAATAGCCATTGTTATTCAAATCCATATGCCGCGTTTACCTATCATTAACCGGAATCGTATACGTCCCACGACTACGGATAATTAAAATTCTTGCGGCGTGTGGCGGATCCGTGAAACGAGCCTTTTCCACCTTTCGTTTATATCCGTCCTCCCTTTGATGTGCCTACTACCACTTCGCACGAGCAAAGTCATTCTACTCGTTCCGCACGCACACCCCTCTACGTGTACAACGGCCGTCGCCTATTTGCGGCCGGCACAATAATTCTTATCCGCGTACCAGCCGAGCTGGCACCACGCGATATTATTTCATGTGCTTAGGCGTCAACAGGATCGTAAATAGCGGCCACAGACGGCCAACACCACCCGCCCCCCCGTTCCTTTTCCACTGAGCGTTCTGTGGCGGGTCGCGCGATGAGAAAATCGACGCCCCCTTATCGTCTCCGATACAATCAGCAACGTTTTAACAGAGGATAAATTGAAGGTACTTAGTGGCGTACAGTGGGAAGAAATAGTCGCGGAGCAAACGAGCGCTGCATCGAAAATCTCGAGTTTCTCGGACCCGATCTTCCTTCCGTATAGTCCCGACAGCAAGAGCCCGCGAGAGTTAACCGATGCTTTTCGTAGCCGCATAATTCGCCCGTGTTGAATGTAAATATATCCCTCCTGAGGGGTAACGCTGTCCTCGTCTACGATACTGTGCTCGCGTGACTATGACCGCGGCCACGAGCGAATTTATACCGAAACCACCAAAACGTGACAACGAACGGGAAACGTTCGCTGACGATTGGCCGAGCGGAGAGCACCGGCCACGAGACGGGACTTAAATTTGCATTAAACATTCGTCGGAATAGAAGTCGCTGACAGAAGGCCGATGGAACGGAGATACGAGCATTCCTGATCGAGCTAATGCGATACTGAATACTGGTCGAGGTCTTTCGAACCGACCACTTTTTCCTTTACTAGGCTTCCCTCTAAGCTCTGACTGAAAATAAGCCTCGCTTCCAACCGGTTCGATGGAACAATTGAGTTGCACCCTTTTTCGCAATCGTACGAGTCAATAAAACAACGTATTGAGATAATATTTATTAAACTCTCAGATAAGAAGATTATAAAAGCAGGTCGGAATTTCAGGTGACCGATATGACGATATTCCACAATGGAAGTTGAAGAGCCAATGGAATAGAGGACCGCCTAAATGCTGGTAGCAAAAATTGTCATCCATTTATAAATTTAGCAGCGCAAAATATATGTAGTTCGTAATCGATACGCGGCTGTATTTCAGCGAAAATATCAAATTGGTGCCAATCTTGGTTCCGCGCCCGCATGCTCGAAGCTATTGATCATTTATCGAATAATAAAATTCATCCCACGATCGTCAACGCGATGCACGATTATATTCCCAACCGTTCAGACATTTATTTGAAGCGAACGAAACTTTATGTGTCGAATCGGCAAAGCGAGGGAGATAAAAACGTTTGAGCTGCCGTCGAAGTCATCACGAAATTAAACCACGTGATAACTTCAAAGCGATTACATCTGATCGCAATAACAACGGCTCGAGAGAAAGTAATTCTCGGTACGGCCGAAGTGAGTAAGAAACGGCGGCGGTTCGTATATTATTCGCGACTGTAACAGCGTCGGAAGCGGTCCACGGTGTGTTGGTAACGCTCACGTCCGCGACAACTGAAGCGTGTAATAACGAGATGCGAGCTATCATAGGAGTGTAGCACGAAGGCAGGATACGTGGCGACAAATATCACGAGCAGCAGCCACAAAGAGCGCGCGAAAGAGGGGCGAGCGGAACAGGCAGAGCTTCGGATGGATAAACTCGTTGCACAGATCGTTTAGCCATCGCCCAGGGGCTTTTTCTGATTGCTTCTCTGCCATCTTCAGCCGTTATATTATACCGAGCAATTGAATTTCTTACACTCCGCTAACTACTCCTCGCTTCCAATGCTCCCTATCCCCATCCATTTCAATTCTCATCTTTCCCTTTATTACGTTCACCGAGTTTGAGCAATCGAAATTTTACAGCCGGTGCCGATATGGCCCTGGCACGCAAACGGGAATTAAAAGTAATTTCAACAAGATAGCGTTTCAGCCTTGTTAAAGCTTCACCATATTATTACATTCTTAAAAGTTGACCCGCGATGAAACCGTACCCCTCTCGCTCGACAACGCGATCCATGAAACATGAACGTGTATTCACTTTTATGTACGACACGGGGGGGAGTTTATTAAGCGCACCGTGCAATTAAAGCTAATTTTACCCACTTAATCCAGTTAAGTGCTAAGCTCAAGTCGCATCGCTGGCGTCGTCTTTTCTATTTTGGAAATCCTGACGTTTCCTGCTTCAACACCCCCCCAGAAATGGTCTGCGTATAATTTCACCACGCGACTCTTGTTTTCTTTAAACGAAAAGAACAACCGTAGGAACGTGACACCTACGGCATAATACCCCGTTGTAAAATTGATCCCTTAAATACATCACGCGGCGAGAAGAGGCAACCCCCGGTGGAAGCGTTAATCGTGCTTCGAGAAGTCGTGCGAGCCCATGGAAGAACGCACGAAAATAGTAGCGCGCTCGTTTTCGTCGAGGACCGCTGCGATGTTTCTTCGTGCTGGAACGCCGACAAATCGCTCGCAACGTGTTGTTAATCGTGCGAGGAGCGGCCGGTTTGAAATTTAGGGCCGCACCAGAAATATCTCAGCATTTTCGAGGTCGTCTCCTCTAATCGCCTTTGCCTTCACGGAAATGCATCTTAATTGCCTGGTGCCGCGCGGATTCGTCCATTAATTTACAAATAACGCGGCGGTACGGAAGGAAAAATGATATGGAAAGTCCTCCGAAAATATTACTGCGCCGCGATCTCTATCTTCCACACGAGTCACGGTTCCAAGAACACGATGCGCAAGGATCGCTTTCGTGGGGGGCTTTCGGCAGAGGGCAAGGATTTCCGTGGGGCACGTGCGTCACTTCCTCTACGGCTTTTTAATTAGTCTTTTCCTCGAAGCTAACGACCGAGCCTATAAGCCCATCGAGTCTGGGGTGCGCGTATGAAATGGTCCTGTACTATTTTTAAATGCACGCTCCCTTGGACAACACGGCGCCTATTTATTTTCCTGCTAAAAGTAGTCCGCATTTCCCGCGCCGTGCGGCACGTCCGTCATTTCAACCCTCCGTTCTCCTCGCTCTCTGTCTTTCCGCCCCTTTAAGTTCAAGGTAATCGAGAGCCTCCCGTGTATTTACGCCCGTCTCGCGTATAATTTATAGGTTTGCGCTTTTGGTCGGAGGAACGCGTTTCACAAGTCGTCGATCCCCCTGGAACCACCACGATCGCTTCTTATTTGAGAACCTGGGGCTTTGATGTTCCGGTGTACATCAACGCGTACCGGCCGTCGCACGGGTTTATGCAAAGACCACTATTTTACTAACCGCGACGTTACGATAACAGACTCTGACGAGCAACTCTGCTTTACTGCCTCTTATTCTGCGGGGATCTTGCGAAATATTTCAACCCAAACGACGGAATAATATTTACAAGATAATACAAAGTTTCTTATCGGGGATAGAGTGGAGAAATTGATTATCACTATTTCTACCGGGCGATGTCACGACTTGCCATCGGGGGATGCGATGTTGCATTAAAGTTTCAACAAGCCAAGGAAGCCCCGACGTTCAACCCTATTCCGATCGGCTTACCGATCGCGTGTTGCAAGGACGCCTGTATATAATCGAAGACAACCGAGCGAAGAAAGTTTTCGGTGCAATATGGCTTTCATCGCCGCGGGGGGACCCCGCTGGTTGACAAACGAGGAGGCCCCGGTAGCCCCACGCTGCGAAGCCGCTAATTGGATGCGTATTATTAATAAGATGCGACGAAACGCTTCTCGGGACTGTACTACCGAGACGGATACGCTCCCCTAATTACCCAGCACTTTTTTTTACACGTAACCGGGGTGGATGAAGAGCCGTGGTTAAACTGAATTCATTAGCGATAAATCAGCGCTGTCGCGATAACAATCAGACGCGAACGTCCTTTGCAGTTGCACGAATTTATTATCATCGCGATAGCCGCTGATGGAGTGGCACCTGTGTGTACGCGACAAAACTCGACCGGTGTTCGAGCTGGATAATCATGGGAAGAGTTGCGAGTACGTGCAACATGATGATCCACGAGGCAAGACGGAGGGATGAAGGCTAAAAGAATAAATTGCTCACTGTACGCGGTTAGATGTGAACGGCGGAAATGAAGTGATTAATATTGCAAAACCGATAGACCGTCCCGCGATTCGTTGCAACCCCGTCAACCGCTAACCACACGCGCTCCCCAGTATGAAAACGATCGGTGAAACTTTCACGAGTCCCTTCGCTGTAACGAGGCAACCACTTGTGCACCCTGTTCTATCCCTCTCCTGCCTCTTTCCAGGGCAGAAATATGCGCGAGGAATTTTCGCGATTGCGAGCGCAGAATCACCGGAAGATCTCCGGCTTTTGGTCATGCCTAATAAACGTTCGTCCATCCCTGTCGCGTGTTCCGTGCATTCCAACCGGGCGAAGTCCAGGAGATTCCCGAATTCCATATGCTCTGTCCTGTACGCGAGGTCGTAACGGTGCCAGTTTCCAAAACTGGGCAAACGAATGGGAGAAACGAGGACAGGAAAGCGACGACGCGCCTTGGCAGAAAGAAAAAATATCAAACCGACGACCCTAGGACTGCGCACACCTTTCGGGCCGGCTGCTTGGGGCGCGCCAACGCGGAGAGACACGACGGAGGGAAGAAACACGCCGACAGAAATCGTCTGAAGTCCTCCGGCGAGCGTGGGGCTGATTCGTGTCGGTCATTTGGGGTGCGAAAGTAAAGATAAGGTCTCCGGCTGGCATTAACCGGGCATCGTAAATTTTTACGCCAACTACCCGGCGTCGATGTTTCACGAAATTCCTGAACCACCAGGCGAAAAATCCAACGACCGATCTCGAGGATTTCCGACGCTTCCGAAACCCTTGCTCGATTCTTATCGCAGGGCCCGCGATTATCTCGTACATTATGCAAACCGTCCGTCTAATTTCGTGGCTGCCACAGTGTTACATAGACGGTCCATGGTGAAAGGGACTCGACTCGAAACCGCGATCGCCTTCACGGAATCTTGATAACCGATTGAACGTCGATCGAACATTGATCGATGTTGATCGACGCAGTGCGTAGACGTTGGTCGCTATTGCAAAAAAGGAGCGCGTGTTTTGCGCGTTACGTGTCAACGGAGAGCCGATTACGAATTCACGAATGTCGCTGGTGAAATTTTTAAACACGCTATGACAGCCGATATATCGAATGTAAACTCGGTGGAGCCTATCGGCAAGATGTGTACGATAAAAACGGCAGCGTCGACATTGGTATTTGATCCCGATGAAAATCTCATTTTCGACGTGGTGCACCTTCTCTAGTGGTGCCCGATGGATTTCGGTCGGGGGATTGCACCATCTCCGGGTGCTGGAAATATCAGACTGGCCAGCATTATTGGGCAAGATGAAGTTATTTGGGTTAGGTCGGGTCAGGTTGCGTTATTGTCTGTCCGGCTCAAACTATAGCTCACGTAATCATAGAGCAAAGCTCCTGATCCTCCTACTCTCGTATATACGTAAGACGCAAAATGGTACGTTTCCTTGTTGGAGCTGGCTTTTCCTACCACGGCCGGCTGAAATTGAAAAATGAAATTGATTCCGCCCGGGCCTTTGCAACCCCGTGCGCACCGGTCTTATTAGATCTATTTTCTTCCGGTTCATATAGTCGTAAAGTTAAAGCGATTAGAGATAGCAGACGGTGGTGGCTTTTCCACCTAGCCGCGATGTATTCATGGCAGACTTCATTATTATCTAATAACGATACGCATCCAAGACCCTTTCTTTGAAAATGAAATTTTCGTTTATGGTTATCGAATAGAAAAATTGGCTGCTATTCGATATTCAATCGATCGGGCCAAGCTGAAGTTAATAAAAAGCCCTCGCGGACAAGAAAGTCGAGGACGAAGCTTGACTGTCGTCAGGTGTAAAAAAAAAGTAATGGGACCCGTCAGAGTTCCCCTCCGATCGAGCCAGTAAAAAGCGAGAATACCGATGCGAGTACAAAACAATACCCTTCCAGCAAAGCTCGAAACGTTGCCTCACAACCACCAACGGGTATCGTTTTAAAAAAGAAGGAGCATCCTGCCGGTGAACAGGGCAACAATTTATTAAGGTATCCTTTTCCAGCGGGGTTGACAAGTCCCGGACAAATTGAGTGTGCGTTAACTCGATGGATGAATACATTTCGGTTGATGCGACCGAAGGACTTCAGTGACTCTCAGTCGGCATTGATATCCTGGCTATCTCCTCAAGAAAGTACATAGTCGCGTCCACGTGAGTTATAACGGGGGCGTGAACGACTAAATACTCCCAACTGGATAGTTAATCAACCCCTTGTAAGAATAACAGCAGCCCGCAATAAATCCTGCGCCGTTCGGACAGAAGGGCGTAAAAGGAAAAATGTCTCAAGCACATGGAAGCTTTCGGCCCAGGCGCCAGGAAAGTGAATCCGTTCGACATATGCGCTTCGCCAGCCGAACGCGACCCGTACAAACATCTGTCCCCCCCGAGCATGAGCTTGAAGATCGGCAGGCCAGCGAGGAGCATGTATTTATTTCAGCGATTCCCTTTCGACGAGGAGACTAAAAATTGAATGTCGCCATAAATCATCGGCGATAAGAGAACGAGTTCTTAATGCGAGGACATCACCGCTACCAGGACCCGAAGTTTCACGGTGTCCATATCCCACCCCCCGTTCGAAGGAACGATTCTGCTCTCATCGTTCGCCAGTGTCTTTCTAACCCCTTTTCCTGGACCACCTCCTCGTGTCCCTGCACTCGCCTTCCCTCTCTGTCCGATAGACTGTGTAATCTCCGCGTAGCATCTAACTACACACCTCCAACCCTGACACGGGCGCCGCGACGGTTTGTGTTCCTTGTGTATCCTTCGCCGCGAAATCAGATAAAAAAGCGCAGGGTGGGAAGCGGAGTGGTGGAAGGACCTCGGTTTAGTTTGTCACCATCGTTTAAAGGAGAGTAGGGAGGGGAGCGTGGTCGGCGAACGAAGGAACCAGGGGAGGATTTATTGGACTTGTCTTGGAGAAGAATCAAGACTCGTTGCGCTTGCCACGAGACCAGTCCTCCAGCAGAAAGCCAATTAAATCGGTCGACAGTCCCCCAAAAGATTCTGAGTCCGTCGAGCTCCTACATCTCTTCACGGGTCTTTTGTCCTTTACTTTCCCTGGTTCCACCTCCTTCCTCTTGCACCGGTCCACCTCCTCCCTCCGCCTCTCGCCCTGACCTTTAATCCCGCTCTCGCGCTTCCTTTCTCGCGAACTTAAATCGGACGTCTTATCTCTCGACCCGATACGACATGCGCCTCGCGACTAATGTCCAGCCAGCCGGCAACGAAGAGGATTTCGTACGTACTGCCCAAAGACGTCCGGCCGAGAGAAGGCTGGATAACTGTCCGTATTTTCGAGAGAGATTGATCGGCGTCCCGGCAAAAAGACGATCCTTCCTTCGACGAAGAAGAAGGCGGAGTTCCGTGGAACGAGTGCATTCGGAATCCGCTTCGTGCTCGAAAGAAAATGATGGGGTCCGCTCTAATATCTCGAGAAATGCATCTTTATTTTTTAGCCAGCCTCCCATGAGGTAAATTAGCCTCGGAACGAAGAGTTCCTGCTCGCGAGAATTCATCCTCGGCGATGAGGAACCGAAAGGCTGTTTCGGTCGTTCGCGATACCCAAGTCGACGAGATCGCTTCTAACTGTTAGCGGTTTTCAAGCGAGCTCTGTATGAGACTAACGGGCCTATTCGGTACCACAGACCGCTCTCCACTAAACATCAAATACAGTTCACTTCTGGAGGAATGCACGCACTAGTAAAAAATACCCAGAATCGATCACGCAAAAAAGTCATAGAAATGGAAGATAAATACATTATCAAGAGAGTTCAAAAATAATGACCATGAAACAATCATCTTCCACGAGTGGAAACTTCAAGCTGCGAGACAATTTTTCAGAAAAATGCTCTCTTGAGACGCGGTATCGCCATTAGGCCGCGGATACCTTTCGAAATCCGTTCCGGGGAGAGGTTTCTCAATTTTTCAGTGGGCAACGTAGGCCTCAAAGGGGCAGCCTCTTTTCACGGAACGGCAGACACTTTGCAGAACGGTGCGTAGATTTTTTTCGCGAGGTCGTTTCGGCGCATTCCTTTGCGTATCGAGGACGGGGGTGGTCGGGGGAAAGTTCTGAATGCGAGACCGCGGAATAATTTATATGGAAAGTGAG
Source organism: Holcopasites calliopsidis (assembly GCA_023838395.1). NCBI lineage: Eukaryota > Metazoa > Arthropoda > Insecta > Hymenoptera > Apidae > Holcopasites > Holcopasites calliopsidis. The sequence goes on from JALHAQ010000011.1 coordinate 4,150,519, forward strand.
AGAGGCGCTTCTTGAAGAAGCATTGTGCTTGGACTTGAATTAAACATCGCCCCCTTGACTGTGAGGTTCTGCCTGCCTGTGCCTCTTGGCGATGTCGTGACTAGGAGCTCCGGGATAAAGGGGGATCAATAGGGGCGGCAGGAAGTAGGGCTGCTACTATACAAACTGGCAAGGTATTCCCACACCTTCATCCCATGGGCCGTACCTGTGCAACGAGACAGAAACTACGTACGACTTGATTTTGCTTGCAGAGACCGATCTATTGGTATTAACCCTCTCGTTTGTCATTGCACTTTGGAATGGCACGAAGAAACGTGGAAGAATGGAGGCAATACTGTACACACGTGAATGAGTGAATATTAATGCATATTATACATTCAGTTTACTGCGAATAGACCCTGACAGATAATTTAGAATAGCATTTTCTATCTGACAATACACAGACAGGTTACCTATACCCAACTAAAATATTAAAAATCAGAGTAAGAGAGAGAGAGAGAGAGAGAGAGAGAGAGAGAGAGAGAGAGAGAGCAATCTTGTGTAAACGATTTCCAAAATCAGATACCGTTAAACAATTTCTCTCGAATTTATTCTGTGGTCTTCCACAAATCCGTAAATCCGGCGAAACAGTTGGCCAATTCTCATTTTGCGACATAAAAGTCGACCATTTGCAGCAGGCGTACACTTGGCGATAAAAAGCACCGTTTTTTTGTTTGTTTTTTATTGGAATAACAAGAGTGTGCAAATTAAAAAGCACTGCGAGAAGATTTACGTCTATGATTTCTATTACGGCCGGTACGTGCGAGAGGTCGGCGGGTAAGTACGATAAAACACAAGAAATTTCCTCGGGTAGATTCCCCGGCGCGGTGCAATTCCCGTTGTGGAAAACGAGTCGGTGTGCATGAAGTAAATGCGCTTGATGAACCGGCACAATGCTGTGCACGAGAGATGCATTTTTCACGTTAATAAGAGATAACTCGCGGAACGCACGTGTCTGATTTACTTTCTTCGTCGAGCAGTCCTTATCAATTTGAAACGGCTCGGTGGCGAGCGTCATGAAAGCGGTAACCAGCTGGATCCTTATCTTTGACCCAAATAACTACAGATTTACGTCGTATGACCGGCTGTAATAATGCTACGTATGCCTTCGGAGCACGATTTTCTGTATGAAGCTTAAAAGGCACGTGGCAATACGTATCGGACACCGCCATATGGCTAACGCGAAATATGCAACTTGCCCAGAAAACGAAATTTAGCAAGTGCGCGCAAAACCACGGTGAATTCCGTAACCGATCGACCGACCATCTGCCTGGAATAAAAAAAAAAGGCGCACCTTGGCCGACTATTAAATTTCTGGTGCGTACATATGCAACTGTCCTTTGGAGGCTCATGAAAGATAAAGCTGACCGTCATCATGCTCTCTCGCGTCGCCGGATCTGATTTTTTTCCTGCGCTTGGAAAGCGACACTCTTCTGCGTGCCCTCTTGTCGTCAGGATGCACCATCTATTTCGTGGCAGGCGCACGAGTGTTATCTGCAACGCTTGGGCCAAACGGCTTTTGACCGAAGACAGACGTTAAAAAAAAATGTCGCCGCCTGGTTGAACCGAACCGTATAGAGACGATATTAGAACGTGCGCTCTCTGTTGGACAGAAGTTTCGTATCATATATCGATGAAATGAAATAGCTTTATAAATTGCTCAGTAGTCGTTTCCACGTTAAGATCTCTTTTAGATTTATGAGCCGAGGATTGCATTTTCCCTAGAAGACACAACTAATTTAGTTTTTATCCGAGTTTTTCTTGCCAGAGCATTTTTCATATTATTTTTAGAACCCAAAACCGTCTTCCCGTCCCGTCTATAACTATTCCGAACCGTGCGAAGACCGAGCATAGAAATTTTTGACATAGATCTAATAAGTATAACGAAATATCAACAATCCCATTCTATTATAGAACCCACAGAGAGAGAGAGGACTTCGCCAGAAATGACAGTGTTCACGATTTTCGTAGACCCCGAAGAGAATTCTCTCCCTTTTATGGCCCGTTGTCGTCGTCGGCAACCTGTTCAAATATACGTCGAAGAAGAAAGTTGACGGGGTGTGACGCGTCCTCGAGGTTCCAGGAATCTAATCCTTATTTCAGCGACGGGAACCTGGCCTGCATTACGAAGTGCTTCCGCGGAGGGAAGAATGGCTAGCCATCCTGAAATAATATTTGAGATGTTCCTTGTTCTGGGACCTTTCGTTGGCCGAGAGACAGAGGGAGAGAGAGCCCGACACGCAGGAACAAATGACCAACAAATATGTATACAAATCACTCGGAGCATTCGGAACAAGAACAATCCGCAGCTGCCCACGGAGCGGCGCGACGCGACGTGCTCCTGCTTCATTTGCATCCAGCTTGTCCGAGGTTTCACGTTGCGTTTCCAGCGTTTCAGCATCGATTACCAAGGAATTGCTCAGGTGCGACAGAATGGAAATAATAACGAGCAGGTGCCGGCCTAATTAAATTTCGCGCCTGGCACGCCACCCCGTGTGCCGCGTTAAGGCAATCTCAAAATTTTTCAACCATATGTCTCGGCACGCGATATTCTACCATGGCATCGTGTTACCATTTTTCCCTGGCCTGCGTTCGTTAACGACAGATTGAAACGAAGGCGGCGATCGAAACTCGCGTGAAATCTACCCCCCAGCTGCTTCGGTCTGATATCAATAGAGTTATATTTTTTCCTAGCTTATGCTGTGCTCTTAAGTTCGCATTAGAAACGAAGATACGATAAAGGATAACACGAACGATTTCGTCCACACTTTCGCCCAGTCGCGGGTTAAATCGTTCAAACAAACGCAAGAGGGTGGTGAAAAGGATCGCGAAGTCACGGGGCTCGTCCTGCTGAACACGCGAAGGAATATAAATTTATGGAAGATAAAGTTTGACGACGCCGATGGGAAGCAAAGCGAGCCTGCAATGGTTTCAATGCGCCCCAAGGCGTTTCACTTTCCGAAGAACTTTGTTTTCTCAACGAAATTCCGGCTGGCAGCTGCAACAACAGCAACGAGGCTATGCCTATCCTTCCACTGGAACTTTACCTTTATAAACCTCGTCTGGAAGTTTGGAGGACAAAGTCCGCGAATGCGGAATAACAGCGAGATATAGAGAGGATCTCGCACGGTTCGCAGGCGTATATAGCTTTTTTTCAGATAAGCATCGAGCAACATTGGATTCTGAAGGATTACCTCCACTGACGCGGCGGCCTCGAAATATCCGCGAAAGAGAAAAGCAATCGAACGTTAGCGAGCACGAACAAAAGCGAATGGACCGAGAATTTAAATGGGAACCACCTTGTGCCGTTTCTCTGCCTTTTTGGAATGAAGGTGAAACGACACGATGAATAACCCTTCGAAGCGATAAGCGTGGAATTTCGTTAAAGTTTCTCGAGAGCCGCGTCGTTTGTTCGATACATGAAATTATTATTTGGAAAGCTCTTCTCATAATGTCGAGAACATTTGCTTGCCCGACCAAATATTTGCCGCGGGACGATTTTAACATCTCAAAGCACACACACACTCGTCGCTGCGCTGTGGCCACAAATATTTCTCTCCCCTTTTTTTCCTATTTGGAAAACCTTGTAGCCATTGTGTGCTTAAGAATGGTATCTACGCGTGTATATGAAGGTCTGTGGGTACAATGCGTGGAACCAACGAGTGGCCATTGTTTCTATTGTTTGTCTATACACTGGACCGCGTTGTCTATGGATCTTTAATTTAAAACACGAATTTCCGTACAGTTTCGTGGCTCCTGCGCTGGTCAACTTTCCAACAGGGACATTCTCTCTGCATGACTCGGTTCGAATATGAAACTGTTTATCTCAGTAGCCGCTTTCCTCCTACTGGGACCCACCCCCGAAAATGCATCCCTCTCTTCGACGTGCCACGTACGTACAAATCATCCCTGCCTCGCTAAACGAATTCTTCCATTCACCGTATCGTTAAACATCCATTCTCCCGGTGTGTATGGGCGACAATCAAACCGCCAATTCCTAAACCGCCCATAAACCAAAATCTATCGTCGATACACCACGTGGCCACCGGGAACGTGGCACAATGTGCTAACAAAGCCTCGTCCCGACGCGGCGCGGCGCGCGGAAGATTCGTCGAAATCGGCAACGAACAATCGGCACAATCAGCGCAGCAACCCCTGTGCTACGTCGCGACGTACTGCTCGTGCCCCAACCCCGGCCCTCCCGTTCCCAAAAGATCGCGTGAAAAGTACGAAAAGTTCTGCCCAGAACCAGAATCCGTCTGACAATTATCGCCGCGGGGGTTGCGTCCACATTCACGCGTCGTACGTATACGCGAACACGGGTGGCATATTTGCGAGGACCAACGAGAGGGAGAGAGAACAACGGGGAGCGAAAAGGGGATATCACGAGAAGGACGGAGAAAGCGAAAAAGGAGGCGCGAGCTTACGGATCATAAATTATCGAGCCGGCAACAATGGGAAGAGGAATCCTCCCTATCTTCATGGCGACACCATAGCCAAAAGGCCAAATATTTACACTGGCCAGTGGCAAAACTCGAAAGTAATAGATTCGAGATGACTTTTCATTTAACCGAGCACAAAAGGTAGCCGCTGCGGCGAGGGCAATGCTGGTAACCACCCGTCGGCTTGCGGCCTGGCCAGCACAATGTCCCTTCTCTCCTGGAAGCGGTGGCTGGTCCACGGGAACCCGAACGATTTCCATGGAACATCCGGCCAACGAAATATCGTTTCGTGGCTCATCGTTTGTCAAGCAGCCGGACGCTAATTGTTATTGCTCGCTAATTTTCCCCGGGTGCGAGGCCAGAAACGCACGCCTACAAATTCGGGGGATGGCGATCGTCTGAAAACGCGCGTGCCCTATCTGACCGGGAGTCACGCAACGTCGCCCTGTATCAATATGCATTTCGTCGCGCTATTGTACCGCGACCTTTTATGCACGCGTTAAATCCCCTTTCTCATGGAATCGCGAACACCAGCCGACTCGGTTGGAGGGTTCGACGAGCAGGGTGATGGTAACAGTGCACGTTCGAAAGTGGCGCGAACAGGGGTTCACGGATTTCAATGAGATCAATTTAACTGAAACTAGTAATTTCGCAAGTCAAATATTGTTAGAACGCTGGAGGTACTGAGCTTTTACCGCACGATAAATACACAGTATATCGTAAATCGAGAAAGTAACGAAAACCTGCAGCGTTCCAGTCGACACGTTTTATGAGAAATTGTTTATTAGGGAGTAGCAATTTTCAATATGCAGCGGATTCAAAGCGCAGCGAGCTGCCTGACAAATTACACGAGAATTATGCAAATACGTACAGGGTAGAAAATCTTTTTAATGAAGGATAAATATCTCTGGCTTAAAAATCTACCAGGGGTAAACGTATCGACGTTTCACCTTGACAACGTTGACAAAGTTGACAGTAAACAGGGTTTATTTTCGAAGCGGTAACAAGTACGCGGCCGTAAGGTAGCCTCTGCCTACAAACACAGGGATCAAAGGGTTTGGGTAAAGGATGCCGGAACGTACGATCTCTGCGGAGCCAGGATCTGACCACCAAAGACTTTGTCGTCGTTTGTGCGATAGAGAAACGTTAATTATTTTCTTTCATTAATCTCCAGGATATAGTGGACAATTGTGGAACAATTGCTAAAATCCACCCTAAAGATCAACCAAGAGGGACTTGTTTTTTAATACACGTTACTACGTGTACACAAATAGATTTCGACACAATCATTAGTTTCTACTTCGTGTTAACAGTCTCTAACTATGAAGTCATTACAGTAACCAGTAATTGAAGAAATAATCTATAAAAAGGCAACGAAAACCGTAAAGCGAAACCTTTTTCGCTCCTCTCCTCTTTCGATATAACAAGCCCATGGAAACATGATAAGGCGGCTGCTCGTCTCTTGGCTACCCTGTATCGCTTTTACATAATTCCCTTCCATTACCTCGACGATTATCCTGTCCCGTATCGCAAACTACCTACTACTCTCACTTCATAATATTATACTCTGAAACATAACAGACAAGATAGGTGGCATCGTTAATCGCTTCGAATCCCTTTTTTCCGTTCCGTCGCCTTTCCCTGAAGTCGCCTGCCCGCGGGATACATTATGACTTCCTGAACAGTGGTCAAGAAACTATGACACGTAACACACGAACGATCCTCCGGTTTAAGCGTGAAGAAAAAGGATGGGGAGCGAACAAATCGGTATCACAGCTTCCGAGATAGCGGAACAGCTGCCCTTGACATTGAACATACTGCGGAATACGCGCGTCCGCTTCCGTTCGAACGAGGTCGTGTGCCACGTGGCCGCTGAGGTGCGAGGGCAGCTGTGACTTTTGTGGAGAAAAGCCCAACTTTTTGACCCCGTGGTCGGTATCATCGTCAATAGTTTTTGCACCATGGACCGCGCAGCGGGAGAAACATCGTCGACGACACCCTGACATTTACCAGACCACCACATTTGTCCCTGGATTTATAGAGCGGATTCTACAGAGTCCCTTTGACACTGTGTCTCGCCTCTTCTTTTTTTTTTTTTAGGTTTGACACTTCCTCAGCTTCTTCCTCACTATCGTCGCTAGATATCGTTACTGCGAGTCCCCTAAATATATTACTAATCTAAATTTCTAAGCTAATTACCGGAAGCTCTGAAAAAAAACCAAACATCCCTGCTCGTTTTCAATTTGTACTTCTACAAACGAGATACATAAATTCTCGTGCACGGGGGATCGGTACCGGCAACAGGAGCGTGTTTCCAGAAAATATCATCGAGAAAAGTATCGTCTGTCGCGTCGACGATGTAGCGTCTCGCGAGAAAGAAAATCCGGATACCCGATGGATGTACTTTACTACGGTCCCGGTACAGCCCGAGAGATCCCAGCAGACGGATCAAATTCCTTACGGAGGAAGTGTTTGAACAGGACGCCTATACAACCCCCTAGTCCTTTGCTAATGGCTGTGCACACTGGATCGAAAACGGCGACGTGGTCGCGTAATGTTCGCATACACAGAGATATATACCTTAGACCGTCGCCGTCCGTCGACGAGTATTAACGCGATAACTAGCAATAACAAGGTTCAGTTCCTCTATGGTGAGCCAGGACTATGCGCGCATACACATCGCATACGCGTGTATGCATTTTCGTGATTCCGCGATGCCTGCGGCGTGGAGGCTCCCTTTATAGGTCGGGACACGACGTACGGAGAACTTTGATCGTCGTATTACACTGTGGCAAACCACCGATACAGTCCCGCGCTGGATAATCCCTTTTCGAGTAGGGACCGAAGGGTACTTTACCTCGAGGCAGGTTTGCCCACGTTCAACAAACCCTCCTCGACGTTCTTTCTCGCCTTAGGACAGTGGATGCACACGCCTCTACTCGCGGGATTTCGGCTCTCATTACTGTAACGAACGGAACGTATGTTTCGTTATTCCTCGCGGCCGCGAAGTTATCTTTTACTACCCGTTTTTAACCCTCGCGATACTGTAACGGGGTCTCTGGTGAGCCGACTAAGTTTACCATTCGCCGTGTTCTACCTCGCAGTAGGGATCTCAAAAAATAAAATCTACGAGCGCAAGCAACGAAGAACCCAGAGACTGGAAGAAGCTTTCTTCGGAGGTAAGTTCGAATTTACCGAGTGTAATCGCGGCGAAACTCGCCGGGCGATAACGCTTGTCAAACTTCCACGAAAAAGGGGCGAACAGAATCGCCGGGGGATTTTTCGTAATAAAATTATGAAACCTTCGTTACTCCGTCGTGCTTCTCTGGGAAAGAAAACGTTCCCCTCCTTTCTTTTTTTTTTTTATCGTTCCGCGGAATCGTGCGGCGGCGGTAAACTTCCGACCGTGCGCGCGTTCTCCAGCGAATACCTGTGCACACGTAGAACCGTCGCTTTCGTTCACACGCACACCGTCATCGTGATTGCCCTCGAGGAAGGATTCCCTTTGACGGGGTTTAAAACGACGCTCGAAGAACGTTTGATCGTCGCGTTACACTTTGGCTAACCACCAGGAGGATCGGGAAGAGAACGGGAAGAGAGGACGGATAATCCCTTTTCCGAAGAGGAGACTCAGCAGTGTCCTAACCGAGTCTCACCTCAAGGCAGGCAGGTGCTCGGCCTACACGAACACACGGCACCCCTTTTTCAACATTCTTCTAGTCCCTAGCGCACACAGAAAGAGAAGAGACGGTCTCGATGACATTGTTGACCCTCCGCCACATGGCGTTTCGCATATGGCGCACGTTCTCCGTGTCGGTTATTTTTATACATTACTTGTTAGATGAAATTCAGCACACGGCGAAGGTGGATAAACCGCTGACAGATTGGAGGCTGGCCCTCGTTACAGAGATACAGCTGCGTTCGATCTATGCGCACTCGCCTCGTTAAATATGCGGAAGGAATTGCGGCCAGTAAAAAAAGAAGCACACGCGCAAGAAAATATACGATACGCGTCGAGTTACCACCCAGGGAGATTACTTTTGCTTATTGATAGAAGCTGCACTAAAAAAGAAAAAAACAAATGCAAGAAAAATAGCCTCGCAGTGATCTATTTAACGATATGAATTTTATATGAATCGTCCACGGTTCCCTTCGCGTTCGGAAACTGTCGCCGCAAAGGAATAATATAATCGATGAAGAGTGGAAAAAGTCAATCGTGTGAAGTCTCGCGTAAAGTGCGCCCGGTTCACGGAGATCGGCGTAGTTTAATCAGAGAACTGCAGTAAACGGGGCTAACGTAAGTACCCTCCATCGGTGGAACGTAGGGGCATTTAAGTAGATGAAGGGTACGGAACCCCTGTCTACTCCATTTGCTTTCAGCCCGAGGGACCACCCCGATATATATCCCAATATTCCCGGTAACAATGATGAATCACTGCGGAGCATCTCGTCTTGCGCAAGAAGTTGCACATCCAATGCGCTTGTAACGTTTCTCCATGCCTTCGTCTCTATCACTCTCTCCCCCTTCCCCTTGTCTCTTCGCGGTTCCCTCGAACACTCGTGGATGCGCTTTAACTGTAATAACGCGTTTCAGTGCTCGGCGCGGTTACGTAAAGCCTGATGTAACAGTCGGATAAATAAGTGCATCCCGTTCCGAGGGCTAAATGCTTACTCTGAAAACTTCCGTGTATGTACCCGCGGCTTTCGCAACGAGAAAGGGGGTCGCGGTATACCGCGGGGACACCGAAAAATACCGGGTAATTTCCAGAGGAATTGCGAGATTGCGTTCCGAGACGCGACATGCCAAGGGGGCGACGTATTCGAGATGCTCGGGCGTTTTAAATATTACGGAGATTTAAGGAAGGCTTGTCTTCCAACGGCGATGAACTGCTCTCAACACAAGCTACAGCGTACATTTCTTCGAACAAAAACGTGCTCCGCTCTGTGATCAGCTAAACAAACTCCAGAGTATTTCTTGTTCGAACAGTTAATTAACGCTACTAGGTACAAACATTCAACGAGTTAATTTATAGCCGGTGTCACTCTGGACACTGGGTATGGGCTAGAGAATTGACGATCATCTATAAAAGTCAGGGCGAAATAGCAACGAGTGCCTTAATCTGTCTGGCTGGTAGTATAGAACTAGTTTTAAGACATGACAAATAGTTCTTCCCTTATTTGCTCACCGCGTAATTTCGCGTGTATGCAGCCGAGCAGTCGTTGTGTTACTTTCATGAAACGGAATTTAACTCGAGTCTAACCGGTCCTTTCTCTTAGCGTTCAGTTAAATCTTCATTCGCAGTCGCCATCGGTTCGTCTCGCGATTAGTCGCATCAAGGGAAGAACAGAGTGTAAAAGAGGAACGCGACTATTTATTGGTACGATAAATCAGCAGCTGAAACGCCGTACGTGGCGACCAATTAGCATTGGATGTTAAGATCTCTGGGTCAGCACCCATGTAATAATGACGAATCAGTTCGAAGCCGGTCTGCTGGCGCATGGCTGACTGCCTCTTATTAATAAATTCGCTTCCCATACGACGCGCTATGAATCATTCGATAGGCAACAGGGGAGATTCTATTAGGCTGATTGGTTTATATGCCTTCATAGCTCAACTCGTGTCTATTCCATCTTAAATAGGGCCAACAAACGCGTTTCTGCTTGGTCGGTCGTTCTTGCCGCACAAACGCCACGAAGTACAGGCGACCGAGTGCGCAAGAGATATTTGGTTAAAGCACTGCACCGTTTTATGGCCTTGCGTAGGAAAACAATAATTTATGTTTGCCTCTTCGTGAGGAACGGAGGAAAAGAAGAGGAGACCAACGCGTGAAGCATCGATAAACGTGAGTACGCGTTTTCATGACACAATAAAATCCAAATCACGGGAATAAACGCTGCCTTCAAGATTGAGCCCTTGTAAATATAATTTGCCGTCCATCGAATTTTCAAGATAGCAACTTTTAATTAAATTATTATCAAGTACACCCAGGCAGCCAATATAAATTGGATGGTAAACTTAATTGATTAAAAAACTTTTTTCCAACCGAGGGTTACAATTGACCTCCATTTGATCCCCGTCCGACCTACTTTGAAATTCGATCACGTTAATTCCGGAAACATTCGACATCGAGATGGGCTTTTGGCGATAGGGGTGGGAACAGGCAGAGATCCACAGGTTCGCTTCCGTTTAACGCTCATAGGCCAAAAAGCCACGCTACTCACGGTGTCTACCTTACATTAAATCATACTCCACTTTGGTTGGGATTAACTCCCCTAATTTATTGACTCGGTTTCGAACCAGGGGATGCCTGAAATCCCCGTGACTCGGATGTAACGTTGTTTTGCAGGGGCAAAGCTGGTGTAGGGATATGCTAAACCATCGTGTGTGCGGCAGTAATATTGTGTATACACCACATGTTTGTAATCGTTGCTGACAAGATAGTTTATGCGTATTCATCACGGGGAGAATAATTGATGAATCGCTGATAAAAGGTAATTCGAAATACATATCCGGCAGCGCGTTTCGCCGACGAACAATGTTGTGCCGAATGCGTTACGACATATTCATGCAAATGTATATTTAGGAAAAGTATGTTTCACTTACGTAAGTACAGCACTCTCCAAAGGCGGTCGCTTAAGCCTGGAAGTTGCAGCATGTTTTAACTTGGAGCATTAACAATCACAGAGTTTTCCCGCTTCTTCCCACGATTCTTTCTCCACGAGACTTGTCTGTCGGAATTTAATTATTTATAAAATTACTACGTTTAACGAAATAAATTTATAATACAAGACAATTAAATGTGATGTAAAAGAAATACGGATAAAGACGAAAGCAAAGTACATAAATACATTACATCATATCAGTAACTAAAATTTAGATAAATAATTTAAATATTTTAACCTCTGGGCTTGAAATTTCAAAAGGGCAAACACCTGTTTCGTATTTCGAGGTATAATTTTATTCGTATGCGAACAAAAATGATCCATTGAGATATGTCGCTGGCATCATTTGGAGTACAACGTACACGCACATTTATACAATTTCTTTATCATCCGTTACACGATATAAAAAACTGTCGTTACATCATTGCAATAAATAGAGTCGAGTTTTATCTTTCACCTTTTAGGTTTCGAAGCAAGCACGCCCTTATATACAAAATATTTCTCATATTACTAATACTAAATATCAGAGAGATATGAGTATGAAAATGTCAAGTAAAATTACTTGCGAACTTCTAAAATACACACTTGAAATTTCTTCATCTTCGATAGCACGAGTCCCCACGAAAATTTCACTATGCGTCGTCGTCCGTGTAAAAATTACGCGGCAGTAGCACCTTATGCACACTGGCACCGCTATTTTATAGTTTTACATCTTTTTACCGATGTTGTACGTTTCACAAAATAAATACTGAGCTCGATTTTTTTTTACAAAATATATATTAGAATATTGCACTTAAGGTAAATGTACACGATAAAACGCGTAGAAAATATACAATGAGTTCCTGTACCGAGAGGCACTAACGACAAGGAACACAGAAGTGTCGCATTATACAGATCATACATAACTGCTCTCGTTCATCCATTTATGTTCGATTTCGCACTCGGAAAATTCTGATTCATCGTTTACTACTCATTAGGCATTGCAACCTTAATTTCTGTCAAATAACAAAGGATTGAGGATACAAGATACGTGTAGGTATAACGACAGTAACACTTTGCTACTTTCAACGTACCAACAATGACTTGGAAAATTAGAAATTAATCAATATGCACGCGATTTGTTGCAAATATTCGTAGTAATAGCGATTCGTAATTTTTAATACTGATCGAATATGTGAGAGTTTTATAAGTATTTAAAATGATACTTGAAGATTTCTCAAGTCTGAATCCATAGAACATTAATTAGGAATGGAAACCATTTTCATACTATTAAGATAAATGTAATATGTGAAACATTAAAGATATGACTTTTCATAGAAGTTTCATATTTACATAACATTTGTAGATACGCCTACATGTATCTCATTATATTTCATACAAGCTCACAACACGTTTGCATACGATGCATATACATCCAATTTGTATTTATGCTAATCAAATCAATTGAGCTTACAGTTATAGGTCAATTGTAGAGCATGTAATTAACAAACCAAACGGGCACGAGATTCTAAAAAAAATATTTAAATTTCCTGGTCATCTAGAACTATCACGACAATAAAAAACAAAGTTATCGTACTATAAGAATATACATGGAAATAGTTTAATCATTCTCTTGTACGTTATTAGTACAACCATTGATCGGTTGGCACAACATGATACATTGAAAATTCATTATTAGTGCAGATCATTCAATAAAGGGAGATTTCAATTCAACAGATACTTATTACTCTTAGAAAAAAGTGACCAATAATTTTTTTCACATTCTCCTATGTAGCTTAATAATGTCATCTTCCATTGCATTTATGTGCAAATTAAAAACAAGTTGTGATATAATTATATTATTTTTCGTATAGTTCTTCTTTCTCTTTTATTGTTTTCAATCGTCTGCTCGTATTTACAATTGCATTCGTCACTGTAAATAGCTATTAGCAAACATTAAATCGTTGGATAATTAATTAATTTAAATAGTGGATGGCATGAGAGTATTGTCAATTAAAAATTAGGATATCACTGGTTTTAAAGAGTCTTCAAGTTCACATTTATTTTTCCAGTGTTCTTTATGAGAAAATCGCCTCAATCGTATTATGCATCTCATTTTTCTTCATACCTACTCTATAGATGTAATTTATTGAAGAAACAGAAAGAAGCTAAGATCCATTCAGAGTATTATTATTAGAACATCGTATATTATCATTAGCATTCTTATACTTTGCTTAATATGTTTTTGTGGATGCTGTTTTTATAATATTACTTGATTATTTTGTATATATTCCGAGATCTATCTAAAGCATTAAGCCATGCTATAAGCAAAGTTATTGCAATGTGCTTGTATGTCGATGTATCTATGTAATGAAATTGAATAATTCCTATGATACTAACATTAGCTGGATTACATTCTGTATTATTATTTTTATTACTATTCGTTCGAATGAGTCAAACATAAAACAAACATACTAAATATGAAAATTATCTGTTTAAAATATGTTTCATAAACTAACTACTATACGACAAGCACATACAATAATCTTACGATAGCCAAGTTGTGAAAAAATATGTTTTCCAAATTTATTTATAATGAAGCTCAATAATTCTTATCTCCCAATATATTTTTTTTTTATTACAAAGGCCACTTAAAAGATCGGAAGTGTGTTCTGTGAGATTATAGTAAATGAAAAAAAGTTATAGTATACAATAAATGATTGAAAATGAGACTTGTCATTTACGTCATTTCTTTATGCATAATAAAATCTGTTTTATGCAAATAAAATAAATAAACGGAACATGATTTATCGTAATAATAGAAACAATTAAAAATATCTGTATTTAAGTATTACCGATTTTACGAATAGCTTTCGAAATATTACTTATATTTTTTGCTATCTTACTTTGTAATGGTTCCGAGTTAATCTTCCCTTATCATGAAAGTATAAGAAAGTTAATTTTCTTAATTCATATATAATATGACGGACACTTGTCTTACGTTGAGTATCATTAAAGCTTAGTTATATTATGTACTAAGAATGTACCTCAATTATCTATTTGTTTTTCAACAGTTTCATTTGCACCAGTCGGCATTTAAATGATGTAAAATGTAGTATTATGTGGCACATAGTTTTACCTATTTTGTATTTTATTTATTCATGTATTTACCGCTAGTAAATACTTAAAGTATTCAAGCATTTCTAAACCACATTCTGCTTATTTATTGTAATAGGAAAGCATGTAATATTTTCCTTGGACATGATAAATATATTGAAAGATATATCAGAGTATTTGTTTTTAATATGCACGTTGCTGCTGAGATATAGCACGTTCAAAGAAGGTACTTCGAACGATATTGAAGTAACTGTGCAGGAATATGTGATATATTATATTTTTATACGTGTATGACCATTTTGAAAATGCATACAGTGGTGAAGCTATAAAGAACGTCAAAATTGCATTTACGAAATAAATACGAAAATAAATGTTTCGCAAATAGAAATAATGACCTGAGCTCAATAAAATGTTAACAATTTCGTTCTCTTCTAATTTTGTAAAAATGCCTCAGAAATTACACATTGCCATTCTTCGTTTAAAAATATAAAATATATCTTAATTTATCAAACTTACGTGAGATTCTGCGTTTCAAATTTTCATTATTTCTTCCCGTAATACAGTAGAAGAATACATTTACGTGCACCATTCATTGAAGCACTTGTTTCGTCTATTTTATGTATATAAAACAATACATTAAACCTTTCCACATTGCAAACTATGCAATGAAGTGTAATAAAAGATCATCGTAAATCAATTTTTCTCGTAGGTAAATTATCTTTTCATAATTTACGAGCTAAACTTAAAATAATATTCGTGTTTCCATCATGGATAATATCTTTCATCGATCACAATAATAAAAATAGTTCTTGAGTTTCGTTCTTGTTCCTTAAATGTGGCTACATATATTTATTTGATTCTTCATCATAATTCACAAAATTACGATGAAGAAAATTGGACTATCATTTGTTGGAACGTCGTGGTTCCAACGGTAGTAGATATTTGACTAATACTGTTAAACAAAGCGTCTGCTTGTAAGTTTTCTGGCAACCTAGTAAGAAACTGTGCCCCATGTACAAAGTCCATTTTTAATAGTTCCTCCTGATACAGGTGTAATACACCAAGTGCTGTTCTAAAAAGGAACTCATCGCCATCCCTAAGAAAGACATCCCAGATCCTACATGCAACATCCAGAGGCATTGCCTTGGCATATACAGTATACAACCAGTCTAACAAATACAAGTCTGGACTAAGGCCAGCTACTGTGAAATGAGAAAATATTTTTGGTAATCTATGTGCGAGTGCACTAGAGTATACCTTATAGTAAACATCCATTTGTTTCTGGTTCAGTGTGAAAGCAGCCCTGTGACAGGGATGATTTAACAAATTAGCAAAGCAAGTAAAGGCATCTGGAGGTTCCATGTTCAATGATAGTACAGCACCCACAAAACTCATACCTTGTACGTATCCAACATCGGGTCTATAAACCGCATAAGCCGCTAAAATACCTTGAAGACTATCGGATAATGGTCCACCTTCTTGAAAGACGCATAAAGTAGGAAATGTACGAAATACATCTAATTTGATCGCGGCTAACGTTTCGCTCATAGGATTCGATAATGCTTTGTCCAAGCATATATTGTAAAGATGCGTCGTTATATTTAAATTGTTCGGAATCGCTAATTTCCATACTTTGCCACGAACGCTGGGTGGAAGACCTCGCCACCATAGCTCACATACTTTTTTCGTGTTTCTAACACTTTCAAACTTAGGAAGAATCTGTACATTCCAAGCATGAGAGTCTTCTGCTAATCTTTCTTCTTCTTTCAACTGTAGCTCTCTCTGGTGTTTGCGTTCTTTTTCCTCTTTCAATTCACGCTTCCTCGCTGCTTCTAAAATAGCGTTGTATTGCTTACGATGTCGTTCCTCTTCGATAGCATTCTTCGCAGGTAAATTTGCTGGTCTTGGCTGTTGAATTAGAGCTAAACTTCCTCCTACCTTATCTACATTTCTCGACGGGCTACTAGCGGGAGTAGATTGTTGGGAATCTTTGTTCTTCCACGAAAATACATTTTTCGAGAAAAGTGTGTTTAATCCCCAGCGTTTGGATTTCTCAGCTTTTTCCGTAACTTGTTGGTCGTCAGAACCCAGAAAGCTTCCAGAAGGAGAGACTTCACTGAGGGAAGACACGGTACTGCTACAAGAACGAGGCAAGCTGTTTCTAGGGCTACTGTTCGCGCTACCATTTTCCAGTCTTGTATATTTATCCTCCTCAATTTTAAAACTGTCGTTTAAAGATTCTTCCTTATAATCGCAAGGCGAATCTAAATATTGAGACTTACAGTCCACCTGTGGTTCATTTCGTTCTTCCAAAGAATATATTTGCTTTGTCGTCGGATTGTAAGCTAAGGACATACTCTCCAATGCATTGCTTAAGCTAGTTCCAGCGACTCCAACAGAGACTACGTTGCCAGCATCATACCATTTATTCTCTCGAATATGGACACATAATGCTTTTGTTTTAACAGCAGGCACAGATGATACGTCGCATGCCAAAGCTTCGTTGATGTTCACGCTGTTGCAGGATATAGAACTTCCATTCAACGATACCAATTGCTGCTTGCCAATCTTGGGGGCAATGTTATTTGCGATGTAACAATTGGAATCTCGGCCAGCAACCTTTAATACTTGATAATTGGTAGACATATTTCCATAACGAGATACGATGCAGGGAGATGTGTTTTGCGACGAGACGGGAGGCAGATTGTTTCCATTTAAATGATGCGACACGGGATTCTTCATGATCAGTGGCCGTTTCCTAACCTTAACGATACGGTAAAGGTTTGTTTAATGCGGCCAAACGAACAAGAAGTCAGATTTTCGTATGTAATAATTGTTAATTTGCAATTATGCATATTTCCTCATTGTTTTTCCATAGTCTCACATTACACGTCATTGATATGTCCAAAAGTATCGATACTGCGATCGAATAACACTCCATGTATGACATCTGTCAATTCTGACATGAAGTTCAAGAATTGTTGTTTATAGGTTATCAATATCTCGTCGATTCTATTATGTCATAAAAGACATTAAAACCATTTACCTCTGGTAAAGAAGTATTATCAATTCTTATACGCACAAACTCCTTTGACTGGATGCGATGCATTGCAGAGAATTGAAGAATAGATTTCATTTACACGCAAGAGGCAAGTGACACATGTTGTAATAGTGGTACGAATCCACTGATAATATTCAACATAACGATACTGTTTGGTGCTGTGCATGAAACTCGGCACAAAAATTGAAACTGTCCAATTCAGACATTGAACACCACATTGATTTTCTTACTTCTATTAATCTATACACACGATAGATGCATAGAAGAAAAATAAAATTTATATTTTAGTCAGAACAAAGTAAACTGCGAAGATAAAGCTTTTTGGATGTGGTCAATGGTGTTTCTCACTGCGACACTGGTTCTGTCACGTGATTGAACTATCATTTTCCATTTCTACACCGATAACACTACGGGAGAATTATATTCGATTAACCTAACGTCCAATATTCTTTCTTATCATATATTAAGAAAATTTGCAAGACCCGTAAACGATATTTGAGTTACTCCTATCTTTACTGTATCAGCGGAGCTACATTCATGGAATCTAAGTACAGTGAAAACTGCTTCACGTTTTTTAATTGAAAATGGTACCTTAACTTACAATAAAAATCCCTAGGAGGCCTGTGTCAAAACAGCTGATCGCAGAGAATGATGAAAACGAAAATCCGTATTAATTGAAAAGCTACTGAAAAGTAGGTTAAAAGAGGTCAAATATCAGTCACGTCATTGTTAAGCTTTAATAAGTGATCGTGATTATTTTAATAGTGGAATACGATTGTTAGGTGTGACTTTTTTTTTAACATTACAGATGTTTATTGTAAGAAATGTCACAAATTGATATTCAGGATTTATTTGATAAAAGCAGGTAAAATAATTATTTGTAAACAATAGATTTAGATAAACTTGTAACCAACATAATCATTTTGTAATTCTTTAAAATGAATAATAACGATATTTAAATGAACGCGATTAGCATTCGTAGAAAGTTGAGATTTTTATTTTAAACATATGGATACTTTATGAGTCTATTGAATATTATTTAAACATACTACGCTACAGTTAAGATATAATTTTTAGTATTCATCTTGTTTCCCAATGGTAAAAATATAAAGCAGCACTCAATAAAGATAGAATATTTTATAAATAGATTTTTGCATTATTAATATAAATAGTTGACACTTAGTTAACTACTCCCAATGTTTATAGTTATGCTATATATAGAAATATGTTTTTCAGGTTTCCCAGTGGTTGGCGTCTGTTATTTATATTTTTGTATACCCCAGTGGGTCTATTGCTTGTATTGTTAAGATTATTAATCGTCCTACAACTTTGGGTTGCTGCAACATTGTTACCCGATTGTAATACCCTTCGAACATTATTGAATCATGGATTCAGTTTTGCCTTTGGGATTGTGGTAAAGATACCCGAAGGTGGAGGCAATGATAAACAGTCGAGAATTATAATTGCTAATAATGTCTCTGTCCTGGATCATTTTGCATTATACAAAGCTACACAGGCAGTAACTCCTAGTGTCTGGGAGTTACCTACTTCTGCGAGCAATGCGCTGGGCTTGCAACTGATGGATATGAGCAGCAAAGAAGC
The DNA here is from genome assembly GCA_023838395.1 of Holcopasites calliopsidis. Lineage (NCBI taxonomy): Eukaryota > Metazoa > Arthropoda > Insecta > Hymenoptera > Apidae > Holcopasites > Holcopasites calliopsidis. Next base: position 4,169,422 of record JALHAQ010000011.1, read on the forward strand.
TCTAATAGCTAACATAAAGCAGTTTCTCTCTACAACGAACTGTAACATTGCAGTACAACCTGAATTCGGCATAACGAATGGTCGTGTTGCATTGTTAAAGTTTAATTCATGGCCATTTACCATAGAAGCGTCTGTACAACCAATTGCAATTAAAGCATGGAGGCCAGACTTCGTACCTATTGGTCTTACCTCGTTAGCATCTAGATGGTGGACGGATGTATTTTGGTTTATGTTTGTTCCTTATACCACCTTCACATTCAAGTACCTGAAAATCAAACAAAATGCAGATTGTGAGGTACTGGTGAGAGAGGTAGAAAAAGACATAGCAACTAGTCTTGGGCTTAAAACAAGCCCTCATACTGTATCAGATAAAATAGAATTCGAGAAACGTTATATTATGGAAAAGACACAAAATAGAAGGCTCAACAGAAATCCACTAAATTCACAAGTTGCACATAGCACAGAAATACAAAGAATGGTTAGACAAGTCAGCGAAGTGCTTCCATTAGTCCCCCATAATGTGATTCTCAAAGACTTGTGTATGTAAAAAGAATTATTGCTATCAATTCACATATACAATCATTTTTAAGGGCTAGTTTATTGATGTGTTATTTATTATTCCAGTGAAAACACGCAATGTTGATATTACAATTGCCAATATATTGGATGGCATAGTTACTTATACACCTGAGTCATCTCAAATTGGTACACCATCAATATCATCGAATCAGCCACAAAAAAATACAATTAAAAATAACTGTAATTTTGGAACATCTTCCTTCCAAGAAAGAAAGGCTAAAATGATAAAGGAAGCTAGAGAAAGGTACATTCAGAAACATGGACTTAATAATTGCTGACATCTTCATTTCAGTTTTATTCTGGTTATTGAATCTTCATTGACAAGTATGTAACGTTTTGTCGTATCTGTATTTACTATTACACAATGTAAATATAATTTTATTTCTAAAATACTATGGTATATTTCTACAACTATTTCTCCTTTATATGCAAATATGAAAATAGTAAAGCAAAAAATATACATATACATATATGTATATATACATATATATATATATATATTGGAATACAACAGTTTCTTATAAGTTCTAATTTCTAATAAATCATTTTTCTAATTGGTGTTACCAACAGCTGTGCGAGTACAATAAATCCCATTTGTGTCAAAAAATAAATTTGTTTTGCCATGTTAGTTTGTAATTGTTATATTGTCTGCAAAATCCTACTGTATGGCACAGAAACTAGTAATCTGCATTAGGAAAAATACATAGAGAAATGCAGTAAATTTGTTTCTCATTCCTTACATTATCTTATTCATAATATCATTACAACTTACAAACTATTGGAAGACATTTAGTTTCCTGCATGGTACATAGTGTAAACACGATGCACTGTATACAGTTCTTTGTTAACTTTAAATTACAATACGTAGTATATCACAAAAAAATATATTAAAATTTCACTTAGTTTATTAATTACTGCATTACAAATACCTGAGCATTATAGCTGTACCAAAATTTGTAAAAGTAAAAATAAACTGAATTAATAAGTTAAAATAATACATTTTAATCTCATTGCAGTGGATAACTTAACTAAATCGATTCACGAAATCTTCATCAATGCTCAATATTTCCAATGCATACATATTTCACCTCAAGATAATCCTGAACACCGTGTGAAGAACCCTCCCTTCCTAAACCTGATTCTTTTACACCTCCGAACGCAGCTTCGGCCGTAGAAATTATTCCTTCATTCACCCCAACCATTCCGACTTCTAATTTTTTCGCTACTCTAAGTATTTGCGATAAATCTTGAGAATAGAAATACCCCGCCAAACCAACAGGTGTATCATTCGATTTTTTTATAACTTCATCCTCAGTATCAAATTTATGAATAACAGCTACTGGACCAAAAATTTCTTTGTTATATATTTTCATTTCTTTGGTCACACCAGTCATAATGGTGGGAGCATAAAACAATGGACCTAATTCGGTCAAAGGTTTACCACCACAATGAACTTTTGCTCCTTTTTTTATTGCATCAGTAACTAATTCATGCACCATATCTAGTTGACTTTGTTTAATCAGTGGTCCATGTGTGACCCCCTCTTTTGAGCCATCGCCCATTTTAATTTCGCATTTGACTTTTGTCAAAAACTTTTCTATAAATTCGTCAAATTTACCAGACTGTACGAAGAATCTATTCGCAGAAACGCATGTTTGACCAGAATTTCGGAACTTACTAGACATAGCACCCGACACAGCTAAATCTATGTTTGCAGAATCAAAAACAATAAATGATGCATTACCTCCTAATTCGAGGCCAAGTCGCTTCATTGTCGAAGCACACTGACGATATAAAATTTTTCCCACAGGTGTTGAGCCGGTAAACGATAAAACTCGTACTTTAGAATTTTCGCATAATTCTTTACCAACAGCAGGAGAATTCTTGACACTCGTTGTAATTACGTTTATCGTCCCGTCGGGAAGGCCTGCCTGTTCTGCGAGATCAGCCAATGCTAGAGCAGTGAGTGGTGTATCTTCGGATGGCTTAATTACACATGTACACCCAGCGGCAAGAGCAGCAGCTGCTTTACGTGTTATCATAGCATGTGGAAAATTCCATGGTGTAATTAAAGCAGCTACTCCTACTGGTTGCTTCCATAATAGAAGCTCTCTGTTACGAGCCGGTGCTTGCAATATTTCTCCATTGATTCGTCTGGCTTCCTCAGAAAACCATTCAACAAACGAATTTCCATATTTGATCTCAGCTTTAGATTCAGCAATTGATTTTCCATTCTCCTTGGTCAAAATTTTTGCTAAATCATCTCCATGTTTGACCATGAGATTATACCAATTTCTAAGCAAGTCGCTGCGTTCTTTTGCTGTAGTTTTACTGAAACACTCAAAAGCATCAGATGCTGCGTTAATTGCTATTCGTGTGTCTTCAACATCCATGTCAGGAACACTTTCTATGACACATTTGTCGACTGGATTATAAATGGGAAATGTTTCCTTTTTGATTGCTCCTATCCACCTTCCGTTTACAAATGCTTCATTCCTTAAAAGATGCATCGATCTGCATATCAAAGGAGTATGATAAGAGATACTTTTTGGCAGCAGATTCATACTGGAAACCACTGAGATGATTACCTATAACCGAACAATTCGTAAATTGTTCTAAAAATTGAAAAAAGATATAAATGTATATTAATTGTTCATTGGATAATATAAGTGGCAGGCGAAAATAATGAAAATTAGCTGATGATACGATTTGTATCATGTAAATGTATTGTTAAGAAAAATTTCCCGATGACATTATTGCTTTAATAAGTTGTAATTTACATACGACAATGTAATGCAAATGTCAATGTGACACATACCTTTAGACAAAAGAAATCCAAAGAAAAGCGGCTTGTTGGTGCAATCGAACACAATGTTCTCTTATAAGCAGTTATATTCAAATAACGTTATCACTTCTTGTTATCAACTTTGTCTTAACTGTCCTTATATAACTTGCCGCTACTTTACTCTGATTAACGTTGCATACGCGTGTGAGTGCATTCTTTAAGGTGTAGCATAGTGTGTGTAGCCGGCGCGCCGGCGTCCTTCAGTCAACAAAATTATTATCGGATTTAATTGTTTATTATAACATTAAGAGCAACAAAGCTGAAGACATATACAAGTAATTTTAACATTATGAGTACGAATACGAAGAGAACTATTTATGTGGGTAAGCAACAATCTTTTACGTTCAGTTATTGATGGAACATGTTTTAACCTGTACAGTGTTTGTTGCTGGTACACCTTATTTTAGATTTTACTAACGTTAATGTTTTTAGGTGGCTTAGCTGAGGAAGTTGATGAAAAAGTTTTGCACGCAGCATTTATACCGTTTGGCGAAATTGTGGATGTACAAATACCATTGGATTATGAATCGGAGAAACATAGAGGATTCGCTTTCATTGAATTTGAAAGTGCTGAGGATGCAGCAGCAGCAATTGATAATATGGTACATATATAAAACAGCACTTTCTGTGTGAGTTTTTTAATGATACAGCTTTGTAATGAAGATATATGCAAATTTTGAAATTTTATTCTTGATGGATTGGTTTCTTAATCTTGGGAGTTATCAGAAAATATCTCCAAGCATAGCTTAATACTAATATTACTGTACATTGCAATTTCTATTCATTGTAAAACGCATATAAGCATGAATTAAAAGTTAATTCCATTCGTCTGATCCTGATAATATTGATCGTTTTAAAATCGTTTAATCCATCATATGATCAAACTTTATCTTGAATAAACAGAACGACTCAGAGCTGTTTGGACGGACAATCAGGGTAAATATCGCAAAGCCACAAAAAATAAAGGAAGGTTCATCGAAACCTGTTTGGGCGGATGATGCATGGCTACAGGAGCATGCAGGTGAAACACTGAAAAATGATGACAATGCAAAATCTACCGATGCGGAAAACCCGAAAAAAGCAAAACAAAATCCACAAGTATATTTTGATATTAGCATTGGGAAACAAGAAGTGGGTAGAATTATTATGATGCTGAGGGCTGATATTGTACCGAAAACTGCAGAGAATTTTCGTGCCCTTTGCACTCACGAAAAGGGATATGGCTATCAAGGGAGTACCTTGCATAGAATTATCCCAGAATTTGTATCCTTTCTTTAGTTTGTATATAAAGGCAAAATTCTTTGCTTGGTATAAGCTATACAAACAGCACCACTATTTAGTTAATTATTCCTTATAAAGATATAGATGTGCCAAGGAGGAGACTTTACTAATCATAATGGGACAGGTGGGAAATCCATTTATGGAAACAAATTCGATGATGAGAATTTCGAATTGAAACACACTGGGCCTGGTACCTTATCGATGGCAAATTCAGGTCCAAATACAAACGGATCACAATTCTTTATATGTACAGCACGCACAGAGTGGTTAGATGGAAAGCATGTAGTATTTGGACATGTTCTTAGTGGTTTGGATGTTTTAAAAAAAATGGAAAAGTGTGGGACAAAAACGGGCACTCCTACTCAGAAAGTTGTTATAACAGCGTGTGGGGAACTGACTTAAATGATTTAGAATTATTAATGTATATTAAAGGATTATGATATAGATTTTATATCAAGTAAAAAAAGACATATTAATAATTATTTTTTTAATGTAAGGTATAATTTAAAAACGTATATCCCTAATGTTGTTTCCCATGCATTTAAATCATTTTCCTCACATGGCAAAACCCTCTTATTTAAATATATATTTATAATACTTTCATTGCAATGCCTAATTTTTTAAATTAACAATTTCGTTTAACAATTAATAAAATGAAATGAGGCCTTCCATAAACAGTTTGCTAACCTGCTTTAAAGATTGATACCTCTATATTATAATAGTCGTCGTTGATGAATTATAATTAATACTGTTACGACAGACGCAAACAAATTAAATCATACAAACCGCGTACTTTAATTCTTTTATCAGAGTGATAAAAAATACAGGACGTCATCGCCATTTTATCATAATTACAAACTTTGCCCAGCACCATATTGTGACTTGCAAAAAGTTTGCAGTAAAAGTAACTTGCAACAAGTACAGTCACTTGTTATTTTCGTTAATAAAAACTTCGCTATTATGTTACGTACATCGGTGAATCAATCTATTCGGCATCTTAGCCTTAATTCAGCAGTAATAAAATGTAGAAGATTAGAAGGAAAGGTAGCAATAGTTACAGCATCAACAGATGGGTAAGAATGTACAGCATTCATTTACAAAACAAGAATCATATTACACAAGTTATACTTTGTTTATCTTTAAATCTTGTTGAATTAAAAGGTAATTGTTACACATTTTTTTATTGAAAACATATTTATTTCCTTGTAGGATTGGTTTTGCAATAGCAAGACGTCTAGCCCAAGAAGGAGCCAAAGTAATGATCAGCAGTCGTAAGGAGGCAAATGTGAAAAAAGCATTAGATCAACTTAAATCCGAAGGTTTAAATGTTTCTGGTACTATTTGCCATGTTGGCAAACAGGAAGATAGAACAAATCTTTTTAAAAAAGTATATCATTAGTTTTATTATACAATTTATTCATATCATGATATAAATTTCATTCCACGTGAGAGAAATATGTAATGCTCATTAATAATATTACAGACTGAGGAAGAGTTTGGTGGCTTAGATATCCTTGTATCGAATGCAGCAACAAATCCAACTGCATCTACATTTTTCGATATAACAGAAGAAGCATGGGATAAAATTTTTGATATCAATGTTAAAAGTACCTTCCTGTTAATGCAAGAATCTCTACCGTTATTGAGAAAGAGCAAATCTGCATCAATAATCATTGTATCTTCAATAGCAGCGTATAAACCATTTAACGTAATTATTTTTATTTATTATATATATATAGATTATGCTTCAAAGCAAGGTCTCTATACTATTAAGTACAAATGATTTATTTAACTACAGGAATTGGGTGCATACGCTGTTAGTAAAACAGCATTATTGGGAATTAATAAAGTAGCTGCTGCTACTCTTGTATCTGATGGAATTCGTGTGAACTGCATAGCACCTGGTATTGTAAAGACCAAATTTTCAAGCCTTGTACGTGTTACTACTATTTGTGATAGACTACCTTTTGGCATAATGTTACAAACATATAATATTATGTCATTTTTACAGATCTGTGAAGGTGAAATAGGAGAAATGTCATTATCATTGATACCGATGCGAAAATTTGGGGAACCAGATGATATGGCAGGAGTTGCTGCATTTCTGGCAAGCGATGATGCTGCATATGTTACTGGTGAAACTATTGTTGCTTCTGGTGGAATGCGGAGCAGGCTTTGAGCTTTATCTTTGATACTTTTTTGTATATATAATGAAAATAATATTGTGAATTATGTTAATTATTTTATATATTTTTATAAGGAGGAAATATTTTTATTTTTGTTTTTAACAAAATATTGCAACCACAAAATGTTATTATGTATATATACCCTTTCTTTATATTAATATTTTAGAAACATTCATTTATTTAAATAATTTAAAATATTTAGCCCAAAACATGTGTGAAATGTGTATTTGGGAGGTTTGCATCGTTTAAAAAACGGACAGGGAACGATCACAGCGAGTGTGCGAATTTTTTCAATTATACTTTTCATGAGGGTAATCACCTTGACCTTCCATGTCTCTCTGAATTGTATATGTATGTGCATTGTTATTTGCTACTCTCTTGTGTTCCTCTCTGGTAATAGATATACTCATTCATAATGGCAGACCAAAATATGGTTCAGAACGGTTTCGAACCTCAAGAAAATCATTATGATGGTGATGAAGACGAATGTAGAAATGAGGACGAAGAAAATTGCAATGAAGTTGGTAAATAATATATTTCTGTATAAAAAAAAAACGCATACGCGGCAAGTGTTTTTTTATTTCGTTAAATATCCCGAAGATTTACTCCATTCGCCGTTAATAAGTATCTGAATTGAATAATTGTTCAAACATAACTTTGTTTTATCTTGTCAGTCATTGTATTCTACTTATATTTTAGAATTTGAGGCCATAAATGCTCAATTAGATCAGCTTAACTCGGTTTTGGATAACCTCGAACAAAAGAATGACGATATTCGTGCAGAATTAATTCAGTTACTGCAATCAAACCGAGAGGCAAGGAAACAATTTCAGGAATTTCAGAAATCTGTAAAAACTGAATTGTAATAATGTGTTCTAAAGAGGTACGTAATGAATAATTAAGTGTACTCTATCCAACATTTCTCTTACACAAGAACTAATCATTTTGCCATTTCAGATGATTGTATATTGTAAATATTCTCAATAATAATTATTGAGTTATTATTATTAGTAATTATTACTTTGACATAATTGTGTAGTAACAATGTAACATTGTATTAATACTTCACAATGAAGCATTCCAATTAAAGTTTGGTTGGTTATACAAAATTATTTTTTGCGTTGATGTAGGATACTAGCAAAAACATAAAAAATATACATATGTATAATTGCTATTTCTGTATATATGTATGTATGTGGATTTAGTTTTACTATATATTTATTCCTATAAAATCTGTATCAATGGAACATATTAAAAGATCCTTAAACATTTCTGAATCAAAGTCTAGAATTAAATGCACATTAGGCTTGTTTGATAACGATCGATCAAGCAGAACTTGACCACGTGTCTTATCATCGCTTAATTCAATATCAGCGTGATATGTTACTACATTTTGTGCAATTTCTGGCCTTAATAAAATCCCACCTAAAACTGCATCGCATGTGATATAAGCAGGCTCTTGTTTTCCATTGTTCTGACATCTGTATTCAATATCATTCAAAAACCTAATGCAAGGATTATCCATTTGACCTAATACGTCTCTCCTCCATTCCTACAATACGTTAAATTCCATTATAGAAAGTTTTTACATATGGTTTAAAAGAAAGTCCATATTTTCATACACACATGCGAAATACTAGTTTTCAAACACGTTTCCCATGGTAGCAACCACAGAGGCTTATGATTACTATTCAGAACTATGTGCACGCTCTCTGGGTCCATGTAAAAGTTAAATTCTGCTTGAGGTATGGCATTTCCTTCTGACAGTAGAACAATTGAAAATATATAAAAACATAAGAGGAAGGAATAATTGCAATGAATAAAAAGAGTGTTACCCGTTATATTGCCACCCATGACATAAAATTCCTTTACATTTTCTACAAACTTGGGATACATTTTTATAGCTAACGCTATATTTGTTAAAGGAGCCAGACACAAAATAGTAATTTGGTCAGGATGCTCTGATACAATTCTATTTAATGTGTATACCGCATGTTCCCTTTGTAATTGAATTGTATCTATTTTTGTGGTATATACATCTCCAAAGCCATCGGTACCAAAAAACTGCATCGCGGCTGCTTTTCTGGCACTCTCTGTGCAAAGTAATGGTGTATGTGCTCCTTGAAAAACTGGTATCTAAAAAAATTAAATAGAAGAAGTCCAATAATCGAAAATCATAGTGTCGCTTGAAATAACAGAACTTACATCTGTTGCATTGCAAATATCTAAAGTCCTAAATACATTGTTAATTACATTATCTACCGTTGTGTTCCCATTTACACAAGTGATCGCTTTTATTTCGATTTGCTTTTGCTTATGGGCAGCAATAAGTATTATTAATGCCAAGGCATCATCTATGCCTGCATCGCAGTCGATAATAAGTTTCTTTCTTGTCATTTTAACTGAAAAATATATTACTCCTTAAATTATATTACGTATTATTTGTCGATTTGATACTCCATAATTTTTATTATGCCATAGTATATAATAGATTATACTACTTTATTATTTGAACTTTAAGGACTCAGAAACAAGACTCATTTATCATTAAATTTTTCTTTTGCTCACCATAAATGATACTATCAAAATAATAATTTTATTGTACACTAATAAACAATTTCCATAGAAACTTTTTCATACACAAAATATATTCTAACAAGTTTTGAAGATAATGATTTCTGCAAATATATCCGTCATCGTACGATAGATGGCGTTATTTTAAAGTAAAACAGCAGAATAGCTGTGATCAAGAGAGTGACAGACAGTGACATTTTTTCCATGGAACCGAAATAACAATTAAAAATTGGCAAGCCAACTTCAGAATCCATTAAATAAGTACTGAGACATTAAAATGGATGAGGCAAAGTTTCTGAAACGGTAGGCATTTTGCCATTTAACACCATAATTATAGATTTGTTGCATCAAACACAAACTTGTATGTAGAGATTGTAATTTTATGCCTATTTTGTTTGAACGTTTAGAAAAGTAAGGTCGGGTACATTGGATGTGCATCCAACAGAAAAGGCTTTGGTAGTAAATTACGATGTCGAGGCATTGATCCTGGGTGAATTGGGAGACCCCATGTTGGGAGATCGTAAGGTATGACATCTGAACATTACTTATGAGGTCTATTGTAAATTTACAAATTAAACTTGCTTCCAGGAATGTCAAAAGATAATCCGTTTGAAGAGTTTAAATGCAGATACAAATGTATCTCTCTTAGCTAAAGAAGTGATTGAAAAATGTTCCTTGATACATGAATCTAAGCTCCATGAAGTGGAACAATTAATTTATTATCTTCAGAACCGTAAAACAAATGACAGTTCTACAAGTTGGTTTCTGTACATATACACTACATTGAGTAGTGTAACAATCTCTTTTATTAATTCACTTAATTTGTTATAGGTAATGACGCTAATTCTCAATCATCCAGGCCAGCCTCGTCGAATTCAATATGCACGGATAATGGTGAATTGGAACGGGCTGTCATTAGTAATGTTGATAATTATATCGAGCTATTGTACGAAGAGATACCAGGAAAGATTAAGGGGTCATCGCTAATTTTACAGTTGGCTAGAGTACCTGATAATCTTCATGAACTAACAAAAAATGGTACTAGATATTGTAGAGTTATCAATTAGTTATTTGCTTCTTCAGTTTACTTTATATAATTCATATTCCCATTCATAGAATCACTCTTGAGTGCTTTGGCCAGAGTTCTCAGAGAAGATTGGAGACGTAGCATAGAGTTATCTACAAATATTGTCTACATATTTTTCTGTTTCTCAACCTATAGTCAGTTTCACAATATTGTTCTCGAGTACAGAGTAAGTATCAATACTTAGAAATGAATTACGAAATAGAAATGGATTAATGGAAGTATGTGTTTAGATTGGTTCCTTGTGTATGGACATAATAGACTTTGAATTACGTCGCTACGATCAGTGGAAAGATGATATGGAAAAACGTAGGCGTCATTTCGAGAATAGCACAGGACTAACATTTTTTTCGAGCGGAAACGATAACTGTGAGAAGAAAGTAAAAATTGTTGACGATATTTGGAATGCAGACGGTCCTCTAGATTACGAAATTAAAAAACGATCAAGCGAAGTATCGACAGCTATAACTGAAAATGATATAAAGAAATTGAAAGAGGAACTCGAAAAAAGTCGTAAAAAATTCAAGAGCTTGACGAAAAAACAGGAACAGCTACTACGAGGTTTGTTGTAGCCTTGTATTTCAATGTCATGAATATACTTTAAATATTAAATGAATTTTTGAAAAATTTATGTTTCAGTGGCATTTTATTTATTACTAAATATTGCTGAAAATATGGAAGTTGAGAGAAAAATGCGCAAGAAAAATGTAATTGGTATGCTGATCAAAACGTTGGACAGAACAAATATCGATCTGTTAATACTCGTCATTGCATTTCTAAAAAAGTTATCTATATTTCGCGAGAACAAGGATCTTATGGTATAAGAATAGATTACAAACTATTTATTTATTTAAATGAATTTATTACCAGATTTGGATATCCTTTTAGGCTGAAGGGAATATTATTGAAAAGATACCAAGGCTGCTTCAAAGTAATAATGCGGATCTTCTTCTAAGTACTTTAAAATTATTGTTCAATCTCTCCTTCGATCCGAAGCTTCGAGCAAAAATGATAAGAGTCGGTTTGTTGCCAAAGCTAATCAAACTACTTGGCCAAAGTGATATAAAAAATAAAACCACAATTTTGGGTTTATTATATCATGCTAGTATGGATGATAAAGTAAAAGCAATGTTTGCAAACACCGAGTGCATTCAGATGGTAAATTTTATGTTAATATCTATCACGCAGAAGTTACAATTTATAAGAGCAATGTTATGTAATCTATCGTTATTTTTAAGATAACGAACATGATATTAACTGCTGAAGATGCCCAACCAAAACTTGAACTAACAGCACTTGGTATAAATTTGGCAATTAATAGCAAGAATGCACAGCTCATGTTGGAAAACAATCGTTTACAAGGTTTGATAAAAAAAGCATTCCGAACTCAAGATCCCTTAATAATGAAAATGATTCGAAATATTTCTCAACATGATTCAACGAAAGAGAAGTTTGTTGTAAGTAATGTGTTCATCGTGGAAATCAATATTTCTTCAATTAAGATATTAAAAATTTGATCTTCAATTATTATTAGGAGTTCGTTGGTGATTTTGCAATGGCCTTGAATCAATCGGACTCTCAGAACTTTGTGCTGGAAGTTATAGGTGTATTGGGAAATTTAGAGTTGCCCGATCTGGATTATTCGCAGATACTCCATCGATGTGATTTGATTCCATGGATACGCAATAATCTTGTTCCAGGTTTAACACTTATATGAGACTTGACTTCGCTCTTTCTTAAAATAAGTTTTTTTTAATGCAAATATTAACTTCATCGGTTAGGTAAAGCCGCTGATGATTTAGTACTCGAGATTGTAATATTCTTGGGTACAGCGGCTTATGACGAAGACTGTGCACGCCTATTATGTAAAGCTGATATATTACTTTCTCTTATCGAACTTCTCAAAGGTTTGTATACTGTTAGGGATATAAAATAAACGTTGCTCTATAATAAGAATAACTTTTGCAGCAAAGCAAGAAGATGATGAGATGGTATTGCAAATAATATATGTCTTTTACCAAATATCCAAGCATGACTCAACAAGGGATTATTTAATCCGCGAGACTGGTAACGGTGAGAATCAAACTTTTGATTAAATATAATGTGCTTAAATAATTCGTATTGTTATTGAAACAAAATATTTTTTATTTGCAGAAGCACCTGGATATCTGATAGATCTTATGCATGACAAAAATCCAGCAATTAGAAAAGTATGCGACGCATGTTTAGATGTTATTGCTGTAAGTACATTTTTTCAATGATAATATTATTGAATGACACTCGTCGATGATAACAAGCTTTTATTATTAACTGCTAGATGTGTGATAAAAATTGGGCAGCTCGTATAAAAGTGGAAAAGTTCCGGTCGCACAATCAGCAATGGTTGGAAATGGTTGAGTCTATAACAAATGATACTAATAATCATTTAATACCAGAGGAAGAAGATAGTCTTTCACCTTTTGTTAATGACGATCTTTTGAAACATACAATGCTTTTCCCTTCTGGTAAACAATTTTCAGGGTATTTTATTTGTTCAATCAATTATTCCACTACTGAAACAATATTAAATTTTCGATAGGCAATGTAACTTCGCTTAATACAGACGATCGATTTTCGATCATGAAAAATTCCTCAGAATCATCCGAAAATCAAAGTCGTCCAGTTAGTAGGCAAGTATTTTATGAAATACCTAATTTGGAATAAATCCAATGTAACACTGTCATGTTTGTTATTTGCGCGTGTTTTAGGTATAAGGATTTTGATGAAATCGGCGAACTTATGGCACGCTCTAAATCTCGTATGTCTGTTAGTTCCGGTGTCGAGGATCTCTATTACAATTCCAAAGTTAAATTTCCTGAATCAGACACTTCACATGTATTGATATAAAAGGTAATTTCAGTTTTCACATATTTTAATTTTTATATTATTAAGTCTACTTCAACTGGTCTTTTAACTTTAGGTGATGCACAGTGCACAATAAGAACAACAAAGTTAACGTCTGTAGCAATTTGTATATGGTTTAGTGTATATTTATTTATTCGCGGAGCAATTTTAAAAAGCTTTAGAAACTGAGTGCGTGATAAATTACTTTGATCTCGAAATGTAGTGTACTTTATGCTACATTATTTTCTAATTTGATTTATACACGAGTATTTAGTTTAGACTGATTTCTAGTCCTCTAATTTTACGAAATACTTAATATAGTTAATTGTGTGATAATTCTTCTGTTACATAGTATTAATCTGTGCAATAACGCAGCGCTACAAGTGTATTTTTAGCATAGCTTTAATATAATACGGTACTACACCAGTAATCCTGCTGCGCGCCATTTAGTACGAAAAGAATTGGTAACAAAAGGGAAAGATAATTTACAAACCCCATAGTCGGAGTTAAGCTATTTTATACTAATATAATTCATGAAATTATAATGTGCTTGCTTTCAGTTAACAATTACATATACATTCCCTTTTTTATATTTTTAAGTATTAAAACGTGAACGTAATACGGTGTTAGATGTATTAAAACAGTGGTATTATTATTCATAGGCACTTACAGTTCTACATGTCACAGTAACTTATATACAAATTAATAAACACGGTTCATTTCTTATTAAAAGTTGATATCTTTCATAAGATATTTCACAAGACATGTATGATATAATAAACGTTACACTTATTGAAAAATCCTTGGTTTGTTATTCGAACTCAGACTTTTCCGTATAATAGTATTGGCCGCGGGTCTAAATACAATGGTATAACTATTGTCGCCATCGGTATAAAATGTATGTTCTTTCAAATCCCAACTAACCGGGCTATCCAAGAATCCTTGGATATGTAGAGCAGCCCAAGGAAGATTGTCTTGCGTTGATATAAATTTTTTTAGAACATTGTACAAATCTGTTACTTGTATCCTTGTGAAGAAACCAGTCCATTGAAGATACTGTATTTGGCCCACTTTCGTGGATGGGGTCGGACATACATACGTGTTCACATAATCATCTTCTTTTTCATTTTTTCTGAAAAATTTAAAACATAATGATACAAATATACTTATTTTAGATTTTAAGATATCTCTTACGTACAAATCACCAGAGATACTCAGTACTCCGAGCCATTCAAAGAACTTGTCACAATCAAAGTCATTTGAAATTACTGGTACTGATAAAGAGTATTCAGTTTTGTGTAGAAAGGACTGATGACAAAGGAATACAGTGTACTTATGTTTATGAAACCATGCAGCCACTGATGATGGGCATAAATTTTCATCTGAAAATATAAGAAAAAGGTAAAATAAAAAATGTTTTCGGAGTATAAGAAAAATTTAGAAATGATGAAAAGTTACCTGGTGGATTCCATGATACAATTACATCAAATTTTTTATTAAAACGTTCCTTCAGTGAGGTGTGTGCGTGTTCATAATTCTTTTTACCAGGTGTAAAGCTTTCAGATTTTAAATCAATAGTCACAACTTTCGATGCACGCGTTACCGACAAAAAAGAAAGAAAAAAAAATATGTATAGAGCATATCAATGACTTTACAATTGAATCTAATCCAGTAAAATTTCTAAAACTTTATTACTACAAATATTTACAGATCAAACTATCTTTTAGTTTGAACTGACAAATAATCAAACATCTCTTCGTCCTCCTTTTTAAGTTTTAATATTTTTATAGTTAACTTCTTACTTATGTTACGCGAAAGATAGACTCGGACTTGTATCCAAATTGGTATTAGTATTTTTTAACTCTTCTCTAAAAACTTTTAGTTCTGTAGCTGATATTCCTTCCCAAATTTCCAATTCCGATAAGCGGTGCAAATTAACACAATTTTGCATCAACAGTTGTACGGTTTTCATCGATAAATCGTGGCTATATAATATTTTAAGTTCTTCTAACTTGCTCATCGAATTCTTCAAAAATATTCTTCTCATTGTATCGTCATCGATACCAGTTCCCGAACCCAATTGAACGAATTTAATATTCTTGCAATGCGAGAGTAAGAACTCTAGATGCATGCTCGCACATTCTGCTACGCATTTTATTCTTTCTAAACATTGGAATGGGGGAACCGTAAGCATTCTTGAATTAACTGGAGCATGTTCTAAGAATTCACAGTTGTAAAATACTAGACTTATTATGCTTGGACAATACTGGCTTATGGAAATAAGTGCATTCAAATCAATTCCATCTACGTGTTCCAGATGTAGATTTGTAATCGCTCGACCTTTTATTTCTAGTAACGTTTTTATTCCATGGGCATAGAAATCACACGATAGAAGTTTTAATTCTTTTAAGTGATCGAGGGTAGCTAATATCGTTAAATCAATAATTCTCTCGTCACGTAGCAAACAAAGGCTTGTAATGTATGGGCACATGTCGACTAAAAGATTTAAGTGATCCGTACTGAAATTTCGGCTCTCAAACGTTTTTATACGGAAACAATTTTTAGTATTGTTAACTTCTTCCTGTTGAATATGTTCCAATACGTATCCAAATTCATCGCATCTGCCAATATCTTCTATATTTGCATGCTCCAAAAAGAGAATTGCATACCCAGGTATACTCATAGAAGTTCTACATAGCTTAACTTGTTTCAAATATTTGCACGATAGCAAAGGAACAACGCTGCGCTCTGTTACGGATCTAGATGCAGTTACATCTAGTCTTTGTAGCTTTTTACAGTTCTGAGCTAGCGATGCTATTATGTTATCTGTACAATCAAAGCATAAGGTGAAGCATACTAGGTTTGGCATAGCTGTTACACCAGTGATTATATGTTTCTCAATATCGGATGTTCTCCATCCAGCTGACCCTGATCCTAAATCCAAAATCTCGAGGCCGATCATATTGGGTAACTTATTGTACAGAATATGACGCATAATTTTTGGCCAAACAGGAAACTCGATTGTCTTTAAGTGTACATCTACGGCCACTTCCGTTAAATGAAGGGTAATCGTCATTTCTGATAAAAAATCTGTAGTTACGGTATAATCATTGTATGTACCTCTTGTTTCTTTGATTAGATCAACAATTGCAGTTAACACTGCATTAGACATTTTGTTGTACAAGTGCCGAGGTACACTGAGAGTCAAGCAATTTTTCATACATTCTAGCATTGAATGTAATTTAATACGGCCGTGTTCTGGATTAGTTTTTGAAATCATGCTAATATGTTTGATCAGATATCTACCAAATGTAGTTACAAACTCTCCAATGGAATATAATGCTAGATCAACTAGCGTACGTACTTGATGCTTTCTTGGCATTTCAACACTTATTATTTTCTCTGTTATTAAGACTTACCATAACGTGTATGTGCTTTACGATCAAAGAAGGACACCTTGCCTTCTAAACCAAGCTTTTGAAAGTCTTCTGTTAATAAGGATAATATTAAATGCCCAGATGGTGTTATGGCAACAGAATTGTCAGAATCTATTTTGTTTTCTATCGCCAAAAGGGTCAGTTCTCCTAAAAGGATTTATTAAAATGTATAAAGAAATGTTGTAAAATTGCATTAAGAAAAATAGTCTGTATCGGGAAAGGAAAACTACTCTAAATAAATTGTTTCTGTGTATCAACCACTTTTCAAGTAAATGCCAAAACGTTGAAAATCATTGCTGCAAACTAATTATTTTGTATTCTTATTACTCACCTTTCTTTACAAATGCTTCAATAAATTCTTTGTTTATTAATTCGTATACATTTAGCCCATTAATTCGATAATAATCGCTGTCTTCGGAAACGCAGGTTCGCAATTCATTCGGAATTCTAACTGTATCAGGAAGTACCAAAGATATCTGGCAAAAAGCCAAAAGTAATTGCGAATTATGTAAAGATTTCATAAAAGACAGCCATTGTGAAGTTAGTATTAATTATATTTAATTTCATACTTACGGAATGGTTAAAATAATGCGATCTGACTAACTTCGGTACGTCAGGTTTTTTGTAATCCCTCTTTTCGATAGAAAAATGATGTTGAGGTGCTTTAAAATTCCACACTTCTGGGCTGAGCATTTTACGTATACAAGATTCATTAACACAACGCAGATACCTTTACTTTCTTAATTAATGCACAAATTTAGCGTGCAAGTACAGTGTATATTAGCAGTTTGAAAAGCCATACTATGTAGTAAGACTATGGGGTGCACGTGCTTTTGACTTTACGACGAATACTAGTTTTCTAGGCTATTTCAAATACTCGCAATTATAAGCCTCGGTAGCGCAGTAGGCAGCGCGTAAGTCTCATAATCTTAAGGTCGTGAGTTCGATCCTCACCCGGGGCAATATTTTTATACCCACTCATTTAAAGAAAAATCTTAATAACAAACTATTCATAAAGATAAAAGCAAGCAGCGGATTTTCTTAACATTATCTAAAAGTTAAAACTTTGTGTAGTGATGAAATAAAAATTTACATACAGAATGTTTAAATTTCATAATCTTAAAAAAAGTTATTTATTTTACGCTTGTACAGCTTTTCTATAATCTAAACATAAATATACAGATGACAAGAGAATTATTATTTTTTTCTTCTCCTACACTCATTTGGATTTTTCTTCATCCAATACTTAAAGGTACCTTCTGGTCGTATACCTAACATTGCTGATTTGGAGTGCACATCGCGCATAACAAATGGAGAGTATCCAACTATATAATCGTCTTGTAAAGGATCATTTTTTGTTCGGGCTAATCTTGACAGCCTTTGATCAGGTAGTGGTTGATCTTCTACAAGAATCGGATTGCACGCATGTTTTCCACCTTTTGGAATCGGCAGAGAAAACTAAAAAGGGACCAAATTTCTATAGAAACGTAGTAGTATAAAAGTATGAGTCCACTGAATTTACGAGCGATATGGATATCATACCCTTTTTCCCTTCTTTGAAATTGGTCTTCGAAAATTAATATGTATTTGTTCTTCTCCGTCTTCGTTCAATGTAACTGCAACTTTTTTCAATGTTTTATTACCACAACTAGGACAAAAAACTTTTGTCATAATACTGGTGGTTTTGAAGCATGCGTAACATCGAAAGATAAACGTTCGCATTTGTTTAATTATTCTTCCATCTAACGCCACCACGTTCAATCCTATTTGTTTCAAAACGTTTTGCATAGCGAAATCCATTGTCAAACAGGCGACTGTTACGGGTTTTTCTTCAAGAAAGCCTGAACCAAGTTCTTTCTTTACGTTAGAAATATTTCCTGAAATAGGAGACACATTTTCTCTTTAGGATACACAGATACTTTGTGTAGGAAATACTAGTGAACCTTACCAGGTGTAATCCAACCACTGTCATCATCGTCATCTTCATTCTCAT
This sequence comes from Holcopasites calliopsidis, assembly GCA_023838395.1. Lineage (NCBI taxonomy): Eukaryota > Metazoa > Arthropoda > Insecta > Hymenoptera > Apidae > Holcopasites > Holcopasites calliopsidis. The sequence goes on from JALHAQ010000011.1 coordinate 4,188,284, forward strand.
CACTTTCATTTTGAGTATGTTCATCAGATTCATCTTCCTTATCACTATTATTCTTTATAGAAACAAGGATCTCATCAACATTATGTTCAATGTTGTTCTCATCTTGAACTCTAAATTCCTTTGACTCGCAATTTAATTTCGAAAATTTAGTAGACAAATCTTGTACTTTATTCTGATCTACATCAGAATCTGCTGTTTCATAGTCTGATTCATCATTATCAGAAGATTCACTGAAGTAAGTTTCAGAATTCTTTTCGTCCTCATAATCAATATCTCCTACATCATCCTCTACATTTATTTCTATATTTCTATTGCTGTTATCCTCTGCAATCTTTTCTTCAGCTTCTTCTAAATTACATTCCTCTGAGTTTTCCTCATCAGTTCTCTCCTGCAAATTGAAAATTTTTAATCGTACTATTTATTTAATAAATTGCTGTACGGATGTAATAGTAATATAATTATATTATACAATTATAGTTATATAATTATAATATAGGTGATAATATAATTACTTGTTTATGTGGCATGTAAAATCCGGCCAATGGTGTATGAAGATCTTTAGCTTTTTCCGCATTGGAATCTACAGTTTTCGCTACCTTTGGCTCTGTCTTTAAATGATCTGTACCCACTTTTTCTTTCTCCAACTGATACGTAAGCGCAATTACTTTTATGTCTGTCGCTGATAAGCTGGTGTAATCACCAGTTTTTTTAGCAAATTCTGTAACTGTAAAAATAAAACAGAGTTGTAAAAATATTTGAAATTAATAATACTTTGAGATATCATATAAATGAAATGCAAGCTTAATACCAAACTTAACGTTCTCAGGATATGCATTTTGTATTGTTAAATCATATGGTAGAACAACTAGTCTTCTTAGTTGCCTTTTGTTTGTAACTTCGTTTACCACATCCTGTTCTGTTATGATATTAACACCAATATCCTAGAAATCATTACCCTTCTTACTATATCATTAAAAAAGCCTAGTTTTATCAAGTATAATGAATTTGTACGTAGTGTAAATATTGAAAATAATATAGTATCAAGTAATAAATTATAATGACATTACTTGTACAAAAAAAAATTTACCTGCAGTGGTGCATTTCGAATAAAAGCACTTGTATCAACTATTAGATACTGCACTTTTTGTGCCTCATCCATGTTTATTAATTTTTATAAACTAAGCCTTTTAATAATGCACATCCACGTGCTCTATATGGCGGCTTAATAATTCAGTACGTTAATGCACATTTTTATGAATGTATGTACTATTCAAATATCGTCATGGTTCTTTTGCATCGGCATAAATCTATGAACTATGAAATATATTATTTATTTAGTTTATTTAATTATTAAACTCAGTATTCTTTTAATTTGATGTACAAAACGAAAGGAATTAAACTTCAAAATAGCTACTATTAATAGGTTAAAACTTGTATTCAGCACATTTTACGGTTTGTCAGCCTGGTTGGAGCTTCGATAGTCGACAGTAGTAATTAAGGATGAGCGATTCCGCTTAAAAGTATCGATACCGTAAAAAGCATCGATACTTAAGAATCGGTTGTTTTCAAAAAGTATCGAAGAATCGCTCTACGCTCCACGTATCGACAAAATTATAAAAATATTAATAGTCTTATTGCTTGTTTACGTATTGAAACAAATTTGAATTGAATAATTAAGTAACTATCCCGAGACTCCATAGGTAAAGACCTTATGCCCCCGGGGCTGTTATCAATGTGGGAAGACGACTCTGCCTGTACATACATTGTAGAAACTTTAAGCATATAACCTCCAATAAGGGGAATCCCCTGATAGCACCATGGCAATAGAAGTGGAATATATTTGTTTGCGTGAAGAATTCTTATCTATTGCTCAATTTTGTATTAACAGTAATGTATTAAATATGATTAAGGAACACTTTGCACAAGACATAAATTCAAATCGCAAACTAAGTCAAATAAAGAATTTGAGAAGGCTGCTGAAAGTATTAGAAAAACGGGATGTTCTTAGCTTTAATAATATATATCCACTACTTTATATATCAAACAATTTCTTGCATGATATTGAAATGCGAAGAAAAATAAATAATTATAAAGCGAATCTTGAAAGCATGCAGTATATTCCGTTCTGTAGTACGTACCAAAACTCAAGTGGTGAGTTTCTCAAAACAAATTGTTTTTATTTTATAAACCTTTACATTAAACTCCTACTTGTTTTTTAAATAACTACTATACCACCTGCAATAGAAAATACGGATGATGATAAATATGGGGCAAATGTTATTGGAGGCAATATATCACAAATAAAAGTACCTGATCAATCTAAAATTCAATCGACTTTGGAAGCTCAAATAGGGCATGGAGCAAATTTTTCTGAACAAGAGCTTGCATTGCAACAAATATGTATGCATCGTTTCATGCTTCTACATTACACATATTTCATCTATAGTATTCATATAAAAGAATAATTTTTTAGTATTGTCCCGTATAAGTGAAAATATTGGTCGATCCTGGAGAGACACAGCCAGATATCTGGGTATACCTGAATACCAAATTGATGCGATTCAAAATAAGCATGCCTTTGATTTGAAGGAACAAAGCTACGAAGTAAGATACAGCATATATATTTATTACATTCAAAAATTCTTTACATGAAAGTAATGCAAATAATTTTTAGGCCTTAAAGTTGTACATATCTCAGTACAGTACTGACGGTTGGCAAATAAAATTATTGCATGCTTTAGAAAAAGCAAGGCGCCGTGATCTCAAAGAACTCGTTGAGGAATTAATAATAGGATTAAGTAAACATTTGTGACAAGTTTAGAAGGAAAACTGGAAAAGAGGAAACATGCAAAAACAGTAATTCTTATTTTTTGATATATTTATAAGAAAAAACTTAAATATTATAATTACTTTCCAAGCAATTGTGAGAACATTATTAAATATTGCTATACTATCTTAAAGTGGAGTAGGTTGCTGTATTTTGTTGTTTCATTACTTAAAAATGGCAACCTAGATTATAGGTTTTCTTTCTTTAAGAAACAGAGCAGTCTTTGTTCTTTATATAAGTAGCATTGAATAAAAGTATGTAGAGAGAAATTGTCTAATCGAATGTTGGAATAGTAAATGTTATCGTTTTGGAAAATACAGCAGCCCGTGCGTACCTTTCGTAAATTTAATTTTAATTTACTTATTACATTAATATAAATTGTTATATTAATATACATCTGTTCTGATACACATTTGTTAGTTTCTGTAGAATGACTCACTAGGAAAATACTTTGTTGTAATATAAATGTAGATTTTGGAAATTCTTCATCTATTTTTTTCCCTTCAATTCTGAATGATATTCGCATTGTTCATGTATAGGTAATGTCGTTCGATAAATCGTAATGAATTGTAACAATAATAATATCCATTGCATTTAGATAACATAGGCATTTTTTGCTTGAGTTCCTGCTTTTACCATAACATCTTTATGTATTTGGTAGCCTATATTGACTTTTGATGCAATTTTTAGTCTTTCCTTTAATTTACGCCTGTAAGAAAGATGTTGAAATACACAAGTTTCATAGCAATGGACATTTTGTATAAATAGTATGCTATTATTTACCCAATTTCCAGGACGCTTTCTTCGCTATTAGAATCTGATGTCCAGACACCAATTTTATCTCCTTTTGTCCTTATATTCACAACAGCTCCACAAACATCTTCTGAATATCCATTAAATGCTTCACCGATCATACATAGAAGCGTTTCCAACCAGAAGTGGTCCAAATCTGTGTTTCTTTGCTTCTTGTCTAAGTTTATAAGCCACCTTCCTCCACATTTATTAGCATCATCTTCCCACATGGGTCTAATTCCTTGTTTGAACATGCTATAGTCACAACCTTGTCTCAGTTCTGATGCTGCCTTTATGTGGTTGTATAAACTATAAGAGCAATTTTATTAATCAACAGTCTATATTAATAACGTACAATTAAATACTGAGAAGGACATTGATACCACCTCCAGAAATCCTCGGCTGTATCGAAGCTTGTAATCTTTCTTTGACTTTCTTCCCATGATTTATTTCTATCGGGTTCGTAATACCAAAGGGTCCATGTATGTTGAAGCGGATGCTTAATTAAAACTTCTGGAGGGAACTCATCGAAGTTCACAACTTCTTGCTCCTTCCTCTCGACTTCCTGTAAGTGTGATCATTCATAATTTGGCGTACATCTCTTTTAACCCTAATGTGCTGCCTATGAGCATGTTACTTTCTAGTTATTCGAACGAATTTTGTTTAAACAATCGTGAAGTGGTAATATTAGAGAGATGTTGAGTAGATACAAACTACGATATATGACGCGTATAACATAATTTTACTGCTGGAAATATAATATGCCTTTTTTAAGCTCGTTAGACAGTTTTCACCATGCATGGGAACAGATGGGAGGGGTGAGGTGTGTTTAAGTGAGCACGCTGTTTTAAAAAAAGACATCTTGAAGTTTTTGCCAATGTTTGAAAATGTATGCAAATTCGAATTAGGTCTATATTTATTTTTATAACACGTATCGTACTGTAAAAAAATGTCAAGAAATACCTCAATTTCTTCTGTATTACTGGTAGCCATGTCACACCAACTACACGCACAATATGTTCACTCGGTGAACTAACAGCAAGGGCATCTACCGGTAAAATTTTTATACAGAGATTTCCTTTTTCGAAGAGAGAAACGTGAAATTGCTTCGGCGCACCGGGAAGTAGCCGCAATAAAATTTGATTAAGATATTTATTGAAGATTGAAATAATTGTTAATTCTATTAAAAAAAAACAATCGAGAAATACGGCTGTGTTTCAAACTCCTTTTAGCCCTTTTAACTTGCCAGTTATTGAATCAATATTATTTCAGTATTGCAAGAATTTTTGAGAGATGTCATTTTATCCGTTTTATGACACCAATTACTTTTGTTTCATTTCTTATTTTTTATTTATACGCAGTTGTTTTTCTGTTTCTGTAGATTTTCTTCTGTTAAACGGATACCTAATAATATTAGCGCATGCACGAACGTTTCGGCGCTAATTATTGGAAACATACATGCAGATTGAGACAAGTAAATGTAAGTTAAACTACACTATTTTTGCAGTGATACGTAGATTTAGAAACGGAGAATATAAATTATTTTTACACCCATTAGCGTAAACAATATTAGATTTTATATTCAGATTCATTTAGCATAAGTATTTGGAATAGGGGTTGGTACCCCTGTAGTCGACGGCAACAATCAGTAGCTTCAAGTAGGTTGATGCAGCTTGACACTGGTCAATTTCGTTGCGTTGTGTGTACGATGTATTTACATTACGATCTGGAGATCTTAATCTTAGACTAGACTCTCCAGTTGTATCTGCATTATGAAACGTTCGGTAATGATTTATTTGGCTATTTCTCATAATTTTACCGTAATTATTGTAATACTTTGCATTTATTCTCTTAACCGTATTTTTGGTGAGGTTAGTTTGACAGCAATTGTAGAGAATAATATATCCGTACACTGAATGAATCGATTCAATTTACTAATGTCCATAGTAATTAATTAATAATATTAATTCATGTATTCTCTATAGAAATTGAATATTAATACGTCTTTACATTTTTAATTCAGAATTTTTCGTTTTCTAGATAACTGAGGAAAATGGAGAAGCAAAGCGGCCTTTCGTTAAACAAGAATCTGTCAGTTTTGGATACGAAGCTTCCTATCCTGCCTATACTTCGTCCTCTTCAACTCCATCGACCATTACGCAACCTTTACCAGGACAACCACCATTACCTCCAATGCCACCTCCAACCAGTGGTATTCCACCACCTCCTCATGTATTTGGACCAGTGCCTTCGCAAGTTACTCAGTTACAAGCATGGGCGCATCATCCTGCACCATGGCAATGGATAACGCCTCAGACATCACCTTTACCGCCTCCACGCGATATGACAAGTACATTTCAAAGAGAAATGCCTCTAAGAGGTAATTACATGAGACGTGAAAGGTTTGCTCACAATAAAAGCAATGCATATGTTCAAAGAAATAACTTTCATCGTAAAAATAGAAGGCTTGCACGGTTCGGACAAACTCCTCAGGGACAGTTTGATCAAGCAGCATATTTTGGTGCAACATTGACCAATAGTCTTGGCCTGGAATGGCAAAGAAATAATTATGCTACACCCACCAGTGATGGGATTATGAATCACATGCCTGTTCCTCTTCCTAATCATCCTTTACCTCCTATACCTCCTGGGATTTTGACCAACAGGCATACGGAAGAAATGTTGGATCAGGATGTGAAAATTGTTTTGGTAAGTTAATAAAAGAATAGTAATAATTTTTAGTTCACCTGCTTTCTTTTTTCTCTTATGAATTATTATTTATATCTAGGAGGAAGTTGTCGTCAAGAAGAATAAACAAAGAAAACCTATGTCCCAAAGTTATCCTAGTCGGCCATGGAATCGAGAAGATGCAGAAAGGGCTCTGAAAATCGAAAACGAGTACAACAAAACCGTGAAAGCCCAAAGTTTAATTATTAAATTCCCAGATCCAGATTTAAATAAGGATATTGTTAGAGAATTTCATCCTGGTATACAAAATATTCACTTTCAAAGTCCAAGTGGCCCTAGATACTGTTTTATACAGATGGCAGAAAGTGTTAATATCGATGAGGCTATAGCGGAATTAGAAAAGATTCCGTTCGGAGTAGGTCATTTGAAAGTTGAAAGAAAATCATTAAGGGATGAAGATAACCCAATGCCTGAAGAAATAGATCCTTACACTTTATACATAGGAAATTTGCCAGAATCTGTTAATGTCAATGAAGTAAAAAGCAAGTTTCCTACAGCAGCCAGAGTGGATGTGGGATATGCACAGAAAATGAGAAATACTCGGTAACCGATTTACTTTATGCGATGTGAGTTAAGAGGATCAATATTTTTATGCATTGCCCTTGTTCTATTTTGCAGATATGCTTTTATAAGGTATAACAGCGTAGATGAATCTATATCTGCTTACAAACAAGCACACGATCTAATGTGGGATACCAGAAGTATTATTGTTAGGTTTAGAAGACAGCGTGGCAATACTTGTCTTCCCGGGGAACCTAAGCCCAATGTTAAGAAAGTTAAAGAAGAGTCAAATACTAATATTTCACAAGCAAACAAGGATCAAAAGCCAAATCACGCAAGTGTTGCAAGATTAGAATCTGATGTAGAAAATAGGCTACAAGATAATTCCAGTAAGGTGCAGAATAAACCATCGTCTCACACTCAAGATCAAAGTGCAAACTTACAATCGTCTTCTTCCTCTACACCAACTTCAATCGCATCGGCGCAACAACAACAGCAACAACCCTGGGTGTGCATATACAAATATTCCAAGATTACTTTTCAGACGTACAACGAATAGATATAGAGATCTAAAAAGTTCACATTCTCTTTTTAGACTGGTCAACCACCGCAAATACCTTCTGCATCTGAAGCTCCACCTCCTTGTTCAAATGAAACACAATCGGTTTCCGAAACTATTATGCTCACCGAGATCAAGGAAGAGCCGGAAGATTATGAAGAGATGGACATGTCGTGTAATATTCGATCTGACGATGAGATAGATGATGACGTAGATGACGATGATGACGACGACGATGATGAAGAGGAAGAAGAAGATGATGATTCAGATGATAATGAGGAGAACGATGATTATGACGAGGATGAAGCGGAAGTCATGAATGAAAGCAGAAGTTTAGCATTGAACGACAAACAAGAAGTGATTGCAAAGGATAACGAGCCATCCGATGTATGTAAAACGCGTTTAATAATTTTATTTATGTCACAACCAATACTTGTGGCATATGTTCGATAGGAAAAGATCTTTGCGCTCCATTAATACGTTCTGATTTTCATTTCAGCATCTTGATCAAATGTTCAATGAGTTGGAGAATATGGCTGGTGATATTGGGTTTTAATGCATACAATTAATTGACTCTCATACTGATGAGTAACTTGATTCTTTTACGAAATTTGACGTTATACGTAATGTGTAAATAATTCTATAAACTTTGGAAAGTGAGACAAGCGTAACGCGTGAGACTGCATTTATTTAAGTACAATGTTAGTAGTCGAGTCATATTTAAATACTTTTGTACCCGTATATCTTTTACCTTATCAATTTTTACGCTTAGACATCTTCAAAGGATTTCTTGTGTAAGTAATTGTGAATACAATTAAAATTATTTTTTGTATTTTTAGTTTATATATATTTTTTTAGCATTTTATATTGACATGGATTAGTTGATGCAAATACTAAGATCTATTAAAATTTCCCTGATAAAAAGGTAGTATATATTTTCTATTATATTTTTTTTCATTAAACATCTCCCATTCAGAAACTAATTCTAGTTTTTGCTTCACTTGTGCCATGTATTCCCAAAATTGAAATTTTGATATATATATAGATATTAAAAATACATAGAATATATACAGAAAAATCGTTTTTCTTTTATGTAAAATATTTTACTATATTCGAAGTAGGCAAATCAGCTATTTACGGTTACAGAATTATACGATTCAAAAGTTGAATGTACTTCCTGCGCGCACGAATGCCATCTACTTCCTTATCCCTTTGGCGGTAAGAAAGCGCGGGTCACTGCCGGTCTAATAACTGTTTCAAGTGCCGGCACTTGTTGCATTCGTCAGTTTTGCTGTGAATCAAGAGACGCGAAAAGTAAGCCGGAAAAATGTTTGAGGCACGTTTAGTACAGAGTGCGATCTTAAAGAAGGTCTTAGATGCGATAAAAGATCTTCTGTCGGAGGCCACCTTCGAATGTTCGGATTCGGGTATCCAAGTTCAGGCTATGGATAATGCCCACGTCTCTTTGGTTTCCCTTAATCTCAGAAGCGACGGTTTTGACAAATACAGATGCGACAGAAACTTGTCGATGGGCATGAGTGTCTCGTGGTAAGACATCGTACAATTCCAACGTAAATTCTATCAAGGTTATGTCTTCCTTTTTTTTTTACGATACAACAAAGAGCAAAAAGGTCTCAAGCAGAAATGTATTTCTAAATTCTATCTCATAATGAGGATACATTTCATGTTTCCAGCCACAGGAGCAATAACATGATAGCATCATATCAATATATCAAAATAACAATTGATAAACTGTTTTTAGCATGTCCAAGATTCTACGATGTGCTGGTTCAGAAGATACTGTGACGCTACGGGCATTGGATAATCCCGAGACCATTACATTCATATTCGAATCCCCGAACAAAGAAAAGCTCGCAGAATATGAAATGAAGCTAATAAATATGGATCAGGAACACCTTGGTATTCCTGTAAGATTACCTAATAAATTAGTATCTAAATTTCTCTAAAGAGGAAAGCCTTGCAAGAAATAAGATTCTTACAAATATCACAATGATGAGATCTTTTAACTATTGCAGGAAACATCTTATTCGTGTGTTGTAAAAATGCCGTCTCAAGAATTTTCACGCATCTGTAGAGATTTGAGTCAGTTCGGGGAATCCATTACATTCGCATGCTCTAAGGAAGGCATTAAATTCAGTGCTTCTGGAGATTCTGGCCAAGGTATGCTAATTTCTTTTGTTTAATGAAGGAAATGCTTAAAGAATTCATATTTGTTTAGAAACGCAATGAGTTTTGTACTTACGTTGGTAGTGTAATATTTGGGGTGCCTCTTCAGCATCTTGTAGATAACACTGTTCATGCACAGAAGTTACACGTTAACTGGTAGAAATTAAAGGAATGACCTAGAATGTATTTACTTATTTGTCTTTCACTACTATGAAGAGGTCATATACAATGTATCCGTACTTGGATCTGTTTATATTTTCATATTTCAAGGAAATGTTCCCTTCTGTAGTAAAACTCATTAAAATACAAATGAATTCTGGAAAGTGTATATTGAAAAATGTAAAAATATATCTATACAATTGACATTATTATAATCATTTATGGTTGTACTTATGTTAATTAATTATCATTATTATCTTTCAGCCACTGTGAAATTAGCACAAACAGCGGACGCGGATAATGAAGAGGAAGCAGTAATTGTTAATATGCAAGAACCAGTAAAATTGACATTCTCATGTCGTTACCTCAACTGTTTTATAAAGGCTGGACCTCTCTGTGCACAAGTACAACTATCAATGTCTAATGACGTGCCCCTGGTATGTGAATACAAAATTGGAGATATCGGACATATCAGATATTATCTAGCACCGAAAATCGATGATGATGAAGAAAATTAATTTCCTTGGTAATTTTCATCGATGCATAAGCCAGTAAGATCGTCAATGTAGCAGTGTAATATGGCATTGCTCCGTTTCGTAAATATACTACAATTCTTTTTTTTTTATCGTCGTATTTATCATTTAGTTTATGATTAGAGATTGAGCGTGTTTGCGAAAGAAAAAGTAATAGTATTGCCCTGATAAGAAAGGTATATTTTTGATATTCGATATTGAGGAACGATTAAGGATAATTGAAAATACTTTGAAGGTAATATATTTAAATTTTACATTTAAAAGTCATTTGGCTCGTCACAGTGTTAGCGCAACGTAGAATTGACACTAAGATTCATAGTAAAGTGACACGATCATGATTAACATGGTAATTGCGGTGTCATTCTTATTAAGATGTATATTGTTACCGTTTCATAAACTGTGACAATATTTTGATAATATTGCATCTTTTTATATGTAAGGAGAACTCAACATATTTCCAAAAAACGTTTGATAAATTTTGAATTATGTGTTATCTCTTATATCCTAGCCTAATTGAAGATCAAATTTTTCGCTTACTCCTTAGTACTCTTATTTCTTATACCTTTCGTGTATCAGCTAGTTTAATATAAAAATACATAATTAGCTTACGAGCTGAGGGAATAAGTGGGCTACCGTGGATGGAATAGCCTAGAAGTTTACAGTTAAATCTTACATGATTTGGATCTCGTATAGTTACTAAATAATTATGTATTAATAGATGTTGATTTATACTATGAATTATTTTACACGCACATACTGCGAAGACCTGTATATCGTTAATTCTTACTCTTACACGCTAAAATGAAATTCTTTTCAATGAAAATAATTACTTTTCATATCCCGTTTTCTATGTTCACAAAAACGAATTCAATCAGCAACGAAACAAGACACTTTGGCAATAGTAATCAGCCTCTTTGGTTTTAAAGCCCTGATATTGCTTTTGTGTTTTTAACAGAATAGCTTCTTATTTCAAATCGAAAACAATTATTCTTAGGCATAAAAAGATTATGAATACATATTCATGTTAATAGGTACAATTGCTGAATTTAATGCAAGGGAAAATACTGAAGTTGTCCATTGAAATTTAAATAGAACTTATTAAGCTGTTAATACCCGCTCATTTTAAGAGGAGATGTCACGCGCATCGACAATATCTAATGATTTGGACCAATTCGAGGTGCTTATGCAGGATTATCAATGCATATACTGTCTTTCTTTCAGTCTATAAACATAATTCTAAAGTTATTCGACACTGCGTGACATTTTCCTTGCAAATGAGATACTAACAAAGGAGAAGAACATGTACAATTGAAGAATAACGTAAAGGTTTAAGCATTCGTATTACCATTGCTCCCGTATAAGCTGGGATGTACATACTTGTCATGCAATGTCCTTAAATGCCTTAGCAAATTACTTTTTACGTTAAAGCCTTTTTTACAATAGGAACAAAGAAAAGGCTTCTCCCCTGTATGCGTTCTTTGGTGTATTACCATCGATGCATGGCTTGGAAATTCTTTCTGACAAATGTTGCACAATTTTTGATGACTGTGAACCCTTTTTGGCTTGGGGGGCGCCGAATTATTCATCAGAGCTAACTGCTCCTCCGTATGTTCCGTTTGTATGTGACGTACCCATTCTTGAGGCGTCGAGTACATGTTACCACAGAGATCACACTTTAAAGGTGGAAAGTCTTTACTATCGTCGTCCACATCACCCTGTTTACAAAAAAAGAATATGCAAACTTAATGTCATTTAGCATTGGATACTATAAATTAGTCTTTGGCCTCTTACCTTCTTTTTTTTCCTCCGATTTTCGGTCATATCAGCGTGTGTAAATTCAATGTGTCTCACCCAGTCGGATGGCCGATTAAACGTTTGACTGCACATATCGCAAGTCAATGGACTGTATTCTTCTTCCTCGTCAGCACTGTGTACGATTTCCTGAAAAGAGGAATATTTTGTTAACAAATAGCTCTTCGTACACGCGTACATACATATATCTTCTGATGGAACATTTTTTCCTCAAAGTATTACACACCGGTTTTATATCGATCTCATGATCTATCGTGAGTGACTCTGATGGATCAATAGTCTCCTCCCAGATCGGTTCATCCTTCACCAGAAGTTCTAGATTTAGCTCGGTCTAAAATCATGTTAGAATATAGAAACAATTCGATCACCCGGATATATTCTAATTCTAGTACGAAAAATCGGTTTACATTTTCTCCGTCCTCGCTTTTGGGTTTATTAGAATCCGCATCGCTGTTGCTGGTTATTTTCCTTTTCCTCCCGTTAGTCTCCACGTTCTCCTTATTTTTATTCTGTTCGTTATTTTTATTTTCCTCCAACACCTTCTTGCCTTCCGGTTCGCTTATCTTCTCCTCGATCTTCTCGATACTCTTTCTCTCTGAGGTAGGTTTCTGAGGTTGAACGTTGTTTTGCGTCGGTGTGGTTTGTTGCACATTCTCGCCCCCTTTCTCCGTACTAGGTTGCACCAATTTGATCTTCGGAATTTGACCAGTTAAAGGAGGTTGTTCCCGTTTGTCGCGATCCACCTTTTGATTGTTCGACTGTATATTCTCCTTCTTACTTCCGGTATTCGATCTCCATAAACCGCGTACGCGTAATATATCACCCGCTTTCAGTACACCCTCCAACTGATCATTCGTCACAGTTGCTTCACCGCTGTACATGTACTGGATCAGAATTTTTAACGTGCGGTATCCAATTTCGGTCGGGAGCACCTGCAATGCAACATTTCTTATAAGTTTCAGTTCCGTATGGTATATCCGCGAAGAAAATTGTAAAGAAATATGCGAACCACAATTATTGGTGCATTCGTGTTTGCACCGAAATGGCATGTTTGAAAAATATGACTGAGGTACGACGAGCAAGCGGCAAGGACAAATCGATGAGCCGCCACGTGCCGGCCGCAGGATGTTGCTAATAAGACATCCGCGAAGGATTCTGAATGGAGTAACGTCGCGACAGAGCTGTGCAGATGCGCGCCATAGCTGTGCCACTTGAGTTGATAATTCTCCGATGCAGCAATAGCCATTTTTTCTATACGGTTAACAGAAAGAAAGGTGCTTTCGTTAGAATCATTATCATTAATTAATCCCGAACGATCATCGTTTTATTTGTTAAGCCTGTTGCATCAACCGCGTCCCTCTAGCATTCGCATAAATTCTGCAATGCAGAACGAACCAAAGAATTGGACGACATAGAGTGCAATTAAAACGCGCGGCCATCTAATTATATTCATTTGTATCTTTCAAGTGTATTATATCGTTCCTTCAATTATTATTCGATGTCCATACGGTAAACGAATATCAACCGAGTAATCAACCGAGATTATCAGTCCCATGATTTTTCAGCGGCCGCATCTGTACACAATAAGCAGCGAAGACACTTCGCGTGCGAGTTTCCCCTTCATCGAACACGGTTCATGGCGTCGAGTTTTCCAATATATGCACGCTTGCATTGTTAAAGTCACAGAAAAGGTGACACCACGGGCAACCCATTCGATTAGAATATCAGAGTGTCGATAGAATATTAAAAGGGTTGAAACGGTACATCGATGCTAACGAAACGATTACGCACTCTCTTCGCCACCCTGCATTCACACCCCTCGTCCGAATCCCCGTTGATGTTCGCCCGACGATCGGACACGTTGTACACAACGTCTGTGCAAAAAAAAAAATCGTTCACGGAGACGAGACGTCGTTGACGCACTCCAATCGCACACAAACGGCGTTGGATCGTTTAGACAACGGTGATCATTGGTGCTGTCCAGCGCGTAAAACGATTATACCGATATCGCCCCTCGTCGCACGAACGTCAAAGCGGAGAGAGTGACAGAATCTCGTTTTCGCGAAGCGTTTCAACGCGTCGGCTACGCGCTGTCAACGTGGTTACCTGACGACATCGGCCAGAACTTTGTTACGCGTCACACGGTTTCACCTGTGTACGTTTCGGTCGCGGATTTTCTTTAAATTTCACAGGATAATCCCGGGACGAGATTCGCGGCACCGCACACAGTGTATCTCGCACGCGTCGTTGGTGTTTTGAAAGGCGCTTCGCGCGGATACGGGACACGGGGCAGATATGAGCATCGAACCACCGCGTAGGGGCCTAAAAATCGATATTTCGGTCTTTGCTCCATCCTCTCCGGCGGTGCAGCCGTGCTCGCTTTCGCGGCTAGGTAGGGTGCCCCCCTGTTCATCATCGATTTTCCCGGCTACCAATCGCACGCATCCATTTATCGCATCGATCGGCCGAGCTGATTTCAGCGTTTGCGTCCGTCCGTCCATCCGCCCGCACCACGATTCATACCCGTGCCCGTGCACCCCGCAGCAACCGACCGCCTGCCCCACACCCTGCTCCATATCCCGTGCTCTGTTCAATTTCCCACCCCTGAAACTACCTCGCCAGCTACTACCTTAAGCTGTACAGACGTGGCTAAACGCGACCCTTCACGATCCTTTTTGCCAGCGACGCAGGACACCGACGTCCCTCGGTTTGCTTTATCCTGACGTCGATTCCATTGCCTGTTGATATCGCTCTCTCGTTCGCGTTGTTCCTTAATCTTTTATCCATCAAATGTACATATGGCGCTCGTTGCAGCTCCAGGTGCAATGCCTGTTAAATGCGAGATTCGAAAAATTTGCTGATATCGATGCGTTACTTATTGCATATTGATTAAAAAAAATTGTGTTACAGCTATGCGATACACTGATGAAATTCCTCCAAGTTCAAGCGAGAGTATTGCAGATCGCCGTGTATTTTACGATATAGCTAATTGCTTCCTCAATTTGATCCAGATGATTGTTTTTCTATGGAAGATCGAATCTTGAGTAATGACTCTTTTCGGCAATGGCGATAAAGGGTAGTTAAATATACTTTCAAACGGGAGTACGCTTACCTATTATTTTATATCATATGATATATTTTACCTTACGTTTCTTTCCATTAGTTAATAAATTTTTGCATCAATTTTTATATAAGATGAATATCATGTGATAATGTGCAGCAACATTGATTCGAATATCCTGGAACAGTTCGTTAACCTGGAAGGGGTTGATCTATAGATCTGCGGAGCAATATTGCGGGGTTAGTTTATGTGAGCAATAAAATTTTAGGATCGCTGTTGATCTGTTCCCAGACGTACCCGAAGATGGCGTTCATAGTGGAATTGTTCGATTTTCAAGATTTCGCTTGAATGTGTTAATGTATATGTGCGACGATGTACTGCATTGCGTCGACGACCCATTTTGCAATAGGAGCGATAACTTGTCCACCCTCCTACCGTTAAATAATCAATCCAATGCTTCCTAAGAGAACTATCTACCGTTCTCTACGTATACGCGGGATCTAGAATTTGCATGCCGCAATCGTCTTTTAAATGAGCGTACCTAACCACTTTAGGGGTTGAAATTGCTAAACAGGTAATGCAATTCGTTTCTTGATATTACAAGATACCTGCAATTGCTAGCACAATTTCGATGATTATTATATAAACTATTTGTCCAAGAGACGTGATTTCTATGTGTCCAAAATATCAATTACCTTTTGTTATCGATTTTTTGATAAACGCATTCTCACATAAATTCGAAATCGGTTTTGTACCAGGTCACGTGGCAACAAGATCACGTGGCGCTTCAGCATACTCCGCTAGGCGGAGCCACGCATAATCTCAAGCAAACACGACGGCCACAATCATTTCCCGTAAATACGTACGTTATTGTCATCGAGCTTAGGTCGATTGACTGAAACGATGCAACGGTTTCTAACAATGTAACATACATCGCGGGTTTAAAGGTTATATCGAGAGTGCACAAGTGTTTCTTATATGTCACATCCAAGTGACCCAGTTTTCATAAATGAATTTTCGCTTCTGCCTGCCTTCAGCTATGACCCTGCAGTGAGTGTTCTTGAAGTCGGTGGCCTCCGCGAGACAGTAGCGATACTGTCCCGAATGTGAGCTCATGGCTGTTTATAGAACGCAGAGCATGTCAAATGATTCTCTTTAGTTTCATTAAAATGTGGATTTCTACGACATATGAATGCCATCGTCCCCTTAACGAACGGAGCAATTAGGTTAAGTTGACAAGGTGCACGTAGTTTTTTTTCAAGTGTTGCACAACTTGGAATCGTGTAGTTTTTAAATCTATTATGGTAGGTTGCTTTTCCAGTTACACGAAATCAAAATATACACGTGTATCTTTCATTTGAGTAGCCCCTTTGAGACTGGTAAAATGTGTTGCAGTTCACCGCAGAGGAACAGTAGACCAAGATGCAAAATGATCGTTCAGGTATTCGTGTGGTGACATTAAACAAATATAGCATAGCTCCAATGAATTGTTTCTTGCGAATCGGGCTCTACACATTTGTACATACGAGCAGCGCGTAAAACTGTCTGATTGCTTTAACAAAATGCCGCACATAACAAGGAAATGGGAGCTTTTCCCAGGCAGAAATCGGTTTTGTTGCGATGGCAGGGTGATGATGGCTCCGCAAACAGGAGTTTTTTATGTGACTGTTTGTCTTATCGCTGGAACCAGTGGATTATTTTTTGCCTTTGAGTAAGATCGCTACAATTAAAGTTATGGATACTCGCACATGTCGAAGAATATCTCTTTAACAGTTTTCTATCGTTTGCAGTTGTCCATTCCTAGCTGTTCATATAACACCTGCCATACCGGTGATTGGCGGTTTGTTATTTATTTTTGTAATGTCTGCTCTGTTCAGAACAAGTTTCAGCGATCCTGGGGTTATTCCAAGGGCAACACCCGATGAAGCTGCCTATATTGAACAGCAGATCGGTACGTAAAAGTATATTTAATAGAAGTAAACGCATTACCTTATGATTAACAGTATGGTAATTACAAGAAATTTCTTTTCATGTAATGGATAAAGAGGTACCGAACAATGGTAATTCTAAAATGTATAGACCTCCGCCAAGAACGAAAGAGGTGTTAGTGAAAGGGCAGCCAGTGAAATTGAAATATTGCTTCACTTGTAAAATATTTAGGCCGCCAAGGGCTTCGCATTGTAGCTTATGTGACAATTGTGTTGGTATGTATACTAAGGAGAGAATGATTGTAAATTTTATCTTTATGAAATGCTGGTAATGTGCACTTACTGTTTTAGAGAGATTCGATCATCATTGTCCATGGGTGGGGAATTGTGTAGGCAGAAGGAACTACAGATACTTCTATGCTTTTATCATCTCTCTAGCATTTCTTTGTGTTTTTATATTTGCATGTGCTGTTACACATTTAATTATGCGTGAGTATACTGATTAAAAGAGCGAAAGATGGGAAAGTTAGATCAGAAATATTCTAATTGTTCTTTTTAATTGAACATAGTCACAAGGGATGATAGACAATTTTTAGAAGCAGTAAGAATATCTCCTGGCAGCGTTGTTGTAGGAGTTATATGTTTTTTCTCCGTTTGGAGTATTCTTGGTCTTGCTGGTTTTCATACATATTTAACAACCAGTAATCAGACAACTAACGAAGATGTAAGTATTATGCATTTTAATGATTGCCAAGTGTAAATTCTTGAAATGTACAAATAGTTTTAAGACTATATAAATCTCGTTCGTAGATTAAAGGATCATTTTCCATTAAAAGGGGACAGGAAAGTTTTAACCCCTATAGTCAAGGAAATATATGTGGAAATTGTTTCTATGTATTATGCGGACCGACACCGCCTAGCTTAATTGGTAATTCGTTTTTCCATGTCTGCAATTATTAATTTCATATGCATCAACTCTATTCAATTGTATCGGACCTTTTAGATCGAAGAGGTATAGTAACGCCAGAGTATCGTGCAGAACAAGAAAGAGTAGAGGACGACAATGTAATAACCAATAATAAAACATATGGAACCGTGAAAATTGTACAACCACAGGTAGTTAGACATGTTTTAAATATATTTGTATCTTATTTATGCTATTTATTAATACGTTACTTCGTCTTTTACAATTATAGTCCAATTGTACTCCAGTTCAAACGAATCCTAGTCCAGATCTCACAGGTTCCATGAACAATCTCGTCTCCGGTCAACATTCGCCACAAATTGAATCGATAAACGGTGAGTTAAGTCTTTTGAGGCATACCGCTCGTTATCCCGAGGAGCTTGCAAAGTATCCGCGTCAGTATATTAATGATACTTACGCTCAAACATATCCTCTGCAGCACTGTTTTCAGGACTCTGTAAAACATTTGAAATATGATACAGACCCTGTGAACCCAGATTTTCAAAAGTATCCGTGTAGGTGTGAGGAGAATTTGCATAAGTATCCTCACAGGTGTAGAGACGAATATCATAGATGTTCGGATAATAATTTAATATACGATCAATGTGTCGGTGATCAAAAGTATGCGATCGATCTTCAGAAGTATCCGCAGAGATATTCTGAGGATCCCATACGATATAAGATCGATGATAAGCCCAGCTACACCGATCTCCAGAAATTTCCTCACTGCTATTCCGAGGATCCATTACAAATTTCTCAGTCTCAGCATATTTTGAAATATAACAATTTAAGATGCACTGTTCACGGTTTAAAATATCCGATTTCAAAGAATCTCTTGCCAACCGTTGTAATGTCGCGAATGTTGGGAGCAGGAGGGATGTCAATTATCGGTCAAAATGCAGTAGGATTTGCAGTAAACAGATTCGGTTCTAGACCTTTGGCTAATACTTTCTCTTACGCAGAAAACTCTTTATGCCCGAATGATGGTACCGACGAGGATCTTTTAAATCGAAGATTTATTATGAGTTCAATGAGCGATAACGATGATATTTAATGCTCTTTATAGTAGTCTATTTTTCCCAAATAATATTATCTCGTCTATTGACAAAAAAAGGAAGTAAACGGCTATAGAGTACTCGCTGGATAAAGTCCTTTAGTATTCTAAAATCAAAATGATATAAGTTCTAATGTTCTATCTGTTTACTACTAAAAAAACCTAATAAGATAAATACATTTTTAATATGTATATAAATATTAGCAAAGAGAATAGTATCTAAATCACACTTTCGAATTATTACGACCATGGTTCGCGTTCTCTTGTGCTATAACTTATGTAGATCTTTACGGATAACGAGTGTGCAAGTTGAATTTGATTGTTATTAACAGAGATTTATTTATTTTTTTGACCGAACAAACAATTTGGTATCGAACACACAGATATTTTTTTGAAAAAGAAAAGGAAGAGGAATTAATATTCTTGTTATAAAGTTATATATCTGAGAAAAGGACTGAAATATTCGTTTCGTAGCGACTTTTAATACTTCGTAGTAATATATTGAAAAAAAATATATATAATCTCTAAACGTGCTGAGGAACCATCTACAGTGCATAAAATACATTTAAGTTCTCTATCGTTTAGCTACATTTCTATATATTGAATAAATTGTATTTGTTTGTTGTTTAAAATTACGTCCCGTATTCGAGGGCTCTGAGCATACCGTTTGGTAAGTGGATTTTCTCTTTATTCCAACTCGTCAGTGTGTGTATCTTTAATACGAATGAATTGATATTGTATTAATAGTTGTTAATAAACACTATACACATGACGCATACTTTCCACACTCTTGAGAACTAATTTACAAAAAAAAAATCATCAGTTCAAGGGTTTATGGATTGTGACTAATTAATTAGTTCTACGAGTATCTATTTACTGGGCACTGGTTTGTTAAGATACAATATGTATATAGATATATGTATACTAGTACATGTATAAACAAATCTATGCATAGGGCATATTTTATACATTATTACTTGGCTGTGTAATATCAGAAGTGATACATAAATAATATATTTTTTTTTATTAGACTTCTCATTGTAATCAGGTACATGTATACACAGGAAACAATATTAGCATAACATATAAGTGTGTGGGATATTTTTTTATCACAGTCGCAATTTATTCGTTTACGCAATAAAGTTACACAGGCAGTATTGCACTTTTGCAACAAATTACATTACATATATTTTTTGTTGCTAATGAACAATTTGTAATGGCTTACTATTGGGGCTTACTGCCAATGATTGAAACTTTACTTATATACATAAATTGTATATATAACAAATTTATTCCCAAGCACCTTACTATTGATGGATATTCCTTTTTTAGGTAGCACGACGAACAGCGTGAGCCAACTAGTTACTAACGAAGTACCGTTAGCTTCACTTAACATAGCTCCAATTGATATCGACGAAATTGCTCCGCTGCCACCCCGTCAGAGTGTCGTGGTCTCGTCCACGTTGGATACGTCGTCCATACCTTCGGTAACGGTAACAACGCCTTTGTCTGCATCCAGACTTAGACTGTTGCAAGATACTACCATGATAGAGTCTGCCTTAGATTTAGATTCGTTGGAGGACGCGAGTGTAGGTAGGGGAAGTCAAGCTGGACTTATAAAAATGGGAGCAGTTTAAATAAAATTATGCTTTCCATCTAGCTCCATTCACAGACTTCCGAAGTCGTCGACACTTATCAGGGAATAGTGCAGGTTGAACCTACGCATTCGCTCTAATCGTACTCGTATACTTTTCGTTTAACTTTAGGGATTATTGTACAATTTGAAGAAGTACTATCATTGGTTTGCGGTAAAAGTATTTCTATTTTAATTCAATTTAGAGAGGGTTGGGTAGTGGTGTAATTTATTATTATTGTCCTACTTTCATCTGCACTATTCTATCATTGCATCTAGCAGTAATTCCATTCCAGCCATTCGCGTCTTTCCTCTTTCATTATACAGCATTAACAAAATGAAAGTGTCCTCTATCTACAGTACAGTAGTATGTGTAAACAAAAGATTATGAAAATGTGGTGTTTTAACATATTACGATACTCTGAATATTATATGTTAAAGGATGTGTGATTAAGGAAAACGTACTATCTAATCGTCCTAATGTAAATCGATGTGTATCTTTTGTTTAGCACAAACTTCAATTCATTAGAATTTCACATAATTGAGCTAACAAGTTACACCTCCGATCGGAATAGTAGTTGCACTTGAAAATTTTTATCAAATAAGAATTTTCCGCTACATATTAATTTTATAATCAGGAGAGCAAAAAAGGTGTAGCTCATCTGGATGAATAATTTACATTATTCGAAAATATTCTTACGGATTTAAAGAGAATCTATGCAAACAAATTTAATACACAAAAATTAGAATCTTTCCTTTCAAGATGGATCAATTAGTGCTGAAAGTACGAAGTATTATTTAACTCTTGCTTTTCCATATTGCTATTAACTTTATTTAATTCGCTGTGTACAGTGTAAAGAGAATTTTGTACATACAGAAACTTTCATAGATGTTAGTATAGTTTTGCAGGCATTTGAAGAATTTGTCAAGGTATTGCGAATTGTACCGAGCATTTGAAATATAGAAATAACCACTGCCTAGTTTGCAACTCGTGCATCGACATTCTATGTCATTATTTTTTTATTTGGCATAATAGACATTATTTGTATGCTGAATTTTTTTTAAAAAGATACGACATTACTAATTATCATTTATAAGAATGGCCATTATATTTGAGACTATTGTCTTTTTGTACATACTGTGCGTGTATGATATTTTATGTATATATCGTGTAGATGTTATTATAATAGGATAATATACCACCAGTTAAAAATATATTGCTACGTTACGTCGTGTTAAACCTACTTAAAAATTCGTTAAGAAATATAAGATGGTGGTGCATTAATTAGTATGTTAGGAGACGCGAAAATTGTGCACTACTCTTAAACAGATAAAATTGTTTTTATTCATCTATTTTCTTTTACATTTATTATACATATACCTTAAAAAAATATTTAACTACCGTATAAAATATTGAAATAAAACTATTGACTGATTATTATCAACACTGAAATGATTAACAACACCACCGATGTATACATCGTTTTTATAATATAGATTAATAATTTAATAACTTCACTTAATAATTTACAAACAAAACGTTCCGTCGAAATCCCCGTGGGTACAAATACACCAGTATCGCTTTAAAGCAAGTATCATATCTTACTCCTGAATGCCTTGATTTGTGCATTCAACATCGCTATGATTTGTTACTTTACACACATAGCTTCATATTCGTTCTTGGTATTACAAAAATTTGTGTACGATGCTAGCAAGAATGGCGATTAAAATTGCAATACTGATGCCTATGATATAAACTCTCATTTGTTGGTTTCCGGAAGAATCGGTACTAAGGTCAACGGCCTTAACATCGATTTCATTTTGCGAATAGAATTCTGTCGGATCTGTTTGGAAAATTTACAGTAGTATAAGTATGCGTACGAACTTCTCGAAACATTCTTAAGTATGCAATATTTACCAGCTTGAAGCTCTATATCCTTTTGAACATTATTTTCTTGCACTTCTAAATCTAGAAGCTCTTGTAACGATAAAAGAGCTTCCTGGGGTCCTTCTCCAGGAAAAAGATAGTCCGATAATGTTACTTTGCTTCCTGGCAATGCTATTAATACCCTTCTGGGTGGTTCGTGTAACGTTATATTTTCTGCAATAAAATAGAATGGAGACAACGATTCTTTATAAATATTTATCGAAATGTTTTCGTTTAGCACGAGACAAGTACCTTCCGGTGATCCATTCTCTTCTTCAATAAGACTATCCCAGTGCATTTCTAATCTACTCGCCAGCGATCTTATTATGTCTTGCTTTATGGCTGCGTTAACTTCTTCGATATTCGCTTTCTGATGAACGAAAGTTCTACTCACTAGCTGACCAATCAAACGTATGGACGCGCTGCACGGTGTTATTTTCACGTCCGAGTTATCGTTCTTTTCTTGCTAATAATCCAGAAAATAAACCGTGTGTTACATCTATTTAACGATCAAATTTTAATATGTTTGCTAGGGCTGTCTTTATCATTTGAAATAATATTAAATGCAAATTTTATCTTCTTACAGAATCTGTCGTAGATGCAAGTACTTACACAAGGAATGTACAAGTTAACTTGAATCGACTTGTCATTGTTATTCTTCTCATTATTTTTACATCGACTTTCGTCTTTCTTACTTTTGCTGATCACTTCCAACGTATCTTCTGGAAGCCGAACCTCTCCATCGATAACGACCAGCGAAGACTCAATGATGTGCGACATAGTTTTCAAAATATCTTGCAGCTGCTTCTTAAGCGTCTCCGGATCCTTGTTAGCAGCAATGAGAAACAGGCGGTCGAAATCTACAAGCGCCTCGAGTTGGTGCCATTTCGTTGCTTTCATTTGGAATTTCCAATCCGCTGGTTTTAGCATGCCAGTTTTATTGGTTTCTACAGCTTTACAAGTGTACCTAAAAACATGTTGCATCATAGTGAAACGTAATTTCAATTAAACATGCTACTCCTGTATTATACTTTTGTGTAATGCTATTTAAGTTTAGGATCAGATGCTCTTCATTGTTATCTCCGCACAGATATTTATTGTGCGACAAATTTCTATGAATCGCTACAAGAACAGATCTGAGCTTTTGTACATTGCTGTTATCGTTTATTGCATCGTCAGGGCCAACAATGAATGTACCAAGAACGCGCATCCCTCCGGGTAACATCCTTGTAACCTGTAAACAATGTTAAACAATTCTTAGTTCTTTAAATATTATTTTATACTCTATAACATAATTTCTAGTTTGATATATCAATTAAGTTTTAAACATACATGTTTCGCATGATCCGCCACCCAGCTCTCAGGTATATCCTTAACTGATTTAATGTGGCTTTCAGTAGCATTTTGTTGAGAATTTGTTGCGGAGCTGAGTAAGGTTTCTTCTACCACATTTTTGCTAAGCGGTGGTGGCGTTTTCGCTAAGTGAACGATGTAATCCTTTTGCCCAGCGCTCTGTAATATTAATTGCATTTTAAAATCAGTCATATGTAAATATATACGGTATATATACATCCACAGGTGACCGAGGGAATATCTCTCGTGCTACACTGTGTACCACTTTGACAATTGGTGTAGTCCAACCTTAATATAACGTGAGCGGGGAATATTAACTAAGCTAAATCTGAAACTGCATCTAGTTCGATAAGAATTGTTTTCAAAGTATCGCATTCATAATAATCGAAATAATGTAGGAGTGTGTCAATTAGTATTTACATATGTTATGCAAATGAGAAATGACGTGACATACAAAACTCGAACCTGTCCCAATATAAGTCCTATTGTGTATTCATCTGGCTTTGCCAGTGAAGTTAAATAATTGTGAAGACGCTCCTCTGCGTATGCGGTTCTCCCCATTATTCCGACACTTTTATAAGCACGTAAAACGTATCACGATGTGTAGCAGTACCGTTATATCAATTACACCGCGGCCGCGACACGTCACGAGCGCAGTCGCCAGCTGATCAGATAGGGATGATGTAGCGCCATCTCGTATCTTCTGCCAGTGGAGCAGTCACTAAAAATGTTTCAAAATCATGTACGTGGCGCCATCTTATGCTTAATGTCAGTACATACCCAACGATGTTCCCAAAATCACCGACGAGGGCGCCACGTACACCATTTTGGCATTTCGTGAACGACGTCCACAAAATTATGATTTTCGACGTTTCGGCCAGCACCAAACGCGAGATGGCGCCACGTAAATGATTTCAGAAAATGTTTAACGACGCATACGTATGCGTCACCAGCACGCAATAGTTATTAAGTCTGCGTATTCTAATAATAATGTACTATTCCAATAATGCATATTCTACTAATAATGTAATAGAATAATAATGTACTTTCTAATAATATTAGAATATATTTTATTACATATATTTATAATATAATAATATTTATTAGGTGTTCTAATGATGTATTTAATTAAATATGTATATTATAAACTTCCATAAATGTATGCAATTAATTTATGAGCACATCTTATAAATAATAACATTTAAGTTAATTATACTACTATTTCTGTAATTTGTACATATCAAAGTTATTAAATAAACTTCCAATCAAAGGAATACAACTCATTATTTTTTAACACCTGTCCACTCCTCGGAAATCCTACTCCAATTCCTTAAGCAGGAGATAACGTGGAGGAACTTTAATTGCAAAATTCCGAAGCGAGAGTCTTGTAAAATTTGTCCTAATCCCAAATAACTTTAAGTCTTAAGAAATTCTTGGAAATGACGTCACATTCCAGGAATTGGTGAAATGAAAGACCTCCTCGCATATCATATTCTCCTAATACAAAGTGGCGATTTTGAGCACTTGGGATTCCGTAAAAGCAGGTTCTGAGAAATTCTTGGAAATGACGTCACACTCCAGGAATTGGTGAAATGAAAGACCTCCTCGCATATCATGTTCTCCTAATACAAATTGGCGATTTCGAGCAAAGGGGATTCCGTAAAAGCAGGTTCTGGGAAATTCTTGGAAATGACGTCACATTCCAGGAATTGGTGAGATGAAAGATCTCCTCGCATATCATGTTCTCCTAATACAAATTGGCGATTTCGAGCACTTGGGATTCCGTAAAATCATGTTCTGGGAAATTCTTGGAAATGACGTCACATTCCAGGAATTAGTGAAATGAAAGACCTCCTTGCATATCATGTTCTCCTGATACAAAATCGTGAATTTCAAGCAATCCCTTGGCTGAAAATCGTCAATTTGTAGTAGGAGAACATGATATGCAAGGAGGTCTTTCATTTCACCAATTCCTGGAATGTGACGTCAGTTCCAAGAATTTCTCAGAACCTGCTTTTACGGAATCCCCTTTGCTCGAAATCGCCAATTTGTATTAGGAGAACATGATATGCGAGGAGGTCTTTCATTTCACCAATTCCTAGAATGTGACGTCATTTCAAAGAGTTTCCCAGAACTTGCTTTTACGGAATCCCAAGTGCTCGAAATCGCCAATTTGTATCAGGAGAACATGATATGCGAGGAGGTCTTTCATTTCACCAATTCCTGGAATGTGACGTCATTTCCAAGAATTTCCCAGAATTTAAATTTGACGTAACTTTTTAGCAATTTTCTCAATTTATTCGTGAGCAGGGCCGTTTTTACAAGTTTTTCGCTTCGGAACTATGCATTTGAAGTTCCTTCACGATACTTCTTGTCTAAGGAAGAGGACAAGGTTCTTTTTAGGAGTGAACAGGCATTAAAAATATTAAACAAGTTGAATTTCCTTTACTGAAGATTTATTGACAAATTTAATAATCTACAAATTACAACAGTGATGATATTATAAACTATTCCTATACATTCAGTTACAATACATCTTACGATAATTAAATAATAATTAAAGTTATATATTTAATAACAATATAGATTTAAATAAGTTGCACGAATGTTTTATGAACTAATTAGTTAAAAATAATACAGTTTTACCATTGTGAATTTAATATAATATCTGTTAATGTAATATATTCAGATAATATTTAAGTAATATACTTCGTTAAGTTAAGCCTTCCCCTTATCCACGGTGAACTGCATAGTCGAACGTCCACTTCTTGTCCGGGAAACCTGCACACACAAGAGAATGTATTAAACACCTGCTTTTTGGTATAGATAGATGTATTTTAGCGAATTGATAGAATAATTTTCATATTGGTTCATATATTTTACAACAAATACAATTTGAAACAAAAAGTTCGCATCAATTACGATGGGATCGACCTGACAGATAACGCTATCTTACGGGATGCTCCAGACTCGCGGCCTTGCGAACGGAGCAATGGCGTAGGTGGCGATCCATGTGATAAATTAATTTTTATAGCTTCGTGGGTGGCGGCCGTTTCTATTGGTTGCTGATCAGTTACCTCCCACTTCCAGCGACGTTACCTTCTCCCGGTTTATTCCATTCGACCGTAATATATTTACACTAAAATGCAACATTTGTCCTGCTGGCACGAGAATCGCTCGAATCGCAATTATTATCGTCGTCTGATTGAAGATCGAACGATTTTCCTGATAATTCAGCGACTTCTAGCGAAGGGGGAAAAGAAACGAAACCTAAAGATGATCATTACGTACTAATAATGATAACACACCACGCATTGAACTCTCCCAGTGACCGTCGTGTGCGGGCGTTGATGTCTCTTCTTGCTTCGGCTCAGCTGCGCCGACCGCGCATTGAAGTCTCCGAGAGACTGTCCTATGCAGGCGTTGATGTCTCTTCCGACTTCGGCTCAGCTGCGCTGACCGCGCATTGAAGTCTCCGAGAGACTGTCCTATGCAGGCGTTGATGTCTCTTCCGACTTCGGCCCAGCTGCGCTGACCGCGCATTGAAGTCTCCGAGAGACTGTCCTATGCAGGCGTTGGTGTCTCTTGCGGCGTCTCTCCGTACCCTATTTTCTCACACTGGCCGCTAACCTATTTTTCCCCCCTATTTCCTTGATCGGGATCGCGATCACAGTCGGGAATCCGTGCGGCGAACACGCGAGTAACTACGCGAAAACGCGAAAATAAAATACTTTTCCGCGCGAGGCGGTGAGCTTTCTTCGATTACGTTTACGACTCGCGCGACTGTTATAACAACGCGGATCTCGTCTTCGGCACGCGTTTTACGGCGAGAACGCTTTTCCGCGCGTGCCACGGAGCTCGATACCGGCGAAATCGCGGCCTTCCGACGAACGGCTCATTAAATATAGATGGTTATCTGCGGATGCTTGGAGCGACTCCAGGGAAATGTACTCCGGCTACTTTATGGACCGTTGCTTTTGCTACAGGGGTTGGGAAACGCCGTTCTCCACCGCGTGGAAAGGTTTACAATATTCTTCATCGGGTATGATTCGAGTCTAGGAACTTTCCTCCCTTTTTTTTTGTTTTTTTTTTTTTTATTGAAGATCGAAAAGTCGACTTAACGCGAGACGCGAAGAATGTTATTGATGTCCTCCGTTTGAATAAGCCAAAGTTACACGGGCCGAGATTATATTCAGTGTGAATTAGTTGAGCTGTCACGCTCGCGAAGGCCGTATCTCGTTTTCGGGAAAAAAAACTCGGTCACTGTTTGTTGACGGCTCGAACTTTACTCTCGCGCGAGCCGTGTTTTCGACGCGCGGCAATACTCGACTGTCCTCCGGAATCTTTACGAGGATCATAAACATCATGGAACTGTGCATCAGCCGTGCAAGTTTCGTAAATATGTCGGCAACTAAATGAATAGGCGAATCTGGTTCCCTTATTCTCGGACAGTCTTCGAATCGAGTACAGGCAAAAGTCCGAGGCGTACAGCTCTCTCGCGGCTGCTTCGCGCGCTGGAGACGGATGCTGCGCGCGGACAGATCGACAAGCTCGGGACCGGGAGAAGGAAGCAACAACATCGGAAGGGTGGAGGAACCGCGAAGAACAGAAGTACGGAGGAGAAGCGCAAGAAGTAGGAGCAGGAACGGACGCAGCAGAAACAGAAGACGAAGGAAGAGGCTGCGAAGAAGGTGGAGGAAGAGGAAGAAGAAGCAGAAGAAGAAGAAGATCAAGCGTATTGAGGAGGAGGGGGGGGGGCAGCAGCGGGGGGAGGAGAGAGCACGAGAGAAGGCCGCGGTAGTCCTTCTCGGTCGACTAGGTAAGATAAAGACGAGGCGGACGAACGGACTGGCGAAGGTGGCCAAGGTAGGGGATATTCAGTCTCGCGGCCACGTGCTACACGAGCGCACGCCCCGAGCCGGCCGGTGGTCCAGCCACGACTCCGCTCCTCTTCTTCTCGGTCCCGTTTTGTCCCGCGCTTCCTCCTTTTATCCCTTCCATTCTTTCATAAATCGACTTCACCGACGTGGGCCCTCTCTTTCCTCGTTCCGCTTTTGTCCCCCCATCGCGCGTTTCGATTTTGTTTCAACATCCCCCTGGTCGGTGCGGCCTTGCGTCTCGCGTTCTCCGCGGGCGGATTCCGGACGTGGACCGCGCTCGAGCTCGCCTCGCGGTCCTGCTGATCGCGGAAACGCTTCGGCTTCGAGCGTCTCCGGACAGTGGAGGGTGAACGCAGAGCGGAGGACAAGGTTGCTCGCACGATTCGGACAATTCTGTGCACGTGAACGAGGGTGTCCATCCTTCCTCTCTTGGATACGAGCTGCAAGACATGGGGACGCGAGTGGTAGATGGTGCGCGGACAGACACGCGCTGGATGCTTCGTTCGGTGCTCTGATAGGACCTTTCGTACAGGTGGACACCTGGCTAAGGGAGATCTCGACTCGTTGTTCCGGCTAATGGTACGTGTACGCTCGATGCTTTCTGAACGAAAGCGGACGTGCCGAAGAACTTGGGCGGACAGGGTTGTATCGTACACTGAATCATCGCGCAGGTGATAGTTTGACCGAATTTTACGAAGGTGATTCTTGTGCGCTGGTAATCGTCTGCTAATATCGTGATAACCGTGTGACGTGCCGTTCGCAA
Organism: Holcopasites calliopsidis; assembly: GCA_023838395.1. NCBI lineage: Eukaryota > Metazoa > Arthropoda > Insecta > Hymenoptera > Apidae > Holcopasites > Holcopasites calliopsidis. The sequence continues at coordinate 4,217,965 of JALHAQ010000011.1, forward strand.
CCGGTTCATTAACGCTGCAACCGTTCGTCACTCGTTGGCTGCCAGGAGTTCCCAGCGATTGTCACGTTCCCGTTAGAGAAAACGCAACGAGGAGAAGCAAGGAAAACGGATAAAGAAACAGAGGTGCACTCGGAAAAGATGAGAAGGGAGAAAGATTGGCGTGAGAGGGAATTCTGTACGCAATCGGTATCTTTGGCGTGAGTGTTGTACCTTTCGATCGTTGCTGTTACCGAACGCCGAGGGATGAACGGTCAGGGTGAAAAGGTTGACGAGCAATTAGGATATTAATGATGCACGATGGCCTGGTAGAGTTCGAAGTAATTGTGTGAACAACTGTGACGAACACGCTATTCGGATTACTTCGGGAGATTGTTTTCCATGTTCTCAAGGTATTTCGAATCTCATACGTTCATTAATGTCATAAATTAATATTTTTATTAAAAAAAAAGTGGAAACCCAGTGTGATTTGTACAAGAAATATCTGGGGACCCAGCATTTGTATAATCTGAATAGCTTGCTGTCAATGAGAGTCCAGTTGTTTTTTTTTTTTTTTGTTCCTCTTGAACGCAGAATCGTGCGATGCTGTCGGTCCAGCCTGCCAGTCAGTTTTCTAAAGAGTGACGCGCGATGTATTACGTTTGCATACACACGCGGTACAGCTTGTGCAGATAAAAGAGCGATTCTTTCAAGGACTGCAGACTTGTCGCGCTCGTAGAAAACGTTGCACGAGCCACTCCGTTCTTGCTTGGTCCTATATGGGGGGTCGACCCGAATATCTTCTCTAGAAGAATCGCGCACACTGTCCGTTCTCCTTTTCTCTTATCTTACTCTTTGTTCCATCTTTACGATTCAACGGGAGAAGAATAGTTCCGCGAAAATGAGTCTCCAGTGGAAGACTGTATCGTCGAGCCGAGTTGCAACGTTGTCGCAAAGAGACGCACACGGCGTCTCCGTGTACGTTTGACAGGTGGATGCGGTCGTATAAGTCATAATTAACAAGGGAATTAGTTCTGCTCAATGAAAAGCCTTACGGATGGGATCTCGTGTGGAAGTTGCTCAACGGACGAAACAACTTAATACCGCAAAAGATTTACAAGCTACTCGTGGCGCGAAAAGATGCCAGGCGTAACTCGACATTACGTAAAGGTGTACGTGGCAGACGTAGTAATGAATATTAATATCGTAATTGTGGCTGAAGTTTGAGGGTCGATCGTCGCGATGTTTAGAGATGTAGATTTCAACGATCGCTCTTGACAAAAATTGGCCGGCGAATCCGCTGTCGATAATGAACCTTTGCCCCCCTCTCGATGATTCGTGAATACCACGATTGAATTGAAATCGGATTAATCACCGTTGAGAGTTGCTAGCTAAGTGACCATCTCGTTTAAATCGAATTAATATTACGATTTCCTGCACGCGGTGTTCCCAGCGGTAAGAGTTTCATTTCGTCGCGTTGCATTTCCCGCGGTAAACGGGGAACGTTGGGCCCGTAGAAACGGGGATTTATAGATGCCGCGCGGTGGCGACGATGCGTTCGAAGTAAACCGGTCTTCCGCGCCGCGATACGATTCCTTAATTAATTTGTCATTATTTAAGGAAGACGTCCCGCGATTAAATTTAGCGGCGTCGCGAACCCCGTCGTGTTTCCCGGGTCGCTAGTTAATCGTTCGATCGACTCGACACCGCGCGCGGCGTGTTCTCCGATCGAGAAGACGAAAAAAAAAAAAAAGAACGGACCGTCTCTTCCCGGTCCATGTATCATTCGAATTTCCTTGGTGCTTCCTGTACCGAATCACGTCAACCGTGGACGGCCAGAGATCGATCTTCGCGTTCTTGCTCGACCGTCTAATTAAAATTCTACGATCTTTCGGCAATTTATTTCATCTCCGCAGCGCGTGTTGTGCAGCGGCAGATGAATTGTTCCTCAACGGAACACCAGAATATACTGCGATAATCGCACCACTTCTTTCATCTAATTATTCGTTTAGATGGAAATCCGTGCTTTCCTCTGTACTTATTTATTTCCCCGCGCCGTCTCGCAAGACCTCCCCGTACCATTCTTTCGCCGCAGAGGATCGTGCTCCTTTCGCACGAAGTTACGCGTGCCTTGGAACGTTTCCGTGAAAGAAATCGTGGCGCCCGGTACCGGCAAAGGCGGCCGCCGCTTCTCGTTTTAATGAATCGGAAAGAAAAATCCGGTTAATCGGAAGCGGGCGCGCTTGCACGCGTCGCGGGTTCACCCGGGGTACCCCTACACGGGTTCGGTTCCCGAGCAAGGATGAAATTAATACGTGGCCGACGCCGTAATTAGCGCTCGTATTTATGCGGCTCTCGCGAGGCGGGCACCGTTAACGTGGTAATGGCGATACACCGCTGTAAACACGACATGTTATCTCGGCCGATCCCAGCGAGGCTCGCGCAAGAAATGGCGGCCGCGAACGGTTTTGATCTTCGGCACTTTACACCGATCGATGGAATTATACTCGCTTCGGCTTCGAGCCTGCGAAGGGAAATTTTGTTCGCGCACCTGGCAGAACGCGAGACTAAAGTATCTTCGTTGAGTAACAGTAAAACGTACTCATGTGGGTCAGTCGTTAAAGCAAGATTATTAACTAAGCGCCGAGAAGTTAATTATCACGTTTTACATGATACGGTCCCCGTGCTAATGAACTCTTTTGTTTTCTTCGATTACATTTTCCCCGAATGTCTCTGTCACCAACGACGAATCCTAATAAGATTAAACGAAAGACGATCCACACTCGCTATAAAGGAAGAAACATATTTAGTTACAGGGAACTGAGTAATTAATTCGTTAAACTGTTTCCCTTCAATCGAACGGAAACATTATTACCGTCGCGGAATTCATAGTTTGTTTAACGCACTCTGTCCAAATATCGTGCTTGAACGTTTCCTGCTCAAATTCCTCGCGCTTTAATTATCGTCCTCTTGCACACTTCGCGATCTCATCGCTGTCGCAATAAAAAGAAAAAAAAAAAGACTCGTTGGAAGAATTTCAAGGGAACGATAATATTCGATACACCCGTCGATGGTTCCAGTTCACCCAGTCCATCGTAGGAAGGTAGAAGGATCGACGTAGTAGCCGGTGGTTCCGGTTTACCGGGTATCGCGTGAATCCGCGGCGCGCCACGAAATTTTCAACGGCGGCGTCGTCGGCGCTTGTAAGACACGCACGAAAATGTTGGATCGCGACATCGGACACGGAACAAACAGCCCGGGGGACCGGCGAGCACGGTTTGCATCGAGAGATTAAAGAACATCGAATGGACGTGGGCGATTTGTCGAGCTCGGCAGGATTGGCTGGGAGCGGATCCATCCCTGGTGCAACGGGTGTTGGTATCATTACAAGTACGACATCCGCCACTGCAGGGTGGTGGACGCCTACGTCGACGATCGCCACGGCAGCCGCCAACACCGACGTGGTGAGTCCTTTTCTCCCTTTTTTTATTTTCTCCTCTTTCTCAACTTCTCTTCCCCTTTCAACCTCGGCGGCGATGTCGAACCCAAAGCACCACGCTTGTAGCTATTCGATAATTTGTGCCGGTGATCGTCCGATTATTTCTGCTGCGATTTCAAGTTGGAAATTAGCGCGACGACAAATCGTAATAGAGATATTTAGTAGCGTGCGACCGTCTTTGTTCGTGAAACATTTCTGAGCGCTGTGTTTCTATATCTTGGGTGATTTAACTGCGGATACTTCTTTTTTTTTTTTTTTTTTGAGCGCGACTACGCGTGCAATAACAATGATAATAAAAATGTCTTGCATATATGAAAGGCTAACAAGCGATATATGCTACAGGTCGTAAAAAAAGAGCAGAATACATTAGCGTCCAGATATTAGTATAAATTGAACCCTCGTGTTTGCACAAGTGTGCACGCAGAAGAAAGGATTATTAAAAACAGGTAGTTTAATCTAAGTACCAAGAACGATGGTAAATCAGCAACCGTTTCGCGAGGCAAGTGTGCGTCACTGTTTACGCATCGAAAACACCTCCGCAATATAATTTCATGTTACAAAAGAGTCTCAATTTCTAACTCTCCATCTTTACGACCGTCGTGCGCATCGTCCTCGGCCCGCGCTCTATTCGTGGAGAAGCTCGCAGCAATTACGCCCATCGTTTCTTACCACCCAGCGCAGTGTCTTGGCAAAGAGAACAGAGGGAGGAGAATAAAGGCACCTTCGTTGTTCCAACGGATCCACATTTCGCCGCGGCTGTTCCAAGAAAAAGTTCCGCCGAAGCGTGCGTGCGCTCCTCGACGTAAAGGCGAAACATCGGCTGTTACAACGCGAGGAAAAACACCCCGCGGTTGTGGCACGCTACCTTCGTTTCTTCGTCGAGCGTCATTCGTCATCGGCGTTACCCTCGCCGCGTTAATGAGACGTCCCCCGCCGATGCGCGGGTGCGCGATTAAACAGGGGTCGAACGGCAATGAAGCGCGGGGACGGACACCGCGAAGGCAATAGAAGTCCGTCTGTTCGCGTGAATAAGACACGAGACGAGACAGGCCATGCAGGAGCACACGAAGAACGTTATTTAGCTCCGTTGGAGCGCAGCAGCCGAGTGCAGGGATTAAGAACCGAGGTGACACGGCTGCGTCATCTGTTGGACGTTTAATCTTTTTTTTTTTTCCACCTGCGCTCGGGCTGCGCTTTTGCTAGCCGTTCCCACAAGAAGTCGTCGAGGCGTAGTCTCAGGTGTACGCGGACACGGGACTTGGAAACGGACTTTCATCATTCGTATGCGGCGAATTGCGTAAGGTCGATGGAACTGGGACAGGGTGTCTTTAATGCGCGGGATAGTGTTGGGGTGAATTGTTTGAGAGTCACGAACGTTTTCCTGTTTTGTTAAATTTCGTGGGACACCCTGAAGAGGATAATCTACGCGCAATAAGTGTCTTCTTGTCTGATCAGCCATCAAATGATTTTCTATCACTGACGAGATCGTCCCAGTCTTGCACGGCGATGGTAAACACAGCGACATGGGAATGTGAAACAAGACGTCAGTTTCTCTTCGGCATCGGATCCTCTAATTACTTTTCTTAATTCCTGCCCGCTGTCGATCAGCTCGTTCAGCTCGTCAAGACGTCTTTTCACGCGTAATCGATTACCACATTACATTCCACGTCCGAAGGATCTCGGACGGCGCGGTGTCTAGGTGAAAGAGGGATCAGACTCCTCCGAAGCAGAACGTCAAACAAGCTCTCTCACGGGATACTAGGTACTCGTGCCTTAGAAAAAGTCAAATTCCAAAAATATTTCGAAACGTTCGCGCGGACCTTTGGCCCCGAACATTCCGAGAGGATCTCTCTCTCTCTCTCTCTCTCTCCCGTTGAGAGCACGCACGCGAGCTGACGTAATATTATTTCGACGAACGCCCTTTTACATCGACGATTGCTTTTTCGTTGCGAAATGGCAAACTAGAATCGGTACACCCTCCTGGCGTTGATGGAATCGATCCCCGCGGTATGCCCCTTCCGCGTGTTTCTTTCCCCAGGTCGGTGTTGTCCTTTCTCGCCGCGGCTGAATATCCGTGCCTTCTACACGCTGCGACTCGTAATGACTGGCTAACTAGGTTTTAATATATCTCGCAACCGATTCCCCGGTTCTTCTTGCAGCGTTAGAACGCAAGGAAAGGTCTCCTTTTTATCGTGACCACTTTTCGATGCGTGAAGACACACTCGTACGCGATTCCGTCTCTCTTAATCCCTTTCTATATCTTTCTACGATCCTCAACCTTACGACCACGTCACCGGTGACTGGCGGTCCGCGTTACGATCGAACGGCACCCACCGTACCGCGAATCGATCCCATCATTCACGGATCCTTTCCTTTGATCGGCGATAAATCACGCGGAATCGGCGAAGATTTTTCCACGAGGCGCACGGTTCAACTTTTAATCGTACGCCGCGAGGGTTCAGCTGGACGCGAAAACGTCGCGGGATACGCGGATGTCCTATCGACCGGGGCTTGTTAAACATCGAATGATTAATCCCGACGTCGCTAAACGGTGTCCCGTGATCGTCGCTGAAATAAATAGCGTTAGCAGCGGGAGCACCGTCGATGGATAGTATCGTCGCTGCTTCCTATCGTATCATTTGCTTACGTCTAGGAGATTCTTCTTCTTCTTCTTCTTTTTTATATTGAATTTCTTTCGTATTCATCTGCCCGCCTCTTCTTCTTCGACTACATCGGGATCGTCGGAGAGAGGAGCAAGAAACGCTTCCATGATTGGCACATATTGCGCGCGCTCGCAGAACCCCGCTGCATTCTCTAAGCGTCTTCGGTTTCTTAGCCGAAGCGTAACCACATGTCGCATCTTTTTGTTGCAGATGAATCAGCTCTGCAGGGTCTGCGGGGAGCCGGCCGCGGGTTTTCACTTCGGGGCCTTTACGTGCGAAGGTTGCAAGGTCAGTATCCGCGAACCCTTTGCTCTCTTTAGATCATCAGGCTGACGGAAAAATTCAATGGCCGTTTATACTCGCACTCGCCCTGTCCTCCTCTCTTCCTTTATCCCTTTCCCTTCCCCCGGCCAGGTATATACATACCTGTGAATGCAAATAAAATTGTAGCCTCAAGCGTGCAGACGCGTGCATCATCCTCACGTTACAATTACCGGGCACTGTACCGGCCGCGTTGACCCCACGGGTCTCTGGTTTCACGTTTCTCGCAGGAACTTCCAATTCGCGTTTTCGTTAGCCTCGATTCATTTTAATGTCATAACATTTCACACCTGATACATCCTTAATATTTCGGTTCTTTATCTTTTCTTTTTTTTTTTGTGAGAAGCATGCCTGGCATGATTTTTCTGCTCCACAGTCGTTCTTCGGACGCACGTACAACAATCTAGGCAGCATCTCCGAATGCAAGAACGGCGGGGTGTGCGTGATCAACAAGAAGAACCGCACCGCGTGCAAAGCGTGCCGTTTGCGCAAGTGCCTGATGGTGGGTATGTCGAAGTCCGGCTCCCGCTACGGACGCCGCTCGAACTGGTTCAAGATTCACTGCCTCCTTCAGGAACAGTCCCACCAGGCGCAGACGCGCCTCATTAAGGACCCGAAGTCCGCGTACGAGAAGGCGTTCGGCTCGCTGGACGTGGCGAACAATAATAACAACAACAATAACGAGCACAACACTGGCACCACCGGTGCCGCGAACGCCGGTATGGTCACCACGACGACCACCACGGCGAACAGTTACCATCACCATCATCACCATCATCAGCAGGACAGGTTCCCGAAAAGGGATAACTTGAGGCCGCAGGACATTCCCTCTCAACTGAGGGCGCCCGATATTCCGTCGAGGGCGAGTCAGGATCCTCTGTTGAGGCCGGTGGATCTGGTCAGGTCGCCCCATGAGTTACTCAGGCCGGAAGTGTCCAGGTTTCCGATGTGGAGAGGTCCGCCGTTCTTCCATCCCGCCCTGACCCACATGCAGCTACTGAACGCGCCGTTCTTCCCGTTCCAACAGCGATTCATAGTCCCCTACGTGAACCAGGTCGGCGCGCCGCAAATGGTTGCTAGTCTAGCGAGTTCCTCGAGCGACAGTGTTAGCCCCAGATCAACCCCGTCACCGAAGAGGGACGAGGATAACAGGAGCCCGAGGGAGGAGCGCAGGGACGTTGATGAGGGGTGCCAAAGGGGTCAGATGGAAGCGTACGACAAGAGTTTGGCGTTTCTGCGCTCGCTGGGCCCGGAACAGGAGGAACCGATCGATCTGAGTATGAAGGCCGGCAGAACCGAGGGGCGAGAGGTGGACGCGAACGGTAGCACGGAAGAGGAAAGATCGACGGACAGCGAGGACAACGAGACGCTGCACGACACGGGGCCGCCACTCGATCTCACCAGGAAGACGTGACCCTGGACTGCACTGGATAGGAACTGGAACGGCTTGTGTTGAATCATCGGCGAAGGGCGTCGCTCTAATTTATGCTCGAGTACAGAAACTCGCGTGTTGCAGTCCTTTCATGGAAACGTCGAAAAGGGAATAATGTAGGAATAATGTCGGTGATGTGAAGGGAACACGCGTGCGTGAAACGCGACAGGAAAGATGAGATACAAAATGTGCGGGCGCAGCGCTAGCTGGAAGTACGGTAAGACTGTACCGCGTAGCTTTGCACAAATGACTTTACGATCAGTGATCGGGTCGACGTAGAATTGCTCAAGTTCCGTATTATCAGCCGACGCGGGTCCCCGTGGCTTCAGCTTCGCCAGGTGTTCGTTGATCTTTTTACAACGAGATGCACGACGGACGATTGTGCCTTAACATTGTGCGTATCGCATGGAGGGTGCGAGAGAAGAGACAAGAATAATGGTAGTTAGATACAGAGGGAGAAAGAGAGAGAGAGAGTGCCAGTAAAATCCTCGTGATAGTTTAACGTTTAATAATAACCGCTCTAAAGTTACGAACATACGTCTGCGAGTGTGCGAGTTCACTCTTCGATTGTGTAAATGCGTTTGGCGGGAACGCACGACCGGTGAGGGTGTTCGAGTGAAGCGAAAGTTTCGGCGTTGCAACGTCGACGCTCGGGAATGGCCAGTGTTTCGTTAAGCCGCGTCGAGATTTTTATTTATGCCGATTCTTTTAATTTAACGCGTATCTAATTACTCGCCAGTCTGTCAATCTTGTAGATACGTCGATGCGCGCGCGTTGTCCTTTCGAAACGTCAATGCTGATCGTGGAAACGAAGAAAAAGAAGAAAGAAGAACAGTTCACGGTCGGAGGATACGCGCGCAAATGATGTACCGAGCGTTCTGCGAAAATTACAAAATAAAATAAAGAATACTGTGTAGCCGACGCGCGGAGTTTTGATCGTCGTTCATTGAATCTCTCCCCGACCATCGTTTCCCTTTTACTTGGCCGTCTGTAATCGCTGTGCACGCATGGTACCTCGAACTGGAGATGGTATTCGATTACTTTCGTCCCGCGCGTCTCTCGCATTCCGAAGCGTCGTCGCGAAACGCGCACGAGCGGATTCGCAGCGCGCGAATCACCGGGCTGCTATCTTTCCGAGTTATTTATTTAGTAATAAATTTGTTCGCGTTGATGTACTACGAGGAACGTTTTCTCGGATAATTCCGTCCTGACGCGCGAGCCGCCTCTGCGCGGCGCCGTCCTCGCGATTCCGCGGAGGACGTCGCGAAGATGCGCGACGATAAACGCTCCTTGAAGGCAATAAACGCACCTGGCGTAATATTGATCGTGAGCGTTGCGACCTTATGGCCGATCTAGCCGTGACACGGGAACGGATAAAAGAGAATAAAGAAAGGAAAAAAGATATAGAAAGAGTTTGTTCCTGTGCGAGGCGTTTATTGCTAATTACGCTGGTTCCGAACGGGGGAAACTTCACGGTCGTCGCATGATGTATCATAACCTGCGATAATTTATGAACGCCCGTGGAGCAACGAAGAACTCGAAGAAGTATGATCTTCGCGAGCAGAGATCGCTATATAGTTTCGTATCATGTTTCTAATGCGGCTGCTCGATGAATCTATTTGACTATATAATGTTTCCCTCGCGAGAGATTCGCAAACGTTATCCACTTGTTTCGTAAAGGCCCGAATCAATCAGTCCACGAGCTTCCGAGCGGAGACTTCAATGACCGCACAACAAGCGCCGCGCCGTCGCGCGACTCCCCGCCGTTTCTTCCGCGGCGAGAATTCACACCAGGCGACACAATCGACAGGCGAGCGACGCGTTCACCCGCGTGCACCTGCGTGTATTCACGAGCCGGCGTGTTCGGTAACCCCGGATATTCCAAATGGCTGAGAGCTCGGGCTTGTTGACTCTGGTCGAACGAGGAGGAGAGGAGGCCACTCGATGTCCGTCTCGAACGAGCTCTAGTGGTTTCTTGGCCCGACAATTCAGGTTTCCGAGGCTCCATCCCTTCGCCTCCCCTTGCCCGATGAGAAGAAAAAAGCGCTACCAACGCACGATGACGTGTGCATACGCGCGAGGACGGTTCTGTTGGACTGTTCCAGTATTACATAAATTTGTCAAACAGAGATTCTCCCTTCGGACCGCGCTTTTAAATGGAGTTATTTACAGTTGTTGCGCAATTATTTGAATAATATCCTATTTCGGGAAGATCTGATCTTACGGTAAGAGGAGATCGTACACACGCGACATTTAAGACACCGCGGCGCAGGTAGAGTGTTGACAACGCGTCCGGTAGATTCTCTCTAAAATAATCTGTCCGTCGTGTAGAAATGCTACTCTCTCCTCTATGAAATCTGTATTTCATTTGTTACACGGCTCAAACAAGTTTCGCTCACAATCTTCCTACTATATTACGTTAATTTGCGCGCTGAATGTGAATTCCACTCGCGCCGCGACACCTGCGACGCCGTACACATCGCGCCCACGTAAATTACCCCCGGGATGATATACGACGCGTCCCGAGCCGGGTTTTCGTGCACTCCCGTATCTCGAGATTCCCGGACGCGTATCTGTCCGTTATTAATGTCGAAATTAGAAGAAAAAATTGTCCGCCTAGACCACACTGGAAGGTTCCAGGAAAAAAAAAAGGAATAGAAATCTCTCTAGTCCTAACACACCTGTACACGCTATCGATAGTTCAACAGCCACTTTCGTTTCTCCGTCTCCGTTATTGTACTTCATTCCTACCTCGTCGTTCACCGTCCGCATGCCGCGTATTTTTCGGCAAGTTATGCAAATCTCGTTGGACGCGAGGGGTCGTTCACGGTGTCATAAATTAATAGAGCCCCTCTTCGAGGACAGACGAAGCGAAGTAATGGAAAGGGAGACCGGAAGAGCCGGAAGGACCGGTTGTCCATTGACGAAGATCGTCCCCCTCCCTCAATGAATCGCCACCGACGCGACTGGAATGTCTATCGTCTTAATTTTTCAATCCTAACTTGCGTCTCGTCGCGCGTTATCAATTTCACGTCCCGTTGATTTTATTCCCGGGCGCTATATCGCATCGGTGGAGTCATTATTATCCCGGTCCCTGCTCGACGGCTGAACCGTGATTTTTCACGCCTCGCATCGAAATATCAAACGGTTACATTCTTGGAAGTAACGTGAAGCAACTCTGATAAATTGCTCACAATTATTTCCGTGATGTGCGACGGCGCGTATTGGTAATGATTTTTTATTCTGACTCGAGGTTCGGCTGCCGGTAAGGAACCCGCAGCAGTGTCGTGCACGGTCACGACACGTTGGAGCTTAAGAAGCATATGGACGAATCGCGATTGTAATACTTGCAGCTGTGGATTTGCAGCCCTCATACATGATACGCCTTCAGCTCTCTTATGCATAAAGTTTGCTCACACAAAGATGCTTACGGTAGGCCTACAAATCACCGAAATGCCGACCATACACTTATTTCAAGATAATAGAATGCTCCGCTACGCGCAAAAGGTTGAAACGATTTACCGTCGTCTCCCGACGACGGCGACGAGGAGGAAGCGGACCACGTTTGGCGAGGTAAGCACACGCAGCGAGATCGGCAGATGCTCGATACGGGTGTGTAAGGGGGGCCGTTACACGCGAATGCGTGAGGTAAAGAGGTTTACTACACCTGTGGCCTGTGGGCTTGGCCAGTCGGGTCGTTAGCGCGCGCGCGACAAGGAGGACCGCGCAGAAAATCCCGCGCGTGGAAAGTGTCGTGCAGGGAAAGAGAAGAGGACGGTGGAGGCGGGGGACCGTAAGGTTGACAATCCGGGGTCACACTGCGCCGGCCGGATTGGTCGTCGGGAAATTCATAATATGTTTTTCGCAAACGCGATGGACAAGACGCGAGTGTCGAGGAGGCTTCGAGCGTTCCGTCGAGGCTCGAGCGTTTCCCCTGGACGTTTTACGACCGTTTGACCCTAAGTGTACGCTGAAAGTAGGAGAGGCGGAAGACACGGAGAAAGGGAGAGAAGTCACTCTCTTGCGGTCTCGCTAATTGGCTTCGTTGCACACGCACGATCTTTAAGGGGATTCTTCGGTGGACGTGAACCCAATATCGCCGCGGCGCTACAAAAGGGTTGTGTCCAACGAGATTATGGTTCGCCTGTGACGCGTATTTCGGTACGACGATGCCTCTGGCGGTCGCCCGTAATTTGCGGTACGCAGCTTCCAGTTGTGGGAAGCACCAACCGCACTAAAGACGGTGATCGACATTGCATTATTTCTTTTTGCAACAGTTTCCTTTTACATTCGTTTGGCACTTTGTTTCAGAAAGATTCAGCTGTTCGTCTCGTTTCGAAACCTTGGACGCGAGGACTCAAAGAACGAGTAGCAATAACGTGTCAGAGCGCGATAATGCGCAAGGATTAATGAAGAGAACTGGTTCCACCGAAATACCTTGTAACACTATTACTCATGCTTAGACGCTATGAAAGTCAATGGAATTAACGATGATCGTATAATCTATGCTCGCACAATTCTTGTTTTATTATTATTATTTATGCGCAGCGGAGCAACAAGCATTCCAGTTTCTTTCTTAATATTATTTTACAATAAACATCTAAGAAAAACGAATCCTAATCCTATCGCCTTTTCCTTCGCAATCTTTTAATACAAATTTTTTTAATTACGATCATTCGAGTTTCTGTCATCGAAACTCGCCTGATCGAAAGTTGCCGCGTGTAGGCGCTAGGACCGCTTTCAAGAAATCGCGCGTAAGATCATTAATAATAAGGCTCGCATCATCGCTGGTCAAAATCCTCCTCGTGACACTTGACAAATATTACCATTTTTTTTCCCCCTCGAACGTATCACGGACAATTACCAGGAAGAAATCTTGCAAGCAAAGGTCGACCTACCTGGAATCGCGGCGGATCAATTAATTTAGCGAGTCCGTTTCGTATCGACGATGAAACACAATCCGGTTGAAATTCAAAGAAATCGTTTTGAAGACAGACCCTTCCCTATCCACGGATTCTCCTTCCTGAATCACGGCCGTTTATAAAGGAGGAGAGGTCGGACGCGATAAGGGAATTCTGCGGTAAACGATGCGCAGCGAGAATGCGTATTTTTCGGAGCTCGCACGTTTCATTATGCGCGGCGCGGCTGAAGAGGAACGGAGGATCGAAGCGGAATCCAATTCCGTGGGAAGAGCGTGTGCACGGAAAGCAGTAGTCCCATGGAAATTCGTTATATCCGATTACGCCCTTTGAACCGTGCCCGTTGCCACGTTCTCCGTTTCGACGTCGGCTTTCTGGTAACCGGGAGAAAGTGGATGCGGAGTGATTAATTCGTCCGGATGTTAAATTAGGCATCGCTGGAAGCTTCGAGAGCTGTCAGTTTAATTGATACTCGAGAGAAAAATTGCCAGTTGTCCATCAAAATCGTGTTCCATTGGACAGCGGAATGGCTGTTTTAAATAATTCCCCGATGACGGAGAAGAGAAATCTCGCTCGAGATAAATAGATCAGGGTTCAGATTAGATTGATTTAACCGTTTCGAGTAAGTGAAAAGTTTATCTTCTCGAAGTTCAGAGGTACCAAAGTATCCTACCAAGTTCCAAATACCAAATTCAGTCGCATCTTTCTAAACCTCGAACGCTCTCGTCACGCGTCGGTCGAAGGAAAAGTCCGGATGGAAGCGTGTCGTCCGCGGAACACGAGCATTAATAAAAGCGGCTTCGCCGGCCACGATAAGGACCCTCCCGCGTGCCGCAGAACCGAGCCGTTAAGGATCCGTAGTCCTCGCGGCGGGAATGCCGTGGCGCGTCCTTTCGCGCGGACTAAGGTAACTTATTCTCTGTCTTTGTGGACGCTCTTTTTGCGCGCTCGCTCCGCGCGCCGGATAGGGTTAAGTGGGTGCGACCCCAGGACGCTAAATAATATCGAGCTGTGCCATCTACTGAGCACGTAGCGCGCCATCTTGAAATATTACGCCGGTCGCTTTATTATTCGTTTACGCCGCGACTCGCATCCTCTCTGGCCGCCTCACGCCGCTTCGTTCCATCGCTTTACCGATCATTATGTACACTTGGCGAATCCTCCCCGAAACCACCTTGCACGCTGCGATACTTTTCGGGAGCTCGAACATGGGTTGTTCCTTCTTTCTTTCTTCTTTTTTTTTTCTTTTCTTTTAATGATCGTCCTGTCGTAAATCTGCCCGCAGTGGGCTGGAACTTGAGGATGGCCGAATTAATGAGCACGGTAGTCCTGTCGAAGATATTGCGGATACGTATGCGAAAAGTGTCGAATGGTTAATGCACAGGTTTAATCCAGACGGCACTATTTACGATGATGTAAATTTGATTTCTTCTTGCTTCTGGCGTACGATGTCCTTGAGTGACCTTGTAAAACTCATATACTTTAGGCCAGTGAACTTGTCGCGGAGCTGATTGTATGTCTGCTTGAAGAATGGACACGTTTAGAGTAACATAGTAATATAGTATTTAACCTTTAACCCTTTGCACTCCAGGTATCTTTCATATCGTAGGTGTTTCCATGTTATGAATGTCGCCAATAGCGGCGCCGGTGGAATGCAAAGGGTTGAAGTATTTTAGAGTAAAACGATTAGGAATAGGTCTGAGATCAGACCCGGTAAAAAAGAAAAAAAAACGCTTAAGTAGCCTTCAGCAAATAATAATACTTTCCAGAGGGTTGGAACCCCATGGGCCCAGTTCGAAATGTCAATAACAGGGGTTCAGGGAAGTGAACCTGTTCGAATTTTAAGACGAGCCACGCGGTTACTCGTATCTCCCGAGAGCGTGGTTATAAAACAACATTGACAAGACGAGGGGGCAGCCTTGGAACTCGAGATTCTTCCAGCAGAATTCGAGAGCAAACATGGGCGCGATCCGACGACCGTTTTCGACATCGCGACACGAAAAGCACTCCGCATTCAACGGTCCCCTCTTTCTCGCTCCCGTCTCCCTTCTCTGTCTCGTTGGTATATATGCTCGTGCTCTCGAGATTGACATTTGAATTTCAATGAGCCTACGTCTTCTCCTTCGGCTATTCTCGTCTCTTTCGAAACGACCGCGGGGAGTAGCGTCCACGGGTCCGACCACGAGCTGCTGTGGCTATTAGTCGCGGTCTGCCTCTCGTGAATTTTAGGCGAAACGAGAATTGCTGGTAACACAGCCGATTCCGTGGAAACGGATATTTGTACGTTCGGCTAGAGGATCGGGACAGGTGGGTTCGGCGTTATCCGGGGACGACGGTGTTAATCGTGCTAACCGCATCGAAGACCCCGCCGCACCGCAGCTGCGATTCTTTTCTATTTTTCCCTTCCAATCCTAGTTCTCTCTCTGAGTCACTATTTTTAGGGTTCACCGATATGCACTTGCTCCTTCCGTCGGCCTTCCGGCGTCGTTTCGAAAGATGGAGATAACAGTAAGAAGAAGCTCACTTCGCTCTCGAGGATTCTCGCGCGACCGTCCTCGAGGCCAGCCATTCCCTGGCACGGTGACGCGGTCTGACGACGACAGTCCTGGATTACGGTGCTTGTATACGTTTACCTAAATGGCGGGCAATTAGAAAGATGGTAATGAAAGTGCCAGTCGAATAGCGCGTTTCGCCGCGTCACCAATAAACCGCCTGCTTTACGGTGCACGGACTCGGACACTCGGGCTCCTCACCTAAATTTCCCGCAGCCGCGTATTAAATTCGTGCTGCGGGGCGCGCGTACACGCGAGCGCGCATATCCTCCCTCGGCGTTCGACTAAACTGGATACTTATTAATTAAGGATAATTGCCGGAATTTATGATACCGCCTCGCTTTCGCGGGCATTCGGGAAACCCTCGAGGGTATCGACTCGCCTTTTGGCAAAGCTCGCAGTATGTGAAACTGGTTTTTTAGTCCGGATCTTGGGGTCGAACTGAACATGCTCGAAATAGATATTTCTCCTGGTGAGCAATAAGAGAAAAAAGTATCTTTCAATTGAATTATTTTTCCATTAACTATGACAAGATTCTACCTTAAATTATAAGAAATTAAATGCTAGGAGTTTATACATATCTAATTGAGAATGCTTCAAATGACCGCTAGATCTCTGCTTGCGATATCCTCCTTTAATTATTGCAGTCTCGACTAATTAACCGAGGACCAAATCATTCTCCAATATAAAAATCATGAAAAATCCTCAAGAGTTCACTGTTTGGCCGTAGCTCAGCCAGAGTGTGATAAACTCGACGGTAAAAGGCCCCCGCGTTCGAGCAGTTCCGAAAGGTGGGAAGCGCGGGCGCGAGCTGTTGTTATCGTGAATTGAACGCGTTCCACGGCCGCATAAGCAGCCCCGGTACACCTGTAACTCCTCTTCTTTATCTCCTCCCTGGCTTCCCGCTCCCGCTCCTCCAGGGGTATCAGTTGCTGATCGATTCATCCCGTGGGTGGTCTTGGGCCACGGGTACGCGCTGTAACCCTACTCTGCCCGATCGCTACTCGGTGTCTCGAGCGTTGCGCCGTTAAATCGCGCGGATGCTCGATAGCGAGCCACTGGAACGCGGATCGAACCAGTCCACCGTGTGCATCGCCTTTACGATTCCCGAAGGCACGTGTTTTATGGCATCGTTCCTTACCACCGACTACCCGTCGACTGATAGCTCGCGCGAGGAAAGTCGCCGCCCGGGATTTAATATAATTTCGTGTAAAACCGTCGATGTCCGAGGAAATTCGCGAGATAAAGTTTCCGGGGTTTTCTTGGAAACTGTAATACTTGAGTAGTTGGGGTGTTTCTCGGGATATGTGAATACAAACTTCTATTCGATGACTTCTGCGATTAATTTTTCTTTTTATCAGAGTGGAACGATCGATATTGGAATTGGGGACGATCAATTATGGGATCGCGTAGAGGGATTTCGAGCCGGATCGTCGGATCTGAAGCATCGCGAATGAAGGCGCGTCTGATATTCTAAGAGAACGATATAATAAATTAACGCCCGAACATGCCGGCTACTCGCACGGTGCATTACGGATCGCCGTTAACCAGAAGATATGGTCTCGCCTTTATCGGACTTAGATCACCCGCAATGCTCCGCCGAGGCGTATGCAGTTCATTAATCCGTATTTGCGATAGGCGTGTCGTACGTGCGAATCGCGGCTCGCTCGCCCCTCCGGCTCTCACTTTCCATTCGTTCACGCGTGGAACGCCAGTCTCGCGGAACGCAATTAGCGCTGTCAGATTTGAATCTGTCATTTTCACTCGGACGTTTTAATACCCTCCCCGTTACGCTCTATGACTAATCGAGGCGCCAGGCGTTACCGATATAAATTGTGGCTGGAGAATGGATAACAGCTGATGAGTACTGACTTACACTCGTTTCCCTGCGTTCGCAAACTATCGGAAGAATGACGACCGCGAAACTGAGATACAGATGAATAAACATTCTCTCACCTCCGCCGAGCAGAACAATTTTATTCTTCGAAGCAATCCAACGTTTAACACGATGTAATAATAGAAATTCAACGAAAAATCAGCGGGCTCGATAGCTCCGATGTACCGATGTACAGTGGTCGTCGAACGACGAGACCAGAAGGAATCTCCCATTTTCAGGAGAACCTTCTGCCAGCTTAGCGCTGCCGGATGTGCGACAGCGACGATACGGGAATGAGATACGACGGGAGTACCGTGCCGCGGCGCACCGGCCATAATCTGCCGCACGTTATGAATCCCTTGCGCGAACGTGACGATACGCGGACCGAGTGTACGAGCGTGTCGCCCGTCGATACGCGTTTCCACGGGGGTGGTCCAGCCTTCTCTCGCGATGGAAACCGGCCGCTAATCACGTTCCCCGTTATCCGCGGACGTCGCCGACGTGTTCACGTCCCCCTTCGCTGCACCCGCCGATACACGCCTATGCGTTTTACCTGCGGTTCTCGCGCGGCTACCTGGCTGCGGCTGTCAGCCCGCGGCACGCCGTTATCGAATTTCGACGAACGGCCGTCTAGCTAAACGGCTTCCGCGAGTCGTCATCCGCAAACGTTTGCCGGATACTTCAGCCGGCAAAGAGTTAATCGATCTGGGAGGAATGTTCGGTGATACTCACTGAGTCAGGTTCTTTTTTTTTTACGCTAATGCCTGTGTAAGATGTTTCGGCAGAGATAACGGGGAGATAGTCGAATCTTACTCTCGAATGGCTGTGTAAATTTCTTGCGTTTACCGGGCAATTAATGTTGAGAGGCTTAAACGATTTTGAGGGATAATCTTTGTTTAGGGCACAGAAGGAGAGTTGTGGTGATTGTCGTGGTAAGTATAATTCGTGCAAAGCGCACGTGCAACGTTGAGATAAAAGTTACATATACCGCCTGTTAATTTGTTACCAAGTTGCACATTCTTTCTGGAATGCATTGTTCGTCCGCGGGCATTCATCGATGGCCATTCGCTGGGCATCACGGAACAACGTTAAGGGACCGTTGAATAAAGCTGTGCATCGTAAACGATTGAATAGAGTAAATTATATTGTCTCAATTTCTATCGCATCTTCGTTGACAAAAATAACGGTGAATGAAATCTCGCGCGTACGGTGCCGGGAAGACGTTTGTTTCCAATCACGGTGAATCTCGCGTCGACGCGTCGCGTCAGCGGCTAACCGAAACCTTTCACGACTCTTCGTTCCATCGAACGGAATGACTTCAATGAAGTCCCGTTGATAGCTGAAACTGGCGTTTCGAATGCAATTAGCGTCGAACGTTGAACGGCGCGAGGGCGGCAAGGGACGGTGATCGCCGAACAACCGATTACCAAGTCACTCGCGCAGAACACGAAAAACTGGCACTCGGATGACCAGACAACTTGGCCGCTCCGTCGATCCGGACTTCGATCCGTCTTTCCTCGCCCGCGATTCCTTCGCCCGCGAGTCCCGCCGCACGTTCGTCGATCTCCCCGCGAAGCGTCCTCCGCCTCGAATAATGGCACGTGAACGCGGGAGAGAGTCGTTTCTTCGCGAGCACGAACTCGCCTAATCATACAAGCCGCGGTTGTACACACACGGTCGTTTCGATGCGTGTACCATGCGAGTTTCTCGCTGCTCGAAACGGGCTGTGTCGTGTGCACACAATGCCCGTGGTGCTCTAACGGTGAAACGTTGGGAGGATTTCACGCCGCGGTCCGGCGGAAATCTGAATTCTCGGAAGAGCAAAACGGGGCCCGGTCGTAGATGGAAAGGCTACGAGGAGGACGCGCCGCGACGTTGCGATGGGAGAGGGGTCAAACGCGGATTCACAGAGGGATAGCGCGCAGTGCCTCGCGAACGGGGCCGCTGGTTATACGAGGATAATACAGACAAATCGTAATCCCGGTGGCACGGAACGAGTGCCGATTAATTTCGAGATGAGCCCTGTCAAAATACAGGCACGCCGTTAGGGCCGATGCTCCCACGTACCCGGAGCTAATCTTGACTAATAACTGTCGCACACGGCGCGAGCAATAGGAAAAAGCGGGAACCCTGTTGAACTCGCTACCCGGGAGGAGAACGCGGTGTGTCCTCTCGTGCGTATAGCCCGGTGTATTTTATGGTGTAGCTTCTGGTCCGATTCCCGGAGCCACAGAGATGCATACCGTTCGTAGATCAGAGTTTATCGAGAACCAATCGCAGTCTCCGACTTTTTAGTTCATCCGGAATGCGTCTCGCTCGTGATCCCGATCGATCGATCGGTTTCCCGCGAATCCCTACCGATTTCGCCGCAGTCAGGATAATTGCGACTACGGAATTGTTAACGTGGGAAAACCTCGACTCTGATCATTTTTTATTTATACATTCTTAATTGTAACGAGAAACTAGTATAGCGGGATGTTGTATACTTTAATATACATTATCTGTAAAATTATTGTACAAAAGTTAGTTCCCTAAACATCAGCCGCGTATCTTGGAACCGGCCTATTAATACTGAAAAATCGTCGCGTTATGAGGATATATGTTGTTGGTTCGATGATCAAGACTACGAAATGTCTCGCTAATGATTCCGTGAGCCGCTCAGCTCTACCGGTCCGAGCGGATCGTTAGAAAACATGCTTCCCCGGCAACGTTTTCATTAGGCCTCTATGAGCAGATTAGAAATCGATCGAGGACGCTGCTCGGCACAGGATGCGCAACAGCTCTAGTTGCATGCTCGTAAACAAGGTCTTGTTCAGTGGTGGACCGCAATCGATGAATTATTATCGGGAGATCGTCGGCGTAAGAACTGGCGTGACCGAAAGGTTTCTGTGCCCGTTTAATTACGGGGTGCTTGAAGTTTTTATTGCACCACGATGCGCTCTATCGCGATACACGCGATCGCCGCGGGATTTCACGGACAAAGTGCACACACACACAACGCTTTAATAATGTTGATAATAATGTTATCACGTCATGCGATACATTAGAAAGGTAGATCGAAAAAGGGAACATTTCACGTCGCTCGTGGTAAAACGCCTTAAATCGTGTCGGAACAAAAAGTTGATACACTCATCCAACATTACCGCAAGATCGCTTTAGAATATCGACAATGTTTCTCGCTCCTCGGGGTCCCGACGAGTGTAGGTTCCGGGCCGGCCATCGCCGAGGCGGCAAAATCGTTGGGAGGCGTAATCAACGGTAACCACCGCGTACCCTCGCGAAAACCATGACGCGATGATGTTACGTGATCGTCGTTTGTCTCTGATGCTGTACTCGGAACAGGTCGGCTTTCCCGCGCACGTACGTGTCGAATGCATGCAACGAGGAGGAGATCACCACCGTCGTGTATCTGGATCGGGAACCGATCGACGGCCAACAAATTGAGTTCAATGATCATGATTCCATCGACGTTTCGATCCAATATGCCTGCAATTTGCGAAAGAAAATCGAGGCAGGGACGATGCATCAGCGGCGAGTCACGCGCTCGTTGCACCACGTTACTTTTTATTCGGCCTCGCCGCTTGGAGTAACCAACGCGCCAATCCAGTTTCCTCCTCGTCGGATTATCGCCGGGGAAACACTGTGCGACTCGAATTTGTGGCACGTGAGAACGCCATGAACTTCTTGGCTACGTAGAAAAGCGTTTGGCGCTACGTACGGTGTAGTCGCGGATGTATGAAAAGCGACGCGACGAGAGCGTCGCGGTCCGTCTCTTTTCCGGGGTCGTTTGTAATCGATCGACGCGGGGGTAAGCGTCGATTAAACGAAACGGCTGTTATCTGTGAAACTGATCCGAAGCTTGGCGACCGCCGCCGCTGCTCGGTCCCCGCCAGTCGTGCGAACGGCGGGGACACGTTTTACAGGCTCGATCGAGATCACGGTCTCCCGTATATTTTTTTCCACCTTCCACCCCACTTCTCTTTCCTGTAGCAAGAACAGCGACCAAGCTGGGTCGAAGGAGGCGAAACGAAGAAGGGATAGAAGGGAGGCAGAGAATGGGGCAAGTGGCGGCTGGCGAGAGGAGGACAACGGCGAGCCGGGGAGAGTCTCATCGGCCACTTCCCATGTTAATATCCGGTTATGCGTAAGGTATGGAGGCGTACGGCCAGTTTGCATGGAAACTAAGGCATTACCGTGCCGGACCACCGGCGTCGAACCACTCGTCGAACGGCCCTGTTTGCCGACACCTTGGAGGACGACTCGGAGGATCCCTCGCTCCCTCTCTCGCTTCGTCCCCTTATCGTTGCCCTCCTTTTCTCTTTCTCTCGCTTCCCTCCCTTCGGAGCCACGATTCCGATTCCAGACGTTCCCCTGCATCCTGTCGCGGATCTTCAGATTACGGGCAACGCGAGTATCAACGACGGATCAGCGTGGTTTTATCGACCGGACAGGGCCGGCCTCTGCTTGACCCCGACGAACGCCTCTCTCGACTCCGATAGATAACTCGTTTATTTCGAGACCCTTTTTCGGAATCGTTTTTGCCGATCGAACCGTTTCGTTCGGCCCTCCCAATGGACTTGGTGCTCTCGTTGTCGAGGGGGGGAGAAACGAGGATCGTTTCGTCCTGGTCAAATTTGTAGTATCGCACGAAAATATGGAACCGCCAGAAACCTGTTCGGAAGGGGACGTTTCGATAAAGGAAGAGGAGACGAAATGATATCACCGGTCATGACTATGCCGGCCTTTCGGTCGCTCCTTTTTTTTTTTCAACGGCGGCGGAATGAAAAGAAATTTTTTGGAGCGGCCTCGATCTTTTATATGGGGTGTAGATTAGACGTGGGACGTCGATTGCCAGCTTAGAGGCGACCCGGCCCCCTTCTACGAATTTATTCTTATGCGCGTTAGCCATCAGCCGAGATATCCTTCCTTTGATCTTTTTTCCTCCACACGATAATTCGGAACTTAATGACAATTTCAATATGTATATTGGCCAAGAGGAGATCGCTTTTGCTCCTTTTACTAATTTACCCGATCCAGACCAGATCTGTTGAAATATTTGTTGTTTAAAGAATGTAGTTTAAAGAATTCTCTCTTAATGGTTGCTCTCGCTGCTGCACAGAATGAACAGTCCACCTGTCGACAACGTTGCATTCGCTACGGCCCTGTCTCCGTAACACCTATGCCCCTTCTGGTCGGATCTAAAAGTCTTCGGCGCCCACACTCGGGGGTACCTAGGCTTAAAGAGGTTCAAAGTTCCCTTCGTGGTCGTTTACGCCTTATTTATTCTCGTAATTTACTCCTACGCTGCTCTTGCGCGCCGGCAATTTATTTTACGACGATCATATCTGGAAGTGGCTGGCAGAGTGCCATGCCGCCCGGTTCACCATGCAGGGCTGACTCTTTCCTCCGTGTACCACGGATTCACGCTCCTTTCCAGAGCACGGCTTTAAGCGGTGCTTCGAAGCGGAGCTCAGCATTGATACGGACAAATCTTAATCGTTCGAGATTTTTCCGACAACGCATTTCTATGTCTCCTGCTGATACTACAAGACGCAGACTTCTCGTGCGACGTGCATCACGTGCTCAAAGGACAGTTACCTTTTAGACGTAATGACAGAAGCAACAGTGAAGTAAATCGGGGTATATCTTTCATCGTTGCGACATTGTTTATGGAACATCATCGGCGAAGGACGTGCGATGCCGTGGCGAGAACCGCAACAGAATTGCCTCGTGATGTTTGAACGATCCGTGGTCCACCAAATTCAACATTTCAAATTCGATTCGGTCACAGATTTCGCGGTCTCTGTATACTTGTGAATGTTACGTAAACTTTCGCGCGGTTAGTTATCAAGGAGATTAATACGAAAAGGAAAATTACCGTGTCATCAATAATCATCGGCGAATTCCGCTTATACGTAATACACATAATTTTGGATTTCACCTTATAATACGAACACGATATCCCCGTTACGCGAGAGCGTGTGTCGAAATTAATGCAATTCCGGTGGGGTGAGCTAGATTTTTCGGAAGACCGGCGAACCGCGTAATCGCCGCTAAAAGCGACTTTTTAAATTACAGGCCGGTCCGCCGATAAATAGCTCGGACGCGATGGTCCAATTACGCTCGCGTATTTATATTCATTCGCTTCACGCCCGCTTGGACGTTTATTCTCGGTCGCGTGCGCAGCTTAACGAGCCCGGATCGCTCAAGAATCGCGATGAAAATGAACAAAACTTATACGGAGGAAATTTGTAGGGATCGCTGGTTACATTCGATCATCAATGAAGTCAGATTTATCTTTGATATATTTTCAACTCAAGTTTAATTAAAATAATGCAAAAAAGTTCCCTTAATGCAAGGGACAAGCCCCACTTCGACGTTCACCATTTGAATACCGCGAAAGGACTGCCCGGTAGCGGATACGGGGGTTGGTTTCGCGAGTCGAGAACAGGGCGGTCATACACGCGGCGAACGACGAGGCGTTAACAGGCGTAAAATGAATTATCATTTATATACAGGCGCGTTGTCGGTCGCGTGTTAGTTCGCATTGTCGTGCGACGAGCGTTGTTCGAGCCCCACTTTGCACCTTCGCGAAAACGGTCACCACTGTTAAGACCGGCGAGCGCTTATTTATCTCGATACAAACCGACGCGCCGGTGGCTTTACGGTGGAAAATTAGCGAGGGTTGCGTTGTTGAACGACAGAGTCGCCGCTTAACACCCGACCGACGCATTCAGGACTTTTTCTTTTTAATGAACGACGACACGCCCCGCTTAGCGCCCTTTAACACCTCCCGATCTGCTTTAAAGAGCGTCTTTTCGCGAGGCGATCCTTGAACGGTCTCCGCCGCGCGAAAATCCTCCTTCGCCCGTGGAAACGGGTTTGCCCGGCCAACGTGCTAAAGAAGAAAACATTCGCGCGTCGCTTCTGCGCGGTCGTTCGTGTGCTCCAAACCGACGTACCGTTCACGTGGAATTCCGTTCGCGCTCGTCGATGGTTTTGCCTCGTATTGAAAAATGATTGTTCCGAATTTATCGAAGGCAGCGAAGTCTAACGCGACGCTTTTGCGCACATTCAGCGAACGTGGTCGACAGATTTTCGAACGGGTATATCGTAGGCTCAACATTATCGCTGACAGAGTTAAATAGCGTACGGTGACCTTTCGATGAACCGCGAACGCTAAAAGCTTGTAGCGCGAGATTAACTTAATAACTTCTTTACGAGGGGTCTCCTTCCTAATAACCGGCGATCCCTTCTTCGTCCGCTGTGACAATTAATAACGGCGGGGAACAGTGTCGCTACGAGTGATTATCAGAAGGTACGAGCAAACATTCGTTTCTCCGATTGGCAACCAATGATTGATCGAACCTTTGTACAATCGCCTGCATACTTCATCGTTTACTTCTTACCACTTCTGATTGAATTCTTCGATTTCTCAATTCTCTTCCTACTACGAATCAAGAACGATCACGGACGAGTCTCTGTCGATTAGCAGATACCGTTTTCTGACATACTCTCCGACGGGGGTGGTCGTGATAGATTACAGAAAATAAATTTCAGATGTATACAAATATTCTCTAACATAACTGATATGAACTGCTTTATAAATTACTCCTCTCGAACTAAACATTCAAATCCAAGCTCCTCGCCCCTATTGAAATGTTCATTACAAGGCTTTCTTTTTTCTCTATCATGAACAAAATTAGGATACCAACCGTCAATCGTCCGATATTTCTCCGAAGCACGCCTCCAATAGAATCAACGGACCGAGCAGCCCTCCCGGTACCCGCACTGTGTCTCTCCGTTAAGTTACACCGACTGGCGCTTAACCCTTGACACAAGATACAATGGCAGGACGGGGCCCCATAATTGTTATTTTAATAAGCTAATTTTCGCCGCGCTCGAGCGCAACGCGAACCACGCGAGAAGGGAAAGGGCTGAGCGAGGAGGAGGGCGTTGGACTTGCGCGGGGACGAAGGAGAGGGACGACAGAGTGCACAGGGTATGGCCCCATCGACGGCCACGTCGGA
Source organism: Holcopasites calliopsidis (assembly GCA_023838395.1). Lineage (NCBI taxonomy): Eukaryota > Metazoa > Arthropoda > Insecta > Hymenoptera > Apidae > Holcopasites > Holcopasites calliopsidis. The sequence goes on from JALHAQ010000011.1 coordinate 4,243,233, forward strand.
CGTGCCGAGATTAACGGCTGTACTTCCGAGGGTCTCGACGATTTACCCGTAATAAACGTAGGCACGCTTCTCGCGCCGTGATACGCCACTCCTTCGTCCACCCCTTTCCGCGAAAAACTCTTCCACCCTGCCTTTCGTAACTGGAAGATCGACAGGCTTCCCTGGCTTTACCGAACGCGCTGGAAGTGTCCGTAATAATGCCGCGTATCGCGACCCATCTCCGTGGCTACTTTTCAATCGTTGCGAAATGTGAAAGGATTACAACCGCGGCTTTATATGGTTTTCAATCTCTTGTTATCTCTGCCACGGCTGGCTTCTATTGTCAAACGCGATCAGCGGAGGTTCAACGATGTCACAACTTATGCGGCAAGGCAATCTTTCCGGGACTGCTATCTCTTCCCCTTTCTTCAAAGATAAAACTCGCCGCGTCAGGCATCCCTTTTGTAGGCGAAAATGGAAATAACTAGTTGGACTATGATAACGGAGGACAAGCCAGTTACTCGACATCTGTCCGGATGAGTTAAAAGCCTTGTGCCGACCCTAATCGGTGTCCACTGTCGACTCGATTAAACGCTAATGAATTTATACCTTTCCTCTTGCGTACGAGTCAACAGCGACGCGCAAAGAGGCGCAGTCCTCGCGATCCGTGTTACAGGCGTACATGGGTTTCAGCGGGAGGACGTTCACTCGCATTAACGGCTTATGGGATTCCTGCGTAACTTATTTACGATGACAAAAAAAATCGAGACTCCCCCGTCCGTCTATAATATACGTTCAAATCCGCTATTCTTCAATTACCGCTCTTCTCTCTGTGCACGCTCTATGTTCCCGCGGTTTTATCGTCCCGTCCGTTTCTCGTTCTCCCCGTTTTCTTTCCCTCGGTGCGCGCCTCCTCTTCTTCTATAACCCTTTTCTTCCGCGGGTACTTTCGTCGTGCACGCGTCTCTCTCCCGCTGTCCATCCTTCTCTCTTTGTTCGTTCGCCAACAGCGGTGTACGTACCAGCTTGCGTGCATCCGAACGCGTGAGCGCGCGTACGGTACAGGTTACCAGCGGGGGTCATAGGTCGGGTGCCGTGTAAGAGAAAGGAAAAAAGGGCTAGAGGTGGATGGGCGTGGTTCGTATTTGAAGTAGAATCGACCCTCCACCTTCATTCTATCCCTTCGGCCTAACATCGCGTCGGCGAGATACGTCGTACGGAATTCTGTGCTATTGAAAGGAAGTATCCGTTCGTCCACGCCATTCTCGTGTCCGCGAGGACCGCGCGGGCCTCCCCGGCTATTCATTAATTTACGTGTTAATCGACGCCGTGAATTTTGTCCCGTTTCATTGTCGACGGCGGTGGCCGGGATAAATTGAAAGCGGACGGATGAATAACCGGCGCGATGAGTGAAAAGATTTTCTGTCGTCCCGATGACGATGCGCGAGACGTTCGTGACGGTCCGAGAACTATGGGGCATTGTTGCGTATCGATCATCGTGGATGGATGGTAAATGGGTATTTCTCTTCTTCGGAGGCGTGGAGTATTTAAAGACATCAGCTGATGTCGTAATTAGAAAGGGAAGGTGCGTACGAGAGTTACCAAGCAATTATCACCCTAACGTTATTTCTACAAATTTGGTGAACGCAACAGTTACACAAATTTTCCCAAGGCGAACGCTCATGGAAACGCAGATGCCTGTCATGGTCTTCAATCGCGTTGACAACAGTGTTTGCGGTTACGATCGATAATTATCAGCGTGCCGCGCGCGTCTCGAATACCGATCATACCACCGGTCCTTTAGAGTCCGTCGCGTGGATCGAACGGTGGAAGCTGGCCAAGCTAGACTCCCGATGGGACTGGTCGCGCCGATCCGTACGGTTGAAAACAATTAAGCGAGAGAGAGAGAGAGATATTTCGGCCTGGTCGAAAGGACGATTCATCGCCCCTTTCTTCGGGGACCGTGACGAGTAGCCGATGACCATCGCTAATTTAATAAAAGCATCGCGAGGGAAAAAAAGGGGGGCCGGCAGAAGTGGGCAGTAAAAGGAGAACGACGAGGATAGATAGGGTTCCGTATCGATGACCAATTTAGATATCTCCTCCGGATAAGCCGAACTTGAACGAGGTGTCAAGTCGGTTCTACGATCCGATCCCCACGATAGACGCGGTTCGTTCCAGCGTATATTCTGCTTACTCACGTTAAGCGGACGTGCGTTGGTTTAAGTGGAATGGCCACAGGGCGATTAATTAGTCGGGAAAACGTTTTACGGCTTGTACCCCGAGTCAGGTGGAAAAATATCGTACGCTGGGTGGAATGCGCTGAAACTCCGCCGGTTCGTTACGATATTTCCTCGCGGTGTGCTTCCTCGGGCGGTGTCGGCAATTAAAATCTTATACGCTCCATTAATCTACGTAGGAAAGTAGACGAGCGAGGAGGACGTGAGAATCGCCACAGGAGTTTCCACGACTCTGTCCTGAAGAAAAAACGCAAGGGACACAGGGGGAGAAGAAGGGAAAGCACGAGGCTTATTTCATCGAAGGCTAACCGCGGGTGGGACCCAATGGAACGATTATGATTTTCCTGGTGACTCTAGAGCTAAGATATACGCTGATACGGTGTTCCGAGCCATCTTCCGTGTTAAATCATGCCCCGGCGAGTCTGGGTTGACTCCTCGCTGTAGCGTTTAATTATCGAGTCCCAGACGGGCGAAGCTTTTAACTGGTTTCCAAGGAGATTCCTTACGGACGAAGGCGGTAATCAGAATGAACGATGATTGCCGTGAATACGATTGTTTCTTAACACGATTGTGTGTATTACACAACAGAATATTATCAACGATCACCGTGCTCGGGAGTTTACTAATCTCTGAGGTCAACTAATTGCCTCGGAACTTGCACAGCGTCCAGACATTTAGGAAAAAAGAAAGGGGGTTGGCCGAGCACTCTGAGCAGGGAGAAATCAATTTAGTTGGTCCCCATCGATAATTCACCGCGTAACGCTTCACCGGACTGTCCCGTATATTTTCAACAGTTCGATAGAAAGTCCGTTTGAACGTATCGAAGGCGGTCGCAATCGGCGTTTCCCCTTCGTCACGTCATCTGACAGGGTAATAGTGCACGGTGGATTAACCAACACCTCGGCCGCGGGACGGTTACACACGCGTTAACAACGACGACAGATAAATTAGTGATGCTCGCATTGTGGATGGGGTAATAGACGTCGCTGGGCTGACATTTAAGCAACGACAGTGTAAGCAACTCTCTCTGTTGTAATCGACTCGGTGCTGCGCAGTTGGCCAGTTAGCCGGGCTCCATTTTCCGCTTTTCTCGCCGGCGATGTCGGCTCGCGGAGATGGTACGCGATACTCGTTCGACGGGGCGAATGAAAGAAGAATAATTCCGCCACGACCTTTTTTTCCAGCGAAATGTTTCCTACACGGTGTCTAATTGCTGCACGAGTACCTTTTATCTCGGAATATTCGTGAGCGACGATAACGTTGATTTATCGATGGAGAATTAATTAGTTTCGGGTTAACAGGGACAAAAAAGGATGCGACAAAACATGGAAACGGTGAACGTATCGGCACGTAACCACACGGTATATCCCGGTGCTTAGTACTTTCTGCAGATTTCGCAAATTGCAGACCTCGTGGCTAGGCGGAGGTCGCTTTTCCGCTTGTCGGAGTGGGATCGTGAGTCGTCGGCGAGGATCGATCGTGAAAGGGGCGACGACGAACGGTGCGAAGACGTGCCGCAGAGGTGCGAAGTACCTCGTATCATTTGAACGAAGATCGAAGGTTAGAGAAGATGAGCGCAGGACAAAGTTCTTCGAAGAACTCGTATAACTTCCTTGCGCATGCTGCATATTTCTTTATTCTTTAAGAAACGGTGAACAGAATTATCTTCCTCGCATCCATGAATCCGCGAAGTCCGAGGAACCGCCGCTGATTCCCGGTAGCACCTTGGGTAGTAGATTTGCCAAGAAGCCACGCAACGGTGGCTGTCAGGGACCATCCGGTCGGAAGAGCAGTAAAACTGCACAAAGACCGGTGGAGCAGATCGAAAGATCCTCGTTGTCTTTCCGCTACCTCTCCTCGTCGAGGCGACAGCGGGCAAACTATTCTCGCACGATGCCTCGACGGGGCAGACGTACCTGTTTCCAACGTCGACGCTCGAGGACGCAGGTGAGTTACAAGCCTGGCTTCCTCGTCTTCGATCGTCGCCGTCCTCGTCGTCGTCGGTCAGCGGCGAACAGAACGCGCCGCGCATATGGGCCCTCGATCGTCAGGTATGTACCGCCTTGAACGGGCACCCGAGACTGACCCCTGACCCGCGGGGACGCAGGTGAGTCGCGATTTTTTTCCAAAACGATCTTTCCCGTTCCCGTGTGCAGCCGCGAGTCAGCTTCAAGATATCCGCAGAACGCTGGAGGACAAGGGGAAGCGAGGCCGGAGGCGGCGTTTGCCGATTGGTCGACACCGTCCTCTTCGCAGCCAGTGACGAGAATGGAGGCCATCCTGACCCACTCCCACCGCGCCTAGTTTATTCTTACCTTTCCATACCTTTCCATTCCTTTCCAGAATCGGTGCCGAGTGTCGCTGTACACTCCCTTCCCCTTCCTTTGACGGTTCGCGACCACCCCACGATCGCCACCTGCGTCGTCGGGATCCAGGAAGTCGGAGATTCAGCGAGGTGTAGAATCTGGTGGCTCGGAGCCACTTGCTCCTAGCCATTCCTAACAGCTCCGAGCCCCTAGGAGAAGTGACGGTCTTTTCGCTCGCGGAGGAGCAGTTTAACAGCATCCAGCCGTCAAGCTCGCTGTATCGGTCGCAAACACCCCGCAACGCCCACGATCGTCCATCCGCTAGCCTGAATAATCCCCGATCATGACATTAGCGGCACGGATTAAGCCTGTTAAAAATTCCCGATCATATGCGTTACGTGTGGGCCAGGGCAGAAACAGATTAGCGCGATCAATCTGCACCGTTGCAACCGACACCCCCATCTTTTTGTCTCTCGCCATCGTCGCTCGCTCCCGGTCTCCACCTGTTCTCCACGCTTAACGCTTTCTCGGCCGAGCTAACTCTCGTCCGTGGCGCGGGCCCAATCTCGCGGCAAAGTGTTCCTCGACGACGACGCCGCCGCCAACGGTGTCGTGTAATATGCCCGCAAGCGCGCTGAGTAATATCTCTATTAATAATGTAATTGCCAGCCGGGTGGAATTGTGCATGCGTGCAACGGTCATTAGCGAGAAGTATCCTCCGCCGGGCAGCCTCTTCGGTGGACGCTTCACCTGTGAGCGTTTACGCGGGTCACGGGTGGAATTGGTGCGACCTCCGGTCAGGCGGCCGCGAGGGTGATTCATTGTGTCGTTAAATGGCAGGGAGTAACCGATGTGAGAATTTTTGCTACATTCCGGTCGCCTCGGTTACATGCACGCTAATCATTTAAGCGTTTTTGGTGGTTCGCGTGCAGGCCAACTGAACAAAAGCGCCGCTCTTCTTGCACCGTCTCGCAAACGTGTTTGCCCGGAACGGTCCTAATTGCATTTGCACAGTAATGGTCGGAGGCCGCGTGGCAACTGCGTACATTTCCCTTTGACCAATGAAAAAGTCTCATCCGCTGAATGGCAGGCGTGCGTGTGCTTCTTGCACTTCTGCTGCGTGGTTTACCATACAAGTACCACCCAGTGGAGTTCGTCATTTCTTTTTATCGTCGTTCAAAACGAACCTGTTCTAACGACGTTTCCCATGCGTCGAAAGCAAAAATCCCAATCGTAAGGGACGTTACGGCGATATAGCTTTAAGATCGATTACATTTTTAATGAAACTACAAAGCACCGTGCATCGTACTCCCAGTACCAAGGGGAAAACGGTATTTTTTTTTCGCCGTTTCCGCGTGAAATTTCACGAGCCTGCTTCCACGAAGAATGCTCTACACGGAAAGTTATTAACGGGCGATATGAAATCCAAACGCGGAGAAGACGCAAGAGGACGGTGGCCGTATGCGTGGACGCATCTTGTTCGCCCATTAGGAAGGTATTTCACGGCGTGTCACGTTTTATGTCGGCCACGTGACTTCGCGTGACACTGGCGAGTTGAGACGGTGCCGGGTCAAAGGTCGCATGCGGTTCGCGTCGAACCGTTCGGCCCTGCGCTGTGCGCTTCAATGGTCATCGTCGTCTCTAAGTTCGTCTCGAGAGTAACCGTGCCCCGAACAGACTTTTCCAATCTCTTTGCCGTTGCCGTTGATTTCGCACAGCGATAAACCGAAGGAATCTGTATTGCTTTTCACGGATGTATCTTCCCATAGAGAAAAGCTTGAAGTCAAAGTTGCCTGCAAGCGCTTCCGAATGATTAAAATTCAATTAAATTGGAAGTGGATAGTTAGAGATGAGGTAATTCAATCGATGCTTGAAGTATTTTGAAGTAATTTGCCGTAGTATTTCCAATGATTGAAGAAGGAAAATTTGCATGTTCTATTAGCGGAGACATAAATGTGTTAGAATCCAGCAAATATTTGTATTTCTCTTAACGGATAAATTATTTCGCACCACATTTTTTAACGGACATCCTGTCGCAACATATTCTAATTTGGTTAAACTTTCATAAATGGGACAGCGACGAACGGGATGAGAGGCCATGTCGCAGCAGGGGCGCGTGTCGCTCTTTTAACGACTCATTTGCGTCTCGAAGGAACTTTACGGGCCGGCTGATCGATTATTTTCTTTTATTCGATTCCGGTGACTGTTGCCCTCCTCGCACCCGGGCATCAGCTGTATCCTCGTTTTATCGGTGTATCGCATTTCCGAAGCGAACCCGCGAGAACCGCCGATTCTTCTCTGCCACGGGAAATCTATCGAACGTGTGAGAAATCGTCCCGTGTAATCGGTCTTCAGTGATGGATGCCTTGAAACTCTATTAAAATGATTAGCATTCGAAAGCCGATGGAAGTCGTAAAGGTGTTGAACTTTTCGAGGTCGAAGCGCGATTGTATTGCAATAGAAATTTATTACGCGAAGGAACACTTGTCGGACTGTCTAAAACAGGTTTGTAAATCCAAATTCGATTAAGCGGTCGCTTGTGTATCCCTTACAAATTGATTTGCGCTCCAAACGAAACATCCGTCGATGGGAAAAATTAGAGAGACCCTTGTGATTCTTATCTCCGTACACGATTTTCTAAATTATACAAGGCACTTAATCGCTACTCTTGCCTTTATCTTCGACGATCAGGTGGAAAGTAAAAGGATACTTTCTCCCTGGCCACACCAAATTCCGATGCGACTTCACGCTGGACCGTCGCATCAATAATCATTAAAACGGCGTCGAATTTCAGATCCATGGAAAACTCTGCTGTTCCGTACACTCACGAAATACTCGAAACCTTCGAAATACTTAAGAATGCATCGGTAAAAGTTGAAACCGTCAACTATGGGACTTTACGAAATCTCTTCTTATCCCTTTCAAAGAATCATCGAAATTTCACATCTCATTGAACCTTCGTACGCTCGAGCGTTTCGCGCGAATCAACGCTCGTCCCCGCGACTGTGAGATCACTCGCCGCGCCGAGGGAAATAACAGAAAAGCGGCGAAACGCAGGTGTTTGCTTAATCGCCGAGGGAAATGCGCGCTTCGCGGAACCGCGACCGTCTTATCTTTACGACGATGAGTTTTCAGCCCCGTCCATTCGCGCCCGTTCGCTTCCCCGACAATTTTACAATTCCGTACGCCGCGCGGGAGTGCTACAGGTTTATAGTGCTTGCGTTTATAATACGTCTTAGACTTTATGGTCGGCCGTGCGCGCGTTGCCAACCACTCCGTCTCTGCCGAACGTCGCTTTTCCCCGATGCTAGTCACGACCGCGACAATGTCCTTCTTCAGGGGTCCGGTGTTTTAGAAGCTCGGAGTGATTTGACGGTTTCGCGGTTTCAGTGACAGAACGGTCGTGCTTGCCCATCGACCTTGATAGATGTTGGAACGATTAAGAAGAATGGGAATACGCGAAGAATTTATATGAAGGAATGTTTTTTGTTTCAGTAGACGCAGAGTAGAATTAATTGTACCGCCGATGGTTCTTCCTTTAATTTTACTTGGAACGCATGGAAAAGTTTGGTAGAGAATTCAATCGATAAGCACTATTCGTTCCATGAATCTTACAATCAACCTTCCTATCCTCCCGTTTAATAATTCTATTTTAACGCAGTTTTGAAAACGAACCCCTCTACAATCGCCACGAGTAGCCGAGCAGCAAGGAACAGCAAGGAAGAGAAAGAAGAACTTTGTCTTTCTGGGTGACGAAGGGGGACTGGCTGAGAATCAGTAGTATTTATCGTTCGTGGCCAGGCATCGGGAGGCCGAGTTTACATCACTGGCGGGGCGAGCCAGTTGTATGCAAATAAGACAGGATAAAAATTGATCAACGTCAGGCGCCCGATGAATCTTCGAAGGCAATCAGTGGTGTCTCATTAACCCCCGCCCCCGTCGAGCAGTGCCGGTCAGTATCGTGGCGATCGCGGCTGCTCGATGGATCGTCGCTCGTTTCGCGAGACCTGTCGCGATCGTGAGAATCACTGCATCCCCAATTGATCCTAGGGGTCAATGAAGCTGTTGAAGGATGACCACTGACAGGTGCATTCACAGCATTGCGCATAATGCCGCGCGTTGCAAGCGAGTTTTTAACCGTGCCTGTGTTCGTTCCCTCCTTCTTCCTTTCCATGCCTTGGTGGTTCTTACTCTTTTCGACCGAGTCAACACTCTCTTCCTCTCGTCTGTTCCTTCTTTTGCGATTCTCGTTCTCCAGAAGCGGTGGGATAGAGAAGGACGGTGCGATCGCGTTGTCTCGATTCTTGTTAATTATCCGGAAAAAGTGGAGAGGTGCGAAATCGAATTGGCAGTGAATGCTGGATGGAAATTGAGTACGTAAACGTAAGGAGATAATAAAATACTATAGAATTATCGTAATGTTTGTAAAATACTTAAATCAATAAAAAGATGATATTTCCACCCTAAATAAGAGTTTGATTAATTACCCGTTTACGAAAAGATAAGAATTCCCAGCTCTCTACCATTCCCTTTGCAGAATCATTTTTCTCGGCAGCCTAACGTCGCCAGAGGATGAATTCCCTAAGAGACTTCCGCGTCTGCGTAATTCACAAATCAACTCTACCACCCCGGTGAACGTGTGGCTCGCGCAAAGTCGCGAACGCGCGGAGCTTAACGCTTTAAGTGGTACAAAGCTGTCCGCGATTGACGCCGCGTTCACACCCGCCAGGCGTTCGCGTACCGGTAAACGCAGCCGATTCATCATGGAATCATTCGCGCCGGGAGAATTCATTTATATTAATGAATGACTTATTAATCACGGCTGACGACCGGCCATCCCTCGGCTCTGGCCCCTCGCACGGGTATCAATTATTATTCGCGCACACGTTCCAACTGCAACGAGTGTCCTCCGCGCGTGATCGCGTTTCAGAGGTATCGCACTTCATTCGAATGGAATCGCGGTTCGAATCACTTGATATGGAACGGACGACACTTGCACTCTACGCGAACGAGAAACACGTTGACTCCCATTCGTTCCATCTTAATCGTAGTTCGCCGTTTACCAGATTCCTTCAATAATAATGTTTCCATAACTTCAAGAGAAATCGCGCGTCGTAATCGCTAGAAACTCGTAGGACAGCGAATTTCTAGCATCGAGGGGAAGGATTTCCTCGCAGAGTGTATCCCCGTTGGCAGAATCAGCGATTGACCCAGGGCCACGCGGAATGCCTGTTGCCTGACGAACCTTGAGAAATCGACTGGGGCCCAGCGATTGACAGAAACAATATGTTTCCACCAGCCCCTCTTTCGTTTCAATTTTAACAAGCTCGACGGGACGGCGCGAACGCGGGTTCGCGAATTCCGATTTTTCTGGCTCGGCCTGTCAACCGTGCGGAACCGTTGATGGATAGACGGTGTTGAGATTTAATTTCGATGATTGGAATTGAGTAATTGGCGGCGCGCTGACGCGCGCGGGAAATCGCGTAGAATGGATTCTTTTCCTTCGATTATCGACCGGTTTAGACCGTGTCTTGTTTAGAAAGGATTGCCGCGAGGATGATTGAAGCGCAGCTATGTTACGTTCGCGTGATCCATCAGTATCGGGAAACGCGATACGCCGGCGTGCATTTTCTTTTTCCTATTAGCCTCGTTGCTTAATTCGCCGCATCTACAATATCTTCTACTCCAAAATCTGTGCATTGCGATGAAACGTTTCGCGTGATAAATTATCCTGTTCAGAGGAGTTTTCTTTTCTTACTTTTCCCGAGATCCTCAAGCGCTCGAAGCACCTTCAACCGGGGAGGAGAGGCAGAAGAAAAAAAAAAAAGAAGCGGTTTCACCCTCGCAGCTGGTCTTCAATTATACCAATACACGATGAAATATTACAATCGAATAATTTATTCGCTCGATAACGCGGCGAGGCGCTAATGACGGCGATGCTTCCCCCGGTCCATCCACGTTAATTGCAAAATAGCAACCGCGCACGTCCATTCGCCTATGCGCGTTCGTTGCAACGATTATCATTATCGCCGGCGAGTCGATCGTTTCAGCAGCAGCGGCGAGAGGAAGGCTCCTTCCTTTAATCCGCGATCGCGGGCCCGCGCAACAAAAGGGTGACTGCATGAAAGGGTTGCTGCTTAGTCCCGTAAGAACCGGATGCTGATTAACGGCCAGCCGAGACACTAACGATCTCGTATTACCGCGATATAAATGATGATATTAACAATCTTGTAAACTGCATCGTGGGAGTCGGTCGAAGGTGAAACGCTTCTCTGGCCGCCGGTAATTAAGATCTTAATTAGGTATTCACCGGCTGGTACGCGTACTCTCGGCGTACTCGACCTTCTCCACCGCGAGCTACCTTAAACGAGGCGACGCGCGAGGCACGACGACGTCGGAGTCGACGTAAACGACGTGGTTCGAGGCTTACGATAAATCCATGCGGACTTGGTGTGATCCGACACGGGCAGCGTAAATTACGTCTGCCGGCGAGAGGACCCGTCGATCGATCCCCACGATTCGCTAATTTGCCTGCAATTAATTCCCTACCTGAGCCGTGCGCGCGCGCGCGCGTGCAGCCGATTGTCGTCTGCGGTTTCCCAACGGTCATTCAGCTATTTCAAACGAAACGCTTCCCCGTTTTAGTGATTCACCGAGTCGAGCGTTATCGGGGGCAGATCTCTGGCATACTTTTCTTCGAAGATCCACGGAAGATAAGCTGCGGAGGGAAAATGAGTCTCTCTGGATGGCCTTTCGTGGCTTGGATACCAGCGGAGCGAAACTCCTCGACCGACGGGAATCCCAGCGATTTGATTGTCCCGCGGTGACAATGGGCCACTGGGCTCGCGTAATTTCGTGGACCGTGGCGCCGTGCCGGGGGTGTAATTAAAATATTTAGACGGTTCTGTCCGCGCGCGGGCTTCTCCTTGCTTCACGACTCGCTGTCCAAGCGGCCGGGACGATAAAGAACGGGCTGGAATGCGGGACGATCGTATCACCGCGACTTTTATGCTTTCTTATGTCGACCACACACCGGTGCCCCGCGAGAAACCTCGTGGCCCGCCTCGTTCCGGCGAGCCGATCCTCTACTCGCGGGGTACGTTTCGACGGATAGAGGTCCGTTTTAAGGGTAACGCGACACCGCAGACTCTTTAACGAAATCGAGATCATCAGCCGCCGTCCGAATAGCGGGAGGTCCTTGACTCCGAATCTTAGGACGAAAGTTGTGTGACCCTTTGTTCCTCGGCGATGCCCCGATAGGATGCAGGAATTTCGGGAATATTTCTTCGATCTTACGAGCTTTTCGAGCACGTATCTAGATTTCGGGATTTTTCGTCGACGGCCTGGAGAGATGCCATATAATTTTCCGAAATGTTCTAATCCCCCGGGTTTTTAACCCTCTATTACAAGATCCGGAGATCAGATCGTTCTTCTTTATTATTTCTCTCCGAGCATCTTTTTTTTTTCAGTTTTTGAAGTGTCACATTTGTTGTGAAGGTATGCCGTGTGAACCTCGGGAAAGAACTGATCACCACCGGTGAACGTGAAAAATTCGGTAAATACTCGAGTCATCGGCGCCGCGGCGGATCCCCCATGTTCCATTCGTCTCAGATTTCGAGTCTGATTGACGGCAACAAAGTTTAGAACCCGCAGAAACGTATTCGGGCACGATTCGCGATTCATCATCTCCGTCGCCGCCGATGAAATTCAATTTCTGACAATTCTGTGGTATTCAATCCGTTCGTTACGATAGTTCCCGCCCTTTCGGCATTCCTCCCCTGTCGAAGGGGAGGGACAGGAAGATGCGGAGAGTTGCGAAAATCGCGAATGTTCGCGCGAAACTATGTCCGAGGTTCGTCATGTTAATGAGGCCTGACTTGCGCGTTACGCGCGTATCCGTTTGCGATTCGATTCTGATAGTGCGACGCTAATTAAAGTTGCCTTTATCCCGTACTAATTTTAGTGCACATCATTCGGGAAGTAATCTTCAGTTACCGAAGAATTCTAGCAAATATTCTATAATATCAACGATCAAATTTCCTTTCATTAAAAGTTTTCTATTCATTATCACTCTCTGTCCTTATCTCCAACCGATCGCGGAGTCATATTCATATAGTGCCTAGAAAATATATCGACATTCCTCCGTGTGGTTAAGTTCATTGACGGAGGATTGTAAATAATTCATCCAGAAATGTCTCCAAACGCGAGATCGTCGAGGATCGAAGACGATCAGGATCCACGAGAAAAGTCCGACGCAGTCCAATAGCGAGCGATCGACAACTAATCGCGGTAAAAACCGACACGCAAGTAGGAGCGAAAACGATCGACATCGTCGTTCGTCGCACTGCTGAAGAGGGGCACGACTAATTGCCGTAAATCCATGAATAATTCAAGCAGACCGGGGCCAATTCAACGTCGCGGCGCTTGATTCATTCCAGCGTCTGCTCGCGAAATATTTTAAAAGTCCAATGTGCTCCCCCCGGATAGAGACGAGCCGTTACAGAAACCCTGTAAAACCAACCCCGTCCACCTTAGCATCTTCGGGATCGCGTTAGAACCACGACGGACAAATAAATTACATGAGCATTAAAACTGCCAATGAGATGAAAGAATAGAGTTGCGTAGGAAATGGGGTACGCGATATTAATCCTGGCAGGGGCTATGACTCGCAGGTAGCGGTTATCGATCACTGGGAGGGCTCGTTAATTATCCATGGATCTACCGTGAGACTGACTGCTCTTAGTGCTGATCATTAAGCGCGCGATTAGAATCGTAAAGATCCGAGACGCGTATCCAGTCGGAGTAGGTCGTTCCAGTTAACTTGTCGATGCCTGCGGACTTGCTCATGAGACATTGTGTTTCTATGATTTTAGAAGAACATCGGCTTCTACTGATACATCGAAGCGAAGCAATGAGAATAGATCTTATTCGTTTTATAGCGATTTTCGATGAGACTATGGACGCATCGTTTCCAAAATCGACAACGCTCCGTCGTATCGTTATTGCGGCGAAACCGATCTCCCCGGTCAAGGAGCGCGTGGGCGTGCAATCTTTTGAGCGAAGCCGCGCGGAAGATTATCTCCATTATCTTGCTCTAACGCGCACGATCCTACGATCTCGCCCCGCGATACGATCGCGCCAACGATCGAGCCTCTTTCTCGCGGCGGAGCGGAATAGGGCCCGCGACCGGTCGCTCCATTATATCCGTTCGCGGTCCGTTTCCCTCTCGTTTCGCAAAAATCTGCTCCGCGGCGCCCGCTCTCCGAACGATCGACGCCTAAGTAGACGCATTCGAATCGTACGATCGACGATTCACCGCTACGTTTACGGTTACCAGGATGTAGGTACCGCCTGCTCCGAGCACATGGATGTCCATAAATTTCACCGCTCAACTAACTTCGACGTTCCTCGTTGATCCTTCAACCTTTGATTAATTCCATTTCTTGTAAGTGACAAGCTGCAAATTTAGATATTATGGGCTGCATCGTGCAACGAGGTAATTGATGAATTTAACCGTAAGCGAGATACGGGTTATCGGAAAATTGCCAATAATACCCTGCGATTCGTCTTATTCGTAATAATCAATTGGGAATCACATCTTATTCCGCTTTCCGTGAACGGTTCTTTCCGTAAAAAAGAAAAATAATTTCCCCCCGAAATCTCCGATCATCGCAAGACCCCGTAACCTTTGCACGGGGCAACCGCTAAAGCGTAACACGGTGCGTTTAATTCGCGCGCGAGGCAACGATGTTGATTACCGATACGGGGACACGTGGAAATGTTTGAAGGGCCGGTCGTCGAGCTTGCACGGATCGTTCGCAGCGCCGATTGATCGCATCGACGGCTCAGGAGCACGTGCACGCGTACGGGTAAGCTCATCGGAGGGACCGTAGTAAATACACGATGGGAGCGGTGTTCGATATATATTTGATAAGCTGCTACACGGCCGGTCGACCGCTGACAAATCGTCTGCAGATCGCCGAACCGATACCGCGGGCCCGGACGACGTGCTGATACACCGATGCATCACGGTGAAGCCGCTTCGACGACCAGTTCTGGTCCACGCTTTTCCTCCGTGTCGCGTAACGAACCGGAGTAAAAGGGAAACCACAGTACGCATTGAATTTCGTGTTCATCTAATGTCAATTAACGTGCACCGATTCGCGCACGGCTTTTACTTCGAGTTTCATCCACGAAAATAAAGCTCGAGTTAATCCGATGAACGATACCCGATACGCCGAATCGCGCGACTAAATCGGAGCCGGTTACGGAAACACGAAATACAAGCTACTTCTCTTCCCTCGGAGATTATTAAAAAGAATCGCGATCTTCATAATTTTTCCTTATTCCTTTTTACCTCTTTCTTTTGGTCCAGGGAGGTGGCTGTCCGGGTGTAAAGAGTCGCCAAGCGCCTGGTTAATATGGACGACATACCGTTAGTCTGGCCGTTTTATAGACCGAAATTATTTCGACTCCGGACCCCCGCCGACCGGTTCTCGTTATCTCGATTGATCCACCAAAAACTCTTTGATTACTAGAAATTCCAGTGGAGAGCTAGAATCCTGGGAGACCGAGGATTGTCTCCTTCAGATCTTAAGACCATTTGCTCTCCCCGTTTCTTCTCTATGCGCTGGACATTATCCTTGAATTTATAATTTTGCAATTTATTTACTCGTGCTACTTCCACTCGATTTATGCTATAATCATAGAGAAACTTGCAAATAATTAACAAGTATAAGTTCCTGCGATTATAATCATCTTCAACCCCCTCCCGAAAATATTTTTAAGGCGCAGACACGTCAATGTTCGGCGCTTCAGGATGACCTCACCTTCCTCCTCGCAATCAGTCTGGATTCGATAACGAACGGTCCGGTTAATCCTCGTTCATCGCTGCGCGCCCGTGGTCCGGCACGTTTCACGCTCGGCGATCTCGATAAGGGGGCAAGCAATGAGCGGCTCCAACGGCAGCGCGCCGCCTTCTAAATACTGGTAATGGCGCTTAATATATCGCCGACAGATAACAATCGTCGGAGAAACGCGGCGATACGCGCCTCCGGACTTTTACCGGGCTTTATCTCTCCAGCGAAGGGCCTCCCGAGGGTATTAAAGGATCGTGCGAGAAAACGAGCAAACGCAACCGCGTCTCCCTTCCCTCCTCCCGTCGTCGCCGTGTTCCTTTCTTTTCCATCCCTGCGAAAGCGGCGGCCCGTCTCGTGCACCCCCGCCCCCTTCCAAGACAGATCCGTCTCGCGTGCGAATCGCTAGATCCGAACGAGATATTACGCTGACAAGCCGCGTCGAAGTCGGCAATTAAACGCTTCGCGAGATTTTCATCCTCGATGGCGTGATTTGAATAATCGATAGGCGATGCCGCGCGGGAAGTATTAGAGACTTCGTACCGAGAAACGTCGTCGGGACTCCTCGTTATTTCCATTGCTAAGGACAACGAATGAGATAAAGCGTTTTATTACGAATGATCATTTCACAGTTGCTCGCGATAGCGAAGCCGTGCAAATAATATCGCCGGAGCCAGGGTTCCGTTCGCCGGCGAGCGACTTCGGGGAATCAGCCCGCGCTCGGCAATTTTCGACGTAATAAAGAATCGCGTATATGGAGATTCCATTACCGGGCTCGGGCCGTTTCAGGGTCGCCGTCTATTAAGCAAATTTATACGGCACCTGACTGTCATAAAAGACAGGAGGCATGCCGAAGCGCGCGTCACCGCGATCGTGCTTTCGTCGCCGTTCAGCACGCGTTCGTATAAGCAGAGCCCGGTCGTTTTCATAATCTCAACAGCCACCGGGTGCGTGCACGTCGGCCGCCGACGGAGAGGGAAGAGAAAAATCGTCGCGGAACCTCGCTAACGAGCGGAAGATGAACAGCCATGGAAACGGCGAGTAAGTCTTCGGGAAGATGCGATCGGGAATGAGCCGGACGATAGGAGCGACACCGGTCACATCGCTCGAGAGAGCTTCGTCGCGGGATCAGCTTCCCTTTTTTTTTTTATAGCGGAGGAAGCGAGAAGGAGAGCGGCTTCGGGGTCGCCGGGGAGGTCAAGAGGCTGCCGGCACGCGGGGTTGACGGATAAACATAATGATTTAATGACCATTTCGTACGCAAACGACACGAAATCCTATGATCGCGGCGGCTAATGACACGGCACTTGCCCACGAGGCTGCAATTATTTTGCGGCACGTTGTACACCGGTGATGTCATCCGCGTCGCGCCTTCTCACGCCCTGCGATCGGCGGCCTATAGGGAAAGGACGCTACACCTTTGCAAGCTTATCTCTACTCTTGCACACCTGACATTCTGGATAATTATTAGAGCTGCGCCCTAGACGCGCCAGATTACCGATGCTTCTCTTTTCACCCTCTCTGTTAAGTCGTTCCCGGCCCTTCCCGAATCGCGATAACTTCCATGCGAACCGAGCGAAGGAGGGGACCCAGCGTCGCTTCTTCGGGGAACTCGTGAGGAATATTCACCTGGATCTCGCAATGTCCAGCGGTGCTCGATCGGCGAACGATTTAAATAAAATATCAATTAACGCGGCGCGCGAGGTCGGCAGCGTGGCCGCGCTCGCTTGTACTCGCCTCGTGTCCAATATAAATCAGATTGTATCATCCCGATGGTGGTTCGCATTATCTGCCGCGGGATCTCTCCCGCGGTCTCGTTCGTTGGGCAATTATCGTCGATACATCGACGCAAGGGAAAATGTCACCGTTGCGCGTTCGCAGAGAAATCGCGAGTTCCCTCGCTCCCCTCCGCGCCGCGGTTATTTTTCCGACCTTTTTTCCCCCCCTTCCACGACGTATAATTACATCCGCGCGCGCGCCGAGAAATTCGATTCATCTCGATCGCCAGGCAGATTAGCTTCCCCGGGATGCGACGCTGTCAGTCCAGGAAGAAAAATGATCCCGGGTTATGTCACTGTGCCGCGCGCGGATCCATAAATTGCCCGTTGAAAGAGCTCGCCGGAGAGGATCTTCCCGTTTTTACCCACCTCGCCGCGGCCAGCCATCCGCGTTTGTCTCGTTCGCGCGCGTTCGATTCTCTTCTCGGCGCGGAATTACGCGCGCGCGATGCGCCTTGAGAGCGAGAAATAAACGTGATTGCACGCGTCCCGGAGCCGTGCAGCATTGTGCTGGGACGGCGATAAATTTTCTATTACGTCGCGACGTTAATACACATTTGAATGATAACGCGCTCGCGAGCACATTCGCTGGCGGAAGATTCCGCGATGCGATCGTGAAACGCTTCGGCGATCATTGTTTCCCGCCGCTTAGAGGGGGAAGGCTGACGGATCGTCCGAGGCTGCGGCGCGTTGGTGAACTTTGCCTCGGCTACGGAGAACGGAAGGGGAGCGTGAAGATTCACTGAGCGATCAAAATATTATACGATTTTATTTTCTCAACTATGGCGCAGTAAAACAAGGAAATGAAAGGAACTTTTGTTTATCCTGCGGCTTGGCAAGGATGCTCGAAAAATAGATGCAAGGTAGCAAACAACTTTTTACCAGGATTTTACGAGCCACATTTCGGGGGGGAAAAAGCGAGCCTACAAAACACCCTAGTTTACGTGAGAACTTTGGCTAGGCTGATTCGTGGTATCCGTTCATCTTGTTCTCCGTTAGCCACGGGGCGCAGTCGGGTTACCGAGGGGAAAAGGATGAGAAGGAACGACGCGCACGAAATTTATGCTTCTGGGCCGGGAGCAAGGACGGAACTCGCTTTTCGACGAAAAGGGAAGAAAAGGGCGCGTACCTCGTGATATTTCGGAACGCCTACCGCGACGAGCCAGAAGCCTTTGGGCTTAGATCCGTTGATAATCAGCTCTGTAAACGATTGGACGTTTTATATTACTTTCTTTTCCCCCTCGGAGCGTTTGTGAGCGCGACACGAACATCATACTCCAATTCCAGTTTCATCGAATTATCATAACGTCCTCGAGCGAAGTCGAGAGATGGAGGTCGATTTCTAATTCCTCGTTCGCGGTGCTCGACGGGCGTCTCCATAAATTCCATAATTTACGCGCGTTTGTTTAGTTTTTACGAGCCGCCCGGTTCTCGACCGGTGCCCGGCCGCACTGGACCATTCGTATCCCTCGATTGTGTCCCCCTTTTCGCGGCTTTCACGATCGGACCGCTCGAGGAAACCGTCGCTACCTCGCGCAGATCCATCGCCCGGTAATCGAGGCTATTTTCGATCGATTACGCGAGCCCCGTTGACCTTCGTTCATCGATTTCCGACGTTTTCCCATCTGGATGTTTGCGAGACACGCTTCTAGAACTGGATTCCTCGGACGCCGCGGCGTTAGAGATTTATAATACAACAATGAGAAGTGACTCCGCGTACGCTTTAGAATCGGGACTCATCAATCGCCGAAGCTGAACACGCCTCGGTAATTAATGAATTCCCGAGTGGACCGCACAATGGAAAGGCGTCGATGAGGGTGGAAAGCTGCTCGTCTCGCGCGACTCGACCCCGTAAATAAGCCGCGCGTGACGCGACCAGGGGACAAGAAAAATATCGACAAAAGACCGAGGTAGCGAAATTTAATAACGATCGAGCCGCGGCACCGGTTGATTACGCGTGAACCGCGCGAGCCGTTGCATTGACGCGAATCGTTCGCGTTGCCCCGATGAAATGTCCGGCGGTCCTTGTCGCGCGAACCCAGCCGGCCGGCCCTTAACGTGTAATTCCACGTGTTAACGGGTCGTTATTAGAATCCGTCGGTTCCCAGACACGTACCGGCTGGAATGATTGTGCGGTTAAAAGCGCGAGCCCGAGCGGTGACCATAGAGCGCAGCCCGCTGCTACAATGCAGCGGACTTGTAAAGGATGTGTAGACGCCGCGCGTCTCTTAATAGCTGACACCGCGAATGCCGGGAATTTCATGCCTTGCCCGGCCGCGACAGGTTCCTATCCGCCTCTTGCCTTTCTTTCACTCGTTTCGCGTCGTAATGAACGAGACGTCTGCATCCTTGACGGACCGATCTAGCTCCGGTTTCGCGGGACCCGTGGTGCTCCCTGGGCCGACCACCAGGGCTCAGCTGCGGAGAATTCCTCTGAAGAGCGATCCGTTGCCAACGGGATAGTCCGTCGATACCAAACACCCAGGTACGCCTGTATCATCGTACACGACACGTCAGCAATGCTTCAATTGATTAAACAATCTTCCCAAGCCGCGGTCGCAATTTCAATTCTCCCTCGAGCCGCCTCGCCGTCGGCCCCGGCATTTTTCGCCGCGACCTCCAATGGTCGGCGTGTTTGCTCACACACCACTTTGTGTGTGCACGCGTTGCAACGATATCCGCCATGCGCCTCGGCCGAACAGGCGCTTCGGTTGGCGAACAGAGCCGACGGGCTTTTCCGTTTAGCCGATGATTTACGGCGCGAACGTGTCTCGGAAGGTGTCGATCGCATAATGGCGAGTCCTGTCGCCGTCGATCGCTGCCCGATACGGTAATCACGGGGTGGCATCTACCTTGGCTGCGATCATAACGATAATGGCCGCTTTGCGGGGAAGACTTCATCCTACACCGCCGCGCCGGTTACGTGTACCGTGACGGTTCAGGCCCCTCGAAACTGCGAGAGGATCGCCTATGCTCCGATCGCGGAGGATCAGCCTCAGACTGTTTCACGCGAGCACACTCTCTCGTAACGGAACGGCGCGTTGAATACTCGGAGCCGCAGAGAATTGTCTCGATTGCTAAAATTTATGGAGACACAGTTTGAGGCCACGGAACGGGCCAAAAAATCGCACGATCTTAGATATTCATCCACGATAGAGCGCCTCGACGTGTTCACGGCTGTATTAATAACCGGTGACTGTTCTCGGACACCGATCGTCGTCGACCGAATCAGCATACTGGAGATGCTCTAAGCTAAATTTCTACGCCACGTCCCGGTGTATAGCCGGTCCATTATTTATCGAACACCTGTTACACGAAGCGGTCCAACGGAATTATCATAAGTCGACCGATCTCTCGACCTCGCCAGTGGACGTCCTCCGGCAATTATACTTGAACCTAGTACGCGTCTATGCAGAGACGACTCTCCCCGTGGACCAGTCCGATCGAACGGACGCCGAGTTTTCGACGGGAGGTCTCGCCGAGCGTGGCTTAAATATTCATCGGGTCGGATGGAAAGCGGTTAAGAGGAGAACGGCACGCTTTACGACGGCGGGTCATTCATTTAACGAATAAAGATAACAGCGGCTCGGTCGTGGATCTATGGTAATCGGGCGATCATGAGTTCCGTGGAAGCGGCTACGGTCTCGTTAGCGTTCGCCGCGCGGGAAACGTTTCATCGACGGTGCACGCTGTTGATAAAAGCGCGGACGCGCGTCACGAAAAATCGCCGAAATTGACAGCAATTTGCGATGCTCGTAATCTTCGGTCCACCCTTCATTCACGCCGCGCCAGCCCGCTCGCGACCGTCCACCATCATCATCGTCGCCGGACGAGGTCGAGGGACCATCCGCTGCTACGTGATCGGTGTGGTGTTACAGCAATTTCTACGATACCACGCACGTTGCCGTACGTGAGCAACGCTGTCCCGCGTACGCCCGGCCAACAATAAGGGAATCCCTCGGGACCTTCTGCCTTTTATCGTGCTTGCGCAAGGAACGAGCGTACAGTTTCGCGGATGGGTCGCCCTTTGTTGGTGGTGAATGCTAATTCCATTAAATCGACGGTAACTTTAGACTCGAAGGAAAGTAGCACAGGTTTGGCGAAGATAAATTCTTAAGACGAATGGGAGAGGAAAAGAACGAGAGGAGTCTCGGCCTGCAAAGGAATAACGAGTTTGCGGATTTTTACCACGCCGGGAAGCGATAGATAAATTTAATTCAAAGAACGCCCACTTTGAATTCGTTATACCTCCTTGCGAAAAGAGAAAAAGAAGAAATGATTCAGATAAAAGCGACACGGTATCGAGTGAGATGCGCGTAATATGGTAATCAGCTTTTTGCCGGCTTCTCTCTACAAGTCATCGACCGAAGAATACCCCAAGTTCGTGTCTACTTTATGGATTCCAAATTTCCACGTGTCTCCAGAACTCCAGACTCCTGCATCTAATATCACCAAATATGAATACATCCTTGTGCTTGCCTAGAAAACGGGTCCGCGTGTATCTCGTTGTTTCTTTACTTACAGAAATAATTAAAAGAAACACAACTGGTTATTGTATTTATTATTCATTACGCTACCACTTCGCGAGCGAGCTATACCTACACGAGTTACTTAAGACTCTCCCATTCGTTACTCAATGCCGAATATTAGCTCGACTGTTTAAATATCGCCGGACGAAGACGCTCATAGCACGCTTCTTCGACAGATCGGGATCCGAGAGGTTCCGTCGCCGGAGGCGTCCCCGTAAAAATCGGTCGTCCCGATTTCAAAAGCTCGCCGGAGAGGTCCGGAGCCACGGACAGAGTTTCACGTGAACCCTTGCCTACGCGTCGTCGCGGTACACAGAGAAATCCGTGGCCGCTAATGCCACGACGCCTTCGTACTTGAAGGTAGCACGGCTGCGAGTCAATGAGCAACCGACGGGCGACTATCGAGGCTACTCGATCGGCGACCGCCTGACATCGCCACGTGGGAAATCGTGGGTGAAAGTTTGAAAATGCACGCTGTTTGTTCCCGTGTTTTAGACCGTTCCGCGATTATTTATCGCGACTCTAGGCCTGGACCGGATCGAGCGAATTCTTTTCCATCGGCATAGGCGTGGCGCGGCCGACGATCGCGAGAGTCCGGGCGATAAATTTCGATCGCGTCTGCCACGAAAACGGCTAGCCCGAAAATTTGATCGGATTCCTTGATTCCTCGGGATTTCTAGATGCTTCTCTTAAAATTGTTTTGGAACCAGTTTCGGAGACTCTGGTATACTTTCTGGCGGTCTCGGTCACGCGAGAGAAGATGGGACAGGATGTGGCTCCCATTTGCATGTTGGGAGGCTGTACTCTTTTTTTGGGCAGATTACGGCTTTTACGCGTCGTGCTACATTTCTGCCAGATATTTATCTTCCACGCAGAGCGAATTTCGTAATCTAATTGAAACCGCGGAATCGTGGCAGAAGTTAAACACCACCGAGCTACCCCCGCGTCATCCCTAATACGGTAATCATCGCCGATAAAAATTCCTCGCCGAAACCAGTGTGTCTCTCCCCGCTTACCTTTAATTCCGTGATTTAACCCGGGACGATTTTCACGGTGGTACACGGCCGCTCTAGGGGGTCGACCGCCCCCGCCGCCGCATACCGTATCCCCTCTCACCTGTCCCCCATTGGATTTACAGGGCGGTCCTTATCCGACGGTGATCTCTTCGGGAACGCAAGCTCATTTAAAACAATAAACCGGGACAATTTCATAAATTTCGCCGCGGAAATCTCGCCGGATCTCGGCAGAGTAATTTTAATCAGGAGTGCCGGCTCTCGCCGCGGGACGTCCACCCGCGGAGCCGCCACGATTCCTACCAGGGATAGCTCGCGTCCCCGCGGGACCCCTTGCCCCGTTCCGTCGAGGCGCGCGGCCGAAATTCGGGGCCCCACGCTACTAATTTACCGCTACCTGGGACACACGCACACCGCTGCTCTCGGCCGTTTTGTTTTCTAAGTTGAGTTACGGCGGCGCACCGGCAGCGGCCATGCCCGCCCCTCTCGGGGCAACGGTATAAATAATTCGCCCGGCTGGACGCGGCAGAAACGGACTGCCAGGCGCAGGGGTGGACTTGGTGGTCCGTATTCGTTTCGCCCGCAGCATCCCCTTGCGGTTTCACCGACCGGGGGACAGCGTTTAATCGGACGAACCGCGTGACACCTGCGTCCCACGAGCTAAGAACTACACCCGCGACGATTCTTTAAGGTATCCGTAGCTTCGAACGTAGAGATGATGCCCGGCCGATTGTTTTAATGGCCCTTAATCTCGCTTTTTTTTTTATCTAAATCGGGTTAAAGACGGCGAGGGTATAGTGTTACTCAGGCTTCCCTTTCATTCGTGGAACAGACAAACCCGTGGTATAAAAAGGAGAGAAAGATTACAACCTAGCGCGACGTTTCACGCGATTCACCCCATGCGTCCGTCAATACAAACTTCCACGTTTCACAGCACGATCTCATCGAATGATTCCGCGACAGCCGGGGCCACGGAATAGAAAAATCCGTAGCCGTGAGTCGAGCAGGTGGTTCGATGGGATCGAAGTCCGAAGCAGCGGGTCTTCGCGCAGCCGGTATCGCTCGATTAAAAAAAAAAAAAAAAAAAAAACCCTCGCCGTGTATCTCGGTTCTGGCGCAAGCTCGCGCGATATCCGACCGCTATTAATCTTCCAGTTAACCTTTATGATTACGTTGTTTTTTTTTTTCGACGTTTCGCCAGGAGACGCGCGATCGACCGGTCGCATCGGCGAACACACGCGGCGCGGCGTCGCGAGGCCGAATGGAAAGCGCGACTTCCAGCTGAAACGCGTGCGCGGATCTATCGTGAGAAAATTATGGAATCTCATCCCGCGAGAATTCCGATGAAACAGCAGGTGCGGATCCCGACAGTGCCAATCATCGCGTCCCGCGAGAGCCAGTTCGACGACGGTGCTCGAAGCAGTACGCGCGTCCGAGTTTAGTTCAATATCAATCTAATTTAGCCGGGGATTTCGCACGGTTAACGGTCCGCCGCGTCGCGGCATGGGAATCGTGTCGAGAACCGGACAGACGGAAACCGGGCGTGAACCTCTGCTATCCCGCGTGCACGTACGCTCCGTTTTACGAGTTGGCTCCGATCGTTACGACCGACCCGTCCGGCCCCGTTCCGTCGAACCGATTTAGCTGTCCGATCCTGGCGAGATTCCCAGGGCGCCGTTTCAATTAATTAGCCCGCCGTTTTGATCGGAGGCAGGCGAGGGGTTATGGACGGGCTTTCTCGCTTCGTTGCCCGGTAGGAATAGTTTCTGCGATACCGCGCGTAGATCGTGCGCTCGTCTGACACGCTTTTCGGAATGTCCCCTTTGGACGTGGACCGATTAATAGATTCGCGATGTCAGCTGCCGCTAACGCGTGTCTTATTACTTTCTTACTGTCGGTTTAAAGAGAGATTCGATTCATCGTACCCAGGGATGGGCGTGGACTCCATGGGGACCCCATGCAGGCTACCATCCTTATAATGAACGTTCGCAACATCGTCTTTAAGCGTAATGCGCCAGCGATGCGAGAGTCATCGTGCTCCACGCAACCTCGCGAGCTTTCGATGCGAACGTTTATCAAACGCGCTATTTGGATAGGTTTCAGAATTTCCCACTGCGGTGTGTTCCTGGGGAAATTGATCAAAGCTGTCGCGAGGGGTCCAAAAATATGTCTATTATCGTCGATGAAATTCTTCACGTAGAGCAATTATATTGTCAGATGTTATTGCTAACTACCGTTCTTCGCGATGAGGATGCAACTATCACCGAGGAGGACAAAGAATGGCAAACAGAAAGCAACGTGGAATTTCCTTTCCTATCGGCCGTCTCAATTAAAAGCCACGTTCACAAGGATTTCTTTGCAAAATACGTGTACCCCGTCGATCGGAAAGCGAATGACGCAAAAGAGACGTAATCGGCCTGGGGATTGCGAGGCAGGCGCGTTGTCGCGTTCGTACGCGTAGCAGAGGAAAGCCGTCGATTTACGCGACAAAGCGTACACGCAAGGGTCGGCGCGCCATTCGCCCAGGTTAATCCACTTGTCGGCGGTCGTGATTTAACGTGCGGTTGCACACCTTCTGTCACTCATTGCGGAATCTTCGTGAATTATCGTGATTAATACCCCCCTTTATCGCGACGTTATTACATCGTTCACATTCCTTTCCAGTTTATCCTCTTCCCTCCGCATTTCCTTTAAACCCGCTAATAATTAGCGACGGGCCTTGTTGCGGGAGAGTAACTACGAATTATTGCTGACTTCTATGCTAGACAAATAGTTGATCAATTATTATTACATAATCGATGTCGCACAATCTTTTGCTACATCGGGTAAAAGTGTAAGGCTATAATGCTAATGCCGGTAATCGTGAGGATAATTGCAAGTTCTAAGCGCGAGGATTAAGAAAGAAGCTGCTTAAATTTCACAAGCTTCTAAGGAGTTTTCGAAATGTTCTGCGAAACGTACGAATGATTGATCGCTTGGCACGAAATGACGATCATTCACACATGCCTGCGCTGTCGTGATTCGGCCATCGAGTCGCGGGCCAATTTTATGAAAGCTTATCAGAATCTCGCATCATTATTGTTCCAATAATTTGAATAGGTCGAACCCTCCAAAAATCCTGATGCTTGGAAAATAAATTAGCCGGCGCTGAAAATTTATTCCACCCCGTTTCGGGTAAAGCACACCGCCTCTTAGACTTTTCCCTCTTTTTTGTCTGTGGGGTACCGTCTGGGAAAACGCAGAGGGGTTTATCGTGAAGCATCAGGAACGGAGAGGCGATTTTCGTTCTGTCCCGCGGACGGTCGAGCCGGGGCCTCTCGCCGCTGCTCCGGTGTAAATCACCAGGCCACGCGGAGGTTTTCCGTTGCCAGCAGGGCACCGGGGCCCCGGCGCGGGCCCCATGGCGGCGTAAATGTATAAATACCAGCCACAAATCTGCCAGCCGGCTAATTTATAAATTTCACGCCGATCTCGTAAATGCGTTTCTGATTTAGCGCGTTTAAATTATCGCTAAACCACTTCTAACTGCCCGGCCGTGTAATCTTTCTCTCTCCCGCCGCAGCTTCGGCATTCGTGCCTTGCCAACCCCCTGTCCACGGTGAAACGGTGAACGGGCCTCGATAAACGGCGCGGCGTCCGCGCATAATCGCGAACGATACCTCTACGACAGACCCCCCTCGAATACTGGAGGAAATTACGGAGATCGCTGGACAACGGGTGACACGGGCAAATTTTTCCTGTTCAATCCGAGGGGGGTTCAATCGTGGTCAAGCTTGCGTGAATTAGTCGTAACTCGTGTCAAGTATTCCCCTGTCTACGATAGAATTCTCGATACGCTTATTCATTAGCATCCTCACAATCGGCCATTTCCGTTCACCCCGATTCACAAAGGTCAACGACGTAATCACACGCGTTTCAATCGCGAGTCATTCGCTGGTTTACGATTGATCGATATCGAGTGGTCGACGCACCCGTCTCCCCGATCGGCCCCGGCAGTCAGCCGCGTTCATACAGGGTAATTGAAAATTATTTGGTAACGCCGCTGATCGATTGCGACCCGTTAACTCGTTCATACATCACCCGCGTCCACGGACACCTCTGCCTATTCTACCCTTCAGCGTTTCTGTCCCTTTCCTTCCCCGAAGACGGCTCGCCTCCGCCGGCCTCAGCGAGACGCGTCTTAGCCGGGTCAGGTCGGCCAATAAATCCAATACGCCACGGTTCGTCCCGCGCGCGAGGGCAGCGGTTTTACAATTCATGAATTTATTATGGGCACCGCCGAAGGATACCGCGGGGCCTCTGCTATTGATTTATCGTTACGCTTCGCTGGCCGCCGAACGGGTCCGATCTCTCCCGGTGCACGCTCCTGGCCGGATCGACCGCGGGGGAGTTGACGCGAGAAAATTAAGCTCACCCCCGTCGGGCCTTCCAGTGAACGGTGCAACGCGATATGCACTTCTGCCCCTTCGTGGAAATGCATTTGGAGTTAATCTCGTGGAAGGTAATGGAAAGGCGGAGCGTAGAGTTACACCGGAGTTCCAGGAAATGGGAATGGAAGCGAGGGTTGTGGATCGTTGAAGACGATCGTTCGGTTCATTAGTCTTTCTAGTTCATTAGGTAATTGATTGTGAATTTTACATGTTGAGTCTAGGTAACTGGTTGATTTGCAAGTAATGCGACTTCTGTACATAAATTCGAAGGTGCACTATTTTGAAGTAATTCAAGCGCGTTCCAATATTTAATAGCGAAAGGACCAGTAGATCCTTGACTTTGCATTCGGGCCCTACGAACGTTACCCGGAAACAGGAGCAGACCAGAAACGTGATTCACCAAAAGAGTTACGATATCCGTGACGAGAAGCGGAGGAGGAACCGAGGTCGGATCAGTGCGGGCTTACCGCAGAAATTCCGTAGTTCATTAATCAAACAACGCCCGGAGTCGGAATGCTTTCGTATTTCGAGAGTTGCAGTCCATTTATCACAGCGGAAACGTATTTGTAGGCAGTGGCTCCGGCCGCTTCGCTAACAAGTGGATACGCTGTCCCCGTGGATGATGTAGCACCGGCTAGGCTCGGGACCCCCTACGGCGTCTGACACCTCGCGGACCTCGCAGCCTTCGAACCTTCGTACTCCCGCAACCCTTGCGCCTCGCCTCGGGTTTAACGAAATTTTCTGCGGAAAACCGTCGGAGGAAATATCTCCAGGAGATCCCGGGATCATCGCGGCAGGATGAACGACGGAGTTATCACCGCTCTTCGTGCCGGGGAGTCCTAGCGGAATCCTCTTTGGCGGTGTCATCGACGCCTTTCCGGTTTCGCGTGGGAACACACTCGTAGCGGTGATTTACCGAGCGACAAAAAAGTGTACGCTGAGGAACGGGTAGCGGTCGATCTTCGAGTCGCGCGCTTTCAGCGAATTTTCCCTCGACGCAGATCCCGAAGAGTTTAACCGGCGACCGGTTGGGCGGCGCGTGTTCCCCGCTGAACCGCTCGCCGTTCGAGCGGGGGGTGCGTAATTTATCGAAGCGCGCGCGCGCCGGCCGGCGCGGATGGTGACGCGTTACATAAGTTACAAGTTGTCGGCTGCATTTTATCAAGCGCGGCTGCTTGCTGCTAAATTAAATATTAAAATGCCGCGGATTAGCGCGGCCGTTCGGGTTACCGATCTTTTACGACGTTTACACGGGGAGGAAGCGTCTCCCGTGTAAAATTGCAACGCGATTTATCGACACCCCGCTAATAATTAACTGCACGACTGTCTCCGTTTAATACATTATAATTAATACCGCTGGTAATTTACGGTGGACTGTTATTAATGCTACTGCTGTTTTGTTTGTTTTTTTTTCTTTTTTGGTAGATGGTAAGTGATTTTAAATCACCAGAGATAATTGCGCGATGAAGCTGCGCAAACATAATACATATCATCGACTTCAAGACAAATGGATCCCGAGCAAATTCTACATTATACAGTGCTTGTGAAAGAAGAACGGTACCGCTCGCGCGACTTTAAATCCACCTCATGAAATATACAGAGCATTGCACTATCCTCCGCTAGCTTTAACTATTTTCAATCTTAGCAACGCTTCATTACAGTGAACCGAAAGAGCTCTTTACACCCACGGTCGTGGCCCCCGGCAGCGAGAACCGTTCCAGGAGCGAGAGGTTCCTCGCGGTTCGGCTGAACTGGATCCTCGTGGCGGCTGAAAGGTTAGCCGGTCTACGGTTCCGCGGTGTTCACGGAGCGGGCATGCAAAAGGGCACAGCATCCACCATAATTCGTAGCGCGAGCACGACCGAATCGGAATCTCGAACGCGCTTTTGTCCGCTTCTTCCTGGCTGGCTGGCACGCGAACCGCGCTAGGTGAGAAACGGGCGCTTTCTTCCTGGATGCTCGCGATCCACTTAGATCGAGTCGGGTAGATTGAATTTTCGATCAGCCGGGGGCAGGGAGGGATCGCGGTCGCTTCGCCTCGGTTAGACGATCGTCGTTCCCTCGTACAGGGACCGATATCTCAATAGCAGGCGGAACGGACTCGCGTGCGAAGCGGAATTTTTTCCAGCGACGAGCGGGTGAAACAGTCGACCGCCCTTTCCAACGGAGAATCGGCAGCGTTTCGCTTTGGGGCAGAGTCGCGCCCTCGATCGGCGCTTGCGACGAGCGTTCGCATTGTTTCGCGCCGTTCTAGCGGAATGAAATTGGTAATTGAACGTTTGGAGCGCGGAACTGATACGTAGCCGCGAATCACTGGCAAATGTGGGAAGCAAGAGAATTTTTTGTTTAGAAACGTTCGTTTCATTTTGCTATCGATGCAGTGGATTCGGTTTATTAATTTCATCCACACCGCTTACAATCAATAACGCGAACAGCCACCTTCTTCGTATCCACACCGTCTCCCTATAATTTCGTGTTTCTCCCTTCGAATATCTATGATAAGAACTCTATTGTAAGTCATTGGAGCCATTCATTTCGTATTCGCCACGGAGAACGCGATCTATCGGTAGCCAGAGCCACGGTGCGATCTGTGTCGAAACCGGTGCCTCGAGGCTCGCGATAATTTTGCATATCGTGTACCCTCGCATCTTCGCGCGCAAGACGCGGTAATGGTAAGCTGTCGGGGGGTAACGACGCCCCCATATCTCTTCAGCAGTTTTCGGAGCGCTGCACTTCTTCGTGGGCCGGGAAAAATGAATGAAATACGCGGCGCGTTTATTGAAATCGGCCCCTGCGCCGCTCGTTGCCGGCTCGGACGGGGCCAGGGATCCACAGTTTGAAACCGTGGCGCGAAACTTGACGTCTCGACCCCTCCCAACCGCTGTTACCTGTTCCCGCGTGGGCCCTTTGCGCCTGCTTGCGCGAAACTCGAGATTCCTCTTTGGATTCGCGCACCTTGGAGCTATTGAAGGTGTTGATCGAAGGGAACGGTCGTTAAAACCATCGTCGACCGAGCATTCTCATGTTTAAACGGATGTTAGTTGTGCGCTTAGTTTTTAGCGGGGACGAAAGTTCAGTTCTGATGTCGTTACTTTCCTGGTGATTGGCAAATGGACAAATTTCTTCCTCACGTTTAATTTTGGCTGTCCTACCCTTTCACCATTCTCTTATTATTTATTTCACTGGAATAAAAGCCTTCCACAACGTTCCTCCATACGTCTCCCGGCGCAATCGCTCAGCAAGCAATACATTTCACTGTACACCTCCATCTATCCACCTCTCTAGCCCGGATTCCATCGACACCGGCTTACAACTCGATGGTGGTGGCACTTTGTTCGCGTCTACGGATCGCACGTGCCCGCGAGATAGCCAATGGTGCCCGAGGCGTTTTATTCCTGCGTGGCCCCAAGATTACCCAGGCGTCGCGTATCCAGCGTCTTATCTATGGTACAGACGGTTTTCCCGTACGCGCCGATACCCATGAGACCTTCGTGTCCCCTTAACGACGCCGATTACGCGCACCTTGTACGCTAAGGATTCTCCGCGATCGCGTGTTCGCTCGTTAATTACGCGTCGAGGCGACGTTACGTAGGGTATATACATATACATACGTATTATTACGCGGCCGAACAATCAGCGTTCACGATCGATCGTGCGGGCTAACTGTTCCCCGCCAGACTTTTTTCCGGAATAAGAGATGCGCCAGCGGCGAGCGACCTGCTAAGTAACGAGCATCGCGATCTACCCCCGCGCGCGCGCGCGCGCGCTCGTGCATCGTAAAGCTCTCAAAGGCTGGAATTCGGCGATGCCTGCGGAATATTCAGAGACTCGCCGGCCTTCCAGCAGATCTTCGGGGATCTACATACATATTTAGAGTCGTGCACGCAAACGTGACTTCGTACTTTAACGATCGGCGAACGAAGGTGACGTTCGGTGGAAGCCGCGTCTCGTCCCTGTCCCCTTCCCGACTGTTCGCTCGGGGGGAGGGGATACCTGCACGCCGCATAAGTCCAGATTTGCATTCCCGTTAAGGATATTTCTAGATCTGTTCAGGAGGAACATTGGAATAGTGCCGCATTCCGTGCGTGCCGGCAGCACAGGTAGATACTGTGGGATTAATTAATGCTTGAATGCTCTCTCCGAAGCACGAGCGGAATAATGTTCGTGGCGTGGTAACGACTTTCATGACAGCGCGCCCGATAATAACCGATGCCGAAGTTGCAAGATATCGTTCGATGCTTGCGTCGCGTTTGTTTAAAGTCGAACTACATCAGAGTCGTCGCATAATGCACAGCTAGCATCTGCACTTTCAGAGAATCAACCGTGGAAGTCTTCGCGGCAGAATCCCGCCTGCAGCGTCGATCTCCCAAAGGAAGTAAACGAGTCACTGTAGTCGCGATAACTGAAGCCAAAGTACCACACACTGCTTTTCCCATGACACTCGACCTCGTCGACGCGCCAATCAAACATTAGACGCGGTGGCGCAGGTTCGCAGGTAGGTATCGAGAGTCCGTCTGGCTCGTGGTGAAGCTCCCGTGGTCAGACCGGACACCGGTCGATCGATTCAACGTTAGCAGGGAGGATCGGACTCGCGCTTCCGCGGGATTAGCGATCGGCTCGCGATTCGCGTGGAGAGTTCCGCGACGGGGAAGGCACGACGTGGGAATACACGTCGCCGCGGATTACGCCCCCTCTTCCCGTGCGCCACGGCCAGGTCCAGCCAGCCCGAGTGCATCAACGTGAACGCGGTGCGTTATCGCGCGCGTGCATGCGTCCCGGACGAGAGCTAGCGCAGAACCCGTCGTGGATAAGTATTCACTTTAGCCAGGCGGTTCGCGACCCCGTATCGCCACGGCATTACGGCCCCTCGCTTTTTATCGGGGCGCCACGTCACGCGGAGGCTGCAATTACTAATTTAGAGGCGAGAACCGAGTCGTGCCGAATCCCTCGCGGAATGCCGCCCTCTTTCTCTCGTCATACGAATGCGCGCGGTGTACGTCGACGAGGAGGAAGCGAGCACGTACGACCTCGTGGATCATGCTGCACGGACACGAATCCTTCTCGATTCTTACGTGTTCTGACACGCCGGAGCACGGCCGAGGAGGAGGCCGTGGTAGCCGCGGGGTCACCGCGGCCGGGCGCAACGTCGTACCGCCGGATGCGAGCATCGAAATACGTCGAGCCCCGGGGCCCTCGCTAATTACACGGCTGTCGCGGCGCGCGAACGCCGTTTCCTAATTGTAAGAGCCCGGCGAGAGTGTTTGGCCATCGTCAGCCGTCAGATCTGCTCCGGGCATTTTTCGCGCAACGACGTGCCGGGGTAATAGAAAAGCGGCCTCGGATTAATTACCGGCCGCAGAATACACATTTGGTGTGCCGGGGCCGCGAGGCTGCTGATCTCCTCCGTGCTCGTGCCTCGCTTTCGTTGAAGCGTGATGCTTGATGGATTAGGGGTTTGTTCGGAGGTGGAGAACGCTGGCGGACTCGCGCTTCGTTTTATTTATGATTCCGATTAATTTGAGGGGCAAGTCAGGAGAGGTTGCGCGCAGGTTGATACTTCCCGATGCGTAGCTGCTACGATTCTTGTTTATTCGCTGCAATGCTATACCAGAGACGTTCGTTAAGTGGGACGGTTAACGCTTTCACTTCCATTGTCGCGGTTTCGAGGCCGAATTTTCAATTCCGCCAACATCCCTTTTCATTTCTCGAGTATTCGTTCCACGAAATTTATCCTGGCCGTTCCTCACGAGCACGTTTTCCCTCGGCACCGGCGACCGGAGAGGCCGGTGCTTAATCTCCTCTCTATTTCTCGCGTGCACGAGCGAGAGGGAAGGGGACACCGAGAAACGAGGATTCGTCGGGCAGACCCTCCGCTCGTATCGTAGAACAATGAAGGGTCGCTATTAATATTGGCTCACTATCTCGCCGGTATCGCGGCGTTTCACGCTCCCCACGCACTCGAGTAACACGGCCAGCGTAGGGACATTTTCATTGCATATTAATGCGCCTCATTACTGCCACTCTGCACCGCATTACTCAATGCTACGCCGCCGGACCGTCTAGTGTTTCAAACGGGATCGAGCCGGAAATGCTATTGACCGCGTGGGTTCCAGGTGTGAAAAACTCTCTTCCCTTCTCCCCATCCCTAAGCCCTGGCCACGATTCGTAGACAGGAGGAGGGATTGTTGGTAATACTAAACAATTTTTACTTGTACACCGTTCGTAACTGATGATAAATAAAGATGCTCTAGATGAAGATAAAAAAAGTTTCATTCATTTTCCTTTCCTGGGGAATCAAACTATACTGTGCTGTTAACACCATACGGTTTAATACAAAGCGTTTCCAGGTCTCCTATCGTCGACACGTATTTCCAAACGCACAGAGACATTACACACCGGGCAATCTAATATTTCCCCCCCGCCGACGGACACCCGATATCTCTACGTTCCCGCGACAGTCCATTCTTAACCTTGTCCTATCTAACGAGCGGAGAATTAACAAGATTATTTAATAAGCGAAAGTCGAGGGATGCGCGATACCTTTCCCCTGGCTCGCGTCGCTCGCTTTCGACTAACCCGCGTTCGGATACGAGGACGTGATCCAACGCGAGACTGGAAACTGGTGGTGAAAAGACACACGACGCCTGCGGAACGATTATTATTAATCTTTCCAGCGACCTGGTCGGGGGTTCGAGCGGGCCCCGTACATCCTCGGAGCGGAACGAACGCGCGAGGCTCGTTCGACGGCGACGCGGACAACGGGCATTAGCTATCGAATCGTCGCCCCGTGTAAGAAATACTTAAACGTCGAGGACTCGACTACGCCGAGGCGAGGTAGAAACCGTTGGCCGGGTCGTGGTTTTATCAGAGCGATATGTCAGTGCGTGACAGTACGGTGGTGTAGACATCGGTCACGGGACGAGCAGCATTTCTCACCTCTTGGAGGCTTAGGCAGGTAAGGACGCCGCGACGACGCCGTGTCGAATCGCTCGATTAAATTACACCATTTTTCACGACCTCGTTTCCGTTCTGAGGACCGCTGTCTCTACTTAGCCGAGGCGCTGGCAGGACTGCTTCGATGGTTCCCGGATGATATTTTGATGGACGCGGTTGCCCCCTTGGATCGTTCTGTCCTTTCAACTGGAATCTCTAACAGGTCGGAGTTCGTGAAAGATCCATTTCACGTTTGTATGTTAAAAGTAATACAAGTAGCTCGGCGATTAGTTTAACTAAGCGAAAACTCATTTTACACATCCCCAGTACGATTTAGAGTTTATAGCTTTTACTGTCTTTACCACTGTTTGACTTAACATTCACGAACCTGAGCGCTCGACAGGGGAGACTCCGCGAAGAACGATTATCAAACATGCGTCGCGCCGCGATCAAGCCCGCGCGGCTGCACGCTCATCCTTTACCTCCTTGACTCGGTAACGCGGAATTCGGTATTATTGTCTAATCGCGAAAAACGCACTGCACACGGGTGTTATCGATGCTGTTCGATGCACAGCTCCGCAAGGCCTCCATAAATTTCGTTACAAGAGCGATCTATCCGAACCGTGGAGCCTTTGCTATTTACCTGTAAATTATTTTGGAAATTTCAGTTTGATTTCCGTTCCCCTTTACCAGCCGACGTTCTACGTTTATAAAGACAGCCCCTTCCTTCGGAGGTATGCCCGGTCGAAGAGAGGAAAAGGCATCGATTCATTGCGGACGGCGCAAGCGGCGGCGCGATTTAATTGCGAGGACGTCTCTTATATGGAAGTTATCGGGTACCGTCGCACGTGCCCGTGGCGACGCGGAACGGAGCGGAACTCTTAATGGGTGACCACTCGCGTGTCCCCTCATTCGAATATTTTCAATGGCCTCTTTCCGCGCTTCTTATCTAAATGCGATTCCCCGTTATCTAACCGTTGTCTGGGCTCATCACCGGGCCGGCGTCTCTCTTACTTATCCCACTGACCATAGCCGGTGTCTTCGCCAACAGCGAGAGAATAAGAAGAAAAGGGGGAAGACGTGGGACAAGAGATGGAGGAAAGGACGCGACAAAGAAGAAGAGGCAAAAGCCCGAGCGCAGTCCAGTTGGACTTTTCTTCGTCGTCGTCGTCGTCGTCGTCGTCGTCCGGTGGAGCGTATACGTGGTCACACATCCCCGTCGGCACTCCGCTCGAACGTCCCGCTCCCCGTCTTCACCTTCCCGCTCTGTCCCGAGATGCCTGTGCACGCTGTACGTTCCAAGCGTGTACATACACACAGGGGCCTCTCCGCGTACGTCCTCCGGTACCGCGGAGAGATCGAGATGCAAAGGAGACCCGCGCCGCTTTTAAACTCGCCGCCGCGAAGCGGATAAATTCGCCCGGGTCCCTCGATCTATTAATTCGAGCCGCTGTTGCATTCCTGCGGGGTCTCGACCGCTGCTGCGCTTGGGATGCGAGACTCCGCGACCTTCCTGCTTTCCCGCGATCGCCACCGCCGCGGCTAGCTCGCTCGGTCCGCTACGCCCCGCTCCTGCGCCGGGACGGTTCTATGCGCGTGTACGCGCGAGTACGTTCGCATCGCTTAATGCGATTAAAGTAATAATCGTGCTTCGATATCTTTTCTCGTTATTTATCCTATTATCAATATATCCCCACTGCGTCCTCCTCGTACACCTTCCGTATCTCTTGCCGACGATCCTAACAGTCGAATGTCTCGCGGCGAGAAATGCCCGGCATCGCTCTGAACGTTTCAATCCTAATGCCGCGGGCTCAGTTTACAACAGCCTGGGTTCTAAAACGTCACGAAAGCGTACAGGCTAAGCGTCGATCCCACGGGGCATCGACTTCCGCGAGAGAAGTTTGACGAGCTCGCGTCCAGCGCCGACATAAACCACACGTCTCGTTGCCCAGCGCCTGGTTGTATCGCATAATTACCACGCTTTACACCGCTCTTTACACTTGTTTCCTCACCACTGTATCTCCCTCGGATCGGCGTGTAACCGGAGATCGTAGGTGAAGAGAGAGAGAGAGAGAGAGAGAGGTATAGGAGAATTAGCCGCGCACGCCAGCCCCTCGCGAGTATAAATCCGCGGCGGGTACTCGCGAAGGGTCTCGCGAAGGGAAACGGCGTTTTTATTCCCGGCACGGCGCGCGCGTTCTCCCGCGCCACGGACGAGCGTAGATAAAGACCTATCGGCAATATAGTATCAAGAGCGGCGTAAATAAGGATAATGCGGCACGGCCGTGGGGTATATACTTCCCGCTAGGCGTGTAGGTGTGACCCCCGGTGTAAAAGGTAGATTAGATTGGCGTTACCGCCGACGCTAAAGTAAAGGCCGTGGTTATTAAAAGGTGACCGTAACGTCTCGGCCAATATCGGCGTTGGGTTTCGCGTTTATCGCCCTGCCGATTCGGTACAATTACGTTTGCGGAGGTTTCGCGTGAGAAACGCTGGGAAAAAGTGATTCCACAGAGTCAGGGATCAGATCTTGCTTGAAAAAGATACTCATCCTGGCTCGTAATTGGTTATTCGTAACTGTATCTCCTGTATCGATCAACTCTTTGATTATTCACCTCCCGATAGTAGCCTCCGAATTTTCTTTGGGCAGACCTCGTCGAGTGTCGATCCAGAAAACTCGACTGGCGTAAAACTAACAAGTAGATTCTCTTAACCGACAAGCTGAACGCTCCTTGTCGCTGCACCTCGACTCTCAACACCTGTCCCATCGAAATGCTTCTGCCCAAACTCGCGATCGTCTACACTCCTCTGCCCGCGCACAAACCTGTCTACAACTCTCACAGAACCTATTCCTCTAGTAAAATATAGAACCCCTCCCGCAAACCGGAAGGCAGTGCAAGAAACGGGAGCCACGACGGTTTTTCCCAAGCATTCCGGTAGGTCACCGGTTAAGGCTGCCACTCCGGACAGGAGGCGAAGACGGATCTCGCCGATCTCGTTAAAGATCCACGAGAGTCTCGGAACGTCAAACCGCGCAGGGACGGCGGGCAGAGGAACGGCGATAGGCCCGGCCGGAGCCCTTTCTCGGTTCCGCTCACCGCGTATGGGTTGAAGTCGCGGTAGAAGCAAAACCCAGGAGAGTCAGCGGCGGGAATGGAGTCCCCTCTCGGGATGTATGAAGCTATAAATCTTGCGCGACAAATCGCTAGCCCGCTCGTTCGTTCTCAGGCTAATTGTTGGGACGCGCTCGAATACTGCGTTCGCTGCTCTTCCTCCTCGCGGACGTCTTCGCGGACGTACGCGCTCCTCTCGCCACGTCGCTTGCGGCTGACCACCGATGAGCGTACAATCGATTAATCGGTTATCCGCTCCCGAGGCGGCGTGTCCTGCGGTTGAATATTCGCTGTCCGACGACGTCCCTTCGCGATGTTTATTCCGTCCTTTCGCTCCTCATCGATTTCGGTTCTTCTCCTTTTATAATACAAAGTGGCAAAGTATTTTTCCTCTTTGTTTATCGTTCCGCACGAGCGGCTCGCAGTGGCCGCGGGAGAGAAATCCTCCGCGTCGATTCCACCTGCGTAAGAAACTTTCTCGGCCAGCGTAAACAGCGCTATCGGTGTAATCCGCGATAAGTCCGACTCGCGGGTCAC
The DNA here is from genome assembly GCA_023838395.1 of Holcopasites calliopsidis. Taxonomy (NCBI): domain Eukaryota; kingdom Metazoa; phylum Arthropoda; class Insecta; order Hymenoptera; family Apidae; genus Holcopasites; species Holcopasites calliopsidis. Next base: position 4,280,947 of record JALHAQ010000011.1, read on the forward strand.
GAGTCGTGGGCGCGCAGGTGTGGCGTTCCTTTTTTCTTTCCATAATAGAACAACCTGCGCGTAAACGAATAAACAGGTGCGTCCCGGCGGGCGCGCAGGAAAAATCACGACCCCGGGGATGAAGGCAGTCACCTGCCGCGCGAATCTTCCACGTTCGATCCATTGCTGGAACAATGAGCGATGGTTACTCGGCGAGGACGGAAAGCGGAAGAGGAACGTTTCGTGACTGGCGTGTTGCGCGAGGCGTTTGCACGATTCCCCGAAGCCCGCGTAGAAAGTGGACACTTTTTTGTTCCGGGAAATCTGATGGGTTTGGAAAGTTCTTCTCTTGTCATACAACGAGGATGTCGATTTCCTTCGAGAGTACGATGGCGCGCAGCGGAATCGTCGAAAAGGAAACAGCGTTCCTCGTGCACGTTCCATGAGTAAAAGAATCGGGCTTGAATATCTTCGAAACGTTGATTCTATTTTCCTGTAGCGGAAGGCAATGACTCAAGAGATTTCCAGATCGATCGAAGATTAATCACCGAGGCGAAATGCTCGGCCCTTTTAACGTAGAAACGCAACTCGCCTAGCGACTTTTCCACGGAGTTGCACTGGCGAATCGGCCGAGGATCGTCCCTTCCGCTCGCGGTCTTGTCGTGCGCGCAGCGTCGTCGGCCCCTTTACCGTCGTCGCCCTAGACGCCCGTCCGGAAAGTTAAACAATGCGACGTGCAGATTCCGCCTTATTTACTCGCGGTATCCGCTAGAAGGGCCCTCGACATGCAAAGCACGCGTTGTCATTTGCTCCCATCTCGAGCGGATCGGTTTACGTTCGCCTCGCGCGCGCGCTCGAGAAAATCTCTCTCTCGGCGTACTCCACGGAACTCACCACGGTGTCCACACTTCCTTCTTCCTCCTCCCTTTCACGGGATCTTCCACGGCATTCTTCCTGTCGGTTTCGCCTTCCCTTTGGTGCTCGCTTCCACGGTACAGAAACGGAAAGCAGCTCTGTTTCCAGGCTGAGACGCGAGAAACTGTGCAGCCTCCGATGCAGCAATGAAGAAAAGTTTTGCTTGGACAGTCATCCGCTTATTCTTTCAGAAGAATTCTTATTCCCGTAATCAATAAACGTGATTAAAATGTCTATAATAAAGCGAATCAGGCCGCTCACGATTCGAGTTAAAGGGACTGTCGCAATCGGCTGTCGATCTGTCCCAACATGTTTCCATCGGTTCTCTTTTAACGACAAGACTTCGCTGTTGATATAATCATTCCTCCAACTAGAACGAAGAGACTTTTACTACAAAACTAGGTTCCCTTCCTGGGTATAGTTTGCAGCTGCCTAATAATCACTCGTTCGCGATTTCGCTGGATAACATTTTCTCCAACAGCTCCATTAATCAGCATTCGGGTGGAAGTGGCCGTTCAATTATGAAAGACGGGATCGAAACCGAGTTAAATCATCGATGACAGCTGAGCACAAGAGGATTATCGTCGCAAGCGACTGCCCGCGATCCTGCTGGATTTCTAATTCACAACACCCGTTCCGCCCCCTTTGATTTCTTCCTCCTCGATTCGACACTTTCTATTTCTCCGACGCCCATTTATTTCGTTTTATCGAGGTCGCGTAAAGAGCAGCGGAGCACCCGAAAACGTCCCGCCGAGAGCACTATTAATTCTGATTTAAGTTACCGTTACGCGGTTTGTGTGGTCCCCATATATCAGCCGGTGCTATCGCTTACCCGCGAAGCTAACGCCTTACCCGCGCGTACACCCGGCCCCCGGTACGCCTTGCTATCCTTACACGCGCGATGTCCGCCGTATGAATAATTTGGATACAATCTTAATCCAATGACGCATGGCTACTACCCGGGCACCGATCTCACGCCGGCTGCTTTGCCCTGATTAAGGACGGCCCCCCCTTTTTTCGTGCTACCGTAAATCTTGACTACCCATTGTCACGAAGGATGTTCCCAATCCGTTCAACGGAAGCTACTTTGCTACGTGCCCGATCTCAGGAATTACTTGTTGCTTGCATCGCATAGTCATGCTGCTCTATTATCTAAAGCTGTACCGCGGATTCGTTAATGGTAATACCTTTTTTATTTGGATGTTACGTTAGCACTTTTTGTACGGATTCAATGTTTTACGATATTGAATATGCGTTTTCGTTGAGGGCATTAGTGAGAAACGAAATCGTGATCAATAGTGAGTATAATAAATTTATCAAATGAGCAAATATCGTTGTCCAATTTTTGGACAATTTCTCCGATCCATCTAAGCGGGCCTCTACCGAGGGCAAGAATTCTCTGGAAATGTAAGAGCGCCACGATGTTAAAGAATGGAGTCGGTTGCGTCGGAAGTCGCCGGTCATACTTTCTTCCCCGCAGCTGGACCCCCGGAATCCGGTTGAATGGTTCGTAACCGCGCGCACGGGATTCCCGCTATAAATCAGACGTCGGAATGAAACGAAAAAAATGCGCCGCGCCGTTGTTCGTAGTCCGCGCCGGCTTGTGTAGTATTTCGCGAATCGCGAGTGTTGGCAGTATTTCGTGGGAGTGCACACCCCCTTCCACCCAATCCAAGCCCTTTGGAAACGTAACGCGGAGAAACGGGGGACTCTCGCGGGGTGCCTGGGACCACCTCGTAGCTACAAATTGCATTGTTCGTTCGTGTCGCGGTATTTAATGGTATTGTTCTCCGATTCCTCCGCGGAGGATCATCCTCTGGTTCCTGGTATCCGCGTTAGCCGGAAGTATTGCATTTTTCTTTAGGACCGATACCGTAGGATAATGAATACAGAAGAATTTCTACTCAAGGTATCGAAATTGGCAAAGGTTCGATGCAGTGCCGAGTGCCAGCCAATTCAATAATCAGATTAATCTCTCTTCCCATTCGTCTGCTTCTAAATATGCAGTATACGAGATCACTCGTGGCTCGGTTCAAACGGCTATCTGGTCGGGGTCAATGGAGAAATCAGCTCGAAAGTCGTCCCGCTGTTCCACGTACACCGGGTCTCGCGTTCTTAAGCGCTCTGCGGTCTCAATCGGTCCGGACGTAGCTCCGCGATGCAGGGCGAAGCGAACGGGTCGAGCAATAAGGAACAGAACGGTTTTGCGGTTCGGCCTGGCGGTTCTCCGGCGCGCGGGCGCCCGAGTCTCTTGTCCTACGCGGCCCGGCCGGCCATCATCAAGAAATATGATGATTGCAGGCTGCTACCATTTACAGTAGTGCGGTTTTGTCTCGCAGCAACGTGTTCTCCTCCCCTCGCGCGTACCCTTTCGCCTGTGCTCGCTGCCCTAGCGGCCACATCCACGATTCTAAGTGACTTTAAACTAACGCACGCTTTCGTAGAGTAATCGTCCGCTTCGCTGGCTCGCTAGATCGCATCGTGGAGCGAGCCTTATTGCTCGACGACTTAATCCTCCGTTCATCGCGAATCGTTGTGCATTCAAAAGTCTTTTGGGCGCCGAGCTTTAAACAGCCTTGATATCAGAACCTTTTGCTTTCCTCTACCGTAATACACGAATATGGAGGATTCTTAAAAACTGTCTGAACCGTCTTCGGCGACCGTCTTAATTTCATTTTCCCTCCTGTTTATCCACGCGGGAAATCTTCCCCACAAATTCTACGTTATATCTCCACCGCGGATCGATGCCTGGGAAATTCCAAACGAGATTCCTCGTGAAATTCTCTCTCTCTCTGTCTCTCTCTCCGAGTGAAATTGGAATCAGTTGGAAACAGAAGCGCGCAGGTAGAAACGATGAGCATCGATGCAGCAGGGGGATCGTCATATCGAAGATCCATTTCGGATCTTGATCATGGGGGACATAGTCACCGGTTTGCGGCGCGCGTTTTCGTAAGAGATATAAATCATCGCGAGAGACTCTCCACGGTGCTCTCACAATGCCGTACTAATCTTCCATCACGCACGCACGATATAACTACGCCCGCATGGCGTCTCGTGATTTACCATCCTGCGGCTAGCCTCCATTATGTATGGCGCACGGTGGAAACTGTTGAGAATACCCGTGCACCTTGCGCTCGGATAGTTACGTTACAACGCCGCCGCGTCTCGAAAGTACGCCGGCGTGCATCGATTTTCAAGTTCCTGCTCACCGACACGGAACCCATTCTCGATCATCTATCCCCTATCCCGACGTTATTCCACTTTCGATAATCGTTTTACGAAGAAACGCGAGACGCGGCTATACGGGGATTATTATACTTTGAGTTTCAGTTTGAACTCTCCTCTTTCGCGAGGACAACGACAAGCTTTGATACAACAACCCGAAGAGTAATACGACGTAGAAGGTAATAAATGTTGATGCTTTTCCGGTGACAGAGTATTTTCACGAGCTCGTGCTTTAACAAGCGACCCTTCGAAATAAGAAGAAAAAGATCGCTATCACAATTCCCACTAATTCATTTTAATTTCGCAATTATACCAACGGAAAAGGTAACAGCGTGCGCGTCCAATTAAGCCGAGGACGGATCGTTGATACGAGATACAGAGAGCGGTATGACAATAATTCTATCGGGTCGTTTAATTGAAGCGGAGCTCATTCGGGAGTTGGGACCTCGTTAACATCGGATCCTGCGCGAGGCATCTCGACTAGGATATCTGTCACTGGATATCTCCCTCCCGTATTAGAATTCCGCGTCTACCAGCATTTACCCCGGCCCGTTCGCCGCCTAACATTTAAAGATTCCCTCCCGGGTTCTGGTGGCCGCTGGCAACGACCACCGTCCTCGTTACGATATTCTCGTTCTAATGTCCGTTGACGTTACAGCATCCGCGGAGATTCTTTATCGGCGACCCCGAGTGCCACGGTGCAGGGAAACCACCGGCGGAGAACAAGCGACCGGGGAAAGAGAGAAACAGACGGGCAGATGGGACGCGAGGCATCGTGGCCGAAGGGTCGAGGAACGAGACAGAGAGCGAGCCGGGGGAATAAGGAGATAACGATATTTGCGCGCACATAACTCGCGTCCGATAGGAATAGGTCGTCGTACAGTTGTGTCGTTAGGTAGCGTTTCAAAGAATGGAGCAATAAAGGGGTTTACCGTATATGCGGACGATCCGGGCTCCCTCCGTGCAACGTACGATCGCTGGATTACAATAATTAAGTGTACATCGCATCACGATAAAATTTCATGACTCCGCGGTCTACGTCCGCGGCTAATTCGCGGGAATTCACCTGGCGAGCAACCGTTCCTTTACGGGGGAATCCGTTTCTCCGGAGGTCGAGCGGTGATCGATATCCTATCGCGTCGAATGTTCCGCTCAAAAATCGTCTTTGGATGTGTAGATAAATTGTGTACTATTTTTAAGATTTCTTTAGTCAGTATTCACCGTCGAGCTTTTTATTTCTGCATCGTGGGCCAATAGCGCGCCACGAATACGTATCGGGAAGGTCGGCGAATCGCGACCAGTCCTCAGATAGTCGAGCAATAACGAGCACTCGAGCAACCATTTAGCCCACTTTCCAAGGAGACGAGCGATCCGCTCGAAATACGACGAACGTCCTTAGCGTTTCGCTTTGCTTCGTTTCATCGGACTTCCGTAACCAGAGCGAGAAACAGAGAGCGCGGCGGGCTTTATCTACGAAAGATAAGAGAATTTACGCGTACGTAACTACGCGCCGATAGGGATAGGTCGTCGTTAGTAAGTTGCCGAGAAGAATGGAGCAATAAAAGGAGGAGGACGAAGCAGCCGCGCCGGCACTCGCCGGCTTAGACATTTCACCACCGATTTTTGCCGGAGTAACGGTCGTACGATCGAGAATTACGCCGTCTGCGATCGAACAGATCCACTCACGGCGCTAATAGCGTACAAATCCGAGCGGCTGGTATCATTCGCTCACGCTCGCGCGACCGATTCTCTCCTCCGTCCGAGATTTGCGAGCTGCTTCGGCTCACCTATCGATTAGGTACACGTAGAACGTATAGGTTGAAGGGGACTGCTTATCAATTCTTATTTAGTTATCAATGTTCGAACGAGTCGACGGATTAAGAAAACTCCTCGGCTATTCAAATTTATCCTTAATCGAATAATCATGAAAAACACACTTTCACATCCGAAATATCTCCCATTCGTGAAATTATTCGTATCGCAGACTCGTCCGGAGTCTAGACCAATGATCCGAGGAACAAATGCACCTCGCGAAATAAAATGCACGCTTCCACCCTCCCGCGGGAGGAGCAATTCGCGCCTAACGAACCGGCGATATCCATCCGGCTGCGTAATTTACATCCGCGATATCCGTCGACTGTCGCCGGTGGCTGTTATTACACGAATTAATGACAGGCTCGCGATCCGACGAAATGCGCGGACGTGTCCGTCACCACGAAGACGTAAAACGGATGAAATAGTAGTGCGACACAAGACCGGCGGGCGTGTGCACAGCGTGTGATATCCCACGGTGGAGATCCACCTAGCCAGATCTAATGAGGCAATCGAGGCGAAAGGAGCCCGCTGACCGTCACGTCTCTCTCTCTCTCTCTCTCTCTCTCTCTCTCTCTCTTGGTTTTCGTTTTGATTTCATTAATGGATCGGGTGCGCACTAATGCGACTTTGTTTGCCGAGCACTCGGCTCGCATTTAAGAGGAGCTACGCCGCGCGCTGGACACACGCGTTGTTTCGCGCTTACCGTCACACGAGTGCGTCTTCTTCTTCCCTCTCTTCGTTACAGTGCAAGCAATTTTTTCTTGGCGGAACTACTCCCGCTTTTCACTTCGGTTCGCGGTCTATGATCTTAAGGGACTTCCTGGTCTCGCTCGGCTCTTCAAACGGTGTTTAAACGAAATGCGGAATCCAGCAGTGATGTTTACGGTGTGCAGACTTTTCGTCTGAAATTCGACGCTTGAATTTCAAGAGCTGCATTCTCAATTACTTTAAGCGCTACCTATTACTCGGTTCCTCGTCGCTAGCTCCGTCTTCCCGGGGTCCACGGCTCCTTCCTACCCATCCGCTACGAGATCGCCTGACCACGGCTACGACCTAGCGAGGAATTAACACTTCCAGCGATGCGCCGCGCGCTCGCCTGCGCCGCGTTTGATTATGCTAATCGGCGCGAGCGGTTTCGCGCCGTCTCGCCGCGTCGCCGACGCTTCAAATATATTAATTAACATCGTCATTAAGCCGGCAGGCCGCCAGTTACCCGGCTTTTCCGCTGCATCTCTATCCTCCTCCTCTGATCCGTCGCGCAGATCCATCCCCGGCATGCTTCCCCTCAAGGTTCAACGCGTGGGATATCTCCCCCGATATTGCGGCGCAAGTGATTTCCTCGCGGGATGAAAGAATTCTTAGCCAGGAAAGCGAATCGCGGTTTCGTTCGCGAAGACGCGCTAGATCGACCGCTCGATTGCGTTAATGAGATTACATTAACGGGTCCAGCGTTGTCCCATGACCGCGACATTTTTCTTTTTTTTTTCCCCGCCCCCGTTCGATGGCGGACGAGCGCAGAGAGAACGATCGACCAGCCGGTTCGTGCGAACGCGGTGCAACGGCGGAGAAAAGTCGGCGGAACGGTATCGCGCGGTGTGTAGCGGTAATTAACGATCGGGTCGCCCCGCTTTGTCGCTAATCATTTTCACCGTGTACCGAAAGTCGTCCAACGGAGAGGAAATATGGTCTATCGAACGAGGCTGCGCACCGCTCCTTTAACTCGTTGTTCGATGCAATCGCGTCGACGATACACGATCGTCCTAATTAGACGGTAATTAGATTCTGTACGGCGGTTCCTGCTCGTGAACCAGCTTAGAGATCGAGCGCCTTCTCGCGGAAGCGAGCGTACGCGCGGCGGTATCGTTTTGAACGAAGTTTCGTTTTCCCGCGGTGACCCGGTTCGGCTGGGATATACATCGGGAGGCGATAATTGGGTTAGGATCGATTTCGATCGCCGGATCACGAGGGTGCATGTACTCCTGGATGTCGTGATCGATCGGTCCTGATCAGTTAATCGGTTTCGTGTCGCACCTCGAGTTTACCTACTTCTTGCCGCTGACGTTCAATAAAGATTGCCGCCCTACCGTCGGTGGCCGACGATCCCGACTACCGAAAACCACCGATAGCGTCGAATATCGTTACTTCTTCACCACCAGTCCCGGTAGAGACCTGAATTCCACAGGCCACGCCGCCGCGAGGGCTCCTCCTGCGCCGTCCGGAGTCGCTTTGTCCGGTGTTATTTACTGCGCTCGACTCTGGCCGCGTAAATTATGGCCAGGTCGGCTTTCATAAATTCTGGGACACGATATGGAGCGACAAATTCAAGTCGCCGGGCCTGGCGCCCGGGGATCGTTGGGCTCACACGCGTGCGACCGTGCTCACGCGGTAGCGCGCACGCCTGTCCTCCAGAGATACAGGACGTTTCAGCGACGAGAAAGCGCGGCGGATTTGTGTCCGATTCTGTTTTTTTTTTGGCCCTGAGAATTCGATCGCACAGGAGATTTCGTTTTGAACAATTCTGCTAATGCATGAGGATCCTTAGGGGGCATTTATATTCGAAGATAAACAATCTCGGGATTGATATTTCTTAATTAAATATTCTGTCCTGCATCTGTGCCAGTGAAGCAGTCTGTAGAACCACGACAGGACGGATGGACTTAGATTATCATTTCTATGGCGACTTCCTGCTGCGTTAAACGGCGCCCTTGCATTTTTGTCTTTGACACCGATACAGGGTACGATTCCAAAGGACGAATACTTTCTCTGGCGCAACTTTTATGTGGATCAAGCCTCGGTGGAAGAAGCGCGCTACCATCATCATACTTTAAGAGGGAGGTGGGGTGGGGGGGTTGAAGATGCGGGCTAGAATTTATAGAAGGATGCCAGCGATAACAAAAGCCCTCCGCTTGCATACGTATCCCCGTGTTATTTAACGGCAACGAACACCTGACCTATTAGAACCTTATAGTTCCCCTGACCCTTCCCAATTATGCGAATGGTCGATTAATTACAGTAAATGTACGCAAATTGCGATTAACCGACAGTTCCTTCCTACCCTTATTGATTTCAGAAATGTTTGAAATATCCCCGACGCTTGCCGGACTTATTGTGCAAGGATTTTAGTGGCAAAAGTTGGCAAAACCGACGAAGAAGTTAGACCACAGGCGGGGTGCCCTGTTCCGCAGGGATACGACGATGGTCCCGGGCGACGTCGAGGAGCGAACACCACGGAGATCCCAATCTTTGCGCGGAGGCCTCTCGAGCAGTGAGTAAAAGGTGGCTAACATCTCGAACATCGTCCATGTAATCTAATGAGCACCTGCTAGGAACGCCGCCCACGCTTTTGTACGTGTACAGATGAACACTCCTATGCGAAGCGTCTCGTACACACTTCGCAGGGCCGTAGCCTCGTCCCGCGCGATCGATCCTTAGATCCCCGACGAATTTGCCAGCGAAACGAACCCGACGAAAATGCGATGCCGCTGAATTTTCCCAGGCACCGAGAAAGGCCGAGGCAGTGCCACGATGGCCGGGACAAGTCTGAGGAGTCGTCGAATCGTTAGAGACGCGACTTTAACGGCCCCTCGAAGCCGATTCGATCGTTCCGCCGAGCGTGGCCGGATAGAGCACCGGCGGCCGAGCGAAGACGAAGAAGGTAGCCGGCGTATCGGATATCAACGGCAAGGAAGACAAATAGCGAGACGCAGCGAGAACGTTCTCTTTGCGAGGCCATCCACCGCAGGGCCGTATATCCTCGCCGCGAGATCTCGAATCCCTGACGGATGGCTTCCATTGGCGTAGACGCGGCGGACCGAATATCGGATGGGGAACAGATTGCGCGAGTGGAAGAGGGAATTACAGAAATAGAGAGAGAGAGAGAGAGAGAGAGAGAGAGAGAGAGAGAGAGAGAGAGAGAGAGAGAGAGAGAGAGAGAGAGAGAGATAGGCAGGCGGTGTCGCGCGACGGCCCTGCGCCTCCTCGTCGTCAAACAAACGGCGAACGCACGACCCGACACCCGCGGATGCGTCTGTACCAGCGGACACGTCCGCCCGGTGTCCCCGCGGAGAGGGGCACGGCTATACGTTATAAGGGTACAGGTGCCGGTTTATCCTCCTTCACCGTGAGCGCTTACCACCACCAGCTGAAAAGCCTCCGCGTGTCCCATCTCGCGGCGCGTTCTCTCCCGACTTTGTCCACGGCCAGCCACGCTGCCTCTTTCATTTCTTTTTCTTCTTCCACACCGCGCTGCTCCTTCTCCGTCTTTGTCGGAGTGCTCTTCTATGCGCGCAGTCAGGTCTCCCCGCGGTGTCGTCGCTGTCCGTGAGACGCTCGAATGCGCGCCGCAACATCCGTTCGTGTGCGTGAGGTCGACGCGAGTGCGGGTGAAAGTCTACCGCGGGTCAACCGGCTGCCCCTGCCTACCCCGTCGCGGGATTATATAGAGGTGCACCTATATCGCACGCGAGCAACGATCACCGCGAGTCTGTCTGCCCCGCCTTTGAATGCTGCCCCATCTCGCGAAAATGCTGGGCCACGATCCACGCGGAGACCGCAACCCCGCCGGGACTCGAGAGACGGAAACTATCCAACGTGCGGTTCCTCTCGCAGGTCAAGGGCCAGAGATGTTTTTCGAAATTATTCTAGCACGCATATCGCGGACAACGAACTTGCTACGATTGAACTTGAACGAACTCCACCTGCTACGATTGTCGGGGCTTTTCTCGGTCGCCCTACACTGTACCGTGTTTCATCCGATCGACTTTAATAGCCCGGGTAAGCAGCTGCCTCGCAGGAATTGCGCGGCAGCCGCCGCTCGCGAAGTGCCATCCGCGATAGTTCGACCGGTGAAAGCGGCGGGAGTAACGTTGTCGCGAGGCGTGGGTCGCGGGGTTAGACGATACGCGCGTATTTCGCCTCGTCCTCGGGATCAGGTGGGGATCCCGTCCTCCACCAGGCTCCGTAATCGTTAGATAAACGTACGCCGCGGAGCACGATCTATCGCTGTATTCGAGAAACAGTTTTCGATTATTAAGAATGAAGCCGGACTCTCAACTTTTCTTAGAACGTATCAAATTTTTGTACAGACATACTTTATACCTATCTCAACCCGTGGAATTGAAACGAACGTTTCCGCCTCGATGGTAGCGGTGTCGCTTCGAACGTACACGTTCGCCTAATGAACGCTCCCCGATAAGTTACGGAAAACGAGCAGGAAGTCGCCGGGGGGACGATAGTTACTGCGGAGTGGTAAAGTTACGAACGGACGATTTCTAACGCGTGCCAACTGCCCGCGGAGCAGAGTCGACGTTTTCACGGAGCGATGCGGCTCGGTTGCGCGTAACTCGCTTCATTTGCCGCTAGTCACGTGTCTACCTGACAAAGTACCGGCTTGTAATTCGCCTTAGGTCCCTGGGTCTCCACCGCAACCGCCGCTCACTATCGCTCTTCGCAACGGTCCCATCGATTCACGGCTATTTCGAATCTTAATTAATCGCTTCGAAGCAAGTAAAGCGTACGAGAACATTTGATAAACGGGATGAATCGATCTGTGAGTTCAATGGGCATTCGTAACGCTTTTCATTATCTTTTATAATACAGAATCTTGAAGCTCCGCAAGTCTCCATGTTGTGTTCCTTTTTAATTAGCCCTCCCGGCATCGATCAAGCAACGGCGCGGATGACAAGATCAACAATTCGGTCACGACTTAAGCGGAATAGCGTAATTTATAAACCGACGTTCACGTCGTAGCTGTAAGCGTCCCGAAGTAATTACCGTCGCCGAGCTTCTCGACCTATGCGAACTTAAAGTCACCGACGACCCGCTGCACGAGCAGAGAATCGAATCTTCAAAGGTGGAGGAGGAAGAGACAGAGGCAGAGAGAGAGAGAGAGAGAGAGAGAGAGAGAGAGAGAGAGAGAGAAGGTCGTAGCAAAGAGGGCGAGGAGATCGGAGGAGTCGGTAGGTTCTACTGATTTATACCATGCGCTTTATGAGCGGCGCGCTTCTTGCACAGCCGCGGCGTAAATTTTGTCCGCCGTTGCGAATCGCCGCGGATGCAGGAAATAACGTAGCGAGGAGGAGACACCGGAGAAGAAATCGAGACCTCGTGTCGCGGACCCTCCTAACCCGGCCATTAAGACTTTCTTTTTAAACAACGACCCCGCGCGCTCGCTTTCCCCGGGACGATCTTCAATGTAGCCGGTGTCTAAGATCCGCGCGTGGAGATCGAGATACATTTATGGACTGGACGAACTCCGCCGCTTTCTACAGACGTTTTCTATGATTTCTGTAATAACGTTGATAAATGATCGTTCTAATCTTGACGCTCTACTTTTTAAAGAGCCTCGTAGAAAGGTACCAAACGAAACGCGAAGTTTGACAAAACTTCTATCTACTGCAAAGTCGGCGTCGGACGAATCTCGAAATACGATCTGGCTGCGTTGAATTCTATTAGGGCTTTTCCCGCAGCATCCAGGTATGTTGATTGCGAGCAGCGATGCGCCTCCGTGGTGCATAGGTGCCCCCGGTCGCATAGCTGCGCCGCGCCGGCTGCAGATGCGGCGTCGTTGAGCGACATCGGTTAAAACGATGCTCGCGAGCGTGCACCGTGAATCGGCCGCGCAGCCCGAGCCGAACAGATAACAGACGGACACGTGGGAAAATTACCGGTGCCGGCCTCCGCCGATTCTTCAATCCTCTCTCCACGACCCATTGTGACTTCACCGTTTGCATACCGCTATTGATTTATTCCGAGATCTTCAAGCGCACGCACCGAGACCTCCGTTCCTTATGGGTCGCCGCGTGAGAATCGTGGATTCGTCAACCTCGTTGCGTTCGCGAGCATTCGTAGCGTACCAAGCATCCTTCGTCCCGTTGATTTCATTCGGAGACGTTTGGGCTACGAGAGACAATGGCCAGCTGCGGTCGCGCTCCGCTCCTTCGCTGATTCCGCTCGGAGCACGCTCCGTTGATAGATGCGTGGATATACACGAGCGAGATGAGCCGCGCGAGGACGGTTTAATTCACGAAACGTTAGATATTGTTCGAGCACCGACTTTCTAGCGACGGTTTTTCTTCGCCGGCATATCGTTTCTTCTTTCCCGCGTCTCGAGGCACGTTAACCGACGTTTTCCCCCTTCCCTCCGTGGCATGCGCGCTTCCACGAACAGCAACGTCATTGCAATCAATCAAAACGGAATCGCAATTAAGGAGACTCCCGAAAGGAACGACCTGCATAATTAACGACCGACGATTTCCTCCGTGACTTTACGATCGAAATTTCACTTTCCTTTACGGCGTCCCGTTTCGCCTCGTTGTCGCTGCCAGATTCTCCGCGGACGGCATTCGAATGGGAGGGAAAAATCCGTGATCGTTTTCCTCGGCTTCCTGGGGCGAGCGATCGTGAAATAACTTGAAAAGATTGGATCCCTGATCGTTGGAGTCGAACGTCGCACGCAGTGTCGGAGCTCGCGACGTTTCATCGATTAGATGCTCGTATAGAGAGATACACCTTAACTTCATAGAACTTATCCCAACTGCATCACTCTTCTGCGCCTCGCGACGAGACTTCATCAGATCCAACGTTATCCCGTATCTCCTGAGACAACTCTTGACTCGGTGTAGCACCTAAGCTTCCCAAGCGGCGGAGCTTCTAACTCAGCCAACCCCATCCTCGAACTCATCATCATTCATCTCCCGCACCGTCTTACGCGCGTCTACGCTCGATCACGGAATCGCGAGCCGCGGCGTCCCGGTTGAATCTCATTTTCCCAGGCATCGAATAATCTCGCGGAAGCCAGTCGTGTACTCGCGACGCGACCAAAAGCGGGGCGTCCGTTCGAGCATTTACGATCGTCGCGACGCGGAACGTCGTCCCTCCGGCGTAGGTGAAGCGTGTCGCCTTATTGCCTCTCTCCTCTCTTCCACCTCTTCCTTCGGCTGGCCTTCTCCACCTTTCGCGCCGTAGCGGTCGCGATGAATGGCGGGACCGTTTTCTCGGGCTGCTTTACGGCCGAATTCCATTCCTTTCTTTCTACGCGCGACCAGGGGAAGCCCGGACGAGGCGGAGAGAAGAAACTGGGGAGGACACACGGGCGGATATCGCGAAAACGAATGCCCAGAACGCGGTTCGTGTGGCGGTCGAAAAACTGGTCGCGCCACCTACACGAGCGATACGGAGCCGAAGGGGTCAAAGGCCAGGCATTCGCGGTACCAGGCTGGTAGGCAAGAGCTTTTTTTTCTTCCTTCCTCGTGCGCAAGGCCAGTCGAGGTGCCAACGAAAATTGGGTTATTAATAAATCGACGTAATCGGGCTCGGGGCGAACAGAAAAGTTCAGCGCGGCCATCCTCGATCGTGTCTTTTATAAGGCCGGTGGGAGGAATAAATTAAAAATAAAATCAACGGAAGAAGGTCAGACGTCGCGACGTTGCATTAATAATAAGCCGCGCGAGAGTTCTACTCCCGGATTGCTCTTCGTCTCCTCTCCTTTACGAGTCTCGCCTCCTTGAAATATACTGTGAGCCCGCGGTGTAGCACTCAATAATTCCAGGGCAAGCCTTAACTTCTGGATTAGGCCGTGCTCTGTCTGGTCGTTCGGTCAAGGATTTGCTCCGCACACTACACGCGAGAAGTTATCGAGTCGTGTAGCTCCGAATTGTAAATCGTGCGAAGAATAGTGAGATACACGCGCGAGACGACTGAGGAATACTGCTTCGTCGAATTAATACGCGGGGATTACACGGTTCACGTCGCAAAGGAGCGGGAAAACATCTCTACTTTCCTCTGCGAGGCGAATTTTTCAACCACTTCCATTCTGTTCGAAGGGGCAGCATTTCAGCCACGGGAGCAAGGGTGGGCCAAGGGCGTTGTTTCTCCTTTGGCAACGGAACGGTGCGAGGCGTACAGGCGAGGAGCAGTATCCTGGATACACCGGCATCTAGATACTTCCTTGGCGAGCTTCAGGCTCGTATCTGAGCGTAGATCGGAATTCAGGTACACGGTAGCACTACCTCGAGGCGCACGGCTCGTGAACACCACCTCCGTGGAGACCCCGATCGACCGAGGCGAGAGGGATACGCGACGGGAGGGTGGGGTAACGGTGCACAGAGGGGCGAAGGGAAGAAAACGCGAACGGGGGACGATGGTGTTAAAGGAAACGAGGAGGAACAGAGAGGAGAACAAAAGGGAGTCAGGAGAGAATATGGGCGTGCGAGAGAACGTGGAAAGAGCCGGCGCGGCCGGCTCTCCCGAGGTCCGCGCGGTGATCTACCGTCCCGAGCCAAGCCCCTCATTAACGCCTTTGCTAAGAAATTACACGCAGTCGGTGGCAAACAAGAGCAAGAAGGTGTCGGGCGTGCTCGTTCGGATACACGAGACCTCTGCCGTTCCTTCCCCTCGACGCTTCTCGCCCTTTTCTTCCCCGTTCCGTGTAGCCGTCCCGTGTCCTTCCTTTCTCTTCCTCCTTTGCTCGTCGTAAAGCGTGCGAACCTCCGTGGCCAATTCGATCGAGATTCTGGTCCAGATAGCGCCGGAGAACTCGAGCTCGCCCTCGCGCAGGCCGGACTCGCCCCTCCGCAGATTCTGGATGCCACTTCCGGCCAGAATCGTGCACGCCCGAGAAACGCATCCCGCGAATCGTCCGGTAGAATATCACCGAATCGTTTCCCGTAATTTTCATTCGCCAAAACAATCTCAGCCGACCGAAGAAGATTGCGGTCCACCTCGCCTTCTGACCTGATCGTCCCTTCTCATTCCGTTTCCATTCCTCGCTGCCCCGGCCCAGAAAGATTCACCCGACATCGGTCACTCGCGCGATCCGCCCGACGACATTCGACGACGGGGGGTCGCGATGTTTCCCGTCAGTACGTCAGTCATTTCGATCGTAACACGCACGAGCACCGGCTCGCTTCGAGGGGAGTGGAGAGACCGCAGGAATTCGGTCGACCGGCTCGTGAAGCATTGCCGATGTCCGCTCGATCGACGTCATCCCGGAACGGGCTCGTCGGGGGATCCCATAAATGTAACGCGTCGATCCGATCTGTCCAGATAAGCATCGAGGGGGCGGCGGGTACCTGGCTGAATTGCGCAAAAATTGGAGAACACGGCGAATCGAACGACGGCGATTGAGTTCTGGGAATTAGGTGGCCTTCAATGAAGATGATTCAGTGGAATTCTAAATTGTAAGCTAATCATTCTTCGGCCTGTAAAGAAAAAAACTAAAAACGCGAAACAATGATAAGATTTATTGAATTTCAATCGCCGCATTACGTAAAGATACAAGTCCCAGCGTCAACCATTAGCGCAGCATCCTTTGGAAATCGCCGAGAGATCATTCGGCGTCCATTCGTTACCCGAGCCCGCGGTCTCGTAGAGAAGCAAGCGAACGCGTTCCCGTGTCTGCCAGATGTCTAAATGTTGACAAGCCTCGGCGAGCAGCTAATAGCCGTTTAATAAGATTACGTCTCCAACCCGGACGGACTTGACGTGGCCGAAACACGCTCACCCTGTTTCGTTTCCGCTCGTACGGCCTCGTTCTATGGTCTCTCGAGACGAGTGTATCTTACGAACGCACACGTCACGTCCCCGTGATATCGAATCGCGTGTGCGGTAATCCCGACGCATTCGTGTCACACGCGATTCTTCTAGCCACCTCCTCTCTGTCGACAACTTCCATCGCTGAGAATGATCGCTGAACGTAAAGTCGTAGAGATAAAATGAAGAATTTTCGTCAATTTCATTCGTCGAACGATTTTAAGCATTGCACCTTGCTAGTGCCTGATATCATTGTCTCGAGAATTGCCAGAAAACGTCGTCCTACGGCGAATCGAGTAGCCTGCAATCATTCCGTTCGCCAGCAGCGACAAAGTAAACTTCCCACAGCGCATCCCCTGCCTCAAAATACCTTCTATCCCGGCGAATCTACAATTCATCGTGAAACCACCCGCTTCTCCATTTGCCAATCGAGAGGACAACACGCGTTGGCCGTGCGATCGCCGAGGAGAAGACCATTTGCATTCTTACGTTCACCGGTGAGCAGTTTCACGGGCAATATCGAGAAATTTATCGGGCTGCGGTTCGCGATGATATTTTACGCGTCGGGGCCGGGTGGTTTTCTCGCGGGCCCACCCATGGCGGTTCCCGGACGTCACCCCATACGTTTGGGCCGCGCGCAAGGGGCACGGACACCGAGACCAGGCGTCGAACCGGGGCGGAGGGCAACGGAGACGCGCACACCGTAACCTCGCTATTATTCCGCTATTTATACCGAGCGCGCCCGCTGCTCTCGGCCACCTAAATCTTCTTAATACGCGCCGGTTAGTGCACTTTATTAAACCCCGCGAGCGTGTGCACGCGTACGAATCACTTCCCCGCCATGCGGCGCGGTTCGTTCGCTTTGCTCGTTTTTTTTCTTCGCTCGCGTCTCACCTCCCGAAGATAGAGGGGTGGACAAGGATCGCCGCAGGATGTCGAATCACTTGCACGGGCCGGGGCCTGCGCCCCAATAAGAGACCGAGAGAGGCGAGGGCCGCGTCCACCGATACGGTGTATCAAATCGGCAACGTAATGACTTTGGACGGAGACGAACCGTTTTTAATTGCATACGATTTCGTGGCCGTTCTTTCAGCGCACGATTGATTTCTGGTTAAATAGTAACTGTAGCTCCGCC
The DNA here is from genome assembly GCA_023838395.1 of Holcopasites calliopsidis. Taxonomy (NCBI): domain Eukaryota; kingdom Metazoa; phylum Arthropoda; class Insecta; order Hymenoptera; family Apidae; genus Holcopasites; species Holcopasites calliopsidis. The sequence goes on from JALHAQ010000011.1 coordinate 4,298,546, forward strand.
GCGGAAGTCTCTCGCAGATCGGATCTCTTTCGGCAAATTTTTAAATGACCATCGAGAGATCTCTCGCTCTCATTTGCATACGCACGGCCTGACCCGAGTCACCCAAAAATGTCCAACGGATCGTCTTTATAAACCGTTCCGCGCGCGGAGGATGATCCTCGTGTTCCACCTTACCTCCCGTTTCTCCCCCCTGACCTCTTTGCCGCGCCTTTTACAATCGTTCGTCCCCTTTCTTTCAACGGGGAACACGCGTCAGCGCCGTTCCCCGACGCCAGGTGATCGCCGGCCGAAATTTATGCTGCCGCAAATTCTGCGGAATCGCGCCGGTACGGTCCCGAGCATCGACGAAACGGTCGCGGGCCAGAGATTTATATAAAATTGTAATGCGGCGTCGCGCGTGTAACGAGCGGGGCCTGTAAGCCGCCGCGCGCGGCCTACCAGAAACCGGCGACGAACGAGCCGCTTCAATGGGGGGACTTTTATAGCGGCGACCGCATCGTGGATCGTTATAGTTGCCAGGATTTATAGATTTACTCGGGCCCGGGCGAACGTGCCCCGGTAGTTTAGGGCGCTTTTTAGGATGGCCGCGAGTAACGATCGGCTTAAAGTCCATCGTTTAACGACCGTTTTAAATTCGCTCGCTCACGCGCGTCTCGCATCACCCCCACGGTCTCGCGAAATCCGTTCGCTTATCCGAAGGAGTGAGAAAGAACCGGTGATCCCGAAGGAATTGTTCGTGGAATTAGTTGATCTTATAGCAGAGCTTTGCGAATCTCTCCCCACCGATCCCATAACCAGTTCCAAAATCCTTAATTCGATGCATTATTCCTTTCCCTGGCGACTGCCCCGGAAGTGGCCGAGGAAGCGTCCCGATGCATATCGCGTGCATGGAAGAAACGAGGGGGATGGCTCGTGGAAGGGGTGGGTAAGCCGGGTACAGGAAGACGCCAGCTCCACCTCGAGTAGGAGGAATAGGTAAGGCCACGTACGCGGAGTCGAGGCGGGCCGGTCAGGCACGAACGAGCGAAAAGACAGCGTCGTAATCACATTACCGTGAATTTTTCCGCGGCGACCGGCTATTAATTCCGCGGGTGTACATATATGCCAGGAGGAAGCAGAAGAAGAAGAGGAGGAGGGATATCGTGCGGAGGGATGGAATAAGAAAAGCGCGAGGAACACGGACAACGGGGAAAGGTGGGAAGGGAGAATGGGCTGAAACGCGTACAAAGAAAGAACCGCGGAAACGATAGTGGCCAGAAAGGGACGGAGAGGAGCAGGAACAAGTGGTGGAGGAAGAAGGGCTGACGGGTATAGCTCGGGGGACCCGACCTAAGCATCTGAACGCGCCCCCCCCCCCCCCCCTAAGCATCGGTGCGCGGGTGTGGCGAATACGTGCCGGGGTCGGCGGGTCGGTACCTCGACGGAACCCCGGACCCACGAGATCCCGTGAACGCACGCAGCACCACGTTCGAGCCGACTCGCCGGGCCTTCTTCTCCTCTCGCGTATACGCGCGCACGTGTGTGCGTGCGCGACCGGCCACAGCACACGCACGCGAGATGTTGCGCGACCAGGAGGATGGGCGCGCGAATAGGCACAGGCGTGGGAGAGTTCATTCAGCCAAGATACTATCGCCGATTTTATTTCTAGCCGGATATATCTACGTGTATTGGCCGTTAACCGAGCCGGCCGCGCGCCGAGCTGCGTTCCCCTTGAACCGCATCCTGACACGACGCGTTCCTCGGCCCAGCCACCAGGGATTTAAATTAGAAAGATAATTTTCTATTTAGTCGCGCGTGATAAACGCGCCGCTGTTCCGCGTGCGAGCGGACCGATGATACCGCGCCGGTTCCAGCCTTGGCGGAGGCTTTCCCCTTCGCGGAACTCGCGGTGATTTTTTCCCCGCGGGAACTCTCTCTCTCTCTGCTTTCCGGGCTGATTTTATCTGACCGTGCGTGACGGCGTTAGCGAGGGGGTCAGGGTTAGTCTCATAGAGTACGGCCTGTTCGATGGAAAGGGGATAATTCGTTGGCTCTCTTCGAGATTTTCGTGGATCGTGAGAGTTAACGATATCGATTGGAGGAAAAGATTGTAATTAGGGTGCTGGTTTGGTAATGAAGGATCAACCAATTCAATCTTTCGCGTCCCTGCCCGAGGTTCTCGTCGAATCGAGCGACTACTTATGGGCAAAATTGCAGGGAAGCGGGATTAGCTTCTCACAGTAGCCGCGGATGGAGAAGCGCCTTCCCCCGGAAGGCGTTTTCCTCTCCCTCGATGGATACAGAGCGCGTCGAGGGGTTTCGTTTTCATTAGCGGCGTACCCATCCGAGCGCGCCCTCGCGAATACACGGCATCCATCTTCGTCATTCGCTTCGTAAAAGTTGTAACTCGATTATGCGTCTAACTAGCAATTTCGATATTATTAAGTAGGCGCAAGACCTTCTCCCACGGAGGAGAAACGCGGAATGTTTGCAATCGTGCACATCGGGCTCGTGGCAAAATTGCACGCAAAGTAACGCTACGCTTAAGCGCAGCGACTCGAAAACCGCAACCGGAAGCGAAACCGTCCCGCTACGCTCCGCCGTCGAATCATACGAATAACCCACCGCATTTTTTCGCAAATGGGGGTCATCGCTAACAAACACTAATTCGCCGAGACACGTCCGCGGCACGATTGCGCGACAAGGGTTCGTTGTCTCGCCGCGGCCGCTTATTAGAATATCCACGGGCGATCTTTGACCCCGAGACAAGAGTCTCGGCACGTCCGGCAAATGATGGGACGCCGAACGCCGTCGCGACATCCTCGTGTCGCTTTTGTACACCAGCATCAATCGCGCCGTTCCACGGAACGCGTTCACTTTCCGTGTCCCGTGCCCGTCGATCTCGAACGTGAAAAGAAAAAAAAGAAAAGGACCGGACAAAAGAGGGACGAGGGAAAAAAAAAAGCGAGGAGACACCGATCGAGGTGTGTCGAGCATGGACAATGCTTCATTAGAGCATTGTCGACGCACAATATCGCACAATTAGCCCAAGCTCCGTGCGGCCGATCCGCATTTAAAAGATCGTTCGTCCGCGCGACGGTCCCGGCCACCGCGGGCACGATCGGCATCGCCTCCGTGATCAAACGATCGCCATCGATCGACCATCTCGCCCGATCGCCCCGTTACGTGGCTGCATTATACCCCGGCCATATAACGCTCCTCTTTATGCCGCGCCTCTTACCGCTAAAATCTCCTCGGCATCTCACGCTCGGTCCTCTTGCCGGAGCCGGTATTGCGCCCGAGATTACACTTCCGCGCTCGTCAGGAAGTCGGGATCGTCGGACGCGGCGACACTCGTGGTTACCGGATGACTCGTAATTACCCGTCGATTTCCAGGCGATTCGGCGTCGCCTCGAATCTGCTTCGGCCTCGGAACGATCTTTCAGCTTTGGCTGATTGTAGAAATGTTCGCCGGCGATCGACGCCGAATGAAAGTTGCGAGCGAACGGACCCTTCCAGTAGGAACGAGACTCGGTCGAGCGGTTAAAGCATTCGAAAACGATAAGATTCCTGGCAGACGTAAGACACGTTCACCAGCGTTGTACCACGGTGTCGCCGGCTTAGGTACATCCGACCGAGGTAGCCGTTTCGTCACGACAAAGTTCTGTGCTAATGAAAATTCCGGTAAAGAATATACACATAGAGGAACTCCCGGTGGAATGCGGTCCAATTAGAAGACGCTCGGGCCCGGCCACGCTTTCCTTCGCGACAACCGAGAAAGGGAGAATTGGTTTATTACGTCGAACCTAGAGATACGGTTCCCCTCGCTAATGGTGATTTCGTTTCACGGTCTTCTCTGTTGCCCTTGTACATACATATATTGCTTTCGGTATCTTCCATGGGAGCCTTTCCCTCACCTGAGCTACCGGTAACCAATCAATACCGTATTGATCCATTTGACTGGAGTCCTTACATGATTACACAGCAGTGGTTTCACGATCGGAGTACTGGTAGCTTTTCTCGAACAAAGCACAGGTGTCATAAAAGTTCATCTTCCTCCCACAAGCTCCAGAAAATTCCACTTGCATTTTATTGCTCGTCATCGATCGCGACCACCGCCTCTATTACACGGCGGTTGCATAACGAAAAGGATGAGCTACGATGAGGTCGAGAGTGATCCTACTTGCTCTCTCGGATCCCGATCGGGAGCGCTGGCGCACGGTTCTTCGAAGCTATTAACGCGAACCGCGATTCGTGAAGCGGGCACGAGATAGAAGGTGGATAGATCGGCGTTCTCTCGAAAGCTTTTAAACGATCACGAAGGGGGGAAGACACGGTGAACCTGTCCGTCACGTCGCGGCTGGGACGGAGCAGCACCCGCTTCTTCGGGGCCGTGCTCTGTTCCACCCGAAGCCGCTGCGTGCCGGACCCCGGTGGGAGGTGAGAGGTTAGGCAAACACGGCCTTATCTGATGGCCCGTCAACAGCTCTCGGCCCTTACCGCAGCATCCGCTGGACCTTCCGGTAATCCCGTAACGCGTCGTCCGTGAAGTAGAGAAGTAGAGCTCCCTTGGGCAGTTGCGTTCTGATACGTTCGATATCCAATTGTGTCACCGCCTTCGACCGGGGATATCGATACCCGGCTGATTCATAAGCTGAACCGATGATGAAGCGATTGGGAAGGGGTGTGATACTTTGTTCGCAGGAATAGAGCGCGCCCCATTGTTCCATTCATTTATTGTACCTCGCTTAAGCTTGGACTATTCAATAGGCGAGGAGAACATCGATGATAGAAACGTCCGATCGGCCCCGATCCAGAATCCCATGACGCAGCCGTCTCGGAGATCCAAATCGATCGTCGAAGAATTCAGGGATCGTGAGAGCACGTCACTTTACGCTCAGAGAGAAGTGCATCTCCTTTCGACAGGTTACATCCACTAGGTTGCCCGCCTCCTGCGATCTGTGCCCCACCCCCGGAATTTATTGATTCGAAACCGATTCCGTCCGCTCGATCCGGCATCTAATACAAACTCTCTCTCTCCCATTCTTCATCTCTCTCCCACTTTCTCTATTCTGTAAATTCCTCTTTGTCTCGACTCTATTCTAACCCGGCAGTGATATCCGTGTAGGATCTTCTCTACAATACCGCGCGGCTAACGAGCCACAGATAAGTGCGTCTCTCCGCGGCTGCCAGGTATTCGGTGTTGCGTTGTGTACGGTACAGCGTAAAGAGGTACGCCGTCTGACGCGGCTCTAAGTAACTTTAAGTGCCCCAACGCTCTTTCGATTGAAAGACCCTCGAATGGGAAGGGAGAAAAAGATTCCCTTGACGACTCTATCGGCGCCGGCACAACGATGGAGCATCCTAGAATGCACCGGTGGTTCGCGACAACGCGTTCCACAGGCTCGCGTGTACCAGCGTCCAGCGAAATCCTCCGCCATAAATTGGAGCCCGGCGCCGTAATTGAGACGGCTCTATCGGCCGTCCACTAAATCCGCGCCGCGCCGCGGCGTCCCATCCAGCATCCGCTCGCTCCCTCGTGACTTACTAACGCGCGCACGCGTTCCCCGTTGCACGCGCGTGAACCACGTGTGCACACGGGGAGCGGGCGGACCGGCGCGATCGGACCAGCTCGGGATGCATTAACAAATTAATTCCGCCGCGGCTATCTCTCGCTCCCTCTTCATCATCCTGTGCACTCGGTCGGCAGCAGCCGACGCGGCAACAAGCGTAGCGTGCATCGCCGCGCGGCGAAATTCCGGGAAGCGCCGTCCGCGGCGACGAAATTTACGCGCGCTGAATAAATACGCGATGCGATCATCGCGAGGGCGCACGGGACACGGGGGTGTGTTTGCCCGTCGCTCTGGCATTCCCGACGCGACTTAAGACAACCGACCGGCCACCGATTTAGGATCCAATCGGCCGAGTTTATGCGAGCTTCGCAGCTGGAAGGCACGGCCGGTCTTATTTCACGGTAACGTTATTACGCGACCGGCCAGCCGGGACCGGTGCTGATCGCGCCGCGCCGCGCCGTACAAGCACGCTTTAAGGCCCGTTTATATTATCCGTTCCGGCGCGTTTCGGACACGTATCGTATCGGGCGAAACGTTCCTGCCGACAAATGTTGGACGGGACGCGTCGCTGCCGATACGTGCCCGTACCGATCCGCTGTGCCATGTACGAACGCTCGTCCAAAGTATCCAGAAAAAGAGAAGCTCGTCGGCGCCGGCCCGTGCCGGAACGGAAAATATAAACGGACCTTTATCCTACGCTCGACCAGCTCGCACGAGGTGTCCCTAGAACCGACGACAGGCGGGGTCGATGGGGTTACGTATCCCCCGGACATGCCGGCACCGGTTATAGCTTCTTCAATTATCGGGCCTCGTCTTTCCACGAGAAAATACGGAAATTGGTTGGGGCTTGCTTCACCTATGCACGGCGCGGAGATAGTTCCGAGCCTTCGGGATGAATGAATGAGCAGCGGCGTACAGGAGTATATACGGAGGATGATAGCCAGTGGATTATTCTAATCGCGACCGACCGTGTTCTATTAGCGTAGTAATTAAAAGGGCCTCTTTAGAGATAACTGCTCACGAGAAGCTGAGTAATTATTATCGTAGGACTACGGGACACCCCGTGGATAAAGTATAACCCCGCTGGCTATAAGTCCCGCACGGGGACTGGCTTGTTCGGTAATTAGGCGGTCGGAGGATGTGCCCCGGGGGGGCCCGTTTTGCCCCGAGCTGAATCGCGTAGGCGTGCGCTCCGCGAGCGAACGCCTCGGAAATGTTGCCGGCGAAATTGACGACGACTCTCTAATTAGGCGCGCGACCCGGCCGCTTCTACGGATTCTCACTCGGTCCGCGGCGCTTTCCGTCCACGATCTCCTCCGCTCGATCGCGACTTTCCGCTAAACCCATTCGCGATTCCCCGCAAATTGGCGTGAACTTTAGCCCGGTCGCGCAAAGGCGCCGCTGAGCTCCGAGCTTTCGCTGAAACGCGAAATCCTTTTTCGATCAACGAAGAACTGAAATCGGTGAGAACGTTGCGAAGAAAAACAAGAAACGGAGATCGGTTTCGAGAAGGCGATGAACAATCGCACCCTATTTGGTCTTGTAAGCTTGCACAGTATGCAAACGACACGCGACCGTACTAAATTGTCTCGTAATTATAACTCGCACGTCCAGCCGGGGTCCGGCAGGAAAACGGTTCCCCATTATCTCGTTCGACGGAAAGGCGAGAGTGCAGCGAAAGAAGGAGGGAAGGACGTCCGCGACGCGGCCCACGCGCTGGTGAACATCTCCCCGCGTATGAAGACATAAATCAAAGGCTATCGTGGACGATGCTCGCAATTACATACGCGTAAGCGTAACGTAATATATAATGACGCACGCACGGCGTGGGGTACGTAGCGAGGGCTCGTTATAATACGCGCCCGCTTCGTTTCCGAGCGGATCCCGCGCTGGTCGCTTTTGCCTCTTTCGCACGCGAGACAACCGATCATAGAGTGTGGGAGTCGCGCCAATTTGCCCGGTATTTGGACCGCCCTTTTAACATAACGAGAACCCTCTGCCCTTTCAACCTCCAGTCGAGGCGCACCGGCTTATCGATACTGTTCCAATCGCGGGTCGATACTTCTTATATTCGTTATTAATAATTTCGCAGAGAGCGACCATTTTAAGGGAAAAGGGCGAACGGTAGAAGTACGAACGGTCTATGATTTTCCGCATAAATTGATGCGTCGCGACGCGAAGGGGTCGAACAAGTGAATCCTCGTGGTAAATCGGTGACGGCTTTATCGTGGCATCCGTGAGATAGTCAAACAAGCGGAAGGAGATCTGTAACGGGCCCGTCTTTTGTCGTCGTCCCGTGTGCCGTGTATCGGCGTGTGAACGCGCGCTCTCCGACTGTTTGGTGAAACAGTTTGACGGGGTTACATAATTGCCGAGCAAACGTTGACTGTCTTCGACAACGCGAGCGACGTTAAGGAGGGCAAACACGGTGAGACGTACCGCGAACCTGTCCGAGACAGGCATCGCCGACTTATTATTCGACAATATTGTCTCCTCTCGGACTTGTCGACGCGGGGCCGAAGATCGATCGGAGCGGCCCGATGATTTATCGGTCCTGAAACGAACCTCTTCCTACCTCGCTCCCTTCCTGAACGGACAGGAGCGTGAGATAACAAGCGGAACAGTTGCGTAGAACGTTTCGAGCACCGCTAGCGGGAACTCGTTTTCAGACATTTCGGCAGAAAGCTACAATAGCTGCGATTACTAATCGCAGGTTTCATTAATTTGTAACAAAACTTCACAGCGCGATGAATGAAAATAATTAGACCGAAGGAGTTCATTGAATACCGCAGCGAAGCTGTTGGGTAATCCAATAACTAATGGGTACGGAATGATGCACACCGACCCACTAAGCCTCGATGCAACCTCGTTAACCTACTTCGACGGGTTTTCGATCAGCGGAATCGATTCGCGAGGCTTTCCGGGTTCGCACGAATCTTAGCCGCAGGCCACGGTTGAGCAGCCCGTTAACAACAAATTATATCAATTTGTTAGTGGTGCGAGAACGGATAGGTCTGCGGGGGTGGCGTGTTGCATGCGTGTTCCACGGCTATAGATCACCGCGGCCGGGTTCGCAAAGGCGTGGAAGAAAAGGGACGAGACGCGCCTTCGAGGTCCTCGAGAGAATACGAAATCGGGACGAAAATGGTGCATGCAACGAGTATGTACATCGATATGCAATTATTGGAGATGGAACATAGCGTCGTACATGATGGAAGTTTTTATAATCAAGAGTTCCATAGCAAACGAAGATTCGAGGGCAGACGCGTAACTTCGACTGACCAGCTTTGGTCCGTGAAACGCGGTGCTGAAATAGATCGCAGGTGCGTGGGTGTGTTGGAACACCGGCTGCGGAGGTGAGCGAAGGTGTTACAAAATATGAAATTGAGCCCATTTGTTCGTTGCGGCCTCTGTGAGGGCCGACACGCCGTGCCCCAGGGAACCCCGTTCGGGCCCGGCCGCGGAACCCCACCCTCGGGTTTCTCGCTTACGACCCCCTCCCGGTACGCTTCAGCATAACCTAATATCATAAATCCTTCGAGGTGTTAATACGTTCGCACACTCTGCTTCTCTCGAGCACGGCAACCAATCTGGTCTCACGCGGAGATCCACTCGGGGACCATATCTCCTTACCCTTTGTCCCCGTGATACTTTCGCTTTATTTGTCTTCCGGTCGGTATCCTTTTGGACGCTCGGATCCTCGCGTAGATCTCTCTCTGTCTATCCACTAAAAGATCGCGAAAGAACCTTGACTGGGCCATGGACTACCTTGAAGCGACCACCGAATATCCTTGACCCAATCACGATTGACCTCACGGAAAATTCTATTGTTTATCGAAGCAGCCCCGTAACTCGTTCCAATTCCGCCAGCGAACGATTGCTTCTCTGCGATTCATTCTCTGGTCGAGGTGTACTCGTCGAGCACGCGGCGAGACTTACTAATTACGAGACGCGTTTGAACCGATCACACCTGCGCAATGTAACCGCCGTACGACGCGTCCGTCCTCAGTACCATTGCGTGATCTTTTTCTTCTTTCATGGCGCGTGCAAGCGTAAACGTTGAAGAAAACGAAACGGTTCTTCCGTCCCTCCTTCGCCCCCCGTCGGCGCACCCGCGCCGAGTCCGGGAATTATCGCAACGCGCCGTGAAACATAATAATTAGTTCCAGTTTAGCGAGGTAATGAGCGCCGCGCCGGCCTCCATTACCGGCCTCATAATTGTAACCAAAACCCCCATTAAAATCGACCTTATAAACGCGTGCTCATTCTCCCTTCCCGTGGCGCGGTGCTCTCGCCAGCCGGGAGAGTTTGCACGCCGACCGCTATCTCCCTCGAATCGCATAGCTCGGCTCGCGCGATGCCCCGCGAATAACACCCTATAATTTCCGACATAGCGTACCGCCACGGCTTTATCCACGACCGATCCCCGCCGGATCTCCGCCGATCGCTCAGTTTTGCTCGATTTTTAGATGGGATTTCATCCTGGTCACGACTCTATGTCTTGACCTTCTTATCAGGACTAATTATTGTGAGGAACGTGGCTGCGAGGCTCGTCTATAAAGCGGTTAATTGCGATTTATCGATTATTTTAATGAAGTGATTGCGTTAGAAAATTGTGTATCTGTTACGGAAGAACGATTTTGTTCCTTCTACTTGTGAAACGCGGAGATGGACAGTTTTAAAAGGGCTGGCAAGGGGCGAAGGGGACGATGAATCCATTAAGAAGAAGCTGGACGTAGTTCATTTAGTAACGGGGTTTGTTTTTGCTCTGCTCCGCTCGCGTACATCTCGCGACTCTCACGAGTTGTAAGTTAGTGCCCTGGGAGAGGCAAAACCGAGGCTGTTCAAGATTTAGAGCCGGCCGTTAAAAGTCCTCCGTAATTTGCATTAGCCAGTGTTCCGAGATTTCTGTTTTCCTATACGTTTTTGAAGCAACTATCTTCGAGATATTACAAGGAATCGGAGAAAATAATTGATTGTATTACATTTATTAAGGGCACTTATTAACTTAGCGAGAGGTCAGAGGATTGCTTTTAGTTACCATCGATTCTAACGTGAAAAGGAATCATTTCTAACTCGCATTTCAAAATAAGCTGCATCTTACGCAGCGAAACCTTGAGCAGGATTTATTACAAGGACCTATATCGTGGAAGAGCCACCAATGCACTTCATTAACTCGCGTATCCTTGATTCGAAGAGCATCGTAGCGACAGAAAAAGAAACATTCAATTTTCCTAGGGTATTGATTAACATTCCATCCGATGATACATCAACCCGACAACAACTTTTCACCCGCAAGAACATTCCATCCTCCCGAGCTTGTCCTCTGAACAACAATCGCGGGTACCATTAGTGCGCCAACCATTAATAATATTATAGCCTCAATTACGAACACCTACATTAATTTCATTGTGATCCACTGGCAAACGATGGCTTTCACAATGGTGTACGGTTTGCATCCGGAAGCTCTTTACTGTATTCATTCCGGAGCCGGTGGTTCGCGAGAGGTTCAAGGATCTCATTAATTAGTCCCCACTTATACGTCTCATCGAGTCATCAATTATTTCATTCACGGTGCGAAAGGACAGGAAACAAGTTTTCCTGAAAGCAACGCAAAAATTTCCACCCACGGAACAGAAATCGTGCGATTTTCCGTGAAACATCAATCAACATTCTGCGCAACAATACATGGAATCAAGAATGACTTCTGCAATGACGGAAGATCACCACCTCTCCAGGAATAATTGCCTGTTCTGTAAACGCTTATCAACGCGTGCAATTACACAACCGAGCTACAGTTACTTTGTGAAACAACGTACGCTGCAACCGAACACTTAACAATCATCGCCTGAAGAATTAATTAATTCATTAAAAGCTGCGAACTGAACGCTTTGGGAGATTGAATTTCCCAAGAAGCGGCGATCAACATTCCATCGTTCGCTATCCACGACAGGAACAATCGTCTCGCGCTAATCTACAGCCAGGCATGTTCCATTAATGCGATGATAATTAATAATATTACACTCACAATTATGCGCGGCCGTGTTCGCTTTATCCCGATCTATCGGGGCAGCGATCTTCTCCGCGCGAGGGGCACGTTTCACCGATGCGTAACGAGCCGTCACGCGTGCGAGCCGCGCGCGTCCGAGTTTTATAATTTATGCCCGCGCTATCGCCGCGCATAAATTAATACTATGTAATACGGGTCCCGCGAACAGCATCGTTGCGCCGCGGCGCTCTCTCGTGATCGGGTCCAACCCTCGGCGCCTGACAATCGTCCAGACTCGCGCGGATGCTACTCGAGCTTCGTGCCGAACGTTCCTCTCTGATTGCTCGATTAATTATCGTCCGGACTCCATCTTAACGTCTTCACTAACGTTCCCCCGTCATGCGTTCGCATAGTTTTCGTTCGATTTACCCGGCTGTAACGATCGGTGGCGTCAAATTGGTCAAAAATATAAATGCTTTTCTTATAATAGCAGACCATTGTAGAGGGTACTCATGCATTCTTCAAGGTATCGACATGCGATTCACCTAGAATAGACCGAAGGTCGGGGGGTCATCCTCGATTCGAACGGATAGCGCCTCGAGCCGCGGTTATGCCGCGAGCGGGGCACGCTTGAAAGTCGGCTGAAACGCGTGCGGGCCTCGTGTGAATTTCCGATCCGGATTATATTAAGATAAAGGGCCAAGGTAGGCGTGATCCGCGCAGCCCACGCCGACTGTCGATCTCGTTACAATTTCGGAAAGGCGAAGAGATAGGGACTTTGGATCGTAGCCAGAGATCCCAATCGCGGGGGTCGAGTACGGTATCCGATCCTTGGTCGCGATTCAACCTGGGAATAGAGATGGCGAACCGATTACCTATCGTATCTAGATATGCCGTACGTTCGCTCGACGGCTGTCCCTGTGAAATATTGCACGTTTAATTAGAATTTTCACGAGGAATTATATAATCGACGACGGGATCAGACGAATGGTAACGCACGATATTGATACAGTTACGGATACCATGTATCATTCGCTCCGATTGATTATTGATCAACCATTTTCAACGAAGCGTATAAGATCGTCGAGGATCGCGTGGAGTGTGCGAAGGATGGTTCATTAACTTTCATCTTGCGCTCCTGATTGGCGTTGGCTCGATCCACTTTACAGGGGAGCGAGGGGCGCCGCGAGCGGAGATAAAAGGCTGATTTTACGGGGCCTCGGCGGAGATCCACGGAGTCGTTTCCTGAGCCGTCCTGCGGCCCGATCGAGAGAAGGCATAAAGGGTGCCGACGGGCATTGTCTGGCGTTTAGTGCTGGCCCGACCTTTGCTACATGTATCGCGGCTCCTCAGTATCCCGATGGGCTTCTTTAAACGTTCCTCACCCCCGTCCTCGGCGGCAGGTCTTGCGCTTCGCGGCCGGGTCGTAATACCCGCGCTTACGACTCCGCGTCTCGCGCCTCTTCGATCCGCGTTCGACGGTCAGCTTGTTTTGTAACCTTTGAGAACTAGCGACTTGCTCCTCCACGGTTCATCGAACCGTTCGACTATTCAGAGTTAACGAACCGCGGGACATTCCTTAATTAATTCTCCATCCATGTTACATACCCTTGAAGGGAAGTAATTCCATGAGAACTCCGGAAGGACAAGTCTCCCGCTACAGCGATCCGTAATTGATATCAATCAACGGATCTATTTATACCCTCCTCGTGTACAACTATCGATACTCGACTCCACTGTCGCTGGCCGTCTCATCCTTGCGCCTACCCGCGGCCGTCTTAACAGTCGCGATAACGGACGCGGCTTTTTTCTTTTTCCTCCTTCCATCCCGTCTAACTTATAATCGCGCGGCGAGCTTCTCCGCGACGATCCAGCGCGCAACCACGGCCGCCGATGTCTCGTCCCTTTCGAATCGTTTCGCGGCTGCGTGTCACGCGTCGGAATTCCTTTTCCCCGGGGAGATTAAGCGGACTCTCAGAAATCGACGTGCACCTGGGGGGTCGTGGCTGGACACTCTTTAAACAGGGAACGTTACGCGCACCGTGCAAATGCAAACGGCCGTTACTCCCTGACCCCGTCGTATCTTCTGCCCGTTTCCACCGGTTGACACGGCGCGCGTACACGCGTTAACCGAGAATAGGATAAACCCGACTTTCCGTGTACACCGTTTTATGGATTTGCCCGGCGAGCCATAAAGGATAATGCCGGCGTTGCGTTCGTTGCCTACGTATTACATTTATGCATGCGTATATCACGCATCTAATTGTGGCTAAACGATAGGACGTTACGCTGATTGTTAAGACTGGCCCGAAACTACGCTCACGCTCGCGATAGAATTCGACGTTCCTTCGCTTTGCCGCTCCGAGAGCGACGTTCAGCTTGGGGATGATCGCAGCAGCCGCCTTCTTCCACGCGTCACGAATTCTTTGTTTCGTGCCGTTTCGTCGTCCCTTTATCGGCGGTCGAACGTTTTACTGCGCGCCGTTCGGGCCGAATGCTTTAGATACCGGACAGACGTAAAATCTAAACTCTGAGCAATCACATTGTAGGCGAGCGAGCATTGAGCGTGTCGTAATGTCCCCTCGATAGTGGTTTCAAGGGATGGGGGCTAGTAAAAGTGTAGGCGAATCGATGTTATCTGTAATAACTTTCGCGTAGCGAGCGATTAATTAGAAAGCTCGTTTTATAGCGTATAAACATCATTTCGGAGATAGACTCCGTTCGTAAAGGGAACACACACCGGTGTACATCGATTTGCTAAAAATAGTGATGAGACGAGTCAAAGAAAGGAGTCTCGTGAAACGGGTATTTGCATAAAATTCCATACTGCCACGGCTGTGCGTTCATCGTCCAAGACGTGTCCGGGGGGTAACGATACACCCTGTACATCATAAACTCGTGACAATTCCCCGGATTACGAGCTTACCTATTTACGAGGCATGCGACGGGAATAGTCGATGGACGGACGAAACCATCAGCTATAAATTTGTGCGAGACGAAGAATTCGCACGAGTATCGATACCGCGTATGATATTGTATACCCTCGCAATAATCATTTCTCCATGCAAATCGGACTGATCGAACGTGGCCGTCGCGATGCTGATACGTATCGCTCGTCCATCGTTTCGCTCATTCCTCGACGGGGTATGTCATCGAACGAAACAGCGAAGTAGCTTTCGCCACCTCGTTTTCCATCGACAAAAATGGATAGGGCACCTGGTATTGAAATTTGTACAAAGTATTTAAAGAAATCGAATTATTAAGGGGTGGGTTAGCATACAACCGCAATGGCAAACGCGTTTCCGGAAATACCATCTGTCCCTACGCGAGGCGTAATAACACGTTTATGGGATAAACGGGCGGCGCAAGCGTCCAGTTTATATCGAATTTCCTCGCCGCGTTACATTGTCAGTGATAGCCGCTACGGGCACGATCACCGGCCCCGCTCGGCAAAGGGCCTGGGAAGGAATACGACGCGAGGGCTGCCGGTCGGCAATGCATGAGCATGCATTACCCAAAGATTACGATTATTTTATAGCACTATACGCGCGAGTCGTAAAATTCGCGTGCCATTTTAACAACTGGCTTCCTGCTGATGTCGGTCCGTACAACACGGTGCTCGATCGTCGGTCAGGGAAACGGGCGTGCGGACCGATGTGCTTGCTTTTTAATTGATAAATAAATCACTCCCGGGGGTACCTAGTCGCGACCCGGGTACCCGCGATTGACGTGCATCATCGGCATTCTTATTGCGCCTATCTTTACTAAACACCGCTAATAGCGAACATTTTTCATGGATCGACGACAATTCGAAATGTCTGTATCTTCTGACTGTAATAGACTTTCACGAAAGCTGTCCAGAAATCTTATCGAGATTGAAGGCGTCCGCCCGCTCGAAGGGAGCGCGATTAGGGGAGAGCCATGGCACTTCGCGGTCGGAAGTTCTCGCGTGGTCGCCCCGTATTAATAGCGAACACTACTTTTAGACGCGGCAGCGGAGGTTACCGAAGGAGCGATTATTCCTTCGGAGCATTGTGGTCCTCGCAGTGGGAGCGCGTTTACACGGTCCTATCGTTCGGCCGGCGTTTCGACCGGCTCCTTCGTTGCGGGCAGCAACTCCTTTTGTGCCCACCGACGTCGTTCCACCGGGCCCCCGCGTGTTCCGCTTTCACGCCGCCGATCCGCATCTACTTGTCCGCCCGCTTCTTCGGCGCTCTACGCGCGCACCGGTAGCAAAGGTATTTACCTACTTACGCGCCGCAGCCACACACGTGGCGCGCGATGTGTGTGCACGAGCTGTCGCGGCATAATGCTCGAGAAATATGAGCTCACGACCCCCGGCTATACGGATTCTGATGATGAGAACGAAACGAGGCTGAGCGTGGTAACCGCATCCGGAGGAGACCGGAGTAGTGATTCATTGGGCCGGGATTAAAAATCGCCCGGAGTCAGAGGTGGATGGTGCGTTACTTCGAAAATCGAGCGATAACATTTGGTTGTGGATCATTGTTACCAGGGTATAGAAGACCATGAGGGATTTGTATTTGAAAGCTGGGGGACGGTGATGGGAATAACACAGACTTTTAGATTCGATTTCTACTGTATAAAATGACTATCCTTTTGGGAATACCGAAGTCCAAAAGATACTGCCGCGGGAAATGGATAAAAACATCGAAAGCTGCGGCACGTTCGCGGGCATCATACAATTATTCTGCGGTGGTTACCATACAATGCTTACTTAATGTCAGAGATTTCGTCGCGTGATTTCTAAGAGCTACCAGCGAAATGGCTTCATCCGTTTGCACGCGACCAATCGTTCTGGCCCATAGTTCTCCGAGATGCTGCGTCCCCTCTCGAATCGGCATCAGTCACGAATGCCATTACGCGCTTTTTAATTACAATATTAAATTGTTCTCTATCTTTTGCCACGTGTACCGCGTTCAATTACCAGAAGACCAAAGAAAGTAAATCGTCCGTCCCTGCTATTTTTACCCTACTAATTCCACACCGCGCAATCTTCTCAGGCTTTACATTTCGCGCCGATGCTTATCGTGCCCCGGAGCTCGATCGTCGCACGCTGCTCGATAATGATACTAACACCATTCATAATCCATGGTATCGTGACGTTCGCTCGGTCTCCTTTTGTGTACGCCGGATCTTGGCAGGTTCATTCGCAAGGTAGGGAGAGGGGAATAACGACGCGGAGAGTCAAGCCCGATGTCACGGGCAACACACAGGTGCGCAATGCACGTGAGAGAGTCCCGTAATGGTAGACTACTTAAAATGCATTGGCAATAAGCCACGGCGCGTCGTCGTTCGCGGAGCCCCTGCGACTCGTCTACGGGCCGAGCCACTCGCGAACCTTAAAAGTCCTCTCTCTCTGGTCTAGCGTTAAAAGCGACTGCGTTGATGAAGCGACATTTTCACGAGCAAGTGGAGGTATTAACTGTTGGAACGAATGTCCAGACGAAAGGGCTCGCGTTTGTGAAAAAGTATTAAGGGTAAAACGAGGGGTCCCGAAGTAAGTTTGCTTGGAAATGAAAAGTATCGCCAATCGTCCGATTTACATGGTAATCATAGCCCAACGATTAACGAAGTTCCCCGAAACGTAAATTTGCCGAGCGATCGCGGCAAAATCGTGCGACGAGCGCGGGAACGTTTGCGAAAATTTGTTTGCCGGTTCACCAGGGCCCGTTAACCCGACCGGTTCGCCGTTCTAATTTCCATACTACTCTCGCGATCGGACGCGGCCTCCGCGCGTCGTTCCAAGCCTCTGCACGGCCGTAATTAATTAGCAACACTATTAAAATCATCAGCCTATCGGTCTTTTTCAGCCGTAAGTGCCTTTAACGTTCTTCCGCGGCGCGCAAGAACGCGACGCACGGTCGGTGCTCCCACTCGCCTCTTCCCGCCGCTGATAATTCATCAACCTCTTTCCCAAACGCCTCCGCAGACACACGGCGCTGAACGTAAGCTCACGATCCGAAGCGCGAGCACGAATTTCTAATCCAGAAACCATCAGCGTGCGCGTCTTCCGGCAGGGCACGCGGCGGTAATGGCGCTGGAGAACAGGAACCGAATCGTGAACCCGAGGTCGCGATTTACGGACAGTTCCGGGGAAGCTTCCCGCGGGATGCTCTCCTCGCGGGGTTGTTTCCCCCTCTTCGCAAGGGTGTCTGGATACGCTGAAGGTAGTCGAACTGTGATAGCGGTAACGAGTATCTAATTCAAACTCGGTCGCGTCATGAGTCCGGTAAAGCGCATTGTAAGTCGCGCCGCTAGTCGTAATGGTGTTTACGGCCAATTCTCGGTTACCCGTGCGCTACAGGTAGCAACGGGTTCACACTTGGTCCGTCCGCTGGAATTCCGCGATGCACGGAACAGGCGCGCAGCTGGCTGCGAATCAGCTCGCGGCAAGGCAATGTTTAAATAATCTTAAACGTTTTAAACAACAAACAGGCGACCGAAAGAAAGTTTCGCCGCGGCAGGTTCTAAATCGCTGCCAGTCGCACTGCCGTTCGCGCGATCGTAAAGCTCCGTCCATCTGAATATATGAATAAAAGCTTTTACACGGATGCGCGCTTACGGACCCGTAGCGACGCACGCATCCCGCACAGATCTTGCCGGCGGCTCGGCTCGCCGCTCTCCCCGAACTCGGGAGTGTTTTACGTGCACGCATTTATGGATTGTTTAATGGCGGCCGCCTACAAATTAGACGAGCGGTAAATCAGCGATCGAGCCGGACCACACCGCGCTCGCACAATGCACGGTGGCCATTGTTGTGG
This sequence comes from Holcopasites calliopsidis, assembly GCA_023838395.1. Taxonomy (NCBI): domain Eukaryota; kingdom Metazoa; phylum Arthropoda; class Insecta; order Hymenoptera; family Apidae; genus Holcopasites; species Holcopasites calliopsidis. The sequence continues at coordinate 4,316,872 of JALHAQ010000011.1, forward strand.
CCGAGTCTTCTCGGTGGCTTGGTCAATAAAATATTGGGTGCACGCGCACGGCGAAAGCGACACGGCTCATTGTCAGAGACGAGAGAGAGAGAGAGAGAGAGAGAGAGAGAGAGAGAGAGAGGGAAAGAGCGAAGAGTTCTCCGAGTCTCGTTCTTTTGGCGAGGAGAAAAGCGAGTCCGACTCGTATATCAATGGACGCGGGCGAGGGGCGCCGATAAAATACGTTCCGGTCAGAAGAAATAATGAGCGGCCGCGTGGAAACGCGTGAGAAAACGCGACGACGTCTCGACCATTGTCCTGCCCGACAGCTGGGAGAGGGAAAACGAAGCGTACCAGCGTCGTTTCCGGAGATAACCAGTGTCGAGCAAGGTAGCGACACGTTCGGCCGAGATTTTCCCGTAATGTCACTGGGTTGGTCGAGGCGCCTCCGTGTTTTCTAAGTAGATCGCGGAAATCGTGATCCGAGCGCTCCAGCTTGATCATAGACGCGCCGCTACCGCGGAACACATTTACCGCGGTCAACTTTCTCACGTCTCGGGTATCGTTATCACGACGCTCGCCGAACCGTGTTCTTGATCGCTTCCGATTTTTGTGCTATGTAAATAGTAGAGGAATGTCGAAAAGGCAAAGTTACGAGGCGAAGATCACTTTTTCCTTGAATGAATGATCGCTTCTCGAACTATAGTCGAGCACTGGCATTGAGAATGAAGGAAACGGTATCTACGGATTCGCGTAAGCAACAGCTAACTTCTATTATTAGAAACCCAGCGAAGGGTATCATCTGCGTCTTTAATAAAAAAAAAATGTTCGAAGCTATAGCTGCGGAATATTTATGATACTACATCCGATATTCTACCAAGTTCTACAGCATCGTTGTACTACTTCGCGCGCGGCAGCCTCGCGGATTCGATTTTTGCTCGGTGTAGAAAGGTGGCCGCGCGTGGGTGTGCGAATCGGTGCAACGAGTTTCCCGTTACCGAGGAAAACCACAGCGATCGACGGCAGTCGAAGGTTGTTGCAAGGAAACTTTTGAACGTCTCGCAACGTCGACGTGTGGTTGAGCATCAAAAGACACGCGGTACGCGCGAACAGCGATTACTGACGGCGAGTCCTGCTCGCAGCTACGGCTGCGGGTTGATTATCTCACCTGTCCGGGACGCTTTTACTCTCGCTCTCGCTGTAATAGGTTCCTCGTCCCTGTGGAGGTTTACCGCTGCTGTACTCGTCGTGCGATTATGCTTCTTGCTCTCCGATATCTTCGCCCCGCCGCCCGTTCCCTTCCGGTGTACTTCTTTCTAGGTTACTTGCGTGACTAGCTTCATCCCGATTTCACATAATCGTAAATGAACAATTTCAACAGGTCCCACCCTCGAGGCTTTCATCTATACAATAGCTCGTAACCCCGCGAACTGACAATCGTATCTCCTCCCTAGTTCGCGTCCAATAAGACTCTCCTCGGCAGCACGAAACCAATCTCGAGCTGCTCGAGACGTAGGTGAATCCAATCGCCGAAAGAAACGACCGCGGCGCATATAGAAAACTCCATTAGACGTTAGACCGGTCTTCCACGAGTCGTCGTATGCGCAGCGACATGCACAGCTCTGCACAGAGGCCGGAGGGAAGAACTTTGCGACGGCGGCGGCGGCGGCGACCACGGTGCCAGCGAGCAGAAGAACAGTCGCTTTTTGTCCAAGCCAATATATCAGCGCGGGGGCCATGTCTAACGGGTAATGCACTGCTCGATCCTTGCTGCAGGACGAAAGGAAACTGCTGCCGCGTCTCGTAACGCTGCCGTTGTTACCATTACCGGTGCACCGGTGCACGCTCCGGGCGCACCGACGATCGTCGTTGTCAGAGAAGAAAACTACTTCATTTTCCACGTGAAGCCCTTGGCGGTGACTGGCCGACACGGAACGACATTCGCTGTTACAATATTTCTGGAGCTTGAATTTACTTTCTGGGATGCGGCGGAAGTATGTTTCATTGGTGAGAAAATTTCGGGAAACGCATTCTCTAGTCAATATAGAGCAGGATGTACATCGAAAGAGGATGCACAGGGTATATTGTATTCTGGTCGCGTCACCATCGGGCACTCGCGGTTCAATTAGCCTCGCATTCCGCCGGCGACAGATGGTTGCTGCCACCCGCGGTGCAGCACCGTGAATTTGATCGAAGGAATATGGATACCGGTCGCGGTATCGGTGCCAAAGGTTTCACGGCGGCGAGCCGCGCTTGGGGACGACCAGGGGGCTCCGCGTGAAATATCAGATTCAGAAAAACAATTAATTACAAAATTGCATAACGACGTAGCGGCTGTACGCGGCAGTGTGCGGAACGCGTACGAGCGCGAGCAACCACGGGACACGGGGGATAATGCATAATGCATGACAATTTCAGCATGGTCGAAGGTTTTCGAATTAAACCACCGGCCCGATCATTAAGCGCGATCGTATTCTATGCCGCTATCGATCAGTAGCCAGACACCGGTCGATCTATCCGCCTCCAGAGCCGGGTCGATTAGCATCTGGCGATGATCGCACCGCGAATTATTGTCACTCTGCTCTTCCGGGTTACCGCTTTCCTTTTTCGACGCCCGCAATCACGACCGAGGACGACAGGAGCCCCGACGCGCTATCGATCGGTGATCCTAATCGAACGAGTAACGATAACTCTATCTACTGACATGTAATTACTTATTTTTTAACAAGTCCTCGCATCTACGCTGTACCACCTTTATGGTCTTTAGATGGACATTAGTCCTTCGTTTCCCACCTCGTTTTTCCTCCGCTGTGCGAGTTACCCCTTGATTTACGATAGCACCGATGATCAGCGAGAATCATAGTGAAAAATACGCTCCCAGGAGCACGATCGCGCCGGTGGCATCGCCCTGGCGATCCTTTTTTTTTTTTCATCTCCGCGAAGCGAGAATCCTCGCGATCTTCTTACCGCGGCCGCGTAAGTAACCCGCGCTGTGCCGTAGGCTTCTCCGGCTCGAAATTACCGACACGCCGCGCTATGAAAATGATAATTTACTGTGACGGGGGCCTCCTCGGGCCTGTGTGTATCTGGTTCACGCGAGACGCGCGGGAACGCCGCTACCCGTGTTTTCGTGCCGACGCGCGGCGGCTACAGGCTGTACCGGGTTCGGAGGACGAGGCTAATAGTTGTTTCTAGGTATACGAGACGCCGAGGGAGAAGAGCTCGGTTCGGCTTGCAAAGCTGCACCATCGAACGGGGGAAGAAATGGGGAACGCGATAATGGACGTTTCGGTGGGAGGTCCGGTTACGTGAAACGGGAGTTCTTGCGAGGGGCGATTGAAAAGTAATTTTCTCGAGTTCAAGGGGATAATCGCGGGGTAAAAAAATCCCGGGACAAGAAGTTCAAAAATAATCCAGCTGGTGTTCCCTTGCTTATGCTCCCCGCGGTTCCCCTATCGCGGACGCTAATTAATATGAAACATTTATCCAAGAGCGTGCCTTGGGATTTGTCCGGGCGATAAGCCGGCGAGCCGGTTCCCACACAGAGAGCGTTCGTTAGAGCCGGCCGCGTCTCAGAAACGCAATCATTACCGTTGTTATTATCGTTATCGTCATTATTATACCATGAATAACTAAAACTCGCGGCCGGATCGGCAGAGTCATTCTCACCCTCATCTGTGCCCGGGCGGAAGAGAGGCGACTCACGGCCACGGCTGGAAGAAGGATGAAGAAGCAGATGCGTCCGCAGGCTGTTCGCGTCTGCACGCGTTTTCGCTCGCTCTGTCTCTCGTTCAACCCTTTTCGATCTCGCTTTCTATAGCGCCTCAATACGTTCGCGCGCACACGGAACTCGGGTATTCGCCAATTAAGCTCTATTGAAGCGGCCGGGCGGCGTAAGGTGGCCTCGGCGCCGTTAAATCCAGATTAAGAGCGGCGCATGACACGTTGAATCCGCGGCTCCGTCGATCCAGAAACATTTAATTTAGACGTTACCGCCTGCTGCCGGGGGGTGGGGGAGGGGGAGGTGTATCTCTTTATTCGCCGCGGTCAGAGCCAGGGTGTTGGATTAAATCGTCCTCGCCGCGAATTTATTACGAACGATTCATTTCGCGTGACGAGCGTCACGGCGAAGCTCTCCTCGACGGCGATCCGCGAGACGCGACCTTTGAGCGTTGTTTCATGGAAACGGAGAATAGATGATTTCGATATGCTCGTGATGCGCCTTCGAGATTTTATCGCCTTCGTTAGCTATCGAGGCTACCAGAAAGATTGTGCTCCCGCTATGGATCTTCGCGCGCGTCTCTAGACGATCGCAGTGCCAGGATGATTTCAGCGGTGAATTCCGCGAGGTCTCGAATAAGCTTCGCATCGGTCGTGGCACTGCACGGGCGGGGACGAGCCTGGCCCGGTACAAAGGAGGCCGAGATGAGCGAAGAAAGTGGTTCGCGGTCGTTAGAAGATTACGATCCTACAATGGGGTATTCCACCTCCACCCACTCGGCCCCTTTCGATGCGTGTTTATTCAATGATAACAAATTACCGAACGAATCCGTGCGCAGTCATACTCTATAATTGCGACTACCGTGGATGGCAGCGGAGGCGCGGGTTCGTGCACGTCGATGAATCGTTCCGGGGGTGTTAGGATCCGCGCGCAATTCGAAGGTGAAAAAAGCCGCGGCAATAACAGGGACCGCGGTACAGAGCGACGCGTGTAAGAGACTCGGACAAGCGGTAAGGAGTGTACCGCTTCGCGTTGAAAAGTATTCATCCCGTTTCTATCGGGACGGTGATTATATTGCTCCAAGCCGTCGCGGCCTTTTTTTCTTCTCCCCCGTCGACCATCGTGTGTATCAGGATCCTAACGTGGAATTATTTCTGCGACGCCGTCGAAGGACGTTAACCTTTAACAACAGAAACAGCCTCGCCGCGATATTTCACACCGTGGTCGCGTTGTACGCTCGATACGATTAGCATCTTCGACGTAATTGGCGACCGCTTTAGCAACGATCGCGACGACGCGATAACTACGGCGGTTTTAAAAGGGACGCCTGGTATAGGATGCAGGCTGTTTCATTTGTGGCTTTATTGCGCGAGCTTCTCCTTCCACTTTAGCAACGGCAAAGAGATACACGTACTATTCACAATGCATTTCGTCTGTCTCCCTCGCTTCGAATCCCGTCAGACGTCAATCAAAGGGGCGCAGCGTCACGGTGGTACCATAAAGCATGACGGTGAAGGAGGTGACGCAGGAAAAGTCGATAGCGGAAACCGCGAAAGTGTAACGCGGCGGCGCGCATGCACGCGGTCACTCCGGTCTGGAACACGGACCGCCGGCTCCGGAGAGGCAGCAAACTCTCACGGCCTCTGAACTCGGACTCGTCATAACTGCAAATGGAATGAATACCTGCCTAAGCCACCTATAGTGGTAGCCCGCGAGTGGCCATTGCCTGCCGGTGGATAGTTACTGGCATTTACGGCACTAACCCACTGAATGCGAGCTTCAAGATTGGCTCGAGATATTAAGCGCGCCTTGTGCACACGCGCACGAACACAATTAGAGACGGTGGCCATAGAGATGAACCGCGCGTACATACCTAAGCGAGCGCATACCTGTCCGACCGTCGCGTGTGTACGGCACAGACGGTAGAACGCGACGAATTCACCGGACGGATCCCCCGTCGACGGCGACGGGGACAACGAATCGCGGCGACGACGGCGATCACGCTTGTCTACGCGTGTACGCGGCCCGCGGAGATCAGGGGAGCAAGGTGCGAAGGTGGAATCGACTCGAGCACCTGCCGCCGTCATTATCATCAGCCAGCCAGTCGGAGAAAACACGGGGAGCCAAGGAGGCGAGATTCGAGTCTAATTCTTGCCTTAGGCGGCAATCCCCGCTCTCATTGCCGGCGTGTCTCTGAGGCCGCGGTGCGTCAAGCCTTTATCCGATTGCCACTCGCCGGCACGGCCATTACCGTGGCCTGACCCGCGAAGAGGCTGCTCTAACCCCCGGGCGAAAGATTTGTCGGGCGACTTCCGGTAGCCTCTGCGCGACCACAGCGGTATTTCAGTTGCTTTAGAAAATTAATGAGGCAGGAAGTTACGTGGATGGAATTCCTTCGACGTTCTTGTGACAAATCAATCTTCTAAAATTCTGCAGAAATTTAATCACACCTGAATAACTTCGTTTCCATCGTTCTATCGTTTTTCGTACGGGAATTATAAACTCTGTGTATCGCTTTAGAAAGTTCAGTCTCCGGCATTCCCATTTTACGGCCAGTGTAATTCTAATCGTGATTGAACGCGACTTCGTTTAGGATCTCTCTCTCTCTCTCTCTCTCTCTCTCTCTCTCTGTCCTTTCGGACAGCGATAAAGTTCGAAGTGGTAGATACGGGAGTAAGAGTAAATCAAACGGGGATGGGGGGAGGGGGCGGCACGTTGATTCGTTTGCATCGATAACGATCCCATAGGGGACGTAAAGCCGGCGCATCGCTATGGAAAGCCGAGCCGCCAGGTTTCCCAGTTTATGAGAAATATATATATATTTCTATGAGCAAACAACGTGCCGCGGGAAAGAATGAACGGCCGGGAGAAAGGTATGGCTCGGTGCAATCGTATATTAGGCGCCCCGCGGTGGTTCGACGATGCGAGGAAACGAGACCTCACCGCGGCCGGTGCATTATCGCGCTAGCAACGCCTGGCGAGTCGCGGGAATTCGAGCGGAAAGAGAAATTACGAGGCGCGGACGGCCGAGGGAAAATGCTGGCGTGCCGCACGAACGTTTCTTTCCGCCAGGAAAGCAACCGGCACGGGATCTATCGATCGATCCGTCCAATTGCATATTCGAATTATTCCACACGCTTGCCCGCGGCGCCGAGATCGACGGACCGATTTTAATACGCTGCTTTTCATCCATATTCTTCTCCAGCTGATTTACTGATTTCATCGATTCCAATCGGGAGGAATTAATTAGCGTTAGCAATTATCGCAATAACGATCTCGCCATTTAACGATTCTGCTCACAATTGCGTCCCCGCGATTATTCAGCGAAGCTTCAGGCCCCGATGGAGAGATGGCACTGCTTGTGAGAATCGTGAAGCCCCCCCGTTTCATCCCTTCTACGCAACCCTGTACCCTTAAGGAAAGCCATTCTCCTAAACCGTCCATACGCTCACAAATTTTCAGAAACCAAGCAAGTTCTATTAATTACGGGAACCTATATCCTGTAGTAAATGAAAGATTGCAATCCCGCTTCTAATTTATTAGTAATTCTTCTCTGCCTGCATACCGATAGCCCAGCCCTGCCCTCGGGAACTATCCAAGTCACCAGAGCTGTAGGGAACACGCGGCGTTCATCGCGTAGCTATCGGCTCGTAAAATAGGGAAAAAGCTCTCGTACATAAAGAACACGGAAGGAAGAGATAGAGGGGGGGGGGGGCGAGCGCGAGAGCGAAGGTGAAAGATAACCGTCGGCGGAGTGCGTGGACCATAGGGAACGTACCACCCAGCGAAAAATTAATAAATCCTGCTCTTAAGCAAACAAACTCCACCCATCCGCGGATCGGATAAGAGGCCGGCCATTGATTTATTAATTTAGAGCTGCCCATTCTAAGCCGCGGCCCGGGAACAGGCCGAGCCGGGGGAATATACGCTTGCTCGCGCCTCGTGCCCTCGCGCTCCTTCGCAAGCGCTTCGGGACTCGAAGTTCAGGGATCCGCTATCCGACGTGGTATCGGTAATTATAGCCCTGAACGCGGCCGCGCGTTGGTTACGTTCATTACTGAATTATCGGCTCCGCTCGGCAAACAATACGTACCCCTTTTCAACCCTGCCACCCATTCAGCCCCCTTCGTACACCCCCCTTCTATCTATTTCCTCTCTCGTCCACCTATGCCCCCGCGATCCAGGCTGATCCCGTCGTTCGTTCTTCTTCTTCTTCTTCGCCCTCATCCTCTTCCAATGTCTTCCTCCCCTCGCTCTCGGGGAAAGGGACTGGATGCTATCTGATGGGCCACGGGCTGAACTACGACCGATCCTTTTTCCCCGCGTCGCCCCCGCCGCTCCTTCCTGTCCGCTCTTTCAGCCGAGCTTTCAACGCTTTACGTGGCCGGTTATCTCGGCGAAATTTCGTGACCTCCCCCTCCTCCTTACAGGACAATAAAGGATTTAAAGGATTTACTCGAGCAAGAGTCCGCGAGAGGAAGTGATTAATTGTGTTATCCTTTGCCGTGGATTTCGAGACAGTGCAAGTGCGATTTCATTACGCGGCTCGCGGCCTGCTCTTCCGATACGCTGAAATTTAATAAATCCGACGTTTCTCGGTACCTCGTTACGGATACGAATTTTCGATTCGCCACGGTGTTATTAAGTGTGAATCGACCTTAATACCTAGGTGCACCGTATGACTGCACGAGGGAGAGAGAGACGTGAACCCGCGGACGCGGCATGCACCTTTGCTTCGTCATCCATGATGAGGAACGCAAGAACGCGCATTACCCACGGATCGCCGCGGCTTTTCTGGTCCACCGTGCGACCGTTTCGACCACCACCGTCGACCGCTACCTACGGATCTTCCGCAGCGAAACCATTTCTATTTATACCGGGGCTACTCTCCTGTTCGCCGTTTCAATTTTCTCCGTCGGAAACTTGCATTTTCACGGTGACCTCGTACACGCGTAAATTCGATCGCGACGATTCACGAGGAGCTTGCCTGAGCTACAGCTTAGGATATTCCAGGCGGAACGCGATGCTACGTAGAGTAGAGATTCTACGAAGCCATAGCGGAGGCACATCTCGAAACCGTCTCGCCGGCGCGGGGTTTATGGTTCCACTGCGGTCTTCGGCGTGGCGACCGAAAAAGAGAAAGCTGCACGCGGAAAGGGTGCCGCGGCGAAATGCAGCAGGCCGCGTTAGGTATGAATACGCAGTCCACCCGGCGTCCGAGTTGCGTCGGCGGATAATTTATGCCGCGGCGGTTCCGCGCCGCCCAGTTCGCTCTAAAAATTATTTATTTGATTGAACGACGCTTCGGGGAAGGCTATTCCTGGCCGACCCGGATGATCGAGAACGTGTTCGCGGGTATCAGGGAGAACCCGTTCCTCCGCGGAGCGCAGAAGGGGATGACGCTCAGGTGTGAACGCGTTGCCGCGAACGTCGTGTTTCCATGTAGCGCCGCATTGCGCGTGAAACTTGAGAAATGATGATTGCTAATTTTAAGCTGCATCGTCTAATAATAATCTACGCAAGAAGAGATTGTCGTTTCGCGACGCGAACTCCGGATTAAAATTCGGAGATAATGTTCAGTCGCGGGTGTATATTCTTCGAACCTATTAATTAACGGGGAAAGTCGTCGCGTCACGGAGGCGAAGTTAAAGGTATCCCGTGTCTTCGCGCGTGCATTGTACCGAACGATACTAATCTGGTATAATTAGATACACCTGCGAGGCTGTTGCGAACAATGTCGAAAGTGCGAGCTTCACGGATGAATCATATACATATACCGAGCGATGCCGTCGAGGTCGAGTTACGTTAATCACGAGCCGGTGATCGATGCAAGATGCACGCGTTATGCCTGCTATCATAGCCTCGCGCAACGAGGCAAGGAGAAGAAAGCTGATTGCGAGCCAGTCAACCTTATAACTTTCTACCCCACGACCCATCGGCTTCCCGTACACTTGACTCGGCCGCGGTCCCAGCGAACAATGCCGAGCATTGTCTCGCCGTGACTATAATTCGTAATTAACCTCCTGATTAATTATCGATTTATCGGCCAATTATTATAATTATCCCCGTACTGCGCCCCGCGGATCTCGTTCAGCGAAGCATCCCGGTTAATCTGATAGCCCCAGAGGTCTCTTCCCCTTCGTTCGCCAAGCTCAACGAGCTTATACAACCCCCCCCCCCCCCTGCCTATGAGCTTCTTTCGCGAGCAAGCGTTTCCCTGCTGACCCCTGCACGAAGCAACGAGAGCCCACATCGTTCTATCCATATCGCGCCGTATCGTGGTTTCACGAGGCACCAGGATACCCTGGTAAATTAGCACAATTACCCTCCCGCGCCGGACCCCCTTGATATCTTACTCGACGAGACGCGCGTGCACACGCGAATCGAGCTCGCGCGGATCTACACGTGGCCAGCCGCGACCAACGCATCGGGTTACAGGGGAAATAATTCATCGGGCTAATACGCTGAGATAAATTACGTGGGATGATAATCGATGTCTACGCCTATGTCATCCGATGTGATAAATGCACCCTGCCAGGATCTACGGTTCTCGCGGCTCGTCGAGTCGGAAGACCGCCGGACTCTCTTCTCCTTCCTTGTCCCTTTCTCTCGAGCCCCGCGAGATCCACTCGATTCGTGGAATCTAGACACCGGTGGACGTGTAGAATATCTGTACGGATTGAAAAATCGTCGTCGTACGGGGCGAACGACGCTATTCACTTTTCTGGGTATTTCGCGAGACGCGAGAGCCCGTCGAAGCCGAGAACGGCTTGGTTGCGAGCTGGACGGGTCGATCGGAGGAGTGGCCGATCCCTGATACGAGGGTCGACCTTAACTTTATTGTATTTAATTAATTACTCTGGCCGATAGCCGATCCCGCAATTTGTACCTTCCCATACCTTCGCTTCTCTCCACACCGTCCCCCCTCGCGGTCGTCCGCCGCCGTCTGAACGCGACTTCCCTTTCCCGCTTTGCACGGAGATCGAATAAGAAAAAAGGATTGCGTCCGCGCGAAATGTATCAATGTAAATCGCGACGGTCGCAAGCCTGTGCCATGAAAATTCGATATTCCCTGGATAAGAAACGAACAGCACACGCCTGCGTCGCGAGTATAAATCAGAGTTAGAGCTGATCCTATATGCGCAGGATCTCGCCAAGGATGATCCGCGCGCGTGTGAGGTAGCATCATAACATGGATAATGCGACCATAATGCTAATTTACCGTTCGTACCGATCGGACTCGACCCTTTCCCTCGTTGGCCACTGTCTGTGCAGTATCGTTAAAAAGAGACACGCTTAGATTTCGTTAGAATTATTTTTACGAGATGCAAAATACAATTGTTAAACACAATAGTATCGTATGGTATTCAACTTACGCCCCCCCCCCCCCCCAATCTCTCTGTTTTTACTCATATGGAACAATGAAACAAGAGCCTCGTGCAACATGACCACCATCGTCATTAAACATAACAAAAAATACGGGAGTTCAAAGAAAACACAATCGTGTCTACCCTTGTTCCGATATACATATATTTTTCTCATTGTACTCACCGATCTGGAACTCGGCAAAGCCGCCCACTGTGTTCCCCGGTTATTGGCTCGAATTTAGTGCTCTTCATCCTTTTAGAGATTCCTCCTTCCTTCGTCGGTGTTCCATTCTTCGGTAGACGCAACATCCTGAAGTGGCTCCAGGAGTGGAGGACCAGCGAGAGTTTCCAGCGTGGCTCGACACGCGGATAAACATTCGTCAATCCCGAGGTAGGTCGGCTAAAAAGGCGTTACACTATTGAGCCACTGACGAGTGCACTTGTAACGCGACGTTTGCAAGTCATTTCGTGACCGGATCGTGAGAAACACAAATACGCCGTCGGCCGAACCGCCGCCGTTAGAAGATTCGCTTCGTCCATTCGTTTTCACACGTCGCATTTTTGTCTATCGGAAAGCGCAATCACTGAAAACTATGCGATATCCTTTAACGCGTCGTATCGGAGCACGAACTCGTTCAACCGAATGTGTACACGCGAAACCGCTTGACAACAGCGTCGTCCTTTGCCAAGGCACGAAAAGTTTAACCGAAGGTTAAACACGCCTGCACGTTCAGGGAACTGAAAGTTCGTAGCCAGAGTTGGGCATTATTCGAATGAATTTTCATTCGAGTAAGTTTCCAAATGAATTTCGACGAATAAATATTCTTATTCGAGTAATCTGCGATAATAAAGTTCGAATAAAAGGATATTAATCGACAATAACGAATAAATTGTTCCGAATGAAGAAGTAGCCGACTAAACAGCAGGAAGAAAAGTATCACGTGACTACTGCACGTACGTACATGTAGGGGATGTGGTACAGAAAAAGGTTATGGTCCACTCTTGTAGCCGTCGGTAGGTGGCGGGCGTCGCATTTATCCGTCGTTTAGTGGAATAAGAAGGTCGAGTAAAATCGTATTCGAATAAATTGAGTTTGAATAACAGCGGATATGTATTCGTTACTAACGAGTAAGTTCTCGTCGAGTAAAATCGTCATTCTTTATTTACGAATAATCGCGGCGCTTTCAATCGTTATTCTTTATTCGTCATTCAGAATCAAATTTGCCCAACCCCGATGTCAGTCACGTAGCGGGGCGTCGCGAGTGAACAAGGTACGAATCGGAAGTGTGTTAATTTTTATTTGAATCTCAATACGCGATCAGTATTTGATCGTACCAGCGTTTCGTGCGGCGATACTCAACGCGGTGGCTCGCGGCCGCGATCAAGTTTTTACCTTGCGCCGCGAAAGAAGTGCAATTACGTGTAATTGTGTACTCGCGTGCCGCACAAAATGTACGCAGAACTGGAGCGGCGTAATTGAGGTGTGAAACGGGGATCGCTGGAGGCGGCCATCGTACCGTGAGTACAAATTGCTCGAGTATCTTGTTTAAGCGTAACAGGTGGTTGGAACGTGCGCAGAGTATTTTACCGTATACGGTGTTTTAGAAATAAACTGGTTAATCCGAGGCGGTGATACCGACTCTAAAGACCTCGGCCAGCACTGCCATTGCTAATTAAAGTTAGCGAAATAGCGAAACACTTCTATTACACAGGTATCGAAAGGGTTTTTCCTTTCAGAACTATAGCACGGAGAATTAAATTCAAACAGGGTCACGTATTTTAATTACACGCGCGATTGAATTAGTTCTGACGAAAGGGATACAGCTACATCGAATGATTTGTTAGCACCGCCTTTGTGTAAAGAATATCGTACCATGATATTATTCTCCTTTGTACTACTATAATCTTTTCCGCAAACACGCCGCATCAATTTGAAAGAATCATGTTGTACCTTCCGCGCACGAGGTATGATCGTCGTTCGCATGCAGGCATCAATTCGTTCAATTAAAGAAAGATCCTTTAATTACCGCGGGTTCGGTTCGCAATATCGTCGTCGCAAAGGTGACTCACGTTAATCCGAAATCGAGGTACGCGGAATGATTTGGTCGTATCCTCGTCGCCTCGCGCAACGAACGAGGACGAAGTATCGAATGGGGAATAAAACGAGGCGTGGGGTATAGGACGGGAGAAAAGCGTGTGGAGCCTGGCTCCGGGATATTAACATTATAAATCGTCCAGGCCGGCGACACGCCCGGGGCGGAGCCGATCGTATCGGCTTGATACCCACCTTCGGGGCTCGATATCGATTACGCTCAGGTGATTGGCAGGATTCGTAACACGCCGCAGGGATCTCTTCTCGCGGCACGACCGATGATCGTTCCTATCCCTCGATAGACGCTCGCGCGCGCTTCCCTGTCAACTTGATGGACGCGGAATCGCGGAATTCTCCTCGACGGACCCCGGCGCGCTATGGGACCTTGAATAGGGAGAAATCGTCGATAGATATCGGCGTAGATATAGCCGGCGGTTAGAAAATCAACTCCATGGAAGTGTCTCGTCAACGCTTCGGGGGGAATTCGTTTGAATGCCCACCGTCGACAGTAAGACGCGTTGTCTCCCGCGTTACGATATTTAGACGTGCTCGGTAGAGATCGGGAACGATGTTGAAACGTTGTGCTGTATTTCGGTCGCTCGACGAGTCCTGTTCCCCTTTCCTTCGATCGTCACTTGATTTTGATAAATTGTCGATCGCCGTACGTAATTCCCGATAAGATCTATCAGCTTTGGAGTAACCCAGCTGTGCGTAAAAGCAAAAGTATCCGGTCGCAAAGCTTTCGCCAGTATTTGAATATCTTTTGCTCGCCTCGGCGTTAGCAGTGAATCTTGGTATCGGCATCGACAACAAACGGCGTGTGTTTGGTCGAATTGAGGTATTCAAAGGAGCGTGAACGCGTGCACTCCGACGAGGGCTGTCGAATGCGCGATAAACGATCATATTGTGGGACGCGACGCGATGTGAACGTCAAGAAAATTTATTGGTGGGTCGCGAGGAAACTTCTTATCGGCACCGAGCTGACCCGCGCGTTCGCCGCCTTTCACTATATTTATTGACACCCGTTGACGACAGCCCCGTTGTTGCGTTAGAATCCCGCGCGAAACGGGGATCCTCCTCGTACGGGACGAGCGAAATCGTTCGTTGAGTGCCCTCCCAACGGGATCCATCGGCGGGCCCGAGCTCGGCGTCAATAATCTTGACGTTAACTGTCGAAACGTCATTGACGCGGCGCGGAATTCTCGTCGTTCCTCGTTCGTAGAGCGATTTTATAGCACCGTTGCGCGTTCCTCGTCTCGCGAAGTCGATCACGGTTTCGCCCGTACTCGGACTTGAACTTTCGATAGAAACGGCGGGTTAGATTCTCCTCCGTAGATCTTTGAGAGGATTTTGGAATCGGTCGAAGCACCGGCGACCACGGAGAAGCCCTTCGCTGCTCTCGAGATCGATTTTACGATGCACGGAAACCGGGCACGAAAAAATCTCCGGAGTTCGCTATTCTCTTTTGCCCGTCCCTCTCCTCGCGTTAACTGCTACGGCACGGCCGGAGAACGGAGCAACTTTGCGGTCGTGATCGTTCCGTTCTTCCGAACAATGGGCAGCCAGTGTTCAGGGGACTGTGTCAAACTGCCCTTTTATTGGGTCGTATTTTACCCCTTCGTATTCGAAAACGGGCGCGTAACGACGCCAGACGATTCACGATGGACGCTGTCGATCGAGACGATCGATGTACTCGTGTCTGTCCGTCTGTCTGTTACGACCTTCTTGTTGGACAAGCGGAGACTATGCCAGAAATTCATTACGTCTCGGAGTTTTATTGTGGAGAAGACATTTTTCTATATCTCACGCTGCGGCGATCGAATTAGTAAAGATTGAAAAGGTGACGATCGGCGATTGCACCTTTCGCAACTGCGCCGATAGCTTCACCTTTTAATCACGCGTTTTCCGGGCAAGATCGCGATCACCTAAGCGAAGGGGGACATCGATTGACCAGAACCCTCGCGAAGAATTCCGCGGGACGTCGAGCGCGCGGGAACGAAGGGTAGAACGCGAGTGTGGGCACGTCGCGTCATAACTCCACGGGCATTGTAAATCACACGGTGGACGCCTCGTGCACCCATAGAAATGGTTATATTCGGCCGTATAACGGCTCGTACCCACCGCGACGACGACCAGGTTATATTTTAATAGTAACGATAAATTACTTACGGGCCAGAGAATCGCGGCTCGGTACTGGCGGCGATGAAACCCTCACGCGGAGAGGCCGCGATCTTCTTATCAAGTATCTACAACTCATTCTCTTTTTTCCTTCAATTCAGGGAAACTCATAGATTTCAGGCGTAATTGTACAGATTTAAAAAATCTATTTGTTAACTTGTGTCGCATCGATATATAAGGGGGCAACAATTTTCTATTAGCCCAAAGAGAATGGTTTCCAAGGAACTAGAAATTCTTGAATGCCAACGTTGTACGCGTCGGATCGTTCTCGAAATGTTTAATTGCCGGCGACGCTCGGCGCAGGGGATCACATTTTCGACGCCCACGGGTACGTGGTGGCGGCCGCGTGTTCCAGAAACGCCGGACACTAATCACTGGTTTATCTGGCACCGGAGAATCGTAGGGTTTTCGCTCTTAGATATCGCCCGGATGGTAGGAAGCGGTATTACGAATCCGGCGAGAAAGATTAATGGATCCCCACCTCGGGTCGCTTTTCATTAATATCGTGACCGAGTCGCACGCGTATGTTTAGGATTACACCCTGATAACAGAATGAATTCTATCCTGACGTTGTGCTCGTGCAGTCATCGCAGACCGTGGATACGGAATCAAAGAAACTCCTTGGCAATTCGTGTCGCAAATCTTTCCGAGTTAAAGATCCTACTCTCGAAAGAAACGTTAATCTTGCTCCAATTATTTCGATGTTACCGTGATTTTCTCACGGCTCCCTCCGAATCGAACAAGGGTGAGACTCGCGCGAGCCTCGCCAACTGCTCGCGAGACCATCGCCCACGCGGCGTGCAAGGTGGTCCGAGCACTTGAGATCTTCGGGTCTCGGTCTACGGACACTTTTATGCCCCCGACGACGAGCGACGACGACATCGCCGAGCACCTTCCACGCGGCGTGGGCGAGCCATGGGAACCTGCGGTATGTCGCGGCCAGCCCTCTCCCCCCTGTTTTCTGCTCGACCATTTGTACAACGTTAGCGTTAGTCCCGCGTAACGTCCACTTCGTTACATATTCGCCCGCTCCACTATTGTATTTTAATCGATACTGGGTAGGAGAGCAGTCGAGCTAAAGTGAAGCGACGACGCGTTTCCATGCTCGACTAATCTAACTTTCGATAACTCGTGATTGGGAAAAGTCTCCAGCGATTTGGTAACGGCGCATTCATTTTCTCGAAGCTCTCACAGGAAACCGCGTCCGACTTTCGGCCGCTGGACACGCGGCTGCTGGACATCGAGCGATTTACCGTGCTGGAATGCGGCGCAAGGTGGTGTGCCGGGCGATGGAGAGGGAGCTTATGCGAGGCGAGAGAAGAGAAGCTCTCCGTGACTCGAAGCCGACGTTCCTACATACCCGTCCTCGTCGTCTCTTCTCTGGTCCATGACGATGTTCGCCCGTCTTCCTTCTAGCTTCGTTCTCCTCCTTTTTCCACCGTTCGTCCTCCTCGATCCGCGTTACATACGCGTCGGTAGGGAGTCCGTGAGAGAGCTGTATGTAATACCCGGCGCTGCCCGAGAGCGTACAGAACTGTGTCTTCGTGCGCTCTCTGGCCAGCTGTTTGTCTAACACCTCGTACCTGCCCGAGGTCAGTGGCGATTCTGTTACGAGCGCCCGGGAAACGGAGTTCGATTCACGAGCCTCGAGGTCAATGTTCCTGGCGCATAGATCGACGGCTCTCGCGAAGACGTCCGTACGGACAACGGTTGCTCGCCGCGACATCGTGCTCCTTCGCCCGACTCTCTTCCCAACGAAGTATGATTTATGTTTATTCGACGTGCAGGATTAATGAGGAGCACCACCGATCGACGGGGACCACGGTCTTTGTGAACTGGTCGGATCCCGAAGGTCGGATTGTCAGGTTCCCTCTTAACGCGACCGTCTACCGTCGATTAAATCCTAATGATCCAGGCGATTCGAGAATTCTTAGCTCTATAATTAATTACACTCGATACCTTGCCTATGCTTAATATTGAAATAGATCCTAGAAAGAACGTAGCCGGTGATTGACTCTCTTTCCCGCTGAGACCTAGCAGCTCGTTCAAAAAAAAAAAAAATTCCGGTCAGCGATCTTCTAAGCAAAGAAACGGACTCATACAATATTTAACAACAGGCGCAAAACGGCTCGTCCTCGTCGAGACGTCGTAGCCCATATTCGTTTAATCCGCGAGCGCTCGCGACGTGAGTCTTCTGAATCGTTGAAAGAACACAGCGCGGCCAAAGGGGATTGCTGGCCTGTCCTCGGAAAGGGCGCGACGCGCCAAGCCAATAACTCGGTCGTGATCTTCCGACGCTGGGGCAGGGGGGGAAAAAGTCGGTCGTCCGTAATAAATACATCGCGGGAACGGGGTAAGTTCGGACGGGCATTGATATTCGCGTCGTTTCTTTCCGCGGGCGCCGCTAATAACTTATCCGGCAGACGGTGGCCGGCTTCTTGCCCGTCTATCGGGCGTCTCCAGCTTCGCGGCGGAGATCCCGGACGCTGCTGCTCCTGTCCCTCGAGTCGCTCGCCGTCGTGAGGGAACGATGTTTTCTGGCACGGCTAGCCGCGCTCTGTGTGGTCCTCGTGTCAAAATGTGTCAAAACTCGAGTTCGCGGTCTCGGCGTTGCCGGCAAAAAGCGGTCCGACGACCCAGCAAATTAACGGCCGCGTCCCTGTCGAGGGGGCAGAGGGTAGAGAAGGACCGCGCGGGGTGGTTGCTCGGGGAAAGCCGAGGAGTTCGTCGCCGCGTTTGACTACCAAATAACCCCTCGCCGTAGGGCTGGGGAACGCGAATAATCATTCCTGGGAATCGTTCATCGTACGGCGTTCACTGTGAAACCTGTGAAATTCGACGGTACACTATGTTTCTGTATTAAGCGATACGCGAGAGATTCTTCTATTTAATCTCGTTGGAAATCTCGAGGAAGGAATTCCAAGGAGAGTCGGGACACACGATTGAACCGTTCTCGCGAAGAAATACTGCGATGTTCCTTGAAATGTTACTCGCTGTTTTTGCTGGTAATTATCGCAGGTGTTAAAACGATCGTCGGTCCGCGCACGACTGCCTCAACCTTTGAAATGCCCCCGCGGCACACACGCTGAACGGGGAACGATTTAAACGGACCGATTCGCCGCGAGAAGATTACTCAATGACGCGTCGCGTCGTCCTTAGTTTCATTAACAGGGCATTCCTCTGTACGAACAATCCCCGGCCTTAAAAACGCCACTGGAATCTCAGCGTCTCTGTTTCCTGTTCGACGGGCTTCCGGCGTGGCGTCCCCGATTTAGATAAAATCACGGTTTTAACGGGACACAAATGGCGGGCCATTGTTCGGCCGAATCGAACCGCTGATTTTCTATGGGATACGGTTGCGGCATTGTGCAAACCGCAACTGGATGCGCCTCTTACACACGATCCATCGTCGCAGCCAGCGCGCGTTCTCCAACGCGGGGCGCGCGAAACGTTTGGCCGCTTCTCGATTTCCACCAGATAAAATTATGTGTCGTTAAAGAATACAACCGGATACGGTCTCGATGTTGCGCGACATCTGCTCCACCATATTTTCATCCCACGGTAAAGTGTTTTCTAAACGGAGAATGGTCTATCGAGATGTTTCTGTTGTTAGGTGACGAACTTAAACGTGTAAACCTAAAGGTTTTTGTCGCGTCGATGGTCGATAAGATTGAGCATCGTGTTTTGAAACACGCCGCTCAAAATAATTACGCGATTATGCCCGTAGAACGGACGCTGTATCGAAAGCGAGAGAGGATCACGTTTACTCTCTTGTCTACTGTATCTAGTTTCGGACAGACCTTTAGATATGAAAACACAAAGGGTAATACTTTGTTCGTTCGTGTCATACAAGCGAATCGTAGTATCGCGACCGATTGAGAATCGCTTCGGAGCGATCTTAAAGGGAGATTGAAGATTAACTAACGAGGTTGTTTCATCGTGTACAACTCTCGCGCTTGGATATTTGCTCGATTATCGACGAGCCGTCCGCCGTGTACGACACAGATCGATTCGCCGCTGGAACGATTTCCTCGTCGATCGACGATTTATTCGTGGATCTGCTGCATTCCTCTGCTGATAAATTCTTACTTCGCGGCTCAAGGATCTTAGCGTCTCGCGCAGCCACTCTCTTTCCGTATTATACGCTTGCACGGCATTGTTATTATTGCGAACACGACCGCAGCTGCTCTCGGCGGGAATAATAATGATCGTTGGTTGCACCCCTTTCGGTGCACGGCCTGTATCGAAGTCACGCACGCTCGGTATTGTTGTTTAATCCGAGGCAGTCGTTTAAAATTAACCCGGCCGCATCGGATGGCATCGATCCGAACGCACTTCTATACCGTCGGTTAGGGAAACTCGGTGGACCCGAAGGAGAACTCGCTCGTCGATCACGGTTAATTGACTCTCGGCAACGTGTCATTAGTCCAATCGGCGATACGTTAAGGGCGGCCAAGGAAAGATTCACGGAGGAATGTTAATTGAAAATTAACAAAGGCTGTGTCGATCGGTGCGACCAACTCGCTCGTGCGTTCTCCACGTCGACACAATAGACCCGATGCGCAATAATCCCGGGGACAGCTTCCGTAACGCTTGATCCCGGGGCGGAATACGTTCGGGTATCGTGGCTCGTTATTACGGAGGCGAATGGGACGACCGCACGCACGCTTCGGCACGGCAAAAAGTCGTTTTCGCGTAAAACGATCGGCGTTGCTCGGCTTTCCGTCGTAAAGTAGCGCCCACACGCGCCGATGCTCCGCTCGCATAAGCCTCGCGGCCCGCCGGCAACAACGTGAGAATGTCCGCGGGACGATAAAAGTTACGCTCGTGAATTCTACGCTCGCTCCTTTTGCTTTGCGCGTAACCTCGATCGAGAGGGGACTTTCAAAAAATCCCCTGCGAATGATTTCATACTCCGTTGCTTTGGCGAACTGTTATTAATCAAACAGATTTCGGTACCAGCCTGATCCGGAACGGGAAAATGATTTTATTGTCGCAACAGTGTTATCGATTTATTAGCGGATTCATTCGCCGAGGTTCGTCGGATTCATTTTATTCGTTACAAAATAAGTACAGATTATAGGTCCTACATCGGCACGTCGCTCGACAACAAACAGCCCGCATTACATGGAAACAAAACTGTATCCCCAGGCGATTTTAAAATTTAAACAGCGTCCATAGTGTGAATCGGTCCGTTATTCACCGTGAGATGATTAAAAGGCTGTGGGCACCGTTCGCGTTTAATGTCCATTTAATCGAACCGATCGGCCGATGTAACAATGTATCGTAACAAACACTAAAAATGACCGACATGATTAAGTGGTAAATAATTGTCCCGTAATTAAGCGGCTCGAGTAGAACTTTCTTCTTAACCGGTCCACTGTTTCATCTTCGAGCGTGCCCTTGTTGCAACTCGAACGGAGCGGAACGCGCAGCACCCTTCGCCACCCAAACCGATTGTTTATACCTTCCCGCATTCCAGCTCGATAAATTCGAATTTTTACACGCGCAACGAATATAGTGCCGGCCATTCAGCGGGTCTCTCGCGCGGATCGTGTCGCTCCATAGCCGCGGTCGCAGGCGACGTCGTGGTCGCGAACCCTTTTACAAGAAGCCCGGTCCATTCAAGAGTCAAGCACGCTGAATTATACCCCGCTACGGATTCGCACGGATTCGTCGGCGCGCGAATTCGCAACCGGATTCCCCGGCTAGACCATTCCTGACCTCGCGGGGAGGCCAAGTATTCCCGGTGAGGAGAAGCGGCGCGGATATGCTCTTTAGGGGCGTCCCGAGTGCGGTCGAACGAATAATAATGGAACGGCCGGCACCGGGTTGCGTAAACCGCGAGCAGCGGCCTTATCGGGCCGCGGATCGAGTAACATCGATAGTTATTAATAATAGTGATTACGGGAACAAAGAGTCGCGTAGGAATACGGAATGGGAACCATCTTCCGAGAAGTCCATTAACCGTCGGACGCCTCCCCCGCGTGCCGCGACTGGCGTCGCCGTTTAGTGGTCATCAGGAATTGCGCAGTCGGGGTATCAACGTGGAAATCTAGAATCTTGGAAACCGAACGATCCGGACTCGCGTTGTTCGATCCTTGTCGGCTCATCGATTCTCATCGTACGAAGAATCTGCGCGCGCGTGTGCGTCTGAAAGCGGGAGAACAACACCAGCGCGAGGCTGTACGCTACGCGATAGACCTATTCGAATAATTTATAGTCGCGTTAAACATAATAGACACGAGCGTGCTATTCGTCGGCTGGAAATGACAAGTACATACCGGCGCACTAGTGTATCGGCTGTGGCCGAGCTTTTTTTCCCTTCTTTCTCCTCATCCTCGCTCGTCACCGAACTCGTCCTCTTTCATCTTCTACTACCTGCTTCGGCTTCCACCGCGGCGAGCAAATACGTGGAAGCGTGTAGATCACAAGTTGCGCGTTCCCGAACGTAAAGCAAGTGAGCGATCGAACGCGCGACGAGGGGCAGAGAGGCGCGGGCCATCCTCGCGAACGATTACCAGCGACTTACGTATGCAGGCAATCTCGTGGCGTTTGCGCAATTATTGGAACACCTCATGTCCGTAATAAATGGCGGAATATGCCCTGAAAGGTGTTAGTTCAAGATCATCCGGTGATACAAGACCGCTTGGACGGTATCGTAGCTGCCTGTCACAGGGGATATTTCATCACCGACGTGCTCATCCGCGGCCTGCTACCTGCAGGCATAACGCGCTTTATGTAACCGGTCGGGAGAGACATTAAGGTTACCCTCGATCGTGGAAAGTCGCGCCCTACCCTATTCTCCTCTGTTCTGTCGCGTTTTCATAATTATTTTCCAGCGAGCCGCATCGCGTATCCGACGTGTACGGGCGCGAAAGGTCGCCAAGCTGAAGCGATCCGCTTCAAGCCACGTATGTACTTACACGCGCGAGTTGTTTGTTCAGGAACGCGCGTTTCGCCGTACAACTTTCTGAGAAGAACAGATATCGTATAGCCCTCTCAACTTCTTTGAAGTGAAATTCTTCTTTTTACGCTCGGCTAATGGTTGCAAAGGAATGCCTAAAATCCTGGCGTCTGTGCTTGTGCCGCTCGTCCTCGGCGGCGAATCCACGCGCGGGGGGATTTCAATCCGCGGTGACGTGGGAGTAATTGCGACACGCGGGCACGCAAGATCGTGCTTACATTACGGACGCGTCTTCGCCGACCTTGCGCCCGCCTTCCCTGTACGGCGCAATCCGCGATCAATTACGCGATATCCAGTTTCGTCGTGCTCCTTTCCTAACGACGTGGCCCAATTAAGGACGACGATTAATGCATTCGCCGCCCGCGAGATCTCCTCTCCAGCTGTGACGGCCTCTGACTCACCACTCGTTAGCCTCCCGGTGCCTCTGCTAACCGAGTTTTTTTAAGGATCTAGGTGCGCCGCTATTGAATCCCGACATTTCTAGATCTCCACGATAGATCAATTATTCACCAAGCATCGGATCTATTTGCCTAATCTATTGTTGCCTGCTGTACTCTACGAAATTTATTGAATATTCCAAATTCCTTGCGCCGCTACGATTTTGTGGTGTCGTGAATTTGTAGCAAAACTATTCTACCTATATTCCATATTCTTGTACTCGGATTCCGCGAAAATATCTGTGACTTGGATAACTGAATATCATTATCAGCATTTCTCAATCCGCAAAACCGAGCCACTCGATCAACCACGATTCTCCGTGCCACGGGTTTGATGCGGAATACGCTTGGCGCAGCTCGTTGCATATGAACCGTAGAAGGAGCTATCACGTATCCTCGCCGAAGATGATCTTTCAAGTGAGAGGAACGACTCGTCCTTGTCTGTTCAGGTGGATGGCGCGGTACGGAGAGTGTGGTGGATCGTGCCCAGGCCGGCCAGAAAGCCACCTCTCAAGATCAGGTATTCGAGTGTGACCACACTTGTGTAATTCCAATTAACATCGCTCTCCCGCGCGCGTAACGCTACGGCTTGCACGCAGGCTATTTCGCGCCAGGTTTCACGCATGCACACCGAAAGGGACTGATTGACTGACTGATTGACTTTTCTGCCGTCTCCTCTTCGCTTTCGTTGCCGTTCGTTCGCACCTCTCCTGGCCGGCCGCCAATCAACCTAGATCGTTTTATACGGTGTCGACACTCGCGCGAAGAATTTGCTACGATTTCGTGAAAAGTCGGTCCGCTTGGACCGCGGCCAGCTGACGTGGAAATCGTAACGGAAAGATTGTAATTGGACCGCTGGTCATCGGGTAGTATCGCGTAATCGGCCGTGGGAAATTCTTCGCACTTGTAGAACTCTACTTTAAATAGATCTTTGGTCTCTTACGCCTTGATTGATGTTACTAATTTCGATCAGCCAAGTATGTAATACCGCGTAAACACTTGGTTTCGTTATAAATACCGGAGGAAGCAGAAGAAAGTACAATTATCAAGATTACTTAGTACGTATTTCCCATCTTATAACATCCGCGGTAAATCCACGGCATGCAGGGACCACACACAGCGCGGTCGCAAGTGCATCGTAAGTGGCCTTTATTTCGAGAGAAAATATTATCGCAACATCGGGCCGCGCTCGTGGATAATACACACCGGCGCGCTGCGCCGAGCAGCTCGTCCGCCTCCCGTTCGAAATAATATTTTGTCCCGGCGGTCGAGCCGCGTGCGCTTCGGGTGTAGAAACGTATCGCCGCTCGGTCCCGTCCAGTCTATTCGTTGGTCGTTTGTTCGGGCGACGTGAAAGACGGTCGACGAACGAACAGAGCGAGAGAGAAAGAGTTCTGTGGAGTTATTGTCCGGCCGAACGCGACAATTACTCGGCCGAAAAGGAGCGCACCGGTCGGGGTGTATTGTGCGGGGCTGGAAGAAATCAAACGAGCGCACGATCTCGAGGATCCTCCTCCTCCCATTTTCTGCGGCAGCTCGTTGCACGCGATCTCTTACAAATGCGAAATTTATCTCCGATCTAGTGTTCCGGTGGGTTCTATCCTAGACCGACGGACAGATCTATCTTTCAGTGGCACTGCGCGCTGACTCCATTGTTGGCCGCTGGTCAACGGGGTCTTCATTGTACGAGGGGGCCGCGCCAAGAATGAGTGTTTTGGTTTCCGTGAATACGCCGAGTGGCACCTTCGAGTGCACCCTCGAGGCGTCGATCGTTTTTCTTCCCCGTCTAGAGATTTTCCAGCGGGTACTCGGGACTCCGCCCCGCTTCTTCGGCCGGCCATTGTCCTACCGTCGCCTCTGTGTTCTCCACGATTCGTGGTCGAAAAAAAAAAAAAGGGAACCGCTACGCAGAAGACGAATCGTGAACGTCACCCTCGACACCGTGGCCATGAATTATCACCCTGCGCGCCTGACCGGATCGCTGCTGATGCCTAACGGGGCCAATTTATCTAGGCACAATCCAGGACGACTTTTCGGAACCTGTCCGACTGTTGCGTTCCCGGGATCGCGCGGGTGTTGAGCTTTTGTAAGATCGCCGGTATTATGCGCGGATCGAGCTACTTTCCGGAGCGTTTGATGTCAATGCCGGCCTATCGATTATTCACCGATGTTATCGGTGGTTGGAACCCCTGATCATTTTTTTAAATCACTGCCCGAACAAGGATCCCGTGTGAAACTTGAGTCCAGGAGTTCTATGTTCATTCAAATTTTGGAAAGAAGCGTGTACACAATTTGCACGATCTCTCGTCGAGCTACGAAGGATTCCGTCCAGGTACATTAAGCCGACCATTCATCACGCGCTTGTTAATTTCTTGTTACGAGTCGACGCCGGGTTGACTACTGGCACCGTGCCTGAATATCTTTAATAAGCGTACAGGCCAAACGGTTCGAGAGCGGACCGCGCGCATGCGAAGATATAGATTGCTGCCGATTGTGACCGGCGGCGATGATTAATCGCGACGATCGACCCTCCTGATCGAGCTACGCGTACCCTTCGGGCTCCCTCAATGCACGCAAATTAAACGAACGCTCTCTCCCCCTTCTTTTACTTTCATCGACCACGCCTCTCCAAATTTGAAACGATTCCACTGAATCTACGTATCGAGACTCTTTAAGATCGCGGGAGACCGTGATCGCGGAAAAACACGCGGCTGCCGCGTTTAAGGCCGCGTCAATCACGCTCCGGTTACGTCAGTACGCTCTTATGGCGGAGCAGAAGGTAATTACGCTCAATTAAGTGCTCGCAACGACAATAACAAACGTCTTTAAACCGATGGTAAACGTTCCGTGTGGCCGGAGATTCGCCGACTAGTTAAGCGTTCCACGGAAAAAACAGGAATAATATGTTTGTACTTATGTACGACGATAATGTTAAACGATCGAAGTCGTACGGGTATTAAGAAAAATTGAATTAACAACAGGGATCACGCGACAGGTGATCGATAGGCTATAAGATTATCGGCTCGACAAAGCGGACGGTCGATTTTTAAACATTGTGCGAATAGGTAGCTTGCGAACATCTGTCCGGAACGTTTTGAAGGCAGCGGGGCGAGTCATTAATAGGGAGACGGCGACACGTCGCATCGTCGTCGAAGACCGTGAAATCCGAAGGATCTCGTTATGCGTAACCGAGTACACGGAAGTGGCACAATAAAGGGCGCCCCCGAGGCGGAGAAGAAAGGGCCGTCCCTTAATCTGACGGCGCACATAAATTCGCGGGAACGAGTCAGTTCTCCGTCGATACAAATCCGGGTTCCGCGTCCAAAGGGGTTTGTTTCGCCAGATGTTCGATCGCCGTGTCGCGTCCGGTTGTCTCCGCTTCTCATGGTCGGGTCTAACGAGACGATTATCGACGATCCGGAGGCCCCGTTTCGTTCGCCCGGGAATTACAGCGCAATTTGCCCCGGTAAAAGTCGACCGTTCCCGGTGAAACAGATTGTCCGCGGCGCATTCGAGCCACGTTAAAGGCCTTATCTTCATAAAATTTCCGTTTTATTATACCGTCGAGCGGAACGGGTGAGCCACGCGGTTCATAATGAGCGACATTAAGGGGTCGTTGGATGCGTGTCACGAGTTATGATTCGATTAAACCGCGCGCGTCTCGCCAGTGGGCAACCTTGGAACCGCCGCAGACTATCCTCTTCTGGATATATGTATGAAAGAAAAGAAAAATTGTGTCAGGTTATGATCGGCGATAGAGCACCACCGGCGCGGCGGGCGAACTCTCCAAAAGGGGAGGCAGTGAGATTTTAATTCGCCGAGCGTATTTAATTGGACGTACTCGGCGTGTACGATTTTGGAATGTCTGATACGGCCACGTCGATGATCCGGCACGGGTCGCAGAACAAATTGCCGGGAATCCTCGCTTCGCTTCCCGAGCAAATGAATAATGGAGGAGATCGCGGTTGATCGACACTAAACGGAAAGCCATAAAACCGCGACTTATAGGGAGGTGAATGGGTAAGCCTCGCTACCGAACCCGAGCGATTTCTATCAGTTTCTCGTCGAGATCGACTGAAATGGGATACGCGTAGAAACTCTGCCAGCTAGCTCGCATAACTTGGAATTATTTTAATTGACAAAACGTTTCATTTCCCATTGCAATTGTACGAGTTTCGATTGCGCCCGCTGGAAGCAACCCTCTCGTGGTCCAGAGACGCGCGTCGCGACGGTGCGCCCTTGAATTAAAATGGTAATAGAATTGTACGGATTTGAATTGCGAATGTCATAGCGTGCAGGCCACGACCGAGCCCGGGATATGTATATGCTAAGCAGCGTCTTGTTTTGAATTTAGAACAGGCGCCATATTGCCGGCGAAGCGGTTTGCACTTTGCCCCCTTCCAGCGGGTGATTCGTGCGCGGCCAATGGGGATGCATTCCGGAAACCGCGTAATGCAATGCGCCGCTCGCTATAAGACACGAGGTATACGTGGCTGGTTTCATCCAGCGAAACAACCGAACCCTTGTCCGTGTACCTTCATTCGTGACAGGCAGTAGCAAACTCATTAACCTTAGCCTAGCCCTTCTTCCCTTTGGTCGGCATTTTTTTTTCTCTTTCGCTCGAATGGAAGGCGCGCCGATGCTATTACTGCGGCGATATTTATTGCTCCGTGCGTTGCGTCACTTCTACGAGCGCTGCTCTTCCCTCGAACGCGTCCGATTTCCCTCCTTCAACTACCCGCGAGAATCCCCATGGCAAACACAGAACTCATCCGTCCCTCGTCTGGAGGTCGAGATACTTCGAATTCGAAGCATCCCACGTCCGACAGGTTCGGGATGTTTTCTTTTTTTTCACCGCGTACCTTCGATTCCAAGCTGGTCCTCGCAAGGATCGTCGAGAATCTTTCGCAATTAGACCACTCCGTTCATTCTTTCGCCCTCTGTTGATCTAGGGCAAACAGCGGCAGGCAGCCGGCGCCGAACGAGACCGAAGGAGAAAAAGGGACTTAAGAAAACGAAGCCATGGAACGAGGCGAAGGATAGAAGAGAAAGATCCTGCCTCGAATCCCGTCCGACACGAATCACCACCCTCCTTTTATGTCAGGACCTTTCTCCGCTCGGTATTATCCGCTCACCTAAGTCAACAGGTTCTCTCCTATGATGTCGCGGCCCCCTCTTTTTTTTGCTGCTTCCCTTTTTCCCCTTTTACCAGTCGACACCTTTGACCGATCGCCCCGTCGACCGCGTTTCCCGTTTATTCGGAGATTAGAGAAGCTAAGAGTTATTAGGGCAAGCCTGTCGGGTCGGATTTCAGGAGCGATTTCGTCTAACTTACTACCGAATTACGGGCGATCGGGATTGAGTCGTAACGCGGCAAGAGGGCTGTCCAATTGTAATTATATCGCGCCGTAATTATATGTCGCTATATTTTAATACCGGGTTCACCTTCTGTAATTGTTTGCAACATTTAGTATTTCAATTTTGTGCCTGCTTCGGGACTCGATAGCTTCAATGCAATTTTCATTCAATTCCATATTGTACATTCACGCTTCTGTTACTTAGGAGTATGCACGGGGTCGTTGACTTAGCAGATCTTCTGCCATTCTTCGAGCGAATCACGCAATCAATAAATCCCCCATTCGAATCAGCATATTCACCGCGACCCGCGTAATCCACTTAATCCGTCATTAGCCTGGCGCAAGAATGCCTCGCCGTTTGTACCGCTACACGTTTTCCCTGTGTCTAGGATCAACAGCGGGCGGTCGCTTTAATCGGCGAAATTTCATTCCCATCAGGCATATCGCACCGGCGCGGCGCTCGTAACGAGCGATCGGCGCGTTTCCCGATCCGAGGCGGGAATGCCAATTACATTTGTTTCCTCCGTTCGCGGCCGCGGCTCTTTTCCGCGGGTCGACTCTCTTGGATGGCCCGCGCGGAGAGGCGAGGCGACGCGACGCGACGCGCGTGCATCGTGTGTGCGTTTTTCGACTCCGTTACTTCCGCATCGATGGAAACGTAGTCATATCGATGCGGCCGTAAGATAGCCGCCGCGCCGCGCCGCTGCCCCGTGTGTGCCGAGCGTTGTTCGCGATCAATAGATCGCTGTACCGGCGGATCGGCGATCTGGCGATCTAGCAGCGGGAGATCGTGTAGCGATCGTTCGTTCCGCGATCGCGCACAATACGAATCGTACGTTCCGGGGTCGTACCGGGGGCGACTGTCTACGTATACCACTTTGGATCCGTGAGAAGTGCGCTGCCTGCGAGCGGATCCGTACCACCGCTCGTGCTGTATGCTGCGAAGGATACTTTCGATCTATCCGTACGCGTAACCCTACTGATAGCCACAAGGGAGAACACTCTGGATTGGGCGAGTCCTGGAAGATGTACAGCGCTCGTACTGTGGCACCGGTACATCGTGCTCCACTTCATATTGGAAACGTGTCAGAATTTTCATTTATCTTCCGCGGAAGGCGTCTATAGAATTCTGTAGAGCTGATCGTAAGATGTCGGGGCCCATCATTATTCATGAATCGGTCGATTAGCTATGTGACGTAGCCTTTCGCTGTGATAATTATTTGTTTAGAAAGTATCCCGTTCAGAGCGATCCAGGTCGGAGGTCGGGATCGTATAAAACGATCTAATCGACCGGATCGTTGGTCCCTATCGTACACTATCTTTCACCTAGGGACATCAGCTAACCTGCATCCATTCTCCGGGCTTTATAAATGACGTTCTTCCAATCGCCAGCCTTGAATACACACCCGAAGCTGTGTATTCATCTCGGCCGGACGGTTCGAGGAAAGTGGTTCACGTAATTCGTCTATTATATATAAATATCATCGTTAGGTATGCAGTACGATATTCCGTTTCTCGAAACAGATATCTTCGATCTCTTCGCTTCGATCGGACCGGATCACGGTCCCGCGAGTCCTCGGCTGAAATAATATTTTCCATAGGGACCGATACGTTTTCGCCGGTTCTCAGGCACGCCGGGCATCCGCCGCTCGCGGAAGGTATGCAGCGTCAAGCATCTCGGCGGGCAAAAGTTATATTATACCGAGCGTATCTGATGTCTACATGCATGCTGCTCGTATATAGCGAGGCATTCACGCCGTTTGCGGCGTGGCGCAAACGCCGGGCACGAAATAATGCGCGCGGATCGGCCACGGCAGCTGCCGCCAGCCTCACAACGGTATCAAAGGATTTGCTGATTCAGAGGTGAGCATATGAGCATCTCGGTCTCCGCGGGAGTAGCAGAAGAATAAGAAGACGAGGGAGAGAAACCCGTGTTCGTCCGTTTTCCCCGCGAAGGATCGGGAACGTCGATCGATCATCGAGGGCGGCAACGTCTTCCCGGACGCCGGATCTTAGCGTAGGGTGAGCGAGGGCTGACGGTCCTTCCTCACCTGCGGAAGATTATTTATTTCGCGGCCGATGGCCCGTGAGAGTTCGGCCCGAAAATATTCCTACGCTTTTCGCCGCACGATTCTCGTGTTCGCTTCAGCATCTCTCCCGTCGCGTTTGTTTTCTCCGATTCCTCGCGAACGACGCGATCCCTTTCAAGCGGAACGCTCCGCGAGATCTATATTTCCAACAATCCCGATTAACGATCTATCTCTCTGCCCCGGGCCCGCTGTTTGACCGCGGTTGTGTTTCAGTCGACGGGATCCGCGGGGCGTCCCCGGGGCGACGTTCCGCAAGCGCGATTTATCGGCCGTTTATTTATTTCCGCCCGTTCCCGCCGGACCGATACCGGGGTGTCGATCGCTATCTTAATTTCGTATTGTGATCGGTCAAACGGTCCTGGACCCGAGCTGAATGGCCGGCGAGTGTAACGCGTACACGCGCGACACTTGGGGGCTCGCGCAACACCCTTTTGTTACCGTCCACGCTCTGCCTCTCGCGCGATGACATAGTGTCGACGAGAAACTACAAGACGTCGCGTGCAACTATCCTACATACGTCCCTTTGTCACGGGCAATCAGAGCCGGCTTGTGCCCGGCCGCGGCGCGAGGTGAAAAGTCTTTTTTTTTTGGTCCCGGTTAAACGCACCGCGGCATTCTCCGCGTGCCTTTCTAGAACGCGAGAGTAGAAATCGTTTAGTTGATCAGAAACCGCGGCGGCGCGGTCAATGAGAGATCGTTGTTCAAAGTTTCGGCAGTTTACGGATATTTCAGCGGAGATATGCTATAACAGTTTTTGTCGCAGTAGAATTTTCGATAAAATTACGCCACGCAACGGGAAAGCGCGTGTTCTACAAAATACCGTTCGCCCCTTTGTAATTATTGAACACAAGTTTCACTCTCTACCTCTTTTATCCGAAAAAGGATGGCGCACTGGAAAAAGTCCAAGAGAGGAAGGAGCGTGTACGATGGCCCATAAAACGGATAATTTACGTATTCGGGGGGTGTATATCTGGTTCGGAGTCCGCAGCGGTCGAAAACTGTCGAGGACGACGGGCCAGGTAGACGCCGTGTGTCCACCGCTCTCACATGCGTCACGATTAAGCGTCGTAGGCGGATCCCGCGATCAGATTAATGACGTCATAAACTTAATAAAATATACACCGAGACGACCAACAATACAGGCGAAATCCCCCGAGGGAATCGGGAGCGTTCTCTCTCGTGCTCGTATTTTTCCATGTTCCCCAGCGACCACCACGGTCTCGTCGCCCCGTTTCCCTTCCACCGTGGCTGATGGATGATGCAAATAACTGTGTCTGGTCCTGACGCAACCGTCGAACGGTCACGGAGCAGTTTTCACAGCAGGTGGCTCGCTGCTCCGGGTAGCAGGTCTGACAAAAAGAAGGGAAGAAACGCGCGGGGGAGGAGAAAAGAGAGCGCGCGACTCTGGGGGATGCTTTCGGAGGGGGAGAGAAAGAAGAATGCTCGCCCTCGTAAGAAAGTCGAACTCGACCTCGGCCAACGATGCCTCGGTCTTTCATCCTAGTATTTTTTTTTTCTTTTTTCTTTCTCGACTCCTTTGTGGACCGTGCTGATCGACGGATCGCGCCGTCGCTCAATAAAAATGAAAGTCGGTCGACCGTCGGAGGGTAGGTCCCACGCTTTTTGACTCTGCACGACTTCTTGACCCATCTTTCTCCTTCCACCTTTCGCGTTCTACACTTGTCGCGCCGGGCTGCTATTTATATGGGACAAGTTCCTTTATATTCGTGCACGAAGTATCAGCAACCCCTTAGGAAGATTTATGTTCAATAAATCCCGCGTATCCTTTCTCTCTTCTATACAACGGGAGAGGAATTCTCGGTATTCCAATGATACCGGTGAATCGATTCATTAATGATACATCCACGGTAGATGCGTGTCCATCCGCGTCCATACAGATCAGATTGTGTTTAATCGACTCTGACCGTCGCCGGAGCGAGCAAATGAGTGTGTCTAGCAATGGTTCGAGGAACATCCGGCGATCCGTCGATGATACCAGTCATTGCCGTCCTCTCCGTCCTTCGTTGGAGAATGTATCGACAAATTCGTGTCCCGCGGCGAACGAGGCAGATCTGTCACATCCGTGGAGAGCAATCAGAACCTGCAGCATGTATATCGCGTTCGGGCTCGTGTTGGCCGCCTGCGGAATCACCGGGGTCCCGGGGGTCGGATATCGATAGCTTGAATCGACGGACGATGTCTCGTCGTGCTCATCAGGACGCGACAGGACAGCTCGCCAGTCGCTGCGTCATCCGCGTCCAAACAGACAGGATGTACGCTCGATGACCGCGTCTCTCCTACCCCCCCGTCGCCCCTTTGTTTTTCACGCTGGACCCGTGAACGAGAATAATCGATCCCGCTGGATCTTCGATGTGGAGCTACGTAATTACGCGCTCCTCTTATTTCCTTCGGAAGTTACCTTGAAGGAATTCCTTTTATACGTTTCGCTCGATTAATGAGATATGAACGGTGTTTCTCTTTCATTTTTATGCAACGCGGAGTTGCGGAATGCACAGCCACGAGAGAGACATTCTTAGGCGCTAGAGCTTCGCTTCAGAAGGTTTGTCCAGAGTTATAACACCGTCGCTTCGCAATCTCTACGCGTCAAGATACTGATGTTTCGCATTCACGTATCGCAGCGAAGCGATAGCAGAATTTATAGCACCTTTAGCACCGAGTGATGAACCGTTGTGATTGATTTCTGTTTTCCACCACTGCACGAGTGGAGTGTATTTTCCTGTTACTTACGACCATCGTACCCCCCCCCCCCCGAGCGTTATATTAAAAACTAACTTACATTTAAAAGGAAAGAACTTATCGATAGAAAGCTATTTGGAACGAATAAGCAATTAGATTGGAAACAACGACCGTTGCTTGCACAGTCGGGAAAGAACTTTCCCAAATGCTTTCTGTACTTTTTTTTTTTGTCTTTTTCGTTTTACTGCTCCTAATTGCTCGTGTCCACCGTGGAGAAAAGGAACGAGACGCCCGAGCGCAGAATTACTCGGCTCGGGTCAGGTACAAAACTCGGGGGCTCGAATATAGTGCAGGTCAGTGCGGCTCCTGTAGCGGACACCACTCTCTCCCCCCCCCCCCCCCCCCATCATTTACTGCATTTTTGCCGACCACCAGGCACCGGCGTGGGTTGTGTAAAAAAATAAAAACTCGCTCGGCGAAAAAATCTGTAACACTTTACGAGGTCGGCGACGGAATTGCTGGGATAAGCCGCCGGCCGCATTAATTACACATCCGTTTCGGGTGCAATACACGAGAGCCGAACGCTTAACAACCCCCGGAAATTCTTCCCCGTCGCCGCGGAGGGCGGTTCCAGGTACGCGTTGATTGCTCTGAAAAAACCAGAGCCGATCCTTTACGACAATCGAATCGATTATGACCCATTCGCTCTGCCCATTGTTCACCATTATCCTAGGGGATCGGTAATCACTTTACGATGGTCAGATGAGCTCGACGGATTGTAGAAAAAAAAAAAAGATGTTAAGAAGCAGAGCGGTCGCTGGCTATGGATTGTCGGCAATAAACGAAAAAAAAATTGACAGCGAGAATTATCGGTGGTGTAAAGATTCATGGGTGGCTGAAATGTGGAGGAAGTGAATTGCAATCGTATGGGATATTGTTAGGATCTTCTGTCATTCGCTTATCTATTCGTATTTAATAATATACACTTTGCAATAACAAATCTTCTTTAAACGGTACAACTGTGGCTTTGAATACTATCTCTGCCATCGAAGCACCTGCGGAAGCATCCTATCTTAAACTGCAAAGCACACCGAATTCTCGACCAATTGTTCGTTCCCTTAGTTTACGGTCGTTCATCAAACATCCTTGGATTATCTGGTCGAGATTGCTTTGCATTTTCCGCAGGCGGTCGTAAAACCGTTCATATTCCCCGAAAACGAACGCGTCCATCCCAAAAGGCGAGCTCGAGCATTCCTGTAAGGCTATCTGTCTACGGAATAACGGTGCTCGTGACTTTTTAGCAACGGTGCGGGGGTCTCCTTTCTTCCCTTCTTTTCACCTTTCTCTCGGCTATTTTTACCGGGGGTGAAAATCGTACGGTTCTTGCATTTTTATGGCGCGTGCCCCAGGCCGAAGGAATACGCAGACCTGTGAGCGCACCCTCGTTTCGTGCCGAAAAATGTGGGTCAAGTCGTAAAAAGTTTCGGACGACAGAAGGGTTCCCCTCTTTCCCGAGGGTTGTCACAGTTGCGTACCGTTGTTCCGCTATGGCTCTTGTAAAATCATTCGAGCCACTTTTTATACCATTATTGCTCGGCAAGCAAGCGTTAAAGATTACGGGGGATTTTAGGAACCTTCTGTAAAAAAAAATAAAGAAAAAAATATTCGGGCGCAGTTCTTCCGTTCACCTGGGTAGGGGCAAATCTTGTTGTAAAACGTTCGCCGGCAAGTAGTTCCTTTTTTTTTTCTTTTTTTTAATGAGAGCAATAGCGAATTGACTGACTTACGCTTTTTATAACGGTCAGGAAAGTGTTCTATGATAGATAATCTTTTTTACAATCTTGTTTCCTTGGAAAATGGATTTTTTTATTTTTATATGCATCTTAATGATACAGGCTCTGAAGAAACACCCTTACTATTCACCCCACCCCGTTCATTTTTCTCCAATCTGTACCGTCACCGCACGCAAGCGAACAATTTAGAAGTTTTCCCTTCTCCCGATCATCGGACGCTGAATGGGCGGACGCTGCATAGAATCGTCCCGGAGTCATGTCGATAGGAGCCCTCGAAAAGGGCAGCGAAGTGGAGCGTTCGCCGGGCGTATCGTTGCGTGAAACCGACTCATCGTAGCACAACGAGGGCCTAACGACGGGCATTCAGTGCGTGCCCGTTTGGCCACGTGACATGCAAAAATCACCCTCCTGACGTTGGCCCGAACCGGGGCCCCTCTAGACCCGGGATGACTGGCTCGTGATTGGGCCCCGAAACACGAGAAGAACACCGTGATCCTGCCTCTCTCTGTGTCCCCCCTTACGACCGACGGAGAGACCGCGTCGGGCTAATTCGACCAACAAAACGAACGTTTACGCGCGTTTTGCATAAACGCTTACTCACGGTGTTCTTTAGTTTCCTTCTTCTTCGCCACCTCGGTCGATCCCTTTCCCTTCGCACCCCTTGGGGAACGGTAACAGGGAGATCCTTTATTCGTGCGATTCTTGGGCAAATTTTCTGTGATTCCCGGACGTGATGTTACCTTCGCTCGAAATTGGATATCGTTTAACGGTTGGAGTGGAAATGAATGTTTAACTCTCATTCTTGCCTCATCGGAAAACGGAAGAAGCGGCAACCGTTGCGCATCGTCTCCGTCTGATCGGCGACAACCCTTCGCTGAAACTCGGCGAGTGCGCGCAGAGGAAATCGTCCCTTACCTCTCCGTCTCTCTTTGCAGGTTCGCTGGCAATCGCTCATTCGGGATCACGGTATATCACGCTTCGTATAGAATGCCTCCTAGCCGTTGAATTATTGACCAGCCGACGGGGTCCGCTCGTTCGTTCCGCGGATAGAAAAGATCGACCATAGCAATCCCGTTCGCGGCAATGATGAATCCAATCATAATTTAGTTACATCTTATTAGACTCCTACCGCGCCGGCTCGCCGTGAGACCGCCAGGTATATAACCTTCTTAATCCACGAAATGCATCCTCGCTGCTACCCCATCGACCTCGCCACCCCTCCGTCTCCGTCCCTCGTCACGCGGAGGAAGCTCCTTCACCCTTCCTCCGACGAGGCTAGCCTTCGATTCCTCTTTCCCGCGCGTTTGTCCTTCGCCATAGCCTATTAAACCGCTCATCTTTCACGAAGATTATTGCCGGGATGAATCCAATTTCGAGCCGGGATAGCGTCCGCGTTCCCGATTCATTTGGAGCGCTTCTGTTGGTCGTGTCTTGTTCGCGGATTCATCCATGGGATTCATTACGCTTTATGAATTCATTCTTCTCTTTAGATATTCCTACTTGTTTCTCATAGGAAAGCACGCTGACTATCCTTGGATATTTGACGACGGTTTCATTACCTAAAGTAGACATAATAGAAAATCATAATATATCTCACTCGGCGATTAGTATCTCTGTTGACAGCAGGAAATACACTGACACGAATAACTTAATTGATAAAAGCACGGGCCTCTTAAAAAATTAGATACGATTTAGGATTCCGTGATCCAACCTTTCAGTAGCCTATAATTTTCGTCGAACGGCTAGTCAAAACTGATACCCTCGTGATCCATTCGTGAGGCGAGCGGTTAACGTTAATTCGACATCGCAGCGCTTAAATAATTAATGAAATATATCATCCAACCTAAAAGATGCTAGACGTTTCACGGGCATGGGTTCACGGACCGCCAGGTATACAGATAATTACCACCTGCAATCGCTAATCTGGTCTGTTTCCTGTCTCCGCTCGGACCCTTCAAACAACCGATAGCACGACATCATAGAATTCTTCAATCAGCGAGCTCGTAAAAATTTACCGAACAAACGTATGAAGAATTGTCTGTATTTTCTTATTCTCCCGCCTCTCCTTCCTTTCCGTAACGTGAACGTGAATTAAGTCAGACTTAAATATAGCGAGAAGCGAGAAGTTGAAATTGGTGTCAGGTCACGGAATGAGTAAGTTTGTATGTTAATGAAGACAGGCATAGTTAACTCATCGATCTGTAATGAGTATTACAAAAGGGTGATTCACGTAAGTGGCACGAGCACTCCGCGATTGAAAGCCAGAAGAAAGCTGGACAAAGGAACGGTGCGCACTTGATAGGGCTCCTGGACGGGGATCCACTTTTAGGATGAGCCTTAGAAAGCTCGATTTCACCTTTTATCGAATCGCAGCGGACATTCAAATATACGGTCGCTCGATGATAAAACCGTTGAAAGGAGAAAGTGTCGGAACACTTTTCCACGGGGCTCACGTAGAGCTGATAAACATTTTATCGTGGACGAATTAGTTGGAGCTGGAAGGTGTCGATGCTTCGTGTTACCGCGTTCCAGCAGGTCGGGTTCGATGTAGAAGAAGAAAAGAACAAATTCCCAGATTGCCGTCGATATCACCGTATCGCGGCGTTTCCTCGTCTCGAACGGGTCCGCTCGGTTTAATGCACCGTGTGATCTTTGGCACGCACGTATGCAACCGGGCCCTGGCGCGGCCGAGTGTTGTCCGTTGAGTCACGGATTTTATGGTCCACGACCTCGCATTTCGCGGTTCTCACGCTGCCTTAACCGAGGAATGCTAAGCCGTCGTTCCTCATTAAACGATCTGGAACGAAGTTCCGGAACGGCACGCTGGAAAATACCACACGCAACGTGCATTTAAGCGGGAGCGATATGGATTGTGTATCGCGTGCTCGCGCGACCCGGGCCTCTCGTGTTGCTAGCGTTGCACACGCGAGTCTGCGTGAAACGGAGACGCTCCTTCTCCGTCTTGGTCGACGTCCGATCGCTCCTCGAGGTGCCTACGACTTACTCGAGGATGTTTTTCGCTTCAACTTTACTCGGGAGGACGATGGATTACATATCTTGAAGGCTGCTTAAACAAAAAAAAAGGAACTATATTCGCTCGAGGCTGAAGAAATAGGTGCTTACTTTATCACGCGTTTCTCTTCGGACTTTATTTCCGGGGAGCTCGTTTCGGAACGAGCGACGGACACCGAGTCCTCTATAAGAATTCAGGAGATTTGCTTGTCCGCCTTTGTACTTTGACGGATAAAAATATGTCCGCGGTTCTCTTCGTTTCGATTTTTGCGTTAAGAAATAGTTTACTTCCACGAAGCTGTATCTCGGTGTGGAAAAACGGCCGCCAGTCGGAAGAGGCTGGAAGCGGCGCGAGACAATGGCGCCAAGAGGAAATTATGCGCGGGCACGTTCGCGTAATCAGCCGTGGCTAACTATGCGATTCATGTGTCAGGCTGGCGGACAAAGTTTTGACGGAACGCGCGAGTCGTCCTGGCAATTATACTCGCTTAAATAATAGGAATATTAGATGGTAATCAAATAAGCCGTTTCGCGCGTCCCATCGTTCGGTGATGGTTAAATGCAAATACGGCTTACGAAGGGTGGAAGTTGGTGTTGGAGATTAGGGAACCAGATGCTCGACACTGGTCAACGTTTGTCCGGCGGAAATTCGTAGAAAACTAGTAGGAAGGAGAACGGGTGACAATTTGAAATGGACTGACGCGGATCGAAAGCAAGAATGCTGGTCACAGTGGAACGCCGCGTTCGCGTAAACGCGGCTTTGTAGTCTTTCAGCGCTTGATTCATTGGACGGAAGCAACGTGCGAACGATGCTTCTTTGTGAACCGAAACCGTGCAAGCGCAGCTACGATTTGTGTTCAAGGATCGCGAAGGAAACACGATCTTTTCGCGCCGCTGCAAATAATTCGTAACCGTGAACGAAGAGCCGACTGTGAACTCGCGGCGTTTCGCTTAGAAGCGAATCAACGTCCGCGTGGTCGCAAGCAGGAGCATCGAACCGCTCCAATTCCTTCACCTACGAACCGGCACAGCCCTCGGGGTTTTTACCGTCTCACCTGTTGCCGCGTCGATCGCGGCGTGACAGTAGAAGAGCAGATAAAGGAGGACCATGTCGAGACGAGAGCCGCTCCAGAATCGTGGCAGTCGTGCATCGGATAATGAGGCGAGCGCGGCACTTTTCGATACCGTGCGGCGAATAATCCCTTTTCGCTACATGGGCGGCTGCTCATTATCGTGCAGAACAGCAGACACGAGACCACGAGAGTCGGAGGAGAAGGACACGATGAATACAAGAGCGAGGGCAGGTTCGAGCAGAGGGATCGATGCCGTTTTATTTTTTTCGGAAGCTGATTGAGATCACCGAAGATCATTTACCGATCGACCTGCTCCGGTGCTGGACTAATCAGATCAATCAGACGGGCCGATCGCGAAATGAGTTCAGGATCATTATTCTCTCGGAGCCGACCTCTCCGCTGCTGCGACGAGCCCCCCCCCCCGTCCCCCCTTCGATCGCAAATCGAATTGTGAAATCGATTTCGTCCGCGAATCGCCACGTCCACGATACGCGGCCAATTTAACCGGCCGTCCTGATCGCTGTTATGCGAAGGAATTATTATCGATGGTACACGTTTATCCTCGATTACGTCCGGCTACCTTTCATGACTCGCTGGCAGGAATAACAGTTGCACTTCTGTTAGAGCGACGCGAATTATCTGTACTATTTTACGGTTTCAAGTTTCATGGAATGGATCGGATAAGGTTGAACGTTCCTTTGGGAAAGACGCGATATTAAAGGAAGAGTCACGGTTACGCAGGGTGGAAAGTTGATCCGCTTTCGAGAAAATGCCAAACGTTTTGACTCGAGCACAATAGATCCATTTCACCGGGACTTTCACACGCGGTGTCCTGTGTCGAGCCGGAAGGCGTGGCTGAATATCGCAGGTAGATTCATCCATCGGTGGCCCATCTATGCAGGATACGACGGGTGTCGATACGTCTGCTTCGTTCTTCAGGAACTTTAACCATAGCTAATGTTTCTTTCGTTGCGCGTGATGCCGACAAAAATTATTTAAACCATATATAAATGTAAAGACTAAATTCCAGCAACAGTAACAGGATTAAGTATTGACATACTTTTATTGCCTACCGCTGCAATAAAATTAACGACATTCTCCAGCGTTTACAATTTCAAGTCTGAACTACTCCTATTCTCGAAGCCAGCGGACATTCGCATTTTTTTCTCCGGCTTCTCTTTCCGAACCTACGAGACTTCTCTGTTCACCGAACGGTCGTTCTAAAAGTGACACCTTGACAGAGATCTCGCACTTCGTCCACTAGCTAGGGGGACGGTGCTCGGTCGTCCGCGCAATAAAATAATTTACACGGCAATTGTCGAGAAGTCAAACGGAGTCAAAAGTGAAGGAAGGCTAATTACCGAGCAATGCCGTACTTTCTCCTTGGAGCGTCGGCGTGTACCGCGCGGTCATTTACACGCGTGCAAAACGTTGATGCTTGGATGCAGCTACCTCGGACGATATTAATGTTGTGCTACAGTAATGCGCGTAACAGCGGGACCGCGTGGACGGGCCACGTGATTTTTTAATCGTGCGATTAAATGCATCGACATACGAATAGTTGGTCGAGGACGAAATAGCCTTTCCATCTATGCGTCGGAATTGATAAAGCACGTGCAACGAGGTGACAGAATAATCGTATTGTCTATGTATACGGAGAAACGTTCCAATTTTAGTGCCGCTCTCGTGCATTGCGACCCGTATCGTTTCATTATTATGCATTTCAGGAGACAATGGAAATTTCGTTTCGTCGCTTCCACTTAATGAATATTCGAGTTCAATCATCGATCGGAAGGCGATCTCTCGTCTTTCTATAGTCTTTCTATAGAAAAACAGTATAAGAAAAATTACTGGAATGTGCCGATTTGCAATAAGAAATATCATTTTAAAAGTGAGTGACAAGACAATTTTTATAAAATCATCCTTTTTGATAAGGCTTTATCATAGTGACCCCTGTTCGTTCGATCAGTTACCGGTAATTTATCTTTTAATCGTTGATATGTGTTAACACGAACAGTTTTATTTTTACATTAAATTATTGTATAATAGAAAGCCTATATTAATCAAACTAAAATTAAACCACGGGGAAGATATGGAATAGGTCTACCATCTTACTTAAAACGAGATATTAGAAAAATCTATATTTAACATGTATGTATAATATATTTAGTTTAATGTAGTTAAAGTTATGTCAAGCAGTCAAATAAGTTGGAAGCTAAGATGCGATTTATAATTTCCCCCAACGAGTTTAGTATAATTTGTAATTAGTGTTTGTCTAAAATGCCGGAATTGATTAATATAAATCAATAAATTAAATAGGAGTTTCATTAGTAGCATTTAAGTAATAGAATCTACAAGTGACTCCTGAATTTTGATTAAGTAATTCTATTACGTCCTGTCGCCGCCCAAATTTTTCCAAATTGATGAATAGGCCGAAGTGCATCCCTGACCACTGCCCACTGTGCAAACAAGATACTGTTATGAATTCATAAATTCATACCAATTGTATAAGTTATGAAATATAGCTCATAACGTACGAAAAATATAAAATTTTGGCGCGACTTTTATTTGTTCAGAAATTGTTTGTGCGTGACACCCGAAACCTATATAAGGACCTCGTTTGCGCGCCACAATTTAGTTTTATCGCGGTCGTGGAAGGGGTAAGAGCTCCTTAGTTTCGCGTTTCTCGCGCTAATGTACCTTGGCCTTTGGATTCGGAGCGGTGGGCACTTGGCTAGAGGACGTGGACCACTGACCACTGACCACTGACCAGTTGACCACTGGACACTAAAAAGTGATTCTGCGGTCGGTGAGTCGCATGCTCTTCATATTTTCGATTTATTCTTATTCTGAATTACAATTCAGTTACTATTGTCTATTATTATATTAATGTTTGTATTGTCAATGAAATTATTCTAACATATTACAACTTCTATTCCACCTTTATTTGAATTATTTTACTTTTACCTAAATCAAAGACACAACACTGAAACAGAATACATACAGCTGTTCTCTCTTTTCCAAATGATTAATACAGGATGCTAGTTATGATACTTTTGCTTATCTGATCGCACTTGTACTTTGCATAGTGTCTGAGTTGGTCGTTCATGATATTTGAAATTATTTTGTAATTACTTGCTTTCACCAAGATTACAATAAATCGCTACCGTTTACAGAAATCTTGTTTACTCGATCGTATTTTTATATTGTCTATGTTGGTCGTTCATAATTTTTGAAATTATTTTATATTTATTTACTTCAACCAATAATACAATAAACCGCAGCAACTGTTTACAGCTATTTTCTATTTTTCAGGATATTATTACAAATTCTAGCATCTATTGTGGCTGCTCCATTTTATTTAAATGAATGTTCAGAATTCTGAATTCAGATTTTAGAGATATAATAAATCGTAGCCTTCGTTTACAGCTATTCTATATTTTCCAGATTATTAAATAGGTTCAGACAGGTTTCAATATTGCCTTGCATACGAATAGTTTGTTGCCTTTCGACGCAATTGCTTTTACAAGCGTGAATGAAGTGCGGTTTCGTACTTTGCGTATGTAGTTGGTTTTAAGGACAATTATTTTCGAGCGTTATTTTCGGTGAGAATTAATTTCAACGCTTTCTACAATTCGTACCATCGTCGTCATCGACTTCTTAACATTTGCGTATGTCCATACTTAGTTTTA
This sequence comes from Holcopasites calliopsidis, assembly GCA_023838395.1. Classification (NCBI taxonomy): domain Eukaryota; kingdom Metazoa; phylum Arthropoda; class Insecta; order Hymenoptera; family Apidae; genus Holcopasites; species Holcopasites calliopsidis. The sequence continues at coordinate 4,359,327 of JALHAQ010000011.1, forward strand.
ATGCCACTGAACTGCTGTTTTAAGTACGTATAGAGCGAGTAACGATTATTTAAAATTATAATTAGCTTTAAGACCACAGCTCTGTTTTTATAAGTGCGAATGGAACAGGCCTGGGCATTATTTCATTGGAAATTTGTTTATTTAGCTAGATATTATTTTGAAATAGCTACACTTTAGTTGATATGAAAACGATTTTCCTCAAAACAATTTTGGTATTTGGTTATTGGCTGAAGTAACTTTTAACTAAACGCAATATATTAGTTGCAAGCATTCGTTACTTGCAATTGCTGTTTCTCATTTAATTACAAATAAAATGTGCCCAAGCCGGGAATGTAGTGCGATTTCCAAGTGGAGGGTGGTCGGGCCCGGGATCGGGAAAGGAAATCTGGCATCGATTTATTATCATTTGATTCTAAGTTGATGCTAGATTTCCTCACGCGTTCAATCACGAATTAAATTATTGTTTTAGCTCGCAATTAGACGGTAAATTAGTTTTAAGAGAATTGCTCTGTTTTTATAAGTGTGAGTGAAGTGAACGAAGTGGCCATCCATTTAAAACCGTACTTCCGTATTCATTTTATAACTTAGTTATCTAGTACCAATTGTTAATTACATTCATCTTCTTTCTGTTTCTCTTAAATCGTAAAACAGGTATCTACAATGGATGGTTACTAGCATATTACTATATTAATGTAAGACTTGGCATAAGTATTCATAACTTAAGCGCGTTTAGTTTTAAGACAACTGCTCTGGTTTTATAAGTGTGAATGGAATGAGTGAAATAGTCATCCATTCAGAGTCATAATTCCTAACTTAAACAATCATTTGTCTTCTGTAATCGTTTCGACATTAGTGTAGCGCACGAATTCGCGATTAGCCTTTGTTCTTGAATGTTTAATCATTTCGCAGGGGGTTCCGGGTTGGTTGCGAACTCGCGCATAATCACAGGAATGAGTTACTTCGTGCGTCAGAACGATTGGGAGTCCTGATCGTGGAATTCACTGGACGTAACGTAGCCCAGCCGCGGACCAGTCGGTTTACTGACCGGGCGTCCTTGCGGTGGTGTACGGTTCGATTCGTTTCACACCTGGGTGCAATTTGGGACACCTTCCCTTGGTAAGACGCCCATAGGATGATTCGTCTAACGAATTCGTACCCGCAACAAGGCTCGCTGGGTGGGTGAAGGTACGAAAGGTGCGTTTCAGGACCAAGGCGCTTGACCGCTCTGTATTAGTCACGCGGTAACTCATTCTTGGGGTCATGTCGAGGGAGCGTTTGCTTCGGGAGGATGTAGAATATTTGTTCGGTACCGGGAGGGCCGCGATCAGAGTCAGCTCGATTTCTCTTTAGAAGGAGAGCGAATATCTCCTTTTGCTCGCGTTTAAAGGTAGCTTCACTTAGATTTATATTTGATCATTTCTGCAGTGAATGGATGGCTATCTAGGGTCACGTACACCCCGTCCACGAGCCCCTACACTTTGCAAAATTCCATTTAATAATTCATTTAGCTGAAAACTAGTAAGCGTTCGGTGTCTCGTGGACGGAGTGTATATATCGTAGCAACCTCCACGTGGTGTGACCTGGGCAATCGATATCATTTACCACGTAATTGTCCAATTATGTCATAAATAATATCGAGCTGATAGCTACGATTTTTATTTCTACGACTATCTACCGCATCGAGGAAACAGTCTCAGACTATTTAAAGCGAACGTAATATACTAGTTTCAATCGTTCATTACTTCAAATTGTTATTTTTCATTTAATTCTAAATAAACTTCGTCCAAGCCGGGAATGTAGTTCGACTTGCAAGAGGTGGGTGGTCGGGCACGGGATGGAGAAAGGAAAACCGATGTCGATCTATTATCATTCGATTCTAAATCCAGTGTTTGCATATCAGGTAAATTATCCTGGGCGAGGTACGGCCATCCGTCAGATTTTTCTACCGCTTCTTTACACACCGTTCCCTTTCGAACTCCGTCGCCAAATGTCCGCAAGGCACGATCGAGAAATACAATACCCTTGGCCAGAGTCCCCTTCGTGAAGCGCAACGATGAAAGTCTCCGTGATATATTCCCCGACGCAAGTGCGTTTTAACGAGTCACCCTTGGTCCTGCGATCGGAGTATCAAACGATATCGCACGAGGGAGAAGGATTCGTTCGTGTCTGTCCCATCCAGCCAGCGCACGCCCGTCTCGTCCTTGATCCTCGAAGGCCGCGGCAGGATCACGGTCGAGGGTTTTTCATGGTACATACGTCGTGGCGAAAAGGCGGTCGGTTTCGTGTGCAACTCCGGGAGAAAGAGGCAGCCGTTGCCGAGCCGGGCTCATTTTGATTGATCGGGCAATATAGCCTGCTCGCCCCCCCGCGGTTCGTGCATTACCCGCCGCGACGTGGAAAAATTGCCGGATTGAGATGCACTCATTAATAATCCTCGCGTACTCGCGCGCTGCTCGCTCGCTCGCTCGCTCGCGAATCGAGCTATTTCGATTCTGAACGAACCTCGTGTAATTACTCGAGAACGGGCGCGCGACATGGAAGACGCACCCTGGATCGATGGGTTTGCGTGAAGAATCTTTGGACGTTTGGTAGTCCGAGAATGGACTAGGAGTCGCATTCGCGGATTTATATCGAAGCTATAATCAATGTAGCAAGCTGTAAATAATTTCATTGAATAATGCAATCTCTTGCGGTACGTGTCAAGATTAACGTTCACGGTTCTGTACATACGAGCAACGAACAGGAGAATCCTAAACCTCGAACAATTTCCCCAGCCGGTCGGGCGAGTGTACGGATTCTCGAATAGACGATCGAAAGGGTCGTTCGCCACCCCTCGAAAGATAAACCGCGTTCTTTTTTCCCGTTATTTGCCTACTCGTAGCAGGGATTCCCGCGAAACTCGATATCCGTTTATCAAGGATCCACTTTGCCCCCGGTGGATCCGGTGAATTGCTCCCGGTTTCTTGTCGCCCATCGGAACGTAAAGCAGCCCACGGTGCACCGCCGTTAGCCCGTGCGTCCGCGAACGTGGATAGTTTTATGGCGGCCCTCTGCCTCCCCGTAATGCGTTTGGCTAAGAACTCCTGTGCGAGCGGGCCGGAGGGAAAGAGAAGGACGGGAACGGAGAAGGTGGAGCCGGAACGGACGAAGGGGGAGGCTGTGACTTAGTCTCACGGGGGCCCGAAGAGGCCAGCGAGGAAAGAGAAGAAAAGAAGGGACGGAATGGTCTTAATATCCTTTGATTTATCTCGGCTGGGTCACGGCTCCTTTGCTCCGTCCTCGTCCCTCCCTTTGCCCTTCGTAACCTCCTTTCGCTCGCCTCCGCCTCGCCGTTCCTCCCCCTGTCCAGCCACCCTCTCCCGTGTAAACCGCAACGCATGGGCGGGCCAATAAGTTTTTAAATAACCATAACTCCTGGTTTTATGGAGGAAACGGCGCGCGATGGCTATGCAGCCCCTCTCTCCACGATGGTCCGGGATACGGCCAAACTGTAGCGAGCAACTTGTTTGCTTTATCTCCCCCCCTCCCCCCTTTATATTCGATTGGTTTCGGGACTGATCGCTGGAGCCAACTTGTCCGACATCGTATCGGCCTCTCGAACGAGGCTGGCTCTGTGTTCCCGCCTCGCGAATATATTACTTCACGGGACTCGGGGGATGATTTGTACAGATTAGCTAGGTATATACCGATCGTGCCGGGTGGCTCGCGAAATTAATCTCAGCCAATTTTTGGTTCGTCAAAGCTGGAATCGGACGGAGTACACGACTTTCGCGATCACTCAGTCGATCCCGTCATTTTTCTAGCGGCACAGCTTTATCAGTGTCAGAACACGTGTCCAAGCGTCATATTCGACGAGCCCTATAAACGTTCCTCCGATCAAACCAAAAGCGGCGCGATTCACAGATCGTAAAAGGGTCCGTCGGCTACCTTCGTTACACCGGTGGTAACGTTCTGAACGTTTCGGAAACCTTTCGCCCGGTTCGTCTGTATTCTCACGCAGCGTCGGGAACCAGGCGCGCGAGGGATCGCGCCACGAGAGGAAAACGCGTGGGCGAGCGTGGCGGTATCGAAGGAGGTGGCGGTTTGTACCGTGAATGAATAGCCGGCGTATGAAACCGCGGGCGAATACCCGTTGTAGATCACGACGGAATGGAAGCTGGAACAGCGAGAGGCCGTCCGCTTTCCCCGTTCGATAGACAGACACACGCGGCCCGCGCGCGTTCTACACGCCGTGTCATGTTGCGGAGGCGCTCCTACTAAGTCACGGGCCATTGTTCTAGTCGCCGTTTGATAGACGATGCCCGTTCGTTACACGACTGCTCGAGAGCAGACGGTTAGACGATGATGAGCATCCGTTGCTCTTTCCGTTCGATCCTTTTGTGGTCTGTGGACGATTTTTTTTTATTTTTTATTCAAATGCGCGCTCACAGAGATACGGATCGGAGCGAGAAGGTTCCACGGTGTTTCGATCGTTTCCGATGGAAAGCTGGCTGCGACTCGAGCTCTAAGGGTTCCACTGCTTGACCATCTGTGGCTGCATGATAATTTATTTCGCAGGGGCAGAGTCCGACTATGGATCGTAGTTTAACACCTTGCAGTCGACGTTAAAGAATTGGTGGTATTCTTATAGAAATTTAGAGAGCACAGTTGTATTTATTTAGCAACGTTGCACAGATTTTCGTTGGATAAGCTATTGTTCTTATACAGTTTGGAAGCGAAAGGTTTCGTTTTCGGAGTTCCGCGAAGTGCATGCTGTTTATTCGCATTTATCCATCGGTGCCTTCCCCCACCCCCTCCACCTTACCGAAAGGTACAATAGGGAACGTGTGCCATAAAATGCAGCCACCTGAACATGAACTATTATGCACGGGAGAGCACGGTATAGAAGCTGAACTATGCGCTACCCCTGAATACTTCCACGAACACGAATTCGCCATCCGACAATCGCCCGATACCTGTCATTGTCTTTATCATTGAACGAAAAGTCGGGAATGCATTGCAGAGTTCGGGGAATGCGAATGTATAATATTTTCCGAGAAGCAGGGAGGGCTGTGTCAAACGCTTGCCCTTTACCTACATTTGCGACGCCTACGGTGTCGTAAACCCAATCTTCGTGACCGACAATAGCCCCAGGACGATTGAGAGAAATAGATTTATTATTGTTACGTAACGTTTATAGAAGCTGGTTTCCAACAACTCCCGGAATTCGATTGTTCCCTGATTGGTCGTGAATGAACCGAACCATGGTTTTATGGGGCACCATAAACGCCCATTGTTACATTGTAATACGGTTGCCCTCCTCCGCGTCGTCTTAACGGAAAGCGTTCTCATCTAACGCTCGGTGCATCGAGAATTCTACGTTGATTAAGAATGCATGGCCGAACAGAATCGAATGAAATTTGTTCGTCCAACGGAAAGGAAAAAATTGTCTGCACCGAAACGACGAGCGCGTCGGTGGTCCGCGAGGGAACAGGTCGTTCCAACTGTCCGCTACCAGATGGGTAGCGTAGGGTAGGTAGCGTACCACGAGGCCAGAGGTACTCCTACAACCGGGGATGCGGGTCTATTGCTCACGAGCGTGTATCCTCGCGGCATCGCGCACGACCAGGGCATTTCTTCTCGTTGCGCTCGTGTGTTTGCGCGGTATGCGTGAACACGCGCGTGTCCGTCTCGAGCTCACGGACGTGGCACCCAATGAGTTTAAATCATGCCGGCTGGCCCCGGGAGGAAGGTGCGCGCCGGGGTTAAATCATAGAGAGCTGGTGTAGCTGGAAGCCGCGAGAGGAGCAGAGGGTAGAACGCGAGGTAGCGCGGATCGCGGTTTGTCTGCAATTCGTTTCGACCGATCGGTGGATAAGGGACGGGGCCGGACCAAGTGTTTCCCTACGGAGGGCGATTCCGAAACGGCCCACGGTCGCGTCGCTCGGCTCGATGGTAAATCTCGACCCGGGATTTATAACGGAGGAACGCGGATCGTTAAGGGCGCGACGATAGCACGGTTAATGCATGGGGAACGGAAGAACGTTTCTTCGGTGCGCGGTATCGGTGTGGCGGGTAAATCGGAGTGTTGGCGCGTGGAATAATTCTGGATTAATCAACAAAGGACGGAATTTGCCGAGAGAAATTCTAAGTTATACATGTCGAAAGTAGAGGCGCCAGTTCCAAACCATCATCCTCTCCTCTCCGGGGCGCACAAAAGCCGTGTCACGCTACCGATCGTCGTTCCAGGTCTCTTAATCCTAACAAATCGAATTCAACCGTCGCGACAACACGAGCCCCGTGGAAAAAGGAGCGGGACACGCACGATGATAGCGACGGGAGCGAGGCAAGGCGGGGCGGAGGAGAACGGGCGCGTAACGCGACGTGGGGCGCAGAGACAAGGGAACCGAGTCGGAACCGAGTCGGACGCGAGAAAGAGGAAATAATAAAGCGAAGTCGGTGCCAGGTGCCTTGGACGGCTGGCATAAGAACGCGTCCAAAAGCAGTGCGTGTCATTAGAGAACGTGAAAGACGTGACAAATGACAGTCTGTCTCGTCTTGAATACGCATTGGCGCCCCCTATCGTTGCCATTCGTTTGTTTGCGGTCACACATTGTCGTGCCGAGGCAGAGAAAGGCCAGGCCAAGGTAGTAGACGCTTCTTCCGTTCATCGTTGGAACCTCCACCGTTTTGCGACTCCTCTCTCTCTCTCCCTCTCTCTTTCTCCGTTTCTCACTCGAGCTGCGTGTGAGAATGTGATTCGCCATGGATCCTTGGGGATGTTTTGACGGCCGGTTGACGAGCGATTGTCCTTTTTCTCTCTCTCTACTTCTGCCCTATCCGAGTGCCGGTTCTTCTCGATGCCTTTTTCATTTTTTTTCCCCCGTCACGCGGGTAGATTTCCTTTTATGCTCGCCGTTCGAGTGGTCTCGATTAACGAGCACCAAGCTTTTTTTTCACGCTACCGTTCTCGACGGGTTTCGACGAGTATAAATTGATAGCGCGTCGGACGGTTGGGAAATCCACGCCGGCTACTCGGGGACGCGGAATCAAGAGCTTGTTACTCCCTGATGCGACGATATCGATTTATGACGCGCTCCTAGTTTAACGTCGCGGGACGCGTACGGGTATCATTTGATCTACGCTACGTTCTACGTTCGCGATGCGACGTAACTTCGTCGACTCCCTCGCCATCCTAAAGCTCGGCAACGCTAACAGCGAACGAACGGCTCGATACAACGCGCGATAAAGGGTATCGGTTCCGCCTTAAATCCAATAACGCCGGCCGAGCAAGGATAATCGTCGTCGGTGGTCGGGCAGAGGCATCAGAGAGACGCTTAGCCACCGCGACGCGTTCAGCGATCCAAGAAGCGGGGAAAAATCGCCGCGACCACCCCGGCGATCCGGCTAGGCGCTATTTCGCAATTACCACGAAGAGAGAGAGAGAGAGAGAGGGGGGTAAAAGCTCGGGCGAAGTTCCATCGGCGGGGCCCGGCCGAGTAGCGGACCGGTGTCCAACCCAGTGACGCGGCCCCCGAGCGGCGTCTCACGGGTTCATGTTAACACGGACGGCCACTAATCGTTCACGTTTTCGCCATAAGGGCTGATTCACCGGCAACGCCGCTTCTTTACGGCATTGTTCGCCGCCGGCCCCGCTCGGATCGCTATCTTAACTAGCCCCCGTGCGCGCGAGAGGAACTGGTAGCCAACCCGGGCTGCTGGTAGCTCCGTAGACCCTCGTAGACATGATCGTTCCTTCGGCGTGTTCTACGCCGTGCTCGGCCACGGCCTATACGTGACGGCAGTAAAGTAAACGCTCTGCCCCCGGTTCCCCTTGGAAGCGGCGAACGCCCGAACCGGCGGTCGTGGCGCAGCGACGACGGGGGAACCTGGAGCAGGAGGCGAGGAGACGCTTCGCGGGAAACCGTCCCCCGGGGGGGGGGGGGGAAGAGAGATCGGCGGACGATAAAAAAAAAAGTGGCCGAGCTTCGCGGCCATACGGGGCGGGGGGAGTTCTAGGCTCGGCCGAGGTGCGAAGAGACGGGGATCGGCCCGCGCTACCGTAAGCCCCCTCGTGGTCCGGGACCCCTATCGCGAGAGCATGCGAGCAAAGGTCAAGTTACGTCAGGTTTGTAAGCCTCCTCCCTCGTGCACCCCTTCCGTCGACACGAGCTTCGCGCATCCCTGTCGCGGTCCGTGTTACTCCTTTTTACCGGCCGCTGCACCGCTCCCTCGAGGCCACGTCCTTCCCGCGCGAGACGATTTGCGGTTATGGGCGCCGCGAGAATCGTGATCGACCGATTGGGCGGGAAGCATGCCGGCCCCGCGGGTCGCGGTGCCGAGGGTTGTACGGGTATAAATCGGGATTTCGAGGAGGTTGGACGTTCCGTCTTCCTTGGACACGATTTAGCTTACAAGTAGTCAGCCACCAGTTGCTGCGATCTATTTCCTTAATGACACGGATTATCGCCGCTCGACACGCATACACGCAGGGTAAACAGAGCGACGCTTGAGATCGGTATCGATCTCAATCGTTTTCTCGTCAGCCCTGATCCATCATTCGGTGTCCGAGCGTCAGCGCTTGGCGAGTTTCAGCGAGAAAAAAAAAAAGAAAGAAAATCCGTCGAGGACCGTTGAAAGCCGCGCCATGTGTATGCTGGTACATCGTTTGTTAAGGGTCCATGTAAATCCAGCGATCGTTCATGGTCGACGTCGAGCGAGAACGACGTGTCAAGGATCTATTATCAAACGGCGCGGAGAAATTGTTCTTCCGCGAAGCCGATGAACGATATCTCGCAGGGAACGTGCGTTAAATATTACGCACAGCAATAAACGTGATCTCATTATTTAATCAGCACACCGTGCAGCGATAATACGTGGAACGAACAATTTGAATTTACAATGCGCTGCGGTCGCGATCCTCGTGAACTGCGGTCCTCTTTCTTTCTACCTCGATGACTTTCGCCTGGCTGGATACGATTCGGTGGCCACCAGGAATTCCACTCTAATGAATAGCAATCAAACGATTTCAGAAACGTCCTCGTCGCGGCCTCGCTATAGCCCGGCCTAAACGTTGCTCTGCTCCGACCGGCCATCGCTTCAGACTAATCGATCCTCAGTTTACCGGCGTATACATTACCGCTTTAACGTTGTGCGATAGCGTCATGTATCTCCTGCCGGTACAAATCCAACGAGTCCCGCGATCGTTATGACACTCATTTCGGCGATGAAATATCGAGCCACTCTATCGTTCCAGCGTTGCCTCGGTTTTTTGCTACTTTACAGGTTTCGTATCGGTCCCTATAATTCAGCATCACGGACGTTATTGATGTATCGTCCGTAAGCGAGAATGAATTCCGCGACGTTGTTTCTCTTTTTGCTTTCGTCGTTCGGTCGTTCACTCGTCGGTGCGCGGGCAAAGCTGACAGCTGGAATCGTCTAGTTCCTCGGCGAGGGAATTACGAGTAACCGTGTTTATAGAGCAATTAGATCGCTGACTCCGATGACAGGCCCCGACCGCATAGTGAGAGCGTTCTTTCTTCGCCAATTAGGAAGAAACATCGCGGGTAGACCTGGTGGAACAGTAAATTTCAACGATGGCCTTTAAACGTTATATACCTGCCCGTCGCAGCACGAGATTTCAATTCACGAGTCGATGCGCGAAGCGACGGTCGCCACCTTTGAACTACGCCAAGTTCGGTAGGAGTTCGGGCTTCCGAGAAAGCCGCTGGTCACGGCCGGGAAATCGGTGGACAGGCTTTCACGATTTTCCGGAACATCGGCCGAGGGAGTGCGGTGGTAACCGGAATACGTGGCTCGCAAGTGTCATAAATAAATTCTGCGGCGGAGATTAGCGAGGCGAAACCGCGAAAGTTACGGTCCACCTTTTGAACGGAGTCCCTCTGTCTCTCGGCTCCGACAAAGGGTTGTGTCCCTGCCCTGTACCCTCTCTGGCCTGACCACGTTCTCGCGCTCCGTCTCGCACCGTGTTGCCACCCTTTTGTCCCGATCGTGCGTTCCCTTTCCCCCCTCCCGAAGACAGGCCTAAATAAAATTTGACCGGCATGCGCTGGGCATAATGGACTCTCGCGCAGTCCACTGCGAATAGATTTACGATTCTGCGGGGAGACGATTTGCAATTTCAGCCCAGGGCTCTGGCACCCGAGATAGACGTACTGTATTTTAGTGAAGCGGCGACGCGATACGGCTCAAACAACTGCTTCGCTTCTTTATTTTTTTCGGTTAATGAACGACGGTGGAAGAGGAGATCGCTTTCAGAGATAAGATAATCACATCTCTTGACGTATTGAACGGTCTGGTGTAATCATCGGGCTCCTAGGAACATGTGTTGCTAGGTAATTATCATCGACTGTTAGTATACTTTTGTTCTTCGAATTATGAAGATGCGCTTCTCGACGAGGAATGTGAAAATTATATTTTACGTATCGATCGCGAAGGACTCGTACCGGTTGACGTGGCAGTCCCGATAGAATTCTTCAGCTCAGCCTTTCCTCGGCGTTCTCCGTCCCCGATTTTCGCACGATGCGGAACGGAATGGTTACTTTGTGTTTGAAAGATGAAGGAGATAAAGCGCGAAACCGTGAGAGTCCAGGTAGAATTTCGGAAACAGGCAGAAGCTAAGGATGAAAGATTCTTCTTGATTGCTACCCCATAATAAGGAGCGCGCAAGCTGTCCACAATACTTCGCTGGAAAGCAAGATGGAAAGCTCCGAAGAAGCGCTGACGATTCAGGAATCACACAATGCTCTTTTGCGAGAAAGATATTTGCGCGATCCTCTTGCACCCTCTATTCTAGCATTACACCTTCAAGCGTGAGTTCCGTTCACGCTTCAAACCTACGGAACGACGCTGGCCGGTGTCGAATAAAAATCGCCGATACGAAAGCAGAACGAGAATGGAATGAAAACTGATCAAAACAAACACGAAGCCAGCGTGGAGGGATGGGCTAATCGCGTCTTTCGGAGCGAACCCGATTGTTCTACCGGTAGCCGTGGAACGACAATTTCTCAGCGGTATTTACCAGTATTAGGATAATCCCATTTGTCGAAATGTGCCTGCTTATTGCAGTCGCGCACCGGGGACACGCCCCGAGAGCCCACAGTCTCGCGGCCAGAAATCCTAGGCAGGGAAGGGTAGAGAGAGAGAGAGAGAGAGGGAACGGGTCCAGCCGGTGTACGAGGACGCGTCCCCGGGGACACGGTACTTAGGGGCGCGTTTGTTCTTCCACCATGGTGGCATTGTACGGTCGAGCGAAAACGGGCCACTTGGCAAAAGCCAACCCGTCGCTTTAAACCGCGTACCGTTACAGAGAAAGAGAAGCGGCGGCTCGTTTTCTCTGCGGGAGCGGCCGAAGGGGCTGCCCTTAATGCCGGAAAATTTCAGGCCAAAGCCTCTCGATCCCGGCGGAACGCTTCGCTTGTTTCGATAATTTGTCCACGTCTAATTTGCCTCGTCCCCGTTTGGCCATCGGCAGCCGGATCGATCGGCCTTCGGGAGTATTGCTCCGGGCTGATTCGAGCATCCGTTAAGATTGATCGAACCTGGCCGAGCAAGCCCCCGGCCGTACGGGTGTGCGCGCGCGTTATAAAATGAATTATCCGGTTGTTTGCCTTTAATTGCACCTCTTTAAGAGCGGTCAGTGCTAATGCGTTGAATTTCGTCAGAGGCTAAGCGTAATTACGAGTCGCCGCGCGGTGAAAGCGAGCGGGCATCAATCATTTCACAAAAAAAAAAAAGAAAAGAAAATAACCCCGTTCTTCTAAAGCTCTAATAAATTGTATTGGGAGAAAAGATGAATGCGAGGGATACGTAGATCGTGAAACGGAACGAAGTGGGAATGACGAATAGGGTACGCGGCTAGATATCTCTTTTCTTTCTAATCCATGACAACTTCTTAAGGAGATCGAATCTCGTCGAGTAGAAGGCGACGCGGCCAGAGGGCGAGTTCGCATTGATTCGCTTAAACGAAGCCTACCCTCCGGGACGCGCAGCGGCGAAGTCCTGGGCCTCCTTTAAATCCGGCTCGACCGATGTTATCCATTTACGGGGATTGTGCGCGTGCTGTATCGCCGTTCGAATCTTATCTCGAGGGACTTTGACCAGCAATCTGGTTAGCCGGCACGCCGGTTTCTCGTTAATCCGCGGATTGACCGTGGTGGCGAGACCGGGTAATCCGTGGACGCGCCGCGGGGGCCCGCCGTCCTCAGATCGCCCGACCGAAAGTAAATATCGCGAAAATCTCGCGGATGGTGGTGGTGGTGGTGGCAGTGCACCGTGAGCCGAGGAGGAAAGGTGCACCGCCGCCGCCGCCGCGTTAATCCCAATTTAAATGGGATCCATCCGCGTTGGACAAAGGCTTCGGGGAGAGGCGAAGTGGGCGGTGCACGGTGGATTAGAACGAGAATCCGCAAAAGAGGATATCCCTCGCACAGCCCACCGTGAAATTGTCAACACAGAAGGCAGAACGCTCGACGGGGCTGTTCGGAAAGGGACGGGTCGCTGGATAACTGCCGGCAAATGCTCGTTTTGTTTCGTCTCCACCTACTTGTGGCCGGAGTTTGTGGAACTTAAACATTTCAGGTGTCGAGTTAGTTTGGCCGTGGGATGCGTCGAATTACGAAGGTTTTTCATGGTTAATTAAAAATCGATTCGCAGTCGAATTAGTACGGTGTAGGAATGTATTTCAAATACCTTCGTTCAATTTCACGACCGTAATCGTCCATGAATCCTTTCCAAGTTTCAGAGGCGCGCGCACGTGCATCGCTCGTTGCATAGTAGCTCGGTTCGTCGACTCGGAGCGATTGACACTGTACCCGAAAGGAGTGGCGTTAACGAGATTAAGGGGAGAGTCGAGTCGAGTCGGCCAGATTATAAGAGCCGCGTAACGCATTTCGAACACGGCGCGTGTATCGTACCAAGCGGAAGCGTTTTATCGGACACCGAGATTAGGAAAGGAACTTAACGTGTTCGTAAATTGCCCGATCGTTGCGCATCAAGTCGACGGGGGAAGTGGAGAATCGTGTCGGCGTTCGGTATCCGCGGATCGTGGAACCCGGCGAAATCGTCCCCGTGGGCGCTTCCAGGAACGGGTCGAGGTTTCCCGGTCGACCTATATGACAGTCGTCGAATCCCCGAGCGACGGATCGTGTCGCGCATACGATCGCGTTTCGCGGAAACGCGGTGCCGACGAGGCAAAGGGGCCGCCGCGAAATTTCCCGCTTTTACATCGCCGACCTCTGACCTCTGTTCGTCGCCGGGAGACAGTCTTGCGCACCTTTCTCCGCGGCTACGGATCTCGCATACCCGATTTTACGAACGCCCCACGGTCGGTCCGCGCATCGCCAGGTAGCCCCGGGCTGCTCTCGTGTCGCGACGGCCGGTGTTCTCCTCATTTTCGACCGCAGAAAAGCAGCTCGAGCGGAGTTCGCAGAATCGAACGGAAGTGGGGTCCCCGTTCAATTGCAAATAGAGCGGCGCTCCACCCACCGCGAGCCCCGTTCGACGATGGGCAATTCAAAACATTTGCAACCACCTACGGCGCTCGTGTATATCCCCTTGCGACCGGGCCCCTTTCAACCCTTTTTCCCCAGGCCAGTGCCGCAACCCTTTCGGCGAGGCATCGCGTCTCGTTAATTTACGATACGGCACGCCACTCGACTACATTGTGGGTGACCGCATCCTACTGGGAACGCCACAAAATCTACTAAGAATCCCTCGTAAATCTTTGCTCCGCTTGCCACCAATCGTGGTACCGTAACGAAACACGGTCAACCTGATTTCACGAAGGAATCCGCAGCCCCTTCAGCGAAATTCCGATTGCAAGCGTCGATATCGCTGGAGGCGACAGGAACGGTTAATGGCGAGAGAAGGAGTTACATAATTGGCTGAACGGAGTTTAATTTTATTAACAGACTACCGCCTATTATTAGCAGAGAAAAATATTTGCGATTCCCGAACTGCTCATCCACCAAACTCAATCCTTCGCAAACATCGTCGATGGGAGATATTGCAAAATCATCGGACGTAAACGCGTTAACGAGAACGTAGCGCGTAGCAGAGACGCGAACGTTATAATTTTCGAGATGAATCCGCTCCCCATCGGGAGTAGAGGATGACGAAATTACGCGCTCCTGGCGACCGGTCGATTCGATTGCGAAAGATCGCCGTTACGTTGAATACAAACTACGATGACGCCGCGAATTTTTGCGATGTAACGATGATTTATTAACAGGTAGGCCGAACGAAAGCGCGGCCACGTTTCACGATCGACGGCCGATCGATTTTCGAGGAATTTAGGACCGGTCAGGTTGGGGGATTAGCTCGGAAAGAAAATCACAAGTAACTGGATTTTCCTATTCAACGACACCGTAATCCGTTTACGAGATTCGCGCGAGCTCAGGGCTGACGTTTCGACGTCCAACTAGATCGATTAAATGACCGTCGCGCGAACCGTGCGACCGTCGAACGGGAACCTGACTTTTCTCTACCTACGAGTTTAAGAGGATTAGCCGATCTCCGCGTTAAGCGAACGTGTTTGCCAACAAGCGGGGCTAGAAGTCCGCGTGCTTTCGTCGATAGCGTAATATCGGATTCGAAACGGTTTGCCGTGAATTTCGGAGGAGACGGTGCATTTGAAAATGCAACGGACGCGATTCTCCGTCGACTTGTATTCCCCTCTCGTTCGAGTACGTCGGAACGATACACCCTGACCGGAGCGTGTCTTCGTCGACCGTCTGTCGTAAGCTGGCCCAATTTCTACGGCGACGCGTCTTAGAAATCCTCTGGCTTTTTTTACGAGCATCGCATAAAACGCCGGAACGAGTATTCTCCGGTAAAACGAGCCTATCCTCTTCACCCTCCTCGTCTTTGTCTTCCCTTCGCCGGGCCACTAGTTCAGTCCCTCCACCGAATTCCATTTCGTTCACCGTCGAATCGAGTTCTGAATCCGAGCGATATACCCGCAGCGTGAAGGAGTATCAAGCCGTCGCTCTCGTAGTCGTTAAAACGATCTCAGCTTGTCGCGAGGACACTGTCGGCGTTTCTTTTTTTTTTTCTTTTATGAGTTCCATCGCGTTCGTATATAAATGGTCTGGAACAACGGGTCTGCACTATTAAACGTCTCGGTCCCGGTGTTTCGTTTCCAGCCGCGATCCAAACGGAAATCGTTCGTTTAACGACCGTCCGAGTTCGTGTGGCCCGGACTTGGTCCCTCGTAAAAGCGGATCTGGACGTTTCGTTAATTGTGTCCGCCGTGTCCCGTTATTGGAACGAGTCGCGTCGGACGCAAGGTGAACGTCGCATGTTCACCGATACTTCATTTTTACGGAGATACCTTTCTCGAGTGGTTCCGCCGATTGGTCGAGATTCGATTGGGTTAACGACACGCGCTGCGTTTTAACGCGACGTTCATTGCCGGGTAGGTGTCCGATTTATTGCGACGGCGGGTAGATTTATTGGGCAGTTAAACGCTGCCTCCTCGAATCGATGGGGAATTATTTGAATTCTTACGCTCGCGTTACCGATCGGATTGGAATTGAAAATCAGCTGGACAAGGAGCTATAATTTATTATACAATTTCGTCGCGCAATATTATCAACCGCACTTTGACCCGATACATCGATACGTGTTACATTAACAGCTTCCTGTAATCGATGTCCAGCACAATGCACTCGGCGGACAAATCCACCCCCTCCCGAGCCAATCGCATACCCCTCATCGCACAGCAAACGAGACTCCCGTTCGCACCCAATAAGCGATAATCGCCCCAAGCAGTTCTCGACTTCCACCTCTCCAATTTACCCATCCCTCTTGCTCCTATCGTAGTCAGCTGCGCGTCCGTCGCGATCGGCATTGTCGTCGCCGAAATATATCGCCTTGGAGAGTCATCGCGCGTCTCCTCGAACAGGGATTCTCTCCGATAAAAGCTGCGCCGCGTCTCGTTGTCCTTCGTAAACACGTGAAAACGAATAGGAGGGGAGAAAACAGCCGTGGAGAAAAAAAAAAAAAGAAGAGGAAGAATGATAGAAGCTGGGTTTTCCGACCGGGCCCGGGCACTCCCCCAATATTTTGACTACCGTGTCAACGAGCGGCGGCGCGGCGCATTCAGCATGCTCGTCGGCCCGTAACGCCATTCATTCGGCCGCGTTACCGCTCCCGGAGCAGATTTATCGAGCGACGTTGTCGCCGCGTCGCGCTCTTCGCTTCGCTTGCGGTTAGATTTGTGGTCGTTGCGGTTTTGTCCCGCGGGACGAAAAGGGACGTCGCGCCGAAAGGCGCACACCGGGCAGTATAACCGCGGCCAGAACGAGCCACCGTGCTTCGATAATTTCTCCCCCTCCGGATCACCGTTGTCCAGGGAATATCTGTTCGCGCGATCGACCGCCGTCTCTTTAGCGGAGTTTACACGACGATCGGCTTGCGAACGTGTCTCGTCGCCTCCGCTATTATCGCGATCCTTCGATTCCTATTCATATCGGTCGGAAGACGGAAGCTTGATGTTATTACTAGAAAATTCAGTAATTTATAGGATTTGTAAGCTGTGGTGTAATGTTCTAAAGTTTCTTTAACGGGCAGAGTCCTAGGTGTTGAACCGTCCCTCTTGTCAAAAGGCAGGGAAAATATTCATGGTACCGTTGGACGCGGTTACAGCGAGGGGGGTCGCCGGTGCGCCGCGACAGGGTGCATTTTGTATCGCGAAGAAACAATGGGAGGGGGGGGGGAGGGGCCGAAATGATAGCGAAGAGGTCGATCGGTGGAAAAGAGATGCGGCTACGGGGGACCCTCGTACACCCGGAGGAGCGTTCAATCGTGCGGAACGATATTCACCGTGCGGTACCGTGTTATGCACTGCCGCGGTAGTTTATACTTGTCATCCATTAAGCGCGTTTAGACGGAGGGGTCTCTCGTCATCGGCGGAACGGGTCATTGCTTCCTGTCGTCGAGCCAGGCTGGAAAGTAGGCTCCCGAACCGTTTCAGGGAGCTCTCGCGTTTCCTTCACCTAAGAACGATTCTAAGCAATCAGTCGCGCGGGTAAGGAATCAAACGAAAGCAGAATTAAATCGTCGGTAGGAATGAAGATACGTATTAATTCCCCGAAAGTGTGTCCGACGCTTGCATCCGTTATCCGTAGGTACGGAACTCGGATGGGACCAGTCGGAAAGTTTGCCATCCGAACGGGATCCGCTCGATAAGATCGCGATCGAGGCAGAGCCCGGATCGTGAGCATTCACGGGCAGCGGGGGCATCGCGGATCGAAAGCGGTAATTATCGATTCGTTCGCGTTCCCGGGTCGCCGTTCGCAGGGAATTCATTAAGCCCCTCTTTGTCCCGCGAGGGGTTCACGGACGGAGCGCGTCCGATTCTGAAGGATGCCTCCACTGCCGGCGTAAACCGCACGAACACGTGGGGGAGGCCGAACGATTTTCTGTAATTAAATATGCCGGGCACCGCGAGTAGGCGGTAGGCGGTGGGCAGTCGATTTATCGTGAAAACCGCGGGGACGCGATATTAAATTTCAGACAGGGGTCTGGTAGTCCCTGCGCGTCGCCGGATTACGTTTCAGGACTCGTGCCGCCTTGGCCATCGTCCCCCGTCGTATGCGTTCGTTCCGTATTCGAGTACCTACGGTCTCGTGAACCTCGATCAATCACCATCGATGCAGTTCATTTCGTTCTGGCCGATGCTAAAACTAATTTCCCGAGTTCGATATTATCGTTTGTTTGATCGAATAGCGGAGACGCTGTGCTCATGAAGAATACCGCGTCTAATAACGATTCGGCTATTCTCTAATTCGTTCGTATCGCACGAGAAGAAAATCGTACCCTATCATTTTTCCGATCCGCGATGCGTCCGCACGTGAGCCATTCATCAACTGTTACCCATTGTGCCTCCCGATTCAACGATCCGCGGGCAATGCTTACTTCTAATCAACAGCTACTACATACACGGCTAAAAGCGGTAGCGGTAACTTAAGCGCGCCACGGCCGGTCGTGCTCAAAGCGGGACCCGCCGCCGCGGTTAATCACGGAGCTGGCAATTATTTAGCTCGCGTTGAAAAGGCGGCGGCGTGAAAAAGAATCGCGCGTACCCACGGATTTGCCATTTTCCTCCCCTCGTCGGGGCGTCATAAATTTTCGCTGATTAAGGGCGCGATACATGGTGCGCGGTTGCAGCGGTGGCTCGTTACGACGCGTATCGAAACGAGGCATCGAATCCCGCGGGTCGCCTAAACGGCGTTCTCACGCGCGTCAGCGAGATCCTCTTCCGGCGCGGCCAGCGTACACGCGCGCGATTCGACGCGGCTCGAGAGCGTGGCGCGAATCGTTCACCACTAGACTCTCATTAGCGGTATTCAACAATTATCCACAGGGTGGCCGGCCTCGGGAAACGGCTGCGCGACGACTCGTTGCCTACAATATCGTCCCGTGACGAATCGAACAGATGTCTCGGGTCCTAGTTAGACCCCAGGCAGGCCACTTTGTCACCGATACTCGAACGTCACTGTCGATGTTAATCATTGGCAATCGGTGTTGATTCGTCATCCGGAGGTTGTCCGACCGAGTCGTTCGCCCTCGAGCGGGGACGCTTTTTTTTTGTTTGTATACCAACTGATCAATGGATTCTTTATCGAGGGATGATTTTGAGGAACATCGGTACATGGGGAAGTCGAAATTCCGATTAGATCGCCCGCTTTCCGACGCGAAAGCAACTTTCCCGCACTGCAGTCTTCAGTAGCCTTTAGCGATCGACGCGCGTCACTCCCAATAAGGTACACAGGTAAAAAAAAAAAGAAACCATTCACAAGCATCGATTGATTCGAAGCTGCCCCTTCGTGCCCCTCGAAAAGCCAGGCGCGTCCGCGGGATATCGTTAAAAGGATTCAGCGTCTCCACGGAATCCCGCGCGGATTCAGCGAGCATCCGATTCGACCGGGCCGTAGATCATTGAAACGTATATCCCGTGGATCGCGGGGCCGTACCTGCGCCGCTCGTAGTTCGCTGGCAAGACGCAACAAAGTAGATTCGAGATACCGCGAGACGGTGCACTCCCAGTTCCCGCGGGGTCGCGCCGGCCGTGTATGACCGCCGCGCTCGCTCGACTCCCGGTTGCCCAAGCGTTTCGAGATCGAAGATTCGCCTACGCCCATTCCCGGACGGAGGGATATCCGTCCCTTTTTCGCCAGAAGCCCGAGATCCTGTTTCTGGCGGGTCAATCGAAATAATTCGTTGACGGGGTCTGAAATCGATACGCCGATGTACGACGATGGCCCCTCGGCGAGAGGGAGAGGAATTATTCCGGCGGGACGCGACCGGTGACCGATAAGTCTCAGCCGATCGTGGTTGTCGTCGCTCGATAGCGTGGCTCGTGCTGCTGGGAAAAAGGAGCCAGAGATTATGGCTGCCCCCGCTCATGATCGTGCATTTTGTAGCGCGACCATCGTGTCGATCCTTTTGGCATACGGAATGAAAGAGCGCGAGAGAAACCGGAGCTGGCTGCTATCGGGATAATTCTAGATCGATACATCGGTGTTGTTTCTTAATCTCAATCGCAGCGGAATTTCAACAGCGTCGGAATTTCTCCTGCAGCTCTTACGCAGGTGTAATACTTTATTCAGCGTTACACTTCCCGTCCCAGTTTAACAACCAGCTGCAAATCGCTGAGCCGCGAACACAATGAGACCAAGCTCTACAAACTCAAGCATCACCGCCAAGAGTTCGCTCTTTCACAGTATCTTCCCTCGGAAGCCTGTGGAACCATCCGCGGCACGGAGAACCCAAGATTTGCATCCGCCTAAGATCGGAAGCTTAAAACGAAGGAAACAACGAATAATCCCGTGACCGTGTCGTTTTGCGCTCGCAGTCGGTAAGCCAAGGTATCCGTTACGCGACCGTTCGCAGGACCCGGTGGTGGGCTTCACGGAGAGGAAGCTCCGCGTTTGGCGGATCGATGAAAAAGACGGTTTAACGAGGCCTAATAGGATTCGTAGTGGCGCGGATTTCTCTAAGAAGCCCGAAGGGATTCCGGTCGAGACGTCGTTAGCCGTTCGAGATCGTCCGAACAGCATGGGCTATTTTCCAAAGTGGACTCGTGACCCGTGAGGATCCTTTGACGCGGGACACCACCGTTACGGTAGGCGTTCTCTGCCTGAATGGCTGCCCCGAGAACGGACTCGTTTACCGACTAAACGATGTTTGCCCACAATACGATCAGAGCGTCCCGAGGATGTCCCGGGGCATCCCTTTTCGGGGTAACCAAGAGTCCATTACTCTTGCTCATTTTTCATTCGATTCCCATCGGGTCTTTGTTTTGAAAGGTCTCTCGCAAGCTCTCCGGGGCGGGGCAGAGCCGAAGATGTTTTTATTTGCTGATAAATTTATGGTACATTAGCGATTCATTTTTCTTCCCTCGTTTCTCGCGTCTGCGATAGGGTGAAACGATACGGTTCCTTCCCCGCGAGACTGCCAGAGGTATATCGCACCGTGGCTGCACAATGAAACGCGCGATTAGAAGACTTTCATTCGTCGGTGCTTGAAGCACGTTTGTTAAGTGCTTTCTAATAAAGTCGTAAGAGATTTATGAATTAATTAGAAAGCGTATTCTGATCGGGCTGATACAGTCCCGCGGTACGAACGAACGTTTGTTGTTAATTATACAGAGGATCCACACGGGAAACGTAATTTATTATCGAGTACAAGATAAGAGCCCGGCGAATATTCAATATTCCATTCCCGATCATTCATAACGGCTGAGGTGTGCCGTGGAGATTTCATCGAGTCAACGGTCAGTGCCTTCCGTTTGCATTACGGGAAAATGTTTCGTACAATCGTCGTCACTGATGCGAAGAACGATACTTCTAATCAACTATTCCCCGAAGTACATCCATTTACAAAGCTCCATTAAGCGTGAGTAAATTTATCGAAGGTTCCAACGGTGAATTCGGCTTGCAGGATAACTCGACCCATACTAATACTCTCGTCAACCCTTGCATACTCGAGCCGCGCGACGAGAATTTCAGCGTCTGACCCTTTCGCGCTGGCTTCCTTATAGCTATGCTCGCGCGGCGCTCGCAATTAATAACCCTGCGTACGGCCGGGGACTTTAACGCCGCGAGCCGGGGAGATATCCAACCTAGACTTTTCTCGCCGAGCAGTCGCGTCCCGCGCGTGTCCCTTTGACCTCCTCGCGCGTTTCCTCGGCAACGCGGTGTCCCGGGGACGCTTAATAATCCGGCGCCTGGTAATCGATCACCCCGACGACGAACGAACGTCGCGATGGCGACGGCGGCGGCGATGTTTCGCATCGCGACGCGACGACGATTCGCGCGTCGCCGTTGTCGTGCGTTCGATTAACGAGATTGAGTGCCAGTTTTCAGCGGCGCCGCGAGCCAGCCCGTGGAATTCAATTAATCGTCGCCACGTTCCTGAAATCTCGCGAATGCCGAGCCGCGCGATCCGACTCCGAGCTCTGCGACGGCGGTTGAACGTCATAATTCAGCCGCGCGGATAGCCTGAATTTCAGAGGTTCGTAATCAGCTTGCTCGACCGTGCCGCGGCGAAGGTTGATCGCTGGAAGGGTCGAGATACACCGCCACGGGATTTGCTCATCGAATAGTCCGCGCGCGAATGGAAGGATCGAGCAGGATTTGCAATAAGAAGCGACAAGCGTCGCTTCTATTTCATTCATTTCGCGTCCCCGAAATCGCAGACGCTAGTTAATCACTGTTGCGTCGCAGTCCGCGTCGTTCCGTCGCAGAGAAGCACGAAAAGTTGCCGCGTCATAGGAAGGTTGCTGCAACGAACGGCCACGCCGGGGCCTACCCCGGTGCTCGAAAGTGTCGCGAAGCAGTCGTTCCACGGGACGAGAGTTGACCGTTCTGTCTGAGGACGATAAATCTCGTTTGCTTCCGCGTCGACGAGCACAGACACCTTCCCGAAAGAATCGGGTTCATATCTTCGGCGGCAGAATCGAGTTCATATTAGCCCCATCTGCCTTCACGGGGAATGGGCTTCCGCGTGAGCGAGCAGGCATACCGGGACGAGACAACGGTGTACAAAACGATGAGAATCGACGGACGAACACGGGTGGATACATCCGGATTACGTTCGGCCAATTGATCACGAATCCGTCGTAGCTACGCCGCGCCTCTTCTGTTTGCTACACACCGTCGAGCGTGCTGCGGACCTCTTTTTACGTCGCTCATGTCCGCCGCCGGGGAAATTATTTATGACGACGGAGTACGCGCTCCGATAGAATCCGCGCCCTTTCACACCTTCGACTCGCGACGATGATGTCGGCAATTCGTGCGACGATAAATCGTTCGACGCAAGCTTGTTTAAAAGACCGGAGGGATCGTCGGATATTTCCTCGTGACGTAATCCATACAATTCCCAATTCGATGGTGCGGTCCCTCTGGACAATATTACATTCCGCCGACAGCCGGCTATCAGGGTCGTAAAAAAGGATATAGGTGTACCCGTAGTCGAACGTGGCGTAGTTTTCCAGATTTGTGGCCGGGCTCTCTTCTCTTCTCCGGCATTATCTGGATAAAATGAAATCGGTCGTTAAACGAGAAAGCGAGACAGGACCGATCGAGGCTAAGAAGAAGCGGGCAGCGCGTTCTGGGGATTCGTAGGGTCGAGGAGCGACGGAGAGGAGGCGAGGATGTAGAAGCCGGGAGCGAGAACGAGGGGGAAGGATCGAGAGCAGAAGGAGAGAAGCGTTTCGCGTTCGAAAACCAGTTTCTATAGTTTAATTTCTTCGGGTGGACATCTTCTTTAATTTATGGCGCCGTCCTTCCTGCCCTCCTACTCTCCCTCGTCGAACGTCTTTCGACATTTTATTGGGTCGACCAGTTTCTGTAACTCCGCCGGAGATTCCACTCTGCCTCCACGAAAAATACGATCGACCATAATAGACGAGAGGCGATGGTAAACCACCTGTACGCGTTCATCCTCACCGCTAATCCCGTTCGGTCCTCTCTACGCTTTTTCCTTCGATCACGATCCAACGCGCGGCACCTGATTGCCTTCCATTATTTCGCAAGATCGATTCGTCTCCAACCACCGCCGCGCCGTTGGATATGACAAGATCCCCGCGCCTGCGTCCGCGACGCTACGCCGATCTCGTCGCGTGTTTATCGGATCTGTACGCTAATCGAAGCAGCGAGCGAGTAATAGCTACGATTACGCTCGCTTATGTCTTGCGCGCCATGCGGCTCTAAATTATACGGGCGAGTCGCGCTGGCGTGTACAGGTACGCGTCGCGGACACGTGAGCGTCTTGTTGTTTTAAGACGGACTCGACAGCGGCGGATATTACGCTTCTCGGATTCGGACCGTAAAGTTTGGACGCTTTTGGAATGGGTACCGAGCTGCAATAAAACCCGGAACACCAGGACATCAGTACTATACTATGCGCGCGTCCCGTTACGTTTACGAGTTAGAAAGTGAAACGTGAGCGTTAAATTCTCTCGTTCCCAAATTCGAGAAGCGACACCGGCCGGGGATCGCGTGAAATTACATAAGAACAGTGTGCTTACTCCCGAAGGTACACCGGATCGGGGAATGTATCTCAAGCAACGATCTCTCGGTTCCCCGACCTAGAAAGATCTCAATAAAATCCCCGAATTTCCATAAAGCTACGTAATCCGGTAGAACACGACCATACGCTCCTCCGCGTGGCTGGTCGTTTCTCTGGGGCCAGGCGGTGTTCGCTGCGAGCAACCGGCGATCCGTTCGCCGCGGGGGCACAACACCGGCCCGTAAAGCACGAGGAACGATCTCGCCTCGGCTCTCGGCTCGGTAGAGCGGTGGAGCGAACGGTTGACGAGCAGTGGGGACCGATGGGTGGTATCAGACCCGACGGTCCCTTGGGGCCCCCCCGATCACTCGGGATTGGTCGAGAAATCGGGGCCCGTTGAGGCCGATTGGCCCGCGGATGGGCAGGCGTGTACCGATGGGCAGGTACAGCTGTCCCTCACCCCCCCCCCCCCGGCGAGCGGGGGAAAATCGGTTAGCCGTGGCTCTCCTTAGGCGCCCTCGATGCAGTCGAACAGGTCGCAGCGATCGCGAAGCGCCAGTCCTCTGCCGTCCATCGACGTGGCCGCACCGTGACTCGCGGACGTTCGAGAGAGACAGACAGCCAGATAGACGCAGGAAAGGTCGTTCGGGGGAGAAGGTGGTGCGCTCGGGACGGATAGTTGGTAGCCACGCACGGAACCGCGTGGACCGTTCAGAGTGCTCGGGGTCAGTCGAAGGATTCGCATCGAGGAGAACGGTCGCGCGCCCTTCCGCGTGGGTGTGATTCTTGTCGGTTCAACAACATTCGAACCGCTGCGTGAGAACGATTCGCAGTCGCGGCCGTGACCGGTGTCCAAGCACGGAGGAAGAGAGACGCGTGCACAGTGCAGTGGTAATCGTGTACCACGCGCCACGTGACCGATCAGCGACCGGACCGAACGTATACTCGGGCGGTGTGTGTCGATCGGCGTCGAACGGTTTCACGTCGAGAGATCGAGGATCGCGATGTGTGACGTGTGACAGGGGCAGGACTCTGACGATCGGGGAAGAGCCATCTCGTTGGATCGTGGTGCTCTGGAGCACCGGCGAGCCTGCTCGTTTGGATATCGTGTAACTGCAAAGGTGGGTTGTCTACAGATCATTCGACTTTCGCGCTGATGTCTCGTCACCTATACCCCGGCGTCGATGTCTCCGCGCGGCGCGCTTGTGCCGGCGTCGATGTCTCCGCGCGGCGCGCTCGTGCCGGCGTCTACGTCTCCCGCTCTTGAGATTGATTATCTTTCCGATCTTTCCTTATCTTTCCGAGCAATCCCTTATCATCCGAGATCGGCGTTTCATCCCGCACTCGCAACGCCGAAACGTAAATCACTTCCGCAGGTGAGAAACCGTGCGCGACACGGGCAAAGGGAGGGGAGAGGTAGCGAGAAAAGGTTCGACCTAATGATAGCTGGAAGAAAAAGAGTAGAAAATAAATCACTCGCGTTCGGTCAGTAATCACCGGCGTTTCGTCAATCTTTACAGTCCATTCACCGCTCCGTTTATCCGTCCGTAAATTAAAGTCTACATCCAGAGTGGCCCGCGTTGCTCGCGATTATACCACCGCGTGAAATTGATAATGCAGCCTAATAGCGGCCCGAGCACGCTCGACCCGTTAAAAGTGCCCGCTCGGCTAGTAAATTTTCATTGGAATATAATTGCGAAACCGACGAGGCCGCGTGCTCTATCGCCGGGCAATCTTATATCGGGGATACTCGCGGCTCTGCAACGCCGGTTGCCGAGCTCTCTGCTTCCGAACAAGGCGCGCAACAGCTCCTCCGTCGCATCATATCATTTTTATCGTTTTCTTTAGTAGAAAAGAAAATCCCTTTTAATGAGAATCATAACGCTCAACCGCAAGCTACACATCGTACTTTTCCCTCGCGCTGCCTCTCGGCGTGTTCCTTTTCGCTTTCTCGCGCGACCCTCGCCAACAATCGGAGCGGTGTGCGGTCGGATGGGGTTAGTCGTAAATGAAAACATTACCGTCACCCCTCGCGGCCGGCCTGTTGCTATAATATTTGCCTACTCGTAGACAGTGGCGTAATTCGGGCCGCACAAAGGCCGACACTTTTGTCGTGGGATAAAGGCGAGCAAGAGTCGCGCGGAAGCGTACACGCGCACGTGTGTCGCGGAACAGAGAGGCGGAACGGCGTGGAAGAGAAACGGGACGAGGCGAGCGTTACAATTATTATGCATAGGTGCCCGGCCAGGGTCTCCCATGTCAAAATATATTTATTGCCCCCCTCCCCTCTCTCTCTTCTTTGCCCTCTCTCGTTGTTTTTTTTTTAGCTTGGCTGCGGCGTGTCAGCCACCATTGTCGCCTTTTCATACGCTTATTACCCACTTGTACATCGGGAAGAACGTGGAGTGGCTGTGAAAATAAGTTGCCTTCCGTCCCCGTACGGTGTAAGCGGTTTCTTGGAACATTTAAAAACGTTTCGCGCAAGGTTAGCGCTCGGGCAGACTGTCTCGCCGATTTCAAAAGAAAGCTGGAAGAAAAATACTGCACGCTGTGATGTACAGTGAACCTCGAGAACGAACAGTTCATCGGGAGAAGGCGTGAATATCATAGCTTTATGCTTTCATCCTCGTTGGTGAGTCTGGAGACGACGGTCAGACAATTTTATCACCTAGGTGTTCTTCTCTTTTTAACAATTAACGGTATTCGAATCTCTTGGTCGCGATCACGTAAGCCGCCAAAAAACGATGCCGATGCTCATTTGCATATTAACCCTCTCGTAGCTGGGGTTGCGATCCGACGTAACGCCTTTCTGCCCTCACCCTTCCGAAATCGTAAAACTCCGTACGAGAATACGCGCGTTAACTTTCGTCTGTTTTTTTTTCCTTTTATCACATTCATCGCGGGAAACACAGGCGTCGAGCGATCCTTCGAATCCGGACCCGGTCACGTCTGTACTTCACCTCTTCATTCGTCCAACGATTGAAGAGCACGCAAAAAAAAAAAAAAAAATGGGGTTCACGTAAAGATTGGCGGGTACTTTGGTTAGCCTTTATCTCGACGCAACGTCCCCGGGGACACGCGTTTAACGGTACGATGGCTCCATTCGGCGGGGCCCGTTAGTTGTCTAATCTGAACCGATGATGGGCTCGGTACGAGCAAGCGATAATCCGCGAAATACAGGGAATCACACTCCGCGGCATTTCCTTCCATTTGCATTCCCTGCCGGGGAAACCGGAGGAAACGCTCGGTTTTATCTCGCGAGATAGACACACGCGGCTGACCGATCGCTTAGAAAGTGGTGGCCGGGAACGCGTTCCAACGTGCTTTTCTTTTTTTTTTTATCCGCATGCGCAGGAAAAAGTTGGACATCGGCCGTAAGGCGGACAGGAACAGTGGTATCGGTTCTAGAGCGCGAACAAGAATCGCAACGAAGAGCAAATTTATTCCGCGACGCACGCGGTCGTGTGTACAAGGCGCTCGAATGGAAGCTGAGAGGCCGTTTCTTTTCGATCCGCTTCCCGGGATCTCCCTTACCGTGCCCCGAGACAATTTCAACGCGATATCGTCGTAACGGGTTAGCGCGTCGCGCGTTTACGACACCGTAAATCAACGGCCGCGCGCTTGATCGTCGAATAAAGGGCGATCGAATTGCGACTCTCGGCGCGGCGAGAAATGCGTGCGCGAGATCGACGAACGTAGATCAACCGAGACGCGCGGTTCGATCGACGGTTACCACTGTACGGGACGTTCGGCCGGTTGCATCGATTTGTCCTTAAGCGAAGTTGATCGACCGATTTTGTTTCTCGTCGGCTAATTTGATATTCGATCACGCTATGCCAACTACTGATTCCGTCTTGTTCTAAGATGAATGCGTATCGTTGCACTTGTACGCTAATTTACGCATTCAGCTCTGCGTTCTAATTCCCCCACCGCTTCTCGTACCCTTGCTTCGACTTTAGCCTTTAGCGAGATCTATCATTAATTGGAAGCTTCAGACCGGACTGGATTCAGTTATCCCTCGACGTCTTTACTTTTCCGATGCGCCAGCCGTTTCCTTCGTACGCCACTCGAAATCGTCGTCGGGGCCCCCCCTTTCTCTCTTAGCATTTCTCGGCATAACGAATTCCGCATTCGCCACCCCGGGAGCGGAAGATTCTCACACGCGCGGCGAAGGGTTGGTCGCCGTCGATTAACTTCGAGTGGCTGAGGAAAATCGGCCGGAGAGCCCGGGGAAGGTAGACGGTGTTAAAAATTGGGATCGGTCACGGGGCGAGGAGATGAACAATGCTGGTCGAGTCTGTCGGGCCGAGAATATTCCTTCACGAGCGCGTACCCCGAACGTACGAGCGGGTTTCGGCTACGCGGGACTGAACTGTCGCGATAAATGATCCTGCGGAAGGTTATTAATCGCCTTTGACTCCCGACCGGGCGGCTTTGTGAATCGCGAAAACATATTAACCGAAAAAGGAGCTGCCGGTACACCCTTGCCATACGCTCTCGGGCGCGACGCGCGGGCATATTACGAATACGTGCAACGCGCGCGCTCGTCTGCGTGACACGTCGTGGATTCGAGTGCCTGCCGAGAGCGTGCAGAACGATCTGGAGCATCATTTTTCAAGGACTCGATCGGCGCGCCGCCGAGGCGCGGCCATCATCCATCAAAGCGATCGTTAAAAACGCATCCAGGCCGATACAAATTGCGCGACCTGCGCCCGGCCGCATTCTCGGCGCACTCCAGTTTCCCTTTTCAGCTGCTTTCCCTGAATCATCGTACTGTCGCGCCGACGGACGGCCCCGCGACGACCGGGAGACGAACCTCGTTCCTCCTATTTTTCTTTTCTTTTTTTTTTTTTTTGTTTCTAAGTCCGCGATAGGAAACGGAGAAACTCTGAACACGTGCCTGGGAAACGGATCGTCGACGTAAACGTCTGTTTTCGCATAAATGTTTGTTCCTCCGGATGTAATATAGATTATGATAGGTCGTCCCTTCGCGATAACGCGATCCGCGAGTATAATCAACGATCTCGTTTACAGCTCGCGTCTACGGGTAACGGCGATCGAATTACCCGCTTCGCTCCATCTAATTGGCGATAAACGGATGTAATCGGGGATATATTTTAACCGGAACGCATGATCCACGCGCGCGTAACTAAGCGGAACGATAAAGATCACGAGCAGCGACTTTCGTACCTACGAGGAAATGTTCCCTTGACGCCGCGCGCGCGGGATAGGCATACGCGCGCGTACGCGCCGGTGATATATCGACCCGTTCCTCGGAACGAACTCATTAACTCATTAACTTAGCGAGAAAAATGGCCGGCCGTATATCAAGCGCGGCGGGCTGGTGATCAAGCGGTCATTCTTAACGCGGTCGTAAAGTCGGGAATTAATATAACCGTCGATTAATTAAAATCGTGCCGCGCTTTTTTCTCCAGCAGAGACGGCCGTCGCCGCGGAATTGTAACGATCGCGCGCGGTCCCTGTCAGCCGAGCGATCGCGGTTCACGCGACCGCGCCGAAGGAACTCGTTTCGCTCGCGGCGGAAACGCGATCGGCGAACGATCATTCGAGCCGTTTAATTGGACGATTGTCACTCCCGCGCGCTTTTCGTTCCTAACGCTTTTTGTCACGGTGGCCGCCTGTGGCCGCGCTTCTCTCACTAACGGGCGAAACGATTTTCGCGGAAACGGTACGGGGACTGACGAGATTGCGGCGCGCGACACGAGCCTACGCCTTTATGGGCCGCCGGTCTTGATTCTTGGAACGTTTCCCGAACGGGAGTGCTCTCGCGGTGATTTACCGGAAACCTTTATTCTCCGCGCTGGACAGGGAAAATGCACCGTGTCTTGGTGTTACGAAACAGCGAGAACTTGTAACGCTGCCCGACTTATCTTCAATTTAAAGACTGAAAGTTTCTTACTCGACCCTGACGATAATGTTACGTATCCTAACGCCGCGCCTAGAATCCCCGAAAGTCTACCATCGGATAATCCTTCCGCCGTTCCCCGTCACCTCCTTTCTCCACGAAAATAGAGGGGAAAAAATGTAGCCAAGAAGTCGGCTGGGGAAAGGGTTGCTCGTCGCCTCAGGGGTGACGGTAACAATGCCAGCAGCCGACCGAGGGATCCGCCAAAGAAAAAGAAGAACTCTCGTAAAGGGATAAACGTCACCCGGGATTCGAGTTTAATGGCGCGTAAACGTTCGGCGTGCCCGTGGACGCGCGTCGCGCGAGGTAGAACGGGTCGAACGATGACAGGAGGGGTTTGCCCCCCTCGTTGAACCCCTCTCGCGACGATGGTTAGCGTGCGTTCGCCTGCAACACGAGCTCGCCCCGACTCCGTAAGCCGATATTCGGGGCAGGTCGATCGACTTCATTAACGAACGAGGTGCAAATATTGACTCTGCTCGTGGAAACTGGGGTACGACGGGGTACGCGCGTGTGCTGCGCACGAGGCCGGGGTCCCACCTTTGCGCAACGTCCGTCGCGGACCGATCCGCAGCGTCGATGGCCGCGGATCGTGGAGCCGGGGCTCGTTCCCCTCTCCGCGGCCGGCTTCGAGGGTATTTTTGCATATCAATGCGCGGGAACGCTTCTTGGCTGGTAGCTCGCGCGTTATCTGATGCCTCGCGGAACGCGATAAGCGTTCTCCGGGCCGACGCGGCCCGCTCGAAACCGCGCTGCCAGCTCCCAGGGAACCCGGAATCCTTCGCCTGGGAAGAAATTTCACGGAAGGCGGAGCGATCGTTTCCGAGGGCACGGTATGAATATTAATCGCGACGCCTATACAAAACGGGGTGAATTCCTCGAAGACACCTGCTTCGCTATAATCGATATGAATATTCAGAGCTCGATCGAACGTCTGGAATCGGCCGAAATCGGAGAGATTTTTTTTAAAGAGTTTCTACATAATTTTTCCACTGTGCATAATTTATTTCCCAGAGAAATACCATGTTAAAGATACCGGGGCGGGGAGGAGGAGCAGGAGGAGGAGAAAAAAATGGATTTCACCGATTTCGCGAGACAGTTTACGACACGGTGAAATCGATCGGCCGTGTCAGAGCCGGACTACGTCAGCCTTGGCCCGAATCGGACCTTCTTCGTGGGATAGAATCGATATCGAGCGTCCAGATCCTTTGTAAAATCAATAGGCTCGGCTACTTAAATGGTACCGTTCGCTGGTTATAGTCACCCAGTCGGTTACAGGCCACGGATACGGCCAGGAGAAGGCTGAATCGATGCGCGCTCTGTGATTTACTGTTAATCGCGAGACCACTGTTAATCAACGTCGGGCCGCGTGTGCACGGCTCGTCGTGGCTCGAATATGCCTCACGCGGTTGCGCATCGATGGAAACAACACGTCCCGATATTAGCTCCGCGCCCCGTTTTTGCGCCGTTTAACCTTTCCTCCTCCTTGCGTCTCCGCGAGGGAGAGAAAGAGAGCTAAAGAGAGAGAGAGAGAGAGAGAGAGAGAGATCTCTGCTCGCTGCGAGTCCGAAAGCTCGCGAGCATTCTCACGCGTTCCGCTCGCTGTTTCTGCCCGCCTTCAAATGGAATTATGGTCGGCGCGATGCTGCGCCGCGGTCGGTGTTTCCATTTCGTTGCTTCGAGCGTTTCAAATGTCAGGGTTCGAAACGTTTTTGGAATTAAGGAAATCGTGCTACGCGTTGCGTAGACGCTCGTCGAAAGGGTTGTTTCATCTCTTTTTTCTTTTCCAGCGTTTATTTACGCGTTGCGGCGAAGAGCGTTGGATGGCGATCGTTCGGGAAAATTATAGCCGGGCCGTGGTCAAAGAAGAAGCGCGCAACCTTTAGATCGAATAATATACCGCGGCTCTTAGCGGGCTAGTCGTCGTCGGGTGCGACGTGTTTTATATCACCGGGAGAATTATAAACATATAATCCATTGCGTAACCAGTCTTGCTTTCCCTGTGTTCGTTTCTGATAGATCGTTCACGAGTAAGATAACGTAAATCTGCAACTCCTGTTTCCAAGAGGAGATCGCGCTCGTATCCCCCCCAACGCGGATGCGTACGATTCTCGGTACACACACTGGAAAATCGGTTGCGTATTCTGCAGTCTCCGGTGTTTCAAGGAATTCCCCGCCCCATCTCGTCCGGAAGATAGCAGTTCCGGGGCGGTTCGAAAATCTTTGAACAAACACCCAGCGAGTAGGTCATTGTCGTGGTCAAGAAACGAGAGAGGAAAACTGGAACGGGGAAAGGGGAAGAAAAGAGAGAGAGACACCTCTACCCGTTTCTCTGTGGAGAAAGAGGGAAAAGAGGATGGGTCAGGGCTCATCAGCGAGCGGATTGAAAGAAAGAGCGGGCGTCAAACAACTGCGTCGGGTAAAAACTTGGAAACCTTAACGAACCTGCGGGTCGACTCTTCTTTTCCCTTCTCTCTCTCTCTCTCTCTCTCTCTCTCTCTCTCTCTCTCTCTCTCTCTCGCGCCACCGCCGCTCCTTTGCTGGTTTCTAGCATTTCTTCGTCCGTCTTTAAATACCAGACGCTACCGTTCGCGGGCGCCAGCTCCTTTCCTTTTAGAGAACAATCGCGAGAGGACGATTAGAAGCGGCTCGTGTCGCGGCTGGACTTTAATTAGGAGTCACTTTGAATCCTCGTTAGGGCAGACCGCTCGCAAAAACGCGTCCACCCCGGGATTATTACCCTGTGAAGCGTGGTTGTTTCAGCGTCGTCGCCTTTTTGCCGCCGAATACAGTTTGGCGATGGTCAATCACGATCCACGGCCTTCGTTTCTTTCTCTGTTTTCCAGAATGGCAATGTTAATCTCGGGTTCGAAGTGGAAGCCTCGTGCGCCCTATTGAATTACAAAGAGACCAAGACAATTATACGATTAGGCGTCCTTCTCCGGTCGTATATTAGAGAACGCTCGGTTCGGCGTCTCGCAAGGCCTCGCGTCCCGACGAACGATTTGAACCGGCCATCTTTGGCCAAGATAAACGCCGGCACGGCATTAGAGGAAGCCAGGTGCGTTCGAGGCCCCCGTGGGTAAGCTTCCCTTATCGGATCGCCGATGGTCTGATTTTATTCCAGTTCTACCCGAGAAACGCGACCATAGTCCTGCCGTGGTTCGGCCGGACGGCGAGATGGACTTTTACCAAGATAGTAACTCACTGCTGGACCCTTCGTCGAGACATGGTCGCGTGTAGTAAGAAAGAAAACAAAGGATCGCCTCGATTTCAGTTGAGGAGAAGCCGTTAATGGTCCTCCGTCAATCCCTTGACGAACTACAACAGGGGACCGATAATAGACGACAATGAGCGGCGATGAAAATGCACGAACAGGCTAACGCGTTCGCGAGAGCAGAGCAAATGTAAACTGCACTCGAAGCGGAGTCAAAGATCACGTCGAGCGAAACAATGCGGGAACGAAGTCGATCGTCGTGAGTGGAAGATGCTTGAAGCATTAGCGCAACGTCGAACCGTGTCGGGAGGCGATAATGGTCTAGCAGGGGAAGGATCTACGGGGAAGAGAGAGAGGGAGAGAGAGAGTGTGTAATTTTTCATGTTAACCTCTTCCCGGTAATCCAAATAGCATTCGAACATTCGTAAGATATTGTGGGAGGAATAAAAATCGAAGCGAACGCGCGGAGAACCGGTTCGTCAGCCCTCCCTCCCCTTTCCGTTGCCGCTCATCCTTCTGTTGCGTTTCCTCCGCCGCCCCTCGCGCGACTCCGCTTCGCGTTTCTTTATCTTGCCAAGGACGGGGAGCCAGGTTAACCTGACTGACGCGCATCGCGATCCTTCGAATAACATAATTTCTATAATTGCAGATGAACCAACAGTGCAAGGTCTGCGGCGAGCCGGCGGCCGGTTTTCATTTCGGAGCGTTCACGTGCGAGGGTTGCAAGGTAAGGATCTATTTAATCATCGTTCGGAACGCGTATTGTTCGTTGATTTGCCGTTTTCATAGGCGCCGAGGGATATGTCGGGCATGGGATTTATATCACTGTTTTATAAAAAAAAAAAAAGGAACTCTTTACTCTTTGCGAAGAAGGTAAACTCGATGCGCGTCGATACTTCTCACGAACGTTCATTCCGCGCTTTCAACACGTCTTTCCCAACACGTCTGTCGCGTTCGCTCCGATTTAAAAAGGGGCGAGATGTTTAATAAGCCGCGTCGAATCGCGACACGGAACAACCGACACGTGCCCGTCGGACTGCGTCGGCGAGGAAGGCGAGAAAGTCCTAGCCCAAGTGGACGCGAAAAAAGCTCGGCGGACACGAGTCCGTAAGCGGACGAGAGAATTGAGCGGGGCCAAATCGATCTGTCCCGGTATCGTCCGCGTTCGAACAGGGTTTTCGTGGATACCGTCCGCGCGATCGTTTTGGAAGTCGTGACACGTGGACGGGGAGCGACGCACCGTTCTATCCAGCATCCTCCGAACGCATCCAAGCGGCAGCAGAAAGATTCTCCTCGTTCGAACGAGACGGCAAGCGGCCGCGTTCAAACGTCAAGTAGCAATAACCGGGGGAACAGGAGGAACGGCGAAGCGGTGGACCGCGCTTTCATCGCGAATGTCCTTCGACGCAGCGGCGGCGAGAGCGATCGATAAGGACCGCGAATAATATTCAATCGGTGGATTCCGCGGCGCACGTGCGCGCGTACGTATCGAACGAAACGACAGGGGACGATCGAGAGACTCTCTCTCTCTCTCCCTGTCTCGTTAAAGCGGCGTTCTCCTCGCTGGCCAAAGGGTGTTGACCCATGCTCTTCCCGTCTCTCTCTTTCTCCCTGTTACCGATCCCGCCGCTAATGTGGTGCACCGTGGAATATCGGTACCGCATACTAAGTGACCCATCCGATAGTAATTGGACCTCATTAAGGCAACCGCGGTTGTCTCCGTTTTCTGCCGCGTGCGTTTCGTTACCCGAAGACCGAGCCGATAGATAACGCGTTTTAGGTAAATTAGACTTTCCTTCACCATACACTCGGCGGGGATCTCTCTAGGATCGAAGGAACCTGCTCCGGGGAAAATACGGCCTACTCGTGATACAGATTTATGTGTGGATTACCTATCGGTTCGCCTTTGAAAGCCCTCCATGTACACGATCGGCCTTTTCCCGACGGGTCGACCTGTTACACTGGGTTGCCCCCTTTACAGTTTTCTCGTCCCCCCCGGTTCTCTAGCGGATACCTTTGCGATAGGGCGGCGACGCTTCACGTGTTTATTAGTGCTTTCCGCTTTGGAGAGCTTGGGACGGTGCGTGTACTTTTTCGAACGAGTTACTTTTATGGACGCTCCCGCCCACTCGGGAGGCTTCGACCATCGGGAAACTCTTTTCTTTTTATCCACGGGATACTCAACGTCATTATTCGTTTAACCGAAGTTCCCGTTAGCACGACAAATCGCAGTTCCTCGGCCCTCTATCTCGCTCCCCCACTTCCACCGATAATGCATCGATCATACAGCGTTCCCCGGAGCGAGGCGAGAGACCTAGACGATCGCGAAACTTCTCATACGAATTGAATGTTTAATTAATGATCGTGGACGAGACGCCGCGGGATCAGCATGAAAGACGATACACCGGCCGCAGGGGATTAATATTATCATCGTGACCGCGTGTACACCCGGGCTGCACGGCTACACGGACCCTGGAACGTTGCTCTCACGGCGTTTTCGATGTTATCTCCGGGACATACAACGGCGCCATCGGGCCCTGATATCCGAAAGCCTCCGCGAACAGTCCGGAGGTGAGAATTAAAGGCGTTCGCCCTGGCGACCGATCTTTCGGGCGCGTCGATGGGTCGGCTACCGAATACCTTGCGTTCGTCTATTGTTTCGAAACGTTCACGGTAGCGTGCGGTGCTCGCGCCAAGGTGCGATACGGTTGCGATTGAAAATCTTTGCCCAGCACGTTTCCAAGACGCTTCCGATCCTCGCACGTGGCGTTTCTATAAGATATTCCTCCGGGTTCAATAGCACCGTTAAAGGCGTTGAAGAAGAAGAGAAAAGTGGTGTTAAGAGGGAACGTACAAGCGGGTAACAACTTTACGCGTTCGTAAAGAATTCCGCTTTCCCATTTATAGGCTAGTGAAAGGAGGAGGGAAAAAAATGAGGGTCAGCTTTGACAGCGTCGGAGTCGTCCTGGACAAATCGCACACGATCTATCTCCGGCTTTTATTTATGGCTCGTTTTAACGCGCGGCCCGGCGTCCCCGCTCGAAGATAGGTCCATTCTCACGGAGTTAGAGACGCCGCGTCGGCGTGACCGGGGGGGAAAAAGAGTTCGGGAAATATTTGAAATAATTTACCTGTCCACGCATTACGGGAGCGAACGGAGAAACCGGGGACACTCATTAGCATACTGACTGCCTCGAATTCTCCGCGTTACATCGAAGAAGATCCTATCCTCCCTCCCGCCCTACTCCTGCCCCTCCCCCCTTTTCCATCGGACTTGTTCCATTTTTGGTGACACGGAATTCTCCGGATCTCTGGGAGACACGATGCGCACAACTCGGCCAGAAATGATTCCTATTCTAATTTCCGTTTACTTTCTTCATGAAAAATCGAAAGCTATGGATATAACATTCCACCGCAAGGAAACCTACGCATCAAGAGAGCATCGAGCTACTCCCGGAGGTCCACAAACAATAGCACGAAATCCCTGATCCGCTCGGTCGATTCTCCGCTATCTTCGTGTGCCGGGTGCGCGTCCGAATTCCACATCCGTTTCGCGGCGCGGAGAAATAGGAAACTCCGGTCCGGTCGGCAGAGGTCCGGCCGAACTGATCGGAGCGCATGAATATTAACGCGAGCGACACGTCTGCCGGTGCTGCACCAATCTGCGACGCTCGACACGCTCGTTAACGCGTCCCGGCCGGAAGGGGTGGAGGAGAATTCGGGGATTCTCCTCGCGTTCCGATGCAAATCGTTCCTCCGGGGCCACCATTGTTTTCCCCGCGACGATTATGCGCGACCGACATATCGGCGACAAATTTTTCACCGCCCGGCCGGCGTCGGGAATACGCGCGCTCGTTGATTCACGTTTAGGACCGCCGACGGTCGTTATTCGTCGTGCGGGGACAATGGAGCCGTGACGGATCGAGGACGCGCGGCCGATTCCGTGGCGAAATCGCGTTTCACGCCGCGAACGCTACGTCGATGTCCTTTCCGAGACGGATCCTGTCGCGGTTCGTCGCTCGTTCAACCTGGAATTCGAGCCGCTTCCGCTGGAATTACTTGAGAACGCACTCAGCGCAATGGACGTGTCGCCCTTTCCGGACTGATGAACGCCTAAGCGGTTTCGCTCGTTTCCACTGATTGGAAACCGTCCCCGTTCCAAATAGAATTTTCTATGCTTTTCCGTTTTCTTCAAATTCCGAGGATGGACTATTTAGTGGAGAATACGATATTAAATCCGGCATACGCGCGGTTAAGTATTCTTCAGTCTTCGGACGGATCATCTGGAACGGAACCGTCTTAAATGAAATTTCTCTCATTCATAGCCCCAGCCATTCTCTGAGAAACTAGAACTTGTATATCTCTCCCCTTCTAAGCATCCTTATGCAACAATGCAGCGAGGCATCTTTCGCAAAAATCCAAAGTACATGGAATCGGATCCAAGTGGAACTTCGCGTACGTACGCCGGTTACATCACGAAGTAGTTAGAGTAGCAGAGCGTTTTATGCAACCCGCTGGCAGCGTGCGGACGCAAAGTTGGCGTACCGAAATCGCTCTCGTATCTCCGTGCGTAGAATAATAAACGTGACGATCCTTTGAAATGAAACGCAAATGCAGATAAATAAATGCGCAGGTATGCAGTGTCCAGGAACAAAGTTATTCGATCTCTTTGCCACGGACACCTTGTTGCTTTACAGTTTTAATTGTCACAAGAGACAGATGAAGCTGTAGGTGCAGCATTATTCTACGGGCAATTATAGTTTGATACAGAGAAAATCTTGGTTGTCAAGTATGACAGTTACTCGACCTTTGAACGGCTTCAACTCCAAAGATATTAATTATTTGTATGTCATTATAAGCGCGCTTTCTTCCGCTTTAAAATGGTTTTTGGTCGAACTCGATACGACTTCCGGTTCCTGAGATATCGCCGTGCAAAGGAAAGGGTGATTTCTAATGTTTTCGTATCGCTGTCCTTCTCGCTCGCGCCACGTGGTTGACCCACTGACCAAGCATCCCCTGCGGATGTCAACAATAACAGACGCGCCGAGTCAGCGAATTCTTTCCGCTTCTAGGACAAGACGTAAACAATAACAGACGGCGATTCCGCGAATTCCTTCCGATTCCAGGAAAAAATGTGGGTCACGTCGCGGTATTTAAATGCCTTAACTTTAAACGCTTCTATCTCAGAAACTAGTCGAGATATCGGAACGGGCCAAACGGCATATCGAAAGGTATGCCCCTCGCTATCACCTCGCATAATTTTTGCATAAACTTCGCACTCCTTCTTCCTATACTTTTCCGTTCAAAGTTAATAATAAGGAAGAGAGAAGATTATTTTTCCTAGCGGCGCCTCGAGAAAATCGGCGTGACCTTTAGAATGTAATTCCCCTTTCCGACGGTGTCTATCAGAAAACCATAGATTTCCACGGTGCTATCGTGAGTTTCGCGATCAGGGTTTCCCGGTCACGATCGACAGATTAGTCGACCGACTCGTTAATTTCTTTTCTCTCTAAGCCGCTTTGTTGCGCTCCGATTGGGAGTGTCCAAGTCGACTCTCTCGGGCGAATCTACCGACTCGGCTGTCCCTTGGACGGGAACTGTCGCGCGCCGTATTTTATCCGAGCCACCGCACCGCGGCGAGAATCGCGGCCTCTCCTTTCGTTCCGCGTGCACACGCTCGTCGCGAATCGCAACGATTCCGCCGCCGAGCCGACCGGTTACGCAAAGAGCTGGAACGCCGCTCCGCGCCGGGACTTTCGACGATACCCGTGTGCGCCTTTGCAATTGTATCGTCGACGCGCGTTTGCGAAATCGCGCGGCCTCGCGAGCCGCGACGTAAATGAATTGCCGGCGACGCGAGCCTTCTTTCCTTTTTTTTTTCTCCGACTTCGCCTGCGATTCCTCGGGAAAGCTTCAAGCGAGGAGACACAGGGTACATGTTTGTCCAGTTACATTTTGACGGTTTAAAGAACCGCGGATTTCGTCGGGAGGAGCAGCACAGGCCTCGGCAATGCGTGAAACGCACAAGAGGGACGGAACCGCGAATCGAGGCGGGCCCGTTCATGTAAAAGCGCGATTCACGAGCGACCAGGGTGGCTGACCGCAGCGCGGAAACGCGGTTTAGCCACCTCGCTCGTACGCGGGCCAAATCGTGGCGACGTTCGGTTTACGAGCCAATAGATCGCGATGCATCGATCCGTGTACGCTTCCACTTTACTCATTTCGAAATTGACATAATTTAACGCGCGCCAGAATTTCTGATTATTCTCCGAATTAGAACTCTTTCATCGTGTCGCTCCTTTTCTCTTCTTCTTCTTGTCATCAGCGATTTCAAGAGCTCCGCGTCCAGACAAAGGAGACGAGATGGCCCAGTTCACGCCCGATCGTTCGTGTGGCTGTTGCCACAGACGTCGCGCCCTTGAGGATGCTCGTTTAGCATTCAGGGCGACGCCCTGCGACGCTCACGTCGCGATCTTTTCAGAACGATCGGGCTTGCGCAAACACGGAGAGGCAACGATTGACGCAATCCGCGAATTCTCGCGAAACGGTTCGCTCTTACGGAGTTCCTAGACCGAATCCGATTAGCAGGAAAAAGGAGTACGCTTTTGAACGCGCCAGCGGGACGACGGGTGTCAAAGGCGAAATGAGTCGGCCGTGAAATCAGCGCAAGTTTTTCTTTGCAATTTCAATGCGAAGGAGGCTCGCATTTGCATCTGACAACGACTGACGCAGCGAGTGTGTTTCTTTTTTCGGATAATCTGGGAAAAATGGAAAGTTAAGTGAAAGAAGCGAGACGTTAGATAAATCTAGTATCGGTGACATCTTTATTTGTTCTTTGATTTTCTTCTAACATCGATCCAATATCTATATTTAAATGATTCAATATTACAATTATTCGGCTTTCACCGGAAGTCCACAGCAGCGTCGTAAATAAGCTCCGGTCTCGCCGGGTTCTATCCTCTACGTTGGCGGTGACCCGCTGTCTGCTGAATCTGTCCGTCTGTCCGCTAGACGATCGTCGTCGCCGGTGTTCGCGAGCGGTTCCCTTTAGTCACGCGAGCCGCGGGATGAAATATCGAACGCGGGACAACCGTGGAAAAAGCGTTCATCGAACGACGATCATCACGAGGGAATCGGAGTTCGCGCGAGCAACCGCGAGGCTCCACCGTGCGCGCATCGTCGCGAATGATCTCTCGACTTCAGCGAGATCGTTTCGACCGGTGAGCCGATACAACGAGGTGGTCCGCTGGTATTGTTCTCTTCGGATCGGC
This sequence comes from Holcopasites calliopsidis, assembly GCA_023838395.1. Classification (NCBI taxonomy): domain Eukaryota; kingdom Metazoa; phylum Arthropoda; class Insecta; order Hymenoptera; family Apidae; genus Holcopasites; species Holcopasites calliopsidis. Next base: position 4,399,258 of record JALHAQ010000011.1, read on the forward strand.
CTCCCGTATCGTAGCACGTTATCGTCGACATTGTCGGGAACGAACGTCTCCACCGTTAATCGTGTCCCGGACGGCTTCTGAAAAGTGAAAGCAGAAGGTGAGCGGACGACGATTCCGTTGTCAATGTATCTCGAATGGCTTTTAACGATAATTATCATTGAGCGTAATAAAGATACGGGAGAATCGGCGATGTGGCTTACCTCGCCGAATAATGTATAAACTGCAATTAATTGCATCTCGCTTTATACGAAAGCCGGTCCCCGTCTCGATTCCGTGGACGACGAATAACCGAAGGTGTCTTTCACCAGCGCGACGTTCAATCCGCTCCACACCCCCTCGTTCGCGCACCGAAGCCAGATGAAATTCGATACATGCATTCTATCCCTTGGCGACGTATAATAGGTAACGTAGGCAGCGAATAGATCGCAGATTATACGATTAGGATTAAGCAACGGTTCGGTAGCGGTTCGATAAACAATCGATGGCGATCCCCGAAGCCGTGCAATTTATCGCTCGCTTGCGAAAAGCCTGACTCCCGTCGGTCGTTCGACATTTTCTAATCCCCGCCTCTAAATATGATCGGGCAATTAAATCCGTCTCGCGGATGTAATGGCATGCGCGCGGCCTTTGCGCCGCGACGTCCATGCAAAAGACATTTTCCCGCCGCGGCGCACGCAATGGATAAATCAGCGATTCTGCGCGATCGATCACGCTCTCAGTGCTCTCTCTCTCTCTCGCTCTCTGTCTCGCGGCGGTGTCCTTTTGGGGGAGTACGGAAAACATTTCCTCGATCTCTGTGCTCTTTATCGAGTCCGCTTTGCCTCTCCGCGCCGCCGAATTTGAATACCACGAATCGTAGATCGGACACGATCGAACGGAATCGTTCGAGTTGCTAACACGCCGATCCCATGGATTATGGAAAAGGAAATAATTCTGCGAGCTGCATCGGTTTCTCTCGCGGGTCGCGCGTTCTTCCCTCGACGCGACAGTCGACGCTCGGCCGCGTTCGTATCTTTCCCCGGCTATTCACCGCTTCTCCCTGCATCAATCTACACGCATGCCGAGCTATCCGGGGCTAATGTAAGCAAAGAGCTCGCGCGTAGGACAAATTCACCGGGAACCGTATCGGGCTGGCGGAAAAATCACTGACGGACGAGCTTGCCGAGGACGATGAAGCGCCTCCGGTGCGAAGGGGGAGCTCTCGAGACAACCGAGAGCACTGAAACGCTGCCTCGTCTCGCTGCCGAACGATCGACGACTTCTTGTTGAAGAACGAAGGGATACGGGAATGAATTTTAATACGAAGGTGTAACGCAGATATTTAAAGAAACTGCCGCAGAAAGAAGCGGATGATCAAGTGAATAGTTCCGGTTCTCCGGTTTGAGGAAAGTAATCAGCAAACCGTCGCGTTCTCCGCGCGAAGCTGTTAAATACACGCGTGCCGCGGAGTTTCCTCCATCGAAGAAATTATGAACGGGGTAAACCGCGAGTCCGCGACGTTTCCAAGAAGAGCATCGCTCGATCCTCGATTTAGCAGCGCCCACAGCGAGACGAGCCGTCCGAATCGCGACGGAGCGTATCAGCATACAATGCCGATTGCCGTTCATTGTTCCCGCAGTTAGGAACTGTCGACCGCCGATCTGCAATTCAATCCAGTCTACCGTAGGCCACGAAGCGTACCGCGTCGCAAAAAGTTCTCGAAAACCTCGTGAACTCTCGACTGACACCGATTTCCGCGACACCCGCGGATCCGTTCTCGATCTGCCAGAGAGTACAGTGTTCGAGCCTCGAAACGAAAACGAGAGTGCCTCCTCCGGTCGTTCGGCATGCGGAGCGGCGCGCTTGGCCAAGGCCTTCGTGGCGACTCGACGTCAGCGGCGGTCGGATTTCGGTGAACCCGTTTCGATTTGGGATGCCCCGGCGGACGGGCCAAAAGTCGTCAGTAACCGTTCGAACCGCCCTTAAACCGGAGAAAGTCCAACGGAACTGCGCGAAGCTACACGAACCGACCGTCCGATCGGGGAACGCAAATGAGACTCGACGCGCGCGAAGACGGAAATCCCAAGGAATCAATAGCTGGAGAATATCGACCGTGCCTCGTGGTCAGTCGTGCATGGAGCTAATCGTGGCACGGGATAAAAGCGCGCGAGACGAGAACGTGTGCTATTCTCGCGCGGCGGAGACGGCTAGAAATAGCCGCGTAGATCTAGATAAGTCGTTCCGCGGGAACGGCGACCTTTTATCGGCGGTCCGTCGCGTTTCCCCAGCGTCACGGGGGAACGTCGGCCCGTGGACGATCGGTGGACAGCGGCGGGGTGGTACCGCGTGGTGTCGCGACCACGGAATTCGACGTCGTCCGGCGCCGCGTCATCTACGCTGGGAAAGTCGCGAAGGAAGGAAACGCGGACGCGAGGGGATTCGCTGGAACGAGGATGAACGCGCGTTCCGCGAACGTCCGCCGCGGCTTGAATCGCCTCGCGCGTATCAGGGTCACGCCGCGCCGATGCTCGGACGGAGAGTCACGCGCTCCGGAGGACACGGATCAGCTTTTGCCTGTTCGCGCGTAATAGAAATCACGTCTCTGGGAGTTTTTTGCATAGTCCCAATGAGGGAGTACGGAAGATCGAGCAGGGTTCATTGTTTTCGTAACGCGGGGCAATTTGAAATGGTTTCGAATAACTGGTATAAAGAACGCAGAAGAAATAAATATCTATTTTTTTCTCCACGAGCGAGTCATCTGTGAATTTCTGGACCTACGCCAATACCGATCTCATATTTTGCCCGAGACAGTCGCCGGGTGACAATTACTTCAACCTCGAAGAAGCATCTACTCCCCTCTAATCGCGTTAACTCGCGACGTCATCCGTCTGTCGGCGCGCGAAAGTAGATATTTGCAAGCTCACTTAGCTCGGACGCGCGACATCGCGCGTCGCAAAGGTCGCGGGCGATTCGCGGAATCCGCGCCAAAACGCGAGCACGTCTCGCTCTCGTCGACCAACATGTCCATCGAAAATTGACTTCCCAGAACGTTGCACGTCTCGATTCTATACCTCTCTCTCTCCCTTTACGAGATCAGCTAAACTGGCTGAAGCGTCTACGATCGGCGGCTGGAAACGGCGCCGATTGCCGATCGCGTTCGATTCTGGTCACGCGTTAGAAACCATCGGCATGCTCGACTTTTTTTTCTCCCCCCCGCCGATCCACTCGAGGAAATTGTTCCCGCGGCGAACACGCCGTACCAATCGCATTCCCGACGCCGGCTCGTGGAAACGTTGCCCGTGTTCGGCGAGCGACGAAATTGATCGACGCTGTAAATCGCCCCGGACTGGGAGAGACGCGCGTCGCGCTCAACGATTTTTCGAGCGCGACCGAAATGGCAGTGGGAGAATTTGTGGCCGCTACTTGGAACTGGACGACGACCGATTAATACGAATATGGATGCGCGCCGGTGCATCGTGAACGCCGATTTAGAGGTGATAACGAGGGTTTACTATGGTAGACTCGTTGCGAGTATGAAAGTGCCGGCTCGGTGCTCTCTTTGATTACGCTTCTCCAAAAGTGTGATTTTCATACAGCGTAGTTAATGATTGATAATTCATGAATTTCGTCTAATTCATGTTCGACGAGTTTATTTATCGAGACATTGAACGTCTTCCAACGTCCCACGAAGATCAGACTGATCGAACTTTCACGCTCGGACTCGATCAGCAAACGTTCGTGCTCTTTCGACGAACGATCTGTCGCGTTTTTTCATCGACAATTCGTCCAACTTATCCCGCGCGCGCCGGTTCGTTCACGATCACGGGCAAACGGTTCTCCCGGCGGCGTTTCTGCACGGGCGTTACAAATCGCTCCAGGATTCCGGGAGCGCCGACTGATTTGCGCTAATCCCGGCCTGTCCGCGACGGATCCGTGCGCAGGCTTCCTTAAACGGAACCAGCGTTTCAACGACGCGGCGGGGACTGTTTTTTTTCCCTGCCCCGATTCTGATTTTCTGGCGTTCACCGTACGCACGTGATCCGCGGCTGCTGCATCGGTAGCGAGGGGCAGAACAAACTTGGAAACACCGCGAACCACGCGTGTCCGTTACGCAATTCGGCTCGCGAATCCCGTTGTCCAACTTGGCTTGCGCCCGCGGTCGAGACAGGCACAGCTGACCGAGCTTGCCAGGCGATCGTAGCTGGAAACGCGATTTCCAGCCCTATTCGCGCGCGTTTCTATCAGAGGAACTGGAACGGATTTGCTTTGTTTTTCTTTTCGGTTAAAGAAAATCTCGCGGACAGAACGGAGTAAGGGTACGATTGTTAAACGTCCAACACATTCCAATCGTACGCTCGCTCGTTCGAAGACAATGATCCTAGTAGGCGGAAGCGATCGACTGGCGGTGCCACTTGCGAGCCTCGCGAGCACGCGATGCCACCGTGACCCCTTTCACACGGGCCGCGGTGACAGCCAGGGATCATCTGGCGTACGAGAGCCGTTTTCAGCGCGCGCCTTCATCCGAGATCGAGAGATTATATAGCTCTCGGGGTACCGCTGGTCCGTTTCCATCTCGCGATCATTACGAGTTCGTCGAGCGTTCGCCGTTGTTCCCCCGTCCCGGCGGAGATTAATCAACGCCGTCGGCCTCCGTGACACCGGAACTCTTCGAACCCGCGTTTCTCCGCGAATAATCGCGGCTACCTTTTACCGTCCGCGTGAACCTCGACCGTTCGAATATTTCTACGCGATTATCGTTCAGATGATTGGCTATTGTATGGGCCACGAATCGATAGGAGACACACTTCGAATTCGATTCGTCGATCGCGCTCGGCGCGGCATCGCTTACACGAGCGTTTGGGTCTCCGAACCGTTAGCGGGCCGCCCACGTGGATGCGTCAGGTGGTGCCCAGAATCCGAGCGTTTCCGGTTCACGGTGAAATATCGCCACTTTGTGCCCGATCTTGGGCTCGCCTCACCATCAACAGCCATTTGGTATGGTATTAAATGTAATTTATGTTTTGGGTCAACGTTTCGGTAATATCTGGTTAATTTAGGATTTACGGAAACTCTGTAGTTGAATAGATACGGGTTTAGTGCGTGGCTGGATCTCGAAGGATCGTAAATTAGTTCGCGATGCTTTCGAGGCTATTTCATCGTCGGCCGACAGGCGTTTTAAGCTTTACAACCGGCCGCACCGCGTGCAACGCTTCATCTTCCGACGCTATTCGGTCCACCCTTTCACGGCTTGCCTCTGTTACACGTTCCTCTCTCTCTCTCTCTCTCTCTCTCTCTCTCTCTCTCTCTCTCCTAGAACAGAGGGTCATGGCGATTCTCCTGACGCGCGTAACGTCAAGCTTTGACGTTTAATCCGCCGGAGAAACACGATTCGTCCGATCGATCCGATGCTCTGACATACTCCTCAGCATGCGCTCCACGTTCTATTAATTTCTTTGTTTAAACACGCATACGTAATTGATCGTCATTCTCCTTTTCTGTCCGCAGTCGTTCTTCGGGCGAACCTACAACAACCTCGGCAGCATATCGGAATGCAAGAACGGCGGCGTGTGCGTGATCAACAAGAAGAATCGCACGGCGTGCAAGGCGTGCCGTCTACGAAAATGCCTGATGGTCGGGATGTCGAAGTCCGGCTCTCGTTACGGCCGCCGTTCCAATTGGTTCAAGATCCACTGTCTGCTGCAGGAGCAGACGAACGGCAATCAGAGCGCGACCGCGGGCACGGGTTCCCCGTTCGGGCCGGGCTTTCTGCCGGCGTTCCTACCTCAGGCCCAGGCTCAGCAGGGTAGCGGTGTGTACAAGGACGGCAAGGACCGTGATTCGCCTAGTCAGGAGGACCTAGCCCTTCAGTCGCATCTGTTGCACGTGGCGATGCTGAAGCAGGAACGCGAACGGGGGAACAAATCGCCGCACCCCGACGACGTGGCGCTGCAGAACCAGCTACGCTTTCTCGCTTGGCAGAAGGAACGCGAGAGGATGGGCGGCAATCCACAGCAACCGCCGGGGACACCGCCGAGGGACGGCACGCCGCCGCCGTTCTACAAGCAACAGCAACAGCGTCAGCCGGTATCGCCGATGTTCCCGATGAACTTCGCGCAGAAGGACGGCGTCTGCGTGCCGATCAGTCCGTCGGACGTGTTCAGACCGTTCCTCCCGACGTACAAGAGAACGGCCGACACGCCGAGCGACAGCGGCGCGTCGTCCGTGGACGGTGGCGACGGCCAGGACACGGAATCCAGGAGCAACTCAGCGTTGAGCTACTTCAAAGCCAGCGCTGCGTCGCCGACGCTGTCCGAGCGCGACTTCCCGCCGAGAAAGATCAACGCGACCGTCACATTGACCACCGGCTACCATCCCCATCAGGCCATGGGTCTGATGTACCCTCCGCCGGGTTTGGTGACACCCGCGGCCTCTCAGCACTCGCCCAGAGGCGGCGATCTCCTCTTGGTCAGCCCCAGTCCGGGTGGCCTGGCCGTGGAGCAGGACGAACCTATCGATCTCAGCGTCAGGTCGAGCAGAAGCTCCCCGAGACCGAGCCAGTCGTCGGCGGAGAAGAACAACAGGTCGAGCGACAACGGTCGCGAGAACCATAGCCCGGCGAAGGAGGAGGCTACGACGAAGAGCAAACCTTTGGATCTGACGTTGGGCGTTAAGAGGCCCGCGGAGTTGCCCATATCGTTGTGAAGGCTTTTACGAAGACCTCGCAAAGCCCACGACGGGCTGGTCCCGAGTTCTTGTCGGCGCACTTTCGCGCGTCGCGAATCCTCCACGGAGGCATTGCACGGTTCTCACGACTACGGGGAATCGACAGACGGGGAAGAGTATTACGGTTACGAGGATCGGTTCCCATTCGAATTTCCACGTTCGGCCGGACGATGGAATGAGACCTTGGAAGACTATGGCGCGAAACGGATAATGGGGGATCGCGTTGAAGATGAATCGTGTTCCGCGATGGTAAACGACGGTGGGGAGGAAAGGAATCGTTGCGAAACGATGAACGAGCCCCGCCACGGAAATGTGTTCAAATCTGTACATAGGTGTCGCCGATCCGGGAGACGAGAGATTAATATTTATTACGACCTGAATATCGTCGATTAGCGCGTCGCTCCTTAACTCCTTGCACCCGACGGAAACGAGAAACAGCGGTCCATGTATAAAGAAACGTCGCGGATATATCGGCCAGTAGCGGAGTTGCCTTAATATAATATATTTATATAAAGTATTCTATATTGTATATGTATGTACAACTTGGCCCGCTTTAGGAATATTACTTTCTATCCTGCGCACGATTCTCGGCGAGTCGTATAACACTTTTCGCATCGTTGTACGGACGAGGCGTGCGGGCGCGGATGGCGATCCAGGGAGGAGTCGGGGACGATCGTATCCGCGTGCCTGTCGCACGTTCACACGAGAGAGAGAGAGAGAGAGAGAGAGAGAGGCCAGTTAATGAAAATGAACGAGAGAGGTGTGACATCGCGTCAGGTGTATAAAAGGAACGTATATATCTTGTAAATAAGTAGACGAGTGGGGAGAGGAAAAAAAGAGTTCGCGTAATCGGATGTGGGAGAGACTCGTTTCCGAATCAGAGTTTCAACACCTCTGCGCTTCCGCTTGGACCTCTCGGCGCGGCGCAACGAGCCAGCGTCTTTAAGCTTCTCTCCTTTCGACTCTTCTTATTATAATTATCATTTTTTGTTTGTTTGTGTACATAATAGTATGTAAACGGTGAACACGAGCGGCCAGTACCTAAACGTATCGCGAAATTAAATATTTTTTGTTTAATCTATGTGCGAGCAATTTCTTTTCGACACCCTTCTATCCATCCTCTATCGTTCCGAGCAGCAAGTCATAGCTAGGTTCGAATCTGAATAGAAATCGGATCTGAACCTCTGAACGAGATAAAGCGTGAGAGCTCGCGCAGGTGGAAGACCAGCTGAGGCCGATCCGCGGCCAACCTTGACGAACATCGGCTGAACGATCGATCGCGTGAACCTGCGAGCAGACACCGGACACGGTCGCGACCGGGTTTCGTACCTATGTACAACGCGGCGGTACCGCGACCGTCCATTAATCAATTGCAGCAGGAAGCGCGGGAGAGCGTTGCAAGATCATCGAGTTACGGATACCTGGCCACGCGGACGACCTTGCCGGGTCGGCTGTTTCTTCCACGTCCGGATCGCACGCGATCGTCGCTACCTTCCCGCGTCCGTGTCCCTCGCGCGCGTCTTTGCCACCACTCCGCGCGACGCTTCTTTCCGCTCGCCACGATCGTCGATGCTAATCGAGCGTGCCTTCCTGTGCACCGCGTTCCCGCCGCGCGATAATCATTTTACGCGAGGCTCGAAAAGTCGGACGACGCCGCGGGAAGAATCTTGACTGAACTGTTCGGAATTCAATCGCGTCTCCGAGGAGTAACGAATCTCGATTAATCCGTACCACGGTCGGAGAGTCCTGTAACTTTAATTCCCTTAAAAGTCTCTTCGCCACGCGACGCTCGGAGATAGTACAAATTGAATTCAGCAGATCGCGTTTCAGTGGGAAAGAATCTTTTGAGAGATCGCGGTGGAATTTATCGACGCAACAGACGCGCGCCTATTCCGCTGAGGAGGTGGCGAAAAAACTTACATACTTAACGGGTCTTCATCAAATCAGAACATTTCAAACCGGAAACAAAAGTAGGGTGGAATCGAACTATCCAGCGCGACCACTTCTACGGATATTACCGCTCTGAATTCTTTGGGGCACGTTTTTTTTTCTTTTCTCCAGGAGACAGCCATAATTCACGACGCTATGACCCATTGGCAGAGAATCATTCGTTCCTCGCGGTAATGGTATACGCGACATAAAGCGCCGCGTTCCATGCGCGCGGTAGGTATCGCTCGGGACAAAGAAAAAAAACTGGTACACCCTGAAAAATAGCAGCAGTCGATTTGTCGACCTGGCGAACCGTGAGCGCGCGCCGCGAACGTACATGGACCGAACGGGAAACGTATCCGCCAGTGGCGGACTTGCTTAGCCATGCTCTACCTCGCCCGGGGACTATTACCCAGGTGGAGATTGATTTTGTACTGCTATCGATACGAAGTCCGGCGAGAAGAACGTTAGGATGGTTTAGAGATAGTTCGAGCTCTTATCCTCGACGTGAAATGTAACGCAATTGTTTTACATAAATTCTTCAACCCATTTCCCTTGAACAGAAATGCAGATTAAAAGTTCCTTTGTACTTGTTTGTAATAACGTTCCCCTTGAAGCTCGTTAGTGAGACTACCCTTCAATCACTCCACCGTGATCTGTCCTGCTCCAAACAATTTTCATCCCCCCCTTTGCCGGACCGTGCGCGCCCTTGGGGTAAAGCGAAATCGATTCCAGACACTCGGACAATGTCGGAACCGTGTAGAGTACGGGACAACGAACGGGCGAGAACTGTGGATGCAGCTCGCCGGATCGTGGCGGCTGGTTGCAACATCAATAAGCAATCGCTTAGCCCCGTCATGACTCTATGCATGAGAGTTGGCTAACGCTGGCACACGCAGGGAGGTCTCGCCCTGTTCGCGGCCTCTCGCCGAGTGAAATATCGACGAATCTCCGGCACGCCAGTCACAGGAGGTAGACCGTGTCCGCTTGACTCTCGCTGCGGGAGTAACTGGAGCGATTTAGACTTCCCCTGGGACTGAACATTGACTAGCGGCCGAAGGGATCGCTCCTTTCGAAACAATTCGCGCGTCCTGCTTGGAAGTAAGTGCATTATTGATAACCGGACAATCCTTTCGGATGCACGAGACGCGTCTAAGCGGGATCGCGAGCGACTCCTTCGCGACGGTCGTTTTTCCATCGCGTTCGAGAGAAGATCCGTTCTCCGAAAAAAAAAAAGAGAAACGCGTGTATAAAATGACGAGAGAGGCGGCCAGCGTAGCGCACGATAGCGGTCGATGCCAACAACTCTCCGGGGACCTGGAAGTCCATCGGACGCGAGGAGCCATTCATCGACTATTTACTCACGTTCTACGCGGATCGAATAAGAAGTCGCGGGGACCTCGCGTATACGTCGGCTCTTATCTCGTGTCCTCTCCATTCTTTCCCTCTCTTATTCTCCGCACAGTTTTCTGTATTACACCGGACGAAACGAGAGAGAAGATGAACGGGAACAATGAGCCTGAATCGATAACGATAAAGAAGAACTCTCTCGTGATGTGATTATCATTAACCCTCGTGATCATATTTTTCTTAAATTCTCAATTACACATTAATCGCAGCTCCACCATTTGTTGTAGCATCACGAAGGGTAAGGCCGCGCTTCCTGAAACGCAACCGGGTACGGCTAGGATCGTCCCATAAAGAGCGATCGACGAGGCAGGGATCAACGGGGAAACGCGCGCACCCCTGATCCAGATTTCGATAGTCAAAAGGGACAAACGCTTGAAACTGGTCCACGGCGAGCGACACCGCTTCCTGTATGTCCATATACGCGTCCCGACCGTGGACGTTCCCGAGGAGGTGAAACCGTCCGGCGACATCGGGGATTCGCCTCGGAGGATGGACGAAGGAGAGGGATAACACGCGGAGAGGAAACCGTGGCGTGCACGGGGATAGCGTTAGGGGTTAACGAGGGCCGATCGTGCGATCGGTCGATCTTTCCCAAGAGGCAAGGCGGCCCAATTAGAAGGCACGTAAAAGCCGGGCGCATAATCAGCAATTTGTTTTGTCGAGGGATAAATCTGCTCTTTAAACAACAGAGAGCCTCACCTTCTCCCTCGTCCGTTTTACGTTCTCATTAGTCTTGTTCCATTCTCCTCCTTCCTCTATTTCAATCCCTGTTCCACGAGCGGCAAACGCTGGCTCGCGGAATAACTTCATGCGCCGCGCGAGATCCGCGATAGAAGTACTTCCCTGCAGGAAGAACGACGGAGCCAGGGGATCGGCTCAAATTAAGGTGTGCAATCGCGATGTCATCGAATAACTTGAACCGGTTGTAACTCTGTTTAATCGTACACAGCAGATTTATGCGCACGGTCGAAGCGGAACTCTTTTCCGGCGAGCATTAGAGAAATGTTTGGGGGCCGGTTCGGACAGCTGGGCAACGCGTGACCACGATCGAAAGGCGTTCTCCTCGCCGACGTCCTTATTCCTCTCGCGATCCTCCAGCCTCTCGATCGTGCATCGTGTTTCGCAACGAGCGAGCTGGACCGACGGGATCGTTATGTCTGTGCGGCGGCCGGTTCGCACCCGTTGACAAATTTGACAAGACACGCAATCGATCGCTCTTAATCGACGCTAATCGATACAGCGATCGGTTCATTAGGCGGATCAGGCTCCGTTCCTTCCCGCGGCGAAGCGGCCCGGATCGGGCACAACAGATATTGGCTTTTCGATCACGTCGGCTCTCACGGAAATCTCGCGGTTGCGCCGCACCAAGGCCTTCCTTCTTCGAACGATCTACGCGCCCCGATAGCGATACCCACGATCGGTTTCCGAATGCTCGGCACCAGTTTTCCGTTGATCCCTGGAAACAAGGTTACGGAGCCGTGGAAAAGTGTCCAAGTCGGCCGGGATTGATAGTTAAATATGGCCGGCCAGCTAAACCTGTTTTTATCGCTTTTCCGATTCGATTGAAGGTTTCTTGTCGACCGGAGGGTGAGTTTGGTAACAGGTACTTTGGTGTACAGGAAAAAGCGACAGGATTGCGACAGGGACAAATTTATGTTCGCTTTTTCCGTAGACACTTAATTTTATGTAGTCCAGTTACATCGTAGCAAACGTTCGATCGACAGTTCTATTTTCTCATGTAGATGTATTAACTTATTATGCAGGTCTCGTAGTGAAATTCGTTTAAGCTATAGCTTCAATTGTAAATTAATCTATTAGCATGGCTTGTAAATAGTAATATTTAAGTTATGTTACTGCTTCTGTAATTTGTACAAATTAAACGCATTATTTCTTAATAGCCATTCGCTCCTCGAAAACCAATTTCAATACCTTTAGCAAGATATCACGCGGAGGAACATTATACTATTTAAATTATACATGACAATATTATGGGCAACATGGGCACAAAATTATATTCGTATTAAATATTTATATAAGTGTTAACTTTAAGATGTATTGTAAATGAATTTATAAGAATACTTAATCAGTAATAGCTTTTAGTTTCTAAAACATTTTTGTATCATATTTCAATCTATACTATTATCGTTATTGTAATTTTCATTGTTATTTATTTATAAGATGTATTGTAAAGTAATTTAGAAGAATAATCTGTAAGTAATAGTCTTTAGATTCTACAACATTTTTGTAGCATATGTAAATCTATGCTATATTATTTTCATTATTATTTGATTATACGATGAATTGTAAATTAATTTATAAGTAATCGTTTTTAAGTTTAAATATTATGTCATTTGTACATTATTACAATTTTTCAATAAATCCTCACAAAAGGAATGCAACTTGTTTCATTTCTGTAACACCTGTCCACTCTTAATAACTTAAGTTAGAGATAATTGCTGGAAAATGACGTAAAATTCCAGGAATTAGTGAAAAAGCATACTATTACAACTTTGTTACCTCAAATAATTGAGTTAAATGTTGTAAAAACACCATCTCGCAACATTTTTGCTAACTGCGTTCCCAAAGCTTTCGCTTTGCAACATTGTTGGGTCAAAAAATCGAGCTAAATTTTCTGAAATCCCGTTTCGCAACTTTGGTGCTAAGGGGCGATTGCACAAAATCATGTTTTGGGAAATTCTTGGAAGTGACGTCAAATTCCAGGAATTGATGAAATGAAAGACCTCCTCGCATATCATGTTCTCCTGATACAAATTGGCGATTTCGAGCACGAGATTTTGTAAAGGCAGCTCCTGGAAATGTTTTGGGTGTGACGTCATCAATCATGAACTCCGGATACCTCCTCGCATATCATGTTCTCCTAATACAAATTGGCGATTTCGAGCAAAGGGGATTCCGTAAAAGCAGGTTCTGGGAAATTCCTGGAAATGACGTCACATTCCAGGAATTGATGAAATGAAAGACCTCCTCGCATATCATGTTCTCCTACTACAAATTGGCGATTTCGAGCAAAGGGGATTCCGTAAAAGCAGGCTCTGGGAAATTCTTGGAAATGACGTCACATTCCAGGAATTGGTGAAATGAAATACCTCCTCGCTTATCATATTCTCCTGATACAAATTGGCGATTTCGAGCAGGAGATTTTGTAAAGGCAGCTCCTGGAAATGTTTTGGGTGTGACGTCATCAATCATGAACTCCGGATACCTCCTCGCATATCATGTTCTCCTAATACAAATTGGCGATTTCGAGCAAAGGGGATTCCGTAAAAGCAGGTTCTGGGAAATTCCTGGAAATGACGTCACATTCCAGGAATTGATGAAATGAAAGACCTCCTCGCATATCATGTTCTCCTAATACAAATTGGCGATTTCGAGCACTTGGGATTCCGTAAAAGCAAGTTCTGGGAAATTCTTGGAAATGACGTCACATTCCAGGAATTGGAGAAATGAAAGACCTCCTCGCGTATCATGTTCTCCTAATACAAATTGGCGATTTCGAGCAAAGAGGATTCCGTAAAAGCAGGTCCTGGGAAATTCTTGGAAATGACGTCACATTCCAGGAATTGGTGAAATGAAAGACCTCCTCGCATATCATGTTCTCCTAATACAAATTGGCGATTTCGAGCAAAGGGGTTTCCGTAAAAGCAGGTTCTGGAAATTCCAAGAATTTTGGGAATGCAATCAGATGTTTCTACAAAATTTAACTCTATTTTTTGACGCAACAACATGGCAAAGCGAAAACTTTGGGAACGCAGCTAACAATTATGTCGCCAAAAGGTGTTTTTCCAAAGTTTACCTCAATTATATGACGCAATAAAGTTGCAAATCGTATGTTTTTTCCCTAATTCCTGGAATGTGACGTCATTTCCAGGAATTTCTCGGATTTAAACTTGTATATGATTAGGATACATATTTAGGAGTTTCTCGTTTTCAAGGATTTTGGACTATGGTCATTGTAGGAGTGATCCAGGGCGAAGAATAAAAAGAGCAGAGAAGTTCCTTTGATTAAACATTTATTGAAATGATTTCATCGGTATACAAATTTCAAAACTAGTATTTAATATAAATAAATGTTCATATAATGTATTCAGATAATATTTAAATAATATATTACGAAGCTCCGTCCCCTTATTCAAGATGGAGCGTATAGTCCAACGTCCACTTCTTGCCGGAGGAACCTGCACACATAGGAGAACATATTAAACAGCTGTTTATCCGGCGTAGACAACTGTATTTTAGTGAGAAGAGTAAAGAAGATGATATAAGAAAGAAAATGATAGGATATAGTAAAGTAGTCCTAAAGGGACATAAATTTTAAGTGCGAAGCTAAGCGAGAAATAAAATTATCTGCAAAATATTTCAACGCGAAAGCAAAGCCAAGAAATAGAAATTGAAGCCTGACAAATGTAAAGCGCGAATGAAATATTACAAATATTCCTGATCAGAAATCGATATTTCTACAACAGTGATCACTCTTATGGTCGGTGTTTAAGAAGAAAGCACTCACGATTCAATAAGATGCACAGCCTATGTCCATACCGTTCCCTCGCTGATGCCGTCACCGCACGAAGACATCTTCATTCTCGAGCCACGGTCCCTGTGTTTCAATGGTAGCGGAAATCCTGCTCCGTGCACACGAAATCGCGCAAGACGATTGCGGTACGCGTGAGTGGACGGTGAAACTTGATCCGACGCAGGTACAGGTAATTATTAACGGGAGATTCGAAAGACCCTACGCACCGCCGTAACATTCTTCATCCGTCTCCTCTTCTCTTCTTGATCCGGTCCCACCGGCGAGTATACGCGTATGCGCGCGAGTACTATCACGTGGAAATCGAAGATACCGCTCTATCACGGGGAAACCCGATGCTTGCGCAACTAAATCAGCATCGTTGTTGGCTGATTTTCCTGAATCAAATAGCGAATGCTCCGCTCGTAGATGCCTGCACGGAGATTAGACTCGTTATCCCTGTAGTCGCCGGCGTTGATTAAGCCGTTCGCCGTACCGTTGGCTTCGTTTGGTCAGCTTCATTTTTCACGGCGGACAAAGCGACGTCTCTCGTTACGAGCGTATTTTCCCTCGTCAATTAAGATCGTCGGGTACTGTCCGCGAACAGCGTACCCCGTTTCCTCTCCCCGACGAGGGACGAACAACTCACCGGCGTCCATCGTCCGTAGTCCCCGGCCGTCCCTTAAAAGTGCCAAAGCAATTTCCCCTGAAATCCTATTAACCCTTTGAGGATGAACGACAGCGTGGCGACGGGGAGAAAGGGCACAGGGGCGAGCACGCACCGCGCTGGTATGCGGCGAGCTTCGAAACATACTTGATCGCCTTCCTACGAAACGTAGGAAGAAGGAACAGAGAACGGGGCTGAAGGAAGATCTTGCGAGGCGAAGGGGTCAGAGCCGCTTATGTAAAGCGTGCACATAGAAGGACTCGCTATCTGGCAGCCAGCCGTTTATCTAATAATATTATGTTGCAACGCCGGTGCATCCCATAAGAGCCGCATCAGATGCACCGGTCGCGATGCATATAGTATTATACACTAACTACGTATAGATTGTATAATATGTATACAGCGGCCGTGGTCTTACGGGTCGTAACAGGGAAATGCTTGAGAACGGCGCGGCGTGGCTGGATGCAAGGTGCGCGAGTATCCATGGGGGTGTGCGAGCACTTGTACACAGATACTATCAGCAGATATTCCGCTAGATAGAGGATGGTACTATCGCCGTGCGAAAGTGATACGCTATCGGGAACGATGCTTCGATGTTAATTGAGGGGGCCAAGCTTAATTTTTAAGTGTAAGGTCTTACGTGAGATATAACAATAAGTAGTGTGGATCAACGGTACGGTCAGCCGCGCCTCTTTAAGTAGGACAAGCCATGATATGGTCGGGCACGGTTTAAATAGTATACATCGACAAACATATTTCCGACTTGCATTACCTAATTTCCACCCATATGCTTACTAAAATTATTCAATAGTATCCAGCTTAATTTAACGTTACGTTTTTAGTTTAGCTTTGGAATTGTTTACACGTTTCCAGATGAAACGCGCGCACCGTACAATTAGGGAAAGCTTTGAGCGAACCGTTCAACCTGTTCGCACTCGTCCACCGGATGACCGATACTTTCCTTCGTGTTACAACCAAGTCGGACCGACTTCGATCCACGCCGGACGAACACGAATATAGAAGTCGAACTGTATCAAGAACTCCGGATCGTGCGATCACCTTCCTGCAGGCAATTTAATTCACTATCGGTACAAGGAGATAAAAAAAATTCAGACGTAGGAAACAGCTAGCCACATTCATAAAGGAGAACGCACAGCCAGCGGCGGCGTGTGATCGCTACGATGCCAGCGTGGATCTGATTACAGGTGACAGCGATCCGGTGATACCGATTCCGCTGCTAACAGACCTGCCGATCGTTTCCGATCAGCGTCGAATGTCTCTGCACACGCGTGTCCACGCTGCTCCGAGCCGGCGTCCGTCTTTTTTCCCCCGTCGCACCGCGCCGGGAATGGCGAACGGCCACGCAACCGGTAGCACACGCGACGCATTCATTCCATCATTCTTCCTCTGTCCCGGCATTAACCTTTAAAGTAGACGGCGCGATCGCGCGTGTGCCGTCGATCCGTGCCAGCCGATGGAAACCGGAGATCTTCGAAAGGACCACCTTGGTTTCGATTCTCCGGCCTTCCTCCGGCGAGACGACAAGCAAAGAGGGGGAGATCCGGATCTCCGAGCGTAGAGACAGAAGCTACAACGATAACGGGTAATCCCGCGATTAGCGACGCGTCGATTGGGGTCCCGTATCGGCGATCGGTCGGCTACGATCCCGGCGATGCTTCAACGTGATCGGTACCGTTGGACGTCGGAGCTCGATCCAGGGGATCGAGCACGCGGATCCCCCATCGGGAAAGCCCCCTTTGAGAAGCCGGCGGGCGACGTACCGCGCAGCTCGGTCCCGCTTGAGTGATATAAAACCGGCGTCCGCGAATAAATACTCCATCGCGGGAGCGCTGCAGCCCTAAATATTCATGCGACTACCCGCTCTCCCCTTACCGTTTCGTTCCCTCTCGACCAGTCCACGCTCGAGTTCCTCCCGTTCTAACCTCGGCCATGGCCGTGGCAGGGAATGTCACGTTTGTTACAACCGCGAGGAGGCTTTACTGTTGCCCCGATCGCTCGCGACTTTGTCTTCCACCGGTTCGATCGACTTTACGGAACGACGCGTTCATTCCCGTGCGCCCCCCTTCCTGAATCCGTTCGGAAACGTACGGTTCGTTCGCCGATTTACGTTTACGATCCTATCGGCGGGGTCTGTAATTATGCGCTTAGCAATAAAGTTCTGAAGTTGGAGCTTCGATTTGACGATATCTCCCATTGGTTTCCCTGCGGATAGGCATCGACGGCGGGGCGCAGAAAGGCATGATCGACGTCGGAATCGCTGCGCTCGCAATCATCGGAAAGTCAACTGTAGAGCGGCGCTGGGATTCCAATCGCGATCTATACGATCCTTTACCGCCGCTGAAAGGGTGAACGAGCGACGAAATGCGGGGAAATAATATCGCGGGAGCGTCCTCGATGCCTTTCACCGAGGTGCATTAATGGTAGCCTGCGCGTGCACGCGCCGCCGGATGAAATTCAAATTCGCCGGCCTCCGTGCCCACTCGAAACTGCTAATTCCACGTCATTTCGCTGATGGACGAGACTCGTCGTAGCGGCGGCGTGTTTCATCATTCGCCACCTTCGAACCCGGCAACGAGACAGCTCCTTCGATACCTGCACGCAACCGTCCCGTTCGATCCGTCGAGCCTCGAACGGTGCTCGTAAATCCGCCTCGACAAATGGAATCCCGTTGGGCACAATGAACGTGTGGCGAATTAACACGTCGCCGCGCGGCACGCTCCGACGGGGAGATATTTCGTTCGCCCCGAGGAATGACGTTTCGCCCACTAATGACAAGGATGCGAGGATGATCGTGGATAATGAAAGGTTTCCTATTTGTTTATGGCGACGCGGAATCATGGGGAATTGCGGGTGAAGTATAATTAGCTGGAACGCGATAGGCAGGCAACTGTACCGAGGGTGGAAGAACGGCCGAATTTTCATTTGGGACGATTCGAAGTTATTTTGGAAGGACGGCTATCTATTTTCAGTATGGGGTGGGTTTCGGTCCAAATTGATTACGGCACGAATAGAATAATCAAATTGCTTATCAATGAACGCATCGATACCGATGTATCGTTGTTTGCGGCATCGGCATCAGAATTATCCAGATCCAGTCCCGCAACCTGAATTCCACTTATCGATAACAGGCCGTCCTCCTCCACCAGCGAAATGTCGCCGTGCTGACCTTTCGGAGCGACCCGGTTTCCGCGATTTCTCGAGGTTTCTAGCCGCGGGACGAGCTCGTTCTATAAAGTCGACGCTCCGAATCGGCGGCGCGTATCTCGATAGAGAAGGATCGCGCACCGCAGGCGGCGATTGTCAGGGAATTTCTCCTATTCCGGGAGTATCCACGCGGACCCTACCAGTTTCGTAGCGGCCGCGGAGTTCTCTAAATAAGGCCTCCCGGCCTGGCGGCGTTGTAAGGAAATAATCAATAGACCGGATAATTTATTCCAACCAGCGTGCTTTGCTCGCTACCATTTAACCCTTATCCGGCTCCTCGATTTTAAACCAATGAACTTTTTCGCGTTATAGGTTCAATCGCTGAAATATGATCACGCGTTTCTAACGCGACTCCGAGCTTCAATAAATTCCTTCCGTTCGTGCAGCTCGCGTCCCCTTTATCATTTATCTACCGTTGCAATAAAGCCAGGAAACGTAGCGCGTACCGAATGATTCTTAAGTCGGACTTACGAAATATTCAAGGCGATTCGAACCGCCTCCGCCGAGCTTCATACCCTCCAGCCTTGAACGCCGGCTATCGCTCGATCTTCCAAGAGATCTTTGATTAACATGTAATTGCCGGCTGATTCTTGCCGATAGCTCGGGCGACACCCCGGACACTCCTCTCTGGCCATCCTGTTAAAAATTCCATCGGGGCAACCTCCGAAACTCTGCCGGTATCATCTCCGTAATCGACCGACTCGCGTTACGCGTCGCTTCTCGAGCGGCGAACGCTCGCGCGAGGAGAGAGAGAGAGAGAGAGATAGATCGAGCAAGGGGGGTGGGGGGGGGGCGGTCGAGTTATCGGAGGCGGCCGATCGATAAATTACAGTCAAGCATATGAAAGGAAGGACGGTGCGTGTTCCCGATCGACCGCGCGTCCGCCACCGTCGCGCGGTAATAACTTCGCGAACGTTTACCCGCGACAGCGATGGATTCGTATCGCGCAAATGATCGGTGATAAATTGAGTCACGAACCGGGGGATCGACCGGCGATCGAAGGGGAAGCGAAGGACGAGGTAGCGCGGCTTGACCCATCCCCCGAAAGCTCCCCCGTTCCATGTTAGAACAGGCGAATCTGTCGCCGCAAAGAGGAGCGGACCGGCGTCCGTCCGTTCGTCCTCCTCGAAGGGTTCCCTCGTAATAACACGTTGCCGGCGTAGCCAGGCCAATATATTAATTACCGCTCAATATATTAATTACCGAGCCTGTAATCACGCTGGTACGCGCCGTCACGCTGCGTCCACCGTATCGTTCCTCGTGCGTCGTCTATCTTCTCATCGCGCCAGCTTTCGCGACCCGTTTCTTTTCTGACGTTGCTCGCCTTTCGGATCGAAGTGTCTTCACTATTGGACGAGAGAGCAGGATCATTTCTTTCGTAGCGAAATTAATTATACCGCTACGAGAATATTGTACGCGGGACGAAGTTAGGACCACCGGCTACCGAGAGCTCGACGCTTTTTCCCTCGTTAGTCAGCCACGACGACTGTTGACAGTCGGGATGATAATGCTCGCCCCGTACGGAACACCCACGTGCTCACGGCGTGGCGAGGGACAACGAATTCGCGCTCTCTCGGGCGAGCATGCAAGAAAACGGTGTCGTTCTTATCCTCGACATTATTAGCCAATTTGCCAGCTTTTTAAGCGTGCTGCGTGGGACCGAGCGGAAACATTTTTCACCATTCTTCTCGAAACCTCCACTAACACGATAAATCCATCTGCGATCTATTTCTAAAGCTGTACGATCTGAATGCCAGCGATGTCCACGGTTGTCCGCATTCCTTTCGCGATCCCCGTGAACCAGGTAAACAGCCGTCCCCGTTCAGATCCCGGCGTCGATACGCGACGCGCGTCGATCCCACGGGGAAACGCGGAGCGCGGTCGAAATCGCGGAACGAAACGAAACGAAACGCGCGCTCGGGAGGAGCACGCATACCGAGCGGGTCCTTCCACGCAGGCGAACAGAGGATACTCGAGCGGAATTCAAACGAGGCGTCTGCACGTGTCGTGCCAAGCGCGCACCGTGAACGAATACGTCGATTCCAGTGGTCCGAAAACGTCACTCGTCCGCAGACAGAGGATAACCCACGGAACGCGTCATCCTACGGAGGTCTTATTAAATCAAAAGGCTGCTGATTGGAGCCGGCGATAAGGGCATACCTGTCGACAGGCAGGTGGATTCGTTCGACAGTTATACAGGAGCGCTCTCGATCTCGGTCGAGATAAGCGGCACGCTTAAAAAGCGACGAGGAGACGTCACGAGTGTCACGCGCGCTGCTACTTGTAAGTATATGAGCGTGATCAACACGGGCAGATACCATGCTCCGCGTGATTAACAAGCTCGCCGGGGAATTATGGTTCGATCGTGTCGTCGATAGTTTCGGCCTGCTGGACTGCATCCTTGTGACACGGGAACTCTACCGGCCACCATGATGTCAATGGTCCTCGTGCCACTCTGTCGTTTATTAAGATCAAACGATTGTATGAAAATGAAAAGATTTATTTGGATGTTTCGTGTTTTCGATGAATCCCTTCGATTGACAGAGGCGTTGCTATTACAAGACGTTGCTTCTACGGAGTTGATAGATTTTTTTTTTTATTTCTGACGCCGATGATGTCAGTATCGCTTGCAGATAACTGTGTAATTTATATCGGAACACGTCCTCCGCATTATCTCGCAATCGACTCCCAAGCACGATTCATGCTCGCCTTTTGCATCCGCGTGAAACAATCGATCGGCTCGCGACAATGTCTGCGCGCAGCTGCCGACAACAAGCCGACCCTGGCTACCGATAATTACCAGCTACGTGAATCATTGTACGTAATTGATTGTTTCACGTGGGCGTCACGAATTTTAATCGTCGATAATTGCAAACTCCGTTCACATTCTGCGTGCATCTACCCGCAACGGTGTTCGACATTTTACTCCTAGCATTTTGCACGTTACAGTTGCCGTTGGACAACAGGATTGCTCTCAAGAGGAGGACCCGCGTGTTTCCAAAAGCAGCGACAATAAAATCCTGGGGATTCCTTTCGAAGCGCGATAGCGGTCTCTTTCATAATCAACAGCCCCGTCGCGGAGTTGTCTTTAATTGTAACTCTTTTACTGCGCCCGGTTACATTACTCGCCGTATTCATTCCACCGTCCATATTTCATTTTTATTTCACGCTCCCGTCGTAAAGTCAACCAATTATCGTTTCCGACCGAACGCTCGCATCCGCGCTGTTCGGCGTGGCAGACCGACAGGTTCGATTTATTGTATCACGTTTTACTGTTTCTTAGTAACTCTTCCGTTTTACGAGCGCCGAACGACCCTCGCGGACGTTCGTCTCATAGAAATTAATCCTGACCATTCAAGATCTCTTCTTTTTTCCCAAAAGCGCGATTCGCCGAAATTGTACGGCGAGTCGAGCCGCGTCATGTGGTCGGTCCGGATCGACCCGGACAGGTCGAAAGATCGTCGCGAACGAATCGGACGACCGCGGGAGAAACGAAAAGGAAGGAATAGGTAACGAACGGGGGAAGGGTCGAGAGATGGTCCTCGGCGTCGAGTGGCGGCAAACGAGGCGATTTAAATGTATCGGGGATCTGAGACGCGCGAAACGATCGCAATCGGTCACGACGCCTCCACCTGCATTCCGTTCTCGACGCAATACGTTCGGGAGAAATTCCTTCGTTGCGTCGGATCGGCCGGACGTATGAAACGCAACGGAATCGTCCCGCCGATGGAAGGCATACGTTGCAACATTTAACGTATGTAGATGGAAAGTGTTGCAGGGCTGTTCTTCGGGGCACTTCGCCCCGTGGACTCTTTCGCAAACATCGTACTGTTTCAGCGACGGCTCGAACTTCGGAGCACTGGACCCAGCCATGGCATGCATAAATGTTTGATAGCTTTAAGAAGATTCTATAATATCCCTTACTACAATTGCAATTAATTAATGGAGCGAGCAGAAGACTATTCTATTTCCATTCGCAACGCGAGCCAAACTAGGTTCACTTCGTGTTCACACGAGATCCACGAGCCTCTGGCCCAGATATCTTGTCGGCGTAACGCTGTTACAGCTCTGGCAGGGGCCGCAGGAGCGAGGACGAGTCGTGATCCACCCGAGGACAGTGGGATATTCTGCTTTCTAATCATCCTCAAGGTTAAACCCTGCTGAACCTGTTGGCTCCTGCACGACGTGGGTTCGATCCGAGCCCATCCCTCCCTTTCCCTTTGGCTCCCCGATCCCGTATACATATTACGTACGGCGTCGTATAAGGACACGGACTTTAGCCGCTGGAATAAGACGTTGTTGACCTGCTCACCGGTCCACGATTGTCTCTCTGTTGGCCGAGCGGCGAGGATATTTCTATACCGTTAAGCGATTGGAACTCGCCTCGTTCCATTGTCTCGCCTGGAGCACTCCTGTTTTGTCTATATGTATATGTACATATCGTACACGCACACGTAGGTAAATGCACGTGCAACGCGTCACCGTTGCCGCTCACGGTTCAAAGGACTCTCCTCTCCTTTATGGGTTAATTACCATCGGCCGACGGACTCGTCGATCTACGAGAGAATCTCGAACCCCTTGATGAAGCAACACCGAGCTCCGGACAGGGGGGACTCTATTACGGCGGAAGGTGAATCGATGGGAACCGGTGATAAACACCGGCGACTGATTTTCCGAAGGCAGGCATCGGTAGAATTATCCGGGCTGATCGTCGG
Organism: Holcopasites calliopsidis; assembly: GCA_023838395.1. NCBI lineage: Eukaryota > Metazoa > Arthropoda > Insecta > Hymenoptera > Apidae > Holcopasites > Holcopasites calliopsidis. Next base: position 4,422,434 of record JALHAQ010000011.1, read on the forward strand.
GACGCTGCGCTGGCGAAAGAAATACGACCGCATGGAGAATGGCGTAAAGATCACTTGGGTGTGAAGGATGAAGTATCGTGGCAAATCGTCCCTCGCAGATTTATTTAGACATTGTTCGTAGCATTCGTGCCACTTTTCTATTATTTCACGATGAAACAGCGAAGCCACGTGTTCCCTTTAATCGAACGAGATCTGAAATTTCATTGAAACTTGTAGCTATGTATATGTCTTTTAAATAAAACTTTATCTCCAACTCTCCTCGTCCACTCTTGTATGATTTATAATAAATGAGCTACGTCCCGTTCGGTGTGGCGTTCGAAGCATCGTCCCCTTTTCCGTCTGACGAGCAGAACCACCCAGGTAGCCAAGTGTAAGCAATGCCCGACACGGCGTACCGAGTGAATAGGTGAGAACGAATCCAACGAATACGCCTGTCGTGTCACGACAAAGACCACGGGCCGCGCGCTATCGGTGTTTCGCGCGAGCGCGAGATAAGTAAGTGCTTTAATTTATTCGAAACACCTCCGTTATTAATCGTCCGCACCGTGGATTCTACCTGTCCTTTGAGCGCCTCCTATCGTCCATCTCCCTCCTCCTCTTTTTATCTTTCGCCCTCTTCCTCGTCTTTACTCTCCCTTTCTAACCGTGGCTTTTCCCATTCCATCGCTGACCCTCTCGTTTCTCCACGGTATCGTACCTGCCCCTCATTATTCTTATCAAGCAAACGTTCCATTGCGTCGGATGATCTTTCTCCTTTTTCCTACCGCTATAAATGTATTATTACACTTTGCACGAACGCTACTCCGATCCCTTTATTGCTTCAACGAAAATCGAATCCGCCGGCGACGGGAGACGCTCGAAAGGGATTCACTCGCACGCCGTAACCGCGCTCGTATATACACGTAGGCAGTTATATATGCGTATAAATACGTGGGTACAAATAACGAACACGCGGCCGTGTCTCGTTGGAGGCGCGCACCGGAGTAGTGAACCAGAGAAATGTTTTAAGCGAGCCACTCACGGCGCCCACGCTCGTCCCGCGGGCAACAGACGCGCCGACACGCGCGCGCACACGCCGGGCCCTTATTTCAACCATAAATTAATGTTCTGTCCTCCGCGGATGTATAATTGCGCGAGCCGGCTCGCCGGCCGCCTCGGCTTTTCGTGTCCGCGCCGCGCGCTCGGACGCCACGACCGCGAAACGGACGGGACACCGCCGCGAGACCGCGAGACAACGACAAACCGTTGATATCCCTGGCAATGGCACGTAACGAGGCTTCTAATGGCTCCGCAAACACGCGGTGCGATCCGCGAGTGCACCGCACGCCTCGTTCGCGCGTGCAACCGTTTCGCCCTTGACGCGCCGCTCTCCGCTCCATAAACGCTTTGCGCAGGTGAATTCTTTTAACAGGCAATCCCTTATTGATTGCACGGCCGTTTCGATATTGGCGGGGCTCGATAAGGGACGCTCAATTGTTTAGGTTCACGTTATTTTGTAATATCGTTAGAGCGATTTCGATCGGCCGACAGGAACGGACGGACGCTAGACGAGGCGGACCGTCGCTCTTTTCGAACGAACAGCATCGAGATGGGGCTCACGTCCCTGCATTAACATTCAGCTTATCTCGTCTCCGTCCCTCTGCCTTTGCCCGTCTTCCTTTCAACGGGCAGACCTTCGTTCTTGAACTCGCGCCGATTCACTTTCAATATTATTTTCGCGTTTACGCTGCTCCGATTTCTCGTCCTTCATCATCGTTTCGTGGATAACGAAAGATCATAGTCGCCGCGTCCCGTCGCCACGCGCAAACAGCGGTCGAACGATAATATCAGATCTCCGCGAACGGTCCCGCGCGCGTTATGAGCGACAGGTCAGCTTCATCACCGCGGGATGCTGAAAGATAAACGCCGGAACGTATAACGAGACGGCTGTCGCGTCTCGCGTGTCCAGGCGATACAATTATCCCGCTCGCGCGTCCACTCGCGCCCGGCTATCTTGGTCGAGCGGGTGCTCGAGATGACGCCGCTCGTAATCGGGACGGAATCGGGATGAATGGGACGACTATGATGCGTTCATTCTTACGGAAAATAATTGGCGCTCGTGCCGTTTCTCAGCGCGCGAGTCTTGAGGGGCTTGTCCATCGACGACGACGATCATGTAGATAATGTTGAAATCAATGTTGGAAAATGCACAGTGGCCCGCTTGACAGAAACGAATCAAAATTCAGGAACAACTTACACTGCTACTTAATTCCTCAACGCATGCACATCAATGAATTTGGACATTCCAAAGAAGCTCCGATTATAAACCCTGCGAAACGTCATCAAAATTGCAGCGTCCGACGGAACGAAGAAATGGTAAAGCGGATGCCAGCTCGTTCGCGATTGAATATTCCGCAGGAATTCGATCAGGGTCAGACGTTACAGGATTACAAGGGGCATAGACTCGCGAATTCGGATGATCTTGCCAGGCGGGGCACGTCTGATGTCACCATCAACGAGCGACCTTAGACGAGCGCATCAGGGCCGCCGTAGAGGGACGCGGCGGCGCGGACGGTGGCTCGCTTTTAAAGTGTCGAATTAACGTGCCGCTCGCCCATCGGAATTGATTCCAGTGGCCGTCCGCGATCGTGGCGAGCTCGACGATCACAAGGCTGAGCCCACGAAAGTATACCGGCCACGCGCGAATCGCCTGATCAACGTTGCTCAATTAGACTTTATTGGGTAGCGATTGAGCTGTCAGTAATACAGAGCTGTCGCTCGAAGCATTGAAGCTACGAAAGGCTCGGAATGATTAGTACGAACGGAACGTTGCCCTTTTCCTTTTTCATTGAAGGAGTTTCAAATCGCGGGGAGTTATTGGAGATTAGAAAAACTGCGTCACAGACGGTGCACCGCAAAAGAATTTTGATAACTCAATTGATCGAACGACGAAGTTATTCGAAGCAATTGCAGCTCTATCTCTGCTCGCAATTACTTAAGACTTCGTCCGCGTTGAATACCTCTCGACGCCCGGATCCCCCGTCCCGTGGCCTTCGGAATAATAAAAAAAAAAGTAATGATTCACGGCGAGTGTCCGACGTCGGTGTAACAGGTATGAAACGGAATGAACACGTTCCCTTCGAACGTTGACGTTCGACTCGAAACAAACGACCGTTCGATCGGATCGAGCCCGCGCGTCAGGAAAGCGGTACGTGTAGATCTTGGAAACACGGTGTGTATCCACGCGGCGGAAGATGCATTATTTGCTTGACAGCTGGGAATATTGCGATGCAGCGAAACGTGACTCGACTTCGCTCCGCTCAAATTGAACTTCCACGAAGCGCGGGAGAAAAGCGTTCGCTTCGCGGAAAAATCGAGCGGGATCAAGGACTGAATATAAACGATGGAACTGTTTCTGCCCGCGCTCCCTTGCCGGGTGAATAAGGATCGAACGGGCGAGAAGCGGGACGCGTGTCCCTTCTTAATTACGCTTCGAGCGTTACTTTCCTTTTAAATGTCGTTTATTTTCCACGATATTCTCGCCTGTGCGCGCATCAATCGCCCGCCGCGCCGGCGTAATTAACACGCCTCTTGATTTATTGCGCGGGAAAAAAGAAGATCGAACGGCGAACGGTGAGTTTCGGTGCGCGGCCGATAATTTCGTGGCTAATAGCTCTCGGACCTGGAACGCGCCGTTCCCGTGACACAGTAGAAAAAGGTCCACGAGATCGGGCAATCGCTTCCAGGACTTTTTTCTTCATCGTAAAAGGAAGGCACGGAGTGGTCCGAATTTCATTCATCTTCGACAAACTTTCGTTTCACTCGTAATCGCGTATTCCGCGCCGGTCTACAAATTAATCACGCGATGGTCGATCATCGGCCTGGCAAGCAATTATAAGGATTGAACCTGTCCATCACTATCGAGATCTCACTTAACCTTGGGTTAATTCTGGAAAAAGTTGGGACAAGTATAATGTACGTTGCAGCTACACCCTTGTGGAGATTACTGTAATTAGAGTCGAAGCTAAACACTAGCTTACATAATTACGAGGATAAATAGAGAGGCATCCAAGAAGAACAAAAGCAATTACCGGTGTGCATTGCGAATGAATGTGTGTAACGATTAATAATGTATCGATAATTTTCAATATACACGTGCCTGTTGTACAATAATTTATATTAAGCCATCATATCACACCGAATGTCTTAGGAAAAAATCAAAGCCTAAACCTTTGCATGATAAATAAAGGGATACGCGCTGCAAGTGGGAGTGGTATCAGACCCGACGGTGCAATAACAATCGATGCTTCAAGAGTCGGAGGAAAAAAAGTGAAGAAAAATCCGCGCGATGTGGAAAAGATGAGACGGCGAACGTTGTCGATTCTACGCACGAGTGTATCTCGCGTCCATGCCGGCTTTAACAGCGTTCAGATCTGCCAGGCCGCTCCGCTCCGGGGTCCTGTCTCGAGTGCGAGGACCCCGGTGCTTCGTTCTTCCCGTTTCTCTTCCTCATACCGAGATCGGTGACCAAGCGAGTAGCCGAGCGGTCTGAACCCGTAAGAGAGGGGCCCATGTAGGGCGTAATCTTTGAACCGAAGGCCCTCGTACGATCTCCAGTTCTTATTCGGCTCGGTCTTAATTTTCTCCAATTACGCGCGCCTACGATTCGCCATTAACATGTACATACGAGCGGGGAATCGTAATACGCTTATTACCCCGCATGCGAGATGCGGATCACCGGCTCGAAGCAAACGCGCCTATCGTGCATCTCCCTTTCGCCCCAGATTCCTCTCGCGCGTTCCCTCCGAGAAGGGAAACGCTTTTCGGTTGTTTGCCGTGGGTGAGTCGGCGCGCTTTCAACGAGCGACACCGCGGCCCCTTTGACTATCGGAGGCGATGTCGTTTCGCGAGCCCCGGGGTAAATTACACCGGCCTGGATAATTCGCGATAAAGCGCTGTCTCTCTCTCTCTCTCTCTCTCCGGCATCCCTCGTCCTCCGCGGGTGCATTGTTTTCCAACTCGGTCAGTCGAGATGTCCTTCGATCGAGGATCGGCCGAGATAGGATCGAAATCTCAGGGTCGCTCTGCCGTTCTCGGGACTCTCTCGTGCTAAAACGGCTCGTTCCAGCGATACCGTTCCACTGCACCTTCCTCCGGCCACCTGTTCCCGATCGTGAACGATACCCTGGGTACTCTTATGACCAAGTTAAATCGATGTCCTTTGCCGTGACTGATCCTTTCTTTTACCTAATTCCACGGCTTGTAAGAAAGTAGGAGAAAGTTGATTTATACCCAGGTAACTGTCTTCTTCTTAGAACAACTGTAAGATGCGTCAGAATATGCCCGCGTCCCCGAAGCGCCGGAATAAAGTCAGAGGACGCGCATTCGTTTACGCGATTATCTTGTTTCCCAGTGCAGTTCGTTGCGCGATACTTCATTTCGGACGAGGAGGCGCGGACGGCCGTGTGTCGCGTGTGTCACGTCTTGGTGTCCGAGCCTTTACCGGCCACGGTCCTCGCATCGTTATTATCCCCCAGCCGTGATTACAATTATTATTCCGATCGACCAATAATCATGTCCCGCACGCCGCGAGTCGAGACTCGTTGAGCCGGTGTACGATTGCGATCGTGGGTCACGTAGATAACTCGTCTCGTTGTTCGCGCGCTTCGTGATACCGAAGAGATTCCCATCCACTTTTCCCACCCATCGAGCGGAAAATGTTCTGTGCTCGTTCGTTTCCAATTTTACCCGATATCATTCTGCTCGCTTGTTTTCTCATGAGCCGCGTAGCGCTTCGCAAGGCTAAAAATATGAAGCGCAACGATGCCAGGTTACGTCACACATGCAGATGCGCAGAGTTCCCGGTCGGGTTACCATTATTAGGCGAATCAGGATTAACGAGGCCGGATCCCCTTTCGAGATTACCGCGAAAGACGGAGGACGAGGGCCGCGGGTACGCGCGATGACGCGCCGCCCGGCACCGCCGCGATAGGACGCCTGAGCGTGTCATGAGTCAGATATCCTCCAGGTTTCAGCGTGCCGGGTCAGGGGTCGATTGCATTTGCTCCAACCGCCCCCACCCTTCTTCCGTCTCCGCGGCCCCCCTGTGTCTCGGAGTCCTTGATATTAGAATGGTCCAGAGGGGAACGTGCGCCTCCAGTGACCGTTACACGCTGCAACGCGGCGCTCGCGCCACGACACCATCATCGTACCTCTTCTCTCGATCTTCCAATGACGACATCGCCTCGTTACCGTCTCGATGATTCTAACCGCGGAACCGCTCGACTATTCTTCCTTATGACCGTTCCCCTTGGACACGCTTGCCGATAGTTCTGCTGCTATGCATTTCAACGGGAGAGATCCTTGAAAGATCCTAATCCAATAATTTCTTCTTCATCCTGGTTCGACCGACGCTTCTATCCTTCTTGGGAGAGTATCATATTTAAATGGTGCCACTTGCAAATATTGCAATGAAGAAAATTATAACGAATAGATTGCTGAACGAGATGTTGTGCGCTTTACTCCGTAGAACGTTAACAGAACGACCGGTCTTCGCGGAACACCACCGTAACACTGAAGCGGCAGTCGATTTCGCGTTACGTTTGACACATCATTAGTCATTAATGGCCACTCGAAACTGCGAATATCAATGAAGTTTTGATAGGACGTCCAGCGACGTTGAAGTGTCCTTCACACGAGAATTAAACATTTTCCCTGGCAATTATTAATCGTGCATAGGCAGAATTCGATATTTAGGCTGAACAACGAGCGTTCGGATCGACCGCAAAAACCGTGCGGCCAAGATGAATAGAGCTACACCGACCTAATCCCCAAGTTCAAGGCTTCGGTGTCTAACGCGTTGAGCAATCAATCATGGTCCAGTGAATGACAACCTAAAAAAAAAGCGAGCAAAAACCGAGTGATTCAATGAAGCAGAGTTCAGAACAAGTAGATCCAGCCCGGGAAGGGTCACGGTCGCGGATTTGAATTGTCGCGCATTATCATTGCAAAGCAGACACACTGCGCGAGATTATCGTGGACGTTGAAAAATTAATCGATCCATTAATTCGAACGCTCCTGCATTTTTTCAATCTCGATTCGCGTATTGGAAAAAAAAACAACGGCCGACCTGATCCTTTCCTCGCACCGCCTCTTCGTCCTCTCGAATTTTCGCCCGCAACTTTTCCTCCCCGTTCATTTCAGATGCTCAAGGTCGACTAATCCCGGGATCGATCGTTTTTCCCGATCCTTATCTGCGCGTAGCCTTTTCCACCTCGCGTCGTGATCGAACACAGTGAATCGACAAGAAACCTGCCACAATCCACGACGCGATCATTACCTTTTCCTTGCCTCTGTCGATTTTTTCACCCCATTCCGCCGCCGTTTCGTTTCTTCCATTCGTCCAGCGAGGCTCCGACCTGCCTAAGAGCCGCCGCGTCCGACCCGAAATTATGCAAATACGGATCGGTAGCTAGGAAGACGGGTGCCGACCTTGGTTCCGGGCGATCCTTTCTTCGCGCTGGAAGCCTGGCCTGGTCAAGGCTCCCTAATTGCCGGCCACGATAAGGATTCATCTGGTAGATCCGGCCAGAAGTTGCTTCTGTTTGAAGGAGCAAAAAGGAGTGGGCCGGATTGCGAATGTTGATTCAGAGGATCGTGAATCCTCGCAGCCCCTCTTCGCTTCGTCGACGAGGACGGAAAAAGTCGACGGAGAGACGCGCGGTTTCTGCACAGGATTCCTCGCTGTGCCGATTCTTAATCGATTAGCTCACGGAGGCAGAGCGCTTGTTACCTGGTGCTGAAAATAACGCGGAGATCACGAGCGATCCGTATGGGAAACCGCGAGACCGCTCAAGATCGGAGATGACCGACCGCTGATCGACGTTGTGTAGGAGTGAGAGAATTTAAGAGCGAAGCGTGAACGTGATGCTCAGGAAATGAGGATGCCGCGGAATCGCGTGGAAGGCGGCTCTCCCCGAGGGTGAACGAAGAGATGCGTTTCTTGGAGAATTCCTACAGACGATACAACCTTGGTTTCATTACCACTGATGTAGAAATTGAAGTAAGAAGAGTTATCATTTTTTTCGTACCGCTGGAAGGTACGTGTTAAATAATTTGTTCGAAATTAATGCTTCCTCGAAAAGTTCACGATAGGATGACTTTCAGCTAGGAATCGCACGTGCTCCGGTGTAATTTATCGTTTTACTGCATCACCTCGTTGGGATTAATGGTCAGACAACCGCGTTGCATATTCAATGGGGGTGACAAGTTCAGGGCACGGCGAGCGTAAAAACCGTCCGCGTCACTCGTGAGTCGTATAAAATCGTTTCAGATACGAACGTCCGAAGCGTGCGGCTAGTTCTATCTTTTCGCTCCTCAAAAAATGAACCAGACCTTGCCTTTTTCTACGGGTTTCATAAATTACCTTCTTCTTTTCTCTTCCACGAACGCCCCCGTTGTACACGGATAACGTCTGTAAATCTTTTCAAAGTCGACTGACAGCGGTGGTCACGAGAAGCCCAGTTAACGACAGCTCTGGGTGTCAGTCGCTTTCGATCGGATTGATTAATCACGGGCGGCGAGGGACTTTCGCTTATCACGAGGATTCCGACGACCGAGAAACATGATTCAATTAATAACGAGTGCACACGCTGGAAAGAGGAACGGTGTCCCGATGTACGATACCTTAAATAATTCTCAGGAATAAGAAACGTTTCCTCCGTGCGCCGGCACAGCGCCAGGGATCAAGCACAGGCAGGGGCTCGCGTGAAGATAATTCGAAAAATGTGTAATACACGGCTCTTAGAGCGAGGATGAAGCCGAGAAATGTTCACCGCGGTGGTTGGCCCAGAGCGTTCTCGCGAGCGTGGAATTCGCGAATTACCCAGGCCGCCACGGCACAGGCTGTACGTCCCGCTATGTATTTCGACCGGCCACGAGCGGCGGGATTGCGCAAGGTGAAGGCAGGTTAGCGGACCGTCGTAGCCCTGCAGCCGCCGCAGACCCGGTTCCCATCTATTAATGCGCAATCACCGACAAACAATGTGATTACAGGCCCGTTTAAATCGTTACGCGACGGCCAGCGAGTTATCCTCCCTACCACCGTGCGCTAGAGCTTCCTCCTTTTACGTTTCGACGCTCGTTACCTCGTTCCGTGACACGTTTCGCGACGAACTTTAGCGCGGGTGTAGAGAAAAATCGCCTGACACGAAACTTCGGCTCGACGTTAGTCCGTCGTTAACCGCGTTGGGTGAAGGCTTTCGTTGCCGATCGTCCAACGGGACGATGTCTTCGTCAAGGCGGTCAGCGAAATCTCTCGCAGCTGTAAGAAACAGCGTCGACGAGTGGCGTCGAGGAGATCGAGCAGGACCTTAGAACGTTGTTTCTTGCGCAACGATCCGCGGCGATCCGTCTTCTGGGTGACGACGATCGATCGGTGCGCTCGTTCAATTACTCCGCCGTGCATTCTACGCGAGCGAAGGCAAGGTTCAAGGACGTGACTGTACGCGTTCCGCGTCGGGCACTGGTTTCGCGAAGAAGTTCCGGTATCGATGAGTCAGGCGTACGCTGAATTATGTGGGTGATCTTTCCATAGGTACGCGTGTATCGCGGATGCATGAGACTACGATAGATAGGTAGAGAACACGCTGCAGTTTCTATCGTCACTTTAACCGCAAACTGACGACAAGGGTTGACGGTATCCTCGTCTTCGAAAGGGGAACGAAAAAGGACTGCCTTCCAATCCTAACGCACCTGTACCTTCGACTGTTTGCTCGCAATCACTCGTGCATCCATCGCAACTCTTTCCTCGTCGAATGAGAAGAGAACCAGCGGATCACCAGTGGCTGACAAATTGTTACGCTTGCTCAACATCATTAATTAGGGAGCGTGACTAACGTTATCGAGCTAACAGCAGCTCTTACAACGCCGATACGTATAGGTGGGAATTCAGAACGATCGAGTTTCCGTCACGATTGTACAATCGTGCCCCTTTCCCCGGCTGTTCCGACGAAGGAACACGCGTGGGACGAAATTCACGGGCATGTAGGAGCTTGGTCGGATTACCCCGCGCAGAGAAGATTCGAGCAGCTTTCACGGGTCGCGATCTTTCAGTTTCGGGCCACAACCCCGCGAATAATAGGCGGATCGGTTCGTGGAAAAGCCCGGGTAACGCGCGCCCGCGGCCGTCGTCGCGACGGAAAAACGTGCCGCAGGGACTTAACGGGGAGGGAGATGGCGGATGCTGGGATACGGCGCGTTATGCCGGCGTAAATGAGAAAATCTTAATCACGCGCGCGACACGCGTGCCTACGTGCCTGCACGTTATTCGCGCGTGTAATAATCCTGGCACACGATTCCCTCCGAGCGGCGAAACTCGTTGCACCGCGCCGGGGACGCCTCTTGGTATTCGACGCGTAGAACGAATCGCCCGTGGACGCAGGCGGCGTGTGCGCGTCGCGCATGGGATTCTGTGAGAAAGGCCGCGCCGTGGATACGCCGTTAAGGGCCGAACGCGGGAGAGAAAATTATGTGGATTATCGGAAAATCTGTCTGGATTATACGAATCATCCGAGTAACATTTGTGCCGGCGTCGCCTCGGAGCGTACCGGCGAACCCGTGGGAACATTGACACCTGATTTTCGCCAAGCGAAATTACGCCGGGTAAGCGTGTCGAGCGTTGATAAACGCGGCGTTTACCTGACAGCCTGATACACGAAGGTGTTATGCTCGTTAACTACCGGTGTTCGCTCGCGCGAAACACGCATCGAAAGCGACCGCTCGCGAGGCGACGAAGCCGCGGCGCGCAGAAAAACCGATCGCATTAACCCGCGGTAATCTCGATTGAAGCGTAATGAACGACAAGCGGCGTTAATAGCCGGCGAAAATCGACCGAAGGTACGGGACCGCTTCCCCGGAACTCGTTCGACGAATCAATTAGCGTAATCGGCGCGTAAATCGGAGCGCGGGGCTGATTGTCGGGATTAATCGCGAGTAACGAGTAAAATCGATCGCGTGCGCGATATCCACGCATCGCGACGCGCCTGTCATTTTATCGCGTGTACAACTTGCGAGCGCGTGGCGTCCCGGCACGCATAGCTCCCCCACGGGAACGTGTTTTGCTCTTGTTCGTTGATACGTCGCCGCGCGTGCGCCACGAGGATACGGTAATTAATGCGCGTCTAAGCGGACGCGAAGGGAACGTTTGAGAATTGGCGTGAATCGAAGTCGAACGCAGGATACGATTTTATACGAGCACGGTTCATCGACCTCCGATGCATGAAGTTTCGTAACGGGGAAGGAGTTCATCGAAGCGTCCTCCGCACCTGAAACTCGCCTCACCTGCCAGCTGGTCCGGGGTGATGGAATCTGTACCGAAACGGCCCGATACTCTGCACCGCGCATAATTTGGACAGCATACTTTATTATAAGCGGAGCGGAACGTAATCGCGTCCGGCGAGGAAAATATCTCGGGATAATTACGTCGACGGTTCCCGATCATCGATACTGTAGCAGCTATTTAATACCCTCGATGACAAGGAGATACGAGTCTTTGGAACGCGAGGAATGTGCAAAGCTGATAGGCTGAGCGATTTTTGGCAACGCGACGCGCCTGAGGATATTTGGAAGGTACAGCGACTATTGCGATTCCACCGATCCGCTTAAAAACTTGACGATTTATTTTGGATAATAATGTATCAGATCTACGATAGCGTAGAGAACAGTATCCAATGTTCCATAGAAGTATCGGCTGCAGGACAATCGGCACCGTCTGCCCCAAAACGGGCGACACTACTTGCAGAGACTTGAACGCGCGGATAGGCGAGCAGTTGTCAGCCGCGCGCGGCCGCCTCGAATAGCGACCCCGATTTCATCCGCGCTCCTCCGATCGGCGTTCATCACTGTCACGAATCCGCGGCTGATAAATCGCGATTTAATCGTGGCAGAATCTAGCCAACGACGGCGATGCATTCAGCTACCCGTGGAAAAGAAACGGAGGAAGAAAGATCACTCTTCCCCTCGAGCGAGCGTGGAAGCGGATCAAGCTGCGCTACGCGTATACGTAAAAGGCTTGCTCCCGTGGCTCTCCTCCGCCGCTGGCGAAAAAAAGCTGCTCCAGTTTACCGTCCGACAACGCGCGACGAGGCTGAAGCCGAGAAGGCCGGCGACGTCGAAGCGACGGACCGGTGCTCCATGGCGAGGTAAATAGTCCATACGAATCGCGGTGAAGGAAAACAAAAAAAAGAAAAAGAAAAAAAAGGAAAGAAACGAACGGCGCGGCGGTTTAGTACGGCGCGCGGAAATAAATCAGCGCGGCGCTTCTGCGAGGACTTTCCCGTTGCGCGGCCGACAGCCGGGGGAGAGCGGTGGTTACGCGCGACGACGGCGGCCAACAAAACGAGCCGGCGCGAGCGCCAAACAAGGTTTAATTGCCGGAGCATTGACATGCGCGCGGCTCGCCCTCGGCGGCCGCGCAACCGCGCCTTTTGTCTTCCAGCTGGCCGGCTGGCTTCGCGGAACTTCCACGTCGGCCGACAGCCAGGAAAGTCCGCGGGGCTCGGCGAGGCGGCCGCGTTTCGCAATGCTCGCGGAAGCGATCGCCTTTGCTACCGGCGACCGTTGGAAAGCAGAGAGTGTCTCGAGCGCTTTTCATACGATGAAAAACGGTGGCCGACGGCCAGCCGGCCGGGAACCGCGTTAAGACCGCATCGAGGGTGACCGTCCGTTTGCTGGCCGAACCCGTCACGTGTCGTGCGTGTTTGAAATTAATTGGGACGTTAGCGCTTCGTAAATCTTCTAATAGGCCTCGCTGGTATTTCGAGGAGCGGACGATTGGGAAACGAAGATGAGTTTACGGCTGGCGGTGAAAGATTAAGCACACGACGGCCTGGTGTATGTAATGATAGAGAGCCGAAATTCTAATGGGTGTTTGTAATGGACATGCGGGAAACGTTGAGTCACCTGGGTGGACCGTAAAAGTGAGAGTTATTTCAGGCACAATTTAGGATTTAAGAAAGCGGCCGTGAGGCAACATTTGCCTGAAATTATGGTCGACATTCTAGGACACGAGCATGGAAATAGCGATTTTTAAAGGGTTATCGTTCCGCCGTGCTTGAGATTAATCCACCTTTACGTGCGCGTAACTAACGCGCTTCGGAAGAAACGTAATTCGGACAGTGAATAATGAGAGGCTGCTCCCTGATTAAGAAGGAAAGTGTAGCATCAATCAAGAATTTCTAGCCTTTGCGTACGGTTGATGCTGTTCACGTAATTCTTTTCGCATCGCCCCGTAATCGAATGCTACATTCATACTTATTTCGACGGATTCGATCGCGCGTTGCTCCTTCGTGGCCACCTTTGTCCCACACTCGTAACGCCGTTCGAGGAAAAAGCCTTGAGTGGTCAATTAATGTTGGTCGATCGGCCGCGCAGGTTGCTTAGGAAACACGATCACGATGCTGTTAGTTTCGGCTACCTGGGGGCTCTCGTTTTCTGAATCCCTTGCCTCGCCGGATCCAGAAATAACACCACCCCTCCTGGCCCTTCGCCGGCAAAGATGCCGCGGATTACGGGATTCCTCGCCACCTTCGGTCCTCGCGTAGCGTTATTCTTGCCTTCGAGCAAGGTCTATCGCGGGATCGTGAGAAAAAACTAGTAAACGCTGATTCAACGATCCTCCGATTCATGAACACACCGTATTGGTGAGACTGTAATTGTGATAAACTCGCAACCGTTTCAAGACACGGCGAGGGGCTGAACCCTTTGACGATCGTCGAATACGAGATTGCTATACCGTTTCTAATTAAAGCGCGGGAGTGAAATCTTTTCAATGATTGCTTGAAACGTCTAGTCTCGGCAGGATTGGTATTAGGAATGATTCGGAAAGCAGAATCTCCGTCAACAACGATCGATACGCAATACGAGTACAAAGTTTCGTTGCGAGTTGTATCGAGTCTCTATCGCGGGGCAAAACGCTCGGCAAGCTCCTCGGAATGAAGCGAATAAGCGGCGACCTGGTTCGCAACGATCGGCCGACCGCCAGCGGTGTGCATCGTATCTGTAACGACAATCGATCGCGGGGCTCGGTTCCGATTCCGAAAGGACGCCGCGGTGCGCGCCAGTCAGTTTCTCATGATGCGCCCCGTTCCACGCGGCTGTCAAGGAACTTTCACGGCCCTGGAGAGAGAAGGAACGCGCTCGTTTGGTCCTTGACCGTTTCCCGCGATCCCTTTAATAAATTACGCCAACGAGCGATACGGAAAGCGATCGGAACGCGGGCCGTTGCTCTCGCGTCGCGCCTAATCTGCGTCGCGATCGAGCCGTTACGTTCCGGAGATGAAAAATCCGTGTACAATCGTCCGCCACCATCGGGGCACAATTACGGCCACGATCAGATACGGCGCCCAGTCACCGGGTTAGGCGAATTTTTCAACGGGCAAATCGGCATAGAAGCGGGGGCCGCGTAACGGATCGATCGTTGTTTCATCGATCGACCATGTTGGTAACGAGCAAGACCGTGCAAAGTATTAATTACGCGAGCGCAATTCACAAAGATACCGGTCATCGGAAGCAGACCCCGAAGGAAAATCGATTCGAATGCTCTCACTCTCTCCGTCGTGTTTCGAAATGAATCCGCAGCAAGGTCGATCGATCACGTCCGACGTAGCGGGGGAGAACGTCGGGACTTTAGAACGATGACCGCGTCCCCGAGCGACTTATTACCTGCGAAACAATCAAATCGCCCGATAAGCATCGTCGGCGTGGCCCGCGCGGCAGTCCCCGAAATGCTTCCTCGGTCCGGGGCGCGCGGACGTTACCGATGTCCGATTGAAATCGATTTACGGGCCAGCGACACGGGACAAGATATCGCCCGGGGCGGGGTCGAATCGAGAGACCGCGGCGCGAGACTTTCGGGACGTGGGAAGCGCACGATTTTTTTTTCTTCCCCCTTTACCTCCTTCGCCCGCGACGAGGACGTTGCCGAGGGACACGGCTCGGCCGGTGATCGGCGAGTGAGTGGTGAGTGAGTCACTCGTAGGAGTGGTGACTTGCCCTGCGACCGGCGCGATCGCCGGCTCACCAATCGTGTTTCGTGTTTCGTGGCAAAGCAACAACGCTGGCCGTACGCTTGTTAAGCGTCAAAACGAATGACGTCCTCGACGTTTTACAAGGCGCGCTCGCGCGCGCAAGTTCGTCCGTCTTCCGTGGACGCAATCACGAAAGAATTTCGATCGCAACGACCTTAGAGAAGTGTGACGTTCATCGGCAGCGGTCGTTAGGGGGAAAATTTGAGCGTGCGATCTCGTAGACAGCGCTGAATAGGTTACGACTAATTATCTTGTTAATGGGAACTGTTGCTTTCCACCTCGAACGCAGTGAAAGGGCTAAGAATCGCTCGGAATTTCGTTGCTGCGCGAAGATCGATCGGCGAGAACCGGCGGACACGCGGAGAGCGGACTCTTTGGCACCCGCTGCCGGCCGCTAAACACTTGGCGAGGAATCGCGTGAGGATAATGAATCGCGCACCGACCAGACAGCCACGGAGAATAAAACGGGATGAATCGTGTGAACCGATCCACCGATTAAGTAAACCCCGTAGTGACATTTAAGCAGCGTCTGTCTCTGGCTTCCAGGTCATCCGATACTCGCGATCCGGTGGGACGCAGTCCGCGATCGACGACGATTGATCGTTTCCCCGTGCTTCTTCCGAACGGGGATCGTACTTGAATGCCACGGCAGTTTTATTACCCCTCACGACCGTCCGCGCGGCGATGTGATGACTCTCCGAAGTGACGGGTCGCCGAGAGCTTGTTAGCCGGAGTTCATAATTACTCCCCGGTAACAGGTACGTAAAGATGTAAAAGGCTGGACGGAAATCAAGTGAGCGGCGCGCGTTAAACAATGATTGCTCCGTACGTGCGTGTATCAGGACGACGTCGAGAATACGTACGAATCGTGCAATCAGCCAACCACCACCTCGACCCTAAACGTTCCGCGCAACCGATACTGGCGTTCACTTGGAAGATAAAGTTTAAAGCGTTCGCCGTTTCCCGAGCCATCATCGGCCGGAGCCGCGCACGATCCTAGCGATCCTGCTACTCACGTTACGAGGCTCTGCTAGCCCAGGGACGAGCTTATTTCGCGTGTCTAAAACGCCGGCGAATTTCTCACGGCTCGGCCGGTCGAGGCTGACGGTCGAGGGTGCGCGCGAGAGAGGCCGGCAATTTCCCGCGAGATACCGGTAAATCGCGCGAGGCCCGGCGTCGATGCGGTCGATCATTCGGACGATACCTTTGAACGCGAACGCGGTAGTGGGTGCAGAGATGGGTGGTGGACACGGCGAGGCGCGATTAGCCGGCCCCGATACGGCGTACACGGGACCCGGATGGTTGCACGGGCTTTCGCGCGCCACGAATTCCTCGTCCCTCCTCTCCCGCCTCTTATTCGCGAGCTGCGCTTCCGATCCCGAGCGGCAGATAGGGCGCGCCCGGCCGGGTAACCGGGGAAAAAATCGCACGGGCTCGCCGGTAAAAATCGGTCGGGGATCGCCTGGGCCGATGCGCGCAGAAGGCTAGAGCGCGAGCTCTAGCATGTGGCGTCGCTTAATTAACGCCGGCCGGATCGCGCGTATACGCCTAACACCTCCGGTAACGCCGAGCGGGAAGATCGCGAGATACGATAGCGGCTCCGCCGGTCGCGAGATCTCCCCCTATCAAGCCTTTTCTCCCCCTTTCCGTACGCTTTTTGCTTTTTAGCCGGGCCGGCGAAACGCCGGCAAACGACGCTCCGCGCATCGATAAATTTCGGAATCGGCGCCTACGTCGACCCGGGCCCACCTAATTAAGCGGTTCGCCCCGTAATTACAGCCAATTAATGTCAAACTCGGCCGGCGTGCCGCGGCGAGACTGCTATCGCGCGGAGATTGCGCGTTCCCGTGTACGGCGTTGCTCGGTCCGAGGCAAAAGCACGCGACGCTCTGTCACTGTTTCAGCGGAAACAGGACGGAGGTGTTCACTTCGCCGATGGACAACGGATTACTAGACGTGTGTATGCTTGTTTTAAGGGTAGTCTGTACGACTTAAATTGCCGAGCGTAATTGAAAGTGTACTATTCATTATTCCACCCTTTCCCCCGCGAATGATAGATACACATCTGCATACTTAACGGAATAACATTTGCACAATCTTCCCCCGGGGAATCACTAATCTTCAAGCGCAGTACCCAATTTGTCAACGCCTCGTCCAGCGCGCGCACGACTTCCATCAACCGAAAAAAATTCCGCGGCGACGCTAAACAGCGGCATTAGCATCGAGCGCGGCGAAATGCACTCCGGAATCACTTAGACCCCTAATGAGCTCGGCCAACACGCTCCGTAACACGTTCCACGGTGGAAAAGGTTAAAATCCATCAGCGGTGCTCGCACCTCGTGGCACCCGGAGGCCTCAATTAAACGAGTTAAACCACCGGGAATATCTCGCTACGCAAGAAGCCCGGCCAGCGTGACGAGCGTCGCTACGCCGGCCGCCACGCGATTATTCAGACACCCTAATGAACCGCGAAGACGATTTCGACGGGCGTTCTCAGCCGTGGCCTTAATATCGGTCCACCGACGAGGACGTTACATAAGTCGCGCGCGCGCGCGCGCCTGCACACGCGAACACAAATTCGAGAAACGTGTGCGCACGAAGACGTGACCACGACGAGCACGGAGCAGAGACCGCGCTCGTGAGCCACGGGGCCGGCTGACGCTACAGAAAAATCCCATTAATTGCTTCTATGGTGATAAATTTCCCGCTGGCGGTGCACGATTCCTCTCCGTCTCCCTCTCACCCTTTTTCTAACGACGCGAGAGAGCCTTCCCCTCGGTCTACGGGCCCGGACTCACCACCGCCAGACCATATCGGTCGCCTATGTTAATTTTCAGTTTAATAAGGTGCACCAGGAAGTGAGTTCGCCTCGGCGAATGGCCAGGTGAAAATGTCGCGGCGGGAGTTACATTTCAATTAATGTGTCACGCCGCCGCTGCGTGGGAAGGGACACCACGTGTCTCTTCTGCAGGTGTAAAGAAAAGGAGAGGATTGCGTGACAAGCGAAGTTTGATTGGAAACGGCGATAGGTGGATGTCTCGGGTCTGATAGTTTGATCGGCGCTGATCTCGGTATAAAATAAAACGTGACCCTAGACAGGTGTTTTATCTTAGAGTTTATTAATTTTGTAATGTCGCTCGAGTTTGGCGGCAACGGTTCCGATCGACTTTATCTAAAGGATTACGGTACCAGGAAAACTGGCGTGAAATTTTTGTTTCGCCGTTCCCGAACACTCATCGCTTTCTTAGAAAACATGTCCAGCCATGAGAGGCGTTTCTCGCAATAAAAACGGACGGCGATAAACCGCGATCGAGCGTTCGTGAGTCATTAATCCGGACAGCAAACGGTTCACTAGATTCTCATTGCTGGAATTTCCAAAATGAATAACCCAGAAAAGATCGTCGTGCTGTTTCGAGGAAGAGCGGAGCGAGAGGCGGCCTCAATTGTCAATTTGCCCCAGAAGAGAACGCGAAACGTGCTCCGCGCTCGGGTAATAATACATATTCCGTGTCGCGCGATAACAAATGGTGAGCGCCATCGCGTTCGTCGCGCATCAAATTGAATATAACAGCGAGGGGGGAAGAAAAGCCCAGGTGAATCATCGCGTACGTACCGCGGGATGCCCCGCGCCTCTCGCTCGTTCCCGCCGTTTTGCCTTCGAGCGGTGGCGCGATGCGAACACGAGCGTGGGTAATGAGCGACGACGGTAATAACGCTGGCGATAACTATTAACCAGATTGTTCGGTTAACGACGGAGGTGATGAGAAGCGCAACGCGAGGTCGCGTCGCTGTAAACGAGGCGCTTTCGTTTATCAAGGACGTAGACGAAACGCGCCGCGTTGCAATTCTAATCCGCGAGAGGAGAGGAACGGATCGCGACCGAACAGAGGCTCGCTCGGGATGAAGTTACGCGTCGCGAAGTCGCTGATGTCGGTAATACCATGATCACTTGGAAGCTGGTAAGCGCGCTTAGGCGCCAGGTACAGCTGACGGTAATGAAAGGATTACTATATAAGAAGAAAAGAAAAAAATTGCGCGTCGCGAAGTTAGTCGGGGCCGAGAGACGCTTCGTTACGCGAATCCCTTGCGCGATGGGGAATATTTAAACCACTGTCCGGTTTCCCTCATTCGACAACGGGAATCGATGCTGCGCGAGATCTCGGCTCGTAGGGAAGGCGAGCGGAGCGGGTCCAGTTTCGGCGAGCAGCAATTACAGGCATCCGAGAGAGCCGTCGCGAACGCCGACCAAGTGGCCCCCTTTTTCCTCGCCCCCTCCTCAGCTGCCGTGCTCGTCGTCCAATCTTATCGCGATTATCGTGATCATCGACACGGCCAGAGCGTGTACACCCTCGATACCGCTTTCGTGTGACGCAAGCGGGCCGCTTCGGGACCCGCTTTCCTCTCTCGCGTCGACGGCTTCTTCGTCCCGAGGCGTTCTAGATGTTCGTCACGGTTCTCACGATCCCGATCGCGCGTCCCGTCCGCAAATGGCGAGCCGGGCCGAGAGGCTGACCGCCGAAAAAAATCAATTAATCTCAATCGCGGCGAGCGCGCGGGCGCGCGGAAGGGTAATTTCCAATTTGTCGCGGCCCCGAAACCACGAGCGACGAACGAGCCGTCGTGTGCAGGCGGCAGGAGGCCTTTGGCGATCCCGGCGACCGGGAGAAAGTATTCTCTTTTTGGCAGGAGCATCGCGAGCCACGGTGTCGTCGTTGTCGCCGGTGACGGACGTATTAAACGATCGGATCAGGATGACGGAGCAAGGTGCTCCTTGAGGATTAAATGGTAGCTCCGACAGATTAATCGTACGATTAGTCCGGCGGGAGCTCCTTAAAATTCTGTATCTCGATCGAGAGACGAGGGGAGAGACCAGTTTTTACGTTGGAAGACACCGTATATATTTTATAGACCGCGAATGGTTCTTGCGTTCTTCCGAAATTCATGCCTGGAGAAACGTTTTAATGTTAATATATTCTTATCAGTTTGAAATCTGACGAAATTCATTACATTTCTTTTAAACGCGCGGCACATAAATATACCGGGCCGATTTTGAAATTTGTATATTAATTACTCGCTGAATGAAACGTAAAATACCTTGGAAGCGTCTTTTAATCGGCCGAACATGAAAATTGATCGACAAACAGAACGGCAGGCGGCAGCTTCTGCTTTCTCCTCGGAATTCACTTTGTTTCGTAAACTTTTTACTTGCACGAAAGTAGCAGCCAAAGTGACGAACGCCATCGATCCTTGGCCGAACGATGATTCGATGGACGAAAGGGCGCGCGAACGAACGTACGATACAAAGTCGCAGCTGTCAATGCTGCAGTAAAAAGATTTGCATAATCGCCCGATGTCGTCGATAGCGAATTTGCATAAAGAATTCGTTTGTCGAAGCAGCCGAAGGTGTTCGGGACCAGCGGGCAGCTATCTGCAATGGAATCCGATTCCATTTCTTTCCTCCCTCCTCTTTTTCTGACGCAGGAGTGCCACCGGTATTTTGCTATCAATATGGGAGCAATATTCAGCTTCGCATTGCCTAATCGATGGAACGTATGAATGTGCAACAAAACGTTCAAAGATGAAACGAACATTGGGGGAAGGTCGAAAATTTGTGAAAGCACAGTTACAATTCCTATTAATGTCGCAAAGCAAATAGCTAGGAAAAGTACTCGGAGTATATTAACAAAGAGAAAGACAGTTACTATAAATAGCAGCGAGAAAACGAAACTCGTAATTGAAAGTACCGCGAACACAGCGGTGATCCAGCTCGCTCCGGAGACTTCAACGCCTGTCCAGGCGAGCACGGCGCTCGACCGTGGCGCGCGCGATCGAATCTGGATCGTTCGCGCTTCGAACGGCCCGTCAAAGGTGACCGTCGACACGATCGCGATAGCGACGATTACCAGGTATGACCGTGGCGCTCGCCGATCCGAGGAACACGCGTCCTCCCGCGACGCTCGGAAACGCCGGGGCATGATCTACTTTACCGCGGTAGCCGCGGGATCGGAAAGCAATGAGCGGCACAAACGCGGCGATCTACCCACGGTCGTCCCGTATCCGCTGTCCAATCGCCACGGCCGCGTACAGAAGGTGCACAGCCGGCCTGCGAACGTGTCCGTCTTGCGAACGATCCGACGCGCCCCGCGCGCGCCGGGATCGCGAGCGTGTAGGTGTTCGCGCGCGCGCGCGCAAACGTGCATGCCGCAATACGCGATGCGCAAGCTTAGTTAATGAGTCATCGGGCCGACACGGCGTCCAGCTATACCTATACACGGAGCCACTTATCGAGCGTTGCCTCGCGCCCCGCGGCGAGGATGGTGAAGTACATTCGAAGTCGGAAATGATCGGGTGATAGGGTGGCTTCGCGGAGGCCGATATTCGCGGAAGCGCGCTCGAACTTCGCGCGAATTCATGCTTACGGAATAACGGGACCGCGCGCATTGATACCGCGCGATTCCCTTTATATCGCGCTCATTAATGGTACCCGTTCGGCAAGTTCAACGAGAGAATGTGTAATTGACATGAGTTTCTCGTTTTACAACTCGAGGGGCGAGGGAGGGTGATTGAACATTCCGATTGCCGGAGGATTCGAATGGATCACGCGTTGCCGATCATTTTATTATACCCGGATTTCGAGATGCGGAAGCGCTTGTTAATGTTGTCCACGGTCGAGCTTACAGTGGAAGAAAGGAGCAGGGAAAAGAAGTCGCTCCGCGAGTAGCAGTCGCTGCGAGATCCTCGCGAAACGATCATCTCGCTGAATATACTTTCCCCCCGGTAATTATTATGCATACGTGCTCGTACTTTATAAGATCTTCGCTCCTTAAGCATCCATCGCTTTCCACCGCGTTTCGTCGTGTCCCCGTTCCCTCTCGCGTTCAGTTACGGTGCCGCGGAGAACCGTGGAAACGGTCGCGCGTCGGTGTATTATTATATTGCTGTTTAAATAGTAGCGATAGATTACGGGCGCGGTGCTGCGTGTTAACCGCGAAGCTTTTGGAAACACACCGGAATCATTTGCTATAATTTCCGACGGAACCGTATACGAAGCTTGCTCTTGGTATCTCGTCGGAATAGTTTCATCGACCGGGTTAGATCAAAACATCTTCCGACGCGATGCTTTTGGTGTAACGTCATCGCGCGGACGGAACGAAAAACCACGAAAGTCGTAAAACTTTTAACCCGCCTGTCTGTATCAATATCTTTACGATCTATCGGGAATGTCCCGCGGAAAGATGTTGATCGAGCGTGTGTCCATTCGGAATCGCAGAGGTCGCGAGAGAAGAAACCTTGAAAGAAATCAATTGACCATCGTCCGAACCAAAATCATCCCTCCCATTATACCACCCATTACGAATCGATGGAGCATCCATTGCTTATCTCGTCGTACTTATCACGGAACTAGCATGGCCCGAATTCAGCCGGTGCACGTACAGCGAGCCGAAGGAGCGTCACAGATCTAAAGAGCGATCCCGGCCGGCTTTATCAACGGGCCCATCAAAAAAGGCTCTCGAACGATGAAAAGTCAGTGCCCTTACCCGGCACGGCAGCGGCCAAAAGGAGAAAGCAGAACGGGGGTTTCCGGCTCGTGGCACGCCGGATCATTACGCGAAATCGGTCCTCGGAGATTGCGCGTCGCGGGCGCGCGCAAAGTATATTTCGATGTATATTCGAACGAGGCAACGAGGATCGCGAAGCCGGCGAGCCCCGGTGCGCGGGAGGGGAACGGTGGCGAATGCGAGTGGGCCATATAGGGAGGCCCGCGTTCCGTGCGCGGCGAACGATCGACGAAAAAATGCCTATGCAAATTAATAAGCCGCACGAGCGATACGACACCGCGAACACCTCCGAGAGGATTTCCTCGTCCCCGCGGTCCGTGGATCTTTGCTCGCAAGGTAGATCCCCGCGGCTCATCCGCGGTTGCCCGCGACCCGAGACTTCCTGTTCGCCGTGCGCGCACACGCTCGCCACCCACACGCGCGCTCGCGTAAATGTACAATTTTGTAATTGGAAGGCTTGTTTATGGCGGAAACCGTGAGCCTGCGAAAGAAAAGCTGATTCGAGCGATTGAGAAATGCCTGTACGGATTTTTCTATCGTGCTGTATTATACGCGCGGCGAGTATGGAATTTTGATTAATACTTCTTCCCTTTTCTTTTTCGTCTCGATGCTCGGATAGGTAGAATTATGCGCGATTGTGTGTGTGTGTGTGTGTGTTCGATTATAATGAACAATTATATTTACTGTGCTTGTGAGAAATAAAATTGGATAGAATCTATCCTGCGGTGAATTCCAATCGATCCGATTAATAAATCACTTGATCGACAAGAATGAGTAACCCTAAGACTTTCCTCCTTGTATCTCCGGGAATGAAATGCTTTTAAAAGCGGACTAACCCCGCGCCGCTATTTATCCATTCAAATGAAACCGCTTAAAAACCGTACGAGATAAAGGCAGAGAGAATCCTCCCCGCGGCGGCTGATTTGAATAAATCTGAATACCATTGCGGCTACGGGGAACAACGGCAAATCAATTGTAATTGTTAATAATCGTAATACGGGCGCCGTGTCGCGGATATGCGTTCTACCTCCCCCGTTGCACCGTGCGTCCCCCTTCGTAACCCTCTGTCGCCCCTTTGTTCGGCCCACGGGGAACTTGGCTCGTCGTGATCTGGTTACATCGCTGCCCGTTATGTCGCCAGTTCGAGGTACATTCTTACCGGCTCTCCCCATCCTCGTTCCGTGCATCTCTGCCCGCTCTCACCCACGGTGCTTGTTCTTTCTCCTTTTCGTGCCGGTAATCGCGTGCAACCCTCTCGTTCCTTCCCTCACGACACGAGCTATAGCTACAGGTAGGTGTACTCGGTGTACCTACGTACTTCACTCTCTGACCGAGCTTCCTGTTCTGCCTCTCCCTCCCCTTCTGGGCTAAGGATCCCGATTGCTCCGCATGAAATAAACGCTTCGAACCTTTCGACTTCGTGTCCGCGACGGGAATGTGGGTAGACGCTTTGATGGACGCTGATGACGACGGTCGTTTGCAAGCTTCCTACGTTTTTTCTTTCCCGCGAGCAACGAGGACTTTTCGTTTGGTGATATCGAATTCTACAGAGACGTCCCCGTTTCTCTGAAGTCGCGCAATAGATAAAAGAATCTCATTAGACACTTTCCATAACGGTTCAATCTTAATTTACGGTTAATTGTTTTCCTTTCGTGTAACTAGCGGTAAAGAGAATTTGGTGCGCGCAAGCAAGACAGTTTTCCCGAAGCAAGTACAGGACCGCGCGCTAAGACGGGATCGATAAAGGATCGACGCGACGACGTTTGATTCCGAGTAAACGCCGAGTGCCGCCATTAGGTTCAGGTGGAAGTTTCTTGCCGATTTTTCTTTTTCTTGCGGATCGTCCGCATCCACAGCACGAGGAAGCTGGAGCGACGCGGGATCAAAGCGTGCGGTCCGATCAAGAGCACCGATCTTCCGCCTGCCCTTTTCCAGACGATTCGCTCCAAGGGGTTGTCCGGTTGGCGCACGTCTGCCTCGAATCATAATGCCCTCGTTGAAGAAACCTGCCGGAACCTTTAATTGGCTCTTCTAGTTCAACGTGTTTGTCGCACGAACGTTTAATCAGGATTGGTTAAAGCGCCCTCGAGTCTGGCTTCGGCTAAAATATCCTTCTGTTGTAATAATAAAAATCAAATAAAATGGAAAAGTATGAAATGAAATGATACGATATTTAATCGGAACCGAATTTAAACCGATACTCCGTTCACGAAATTGTACGAAGGATATTGTTCCCGTTTCACAAGCTCGAAACAACTCCACCAGTTTCGTCCACGATTAAACAACGATTACTACCAGGCAACTTTACCCAGCCACAAAACGCCGTTCCATCGTTCTCCTTGAAAGCACCCCTTCGTTCACCGATGATCAAAGAATTTACTGGCCGGGAATTAAACAGGCTCCTGGTTCACCGGTGAATCGGCTCGTACGCTCGAAAATTAAATCTCCATCCGCGGCACGATATTTACGTTCGGTAACTTGGCCGCTGGCGAGTGCAGAGAGATCCGTGGCGAACGTAAAGCCGGTGGGGAGTCCGCGGCCGGGTCGCAACGATTTTAAATGGCCACCACCGGCATCATTGTAAATATCAGCCGCTATATGGCCTCGTAAACTACCCCCTTAGTAGGTCGAGAAGCGAAGTCGTCTCAATCGCGAGGAGAGGAGCCGCGGTTCGCGTACCAAACGCTCAAGCGTACCGACGACGACTGCACCCCACTGTTCGGAACACCGCCAACGGAGGGTTCGTGTTCCTCCTTTTTCCTCTTTTTTTTTTGTTTTTTTGTGGACAGCCCTCGTAAACGCGAAGGACGGCCGCTTATCTGACGCGCGCACTTAACGTCGCGCCGCGCTCGAGCATCGTTAAAGGTTGTCCTCGCGTTTTTCGCCATTGGGACCCACACCGATACCCCTTAAATTAAAAGATACAAGAATGCAGAGAGCATGATATATTCGCGGTCGATATTTCATGCGCATCCGCGGGTACGAAGCGGGAAAGGGTTGGAACCGAACTGGTTCGCGAGCACTGCGGAAAGGAGCGATCGGTGAATAAGCGTACGCGAGAATTGGGATGAACGTAGTCGAGAGTGTTCCGCGTTATTGCGATTGGGCACTTTCATTTCTGGAATCGTAACGCGAAGATACGGTCTTCTTATTTCAGCTGTTTAATTGCTGAAGCATCGCACGGTGTGAAAACGTTTTGAGGTGGTTCGAAGGAGGCCCCTTATCGGTGCCGGAAACGAGAGTTAAGACCTGGATTATGGGGGCAGAGCGCAGTTAATGGGGACTGGAACTTATCTGACTCGCTGAAACGAGAGATTAAATGGCGGTCTGTTATAATTGTTATGGGGGCTATTCCTTTTTGCGATCTCAGTCGCGAATGGGCCTGTTACCTGCTAATGGAGCCCCAGGACTGCAACCCGCTTGATAATGCTTTCCCCGTTCGCGAACGGTGGTAAAGTCAAGTTCACCGATTCTAGGTAGAATTCGCAAAGTTACAGTCAACTGTAATAACGCGTGACAAACTGTTCAAAGCAACTCGTCGACCCAGAAACACTCTTCGATAATACCTCTGAAATCATTGCCACGATTTCCTCCAAGTTCCAACCGATCAATCAGACGTATCCGAGGGGGGGGGGGGGGAAGTCCCGATTGAAGCTGTACAGAGGATCGCGCAACCGTGATCTCGACCGATTGGTTCGAGGTCCCGATCGTCGATAAATTTCATCAACCGGGATAATCGAGAGCTAGCAAGAAGCATCTCCGCGAACGGACGCCGCGGCACGACGTTTCTATTTGTCGTTGATTTATCGCCGGCTGCGCGCTGGAATTCCAGATTCAGCGCTGGTCGCGGATGAAACGCGAACAAACGAACGGAGATAGGAAACGGGGGGACGAGTATTTAGCCGTGACGCCCTCCCCTGACGAGAAACCGAATGACGCGCAGTGTCTGTAACTTCGGCTAATTAAAAAATATGAATTCAAGGGCGGAGCTCGCGACAGCGCGGAGGGCTGATTTGCGTCCGATCCTCCTATCCTCCTTCCCTTAGAGAACAGAGAGGGGAGGGGCACGAAACTTTCTACGCGTCCTACACGTGGGTGGGCGAAATCGGGTCCCCCGGTTTTCTCTCGGAACGGTTTAATTGACACCGAGATCGGAGAGAGAAAGAAGGAGGTTCGCTCCTGAAAGCGGGAATTATTGCTCGACGCGTTTGCTCCGCTGGCCACAAATCGGGGAGTTTATTATCGGGCGGGAAGGAGTTAATGCGAACCGCGCTGGCGAATTAATTCGAATCGTCTGAACGAGGGAAAAGGGGATACTTTCGAACAGTCGCGCCGCGCTCCGTGCATTTTCCACGGGCCCACGCGAGCCGGTGCACTTTCATCGGCGCGGAAGCCGGAACGGTTCCCATAGGCATAAAACACTCGATCGAATGGGATCCCGCGCTGGCCTGTGTGAGAACCGTGGCACCGATCGATTGCACGACCCGCAACGGATAAGCGTATGACTTCATTCGAGCGTGTCAGTGGGCGATTACGAGAAATTAGAAAACGAGAAAACGAAATCGTTCCGGGAATCATGAACAACCGTACTCCCTCTCTCTCTCTCTCCCTCCCCCTTGAATAATAAATTGCTGTTATCGAGCGGCGCGATCAACTGTCCGCTCTCGTAAGTAATCCCGATTCAACGGGACAAAATCGAACGAGGCCGAGCGAGTCTTCGAGGTGAAGTCCCCCCCCGCACGAAATTTATCGGCGATGCGAAAACTCGCCCGATGCTTTTAAAAGGCGTCGCGACGGTAATTAAGATTGTTTTTTAAATGTTTACACCGGGCAAAAAACGAGCCGGATTTTATGAATTATTCAGGATGGCCGTATGCAGATAAAGTTGTAAAAATTACGCGAACAATAAAAGTGTCCCCGGGTTTCGTTCCGATAACTGTTTATCCGCAAATGTGTCACTTTTTATGGTACTACAAATTACTTGATTTGTGGGGAATCGATATCTGTTCACTTTCGGCTGATATTCGTGACGTTTACTTAGTCCGTAAATTGTTGCATCTTGACGGACGAATAAACCAATTGATTAACGAATAGAATATTCATATGAAACGGCATATTGAGATTATAAAATTCATCTGTCATCGCCAAATAGGAAATGATAATCTTTGTTATCCAGAACTACGGTTCCAAGTTTTATACAGAACAATCATTCAATTAAGAGCATCTTCGAAACTGCCACTTCTGCGATATCCAG
Source organism: Holcopasites calliopsidis (assembly GCA_023838395.1). Taxonomy (NCBI): domain Eukaryota; kingdom Metazoa; phylum Arthropoda; class Insecta; order Hymenoptera; family Apidae; genus Holcopasites; species Holcopasites calliopsidis. The sequence goes on from JALHAQ010000011.1 coordinate 4,450,312, forward strand.
TGAAAATACATGAAATATCTACGATGTTCCTGCCGCGATCAGCGAGCAAAAGATCATCTATATGCATATAATACACAGTCACCGCGCGAACGCCACTTACTCCCCAACCCAAACGCGTGGGCTGCCCGAGAAAGGGTCCAGTAATGAATTCTAACAAGCAACCTGGATAACGCAAGAAGAAGAAACGAGGAGATCGGGATGTACGTCTCGGGGCCGTGAAAAAGAAACCGCGCGCTCGCGTTGCCCCGCCAGGAATCTGGATCACCGTGGATCCTCGATCGTTCCGAGCCCGTAAAGCATGCGGCATGATTAACGTTTACAGTTTTACGAGGATGCCTCGGAACGTGCACTCTCTGCTTGTGCCTGTCGCTTTCGTAATTTCGTCGGGGCATCCGTCGGTAGCGTCGACGCGCTTCCTTCATGCGTGCCCACGGCCGTAGCATTGTATCCGCGTCCGCCTGCATCGTCCCCCGTAATAATATCGATGTTATCAGCGCTCGGTCATTATCTGTTCGCCCGCTCGCGTCCCGTTAGACCCGGAGTCTCTCCACGAACGGGACACCTACCCGGCCGATTCCCGACGGAATATTCACGAAGCGTGCGGCTCGATGTCGCGGCCGCGGCGTGCAATTACGTCGCGTAATTGGGCATCGCGATCACGGGCTGTAATTAGCCGGACGCGGATGGGACGCGACATCGATAATTGCTCGTCGATGCGTCGGTGAAATTTCGGTGAAACCGGCGTGAACACTGATCTCGATGGGACGCATTTATGCAGCAACGCTTTATCGGACGGGCGATGGATTTGAATTCTGCGAAATTTTAATTACAGTCAATTAGAAGAGTCGTGAGAAAGATTTCTAATTACTTCGATCAACTTTAAATCTTTTATCGATACGCGAAGAACTTGGGCGTCGCGTTACGTAAAACTGTTTCACATTTTCGGATCGCTACGAGAGTTCGCCGGTCTCGTTACGTGATCAAGATCAGGAGAATTCGCGATGGGATCGCGTCGGGGGAGGTCGAGAAATTTCAGATACGCCGGAGAGGATCATCGTTCAAGCCACGCAGGTGCCCGTTCATTCTGAAATGTATCGGCTGGCCCATTTCGTAACGTAATAAGGATCCTCTCGAGAATTCGGAATCCCTTTCCCGAGCTCGAGGCTGTCGCAACCGGTAACGCAACGTTTCTGCTTGAAAAATCGGATTCAAACGCGACCTTTTATCGGATCGGATAATCGAAGCGGGAGACAAATCTTCGGTTTCGTAACGGCCACGCCATAAAAGAATCGGCCACCCCGCATCCGTGATTCCCGGGGAAAGGAAAACTAATCAATTTGAAGAAATTTGTACGAGCAGCACCAAACGTTTGGCTCTCGGTGTCCCTGTGTTTCCTAATCGAATGGAAATGTATGTATATCGATTTCAAAATCGTGGAAGCCATACCTTCGTTTATTTTGGAAATAGCCATTAATCGACGTGTCCCGTGAATTCGATTAAAATGTAAATCCCGTTAAGTCTCGGAATCTGATTTGTTTAATTAAAGTATCGCCCTATAAAAAGCCGTGTTCCGCGCCTCGATGTCGAAACGAAGTAGCGTAAAGGATGCCACACGAGATCCAGTGTCATAAATACGATATTATAAGTCTCGCGGTATATAATATATAAAGATAGCCGGCGATAATCGTGACTTTTTCAGATATTCCAATATATCACTCTATTTATATCGGTCATTTGAATAATAGAACCACCTCGAACTTTTGTACCGGCGACGCCCGAATTTTTTTCCATTACCCAATTAACATGCAGATAACCAATCGTCACTTGCGATACCATTGAACATTTGAATACGTCGCGAAAGAATATTTAACGGACGCAATCTATTTTTGAAATTGTGTAGAATTTGCTGCAAAAAGATCTGGGCCTCGTCTCACGGGTTCTAAAACATTCCGAACGCATTGAGACCTTCTCCGTTCTTTCCTCCCCTGTTTCGACGGAAGAAGGTTGCACGTTCGACCAGATGGAAAAGAAGCTGCGCGTCCCAGACCGTCCTAATTACCACCTTCGCCGGGACGAACGGTTGCGTAGCGTTTGCGCGTCTCTTTCGAAAAAAAAAAATGTAGCGCAAGATGAAAAGATAAAAGTAGAAGGGAGAGAAGGGACCAAGCGTTTCGCGTGCACGCGTATAAAGAAATTCGTAGCTCCGGATCCGCGTTGTGTAATCGGCGCGGATGACCTGGAAATGGAGCACGCTTCGCGCTGGAGGGGGCTGGCATCTTGTTTTTACCTGGCAGAACTGCGTGTCTTCTGCCTGCGCATCCGCGAGGGTGCCCCCGATGCGGACCGGTACAATTAACAGGCTCCCGTTTCCCTAATTAATGGCCGAGGCCCCCTTAACGATGACGATTTTTTTTCTTTTCGATAGTGAAATCGAAATTACGACACTCGCTTTCCGTCGTCTTTCATTCCCAATACGCCCCGGTACGCATCTTCTTTTGCCGGGAGTTACCGTTCCCGTTCTTGCTCGCATGCAATGCGAGCCTCTGGGAGAAGGCTTAATTAAATCTTAAAGTGCGATGGGGAGGAATTGATGAGACACCAGGGGAGTTACAGTGTGAACAATGATATTTCGAGTTTAAAAGATTGCTTACGACGGCGTCGTTAACAAGTAGCAGGCTCTTGGGGCAGCGAATGATTTTCTTAAGCCAGCTATCCCGGGCCATCAAGGAACCTTAATCTTAATATTCTGGAAGAGCTCAGATTAATCCGAGTCGCGCTTAGATATGTTTTAAACACCGCGTCTGCTTCGGCGCATCGTTAAGCGACGGATCGGAAACTGGAGTTCTCGCAAAACTGGAGAGAACCCATTAGGAGCCGAGCCATTAAACACGAGCGCGGCGAGCACTGTCTAATGCGATGCCCGGAGCAATCTTCGAGCAACGTCACGAGGGGTATAGATCTTCTTCCTTCTCGAGGTTCGGCAGTAAAAAGATACGCGGCAATAAAGGCCGATCTGCTCTCGGTGTCAACGAGCAACGACCACTTTTCGTGTCGTTACAGGCTGTCCTTCGTATCAGATAAAAACAGGAAACGAACGATCCGCGTCCCCGACCATAATAAGCTGTTAAGATTGCGGCGAAGGGGTCGCCAAAATTGACCGTAAACCTGAGTCGATTACAAGTATCGCTTTTTAATTCGCGATCATAGCTCGGAGGCGGACTTTGCACTTCCGTGTCTCGAGGCAGCCCTAGTGAACAGTTCGTTTGCTCCTTATTTATACTTTCCTGCGACTTTAATCGCGCGAAAAGTCGAACCTGAGCTTCGACGTGCAATTCGTGCAGTGACCTAGCCCAGCGACAGGTGCCTTCCTTCCTACCGTTCCCAGCGGTGGCGGAGTTTCTGTCGGCGTCCATCAGAGACAGGTCGAACAATAGAAAAAGCTGCGGCCCCGACGTCCTCGGGCCAAGAGGATCCGATCCCTTAGCCGGTGCTCGAGATACGACGGCAAGGAGGCGATCGATCGCGAAAAGGGGGATCCTTGGGTCACGAGCATCACGAGTCGACGGCGGTAGCGAACGTTGGTAGTCGGCCATGGCTGAATCATGCCTCCTCCGAGGTATACGGGAGTCAATTGGATGGTTACGCCGCGCCGTCCGCGGACCAAGCCACGAGAGCGGAGGCGCCTTCATCTTTACGACAGCGCGTCCTCGTAACTCCTTGTTCCGCTGTTTCTATCCCCGGGGGCTTTCGGTGCTCTAGGGACCCGCTGTTTCCCCCGCCGGCCATTCCCCCCTTGGTCGTGTTGCATGCCGAATGCGCCGGTATCAACGTTAGATCTCTCTATTCGCGAGCGGGGCAAGCGAACCGAGCACGGCGTGCGGGCTCGACGAGATGTACTATTGTGCGCGGTCTGAAGATTCGATTCTTACGGATCTTGCGTTTGAGACGCGATTGTGGATCCGAGTGCGTTCTAAAGGCGAGAAATTAAATCTGTCTTAATTGAAAAATGAACGTGAACGCAGTCGCAATTAGTTCCGTCTAGAAAGGCGGGCTGGTTTAAACGCTGGTCGTGGCTCGCACCGCGCTCGGCCCATTGAATATCGAGGCAAGTAACAGGGACACGCGGCGCGGAAGGCAGTTACGAAGCCGCGTAATGAGTACCGGTACTCGCGAGAGGTCGAGGCAGCAGCTCGTGATCGCGCCGTGCGAAAACAAGTGCCGATCGCTCCAATTACACCTGGTACCGATACCCGAGCAAGTGGAAGGGTGCTCGTGGGTACCCGGAGGCGTCCGCGGTACACGCGGACCCTCGACTGCCGACAAGAGCTACGCGAGCTGTCGTCACACGCTACTCGTAAGCAGTTGCACGTCGCGCATCGCGCTGCACCCTGGGAGACACCGTTCAAGCCAGACCTGGGAGAGGCTGGCAAAGAAAATAGAATGGAGTCCTTAATAAATCGAGGCCTGTGATATCTCTCGCTGTGGCGATACTTAATGCTTGGCCGACGTTGGGAAAATAAAATGTTCAGCTCCCTATTCCTGCTACCTGGAAGCAGACGAATCCCACGGTCCATCCCACCCCGAACGATTACATCTTCGCAGGCAACCCCGGGAAACGGATTCCACTGAACGAAGCATGTGCGCCTCGGCACCGTTCCTTCATCAGCGGGCCCCGAAAGCACTCGTAAACAATATCTCCCTCCGATCGGACGGGCCAGCGCCGAATATCCCGCGCCCTGTCCTACGTTAACGCGTCTCGTTAAGTCAGACCGTTGGTTCCCGGTAAAGCTTGCGGACCGCATCTGTCGTCGCGTCGGAGCAACCAAAGGGAGCAAGGGAAGATGCACGACGGGACGGCGTCTTGACCGTGGTAGGGGCTGAAAGCGAGAGCAATTTGGCGGTGGACACGGCGAGGGCGGTGGGCCTCGGCGCTGACATCTCATTTGACTCCGGCCGAGCCGGCTATTTCATTTAATCCGTGATTTACGGATGCGAACGAGACGGCACGACGGCCTCGGCCGGCCGTCCCGTGTCGGCCATCTAGACGCATAAAAGGGAAGATGCCCCGCGGATAAGCGCGGGCCCCGGAGAGGGAGGGAACGAGCGAGATGCATAACTTAACCCCGAGCTCGCGCCGCGTAGCGAGAATTTAATCTCCGCGCGTCGCGTCCCGACCTCTCGCACCCCCTCTCGGCCCCGAATAAATAAATAGGCCGCGTTCGAAATGTGTCCCCCGTCCGGCCTGATATAGAGCGAACTACCTTCCAGCCGGAATTCTCGGCCGCGCTTTTGTTGTTCCGCCTGGCGGGAATCCTCCCGCTTAAGAACGGCTTACGTACTTCGTCGGGAGATCAGGAATTCCTGACTAGCGGGCGAGACTGCTCCACGGCTGCGAACTATATGGTCGAGGGGTAACAGCGTGCGCTTCGGTGTGTTCGCCTCTGGGAAAACGCGAAATGTCGAGCGACGCACGGAGCGTACGACTTGGGACACGGAATTCCCCGGCCTCGTTCTCGGACATGTCGAAAGGGACATCAGCGAATCGCGCGCCACGCACGTTCAGGTCAATTGATCCTGAGGGTGATTTAGCGGCGCTTGTAGATCCTGGGAATCGGTGAGCAATTAGAATGGCTCCGCTCAGGAAGGTATGGTAGCAGTCCGAAGAAATAGCGATGTTAAGATTTGATAAGCGAACAACAAGTACCAAGACGGCGATAGATCGAAGAAATCGATGGAACTTTCGCGCTGATCGAGAGGGATCCACGTACGGGTCAATCGCGAGCAAAGGTCCCGCGATCTAGATGAAGAAGAGCGCGCGTCCCGGACACCTTTCATCATCGTCATCATCGTCGAGCGTATCTCGTGTAGTTATCATCGAGCAGCCAGCGATATCGGCCCTGTGTGCTGGCGTGGATCGCTTAGTCGAGGCTAGGGCGACGCTCGATCCGCTGGTGAGCGTACACCGATATCGGTAAGCGACTGACGCGACCTGACCACGATCGGGCCATCACGTCCACGCTCTGGCCATCCTTCGACTCGCTCCATATAATTTGGAGCGCTCACGTGACCCCGGAACGACCAGGGTCAACGCCACATTTGTAATCTTCGGGACGCCGGCGCGACCTGTTCGCACGTTGTTCTCTCGTTGCTCGCCGCGTTGCGAGCAGGTAGACGACATCATGCGACGATCATCGTGTTCTGCTATCGCCTTCAGGAGTTTCAGCATTCTTCAAAAATTGGTGAACGATCGTTGAAGCGTTGCTTGGCAGAAATAGCAGCTGGCACGGATCGGAGAAGCTGGCTCGGAGAGACACAAGCATGCAGAGGTTGCGGGGATTCTTCACCGAGAAACCGGCGCGGTAGGCGCATAAAATGCATGCAAAATGAATTGCAGCGCACTGTATATGCCTGGTACATTCGGAGCGAAACAAGATCAATTAAGGATACTTCGAACGTTGTTCAAGCTCCTGATCACGAATCGGTATCGTTGCTCCCGGCTAACAATCATCGACATATCGTTAACAGTAGGTAAATACGATTTCGAGTCGAGGTGCTAGCAGTGACGAGACGTTCGATGCAGCATCGTCGAAGCTGCGCAAAGTGGAAATTACGGTACGAGGCTCGGCCGGGCCGAGCCGGATGATGTATTGCCAGCTAAGTCATGCAGCGAGCGTACCGTTCCCCGGCGATGCTTCGCCAGGACGACGACTAAAAACGGCTGATTTACACTGGCGACGAGTGAATTAAAATACAAGTTGCCGATCGGACGGCGTAGGCGTGCAATCCGATATCGATCTCCGGCGCGCGATCTAACGAGTCGCGGAACGAACCCGGCCAAGCGGGTCCGTCGCGGGCGCGACTTGAACATCTGGTGGCACGAAACGTTCCGTCATTTGCGTAAATCACGATGATAAATAATAATCTACGCTCTTTAAGCGAGTCCTAGGCAATAATTTAGATCCCCGGCGCGGGCTCCGAAGAAAGAACCCGTGTGTACAATGGATGAACCGTTGTAAGGGGAGGTCGAAGGTTATGTAATCCCTCTACGTGTCCTGTGGGAACACGATTCATCTCCGCGGCGCAATAGTAATCTTGGTCCGCGCGACCGATCCTTCGTAAAATTCGTAATAAACTGCACGCCCGTGTCGCGGGAAACGCTTTTCGTATTAATTGCGGCTGACTCGTACCGGGGGTCGTGCTAACTTTTACCATGGTCGATGCAGAAATGCTAGACGCGTCTGGGATGATCATAATAACAATCGCAGGTGGATCGCCGTTTTAAACGCTCCCGCGATCAGAATTGCACAGTCGGTCGTCTAACGAATCTATACCGAACGAAGAAACGAAAGGAGGATTCAACCGCGCGTGCACGAGAGTCGAATAGACGCACCTCCACGTTCCTCGTGCATGCATCAGCTCACGTGGCGCACGGCGAGCCTCGGGCAAGGCACCCGACGGAGATTAGATCGATTTTTCGCCGGTCCATCGAGAAAATCGGCCGTCGGAGCTCCGCTAACAAGCGGAAGATGCAAATCACCGTCGCGGCGCAACGAGATAACGCTTCAACCAGCGCACGCTTCTCTTGGATGTAAGCGCAACACCTACGGAAGGATACCTCCTCAACCAGATCCGGTGTCCCCGTGGACTTAATCACCGTCTCTCGCGGAACCGGGATCGCTAATACGTTAGGCGCAATTAATTATGCGAGATTTACGAGTGCACTTCGGAGGCGAAGTCGGACAACGAGCCGCGGCGCGGCCGCGCGACTAATGTTTCACTCCGTTGATCCTTGGGCGAGCAGCGCACGCGAGATGCCGGATACGGGGCGATTTATGAAAGCGACTACTCTTTCCTGTCCTTTTGATCGTGATCGCCGGCCGGTGATTAGACAGGGGTGTTTATGGGGTAGGGGACAAGCCGGGCAAGGGTTCTAGGATTAAACGAGATTTGATTACGAGTTGGATGATAGATCGTAATGACAGGCTCTGTCGTATGTAAATACGCGCGTACGAAGATGGCTTGATGAACCGACGTGCAGTTTTGAAGTGGCAGTTTATTTATGGGGCTGTAGATTACCATAAAGCGCCGTCCTTTCCCTCGCTCTTTGGTCACCTGAATAAAGAGCTCTCTTAATCCGCGTATAAATCAGCAGCCTGAGAACGTTGTTCCGCGAGACGTATCACTCTTGTTCGCGTGATCACTGTAATTCACCGTTCCGTACGAGATCCGTCATGCTGCTCACTTGACCCGCACTCTAATTTCACCCTCGACCGTAGCTATCATTGTCTCGGCTATCTTTATTCGTCGGGGATCAAGCATAACCGTAACCGGACCTGTATCGTTTCAATTTCCCTGATTGCCGAGATACGTTGCTCCGTGCCGTTTGCTCCTTCTCGTTTCGAAAAATCGGCAGAGACCGGCGGCACGCGGTATCGATCGTCGACATCGCGATCCGAAGAAAGGAGGGAGGCGAACGGAGATCGATAAATCAACGGAGAGTGCTGGCAAATGCCCGGCGTCAGCGAGGGCGTGCATGCCCGCACACGAACGCGGGCCACGGGTTCGGGGCTGCTTTGTATGAATCGATTCGGATCGTCGTGCTCTGAAGAAGAGCTCGTAAGTCGTGGCTCACGGGCATACGATACGAATCTGCCTCGATGTAATATTTAGCCGTACGCCGCTCCCCATATGCTGCCGGTGGGACCGGGTCGTTGAAATGTATCACGGAATAATGGCCAGGAAATCGGGCCGCTCGGCTAATCGTAAATTTAGCACCGGTGCCGCGCTCCGAAAGGACGGGGAAAGATTGATCGCGAGGGAGGAAGATATCAGCCGCGAGCTGGTGATATCTTTTTATGCGGCGTACCACTTTGGCGAATAGCATTATTTACATCCGATTACCGATACCGAATTCATTTGCCTACACAAACGTTTCATCGCTTGCTCGATCTCTATCCTAATCAAAAAATCATCGTCCCTGTCATCGGTCGATCGGCGACGCATCGGTGCGACACGGGTGTATCACGCGCACGTGCGCTCACGCGATTCGTTACACGATGAACAATCGGTGGCCAGATACGATGCATAGGGATACGCCCGGGACGAGGCTGCAAGTTGGCGGACGACGGACGCGTTCAGCGCGTGATCGGTCGGCGAAGCGGAGGAGCCGGTGTCGGGGCAAGATCGCGTCAGATCGAGGCCGCCGCGTCGAGAAAAACTAGTAGCGGTCCCATAGATCTGTCGATCCTGGCTAGCCAGCTCGCGTCCTCCCTTTTTTACCCCGAAAGCCCTGCTTCGCCACTCGCTCGCTCCCGCGGCCGTTTGCCGCGGCGAACCGCGCGATTCTTCCGCTCTATCCTGTCGCGCGAACCCGCGACAGCCTCCCTTTCTTTCTCTCTCCCCTTTTTCCCTTATCGTTTCCTCTTGGCCAGCTAATAAGCCGCTACCACCGCGCATTAAAGCTCGTATTACACGCCGATCCCGTCGGTAATTGGACGCGTATTCAGCTGACCGCGCAAGTACGCCGCTCGATCTCTACCGTCTCCTCCGAGTACGGCGTGTCGCTCGATGCCTTCTTAATGAAAGGACACAGGAAGGATCCGCTCGACCTGACGCGAATGCCGCGATCCTTGCGCCTGATGGCGGATGCCTTTCGAATAAGGCTTCCGAGATAGGATTGTTTTATTGCGTTTCGGTGTTTTAGAATTTATTTGACTATCATTAAGGGAAATATTCAGCTCCAGAGGTTTCCTTTGATACTAAGCTTTCGATCAGCGGACGTGCAGTGGCCTGCAGAGAATTCAATTTGTATGAATATCCCGTTTACGTTCGGTTCTTCAAGTAATTCCTTGAGAACGATACACCTATCGCTGGCAGTCTCGACGGAGCAATTAGTAAATCCAAGGTAGCCGCGTAATTCATGTTAATCAGCCATTCATTAAGGGAAGAGGATTCAAGAGGCAAGCGTCAAAACGGCTGCCACCGAGGAATAATTCAAGGGGGCTATCACATTTAATTCCAAGCTGCTGTATTATGCGATCAAGATCGTCTTGCGTCGGTCGAGCGATACGATCAGTCGCTCGATAAGGGGCAATAACATTGTCTGGCGAATCAGTGAGACGCGTGACGCCTTCTCGAATTTGGGACGAAGCGTGAATTTTCAGCGATGGCTCCCCGCCGTACAGGAACGGCGACCGGCCGATCCGGTGGACCGAGATTTTTTTTAACGGCGGCATATAAATCGGCCGATAATCCGGCGAACGGATTCCCACGTGGCATGCAAATGAACCGAGGGGCTCTTTTCATTCCGGCTGGATACGTATAAAATCTACTTAATGGTACGATCTCGCTATTAATCTCCGGTTCACGCTGCTTCGATCATCCATTTCGGTTCGCGTTCTTTTCTTTTTTTTTTTTTTTGCTAGCGTGTTAGAGCGAGTGACACGTACGATTGTCGCGTTACGAGCGAACAGGCGCGGTATCGCGGCCTAATTGCATGCGATTCGGCCGCGATTCAACGCCGTTGCTCCGCCGTTATTTTCGGCCTTATCCGGAGCAGTCCGCGGCCTTCGCCGGCCCGAGGACACTGGGATCCATCAAGCGAGCCTCGAGTTTTACGATCGGTCCGTCCCAATATCGCGCCGCGACGGGAATGAATAATTCGATTTCGAAACCGGTGCGCGCGCGGGGATCGTCTCCGCGACCACCGGAGCGTCTCCTTCCGAATCGAGAAACCGTTTCTCTTCTTCTTTCTTCTCGACTGCGCGCTCTTTTTCTTGTTCAGCTGAATAGGCTGTGGCGAATCGAAATGGTTACAGAGAAGTAAGAACTTCTTTTCCTTCATAAATACAGCGATAAGCTCGTGTTCCGTTAAAAGACGTATCACGATTTTTACGCATTATTACTCATACTGTTTCAATTCGAAGTCTGGATTTATTTTACCCAGGGTCTTGTGGAAACTTGTTGCTCGGTTTCAAGAGAAGCGTCAGCTTTCACTGAGAATAAGGGAGTGTAATTTGTATATCTTAACGGATATTGCAATACTGCAGAGCATATGCGTATCAGGTGTTTCTCGTTGAATATCGTGAAAACGTTTTACGACAAATCATTTCCGCAACATGTCCGGGCAATTATTAGGCAAGAGATTCGGGGCCGCGAACTGCACCGCGTGGCCGTCGACAATCGCCCGGCCAACGATACGACGGCGGCCCATTACTGTTCGCCGTAATCAAACTCTCGGGAGGAATCGGCCGCGATGTCGCGCCGTTATTCCGTCATCAATTTGGCCGGCTACCCTCGACAACAGCGGTGTTCCGATCGCGTAACGAGCGACGGGAAGCTTTAAGATCCTGCCCGCGCGTGGATCGCGAGACTTTTACGATGCCCGCTGCGCGATCGAAACGAAATCGCGATTCCCCGGTCCGGCGAGGGAGTGCTTCTTCGTTTGAGCACCGAAATTCCCTGGCGCGCCGCCCTCCTGTTTTATATCTCGATCGATATCGCGCGACTGTAAATAATCCGGAGAACGGCGCGCAAACGATCGCGTAAACAGGCTTCCCCAGATGCGTTTCTTCTCTCATCGAGGGAGATGCGAGGAATCTCTAGGGCGGCGATGACGCCTCGGAAACACGGAGGCAGCGCGGCCGATCGCGTTCGAGGAATGCACGATCGGAAGCTGAGGAATTTTCGGAATCGCGCGGGCCCAGAATCGGAGTGAAAGGAATGCTGGCAGATAGAAGTGTCCGATTATTCGAGCGGTCGGTTTCCTGGAAAGAATCGTTGCTCGGCCGTATCGAAGCGATCACGGCCAGCCAGCCAGCCAGCCAGCCGCACGAAGAAATTATTCAAATAGAGAGAGGTCGATTTCGGGAGCGCCATTAGTTATCTGGGCCGAGCGCTGACTATGCGAAGATTCGCTCGTTTACAACTCTGTTAATTTCGTAAAGGCCGGTCCCTTCGAAGACAGAAAGAGGGATTGTCCCGCGTTGCGTAAGTCGGGTCCCGACCCGAGGATAGAAAGGGCATAGAAACGAACGAGAGGAAGAAGAGTAAGAGTGGGACGCGGAGAAGCGAATCGAAACGCTTCTGGCTGCTGGAACGCCGATATCTATTCGCGTGCGCGCTTCTTTCGGATGACATCACTTGCCAGCTCGGTGACCGAGTTCGTTTGATTTTGAACGCGGCATCCGCGGTACGAGTAGGCTGAAATATCACGTAACCCGCGTGCCGCCTTGCATACAGAAGTTGCCACGAATTTATTGGCGGGGCGAGTGCATCGATCCGTGGGGACTCGTGAGAACGCGCGGCACTGCTGATTGTACTGGACCGATATGCTAGTAGACAGATTCCTTTCATTCTAAAAGTTCTACGAAATTCAATGTAAACGTAGGAAAAATGAACCGAGACAGATGTCTACGCATTCATTAACGATAAATACACCGGCCGAGTTGTCGCTGTAAACCCGGCCGATCCTCGGCAGGCATCCGCCACCTGATCGCGCGACAAATACGGGGCGCGCTCGAAGATTGAAGGGGAAAGTCTATTTTTTAAGTGGCACTACGGCCGAGTCCCATCGACCGGCTCCAATCGAATCGGTAACGAACGATCCGAGATACGGTCGGGGGCGTGCTGCAGGACCACACACGAGGCGTCCGCGCTATCCTCGACCCGGTCCCACCAGGTAATGTTTCTTTTAAGTGCGAACACAAATTGTAACTGAGACGATGGGCTTTCGCCCGTTCTCCCCTCGCGCGCCCCCCGCGCACGCGGGCCATAGCCCGGGCCGCAGGTCAAGAAATATCTGGCGGATCCGATTTCAAAAGCCGCTCGTTCGGATCCACGATCGTACGAGGGCCCGGAGGTTTGCGCGGACCGTGTCGCGGCATCGACCGTTGCAACCCCGACGTGGATCCTCTCGCGTTCTCGTTCACCCCGTCACTGCGATCCCTTCGACGCTGTTACAAGCTGCGCCACGACGCCGCACGTCGCCCGGCTCGCCGATTTATTTCCCCACTCTGACAATAAGAATACGGTTTTACAAGGTGAGGGAAGAAAACACCAATTTTTTTTTTTTTTTTTGTTCGTTTCGACCACGGTTGAACCCGCTTCAGTGCGAGAGGAATTGATGGTATCCGTTTGGTGTAACTGGGTCTGCTTAATTTGATTGAATTATACATTCCTCGGTTGGCGTAGATTTATTTAAAATTGCCAGGGATTATGGATCTTTATCTAGTAACGAGGTAGCTTGATTTATGCAGCTTGAGGTTACCCGTATTTGAATGCCGAGTCAATTCGAATTTTAATTAAAATCAATGATAGGCTCGTTATATGTATATCCTGCACAGGGAATCAATAAAATATCTGAGACATTATAGAAATAAAGATCTCCAAATACGGAATGCTTCAATATCATAAATCTTCCGATGACTTTCACTTACAAATTGGGTTACCTTACTAATTCATTTATTTCGTATAAACTTTCCCATTAACGACACACCGAATATACGTGGAGGGTATACGCGTGTAGCTTTACTCGCAAGACAATCGAAACGACCATCAGATCTAACCCAATGAAATTCTACTCAGCCGGCCGTTCCAGTGCCGTCAGAAGCGTGTCGCAAACGTGATCGAAGATGTCCTCGCGCTCTTACGAATTCCGTTCGATCCAGGGGAATCGTCGATGCGACCGAACCGGTTCGTTTTTTTTGGAAGGAATCGCGCGACCGTCTCTCGCGGTGACGCTTTCACTGGCGGCCGGAGGTCGAGAAACGGCGCGTGTACACGTGGGTGAGGCGGCGTCCCTCGGGAGTAAGATCCGAAGTGTCACGCGGGGTCTCGTTGCCACGCGGTCCATGACAATTATCATTGTAAGCGGCTGTGTTACGCCACGTGGCGCTTTCACACGCCGCGCCTTGGTCGCGCGCCCGACCCGCCGTGCACGCGAGCCCTTTATTGGAAAAGCGACTTCGTTTTTCATCGCCGCGCGCCGTGGAACTCTTGCGCGGCGTGTCCCGTGTCAAGGTGCATTCGTCGTACGCGACGACCGGTTGCACGCTGAAAAACGTTTCCCCGTTTGCGCCGGCGAATCGTCTCGAACGGATCGGGGCCGGGGCTTAAGTAAGAACGTACAGGCTTGCGAAATCCGGACAAAGATTGTCGCCCTGGATCACTTCGAGGCGCAGCCGATCGAAAGTAAATTTATTCCTTCATTGATAGATAAAGCATCGAGGGTAATAATAATTGAATCGGGACGAGCGAACGATTCGATTAAGATTCGATCCCGTCTCCGCGTCAGCGACAGCCCACGCGTTAAAGAAGCGTCTCGACGCCGGTGAAAAGCGTCTCCCCCCCCCCCCACACCGATACGCTTTCATATAATCTTGGCAATTGATCGGCGGCTGCCGGCCGATTAAACCGTGCATTTTAGTGCTGGTCGCCGGTGTTTGACCGCTTTCATAACTTAAAGCCCTGCGTCCTGGGGGCCTTATACATTTTATGATAATGGCGTCTGGTAAATTATCGCCGCGCAAGAAATGAATTTTCAGAAGCGTTCCCTGCACGCCGACCCATAACGGGCCGCGGGGGGAAAAAAAAGCGTCGTTAAAAAGGGGACCGCGAAGTGTCACGGCGCGTCCGACGCGCTCTCGGGTCACGGCTCCGGGAAAAACGTCGCAGGTGTTATCGGCGATCACGTCGTAAACTTTTACGCTTCCTCTCAGCGAACTTTCGTCCCGACCCTTCTTTACTTTCGCTCGAATCTTCGTTCAATCGCGGTGTCGCGTAATGGAAATAAATGCTTGTCGAACGCCAGCGATTTGTCAATAAAATGATCGGCCGGGTACCGATGCTCAACGCGACGGAGCGTGGTACCCGATGTGCAACGTGAGTGGTCTTCGATAATTTATTAAACATAACGCGGACGATTAATACGTCCGGCGTTTTTAACGTCTTCGTAAATTCTCGATACGGGCGTCGTTTCCAAGTTTTACGCGGCCACGCGTTTAATATACCGATGCAATTACGATAAGGCCGACCGTAAATTGCGCGAACCGTTTTTTTTGTTGCCTGATATTGCCGCTTGAATTGTTACAATTACTTTTAGTGCGCCCCTTCCCCTTGGCCGGTCCTCGATGGCTATTTGCTCGTCTTCGCAAATATATGAATCTGATAATCAAAAGTATCGATACCGTTCGAGTTCGGTCCGGTGCACCGCTCGGGCGTGTGATTTTATTAATCGATCAATCACCGTGGAGTGAATTTCCTACTTATCATTAATAAAAAAAAAAAGAATCCCGTGCGCCAATTTCGATAAGCATCAGTTCAACAATTATCCGCAGCGAAGGCCAAGAATGCAACTATACATACCCGCGATCCATGCTGTTCACTCCATCCGCGGGTTATGAGCGAAGCGAAGGGCCTAGAGCTCTCGAACGCGGACATTTAATCGCGCGCCTAACATGGACCACACCGAAGGCGATACGGTCCGAAGGATATCATCGAGCCGCGTTATCGCGACCTATTAGACGCGCTTGTAGCCTTACGACCTGTCGTAACCGTGCCCGCTACGCCGCTTTTACCGGCTCTCCGCTTACACGAAACAGGCCCGGGGTCGGGGGTCAATTCTTGAGCGGCGAGGCTACCGGTAAGCAGGAAGACCGAGGGGCGAGTCGCGTCAGGTGTACTTGGCCTTCGACGTCGCGTCGCCTCGACCAAGATACCCGATAATTAATCGACTATAAACGTAGCGGCACTGCCGTCGCTAAATCCGATGATCCACGATCGCCGTGAAACACTTCTAATGCCGAGGACGGTTTTTCCTTGTCCCGTCGCACTGTGGATCATGAGATTACGGGGAAACGATCTTCCAGCATCGCGGTAATGAGAATTTAGTGAAGGGTCGTTCATCGGGAATCGATCGCGGATGACTCCGTGATATTGGCGTGGTTCTAACATTTTTTATATAACGTTCTTCGAATCATTTAAATATTCCGTGCATTCGCCAATCTAACAGAAATTCGTGGATGAAAAATCAAGGCGCTATGAATACTGTTGTCGCGCCAGCAGAAGAAGCCCCGTGCGAGGAACAGTGCAGAACGACGCGGAAGCTTGTTCTCCGGCTTAAAAATCATCGAACGCTAGAATTTCTGCTGGGGAGCTCGGCAAATGCCAGAGTCCGTCCGCGAAAATAATCCCACGACCAGGTCTGTCTGGTCGCTCGAAAATCCGGGGCAAGGCGCGTCCGCGGAAAGGTCCTCGGATGCGTTGACCTCGGGGAGACCATTAAATGATGAATATTACCGGCAATTACGAGTTACCCCCAGTCATTGTGCGTGTGAATCGGCCAAGGCAGAGCCGTAGAGCGCGGTGCTCGGCCGTTATCGCGCGCAAGCGTGTATGCATCTACGCGCACGCATACGGGGTGAGAGTGCGGATTGAAGAAAAAAAGAAGAGACAACCGGTTGTGCTATGCGCGCAAGATCATAGAACCCCACTCTCGAAAGCGACCTCACCGCGGCTCTACCGCGAGAAGATGACATCGCGGTTCTCAACTTACGTTCACCTGGAGTGCCCCTTTAAGTAACTTTTACGACGGCTAAAGATTCGTTCAAACCGCGTACAGCAGGATGACAAGCGCCAGGTGGATGAAAAGCTCCAGAAGATAACGGTCAAGTTCGGCAAGCGAGACACTCGCCGATATTACCTTTCCTTTCGAATTTTCGTTGGTTCCGTGCGAGGTTCGTTAAGGACTCAATAGTACCCGAGCGTCTCCGCGGGCGAAGTAGCAATCCGAATCAACGGCGAGCCGCGTGTATGAATCGCTAAGGATCGCGCGATGCCGGTCACCGTGCCCCGATGTTCGGTCTTTCGAGCTAGGCGCATCGGGGATGGCCGGAGAGCCGTCATTTTCTCTCTTGAACCACTTCCTCTAATTAATGCGTCGTTTCTCCCGCGTTAATCGTGTTCTCTCCGAAGTCGCGATGTATCCGCCAGGACGAGACGGCAGCAGGAGCAGGGAGCGAGAGAGCGTCGTAGCAGCGGTAGAGGGCAAAAAGAAAAAAAAAAAGAAAAGTATTCCGCGTCCCGGAGCTACGAAAGCGTTCAGGCTCGCGAACAGAAAGACTACGGCTGAGCAGAATCGTCGACAAGGTCCCCTCTGACCCGACGGCGATGGCAAACGATCGGCGCGCAAGAAGCGGAGCCTGATTTATGGGCCGGTCGCGAGGGCTGCGTCTCCTTCGCGAACTCGGGCGTTCTGTACTTGCACGTACCCGCATATATACGCACACGTGTGTACATATATCTCTCCTCTCACTGTGCGCCGGGATGCTACTCTCTCTCTCTCTTTCTCTCTGTACCTGAGCGGCCCATTATGCGCAACGACACACGCACGTACACACAAGGGACACGGCTACGCGTGCGCACGTCCGAACGATTCGCATAAGGCAAGATCTTCTTCCGGCCGCCCGGTGCAGCTATCACGATTCGCGGGGGAAAGCTTCGCGGGCTCGCGAAACGCGACTTTCCGAGCGCCTCCGCTGTCGCCGCGAAATCGTTGGCTTTCGAGAGAAGCAAGACGCGGCCGATTTTACCGAAACGGAAACGCACCCGGTTTCATCGATCATCGGGTCGCCGTTGCACTTTCATCGACTCTGCTCTCGACGTCCGGGGATCGCGAAGGGTCGAGAATAGAACCGACTACGTGGTTTTCTCGATGCGCTCCCCCTACCTTCTCTTTTCCCTCGTTCTACGCTCGCCTCCTTCGGTTTTACCGATTCCCCGTTAGGTTTGTAGGCTCGCCGGTAGCCGGCAAACGTTTACATTAATGTATGAGGGCAATCGTAAAGCCCGATGTGTACATACGTCTCGATCGAGCGCCCTGGCTACGGCGGAGATTTTCTCGTGCGGCCAACGGGCAAAAAAAGCGCCACGACATGCTGCGACGACGTGTACCCGATCTAATGCACTCGCCTATCCGTCCGTCGAGGGACGCGAAGCCGGGCCACCGCGGTGAACCGCGGCATTGTAATGTGAAATCGTGACAGCCCGCGCCGGTCGGGTCGGCTCGCTGATTGTCCGTTTCATTATGCTGATCGCGGTTTCGTTGGCCTGCAGCAATTAGCATACGCGACTCGTCCGTTCGGTGCTTAGGACGAACACGGGAATCAAATGAACGGGGATGAATTTGCGAGGGATGCGAATATAGCGGCATTCCAAGTATAAATTGAATTCTACGGAACGCGCGAGCACGTATCCGTCCGCGCGATTCGCGGAGGAAGGCGAGGCAGCGTGCACGGATTATACACCGGGACGGACATATATTTGCAAGGATACGCGGTACCAGCCGCGGAGTTGGAGGCCTGGTTGCTGGAGGAGGTCGGCCGAGAGGTCGCCCGGTAAATTGGTCGCCGCGGCGTTACCGTTGATCTACGGCAACAAACGCGATAGTTATGGAAAGGTTACGGCGGAGCGGTCGATAAAGCGTCGCGCTGCCTGTCCCCGGGAATCCCGCGACGGCTGCCCGACGAATCGTAAATCGCGGAATCGCAGCCGCGCTCGACCGGCTGGAATAAGTACGAGGGGGGCCGAGAGCGGGAGAGCTCTCTCGTGCCGTGCACGTATTCCGCGATCGCACGATTTCCGTCCTCTTCCGCGTGTCGCAGGCCCACGACCGACCTGCACCGCCGTAAACAGATAAGCAGCACTCGAGCAGGAGCTCGCGCGGTCAGCTTGACAATCGGCGACCCATTTCGCGCGCATCAAGATATTGACGAGCGGCGAAAATGTCGCGTTGGATCGAAACGAGATTAAACGCTTCCGATCGGATCCGTCGCCTGTCGGAAGCTCGGACAGCTCGGCGAGATCGAGAGGGTGCGGGAGAAGCCGTGTGTCGCGAGCTCGAGCCGAGGGCTCGTGGTCGGCTCACCGAGCTACACCCACGCCGGTGTCATCGATATATCACGAGCGGGGCATGCCAGCGGAGTGGCCATGGCCCGCGACGAATCTCGCCTCCGGCCGAAGATTCCGCGTTGTTCTCGATCCGAGGAGAAAACGGGCTGCCCTTTTTTGGCTCGTTATAAACGTGACGCAACCGGCGAAGAGGGCAACAAGCAGGCCAAGAGAGACGATCTGTCGAAAATCAGGGCGCCGCTGGATCGTTGTCGAAATCGTGGCAAAAGTATTACTTCATTCATATTCAGCCGCGCGTATTTTGATCAATGTGATCTTGACGGAAAAGCTGTGCAAGCTATTCCAACCGGAAATGAACCAGCAGTGAATACCTTACGGATAACGGAGTAGCATTTCACTTTCGACGCACGATCATCGAAACGGAGCTGCCGCTGATAACGATCCAGCGTAGAAAGTGGAAAAGCTAGGGACATCGGCGCGGACCTCACGCCTATTCCGGATGCGATTGGATCGAGACGCCATTAATAACGACGCACTTACCGATCCCATGGCAGGTGGTAGACCGCATGAAAGTCACGACCTGACATTTGCCTAGGTTTGCCCGCGCCCGATCGCGCGCGTCCCGGGCACCGATCGCGACGAGATTTTTCTACACGCCGCCAAGAGAAGCCGGCGAGCAATTTCAAGTGTAACATCCATCCTCGCTGTTAACACGCGAAACGCGTGGCGCGCCTCCGCTTTCCTTCTGCCTCCGCCTTTCTCCGTCCCTCGTCCCTCTCCTGCTCGTAATCGGGTTTTCGCTTTCAGCGATCCGCCGGTCTCTCCCCTCGGCCGAGCTGAACCGCGGGTACATCTCCTCTGC
The DNA here is from genome assembly GCA_023838395.1 of Holcopasites calliopsidis. Classification (NCBI taxonomy): domain Eukaryota; kingdom Metazoa; phylum Arthropoda; class Insecta; order Hymenoptera; family Apidae; genus Holcopasites; species Holcopasites calliopsidis. Next base: position 4,470,080 of record JALHAQ010000011.1, read on the forward strand.
CCGGTGCAGCGTACGTTGCTTTCGAATTCGATACTTTTCCGAAAGTCACCGGTAACGCGCTGTAAATCTTGTGCCTTGGCTATTAAACGAGCCTGCTTTTGAACATTACACCGAAAATCCGTATTTGACATCTTAGAAATTTGCATCAGAATGTTGACAATCAATTTACGACGTATGCGCAATGTATCGGAGGTGAAAGTGTTTTGAATCGAAGCGTTTATTATCCAGCGGTATCCCGCCGGATGATTTCTTGGTCGTGGAGAAATAATTAAGGCGGCATTACCAATCTCACGCCTGGAAAAAAAACGGTAAAAGCGGTTTCATTAATCATCCCGGGCGCCCCGGATCGTGATAACATCAACGCGAACTGTCTCGTTCCTCGACGACCGAAAGCAGGTCGGTCCTGCAGGTGAATTTCGAAAGTTTCGTCGACCGAATTGCTTCGCAAGATGCCCGTGTCCTTCCGCCCTTTACCGAGCTCACGTTGTTCCCTTGAACAGAGACCAATTCATTTCTCCCGTGGCGTACGGGAACGATTGTTTCGTTCCATCGGCGCGAATCCGAGTGTACGACTGGGCGTGAACGTAAACGTCGATGCCCGTGTTCCGTGGTTCGAATATCTGTAACGATGCAGCGTATCGAACATGGGGTCTATCGTTCAGGTTACACGCCCGACCCTCCCCTTCCTTGGGGCGAGGATCGATTCGCGATGGTCCGCCGACGTGTTGCGCAATGGAATTGTCTTAAGCTATCGTTGAGGCTGGTAAGAGATACAGGAAATAATTGTAATAGGAAATTTTGTTTCCATCTTCAAGCGGAGAAAGGGACCGTAAAAAGTAATTTAAATCACCAACCGAACGCCCGTAATTATCGACGAGTCCCTTATAGAACGGGTAACACGAAGTGAAGCATCTGTTACGCATAAATTTCTTAATTTACCGCAGGAATTTTCATGATGAACGCTTAATCGGCTGACCCCTTTCTACAATATTGTAGCATGGAATTACCACGGTACGTGTACGCTGCTCGAGCGATTTTTCTTCCGGCACCGCGGATCGTACGGCGCGATAACGCATGATCACGCGCGTAATAATGATAACGCGCGATCCGACGTGGCGCATCGAATTAATTACCACGTGTCCGCGCGAGCGATTTTCTGGTGCACGCCCATCGCCGCGGCACCGACGAGACCTGAAATTATTTTTCGGGGCGTGCACGCCGTTACAGTTAATTAACATGCGGTATAATGCGAACGGAAATAATTAACGCCGCGGGGAGATCGTGTACGGAGATATACCGCGCGAACGGCCAGCACGTAAATCGGGCCGAAGCGATTTACGCGCGCCGCGAATCCGCCGGAGATGATATCGACCTGTGTCGAACGCTAAATGTCACTCGATAGAATCTTCCCTGCTCGGGAGAATGTTCTCGATGAAGGGAAAGGAGTAGAAAAGAAAAAAAAGAACATGAGAACGAACAGGCAGAAAAAGTGTCGTATATGGATCATTGATTACGAAACTGGCTTTTCTTTTTCTTATCATATATGTATAGATTCAATTTTAATAACGGGCTCGATTTCATAGTTAGCACCTAATCGATAGTTATAAAACGCGAATAATAAAGGAGAGATCTGGTTCGTAAATAAAGCAGATGTCTACGTTTAGATGGTTCGGATGATGAACGATGACTAACATGTATATTCGTGACGAGGGGTAATGCGAACAAGATAAATAACAGCGGAATAAAAGCAGAAAAGGCTATTATATAAGTCATGCTATCAGTGCGATCGGTAAATAGGTTCATTACTCATTAAGCGTTAACAGGTTTCCAGGGAGCGAATCAAGGTAAGAGCACGATCGGCTATGAACGGGATCGTCGTTCACCTGTGCACCTCGGTACGATACGTGCGATTGCATAAGGGACGATCCACGAGAAAGGATCAATGATACAGAGACAGCACATCAGAGATAATTAACTGTGCAAACATGAGAAGCGACTCTAGGGTATTATTTATTTAATTGATACTTTTTATAACAGTATCGGTCAGTTTTATTATCGCTTCGGTAAAGAGAGAAACAAATAAAATGTAAAGTAATAGGCTCAGCTAATAAATAATACATACTTCATCAAGGCTGAGAGGCGAGTTAAATTATAGAGAAAAAGCAAATTAAAAAAAAAAAGAAGCGACAACGGAAAAAAAAACACCAATAAAGCACACGAATGGGACGATAAAAATTATACGACTGCGCGGGTATTTAAAGTAGAACCGTCCATAAAGATCGCGTGCCCGATAGAAGGGGATAAATCGAGGGGGCTGACCTCCATTAATTTGCCCCCCCCCCCCCTCCCTTTACTGTCGTTCGAAAGTTGTAAGAAGAGAGACGATTTTATAGCCGCGTAAATCACGGGGATCGCGGGCGCGTGGACCGGAAACACGGCGAAACGGCGCGTGTCATCGCGGGATTCATCAGGTCGGGCGGATCCGTCGCGCGATCCGGCTCGCGATAACCGCGCGAGTCGGGCACAGAGCCGCGCCGACGATATGCGGGTCCATCCCTCTCTCCGGCGAGACGCGTAAAGGTCAGCTTCGACGTAAAGGCCTCCGCAGACGTTCCACATCACCACCGTGCCCGTTGCCAATTCTGGTAAATAGATCTGTGGATCGTCCGTTCCGTGGCCTCCCGCGAGCCTCGGCGAACGATCGGAGTAACCGCGACGAATATAATACGACGCGCATCCATGCTTCCAGCTTCCCACCTGACGGATCGATGCTGTCCGATTGATCTTATATCGAGAGCGGAGGAGGAGATTTATGGGACGGTAAAGCGGATGCGAGGTGGTTAGTTCAGCAACGGAATCGCGTCGAAGCAGCGTCAAGGGAAATGTAGGAATCGAATCCAGCGGACTTGGGAGATATCGTTACGTTCCTTGCCGACGCGATTTAATGGCCGCGCGTTTCGTTCATAACGTGTCCGTTTCTCGTGTCCCAATGACTAGGCGGCCGTGCCGGCCCTTCCGGCACTCGGATCGCGCGAAAGCCTCGCGTGTCGTCCATTCGCGCGACGATTCGCACGATCGCGAAACGTGTCGGGCCGCGATAGATCGCGTACACACGATGCAGCGCCGACTGATTGACACGCTTCCGTTAGACACCCGGCTGTCTTGCTTAATGGGCCGTGCACCTTGAAATCGTGCCGCGGATAGCATCGTTCTGTTGCTCGACCTGTCGAGGATTCGTCAGTTCGACTAATGCGATAACCTGGGACCGGTGGGCGAAACTGTCGTGCGAAAGAGGCTGCTAACTTTCTTGGTCGTATACTGGGTGAAGATTTACGTAGAAACGTTTGTGTATTTAATTCAAGAATTGATCAACAATCGATTCGATTGGATCGGTTTCCGTATAACGTGTATCACTCTTGAATACCTGTACTTTTGTCTGAATAATAATATCCCATATATTATTCTTGCAGCAGCGTTGACAGGTGACCCAAAGGTATCCCACAATGTCCATCGCGATGCGCTTCGTCGTCTTCCTGCACCCCGATTCCCGATGCACCTGCGTTCAGGTGCATCTTGCGCGCACGGTGAAAGGCCGCGGATGGCATTGCCCGCCGAACGAATGCGTGCGGTACGCTTATTCGCAACGGGTGTATCGAGGATCGACATCATCGCGCCTCTCTTCCCGTCGAGGATAAATCCGCAAATTATCGCGTCGAGTTTCACACGGCGTGATTCGATTCCACCTCGGCGCCACTTAAACCGCAGCCAATGCACGCTCGTCGCGTTACCGGCAATAAAGACGCGCGGCTATTGTCAGCGTCGCCTCGAAAAGAAAGAAAAGAAAAAAAAACGATTCCCCGTAAATTGCTGGCTGTCGGTCTCGCGCGTTCACGGCATTCCAAGCAGACAAGAGTTTTCATCGATGGACACCGGCCGCTAATGGAGACGTACAAATGGTTATGGGCGTTATTGCAGCGTGCCGGAGACACGGGAAACGACGATGGAACCCGTGTATACAATGGTTCTCGCGGTTGCGCAACGCGCGTTACTGTCTTTCGCCTCGGAGATCGCGAGATACCGTTGTTGAAATTTATCATTGGCTCGAGTCTATCGATCAGTGGAACGAGAGGCGACGTTCGAAGGGTATGATTCCGCTTAGAGGAGAAAGCGTGCATTTTCGAGTGTCACGGGAAAAACGGATGGTAAAATAAAATGGTAATGATTTTGTGCCAGGGAGAATACGGTTGACCCATTTCCCCCGAGACACGTGGTTCTATGTTTCTCAGGGGATCGGCCGAGACGGTTTGACGTTGTACGCGGACTCCCACGCGTGCACGTGCTCACGCAGCAACGGACGAGTGCGTATGGTAATGACAGGCCAGGAAACGCCGGTCGGGCGCCAGCTTGCTTCGCCTCGGGCCACAGCTACCTGCAACCTCCACGAAATATCGGGGTGACTACCTTGAGAAACGACCAAGGCCGTACGAATCGAATCAATTTCTTTCTAATTACACCTCGCGCCCCTGAAACCCTTTTCCCCTCATCAGACCTTTCTCGGATGTCCGTGTATTACGTAAGCGTGTGTTAGACGATCAGACGATTGGCGATAATTGTTACAACAGGATGCCGGATGGCTCGCGAAAAGTGCCAATACTCTGGGCGCTAAGATTAGACACGGCCGATCTGATCTTCCAATAAATCTCGATCGATGAATAATCGAACTGTCTCGCACCGAATCAGAATTTTCTTGCATTCGATCGGCCGCGTTCTGTTTCGCCGAGCTCGCGAGGAAGTGGTCACCCACGCTCCCCTCGCGGTCCAGACGCGTTTCACGCTTGGTTAGCGGGATCGTTCTTTCGCCTAGCGATATAGGAGATCGGTATCGGGGCCGCTATCGTCAGTGTATCGCGTTTCACGGTTGCACGAGCCCGCGTGTTTCTTGCCCCGTTGCTCTTTCCACCTAGTCGGCGAACATTTATCCGCGGGAACGCGTTCGATTCACACCTACGAGTTCCCGAAGAAATAGGATTACGCTAAACCCGGGGCTCCGCGCGTTTATGATCCCGTGATCTGATTTATCGTACAGCTGGCTGGGTGGTATTCTCGTAAAAACAATTGGATTCGGTGGTTTCACGCGAGCTTCGAGAGGCGAGCTGGTGCTCTATAGCAGAGCGTGTAGTTTCGAAGACGACGCGAATATTTCCGAGACCGTGAAAATCGATTAGCGGCGATCCATTTGAATAGTATAAATTAATTACCGCGGTGTAAGGTACTGTTTTACGAGCACTGTATGGCAAACAAAAAAAAAATTAGTTTCACTCCTCGATGGCACAGTATTATTAATATCGGATTAGAAAACGATGCAATTTCCTCTGCACAGGAAGCGAATGGTTTTTCTCATATTTCAAATACTTTACGAGTCTAATTTCACCAACGTGGAAGCGTCCATAACAACAAATCCGACGCTTTATTAAACACAAAACGGTACGGACCGAAGATAGAAAGAATCATCGTCGCACCGCTTTTAAGGAGAGAGAAAAAAAAACCGAATATTGCGCAAACCGGAGAAACCTATTTCGCGTCCCATAAAAATATGATCGAGTATCGAGTCCTGAAACGCGCGTACAGAGAATTTCCAGTTTCCGCTTTGAGATACGCGCGAGAAACTTCCTAGCGGCGGCTCTATCGATATCGTCTAGGTGGGAGGCGTTCAAGTACCTCGAGGAAATCTCGCGAAACTTAACGCGAATTGAGTGCGCCATAAAGTGTCACGCCGGGAAATGTTTTACGATGATGCAAGTTTGTCGTGGCGCTGGAAAATCGGGGTCGAGTCCTGCCCGTACCGCCGAGGCGCGCTTCGCCGTTGGTGGTTTATGCATCCAGAATAATATTTACGCCTCCTCTTTGCCCGTAACAGAATGCATTGTCGGGTCGTCGTAAATGTTGGCGCGCGCCTCTTATTCCGACCCTTTTCGGCGCATCCAGGTCTCACCTCGATATCCTTTCGACGCGTGCTCCCCAGCATTCCTCGCGCTGCGCCGCGGCAACGACAGCGGGATACTCGTGGGCATGGAAATTTGCGATCGAGACCGCAGCGAAATTAGATTCGTGGGCGCGGTGATAATTCGTTCGCATCCAATGCGAGACACAGACTTAGCTTAAAATGCCGCGGAAGAGAAACGTCTAAATTTGTCGTCGGAAATTGCGAAACTAGAATTCTTTCGGAATTCTATTCTGGTCACTGTTACGTTATTCGAGCTGAAAAGGCAGGGGCAGAGGTGAGCAATAAAATCGAGTTATTATCCTTATTATCGGCCAGGCGTTGCGAAAGCTCCGCCGCGAGATCGCGTGGGCAGCTTGCGGACTCATTGTCGTGCAATGCGCACCCGCGCAAAACCGTGCCGCGGGTGTTATCGCATCAGGCTCGAAAGATCGATACAACCCGGCGGAAAATCGGACATCCAACGGCGCGTTCCCCCGCGGTCGACGTTAATTCGCCTCGTTCGTTAGAAAGTACAACGTCGGGGTCGTGAGACGGAGCGGAGATGCATCTCCGGGGCGAACGCTTTTCTGTGCTAACAGTTTATGTACTGTGCGAGGTAATTGGATGATCGTCTGCTCGAATAACGCAACGGCTCGTCTGATGGGTAGGAAGTTATTTGTACGATGCGCTGGACGAGGTGTACGTAAATGCGCGATTTCGATTACCCCGGTCGGACGCTCGTGGGCATTTCGAGTGGGATTTCGCGGAGAGAAAATTATCTCATACGAGGGAAAACAGCACTGATGGTTCGAATCAATTTCGCAGGCAGTCAGAAAGGCAGAACAATATCAATTACAAGTGTAACAAGACCGAGCCTGGAGTCGTGCAAAGTATGTGTTCGCTCCAGCCTTTCGCCAATAGCGGATCGATCGATCATTCCTCCCCGTTGATCCAGATACCGATAATCCCTCGTCGTATTACGATTCGTTACACGGCGAGTGTGTACGGAGGCGAGGAAGAAAAGGAGAGCGAGTGGAAAATCAGCCGGTCTTCAAAAGAGACCGTAGGCACAAGTCGACCGCGGAACGATCATTATCGAGCTGACCACGTGCGGCGGCACAAAGTGAATTCCAATAAACTGGCCGGCATTTTTCCGCATCCCACGTGGAACGCGGAGTTCACGCATCGCGTATCCCCTTTGGCCGAGGGGGCATTTCCTTTGCCAGAAGGGATCGAGTCGACTCTGCCGCGACTGCTACACGTGGCTCGAATTGCTCGAATCGCGGCGACTCCAGCCCGCCCTTATTTATTCCCGCATCTGGAGTACTTTCGTAGAATTGCTACTTAATGCTTCCGGATTCTTTAACCCTCAAACGCGAGGCGTCTCTTCGTCTCAAAGTTATTCAATTTAATTGCGTGCCGACGGAAAAGAAACATCCGCGTGAGTATGATATACGTGTCACAATTACTTAAAAATTAGCAGAATCTTCTGAAAGAACTCCCATAAAATTTGAATGAACACCGTATATCGGCGACTTTCTTCGGAGCGCATTAATCCGAAAAGCCTTTATACCTAATTGGATGAAAAAAAAAAGGAAAAGAACGTGACAGTCCCGATCACGAAATTTCTTCATTAGAAAACTCCAGCCCGGACGGGTAATAATGATCTACAAGTACCTGCACAAGGCCCGACACGATCAATTGTTATCTCGAACCCCATCTGCTTTCCACGGACGATTTACCGTCGCATTCCATCCGAAATACTCCCGTAAAACTTGAACGCATGGTCCCGTCGAACGCGGAAGAAGGCGAGTCATTGGAACGAACGCCACTTGTCCCTGAGAATTCCAGGACAAGTGGACACCGGCGCGGCGTCATCGCGCGCAAGGTGAAGCAAAGTGCGGTCGTTTCTCGTGTACACCGTTCTGCCTCCCCAGCTTCTGCCCCCCTTCTCGTCGGTCTCCCGTCGAACCAGCGCCTCGGAGAAGCGAACGCGGACACCGGCGGAGTATTCAGCCGAAGCAGGTTAATATCTCGACATTGTGGACACAAGTAATGGGGGGGCATTTGCGCTTCGGAGAGATACTCTCCTATCGCGAACTTTCTACGTTTTTCTTCCCCCTTCCCTTCTCCGCTATTTATTGCTCGGCTGATTTACCACCTGTATTTGGAACTTTATAGTCCGAGATGCATTAGCGGGACGGCTTTAATAGCGCCGGATTTGGCTATCGACGCCGGTGCTGGCACGTTTTTCGCTACTTTATTAGTTCAACGATGGGAAGCTGGCTAAAGGGTCAACGCGGGGATAACGGTGGATGCTTGGCTCCATTGGTGCATCCGACACCTCTCCGCCGGCGTTTATTGCTACACTTGGGAGGCCACGCGGTTCTAATGTCGAGGATAATGATCTCCCTAGTGGCATCTCTACGTTTTTCCCTTTTTTTTTTTACATTACACCGTTCGTGCGTAATTTCTTGATCGATCTTTCTCGCGTAATTGGCTTCACGCTTTGATACGTTTCATTCAGCGGTGCGGAAACCTATTAACGTGAAATTTCACTATCGATCTCTCCGGCTTCCCGATGCTTCATTAAGATTACCCAAAACATAGGCCAAGCGTTTGGATTAATCTGTCACGTTTAATAATGATTGATCCCCCTCGTGCCCTCGATTCTGTCCAATTCCCTGAACCGTAAAGAAACTGACACTTTCCTTCCCCGAACCGACTGTGCACGTTGCCGGAGACAATGCCCACATTTATCCTAATCAAAGTGTCCGAACGGGTCTGAAGCAACGCGAATTCGAACCGATACATTTATCCATGCCAGCCCCGCAGCATCCATTAATTCGATTCCGCGTTATGCAAATTCAGGAACGAGCTCTCGCCGAACCACGACGTCCGCAACAGGCCTACGTGGGCGAGACACGCGAAGCTCGCTACTTGTTCCGGCTGCTGCTCGGATTCGTTCAAACAAATTCGAGACCACAACGACCGGGAGAGGGTTTCCTCGGCGAGCCTCGCGTGGGCAGGGCAAATCTCGACTCGCGACACGAAACTCGTGGAAATTGTGGAATTTAAAAAGACATTTAGCAGAACGATAGCTTGATACGGCTTAAAGTATTTCGGTTATGTAATTCGGAGCACCCTTTAACGTGTGCACAAGACGTGTACCAACAGCAAGTTCAATTTAATTAAACTACGACTAATTAGAAATCGATCAACCTTCCAAATGACTCAAAGCGACATTACCTTAGCAGCGCGGGACAAGCGACGCGCAAAGATTCTTCTGTTCCGTTTCAGCAATAAAAGTGTCGACACATCGTATATATCGTGGGTAAACGAGCCACGGCTCATCGAACGATCGTTGGTCACTCCGGTTGATTGCTTATCCAGTTATGTCGTGGAATGGGATTAAAACGGCTCGTTTTTTTCACAGCAATAAATGTCAAGCCTCTTACACGTCCGCGCGCAGGGAAACGTATTTCGCCGCCTGGCGTAGCGCGAGCGGCCCGACGGATCGCTTTATTCGCTGTTCGTCTTCGCGAGCGATGAATCGCGCGACGAATCGGATTCAAAGCGACCTCGTCCGCTTCGCGGCTGTAAACGTTGAGGAGTACGTTTTACGCGTACGAGTAAACGGTCCGGGGTGAACGCGAGTCGCGTTCGCGCTTGTCAGAATTCGTTTTGTCCCGCGAAATCGCGGCGAGCGCATCGCGCTTTCTCCTCCGCGAGCCTCGGCGCAGGCAACCCGCTCGACGCGGCTCGTAACGCGATACACCTGCGCGCGGGTGCGACTAATTAGAAGACAACGACCGGCCGGACAATCGGTGGCTCTCCCGGCTCGAATTAATTATCGGCTGAAAATCGGTCCGGGATCGGAACGCCGGTGCGCGCGCGTTTACGTAACTTGCGCGCTCGTCCGGCATGCGAGAGCTAAGCCGGCGATGAACTTTCGTATAATGAAAGTCAAATGAAAGTTCGCTGTAATAACACCGATTCTTTCCGATGGATGAGACCTGAACGTGTAATACTTCGCCGGAGACGATTCTGGCCCCCCGATTTGTTGGAACGAGGTACGCTCGATGCTGCCAGCTCGTGTGTAATTATGTGATTGAGTTTTGGGACACCGCAGTGGAACAGGTGGAATGTGAAAGGTTAATTGATCGGTAGAAGCTCCGTTAAAAATCTTTTACGATTCATCCGACGTTGAAATGGCTAATTGTCTTTCTTTTCAATGCTCCTTTTACCGATGACGATATTTTGCAATACCGAATTGCACCGCGGAATATGCAAAAAGCATTACACTTTTCGGAAGCTTCGTCTTCTATTGCGTGGAATACTGTATCTAACTTTACCTCTTATTGTCGTTACCATTTTTGCGCTTGTGATCAATCAATCATTTACCCTCTGAGTTCCTGTCAAGACGCAAAATGAACTCCCAAGTACCGCGCACACTTCAGGCACAATGAAGCACCGCCTAGATTCCTCTAGGCGAATCCTTCACTTATCGCACAACAGAGTCGCCACTCGAGTCCCTCTCACGAAAATCTCCACCTGCCAGCTGGAGTAAAAGCGGGACAGGCTAGAGGAGCACCGTGTCCGTTCCGACCGGACCGCGTGTCCCAATCTTCGACACACGGTTCTTTCGCGCGTGGGAAAGCGGCGAGACGAGAGCGCGGAAGCCTGACGTCAGCCGCGGCAGGGGGAGAGTCTTACGTTTTCGTACGATGATAAATGATCTCGTCACCGGCATTTAGAACGCGGCGAGGTGTCGAGCGGGTCCGAATACCCGGGGAGCTCGCTTAGAGCGAGGGTGAAAGGGCACGGATCGCGTGGAAACACGCTCCGAGGGCAGAGCACGGATCGAGGGTAGGCTGGAACGAATTTTAAACGCGATACGGAAGAATCGTTAACGTTGCTGGTCGCTTTGATTTATAATTATCCCGCCAAGGAAACGCGCGATGTATTGATGGAAAAAAGTCACGTTGCACTCGATCAAGTGATGCACGTACGAGTTAATCATAAGGGAAACTTCCTTCAATCATTCTTATATATTTTGCTACTCAAGAAACAGCTGGCAAGTCGTCTAGCAAACATTCCTCTCTTGGAATTGAATCCCTATTATAAATCATACAGAAAATTCTACCGCAATTACCTGTCTATGAAAGTCTATTTACGCATAAAAGCAATCGTGCTGCACACGAATTAATTAATCCTGCCACCCAAAGATCACTCTCAACGTTATTACCACGAGACGGTACCTCCTTCGAAGGACAAAGAAACGAGAGCCAGTAGATCCTGCGGCGGATGAAAGACCGACGTGCCACGGAAGAAAAGAATAAGACCAAATATAGATTATCATAGGGTGGATCGCGCGCACGCTCTGTAACCGTAATAACCGGTTAAACGTTTAAGGGAGCAGCGAATCGAGAAGAAGAGAGGATCGAGACGCGGGACGCCGAAAACTAATATCGAAGCCGGGAGGGCTTCGCGATTGCGGTCACGAGGAGCAGCCCCGGCTACCGTTGGCCGCGTGTCCGTCGGAGAACTTTGGTCTGCGTCGCGTCGACGGGGCTTCGTTCATCCCTCGCAGATCGGATCCCAATAATTTCCCCGCGAGTAGGAACTAATTTTGAATGCCATTAGTTAGCGCACGCCGCCTGGGATGATCCTGCCTCCGGAACGGATTGTTATTTCGCTCTTTTGTTTCAGCCCCTTCGTCGCCCGTCCTTCTTTTCTACCCTTTCTTCCCTTTTCCCCTCGCGACTGTTCCGCCCGCGCGTCGCTCCAATACGCCGCTACCGTATTATAAAGCTGGACGCCAACGCATTGCATCCTCCTTCTTACCCATGGATATCCTTCCTCCGTTCGTAACATCGTCCCCCTTCACCGCCGCGTGGCGCCGGTTGTGATTGAATCGACTGCGCCGCGGTGCGCGGCAGAATTCGCCCGACGAGGATATCGCGCCGCACGTCGGCGTGCTCGTCCGCGAATTCCGCGGGACCGTTTCTGCCGAGCTTTTCCCAGCGTCGATCGGTACGCACGGTATTGGGTCACGCTGGGCGCGCGGATCGAGATCCCCTTTGTTCCCGTCACCGTTATCGCCGCCTGTCCGACTTCGACACGGTTCTTCCGTCTGTGGGCGATCCCGCCGGGTTCTGGTCTTTCGAACGCCTCGCGCGGTCGCGACATTGTCGGAGAAACCCGGCGTGACTATGCCTCCGTCTTCCACCACCACCGTTGCATCGAACCCTCTCCGCGGCTTCTATTTAATAATATCCAAGAACTATGCTCGACTATATCGAACCCCTCCCGCGCAGCTGAAAAATGCTCAACCATGCAACCTTTTCTGTAGCCCGGCTTTGCATACGCCGCGGATCATCGAGCGGGCATCCTTTAATTGGCGGAACCGGCACCCGGAAGGCGGCGATGCAACATCAGTTTTACTCGCGGGGCATTCTCGCGATGGAATTCCGCGGGCAGAATGGAAGTCACGGAAAAGCGGAGCACGGGGAGGGTTAACGTCGATGCGGATGGATTGGATCGGCCATTAGACGGTATTCTGGTATCGGCGGCGTACGAGCTCTCCACGGCTATTGCCCGGTACACGCGGCTCCGTGGTCGCTCACGTAGACCCCGGCTTTGATGCGCGCCGCGCCGCTATGCATTGTCGATGCATTATAATGCACGATCGCTAAGAAGCAGGGTCTATGTTGGTATTATGGGCAGTCGCGAGCGAGCGAGCGAGCGCCTCCTCTCTTGCTGCCAGCTTCGATAATCGAGCGCGCCTTGCCCCGGCGTGCACACGCTCTCCCCGGCCAAGATTATATGAATAGAAAGGCGGCGTGCGATACGTGATGGGCGTGTGCAATTGAAAATCATATTACGTAAAAGAGCGGGGCAACGAGAGCTGGTGAAAATTTGCCGTTTCTTTTCAGCCGCCGCGACCTCCCACCCTGATTATTATTCGCATCCCCTTCGCCTCTACGCGCCTAGCTGTCGTACGGTACGATCGCGGCTCGATCGCGCGCGAGCGCGGAATTACGATGAACTGGAACCATCGATCGAACGACGATCCTGAAACAAACGCGACTAACGATCGTCGGAACGCTGGTCGATCGGGAACGGGCAAAGGCGGAACGCGACGTGTCGTTGAATTAATCGCGATCTAGGCACCGACGAAAGCTGTCTTTGTCATTTTTCTTTTCTTGCATTATCGATTGCCGACTTATACGCGCGAGACATTATCAATCGAACGCGATAATTAGTTAGAAAGTATAATAGCGAACGAAACAACCCCTTAATCGACGGCGACACTCGACGACGAGCATCCAGCTACCGGCCGGCACGTTTCCGCTGGCTTCCTCGACAGAAGCTGCCTCTCGGCTGGGCCTGTAATTTGCGCGGTCGTGCCCGAGGGATCCATCGGGAGTCGTCTCCCTCCGGAATGATATTCCGCTCGGTCAGGGTGGTGGAGGGTGCGGGGGACACTGGAAGAACGAACCCCCGACCTCGATCTCCGGTAGCCAGACAACACGATGCCGCTACTATCGCTCGCAATTACAACTCTCGCCGACCGTTTTTAATCTCGGACGACCGGCAAAAAATGTAATAACTTTTTTGCCGCCGAGATTACGCGCTCCGGAGAGAGAGAGAGAGAGAGAGAGAGAGAGAGAGAGAGAGCACCTCTCCGACTTGGTCAGTTCGCACGAAATTGGAGACTCCGCCCCCGCGTGTTTCGCCCCCGGCCGAGGGATAACGACCAGCCCGCGTATGCAAATTGTCCCGACAGGCGTTTTCGCGGAACTTTATTACACATCGCTACGTTTCTCGTGAATGATGCGCGTATACGAAGGGCGGAAGGGTTTAACCACGATTTTCTAAGGTAAGAAAAAGCTGCCAGACATCAGTGACACTACCAGCGGCGACGTACAATTATGCGCAGAGGAGATTCTGACAACGTTTTAATGAAGCCCCTTTTCTTGTCCGTCCTCTGACCGCGCAGTTAAACGAGAGGGATGATGGTGTTCGCTGCATTTCGGCGGCAAATCGAGGATTCCGGGAAAACTTGCGTCAGAGAATGTACGCGCAATTCATTGGTAGCTGACCGTCTAACCCCAGAAGAAGTGTTTCGTCTCGTAATTGTGTTACATTTGGATTCGCCATTCTTCTCGGAAATTTCTACGGTGCAGGGGCGCGAATACGAGTGTCGGCGAAGAAGGCGGAGGCGTCATTGTCGGTGTCTCTTTTCTCCGATCGCGTAACAACGTGCGACCGACCTATAGAAAGCGTACGAATCGAACGGGCTGACGATCATTCGTCAAGCGAGAACGTCCGCGGTGCATGATGCCGCCGCGGTCGACCACCGCTATCACGTTTGATCGCGGGTTATCGACGCCGAGGCGGAGGAGACGGGAGGAGGCAGACGAAGGAATAAGACGAAACTCGCATCTACCGTATCTCTCGCCTAGCAGGGTGATATTTCTATCGTGGACGTTGAGGTAGGAACGTGTTAACAATCCGTAGCTCGCCGCGCGGGGCGATTGATGGCCGCGGCGAACGGGATTTATTAATCCTGACGATTATCACTGTTTACCGAACGATAGACGAACGACCGAACTCCCATCGATATGCCGTAGTAGAGGTGAACTGGACGCGCGTGATCCAATTGGGAGAAATAAGAGGAAAAGTTTCATTTACAGAAGGTACATCTTCAAACGTCAACTCCTTTGCTTTGAACTAACAAACCTTTCTAATGCAACACGTACATTCCACGCGGATCCTTCCTCGTGCTTATTAATTACCGCATCAGGGGACCGGCAATACGCTTATCAGGGAACATCGTCGTTACATCGCGATGCCGTTCTCCCCGTTACCAGACACGCGAACATTTCATTCGTTTACTGGAACACGCTGCTTTTCCCTAAGACGATCGCCGGAGACGAAACGGCGGATCCGTCGCGTTGCGCAATGCTTCGCGGAGGAGATGTTCGTAGCTCTCATCGATCCCTACGGACCCACGTTCGCGGGGAAAGATTACGGGGGAATCGAGATGTCGATGCGTGGATTGCTTTATTAAATTTTGCGCAATGCAAACGATTTTCCAACGGCGACGGCGGAACGAGGCGAACGGGCTATAAATCAACCGCTACAATGACATCGGCACGACGACGTTCATCCATCGGTAACCTCTCCGATTGTCTCTCCTTCTCTCTCTCTCTCTCTCTCTCTCTCTCTCTCTCTTTCCCCGTTGCTCGCGGGCACGCGGCCAATCCGCGTGTCGTTTACTTACGTAAACGCATTCTAAGCTGGCCTACAGGTGATTACGAGCGAACACGGGACTACCGACCCGGGCTTCGTTTCGCGGGATTCATTTACGCGCCTCCGCTCCTTCGAGATGGACAATGTTCCTTACTTTATCACGCTTCTGGCTGAGAAAAATGAATCATTCGAAAACGGTAATCAGCGGATTACCTAATGGCTGTTGTTCAGATACAGATTCCAAGCTGTGATGAATCTGTCTCGATACTTCTTAATAGGGAAATCGAGGCGTTCTGCTCGAGGAGCATCGAATGTAGAGTACAACTCCAGTTGGTCGGATTAAAAGTCTTCTACGTATCGCTGGATCGATAAATGAAACCGCTCGTCGTTAATGCATCGGCTCTAAACTCGTGAGAGATTTATCCGTCCCGCATGAGTCTAAGGGAAATATTCAATTGGCGGACTGTAATCCATCGGTATCTATTCCACTGTTGTGACGTTAATCCCGCAGATATAATACACGCTCGTTACGCACATTCTCGCCAATCGACGCGCAACGGGTTTGCCCCACGTCCGTAGACGTACGATTGCTCAAGGATTACTCCTCCGACCGAAGGATTACCACCGCTCACTGTTTATCTAATTTACATTTATACGCTCAGATTTTTCCGTATACCTGGCGAGATGCCATTAATCAAGCCAGGCTGCGCGCGACGTTACGCGTAATCGCGTATCATGTTTTTCCACGCTTACGCTGGAAAATATCATCCACTGGGAAATCGTTTGCAAATGTTACCGCGGCATCGTTCCGCCAGTTTCAATATTAAGGCAAAAATTGAAAACGCGTAAAATATCCGAGCGCTGCAGCTTAAATGATTCTCATGCGTATCACGGAGAATGCGTGTGAAGTGGAGATTCTGCGATAAACTAATCTGCAAATACACCATTAATTGCAAATTACCCTGATTCATTCTTTTGTCAAGAAAACCTTGCCAAAAGGAAGCTGTGGAACATTCTGAATCCCGTGCCCCGATAAAATCCAGAACGCGTGGTCCATCATTATCAATCCCGACAGCCACTTTATCCCTCTCGTAGCGCGATTGACCGCGGGACACTGGAAACGTTCATCAGGAAACGTCGAAAATCGACGAGCAGAACGGTTGCGGGGGTGGATGCGCCCAGCAGCCTCTCTCTCTCTCTCTCTCGTGCCCTCCTACTTTTTTTTTCCTTCGCCGCGAGAGCCGAGGATCGTGGACCGCGGTAGAATGATTGATAATCGATCGTGCCGAACTGGCCGGAGTCTCGCGCAGGCAACGAAGATGAATTCGTTTCTGCGCCCAGGCCTAATTGTGCGCAGTCAGCGGTCCACCGTGTGTGGACTCTCCGCGTGGTTTCGCTGCATCCACGCCTACGCTGGACGTGGACGGGGAGGGGTAAGGACGAAGGAGAAACAAAGTGGATATCGAACGGAAGAAGAGGAGGGACCGAGTGCCGGAGAGGGACGGGGAAATAGAAAGCACGCTAACTAACCTCGCGCTGACCCCCTATCGATATTTTCACCCGGTGTTCGACCCCTGTAATCGCGTCCCTCTTCTTTCCCCTCCTCCTCCGCCGCTTCGGCCCGACATATCGCGCGCCTTCCTCTTGTTCGCAACGGCGTCGAGCGATTTTTCTTCGCGGGACGGCCGAGCCACGACGGTCGAGGAGTCTCCGTTCGTTGGCAAAGGAACGAAGCCGGCCGGTGCATAAAACACACCGGTGGGGTTAATGCACCGCTATAAACATAACGCTGGGCACCGGAGAGCCGCGCGCGGTTTGCGCGAAATTAATTACGCAACGTATTTACGCCGATGCGATGCCGTTAGGCGTGATCGAGGACCCCGTGCGGCGAAAATGAGACGAGTAACCGCGACCGGGGCGCGATGAATTATCGGCCGCCTCCGTAGATCGATTCGTATCTCGTTCCGGCAAAGCTTCCCCCGGCTTTTCTTCTCTTCTCCTCGGTCTGATAATTTCGATTCAATTTGCGGCGTCGTCGACATTCGTTTCCGCGATTCTTCTTGTGAACGCTCCAAAGGGAAAGGTCGAAAGTTGACACCGCTTCGATGTTTCGAATTTATCATCGAAATAATTGCTTTTCAATTTCGCCGTCTATTATCGAAGACTCCTCGTGTGTCAGATGTTTTACAACGTGTGAGAAAATACGTTCTACCCATAACTCACGTTACTCAATTTCGCCATGACTTACAGACGATCCTCTCGTTGACGATAGAAAATGAACCTTATCGAGAGTTCTACGTCCCTACACAGCGAAAAGCAATCAGACGTTTATTGTATCCACCGTACGACTTTCTAACGTGTTCCCCGTCGTCTACGAATCCGTGCCTAATTAAGCGGGAAGAGAGGCTCGGTCGATCGTAAATAATTTCACCGAGAAAAAAAGTTTCTCCTTAACCCGAGTCGAACCCTGACGCGCGAATCAAGCGATCGAGGCGTCTTTTCCAATTTCGTGCACCGGACACGACCGGTAGACGAGCTGCTGATCGATGGATGTACCGATTGTTTCTAACAATTCCCCTGGACGATCCTAAACTCATTATTATATCGACACTTAAATGGCTCTCTGCTCCCCGTATCGCTGTCGGGGTAACGCCAACGGAATCATCAACTTCTAGTACCCGGTTGTTGCGACGACCTCGATTAGAGGAAGCAATTAAGATGCTCCTTTAAGGAGAGTATTAACCCTCGACCGATCACGTCTCAATAATTCCGTGCATCTTTCCAGGTACGTTTTCATCGGCCGTTTGATCCACTAGATTCATTACGGTTCTCATTTATAGAATGTTAATTTGCTAGCCTCTATATTCGCTAGACGATTATTATTCAGCTTCTCTTTCATCGCGCGCAGGCCATTACCGTTTACCGAAACGGGATAATCAAATTGATCTATGCTCCGATAATTAAACGACTACGCGAAATAAAAGTCTGTAGCATTCGACGCGTCGATCGCGCAGCCGATTGCTGCGATCGATATACCCCTTTTCTCAACGTAAAGGGGGATGAGGATCTACGGTGTCGTCTCGGGCTCGTCGGCTAAGCGTCGGTCGAACGTAACAGCGGTGAGATGAGTCGCCATGCAGCAAGACGATCCTGTAAATGCGTTTCCAGATGCAGGTCCAAGGTTTGGATGCTGTCGCGCGGACTCGCACCGTGCGTCTTCCATTAAGTGCCCCCACCGACAGCACAATGTGAAACCCGCTCGCGACAACTTTATTAGAGAGAGCCGCGGCTACACCGCGGCCTCGCCGCGTTTCAGATTATAACGCGTACGTCGCTCGTAACTATCGCAAAGATACACGGGGTACCCCTGTCTTTTCTCTCGTTAAAGGTCTTCCCGTGTACGGAGACAGGAGAACGATCGCAAGGTGCTTCGCGAACGGCGGGCGGGACGTTGGGGGATTGGAGAAGTAAATTGAAGTACTCAGAGTTGTAGCTAGTTTTGCGATTCCTTCAATTAAATGAATAAGTTTCGGGAATAAATTCCTCTTCAATAGTTTTCGATGCTTATGACGCGGCCGACATTATAATTGCTTAATTAAGCGAAGAATCCTGTACGTATCTCGTTCGAAGCTTCAAGTCGATCGTAGTGACGGTGGCCAGCAATCGACTCCTCTCGCGGATAATTGAGTTGAACGCCAGACAGCCGTGCGTATATCAGCGACACGGAACGAGCCCCTCGTCGACGGGATGATTTGTTTCCGACGATAGGATTTCGCGTATCGAGGTTGACGGTTAAACGGCGGCCTCATGAAAGCGTCACGAAGCACGGCTTAACGATGTGTAACGAAGTAGTCGAAGCCCGCGTCCATCGTCGTAAAGCATCCGATGCGCGATGTCTATCTGTCCGGCGGTTGCGAACGAGGAGTAACGCGTAGCTGGCAGCCGAATGAAAATTTCACCGTCGCCGCCGTCGTTACACATAGCCCGACTATCCGAAGAAAGTTGACGCGCGCGAGACGTTGTTCCATTATCCCGATTGGCAGTTTTCTAAAAGGATTAATCATAGCCCCGGCACTTAACCGGAGGGGAAGCTGCTATTCGATGAGTCGTGTCAAACGATCGACAAGGATTCGAGGGAAACGCGCGAGCGAGGAATCTTGATTGTAATGAAGAAGGATGCCCCGTGACAGTCGCAGCCACGACTCTATTCTCCCGGGTGCAACTATCGCACGGGCCTCGCGACCCGTGTCAATTCTAACGTTTCACCGTGATTGCTTCCTTGTGCGCGGCGGGTCGAGTGGCCGCGCGGTGAAATCTCGAATTAAAATCCATCCACGGTGTCAGCCGATAATGATAAGGAGCCGCCGCTGAGGTGCTAATAGCTTGGCAGCCGCGGATCATCGATTTTCCAGCGGACAGTAGCCGCTGGAAGCGTCGGAGAAAGGAGTTACGGACGCACGTCGTTCCACATTGTTTTCACGAGAAGATTGCTGACAATCGAACAGAGGTTGGAGTTGAGATGCGAACCTTTTTCCCGCCCGCGGTTATGCGGGTCGCGCTTTCTACAATTTACCACGCCGTGAGAATTACACCTGTACGCGGATAATCGGCGGAGCGTCTCGAGTCGAACGGTTTGACGAAGTCATTAATTATCCCGTTCGATTCGAATTCAGAATACGAACGCTGGTCGTAATTATAAACTTTCAATCCTATAGAGAAGCTAAGGGCTACGGTACTAATCGGATTCTTCATTCATCCATTCCGATGATACATACCTTTCATCGCGTGATAAACGAGATCCGTTTAGTTTAATTGCATAATGAAATACTGTATCAAAGATACCTGACGGGCGACGTTTGCTTTCGTTCTGCTTGAGAAATCGATTGACTCCACGATTTACGAAATATACATAACAAGGTACATCTGATCGATAGACGGGTCACTCTCGATCTCAATCACAATGAGATGTATGAAATTTAAACAGCAGTCAATACGACGAAACTATCCGGTGAAAGTACGCGCCTATGAGACCCTGCGGGATTACGAGCGGATTCGCATAATTCGCTTGGACGTTCGTTCGTGCCGAAATAAATCGGAGGGCCACCGAGGCGAAAGGATCGCCGTGCGGCATCGCCTAGGCTTTACGTATCGGGCGTCGCGAGGGCGAACGATCCCAAGAAGTTGGTCCCGAAGCGAATGGGCGCCACGACGCCGATTTATTATCGTCTATTTACGATGCGCCTTAAATCGCGCGCGCACCAGCCGGAGTGGCCGGCGGCCGTTCGACTCGGGCGAAATCGCGAGGAAAGCCGCCGCGCCGGCGGAAAGTAGCACCGCGCCGCGTATTATTAACCGTTTAACCAATTTGACAAGCGTTGTGCTTTCGAATCGCCGAGCGCCGGCGCAATCGCGAGAGAATAACACGCGCGCCCGAATGATTTATGCGTAAAAGCGGATTCTTTACCCTCGGGTTCGCGGTAGCCGTGCGCGTTGCACGCGTTTTCACAGCGCTATTCGATCGCGCGGTAGAGGAATGAATGTATTAATATATACGTTTTCAATTGATCAATCAGATCGGCTGATTCGCAGACGATTCTATCTGTAAATTATCCATATGTACCCCGATTTTTGAATGCATCTCTCAAAATTCCACGCCCGTACTTGAGAGCTCGTGCGGGGAACAGCCTTGACGGGGCATCCCGGTGCACCGATCATTGACGGTATCGACAGACGTGAACAAATGACAGCGCGCGGCTGGAGGGAAGCGTAGCCGAGAGCAGGACCGGGCAACAAAGCTGGGACGAGACGTGGATACTCGTTGGTCCGGGCCGCGGCGAGCATTATCATATTATGCTCGTTTGTAACTACAAATTGAGTTACCCCCGCGTGAACCCCGCCGCCACTCTCCGCCCGTCGAGATATATATCTCCGAGGGTACCGTCAGCCCGCGAACGATACCTTCGCGATCGATACCCTTTTGCCAGCACCCTCTCTCTCTCTCTCTCCGACCGAGGGATATTAACCTTACGCGCCAAGTTCCGGCGAGAAGCACCCGCGGGTGGGCCGCTCTCTCGCCCCGACCCGCTCGTTCTCGCCAGTCGAAGGTGAAAAATGTCCGAGTGACGCGTAACAAACGGATCATTCGATCGATAAGATCCGTCCGACGTATGCGTCGACAAATCAGACTCGTTTGGATGTTTCGCTCTCGCGGACGGTATGTTAAACGTCTGGGCGATTGTATTGCTAGATTTGGCTTTCTGTAGTGCTTTGAGGAATTTCGTTTACAAGGCATGATGGTGTATTGTGAAAAATATGAGATTAACGTTATTGAGAAATCTTTTAGTGCTTCAATCAAAGAAGCAACTAATTTCCTATGAATCACCGTCTTGTACTATTCTCGCGCGAAAGAGCCGAGGAGTCCCGCCCACACTTGTCGCTGAAATATTTCCACGTAATTATCGCGGCCACTCCACCATCGGCGAATGAAATTCAGAAACAAAGGGATCTGTTTGAACACTCCTGCACCCTTTCTCCCGCAACCTTACCTAACGTTCGCCCAAGAAGGACACAGCAATGCCCATGCCCACACTATCGAAACGATTTCAGTAACAGCTCGAAGGCTCCATAATTTATCAATCGAAGACATTTCCCTTCCGAGCAGGTTCTACCAACGAATCTAACGCACGGGTACAGAAAGGAATTGCTCCAGTGCTGCGATCATTTTGCAACCGGTCGGTCTCGCCTCGACGCGACGGTGAGATTCACAGGAAAGGGAATGGAAACCGGAAACCAGGGTCCCCGCCGTCTAGAGAAGGGGCGAGCGTGTCTGAATCCCGTTCCTGGATGATGACTAATACTTGATTTGACGAGACAACCGTGAAGAAACTGTTATACATTGTTCCCTGATCATGGCACCGAAGCGCAGCGTGGGCGATTCCCGCCGTTATCTCCCATCCCTCGGGGAAGAGACCAGACAGGCAGCGCGTTGTTTCGCGAGAAACGGCGACGGACCGTCTTGCGAAATTCGGATGCTCCAGCGACGTAAACGCGCATTCCGCTCGCGTTTACGCGAGTGTTTTACGACACGTGGGAACAGAAGAGGAACGAGGAGAAAAATATATCGCGTCCATAAAGATGCCACCGTTTTTGTCCGAGGATCTTTTCCCTCTTTCGCCCCGCATCCACTGTTTTCGCGAAGCGCCGGATCGGCGGGCGAGGGATAATCGTTAAACGTTGACGCAACTCGACGTTTTACGGCCAATATTTTTCACGGTATAAATCGGTCTCTTTAATTGGCCGGCGATTCGCGCGCGGCTTTCGTTTTTATTACCTCGTAATGCGCGGCATGAACGCATCGCGCGACGCCGTACTCTCGAAACACGACGCCGACCTCCTTGGCCGCCTTCAAAATATCGATCGACGGTCGGCCACCAGTCGGCGAGTACTCAATAGGGGATGCCATCGGTACTCGGACAGCCAGCGATATACATTCGGGAAGCAAACAGAAATTGCTAACGGAGTTTCAGACTTGAGGAACCGACGAAAAATCGGAGGGCGAGTTTTTCTTAAAATTTCACCAAAGAATTCGATAGGGCAAGAATAAAAGTACCTTCATCCGCGTCACTTTTCATCCTCGTTCAAGCGCGATACCTAGATGGTATCAGTATAAATTCATCGTGGGTGGACAATGAAGCGTCGACCAACACGAACGCGTCTCCAGCCGCCTGCTGAACCGCGACGGACCATCTGAACCCGCGTGATCTAGCAATGGGGATTGGGCAACGCGTCGCGGTGGCTTCCTCGCGCGCCGGGGGTGAGCTCGTTCCCGCTGACCATTTAGGGTCAGCGGGGGTTGGCAGAGGTCGTGTTCCAATTACTCAACGGAGAGGGCACCCACCTTCGTCTCCATCACGGGGCCCGATGTTTCGCAGCCGCGAGGATGCAACACGGCCGAGACGACAATCGAGAGGTGGGAGGACAAACGATCGTTTACCTTACCTGCGTCGCTCGGCCTCGCATTATGTCGGCGCGTATGCATCGGATGCATTTCGTCACCGCTGCGTCGATCCACGGCCCTCGATGAGCTGTCCCGCCGAAGCGCAATTTCATTTTCTATCGACGACCCATTGTCCCCTAACAGATTATAATAGTAAAAGCCTCTGATGAGGCTGGCGACGACCGGTTCGGCGCTTCTCATGCTGAATAGCGTGCTTGTTCGTCGGAATTTCGGGAAACAAAGCGTACTGCTGAGAAGTGATCAGTCCGCCCCCGTTCACCTGGCATGCATACGTCCAAGTCCATTACTCTGTATACCTTGCGATTTATTGGCATTCAACTGGCCGCCCTCGATCGTTATCGATCGGTTCCCCTTGCGCATAGATCCCGCGGCGCGGCTCATTTCCTTACCCACGTTGGCATACACCAATTCCCCGCGAGATATACGAGTGACACCGGCGACTATCGAGTAATTACCCGGCGATTCGATTACGACCTACCACCGCGTGTTTCTCGGCTATCCGGCAGGAAGGTCCTCTCCACCCACGCGTAGACAAGCGAGACCATACGAGCCACCGTAGCGCACCATGCTACACCTTCGCTGCACCACCTGCGTGTGCGTGTTCCCCGCACGACCGATCCTTGCATCGGCGAAGAAAGGGTCGCGCGTGTAAAGCAGCGGAGAATAAAGGCTACGTTGCGCCATCGCGACACGGCCGATACCGCGGTATATTGGCCCCCGCGCGACACGCCATAGTGGCGCACTTAGTCATCGGTTCGTCATGGGAGAGCCTAGCCGGCCGATACCACCGATCGCCGGCGAGTGATTCATCCGGACGTGCTCGGGCCGCAGCGGCAGGGAAAAGACTTCCGCCACCTTCTAGCATTTCCACATCCTGCGGAACAAGGGGGAGAGGGAGCTGCCGGAACGTCTGTTCCGACTTTTAATCGCGCGCGCTGCTCGCACGGTTTCTCCTGCGGTAACTTCGCTTCCTGCGCGTCGGGATTTCTTGGAACGGCCTCTCGTACCGCGGACGATGCGTCGGAGATGGAAACGAGAGAGGGTGGTTGGCATAGTTGGGGTGGGGGGGGGGGGGTAAAAGGAAGTGGCGACGTCCGACAGGATCGGATAATCAGACTGCGTTAAGGACTGTCGCTTCTTCATCGAGGTATTCGCTATTTGTATAACATTTGAAGAAATTTAAGGGGGGGAGACACAGAAGTAAAGTTTACATATGCTCAACATTCGAGCAGGTTGATTTCTCGTGATCCCGGAGGGGAGCTCTGGACGCGAGCAAATCAGCGAGTACCGGGTAAAAACGGCCCGGCAGCACGAGCAAACGACATCGCGGTCGGTGGCTCCGAAGAACAGACGGGCGCGCGCAACGTTCCTGGCACGGGATGCAACGGATATACATATGTATGTACGCATATAGCGAAGCGGCAGAAGCAGTTACACTGATTGCCATGTTTTCAAACTCGAAAGAAGAACTCCTCCCGGTCCCGTGTCCGTGGGAACCCGCCGCGGCGCGGACACTCGCGAGCGCGATCGCCCCGCAGACGAACGTGGAAAAGGGACGAGACCAAGGAGAGAGTTATCGAGGGGGGGAGACGGTGAAGAGAAAGAGATACGGCAGACCGCGGCTCATCACTCGCGAATTAACCCGCAGCTTCCACTGCCGTTCCTTCTCCGCTCGGCAAGCAGCCTCGATTCGATCTCTGATGAGACTTTACGACCACCTAGCGCCTCTAAACGGTAACGAATAGATCGCGGTGAGCGCGCGTAGGCCCCGCCACCACGAAGGGGATCAGGGAGAATCGGTGGTACGAGCGCGGTACCGTTAGAGGAACAGCCTTACCCAACGCTCGGTGCACTCGTAGTTTCGCGGTTCGCTCCGTGGTAGAACAGATTCGAGTCGAGCTTAATAGCCCCTGGCGGACAAATGGAAGTAACCGTGCTCGATGGGAGCAAGATTTAAGCGCGTCGATCTAACCGATTGTTTGTTTGCCGAGCGTAACAGAGCGCACGAGCGGGACTGCGAAAGAGATTTACGATCAATTAGACGCGGAACAAAGCCGCGGACGTATAGTCTCGCTTATTAAAGGTTCATTTGTACTTTCGAGCCGCGCGGTCGCCCCGTTCGCCCGAGCCACGGTCGCCGGATTCGCGTAATCGCGATTTCATGAGAGTTCGCAAAACGGATAGGCGGCCGCTGATCGGGAATCCGAACGATACTGTCCCTTAGTCTCGCGCGGACGGGCCGATGAAACTCTCGCAGAGATCGTAGATACCGAACGAAGCAACGTTGACGCATTTATGCATGAGCAGCAGCGTGGGCCGTCAGGAGTCCTCGGGGGTACGTGTATACCTTTCCGTAGATCGGCGCAGGATATACATACGGCTCGCGTATGCCTACCGTGATGGCGTTACCCTTTTGAACGGTCCTCACCTTTTTATCTCACGATCCTATTGTCTCGCATCTTCGCCAAAAACGCGTCGCGTACGCGTCGGCATAATTTTTCAATTTGCTCGGCCCGCCCCGAGATTCTATCTGACCTGTTGCTCGAAATTGTTGGGGTAGCTCCGCTTCGCTCCGGCGCGCCAAGGGGGACCGACCGGGAGCGACAAGGAGTGACCCGGGGATGGAAGGGAGAGCGCGAGCGGGAAAGAGAAGAAGAGAGGGAGGTCAGTTCCTCCGCGCGTGACCTTTCGCACGAGAGGACAGGAGCCATGTGCGCGGCCAGCACGGCCTCTCTCTCTCTCTCTCCCTCTCTCTCGTGCCATAACTTTTCGACCACGAACCCGTATCGGTGCACGAGGGAATCCTAAAATTCCCTGCACCGCTGATCTTTCCTTGTTGCACGCTTCCCTTCTCGCTCCCTCGCTTGACGATTCCGTGCGAGTTACCAAAGATACTGTCCGTCCGCAGTCGTCTAACGGTACGAGCTCGAAACACGCAGAGAACAGGCCGCGGCGTGAGTATAGTGAATTACTAGCTAATGACGAGCAATCCGAGAGATTTCATAGCTGAGATGAATTCCCCGCGCGGTTCTCGGGGAGCGAGGGAGGCGCGGATTTTCCGCGGGCATAATATCCGCGGCGATGCTTGAACGATATCCTGTTCCTCGCGATGCAGCTTGTCGTGCAATTTCCACCCTGTTGGCCTACGTTCCTGAGCTTTATGCGACATCGCTGCGCCGCCCGTACAAATTGCTCGCGCGCGATTTTCGACGCTGGGCACACACGTATATCTTCCTGCTCCACCGCCTATTCGCAGACTCGCCGGAGTCTGTAGGTTCTCAATAACGGTTGCGTATTTTTTCCGTCGCATGCAACAGCCGACCAAGGTCTTCGGTTCGTCGCCTATATAAAAGTATCGAATCTTCTCGTCGCACCTCTGTCTCAGGTGGTCCAAACGATTCCCTACTTTGTGCCGTACAAGAGCGAAAGGGTCGAGGGATCAACGTTGCGCAGCAACCTCGCTTGGACCTGCGTCCGAAGCATGCGGGCCACCTGAGAACCACTGCTGTGTGTCTGCGACCCATGACCCCTCGCCCACACGAGGACGCCATGCGCTGCAACGCGATGCAACGCGGGCCCCAGGGGCCAGTGGGAGGGCGGCCGAGCCCGTCAGGCTCCGAGGGGACCAGGGGGCTCTCGCCGGTCACCGAGCCCGACCGGCCAAGCCGATCGCGCACAGTGCTACGCGCAACCTGCAAACTAGTACCAACAGCAAAAATGCTCCCTCGTGCAAGACGCTCCCGCTCGGAGATCCGCCGGCGACCGGCTTCACCCTGGGGACCGTTTCACGCAGCTACGCGCATCCGGTCCGGGCTCGATTTCAAGACGCCAGACGGAAAGGCATCGAAACGGAAACGGTGCAGGGCGTTGCCCGGGGAAATTTCGAAATCGTATTCCGTAGAACAATCGTGATTTAGAATCGATCATGATCGGCGGAACAGCTGGAAGGCGGTAGCACCGGCAGGTAGTGCGGCCAGAATTCGGGACGTTTGGAGAAGATTGGTGGCAACCGTGGTTGAATATGAAGTGACGAGATACGGATCTTCGTCATTGCGGGTTACAGCTTGAAACGGGAAATGAGTATCGGTGGTGCATAGTAAACCGGAGGACAGGTGGCGGAACAAAGGAGCAGTTCGTTAGACTGTGACGTCTAATGCGTGTACGGTTTGGAATAATGCACGATGTCGAAGGGGTACTTTGTGTCGTAGGAGGAATTGTTTGGCTTGTATAAATTGTTGGGAGAAGCGACTGTTCTGTATGAACATCTAGGTAATGTGACGCTATAAGCGATACGGCAAATTCAATGAAAAATCGAAATTATAATAGACGCCTTCTGAGGGTAGCTTAAGACGGCCCATAACAGAATAATAGCCACGTTATCCATGAACCCGAAGGCTCGTACTTCTCGCAGATTAACGCGCTGGCCTCCGAAAGCGACGAGTGGCCCGGCCGTGCACGAAATTGGCTCCGGGTGTAAAATTATTCGTTCCCCGCTTTCTCGGCGTTCGTGCATCAAGCGGGCCGTTGTCAAAGATAATAACGAACGTTAAACACGAAACAGCCGGCACAATAGCCCTCGTTCAGCCGCAGCCTACCCAATCGTTCCGAGCGTTTCCTTTGCGCGACGCTATTGCGCGCACACGGTGTATCGGCCACGGTCATCGTTCAATACCTCTGAAAATTCATAAGCCGTTCGCGGCGAGTAAAGGTAACGCGCGCGGAGGTGTCCGGGGAAAGCGCATTGTCGCGAACGTGCCCGCGCGGCGAGCGCCGGGAAAGAAAGAAGGAGCGGAGACGGTTGCGAGACGCAGCCCCGTCGGAGAGATCATAAACTCGAGAACGTAAGAGCGCCTCCGGACCCGGACACGATTCGAAGGCATTATTTCCCCGACGGGAGACAGCTTCTTGTCGCCCCGTCTTTGCCGCGCCAGAGCTCTATTGTTGCCCCGCCGCTGCAGCCGTCCACTCGCGCTTTCCAGTCGGACTCGTTCCACCCTCCCCGATTTCCTCGCGAAGCAACTACTCTGCGATGATTTCCGCGAAATACGTTCCGTTGGAACTAGCCGCCTCGTTACTGTCTATTCCAACCGCGACAAGCTGGCGGAAGAGCGGCGTTCATATTAGAGAGCCGCGAAGAGGAAACTTCGATCGCTGGGGCGTCTGACACCCTCGGGAGGGGGTTCGTTAAACGTACGAAGGAAGAAACGGACGGAGGCGTTTAAATATTCCAAAGGCAAAGAATGGTGGCCGCTGATGGTCAAGGGTACGGCTATCTTGCAACCGGTCGATTTGCTTCGGAAATCTAAATCAAGATCCGAAGTTTGGAGGAAACAAGCGTCGACGAAGATCACAATCTTATCCCGCTGGTGATTCCGGGTATTTTAACCTGTTGCGCGAACTAAGAGGCAGAGAGCTACGTAAAACCATCTGGCACGCTTGAAGCACCGCATTAACGTGCTTTTCAACGAGAACAAGGTACGCGAGCACCGCGACAATTACCGTGCAAGGGGCACGTCAACGGATTCGCACCATTTCGCTCGTCCCATGGGGGAGGGGGGAAGAATTCACGTGCTCCCCCTGTTCTGGTTCCTGCTCGCACTCGAGACTCTTAATCTGCAATAAATCGTTCGTCTCGTTTCGATGTTGCGCATCCGTTACACGTGCGGCGGATACGTATCCGCCTATAGTCACGTCGAGGGTTACGGGGTGTCGAGTTATGGAATACAGGGGGGGCCTGCCCCCCCCCCCTATCGGCGCACAGGGAGTATACGAGAGGCCGCGGCGTGAGTTACGACTGACCCCATAAATCGCGGCCGGGTCACCGGGTAATTGGCGGGCCCCGATTCTCGCACCCAATCAACACGGTACGTCTGATGCATGGACGACGCCACGCATTATCGACGATTTACACAGGAAAATTGGGTGCCATCCATGATTGGGCCCTGACAAATTGGGATTGCTGTATAAAAATGCTCGCGTCGAATAAAAATTATGCCGTGGCAGAAGTTTTTACGTAGAAAGTTTAATTATTTATTTGATTTCTACCCCTCGCTCCGAGCAGCAGCGGCGGCACTCGGACAGCGATTCCAGGCCGCGGAAGGCGAAAAGACGTCCCGGCCTAATCACACGAGCATGCAATCAGTCTTCTAATTAGCCGCGACGCGAGTGTTGCACGAGCGACAGGCCACCTGTTGTTCCCTTCCAGTAGGGTAATAACGTTTCGCCGTGTGTTTGCCTCCGAGAGGCATTGTGTCGCGTCTCGGAAGTCCGCGTAAAGGTCTGCGGCTCATTATGAACCGCGAAACGACCCGCGTTATGGTGTGCCTCGCGTCTTCAAACGACGCAGGGGAAGCTTGCACCTGTTGCTGCGTCCACAAGTTATTCATAAAGCAATTAAGGCATTCGTTTAAGAAACGGGATCGTTAAACGGGACACGTACAATTACGTGGGAATCGATAATTGGGCAATTCTGATATTTGTTCTCGAACGATCGATGCTGATCGATGCTGAACAGCGCAAGGTGTCCTAACGGACCAACTTCTTAATACCGTCGAGGAGACTTATGTACCGCGACCTCGCCGCGGTGCAAACGCATTCATTACCACCGTTTTTATGCAGCGTGAAAAGCGCAGGACGATTATTTCGCAACGCGTTGTACTGTCATAAACAATCGTGGAGTCCCACCATGGCCTAATGATAAGTAGTAGACACCAGTATCCCCGTTACCTCGACACTTTCAACGCGATTCTATTTTCATCGAAACACGAGTCTCCTTCTCCACTCCCTTTCTTCCCTAGCTGTTCGAGCGGCGCTTCGTTAAGACGGTAAACGAGCAATTTCCATAGATCCGAGGGGGTATAGGTTGTCGAAAATCACCGGGTTTCGGTAGTCCGCGCTGTCCTCGCAGTTAGAAAGTCGCGGAAGATTCATCGCGATTGCGCGGCGGGGGGACAAGAAGAGGAGCGCGGCGATTCGTAGAAACAAAAAGGTTTCGCCGTCTCTAGACGGCTAAGTAATGGGTGGTTAATTACGATCCGGTTCGAAATACCCCGGCATTTCGATGGGATTGGACGGCTGAGAAAACCGTAAAACCACGGTCTGGCGCGCGTGAGCGCGGTAGAATTCGCCAAACGACTTCCTGCTTTCTATGCGTTCACCGTTAATCGGTACGGTTTTACCGATAAAACGAGACGAACCCTGGGCTCTGAGGGAGAAAAACGCCCGAGGACGTACGACGCGACGTGCGTGAAAGAAAAAAAAATACGAAAGCGATCTTACCCTGACGCAATAGCGATCAACGAAATTCAGCATGGAACGAAAACGGGAAACCTGTCGTTGGAGAATGAGAAACATTGCAAAGCCTCGACCTGTACCATATGCGAGAGTAATTTGAAAAAGTGCTTCCGGTCGCCGTATCGGATTATATGAACGCAAGTGCGCCGCGCGGCAATTTGCAGTCTCAATTTGCAGTTTGCACGGCTTCTAATTTAAACTGCGGCTTTCGGCAATCTCCGTGCTCCTCCGGGACGACAATTCAACGAGCTCCGGCGAGCGACCCTCGACGATACCCACGTCCCGCGCATCCGCGAGCCCGGCGCGACCGCAGAGCTGTCCTATTATTCTCCAATGATATCTCCTCGACCGCCCCCATCCCTTTTCCCCTCTCGTCGTTGTCGTCCTGTCCGCGGAACTCGTAGCTGCGATCGTGCGTAATGCGGACTGCGAATTGTCTCGAGGAAGCGACACGACCGCGTCTCGTTTATCGCAACCGAGTTCTAATCTTCCCCGGTGGCTGGGACAAGATTGTCCTGACCGCGGTCGCGTCGAAAAAGAAAAATCTCGTGTCGTTGAGATCCGCAACGACGATGGGAAAGTAAGAAAGAGGGAGAAGTACCTAATAATTGTGCCTGATATTGAAATATAAAGATTCTGTCAGGAAGTATATATCTCTTGCATCCTTCGTACCAGAGAATTAGCTGATCTTCAATGTCCAGCATCCGGCGGCCGAAAGATCAGATTTTCGTTGGCCCACCAGGGGAGAGCACGTAAACGTAATAACCCTTTAGCGCGAGCGCTCGTTAGGAATGCGTATTCGGTTCGCCCACGCCAGTCAGTCGGTAGGTCCGATTGTTCTCAGGATATATCCCGAGCTGGTTAGTCTAGCTGGTTAGCTCTCTGCCCAACCTTCAGCCTGGATACCCAGCATAGCTCGCCTACAGGTCCCCTCAAGCTCGCGGAGAACAGAATCCTCTCGTAGAAGAGAGGCGAATGAAAGTATCATCTCCTTCCTCTGTCTCTTCTTTCGCTTCACCCTTCGCTCGTCCCATTTCGACGCTTCGTCTTTCGCCCCCCCCCCCCCCTCCTTCGTCATTCCTGCTCGACGTCGACGAGTTCCCCTTTTCTCGCGCGCGATCCGCGCGTGACGCATCCGCAGCCACCCTGAGAAACGCGCCCACGCAACTGCTCGAGAGGCCGCTTCGCGATTCCTCGCCTGCAGGCTACACCTGCCGCGCGCCTGTCTCGCATGTCCACCGGGTGATCCCGAAATCCGGCCTCGGCCTCCATCCGGCCGCACCTGGTCGCATCTGCCTCCTCCGCTTTCACCGCGCACTACCTTGTCGTAGATCTCTGTCACCTCGACCCGTAAGGTGGATTCGGCGCTGACTCGTCTTTCTCCAGTGAAAGCGACCGCTTAGCGAGAAACGGCATCGCGGCCGATGCAATTGTAACACCGCGTATAAATCTTCCGGGCGAGAGGAGAATTATCGCGGTGATTTGCCGTTTAAACGGCCGCCGCGGTCGTAACCAATTTCCGATTTGTTCTCCGCGACGATCGCGTCGGGGGGAAATCGTCTTTCGATTCCGCTCCGCTTTCGATGAAGTAAGTTCCCTGGACGCAGAAGAATCATTCGCTCGGTCGAACGAGTAGCAGGGTCGAAAATGCGATAATCGACGAACGAGAACGCATTCAGAAGCATTTCGGCGAAGGTTCCACGGACTCGATAGTGGATTAAGGTACGGATCGAGCCGGAGAAAGACAGAAACGAACCGCGATACGCGTAATTGCAGGTTGCTCGTCGTTCTCCGCGGGCCCTTCTGCCGCGTGCGTGCATGCGGAACAGAATTTCTTCGTAACAGTAAGGGGGAAGGGAACGACCCACTCGCTCCGCTCGCGAAGGAGGCCGATCCCCGTTGGACTGATTTATTGAAACGTCCCGATCGTGACTGGCCGCTAATTATCGATTCCGAGGGAAAATTCGGGCGCCACGCGGTTAGACCGGTTCGTGCGGAAAGCGTGTCACGCTTTGCCAAAACGGCGTACGCGCCGTATCGACACGATGCCCGCAAGAAATATCCCTGGCTCCGCGTACCGTAAATCTGTTCACCTGAGACATATTTTATCGCGCGCCGCGAACATACGGATCCTCCGCGGGCAACTCGCGCGAGCCGAGCAATGAGTAAAGGCCTCTGCTACGGAAATATTAATGCAACTTCATCAATCACCGCTGCATAAACAGTGGGGCAGGAAAACGATTTACTACTTACGATCTGACCGGCCTACCGACGAATGTATAGCAACGAGCACGCTTCGTGCAGAAACTCCGAACCCCTGCGAGCATTCGTCAAAATCTTTCAGCGCCGGCCAGCCCGGCTGGGGAATTCCCGCAGATACTCGGGACGCGTTTCGGATTGAAACTTCACCCGTTCCGAGCGCTCCGAGACAATCTTTCGCGATCGATTGAAGTGCAAAAGTCTTGTATGTACTTACCCCCGCCCCCTCGGAACTACCCCGTTGGATGTCAACAGTAGGTTGTCAGCAGTAAGTTTCAAGCGACATAGATTCCGATGCCCGAAACGCTGAACACTGAAAGAATGTATCTGATTATCCGATGACCA
Source organism: Holcopasites calliopsidis (assembly GCA_023838395.1). Classification (NCBI taxonomy): domain Eukaryota; kingdom Metazoa; phylum Arthropoda; class Insecta; order Hymenoptera; family Apidae; genus Holcopasites; species Holcopasites calliopsidis. The sequence continues at coordinate 4,503,238 of JALHAQ010000011.1, forward strand.
ACGCAAGGCATATCGCGATGGCTGTGTGCAATTAATGAAACAGCCATGAAACGCAGAAAAATTCGTCTCGCGACACGAAACGATGAGTCAACCGCGATTTCGTTCGTTCTCAAGAAGGACAGAAAGGGGGCTGAGAGGTGGTGCGTGAGTTTCGCCGAGCCCGCATTCCCATGGGGTCGCACGAAGAGATTTCTGGATTACGATCCGGCCTTTTGATAGAAACTTATATGGCAAGAAAACGTATGGCGTATTCGGCATTAAGGAAGTACGTGAGTCTAGAGCGGTCGGTGCTTATGGGTGCGTTTCAGCCGGCGGTTAACGTTAGCGTCTCCCTCGGCTCCACGTCTCCCAACGTTTCCTTTTCCTTTCGCGAATTGCCTAACCGGCGTCGTCCACCTAAAAGCACGGCGGAATCTGATGGTTCCGCGAAACGCACGCATAATAATCGTCGAGCGGCTCAAGCGTCGCTTTCGTACACCCGACGAGACGCGCGGGTTTCCGTTACTAATGTTTTCAGCAGGCGGAGGAAATTGGATTGCTTGGAGATCTGCGAGAGACTTTTCCACCGCGGAGTAAAACGCAATTAGGCAGCCCACCAGTCGCCACGGAACACGACCACCCGTTTTCGATTCGCGCGCGATTGAAAAGCGAGAGTGCACAGTAGCTGGCACCGATCCTATCATAGATCATTTCGTCCCGAGGAATAGCAGCCGTTTATCTTGCGGCCGAGCAGTGCGCCGAATGAAATTCGCCGGCTGGTTCGTTAGAGAATGCATCGTTCATCCGACGGTATTCGAACGTTATTATATAAACCGTGGTGTATTCCGCGCGAAATACGCGCGCGTACGCTCGCGATATTCACCGAAGGTGTAAATCATACAAATCGCCCCACCAGCATCCAGGGAAGTTGCTCTTTGGTCTGTTCATCTTCGGTTAGCTTTCCCGCTCGTTTCTCTCGTTCCATCGCGGCGCATCTCGCGCGCGAGATGGAAGCAACTCTCGCGCGGCCAGAACAGGCATCAGCTGCTTGACAAGGCGTATAATTAATCCCTAATGACGCTGGCATAAATCCATCTCGGTAGGCCGTTTGCCTTGGTCGCTGCTCGCGCGCCGCTGCCTTTACTAGCGAAATCAGCGTTAGTTTTGTCGCTGACCGTCCATTTTCCGCATTGTTTATGCGCCCATCCTGGGATCGTACCGTTCGGGCCCACCAAGAGGGCAACGAGAAAGGGAATCCTTCGAGGAATCTGCTTTGAAGACGATTTTTATCATTCTATTTGGAGCCCTTGATTTACCGAAAAATTTGATCCATTGCGCTCCCAGTTTCCCGGGCAGTTTTTCTTTCAATTTAAAATTAGAACGCAGATTCGTTTCGACACGCTCGACTCGTGACAGTATGATTTAGGGCAGCTTCGCGTTTTTCCTCTTCCACGTTTTACGATCACGTGAATTCGAATCGCGAACCGAGCGACACGACCGCGAGCAGTGACCTCGTCCACTCAACCGACTGAAATTACTCCACCGACAAAACGCGACGGGACAATGGAGCGATAAAGCCGTTGGTTAAAAAGTAACGCCAGCTATAAATCGTGCGGTGATCCAGTTTACGGCGTTCCTATTTCCCGGCTACACGTTTCGCTTGACGTCACCTTTATTGTAATCTCGACCCACGTCGGTCACGTTGTCCGTCCATCGCTACGGAAAAATCACGCACGGTTCGCGAACCGGCCGATTCCCGATGGCCGGTCGTTGGTCGCGGAGAACGATCGTGTCGCAGGAACTTTGAAATTCCTTGGCGAAGCATAAAGCGGCCGAGAATTGTCGTAAGAGTTGAGAAACAGTATAACAAAACGGAAAGTACAAATGAAACTTTTAGTCGAATTGATATGAATTCATTTTCATTTGAATATATTGCCTATTTGAGGTGCTGAAGACTGTGTACTCTAAGCAAGGTGATTGCAGGGAATAGTTGGCATAAGCTACAGTAACCTCTGGCAAGACCGATAACCCTTTCACCAATTAAACCTTCCTATGACTAAACGCGTTCTTACCTAACAGCTGACACAACCTCTCCTTCCCTCCCTATATTTATCCCCACCTCCGAAATAAAATTGCGAGCCCATTTCCCCCTCAATATATTCTCCAAGAGAGCAATAAATATCCTCTCCGACCCTTCCTCCGAGTGACCCAAATAAATTCTAACTCCCCATTAATTCCATCGTCAAGCGAAACGTCAAACCCTACCGGTCGCCCTAGCTCAACTTAATTTCCCTTCGAACATCCCACAAAACTGTTTCGGCCTTCCTCCCGTGTTCCCATCCTTAACAGGGGGGCACGAAGAAACGGAAGCTGACCTCGTCGACCATACGTGGGATAAAGCGACCGCGGGAGAAGGGTATACGTGTAACGAACGGCCGGTGAAAAGAGAGCGGGGAAAATGAAGCGTTTACCGATTCCCGGATAGCAGGTCCTTCCTGGAAAGGATCGCTCTGCTTCTCGGGCGAGCACGCCGTTCCGTGGAAGTTCGTTCTTGGACGGGGTTGGCGAGAGGCGGCCGGCGGGAGGGAAGCAAAAAGGCGGGGAGATCCTCGCGCGGCTGTGAACTCCGCAAAGAGGGAACTGGCGTACCGAATTGATGCACACGAAACGGCATGCCCGGAATGTTATAATCGCGAACCTTTGAACCCGAACAGCCCGGACTCCCACACCGGCGGGCGTCCACGGACCGTTCCGGGCCCCGTTTCCATCGCTGAAATTACTCGTGTTACTCTCCCTCCACGCCGCTACGCGCCCCTCCCGCTCGTCCCCGATACGCTTCCACGAAAGCACGGGCCGTCGTACAATAATTCCGCCGCGTTTCACCGCCGCGATAAAATAGTGGACAGCGACAGAGAGTCATAGACGCACGAACGACCATGTGCGTGTGGTGCCCTACGAGAGATCTCGAAATGAATCTCTCTGCAGGATAGACGAGGCTAGCTGTACACCGTTAAAGGACACCGTTGGAATTTTATCGGCCATTCACAGCCGCCGCTTTTACCAACTTTCCGCGCGATCCACGATAGCTGCGTGGACATTGGAAAGCACGTCACCGTAATTAGAAGGAGGTATCACGGAACACGGTGCCGAATGGTAGACGAGCTTTCGGGTTAACAGGATAGAGAAGAGCGCGCGGAGATTCGTGATAAAGCGGAGTGGAACGTGTCGAACGATTTCGGGTTCCGCTGGGGCCAGGGAATTTTAATGGCTTATCAGTCGACCGGCTTTGTAGATCAAAGTCTAATTGATTAACGTTGTTCCCTGATTTCAGGGCCAATTACAAGTTGCGGAAGACGAGTATTCACGGCAACGGAGAATAGTTCGGATACACCGTTAGAAGAAGCGTACGCCCCGTGTTCGATTAACCATTGCACATTGTTTAATTAATTCGTAATGTTAACGTACCACTTGCATCTGCACCCCATGTACTTGGCATTAGACGCAATGGAAAAGTACCATCGTCAAATGGACTGTTTACAGAATCTCGACGAAGGAGACCAATTATGTTGGACGATTTTGAGCGCAGGCTAGAATCTCCTGGCGCCTCACGGTTTACAGATGCGGGTAAGCTCCGTGCTCTACTCCCACGAATGCCCCGCGGGAGTCCCCACCGCCCTCCGCCGCGCGGACGCAGTGGGCGTTACGGTAATTAATTTTTGCCCGATAATTAAGATATCTCGTGCAGACGCTGAGATATAGCCCGCGGTATCGTCATTTTTCAGGCCGGGCTATCGCGTGTTCCTTCGCGCAACCTTGCAATTCCTGGTGTCCCGGACGAGCTGCTATTACGTCCTCGCGAGAACGATCCTGACGCTTGCGCCTCGAAACGGCCGACCCTCTCGGACACAACCGTTCGCAATCGTAAGCTCTGCTCGCGCGCTTTCGGATGGTATCGAGGAACGTTGAATCAACAGTCAGGCGTAACAAAGTGGATTGTGCTAAAATTTTGCGCAAACTACTGTGTAACGGGTAAAACCGCACGGTGCAGTGAAAGTCTGGATCAGAATTCAGCGCGAAATTTCTCTCGTTCGCGTTTGTCACGACTGCCCGCGATCGCGCTTTCGAATCCGCGTCGTCATTTTCCGGCGTCGATGATGTTACTAGCTTGGGCAAAAGTCGCGGCTGGCCGGCAGCAGTGATCGAGACCGGGACAAGCGCGGCCAGGGAAGGAAAGAACACGAAGGAGAAGAAGAAGAAGAAGAAGAAGAAGGTGGCGAGGAAACATCTGGCCCACGGTGCTGGCGTTTCGTCGGGGTTATTAATTGTTTCATCTCCGCGCTTATCCGCGGCTGGCCGATCGCACGACTAAGCAAATACGAGAGGCGTAACCCACGCGGTGATGTACGAGCTTAAAAGCCCTCACGATCCGCCACGGACCACATTTCTCTCTCTCTTTCTCTCTCTCCTTCCCCTACGTTTCGGTGTAACGCGGCGGGAAGAGAGACGGAGACGGAAAACGATACAGCCAAGGGGTTATCTTCTGATTTATAATTTGAACAGGCCCCGGCTGCTCCGCCGTGGAATACGACCCGACGTTTTCCGGTTCAACAAACGTAATTGGTTGCCGGTTACGATCGTAGATAGCCGCCGGTTCGAATCGCGGATCCTCCTCGCTTTACTTCTTCACTCCCGCTCCAGCTTCCTCGCCCTTTCGACGCGTGCTTATCTCGCGAAATACTCTTTCTCTCCTGCGCCGTGACTCGAGCCACGAGTATCGGCAGCGGGGAATCGAATTCGATTCGGGGTGCTCGACCGGTCTTCGTTACGTTACCGTACCAAGTCTCTTGTCATAGAACTCACGCGCGTATAATTAATCACTCGGGAGTTACGTTAAAGAGTGTTACAATCCCGCAGAATGTATCCAGCGAATTTGTTTCTTACTTTCAATTACGCGGCACCCCGTCCGCGGGAAACCAAGGGGCTCCCGACGTCATCGTAAAGAACATAAACGAGCGACGTTAAAGGAACGAAACGCAGTAAACATTCCGCGAGCAACAAGGCCCGCGCTCACCGGTGCAAACGTGTATCGGTTGCGCACGGTGGACGATCATTAAACGGCAGGTGGGAGAAGCGGCACTAAATCATCTAAACGCGCATAATGAAATCGTATCTATCAGAGACGAACCACCTAGTCCCTAGCGTTCTCGCGCGTGTTCAGGGACGATTTGCTAGAGAAGCGCGGCCGTATTTGTATCCGTCCACGTTGTTGCGCCCCTTGGAAACGTTTCACGGGGAACGTCTTCATCGGCCCAACGTCCGGATACACGTCCGCCTCGATCCATCGCGGACAGGGAGAGGAACGCGTCGGAGCACAGGGGCAGACCACGAGCACACGCCCGGTGAATTATGGAGTGCAGCAACACCCATTTCCTGGTCCTCGAAACGCCGACTCCCACGCATACCGATGGACCAGGGCGGCGCGATGGATCCACGGCTACCACCCTCCTCGAAATCTCAACGATACTCGAGGCTCATCCGAGCCACCGCTGGCTTCGGTCTATCGTTATTCGCCGAGCAATTCGTTGATGTAATCGAAACACCTAATTCCGCGATCGCCCGTCGCGTCTGAGGCCTTCTTTCCCGCGGGCGGAACCTTGCACTTTGCGTCCCGCTGGACGCGAAGTTCTGCGACGATCGAACGACATGCCCATTCCGGGAATCCGTAGAACCGATTTACTTGCGACGCGGGGCCGAATACACCGGCGAGTCGTAAGAACACGCACATACGTGATATCGAAAGGAAACGCCTCGCCGGACGTCGGCCAGGCGCCGGGAGCACGAAAAGGGAGGAGAGAAAGGAAGAGAGAGGCTCCCCGGCGCGGAAAGTGAATTCTGAGATGGGGCATAAATTGATATGCATCCAGCATTCGACATGTCGGTCGGATAAAAGAGGGAGCCCCGAGACAATGCCCGTCGGCCAGCAACACCCCGTCGTGCATCCGGTGCGTTTTCAAGGAAGCTTTCGGAGCATCGTGACACATATCAATTGATTTTCAGGTCCGACGTGTTCGATATATCGCGTACACACGGTCGTTCGTCGCTGTTGTTTCTCCCCGTTTGGCTCGTCGGTCGAACAAACAAACGACAAAAGCTCGGATAACGATTTTACGTGGCTTGACCGAGGTTTTCTTCTCGTCGGGGCACGGCGCGCCGCAGTTACTAATTTAATTACAATGAGACACCGATTGCGCAATTAACATATCGTTAAAATACCGCTGCGCGGTAATTGTACACTTTCCAGGTGCACAGGACGCGGTGGATTTGCATATCGTTCAGCGGCAACCACCGGCAGAACATTTGACAACGATGGTTCGTTAGAGCGTCGTCTCGTTACGCAACCGAGCCGCTGATTATAATTCACGCCATTTCGATTAGGATGAGGTTTCTAAACTGTACCATTTCGACGTTTAGTTCGACCCCTCTCCGATTTCTGCCCTCTTATTAATCTTCGCTCGCACGAACCGAAACGTCCCAGCAGACCTACCGCCACGAAACTTTTATTACTAATGAATCATAGGGAGCCGTCCACACCGCATATGCATGCACGTACGCGTATCATGGATATACGATATACCAGCGGGCTCGATCACGATTCACCTGACCACGGACGTATTAATAAATTCTACTCGAGGCGAATCTGACAGGCGCCGAATGCTATCGGAGCACGAATCCTCCCCGACGTGTGTCCTCTATAAATTCCTCGGAGAGCTGGGATGTACACCCTGGACGCTACGCAAGTACCGAGACTCTAACATTGTTCTACTACTCGACACCCACGACTCGTATCCACGCGTACACACGCGTGTCCCCTGCGCTTTCCGCGCGCGCATATCCGCGTGGTACCGTCTCGTAACCCGCGACGACGACGTTCTACACAGAGCACGCGCTGCGTTCAATGTAAAGCGTTAAAACGCTACGTGATCGAATTCGACAAGCGACCGGACACGCTCGCCACTCCGAGCCACCATTTCGCGCTCGGCCCCGGAATATCAAGCAGAGAGATCGTTAGAAACGTTTCAGAAATTGAACGCGCCTCTGTACGCCCGACACCCGCGCGCCGCGTTTCGAGCGTTCGATTAGAATGGAACGCGATTACCCGCGCCCGGTGAAACTTCGTTAATGGAAATTAGCGGGACGGCCGTGAGCGTCCTTTACCCCGCGCCAGGCGGAATAACGGATAGGCTTAGAATGTTTCGCGGAGATTCAAAAGCTTCGAGGAGCTAGAAGATCTTCGGCGATCGCTTTACTCCCACGATTACAAAAATAAGTGCCTCCTTTGAATTATTCAGGTAGCGATCAATGACGAGGACGATCGTTAATTCCGTTTAGCCTCCTATCTTTCCGATGTGATAACTATAAACTAGGATTCCGGATCGCGTCTCAGATCACAGCTGCGGGCGGAATGTTAAATACGAATAGTTCCACGTGATTCGCCTATATATCAGGTGCCTTAATAATAAATATACACTCCTCGAACAGTGGCAACGAACGAGCCGGGAACATCCAATCGATACTCTTCCATCCAGTTCACAGCGCCTCTACCCATATTAGCGATCGTCGCGAGGTGTATCGAGGAACGGATAACAAATCATTCCTCCCCGAGCGTCCTGTCCCCGCGTCCGATTAGGAAATCCCATTCATTCATTCGGCTCCACTGTCTTCCCTCGATGTCTCGCGCGAGTCATCTTTGGAGAATTTACGGAGGTGTGAGCTGTTACAAAATCGCAGCCTCCCGAGACAATGAGCGACCGGGTAAGGTGCTCCCGATCGAGCGTCGGCTATTTTGAATAGTTTCCCACAGGCAGCCGCGAAAAATCATCCCGAACGCGAGAGATCGAACGTCCACGCGTTCCACGGCTCGAACACGTCTATGATACACGGGACGCGACGAGGAGAGCGAGCTCGGAAGAGGCAGAGACGACGAGACTCATTATCGTCGGACGGGCATCGAGAGTTAACGTGACTTCGCGAAATAATCTCGGCCGCGAGGCGCGTTAACGCGGAATCAGGCGTCCCGATCGTGAGACGCGAAAGACAGGCAGCGGCCGACGAGCGCGCATCGTCCCGGCGATGCCATTTCGATACAAAACCCGGTAGGAGTCCACCTTGATCCCTGAAACGTTGGCTGCAACGTCTCCTCTGCATAAAGCTACCTGTCCCCATCGGCGGTGGAACGCAGAAAAGAGGGCTCGAGGGGGTCGAACCGCGGCTCGAACCTCTCGCTACCCGTATCGCGGAATTAGATTACGTATCTTGACCCGTGATTTATTTATCGCGCCGGCCTACCCGCGGCGCGCTGCGATTTCAACACCTCTTGACGCGTGTATTTACGATTATGAGAGTTACACAAGGCAATTAGAGCCGTCCGGCCGGTATAAATACGGGTGTAATTGCGCGGCGGCGGCGGCGCGCGCGCGACCGCGTAAATTACGCGCTCCCTGCTGCAAAATGCGTACGATCGTTACCGTTTCCCTGAACCGCGGCGATATTTCCGCGCTCCTCGACGCTAAGCTGAAGAGCGCGAGCGCTAGAAAAGATCGATAGCTTCTCCGGATGATAAAATTATCATTAGACTATTATCACAATCGGGAGAGCTTGTCGTGGGAATATCAAAGTATCTCGGAGATTGTGTCTCGACGAGATTCGATTTCGCGATTACGAGGCGTATCTCGAGCGGGACCGGGCTTCGCTCGGAGACGGTTATTGCGCTCTTAAAGTGCTACAAAATTGCACGTGCCTCGTGATCGCGCTGCGCAGCGCGGTCTCGGGTGTGTGGGGGGTGCTCGTCGGCGGCTGGGGGATAAGCGGCGAGGGAGGAAAACACGGCTCGATCGACGGTTACCGTTCGAACCTGACGAAGATCACAGCGGCTACGAGGATTAGACCTCTCGGAGCGAGCCACGGCGAGATTCCGCCCGGTCGGCTGGCTCATTTTCACCTGGGATTACCTTTGCCACACAATCATCCGCCATTAAGGCTGTCTGCAAAAATGTCGAAAACACCGGAATATCCCGAACGCGCGGGGCGAGCAGAAGGCGATCCCGCGCATAATCCCGTCCGCGGCTCGGGTATATCACGAACAGCCCCGCGATCTCGCGGCATGATCTTTCGAGATGGTGGGCAAGAGTCGGGGCGGGGAGTGGGCGAAAGGAGACGGAGAAAGATGCGAAGGGAAAATGAGACGGTGTCGTGCGAAGAAGGGAAAGAGAGAGAGAGAGAGAGGCAACGAGTGCTAGATCTCGAGCAACGATCATCGCAGATCATCTTCCCTCTTCGGCCGGCTCCTCTTCCCGTTCGCGATCCTAAGGAGGCAGCGGGGGCGAAAAGTACGAAGCGTTGCGGCGGCGCGGCGTCGCTCCCGCCGCTGCCATTATCAAATTATTCACTCACACCGTGCGTCGTCTATCTTCGGTCAGCGCGATCCTAACGTGTTATTATTTGATCCTCACTTTGTTAGCGATCCGTACTCTAACAGCGCCGCGTGATATGTACCTGCTAGTAGATCCTGCTCGCCGATCTAGAGTACTTCTCACGATCTCGCGCCACCGCAACTCTCGGAGAACGGATTGGACCGCAGTGTCGAGATCGCGTCAGAAGCTGTTCCTTCGTTCCCGGGACAAGGACGACGGGACGGATGGTAACGGGAATTTTCGCAGGACGTGATTTCCCCGAGAACCGTTGAAGGGGTTATCCTAGGTATCCGTTCGATCTGTTTCTAGTAGCGTGAGAGTGCGGAAGGCGAGAGAGCCCACGGCGGATTGCACCACGACACCGTTTTTCGCGGAAAGACTGGCCGGACCGCGAGAAACGTTCAGGACTTTAGCTGAGTCGGCGGCAATAAGGGTAAGGCTAAGGGATTGGCTCGTGAGGATCGGGCATAGGTAAAGTGGCACTTACGTTTAATACGCGACCGTGGATGAGCGGTCGGGCCTGCACGCGATCCTCGTGTCTGACCTCGCGCTCGCTCGAACCAATTTTCGCGGATAATACGAGCGCTATGGGAAACCGAACGGTCTCCCCAATATTGATCCAAATCCGAGGTTTCAAAGTTTCAAGGCACTCAGAGAAATGTGAAAGCACGAGGAGTTAGTATTTTTAAGCCGAAACACGGTTTATCCTTCCCGCGTGTCCGACGTTTTAGATCTGACTTATCGCCAGCGTGCTCCCCATTGCCTTCTGCGTACGGCATTAAGGTTAATGCCGTGCGACCGTCGCGAGTCCAATTGACGGGCAAAAAAAGAAGCTAAACTGGCAACTATTTGAAAGGCGGGAAAGTGAAAGGCGAGATGCGGCCGCGCGAAACCAAATAATCGAACGTTTACGCAGTCGTAATTACTCCCCCCGGTCTACGGCTCGGGTAATCTCGGAGCTCATTAAAAATCACGCTAATCCGCGTTATATGCCATTCGTTCGAGTCTGTCATTAGCACAGCACGGATTCACCGTGCGCGACCCTTTCTAATATCGATCGCGACGTTTCGAAAGAGATTCAAAGATTGTTTTTCTTTTGCTCGCGTTTTTTAAGGATTACGACTAACAGTTCAGGTGACGGAGAAAGCTTGGAGATTCGTGTGTATTGTGTGAAGGTATTGCTAAGTATTAGCATCGAGTCGGAATCAATCATAGTAATTGCGGTCGGTCGATCGGCGAGCGTCAATCGTTTCCGTGACAAAAGACATCCGCGACGCATCATCGTATTCGGCCATAAGAAAGCTTCCCTAAATTTTTAACAAATTGTCGAAATTCTTCGGTCACAAGGTTCAGTTTATCCAAACGCAATAGCACAGACCACGCTGTTATGCCTCTCCATTGCGCGAAGAACCCTATGTACGCACTTTGTCTGCTGGCGGCAATCTGCGTACGGCAACATGTCCAACATAACAGGTACGCTTTGAAGGAAAGTTCGTACAAATTGTAATTATCGCGATTCTTGGATTAAATTTTCATACTTATTGCATTCGTGCAGAAGCGGCCAGCTATTAACGAAGAGTGTAACATTTCAAACCCCGACATCGGTGTTAACGAAACCGACCGCGGCCAGTTTGAAAAAAACAATCAATTTAAGTAAGAAAAGCGATCACGAAAATGGTACCGAGTTAAAACAAGCGGATGCGTTGGTCCGATGCGTGCAAAACTTTGCGGAACGTGCACGACGCGTGGTGAACGATCTGCGATCGACTGTACCGGTAATTATTTGCCTATCAGGATAATGAATGCGGAAGCATCCTTCGAACTGTGCAAAAGTTAAAACACAATCGTAAATTCACCTGTAGATACTAAAACATCTGTTTCCTTTGACAGATAAAGAAACCAACAGAATATTCGATGAACGATCCGCTTGTGTCGTCTCCGATTCTAGATACACTGCTGTCCTTAACCAGCAAACTCGGAATCAAATGGTTAACCTAGGGGCCATTTTTTGACAGAGATTCACGCGGATTGTTGGGGGCGTCCGCGGAAAATCTTTGTCATACACCGATAAATAATTGCCTCCTGGATGTAACTAACTTAATCTTGTAATAATTATACTTCATAATAACGGCTCGACAAACGAATTCCGTCTCTCTGATATTTCGCAGGACACAGAAAGAAATTTTTTGAAGAATCTATGAAACCAACCGGGAGAATAATTCTCTGTGAGTGATCTGACGACCGATGCTGCGCGCTCCGAAAGGCGCCTACGAGCGTGCAAGCACCAAACACTAAGAATTAATCCGCCCGTGCGAGTTTTCGAACGATTCTTCGCTTCTAAGTGTAACCATTGCAATGGTAATAAATAAATTCAAATAAATAGAAAAGTGTAATATTTGTATTACTTTACGTGCAAATCCCGCTTGCTTAAACAGCATCTACACAATTATTAAACGTATGCATCCTATCAAAGGGAGCACAAAACAATAGAATCTGTCGACACTTAAGTAACCAAGCTCTGAATCGTCTATCCACCCCAAACGACTTCCGCTTCCCGCGCGCCGTCGCTTTCTCAATAACCCTACAATTCCTGCCGCGGAATATAAATAACCATCGAATACCCCACCCCGTCCCGATGAAATTCGCTTCGGCTAGCTGCTGCGCGCGTTTCTACCGCATCCGAATCATGCTTGCCCCACGTTCCACGGCTATTTATCACCACCGTCTCTTTCCGCGTCTCGCGAACCGTCCGTCTGAAGCGCGGCCGAGCGGATTTCCAAATCTCCGGGGAGTTCGGCCGCTGACGGGGCAGACGGGTTCTCGAGTAGCCGCGTGGCTCATTTGAATTTTCCCGGACAGGATGCGCACCTTGTGCATTTCAATCTCCGGGGACACCCCGACGAATTATGGTCGAGCGAGATGGCCCCCGGGGCCCTGGTCAAGAAGGAACGAGCGAAGAGGGAAACGGTGTATACGCGGATAGTGGTTTAAGAGCGGACGCCCGGTATCCAGGGCACGTCCGGAGAGCGCCGACAGAACTTATTGTCGTGCGCACGGCTCCGCCGGGGCATTTTAATATTTCCGCTGAACACGGCCGAGAAAACGGCCGAACGTGGGCACCGCGACGGGGGGAACAGAAAAGGAGGAGGGAAGGAAGGACCAGCGGGTGAAAAGAAGGGAAAAAGGAACTCGCAGACCGGAGGCGAGGAATTGTTACGCGACACTGCCACTGGTCTTGCCTTTTCGACTCGTGACAGGTGACGAAGCCACGGGGAATTCTCTTTTTTTTTTTTTGTGGTATCTTCAAAGGGTGATTCCTTGACTCGTCGAGACAGCAACGGAGACTTGTTTAAAGAAAAAGCTGGCGCCACGAGGCGAATGACGATAAGCGAATTTAAGTATTCACTCGGGCCACGGTGGGAGCGCATTGGTTGTTCCATCCTATATTTCAAGATACAATATTTTCCTTGCACGAATTGGAAGGAACTCTAGACAAATTAAACGATACGAATATGTAAAATACTATTCTCAAATCATTTGAATTACCTCACCCTCAAAAATACCGTTCTTCCCCTTCTTATGAATCATAATTACTTAATTCAGCATCAGAAATTGGCACACTTGATGTACTCCCTTGAGAAACAGACTACGCAATGAAATTTTGTTCGACAAATAAACCATCGTCTCGGCAAGGCACATACGACAGATGCGGTTTCCTGGAAACGAGCAGCGGAGAAAATTCACTGGAGCCCTCCCGGGTGACGGATGCTCGTCGGATTCACGGATAATCCGCTGCGTGCGAAGCACACGTTACGCCGAGTATATTTCACCTCGGCCGAGAGATCTATCACTGGAAACCGTGCTCCTTGTCCGGCGTCCACTTGCGGCTCGCTGCCGCGGAACGGAGTGATGCACGATGCTCGGTCGTTCGAACTCGCGACTACCCCCCCGGATAAATCGTGGCGGATTTCAACGCGTGTCGCCGCGTTATCGAACCTCCTAATGTCACCGCGAACGGCGCAAATCGTTCTGGTGGCTCGAACGTGGCGAGATGCAATTTACATATTATGCGTGAACGGTAGCAAAGGCTGGATGCACCACGGATGGACTGTTAATGCCTCGTGGGAGACGCTACCCTTACGTGTGGTAGGTTTAGAAAAAAAAAAAAGGTAGGCTCGCTTGTACGGTTCGCGACGATTTACGGATATACCTATTGGTTATTCGGGGCGTAACATGGCACCTGCTTCGTCGTGCCTCTTGCCGACTGATTTTTGGAAGTGATACAGCGCGGAAGGAAGAGCAGACAGATTAGATCTTTAGGTAATTTTGTGCGGAGAGTGAATCGGAGACATATTTTCTACGGCTATGAAAATGATGGAGAAATTGTGTAAAGCGATTAATTGCCGGCTGCCAATAGAATTGTGCCTCTGATCCTAAACGGTGATCGATCTCGCGTGAGGGGATGATTCACGCTGGTTCGACGATCAACGAGATACCGGATGCAGCGGCAGAGGTGATTTCCATTATGCAAGCAACGGAGAAAATACCGTCGTGCTTCTTCCAATTAGGCTTACCAATAGGGGACCACTTGGATCGCGTGCCACAAGGCAACGATGCAATTCTTATTGCCACAATATAACAATTGCGACGTCCGCGGGCTACGACCGCAGGACGCGTGTCGCAACCCGCTTGATACGTGCATCCGATACTTGAACTTTGATTGGAAAAGTTTAACAAGGATTCGTGCACCGGGATCTCTCTTCGTTCTCAGGGTACAATCTTGCCTAATCCACTTTAGATTTTCTTGGAATTTCATCAGAAATCTTTGCAGCGGCTTCACGGTTTTCAAGTAAGACAAATTATTGCGTTCCCTTCGTTGTAATGGACTTAAACTTGAATTTCAATGAAACTTATACGCTTTCGCGGGGTTTTAATGCTCCGCGAAGCGGGATTGCGAAACGTGCACACATACGCATCGCGGCGAACGACGAGACGACCGTCGAAGGCGAATGAAACGAAGCTGCAAATGACTTTCACGATTGCTCGAGACCATGAAACAAGATAAACGGAGCCAGGCGTCAATTTTTTTACCGAGCTCATCGTTGGATTCCCATCGTTGTGTGTCTCGATTCTCGAGTCATCGCGTCGAATCGAATCCGAACGGGAAAATGTTTAGTTACGCGACGAAAGAAGGCAGAGGAGAGGATCGTATCTTGCGTAGACGGTCTCGCATCGCCGGATGCGCGTGCACCTCCCTCGCTTCCGGTCGTAATGCTGTACAGCCTCATTGCCATGCTTGTCGCCACGCCCGCCCCCGGAATATGAAAACGAAATCATATTCTTTATCCACGTCCTACCGATCACCTCCCTTTCATCTCTCGCCCGTTTAACGTTGCCACCCATTGTTCGAACGATCCTAGGAAACGAACGGAATAGAATTAACCAGCTCGCGCACGTTCTATTATTCATCCGAGACCGATTCTCTGTTCGAAGTCGACAAACGAGGCGTGCACGCTTGGTGATTGAAACGACAGGCAATGCGACACGCGACGAACGTAACGTATGCACAATTTGCTCGATAATATGAACGATTAAACTTCTGCGGGCGTTTTGCGTAATGAGTACCGACATCATTGGCAGGTAGATAAGAAGATGGTTCGTTCTACGGGTGTACAAACGTGCAAAATCGTTCGATCCGACGTGCGGAGACAGGATGCTGATCTATTCGGTACGCGTCGACGACCGGCCTGGACGAGTGCTTTCGTCAGGACAGCGCACGGTTTCTCAAGATCGCTCGTTACGCCGGCAAAACCCGCTACCGCGTAATTGCGGCGATCGTACGTTAGTCAGATTAATAACTTTGCATTATAAATGTATTAAGCTCGAATCTAATTACGTCGGCAGCGGGACTTGTTGCGAGACGCTGCCGGTGTAACTTTAATTTCTGCCAGTTCGACGATGAATACCACGGAAACTGGGCTATCGTGAGACGAACACGGGAGGAGAGTTCGTGCATAAAAGAGATGCAAAAGTCCATCGAATTAATTTTACATTTGAACGCAGAAGGAAACACTTGCCGTCCTAATTGTTCGATCGAACGCTCTCCTATCCTGTTTAATCGAACTTGTAAACGATCATGTTTTACCAATCGAACACCGAACGAAGGCGAATGCCTCGAAGTTCCACCGGGTAATTGGCGATTAAGTAAGACACCACTTTCCGCGTCAGTGGCTCGGCATCGCGCAAGAAAAACCAAGCCAACGCCGGCCTGCGACAGCCCCGGATGCTTTCGAATGGTTTCCCGCAATTTGCAATCATGAACGCCCAGTGCACGCGATGCGCATCTGGTGCATTCGGACGCGTCACGCTCTCCAGTAATTTTAACGCCTGTCAAAGCGACATCGCGCGATCTTTCCGATGCAACGGCGCGAATCAGGGTTCGCTCGGATCTTCTAATCGACCTCGCGCCATCGAGACACTCAATTTCGAAAGAGAACATTTACTTTGTCGGAAAAGTAATGAGGATGGCCAGCAGTTTCTTATTACGTTTAGACTGCGGCAGGGCTTTTCTCGGAAAATTAATTCTTGTTAATGCTTTGCGCTCGGCAGAGTGCGATATTAGAAATGAAACCGAAATGGACGTGCTTGCTCGAAGTAACTGAAATTATAAAGCACCTGTGAAATACTCCAATCCACCCGATTGCGAAGTACAATTAAACTCCGTTAATTATACATTTCACAAATGCGCGATTCAAGGGACCAGCAAATGGGCGGAAGATTCGAGCCAAAGGAGGACACAATAGAACAATACCTTCGACCGAGACTACGCCGAACGAGATGGCACACGCGAATAAGTGTGCGAATGGTGACAGTGCAACATGGTGTATTCGCGGATGGAGAAGAAAACTGGCGTCGCCCGGTGACAATTAGGCGTACGCCCTGGAAAACGTGACAAGTTGCGAAAAACGAGGGGAAAAAAAAGACGAGATAGGTGGCCGGGGCAAGTGAGAGGGGTAGACAAAGTCGGCTGCGTCGGTGGACGTCGGCGACCGTCACGGAAGGAGGGCGTTACGCACACGCACGGACACGATTGTGTCAGAGATGTCATAATCTTACGTAATTGAAAGCCATCGTCGGGCATTTGTAAGCCGCGCGCATGCAAACTGGCCGTCCGGTACGCACAGCAATTTGCTTCGATTCGGTGTGCTGTAAATTGTGCCGCGGGAAAAGCGACGTCCGCGGTTAGGAAAGCGCGACCTGGTTACGATGGGGGCGATAACGCGATTGTTAGACAATGAGGATGAACTTCTGCCCCGGGGGGATAAATACAACACGCGAGAGAGATCGTAATGGAACGATCAACGAATGCTCTTCGATCGCTCTGGATTTTAATCTAATTACAGGTAATATCCCGTCGAGTTACTGCTTGTGAACGTCTCGTACGGTATATTCAAGCGGTGGATGCAGGCTGAATAATACATGAAACCGAAGATCGAGAGCCGATGTTTATTCGGTCCATTAATCAGCCGGCCTATGTTATAATTAATTTTTGCCAGGGATGTCCGACCGGTCTCCGATTTGCCTCGCGGCTGACTCACGGCCGTCGTCCAATCTAACGGTAACCGGGTCGTTGTCGATCGCGCTGAATCGGTTGCTCCTCCCGCGACACACGAGGTCGGCCAATTTCTTTCGTAACTCGCCCCGATCATATGCGAGGAGCGCACCACCCGTGGCCATTATGAAACGCCGGTATATTTATTCCGCGCGGAACGCAGATACCGTGCACGATACGAGCTCGAATCGTGTCCCTTCCTTTATTCGCGCTCACGTCGACGAATTAAAAATGGTATATCAGTGATCAGTTTAGAACTCTGTCAACAGTTTGTCTTTCGAATTTATTGCGTGACGATTACGACGAGGCGATTTTAATTTTACGGTGTGCGGAGGGCGTGTCGGGTGAACAAGGACGGCGCCAATCGATTCGCTCTTAATCCAAGGAGTAGAGATAAAAAGAAATGGAATACTGGTAGCCCCCTCGGGAACCTATGGAGACCGCTATCCATCATTTAAACCACCCCGTGGAAGAAGCGGTCTCGCGATGCAGCGACACCCCCCCTCGGGGCGAATTAGCAAATCTAACGTAATAATTAAATTATCGCCGGTCAGCTCAGGTAGTTAAAGACACGCTGTTCTGTTGCGCGCCGTGCTAATGAACCGTCCAGCGTAAAATGGCAGTGGGAATAAATTTGAATTTCCATTACGTCCGCGATACCGTAGCTGTCCGTCTGCGAAGACAGGGATTCCTTTGACGAACATTATATTTAGAGAAACGGGACGGGCGAGTGTTAATAAAAAATTGTTCTCCTTTTTCCTTCCTTAACGAAGCGTAAGATCCTTAATAATTCGGCGGATCATTAACGATATGGTAATAATTAGGAAGCGGCGTTTCACTTCCACGCCCGAACGGTTTTGGAAATAATTATCCCCTTAATTCGGGAACGTAACAGACCACTCGAACACTAACTAACCAAACGTCGTAGTACGGCCATAAACGCGGGTACGAATATCTGACATTTACATCGTTGCATATTTATTGGCGTTGCTTTGCATAAACGATACTGAATATACATGCGCGTCATCCGACCGATCCGCGACGGCGAATTTCATTGACTTCGAACTCGGATCGTGGGCAATTATGCACGGACAGGGGGGGAGTGTAATGCGACACATCTGTATTTACATTTGATTCTCGCCGCGGATCTCACGTCGGGTGGCTAGTTAATTGCACGCTACTCTGCATACGGGTACAGCAGGTAAAAGAGAAAAAAAATGATAGAAGAAACTACACAACACACGTCATACGTTCAGGGAGCAGAAATCGCGACCGTGGGAGGAAGCCATTTAGAAAGCACGATCCACCTGTTAATCCAATCACCACGAATACCGCTTGAGAACGTCTTTAATTGAGTGCCGCCTATGTTTCTCTCCGGACGGACGAGCAGTGGCAGCGCGTGCCCTATGAAAAGGCCGGGAATGCTCGATTACCTGAAGTTGAATTCGACGAATCGAACATACCGTTGACGGGGATTAATCAACTTTCGTGGTCCGAGCTGGAAGCCTGACATCTTCATTGCATCATCGTCGAAGGATGGTAAAAGAAAATGAAAGACCATCCGCGAAAGGAAGGATAATAACGAAAGGGGATAGAAGAAGATCCGAGTACCGAAAGGGTGCGAGAAAGTTGCCGCACGATGCGATCACGAACGTGTCATCGGCTTATTTTCATTTCTGCGATCGCGCGGTTCTCAGGTGAAAGATCGAAATGTCGATTGTGCAAGCGGACGCGCGTACTCGGATCGTGCGTGGGGAGGTGGCACGGTCGACACGGTCGAAATCGAATTATCAGCCTGGCTGTGCTAACGAAGATCGGCACATTCGTTAATTAACGAGCGACGGATTTTTCGTTTCCCGATCGGCCATGCACGAGCTTGCGTGTGTGTAACTTTTTCTAACCCCGTATCTGCGGGTCGTGCAATTAAATCTCGGCACGAGAGTGACGCATGAACGCGAGGTCGTCGTTCGAACTAATTAGCGCGTTCCGTGCGGATGATGTTACGAAACGCGAGATAGTCGTTCTATAATAGGAACGGCGTAGCTCACATTGAAATGATCAATAGGCCGGAATTTATTGCACCGTCGGTACGCTTTCGCGCGGATTCATTTATTAGCTGGCCGCGACTCGAAGCCGATTCCCGTCCGCTCGAACAATGTTCGAGTGCTCCAAAACGATCGGCGAGAGCACGATTCGGCGATCGCGTGTTACCTTTCGACAACCTGAATCCAAGTTATCGGGCGCGTGTGAATTAAGGTGAACACACTTTTGTATTTCGCGTTTAACAGCCTGGCGAAAGAGAACGAGAGAGAGATCGCGACCCACGCTCGCCACGATTCCAAGCGGGGGCCCGGCGTGGAACAGCTGACGCAAATTATAGGAAATCTCATCTTTACAAAAGGCAATCGCTTTGCCAGGATAAACATATAGCGTTGCGTTCGGCTAGGTCAGTGTTCCGTGCGCGTTTAATCACCTCTGCCTTCTGCAATCTTGCTACTCCTTTTATATGCCACGAATAAATCGAATATGCTCGTTACACGCGTGGAATCTAGAAACGATTGTACATACAATAGAGAGTGTGCGTTCAGCACGATAGAGGCATTTAATAATTCATCTGGCGATCACGGTTCGCTTGCTCGGTATTGTCTAATCGTAATGACGACTGCGGCTCACCGATCGTTGACCGCGATATGTTTCCGGAAAATCGCACGCGAGACGATCACGATGACAACCGATTGCAGTGAAAGCCATTCCACTGGTTCGATCGGAGTCGAATCGGCGCCGTAATGAAAATCGCGGCGCAGCGACGGCCGTACGCATGCTTGTTTCACCGCATCCCTTTTTTTTTTTCTTTTCATACGCTTACGCTCGTTTCGTATTCCCGTGCGGTGCACCGGCCACGACGCCACCGTACATTCTAAGAGTACTGACTCATCCGCGACCGGTGCGCCTCTTCTTCTTCTTCATCGACACAGGACGCTCCGCGTCTGGTCACGTCCCGCTCCACGGAAAGCTGCATTACGCACCCCTCGTGCGCGCTTCTATGCGCTCGTCACTCTGTGACCGGGTAGCCTGCGGTGTATTATCCACGGCGTGCAACGAGACCTGTTAACGCGGAACAAGCGCGCGCTCCCGCATGACAATGACGATATGTACCGCGACGCCAGCGGTCGACGGACAGGAGCATCGTCGAGGGATGGAAATTCTCGGTCGTTCTACTCGCGAGCTCCGAAATCGCTAACCGGCAACGAGGAGCTTTGACGAGTACCGTGGCAAAGGGGAGAAGCGAGTATGTTCAGCGGCGTTAATCGATTCATCGAACCGCCTGCAAAATGCGTGTAAACGCGTGCAACGGTGCGTCGCGCATAGCCGCTCGAGTGCGTTCGATTCACGCGAGCACGGGAGGAGCCGTCGATGCGTGTCCAGCTATATCCACGTGCCAGACGTTGCGTGTGTCACGCCCAGTGCGTGGCTCGTACCTCGCGCACTATACGTGCCGCGGGAACCGAGATTTATACCATTGGCCGCGAACTGCACCGCTCGTTTATCGCTTGTTCCACGCGCGGATCGCGACAACGACACCGGGTAATCGCGCCCTGCGCCCCGCGATCGCCCGGATGATACCCCCGCGGACGCTGCCGCGAGACGGACGTCATCGTTCGATCACCATCGATCGGCGATTTGACGCGCGATAGCGACGAAGAGTTATTCGACGAAAGTTCCGCTGCGTTCCGAGGAATCGGATTTTCGAGTCGGGTTGAAAATAATTTCTCACCAGTATTTAACATCGTTCCCACGCGAGTCCCGTAATCAATCGTGAAATTGAATCGCGTTTTCTCCGGCACGTTAATCGCGCCGATCCGTCGCGCACGAGTCATCCTCGTTTCCACGTTCAAACTTATCGCACCTAATTATCGCGCAGCCGGAAGAGATCGAGGAACTTTAAACGCATCTGCTTTTCTACGTGAAAACGGTCGATCGACGAACGCGCAAGGGCACAGGTCGACCTGCGGACACGGGTGGCGTCTACGGTATCGTGTCTATGCTAAGCGAGCATCGAACAGGGGCGTTGCTCCGTTTCGCGTTCACCAATTACCCCGCGGCCGTAAACGAATGGAAGGGCGAGGTTCGTCGAGTCGAATTTCCGAGAGCTGGCCCTGCGTCCCGGTGCGGTGGCGGCTTGCCGGATACGCGTTCCCTGCATCTGTAACGAGGGATGCGCACCTCCGCGCCGGTCGCCGATGTCGTCGCGCACGGTGCATAAAAGCGCAGCGCCCTGTAGAACGCGCCAGCGAGAGTTGTACGCGCTCCGTTGCTTATCCAGCCCGGAGCATTGAAATGCAATCCCTCGCGCGGATGATTTATACCTTGCCAATGCCCGCCCGCGGGGCAGGATGTCGCACGTCCCTTCTTTATGTCTTTATCGCTCGCCTTCGAAAATATCCCGCAGCGCCGGAGCGCGTTACGCTTGACACGTACGTACCAGCATGATCGGCGCCACCGTTCGACCGCGAATCGAATCCGAACGAGATCCGCTGACAATCTTTCGTTCGATTGATTGAGTAATGGATTCTCAAGGGGTACCGAGGGGGGATGCGGTGTACCGTGCGGTCGGCGGTACGTGTGAGGAAGGAAAGAACATTCCCCTCAGCCGCTGAAAAGTTCTTTGTCAGATCATTAAAACTACAAAACCCTCGATACCGGAGAATTTTGTACTCTCCGAGGTATACGCCAGGTCTAAGAATCGCCGTCGAACCATTTCGACCAGGCGTTGTTAAAAAATTCGGCACGCGGCTGCGTGAAACGACGATAAACAACGCCATTGCGACGCGCGTGGACCGAATATCGATTCCAAGTTCATGGAGCATCGTAAGGAACCACTCTGTGCTCGCGAATTCTCGACCGGGGAGAAAGTTATCCTTTCGATAACGCGAGCCGCGATTCCGTCGTCTCCGATTAAGATAGTCACGCCGTGATTACGTATGCGGGAGGAGGTGAGGTGATACAGGCTGGCGTTAGGTCGAGCAAAGAGAACCCGCGAGAATAGAGGCGTCGTGGCGAGTTGTCTAAATCCCTCGGCAGCCCCGTTGAACGCTCTTTACGTCCCTGGTACGCTCCACATCCTAACGCATTTAGAAACGGCCGAGCGTGTAATAAACGGAGAACGAAAAAATTAGCATCTGCCGGCCGGGAGACAATGGCTGATTTGAATAACAATGTTCGCTACCGTGTGGGCTTCTAACTCTTGACTATGGGTTCCTAGATACGAGGACCGCGTATCGTGCTCGCGTATGACAATGCGTCTGCCTCCACGATTTCCTCCCGCGGCGCGGTCGCGTTGCTCCCGTGACTCCGATGTGTCGCGAGAAAAATTCGACACTTTCGAAAACGCGCCGGATACTTCTCTCACATGTTCCGCGACCGGTTTCGCGGTGGCGCGATTGCGAAATCGAATGGGACCGATCTCCCCTGTGCTCGTTCATTAGACATTATGAAGCAACGAGCTTCGTTATTTGCGTATGGTCTTTGATCGATGACCGAGAAGATAATCCTATTATAATATCCTCTTATAACTCTAGAATACAGTACAAAGCTGGGACAGTGACATTGGTACTCCAATATGTAAACGATATTCTGAATTTCAATTATACTAGCATAAACGCATTTCGCGCACGCGAAGCATTAAAGTACCACTTTGATCGCTTTCCATACACTGTGTATGCTCGTATTCTCTATTAGAGAACCAAGTGCCTACTACCAAGAGGGGTACAAAAAGAAATGTAAACTCGAGCGCTCATGTTAACGAACCTCACCCTCCCAAGGAGATGCCACGCTGGAACAGCTCGGATTGGAGATCTTTCGACCAGCTTCCAACGATAAGCGATTAATGCGTGCATTCGTGTATTGGAAAAAATATCACGCGCTCACCTGCGCAAGTGCCAAGGAGGAGAGGTAGCGAGCTGTGGCCGCCAGTTTAAGCGTAACATAAGTATGAGCCGGTGCGAGCGTTATACGAGGTCCTCATATCGATGCGCAGATGTCTGACCCTGAAGTGTCTTCACCCCCGCCGGTGATTCCGTGCGCGTGTTACACCATCGTGCCCCGACCGCCGGTCATTCTTCTCTCGGTTCGCCACCGTGCGGCGGACAGTGAGACGAATATAGTTTGTGCGTGACCAGGGCGGCAAGTGTCATCTGCTGATGCATGATCCGTCCGCACGAACGAACCCACACACGAGTCCGAACACACGCACGAGAAATTCCACCGGGTACCACTACCCGTATGATAACCGATTCGGCGGACGTGACGACGCGACGTTTACGTGCCACCGGTGGAATCCAGACTGGGGGCGACTCGGTGACGACGCGATAAGGCGAATAACCACGAAGGGCAACTCGGTTCATTTCGGAAACCGTGTTTTCGCGATCGGTGTATACGTACACACACACGAGGTATTATCGAGCTGGCTTTTAGAATTCGGAGCACGATTCGGCGAGGTGAAATTCTTGGAAGAACAATTAAACGCGTTTGGCTGTGCTATCGTTTTGTATCGCGAAATAGAAATATTACTTCGACGGGGGTAAGCACGCATTGGTGGTCTTGAAAGGATGCACGAGCTGTACGCTTTGCAGTAAAGAGCGTATCGATGTATTCTTCGGATCTATCCTCAAAGAAGAAAAGGTAGCAATAAATCGAATGGAAGGAAGTGCAGCTCGAACGATGAGGCAGAAGAGCGGCGGTGAAAAGCACAGCGGGATCGTTTCATCGGCATAGAATGATCGGTGTCTCCCTTGAACAAGATCGAGAGGCGCAACGCACGAGAGCGACGTAAAATTTCAGTTTTACGCGGTCATAAATAGCTCCCGTGCACGGTAGCTCGTTACAGTTTATGACGAAGCTCTCGTGACAGTTATGGGTGACAGCGACGGTGTCATGTCGAGTAACGCGTGGGTGCCGGTCGAGCGGCCATTGTTCAGAAAGTGTCGCCTTCGTAATTTCTCACGACCCGCCGAGGGATACGGTATTTTCGATTCCCGAATACGCGTCCCCCTCGCAGCCACAATGGCCCCGGGGGTAATAAAGAGTAACGTGGCGAGGCGCGGCTCCCAAATAGATGTTTGTCAACTATCAAATTTTAGCGAATCGTGTCCTGAGGGTGCGCGTGTACACGTGGACCACTCGAAGCGAAACGTAAGGGCGCAGAAGCCGATATGGGCGAACGGATCTACACCCCCGGGGCCGGTAAACAAGCCTAGCATCGGTGAAAAAAAAAAAGGCGATTCCCCTTGGTCGGCGCTTGTGATCGCTAAGAACGTATCCTAAGCACACCGTGCTACAATGGACGACGATCATCTTCTCCCCACGTATATATAAGCCAAGCGTTTATGTCGAAACAGGTGCCGGCCTCGCCTCGACTATGGGGGTCGTAAAATCGGAATGCCCCGGACAGGTAGGAACACGGATAAGATAGAAGCTTAGGGCACTTTCGTGTTTGCCCTGCGAACGAATCACTTCGAGCTTTTTCATTTTCAGATTTTATTGCGCCCAATATACGCTAGGGGGGGGGGGGGGGTGGGATCGAGAAAAGGGATCGGGAACGACCGACGGAAAGAAGGGGAAACATTCTTTCTTTCTTTTTTCTTTTTCTGTGCTCGTTCTTTGTTGGCCCCGCTCGACTATTCGAGCATCTCCGATACTTTTTCGTCTCGAACGCCATCCTATTTCACTGTCGAGCCTTTCTCGCTGTTCACCGGTGTACGTACATCGTGCTCTGCGATGTTTGACTTAATGTTATCGTTAATCGACGGAGCGGGATGGAATTTACATTGCGGATTCGGTGCTGGCATTTGATTCCACCTCGTGTAAGCGGCGGCACGGTTAAATTTCTCGTCACTCTCGATCGGATAAGTTTTCTGTACCCCCGTGCGCCCGCGATACATCTTGACCGCGAAGGTTACGTCGTGTTTCGCGAACCTGCCGGATCGAACTCGCTCACGGGGAGAGCGTATCAGCTTACTCAGTCGTAGATCGTGCCCGCCAGGCCTTGTTGCGAGCATTTATTTTCTTCTTATTGGCTGTGTACTGTCGATTTCTGGGCTACCTAATCGTAAATCACGGGCCGACGGTGCTCTCGGGTAGCGTATATAGCCGCATTCTTCGCCCGTGCACACGCTGTAACACGACGATCCGCGTATAACAGCGTCCATGCGCGCGGCCGCGTGCACCGGCCCGGACTCGATAAGGACGATTAACGTGACGCCGATATCAATAAATACGCTCGCGGCCCGATTGGACGAGATGCATACCGTTCAATCACGCGCTATCGCGGCTTTCTGGCTAATTTTCTCTTACCTCCGTCTTCATCCAGGAGTCTACCGTAAATGTCTCGCGGCTATTTATTCGAGGGACGACAAGAGTCCGGGATCTATGAGCTACAGAAAAAGGGATAACGCCTCGTTGAAAGGCTCGAAAGCGTTCCGTGCGTCTTAATAGTGCGAAAAGAAGTTGGGACAGGCTGCGCTCCGATTACCCGGCAATAAACATAATATCTCGCAAGATCATCGTCGAGATAAACCCTTTGCTACGAATAAAATTCACCTTAATTACCCAGCTGGTTCTTTGCTTCAAAAGCGAACGCCTCACGAAGTCGCTCGAACCTGTAAATCACACCGTACCTTCGCAAACGTTCTCCGTAGGCTCGTTTGAAACGCAAGCGAAGCAGAGAAGCCGATCGCGTGGCATCCGATAAATTTCACAGAGGCACGAACGCGGTCGAAAAGCGTGCGCGAGGCCGCGAAGCGTAGTCTGAAAGGCCGTGGGGCTCGTTGCCGAAGAATGGCGCGGGTTTTCGCTCTGGCGAGCAACGAGAGAGCGGCGGGCGGGTCGATCTCGCTCGTTGGAAAACGGTTTCAAGGTCCGCGCGAGCTTTCCGCGGCTAGGTCGCGGAAGCCTTGCACAAGAGGAGGCCTCGCCGACCATCCTCGCGATTATCAGGCTCGCGCGCGATAGACACTTGCTGGTTGAGTGAGATAGACTAGCGGGGAGACACGGCACCGGACGTAAGGAAAAGCGTGGAGGGCCCACAGGGACCAATGACGAATGAAGAAACAAAAATGAAAGAGAAATCGAGATGAAACGAGACGAGGAAAAAAAGGTGCGACGTTCGCCGCGCCGCTGATGCCAGGACCCACGCCCGCATTGTGATTCGCGTCCAGCTTGTCGTTCTCGCCTGTTTCATTGTGCCTCTTCCTCTCCTCTGTCAGCCACCTTTCCCTTCGCAACGAGCACCGGATTAGGTGGGCAGACGCGTATGAGTCACGGGTACTCGCGTTCAAGCGAAGTGAGATTTTCTTGCATACGGAGGAGAGTCGACGCCCTAACCCACATGTATTCGTGCCATTAGTTGGCCGGGAAAGGTCTTTTCCTCGCGCCTCTCCGCGCACGAGCCCCGAGCACAGAGGGGTGAAACGAAGGGGATCGGGTGGGAGGTCGGTCGCTCCTTTGTTCGGCCGCGACGCCCGCCGGAATCTCGACTGGCGTAATCGAAATTCTTTTATTAAGTCATTCAGCGGCGATGATGCACGGCCGAGGGGGCGTTCTATTATAGTTGTAATCGATGGCGTTGCGCTCGACGTTCGATATCGGCTGGAGATAGCGGCCGCTAACCCGACCGCCGTGTATTTATGGAAACGATCGAACGGCCATTAACAAGACTAGCGCAATGAGTCTGTCGCGCGGTGTACGCTCGATATGCATGTGTAGCGTGTAAAGAACCCCTCACGGGAACGAATCCCCTCTTGGTGAAAGAGAGGAAATAGAACCTTACGTGGGTGTCTATAACGGCGTAAAAAATATGCCACTGGTATTCAACTCCCTGGCGACTGATACCGATCTATGACTATGACAATCTAAAATCCTATCAAATAAACGCCAACTCCCGTTCGTCGTACGGTCGCTTCAAATACCTATCCTATCGAAGCGTACAATTTTCCTTCTCTCTCTCCAAAAATTGTCGCCCTCCCCGGATGAGCCACGAGGTCAGTCTCTTCAAACGTGCATTCATTAAGATCAACAGAAAGGAGTATCGGGACTAAACGGTACGATCGTTTCATGATCAGAGCGAGACCGGATCAGGAGTTGAATGCGAGCGAATCGAAGAAGAGACCGCGTGGAACAATGGGCACCGCTGTCAAAGAGATGCTGGACTGCGGCGAAGGAAGATCCGATAAGATAGGTGCAGCCCCTCCTCGAGCTCCGCGCCATTCATCGGCGCCGTGGGTACCTCTTTACCCTTTTCACGGTGCGCCGTATTAGAGCCATTGTGTTATCTGTCATAGCCGAGATATCCAAGGGGCCAACACCGGTGACGGCTTTTGGTGCCGCGGCAAAGGAACTAGTCGCGTCAGAGGCGTGAAAAGCTCTCGCACGGGCGGCACGAGGCGGTCTGATATACCCGTCACGTGCCTTTCACGATCCCCCGAAAATCGAACATCCTACTCCTCTCGTATTTAATCTACAGTGAATTACGTTTATACGACGTGGTTATTAAATTAGATCTGATACATTTCGTAAATCACATTTGAACATAATAGAACCGTCTGGCGTATCGATATTCGTATAACTGAAGCCCAACCTGTCGGTCTATCGATCGCCTTGACCTCGCCCAAGAAAAAGTTGCTCAAGAAGCCTAGGCCTGTCGTTCGCGGCGACAAAAATGGTCCAATCAACGGAACAAAAGAGCTCGTTTCCCGATCGATTACGTATTCACGATGTCAGAAAAGTTCTCGCTCCAGTCAGCTCTATCTCGATCCTCGGGTACAGGCGTAACGAGTACGGCTCACGGCCGGCGACAGAAAAAGAACAGGGTGCCGGGTATCGCGCCTACTGTCGACCCGTCAGCAACACGCCGTGCGCTGTGATTTTCACGCTGGCACCGATCGCGAGAGCATTAATCTCGATCGGGAGCATAGCTCTCGGGACAAAAGGCGGCCGACTACGGTGGAAACTCGGGGTCGAATAGTTTTCCCTTGCCGGTCGCCGCCCCATCGAGAATTGATTTCACGCTCGATGTCGATGCACACGACGCGGGGTACCCGCGACGAGGTGAGCCGACGACGACAGCGGCACAGGGAGGAGCGTCTGCCTACACGTGGAACACCTATCTATCCTTTCGTCCATCTGTCTACCTACCTAACCACCTACCCACCGTGTATCTATCCGCGCCGTATTACTTTCGCGCGACGAATTGTAAAAGGCCGTGTAACACTTGCAACGAAAAGCAAGCCGACCCCGCCAGCCAGTTCGCCGCAGCCGCGGCGTCTGTTCTCCCCGGTCGGGGCGCAACAGCCACGCGAGTCCTGGCGTTTCTCATGACGGTTAACCCGCGGACAATGCGCGATTACGCCACGACAATTAGCGACAACGCTTTTGCCAGGGAACCGGGAGACCCCGTCAAGGGGCTACGCAGAAACGTTCTGCACAGTGGAGCACGCGCTGATACACCCGCACTGCACACGCACCTATGAGCGCACGCCGGGCAATCGTACCATGTACAGGCCTGGTTCCACGTTCGTCTGGTAAGTATATTGTGTTCGCGATCGTTCGCGTGCCTACCGTGCTTTGCGTATGTGGAGCATGGGATCGGCATTGTCTATTGTTGACTGCTTTATTGCCGGCGCGGGTCATGGTCGCGGGCCGACACTTCGCCAATCCGAATCGCGCGTGGTGCTCCTCGCGAACCGTTTATCAAGATAGAAAGGATTACGCGTTCGTTCCGTGACTGTAGTCCAATGAGGGGGAGACCGGCATGCCGGTGTTTCGTATCTCGGTTAAATGCGCTCATCCTGGCCAAGCAGCGACCGGCGACTCCACTTTCCTCTCTCGCGGGAGAGCGCGATGATTTATGCAATCCACTTTTCGGTCTGTCACGCAAATGTCGAGTACGCGGCACGAGCGTTGCTTCTTCCTTCGATTCTCACGCAAAACGGACCACGCGCCTTCGCGATTTTCGTTTCCACGGAACGGACGAGAAAGGAGGGAGAGAGAGAGAGAGAGATACGAACGGTCCGAAACAAGGGGATATACAAAGAGAGCACTTTCGCAGCGTTATGCCTCTTTGTAGAACGCGCGAGATACTTAAGAATGAGGAGAGGATAAGCGATCGAGGACTCACTCCGGGGCAACGGAGTAAAAGAAAGAGTTGAAATGGAAGGGCAAGGGTTGCCGATCGGTGCTCATTGAAGGGCGAAGGCGTCGGAACGGTCGCCCGCAGTGCCGCTGACTATTTATCATAAGATCGATCGGTATCTCGATACGATACCGGCCCGATCGGCGCCGTATCGATTCTTCTAAGGGCTTCAATTAACGTTATTAAAGCACCATTAATCTCCGGGTCGACACGACGGCATGCTCGGCATCCCGTGTCCCGATCCCGTACCACTTTCTTCTCCTCCTCCTCCCCCGCCCCCCGCGTTCGTTCGTTCAACGTCCAAACGAATAATTCTCTGAACCGAGTCCTTCATCTTCGATCGCGACAAGCGTGTGCGAAACGTATCTCGCTTGCCGATTGAAGAAATTACGACATGCCGAAGAACGTTTGAAAAACAAAATTGTACCACTTGCGGACTTGCTGGTGTCTTCTGAAGGCAAAGCGTATCTCCTTCCAGAGGGAACGATCTTAATATTTAACGATATCGCGAGCTTAAGTAAATGCGAAGACTGGAATAAACCGTAATCAATTATTCACACCTCAGAATGTCAAATTTTCAAGAAATATCAAAGAACAAACCCGGCTAAGTTTCACCGCAATCGAACGGTGAGCGCCTGCTGCTGTTTGCGTAAATGTAACAAAAAGATCCGTTCGTTTGGAACGCGTTAATCGCGAGTGCCTCACGGTTACGCGACTTTCCACAGAATGTTGATTATCCGCGCGTTATTCGATGGAGTTTCATCGCGCAAGAAGGAAACCCGGGGCCATCCCGGAGGTACGTTCATTAGCGTATCTGCACGTCGATCGTTCGTCATTCCGTGAAATATGTATCGAGACATGTCACAATATCTCAAAAACGGCTATAGAGCTGAAAATTTTATTCTAAAACCTATTACCAGACATTATTTGTTGATTTCACAATAGTCCGAGTCCCAAATGGACATTTTCATCGATAATTTATTGTAAGGTGTGGCAAGGTGTGCAATATTGAAATACTAAGAAAAACCATACAATTAATTCTCCTGGAATAGTAATCAACGATTATACTCTCTCCTCAACATAGAATCGTTAGCATACAGTTTCTCAAACGTGGGTGGATAATTTAGGCGGGGTTTTGAGTGATCCGACGTGAACTCGTTATCGAGACCCGCCTGGATCCGTGTCGGTCTCTTTTCCACCGACGAAATATTGTTTCAACGGAGCCCTGTAGGCCGATGTAGAAATGGCTCAGCTAGCTAATGTGGTATGTAAAGTCCTCGTAAGCGTATACGCTCGCTCGGTCCACGCTAATGAAGCAGACCAGACGCAGGGGCAAAGAATCGGGCCTGGCGCTGTACTACCGGGGCGTGGCCGCATACATGAATACGAAAAAAAACTCGGTCTGCGAACGAGAGCTGTCAAAAATACTGGCGCCGCGGGACGGGTAAAAGAAAAGCGCCCGAATCACCGACCCGAATCAGGGGGACCGCTCCAATGTTCGTGTCTCTTTATATTAATTTAAAGAAGCTCGTTCGCCGCGTATTCGCAAGGCATCCGATCGTGAACGTGGAAGAAAAAACTATAAAAAAAAGTACCATCGTCCCATTGAGTCCCAAGTCTTCATTTGCAAGAGTTTTCATTAACAAACGAAGCTGGCGTATTAACGGCGGGGGACACGAATGGTTGGTATTCGTCACTCGATTTATCTCTCGTGACCCCGTTTTCCTGCTGCGTTACGAAAATCCGCGTTATCCGTATTGTTAGGCGGCGCATCGTCACGACAGGTCGCACGAGCGTACTCTCGTGCTCAACGTGCCGCGAAGTTCCGTTTTCCAGCGGCCGGCCGCGGCACGTAAAAGAAACCCCGCTAGCCTGCGCAGCGAAGGATGCATCTGGCGCGAGGCCCCGACTCGTCCTTGCCGGTTCCGTCGCCGGAAACGCAGCCTCTTTACCACTCCTCCCTTGCCGCCCCAGCCTTCTCGCTTCCGGTAACCGCGGAGCACGGTGCGTCTTCGTCGCGCGATCGTTGCCCCGGGTAAGAGGAACGCGAATCACCGTGCCACGACGGTAACCGTATCTGGGACGACACTGATCAGCGCGCGTTCATGGAACAAGCCTTTTAAGTTAAACATTAATTTTTAGGGGATGATTTCGACGTACTGCTGGGAGAGGGAAGTTTGTGCTTGTAAAGCATTGCCAGTTGCGGGTGTCGACTCTTGAGTGACTCCCTATAGGAGTCTCAGATAGAATAGCAGATCACTGAAGAATTCTCGAGCCGTTGTATTTTTACCCCTTGTTACTCCAATATTACCTAAACGGCTGAGGGGATCAACGATTTCCCGGGGGCGAGCGAGCCGGGATAGGCAACGTTTCGTAATTCACTCGCGCGGATTGCAGATTAATTGCAAAAAGATCTCCGTCACCAGGGGTTTGAATAGAACTTTAGCGAGGGAACGACGCGATTCTAGGCCCGTGGGGAGGGAGCGGAGGAGACCGAAAGGATGTCCAAACGGAATCAGGATCGGCATGGGCACAGAACCGTGCACCAGGCAGCCTCGTCGACATCCTGCCTCTGCCAGGATTGCGACACCGAGCCACGGCTCATGCACGGAGAGCACACCGTGCCCCAACAGCGGAAGGAGATCTTGCGCAATCGACCGCCCATTGTCTCAGGATCCTCCGCGTCGGGGTCGACTTCGGCGTCGTCTTCGTCGTTGCACTTAGATAAGTACAAGTAACAGATTCGAATCAAGCCCGTACTTAACCGATCTTGATGATAGCGAATAAATTGAACATCTTTTCCACGAGGATTAGCATCGAGGTGCAGCGTTCAACTTGTATCTTCAGAGAACTTTAGATAAATTGGAAAACGCTTTATTACCGTTTCTCCTATTTTTAAGAGCTACAACTTTTTCCGTTCAGAATTACCAGTGCTTTAAAGATAGAAGATTTTCGTTAGGACAGCGTCAGGAATTTGAGGGTTGTGGAGCCTTGTTTTAAGGGGGGGAAGCATACCTGGTTCGTTTGCGCTGGGACGTGCTTTTAAGTCGAATAGTCCTTAATGGAATCTGTGAAGCGCGGAATCATGGACAGGTAAGTGCCGCAGCCGAATTCTTCGTTGCGTACAAAGAATTGTCAATTTATTCGTCGTTACGTCGCGGAACGCTGAGTCTAACTTTTATCACCTATGCGTTTCGTACGAAAACGTGCAATTGCAAAGCAGCACGCGCGCACAAGGTAATCCTCACGGAGGCGCGAGCGAGCCGATTGCCACACTCTTTCCTCCGCATGCAATTTTACATCCGCACGTGGTTGATGCGGATATGTGGGACGGCAGGAAAGCCTAAGCACGCCTCGAAATCTATGAATCATCGAGCTGATACACATGAGACCGATACAAACGGCCATCGAACGTATCTCCGTCGGGTTAATTCTGCTTGAAACTCGTTCTCCGCTGCGGTACCGCGCCAGTTCGCCGCGTGGGAGGATTACGCAAAAGGCCGACTCAAGGAAACACGCGATACACGTAAATAGGGTAGATCTAATCGCTCGCGATCGAATAATTATTCGTATCCGAAACGTTTGCCCCAATTAACAATACGCCGGGAACAATAATGGGTGGCAATTCAACCAGACCGCTAACGAGTTCTAAAATCGAAGGGAGCTAATTTCCCTCGTTAATCGCATGAATCGCGCTAATAATCAGCGGCATTCCTTCGCGAACAACGAATCCACCTCGCACACGTGTCCCGTGTCTCCTGTTTATTGCTGTCCCACAATTCTTTTGCGACACTTTCCCTGTTAAGCTCGCGTCGTCGATCACCTGAAACTGGCGCGTTTCGTTCCAGCCTGCAGGCAAGCATTTCTTTCCGCCATCCCGTCGTCTCTCGAGACGAATCGAACGGCTAATTGCGCGCAATCTGTCCGCGACTCGGACTCGTTACGCCACTGACGGGGACGCTAATTGGACCAATTTGTGACATTTCCTAACGACGTCGTCGCGGTGGTCTCGGCTAGAACTGAATCGGCCCACGTGCTCTCTGCGATTGAGACGTGCCCCCATGCGGCGGCGAATCATTCGAAAGCGGATGGGTCGAGTGAATCGCGACTGGCATGATCTTTATAGCAACGCTCCTAAATAAGATCCACGAGCGAACGTTCGGACTGCAACGAAACGAGTACGATGAAAAGCGAGACGATGGGACGGAAACTTTCTTCAACAGCCGCATCTTCGTTGAGATCTAAACGCTATCGTCAACGGTTGACAAGCACGCTCTCCCCGTAATGCAGCCAATAATTCTCGTGCCCCGAGCTGGATCGCGTGCACGCGGAGGCGAAGCCTCGTGAATAGCATGTAATTCGCGGGTCGAGCATAAAGTGTCGCCGCGCTTTAAAATCAATTACTCATCGGTCAAGCCGACCTGCGACGCCGCTCAGGTGCGCGCCTAACGATCTTCCCGCGCATTTTCGCAAGACCACCGTACGCGTTCCCGCGGCTAGATCGCGTAAAGTATCAATCTAGCGTAAGGGGACTTTCGACCCTCGCGCGCGCGCGCATTTATATTAACCCCCTCGTGGATCGCGCTAGCAGGCCGAAGACGATTCTATTTATGCGTTCGACCGTCGGGCCCGGGGGTTAATGTGATGATATTACTCACGGGATACGGCCTGCCTACCTAAGTCGATTAGCGCTGGAAAGCTCCGGGACGAGTTTTGCGGTCGAAAGCGAACATGTCGCGGAACCGGGCGCGGAGGGTGGCCGCGAGGATGAAAGGGACAAAGCGGGGGACGACGAAACTAGTTTCTCCGACCGCCGCCGCTTTCTGCACTTTTAGCCGGTCATCTGTTCTTGTCCGTGTCGCCCGTGGTCCTGATATGTTTCGCGAAACGACCGCGGTCGATTCAGGGATTCTCCCATTTCGTCCACTTTCCATCGATTCTTTTTGTTGTCCTTCCAACGAAGACCACGATTTATTCGTCCGACGCGAGTATGACGTGCACGCAAGCTAATAGATTTTCTCGGGCAGATTGATGAGCAACCGAGGGAATAAATTGCGAATTAATTACCTACAACGTTTCGCGCTTAATCGAACGGCACCATTAATACGTGTCGTAGACGCGTTAACGCGCGCTGAACGATCCCGGCGATCCGTCGCGAACGGATCATCATCGTCGGGAGCGATGCAAAGCCTGCTTTGCATAAGATGACCCGAATTGGATTTGCGGTGCACCGCGGCCGATAGTCTCTGTTACGTCTCTGCGGTGCTCGCGGAATATACTTATAAATATTATTTCTCTGTCAAACTAATGGACACGCGTACCACAGCGA
The DNA here is from genome assembly GCA_023838395.1 of Holcopasites calliopsidis. Lineage (NCBI taxonomy): Eukaryota > Metazoa > Arthropoda > Insecta > Hymenoptera > Apidae > Holcopasites > Holcopasites calliopsidis. The sequence continues at coordinate 4,537,815 of JALHAQ010000011.1, forward strand.
ACCGCACCCTACGAAAACATTAATTTCGCAGAGGGACAGCGGATGTGCTCGTTGGGCTTTTGTTCGGAGTGTCGTCTTAACGAAAGCCAGAGGATGGGGTTCGTCTTCCTTCTACTTTCTTAAAGCACCAGTTAAATTTCATTCAACGAAAGGTTGCATCCGACTTTGAAGCATCAAAGAATCTACACGGCAACGCGAACAAAGCCCCACACGTTTTATCTCCTCCGTCCTTGTGCGGGTTCAGGTCCAATAGTTGCACCTGCCGAGAGCTAGCAATGGGTGCCTATTCGGTACGGGGCCTGGCAATAAAATATATCATCCAACGGTGTGATTATACCGGCGAGCCCTAAATATTTCTCCTTGTCCCTTCCTTTCGATCTCGAGGAACGCACCGTGTCCTCTTCATCAACCGTGATCCATCTACTCCTCTCTCCCTCTTCTGACCGCACTATTCCGCCCGTTCTATTCTTCTGTCCTTTTTCTCTCTGTTCCATCCAACCGACCCGACTTCGTGAATACATCTTCGCGTTAACGAATTTCATGGCACCGGAGAACCCTTCTAATCCTGACTAACATCCCTGTCGCGGCAGCCGCGAGGATACGAGGCGTCCGAAGGGACTTAAGCTCCGCGCGAGGTAGACGCTCGACCCCCGAAAAACGGTGGATAGCCCAACTGCGCTTGACAACGTCTTTATCGGCCCCCATCTCTTCGCAGTCGGCTGGGCGCTGCTTAATAGCGTCCATAAAGTTTCATCGTGCGACTACTATGTCGTTTAAATGTATATCGAGCGCCGCGGCACGCAGCGCGTAGCGTGGCGCACCGAATCGCGTGCGCTCCCGCAACGATTTATTTTATCGTCCGGTCGCTTTATGCCTCTTCCATCCGACATTTGCATACCGCCGCCCCTGACGTACGTGGAGCTGTACGGAATTCCTTTTATTGCCCGGCCGTGTACCGACGTTAATAACGCGCCGCGTCTCGCCCTCTCTTTGGCCCGAACGACTACTTTGATGCATTAACAGAGGCGACCCCTCGGGGACTTCTCATAACCGTCGCGGTTTTTGCCCGGCCTCGATTATCGTGCGCTTATTAATAGCGTTTGTGCACGTGATCCCTCGGTTTTTATTGGCGACACGATACCGCTTTTTTATTCGGCTCACCGTTTTACGCGAATGCCCCTGGCGAGCATCTCGTAACCAACAGGGTTGCAAGTTTGGGGAAACGTAATGATAGGTGGCAATCCAGTTCCTCCACTTTGTTGCGAAGCAAACCTGTACCCGAGCCAACTGCCCCGATCGCGCGAGAACGAGCATGCGCTTTCCAATTAGTCAACGTCAAATTTCGTGCACCTTTTCTTTCAGTGGAACTCGAGCGAACTCTTTGCCGCGGGCACCCGAAAGGGGGTTGCATGAAAGGAGATTCGCTTGCCCCCGCGCCACGCTCCGTTTTTTTTTGGCATTCTACTTTGCATCACCATCGCGCGCCCGACTTGCATCGTTGCAGCGACTCTTGTGTCGCAACATTCGCACGGTAACGACGAGCGACTCCTTTGTGAGGACACTCGGTGCACTTTGTGGCGACACAATGGCTCGTTTCTACCACCGGATTTCGGGCTTCTCCGCCGTCTGAATGGGCCATTGGTGCACAGAGCGAATCCTCACGGGGGTCGACGAGCCGCGTTAAGGTAATAACGCGCATGGGTGTCAACGTATTGGCCGCGATTTCCGCTACATTGTTGGTCGTCTTCCTTTCCCGATCTCTCGCGTCTGTGCATCTTTGAACGATCTGCGACGATGCGCGAGGGAAAATCGACAATCATTTCCGGCGCCATTGTCGTGCCCCCGCGCGTTACGTAGAATGCAAATATAGAACGATTCGAGCGCCGATGAAAAAGATTCATTTGATCCGCGAGGACAAGTCCGTTGTTCTCCGTCCAACGTTCAACCGGACATGTCACAATCCAATTTGCTCCGCGATAGCGCGTTGTCGTCGCTTTCACGGTGCTCCGAGTGGTAAAGTATTTATTCTAATCCCGGCTAGCCTAATGCGTCTCTCGGGATGGCGTGTAAATGCCTTGGGACTGGCAGCGGGATAATAAACTGGAAAGTTTGTAATGTTGTCGTCGATGTCCATTGTTTGGAGTTGCGGATTGCCGCGAGTTGTGTAATGTACGATTCAAGTGTACGTTCGTACACCTACACCAACCACCGATCGAAGGTGGAGTATCGATAAGAAAATGAACTGCGAAGAGTGAAAGGTGAATGTTCGAAAAGAAAATAACACTTGACAAGCAAATAGAATTGTTCATATTTTTGTTTTTTCTAGAATCGCGGAGAAACTGTTTATCGTGGTGTTGCGCTAACCGCGCATGGGATGTCGGCTACGAAAAATATGCTTGCTCACTTAATGAACGTCCGACCATGTAAAAAGCACGCCAAGCCCGCAACAATAACCTCTTATCCCGTCTTCATCTAACGCCGAACAAATTACCTTAATAAACTATTCGAACCACACCGATTACTATTATCCTCGAATGCTAATTGCTCTCGATGTTACGTGTTCCTTGAAACAATGAACGACACAGGCGGACCTACATACGTAACGAATATGGACTACACCATTAAGGATCGACGTAAGACTCGCCTACTAATCACTGTTCTAAAACAGTGATTTCGCGTTCATTCCGAATGTAGAAGAAAAAAAAAACAGCAGAAGTGGGTGACCGTCACGGCCGAAAGTATCGTGTGAACCCACGGTCTGGAAAGTCACGGATCTCTTCGACTTCCTACCGAGAACGCCCACGATGGTTAAAGAAGACCGTGCCAGTCAGCGGATGCTACGTAATGATAATTGCATTATACAACCTTGATACCGTTTAGAGCGGGCCCTAGAGAATCATTTTCCATTTCATGCCGTTCCTCCTCTCCTTCTATGGAACCTGAAATCCGAGACTACGAAAAATCGAAATAAGTTAGATGCATAAACATCTGTTTCTTAGGAACGTTTCCCTTTTCCTCCCCCCGCTTTGCTCTCGAATCCTTAGAATCGGAAATGAACGCAAATATATCATCGCGGATAACAGCGTCGGGTGGTGATAAATGTTACCCTTACACCGGAGGACGTTTTAATAATTTAAAGACCGACCAGTCACGGGCACCGGCGTTGCAATAACGATTGCATAACCGCTTCGTGTCGTTCGGCTCTCTGTATTTATTGACGAAGTTTCTATGCCGGAATGGTGATTACGGGCAAGGAACTTGTTAAAGATATAGAAGAGCGATATTTTGCGGATAGTTTAGTCCCGCGAGGGCCAGTCGGAGTCTCGGGTCTCTCCACCGGGCGTTTATAGATCCTGCTCTTTCCCCTTGATCGCGACCGGCCTCGTAGGATTGTAAATCGCTGGCTCGCGTTAAAACATCGAGAAATGGCAAACGCATATACCACCTCGCGGTGGGTATCTAACGAGTCAGTGTTCGTAGGTAATAATCCGCCTTGGTAGATGACGTGTTGAAAAGTCGTGACAGAAAGCGATATACTATCGATTAAATTTATTATCTTCTGAATGTCACGTATTTCAGAAAGATGATACACTTCTTCCTAGCGTCAGATTATTCGACAAGTAAAACGCATTACGATTTCCTGCAGCAGAAAGTTGAACGACCAGATGCATCGAAGCAAGGTCTGAAACGCGGCTTCGGATTTTTACTCTTGGCGGCGATATTAAAAGCTCGTAATGCGCTTTAATAAACGATACCCGGACCAAGCGTGGTCGAAAAAACTGAAGCGTCTGAGAGGCATACAGAATATAATAGGAGGTCCAAACGAGACGAGGAATCGTAGAGTTCGTGAGAAACGGTCTGAGAGGAAAAGAGACGAAGGAAGGGAAGAGAAAGAGAAGAGGAAGCAGGAGGAGTAGCGTAAAGAGGAACAAGAAGCAGAGTCGCGGTAGCAATCGACGGACCCGTCATTAAAAATCAGTTAACCTCGCAATTACCGTGCGAGTCCGAGCCTATTAAGTGCGCGTAATCGGGAGGGACTTTTTTGGAATAATCGTTTGCAGTGAACGGTCGGAGAAACGAGCTCGCAGGACTCGCAATCAGATCTGCGACTGTTAAGGGGGAAAGGAGCGCTTTGTTTCGCGGCGAGGCGAATGGGGATAATGGGACGATGGCTATGGATTCCTTAGGAAAAGGACACCGTGCGAAGAAGTACGCGCGATCCCGTGTCTCGAATGGGAAATACACCTACAGCGAGCTGAACGGTCTCGAGAATGGGCAGAGTCTAGAGTAACGCAACGCCTGTGCGATTAAAGACTCGAATGTTCTTTAATTCCTTTCCTCGATGCTCTGTCGATCTCATAATTGCAGAAAAAATATATATAAAATAAACACCGATGTCAATTTTTCGATTCGATAATTGCAAGCTCGAGCGAAACCGTTAGATGAGCAAGCTTTCATTTAACCCTGGCTCAAGTGGCCAATTACGACTCTCTATAACCCTTTCTTTACGTACGTTATTGCTTCGTTAAAGCATCATTTTCCTCTCCCTTGATTTCCACTGTGCGACTCCGACTGCTCGATACTCGCCGAACGGGGCCCCATTCTCTAGAATTATTCCCGGCTACGCGCGAGTCCGTACTTAACTACGCCTACCATATAAGCCTTCCGGAAGAACCGTCTGCTCTCGATATGTTCATGAACTTCAAGAGAGGGAGCCGCACCGGTGGAGCAGTTACGGATAAGTTTGTCGGCGCTTAAGTGGCGCCGAATACGGTCCTGTAACTACCAACCTGCTCGTGGCGGGCGCTCGTGCGTGTGCACGTGAACGCGGGGTGCAAGCGCCGCTCGATGATTGCAGTGTGTGCCCGATACCGGCCGGAACGATGGAAATCCCCTTTAATTTGCCCTTGTAATTGGTGCACGGGGAAACTCGGCGAAATTCAGAAACATGGCCCACATACCGTCGAAAATCACACGGTAGACGTTTCGGAACGAGATCGCGTGTCCTTATACGGTACCCTTTGCAACGGTAGAATGCAACCCGTATCTTTCCTCGAGGAATTCCCTCTGGGAATTCGGGAACGACGGCGAAACAAATAGTCACAAAACTGCCGGAGGGGGACGGAAGACAAAGTATTTTCGCGAGGAGACGAACAACCGAGGTGGCGTGGCCGGACGGTCGTTTTAAGCTCGTTGCCATTATCTTGAGGAAAAGGGTCGCCGGAACCGGTCGTAGAGAATCCTGGGTTCGCGATAATATTTGCGACACACGAGGAGGAGGCGGAGGAGGAGAAGGTGGGAAGGAGATGACCGCATGCGGCTAAAGGGAGGCCTAAAATGCGAGTGATTTGGCTGGTGGGCCCCGGCTGATTAATGTGACCCACTATACGCGCCCGCTATATGGGCTGACCTGGCTCATTTGCATTTGCATCGGCATGGACCACCGTGTTCTCCGCTGCGCGGACTTCTTTCGGAACGAACAAGCTCGTGTACGGACTGCTCCATTCAGTCGCTGCCGTTTCGACCGCGCCCTCGTCCTAGTCCCGGTCACGATATCTCTGAGAACGAGAACGATTGTTCGAGATGAAACGGAGGATCCTCGAATAAATGATAGCGGCGAGTCTAAGTTCGGCTACCTGTGTGTCTCCGGCACGCTGGCATTTCCTTAGAATCACTTTATATCGCTGCTAGACGCTAGGCACGCGACGATAGGATTCGGAGGGTGTCGTCGAGCGTTCGCGTGTACGCGTGTAACCACCGGCGATTCGCAACCGTGTGGGCGTTTATTGGCGACCTGCTTAACATAGTCGACGGTTAGCGGATTCAATGATCGTGTAATTGCCGGCAGGAAGCCGGGACGGTTGCCCGCCTCGCGTCGTACCCGAGATTTCCCTCGCGTCCTTCGCGGTTCTGCCAAGAGTTTGGAAACATCCTCGGACGCTTTTTGATTCGAATGGATACGAATCTTACGTACGAATTCAAATTTGAATTTCAGCCCGGTTTTCGTCGGATTCTGGAACACGTGTTCGCGTGTACACGCATTGGCGGCAACGCGAGAGCACGCGTTGCAACAAATTATCGCACGCTGAACGGCATCGTAATTAAGAGTTGCGCAACAGGTAATTGAGAAACCTGACGCCTTCGCGGCGCGCTACCTCGTCGACGCGGCGCATCATGTAGAGCAGCGGAATAATAATACGGTTCCAAGACGATCCAACAGGCGCTAACCCTCGATTCGATTCCTGTCCCTCGAACCGTGCATCTCCTCGTGACTGAAGAGTAACTGTCCCGCACCTACGTTTCGCACCGAGGGTCGAATGTGTAAATTTATTAATTATCACCGTCCGCGTACAGCTGGATAACTTTCCCCGCGCTGCTTCTTACTGTATCAGACAGCGTGTAATAACTGGGCTAGCTTTCCGAGAAACGTTCGGACGCATCAATCACGCAGCATAATCGCGTGCGCAAACGCTGCGCCGTCCGACACGATTCATCTCAATCGGAATTGCGCGCGAACTGTTCCCAGTGAAACGTAATGTCAGTCTTGATGAAAACGTAGCCGCAACAAAAAGTTCCTCTCGCGACGCTAAACGAGCGAGGGGGGAGGGGGGGGGGTAATCTCGCGGTCGTGGGTGATAAAGGTGGCTCGATTCCACGGTCTAATTACCGCCGATTATTCGCCGGCTTAAGAGCAACGCTGGCACTCGTATAGAACGACGCGTATACGCACGATGAAGAAATAAGCATCGACTGCTAAACCGTCCCGGGCAATTATTAATCGTGCCTCGGACTAATGACGAGAGTCGTACTATATACGTACGGAAGGGCTACGAGAGGGAGAGAACGTGTATGCTAATGAAGCGGCGAGAGTAGCCGGGTACTCCTCTTTTATTTTTCACGCGGATAATGCAACTTTGGTTTGCCGCGGCGAGTGATTAGCATCGGTTCCGACTCGCCGCGCGATGAGGCTATCCCTCAAGAAGGCCACGTGATAGGTGCAGAGGGGAATATTCCTCAATGTCGCGGTAACCGATGAAGACTTCAGCGAGGGTAGCTGCGAGCTTTGACCGCGCGAGGCACGCTTGATATACATCTCTATCCTGGCCGGAGAGCTGAGGCAAGCCGACGGGAACGGCCGATGATGCGAAATCCGGCTAATAGGATCGAGATGAAAGGATGAACGATGAACTTATCCAGAGATTGACGAGCGAGGACGAGTTTAAAGTGTACAAAACATTTGATTCCAAAGTGCAGACGCCAGCATGGTCGTGTGCAGTCTCTATTTTAGAAACGAATCATCGCCTCCGTGGAGCGAGGTTCTTCCATAAGCGATCAAACATGTAGCGCGATAGCTGGCGGTGATGCCAAAGAGGATAAACGCTGTGTCAAGCGTGTTGAGGGGGGGGGGGGGGGGGGAAGAAACACGGGAAAAGAGAGAAGCGTAATTACGAATAAAAGATTCAATTAGCCTCCGAGGCTAAAATCGCGTTGCTTCGTGATTCATAGGCCACATAAAATTATGCGCACGGCCGGGCGTCAGGCTATAGTCGTCGTAGAAGATCGCCGAAGGATGATGATTGCTACCCAGCACTCTACCTTTCACTTTGTTTTCCCGGGATACCTTTGCTAAATATTATAACCACCGTGACAAGAGATGCTTTTCCCGCTCGTCGCGTTTCGTGACCATTAAGGCGAACGTTATACGATGCTCGCGGGCTGAAAATTCAGGCGGTGACCGCTCTCCAGTCGAGTAACATACACCTCGCTGTTCCGTAAGCTCTTTAACCCCGTCGTGTATTTGCATTGTTGCATTCCCGGTCGCAACGACGGCAAATTAAAACGAACGGATAAAAGTTCCCACCGTTGACCATACCAACCTCGTCGTATCTGCGCGCTTCTTCCACCGCGTTTCAATCGCGAGGTCGCAGTCGTTGTCGGGATAGTTTTATCACGTCTGTACGAAGTGCCACCTGTTTTCTCCTCTCGCGACATTGGTCCCCGCGAGGATGAAAATGGCGTGAAAACGATAGCGAGTGTTTGCTGCGTATATCGGTTCATTGGAATTTCAGCAGGACGATGCGCGTTGAATCGACGCGGCTTGGAACGGTACGTCGATGGGCTCCGTGGAAACGCGACGCGAGTGACGTTAACGGGCAACGCGACCCGTAATGGGATTACTTTGCGTAAATCACAAAACTGGCCGGTCGTCCGGCTCTTCTACACTTATTACGTGTGCGTTCGACGACTTCCCTCTGCCCCTTTTGAGATACGTTCGACGTTTAACCCCGGGGTCCACGCCGCACGCTGGAAACCCCCCCCCCCCCCCCCCCGGGTGTATCGATCCTTGACCATGCGCACCAAGATGAACGCTGGGATATTACCTGGAACTCCGGGAATTCTATCTTCCGCGGTGGCGATGCGATGCACCGAGTCGAGACCGAGCGAGCCAAGGGGAACGGGGCGATGGTCTCGTCACGTCTTCTCTAATCGGGACTTTACGAGCACCCTGTATTCCGGCATGCGTGGCTCGTTCGCGACCCCAGCCGACCTAAGCCGACCTCTCCCACATTACCTCGTCCACGCACCTCGGCCAGCGGGGAGATGCCGCGACGGAGAGAGGAACTCCTTCGTTGAACATCCAGGATTACCCCCCGACGACGTCTCTCACCTTCAACCGCCAAATTAACTCTGCCTCGTGTTTGTTTCCCCGTTGATCCTTCGCCCCGTCGAAATTCGCATCTCCGCGTTTAACGAACTTACCGTCCTGGCCCCGACTGTCGGTACGCCTTTGAGATATTCCGCAGGCAGGGAAATTTTTTCGAGCACGAGATTACAGCTGGCTTATCCGATACTTGGTTGCCTCGGTTGCCCCGAGTCCGCGCTACACGTAGCCATCGCGTACGGACTCCTCTTACGAGAGTGCTTCGGGAACGGGACGAAAGTATCGCGAGCGTAACCGCGAGCGTTATTCGCCGCGTACGGAGCGGGTGCATCCTCGCCAGGACACAATTTCCCGAAGGTGGAAACGTTTCGTTTCGCTCGGGTTCGTTTAACCCGCGCTTCCTGTTCGTCCACTTTTGCCGTCCGAGCGAAGGTAATATCCGCCGAAGACTGAGAAACTAGATTGCCGCGTTTACCGTGGCGATTAGCGGATCGCGTCTCAAAATGGTGAAACAAACGGCGAGCGGCTTCCTCCCTGCCAGAAGAGTAGCAAAAATTCTTGGCTCGCGCGCCAGGGGAAAATACACGATCGGAGAGGGAGGAGGATGCCCGATTCCCATGGAGATTCCATCGGCCGGTGTCGTTACTCGCCCGTCTTAACGAAAGCAACCGGTGTTTGACTTGAAAATATTCCACCGGCAGGTTTAATTGGTCGATAAAGTTAAGCTGCAAAACATGGCCGCGGTAAACGTGGCCAACGGAGGATTTCGTGGCCTGTAAAAAGCCGTTCAACGTCAACGCGTCGATATTTTATCGTTGTATAATCTGTTCGCCAACTCCGGAGCCTTCAGAACGCATAAATGACATCGACCCCGGGCTGACCCGGGTAATTGAAAGAGGTGGCCGCGAAGCGACTGAGTAACCACAAGCCGGCAAGTTCGCCGCTGCATACGTAGGCGCAAGTGCTGCTTACCTTCGTGCAAGCGCGCGCACAGAGTATGCGGTCGTGCGTAGATTTTTGCACCGAATCGGAGAAATTCAACCGTCTCTTGCGCCGGAATGGAGCTGCGTGCGAAGCTGGCGAAGCGATAAATAACCGGACGTCGGCCGTCGATCGAAACCGTTCACTTCTAATTAGAATGAAAGCAGGAAAGATCGAGAAGGGGAAAGAATAATAGCGGGGCACTATTAACAGGGAGTTCGAAGCGCATTCAATTTCCGATAAAGGATGCTGGAGAAAATTAATTGGCCTGCTCTAATCATAATTATCATTAATTGTATAACTACGGGTAGAAGGATCGAAGAAGATTTCAGCTTACGCTGGCTTTCCTATAACGTTGCTACGATGTCGTAATGACATCGCGAATAAATTCAATACATAAAATCATCGACGTCTAATCGACGGTCGTTAGTAACATCTTCGCCCCGAGGCGAGCCGGTCTCGCGGTGTTCAATGGGATACGGGACAATACGGTGCTCGGAGTGTAGGCCACACGTAGAGAAAAATAAATTAACGACTTGGCCCTAATTGCGCGTTCAGAATTTTACGGCCGACCCTGTCGTGCACGTGATGCAGACAACATTGCGAACGCACACTGTCGCTTGTACACCGATGGTCAGGGGATTGCTCGGAAGGGAGACCGTAATTACTTTGAACGTGCAGGATAAAAAAAAAAGATCGGAATGAAATGGTGCCCTTATTAATTACGTATTACTTAATCATTTGTAAGAAAAGAAGAAAGGCGCGAAGGATGGTAGCGCATCTCCTTTTCGACATCGATGGAAGGACTCGCGTGAACCGAGGAGAGCTGAACTGTGACTCTCCCTTGGTTGCAAGATAACGCGCTGTGGCCCCGATTTGCCCGCGCACATTTTTGGCTAAACATTCACTTTTTAAGAACAAGGATGACCCCTTTCGTACGTCTGCTTTGACGGATCGTTGTGCAACGCATGCGTAGACCTTTTCTGACGGCCTTTTCTCGTTCTCGCGTCTAGCCGACAGTGTCGAAACGCTCGCCCCAAATTAACCACGATTGTACAAACGAATTCGTAAGTACGCCGCCGATGCACAACGGCTATGGGTACGCTTCAAGGCTGCCTCGTTGTGTGAGAAAAAAGTCGACGAAGAGAAATAAACGTAACGCAATTTCGCGCATTCAAATCGTTTACCCTCGGTACGCGGAGACGAACGTAGCCGAACATTGTGAAACAGGTGATGCCCGAATTCGTGCGTCTCGAGGTGACGTTCGTCGCTCTCTTATCTCACCGCGGGGTATATTTATTACGAAAAAAAGAATAGACTTTTATCTCGTCGTTAATGCTCGTCTTTCCATAAAACGTCGATCCAACGATTTTATCGTCACCGATGTCCACCGACATCCATAACGAGCTGGCCTTCGTAAGGATCCTTCGAACTGTGCCCGGCCGACCAGCGACACAGTAATAAAACGAGTTTCGGAAGTCGCCACATTTCGGTACGTTCGTTTCCGTCACTATGTAGGAGAAAGGATTGTCGCAACGGACTTGGCACGTCGCGTTCATTATCCCGTGGACGCTCGGGACGGGACGATTCCAGCGAAATGACAGACTTCGTTGATTTTAGAAGTCGCGTAATCCTTACGGGTCCTGCGATCGATCAGCGATGATCGACGAGACGTTTCGCCTCTCTCTCCAATAGTTTATTTTGTCGATATTTATACGATTTTCATCTCCAAGGATTCTTAGCGTTGACGTAGCCAACCGACAATTCTTACCGATGATTGAGAAATAAATAAAAACGCTTATTATTATTTGGTATACGTGGGAGGCTACTTTCGAGTAATGTCGATTATTAGATTTATTAGAAAAGGCAGCCTTACGTGGTCTTTAATGTTCACAGGGAAAATTGTATTCTAGACAGGTTTTAAAAGACATTATTGAATTTTTCATTGCGGGTGCTAGAAAGGAGATTCGAATGAAAAACTTGTGGTACTGGTTAAAGTACACGACCTGCCGTTTTTTTTCGTTTTAATAAGATTGATGTATGTACTCGTTCACGGAAACAGTTGTACAATAATCATTGGCCGCGAGAAGAAACGAATGGCAAAAGTTGGAAAGAATGGTCAGGATTAATGCATCGGGAAATTAGAAGATTGTAGAAAGTGGTACGCAAAAATGGATTCCAGCGAGTTTGACAATCTATCGGGTGAAAGTACTGTACGCGCGAACGTTCGCCAAAAAGCAAGAGTTAAAGAGGAGAGAGAGAGAGAGAACCCCTCTCTTTTCTCTTCTCTGCGGGCTCGTCCGGGATTTGAACCCGGGACCTCTCGCACCCGAAGCGAGAATCATGCCCCTAGACCAACGAGCCACTTTGCAAAGTTTTTTTTCAGCTTTAAAAAGAATCACGATTAACGCACGATATACTCGTGAGACTGATCGATTAGCCAATTTAGAGGATTAGAGGAGGTAGAGGTTGCATTCCTCTACGGCAAGAAAGATATTTCTCTAATTGATTGATTCCTTTTTCATTACTGCGTCAAGAATTCCGCGATACCGTGGCAAGAAGTTTGATCGTCCAGGGGATAAAAGAAATAAAGCGTTAATTACCGCGTTTGAATAGGGACCGAGGTACGAGTTCACTTGGGGTTCATGTATATGGCGCCACCTGTGGCACGAACGTGGCATTCGTGATTGCATGCTGGGATCTACCCCGCAATTGACGTTCCAGCAAAAGGACAGCATTGTTCCGATTTATTGCAACTAAGCTGCTGAGGAGGTCATGCCGTAATTGCATATGATTAATGAGGCCGACGCTTCGCATGTGTTTACCAAAATCTAGAAACCCGACGGATCGAGTTCACCCTCACCCCGATAGGCAGAGAACCTCCACCCCTTGTCGCCACTTCCGGCAGGAAACGTTCACCGGAAATGCGAGCGCCAGATTAGATTTTCGTTCGATCAGCGCCCTGCGCGCATTCTAATAGGCGAGTGATTGTTATTCCAGGTAAAATACGTGCAGCACGGTCGCAGCTAAAGAAATACGCTTTCCTCTTCCCCCGTAATAGAACTAACGGAAATTCCTCGACGACCGAGACTAAATGAGCGGGGGCGAGAAAAATAAAAAAGTATATTGTGCAGGTCGCTTTTTATTTTATTGTTGCATCAAAGCCCGGGTTACTTTTTTAACGACCACGGGTCACGTCTTTCGGCCGCGGAGCCACACTTTGCGCTCATAAACTGTAGCGAATAGACCGTCGTAAAATTTTTGGCCCCGTAACGAAAATCGTGCGGAATTTTTAAGCTAGTTTTTACAGCGATTCATTTTTACGGTACGGAACGGTGCGCGTACTTTTTAATTAGAGCTAAGCTCGCTCGTAAACGGCCGATGAGCCGATTAAACGATTCGACGACCACCATGATCATTTTACGACATTCTCGGCCTTTCTAAGTCCGCGACACAATAACGTCTGCTCATTGTTCCCTGGGTGACCCACGCTGTCTGCGCTACGATTACATAGAGCAGCACGTTTTCGTAGAAATCCCAGCAATTTTCCTGGAAACAGAGGCGAACCCTCGAGCAGATTAGTCTAGCTTCCCCCGAGCGAGGGGCTTATAAAATGGGAGCGCTCGGGCGTACCTTTTGCAGGTACTCGTGATTAGACTTTCATCCACCATAAAAAGTGGTTTTACGAGTGTTTTACAAACTGTTTACAGGCCCGGTTGCGAATGTTAATCTCGTCTGTGCTTTCTATCCTCTCTGAATTGGTGTCTCGTACGGTTTCGCACGGCACGTATGCAAATGGGAACGCTATTATCGAAGCTTATCGTAGAAAATACGTTACCGGAATCGTTCGCATTATCATCGCCATGAAACGGCGCATCCGTTAATTACGTTCACACCCCCAGGGAAGTACAAGGAACCGTTAATTGCCCTGACCCACCGTAATTTCAGGGGAATCTCCGAATTTTCGAAATATGTTTCCTTTCCAACGATTTGGGCAGGGGAACGCTATTCCGTGAAACTAAAGTGGAAAAAATAATAATAGGCGACGAGGAATGCGCGAAGAGACTTTCGCAATACGTCCCTGTATCATTAACACAATCCCTAAAGCTGCATCGAAGTTAGAAAATCTTGTTGAATGTAATTCTAAATTAACGCCGAGACAACTGGAGCTGAAACAATATTATATAACCGATTATTGCAAACAATGGTATCGCTAGGCGCCGTCATATTCCACGCAATAAAGCTCTAATTATCCACGAAGGTAGATGGAATAAATTTCTGGGATACCTGGCACATTCGTTTGAATCGTTTTTATCGCTCCGATAATTGATTCCTTTGTAACACTCTATCATGTTACAATAAGGACCATGGGCATGGATAATATCCCAAAACCGTATTGGGTAAACTCTGAATACCAATGTAGCTATATTTCAATATGCAGAAAAATATGGGACTTGGACTGAAACTTGCTTTTTCACAGTTATATTTTATTTATTCCTGGAAATGCTCAGTGATTTCTCATTTTTGTTCAGCAATGTGTTTCATACACCTCAGTGAAATAAAGATCGACATACTCTAATCTTGAGCATCCCTCATCCTACAAATCAACTTATAATCGAGTACCCTGAACATCCATTCAGAATTATCGAATTGATTCAGTACTGCACAAAAGAATTTCTTTACAACTATCAAACATAATTCAGGCAAACGAAGTTCTGCTGTGTTTGAACACGGAGCATGCCCCACCATCTATGCATCGGGTATCCGAAAGAAAAGCTAAAGGAAGAACAGAGTAGGGGTGGAAGAAAAGGTGTCCGTAACCGCAGGATCGTTATCGATACCGTCAGCTCCGGCGAGCAAAGCTGTGTATACACCTTGGGTCCAGCGGCTCAGCCGAGGGTAGGAGGTCCGAGACGAGGAGGAGAAAGAGAAACGAGGAGGGGGTAGAGTAGTCAGGCCCCTCCCTTGTGCCCCTTCCCCGAGGCCCGTGTTGATCCCTACGATCGTCCAGCAGGACCCCCCACCAAAGTTACGAGAGGACCCGCGGCCCACCTGTGCCGCGGATGGACCCTGCACGCTTCTCCGCTGATCCGACGCACAGTGTGCCCATAAGGCCCATTCGAAGTATACTTACGAGAGCGCCACGAGCCTACCCAGCGAACGAACGAACGGCAGACCGATCGGCCGAACGAAGTGGGACCGTAGAAAAATAATCGAAGGTGGGGGCTGATTCAAGAAACGACGTGGACACCCTCGCCTTCCAAAGTCATTCACCTAACGGTCATCACCGCGTCAAGAATCTTCTTCTTTTTCTCCTTCTTCCACCCTCGACGTCTCTTCCGTTATCCTGCTGGACCGGATGATTACCGCAGCAGAGGGTAATCGTTTAATAGACGGACACTTGCCCGCGCGAAGTCGAACAAGATCGACCTAGTGGACTTGCGGTTTTATAGAAAATACTTTGTTCAAATCAGTGCAACGTTTGGAGGCTTGTCAACCCTTCAAAGGGCTCTTCCTGCACATCTGTATTCATAGTGACGTCGAAGTGCAGACGTATTTCCGTCTGGTGCTTTTCATCAAAGAACTATCGTCTCATCAGTGAATCTTTTAGTGTACCGAAATTGTTCGTTTGCTTTTCGGAAGATACCTGAGGTGTTCGAGGCGTCCGACGCTTCGGTGACTCCATCCAAGTGTACATCAGTGTTTCGATTCTTTCGCAATACGTTGTGGTGACAAAGTGCGGATGCTGCGACTTATCTGACAAAGCGGGCCAACCTGTCGTCGATGAGTTTCGGGCAACGTTAAACATCTCTCCACGCTCAAGGTAGGCGATCACGTTGTTCTACGAGGGACGATCGGTTGATACTCGAAGTAACAATTCCCTAATCCGACAACTGACTATTACGGATTTCCTGAATTGTCTCGCGAATCATTTACCCGGTCGTGAAACGTCGCGAGAATCCCGTCACAGTTCGGCGAAGGCCAAAAAACTGACTTTGCTCCGGGCTTCAGGCGTCGTGATTACGCTAATTATTGAATTCATTAGACTGATTACACAGAGATGCTATCTATGGTAATTTCAACGATATCCGACACGTCGCTCTCGCTGCGCGTCGTTAGAAGTGAAACCAGGTTTTATGAGACATTTTATTTTGGATGCAATTCAATATCTGTCACTTGGAGGTAAATTAATAACGAGCTCGTGGTTGATAGGAATCGCTGTATTACATGTTTCGCGTTTATGTTCGAGCATATGCGACGGTGATACAATGGAGCGCATATGCCGCGTTGCACGATAAATAGATACGAATCTAACCGAACCGGCTATCGAAGAGCGATAGAATAATAGCATCGGAAACAAACGGTCCACGTTGCATCGCGCGAAGGCCGATCGCCGGAGCGCGCGTTGCGGAACGCTGTTTCATTTCGAAAGACCGGAAGTCGCTCTCTGCAAACTGGATCGCGCTGCTTTTGCGAAGATGAGAGGACGAAAGACGCGAAACTGGGCTCGTGTGGCAACCGGTCGATTATTAAAAGAAAAGTTAAACAAAGCCCAGAGATTTTTGGCGCGGGAGATCGCAAGAAAAAAATTCTGGCGAGAAAAATAAATGCGACAACAGCGACTATTTTTTTTTTTTTTTTATTACAAGTACTCTCCAATAACGGCAGCTTAGAACAGCGTGCAGTAAAAAAGTGACCTGGTCGTGGCCCATCCCGACGATCCGCTAGGCAAGGGAATAAAGGACAAGCCATTTTTCGCCGATGAAAATGCGAATAACGGTCTCTGTCCAAGGTACGAAAAAGAACCTTTTTTTTTTTTTTTAGTTTCGAAAGTGTAGCTTAAAAACTCGGCCAGAGCGAAATGGTACCATAGGGGCGAAACAGTCGAAACAAAGTTTCAGCTAAGCACTTAGGGGCGTTATGGCTGTACAGTCGTTCGGTCATAAAACATAATCCAGCGCAGGCTTCGCGGTGTTGAAAACGGAACTAAACTCATTTCCGCAGGCATGCGCCGTCGTGGGAAAATGGAAAATTCTACGGCCGTGCTTAGACAACGTGCCGCGACGAAAGTAACGAGGCGTCGGTCATTTAAAATAGTTCCGCTAAAACGGCCGTGCGGCGACTTTCACGCGCATGTAAATGGGGGAAAAAATCCAACGATTCCGAAGAAACTTCTCCAACGACCGATCGAACGCCTCGGCGTCGTTTAATTAATGCTCGAAGCGGCTCGGAAGGTGACTGGTCGGTATTAGCAAAATCCTCGCCGCGCGCCAAAGAGTCCCAAAGAGGAAGAACGGAATGGTAGATAGGTGTTTCTTTTTTTTTTTATTGAGAAGGTCAGGTCTAGAAAGGGGAACAATCACCGAGCGACAGCGTAGGAACTCGGATTGATTCCCTTTGAACGTTAGAACGTGCTCTAACCCGTTTCCGTGGAATCGAACGATGATCGGCGGACAATCGGCGCGGGGGAGTCGATCGCGCTGAAAGTTGCGAGCCGCGAGCAGCCGTTACGATTCTCACGGCTTCCATCGACTAGCGCAACAATTGCGCCCGTCAGATCTCGCCTCGTGGCGATTCTCGATGATCTTGACGACGATCATTACCATCCCGAGATCCGTTCACGGAGGTGATAGTACGGAACGCGATTGCTTGAATTCCTTTAGACAGCTTCTTATTCGGTACACACGTAACGATCAGCGCACTTTCTCTCTCTCTCTCTCTCTCTCCCTCTCTTGTAATTCACTTTTCGTTTCGAATAATAGACGACACTTTCCGTTATCAATCTCATACGAACGTGGCCACGCTCAGCGTGGTATAATTATCGTTGGAACATTAACGACGGAGGAGGCGGCAGTTTCGTTAAGTAACTTCTAAAGAGGATCTATCGACGTAAACGCGAGGCGAGCTTAATTAATCAACAGTTTTACCGTGGCCGCGGAGAGGCCGTAATTAAAAGTCATTTGTTAAGGGAACGTTAAATCATCTATCATTCTTTTCGCGTCGCGTATTCTATTAAGCTCACGAGCACGAGTATCATTATTACGCTGTGTCCGTTGCGACACGCGAGCGTAACAATACGGCTTTAAACGCCGCAAACGCTCGGCCATGCAGGCACCCCCTGAATGGTTTACCGGATGCACACCTGCAATCAGTGCAAGTTGCGTTACCACGGGCGCACCGTCAAGTGCTCCTCGAGCTCCGTGAGCTATCGACTCCGCCGAACCGTAGGCCGTATTGCCACCTATTGCTAATTAATCGTACAGAACAATCCTCTTCTGATGATGCCTACCCGCTGAAAAATATCAACGATGCCTGCAGGCTGTGCTTAACGAGAATACGAGCCGCCAAGTTAAATTCAATTAACCCAATCTTCTCTATCTATCTCGCTATATTTTTCTCCAGCTCTGTCCTCCCACTAAGCCGGCGTGCATTGTACTAGTCCGATTTTACGAGGGCAATCGTTGAGGTCCACCAAGCAAACCGCGACGATTGCCTCACGTGGATACGCCAGTTTTTCCGCTCGATCCGAGGATATTCTGTAGCAATACTGTTAGCACGGTCCCGTGAAAAGACCTCTCCCTCTCGTTTTCGGAGTAGAAAACGACCGTGTCGTTTCGCCGAATGCGTTCGCGAGCCTAGCTAATTTATCCGAGAAGTGGCGTATAAATCCAAATACCACGACCCGAGCGACGGGTCGTTTATGAAAGTTGCGGCACGGAAGAGGCGAGGAAGAAGAAGATGGGCTCGAGCTACGTGCGGCTCGTTGGTCAAACAGAAAGGAATCGAACGCGGAATTAAAGGTGTGCGTAGGCACGCCGCGAGGCGTCGAGCGTTCGCGAATGAGTAGTGTCAACGACTGTGGGGTGTAGGTCAGGAGAGAGAGAGAGACTCCGTTGATCAAACAATCGATATCTCTTCCATTAGCCGAGATTTACTCTCCCATTTAGCGACAGTCTGCCATGTATGAAAGTCGCCGCAGGTGACGCGACGCGAGCTATCCTCGGGCTACATATGTATGTGGGTCACCAACTATTGTCCTATATTCTCTATTCGGGCTTCGCTGTAATTCTTCACGCGGTGACAAGAAAAGAAGAAGAGAAAAAAAATAGTGTACAGGACAGCGTACCGTAAAGAAAAAAATCAATCACGGTACAACGTTGCACGGATTTCCGTTCGGAGTTGTCGTCAGGAATTGTTATGCAAATGATTTACGACCACTGAAAAGGCAAAGCAAGGAACGGATGCGGCGAGGTGTGAAAACGAGACCGCGGGGCCGCAATCCGTTTTCTGGACGAGCGACCAAAGAAGGCGAAAGCGACCGGCCGTAGAAGGAAAAAGAATAACCGCGAAAAGGGGAGAGAAAAAGCAAGTGCACGAGAGTTTTCCGCTCGTTGAACGTAACACGCACCGCTTTGCCACGATCCAGCGATTCGCGCGTGTACCGCGCGCGAACCGACAGGGTTGCGCAACCAGCCGCTTCTCTTTCCCAATCTTTCCCAATGCGATCGGTCGCGGCCGCACGATAAGGCTTGCATTGTGATTTCGTCGAACGCTTGAAATATACCCCGAGCCTGTTACGCGACCGGGGACATCGATTTTGTTTTCCCCTCGATTTCGTCATTTGCCTTAACGGAAGTCCGTAATCGTCGGAAGGATTGCCAATCCTCTTAAAGAAGCAACGCCGCGTTTCTCTGCATCGATGCGAACGAATCGCGCAAAGCGTGTATGTGTACAGCATTAAGTTTCAAACGTCGGATTGAAAGGAGGCTATTATCATTTTGTTGCAGATGAATCAACAGTGCAAGGTGTGCGGTGAACCCGCGGCGGGCTTCCACTTTGGCGCATTCACCTGCGAGGGCTGCAAGGTGAATATTATCTACAGATCGTTTGCAACGATATACACCTGGGTTCCTCGGGCATTTCACCGATCGAATAGCGATCATAATCGAATCGATGTAAAAATCACTAATATCGGTTGCAATAATTGAAAGCCAACCTACGTCTTGTTATTCAATCGGCACAAGTTTCTCCTGATTCTTTCAATCGTATCGATTCATTGGAAACAGTAAGAGAGATCGTAAGAGAAAAACAGCGGAATGCCGATCGGGTGCAAGGAACCTGGAAGTTTTCCAGCTGCTTTTTCCCCCTTTTTCTACACACCGTGGACTACGATATTTTTCCGCGGTTTCGCAAAGCTGAGAAACGCTGATCGCTTTCGCGAAACGGCCTCCTCGTGGCCGATTTTAAACGTTTGACATGCACGCGATGATCATTAATTAAAAAGTATAATTTAGAATCTCGTATGGTACTCCTAGAATACTCTAAAGAAGAATTAAGTGCTACGGGGGGGCCGGCCGTGAGTGGAGCGTGAAAGCGAACGATGTCAGGGGAACAAGAGGGAACGATAGGGGGGGGGGGAGAGCTGACATGCTACGATGGGCCTGAAAACGAAAATAACGAAACGAAACAATGTCGAGTTGACGTAATAGCGAACTAGGGCGGAAACAATTGTGGCAGAGAAGTGCGAAGCGCCGGAAGCACCGCCTCGAAGTCTATTCGTGATCCGTACGAATTGACGAAACTCGCGTGCACGTGCTCGCACGATCGCGATGTCCTCCTGCGCGGATCTGTCCCACGATCGACATTGTTCATGTTGAAAACCACGAAAAGGCACCACTCGCCTCGGTCCTTGACGGAATGACGATCGGTCGCCATACTCCCACTGGCGAACGCGATTCGCGGTTTATCGGGTCACGCAAAAAGCGGGAAACTAGTACAAACGATAGAACGGTACATTATATTGTCTTCCATTGAGAACGAATTTCAATCTCTGTTCTTCCTCTGCCTCCTTCTACTTTTGTTCTCTTTTTACGCCGCGTGAGTCAGAGATACGTTTCTTAGGCCACGAAAGTTCGGCATGGCGTAATTAGACGGTCTATTTAGCGGGCGGTTTTCGAAAGGGAACCGTAACACCATCCGGGCCGTAGAAGGTTTCGGCGATGAAAAGGAGCGATCGTACGCTTAAACATTTCAAAGCGGAGCCCCGTTTGCATAACACGAGCGCGCGCGACACGAGAGGGGCACGTAATAATAGTAGCATTTTCTCGATTGTGTCATCGCTCGTGAAGCGCTCGGTACCCCGCTACGAATAAATCTTGAACAATAACGACGTTGCACTCGGAGACAGAGAAGCAGAGACGGCAATGGCAAGTGGAACGCGGTGGCGGGCCATGGGTCTCGGTGACGCGCGTATCGGGACCACTGGGCCGCAGGAAGAGCTTGTTTTCAAGGCAAACGAACCAGAAACGATTAATAATATAGCGTGCGTACGAGCAGAAAAAGCGAAAGCGGACGTCGGTCGCGTAGACAAGCGTGTCTTTAAAGGCGGATCGTTAACCCGCGAAGGGCGAAATTTCCAATCGGGTTGCACCGGAAACCGTAGGTGTTTCGGGTGTAATGCAACGGCTCGACTTTTAATGCATACGTTCGAAAGCCTTTGGGTTCGATGTCTGTTATAAAGAATGAGGTCTTAAATTGCACACGTTTCGTAACGCGTTTGCCATTGCTTCCTCGCTATGCGCGCACTTTGCCAATCGTTCGTTCGAAATAACTCGGCGCGCAACGATTCTACTGGAATGAGAAGCATTTTTCGCTACGGGAAATCTAATCCAGGTAAATAGCATCGGGGAAGCGGGCGTCGGGAAGAGTACGCGTGAACGAAAGGGGACCGCTTCGCGGCTCCGATACGAAAGCCCCACCGGCGGCGGAATCGTGGAATTGCACCATTTGGGCAATTAGCACGGGCACAGTGGGCCGCACGCGCCCACACCGGTACCGGTTCCCCGTGGCACAACATGAATGAGACAACGAGAGCGTGCTATTACCGGCTAACAACTTTACCGTACTCATTACGAGCGCCACAATGCCGTTGCGATTGCGGCTGATCTCTCGGCGAATCTTTCAGCTCTCGATTTGCATTTAAAGAGCATTGTAGATTTTGTCTCTCTTTGTAGTCGTCAGCTGAAGCCTGATTCCTTTCCTACCGACATAACTAACGCGAATTCAATGATCGTACCGCTGTATTATCGCGTTCAATAACAACAAAATGTTCCCTTCTGTTTCAGTCCTTCTTCGGCAGGTCCTACAACAATCTCAGCAGCATCTCCGAATGCAAGAACGGCGGAGAGTGCGTAATCAACAAGAAGAACAGAACGGCCTGCAAGGCTTGCCGTTTGCGAAAATGTCTGCTCGTAGGCATGTCGAAATCTGGCTCGCGATACGGCCGCAGATCTAACTGGTTCAAGATCCACTGTCTATTGCAAGAGCAACAGCAGCAGCAGCAGCAGCAACAACAACAACAACAGCATCAACAACACTACCAACAGAATCTATCCAGCCAACCGTTGGCGCAGCAACGAAAACAAATGAGTCCGCCTATTGGCATTCACGCTGGTTCACGGAAAGACGATGTGCTGATGCTAGGTTTGGATGACTACAAAAATTCCACCTCGCCCAGCATCAGTTCACCCGAATCGCACAACAGCGACAGCTCGGTAGAGATATCCGAGAGAAGAGCAGCCTTCTCTGGACACCCAGGCTTCAGACCGATGCATTCCCACCTGCAACCCTCTGTGGCTGAACTGTCGGCGCTCAGCAAGGAAATGATGGGCCTACCCCTTGGCTTCCATCTTGGCGGCATGTCATTGATCCCACCCACCTTTCTACCACCGCCGAGTCTTACTATGTTCTCCCCGTACCATTTGTACGCGACGCCTCACGGAGCTTCTCACCCCTTGGTACCCAATCATTCACCCAATCTGCTCCGGCACTCGCCCGCGATGGATGATGGGACCGGCGCAATAAGTACCACAACGGCGACCACTACAACGACGATCGGCATCGACGGCAAAGACTCGTGCGGAAATAACAACAATAACGACAGATACGCGCATAATAATAACGTGCAGCCTTCGAGGAGGAATTGCTCACCAACTTTGGAAGCCGGGGAGGCCTACACTAAACGATTCTACCTGGACGCGGTGTTGAAGAGCCAACAAACGCGCGTAGAATGTTCTTCGGCGAGATCGCCTACGGAACGCTCGGAAATCGGTTCACCGTTGCTCAGCCCAGCGCCAGAAAGGGATTGCCCTCCGCCACAAGATAACCCCATGGATCTGTCCATGAAGTCGGCCGCTACTTCCGTCAGCGAAGAAATGGAAGAGGACGAGATCGATATGGAGAGCGTTAGCGATCGAGAGAGTCCCCCGCTGAAGCGCAAATCGGCGCCCATCGATTTAACAACGAGAGCATAGAGGGGCGAAATTAATCCACCTAGCGTTCTAAGCTAGGACACGGAAGAAACTGAAGTTCGATAAATGAAATCGTCGATCGTTTGCACAAAGGCGATGGGAATAATTGACTCGGAACGGTGGAAAGTAGTTAGTCGAATGCCGGCTGCCGAATAAGGCGCGTGAGAGAGGAACGCGTGATATCGTAATCAATTACGTTCCCTATTGCCCGACCGTCAGGTGTGAGATAGGAAGAATTCAACCGGCGCTCGATAGTCGAGCAAGATTCTCCGAACCGCCGTACATTATCTTTAATTGCGTTCTCCGTCGTAGCAGGTATTACCGGATCGAGGACGATCGGTCTCGGTCGGAGACAAATCATTCGAGCCGAATCGTTGAACGCGATAAACTCGCGAACGCGCTACGCGGCTGCGATCTCGCGTGAATATCCGTGGCGCTTGGGCGAATGAAGGATTAACGTCTCAATCCCGGGTGATCGCGAGTCACCCGTCGATGGCTGGTTACGCAAAAGCCAATCGACTTTAACGAGAGTCCTCCGCTTTAATTAACGAGCGCGCGTTCCCGCGGTGGAAGAAGAGAGGCAGAGAAGCAGCGACGAGTTCGCGGGAGCAAGAGAGGAGCGTCGTATGCGACCGAGGTGCATCGGTTGATAAACACGTCAAACCGCGGGGTGCACGTGTACGGGACGTGCGTTACAAACAGGCGTACACGTGTAGAACGTTGCGCACCGCTTTATCTTACAAGCGTTCGACGCCTGCCAATGTAAACGCCTCCGTCGCTACCGCCTGATTTTGCCGCCTCTTCTCTACTTTTGCCACGAGACCGCGTTCGCGCGCCTCGCGGCCGAGGACCTCACCGATACGAGAGTCGTAATCGCGAAGGTGCCGTGTTCGCCGGACCGCATGACGAGTCCGACAAACACCGCCTGCGGGTGAATTTCGGTGAAATTCTTGCGCCTCTACTATCGTCGAGAACCTCTACTTGGTCGGATCTACACGTACGATACTTTTCCAGGCTCCACCGGTCGAGCTTAGCCTCGTCGAACACAGGTTTGCTTTTAGCGAAGCACGAGGTCATGTCGCGATCCACATCGCACCGTTGATGCTTCTGAAATCTCCGTGGAGCACGAGGATTCAGTCTTGGACGAGTCGAAATGTTTGCAGATCCGACCGTGATGATTTCGAGACAACGAAAAATAGCGCGCGTTTAAAATTTCTAGAGTATCTCAGCTTCGTTTGCGATCTTTGATCGAATTTACATGATTGCGTGTATATAGAAGTTGTAAATATCGAGACGCTTGTATGTTTCTGTCAAATATGTTTCTTATTTCCTTAGAGCGAATAGTGCAGCGAAGAGATATTGTTCAAGATTTTTTACCATTTACTTCGTCAGATACTTGTTATCTAACATTATAAATGTAGTCAATAAATGGCCAGTATTTCATTTGATGATAAATATTGTTGTTCGTATTTGGATACCGACTTTTCGCGGACGTGCAATTACGATTATGTTACGTTTAATTAATTCCCACGATCGTCTGTGGGGGCGCAACAAATTCATTTGTATCAAAGTATCTCAGTTAAGCAAATAAGGCAGGGACAAAAGTGTGTAAATACTAGTTAGAGAAATTTTGCGCCAATGGGACCCGGGCCAGTAAGTATTTACTTGTATATAGCCAGTAGTTGATAGTGAATAATGAATTACAATGCTCAAAATAATTAGCCACTGTGATCGAATATTGTAAGCGAAAGGTATATATCATGTATATATTAAAATAAAAACAATATTGGTTAGCCTGTTTTAATAAATAATTCCCTAATTAATTTGAGCAGTGTAGTTTCCCAGTTTAAACACTTATGTAAAACATCTTTCATTAAAGAAGTGAATTGAAAATGTGAATACATTTCGTTATATTTAACGTAACTCTTTTGTGCTGTTTCACAAGTAAAGTACAAATCTTTCAATACCTGGGCCCTCATTTGTATAAATATAAATCACTTTTAAAAACTCACATTTCGCAGTCTCGTAGATTGTAGATGGTAGTGTATGCTGGCGTAGTCGTGTCGATGAAAAATTACTTCCTTTTCATTGTTGATCAATGATCACTTCTTGAAGCGATATTGCGTGGACCTGTAACACGATTAGAATTATCAGTTAATTAGAGTTATGAAGTAAATGCACACTGCCACGTTGAGCTAGACAACGCTCAAAACTGAAGCCATCTCGTTGCAGAATTTTTGTACAATATTATAAAATTAGCAGAGAAGAATTTTGTCAAAAATACACAATGGATTTTGGTATACTTCGTTTCATTTGCTTGTTATAACTCTATGGACCAAACAAATCTTTCTGATATCGTACCTGATATTAGTTTTGTAAAGCATATTAAAATACAGAAAGAAATATGTACGATACTAAAAGAACTTCATACGCAAAGACTCAAAGTGGATTTGGATTACGGCGTGCCCTTGAGCTTAGAATTTTCGCAATATCTCTGTGGGAACCGCAAATGTTATGCGAGCCGGGCTAACTGAAGTCAATATTCTACTTTATTATACAACTCACCTATAAAACCAACATGTATTCGCAAATAAATAGCTGATAATCGAGAAAATTCCAGCAGCAACGCACCATGTCGCACCACTTTTCGCACTTGAACTTGAACCGCGGAACGCGGAACCGGGATATTAGAAGTGGAACATTCAAAATGGACCCTGACTATGTTGGTCAGAGGGCTGTTACGAATAGAATTAAATAAAACATCTCCTTCGCTCTGTGCCTTGTCAAGTTGATTAAAATATATTTTCTAATTTTTATAGACTATTTTTAGCATCCGCATATTTCTAGCTTTCTATATTATAATGCCGAAATGATATATTGTAGTTTTCAATAAAGTAGTAGGACATGACGTCAGCCTTGACCTCCGGCGCCTTGGACTTGTTAAAAGCGTAGCGGTATGTTTCGTCCCTTCAAGTTCGATTTTAGTTGGAAATAGTTTGCGATTTTACTTAAATTTGTGCACAATTTGTCGCTAGAAGTGCAGTTTCATAATGTAAATGTGTATTTGTGCAACATATTTGCTGGGAGATATAGATTTGGATAAAAATTCGTAGCAACGGGTACGCGAGCCATCAACGCTAGGCAAATGGCGGGATCACGGTAAGAAACAAACGTTCTATTTAATTAGATAAGGGGAAAGTGCCAAATAATGCTTCGTGCCGTGAATAATGTTATATGTTTCCCACTGTTGATTTGGTATACGTATACGGAATAGTAACACAGCTTTTCAGTAGAGCAGTATTTAAATTTTAGCCGCGGATAAGTAGAATCGGTACAATCTTATTTATCGAACATAGATCCGTGTCATCGGCGCCTTTGATAGTCGAATACCTAATTCAACAGTTCCCGTTTTTCCGGGGATTTTCACATTTCACGTTTACTTTCAAATGCGCTATCGTAATACAGATTAGATTTCGAAGTCATTTGTTCACGTGCTAATTAAATGCAGGATTTAACAAGTTCCTTGAGAGAATTGGCCTGTGCACCGTAGCATATAAAACACTCATTATGCCGGCCATGAAGCATCGTTTGGCATACTTTAATTCTGTCGTGAGCCTAAGCCTTTAATTGCAAGCCAATTTCGGTCGATTTCAATTGGCCACTAGTTAACATTAGAAAAGGAAACATCGTAATCGTTTCAACAGCTTTAGCAAATATAAATAATCCAGGAAATTACGATACATTTTTTATTTTGAATGTTGCAACAATGCTTCTTGCTTTTATAAAAAAGAAAACCGGGACAAATGCCCATATGTTATGCTTTGTATAAACTTTCATATTTCCATTTTTAATAGCACGTATATATTTCATATTGTACTCATGTGTATAATTCTTATTCCTAATGCGATATAGAAATGTATATATACAAACTCTTAGAGCGTAGGATATTTATATATTAATGAGTAGATTTGGAGACTGAGTGACCTGGAGTGAAAACCTCATAATCTACTACAGAGAAATGATAGTCTCCCATGAGTAAAGTATTAGATGCATGTTCTCCATCGTAGCTATGGGGAAGGTTACTGTAACTCTCCATGTTCACGTTACAATTGCTCGAAATAAGTAAATCAGCTCCAGCTCCAAAAATTGGTCCAATACTGTAACGATACAGAACAAAGTCGTTTCAATATTTTTGCTTTGTAACCATCTGCAATCGTTGAACAAGAATTAGTCTTACTCGGGATGATAACAAATTGCGAAAGGCTTTTTCACGATATCGTATTTCGTTGGTGGTACATCGTGGTTATTTGTCAGGGTGAATAGAAATGCTTTTTCTGAGAATATGTAGTGTCCCTTGGCGCTCGTTTTTCCCCATGGAGCATCACTGAAACCACCGCAAATTTCTCCTCGGGTTCCCTGAATTAAATACAAATCGCTTTCTCAGAAAAATTGAAATTAGGTTTCGATTGAATTTAATAACGAGATTATTTACCAATGCAATTACGTATGTTGGGCATACACCATCGCAATGTCGGTGAAACGATGTTGCCGAGTAACCATGACTGGAGGCTCTAGGATATATCGATAATTAATGAATAGCAATAGGTTTGTGATAGGTCCTTACTGATATCTTTTCAAACGTACCGGTATACCAAACGCCAGCTTTGTTTCGATGACCCGTACCACTGATTCAGTAAACGCTGGAATCCCATCTTATCTCGCGAAAGAATCTGCGATCCAGGAAAGAGAAACGGACTGACCCTTGGCTGCAACCGTTTGTCCGCACATATCTCCGCGTACTTGTTTGGTAACGCTGCATACCTATACCTAAAACAAAACGTAAAAATCGAAAGCCACCGAGGGTAACAAAATTTCCCGACAAACCATACCTTATCGGTTTTGAGCCACTTGATCGATCGGGATTGAAAAATTCGTACCTCTCCAAGGAAAGCTCTATGGGCACAGCTCCGGTTGGCTCTACTTCCTCCGCGAAGACCTGGCTGTCGATTAGCAGTAGCCGAACATGATTTATCACCCCCGATAAATGTTGGCAAACCCTCACGCGCTCCTCCTCTGTCCAGTGTTGCGTAGGCTGCGTCACCCCTGCCTAGGAGCGTGGTCCGTACGGTTAAGCGTTCCTTAACTCGTAATTCTAAATTCCGATCCAAGAACCTAAGGACCCAAGGACCCGGTAATAATCGTATGCGATCGAAGGTCTAAGACCTTGCACGACATACGCACGATCGTAGCGCTTTAAGTCTTCTCGGAATTTTCAACGGAAACGGAATTTGCTCGGAAACGGAATAGAATTTCTATGAAAAAAGAACCTGATATTTTGCCCAGTTTAGTACTGCCCTCCAAACGTCTTCCTCCTCCAGCCCCAAGTAGTCGGAGGATATAAGCTTGACCAACGCATCCTTCGGTAGATTACAAAACGCTGTTGTTTTTACCGTATCTACGGCATTCTCCCCAATGAAAACGAAGCATCTTTCAATGAATGACGAACAAGCTCCTTTCCCACCTATTGCAAGAAATAATATTCAATCGATAACAACTTGCGTTATTATTCAAGAATTTGTTACAACTGTGGGCTAGAAATAAAGGACAACGTGTGGTTGAAAAATACTTATTAAATGTATATTTAGCTCGTATTTATTACAGTAACTAATTCAATAGTATTTACACCAGGAGTTTTCGCAAAACACAGACGATATTATAAAACTGGACAAAATTTGTCTTTATTGTAATTCATCAAAGGAGCAGCACACAGTTTTTCGTTCATTGAGATACAGATAGTTTATCATCTTCTGTATTCTCTTGAACAGCTGTTCTATTACAAGAGTACAGTAACAAATACGTCTTTCAATGTAGGAAACCACTGTCACTTGAACGTGACAATGACATTTTCAATTACAATTTGTGCAAATCTATTCGTCATTGTTTATCTGGACTATACTGATTTTCGCGTCACATTTACAACATCAAAGGTGTTAACATTGTCTTCGTTAAACGTGTCTCTTGGCGTTGGCTTACGCACGTGACATTCACGTACTCGATCTTCGCGCAAGACGGAAAACAATGCGCTTTTCTGTTCGTCCCAAAACAGGTCTTCAGGTTAGAGTTGAACGTCCTTAATTGGCCCCTGGATTTGTGTTTTGTATCAATGTTATATTGTCCCCCTTTAACATGATCCGTCCGAGCGGCTTTCTCGTCTTGGTCTTCAAATGATATTCCTCTGCATCGTCCAACACCAAATTCATGTATTCGTCGAAACCGACGATGTGGCCCTCGATCCGTAGGTTCACGTTCTCGAATAACCAAACTTGCACACGCGAACGGTTTTGCAGGTATCGAAATATAAGGTTGATGGGTTGTACCATCACCTTCTGTACTTTCTGTGGCCCCTTGTACGACATTTTTGTGTTAGTTTTCAAAAATTCGTAAGCAACGTTTGATAAACGCGTGCTTCGTTACAGCAAGACGCCGGAAAATGTGGCGTCGTCGTAATGCCAACTGTTTCTGTACTAATCCTTATCCCTATTAGCTTTTTCATCTTACATATATTCCAATTCACCCTGTCTTCAAGGTGGTTCCATTGTGAAAGGTGAGAAGAAAGGGGTTTGAAATCTTCTAATAATTGTGTTTTATAATTTCAAATATATTTGATAAATGTATATAGGGATTCAATGAAGAATATTGGTACTACTGAAATCGTAAAATTTCCCTAAAAGGTGCTGCCACGACGGCAGACACACGAAACTATGATTGAAAAAAACGCGGTGGGTAACTGGCCATAAATTGATTAATGGAATTTGCAATCTTTCACTCGAAAAATATTAAATTTTGTTACTATTTGTTCCCTTCGTGTAAAAGAAGAATACTATAACTGAACGCATTGATTATTGATTCTTTATAAAATATAAAAGAATGTTTTAAATATAGTTTATTTATATACCAGACAATATAAAATAAAATAAGCATGTAAATATATCATTGCTATTGCTTATTCATGCATATTGTTGCTGTAAGATCTCCGATCTGCACACTTCGTAACTTGAACGATGTATGGTTTTCGTTAATCAAAACTAATTTACTAGCGCAGCGCATAGTGGAGATTGCTTCGCTCACGAACTTTTAATAGCATGTCATGAATCACTTACCAGGAACTCGTTCTTGAGCATCCAGAGCCGCAGTCAGAAGGGCACAGGCGTTTCCAGGACTGAGAGTAGCGGAGACGTGTTCCTCGCAACTTCTCCAAAGTTCCTCGACTCCAAGTTCATGGGCTAGTCCCAGCATTTCGAAGATACCACTATCCTGCAGCATGATCTATAGAAACGCAATAGAATAGAGCTCGATCGTTCCTTCAGCGTGAAACTTTTATTAGTTTAGTCTTCTCTAAAACGATCTAGCATCTCTTCCAAACGTTACTCACCTTGCCAGTATAAATATAGTGAATGAATTGTCGGAAAGTCTCCGGATGAGCGTGCGGCATTCGAACCGACGTCGGATTTCCGGTTGTCCCGATCCTCTTCGCAGTGGTGAAGTTCTTGCACCTGAGAAAGCAATCCGACGGTATCGATTCCGAACGATAATTGCCACGATAGGAGTTAGAGTGCAGGGAAAACAATGACGGAGAAGCGCTCCTTTGAATAGTGCAGACGTAAATGTACTGTGGGTGCGTGGCCCTTCTAACGAACACCCACCACTCCGCCTTTCGTCACCTCCACTTCTGCCGGTGTTTCTTGTTACAAAAGGGCTTAATTGACTTCGTCAGGAAGCTCCTCTGCCACGAGAGTATTCGCAACGCACGCAGCCAAGGCTTTAGTTTTCGTTCCTCTAGAAATTAATGGCAACCTTCGAAAAGTCACTTTTCTACCCTTTTCTTTTTCCCTCTACGGCGTACACGGGAATACTCCCGGAGAACAAATCTTTTCTGACACTTCGGGGCTGAAAGCAGAGATCCCCCATGACCCATTGGGAGAACATTCGATCTCGCCTCTTCCAGTGTACATCGACTCCCACGCGTTCGATGCGACTAGATACACAAAGGGGTGGCTTTTAATATCGACGAGTCTCGGAACGGACAATACTCCGGCCTGCGCAATCTATGTATACCTTTCTTCGTGTAAAACGCACTATATTTCTGTCAAGTTGTACTTCATTGCACGCGGGCGAGATTGAACAATTTCCTATGTCGCCGAGTTGCAACAAATTCGCTTTGCAATTAGGCAAGGAAACGTTTCAGAGGTGCAACGAGCACGGATTTCAAAGAGACGAAGCTTAAGACGGTGGTGGCAAGCAAATCCTTAAACGAGCCCCTTGGATCCGCCGACGACGACACGGATAGCGAAACGACCGCGGGCGTCTAATTCCGCTAAAGCTGCGCAAAGCAAAAGGATTTCGTGTGCTAGAAACGAAGAGGTTGGCAGCGCGAGTTTTTCAAGGGGGTGAAGCTGCATCGGCGACCGTATCGAATCAAAAGAAAATCCGTCAAAGAGCCGGTGCAAATGGAAAAGGCATGCACACGCTGCTGCTTTGATATTATAACCGACGCGTTAACAAACGCTCGGCTTCGTCGACAGGAGAGCCGCGAAAGTTGGAAAATCACGGGGCCAACCAACGAAAGCGACCAACATGGTTGCTGAAAGTCGACAGAGAAAAACTAGTGCTCAAAAAAAAAGAAAGAAAATTAAAAACACCAGCCGCGTGTACGTGCAGGAAAAGCAGAGGCGGGTTCGACTTTTGACAGACCGAAAGGCCCGACTTTTATGCCTTTGCCCGCGCTTCGGAAGCGATACGGCCTGTGAATAATATCAAAGCGATAGTTCGCGCATTTATTTCCACAAATTAGAGGGATACATACTCGACTATTGAGGACCTTTCTTGCGCGGATTTCGTTCGCTATCGGCAATGGTTTTGCACGCGCGGCATAATTTATCGCTAAGCAGTCCCGGAACGAGTTCCGTGAAATTCGGGAATGTTTGCACGTAGCGGATATCTCCTTTGCGGAATCTTTACTGCATCGGAGAACGTGCTGGCAATTCTGATTAGAGGCATGGCAATATTCGGCGCGCAGAACTGTTTCGCTGCAAGGGGAAGGGAATGAAAAGATATTAGGAGGAGCTAGTGACAGCGAGTACTGCTTGGTCGTGATGGATGGTACGCGAAACGATGCGAAGAAGGAGAAGAAAGCGTGGAAGAAGCGGGGGAAGGGGATGGTGAAAAGGGGTGAAAAACGAGAACGAAGTCGTTCCCGGAGAGAAGCTTTTCCCTAATCACAGGCGAACGCCGCAGTGGAATCAAAGAAAACCAAATATCAGCGAGTGACGGCGAGAAAAAGAATAGGGCCGCTCGCTCGCGTCTGGTGTGACGACGAGGTGTCACGGGGGTGGTAACGTAGGTTCACGAGCTCCACCGGTGGAAAGAGGATGTCAGGGGGTAGGGGGACATCCAGCGGTGGCGGGAAACGAGGGTCGTGGCTGCTTGGTTTCGCGGCGGCAAGGGTTGAATGTCGCCGCGGGCTGCGCTACTAACGACCAAGCGTGCGATTATATAGCGGCTCCGTCGATCTCCGCACAAAAACCGCCTCCGCTTCCGGTGCACGAGAGAGTCAAATTCGTGCCACACCTCCTCGTTTCCCGTGCCGATGAGACGCTTGCTTCACACCGTTCGGTCCATTATCGCGGCGCGCCCGGGTTCGGCGAAATCAAAAGTATAAGCATTGTCGTCGAATGCATAATTACCGGCGAAAGTGGGCCGATAACGAACGCCGTTTTTTCCAATCGTGAACCCATTTTCCTGCCGATGGGCGCGTCAAAATTTCCGCCCCGCGCGTGGAGCAATTGCGATGAAACTGCGGGAAAATTTAGGTCTCGCTGAGAGCCCATCGATTTCCTTTCAATGCACTCATGATTCTTTTCTGTTCGAAATGTCAATCTTCCGCTGATTAATCATACAGCAAACGTAAGAGGAAATGCACTGTTATCAACGCGATAAAAGCGGTCAGTTTCGAGTGGAGCCTGATAGAAACGATGGGATCGCGCCAAAGTGTCATCGAACAGTACCGATGCACGAGCTTGTTCTTCAATTTCCTTTTCCGCCATTGTCGAGCATCGTTCTCGTCTGCGTCGCATTTGAAAATGACAAGGACTGCAAGTGCAAAGAGGAGCGAGGGGGACGCCGAGGGACGAGAGTCACAACTCTTTGTCAGGATTTTCACTGGACTGGGGAGCATCGCGTAAAGTTTTGAGTGCGGTCGCGTATTGTCCATTCGTTTCTCCTGCGGACGCCTGTCACGAGCATGCGTAACTTAATTTTCCGCGGCCGGTGTCGGCGAGGAGGGACGCGGCGGAAAG
Organism: Holcopasites calliopsidis; assembly: GCA_023838395.1. Taxonomy (NCBI): domain Eukaryota; kingdom Metazoa; phylum Arthropoda; class Insecta; order Hymenoptera; family Apidae; genus Holcopasites; species Holcopasites calliopsidis. Next base: position 4,571,123 of record JALHAQ010000011.1, read on the forward strand.
AGGAGATAGGCTCGATGACAAAAGGACCCGACGATCCCTTCTGCGCGCCGATATCAAAAGGGTTCGCGGGGGATATCGTAATTGACTTTGCAATTAGCATCGAGCCTGTCCGGCGGAATGTCGTGGCCCCTGAAGCTAAGGCCCCTCCACCTAATATCAAACCAAGTCCTCCTTACAACAATTAGAATTCTGTCGTGCGAGAATGCGGTACCGAGGAGCTAGCGAAGAGAGGGAGAGTGGGCGCTCTCCCTTTATTATCCAACTAATTAGAACGTTCGATCGATTCATTTCGCCGTAACAATCGTAGCCCCTTAATTAAAATTCATCGACGCCGCGAACTCTCCCCCCCTTCCGTCTTGTTCCGAAGAAACTTCGATGACTTGACGATTTTTCTCCGTGCAGTCTGTTCGACCAAGAATTTTCATAGAATCCCAACCGATCGAGCGTTGCTTCGCGGAGTGGAGTGCCCTTCCGACCGGATACTCTTCCACCGTTCTTTCGGAAGAGAAAAGGACTGGGGGCTATCGCAGAGCTTGCAACAGGAATGAGTGAATTATGTATAGCTTCCTACGGTGACCTCGGGAATTTAACGAAGTTATCATTTCCTTTCCGTTGGATTCGTTTGCAATTCCATCGGAAAGTTAAATCCGTCTGTTCGTTTTCTTTTATCCTCTTTGCCTCGCCGCTTCCCTTGTACCGTTGCCTCTGTACACAGAAGAAGTTTTTAATACAGTTACCGCTAAATAAGTTCCAATCGAGTCTCGAGTAGAGCGACAGTAGAAAAGTCACAGCGTCTCGCAAGAACACCGCGGTCAGAGAAGCTTCTTTCAAGGATCGAACTGGAAAATCTTCGATTATGTAGAAGGCAATTGAATCGGTTACTTCCAGCATTTCCTTCTCATTCGATTGCGAAAAACGCAACGGTAATTATATGCGAGCAACCTTTTCAAGGATTCATCCCTCCGCGTGATTTTTCACTTCAGTTTTCGGATCCTTTCGTATCTCCAAGGAAATTTAACTAGCTGTGGCTCGATCGAACAGGCGCGAGCTGGTTTAATGAAAATTGCGATTAACAATTAACTCGATACCACGATGCGTCTCCCGTTGGTGGTTGGAGCTTAATCAAATCTCCGAGTTCGCTCGCTCCGTTCACAGAAAACGCGTCGCGCCTGTTTGCATTCCCAGGCGTGTTGGAGGGTATCGGGAGGAAAAGAAAATGATATAAATTATCTCATTGTGAATTGTTAGGGGTGAAATTTGTCTCGGTTCCGAACGATAGGGAATGTCGATGGATGAACGAGTGAAATTGATTCAGTGGTTCTCCAGATGCTTCCACGAGAGAGGGACGAAAGAATTGGAATACTGACCTCGCCTGCAGGATAATTCTGTGCGCGTACACCGGCGTCTCATCTCGTCCTAGCAGAAACACGATGTCAGCTGTATCTTTATCCTCGGAAAGTCGAGCCAGGTCCTCCAAAAGCCTGGGTACACCGGCTAAACCTGCTTCACCAGATACCCCCGCTGCTCCTGAAGCCGCCCCCACGGCCACGGCTCTGGTTCCCATAGTGTTCGGACCGAAAAGCACCAACTAGGAAACAGAATCAAAATTTATTCGATACATACAAGCATTAAACTAAAACAGAAATAGAATAGAATAGAAATAGTAATTTCAGAAGCAATTGCTTCACGAAACTCGTTAGGAGAACAATTTCCTTGGCTTTCCCTCCCGTTTCTTCCTCATTAACTTTCATTACATCTCCAAGATGAAGAAGCCAATTAATCGTAAGATGACAACAGCGAGGAATTCACCCTATCCTCTCCGGCTTCCACGCGCGTTGAACTAATCGCGCGAAAGTTGTCGTTCGCAAGCAATCTGCGATAATCCAAAATTAATGAGGCCGCGGATAAACCCTTGACTGATAACACGGAGAGAGATCGCGAATAACGGCGAACAGCTGCGCGTGTCATCTTCCCGAACGTTACCCGTTGGTATCTGGTTGACGAGCTCGACTCGAACGCGGCACGGGCAAAGGGGGCGAAAAAAAAGACGAAACCGATTAAGGTACAATCGACGCTAATTGCGCGATTAATATTTGATTTGCACCGCGTCGCGACGCTGCGTCTCTCTCGTTTCATCTCTCTTGCCCCCTTTGTGTTGTTCAGCCGCGACCGGTCGATTGACATGAGGATTTTGTGTCACGGCGGCTGGGGCTGATTCCCTTTTAATTAGTTCGGGTTTTGTAGTTTTCGAAGCGCGCGACGAGCACCGATCCTGTCGCGGTGGAGGGCACACGCGATTCCCCGGTCATTTACCCCCTCGCCCGGATTTCCACGCTGCTTCGGATCACCCTGCGTTTCGGCGTCAACTGTGATTGAATTAAAAAGCCATCCCGATGGTTTCTCCTTTGCCCTCGGTCGAACAGCTCGCGTATTAAAACATTGATTAACGATCGAACGTCGCGGTTCAAGTTTATACGTTTCTGTTCGTCGAGTTTCATCTGTGAGCAAGATTTTATGTGACGATGATTAGAACTGCGTTACGAAGCTTTCAATTACATTTTCGAACGAGTTCCTACGTAAAATCGTTGCACATTCAGCCTTCTATCACGTACAAATCACGACTACAGCTTCTAGCGGTATTTGTTTTGAATTTACCCGTTCGATCGGCCGCCGTCGCTTACGATATCGTCCCGTGTACAAATAATCCTGCAAAAACTGTAATGAGCGCTCGATACCGAGCCGCGGTGTCGTTACTGTCACTTGTTCAATTTTCAAGGATCGCTGAACGTGATCTACTATGTAAGACTCACCTGAGAAACGCGCAACTTCGAAGTTCGTCTCACCTTCCCGGCGGCGAACAAGCCGAGGAACGTCCCGAAAGCGGCGTCTAAGCGAACCGCGGCGAGCAAAAGCGTTCCTTCTCTGCCACACGTGGACGAGTATTACGTTCGCATGCGAGACACTGCATTTTCAGAGGATCCACTGCATCCTCACACTCCCACGGGGCGAAACATTGTTCCCTCAAAAAGTTCTCTCCGCGTGACTCTCTGTCCTCGGTCGGATCTGTTGTTCGTCGAACGCGGCCGTGTTCCCGCGAGTATCGCGCATCGAAGACCGGCGAACGAAAGTTGAGAATAAACGGTGGCTCCGTTCCGACCGGAAGTCTCGAGATTCACCGCGAGGTATTTCTCTGGCACGAGACGAGTTTTACGAACGCTGGACCAGGCCTGCTCGATCCCTCCGCCTTCTTCGGCCCTTCTCCTCTCGTTTCTCTCTCTCTCTCTCACTCTCTCTCGTGTACAGGTGAGCCTCTACCTGTTTCCACCAACGCAACTTCCCTCCTTTCTTCTCGCTCTCGTGTGGCCAATGCTCCTGCAAGATCACTACGCCTCCAGCCGTTGTTGCCAGATCCTCTCTGGATCACCGATCGCACGATCAAAAAGGATCCATACGCTGCCCCATTTCAGCCGGCAACTCGTTTAAACTTGGCCTTCGATCAACGTGATTCGACTTCCTTCACCCTTTCAACCTTTGCTCTTCTAAAATCGGGGCAAAGGCGAGATACACTTGCCCTTACCGTCCCCTGTCTTCGTCTCTTTATCCCCGCGACGTCTCTTCGTTTCGAGTTGAATTTCTACAGCTGGTTTTATGTACTCGGTTCTACGATACTGCAATGCGGTTCCTCAGCATTTTCCCGATAAAACGAGACCGCCCTTTTATTCGAGTCTCCCCGCGGTTCTGCTTTCTTCCAACTTCTGCTGGAGTTTTGCCTGGATCCAAGGGGTTGTGGTTCAAATGCTTGAACTCGAGCTTTCCTTACGGTTTATCTTGAAGTATGAATCGAAGGAATTGAATGTTTTCGGAGAATCGGCAATACGGAGTATTATGAGGTTTATTTCGAATTTAGGGAGAGACAGACACCTCCATTTCTCAATCGCGAAATATAATTATCTTGAAACCCAGCTCGAGCTGCGGTACAATTTATAATTCTGACTTCTACTGGCATTGTGACAAGATATGCTTCATCTTTCCATGCTTGTACTTTAACTTGTGGCCCCATTCTTCGTTTTATCGCGATATTACACAGTGAAAATGATGAGCCGTGGTACGTGTTACATTTGGTTACCGACGAGGTACTATTAAAGATTGCCAGCTCCCGTTTAAACTGCCGTGCCAGGAAATGGGCCTGGCGGGCCTGGGCTTCGTCGGTAAATGCGTCTAGCGATGTTGGTAAATGCGTTGAGCAGGGTAATTAAATGAAAGAGTAGGTCGCTTAATAGAAAAATGTAGTAGATCGCTGACATTATCCATTATACAACCGCTTCAAGATATGTAATTATATTATGTTGCTTTATAACATTAGATTCTTGTTGCATCATTTTCGTATTACACATTGTTGGAATACTTTATGGATGTAACAAAAAGTAAGAATAACTGGTACGTAACATTGTAAAGAAATAGTCGGATATAATAGAAATTAGATTAAAAGTTGCAGTTCCATTTATAAAATAACCATTTTTAATAAAGAATTATTACTTAATACTAGAAGGTAGTAAAACAATACATATAATGTACAACTAATGATTAAATTCAATCATTTTTATTAAGACAGTTAATAAATAATAAAAAATGAGTTTATTTCTTTATCGGATAACATCACTTTAGGTGCTTGACGGGGTAGAACGTTTGTACTTATTGAGATGAGCGGATTAACGAGATAAAAGTATTAGCTGAAGTTGTAAATATTAAAGGAAATGTAATAGTAAGTATATTACATAAATAAGTATTGAATAAAATATACGACAGTACACAGAGCCTAATTTGGTTTTAAATTTGTAAAGCCGGAAAGAATAACCATTTTAAATAATGTTACACGTGAAATTATGAATATGATATTAGTCATTCTCGGGAAGATAATGTACTGATTAATTCGTTATATATTAATTCTGAAATATCATATTGTATCAAACATTCCGTTCAGTAGTTACGTGCACTTATTAAATAAAATATAACAAAAACGTTGAAAACTCTGATTGAGTAGAGTCAAATGATCTCTCATTTGAATTAGTCAACCTTTTAACGCTTAGACCCTTAAATAGTAATTGCAAAACACAAGAAAAAGACATGAAGAAATGCAGAATTAATTTTTGGAGGGAATACTCGAGGAAGTACTTGAATCTCTTAATCTAAAACGTTGAGATTTGCTTTCCTATCAGTGAAACTGCACGTAGCAAAATTTACTGTAGTTTTAAAACGAATGTTGCATCGGTGTAACACTGAGAATCACAGGGTTAATTAGAATCTATTGTAATTACGATTCAGAATCTTGCTATTACGGAACAATCGATTTAAAATAAATCAGAATATATTCCTATGATATTTGGAATTTGCCTAACAATGGCTATTTAGAATACACACGATAGCTGCGAAGGAAACAGTTGTCGTTTTGTTTTGAAGCTCTGCGATTCCTGGAAGAACACGAAGTCGTGTTATAGTTTTTGCAAGGATAATAGAAAACCGTGGTCATTAACGTAGCAAGTAGTACGTACTAGGCGAAGCAAAAAATTGTAAATATTCATTTCAACAGCTAGTTCGGGCAATTTCAACAATACGAACGTTTCCGAAATCCGAGTCTCTGGTAAGGGCAAGGTGAGCGGAGTCATTTACACTTCGGTCGTTGTTGTATACGGACGTGTCATAGCAAGTGGTGCGTAATACATTTTACCTAAACGACGCTACTTATCTATTCTCGGGCTTCGCTCTACTACCCTGCACACTCGTTTACTTGTTTTCATTAACTAATACGCGATTAATTAGCAATCATTTTCACATCGTGGGAGTAGATTAAATAGTTTTTCGAATACCTTTTGTCGATGTACGATCGAGATGGGGTGCGTCTCTTCTTTCGTTAGCTCCGGTTAATTAATCAATCACTGCAACTTTTTGAAATTAATTGAACAATTCTCCTGGGTTTATTGTATTCTGTTCGGCCCAGCATTCGGATTTGTCGAAAATCAAAGAATACGTGCATTCTATTACAAGCCTTGTTCGATTAATACCCGTTTATTCTGTTCTTTTTCTGTGACGCGGTTCCTTGAAATCGTTTTTCCTTTGTTACAGGTCTGGTAAAGGACGACTGATATCAAGCGATATACTTATAATAATACAGCAACATGTAACTGCGCATCATACTAATGGAGAACATACTCTGGTGGACAATTGGTAACACGTAACGTATTAGAGGAAAAGTTAACGTATTCTCTTATGTATATAATTCTATTCTTTACAAATGTACTGTTTTTTTTTTATTGGACTTTGGTCATGGGTGATACATGTATATTTTACGAAGCACAACGTATAAATTGAACGATACAATCTCGAGTCAATGAATAGTTCAAAGTCTTTAAATACGATATTAAACATCGAAAAGAAATTGAAATTTTCATTTACCACTGCGTTTCGGTCGAATTTTTTGTTGTAGCTCCGCTGTTATTTACTTCGATACTCTTATTATCCCTGTGCTCGGTCGCGAGTACGGTCAAGTCGTATTTCCGCCGCAGGGTTCGCCGCGTGCCGCGTTGTTGTTACCTTGCCCTTGATGCGAGATAGTTTTCGAGTTTTTATTACTACACAAGCAGTATTGCGAGAATTTGTACGAACGCGATATAGTTCAGTGATAGGGACACGAATACGTTTGAAACTTTGACAACGAACATTCACGGTACAGCTTTGATAAATGTATCGCATTACCTCCAGTCTTGAATATAGGAATATGAAATTACAGGGTTTTAAAAGATTCATAAATACTCAGAAGTATTTGAATCTAAATAATAATATTATTTCTGCATTCATAGAAAACATATCAGTATTTCCTCAACAGACGACGAGAAGGAGAAATAAGATGCAAATCTCTGTCGATTTATTTGTTCCCCCCAACCCCCCTTTCTAGCATCACCTACTCCAGTGATCAGGACGATCATCGGGCAATGCCGCATCAGTCAACGATGTAAGTATCTTTATAGTTTATTAATCCTTTCCTTTTTTTCAATAATCTTTCGTTTTCATCATCCAGAATTAATTGTAAGAACAAATGAGTAACCAACTTCGTTCCTTTTATGTTTCAGCGGGTTCGGTTCGTCGGTATTTGGACAATTTTGGCGATCGCCCGCGATGCGATCGGTAGAGTCAGTGTTTGATCCGTTCAAGTTTTCTCTTGTATCGAGTCAGTGAGTTCGCCGATGTTAAATATTAAGCGGTCGCGACAGGACTATGTTTTTTTTATCGTTTCGGTATTAGAGTCATGTGTCCTGCTTCCTGTGATCGGGCGATCATCGGGCACGCTGCATCAGACAGCAACGTAAGTATCATCATAGTTTCTTCATCTTTTTTTTTTCAATAATTTTGCATTTTCATTATCCAGAACTAATTGTACGAACGAATGAGTAACCAATTTCGCTCCTTTTATTTTCCAGTGGCTTCCAGTTCCTCCATGGTTCTGGTGGTTGGCAACTTTTGGTGATCGCGCGCAATGCGATCGGTAGAGTCAGTGCTTTTTGATCCGTTCATGTTCTTTTGCATTGCTTTAAGAGCGCAGCCGCTCTGAGTGAAGTTAGATTTAGTAATGATCCGCGATATTAGAGTCAGTGAGTCCGTCGATTACAAGTTGCGTTTAGTAATGACACGCAATATTAGAGTCAGTGAGTGCATCGATTGCAAGTGTTAGATTTAGTAACGATACGCGATATTAGAGTCAGTGAGTGCGTCGACTACAAGCTGTGATCAGGACGATCATCGGGCAATGCGGCATCATCCCACAACGTAAGCATCTTCATAGTTTATTAATACTTTTTTTTTAACGGTCTTGGATTTTGATTATCAAGCTTCAATCGCGATAACGAGTTACAAATCAGGTTCCTTTTAATATGTTACAGCAGCGTCCCTGATGACTTCCCACAGCATCCCTGGTGGCTTCCCGGAGCATCCCCGATGACTTCCCACAGCATCCCTGGTGGCTTCCCGGAGCATCCCTGATGGAATCCTGCAGTATCATCGCATGGGTAGAGTGAGTACCCCAAGATTGGGCATTTTAAGTTCCTCCGGTCACTCAATCATGCCGCAGGACGAAAGGTCCGAAACGACACGGGTGATTGGTTGTATTACGTAGAATTTTTGCCAAGCACAGTGACCGTGGGTATATGCAAATATACTCATGAGTAGTAACATTTCATTGTTTTATATTAGCTGAGGCTAGGTCTTCTTGTACTTCGCGATTTTTAATACCTTGGTAATATTAAATTCGGGATTTAGTATAAAAGAATATTTATTCCTGATAATTAACAGGAATCCCTTTCAATTGAAAAATATCTTTACCAAATATATTTTCACTATTCGAGTATTTGATCGAATAAGTATGAAATAATTAGTTAAATGCATAGTGACGTTGAATATTAAATGAAATGACATGAATATTGAAGTTAGTTTTTAGTGCTGAAGTCGGATACCCTCCGACTTCGTTCATAATTGTAACTATTGCACAATGATAACATCTACGCATATTATTATTGCTGTGGTAGCGACAATGAGTATATCTTGTCTTCGACTTTTGCCGCGCGTATCAATTTGTTCTCTGCGTATCGGAATTATCGAATAACTGAGTTTATTCGATATCCATACCAGAATCTTTAGCGTATAAAGACATCGGTATCTCGTTTTCTCTTGCGACGCATAAATCGAACAAAATGTACAAGAAGACAATTCGCGACGGGTAGTTTTCGAAGTCAAGGCAGCAATCTTAACACCAAACTGGCGTTTTAGACGAAATGCCTTGATGACGGGAACGCCCGAGGATGTTTTAATTAACTTGTTCAATTTTTTCGAGTCTTTCTCTTGTTCAGAATTCTTGCATAATAGATTAACGTAGACTTGTTTGAATATCCTTTTACAATAGAGCCATTGATTTGTTTTTTCAATAAATTAGAGTCATTCAGTTAACCTTTTGATAAAGTAGAATCATGAAATTTTCATTTCAAGTAAAGTCATATTGATCAAATGTTTAGCCCGCTAGAAAATGTATATGTATTGATCACTTTTTTAGATGAGGATTTTCAGATTTAACCCCTTCCGTGTTCACTACCTCGATCCCATTCACGTGCCCAGGTGCTACTTGATTGGGAAAAAGGAGGTGGGCATGATGACCCTAATTCTTAAGCTAATCATGTGGTTTTGGCGGCTGGCATTGCATTGGTGTATCGTGCACGACGTACATTCCGCATTGTGTGTGTGGTTAGGCTGTGGATTTGCGTCGTTTCGTTTGAAATAGTAATTAGTAGCTTCACTGTTCAATGCAATCACGAATGTACCGCATTCGTTTTCTTTGAACATCCAATTATTGCACAAACTGTGCTATTCCTTACAAATATCTCTCCATTCCTTAGAAATAAATTGCCACTCATTATAAATATATTGCCGATACAGCGGGTAGTTTATTAACTTTTTAAAACGTCGATTTGCCTTTTATCGCGAGAACGCAAAGATCCCAGGCATTGCCAGTCGATTTCAGTGAAATGGTACGTACCTTAGAGTGTGTTTGATGTATGCCCGCGCTCGGGTGTCGGAGGCGTCCCGGGACGTCCTCCCTAGTGTAGGCCCTTGCACCCGGGCGTTTGTGTGAGAACCGTGGAGCGTATGCTTTTTTTGGTGTGTGTGCTTTGCCATTTTTAAATATAGGGTGAGGTAGGATAGGTCACTTACCGTCCGGTGTGTGTGTTAAATATAAGTAGGTAGGGCCGGGCAGGTTGACACATTCTCTGATCGGGTAGGCCCACTTTTTCGCGTGTTCAACCTGTTTCAGGAAATCTGAGATTGAAAAGTCAAGTCTTAGCTGGGCGCGAGCGAAGAATGCGTTCGCCTCTGGCTTTGCACATTGACTTTTCGAACTCCACCCGCGGTCGCGGTCGCGTATTAGGCCCCGAAACGAACTCGCATTCAGGCTCGAGACTGCTCGTGCGCACGAAGAACGACTCTTGAATTTAATCGTTAATTTTGCTATTTTCTGCAATGGCATCTTTTACGATTATACTCGGTCGTGATTCGTCCACGAGTGTTCCATCTAGATCCGCGTTTTCACATTTTTATTTCACCTTTGTGTGTTTTTCCTTGGTTTCCGAATAGAGTCTCGAGCTTAGACTAAGTTTCAGCGGGCATCGCGCCCGAAAAAAAAGAAGAGGCCACAGGCCGAAGAGGCCCGGCAAACTGCCACTCAAGAGGGCAACTACTAATGGCTCTGCATTCTCTAAGAGAATGGAGAGTCATTCTCTGTTACTACTTTGTCACTGTGCTTGATTTAGCTGCATGTAGTAGTATTTTCAGCTTGGCCCGTTGCGGCCCAACGACCCCTGGGCAAGAATCGCGTTTTTATTAGAGTCGCGCAAAATTTGAGAACGGGTTGAATTAGAGTGGCGACAGATGAAACTCGGATTTTTAATTAGAGTCGCGAGATACTTGATTTTCGCGTATTCTTAGAGTTGCGGACAAGTTCGCGGATTTTTAGGTAGAGTTGCGATTGCTTCGATTCTTCGGTTTTGCAATAGAGTTGCGAAACGTATGAATATCGCGTTTTTCTTAGGTAGAGTTGCGCATAAATGTCTTCACGGTTTGTCTTAGAGTTGCGATGAAATAGAAATCGCGTTTGGTTTAGCGTTGCGACTAAAATATCGCGTTTGCTTTTGCAACTTTGTTTTTCTCAGATTTTAGTTTTGTACTAGCTTCTAATTCTTGTGGCAACTGCATTTGCCCATTTCTTATCATATCTAATTTTCTCAGATAATAGTATAATAGTAGCTTCCAGTTACATTCTCAGAGAATTTTCAGTTTAACTTTATTGAATTACTTTGTTAGGATCACTCTTAAATGTTAGTGTTGCGAGACAATTGCATCGCGAGTTCCAGTTAGCGTTGCGTTTAACAAAGATCGCGTTTTTTATTAGAGTTGCGAACAGAAATGCCCAATTGCTCCTATTTGGGAGCACGCATCTGAGCCACGTGGACAGTGCCACATCGTCGGCAGCCAAGGACCACGGCTGCACCCCCCTTAGAGTTGCGTTTTACTAAATAATTGGTGCATAGAGTATAGAGTCAGTATTTTATTAGTGTTGCGTCGAATCGCGAATTTGATATTCCATTTTTTTTTCCTTATTAGAGTTTCCTCTTTGTATTGATATTTGAAGCACCACTCGCGTTTAATTAGTGTTGCGAAAGATAATTTTCCACTCACGGTTTGAACGAGTGGACTTGTCGGTAGCCCTTCTGGCTACCTATTCCTTTTTGTTTTAAATAGATTTGCGAACCCAATTCCCCAATTGCTCCTATCTGGGAGTGTGTTCCTGAGTCACCTGGATGGTGACATGTTCCTGACCCACCTTAATGGTGGCACATCATCCACAGCCAAGGATCACCGCTGGACCACCCCCCTCCCCCTAGAGTTGCGTTTTACTAAATAATTGGTGCATAGAGTATAGAGTCAGTATTTGATTAGTGTTGCGTTGAATCGCGAATTTGCTAATATTTCATCATTTCTATATTATAGTTTAATCTGTTGAATTAGAGTTGCATTTTGGCATTGATATTTAAAGCACCACTCGCGTTTAATTAGTGTCGCGAAAGATAGATAATTTTCCATTCACGGTTTGAACGAGTGGACTTGCTGGTAGCCCTTCTGGCTACCTATTCTTAATCATTGTTCTTTTCTTTCAGCATCTTCTTCTGTCTCGATCGTCTGTTACTGGAAATACTGATAAAAACTTGAATATCTCATTAGCCATACTAGTATTATTACTTCAAGTTTCATCTGAAAAATTTCATTTAAATAGTGAAATATTATATTACACTGCTTGTAATGTAGTTTGTAATTAATGTTTGTAGAACTGACAATGAATCAATCTTTTCATTGTAGATAATTTGTTCATTCAATTCATAGACACAGTACTAGTGACTGTTCGTTGACAAAGTTTTGTTCTTAGATTTTTGCTTCAATCGTTGCACTTTTATTTTCACTTTTTTAAAAAGTAGAGTAAATTGTTACAACTTTTCTTGATCTGCTTGTGCAGAAATCAAAACTCACTCGTGATATCCGTTCATGTTCATAAGAATCCTTGCAAGAAAAATGTTCTTGACTGTATTTGGGACTGGCCATGGTGATAATAGAAGTATTGTGTCTTGTCTTCGCGTAATCGTCTGCTGCTTCTTATTTGTAGAAGCAATATAGAATAAACGCAGTGAAACGTGACTACTTTCAATTCTGAATTTCTTTCTTAGACTGAGTTTGCATTAAATTGCTATGTTCTGTCCAAAGTTATCCGATTACTAAGAAATAAACTTATGAGACTCACATTCTCTCTCATTTTGCCTTGGCATTGCTATGCTGAGATTCATGCCAGATCCATTTTATAATTAAAATACCTACTCAATAGAGTCGTAGCTTCAAGATTGATAAAATATTGATAATGCTGATGCTAATAAAGGTAGTGGAAAAGAGTATCACCTTGGCCAAAATCCAATTACTGGTTTGTCATATTGTTATTAATAGACCGCGGATTTTTGTGCAAATTCAAATTTTTAGTAATATAGTAAAAAAAGTAGAGCTTTGGTAGGGAACGGTTTCACCTACCAGGTATTATAAAACGCTATATAATTTGAATAATTTTTATATATATTCATATTAAGTGGATCCTGTGTAAGTTTGCACCTTTAAATTTTCTATAAATGCATAAAAGTCCGCAGTCTAGTTACTGAAGTGTCAATATAAAATGATTGTTCTGTTTCAAATATGATCTTCTTCCAGCTGCAATTTTTTTTCCTTTTTTTCTGGAGGTGGATTGGGGAGACTACTCATCTAGTGTATGAGATTGTTACAGATCCACAGGTGATTCCAATTATTCTAAATAAAACCCCAAGTATTCTAAAGAAATATGAGTATGTTAAAGGCTCGAAAATATGGTATACTATGGCAACCAAGGAGAATTAGTAAAAGATGGAAGAAAATTATGCAACAAAATCTGAGCCTGAAGAATCCAATGTGAAATGTTTGAAAACTTATTTTTCATGAAACGTTATTAACCATTTGGAGTTAGTATCTGTTTCAGAAACTTCAATATAATCAATGGATGGGCACTCAAAGAAGAGGATTCATGGTAATTACGTACATAGAGTACACCCCCCTCCCCCCGCCCCAGCCCCTGTTTCCCATTTTATTAAGATCATTTAGGTAGACCCAACTATAAATCGAACAAATGTTTAGCTCATTATGTAGGTAGGATTTATTTGAACGAAAACAATCGATTGTTACATAGGCAGGCTTTACATGAAACGAAACCATTAGATCTTTAATTAGGCAGCACTTGGAACATTTTTAGATATTTTACATAAGTAGGGTTTAACAATTTTCTTCCGCGTGTGTTTGAGTCTGTTTCAGGAAACGAAGAGACAACGCTGGATCATCAGAAGAGTAATCAGGTACACGTATGTGTATGAGAAAGTATCTGTTAGATTTTTATATAGGAAGGATATTTAAATATGTCTTAAGTTGAGTAGCTTAAGCAGGTCGCATTTTATATTAAGTTAGATTTTTAAGTAGGGAGGAAATTATTAATAGCTATAAGTTAACTTTAAGATAAGAATGCGTAGTTTTTAAGTTTTAATTAAGTAGAACACACCGTTTTAGTCTAAGATATTGGTTTGTAAGACATCAGCCGTGTTCGGCACTGCAGTGGCCAAGTAGGCACGTTAGTGTTAAGATTACTTAAGCATATAGTAATTAAGCGCATATTTGTTTAGCTATTAAGTAGATTTACGCTACGGGACACTCGTGCTTTAAAGTGTAGCCAAGCATAGTTGTTCGCTTTTTTTTTAATGCAAATGCAGTGAGTGTAGAAAGTGTCAACAAGATAGAAGGATTAGTTTACTGGATATAATGTTTTCGTCGTTCTGAAAAAAAATCGGAATTTTCAAAGTTATAAAACAGATAGTGAGAATGGCTCTCATTATTTCCTTTGTAACTTTGAAAATCCTAAAACTAAAGTAGTCCTTCTATCTCCTTGTGAAAACTCAAGTCATTTGGATGATAGATTATGAAAAACAGATTTCGTATTGAAGAATGTATAAATATTTTCTACACCCATTGTCTGTTAGAATAAAGATGCAGGCGTACTGTAGTGCGATTGTGTCCCACGTAAAATTAAGTTAATTTTTAAGTTAAGGAGTTTTAATTCCTCCATCCATCTTGCAATCTTTCGATTTTGCTCTGATTTGAGAATCTTCCAAGGCCTCCTCTTGCTGTCTGGCTTGCAGGGCAGTTAATTAACGAACGCTCTGCAAACTTACAGCACAAGGAGCAGGGTTTTTTTTGTTGTGAATTATAGTAGAGTTTAGTTTTTTTAGAACGAAGGGTGGGACGTGGATTAAACGTGGGTAGGGTGGGTCTCCATCGCAGCAACCTCCACGTGGTGAGACCCGGGCAATCAATTATTCGCTCTATAATTATTATTCGAGTCTTTGTGCTATTTGATAAAGTGGAAAAGATGACCTTAATTATTATATAGCGAATAATTGAGCTGATTGGCTGCGCGTTACATGTATCCGACATGTGACGAATGAATCGGAACATTTTGTAGTCTATAATGGAATTTAGTAGCAGTCGTTAATTAGTATAACAATAAACTTTTAGTAGTTAAAATCTGCCCAAATAAGCCCGCGTTCGGAGTCTGTTTTTTTGTTTAGGGAATCTGTCGAATACAGTGGTATTATTAATATATATTACGTAATATTAATAACATACTGTAATAAGACAAATTGTAGCTTAAATTCCTTTAGTTTCCTCGTTGCACCGACGAGGTATTTCCCGTAATTGGAGTTCTGTTTCTTATTTTAACCGCAATATGTTCAAGAAAGCGTAAGAAAACAGCATCTCGTCGATGCATTTGTCTTCCTCGAACATAACGATCCGCGGTAAAGTTCCTGCTGGATGATTTTTGTCGCTAATTCATCGATCGACGGTAAGGAAGACGTATATTACTGTGCTGGTGAAGTCGTGTATGGATCTCTAGAAATCGATGTCAAATGATCGTAAATCAAAGCAAAGATTTGATTAGAAAAGCCTCGTGCTGTACTTTGAAATAAATCGCAAGAAAATTAAATAATAATAAGTAAAATGAAAAGGCCGCGGATCAGCAGTAAGTAATCGACCGATCGATACCGTATTCGCGATAGTCCTGAGTCTACTTGCGCCTGAATGATACTACCTGACCGAAATCGGTGTACAAATACAAACGAATGCCGCCGCGACTAAAATTCTACAATTTTCCTATGTTATTTATTATACTCAGTAATATTTGCAGCTGATATGAAATTCATTTGATTCATTCATTGCAAATACATATGACAAATCAACGCTGAATGAATTTCCATTGAAAGTTGACAACTTTCATTTCTCTTGAACCGCTCTTTAATGTTTGCACAGTCGAGTGTTTCGCAACGATGGCCACGGGACACTCGCCATTGTGTCAGCCTATCGCGGATTGTACATAATTTTATATAATATGGCACGTATTACGGGCTGAAGTGTCCTCTCGTCCACGATGAGGCGCGACTATCCAACGGTGTAATATCCGTGGCAGTTTTTCTCCCAACGCTGGGAATGGAGTATCGCTGGCTGGTGGGTAATAATCGGGGAAAGATCACTTAATGGCCCTCCGGTATAAGTGCCACCGCCATTCGCACCTCCGCGAATTCGCTGCCAGCGCCTAACAAAATTGCCGCATTATGTCGTTTAACTCCCTCCGGGAATGCAGCGCATCGGGAACGGGAGAGAATAAAAGTTAGCCGAGTGAGGTGTGGTAAAGGGTGGAGGGCGAGAGTGACTGGGGGGGTGGACCGGCTGAATGAAGCGAAAAAGAGACGGGGAAACGCAGGCCCGGGGAGGAGAGAAAATTACACGGGATGTCCGCGTGATAGAACGATGCGACGCGACGTTGTAACGCGAGGAAAGGTGTCAGCGCGAGCAGAAGCAGGGCCGAGGATCGGGGCTACATAATAGATGCGTCGACTGCGTTTTAGCGCAAACAGGAACAAATTCCTCGGCGCACTCGTTGCAACAATTGAATCGGTAATCAAGCCGGCCTCGATAATCGAATCAGCCCCCGGTACACGCGTAATTGAAATTTCGCAGTCGACCACTGCAAATATCCCCCTGCCACGCTCGTCTCTTTTACCGTCCCTTTCTCTCTCGTCGCCGCCTGTCGCGAAATTATCCTAATTGTATTATCGAAATATTGCCCGTGGCGAATTATCGCTGCTGTAGGATACGAAATAAACGACAGGCGCAGAGGAAGAAGAAAGCAAAGTTAAATGATTGGTAGCAAAATGATCGATAGTGACGTCGACGCGACGCGCAATGTCCGTCGTTTTACGGTACAATTCAATGCGACCCGTATAAAATGCGTGTGAAATCTGAATTTGGTCGGCTCGACGGTGTCAAAAGCAGACGGCATCCCCTGGTATTTTGGATCGGGGAATTATCAGTATTAAAGGTTTCGTTTTTCTAACGCACACGACGAGCGTGATAGAAGGGATGAGATTAATTATCGCGAGACAGAATAAAATGAACGGCCGAATCAAATGTTCTCATTCGACCGACGGTGTCACAGACGAAAGACTTTCCTTGGAGCAGTTTCCATTTCGTCGAGCGCGAATAAAATTAGTCGAGGAAAAGAAGGGACGAGAACCCGCCCCTAGCCGCTGTTCCACGTAAATCGACCCTGACGAAGGAAGCATTTCTGTAAACTACTTTCATTCCATCCCCTTTGTGTCGCCCCGCCGCGGCTTCGCTTGAAAAGCACCGCGCATCCATGGAAAATGCACGGGTTGGCGAGTCGCGAGTCATTCTCGCTCAGCGATATCGATTGTACACAGTAATTATTAGCGACGCCATTGTCGGTGACGAGAGACGACTGCCTTAACAAATACCGGGATCGTCTTGTAGCGTCGGAGAGAACCGCTTCTTTCATTCGACACGACGGAAGGAAAAGTCTGTAGGCGTCGAGATTGTGGAAGAGGGATCTTAAAACGTGGACATGAAGTGCAACGGTGCGATTGAAGGATTTGAAAATAATTCGACGCCACCGGAGCATCATTAATTAAGCCGCGCGTAATAAGAATGAGTAGAAGGGGTTAATTGTATCGTAAATAGGTATACGGGATTTGTGAAGGAGTAAGGGAAAACATAATGTTGTCCCCTTTGCTGAAATTTACTCTTTCTAAACACAGGCTAATGCTCTCTCAAAATTCTCTTTCTGAACTTTAAACTCTTTTTCACCGCCGCTCACTCTTGAGAAGATCCACCCCCAACGTACAAACAAGCACACACTAGCGAACGCCACTTAGCTAAATGCACGTGTATGCTCGCCTTCTCTAGAATTCTGGCCTCTAAACACAACGTGCATCGCTCTTGAGAACCCTCCCCTAAATTCGCAAAATTATTCGCCAGTGGATACATCAATCTTTCCTCCAGAATACTATAATGTCCTCCCATCCCCGTTTAAAGGTACAATCCGTTTTTTTTTTTACACAAGATCGATTAAACGCAGAGTTCCTTGATCTTGAAGCAAATGACTCTCCCACGTTGATATGTAATTCATGTATGCAGTAGAAAAAGCACGCGTGTTGCGTTATTGCTTCGCGACAAAAGGGCAGCACGTGAAAGATTAGATCTCTATTTTCCACGGCGTGGTTGAATTCAGAATCTGCAAGCTTGTCCACGGTTTTGCGAGCACTTTGCACCGCAGTCGAACCGGGAACTCTCGCGCATCCTATTCGCCTTGTGCCGGTGCCGCTGCATCGTTCCCCCAACAGTTTTTGCGTGGTGTAAACACAAAACTCGCATCACGGAAGAGATAGGGAAAAGCGGACCTTCCGTCGTGCGCATACGCCCATTCGCCTCGCGAATGCGGGCGAAGGGTTTTTCTAAAGACGCGACACAGGGAATGTGTAATACGCGGAACAATGCTCGACACGTTTTCCCGCGACTCTCGCTTACATTCACGTATCCGTCCGCTCCATTATCTTTTCAGGATCGTCCACTTTGTACCGTTTCGCTTCTCCTCGTTACTTTCTTTCCCTTTTCTTTCACGGAGGCCGCTCCGAGCGAGCGGAGCGCCAGCCAAAGTACAGTTTCATTCTACAGCGCGAGTAGCACAAACGGAATCGCCGTCGTCCCCTTCCAGCGGCATCCTAAGCCAAGACCGTGCCGCCTGTTCGCACCCTTCGAAGGCCGATAGTTAATAAAGGATTTAACAGAGACGTAAACGGGAAATTCGAACGGAGGGGACGCGGAGCATGCGACGACGCAAGCTTCCGTTTTTGCGCGAGCGCAGGCGTCGCAAGGGGTTCGTTGGACAGCTCCGCGTGAAGCGCGCGTATCTTTGCAGGACCTGTTCTATGGTGTGCGTTGAAGCTCTTCTCCTCTGTGTACGGTCATGACAAGCATGCACACAGAGAGATGCGGACGAGCGTGTACGCGCGCAGGTCCCTCCATTCTCCTTCGCAGCCCATTATGCCCCCATGAATGGAGGCCACGTTCGAGTACGAGATTCGAATCGGCACCCCGGCCATCGTCGACACTTCGCCTCTGTTCGAACTGTCAATGGTGAGAGCGCGAGACCGGGGAACAGGCACGGGAGGAACGAACGAACAGTTCCGCGACAATGGAAACTCCCGTCACACGTAGACAAGCCCGATGGCTTCACGGCTTTTTTCTCTCCGTTCCGCCGGCCGTTCGTCAGTCCCTCCCGGCTGACAACCACACCCGGGAAAAAAGGATATTGATGGCTGCAATGAAATAACAGCGGCCCGCAGCGGAAGACTTTGAAGCCGCGACAAGGGAGAACTTTGACCAGCTTGCTGACGCGTTTATCGCCACTCGTATCCGTACCCACCGGACTCGCGTATTCCTATCTCATCGATCACTCTCGATCTTCGTATTAGCGTCGAAGGAATTTCATTCCCAAAGCCGAGAGCCGTAACCGTGCGCGCTGTTTCGTGTGTTTATCGCGCGCGGGCCCGTCGATCGACAGGATTAGCGAACGTCGCGACGAATCGAGCGACAAATGAGTCATTTGCTGTCGGAACAGCAGCGGGCAGCAATTGGATTTTTGTCAAGCTCGTTCGACCCCTCTCGACGCGACGCGACAGCTTCGCAGCTTCAATCGGTCGCCCTGTCTCTCGGCCGAAGTGACTCTTATTGCTTTCTTTTAATTTGCGACTGTTCACACGTGCGGCCTGGTCTCCGCCCCTCGCTGGCGCGAATCGTTCGACGAAACTCCGTTAGTACGGGCATACGCGCGACGATTGTCGGCTAACGTTATAAGGGTAGAGGGAGATCGGGGCCGGTGTCGATCCAGTCGTCCTTTCGAAACGGGTCCACGAATCGTCGAAACGTATAACGACCGTTCGACGGGGTAACGAAGAGCAAGTTCGCCACCCGCGGCGACCAATTACTCGAGGGGAGGTCGAAGGATTTTCCAGGGGTTCCTCGCGGACGCATTGTGTCTACAAGATCGTTATTTCTTGTCGATTTCGAGCGTGCCTCTGTCCAGGGACCACGCTGAATACCAACGCAATTAAGATCCCCGACTGAGGTAATGGGGAACGTTTATTCTCTTATTAATACTTCAATATCCTGAACCGAGATTTCCGTAGTTCTCTCCTGATCGTCTTTCCGGCTCATTCAGAGAAGCTCTATCGTTTTTTTTTTTTATCGATTATACCCTTCTCTCTATTTCCCTCTGATAGTATGTATCGTTCGATTCTAATAGTATCGACGACCAGATTCTTAATGATAAGAATATTCAAGCGTTGCATACGCGTCTCGCGCGAAAGTAGGCATCGGACCGTGTGCATCGTAGATGCGCATACGTGTGACGGGAACCAATGAAACGGTTCACGACTGACGCCTCCACGATCGAGGGGATCCCGCGTTGCCCCAAGGCAATGTCCCGATTGAATCCCACATCTACCACCATTCCCGGCCACAGATAGTAATAGAAGCCGTGCACGTATTGGGATAGAGGTCCCCGAATACGCTCGACAATGCAAGGTATTTAGCCAACCGATCGTTAATACGAATTCGCGTGGCTGACTGGCTGGGCTGGCTGGCTAGGTTCGCTAATTATCTCCCTGGTTAACTTTCTCGCGTTTGCCTCCAGCTGTTCGAGAAGTGATTTTATGCTCGAATCGATAGGAAGCACGAACACGTTTCGAGTGTTCTCCTCTTGGGAACTGTCATGCGTTTCGAATTATCTGTTACATTTTTCAATTGAAATTTCTGGTTTCGGAAGTGCAATTTAACTTCGTCCTCCCCGCTTCCCGATAATCGGATCTTGATACCAAAAGAAATTACCATCCCACCGACTGTCTCATCGTAATTTCCACGGGCAAAAGGGATTCGTTCGGGATTCTTCTATCAATCAGTCGGCAAGGCGACACTCGGCTTACAGGCGGTTCACGCTTTGTACGCGCAATTAAACGTCTGCGCGATCTTTTTCACGAGATCCGTGTCCGCCTTTGACCGTATCTCGTCCCTTTGATCGAAAGACGCGTGAAGCAGCTTCCATATTCTTCGCCGGTAATATCCGAGTGACCCGACTCGCTGATCGGGGCGCTCTCGAAGGGCAGTGACAATTAACAGGGGTAATTATTGGCGAAAGAAACGATCGTTTGTCGGACGAGTGGACTTCTGTGTAAGAATCGTCGCAGCGAGGACACTTTCCGATATGAAAAACTTTGCAAATCAAAGCCACTCGACCGACCGAATTATCTGTCTCGTTGGAAACGATTGTGGTCGTAAGATCCCGGATAAGCGGCGCCTCGTAAAATACCATTGACTCGTTTATTGGCCCCGTCGTGGTTTAAAGCTTTGAAAGCGGAGGGAGGAGGTCGCGTGTTCGCGAATCTGCAATTCCTTTCGCGTCTGTTGGCGCGATTAGCAATCGCTTTGCGACTCAGACAGCTGCGTCGCGACCCCTTTGTTCCGCCATCCCTCCAATCGATCGTCGATCTTTCATCGATCGACACGGAAGACTCCGGACGTAACGTGAATGAAAATCGTGCATCCTAGATGCATCCCATTTCGGTGGAGAATATTCACGCGAAACGAGCAGAGGGGACGGATTCGAGGAAGGAGGCATAGTTCAAAGGTTGGATAAGAGTATAGACGGTGTCGCACAAGTCGAACGGTAGAGAGATAGACAAGCTACGGTGACGAGGAAACGGAAAAAGAACGAGGAGGCCTGGGGAAAGGACGCAATGAAAGAAAAAGGGGGTACGTGTGTGTTTGGAAAGCGATGCTCCTGTTGTAAAACGCTGAGAGAAGTGAGAAACGAGTACACGTCAAAGCCCTGTGACACGCATCCTTTAATCCCTTAATCCACCGTTGCCTTGCGAGAATTCCCTCTTCGACACCTGAACTGTGAATTTTCAAGATCCGCCGTCGCAACGCGGCGTAGAGGTAACGGGGCGGAGGAAGAGAGAGAGAGAGGACGCGAAAAGAAACGGGGACGGTACGAATCGGAGGAAAAGAAAGGGCGAACGAGAGCCGAGGACCGGGGGAGAGGAAAGAGACATTTTACGGTTCAGACTTGTCAGGGCTGTGATGCGGGAATTACCGACACGCTGTTTGAAATTAAAGCAAGAGCGCCAGGGCAAAGGGTTGAGCATTGCTCGGTGCGCGTACCTATACCGATGCACCTGTGCGACACAGAGAGAGAGAGAGAGAGAGAGAGAGAGAGGGAGAGAGAGCGCTGGAAATGTATACGGTGTAAAGGTTCTTCAAGATATTTCATAGCACCGCGGCGATGCGAATTTTTTTTTTTCCACCTACCATCGCTGTCATTCGAAGCCTTTGCAAGAATGAAACGAATTTAACGTTACATGTTTTCCTTATTCGCGGATGATAACTCGCTTTCGCTTTGAATTTCCTTCGACGTTTCCTTTTGCCCCGTTTCACTTTGTGCACGCCGTATCCCTCGCGTCGCTTCCGCCTTTGCACCCCTTTTCCGTGCCTGCCCGAACTATATTACATTCGCGGACCGGTACACGAGCCCGATATGAAAGACGAAATCTCCGAGGGCTTTTCCGACACGCTCTGCAAATAAAGCCACGCGGTATTATGTTACCGGGAGACATATGAATCGCCGCGATCGCGAATCGGGGGGACCGGCCAATATAGGTGAACCTTACCCTCTCGACCACCCTTCGGTACAATCTATTTCCCTTTAGCTCGCAGGAGGCTGCTTCCCAATTTACTTCGGCCTGGAAGTTCGAAAGAACGCTATTATCCGAGCAACGAGGGAACGCGCGCGCGCTCAAAGAAAACAGCCGCGGGATTGTGAAAGCGTCGAGAGGAAAAATGACCTACGAACGAAGAGGCGCTGGGTCCACGACGCGGCAACTTTTCTCCTCCGACTTCTGCGGAGAGCGTCCCCGTGTATTTTCATAATCGATTTCGCGTCGAGGGTCGCGCACATGAAAAAAAAAATGAAGGGCGTAGAGGGAACAATCGTAGAGACGTCTCGCGACACGGATCGATGGCGACGGCTTTCACGTCCGGTTCCGAGGAAGAAGTTTCCACGGCGACGACGGTGCCACGGAGGCACACGCTAACTTCTCTTGTTCCGTTGCAACTGTTGATAGATAAAGCTGCCTCCCTGAATCAAAACGAACAAGCGAAACAGTTGTTTCGACCGGCTGTTTCGCTGCTGTTAGAACTCCGATAGTTTCGGATTCCAGACGCCCGGCAAATCGAAACCGAGAATGCGCAATGGAAATGATGGGGGAAGGGAAATTACAATTAATTCATTGATTTCAACGGACTGTCGTTTACATTTATCAAGTCCGAACGAGGATGCGCAGGTGGGTGAGAAAAAGATACGCGACGACCAACTGTGTATTTCTATGATTCGAGGACTGAAACGAGAGCCGGTGGACGGCGTGATGAATTAGCTGCGTCAACTACCATATTCCGGGGTCACAGTTCAGCCCGTTCGATTATCCTCGCGGCCAGACGGCCGGTGGCGAACGCGTGCGCGTGCACGTTCGACAGCGAATCGTGGAAAAAAAAAAGTCGAGCCGCGTGCATTCTTCTATTCGCTTTGCGCCGCGAGTGCACGTGTAAATTTAAAGGCGAGGACCACGCTGGTGCGCGATAAATACACGGGCACACAGGTAACCGTGAATGCCCGCCTGACGAACAAGACCGTTGAGCTGAGTTATGGTTCTTTTTAGTAATTAAAAATTACGCGCCGCGGCCCGCGTGCGTCAAAGCGCGCGGCTTCGTTAATATATTCAGCTCGTATGTACCTTTGGCCTTGCAAAAAGACGCGACAAAGTTAGTAGCTACCTATTTCCCTCGTTCTCCAACCTCTCCTACCCTCTACACGGTGTACACCAACCCCCTCTTCATTCATACATTTTCCTCTTTCTTTTTCGTTCGTTCTTTCTCTAGTCGGAGGTAAAGCGCCGTTCCCCCAACGGACAATAATCTTCTCGGAGTTTTCCGACAGGAATTTGAATCTCCTCTGGCAAACAGCAGGATGCTGATCGATTTCAAATGTGATACTTCCAGCTCGAGTTCGAAGGGCAAACAGGTCTAATATATCTGTTCTACATATTCTGAAACATTTCATCACGGTATATCAGTGGACGCACCGTACCCCTATTTAACTCGGCAGGGCGCGATAGTCACGGTGTGTCATGCCAGATTACATTTGTAGACGAACACTCGGAACAACCATGTATGACACCCCAACCAGCCTGTGTAACTTCGCAGCGAGAGGTATCAAGCTTGGGGAAAAAAAATGGAGCGGTGAGAATCGAACATGTGTTTCACGGTTTTTGGTTACTCTCCTCCGTATAAGGTTTCATGTTAATCGGTGGCTTTTCTCCCTTGGAATACTCCTAAAAAATGTTCCAAAACCCTATCTGTACTAGAGAAACACACATACGCACGGTAAAAAATCCTGACGTTGACAATCTTTCAAAAACTACTAACCCTGCCAAACAGAACGTGACTCTACTCTGTTCGATGGACCTCACTAAACTTCTTGTTCCATCTTTTTTTACCTGTTGGTTTATTTTTAAAATCTAGACAGATTGACGGGGACATCAAATAGTGTCGTATATTGTAGTAATATTGCACAGTACGGTAGAAAATATCGGTTATTATCGTCACCAAAGATATGATAAACTGATGTCCCGAGTAGTATAGGGTGTGCAGGAAATATAGGGTAATGTGCAGTCATCTTATAAATTGATGAAGGTTCGTATAAAATTTTGAAGAGAAAAAGTCTTGATGAGAAATGTTTTGTTCAGCAGCATCGTGCCTAAACGAATAAATGATTAACGCTAAAGGCAAAGGACATTAATCTTACTGGAGTAATAAATCGCCATGGGGCTCATGCATCTTTTATTACACAGTCGAATCGATACGACGAACTACTGTAGTATCCAATGCAAGTCGTAGAAAAACTCGTTGAGGGAAAGCAATCTCCTGAAAATTCTTCAAAACATACTAGACTGTGAATATGTACTTCTCTATTCGGTATCAGAATAAGAGGAGGATATTTTCCCTGGCAAAATATCACGAGTAGGAAGAGAGTTCAATACAATTGGTGCACTTTATGCTCGCGAAAAGGGAGACATCCGTAAAAGTTGTCGGTTTCTTTCCTCTGTCTTTATATTTCGCAAGCTTTCATGCCATGTATCTTTAAATTCGCCTTCTTTACTGTTATCTACACTAACATTTATTTAATCCAACTATTTTCACGCCAAACGTAATCTATTGCGAAAAGCACAATTATTCGCGAGAAATAAAAGTAGTGTTACATAAAAATCAGGCATTGAGGGTAGAATGTTTTTTCCTCGTGTCGTTTGTGAAGGGTTGCCACAATTCATAGGAAACTGTACTAATCGATCGTTACTTTGGTCGCGCGCGCTTTGCTTTTTTGTTTCTCGCGAACGAAAGAACAAAGGAGAGAAAAAACCGAGAGAATTTTATCTACCGTTCACGGTTCTCTCTCCCCTTTATATTCTTTTCATTCGTCGCGCGACGATAAATTGCAATTGACGAAAATTCATTGCGCATTCTACTGGTGGATTCAATTGGTGGCACAATTTTATTTGAAATTTACGCATCGATGAAAAACCGGCTCGCCGAAAATACCAGCCGCGAGATATTTCTGTCGGCTTTTTCAACAACGATGCACGTTCGATAGTGCTTGCTATATGATTCGCTGGACTGGAAAGGGCACGCATTTTTCCCATTCGCAATGATTCCCTTGCATCGAGCTCGTCTGCCCCCCGCCCCCCCCCCCCCTTCCCCGTATCATGCTGTATCCTCCTTTTTTGAAAATCATTCGCGATATCTGTATATGGTAGTTCATTGATTGCTCCACTCCCGCGGGGTACCCTTGTCTGGTGCAAGAATCCAAGAATTATTGACGTTTTTGGGCTAGGGCTGCATGGAAAGGAGATGAAAGCAACTTTTTATCTTCTCTATTTTCTTATTCTATATTATTGATCCAAGCAGCTTAACATCCGATTAAAACTACCCTGACGAACCGCCCGAACATTTTCCGCGCTAATGAAACTCGTCGCTCGGTTACGTGACATCATAAGCTTCGTATTTATAGTAACCTAAATTTCCTCCGGGATGCAAGTCCGCAGTGTAACACGATTTTGCGGTGAACGATGCAAAAGCAAAGTCAGCGTTGCAAAGTTGCGGTTTAAAGTATCTTTGAGCGAGGCTGCAGGTTGCGTTTCAGAGGCAAAAGACACCAACCCCTTTCAAAGATAGCTGGTTCAATAAACTCTTCGGGCCAAGCGTTACGAAATTTCCTGTTAGCGTAACACCAATGACAGGGAACAGGTTTTCACGCGGATCTAGCGGCAGTGCGCAATCATTAATTGGCCGTGTCGCAATTTTTAAACGATCGCTAATTTCCGCGGACAAGAGTTGCAAAGCTGGCGCTGCCGGCCCTCGACCCTTCTGTTGCCGTCGTTATATAATGTTTCGCCTTAATTGCGGATTCGACCCCTGACGGTCTGCACGCCTGGCCTGTGCAACTCCTGCGCGATACACTTTTAATTGCGTCCAGATTTGCAATTCAGATTTTCGCAGCCAGCCACGGCCCGCCGCCTGACTTCTGCATACATCCGAAATCCGAATTTCGCTCGAGTGCAAAAGACGAAATACACCCTTGTCGCGCCATGTTGAAGGTAATTCTTGATCATCTTGATACCGAACTGAATATTTATCTGGGCTAAAAAATGTCTGCAGTTTAGAGAAGTTTGTTTACTTACTCCGGCGACGCTGAGATGGCTTCGCGACGCCGAATGGCTAGCAAATCGCGAAAAATATCGTCTCGTGGAAACGGGACACTTCCGATCCTTCGAATTTATGTTGCATCCCCTAGAAAAGTATATAAAAGACGCCTACGATTCTGTGCCAATAAAAGAGACTTCCGGCGGACAGCGATACAAATTTATGCACGCGATAATAAAACCGGGCAAACTTCGTTAGTAAGACTAGTCTGCGGTTGTGCTTGGTACACGGCATTAAAAGTTTCTGGAAAAACAGCAGAACGGCTACCAAGTTTCCTCGCCCTGCCGTAGCGATGAAACGTTCCCCCCCCCCCCTGAAGGAATCCGGACGAAGAAATAGCACCGGAATATCTGGGTTACGATCCCTCGTAAAAATGCTATGCAAATGGCTCCGTGAACGCTATCCTTCCACGGACAAACTGAAACTTTGCGATAAAATATTCCTCTTTTAAGGAGGGCCAGGGTCGAACGACGTTCTGCTTGGAAAAGAGTTTCCACTTTTCCAGTGATCACCGTCGGTGGTAAATTTTAAATAGAACTGGCTTGCGTTGAATAGCGTAATTTCTTCGAATTTTTCTTGATTTGATCTTGCACATAAAGTTCACCGAATTATGGCTTTTAAAGAGGAACGGCGCTCTATGACCGGTATAATTCCTTTCTGTACTCCTTATCGTTTCCCCGATATATGCCCGGCAGATGCTACCGTTCCATCGATAAGACGACCGCGCACGGATGCAATCGAGTGGCAAGGGGGTGAGAGATCGATCGCGCGGCCGATTCTTTCCTTTTGAAGGAGCCGCTGTTAACCTCGTGAGGCTCCTCGAACACCGTGATACGTTCTCATTCTCCGGCAGTGTGTTGGCAGTGCGAAAGGGGGCCACAGGCATTCTCTATCGCGGCGGGTGTTGCCATGACACCATGAAACCTCCACCCTGCTTCTAAATCTTTCTCTCCCTCACCCCTTTGGTTTCCTCGTACTCGTTTACCGCTGCTCGTGTACACACGGCAATGCAACTACTGCTTCTTCCTTCGAATTTACTCGAATAATTCGTCAAACACCATGCCAATCTGTCGGTGGCGATACTCCTCTATGCCGCACGGGGATGTTTTAAATCTGGCCTTGGCTACCGTGTATTCATTCGCAAAGAGCCCCAACCCTTGGAAAGAGAGATACAGAAAAGACTTATGTATGCTTCACGACGTAACTCAGACCAGTCTCGTTTCCCCCAAGGAAAAACGAGCACCGCGGATGAAATGTTATACGAGCGTTGCCATCGACAATTTTACCAGCGTACCCGATTCCGCGCCATTACCCTCGCACAGCTTAAAGCCACGATGCGAAATCCTTTTCTGGCAAGGACTCGCAACGTCCCTATCCATTCGAAAATGCAGTCTGGCACCGATCCAAAAAACGTTCTGCTCTTTCTCCTTTAGTGCTTTCCTCTTTGATGCCGCGTCTTCCGATGTCGTACACCCTGCCTTTCTGCACATTTCGTAGTCACCCCCTGTGCCCTCCCCCCTGGCGAAAATTTCCTGCAGCCACCTAGGTCTTCCTGTATTCTTTTCACGACATCGTTCGTCCTTTTTTAAATCAAGCGGCAAGCTTATTTCTATCAAAGAATATTAAGAGAATAAAACGGTACGCATCATTTTCTTACGTATTTTTACGAATATCGATCAGTTTAAGACCTTCGGAATTTTATCGATAGCGAACGCGCACCCCTTCATCACTCGCCACTAAAATGTTTACCTACCCCCCGGCTTTATCCCGGACAGCGGAAAAACAAGATTCCGATCCAATCGATAATAAATTGTCGTCATGATCGATACCGTGCAGGAAGGCTATGAGCTTCTCTTCCTTATGAAAATTTACAGTTGCGTAGGGCTGGATTTATCGAGGGGGTTGAATTTACTAGCAGCCGCCAGCTAGCCTTTCCGAACGATAAATTTCTTGGGCTTTATCCAGCCATGTTCGTTTGTGTTTGTCTTACTGGCGACTCTCGAAATCCTAATTACCGCTCAAATTATATCTTCGCTTTGATCATCACGGACGCTTCCGTAACGCGCGGGACGGAAAAGTGAACGAAGGAGAAGGTGCGTCCGTCTCCCCCATTTTTCATCCCTTATTTTTCACGCGAACGAGGACCTCGTACAGACGAACAGGGGGGGCCAAAGACGAAATGGAAAACGAGAGCTCCTATGTACCTTCCTATCTGCCAGCCGAGGTAGGAAGGAAATTCGCGCGAAGGCAGTTGGCAGACTTAATTTCGTGACAGCAGAGGAAATTGAAGAATTCAAAGAAAAGTAGCGACGCGTCGGGTTGATAGCCGAGAGCGTTAATCGATTCTGAACCACTTTGACGATTAGGCGGTGGCAACCGTGTAGCCATTTTCATCGGCAGGATAAACTCAGCTTTTCTAGACCTTCTTACCCTTTGTTACGTGGAACGGCGCGGGCCAAAGAAGAGACAAGTCGTAAGGGTTTCCTGAGGGCGGCTAAAGAGCCGGAGGAAAGGGTACAGGGTGCTCGGCCGGCCGACAGAGAGATGTGCGGGGGATGAAAACAGACAGGGTTGAAAAGAAGGAAGGAGAGAGAGAGAGAGAAAGAGGAGCACGGCAAATGGAAAAGAAATTCCCATTACTTTAGGGGAGAGACGTCTAGTACCCTTCTTCTTCATCTTACTGCCGGTCTCCGTCTTTCCATGTCTACTCCTTCTTCGTCCTCTCTTCTTTCTGTTTCCTCCGCTTCCTCCTACGCTCTGATACGAGGTATCCGTGAGCCAAGGGGACACGATGCACGCATGTGCTGGGGGGTCATTCTATCGATTTCTCTGCTTCGCGTGGTAGTCACGAGGAGGCGTATTCAGACTCCGCGCACTCGCTGCATCAGCACGCCACCCGAAACAGCCTCGCGTATCCGTTGCAACCGGGTTGCTTTTTCAAGGTTAACTTAGAACGTGTATACGTATATACGTATGCACCGCGAAACATTGCCGCCATCGACAGTGTCGGCCAGTCTAGTCTCGAGTGTTCCGCCGCGAGATCCAACCCTCTTCCCTCCGCTTTTTCACGTGCGCGCACTCGAACGGTGATACGAAGTCGACTTGGTGAACTTCGGACAGATATTGGTGCAAAAAGAAACAAAGAAAACAAAAGTCATTCTCATTGTGATTCTAGACTTTGCCACCGCTGACCACTGTGATTATTTTGTACGGTGAGTAAAGAATCTACTTTCAATTATTGTAGCTCGGAGCAACGAAGCGTCTTCAATTTGATTTATTAAACTTCTGTCGACTCGGCGACCGAGATGATTTCAGCCGGTGGTGCCTATTGAAATTGAACTATTTCGTCGAAGATCGATAATGTTGTTGGGGTATCGATGCTGGCAGAATAAATAGCCGTGTTACCGCGACTCTATAGGGGTGAAACGAGTCGCGATGATGATTAAGCAACGGCTAATTAACGCGACCGCGACCAGTTGGTTTCATGGTTTTCTTCATGCTTCGTGGAGTTCTACCATGGCGCTATCGACGATGGCAATTTCGTGTAAATGAACAATCGATCAGAAATACGGGCGATATCACGCGAACGTGGAAGCACCCCCAACGCTTTCATACTTAGATATTCTCGAGACAGTCGGGGGTAATGACCCTGTGCCGGTTCTGGTTCGTGATTTAGAATCGTGGAAAGGAAAGAAATGTGCAATGCGATCACGTTTATTTCTCTTCGGAAGTATTTGAGGATCCCAAATACTATAATTTATTACGCGACGCAATAACTTTTGCGATTGTTCGTAAGCCACAAAACACAATGAATAGATTACAATCGTTGTAATAGTTTGCCCCTCTTGGGAGCATAACATTTTGGCGATCATGAATCTTGCTGAACCTAATTGGTGAAAGCCGCAAAAGTGGACGCGTTGAGAAACACAATAAGACTCGTCCCAGTCTCTTGAAAACTTGACTGAGTTCCGGTTAACCAGTCGACGAGGAGGTATAATACGCGAAGTTCAGACGATTTTTGTCAGCCCCTTTCCGACGCGATAAGCGTCGTTACCCTTTGTTGCCGAGCAATGATCCAAAGGCCCGTTTCAGTTCTTTAGGCAGGTCGACTTCAGCAACGTCGGCGATGAACTAAACGCCTGTGGCTATGTAACCAGGAGCGCGGTGCGTCGCGTCGGCATTCTCGAGCTTGTTAGGAGGAGCACATCATCGTGGATACAGAGACACCCCGGTCGTTTTCCCTTTTCCTCCTCGAGTCCCTTTCTCTTTTTCACCCTCCTAGCGTCGCGGAGCCGCGATTTTCCCTCCTTTTTCCGCTACCCGTTTCCGTCGCCCCTGCTTCCGTCCGCGCGCGTTTGTACGCGAACGCGTTTCTTTCCTTTTTCGTCCCCCGTCTGCGCCTATCGCTTCGGTTCCGTCCCACTGCGTAAGCGTTAGGTAATTCGAAAGCAATTTGAATTGACGTGCAACGGCAGAGGAAAGTAATTACGGGGTGGTAGTGAGTGCGAGGCGCAAGCTCCCCGACCCCGTTGGATCGTGTGCCACGTATACCTGGCGCGACGTCCTGCCACGCACAGGGAATACACGCACAGAGGAGTGTGTCTGCGTGTACCGTGCGCACGGTTCGCGGTTAGATTGATTAAAATTTACTATGCAAATTAGATTGCGCTCGCAACGGCGGCCGCGAAGCCGTGGGCGTACAAGGAACCGACGGATGAAAAGATGAATCGTTATCATTAGCACTTTCAGCATTGACGAGGCGCCATGCGCCGGTGTGTTATCGTGTCAACAGTTCAGCCATCGGATTTTCCTGATTCCGCGCGTCTCAAACGATCCGCTCCCGCATAGATCTAGCGTCGTATCTCACGCTGTACAGTGTGTGCCTTTTCGAATCCCTTTCTAACCCTGCTCACGGTTATTCAATTAATTCTTGGAGAAAATTTAGTCGAGCAAATGTTTATCCCCGAAGTTAATCTTTCCGAGGTTTCCTCCTCGCCGCCTTGTCCGCAACGTGCAGACGATTTTTTTTTCCAAGAGCAGCTTATCAGAGGGTTCGTAGCCGACGAAGAAATTCGTCTTTCCGCTAGATCGGTCGGAGGCGGCGCGATTCGCGACAGACCGGAGGGAACACGAGGGTGAGCTTTCACCCCCGAGGCATGTACAGGCGCGGTAGGCGAATTGATCGCGTTGGGGTAGAATCATCCATCACCAAGTGACAGACCCGAGCTAAACCTATCCCCCCATGGAAAGGTGGCCCCTCTCCCCTTCTGACAAGAGGAATGGACAGGGACACGGTGACGGGGTGAAAAGGAAAGGGAGGTGTGCGAGCGAGGGAAAACGGTGGCGCCCTCGAACGACTGGCCACGAACCAAACAACCCCCTCGACAATGCCCAAGAGATCCCACGGGACGCCGCGACGCGTTCTACGTTTCACTCTTTCCTTCCTCGACAGTTTCATCCCTTCTTCCGTCTCACGGTTTCGCCGATTCGCCCGTCGCACTGCTGGCGTTGGCCTCCTTAAGTGGCCTTTCCACTTATTCGAACGAGAAACGAGCCGTAGAGCTCGCGTGGAGTGCGTGTATTTGAATGAATGTAATATCATTCGGAGGGGTGAATGCCTGCACGAGATGTGGTTGATTAAATATATCCGTACACCAGTAGAAGCGCTATCCCGTATTAATCCGAGATCAGCCATGGACAGTTGTAAAAATATTCGACAATCTAAATCAGATGTCACGCTGGCCGTGTACTGTCATCGATTGAGTCATCCAGGTGCGGCAAAGTGCGTCCCCAAGTCGGGATTTTCTTTTGTTCAGGAACGAGCACCCTAACAAATATTTTGCACCATCATACTACTATATTATATCTCCCTTTGATGCATTATATCGCGGTCAAAACACCCCTCTTCGCAACCTCCCCTTATTCGCGAGTTCTTTCCGAAACTGTCACCGCGCATTCATTACCTTCGTATGTCTTTCTTGCCAGACCCAACCACTACAGCTGCGCACAAAGAACGCCGTTACATCCAGCCACAATACGTGCAGGTACCGCTCTTTAGTGGGAAACTTCGTCCCGCCGAGCTTTTGAAGCGCGTGAATTATAGACCCCCGTCGAAAACGTTAATTACACCCGGCAGTTTCTAACCGGCGGTAGCTCATCTAATCCCAAATGATCCCTGAGAAAATTCAACTGAAACACGATTCTCCCGTCGACGATCATTAGGTGATGAAAGCGAGCAACTCGTGGAGCACGAACCGTTTGCTCGAGATTCGTGCAGTTAGTCTATCGCCGGCGGATGGTGCATTACCCGTGTCGGGGTAGGCGCACCACCTACCCCTCCCGCGTCGGCTTCGTTTCCCGGCATTGATGTGCTTCCTCGGTAGCGCGACGGCAATTTTCTTGATCACGCGACACAAAAGGCGGAAATCAATAATACGGCACGAGGAGGAAATACGGCCTAAATTGGAGCACAAGCCGAACTACGTATCATTTAGGCAGGCAGCTAATCACAATCGATCGTTTAACGACGCGTAGATTGACAACACTTTGGATTTACCGAACTAATGGGATACGAACAGAATATGGCTGTAGTCATTTTCATAGAAGAATAACGTTTCAAGCCATATCTTTAATGAATGGATAGACTTGAAGTGTTTTGAGTAATCAATGTACTTGATAATGAAATAGAACAGTGGGTACCCTTTGCGCACAGAATGCGTATATTTACCATATCGCGCAGAGGGAAAATTCTGTAGAGGTATACTGTTATTTCAAGGCACAAACGTACAAGATAATACTTTGAAGCTGGACAAAATATCCGTTCGCGTGTTATTGCGAATAACGAGCGGACTCGCGCTCGCCGTAAGAGGTCCGATAGAAGCTAACAAAAGATTTTTATGATTTTCTCCGGAGAAACAGCAATTTGCCCGACAATGTAGCCGCTCCGTTGCAAAGAAACGAATACATATAACAAGAGGCCGACCAGTCAGTCCAGGGGAAGTCGTACACCGGAGCACAATGTGTGTTGGCCAGCAGGCATTATGCGAGGTGCAAGAGCCGATAACAGGGCACAAAAGGAAACGTGGCCTAGATCAGAGCGCAGCCGGAGCGGCGCGGCTTGTACACACAGCCTACCTTATTCATCCCTCGGCAAACTCTCCGCAGGCCGGAACGAGAGTTTGATACACGAGGTGAGGGAGCATTATGATCCTGTAATGGACCAATATTTGGCTACGTACGATGAAACGCTACCGCGATTCACGCGGCCCGCCTCCCTAGCGGCTGTTCGGCCTGCCAAATCGTAATTCGAGGATCGAATCGCTCGAAGGATACGTTCGTCCTGTACATGATTCACACAAACGCAAACTTGAATGGAGATACGTATTAGTTTGTTATCTAAAAAATCGCGTTATCAATTATGGCAAGAAACTCGAAAGCCCGTACGCCGGAAACACCTCGACTTTCCATTTGAGTCGATGCGTGTGTGTTTGCGGAATGAATCGGAATTTCGTGCTCGAGCTGCGGGAACACTCTGATCTTTTAACGCGCCATAACTGCAACAATGCATCAGAGCGATGCGAGCACGCGATACAGGCGAGGAAACGATCCAACGTTTTCCTCTAATATCGCTGCACTCCCGAGATTTCTGGACACGTGGGAATGAAGAATTTCTGCACTCGCGGGGAGAGCTCGATGGAGAATAATTGTGTGCAAGGCTGAAGATATTCAGGAACAGGATCGATGGCATCGGTGGACTTGTCGTTAGGGAAGTGTCACGTGCGCGAGGCTGGAGTAAAAGATTTGCTTAGGCTCCAGGATCCCCTAAAGTTTGCTTTACAGCAGATCCCGCATGCAGGGACGTCAGATTTGTTCTCCCTTATCTATTCTTCTCTTTAATACCAGGACTATTCTTCAACAGTAGGTAAACGGATACGATCCGTATAGGAAGCCGTTGTCCGAATAAATTTTGGGAAAATATAAAGTCATTGTCATCGTTACCATTCGACTTTCCGTCAAAAATAATTACTCTCTATTACATATTCGAGTTACAAATGCATTTAATATCAAACTGGCAATGCTAAAGCAACATTAAAATGATTTCAATCTCTTTTTGGAATCACGAAACATTGATCCAGCAATTTGTCCAACAAAAATGAGAAAAATCCTAAGCCTCGTCCGAGAATATTCTGCGTGGCGTTCGTAGGCGTCGCGTGGAGTATACTTTAGGTGTCTAGAGTGTCTTCCAGCACCGATACGCCGGCTGTTCGGTCTCACACGCTCGAGGATCCATAGAGCATGTACTGGCTGTCATTACCAAGTCCTCGGCGGGGATGTGTAAAGGGGACTGTAGCTTCTGTAGTCCTCACACTCTGTTCACACGTATCGATGACGCATTCGCCGGGGTCTCTATCGAGATTCACCGGTCTCTCCGGATGATGCGAGATTCGATCCCGCAAGAGCTGGTGCACCGATCGGGCATGTATCATCTATTCGTAACGAGCGCGCCGTTTGCCGAGAGGAAACGGCCAGCGCTAATCTACGCGTGTACTTGATGCTTGAGAAGCAAGTCACGACGAGCTGTTCATCGTCGATGCCCCGTTGCGTTTCCCGGTTTCAGCCGCGCGACATTTGCAACGTGACCAGAAGTCACGGACAGACCGCGAGATGTTTACTCGATCGTATCCTCTCCAACATTTTCCCTCGCGTTTTTATTCCTTCCCTGTTGCGTCAAACTATTCTCGACAGCGAACCGTTTGTGCCCATTGTCGAATTTGAGGAACGAACATTTCAGCACGCGCGCCATGCATCGTCGTAAAGTTGCTATTCAAACGACCGCTCGTGGCTTCTTTTATCGCCTGTTCCGGCGCCCCTAGTGGAACTGTGCAGGGCCCACCCCGGAAAGCAGTTCGGGTGGTGCTTTTAATTCGGTGGCACGCTAACCGGGCCACGAGTAATCTCAAAGACGAGCCGCGTTTACGTGCACGGGCTACCCCGACCTCGAGGCTGACGCGACAAGTGGCTGCGGGGTGTGAGTTTTACGAGCGTTTAACGACCGATTTATCGGTCGTTGAAACGGTGCGAAAGACGCGAGCTAGACTGGAGAGACCTGTCTGCCGCACGCCGTTGCCCCCTGTCCTCCCGTTGCATCGACCCAGACGCGACACGTGACTCGAACGCGGATAGCTGAAATCATTCGACTCGTGGCGGGATTTATCGTTTCCGATTCTCCGACGACTGTGGGCAGCCCTTCATTCATTCGACGCGCGTATGCGCGCTCGTTTCCCCGAAGCTGCATCGTCTCCGCGGACGACAGGGATATTTCCTTTTATTGGCGTCTGGTACGAGGCTCGCGCGCGAGGGAGGTCAACATCCGTTCGCCTCATCCACTCCCCGGGATTCCGATCCCCTTTAGTCATCTTCTGCACTAGTGTTCCGTAAAAATGTCTGCCAGCGAAACAAAGGAATCGATAAGACCTGGCTGCCGCGTCTTGACCGTTTCGCGAATATCTCGCGATTGATTCGCTATCTCGTCGATATTATTCCTGGATCGTTTGTTTTCCGCGAGGCAGACGTATCGTTTGCAGATCTGTCCGAGATTTATGTGCTTTATGCAGTTATCGCAACTTTGTCTTGATGTGAAAGATAATAATCGGTATGCTCTCGTTAATATCGAGCAGCTCGCGAAGAATGTTGAATTCCATTCAAGTCGAGTAGAATGTTCTCGTCTATGTGTCCAGCTGGTGTCGGAAAATATTCTAATCCACGGTTACAGCAAGGGGGGCGAACGATCGTCGGTCGGTTCGTGAGCAGGAATAAATTTCGACCGGTAGTGTCCCGGTGATCATCGTTAGAAGACGAGCAGTTCCGTGAATTCTCCATGAGAAGCAACGGCTGCTAGCGGACGCGTGAATTAAGATGTGCGTGGTGTCGTAAGCGGTCGTAAAGCAGCCTGGCAAGTGGTAATTTTATAATACTCTAACGGGACGCGAGAGCAAACGAGTTGCTGTTCACCGTGACGGCTGGAAGACGGCGTCGGCACCGCCGTTAACGGTGTATAGGCACACGTTTACCTCTCTAATGGTTAACTGAAACTTCTGTCCGCAGCGGGCGATGCTGCTTTCGGCCGTCATTAGAGCGTCGTCCAGCAATTTCCTATAATGGCCGGCGCAAATTGAAATCCCGTGAAATCGGATTTTCACGCCGTCCAAAATGACCGACAGGCGCTATTATATTAATCCTTTCCTGTATTCCGGAGACTTCACGTGATTATCGACCGGTCGGGCGCGAAGTCATCGACGAGTTCCAGGAAAAATGGCCATTCTGCAGGAATCGTTAGGGCTGCGTTAACGAGGCTTGTTAGAAACGTGTCGCGAGTCGTTTTACGGAAATTGAACAGCTGTTTAGCACGGTACCGTTTTCCTTGCTGAATATCAATTATCTCCTTATGCGAGTCCAGCATCCAGCAACAATCTCACGCCACTGCCAGTCGTTCTAAATCAGCTTCGGAGGGTCGTGAAATTGCTTCTATATGTCAGTGGATCAGGAGCACCGGGGGTCTCCGTGCTTGCCGGTGACAACGCGTGATGACGTAAACCCGCGTTGATGTGCCGCGTAATAAACCGATCAGATAATTTCCATCGCTTCCATCGAACCTGTCAGGTCGCTTGTCCAAGCCCGCGCGTGGGACAGTCGAGCGCGGTGGGTTGCCGAGAGTCCGGCCATTGGTATGAAGACGTAATTGAACCGGTTGACAGTTTCCGAGCATTCATTTGACGTGTGACATGATTCAGAAGCGTCCAGCCGGTTGTCACTTCTTCAATTGCCTCCTCCGTTGCGGGCAATCATCGTCCTGGCTAGACCTCGCGAGAAACGCGTCGCCGGCCCGTACCGTGTCTTTGTCCGACCATCGCGATTTCCATTCTTATCTGTTGCGTCTGCTGCGCGCAACTGGACACCCGTTGTCCGCTGCCTATGAATGTGGGAGCTTTCGAAACGGAAGTTGGAAGGATCCGTTAAAACAGCAGGCAAATAGCAACAGCTCGAGAACGGCTTCGGCGAATTAATAATTCCTGTTTCGCCTCCTCTGAAACGAGAACAGATTGAATCGTTCGCGAACGAAACGAGCGGCGCGGTAACACGCGATTCTCGAAGAAAAGCAGAAAAGTTCCACGGTGTAATGTCCGCCCCGGGGAGGAGATCCCTTAATAACACGGTTCCAATGGGAGTCGGATCCAGGGGCAAGATACGGGAAGGTAAAAAGTTAATCGTACCGGCGCACCCGGTGCAGAACGAGGCGTAGAAAGGGAGGGAGACGCGGCTTCCTCCGAGACAGTGATTATGTTAATCGTCGCATCGGGTTCCAGGTATTGATAACGGTACGCTGCGACAGCGGTGTATGAGACCCGTGCACCTTGCTGCAGATTATACCTGGCTAACTCGATGGTAAATAGAAACCTTGCGCGATAACGAGCGCTCCGTTTCGTCTCGGAGGCTTCATCAGGCAGGCTATCAACGCGGCTGGTATTCGGCGCGGCTGAACGTCCGTGCGACGCGTCCACGACGACGTCGTGGAACCTGTTTATCAAAGCGTTTAGTCAGAAGCGGTCATTTTTGCTGAGTATTAATTGTAATTATACCCCCGGCGCTAATTGCACGTTATTAGATAGCGGAGTGGCTGGCAAACAAACCTCGAAGCTGCCGCTTGCGAGGCTCGCATCCCCGCGTCTTTTGACGTGTTAACTCAAGACGTCGGGCTGAGCGCATGGACGGGTTAACTTTTCCCTTCGCGCTTCGTCTTTAAACGCCTCGCTCTGTGCGCTGGTAATTTAATATTTTATCGAGGTGGAGACGAGATTCCAGCAGAGAAACTCCAGGCAATGATTCTTTAGCTGCATTTTTTTTTTTTTTAGATAGAATCATATTGAATACGAGAACTCTTAGATTTTTTTATATACAATATTCACGAGTATAGCCTGGACCATGAAAAATCGCGTCTTATCAGTTTGGACGGGTCGTTCGAGCGAAAGAACATCGAAATATTGCGCATCGAGTCGTGCACGAAATCGAGCTTTACCATCAGTGGCGGGCATGAACCCCGGCTGTCGACCCGCTGTGGAAATTACATTTTCGTTTTGAAATTCGACGGCGTTTCGAGTTTACCACTGCGGCCCTCTCTTCGCACGTCGGCGATACATATCATACATGTACGTGATTGTACGGCTAGAAGCTACGCATAGAACACGCAGCCATAATTACGAGTGGCAAGCCGAAAAATAACTGATGAAGCGTACGAAGTGGTAAAACCGTTGGATCGATACGAAAAAGAGTAGCATCCGATATAACCAAGTACAGAACTTCGAGTATCCTTTATGTTTCAGTAGCCTGTTTTCCTGTTTCTCCGCTGAAGTACGCTAGCGGCAGGTTGATTTTTTCTTACATAGAACGCAGTAGGGGAATGGAAATCGCGATGAAAAATGTAAGAAGCGAATATTAATATCGTCCCGCGGCATTTCAGCGTTCATACTCGATCATAGATTCGAAGCGGTATCGGAATTCTCTGCTATCTACTTCGAAACTGGACTGCAGAAAATTGAAGTGAAGATGTTCGATATCCTGTATCGAGCATCTTGTGCATCGTTTATTTCTCATTTCGCATCGGAATGGATGATGTTCTCCAGTCGGTATCATTGAGAATCATCGAGGAAAACTGCGGCAGGATTCGACTCGTTTATTACGCAGTCCTTCCAACATCTGCTCGGATAATGTCCCATCGAATCGTCGTTTCCGTTTGAGCACCGCTGCAGCAAAATCCGCATGGCAAAGAGCATGAAAGGAACATTTGCAGCGCGCCGCGGCCTTAGCTCCAGCCTTCGGTGTACGTTGCAGTCCGTAGAAGCAAAGGGGTGGTCGTGTGGCCAGCGAAATCTGTCACCCGGATGTCAATCAATATTTCGAGGGGTTCCAGTCGACCGCCCCCTAACCCCCTTTTCTGGCTTTCCCTTATTCGAAACCCTCCCCCCGTGCCGAGCGCTGCTCCGGCCTCCCGACGCGTAGATCAACGGACCGAATCAGGCCGGTGTTCCCGTTTCGCAAGCCCCCCCCCCCCCCCTCCCCCTCTTGGTGA
Source organism: Holcopasites calliopsidis (assembly GCA_023838395.1). Lineage (NCBI taxonomy): Eukaryota > Metazoa > Arthropoda > Insecta > Hymenoptera > Apidae > Holcopasites > Holcopasites calliopsidis. The sequence goes on from JALHAQ010000011.1 coordinate 4,610,670, forward strand.
TTAATTTCCACTAGGAAATTAATCAGACGGAAAGAATTTGTCGTGCGTGGACCCGACGCGCAATGATCCACGGTTGGCAGATGGGAAGACGACGCCGGGTTAAAATCGTGCGACGCTCTCGCCTCCTTTAATTTACGACGCCCCATAGCCGCCGTTAGAATCGTTTCATAAATCACGACAGGTCGCGCAGCACCGCTATCGAGTTAACGCTTGCTTCATTTGTTACTTGGCATCGGGCGTAACACGGTTTGTCCCGTGCGTTCCGTGATGAACCGCGGGAAAGGGGTGAATCCCCGGTAACGAGAGACTCGATTAATCAACGCTCGCACGCGTGACTTCTTAATTTCACTCGGCGAACACTCTTCCGGTCTTCCCGTCGGAAACACCGGCCAAGAAGAAAATTACGACCTTCGAAAAGTGCTGAACAAACTCGTACATCTTTCTCTTCTTCCGCGCCATTTGTCTACGCGGAAGATCGATTTCAGTATAGCCGCTGTTGCCTCCGGCTACCGGTGATCATCTCCTCGTAAACGAACTACCCTCTGCTGCCCAGCCCCTCGAGGAGCCTCTTTAAACGATCGACAAGCAGCCGAACGACCGCTGGCTGGCCGATCGATCAACCGGCAGCGTTGAATGCACTCGTGGCGAGCGTGCACCGAATAATTGCGACACAGATGTTACGGGCGTTTCGAGCAAAGCGGAGAAAGCGACGCTTGAAGAAAGGGGCCTGGACAAGGGGGTATAGTTCGTAATTCTCAAATTATATATACATACAATATATCGAGAGGGAGAGAGGGGGGAGTGGAACCCTAAGCTCGACTAGACGTCGTCATCCCCCGGCGTCGTGCTTACTCTCTCTCTCTCTCTCTCTCTCTCTCTCTCTCTCGCTCCAGCGTCGACGTCGTCATAACCGTTAACGTTATCTGCGGAATATTGCCAGCAAGGGGGTGATGGGCCTGGATGAGCGGTTCCGCCGCCATAGAGTGGAACGCACGGCCCGTACATCGTGCATGTCCCTCAAAATAGAGTTACAAACTGTAACTACGTTTCGGTGCATTAATGCCGCGTTGCCGGGCCGGCGCGGGGGGGAGATTGCCTTCGTTGGAATTCGCGAGGGGGGCGAGCCATGCGAATCGATCGTGGTTACCGCGCTTTCCCATTCCAGGGGTTGGCGGAGGCCGCGCTAAGCTCGAGAGGGCCCTAGGCTTCGGCAGATCGCCGCTTCATGAGCCACTTTAAAATTTAAATGGACCTTTTGCCGCGATTCCTGTCCGCGACGGTGTGTGCGTATATTACCTAGCCGTCCCTTTGCAACCCGGTGCACCGGGGGCCAGGGAAGACAATACGCGCCGTCGCCTGATGAAAGTACAAAGTTGCGAATCCGGATCATTTCCGTTTCTCGTTAGTTCGGAACTTATGCAATATTCATCTCTGCAAGATTTCCTTGTTCCGGCGTGATTCCGCGCTTAAAACCGATCGTGTATTTAATGTCGCTACTGTTTGCAGACACGAAGGGGCGTGGAGAAGAGTTACTTTGAGCCTCCTCGTTAAGGTTAATCTTGCTGCATTTTAATCCTTTACCCTTAATTGGCGTTGGAGGGTAGCAATATTTTCTGGTAATTATCGAACGTCCGCGGATGATGGTCAGATGTAACCGTGGGGAATGTTGCAACCCCTTGCAAACTTGAATTCTGGCAAGCTGCAACCAAACAGGTTTTTCACCCATCGTCGAAATGATTTTTATCGAAATCTCTACGGGATTTTTCGATCGACGATTTCCGACGAGCTAAACTCATTCTTCCGTTCCACTTTCCCACTAACAACCGTACTGCAAGTTTGGGTTACCGTTCTCTCGTGTAAGAGGATTAAGATATTACTCGAGCGTGGCGGCGAGTAAGCGTCATGAAAACACAGGCTTTAACACGCTTTATTCGCTACGTGAAAATTCACGTCTGAAAGTGTAAGCCCCGTTCGCGGCTCCCTCCAGTGTCTGAGGGTTTACGCCGGGCGGAGAAGAGGGTCGGCGAGCATGAAATCGCTGATATGCACACGTGTGCATACATCACCGCTCGTTCTTCCTTCGTCCGTGTATTCCTCGAATGTACCCTTCGAACTTCCTCGCCTTGCATGTATCGAACATCCTTCAGCATATCAGAATGTACGGGAGAAATGTCTTTACGCGCTTAATACGAGGAACCGCAGCTTTTTAATTAGACAGAATAAGCGAATTTCGCTTGTACACAAATCATAGATTGCACAAGTACATTACTTGCACTGTTTCACGAATTGAAAAACTTGTTTTGTACAAAGTTAACAATGGACCGGAACAAAACTGCGTTCCATAGACGATGCACAATGCAGTTACTCGAAACAAAATCCCTGCTGTTCGTCCTTTTTACAGTTCCGAAAAGTCTCTCTCTCTCTCTCGATTCGCCGCGCTCGACGCGGCCTGCGCAGCCGGGAAATAGAAGGCGACACATTTGCGGGAACGTACGAAACGATCCCGCAAACGTGATTCCGCATATACATACACGCTCGAGTCTCTGCGCGACGCCGTAGGTATTCGAGAATAGAACCATGTTGCATTCGAAGCGGAAACGAGCGAGTCGAGTGGCGTTCCGTTTATCCGTCGTCGCTCTTCCCGCGGATGCATTAAATTCCCACACTGATACGCGTCTCCGTGGAGAAGCAACGCCGTTACAGGATACCGTACGCCTACGTATGACGTCGACGACGACGACGACGATGGCGGCGGTGCTTTGAGGGCGCGGAGTGCCGCACTCGACGTGTCATACGGCGCCCTATAGCACTGGCGTAGTACTGTCTAGAATTATTTGGACCCTTCTTTGTCCTTCTCGCTCGTTCACCCCCACAAAGATTTTTTACGGTCGACGCAATGTGTCTCCACTTACCCACCCCCTGATATTGGCAGATCCGTGTGCGATCCGTTTCGCCTGTATTCTCGTACGAAATGTACAAAAAGTTCCATGGCATCTTTCCATTATTTGCAACGCCCTTGAGAAGGGCGGGCAAGCAGAAAAGTAGCAGGAAAAAAGGGGTGAGAATAGGAGAGGAAGATATAGAAGAAAGTCGTTTGGAAGCTACGCCAATGGCAAGCTAGCCGTGGTGGCGTCAACGATGGCAGCGACTCCCCCATTCTCCTCCGTCATCTCCTCTTCTTTCCTTAGCCCTGCCACCCTTGGCTGCTGCCCCTGTCGAACTCGGCAGAGTCGTACTACTTTGATCGCCACTCAAACATTTTTGCTACCCACCCCCGCCGCGGCTGCTGCTAGCTTCTGCTGTTACGGGGTCGCCCGTAACACGGGGTATGGGGTTTGCTTGCCACCAACTAATTACAGTGTGGATCAAAGAATTCATCGACGCGGCCGTCGACGCGCTCTCCATCACCGTGCACACGTTCTTCGTGCTCGTGCGTATACGTATTTGCATGAGCGCCTTGCCTGGCGCCGTGCATGCGCGGGAAAAGAATGGCACAAGATGCGGGTGCAAAGGGTGGACCTCTTGCACCCTGTACGTGCACCCTCCCTCCGCGAGCTTACTTCGTGTCTGGCAATCAGGTATGCCTGGACACGTTGTTCTGAGGTATCAATCAGAGCTTTATAATTCACTGCAAAATGATGTGATGAATATGTACAGTAATTAATTTATTTGAAGATACACGTATTTAACACTTTGGTGTCATTTACATTGCCCAGGGAAGAACCGGTTAGTTAATTTATCTTGATTCCCTTTATTTTCTGCGTTCTCCTATAAATCTTCGTGCAACAATAACAATACTGACGAGCCTGTCCACTGCAACGCAAAGGTACTTTACGATTTCAAAGAAAGGAAACGGGCGTGTAATTATTCGAAGCTCACCAAGCGGTTCTTTCCGCTGACAGTGAAACGGAAATTGCGATGACGGTAAATATCGTATTAGGTCAGCCCCGGAGTAACCATCCACTGAAATCCCCTGGAACTCGAATAATAAAAACCTGGACATTCCAGCTTCGTGCAACGTATTTTTTTTTTGTTCCTCTTTCGTGCTCCAGATCCACCCCCGCGGGACATTGATTAACAATAGCGGGGCGTATGTACGTACAATCCGCCACGCGGTCCGCAGCAGACGCGGCTCTTGACAAATAATCCGGTTCGCGACAACGACTCGAAGCCGTTTCCGCGGGTAACGTTGCTTTGACTCGTCTGCCTGAAAAACGTAGTTGAAATTGCCAGAGTGTAGCCGAGGCTCGTTTCAAGAACCGTCAGCAACTACCCGTGCAACCTCGACCGGGGGGTGTTTCATTAATTCCGGAATAAAACAGGACACAGCCAGAGTCGGGGCGGCGCGGCGGGCTTTGAATTTACTCTTTAACCAGGCGACTTTTTCAACGAGCGCGACCGGTTCGCGCGCGGAGATCCATTTGCCGTTTCGGCGGGGTCGGGAAATCAAACGGTCGCGCAAACGAATACTCGATCGCGCGAATAATTTATTCAGCCGCGCAGATGGTATATCCGTCCAGTCCATGAATGCACAGTCGGAGAAAAAAAAAAAGAAAGAGAGCTCCTCGCCGCGAGATCCGTGCTACTGCAATCGATTTCATTAACGAAACAGGATCTCGCGTTACTTTCCCTCCTCTGCTTTATATCTAATTTCATTCGCTCGCGTTCGCATGCAGTTCGTCGTTGATTTAACGGTCGCGACTGCCAGCTTCACTTCGACGAGCTACTACCACCTACCTGAGACTTTTACACGCTCTGGTGTACTACGCCTCTTCGGGTACGCGCTCGTTCGCGATTGTTTCAAGAGCGAGCCGACCAGGTGAACATGCGTTGCTTAGTTTCTGCCGCGTAGGCGGGCGAACTCATTTTTGCCGGCGGCTGAACGATGTCGGGACTGATACTTCAGATTGCTGCTTCTGCAATTTTCGCTGTCCGCCAGCAAATCGGATACGTAGACGGGTGTCCTATGGAAGCTACGTTAGCGTATCGATGGTCTGCTGCGGGGCAGGTGTACGGCAGCGGTAGCGTGAGACAAATCGTCTACGGTGTAGATTTTGGGATGTAACAGTTGGGCTGGTCAGAGGAAAAGGGCGACCGGGGACATGCCACGCGTTTACTTATTGCGGATTTACTTAATTGGGATTTACAAATCGTTCCCGTTACTTGTTTCGATTGTCCGTGAAAAATATTCCGCGCGACCATTCTTCACCGCGACATAAATTTAAAATTTTAATAGCGTTGTTCTACACGCACAGGAACATCGGGAAGGTAAATGTTGCAGATGAAGCTGTGCATCATGACGTATCGTAGCCTGTACACGATTGGCTTCCATAAATAAAACGAATTGCTTGCGTCTCCGTCAATTTATAAGCGTTAACCATATTCGGTTCCTCTTTCAACTCTTTTATTGCAAGCCACCTCTGAACGCAACGCGCGCTACATATGCACTGCATAATATATTTATGGCAATTATTGAAGCATTAATGAATATTTGAACAGCATGAGAACGATCTCCATCATTGATAATACCCTTGCACGCCTAAATAAATTAAAAATAGACTCTGGATAATCGCTCGCTCACCCTCGGCGACTCCTTCGATTTCTTCGGCGCGGAAAAAAAGACGGCTTCCAGATTGAAGCTTAGAAATCCCCGTTCGATTTCTTGCACTCACAGTTCAAGTTTCCTCCCACGATTTTTCTCACGAACGTCCAGGGGACGTCGTTTCCAGGCGCGGGGGTGAATCGCGAGATTCACCGAAAGAGAAACACAAAAAAAGGGGCGACGTCGGTGACAGGCGGTGAACAAGGGAGAACACGAGGAGAATACGCTTTTTCCTCGTCGGTTTCTTAGAAGCGACGAAGCGAACGCCTTCGGCTCCGATTCGCTTCGATCGTCGTCTCCAAGTTTTCTTTTGCAGCTTGTTCTTGCCTCCAGTGCTCGCCTTCTTGACGAATCCCAATGACGGTGTCTGGGACTCTGTTGGAAGGGACGAACAGAGGAAGGGGATCATTATAATTAATCGTTACTATAATCGCGAATTTAATTGCTAGATTTGTACGACTGGCCGTTTTCTTGGAAACTGTTTTCTTTCACGCTATATCGTATCATTTCCTTCCTCTCCTCATTCTATCCCCCTCCTCGCGATATCATCGAACGGTAAGCTCGGCTCTTGTTGCACTCAGATATGCAAATTATCATCAATAGTTATCGATAATATTTCCAATGAAGGAGCGTCCTCAAACTTCAGCTCTTGGTTTTGAGTTTCGCCAACCCCAAAGTATACTGTTTTCCTTGGAAGTTGGGTAAAATAAAAAAGCTGAGCTTCGCCGAATTCCCCATTATATTAATCGACGCTTTGGCCATAAATGCTCGCCCCTACAACGATTTCGAGCGAGAACTCTCAAGCAAAAGGGCCATTCGAAAAAATGTCCAATGAAAAAGAAGCTTGCAAATTTCCAATAGACATAACGGCCGATGTCATCGACGGAGTGTCCTCTCGTTGGCCACTCGTTGATCGACCCAACTATGAAAAGATGTTCCCGGCCTATGGGGGCCTCGTCGAGGATGTTTGTGATTCTGCTCTCGGTACTCCATGGTGTCCCATGCTCGCGTTGGTAGCGGCGCACTCGACGCTCTTTCGTCGTCAAAGAGGTTTAGGTCAGCCTCGTTCCCGTTCCCACTTGAACCACTTTCCATCGCGCCGCGGGAACACAGAGGGACAGAGCCCGAGGGACGGAGATTAGAGAGAGTTTCATCCGCGTGTAAGCACGCGGAACGTCCACCATCCGACGCGGGAAGAGAGCGCCAAAGACCGGGAGAGGCCGAAATCGTAATTGGATTCCAAGAGGAAAGCAGCGGGATGAAGGGAGGCAGCGAGGCGTGGACAGAGATAGAGGCACGAGCGGAAGGGAGGATCCTCTTCGGCCTCATTGGCCGACCCCGGCGATGCGATGTCACAAAGTAGAATACGAACTAATTACCCCGTCGTCGGCAAAGTTGTGCTCGGCCGTGCCACTCCGAGACAATGAGTGGCCACTTCCGCGATGTTTTCTGCATACGCGGCATCGGAAGCAAAGGTTTTTCGCGGCCGTGCCGCGAAAGGAATGCGGCTACGACGGGAGAAGCAACCCTTTCCACCCGCGTGCCGCGGCGATGGCTCGTCGACCAAAGGGGCGAGAGGGTGCTGAAAAGCATACACGGAGGTAGAAGATAAAGACAATGCGCATGAGTGGGACAAAGACGAGAGAGGAAAGAAGAGCTTCTTTTTGGTTGATTAGCCCCCTCCGCCCCACCTATCGCGTCGCCACAAAGCCCAGCCGCGCTCTCGTAACGGTACCGTGAAGGGATAAATCAAAGCAGGTACCATCCAACGAGCACGATGACCATCGTGTGAATCTCCGAGGGAGAAAATACTGATAATTAGCCCCTCAAGTGTCCGTGCTCCCATCCATCCGCGTGTCCCCCACAACCGTCAACCGTCGGGTACCCACCATCGACGATGCGCACGACCGATCCCCTCCCATATATGTAGAAGGCGAGTCCCTCTTTGTAAAACAGAGCCACGTTCGACGACATTATCGTTGCGTACTTGGGCTACGTGGGTGGAGAGTCAGGATCTATTTCCCTCTCCCCGGGGCGGGTTTCCCTCGTCCCTCGCCGCAGCTCGTGCACCGCGTCGCATCCGTGTCCCGACGCTATACGCGGCGTTTGGCCCCCTACGATCGCGTACCGTACGTACTACGCGCGCGACGCGGCGAAGGGGGATCGACGGGGGCGTGTAGCCGAGGAAACTTCAAAGCCCCCGAAACGATTGTTCGGCAACGCTCCCGCGTGTTCCTCGTGTACCTCGAGAGCACCGGGGCGTTTCTAGGAGGGGGTAAAGTACCCACGAATATACACCTACCCCTTTGATTACCTCGGCGGTACTCTTCTTGGTCTTGCCTCTTTTTTTTTTCTTCTTCGACAAAAAAGGGAGTCGAGTGAGATGGGGGGGGGGGCGGTGGGAGGGAAACCGCGAAGGGGAGGAGGCATAAAGTTGCCGGTCCCATATGGTTGGAACGGGCGAGCCTCTCTCGTGCCGCGGGAGCGGTAAAGAAAAAGGAAAAGGGCCGGGAGGGTGGACGAGGACCGTCAGTGAGATGAAGAACAAGATGCTCCACATGATGCACCTAGCCAGAAGGGCCGCTCACGTGTGCGCGCATCGTACGGGGCTACGTATGGCCTCGCGAGGAAAAGCTTGCCGCTGGAAAAGCTTCGCTGCTGCTTTTCACGAGCTCTCTCGCTCGCGTTTCACTCGTGGATCGCGGCACAAAGCAAGAGGCCGCGTGACAAAGCCTCTGATAATTAATCCGCTATACGTGTATTGACCCCTTGATCCCTTTATTCGCTGAACTAGAAGCACTAGATTAGAGGATCGGGAAAAAAAACTGACCACTTCAACGAGAAAGCTAATCAACCGAGATGAATTTGAGGGGCTCCACTTTGAAACCTACTTTCGCAATTGAAAGATGATAACGGAGAAGCTACCCCCAATTTCATACGTAGTACGGTACGTGCAGTTTCCGGTCTCCGGAAATTTTCCTACTGAACATACCCCACGCATGCATTATTCATACAGTCGTTTCGATTCCGCGGATAATCGCCGTCCACTAACAAGCTTTTAAAGCAACCTCCACGTCTCTCGGCTTATTAATTTCATACGCAGATTTTTGCAACAATGCTGGTCCGTCGCACGAGACACGGGAGTCGATGCAATGCGCTCTGCCAGTGTTTCGAGGTACAATGGCCACGTACGATTTCAATGCCGATTCACGAGCTATTCATCAGGACGCATCACCCGCGAGCGTGGCTTATCTCGTTTCCTCCTCCGCCTGTGTCGGTCCGGTCGCGTTGTAGCAACTTCCCGTTGCGCATAGACCCTCTCACGCGAGGAATCCGAAATGCGCGCGATACCGCACGCGAGGAAACGAGAAATCGTCCACCCGGGAGGCATTTAAAGACGTTTAATTGTATCTCGAAGAAGAATAACCAACGAAGGAGCATAAATAAGCACCTCGAAGAAACCCTTCCCGTATTCTTCTCCCCGTTTACACCCCCTCGTCGTTTTCTCTCAATTCTTTCCTCGCGTGATTCAGCTCGCGTCGCTTCGCGGCAAGATACCTCGAGCGTCGTGATGCTTGAGTAAGTCACTTCGACGCGGCATAACTCATTTGGTATCAGACCTCGGACACGTTTCCCTTCGACCCATGCTCCCGTCACTATCGCCGAGAATTACGAGCGTCATTACCATTAGTCACGGTAATACACTTAGACGCTCTCTAAACAGATACGAGCCAAGTTGCAGAAAGAGAGTTGGTCGGTCTTCTGTGTTCAAGGGTTCGCAGATCTATCTGACCCTTTCCCATCAAATAATCGCGTCTTTAATCGCAATGGTCCGCGACTCGCGGAGCGGAAGCGAAACGGTAGCGCACAGCTGAAGAAGCCGCCACCGGCGAAACGCACCGCCGCCTGCGCAAACTTATACGCCGAACAAATATTTGCGATTACCACACAACTTTAAGAAGCCGCAAAGAGTATTTACAATTTAATCGCGCAAGGGAGAAAAAAGTAGCCGCTTATCTCGTCGCGATTAAAATGTTCGTCCGTCGGTTCGCCAATTTGCTCGCGACTCCGCATATACGTGCATACGTTTACTCTGCTGCAATTCTTTCTCCCTGTTTTTTTTTCCTTCGCACGCACGTTTGGGCCGCGAATATAAAACCGCCGCGGCTGTGGCCGACGATGCCTGTTTTTCTCCGCAAGCGCATGGAAAATTTACGATTCATTTCGCGAGCAATAATCGGCGACCACGTGACGTCGCAATGGCTCGGCGAATTATCCCTTAACCCTTGATGAATTGATATTGGCCCGGGCACGCGTTTTGTCAGGCCTTTTTTCTGCCCCCCGGGTGCCGTTGAATATGCAATTGATTACACGACCGATCAGCGAGGCTCGCGATGCCGCCGATTAATTCCGATTCCGCGGGTACCAGCCCTGTTCGATTTAACATATTTGATCGATACCCGTGTGCAGCTCGCTGATTATTCCGCCGTGTATGCGCTGCCGGAGTTACCGTTCCGTTATGGGCTACGAATTTTCGATGTTGGTCGAAACCAGCTTCCTGTACGAGAATAAAAAGACTCTCCTGTCTGGGCTCTTGTAAAGCTTTGATGAACGATACGAGGACCTCCGAGCCTTGCCAATGGAAACTTTAAAAAAATTATAGCTGGGAAGATGGAAATAATACAATCGAAGGGCTTAAGTTTAAATGAATTACACTATCTATAGATCCACCAAGCCTTTACCGTAATATACAAGTTGCTTCGTAAAGTTTCGAAATATCCTAGCCCCCTTCTTTCCCTCGGTGCATAGAAATGCGCCGCTTGGAAAAAATCCTCTAAGCCGCTGGATTAAGAGACGACAGCTGGATGCGCTCGGTATTAAGCAGCCGAAGCACGATACACGTTCGTTAGATCGTACGCTCGGAGAGCAGCATGGTGTTCGTCAAAATGAGGAACACGAGGTCCGGAGCTGCACGATCGTCGACGGACGGCGTGGGTTTAATCCCGCGATACCTCGCCCCGTCTTGTAATACCGCGATCGACCAGACGTCCTCGCAAAAACGAGTCGAATGTAATTAAGATATTAATAACTCGTCGGGAGCGACGTGTACTTTAATGATCGTTGCTTGACGATCTGCATTGGCCGGCCTTGAATGGCGAGCGACGAGTGGATTTCCAGTGAATCGAATCAGCGTGCGGTTGAAACACACATTCGAGTGGATGTTAATCGAATAATCGGCTGTCCGCAGAGAGGAGATACTTTTGCGCGAGAAAAACATTCGATCTGCTGGTATCCTGATGTATCTCTGCGAAAAGAAAAAAGAACCGGCTAGGGAACCTAGTGTTTCTTAATGATTTATGGGACGCGATAGAATGGTAATCGCAAAGTTACGAGTTAATAAAATTCTTTGGCGTTCCAAGAATTTTAGGATAAAGAAATGACGAGGGAAATCCTGTTTTATTAATCAACATCAAGTTTTAGAAATTCTAAAATGAATCTCCGATATTCCGTTGGCCGGCTGTCCGTTTCACGAATGTCGGATCGATTCCGTGCCCAGTCGAAACTGGTAGTCGGTTCTTTTCTTTTATTCATCACGCGAGTGCGTTGAGTCATTATTCTGCTCGGTTTGGCCAAACCCGTCGACTGTAGATGCAAACTTATTGCGTCTCACGATCCGTATGCGAGCCTGCAATTTTCAACATTCCTTGTATACTTTTTGCGAACACTGGCAGAAAGATTCGCTGAAATCTTTAGCGTCGCTTCTTGATCGTTCCGCTCATCGGATGTAAGTGCACGCTTCTAGCTGTTTCCTTTACGTTGCAATTCACTTTGACGACACGAAGCAGTGACACTCAGGAAGAGATAAAAGGAAATTCGCCCGGGGCCTGGGGGCGAGATCGGTGCAAACGTTCCGGCATTAGAAGAAGCGCAGTATCAGTGACGAAAAGGGAGCACTTTTTGGTTCATCGGGATTAGCTTGCAGAGAAACGTTCGACGTTTTACTCGAACTCTCGCTAATATATAAGAAATCCATTCTGCACCGATTAGAACGCGATGTTACAAAGGAAGAAAACTCATCGCGTGATACGGCTGTCACAGGATCTAATTCGAACCAACAATACAATATGCCGCTTCAGACATTTCTCCGTTCCGCCGCGATGCGCATTCATTAATTCGCAATTGAATCAATGGATGCATAAAGAACTCCTTCGCAGCCGCGCTCGGAGAATCTGCGATCCTTTACCCCCGAACCAACGAAACGCGAGCGAACCAGGTGCAAAGAAGAAAAGAACCTCTGTACATCAAATCCATCTTGTACGAGATCCATCATCCCAAGAGAGCAACAAGCAGAATCGCCGACCGCAAAATCCCCAGCGTGTACTGCTCCCCGTGTACACGCAACGCTGCAGCTTCATTCGCGAGACAGTCGAAGGATCTGGCACGTTTCATCCGTCGGGCAAAGGGAAACGGGATCGAGCAGTTTCTCGAGTTGGGAAAGGTCGGAAGTCCCGGCGGCAGATCGATGGGCGCGAGCCGCTGAAAGAAAACGCACCCGCGCGAAAGGGCCGACGGTGGTGTACACGGCCGATACGGCCGCTGTCTTTATCAGCGGGGTCGCGGTTCCGCGGCGGGATGCCGGAGAATCCACGGGGGCGGAAAAGGAGGAGAGAACCAAGGGGGAAAGTGCACGCTTGCGCGAGCGTTGCGAGCTTGGTCCTCGCGAGCGTCGATAAAAGCGAGCGCCGCCGGGAGGAGCGTGCATTTCGCACGCGCCTTCGAGACAGGCAACCCGGCGAACGCGACGCTTCGATTCAAGTCCAATTTCGCGAACACGAGAACCGTTGCATCCTGCGGGGAAAGAAAGGGACATTAATAGAACCCGGTGGTTGTCTCCTAGAGGAGGCAGTCGCTCGAATCGAACGATTAGTTTTCCATCTGTTCGTGGCGCGACACAAAGGTGTGCGGGCACAAGAGCCCCCGGCACTCGAAACGGGATTCGAGGAAACAAAGGAACCCGGCACGCGAGCCTTTCGCTGGAAATTGTGATCGTTCTAACAAAGTGAATGTGCGAGGGGCAAAAGACGTACCGCGGACGGCTGAGTGAAGTTAAACGAAAGAGCGTAGAGAGCTTGACTGGCACTGAGCTTCATCGTACGGTGGATGTTCGCGGGACCAAGTGGTTGATGGATCGGTACAACGAACGGTCAGAGTGACAGAGTTTCCCCGTGTGCCGTTCATCCGGCGAATCTTGCCTCCGTTATCGGGGCCGTTAAATCGCGACTATGTCCGGGATCCCTTTTTGCTGACGCGGCAAAGTAAGGAGGAAAACCGCTTTGGGGAGGCGCGCCACGATTTAGCACGATCCGATCGAAGCCGGCTTGCAGGTAAGAAGTGTAGCGAGACTGGAAGTCAATTAACGATCCAGTCAAGGTTTTCATTTTTTTTTTTTTTTATAAGGGATACCGATGGGTAGAGCGAAAGAGGCTGGAAGTGAAAATTCGCTTCCAGTACGGTAAAAAAATATGGTTGCGTTAAGAAGCGTGATATGATGACAGTAATTGCACGACTAATGTACGCGTTACTTTCTAAACCGAACCACTTTTTCCCATCGAAGGAACGTAGCCTGTTCAAGATTCATGGAGCGTAGAGCTTCGAACTTCGAGGTAAATGGAATTCGAAGCTCTCGAGCTACTTAGAAGTGCGTCCGTTTATATGTAACGGGCGTTCCAATCGAAACAACTTGATCGTTCAATAAAACTAAGAAGCGTTATTTCCCCGTAATAAATAGAAATACTTCGCGCATCGCAATATGATATATTAAACGACCTCATTTGCCACTGCCACGAAACTTCTTCAGACCGCTCATCGAAAAACAAGAACCGCAATCACTGCTCGGCAACAAAATCCTCCAATTACGCGAACAACAGGATCATCAACGAGCCATTAAACTCAATTGACACTCGTACACAAGCGAAATCAGCGCGGCTGCACCCGTAAACGGTTTAACCCCCTGTAATACCACGCGATTCGGAAATTACATGCGTTCTCATGAAGCGAAATTGCGCGAGTCTCGTTTTATTCGGTCGTAGCACTGCTATGAGATAATTTATTCGTACGATTTACCGTGTCCTATACCGTGGCTCGCAATTGTGCGAATGGCTACGAAAATTCAGATGTATGGAGAATATTTTATTTAGGACGATAACGTTCACTGATAGAAATGAATTGGAAAACGAGTCGACAATTATTCCAATCATCGATACGACCGCTCATACTCATCGCCACTTTATGAACAATTCCGCTGATCGTAAATGCAGGCAGTTAGACAACATTATCCCAATCAGTTCATCTTCTTAAATATAGTAATTCTATAATTCGTATTTTGCCTATAGAAACGGCGAAAATAGAGTCAATTATAATTACTTTCTACTCGACCGAAGTCCGATTGCACTCTGTTTAAACAGCGAGCAGATCGATTCGACACGGTCGTCGCTATCTCGGGAAACATTCGAACGGAAGAAACATCTTATCGACGGGCAGCGCGCATTCAACCGTGCAGAGAGGGTGACGTCCCTCCTCTGTCCATAGGGAGGGAAACGTAAATCCTCCCCGCGCGGTCCGTCACGGATCGCCTCCGCGTAACGAGCGCTTTGAATCGGACGCGGTGTCACGCCGTGGAAACACGACGTCTCTAAGTGGCGGTCTTGCTTCATTAAATTCTGTTATCCGACGGAGCGCATTGTCCCGCGGCGTGTCCCCAGGACACCTGGCAGCCAGCGCGTCCCGACAATGGGGGGTGGGGAAGTTCCCGCCACCCGCGCGTTATCCCGCAATTATGCGCTCTGCCCTTCGAACGATCGCTGGGCGTGGCGGAAGAAGAGCCCACGAGCGATCCTCTCGTTACCGCTCATTGAACGCCGAAAAAACGCATATGCTCTCGCATGCTTTGCTCGCGAGTCCCGTCACGAAGCTGGTGAATGGTTGCAAGTTAGCGCGGTTTCCGAGAAATATGGAGCCAACGAGATACGGGGCGGTTTCGAGGGTTCATGCGGGTTGCGGAAAATGAGGGAAGGATCTTTGCGGCACGGCCGGGGTGGTATATCGGAGAGTATTGGTTGACTAGGGACAGAGACTGTTGTGAAAATGGGGTGGGGATAGTACGATAGAGCATTGTTCTTATACAGACTTTAAATTAGAATAATTACGCCTTAGAATAGGAACAATCGGAGTATATTTTCCCAATGCAGATGCCTGTATAGCCGCAGAAGATCAGCATTGAAACCGTATTATCATAAGTCTCCTTTCGCACCCTTGAAACCAAATCCATTCCATTCTCCGCAAGCCGCTCAACAGACAGCGGTCGAAATTCGACTCGGGCATAGTGGTGATCGCCAGCAATAAGGTAGCCAACGGTGGACGGGGGTTGCACGCGTCAGGAGGGTGAAAAGGGCAGCGGAGATGGCTTTGATAAAAGGACGCCAGGCGAGCCGCGGTTTACAAGGGACGAAAGGAGACACAGGTGTATAGAGACAGGGAGAGAGAAAGATAGAGCGTAGAGAGGCTAGAGGTAGCCCAGCGACGCAATTACCTGCCGCTAGAATTACCCACGCGCCTGTGCATCACAATTAATTCGTAATTAAATCCTTTAGCTAGGAGGCGTGGTCCTTTACAGCGACCCATAGGGAGAGAGCGCGCCTCATGGTCGGACGTGGGTGCCCGCCGACCGACCGAACCGAACGACGTCGAGCGTATCGTCGGACCCGGCCGGGGTGACAGCCGGAAATAAAGGGCTGGCCCGTGCATTAGCGTCGACAGTCAAAGGGTCGCTCGAATATCGACCGAGACGGTCGACAGCGTTAAATTGCCATTTGTCGGCCCGGGAATGCCTCTGATTAGCGCGGCCTGGCTATCACCCAATATATCCCCCTCTGCTCTGACATGAAAATTCGCTGGATCCGCGTTATAATAAAAAAAAAATAATATACCAGTGCATGTTATTGCAAGTATACTAAGAACTCTTCAATCTACAGTGCCCTCGAGCTTTATAAAATAGCACAAAAAAGCATCAGCTTTTATTAATAATAATCGCTACTGATTTGCAGACGTAAAGATTGCACGCTATTTACTCGTTCCTTTATTATCGGCCCGTACAAATGCCAATAACATTTTCAGCTTAATTAATCCGCGTTGGGATTCATCCGTTCGTTTAATATGCATCGACCATTGTTCGCGAAAGTCGGAAAACAGTAGTGAAGTGACTATTGACCATCCGTCCGGATAGCTGGATTCGCGGTCCGTTCGAAACTCCCCCACTGCTCTCCTCGCCGCGTCGTAGCGTCCGTAGAAAGTCTTAACCCTCCGATCGAAGTCGTTCCGCCGACTTCTACTCAGCACAAAGACGTCTAATATCACGACTAGATTGGCAATTTCGATCAAAGCGAACCATTCCCCGCGTCCCCGTTCGCAAGGTGGCGATACGGCGCGGGAGGGAGACAGACGTACGTACAATAGCGGAGGAATAAATTTCACGCTCGACACCCTGTACCGGGTTTCATTTTCCTTATCGGCTGGATCAGCCCGCGGCCCGAACGCGTCTCGATCGTCCGAAAATTACTTTCGCCGTCCTGATCGCGTTTCCGATCGACTTGGCCGTCCGGACGGCACCGGAAAACTCGATACGAATTACCGCCCGGGGCCGTAATATCGGCCATTCGAGCCGTCCACGGTGAAGGAGAGCCCCCTTTTGCCATGGAATCCGTCCGTTCGATCCGTCCCGCGACACCCTTACCTCTTCGCGTCTATCTCCATCTGTCCCGTCTTCCGTTTCCTTTCTTTATCCGGCTACGCTTCTTTCTCTCGGATCCCCTATAGGACGATATTATCGAGAGAAGAGGGAACAGTCCAAGTGGAAAGCGACAGCCTACGGCGTAGACGTCTGAAGATTCCTCCCGGACTGCGCACAGATCGCCGGTAATCGATGTCGTCTCCCCCCTTCACGGTTCTCGACCGTTCCAGGCAAATGACCAAGAACGTCTCCTCGCGTACTCCATTGAATTGCCGTCCTCGTGCACGCGACACGTTCGCCATCCTTTACAACCGAGCCTCGGGATAGAGGGACGCGGAGAAGCAATTCCCGCGGTTGCGGACTCGGTCCGCGTTTATTTCAATCGCGGCTCTTCTTTCTCATTTTCTTTCACGAATATATCTTCTTGAACGCCATCGAACCATCCTGATTACCTTATTCTATCGACGGCCATCGGAAACAGGAGGATCTAGCGCGAATTGAAAAGGTCCGAAGCGCGTAAGCATGCTGATGAAACGAAGTGGGCAAAAGGAGAGACAAAGCTGCGAATGCCTTGTGCACGCTGGCCACATTCGTCTTGCCTATGGTCGAACGTATACGTATTACTCTGGCCGCTCGCATCGCGCTTGGATTCACCCTTGACGCGCGTAGTTCTATGGGAAACGGCTGGGTACAGTCTTCCTTCTTCGTGCTTCACCCCCTCGTATATATCCGTCCATCTGGTGTGCAATCGTTTCCTTAGAGCTAAGGAGCTGGCTCGTCCGTAGGGCTCCTGCCATCCCTTGCCGCTTCGGTCCCTCTTTTCTTTTCACGATTCGATTCACGCGTAAGGCCAGGAAGAAGAGCTAGCTGATCGGACCGGAAGGGAGGAAAGGTTAATCGAATATTGTTTCCAGTCCGTCTATGCAGAGCGCATTTCTAATGTAGAAAATCAAACTTTGCTACCATGTTTCGTTCACCAGCGTGATACAAAAATATCTCGTACGTTTCTGAGTCATTCAAAAACGAAGGTACATCAGACGAGCGTAATTATTGTGAACCGTTCCCAGCAAATAGCGGAGGAGTTTCGTCTAAATCGGGAATGCCACCGGGGCAACCTGATAAGGCTCGTCTACATACGATCCCGCGGCGAGGCGTGTCTTTTAATTACGATTTCTTTGGGCATGCTCGTGTAAACTGCAACGCGTGCAAGGTGATGCAAGGCGAAGCGGTTAAAAGTTGTTTGTACCTGGTCAGAATGTCTTCATAGATCGATCTCCGATGGACGGGGAATGCTGTTAGAAGCTCGATAAGGCGTGGGTAGACTCAAGCATTGGAACACGTTTCCTTTAATCATGATGTATTTCGAGATATGGGTGAAAGTTTTCGTAAACGCGCGTTTAAAATTCTACCCAAGTATCCCAGCGAGGGTATTTCACGGCATCTACGCGTAACTGATACGCGCACGTAATCGCGCGGACGCAGATATCCTATAAAGCTCTATTTCAATGATTTCACGGAGCCAGATGAAAAATCAGACCGTTCAACTTTAGGCAATTGCAACACGTATAGATCGCCGAGCGAAACTTTAAGCCGGTCCGATCTGTCGCAACGGATTCGCTGTGACATACGTGGAAGTCTGTCAGAGAGATTGATATAAGCCTGGGATTTTTACCGCATTTATCCGTGGAGATCTGAAATCGATCGTCCCCTGTCCGTGTCTCTGAACGTATAATCATTTTTCCTTTCCAACTAGAATATCGCTAGACGCTTCGCGTCCGTGCTTTATACAGTTATTTCAGCTTCGACAATATTCCTTCAAGCTTAATGCGTTGAATGCATTTAGGAGATTGCGAGCATTGTCCGCAACTCGATTACACGATGTTTATGAACGCGAGGCGGCGAGAGAATCAGTCCCAAAGGAAATACTCCCCCTCAGCTTCTGTTGCTAAACTTCCACAGCTATGCCGCGTCTTTGATGTATCTGAGAGTCGCCGCGCATTGTCTCTCCACCCTTTACTTTGTCGTGGCGAAGATGCCCGTGCACCATGCGTTTCTACTTGTCGCACAGTGATTAGTCCAAGGAGCCTCGAGAAAAATCCACCTTGGGAAATGATATATTACCGGCGGTGGTGTGGTGTCACGATGGTATGAATGTTAGTCATTCTGCTTTCTGCACGTTCTTCAGCAAGCTTCCCACCCTTCCAATTCGGTTCCTCCGCGTGACCATAACGAAGCCGAATCGGTGACGAAAAGCCAAAGCGGGCGACGCCAATTCCCAGGGAAATCTTTTCACCGGTTCGTAGTTATTTTAGCGATACACGGGGCACAGGCGATGCAGCGGGCAGTACGATCGGAAATACACGGCTAGGGTACGAAGCAATTTCTCCCGGTAGCGCCATTACCTGTGCAAAGCGCGCTCTTGCTCGCATAGGTACCACGGTCGCGCGTAAAACGAGCACGGCCCGTTGGTGCTCGTTAAATACTCTCTCGGCTTGTACATATACGCACGCGTGTCGGAACGGTTCACAGAAAAGCTCCCGCGCCGCCTTTGTGGACCCGTGCTCGCGACTCGCGTGAAACGCTCTGTATGCACGGGGCTCGGCTACCGGCGCGAAGGGAAAACGCTCTTCGAAAACTTTCTCTGCATTTCCATGCAAATTCCGCTCGCTCACGGTTTTTTTTTTCTTTCCTCCCCTCGCCCTTTACGCGTCGCTGTGCATGTGCTCGCCCCCGCGTGGTTCCTTGTGCTTTCGCCCGTTCTTATTCTTTCCTCCATCGATATCGTACTTCTTGCCTGTCCCTTTTATCCTTCGCGCTTTCTCTTTCCGAGTAACTTGGTCTATCTCCTTGTTCGTCCCTCATCGTAAAAGTTCGCGTGCGCCGGCCGGCCCTACCGGTTGTCCGTTCTTCGGTTTGCATGGCCGAATTAATTAGTAGTCGCCGTACGTCGTCCGGCCCTTTTTCGTATGCTGCGCGGCCACTTTGGGGCCACGAAACCCGATGCTCACGATGCACGGAATGTTTTCCACGATTTTCCTCGGTTTTTCGACGGGTCGAGTACGTAAAGCAATGTTCGCTGGCACGAACACCGGTGTGGCCACGAGCTGCGATCTCGTGCACGGTTCTGTCGATGCTGTTTGAATGCGAATTACCGTTTGGTATACACCCGGGTAGATGTAACGAGACGGCGGATCTACGCTGCCTCCGTGATCTTAATCCACGCCTCTGTTAATTAAATTCACAGAATTTGAAAATTATGCTCCTATGGTCTTATTACTATTCTATCAGCTCCATTATAGATTCACTCATTAATATTTAATCGTCGTGTAAGGATTCGTGCATAACGAAATCCGTATTTACCCTTCGCCGAGAGGATATGACAGACGGAAAGAATGGGGGGTGTCGGACTTTGATGCGAATCAGCACTCCCGTTCCTTCGCGTAAACACTTCGGAGGACCGGCAGGCCGAAATCGTTCGTGAATACCACGTTTGTTCCTTCCAAAGAGGATTACGGGTTTTTCTGGGTCGTAAAGATTTCGACCCTTGAGTTACAGGCTGTCACCTCGCGTGTTCCCCTGCAGTAAAATTCGTAGACCTGGGGATGCATCGACGATTTAGGGCAGCGCTTTCGTCCGGGATTTAAAACGCGCGATTATCATCTTCGAAAACAGTGTCGAGTATCTCGGGGAATACAGATGAAGAAGAGAAGCAAAGAAAAAGGATGGAGAATTAATCGGGCATAGTGTTTGAATAGACGAAAGACTCCAAGCCCTCGGGGGAAGAATAAGTCGTTGTCAAAACACGATTGGTGCCGCGAAAGCTGTCACCGGCAGGACTTTCGACACGCTGACGGCTTCTCGTCGTTCATTTTCGGCGCCGCTTTATCCGTATAGATCCAGATACGGCGTGCACTCTTCTAATCCGTGTGAATTAGTACGGGCTTTTCGGTGACCCGGATTATTGCTTCTCCCCGGGAATAAATTAAGAATTAAGTTTAAAGAAAAAAATCATTCCGGAGGGGATTAAAAGTTTAGTGGAATATCGGACAGGATAAAAAACAGGTTTATATTTAATATTTAATAATACAGCGTAGCGTTCGTACAGCGTCGTAAACTTTAAACCAGCGATCATTGAACGATATCAATCTTCGTGGCTCGCTACGAACGATACCGTGTCGAAGGCGAAGCAAGCGCCTACCTCGATTACGATTCTCGGCATACCTTGTCACACCCAGCGACAAAACACGTAGCGTCGATAATTCCCGGCCGTGATATCCACCCGAGCAAATTGTTACACGATAAGATCGTCGTGCAGGGGGGGGGGGAGGTGATCATTTCCATTGCTTAACGAGCCACGAAAGTCCGGGGGGCATCACCGATATATCGGTGGAACTCTGATTGAATTAATGCGTCCTCGTCGGTTGGCCGTTCGTTGGAGAGGAGAGAAAAAGGAGAAGGAAAGAAAGGAGACACGGTTGCGAGTGTGTGTGTGTGCTGCGAATATCGCAGTCAGCCGTCCACTTTATCCTGTACCGGATCCAGCATCGGATCCAGAGGATTGTTCCCCGGTTCGATCGTGTCCTGTCCGACGTCGCGTCGCGTCGGTATCCCGTCGTGCCTTGGTGGCTGCCATGCAAGCGATAGGTATCTCGTAACCGAGGATAAATTGGCATTATTTATATGCCCGTCACGCGCTTCATTGTCTCGTAGCTGGCCGGAGGAGTAGCTCGTTCCGCGATGCTGCAATAAAATAATAAAACCGTCCGTCTTTCTCCACCGCTTCTCCTTCTGCGTTTCTTCGACGGTTCCTCGCGTTCCCGTCGTTTCCGCCGCGAAATTCGCGGTGCGCACGCGAAATGCACCCACCGCTCCCCTTTGAGCCACGCTATATTATATACCGATCGTCGAGCAACCGTCTCTATGCCACGGTCAAGAGAACTACTATTCCTCGGGTCTCTCGACGGAATTCGAGCAGAATTCCAGCTTGGCCCGGCACCGGAGAGGGAATGTAATTTTCGAGTTGATACAAAGGTAACAAGGCGTCGTTAGCGACTTTGAGCTTGTTACCGCGGCAGTGCGCGCCGTATCACAGAAGAAATTTCACTATTACGCCCTCCCTCTTTGTACGCATTGACTGCTCCGCCGGTCTGGATCCACGGGGAACACGGGGGGGTTGGTGGCGGCGCGGCGGCTCTCTTCCGGTCTTTTTCCTTACATTCGTAATATCCTCCGTGGCTCCTCGCGCAGCCCGCTGCAAACGAGAGCGCGCGATTTATGGCGAGGTCTTTTTAAGTCCCACCTCTCTCGGAGCTCTCCCGTCTATGCAGCGTTTCCTACCTCCTTTCGGACCTCCGCCTCTTCAGGGTCGAATGATAAATTAATTCTAGCCGTGGCCACGAGCGTAGCTCGACCGTGCAACTGAAAAGATTTCTCGACGAGCCTTACTCTTGGAGATTTATCGCGCGCGGCCAAACCCCCTGGCGAGGGGTGAATTATAATTCTTGCACGGCGTCCAGCCGCGAATAAAGTGTCGTGGACCACGCGAGGGGCGGTCAACTATCTCTTTCGAGAACGATGATCCGTATATGGGGTGCGACCGAATTGTGGATCAGGGTCGCACCAAAAATGTGGGACACTGATTTTAAATGTATCGTAAATAATATTTGGATAACTTCCCGATTGAATATTTCCCCGGTCCGTTTCACGCCGTCGTATCTTGAAGACAATCGTCTTTAAACGGAATTCGTACGTGTAAGCGTGATGAGCATGGGAAGCAGGAAGTCGAGGAGAAGAAGCAAGAAGGACGGTCGAGAGGGTAGCGACAGGGAGGACCCGTAGCTAACGCAGCGTAAAATCCAGTGGGCACGCGCCATTTCACTTAGCCCACGGCGGCTCCTTTTCCATCGGTCCGCGCTGCATCCAGCGGACGACTCTGGGCTACCGCTTCTTCGAGCCTTCTAACCTCTGTCCTCCGCTCCGTCCCCGTCGCCCGGGGGTCATCGATTCCCCGCGGCAGACGGTCGGCCGGCTTTACGCTCGTCACGAGGAATTCGCCACGCGACGGGCCGGACACGCTTTCCGCATGAAATTCGCGTGAAAAATCACGTTGCTCGCTTTTTAGCCGCTCCCTTTGCTGAATCGCCAACACGGTCGCTGGTAGCGTGCCTGCGCGTGGCATACCTGTGATTGATTCGGATCGTCCGGGGGGGGGGGGGATGATCGGCTCGATTGTTGCTCGGGAGATTCTTGGGCGGTAACTGTTTACGATTATTTGTCGACGGGTAATTGAGAACGTTGATGATCTATGGAACGAATCTTCCTCGGATAGCAACAGAAAGCGAAGGAGAAACTTTCAGATGAAGATCGTCGGTTCAATTTGCTTGCGCACGAGTTTAAACAGAGCGCAAATGATTACCGTAAATATCGTCGCTCGCGGAAGACTTACGACGCCCCACAACTCTTTGTTCCCTGGAATTATAGCGTCTGCACGGCCGCCGGAAACTCCGTTGTTCCGCCAGGGTGTAACGTAAGGCGTCCCAATAAATTTCGTAAACTTGCAGCACCGTCCGCGTCGTTGCACCGTAATACGCCGCGCCGCGTTACAATCCCGCCGGTTAAATCGAAGTCTTGCCCCGTGCAGTAATTCCCAACAAGTCGGCCAACAATACCCAGCTCGAACGATCAAGCCAACCGAATTTGGCGAGAATAAACGAAGGCGTGTCCGAGCAATTAAACTTGCAAACTTTAAAGTCCGGGCGAATACGGAACAACTCGGGCGGGCATGGAAAATCGCTGAAAATATGTACAGTCCCTGGCCCACCACCCTTTCGAACGAAGGGCAACGAACTTCCCCAACCCTCTGGCAGTCGGATATACGAGCAACCGCGTCAATCGATGCTTACTTGAAGTCGGGGCAACGAAATCGCATCGCGACCGACCGCAGGGAAACAGCAGCAATTTTTGAACGTGCGCGAAGTCTTTCGCGTGTCATCCGAATCGTTGATAGTACGACCAAAGTTCCACGGAGTCGTCGCAACTTACGCCATTGGCGTAGGTAATAAATTCTGCCGTCTCCCGTCCGCGCCCTCCTCTCCTCGTTCTCCCTTGCTCCGTATCAGTTTTTTTTCTTTTAGTCTCCCTTTTTATACCCTTTTGCTCTTTCTCTTGTTCCGTACACGTCGACGTTGTTCGTACCTTCGAGAGTTCTCTCGCCGCACGGTTACCAGAGAGAGGAGGGTCGAGGTGTGAACGAAGAACCACAAGTGCCCTGGAAAGTGCCACCCCTCCGAGCGCCTGGTAACCCAACCCCCCTTCAGAACCTGGCCGGTTGAAGACGAGTTTTACACGGTTACGCATTTTCCTCCCGCGTCGCGGAGGGACGCGTGAAACGTGCCCGTGATCCGGCTTCGATCGGACCCGCTCCGATCGGGGACCATCGACGCCCCGAACGTGCTAAAAAAAAAAAAATCATTTCAAGGCTTTCCAGTCGCGACTCGGCTTTGGTAATCGCTAGTCGTCTCAGCGAATTCTCGATTTTTCTCGGAAACCACCGTTGGTGCATGATTTTGTTGTGCTACTACGCTTCAGGTAACTCGGCGCAGAAGATGATATTGATAATAAAGACATATTTCTTTTATAAGAATGGCCATCGCCGTCGCTCCGCGTGCACCCAATAAATTGTCAAGAACGGAGCAGAAGCGGAGACACGTGTAAACGTTACTCCTTACCAGCCCCGGCAGGCTTCTTAAGTCCCATAAGGAGCTCGGTTTTCCTTCTAGGAATGTCCGCCCACGGTGACTCTCATTAGGCACTCGTGTACCTACGTACGGACCGGTAGGTGGAACATGAGTTAAACGATTTCAAAGATATCCCGGGCTACGTAGTAGCGCGCAGTATCAAGCCCGATTACGAAACCGAAAAAGTCTCTCGCGCTCAATGATGCACGATAAGAGAGTTTCTATCCCATACATTTCACCCGAGTGTGTGGGTGAACGTTTCGAGAAGAGGAAAAGGTAGCTAGCTGGTTCACGTACAAGGCAAGACGGTGGCGCAATGGAAACGGTTCGTTGGAAAATAAATTGTTCGGTGCACAGGCTTGCGGTACGCGAGCGGTCCGCGGGGTGATTTAGTAACGATAATTCCGGGGAAACGGACGGATTAACGCCGCCGATTCGTTGGATTTATCGACGGACCGACGAAATGTATTGCCGCGCCGGCGGGATCCTTCCTAGGAGAGGATCCGCGATACACGTAGAATGCCGTTAATTAAAGAAGATTATATCCGCGCTTTCGATCATCGCGAGACCGAGAGAAAGAGAGAGAGAGAAGGAGAGAATCCACGCAGGGCAAACCTAACAGACACGCCCTCGAACGATCGAAAGGCTCGTTCGTCGGCCATCATCGCGAGGCCCTTCTCAAAAGGTTCAGCGATTTATGCGCACGTACACACGCGATGCGTGTAACTACCTGGTGTGCACGGGCGTGTATTGGCGTTCGCCTATCCATCGATTCCACGCGCCGCGGCACGGCTCATCCCGGCTCTCCTTCGTACGACTTAATTGGCCAACGGTGAGCATACAACGCCGAGCTGACTGATCGTGAGTCACGAGTTCGACGTTCGCGATCCACCTACCCT
This sequence comes from Holcopasites calliopsidis, assembly GCA_023838395.1. Classification (NCBI taxonomy): domain Eukaryota; kingdom Metazoa; phylum Arthropoda; class Insecta; order Hymenoptera; family Apidae; genus Holcopasites; species Holcopasites calliopsidis. Next base: position 4,635,693 of record JALHAQ010000011.1, read on the forward strand.
TCCTTTTTCTCGAGCTTGCGACGCCGGGGGGCAGCGTCCGCTTTCCTGATAATATTTCGCATTCCAAGGGCTCAGCCGAGAAGCTCGCGGGACCCTTGCGAGGTCCCCGATTTATCGCGGCTATGAAACACGAGACACGCCTTTCGCGAACGGGGGTGTCCATTGGTCGTCCGTTGGTACGAGAAATCCGAGGATCTCTCGGCTTTGCGAGCATAATTAAATGGACAACCCTTGTTTAAGCGATAAACGTGACGATAGTTGCGGGGAACCCTTAGGAAATTTTTGTCACGACGATGGCCAAACGGGGCTCGTTTACTGTCCTCAACTGGAGAGGTCGATCGATCTTCCCTGGTCGATCGTCCGCCTTATCATTGCCGGCCTTTCGTCAGCTTAATCTGTGTGGACAAGCTCGCGAACGAGGCAAGACTGGATCTAATCTCGGCGATCGTTCCGCCGGGATAGGGAACCGCAGGTACACGCTGTACGAGAAAACGTGGCTCGTTCGATAAACATCGACAAACCGAACTTCCAGATTTCCCCAAGTCTTTTTGCAGCAGGTAAAAAAGATCCCAGGATGTCGAGCAGCGGTGCTTGTCGAGAGCAGTTCGTGTCGCCCCGGGAACAAATCGAGAAACTGTTTTTAATCAGTCACGGGTTTATAGCCCCGCCCCCTCGGTAGGCTCTTTTCGCCTGGTAGAGTAATTAAGACTTAATTGGTTGAACGGCGTTGGGACGAATCGTTTGATCGCTCGAGAACCTGATTAGTTATCGAAGTCCTCTGTGTAGTTTACGCCGAGCGCGTTGCCGAGATTTCAATGTATTCGTGTTTCAATCGTCGAATCAAGATTCGTCCAGGTGTTTCGACAAATTTATGTCCATGCGTTTAAGCTACACGCGTGGCTGGCTCAAAAGGATTCCTGTATAACATTTTAGACCGAATCGAATAAATTATTCGTATCGGCCTTCGCGCATCGAGATCCGACCGATATCGCTCCCCGCCGAAAACCAACAAACCGACCGATCTTTATATTTTCCTACCCTGGCTTAAGAAACGAAGCTTCACGGTCCGACTGATCGATCGAGGTCTCTCGTTCGAACGGAGCTCCTGAGTCACCGTGCCACTTTGATCTCGTCGAAATCGACTTCACAACGTCACCGGTACTCGAATCCTTCGATTGATTCGCTAAAAAAGAAAAACATCGCCAGCCAATAAAGCCATCATGGGGGTAACACCGCGGGAAGCTACGCGACGGTGGCCTGCTTCCGTTTCACAGATACGGCCCGCATGCGGCGCGTTTGATTAAAAATTTAAGGACATCGTCGAAAGACTCGTTGCAGCGTGTCGCGACGTAACGGGGAACGCGTTCTCCGGGCTGGCTATCGAGAGTAATTGGAAAATGACTAATACCGATAGAGCGGCGCGGAAAAACGAGCCGGTCAATTTCCATCCCTTTTTTGGCTGTCGAATTGGCCTCGTTCGCGATCCTATTTCGCGTCGAGTTTCACCCGGTCGCGAGACGACCGATGGAATCGATCGTACTAGCATTTGATTAGCCCCGGTGGTCGTGTCGTCATCGTTCACTGCCTCCTTGATCGACTCGGGGGAGGGTGAAATTGCCGTTTGTTTCGCAGAAGATAATTAGACGAACGGATATTCGAATTTTATGGCGTGGCGCTGAATATTCCGTCCCGTTTGATGGTTCCTTACAGTTTGAGATATTGTTAATGAAATGATTGAAGGATATAAAATGATATCTCGCGCCACCTTGTCTACTTTCGAATATATCGCGTCGGATAATATTCCCTTATCATTTCCTAAACTTGTCGCTCTACACGCTATCCATTTTATTCCAGAGTTTCTTTCCCCCTTCGGGACAGCACTTAATTATAATACTTTTTAACAGAGTGACAAACAATATCTTTATCGCCTGTTAAAATGAAATTCCAATGGTATCTCGCGTCAAGCCGAGCAAATATAACTCGTCCCTGACTCCACGTCATCCTGGCTCATCCTTCCTCCGTCTTTAAGTACGACAAAAGAGGAAGGGGGGCGGGGGCTGGCAGATTCGGGTCCTCGCTGCATAAAAATCAACCAGGCCGGAGATTGGTTTCAGAGAAGCGAGCCACCACGAGGGGCTCCGGTATTTGCTTAACAACCGGTTTTCGTTCCTTTACGAGCAAATCGTCTTGTCGGGGGAGGGGGAGTCACGATGAGAACCACTGGCGTATCGGTCATCATAAGTCACTCAGCGTGTGGCGTACAAGGTACACGAGTCCGTACGTAGGGCCCATTGGGCCCCACTATCTTCCTTCTCTCTTCCTTTCTTCCGCTTCTCCCTCGAATGTCATGTTTTTCAACCCCTTCTTTCCCCCCCACGGCCATCGCCGTCTTACTTGCCCCATTACCTCGCCCCCTTCCCTGCGTCGAGGCTCGATCGTTCCCGGTTCGCGTCCACCGCCTCTCCCCGTAGACACTCCCAGGCTGTCCAGGACATCGCGTCGTATCCCGCTGCGCCTCGCGTCAGATCTAAGTGGTTCCTCTCGTATGTCGCTCTGCTGACCGACCGACCCCCCCTGTGTCCAGCCCCGGCATCGGAATCGGCCTCACGGCGAACGAAGATGAAAAACGCTGATAATTGATTCCACCGGTCGTGTAGATGTATACCGACTAGACGCAGAGAAACCACCGGCGACGTGACGGACTCGGGAACGTGGACGTGGCGCGAGTCTTTTGAGCGACGCGTACGGTCTAAAGGAAGTCTTGCAAGCAGCTGAAACTTTCAGTCGTTTTAATTAACAACCTGCGGAGCCCGTGTATCCGTATCGGCGTTCAATCGAAGTAGAGGCAACGTTATTTTTGTTTTTTTTTTTATTGATTATGATAAGCGTTCATGTCGCAAGCGATCGCTCAGGAACTGATTACCGATCCCCATTCACCGGGCTCATTGGTGATCCAATTAACTGCGCGATCGGGAAAGGACGGATTAACGTTGGTAATTGATTCCCGTGCAGTCTATATCGAGCGCGAAACGATGAAAGGAGGTTGGTACCGGGCAACTCCGTTAATCCAGCAAATAGAATTGGAACCACTCCGTGTCCAGATGCAGTTAAGCCGGCCGTGTATCCCATGGTCGCCGTTCCCTATATGTAGATACAATAGATCCACGAAACGTTCTTTTTGGATTATTTCCCGCGACGCCGTTGATCCCCTGTGCAGCGTTTACTTTGCATTTAGCAAAAGGAAGCTGGTATCGAACACGTGGCTCGCTTCGTCCCTTTCGTTGCCCACTATGGTCGGATATAGCAATAGTCCATTAAACTGTACTATCTTTTCGAGCAACGAGTATCGGGACAACTCGTTGCCGCATATAGAGTGCCGTGTAACACGTACAATATAAATCGTGGGCGACAAATCTCTCGGTATGATCGATGAGATCATCCAGCATCTTACGCCACTCTAGTTACCAGCCGCGGAATAATTGATCTCCATTGAGCGAGTAGGCTTGCGACTCGGCTTACAAACGGTCGGTGCAGATCCTGCGATCGAATCGTGATTGATCGAACCTAGTAGATAGGCCGAGCATATTAATCGCCTTAGAGGCAACAATACGAGGATAGATTACACTCAACGTTTTGAGTTATTATATTATTGCCTTATACGATTTAGTAACGCGTCGTTGCATTTCGAAAGCCTGGATTTTTCCATTTTTTTTTTTCATCCTCACTTTTAGATACGTGTACTTTGTAACCAGCCAAGCGTTCGTTTCCAGTAATTTCTACTCCTCTCAGCCTCTGACCTTATCACCCCATAATCGTCGATCATTCGGCTTATCGAGTATACACATCATTTCGCGTCGGCGTCGTAATTTAAGTATCGGTCGCGACTCGAGCGAGGCCAGGATCAGGCGTTCGTCATTCAATCGCGACGCGTCCCCCTCCGGTGGATGACGCGTTTTATGCACCGCGTAAAAAAATCATTTATTCGCTCGTTAAACAGCGGACAGGCATCGGTCAGGGGCGTTCCTTTGTGCGGAATCGACCGGCGGACAGCGCTGAAAGATTTAGGAGCCTCGTAAAGCTGAAAAAAAGAGGATTTTTGCGCGGAGGCGCCATATTCGCGCGGGCCCCTCTCGAGTTTCCGGCTTTTCGAGGCTGGGCTCCTTTTCGTTCCCGAGGCGTTCGCCGCTACCTAGGTAGACACCGTCGGAGAAACGTTCTCTACCTGAAACGACGGACACGGTGTCGTGTAACACTTTATTTCGTGTGTCTCGTGTTTCCCTGGTAATATTTAATCGATTCCGCCGCGATAGGAGACCGACCGTCGGGGGATCTCGCCGGTGTAAGGGAATATTCTGCTCTGAGTAAGGACTTGGGAGGTGTTTGGTGGTACATCCGAGATGGGAGCCGGAGTTTTAGGTGGAGAAATGATCAATTTATAAATGGATTAGTTACTTTGCAAATGATTTAATAGAAATGTAAATCGATCTGCTTATTCCTTCGTACCTCTTACTCGTTTCCAGCCTCGGAAATATTCCATTCCTGAATACTAGGTCGCTCTTATCTAGCTGTCCTCGCTGCCAGTTGTAGCAGTAAATCCTATTATCGTTCCCCATAAATAAAATCCTAGAGAGCCATTGAAGCGCGTGGTCTTAGCTCCTTGTCTTCGACAAAGACGAAAGAAGCAATCTTATTGAAAAATACCTCTGCTTATAAAAACACGTCAATCAATTCTGCCTTCGCGCGGGTCAAGATAAATGAAAATATACCCACACAACTCTACGGTCATACGAAGAAAGCACATCGGCAGAGACGGACAAAATTCAATGGACGATTACGATTTGCAAATAGACTCCTCGAATCGGCGTTCGTGTACACGCTCTCGAGAGACTCGTCGAACCGCTATACACGCACTTCAGTCGATCGGCCAGCTCGTTACAGGAGATCATCGTCCGATCGTCAAGTTTTACAATTATTCCAGTTTGGCTATCGTAATCGCGAGTAGAGATGCATTCCCTTTGACCACGATTGTTTTGACATCCTCCTGTCCTTTCCCAACCCCCTGCGGCCGACATAGCGGTATATTTTTCCACGAAGGCGAGGAGGGAGAGCTGGCTTCCGTTTGCCGTTCGAGGCAGACAGGCCGATCGTGTCCGACGCGTCCAACGGAGGAAGCGCAATGTCTATTCATCGGTGATCGAACGCCGTGGCGCCCATCGGAATATGAAAACACCCCCACGAATTAAAATAACAGTGGCGCGCATCGTGCGCGCCACGATCTTTAATAATTCATGGGCTTTTTCACGCGCCAAGGCTCGAGGAACGCCCGGCGCGTTCAACCACGATCGAGCCGTGAGGTAGCGAGCGTCTTCGAAATCCTTTTGTTGCTTCTGTTACAGGAAGAAATGGAAAAAGGAATGGCGTTGGAATATCTTCGAATTTTTATTAGACGCATCCATTCTGTAGGATGTGATACTCGAAATAGAAGCGAGTACCGCCTCGACTTCCATAAAAATAATCGTTCAACATGTAACATATGCGAGTGCTTCCACGATACTTTACGAGAACGTATAATTATCATATCGTACAAGGCTTACTTATCGCTTTCAATAAATTGCTCTAAAGCGTACCATTCGCAAATCAACGATTCGAAGAGTCTTCGCGCGCCAGCACACTTAATCCTGCCTTCCTTATCATCGCCGCGTCCCGGCGCGAATTCCTCGCACGCGATTAATCAGGCCGCATGTGTCGGATTCGGAAAGTGAAATTACTCCGCGGCCGATTATTAACGAAGCCTATCGATAACTGTATCGCGAGCCATTTGTCAGGTGGTGGCCGAAAAAAATGCTCGCGGCCCCGTTTCAGGGAGCGGTTCTCGCACGCAAGGCCGCGCACGCTAAATAACGCGATCATTAATTAAACCGCGAGATTCATGCCGCCAACGGTGCGAATGGCGCTCGGAAGCCTCGTCAATTAGGCTACGTGCGGGCGATTCTTTAATCCCTTGTGGAAGCCGAGGCATCGCACGCTTGTCACGCGAGTGCCAACAAAATTTAACTCTTCAACAATGATTTTTATGGTGCAGCGCAGTTTCGTATGTACTTATACACCCGCGCATTATGTTTTCCCAACGTTACACGTATTTGTGTGCAACGTCCAGGGCGCGAAAGCAGGGGTCGATGGAAATCGAGGGACGAGTAACACGAGGACGATCCTCTCCTGTCCGTAAATCCAAGAAAGCTTTCACCCTCGAAACAAATGGGAATTCAAAGTGCGGCTCCGGCGATTTACGAGTTGGGCACACACAGTTTTCCACGGTAGTCCCTCGGCTATCGCGCACCTAATCTCGATCCGCGTAAATCATCGATAGCGCAGAGGTACAAGCGTTCCACGCTTGATTCCTATTTCCTTCGTATCACTCGCGACCGTGGCGAGCCCCGTCCCTGTAAATCATACGAAACGTAGCCGCTCATTAAGCCCGTACAACTGTATATTATCGCGAGTCCGAGTAATACTTTCTCCCCGGTGGCTCGGCTCGTCTTATCTTTATTTATCTCCGGCCCTGCCTCACGGCGGACCGCGTGTGTACACATCTTTTACCTGTTAATACACACCGGACGGAGCATGGCATGAGGTAACGCGGGGATTTCTGCTTGTCGTACGTTCGAGCGGAGGTGACGACCGTTAGGCCTGCCGTGTTCCATCGACGAAATTGGGAACGATAGTAATTCACTTTTACCAATTTTTTCGGTGGTCCGATTTCAATTGCGTAATTTCAGTACAAGGTAGAGATATCCTTCGGAGCGTTCCTATGGTTATTTTCCAACATTACGCGTTCCCATAACTATTATCATAGTTCTCCCATTCGCAAACAGGGGAACACCGATGAATATTCCCGGGCCCAGGATATTACGGTCGTAAATGAAACTTGAACGTCAACTCCCAGGGTCAATCGTGCGCTATAAAGGCCATAGAGTATCCGGCAGATACGGCCTGCGATAACCAGGAGCCAGTAATTCGTGCCAACAAAACTCGAGCGAATGCAAATTAGACGGCCAAGCCTATTTGGCTTTCGTTTTTCCATTTACCTCGAAGCCCGAAAAAAATGTAACCGAGGAGGAGGAAATAGCGATGACCCCCCGTGAAAGCTTGGGCAAGGAAAAGAGCGTTTCTACCAGCCGAGGGATCGTACGTAATACGAGCGTATCGACGCGTTTCTCTTATAAATACGCGCCGGTGTATACTGCGCGAGACGGACATCGAAACGCGAGGAGGAATCTGGGTGCCCGGTTACGAAGAGATTTGACACGACGGTAAATTCACTTCTGATCACCGGCCAAGACTTTACGGCAAACGAAACAGGCCCCCAGTCCCCACCAACCCTCCCCACCGGGTGCACCGTAATATTCTGTCGAATTTACGGGGAAGAAGTGCGTTACGACTTTATTATGGCGCGGACCTGGTAATCCGTGCCACGCCAGCAGCGCCCACCTTTTATTTCCCCCCCTTCGGCTGTCTCGTGTCATTGTAAATTTCCCTTTTTTATCATACCGTCCGAACACGCCGAACGATTATGGGAAAAATTCGTCCTTGCGAGAACGGTAGACAGTTTGGAGGACGAAAGTGGGGTAATGTGGTACTTTCGATGTTTCAGACCACGATGTTGGTGAAAGTATTTCTACGGAGGAATTTACGGGTGACGGAAGTTTCTGTTTCCGTTTGGGGATGTAAATAATTTGTTTGGACGGAGAGGGAGGGTGTAGTTCTGAGTCAGAGTTATGGATGTTTCATCTTTCCGCTGACAAAGGGTAGGAGCTAATTAGGGATCGCTCCGTTTGCAGTGAGTCGCATTTAACAGTCCTCCTGGAAGAATGTTCCCTTTCCGCTTTCTGCTGTTTCTCGATAAAAGTCAACAGCGAGGAAGCTTATTATACATTCCAGCGAAGGTTGCCAAAACAGTGTAGGAAAAATAGAAAGTCTTGCATCACCGCAAAACGTGACTAACATTATCGCATTTCTATTTATTCTCCGCATTGCGGAGTAATGCGTAACGAGCATTATGGAGAACGTATTTATTGGCGCAGTCTGGAAACAACTTGACCGTTTAACGAACGATTCGCGATAGGGATCGCGACAACCGATACCTGCCTGGAGAATCGAGCGGAACCAAAAATTCGACTCCTCGGCGGGCAGCATTTTACAAGCGCGCCACATTTTACCCGCTATACCGCCTTCGCCACGGCAATGTTTACGGTTTCCTTCGCAAAACACTTTCCGCTACAGAATAACGCGTCCCGTTTCGAAATATCGTGGCCGGTTCGACGGGGAACGATCGCTACTTCATTTGGTATGCGAAACCGTGCCGTTCCGACGGGGATAACGTTCGATTTTCGGATGTAACTCGAAGGCGGGGCGACGCGATCGTTTTTAAGCCGCCTGTTGCCACTTCTGAACGGAGAAATTCTGACAATAAGATTTACAAGTCAAATGTACGCCGAACTGAGACGGAAAATTTCATACATAATTTCGCTCATTCTGTGCTTGACTATTATGTAACGAAACCCCACGAATATAATAACGAAAGCCATTCACGAGAATGCAAATATATTCCGCCGCCACCCTGCTCCTACACCAAACGTTTCAAGAGCGGTGACCGCGTTCTCGTTCTTCCGAACGCGACGGACAAAGCGAGAATAGGAAAAGGGAGGAATCAAACTGGCTCTTTCCCAACGGTGACGAGCGGTCGCGCGCGATCGGCTTCTTTGCATAAAAATGACCGCGAATTAAAGCGCTTTTCAAGCTGAAACTTTCGTTGGCACGTGAATAGCCGCGTCGAGCGACCGCGCTCGGTTCGTAGCGGGGAGGAGGGTGGTCGAGAGCTCTGCTGCTGCTGATTCGAATAATTTCACCAGCCATTCGTACCGAGCGCACGTCCACGCGTTCAGGTCTCCCGAATACGAAATTCTCGTAGCCGGCCGCGGCGCCGACGACGCTTCGCCGCTGGACGAAATCGGACGCGAAAACGGATGCGCGTCCCACGATCTGCTCGTTAAGAGGGCGCACCGGGATTGAACGCGAGAGAAGAGTCGCGCCGGAGTGATCGAAGTCTCGAAGGGAAATCTGACTCCCCGTAGGCGGCTTTGCGGTGCTAAGACATCGCCTACCTGTGGCCTGTGGCGTTTGTTAATATCTTACCCGGACATTCTCCCCCTTTCTTACGTCTCGGATTACCCCTCGGGATGTATCCGCGTAGCCCGGCGTTCCCAAGCGGAGAGACGCATTCTAGATCCGCGACTCCTTCGATCTCGTCGGCCTTTGTCGCGCGATTCACGGGGTTCCATTTCTACGGCTTCCACAATTTTTACCGCCCGATCCTTTTTTCCTTTCTTTTGGCTATCCGTGTTCGCGATTGAGCCACCTGCTCGCTCCCCCTGATCGGAACATATTTCGATTAAAGGCAGAGCCGTCGATTCGGTCGGTGCCTTCCGGAGGGAGGAAGTCTTTCTCCGACGCGGGAGACGGAAAGCGACTCAAGGGGCGGGAGCTTGATTAAGTTCCCCTGACGGAGACTCTCCCTTCGGGAAAGAAGCTTCGCGGAATATCTGCTATAACCCGGGGCCATAATTTCGAGAAGACATAAAACAAAAATTTGGAGTTCGCTTCCAAAGAAAAAAAGAGGGAGGAGAAAGCCTCGTCCAGCTTGTCCCTCGATAGATAGTCCATCTCCGGCAAGTGACGATTTATTATCATAATTTATTCCCGCCTGTCAATGCAGCGACGAGGGAACCAGATCCCACGGATAAAACACAGCCATGGCCACGTTTCGACGGCGAAGAAGCGCGAGCCTCTTGGTTCGTTGTCGGTCGAAACCGATGCTCGTCCATCATCCACGCGCGACACTGCGAGTTCCCGTGCATGCCAGGAGGTCGCCTTATAGTGTTTGCAAGCTTGCGTGAAATATCCCGACAAGAGGAGAGCCACGGCGTGTACGTTCTCCCTCGCGTGGCAAACAATAGGGAGGAAGCTCCGTTTCGGTCCGAGCAAGAAAGAAACAAGTCCATTTCGAGTGAAATACGCGCGTAACCGCGCCTTTTTTCGGGGGGAGAGGCTCGAGCGAGAAACGGCGTGTCCAGAAACTGGTCCTGCCACCACGGGAACCCCGTAGCGTCAGTCTATCGGTCATTTAAGCCTCTTTTTCTGTCTCGCCCTTTCCTCCTGTCTCCGTGCCTTCGTCCCCCTCGAGAGAGGTCGGAGAGGAAAGGATGCAAGGATCCGCTCGGTGGTCGCTACTCGCATCGCCGTTTTGGTAAAGAACAGAGAGCGGCCGGTAACTTTGTCGTCCGTGCAATAAGAATACTTGTCACCGACGTGCAACAGCTCGCAAGAACTCCCCCGGCCACGGTTCGAGGCCTTTTTCCTCGGGACTCTCTTGCCGCGCTGGCACGGTGAAAGAGAAACGCTTTCGTAAACGCGTATGCGCGTATCGCCGGTCATAAGCAGATAACGAACGACACCGTAGGAGCGCTTCAGCGTCACAATGGAAAGCTTGGAGACAAAAAGACACCCTCCCGCAAGGTGTACGGGGAGAAAAGACGACGGAGCGACGGGGGAACAAAACGCAGAACGTGTCCCGCGAGTGTGTGCACCTGGATCGCGTTCCACGTTGCGCCGATATGGTCGCGTTATCTGTAGGTCTCCTCGACCACCCGGCCTGGTCGTCGGTCAGTGTACCACAGGCGCGTTCTACACGAACGTTGAATGGGTGTACGGTGGTGGTACGTACAGATAGGCCGCAGGAAGTCGCAATCTCGTCTCGGTGCGCTATATGCAGCTCGGTTGCGACGCGGCTGGACGCCTCGATTACTCGCTCGTTAGCCGGCCACGAAGGATCATCATTCGCCCGGCGAAACAATGACGGCCGCAGGTGGCTGCCAGGTAACGCGTGGGTGGATTAAGAACCGCAGATCGGGGGGAGGCAGGAGCGAGGCTGGATCTCGTTCGAGTAACCAAAAGGAAGGATTCTGCTCCTGTCTCGAACGAGCGAATAATTCGCGGCGATCGATCGGGACGCGGAGTCGGTAAGCTAATTTCACGTCGAATAAAAGCGTCTAATGCCGGCCGAGAGAAAATCCGTTTAGCTTTGCCCCGGCTTCTCAAGATAAATTGGTTTCGGGGGATTTCTAAAGCGGCTCCTACGGCGCAGGAAGCTCGAGGGTGCAGAAGCGAGATGGATCCATTGTGACCGGGAGCCTCTCTCCCTCGGGAGATTCCTCCATCGTCACCCACGACGACTGCGACGAGAGGAACGCCTGGACGCCCAGAATGTCAACCGTGATCCGACAATGGTTTACGGACAGAGAACGCGATGCCTGGGGTTCCGTCACGAAGGGAAAAAAGCCCCTAACTTCTCCATACCGGACAAAAACCTGTATTTCCGACCTGCCAGCGGACGGGTGCCGCTTCTGTGAAGACTTCATCCCGATAGACCGAGCTCTGTCACGCGTTTCAAGCCACGGGAAAACAGAGTTTCCTTCCCTCGTTGGACAGGTGGTCGCCCCGCTTGGCCGTACTTGTGCGGGGAATCGTCGAGATCGATATTGCATTCGTGTCGCTGTACGGGAAAACTATTTCATTCTCTGTCTAAACAGAAGAGCTCGGAACTTTCGCTGACTGAACGCTCCGCAAACGCTCCGCTCTCTGTAAGACTGTACTCATTGTTCCTGACGGCTTCAGTCTCTCACAGAAGTCTCTCCGCGTCGCGAATGGAGGAACACGAGAATGCCAAGAGTCTCGTCGCACTTTCGACCGGGCGACTCTTTCACGAGGAATGTTAAACGGGTAAGCTGTCGAGGAACGTGCACAAATACGACCACCGCGGCTCCGCGAAATCCGTTCGTTTGCGCGAGTTCTTGGGTTTCTCCATCGGCGACGCGGACGAGAAGTATCGGTAGTAAAGGCGTTATTATGGAAACTTTCGCTTTGACGCCAACCCCTCGGTCTGGTTTCCCCCGCGGTTCGACCACCGCGGGAAAGAATGAAATTGAATCCTCGGGAACGGAGCGTGCAACCACAATAAACCTGACGAGAAAAATCCGTCGTCGCCGTCGATCGACGGTCGCGAGATCGATGAAAGGAAGGAGGGAAAAAGTTGCTCCGGCGAAAACTTTTGCGGTCGTTCTCTCTCTCTCTCTCTGCCTCCGTTACGCGCTCCTTTTCACTCTTGAATTATTCGTCGCGCGGAAGGCAAGGGTTTCGAGCCCGCGGACTGTAATCTATTCGAGCGGCGGGGTAAATACGCTTTTTTTTTTTTAGCGAGGCGGTCGGCAAAGTCTATTCGTGCCGGTGACTCTTAAAATTTAAGTTCGACCGCGAATTCTAGCCAGACCATTGTTGCTGGCCGGAACAATTCTTCGTTTCCCAGTCGACGTCTACTTCGCGGCTAGACGCTGGAAAACTTGCGCCCATTGTCCGCGGAATCTTTCCCGCGCCAGTCCGTTAATTAACATCCATCCTTCCCCGATAAATCGTATCGGAACGAATCTCGCCGCTCCTCGAAACTCCTGCGAGTCGAGTCGGTCGATCGGAGTAGCCGGAGCTTGATGAATTTAACAAGGAGCAGCAGCCCGACCGTGGCTCGTCCTATAACTGGCACCCTCCGTGTTCTTTTGCGAGGATCGCAATGGACCACCTTGCGCGAACGGGGAATCGCATACAGTCCGCGACGCTGCGGCGCTCCTTACGTTTGGGGTGGTGCACGCGAGATCGTAATCTGAACACGAATCCTCCGTCGTTCGTCTTTCCTATGCAACGCGCGCTCGTTGCCTAGCCGCCTCTCGGGGAGAATAAGCTGACCCTCCGTTTTCCCGGCCGTTCCAGGAACGCTGGGGGAAAGTGTCCGTGGCCCGAGGGCTGCGGAGCTTCCCCTTCGTGACACAGGGACGCCGAGGACAGGGCACGTTTGCAGCAGGGGATACACTGTCGTGTATTCCCTTCGCCCGAAGTTCGTTCGTCGGACAGCTCTTGCGATACCTTACGGTTCCGTAACTCGAACGCAATCTTTTCTATTATCGAGTGACGGGGTGTGGTTGCTAGTCGAGCATAGGCCAAGAATGAAATATCTTAACCGTGGACGGTTATCTGCGTATCTTCAAACGAGTCGCGATAAAAAAGAGTCAGAGTTCGAACGCGAGGTAACGAGGAAGGACGATTAGCATTTTATTGGTGTCGCGTCCTGCGATAGCTTTGGGCCAGCGAAACGAACGAGAGAGGAACGCTAAACTTCGTCGTCGATCAGACACGCCTTGTCGCGGCAGGTGAGCTCCGTTCGCTCGTTATTTATCGCGCAAGCACTGGCAGCCTCCTACGACGGGGCATGTTTCGTTATTTATGCGGCGGGCAGGGATGCTCCTTTTTGCACTCACGTCCCGGTAGAATTTCGGTGCCCGACCTCCATCCGTGAACCGATCAGAGTTCCAGCGGCGTTCGAGGGATCGCGTGTGGACCACGAGGACACGTTTTACACGCCGCGTGAAACCTTAGATGGAAATCGTGTCCTCCGAGTCGCTAGCAGAGGATACTCTATCTCGATAGGAGGCCCCGAGGGGGGGGGGGGGGACCGGTCGTGACTGTACCCTACACGAGACATCGTTAATGCCACCGGGGAACGAGCGACGAAACGAAAATCGCCGGTCGTGTCGGGAAGAGGGTGGCTCGCCGCCTTCCTCTCTCCGGGCCGCGCACGATTTCGCCGTCCGCCGGCCGAGGAAAAAGGAGCAAACCGGCTCTGGCGGAACGAGGCGAAACCTCTAGGACGATAATTAGCGATCGACGGTCCCGAGGCAGAAGACTCGGGCCATCTCGTTATCCACGCCACCGGCGCCCAGCGTGACGTCAGCGCGCGTGTGGTTGCTGCCGCGAAAGGGGTACGCGGCGGTAAGCGTCGCGTGCATACACACGACGTTTAAACACAGGTGTGTGCACGTACGGACTCGCGCGACCACGCTGCAAGTGGGAGTAATGATAAGGCAGAGCGAAAGGGAGCAAACGGCGAAACGAATGAGACGAAAAGAGAAGCTGGAAGGAGAGGAGTCTCGATACACTTTGAAATTCTCTCTCTCTCTCTCTCGACTACGTGCGAAAGAGAAAGAAAGAAAGAGAGAGAGAGAGAGAGACGGTTGTGCGCTTGTGTGTTGAATATCCATGGGGAACGGAGTAAATGAAAAGAGGGGACAGGTACACGCCGAGAATCTCCGAGACCGACCGAACGCTCTCTCCCACCAGGCCGATGCCTCGTCGGCTTGCTGCTTTCGTACTCCTCGCTCGCGGTCACGTCAGTGCGTCTTCAGCCGTGATCGGGGGTGTTTCGTGTCAGGACTCGACTGCTCACACGTGTAACGCCAGCACCGCGACGCGTTTCATGATCCTCGTCCGCGTACGCTCGTGGGCTCTCTTGACCAACAACAGAAGCGTGTACACGGGAGAGGAAATATTTGAAGAAACGGTGTGTGCCTGTGCTCTGTGGACGGGAACGCGGACGTGAGAGCAAAACGCGCGTTGTGCAAGCAATCAGCCTATCCGCCGTGACACGCGTTCTCGTGCGCTCGTTTACGGAGCTGATTTAGTGACGGCCACTGGCCTGTACGTACGGTGTCTATACGCGGAACGCGCGGCCGTAGAAAGATAATACAGAGACAAGAGTGTGCGGAAGTTAGCAGAGCGTCCAGTCACGAATACAGGGGTGGTATATTTCCCGACTCTGGCGGCTCTCGTTCGTTTCGTTCGCCCGATAATGGATTAATTCTCGCCCGAGGAGTTTACCCGACGACCGCGGTCTCGGAGCAGAGAGGAGCGCACAGCGTCGCGACGGCAGCAGCAACAGCACTCCGGCGATAAATCAAGGTGAGATCCGGCTTTGTTTTCGAGAAGGGTGTTCCGATACCGCGGCCTACCATTGACCAGCCTCCTCGCCGGACCGAACGGCGTTTCGCGTTCTCCTTTTCTTCCGTTTCGCTCCGGCCGCGATTATCTCCGTCCCTCCGGAGAGGAACGCTGCAAACGAGCATCCACCGGCGTGCAGCATATATTTTGCGGCCACTCGCTTCCGTCTCTCTTCGCCCATCGCGTTCTGCCCTTCCTTCCCTCCTTCTCCCGTTCGCGCAAGGGACGAACGAGAGAAACACATGCACGCCGAGGCGCCCTTCTTCTCTTTCCTCGCTCCTTTCTGCATTCTGCATGCCAAACGACGCGCAGAGGACCCAGCGCTTCCAATTCCCCGCCGATGCCTATCCGATGCGCGTTCTCCGAAAACCCTTTCGCTCTTTTCCTTCTCTTTCCTGCCCGCGTCCTCTTCGAACGCGATCGATACTTTTGGGATCCACACGGAGCTCGGTACCGAATCGGTACCGCTCGCTTTTTTTTTCTTCTTCCGAAACAGAAGGCTGTCGTCGCGACGACGCTTTCACGGCCACGACGATGCTCGTTTATGCACCATTGTTTCGCGTTCGGAGCGGAATCGATACCTGGCTCGCGCTGCTCCACCGGAAACGTTGACTCGCGTCGGGGTACTCGCGCGCAAATTGACCTGGAGGAAATCGCTGGTCTCCCTTGGCGGGGTCTGTTGTTGATAGCGGTGCTGGTATAATAGGCATATTCCTAGGCTGATTGCCGACCAGACGTTCCTGGGTAATATACCGAAGAGGTATGAAATAGGTAGGAGATTGTAGAGAGGTTGCGAGGAAACAATTGTCGGGTTGAAAAGAAGTGAAAGCCCCGCTTCTAATGTTTCCGTCGCGCACAAAGAGGGGAAAATCGAGAAAGAACGCGATATATCCCGTTCGACCGGTCTATCTTTGCCCTCTCTGCCCGTGCGACGAACAGATTTTCGTTTCCATCGGGAACGCGCTGTTCTCCGTTTGTTTCAAACAAACCGATGCTCCGTACCGAATCGTCGTTCACCTCGCCCCGTTTGCGCGCAAAACACTTGGCGATCGCGGCCCGTGGAAAGTTACCCGGCCCCAAGTTCGCCGAGCATCATGCTGCGCGTAAACGACGGTTCGATACGTGTAAAACTATCGAAGGAAATTATTGCGCCCGTGGGTGACTGATAGGCACGAAGAAAGTAAGTGTTATACCGGATCGATCGAGATTTTACTTATCTCCGTGGCGCGTTGCTTTCTAAAATCGGACCTCGGCTCGCGGTGACTCACTTTTGAATGAATAGATAAGTGAATGCTAGTGATTTATGGCTATTATCTTATTTACGATGCTGCAAGCTAATATTATAAACGGGGGATTCGTTCGTGATATCGCGCGCAAGGTTTTCCACGCTTAGTTGTCCGCGTCCACGAAAAATCTTATATCCCCCGCTAGATCGCACGGCAATATCCTTAAAAATTAACATTGGCAGTGCGAAAGCGGGACATTGAATTTCCTCCAACGAGTCTCCAACGATTCGATGCGACCAACGTAATCCTCCCGAGTGAATTCAACAGTCGTCGTCGGAAAAAGTTGTCTCGCGCGATCCAACCGCGACGACCGCCGGATTCGTACATTTCAATTAGCCTCTTCGGACGAGGCACCACGAGCGACAACGCGCGGAGCGAAAGAATCGCGTTTTCTCGCGATCGCCTCGGTTACGCGACGCGGATTATTTGCATGAACGTGGGCTCGGTTGTGCGCCGCATATAGACCGATCGCGGCCTTGATCGCAGATTCTTATTCGAAACGGAGTCCAGTCGTCGCGTAGGATCGCAGCCGGGTACGCAATTACGGGATCGCGCGCGGACGACAAAGTTGACGAGGCCCTCGTTCGGCCGATCGGCCGGGCTCTGCGGCAAGTTTTACGACGCGAAAGCGACTCAATTTGCGACCGCGCTTTTGCGTTCTCCCCTTGCGCATATTTTTGTACCGTCGATTGTGCAACGGGCCGTGTAAACGGCGTCGGAGAAAAATGGGGAAAGTCGTTAGACCGAAAAACACCGTGGAAGCGCGGCGTCGATAAAAGAACTTCTCTTTTTTTTCTACGGCTTGTTTCGCCGTGCTAATTACGGTTCGATTATCGGCTCACCGTCACATAAATAGTCGCTGTTCCGATACGTATCCCCTTTGATGGCGAATGGTCGCGCGGCCCCGATTGTCGAACCGGAGGGTATTGAACCACGCCACGACTTACCGCGCGAGATTTTCTTTAAATAGGAGTGCTATGGGTATATATCCCGAGGTTGTCCTTGAAGTTATTGCAAAACGAATGTTTAATCATAAAGTTGTAATTCCCATATGCCAGATTCCTACTCGTTCGTATTCACTCCTCCATCTTTCACGAGTCTACTTTATAGAAGTAATTCCGCGCGTTTACCGTGCAGCCTGAACATTCTTCCAGTGGAAAGATCAATTTCACCACGTTTATCCCGCGCATCGCGGCGACGCCGAGGCTGCTCGTTCCTCGACGTCGTCGACACCGGTTCGAGCGGTTCGTGAACGCGCAAAAGGATCGGGAATCGCGCGAAACCGGACGGCCGCTGCGGTGTCCGGACGCGTGAGAAATGACGGGCGGGGGAAAAGCGGGGTAAAAGGTAAACTAGACGGTGGCGAGGAGCGGGACAGCAATAATTAGTCATGTTGCTCGAACGCACGCCGCCGGGTTGCCAAGCCAATAAGAAGTCGATCCGCGCTCGTTTCCCCGTGATGTATCGTCGTCCAGGTGGGTGACGTCGCCGTCCTTTTGGAACATCTCCGAGCACCGGGGACAACGCGATGAATACCGTTCCTTCTCGTAACTACCTCGTTCCCCACGCGTTGAACGCAGCCACGGTTCTGGTTGAAATATAGGCATCTCCTAGCAGCAGCATTCGTCGGTAGTTAAGATCGTGCGCCGTTTCAGCTCGAGCGCGTAAAACCGTGTCTGATCGAGTCTAAGATGGAATTTCACTATGGTCCGAATGAAAATTCTTCACGTGACTGGTCGACACTTTGCGCAGGATACTATTATAAATATTGTAATTAAATGTAGATACTCAACAGCGTACGAGAAGTGACAATTATCTACGTCGAACAAGCAGAATAATTTCCAGCAGACTCCTAGCGTCCTTATTAAGGCATAGCATTAGTAACGCAAGACAAATATTTCCAATGAAATCCTATATTTCTCTTCGATTTCGCAGTCAAATAATTCCATACGACTTCGCGTCCCCATTGAACGTTTCACGATCAAGATGTATCCCAGCGCGCTGGAAATACCGTGCAATATCTAAAGCCATCATTTTCTAATATCCTTCCCCCCCGGGATCTATCTTCTTTCCTAAAGAACCGGCCAAGATTGCCGAGCAAAGAGGCGTCGCTCTCCATTGAAGGAAACAACGTAACAGCCGCGCGAAGGTAATTAACGCCTGCACACGCTGGTTTACGTGCTCGTACACGGTCGTAATCTCGAGTGAGCACCGTGTTATCATCGCGACCGCGGCGGAGGAGGATGGTCGAGTATCTGATAGTAGGGGCTGATATTCGAGTTCCGCGACGAAGAGGAACGCGACACGGTTTATCGTGGCGCGTTTCCGTTCGAGCGACGCGATGAAATAAATATCGGCGGCAGGGGGGCGGAGGAGGACGAGCCGCGCGAAGAAAAAATATACGGGCCGCAAATATCGCCGCCGTGCCACCGCCGGTCTGGTGCGAATTTAACGAGACTCGAAGGCAGGAAGGAAGCTGCTGTTGCACGATAGTCGTAAAAAGGCGGAGAGATAAACGACGCCAACCGAGCCTTCTTTTTTTTTGTCCCTCCTCCTCGGTTTCCCTCTTCTGACTTTTTTTTTCGGCCGGTGTCGAGATTCGATCGAACGAACGCGGTAGGCGTTGATGCTTGCGCCTCCCGTAATTTCGTCCTTCCGGTTATCGGAACGCTAACGTTGTCGAGTCGAGCGTGATCGAAGAGCGCGAATAGGGGTTGCTTGTTTCTCTGAATATAAATTTAATTGGCTTGGCTCGTCGAAAGCTTGTGCGCGTAATCTGCTTTCTAGTGGGATCTGCTTGAGAAGCTGCGCTTTTTGGATATGCATTTGTATGAAGCGCGATATTAATTAGTAGTGTCTCTCGATTTTCAGTTCCCTAATGGAAGAAGTTTGGTTTACAATTCGAACGAGCATAAAACACTACTCGATCCCACAGTGTCCGCCCCGTCGACGACTGTTCTCAAAGAAACAACTCGTCTCTCCATTTATCCGAATGCAGCTAAACGAAACACGCTGTTCTCTCGAGTGCATTACACGGAAGCGTTTTTCTTTTTTAGGAAGGCTACAAGTCTTCTGCGGTCCCATGACCCGTTATCCCCGTCGATCGAACTTTCCAACTGCCATTTGTCATTTTCTTCCGCGCGTTTTTCTCCCCCGCATCCACCTTGCTCGTGCCTTTTTTCCCCCGGATGAACCGATCGAATCGAACGCGCGTGTCCCGTGGACCAGAAAAGAGAATCGAGAGCCACACGGGGCACGCGGCGTTCTCTCGTAGCAGAAGACGGGCGAACACGGCGGGAATGGAGGCGAAAAGAGACGAGAGAGAGAGAACGGTCGAGTCATTATCGACGGCGACGTTTCGCGCGACGTCCCACTTGGACCCGGGCAAAAAAGCGCGTTCCACGCTTTAGTATCCGGTAAACCTACATCTGGAGGTGTCTGGCATTATGCGAACGGGTGCCCCGAGAATCCGTGGCCTTTTTTGGTCCACCCTCTTTGGCTACCCGGACCCGTGGAACCCCATGAAAGGCGAAGGCGCAAAGGCCGCTTAATGAAAGAAAGGAAAATGTTTGGAAAGGGCGAAAAGCGGCTGCGCTCACCGTGTCCTCTGTGAGTGACACGCTTTCGATCGACTGACAATGGTTACATTGTATTGTTCTGAGAAAGAGTTACCGATACACGTGGCTCGAATACGAAGGGGAAAATGTGAAACGAAAAAATGGGGGAGGAACTCATTATCATCTGAAACGCGAGGATCGTTTCTATCCATTGGCCACTCGCTCCTCTTATCGAACAACGATTACAACTTACAAATTTATCCTAGCCGGATGCCGCTCTAATTGACGAACACTTTTTATTATTCAGTAGCTTCGCAAGGATCTTCTCTCAGCCGTGCACCATCTTATCGGTCCTCTAACTGCGGATTGAGAAAGGGGATTTCAATAACTTTACGAATCCGATCTTATAAATTAAATCTAGAACAGCGCGGTGTTCTTCGTCACGAGGCGATAACTCCCGAGGGAAAAAGAGCTGCGTCTCGTCGCAACGTCACCCCGTCACGTGTAGCATCACGATCGCGGTACGCTATACGTGCTTTATTTATTGCGTTAATTACAACGGACCTGGCCTCTCTTATTACACCGTCTACTATCGTCGCAACGTTATTGTATAGGCACAGCGTATACATGGCAGAGCGAAGGGGTTGTTTTCGCGCCCGGTCGCGACAAAGAGGGACCGACAGGCGTGCACAGCGACGCTGCTGCTGCTGCCGTGGGGGGTTGGTCGCGTATCGACGACAATGTTAGTGTCGGCCCTGGCAACTCGCTTCTTCTCGCGCATCGTCGAGGCATTGTGGTTAAATGAATTATTTTTTAACGAGGCGGCATTATACCCGCGTCGCCGTTGTGTTTCCTCCCCCGTTGTTTTCCGGGGAAACTTGGCGAACGCGTGTCTCGCTCGGCGCGCACTTTTTCCCTTCTCGCCGCCAACCATCGCCACCCCTCCCCTCTGGCTGAGCAAGCGCTTTTCACGTCGCGTCCTTTTCCCGCCCTATACCGTTCTCCCTTTCCCGCGTATTCCGCCTCGCCGCTGCCGTGTACCACCGCAGAGGGAAAAGCGAGAAGAAGCGTACGCGACACACCGTTCCTCTTTGACTCTCTGCTCCGTCTGCGTCTCCTTCCCTCTGTCGGCCAGGTGAAACCGTAATCGACGAACGCGCCGAGCGCAATCCAACCGCGTCGCCCCGTGTCCGTGTATTCTCTCGGGCTCTTTCCGTGCACGCCGGCGTGCTCTGTTTCCCTCGACTCCGACGATACATGGAAGCCAGCAGACGCTGGAGATTAACCTTTCCAACGCAGCGGCTCATCTCGCTTAATTAAATCGCGCGTTAAATGCCGAATGGAACGGCAGCGGGAACGAAGTGTATTTGCTCGGACGCTGCTAGGTTCTCGGGGATATATGACTCTCCGTCGCGCAAAGGGTGAATGGCGGAGGTGGATTAAATTCCGCTTTGGCTGCTGCGCGTGCAAAGTTTTGGTAACAAAAATTCAGAGGAAACGGAGAGGAATCTCGGAATTTCGGAGATCGATGGAAGATGCTTTATGATTCCAGTGAAATGACACTGAAGAATATGAAAGTTCAAATTAGTTCATCGGTGGTATTTTCCCTCTCACCGTCGCGCGACTTTTCCGCATAATTCGCGCGACTTTTCCGCATAATTCGCGCGATCCAACGCGCGCGTCCCTCGGTTGCGATTCATCCGTGTGGGCAGCAGCAGCCTCACGATTCGCGGAACACACCGGATCTCCGTATCTGCATAACGGGTGCGCTCCGCAAAAGGGTCGAAAAAAATGGTCGGCCAGCGTGCTGCTCGTGGTCGTCCTCTTCTTCGTGGTCTCTCCGAGCCATGCGGAGTTAACACCAGTTGCGAGACTGCTCTCCCCCTTGCCCTCTCACTCTCTCTCTCTATCTCTCGACTTACTAGCCGTTTGCACGGTCGCCTGTGTTCCTTCGTTCAACCTCTCCAACGTGTATTCCTCTCTTTGTCATCCACCTCTTCGCCGCTCGCTTCTCTCCGTTGGTCCTCTCCCTTTGCCCGTGGCCGAGCGCGGCCGAGACCCTGGCCTGCCTGGAATCTGCATCGAAACGCGGTGGAGAGGTCCCCTTCGAGAGGTCAGGAGAGCTCGCTAGATTCTGGCGAGATCGGCGATCGTAACTCTTCCGAGGGTGGAATTCGTGGCCGGGCCCGCCGCCTCGTTCCACGAATGACCGATAGATAAATAAAGGAGATAGGCGCAGGGGAAAGAATTGTTCCTTTGTTGTCTCCGTGGCTCCTGTGCGCGCATCGTGCAGCGTGCCGCTGCGAAGGGACCCACGCGGTTCGAGTTAAAAGAGGAATAAATCAAGATTCAACGGTTGCGCGATCGCGGTGAACTTTAGTGATAAACCGAGGTGTCGGTGCGCCTCGCCTTTCGGGAAAGGATTTCAGCAGACTGCGACAATATTCAATGATCCTCTCTACCATTAAGTAATTGGATATCTACCGCAAAAGATTCTCGAATAAATGGATGCTTGTTTATCCACGTTGACCGCACCACGATTCCTCCATCGTCGGCGAAAAGTATCCTCGACCCGGCGAAATTTGCCACACGCCAGGGCTATTCCGTGTATCCGCGAATATTTGCTTCGTCGGTGCTCGATACCGCGTCGCGGCGCGGGTCCTTTTGAATCCCAAAGGTAACTCGAGACTGCTAAACGTTACGCTGCTTTTTAAGGCTCGCGCGCGATCCGCCGCGAATGGGGCATATACGCGGTTCGATAAGGATCAAAGCCACTTTGTCGGGACGCGCGGATCTTCGTGGAGCGGTGAAATTCGCGATATTTTCCGGCCAACCGTATCACGTTACTCGAGAGATCCTTGGAAAAAGCTCGCCTTTATTGTACGTCCCACCGCTTCCGCCTTATTCCCGGCTCCTTTTCCACGGAAGGAAGATTTACCTACGTTTTTCGATGCAATAAATTTCACGACGAGTTTCATTGCCAAAGGGTGGGCCCCGGTTTCGGGATTTTGAATAGAGTTATAGAAATCGCGGCCTGTCTGCACCTTGTTCTTTCGTTTCGTAACGTACGCACACCTGCCAGCGTGCACCTCGGTCCCTCTCTCTCTCTTCCCTCCATCCCTATTTCTTACCTGCGCCCGTGCTTCCAAATCCGGTCGATCGTGCTGCAGCTTTCTCCGAAACCTAGGCGGTTTGCCGTTTCATTCACGTCCGGGGAAGAAAACTCGAGCTAGCTTTGCGAAGGTTCGCTCCTATCCTTTTATAGAATCTAGTCGCTATCACGATCATTCTTCTAGGCGGGATCAATAACTGTTTAGCTGAAGCGTAACTCTGTATTTTTTTAATACCGATACACGTGATTGCGAGCCCGCGCTATAGACCGTGATTTAAGTGCGTCCATCTGCATAAAGCGATACTTAACGAGCAGGTAGAACCCGTTACAAATTGCTGTACAGTTGCGAGAGTCAAAAGTGTGCGCTGCGTTTGCATTCTATCAGTCGAAAAGCAGTATCGTTCAGCGGATTGTAAATAATAACGTCAAGCGTGGGTGGGCTGGGCGTAAGAATTTTCATCCGTTGCGCACAATTTAATCTTTATTGCTCTTTACCGCCGCTCGTTCTAATGCCCGCTCTCACGCGCACCGTCTATATCTTGCACCTGCGGTTCTACCTGTCCTTTTCCATGCCGTGGCTCATTCACGCGCGTACACGCGTACTCGTTTCGCAAATCACCGGCTCCGCTAGCCCTTCTGTTAATCGTCAAGATCTCCTCCCACCTCGCGCGCTTCCATTCATCGTTCAATATGAATTTTCGCCGCGTCGGCGTCTTCGCGAGGATCGTGATCAGGTAACAATCGTATTGCTTGCGTGCAGTTTAATTAGACCTCCATGGTTGTTCATTATTATGCTTTCGAAGTAAATTGCGAATGAATGAATGAATGAATGAATGAATGAATGAATGAAAGCGGTTCATCATCATGGTAATGCGATATAATATCTTGCATTTCGTAACGAGTAAACGGAATAGCATTGATGGCTATCGTGGTAACGAACGGGTTACAAGAAAATAGAATCCCGTAAAATGTCCCACTTCCCTCCTTTTAGCATATCCTCCGAGGCGTTTTCTCGGGTCATCCATCACTCGCTCCAACATTCCTCTCCGCGTCTGGGAATGACAGTAATTCCCTCGAATAATGTTTCCTTTTGGGCCCATCGTGCGCGATGTATCGTTCCTGACAAAAAAGAAATGACGGAAACTATTTGATATGTCCTCATCAATCTTCCAATGGCAATCGCGTAGCAGAGATATTCAAGGCTCAGCACGCTCAACTGGTCGGAATCGAGACTTTGAACGTTTGTAAGAAATTAAGAGTCGGTAGATACGATTTCCATACGTTACACAAATTCTTCATTCGATTATTAAGCATCGTTTGAGCATCGCGCGACAAATTTCTCGTAAACGTACTCTCGGGGCGCTTATGGTTGCCAGAGCCCGTCGGAATTTTGCGTACAGTCCTCATGGGAAACTGTTGGGTCGATAGCAGCGGGTACGGTCGGAAAGCTTCTCCAAGGGGAGGGTCGATGGTGGGTGGAATGACGGTGGTTGCGACGCCGGCGGTGGAGTGGCTGCCCTATCGACCGTGTGCCAACGAGGAACGTCGTCACCGCACCATAAGATTCCCCCTTACGATATTTCCCTTCTCGATGGTGTCTGCAAAGATACTGCATACTTCCCGCGGGGCGGTTGAAATTTTTTTTCTTTTCCGGATCAATACCACCACCGGCAAATGATATTCAATTGCACCTTTGTGCGTGATCGATGCTCGTCTTCATGGGATTGGAGAAGTGATTCTACAGAACTGCAGGGAGACACGGCTTTCCCTTATAAGCCATGCAACGTGCTTCTTTGAAGTAGGAAGGAAATGGGTTTCTCGAAGTCGGTTTAAATAAATTAGCCCGTGCACTGTTTCTATCATTTTTCTTTTTTAATTGCTATTGAGATGAGGTATTCTGAATTCTGAAATGCTGAATTCAACCCCTGCAATCTCCAAGCCTCGTCCATGGAACTCCCCCTATCCCCTGCAATTTCAGAACTCGACATTACTAATCCCTATCCATTTAGCACCATTATTCTGTACCAAAATTCATATCTCACTCGAGGACCACTCAGAGCTACCCTAAAAGGACTTCCACGCGGGAACCACCCCCATCTTCTCTCCACGGCAACCCCATCATACCTTTCACGACCTAAATTTCTGCATTCGCTCCGCTCTTCGCTGCTAAAACGAAAAAAAACCTGTCCGTTCCCCGAAGTCGAACTTCGAATCGAAGCAAAACAAAGTCGGTCGCTTCTTTGGGCGTACACGACTCCGTCGTAGTCACTTTCGTGATAATCATGCCGCGGTCCGCAGAAGCAAGGGAGCCGAGGAGAGTCTTAATTAGCGTTTTCTCCGGCAGAAGAAAGAAGCAGCGGGCCTCGCCAAGCGAAGGGACGACCTCGTAAGTCCTGTATTGGTCACGCCGGGTCGGCGGAGGGCTCGCTTTTGTTCGCGGATCAATTAAACCGCGCGCGCCGCGTCGAGTTGGTCTTCGGTGAAAACCGTGGCCCCCGGAGATCGATCGGGAGGATGGGATCTCTCGATCGAAGTGTCGCAGGGAATTCCGCTCGCGTCCCGCCGACCGGCGAAACCCGTGCACGGCGAACAGGTTCCTCTTTCCGCGGCGGCGGCGGCGGCTTTCGAAAAACCCACCGTTTCCATAAATGAGCCGCAAAATAATGACGTACTTGCTCGCCTCGTTCGCCGAGCCATTTTTAGCACCGCTCGTCTGTACGCGAGCGTTCTGCTAGACACTCGGACAGTTCCGAGTGATAAGACGAAGCTTGGGTGGCGGAGAGAGTGCGCGTTTTGCTTTAATCCGACGACGATTGGGGACGATAAGCGTGGAAAAAGTGGCAGGCTTGAGGATGGTCGAGGGATTCTTCTGTTTTTAGTAGAGGCTTTATCGCTGATAAAAGACGCAGCGAGAGAGGTAGCTTTGTAGAGATTAGGTTCTCCCCGTGTTTCGCTTGATCCTTGGACGTTTCGAATTTCTTGTCACGCTGCACGCGTTGCGTTTCAATCCCGAGTGCTTGCAAATTCTGTTGTTTTCTCTAGATGTTCGGTGCACTTGTAAATAAATTCTACATTTCCTCCGAAGAGCTGCAAAATCAATTAAGCACCGTTCGAGTGTTCGCGGTCGATTTGAAATCGCGTAGACAGGTCTGACTCGACGATTCTCCTCGTCCCCGTAGTCGCAGAATTGTTCGAGAACAGCCGATTCAGGAAGGATTAAACGTCGTCGTCTCCGAGCTGAATCGGCTCCCGCGTTCATCGGCGTCGCGTGATTAAAGGGAATCGCGCGGCGGGCTTCGAGGAAGCATTCGGTCGCGACACGAGCCATCGATGGGTTACGTTGCCGGCGCCCTTTCGCGGAAATATGGAACAAGCGCGTGCCTTGTGTCCATTGCAATCCTGTTCGGCGTATTCAGACGTATCTTCATCAGCTCTTCCGAGTTTTCCAATCGCGAATAACGAACCCCTCTATTTAATAAGAGCACGCCGAGTTCGGATACGCCAGACACTCTACATTCGCATTTACCTGAAAACGGTGGCGAATCGTCCGCAGAGGAACGATGAAAAATTATGTATATGTATCTGAACCGAGGGGACGAGCGGTAGATAAGCTGAAAGATTCTGATAAGTGTTGTCGGGAGAGTTTTTCGAGATAATTTCTTGTCGAGGAGCTCGTCGGTTGTGATTGAAAGGCGTGGGACGAGGGGGAGATTAAGCGGTTCTTTAATTTTTGGGGCATTGAATCGAGGAAGTCGAGCTTTAGGGATACCTTCGAGCTTTGAATAATATTTCTCTTGCATTCATCTTTATAGAATCATCTTGATGCCTCGCTGTATCATTGCCTGATTTGATTTCGAAAGGAAGGGGCTCCGTCGATTCTTCGTTTCTCTTATGCGCATGTAAAAAGGAAATTAAGAACTGGCATCGACAATCGATGACCCTCCCATTTCTACAATCAGGATTACGTTGAAAAGACATTTCGGCAAACACACGAGGGACACGCATCTCATCTTGTCCAAAGCAGTGCCTATCCGTGGCGATTTTGTTGAATCTGATCAAACGTTACCTTGATCATGTCGAATAGCAAATACGCCTTAAACAAACAGATAAGATAAACATGGACTAGGTATCTTTTATCGACTTACAAACCGGTTACTATTTTTTCTCGTGTCGCTTCCTATCTGCTTGTCCCTTTTTAACAACGCACCGTCCGGCTTCTATTTATACAAGATTTTTCTGCCCGTTTCTGCCCTCGTCGAGCACGCTGCTACCAACGTTTGTTCAACAGATTTTCAAACATCCTCCACGCGCAGACGGCTCCGAAACAGGTAGCCACAGTCGAAGCCCTTCTAATTTTTCTTTTCACGAACAAGAACGGCCTACTTTTCCCCGTGAAATCATTTCTTCCTACCCTGCCATACGTTACTTATCCGCATCTTCCACTGATCGTCCCGGTGATACCTATTTGAACGTCCATTTTCAGCTGACGAGGTCGGTGCCTCGCCGTTTTCAGTGGCGTGAATTTTACGTTGCATTTCGCGGGCACGATGGTACGGCTCCGCGTATCAGTCGTGCACGGGTTCCTCTCCGGCGAGCGAGGGCCGGTTCGAGCGGAAAGTTTATCGCGAAGCAACGAACGGTTGACAGGTCGGTGATGCATCGGTAGCGATTTGCATTGGCGTCGGCCGCGCGGAAACCAGCCAGGCCTCTTTCTCCCTCGCCCTCCTGCGGATACCTCGGGCCCCGAACAAAAACGAGCCGTGAAGGTCGGGAATTAACCGCTTTACCGTTACCGACCGCATAACTGGGGACACCTCTTGGCGACTGGTTGCGGAATTTGGGTGAAATGCGATGTCTGGCGTCGGCATTGGTCTTGTCGAATATATATGTATTTTTTTATTAAATATGAAGGAAATAGAAATAATAGCACGATGTGTATCGATAGCGGAACAATTTGGCCCGTTACAAAATCCATCATCCCCGCAGCTACCCCGCGCGATCCAGAACCTCCGGCCCTTCCAATAATCCTGGCCAGCATCCCCGAAAATCCTGTGAACGTCCTTGCGTCTCGTAATATCGCAGGGGGGGGCACGAATTTCGCGGCAGCCGCGGATTCCTAGGATTCAAGCCGTTAACTTCTTCAATTTGTCTCGCGAGCCACGCTTCCCACGCGCTTCGGGAGTCGTTTAGTCGGCGACGGGATTCTCGGTGGTGCGCAATTTATATCGTCGAGTCCTCGAAGGTATATCGCGTCGTCCCCCCATGGAGTCCTGTCGGCTTGCTCTCGCGTCGCATTGTTTCCAACGACGAGCCCCGTTCACGGGCTATCGATGCGGTCCCCGCGTTTGAATATTTCGCGGCGTCACGCTCGTTCATCAAGCCGCGGCCCCGCGGCCTCGCCATCGACGCTCGTGTCTCGTCGCGCGTCACGCTCGCCACTCGTCGTCGGGGGCATAATTATGTGACAACGAGCCGTTTAAAGAGCTTGTAAACACGAAACGCGGCGGCCAGTTTATCTAATGCGCCCCCCCCCCCCCCTCATTAAGGGAGCTGCTTCGTATCCTTGCCATAAATCCGCCTCGCCTTCTAATTAAGGGCACATGTGGACGACACCTTGTGGTCCCCTCGGCTCGAACTGGTTCCCTTTCTCCTACACGCCGTGGGGGAGCATCCTTTTCCGCTTTATACTGTCCCCTGCACGGAACGGATGTCTTTTCGAGAGGGGAAGAGGAGGCACGGTAGTTCGGCGTCCAGCTTGTGTAGCACAGGGGCGACTATGGCCGGGGGTCTCTCGTCGTCGGCCGAAGCGCACCCCGGGTTCAAGGCCAGCCGTAGGTAGGAGACAGATCGTCGCGGATAAGAGCAGCAAGAGAGGTATAACGAGCGCGCAGCAGAGGTCCCGTCCGACTCTCTCCACCCTCTCTGTCCGCGATCTTCTCGACCCGGCTCATCCTTTCTCCCTCGCCCTCTTACGCCTCCTCGTTCGCTTCCACGTCTTTTTCTCCCCCTTTCCCCCGTGTTCCTTCGCTTCCTCCCTTTTCCATCAGATGCGTCATCTTCGAGGCACAAGCGCGCAGGCCGAGCAGAGAGTGGGACGATGATTTACGGTCTCGAGCCTCTTGCCAGCTCTCCTCTCCGGGTATCCGCGCCGGCGAGGTCGAGAGCAGGCAGGACCTTCCCCTCGCCCCTCCGCGCTGTACCTGGCCGATCCTCGTTCGAGCTGGTTTCGCTCGAGTATATATAAGAGCGGTGGTAGAGCGGTGCACACGCCTGTCCGCTTGTTCGTTCCCTTGCTAGTTTGCTGCTCGCTCGCCTTGCTTGCTGCCTGCTGCTGCTGCTTGTTCCGTGAAAAGTAAACAGCCATCCGTGTGGCAACGACTCGCCGGTGTTCTAGCGCGTCATCGTTGCGCCGCCTCCCGTTTGCCTTTGGCTAAACGATAGAGAGCGCGGCAGCGCGGAGAACGAAAGGGCCACAGGTAAAACGCTGAGGCTTGGACGCTTTCTATAGAGCTGGCCAGGGACGCAGCCCACCGTGGCCAGAGCGTCTCGTTTGCGAGCGAATGTTTGCCTCGCCGCGCTCGGGACGGCTTGGGGGATGGGTCATGAATTTCGCAGTTTTATCGGGAGGGGCGGAGAGATTGCGATCGGGGGGTAGTTTGGCAATCTTCCTTTCGAGAGGTATTTGTTTTATATTCGGAGCTTCATTGCGTTGCTTGTGTCCCTTTCAAGTGTATCGCCGTTCAAGGTGGTAACAATTGTTAGGATCACAGTACCTGTTGAAACTTCGATGGAGCATTATCCTCCGACGGCACAACGCGAGTTTCCGTTCAACTCGAGCGATCTACCTGTTCACTTTAGCCGTAGAGAACGTCTTCGAAGTTGCAACTTCACCGGTACCGGAGTGCACCTCCGTTTCCCGATCGATATTCCACGGGTATCGAAACGTGGAATGAATGGGGGAAGAGGAAACGCTTTCTTACAGAAATGATTTAGCACATTCGGTACAGAATACGGACAACGACTCTGGGACGGGGGATAATTGGAAGAAAGGCACAGGGGTTTCTAGAGAAAGAAAAATACGAGAAAGCAGTGCTGAAGTAATGACTCGGCATTCGAAATAATTCGGAAAGGTCAATAGATGAGGGACGAGGAGCATTCAAATATCAAGACGACACAGTAATTTCGAAATCGCTGCCACTCTTTCCTCCTCCCCTTCACCCCGGTACCCTCCGTGAAATATTCCCCCGTTCGGTAAGCGCGGCCCTGTCAGGCACCGGCGGAACCGCGTTCGATAACGTCGATAGCGGGCGAGTTACGAGCGTACACACCACCGGGTCGTTTCGTGCATCCGCCCCGAAGCAAGGAGTCACGCCAGCCGCTCCGTTACCGCGACGAGGAGGAAACTCGCGCGGAGCGAACGCGCGGACACGCATCGAGCGTCGTTTCCGCGGCACCGGTCCAATTAACGAGCGACCCACGGAACCATAATCCGCTGCTAATTAATTAGCGATGGAAAGAGACAAATAGGCGAGGGAAGAGAAAAATCGTGTTAGGGCGTGCGCGTCGAACTACCGACCGTGGAACCAGGGAAAAATGTGCAGAGGTGTCTCGCAGGCCTGTACGATCCTTCTTTCCTGGCCACGTTTTACCCGTGCCCGAAGCGAGCTGTAAACTATAGACAGATAGACAAACGCGGCTGCGAAACGTCTCTTTCTCCTCAGCGGCATTTACCCCCGGATCGCATCCTCGTGTGAGAGGTGATCAATGGTGAAAGTAATTTCGTCTTTCCTCTAACGACGACTTGCTTTCTCATCCGTTATATTCCGAGCACCGCGGGGATTGAACCGGTGTCGGAAAAAATTCCTTTAAGATTCAAGTAAACTTCGTCTCCAGCTTACGAACAATACCAACAAAATTACACCGTCCATTCCATTCTCCGCCGTCTTTTGTTGTTACCTCAGAAGGCGCGCCGCTTCTGCGCGGAGTGTCCGGTGTCTCTCCGCGCTCTTTCACGCCCTCCGTCGTCCGTGCAGCACGCATTTATTCCTCGGGGTAGTGTTTCGCGAGGGACAACGGGAGTTGCAAGAAAGGAAAGAAAGCGCGCGCGGTGTCGCGTGATCAGGATGCAGACGGCCATCGTAATCGCACACCGGAACAGGCGACCGGTATTTCGGCAGGGCTTTTAAACCACCGCGTTCTTCACGTGCTCTGTGCTGTTGCGTGTCTCCCCCCTTTCGGTCTAACCCTTAACGAGTGGACGCGAAGAAAACGGGGCCGACGCGCGAGGTGTCAACTTTAAAGTGGATCCCAATACAACCCTCCCCCGGACCGCGCTTCCTCCGCGTACTCTCGAGTTTCAGCACCGCGTTGAAACTCGCTTGGTCGGACAGGCGAAAGGTGCGTGTCCTCCTCTCGTGTAGGCTAAAAAAGAAGCACGCCACGCGGCGTTTTACCCAGAACCCTAAAGCCTGGCCTCTGGAATACGTGTTTGTTTTCTCGCGACGTGAATACGTCGCATCACCGGTCGTCGTATCCCGTTCCCGAGTCGAACGCCCGACGACGATGTGAAAATGAACGACGGGGACACCGAGGTGCGAAAGGGTTGGCTGCTCCCCCGGCCGAGCTAAATTCGGGAAGCTACATCCGCGTTGCACGTGTTAGGAATCTTTTGATGGGTTGCTGGAAGAGAAGGAACAATCATCGTTTAATTGCAGGGACAGCATTAACAAGTGTAGATTAACTCTGGAATTCTGCCACTTCAATTAAGCCAAACTTTTAATAACCACATCGTATTGAACTGCATATGTTCGGAATTCACAGTAGCAGAAATGTGTGATAGATTGTCCATCGATTATTCATTCACAGCTCTCTCAGTATCGAGTCCCCATGAAAGTGTCCAAGGAATAGAAACTCGCGTATCTCATTTCCACCGCGACCCTACGAAATCTCTCCATGCACCGCCCACACCGTGTGTCACGTTTGGAAAGAGCATTGCCGCATAAACGATCGTTGCTTCCACAGTGGCAACCGTACCTCGGCCCGTGCGTCGAAGACCGAGTTCGCACGTTCAACCGAGGGGACTCGTGGGCGAGTATCAGGAATACCTCGGCACGCTTTTTACCCGCCCAGTCGATCGGACGCGGTCGCGTAATCGCGCAGCGCGTTGTCACTCGCTCTCGAAAAAAGGAACGCGCGTGTGCGTATACGCCACCGTTCGCCTCCTGTCCCCGGGTACAAGATATATAGAGTTATTAGCGGCGACCGCGGGTCGCGACGCCGCATGGAAACACGTATATAAAGCTTGCTTTATAATCGCATAAAGAGCCAGCGCCCGGCGTCGTTTCTCGTGGACGCGTTGCGCCCCCCGGGCGGGGAGGCTCTAATAAATAGTTCCGGTTATCGGTCCATTCGCGACTCGCCCTCCGCTGTGCCTGTGGCTTTCCCCGTCCTATCCCTCCTGTTCTTCTATTTCTTCGTCTGGGCGTTCCTTCGTAGCGCGCGGAAGGCTTTAATAAACTCGTCGGAGTAAACGAGCCCCCGCGAAATCGAGTTTTCGTTTTCGTATCCGCGGGGCCTCTCGCTGCGTCGGCCAATCTAAGAAACGCTCTCCGAGCCGCCCACCTTTTTCCGCGGATAACGCGGCGCAACGAGTGTATAAACGCCCCGAGCATCCCCCGCGTTTGTAATATCTGCGGCGATTCCGGTCCCAGTTTCGCGACGCGGTGTATGGGAAAACCGGCGACCGGCCTCGTGATAAAAGTTTAGCATCGGGAAGCGGCCAGGAAAGTTTGATCGTTTTCGTTTCGCTGGAGAATGGAAGCGGGGTTGGACGAGGGTAAACGGGGGAGGAACGTTTGCGTGAAAAGTTTGGAGACGCTCGCCTTGTATCGGTGGCGGATGAATAGGGATTGTTTCTGCAGGGGAATGGGTGCAGAGTGTTCGCAGTTCGATGAAGAAGTATTTATGCAGTACTAATATATTGACATTGTGTCATTCGTTTCGTGCCGCGATTAATAGAGTATCGAGCTCTGTATCGGCGCGCTGCTGTATCGATGCAACGCTTACAGATGCATTCCACCGTAAAGATCATTACAGACGCATCGGTACACCGTCGTTAGCATATCGATCACGCGGAACGAAGCCCGCGATATTCGAATTTCCAGATACGCATCTATACATCACGGATATTATCAATCGAATCCCGGCCGACTGTCGATATCGGTGAACGACACCGCAAAAGAAAAATCATACCAGAGCCTCTCGCAATCAGCGTCCAGTGAAATTCGTTCGCATTCAGTTTGCGCCAGTAGCGTGGTTACGAATTCCCTGATGCGATCTAGCGCGTTGCTCTCGTTTCGATGGCTATTTTAATCCCGATGCGCCGCGTCGATAAATCCAAGCGCGGAATTCATGGAACGGAGCTCGACCGGAAACCCGATGCGTTGCAGATCGATGCGTCGATCCCTGTCCAGCGGATCTCGCAATTTCACCGAATCGGTTTGGTTCCCCTCTTTCTTTTCTTCTCATTTTTCATGAAATTGCACGCTGTGTAAATGACGGGATCGAACGCCGATGGAAACGTGCGCGGTCTATTAATCATGCCTGTCTATTTATCCGCGAAAACGGACGGTCCATTTGTAAGAATCCGTGCGGCGGCCGGGATTCGTTACGGGAGCGCGCGAAATTTAATGCGAATCGCTCGATCGTGTATTCGAACCATTTTAACTGGAATTTACGGGCCACTTTCGTGTCGCGTCGCGTCGGCCGCCCAACAGCGTTTAATTAATACCTGGACGCATCCGGTTATTAACGTGAATCGTGATTTGTATTTACACGAATGGCGTTAACGGCCGCTTAAATGGCAGGCAGTCTGTCGCGCGATTCGCGACACGCTCCTGTGGGACGCTTTATGGGCACCTACCGGCTGAATCCGTGATGGCATGCACTATCGACCCTTTGAATATGAATCCTTTCCGTGCCAATGGAATCGCTTGCGGTCAGCAATCAGAAGTCATAAGAATCCCAGCAACGCTGGCAAGAGCGCGCCGACGATTTGTTCCCTCGAGACACAGCGGAAGCACCCTTCGAGAAGGGGTCGCGTCCCGGCGCAAGAGGATGCAGCCGAGAAATTCTTATCGCGCCTCGCAGCTTTTACGATATTCGCCCGCCGGCCGGCCTCCGCTCGCGCGAGGAATATCCCCGGCTCGTATATTTTTCGAGAGGTTGTCACAAGCCCTCGCGTCTCTCGCGCGCCAAAACCAAGGGCGAAAAGGGGGGAAAGACAAAACGGAGGAGAGAGGAGTCGCAATACCGAGGGAAGTTTAGGACGGGCAGGAAGGAGGGCGAGGCAGCTAAGCGCGAAATAAAACGAGTCGAGACGCTCCGTCGCCGGATGCGCGACTTTCCAACGGCGGCGAATATATTCTGTATCGAGAAGGGAGCAGCCTTGCGACGGGACCTCCTGCCGCAGGATAATTTATGCGTTAAACGTTGACAGAAATGTTCCGCGCGGAGGAAAGAAAAAGGAGATCCATGTGGCGCGAACAGAATTTATCCTCCGGAATTCTTTCTCGTTCCCCCTTGGCTTCCCCGAAACTCGCACGTTACTCCCGCCGTCTCTCCCTTTATCAAACTCCTCTCTCTCCCTCTCTGCGCCCAATGCTTGTTAATTCATCGCGGTTTCCTCGGGGGCAATCTTATTCCCCGCGCGCCGATCCATCATGCAACGACTTGTCGCGCGACGGGATACCGATCTCGAATTCCATCTCGAGGTTTCGTCTGGCCGGAGAGAAACGACCGGTCCGCAGAAAACGAATCGAACCTGCTGCCAGACTTTTGTCTATAATAAACACCGCTGCCCCTGATCGTGCTTCTCGGAAGAAATTAACTTCGCCGTTTATGGGGCCCCGCTGGCTCCATCGTTCGTCTCCTGTTGTTTATTCGCGATTAATTATACGAAGGGCATATAACCTTTAGGCAGTTTGATTTTACTATGCTTTCCGATCGAGTGGGCCTCGAGTGAAACGGCCTCCGGCTGTTCGTCGCGAGGCTGCACGTTTGTCAGGAAAGAGCGACTCGTTTTTTTCGACTGTAGTAGAGTTGCAACAGGTGTCGAGATCTTTGCTCGCTCTGCCGAATATTGCTCGGCATAGAAAGACTTTGCGGGGTGGTAACTTTTTAGGTGAATGATTTATTAACCGAGTGTATTAACATTGCAGGAGCAGAGATTTTTATTACACAATAAGTGATGGCAAACATTTTGCTTTCTTATTTATACGCACAAGTAACGCGTTTGAATTTTCCTGGCGATGCAGTGACAGCTCTTTTTTTACATTCACCATGGACTCGGTATTCCGAGACGCATCGAGTGGTCGAAACTGGCGAGACCCTGCCCCTGGGAAAGGACCCATTGTAAATCACTCGTCGAGAGTGAAAGTTCAGGCCCGCCTTTCCCAGCGCACGTTTTTTCGTCGCAGACCGCGTAGTTTCTTGTCGCACTGGCAAAACTATGCAATGGAATGTGAAACACGTGGGCACCGTTCGATATCGCCTGCCGAGAGGCTGCATGTAATTTCCCCGAGAGTCGCTGCTTATCCCGTAACGGAGTTAGTCCTCTTTCCCGCCAACCACTAAATACAGCGGGCGGAATAATAACGCGACGAAACTCCATTACGATTTCAAAGGGGTGGTGGGCGCAGACAGCGGCGCTCTCGCGAAAGGATGAACAAGTTTGTTTCGGTGCGCAGACATACAGAAGAGCCGATGCTCTATCTCCCTATCCAACTGGCTCGCACAGTCTTCAATTATTAACATTCCGCGTCGAACTCGCTCCGAGCGTATTCAGCGTTGTTCCACGCGGCATCCAGCTCGCTCCCTCGCCTAGGTACAATGAAACACGGAACGGAGAGAGAGAGAGAGAGAGAGAGAGAGAGAGAGAGAGAGAGAGAGAGAGAGAGAGAGAGAGAGAGAGAGAGAGAGAGAGAGAGAGAGCGTCGACGAGGCCGCGGGAACGAGACAGCTCCGAAGCAGCCGGTGATTTCGCGTTGTACGTGTCCCCGCGTTTCCTCTTTCTCTCTCTGTGCTCTTTCCCTCGGATTCATGATTAATGCCTGTGACGGGCGATTTGATATAAAACCTGACACCGTGCCCCGTCACTTTTGCCAACTAACGAGCGCGTCGCGCGTACCTTATCCAAGCCTAGCCATAAATCTCCGAGAGCGCGATCGCTTTGATTTATGCATCTGTTGGGACCCTAGAGTCTCTTCTTTCAGCCTCCGCGCCGGTGTATTCGGTTTTCCGTTCGACGAAACACAGAGGCGAGACGTGTCTCTTTGGGAGGAAGGAAAAGGTGGCGGATCCTTTGCCGTGTTTACCTTTGACCGGCGACTCGCGTGGAAATTAAAAATTTCTCGGCAAAGTCGGCAGGCGGAATTCAGCTGCGGTTTAACCGCGAGCCCCGAAGCCTTCTCGCGCGGTTTCCTGCCGCGGCCTCGTAAAGAGCTTGGCTCGTTCGCCGTGAATTATGATCACCTGGCGTCGACAAATTGCCCGCTTCGCGCTGCACCGATCAAGAACGTTGCTTCCTCTGCGCGGATCGGACGAGACCAAACGGGGCGATGCTTCTGAAGGGGAGGCTCCTGTGATTTCTCATTTAGCCTCGTTGCGATTCTGACTGGAGAGCATGATTGCGAAGGATATTTTCTTTTTTTATGTTGATAAAGGACCGCGGAACGGAGTTCGGATTCAATTATGGTTTGTTATTTCGAGTGACAGTATTTTGACAAGGCGGAGAGGAAGGCCCGCTCTTTTGCCGCATCATGATTGGAGCTGAAAACGCGTAGTGGAGCTGTTAGCTGAAATTCTTCCAGGGATTTTACTTCAACGGGGATAATTGGACGGGAGGTAGAAAAAACATATTTACGCACAGTCATACTACTCAATTACTTCTGATTATCTCGTTTCGTCGGGAAATAAAGTTGCGCCACTTCTAGAATCAACTTTTCACGCGTGCAACTGTAGCGGGGCGATCAGAAGTGGACACTGATTAATCAGTGTGTTGGGCGAATATTTTTTTTTTTTTGTATTTCCGCACTCACTGTACAAGGGTCTCCACTAAAGGAAGTTGCTGCAATCTATGAATTCTGGCAGCCTGTATCTAATGATATAATAAGTAGTATAACTGGTACCAACTAGAAATTAAACGCTGATGAAGTACTAATGATAACGCTGCAACCGGCCGATCCTACTCGATCATATGATACACGAGGCTAAAAGTACTCGTCAATCACCTAGTTAGTTCTTGGATAATAACTGGTGAACCCCGCCGTTTCCATCATTACCATACAAAATTGTCGGTCTGCTTCTCATCGCGATCCGCATTGTTTCCCTGGGGAATTTACAACGTACACGCACGTGATGTTTCACGGAGCCGTAAAGAGGGATTTTAATTTCGACAGCCTTAATGCGAACGTTCCTTCTGCATTCGTTCTGAATTGTTCATCTTTTTCTTTCCTCTGTGGCCAAGGACACCCGGCATTAATCGGGACGTCGCGAACGCTCGGTTGACGGAGAAAGGACCCGTCGACAGGCGTGGACAGCTTAATTGGTTAAAGCAGTCGGGCACGGGTGAAAGAGAAATTCGATTTTCG
The DNA here is from genome assembly GCA_023838395.1 of Holcopasites calliopsidis. Lineage (NCBI taxonomy): Eukaryota > Metazoa > Arthropoda > Insecta > Hymenoptera > Apidae > Holcopasites > Holcopasites calliopsidis. The sequence goes on from JALHAQ010000011.1 coordinate 4,673,230, forward strand.
GTCCCTGCTTGGAGATCCAATTGGTGGAGGTCTTTTTTCTTCCCCTTTTTATGTCACGCTGTAGAACGTTTGTTTTCTCACGTGGTGGCCTGCCAACGGCCAGCAACGAGAACAAGATTCTCAAGTTCTGCAGACACCGCTGCGCCTCCGAAAACGGAACCAACGTCGTAACCAACCCCCAAGAAGAAAGGTCCATCGCTCTGCGATCACGTCGCGAGGAAAGCTCGAGCCAGGGCCCGCCTCGGCTCGCCCACACACCTCCCGGTAGAGAAACTGAAACGCGTTGCGGGATTTGCATGAGAGAGGAGTAAATCATGAGCCAAACAACGCCGTCAGCGGACCCAGACGTATTCCTGGCGGGGGCGAGGCCTTTAAAACTGATTCATTACCCCGACGCGATCCACACCCTGTTGCCCCCTTCTCTCTCGGACCGAAGTATCCCGCGAAAATGTTCCTTAATGGGAAATTATAGCGCGCGAAACTGGGCGAGGGAAAGCATCTCATCTTCGTCGCGAATCCTGCCACTTCTCGGGACGCGATAGCGTTGCGTCGGCGTGGTGGTGGTGGTCACGTAGAAGGAAGCAGCTCGACGGGTGAGAGCGGAATAATAAGCGGGGCTCGTTCTCACGGAGATGGAGCCGTATCGGGTTTTCGAGCGCGATAATTTCTCGATCGCGGGCCAGCTTAATGCGTTAATAAGCGATGCACGTCGTCCGGCGATTAACGATCGATCGGTGGAATCGCGCGTGATCGTGTTCCGGTATGAGGCGCGCGCGCGCGAGTGATACTCGTTTCTGCGCGTGAATCGCGATGACTTGGGCGCGTGCCAATTAAATAATCGTAAAGGAAGTCTCAAATGAAAGGCTGGCGTGTCTCGGCTACGATCCGACGTAACATTCACATTATTTTTTTTCAGTTGTTTCTTACAAATAAGCCTGCGTAAAAGGAACGAAAAATCGAGGTTACACTAGTCGACGGTGATGAATTAAGGTCGATTAAGCGAAATTCAAGGGGATGCATTCGTGGGTGGTCCCGCTCGTGTGAGTCAGATGTTTTCAAATTAATGAAGCAGACTCTGACACGCGCCAGCGTTTTAGGGTGTTTTGGGAAAACGGAGGACAGCGAAACGGATCGTGACCGACGCGATGGTACGACGGGAGACCGATTAAAACCAGCCATTCGGAATTCTCATTCCACCCGGTTGACCCTTTCTCCGACTTGAATGCAGGCCCCGAAAAGAGGGGGCGTTTTTATATCATCCCTCTTCATTAAACGCGGCGCGAGAGGCACGAGTGAGGCGCGCATTGGAGGAACCCCGGAGAGACGACATCGACGACGGCTCTGTCCACTTGCGGATCGCATCGTTTCGAACCGGGGCTTTTAAGGATGCTCGATCTCTTCCACGAGCCCCGGTCGCAGCCGGTACAGTTTCAACGTTCCATCGCTTGAATGCCATTGTTCGCGAGCAGCTTAAAATCGCGGAACGTCGGATACAGCCGACCGGTTAGGGTTCTCTCTGGCTTAGACGTTGAACCGGAAGCCAGGCAGGAGAGGAGAAGAAAAGAAAAACGCGTCCCGTCTCGGCTAGACAGCCGCGATTCGCCTCGTCGTGCAAAACCTCTTTCCTTTACCCCATTCTCGCTCGACCCCTATCCGTCTCGAGGTAGCCGAGGACACGTCCGTTTTCCCCCCCGATCCTTTCCTCGCGCGTGTCAATCCCCGTTCCGGCTAGGAGCCACACACGTAGCCAGGGAGGAGAGAGATTCCTCCTCGCGGAGATGCAACAGTGCCGGGCCGGATCTTATAAATAGCGGGCGGGAGCGCGTGCGTCGGGGGGGATGCTAGCAGTTAACAAACGGTAAAACTAACACCGCCTCCTACAATAACATTTCGCTCCGGTCACGTGTTTTCCGCGCCTCGACTATTATAAGATCCACCGACTGTCGTCGTTGCCTGCTCTTGCTTCTCCCCGTGCCTGCGCTCCGCGCTCGCCTTTCTTGCCTCTCGTATTCGCTCGTCACGTCGTGCCTGCTGCTGCTCGCGCCTCCCCATCCTTTCCTCTTCTCCGCGCCCGTTTCGTTTCCGCTTTCCAGAGAAACGTCTCGGGATGCGCGAGGCGTGTGCCAATCAGGCCGCGCACCTTTTTATTTTGCCCCGGGCCACAACGAGATCTCCGGAGAAAGATCTAGCCCCGTGGACGTTGATTTATGCGGCAGCCACCTGAACCCTGCATCCTTCCCGTTCGTTAGGACCGTAGACGATCGTCGCGACTCTTTCCAGGTTGCCTCTTAACGAACGAATCGAGATTCGGCCAGCGGATGGTTATGCAAATACGAGAATTAACCGGCAGATCGGTTCGCGAGGGGAATGGGTTATACAATACTATGCTAGTTGGAGCGAACGATGTCTTCTTCTTCTTTTTTTTTTTGCCGGGAAGAACTGTATCGTTGGTCTTAATTAGCGCCACACGCTAAGGGGCTCGAACACATTTTTATTCGAACCGTAGTTTCTGGCGGAGCGCATTAGGAAGTTTGTCAGCACGCTCTAGTTACGGGTGTATGATTGAAACGGTGTTCGAGGAAATGCGGTTGCTAAGAAATTGAAAGATTCACGTCCATTTGTGTAACGGGTGCGTCAGGCAGGCGCGGAGCCCAAGATCGGTACCGTCAGAGGCCCACGATCCGCGATTGCTTCTCGACGCTAATAAGGCCGCTGGCGGTTTTAAATACGCGTCACCCGGACATTGCGGGGAGCTTGGAAAAAACGTACATTTTTGCAGCCCGCTTACAAATCCGTCCATCTCTGGCACGAAACGCAGCTCGGGAAGCGTCCACATTCCTGGACAATCCTGATACCTAATTGATACGCACACATTGTACGTGGTAGCTAAAACGTTTCGTGTTTGGCCCGCGCAGGTGACAGACGCATGAACGAGAAACGTGCTAAAAACATGCACCGGCGAGAAAAACTGCATACATTCCTCCGGAACGGTTTCGTGCTCGTTTTACACCATCCGCTAATTGAACGGGTCAACATTGAAATAATTGCCGAGAATTTCGGGAGAGGACTAACGAAAACTTCAACGTTTCCTGTTACAGACGGGGTAATGCGATCCACCCAGGAATAAGCCAAGCGACATTCGAAGATGGGACTCGTTCGACGAACGAAGATACTTCCAAGCCGAACGATGGCATCCCTGTTGCTGCTGCTCGCAGCATTACCGAACGCTCGATTAGAGTCGGCGATCAGTCCAGTGAGTAGCGCGGGCTCGGCATCGAGTGGATCCTCGTCGTCCTCTTCTTCCGCTTCCTCGTCGTCGATGGTGGGCGTCGTGTCCGGCGGCGGATCGGCTTCGGGGAGCATGGCCGGGTCCGGGAACAGCGTGGTCGGGGGTGGGAGCAGCGGGGTCGGACACTCGTCGCTGGGCGGCGGGGCGACTAACGGAAACGGCAGATGCGAGGAGATCACGATCCCGATGTGCCGCGGGATCGGCTACAATTTGACGGCGATGCCCAACGAATTGAATCACGACAACCAAGAGGAGGCAGGCTTGGAGGTTCATCAGTTTTGGCCGTTGGTGGAGATCAAGTGCTCCCCGGATTTGAAGTTCTTCCTCTGCTCCATGTACACGCCGATCTGCCTGCCCGAATACACCAAGCCGTTGCCGGCTTGCAGAAGCGTGTGCGAACGGGCACGAGCGGGTTGCGCCCCGTTGATGCAGCAGTACGGTTTCTCCTGGCCGGAGAGGATGGCCTGCGAACGATTGCCGGCCCACGGCGATCCAGAGAATCTCTGCATGGAACAGGACAATCATACCAGCAGCACCGGATACGGGGCGGGTAACGGGGGCGCAGCGAGCAGCGCCCCGTTACCAGCAGCCGCTCCACCGCGTCCAACGCGACCGTCGAAGACCACCCAGCCACCGCGGTGCAAGCCAGGCAAGAACCAAAAAAACTGCCAACATCCCCCGGGGGAAAGGGCGAGGGACTGCGCGTGCCGGTGCAGGGCGCCCCTCGTACCTCTGGGGGCGGGGGGCACGGTCATCCCGGGACCGATAAGCGGCAGCGGGGCTGGTCTGGCAGGCATGGCCGTAAGTGGAGCAATCCCGGCGCCGCCGATAAGCATCGCGCGGAACATCATGCAGGACATTGCCGGAGTACCGAACTGCGCGCTCCCCTGTCACGGGGCGTTTCTCACCCCCGAAGAGCGCGGGTTCGCGGCCGTATGGCTGGCTCTGTGGAGCGGCCTGTGCGCCGCAAGCACGCTCGTGACCGTCACCACGTTCCTCATCGACACCCAGCGTTTCAAATATCCTGAGAGGCCGATAGTGTTCCTGTCGGCCTGCTACTTCGTCGTGTCGGTCGGCTACCTGTCGCGGAGCGTGTTCGGCCACGAGGAGATCGCGTGCGACGGATTGGCATTGAAGTCGGGGGCGCAGGGCACGGGAGCCTGCGTCACGGTCTTCCTCATGATCTACTTCTTCGGCATGGCGTCGTCGGTCTGGTGGGTGATCCTCGCGTTCACCTGGTTCCTGGCGGCGGGACTGAAATGGGGCAACGAAGCGATAGCCTCGTACTCCCAGTACTTTCATCTGGCGGCCTGGCTAGCGCCGACGATACAGACGGTCTCGGCGTACGTGGCTGGCGGAGTGGCCGGCGACCCAGTGGCGGGAGTGTGCACGGTAGCACCGGAAGGAATACGCTCGTTCATACTGGTACCGCTGTTCGTGTACCTTCTGCTCGGAACGAGCTTCCTTCTGGCGGGATTCGTGAGCCTGTTCAGGATTCGATCGGTGATCAAACGGCAGCCGGGAGCGAAGGCGGACAAATTGGAGAAGCTGATGATCCGTATCGGCGTGTTCAGCGTTCTGTACACCCTTCCGGCCGGGGTAGTGCTGGCCTGCCACATGTACGAGACGGCGCTAAGAAACGAATGGCTCGCCTCGCTGGCTTGCCCCTGTCGGCCGAGGGCAAGACCGCTCTACTCCGTCCTGATGCTCAAGTACTTTATGGCGCTCGCGGTCGGCATCACGTCAGGCGTGTGGATCTGGAGCGGCAAAACCGTCGACTCGTGGAAACGTCTGTGGAGGCGCTTGTTCGGCGGCGGGAGCGGAGGCGGCGGTCACGGAGGCGTTGGCGCCGGTATGGTAGCAGGCGTGACAGGCGTCAGCGGAGGCATCGGCAGCACCAGCATCAAGGGCGTCGTCGGGCGTGTCGGGATGCCGTATCCGTCGGCGCCGGGACCGGGGAGCGCGCTGCTTCCGCCGGGCAGCGTGGCCAGCGCTTCCCAACACCATCTCCACCATCACGTCCTCAAGCAACCACCCCTGTCGCACGTATGACGTCACCAGTCGGCGGGGGGTGACATGAACACCGCGGGCTGCGAGCAACAGCAGTCGGTGCAACAGGAGAGGCCTTCCGCCCTAAGCAACTACGGGCCCATTTAGCCCTTCGCCTCGGCCTCGCGCAGGCACACGCCGCATACGGCGCCGCACACGGCGCCCCATACGCCGCACTCGGCGGCCACGATATACTCGAGGAGATCGCTGGCGTCGACGACGGGCCCCCTCACGCCGGCCCACGGACTCGCACCCACCTACACCCAGGCCACCGAAGTATGAATCGATTTCCAGCATAGGGATCGTCGTCTTAGGAAAGGGTGTGCGGAGGTAGTAGCGTGCGGCTGTCTGCCGCGACGCGTCGAACGGCGCCGATGACACGCGACGGTGCTTCTCGATTACCCGATATACGTATTAGCTGGTACACGTCTTTGCCGATCGGTCTCGCGGCGTTTATTCCCTTTCATCGGCTTGCTGGAGTTCGTGCGATCGGCGAAACGCGCAAGGCGCGGGACTGTCCGAGCAGCGCTAACGAAAGGGGTTGCAAGTGGTGGAAGAATACCATCGCGGGGTCGACCGGTCCAGCGAGATTGTTGTGATGTTGACGCGCGAATGAGAAGCGAAGCGACGAGAACGAATGGAGCGGAGTGAATGGGACAACGTGTCGGAAGTTCTTTCTTGATCGTAATCTATCTGTACTCTTTCTTACTTAACGTATACCGTAGCGGAGCTCGTACAGCCCGCATGTCCGTCTAACGTGTATTCGTCTCGTCTATTTATCTAACTTTAGCTGTAACTGAGGCATAGGTGTAAAACACGATTCTCTAGACGTCGTTTACGGGTCGCGGCGGTGGTCCTGCGTTCCGTAGCCGCGCGGGGTCCTTTTTGTAATTTCATACGATTATTAGTCGCTAGTCGTGGGAAGCGCGTGCCGCGATGTCGATCCGCCGATCATCCACGGGCGGCGAAAGTACTTGGATCCAGGCTCACCGCCGTCTGTCGTATACATATAGCACGACGGGCAAGTGTATAGCGCAGAAGTATATAGGTGAAGAGAACGGAGCCGAAGGGAGGTGACTGTAAATATCATTCTTAGACGTTAGGTAACGAAACGCTGTAAATATAGGAAGGGAGGAGGGAGAACGATTTACTGGTTGGCACGAGACACCCAGAGATGTGCAGCCGCTGGGGGTGGCGGGTTCCTTTTCGCGTTTTCACATAGTCCCAGGGTCCGTGGTACTATTCAATTGGTTTCGAATCTATCCGATGGATGCCTGCCTCTTGATCTCCTGTCCGAAAAGACCCGATGTGACATCGCGTAACGAGATACGAATGAAACGCGTGTCGAATGGTCAGTTCATTGTGAAACGGACGGGTGCAGTATCGAATGACGATGGGAACACGCCATTCGAGGAAGCTTCGAAGGAGCCGCTAGTCTTACCACAGATAGAGGAACTCGTCAGTCGAAGCGACCACGCAACTTCACGTGTCGAGCGCATCTTCTTTTTTTTTTTTACCGCCGAACGATCCCTTACCGTTTCATATATAAATATATAACAGGTGTCTCCCGGAATAGTGTTACCACTGCACTTTTAACTACTTTGAGTTAGACAGGTAACACCATTCGGAGCGATACTTGCCTTTTGCCGGGCCATGCTCGTACGCACACGCGCATTCCACCTGTACACACGCACACAGTCGTACACAACTGCACGCCGTAGAGAAAAGCAAGAATTCTATATACCCCAGGAGGATAAGCCGTAGGTAAAGATTGTCGAGGCAACTCTTGTCTTCTATGTTCGCGCGATAGTAAAGTAGCTGTTGATACAATGTGAAGTCGAGCACACGCATGAACGAGTAAATCGTTGAGTACAGATACATATAAATATATAAATATAAATATAAATAAATATATATATATATGACCGTGGAAGCGTGTGCGGGACCTCGAGGCGAGGACGCGCGTGTTTCCGCGACGCGATGTCGATATCTCACACAATTTTTATAATCGCTGGAGGAAAATGGCGAGAGCGATGGAAAAAAAAAGATAATAACGATTCCCCGGACGCGCGTTTCTTATCGGGGCTCCTTCTCGCGGGGCAGCACTCGCGGTCGCATCGCGCGCGGCCCCCCCCCCCCCCAGAGTCAAAGTTCGACACCGTTGCAACGAGAAACCGGAGAGGAGGGAACCGTGAGTTATGCACCTCCACTATCTGACGTCGACATTGAAATTTAGTCGGCTCGCGCGATCCAGCCGCGAGATGTTTCGCGGAAGGGGCGAGGGTAGATGGGAATGCGTGCACGCGCGGGAAGAGAACGATAACGGAGCGAACGAAACGAACGGACTGAGAATAAGAAGAAAAGAAAAAAAGAAGAAAACGATAACTGCCTCAAGCAACTTGAAAACACACGACCCGTATCGCGCACCCACGTACGGGAATCCCTGCCAAACGAAAAACGTACACGTGTAATGTTGTAAAGTAGTGTGAGTAAAGGAACCTCTTTTTAGTGTCACATATCACGCCAAGCTGGTACGAGCGAAAACGGACAATGTCGCGTCCCGTGGTGTGGACGATCGGCGAAGAAGAGAGGGAGAGTGTGGGTGGAATGATACGGGACGGGCGAATGGGGGAGAGTGTGAAAAGAGTTGCGTTGTCGTCCCGACGGCAGAACGATCGGTGCTGCGCGGCGAGGAAAGGACGGACGCGACGGTTCGAGAGAAACGAGAGGGAGAGAAGTTTATAACGAGTATTTGTAAGCCACTTTTTGTCACGATGATTGTCAATAAAATTGAAAATACTGTGTGTAACGAGTGTGATGTCCCTCACTAGGCTTCTTTTCATTTCTCTTTCTTTCTTATCATATAACAAGATTTCTGTGTGGGGTAGTAGGAGCTCTGTAGTATAGCGGAAGAATTAAAATAGTCTAGTCTCCCACTATCTTCCTTCTGTACGTTTTCCTCGTTTGGCTTTGATGTTGTTTCTCATGAAGAAAAAATCCGGATTGTCTTTTGGCCCGATCTATGTTTGATCGATGTCCTTTGTACAACTCTTTCACGTTGCCATAGTAGTTAACGAGTAAACGACCACCGACGACCATATCGTTATAATATGCATATAAATGAAATCAAAATTGTATACGATTTTTAATATACTTTATTATTATTTAAGTTCCTTGCGTTCATTGTTTGGCTATCCTGGGAATCCTCGATCCTTCCGGAAGCTGTAGTCTCTTCCTTTCCTTTTATGTAGTAGCTTGTACGGTACGTAATAGTCGCGTAGTCAATGAAATACATAAGATTTGCGGCGTGCAATTTAATAAAAAGGTGGGTTGGAAAGGTTTTCAATATATGTATACTGTGCTTGTTTTTAAGAGGAGCCCTTAAAGGTATTTGTGTCTCAATGCGAGCTGCATTCCTAGTCACAAGTGTTTAATATACAGAACTGCCTCGAGTAAATATTTTATCCTTTAAATCATGTTCGGATATAAATAGGGGTCCCGGAGACGGCCACTTCAAATCGTATAAAACAAAAAAGGCCCCCCCTCGTTTACAAGAGGTTCGAACAAGTGGCTGCATTCTTCAGTCTGGATGACGCCGTTGAAAGTATTCGAAAGTGGACGACGGATTCACATGCTTATATTTCAAATCCTTAAGTTTATTTCAATTTCAACGTGTTAAACAAAAATAATGTCAAACATTTCCTCGGGGATGATACTGAACCACGAGGGATAGGTTTAATTGAACAGAACGTTCCACCAAACTCTTTGCGAAGCATCCCGAACGCACCCCTAAAATTCAAAGCATCGCAACCCCACAGGAGCATTTCTTTACGCATAAAATGTGAACTCCTGAATTACGCGATTTCCTCAAGGATCCGTTAGCACGGAGAGATCCACCCTTAGAAAGTCTGCGAGAACGGCACGAAGCGTCTCGAGGGAGCGGCGAATTGTTTATACCACCCCCCCCCCCGGACCAAAGCGTCTGGTCGCTGGAAATTAATGTAAACGCAGACGGTCCGTTTCGTCCGTCGCTTACTCCAGCTATTTACACGACATTACGAATCGGCCCGGTGAAAATCGCCGTTTAACCCGGAACCTAAGTAAACCCACCCTCGCCCCGTGAGTCATTGCCGGCGGCGTGGCGTAGTCAGCGCCGGGGGGTAAACACCCCATCGCCGACGTCGAATTTATGGTCCGTCGTGCTGCTGCGAGCACAGCCGCGCCGTAAACAAACCGTATTAACCGGCTGGACGTGTTCGCTGTTCCCGGTGGTTGCCCCGGCGAGATAAGGATCTCTCCGTTAGTCATTCGCTCGTTAAGTTAACCGGCCGCGCGTCGCGTTGATTTCCCTAATTGCAGCGGCGATGCTCCTTCCGCGACTTGTCCGCGGATTGTCCCGCGTTCGCCGGCAACTTGTCCTTTGCTTAATTAACGTCGCGTTTGTCGCGACCGCTGACGGATGAGGGTAATTCGGTTGGACTGCTCGTTCGCCGCCGACGACTTCGACCACGCTGTTCGTATTTCGGGGGTAGATATCGGTGGTTCAGCGTGCGGGGGCTAATTTAATGAGCATCTTGAAGCGATTAACATCGCCCCTCGGCGACAATTCTTATCGGTTCGACGGTGAACTTAATTTTTATGTCCTGCGACATAACGGTACATGTGTCTTCTGGAAATTTAGAGATACAAATTACGATCGATGGTCGGTTTCATCGGGAACAGGCATTTAATTTACGAGCACAGCTTACAAGGTGATTAAATGAGTCTCCAATCAAAGAAACTGCTTGCCGACAATCGACGTTTCGTCCGCCACTATGTTTCGACGATCTACCAAGTTCGACACGTCAGGAAGGCTTGCACCGACGAAAATAGACACCCCCCCGGTTCCATTATTTATCGGGGGAACGAGGCTCGGGGACGATTTACGAGGCGATTTGCCGAAAGGTTCCACCGATGGGTAATATATGCTCGTGGCACGATGATCGACGGCGACTAATTGCGTCTAAGAAAACTAATTTACGAGGACGGAAACGGTATCCGGAGAACGCCCTCGCTGTTTATCGAGAATGCGGGAACGCTTTCCAGGCGGCGCGGAAAGGACCTCGAATTTTCATATGGATCCCTCGCGAGACGGCTAACGTTAGATCTATATCGGGACGCGCACGCGTCTCCCGTTTTCTTTCATTCAGGATCGTCTAAATGTGAACTGTTACAATAATCCGACTGTATTATTGGGGCTGCAGCCGCTGAAATAATACATAATTCGTCAATATTAATCCCGCAGTTGTAATTCGTGGAGTTAAGGTTCCTAACTAGCTAAAATTCTGTTCTTTTTTTTTTGTTTAACGTATTTCAATTACATTTCTTCTCGAATTTCGGGGTAAGAAAGAATTAACTCTCGAAACATCCGTCTCGGTTAATTTCGAGACGTTATTGATCGTGGACGGAAGAAAGGAGAATTCAATTTGCGGAATGTTATCTTAACGCGTTGCGCTTAATAATTTATACAGCGATAGATTATCGTGGTGGTAGTAATTAATCTCCCCTGCAATGAGAACGATAGCCAATCCCAAACGCAGGGACGACCCTTGACACCGTGATAAAGGACGGACGTGTGGCTACGTCCGTGTGCATAAATCGCTTGCACGCGCTAATATAATAAGCTCCTTGATAACGTTTAATTGGACTTTGAACCAGCCTTCGCGTCTCTATCTTGTTTTCCAGAGAACCGCGCACTGGCGGCGGGGGCATTACGCCAGGGGAGAATAATACCCATTAACGTATTGCGAGAACAATTTATTTAAGGTACTCGGCAGAACTGATACACGTGTGCATTGTACAGTGATTAATAATAATCAACCGAATTGATTTACCGATCGTCAGCCAGTACAAAATGATAAGAAAGTAAATCGAGAGAAACGTATCGGTGAATACAAGTGAAGGTTGTCAGGGAAAGAATTACGACGTATTTAGCTATACTAATCTGTTAGCGGGACGATAAAACTGTTTCTCGGGTTGAAAGTGTTAAAAGCAATTATTGTGCGACGCGTAGCAGCTGTTACTTTTAAATTACCTCTAAAGAAGAGTCCTGTAGTGATAATATAAAAAGAAACTGTAAGAAACGCCGAGTGCTGTATCTGATTAATTTACATTTCTCTTCTGTGTCTAATTTATTAATCATCTCCGTCTGACACAATTTCTCCGTAAAATCAATTCCCGTCTCCGATCGAAAGCGGAGCGAGAATCCTCGAGTCGGGAAGCCTCGGGGCAAAATCCCACTACCGCGATTTCCCGAGGCTCGACAAACAAATCCCCGGCGCGTCCCGTCCGCGTAACACATTCGCCTCGTTTCGCGTTCCGGATTCACCCTTTGCTAACGGGGCTATCGACGCTCGATTAAAGATCACCCCCCGCGAGGCTTACAGCGCTCGCGTGTATCCTCGACGGGGCGTTGAAACGTGGCCGCTTCGGGTGTAACAGCGGTACGGTACAGTCCGCGGTCACCGCTGAAACAATATTTTCACAGGGACGGCTGCCCGTGGCGCGTCGCAAGCTCGAGACATCGGTGTTTTTCGACGAGACTGATCCGCCATGAAACACCCCCGCACCGCCTGCCGGTCATTGACATCCCCCCCCCCCCCTCGGGGGCAGATCGATCCACGGAAATTGTGCTGCGCGCAACGGACATCGAAAGATCGTACCGCCGCGCTAAATATAGGATATTTCGACGTGCCGCGATTTCCACCCGTGTCTCGACCCTGACCACCACGTCTTCCGCGGTGTCGCGACCGGAATATTCCACGCAAGCTGGTTTCCGTCTTGTCCTGGCTTCTTTTTCGCTTTTAAATAGCCTGAGGTGTATCGAATGTTGCGGTAGTTCGCGAGACGATCGGAAACAGTGCCCAACCCGGTGTTCTATAATCGAATTTTCTTCTTCCAATTAAAATTGGCCTTTGAATCTTGATTGGTTAGGAAGATGGCATTTTATTCATTTTAATCGAACCCTGTAAAATTAATTTTCGCGAAACGACCGGGGTTGAAAGGGAGTCTTCCAAAGGAGGATTACCTGTAAGAAAAATTCAACTGTCGTTCCTTCCATACGCCTCGTTCCTCACCGACTTTTTAATGCCACGCTGAAAGCGACTTTCTCGCCCACGCGTACCCCGTACGCGGGGCTGTCGACGTCTAAACGACCGGAGTACTTTGCTCGCGTCGCTTTTCGCGGATCGTTCCGCCAGCTCGTCCGCTTTTTACTCGGCTGTCCACGAGGCGAAGGTCACGGGTCGTGCTGGCCGCGTCGCCACGAGGTTCCAACGGATGGGCGAAATCGTGGATCGTTTGCCTGTCAACGGGAGGAAACATGCGTGTCTCGTGGAAGACGCTTTCCCTGAATCGCGTGTTCCCACAAGCTAGTGTGTGCACAGCTTTTTTTCCCCCGACGTCGCGCTATCATCGGAACGGGACGCTGCTTATCGTGGCGTCGCCGGGCTCCTCTCTTCGGTGGCATACCGTCCGTCCGCGAGATAACCAAAAGGGACGACGGGTTTAAGGGCCAACGTAAATCATGCCCGAGGAACGTTTAGTTTCTCGACCGTCGACGATTTTTAGTCGAACCTCGTCCCTTTAAACGGGAGGATCATTCGTGGAGTATCGCCCGTGGAGTTCCGTGGCGTTTTCAAGGAAAGCGGATGTAATCAGAGGAATGTATGTATTTTCGGCATGTTTATGTAGGCGCCCGACGGTATTCGGAAATATTTAGAGCACCGGAATTTATTATTGGCGTCACGGGGGTAAATGAAACCGACTGTAAAGAGCTTTACAATGTACTCGAAATAACGGCTTTGATCATGGAATTCATCCCCCCCAATTTTATTTATAGTTCTTTACCCTTAATACTGTGTTAATGTTCCACCTAATTTAAATTACCCCCAATCGAAATCTATTTTCTCTATTCTCTGCCAGTTAAAGTACTATTCTTACTAGTGAAAACAAGAATTGGCGATCGATCATTTATGGGGTAGATATCACCACGCGGAATTTACACAGTGTCGAGTGACGCTAAATGGAAACATAAGTTACCGGGTATTTACGTCGCCCACACACGGGGCTCCGTTCTCAGCAATATCCTCGCCGTTCCTTTTTTTCACTTTCTATTCGCCTGTTGAACGAATCCGCACGTTTCCCCGGCGATTCCGCCTGTTTGTCACGATCCGATTAACTTTTCTGGAGCGAAGGATCGCGCGACGGGAAACGGAACGGGGGCGTCGTTTATGTAGTTCGCCTTGAGGGAACCTCATGGCGGATCGATCGACCGACAACCCCTTGGCTCGAGGGTCCATTAGGGCCACGCGAGTGATAAGTGGGGGAGTACGGTGTACCGATGTCTTCCTGTTCTTTGTGCAACTCCGCTTTGACCAGGTGATTCACGAGAATGGGGTGGAAAAGCGACGCGGACAGAGGCCGATGACGTTTGGTCATTATTGACAGTGCATCTCTGTGTGTGTGTATCTTGTGGAAAATGTGGATTCTACTATGCGGCTGCTGATAATGCGGCCCAGTGATGGGCTCTGGCTCGGTACATTTAGGCTTCTCGTAGTAGCTTCCACGCTTCTATCTGATGGTTTATGTTTCGGGCTTGCACTTCGGTAAGTGTAGTTCGATTGTTCGAAGTGGAGGAGTTTTGGTGAAGTAAATGTTGGCCCGAGTGGAGGCGTCACGAATCTCAGGTGCTTTTACGTAATATTCGTACAGCCTTAGATGTGTACACTTTTTATCATCTATGAACCCAGGTAGTTCCTCGAAGCGATAAAATTATCAAACCGAAGCCTTGGAAGAAGGTAGGTGAACTGAATTCTTAGTATCGTCTACGTTGCCTATGAATCGTAGTAAAAATTCGAGAAAAATGGATTCATTTACATAATAAAATTCCAAACTTTACGCGTAGTTCAATTAGTATAATTACTTTGGTCTTTGCCGTAGCGCGCGATCGACAACTGTTTTGTTTTAATTGAAAATATATTTCTAGGATTGGCTGTCATCTTAAAAAAGGATTGTGCTTCGCGTCCGCTGAAACGTTCAGGAATCTCAAGACTCGGGAGAGTTCCGAGACATTCCAGCTCGTTAACCCAATTAAGTCCATCGAGATGCTTCGAGATTTACAAGACCGAACGCGGTGCTGCTGAAACTTTTAACGCGACAAATTCGCGCGAACGGAATCGAATTCCAATCTCTGCGTGCAGGGATCAAAGTGTATACATAATAATTGTTGCGTGTATCATTGCTGATAAATATGGCTTGAAATTCGTATTCGCTGTTACAGCGCGCTGCAAGGAGTATAAGTTGATCCTTTCGCGGATTGAGGAGGCTGAATTATAGCTGACGGAAGCAAAGCGGGAGCGACGCTTGAAGATTTTATGAAGGATGCTCGCGGGGTTCAGTAACGAGACGGAAAACGAGAATAATCGTCTATAGGTGGCGGATACGGAAAGAAAACCGTATTTCTTACGGGATGTCGTAATACCTTTGCCAACGAGGATAATACATCCAGGGTGGGGCACTTAAATGGATAGTAAATCTTTGTTATTTATGGATGGACGAAAAAAGCCATTCGGGATGAATTTGCACCGCGCTGGGAATGCAATGATGCTAGACGTGTTCGTGGAAGCAATTCCCGCGAAGAATGGCAAAGACAAAGGAACATCAATTCGTGCAGAGGATTCGTGTAGTAATTGTTCTAAACCTCCGGACAGTTTTCTATTTCATGCAAATTATTAGGTTGAGGAATAAAATTAAATAGCCGAAGAAAGATTTCTCTAGGCTTTGTGAGACTGTTGCGATAAAAAGGGAGGGAAGGATTCTTTATTAAAAAAATTTATTTAAAGAAATCGGTTCTTAAAATTGTACGAGCATTTCTGCAAGAAAGTGTGCTTGGTGCCTCAGGTCAAGGGTATGGTTCTCATAAAGCTGTCAGTTCTTCCCCGGTACTTAGTTACGCTGGTTCTTCGGGATACCGTTGTTTTTTTTTTATTTTAGACGTACTACACTTGGAAAAGCTCGAGCCACAAATCATACAATTTTTTCCCTCGTGCCACGCTAGGATAGAGAAAAATGAGTTCAACGATGCTTGACGATTTACTGTTGCGGTTACCCCCTTTCAATATGTATAACTGACTGAAGTTGCTCGAAAGCATTCCTTCTTTATTTTCGCAAAAGAAAACCTATATGCAATCCCTTTAATTGATATACTCAAACAGAGTAAATTAATGTAGAAGTTCTGGAAGGAACTGGAGGTGAAAGAAATGAATATTTTCTACAGAATTTCAGCAAAGTGTATTTTGGCATGCCTAAAGTAAAATTATCAGTAATTCTTTATCATTTAATGTATAAAGGATAAATACAATAAGCTTGCAACGGTCAATAAAGCCACGTATAAAAATACTGTCAACCGACTGCCAACTTTCAATGTATAAATTGAAAATCCAATGTACTTTGGGAGTTAATTAGTTATCTACTTGGCATTAGTTAACAAAGTAGCAACAATATAAACTAACTGAAAGCGTATCGTATGAACGGGCTGTAACACGTATTCTATGTTGCTTTTATTATATCTTGTAAGTTGTAATTTAGTTGCAAATTAATTTGTAAGAATAATGTACAAGTAATAGTCTTTAGGTTAAAATATCATCGAAGTTGTAATATGTACACTATCCAAATATTCCAATACATCTTCAGTTTCAGGAATTGGTGAAATGAAAGACCTCCTCGCGTATTATGCTCTCCTGATACAAATTGGCGATTTTCAGCAAAGGAACTGGCCGAGATTCGTGATTTTGTATCAGGAGAACATGATACGCGAGGAGGTCTTTCATTTCACCAATTCCTGGAACTGTGGCGTTATTTCCAAGAATTTCCCAGAACCTAATTTTCTGGAATCCCAAGTGCTCGAAATTGTTAGCTCTTGTTTAAGGGATTGGAGTAAGGTTTCCAAGGAGTGGATAGGCGTTAAGAAATAATGAGACAAATTTCTTTTATTGGCGATTTATTTAAATACTTTGATATGTACAAATTACAGAAGCAGTGATCTGATTTAATTACTATTATTTAAAAACTAAACAATGTACATAGCAGTTTACGCAAGTAGATCTGATACTTTAATCAACATTGTCCTGCAGTGCGATTTAAATTATAATTCGCATCTGTCACTTATTAAAAAATAATGCGATCTATAACGATTGTAAAGAGATCCTTCATTTCTTGAGGTGGCGGCGAACGACGACAAGTTTGTAATAAGATTGTCATTACTCGTCTTAATAAAACCAAACGACGAACTGGTTTCCTCGAAGCCCTGGGCTCGCGCGATGCGGATCGATCGATACCCCTCAATGAAACGAGTGCCGCAATTTCTTATAATAGCTTCGGTCGTTTCAATTAATTCGATTCAACGTCGCGGTGTCGGGTTTCGCGATCGTCCAGGAGAAGTTCCGTGCCAGTGCCTCGGTGAAACCGGAGGATCCGTTTTACGAGCCACGCCGTTCTGTCCTGAATTTCGTCGTTAACGTCAACCCTCTTGGACCGCCAAGACGAAACAATGATCGATGTCGATTTATCGACTAGCCATGTTCACTCCTCCCCGCCCGGGGGATTATGTGTATCTTTTCCTGGGCTCGGTGGTGAGCTTCAGAATGGTGATGGATCATACAGTAGAAGGGGTGAGAAGTCCTATTTGAAGCGAAGACATATGTATATTTCCGGCGGTCGACGCTCGTAGCTCGGCCGGGAAATCGGAGTCATGATTGCCCTCGTGCGAGTTGACGTAATCAGAATCGCGCTATGAAGATTCGATAAAGCAGTAATTAAAAATAGAGCACTGAATGCTTTTGCTGAGGTGCAAATTAAACGATGCAGGCCAGGAGCTGTTGGAATCTCTCTGTTCGGCGTCGAATAGACTGAACTGTAAGTTACAGCAATTTATATGTTAATCGCCCGAGATTCGTTAAGGATCTTTATCGCCCGCAATCGTTTATTCTTCTGAATGATAAAAGAATTAATTGACTCGTTAACCGGTTAACGCACAGCGAAGCGATCGAACCGTAACAGAGCAATTGAGGATAAATGAAGACTTGGTCCGGTCCAACCTCAGCAACGAATACATTCAGCATTTAATGATCGTACTAGCGATTTCCATTTGGTGTACGATCAACTGGCAGAAGCTGTGCCCGATGCGATAATTATTCCCGCAAGCAGTCGCACCGATGATTCCCGTCGAAGCGACTCCCCTCCCGCGGACCCATCATTTCTCACATCGTTGTATTTATGGCAAGTTCGCGAGAAGCAGAGCTCGGGGAAACGTGGAAGGGAAGTGGAAAATTAAGATCCGGTAATTTGTTGTATCTCGCCGGCGATCGCGAGCCATAATTAAGGGAAGATCGAGCCCGATTGTATAATCGGGCTCCACGTGCAAGTGAAAGTCTTGTTCGCGCGTCGTTATAGTTTTCGCACGATCCGTCTTGGTGTCGAGGTTCGCCGTGCGGTTTAATATCTACCTTCGCGATCGCCGCGTGTAAATCGCGCGCCGTAGTTTAGTTAAAAATGACAACGGACACGTGTATAAATCACGTGCTTGACGGGCTGCGCGAAGATCGATGTTCCATATACGTGTACGAAACAACACGATGCCTCTGATAATCACGTCTGGGTAAACAATTTTACCGAAATTTCGCGAATACTGACTGAAGAACATTTCCCCTCCGCCGTGCTGAATCATAATGACTGAATTAAACGACGATACTTTTTACCTGAGAAAATAATTGCCGCTCATTTATTTTCACGCGAACGTACTATTACTCCGCGGGCGCAGGACTGCCGAGGAGCAAACTGAAAACGATGCCGGGCCCCCGAATAATATAGCCCGTGGCGTGCAGTAAATATCCGCGGGGCACCATCGAATTAATTCGACGGGAACACCTTGCGGGAACTCGAGTTTCGAATTTCGCGCGAGGCAGAACAACGCCTCGTAAAACGGTCCCGCAGGATTCTGGAGACATAACATCGCGAGTTAATCGCCCTTAAGGGTCGCGCACACCGGGTCCAACCGGATCCCGGTCTCGTTCCGGACGCGATCGTTCGCTGGAGCCACGCCACAGGAAGTTAGGATTAAAGCGATTTCATCGGACGGATTGTAAACGATCCAGACGCTCCACTTCTACCCGCGATCGGCACCACCGGTCGCCAGAAATGTTATTAACGATCCGGCGATTGAGGGACGTTTTATTAGACCGTTGATCGAACACGGTCGTAAGAAATTTTATTGACTCGGCTCTCGGCCAATTGCTTTTACACACGCTCGATTTCCGTTCGCGGCGTGGTTCCTTTCGCTCTTTAGGCCACGCTCGTACCGATCTTGTCTCGAAGGCCTTTAATTACCGATCGATGCGCCGCGGTATAATTGTAATTGCAGACGACGCATGCGATTTTAAGAAGGAAATACAACTTTGACGCGACGGCCGTGTATGTTCGTGTAAAGGAAGGAGCAGGGTACGGTTGATACGCTCGGCATTCGACGTTCGCGTTCAAGCGTGTTAATCGAGACCGAGTTATCGAGATCGTAAATGAACTGTTGTTGGTATTTTCATTGAACAGTAACGTACGTGTGTGCCGTGAATTGAGGCACGCCACGAGGCGGATAATGTGCGAGGGAAATTAAGGACGGGAAGATTTAAAGGGTTGTTTAAACACTCTGGTGACTCTGTCCCACGTTCAAGACTCGGCGACGAAAAGCGCATTAAAGGTAATGCTAATGAAGAACAATAATATACAACAGTAGATTCAAGTATCTCGAGAATAAATAATTCAAGAATGAAGGCAGACCTTTCGCTTCCAAGCGACGGGGATTGTTCACCGTTGTGCGCATCGCTTTATTTTACCAACCCCTTGGATCACGGGTATCGAGGCCAGTGTACACGCGCCAGAGCCAAGGGGCTTACAGCGAACGACGCGTGTACTCACCCTCGCCGCGCCACGTTTCGACATGCACCGGTCAAAGAACCCCGCGCATGACGCTGATCGAGGTGCACCGGCGACTCTTAACGTCGGAAGCGGCGCGGATTTATAGCCGTGAACGACGCTAAATTCGGAGTTATTTTCGCCGCGTTTTATGATCCGCGATTCTGGCCAACCTTTGTTGCCAGCCGGGCCCCGCGTTCCGTGCGCGAGATTCGGAACGGAGATTCGAAATTGCTTTACGTCGATACGCGGCGGATTTTGCTGATCCGTTTGAAAACGAGCGTCGGCCGAGATGGAATTTCATTAGCGATTCCGTTGTGGGTTGTTTTTATTTGACGGGTTCCGTGGATTTTATTTTACTTCGGTTAGATCTCCGTATTAGTCACTTCTCGTGTCGAGTATTTTTATTTCCCCCGTGAGACTTTCCGCGCGAAACCGAATATGCGCGTTGTCCGATCGGATTCAACCCTTTCGAGTCGATTAGGCAAATTCGGCTTGGATTAAGCTGTCTGTTTCGATGCCAGCTTTGGAATGAAGCGCGGTAAGCCGATGCCCGGTTAATACTCGACAGGAAGTCGACGGGAAGACGAGGGGGAACGCGGTCGATGCGTGATGCTAACCGCTTTACAACTATGCCCTGAGAAAAAGGGTTTAGAACGCTTTCTTTCTTGCAAATCTCTGTCATAATTGACGGAACTGATAAATTAGAATTATTGATTCCATGGAAATAGAAAAAAGCGCTTGTAATTTATTTGTGAGACGAAGTTGATTCCGATTTTAATTCGCACCAAGGACCCATCGAGGAAAATATATAAAATTCTCCACGACTTCTCCCTCCGGGAATGAAGGACGCAGAAATTCCCGATTAAACAGACACAGGATCCAGCAATTTAGCCTGGGTCTGTGCGGCACAAACGATAAAGCGAGACGCGATGACGGGGGCCTTGCGTACGCAATCGCGCGCGCGAAGGAAACGCGAAACCGTGATCATTCCGTCGGTGCTCGCATTGTTCACGGCTCCTTTCCCGCGAAGGCGACGATGATGATGACTCTTCGCCACTGGCGTTCGCGCCGCTCGAAGGAGAATGGAAGGAAATGTCATTGGCCGGGCGGCGCTGGCTCGTGCGCTTCGTAATTGCGCGCGATCGATTCCTCGAGCGTTCACGATGAGCACCAGAGAAGGGTGCGAAAACGATTGTGAGCCTAATGGAGATCGGCTGCTAAGTACCTTCCGATTGTTTCTCGATTTCTTAATGAGAACGGAGGGCGATCGGGAATCCTCGAGTAATAGAATCGACATCCGAATCGGGGGCGTGGATATTTCATCGAGCAGCGTGGAATGAAAATTCAGTGGCGCTCTTTAATTGCGCCAGTTTCGACATCTGGCAAGATCCTTTTTAAAGAATCACCCCTCGATACGACCGATCAGAGATTCGATTAATTTAAATAATTACGGGCATGAGTATCCGATGAAGCGTTAAAGAAATACATGGCGTGGCGTGATTTTAATAAACCCTGGCGAAACGTAAAGCTGTCCCACAGTTTTCGAGGTACGCACGATAAAAAGGTGTGTAAAGTTCATTTCCTTCCTCCGCCGGGGGAAATAGTTCTTCGGTGCAAATCTTTTCCGCGCGGCGATGCGTCGTAACTCGCAATTACTTCGCACATCGCTCGTTGTTTCAAGTGAAAAGGATTGTGAAATATAGTTGCGAACCGTACGGCGCGTGGACCCGGTGTTTACCTAATCCAGCGAATTGCTCGTCCCATGCGCGGCGATCCTGCGACGTGTGCAGGATGAAATTGAGTTTTCACAGTAAGGAAGGGGAACGTTTCCGAGAAACGCGACAGGGAGGAAGAACATTGGACGATGTTCCAGCGAATTCGGATGAAATGACCTGATTCGGGTGTTAAAGTCTCTTGCTGACAGAGAACCTTTTGATAAAGGACGCACTGAAATCCACTCTTAATTGCTGCGCTCTACCGAATCACCCTCGAAGAGTATGCAATTTCCTTGATAATAGAATTTTCTGTCAGAATGCGATAGAAACTAGTTTATCTCTCGGTTGAATTGCCAAAACGCAATTAAATTATTAAACATTAATTATCATAGATCCACACCATTTTCTCTCCGGCTCGACATTCACGATATCCGATTCCCTGCGCTTTAAAGGCGTCTCGCATCTCTTTGGAGGGACATTTGCGGAATACTTCTCGAGGATATACACGGGCGGATGTCATCGCTCTTTCATGTCCCGATTTTTCGCGTAGGTCGCCAACAAGGATTTCCCCCGAGCAGCGGCGAAAGTTCGCCAGGAAATACCCACCGCCCGTGTTAATGTCAGGCCGACCGATGTCGAGTACGGTGTAACGCGTTGTAACCGTGTTCGGCATCGCGATAAAAGCTTTCGGAAGCGTGAACGAGCCACGCTCCTGGATGACAGACGAGCCAGAAACACGTTTAACGATGTCTCGTCATCGGTTACGCTTGATCGCGCCACACGATCCCCGGGTCGATAGCGATCGAGGGGTGAGTTTTACGAACCACCCTCAACGCGAAAATGCACGGGATTTTTTTTAACGACGTCAAAAGTCCTTTCCATACCCATTAATCAGAGTTATTGTTTCCAATTCGGATCGACCTATTATTCTTCCCTGTTGAAATAATTGACACCTGCGATCGACTGATTTCCCATGGAACTCTTCACATTCTTCGATTTCATAGTCGAGGAGAGCATCCTAATGAAAGAAATTCACGGTCGCATGATTTTATTCGCTCAAACTCTCCCGTAATGCGCTGCGTAGCATTGACCGGAGCTTCAACGAGCCTCGCGTTGCAATCGTTACGATTCTTCCATGAAATCAATGCAACGCGTGGAACGTTATCGGTTTACGATTTATTATACCCTTCACGCTGATCGTCTCGTACAAGCCACACGGTTAGCCGTCGAGCGGAGTGGATTGAATTTAACAGGCAGCGACGCGCGAGCATGGAAGGGCAAACAAATGGGAACGGCCACGTAAGAAAACGGTGTTTTACACGCGCAGCTTTTTCTTTCGTGTCCGAACGATTTGCGCAGAGGGTCGTGTGCGGACGGTCTGGCGTCTACGGTAACCCACTTGCCGTTCGCTAAAGAGCGAAACGCCACTCGGCGAATACGGCTGACGTATTAATGGCCTGTCGCTAATGTGCGAATATTCCATTACACGGTCCGAGATATTTACCAACCACTCTGCGCTCGGATTTTCGTATCGTTGCACGGTGAAATTGCTGTCTAGAGTGCGCGTCGATGGAGAACCACCGCGAGCGGACAGCACCTTCGCGACGAGGCATTTGTTGAGCGATGCAGGAGCGGGGACGAATCGAAATGTATGCCTCATTTGTTGTACGTCCGTCTTAAGAAAACGCTGGAAACTTTTTAGATCCGCGCGGTCTACGTCTTTTTAAAGTTAAACGAATCCGTTGAAACTCCACACGTAGCTGGGGGGAACGATGATTCGTCTCCTCTCTAATTGCTGGCGAACGCCGATAGCGGAGCATGCGAGGGCAAAATTGCGTTTGGGCTTTTAAGCTGGATGGGGTTTTCGAAATAATTGTAGACTCGATTCTACATCGAGAAGTAAAATGGGAATGATACTTTTGCGCTGATAAAGGATACAATTCCTTAATATCGAAGCCGCGCGATTATAACGATTTCTAGAATCTCCACTCCATCGATGGAAAAACGAAAATCGCGCGAACCGGCGCGCCGCTGCCCTCCGAAACGATGAAAAAGAAAACGCGCGGCGCAGCCTGAAACCGTTTATCGGCAAACGTTTTCCCGGCACAAAGGAGCTGCCTCGAATATCGTCGGAAAGGCAGGTGTTTTCTCGCGAAAGAAGAACCCCCCGCCCCCCCTGCCATTAACATCAAAAACGGGCGCGTTCGCGAAAACGCCGGTCTGACGGGGTCTCGCGCGACAAACGCGACGAACGCGGAAATTCCTTGCGGAAAGCGCGGCGCACACGAGCGGGGCGCGTTTAACTCCCGGGGTACTCCATATTTATACCATTACGATCGCGCGCACGCCACTCGTACACGCGTTGCATGCACACACACACGCGCGCGCACATTGCCACCCTCCGCAGACGGTCGCGCGGGTGTTTCGCGCTC
The DNA here is from genome assembly GCA_023838395.1 of Holcopasites calliopsidis. Lineage (NCBI taxonomy): Eukaryota > Metazoa > Arthropoda > Insecta > Hymenoptera > Apidae > Holcopasites > Holcopasites calliopsidis. Next base: position 4,696,719 of record JALHAQ010000011.1, read on the forward strand.
TTAATCCGCGCGCACGCAGCCGAACGTGGAACACGGGAGGGGTGGTTGAAACCGGGGAGATCGGGTTTGATGGAACACCGTTCCGTAGTAATTGCTAAATGCTAATGTACGCATATGCACGCTTTGGGCGACGCCTACTTTCGCGGCAGCCGCGGAGGCGCATTATTCGCGGCCGAGTTCTCCCCGATCGGCGTCGCCGGATCGCGAGCGGGATCCTCGCGGATAGCTCGTCATCCACTTTCGATACGGCGGCGGCGTCGCGCGTCCGGGGACCACGCGACAGGAATTTGCATTTTCATCCCTCTACGCGCTCTATCGCCGAGGATTAATCATTCCGGATCGCTACTCGCTGATTTATGAAAATCGAGGACAGGGAGACGCGTCGCTCGTGGATGAGATTCAACGATCGCGTGTCCTCCCTCTCTCTCTCTCTCTCTCTCTCTGCTTCTCCCTGGCTTCGTGCCTCTTTATCCAGGATAACACGGTTGGGGATGTTTATCTCGATATTGAGCTTGATAAGGGTGGCAGAGGGTTTCTACGCTTTGCGAACGATGCCAGGTTGGACGACGGTGATTACGGGGTGGCTACTGCTTGCTGGTCATGAGAGATGATAATAATTTGGGCGCAGCGGTTAGGGATTGTGTTTGGTTTCGACGCTGGCGCAGGGAAATCATATAAGCAGCAACGATGCTGATTTCTTTACGGAAATTGGGATAAGCTTTATCCTTTCCCTGTCGCGTGTCTCGAATCCGGTCGTTTTGGCTGACGCCTTAGACGACTCGTCCGAAAGAAGGGTTAAAACAACTAAGCACGGCTCGGCAACCTTTTTTTATCGTTTTAACGTTTCCTGCTGATCCGACGGTGACCCCGCATGCCCGAACGGCGACTTATTATCGCGGGTAACGACTGGATCCCGAGTTAATTAGCAAGACGCACGACTGTCTATTACACGTACGTGCTTTTTATTCTATATCTGTTCGCTCGAGTGTTGCGAGGAGTAAATTCACTTCAGGCGGCGAAGTCTTTCATCGCAACGGAGCCGTAACTCCCTTCGCAGATTAAGTATTTGTTTGTTGAGACTACATTGTAGTATCTCATATGTACACCCGCCTCGATAAACATACCACGTACAGGGTGTTTCCGGTTTTAACAAGCAAACTTTAGGAGCGCACCGTGGCAACCAAATGAAACAGGAAGTTCGTGTAAACGTAGCCCCGCGATTGCTTTGCTCCGCCAACGCGGTGATATTACCGTCGCTCGGGATATTCCGGCTATCAATAGCGAAACTGCAGCTCGAAGCTACATTAACAGACCATTTTCTAAAATTCCCAAATTCTACTGAATAATTTCTCTCCTTCCCCTAACTTGGTATATTCTGTCCTCCTCGCTTTCCTGCTGCTACAACAGTTTCTTTACCACGAAGAAGAACAGCTGTTTCCCTCCACGAAAGCTTCGCTCTGCAACAAACAAAAGTTTGCAACCCGACCACTCTTTATCCTACCCGTCTCCGTCTCTGGATCCGCAACCGTAGCAACGAGCAGCACGACGCTTCATTAAAAGGAACCACGCAGCACTCCGTCTCGCTGATCTCAGGATGCACCGCCGTCGGCGATTCGCGGCGACCGCGCGATGTAATTGCGCGCAACGCCAAGGCCGAGGGTGTAACGCGTTGAACGCAAGATCCCGTGTCGTTGATACCGGGAATCGAATGAATTAACATCTCGAGCGCCGGCGATTCGGAGCGCGCGAACGTTACGGGCCCCGCACGCGCGTCGCCCATTATAAATAGAACGCGTTGGAACGCTGGAGCCGGGATCTGGAAACCAATTCGTATATCTGGATCGTGTCGCGGCGCTTTCAAACAAACCCGCGCCGGACCCGTCGAAAGAAACCGCGGTCAAACGAGGACGCAGATGCTCGCCGGACCGTGCGCGGGTGGCTATTAACGCCAATCGCCGTTTCACTGATTTTCATCCGCGCGTTCGAAGGTGACGGCTGGAAATCGTGATTTGGAAACCCGTTTCCAGAGGTGCCGTAGATCGTTGGACTTAATCATCGACGCGCTAGGCTTGGTCCCGTTCGAATGCATGGTTTTCCCTTTCGCTTCTGGCGGCGTTCTCGATGGTGGATTGACGAATTAAGCGATGGGCGGGGATTCCGAGGCTGTGCCTCGTTCGCTCTTGGGTGGCACGCTTAAGTGGAGCGATCGAACGGAGTGTAAAATGTATTATGCAGTGGCTTAAACATGCGCTGGACTTATTGCTTCGTATTTATACGGGTCATACTTTAGGCGTACGTAGCGTGTAGTGATGTGAGTGTAGCCTGTTTAATTGATAGGGGTGGGAATGCGTGTCCGTTACACGACATTCAACTTTCCATGACGTACCGTGAATACTCGGAACCCGCAGCTCCATTTCGCCCGGCGGGTCAAGCGTGTCGCGCCCGGCCCCGGCAGCCTTGAAGCATCGTCCGTCTAATCCGCGCGGCAATCCACGAAACCATCAATCATCCGAATCCGTCGGAACCGCGAGCAATCAAGCCGGGCCTCTGCCGTTCCTCGCGCTCTCGCTCGTTCAACTTCCTTCTGGCGCTCCGTTAAACGGTCGCGCGCCGGTTTCCGCTTATCGATGGCCGGCGAGACGCGTGATCCGATAAGACGGCGATAAACTGAAATCCCCCGGGGCCGGGCGTTCAGTTGCTTCGGGGTAGCAGCGTCGAAGGCAGTGCCGTGATCGGGTTCGGTCTGCGCTTCGTTACGTCTTCCGCCGGGGCGTTGCCTTGCACCGCGCACCGACAACTCGAAGACGACGTAATTGCGTCTCGTGCGCGATATACGCTACTTACGTGTATCTCTTAATTAATTCGCGCCACGCCCCGCCTGGTAATTATTTCCATATCGCCAGACAACCGTACCCCCCGCGTGACCCCTCCGCGGGACGAAATCGCAAGCGACACCGAGGAGGAGAGAGTCACGGACACGCGTGTCGCGAAGGCGTCCAACATTTTTAAAACCCTGCCGTGCCGCTTCGGCTCTTCCCTCTTTTTATTCGTAATTAATTACTCGGCAACGAGATACGAGCGCTCGGACGGGAAACGGAGAGGGACACGCTTATTATCCCGGGACAATTATGCCTCGCGAACTGCCTCCGTATCGTTCGCCTCGGCCGCGAGTTCGCTAATCGACGGGGTATTATTAGCTGCGCCGAGTGCATTGCGAGTGCCCGTTTTTAGAGCTCGCGCTCCTCGATCCGAGATTACGGATCTACGGATCGGGATTAAGGGTGTTCCTCGATGGCTCTGGAGGGGGTGAATGAAATTTGTTTCATCTGGGGCTTCTACTTTCTTCTTTTATACGAGTTTGCTGGGGCAGTAAATATGCTCCGAATACACCTGAGAGAGGTTGATACGGAAAACACTCGAAATTATCGAAACAATTGATCAATTCGGAAACCATACGCACCGCACCCAAAGTGTTTCGAAACCCTCGCTGCCATCTGTTACCGTTCGCCCGAAATGCTTCGCGGCTCTTGCCTTTCCTTCCACTGCGTCCCTTCGTTCCGGAAGAACAACTAGAACGCGTTTAAACGAAACTGTTTACACGCCCTATCTTTCATCGTTAATCATTTATTATTCTGTACCTATCGTCCCTTGTACAATCGTAAAGTTCCTTGACTTCGTATTTAGCATTTACCACTGTGGACATTCAACGCTATTGATATCCAACGCGTCTACAAAATTGTACACCCTCGCGCCCCGAATGATCGGGAACTTCCTTCAATGAACGATAACGAGCTTGAAAAGACAGCCTAACGGGTCCTCTATTATCACAATGAATCGAATTCCCGTCACATCCCGCTGGCCGCACCTTCGCGGTGCGCCATGTAATATTTACACTTCAATTAGTCTAATGCGGTCGTGGGATCGGATCGTCGCGATCGGCATGACTAATCCCCGAGGAATCGAACGTCCGACCGTTCTCCGCAAGAGCGTCGCCGACGTCAAGAGATGCGGACGGTTTACGGGAGCAAAGTGCCAAAATTGGTCTGTCCCTGTTCAAGGCTGATCGACGATCGCTCCGTATGCGAATAGTTCCTGGAATACACGACACACCGGTTTCTGTATAATAATCGAGCGCGCAGAGTCCGTCGGGGGTGTTCGATGAATCGTTACCTCTTCACGGCGGCGTCGACGATCCCTTTCATATCCTGTCGCGACGGGTAATGGGAAATCGAGGAAAGCGTCACGCATAAAGCAATCGACAGGCTGGGCTCGTTATACGCGCATCAATTGCGCAATAGAAGAATCGGCATGAAGGAACAGAGGAATCGCTATAACGGGCATCGTCATGGCTCGTGTCCAAGGAACATCTTAAACGATGCGCCTGCTGTCGGTCGTATCGTTCGATACAAAGTTAGACGGCCACGTCGAGCGTACAGGAATCGACGAATAAAGTGATTCCCGTGTTACTTCGTCGTTCTGTAATTGGTGTGAACGGCATCGTCGGCCACTGGGTTGCAAAATAATTTGATCGATTAAAATACGACGCTGATCTATTTTCATCTCTTCGTCCTCTAAGTATATTTCATCTCCTTCGCCGAGTAGTAGAAATCATCCGAACTGTGTTCTGATGACCTTCTCCGGTCGAGCAATTTTCCGTTTCACGCATCAACGCATTCTCTGGCCATCAATTAATCAATCCATCCATCGTCCAATGTTCGAGCGAGAACAACATCTCCTGCCTCGGACCTCTGAACTTCGCCACCAGAAACACCACGACGCGTGAATCGTTGCCAAACCAAGTACACGATGTACGATCTCTCGACGTGTCCGCGCAATCCGCTTCAACCGAAAGCCTCGATCCCTCGGTGTCACGCGAAAGCGAAATCGAACGTCGATCCTCAGTTACTGGCAGACCTGTTTCCGCTCCCCGTCGAACCCCTTCGAACACCCTCCGTTCTCATAATCACACCCTGCGCGATACCATAGTGCTCGAACGGGTCCTTTCCATAGTAAACCTTTTCTTCGGCCCTGTGATTAGTTCTGTGCTTCGGTGGAGTGGACGTTCTAGCAGGTGTGGTAGTCGGACTATTCCCCGGACTGACAGTCTTGCTAGGCGTAGAAGACGGGCTGTTCTTCGCTGAACCGAGAGTATTCGAGACAGAACCGACCGCGGTATTGTCGTTCATCGCGTCACCAGCCGCATTGATCCCCTGCAGCACGTTAAAGCTCTGCATGACGAGGTGAGACGCGACGGACATCGTCAGCGGACTCGTCGACGCAGGAGCAGCCTGCCCGGACCTTTCATTCCTGACCGCCGCCGTTGAACCGTTGTTCAATCGATTCTCCCCCCGAGCAGCCGCGGGCGGCATCGGCTGACTTTCCACTGGAGACATCGACTGCGTCGCGGATCGATTCTTGCCTCCCGTGCCCTCGGTCATCGTCCATTTCCCGTCCGCGTTCGATCGCCCCGTTGACCGACCGATCGCCGTGCTGGGTCGGTCCGTGCTGACCAGCACCGTGGCCGATTGGCTCCTCCTCGCGGACTCCGGTCGACCTCCGTCGAGCAGCGGCGAGACCGGAAACGGGGCGGTTTGCGAGCGATGCCTTCGAGCGGGGATCTGCGGGCTTCTAGGCAAACTTGCACCGTCTATCCGCGAGACCGCAGCCTCGTCTCGGTGATCCGGAGAGCTCGCGTGTTCCGGGCTTCCCTTCTCGAAGTTGATCCCAACGGCGCTGCTCGCAGGGGTGGTTTCGTCCTGCGAAGCGTTCAGACTGCTCGCCGGACCGCTGTTGGCGACTCGACCATTCGACAGCGGCTTCGGCTCTTCCAAGTTGGAGTCCGTTTTCGGAGACAGAGCAAGAAAGGGCGTCGCCACGTTCCCATTGCTTCCATTCTTGAGCACCGCCAGATTCGGATCACCGTTGGGGAAACTCGCGAATCTAGCTATGGTCTCTCGCTCCGCGGCCACTTGCGGGGCGAACGGGATTTTCCTCTCGGTGGGTTGTCGTTTAATTGGCTGCCTCTTCCTAGCAGACGACGTATGCGTTCTACTCTTGTGCCTCCTCGAATCCTGCGCATTTTTAACAACCGGCCGCGTCTCCGGGAAGTGTCTACCCTTCATCGAGCCGGGTTCCTCGTCCTCGTTCTCGTGGATATCTTCGTTCAGATCGGACTCGTCCTCCTCGGCTTCTTCCGCTATAGCACTGGCTTGAATCCATTCCCTGATACGGTCCTTCTTCTTCACCCTATCCACCGTCGTCTCGATCCCGTACGTGGTCAGGGTGTGAAGCAGTTGATTCTTCTCCTCGAGCGAGCTGTGGAAGCTGTACATCGAGGGGCACAGCTCGTCCCTTTCGTCGGCCCCACCTGCGCAAACGGCGAATCAATGAGGCGGACCGAAGTGCCGTGGAAATAGAGCGGAGAGCGTTCAATTTGCATCGATCGTTACCGTTCATGGCCTTCTCCGCGCCGAGTTTCGCTAGCCATCTGTCCTCCAGGTATTTGTTCGCCTCCAAGACGCTGACGGGTCGCTTCTCCGGCTTGGGGTCCAGCAATCGTTTGAACATTCTGTGGAATGTTTGGCAAGGATTGATGAAAATGTCGGAAACCACAATTTCGAGCTAGCGGAAGAACTTGGAACAATTATGAAAAATCATTACGATTGACATGATTAAAACATTGCGTTTCTTATTCTTCGCCATGGGAATTAACGGCTTCGGGATCATCATAGAAATGTTCCAGCGATAATCGTACGCTCGGCTGGCGCTTGGCTCGCGGTAAAGATACTGACCTCTGCGCCCGCGAGCTGATCAGCTGAAATAGTTTCGGTTTCTTGGCTATGTTCAGCGTCGCGTTGTGCCAGTTTTGATATCTGGTGTAACGCGGGTCGTCCGACGCCGCCTTCTGCCACGGCAGGCATCCGGTCAGACAGACAAATAGGACGATGCCGAATTGCCAGACGTCGTGCGACGTGAGGGCTCTGAAAACGTGAAACGCGCATAAGTTGCAAGGCTCGTCTTCCGCGATGCTTTGTCATTCATAATCGGGCGAGCCAGGACTTCGGGAGATCTGAAAATCTTTCCGCCAACGCTTTCGCTGCAGAAGGTTAATGACGAAGGAACGATCGTTAACTGCTCGCCGTTATGTAATACTAAAGCAAGTTATATGATTGGATTCGAGTGTTAAATGTTCAATTACATTCGGCGAGTTTATCAACGCGAATGCTGTTAATATTAGAGAAACGATTTTCTATCTCGATCTTGACTCGTAACATCAACACTATCGTAATAATCGCTGGTAATCTTCAATCGTATAATTACTTGTACGTCTCGTCAGTGTCGATCTGCAATACCTCGGGCGGCGAGTACGGCAGCCATTCGTTGTGCCGCCGTACCACCGTGTTCACCCGTCTGGTCTCCCCGAAATCGCACAGCTTGATCCTGGAGAAGTCGCTCCTGAACACAAGGATATTGTCCAGCTTGATGTCGCGATGCACCAGCTCGCGGCTGTGAATGTGATGCACCGCCGCGGCCAATTGTCTGGCTACCCTCTTCGAGTGCAGCTCGCCCAATCCTGTCTCTGTCACGTTGGACGTTAGATCCCCTAGACGAAAGAAAACAAAAATGGGCAAGGAATGTTATTTCTGGGCTCGATGAATATAATTCATCGAATAACGTCCGTGGTCGAGGCGTAAGACCGGCCCTCACCAAGCGGAGCGTACTCCTGGCTGAAAACGTAGAAGCCAGCGGTCTCGAAGGCAACGTCATACGTGGTGATGATGTTCCTGTGCGCCGCCAGGTGCAATCCGTAGTGGAATTCCCGAAAAAAGTCCGAGATACCGGTGTACGCCTTCGGCAGCAGCTTCAGAACCATCTCGGTCTGGGTGCTGCGGTGCTCGGTTAGCAGAATCTTGCCGAACCATCCTTCGCCGACGATTTGCAAGATATCGAACTCGTCGATCAGATTCACCTGTTCCCGACAGAGGAGATCGTGGCTCAGCTGTTGTTGTTCCGGTGGTGGAATGTTAATAACTGCCGCGTCGACAGACGGCAGCTGTTTTCTTTTCTTTTTTTCTTTTTCTTGTAAATCGCTTTTCCAATGTGAATTCGATTAAAGGTGATGGCGAAATGCGTTTGAAACGACGCGGTTTTATTGCACGGACAGCTGCGCGCAGGCCGGTCGCACGCGACTCGCCGAGGTGCTAAAGGTTACGACCGTGCAGCCCGTTGTCATAAATTGAGCATCGAGCGAGAAAGTTGGTTTAGCGCCAGGGAACGATGTGAGGTAAATGTTGCTCGCGCGATCGCTATTTCTGGTGCTAGACGAGCAGCGGTGGCTGGAAACTCGGCCGTGTATGTTACGCGACGGGTCATTACGCGCTAGCGCATGATAAGGAGAATTAACGATTTGGATGGCTTTGTAAATTTTATTTGGCTTTGGATATTTATCGTTGCTCGAGGGAGCGTTAGCGTACGCTGGTTCGTCCTGCTGGCGAGGATCGTAGGAAACAATACGGACTTTCGCTCGATGTTTCATTAAAAAAGAAATTGAGCAATCTAGTTTTATTAATTTATGAACACTACTAATCGCTCTATGGGAAAATAAAGATTCGCTGTATCAATGAAACAGAAATTCCATCAAGAATCTGTCGAATCTTCAAAGCTTGCCGAACACTGAAACAAACTAATAGCAATAAATCGACAACTCAATTTCAGTGCAATAAACGAAGAACGCGGGAAACCTCCGAGAGTCAGGGTAACTCTTTTACCCAGGTTGCCACGAATTTATGTTTACTACGTTTATCCCCATCGTGCGATTGGTCCGTCAGCTTCATTCAATTGGTCGTCCGAGGAAAATCGTATTATCTGACCGATCGAAAGTAGAAAAAACAGGGAATGACCGTATTACGAGGATTCGATTCGCCAATCGAGTTACCTTCTCCAGTTCGAACTCCCGTATCCTGTGAATGGAGCCGCCGATGGCCTTCTTCATTAAGCTCATCCTGACGGACGGTCGTGGATTATGCGCCACGGGTCCGAGTTGAAGGCGAAAGTCTTGCTCGACAGGTCGACGGAGGGATCGCGAGCATCACATTCCGTCATTTCGCGGTGAACCCTCCCCGTTGTCGCTCGTCCTCCACGTGCTCGCGATGGACGACGATCTCGTGAAGTCGATGGAACGTTCCTCTGGAGAGATCGAAAGTAGGAATTGAATTGTCTGAAATATGATAGTTCTCGGGATTAATTCGCGTCATTCGAAAGTGAAGGTACCGCAAGACTGCGGAAGCTCGATACCGATTTATCTCGCCTCGCGCAAGGAACGGATTACTTCGGTGCGCGTTATTGTCCAAACTAGAAGTCTGTATTCAGAAAGTTTCGCTAAAAACAGCAGAAGCTTCGCGTGCCGGGCCCATTAATTCGCGATCCGTCACCAGTTACGCAAACCGCGTAGAATTAGAAACTCCATACAGCCAGGCGGCTGTTTTGTAACGGCAAGATCCTGTCGGGAATTCAAGCGGTCGCCAAAGCGCTGGCAAAGCGGCGAAGGAAAGCTCGTCGAAAGCCACTCGAACGGCGATCGCGTGCTGGCGCGAAGCGAGAACGCGAGTTTCGGATAATGCGCCCTTCGCGGTTGCACGTATAGTCGCGGAAGCTGATACAAGTGGCTGGATCGTTCGTCGAATGCGCGACGCGAACGAGAGAAGAAAAGGGAGAGCCAGTCGATGGAGGAAGGAAAAGGGAAGTTTCGCGAATGACGCTCCGCTGCGGAAAACGCGGGTCCCCGCGCTTCGTCTGGAAGGAAGAAGGGAATAAGCGAGCCGGCGCGTACATACGGCATCACGGGGTCGTGGAAAGAATCGGTCTCTCGCGCCTTTTGATGTTCGGCTACTTCCGATGGAGAACGTGTTTCCGCGATGCAGAGCGGCGCATTCGGCACATGAAACATTCATGCGGAGCCGCGGGGATGGAGAGAAGAAGAAAAAGCGTCTCCGCGTCGGAGGAAAATAACGCGAGGCCGAGTAGATCGTCGCGGAACGTGAAAATGCGGCTCACGTGGGGTTGACGGTCGACCGAGGAAAAATTAGATGCGTCGAGGCTTTTCTGGTTGTTTCCGATGCTTACCGTTTTAGCGCCTCTCAGGAGAGTCGGTGATGATTGAACGGGCTGAATTATTTAACGAAGGACGTTGAACGTTGAATGATTCGATTTGAAAGCGAAAGAATGAACACGGTAGAAACGTTCGTTCGGCGTTTCGAAGGGGTTGCTGTTAAAAGCGGAGTGCACGTGTCGAGGGTAAAAATAGCGTCTCATATTCTGGCTCATAGTTCATAGTTGTATATTATTCGAACAAGCTGTTCCTGTCTATGATACCGCGAGGAAGGCTGGTTCCTCTGTAACGGAAAATCTGAAGCTTGTATTCCCGCTTTTCGATTATTGTTGCGCAAGTCGGAACATAGCGAAACGCTGCAAATCTCGAACGGTAGTCACGAACATCTCGTCATTCGCCAAATTTTGTAAACTATAGCGTTAGCTTGATCAACGGAGACTAGACACCTTTCTCGAATATAGACAGCTATTTGTCTAATTAATAAATTTAAGCAGTAAACCATTTACTGTCAATGGCAACCAAGTTTGAATAATAATTTGTAGAATTTCAAGTGAAAGAAAATTAATTAGACACCCTACTAACTCAACAATATACTAGAATCAAAAGCTTTGGATTAATTATTGGAGATAAACGCGAACACGTAATCATACCTGAAAACCACCAAAGATTTTCCCCAAAATGCTAAACGCTATTCCGTCGGAAACGATCAATGCTTAAATAATGATCAAGTCTCTCATCGCACTTTGCCAAAGCACAGTCTGTTCATCGTTTTCCCTGTAGAAGTAGCCAATCCTCACCGAAGAGTTCTTTCCCAACTTTCGTGCACTCACTCACTCGCATCTGATCGCACTTTGGCGCTCGGTTCCGAGAATTCGGCTCGGCGACAATCCGGGACACGATTAATCCACGAAAATGCCACCAGTTTCACTGAACCAGGCTACCACGGACGATTACACGGAGAAACATTTGAATTCGCGTGGAATTTGAGCGGCAAGCATCGTCCCCTTCGACGGGAGAATCGATTTCGAATCGTTTGTACAGCTGGCCCGAAAATGTGTCCGCCGGGTTTCGTGATTTTACATCGACTCCCGTGTTCGCTGCACTCTTCGACTGTCTGCAGTATTTATAAAACACCGACCGGAAAGCGCCGACCGCCGAGCTGATTTTGGCGCCGAGCCGGCTTGGCCGCTCGCTGACGCCTCGACGCGGACGTCGCGTCGCGTCGCGTCGTCATCGGGGATATCGTCGGGGAACCTTTGCTTCTACCGAGATCGTTCGAATTCACGTGCGCTTTTCGCTTTTACGATTACAAGAATTTAGTGAACACCACGAATTGGGAATTTTTCTTCGAGAAAGAACGTGGTTCGGGTTTCCAAGACGTTTAATCGTCTACGGGGAAAATCGATGAGTCTCTGACCCGTTTCGAGGGAGCTGCCTACGCGCCTTATGGGAACGATGAGTAATTCGTGAGTTATTTTCACTTGCGGAAACGCGATCCTTCGGGAAAAATGCGGTGTTGGGAAGCGTGCTTAACAGGGGATGAAATGAACGCGCATTTTGGGTCACGCGTTCGAGTTGTTGCATTTAATTGCGTTCTTTTTTTTATCGTTCTTTAATAGAAAGATTAGTTTACGTGGGCGTAATCTAGTCCACAGGAATATTTGGGCCGATTCCGTGGCGTTCGTGGTATTTCGTTAGATCAATTTCCCGGAATTTATAGTCAGTCGATTTGTCACTCAACGAGATCTTTTTTTGGGGTATATAAGAAGTAAAACGATATACTTTCTGCAGTTTTTATTCAATTGTGATGCTGAGCGCAAGTTTGGAGAATGGCTGACAAGGTGTAGGATTAACTGTTCTTTATTGTGAGGTAAGTATTTATGAAAAGCTTGCGCAATTAATGCGATTAATAATACAAGAGCGATTAAAATTGCCCGCGGATAGTCGCGCCCGTCTGTTGCGGACATCTGTCGACATGTCGTTGAACAGCCTCCTTCTTCAGGGTTTCTTTACAACGGTTCAATCGATAACCGAAATTTCTTCTTCAGTATCGTACAGTAATTTAAGCTGGAGAAATAATTAATTATTAAAAATACGGACTCGAAACATCAACGTAGCTGCGTGTACTTTATTTACAAACCAAATGTTTAACAATCAATTTAATCTGTGGTATCACCAATCTAGACATTCGTTTCTTCCATTTATATTTATCAATCCATTGATCGATATCATCCGTTATCGTAATTCTTTACGATCATTTATCCCGAGCGATCGCCAGGAAAGAAAACGAATCGATACGTTTCAAATGTTCGCGCCTTCCTGATGGCGGCTGTCGTTGCCCGCGTACACCAGCAGGTGGCGATAGCGTGAGCGCACAGGACGGCACAAGTGTTCGCAGCTCGAGTGCGGTGAGTACGTTTTCTCAGCTTTCCCGTGTCACGGTGTCGCGAGCGCGTCTGTTGTGTCGACGCTCGCGGTGTCCGTCGGTTTTTATCTAATCGTTGGGGAAGAGAATTCAGCGAGAGAGCGTGCGTACCGGTCGCGAGTGTTCGATCGAGCGTGCGTGGCGTGCACGAGAGATCGCAAGGGTTGGCCGGGGTCCGTGACGAACGGCGGAAACAGTGGCAAACGGACGGACGGAACGGTGAGAGACGAGCACGGGAACGGACAGAGAAAGAGGAAACGGGGGCTGGAGGGAGCGAGAAACACGGACGTGCAGCGACGGAAAAGGGACGGAGCGCGGAACGAAATAGCGAAAGAGAGAAGAGAGCCTATTCGGAAGTGTGTCGGGCCGCTACATCGGGAAAGGAAGCAGGGAAATCTCGCCTTTTACTCCTCGCGGATATACGCCTTGGATCGAACGGGCCAAAGGTTGCGCGGGTGGGTGGGGTGCCGAAAAGAGAGGAGACAGCTCGAAGGAGGCGAATCTAGCCGGGAAGGGTGTATAACGAGCGGCCGCGCGTCTCGCCCAGGAAGGGAAGAGTGTATATCTTCTCCGCGAACGAGAGTGCAAGAAAGAGACAGTGTGCGGTGCCGTGTGTAAACATACATCCCATCGCCGCGAGTGGCAATCAGCGTCGATTTAACATCGTTCTCGTCGTCGACCGTCCCCGGCGTCGTCGCGATCGTCCAAGCTATTACACGAGGCTGCACGATCCCCGGCGCGGACGACGTAAGAAAACGCGTACCCGAGAAATCGGCCGTGCAAGCGCCGGCCTTGGCTGACCCCGCTCGAATCCGTCGCGGGTGCGGTGCGCTCGACACGCGTACGCGTATGATCCCTCGTCACAAATGACAGTCCATCGAACGGGAGGGCAAGTCGAGTGCTGCTGGCTGGATTCGTCTGTCTAGCGGGCAAAGCGGTAAGTGTAATTTTTATTCAACGCCACACTTAGTGGACTCTTCTGTAAAAATGGCTCCCAACGCCGCCGTCTCCTCTGGTCCCTACCGTGTGCGTGTGTAACACGTCGCTCGGCTCCTACCCACCGTCGACCGCTCGGATATCGCGTGTGGTATTCCCAAAAATCATCGTAGCGAATACCTTTCGTTGACGCGATTCGGCCGAGTGCGCAGAAATTTCCAGCTCGTGTATCGGCCGATACGTGATTCGTTTATAAACACTCGCGACCTACCCTGCACGATGTAGCGCGCTACTTGCATGCGATTAATGCAAATGACAGCGGCCCCGCGGACTACCGTTCGAACACCCGTTACTTTTTTTCTCCTTTTCACGTTTTTCAGAATCTTCCCTCGGCCATCTCGCGAGTCTCACGTTCCATTTAATCCATAGCAGAGGGATAGTCGTACACAGGACTTTCGAGAGTCTCGCGATAAACGCATGCCACGCGTTTTACTAACCGCTATCCGGGTTGTCACAACTTACTTCCCGTCCCGGAGAACGAGGAATTTCCGATCGTTTCTCTACAACGGTATCTCCTTAAAACACCTGTTCGATACTCGTGAAAGTATTTCCTCGAGCACGGAATTCAGCGCGCGTGTCAAACACACGCAGAGAATTCTCCTCGCCGAGCGCAAAAGCGCGAGGAATAATTTTCATACGGGTAGAATCGGACGTCCTCGAAAAATGACCCGAAGAACGAGCGAGATAGAGAGAGAGAGAGAGAGAGGGGAAAAATGCGAGGACCTCGATATTATCGGCGGGTTAACGAACCTGGACTTCTCTGAAATGTTAATGCCTCATTACGTCACGTTCGTTTACCGTGGTCAGAGAAAGGGGTCAAACAGACGAAAGGCAAGGGAGGAGGAGAAGGAAAAGAGTGCGAGACGACTAAAAATGGCATGGCACATCGTCCCGCGGATACAGGTTACAGTAGTCTTCCTCGTCGCTTCGATCGTCCTTTCTCTCCTCTTCACCCCTCTTACTCTTCGTCCTTTTAACCGTGGAACGCGCCTCGCTGCATCCCGTCCGTGAAATTGTATCGGGCTCCATGGTCGCTGGAAGCATTCTAATCGTTCCTAATTGTTTCCACCTCGGGGACGAATCGATGGACAGAGAGCACGGACAGGCATCGGTTGTAATCGTTTCGTCCCGATGCGGATTATCGGTTCCCGCGTGCAACGCATCGTTCAGAGCCTCTCGCGGAATCTTGGTAACGGTACGCGGAACGTTTACCTGTTACGCATCCTTGGCGGTGCGTTTGGCATTACGCGTTACCGCAGGTAATCGCCTTTTAAACGCCCAGATTGCCCGTCTTCTGCTATTCCGACGATCGGGAAGGAAAGTATCGCGGAATTTGCATTTCTTCGGCTTTCCTCGTTCGTTCTTCACTTTTGTAAATATTGCTTTCTTATCCGTTGATCTCCGGATCGTTGATGAATGTAGGTAGAGGAACGGTGACGATGCGGTTCAAGGGTCAATTAATTATATACTCTGTTCGCAGCGAATACAAAATAGCGTTCGTTTATCTGTCGCACGAATTCCTTCCGTGATAATTTCTGTTCGACTCGTTATCTGCGATGGCACGTACGCTTTGCGGTTGATAATAAGAAAATCGAGGAAACGTCGTGATATTTGCTACTTTTACATAGTTCGTGATGGATACTCTTTTAGCGTGCACTTAGACCGAAGCAAACATTTGTTTTAGTTTATGATGTGTGTTATTTAGTCTGTTTATGATCTGCGACACATATTAGCGATTGCGTTCATGAATGTTCGTTGATGTTTCGGGACCTATATTAGCGATTACATTCATCAATGTTTGTTTATGTCCTGAGACTCATGTTAGGGCGCATTCAGACCGAACAAACAAATTGTTTGCTCATCTTCCACTTCGACAAGATTCATGTCTATACGCGTATACGTTTGAGCAAACGAAAGCGAACTTTTAGAAGTCGGGGGACGAACGAACATTTGTTCGGTCTGAATGCACCCTTTTGGAAAAACGAACGATTCATTCATTCCCGTTGCGTCAAGTATGCAACGAGTTTCGCTTATTTATTAATGGGACACATGATGCCAGCTGGAATTTCACTCGTGCTAGACTAATCGTTGAAGATGTAACTCATGGGAAGACTTCACCAAACCTCTCGCAAGGTTCACGAGTTTCATTGCCAGAGAAATTGCTGGCTAATTAAATTTTTGCCCGGATTTTCAATCGAATCATCGCAATCCGTTCGCCCGACTTAGTCGAGAGGCCTGGAAATTGATTTACTGGCCCCCTCGCGAAATCTCATCTCGTCTCGGTTAATTTGGAGGAGTTAATTTGCCAGGAAATGGACGGACTTTTCTTATTTCGTATCACGGTCCGTACGAGATGATTCTTGAATTGATACATGCCGGGGAAATTACTCCTTTCATTTAGCTACTGGAACATTAGCGAGCATTGAACATTTCGTGTCGCGGCACCGTTTCTTTTCACATCAATAACACCCGCGTGCGGCGTGACGAAGATTTCTATGGAGAGAGGTCGCGAACGGGGTGCCCTTGCTGTGAAATTGACTACGACACCTAATTGAATTACTTTGGATAATCCTTCGTGTGATTCCGCTGGCACGACCGGATCTCGGTTGCCACCCGTCCCGATCCGATTTACCCCGTTCACGATTATCCGTCTATCGGCGTGCATCGTTGCGTTAAAGCAACGTTGCGAATCCTCCCGTTCGAGCGTCCACTTGCCCGCGGAACTATAAATAATCGATTCAATTAGCTCGCCGTTCATCGAAGCCTCGTTGACCGAGAAATCGACGAGGTCGGGCGCGTTTTATTCCGCAATTTGCTGGAACATCGAGGCGCGGACGCTTTTGTTCGTTTCTCTCCCAACCTCGAGCCGCCGAACGCGGCCGTTCGTCGCTGCTATGATGTCTCTTCCCCGTTCGGTCGCGGTGGCATGCGACGACGCGTGGTGCACGAGCTCGCGCCTCCTCCGATATTATGCAACAACGGCTCCGTCCGTCGATAACACGGTTGTCGTCCTCCGACAATGGTATCCGAGGGGGGCATCGTAAAAGTTTTTATCTCCGGTTGATAGGCACCGCGGCTCCGCTGTACGTGCTCGCTCGTGCAACAACGGAACCAGGTCAACGGGCGACGAGATCCGCTCGCCGTCCCGTGCAGGTGGACGCTGCGACGAAACGTATGGTCGTCATCGATAAAACGCGCGGACCAATCAGTCGTGGCGCGATACGATTCCGGGGTATCGCGGCTCTTTCACGCTAACCACGGTCGTAACATCTTCCACGCGCAGCATCCCTCGTTTCGCCTGTACCGCGGCGACGACGAGGAGCCCGGGTTCAGAGAATATCGGTCGCTCGATAGGCACAGGTAACCACCGATGAACGGGATAAAATTAATTAGATACACGATGGTGGCGAGCTCCGTCCGATATCCTCGAGTATATTTCGAACAGCACAGAGGAACGGGGGACAGGATTAAACAGAGCGCGCTCGGCCTGATCTTGTTTCGCTGTTACTGCACGACGCAGACAGCGTGTAATGACGCGTACCAGACGCTCCTGCGAGATTTTTGCCGCCGCGTCATTGATGTACGATGCGATCAAGCCCGAGCAATTATTTCTGCGACTGCTGAATCGGTAGAACGCCAGATATATTAATAGACTTGAATCTTTGGACTCGAATGTTAATTAATTGCCGACTAATTATCGCTGTATCGTCTTCTAGGTCGATTGATAACGTTTCCATACTACGATCCCCGTATCTGTACCATGCTAGCGAATATCGGGCACGAATTTTCGATAGCCACCCCCACCCCCCCCCTGAAAGCTTCTCCGCGTTGAAACGAAATCGGCTATTACGCCCGGTGGAATGTTAGGAATGCATCGCGACAGAGCGACTCGACCAAAAATAATGGTCGGCTTTGTAACCAAGACTTGCCCCGACGGTGGAGGCCTGACTCAAGACGCTCCGCTTTTCTCGCTTTTCTTAGAACCGCCACTTTTGTCCGCCTCCTTCGCACCCAATTGAACAGTACTGACAAGAAGCTTTCTGGCACACGCGTGCGTGCACGTTTATCGCGTGCACCGAGGCACACGTTTCACCGCATTCGTACGGTATCGATTTGGACAGGACCGAGGCGGCGGATTACCACAATCTTCTCCTCCGCGACGTTATTAGTTGCGTGAAAATGGTAATCGCGTCTAACGAGTAAGTCCTGTCGTCCGCTCGACAATCCTGCTTTACGTCATTTGTTCAACGAACGGGTAAACAAGCTTGTTGAATCTCCGAGTCGATGTACCAATCGTGCTCCACGTGTAACGGGGAAGAATAAATTCACTCGTTACGCGTGTACGTACGTACGCTCGAGACGGGTTACGTAAGGTGCACGGTTCGCGAGGATCACGGGACCGCATCGGTTGCGTTTCGAAAGGCCGACGCATCCTTGTCGGAAGTCCTGTCGAATAGTTTCCCCGATTAGAGTGGAGGAAGCCCCTCGCCTGCGACCGTTGCTACACATTTCTATTGAACGCGCCGCGTTTAATTTTAACCGGCGTACGATCTAGGCTATCTTACGCGCCCGCCTTTGTTCGTTTCCTTTCATACTTCCGCGCGCTTCAAGGAGAATGTATTTTCGCGTTCGGCTCGTTCATAAATCGACGCGCAACAGCGTGCACGATGAAAGAGGCTCTCTGTAGACGAGACTCCTTCCCCGGCCGTGTATCGTCTGCGCTTTGACGCGAGCAAACGTAGCCCTGACGTAAATGTGTTTCGTAGCTTGGGCAGCTCCGAAAGACACCGGAACCAGCGTGACGCCTCTGTCCTCGAATATTCGCTATCGGTTCTGCTCCTCGAGGCGTGTTGTCCGCCGAGCAGTAATGTCGCTGGAATTTTACGGGTCGGTGACTTTTATTCGCTGCCGCAAGAAAAATTTTGTACAATGTGCATTCCTTGCACTTGCTTCGTGAAAGTTCATTCACATTGAACGCACTTTTGTAGTTCGTCAATCAGCGACTCGTGTTTCTTCTCTCGGCGATTGATCGCCGGGAGGGGGCCCTTGCATTTTATATATGCCGTACTATGAATTAATTATACTCGATGCACGTCGAGCTATAGCACAACCATGAATGTCGCAAAAGTTCTGTTACATAAGTCTAGATTTTTGCTATGCTTATCGCACGTATTCGGCCGGCGTCTAAAGGCTATTGTGGAGGAAAGTGTGCAAATAAAGGTTGCGTAAATCGTACTCCGGATTACATCCTCGGCATTTCGAAATTCGCATCCGACTTCGCTGCGCGCTCCGAAACAGGGAAAACCCGAGTAATAACAATTTGCTCGGCATCCCGTTTAATTGTACGCACGCGTTAAATCCTTGATACAACACTGGTTTTTATTTTTTATTACTCCATCGTGCTTGATTTATTAACAATTTAATCGCACCGTAAGTACCGTTATTACTGCGCCAGATCGGCTCTGGAGCATTACGCTCGGTCCATAAATTATTCAGACCTCTTTTGGTCGACCGGGAACACTGGTTCCCGATGCGTAGCCGACAGTGGCAGCGATAAGAAAGCAATTTCGCGTTGCAATTCGAAACAATCGAGGTGCCGGGAATTGCAAATTTACGATACGCGTTTCCATTGAACAGTCCGCTGGAAGCCTTTTTCACCTCGATCGATCGATGATCCGTTTTAATCGTTACGTTTTTCCCGGCTAAATATAATCGCGGCACCGATCCGCGGGCTCGTCGCAGCGGGAAATCGTTGGCTGGAACGAGCGGGTCGATTGATTTTTTGTACGCACGGACAGAGTACGTTCGGTGTACCGGAAGGGTTGCCGGAAGCGGGACTCGTTTCTACCCCTTACGTGGGAGCGAACGCGGAGCCGCTCCCATAGCAAACGGAAGAAGCGGTGGAAAAGTGAGAGTACTACATGTACGCGACTGCCTTGAGCCTGATCCCCGCGCGCTGTGGGCGTAGAAATTTATTTTCCGTGTATGGCGGACAGTCGGCTCGTTGTGTTGCTTGCGGACGCGCGATATGCCCGCGTGCGCGGCACGCGAGGCCTTGTTATTACAGCCACGATGCTCGAACGTTTCGCTGGCTCGATGTTGCACAGGGGTGTAGCTTGCGAATGCTGGAACTGTTTATGGCAGCCCAGAGGGATGCTGAAATAAATTTAGGACGCTCGCGTTAAGGGATGCGAGCGTGCAAGGCAATTTAAGGACCGAGTAGTTTGCGCGCGCCAGGTTAATTGGGTTGGGAAATTGCGGGGTTCAGACGTCACGTTGTCTCTGGCGCGAACGCTCCATTTTTAATGCTCCCCCTGTTCGCCGTGGCGAGAGGTTCTCTGCTTTTCGATTTGTAAAAGTAAATCTTGCAATATTTTCTAAGCATGATCCAGAGGGATGAAGCTCTTGCTCGCAGTGGTATCGAGTCTCGGCGATTTTTATCGCAGTTAAACGAGAGAATCGATGGTGCGGTTTTGCGGAGGATGATCTACTTCCAAAGGTGTTCGAGATACGTACCTTTAACATTAAAGAGAGACTTAAAAATAATCGTGAAACGCACGGGTATCTAGAGCGGAAAGCCAGCCACTTTCCAAAGGTACTCGCGCACGTTATCCGTTTCAATAATAGCCATCGCATCGTATTGAAATACGTAATATTCATTATGCGAACAAAATATCGCCCGCACAAGTCGACTTTCTAGGCACGATTCGAAGTATCTAAGGATCATCCATTTCGCTTCCACGATCTTCTCTAGTCCGAAGCTGTGCGTCAGTGAAACGAAAAGCATTACATTCGTCCACGTTAAAAATGATCAACGATCCAAATAAATCCGTCGATTACCGCTTAACCATTTCAATCCAAGTTCCTGCTTCGTTCCTCAAACTTCGGTCCAAGGCGTTACCAGTACGATCTCCGACGCGTCCCACCGTTTACACGAACCTGAAGGACCACCGTTCCAGCTGCAGACAACCCTCGATACCATTATCCAGCTGACTTTGCCAGTTCGTCAAGCGCGTAAATACACCTTAACGCGAGGCAGTTCCTCCCGCAAAACACGGTCGCGCACCATCGGCCGCTGCTCCGAAACGCCGCGGAACGGAACGAGCTTCGCCGTAGCGCGAACCTCGATCGACCGTTCAAAGGTCTGCTTCTCCGTTTCAGCGACGCGAGATGCATCGGCGGGTGGGGTACAGCAACTACGACGGCAAGATCGCCGGCCTGTACGACCTGGAGGAGACGCTCGGCCGCGGTCACTTCGCCGTCGTGAAGCTGGCCAGGCACGTTTTCACCGGCGAGAAGGTCGCAGTGAAGGTCATCGACAAGAGCAAACTCGACGAGGTCTCGAGGGCGCACCTCTTTCAGGAGGTGAGTTCGCGGATCACGATGATGGCCGCACCCTCTGCCCCCTTATCGCTCGTCTGCCGTCTTGGCGACGCGAGCGGACGAGTCGACCGCCCGTCCTTCAACCCTTTGTTCCTATCCCCCTAGTGCGCCGCGTGAATGGATGTACGCGGGTGCATGTAAAGCCGGCCGAGAACGAAATGGAAACGCGTGCTAATCTCTTCCTTCCTTCCGCGTGCACGCTCAATGGCGGTGCGCACCTTGTATCGCGCTCGAGCACACGGGTTTGTACTGAAGTCTCTCGGGAAGCTTTTCAGACCTTTCTCGGTGTATTCGTTCGAAGGGTTGGACCCGCGGTACGGGGTTCTTTTTTTCGGCAAGGAATCTCTTTGTGGTAGTTTCTAGGAGGAAAGAGGATCTATTGGGGTGCGATCACTTGGGGCAGAGAGTAGTTCGGGGTAGCTAGTGACTTTGATCGATCGCACCGAGTGGCCCTCTTATCAGGGATCTTACATTACGGGTAGATTTTGTATAAGAAATCAATGATTGTAATTCATATCACGACCAACAGTTAATGAAAATAAATTAACGCAACTCGCGTACAGAATCCTACGGGCTGGATCTCCGCTGTCCCGTGACGCACGGTATTAAACATTAACGATCGATTACGTAAAATCCGGCCGATAGCGTCGCGTAGGAGAGATGATCTACGATCCGCATAGAACTTGTAGATCTCGTTAAGGTCAACGAGATAATGGCACAAGGGAGAGGGAGAAAAGGTCGTTGACCAGACTGGTGTCTCGCAATGGACAAATGTCGTACAATCTCGCCATCCTCTTTTTCTTTCGTCGATCGCGCAGGTGAGATGCATGAAGCTGGTGCAACATCCGAACGTGGTCAGGCTTTACGAGGTGATAGACACGCAGACGAAGCTCTACCTGATCCTGGAGCTAGGCGATGGCGGCGACCTGTACGATTATATCATGCGACACGACAGCGGGCTCAGCGAAGAGGTACACAGCGATCGTTTCATCCTATTGCATCAAATGCATCCTGCCCCGAAGGGAGAATGAAATCATCTTACGCGTCGGCTTGACATAGAACTTCTTATTCCGCTTACTGCGCGAAGTTTTTCTTGGCAATTTCACGTTTTCAATGTATGCGAACGGTTGTGATAAAAAGAGCACACGATATACGATCATCTTTTAGCACATACTTGCAGGCATTCGTGTTCAAAATCGCTATCGCAAATATTTCAGATTCCCTATTAATTGATTTCATTCATTGCGTCTATCTTGACCCCCTTCGATGCGTTTGTTATCAAATGCCAAGGCCGCGATGTTCTCCGGCCCATGTTCACGGATAGGTTTTTAATCGATCACAGGTGGCCAGAACGTACTTCCGGCAAATAGTGAGGGCCATATCGTATTGCCATCGGTTGCATGTGGTGCACAGGGATCTGAAACCGGAGAACGTGGTGTTCTTCGAGAAACTGGGCACGGTGAAGCTCACCGACTTCGGGTTTAGCAATAGGTTCTGTCCTGGCCAGAAGCTCGAAACTTCCTGCGGCTCCCTGGCGTACTCCGCGCCGGAAATCCTGCTTGGCGATAGTTACGACGCTCCTGCAGTGGGTAAGTACAATTACGATTCAGCCGTTCCCGCACCAAGTTTTCTTTCGAATGCCACTTTCGAATTGTTTCGCGCACAAAGCCAGTCCTATGCATTATAGGTTTGTATTACATTGATTCCTCCCTATCCAAATATTAAAGGGGACAAATATAATCTCCGTTCTTGTGGAAATATCGCCTCGCTTTCGTCCACGTTCAGCGTTTACAGTTACCATGTATCCCCTATACAAAGTATAGGAGAGTCGAATTACCGATAAACAAGTATTGTCAGCGGCGAGTCAATTTTTCTTTTATTGCGAACAAGCGAGAAGTTGAGCACGAGCTTATAGCAAATCGGCAATTTCGCCTCCCCATTGTTTTTCATCAGACACGAAGCAACCACAACCGTTCGGTGTGCCGCGCCCTTGTATTCATCGTTTCTGTTCGCGTTTTCCAGATGTTTGGTCACTAGGCGTAATTTTGTACATGCTAGTGTGCGGTCAGGCGCCTTTCCAAGAGGCGAACGACAGCGAGACCCTGACGATGATCATGGACTGCAAGTACTCGATACCGCCGCACGTTTCCGACGGTTGCAAACGCCTTATCGCGAGGATGCTGGTCCGTGAGCCAGAGGGCAGAGCGACGCTCGAGGAGATCGCGGCTGACCCTTGGCTGGCCATCGGATCCGACTCGGATCCGGTGGAGGCTCTGCCTCTGGTCTCGAGGCAACAAGTGTCCGACGATCATCACAATCACATAATAACTAAGATGGTTAACGGGAACATCGCTACCAAAGAAGAAATATCGGAGTAAGTGACGTTCGACGGTGATCGGAGGATTACAATGTTTTTTTTTCTTGACGGTCAATCAACCTGGACGGTGCGAAGCACTTTGCACTGTATACAGGCGCAAGCGTTATAATAATAATAATAGCGACAACTGGAGGGTCAGTTTGTTCATCCCTTCGCCTTGCAACTTTTTTCCAATCTCTCTATTTTTAACAATTAATCGTGATACTCTTTCGAGTAGCGTGTTAAAAATAAATTTAGAACGATGGTTAAACTTCGCTTTGAATGATATACCTACGCATTAGCTACGCTTTTATTTGATGGCGTTTGATTAATAATCGAACGTGTACAATCTTTCTCCTGCTTGATTTCAGTGCCCTCGATAAGAACGAGTACAATCATATAACAGCGACGTATTTTTTACTAGCGGAAAGGAAGTTGCGCGCCCATCGACAGGAGCAGGTGCAAAAGGCACGGCCGGAGATCCTAGAAGTCTCGCCTAGGTACGCCTCGCATGAATAAAGACAGCCGACCAGAGGAACGATCGGAAGGCACTAAGATATTTCTTACTTCTAGCCGGCAAGGGGACGCTGCCACGAATGTGCGGAACGAGCAGAACTCGTTAGCCACCGTCAATCAGTCGCTGCTCAGCGTGCCACGAACGCCAGGCGATGTGCCGCAGGTATGCACTCGATCGTTGCTCTTCTTTTTTTTTTTATTATTTATTATAACTTTCTCTGTGGCGGCGTCGAATGTTGCGAAGGCCGCTTTCCCGAAGATGAAAAGAGAACACTTCGCTCTCCTTTGCAGAACGTCCGAACGCGGAAGTGCAGCATCGTGCAAGAGGAGGAGGACGAGGACGACGTGTCCTCTTGTTCCGGCCGCGACGAGCGCGGCAGCAATTCCGCGTTGAACTCCTTCAATCGTCGTGGCTCCCGTTCGGAGGGCAAGCTGTCGCACATTCTTCAGGAGAGGCTCTCGCAGCTCCCGGAGAAGCCCAATCACAAGCCAGTATCGTCCCAGCGGAATTCGCAGGATATCGGTCTGGTCCCGGTGATCAGCCAGGGGGAGGATCGATTGAACTCTAGTCCGAAAAGCGAGAACAGCCACGATTCCTCGTCGCCTGTCCTACAGAAGACAACGGACAGGCCGCAAGCGAGTAGTCAGCTCGCGGATAACGTACCTGCAGCGATCGAGCTCGATTCGACGAGCCGGGAGAATCTGAAGAATCGCCTAGACGAAGGATCCTCGTCCAGCTGGTCGAGGAAAGGGTCTACGGAGAGCAGGCCGAAGTCCGTGTCCGATTGCTTGAAATCCGTGGGACCTGTGCCGGCGAACAAGTGGAGAATGGGGGCGCAGCATCGATTCACCGCGTCCACGTTGGACTCTTCGTTAACGGGGTGTCCACTGAAACCGTTGGACACCAGCACGACGGCCACTACCACGACTATTCTGACGGAGGCTTCCACCGTGTCGATTCCGTTGCGACCATTGGGCACCTTGAACGACAATCTGGCGTCGTTGTCACCGAAGTACAAGACAATGCCATCACCGGGTGGCACAGCTCCCACGCCCACGCTGTTGAATGAAATCCTGGAGGACGGAGACACGCTACCGGTGTCCGGAAGCGAAGGCAGCGGGTCCAAGTGTCGGGTGGTCAGGAGGACGGGATACGAACAGAGGAAGAGCAAATTCCACAAGACGCGCACGACCTCTTGCTCTAGCTCGGACGCCAGCGACGACGACAGCGAAGGCAGAAAGAAGAGGGCGCACAAACTCGGTGCCTCCGCGGGCAAATCGATGCCTTCCAGGAGAGACAGTCACGATGACTCCAGCGATTCGCAGGATCCCGGCGGGAACGATGGTGGCGGCGGCGGCGGGGGTGTCGCTACCGGAGAACACGCTACGGAGACACCGTCGAGCGAGACGAATCGAAAGGAGAGCGGAAGTAGTACGAACACCACTACAACCACGACCACGACGACCGGAGGCAGGCATAGATCCTCGGAGAACCAAGTTATATTCGGCAGGAGGCATCGCGCTGGCAGGAGAAGAGCCGGCGAGACGCGTCTAAGGGAGAGTCAGTCGTTGAACCGTATCACGGAGGTCCAGGAAGCGGAGGGGCCTTCCTCTTGCCACAACCACAGCCACGTTTCTCGAAACTCCGCGATTTTGGGGGCGCCGAGTATCTCCTCCTCGTCGTCCTCGGTGTCGCAGAGCAGTACAGGCTCGCACAGCGTTTCCCAGCCGTTGTCGCACGCCGCGGCTACCGTACAGAAGGCGAAAGGCTTCGGGGCGAGGCTTCTGCAGAGCTGGTCCCTCGCCGCGGGCAGATCCTCGTTGTCCCAGCCGTCGAACAAACAGAACAGCCCGAACGGCCGGTGCGACAAAGAGCCGCCACGAGATGGGTGTCGGAGGATCGAGATCACGTGCGACGACAAGGATATGAACGGTGGCCCGGTGAGTCAGATACCGTCCAACGACAAGGAGAATAGAAACGGTTCTATGAACAGGAACGACTGCAAGAATCGAAAGATCCGATTGCTTAGTCGATATTTCGCCGTGCACAAGAAACTGTGCGTCCCCTTGCCGGGTATCTTCGGCAAGGGACGACTGTACAAGGCACGATCCTGCGGCAGCATCGCCAGAGATCGAGTCAGCCCGCCGTCGCCTAAGTCGATGCTGTTCTGCGCCACGGCGGACGAGAAGTGGCGGGACCGGAGGCAATGGTGCGACGCGAAGCACCAACACCGCGGCAGCGACGGGGACATCAATCAGAATTTGGGACTGTCGCATCTGGTCCAGGAGAGCGCGGTAGGGAAAGGCTGCGGCGCTTTGCCCGCCGTCTGCCACATCCACTTAGGCGACGCGTCCAAGTGTTGTAGCCTTTGTTGATGAAGCCGCACGACCAAGCCGGTCGATGCATGAAACGACACAGGGGCCGGGCACCCATCGTGGGAGTCGCCTATGGTTGATCCTGGAGTCCGCGGATACGAAGCTGACGACTTCGCGGCGGACGTGGGATCGCCAGCGACTCGCAGATCGGGAGAAACAAGCCGCGCAACGGCGCCGGGAGATGCGATCACGACGGAGTGCAATCGATAAATTCCATGGCGGTTTGTATAGAGGCACGCTTGGCCGCACAGTGAAATGCGATCAACGTGGCGAAAGGAGAAGATCTTCTTCTGCGCGCACGATGCGTCGTATATGCGGTGGTCCGTAACAATTACGACCTTTCAGAGATGATTATGGCGGCGTGCGTCATAACGGTCAATGTATTCAATCGATCGCGTCACGGCCCCTCCGCCCGACCTATGCTGCGCCAGCAAATCTGTACTCGACGATCCTGTAACCTTTCGAACGTGTGATGTGCACGTAGACGAGAGTACGAAGAACGGGGTCCTATTGATCCGTCGCTCAGCGGGGAAGTGTATCTAGTCCGTGTGAACAAACCTATATTAAATATTGCAGAGTTTATTATTATCATTACTATTATTATTAATATTATTATGGATATTTTATTACGATTATTATTATTGACTACGATTAATATCATTGTCATTATCGCAATTCGTACGATGCAGAACGTCGACGTAAATCGAGTGCAGAATCGCGAGCAAAATTTACCGGCGTCCGCGGACATTGGAATCTCGCAATCTTGGAGAGTCTTCCTTTCCATTCTCCTTTATTTATCTTGTCTGTTCCCCTTCTATCTCTTTCTCTCTATGGTCTCCTCTCATGGATTGCGATTGTCGTATTATTTTCTCATATGAACGACGCCCGGCGTACGTTCGCGGTTCTGACGAAGGCGTATCGCTGAAGACGCGAGTACGCTTGCATTCCTTCGCGACGGAGGACGCGCACGCACGCGTGACAGCGTGTTTATACTGTGGTGCTATACGACAAGATACACGACGAGGAAGAAACGAGGAGAAAGGGAAAATTGATGTACCTTTGAACGAAGGGTCCTAGGAGATGATAAAGGGCTCTGAACGCAATGATTATTGATGGAAATCGGGGATGAAAGAATTCGGACCTCGAGAATGGAGAAAACGAGGGACAAGAAAACTCGACCGTTCGTGGATGAACGGAATATCTAAGCTGTTCGCCAATAACATTCGAAATCTCGAGCTTTTCATTAAACCAAATCCGATTAAAACACCCAACTGGCAGCGCAAAGTCAAGACGTTCAGACGTATAAAAGAACGGGATCTCCTAGAACGCACGGTGCCACAAACAACCGCCGTTGCTTTTTCGTCGTGCAGCTTTAGAAACGATCCTCTATCGTTCGCGCGCTTGCCGGCTAAGCGCCACGATCCATCCCCCCTTTGTCTTTATTTTAACGCGTGCGTCGATTTCGTCGGGGAACGCAGGATCACCAGGTGCTGCTACGAAAACCGCGATAAACGGGAGAAGCAAGACGAACTATGAACTGGCTCGCGATGTACGAAACGATTATCCGTGACAGAACGAGGTTCATCTGGTACACGTGATCAGAGCAAGGGTATTAATTGAAGGTCGAAAGCCGAATTCTGGTTTTTCCTTTCGTTTAATCAGTATGATCGATTCAAATTAAATAATCGAAGATGGATGTGTGTATTACGATCTGTTGGGGGCCACGAGGACAGTCCGATACTACAGGTGCATTAATTCTACTTCTAGCTGAACAGTTGCTCGCTCTAGTTGCGGATCGATGTTCGAATTCTCGCCCCGATACAAAGCATTCGTGAACATATCTGGAATCGTAAATGGATACGTGGTATCGTAAATGAATTCGTCGCAAGCAATGTGCATGAAGGAGTAGTTTGTCCCTTTTCTAAATCAGCTGTATATGTATAGCTTCTGTTCGTTAACGAAATGCAATCTAGTTGTGAATGTTAATGAATTTAGAGCTGCGATTTGATATCACGACAGAGGGACCACGTCATCAGAGTCCAGAACTCGTTGCTTTTCCTTAGATCGTTGGACAGAAGGAGGAGTTAAAGTAGATGTAATTAGGAGAGTTGTATTCTGTATAGATAATGCTACGTTCTCCCCTCACGATCTTCAAAATTAGTATCGGTAAAGGAAAAATGCTAATGCCTGCTGGTAGTAATCAGAATCCTTCGGTTCTTAACAGGATTGTAATATTGTTGTTTAAAAAGTCACGGATTAGAGGTATACGGAGGTTCGAAGGATTCGTTAATCTTTAAATGTCTATTCGTTTCATTGAGATACACGAATTTTCGATCTTCAATTTTGTAGTCTTCTCGTCGGAAGCGATACTCCGATGTCCAATGTCCCCCCCGTGTAGGCCGAATCCGTTTGTATGTACCTAAAGCGTATATCGAGTGCACAAAAAATAATCACTCGTAAACTGTGTGCACCGAGGCAGACAGTCTCTAGATTAATACAATTTTATTTATTATACATCCTGCGGAGAGGATTCCCCTATCGTCCCTGCCGACGATTCGTCGACTGTACACCCGCTTTCTTCGCTTCTTTCTCATTCCGACAAACTTCTGCCACCCCGTGTCGTCGCTACAGGAGAACGGGATCGTTCCGCTTCCTCGACAAAGACTGAGCAAATTGTACAATAAACTTTCGTTATCGTTTCGAAGCCTTGCGCCGTGCGACGACGATGACTCGACGGTGACCGAAGGAAAGAGTCGTTCATAATGCGAACTGACGATTTGAAACCGCGAACAACGGTAACAATAATGATAATTAACGACCAACGAGGCTGTTCGTCGTTCGAGTCCCAACGGGTCGCGGCCAAGGTGTTAAACGGGCATTAAGACGATTTTCCTAGTTCGATGGAAATTTCAGAGAAGAAGAAAAAGGTGGGCGAGCGAGAGCAGAGGAACCATGACGCGCGAATCTATTCGGTTCAAGCTACGCGGAACCAGAGCGACGTGATTCGTAAGGGTGATTCGTGTTGAACGCACGAAGCCCGGCCAATCACACACTTTCACCCCCCTTTTTTTTTGGAACAATCGTAGGATTAGAAACGCCGCCGTGCCCCTTCGGTTCGACCGCTTTCTACGCGTCATTAGCGTGCAACACCTTTGCGCGCACAGCGAGGAAGGAAGCGTTGAAATCGTTAAACGTACGCCTGCGAGCAATTCTAGCGAACACGTCGCAATCAAGCCCCGAGCCACGTTATCGAAGAAATTCTTTCGCGTGTCCCCCACCGCGGACGCAATCCATAGTAAATAAGAGATATTTTCGTGTTGTAAATGAATCCATTACGTACGTTGTAAAAAGTGAACAAAGTGAAACGGGGATCCGATCTTGTTCGCCATCGTCGAGAGGAAACCGCTTCGTGCTAATTACGGCGAAGCGTCGTTCTACGCTAATTCTCCTTCGCTAGTCCCGTCGAAGTTGTCCCGGACAACGCCGCGCATAGAGTACAATGTCCCATGGTGATTTTTTCTTTTTTTTTTTGTATAAGTGAACGATTACCCCTCTTTTCCACCGATGCTGTACACGTCTATCGGACGCCCGTGTCTCTGTTACGTGAGAGCGAAAACGGAAAAAGTCATAAAAAGAGTATATAGATATATATATATATATATTATAATAAGACAATTGTCCGCTTTAGATTTCGTAAATGTCGGCCCAACTTACTGCCAGCTGAGTGTAACAGACAAACAGAGAAATAGAAAAGATCCATTTGTGTGCAACGGTGACGCCCGCCGTCTCGTCACGGTGCATCGATGCGCACGATTCATCCATGCAATAAACTGTGTGCCCGAAACGAATAAATGAAAAGTAATGAACCACAGCTAGAGAGCGTTTTCGTCTAGTTTCCACCACGCTGATCCCTTATCGTTCTCTTTTGTACTTTCCGCACCGCGATTAGATGGGGACGTTAAACGGGACATCTCTATCTACCACTGGAGGCGTGTTGTACGCAAAATACGATTTTTATTAAAATTATAATACTATCGTTACCGGAGTTGCGATCGCGCTTAGAAAATAGCGTTGTACTTTGTTCGTTGTCGACGATCCGCAGGCGGCTTTGCGCGTGAAAAAAAAAATAGATTTACGCGTGTCGTCGTCGAAGTAACTCCGATTGCTTGCCGTGTCGCGCGTTACCGCCGTCGCCGGCACGATTTCTCTTCTCGCGGTATCGAGGTTTGACGAATCGTCGAAACCTGCTGGTACACCGCGCTCGGACGACGTTCGGTAACGAGATTATTCGAAAGCATCCCATAACGCTCGGAGCTTTTCTAATTCGGTGATTCCTAGTCGCTTGAACCGCCAGAGTATTGCCATAACTATTAACATACGCGTATGATGTATGAAATAAGAAAGAAATATTTCGCTCGATATTTCTTGAAGATCGAGGATACAAGATAGGAACCGGAATGTCAACGATCATCTGTTCGTCTAACAACAAGCTGCTCTGTCAGCATAAATGCAGCCAGACTCTCGCGAGTCCGTGAAGGCTCGAGATAGTTTACAACGAAGATACATTGATAATAATTCGGCTCGTCCGTCGTAGCGGCAGAACCTTAACGTGTGCGTGCATTGCGTTCACCCACGGAAGTACAAATATCGTGTTAACGGTAATTGGGTTGCCGGTGAAAGAACACTTGGCATTTTTAGAAAATTAATAGACGTCACAGCAGAGAGAGGCATCGTAGAGTAACCGTGACGTTCATTCGCCCGACCTTTTGCATATTTCATGCCGCCCCGATCCAGAAGACACAATTCGAAAGACCTTTGCACCTTGCAAATGTATAATTTGTTTGCGAGGAGTAGGGAAACGTTGCCGCTACGCGTCAGCAGTGGGCGGGCGTTGGTCCACATATCGGAGAGCTTTCTTGCTGTTTTCCACGAACTCCTGAAACAGAAATCAAAATTTGAATAATCAATCTGCAGTGAATATAAGAAGGGGTGATTAATGTTTCTATCATATGAAGAGGTTTAAATCGGTAGGAAATGTTCGTTACCATTAATCCACGGCTCATGAAATAAGGTCTGCTAATTCCATCGTTCTTCTCGCAGTCCTCGCAGAAGCAGAGGAATATCGTGTCTATTATCATCTGCAATGCGGAGATAAATGTTACGTTCAGACGTATCTGGGAAGTTTCGTGTTAAAAAAGTAGATCAACTAATATCTCTGAAATTCTTGATCCGTTTAGAAAATTACCTCGTAGATGGAAATGAAGCAATGGGCCACCAAGAAAGCGAAAACGCCGGCTAATGCAATCGGCACCCATGGATAATGAAGTCCTTCTTTCTTCTAAACGCAAAGAAACATTAACGCAACTTCGGTAAATGACAAACAAAAAAAGGAAAGTGTTCCACAATAGATATCGACATACCTGCATCAGATAGATTCCCGAAACGACCGTTAACGTGACCACCAAGACCTTTCCTAAGAGTAGGACGAAATCTCCCACGCTATTAATAGCTGCGACCCTTAATATATTATTGGACAAAGCTTGGAACGCTTTCCTGCCACCCGTGCAAAAGTTGCATCCGTATATCGCTGAATGAGAGTAAGGTTTCGTAAAATGAGACGGGGGAAAAAGAAGGTTCGTCGAATTATCTTCGAACGCTAAATTAATACTTCTTGTACCTGTTTCAATGTAAGCGTTTCTGGTGAGAAACTTCAAAGCGCACTCGAAACACCAGAGACAGCACTGACAGCACCACAAGATTCCCCGCACGCAGTCATTATCGTAACGCTTCAGTCGATTTTGCACGAAGGAGATCATCGCTCTTACCAGGCGAACTATACCGATGATCAACGCGCCGAACGCGACCGTACCCATATGATATCGCACGAGATAGCAGAAGCCGCGTGTAACCGCCAGAGAGAGTCTCTTCTTGTCCCTAAATGGAAGAAGATTTTTCATTTTAATTTGCCTAGAATTCGTACCGTTCCGATTGCATTCCTGACCAAGGTAAATTCTAAGAACGTTCATTCTACGGTCGAGCAGAAAGCAATCTGTTGTACGTGTGAATTGTGATATCGATCGGTGTCACCTGGTAAAGAACCAGCGTGCAACGGCCAACGCTACGACCATGTGCTGACAGCCCAAGAGAAACTCGCAGATGACGAAGAAGATAAACAGGTTGTACCATCTAGTCGCCTGCAAAATATTATTTTACGCCGTATTTGCTTGTTGACGTAATACCCTGTTGGCATAACGAAGTCACATACGATCACCAGCGCGTCCTTCCTGAAGTGGATGTGGCTCTTCCGGTTCATGTAAATGTTTCCCGCGCTTTCTATCCAAAGCATACAGTAGACCCAAGCGCAGACGGTGACGCCGATCAATAGATAAGTCTGTGAAGCGAGCACTCTTTGAAAATGATTTCCCCGAACCGAACAGAGCGATTGTTACAATTTCATCGATTATTTGCATTACGTATACGGGCTGCAGGAGAAGCGCCGGCATCGCGTAGACCGCTTTCCCTGCCTCGCGGAACAGCTGCATCACCAAGGCGATTCTCTTTCTCATCACCAGGACTATCAGAAGCGTTACCACCTGCGTGCAGATTGCGATCATTCGATAAGGACGGATACGATTTGATCAAGACAGCGAGGATGCGTTTTGTTTGTTTGGAGATTTGAAACGCGGAGAAACACAATTCTTGACGCGTTAACCATTCGTGCAGTCCTCTAAATTTTGATCGAAGGATTTCTTACCGTGACAACGGTCAATATGATCGCGTAGACGAAGTAGGACTGCACGCTCGAGTCTTCTTCTGGTATTTGGTGCGCCTCCACTGCCTTCCTCTCGTTGTACCAGGCAATCCTGTGGAAATAAGCGTACTTTGTTCGAAACGAATTGCACCTTCTTCGTATAAGTGGTAAGAGCAACGTTGATGTTCGCAATGAAAGGTTTACCAGAGGTATGTTGAGCCTCCGATGCACGCCATGATCGTACCGATTAGAACGATGTAAATGACCCATTGCACCATGTAACGGAAGGCGATTAATATACCGAGAGAAATAGCTGGAAATAAAAATCAAAGAACAATGAAACGAGATTTGTTCAAGGTTTGCGCAGCAGGAGCATACCTAAAGCTATTAGCAATAAGTAGACCAATTCCCTCCAAGCCACGCCGAGATCTCTAGAAGCTTCCTAAAGTAAAAAGAAACTTCTTCTTTTATTTGATTACTACACGAAACACGCTAGGCCTGGCACGAGTGTTAATTAATACCGCAGACCTTGTAAAAATTATCCAATCCAAGAGTACGGATCAGAGAGGTAGCAGTCTCGGAGACATGTTTCGGCACACAGCGATTCAGGAACACCGTGTACCTGCGAGTAAAACAAAAGAAAGGAGCAGTGAAATTCAGTAAACGAACGAATCAGGGAAGTTCCAAATGAATGAATTCAAATGAAAATTAGATTTCCCAATAGAGTCGACGTGAATCCTCGATCTCTTTAACTAAACAATCCCTGACGCAAGCTCTTCTGAACCATATATTATTTATTGAATACAGCAAGCTTTTGTGGAAGCTATAAATTTTCGTCGAACTGTCCACTCGACGATCGCTTATCCCGCAAACCGGAAGTTCTCCGGCAGACGTCATCATGGGATACTTACTCATCGCTGCAGTTGGCCGTGCACTCGCGCGATTTCACCCCTTTCGCGTCCACTTTCATCAGCAGGTACCTGCGGCAGATGAATAATGAACGACCGGGGGCGTTAAACGAACGGCTCCGCGGCAAAAGTGTCGCCGGAAATTGGGATGTTGCCGTTGCTCTCCGGTAGCCCCGAATTTGTATGCAACCGTTCGCGGCTAATTAGCCGCATTATTTCACGCGTCACGGCTAAGTCCTCTCGTAGGGATTCCACGAACAGAAGGGGAACAACGGGCCCGATAGAGAGCCGCCTTGCCGCTTTTCCGATCGAACAATCGGCGAGCGTAATATCGCGCGTCCGCGTGCGAACAACTCGCGCTCCGAGGAATTATTAATCGTTAGCGGCTCTCATTGTCGCGAGCTTGTTTCATTCATTCGCCGGTTCCGACACGGAATATTGAATTCCCCATTGTCGTCGCGCGCGTGAAATTCGATGTTAATGCGTTGGAGGATTATTCAGCTTTACGCAACCGGCGGGCAGCGTGTACACGCAGAGTTGACGTACCGAAATCAGTTCTATTTCTATGCGCGTTAGATGAAAAGAATCGCTGCGTATATTGCGCCAATTAGCCCTGGCGATTGTAATTTAAACAGAGAATAACTTGATCGTTAGGTATTACCGTTGCACGGACTTTGAAACGCTGCAGCTCCGAAGATACGGATTATTTTTTATCCGCTCGGGTCTTCGTTAGAAGCGCGCTTTCGTCCCCTTTAAAATGGTTTTTGGTTGAACTCGATACGACTTCCGGTTCCCGAGATATCGCCGTGCAAAGGGACGGGTAATTTCTAATATCCTCGCGCCGCGTAACTGACCTACCTCACCGCGGTTCCCACGCAGGTGTAAACAAAAAACAGACGCCGAGTCAGCGAGTTTTTTTCCGACACCAGGCAAAAAACCGTAGACACAGTAGCAGACGGAATTCTGCGAACTGCTTCCGATTCCAGGAAAGAATGTAGGTCACGTCGCGATATTTAAATGCCCTAACTTTAAACGCTTATATCTCGGAAGCTAATTGAGATATCGGAATGAACCAAACGGCGAATTGAAAAGTATACTTCTCGCTATCTTCTGACATATTTCTTAAGAATACATTTCACATTCCTTTTTCCTGTGTTTTTGTTCAAAGTTAACGGTAAGAAAGACAATTATTTTTTTTCCAAGGGACGCCTCGAGAAAATTGACGACGCAAACGAACTACTGAGATTTTTGCAATTCAAATGACACCAAACGTCGCTCTAAAAAAAAAACCCGGACACGGCACGGTGATGTATAAATGGACCCTTAATTATTAATGGACCCTTAATAATTAACCTAATCCGCCGGGGACGGCGCCAACGTGTTTGGAGTGGTATCGCGAGCTGGCTCGCTGCTGGCCACGGGGAATCGATCATACGTTTCGATAGATTGTCGCCGCATCGGATTATCGTTAATGTTTATTACGGGAGTGAACGAGATTGAATCCCGATGGGGAATGCGTCGTGTTAACTGGAATCTCTACGCGAGAGATGCGCGAACGCATCAAAAGGGTCGACCCTTTCGAGATCTATTAAGCGCGATTCGCAGAAGTTAGTCCGAACTTTTGTGTTCGTTTGATTATTTTAAACGAGACATCGCTGACTACGATTGCATAGAAATTCGACCATTTTCGTCGCGTTTCAAACGATGAGTAGGTTATGCTTACCGCTCTTTCGTCTTGTCCGCACCTTTGCATTGAAACTCGGGATTAGTCTCGCCCGGCGTGACACGGCCGCAAACGTTTCCACAGTTATCATAGCCATTTATAACCCGGTAGACGTCCCCTTTCTTCACCACGTTGCTCACCAGGAACCCCTGCGCCGGGAACAGGAGAACGGTTACGCTCTTTCTCTGCGTTCAACGAACGAAACGAAACGCGGCGTGATCGGGAGAACGGAAACCTACGAAACCAATGACCAGGCCTATCAGAACGATCGCGGCCAGCACATCGGTGCACGATCTGTCGGTGACGAAGACCTGTTCCGTCTGCCTCGACGACATTCCGCTGTGTCCCGGTGACTGAAACGGAAAGCAGAGAAAGAAGTCGCGGCCAAGCATCCACGAACGGGTTCTGGCTTCAATTATTTTCTTACAGAACAGCTAGTTGGTGATATCTGTTGGTGAACCGGGGAATCAAATTTGAAGGGATTCAGTTGACGTGACGCGGTAAAAAAACTTCCGGGCTCCCTTTCGATCTCGGCTTCGCTCGAGCGGGATAGAGCCTTCTCCGAAGAGCGAGGGAGCAGTTTGATTTTAGACACAGGGTTAATTCAGTTTCCCGGAGGAAATTAGATGGGTTTGATTAGGGAAACGAAGGGGAAAATCAGATTACTTAACCTTCCCACGGCTCTTGGCTGCTTCTTGAGCTAATTGCGCCCTGGTTTTTTTAGCAACATTTTTTTTTTATTAAGAAGAAAGTTAATTTTGCACGTAATGCCGAACATGCAGATTAAAGTTCATTTTTTTATCCGAGCGAAATAGCTGGTTTTCATCGAAACGCGGGCGCGACTGCACGGTACAGGACTATTGGAACGCTTCTACCAAAATGCATCACTCGCTGCGATCGTTGAAAAACTGGAAAACGTGTAACGAGATTAAATCATAACTGGATGAAACGTGTTTTTCTATCAAACGGATACGATTTTATACGTACGAAAATTCGCCTCGCCATTCGAACGATATTTATTTCTATGGTACAGATTTTGCGTTTCTCGTTTCATCGTCCTTCCAGAACGCCTTTCCGCGTAACTATCGAAAACGTCGAGTCTGTCGGTCGCGGTCAGCGCGCTCCGGTCAATTCTCAACCATCCCCCGCAGCGAAATCGAGCGTGGGCGAACGCTTTCTGACGGATTCGCCGCGTTTTCGACGGCACAAGGTAGCTCGTAGCTCCGTTACAAGTCGAACGATCGCGAGGCAGCCGGCCTAAATTAATTAGACTGCGACCCTGCATTAGCGTGCCGCGCGTAATTAAATTCCACCCCTACCCGTCCGCCTTATTAAAGGCACACCATTAGGTCTCATTGATAAGATCATCGCGACTCCTCCCGTGCGCGAAATAAACATATCTTGTACGTAAATGCCTCGCTTTCGTCGTGCTAGTTGCGAGCGGGATCAATGGTTCGGTACGGAAACAGCTTTTTCGTTCGGTGGAACTTCGATTTAGGTTGATCAACGGGGAATTGATAATTGAATGGAGAATCCCGCGAAGCCGATGTTCGAATAGCTATGAGAAATGCGTTGGCAATGTCGATGAATGCGTTAACGAAACGTTTAGATCTTATCAGTCGAAAGATACGCAGCTATCTGTAATGTTTGCAAAAGATCCGTAGTAAGATAACAAATGCTCGTACGCTTTCGTAAAACGTGATTTCAAGCTGTTCAATGAAAATCGAGCGTACTCGGAGCGTCACGTAAAATATGTATAGAGACAGCACGTCCTATAAAATATAGTAATGTCATTAAGTCACGTTTCAAACTTCTTGTTTTCAATATAATACTCGCGAGTCTGCTTTTTGCATGCAAGATTTCCATAACGAACCTTCGTCTAAAGAACGGCTGTCTACATAGAAACTCGCTCGATATTATATGTTAATCCTCAACGACTGTGAAACTAATACGCGTTTTTATGAAAATTTTCCTAACAAAATTAAAAATTTAATTAAGCCGTCTTTACTCACCACCCTGGCTTGCATTGAATTTAAAAAAAAAAAAAGAAGGATTTAATAACATCTAAAGCACCGAAGCAGGGAAACGTACTGCGTTTAAATATACAGGGAAAGAATATTGCATTATGAATTGCGAATAAAATTTTCTAAGGGGTCCTTCTGATATTTATATACAATGACGCGTTCAATAAGCATTTATGCAAAACATAAAACGCAAACAAGGATCATGGATTTGAAATCCCTTATTAATAATAATCGTGATCGTAATTTATTGCACACCATTAAAATACATCAGTCCCATCTGAAATACTGTTTAATATTATATTTTACAAAACCTACGCGAAAACGGAGTTCCAACCGCATTATCATTTCGGAATCGTTCCGCACATATACGAAAGCTTTGGTAACTCTACAATTAGAGGGTGCATAAGCGCAAAAACAGCAGTTTCATCGTAACGCGTGTACACGCTCTCCATACTGGCTGCACAGTGATCGCCAGCTTAAGTCCATCCCTTGCTCAATTATATTTTGGGCTACGCAGAACAAACAGGTATAATTAAACCATTTATCTGCATTTACCGTCGCAAGAAGCTGCCGTTTAATACGTTCCAAACGGCACTCTATTTCTCCGACTCGTAATGAGCAATTACGAAACCTTCGTATTTAGATTTGCATATACATTTTGGTCCGATCATATTCGAGATGTATCATTTATTTAAGCATATCGTTTTTTGTTCGGAGAATCCCTATCGCGCTGTAAGAAAGTATACATCCCACTAATTGTTATTAAAATTTGGTGTAATTAGTAAATATCAAATTTTAATTTAAAACATTATACTTTTGAATTTTTTAATTTGTAAGTACCATCAATAATTTAATTATGCTTGGTTCCTCTTAATGAACAAATGTGTAGTTTATCAAATAAAAGACGAAACGTCGGGAGTTGCACGTACGTTTTTTCTTGAAAGTGTCACAAAACTTCTCATTCGTAATAAACACAGTGCTCTCAAAAAAGGATAATTATAAAGTTTACAGTAATACGGCGAGTATAATTACGGCAAAAAGTGGAATAAGTAATAACTGTAAAATATTATGGTAAGCTTAAAACGCACTGCCTCCGTCCTAAGTAACGCGAATCGTTAAATTCTTAGAGCAACAGATTGAACCAGCTGCAGCTTTAGGAGCAAGATTAAAAATTGCAATCCATAGGAATAAGTCACTGATTCGGCTGGAACCTCTAAAAGAAATCGAGCCCGTCGAATTTTCCACGTGCACGACAGCTATAAAATGGCACGTCCACCGTTTTAGTACACTTTTTCCAACTTTTTATATCCCGTAAAGAAAAAAAAGGATACAGCTGCATTTATCAACACGATCCCCGAATTTTTCATATTCTACGAAGGAAATCTCACAGAAAACATTTCGTGTCACGCTTTCTCGCTCCCCCTTTTTACACCACCCTCCCATCCATTTGTTCCAACTGCTTCCACTCCAAATACCTTCTCGTCGTTACCCTGCCCCTCCTACCCTTCGAAACGAAAGCTCCTTAACGTACTCGCAGGAGCAGACGCTTCAGGTCCCATTCCAATTCTTTATCATTGAACGCACACGATAACGCGAACGTTCGTATGCGGCCGATGTGTTCCTCATGAATAATTATCGCTCCCCATCGCTGTTACAGGAGAAGAATCGCACGGTCCGCGCGCAAGCTACGCGCGAAACCGGTGACCCGTCCTGGCCAGCGTCTTTCTCCCCACGGAGGGCGGCCGGAAGTTCTTATATTGAAATACTGCGGCGGAAACTTCAACGAGCATAAGAATCGTAAAGAATAATACTCTTACCCCGTGCTCCACCTTGGACGACGGCTCGTCCGAACAGCCGCAGCAGCCCATCCGTCGACGAGGGCTGTAACACCTTTGGAGACAGCGTCGGGAAACCGCTCCTGCTGGATCCTGCCCGGGCGCGGCGCTTGGCCGGTGTCACGGATGCGCCGGCTTCCGGGAATAAATTAAAACGGAAGTTCTTTAGAACGGCCGGAGAACGGCGAGGGATTTACCGGTGTCATCGCGGAACGTTTCGCGAAAAGTGTATCGCCGCGCGAGAAATTGCGAGGCCTTCGGACTGCTATCGATCGAGTGATAAAACGGTGATAAGGGGATGCACAGTTTCCTCGATAACACCGGAAAATACGGATAGAACCGGCTCAGTCGTCGCTTACAGGTAGTTCGTCGACGTTTCGATGTTTCCGCGCTTTCGAAACTTTGCGAACACGTTTTTCGGTCCACAGTCGGGACGTTTGGAAATAAATTCGAATCGTTAATTGCTGAATGAATTCGATGGTGCCGCGTGACATTAAACGTCGGGCACGGTGCTTCAAAGTAGAATTTTATTACGCGACAAGTGAAGCGAATGCGAAACTAATCGTAACATAACGTCAACGCAAGTTGAACTCCCTCGGGACGTTTTGACCTATATGCTCCGCGTATGGATTAAACCCGTTCAGGGATCTGTGGATGCTGCCCAAAATAGCTCAACACGATACGCGAAATGAGTAATAAAAAACACAGTGACTGGAAGCGCGTACGCTTTAGAAACTGGGTTACGGAATTATTTAAATTTGAACTTTTACGAATCTTGTATTATCGTGTCGCATGAACTTCTTTACCTAAAATATCAAAATACTTTTTCTGCACTATATCATTAAGAAATTGTTTTTTTTTTTGTATATCGTAGTTCAAATCGAAAGCAAACAGAATCAATGTCAATATCAGATATTTTGAGCAACAATGAAATCGAAGGAAAGAAATCGATCGAACTCTAATCACGATCGAGATGCTTGATCATCGGTTAGGAAACGTTCCATTAGCGAGGCAGAATTTAGCGTGAAAAATACACCGCCCTTTTTGTGCTTCTAGCTGGTTGTCGTTAATATTTCCTCAGACATCCCCTGTAGACACGGGTCATGTCAGTTTCGATCGATTAATCGAATAAGCCTGCACGCTACGCTGAAATGACTGCCAGGCAAGCTCGTTGCCTTCCTGGTTCGACGAAATCGAATATCTCTAGGTGTTTGTGTCCAACCTTC
Organism: Holcopasites calliopsidis; assembly: GCA_023838395.1. Lineage (NCBI taxonomy): Eukaryota > Metazoa > Arthropoda > Insecta > Hymenoptera > Apidae > Holcopasites > Holcopasites calliopsidis. The sequence continues at coordinate 4,737,346 of JALHAQ010000011.1, forward strand.
CAACAGCAGATATCTTTGCTTTCGTTGGGCAAATAATGTTCGTTGGTATGGTGAAATAATTTGGAATTGCGGCACGTAGAAGAAACGATGTACGCAATGTGCTGATACAACAGGAAATTGGTCGATGTCATTTCCATCGAGACGATCTATTAAAACTTTGTCTCCCGATTAATCAATGGTATTGCGGTAATGAAACAGCCAACGTCGGTAATTGAAAAGCGAAAATCGAGTAAAGTGCCCGGCGGCGTGTTCTTTGTTAACGTTTTGTGCGAAATATCAATGCGATGTTTGATCATTTACTCGTAATAAACTCCTATTGTGTATTAATCTTCTCGATGCGCTCGGACGTGGGTGGAATATGAGAAGTGCAAGAGTACACAATAGTTTACAGATTACTAATTAAAATGTTGTTGTATCAGATAAATAATTTAACTTTCTAGCATGTACATTAATTTAATAGGTAGCAGATGCGAATTATAATTTAAATCGCACTGCAGGACAGTGTTAATTAAACTCTCAAAATCTACTTCTGTAAACTGCTGTCTACTATTGTTTAAAAAACAATGTACGGATAGCGGGACCTCGATAGACTGGTTTCGTCGGGACAGAAAGAGGATAAACCGACGCCCACCGAATAATAGGATGGCTTATAATTAATAGCATTTAAGTTATTACCACTACTTCTGTAATTTTGTACATATGAAAGTATTTGAATAAATCCCCAATGAAAGAGAAGTTCGTCTTGTTATTTTTTAAGACCTGTCCACTCCTCGAAAGCCTACTCCAACTCCTTAACCAAGCGATAACCTGGAGGAACTTTAATTGCAAAATTCCGAAGCGCGAACCTTGCAAAAGAATGTTATAATTACGTGGAATTTTAAATCTAAGAAATTCCTGGAAATGACGTCACAGTTCTAGGAATTGGTGAAATGAAAGACCTCCTCGTATATCATGTTCTCCGGATACAAATTGGCGATTGCGAGCAAAAGGGACTCTGTAAAATTCAGTTCTGGGAAATTCTTGGAAATGACGTCACATTCCACGAATTGGTGAAATGAAAGACCTCCTCGCATATCATGTTCTCCTAATACAAATTGGCGATTTCGAGCACGAGATTTTGCAAAAGCAGCTCCTGGAAACGTTTTGGTTGTGACGTCATCAATCATGAACTCCGGATACCTCCTCGCATATCATGTTCTCCTAATACAAATTGGCGATTTTCAGCAAAGGGGATTCCGTAAAAGCCGGTTCTGGGAAATTCTTGGAAATGACGTCACATTCCAGGAATTGGTGAAATGAAAGACCTCCTCGCATATCATGTTCTCCTGATACAAATTGGCGATTTTCAGCAAAGGGACTGCCCGAAATTCACGATTTTGTATCAGGAGAACATGATACGCGAGGAGGTCTTTCATTTCTCCAATTCCTGGAATGTGACGTCGTTTCCAAGAATTTCCCAGAACTTGCTTTTACGGAATCTCAAGTGCTCGAAATCGCCAATTTGTATCAGGAGAACATGACATGCGAGGAGGTCTTTCATTTCACAAATTCCTGGAACGTGACGTCATTTCCAGGAATTTCCCAGAACTTGCTTTTACGGAATCCCAAGTGCTCGAAATCGCCAATTTGTATCAGGAGAACATGACATGCGAGGAGGTCTTTCATTTCACCAATTCCTGGAACGTGACGTCATTTCCAAGAATTTCTCAGAACATGATGATGCGGAGTTCGCTTTGCTCGAAATCGCCAATTTGTATCAGGAGAACATGATAAGCGAGGAGGTCTTTCATTTCACCGATTCCTGGAACGTGACGTCATTTCCAGGAATTTCCCAGAACTTGCTTTTACGGAATCCCAAGTGCTCAAAATCGCCACTTTGTATCAGGAGAATATGATATGAGAAGAGGTGTTTCATTTCACCGATTCCTGGAACTGTGACGTCATTTCCAAGAATTTTTCAGAGCATTAATTCGACGTCATTTTCCAGCAATTTTGTCAATTTACTCGTGAGTTGGACTGTTTTCACAAGTTTCTCGCTTCGGCACTATGCATTTAAAGTTCCACTACGATTCTTTTTGCGGAAGGAAGCGGAATAGGTTTTTTTAGGAGTGGACAGGCATGAAAGAAGTTAAATCAGTCGAGTTTCATTTACTAAAGGTTTATTGAAAAATTTTAATGATGTACAGATCACAACAGTGATGATATTTGAACTTAACCACTACTATTTATAAATTATTCCTATAAATTCATTTCAATATATCTTACAATAATTAAATAATACCTAAAATTACAAGTTGAAATAGTAACATCGATTTAAAATTACAAGTTGAAATAATAAGATAGATTTAAAGTTACAAGTTGAAATAATAACATAGATGTATAAGTATGTAAATTATAAAAATCTTACAGACTAACATGACATGTTCTGTGTTAAGGGGTGAATCGCAAACATCATATTTCGGGACGGTATCCTCGCTGATTAAATGTCCATGGGTTAATCTAGAATGGCTGGTGCGGAGTCGAGAAGGAGCAGCTTGTTCCACCTTGCCTAACATTGGGAAGTCCGTCGATTCCTGGAGGCTGTTGGTCCAAGTGTGGTTCCAGAAGTTGCTAATGGCCTTTTTAAATGATAGCTTTTGCATCCAAGAGGGTTGTTCCGACTTGTTCACATGTGGCCAGTTTGATGGGCTTTTGGGCGTGCTTGTTCGTTAATTCGTTTGCTAAATTCGTCATTCTTCCATCATCAGTGATAGTTAAACACATTTAAAAAAAACAAACACTCGAAGAAATAAAACAGTGTTTATAATTATCCTGAATTTTTAATCGAAGGGTAGTAACGAATGTATGCAAAGTCGGAAAGGATAAAATCGTGGGGGTCTGCTTTCGAAGATCGGTCACAGACGCACAGAGTAGTGCACCAAACAACTTGCAGGACGAATTTCACCGGTGTTGCTTTTTTTCCCTCTTGCTAGATAAGCTCGAAGCAACCAGCCGACGGACAGGAACAATAGAACTTATCGAGCGGCACACATACCCGGTTATTGGCTACGCCAGATAAGAGGCGAAGGAACGAAAGGATCGCGAATGGAAAAAGCAAGAAGGACAGAGAGGAACAGCCCGGAGAATATACGGTTAGGCTCGTTGAAAACCATCGCGACCGTGTCACCCGGAATTAAGTGGCGGCACGATATTTCTTTCACGGTGAATGGAACGCGCCAAGCACGCGAATACCGTGTATCTTGATCGAATTTCGCGAACGTTAGAAACCTCGCGCACTCCGTTCCACGGGAAATGAATGTCGTGATTATAGGACTGTAGTTTTCAAAAGCGGGCTGATCAAGTGATTCGATTAATTAAAGATTTCCGCTTCACCGTGACGAAAGTGTATTTAAAGATGTAGGAAGTTCCTTGGCCCCGATGCAACGTTTCGAAAGACAGTTTAAGACACGTTTGATACGGATAATACAGAAGAATGTAGGGATTATCACAAACAGATCCAATTACATTTAGCGCAAATCTTTCATTAAAAAAAAGAAAAACAGACTTACAATATTAGAAATTGCTGCATGCATCGACCCTTGCGAGCAGACCATTTTTCACCCGAATAACACCTATAATCCAAATCTCTCCCTCTTCATCCTCGTTCATTAAAAAGGCATTAGAAAACTTTTCACGCGGAACGAAGCAAACAAAAATCCATCAATTATTTTCGAATTATCGGCTGAAGAATTTGGGTCATCGTTCATACATAGGAATCAAGAACACGACATGTGCATGGTAATTGCCTCCCTCCCCTGGAATATTTTATCTATCCGTACGAAAGGGGTGGAAAATCGTTCGATCGAACGATCAAATATTCCACGGGCAAATGACACAGCTGCCGGTCGGTAAATTTAGCATTATTTGCAAATCGCTGCGCGACTGTACGTCTGCGATTCGACGTTTATTATCGTTCGCATTATTCACCTATTCTTGATCGAGCCCGGCTAACGATTTCCGCACACGCTATTAAGTTCTGAAACACGTTGACGGCCACCGTTCTCTGTTCTTTTCTATTTTTTTTTTTTTAGTTTCTCCCTTTTCTTTTTTACGCCGGCACACAACTCACCCCGGCTGACCAGGATTTATTGTAATTGCGCGTAAGGTGCCCGGACCAGCTATTATTTCACCGATTTAACGGCGATCGTTAGAATGAAGCCCTGAGGACATCGTTCACGCCGTGTCCGCTGCGTTGCCACCCTTATCCAGCGCGTCGGCAAACATTTGTTCGATGTTCTTATTGAAAATTGTTACGTGCCGTTGTTTATCGACGCGCAAACAGTTAGCTGTAAAGCTGGGCTGGCGATGAATCGCGAAATGGTGATCGCTGAACGTGACACCGATTTAACTCTTCGTCGAAACGCAGTTTCGTAAAATCGCTATTGCAAAGGAGAAATAGGTTGCCTGCCATTTCGTCTACGCGAAACACATCATTTCACACCGAGTTTGCCTGCTATTTTAATTGAAACGAACGCCGCGCCACTGGCCGGTTACTATGAGGCGCGAAATTCTCGTCGCTGAACTTTTCGAGTCATTACCAGCCCGCAGCGAATGATACCACGAAAGTTCCGGAATTCGTAAGGCGTTTCACTGCGGACTCCGAGGATCTATGGACTCTTTAAAGTTTCATACCGTAATCCATCTTGTCGAACAGCTAAATACAACCAATTGTCGGAGGGAGCGAAGCATGGATTCGCGTAACCGGGCTTGGTAATCATTTTCCTGCGAAGTAATCCGACCTGCCGTCGAAGAGTATAAAAGCGATAGCAGCGGGGAAAGAATGCTGTGAGAGGATTTTCGCCAGCCCCTAAATAATTTAATTTTGATTTATCGAATAAAAAAGGAACGATAGGATTGCAATAGCAATAAATTCATGGAATATCAAGCACCATAAGCTTCGCGTGCGCTCTCGAGGACTCTTCTGCTCTCATCGACGATTGCACAATCGTAATTCGTCCAGATAATGGCCCCTTTTTACGCGGCAAAGTGGCTATCGATCGTCCTAGCATCATTAACAATTACTCGATATTAATAACCTGCTCGTTTATCATTGCGACAGAGTCATCGGGCGGTGATCGGGTAACGCGAAGCAGATTAACATCGTTATGTTTCGCCGTTTGGCAATGCCGATGATAACGTATCGCGAGAATCGAACGGCGATTACTAACATTCGCTTATGTGCTTAGGAGCTACTGCGGATCGCAATGATTCCGACCGGGGAGTACCAGAAGCATGAGTCGACTCGTTGGCTCGAATAACATTCGACAAGAAAGAGTTTGTACGAGTACGTGTTCTTCGTCGAATTCCTTAAATGCAAAGGTATTCTCGATTCATTGGGGCAAAGGTAAAAATGGAACAACAGTCGGCTTAAGAGAAATTAGTGATTAGAAACTAAATTAAAAATATTAACGAAATAGAAATTAGGAATTGCATCGACAACGCGTGAATGTTAGTTTGCTTTCGGTAACTCGAAGTTCCGGGCGTCGTGAATTTTCCATTCTCAGTCGGTCGACAGATTATATGAAGCAGTAATCAATACGATAAGAGTTTAATTCGAAACTCGTTTCAATTCAGATAGATAGCTCTCTTATCGATTGGAATTTTATTAGCAGTTAAGTATCGCACTTGTTTACACTTGTCCGAAGAAGATCGAAGATTTCTAAACTGGGGGTATCCGCGGAAAAGATGATTGATCCATTAAATTAACATGGTATCTGAATGTTAAGATTTCAATCTGCCAGAGAATTTGTGACTGCTTCGGGTGAATCTCGTAAAGATTGAATATCTTATCATACTAATCGACATGAGTAATAAATTGAATTCATTACTATATATATATACACATTATCTCGTATTCATCGCAGCAGTTTAATTAACGAAAAAGCCTGATGCACTTCTGTCGAGGCGAAAATTTCGCGCTATTATTACGATCAGCATGGAGCGGCATTAGTCAAAGTTGGTAAAAGGTGCTTAACATTATTTATGGTGGCCCTGCACCATTAATGCCGTTTAAACCTGAAACAATAAATCCCTGCTGAGCAATTTCAACAGAGAGTTATGCATTGAATTTACAACGTGTAATCTCACTTAACGTTTCGCGCACTTCTATACGATGATGGCGTAAACATCTTTAAACACGAAATCACGGGATAAAGCCATTGTTATTAACTTAAGTTAACCCAGATATTATACTATCATTTGTAACAACCAAATGAAGACAATCGCGGCTTGAATGAGAAGCGTTCCTGCCAAATTCTCCAAGAAATAAAGCGAGAGTGAAAAGATACGTATTTATAAAAATGAACAAGGAGCGCGGAGAAAATCAAAAAGAAATGCATCGTCGACGAAACATCGAGTAAGTGGATACGCACAGTTCTTGCATTACTTCGAACGTGTATGAAACGTAAATTACGGTCGCGGAAGGCCTCGCCGCGGCGAGCTGAACCGAGACAATGGCGAGGACGATGTCGAAACAGGAACGGGGGAATCACCGTGAACTCGTTGTCGGAGCGTGTACGCGAGATGAATTAACCAGGCTCGTGACTCACTCACCGATTGCCAACGTGAGGCGTTAACGAGAGGAGTCTTCGCCGTGACACCGTTGTCGTGTACCCGCGACTTCCGTCAGCCTCGCGCTCGACCTCGTCCACTTACTAACGAACAGAGGTTACGCTTATCGCGGCAGCAATTCCGGATAGCTCGCCAGGACGCTAGATACACCGGGCTATATCCGAATAACGAGACTGCTCGGGTTGAATTCTCGATCGTCAATTTACTCCGCGCGTCTTCCCTCGGCATGCGGATAGACTTTGCCGATTTTCCCCGAGCCGCACGTTAATTCCTTCCTTGCTCCCCTCACTTTATTCACCCCTATCGCAGATAATAACGTGGATCTCTTCCCGTTCGCGAGTGGTCGTGTTCTTTTCAAGAGTACAAACCTTGCACGAATTGTGCGATGATCAACGGTTAGTTAAAATGTTAGCTAGCTGCGAGCGACGAGGCCCCGGACAAATTGTTGCTTTGCTAATTGACTTTAATAGCAGCGTATACTCCGGCGGACCACGTTTGCCAACAAACGCACGAAACAATTGGGGAGGGAGGGTGGGGGTTGGGGGAGGAGGGGGTTGGTTCTAATTAAACGGCGGTATCATCAGGAAACGTGACTCCTTCATTATTCAGTGCGGCCGGGATATATCCTGTTAATCACAAAGTAATGCAAACTGCGCGCATTGTTGCCGAAGCGAATAAACTGCGGCGCGAAATGATTTTCCGCGAGCGAGTTGTGATACGGGTGATAATTATTCGCGGCGGTACGAAAGAGATTGAGTGGCTGCTTGGGATGCGTGTGAATCTGCTTCGGGACGGACGTGTGTCTGAATGAATTTCAGGAACGCCAGCGGAATTCCGGGCGAGAGGGAACCGGCGGCGATATGGATAGCCCCCGGTGTCTCGATGCGCGCGCTGAATTCTAAACGAATAAATTCAGCTGTTGCTTTAGCGTCGACGAAACTAGAGATTCGCGTCTAGCCAAAGGTCCGAAAAAGATTCCCGAAGCGTGTTCGATCCTCGACGGTAGAAGAAGAAAGAAGCTCGACACGCGAAAAGGGGTTCGGTAAGATTCTTCCGGTAAAACAAATATCCTCCGGTCGAAGTTGAACATTCGGGAAATTTAATTGGGGGCAGTTGCGGTAGTTCGTGATAGCAGAGCGGGGACAGAGCCGAGGGACAAAGGGAAAATCAAAGACCCCAAGGGCGCGAAGCACAGTCGCAGTCAAAGGGTTAAGTGATGCAGTTAAGAGTTAAAGGGTGAACGGTGGAACGTGAAACGAGAGAAGTTTAAGATTAGCATCGTAATAGGTTCACCGTTAATACGTACGATTCTCCTTCGTGTCTCTCGCTTATTCATTCGGATCCACCTCGCCTCCCGCAGCATATCGCCTCTTCCCGCGTCATGAATAATACACTAGAAAATTATATTCCCGCACGCCGTATGTCACCCGCGACGAATCGTTCGTAAGCTAAACGTACGCTAGCTCGCTTTCAACCTATCGTACATTCGACATCATCCTGGGATCGTAATCTCCCTACACTTTTCCGTAACAACGGGAACAAGTGGAGAAATCTTCTCCGAGGAATACATTATCCGAAATTATTTTCACGTGTCATACGAACGCAATGCGTTAAATACCGCTGCACACTTAAACCAGAGAAAGTAGAAAATAAAGGAACAGTGACTTGGCTTTTCCGTGCATCGTCCATTTGATAATGATCGCTGCAATTCAACGATATCGATCACCTTAAAAACAAAAACAAAAGAAAAAGAAAATCGGGTCAACGTGTACAAGTACAAATATCCGCGTGCACGTGCCTCTGCGCGCCTCCTTCATTTCCCCATTGGATTCGCCGGCGAAAATTTGTATCGGAAGTCTCTCGCTCTCGCGGGGGACCGGAAGAACGCAAACTTCATTTAATTAAACTGCTAATTAACGGCCTGGCGGGGAGGAGAGAGAAATCGCCGCGCCGCGAGCAACAGCATTAAAAAAGAAACGTACGACTCTGTTTGCCATCCCTTCAACCCCGATGGGTAAACAGGCCGGCGCGTAATTGAAAGGTGGAGCAGGGTGGATTGTCGATGTCGGGCGATTTTCTCGAACGATGCCCGCCTCCCTTGTAACAATGGCTGGGCGTGACTAAACAAGGAGCCGGGATTTACGCAACGTTTAATACCATGAAAAACGTCCAATGTCTACGTTCACCGACGCGCAGCGTCGTCGTTCTAATCGGTTCGTGCCGCATTCACCCCGCGTTCGAGCCTTGCCCGAACACCTTCGCGTGTTCGCGTGTATCGATCAGTTCAGTCAACAGGAAATTGATTCCCTTTGAATACCTCTTTATATCGCGACTTTCTTCTTCGTTGAAGGGAAACAAATCCGTCCGCGACGGAGAAAGGGCAGGGGAAACTTGACAGGCAAAAGACGCGACGATTTCCGTTTTAGCGAAGCTCATTTCGATCAGTATCGGAAACAGGCTACGGAGATAAAACTACCTATTTCATTTTACTATATCAATTATGAGAATTTATTCAAGAAATTATATTCTGACCGCGGAGAAGATCCTACTTTGGCTTTCAAAGGTCGTAACTGAACTGAACATAGACCAACACGGCCCCTGCGTTCGTAGACGCGCTTATGTTCCCATAAACATTCTTATACAGGAAGAGAATCCAACAGAGTTCTCAGCTAAAATGCTGAGAATCAATTTAGATTAATTTTCGTTTTATATATTCTTCACTGAATATTTCCAACGATCAGCGCGTAGATCTTTGTAATTAAACTGAAGACGCAATATGCAACACGGATGGAAAGATTTACGATGAACCCTGTTCGAAATTCCAAAGGAAAGTCTGCGCAACCTACATTTTCCTGGCGGCTTCAGAAACCGATCGATCCGCGCGCAATTTTATCGCACTGTGCATTAAAAAGTGAATCGTGAATTTGTCAAAACCGTTAGAAACTGTCGTTTCACGCGGTTCGCGACTGGCGGATTCCCAGAAGGGTTTGTCAGAATCGGTGTTTTCCTTTTTCTGAAAAGCGCGCAGCGAAGTGATTTAGAGTAATGCCGCTTCGCGGGGAATTTCAATGCTCGGCGAGTTGAAAAGGGAGGCACTGTCGCGTGAAACGACGGAACGAGAAAGCGGACAGGCTAACGTTATCTTGTCGCGCGGACCCATGCGTGATTAAAGTTCCATCTAAAATATTCATCGAGCCTGCGTATTAAAAAAATGAGCACACACGGTCTTTTACACCGTTCCCGTGCTATACACATAGCGTTCAACGATGGCCAGCGACGATTGCGCTTTCGTCGTGAAATATATTCAAGGAAATTCGCGCGAAAGTGGGACAGCGATATCAATCAATTGCGAGTCAGTGATAATTGAACATCGCTCGATTAATTATTTAACATTACCGTAGATACCTTTGATCGATTATCGATCGACGACTACCGTCTTCTGCCGCGGATAGCAAATATTTGCCCCGCCGGGAGAACCCTCTGATCTCACCGAACCCTTTTCGCCCTTCGTTAATAGACAATTATCCTACAGTTTCGCGCCGGCAGTTGGAAAGCAAACGTCGCGCAAGAAATGCAATCTTCGGGTGGACAACTCGGAGGAGCACTTCCGCCGTACTTCGAAAGTTCCCGGATGAAAATGGTACTGAAAAAGCGCAACTGCACAGCGCGGGAATCACTGCGCTAAAACAATACAGTTCTCTACCGCAGGGCTGCTTAAACACTCGATCCATTTGCGATTGTAGATCACCAAAGAGAAGTAACGAATCAGGAATCAAGTAAATACCTGGTCCCTTCGATTCACGTTGAATTAATTGGGAACTTGTTATTTAAAATCCACTGCTACACAACACTTTTTCTTAATTAAAACTTGTAACAATGGACACTCACGCGTCTGACAAAGGTATTATCGCGAGTAATATTCAATACAGATTAATTTACAGACACTCTTTGCCATTTTCATTCATTTAACAAATTTCTTTCCAGGCTTAATATCGTTCCTTCGGACTCGACGGATGCGTCGACGCAATTAGCCGCCGCGTCGCGACGCTAGGCAACGAGCAGCGACGATTATCGGTCGAATCGTCGCGCGTAAATAAATGGCCACGGGGACGCCGAGCTAGACTACAAACGTTCCACACGAAGGTGCGCCGGCAGACGATCCCGCAGGTAAACTGCAGGCTAGTTGCGGGTTGAACGAACGCACAAGCTTGCTCTTCGGGTTAAACACACTCCCCCGCCGCGGTGGGAACGTTCAATGGTTGTCACGTCCTAAGTCCCATTCAACGGAACCATATACAATCACGCATAGTCGCCTGGTAACTATTTAGGTCATTATTCGATTCACTCGTCCCTACGTTCCTTGCCCCCGACTCGATTTTCGGGGACCGCCGGTCACGAATAGCGTAACCGATTCCATTTCTGGTCAAACGTACTTGGTGAAAGATGAAAAGTTTCTTGGCAGAGCGTATCGCTAATTGATGATCGAACATCTCAGGATGGATTAAGGAAAGCTTTTACAGAAAAGCGGAGACACCTTGTATTTCAAGCTCCGCGCTTTCGAGCAACTTCCTCTACCGAAAATTGAATGCAGCGCAAGACATTTGAGCAAGAAAAAGAAACTGCATCCTCCGTGCGGATTTTCCATAAAACATGAGCAAATACTCGTGGGACTGAAATCCCGAGCCGCTTTTTACCGTCCGCGAGCCGTAAAAAGCGTGCGAGTGAAACAAAGACGTACGCGGGTAACAACTCCTTCATAAGAAGATCCCTGTCACGTACGATCCACACGGCGACGAGTTCATCACCAGCTGGAACCGCGAGGAGGCTTTCGCCTTGAGTCGCGTCGCGAAGGAGATGATCGCGCGCGCGCGTTGTGTAACCAGCTTTAAATTATCCCCGGGCGAAGCGAAACGAGAATCACCGATACCACACCGGCGACCGGAGCTTATCGGGAAGCGATAAAAAATACGCAGCCCAGCAGCGTTACGGTATGCTCGATAAAAATTTCGAGCGACGAACAGATTCCGATGGAAGTAATTATTTCGAGTACCGCGGCAGAATTCGATCGCCGGACGAAAGCGTGATTAAAACGGTATAATTTAACGCGATCTGTTCGCTTGAGACCCAAAAGGATGTGCAGCCTCTAAAGCAACGACGAGGATAAAAGGCGTTCGTTTCCGGGAGACTTTGGCGGAACTCGAAGTAGAAGTTTCGTGGGACAGAACGAATTTGTCTTTTTCATTTCGTGCAGCTTTTCGCGGAACCGCGATATTCTTCGCCTACGTTTCGCGCGTGGGTGCAAAACGATGGAGGCTAATTGATTGCTGCACGACCTCGCCTCTTGTCAGAATATTACCGCTAATCGCGAAATAATGTATTAATGCCTGCTTTGCCCTATCACTGATTCATACGTCGAAGTAGAAACTTCTGCGCTGTATCTTTTGCAACACTTAACGCACGATTGTCGGATTACTCCCTGTTTCTGAAAAGGAAATACTCGGGATACGGATGCAGCTGCGGTACAAAATAATTCTCTCGAAAGTATTTAACTTGCATTCGCAAAGGCAGATAGCAGTTTTCAAAATGAGCACGGCGAAACTTCTGCTGTCTTAAACGTGAAATTACTACATTTATTTGCAACTATACTATTATTTACAGCGGGGAGTTTTCTGCTCGCAAAAGCAAGCATCACGAGGACGCCCATTAATTATACACCTGATCCTTTGTGAAAGCCCGTTCCTGTTGTCGTGAGATAATTAATATTGCACATTTACGATGCGCGGAAAAATACGCGATCAAAGGGGACGGGAGGGACGAGCAGCGGGATTGCAACGTAATGTAACAAGCTATTGTCAGCAATTTGCAAAAACAGTTTATACGTAATATGTCTCGGACCGCAACGGAGGCGCTAAAAAACACAAGTTATCAGCGTTGATAACTGGAGCCCAATTAAATTTGCAGCTCAAGGTCAGATACTGATGGAAAAGAATAAGTTTCCCTCGCGACAGCAGGAAAGTATGAAACAATTAACGCGTGAGAGAATGGTAAAACAGAATTCTGACTCTCGCCGAATGGACAGCAAAATTGAATCCGCTAGGCTGAAACAAAAAGCGATCTCTCTCAGCATTCAAATGAGAAATCTCAAAAACCCGACGCTCGCGGAAACGTAAAACGTTCCCGTTTCTAATTTACGGAAGCCGGCGTTACTTAACACAAAACGGCCGCGGCGGTGCACGGTGCTCCGTACGGTTCGAAACGGAAGAAAATCAAGCGAAAGGTTTGCGAAACGGCGCAAAGAAAACGCAGCCTGCATAAACGGCACAGATGAAAGGAAATGTGGGTCGCGGATGGAACGTGTTACAGCTTTCGCAATGGTATTAATCGGTCCGCGTGTTACCGTGGGGCAAAAACAGCGCGTGCACGTTTTATTAAATCACACACTGCATCGGTGCTGAATTTCGTCCATCAGCGGTGTTCACCTTGAGAGTAGCTTTTGCTCTCGACAGGCCGACCTTCGGAACGCCGTTTCATTTCCTCGAGCACGTTCTTCATGCGAATCTGGATGAACTACTTTTACGTGGAACGTAACTGCATGCCTGACGCGACAGAAGGGGATCGTTCGCGCGTCACTAATTACTTATTGCGACTCTGAAACGAATCGAGATCGCGCTATCTTAACCCGTGCTCGCGATCGGCTCCATTTCGCGTTTCATCGAGTCCCGGCTACTGCAGGGAGATAAAAATTTGTTCTGAGATACGTTCTCGTTGGGCGGGAACGAGATGCATTTGCATCCCAGTGGACGTTTATCGAATGTTAATTTGTGTATGGTAAAGGGAAATCTTTTTTTACTGAGAGACTCTTGTGCACGATAAACAATATCGTGGTAAAATTAGTAATTACCATGGAGGCTGTTCCATGGTATCTTTTATTTATGATATTAGCTTCCGATTATAAGCGTTAGTATTTAATAAAACAATTTGAGGCGCGTTTGCGACACGCCAAAACGGAAAGTGGCGTGTTTGCATTTGACACGGAGCCACAAAATTGTACCTAACGCGACAGTTAATATCCGTGTCAATCCGCAAATATCGCGTTAAAAACGTGACCACTGCAGTTAAACTGTAAGATTAAACAGAGATTTTTCGTTATTAATATATAGATTCAATATTTAATTCCTCTCTGTCGTACGATGGTTAAATATTAAACAAATGGAAGTTAAACAGAGCAGAGTGAACACTGCTACATTCCCAAGCAATGAAAATTATTATAAAAAGGACAGATCATCGGCAAGAAGCATAAATGAAAACATTTTCTTCAAGTCCAGGAAAGGAAATTAACAACTTTTAAACGGCTTATCTCGTTGCACGAGTTAACCCCTTCTGGTAAATCCCTTTCCCCTATCGATACAACGGACACGACCACGTAAAATCGTACAACGGTGAAAAAGCGTACATCGCCCTTTCTCGTCGTTAAACGTCGAGTCCATTAAATAGCAGAAAATCGTCGGCGCGAGTTAATACTGTTTACGGGGCAGCTTGATTGCGCGCGATCGATCGTGAAGGGAACCGCGTGGAAGTTATCCGGTCTCTGTCGCGAGTCAAGCCAAGAGACAATTGATTGGGCGAAGAAAAAAAAGAAGCGAAGAATAATACGCCTCGAGGAAGCTACGTCGACGCTGGAGAACGCGGGAGGAGGTCGAAGCCAAGAAGAAACGAGTAAAACGACGCGACAGTGGAAGAGGTAGGAGTTAGTCGGCCATGTGCTTTAACTCGTTCCTTTGTGTTTGTGCAAGTGGACGATTCGTTGACCCGCGGCTGCGATCCCTCCGAGCTTTTATGTCGACTGAATTGGCCGACAGAAGTTGTCGACGCACCAGAAACAGCGTTCCTTCGACGTACAGCGACGCTTTCCGCTCCTACTCCATGGGCGATACCGATGGAACAGCGAGACGCAGTCACTGCATCACGAATATCTCGTGGCAAGAGCGGACATTCGATCGGTCGTGCATCGCATTGTTTTCCGAATCACCGAAAGGATTAGTGTAGCGATCACTATTGACAGCTGCGCGTGATCGGTATATAATTGATTGGCACTCGGTCGTTTTTCAGAGCTTCCTCGCGTGTTCGTTCGCGCGAGAACGTGTACCGGTCGCGCGGGAGAAAAATCAAATCGTTGGCAATCGAAACTGCGAACCGTTAGCGCTTCGCACTACCCGAAGAAACAATTATTTTAGATAATGGCTTGGTAATTGTTTTACGATTCCGTTTGAACTTTTATCCTTAAGAGGCACGCGAACCTTGGCCGGTGACACCGCGGAGGACTTAGTCATTTCTTCGCGGTTCCATTTCAGCGTTCGCCAGCAAAGCCACAAAGAGCAGACGCAATAAAAGCAGTCGTCGTGAGTCACTAACGCGGCGTGTCAACGTGCTCGCGCCAGCACTGTGCTCCATCCCAACGAGCGTTCGCGATTCCGTGGCGAATCGCTCGATCGCGTAACGAGCGCGCGATTCCGTGGCAAGGATAATTTGTACCTACGCTCCGTTTAAGGACAATGCCAGCGAACCGACGAGCTCGATCCGCTGCGTACAGTCGAATCGTGCTCGTGAGTAAACAGCAGGCCGCGTTTCCAGGAAAAGAATCACGACAAGGTGTCTCATAGGTGTTTGCCGATCGATCGAATCGATTCGACGAAGAATCATCTCACGTGTACTCCCCACGTGCGAGCTGCTCGCCGTCCCGACAGACAACGTCAATCGGGACCGGCAAGCTGCTGTATCCGGTGCGAACAATAGAACAGAAAAATCTGGCACACCTGTCGATATTTCTAGCAAAGTGGTTCATCGTCTGCGAAGATCGTCAGGTTCGATTTGCAGACAACACCTGGACACGCTCCGGTTAGAAAGAGGAACGCAGGCCAGAAACAGCGTGTTATCTGTCAATAAACGTATCCACGGGCAATTACCTGAATCGTAGGAGTAGAGACAAGAGAAGCCCGTCGGCCGATCGGGGCAACAATACCACCGGAGCTGGAACCACTGACAATTGCGAAAGCTACCGGACCAACGTACACAGAGCACTTTGCCACGGGACTCCACACAGCCACGGTGCTTTGCGTCACACAACTATCGACGTTGTTGCGCCCAAAGTTTCCGGAGATTTGGAAATTCCTCGATGCTCGAACGCGCTCCGCCGTAAGTTCACGGGAACTACGCGAACCGCGAGCGACGTACCTTTCCTCTGGCGCACCGAGTACTCCTGTCGGCTAACGGCACACGTCCCGCCGAGGATGCCCCTCGCTGTGCACCTGGGTGGGCACGGTCTTTCGTTCCAGGCACCGCTACCACGCGACTGGCCTTATTCTAGATCAGCCGCACGTTAGCACGGAAATAGATGCGGGTGTCCGATGTCAGCGTATCTCGTTGGTGCGAACTCGTCGGAGCGGTACCATGAAACATCTTCCCGCGTGGGCCGATCGCGAACGGTTCACGTGGCGGACGACAGCGCGGGGCTTGCGTGTCCACCGAGTACGCTCGCGATACTAACTTCTGCCTCGCTTTCGCTGCCTGGAGAACGTGCTCTTGTGTACCGGTTAGCGATAGAGACCGTGCGGTCGTCCCTCCCTTTCCTCGGCGTGCTCGGTCCCGTGCATTCGAGCGTGCTTCTTGCGCCTCCGCTAGCACTGAACTTTGTTCTTCTTCTTCTTCTTCTTCTAATTCTTCTTCTTTTTCGATCCGCTCGGGCATCTTCCTCCTTGGAAGAGTCGGCTCGGCGAGGTCTACGCCGTCTTGTATGCAGTTTAAGTCCCGGATGCAGCTATGGATGCCCAGTTTGAGGAAATTTTTCATGAACGGAACACGCGGCAGCGTTGAATGCAGTTACCAGATATTAGTTATGCAATCGATGCAAATGTTTGTTATATTTGCTGAATTCGATAAAGACAGTTTTGAACAATCGCTCCAGATACTTTGCTTCGAGCTGCATTTTTTAGAGATCGAGGAAAGTTTCTTTATGAACTACCCGCGATAATTTTGCAGTAACTAGAATGAAATCATTTGAATACCCGCTGGAATAAACAGAGGAAATAATTGTCTTTGCCTGCAATGCCACGACTCGCATTACTGCATCATGTAACGAAGGTTGCGTAGCTGCAAGGCAACGGTGCACGCCGTAAACTACCTATGTACGGCGCGTAGATTATATCCAGGAAAGGCAAACACGTATTCGTAAGTGAATTGATATAAATTTGTCGCGCTATTTCCGGACGGTCGGATAATTGCGTGGCGAAAATATTTTAAATCGCTCTCCTTCGTATCACCATCCAGCGCCGCGTTCTTTCATTCTAATTCACAATAATTGCTCGCGGCTTGTTAATTAATGAAGTACCGCGGTTCGCGCGGACGAGTTCGCTTTCGAGTATAATTCGAACCGCGGAATAATGCATTAAAGGGAAGCTACGCCACTCCGAGAGAGAGAAAGGGAGGGAGATGGAAGAGTGACCCGGAGTTATCTCGTAAAAATAACTCGTTAAAAATTCCTCCTTTGTTCGGGAGACGCGCTCCGCTTTAATTACTCAACCGCGAGACGATCGAAGGAACTTTTTGGAAATCGCCTGGACGACGCGTGGTACACTCTCGAAGCCAGCTGCTGAGATAGTGTCTTAGATGCCGAGGGACTTACAGACACGGACACCTGAATAATGTCCGACCTATGTAGTTACCAAACTACTTCGCTCCGGAGAGGCGATAGAACAAGCTCAGCGTTTCTTCGAGCGAAAATCTTGCGTCTTGCATTTCATAGACTCCGGAGAAATTAACGACGTTTCCCATGGCTCTTCATGACTTCCTTTCCATTTCCCTTTTGATAACAGCTGCATCGAATTAATCCCAGAGAAAACCCTGGCACCGTTGTCCCGGCCACCATTGTGTTTATCGTTGCAACTTCAGCTGGAAATTTGTCCATCAGTCGGATGCTGGCATTGTGTAGCTGATAATTTTCAACAGGACTTCCCTTTGTAATTCTTCGGTGATGCATTAGCATGCTTCGAACGTCGGGTGCATACGTATCTGATCCTCGCTGCTCCGTTTCACAGAAGAATAATCCTTTCTTAAAATGAACATTATTGGAAGCCGAGTTGTGCACGTTGTTTTGAAATTAAAGGTAAAAATATATCGTCGTATTTTATTCGACTGGCGAGTTCATCCAGTTCGTAAAAACCATAGTAGAACCTATAGGATATATTCCAGTTTTTCATTACGCTTTCTCCGCAATAAACAGATCATTCGATTAATCCTGCCTTGCCCCGATTTATATACGCATAAAGGAAAACACGAACAGCGGGATAATATTTTGCACGGCATCAAAAACAATTGCTTCGGTTAACGAAGTATGGTAAACGCGTCCAATAATTCATTACTCCGCGCGCACCGGAATGGATCTCGATCATTTTTCCTAGAACCGCCAATACTTTTCACTTCCACGCTTTGGCGATGCTCAAATCACAGTTTCAAATATTATCAATCTATCGGCGAGCTCATTGTTTCCACGATGCACGTTCGTGTTGGATAAAATTGCATAACCGGGCACCGATAATAGGATGCCCCTGAAGCAGAGACGATTCTTCGAACGCAACCTTATCGTACGAATGGAACAATGCGTGATTATCCGTCGAGGCTTACACGGAGGAAACCCTACGTCGCGCTACTCGTTGATGCCTGCATCGATTTTCCGAATTTTTCTCGCTATCCGGCCGGCCAAAAATGATTACGGAACTATGTCGTGACCCGAGACGTAATTGAATCAGCCGAACGCGAAATTTCCCATCAAAGTTTCATTGCTAATGCGGCTAGACGATCCATGGAAATCATGTCGAGCGGACAGAGATATATCATTTCCGAGGGAAACTGTAATTCCGCCTTGAAGTTTTCGTACTCGATTCTAGGGCCGTTGCGACATATTTAGTGACCAACATTTTCACTTAGCTGTGTACACCATCCGCGTATCGCATCGGGTCAAGATCAATTACAACGTAGACATCGCGATCCATAATGTGACGCCATTGAATGTTCATCCCTCGCGATAGCTTTTAAACAATGCGTACGCAATGTTCGCGATCGACAAGCTTTTATTATAATTGCACGCGAAAGTATCAAATTGTTTACACTCAACATCCTCGCGAAAATGTAGCCGAAATGTCCGCTTTGAGTTCAATGAAAATATTTTCCACGCGCGACCCGTCAAAGCCCAGCGAAAAACTTTCGTTTAACAATACGATATCGGATATCGATCATTTGACGGAGACGGAATTCCTGCAGAACTAAATATCGTCCGGAAAAGATTGAACGTTCGCGAGGGCGAACCATTGAAGCGCGTATCCGCGGTCGCGTCGGGCGCGATCTTCTCGTCGGAGCGGTTCGACTCATTATCATAGCTGATTCTTCAAGTGGGAAGGACGGCTTAATAATTGAACGCGAACAGGCCAGACGCATTTATTGATTCACGTTTCTATCCGCTTCCCCGGTATCCGCGTCCCGCGACACGCTCGGTGCATGCATCTCGCTTTCGCGCGCCTACGCAAATTGCCTGTTCCGACGAAGATTATCAATACATCAGGAAAGCTATTGACTCTGCGGAAACGAGCGCACATGCATGAAAATAGAGCACGAATGTTTTGTCAACTCGTGTGTTCGACGGGCTGAATCAATAATGAAGGGCTGGTAAATAATCCACGACGGCGAGCGACGGATTCTTGAAAATGTCTCTGACAAATTGCTCGATACGCGGAAATATTCTTCATCGGTACGACGAGCGCATTGTGCAGGAACGGTTAACGGTTTCTTTTTTTCTTTTTATTAAAGAAACGTCCGTGTGTTACCTGTTCAGGAGCGGTACGGTGCTGTTCAAGTTTATATATCGGTGGTGCCATCCATTGACACGTAGTCTCGGTACACCTGTGTTTCCGCTTCAATAGTTTTGCTAGAGTTAGCGTTACCAGCCGCGCGAGCGGTCGCCTCGTACTTTGCGTATGACAGAGTAACGAGATTTCCGCATTCGGGAACGTTATTACCTCGAGTAGGACGCAGTCGGAAAACACGGCGTTGCAGTTCGGGCATGACGTGAAATGGATATTCCTTCTTTGTAAGTTTCGAGGATTTTTGCTTGTGCAAACTTTCGAATATTGATACAACGGCGAAGGTAGATTTAGATTTCTAATCGGAACTCACTGTTCAACGATACCAACCCCGTACGACTGTTCAGGCAAATGTCCAAAAATCTCGTAGGCGAATTTTCAAATCTGTACAACAGCAAAGGCGTACGTTTTTGTAGCTGACATTACTGGACCATTGCCAAATTGTTCTGCGGTCGTTTATGCGCATCTACTCGAGAAAGGACAGGTACTTTTTCTCTGCATTCTGTACTATGCACCGGAATTTACATTTTCCTGTCGAACTTGGAATAACTTGTGTGCACAACAAACGGTCAAATAAATGATCCAGTCTAATGTACATATTTCAAAGGAATCAATAGAAAATTTCGATAGCAAAAGTGCTAGAAGCTAGACCGCTGAATAAACAATAATGAAACACGAAAAGATGCTTTCGTTGCGCGATAACTAATTCAAAAGGGTGAAATTGACTCGGGCTATTTTCCATTCCGCGTATGCACGTCGAAATCTGAAGCAGCTCCGAAGACTGAAGGCGACAAAACGATTACCTAGAACAATTCTGTACTCCTGGCTCGCGCCATATGAATTGCGCAACTCCGATCATCATTACGAACGTTACTGGTCCCGCGATTGTAGGCACATTCGACAGCAACCGCGTGTATCGCAACGGTCTGCATTTGCGCAATCGTGCACGAACAAGTAAGCTTCTCGGGGCAACAAAAAAAAAAGACGAGAACTGATTTTTAAAAAGAGATAGAAGAGGGGAGTGAAGAAGGAGCGAAAGAACGACGCGCGTTTCATCAGTGGCTGCACAGCTGCCGCGTATGAAACACAGCTCGCCCGAACCGTCTACGTGACACGTGCGAGTAAAAAAGGATCCATACCCGATGCAGCCGCAGTCACCGAAATTATCTCCACGACCGAAACCGTTCGTCATTGATAGCGCGAGCACTCGGGCCGCGATCTCCTCGCGAACTGCTTAATTAGATCAGCGTCGAGTCGCTCAAATAGATATGGCGAGCAGAATTCAACGCACGTCTCGAGCCGTTACCGATGATTTCTTTTCTACCTTTCTTTCAACAAATCCAACACGAGATTGTATTAATTCACACGACGATACCTAGGGAGAGTTCACGAGTTGGCACGCACACACACAGCGATTCCGTGGAGAATAGACCGTTACAGCGACCCGGTTGCCGTTATCATCGGCGAGAGAACAAAGAAAGGGAGATGCTGAGGAGAGACGTGTCTCGTGGAAACTCGATAATTCTCGCGGTGTCGCAATCATCGATGAAAAAATTCCTCCGCGAAATCCGCGTGCCGTTCAAATGGAGCCATGACTGTGTAGCCCAATTTCTACCTCTCGCTGGCGCTCCTCCGTTTTTCCCGTTTCCAGGCAACGGCCGCCTCGCGATCGTTCGCGGATTCGCGTGGGTGTATCTCTATCTACACGCCGATGCACCCGCCGTTACGCGAGCGTCGGTGCACACGCGCCTGGGCGTACATCGGCACTTGTACAGAGGGACCGCCGCATCGATTGCCTTTTAGGTAACGAGCGCACGGGACCCGTGTTATCTGCACACCGATCCCGGCTGACTCGTGCACACTCCTGACGATATGTTCCATCGACGATTAATTTCATTGTAAAATCGAGTGGGAAGAATGATCGATTGGCTGCAGGGGGGGTTGCACCGCGATGGGGGTGGTTCCGCTGCTTGAAACGTGGCGGGAAGATGAAGCAGAGGGCTCGATTACGATAGAATGAGTAAAATAAGTTTCGAGTCATTTGTTTCCTCTTTTGGTTGAATTTTATATCATTTTTGTTTTCAAGTTTCTTGTTGTTCACATTTCTATGTAGAGTTGATACGAAATGAAAGTGAATATTCAAAATAATGTAGGTATGCTCATTTGCTCGAATTGCAGTTGTATAAGTGATTCAGTAAATCCCACTTGCAACTTTCATAAAGTAGTTGTAAATATGAAATAAACGCCGCAGTTTCTTGTCGGACGAATGAAATATAAACGACAGTAAGTAGATGAAGAATACCCGATGATATGAAACAAGAAAATCAGCAAAATATTGGAATTACTCTAAAAAAAAAAGGTTCATAGAATTGATTTTCCCATTTTACCTTAAAACACAATTTTGAATTCATCGCAATGCGCTGGTAACCATTGAATCGTTACTGCTCGTGTTATGGTTAGTGAACAAGAAAGCCCGAATGTTGTTTATTCATCCATCCACTGCAACCGACGCATTTTCAAGCATACATGTTGCACAATTATTTATTGTTATCCTGAATGTAAAATACGGATGATTCCCCATGAAAAAGAAAGCTCTAACCCACGTGTCGACTCGCCATTCAATTCTCTATCGACTCGATTGAAAGATGCCGTGGATGTAAATAGCAGAAGTAATTTGCAAGCATCCATCACTTAGCAATTATAACGTCGAGTTCGCGACTAAAATTAATACATTTGGCTTTTCTATATTCTGATCTCGTTACACTCTCTAGGTATTTGTAATTGCTACGTTACCTCCCAGCCGTTCAATATTCCGATATCCGTTATATAACCGAAAATGAAGAAAGATGTTTCATTATTCCTTCAGAAACGTAACAATTGAAATTCTCGTGATTTATACAAAAAAAAAAAACAGTGTGTCAAAGCAGATTTAAGAATTTCATAGAAATGAAACGAGGTACAAATAAATTATGACAAGCTCTAAATTGTATGGAAGCAAAATTGAACTTCCTCTAAAACGGACTACTGTCATTAGTATCTAAAGCACTGTTCCATCCCTTTCCTACTTTGTAATTGTCGACTTCAATTGTCGTGGTAATCAATCAACGAAAGTGGCTTCCCGCGGTCTAAATTTTGGATGGGCCCCGGCGAAAGATCAGCGACGTAACATGCAGGAGTCGATCTGTCACAGGGAGAAGAAAAATGATAAACAAACGATATATCAAACCGAACATAATCTTTCTACCTGTTTCACGTTTTACGATTCACCCATAAACCGCTCGACGATAAATAAAAACCGCGATACTAAACGCGGCAGGCAAAGCAAACACTTCACTATAATTGCCAGTTCTAGGCTATCCAGCAGAAATCGTCGATCTCGATATTTTAACTGACGTCAATCACAAAAAGTCAAAGATCGCAATCCCGAACTGTCCAAAAACATAGAAACATATTTTTTCATGAATGCTTGATTTTCATTTCTCCTGCACATCCTTTCCCAACTCTTTTTTTTTTTTCTGTCCCGATACAAAGCTCCGATCTACCATTGGCTCCAGCGAGTTTCATTCGACCATGCTTTTCGAATCACCGAACAGCCTAAAAAAAAACAAAAACGGACGATCGAGAGATAGAAGAGTTTAAGCTTCTTGTGTAAGTAACAGCGCGACGCGTCGAAGCGCGCCCTTTCGAACGTGATATTGGATTTCGGCTTTAAAAGAATAAACGGATTATCCGTTTGTGAATAGCGCATCTTCGAGGATTAATAGGAGTGCAAAGTTAGGAGGAGAGCGTGCCGCGTGTACACGCACGCACGACCATTGATGATCGTATCGCATGCGGAATTGGTAATTGAATTGTGTCATCAGCATTATTGCCAGCGATGCGGAAACAAATGGAGTAATAACACCGGTAACACGATTGAATCGGCTCTGCGCTTGATAAAATATAATTTATTACCTGGACGTTCGATCAGCATTATCCGAGGGATCCAACGGAGGGTCGCCGTTGCTAGATGGGAACGTCATCCGCGAGGAATCGCGTCTAAAAGTTTCACTTCGTCGCTGTTATCCGAATGTTCGCTGTACAATTCGATTTCACATTGAATCTTCGCGAACGTTGAGATTATTCTGCGCGAAGCAGCGATCTGAATGGGAAAGGTTGAACGATACACCGATAGACCAAAGGAGACGGTCTCTTGCATTTGGAAAACTGCGACCGATTTTTCTTATGCAAAACGGGACAGTGCAAGGTGATTTTTAAAGGGACAAGGTATTCCGCGTTTTATTTCTGTTCTTCTCGCGGCATGCTCGATTTGTACCTTTTCCTTCTGCGGCGTGGAAGAAGCGTGCAAACGACGGTGTGCATTCGATAATGGTTACGAAATGAAACGATATTGTGGTCGTACAATTATTATTATCATAAATATCCTTTCGTATCGTGACAAGCTGAGGAACATAATGAGCATCGATACCAAACGATTGGCCAAAAATTTCACTAGCATCATTCTCTATTACACAAAGAATCGTGAAACTATGCTGCTGCGGACACGCGAGATATCTCTGACACTTTACAATTTCTTTCATTTTATTCTCCTCTTTTAACGCATTACACTGTTTCATTTCAAAAATATCAATTACTCCGTTACACTCTCTCTCTCTCTCTCTCTCTCTCTCTCTCTCTCTCTGTCCACTCTTCTCACTCTTTTCTTTTTTCTCTTTGGCTAAATTCTCGAATGGAACGCGTTCCCTATAACGAACGCTCGCGCTCGTGTTAGCTACGTAGAAACGATGACGGTTTCAAAAATACTTATTACAATTAGAAAATCATGTAGAGTATTATTCAGTCGTTGCGATCCTTAATCGATTATCCCGTAAACTATATACCAGCACACATCGCTCGTTAATACATAATATACATGTACATATATTTATATACGATCTCCTCGTTCCTCCAATCTTTTACGTTCAAATCGCAAAACGCCCTCGTCCGTTATCGCGCAACGGTAAATAAGAAAATAAATAAATAAATAGATCTTTGACGAGTCGCAAGGGAAGTAACATACTTACAATTCGCGTGCGTGCCGATTCGAGGCGGACGATACACCGGCGTGAGCAACAGGGGTACAACGTTCCGACCGGAAGCAAATCTGGGGGGGGTGGGAACGTGAAGCTCGACAGTCGTTCTAAACGGGACGCGATTATAGAAATCGGCGTGTCAGAGTCGCTTGACAAGTTTGTCGGAAAGCGGATTAAGAATTAAGCAGCGAATGGCATTAATTCGATGAACCGATTAAAAGGTGAAATTACGTGGATTACACTTGAACGAAACAAAACCTGTGACGGCAACGATCCATTTCTCTTTTGGCTACGAAACACCGGTGTAAACTACTTTTGCGACTCTCTTTTGTTCCTCCCCTGTTTCATTCCTTTTTTTTTCATTCTCCCCTTTCGCGCTCTCCCTTTCCTCGCCTATTTCGCGCCGCGCGAACCTTTCAACGACGAACACTCGCGCGGAAACGAAGGTCGGAGAGTGCGCCGGCCCCGCTTTTCTCTTCGGCGCCGTTCATCGTACGTCGCTTACAAGAATATCAGACACAACAGCGGCAACGTAAAAGCGACTCGTCGAATATATCCGATTCTTCAGGTACATCTCCTCGCACACCTGTCAGCGCATTACCGCTTCGTAATTCACTTTAGGCGAATCATCCCCGGTAGTGAGAACTGCTTGACGTTAGAATCGAAGCTGGAAGTGAGACGCGGTAATAGCGATAACGTGACAGACTCTGTTACGCAGATAGAACACGCTCGGGGTATATCCGCGCTACGTTAGTCTTCCTTCGAGTTTTATAAAAGTACGAAAAAAAGGAAACTATCGTTTTCCCGCTCGGAACGATGCGCGGTAAACGTACCATACGCGACGTTACACCTACGCGTTGCGAGACGCGTGACCAACCGCCGAAAGGAAGCAAGTACATAGTCTAATAATAAAATATTCCTCGGATATTATCGTCCCATCAGTTTCCCCGTTTCCGAACGGTCGACACTGCCGGATCGTCGAATACCTTTCATACGTTCGTTGATCGTCATATCATCATGGACAGCTTGGGGTTGCAATGGCTGGTCTCCCATTTCATCCGTTGCTTCTTCTATACTAGAAACCTTGCTGTGCTCCTTCATTTATCCCTACCAGTCTGAATCTCTACAGAACTGACTTTGACCGTTTCCCGAAACGCCGCGTTCCTCTTCCATCGTCTCGCACCGGTGGTCCAGATATTGCTGCGACCAGTGCATCAGCTGCGTCGCCGGAGGATGATATCACAAGACACAAAGCGGCCTGGACTTTTTTTTTTTTTTTACAAGCACGTCGATTTATATAAACAGCTCCAAAGCGCGATTAGTTGAATGCTGTGTACGGTTAACGAATGGCGATAAGAAGCGACGCGAACAGTCCCAGGGTTAATCGCGTCGTGGGCAACCGTGTCTCCGATCTGGACGAGCCGAGAACTGGGAACAGAGAACGAGAACAGGCTGCTGCATTTACAAATTTTTCGTGTTGCCACTTCGCGTGCCGGGGGCGGTGAACGCTCGACCGGGGACACGGCGAAGTAATAAATGAATTCGTACCCGGCGAATCGAAGTCGCCTCTCGTCGAACACGAAAAGGGGGCGTTTCAGTGGATTAGGAAGGGGTTGCCGTTTTCGCTGACGCTTGAGGGAGCGAATGTTACGAATTCTTGGCCTGCGAGCGGAGCACCGTGACGACCGTAACGGCTGGAGGTGAGTATTTTACGTCCCGACGATATACATATCGCGATGTTTGTCGCAGTGGAAGCTCCTCGAACTTGTCCAACGTGGAGCGTTCGATTCTGTCTGACGGCAGGTAAATTTTCAATCGATACTCTTTGCTAAACGGCTCGCCTCGGCCGCGGCACAAAGCGATGGGAGCTCGAGAGCGGCCCTCCTTACACAGAGGCGCGAAACTTTCCGGGGATTAATTCGCGCCGTTCTCCATGCTAATATATCCCCCCCGTTGTAGTCAGCGATGCCGGCGCCGAGCGAGGGGGGGGGGGGGGGGAAGGAATTGAATGTAATAAAACCGCGCTTCCCGAGCGTAATAACGCAAAAAATTCAAATCGAGGGGACGCGCTTATGCTTTAATAGCTGCTACGCCCGCCGGATGTAGGTCATAGAATTTCGATCCGCGCCTTTCGAACGTTGATGGATGACGAATTGCGCGCCGCTGCGAGTGAAAAAAAAAAAGGATTTTCTCCTCCCTCTTCTACTCCCTGTCCACTCTCGCGCCAAATGAACTCGCGATACGCCGCGCGTCGGCGGGGAACGATAAATAACGCGACGGTGGAAATGATTTTTTGCCTTTCGACGCTTCGATCACCGGGGGGGCTTCGACGACTTCGACTGGTCCGCTAATTAACTCCCCCCCGCAACCCCCTCGCCCTCTGGTTCCGCGACTTGATTTACGTCGACAGCTACGTTCCAGCCACGAGCCTCGATCAAATATTATTCAATGCTCTTCGAGCGAATTAACTAACCCGGCGCGCACGGCCGACGGTCACGCTTCGGAGCCTCGAATAACAATTGAACGAATCGCGCGACTGTACGGTGACCGTAACCCGACCGCGCGCGTCACATCCACTCCCCGCCGTCCATCCCCCGCGCAACCCTTGCCGACCCTTTGCCGTCGCGCAGAACGAATTCTAATTATGACACCGGTTAATCGGCCGTATTACCGCGTTTTACGACGCTCGTTTATCCGGCCGGTTCAATTCGGCGAGTTTCGAGCTGAACAGGTTGGTGGAGCCGGGGCCTCGAATCGCGTAAACGGAGCACGTGCCCGGTTAAATAAAGTAACCGGGACGGCTCGGACCGGCGCCGCTGGCATCAATTATGGTCTATTAATAATCATCGCCTTTACTATTATATTATATCGCAATTACGCTTCGCTACGAGCACGCTGCTCTACGCGCCGTGCTAACGCTGTTTGTCGTCGCAAATCGCCGCGCGACGGCGATGCGGTTGATTCGCCCGCAAATCTGACTGGCCACCGGTGTCCGCCAGCGTAGCGGGCGTTGATTCCGCGAAGCGATCGGTCGCGATCTAACGAGCAAATATTTCATTTATCAGATAATTTACTTTGCTATTGTCGGGCGAAGGAACGTCGGCGCGGGAAAGTAACGAGCGCGGAAACATGGGGGTGTGGGGGATCGCGAACGGAAGCCAGGGGAGCCGTTCTATAACGAGGCAAACAGCTAACTCAAATAACGAAACGAAATTTTTGCATCGACGAATTCAGCTGCGCTCGTTTTTTTAACGCGATGAAACGATTTCGATTGATTCCGCGACCGGCCGGGGGTTATTATTATATAACGCTGCGTGGTCCGACGAAAGCGATATCGTCAAGTTCCTCTTCCCACCCTCCTCGTGTCTCTCTCTCTCTCTCTCTCCCTCTCTCTCCGTTCTGTTTTTCGTTGCTAATTTGAACCATCGTACTTGCTCGGCTGAGGTACAGCTCCGCTTGACGCCAAATAATCCAAAGCCGCAGCAAATAATCCTAGAACGCGTCGGGAATTATCTTTGCCGCAGCCTCGGATTAGCCGCGTGAAACGAATTATTTGATGGTGCACCGAGCTATTTGACGTTAACCAGGGTAATTCGGCTGGTCAGATTACCCGAGCCGCGTGATGGACAAACAGGCGCGTATGTATAGGTCGTCATGTTGCTCCGTTTTACAAATTGCCGTGAGGAAGAAAAAATTGTGGGAGCTTGACTGGCGGATTTAATCGGTCCGATCTGACTAGTGGTTGATCCGTATAATACGAATTCGGACGTCTTCGTGGCAAATGGAAAACTCGATTAAAAAACCATGTTTAATCGGGAGGGAGACTTTAAACTTCCATCAGAATCATACTGTGAAACGCTTCTGTGAACGGTTAATGTACTATTTTAATAAAATTGCTTCTTCCTTTTTAGCTCCGTTTAAAGGGTATTCTATATTTCAATCCGCTTTTGATGTTCGTAAAAGTGGCACCGTTTCCATCCATTCATCGTTCTTTTAGGAGACCTCTCGAGTGAGATTGCTAAATACTGGTCAGGGGTAAAAGATTGTATTAATTGAAGATTGGTGATTGGGAGATAGCTGCGTGGTATGCATTATAAAAGAGAACCGATATACAATCACAACGATGTAATAGTAATAACAACAATTATAATAATGTATTTTTAAAGATATTAATTAGCTTTCCGAAACCGTTTCCCTATAATTATTAATTCGATACTATAATTTAGAGAGAAATCATTTCCACGACTCCCAAAAGAATCTTTATATCTTCTGTACTATTTGCAGCATTCGGATACAGAATCCCCCGTTACGCTATTACAGTACATTGACCCCAGTGTCGCCAATTGAAACTCCGAGGTACAGGAAACAAGGATACGTCGACGTCAGCCCCTGCACGTCTCAACCCTCAATAATATCGCTATCAAAAGTCCAGTCTGTGGCAATCAAATCTCCCCGGCTAAGCCTCCCTTTTCACAGACACACCCCAAGCATGAAGTCATCAAGAATTCTGAACCCCACGACTCGTTAAGCCTCTTAACCACCCCCCTTGCTCTATTTAGCAAATCTTAAAATTCCCGTTTGAAAATAAACTGAAACTTCGTTTACCTTTCACCCCGACGTGGCCATCGGGCTTCTTCTGGCCGGTCTGAAAGTTCGGCGGCGGTTGTAAATAATTTATACCCACGATGGTCGCAGCCGGCTCATAGTGGATAACCCTTGGCTTGTCCTCCGCGGTGCTCACCTCCCTGCTTTGCCAATAAATATCGTATATCGACGCGCTGCATCGTATCTTCAGCTTGCCGGCAGCGAAATGGTCGTGCGTAACCAGAAATTGAAGGCCGATCTGCGAGACCTGCCACTCGGACTCGTTCGTGTCCAAAGGGCTGTACGTGCGGACGTGCGACTTCAACGGCTGCGTGACAATCGTGGGAAAGGGTTAAAACTTGGGCGGCGCGTGTTAAAATTCTCTGACTCCCGCGAGATTTCATTGCGGGTGATCAATTAACGGGGACGACGTTCGGGTTAAGGAACAATTTCGCGCCGTTCGTTTGGCAGCGATACCGGAATTCGATTAACGGTGTTGGAGTGTTCCACGTACCCCGGTAATATGGTTCCAAAGACGCTCGGCGATCCTCGATTGGATCCTTTGCGGTCTCGTGTGATGGATTAGCGGATCACGTGAAGTTCGACGGCTCGCAGGGAAACGGAGGTGGAAAACTTGAAAACCGGAGACAATCGTGCGGGATAGTTTGATAAATCCTTCAGAATATGTAGGGTCATATTCATCGCACATTGTGAAATATTTATCTATTCGCAAATATTTCCACCTGTCGAAGATCCGAGTCGGAAATGATAGAATGCTAGCGTTATCCTAATAACGAGCAGAAACTAGCCTGATGCAGAACGCATAGGTAAATGCACGGTTGCATCGCGAGAAGCATCGGCCAAAAGCTACGGCCTCTATAAACACTCGTACTCCTTTGCGAGTAAGGTGAGCATTGCAGTTGCAAAGGATAACAACATTTCTAGCCAACGTTTGTCCAAACTTCGGCGAGTCCCGTGAGTATACTTGAATCGCCAGGGATTGATAATCTCCTCGCAGCTTAACATCTCTCCGTGAGAATTATCAAGAAAAGCGATACGCGTAACAGCGAACGTATCGTATAAAATATTGCATCCCGTTTCGTAACTCTTTGAGGAACTTAAATATTTCCCTTCATATAGTAATCTGATTTCGCGAGAGTTTATAAAGTTTCCGCGGAACGGAAGACAAGCGGAAGGTATCTTTAACGCTGAAACGTTGATAAAGGGCCAGCATAGACGTGAAGATCCAGCTTACATTAATGTCGCCCCCGAACAAAGGAATTTTGTCCATCGACAAGCGCGAACCGACGGGACGGGATTGATTGGCAAGAGTTTCGACGGGGCCGTGTTTCGATTACACCGTCGTTTCCCTCTTTTTTTTTCTGTCACAACGTTGCAGCGCGCGCGGGCCGCTGCGTTTTCGAAGAGCACCATTCACGAGATAAATGGACAGCGACGCGTTTATACCGGTGTCTCGCTCGCGTAACGTTCCAGCGGAAAATCAAATCTCCGACGGCCCGAATCCGTGTATTCATTTGGTGATCGGGTGTCTAAAAATCGGCACCGCAAAATATTTCAGCGAGACGAAACAATACGTCCTCATTATATGATCCTCAAATGTAATTCAAATCGAGAGTCCTCCTCCTCGCAAATCTTCCTGCACCGATATCGAATAATTAAAGGGTCGACCCCGATACTCTCCGACAGCTTTTGTTGCCGATTTAACGAACCTTCGTAATATTGTATCAACTGTTAATATTTGGAGCGAAGAGGATTCGATTGACCTATGAACTAACCGATAGATCCATTCCGCGGCCTTTCATACGCGGCGACGTTTCCAGAACAAATTTGACCAGCTGAATAAACGTCAGAATTCTTGACGAGAAAAAAATATGTAAGGGCTCGGAGTGACAGGAGGAAAGACGGGAGCACCTGGATGAATTGTGAAGAAAATATAAATAGACCCTTACCCTATATATGATCACTGTCGCATTCTATATCGGCCAGAACTCAAGTGATTCAACTAATTCTATTATATCTCCCCGCCTGTAATCAACCATTTCTTCTGCATCCGACGTCCAATTCAATTTCGCCGAATATCGAAATAATAGTGAAGCAAACGGGAAACGGGGTCACGCGTTCGACATAATCAACATCTTCGGCCAGCGTCGCGATATAGGCATCGAAAACGGCAGAAAGCGCACCCCTCTATTTCCTTCGCATCGAACGTTCATTCCAATTCCTTTACACAATCCCGTGCTATTCCGGGGCAAAATAAAAGCAGTCGAGAACGAAGCTACGCATTCCGCGCACTCGATAGCCCCGCATTCGAAGCATCGAAACGGTAGCCCGGTCGTAAGAAGCCGATAGAGCCGTGTTGAGCCAACGAATCCTGCCGCCGGCGACGTTCACTCCGGGGCCCCTTCCAAACAATTGACTCGCTCTCGAAAATCTCAGACCACGGTGGCACCCTAATTGTTTCCCCAGCGGCCGTACACGCGATCCGCAATAGGGCTCGTCGCCGTTCAACGGAGTGCGTTTCTAACGGATAAGGAGGTTGATTACGTCTTACGGGAGCCAGAGATGTGTAGAGAGAACAGCATGCAGAAGCCGGGCGTAGGGAGTTTGGAATTCGTAGTCCTCTATTCAAGATCTCGTATACCAAACCGTACTTGTCGGTCGTTGATGTACCAGGTGAGATTGGCCGCGGGTTTACTCCGTCCGGATGTGCAGTTCAAACGTAGCGTATCGTCGATCCGGTATTTCGTCCTTAACCCGTGTATCGACGGCCCTTGCGAGGGTAATTCTGCGGAACAAGAGACGTCAGGTACACACAGGGCGGCGGAAGTACGTATGCGAGGCATGTTCGCGAAACACTGCTTTGACGTTCCACCGTTCTTACGCGTACGTACGTTTATGCATGTATATACATACATGTGTACTTTGCATTCGCGAGATAGAAGCGGAGGAAACTTTTCAAGATTCCCGGATCCCGTCGTGCGAGCGAGCAAGCCGTGATGCTTGTTCCTGTGTGCCGGCACGTCTAAACGGCCCGATAGATCTGTAGGGAAACGCAGGCGCCGACTGATGAAAAATTCTTCCTCCATGCACGCCAATTCGCGCTCGCGTCTCGATATCGGAATAATGCATTCGCGAAAGAGACAGCATTGTCCCGACCCACCCCTCTCGGCCCGCAGCCAGCCAAATATTTCCGCAGAAGTGTTTTCGAACCGTGTACGTTTGAAATTCCTCCTTTCGTGCGCGCGTACAGGTACATACGTACGTTGTTGCGAGGGGGGAAATTCGCGCGAGAGTTTCGTTCCTCTATCCGGGATACAACAGGGTCGTTTAAGCAGCGTGGTTTTCTCTGTACCCGCAGTTTCGGTCTTCCTCCCTCTTATCGTGCTTTACCTCGTTCCGTACGGTTTTCGTGATTCGCGAGGGCCTCTCCAGTCATTACCTTCTTTTTTTCCCTTCTACCATACTCCTTCTTGCGCGGTCGTTTTGTTCGACCAGGGGAAATTCGAGTGACTGGGCTTCGCCTTCGCCCGAGAAACGAAACATGCGAGGGGCACGGGGAAACTTCCCTCGACGGCGAGAAATACTCCGCGGGGCTGATAAAAAAAAAAAAAAAACAGAAAAGTTCTCTTTTACTCCCGTACGGAAGCGCGCTCTTTTATTACCCCCCTCGAAATTTGGGACTTATTAAAAGTTGAGAACACGGGGAGAAGTGGGTCGGTGGAGATCGCACCGCTAACGCAGAATGCCTCTAACCCGTCCGTTTTCTCCTCGAATTGCGGGATCGTCCCTGCAGAACGTTCGATCAAAGCGCCGCAAGAATTTTCATATTTCCGTTCCTCGCGTGATTCTCCCGACAATTATTCCGATCACGAAAATAATAAAGAAAATGAAAATATTTTACTGTCCAAGGAACTGCTTATCGCAGTCGATCGATACCCTATTTCGCTATTTCTCTACTAAAAATATTTCAAATATAAACATCCACACGATGAGAGTGGCGTTTCTTCCGAAAAATACTTTCCCACGAACTTACTCGCCGCGATATCACTTCCCTCGAAGATCGTTCCCCTCGATCGTCGAGGGCGAAGGATCGCGCGGAAACCTTCGTTCCCGTGCAACAAACTCGGACGCGTACTGAAAATTCGAATTCAGACATTTCAATGCGGAATCGAATTTAAGCGCAAACATTTGAAGAAGTTCGAGTTCGCTCGCGCGTTTCGTTCCGTCCGAACACGCGACGCGTCAACGCGAAACACGATGATGCAAACACGAACATTCGAAACAATAGCCATTTTTTGAATACTTTACGGCCGTTCACGTGTTTGTAATTCGAACGACGTATCGCTCCTGACGGCGCACCTAATTTGATCCCCGTGTTTGTTCGCCGCCTGCGAACGCGCCACGCGAATGAATAAAATAAATCACCTAAAATAGCGACGGGGATCGCTTTGTGATATCTGTGTAAAGAGAAATTCGATGCTTGATGATAGGATGAAATTTAGATGCGCGTGTAATCCGTACCGGAAACATGAATTTTCACGTCGTCGGCATTCACCGTTAACGAATCAGAGACAGATTGCTTCCAAGAAGCAGAAAGCTCCGGCGTAGTTCGAACGTTCCGCTCCTTCTTAAGCGTGAGAATAGAATGTTGCAGTTCATTAGCCTCGTCCCACGCTTTATCCGACCCCGTCTCTTCCCACTGCATAACAGTTTCCGCTTTAGTTCTGACCCCTTTTTCTGATCGGTGCTTTAATCATACTTTTTGATACGTAAGCCGAACCGCTTTGCCGTTCCTCGCTATTCGGGAATGGCTGTACCGGCGAGCGATTCTCCCAGTTAACGTAGACGAGAAATTTAACGACATCGTAAAACGCTCGTTAAAACGAGATTCGGCTCCAGCAAAGGGTAATTAGATGTCCGCCTTTATTCCACGTGAAACGGGACAGAGAAAGAAAAAATTGTCCAACGACGTATCTATTACATAATTCGTATAGGTAAATCTTATTCCCGGGGAATACTATCTTTGAGCGCTCAGTCTTCTCTCTGCTAGTTTCTTAATTACAACATTTAACAAGCTTCCCCGACGAACACGGTGAAATGATAACTGCAATCGTTCCCCTTTCCGCGCTTCGATTCCATTCGAGATCGCAGCGTCAAACGAAACGTCCTTTTTGCCGTTACCGTACGCGCACAAAGGAGACCCTCCCAAGCTGGAACATCGTTGCGCGATGGTCTTCAATTTGTCGCTCGGTGAGCTGCAGAGTGTCGACTAGCCGCTCATCCTGTGCCTTCCTTTCGGAGGAAAAGAGAAAAAGTTGCTGAGAAACAATGCCAAGGCATGAATCCCTCCGCCTGGACGCACCCGATTCCGCGGACGCTCGAAAAGAGCGGAATGAAGAGGGAAAACGGAATCCAACCGCCGCTGGGGTGGCTTCATTCCACTGGCGCGCCTAAGATACCTAATTCTCGTTCATTCCGCTGCGTGTACCCGCAGCATTATCTTCAGCTCGGTCCACAGCGATTCGTGTAAGCCTTTAAGTCCGCCGAGCCGGTGGCTGCCATTAATTCGCAGTTCGAAAGAGCTCGCCGGCGAGCACGGTCGAACGTCTGTGTACACGAGCGTGTACATAGGGTAATATCTCGCATCGTGTACCATTTGCAGTTTGCGCAACGCTGCTCCAGTCTTGGTCTAAGGGTTAATAAACGCCGCCCCCTTACCGACGACGTTCATGGTGGAGTAGACGATGGCCGTGTGGAAGGAGGGAGCGTCGGCGGATACCTCGCAGCTGTACATCCCGGCCGCGTCCAGCTGCAAGTTCATGAGCGTGACCTGGGTCGCGTTGCTCTCGTCTTTCTGCAACAGAACAGCAACGGGCATCGGTTGTATTGTAGCACGATCCATCACTGCGGTAAAGCTCGCGGGACGGGAAGGCTGTCAGTTCTAATGAAATTTCATTCATTAGCGTCTGATTTTTATCCAACCGGATTTTTCCTTGTACACGAACATTCGGAATTAAAAGAGAAAACGGGAAGTAGACTTCCCCTATTCCGGGGTACGTTTAAGTAACGAACAAAGCCTGTCAGTTCTGCAGTCAATTTCAACCCATCCACGTTTTCGTCCTCAAGAGAATTTCGGCGCGCGCGAAATCCCATAAACCGCCGCCCGATACAGAGAACTTTTCATCGCAAAGATCTAAGCGCGTCTTCGACCGCGATGAATGCGCTTCGACAGCCGGCAATTTATGGCCCCGCTTGCCCATACAACCGATCCGCACATACGAATAAAGCCACCCCCGTCGCTCCCCGAGGGGGGGAAAAAAAACGAGGAGAGCGAAGAACAACCGCGGGAGCATCGATCAATCGACCCGGAAGACAAAAAAGGTCGGCGGTCGGAGCTCGTCGCATTGTTTCGTCGCCTGGCAAACGGCGAGTCGCGAGAGCGATCCGCGCGCTGGAAGACGAACCGATGGACCGGAAACGCGTCTCCTTGCGATATCGATTTTCCGATGCACTCGGTGTCACTCGGCCTCGCCGATGCTCGCGAGCCGCGCGTCGGCTTTTCCCCCGCGGTTTACGAGCGACACTACCCCGCCGTAACGACGGCGCTTCGTCGCGCGGAATTTCGCGACACCGCGCGATTTATTGTACTCGCGCGTAGGCCACTACACGCGCTTCCCTGGGAATTCGCTCCGGGATGGATAGCCGATTTACGCGGTTTCCGCCGGATTCAGGGACCCTGATGACAAGCAAAAAAAGAAAAAAATACTACGCTGCTTTTTAGAATGCTAACGACTTGGGAGGATACGCAGAGTTTTGCGAAAGATCCCCTGCGATGATCTTTGGGAAGCGAAAGGTTCGATTATT
The DNA here is from genome assembly GCA_023838395.1 of Holcopasites calliopsidis. Taxonomy (NCBI): domain Eukaryota; kingdom Metazoa; phylum Arthropoda; class Insecta; order Hymenoptera; family Apidae; genus Holcopasites; species Holcopasites calliopsidis. Next base: position 4,773,404 of record JALHAQ010000011.1, read on the forward strand.
AGAAGCATTTCGTGAAACGATTGCGTGCGCAGCGTTGGAAAGTTTGCAACGGCGGCAGGTGAAAATAATATTCGATTTAACGCTTCCAAACGGCAACTTGTTTACGGAGAGCTGACGGGCGGGAAGACTGAATTTCGCGGCGGTATTATTTAATTTCAGAGGATGTTACTTTGGGGCTGTCTAGCGAGGAGGTAAATGGATTAAACGAAGTTTATGATATGATCTTGTTATGGCCGAGCCTCGGCCAGATTATTCCTATTCCCTTTTTGGGTAAAGAAATATTTATAATCGTTTCGTTCTTTATCGTTGGGCCTGCGACTGATTGAATCCTTTAATTGTTTAAAGTATTGTTTCTCGATCCGTGGAGTATTATATTGATTCAACAAGAAAGCTTTAAAGATGTTTAAATATCTCGTAGGTAAATACAGTATATTCAAAAGTTCATTCAGCTATGTTTGTTTCGTTTGTGCAAATATAGTTCCGTAATTTGGAAAATATTTAATCGAGCAAAATTGTATGCCGTTTATTAATGCACGAAATATCTACAACTTTCAACAAACGCAGCACGAATCGATAACTGCGTCGAAAGTATTCTCCTTCTTTTGCAAACTTTACTTTCTGTTGCGAATAGTTGAACAACTAATTAGACCCTGCTTCATCAGAGTTCGGAAAAGACACGCTGCGCCAGCTATGAAACTGTTAAAAACAAAATTTTTCGTGCTTTCCTTAAAAGAAAAAAAAAAAGGAAAGCTAGTTGCTGCTTGCTTGTCAAGAATTGAAAGGATGATTAAAACGACATTCAAGCTTCATTTTATCAATTTCGCAGCTGAAAACGTATTTCCCGCGAACGCTGGAAAAAGCCCGAGATCTAATCGGTCTCCCGCCGGCGGATTTGCCGTCGAAAGAAAAGCGCAGACACCGTGGAAAAGGGAAAAAATACAGGCCGGCGGGATTAAAATTTGGCTTGCACGATTATGAGACCCCCGGCGTTGCCGTTAAACCGCCGTTCCCCGCGAAAAATGTTCCGCCTCATTGTGCTGCTTAAACAGATTGCCATATAAAATACTCTCTTTATTACCGAACTACTCTGAACTATTGAGAACCCACCGCCGAGCCTCGTATAATCCCCAATTTACCAGCAAAATTTCATCGGATTAACAACGGACAAGTGCCGCATTCCGCGTGCTGAAGTTACACGATCGCCTCGATACCGTTCCTCCTGTCAGCCCAACCGTTCAGTTTAAGAACTCTCGTTTCACCCCGAAAATTAACGCACCCACCCCCTGTTCCGCGCAAGAACCACGTTAATGGCATCGTTCGGTCGAATCGCACGGTTATCGGGATAGCATGTCCGTTCTTTGAAAGTCTGTCTTGTAAAAAATGGAGAGTGAAGTAAATCCCTTGGAAAATCCAGAGTTGCTCTACCCGCGGTCTACTTATCAAAGAACACCTGTCCGTACACTGAGCCGTATCACTTGACACGCGTCTGACCATGATACATTTATCCGTACTATTGAAACACTCTGATCGTATATGTAAACGTGCTTCTTAAATGTCCCATCGAATGTTACTACTTCCAGCATGGCCAACAACGGATTAATCTGTAACGCTTGAGTGGTCTGATCGAATACAGACCTGCGCTACTTAAAACTTCACCGACCACGTATTCTTAACTTGTACAGCTTAGAAAATACCCCGCACTGGCATGCCCTGCTTAAAAGTTTCCTTACCACATGTTGACCCGCATCTACAGCTCTGAAATGCCTGACAATGCGTTGACCTGAACTACTTGATAAAGTCTAACCGCGTCTTTCTTAGTGCGATTCGAAACGCGCCCGGCTGTATATCGAGAGCATTGCTGCTTTAAAATATATTTCTCACCATACATCGATCCGTATTGCCCGAAAAAAAGAACCGAATGCCCCACGAAAAAAAAAATATACGTGGCTCGACACGTATTTTAGAAACGATTCGTTATTGTTCCCTGGCCCACGGTAAGCCCGCGAACACTGGCGATCTACCCCGCTACCCGCGGCTTCGTTTTTTTTTCATAGTGTTCGAGGGTCGAAAAGAAAGAAAGGGAGGAAGGGTTCGCGGGCCACGAGGTCGAGTATGCGGGGGAGTATAGGCAGGGCTCGATGCTCACCTTCACCGTCAAGTTCCCGATGGGGAAAGTCTTGACGGCCGGGGTCTCGTTCGGGGCATAGCGATAAAACTCTCGCCCCCCTTTGTACCACTTGACGGCGTATAAAGGATCTCCCTCGGTGTCGTACCAGCAGCTCAGTATCGCCGAGTCACCTTTCTTCACGGCCGTCGGTATCTGGATGCGAACCTCCCGCAGGCCGGAGCAAATTCCTGCAACAGACGATGATGGTGTGTGAACTACTGCGCGCAATACGCGTTCCGATATCGTACGTGCACGGACGGCGAAGCCGTCGTGTCCGGACCCTCTTTTCTTGCGGGATCGATTCGAGAAGGTGTCGACCCACTCGAGCGGGAATTAATGAGCTCCGGGACGGGTTCGAGAGTCGGACCGGCGTTCGCGAACTTTCTCAGACGGGAGAAAAAGGAGGAGATCGTGGCGTCGCTGGTGGTCGAGGGGTTGGTTGTCACGGGGATGACGTTTCGGGACGAGTTCCGTCGGAAAATTTTTTATCCGCAGGAGGGAAGTTAATGCTGGGTGAAACGACAAATTAAGAAATTTTTACAGAAGCTGTTGCGGCCAAATAGATAAGGATAACGTTCGCTGTCCAACATCCCATATGAACCCTAGGTCAAGAAACATCCCCTCGAAGCTAGCTGCCTCGCGATGATTTAGTAACGAGAGTGTATGTAGCTGCGTTGTATTTTTCATGAAATTATACGATGAGGTTGAAGCTTGCGTTGCTCTTGTGTCCGCAATTTCGTAAATGCACTCGCTCCACATTCCTCAAGACATTCTCGTTTCTCTGGGAATAATTGCGATTTCCACCGCGATGCCTCTTAATAATGAAAGTTCCAATGTGAGTATCTCATTTAGAAAAATGCACGCCACGTTGCGCGGGGCTTGCGCTTTTGAAACGTGCGTTCCACCAGCCGAAGCTGCTCAGCGAAAAGTCTGTATTTCGGTTTTGCTACAACGTCATTATTAAAGAGTGGCGAATTCACCTCGAGTATTATTTGACACTGTCGAGGGGCCGAACGATTTCTGCGATAGACAATTTCTGTTCCGCCGTTCTGCGTTTCGTCTATCGCTTCGATGGGAGCTCGCTAAACGCAGCAATAAAAGCTGACATAACGATAATCGGGGTCCGGAGGATCATAGAGAAGCAAGAGCGGCGTTTCGCGTGCAACGCTAAAGGAAGATCGATGTTTGTCATCAGGGGAAATAATCGCGAAAGGGTTACTAAAGGAGGCACTTCAATCGACCTGTCCGGGCCAGGTTCACCACTTTGAATGCAGAAGCACAACAGACAAAACACCGCATGAACTGAGCGAAATGAATTTCGCCGATTACGGACGACAGAGCTTAACAGCCTGTTCAGAACGACACGGTTTTTTAGTTGAACCGATTCGGTACTATTGCCGATTTTGCCCTAATACCGTACCGGAGCCTAGTTAGATGGGACCGTCTGACGAAACTTGAAGCTGCCACTGCGAAATGGCAAAAACTGAGATATATACTTAGCTGTAAACAATTTTACTGCGCCTAGATAAAGTACGCTTCTAACAAAACAAAACGCGTAACGCTGTCATAGTTTAATAAGGAAAGTTTCAAGCATTTCTAAAGGAAACCGTGGCTTCCCAGATTTTTGTGAATTATCCAGTCAACTTGGTCTCGTATAATTTAACCGTCTTACTATGGGAGGGTATTCCCACTAAATCCAGCAGCAAGGAAACGTTATAGCAGCGGAACCATCGATTTCAACTAAATTTTGTCCGGTAAGTGGAATCTAGAGCGAAACTCGGCAAATCTAGACCAAACCCATATCCGCACGTTTGAATAAATATGCATTATTTACGAAAAGCGAGTCCGACGTTAGAGTTTCGATAAGTCCAAGATCCGCCTTTATTGTCACTTAACGCGGACTCTGAAACGTACTCGTTCAAGGGGCAAGGATCAGTCCCCCGCGAATGAAATTACTACCAAACACAATTTACTCCGTCTCGCCTACATTTACCATTTCGAAACGGACATCCATCACGTCGGCGAAAGCAAATCAAGACGTCGAAAGAATAGCTCGATTAGCCTAATCAAATACGGTCCCACAGGTGTCCATAAGCGTGGCAATTTACCCGTCGGAAAAGGGTCGATTTCGAACGCGATACGCTGCGACAACAACTGCCGTGAACGGTTCATTCCAATTCCACCCTCGATTCGAGGAAATCAAAAGAAAACTACAACGGTGCGGTGAAGCGCGTCGGCGGGGGAGGGAAGCTGGTGCGAAGGGAAAAAGGAAGAGCAGAGTGTGGAATGAAAAATAGTTGAAGGAGGTCGGGGCGGATCGAAGAGGCAGGAACATCGAATCGTGGTGAACGCGCGCGGGGGCCTCGGGAAATTGGGTTGTTAAGATTTAATCGGACACAGAGGCATTTTAAACGACTCGTCGCCGCGGGAGGACGGCGTCGCGACGCGACCAGATTTAAATTGCGCCGACTTCCTTGAGCCACTGGAACCACCTAGTCACCGTGCCACGTTGTCCGAACGAGATAGCGCGGATCGTTAAGATCTCTACCGGATTCCGTTCGCCGGAATTTCATTTGCGACGACTTCACCCTTGTCGGTACACACCTTTGCCCGACCCCCGTGATTCAATCGTCGACGCGACTGCTGGCGCTGGGCTTGTTTAAAGAAACTGCTTAATGAACGTCCGGAAAACGGTGCTACGAACGCGTGGCGTTGACGTTTTCGGATGCCGAGGTACGTACGTATCTGGGTAACGATCTCCTGTACAAATTTCGTGGGGAGGGGGTGAATGGGAAATGGAAGGGAACGTTGTTTGATGTAATTGGATCACGTGTTTGACGAAATGAGTTATATCGTCGGGATATAACGGGGAGTATCGTCGGGATGCTTCGGTATACAAGTCAGCCAGGGGAGGAGGGTGAAATTTTGTTATTAGGTTTACACGTTTTTAGACAGTATACCGCGTCTATCGAACTTTGAAGGAATATAAACTGGATCAACGTTGGTACACGTATGATTAATGATCGAACTGAATCGAGTCATTAGCCCCCAGCATCTACGGTAAGAAACATCCCATTTATCCCGGCAAAACCAGTCATTGATATCACTTTATCCTGTGATCGCCAAAGAAACGGAGTAAACGCATTCGCTGCACCAAACACGAGCTCCGCTATTAATCATGTCCGTCGAGGACTGATAGCGAAAAGGACGGATGCTTCTTGAAGGAAACCGAGCTTAAACTTTGAACACGACAATAATTGCCACTAAATGCTGGTTTTATTATTAAACGAGCTCGAAGTATTACGAATTAAATAGAGAAACACACGCACACAAATTAAATATACCCTATAAACGCTTATTACAATATACATAATATTACCGACAGGACTATTAACAATTCACCTAAACAGCCGCTGAACCAAAGAATATCAAAGCCGCAAAGGATTACGTTTGCCGAGCACGGTCTGTTCCGTGAAAATTCCGTCTCACCTTCGCCACGAAGGTCGTAATTTAATCGTCGATGCAATTGGCGGCGGGTGGTGTTGGTCGTCCAAGAAAACCCGGGGTGAATTCATTATGGGGCGGTGACGATTAAATCCCCGAGACCGATGAAGCCGTGTGTTTAGTGAAAACATTTCGCCCCGAGTCGAAACGCGCGTCTTTAGCCGTTGCACCTCCAGCGAGGCGCTCTCTCTCTCTCTCTCTTTTTCTCTCTCTCTCTCTCGAGACCTTTCTCTCCAGATTGTTCGGATGATAAACAGCAAGGAAAATTAGCAAGATCACACGGGTCGTGTCGCGGGGATTACGTTTACGCCAGTCTAGCGTCTTAGCGACGGCGTCGACGAGACAACTATGTCGCGATAAATCTCGTCTGTTTCGTTAACACGAACAGCGGCTTAAATTCCGAAGTAATTAAACGCCTCGTGGCCTCGTACTTCCTTCGTGAGTCGAATAAGGGAGAAATTATTTCGTCTCCTTTTCGCTGTGAGCGGACTACATTTTCCTGGCCAAACGGATGGCCGAGCCAAAGTATCGTCGATTGCGTAAGAAGCGGCTACCGGACGAGAGTCTGAATAAATCGGGTCGCTTGTTCCAAGGAAGAATTGTGCCGCGCGCGAGCTATTCAGCGGGGCACGGTTGGCATCGCGACGACGGGCGATGCCGTGTGAAAGATGACAATCGTCGTGACTTGTTAACCCAGCGGACGATGGAGGAGCGAAAAAAGAACATCGACGCGGAGAAAGAAACTGTAGCTGGCACGGGGAGAGAAACGAGCGCGAGATGCTGCAGAGGGGCGGGAAAACGTGTACCAAGGGGATGCTATCGAAAGAAAGAACGGCGAGAAATAAAAGAATCTTGGCGACAAAGTTGTGACACGGTTCAGAGATCCGATTTGAATTTTTCATACGGCCGTGTAAATGCATGTGTGCGTCGAGGGAGGGCTCGCCAAGATATGACAAACAAAAAGGAAAAGGGTGCAGCAGCCGAGGGATGAGTCAGCTGAAGAAAGCGCGGAGGGAAGAAAAAGGAGGACCAGGAGAGAGAGAGAGAAAAAAAGGCAAGGAAAACAATTTAGCGGCAGAGCGTACGGGATGAAGAGTAAAAAAGCGAGCGGGGCGAATGAAAAAGAAGAGGTGGAAAAGTACTCGATGTCGATGGAATCGCTACAATGGAATCGACGCTCCGACGCCGCCGCGCTATCGTATTTCACGTCGTCGATCGACGAAAGGGATGTTTTCTCGCTGGCGAGAGGCAACGACGGCGCGCATCTCTCGTCCCTGGACGCGGCGGCGAGAACTCGTGAAACCGGTAGATACATTCGATTAGCCGCGGCGCCGATACGGTTTTTCCGCGTCGAGTTTCTCCTTCGTCCGGTGGCCGGGAACGGCCGATCCGGCGAAATAGACGGAAGCGCGGGCGAAAGAAAAAAAAACGAGGAATCCGATGAAGTGGCAATGAAATAAGCCGACGAAGAACGGCGCGAAAAGCGGCTGGTCGAGAACCAGGCCAAACGAATGCACACAGGCTTTTTGCGATTAGTTGTAGCGTGCGAAAACGGAGGGTGAGAAGAGGACAGAGAATCGTCCGGCCGTTGATGTTCGTTTGAGCAGCGTTAACGCAATTATCCATTGACACGATTCGTCGTCAAATTCATTAAATTTCTATCATGGGTAACGCCTTGTACGGTCTCGGAGCAGCGACCCTTCGAACAACGTCTCGTCTACCACCCCTCGCGAAAGTTCAATGCACCGATGCGGATAAGAATCCTCGCGATTTCTATTTCTTCCCGGAGTCGCCGTCTCTGTCTTCTTCGTTCATATGCTATCCTTAACTGCGAGTCATTTCCATCCCTTTCTTCCCCGCTCTTCCCATCACGCTCTCCCTTCGACCCGACGCTGATTTTGCTGTTGCCCTCTCTCGCTCGCGTATGCACACGTGTACGATGTAATATTTTTTTTTTCTAGCCGGTCGATATGCGTTATTTGCCGACAGGATATTCGTCGGCAAACCCCGCTCTCGTCAATTGAGCTGTTCAATTCGCGCTCGACGAATAAATAGTTGCGGGGACAAATATTTTAACCGGGCGGCGACGATTTCATCCCGTGTCGGTCAAAAACGATCTCGACATCTGACTTTTGTCCACAATTTTTCCACCCCTCTCCTTCTCCCACGCCAATTTTGTTCCCCGTCGCGATCCCTGTTGCATATTTCGCGTACATGCCTATACACGCGTATCGGGTTCGTTTTTTAGCTCATCCATTTTTTTTTTCAACCCCTGCAGCCTTTTTTGCGCTTTTCTGCCCCTGAACAAAGGGGCGGCCGATGTGCACGGTCACGACACGCGAAGCACGGCGAAGTTACAGGATTTCACGAAACCGTCGATGCCCGTTCGAATCGCATCCCCTGTTTCGCTCCTCGTGCTGCGTCGCCGCGGCTTGATTTCGCGCGTTCATTTTTGATTAAACCCCGTGGGTCCGTCGGACTCCGGTTTCCACGGTTTCATCGAAATTCCAGAGGCGCGCATCCTTCGACGCCGCGCGGCTTCTTTGTCGTCCAGTATCGATAAGATCCAACACAGTGATAGAAAGATGCTCCTTGATATCATTTCCATGGAAACAGCTAGATGGTAACGACTCGAAGGGACGCGGAGCGGCAGTGAATGTGTCCACGGTTCAATTAAACCGCGTTCAAATCCCCCGAAAGAACCGGCCGCCGGTTTTTCCACCGAACAACCCTGTCGTTGGTGCATGAAATCGTACTTAAAATTCACGCCTGTGATTGTGATCCGCGGGCCCGTGTTCTTTCCACCCTTCGGTGTGCTTCAATCTCGCGGTATCAAAGCGGAAACCACCGACAAAGCCAATAGAGAACATCGACATCGGTGCGCGAACCCCTTTGCCAAACACGCTTCACTCCAACCTCACCCGATCCCGTCGATCGCACGGAAACGAAGCGGCGCGCATTAAAGTTTCAAACCGCTGTGTGCTCCAAGTACCCCCGGACACGCGTCTTGGCGTCGAGTGCAAGGAAGCTAATCCATAAAGAACGTTACGCGACACGTCGGGGCAACGGCCCGCGACGAAGTTCGAGCCGCGAGGGTCGAGCGGACAACAACGGAATGACCAAGCAGCGGGACCGCGATCGCTGTACCCCTCTCGTCGTCGTGCAGAAAAAGAAGGAAACAAAAATATGACACCGTACTCCTAGGGACACTTACCCACAACATGAGCGAACAGCAAGATTTTCAGTTCCATCGAAGCTGTCCAGCCTTCCTCCTTCGTCGAATGCACAATAAGCGTTCTATTCCTCCGACGATCCGTCGTCGTTCCGTCGATGATCGCGTCGCGGTTGTGCGTGATCGTAACGCGGCCGGCGCGACGCGTCTCTTCGCATGTCGCCTTTCCAACGCGTGTTCTCTCCCCTTCGCGTGTGTCCGGTACGTGTCCGCGTCGCCTGCTGGCTAGCTCCTGTCACCCTGACGGTCAACGACGATAACGACGGCGACGATGCCAATGTCCCCTTACATAATAGCGACGCCGCACGACCGACGGTGTACGAGGAACGAGTGGTCAGGGGTCGAGAGTGTTACGTCGCGGGGCACGATGCGATGCAACCCCCTGGTGCGGTGTGCGCGCGGTCTGCGGAGCCGGGCCGTGTTCTGTCGGTGCTCCCTCCGTGGCCTGGCGTTTCGCGCAGAATCAATTTCCTTGCAAAACGACGTCGAGGAGCGACGCGAGTGCGAGTGCGCGCGCAAGCGCTCCGCCGACCGATCTCGCTTCTCTTCCACCGTCGTCTGTTCCGCCGGGGTTGGAACGAGAGAGGATCGTTTGCGTGTGCCGGTAAGCCGGAGACTGTGTCAGTGAAATCTGGCCCACCGATAGATTCCAAGCAACCCCGAGCCGATAGGCCAACCCCCTCCCACGCTTTGACCAGCCCGCCATCCCCCTTCTACTACAGCATCCTCTTCTTTCTACTCGTGGTATATACCGGCGTGTACTCTGTAGTCTCTTCGTCTGGTTGCTTATTGGTGTGTATTCACCGTAGGACGAACGCGGAGCCCTTGTAACTGGGGAACGCAAAGCTCGTAGCCGACTCGCTTCCTTCTTCTCGACACGGAGATGCATCCTTGCCCTTTGTGCACGCTTCCATTGTTCTCGGCAGCTACCACGGGCCACCAATACCGGCAATTCCTTTAGCAGTACCGCGACATACACAAGGGGCGGGGGGGGGGGGGCGGGTAGGAATGGGGTGGAAAGATAGAGGAGGCTTGTCGGTGATTCTGTCGTCACGGATGCCTGACGATGCTTTCTGTGGCTCGCGGATGATTCGAAGTTACTCGGCCCGATAGAGTTGTTCGGGATCCAAGATCGTCTGGCTGGGTTTAAGTAAGTCGTCCCGAGAAAATACCGCCAGCGAGTTCGTTGTTTTTTTAATGAAATTTCATTACGTAACACCTGTTGGCTCTCGGTGTCTTCTTCGTGGTTGAATTACGGTCCTCGTTGCTGAGGGCTGACATTACCGTAAAGCTATCTCTGAGAAAGTTCTTCAAATACTACTTCGCTCCACCCCCTAAGAAGGACGCTCGCGGGAGATGTATACGTTTCTCTGAAAAATAACGCGGCGGAATATCGATGCGCCGTAAATTTCAATTTCACCGTCGTGTCGTGAATAAATTTCTTTGAACCGTATCAGAGCAGAAGCCTGACATCAATGTTATGTATCCCGTGTATAATTGAGAGCGCGTTCGCGAGCGAGCGAACACAGCCAGATGGATAGGTTCAATATATCTCGAACTCGCAACGGCGAACGGTATTTTGCTCCGTTGAAAGCTTGAATTGGGCGTCGTCGTCTAAAAATGCATTGAAAAAATTAATAATTAATAATAATTAAATGATTTCCATGATCTCGCTTTTTTACCTGGCGATTTTTCAGAACAACCTGTCGGAAAAATTTGCCACCCGTTCCGTCGCCGCGTGTGTCGCTGCTTCGTCACATTTTCCTTCTCGCACATTTTTCAATAACGTCCCCGAAGAATGATGGATCTTTGGCGAGTAAGTGACATAATGCGGTCTCCGCGATCTCTTCATCGGACGGCCTTTCATTTTTATCCGGAGGAAGCGCAGAGCCCCGTCGTTTCGCGCATAGAGATCGACGACTGTCCACAGGCACCGGTTTCGAAGTCATTAAATAATGTACAATCGCTTTCGAGTTGCTCGCGCGACGAGCAATATTTTCAGCCGTTTTATTAGAGAGCACGTTCGAGCAAACACTTCGACCGTATAATTTGAAAGCAACTCGAGAGCGGTAGTAGCATCGTTTATTTTACTCATTTATTTGGTTGCTGCCGTCGCTGTTATTCGCGTCTTTCAAGTTTGCCATTTTGCCCGCCGAGGTTTTGAAGAATTTTAATTAACGAGCACGCACCGCGCGAGTCGGCACAGGGGAATTATTCAGCGATTACACGTGTTTCTTTTTCTATTTTGCGTGGAAAAAGTAGATAAAAATTGTGAGACTTTTAGTATTTTCCGAGCCACATTAGTCAAACAAGAAACTCTAAAGCGTATGCCGTATTTTTCGCAAAAGTAACTGTCGCAAAACGTAACTAAGATTAATTAGTAGGAATAAAAAGAATCCTCTGGGAACTTTTTACCGGAATACTGTTAACCCAGTAATCAGTAGACTTCTTTCACCCTCCACGATCTTTCACCGCTCATCGATAATTTGATCCACTCCCATCCTCCTACGAAAAAAAAAAGGAATGCTAACGCGAAAACGATGAACCATTCACCCCGTCGCGTGGCTCGTAAGGCGTTCCAATTGAAAAGGGAAATTATTTTCGAGGAATCACCTCGCACGCCCAACGTTTCCTCCCTTTCTATCACCTCCCCCATCTATCCTACTTTCCAGCCAGAGGTTTCTTCCGTTTCACGCATTTATCAGCCATACCGTAAAGCAGTACGAATATTCCGCGGCGTGCCACGGCGAACCAATACCGGTGGAAACTGTTCGCGTGCGTACGCGAGCAAAATCTGGCCTACCGATAGATTCCGAGCAGCCCCTGGCCAGCGACCCTCCTGCGTTCCGTGGCTCTACGAACCACCCCTGTGCCGACGAAACGGTATCACCCCCGCTGTGTCCTGTCACGCGAAACTTTCACGCGGCTTGTTACACCCCTCTTTCCCTATCTTCCATTTTTTTTTCTTTCTTCGCGATATTGTCGCGCGCCCCCTCCCCCTTCGAACCCCTGTTTATCGTCGCGTTTCTTCGGTTTCCAAGGCACCGTCTTGGCGTTTCCGCAACATTTGCCAGTCGTCGACGCCGCGCGTTCGCTCGAGAACATAAAAGTTCCGTCGTTATCCTCGTCGCGTCATCGCGAATTTCTGGTCACGACTCGAGTCTCGAGCCTCGCGCCTTCGTTTTTCGAACGAACAATTTTTCCCTGAAGAGAACAAAAAAAAAACAAAACAAAACGCGAGAAATGGAAACGAAACTTGGAACGCCGTTCGCCGCATAGAACGTCGTTGCTCCGTCTTCCAATTTTGCCGGAAAGCTGTCCTATCTTTTTTGGGGGGAAGCTGCGTCAGGGCTTTCTGTCTTTCGAATTAGGGGAGTTTTGAGAAAACGATCGGGGAAAGAGGAGTTCCGCTATTTCTATTGAATTGCGGTGGCACGGTTTTTCGTTTTTAATGTCTGTTGGGTCGAGTTCCCTTATGGAAGCGATCAGGACAATGCGTGTTATGATGGAGGAAATTGCGAGAGCGTGACCGCTTTTCCTAGCCATGTAGCTACGGACGAACATGAACTTACCCATGCCAGCGATCCGACGATAGAACTCGATTCAGGACGCCAAAGATCCCGAAGCTCGCGACGGAACGCCGAGTTCCGTTCCCACGACACCGTCATCGCTCATTTTCTCCTCTCCTCGGAAGATTTTTTCTTCACGCTCCGAAGAAACTGTGCCGGGTTTTCCGCGACACGTACGGGTTTCGCAAAAGCCACGAGGACAAAACGCGGTTCCGCGCTGCGCGACGATATTTTATATTTGCGAAGGAGGAACGTGTTAACGGTGCGAGACGTTCTTTTACCCCGAAATAGAAAAGCTTCACGGACCTTTGAAACGTGGATATCCCGTTTTAATCGCGATTACGTAATAATTGCATACATTTATTTCGTTTGGAATCGCGACGATGGAAATTAGCGGAGATCATAAAGGAAAGCGTTCTCCATAGAGCGCGGAATTCATTCGTTAATAATAATAATGATAATAATCCTGTAATAGAATCGATGATACTGTAATCAAATATTCGTGACAGCAATGCACGCTCGTTGAAAGTGTGCGCGCCGGCGAACCTGGTTTCCCGTTTCGAAACGAACTTCGATGGTCGCGATAAAACGCGAAACTCTTTGATCATAGTAATTTTATTTTGCGCAGCGTTCCTCATAATTCCGTGAAACTGAGTCGGATTTTATGTGACGGGGTCGCAATCTTTTTGCCGAAGGGTAGCACCGCCGTGCCCGTTCCTCATACGAAATGAACTTCGACTGTTAGAACTATAACGGAGCGTTCGTGGCGTTCAACGTTTACGGTATTTTTGTTGTTGCGAATTTGTAATATTTGCCAGTGACTTATGGTAACAGCATTTTTACGACAGAAGGGCAACTTTGAAATCAACGTAAGTCAGAGCATGAAGTAACTGCGCGAGGCGAAGCTCGACATTTATCGTGATACGTTCTGTTTTATAAATAATAACTTTTCTCCTAAGTCTCCCCTCCACCGCCCCACCCCCTCACTATTTTCAAAGAATCGCAGTCGAATTTTTGCGGCGGAAACGTGTAAAACAAAGCTTATTCGCAGTATAAAATGAATGTCTATAATGAAACGCAGAATTCTGCGTTTATAATAATACCCGCGCCGCTGTCCATATTTCAAAGCATTAACGAATTTCATCCCCGGATTGGCATTCGTTCGATGACAGAAGTATAATCGGTAAAAATACGGGCTCAAGCGTCGCACGTGAAATTCCAATCCGTTTAAAGGATCATATTATTATTTCTGCGATAGCGATCCATTGAACAAAAATGATGTATCGCTGCTTTCTGGAATGATGTTGAGCACAAGCCTGCCAAAGACGCGGCTGTAAAACTCGTTTTCCGAGCGAAATGAAGTGCGACGTTCGCGGTGTTCACCACGATGATGTCGCCATTGGCTCGTCCATGTCCCCGAGAATTTTCTTCGCTTTCAAGGAACCGCAAGGGGATTTCCGTGACGTCTGCGAGCCCCGTTAAGGAGACAACAGCGGCAACAAAACTCGTTTCGCGGGCGAAACCACTGACGTGTTGATGGCGAAACGTGGGAACGAGAGTCAGTATGTGGCGAATGAGATTTCACTGGAATTGCCACGTATAAGGCGCGACTACGTTTATTTACCAATGTTCCCAGAGAGACATACGTATCTAAGAGGAAGCGCTTCGATCGGCCGTTTTCTTCTCGTTTCTCTTCGCGTGGACGTTGACAAAATCGGCCCGCCTTTCCGTTTCGTCAAACGTAACGAGAGAGAAATTCGCCGCGGCTTCTTTGATGCTCGATGTTGAGAATAAATGAAGCGTTCTCATTGAAACACCGTGTACGTGTGCACGAGGGGTAGCGACGCTTGGATGAATTCGAAACGATCGTCGTTACGTGGACGGCGAACTAGAGGAAAGAGTATAAGCTCGAAGAAGAAATTTGCCGAATTTGCCTGCGCGCGCTTCTGCTATCGCGAGCATCGTTAACTTGTATAAATGGTAAAAGACTTTTTTAACAAGGTCCACGTGTGTACGCGCGCGAGGGTGACAAAAGTGCTTAAAGTTGCACGGCATCGGGCGAGATAGAATTTTCGAGAGTTGAGAAGACGTGTTTTCGGTAGGAAAGCTTCGAGATATCCATGGTGGGACTAGAAACTTTAAGGGAATCGACCAGTATAACTATATCAATTAGGTGTATATACTATACTTTCTTTTCCTTTCCCTATACTTTGTATAGAAAATAATAATAGTTGTCGCTAAACGTTGCTCTATACAAGCTACTCTCGAATCCGGATCGTCGCTTTGATTAAACGAGACTTTCAGCTCCCTTCGAGCTTGCAGTTTTTTTCCGGCTACGGAGTTAGAGCTCGATGCAAAACTTGAACGACTCCGGGCTCTGTTGCTGCTACTCCCTTCTATCTCCCATCGCCGTTTCACCGCTTTTTTCCCCCACGTTGCTAGTTTTTCCATTATCCGGTTTTATCTGTAACCCTGCTGCGCTTCTTTGGCGGAAAGCTGAACCGCATAAGAAACGAAAGTACCGAGGGAACGCTTATCGGACTGAGAAACTGTGGGTTCGGCCACTTAGAAAGTAGTCGGATTCGAATATAGAAATAATATTGAAATTACTCGATAAACGGGAGTAAAATGTAAAACGTTCGAGGCGTCCGTATTAGAATGAAAAGACATTTCAATGAATTTAATATGCTTATCAAAAATGATAATATAGACTGAAACGATTGTACACAATCTCTAACGCACTGCATTCTTTTTCTATAAACATTTTAATTGTGATCATCGTCGTCGGCTCGGCGACATGCAGTAAGGCTTAATTAGTAAATAAGTATTTTATCCGTCGATGGAATGAGCAGAGAATGGAAAAAGGGACGAGAGTTGAAGCTCTTGATTCTTCTCTTCTGCAACGTTCGGTCATGGCCCCGAGCGACCCCACGTCTGTGTACCCTGTCTCGCCGCTGTCATCTAAACGAAAAAGGGGGGGAAATAACGAGGGACGAGGGTCTTTGTTTGAGGCCTCGAAAATGTGATTGTTTAAGCCGTGGCGTTGACTAATCCGGAATCGTAAGTGCGGACAGCACAAGGGACGCATTATTTAGTTGAAACGGATTCGGGGTTATTCATTTAGGCTTTCAAACAATTAGCCTGGTAGGATTGGAATTTTGCTTCTTCGCTCCTAATGGCTCTAACAGATTTCGTGAAACTCTATCCTGCGTGAAAGGTATCTTTACATATTTAAATATAAGGGGAATTCAATTCCATTTGGGAGATCTCCGATGCGCTCATCCTCTTACGCGTCCGACAATATTTTCCTAAATCGATAACACGGTAAAAAGCTTCCGCGCCAAAGCAAGCCACAGGAACGATCTCTGAACGCCAAAAAAAGAACGCCCGAGACCAGTTCCAACGTCTGTCGTTATCCGCTCGTGTCCACTATTCACAATTTAACCGCGGCTAGTATAAAAATAAAGTGCAACCCCGGCAGAGGAAGGGGAGTTATTTCCGTGAAACCATTCGGCTGTTGAATCGTGTTCCTTTTATGCGAACCGCGTTAGCCCCCTTTTACATAATCAAAAAATAAGGACCCATCGTTGGGGCGGGTGCTCGGATAGCGCCTCTCTCCTTCTTCTCCCATTTCGCGTCGCGTACCGCTTATTAAATTGATCGCCGTCCGCGAGATTAGCCGGCGCTGTATCGTGATTAAAGTTGCGCCCTGCTAAATCAACGAACGTCCCGATCCGCGGAAAGGAGTAGAAAGGCGAGGATCCGGTTTCCCGGTGGGAGGACGAGTATCGGGGTTGCGCGATTGTTTGAACGGCGGGGCCGGCGAGGGTTGCGAATATAGGAAACTTCGAATGCATCGATGTCGTCTGTAATTTACGTGCAATGCGAAAACTTCTGCAGCCACCGTTATTTCCACCCTTCCTTCCACCAGCGCACGCGGCAACCCTCTATCTCTCCGTTTCTCCCTCTCCCGTTCCCGTTTCCCCCCCCGGTGCTCTTATTCACCGCTCGCCCGCGTTCAGCCTCTCCCGTTGCTCAGTTCCATAGGGGAGAGAAAGAGAAATAGAGCAAGGGGTGGGCGCATCGAAGGGAGGACAGAAGGGACGGAAGATACGACGCGATGACGTGTCTCTATATTAAGATCTTGAAAACGTGATTGCTTAAGCGGATCGTCGCATATCTCTCTCTCTCTCTCTCGCTGGATGTTCAACCGATAAGTCGGGAAACGGCTGGCCGCTTATGATTCCTCGGTCTCCCTTTCCGTGATCGTTGCCTGGTCAGAGATGCCTCTCCTTAATGAAATGAAGCCCGTAATGAAAGAGGCAAACGGCAGCATGAATAAGCGCGTTTACTCGAGCCTGACCGCGAAGAATATTCGCGGTAATTGCGTTCCCGAAACGACACGAGCCACCGCGATTCAACCGATGCCCGTGTTTGAAAACCGTTTTACTCGACTTCTATATGTACATGTAATTACCGGCAAGCGCTTCGGTCTCACTTCCGCGGGTTACGAAACTCTCTCCCGAGCCTCCGTCCGCGAGAAACTGCTGGACGCCGTTCACCCTTCACTTCCCAGAAAATCTTCGAATTATCGATGAACAGTTATCGTTAACAGTGGATTCAAATCGTCTCGCCCGACGGATTCGGCGAATGTTTAAGTTACTTTCGACTGCAGCTCTCCGCAGATGCGATCATCCCTGTAACGATAAATCGCGAAATCTTCTTACACCGTCCCCTAAGCTGGATTATTCGAACGATCCTGTGTCAATGTTTAAGATTCGCCGTGCGCAAAGTGTTTACGGAGTCCGAGGAGTTTCGCCCCGCTGCTAGAAGAGAGCAAACCGGATTCGAGCGTTTCGCCGATTCGACTACGATCGTCTTCGCCGGCGCGAGATTTATGCATGCAAAGTTTACAGTCGTCTCCTAGTGGCCGTTATTCCGTTCACGCGCGAGGGAAATGTCCAGCAATTTTTCAATGGTTGCGGACCGTTTCTGGAGGGTCCGCCGCGTGGAAATGCGTCGTCCATCGGATCAATTCAATTGACCCGCGGTGAGCACGCGTCGACGTTCTCTTTGTGCTGGCTGAGATTTATGCGTCCGAGAATCGCGCGTGGCTGAGTAGATGATTCGGCTCAGTTCTCTCATTATCCACGCTTCGAGCCTTGAAATTTCTATTCTCTCGGAAGCTTTCATTAATTTTTGTCCGACGCTGTTTTAGAAATACCTGTGAGTTATTCAAAGGCAACGGTGCTTTTCAAGTTAATTCGCTTATACAATATGTCTAATTTACCTCGCAGCTACCCCTGTTACTTATGCACAAAATTATCCACGAATTTGCCACGGATAAAATCGATCAGCTTAGCTCGAACAGCAAAAGCAATTACATTTTACTCGTCATCGACATTTAAAGTTATTACGGGAAATTCGAATCTCGAGCTCGGGGGGGTAATTAATTCCGCGCTCGATACGTCTGCCGTTTAAAATTGCGGACTATAACAGCTGTCGGAAACTATATCGCGCGTGTATGGAGGCCAGTGACATACAAAGTAATGAGGATCTATACCAGGTATGGAGGGCAATGTATGAAGAAACGGGAATCCTTACCAGATACAGAGATCTTTATTCAGGGATTATAGACGACCAGGTAATTCTCGACACGATCAATGCAGTTATTGGTAGATACATTTCCAATTCCGTAAAATTTTAACGAGTAGGCAAAAATTAAGTGTGGATTGAAAATCAGAGTTACTAAAAATATTTTCAATAAAGTAACAAATTCAGGCTAAAGGTGAATACGTTAAACGTCTTACGTAAAAATACGAAACATAATTAACCAAGACGATCAGCGAAGCGAACAGCAATATCATTCAACGCCCGCAAACTTCTCGCAGATCTGGCGCAGTGACTTTTCAGAAACAGCCACTCGTTCCCTCGCCCGAAACTACCGAAGGTGTAACAATACCAATTCGGAAGTATCAATCTCCGCCCCAGACAGAAATCAGGGAACCGTAATATCGCTATAGGCTTCCCGCGAGAGGGAAGAGAAGCCGAGAAAGTAAAAAAAAAAAAGAGGAATCGAGGCAAAGGCCTGGTTATCTCGACGTTGCTCGTGAAACGTTTTAAACTACACGATCCTTCAACCGTGTAACGTCGTTTTCACGTTTCAATCGTGCTCGATAAATTCGCGAGACCATGCCCGACACGCGAACCAGCCATTTTCGCGGAACGGAGCAACCGTCGAAAATATTTCCCGTTCGTCTTCGTTCGTTTCTGGCACAGACAACTTCGACCCCCGGGTCGACGTGCCGTCCCTTTTTTACCCCGCGACTCGTTATCGTTATCACCCGAGAGACCCTCGAGCAGAGTCCTCTCTCTCTCTCTCTCTCTGATCAAAGCAGCGAGGCGTAGAATTCGACGGGTCGCGTTACATCGAGTATCAAGGAAAACAAGCGTCGCGATACGGACTCCTTTGAACTTGGAAACGGGGGCACGGCCTTCTTAGCCGTGATAAAACATCGAAGAAAGGGGCGGGCCGCAGTTTACGCCTTGATCAACGCGGCGCGACTGTGATCAAAGCATGATCAACGATGGAGAAGATGGAGAAATCGGAAAGAAAAGCGGCGGAACGACGGGACTTCGTTCGTTTCGACCGTGAGATATAGTATACCTTGATGTTGAAACGAGCGGTGGAGCGTGTAGGTGATTTTTCGCGCAAAGGGGTTGAAGGGGCGCGTACGGGGGAATGAATTTTTCGGAGTGGCTTTGAATAAAGTGACTCGGAGTGCTACTCCTCGAGTGCTGGCTAGTTCTTTTTTTTTTTGCCGAAACCCTAAAGGTTTTACTTACCCCAATGCTTTAGAAACGTGTTCGCCGCATAATAAATAGCGGTAATGCCGAAAAATTTCTGGAGAAACAGTCGGACGATTTGCAAGGGAATATATTAGGTCGTACGTAGGATTTTTGGAGGCAGGCATTACCAATGATATGCCTCGCAAATTTATTTTATCTTAAATGAATAGGCCTCCTGTCCTGTTTAATTAATTTGATAAATGTAAGAAGTGTGTAAAAAAGTGGAGTAAGCAGTTTGGGCAATACGTAGCACGGTCGATTAAAATGGACCACCGAGTAGAACTGTCGCAATGCGTAGAAAAGGCATGTATTATACGAAACACGGTAAAGTGCACGATCCCAGCTGTAAGACAACAATTAATAGTGAAAAATAAATAGGGTACAGGTGATAGCTTTCAAGACCTCACGTTTCCCGATAAAAATCTAATTTGAACGGTAGGTATAGTACGAGGTATGGAGCTCGCAAACTTCTGTCAACCCTTAGATTCGGAGACTGTAAGTGCTGATGTAAAAGTGTCCCCCTTTCACTCACCACCTTTCTCGGCACCCCCGAAAAAGAAAAATGATCTACCGAGGTGGCCAGAGTAACGCTGCACCCACGCCGACTTTATTTTGATTCTTACTACTAGCACCCGTGTAGTGTATTACGACCTTAGCACAAAAGATTCGCCCAACAAGAACGCCGTCCCCTTATAAATTACAATTTTCACCCCCATTATATACACTCCCACCGTCCATTTATATTCCAATCATAATAAAAAGCGGAGAGGCGCGGAAAAACGGTAATAGATTGCGCCGAAGCTGCTACTAAAGCTCCGAGGGAAGAACTGCGAAAGGAATGGCTCGATTTTCTCCCGCTCCTTTCATTAGCCGCAAGAACAAAAGTCCTCCTCAACAACTGCACCGCGGAGGGATCTTTCAGCCGACCGAGACAGCGTATCGATTTCCCGGCTACGAACAGTCAGTACAATTAGGTTTACGGCTACTTGTCGACTCCTCGCGAAGAGTCGCCAACGAAAAACAAAAGGGCGAAGGCGGAGCAGAGAATTTCCACCCGTCGCTCTCTGTTTCTCTCCGATCATTCGTTACCGCCGAAACTGCGCGACGCTTCATCCGCCGATCGTCATCTCTTGGCTACATCTTCGACGGAGGGTCTAGGACCGAGAACGTGATCGCACGCAGGTTTCGTCGCTATAAAAACAAAAAGGCGAATCGATCGCGAGACGTTAAACGCACGGTCGAACTTCCCGATCTGCATGACGCGAAGGAATCCGACGGATCTGCAAACACGAGGTCTCGTGTATCGGCCCCCGGGAGTCGGTCATTGATCAGCGTCACGAGGGGGTAAATCTTGATTTTAGATGCGTCACGGTACGCATGGTCAACGAGCCCGGTTCAATACAGTCCCTTGGTCATTAAAGTGCCATTAACCGCGCACTTGTCCATCACGGAAATTAATGTAGTAAAGTCGCCGCTTTGGAAAGCATGCCAGCTCCCTGGACACCTTTTTTCCCATCTCCTTCCTCGCCTTTTCCCTAACCTCTGGCTGCCTCTGTCATTGGGATATCGGGCACAGTCATCTTCGGGTCCCGCAAGTTCATTGCACGGATTCGCTCGGATTCTTAGGGAGCAGTTAGTGTTTGTAATTTATTTGCGCGCAGGAAACGGATCCTTTTGATTATGTATGAAGCAAGTGAGATATTAGTTCGCCCCTTCATCCAGAAATTGTATTTTGTACAATATGTGTTATATTCTTAAGGTACGTGATCGTGTTGCACTTTTCGTTAGAATATATCTTTCTACAACCTGCTACAAACTATGATTATTCATCCACCCTCCGAAAAAACAGCAACTTCCCCGAAACGCACAAAACCTACTCAACACCTGCTGCAACCCAAAAACGCGAAGAGCATGAATGCGAAACGCGAAGCAGCGTTACAGCAGATACTGCAACGGAATCGCAATTTTCCCGGTACGTTCGACGCTATACAGAACGCGATCTCCCAGAGTCACACCATTATATCATAAAAACGAGCAACACTTTCGCGCATTCTCCGAATCAGATTTGCAACACGAGGCCGTCCCCTCGAACAAGCATCCGGTTCGAGGAGACGCTTGTGAATTCCGATCTGCTCCTCTGATCGCGGAGAATTTGCGGTGAAACGTGTCGGAATGTCTGTGGGATCTGGAAAAATACACGGACGCGGCCTACGGTCGAGGCTGCGCACGTGGCTTAACGCGAAATCGATATCGGTCAGTGGAAACGCGAACACTTTTCCCAAACTCGGACACCTTTATCGTTCTGTCCTCCGATTTGTCCGGATCCCGATAACGAGGGATGTAAGCGAAGGACCAACGACGGTGGCCGAACACTTCGTCATTCGTCGCTGAAAAATCCCCGACCGGAGTGGATCGTTCGTCGACGACCTCCACTTTTTCTTATCGTCCGGCGTCGCTTACAAGTCGATTGCGGATGGTCGTGCACCCCTGGCCACACACCGGGTGTCCCGAGTTCATTTACCGAAAAAAAATCACACCGAGAGAGATTGAAGTATGCTTTTAAAGAACGATTATTATTCGATTCGCGATGTAAGCGTTGAACAATGAAACCTGATGTCCCTATTCATTTCTTCATTCAAACGGAGAAATAGTTACAATGAGACGAGCATTAAGTTAATCGCATCCCCATTGCTTTCTGCCAGTCTCTATTAATTTTAACGCTCCGCAATTTCAATTGCAATACAATAGAATCGATATTCCCGCATCGGTATCGATGTTTTTCTCTTCCCCTCCAGTTACGAACGGGCGACGTAACATTTCCCGGACGAAATTAAGGCTCTGTCGCAATATCGATTGGTTTACAATTGGCGCAACGTGTCTGCAAGATGCACAACGAATTATCTTCCCATCGGCTGGACAGTCAATAACGAGGAAAGGATTTTAGCAGATGCGCAACGAACGTACTATTTGTACAAAGGGACATATTTTACACATGCACGTTCCCCTTGAAACGCTCCGAAAGTACGTACTACCTACAACGTTATTTACAGGATCCGATAGCGCAGACACATCTTACACCATCTCCACTTCCATTTTTCAAATCCTATCGGGGGCAACAAAGATCTCCCTGCCACATACCACAGAAGAGCTTCTCTGCGTTATGCACTCGCTATACTGCGCATTATGTCCCGTAGAGAAATGGAGCGACGTATTTTTAGGCGTGTACCAGAGTCTCAAGAAGAATAAATAACTCCAAGGTTGACTTCGGATCAGTGAATGCTTTCGGGAATCCAAGAAGAATATCCTTCTCGTTCGGGCTTTGCACCAGTTAACGCATCGCTACGGAAATTTTATCTGCGGTTTGGCGTTCTGCCGATCCGATCAAATTAAAAAGCCACCTTACGCAATCGCGATTGATCGACAATGGGTTCGCTCGTGAAATCGTACTTTCAAATTCGGATTTTCCGTCGGGCGCTGCGATATTTCACGTAATCCGTTGGCCATCGAGTGAATTGTCTCGAATGGAGAATTAAATAGCATCTGGCTTAAGATTTATCGCCATCCAGCCTGCATGAATTTATCTTCCTTTTTCCGAGCCGATTGGTGGGGCACGATTGTGCGGGATGCACGTACCGAAAGAGTATTATCGTTGTTGTTATTATTATTATTATTGCACAAGACGAATCGAAGTTGGGTAGAAAGTTTCATAGATAAACTCTCCGCGATGCTCGGAGCAAAAAGACTTTGATAAACGCGATCCCCTGAACTCCTTGTTTCCGAAATATACCCTTATCAGTTTTGGCATGAATCATACGTCACGTAGCAGCATTCGCGCGAGAAATTGTTTCACTCCGGTTTCGCGATGCGCGGATTATAAATAAACTGTAAATCATCGTAACTGATAAGTATATAATTTCGGACGGCTATCACGGATTGTGTTTAATTAATTATTAAGAACCGGATGTACGATGACTTTGATGTATGCGATAATACAGCGGGATATTTCGCCAGGAATTAGTAGATAAAGTATAAATTGGCGCTCTGCTAAGGTATTAAATAGTTCGCTCGGCAATTTCCTCGTTGCAACAAGAAGACCTGGACAGCATCGAAGTTAGACATTTCGATAAAATGTTTTCGAAGTAATTCCTTCCATAACTGACGATCTTATTTTTCTGGCAATGTCCAATTACATCCGTTTATCGCCGTCGAAATTATTTGAACAGAAATGGTATTTATTTTATATCCGACTGCATTCAGAATAACAATCTGGATAATAATTTATCCTCTATTTATTACCTGCGGACGAAATACGAACCATTAATTTCCGTTAAACGAAATTGCATAATAGTCAACGGCGACGTTAAACAAACAAGGAAAAGCGTACAATACTGGCATAGAAACCGAAGAATATCCAAATAAGATTATGAAACTGTTCCAATTCAAGTTCGCACAAGGACAACTTGTCAAGAACACAATATTTAACTCCTTAAAGCGAATCGTTTAAAGTTACAAAGAGATTCCATTAAAACAAAAATCCTTAAAAAAAGATTACCTGAAAGTATTCCATCGACAGATTCTTCTTAAATCCCTACGAAAAATTCTTCGCAGATTCTCCGACTATCTTCGAAGTACTTTATCGACGAAAGTAAAAAGAAAATTGTAACGGCCGCCCATAAAGAAGCAACTGGTTAAACTAACGTAAAGTTAACGTTTAATCCAGCAATTACTCGAGAATCAGCTCTACTAATTTTCGCTAATCTAAAAACCGTTGCGCGTAACGATTATCCGGGATCGCGCAAGGGGCTCTATCTCTTGAAACACTCCAATTCGAGAACGTACTTCGTACATTCGCCTCTCGCATAAACAAGCAAATCTCATCGCCAAAGTTGAAGCGGCGTCATTGCTCCACTCCTTCGAGCCTTCCAACGAGAGGCGAGGAGAAACACTTTCTTATAACGGAGCGTTCCGTTGCTTAAGCAACGCCGCTGTTGCTGCGCTCGCAAAGGCAGGATTATTTACGAGCAGGCGGAGCCCGGCTTCAAAATCGAAACGGTCTCGTTTACCGCGTATGCACCGTTTAAATTGCTGCCATCAATAGCGGGGTTGCGCGTACACCTCGCCTCTCGGCGTCCGATAAAGAAAAGCAGGAAGAAATCCCTCTTCCCGTTCCCCCTTCACCCCTTTCGCCTCACACGTCTCCTGTAAATAAAACGTGTCAACCGTGCTCTCGTAACCAGCTAGCGAGCCGGTTCACCCGCTGATAATAGATCCGTCGTGCAAACAGCCGGAATAAGCTGTTATCTGAAGCTCTCCTCTGTGAAAACGTCGGCCTGAGAAGCCGACGTTGATACAAGTAATTAGAATTGCGCGTAGAAGAAATTTCGTGACCGAGGGTTACGCAACGCATTGTCAATGTTATCAATAATCAATGGAAACGGTTCATGAGAGATTGATCGAAAGATGCTATCGTGGTTATTGATTTTTTTTTTGCTTGAAACAGAACTTGTTTGTCTCATTCTTTTCTTTTCGCTTTAAATTGATGGTATCGGTGTGTCATTATGGGCGTGAATTTCTGCTGTGGCATACCCGAAAAATCGCGAACAGATAATTACGTTTCCTTCACACGCAAACGATCGAAGCGTGCTCGTCGTCCGCGAAACAGAGTCATCCCATTCCTCCATCCCGTTCGAAGTCCAATAAGAAATCGAAGGCCGTCGACGACAGCGTACAGGAATAATTGAAACGACAGCTTACGTCGAGTAATTACGACAACGTTCGTTATCTCCGCCTTTCCCACGAAAGGAGCGTCGGTGAAATAACGAGCAGTACCATTTTCGTTTCTGCCAAACGAACGTAACACGCGAACAGCGACGTCCGCTTAATTGTCGCGTTCGGAACGAAACAAAGCGATACCCGCAGTTTTCCATTTTGTAATAATAAGGAGAGAGAATTGGTCCGGCCGTGTATCACGTATCCTATCAAAGCGGAATATTCCCGGACTGGTCGCGAAATCTATGAACGACACGTGGGAAAAGGTAAGTAGGCTAGGGGCGGCGAGCAGTAGGTCGGGTAGTGTGACGGAAAAGGCTGGCAAGTAGCGGAGCTGAATGTCGAGGCAGCCGAGCATTTCGCTAGCGCAACAGCGACAGGGTCAAGGGTAAAGGTGCCTCCAAGATCCAGCGACGTGACGCGGCTGATTTAAGGTCGCTTTCGTTTGGATTTCGTGACCGAGTGTACAGCTGGCTGAACTTAAAAAAGAAAAGTTCAATACAACTCGGAGCGAAATATATTCACCTTCGTTACTAATTATTTTATATACAATTGGAACCAACCTACGTTCTACGAAATGAGAAAAGGTACAGTACTTTTCATATGGCCGCTTTCAATATTAAAAACAGAATCTTGAAGAACGGGGATGCAGTGTAACAAGCACAAGGTGAGGAATCTTCTAATTAAAGCAATGGTAAGAGTCTTTGCCTCTCGGGACGGCTCGTGGAAACCTACACGCACTCTCTCCTTTAAATGCTAAGGTCGCTCTCGATTGGATTCCGTGACGTCTGTACAGCCTAAACGACCTCGCCTATACATATACCTTGCAGCCACAAAAAACCAGAATCCCCCGAGTTTACCTCAACCTAAATAGAAAGATTGATCATGCGGTACGCACCCTGACCCGAGCCGCAACATTCCAATTATCAAATTCAACTTCGATCCTTAGCAAGCAAACGTCCACACCGGATACCTGAACTCCTATCACCATTCGTTGCGTCCTAATCAATAATCATCCCTCTCGCAGGCAGCATCCTAGAAATAGCAATCTCTTCGTGAATACATTGCGTGTGTCCGAACTCCGCAACATCGGGACGCCCGACGACGGACCGTCGAGGCAGTGCGTGCTTCACCAGCGGCGTCGCGCGAGTCTATATCGGAGCGTCGCGACGCCTGCGCGGGTTCCCGGCAACGATCAGCTGGCTGGAAGCTCTCGCACGAGGGGTTGGCGGGCGGACAGAAAAAGAGACCCCGATATCCGAGTCGACGGGAGCGAAGGCGACGGAACGCTGAGATGGAGAAGGACGGGAGGAAGGCAGCATAGAATCAGCCCGTCCATCTGCTATCGGTAGCGCGACGTCGAGGGTGGCCTCGTCGGCAGCTACGCGCATTTCTTTTTTTTTTGTTTACCAGCGTTCCTTCGGCGCTCATTCCTCGCCGTCCCGATCGTGGGAATCGTGTTGATCGTGTGCGCGACGTCGACGTCGACGTAGCTCGCAAGCCGGCGCGCGTGTCGACGATTCCGTTCGCGCAGTGCTGCCGTGACGGTCGATCGAAGCGTACCGTGGAAACCCGGGTGTATCTTCCATTTTAACGACTGCACGATGCATCGACCCGGCTGCCACGACGTCGTCCCTTGTTCCACCATCTGCCAGCTGGAGGTCCGCGATAACTACAGGAGGCTGGTGTATCGTCAAGTGCCAGCGTGAAGGCTCGTGAACTGGAGGTAGGCCTGGAGCGAGCAGTTTGAACCAGTCACTGAGCCGCCCTGGTCTTCAGCATCGTCTACGAGGTGTACATTAGGCTGTGATACTCCCCGAAGAATAATCCTGACAGAAGCTACCGTATTCTTTGGGCAAGGTGGGCTGGAAGAGGGTTTAACGGAGAGTAGCTCATGAGCCCTATGCATTCTGTCATTTAAATCGCTGCTGTCCTATGTTAAAAAGTGATTTACATGAATCCGCGGATCCATGGTAATCGCGAAAGGATTCGCAGTGGAACGAACATAAACATGTCCGTTTAAATAGCCGGGGCTTCATAAGAACGGCTCGAATGTTGGATCTCCCCTAGTCCGATTCTATTGCAGCTGCGTACCAAGAAGAATCTTCCCATTGTCGATGGTCGGCCGATAAACGGCGCTCGGAACACCTTCAGGAGGGCGAGATGCAGCGTCGAGCGACGCCAGGGTAAGTAGCAAAACAAATACACATCACGCACCCTATTTTCTCTACCCCGTGAACGAAAATGGATCTCTCGATTTTTGGCCACCCAGGATACCTGCATCCGTCCTCGTTTCCCTCGGACGGGTTCGTTGACACGTCCGGCAGAAAATCGGTTCGGGATCTCGCCGGCGGCCGAAAAAGGTCCGCGGGAATACAAATATAGAAGCACCGTCAGGCGGGCGACACTTGGGGAAAGATCGGCGAGGGAGACAGAAGCATGGCCAATCTCTGGCCTGCTCGTGAATCGATACTTCCTCGAGCCAGTGACAACTAAATTTTACAGTGAACGGGCACGCCTGGAAGAGGAGATATTGGTGCGAATTGTATCCATTACTCGCGCGAGAACTGTCCTAGAAGAAAAGGTCCTAGTTCCTACCGCGAAGATCGGAGCGAGAGAGACTGATTAGTCCGAACGCAAATGCCTGCCACAAACGCAATAAGCCACGCCAGCTGGTCTGAGGAACGTTTAATATCAGATAGACAGACGTGTCTGTACTTAAGCGCGTGAAACGATCGTCTTCCACGTGTGATACAATTCAGGATTGTGATCTAATAGTCTCAGGCGATTCTCAGGAACCATCCCGCGGAAGTACAGAAAGAAGCGTCCATCAGATCGGACCCGGAGACTCGTGGCAGGAGAAACAGGAAGTCGCTCGAACGGATCGTCGAAGGAACGACGAGGGGTGCGACAAGCCCTTTGAACAACGGCGACCCGCACGGCCTGCAGGTTCCTCGTGGTCGGAGCTCCCTTTCTGATGGTACTGAGGGTGACTCAGAGCCGGTGGACGAGCGCGAACGAGCAGCGCGGTCCCCGTCAGCAACGTCGGCACCGTCGTCGCCGACCGACGTCGTCATGGGTCCACGTGCCGCCACCCCAACGATGATCGCGTTCGCGCTGATCCTGTTTGCCGCTTGCTGGCTGCCACGCGGCCACGCGGGTCTGATGAGATTCCTCGAATCGGTACCCGAGGGTCTGCAACCGGACAAGAGAGTACCCGTCAACGACTACGCGATGCACGGGCCGATCGTCGACGATCACGATTTCCCCCGCGATCTAAGGGAGCCGTATCCGGGCAAGAGTTTCGGACCGATGGGTCCCATCGATGGTTCCCTGCCGGACGACGTGTCCTTCCGAAGTTTGTCGTCCGGCCAAGGTAAAGAGGCCAACTCGATGGAGCATATAGTGTCCGACGCTGTCGGCAACGGTGATAATGGCGCGGAACACAAGAAGCCGGAGTACAATATCATCTCGGTGGAATTTCATCGCGTGGAGACTCCCTTCGTGATCGGGATTTGGATCTTCTTCGCCAGCATCGCGAAAATAGGTAGGGAACGCGTGGGACTTGAACTCTTATTGAACTCCATCGAAAGCTTGATTATTCGCTGGTCGCAGCTGCTGTGGACTTTCTCGCTGCAGCGTAGAAAGACCGATGACACATAGTAGATTTTAACCCCTGGTCGGTGAATTGCCCGGGCGTTGTGATCGGTGTACCGATCGATTAGGAAAACCGTTGCATTGATATTGGGGAACAGAATCTCAGTCGAAGATAGAAAACAGACTCCGTTGTTGTTTTCGAAAGCTATTGGCATAGTAACATTGAACAATAAACTATATTGCAGGCATAAGTAGTGCATCATAGAGTGTTCGTTTCGATATTTATAAAACTTTGGCCGATTTGCTTTCGCAGAACTTCCGCGAAGCGAAGCCTGGTAGAGTCGAATTTTGTTTTGCGTTTGCAATTTACGATTTCGTCCGGACTCGTTGGCGCAACCATTCCCTTTCTTCTCTGGAAAATTAATTGGTCCGTATGTATTCATTTTTTTTCCCCATGGAACACGCGGAAAAATACCGATCTTTAAATAAAAATAATTACAACTGCAATAACTAGTACGAAATTGTTCGATTGCGGCGTACTTTATTTCCATTCGTTGCAGATTAATCCTTGGACGTTACATAAATCGCCATTGTGCCGGGTTTGCGTTAAACTGTATAAATAGCAGTACACTCCGTCACGTTTTACCATCATCGAGTTCGCGTCGAGTGTTTCCGTTATGGAAGGGAATAGGATACAACGGTACGGATAATAGAGCGTTCAGAGAACTTAATGGTACATCCGCAAGTTGGAAGCTTAGATAATGAAAGTCCTACTTGTTTCCCAGTAGCATCGATCGTGTCCTCAACGTGCTCGTGGAGGATTATATTCGCAGCATAAGTCATTTCATAGATTCTATTTACTATCTTGATATGGTTGTTAAGGATTTCTAATCGATACTAGCTGACTGTCAGCTCTCCGGTTAATTACGTTTACCCTATCTGCGTGGAACGTTTGCTATCTTGAAGTGATCCAACGATTTCTAATCGATATCACTTTACTACCAGTTCCCTCTGCGAAACACCAATAGAAATCCTCAATTAATTCGCCGTGTCGCAAGTAAACATTGCAGAAAGTGAAGACCGAACGCGCAGCAACGTCCATTGATAAATTACGCCTTGGCGCATTATCGACTATTGTTCAACAACTTCTTTGTTAATGCGTAAAACGTTATTCATGAGACGCTCCGCGGCACAAAGCAAGTTTCATTAATACCGGCTACGAGAAAAGAAACCAATTTCACGGCGCGTTGCAACAGGCGGTTTAAAAGTGGCCCGGGCACAGCGTTCGCCGAACGAGGGTTAATAATGAAACGATTGTTTGCACGCTCCCGGGGGCGGCCGACCGGCGAAAGGGTTCTCTCGTCCTTTCTCCGCTCCTTTCTCGTTTCAGCGGCGCGTACCACGGGGCCAGAATCGTGTTCAATTGTAATTGTATGCTCGCAGGCTTCCACATGACACCGAAGCTCAGCAAGATCTTTCCGGAATCCTGTTTGCTGATCGTTGTCGGCGTAGTCGTCGGTGTCTTGCTGTTCCAGGCGAGCAGAGTCCACGTGTCGCCCCTCACCCCCGACACGTTCTTCCTTTACATGCTGCCGCCCATTATCCTGGACGCCGGCTACTTCATGCCGAACCGGCTGTTCTTCGATCATCTGGGAACGATACTGTTGTTCGCCGTCGTCGGGACTATATTTAACACCTTGTCGATAGGTTGGTAAAAATGGATTGCAGAACAGCAGCGTTTGACATCTTTATTTCTATTTTCTTTCTTGTTTTCCTTTTTAGAGACAAATAGCTTTTTTCGTTTTTGCTTGCTTTACCATCGTTGCGTTCCTTTCACTTTTGTTTGATGCTTCTTCGGGGCACGGAGTGATCGTAGAGCAGCGGACGAGCTGCGGAGACTATTCCTTTTTAAATCCAAGCCGAGGGAGATATTCTTTTAATAATCAATCTTCTTCTTGCATTCGAGGGGGAATGTGTTAAGATTTGTACATCAAGAGTACGCGAAGTGATTTTTAAGTGCAAGCAGAATGTTTAAGAGCTTATTGATGTGGAACCAGAACAAGACTTGTTTCGCGTACACAAGCAGCTTTGGCACGATACGATGGTGTAAGAGCACTTTCCACTGCTAATTAGTCCTCGCAATGGTAGAAAAGATTCATTCTTGGTCAAATGGCGGAACGTTTCGAGTAGTATTCGTTAATAGCCGTGCGCGGTATAAGTCTCGTAAAAAGATTGCTAAATATACGATTAACCAAACGTACTCGGAACAACGAAAATAGCCCGGTGTCATTGACGTTCTTCCAACTTATCGATCGCTCCAACGGATATGCTTGAGATCGCAAATTTGCAGCAATATCTCAACCCCCCCGTCTATATTCAAGCGAGGGGAGCGGGGTCATTTCCTATTTCCGGTATCAGTTTCCCAAGTATTTTCCATTTTTATATTTCTAATCTTGCCCGTGCGTTCGCCGACCCTTTCGCCAGTTTTGGACGTCCGTTTCGCAATCACCCTCTACACACAGACACGCAACGGCTGAAGCGTAACGAGAGTGAAAACGTGCGGAAGCCGAACCGCCCACGCGATTTCTGTTTACGTCTCGGCGTGTCCGCGAAACGTCTCGTCGTGCGTTACGAAATCTCGGCAATGCCTTCCATGCGACGAAACGACGATGTCCGCGTTAATTAAAGACTCGCCTCGCGCATGACGTTCGCGGAAGCGAAGATTCATTTCTGTCATTACCAGCGACGGATTAAACGGCCAACGCGCGTTTGGAATTCGCGGAAAGGGCTATTTCTTGGGGGGGAAATGGGCTCAGCTTACGGAATGAAAATTTGTACACTTCTCTTTTGTTCTTCGATCTGTAATCGTGGCATTTTGATCGGATCTTGAACGCAATGAAATTAAAAATAATGAGACATGTCATTTAACCACATCGTACTTTCATTTAATTTATGCAAAAATTTCCCTTACAATGAGAACTGTGATTAAGCAACCGGGTGAAGTAGTTTGGAATTATTTATGAATGAAGCAGCCGGACAAATCTGCGAACGAATCGCTGTATAAATTATTGAAATTTCAAGCTGCTTGATGAATTGATATCACTGAAATTCCAATTGCTCGCACCCCAATAAGTTTTCACTGCAACCCGATTGGATTAAAAGAGTTGCTAATAATTTGTTGTTGTTGTTGTGAATTGTTTATAGGTGCTTCGTTATGGGTATTAGGTAAAAGCGGTCTTTTCGGTTTCGAAACACCGCTGCTGCAAATGTTCCTCTTCTCCGCGTTGATCAGCGCTGTCGATCCTGTCGCCGTGCTGGCTGTTTTCGAGGAAATCCACGTGAACGAGATCCTGTACATCGTGGTCTTCGGGGAGAGCTTGTTGAACGACGCCGTCACCGTTGTAAGTGTTATCCTCTGCGTAACTTGGGAAACTCGACATAGTCGATTTCACATAAAATTAATAAAGAATATCGGATAATAAGAGAATCTCAAAGTATATGAAACTCGCTTCGTATTTGCGTCCTGGAAGTTAACGTAGGTGTAGAAGAATGCGTTTCCCTAAATGCACGGAATTTCGTTTCGACCCTAATTTATTCAATGGCGATAAAACTTCTTCATGAATAATTGAAGCCCCCCCTTGAAATATCGTAGCGAAGTATTCAAATTTAATCGCACCAAATATCCGGAAGTCCTCGCAAGTCCAATCTCCCAGCAGCTGTCGCACAATTAAAACTTGCACGACTCGTTGGAGTCGCCCGGCCGATTCCGCTCGCAGCCGCGACGAACACCTTTGCGGCGGGATCCCTTGATTCGAGGAACACTCGAGGCAGCCGCGGTTTCTTAATGACACACAGGTGCTGTACCATATGTTCGAGGCGTACAACGAGATAGGACCGACGGAGATACTTTACACGGACGTGCTGTCGGGTCTGGCCTCGTTCTTCGTAGTGGCGATCGGCGGAACGATCATCGGGGTGATATGGGGCTTCGCCACCGGTTTCGTCACGAGGTTCACCCATCAGGTCCGCGTGATCGAGCCAATCTTCATATTCGTCATGGCTTACTTGGCCTATCTGAACGCAGAGATTTTTCACATGTCCAGCATATTGGCGTAAGTAATTATTGTTTAATTCGCTTATTGAGACGTTACGAGTATCGGGAAGATATGTATTTTGCTTGATGACACGTTGCATAGATCTTTCCTCCTTTCTCAGAGTAATTGATTTGAACTGTGGGTACTGTCGAACCGGTATTTCGATATTTCATTAATAACCATAATTAGCTGCGCCAGAAATTGAGCAGTACACCGGTTTCACAGCCATCCAGTATCGCAGTAATGCCAAAATAATATCACGCGTGCGAACGCTCCCCAATGAGGCTGGATAAAACTATTAACGTTAAGCTGCTAACGCCATAGCGTTCGTCAAATTCAATGCACCAAACGAGCAGCAGAACATATTCGCATTGCTGCACTCTATTTCCCCCTGTTTACGGGTGGCAAAGCGAAACGCCTTGCACGTGGCATGCGCGACCTAGAAATTCCCAGCACGGGCGCAGTCCGTTTCTAGACACGCTAGGCCAGCAATAAATTTCAAAAAGAATTTCTCAGTTCTCACGCGAATCGCACATATACGTATATTTGTCGAGGCATGCACGTTCCTACCGCATATGCAAAACGATGATCGATCGTCGCGCTCTTAATGAACCCCCCGAAGCTGTTCATTAAGCGGCGAAATAAACTGTTGGGTATTTGTCATTAAATCCCTGATAGGCGTCTCGGCGATAAACTGGCCGAGAATGACTATAATAAAAAAGTAATAATAATTGGTCACGGGAAGAAGTTTTCCAAAGCCGCGTTCGCGTCGAGTCTGTTATTTGCACGTTGCCCGGTGGATGTCAAGTGCGACGACGATCGATCCCGATGCAAGGTACGCTCCACGCGATACCTGTTCAAATATGCTTAACCCGCGATCCCCGATTCTTGCACTCGACCCCGCGATTTTTATTTATACGATTAAGCGTACGAGCTAGCGCCGTGTTTGATTGACAAACAGACGGGTTTCGGAACATGCCCGGTGGTCGCGGCATGCTTGTAGCGAACGGACCATTGTTTATCTGAAAACGTTTATGAAATAAAAATATTTGAAAGTACAAAATGGACGAGGATAAATAGGAAGATCGAAGGATATCAAACATTATACTCAATCCAAAAAACTGATACATTTCAGCTGTAAAACCCGTGGGTTTGCGCGTGAATTATTGAGAAAAATAAGAAGCGTAAGACTGACGGTTCGGCTAATATTTATCCGTGATTTAACGAAATTGCTTCCAACCCCGATGGCATAGATCTTCCAGCCGATGACCGCTGAACGCTTTTTACCAAATGTCCTATTTCCATTTTTTCCACCTCTGAGCATCGATCAGACGAACAGCGTCCAATCGGCCGACGTGTCAATTAAAATTCCAAATAATAATTTCATTCATCGGCCAAGACGCGAGTGAGTCACGAGTAGAGTCGCATAGATGTAGGATCGCGAAAGCCGGTCGGACGAATCCTGACGGACGTACCGCACGAATTTGCAACCCCCGTGGAACGACGCCGGTCACGTCCGTCTCGTAAATCCAATAGACGTCATTACCCCCGTAGCCATCGATTTCGTAAACGCTCTGATCGTACGTTGGAATTAATTTGGACGACGTTCACGGAAAGGCTGGGTGGACGATCGATACGGGAATGCTCCCTGTCGCCCGCCCCCATCGCGATCCCCCTCGTCCGGCTCTACGTCCCCCCCTTGTCTACATGTATTAGCCGCACGACCTCCTTGTCGCAGGATCACTTTCTGCGGGATCACCATGAAGAATTACGTGGAGGCCAATATATCGCACAAGTCGCACACCACGGTAAAGTATACGATGAAAATGCTGTCCAGCAGCTCGGAAACCATCATATTCATGTTCCTCGGGGTGGCCACGGTGAACAACCACCACAACTGGAACACGTGGTTCGTCGTCATGACCATCGTCTTCTGCTCGGTCTATCGAATCGTGGGTGAGTAATTTTAAAATAGGCCCCAAGAGTCGAGGCTGTCATTGAGGGACTATAAGTTTCCCATAGCGCAAACGCGACCGTAATCGCGTCACGTGTGTATCGACGCACGATTACCAATCGGATCAAGATAGAGAGAGAGAGAGAGAGAGTTGCTAATGGCATGAAGAGATGAGGAAGACTTGAGCTAAACCGATCACAGCTTATCGCTGTCACTTAGCAGCCGGTTACGCGACCTTGCTAAATGCATCGTTCCTTCCGTTCCGATATAGTCGCCTTTTTGCAGGGTGACAAGACAATGCGCAGTTAACAGGTTCCGTGGCGAGCCGTTTTTAGTGCATTCAATAAACATGTAAGTGTGTACCATCGGCGGTGCACGTGGCACGGAACGTGTTAAGGAACTTGGCACCGGCTGTGGGAAGCTGTGCTTCGGACTGTTCGCTTTGTTTTGCGTACGCTCCAGTGCGGGAGGAAATTGGACGAATGAATAATTAGGATATTTTAACGCTTTTTATTAAGGGAGGGAAGATCGAATTATGGATACACTAAATCTTAGGAACAAATGTTTTCCATTAATTGGTTCATCCTGTTTCTTATTAGTCCGATTTCCAATATCATAATGGACATCTATGGTCAAGCAAACAAAGAGAATGCTTCTGGAAACGCTCGGATACCACCCTTATCTATCCTCGCTTAAGTTACGAGATATCTCGAAAGGCTTTTAACAAGATTCTCTCTCCTTCCGCAACCGGCAGTTTACATCACGGCTTACTGTCACGGACTTACGGCTTCCCGTTCCATCGACAGTTTATCGTTAAATCGTTGGCCAGCAGCCGCACTTAAAAAATTCATCGCCACTTTCGTTACGGCCTGAGTTCCCGGATTTCAGTTCTCGATAAAAGGATGATCACTCGCTTGCAACTTTATCCCAAATTTTTCTATTTCCGTTATCCTCCAATGGGGAATAAAAAAAAAAGCAAGTAGTTATAAACATTCCTGTGTACTGAAAGAGCTAAAAGATCTTTCTATAAATATTCATCGACGGACGACTGTAGAATAAAATGGGGCGTATTTCTTTTTAATTATGCAAACTGTTACATTTAAATAGACACAATGAAAGTGTCGGGTGCATAAGTAACGAGCAGCATTCGGGTCACATCCGTTCGCGGGATGTTAAATCGAATGGAACTCCCTAACATCGATCAAAATGAAATTCCAGGCGTGATCTTCCTGACCGCCGTGGCCAATCAATTCCGACTGCACAAACTGGACAAGGTGGAGAAGTTCGTGATGTCTTACGGTGGCTTACGAGGCGCAGTGGCGTTCGCCCTGGTGCTTCTGATCGACCCGAAACACGTGTCGTTGCAGCCGATGTTCGTCACGACCACGATCGCAGTTATCTACTTCACGGTGTTTATACAGGTAAGGGAACGGTGATAGATCGATTAACAAGTGTCGGAGCATGGTACGGTAGCAACGTTTAAGATAAGTAAAATGTGTTGATATTATCCGAACAAACAGCTGCTGAAAGAAACGCCGAGATTTTACATGGGCAAAGGGGATGAGAATACTTTAACATTAATTCTTGTGACTAGCACGTATAATTGCAGTGTAACAGGAAAGCCGAAGTAGAAAGTCGAATTAGTAAATTCTTCAATTTTCCTGCGTTTTCTGTAGCACGATTTCTCTTATTTGTCCCGTATTCTATCTTTTATACCCATTACTTGATTAAAAAATTCTTTACTTAACGTAGATATAATTTAATACGCGTCCTGGATACACCTGTGCAAGTGTTATACCGCCCTGCCGTTGTGGGTGGCTGTTATTACAGTCACGAAATTAAATAGCAGAGACCCGACGAAGGAAAAGTTCCAGCCGGAGTGCGTCCTCGTGCTTGAAGTGGTGGAAATAACGCGAGAAACTTTCCCGGCATATTTGCCTTAAGAGAAGACATTTAAGTAAACAATTGAGATCCGTGCATTACGTTCTCTCTCGTCTCCCCGTTTCGAGCATTGTTGCGGTCAATCTCCGTCAAGAACACGACTCTCGGTTATGCCGCTCCTTTACGGTCCTCAGTTATAACTTCATTCTCGTTGCCTTTTCTCTTTTTTACGTCTTTCATTCGGATTATCTCGAGGGCGTTCAGGAATGGTGCCGCGGGCAACAGTTGTCTAAACCAATCTTTCCGGTTCGTCGCTTATTTCCCGCGACTGCGTTGATGTCGCAGTTTCGTAAAAGTTTAAATTAAAACTCCGTTGCAATAACACGCGACGCGCTTGAATATTTCCATTGCTATGATAGGCGCGGAGGTCGTAACAATAAAGGTGCCCGGAATCGGGACGCACGATACGACGACATACAGCGGGAACAACCGACCTCTCTAAATCAACATTTCTCCAAGCGGCCTGCGTGGCTCGCGAGAAGCGAAACTTTCAGAGATGTTGATTCAGACTCCAGAACTATTCACCGGCTCCGCGAGGTCGAAGCTATACTCTTACAAATTTCACCGACCCCCGGCGATTCTAATACAGCAAGGATATCGATAGGTGGAATTCAA
This sequence comes from Holcopasites calliopsidis, assembly GCA_023838395.1. Classification (NCBI taxonomy): domain Eukaryota; kingdom Metazoa; phylum Arthropoda; class Insecta; order Hymenoptera; family Apidae; genus Holcopasites; species Holcopasites calliopsidis. Next base: position 4,810,695 of record JALHAQ010000011.1, read on the forward strand.
GCGCCGCAAAGTTTCCCGGAGTTGAATGATTTTTCGGAGTTCCGAAAGCCTTCGATATTAACAATTGATGGAAACGTGCCCTGGAAGATCTGAAAGGGTGAAACTTGATGGGGTAGCAGTTTAAGAAGTTCGGTCGATTTGTCTTCGATCGCATTCACTGTCTTACGAATGAAAAAGTACCAAAAAGAAAAAACATCGAAGTTGGAAGGTACAGAAATGGAATTGATTGCTGAGTACAGATATTGCATTTGTATTAAAAAAATTCTGTAATAAAATGACAGGAAACAGAATTTCACGTTGCCATCGTCTGAGTCAGTGATTGCAAACAAATGAATACCCGATACTATTATTCCTCGTGTAAATTGTTTAGTGATGTTTCACAAAACGCTATCAACGACCGAGGAAAACATGCCGAAACCTGTTATCAAAGTTTGCACCGCTATTACGATGCGCGTTAGCCGGAGCATACGCGGACCTTTACTACTCGCTTCGCTCGTATCGTCATTACGGACAAGTGCGAGCCGACTTTTGCGACGAGCTCATCCGCTGCCGCAAATAAACTCGACTGCATAGAATATTTCCCATCGCAATAGCTGGACTGCGTGGGCAATCCACGTGGAGGTTTCCGTTCTTCCTTCGTGCGCGTTTATCGCGTGCAACACGAATCAGAGAGGACGCGGCCCACATTTATAGCCATCGACGCGAAGATAATGAAGCGTCTCTATGACGACGTTCTTTATTCGGCGTGATTATTCCCTTGGATCTCTGCCGAAGGTGCAACGTGATTTTTTGTGGAACGCATTCTTAGTATGCAGTCGACGATGACCTTTCCCTGCGCTGACACTATCGATTCGCAGCTCTATTATAAATGTATAGTTGTGTGGCGTAGAGTGGCGTGAATTATGCTCGAATAAAATGATCCAGCTTTTCTTCTTCTTATAAGTTTTTTTTTAATACAAAAAAAAATGTAATAAAATCGCTTATAATTTCTTATTCTTCTTATAGTTTACAGCACCGTTACGAAGCTTTGAAGATTAGTTCGTCACGATTTATTAACATTTCCCGCATAATTGACCCGATTAAGCTAACTCGACTCCTTCCACTGGGAATACGTCGAATCTAACAAAAACAAAAAAAAAAGCGGATGGCAAACAGACTAGGAACGTAATTAGCCTGCAAGAGGTTGAAACGTTGGGAGGTAATAAAAAGCATCCCTCTCTGATCCTAGAGGCGCGGCCTGTTTGCGATCGTCGCGGAACAGACTTTGGGACTCCATTAATTCTAAAAACACCACCGACTTTGCCGTGCAGTCGAACGGAAATTCGATATCGACAGCACGCTCCGCGTACAGTTGCTGGATTCTCCTGGACAAATGGCGCACGGGATACTTAAACGTTGCTGCAGCAAGAAAACACTGCGGCATCATAAAGCCTCTCATAAACTGGTGTAAACTTAAGAAGATTAAGCTCAACGCGGTGCAGCAGCGAAAGCCTTGGAAAATAATGTGGCGAGATTGGTTTTTGCTTTGAAAACAGCGTTTATTAATAATTGCCGTGGATCTTAAAAGCATCGACATTATTGTGGTTTCTTTAATAAATATTATCATCCCTTCGATTGGTCAGGCTAAATATATGTTTTCTCTTTTCTCTTTCTTTTTAATTACCTAATAATAAACGAGCGAGTTCGTGTACAGATATAATAGTTCGTCAATAGTTTATGACCTGAAAATTATACTTCGCTCAGGGGGTCGGTAATGTTGCAAGAGTGTTGAGTATACACAACGTTTCAGAAGGCTATAACGTGTCAGATGTATCGAGCGATTGGGGAAAAAAGCAGTGAAGGCCATTTGGTCTCCACCCTTTTAGTTATCAGTTCAAATATGCTGTTGTACGCCGTTGGGTTTGATCTAAAGTACCCTCTGACCTATCATTCATTTCCTGGCACAGTATATGACGGGCGGGGGGGTGCATTAATATTTTTGTGGGAATGCATAAAGATACGGGACCTCCCTTTAAACGATATAATCGATAAACATCATAAGGTAGCAAAATTCTATGATCAAGCTGCTACAATCTCTTCTGTCTTTACCAAATGATTGTTTACCGAAGAAAAATGTAACATCATCCTTCCAACGTACGATCCTCCCAATCAAAAGCGCTCTAGTTCAAAGGAATCCGTTTCCAGGGTATCACTATCAAGCCCCTCGTGAAGATCCTGAACGTGAAGCGAGCCGAAAGGAAGAAACCGACCATGAACGAGAGGATTCACGAACGGGTATGTAGTCCATTGTCTCTTGCGCGACGAGCATCTCAAAAGACCACGACGAGCTACATATGACTGCGAAGACGTTCCGCGGGTAGTACCTTTCTCTTTATCCAGTCGGCTGATACAGAGAGGCAGCAGAGACAATAATTGGCAAGCGTAGAGAATTCGCCCGAGTTGTATAAATTATGGGGGGGGGGGGGAGGGGACATTTATTATGGTTTCGCCCCGCCCTTATCGTTGGTGCAAATATAATAAAAAAAAAGGAGTAACGAGCTACACGGGAGAATCGATAATCGTTCACCGTGCGTACGGAAAGATTGCATTGATTCGTCCCGGGAACTGGCTTTCGTAAATGAACGCGTCGAGGGAAGAACAATGGACCAGGGTACATGAAAACCGTGTTGTTTCGTGGTTACGTAAACTTCACGTGGTCGATGCGCATCGCGCGCTCGCACATTTACCGTTAACGAGCTAAACAAAAAACTGGTAAACGCTGGCGATGAATTCGAGTAAAGAGAGAACGCGTCTCCGATTTTTGCAGATAATGGACCACGTGATGGCTGGCATCGAGGACATTTTGGGCAAGCACGGCAATTACCACGTTCGAGACAAGTACGCGCACCTTTTCCAAATACAGTGAAGGCGTGAAGAATATTCTAACTGGGATCCCGTACCGCCCGCTCGCGCAAGACACGGTCGATTCTATTGCGCGATAAAAGATATAATATGGGATTTATTGATTCCTTCTCCCCCAGCGGGATGACTCATGGGACGCTCAAGATTCCGCCGCAAGGATGCAGATCGGGCTGATCGTAAACTTTTTCACTGCCTCGCGTCGGAAAGAATTCGGTGGTGAAATATTGTGTCATTCCCGTGGCATTAGAGCTTTTACGTCCCATGAATTACGAGAGGGACCCGGAGAAGAACTTTTAGCGCAGTTTTTCTTTTTTTTTTTTTCTCATAACTTTGCGACCCATGGAATTGCTATCCCCGGTTTTCTCGCTTTCTAGATTCAAACGATTCGACAACAAGTTCATTCGTCCGTATCTGGTGAGGCACCACTGCGGCGCCGAGCCGAAAATATTGGAAACGTATTCGAAGCTCGCCATGAAAGACGCGTTGGATTACATCAGAAGGAACGCGTCGACCATCGGCAATATCAGCGGTACCGAGAGCATGTCCGCGATATTCCGCAACTACAGCAACACGGGACACTTCAATGGAAGGTACGATTTCGTTCTTTTCCTTTTCCTCCCTTAAACCAGCCCCCTCCCCCTCCCGCCGCAATTTCTTTATTCGTTATACTCGCCGAACCGTAGCGCATTCGACTATCTCGCTCGTACTTGACCCGTATACCAGCGCAATAAGAGCCGCGAGGAACGTTTCTTTGATCAGAATTCGTGCAGCAGCGTCCCCTTAACGGACCGGCGAGAATATAACGCGAATTGTCAAAGAAAGTTTCGCCATCCGGGAACACAGGGAATCGCGGCGAAACGGAATTGTTTGAGTTTCGCATTCGTAAGCCTGTTTCCTTTTGACTCGCAGCTGAAAAGAGAGAAAAGACCCGGTCCGCGTTCCGACGACAGAGTTGAAATATAAGCAGGCGAAAATGTTCCTGCGGAGGATATCAAACGTTCCGCGGGTTGTAAATATTTTATAACGGAGTACATAAAGTATTGTTTACGAGCTGTATCATACAGTTTATGAAACACACATGTCTCCTCTGTTTCACGTTTAATTTGCTTCTATTTCTCGGCAGCGTTTCTCTTGCTCTCCTTAACGGCGGTAAACGAAATGAAAGTAGAATGTACGTTTGCGGTGTGAGGGAATTTCATGTACGATATCGATCTTTCCGGAAATGTACGATCGTCGGAAAGAAATTGAAGTGAATAGGATAGCGAGTTGCTTCTATCCGGTACGTATCGCGTAGCGTCCGTGTCATATACGAGAGAGCGTAGGGTGTCGCTGACTCCGTGACTCACTCACCCCCTGTCCGTCCTGTCCAAGGAGCACAACAGAAGATAAGTCTGCATTGTGTCCCGATTGAACAGCGTGCCGTCCTCGAAGCACAGCGTATCGATCTTCAAGTGGCGGCCCGTCATAAAATGCAGTCTCATTCTTTCTCCTTCCAGTCCGAGTTGCAGCCAGCTCGACACGGGCTGGAATATTGATCTCCAAGAACTGGAGTACAACCCTTCTAAGAAGGACCTGACGGATGCCAGGATCCACCACCTATTGGCCGAGGAGCTTTGCAAGCCTTACAAGAGGGTAAGAGATCCCCTCCTGCCGAGTACAAGATCTTTTCGCGTCTATCAGGTATGCGCGCCATCCGGAAAGCTTGCTGACTAGGACCGTTTCGGGGAACACGTTTTATCCTCGAGTCATGATAGAAACGGTTCCGAGTGGAATGTCAAGGTTCAAAGGGGTAAACGGTGTTCTTGAGCAGCGACCGTTGAAATTGTCCCGCCGCGTTCAAATGGCGTTTTAATGAAAGAAGATCAACGCGCGTGGTTAATTAAAAGTCGTTCAGTTAATTACATACGACGATTAACCGATTCTCGCTTGACTAGAAAACGGAGCGCTTCGCATTTTTGCATGCCGACTGAACGAATTATTTTCCAGCATCGACGGTTAAGCTACAGCCGACACGCGGTGAACGATCGCGACCTGTCGACCCAAGTCAATTACAAGATGCACATGAACATCCGGCGGATGATGGGAGAGCACAAGCATCGTCACAAGCGCAGTAAAAAATTGCTCAAAGTAAGAACGGCCGCGTGACGCGAGGATCGCTCGATTCGAATCCGTGCGTCTTACGATTAAACTGTCGTTCCTTCCGCGACTTTCAGGACGGCAAGCAGAATCACGTGAGCTTCCCGGAGTTTCAGCAGAACGGCTCGACGAAGCTGTTCACCCAAGGTAAAAAAATTGGCGACAGAATATCGATCGACCGGCGCGAGAGGCAGGGAATTACTTGCATTTTCATTCGTTCGCAGATTACATCAACGGCACCCTGTACGAGCTGGAGAACGGGGACACTTCAAAGCCTTCGAGCAAAGAGGACTGGGATTCCGCGATAACTTTCACGGCTCGTACTTCCGGTAAGAAGATGATTTCTTTCCTCCCCCTTTCTTTCTTCTTTATTTAGTTAATTCTAGGGAAACTTCTGATTACGTAGTTAGCGCGCAAAGTTCCGCGCGAAATCGCCTCTCGTTGCTCGGTCCCTTTTGAGAAATTAACTCCTCGGCCGATTATTCGGACCGCTCGTCGACGCGTCCTCCGAATATAAGACGCAGACGCGGAGCACGGTTAATTCGTCGCTCGATTCAGCCTGGTAATTTTGTCGCCCGATTTCCATAGAGTCGTCGAACGTGAATGCGGACAACCACCACGGTCCCACCGCCACCACCTCGATGGACACCATAAATACCGACGATCCGGATATGAAATTGGGACGAGACGGTGAGCTCTCCAAGTAGATGGTATCGACAGAAATTGTTTCCATTCAAATGGAAATCTTATTCCTCGGTTCTTCCTCTGAGAAGTATTCCGCTGGTTTCAATCATCTTAGAACCTTTTGATAATACTTAGAAGAAACATTCGAACTTGGTGGCGTTGCCTTAAATCTTTCCTTTAAAATTTAAGACGGTCCGCATTTTTCCTTTCCTCTTTGTTAATTATAGAAAGCTACAGGGTGACCACGCCTACAGCCACGGAAACCATGCTGCCGTGGAAGAGGGAGGACGATTACGGCTCCGAGCACCCTATTAAACAGAACGAATTTCCCGCTTGGTGTTCCAACAAGGAATATCTGGCTTACAGTTCACCCTCTGCTACGTTCTTAGGTAGGGCCAACTAACTAAATACGATCAGCGTCACGAATGTTCTATTTCACGATTAGCGATAGATCGGTTTCATTAATTGGCTTCTTATATAATATACGAACAACGCTTTTAGTACATCATACATGTATCACTATAAAGCTGTGTGCACTTTATAAAGTAGAAAGGCTAAGACACATGCTTCAAGAACTTTCGAGATGAAAATATGATCGGCGTTCAATCATGACTAATTATATCTTTCTTAAATGGGGCTCGGGTAACCCCGTCGATGCCGATGGAAAATCTTGCAGGGCACTATTAACAGCGTGTTTCCTTTTAATTTCCCGCGTTCCTCCAGGCATTCCCAGCCACGTTCCAAGGATCATTTTCTCAGCGCAAGGATATTTCATTTGTTTAAACAGCTTCTTCTCGAATAACACACCCGAGAATATTCCCGTATACACTCTACTTACTCGATCGATCTTCGGCCATGAGTGTCCCCTCTTGTTTCATTAATTGAGTTTAAATAGGAAAACTATTGAAAAACGCTGCTTTACAGGAGAGCCGTATTTGTGAAGCCAAGCCAGCTTAGCGAGCTCGGAGGATACTTACCTCGGACTTCCGGCTGGAGAACATGTAAATGTTACGCATCAAGTCGTTCTCAAAATTTTGTGTCGTTTCTTTCCTTCTCGACGTACAAGCGAATGCGTTCTTTCTCCTATTATTTTCTTTTTCCTTTTTTTCTCTTTTTGTTGGGTTACCCAGTCCTCTTGAAGCTCACGAAACATAATCACGTACACGTACACACAAGTACACGATCATTACACGCAGCTGATTGTGCATCATCATGGCAAAATACAACAAGCCCATTCATCGAATATTTATCGAATGTCATAATCTCAGAATCGACCGATCGTTGAGAACACTTTTGCGCTGTTAAGTTCTTCCACGAGCACCTGTGTTTCACATCTTTTCTGCAGTGTTACTGGTTGTCAGACGGAAACGCTCCGCGAACCTTTATAAACGGCTTGTCGGTAACGCTTGCGTCTAATTCAAAGGTGGAATCGAGCAGCCGAAGATCCAGTCGGTCATCGGTCTGTTCCGTCGCGACAGCGTGTGCACTCCAGACAGCATCGATTGCCAGGAGACCGTCGACGAGCGCGACGAGTATACGTTAACGGGAACGGAGCGGACGGAGGATTCGCCCGCGAAAACCTCCAGTGAGTGCGAGCAACGTACGTACAGTAAAGAGACTCCTTTACAAAAAAAAAAAAGGTAATGAATACAGATAAAATAGACGACCAACATTTCAGGTGAGAAGAAAGGCCCAACCAGGCGGGTGTCGATGATGGAGCTCTGCTCCATGGAGAAGAGTCAGTCGGACAAAAGCACGGACGACGGTTCCCATTCGCTGCCCGAGTGCTGGAATCATCCTCAACGCCTTCGTATGAGCTCGTTCCCGTACTCGGCCCAAGTTCCAAGCCTCTCGACCGCCCTCATCGCCTCCTCGTCGGAATCGTCGGAGGAGATCGACGAGGAGGAGGAGAAAGCTTGACCCTTGGGGATCGTCGAGGGGCAGACGTCGTCACACGCGGACGTCGAGCGTCGGCGTCGTCGCCCTTGGCGGCGGCCACCTCGACGATCGTTACTCTCGTCTCTCCTACGACGCCCTAGCGCCCCGGTGTGAACAAGGGGTGACCGACGCGCGATGCGCGAAACTTGTAATCGCTCCCCGTGGACCTTTTTTTCGTTAGATCTCACCGTGGCGCTCCCCACGAGGGCCGACGCGTTAACGGGCACATGGGGAAAGGGACGCGTCTGCGGTTCACCGGTGTCCCGCGCGCCAGAGTGTTCCTCTTCTCTTTCGCAGGACCACGACGACGGAAAGTGTCCCCGTGTCGTTGACCACCGACGCTTTCGTTCGCACGCAGAAACGTGTGCCTCGGGGTTGTTGCTGGTAGTTGCGATTTGATAGGAAGTTAGGAAATATTCGCTTCGTTCGGCCGTCGACGAGAAGTAACGACGCGGAGGCGCGTTGTTGCGCGATATCGATGAAGACCATTTATCGACGGGAACGAGTCGGGGTTGCGTTCTATTTTGATACTCGACGATCGCGTGAACCCTTTCCGAATACTTGACCAGAATTTTATTGAGAAAGATAGAGGTAGAGAGAGAGAGAGAGGTAGGGAGAGAGAGAAACAACGCGAGAGAGAAAGATATTTTTTTAAAACGACGCATCGTTCCCTCCGGCGAACGACTGATATGGCGAAGCATTATTCCCGATTGGCCGGAGGAACGTTCTTTCGTATAGATGATTTTTCAAATGCTTCCTGAGAGAAACAGCAGATCGTCCATTGGGGGATTGTTTTCGATTCGGGGAACGGTGACGGCACTCTGTCCATCCTCGTTGCTGGGTTGCTTTTCTGCGTGCTGAGAAAGATCGAGCTAGGGCTGCGGATAGGGCGTGATTTTTTTTTTTCACCCCCTGGAAACGCCTTTACCCTGTTTCCCTTAGCGACGATTCGATTTACGATCGATCATTCACTTGGTATCGTGGCCTTAAGATTCGTAGAAGTATCCTACCAGCAACTCTGGAACTTTGAATGCATTAGAAAATAGATCGTGGCGAGTTAGGGACGAAGAAAGGGGTGACTGACGAGGAGGAAGAACGAACGAACCTAATCCGTGAATGTGTGAAACATTAATTAACTAGACTAGTTTGTTTCCTTTTCCCGTTTCTTTTTTCTTTAACAAGGCGATGCATGATAGTCTTTCGAAAAAAAAAGTAATATACGTATGTACATACGAATAATAATCTTTGGTACTTAATCTGTGGACGGGAGTCTAGATTTAGACGATTACTGTTTTCGTTGGCTTCGACAGCCACGGATGCCTCGTCAAGAGGAATATTAAGTAATTTTTAATTATCCGTTCGTTTCGATCCACAGGAACGTTTGTTACAAAAGAAAAAAAAATGTAACAAACGCATTCAATGGCGATCACTTCATACGACGACCGACGTCGCCGTGATCTTTTATCTCACCCGCGACAAGTGTTTCGAAAAATCGAACAGTAATAGCCGCAACAAAAATGTAATACCAACACGAAGAATTGCGAAACGCTCAAAAGCGACGAGAAAAAATGATATGTATCTCGTGGAGTATCGCGTGAAAATCTTCTTCGCGGTGATTATTTAATCGAAACGCTCCTCTCCTTAAGTATGGCCTTAAAAGAAAGAGAAACAAAATAATAATAACTAACTAACTAAAGAAATAATTAAGTAAGAGTAGAGAGTCCAATGTAGAAGAAGCAACCGTGGAAGAGTAGCACATAACGCGGTGGGGTGCCACCGTATGCACGTGAAGGGGCAACGAGAAGCAAGGGAAAAAAGAAGTGAAATAAAAGCGATGAAACGTTTCTTAGGGAAAATAACGTAGCCAGTTAATCGCGATGATTATTATCAAAATGATTTAACGAGACGCGAGATACGAGCGGAAGAACGTTGCGGCGTGTGTCGAAGTGTGCAACTGTAAAACGGGAAGCTGCCGAGGGAAAGTCTACACACTTCCGGTTTTTATGAGAATTGAAGGGACGATCGTGTAATTCTATTGATACATGCGTTTATCGACTACTTACTGGATTGAATGAAACACCGTTTCGTCATGGTCGAAAATACGATTGTCTGGATAGTTGAAAATGTTGAGAAACATTGTTGATGTATGGTATAAAATTCTTTCATTATCAGATCGATGATAGTTTTAAAGATTGCAAGATACTGTTACCGTAGAATGTAAGATGGTTTAAATATTAAATTGTTTTGGTATACGATGTTGATGGATGCTTAATTGAACATTTCAGACTATTGTTGAGATGCAGGGTAAAAGGGGAGGCGTATTCGGAGCTGATAGAAAATAAGTAATCGTAGGGTAATTGTGTTGTAATTAATTTTAGACTGAACTTGCATTTTAAGAATTCGTCTAGGGTATAATTTTCTTGTTAATCGTAGATTTATTAAGACCGTGAAGAGTTTCAAAGTATCTTTCATTCCCGGATCTTTGGCACTAAATTATTAGCAAACAACTTTACCCTCGACTAAGCACTCTCTCTTTAAAAGGCAAATGTAATTTCCAATTCTTCACGCTTTCAGACACCACGCTATTCTTCCTTCAGATTACACAGGATCGAATGGAAAATAGTTTTAAGTTTATTTCGAGAATTAGAAGACTGTAGACAAATGTATTTTCGACCAAGAACGCGGTCGACGCGATGCTTACGGAGTTCTTGTCAATTAGAGAAGTAAATTCATTAGAATTTCCTTGCGACTCGTATTTAGGGAGCATCTTCTCACGCACATTTCCCTCTGACAAATATTTGCTTGAAGCTCAGAGGGGTAGAGAGCGGGGCTAATTCAATTTTCGTAAAAATCGCGAACCAGTTAGAAGTTTCCCTTCGCGCAACATATTTCCTGGCGGCCTCTAGTCACCTAGACCAGACGAAATGTCGGACTAGTTTCTAGACGCTAGTCCTTACGCTGTTGATTTGTTAAAATAAATGTTTATTTCGTAAAAAAAAAAAAAATGAAAGAAACAGCCAAGTCTTTTCTTATCTCCCCCTCGCTTCCCTTAAAATATTCCACGATGTACACACGATTTTCTTCGGCACACAAGCACTGACGACAAACGTACAAACGTCTTACGAATAAAGCTACAATAAACGTACGTAGTAAGTGAAAAAGAAAAAACGCAGGAGACTCGCCGAGGACAAGCAGGCTTCGACTATGCACGCCGCTTAAAGCCGCGCTAATTAAAAGCGAAGCAATAAAGGGATTAGCGACTCGTTAACGAGACCGACGCTTCGCAGATGGAACGAAACCTCGCGACAGCGTGGCACGGACTAAAACAATAACCGTTCTGTCCCACGGATCACAATGCCCGGCGGTGTCGTATTTTTAGTTTGCATACCCACGTTCGGCTACGAGCACGAGTTAATTTTCGGCGTGCCCCTGAAACGACCGCGGAGGGGCGAGAAACCGGGCCGATCGGTGACCGGGCCAAAGGTCGATCTACGGCTCAGGGAGACCAGGACGAGAGCTCAACTGCTGAGACTGAACGATGACGGTGAAGCGGATGAGTTGGATATCGAGGATGATCCGGCCGGGGGGAGATACACGCGTGGTCGGGGCGCTTCCGGTCCGCGAGGGAAGGATCCAGTTTTCGTGTCCATGGAAACGGTAATGCGTTCAAATAATTGACAGTCTCTAGCAACGTGAACGCGATCGTCTTAGCCCTTCGCACTCGCTTGTCCCCTCTAAGAGGACATTCTACAAATTGTTATAAGTTGAGGAAAAAAAAATCGTTCAACAATCTACCTGGGCTCACTTTAAAGCGTGAAACCTCTACTTTTCCAGTCCTGAGTTCTGTCTTATCGAAAAACGTTTTTACATCATGTAACTGGTAGGAAAGTGTCTTCACTTTTATTAATTATTAATTCATTCAAATCACCGTGAATTTGCAGACCAAAGTGTTCCCTTTAAAACGACCACCTCGCTTTCGACATACGATTTTTTTCTTACCGTTTTATCGAACTTTGAATGGAAAGTGTGCCGACGACGTTAGAATGTCGAGTGTCTTCACTTTTGCACTCGTTAGATGATGCACAAATATTTTTGAAAGAAGAATAAACTCGGGGCTGAGAAAGCAGAGTCTTTGCGCTTTAAAATGAGTCCAGGTGGATCGTCGTACGATTTCTTTTCACGGAGTTACAACAATTTTGATATCGACAACTATTCACCGAAAGATTATAAGGAAATTCGGTCGCGTGCAAAGGGTTGAAATGATTAACGGTGAAATACACCTTCGACCCTATCGCGAAGCTCAAATAAAAGGCCAAACGGAGAATTCTACTCCCAGTTGTAATGTACTGTAAAGATCTTATACCGTCCGTCCTCTTTTATCTATGCTACCATTACCGAAGGTCTTAGAGGAGCTGCTGAAGAAACTCAAAGTGGAGCACGTCGTGTGGTGCAGGGACAAGGAGAACATGTACTACGAGGTAAGGAATGAACGTTAATTGCCTCCGTCCCCCGTTACTCTTTCCCTTATCTCTTTGGATAGGTGATATTTCCGGTACCAGCTGGAGAACCGTGCGAGAATTGCTTGCACTGTCTCACGGAAATGGGAATCGGTGTAAAAATGAACTCTATAGTAAGGTGAATTCGAAGCCCTCCTATTTCTTTCCCCGGACAGCCCTTCCGACAGTCTTCGTTTACGTTTAAATCATTTTCAGCGTGATCCCGACGCAGTGCACCTACAGCGGAGCGGGCGGCATCGGATCCACGGCCATCAAGGACGATATCGCACGGAGGTTTGCATTTCAGACGAATTTCCCTCGATGCAAGGGGTACAGGAATAATAGTAGATTCTCCTAGGCGAAAGGAATCGGAAGATAGAAAAAACGCGTGGGAGGCGTTCGTGGAATCGATACGATCGAAACTGACGGTGAAACAGGTGGTCGACGGTGTTCGCAGCGGGGGTGATCTTACGTTCGATTATGTATTATTGGTACTAACAGCGGAGTAAGCGTTTCTGCATCTAACATTCGTAGCTAATTGATATCTATCTGATTACGTTCATTGCACTTTCCGATCTCCGTACAGCTGCCTGGCAGCGTTGGGTCTCATCGAAAACAGTGCGACTAACGTCGTAGCGGCTATGCTAGTGTCCCCGTTGATGGTAGGACCCGATCACGATCCCTTTAATTGTCCCCCGAATTTCAGCTGAATAAAAGCCCTCTTTTGTACCAAGGGTCCAGTGATGTCAGTAACGTTCGGCACCATAATCGCCGACAAGAGTCTGATTATTATTGGTGCAAAAAGTTTGCTATTAGGAATATTCCTCTCGATACTCTTCGGTTTCATCTTCGGTCTCATCCTGGGCACCACCGAGATGCCCTGGGGCTACAACGATTGGCCGACCGACGAAATGAAAGGCAGGTGCGACACGTTAAAACAGAAACGCAAAACATTCTCGGCATATTGTCAGGGAGTAATCTTCACTCCCTTCGCGCAGGGGTAATTACAGATCTCTCTGGATGGGTGTGTTATGGGCCCTGCCATCGGGCACAGGCGTAGCTGTGGCCTTATTACAAGGGAGCAACGGCCCCTTGATTGGTGTTGCCATCTCAGCCTCGTTACTACCCCCGGTAGTGAACTGCGTGAGTAACGATAAGTTCGTTCGTGGAAGCAGGCCAAAATAAGAAAAAGAATCCACGAGCGGAATTTACGATTTTCCCCAACCGCCAGTTTATCCGAGAACGTAGACCGTTATATACACGCCACCCCCCCCCCCCCCCCGCGAAACGTTTAAATTGCCCGGCTATCGATGCGGACAGACGGAATAATTCGCGGGAGAGGATAGATAAGGGAGGAGAGACTGGCGGAATTAAAGCAGCCTCCTTCCACGGGGATGAGGGTGGGCGATTAATTGGGGATCGGTCGATGCGGCTGTTGGTAATCGATGGGACTTTATTCTCGCAGGGTTTATTCTGGGCGCTCGGCTGTATATGGCTAATTTATCGGCCGATTAAAATGCCCCACATGAAGGGGGAGTCCTACACCGACTACAATACCTCGTACGTCTACGTGTACACCGATTACCTGCCGCTCGAGTTCTTCTGCAACGGCGTAATCAGCGCATGCCTGACGTTCGTCAACGTGATATGCATTTTTATCACGGCCATCATCGTGCTGAAGGTGAGCGAGGCCGCGCGATCGACCGCAAGAACTTTTCAAGCGTACAGGGGACACGCGCGCGCTGTGCGCGTTACACGGTTTTCGAGATAATTTCAGACGCGGCTATTATCGCGTGATTGTATAACCAGCTGTACGTGTAGCACTTGGGGCATAGGAACGTCTGTCGCGCGCGGTATGCCGGTGAAATGCTGCGCGGATAAAGATATGCTAATTTCCTTCGCGAGGCTTAACGGATATAGAACGTCGAGTCCTCTTTTCGTTGAGAATTTAGAACGATTGTTTCATCGAGACCTCTTTCGCAGTTCGTATGTTACGATACGTACTAATGTTGCATCGATGTTTCCGTTTAGATTAAGGAAGTGGCTGCACCGTACACGTCGACGCCGGAGCTACGCCGCTTTTGGGAGCACGATATCCGTCTGGTTCGCGATAAGAACATTTCCCGAGATAACAGCTCCCTTGACTCGAGGTGATTTAAAGCCCTCCCCGTGTACATATACGTAGAATTCCATGATTTTGTTAAAAGAGAAACATCGTTGCGTCGAATAATTTTGCTAACAGCTCGCGTGAAAGATTCGATTCGTCTTGATTCGAAATAAGATATTTTTGCCAGCTTCTACGACGGCTTAAGCAAAACGAAGCAACGAGCTCTGGAGCAAACGCTCAACGAAGCTGTGCGCGAAGCGATAGACGACGAAACGTATCGGAAGGTGCAACGACTGAGTTACGGCCAACACGGCCCAGAGGAGGTATTTAAACGATACTGTTGATAAATCTCATTTAAGAAAGAAAAAACTCTGTATAAATGATGAAAATGTATACAGTTCGCCCCGAAACTCGGCCTTCACGCCACAGTCCCCGCAAGCGATATTACAAATACCGAGCACGGAAAAGGTGCCGCGACAGATGGAATCAAGCCACCGGAAGGATTGGGAAACTCTGGTAGCACGAGCGAAGATTTGGCCGCGCTCGATCGATTAATCACTTGCCTCTTGGGACAACCGAGCAGCGCCAGCTCTAACCAGTTGGACTCCTGGCGCCGTTCCCGTCGAGCCAGTGCGCGCGGCTACAGACAATTACGCAGCACCGGCACCATCGCGGAGGGCGGCGAGGTTGGCTCTAACATCGATACAACGCCGCTTTAATTGCACAACCGAGCAAGGCGCAGAATCGTAATCCGAACGACGAATACGTGTCCAAGTGTAACACAAATTTTATTAAAGATATACGAGATTACTGTACCATCATTGCAACATATTAAATAGCTGGTTAGACTCGACACTAAAGCCACCCCCTCGAGCTGTGTCAATCCTCGATCGAAGACGGCTCGGTGCCGAAGTACCGGTCGCCGAAGTTGCCGATCCCTGGCAGCACGTAGAACTTCTCGTTCACCACGGGGTCCAAGGCGGACGTGACGATCTTCACGCGTGGAAAAGCGTAAGCGACCGAGTGCACGCCAGATTCCGCCATGAGCAGAGACACGAGTAACACGTTCTCCTCGGCGACATCGTGATCTAGTAGAACTCTGATGGCCATGATAGCAGCGGCGCCTGTTGCCACTGTCGCGTCCATCAGTATCACTTTGTAGTCTTTGATATCCTTCGGCAGCCGGAGATAGTAAAGCTGCGAAAGGGACGTTAAGCTTGACATTTGAATCCGAGTTGAAGGAACTATTAACGAGCATCTACCTCTGGTTCTCCAGTCTGTTGATTAGTTTGTATAAGTATCTTTCCTATTCTAATGTCTTTGCACACATCCCGGACAGCCTGTTCCATGGTCTCGCCGGCGCGTAAAATCGACACACCGCATATCTTGTCCGTGGCGGCACGCTTCCCGTGATACAGCACCCCTTGAGGCGTTTCTATCGTTACGTCCTTGAAAAGAGCGCAACGATAAATAGAATGTACGAAGGAGTCGCGGGAGTTACTCGTAGCGGGAGTTATTAATCTTTTACCTGGAAAGGTAAAAGGGATAGCGCGTACTCGATAACTAGACGTATCAAGCGTTTCGAATAAAATATAAATTCGTCTCTGTACGTTTCCTTGTTCCTTATGAATGTATGAAGACCTTTGATCTGCGGCGTATCTGGTAGCAGATAGAGGGAGGACGGCAGCGGCTGGCCGATGTACGAGTGAGCCAATTTCTCTCGGAGCTTGAAGCCTCGCTAATGTAAAACGCGATAGTGAATAAACATAGGAAAGCAAGAGGACGGCATTTAATGGAATGTCCGTCTTACCAGTTGAAGCTGCGTATGTACATGCTGCACTATAAGCTCTATCGCGACTTCGTTCTCTCCGCCGCGTGGCACGATAATGTCAGCGTGTACCATTAACGGGGCAATGTAGTAATAAAACGCTGGTTGCACCATGGTGCAGTACTGTTTGAGCACACCCTCCAAGTCTCTGCCCCTCTGCGAGATATCTCTACGCAATCTCCGTGCAAGCCTCACATCAGCGTCAGCGTCAACAAACACCTTCATGTCGCACAACTTGACCAATCGAAGAAAGCAGATCAGTGGTGATTTTTTTTGCTTTTATACCTTACTGCGCTCGCCAAGCCCCACTCATCCTGCTTTCTCCCCGCAGTACATCGGCTTACCTTCAGCACGTCGACGTTGTAGAAAGTGAATATTCCCTCGAATATAATCACGTTGGCGCCGTACATTGTTTTCTTCGAAAGAGGAGGAAAATGTGAGACGACGCGTCGGCGCGTTCGATGATTACACATTATGATCTATCGCTGACAACTTACGGTTCTACTCTCCCTTCGATGCGTTACAAAATTATAAATAGGAACTTCCACCATTCTACCCTCTTTCAAACGCTGTAACGTCGTTCTAAGCAACTCGAGATCGAACGCGTCGGGATGATCGAAATTGTACTCGTGCCGCGCAGCCATCTCGTGCTGCTTTTCGTTTAATACCTGTGCCAAAAATTACGCGTCTCGTTATTGTATCCGCTCCGCTCTAATAGAGGGAAGATTCATACGAATGAAGAGAAAGAAAAAGTGATTCATACTTTGTAAAATGAGTCCATGCTAAGGAGCGTTACCCAAGGCACATCTAGGGATTCTATAATTTTTGTTGCAACTGTGGTTTTTCCAGATGCGCTTCCTCCGCAAATACCTGAAGTAGTACAGTTAACAACAACATATATATATATATCGGTTTTAAACACGCGAACAGGCTTCATACTCCTATACCCACCGATTACGAAAGGTTCTACTTGCTGCCCGGCCGAATTGTACCATGGTGGCCTACCAGCTGTATATATTGTTCTCGTCTTACTTCTAAGGATACACTCTGCAGAGATCTTTTTACTGGATTGGGATAAACTGGTAGTACGCTGCCTTCGTGATCTTGGTGATCTCTGAGAACCTATTAAATGATAAAACACACGTTACTTTGATTCACACAAAATATTATGAAGAATTTGTCGTCCATAAAATTAGTAGTGGGATAAATAGGAAAAAAATTAAGAAAAAAAAACCAAAGAATATGAATTCTAAATGAACGAATAAGGGGTAAAAGGGTACTTTTCGAATCTTTAGCTGATTTCTTCGAATTATATAATCTTTCTAGTTCGTGAAACCAAGTACATCTTTTTTGCCAAATGCAAGTGCTCCAAATCGTTGGCTCTGTAAATAATTAACACAGTCTGTTGAGCAAATCGGGAGATGAGATTAATCCTAGGTGTAGCGGAAGGAGGAATGCAACGAACACAGTCGCATCGAGGAACAATGAAATATACATTCCGAGATTAATTTTTCAAATATTTATCTAACCGGTGGAAGGTGGTCTCGGAGATTGCGGTGTAGGTGTCCCGATGTCGGACCGTCTGTAATGCTCCGCATCCTCGCACTGCTCCTCGGCAATAGAGATTTCCCTTTCTTCCAAATAGACTTCTCCATCGTCGCTACGTGGATTGTGAAACATTCAATGCATATTCAAAACTCGGCAGACCCGAACCAACGGCAAGGCGAATAAAAAAAAAAAACTGCACAATGGCAACAACGTGTTGTTGCTTACCTTTCGGAACTCGCGGAGCTCGGTGGATCGAAATGCTGCATTTTCGCAGCCATATCATCCGTCACGTGTATAGAAATTCGACGTGGAACCACGCGGGTACGGCTTTCGCTTTCCAATGCTCTTTAACCAAGCCGTACAACCTCGCGCATCGGCGTTCAAACAAAAACTACTGCAATCTGCTAAGACAGTGGCGACAGCGGTCTCGGTCTCGCGGAGGAAATTAATCTGGATTAATCGCCAGCAATGGTGGAGAAATACAGATATTCATCGCTATCGATAGTTTTTCATAGGTGGTTATCAATAGCGATGAGAATGCATTCATGGAATTGTAGAATGTACATATTCTGTGCATTCATGTGCAGCAGAACGATCATAGTAAAACACCTTCGGGATTACATACTCAACAGCTATTTGCCGGGTGACGCATATGTATACGTCACATTTGCCGAAATCGTGTACGTGGCGCTATCTCGTGTTTGGAGTCGACCGAAACGTCGAAAACCAACACTTTGGAGACATCGTTCGAAAAGTGCCGAAATCGTGTGTGTGGCGCCATCTGGCGTTCGGTGACAATACTGATCAACGACGTTCCCAAGATGCAAATTTTCGACGTTTCGACTGTCTCCAAACACGAGATGGCGCCACGTACACGATTTCGGCAAATTTTTAACTTGCACTCGAATAAAATAAACTATCGATAGTGGTGATGTATCGGAGGTGATGAACATCGTGCTTATCGCTCTTCGTGATAAGTGTTCGAATATACTCCAGTTTAGGTGATTTTAGTTCGACACAGGTAGCTTTAATTTAAATACATTGAATGATATTCAATATAATCTTAACTGTACTCGTTTTTTGCGTATTCTACATTTGCTATCCTTGCTAAAAATGCACCACACGCAACGCTACGCCACATAGCATACATGATGCATTTCCGCGCTCATCTAAATTTTAAATAACAAAATAGAGTAACTACATATTAAGCATTTTATTCTTCGATAAATAATATCTCTAAAGTATTCACAAGTGGTCTTTTCGTTGTGCGATCTGTACTATTGCTGGCACAGGAATCGTCGCGAGCGCAAAAACTGTATTACGTCTTGTTTGCAATTCGCATCGGTGCGAAGCGGTGGAAATATTATTAAACGCGAAGAATCGATAGAATAAACGATAAATTTTCTACACGTGCCTCCGGCAGCGTACGGGCATTTGAAATTATTTCTCGCAGTAAGTGGTGACCTCCCGTGGTAGATAAAATATTCGCCGTTTCAATCCGGTACAGATAATTTTGCAATTTGCCGCTAATTACAATGAAGAGATGGCCGTATTAATGAATCATTGCACGGGTTGATGTCAGGCTCCTGCTCAGTGTCTTATGGCGAAACGCAAAGTGCAAAGTTACCCCGATGCTTCTGCGTGCTACCGTGTTGCGTGACGTCGCATTGTCTTTTAATAGTCAGCCCCTGTGACCGGTTTTCCCGTCGTTAACGGGCCCGTTGTACGTCGAGACGCGCCCTCGTTCGACCTTGAAACCTATAATCGTTCATAGCGTTCGATGTTCGAAACATCGTCTGGAAAACACTATCCGTCGTGCTCCACAGGTTTAGCTCCTTTTTATTCCCCTCGGCGCCTCATCAACGCGGAGCAACAGTGAAATGGCGAAAAAGTCGTACGATTTATTGTTCAAGTTACTGCTCATCGGTGACTCTGGAGTTGGCAAAACCTGTATATTGTTTAGATTCTCGGACGATGCTTTTTCAACAACGTTTATTTCCACCATAGGTAAGATAAGCGCCGCTGAGGATCCTCGTTGTTCATGATATCGGTGCGCGTTTGGTGAATCAGACCGTTCGTCATTTGCAAAAATCACAATCGGCATAGTAGGTTATGCTACCAGGACGAGTTTGCAACATCGTCGAGTGAAAATTGCATGTGAATTACAAACCGGCGAATAAATGACAAATTGCATATCGAAACACTCATTTTTTCTTGTTGCATAAAATATGTATGAATCGAGACTGAAGTCTTCACTAAATTTGTTGACAATACTGTTGCAAAAACGAATTGTTTAATGTAAATGAATACATTCATGTATCACGAAGTATGTTTATACAAATGCTTTCTCTCACTTAGGTATCGATTTTAAAATCAAGACAGTGGAATTAAGGGGAAAGAAAATCAAGTTACAGATATGGTAAGTTTGTGGAATGTAAAGTTTGTCTAAACAGCCCTTAATCTGTACGTTTACAGGGATACAGCCGGTCAAGAAAGATTTCACACAATTACCACGTCGTATTACAGAGGTGCAATGGGTATTATGTTGGTCTATGACATTACCAACGAGAAAACATTTGAAAATATTGTCAAATGGTTGAGAAACATCGACGAAGTGAGTATAACTAAAAGCTTTGCTTCTCACATGCAAGAACATGTACCTTAGTCATGTATTTTTCTTGCTAATTTAAGCATGCTAACGAAGATGTGGAAAAGATGATATTAGGAAACAAAAGTGATATGGAAGATAAGCGTGTTGTTAGCACGGAAAGAGGAGAAGCGGTAAGGTGGCTGAAGCTTACTTAATTCAATGAAACTTCTAAACATCACAAACTAAGAGACGAATACTCTTTCTAGATAGCAAGAGAGCATGGAATCAGATTTATGGAAACTTCTGCGAAAGCAAACATAAATATCGATCGGGCGTTTAGTGAATTAGCCGAAGCAATATTGGACAAAACTCATGGTAAAGAACCACAAGATGCTCCTGATAGAGTAACAGTCGATCGGAGGGTGGAAAGAAGTTCTAATCGGTGCTGCTAATTTTATATTATTTATTTTAACGGCGCATAATATACTATATATCAGCTCGTGCCACTCAAAATAGATTTGTGGATAGATTTAGAGCATAATTTGAAGCATAATAGTATGATTAAACTCTTCACAACACTGCCTAATCGAATTCGATTGAACGTATTTGATGCCAGTTTTGATTAACGAACAAAAGATATCGAAATTAAGCTTGAAGTATAAAAGAGAAATGACCTCGATTTGAGCGTGAAGTTTTTTTAATTATACCTGGGTTTTTTCAAAGGGTGGGGTATAAATGCTGTTTGTCACATATACGATTGTATTTATATAAACGTGTCTATTGCATGTATACAAGCATTAAAGCTCCATCAAAAATTTTATAATGAAAATAAAGAACCAGTAACGCGTACTACTGGTGGAGCTTCGTTTTCCATGTGAAACTTTATGCGTTGTTGCACGAAACAAAGTCAACTAGGAACAATTTGTTACGAGGCTGCAATTTGTTACCATAATGAAAAGTGTGAGAATGAATGTGGGCTTTTAATCTTTAAAATCTATGTGAACATTGAATGCTTTTTCATACGGACATCGCACTATATATGCTTATTTACAATTTAAGTTAAAGTTTAAAAGCTTATGACCAGAAGCTTTTATCCTATTTGTGTAAGACTAATTTACTACAAATATAAACATTCACGATTTCGAAGTAATTTTCCTTTTTATTTCCTTTTGCCATTAATTACAAATCATCGTAAATAAATAGAGGACAAAAAATAACTTATTCATATACATTATTCTTTGTCGTAGAATATATAACTTTTCAACATGAAGAAAATATATATTTCGTGTTGTATCGCAGTCTACATTACAAAACAAGTCTGTGTAACAAAGTGCAAATACTGTTTAAATATATATCCTTTTATTATCAAAGTTTGATCAAATAATATAACATCTGCTTTCTATTCACACATAACGAGTAAATATACGTGTACATTACTAAGGATAATCTGGAACTGTAACAATGTTTAAATGTTACTACACTAAATCTAACATATAGACAGTGAATATTATGAAAATGTTCGTGTTACAGACTAAAGACAATTATAGAAGTTGTTTGCTGGATATACGAAATTCTTTAGCTTGGGACGTAGTATCATTATTCCGTAAAGAGAATTGAACGAAAACGAAGATAATACTTTCTTGTACAGCAAAAAGGATGAAATACGGAAAATGTAGATAAATTATGCGTTAGGATTCGTCGCAATATGATGCATATCTTTTCTACTATGTTAACAATTGACTCTTACAATACTAGAGGTCGGACAGTAAAATAATTTTTCCACACTTTCTGTGTTTAGCTTTAAGTTGAAAATTGTGTAAAAGCTATTTAGTTCATAAAAATTAATGCTTATCTACCAATACCTTTCCTCCTTTAACACCTTCCATTGCTTTTCTGTAATATACTCCCTGTGTATGGAGCGAAGGGAGTAAACACAGAACACCGACAAACAAAAGCAATTTGCGTTAAATATTAATCCAGCGACAAAAATATATGTTTTGCAATGCTTAATCTCGTGAGGCTCCAATAATTGTTAGAATGTACAGAAAGATGTTGACAACATCGATGTAAAGATTCAACGCGGCGAAGATGTACTCCTCCGGTGAAATCGAGTACTTGTGGCTTCCGCCGATCATCAGTTGTGTATCGTAAATCAAGTAGATCGAGAAAAGCAGGGCGCCAACCGAGGCGTACACAAGAGTCATCGTTCTACCGTGCCATATCATCGCAATTATACCAAAAAGTATGAAGATAATCATAGCAACGAACAGGATACTGTTGAGACCGGTAAAATCGAATTTCGTTTGGAATGCGAACAATGTTAATGCAAGGCAAACGGCTGCAGTAATCCCAACGGCCAAGAGTACCTGTACGGTATCCAAGAAGTATGCGTTATTTCTTACGTGGAAATAAAATGTTATCGCATAAGTATCAGCCGAATCTTCACAATAAAACGAATAAAATTAAATGTAAAACTCTTTACACTGTAAGCATCTTACCTCCTCGGAGCTGTACGTAGAAGCAGCAGTGGCCAACAGGAAACCTTCTGCCAATGTGAATAAGAACAGAAACACAAAATTCATCGGGGCTTTCCTTCTCACGCTAGTACAACAAGCCATACATATGATCAGGACAATAGTTGCTACGAAACAGACCCAGAACATTTCTGGATGTGCCATCACCCACATGCGCGTGGGTCTGTGGTAAAGGAACAGTGCGATTAGTGCCACTGTGATTGTCAGCTGGCACATCAATATACTGTACACCTTCCTGAAAAAAAATGAAAATTATAAGTAAAGCGAATTCATATGGTGCACATTGTGTACTTGTGTACTACACGAGTAATTCAAATACGAACCTGATAAATCCATTTCTAATGGATTTCTCATTGAAGTCAAACCCCTTGACTTCAGACTGCATGGGATCTTCTGCATAATTCGACCCGTACATGCCTGTTGGTGGTGCTGCGCCAAATATCGGTCCACTTGGTGGAACTTCTCCGTATGGAGGTGCACCGGGAGGAACAAAACCAGGACCTAGACAAAAATATGTTAGAATTATATGTATTAGGCCAACTTGGAATCATGAAAAATGAAAGCACAAGTAATCGTGTTTTCTTAACCTGGTGGCTGTGCCCCGTACGGTGGAGGATATCCTGGAGTTGGATAACCAGGATTTTGTTGAGGGAAACCTGCACAATCAAATTTCAGGGGCATAAAATATTATAGGGCGATAGGATGTGCTTGCTCTAACTTAAGCATAAAAAAAACTCTTTGTAAGATCTTGTGCTTCATTAACACAGCCACTAAAATATTGGTGCATGATTTTTTTTTTTAAATATTTCTTGCTGTATAAATCTATGTGTAATTTTCAAATTACACATTTCCTTTCAATGCACGTGCAAGTATTTCATTCTTTTCTCAATAACTGATGATAGTCATTGATTAGGAGTTATAAATTGAACATTATTGTGACATTAATAAATGATGTTTGCCATTGGAAACAAGCATTGCAGTGCTTCTTGTTTGCTAAGTACTCCTATGTATGGCAAGGACTATGTTAGATGGTGATGCAGAAAATATATAACTTAAGAGAGATCAGAACCTTGCTGCCCTGGGTAAAATCCTGCACCAGGTGCGCCCTGCCAAGTTGCCATCTTTCAATACTTGTTGTAGCTGAAAAATAATTTGTCATTACAATGAGACACTGTTGCAAGGATAGAACATCAAGAGAACACCAGCGCACGAATGTACCGGCAACCTTAAACTGAGATAATGCCTAAAGTTACTGAAAAAAATTCATTAACAACTGTAACAGATCTGCTTATGCATTTAGAGAGATTTAAGCACATGTCAAGCGTTTTAATTGCTACAAATGCGCGCACGATTAATCCGTGTTAATTTTCTCGTGGTATTAAGGTCAGCTGAAAATAATATTGGGCACATTAATTAATAATTACTGCTATATTTATGATTACGTATGATCTTAAATTCGCATGTTGCTGTTAAAAAGCAAAAATGATTAAAAACGCCGACAAATTTCGCAATATAGCGAGAAAACATTACGTATGAAAAACGATAGAAGAAAAAAGAAGTTGAGAACATTATGTAAGTTAAGCAATTTTGTATATTCTGTTTAGGAATTAATGATTGTTACTCCTTTTCGTGGATGACTTTTATCGCAAATCGTATACCCAATGATTTGGCTCGTACGGTGAAACAAATGATCATAACATTGCGAAACGTAGACGCAACGGAGTGATACTTCAACGTTTCCTGTATCAGCAACAACTGACGTGCGAAACGTAGAAGTTTCTCATATTTCATGTGCATTTCATGAACATCTCATGTAACTACGTAATGACATTTTTTGATAAATGAATGTAGTGATATACGTAAAAAAACGTACGGTAAATCGTACACGTCGATTTGATGCGTCATGCGCACTTTCTGGAAATGGTTACAATCGATAACCACATTCGTGCGCCGCGAATGCAAGTTTAATTTATTTACCTCTTCTTCGAAAGGCTCAAGATCCTTATACGGAACGACGATTGCAGCTGCTTCGATTAGCGGTTACTTGCAAAGACAGTAGCTCGTCTATTACAAGGCCTTACGTGACACAATTTCTATGCCCGGTTACGGTTTCAATGCAACAAAGATTTCACGTACTCCACTTATCAACCTTCGGCTGAATCTCTCACGCGAGTAACTGATATGAAGTGGGTTGAATATTGAGGAGCGACGTTACAACTTTTGCGCCTGCGTGATAAATTTTTCAGCACGATGTTTACTGTTACATCTGCGTGTGTATGTATATCTTGTACATGCACAGGTGAATTTCCCAGAAAAATAATATACAGATGCGTCCTTAAATTCTTATCGACGTGATGAGACGTAACGTGATCTACTTGATATCGTACGATGAGTAATAGTGTAATTGCCTTATCGCTGACTTAAGAAAATTTAATTCACTATGCTGTAACGATAAAAAAATTATTACATTTTCTTAAAACAAAATGTGTGTATGGATTTGATAAAATTAAGCAATGAGAACTCGAAAGTTTAAAGATTACTTTTTGTTGTGCAAAATTTAGTAAATCAAGAACTATGAACTCATCTTATGAAGCGTACGATAACATTCCGTCGCAAAATTATTTAACAGCTTTCGGTCTCACAAACAAAATCACATTTTATCGTGTTTTAGGTTCGATTTTTACTGCTATCGATATTTTAATTTTGGGTCAATCATTCTAAATGGTACCAATATAAAAACATGAAAAGGCTTGCCTTCAGGGCCACGTGCGTGACAGTTGCGGTTATGTTTCCTAGTGCACAGTGTAGTTTATGTAATTAACATCAACAACGTTGTTGTAAATGCTTGCTGAACATAAAAAGAATCATGTCAACTTGTAAGATACACAATATTAGGTTTTACAATCTCGAACCTAGATCTGTTACTTGTTTATCTTATGAATCCAAAACGAAGAAGCTAGCTCTAGCCAGGTTAGTTTTCTAAGTGTATATTTTATGTTAAACTTCGATCGCTGTTGTAATAAATTTTTACGATAAAACTTGCTTACAGAAACGACAACTCGATAGAGGTTTGGAATGTTGGGAACGCTCCGTTCGTCGAGTGTACAATAGCTGGTCACGCAGAAAACTCCATAGAAAGTATTCTATGGATCGGACCAAGGCTGTTTTCTACTGGCCTTCACGGCATGATAACAGAATACGATTTAACAACATTGTCTATAAAAAATGAAGTTGCGGTAACCGGAGGTGCAGCATGGTGCATGGACGTTAACCATAAGAAAACGTGTTTAGCCGTTGGTACGGAGGATGGATATATCAACACATTTACCGTTGCGACCGATACATTAATATATGAAAGGTTGTTCGATAAACAGAGGGGTAGAATCCTTTGTATTAAATGGGACAATACGGGTGAAATGATTTACACGGGTTCTACCGACACAATTAGGGTATGGAATGCCATATCGGGTCATGCTGTCCATAAGATGACGACGTCCAGAAAAGAAGCGAAGAAAGAAACTATCGTTTGGTGCTTAGAAGTTACAGACGACAATGTTATAGTCTCGGGAGACTCTAGGGGTTGTTTATCCTTTTGGGATCCCCATATGGGAACTTTAATCGAATCCCATGAAAGTCATACGGCTGATATACTAGCTGTAACTGTATCCCGCGACACAGTGTATTGTGCTGGTGTCGATCCAGTGGTACGAAGTTTCTGTAAAATAACTATGAAATCCACTGGCAGACCGCAATGGGTAAAAGGCATTGAAAGGAGATTACACGCTCACGATGTAAGGGCCTTAGTGGAAGCAGATGGGAAATTGTATTCAGCCGGTGTAGATGGATATCTGGCTCAATCGAGTTATCCTCCTAAAGTCCTTGTTAAATACCCACCACTACTTCAGCCCCCATGTGCTACAGTCTGTAGAAAGTCCAGGTGTATATTATTAAGATACCCAAATTTCCTGGAGCTGTGGAGGCTCGGGTCTTCCGCCAAAGTTCCTCAGGAATTAGTACATCCAGGAATGCTCCATCAATTGGAGGAGGAACCCATGAAATTGTTAGAGTTAAGAACAAAAAGGGATGAAAGCATTATTTCTTGTGCTATTAATAAAAGCTCTAAAATGATTGTTTATTCAACTGATAGCCACGTTAGAGTTTTTAATTTCGATGTAATAGAGGGGGACGCGCAATTGTCAAGGAACGACACCGACATTCCAGGGACTAGAATACAGAAAATGCTATTTAGTCCGAACGGGAAATTATTCTTAGCTATAAATAACGACGGGAAGGAAAACGTGGTAACGTTGTACAAAGTGGAAAAGGAACATCTGAGGCATCTAGGCTCTTTCAACACGAGCAAGGAATCCATTGTAAATGTTGGACTCGTATGCTTTTCTCCCGATAGTAAATACTTCGTCTGTGCCGATCGCCAAGGTAGCATCGCTGTCTATAATGTTAGCGAATCCACGAGCACCGACACACCTGTGGCATGGTTGCTGCCTAAATATAGTTGCCCACCTACAGCTATGGCTATCCAGAAGGGCACTCTGAATTTAGTTATCGTCTATTCTGACCACAAGGTAAGAAAAGAAGATACTTTAATTCAAAGACTTTATACTGCACAGTATACGGGAAGAATTTTCCTTAGTCCTTTGATAGTAAAAACCATTCTTATTTCATACCATCCTAAAACGGTGAAATGATTGTGATTACATGTGCCATAAAAGGCACATAATCTGTCTATGACCTGCACTGCCCACACCCTCCATGAAAGCTGCACTAAATTATTGCAGTAACTCGCTCCCGATATAATGCTCCCGCGGAAAATTAAAAACCATAAATCCACACGTTTTTCTCGTACCCAATTTCAGATCGTCGAGTACAACATTCTGCAAAGGCAGTACACCAAATTTTCGAACAGCTTGCAAAGCCGGCTTCCGAAACAATGGTTGGCTCGATCGTTCCCTATAACGAATATAATTTTCGATCCGCGAAACGAAAACATTATAATAATGCACGACGACTCGACGGTCTACGTAATCGACAAATTGAACGAGCTCCCGGAAAAGGAGGCGAAAATTCCGAGACGGGAGAACGGTGACATCATAGAGGAGAATAATTCCGTTTTAAGTTCACAGTCTCAGCAAACCTTTCAGGTTCTCAAAAAGTACAAGGTAATGTTCCATACTTCGATACACGATCCGAGCATGAGAATTAAATGATCATCGATGCGTTTTTGCAGCACCTTGTGTATTTGAATTGGCTGAACGACGAAGAGCTGGTAGCGGTCGAAGTGAATCCGATATCTCTGACGGAGAAACTGCCCCCGATCCTCAAGCAGAAGTGGTTCGGAATGTAAATAACACGAAGAACTAAAAAGAATCCCATTGTCCTGATGGGATTTCTAATATTGTGTACAAAGCTGTTAGCATGCGCAAGACGCATGCTACCTTAGAAAATCGTGTATTTCCACGACACCCCTCCGCGATTCTACTGTTTATACTGCGGCATTTTATTTTCAATACATTTGCTACATTGTACAACGAACCGTGTACAAAATATATATTCGAAAGTTTGCGCGGAATGATTTACATTTATATTTAGCCGAGAATAATGAACCTCTGCTGGGTGACTCGAAACTCCCCTGGTTCCATGGGTGGCTCGATCGTTCGCTTCGGTGAAACGTACCAACGACCCGTAAACTCGAGATTGTATTCCGGGCGAGATGATCGTAAGCCCACCACGCCGGATGCCGTTCTGGGAATGGCCGGGGACGGTTTCAGAGGAATCGGTGAACGCTTAATGGCATCTTCCGACGGTTTACGCTCGAAAGTGGCCACCGGAAGTCCAGCCTTTCTACATTCTTCGGCCAACACCTACGGTCAGTGACACCGGGGTCGCATTAAAATTCGTGTGATGCGCACACCGTTGGCAGTGCATCGTACGTTTCGTTCCCTTCGCCGGATTCGCGGTACCTTTTTAAAAAATTCACCCGACAGGTGTTGGTATTTCCTGGACCAATCGCGCCGACATAATTTATCCCGCAGCATAACTTCCTTGCTGAAATTTAGATACCGTTGAGCTCCGCGAAGCTATTAGACAGATGTTCTTTCTGCAACGTGTGTCTACCAAATGCTATCGCAGATCACCGGATTCTTCGCGCTAGTCTTCAGGATCTTTTTACCCTCTGTTTTATCTTGCGGTTCGTCCGTCATTTTTCCACATCACTTCGCGCGAACGAGGAACAAAGAAAACTAATGCGGCGCTAAGCAATGGAAGCCACTAACAGGTGGAATCTTAGAACTCTAGTTTGTTCGATGCCGTACCCGTTGCCATAGTCGATCCTGCCCCCATTCTCAACGGGGGGCAGGACGCTCGGTGCGTCTTACGCAAAACCCCATCGCGAATCTTTCTATACTTATTATCGGGCTGTGAGCCGCGATCACCGGGTTATCGATTTGTTCGGTAAGTGCCGCGATAAAAGGTAGATGGCCGGGGTGCCAGGGAGAAATCAACGTTGAGCCGGAGCCTAAGGACTACGAGGTCGTAAACCAAGCAGCGTTTAATCTTCGCCCTGCGAGTTGTAACCCGCGGCCACGATGGAAGGCGTAGACGTGGCGGTTTAAAGCCTGCAGGAAATAATCAAACCGGCGATACAGGTAAATGCATATAGTCTACGTCGCGGCGGGGGTGTGTACGTGAATTCACGTGCGACCAACACGTTCGTCTTGCTTCGGCGAGATGGTAACTGTTTGGAAAGCTTTATAGTCGTGAGGTCTGGAGCGGGTGGAACGGGGATGGAAACGGCTGCGGAGCGCAATGCGCCGAGATTACGACTAATCTGCGCCCGGGACTGGTCGGAAGCGTAGTTTCTGTAACTTACATCGCTTAAAGCGTCAGCTCGTTCAACCCTCAAACTACGTCGTCGTTACCCACCCGCACAATTCCTTCTATCCCTCTCTCCCTCTCTCTCTCTCTCTCTCTCCCCTTTTGCATCGTCCCCTTTTATACGCGTTTCCCTCTCGCTTTCTCTGCCCACGACTTCCATCGTATCCTTCCTCCGCGTATAACCGCTCCTGCATTAACGAGTACCCGATTCCCCTGGGAAAATTGCGTTCACGAAACTCAAAAGTTTCACGGGCCGCGCAGCTACCCGGAGACACCTTAGTCCAGCAGGGAAACTTTATCCATCCCTTATCCGGAGTTCGAGAAAAACGAACGGGGCACACTTTTCTGCCACCGGACACGGTAAGGCGATTCCGTGGTATTTTATTATTTACCCGTCGACGCTGAGACTCGGAGGATGGCCTGTCCCGAGATAGAAAGCACAATGGCAAGCCCGGCCGAGGCAGCCGCGTACGAACGGCGAGTATTCAATTGACTGGAGCCTCCTGGTACTAACAGCTGGCATTAATCACCGAGAGATCACCGATATAACGCAGGCTTTCGGGGCTAACGTGCTCGCTTGGGGTGGCCCCCGTACTTTCGGACACGCGAAGGGCTCCCCAGTTGTTCGTTATCGCGATACCAATATTCGCACTCTCTTCACACGTGGCCCGTCCGCTCGCCGTGTATACCAATTGACGGCTGCTTTTCCCTTTTCACCGTGCCCGTGATCCCCTCGATCGCTGCTACCTACGCGGCTGGATATCTGAAGTGGCGGGTCGCGCACACGCGAGCTTCGTCGACGGGGAGGCGTGGAGGATGTCGAGGAATCCCACGGTGATGCCGCGTGACAATTGGCCGATGCACACTATCTCCTTTAGCGACCGGTGCCGCTTTACGCATCATTAGATATTCCGCTGTAAGCGGAGAACGATTATCGGTGCAACCCCAGAAGGCGAGGAAACGCTTGAGCGTGTGTCTGGTGGTGCCTTGAGACCGGAACAGGGGTCAACCGGTGGGACGCCGGAAGAGGCAGGTGAAAGCGGAGGAGGATGGAAAGACGAGTAGACGGGAGGAAGACGCGGCGAGAGGGACGCAGCACGAGCAGGGAGAGAAATTTGCGGGATCGTAGACGTAGAGACACGGCGGGGCGCGCTGTAAATTACAAGCGGAGCGCCAAACCGCTATGGTCTTCTCTCGGTGGCGCAGGGGTGTCTAGACGTATAGATAATACCGAGTTTGTGCGGGGCAGACGCAACCTAGACGGTCCCCGGTTCATCCAGCCAGCCGAACCAGCCAGCCAACCAAGACTAGGCTAGACACATCGACCATGCTCCGTTTCTCTCGTTGCTCTCTATGCTTCCCTTCCTCCGTGTATCTCCCGTCCTATTCTTGTTGCCGCTATCATCCCGTCTATACTGTCGCGCTCCTCGCCCCACTCGGCCGTCCGCCAGAATACCTATATACGTAGATACTTCCAACCGGATTTCCCATCGTTCTCGTCTGCGACGGCTAACGAACACGAGTTTCCCTCTCGCGTTCGCCACGGAAGGTGAGAAATGCGAATCCTCAATACCATCGCCACTGGATCCGAGATCCTATCACCCTTGGTAACGATCGTGGACAGTATTCCTCGCAATGGCAGACGCTATAATGATCTCGTTAAATTAATCTTTCGTTCAGACACCCCCCTCCCACGTCTAAAACATTTATGCAGGTACGCGCACCTGCGTTTATCCAGAAGCCGCGGCTCCAATGATCGTTAGCTTTCACGAGGAATTAAGGACAGACCTCCATCCCCCGTTGCGTTCGCATCTTCCTATATCGTTCCGGATACCACCCCAGCCCCTCGCCCCCGGGCGCCAGCCGCCGCGCCGTTTTAATCGGCCGACTGCGATGCATAAATCCCCGTTAAATAATACGGCAGTTAACAGTGCCATTAAGCCGTTCGAGATACCGCAAAACCGGTAGGACGCTCCTCGGTGTACGCGCGAAACCCGTATTTATCGACAGCCGACGCGCCGCCGCCGCCGCCGCCGCCGGGAAATATCGTTCCGCGTTTGTTTCCGCTACCATTCTCGGTGGCGGCCGACAAATACTCTGAAGCGGAAACCAAATGAAAATAACAAACGGCAGATTCTACGAATTTCCATTCTCGCCGCCTCCTCGGTCCTTTTCGGGTTACTAATTATTTCAGGTGTAACGAGCGGATTGGCTTTCGACGCGAATCGTAATGAGCGGCTCGGTGTAAATATGAAATTTCATCTCCGTTACGATTGACACGATGACAGACCAATTTAGTAATCTCTGACCGATGATTTTGAATGGAGTCCCGTTGCCTTGGAGTTCGTCTAATGATCGAGGCAAACGGTGAGACTGTTTTCTTTTAACTAACAAACGAATGGGGCCGCGGCGACGTGTATTAAAGGAATCGCAAGCATTTCAGAAGATTCTAAATACATGCGACGCCTTCTGTTTTGATTAAAAAGGAACATATTTAATATTTACGGGGGAAGCTAATACATCGATTTATCCTGCATACTTCGCAGGAACGAAATCGCATTGACCATATTACTTAACGAACGACGGCTCCTCCATCGCGGAACGATCGGACGTACCGAAGAAGCAGTGACGAGCAACAGATATACCGATAACAAGCAACATTCGTCATCGTTTATGAATCGTGCCGCGCATCGATCCCGATCGGTTATTCTTCTCACGGTTTCATCGGATCCGCTCGTTGTTCCGACGGCGGACAATAACATCGAGCGAAAAAGCCTCCGACCAGAAGGCGGGGGTGGTCGCTATTGTGATTCTTATCCGTGGATGGACACGTCGAAGGAGAAAGCGCGCGACGGAAATATTGCCGGCGTTCATTTCGACCTACTGATAGGGGTATGTTTGGCAAATGGTTGTGTCTGACACCCTTTCAGACGCTTTAGATACCAGTCACTTTCACCGACGTTGATAGAATTCTTTTTACCCTCCGCCCCGATAAACGTAATTTTAGCATCATTTTTCACGAGGCTTATCCGTTAATATCCGTTACAATCTCCATCCGTTACAAGTTTCGACGAAACGCAGAAATAAAAATAAAGCTGCTTCTGATCGCGAACGGACACGTTTAAATGCTCTTCTCGATCGGAACAATCATTAATGCTTTGCTAAAATCAGTCGTACCCCGAATCTTCTTGGCCAGACTCAGTCTGGAAGATTTCACGGACGGCGAACCGAAGCGTGAAAATTGCGAGTCGTAACAGAAAATTTGATCGTCCGTCGGGTCGATTTTCTTGAGCGAGGGGGACAAAATTAACTCTCCGGCATCGTCCCTCTCGCGGACTCAGCCGCCCCTATCGGCGACCCTTTGATTTTAAGCAATCTCGAAGGGTGAAGCGGAATGGAAATCTTCCATTCGGTCGCGCGTATTGCGAATTAAAGACTCGGCCAATGTTTCTTGAAGCTAAAAAAAAAAAAGAAATATATGTCCATAGTATAGACTAATATTCGCTGAGTAAATCATTGCGACGGTGGAAAAGATCGTGCACGTCGAGGCAGTATAAATCGCAAGCACGTCGCGCAGCTCCAATCGACAGATTTATTTCCCCGAATGGTCGTCAGACAAACACGGCGTACTAACGGCTGGCGAAAAGCCCGCCGCATCAACGGATATACGTACCCACCCTGTAACAATGAAAACAAAAAAAGAATCAAGATTTTTCAGCAAAGCGCGACGGAACTCGGGCTGAATCGCGCCGCGTTGTTCGATCGTGCGAAACGCGACGCGGTGCACAGCTGCGCGCCGTCGCTAAATCGATCGGAAACAAAATTCCGTCGTTTCCGGTCCTGCATCCGGATGCCGCAGCGTCGAGCGACGAGTTTCCTGCACGCGAGATCCATCCCGTAATAAGATCACCGTTACAAAATAATTGCATCGCGCTCCGACTGTCGCGACGAACCAGCAACCCCTTTTTTTTTGTCATCGCACCTCCTTTTTCATTCGTTTGCGCACTGTCCTTTATTCCCGCGCGCTGTCCAGAGAAAAAAAAAGGACGAGACAAGAGTGATTCCGGAAGCAAGGGCACACAGTAGTGGCCGACGAGTGCGCGGCGAAGTCGTAACGTCGCCACCCCATCTCGATCATCTGCCAACGCCACCCCCCCCCCCGCAGCTTTTGCGGCGTGGCATCCCTTGCGGTTTGGCGTTACCCACCGCCGACACCAGATCGACCGGCCCCCGTGTCTGCTCTTCTATAGCCGTGCGCGAAGTTTTTCGTGTTGTCCGACTGATTGGAATGTTTCATGCACCGAACGCAGGACCAATTATGCCGTTACACGCGCGCCGGAGTCCGCGGTATGCATGCGGTTTCGCTGTACCCGGTCCGCGAATCGCGCCAGGCGAAACACATTTCGCCGGCCTCGCCGTCGGTTAAACGAGTTATCCCTACCTACACGGTATGGCGACGGCCGAGCAAAAATGTAGCAGTCGATTGTTGAGTAAGTCTTCAGCTTCCTACGCGTACTCCGCACCAAAATCGTTTCTCCGTCCTGATCGCTCCCCTGCATCGTCGAATTCCCTGCCGACGAGTTGATGCCGCGACCGCGAAGCGTCGGGACGCGTTTTCACGCGCGTGCAGGTGCGTGCAGACGCGGATATACGCCGCGACGCCGGTCTCCGCGCACGGCGGCGTTAATTGAAACAACAGTTAGAGCCGTGAATCATTCAATTAAGCGGATTCCGAACGAGTCGCGCGACGCCGCGTCGTCTGGCGTCATTTCGATCTAATTACCACGCCGGGGCTAAGTGGCTCCGCTGGATTCGCTGAATGCCTCGCAACGAGCGTCTTTTTAAGTGCCACGCCGCCAGTTACAAGTGTCTGTCTGCTCGCCTTCCCCTCCGCTGGCGGGAAAGCTGTAAGACGGGCTAAGCCCGCGGTAGACGTGTAATTATTGATCCCCGTGTATTGGCTTTAGCTGTTTATCCGACCGCGGTCTTGCGGACCGTTCTATATAGCCGCGACCGTCATTGTCTCTGCGTCGAGTGTCGGCCGTCTATGATTGCGTGAAATCGTAAAAGCAAAGGAGTATATTAATCGAGTGCCATTCAATTTTTTGTTTGGTTGATCATGAAATAGTACTGCCGTGAAATTTCTTCGCAAACTGTGTCTGGTATTTGTAATTTGTTGCTGCGTATATATGAGCTGGATGCGATATCTTTTAATCAGGTTTATCGAGGACTAGTGATATCAATGATAACAGACCTATATAGAGACCCTAATTGATGAGCAGATTCAGTTGCTTTTTTTTAACTGAGAGAAAGAAGGTAAAAGTCTGCACAACTCTGCACTCAGGCTTCTCAACGAGTTCGTACAAAATTCGACAGTGTTTGTGCTTCCTGTGTCATCGGAGAAGGGCTTGTTTCCTGTAGTTTGATCGCTCCCTTCGTGGCCTCCTCCACCCCATTTAAAATCGTTGTCTGAAACGAGCCCTCTGCCCACGATAATTCGATTGCTGCGCTATCCAGGCCAGACCCTAGAGTCAGAATTCGTAATCGCAGCTGTGCAAGCGTTGCTCGCTCGATTTTGTTCCAGCCACTGCGCAAAGGGTGGGGGACCATCGTAGAATCATCCGAAAAATAAATAAAGAAATATACCAGGCATCTCTCAAGCCTTCAACAGGCTCGCGAATGTTATCGACTACGAACTTCGAAGCTCGCAGCTCGTTTCCCGGCAAATTTCTTTTTGTCGAGGACTTGTAATCGACGCGGCGAGCAAGATCGTGCGAAGCGTCGGGAGAGAAAGCTCTCGTTACCCGTAGACACGGCTGAGCGTCACAAAGCCTCGCGTACGCGCTAATCATCATAATTCGCAAGGACGTCTAGCCGGTCCGTCGTTGAAGCGCGACGGCTCTCGTAATTCGAGTGACAAGTGACGGCCGTCTACGCGCGTTTAAACGCTCATCCCGCGGTACCACGACCCAATCTCATCCGACCCGGGGAGGAACTTCTTTCTTTTTTTTTTTTACGAGAACGCGAGAGGTCACGAGACGGCGGCTGGTGCTCTCTCTCTCTCTCTCTCTCTCTCTCTCTCTCTCTCTCCCTCGACTCCCTGCAAATTACGCAGAAACGGTGGCTTTCTTCCAGACATTTTTCTCGCTGGACGACAGCGGAGAATGAATCACCGTTTCCTTGCCGGCCGCTCATAGAACAGGGAATTTAACGTCGCGCCTCATTTCTCTTATTTACAGATGCATTCGCGTAAATTTCCACCGCCTCCCTTTCCGCCTCGTCTCCGCTCTCATCCCTCGACGCGGGTGGTTTATTCGCGATCCGTTCGCTACCCGGTAATTCTCGAGGATCCCTCATTTTGTCGCCTCAAGGTATCTCCGCTGAAACGTCGGCGACGCCGCGCGAATCGTCGTAAAGAATGACGGGGAAACGGAACTCCTATCCTATTGTTTTGTTTTTCTTTTTCTCTTAGCTACATGGTGCTTACAACGTCGACGGCGAACGACTCGTTAGGCGGAGATGAGGATCCGCGTTTCCGGCGTTACTCTCGCGGAATTGCTTCGGATATAGGTGGCACGCGGTGTCATAAAAGTTCGCCGATACTTTCTGTGTCGCAATTAGGAGACGGAATCTTGAAGTGGCTTTGTCTGGGGTAGCGAGCGCAACCGCGCGTCCTCTTCAACGGTAATATCCTTGCGGGATGAACGAGGAAGACCAGCGGCGCCGCGGTGTGCTTCAAAAGGAAAGAAGACAGCAGGATAGAGTAAGGCCGACGAACAAACAAAAAAAGAAAGGGGCTGCGACTAAAGGCCCGCCTGCCATGAATGAAATGCTGTTGACCACCTATTAATATCCATCACCTCCTACAACGGGTGTTGCCGGCCTCGTAACATCACTCGGCGACACGCGGCGGGGTACGTCTTCGCGCGAGATTACTCGACGCTGCCGTCGTCGGCGTCGTTTCTTCGAGCGGCGCCCGTTTTACGCAACCGCCGCAGAAGACAATCTCGCCCATCCAAGCTGGAAGCCCGGCTTTCCTTTTCTCCCCCCTCACCCTTCTTCTTCGTTTTTCCTGCTCCCGGGCGCTGGTAACTTCTCTGCACGAGACGAAAAAGAAACGGGGACTACCACGACGGGAACGAGGCGATGGAGGCGGCGTCGCGGCGTGTTTTATTTACCGAGAGCGGAAAAGCCTAGACTCCGCACCACCGGTGCCACGACACCCTGACGCGTCCTCGAACACTCGTGTGCAATTGCGCGCATCCACGTCGCGGTTTCGCGTTCGCGACAAAGTAGACCACCTACCGTCTGCGAAAGGTGCTCGCGTGTAATGGGAAAATACCTGGCGACGATGGTATGCGCGACATTCAGGTCAGGTAGTCTGAACTGTAGGGCGGATCGGCGGTTGTTGGGGCTGAACGAAGGATTAGAGAGACAAGCTTTGCGTAGACGTGGTCTTAAATCATGATATCCGGTGACGTTATTCCTCCCGGTTATTATAGTAAAAGGTTTCTATCCTTTTCTGTAGGGATAAAATGTCAGGCTCTTCGCTACGTAACAATAGCACCCTGTGTACCGTAGATTTACTGTCGAGCTTAAAAGTTGAATCAATTCCCCGAAGCAGAGACTGACGCAAACGTTTTTCGTCAGCACGATCCTATATAAAACACTTGACCTTAGACCTGCGTTCCGATGATTCTGCACCATCCCGCGCAAGCTTCTCCACTGACCAGAGCGTTAAAGGAAGAAACGTCATTCGCGCGACGAATATATTCGTGACGCGTTTCCCGTTGATTGAAGGAATAATACTGCGGAGGGTGACCCGAAGGAACGCGGACCGTCCCGTGTCTTTTAACGTGGTCGCCCCGAGGCTCTGCAAAACGAAGGGGTGAAGTTTTCACGGAAACGGGTACGGACCGAAGGGGGGAAAAGGGGACGAGAAAAAGAAAGGGAACGAACAGATAGCGAGCAGACGGGCGCGGTCGTGCCGGACGGCATTTTAATAGGTTCGCGGGGTTCGAGCGAAAAAGTTGCAAAACAAAATAAATCGGCGCGCGGCGTCGCGACAGCTCCGGGTTTCGGTCGCTCCCTTTCTCCGTTCTCCGTAACTGCTTCACTCTCTCTCTCTCTCTCTCTCTCTCTCTCTCTCTCTCTCTCTCTCTCTCTCTCTCTCTCTCTCTCTCTCTCTCTCTCCGTTCTACGGTACGGTTACCGGCGCGGGTCATGCATATTCACGTGTGGCATTCGTACGCGCGGAATTAAGCGGCCGGGGAATTAAAGCGCTTTTCGGCGGGACCTAGCCCAAGAGCCGGGCCGCCGTCTCCAGGTGATTACACGGGGATTTTTCGAGGGACGGCAATTCTATGGCGGCAACGGGTAAGCACAGCTGCGAGAGAGAGATCGCCCAGCTCGCCGTCGATTCGACTCGCATTATTCCCCGGAACAAATTGGACTCTTTCGCGTGCACCGGACAACGCGCCGCCCTTTCGCTCCTCTGCCCCTTTCGCCGCGACCGCCGCCCCTTTGCGAGCCGACATACTCGTGACAATGTTCATTTCTGTTCTGGTAAATTTGTAGATCATTGCAATTTGTTTGAATGATTGACTCCTCTGAATGGAAGACGAGTTTTTTTTTACATAAGAAAGAAAAGGAGAGTGCGTCTTTCTAGTTAAGCCGTTCCTCGCGATGCTTCAAAGGATCGCGACACTTTGGAGGGCACTTACAGGCGCAGTACAGAAAGCGAGATCGGCATAAATATTCATGTCGCTCGTAACGGAACGAACGCTTTGTCGCGAGCGAAGCCCGCGTTTCCTTGCCCGCGGGATGCGCCCTGCCATTCGCGAACGAAGAAAGAGAAAAATGAACAAATTGATCCCATAATTACCGCGCGATTTGTGCGAATAATTTCTCCGGAGTTCTTAGGCTCGTTAGATGTCCGACGGACGATGCTTCGAACAACGGTAATTTGTCGCCGCGTAATGCAGCGTCGTACGGTTTCGCGCGTCCTTCGATATTTGCGTACGAGCGTCGCGGAGGAAACGCGGAAGAAAGGGGAGAGAGATCGCCGTGAGGAGGACGAGGCGAAACCTCAAACCTCTCGGAATCTCCGGCATCGTGCAACTATCACGTCTGCCAGTCAACCCGTGTGCACCCTCACCCCTTTCCTACCACTATGCGCCGCACAGTCGGGTCTACCCTTTCTCCGTCGCCGCCGTCGTTTTCATCTCTCCTTTCACCCTGCCCTCGTCTCGCCGTGCCATCCCCGCGCCCCCGCGGCCTGTCTCGCCCTTCCATTCTCGACCGACCGCTAGTCTAGCCGCCCTTCCAAACCCCCGACGCTGTGCGCCGCGACGCGCCACCCCCGATCCCGTCCCCGACGAAACTCCTCGCCACTCCAGACGACAGAGACCTCCCGGTAACGGAGACTCCTCGAAAACACCGAACTCCTCGTAGACGCGATCGACGCCTGCTCGCTGACGTGGTGTGCAAGGTCGAGACGGTGGTGCTCGAGCTTTCGCAAGATCGATCGCACCGGCGAGTACCGACGATCCAAAGGAAAGGAGCATTGGTTTCCGCGACACGAGGTGGTACGCGAATGATATTCTGGGACGTTTTCAGGTGGTTTCGAGAAAGTGTTGCAACGCTCCGGGTGGTGGAAGACTTTTGAAATGGAACAGCTTTGCCAATTTTTCAGGGCGCAGCTGGTAGCAGAGCGAAGGGTTGCCTTTGGCATGGGGAGACGTTGCGCAGTCACGATCCTCTGCAGGATCCTGAATCAATGATTTGTTCATCTTCAATATTGCTGCGTATAGAAACCGTATGAAAAAGCGGCCAAGAATAAGGATATCCAAGGATAAGCATACACTCCCTGCGATTCGTCGTCCGCGTCGCGCGTCAATGTTGGATGATTATTGATAATGTTAAACAGCAGCCCGCGGTGCAGCAGATGCGGTTCGAGCGGTCTACCCTGTATAGCAAGGGCGAAGAAGGAGGGGACCGCCTAAACCTGCGACCGTGACATTGAAACGTTACGTCGGGCATCCCCCTCACGACGGCCGACGGACGGACGGGCAGACGAGTAGATCGAAATCTGCCTTCGTTGGCCCTTCGTCCCTTCTCATGCGATCTTCCTTTTTCCCCGATGATTTAGAACCGGGTCTCTCGCGTTAAATATTCATCGATA
Source organism: Holcopasites calliopsidis (assembly GCA_023838395.1). Taxonomy (NCBI): domain Eukaryota; kingdom Metazoa; phylum Arthropoda; class Insecta; order Hymenoptera; family Apidae; genus Holcopasites; species Holcopasites calliopsidis. Next base: position 4,850,531 of record JALHAQ010000011.1, read on the forward strand.
ATAAAATCCCTGCCGGCAATAGAATAATCCGAAACCTGTGTGCAACATTGTTGCCTTCTTGTTCTTTTTTTTTTTTTTACTTCCGTTCAATTTTCTATCTAGACGTTACAGTATTAAGAATAATGGCGATGAGAATTTCATGAACCTTTCCCAGTCACGTAGAAAGAGTCGATCAAAGTTGAGTATCGCTACGAAGAGGGTTGTGCCGTCTTGCCCCTTCGATTTTCAATGAGCACTCGGCTCGACCAAGCGCGGGACGCTCGTGGTATTCCCTTTCGCTGGGCCGACGGAACGTTTCGCGCAGAATTCGATCCAACGAGGCACAGTGGGAAGCGTATTTATAGCCGCGGTAGCATGAAAGATTCAAACGTCACACAGAATGCAGGACGGTTGGAAGAAGTGGACGTCGGCTTTTCGAGCGCGGCGGAACAATCAAGGTGCGGAGGAACGTGGCCAGTCGAGCCGGACAGAAGTATATCCTTTTCTCAACGATCGGGAGATCGAAGGTGACGGGTGCGCGGAGAGAGCCGGGGCGAACGCACCGGGTCCCTTGGTCGGTATTCGAGCGGACGAGCGATCGCGCGTTATATTCCATCGTGATCGCGGGAATGTTCACTTTCGTATGCGAAAAGGGGGAGGAACAATGGCGTAAGTGGCATGCACGACCGCACAGACAGACGGGCCTGCGGGAAATTGCGTTGCACGCAGCGGCCAGACACGGAATTGTAGCCCGCCGCCGCCGCAGCTGCGTCTCTTTCCATCGCCGTGCGCCTTCTCTGTCCCCGGTTGTCCGTCGTTCCCTGACCGCGTCAGGAGGGCCCCGATGTCCTCCTTCCTGCCCACTTACGATCGTCAAACGGCCACCTGTCCCTGCGTATCCTGTCCGCCCGTTTGTCCGCTCCTCCATCCGTTCGCCGTGCACCCGACGCTTCCGCGGGAGCCAAGCGAAGCGACGCACGCCTCGGCGAACGGACCGCGGCTCGTCCAGAAACGAGGAACCGTCCCGTTTCGAACGGGGACCGATCGTAATGAGCTGCGAGCGGACGAAGCGTGGGGTAAATTGCGAGGCTGACCATCGCTCGCGTTCGAGATCGATCGAATTCCAGTGGAACTGTTTTGTTCCCATCCGAACAAGATTCTCGTTTTTCAGCATCCGCATTCCTTGGCACGCGGCCAAGACATTCTGCCCCGGTGATGTCAGAACGCGAGTCTGCTCTTTTTCATACGATCGCTTCCGCGTGATCGTCGATGAGGCTCTGGCCGTCGGCTCGCTACCGATACCGGGTATCGAGGCGGCTTTAACGAGGAAAAAGACATCTCCTTCTACAGCGCGGGAAACGAGGAGCCGCGTAAGGTCGACGGCGAACGACGAGCAGAGCCCGCTACAGGGTAGACTTGTCTATAAGAAGGCAAAGAGGATATTCAGACGCGCCTGGTCGTCTAGACCCGCTTCGACTCGACTCAGCTCTCGACTCTCTGCAGTCACTCGATAAAAAACAGTCCGCCGCTTTCCTGACCGTCCGATGCATTGGCGTACAGAGCCGAGGTTTCTTTCCTCGTGTTGGCTACCCCGGTCCTTCCACCCCTTTCGACAGAGCCACGTAAATGCGAATCTCTCTCTCTCTCTCTCTCTCTCTCTCTCTCTTCACTCTACTTGCTTTGTAATTTGAGGATTGCTCGGTTCTCGTCGTCGCTGCTCTTTGTCCGGGTATCTTTATCGATGGAGAAGATGGGGCGCGAAGGAACATAGTATTGCACCGGCTTCAAGGAGGCAGAAGGGGGTGCTGCGCAACATCCCCAGCCAGTACATTGCAATAATCAATAGGGTATCCGAGTTAAATAATTTCCCGGCGCGTTTTTGCGAATAATCTCGAACAATGTTGCTTTTCAACAAGTCGTTTTGCAACAAATGAACCGGAGAACTCCGGATAAAATGTACAATGATTAGCCGAGGAGCACCTGACCGGTGGTGAAACGAATTTATCTACGGCCAGGAAGGGAAGAACGATTCCGCCGGACGGCCGCATGAATTATGGAACCGCACGACAATTACCAACACGTCGTGCGTGCGTTCCGGCTAATCGAGAACGGGTTTACCCGTTCGCAGGCTGCCAGATGGGAATCGAATTCACAAGGCGCAGACGGCCAACCCACGCGCCACGCCGCCACCGCCGTCGCGACATCCTTTTTTGTCTCACGCACGTAATCAGAACACGTGCGCGCCGGCGGTCGTCATCGGTGCAGGTGCAACTCGAACGGGACGCGTACCGTGACCTTTCCTGAAAGGCCACCCTACTCGCGACCGCGCCAGCTGCAGCCTTTTTCGCTCGATCTGACCTCGGTGCCGATCGTTTCCCAGCTCTCGACGCCACTGCAGAAATTACCCCCTGCGACCCCCTGGACCGTCTGAGCGGTGTCTAGCCAGCACCCCCTACCACGAACCGTCGGAGCTCTCGCCCCCGCTGCGCCCTAGCTCTTTCTCCCTCGTTCTCCTCCCTTCGCCGCTCTGCTCTCCCTCTCCCTTTATCCCTCGCTCTGGCCCTCTTGCTTCATCGTATCCGACTGCCCCACCCATCCTCCCTGACCCGCCACCGTTGCTCCTACCCCCGTCCCGCGATCACCGCCGACCTTCTCCCCGGTTGTCGGGGGTGCAGTCTAGCCAGCGACTATAGTCCCCGCACCGCGAAACGCTATGCTATGCGCCTCGCCAAAATTGAAGCGATGCAACTCTACCATCGCCACTGGAGTATAGCACACCAGCAGCCGTAAACCCATCGGCGAGACGTTGTTGTTGGATCTTGGAGGAAAATTTTTGCCTTTCCTCGGCTCGTCGGCCGGCTTGCACAGGGGGTGGAACCGCTAAACCGAACCTGAACCACTCATCGATCTCGAGTATCGGGTTTATGATTCCGCGCAAAGATAATGCCATGTGGCAGACCGTACAACGGGCGAGCACTGTCCTGTGCTCTTCCGACTGACCAGCGTAAATAATTCTTTGCGCTCGATGCGTTACGAGCGATGCGTTCGAGTGGTGCATTCCAAGGGGATCGGGCGGTACGCACGCAAAAAGCTTCCTAGCACTTTCCAGACGCCCCCTCGTCGTCGCGTGACTCAAGACGATTAGGCCTGGCTTGGGAGCGAGCGAGTTTAGCCTCGCTTCGATTGGGGTAGGTCCCAAACGTATAGTCGCCCGCGTAATAAGGCGGCCACCACGAGGACCTGCTACCAGCGTAGCAAGGTCAGTGTCGCGAAGGGACCTAACGTTAATTAACGCCTCGCAGTTAAATCGCTCCGATGAATCTCCGGGGATCGAGCCCCGATGGCTGTCATAAAGCAAGGGATACAGGCGAACAATGGTCGAATCCCTTTGGGAGAATCGATATTTTACAGGGGATTCTCCGCTGTATATCTCTCTGCTATTAGTGCCGCCATGTAGACGATAAATAATTACGCAACACGATCAAGTATATGGAAACAGATGTCGGAATAATTATACTACTTGTTCGCTAGTTCTCTGTCGATTCAATCGATGCCTGCAAAGGATCACTCTAGCTTAAATTATCCGTAAATTTATTCATGGCTGGTACAGCGAAGCACATTTGTCTAAACAAAATAACAGAACAATCTCGCCGTTGTGTAAGATCGCTAAAGTAGACGCGGTGCATGATTCCCTATGCGTTCGCCAATAGCCGATGCGGGCCAATCGAGGCCAGACGGTTGTCGTAGGTCAGCAATCGATAAAGGCTTATTTTTCCTTCGCGTGGTGCGATGACGAGAGGCGGCTAGTATTGCTAAGTTCTATTGCGGTCCACAGCTGCACGTTTCGTCGCCTCGCACGAGTGGTGTTATCATGAAAATCGTTTTGTCGCGTACACCTTGTCGTCGAAGACGAATGCAATGGAAGGAGAATAGAGAGCAGGGGACGTGTTCGCGAACGAGTTATTGAAAAGCGTGAAAAAAAAAGAGAACCCGGGGTGCGAACAGACCGCGCGGGACGGCAATGGGAACGAGATGCGAACACGTATGTAAGCGGTACAACCCTCTGTGTCGTCCGCGGTTCGTCGCATCGTGGCCTGAAAAATGAACTGAGAAAGCCGTAACATCGTGTCTTTTATGCGTACACAACGTCCGTGCTCACTCTTCGTTTCAGATGAGGTGAATTCTTCTTCTTTTTCTTTTCTTTGCATTTTTCGTGTTCCGAAAATCCTTGCAACTTATACTTATGCGACCGTTGCCGGTCGTGTGATGTAACTCGCGCGTGCACACCGCGCTGCATCCGTGGAAACGCGAGCGTTTCTCTGCCGTGAGAGTAGCAGCGGTGCACACGCGTGTCCCGGACGTGGCCGCGCGTATGTACCCGAGGACGAAAACACGCCGTTGCCAGAAATAACTGGGTATGAGTCAACTGCAGAGTCTAAATAGGAGGTACGCCGCATTTAGAGCTCGTGTCTGGATTATACACGGTCTACTCGCGGAATAACCCAGAAAATACGCCGCTGTCAAAGGGGTTCGATCCGGCGACGCGCGTGATCCGCGTGGAAGAATCGCGAGGACTCGTCGATATCGAGTAGCGACTTGGAGGGTTGAAGCCGGGTGCATAAAAATCACGCTGTAATCTTCGTCTTTTGACGCGGGTCGCATCGATCAGTTCGCTGAAAGGAGAGGGTTAACGGGCGTGTTTTATTCAATCGTCAATTGAAATGCATCTCGTGCCGCATCAAAGGTGTAAAATCAAGTAGGTGGCCCTGAGTGGCTGGGCGATTCAATTTTCATCTTCCTCGTTCGCCGGTTAAACGCTGCCCTTCGCTGTTACTTGATTTTGTAAAAACCGCAGTAACTGCGAACAAAGAAGTGTAAACGAAGATGGGTCGGCGGAGGATGGGGTGTAGCAAAGCGGGATGAAAGCTTAGCGTTGCCCGCACTTGTAATTCAAATTTCTTTCTTCGGAGGCGCAAAGTGCTGCTATGCTGGCAAAATGAAACAGAGAGATCGTAATTAGCAAGCTCGGGCGTGTGCTGGAGCCGTTCTTTGAATCGCGCGGAGGAAAAGGGGGAGAGTATTCATCCTTGCGATACACTTTGCAACGCGAAAGCGTTTTCACAAGTAGATGTAACACCTCGTTTAGCGAAACGATAGTTGTTGCCAATAAATGCGACGCGGGGGCGAGACGCGAACGCGAGCCCCAGATTTTTCCGCGACACGTTCTGATCTCGCCACACGGAGAGATTAAGCCACCACCTTTGGACGTACAGCGTGAATATAAATATCCGTATACACGGTGACGCGGTGACACACGCGCAACCCTTGCGAGCTGACCGGCACGTGTCCCGACACGGCGGTTAAGGGTATACAGTGAAAGAAGGACGAGGAAGAGAATAAAGGGTCGGAGGGTGGGGTCGGAATTATACGTGCCCCGAGGAAAACTCAATTCGCGGCCACTTTGACGCACCCTCCATCTGGGGTGGATCGTCGGATACGCGCTGATACAAATCCGCAAGACATATTCCTTCTTCCACATTCTACCCCTTTACATCCCCCCTCTTTTTCTCTCGCCCCGCGCATAGTCGTAGTAGTTTATCCTGCTCTATACCCCCCGGGTGCACGTGGCGGATACTCATTCCGTGCACACCGACGGGCTCGCAGACACGTGCGTGGACCGGCAACAATTCCTAACCAAAAAGCCGGAGTCACCCTCGCCTCTCTCTCTCTCTCTCTCTCCCGCTGCCCCTCGCACGGGAGTGTCTGGCTGCGACCGTCATCGTCGCGGCATCGGGAAGAGGGGGAGCAGCCGGGATAATGGCGAGAAGGGCGAGGGGACGCGGGACAGACAGCGGCTCAGGGAGGAGGCTACGTACTCGTGACGTTGCGTCTAGACGCCCCCTCCACCTCAACCCGAAAGGACGTCCACACAACGAGCAGCGCAGCGCCGTGAAACCACTCGGCTCTCTCCGCCCCGCGACACGCAAATTGCCGCGGTGCGCGATTCACCCGCGAATCGCTAGATGTCGCCGCTGTCGCGTTAATTAAGTTACGCGACGCCGATTTCAAAGTGCGCGGGCTTTGTCGCGTTCGCGTTCCCGGTCGCGTGTCTCGAGGAAGCAGTACGCTTTCGTTTATCCGATTCTATTTGTACTTTTAGAGATTCTCATCGTCGCTGCGCGATGTGGCAGTGATCTTGATGTTGAAGTGCGCTCCACGAACTGCGACAAGGAAGGACGATGACTGCTTTCCACATTGGCGTGTCTTCCGTTCGGAGTACAGACCTCGACGGCGTGGTTAGGTGAGTCCAACACGATTCTTAACCTTTCTTTACATCTCGCATGCCGCAGCGTCGGGTTTATTATCCGTACGGTCGAGGTTCGGCGATATCTGGAAGCGGATTGATTTTGTTATTCTTATCGTGATTCATGAATCATCGTGCAAACGGAGCGTACGTACTCGTTTATCGTCCCGCGACGTATCCCTCGGCTCGTGTTCCTACGCATGCCTATAAATTAGGAGTGGTATTTAAGGTCGCTCGTGAACTTTATTATCGTTTAATCGAGGCGGTGCGAGCCACTTGCGCTTTTAATCGCTCGCACCCGCACACGGGCGTACGCGAGCATGTATTTACGAGCGGCAAGGAGACACGAGAGTAGATGTGCATCGTTGAATTTTTATGGGCCGGCGGGGAGCGGTGCGAGACAGACGTTTCATGGCCTTGGAGATCCGCGGCCTGCGATAGGGGCACAGTTCTTTTGTGGAAAATAATTTCACTTGCGAAGCATGGTCTCCACCGGCAGAAACGGGAGCGCTAATTATATTTCCACCGGTCGCGTATCGATGCGATGCAGAATTTCTAAACGGTGTTCAATAAGTCGCGATGAGAATCTGGACAAACAGGATAACGAGATATTGGGGAATGCGTGTAAATTGCAATACGAATTTGACGACGAAGTGCGAACAGGGAACCGATAACGAGTTGGATTCGGAGCGTGTGCACGTGTTTACAATCCCGGCTGTGCTCATAAAGAGCTGCTGTCCTCCAAAGGTCGAGGCGTTCGACTGGATCCTCGTACGCTGTGCTTTAATAAATAACACGCAACCGATTGCTTTCCCCTAATCCCATTTCTCCCGTTCTCAATCTTTCCCCGATCAGCTTCCCCGCCCCATGAATGATAATTCATAAACGAATGCAGGCAAACGGATGGGCGTTCGGTCCCTGTTAAAGGTGCGCACACCAGTGGAGGGTAGCGTTCATCGTGAACGGAACTTATGCAAGCGAACTCGCTTGAAATGCGGGCTCCTTGCGGCAAGTGCGAGGGAAACTATTTAAAGGTCATGCATATATTTCGCGACGGCGGTGCAGCTGCACACGTCGTCCGCCACGTAAAAATATGCAAGCATTCGCGAGCCCGCTCGATTCGCGCCACCGGAACGCGTTCCTGTCCATACGCATTGTCTCCGTCGATGTTGTTCATGCCCACGCCGGCGGAACCGGTACCCTGGCTCTGTCCGATAGATTTCCCGGGAAAACTCGCCTCTCGCAACCTCTGAACGGCGCCCTAAATGATCGCGCGTGGCTGCATCGCTAAACACTGCTAGTCGGAACTGTGGAATCAAGTATTATTTTCAAGCGGAGTGTAGTTTTTTTCTTTTTTTTAATTGCACGACAGTTTCATGATTTCCATCGCGAAAATCTCGCGACACGATTCCGCCCGTGCGACGTCCAGCGGTGGCAAAGAATGCAGGACGCGGAGAAATCTGGGGGAGATTCCAGAGTGTAAGGAGAACGAGGCGCGGTGCACGACAGAGAGACAGACGTAGTGTGCAGGATAGAACGGGAAAGGGAAAGGAGAGAGAAGTCGCCTCGACGAGTTTCCACGAGTTGTCCTCACGCCGGTGATGCTACCAATGGTGGGGTTGTTTTGACGAATTTCTGTAAACATGTTGCCGAGGAATCCGGCGTTTTAAAGGGTTAAGCAGCTAACCGGTGTGGGCAGAAACCCGGGGAACCGTTTTGGTGGGAGAAACGCGGCTCGCGGGTGCGGCGAGAGAACGTCGCGAAGGAGCCACCAAATTCGTTCTTCTTTGATTAATTTTAGTCGCCGACCGACAGCCACGTCTCTAAAGCTGTCCCCATTCTTAGGTTCCCGTGCGCACAACGCACCGCGACACCGCATCCTCTTAACTGCCATTCGCGGGCTCGACAGCCCGGCGCGAGAGCAATTTTTTCCCTGAGGGTGGAGCTGTGCAACGAAGGCTTTCGTTTGATTACTTTCTCGGTAGTAATGATTCGAGGAAGGTTTGATTCATTAGGCACGCTCCCTAGCAAATTTCATAGATTAATAATTTCTAATATCCCATTTCGTCGTTTCTTCATTTCCACCCCCCTTCGAGCTCGTCGCATCAGGCGTGCGTACAATATGGGCCCCCGTACGGAGAGTTGTATACACGATCCCAAGATGTTTCCCATTCGCGGTCCACGGAGATTCCGCGGCTCTAGGCCGAGAAACTTATTATCACTTGCACTCTCAGACATAATAGAAACGGGACGCGATCGCGACCGGTCTTGCGCTCGCTGATTACAATGCGAGGGAAAAACTGTAGCCAGATGGTTTTTGTTTAGTCTGGAATCGCTGGCCTGGTAACGCAGCCTCCCAGTTTCTTACCGGGGCGAATGCAACGGGCGCGATAATTTCGTTGAGGGGGCGCGTCCCGAGTCAAAGTTCAGGGAAACCTCCCACGAGGGAGATCGCAATCTGCTTCTCGCGTAAAACATCTTGCGACTCCGCAGTCGATCGCGCTACGTATATTAGAGTGCTCGCTTTTTCATTCGAATTTTCGTCATCGCCGGGGAAACGAATCGGCTCGCAAAGGGAAGGATATATCGAGAAGACATCTCTGAGGCTCCGGGCTTTGCGAATGGTGGGAGATAAAGGAGAGAAAATAATGTCAGGCAACCTGCACGCGTCCCTGTAAAAAAGGTTCGTCTTCGTCGCGGACCAGGACAAGGCGGGCTCGTCTGTTTGTCTCTCGCGTATAAAGAAACGACCGGGGGAAAATAGAAGGAAGAAGGAGACACGAGGTAACGTAATGGCGTGTACTGTCCTCGAAAGGATCGCCGACGGCGAATCTCGTTCTCCTTCTGCGAGCATAATGCCTCGCCCTGGAGAATTAAGCAACGAGACGGTCGCCGGTCATGAATATACAAAGCAGGGACCGGCGCGTATGCATCTTGCTATAAAACGCGATTAAAATTAACTCGACAATAACCAGGTCGCATTAACAATTTATATTTCCTTGCTGGCCGGCAGCGACCCCGCGCCTCTCGACCGTTCACCGCTTCGCATCGTGCATTTTCCAGGAACCTCGTTACCCCGTAATCGCGGAATCGCAAGAAAACATATTGCTCTCCGAATAAATCGGATCGTACACGCTGTTTCCATTTTTAAATAGCGCCTTTTCGGTTTACGGATCTTCGTGTGGAGAACAGTTCCCAATATTTTTGGTATTCAGGATGAATTAGAAATAGATGGCTAATCTTTGATCATAAATTTAGAAATGAGCAGGAGAGGAAAATAGTTTAGATACGCTTTCGCAGCATTAATTTGTTCGGCAAAAATTCGAGGAAAAGTCTATCTTGAACACTATCCGCGTATTCCTAATCTAAAGCGCATCCCTGATACATCTAAATGTACATTGCACCGAGAAACAAATGAATCCAGCTCCTAGATATAATTTATCCGCGATAAAAAGAATGCACCGTGGTCGTAGAGTGGAGGAAAGGAGAAAGACGGATCAAAGGGAGAAGGAGAGAGACAAGGGATCGATGGTAACAAACATCTTTGTCGGACGTTCGTGCATTCTTCGTGAGACCGACAATTACATTCCGCGCATCGCTTTGAGCTGCGCCCAGGCCGCCGCTGCGTATTCCGTCCGGCCACACATCGACACGATTTGCTCCTGGAAAATTTCAATACGCTTTACAAGGTGGCGGACAGTCACCAGCGAGATCAAAGGGATCGTGCGCGTATTTCGCGTTTCGCTCGTATCACGGCGGGCTGTCAGGGAATTTGCCCATCACTCTGTTCCCGGGCCTCTCCTCGCCTTTGATTCCCCGAAAGAAATTTCGTGCCGAGCTTGTTGTACGTCGCGCGACGCTTCGGCTTATGCACGTGTACTTCTCCTCTCGAGGAAAATTGGCGAACCGTGCGACGCGGAATTGCGCCTTTAACCGAACGTCACATTTTCCTGCGATGACCTCGTCGATACGACGTCTTGTTTCGTTTGACATTTACGAGGCGCTTTGTACGTTCGCGCGAATTTATACCACCGCTACTTGTCACCGTTTAACAGGGGGAACGGATTTTGGAGTAGAGGAAGCGTTAATTGGATCGTCGACTTGAACGTTAAGTCTGATGTATTCAGACTTAAGAGAATGTTCCATTGAAAATCGATGCCCCGAAATGAGCTTTTTATGCTCCGTACCTGATATCTCTTTCACCGAGATATTTAAAAGCTGCCGATTGCTCAAGCGACTCTTGCGATTACCCGATCAACATAGCCATTCTCTTTCATCGTTTCTGTACGAACGGATTGGCGATTCCGTTTACCCTTTGATTGTAATGCGAACCCTTTGATTGAATTCCCTCGCATTACATAAATCTTACTTTCCGCGAACGTACGTAATCTCGGTCTGCTCTCTTGGAGAGTTTGCTGCGAGAAGCAGGCTTGACCGTTGCATACTCTTTCCCGAGCGCGTATGCACTCGTTGACCGAGCCGAACGATTTCCAGGTCGTTGCACCGTTGTTTACACGTATAATATTGTTGTTGCTGCATCTCTCGTTGTCGGCCGTTGTAATGGAACAATGACGCACTTATGCGTCTCTGACACGTGGACGAGCCATAAGGCACGGTTACACGTCTGCCCCGCGATCGCCCCGTGTACGAGCGTGCGAAGGTTCAATGCCGCGTTATTGGAGCCCGTCAGAGAATGCATTATTATTCAACGGATCGTCGCGGCAGGCATTGCGAGTCCTCTCAAGAGGATTGTAGCTTCGTCACGCTATTTATCTTCGCATTAAACGCATCTCTAACGAGCATAAAGCGCATTAGAAGGCGAACGCAAATGGTAAAGAACTTTTCCAAAGGTACTCGTCCTTTCTTTCGCACAGACAACAGCTCCGCTTGACATTTATTCCCCCGCTAACGGGCTTTTTAACCGCTCGATCGAACGATTCTTGCCGTGAAGTTCCTTTGCGATAATGGCGCGAAGCTTCCGCCGAGCTGTTCGAAATAGCAGGATGTACTTAGGCGACTTTATCGCCCGGTAGTGCTACTTTAGAAGTCGTAAAACGTGCAAGTTTGATGTGCATCGATATCGGTGTTATTACCTTAACTACATAATTAAGGGTGTACTGGGTGAAGCGACTATGTTGTTCGATCAATTGTCGGATACTTTGAAACTTGAAACGCCATTAATTCAGCATCATTCGTTCTATCGCTTTACGATGGTGCTAATTACCATTTGAACCGCTGTGCTTCGTACGAATTATTCCGTACAAACATCGCGCGGATCACGGAGCGCAGCTTGCTCCGTCGCGACCAACTATTCGCGAGGACTCGCGCTTTCATGCACGACTCCCCGAGCGGGTGCCGCATTTATTTACGCTATTCAGGTGGCAAAAATAAATACGCCGTCATTTAGCAAGCCGAACGCCGCTTGTCGTGCAAATAAGCGCCTCTATTATTAGTATTCTAACATCATGTCTCTCATTCGAAACGTCGAGTGGCTTTGCACAAGAGCCGCGTGCACGGCGGCGCGGCGGGGCGCGGCGTTCCGCTACATCCGCGTGTGTCTTCTTCGCGAGAGCACGCAAGCGACTCTCGTGCTCGCCGTTTTTCCGGATAACGCTTCGTTCTTTTTCCCTACCTTCTTTTTCCGGCGTCGATTCAACCGCGCCAGTCTCTTCCTCCCCGGTCGCCTTTCTTCGCGCCCTTTTTTTCGTTTCGCCCTCCGTCCCTCTCCTCCCCGTTGTTCCACCCACCCGCTCTTTTTTTGTACATCCACTCGTTGGTTCGAGCGTTACGGGGAAAGGGAGAGAGAAAGAGAGAGAGAAGGAGAAAACGGTTAAGAGATTTTGGACGAGTGCATCGGGGAAGGTGTGAGGCGAAAGGGGTAGAAAATGAGACTACGGTGAAAGGGGCGGGAAAGGAGAGGTTGTTACGACATTGGTCGCAACCTGTCTGCTCGTAGTCTGAGAGCAGAAGCGTAGTAGTGGTGACGCTGCTGGTGCGCAGCAGGGGCGGAGGGCGGTGGAAGTCGAGGGACTCCCGTCTAGACTAACCCCCGATTCACCCCCGGCAGACAAGCCAACCAAACTGTGTTCGAGTGAACTGCTCCGCTCCTACTGCTCCGTACACCCCCTTAAAAAGTTAAAATACTCTGTCCTCGCGCCTCCGCCGACCTATCCTCCGTCCCGAACGCTGCACCCGACCGCCTTGACTCCCGACCACCCCACACTCCTCCGGATCTTATTATTACCATTTCTAGTAGAGGCGCGCACCTTCTTTCACTTCCATCTCGGTTCCCTTTATTCCCCACGCCGCCACCCTTCACTTCTTCCTCATCTTCATCCAGCGGCGAAGTAACCGGCGGTGCGGCGTTGCTTAAATTGTTTCCGAAGGAAACGCATTGATTCGGCTTGCCGTCCGCCGAGATCCTTCCTCCTCGGTACCACTGAAATTCGCGATCGGCCTTCGCGAAGCGCGCAAGGATAAATGGAAGAAGTCTCTCATTCCCCGTTTACACGGGAGCATTGAAATGGTTCTCCGAGGAACGATATCCAAGCTGCGTTCATTGACAATCGCGTTACACGCGGAACAACGTCATCGCGATACGGTCGCAATCGTAATCGCTCGCGTGCAAGTCTGAGAGAGGATATGCGTACGACCGAGTCCCAGGAAGAACGATCGAATCGATGGATCGTGGTCCGTTCAGAAACGGCTGCCCACTTTTGTATCCGCATCAGAGGGGGCGGACCGGGGGTCGCAAGAGATCGCGGTGAAGGCGGCAGTCGCGTTGCTGATGGCGCGAAGAAGGGGCAAGGGCAGAGAGAGAGAGAGTGAGGAGGGTCGACTGCGTGCAGCCATGGAGCGGAGACCGCGGCGTTGCATTTAAACGACGATAAGTCTCGAAGCTTTGAAGACACCGGTCGGCCTGGGATATAAGAGGGGCAAGAGGGGGGTTCAACGACCCGTTGACAGCCAGACAGGCGGACGCAGGCCAGACCGGTGCATCACCCTGGGCCGAGCGAGGGAGAAAGAAGGACAGAGACACGAGACGCGGTGATAGCAGCGGTGGCGGAGGAGCAACGTTCGGGGGAGGGAACGAGTATATCGCCGTTATTATCGCCATCGACTTTTATCGCCAGACGATAACTCTCGACTCCTGGCGGTTACCTAGCCGCTTCGACGATGCTTTTTTCTCGTTTCTCTCCTCTGACCTGCCGCGCCGTTTCTCGCCTCTTTCCTTTTTCCGCTGCTCGCCTCTCTCTCTCTCTCTCGTCATCGTTGCAACGTGGTTAACGCGGAGAACGATCCGACTGGTCCAGCCGCTGCAAATGCCCTTTGACGGCTTATCGCTTTCCTCTCCCTGGCCGTTGATCGCGTGACTCTTTTCCCTTTTTCGCGTCAACAACTTTTCCCTTTTTTCCTCGTCGCCCTTTCGCTTCGTCCCTTGGCCGGCGACGGGAAACGCGATTTTTCGCCAAGTTTATGGAAAGCAATGCAAAGCTGCAATGGAACCTCGGCGCGCCGCTTTTGATCCGCGAAGGGCTTATTAACCGCGCTGGGACCATCGGCTGATTCGCTGTCTGTAATGAAACGACCGAGTGGCCCGCAACTATTTCTACGAGGAACACGAATGAATATAACAATCGATCCTTCGTTCTTCATCGAATTCGATTAGCAATACTGCCGGAGTAATCCGTGATGGTGTCGTCGCTCCGTTTAATGCGATTTAGAGATCGCGACGGACGCGCGCGGTGTCTTCGACCAGCGATCCGTCGGCGGAATGCGAAATTTTGCAATCAGCAGGAAGGATTGGATGGAGCTCGTGTGTGTCACGCGCGTGTCGGCGAGGTGACGTCGTTGAACCGATAAAGATGAAGGATGAAGCCCTTTCCGAGCGATTTGATCGGATTCCGTGTTTGATCGTCGATAATCCAATTTGCCCTCGACGCCTGGCGAGCTTTCGTATACGACAGGGGGGGCGGCATGTATTTTTCAACGAGCTCGCACCGTCTGCTTCGTGCAGTCGAATAGATGCCCCCTGTCAGACGCGGAGCCGTTCAATTTTCTGGAATCATGCATATACCGTCGTCGCGTCGCTGCCGCGAACGAGACGGGAGAAATTTACTTTTCAACCGTGAAACGTTCTCCCCTTAAGGATGCAGAGGGGATCGACGCGTTGTTTATCCTTAAGATGCATCGAACACATTTCAGGATCGATCGAGAAATTCTCCGCCGCGTGTATCCTATATTCCGGAGGCAATCGTACGTGGAGTCGGAAACATTTACGAATCGAACGGCTGCGACGGTGAGCCGGTAAATTACGGTGCGCGAGCATTAAGGGGATCATTCAACAGGTGTAGCAGCGACGAGCGAGAAATCGCGCTCGCGAAGAATAAAAAGCGTGGGCGGTGGTCGCGAGGCGAGTACAAAGAGTGACGTGTTGTTTGTCCGCGCGACGTTACGACGCTCCAAGAGTGCACGCGGCAAACATTCCAGTTATTAACGGGCAACAACGTCGCGCGGACACAAAGAGAAGGACGAAAGAGGAGGGCGACGGGAAAGGGGAAACGATACGAACGGATTTGTACGCAGGAGTCAGGTGAAACGGAAAGGCGATCAAGGGGGACCGATCCAGCTTTTTCGTTGAAGCACCGTGTCGCATGTGTTACGCGTGCACGGATTCGAAAGGCGAGCGTCGGATCGCTGGATGCCGCGTATAAATTTCATCCGGCCGTTTAATTGAATATTTAAGCGAGAGGCCGCGGCCGATTTCGCATAATCGGCAAGTTCATTGACTTTGGAAGACCAACTTCAAGAGCGGGTATACACACGTCTGGTCCGTCACGAGTGTATTCCCTTTCCCGTGCTCGCCGGTTTCTCTTTTCGGCTCCCCCGTTTCGTTTCGCCCGCCCTCTCGTCCCGGTTTCTCCTTTTGGCCCCGCGGGCCGCTGCCGCTGCAACACTACGCTCCCGCGATTCGTACACAGGGCCCGGGTCCTCGTGTTCCACGCATGAAGTACGAAGCGATACGACGTCGTGCGTGACGCTCGCGATGGCTGCCCCGAGAGCGGCAGGTGTAACTGTAAAAAACAGCCGCAAAAATTCAGTCTGCTCAAGAAGAGAAGCTGCTGCCCTGGCTGTCTCGTCCAGCCTCATTCCTCCTTTATCGTCCCGTCCGCGCTCTTCGCTGCCCCTCGGTATTTGACGGAATAATAACAGGACGAGCCGAGATGGTTTCGTGATGCGGTACGATACCACGCGTTTGGATCACGAAGGGCCGGCTGCGACAGGCTGCACGAAACCGGACTAAACGACGTAGCATTTAATAAAAGAGGCTTCGCTGGTCATTGGCTGCATCGACGATTCGAGCCCAGAAGAATCTTCGAGCAAATCGTTCTTGCGCGCGATTCAAGGCTGCGGCTGGCCCTGCGCTCTCAGACAAGCTGGCGCGTTTTATAGAAACACGATCGCCGGTGGGATTCTCTGGACAACGTACGAACAGGCGAACATGGAACGGGCCGACGAAAAAGGAGAAGCAACGCGGCGCAAGCGAGCCGAACGGCGCTCTAGTGAATGGGCACGGGAACGGTTCAAGAGTCTCGCGGATCGCGAGGAATGATGAAAATCACCTACAATGACGGGACACACCGTGTCCCTCCTTCGTGTCTCCGTTATTTATCAAACACGACGATAAGGGACGCAAAGGAATCACCGTCAAAAGAATCGAAGCTGAAAAAAAAGAGAAATGCAAGATGCGCGAGGGTCAAGCAACGCGAGAAAAAGGGTCGCGCAAGCTCGAGAAAGGAGAAGAAAGGAAGGGCATCGCTTGGAAAATGAGGGACGAGCGATGCCGGTGAATGGCAATGGCCTGAAGTGCACGAGAAGGGAGATTGTAGAAGGAGAAAAGGAGGGTGGAAGAGCGAAGAGGAGAAGAAGAAAGAACGAGAGCAAGCCGGAGTGCTTGCGGCTATTACAATGTGTTCTTGGCCGCTTCGGCCTGTCCGTCCGTTCCTGTGCACACGTCCGTACGTCTGTCCGTTGTCTGGCCTGGCACTCCGGACGAGTGCATGGCCGTCTGGCCCCGGTGTGCAGGGTCTCTGACCGATTATCACTTGGTCTTTATGCTCTTTGAGGTTCTTTTAAACGTCTCTCCGCTTCGCTGCTCCACCTCCTTTTACTACGTTCGCTCCTTCTCATCGTGTCTCGCATCTCCGAGTCTTTTTCTCCCTCCGTTCCACCCGCGCTCGCGCCCTTTTCTTTTCCCTCCGCTTTGTCCTCATTTTTTGTTTTTCGTCGTCGTAAGAAAAATTCTTTGCCCCCCCCCCCCCCCCCAAGATGTTTCTGCCATTATCCGCGACTCGTCTTCCCCCTCGGTTCCCCCACGATTAATCACTATTTCGTTCGCTTTTCGAACGCCTTTGTATCCGTTTTTGTAAACTTCCGATATCTGACTGTTGATACGCCTACATTGGGCAGCAGCGAGATTCTCGGAGAAAAATATTTGTAAGCGGAGTTCTTGATAGCGGCCTCCGCGATACACCTAATCTTCCCCAGACGAAAATATCGACGCTTCGTTAGCCACTGCCCAGAGATTCCCGTCTCTCGGAGGGATAAGAGGATTACCCGCGAAACGCGTGTTGAAAAACAACGCGAATCGCGTCGCTCGCAGGAACTCGCTCTGCTTCGTGCAATTTCCTCGTTCAACTCGTATCAACGTTTCCTCGTGCACCGTAGCTTAATGCGAATTCAATCTTTCGAAAGTTAGCGCCGAAAACCGATGGCCTTAGGTAGTGAAAGGTAAAAGCAAATTGTCCGTGTATCTCGGTGAAACGGTTAACCGTGAAATCTCGATTGCGACAGCGAGCCCGGTGATTCAACTTGTCTGGCCGCGTAAGTGGCGGCCAAAAGGTCGGCGGAGGTTGATAGTAACGGTAAACGGGGTGCTCCTCGTTGTGTCTTTCTTTAAATAGCATAGTTCTCGAGTGACCGTCCCGGTTCCACGAACTCGGGGTCCGGTTCCAAGTATGTCCGTGGAATGCCGCTGTCCGAGCCGATGCCGATCCGCGTGAAACTTGCATTTTTGCATCTCCTTCCCTAACCCTCTCGACTCTGTCTCTCTTTACCCTACTACTCGTATCTCCGTGCGCCTATCGGCCCACGCGTTCCCCCGACGAGATTCGTACTCGGATCGACGGTCTCCGCGCCGTGTAGTGACAAGCAATCGTGTCTGGCGATCTTTGTCGTTATGCGAGCATTCTGTTTACGACACCGCCGCCGTCCCAGCTGAGATCGAAGACCTCTTATCTTCGCCGAAGATAAGGAGTACTCCGTTGCTGTGTAGCCGCGGGTAGCGCGAGGCGTTTCGCGAGATTCCGATGACGAAGCCGTCGAGCCAGTCACGCGTTCGACCGGAGAACCATATGCGGAGGCCCTCGAGGGTAGCGATACGGAAGCTCGAAGCAGGCATTCGATTAAATCTTAACGATGCTGCGGTATTTATGGGACGCCCGCGGAATCCCACACGCTCGGTTCTCTTGGAAACTTTCCGGGTCACTCGTATGGTGAGTACGCTGTCACCTATACTGTCGCGATCGGATCGGTATACACCTGGCGGAAATTCGAGTGAAATTTTCAGGAGCTCGAAATAGAATCGCTACAAGCGAATTATTGAAACCGACCGGCTTCGACAGTATCCTCGATATCTCTGACGTTCTCGTTCCTAAATAAGGAATAACGGTGACGTCGATACCGTCACTTTCCCGATGGGGGTGGGAAAGGGCGGGTGAGACGCGCGTCGCTTTCCGTCACGGATACAGAAGCCCTGGAATTAACCTTTCTGGTGAATTAATATCTTTTACCCGGTGCACGCCGGAGAGACGAGTCTCATCGTGTGTGAGCCACATTTTCATTCACCCAGACATATTTGATCTTTTTTATATCTTCAGCTGAATTCGATGCTGAAGGGTTGGTGTTCGGTTGTACCCCGGGGGTATGCACCCTGTTACATGTTCCGTACCGCGCATTTGAGACCGAAAGGGTTATTCAGCGAAACACGCCGCGCGTGATGTGCCAAATACGCGTATGTTTCCCCTGCATCGGAGAACCTCGGGCTCTGTTATCCCATTGTCTAGGGAACATTGCGGGTGCGTGCCACGGATCGCGTGGTCAATGCACCGTCGGCGATCTGTTAACGCAACGCACGCGTGGTTTCACGCTGCGCTGTTACTTGCTAGCATTCCATTGTACCGCTTATCGTCATTTCGGGAAAGAAGGAAAGGGAGCAGTCGGACGATTTGCATATCATTTATCTGTGTTACACGTTAAACGATTAATACACGATCAGCTGAGATCTGTATCAGTCTCGCGGTTTCGCACGATGCAGCGATGAGTAATCGGAGCGTCGAGTAGATCCGGGGCAACGACTGCCAAAGAAAACGGACGATTTCCGCGACGACACTCGTCGGCGACGACAGCAGCCGGACGATGCCGGCGAGATCGAAGAGGGAAAGAGAGGACGTTGCGCGCGGAGGAAGGGGTTAAAGAGTTACGGTGGGTATCCACTTGAGAGTAAAGCCGTTGCGAGTCGCTCTCCGGAGCGTTCTCGCAAACGGATACCGCTCCGAAAGTAACTGCCGGAGAGCGGTAGTCACCTGCCCGAGAGAGGCTCGTCTCGTGACCTGCTCTCAAGTGGATACAGTATAACAATACTGTCCGACGTAATTGACTCGAACTACTGACGCGTTGACTCGAACTATTTACGTGTTGACTCGTACTACTTGCGCGTTGACTCGAACTACTTGCGCGTTGATTCGAACTGCTTACGCGTTAACTCTAACTACTTACGCGTCGACTCGAACTACTCACGCGTCGACTCGAACTACTCACGCGTCGACTCGAACTACTTACGAAACTTTTAAAATTGCTCATGCAATCACGACTGCACTAAAGTTTCGCTTGTCCACGCCCGCTCTTTTGCTGTTCGGAAGAAGCTACACAAAGTCGGAAAAAACATAGCGAAAGCTATTCTTCTGTTTGGAAATCTGGCAAGCACCTGCCGTGGCAGGGCGCAGCCTTGTGTCGGAAGCAGGGGTAGGCGACTGTCTAGTGGACACGGTTTTGAGAGTTCTACGGGACAGTAAGTTCTTGGGGAGTCTTCTAGTGGCTGCCCGAGAGTGAAAACTCGGGGAGTTGCTCTCAAGTGGACACACACCCGAGAGCAACTGTCGGGAGCAACTCGGGCGAGATTCTCTCAAGTGGATACTCAGCTTTACGCGAGATGGTAGAGAAGAGTGCAAGGTAGCGTGTATAGAGGTGCGGTATCGGTGTGAACGAGGCAGAACCCGTGGAACGAAAAGGGGCGGAAAGCGGCGAGCGGCCCCGAGACGAGGCGAGACGCGACGAGGAAAGACGACGAAGGCCGACGGGGGTCGCGCACCGCGGTGCTGAACGCAGTGCCATCCGATAGGCAGCATCGCTTGCTCCACGGATCTTCAGCTCGGTCGCTTCGAGCTCCGGTCGTTCGCTGTACGATCCACGCACGATCCGCGATCCTTTCTTCACGTTCTTCGGCGTGGCTGCCGTAGCGTCCATGCCGGGAAAGGAAAAGCCGGCATCGTCGTCGACAGGCTGCAAGCACGGTGGAAAACGGAGCCGCCGCAAGGACGCGTGCACCGATCGTGTGTCTCGTTGCCGCGCGTAGTTTCACGTTCACTGCGTATACGTCTCTCCGGCCGTGCTCGTGAACAGAGGTGCCCCCTCCCCTCACGGCGAACGCGTGCTGGTCAACACGGTGCGTGTGCTTTGCTTCCTTTCATTCTTTTTCTTACACTCTTGTCTGCTTTACATTCCCTTTCGCTTCCTTCTCGTCCCCTCGCCTTGTGTGCACATTGTTGTTGTTGTTGTTATCGCCTTCCTTTTCTCGCCGATTCTTATTCGCGTCGCGCTTCGCTGCATCTTTTTTTTTTGTACAATTTCTCGCTTTCGTTCTTTAATCGTGTCGCGCGATAATCGCGTCCCGCGTAACGCGCTCACATCGCGAGCGACGGCATGCAGAATTTTCCGCGAGGGGAGAACCACGAGTTTTCATCGTGCGTACGCGAAAGGTAGCCGTTCTCGGAACGCGAGAGAGACTCAGCATGGCCGCCTAAGCGCGAGACGAGTCGGGAGTTCCTTGTCGGTGTCCACAGCATGCTCTCTCTCTTTCTCTCTCTCTCTCTCCCTCTCTCGGTCTCCTTTCCTCTCGTCGACCCTTTCGCCTTCCGTTTCTGTCCGCCGCCCTCCTCTCCCGCCGCGTATTCAAAGGGTACACACTCGCGCGCTCCGTCCTGTTCGCTCGCGGCGCATACAGCTGCATCGCAATCCGTCTTCGTTTTTGCACAATGTTGTTGCTCTCGTTGCGTCGCTCTCTGCTTTTCCCTTCGCGGCTCCGTTCCTCTGCCTCCGCCGTTCGTTCGGCTTGCCCGTTTCCTCGCACGCACGCACGCACGCACGCACGCACGCACGCACGCACGCACGCACGCACGCACGCACGGGGGACAAATCCGTTTTCCTCTGTTTCTCTCGCGTCCCTCCGTTTTCTCGTTCGATCCCTTTCTCGCCCGCGTTTCTGCATCCCTCTTTCGTTCTTGCCCCCACCCCCTCCCTCCCCTCCTCCTCCCCCGATCGTGCCTTTCATTCGAAAATAGAACGTCAGCGCGCGTGCCGCGCACATTTTTCCTCGCGAAAACAGCGAATTCCCGCTCGCTGACACGCGCGCGCGCGACATAGTCGAGCGTGGCGTTCGATGGTCGCGTCGTTACTCTCCGATCAAAAATGTGCGGATCGATCGATATCGAGCCGTTTTACCTGTGCAAATCGTTATTATGGTTGTTGAATGGAATGCGTTACGAAATAAAGGAAACTTTGCACACGGAGTGCAATTTTTTCACTCGGTCATGATTGACACGATGCGTCTAAGAGCGACGCGGTTTACTATTTCGAGGAAAGCATTACTCCCTTCCCTTCGCCGTGTCCTTAAATGTACATACATTCAGTTGCCCCCCCCCCTCCCCGCCGCGCTTCCCAATGTATAAGATACATACGGTAGATGTTTAGTACTCGCGGAGGATCGCTGTCCTAATTAACGTAGAATCAGAGTAATATTTTGTACGGCAGCGTTATCGTCATCGTTTAATCGTCTGCCGGCTTTGTCACGACGCGACGGTCACACGGAGGCAGACGTCCGACGATATTCTGGTGGGAGATCCGTAAAAATAGTGTTTCCTCGCCGTTTCCTCCCTTCCATTCCGGGACTATAATTAGCGGGATTCACGTTTTCTGCGTAAACAAATATCTGCCTGGTTGTGTCGCGGTAGCCCCCCCCCCCCCCCTCACCACCGGTTGTTCGCAATTTCCTGCTCCGATAAAAGTAGCCGCGGACAAGTACCGCGGGACCGGGGTTTGAAGTCGGCTGTAAAGTCGACGTCCATCGACGCTACACGAGTTTTGCATTAGGAGAACGCGCGGAGACCAGGGCTGCTCTTGCCAGTTCACGGGAACGCGGCCTCCCTTTTCCTCCCTGCGATTCTATACGTTGAAGCAATCTAGGAGACGACGCCTATAGCGAAAGACGAGCTATTCATACCGTGCACCCGTTAGCAAAAATAGGAGTCCGCTTGCCTTTATCGACTTTAAACGAAAATAAATAAACCGAAGCGAGACAGCGGTGTGCGAACCCCAACAAAGAAATGATAAAAATTCGGATCTCGATCGGATATCTGTATCCTGAATATTCCGCGAGATCGATCTCGTCCCGACGCGATATCAATTGTTATCGTTGTTTTGCTTCTAATCGACAGCATCGTTGAACATCGATTACAGTTTATCTTTGGCCGGCGCAGCCCGCGTAAGTCGCCGGGACAATTATTTCTCGCACCGCAAGGGGAGGGGGGGGGGCGCGTTCGTTGCCCAAGGGGCACGATACGACCGTGCAAAGAGCCACGGGGAACGGGGCGCGCCGATCCCCCGATATAAATAATAAATCCATGCGCGACGGCAGGCCGATTCGCGCCGGCGGAGTACTCGAAATCTCGAGTGAGAGCGTTCCGCGCGGGGCAACATTTTCATTTTTGTATACCGCACGTTTGCGTACGCGCGCTGGCTTTCTACGGCGGGGAACGCGGTATCACGTGTGTCGGACATCGATTCATTACGCCGGATTGTCGGGTGCACGCGCGGGCATGGCCGGGACAAAGCGCGTAACAGGGACGAAAGGGGAGCGGAACGAGGGTAGATGGTAGAACGAGGCGAATCACTCGAGATCCGTTCGTGAACTATTTCCTCGGGGCTCGTATTTTAGGATGTTGTAGGAAGCATGAGTCCATGCACCAGAATAAGACGGTGCATGCTTCACGGGGAGCTGTTCCTCTCTATCTCGTGGTCCATCTTCTCTTGTTTATAATTGGATCGTTCGGTACACCCGTTCTGCGTTCCACCGATTGAGAGTGAATGACAATCGTCCAATGATAAATGAGTTCCCTCGCATTGGATCAAATGCACCTTCCGTGATCAATCGGTACCTTCGATTTTCCTAACCGTACTCCGTTTTGTCTTTGTTACAGATACATAGCGGTAAACCCGGGTAACAGTTGATAGTCGCGCGAAGAACGGTGAAGCTGGAACGGAGAATGCCAGGGCGAGCGACGAGGGCATGCGATAACGCGAAAGCTCGTTCGACGATCGGCCGTGATAACGATCGATACGGTTCGCGATGATGTCGGAAGGCGGTCGCGTAGCAGCGATATCGTCGGTCGAGTCCGCGGCGCGCACAAAACTCCGTAGAATCGGTCGAAACGCGACGGGATAAATGCGAGACCGAAATCTCGCGGGTGGACCAGTTGTCGCGGCGACGAAGAGGAAAAAGAAGAAGAGGAACAGACGCCTGGGGTGGAGCGGATACAAACGGAGCTCGAGTTTTCGCGGTGGCGGCGGCAGCGGGCGAAAGCAGGTGTGTCGACGTAGAATAGTAACGGTAGGTTGGATGTAGCACGGCGAGAGAGCGAACGAGAAGGCGGAAGAGTTGCTCGAGGAATTTCGGTGCGGATAGAGGGACGGATTCGGCGGAGGAGGAGGACGAGGCGGAGGTAACGGCGGCGCGAGTCTTGCGGATCCATTATCGGCGTGATCGGCCTATGAACAGCTGGACTGGACGGTCTCGCGAGTTTTCGTGGTAAGGCCGGGGGTTGTGGGGGCCACCACGGGGGCGGGGGTGGGTCCGCCCCTGCTGCTACTTCTCGTCGTCGCTGTTCTCGGCAATCGAACGTGCACGACGGCGGCTGTGCCGGTGGTGTCCGATCCGTACGCGTCCCTCGACGCTACGCCTCCTCGTCTTCTGCCTCGATCAACGAACCGTTCATCATCATCGTCGTCGTCGTCCCACCTGTCTACCCTCCAGAGAACGCCGCGACGATTCCCCGACGCTCCGCTGGAAAATCCTCTGCGCGATCGTTCCGCGAACGGAGAGCTGGATTATCACGAGACATCCTCGTTGCCAGCCGAACGAGAGGAAGTGGTCTTCGACGGGACTGGGCCGCTCTCTTCCCGGGAACCAACGACAATCGACACCAGCAAACGGAAGGATACTTCTTCCCCAGTGTCGGCGGGAGAAGGAGACGCTGGTAAAGGAGGAAGAAGAGGAGGTCTGGCTCGCGAGAGGAGCAAGTCCGGACGTCGACAGATCGCTGCCACGGCGAACCTGCTCGATGATCGAGGAACGACCCCTTTAGATCGCGCCGAACCGTACCGGCATCGAACGAGATCACGGCCTGGTCACGCGGAACCTTCCTCGACTTTCGTCGAGGGAGCGAAACTGGAACGGCGCCACGGTATCGCGTTCGCGGCGGCAAGAACGTCCCGCGGTGACCCGAAATCGTCGAAGGATAATAACCCGACAACCACGACGACGACGACGACGACGACGACGGTGACGACGGTATCGGTCGCTTGGACTACCGTGCCGTTTCGTTTGGCTCATAGGACCGTGCCACGACTACCGGATAGTGATCTCGCAGGAGAGGGCAACGGGAAGGACGAAAGCGGAGGAGTAGGTGTCGCGTCGCGTAAGGACAGAGGGAGATCGGTGTTCGCGGGGGACTACGGTGGTGGTGAAGTCATAGGTGGTGTGGGTGGTGTCGTCGAGTGGACCACAACAGTCGCCGGGCCGATGTCATCGTGGTCGTATCCCGAGGATGAGGAGCCGGGAGTTGGAAGCGTAAGGACACGCCCGAACCCGGAGGAGCCGCCGACCGAGGACGGGGAGGTCGAGGGCGGCGAGGAACAGGTCAAGGTCGCCGTGGTGCAGCCCAAAGTTTCATCGACGCCTGCCGCGAGGACCACGAGCACGTCGCCGACGACGACGCAGTTGCCGCCGCCGAGTCAAGGCACCTCTATGGAAGCACGTGAGTACAGCTCAAGCCCCGCGCTCCCCTTTTCCGACTCTTCTCCCTTTCCGCGAGGGCTACGCGCGGTCCACATCGGTCTCCTCGATGCTCCCTTTTGCGTGCCTCTCCCCGTGGACGTGTTTACAGGAACCGAAGCTCAGCGTGTAGAACCCTTGGCCAGGTTAATTTTAACTATTCCAACCGTGCAGCCACTTCCTCCGATCTCCCTTCGCCCTACGTTTCAATCCGCGATTCTACTATGTCCCCCTATGGCTGGCTCTGTCACCAATATCTTTCCAGTCGCAGTTGTATTTCAGCACGCCCGATCATTCAACCACGATAATGGCAATTTTTCCTGCCCGTAAATAGGCATCCATTAACATTGTTATACATTATGCATTACCATCGTCCCCGTCAGTCGCTCGCGTAATTAGCGCCCGGCCGGGGATTATTTTTATTTAAGGATATAATGCCTTCCCAGACAACTGTATAATACACAAAGCCAGCGATTTTCTAATATCAAAAGCTCATCCCAAAATAAGTCCACCTCGAGGAAGCATGTTCTCGTTACAAGGTTCATTGCACCGTCCCCCGCTGCCCGCACTTTACAAGCTAGAACTTTGCCCCAAAATGCAATCGATGGCTTCGGGATATACAATTCGCGGTAGTACCCCCCTGCCCCCCCCCCCCCCGCGAGCGCGCGCGCGCGAGGAAGAAAGAATTCGAGTGCGAGGGAAACATGCGCGCATCCCGTGTGTTTTCGATTACGCTTGCACGGCCGTACGCGCCGGCTGCGTACGACGTACGGGAGCCCTCGTGATTTCGCGTATGAATCAGCCGGCTATTCTTTTCGCGCGGTGGCCGACTACGTCTCTTCCCTTCTGCACACCCGTTTCTCGCGCGCCTCGTCCCCCGCTCCCCGTTCCGCTTTTACCCCGTTCTCGTCTGTCGCGCGAATGAAGCGTACGAACACGGCCGCGGATCCACGCGCCGAGGGTCTTCTTCGGCCGGCTCCCTTTTTCGCCCTCCGCGTCGCCCATCGCCGGCGACGGGAACCCTTCTTCGTCTTGCACGCCTTCGTCCACCTTCCACCGTTTCGCTCCGCTGCGTGCCGACGAACGCCTTGCCAAGGAAGCGGTACCGGGGCCGTCAAATATTTAGGCTTTCTTCTGGAAACACTATTGTTACAAATTTCGAAGACCGTGTCGTCTCTTTCGAACACTTTGCGCTGAAGATTTGATCAAACACGCTGTCTCTCCGTGAGAAAATTTTCGTTAAAAATATCAGGTATTAGATAGGAGGGTGCATATTTCTTCACCTGCTTCACTTTCTTTTTTAATATTCTTATGGCTTCATTAAAGTTTTCGCAAGATGCGTTGTGCGCTTTACTACATTGTATCCCCAATTCGAAGTTCTGAGGTTTGCTGCAGAGTAATTAGCGATGCTTCTGCATGATCTACCGAGGAGAGGTTCGTAGTTCAAGCGGCTCGTCTACGAAGTTGCTTAGATGCATTAGATTTAGATAGCAGAGGCATACGCACGTGAATATTCTTCCAACCAGATTTGTATCTGCTCTTTAAGCTTGTATCGCGCTAATCCACAAAATGGACCTGGGATTTCCTCTGCTTATAATTAGTCCGCATAGATCAGGCGGATAATGTTGTTCGCCGTGTAGCCACGTGTCTTTACCAGAACCTCCAAATACAGGAAAGTTTAATTATTATAATGCAACGACCCATTGTTCCGTATCCCATCGATGATAAAACAAATTTAATCGAAGTTGCTTCGCGGTACAAATAGATCGGCCCAAGAAAGGCGCGTCTTTTTTTTGTGTGCAAGCGTCGCGGCGGTGTTTTGTAGGCGTCGCGATTGTTTGCGACAACACGGCAAGACCTGTATATCGCGTGTTTAGCGAGCGTCGCTTGAAAAGCCCTGATAAAGCCGCGGAACCGAGAGGGAGGCGCGGTTTATTTTAGATTAGAACGGTGCATATCGGCCCCGTGTAATCTCGATAAATAGCTCGTTAATTCCGCTCGATCATAATAAGATAACCGGCGGATTGGCGGTGCGCCAAAAATGTCGACATTCCCAGATTCTGCCTGGCCGGTCCCTTGTTTCCCTCCCTTCTTTTTCTCCGTCCATCTCTCTCGGACCGTGGTGTCTTTTCATTTCTTTTTTTTTTGTTCGCATACGACGATTCATTGCTCCTCCTAATTAACGCACCCTCGACGCAATGATTCGCGCACGTCCGCGGCGAGCTGTATCGTGGATCCAAGTTCGATTCCCCGGTCTTAGATTTCCGGATACGTTTCGCTGCTGTTCGGCGGGATTGCAAGCCAGAAGATTATGGTTGTCGCGGCTTTATTGCGTATAGCGTGTGGATCGTTGTCCGCTCGATAGACCTAATTTCCCCCGTGCGTGTCGTGTCTGCGAACGAAATCGCCGCGCAGGTAGATTAACCGCCGTCAGTTGAGGTGCCTACGCGGGTTCACCGTTGTATTCAAATGTTACTTAACGTGTTTATTTCGGTGGGCTTCTGTAACCCGCGGGGAATTTTCTTTTTCTTTTCGTATGCGAGAGCTAATTCGTGATCTGGATAGTTCCCAAAGGCGAGTTCTGGTGGCTGCGCGATACCGGGTACTACTCGGTATAAGAGGAATGACTAAATGGTCGTGACTAACCGGTCAGGTATTCCAAAGGCCGGCCTTATTTTCACCGCTCTATACAGAAGTGACACGTGAGTGACAAGGAGGGCAGGAGGAGGCTGTTCTTTTTTTTTTATATATGTATATACAGGGGAACCACACGTACGAATTCCACCCCGGTATTTTAGGTGGTTTTCATCGCGCGACGCGATCCCCAGAAGGGTAGGGGACGGTAAACAGATTTTCGCGTTCGAAACGATAAATTTACCGCCGCCGCGACTTTATTTTAAACGGTCCGCGCTATTCTCGCGCCCGTTGACTTCGTCAAGATACGCGTTCATTCCGCTACGAGGACCGTGGACCCTAATTATAATACCGAGAGAGACCGGGAACGTCGCGCGCAAATATAAGCTCGCCTTTCTTGAATAATTATTCGTTCCGGAATCGTGGTGTAAAAAGATCATGGTGTGATTCTCGATGAACCGTGGGAAAAGACTCCCTTCACTGTCCTTTCGAATTTCAAGCTTGAAGATTTCCATGCTCAGTTGCGTGGGAAGTCTGAACACTTAAATATTTGTAAATTTAATTAGTTCAATAGCGCAAAGGTGTTCGCATCTGCGCTTAACAAACGCATTATCGAGTATCGGTAATTTCCATTCCCACATACAATCCCATGAAGCGTTCTGCAATCACTTCTGTAAGTTCCCAAGCGGCAACTAATCAAGACTAGCTCGAGATAGATAATCCCGGCGAAGGCTGGTTACGCGGGCACGAATGATCTTTTACGATGTTCTCGAGGAATAGGATGAGAGGGTCCTTTAGGCCGTGAAACAATAGGCTGGCAAAGCTGGGTAGACACGATGATTATCTTTTTACGACTTTGTAATAGTATAATGATGCGTTATTAGACCGAACAAATTGGTTCTAATAATTAGAGCGTCTGCCGGGCTTCTTCCCACGGTGAAACTCGGCCCCGTGATCCCCGTATGCGTGTACCGGTCACGCGAAAATATGCAAACTGTCTCAAGAATTTCACGTGCGATCCATCGGCGTGTTGCGAAACGCGAGCACCGCCTTTTTCCCGCCCACCGGGGCAGATTTATTTGCGTTTTCGCTTCGCGGTAATTATTCACCGGGTTTCAACCGTACCCTCTCCCTCTTGCAAGCAGGAGTGCATCGCGTAAACTGTATCGTTAAGGACAGTATAATGCGGATTTGATTTATTCCACCGATCCGGCGACGCTGCTATTTTTAATTTTCGCTGAATGTCTGAACGTTACTTACGACACCGGTTGAATCTCCGTTTCTTCTCCTTACCCTATGGTGATCGACGTCTCGCGAGCTTGATTCTTTTTTGTTTCAAGGAAACGACGAGAATCTCAGTTGAGGAAGAATTTTAATTTCACAGCCCACTGTCCGTCGCTGTTTCTTCTCCCGAACTACGGATGCCTCTTCGAATATCATTCGGAGAGCATCGTTCCGAAATAAGTCGGGGCCGGTGACACGGTCCGTTGCGTAATTCCGTGACGGACAAGCGAAGGGGTTAAACATTTTCCGCCGTGGTTGAAGCGTCGTGCTTGTCGTGCAGCGAGCGAAACCCCTCGATCGTGCCCGTAGCACTCGACAAATGCCTCGCGGATTCGTAATTCTTGTTCTCCCCTCGGCGCGAAGGGGGTGAGTAAGAAAGCAAACGGGGGCGAGGACGAGTGGAACGGATAAAGGGGTGCGAAGCGGGTGGCGCGGCGGGTCCCCGTTAGAACGCGCAGAACCGAGGAAGGTTGAACAGAGAGAGGATTGCGAGGTGGAAAATGTGACCGAAGGGGGAGGGAAAGAGATGCGAAGTAACTCCTCTCTCCTGCGGGAAGGAGCACTCCTGCGATGAGAAGGAACGAAGGGAATGGGCTGGAGAGAAAAAAAAGAAAAGGGTTAACGTCCTTTCGTTCGCTACTCGCTCTCTCTCTCTGACTCTCGTCCTCTTTCCTCTCTTCTACGGCGAGTTTCTCTCGTCAGTGCACCCTTTCCTTTCTCTCTCTCTCTCTCTCTCTCTTTTCCTTCCCGATTCCTCCCTGTTCTTCAGCCTCGAACGAAACTCGCGCGATACTGCTTCGTACTGTCCTGCCCCCGTGTCCCCCTCCTCGGTTCCCCGCTATTTATTATTCATCGGCGTGTAAAATTTATACACGTCTCGCCGTCATACTTAATCCTCGATTTACGGTTCCGCGGCTCTCGCGTTTCCTCTCTTTTTTTCGCCCGCGCTGCATGTCTGATGTCGGCGAACCACGGCCTGCCTCCTCCAACCCTCGACACCGTGCAAGCAACTTTCGGCCCTCTTCCTTTTACGCTTCATCCCCTTTCCGTTCCCTCGCACGCCCAAATTTCCCTGGGCGACGCTTGATAATGGCCCCTGGAACCCCGCACCTCGCTGGATCCCTCCGAGTGAATTATAAACGCCAGCGCGCGGATAGTTGGCCTCGTTTCAAGCGCTGCGCAGCCCTTCCCCGGGCAGGTCGAGATTAAAGGCGCACCGTTCGGGCTCACCTTTAACGCACAGTTTTCTGAAATACTCGCCGACCGCTGGAATAGCCATCACGGTTTATTTCGTTACGGGGCGACGCTTCGCGCGAAGGCGGTATTATATCTTTGCGTTCGTCTGATAGATTTAGGGCAGCCCGGAGATGCAAGGGTAGCGACGCGGCCGGGTATAGGTCAACGACAGAAGGGCGCGAAAGGGCTTGGTCGCTATGGTAACCCTGGCGCAGCGCGTTCACCGTGGGGTGCCTCAAGTTTTTTATGGGCTGGACGATTGTCGGAGGGTTGAGACTCTAAAAATCGTTACACAGACCTAGATACTCGCATCTCGACGACGCCCGCCCGCAGGGGGTGTCCGCTCCCTTCGCCTCTAGACTTTGCGGTGCAATCGCGTCTCCGCTGGTTCGTTGCAAACTACGCATCTCTTTGAATCGTCTTGCAACTCTACCTAACTGATCGTTCGTACGAACTACCGACGTTGAGAAGTGTACGCATAGTTCTTTAGGGAAAGTATTAGGGTGTAGTTCCATCAGCGAACGAAAGGTTCCAACAGCCTGCCGCGAAAAGAAACCCAGAACGAATAAAAAGGAGAATCGTATAGAATAGCTGATTAAAGCGAACAGCCGAAACGAATGAAACGGGGGGCGCAGGAAAGTGGCATCATCGTCGCGAATGCATTTGCGTCGTTTCACCCGTTCCCCCCCCCCTCCCCCCGGTCTTTTCGTCACGGGCTGGATGTAGCGAAGTTACGCCCGACGCGCGACGTAGCTCTTTCCCCGTTTTATTCGTAGGGTGGCAATGCGCTCGCGAAGCTCGCCGCTGCAAATTCGCGCAGCCCTTCATCGTTTTACGTCCTCTCGCCCCCCCCCCCCCCCCGGGGGGAGCTGGAAGGATGTATACGGCGGAATATTGCGGGCACCGCCCGCTACAGAGACCGACGGGAGAGATGTCGTGGAAACCTACCGCGCTTGGTAGTATTTGCCCCCGGTGCTGGAAGAAAAGACGAGAGGAAAACGAGACGGCCGGGGCTCGGCGGTACCCTCCACGCGGCTCTCTAGCTAGAAGGGAGGAGGATCGAAAAGGGGCGGGCGGGGGCAAAGGGTAGAAAAGAGGGATGCAGTGAGAGACGGTGAAGTTGGTTCGTGCTATAAAGTATTGACTGACTATTGTACCAGCGAAACTATATACGTACCGGTCCTATAATACCGGCAGACTCCACTCGGCCCTCCTCGCCTCCAGCCAGCAGGAATAATACGACTTCCGGAACCGAGGAAATACCTTTCAGCTTTTTAAGAGCGCCGCGCCGAGCGAGATTCCGGTCGAAAGGAAAAATAAAGGAGCTAACTGGGAGTTACAACGACCGTTCGTTCGTTAGTGTACGTGATCCCCGTTGGATTCGTTTCGCGTATCGACGTATTCGTTACGAGTCTAAGGGTAGTTCGGATATTTCGCTCCTCGTTGTTCACGATAATCGGAGGTATTTCGGGTAGAAACCATACGCGATGAATTAGGGGAAATATTGAGACGTCTTTTTTTTTGGAAGTAGAGATTCCGTTTGAAGTCGATGGGTACTGAACCGCGAAGGATGAGTATCAAATTATTTCGAAACGTGTATATTGCTTTTTATTGTACACATTGTTACACTTTCGGCGAATCTAGTGATCGGTACTTTACTATGTCCCTCGGATCCTGCATAATTCGAAGCAGACGATTGGCTAGGAATTATGATTAATTAGCGATCTTACGGTATGCGCGTCGTTACCGCTTGATGGCCAACATGTGGCGATGGTTGAGCCGGGTTTACGAGAAGCCATCTCGCTTAATCACTCTTTAAAGCATCACCGCTGCGGTCGTGCGCCGCGGTAGTTATTCGAGAATAATAATTCTCCACGAAATTGATGGTCGCGCGTGGCGGGCACGCTGTGTCGCTTCTACCTACGCCGTGCCGTGAGATGTCACGACAGCGGTATCTCTGTTTCGAATGAATGCGATAGAACTCCTACCGGGAGGACGATTGAGTTACGCGGATATGGGAAAAACCCTTGATGCATGGCGTTTACCGCGAGCTACTACGCGGTCGCAAGGCGGTGAAAGTCCTGGTGTAACCAGACGGATGATTAACCGTTGCTGTATCTCATTTTTTTCTTTGCCACTGCATCCATTTCTCAATTCACTCCTACAGCGACGGGTTACTCCAATTACGAGGATATTAATTACGAGATCTTTCGAAGCAACTCCTTCCCGCGTTCGTCCAATTTTTCACTGATCCGCTACAGAAACATCGTCAACAAAAAAAAAAAAACCCCTCCGTTTCCATCGATTTACATTTCGTTCGAGTTGATTATTCTCCCGGACGAAACGCGTTTCCGGCGGGGCGGCGCGACGAGCTGGAAATTTGAATCCCGTTGCCGTTAATTGCCGGCATAAATGTTAATTACCGGCGTAAATCGCGCGCGCGCGCGACTGGAAAAAGAATGTCGAGCCACGGTCGGCGCAGGTGATCCCGCCGTCGCGACGGTTTTAATCGGTTCCGGTGCGCGTACGCGCTCGCGCCGCGAAACACGGGATGCTCGGCCTAATTACCGCGTTCCGTCGACAGCGGATTCTTCCGCGCCGCCTGTCTAATGGAGTGTCTAGGCTGTTTATCCGTAGCGGGAAGCACGTGACACGATTTCGATCGCCGGGTTCGTCGACCCGACCATTCGGTTACGTCACCGTCGCTGACGTTCCGGCGAGAAGCAACGTGTCGGTGCCCCGTCCCTGCCGCCGAATTCACGACGTTGCGATCCGCGCTCGCGGGCGTTTCGGTTCACACGCGGCCAGACGCGCTGGCTCGTCTCCGCGCCGATCATCCCGGGGGACACGCGGATCTGCCAGGATTCGAATACTTCAGCCGGGGCCAAATGGAACTTTTTAACAGGCGGTTCGACTTCGGGCTTCAGAATCCGAAGAATCTCTTACGAGCTATTTTTATTGTTAATGCGCGGAGGGAAGCGGTTGACGCGCTCTGATTTCGTACTTGTGGTTTAGTGCTTCGAATTGAAATAGCCGTTGACACACTTTTTTATGGAGATTAATGGGGGGGGGGGCGAGTAACCAGGGACGTTTGCATCGTCTCCCCAACGGATGGGTTAGCTTCAGGATTCGGAGCTAATCGGTTCGCTTAGAGACCTCGTTAAGTAGTCCGTGCCCGAGATTGATCGGGCTAATTAACCGAAGCTCGATCCACTCATCCGGGGCAAAGCAAATTCGCGCGAGACGCGGTTATTATGAAATGCGGATCAGAATCGAAGATATCCCGGGAAGACTGGATTGATCGGTTTGCGGAGCCACGATTAATCAACCGCGCCTCGTTTCTACGCGTCCCATTAACCGGGGCAAGTTTGCGCGTACAGTTGAAAACCACCCCGTGTATCCACGGTACGCTGACACCATTGCCGCGTCAGACCCTCCGCCCTTTGATTTAATCCGTTCCCCCCTGCACCCTCGCCGCTCCTCGGAGTGCGTGCAACGAAAAAGGGAAGGAGCGGACCGGTGAGAGGGTGCGTCGGGTAGGGCAGGGAAATGGTGCCAAGTGCACAGTACTGGGGCATCGACCAGCCAGTCGTTCGCGGTTGTCGTATGTCCGATACTCTTGGCCATTTTCCATCGCTGCGGTAACTTTGATCGAGCGCGAGTAACTCAGGCACACGGGATTCCAATCGAGGAACACCATACTCGTTATTCGTGTCGTCGTTCTTCCATGGTGTTTAATGCTCGATACCTTTTATCGTTAACTTGATCCCAGGGAATTCAATTAATTGAAGCAGACGCGAATATCGATCGAACCGAGTGTATTACGCTTCTCCGTCGAAATCGCGTCCGTAATGATCGCCGGTGATTCGATTTAGATCAGTACGCTCTAATGAGCACTCCTAAATCGTTCGCGATGCTCTTATCTATCGTTCGCCCCCGTAGTCACGATCATTCGTCGAGCTCTTTGTACTCGATTCGCGTACACCCTCGTATCTCCTCCCCACGGCCAGCGTGAAAAGTAACGACACACGGGTAATCGAACAGCGTCTCCGTCGCGAGTTCTCCCCTTGGCTGTTGCGTTTACGTCCCTTCCCCGTGTCGCGGTGCATCGATCCTCCCGGTTTCCGTGGAATCGCTTCGAGGATTCACGCGTTGATCCGTTCGATCGATCGCGCTTCTTACTCGTGCCCTTTTCAACCGCCTGTAGTAGATTCTCTGTCCCTTTGCAAGATTCCAAGACGCTCACCGTTCTCTAATATTAATCATTCACGTGAACGGCCGAAAGAAAGAATTGCTCTATTATTCGAGTCTCATCACAACGAAATGATTAAATTCGCCCCCTGCGATGCGCACGAAGTCGAACGCAGTAGAGTTCAGGGAGGGAGCGGCAGACTAAACAAAAATAACTTGCCGCGGCGTGCACGTTGCCACGGTGGCGGCCACCGGAGGAAAGAGAGTGACATAAGAGAGCGAGGATTCTCCGCGATGACTTCACACGCACCATTCTATCTATTGTTAATCGCGATTAGTTCGTCGCGTGATTTGTGTCGGTCGAGCGGATCGGAAACCCGAGCGAGCAGAAGTTGCATCGAATTCTTGGCCGGGAGCTCCCGGGGTCGGGCTATCAGCCACTGTCACGAGCACGTCGCCGCGAACGATCGCCGGGGGAACGTGGACAATGTAACGCTAGCTAAATTAGTTAACCGGCTCGAACCGTGATGGCCGCTTTGGGAACCGGATAGGATTCGAGCAATTATAAGGAACGCGCGCGCGACGCGGTGTTATTGCAATTAGTGGGGGGGGGGGGAGTCGGAAACGTTTCTAATCTTCTAAAAAAGCGATCCCCAATCTCGGCGCGCCGCGCGCTTGCCCAACATTCGACGTCGATCGTTTCCGATGGACGTTCGTCCCGTACACACCGGCGTGCACGATAAAGACACGCGTGGCGAGAATGCACCCGGCAAAATGCCCGTCTCTACACAATGCGTCGAATGTCTGGCCAGCGTCTGGCCGGGATCCTTGAATGAACGTCTATTTTTAAAAGGGCGCACAAACGAATAAACAAGCGGGCAGCGCGGCGCGGCGGCGATTTTCCCTGCCACGAAACGGAACTCGAATGCCGCTGTACCGCGCGAGGCGTCGTTTCGTCGGCCGTCGCGACGTCCCCGTCGATGCTCATGATCGGTCACGCTCGGTGCTTCCTTTGAATCGATAAACACCGGGGTGGACATCTAGACGTTTGCTAATTGGAGCTGGAGACGGTTCGCGACGGACGTCTATTCCGGTTTTTCGATCTTCCCGCTATTTCTGGACGTGGTAGAAACTCGAACGGTGTGGAATAATTGGTGGAAGTATGGTGGTTGCTCTTTAAAGCTTTCATTTGAAATGCCATAGTTTTTATTTTGAAATCGGAGCCTCTCAGCGAGGATGGATACTTTTACCCCAATTTATCTCGGTGAAATTTTCATTCAAGTCCGATTTACCACGCGCGTCGGCCGCGTGTATCTCCTCCGTAGCAGGCAGGAGTACAAAAGGAATCCGCACGTCAGGAAGATATTTCAAACGCGGCGCGGTCGGGGGGAT
Source organism: Holcopasites calliopsidis (assembly GCA_023838395.1). NCBI lineage: Eukaryota > Metazoa > Arthropoda > Insecta > Hymenoptera > Apidae > Holcopasites > Holcopasites calliopsidis. The sequence continues at coordinate 4,885,996 of JALHAQ010000011.1, forward strand.
AAAAACGTCGCAGACGATGACGAATGAATAATATATACAGCCCGTGTGTGCCGTAACGATGCGTCGCAGATAGCGTCGGCCAGACACTAATAGCGCGTCTCTTTATCGATAAGTGCTCGGAGTCTCACCGGCAGACAGCGGCTAGACAGAAAAATTGTACGTCTCGCCGCGTCACGTTGCAACGATAATACCACCTTTACTGCGTCCACGTGCGCGAGATCCTCCGTCCTTCTCCTACTCCCGCGGCTTCTCTTTTCTATCAAATCTTCTCCCATTCCATGTCCGCGCGTACCGCGAGACTAAGCCATTCATCGCCGTCCAAGTCGTCTCTATCTCGGCCCACGGCCGGTGGTAGGTAGTTTTCGATGCTGCTGGCCGCGCGTCGGACGACGCTCGTGCGATTCGAGGAACGCGCGGCGACGCTCGGCGTAACAAACCGGCACGGACGCCGCCGGGGACGCACGCGGCCAACGCGGATTTCTAAGTTCGGAGCTCGCCGCGGTTGCGTCAGAAGGTCGTCTGCGGGCCGCGGAAATTGCACGCGCGGGGACCGGGGTCGTATGAAAATCGCGCATTATTCGAGCGATATCGGGAGGGAGCAACGACCGATATTGCTCGCGCGACGCCGACGCGATACGCTCCGGCACGCTCTCGGGACCGTTCGTTTCAGCGCGCGAACCGCGGAAGGAACGCTCTTCGATCCCGTTGCTTTAGCACGTGTCCGACGGGTAACACTCTGTTCGCCACCTTCCAACCGGTGTGGCCTTGCGGCATCGAGATCCATGGATGCTGGATCGCTACCAGCGATTTGCTCGGTAGTAGCATTCGCGAGGTAAGGATCCCTTCTGGTGTTCTGTATTTTTCGAATGACAACGACAAATCGTTACGGGATTAGAACGATCCGGTCCTTACGTTCCACCGACCAAACGGTCGGAATCTCAATGGAAAATCGGTACGATAAATTATTGATCGACTTCCGAATTCCTTTCGATGACCCATGGCGAGCGTAATAATACATCTAAAGGGTTTAACTGGCTCGGTGTTAATCCTGCCACGCGTGCAGCGGATCCTTCGCGGCTTGACCAATGATTACGAGTACCGGGGATCGATAAATAAATCCGGCTTAAGTAACGCGACCGCACACGTTCAACTCGCGCTGCAACATTTCTTGCCACCTGGTAACTGTTGCGCGAGCCGCAGGGTCTGCACGTAATCGCGATAGTCTGCGCTCGGTTGCTTAACGCGGTAGCAGAGAAGCGTGCGTCCGACGAGGAAAAGAAGAAGCGCTGCGGTGGTTCAGACCGCGCAGCAATTATCCGTCCGCGCGTTTAACTGCGGTGTGCGCGATCGCGGGATCGGGAAAAGGACGAGTGTAAAGCGTAACACAGTGCGAGCCGTGTGGCAACCTTTGTCACCTGCATCGGTAGCACACGATGTATTTCATCGAAGCGCGTGCACGCGGCTATATTACGCGCTCGCGCGACGACGTCCCGATACGTGGTCGACCGGTCGCAAATAATTTATACCCGACCGTCGGCCGCGGCGCAGCCACTTTTCACGACTCTGTTAGCCTCGCGCGATCCTCTCAGCGGGTCGTCCCAACGGTGACGGATAATCTTGTACTCGAGGCGCGTCAGAGCTCGTCGCGTACCCGAACCTTTCCATCGTCGAGCGAATAAATTAGTCAGAATTGAGCAACGAAAACGACACGCGTTACTCTGCGTTTCGAGCACGCTTTTTCCGCACGGCGCGTGAAGGAAGCGGGCGACCAGGAAAAACGGGTGAAGATCAGTGGAGGCCGCCGAGGCACGGCGAACGGCGCGTCGCCGAAGGATCGGACGAGTGCAACCGCGATTATGCAGGAACGGCGGAGAGAGGAAGGCTGTGAACGTCTGGAGCACGGTAGACAGAAGGCCGGCCAAGCCCGAGGAAACTCGTTTCGCGAATTTTTCCTAGGATTCTAGGCGAGGCTGCTTGAATATCCAGCTCCCCCCCCTCGACCATTAGTTGTAATCCTCGTAGCTGCGTGTACCTATTAATAATGCGCGTTGCCGCAGCAGAGGACGTCGCACTGCCCGGCGTTCAGCTCGATTACGCTTCTGGCCGCGAACATCGGGGAAAGAAAAGGGAAAAGGAATTCTTAAGGATAGAGGGAGATTAAATCGATGCGGAACCGCGCGGGAGATGGGTTCGATGATTTTTCGACCGACGATCGCGCGACAGGCTCTCCGGTGCGCAGGGAAGTAGCTCGTTCTCGTCGCCTCCTATTTGGAACGAGTTGATCTATGACCTCGTTGCATCGTCGCTGCCGGACACCGGCGTCAATGACGTATTAATCAGCGTTAGACGGCCGGTATCGCTATTCTATGAGCACGAAACCGCTGCTGCCGACCCGCGTTCGCATGAAACGAGCAGCTTCGACGATAAGGATTATCGCGTATCATTGGCCGTTAAAGGTGGTCGAACGGTTTTCTCCATCGCCGAATACTGCGCGCGAGTTAAATGCTCCTCGATTTTCTTGCCACGAACTGGAGCCTTCTTCGCTTCGGATATCGATGCCGCGATTTGCATATAAACTCGAGGATATGAATTTTTATTCGAGTAATCGTGCACTGCATCCTATCCAGGGAATTTTATAGAAGTGGTCGGTTATAAAATTGAGATTATCGGGAAAGGATGCGCCTATGAATAACGTAGAGATTTTCGATTGCTTCGATCCTCTTTTTTTTTTCTTTTTGCGGATAAGCTGCCATATCTATGAAACCTCTCGGAAGAAAGAAAAGGCCCCGCGGCCTTTTCTAAATAATTCTCCGACAATTTCGCAAATTGGTGCCAGAGAGGAAAGTACTTGCGCGAGTGTGTGCATGCACGCGGAGCGATCGGCTCGCGGGAAGGAGGCAAAGGAGGAGAGAGAAAACAACGGGTTGAACGGGTTATATAGAATGGTGTAGCGGCGTCGGCGGCGAGACGCATGTATACCGCGCATAGCAGACCTTGAGCCACTATTATCCGACTCTTTATGCCGTGATGTAATCGTATCCTAGCCTAGCCGTGGCTCGCCTAGGCTGCACCCAGAGGGACCAGTGTCGTAAATAATACTCTCGGTACATTCGACGCTCTGGGTGCGTTGATATAATTTACGGCTAACCGCGCGTTCCTATGCTTTCTGCACGGGTACGGGCGTCCTCGCGCGTATCTTATATACGAGGGGGACGGGGTAAGAAAGTAACGCGACTGACAGGGGATGGCAAAGGAACGGTGCGTGGGACGGTCGATTATTTTATTTATTATTCGAGGGAGAGCGGTACTTCCGAGAGTGTAACGAAACCGCGGCTCTCCGACGGATCGCGGTGTAGATTGTGGGCTGTCCGATGCACGTTCGATGCGAGAATTACTACCGTTAAGGTGATCCAGCGCAAGGTAGATGCGGCGATAAGTTTCGTTGAATTTGGTAAATTTACTTTTCGACCAGAACTTGCGCGTAGTGGTTAGAGAATTTTCGGTGGAAGATGTCGGCTTGATATTCCTCTCCGGTGCTCGTGCCCGAGCTGCAATAAAGAGGACACGTAGGAGTTAAGTGGCGATAAAGTCGATGAAGATTGAATCGCGAAAGGAGAGACTCCATCCCTCGTGGGTAGAACGATCTGTTGCAGTATAGTAATCTAATGAGTTAAGTCAATTAACCTGATGGAAGGCCAAGTTTTTGTTTTCGCAATTACACTGTTATTCGTAATTACCTTCAGTCTTTAATAACCCGTCAGAGATATATTCTACGCTGCAATTCTCCAAGGGCAGCCTGATTAAAATCGACGCAGACTGCGAGTAATGATGTAGGAGTAATTTTCTTGCTTTGCAACTTAGTTACCCCTATACGGAATGTTTTCGGTCTCACGGATGTTACGGGAATCCCTACCAAGTGGTCGGAAAATTCGTGTTGCGAGCAGTACTAGTAATTTCATGCAGCCTTCTTTTTTTTTTCTACTCTCCGATACACGCTGTTTCTCGTTCCACAGTTCTCGTCGTTGGTGTTGCAATTTCGCATTGAGCGCAGCCTAGGATGTGGCCTCAGACACGGTTGCACAAGTTCTGTCTAGACTTATGCGAATATACTTACGCTAGAATTCAAGATGTACGACTGTGCTCTGAAGTGACAAAGGAGGCGCTTTGCTGAAATTCATTCCTGATACGTTGCCGCATGCATTACAAGCACAATCTTCCTTTTCATTTCTACGATTATAGATTCTTTGACCGACTTCCACTAAGGTAGTTCTCTCTCTCTCTTTTTGTTTCCTTTAATCGATCCTATGACGTCGATGAGAAATACGGTAGCCGTTTCCAAGGGACACGTGTACTGGCGTGATATATCGTCCGAAGTATCCGCATTGCCTGGTTCCACCACGTGGACGTTCCGTGACGACCATTCACGGTATTATTCACGAGGCGTTTAGAATTGAATGTCTGTAAAGAACTTAAAAGGGGCCAAGGGGGGGGGGGCATCGTCGATGCAATGCAATGCAATTGGCCTTGCGAGGTGAACGTACTCGCCGATGATTCGATGCATATTGCACGGACACCGCGCCGGTGTAGGACGAAATCGTGCCTCGGGGTCTTCGATCTCGTGTCCCTTCGAAATCAGCGTCGCGATGCCAATATATCCGCCTCGGTAAAGTGGCGATAAAATATTCCCCGTGCATTACATCCTCGAAGAAAAACAACTCCGCCGTCCCCTTAATCGACCGGCGGCCAATGATTCTCGAATTTAATGTCAAAATCTCTCTCTCTCTCTCTCTCTCTCTCTCTCTCTCTCTCTCTCTCTCTCTCTCTCTCGCCGTGCTCCGATCGAACCGAAGAAACGCTGATTCCAAAAACCTCCGTATTCAAATCACCCGTATCCGCGTCGAATTACGCGCAACCGATAAATTTCGGATAATCTCGAGCCTGCGACGCGAGGGTCGATCAACGAAGGATGCGACCTTCGGCGATGAGTCGGTTCGCTGCATCTCTGGCGGAGGAACGGTAGCTGCCGTAATTGCCTTATGGCAGAACCGCTCTACATAACAGTATATCCGAGCGCGCTCCGCCGTTCGGCCAAGGACGCGGCTCCTTAACAGCGGGCTTGACACGTAACACTCAGGCGCGATAACGTTGCACACGCGTGGGTCTCGCCCGTCGCGACGCGCCGCGCTCGTTTCCTTGACGCGTCCCGAGGGACAGGGACGCGAGACGCTCCCGGAAATTGCCAGCGATTTCGCGGGTACCGACGGCAGTCCCGGCGAGCCAGGAATTTACGAAAAATTTGGCCGCGGCATCGACTCGGTAGGAATCGAGGAATTTTGTGTGATAATTCACGCGAGCGGACGACGACGCTGTTTATTGATCTTGAAAATCAAAAGCGGTGCACGGCTCTCATCGAGCGTTAGAACCGGGTCGTTCTGGGCCACGATCGCATCGCAGTTACGTAAAACTCGATCGCATTTGCATTCTGAGGGACGAGCACCGTCCGTCACCAAGACGCGACACACTGGCCGTTCTTGGCACGAGGGAATTCGCGGCAACGCGCGTCCCCCTGTCTAGCTCGCCTTTTTCTCTCGTTCGCTCGCTCTCTGCACGCGACACGTCATGTCGTTGGAACAACGTTGCTCGCGATTGCGCTCGCGCGCGGGTGCCGATGCACCGCAACTCGCCGCTGGTACGCCGTCGCGGCTCGACGGTGCACTTTCGAATCCGCCTCTCATTAGAAGAAGTACCTTCAATTAAGTTCCATTGTCCTTCAAACGAGTCCGCGACGCAGTTCCCGCCTGCGCGACGCGTGCATTCGGGAGAATACGCCGCGCTCCATGCGCGTACGTGCGTTTCGAGCACGGAGGTTTCGGTGCTGCAAGACGGTACCTACTTCTCTGGCATCGCCCGTTGGAAATGAAAGAAGCGTTGACCGTAATGCGAGCAGTGGTGATTAGTCGTTAAATTGTAACAGAACCCCCCCGTGGAGATTCTTAATTGTATCACAAATAAATGTTGCTAATTATTAAGCTTCCAATTGCCCTGGTCGAAGGTCGAAACTTTGTACGGTAAAAAGTAAATTGATTCCAGGACTTCGTGTATCGATGCTTCCAATTTTAGATACTTCTGGATGTCTAATTAGAGTCCGGCGAAGATTAGCCTTCCACTTTCTTTTTTGCGTCCAATAAAGATTTCCCGGTATTCGAGCGAACGAAGCCCAGGAATCCAATCAGCGGCAGCAGACGTAATCAACGTCCCAGCTTGTAATTCCCGATTGTTACGTCAGGAAGTGTCTGCCAATTACATAGATCCGATCGGGACCGTGGCTCATAAATATGCAGAGGCGCGTCCCGCTGGCTGGGGAAGGCTCGTTTGCTTCGTTTAGAGAGAAACTCTTGGAAGGCACGCGAGGCTAATCGTGGCGACCGAGTTGGGGAAGGCCGCGGGGCGGTGTTGTGACGCGATTCAATTGAATCACGATCGGGCGAGAGAGCCACGTTAAATGGGAACAATCGGCACGTATGCGCCGCGTACTTACGTGCACAGAACGAGAAGAGGACCGTGTTTTCTAAAGATACGCCGGATTCCAGGACGTGTCGGCGACGGATGGCCTTAGCCCAGTTTGCTGGAAAGGCCGTTCGTCGCGGAGCGAGAGTTGTTTTTCAAATAAATCGGCTAATCAAGACTGCGCTCGAGGGGCGCCTTCTACGACGGAATTCGTTGCGCTTCCGACGCCGCTCGAGCCGACGAAGCCTATACGCTCCTCGTACCGCAAAGAGCGTCGAGAATCGGTGCGCGGTTAGCGGATTGCGGCCAGACGATCGTAAGACGCTTTGCAGCGTTTTGTGGGTTCTCGGAGATTCGAGCGTTTTAGCCGGAGAAATCACTGCGGCTTCTGAAACGTTTCATTCTATTTCATTATTAATAATTGCTCGCTGTATTCCGAAACGAACCGTTTCAGCTGCCTCCCTCGCCTCTCGGGATTAACATATATCGCCTCGAAAATGCAGTCCGCACGGAGCCAAGCCCAAAAACATTCAAGACATCCTGCATACTCGTATTACGAAGCCTTACCCTGCACGCGTAGCCGGGTCATGCGGCGAGTGCACGCGCGGCTGGTATCTCGCGGTAGAAATTAGCGCGCGGGCCAGACAACAGGGAGACAGACAGGGGTAGAACGGAGCGTAGAACGGCGCGTTTCGTTGAGGCGGCCGCCTAGACACTTGACAGCGACTCGTTGCTTTTGCACAATAGTAGGAAGCGCTAAAAATAATCTGGCTCGGTTCTCCACGACGTTCTGGCCTTGGCCAGCCTCGATCCTCGCGACCTGGCTGTACCCACCTTCTTCTTCTTCTCTCCCTGCGGCTGCTCGTCTACACCGTTCGTCTCTCAGATGCACGGCGGTACCGTTCGTAGACGTGTCTCCCTTTCGCTGCGCGCTTCGGCACGTCCACCCACGCGCGTCGAAACGTCCGCGCGGCCGATGAATTTCTCTCGCGGCGTCGTGTCCCCTCTTGACGGAACCGTCGCTGGTTCCTCGTTTCGAAATAATTTCGAGGCGGAACAGAAAATGTTGCGCGCAAAGAGCGAGTCCAACGGAGGAGAGAGCCGGTGTCGCTTAGACATCTCGATCGCGGGTCGCGATGACGCGGACGCAGCGTCGGGACGTCGGACGCTCGCCGCGGGGAACGCGGATGACGCGTGGAACATCGACGAAACGACAGCAACCACCGACGACGGACGGGGTCACGCGGTGATCCGTGATGCATTCTGCACGCTCGGTTGCACCGAGATACTTATCGACCCATTGTTACTCCGTCTCGTTTCCTTCCCTTTGTTCTCGCTGCCTCGTCGAACACCGATGACGCAGTTAATAAATAGATAATCACGTTGCAGAATGCGGCTCGCGTTCGGTCCGTCGAGACTTATTTTTAAAGATGCTATCGTCGACCGACTATTCGTTTCGCTTCTCTCTATCTCAATCGTCGTCGACCTCGTTGCAGAGAGCGTCGGCCGGAAACGGATTATTACGCCGGCACGTTTGCCGCGGCGAATTTCTCCGAACGTGTGACAAATTGTCGAGCCCCTTCGATTCGCCGTTCGGCGAATATCCCTTCGCGTGTTTGTCCTATCGATCGGTACCGGGACTCGCGGCGTTTATCACCGCGCTGCGCGTGTCACTGTTCCCGTACGGACAGAAGGCCCGCTCCCCGAAGCGACGAGCGTCGTTCCGTCGTGCGCGCCGCGATAAAACGAGGTGCTGCTAAGCTCGTTCCCCGCTCTCGCGCTGCCAGATAAACTAGGAGTCTCGTTAAGATCGACGATACGACGATTTCGACGACAACCACCGGGCCCGTCCTGGTGAAGAGCGATCGTTAAGGATCCCCTAACGAGGAGCTCCGTGCAACCGGGGGACAATAGAGAAGAGCGAGAGAGAGAGAGAGAGAGGAGCTGTGCCTACTCGTCCAGCCTCTCTATTGCGATGTGTGCTACGCCTGCCCCTTGGATCTCGTGCAAACGACGCGCGGCATCCACGCTTTTCATCTTACCTACCTCTGGGTCGCAATTTCTCCCCACTGCCCCTGCCCCCGCCTCTTGCCTCCTCGTCCCGACCTCCGTTGGGACCGTATTAACGAGGAAATTACGGAACTGCCACACGATTCCTTCCGCGAAAGCGAACCCCGTGTCACGATCGGGGTTGTCGACCGGGGATGATCTTGCTTCCGGATGCTGATGATAGTTTCTCGATGTTTGTAAAGTTTGCAGCGGAGGTGATTATTTGGTTTGATGCGTACGAACTTTTTAATCAACGCGTTTCTCGTGAAACAGCAGCGGTTACCTATACCCACTCGTAGGTGAAATCCACAAATTTCAATTAGCAGCAGGCGAGACGTAAAGTTCAGCCCCGGTCCGTTAGGTTTCGCGTACCATTCCTACTCGAACAGTTCCTGGGCCGAAAGGTTAATCTCGAAATCAACGACGCGTGCAGCGCCCAGTTTAGTCTCCCATCTTTTCCGCTTTTCGGATTCTTCCTTCTCCCGCGTTCTCCTCGCGGCCACTTAACGGGACCGTGCAATTAAACGCGCGAGTGCATTCGTTGGTTGGCCCGATTTCGGTGTCGCGATATATTATGCAAAATGTCTTTTTGTTCGATTATTTCGATCCATTACGGAGGTGATTCTCGTTTCGTTGTTCCGTTGCGAAATGTCCAAGCATCGAGATTAATGATGATCCTTCGCGCGTCATTCCGCGTTTTGCCAAGAGGAACACAGCTGTCCGAACTTGGTGTCGCTGTATCTCTGGAACGCTCGTCGAACGAGCAGCCTGTATGTTTACGATCCAACGGGAATCCGAACGATAAGGCATCTTAAAGGTACAGGACTTAGAGGCTCGGCCATCTGCATTAAATTCCCGACATAACCGTGGGTCACGAGGTAACAGTAACTCCATCAGCGTTCCGCGAATCGTAAAAAAAGAAAGCAGCGTCCAATTATCCGGCGAAGCGCAGTTTTCAACATATCATCAAGATAATTCCCGCCGCGCGATAAACCACTCGCGATCGCGAACGATACCAACTAAACTACCCCTAAAGTAAGTCCGCTCTTATCTCGGCGCACACCTCCGCGCTAGCTTCCAATTCTCATTACTCCGGTCTTATAAAGCGGCGACAAATGCGCTTCTCCAAAGCGTACGATCGCGAGCCAGCCGATCCAGGTAGCGTCAGCTTCGCGGGGAGCCTTGTCTTGCCCGCGCGGCGGAGATCGCTGGCCGGATTAATTAACCCGAAGCCGTTCGAATCGCGGATTCACGTTCGCTGCGCGAAATCGTGCGTGCGCAGAAATACGCTCGACGCGAATTATGATCGCCGCGTGTATCGAGATTGTCATCGCCTCCTCTGGCCACAAGCGTTGCCGCAGACCCGCGGGAAAGAGAACGCTCGTGCCCGCTCGAGAAACGAAACGGGAGCGTAACTTCTCGAGGGGCAGGCGTGTTTCTCGCGTTATCTGTCATCTCTTCACCGCGGGCCCGGGCTGATCCGCGTTTCAGCGTCGCGATCGTAACATTCGTTCCACCGTCGTCAGCAACCGGCGAGCAGCGAACAAGTGGCGATAGGAGGCTAAGTGCAGGCGCGCATTGTTCGCGTTTACGGCCCACGGTAGGGGTTGCGCACGCTGGTATTTCGGTCGATCCTCGCGTTCCCGCGTGTCTGTCGAGGTATCTCTCCTCGCCGCCGGATTATCTCGTGAACGTCAAGGTTTCCGAGCGTCGCCGTTCCCTGCGCTAAAGACGACACGTTCCTGGTTTGCCTGGCGAGGGGATTACAACGTCGGGCTCGACCGTCGCTGATTTTTCTCCGTTTCTTCTTTCAGCTTCAGGTAGAGTTTAGAGATGGTTCAGATCTGGAGCTGGTGGAAACGTTTGGCAAAATTTCGGCGTGAAATATTTCGATCACGGAAATGCAATACCGGTTTAATCTCCATTTACCAAAGCTGCGTCCTCTGAACGTACTCGCCCACGTTTGCAGAACAACGACCACCCTGTGCACTAGGTTCAGATATACTTACTTCTATCCTACAGACATAAGTAGTCGCATTCATTTCCTGGAGGCGCGAGCACGTTTTTGCCAGCTAGGGAACGTCGAGTGTCGCGCCGGGAAAAAGCACGAGCGAAAGTCGCGGGAGGATCGAGCTCCTCTACGAAGAATCGCGTCTTTCTTTCCCGGTATCCGAGCCGGCATTTCTCTTTTCCTCTATGGAGCGCAATCCGTTCTCCTACGACGTCTAGGCAGCTCTAGCCCCGGGGCGTGCTCTTTGTCCTGTGACCCGGATAGGAAAAACGGATGGCGAAGCGCGAGAATGGCGCAGATAGGGACGAAGATCTTCCTTTTCATCTGTCGGAGAGTAAGCTATAATTTATAATGGGACAGTCGAAACTGGAATAGTTGAACATGAATTATCATTAATCGATTTCGAAATAGCAGCGGCTAAATTTTCACATCATTTCCACTCCCTTCGTTTTCCATAAAAATTGTGTGTGACTCGGACGCAGGGAGAAAACATTCCATAAAATTCCCCGGCGACGTCAGCGACGAAAGACTACGCGAGACATGCATGCGGGTGCAGAGCGACGCTCGGTCGACCTCGATTCCGCGGCTTAGAAAGCAGAACAGCTTTTCCGCGATAGCATCGTCTGCCCGTCGACGTGGCGACTTTTAATTAGCATCGCGCGTCACAGCGCGATTTTTACGCGGCGTTCTCTCTCGGCCGTCGTCCGCGAAACGTCATTCCCAAGCGGAAACATCGAATTCAGGAAGGGCTACCATTTGGTTCCCCGTTTCATAAGATCTTCTGCAAGCTTCCACGAGTACGAGCGGGTTAGACACGTGTCTGACCCGAGCCGAAGCTGGCCGGACGAACGAAAAGGGTAAGAGTGGAAACGGAAACCGGATCTCGACTCGACTCGCCGCTCGATCGGCCCGTGGACCCCCCCGTTGCTGAATCCGTCGCGAAAAATCGGAGAAAAACGTCGGAAAGGTGCGCGCTACCGGTGCTCCGTTCCGGATCGGACCCTTCGAGCTGGACTCGACCCTCCCTGGATGCGCAATATTCTTTTCCATCTGCTGTTTCCTCCGCTTGGACCTCGTCTCGATACCGCACGGAACCGCTATTTGCGTGCAAAAATTGCCGGATACATTCTCTGGGTGCGGAATGATTTAACGTAATTGCGATTTTATTCGTTCCGTACGTTTCGAAGCACTTTACAGAGGAGCGTAAATCGTTGATCAACTCCGGAAAAATGTCTGCGCTCGAAATCGCGACGGGAACGAATAATAACGCGGTCTGGAGACGGATAATCAGAACGCTGCGATTTTTACATCCTGTTTGCCAGCCTGACGCGGAAACTGTGCTCACCCCAGGAAACATTCCGCGGGTCTCGTAACTCTGCGTAAACGTTGACGAAACAGTAACGGGGCGAAGAAGGATCCGCCAACAATTTCTCCGTCGGCGTTAAATGGATTTACGACGATCGCCTAGGTGGATCTGTAATTTTTACACACGGTCCTTGTCTTCAGGATACGTCGGATTCCCTCGCAACGCCCTACGCGCGAGTTGAACGCTTCGAGCTCGATATTACACAGCCGTGGGTGAAAATATTTCGATGCCTTACGGCCCGTATGTGCGGGGCCATCTGTCTATGACATCGGGTGTCCCGCATGGACACGATTTTCCTTTTCCGTAACATCTACTTCTATGTCGCGAGCGATGGGATATTTGCGACGTTAAGTCATCGATAGGATGAAGTATGGGATTCGATATTTCGATGGACGATCGTTCGAATACATTAATCCCGAAAGTATAGAAGAATTGAATTCGCGAACGCGTGGTATTTTATGCATTTATCAGAGGATCATAATAATTATTCCAAGTTAACGAAAATGAATTCGCGAACCCACTCTACCGGGTTCGCTTCCCAATATTTTCTTCGTTTGCTATAACAAGGAGCAAGTTAGCCCTTTGTTCTCGCTGCGATCTCCCAATGAGAAACGCTTTCCGGACGGTAGATTAACGAAGTCGGTGGTTCGAAAGGAAAAACTGCCGACAGATACCCGGCTACAAGTCCCGGGTACATATTCATGAGAATCTTACCGGACAAAGGTGGGCATCTACATGTATTCCGTCCGTGAAGGCTGGCGCGAAAGTTTTTCATAATTTATAAAGCAGCCGTAGCCCGGGTCCCGGGGGAAAGTTAATTTCCGTTCCCCCGGAAAAGTTGGCGCGTGTACGCGGCGGCCTTCGTCGAACATCGTTGCTCCATTATACCCCGCATTATGAGAAATTAATCGTTCATTTCTTTTGACGAACTCTCGTCGCCTCGATCGGAAGTCTCCGAGGCTCGCGAAAGAAGCGAGCTACTTGCGCACGGGCTGGCTGTGATTCACGTGGTTACGTTTCGACAACCGCGCGCGGGTATACCTTTTTTTAGAAGGGTATCTCTCCAGTGTAACACGTTGCCGTCGATGGACAAAACAATGAACCGATCGAGACATTTGCATTTTAATTGCTTCTCTAACCAGTTCCGTAGCGACATTGCGAAACTTTCGACTCGCGGTGGAAAAATAGTGCTGCGCACTGATTTCCCGCTAATTTCTGCTCGTTAAAATTCATGAACGGTAATCCTGGTGTATCCTCGATGCATCACCGTACGGTGATAAAGCTGGTCGCGTCTCGTGCTACAACGTGAATTTCCATTGTCGTTTCAAGTTTTTCTTTATCGCACGCTCGCCACCGAAATGGTGCTATCAGTAAGGAGAGCGTTCTAATCAGATACGAATAGTTGTTTCGCGTTGATTGATCCTGGCAATTTTCCGCATCTCTGCAATTATCGCGTATTAGTTACCATTAACAGCGCCGTTCGCGTGCTGAAGCGAAATACCGAGGTCCTCGAAAACACCAGTTTCTATCAGCGTGTCGAACCGCAGGCCAAATCGCAGAGATCGATTCGCGCGATTTTTATGCCGGGCCTCGAAACGAGCCGAACACGAGCCGTTCGGCGATTACACGCGCGGCTTTCCATCGCCGAACTGGTATTCGCGGTCTAGCCGCGCGACATTCGTCACGGTTGAAATGGAAAAATCGCGGAAGCTCCCCGGCGTTTATCGTCGGCGCGGCCGTCGACTCCGCTGGCCGGAACGCCTATGCATGTATTTACGGATTACAGCCAACCCGGTTAATTGCCATACGTTTTCCGACCGCGGAACTCGCCCGTTGGCACATCGACCGTCTCGCCTAACAAGAGAACGCGGGTTCCGCTGCCTCGTGGGAAGGGAGTGCGCGCGAAAAGAGTGTCAAAGGTCGCGCCTGCACGCGTGTCTCGCGATCGCGACATCGCGCGTCGTTCATCTGCACGATATCGGAAATCCTTGGCCAGAGAGCGTCGCGTAATTGGCTGCGACGCAGGATCAACGATTGTTAACGTTTCCCACGTTTTCGATGCGATCGAAATGTAGACGGAGGGTTCGAAGTTCCCGTCGCAATGCGGTCAAATGATATTTAACGACAGGCGAGATGCGTGCCAGTCGATGTGATCGAGTAGTTGGATTGATTCAATATCTGGGAATCGTTGCATCGTATTCATCCCAGACCGATAGAATCGCTAAGAAGACACGCGTCGCTCGTCCCGCGGATTTCCGAAATATTTCAACCGTCTGCGGAGCCAGCACGCACTCGCTGGACCACAGTATTCGACACCCCCATGGACGGGAGGTTCTGTCTCGGTGCGCGCACCGCCGGCCGTCTGTACGCCGGGCTTAAAGTGCATCCACGCACACACGCGCGATGCGGCATCGCGTGTAGGTAGCAAGGGAGTCGGTTTGCGCTGCGGCACAGGATGGGCCTGGGTTTGGGGCCCGTCGCGTGTTTTTGCCCCCCGTCTGGCCTCCGCCGTAGCTCATCGTTTTTTGTCTGCTGCGCTGCATGCACCGCACCGTCGTCCTCCGTCCCCTCCTTCCCCCCGTCGTCGCGCCGCCTCGTCCAGCTTTCTTTCCTCCCTCTCAGCCCCCGTTCGCTCGCTCGCTAACTCCACAATGCACCGGCGACCACTGCACCGGCGGCCTAAGTGCGCTCACACACGGATGCACCCGGGACGTCTGGTGCGCGTGTAACCGGCCCCGCGTCGAGTGTGTGGTCGCGCGTTACGGGCCGGGAGGAGGACGCCGACTCTCGTTGAACGCGCTCGCCGGAGGCTTCTCCCCGCGCTGCTTATGATCGCCGAACGAAGGTGGAGGAGGAGGAGGAGGAAGCCCGCGAAACGATGCAACCGCTAGGGTCTGGGATATGCACCTGCCGTCGGTGTCGCCTGGAAGAGGCGCATCTCGAAGTCGTTACGCCGTGTCGCGAGACGATAGAGGTAGAGAGGATTTTATAGGCGGCTCGGCGAGACCCATTGTGTTGATCGGTGATTCTTCCACGTTTCACCCCCAATCTGTCGCCGCTCGTTAGTTAATCATTGCACAACCCCTGTCTCGTCGATGAATCAGAGCTGATCCACCCTGGCGCTCGTCAAAGTTCCGCGAGTCGAGCGACACGCGAAGCGCATTCCGACGGGCAATCTGTATAGATTTTCAGTCGCGACGGGCAACGCCGATCGGAGCGGGGCGACGCTGCAATGTTTCGCGGCTGCTGAACGAACGCGGATTCGACTTGGATCATTCGAAATAACACGATATCATTGTTCCTTTATTCTTTGAACGAATCAGATTAGAGAACGAGGCCCCGCCTCGCAGATCCACCTCGTTTATTAAAATGTACATCACGAGCGGGTATTTTTTTACTCCCGACAGACAACATTTCCCAGTCGAAATGTTTCACGTTTGATCGATTGTGGTCCGGGGAACTCTATTCTTTCTGCGCGTGTACGCAGCATCGTCGGCCCTCCTCCGTTCGGAGTCGTGGCCGGCATGTACGATCCGGCAGCGGCGAACAGTTGCCCCGGCACCGAGCCACGAAGGCCGTCCTTCGAAACCCCCTTCAGGGAAATCCCCGCCGGGGAAAGAAAAGGTCTGCTGCTCCCTCGTCTTGGATCGCGCGCTCCGCTCTCGCGGAATGCCGAGCGTTCCTCCTTGAGAGGCGGGAGTAAAACGAGCCTCGCGAATTGCCGAGGCCTCGCGACGACACGATGCTCCGTGTACCGTCGATGTTCTAGGTCCTGGTTAATAATCGGGTTTCGCACGCAGACGACGATGACCCCCGGGTGCAAGGACCCCCGGCGAGATGTCCAGACGCCAGACGTTCTAAACGCGCCGTCAAATATTGACACGCGAGACGCTCGGTGACCTGGCCTACGGGGGCAACCTTGGCCGGGACACGAGCCCGCCCTCCGTTAGAATTTCGCCCGGAAAGAGGATCGTTCAAACATGTCAGGGCTTCGGGGTGCGGCGAGTTATAAAGATTAGGCTCTGCCCTGCGAGAGTGGCACTATCCCATTGCCGTTTACTTTGGAAGAATCGACGAGGCGATCAATTTTCTATAATCTTCGATATTCCTGATAAATTAAAGATATTCGAAGACAAATACCAGTGACATACGTGAAAGGTCGACCTCAGAACTTATACTCGTGTTCCTTAGAAAAAAGAAATTGATAAAAATTCTTCAGCATCGAAGAGAGCGAATTCCCGGCGTCGTTTCTGAATCCTTTGTCCACGTTGCAGCGACCCCGGTGCGCGATCGTTTCGGCGAAGTTTCCAGCCAGGGGTCAGGGACCCCTTCTCGCCCTTTCCTGCCTGTGTTTTTTTTTATTTCGTCGCCGCTGTTAGCGTCTCGACGTGACCACCGGGGCCACGGGGTGCACCGCCGCGTCGCGACTCGTGGAGCGTTTAACGAGCGCTGGGTGACGAGCGGTTCAAACCGTTGAACCGGCGATGATGAACGTTGATAAGGTTTTATGGCCGTGTCTCATCCTGCTGTCCCGCCAATCGCGCCCGCCCCGTCCTCCTGCACCTAACACAAAAGCCTTTTCCTCGCTGCTCACCTCTCCGGGTGCACGCACGGCGAAGTTACGAGCACACGGGGCCGCTGTTCGCTTCTATTTGCCGCCACTCCATCTTTTCCACGCTGCGCCTTGCCCTCGCGTCGGCGAAGGCGACGGATGATCTTCTAGCGGAACAACGGAAGGACGACGGTGAGCTTCATTGGAATTCGCTATTCAACGTCGCGCGATAATTCCAAGGCGACCGTTTCTCCCCCAAGAGATGATCGTTTCATCGCTAACGAAGCTTCCCCGATGCGAGCTGTCTCTCGCGTTCACCCTCGAATGGTAGCGGAACGCCGTTCAACGGACCGGTTACGCCAGGCGTGCCGCATAATTTCGCGAGATCTCGTCACGGCCGCGAAGCCGCTCGAGACGTCGGCCGCGGAGCGTGGGCTATAAGAAACTCTCCAGTCCCGTGCGCTTCGGGAATGGGACCGACCGGCTGCTCCGTCCCGAAGGATGGAGACACGCGTCGGAACTTCGTGCCGCCGAGTCTGTTTCACGCGTCACGTACGAAATTGACTGGAAGCGGGGAAAGTTGGTCGTATACCTTGCCGTCGTTGCCGCGGCGAGACGACGCTCCTGAAAAGCGGCGACGGGCTGTGCCGGCTTCGTATGCGCCTCGCCTCGGACTCGTCGGAAGGGAATTCGCTCACGTGTATCTCAGTCTAACCGGGGCTGTACGTATCGGGGAACTTGTTACGCGACGCTCTCCCTTTCTGTCCGTAATTACGCATGGCGAATCGCAATTGCACGGCTGCAGGACGGAGCGCGCGGAAAGTCTGTGGGCGAGGATTCTTTTGGCGGAACACTGATCGCAAGTGTATCCCCTTTGGACGCGGAGGAATGGTTGTTGGAGGCTGATTTTGTAATTAACATTTTGGAATCGTAGATAACATTTATTGTTCTGTCTATACATTTGTTTGGAATCTTTTTGGGGGGAAACTGGCCTGCCGTACACGTTTACGAATGACGCGTTAAGCAATTACTTTACCGTGAACGAAGTTTCGGTAGACAGAAGTGGATGAAGAGAGAAAGCACTTGGATAAAAATCCATTGAGATAAACGTCCCCTCGTTCGGTCTAGCTCTTTCATAGTGCATCGATATCAATTCCTAGAGTCGCACTTATCTCGAGTGATGTTTCGCTCGACTACGACTAGATCCCGCAGGAAACGATCTGCGAAGGAACGTGCCGCGAAAGAAAAAGACGCCTATCACTTATCACTGCCACGCAGATTACGACGTAGTAGGGTACTCGTTACTCAGTTGAACTAGTGCACAGCCGACTGCGCGAGTCTCCGCTTTGACAATTCCCATCGCTGAAACGTTTCCAGACACCGCGGTCAGTTAGTAAAATTCAGAAGCAATTAAAGATGGAATGTTAAAGGAAGAACCAAAAAGGAGGACGTTTCCTGATGTAGCTTGATAATGTGGGATTGGAAGTTTTGGTTTGTGAGATCGAGTTTAGGTATAAGGTAATTTTCACGAATATATATATTTAATGAAAGAACACGTGTAGTCGTACTACGCTGCACACTTCCGCTCTGCTCTTTTCTCCCCGACTTTTCCAACCAACTCTGCCTACTTTTTCTTCAACAACCACCCTCGTCACCAGTCATTCCTTTCATACTTTCTCACTCAAGATTCATACCTAAACAATAAACTTACCGCTCTCTTCGAAGGCTGGGACACGGTTCTGCAGGCCATCATCGCCTGCCTGTAGACCATCCGTGTCCCAAGCGGCCCTGTCTTAAATGACTTAAATCTAAGCGTTCATAAGCATAACGTCATAATGTATTCGGATCCTACAATAATGTTGAACTTCTGTTTGCAGTGAGCACGAGTAGCTACATAGTGTCAGTGGTGCTCGTCCTGATAGTCGGAGCACTGGTGGGTGTCCTGGCGACGGTGTCGCATCATCTTCATCATCGCCGGCTGCTACTGCACGAGCCGGCATCCGCCTCGATCTTGCATGACCATCGGCACGAGGAGCTGCTGGCGTCGCACCAACGACGTCTCCTCCTCCAGCACCACCATCGTCATCCTGGCACACCGGTGAGCGATTCGTTCTCCTTTTCGTTGACAAATACCAAGCCGCAGTATTGTAATTTGAATTGATCAGAATTCGCGGTACGCGCACATTTTTTAGCCTAGACCGATTTTAGGCTGAAAGTGCGGGAGTTAGAAAGCTCTGGCCAATATTCTTCATACGAATAGTTCTAGAAAATTAGATTGCTTATTTGATCGGGTCGTACCTCGGCTTGATCTCCCGCTTCGTATACGTGTCCGACTAAATATAAGTGACTACTGCAAAGTTTACGGCAGAGCGGATCGGGTCAGAAACCAGCGTCTCGGTGGTTGGAATGTTTATCATTAGACAGAGGTGCATCCCTTTCATCTACCGAGAACCGCGGGGCTACCCGGGCAATCCTCGTCCGAACATTAAAAACATAATCAACTATTTCTTGCCTTTCTATTGCTACTTGGCGAACTATCTAATGAATTCTTGGGCCGGTAACCGTATTGCGATAAAACGGAAAAGCTCATACCACGGTTAGGAGGCTAGCATTGATTTATTTTGAATACATTTGTTCGTCTTTTCAGCGTTCTGAGTCCGGTATAGAAATTAGCTAATAAAAGGAACACCGCCCAGTTGTCCTTTACCCCGATTGTCGGCATTCCAATTAATCCCGCGTTATTAAGATGGAACGTCGAAGTAGCCCTTACCCTCATTCGTCTTCTCGTCGCTCCCTTTCATTTCTTCCTCCTCGTTTTTTCGTCACTCCTTCCTCCGCGCTTTGTGCCGTCCCTTTCGGACCGAACCGTCGCCGCGACTTTTCTCCCCCTGTTTCCTCCGTGCGCGGTCCTTCTTCTTCTTCCTCTTCTTCGAAGAGCGGACGGTCCTTCCCGTCGCTTCCACAAAAGATTTATCTCCGGCAGACGCGGCGAGAGCCGATAACATCGGCGTCGGAAACGCGGAACGGTAGAGAGAAACGGAAAGGCGAACGGATAGAGAGACGGGGGCCAGAGGCCTGATTCGATTTGTCTCGCGCCACGACGTGCTTACGGCCCTGACGTCGGGCTTCCGGAACGCGGGACGTATTGTTTGGCCGCGAGGACGACGTCGTCGCCGGCGTCGACGACGCCGCCGCTAGACGATATCGATCTGTTCGCCAGCTCCGCTCACGCCTGGGTCCGCGCAAATAGAAAATTAGTCGATAAATTTTCAGCCACCCTCGCGACAGGCAAATGACCATCGCTGGGCTTCGACCGATCCAGCGAATCCGGGAATTATTCATTCGTCTGGGGTTAATTGCGATCGAAATGTCCTCCGCGCGGTTCCACCTGAATACGTTCGTGCAAACGGAAATGAATATCGCCGGCGCGCGTATTACAAAATCGAGGACTGACATAAAAACGCAAGACTAAAAAATCCCCCTACTTTACCTTCGAACTCTGCCACCCCGTCCCTCGTAGCTGAAATAAATTCCAAGTCCCCCCTCATTTAGTAATACTCGACCCGTCGCGCGTTCTTCGAAACACGATTACGATTCTACCGGAGATCGCGAGGATAAGAAACGTGGCCGCGGAAGCGGATTCGTTCTCGACGAGGGAACGATTCGCTTTTCCTTCCCGATGTTCTTTCGCGTTGCCGGTTTCGCGACACGGCCCCGCGAGACGTCCGCAACGAGGGAGTGGGTCGAGCGCAGCGGAGATACAAGTCGAAAGGGGTGGAAGGTGGCCGACGAGGAGGAGCTGGCAGCGGGAGAACCAGCCCGGGCAACGATGTTGCAACTCGAGCAGGCCGACGACGACAAGGGGGTGGGGCTACATAGTTCGTGATCTACTTTGCAATGCAATCTAGAATAACAATGGTCGCGAAACTGGAGGGCGGCTTCGACGAGCCGACAGAACCCGCAACTGTCCGGGTACCTAAGGCCACAGTCGCTGGTCGAGAGGGTCGCGGTTCTGACCTTTTCGCAGGAAATTTCATCGGTTCAGCGGAAAAGTCGACGGGGCAGGTAAACGTAGGAGAACTGCGTTTATCGTGAAGACTCTACACAACGGCCACGGTTCGGCGCGATTCGAAAGCTTTTGGAATCCTTTTATCGCTGCGGGCTATTG
The DNA here is from genome assembly GCA_023838395.1 of Holcopasites calliopsidis. NCBI lineage: Eukaryota > Metazoa > Arthropoda > Insecta > Hymenoptera > Apidae > Holcopasites > Holcopasites calliopsidis. Next base: position 4,906,649 of record JALHAQ010000011.1, read on the forward strand.
AGATGCGGCTCTGTAAAGGATGACTCGAGCGTGGATGATAATTAAACGAACCGTTCAGACGGCATGGATATCGCTCGCGTGTACGCGCGGAAAATGGAATTTTCCAAGTGCTCCTCTCGCGCGTGACCCGAATTCGCGAGCAGCTCTGCCTCTCCTCTCGCGAGGTCGGATTCCGTTGGAGGCTCAGCATCCGTACGAAGAAATCCGGAATTCTCCGTGGCCTTTCACCTTCGACTTTTACGCCCAGAGATGTATGGCGCTCGATTTATTCACCTCGTTGCAAAGTGATTCCGAAATACCCCGGATCGTTGCTTTTCCCTATTCGTTAAAATATTGAATTATCTAAATTCACTCTTCCCCTTTCCCCGTGCAGTATTCTTTGTTATTGCGATCAGCTGTCCCGTCGGCATCATTGTCATCGTTATTACCATTCAGATGCGTTCTATCGTTGGAATATAGCTTAAGCCACGTTTGTCTCTTCAGCGTTCGTTCGTTGTCTCCGCGCGCGGTGGATCCTCCTCCGCTGCTTGCTTACACCCGTCTCCGGCGAATCATTGATTTGTTCGGGCCGAGTGAATCCGATCGGGATCGCATGGCCGCTAATTAAATTTGATTTACGAATAAATAATTGATCAGCCCGCTCGCCCGATGATTAACGAGCAAAATTAATACGCGTTCTTAATTGACCCGATTTAATTTCGCGTTACGCGTGTTACGCGTTCGCACGCGATCGAAACGGGACGACCGAACGGACGTTCAGCCGTGGCTAGCCGGGGGTAAAAGAGCGGGAGAAGCGCGAAGGGGGCAGAAGAGCGGAGCGGCAGGCGGGGAGCGGAGAACTTGAAATGGCTTCCAATTATCCGGCGCGTAACGATATCGCCGATAAAAAAAAAAAGAAAAAAAACAGAAAAGGTGCGTCGCGACTACGAGTAATGACCGTCGGGCGGATTTTTCTGGCGACGCGTCGTCTCCACCGTTCCCAGCGTTCCTTTTGGACGCTGCTGCGTCGCGATGCCCTCACCCTAATACCCATTTAACTCGTAATCTATGCGCGCCCTTGCCCGGCGGACTCGCCGGACTGGTTTCGCGCACTGCGGCGGAGCCCGATGGAACGCCGCGGACTAGTTTCATCGCGCGACTTTCGCCGACCAGCCGAAAGCGTGTACCGATAAATCGGGCTCGATTCATTGCTCGCGCGAGTACGAAGAATTTCGCGCCCAACCGAATTCAAGATGACTGGGACGGCGCGGAGGTAATCGGCCGAGGGGCAGCAGGTGGGCTCAAGTAAATATTATGTCTAGCGCTGTAGCGGGAGTCTGGTTACCGGCTAAACTACGATCGCTTTTTCGTCTACCTGCCTTCTCTGCTCGTCCGATCGGCGAAGCCTCGCGAGACGAAACTTCGATCACCGGACGGATCGGTTTCCTTCGATTCGAAAAAGTTCTACGCCGCCTCCCGCTCTTAGTAGAAGTTATCAAACACGCCTTTCCCTAATCGGAATCCATCTAATTGAATTACCCCGAAAAGCTTCTTCACCTTTCGCTGAACCTCGGACGCGCGCTTTTTTGGTCGGATGCTGGCCGACAGCCGAGTCCGGTTTACGACTCCATCCGCGAGGCAGTTGAGATTTTTCTCGTTTCACGGTAGCCGCCTGTCAGCTCGCGGACCGTCGATCATGCTTCCCCCAAGGTGCGCTGGTGGAAGTCGAGGAAGATTTCCTCTGTCTGCTGCTTTTTTTTTTTCTCGTTCACGTCGCGATAGTCTCGGGAATAATAATACCAACCGTGGTGCTCTCTTAAGGAGACCGCGTGGCATGAATCGCAAGGGAGAGAGAGAGAGAGAGAGTCACGTGTGTACGCGATTCTCGTCTCACCTCCGCGAGAAAAACTTGCACGTACGCCGCGACTACGTGGCGTCGTCTAGCGAACACGTTTTTCCACCGATTCCAACGCCACGTTTCCCCGGATTTCTACACCGCCGCTCTCGATCTCCTTCCGCGTGGACGCGCACCCACTGCTCCTTCCTCGACCCGTCTCTCCGACCCCCCGTCGGACCCCACCGTCTCATTGTCCCGCTCCATTCAACGATAAGATTTTCGTACGGGAGCTTTTCCGCTCTGTTCCGATGCCCTCTCTCGCCTGGCGTCCATTCGCGGAATACGCGACCTCCTTCGAGCGGAGGCGGCCACCAACGGATTCACCCTATCCCGTCTATCCTGTCCGTCTCGCGACGACCCAAGGAATCGTTGAACCCTGGAAATTCCGCGCCATTGGTCCGGCTCGAGATTATGTCGTGCGGTGAAACGACGGGATTCGAGTGTTGGGTCTTGAAATCGGCTCATTGGGGAGCACGCGTTTCCGATGGGTTTCAGGGCTGAAGCGCCAGGGCCCGTTGCTAAACCCGGTACGCAATTGGGAGCGTTTAGCGAAAGATTCAGGGATGTTAAGAGTAGCTGGCTATACATATATGACTGTGTTCGTACAATTTTAGCGGAGAATCTATTGTCGATTAGCGTGGCGCACGTGACAAGGTCGCGAGCGAGGCACGTTTATTAGTTTGCGCGTGACGATAGTGGGAAAGCCGCGTCGAGGAATGTCTCGCGATCCGCGAGATGTTTGTCGATCGCGCGCAACCTGCCGTGGTTGTCTCTCGATTCGCGGAAATCCGCGGCTTGTTTGACCGGCGTCGCGACGTCGTTTCCGCTAGACGCGCGGGGTACACCCGGCTAGTCGCGAGCCGCCGCGAACGAGCAAGAATTATCTCGGAGACGGTGTGTCAATGTTTTTCGTTATCGCAGAAGCGCGGCAGCTTTTTCGAATCGTTCGTAAATAACAAGCTCTGAGTCAGCCGGCGAAGCGGCCGCGGACAAATTTTTCTCTCGGGACCGAAGGGGCGGGAGACGCTTCGTGGGAAAAATCATCGGCGAGTTTACGCTCGCAAGAAAGTCCTCCCCGCCTGGTGGTTCGCCTTTAGCGATATTCATCCGCGCCGCTCTTTATTTCCGGACACGTTTAATATTAATGGAGGCCTCTCGTAGAATTCCACGAGGACCCCCGCGTCACGAAAGGTTTAGTTTAGCGTCCGCCGTTTTGTGTCGAATCCTTTTCACAGTCGAGGATTTCAAACTCTTCCCTTCCGCGTTCGCCACCCTCGTTGTTGCGCGAGGGAATTTGTTATTCATGCGTCTCGCGGATGATTAGCAACGAAGTAAAGAGGAGGAAAAGAAAAGGTCTCGGAGCCGCGTCGTTCTGACTCGCCGAGGTTCGACGCGTCGCGGTGGCATCGCGCTAAGCGCGAAGAGAAGCAATGACCTGATTTGAAATTTATTACGTTTGGGCGACGTCCAAGTGCGGCGGGGTGCATCGACGCTGCGCCGGCTGCCAAAAAGCGAACGGGCCAGGCCGGCGGCGGTCGGTGCGTCGAGCAAAGGGAAAATAAAACGATCGGAAAGAACGTCGAGGACGAGATCTCTGTCCCCGTGCGCCGTTCGTTCCTCGAATTCTTACTCCCGCGTCATCGCGGGCACAGCAGACGGAGAACTTCCCGCTGCGCTCTCGAATATGACGCGTGGAGCATGTCGCGGAGCTTGCGGACGGCACAATATGCTCGGGGGGGCTAGAGATCGATGGACTTTGGGGGGAAGAAATTCAGATAGAAGGGTGCATCTACAACTTGATTGCTGGCGCAGTTAATCAAGGGCTCCCCAATATACAATCATACAAATTCGCTGTCCCTTTTCTTCTAGTCTCTATAAACTGCGGTAACTCCCCGGAGATCGTCTGGAAATTCAGGTCAGCGAGGAGGCGCGATTTACCTGGCCGTTCACCGGTGCGTTCGGAAGCCAGACACCGTCGCTCGATAACCGCGTCTCTGCGCGTTTCACGTCACGGACGCAAGCGGCGAGACGAAATCATCGAGTCTCCAGACGGCGGTGACGTCACAGGGACGTCCCCGGGTTGACGTAAATGTCTCCTGTTCGCGGCGAGATGCGTCCTGCGGCCTTCGCCGCCTTTATCGCTTTTTCCGGAAATATACCTCTCGTCTAGACGGAGTTTCTCGCGCGTCCTCCCCCGTGAATCATCCCGTCGAGATGCTGAGGTGAGCTTCCACGCACCGGTGCGCCGGGATCCTCCGACGGTGTATCGCGATTCTTCGCGCTCGTTCCCGGCGGCCACGGGCGAAAATTGCAACGCCCGTCGTAGCCCGGGGGGGGGGGGGAGTCTTGCGGGAAATATTCAGGCGTGCTCTGCTTAAAGTTTTACGCGTGGCTGGCTGGTGGCCGAATGATAGGCACTAGGTGCATGAGAAACGTTTGTCGGACGACTGGTCGGTGGATTTCGAAGTGAACACAGGGGGCTGTGTAGATTTATCGCGGAAAGAGAATGCGGACGGATAGTCGGTGAGAAAGGAAGAACTTGCGTGTTATTATTTATAAGAATCATGTCATACGTTGATTTATACTACTAGAAGATCCGCGTGTAACCATATATTGACCTATACTACTTACATGATATTTGAACATACACCGTTTCGAAATTCGAATCATCGAATCGACAACGCGCGCAAGCTCGACCACCCGCTTGGCAAGACCAAGAGGTTTCCCAGCCCATCCACCAGTTCCATTCAACTTTCGCAAAATGCATCCATTCCGTTCCCGCGTGTAGGATCGATCGTGCCGTTAGCCGAACGCAACGGAGTAGATTCTTCCGATATATCCCCGGACGAGAGATCCTCGCGCTACCTTTGAAATCCCCCTTCGTGCCAGGAGAGCGGAAATCGAAGGCACGGAATCCCGAGAACCGTTTGCACGGCGCAGTCTCCGCGGCTCGGCCAGCGAAGCGGAAGCGATCGCTGGCCCACGAAAAGACGACCGCTGCAAAAGCTGCGCTGCTTGTAACCAAAGTCCTACTTGCGTGTCCCAGCTGAGCTGCCGCGGTGGAAAGCCGGAATCGGGGCGAAACTTGAAGTCCAGCGGCGAGGCATCAGCATTTTCCGCCCCGCCGCCGCTGCCCTTCGTCTCTTCTCCGTTCAAAGCTCGGAGCTGCTAAACAGCTGCCGGATTTTCCGGATAATCTTGGTTCAAAGGTTTCCGAGCCTCGTAGATTATTCGTCGACGCATCGGCGCGATTTTCTTTTGGAGCATTCGCAACGCGTCGGGAATCCTTGCTGGTAACCAGAATCTGTCTCCGTTCAGAGTCTGCTTCTCGATAAAAGACTGCGACCCGTGTGCGATTTATTAGTAGTTAGCTTCTTTTGAGATAATCCGGTCAGGACTATCAACGAAAGAGACAAGTTAATCCGCGATATGAATCATCCCGGAGAACCGCAGGGACGACACGTGTCAGTGGCCACCATCCCCGAACAACCCTTCTGCACCAAGGTACAAGTGCCGCAAGACAGTTTTACGGCCTCGTTCCGCGGAATAGTTCCAAAGAATCTACGGGCGAACTTAACGCGCTGTTCAGCCGCGTCTCAGCTCTCCCGGTGGCCACATTCTCCCTCCGAGTCCGATTTAAATAAAACTACCGCCGGGGTGGTGTCTTCTATCCTCAACTTGTCCACCACTTTCGGACCGTGAGAGGCTGTCTACACCGAGCGGAATCTCGAGCGAACTTAAGGGTAGCTTTAGGTTGCAACATGGATTTACCACGTTGATCCTTCTTAGAATAGTTTCCTTGATCAGCTAAGCGTCTACCAACAATTCAAACGCATCGCATCTCTCTTTCTACCGCGATCTCTCGAACCATTCCCCCAGGTCTATGAAACGAACGTCACAGACACACAGGTGTGCATCTTCAAAGAGGCCAGGGAATTCGATAAGCCGGGAACACCCCGGTCCTGGTATATAAAATCTCGTGCTCCCCCTTAACAAGATCCAGACGACGATCCTCCCTGGTTTACGAGGCCCGGAATCTCCGGGTGCGACGGGAACTTTTTTCCTACGCCTGTCTGGCCGTCCCGGCTTGATATTAGCCGCCGCGGAATATCTCGCAATCGCTCGTGAATGGGACGCGCCGAACATCCCTCCCCGAAGTGCGATTCGATATAGAAGGGTGATAACGCCGGACGTATCGGCTGCCTAGGATTTCCCTCCCGATTTTCCCGCTCTCGACCCTGACCCAACGACAGAAACGTACACCACCCCCCCCCCCCCCCGTTTCCCTTCGGATATACACGGATCTCTCTGTTTCCTTTTTACGATCGTAGTCTGGTATCGCACGGTTTCACGTCCCGCTCGAGTGCTTTCGAGCTTCGCTTCGCCGTGCTTCCCAGCGTTTATCATCGTGCGCGTCGAGTTTTCGAAGAGATAACACGCTGGCCAACTTTGCTACCTGCGATGATATCTTATTTTCGTTCGAATCGTGTACAAATTTGCGAGATCGAATATTTTAATTCGATCATCTGGGTATTCTCCACTTAACGTAAAATCGCTTGAAACTTACCCCCGGCGTGTCAGTTTTATTCCGTATGTGCCGGGGTTGTTCACCCCTCGCTGAAGACCGGCCGCAAGCTTATCGTCGGAAGGAAACCGGCGGTACTTCCACGATCCAGCCGAATGCTTGCCAGTCTACACGTGTCAACGATTATCCCTGGGCAGCGTCGCGTGGAGAGAGAGAGAGAGCCAAAGCAGAAGAACTCGATCCGCTTCGAAGGGTTTCCCTCTGGATTTCTTTCCATCGAAGACTTTTCTCGTCCTCGTACGTCGCTGGGTAACGAGCGTCCGATAAGACGATCCGAACGACGTCGGTGACTGAGCGTCCCTTTGTCAGCACCCGTCGAATCTCTTCCCCCGCCGTTCTCCTGGAGGATAGACGGGTGGATTTCTCGGGGATCTTCCTGGAATTTCGTTGCGGCCACGGGTTTCTTTCGAGGGAACGCCGCACCGGTGGGCGCTGGTCTTAATCCGAGTCTCGACTCCCTTAACCAGCGGGACAGGTTTTCCCCAATCGATCGTCGTGTCGCTGCTTCTTTTTCGTTTCTGGCCGCCGATGAGAAACGCGCTTAAGATCCGGCCGCTTGTAATGAGGCCGGGCAAGGGTTACTTTGCCACTCGCCGTTGGCCTTTTCGCGGATTTTTTTACCAGACACGCGGTGGATATAAGGTAGCTGACGAATGTACTTGAGAGTGTTTCATTTTAGCTACTACGCAATGTCTTCTATTAATCGCTTGGAGTTGTTTCGCGATCGGGATCACGTGAAAGCCTATTTCTGTATCGTCGGCAAAGAGAGAATGTAAAGGCTGCGCGATAGACGCGCGGGGCGCGTTCCACTCTGCAAACTAGTTTGCATAAACGGCTAGCTCCGATTAGATAGCGAATTACGTGGATGTGTTTGTCAAAGCTTGGCCTTATCTGCGGCTCGACGTTCGTCGCTCCAACGCTTGCCGTTTCCACGATTCACTTCCTCCGCGTCGATCGAGGAATAAATTGTGCCGCCTCGATCAAACGCATTGACGTCTTCCAGTTCTCTTTACCTCTTTTCCAAAGTGACTCTGTCGGTCCTCTTGTCCCTGCCATGCTATCGGTATAGATATTGTTCATTGTTTTATTCATCGAATATTCACTGACGCCAACCTAACATTTGTTATTACAAAAAGGTTGTGATTCGAAATATATAGTCGTTGCATGCCGAGAGATCTGGACGAAGGACTGCTGTGCAATCTGCATCTCATCAATATTAATTCGCCGCATGGTATAATGTAAATAAGTAATAAGCATTCGATGCTTCCGTAGCGATGCATGTTGGTACAATAATTTATGGATTCTTGAAATTCCGACACGGTGTTCGACACCCTTTAAAGCGCCGAGCAGTATTTTCTCTTTTATCAGGATTCAATCTAACTCCGTCGAAGGTCCCTTTAATATCCGAACTGCGCCGCGTGTCCGCCGCGCGAATACGCTTTAAGCTGCGATAGCGATCGATCATCGAGGGTGGCAGAAATTAGGTTATTCGGCCGCAGGGGCGAGACGTAGCGGGCAAGGGGGAGCAAGTTCGACCCTCGCGTAATCGCTGGGCGAACCGGTGAATTTTTCAGACCCATAAAAGATTCGTGGCGGGTTACGGCTGGGCGGTCGGCCGGCCGACACTCGTGCGCGTCTACAACACGGGCGTGGTTACGCGCGTACCGGAACTCGGCCAGACGAGTTCGCGATCCGTCGGGTCTTGTCCGACGGAAATTTACGTTCCGGGCCTAAAAGCCGCGATAAGCGATAGCGAGGGAGGGGACGGGCCGCAGAGATTGCGCGCGTTAAGAATTTAACCGTATCAGTCCCGGACGGCGGCCTTTCGCGTTCCCCGTCGAAAGGTTTTAGTTCGTGGCTCCGTGGCCTCGTCTCGCCGCTCGGAATTATCGATCTCGATATCATCGGGGAATCCTCCGCGTCTAGCGCGGTTATCGTTTCCACTGTGTCCTTCGACACACGACCGTCGCGTTAATTGAGAATCGAGAAGATTCGCGAGGATGCGGTTGAACGGGATTCAACCAGCGGCCGAGGCGAGTTGGCACGATCTCTCCATTAAGTCCTCCTTACCTCGGAAACGATTTTAACCGTAATACGCCTTCGAAAATTTCTTTCACGCGAGTGCAGTTACCGGGATTATCCGCCGCGGCGGTCATCAATATTCACGAGGAGCCCGGCTAATGAATCCCTTAAAATAAAATTTGTTTGCACACAATGCGTTCACCTTGTTCGCGGCGATTCTTTTCAGTTCCTGACAAAACGACCGGAAACACTACGGCCGGGCAAATGAGTCACCGGTTCCTTTCGTCGGTGAAATGAAAACGGAATACGCGGCTGGCTAGATTAGATGGAAACGACGCCGTGCGTCGGATGCATATTACATTCGAAAAACTCCGTCCTTCTTGGCGCGTTTCATTTACGTCGATCGTTCAACAGCCAGTGTTTCTATTATTAAAAATGATAAGCTGGAGACGCCAGTGTGTGTGTGTGTGTGTGTGACGCGCATACTATCGATCGACCGGTTAATTGAAGCGATAAGCGCATCATAGATCATTTTAACATTCGTCGCAACGCAGCTGCGTATCACGTTCGAATCGTCGTTCCGTCACGTAGGCTCATCAAATAGACTTTGCGGTATTAATATGTATATGGAAAGGTTAACAGTACATTGCGGGGGGACAGGTCAATTATCGTCTCCGTTTGTATCGCTCCTAGCCAATTCAGACGCAAGTCACACGCTTCTTTGCCTCCTCCATTTGTTCAAATACTTCTAGTAACAAAAGAAAGGCCCCCCTGCACAAAAGCACTGATTAATCGTACGCTCCGTATGCAATGGCATGAGTCTTCGTAATTCCAAAGTATAATGGAAACAGTTACGCAACACGGCAAGGTATAGAAGGTAAGGGATCTCTTACGAGCGTTTAAGCCGGAGGCGAGCGGGGAATTAACCGGAATTTCCGCGCGGTCGAGATATTCGCCGATCGGACGAGCGTCGCACAGCCGTGAGAAGGTCGAAGCAGACCGCAGACCGCGTCTGCGGTCTTTCCGCCCGTCGTCCCGCTACACTTTTCGTACTTTCCTGCGACGGGCGGCGATTATCGATCGTCGTCGGCCGCGGCATCCCGGACGCTGAATCGAGCCCTCGGCCGCAAAGGCGACCCCGTCTTCCGTTGGAAAATCGACGTCCCTCGATTACTCCGCGCGACCGTACATCGGGCAAGTCCCCGGAAGCCGCGCGCGGACGCGCTTATTACTTCTAGAGCGACAGACGCCGCCCGCGACTTTATCCCCCCCCCCCCCCCCACGTCGCGGCGACACCGAAGCCGCGTGATCGACGTAGTAGGTGTTGCACCGATTTCGTCTAAAAATAAGCGTCTGTATATGGAACGCGCGAGAGAACGCTAGGCGCGTGGCATCGCTCCATTCGCGGTCGCGGGACCGATTGGCAAACGCTCGCCGTCCGAGCGGGAACGATCTACGCAGGCACGGCGTCAGCGAAACACCGAGATTGCTTCTCCACGAATCCGTAGGGAAAGGTGTAAATGGCGAATCATTGACTGCGTTTCGAATTACTCCGTTCAGCGTATCACCGTACAATCAACGAAGTAGAAAGGAATCGAAGCTTCGTCATATTCGGCCGCGTGGCAAAGTGGTTCGAGCGAATCACGGGGCTCGGTGACTCGTCCAGTCGATTTTCACTCGATGCACGCGCGAGGCGTCGCGGCACTTCAAATATTGACCAACACGCCGAGCAAGAGTATCCTCACAACTCGTCTCGCAGCCACTCCGCCTCGACGATTCTTCTGCACGCAACGAGCCTGCACACCGAACAAAGACACCGACCGCGGTGACGGGGAATCGGGTCGCGAGCCATTCAAGCCGCGGTTTTCATAGGAGAAACGATACCTTTCTAATAACTCAGACGACAATGCAATCGGTCCGTGAGAAAATATGCATTTGGAAAATCAATCCCGCGGCTTCCCTCGACGCTTCTGCCTCGCGATTGCAGCTGGGTTTGCAAATGCGGCCGGGGTGAAAGTCGGATGTCTGGACGCGTACGCGTCGTACGCTCGCGGGCGCAATCGCGGCTGCATTGCCGCAATCATCGGACGGACGGGGAACGGCTTCCTCGCGAGCGACGCCGGCCGCTCCGAGCTGGTGTCGTCTCCGCGGCGAGCCGGCCACGCATTTGTGCATCCACCGAGCCGCGGCGCGGCGTTGCACGTGTTCGGCACGCGTAAAACGCGCGGCGCGCGCTTTCCAAATTGCACCGCGATTTCTCGGGGAAATCGGACAGCCGACTTCGGCCTGCCGGTCACGCCTCCGGACGTATACACGCGATCCGCGAGACGTCCACCTTGCCCGGTGCTTTATCGTCGACGATTTGAGGCCACCCGCGCGCGATCGGGGAAGGATCGCTGGGAATCTTTCTGCCGCGCAAGTGGAAAAGCGGAGAAGTAATTGGGATTGTCGGGAGGATAATTCGAAGGGGAGAGCTAAGTCGACGCTTCGATGACACCACGATGACTACTCATTAACCGAAGCTCTTTACTTTGTTCTCTTCTTCTGCCATTTCGACGGGATTTCTCGATTGCGGATTAAACTGCGCACCCGATGAACGTAAAGTTTACAGTAAATCGTAAATGGAGGGACCGTTACTTTGCCGGTTAACGGGAGCAACGAGCAGTATGCTCTCGGAATGATTACAATCTCGCTCTACGATGTGTGGGATATAAATCATTAACCGTGACACACGAATGAGATCTCTGTAAAAAGAAAAGTTCGATCACTGTTTCCCTTCAAATTATTAACCGCGACCGTAACTAAATATCGAGAATGAAATCGTGAAAGACCGCAGGTCCTTCCCTTCCACGGTTTCCAGCCACCCCAAAGCCATGAACCAGCTCGAAACGGTAAACGACTGGACGCGCCAAATGCAGGCACAAAAGCGGCGAGAGCCAGACACGGCGAGGTGCGAAGGACGGCCAGCCCGGCGTTCTTCGTGCCCGTGAAATCCGGCCGTGACGAGCGGCGGAGGTACGTCTGGTCGTAAGGTGTCGGAACTGGTTCAATCTCTGGAGGGTCGTCCGCGCCGGCCTTTCTCCCCGAAGGAGGACGGGAAGAGGGAGGAGAGGGCTGGACCGGTCGGGTGCATCGCCGCGACGACACTTTTCACGAGGCTTTCACGCGCGTGCACGCGTGCTGGTTTTTCTTTTTAACGGGGAGTCAACCTCGACCCAGTCCCCGGCGAGGACGCGACCCGCAACGCGGCCGCGACCGGGTCCTAACCTCGACCTCCTCCGCGGTTGCTGTCCCCCGCGATGGCCTTTTCGAGTAGACGACGCGACCACGTCCGCCGCTGGTCCGCCGGCAAACGAGACGGGGCATTTGCATACTAGCCCGAGTGCTCGTAGGACGACCTGTCCCGCTGGTCTTCTCCCTCGTGCCTTCGAGGAAGAAGAAAGAACGTACCCACGTGTGGCTTGTCCTCTGGACATCGGGAATGCTCTCTTCGGTGATGGATGTTCGTGGACGGGGGTGCGCAAGGGGGTTGGGATATGTTAGGATGGCTGAGAATAAGCGAGATCTCTTTTATTTTAATTAATTACAGCTGTTTTAATTCTGAGAAATGTGTGAGTGGTGATGTATCCGCATCATTCCACATCCCACTTTATATTAATTTCACGACAGAGGCACGAGTCCCCTAAAAAAATCGCCCGAGATTAATCTCGCGCAACGCCGCGGAAAGATTACGCCCCGCGCGGAGCGAGGCGAAACACCGTGTACTCCGTGGCCGGGCTTCTTCCCGCACGAGTTTCGCGTGTTTATAAAAATCTTAGAGACCCACCGACGCCCGCCCGTGGGTGCTTTGGCGGTTCGGGGAACGGGCGCGAGGCGTCGGCGGCTCCGGGAAAGATGAAAAATTCCATACATTCGTGAAAAGCTGGCCGTGATTTCCCTTGTGTTACGGGATATCGTTCTCTTTGAGCCAGCTTACGCGCCGCCGGATAACAGAAGGGGTAGAACTGGGAGCGGGATAGACAGGCGTGTATGTATAATATGTGCGTCTCGTAGATCTCCCGAGGTAACTGAATCGCCGCGATGAAACTAGAGCGGCGCAGATCTCGGCATGATTGAAACGAAAAGAGGCACGATGGAAACGGAGTTTCGAAAATCGGGAGGCTGCGACGGGGGTGATCGTCGACGGCCGATAGGGAACAACGACCCGCTCGATAATTACCTTCGCGAGCCGGCCACGGCAGCCGGGTAATAATACCTTCTTTTCCCCGTCGTCGGCTATGAGTCAACCTTGGCGAGCCGATAAGAGCGATAAAGAGGTCGGCTAGTCTAGACGAATTACGCAATTCCCTGAAAAGGCGAATTGATTGACGTCCCCACTTCCCTCCGTTTAGACGAGAGGAGAAGGCCTCAGGTACTGCTCATCGTGTCCCCGTCCCCGTAGCCTCTTTCTCATCATCCTGCTCCCCATCGCCGGATCCCTCTTGCGTACGAGCTCACAGACTGATCCTTATTGCTGCGATCGTCAGAGCGAGGAATTCCTGCGCGATTTTGGTGCTGAAGAATTTTTCCACGCTGGAGATATTGGTTCGCTCGAGGCGGGGCATGTTGTCGTTGGGAAACAATTTGATTTCCGACGAAAGGAACGAAGATTCAACGTTGGCTCACGATTAGATACGGCGCAAGCGTACGAGAAGTTTCTGGTGGTTTCGGACATGGTATCGTGCCCTTTGTTAGGTGCTTGTTGAGGGAGTTTCCGCGGTTTCAGAAACAGTCGAGGGATGGTACACACAAGTCCGGCTTTCAGACTCAGGAATCGGAACTAGCCGGAGTGGGTGGGCCGGGGATATCGTGATGCTATCCAGACTACTTGCCATATCAATCGCCGCTATCCACGCATACAATTCAGCCCCGAATATTAAACAGAACAGATGAACCTCCACCGTTTCCTAAAAATCTGTCACCGATTTCCATCAGCGATATCTGCTCCTCCCTCTATCGCAGCCTTCCCTTCGGGTCTTCCAACGAAACCATTCAGCCGGAAAGCGCGCTTCACCCTTTAAGATTTCACCCCTTTGGTGGAAGGTTTATCAGCGATCGACGCCGTCCTCCGTTCCTCGCCGCCGGATCACCTCCATCCCGAGCCCGTGTACGATTTTTCACTTTCGGCCGTTCCCTTCGACGATGTTGCATAATAAGGGACCCGATGCGCCCGGTGGTTAAATGCGGGGCGCACGCACCGTCATTACGCCGGGCCACCGCGCGCACGCTCGACGGAGCGCGTCGGTTCGCGCCTCCGCCTCGCTCCGGGACCGGCGAAGTTGCGCGCCGCCGTTTAGCGGGAAAACGGGCCCGTCTTTAAGCAAGATCGACCGATACGCGATGTTATTATAGTTATTATTATAACGTTCGGAAGAAGGCGACCGTGATCTGTCGGAGCGTAAATTTCCGCTAGTTTTCTAGCTCGTTAACGCCGGCCGCTCTTCCACCGGCTTTCTTTTCTACCTCGATCCACCTTGCGTTTCCTCCCTCATTATTGTTTACCCATTATCCCCGTGCAGCTCTCGCTAACGCACACACACACATACACACACGCGCGCGCGACGTATTCCCGTGCAGTTCATTGTCCTCCGCTTTTCTCTTTGGGGGATCCCCCGTTGTACCGCGAGCCTGCGGGATCACCTACGTCGACCCGGCGCATCTAACGAAGCCGCCGGTGCCTCTCCTCGGTTGCTTCGTGCATTACCGCTAATTGCGCGATGCTGTTATCCAACTTCTCGGGCGCGGAACGTCGTTTTTTTTTTTTTATATGGAAAACGGTGCGGCGAGGCCGGTTAAGCTCTGCTTCGCGCTTAGCTGTGGCAGGGCTATCAGAAAGAGGCGCAAACCGAATTCTACCTGCACGCGCCTAACAATGCTGATCATCGTGCATCATTCGCTCGCCCCGTTACACCGTCCCGTCCACCCTGAATACCTTCGTAGCCGGCGCATTAACCGCGTTCCCCGCCGCGGCACCGAAACAGTGTGCGCGCGTGCAGGAAATCGTGGGCCGATTCGACTTCTCGCTTATCCACTTGTCATCTCGCGGGGCTGGTCATCGTGTGTAAAAGTCTCGAGTGCATAGACCACAGCGGGGGAGGTCGGGCGCTGAAAGAATTCCAGAGAAAACGGGGGCGTGCGGGGGTCGTCTGATCCCTCGGCGAAAGACGCCGAGTGAATCAAAGTCGAGCGCTTACATGCTACGCGACTTCTCCCGTTTATTACGCCTAATGACTCAGTCGCTGACCGCGAGCTCGCACGCGTACACACATTTTCACCTCCCTTTCTCTCCCTCTTTTTCCTATGCTCCCTCTGCAGAAGGAGTGCCAGACGCTAGCCAGACGTTCAGCGCCGCTCCCTCTTACTTTTTGCCTTTTATCAGCCTCTCGATCATTTTGGATCGACGTCGAACGCTCCGCGGATTCTCGCGCGGCCCTCATTCGCCTCGGGCTCGTCTCGTTCGCTCGATCCACCGACCCTGGTCGGCTGCTGGGCTCTTTCCTGCTCTGCCGCTTGCCCCTTTCACGCCTCGAGCATCTTCGCGATGGCGTTTTATCGTGCTGCGGAGAACAGTTGGAAGATTTTAGGCCGGATGGCGGACAGTAGCTGATCGATAGAAATTTACATTGTTAGTCGTTACAGACCTTCCTTAACAGATATGAACAATTAAGAGATTCGTCGTGCGGTAATAATAGTTTTTTATAAAGCACAGCATCGCGATTCAGCTGAAGATACAATCGTTTTCTCCTTCGTAGAAATAGTTCCCCCTTTTGCCAGACAGTAGATATTCAAATACTTCCTAAATCCGGTGCAAGAAATATTGAACAGTCCTCTCCTCCCTAATTAGTTCACACTTTTTTGCCGTTCGCATCTCAAGTCGTATGCAAATTAACCGCGTTTAGGCGGCTACTGGAACCATCGTTGTGTAAAAAGAGGAAAGGAATGAAATATTGGATCGTCCCTGTCATTATAAAAGTCAGGTGCCACGGGTGTGTTCCGTTGTTGTTTTCTTGTACGATGAAGTCTGGCTGCGCACCGCCATAAGCCGGCCACTTTGGCTTCGCGGAACGACGTCTAAAGTGCTACCGAATTTAGCGTGTCAGAACGTTTTTAAGAAGCCGCAGAGCTACCTGAGTGAAAGAGAATGGGATGACCGAGAAGTATATTGGGATTAGCTTCCAGCCTTCCGCGTCGTCGTTGTGTGGAAATGAGAAAAACGAAGCCGCTACTGGGTCTGGGGCCATCTATCAGGATTTACTAAATATTTCTCGAAACATCATTCAAGTAATAATATCGGACTAATTGATACAGAAGGATACTTAAGCTGAACCATGAGGGGAAAGTGGAAATCAAAGGCTTTAGCTGCGAATTTATTCAAATTTCATAGAACAAATCCGGAAGATATTACCGAAGATATAATGAGAGACCTTTTTCGTTTTCTGAAAAGAAAAAAACGCATGCGACAGCATTCCTGAGGAAAAAGCACAATTAATTCACGTTTCTACTCGTAGCGAAGAATGTTTCTGGCTGTTAACTATGTAACGCATGCGATAACTGGACACGCTGTGACGAAAAAAAAAGAAGATATAGAATCAGCGATATATAAAATATTAGCAAGCTTTCGTCGATGAAATACTGCCGATGGGAGCACCGCAACGTAATCGATTTTAATTTGCATATTAATGCGTTCCTTGGGCGAGGTGAAAAATCGCGGGATTCCGTCGCGGACGCGAACAGGCCTCTAACGTCAGCTGGTAAAACAACTTGTGAATCAAGATGCAGCTACGACCAAACGCATTCACCACGCGGTAGATACACAGCGGCGTCCGTTGATTGATAAAAATGATTGTCGCGAAAATGGCTGGCCATTAAAACTCTGCTTTGAGAGGAGGAGAAAGGACACTGCGTCCTCCCGCTACACACGGCGATGGATGCCGGCCGTTCATTCCCGGCCGTGGTTTCGGATAAATTCGCGCCGGCGTAATCTTCGCCGGTTTTTAATCCGGCTTACGGCGACCGGGTATCAACGATTCGATTCGGTCGTCGTGGCCGCGCGCCGATCCGGCGAAAGCCGGCGCGGCGGACACCGCGAGCCTGGCCGGCGCGACGCCGAGGTCGGTCACCCTGGGGAGAGCATCGGCAGGAGAAGAAGACGAGGCTGCGGCATCGGAGGAGAACGAGGAGGAGGAAGAAAGAGAGGTTGACCGGTCGCGGCCGGTTGCTGCGTCTCTCCTCCTTTCGCGCGTCTTCCGGCGTACCGGCGCTCGCTTCGCCTGGATCATACGCGGCGCTGATAGCTTAACCAGGAGTCGAAGAAGCGGGGACAAGCGCGAAGGGGAAACGAAATCGCTTCCGCTTCACCGAAGATTTTCGCGAAGCCGGCGCTCGAAAGCGCGACACGGCTGCGAATTTATTGCGGGCGATAACTCGATGATTAATTATCGGATAGGACTGACCGGTGGGTGAGGGGGGAGGACAAAGAAGCCGGCCAGCTGTTCGCCGATCCGCTTAACGGACTTTGGCAAGCCCGACGGCTACTGCTCGCTACGAAAGCTTAATCCTTTCCCAACTATCGGCGGGGGTCATCCCGTTAATAAAGTACGAGGTGTCGATCGGCGCTGCTAGGTAACGAGATTTCGTAACGAGATGAGCATCGTCCGGTGTCGAGTGTTAGCGAGTCCAACAAAGCAGGTCGAACGTCGCGTACACGCGTCTTGTCGTGATTCTCTCTAATAGTCACGGTTAAAGGTCTTCCGCGACGATAACGACAAGCTTTTTAACTTCGCTAGTCCGCGACCCCCCGATTATCCGTGTCACGGCGCAATTTTTACGCGACTCGACGAAACTTTTCGCCGTTCGCTCGGCAAATGGGACGGATCTTGCCGAATAGACGTTGCGGAGCACTTCGTAAGCGTTCGTTGAAATTTCTGCGAAGATAAAACACGCAGCGGAAACGGAGGATATAAATGTTGAGACTGTCTGGAATAGATAGTATTGTCTATTGAATAAATTTTTGCAAGCGACGATAAAATCGCGCGGAGCAAACGCGACGAAGGATCTTGCGTAAGATTGTTTATTGAAGCATAGGAGATTGCGAGCTTCGAATACACAGCGTTGCGAAAAAAGATTTGCATTCCGCAAGACGTAGACAGCGATGTCTATCTTCGACGCGAGTCCGACTAATTATTGCAAACGTTGGTGAATCAAGTTCCAAAGGTCCTCCGAGAGAATTCGATCAGGTCGCGTGGAGACGTGTAACTTTTGCAAAATCGCATCCGCCTCTAGGTATGCCAAATTTCTAATGAATTCCTTACCGCGTGATAATATTCCAACGATTTATCGTTTCGACCGTAAGACCGGTCCGTTCGTGCGCGTTCACCGCGACGATTCGCGCGGTCAGCCGCCGACCGATCGATCGATGTCTACGAAACGGGCCGCGAAATTCCACGTGAACTCGCTGGTCGACCGCGCAATCCGTGCCACGATCTCGACAGACACCTGTCCTCCAGGCATACCGGTCCCCGACGAAACGCGTTCTCGCGCGGGATATCTTGCGAAACGCGGCGCGGTCGGACGCGTCTAGGTGGCTGTTCCGCGATCGATCAATAATAACCGGCGTGAAGCAGTGCCGCGCGACGATCGTGCTTCCGTTTCCGCGGACCGTACGGCGATTGTAATTTTATTCTGTCGCGTGGGCGTGAAAATATGAGGAGAGATGTGCGAAGGGGAGGAAATGGTACGGGGACGGATGCGTAGCGTCGTTGACGGAAGATTCGGTGAAATAGAACGAGATGCATCAGGATGAGATCACGTTGCTTGATGACCGGCGAACAAAAGAGATGAAACTCGTTCTGGAAAGTATACGGGGCTGTCGCTTCTCGAAGGACGCTGCTGCCGTTGTTCTTGACGATTTTTTCCTGTTTTTTTTAGCGAGCCTGCAGAATGCAAGCGGGTAGCGGAAGATTCGGGGCGTTCGAATCTGATAAAAGTGCGGAACGCGAGGAGAGTAATTTTGACGAAGCGCGATCGCTTCTATTCTTGTGTTAATGTCGATTGCATATCGTAGATGGTAACGGATAATTATGCACCTTTACGCAGAATGAACATTGCCCAATCCGTGTGCCGTTGCAAGGTGTTTTTGTTCGTCCACGATAATAAAAATCGAGCGCGTCTCGAACAAGTTTTTCGACTGTTCGACAAGCGCGGACAAATTTCCTCCGCCGACGAGGCTCGCGAGGATGTCTGCGAGACTCGCGATTCACTACGGCGACGGAAAAAGAAAGGAAAGGAGAGAAATGAAACGCTGCGATTCCCGGAATTACAATAATTATTCGTGGCCCCTCGGTATCACGAAGTTATCACACTCGTAATGAATCGTCGCCCGAGGGTTCACGTCCCGGCAGATTGCGGACGGCGGTCATACGATACGCACGATCCTCCGTCCGCGAATTATTATTCCCGTTCTTGGCAATTAGAAAGACCTCTTTGCGTGAAAATTTTTTTTTTTTCGCAACTTGCGTTAAAGCTACTCAATTATCAGGCAACACGCTCGGCATTCATTATCTCTGCGTGGTGGAATCAATTTTTTATTGAAGCAAGGGGAACGCAAGAATCTGGTCGATCATTGGACCTTTTTAAAATTAATAGTATTCTAATCTAATTTGTTTCCGAACCGGATTACTTCTGAACGACATGTAACTGAATCAACTAGGTACAGATTATAAGAATGTAAGTGCATTAAGTTATTACGAATCTCAACGATTTAAAAGTATTCGCTTCAAGCGTAAAACAATTCATATTTGTATGAAGAAACAATTCGTTTCGACGAAGAACCGGAATCTCTAGTCCGGCGTGGTTAACAGCACGACGATAAAATTGTTGACGTTTCTTTTGCCTGTAAAAATGTTAATATTCTCGGCGGTATCGAGGATCCTACGAGACTCCGGGGAGCAAGGCATTTACGAAACAGCGATAATGTTGGACGAACTTTGCGCAACCCCGGAAACATTATCTAGGGGAGTATGTATTAACGCTGACGAAATCAATCAGTTGTGTTTCGGCTAATTGCAAACGATTATCACTCATTTTTCATCGGACGATTAGACGAAATTCTGTTGATTAGAGAGCTTGGAGCGCCGAGGCTACTGAACGTCTTATTTTAGAGTAGATTCTTGGAACGTTGATAAGCGTTTATCGAAATACCAGGAAATCTGGCGACCGTAGGTCTCCGGATTCAGCGCATCGCGTCGAAATTACGATTTTCGACATTTCACAATTGTACGCTAGAATCGCTGTCATCGTATGTATCCCGTTGTTTCGTTTGTCATCGGAACTTCCATGAGATCGCGAACGTTAAAAATTGCTTAGACATTATTCACGAATGGAAAACTATCTCGACAGAAGCTGCGCCCATCCGATCGCGGGCTTGCCTCCAGGCTAACGTATCGCAATCTCGACGTGGATTAAGATAAGATGTTTCGACTACGTGGGTGGATCCACGCAAACGTATGCGTCGCGGCTGCACGCATCGCGCTTCACGTGCCTTTTACATTCGCTCGCGTATCACGTTCGAAGGTCCGCGCACGAGGCGGCGATAACGAATCGGCCGGCTGAATCATCGGCTGAAGATCGAAATCGTCCACGGGTATCGGGCAAGCGTCGCGATAGCGCGCGATTCGGTATCGTCAGCCGCCGAGGAGACATCGACATCGTTCCCGGAATTTTCATCGAGATTATTCTTTTTATTAATGACACGATCGGAGACTGCTTCCTTGTCGCTGTTATCATATTCGCGTCTACTCTTTACCGACCATTAATGAAAGGTATAGACGAATGAGTTACGTGTAATACATTATGTTAATGGGTATTGAAAATTGCTTCGGCCGTGACGAAATATTTTTCGAGCACATGAATCAAAGTGGAATTGCTAGAAATTTCTAATATATTTGGATGATTCTTCTTGCCGCATTAGCGTCGTATAAATTCGACGATAAGCTCCTGTGGATTTTATACCTCGATGTATACTGAATCGCTCGCGAATCAAGGTGCAGCGAATATGTTAATCCAGTCAGGCGAATACAGGTAATGAAAATTGTCCGGACAGAAGAAGCAATATATTGAGAAAGTATCAGTTCACTGTCAGACCGGCGATCAAGGTACAGAAGTCATATACTTAATTACTCAGGCCAAAAATACCTCTTTATTAGTTCCTTTTATTATTAACATTGCTCCCTCGAAATACAGTGGGAGGGGCGGGTCCGCATTGTATTAAAATCAAACGATCTCCCCTTTTTCCTCGTCATTAGTCCGCTCGTCGATCCACAACGCAGCGACTTTCACTCTCGCCGGTCGAAGACAATTCACCCCTTTGACGAGTGCGTATCGATTAACAACGGAGCCGCGGTGTCGACGACCCTTGCAATTCTCTCGATTGCCCCGCGCGGCTTCGATTTTCTCCCCGCGGCCGTTTACCAAATAGAAATCGAAACAATGGCCCCTGAAAATTAATCACCGATCACGGATTAATTCGATTCCGACTGTCTTCCCCCTCCCTCGGGATCGTTTGTAAACCTTAGTTCAATTCGCAGCCAGGATGCGCGCCATGCACGAGCAACCGCGGTATCGTCGAGGATAAATTGAACGGCGTTTTTCGTTTCGCTCCGCTGACAGACATCGACGCGCGCGAATAAATTCCATAATTTATTCCCCGCTGCCTGACGAACGCGTACCATCGTACCACCGTAAATACAGGAACGCGGCAACTGTTGCGAGCACGAATATGCGATCCAACGCTTTCGCGAAGCTTCACTCTGGATTCCGTTCGTCGACGGGACTTGACTTTTCGCTCGCACGTTTTATTTATCATTTTCACGATCCGCGGTTAAGACGGATCTTTCGTTTTAGCGAGAAGTCGAACGAGTGGTATTGTACTGTATTTGTTAAGGAGAGTTTAAGATACTTTATTAATGTACGGAGATGTTAGAAATATTCCCTTATTTCGAGTCGCGTAATTTGGTGGCGATTTTACAGAGGAATCGAAGATTACTTCCACGTTAGTCAGTATGTTTGTCCTTCAATGAAGCACGCCTTATCAGCGGCAGACAGTGTCGAGATACTCGAGACGAACTAGGGCAGACAAAAGTGAGACGCTGAAGAATGTTAGGCATTACAGTATAGACATAGGTGTTCCTAGATAGCGGAAAAGCTCTCAATTAAGAATGAACGATAAGTCAGACTGATAGCGAGACGAATTGCCCGTAAAATCGTGTCTACGTTCCAGCATTAGAAATCGTACATGACTTCTAATTCTAATGTCGTAGCAAGTGCAATCTTCCAGCGGAGCTTCGATAAAGTTAGTCCTCGGCGAACTACCAAATTAACGCCTAGTTGATTGGGTAGTTGATAGAAAATTTCAAACTAAATATTCCAGGAATTTCTAATTCATTTAAAGGCGCAGCTCACGACTATTCCAAGTAGCGCGACTGAATCGAATTATCGAATTGGTTTGCCACGAGTTCGAACGTCCTCTGGATTCTATCATTAACCCGAGACCGTACATTTCGCCAGCATTATCAGAGCGCCCGCTATCGCCACGAAACTAATTAGAGAGCCATTATCGTCGTTTCCCCTTATCGGCTGTTCGATTCCCGATCATAATTCCTCCGTTTCCCAATCGCGCCTCCGCAGACGACGCTGATCCTTCGCGGCGTATCGGCCGCTGAAAGAAAGCGCGCGAGAATCACGATCCTCGTTATTCCAGCCCTGCGCATACGTTCCAGGATTATCGCGCTCGTCTTCGGGGAAGTCGCAGAGGCCGCCTTATCGGCGCGGATCGATGATATCCGCGGCCTCGGTCGTTACAATGCTCGCGAATTATCGCCGCCTCCCCTAATCTCGGAAATCCTCGCCCCGACGTATACCGGTTTTATCGAACACGCGTCGGTAGGCCGGGGGCGGCGGGCCGGATCGGGCGGCCGGGTTGGCGAGCGCAGACACCCGTCGCGGGGATTAAAATTTATAGCGCGGATATCGGCGCATAAACGTCCTCCCTGTCGAAATATCCGCCACCTTTGCCGACGCGTCGTTACACCGCGGGCCCACGGGAGCGTAAAACATTTTACGACGATCTCGTGGAGGAATCCGACGCGCGAAGCTGGGGCGGGGGGCCGAGAGGGGACGCGTACCGAAAAGAGGTGCGAGCACGTCTGCCTTTCGGCGCGGCCACGGTTTCGCGAACTTTTGCGATGAAATCGATAGTCTGCCCACCGCGCGGAGGACGATCGAAGGGAGGGGAAGAAAAAAAAAGGGAAGGAAGAGGCACCACCGGTCCAGGGAGCCGTGCACCTCGAAATACCTGACCTACGCGCGAGGGCTTCGTATGCGCGCGTGTCCGGTTCCACGACATGGTCCCCCTCTATTTCTTTTTTTTTTGCTCTCCTCTTTCTCTCCTAACGACATTCGAAATAATCTGCCGCGGCGAAATGGACGCGGGCCGATATTGGTCCCCCGGGTGTGCTAGAGCTGCCAGACGACACCCGATCGTGCCGGACGAGAATAAAAGGGAAAAATAAGGGCGAGACGAGCGTCGATATCATCCCCGGCCCTCCGGATGGCTGCGGAGCGCGGCGATCAGAAAATCGTTGGCGCAGCGAATCCACATTGTTCCGCAAGAGTTCATCGCGTCTCACGACGCCCTGTGTGCGCACGTTTCCTCGTGACATCGATCAAACCGGGCCATGATATTACGCGCCTTGTTTACTCGGTCGAGGTCTTTCGCTGGGAGAACGTGACGTGGGACGGTGATGTAATCGCTCTTTACTTATAGAGTATCTCGCCTATCGTTCATGGATTTTGGCAGATTTCCGGATTTACGATCTGGCTTACGTAAAATCAATTCGAAAGACCATACTCCAGGAGGCCCCTTATCGCGACAAACATAATTACTGTCGCTTGTCCAGTTTCGACTTGGAAGTATCGGATTTATTGTAACCAAACAATTTGCGCACGATCGTATTGTGCGAACCGGGTTATATAAACTATTCGCCGTGGAGTCTGACAGATGGTCAAATAGTTGTGTCGAATGAAATTGAATGAATGGAAACGCCGGTCGTACCATTGTACATCGTTGAAAGACTCCGTTCCACTTGTACCGGCGCCATTGATAGGATCGCATTTAATTTGTCTATCCGCCCACGAAAATATTATCTGCGGTTTTCCTCATAAGCGAATAATCCGGACGCAACAATCCGTATTTGCGTAGGAAGCAAACATTGTGGGAGAAGCAGGGAGAAAAAAAAGTTTATTGGCGATCTTGATAGCTGACTGGTTTATCAAAGAGCAGATCCGGATTGGCATCTTTCTTTCCTTCTTTCTTGCCTTGCACATTTCCTTTCCCGATTGTATTCCGCAAACATTCCTGGAATCTATTAAAAATAACAAGCTTCTACATTTTTACATGATCTGTACACGTCGCGAGTTTCCAAACACCTTCCAAGCCGAACATTAAATATCCCAATCATCTGGAAACGGACGAAATTCAAGCGTCGAGTTTCGCCTCAACAGCTTGCAAGCATCGAGGAGATTTATCTGCTGCGTGCCGCCTCGCTATTTAGTCTACTTCGCTCTAGAGCCGCTATCTAATCGAGACCATTCCCCTTTCGCGAATCGCTCGACTATGTAGCAATAGCTGAAAACGACTCTTCTCGAACGTGTCTCTCCGAGTCGTCCGTCGTATTTCCTCCGCGAACGAGTACACGTGCACCAGGAAAAGCGGTATCAAAGCGGAGCGACGTTTTCCTAGACCCACGGGGATCTTGCGTAACAACGCCGCGCTGCGTGTGCAGCTTTTCCGGAGCTGTACGAGCGGTCGTCCTTAGCGTCTTCGAGGCGAGGATGCCCTCGGCACGGCGGGTACCGGTTCCTCGACGGGAGCGTGATTGGAGGGCGGCGGTGTGGTGCAGCCGGCGCAACCCCATCTCTCCCCCCGCGCGATAAGGCAGCGCGATGTGTCTCGCGAAGGGCAAATAAAGGGGAGGCGAGCGTAATCGAAAGAGAAGAAAAGAGCAAGGGTGAAAAAAAAAAGGGAGCACACGGACAGAGTTATCGCGTTCCGTCTGGGTCACGTCGCGGCGAAGTCGATTTGTAAAGGGGGGATGGGGGGGGTGGGGTAGCCTGTCGGGACGGTGAAGCAGAGGAAGAAGGTAAAAAGCGAGGTGAACGAGGAAAAAGGAACAAAGAGGGTGAAAAGACGAAGGGGAAGAAGAAGAAGAAGAAGAAGAACAAGCAGAAGCTGTCGGCGGAGGTGGAGGTTGCTTTGCACCGGTCGGATCGCTCTCGGTGCAGCGATTCGACGAAGGAGGGCGAAGAAGAAGAGGATACACTCGGGGCGAGACACAGGGGGGCGATGGAGGAGAAGGATCGCCGGAGAAGAAAGGGGGGAAACGGTGGACTCGTAGCAGCGCGGCCCTGAGATATGATAGCCGGTTATCATACCCTCCCCGCTATCTCGTTTTGTTGCCTTCCCTGCCGCCTCCCCTGCCTCCTTCCCCCCGGCTTTTACTCGTACCCGTATCCAGCCCACCTTCTCTCTCTCTCTCTTTCTCTCTGTAGGAATCCCTCCACCCAGAGTCGTCTTTCGCCTCTCTCCGCCGGCCCTCGTTCGGCCCCAACAACCTCCTGTCTAGACGGCGCGCATACACTCGCAACCGGTGTCGCACACAGACGTATGCTCGCGCGCCCGACTACCTCGTGCGACTCTTTCTCTCTCTCTCTCTCTCTCTCCTTTCCTCCACGCCTCTGTCTCTCCAGTTGCCGTTCATCTCGTGCAGCCTGTACTACTCTCCGTCGCGGTTTCGGTTAAGCCGTGTCCACACGAGCGCGAGATAAAGCCGCGGCCTCCACCGCCGTCGCCGCCGCCGACGTCAACGGTGCATCAACCAGACTCGGTTATCGTCGGCGCGGACAGCGCGATACGCTCCGATACAGCGAACAAAAGAGCAAGAGATAGAGACTCATCGTCTGCGTGGCTTGTTTTCAACCCGACCCCCTCTGCCCCGGCGGCAAACAGTCCAGCAGCCGTGAAAGGGAAAGTTACCGTCGCGCGAAAACGTTCGAGCCCTCCGTCCCCCCCCCAACCCGGAGCAGCCGGGAATAGTTCGGCAGGTCGCCGGTGATAATGTTACGGAACGGATCGGATTTTTGGAGCGAAACGAGGGAGGAGAGGGGCTACCTGGAAAGTCGCGGCCGCTTCGTGGAAGCTCGAAAAGTTAATTACGTAATTGTATTACGTCTTCGAGGCTTGTACGGATGCCTCCGGGCTTGCTGCCTTGGGAGCGGCCGGCGGTCCCGTGTCCGAAACACTTTTACCCGCGAACCGGAATTCGATGCAAGAGGCGCGCGGGGGTCGTTAAGGGCCGGGGGAGGCGGGAGAGCCGGTCTAATGGAAAAGTTCGGTCCCGGTCGACGAGGCGAGCCCGGCGCGCCGTGGTTGCTCCGATGGAAAATAAAAGCTGCGGCGGGCGCGGGACTGCGTACCCCGCGATGACTGGCCGCTGCGTTTGTACACGGTCCGCCGCTCGTCAAAACACGGATCGCAGTCAGTCAAAACGACATTAGAGACGGCAGACGTTTCGTCGTGGCGCGACCTTGGCCGAGGTAAGGTCACGCGTCGGAGTTCCTCGAGGCGCGCCTCCACCGACGGACGTCGTCGCGAGCGAGAACCCTATACGCTCGAGGAACTCTCTCGCGGAGGGACTACGTCTTCTCCGTTTATCGGCGTCTCCGTTCGACTCGCACTCCTCTGTCTCTCTCTCTCTTTGTGCCTTTATCTGCTGTACGTATCCCTGCCTTCCTTTCTCTCGCTCTCGCCAGCGCGCGGGTGCGAGAATTCGTCTGTGTGAGAGAGACTTTGGCCTCTCGGTGTCGAGAGGCGTCGGCGTAGTGGGAGTCGACGGCGTCTGGTATCGCCGTGGAAGGAAGCTGTGCGCTCGGCCGTCTCCGTTCTTATCCCCGTGATCGGGAATAGTCTCGACGCGTAGGAGGCTTCCTCCAGGAAGAGGAGGAAACGTCCTTTGCGCATCGATCGAGGTCGATCGAGGGAACTGCGCCGCTGCGCCTCCCATGGCGGCCGCCAAGGTTACCCACCGCGCTCGATGGAGTTACGAAACGGATTAAAAGTCCAGACGAGCCTGATCGGTAGTCACTCTCTCTTTCTCTCTCTCTCTCTCTCTCTCTCTCTCCGATGGGACTTAATTGGCAGCGACGATTATCCGATCCCCGGGACACGGTGCATCATCCCCCGAACGATCTCGGCGGAACGTCTTTTGTCGCTGCCCACTCCTGGCGTGCCTAATCGGGGGTACTGTTCTCCAAACGGTGGCTGCTGGCCGGTTCCGCCGGTGTCGCGTGTACCCCGTATCGTCGAACGAAGTACTATCGATCGCGCCGAGCGACCTGACGCGGTCGATGCCGGTGCAGTTGAAGCACCAACCTGTTATAATTTCAAGGGTAATTTCACCCTCTACAGGCTGGAGTGGCGCACTCGAATTAATGGAACCGGCTGGAGCACCGTCGACGAGAATATAATTCGCGCGAGCGAATACGTACACGTATAACTGCACGCGCGCATTCGCGAGCTCGTTCGCCCCCCCGCCCCCTACCTTTCGGGAGATTCCGACACTCGAAATTCCGGTGTTTTACCTTCCGTCCCTCCCGACGGCTAATTACTTTCCGCGCGCGATACCGTGACCGCGCGCGTTTCATGCGAAAATCGTGTGCGATCCTTCAGAAACCGAAGAGAGGTAGGGGGGGGGCGGGGAGTAGGTGGGCCTCGGGATGAAAGAATAAACGTTTCCCGATATCCGATACTCGAGATGCATATCCCTCTACGAAATTCAGCCGTCCCACTAATTAAATCCGAGCGATTAATCGGACTTACTTCCTGACTGCAGCGCGGGGTGGGGACCGCGCGGTCCTCTTCGTCCTTGCCGCCGACCTATGCGCGTCCTTCCCTACCAGGATTTCGCAGCTTCCCCCCCGGTCCTGTCGCGGGGATATCATCTCCGGACCGCCACGCGGCTGATTTTTGCTCCGAGCCCACGGCATACCGGCTTGACCGGCTGCACACGCGTGTCTCGTGTGCGACCGCGTCTACGTGGATGCAGCGGGACACCCGCTGCACGTTGCACACAAGTGCGCGGAGACCGCATCGACGATCGCTGCGCGCGTGCACCCAGGGAGGACACACACACACAGGGAAAGAGAGAGCGATAGAGTATCTCCGTGCGCATGGGTAGGGTAGCGAAGGGGTTAGAGGAGAAGGTAAACGCTGTGCCGTCGCGACGCCGAGCGTGGTGGGAAGTCTCGTGGAAAGGGTAGAAGCACAGCGGAAAGGAGAGGGAATCGCTCGGCGTCGACGGTGCTGCGGCCTGACAGCCACCGGACGAATTCAGTCTTCCGCTGGACTTGGAACGTGTAGGACGTGCGTCGAGAGCCTCGTCCAGGCTTTTCTATCGTCGCGGGTATCGGTAGCGCTGTTCAACTTGGTTTCCGCGCGCAGAGTGCGAGAAGGAACCGTGTAACAACGGCGGGAAGGACTCGGCCGCCCCCGACTGTGCGCGATCGATTCGTCTCGATCGTGAGCGAACGCGCGCCCGCGTTCTCATCCGTCCTTAATCCCGCGTGAACGCGCGGGGCCGTCTTATCGAAGGCGTCGGCGACTCTCGTAACGAAACGTCACTGACGTTTCTAGCCGGGCCAGCATCGCGGTGCGGGGGAAGTCGGCCAACCCGGTGCGTCCTTTTCCTACGCTCGTGTCCGTTGCGCTTCGCGGAACGGGCTAGATAAAACGGCGACAGACCGACTGCCAGGCGACCGATAGAAAGGAGTACCACGCTTTAGATAGACCGTCGCGGCGACCGTGCGGAAACGATACGACGGCGAGCAGGGGAGTACGAAGAGACACGCGAGTGCGAACCGGAGTCTGCCGCTTGAAAGTCAAGGTCGCGTCTGTCAAAAAAAAAATCGACGCGTGCACGCCGGTGCATCGTTCGGTGTGTGTTTGTGTGTGTCCTAAACCTGTGAAACGACGCGGGAGCACACTCATTTTCGCTCGGCGAAAATCATCGGAAGGTATCGATTCGATGCCGAGCGTTTCGTGAAACGAGACACGTGGAACGAGGAGCGTCGTACGCGAAAGAGATCGTTACGGAACTCCTGTGAAGAAACGTTAAGACCCGTGCGGGCGGTCGAGTGGGGAATATCGGGGAGTCGAACAGAAACGAGGCCGTTTCGCTTTTCAATTGATACCGAATCGCCCGGCGATACTTTGACGTTCGCGCGGACGTTCGCGATTCTCCGGGACGTCGCTCCGCGTCCGCGGCGGAAGAGCGTCGAGATTGCACGAGGGGCTCGCGTGAGATCTCTCTCGACCCCGAGGGAGAGAGAAGAGAAACGAAAAGTGAACAGTGTCGAGAAATTCGAGGAACGGGCAAGGTTTCGGCGTGTTCGCGACGACGGGACGCGTGGGAGTGTTTTGTATGCCAGCTTGACAGCTGACGGCCAGTGGTTTCCAGCGCGTCGACAACCTGGCGGCACGGTTCAAATGAAGCTGAGGCGTCGCTGCATGCAGACGCTCGGCGTCTCCGTGAAACAGTTGAGGAGGAAACTGCTCGAGCTGGGCGCGCGAATCCTTCACGCGCAGGATTCGAAGCCGCGCGACATGGCCCTTGTGGTATGTTTCGTTGAATCAACCATTATAAAATCATATCTCTCGATACTGTATCTACTTTAGGATAATTCACACCAGTCAAGTAGGTACCGTAAGATTGTTTACTATGGTCCGCAATTTATACAGTTATTCATCATTAAATCATCGCCCTTACACTGTGATTTTCAGCTGAATAGTTTACAGCGACCGAGTACGTTCTTTGCGCGTGCGAAATTTTACTTCGATGCTGTTCGATTTTAGAGAATTATTATATTTCATTAGCAGTCTGACATTTCTCTGTCGAAGAATTCCAGCCCGAACGTAAGAAATATTTAACGAACGCGCCCGAGGATAATCCAAGCCGCTTAATATTGCAGTCAGCTTTTAGTTTAGATTGAAAATTTGAAAAATCTACCGGATGTCGGTTGATAAGGATTTCGTTCACGTAACTCGATCATCGCCCAGACATTATTCGATCTAAAAGCGGCATCAGTTTGTGTCGTGCTCCAAAATCCGACCATCGCATGAATATTCCGATCCGGTTTCTGTATCGGCCGCGTGCAAGCAGGCCCCATTAAAATCGGCTGTCTCATTACGGGGATATGACCCGTGAAAAAAAAAAAAATGCTGGCCATTAATTTTCAGCGGCACGACACGACGCGTCGATGTTAAGTTGAACACCGACGCCACGTGAAAATCTATTCGCGGCGCGTAAGGTAATCAGGACGTCGATAACTCGGCTAATTAGACGCGACTTTAAAGCGCCGCGTCACCGACTGACGAACGGCCGCGGAGAAAATGGGACAAGCTGTGTAATATCCGGCGGACCGTCGATTTTTTAATCGCTCGCCTCGCCCGCGTTATCTCGCGTTTCTAGTCCCTCTCTGTTTCAGCGCTTATCCGCGGCTCTCGCCTGCCGATGCAAGGCGATTCGTTTCTGTCCGCGGCGGGCTTTCGATAAGATAGATCGCGCTATAATTGAGTCTGTTAATTATAATTGAGTTTGTCGAAACGCGCGCACGACTTTAGCCGTGAGAGTCCTCTGTGATGGACACCGTCTCGCTAGAGAAGGATTACGGGTGCCAACGGGGTGCGCTCGAAGGTTTCTGCAATCGCTGGCCAAATCGCGCTCCTCCGTCGTTCGCGTAATCAAGCGTTTCACCCCCCCGCCGATCGACGGAGCGTTCGAGAGTCGACGATACCACCGTCGCGCGCGGCTCAGAGGGGAAAAAGAAATGGGGAAAAAAAAAACGAGCGTCGCGACGCGGCCAAGCCGTGAGGCGAATCGAGATGGAGCGATCGATAGGAGGGAGAAAGAGCGAGGAGGCCGTTACCACCGTCTGCCTCGTGTTTCTTCCGTCTGGCCCAGAATGCGAGTCGGGCTTTCACTACAGTTTTCTCGTCTGGGTCGACGATCGGTCCTCTCCCTCGCTCCGCCGCGATACTCTCTTCCTCCGTCTCTCCGTTTCGTCGTTACCTTCCTCTCCCCCGCGAGCCTCGTCGCCCGCGCCCCCTTTCTCGCCGACCGTCTCTCGCCCTTTTCTGTCGGTCGATACCTTCCCGTCGCACTTTTAAATGTCATCAGCGCCCGATCGTGAGGTCGGCCTCCGCGCGTCTCCTTATACAGGGTGCGCCTAAAATGCCTGGCCTCGCCGTGTCCCTTTAACCGTCGAAGAGAAGGTGTAAAAAAAATGGGTGACCGATCTTTACACGATGCCTTGGAAGTTGCTCTGTTTTTTTTTTGTTTTTTTTTGGCGATGGTCGCGCGATCGTTGCAACAGATGTTCCCGTTTCGACGGAGCGGCGGTCCGTGAATGAAGGATCTCGGATTGATTATTTTTAGAGTATCCCCCGGGGAGGGTGGGCATTTGTAGGAGACAATTTCAGAGACGCGACATGCCTTCGATGCGTGCCGAAAATTGTGCGAAGATTGCTTGAAACGTTTCCGATCCGGACTATTGAGCAACGGGAGTTAAGGGGGCGGTTCGTGGATCACGTTTGATCCGTCGTTTGTCTAAGATCCACGACGAGTCTGTCGAGGTGGTTTCGCCGAAACGCGAGCCCACTTTGGCCCCCTTTTCTCTGCATCGATTTTCCAGCTGCTCGCCGCTATTTCTCAGTACAATCAACACCCCCGCTGCACCGAGAGGTGGTCCTTCCCTTGCTTCTTCTTTCTCCTTTCGTCTCACGCACAGGCTCTACTGTCTTGTTCGCCTAAGGGAAAATGGGAATGTCCACGTCTATCTCGCCAGAATTCGAACGTAGACGCGCATCCCGACCATCGTGCCCAGCGATCTTCCATATCTTCGGCTACGTGAATTTCCTATGGGAAATGTTCCCTCTTGTCCGTACACCGTGTCCACTTCCGCGAGCGGGTTGATACAAAAATGAGCAACAGTTGATTAGGACAAACGTTGAATAAACTGACAGCGAGGGAACGTAATTAGCGTTTAGCTTTTACGGACGGCCCGCTGAAGGCTTTTTGTCCGCTCCAAATCGTAAAACCGCGGACTTGTTCACACGCATGTGTGCCTCGGCCAGTCTCGCCGAAGCTAAACAACTGCGTCATATTTCGTTTGAACGCATTAATCCAAGAGCCATGTGTCTCTCGATCGTTAATCATTACGATACTTTTAATTTCTTTTCGTCATTCACCGTTTCTCGTTGCATCCCCGTTATACAAAGGAACCCCGAGCAACGGCGAAATTGCTTGTTCGACTACTCGAATACCGTCTCATGGGAGCATCTCGCGTGGTATTTCCCACACAACGAGCAACCACACCCTTCACCTTTCGATATTCAATCAAAACCGCCGCATACTTTGCCCCCACGTTGCTGCACTCGCCGATAGTAATATCGCCCTTAGAAACGTGTCTCCCGTTCCCACGAGCGAAACACTCGGTGCACACCTTCGTCCGCGACGAATTATCTCGTCGGGGCGAGAGGTGGATCCGGGACGCACACGGGTGATTAATAAATACCGCTTGCGCGTACGCGTTGATTTATATCCGCGCGGTGCGTCTGACAATTTATCCGATCCGAACAATTAATGTCGGTCCTCCCCGATGAACGAATCGTCCGATGCACACGCAACCCTTGCTCGTACGGTGTTTCCTCATCAGAGTCGAGTGCTTTTCCGCAACGAAATTAAGGTCAACCCGCTCGTTTCCCCCTGCCGCCTCCCGTTCCCTTCTTTTTGTCACGACGAGAGGAGCTCGTGGGAAACGCGGCGGAAGCTGCCCCGACCGTGTCGACGCGCGCTTTTCACGTTCCACTCGGCCGATCTGCAAGACTGCACCCTGACTTTTAATCCGCTCCTCCATCCCGCAGCTTTTTACGGATCCACTACTTTTCTTTATCGCAGCAGCTTATCTTTAGATACCAATCTTTTCGATGAGTGTCACAGTTGCCAACAAATGTCGTTCGCGCAGCAAATTCAATATTTATCATCCCACCATCTTATACATATACTTCTCGCGGAGGCCCGAAAACGTGGTCGCGTTATGTATCATAATTACCGGCCTCCCCCTGTCCCCTGGACGAACGGAAGTCTCGACGTAACACGATGCTCGTTCGCAGCCCCGATTCGCACACCTGTAAGACGGAATATATGTCACGCGTCATTGCCGCCGGCGAAACCCCCATTGTGATCCAGTCGCGATTTACGAGGATGCATTCACGGCGAACCGCCACACGCGACAATAGCTCTGATTTCGCGATCCGAGGGCGACTTGGCGGCTCGCGATGGAGGAGCAGGGAAATCGACGGGAAATTACGGTGGCGTCGATCGGCCGTGCCGGTGATTACCTGTTAATAGCGGCGTCCCTAATCGTTGGACGCGGTGCTTTCGGGCAGAACCCTTTGCATTCTTCAGCCTTTGATTTAATATTTAGAAGAGTATTTAAGATAGAGACACTCCGGCGCATAGAGATGCCGGAGATTGTTGATTGACAATTTATTCTTCGTAAGTAGGTAAATTCTTGATCGCTACTATTTATTGCGTACATCCTATCGCGAGATTAATAAATACCAGACACGCGCGGAACAATTTAAAAAAACGGTCGCGCGTTTCAGTCGCGTTCGTTTGCAGCTCGCTCTCCGCGTGCCGTTGTTTTCCGGAACGTGGTTGTCGACCCAAGCGCTATCTCCACGTCACGCCGACACCGAGACAAGCGCGCCGTTCGACACGCAACCCTTTCGCCACGCTTTTGCATACACTCGCGTGTAATCGCGCGTCGCTTTTCCTTCCCTCGCGGAAATAACCGAGATATCGCATGGGTCCCGGAAGATTGTCGTCGTCCCGGCGTTGATGAATCGTCAAGGAACGAACTGTCACGCGAGCCAGGCGGAACAGAAGCACGCGCTCCCTTCAAAAAGTTTGCTAATAAAAAGAAGAAGGAATAATCCCGATGATGAAGTTCGGTCGAAGACGCAACCACCGTCGAAGATTTTCCGAGCGCACTTCCGCGCACGTCGCTGCGATTACCTCGAAACGAACACGGCTATCTAGGTGCTAACCATCCCCGTACTCCCTCGGGTAATTGTTTCATTCCTCGCGTCGACGTCGCGGCGTCGTCGACGTTGAAAGAAAGCGGACACGTGGCACATTTTCCAGCGAAAACGTAGCAGCAATCGGACGTTACGAGCAGCCCGCGTGCACGGGCTCGCGTAATTTCCAGCAGACGTTTCCCGTTTGCTGGAGATAACGCTAACGAGGCCCAGATAATAGCGTCGGCCGTCTAGACGGTTAATTGCAAGAAGTCCTTTGGAACAACGCCTCGCTCGTGCGCGCTTTCGACCCCTCGTCGCGTACCCTTTCGCGCGGCAGCTGAAATTTCGCCCGGGCGGAGTCCATTCGCGGGATCGTTGCCTTAACCAACTCGTCATTACGGCGGAAGGATTACCGGGAGGATGATCCGCTCGCGGACGATCGTTTCAGTCGCATCCTATTTTAGGTGTCTTGGATCGAGACGCGATATGGACGCTTGAATCGGAAAGCGAAATCGTCGAGGAAGTTGAATCCTTTTTAGTCCGACGCGTCGTGTATATTTGATCATTTCTCATCCCTTGGAGAATGTGTCGCGGTTTTAATTGCATAATGGCTCGACCTGAATCACTTCATGTCTGGCTGATCTTCCCGATGGAATTAAGAAAAGTTCCTGTAACCGACGCGCCGCGTTATCGCCGTTGACGTTCCGCGGCAAATGATGACAAATTGCTGTCAGTGTAACTACCAACAAATCCGTCAGAGCGACCGGCTATAAACAAGCTTATTATTATCGACGCCAGCTATCGCCAGTGCAATTCTATCAGTAACTGTAAATTGATTCTCTCTCGGAGCTGTCCGCATCGTTGCCGAGCAGTGTTTCGAGCATCGTTTCGTCCCATCTCCGCGCAAGACGCGTGATTGCAACAATCGAAGTCTTATCCTATCGTTCCCGGGTGAGATCTGTTTGCAAATCGAGGACAGCTAGCGTCGGACGATACGACGTGTTATCGCGGTTTCTGCTGGTCGCTTCTAGGGTCGCGAGATTGGACGCGTTGGCCTAGATTTCTTCGGCAGTGCATAGAGATTCCTGGTGTAAAAATTGATCGAATCCAAACGCGACGCTTGGTTTTGGAATACGTAGGTGCACGACCGCCGTCTTTAATCTTTGGAATCGAAGCAAGATTAAGGGATTCGAAGTGACGTTTCTTGCAATTACTCTCACCCGCCACCAGATAACGGAAGATTCTTAGATAATCCGCGATGGGAGTTAAGTAATTTTTTTTTTTTGTACAGCTCGTAAATAATCGTTAATCCCGGTTCTTCGGATCTGTAGCTACGTAGAGGCGAGGCTCCCGAGATATCGGCGCAAGGATTGATAGCTTGCATAGTATTAAGATAATTAGAGCTATAGTATTTCAGTAGAACTATTTCGGGTCCGTTAAGAACGATTGTCCTGAATTCTTGGAGCTCTCGAGTTTGTCCGACCGCGATTTCCAAAACAAGTAACACAGCTTCGTTCAATTGCAACGATTCGCCATTCATCGGACACGCATTTCCTTTCCCACGAGTAACATGCATCTCTATCGTTGCAACCGACTAACATAGAAACCTTGAAATCCCTGCTCTCCCATTCAAGTAAGCCATCCTCAATTACTGCGGCCATCCCCCTTCCCCCAACGAATTATCATTTCGTCCCGTTTCTCGATGCGACAGAAATTTCTCTCCCGCGCTCCAATGCGATCGATCGCAAGTTCGCGCGGCTCTTCGCATCGGGAAGTAACGATTGCACCGCGGAGCATAAAATCGTCGCGTTTCTTTTCGGCCTTAAGGTCGTCCCGATAGCGAGTCGCTTACGTCAGTCGGGAAACAGACATCCCGCTTCCCCCGTCCCCCTTCCTCCTCTCAGTTTTTCCACTCTGCCATCTAATCTTCTCTGGCATCCGGTCCGATTTTTCCCCGGCGATCGGACGCTATCGCCGCGCGTCGACGGCGCGGACGACTTCGGGACGGAACCGATCGTTCGTCCGCTGGCCTTGGACGGATAACGATAACGATTGGCAGCGGCTGATTACGCGATCGCTTGCGCCGAATGCACGCGTACGCGCGCGGGGCCAGTCTATAGCCGACGCGCCGGATCGCGGACACGCTCGGATCAGTCGAGATTATTAGGGGCCCAATTTGCAGCCGGGTTCCAGCAAACGTTCGCTCGCGTGTTTCCTCGGCTGGGCAGTCACGCGCGCGCGTTGGTAGTCCAGCGGATGGGAGAGCGTCGCTTGGATGGCGGGATGATTCGCGAGGGGTGACGGTTCGTTAGGCGCGATCGGGAATAAGTGGGCGACGATAGGCGTTTCGAGGGAGAATTTCGCTTCTCCGCGTTCGCGGATGATGGGATCGGCTGGGATATCGTGCGGCACGATAGCGAAAATCGTTGCGCTCTTTCGCCTCATTATGGAAATTAGATTGTAGAAGGGTTACGCAGGAGAAGGAGGACCGCGTTAATAGGAAAGTCGTGCGTGATGTAGCGCATCGTGGATTCCATAAGTCCGGTGTTAAAGTATATTCACCTCCGCGGATTAACGTAACGGTGTATCGTCGAGCCCTCGTCCCGCTCCTCGCTCGTCCTCCCATTGCAAAAGGATCGGGAATCGTAACGTTGCACACCGTACGGCGGGCGTGTTATTTACGAAACGCGGCAGGAGGTGATCGATGCTCGTAACCGCAGCGGCGTAATGATTTCATTTCGCTCGGCTGGCCTCCGCTCGAACGGGATCAAGGATTCGGAATTGAACGCGACGGCTCTGCGCGGCGGCGATTAACGGTGTGAAACGGTTTCGCGCGGATTCACTTTCGTTTTCACACCGTCCCGTCGTGTTGCCCCGCGCGAGCAGTTTCGCTTGTCTAACGGCGCTCCTTCTTCCCGGGAGGGACTTTGGACGGCCTGGAGAAACGATAGCGACGACAGTCGACATTTCCGGTTGCGCGAGACGCGCTTCTTTCGCATGCCCCGACGTCGACCCTTGCGAATCGTCCGCTCTCCCGGTGTGATGAACCTGGTCTTGGCGCCTGCCGATCTCGATCTCGTCGAACGGAGAAAGAGCGTCACGTATTTTCGCTCAATCCTATCAGCAACGCGTTGGATTGTCAGTTCTTTGCACACCTCGGAGGCGCGCAGGCTTTGAAAGATTTCTGGGAGATTTGATATTTTCGCTCTTTATCTCTCTCCGGGGCCACGGAGCACTCTTGTTCTTTATCTTCCTGGATCGATCAAATATTATATGACAGTCTGTCCGTGTATTTGTTGAATTAAACGAAATGCCTCGCGCTGCGGTGTTTGTCGATCAAGATGATTAGAATGTAATTACTGTGCTCCATCGACCACGATTATCAATGTCAGACTATTTTCCGCCTACCTTACGGGAACAGTTTTTCCCTGTTACAATTTTTCTACGATGCCATTTCCACGCGAAGGCTTACCCGAGGCCGGTGCAACTGGTGCATCGTATCGGTCGGTGCATTGCCCCCGTGACGCGAATATGCTCCTCGATCGATTCGCCTCGACCGCAACTCCAATCGTTCCCTCCAGCTTGGAAATTCTCGCTGTTGTGCACAGCCGTACAGTATGCGCTATAAAATGATGTCCCAGCCTGTCGAGAATTTCGCTTTGACGAACAGCAAATTCTTGCTCTGCCGTTCGAGATTCTTCTTCTCATCAAGACTACGCCTTTTTTTTCCATTTCTATTTCTCCGCAAGACAGTAAGAGATATCGCAGGATTTTATCTTCTGCTCAATCACGTTCTTTGCCAGTTAACATTTAATAAACGTCGAAGAGGGTAAAAATGGTCTTTGCGGTGCTTGAACTGTCAAAGTATCCACTTACCAAGGACATTAACCCTTTCACTATAAGGCATGCGCTGTGCGCGGCGGACTTTCCACGCTTTCGAAGTACCACCCACGAGCTAAACGCACGGCACCCTTAATTCCAATATAAATGTTCGGATCGATCTTCCTGCTAATCCCCCGCGGTTCGTGAAAATATTCTGAAAAACGGTGGTGGGCCAAAGTTGTCTCGAATAACGTGTAAGAGTCTCGGGAATAAAATTATCATACTTTCATGCTGTCGTGATTTTTTAGGGGCCCCGGCTATTTCATTTGATAAATCCTGGGTGCTGCCGGGCACAATATCACGAGCTCCGACTCACGCCCAGGAAGGTTCGACGAAAGGCTCGCTTCCCCGGGTCAGGGTTTCCGAATAGAATTCCACGGCGATGATGAATAATACAACACGATAAATCCTTCACGGGCTATCTCTTTCTAAATTCGAGAATAATATTCAGGAGACCCGATTCAATGGTTCGAGGCATCCACAATTTCGAATATCATTCTACCGAAAATTTTCGTAAAATAGATAAATATGTAGAATCATTGAAAAGTCTTTTATCGGTTCGCATCGAGGGTACCAAGTGCACGAGGACTAAATTCCAGTTTAACGCAGCTAGTGACAGTTCCAAGAGTGTGAGAATCGTATCAGTTCACTCTAGTCCGTAAAATTTCAAGTGTCCCGTATTCACCTGCCGCGAGATACACTTTATAGTACGGCTTCGCTAATACAAATCAAGATTCGATCTTCTTAATCGACCACCCGTTCCATTTCATACTCGTATCTTCGATATTCCCACGCAATCTCGCAGGGGAATCCCTTCCGTCCTCTTAATTAGTCGCGTCTATTTATTAGAAAAACATGATTTGTACAGTCTGTACGATGCTTTACGATTGCGAATAATTCCAGGCCGGATAGGGGAAGAAAAATTGCATGTAAATGAAGGAAATCTACGAAGATACAATAGGATGAAACTATTGCGAGACTTCTGCCGGAGAAATGTGCAGATAAATTGATCCCCGCTTTCTTTTGTCCCCCACACGCTCGCATCTGCTTTCTTCGTTCGGACTACCTGTTTATCATAACCCACTCGATCGAAGTTTTTTCTCTTGACTCTTGCAAGTCTCATGATCGGACTTTGGAATCATACACGCAAGGCATACCGAGGACCCATCTTAGTACAGCCGCGTTCTACGCGCCTCCTTATCGTCTAATTAAAATGCAACGTTCGCGGCGATTGATACTCCTGTTTTCGCAAGCTTAAGCTCACCGACGAACACCGCGTTCTCTTCGCGCAATAGGTTCCGCCGGTGTTTAATCTACGACAGAGCCGCGAGATTATTGAACGAATGAATTTCGAACCGACCTGATAAAAGCACTGCCGAGTTTTTATTTGCCGACCCAGCTCCGTATTCCGTCGGTTTTCGCCTCTCCTCCGTTTTCCCCGCAATCGGTAGCGCGATCGCGAACATTTTCCCGAACCGCGTTGCGGCCACGCGTTACGGAGTCGCGTTATCGGGCGGCGATTGATACTCCGCCGTGTCAGGGAATAATTCCCGCGGCGGTACGGTGTGCAGTTTCGATAATACCGCGACCGACGTGCCGATCGACGCGTGCAAGTGTCGCTGATAATGCCTGGTGTCCGTATCGAGGCAGAATCGTCGAGCGGAATTTTCTTTTCTCGAGAGCGAGAATAATTGAACTCGCCGCGCTGCTTAATTGCGTTGAGGGTGTGTCGAGAGGCACAGGAATGCGCCGCCGGGACGCGTCTTGCAACTCCCCATTGCTTTGGTCCCTCGCGAATCGCTGCTCCGAAACTTCACTCGCGAGCGTGAACTATGGACTCGTCTTTCCGAACGGAAAGGAAAACCGTCCGTCGACGGTCCGCGCTCGTACCACTTTCCCTGTCCGCGCGTGGACGCGTTGCAACGCGGGCGCCAATTAATCGCGGCCAGCAGCGGGTTTCGCTCGCGATCCTACGGGGTTCGCGTACACGCGGGCCGATGCTATCGCGCTTTCGTCGCTCTGTCGGAAAATTCGACGGAGTGTGTCGCCCGTGGGGAATCGGCCAGTTTAACCGGCCGTCGGCGAAGCGAGCGGAACTCTTTAAAGGGCATAGGATAAAATGATAACGCCACGCTCCCGTCGGTGTACGCAATTAGGTCGATAATTAGCGAGGGGACAGTAGCCGATGTATCGTCGCACAGCTCATTGCATACGTTCCGTATCGACTGTGGAAATTAT
Source organism: Holcopasites calliopsidis (assembly GCA_023838395.1). NCBI lineage: Eukaryota > Metazoa > Arthropoda > Insecta > Hymenoptera > Apidae > Holcopasites > Holcopasites calliopsidis. Next base: position 4,946,483 of record JALHAQ010000011.1, read on the forward strand.
GATCAAAGCGAGGGACGTTCCCACCTGACTCGGGAAGCTGGATAATCTCTCGACATTATCGCGTGCAACGCCGATCGATTTCTTTTCAAACGTCAAACGTGTTCATTCTCTTTAGATAAATCTTATTTTTGGGGAGACGACGAGGATGCGTTTAATATGCGATAGAGTGGTAACTTGATCATTCCTAGCCACGGATATCAGGTGTCCATGAATTAATGTACAACTCTGCGAATGCTTTATCTTTTGATGGAAAATTTCTAATAGAGAGTTGCCAGAGGGACGTCGAATTGCACGGAGGAGTAACAATAATGCGGAACTGGAAAATAAAGGTTTGGAGCATCGAATTAGTAATCGAAGTTATTACATTCACAACAAATCACAAAATTCTCGTCGCCGGATCAATTAATGTCAACGCATCCTTGGTAGTGAAAGACTCTTTATCTTTTACCGGTGCGATGCAACGGAATTGCAACGGAATGCAACGGAATAACATTCATCGCGCCGGTTGACGAATTGCGCCGCGCGATATCCCGCCCCGTCTTCCAGTTTATCGTGATGCATCGAAAGGTAGCGTCGCCGAGCCGCCGCGATCATTTTGCTTACGGTCCCACGTTTCACCTACGACCACGGCGTATCCTCGTATTTCCGCGCGCACAACACGCGTCGGCCCCGATTCGAACGGATAGTCGCCGCCGGAGCGTTCGATAGGAGCGACGCGTTTCGAGTTCCCTTACAGTTCCGCACAGGTCTTCCCATGATCTTTTCCACGCAGCACAGATCTGACGACGTTCGAAGGTGTCTCCTCGCTTGAGAAACGAATTGCAGTGTGCCTCGTGACGCGACACGTTGCCGGTGACGATTTCACCGTGGAATTTAGGCGTTGGTGGAAATTCGGGCTGAAACATTCCGGACTTTGAACAATGGAGTGCACTGGTAGATATCGCAATAATATATTCATGGCGACTCGGTTCTCCAATGCTGCCAAGAAGCCTCTCCAAGGAATCGCCAAGTTTCCAGTATCTCCGCGCGAACAGCAGAGTTGCCGCGAATCGGCCCGCCGATCTCGCGACAATGAAGAAAGCGTATCGCGAGCTCAGTAAGGAAACGTGGCCCAAGCTCCCGTTAACCCCGTTCCGTCGTTGGTAATCACCGAAGGGGAAATAGGACAGTCGTGCGCGCGCGCGCGCGGATACGTTCGATGCTCGGGCCACGCGTTTCCTGCCGTTTAGCCGGCAGATAGATCACGTAAGTGTCGGCGCGGAGGCGAGAGGGGCGAAGCACGAAAGTGACGGACACGAGGAATTTATACGTACGGCCCGGTCACGGGCAATTGCCTGTCCCCGCTGGTCGCGGACCGGAATAATGTCGCGATACGCGCGCACGCCGAAACCGCGTATCGGCGGCCCGCGGGAGTAAACGTGTTTCGAATCCGCCGCGGTCGAGACGGACCGGCGACAGCTAGCCGCGTCTCCGGCCTTGCGCGTTATTATCGTATAGATTCCTCTGGTCAGCGGTCCGCGATGTCGTCTCGAATTGGCAATAAAGACACGGCGGACGGGACCCGGCATCGCGGTCGGGAGCCGTTCGCTCTCGCGGTCGATCGAGCCTCGATCGCGAGCTCGTTACGGAGACGCGGTGGAAGATTTTCGGTGTTCGCGTTCGAATGGGTTTAGGCGGGTCAAGTTGAACGTCGTGTCGGGAGCCGAGGACTTTGCGGCTAGGTCGATGATCCGCCGGCGAGGTATTGAGAAATGATCGAGGACTCTTTTCTGGTACAGGTTATATATCTCTGATGTCCTTCCAATCCGCAGACTGCGAGGGACACAGAGTGATTTCGAAACGATTTCACAAGTAATGCGTTGTTGCACGGAATCGTGTGCGCGCAATTGAATTCTTGCGATTCGCTCGTCCGCTACGCGCGACCACGCATAATTCTGGCTTGGCTCCGGTGAGCTTTGGCACGCAAAGCGGGCTGAAGTTCAAGGCGCAGCATAGTCTGGTCGATTGTTTATTCGGGGGAGCGCAAGTTTTAGAACGTCATTTTGTCTAGACAGTGCTTCCTTAAGAACGCCAGGTCCGTACAAATGTTACGATATTTCGACGAAAGTCGGACTCGCAGTTAATCGAGGAGACTCGTATGAATAACAGCTGAGTGTTCGCCTCGCGGTATGGAATGCATTCTTCCAGGGAAGAATTAGATTCGTTCATTTGATCCACTTCGCGTAGAATTTCCAGTTTCGAAAGTATCTTCTCACATTCGTCCGAACGCGTATGCGCTCCATCGAAATTCGGTTCGAACCGTTTGCTGTCTTCGATGAAATATTATACTCGTCGGTGTCGCGTTGCAACCATTAAAGGCACGCTCAAATTACAACTGTCTCTTGAAACAAATTATTGGGAAAGAAATATGTTCGTTGTCCCTGTGCATCGGTGCAAAATCATTTCAACTTGCAATCGCGATAAGAAGTATTCGCATTGAATTTCCCCCCCTTGCTATAAATTCATACAATACCTACCATGTTGCAATCTTTAAGTTGAAAAGCGAGTCTCGTTCACGTCGATCATTTCAGTTCGCTCCCACGTAGAAATATGACGCGGCGTTTCCCGACGAGATTGTTCAACGCGCCGAGGGAAATCGAACATCGATAACGAGCCCGTCGAATCCGACGCGGGAAAGGATTAGTCGGCGGTTTCGGTGAAAGAGAAAACGCCGAGGCTCTCCGCTCGGCCTGTGTTTTCCGACGCGCTCGCTGTTTTAACGAACCGATGCTCGCAACGATCCCCGCGCAATTAAAATTAACAAACGGCGTGCGGCGAGAATCGCGTGGAACGAATTAACGCGCGTCGTTATTGAAATATGGGAAATGTGGAGGCACGATTTAGCGATCACCCGTGGGAAAGGTAAAGGAAAGTTGAACTATAATAATTACTTTCATTCATCTTATTATCAGTAGCACGAATTGCCACGCGATCAATTAAACTGCGCTCCATTTAGCTCCATTGAGCTTTACGGAGATCTAAAGCCGCCTTCGATTCGCACAATCGACGGCTGTTTATTTAAATTTTATGCCGCAGTATATATAGCCGCGTTGCTCGTATAAGTATTGATTTCTTCTACTGCCGGCCCCTTGAGAGCCAGTGCAGAACACTATACCTTCTCGTTTCTCTTAGCTAATATACTGCAGAAATTATTCTACAATAACTTATATTAATCTTCATACGGAGCATCAAATAAATCTATTCCAGCTTCATCAGTTTGTAAAACCATGATTTGATAATATCAATTAAGGGGAAAAATTCCGATGCACGTAAATTCTGAAACGAATAAAAATCTGGGTTCGCGACTCTCGCAACGACGATCGAACAACTGATCGCTCCTCACCGCCGTCGATCTCAGGACGGCTCGCGCACGTTTTACGGCGGTCCGTCTCGAAATTTTCAATCCCGGCCGTAAACCGATCCGGCTTCCCGAAAGTTCTATGCTCGACAGGCAGCCGCCGCCCGATCATCCGATGCACGGGCGTGATCCGGATCGCGTTCGGACACGATCGACGCGATCGTGAAACGACGCCGGAAGTTGTCCCGGTTTAATGGGTCGTCTCCGGTGCATACGAGTCAGAGCGTTCGTTTTGGGGGGGTAGTAGTTTCACGGGGTGTTCGCGCGGCGAGGAAGTGGCGGGACGACGACGATATTTAGTAGCTGTTGGTAGCTGGTTAATAGGTTCATTCGTGGGGAACGCGAGTGGTTAATTACGGTGGACGCTGAAGAATTTTTATCGAATGCCCCGTTGGCAGATCGGGGACGATAGGGAATGAAGAATCAAGCTGATTAATTACTCATTGTCGACGACCACCGTTACACTTTCTCGCGAGTACAGCTGCGATATTCCACTGGACAAGAAGCCTTCAAATCGGAATCGGCGAAACTAACCAGAACTTCCGGTTGCTCCGCAGATGCTGTCGGTGAGCCCAGGAATGGAGGTAGGCAGCGGTGGTCACGGCGGCCTCGGTGGTGGACTAGAGGGTGATCCGAGCGGTCGTGGCGCCGTGATGGGCGGTGGCGACGGCGTGGTCGGCGGTGCCGGCGACGGAGCCGCAGACGGGATGCAGGAAGCGATGGTCGCCGCGGCTAGGGACCGGGCGATCCGCGCCGGAAGCGTCCGGCAGGACCTCGCCCTCGACCTACCCCCGCGGCTGCAGCTCCCGGACGGCGAGGAACGACCGTACGGAGCGCATACCGCCCTTCACCTGCGCGACCCCGAACAGGTGAGCCCTTCAAAATGTTCCATCGCACTTTACCAATATTATTCTCGTGGAGGTACAAGGCGGGGCGGATCTCGATCAGCGCCGGGTGGAATCGAACTTCGAAAGATTTCCCCCGTTCTACTTGCATTGGTATTAATCGTAGATCGAGCGAGGATAGGTCGCGATAGCACCGATTACAGTTCTACCCGACCGGCCCAGATCCACGCGCGTTTCCCAATCAGTTCTCATCGATCGACTACACGCGGTTCGCTTAATCGGCCGTCCAAAACAAGCGCATTTCCGAGTAGCGCGAACCGCGGCTAATTACACGCGTAAGAAAACGGACGAATTCTCCACGCAGCCGGGTCTTCGGGTAAAATCTGGTCGGCGCGACTCGCGCGGCTGATTCGATCTCGTCGCTCGCGGGACCACGCGCGTTTATCAGCCAGGAACCCCTCGCGCTCTTAATAACGCGACGGGCGTTGCTTTAACGTGCAGGCTAATTACCGTCGCCGATTTCGATGCTTAGAAATTATTTCCGATGCGCGGACGGGCGCAAAGCTCTGCCCTGAAACGAGTTCGCTTTATGCTTCAGTCCTTTCACGGCTTTGCTCCGTTTCCGCGCGTGGAAGATGTCCTGCGAGTTTTCGCGAGTCCAATTGTTATTGGCGAGTGGCGAAACAGGTTTCTCGTCTGATAGCGCGCACTACGATCCGTCCGTAACTGGCTAGAGACGGCGTGTCCAATTTGCATTGTAATAGGGCGGGTTGCAGAAAACGTCGCTTGCAGGGGATCTGCATGATCAAATATTTTTCTGCGTCGTCCGTCGCAGGGATTATCATACTTATTTTCATCACTTGCATTATCTTGTCTACCTGACTGGCTTCCACAAGTTAATCCCGGTCCTGCAGTTCTGCGACTCGCATCCAGTTTTATCGATCTCTCTTGCCGCATACGATTCAAATGTTTCAACAGAAAGAAAAGTAATGAACATTTCAAATATCCATTCGTCGTGCTTAGAATTACGGTCTCCCATTTTCTCTTGATCCGTAAGATACTTCCAAACCCCCCCTCTCGCCCCCCAGATAAGCTTACCCTCGTTCTAAAACGGAAGATAGACATTTCCAAGTGGTTGATCGCCACTTTCCGAAGCTTCCCAACCAGTCCAGACACCGGAAGCGTATACCCCGGTTCTGTACAAGGCTCGCAAGACGATCGAGTGACCACCGGTCCCGTTGCGATTCCCGTCGAAGGTCGATGAGAGACGGGAGCGTTTTTTAGCCGTGCCCGGCGAAGGAGGCGAAGGATCGAGTTTTCTGCCCCGTCTGTCGAGGCTTCTTCGATGCCGGGGCGTCAGGCCGAAACACGCGCGCCCCGGGGATTGCTCGAGGGTCACGGGTTAGAATTTCGGTAATTCTACGCCTCCGCGCGTGTTTGCGGTACTCTGTGCGTCGCGGAGATACGACGGACCGTGCCGCCGCTTCCCGCTCGTCGTCGAGCTTCGCTTCCCGAACGAAAACCGGGCTGCTCGTTAGGTTCGCTCTTCTTCCCGTTCGCGGTCCGCTTCGGCGGGGCATTCCGATCGCCGCGCGGAGGGTAGAATCGATCAATCGCGAACCGGTCGTCGCGTGAAGACCGCGATCGCTTGTCCGAACGTCGCCTCTGGCGAGGGGTTGTTCGCGATGCTCGTTGTGTCGCGCATCGCTTTGACGGGAACTGAGTACGGATACTCTCGATCGATGTTCCCGGACGGTGTGCCTTCGCTTGTTTAGATTCGTTTCTCAGCGTGAGGCAGAAGGTTGCTGATTTCTTTCATGCCGTCTTTTACCATCCATTACCTTACATTTCTGTGTTGCAAATCCGCGAAATCGTTCGAGGCGCCTTCCATGATTTGGAAATGTAAATTGACAGACCTGAAGATCCTAGCACCGTTCTACACCGGTTCAGAGCCCAACTAAGGCCTCCCTCCATTCTCGTTTCAGGAGAGCGAGATATACCAGAAGTGCGTGCGACCGCCGCCGAACCGGACGGTGTTCGACAGCGAGAGCCCGCCGCCTTACCGGAGCCAGTCCGCGTTGCTGGACGCGCCGGAGCGGATAGTCCGGTGCCACAGCGCGGGTAGCTCGCTGCTGAGGGTGTTCCGGAAGTTCCCCAGCCCGGGCAGCTCGACGCCGGCCGTGGTGGTGCCGCCGCCCAGGAGGCCGACCCTGTCCAGCTATTCCGAGTCCAGTAGCAATCTGAGCAACCTGTCCAGCCTGACGGTGGTGCCCTGCGAAACGGACGAGAGCCAACAGCACCACCATCATCACCAGCAACACCAGCAGCAGCACGTCTGATCCGGGGCGCGGCCAAGGCGGGGAGCACTCGTGGCCGCGACGAGCGGCGGTGAGCGCCTCGCGGTCGACGGGCCGCCACCGAGGATCTCGCGCAAGCGGCGACGTGCCGTCCCACCGGTGGCGAGACGACGAGAGAAGACGGAGGGAGGACCGGTCGGCGACGAGCGGAAGGACACCACCGCTCGCGGCGGCGAAGGCCGCGACGCGCTTCTTCCGCCCTCCTCGAGAATCCTCGAGACGTCGAGGATCCCTCAAGACTGACTCGCAGGAGTAACTTCTTCGTGCAACGGCCTCGACGACAGACACACACACACACACATATATACACACAACTGAAACACCGAGGAGCAGAGGACCGGCAGAGAATTCGAGGAACGATCCTCCGTCTCCGCCACCTCTTATCAGAAGCGGATGGCCCTCCAGCTGGTGTCTCGGATAAGAAGCTTCCTCGTCCGCGGAGGCTGGTCGTCGAGAGCGAAGCGGACGCGCGATGAAGAGGAACGCGAACCGCGGTGGGCTTACTTACGCGTTTGTGGGTCGGTTCCGTGCTTCGATGCTTCTTCCCGATGCTGCACGATACTCGTCAGAGGGAATCGCGAGAGCACGATTTCACAGCCCCCCCCCCCCCCCCCTGGGCGAGACAAGGCTCTCTTGTACGGAACTTTTATTGGAACAAGGGTAGGGGAACGAGGAGCCGCGGCGGATCATTTTGAAAGTAAATGAAAGAAGCGAGAGGAGGAGGGAACTAGAAGAGGGGCCTACGAGAGGAGGCAGGACTGATCGAGGCGTCGATTCATTAAATCCGACGCGTTCTATCCTTTGGGGGGGGAAGAGTACGAGACGCCGCGTGCCTAGATATTTGCAAAGCATTGGTGAAACGTACAGAGGACAGACTAGGGAGAAGAAGCCGGTGACCGGAGGATAGCTGTTCCACTGCCGACCGACAAACGCGGAGCACCGCGACGATTCTGACCATCGAGTATATATATATATATATATATATATATATATTTATATGTATATCGTCGTTTTGGAAGTTTGTTCGCTGCGAAAAAGACTTAGTAAATTATTTATTGGCGACGATTCGCGGGTCGGGCACTCGAGCGGGAAAGTGCGGCGAGCCCAGCAAGCGGATCCGCGGTTAGACGCGTGAGAAGGAAATAAAAAACGGGAAACGCCACACGCGTTAGATTAAAATGAATGTGTCCACGTGCGAGTGATACGCGTTGCGTTTGCGTGCGGGCGGATGGATGCGTGGAAAGGAAGGATAGGGGTAAGATATCATTGTGAGAGAGAAAGAGAGAGAGAGAGAGAGAGAGCTATTGATGCGACACGCAAGGGGTGAAATTTCGTTCGCATGATCGATGTCGATGTTCCGTGCGGGGCGAAGTGAATGAAAGCGGGACGAGCGAAAGGCAGAGAGCGCCAGAAAAGTAGTGCCAAGAGCGTATAAAAACACACACACACACACACACAAGATGAAGAAGAGGAAGAAAACTCTGTAAATATTAGGCTAGGTAGTTCAATATCAATATAATTATTACGACTAAAAATGATATGCTCTATATACTTGATTAAAGAAGGAAAAAAAAAAGTAATAAACCTTACACCACGCATTAAACACGAATTGTGAACGGGCCGTACGAAATCGCCCTGGGACGCGTGTCACGGCTTTTCCGACGAGGCCTCCGGCGCGAAAGGCTGGACGAAGAGGGGCAAATGAAAATGAAATGTCGAGCGTCGCGTACGATTCGTTGATTTCCAAAAAAAAAATCGCGACGCCGTCGTTCCTCCGCCGCCCCTTTTCTCTATTCTCACCCCTCATACCGATAATGAACGTTAACGCGCGTACGAAAGTTTGTTTTTCCTTTCCCCGCCCGGCGAGAGAAGAAGGGGAACGCTGTAATTTTCTCTATCGAAGCGAGAAAGAAATCGGCATTCACGTTTTAGTGATTGGTGACGGGAGTCGACGAAGGAACGACGGCGCGGCGGGAGGGTGGAGCGAAAAAGAAACGGAGATCGACGGATCGTAGCGTCGCGACGCTCTCCGATCGGCAGGCGCGCGTCTCGTCGCCGTGCCCTCGAACGGCCACGCACGACGTCCGATTGTGAACGCTACTTTATTATTATTCAGATAGATAAGGCTTCGGTTTTCCGACGGGACGAAGAATTATGAACGAGATCTGCCTTGACGACGAACCCGAGGGTCGACGACCGGCTTCGCCTCGCCGTTTCTCGTCGCGACCGGCCAACGAAGACCGGACGTTCCCGCCGTCCCGATTGCCCGCGGAATTTCTCGCGAAAGTTAGGGTTTACGCTAACGTTTATTAGATTCGCGATACACGCCCCCGACGCTGTCGGGGCGTATCGTTTAGGCGTATCATTAATTAGGTAATTACCGTTTCGGTAATACCATTAAACAGTGTTCCTGAGAGATTGTTTCTCGTTGAAAAAGAGACGGAAAGTTCGACGGGGAGGGGGAAAGTATATCTTCTAACGCTGGTGTCTCTGCGCGTGACGAATGGATACGGATTCGAAGCCAGAGCGTCGAAAGTGCTTCAGATGTTTCTTTACTCGATAGCCATGACATTGTTAATTTAAGGATATATAGTCTTTCGTATTCTTTTTTTTCTTTCGTACGAAATACGACAGAGAGCTTCTTCTATGATGATGGGGAAAGTAGCGTCTCCCCTGGTCGAAAAGGGATCCAGCGTAACTTCTTTACAAGCATTCAATATTTTTCTTGAAATGTAACGGGACAGAGGGATACGTAAGATATGACAGAAGATAGTATTTTTATTGAAATCGTATGCGTCTGCCGCGCTAATTTCTCTAACGGAAACGCGATCACCAGAAAGGCCTTCTACACCTCGACAAAGTACAATCGGTTGCGCCCTTGGTCGCTTAGCAAGACGGATAGGAAGTTTACAGATTTCGCCCTTCGCCTCCTGGAACGATAAGCAATAGAAATTTCGTTTCATCGCTGTTCCGAAACAGATCTGTTCTACGCGTTGTCCATTCACTTTGCGAATCACAGATTCCCCTATCCGTCGTGCTCGCAAGCTAATGGGGGGCAACGAATCTTACCAAATACAAAAATATAAGAAGCTCCACGGCAATCGGGCAGGAACGCCGCGTAAAGGAAGAAACCATATCATTTCGGTTCAAGATTCAATTATCAATTGATCCTCGAGTCACGTTGTATTTACGATGGACAAAAATTCAGATATATATTTGGCAAGTGAACATTGGCGGCACCGACTTCGGTCCTCGACCCCGGGACAGAGCGAAACTTGTACTGAAGCGTCTCGCGAGAAGTCACCACTTATTGTAATCCATTAAAACCGTACGACGACGGGGTAACGTTGCAAGCGAGCCGCCAACAGCTGCTCCGAGAACTGGATTCTCGTGTGGCCACGAGAACGCGAAGATACCACTGGGAGCGAGGTATTCGAAGAAAAATCCATGCCGACAGAATCGTTTACTCGAGACAAAAAGGAAAGAAAAAAAAGAAAAGCGTGTTCAATCCCCTGTCGCGATTCCCTAATTGGCGTTTCCAATTTAAAAGAAAAAAGAAGCCTGATACGTCCGCGCGACACTCGAATCGGGAGAAGCGTCTCGTTGAAGAAGCACGTTTACGGCGTCGAATAAGTACGCGAGGGAAAGGAGATCGATGCCGATTGAAATTGCGTACCGCCGATCCTGTACACGTTGCGCACGCGGAACCCAGAGGGGTCGTTGTCGCGAACGGAAATGTCCGGGCGGTTCTACGCGCGACACTCGAGATACCGTCGCCCGCGGGCCCGCGAGGAGACGCGAGCTCTCTCCATCGTTAAAAATGTGTTCACGCGCATGCAATATTAGGTGATGAAGATTAATCGTATTCCTCTGTATGTACAAAATGTTGTCAAACGAACGAGCGAGAGAACGGGCGGCGGAGGAAACGCGATACAAAACGGGAGAGATACGAGCGAGGGAGACGGGAGGAACGAACAATAGCGGACTAACGAGAATACGGTCCCTCGCGATTGAACGAGAGAGCAATCGACGAGAAAACGCGACAGGCAGTTCGTATGTGCGTGTGTTTGCGTGTATAGCCTCCGTGCATCTGAACGGGAGAGAGAAGGGGAGAAGCAGAGCGTGCAAGAAGAAAAGATACGAAGGGTGTGACTAAATCCAAAAAGAAAAGTGGGTCTTGTGCAAGCCTCGGTTAAATTAAAACAAAAAAAAAAAATGAAAAAATACTGTTATCGAATTAGATCGAATTTTTTAACAAACCGTCGCCGGAGCGGATTTTCTAGGAAAAGGAAAAAAGAAAGAAAAGCGAAACGTTCGCGAGTATTTGTGATTGAAATTAATCGCCCCGTGTGGCGATTTATTGAATTTCCTAGCGTGTACGATTGTTTCATAAGTAATTCGCGGTGCATCGCGGCGATCCTTTTAAACGATTCGTCGCGCGATCCAGCGCTGGAGCGACGCGAGATCGATCACTGTGGCCTTTCGCTGAAAATTAGCCGGCAGTCGAGCCGCGATTGGACGACGATCCGACCGGCACCGATAAAAGGAACCGTGATTTCGACGAATCTCTCGAACGGGTGGCTCGGAAATTGCGACTCGAGGCTCGTCAGGATCGGCGATCGACAACGGTCAGAGCAGTGTCCTCGATCGCGAGGACACGGTATCCCTTAATCGATCGCTCGACGCTATTAATTAGTATCAATTACACTTTAGAGAAGGGGATCCTTTATCGATCTGTAGGACAAATTCCGTTACCCTCTAGGTAACGATTGTAAAGAGGACCGCTGGGAACGTTTAAGCAAATGAGAAATTTAACGATGCTTAATTTGGAAGAGACACGAATTAGGTCCGGTGATCAAAGTTCTTCGTTCAACCCAGGCCCCATCCGGTCCATCTAGTCATGCCGAGCCCGTGCGTGTTGGGCAAGAAGTCTCGGTCGATCGTTCCGTCGGTTCGGTCGGTTTAACGCGATCCCGAGTTCCGAGATCCGTCTCTTTTTATAGCGCGCGATTGTGATTTCTCGAGGTGTTCCAAAATTTCGCGGACCATCGGCGTGTCCGAAGCGTTGTTTTTTTTCCTTTCTACGCGGAGAACACGAAAATTCGACGTTAGCTATCGAGTCCCCCCCCCTCGAGGCTGTAATTATCGTTGATAAGATTGGTGTGTCTAGTCCAGCCACGGCGCGACAGGTGTCCATCCGCGACGGCGTGTCCCGTTTGCTCTCTCCACCCCAAATTCTAAAGGTAATCGAATCCTGATTTCTCTTTGTCTCGTTTCATTTCGCGCTATATCGCGGAGCAACGGGGAGGGGATTTCACCGGGTCCTGCGCGCGCCTTGGAGTATAAATTACGTTCTTTCATTTCATTACATTATTAGGTAACGGATGAAAAGAGGGATAGATCGGGATAAGTGGAGAGGTGAAATGTGATCAATGCACACAGACCCGCAGACTGATAAATATATATATATACACATATATGGATGCCGCAATCTGAGAATCAAAATTTTTAGACCGTCTCGCGGTTTCTCGGGGACCCCAGTGTCTTACCGAGCGATCCCCTTCTGGTATCTGATAAGAAACGAAACGCGAAGATCTAGGAGCGAGGTTGTGGATACCAAAAGGGAAACAGGCAAGAGGGGGTGCGTGCGTGCGTACATGTGCGTGGGGAGAGAATGGAAACGCTTGCGACTGAAGGGATTAAGGTGAAATGGTAGGAAAAAGACGCGCAAGGGAAGAACCACTAGCCAACGTAAAACGTGTGGCCGTTCGGGTCGAATTTAATCATCCGTTTCGTTGTCGTGTCGTGATGTGCGAGCAAGGCGAGGGTGAAGTCAGGCGAGCGAGAAATTTCGGGGTAAACTTGTTTCAAGGTAATCGATCGATGTTGTAGGAAAAGTGTCATTTTAAAGTAGTAGATCGCTTCTACGGAAACAGAGCGTCATCTCGATGAGAAAATACGAAAAAAACGTTTCACGTAAATTGAAAGTCACGCTGATCGCACGCTGAGGGACGCTGGAAGTGGTTGCGAAATTCGAAAGAAAAAAAGAAAACAATTGCGCGGTGTCTTTACAGATGCTTCCGGTTCCTCTTAGTCCATTTTATTCTCGTCCCTTATCCCTCTTCTATTATTTCGCTCTATCGTAGATCCTCGCTCACCCCTTTCAGCGTGCCTTCGACTTGCCGGCGAATTAAACAGATTTTTTATACATACAAGTAGAAGTGTACCAATCGTACCAGATAGGAAAGAATAACAAAAAAATAATGATGTTCGTTGTTCACTGCTCTGGCTTGCTAGGAAAGAACAAAACACAATGATTCGGGCCTCTCGGAGGCTGTTCGGACAAGGAGAGGCGCAAAAGAGAAAAAAAAAGACTGCTGACCAATAATACATTAATGAGCGTAATTCAGTTGAATAGAACTTGCTCCGGACAGTCCCCTTCGTGCCCCCTGTATGAATCGGCAACATTTCGACATTGCAAGATTATTGGTGTACTTATCACGCAGTTTTCTATAAAATAAAGAAAACGATTTTGAAAAAAAAAGGTATCGATTCGCTATCTTATCCCCCCCCCCCCCCCTATCTAAATTCTTGTTTCCCATTCGTGTTACTAAGTGGCACAGATCAATGGAAGGATTTATCATGGAACTTTACAAGTAGTACGAGTCTAGATGTGGGACAACTTGGGCTTTTCAGTAGTATAAATCAATGGCATAGCAGGGATACTTGTAAATCGTGCAACTCAATGGCTTGGTCAGCCTTAAGTTTCAAGTAGTAGATGGCGCAATGATACGGTCAGAAGTTTCCTACTTTATTGAGTTCTTCCTTGAAGAAATTGCATGTTGACCACAGATACCGCCACTCATAGGGTAGGGCCTCCTATTGTGGAGTCTAGGGATAGTTACTTAACTATTCGATTAACACATGTTTCAATGCTTGGACAAGCAATAATACTTTCGATTTGAAGTGTTTAAAGACAAAAATGATTTATTTTTTACAGTTTTACAGTTGGTAAGTCTAATTGGCGCTTTGATACTATCGATAGTTTCCCCTGGGTTGACCCTCGGCAATGGATGCTTGCCGATAGTGATGAAAACACATTTGTGCGAGTATTTATAATTTATTATTTATTGCCAATTATTGTATATGGTATCTATTCCCCTAGTTAGAGCGTCGCCCATCGATAGTTATTGATAATGACGAAAGTACAATTATGCACGTATTATTCATTGCAAGGTAATAACTTACAACTTTTAATACCTATAACTATCGATAGTGAAAAGTATCGATAGCTTTTGATAGTCCCCCACCACAATTCAAGATGGCGTCGACTATTCATGCAGCTGTTTTGCATCGGTAACAATTAAGATGCTTTTATAATAATTTAGTGCTTGTTCTTTAAAAGTATCTACATGAGCTTGTTCCTTGTGAATCCTCAAATGCGAAAAGTGATATAATATTAAAGTTGAAGGATAATATATTTAGAAAACTCTCTGATATATACTTAACCACAATTGTGGATTCGACCAGTGTTGAATATTTTCTGTTTTGCATTTTAGATTATTCGCGAGACCATACCACATTATAACGACTGTAGAAATTCTGGTTTTACTTGCAACAATTCTGTAGCTAGTAATTGTAAAATCTGTATGAATTTAAACCATGAAATGTATTGTAAATCAATGTATAAAATTAGCTTTTAAATATTAATTTTTCTATATCTCATCTATTCGTACTCAGTCGTCAGCTGTTTAGTTAAGGTTTCTTTCATTCATTTAAAATTGTACATTTGTGACTAATAAATTAAATAATTATTTATTGCAGGCTTGAACATGGAGTGGCGAGCTGCTAGCTGTGCTTCCTTGAACAGTAGTAGCTGTGTGTGTGATGTATCAATAATGTATCAATATGGTAGAGTACCAGCAGCATAGCGCTATCACATTAAGTTATACTTATATTAATTATAATAATTATATTTATATTCGTTTTAAAAATGTATATAAGTATCAACATTGAGATGTATTATAAATGAATTTATAAGAATAGTCAATAAGTAATAGTTTTTAGTTTATAAAATATTTTTTTATCACATTTAAATCTATACTATTACCATTATTGTAATTTTCATTATTATTTATTTATCAGTTGTATTGTAAATTAATTTATAAAAATAGTCAATAAGTAATAGTTAATAAGTAATAGTTTGTACATTATTGCAATTTTTCAATAAATCTTCACAAAAGGAATGCAACTGGTTTCATTTTATTTAAGACCTGTCCACTCCCAATAATTTAAGTTAGAGATAAGTGTTGGAAAGTGACGTATTTCAGTTATGACTGATGTCCGACAATTTACTTGTACTACTTATAATTGACTTATTTATACTACTGGTGGCAACATTGTTCCTAACTGCGTTTCCAAACCTTTTGCTTTGTAACTTTGTTGCTAACAAACGATTCCGCATCATATTCTGGGAAATTCTTGGAAATGACGTCAAATTCCAGGAATTAGTGAAATGAAAGACCTCCTCGCATATCATGTTCTCCTGATACAAATTGGCGATTTCGAGCACAAGGGATTTCGTAAAATCGAGTCCTGGCAAATTCTTGGAAATGACGTCACATTCCAGGAATTGATGAAATGAAAGACCTCCTCGCATATCATGTTCTCCTGATACAAATTGGCGATTTCGAGCAAGAGATGCTTCGTGAAAACGGGTTTTGGAATGTTTGGTGATGACGTCACAGACATGAACTCCGGATACCTCCTCGCATATCATGTTCTCCTAATACAAATTGGCGATTTTCAGCAAAGGGGATTCCGTAAAAGCCGGTTCTGAGAAATTCTTGGAAATGACGTCACATTCCAGGAATTGGTGAAATGAAAGACCTCCTCGCATATCATGTTCTCCTAATACAAATTGGCGATTTTCAGCAAAGGGACTGCCCGAAATTCACGATTTTGTATCAGGAGAACATGATATGCGAGGAGGTCGTTCATTTCACCAATTCCTGGAATGTGACGTCATTTCCAAGAATTTCTCAGAACATGCTTTTAGAGAATCACTCTTGCTCGAAATCGCCAATTTGTATCAGGAGAACATGATATGCGAGGAGGTCTTTCATTTCACCAATTCCTGGAATGTGACGTCATTTCCAAGAATTTCCCAGAACCGGCTTTTACGGAATCCCCTTTGCTGAAAATCGCCAATTTGTATCAGGAGAACATAATATGCGAGGAGGTCTTTCATTTCACCAATTCCTGGAATGTGACGTCATTTCCAAGAATTTCCCAGAACGTGATTTTACCGAATCCCTTTTGCTCGAAATTGCCAATTTGTATCAGGAGAACATAATATGCGAGGAGGTCTTTCATTTCACCAATTCCTGGAATATGATGTCATTTTCCAGGAAATTCCGGGAACTTCAATACTATCGGGGATTCCTTGAAATTGACATCATTGTCCAGCACTTATCCTTAACTTAAATTATTAGGAACGGACAGATGTTGAAAAAAAGAAAACAGTTGCATTTCTTTTGTGAAGATTTATTGAGAAATTGCAATAATGTACAAATTACAGAAATGATAATATTTAAACTTAAACGCTATTACTTATAGATTATCCTTATAAATTAATTTACAATACATCTTATAATTAAATAATAATGAAGATTACAATAATAATAGTTGCATACATTTACATATACTACAAACATGTTTTAGAGACTAAGAACTATTACTTATTGACTATTCTTATAAATAAATTTACAATACATCTTATAATTAAATAGTAATGAAAATTACAATAATGATAATAGCATAGATTTAAATATGCTACAAAAATGCTTTAGAAACTAAAAACTATTACTTATTGCTTATTCGTGTAAATTAATTTACAATACATCTTATAATTAAATAGTAATGAATATTACTATAATTATAGTAGCGAAGATTTACGTATGCTACAAAAATGTTTTTTTAGAAACTAAAAACTATTACTTATTGACTATTCTTATAAATTAATTTACAATACATCGTATAATTAAATAATAATGAATATTACAACAATAATAGTAGCATAGATTTACATATGCTACAAAAATGTTTTAGAAACTAAAAGCTATTACTTATTGACTATTTTTATAAACTATTTCTAGAACTATCTTTATAATGCATGCGGGATTCGAATAGATTATAACGTTACGTTTATCAGCGCTTAGATTTAAGTAATATAAGACAGGGCCATTTGGGACACGGGTGATCTGCAGGCAAGCGATGATGGCCTTCAGAACCGTCTTCCCAGCCTTCGAAGAACAAAGTGTTAAGTTAATATTGTTTAAGTATGGTCTTCAGTCAGAGAGAAAGAAGAAAGGACTGACTGGTGACGAGAATGAGTTGTTGAAGGGAAAGTGGACACAGTTCGTTCGAAAGCCGAGTAAAAAAAAAAAGAGCAGAGCGAAAGTGTAGAGTAGCGTAGAAATTGCATGGCTCTTTATTTAAAAAAACATTAGGGTCTTAACTTGATTCGAGTGACTACTGTAAGTTTTCCTTTATTAAATACAGGGTGGATTCGCCCCGGCAGCAGGCAATTAAAAAAGAATGTATTCAGCGTCCATCTAAACACGCCTGTAACTGGATCTCGTGCAGTCTCACGTAAAAATTCCGGGCGATATTAACGTGTCAGTAACTTAAACAACTAGCGATAGAAAGAAATCCACTGCATATGTCCAATAATTGCACAATATTCCAACGGACTCAAAAAGGAGGAGGACGTTTTGTTTCCACACGGCGGTGGTTTATGTTCCCTGGAAACCGGGATGCAAAAATGTTACAAGTGGCAACCAGACCATTAAGAGCTTTTCCAATCTCGAACAGTGTCCGCGTGACGCCTATTTAAAGCCGCGTGCAACCTTATTAGCAGCGCGAAGCGCTCGCGGATCGTGGCCCTCTAGCGGTACCGATCTCAGGCTTCGCGCCTGGTGCTCGGCTGACTCGCCCTCGCTGGACCGATGCAAACGGAATAATCGCGTAGGGAAATCTTCACGCAACAGCAATCGTCGATCCGCTAAATTTCCAGCTGAAAGCAGATCGCAGGATGTATTAATACACATATGGCGCAAAGAATTTCGAGCAAAGTCTAAGAAACAGACTGTGCTTAGGGGAGTGGTTCTTCGAGCTTAATGAACGAGCAACGGTGACAAGCTTAACGAAAGTGATGCTGTACAAGGAAGTGGAAGTTTCCGACGGTGGGTGACATCGTTTAAATTTGGAGCTCCGCTCGCACGTTCGGAAATAGATATCTTTCCCTGATTTACCTTGCCGCACACGATCCTCTCCTTTCGACTGGTTGCACGCACTCTTTTCGATCTTCCGCGGCTCGCCCACCGAGTATCTGGCCCCTGTGCACGCCGGAAACGCCGCTCCCTGGAGAAGGAAGCGTATTCTTAACCCGTCCCAGTAATAAGCCTTTTCACGCGGAGGATGTTGACACGAGGTAAAGTGGTAAGAAGTCGTTGCGAGGAGAATGATGAAAGATAGATGCGGGGCAAGGCAGAACATGCTAGGAGGCTATCTAAATTTCACACGTTTTCCCGTAGCGGCTAATAGTGGCTGCATCGAATTCGAGAAAAATCGTTATCTACGACCGCAATTCCGGCGCTCTTCGACTCGGTAGAATAGTTCCGCGCGACGGATCAGGCACGTTCAAACGGAACCGACAGAATTTCCTCGCGTGTCGCTCAACAGATGAAGCGTCGCGACGCCTGCCGCCGCTGTCAGCCGCGATATACCAATCCATAATTCTCGTTTTCCTTTCGAATTTAGTTAGCCGCTGACGTCTCGTATGTTTCGCGAGAACGAGACTGTAATACCGCAAAGACCGGACGTCTTACTTCTTGTGTTTCCCTGGTATATTTATCATATTATAAACGTAGATCTATTCGCGTCGGAAGAGGCTCGTATTATTTATTATAAATGTACCAATTCGTGCTTGAAACCTCCAGAGACCACAGCCTACGAAACGGCACCAATGCCGCCAGGGGTTGACGAGCGTAATTCCTAGCGCGGGATCTCTTAATTGCAAGAGCGTCGTTTCAAGTACGATGCAAGCCGTGGCGAGTTACCGGCTTCCAGCCAGTAGGATTAACCCGATCGGAAGTTGTAAAACGGGAACGAAAGCGGCGGCCGGTTTGTTTTCGTGTCCGGCGTTCAGTTCGGATTTATGCATTCGTATAATTGGCCAGATGGCTCCCAGTTTTATTTCGGTGACACTAAAATATTACAGTATCCGCTTCCCCGTGTCGTTCCGCGTCTATTTTTGACCGGCGGAACGCTTCTACGAACGTTTCAACTCCTTCTACATTCCGTCCGTCGCTAAACTTTCTTCTTATCCTTTCTCCGTGGCTGGTCGAATCTCTCGGCGGAACGATATCGACCGATACAATATCTTAGACGATGATGCGGCGTCGTCGCGGAATATAGATCGCGGCTAACGAGACGCGAGGGCACGGATAATAATTAACGCGCGACACCGATCGCGGGACGTAGAACGCAAGGGAGGGGCAGTGGAATATGAATTGTACGATATGGTATTCAGAATGCAGGAAACGAGATGCGCTTAATGGTACATATATGAATTTGCGGACGGAATTTACGGGTCGTTGAATGTGGCGGGCGGATTATAAATTGCCCGGTTTCGGAATGCGAGGTTCTGAAACGTGGAGCCACAGGCTCCGCGAGTCGCAAGACAGTAGACTTTGGGACGCGGGATTTCAGCGGGAGATCTCGAGAGTTTCATCAATAGCGTTGACCGTTAAGGTAATTAATATTATCGATCTGTACGCGAAACAATAATACGCTGTTCATCGCACGCTCAATAATTTCAGCGCCTTTACTTTGAACATTCTACTCATTCCTAACTTCATAACGTTACACTGCACGATGAAACGTGATTGAATCGCTTTCGCGCCGGTGCAAGGTTTAAATACCCAAGGAAGTAATCAGCGGCGAGGATGTCTTTCAATTCGGGAGGATACGCGTAATCGAACCGTTGATTGAAACGCACACGGATCTCTCTTTCCTCCGCGTACGTAGGCGAAACCGGTTGACGGTTCGTGCCTATTAATAACGGGAGGGGGGGGGGTACATTTCAATTAATCCAAATAAATCGGTACGCGTCGCGCGATTGCTTTTGCGCGCGCGCGCGTGCGTCCGAAAGGAAGAGGGAAGAAAGAAGGTACGGGTCGCCGGGGCGCTTGCGCGAGGGGCGTCGCGACGACCGCCGACGCCTTCTTGAATGAAACCGCCGCAGTTCAGTTCGCATCAAGGCGTCCACCCTCGCTTCGGCCTTCATGGATTTCGTGGAACGCCAGTGTGACATTCCACGGTGATCAATTCGTTCGATTCATATACATTCCCCTTGGCCGTCCGTGCGATGTTAGCAGGTATGATTTCTCTGCCCTCGATTAATCCGTAGATCAGTTTGGCGATTACGCGCTTTTAATATCTGCGTCGCATTTTTGTCCACGACGAACCGCGAGAGTTTGCGATAAAGAGCTTCGTCGATGCGCAGGTTCGATAAGCAATGTACAAAAGAGAACTGTAAGATAGGCTACATTTTCACATTTGCGAAATGGAAATTAATGTTTGTGAAGAAATAAGGAACGGCGGGAGAAGGAATAAAGACCGTTCGCTTGAACGGTTTTACTTCCTTCTAACTAAAATGTTCCTAATTTAACGTGGAACGAATGGGCTGGTTTATTTGTTATCGCATGCTCCATTTGTTAAACGTTCATTTTGGCAACTGCGCACGGTGTAAATGCAAGTGTTAACTCGACGAAAGCTTTTTAACGTGTCGCTAATAGTTAAACGCGAGCATTCCAATGTCTGTATATAAAAATGGAAACGTAATTTGGTGCAAGCGGATTACCGATACGAACGTCCCCAGATGCGCGACGGATCTCGTTCGGTCGCCGTCGCCGGAGTCGCGTACGACTTCCCTCTAGCTCCCGCGTTCTTTCGAGCTTTGAGACCGGAACACCGTCAAAGAGGCTCTCGATTTGCCAGCTTAACCGAGTTATGGATGGCGGCCATTTAGAATATTAAGCCGAAACCGTGGACGGAGTGCCGCTGGACGAGTTAATCAGCGCGTCCACCGTGGCGACGTATCTAACGAAGATTCCACGGCGACGCCGTAACGAGTACCTTGCCTGTTAACGCGAAATTCGCCGTCCATTCACTTCTTGTGCCCGCGGAAGCTAATTAGATTGATACTTGGCGGCATTGATTTTGGTCTCGCGCATTGGCCCCTTAAACGAAGACGCGCGAAACGCAGAATAGAGGGCAACTATTTTATCTGATATCATTAGAATATAGATTATTAGCTCTGAGAAAGAAATCACTACAACCAGTCCGTCGCGCGACCAACAATTGTTCTCTTGGGGAATAAAATAAGATGAATGTGCGTCGTTCGAACGGCCACGGAACGTTTGCGGCTTAAGGTCAGTCTGGATATTTTCTTTCCAGACGATCGGCCGAATGTGTCCGCGATTACCGCGGTAACGCGCGCCGCGGCGCCAACTCAAACAAACCGGGCGTCGCGCGGCTGCAAGGAGACGCGCGCCCCCGGGAATAAGAACAAACGATGCCTGGCCGGGAGGGAAATGTCGGGGATGAGAAATCCTTAAACGTTCGCCGAGCCCTTTAAAAATACCACCGCCGCCAAGTGAAGGGAAAATATTTCCTCGGAAATGAACAATTATCTTTTCCTTCGAATCGTAACGCTTCGTCGTGTCTCCTCCCGTTCGGCCGGACTTCGCGCGAAGTCGAGAACGTTTCGCGGATAGGCGTGCCGCATTCGCGAGCGGGACCGGCCTCGCCTCTCCCCGCTGGGACGGCTATCTTTGACGGGCTAACCGGAAGTCGACGGGCGATCCGCGTCTTCCGCCGAGAGGGAAGATCCGAACGCCGGACGCGTTCTCGGAAAGTCTAATTAAGCGGCCGCTCTTACGCTTCAACGTCGCGCGAGGACCGCAGCGCGCAGGAGGTCTCGCGTATCCGCGCGTCCACGCTCGAGCACATTAAGGGTTCGTACAGAGTGCCGCGCGGATATGACTGAAAGTTATATAAGGCGTGCTTAATATAGCGGGGAACACTCTCTGGACCTTAGCCACGTAGCCGGTTGCCGCGCAACAACGCGCGGACGATGCTCGGGAATGGAGAAAGCAGGGAAATATCGTGGTGCATACGGCGAAGGGGCGAAGCGAAGTACCGATGGGCGGTGTTTAGTATATCGAGGCTGCGGGCGAGCGAGCAATTTACGGGCGGAAGGATCAGAATCGTTTTCCTCTCATTTGCAATGCTGCTGATTGATGCGTGCAATAGCGGCTGGACGATGCTTGGAGCAGCGACGTCCAAACCGGCGGGGAGAGAAAGAAAGAACATCGCGGTGCAAAGGGGGAAGGTGTGAAGCCGAGGGCTGACGGGTGGTATTTAGCGTATTATATTTTATTTTAGGGCTGTGCGTGAACGAATCATTTATGGGATTATGAAAATTAAACGAATCGTACATTTTCCTTTTCGAATATTTGCATCGCTGTTAACGCGTAGTATTACACGTCCCTATCCTCCGCGTATTTCGAGGGGAAAAATAGCCACTTCCGGCGGACCAGCAGGCTGCGGCTCGGCGAGCTGTATCCCGCGCAGCAACACGCGAATTTCAGAGTTAAGGCTAGCCGCGACCACCGCGTGCAAATAGGGCTACGGTTAATCCGTAAATACGTCGACACGTCCCGACGGTCCATCCCCTTGCGCAAGCTCGCGATGGGGGTGAGCATCTCCGATGGGAGAACCCCCGAGGACTTCCGGCACCGCTTCCGTGATTCGATCGGCGAAAACTTGGCGCGATTCTTTTACCGAATCTCTCGTCCCAGCAATTTTCATCGGCGGAACATTTGCACGCGACGGACGGTAATTTCGTTTCGTTTCACGTGGCGTTAATTTGTTTATGAGAAACGGACGAATCTCGGGTGGAAGTGGACGCTGCGTGGGAGGTTCGCGCACGGTTTGTTACGACGCAGAGTAAACGTCGGGAAGGTTTCGCACTGTTAAATAAACCGATGGACAGAGGGGCGGATCTATCCCCGTGTGTTGTAGACTTCACGAATGCGCTAAGATTCCGAACGCGATGCAAGAGCCCGTGAAGTCGACGTCGTTGCTCGATGTGCGGAGGTAGTTAAAAAGCAACAGGTATTCCACTTGCCGGGCGTCGCGAGACGTCACCGATTGTTTCAAGCGATCCTCGAACTTAAGTATCGTCCGCGACTTAATGCCTACTTAGGCGTACCGGTGAAAGTCCTCGTTTACTTGTCCCCTCACACCCTGCCACAGATCGAGACATCTCACAGCTGTTTACAATGTTAAGGGGACTGGAGGGTATGCGACCGCTTGAAACATTCAGGAACTGTCGGAATTTCAACAGTTGCTAAATAAACTTCCCCCGTAATTAATGCAATGTTGTTGCTGCGCTAAATAAAAGGCGTCGAAGAAGACTTATTTCAGACCACAGACATTCAATTCGCGTATTTCTGAACGTGCCGAAAATTTTCCAACGATTTTTCCAAGAAAAAAAACGGACCCATGCTTAAATGAAGCCGAGTAAGACTTATTTAAGGCCACAGACATTCAATTCGCGTATATCCGAACGTGCCAAAAATTTCCCAACAGATTTTTCCAAGAGAAACGGGATCCAGGCTTAAACGAAGCCGAATAGAAAAATATACAGGGACGCGAAGAGTGCGAAGCGACGAGTATCTTTGTGGAACGAATGAAAGAAAGAAAAATCCTTGCCCCGTCCGTGTAAAATCCACAACCGTTGGCCCGACGCTTCTTTTTCTTTCTTCTTTCGAAGCCGGTATCGCGGATGTTTGGAATTTAAATTTAGCCCAGCACCTTTCGTTTCGGCGACCAGCAGAGACCGCCCACCGCGATCTCGGCGATGAAATTCAACAGCGGGCGCCGCTTAATCTCCGTTTCGATTATAAATGGACGCGGCGCGTCGTACACCCACTTAATTACATAAAATAATTTGTATATAATTAGGCCCTTGCTAAAAGCCTAATGAGCGAACCGCGAATCTACGCGACAGATGAAATATAATCTCCGGATTATGGTTCGTCGGATGTTCAGCTCGCAATTAGTCGCGCGATTAATTTATCGATAGAACACACGGAACGCTGTATTTATGCTTCAACGTTGGATCGACATTTCTTAGAATTAGCTTTAACTTCTGCTTCTACTTTTTAATATTTTCATTAGAATTTACTGCTAAGAGTATGTCCCACCGTGTCATTGACTTGCGCTACTTAAAAGGCATGTAGGACCATGTCGTTGACCTGCATCACTTAAATCATATTGAGACTATAAACCAGAGGTTCCCAAAGTGGGCGACACCGCCCCCCGGTGGGCACTAGAATCGATCTAGGAGGCGATAGTAGGCAATCGGGGGGTGTTGAATGAAGAGAGAGAGCAAGACAATTTTCAAAGACCATGGGGGAGAGTTGAGTAATTATCTCTCCGAAAAGGGGGCGGTGAACCAAATAAGTTTGGGAACCTCTTCTCTAAACCGATAGCGTCTACTGCTTAAAAGAAACGTTTCCAGGAGCGTGACGAAGGTGCACCATATTTCTAATCATTCCAAACCGCGGACCTAGGCGTTAAGCTTTCAAGTTGACGAAACGATACTGCAACTTCTCGAAATAAATGCGCGCAACATTTCTGCCTCTCCTGACCAACCGTTCGCAAACACCTTCTTGTGTTTCCCAATTGCAGGGCCTGGCTCGTGAGCCGTTTCATCGCCACCGGCCCGACGCACGAGTATCGCCGCGCGAAGGACGCGCGCCTACCCCGGCACGAGGTCGAAGGTAGCAAAACGACGATGCCTGGTGTCCAGAGTCGCCGACGTGTCCCTTTCGGCCGCGGTGCGTCCGAACGCGGCAGGCGTGTTGGCCGAGGGTGTGTCTTTTTCCGCTTTGCTGCCGCTGAAATGGAGTCCGCCAGCAAAGGGGAACAGGCCGACCCTCCCGCACCAAGTAAATAATATTCGGCGACAGTGATTTACAGGGAACACCGCCGCGGTGCCGACGCGGACTCTCCACGCCGATAAATCTCGTCGAGCCGGGTAAGTCGGTGTTTTCACGCGGAACGCCGTTGCGACCGGCCGCGCTCTTCGACCTCTACCGTCTCGATTTCGCTGCGACGGCCGTGGGCCGCAACGTGTTGCTTCATGCGTTGGCGAAATTTAAAGCGGACGTTGAACGTCACGGTCTCGGCCGACCCTTGCGTTACGCTTGGAAATCGGTTCTGAACTTTGTCGCGCATGTACAGGGTGCTGTTCTGCTGCCGCGTGTCGATATCTTAATGAGCGATTGCTGGGACGATGTTGAACAACTTTCTCCTTTGCCAGAACGGTGGTCGAAGCTTCGTTTTTGAATGATTAATGAAAAAACGCTGGAAGGAAACGAGGAAAGATCGTGATACGCTCAACCGCAGACTTGAACACCTTTTCGACTAACGGCGCGCAGAACGCTCCGATTTGTCAGCGTTTCTCGTTAATCGTTCGAAAAACGAAGCTTTAACCGCCGTTTCGACGAAAGAGAAAGTTATTCGGTATATGCCTACCAATCATCCCTTTAAATATTGACGCACAGTAGCGGAACACCTTGTAGCGTCGCAGAGGGTTGAGAAGGGTCGAATAGGATAGCGTCTTATCCTGTTCTACGGGTATCCCAGAGAAGTAATTTCGGTCGGAGGCTGGGACAGGACGCTATAATTAACTGATACGAGAATTATAACAATAATTGTATAACATGACAATCAACTGCAAGTTTATGAAAGAAGCTTAGATCTCGCACGAAACGCCCCGCGCTGTTCTGTAGCATTTAGTTTCTGAAATACGGGCGGATCGCCGCGGCGCGCGCTATTTACATGATGAACCGCTAAGCGTGCGTGAATGCTGCGTCGCATCAAATGCATTCAAGATGTACTGGGCTATGTATTAATCGTGCAACAATGTGCGAAGCTGCGATTCTTGGCCGCAGGTCCATCATTCGTGCTTCCGCGGGGCGAACTCTGGCAGATCCGTCGCTATTAGTATTATAAATTATGCAAGTTTATTGCCGTGGAACGTACGCGAACGTCGCTACAAAGATGTTCAATTATAGACTGACGAGAGACTCGCGCGTTACACGTAATTCTTCCACGCATTGTTCCGTTCCCTGGTATTAAATAAATTGGACATTATATTTTTTAAACAGGGCCAAATTTCCGGCGAGTCGATAAAGATGTTAGAAGTTCCGAATGCGCTGCGAGTCGCATACACGAATCGGGAGCGTTCGAGTTTCGTGTCGCGTTCCGTTTCATTCCCACTGAATCGCGTCGCGGCGCCGTCGTAGACGGAAAAAGCTCGCAATATTTTTACCAGGCTCGCGAATCCACCGCGCGGACCAGCGCTTTTTTATCATTCGCTGATCCGCCGCCTCCCTCCCTCGTAACCTACATCTAATTTCGGCAACCGGGTCCGGCTTGTTTATCATTTTATTAATAATCCAAGCTTTCCTCTATCGGTCCTTCGTCACGCTCGCTAAACTGACGAGAAATCGCGCGGAACGTTGTGATGCCCACTTGCAGCGGCGCGTTAAAGGTGCAGCTAACTGGTGCTAAGACGCATCCGCGCGTGGTGCGCGCGGCGACGTTAAGAGAACCGTACAAGGAGCCTTTACACCCCCGCGAAATGTAGGACGTTCATTCCGGAGAATAGATTAAACGTGGCAATTGCGAATGAAGAATGAGATTGTAATCATTCGAACGCTTTAGCGGCACCGCTAGCGGGTTTATTCTGCGAGAGAAACACGGATTCTGTCAGCGCTGTAAGTATCGCGAGTGGAATCATTCGTACAGGTGAGTATCGGCTGTGGGAAGTTACAAGTTACGCGGCCGCAGTGGTACAGGTCCGCATTCGGTCGGACGCGGCAAAGTAGCTGAGTCGCGAGTGCATCGGGCTGTAGACAATTCTGTGCGGAATATCGCAATGAAAGATCTCTGTAGTGACTGATTAATTTCGTGAAGAGTAGTTTGCAGCATCCGCGAGGAATTTTCGAAGTATCTCAAGGAACTTACGCGAAGATAAGTCGTAGCCATCTGTTAGAGTATTTAGACTACGAAATGAACGTTTACGCCTTCCCATCGCGGATATTCGGATTCGCGAAATTTATGGAAACACTTGATCCGAACGAGGACATCTAAATCCATGATGGTCGGTACCGGTTGCGCTAAACGAGAACGTTAAAGAGCCTCTTCTTGTCGGTTTACGCTTTGAGATCTATTTCCGTGCGCGGATCAGGAGACGAGTGCTGTTTCCTTCGCGTCTGTTTATCCGTTTACCGATCCACGTGCGAATCGCCCCCTTTCCGAGTATCTTCTCACGCGATTACACGAATATTCGCCGTAACGAATTAGTCTTTGGGAAATCTATTGCGAGATATCTATCCTCGATCGTTTCCTCGAGTATTAATCACGCGATGCGAGTATCGTTATTATTCTAGCAAAAAAGCTTGCCTTTGAAAATAGAAAGTGTGTTCCCATAAATCTAAACGTGTACCTCCACCTTTCTCTTCGCCGGCTCTTCGCAACCGCAGAGCCAATCGTAATCCTCGCGACACGAGTTTGAGATACCGGTGAACACGTGGCAGCGATCGCCGGCGTTATATTTACCTCTCGATAGCGGCATCGAGCGAATAGCTCACAACTAGCCGACGGCGTTCAAACAGCGATTTTAACGACCGCTCGTTCCCCGCCCCCTCCCGGACGGGGCGTAATGTCGTCCACCGTTTTGATTAATAATCCGTAAACAGAGACTTTAACGCCCGGCCTCGGCCGGGATGCGGGTCCGCCGCGAGGCTGACAGGCCGCGCCCGTCTTCCCGACCACGGAGAATCGCGGGAACGACATAAAGATATTAGTAGGCCAAACATCGCGAAACGAAGCCTGCTCGCCCGGGCGGATTACACGCGGAATCGACTGTTGCGTTTGGCACCGATCGCGGTTTACTCAGCTGTCCGGGAAAACGGGGAGGGCGATCGGATGCGCTCGATCGACGCGTTCGGATCGGTATTCAATGGATGTATCATCGTGTCGCGATACCACCGTTTTACCGTGACTGATTAATTACAGGGAGTGTCAATAGAGAGGGAAGCCCGGGAATTAATCTGGGATTAAATGTATTTGGCGCTAATAAACTGTCGGAGGGACGGAGTCTCGTAGGTGCAGCCACTTAACGCGAACGTCGCACGGGTTCTATTTTAGACAATGAATAGAACGGCCGCTTTATGAAAAGCGGCACAAGTAGAACAGGGAAATAATGAAGTTCTCACAGCTGTCCTCGCTACATCGCGACCAATTTACTGCACAATTCTACGGAGCGGTAAAACGACTTCCGCCGATGAGTTGGGCGTGACAAGGAGTTAACCACTTTACAGTAGAACGGTCGACACGTTTGATTGATCGGGCAAACACTCGAGAGCGTCGTCCATGCGGAAACATGGAAATCTTCGTTCTTCCGCAATGAACGGAGAATCACGTAACGAACACCTAAATTTTAACTTCTTATTGCTCGTGTGCTCAGTAATTTAGCTGTTTCATTATTATCCTCTTCATCGTTAACCTTTGATTTCATTCCCAATTATGGGGAGTTCAAATAGGAGATTACTTTTACCCTTGTTCACCCGTTACAACGCCTCGCCAAGATTCGCGTACAATAATTCTTTATTGAATCGGTGCAGCGTTGATTAAGAAGCACTTAGACACGCGGTGTCTAAAGAGGCGGCAGCGATTCCCTTTGTACCTCCAGACAGCCAGTTATGCGAGCATTGTCGATTTGGAGGACGGCTCGTCGTTTTCGCGGATATCCCGTGGACGGATTCCCCTCGTTATCCACGGGCGAATGGGTCGGGCTGAACACCCTCGCCCGACAGAGACCGATGTGGGTGCAAAGCGTTTTGCTTCCATCCGCGTTGTCCGTCACTCGCTCTCGTTTTCGTTCTCGTGTTTCCCTTCCGTCGTAAATCACATGTACCCGGCTTCTGCGCCCGGAAAGCGACGCGTCATTAAGGGTGCCAGGGGATCGGGTGTTGCGAGAGTTTTCACGGGACCGCGGTCCTGACGATCGCCTATTCACTCGTTTCTTCTTCTCCGTATCCGATCGTTTATCGAACGCGTGTTTTAAATTGATTTCTATTTCGCCGCCCAGGCGATTCCCGTTCACCAAACTTCGCGCCTGTTTCGCGGGGCGTCGCGACGCGGATTTCGACCCACCCGTACGATTCGCCTCCTCGACGGTTGCTCTTGATACGCGTGCCCGATGTCGTTAACGTTAACGGCGTATTCATGGCTCTCACTCGCCGTCCGTTTCAACGTGCCATCTAGCCCGGCGCGAACCGGCGAACCATAAAACGGATCGTAAAATCGTCGAATATGGAATGCCGACGTTTATGCGCAGCCGGCGAGGAGGGCGTTGTTTCGTCCAGCGGTTCGGCGGACGAAGAACCGCGAAGCAAAACGCGATCCGTCCGTGCATCGCCGTTCAACGTCCGACCGCGACGGGCGTCTTCTGGCGTAATTAATTTATTGTATCGCCGCCTTGGCGGAAAAGGAGACGCGCGCGTCGCACGCTCGCGATCGCCTCCTCCTCGTACGAGAGACAGTGAACGGAGTCGAACGAACACGCTCGCGTGACACCTGACGATCCTTTTTCCCCGAACCGAGCGTTGACGAGCGAAAGCAGCCGCGGGCATTTGTCTCCGTCCAATAATACACGGGCCGCAGGGCACAATCGCGGGGCAAATGATTCCGCCGTTGAGCGCAAAAAGACTCGCCGACATTCCCATGGGAAGCGATCCACTTAACACGAGTCTCGACGCCTGTGCTCTTGGCTGGAACTCGATCGACTCTTTAAACACCCACGCTCTCCGCGTTTACCGCCGCACTTAGAACAAGCTCGCCACTGTACATCATTCCGAAAGGTGCAATCAGTGAAACGCGAGCCTCTCCGTTTCATCCACCGAGCGTGTCGATCCTTCTCCTCGCTCCGGGGGTGGAATTTACTTTGTCGTGGCCCTCGGCCGTCCAGGAGAGAGTCCATTCTCTCGTCAATCCTCGTCCCATGCCTCTATATCCTTTTTTTCGCTGCTTCGCCGAGCTCTGTCGCGGATGAGGCGTTCGATGACACGGGATCGAGGCGAATTACTCTCCGTTGCGCTTTGGAAGAGTAGCTGGAGGCTGATTTGAAGCTACGATTGTAACTTCACGACCTACTTAATGCTGGATTGATTTTGAGGGCGTTTGAAATTTCCTCGAATAATCGTTTACACGAAATTCGAGCTAAATGGTACAGATTAGTATTTTACTTGTCGACCTTGATTAGACCTAGCGTAAATTACTCTTCAGCTGATTGCCTCTTAAGCTGCACAATTCCTATGATCTATTCGCCCGCAGTCGTTTCATCGGCGGACGTTTTTAATTGCTGTCTAGTAACTAGTGAATTAAAGCTCGCGGACTCGCGGCGCGTTGATATACGAGCCCTAAATGTCGTTTAGTTCCTCGGTCCGTGAGACAGACATTAGGCTATCGCGTGTGGCGACGAGATGAATCGTCGCCGGTTTGTCCATTTTTCACCGTTCATTCTTCTTCGCCGTTACGGGGATGATTTATCTCTCCTCCTCCTCCTCCTCCTCTTCCGTTCGAACCGCTTTCGGTGTCTCCTACCTCGGGGCTCATCGCGAAGACGCCGGGAACACGCGTAAACCTTGCACCATGAACGTTTACGGGTATATACGCTCGACGCTTGGAATAAACGAGAATTATTTACCGTAGCAACGGGCGATTCGGAAAGTATCCGCGCCACCGAGTTGGCCGTCGTTTGTAACGCGCGTAAGTACAGAAATATAAACGGTAAGAGAGCGTTATTAATTCTCCCGCGAACAACGCGGAGCGTTTCGCGCAAGGGTATCTTGGAGTGCGACCAACTGCTCCGGCCAGCACGTCCCTCTCATCAGTTACAATTATTGGTGGAGCAACGGCCATCCGATACCGTGGACGCCAGCAAGAGGAACCGGCCACGAGTGTATTCGAGCAAAGGTCGGAATCGTTATTCTTTTATTCCTCTCTTTTTTTTTTTTTTAGTTTCGCCCGACAATGTAACAAACGAGGAATTTCGTGGGCGTAGCCTTGGGATAGAAGGCGGTTCGGTGACGTATGAATCTCGTCTAAATTTAAATAGATCCTTCGGCCGCTATCGTGCTTGTTACACTGGTGCTACGATCTGACGTTCTTACATCAATTTTACATAATTAACTCTAAGAGAATACAATTCCGTAGAAACTAGGGAATGATATCTCCTTCGTATTTGAAGTTTCGGAGCCGCTGAAGTATAGCCGGTTCGTCTGTCGATGCAAGCGCGAGGAAGCCTTGATTTCTATTCTCTAAAACAGCATCGGCGTTCGCTTCGTTTTCCGACAAACGAATCGCTCGCTCGAGAAATCCGTTCGGGCTATTTCCTGACGCGTTAAGCACGGATTCTTCCCCCGCGAAAATAGGCCCGAGCACAATGCGTTCCGTTGCTCGCGAAGAACGCTTCGAGTATCGTGCGCGGATCGAGTGTATCCGGCGCGCTCCGAAATCTCCCAGCCGTCGTTCCTCATTTCCAATTGCACCCGTTCATTTTTAATAAAAGGGCCGCCTGCCTTTCACGGTCCGTGCAAAGTTACACAACAGCGTAACGAGCGTTGCCTCGTGTCTCGCATTTACCCGCGGCGGACAAATTATCCTTGTACGCCACAAAATCCACTCGGAACGTTGGCCGAAGACTGCCACTGTACGTGTACCAATTAATCCGTGCGGCAAAGCTTCGGCAAGAGAATCACGAGAATCGAGCGGGCGAAACGCGTGAATCACGCAAGATTCAGGAGGCGGAGGGTGAACGAACGAGGAAACCGCGAACGAAGCGCGGTATTCATTCATCTTCTCTTTCAATCAGGAGAGGTAAGGAATTCCGCGTGTCTCGTCTGCTCCGATCAGCATCGAATCGCGTTGATTCTTAATTGGAAGCGATACAACATGCGCTTTCGCGAAACCTACAGGAAATCACGCGGAAGCGTCACGGCCGATGGGTGAGTGGAAGGTGCGTACGTGCCGCGAAATCCTGCGCGCAGCTATTTCCGTCGTGGTCCCCCCCCGAGAACCGCGTCGGCTCGAACACCCCCGCAAAAGTGGCGCGACGCGTTCCAGCGTAAGGGCTCTCATAAATATTATCCGATGCCTTTGGTCACGGTTGTCGACACCGTGCACGCCGACCGGCCTCCTCGGCTTTTGCGGATGGAATCGCAGCCACGGAGGAGACACGATATTAAACTGATTGAGCGGGGGAGGAGGTGACCGATAAATCGTCGTCATACTGAGCTCCCTGGGCGCGATGGAAAAAAGAACGGAGGAAAAATATATAAACTTCCCTCCGATGTGTAAATTTCGCTCGAACGTATAAATTGCATGAATTCCAAATAAAAAAAATACGTACAGCCGATTTAGGGGTTGTTTAGCGAGTCCCAGTGCCCGGAAGGCGAAGATATAACTCTGTTCGCGTGTGCGTTCCGTTCTAGACACAAGCGCAATGTCGGTTTCGTGGCAAAAAAAAAAAAACGAACGGCAAGGTTCAACCGTCTAAGATTAGGCTCGTTAAATATGCGATCGCAAATCTCGCTGCCCGAAATGATTCCCGTTGTCCTCGGTCTACCGCGAATCGTTCGTGACTCGTCAAAGTGATCTAGGGAACAGTCCACCGAGAATACGCCTGGGAGAAGACGAGCATCGCGACGCCGCGCAAGGGAAATAGAACGGTCGGACTTAATAAACAATGTTAATTGACAATTGGGACCGAGGCTGCGCGCCCCGGGGATCGTGAATTTCGCATATTAACGATGCTACTGATAAAAGTCCTGTTACAGGATGTCTCCACGTAAGATAGGAGAATGGAATTGTCTTGGAAGCCCCTGTATTTATGTCGGAGCATAATACACAGCGGTTAATACGATTTTCTTCCCTTCGACCCGAGGGATATTTTGATTCCCGTATTTCAATAAGATACAGCCCCTCCAAATATCTCCCGACGAGTTCTTCCCTCGATCTCGTTGCAGTTACGGTCCAATATAGTTTCGCATAATTACCAGAATTCCCACCAAATCTTTCGCCACGCGTTCGCGACTGGACGCGGTCGGTGGGCCGCTACGTTCGATCGCGCGTATAAATACCTCGCGAAACGGATGTCGACGACGAGCAGGAACGACGGGAGCCGCGTAGAATGTATCAAACGGCCGTCAAATTTGACGTTCGTCGTGGCTGCTCGGGAACGCGCGCGTCGTTTCGCCGAGATACGAGACGATAGCAGGCATCGGGGAGGATTTTTCGTGTCAGCTGGGACAGGAGACGTATTCGTGGGACGTATCAACCGACGATCATGAGATATTTCATCATCGCTCCTTCACGACGGGGAACGCGCTTTCGGCGAGGCTCTTTTGTAAATCGTGCGCGAACCTTCCGGCCGCGAAACGTGGGTGCGCCATATGCTTATAGCACGCTTTGGCACGGCTCCAACTCGCGTTTCTGGCCATTTAAACGTGAAAAGGCGACGCTCGTCGCGCGAGATCTGCCCCGGACGATCTTAGGGAGCTTGCCGATCGGCGTGATCGATCCGCTTCGCAGCTTCAACCCTTCGAAGAGGAACAGGCCTGATCTGCTAATGGTAATTGCGCGCGAGACTTATGGTGACGAAGTATAATATAGGTACGCATGTTCGTCCAAGCTCCAATGAAATAATTCTCTGTTCTTGGATATACGAGTTAAGCGAATGATAATTGAATGGTGCTCCGATTGAGAATCGCAAAGGTATAAGAATATCGTCGAATGGCATCAACGGCGGCCTCGTCGTCTCAACCTCGCATATATACCGAAGCCTTTAAGTGCTTCCGAACACGAGGAATTCGTAAATATTTCGTTTGCACGCTAAAATAAAGTGCTTTCCACACTGCGTCGGATCTCGCAAGCCTACCCGAGTGCTGAATCGGTTGTTGTATACAAAATCGAGTACTTCCATCGATGGAACAAGTTTGTCTGATAAAAATAGTCTCACCTTTGCACACATTTCTGCAAACACCTTATTGATATGAATTATCTCTTTCAAGAATATATGATTAAGAAAATTTCATTGGGGAATTTTCGAACTTAAATACTCTTTAATTGTTTATTAAAATCCTCAGTGTTTCAATATTCGCCACTTTGCTCGAAGAAAGGACTGCGCAATTGAATAATGACAAAGGCTCGTTTGATCAATATCGCGACCTATATTTTCGTTCTACTTAAATCTTGGCAGCTTATGCAGCAGTAATAAAGGTAAACCAAGGGATCTATTAAAGCGGAATTTACACGCGATTCAATTAAATTGCATTTTGTACCGGAGAACTTATACGAGCAGCTATAAATTACAGTTGTATCTAAATTATTGTAATCGAAGAGAAAGCATTTAGAGTAATTGCACTACGCAGCACATGATTAGAGAATACGGTAAAATTGTAATTGTAGATACAAACTGTAGAATATTGTGAAAAGTGTAAAAAATAATCATGAAATTGTTTA
Organism: Holcopasites calliopsidis; assembly: GCA_023838395.1. NCBI lineage: Eukaryota > Metazoa > Arthropoda > Insecta > Hymenoptera > Apidae > Holcopasites > Holcopasites calliopsidis. The sequence continues at coordinate 4,980,814 of JALHAQ010000011.1, forward strand.
AAAATTACTCACACGTTATTTTGTCCCGAATAAATTCCTACGAAAGAAGAACGAGGCACCGTTCTACTAAACAGCCTCAACAGAAGTTTCGAAAGTTTAAATGGCGCCGTTAAACGCGCATCGAGGATGGACCGGAGGCGCCATCTAGAGTTATTGCTTCCGGTATCGAGCAGCAGCGGAATGGCAGTTGCGCGCAAAAGTCTGTTTATTTACGTGCTGTCGATGGTTAATTGATCGCGAAGTTGCGTCGACGTGCGATATCGTATGTGCGAGGGACCGCGGTGTCGCGGAAACGAAATGGTGTACGCGTGAGCGACGAGAAACGCTGGTGGGACGGTTAAAGGAAAAGAAACGCGGTGAATGTCGCCGTTGTGGTTGGAATTCCGCCTGTCGTCATCGCCGTTCTAACCTATTTTCCCGAAACACTGCGCTGCTGCTCCCCGTTCTGGAATCTTCCGTCCGCCTGTCAACGTTTGTTTGCCAACAGCGGTTCGGCACGATGCCATGTTCCCGCGTACTCTGAGCGCAGAGCCGTGCAAGATTCCTACCATGGCCGACGAAGTGTTGCCGGCGAGTTTTGAGAAGCTCGAAATTGATCGCCTCTCGTCGAGCTGTCCCCAGTAAGCATTTACCGCCGAAAGCACGTTTAGAGCGCCTGCTCCTCGCGACCAACCCCCTTTCCATGCTCCCGAACGTTCTGAATCACCGCCGTCGTCCCGCCCGTGTTCGATGTGCACCAACCCCGCGGATATCGGTATTCTGCGACTCGACCCTTTTCTTTTTCCACGCGCGGGGTCAAGGTCTTCGTCGTTAACGTTACCTCATCTCGCTTGACTACGTGACCGTCATTGTCCTGTTTACGTTACACGTGTTGTGTGCTGCTGGTTTACATATTTACGATGCAAGCGCTCGCCAACAACGTGCGTTTCAATGATCGTCATTTCGTGTACTCGATGCTGCGAAATAACACCGCTGACTGCTGCGATCTGTAAGCGGATTGAAATGTTTACGCGTTGCGCGGATAATATTTAAACGGCGCAATGTCATCCGTGTTTCGGGAAATGTCGCTCGCGAATGATTTACGAATTGGTGCACGATCGAGAGATCAAAATAGATTACGAGCGAAATGCACAGAAATTGGTATTGTCAGTAGTGTTGAATCGAACGACTTTTAACACTGTATTTCGTACCGCTCTAATAGGAGCGTGGTTCAACGCTGTGTTGCATAATCGATGAGGTATTTAAGACGTTTACTAATATTTCATTCAAGGTTATGCGTCAGGAACAATGAGTCATCATCGGATGAATTTTAAATAGTTTTCTGTCAAAATCCCTACCCCCTCTCTATGGCGTTTTATCCAATTTTATTTACGATTTCTAAATCCTCGAAGGAATAAGATATTCCTTTCTCCTCGTCGCGTCCATTCAAATGAATTCTAATTAACCACATTGCTTTGTTTCAGTGTTTCGCCTGCTGACAAGGCAAAGCCACAAAATCCCTTCAGAAGAAAAAGTAAAAGTGTCGGTTCGGACTGCAGTTATCTGTTTCAAAGGAAATCGATGCCTATCAGGCCGACGTTAACCACAATCAGCCCCAGGGGGGTGAAAAGCACAACGAACTTTAAACCGTCGAGGAATGAAAGAGTGATCGATAAAACTAAGAACCCGCTAATCAAAGAGGCTGTTTTAAAATTAAACGACACCGGCACTAATTGTCTTAGTGATAATCTAGCGAGTACGTCGCTTAAGGAAACCTGTAAATTTAGTATTTCCGGCAAGAATTCTAAAGTTTTCGGCCATGGTCTGGTCGCGAAGGACTTTAAAGCGTTGAACATTAGTCAGGACTCCAGGCAGGCCAAGGACGACACCAGCATTCAGGATAATTACCAGGCCAGTAGTTTCCAACGGGCGCGCAGTAATACGATGCCAAGTTTAAAAAGGAGCCCTGGCCCTGGTGGAGGCGGTACCGGTCAAACCGAAACAGTCGGCTCCACCGGTCAGCCACCCAGTTCGAACACATGTTCCGTGCAAGCAAGAATATCTCCACCCTCGTGCGATGTCACGATCGACGAGCTTGCCAGCTACTTCGAGGAGTTCGTTCATATTCCAAAGAAGATGTCGCATATGGCGGAAATGATGTATATTTAATGATAATATATTGTATTCTAACAGATTTCTTATACAGTTTTTCATGGACTTAGCATGCAAGATTTGATGCATGATCGTACGTCTAAATGCTGTATGTTTGCTACAAGCCCGATTTAATTTCGTACCTAAATTATATATAAAGTACAATATATAAAAAAGCAAAGAAACTAAACAAAAAAAATTCTGCGTTTTTGTAGAGAAAAAGAGTATTAAAGTTCGATCAGAATATTATTTCAGAAGAAAAAATGATAAATCTTCGACATAATGAAAAGAAATGTACGTTTGTTTCTTGAAGTCGTTTGCTGCGGCGGACTTATTCGGTTTGATTCCCAATCGCGAGGGATTGAATATTTTTCTTTATAAAATTTTTGTATTAATAAAGCGAAGCATTGGTACTAGAATAAATTTCTTGGAACTAATACAGCGTTATATCATTGAAACGTTTCCCTGCATTTTCCGCCTATTGTTGCGCTACGTTGGATAAAGAAAATGTGCATTCGACACCGTTCCGTTGATATATACATAATATATTTATCTGCATAGGCTTATGGTACTTAATACAATGATACAAAGTAATCGTTAAATTACTTAATGATAATAAGCTTTGGTACGTAAAAAAAAAAACAATGACGATATACTGATCCATCTCTTTTTTTTCTTTTTACTTTAGGTACAAAGTGAACCATGTTGACGCGCGGTGTACTGTGAGAACTTTGACGAAAGCCTAAATGCATTTAAAAAATATCCATCTATTTGGCGTGCGCATCACGTGACGACTTTTCTCCGTTTTTCTCTTTCTTTTACCTTTATAACGTCTACGAACGATTTATCAAGCAAATCTCTGACGCGCTAATTTCGTTGGTAGCCCCGCGCAATACTCAAACTCTGTATCAAAACATGAGGTCTGTCACTATATCACAGATTTATTAAAAATTTCATTTGAACGGAGCCACAACGAAACGAATTCTCAAAGTAGGGAAATCAGACTTTCATGCGAAGGGATGCTACACGCAACGCGCGGGTTTATTTCATGAATCGAAGGGAGGGAACCACCCTCTTTGCGTCGTGCTCGAAACTTGTTCCCAAGCCGAGAGACGCGGTGTTTCGGAATCAAAAAGGAATCGCGACAAAATTCAAATGATTCGACACGAAAGCGCTGGAACGTGGTTGAACGATACAATGATCAAGGGATTTCTACGCGTCGCAGTGGAAATAATGCGAAGGGAATGCCGTAATTCATAACCGCGAGATACGTCGAAGCTGCGACGCTTCTCACGAGCGATAAAAAGTTATTCAAGAACCGGTAAGAATAGCTACTTGATACCGAGTAATAAAAATAGATTCAGCGTTACGAAATGCTACTTGGTCGACCGTTCATCGTGACGGCAAACGTTTATACCCTACGGAAAGAAATTAGCGCGAGCCGGTTTTGGGCCAGCGGTCTTGCAACTTCCTATGCTCGTAGCAAACGAACGGTCGGGAAATGCTACGAAATCGATAGCCTTGCGCAAACTGTTGTGTGCACACTTTTGGACTGTCGAAAGCCCAACGATAATAGCATTATTGCGTTCGTGGCGGCTTTATTTCCGACTGGACTACTCGTGCATTGCGATCGATTTGAAACACGCACACCGTCTCCCGACCAGAATTCGAATTTCGAATATGCTACAAAATCTGCAGAGGAGAGATCGTAATTGTTTCTTTAAAAGAGAAAGACTACCTCGAGATCGATAACTTCAGAATGCAACAGGAGAGCTTGACCTACTTGTGAACTTTTCATGGGAAAATCGACGAACGAATAGCTATGCTAATAATAACCGGACACAGGCCCTTATAAAATTGGGACAGTTCTAGTGAAAGATCCACTGCCAAGCTTTTTCTTTTCTCTCTCTTGTACTAACACCGTGAGCGAGACTCGATGGAAAGGTCGACGCGAGGGATTTTCTCTGATGCAATTTTTCAACGCAAATCCGAGGTGAAATCGTTCGGTTCTGCTTATCTGAAACGATACCCCAGTCCCTGGATCCAGTGGAAAGGCCACATGATGCCCTTACCAGTAATTAACATTTAAATATATTGTTCTCCTCGTCCTCGCATCGGATGAAAATGATACGCGTTAGCGCGATGCACGGGATGAAGAGATTATCCGATAAAACGGGCACACGCCTCTCGTCCGTCAACGAATCGAATGTGTTCGTGCATGATTGTTATTCATATAACGTATACCTCTACGAACTCTATGGCGACAACATGATCGTTAGCGAAACATCTTTGAATGACCCATTCTCCGCGGAGAAACACAACAACATTTTGATCGGTATAAAACGCTCATAGAAAAAGTTTACTTGGACGTAATACAGCTACCATTCTATCTCTACGTGAACATGATGCTTTTTCCACGTGCACTCACCTGCATCATACTATGCATATACATGTATATAGAATAAATTAGTCAACTCACACAACGAAACAGTATGATGCTCGTCTCGCTAATTATACATATATAGCAAGAGAAAAGAAAACATTAGATTAATCGCTACATTAATTGTATCGCGGCAATATAATGTCGAGTTCGCGACGAGCCCCCGGTAAACCGTGGTAAAAGCCGTCATTCTAAATTATTATCCCACTTTTATCGATATCGATCGGACCGGTATTCAAATATCTGCGGGGCCTTCTTGGACGCTGACGTCCGCAGTTCATTAGACGAGCCCCTCTGCGGGAGAAAGACGCTTCCCTCTAATGAGCAACAGTCTCGGGCTGTACGAGGAGCACGACATTTTATTGCTCGTTTCCCCTTGATATCACGGCAAGATGCCCGTGAAAAAAAAATACCGTAGATACACAGATGTAACAATTCTCTACACTCGCGTACGCATAATCTCTCTATCGTCCCTTGCGCAATCATACCTCCTCGCAGTCCGTATCATTTTCTCTCGCATCGTATGCTCCTTGCATACGTCTAATCCTTCCGTTCCCATTCTTATTCGTTTAAACGTTCTGTTTGTTTTCTTTAGTATCTAGAGTGTCATAAATGGCTCATCTTGTTGGTCGCGACATAGTTCAGCGTACGCGTTAGGGACTTACACGACGAGACACAACGATACGTGTCCTCGGAATCGAAACCCTTTTTATTACAACAGAATTATGAGAGACGAAAGGATAGTCAGCGTGTTTCGCATCCCGAGGAGAGATTTATAATTAGATCACGGCCTATCGCCTGGACTCTACCCTAATCTGTCGTTTAGTAGAAAATTTACAATTTTTTTTTGTTTGTTTGTTTTCAGACACTTTGTACGAGCAACATCAATGACTTATTCTTTACCTCGAATAGTATTTCTAAGTTCTTTCTTTCTCTCGATAGACGCACCTAGATTCGAGAAAGCGTGCTGCAATCTCGTGGCAGCACACTGTCGTATAACGCACGTTCTTTTTTCTTTTATTATTAGTAACTTCCTTTTAGCGAATTCGAAAGGGACGATCAAATAAATACGTGCAACAAGGCATAAAGGTATTAAAGTAGAACAGATAGATCACCGTTTTTTTCCCTTTTTATCGGATGCGATCACAGCGAGAAATAATAACACGTGCATCGATGAAGGAACGAGCGATTCCCGAATAATTGGGATTCGCTGTTCACGGAACAAAACTACATCGAGACGATTTTACCCGTTCACGTATAAAACATATCAAATCTCCCGTATAAAATATTGTCCTACGTATCGTTCGAAATCAAGCGAGGGACGCGCTTCCTTGTTCATTCGTTCGCGCGCGAATAGAACGTGATTGTATCCGTACGCAGGCTCGCGCGTTCGACGAATTATTAATCGATGCGCGACACTGCGCCGTGACGAATTGTCAAGGAGTTATTAGGAAAAGTCAGTCGCGGATCGATTGGAGATCAATGAAGAATCACGCGGACCAAAACTACCTGCTTTATCCGCGTTGTAATCGTACATCGACGGTCTAATATAAACTGGTTACACAGACTATTACTATCTGAAACTCTACATTTTATCAACTGGTACCGTTTCTACCCTCTAAACACTTTTTTCCTTCGTCGTATAAGATACCGTCGTCGATTATTTCAATATACTCTCCGAATCGTGAAAATGCTTAATATAAACAGCTCGAACGACGAACGACTCCGTTTTAAATTCTATAATTGATAATATTGGATACGTAGTGGGCAAAGGAGAGATTCTATCATTCTTGTTCCTCAGTCATTAACATCTGACACGATATTAATCGGCAGTCATTCACGATTGGTCGCAAAGTTTTCGAGAGCCTTGGTAAAAAATACCCCTTGGCGTATGAACAAGACTTGTCATTGTTTCTTTGTTAATATATATATATCTATGCATATATGTATAAAGTTGCATGGCACACAAGATCATTGTTCTTGGGATGTTCTCTCGATGACGCTCGCTTCCGTAAAGATTAAAAACATTGAAATTTCTCGCGATTACCGTGAAATGTTTTGGCAGCGTTCAAACAACGATTGCTTCGCGATATTGGGTAACGTTCGTAAAATTTTTCCCCCATTCCAGTCGTCTCTAGATAAAATGTTTCTTCCTTTTTGCTTTCGGTATCGTTTCGCTTCCCGTTTCTTTTCCTGTTCGCTCTTCGAAATTCGTTACTCGGGCAGAAAATCTACGGTCGATATTAAAAAAAAAAAAAAGAGAAAAGAAAAGAAACCCGGTAACAGCGTTTCCAGATTTACTTCCGGAGTATCTAGCAATAGATACCATAAAACTCCATGGCACAATTAATGTGCGCTGAATGATAATGACCGTGCGGCACCATGTGACTCGGCATATGAGCTGTGTATCAGTCCGTCGGCGGTTCTAGATACGGTATCTCGCTGGTCACGTTAAACGATTCGAAATAGTGATTAAGGAACTCGAACGTGGGTCGCTTCTCGGGGCTGGCGTCCCAGCATTGCAACATCAATCGGTAAATGCTGTCCGGCAGCGGGTGATTCAACGGTTTCGGCATTCGGTAGCCGCTATTGATCTGCTCGATCACTTCGCGACCCTGCATACCTGTAACACAAAACAGAACAACGGGGGAGGGAGTGGAGAATCGTATCGTAATCCCGCGAGAATCGGCTCGCCAACGTGAAACGTATAGTTGGAGCGTACCGGGATAAGGAACTTGGCCGTAAGTGAAGAGCTCCATCAGCAGGATACCGTAAGACCAGACGTCGCTCTTGATGCTGAATCTGCCATAGACGATGGCTTCCGGAGCCGTCCACCTGACAGGGAATCTGCTCCCCTGTTTAGGACAGTACTCGTCGTCCTCGATCGCCCTGGCCAGACCGAAGTCGCAGATCTTGGCTTTGTACTTCTCGCCGATCAGCACGTTCCTCGCCGCCAGATCTCTGTGTATCAGCTGCTTGCTCTCGAGGTGTTCCATGCCGGAGGCCACCTGCGCCGCGATATAAATCAGATCCTCGAACTGCAAGTACTTGCCGTCCCCTGTCCTAAGGAAGTCCAGCAAGCTGCCGTTGCACATGTACTCCTGCACGATGTAGATCGGCTCCTCTTTCGAGCAGATCGCGTACAACGCGACCAAGTGTCTGTGCCGGAACTGTTTCATGATCGCCGCTTCTTGAAGGAACGCCTCGGTCGACATGGTCCCCGGTCGCAGCGTCTTCACAGCCACCTCGATCTTGTTCCTCCATTTACCGTAGTACACCTCGCCGAAATGACCGTGGCCCAATTTCCGGATCAGCTGTATCTCGTTCCTATTGATCTCCCATTTGTCACGCAACTCGGGTCCCAGATCCCATATGTCCGGCTGCGGCTTCGGGCAGGGCTTCGAGAGAACGTGACATAGGCCCAAGGCGTTCTCTGAAACGTTCATCAATCGTCATTAGGGGGGTTTTTTTTTTTCTTCTTTTGCGAGCATTGTCGCGGGATGGGAACGGCGGTGTTTCAACTTACTGCTGTACGCCATAACGAGGGCCGGCAGTGTTGGGAATGTCTGGTTCGTGGCGATAAAGAAGCCCCCATTGTCCAGCGGTTTAATTTTATAGTGTTTTACGTGGTGGCCCCTTCCCTCCTCCCAGTCCTTCACGGACAAGCTGTATCCCCTGGGATTGTGCTCGCTTGGCCGCACCAGGAACGTTCCGCGGGGATTCTCGTCCACCAGGAGTAGCTTGCCGGCTTCCTTTCGCGAGACGTTCTCGAAGAACCAACTGGCGGATCGATGAAAACGTAACGTTATCAAGAGACGCGAGTCATTAGAGGAGATGCCTGAATGAATGATTGCAGTACGCAAGCTTACTCCTCGCTCTCGACCGAACGCTCGACAGCCACGAAGTTCCACGGGATCAGACCCTCTTGCAGTGTTCTCAGATGCAAAACTTTCCACCACTCCGGCTCGGAGTCGTCCAGCACTTCCATCCGGTCGCCCTTCACGAAACTGACGTCGGTGCTCTCGCGCGCGGTGTAATTATACAGGGCGACCACGATCTTGTTCGCCCTCTGCGAATGCGCTGTTTCCGTGGAACAAACCCGATTTACACGTTTGCCAAAACAGGCTTATCTAAGGAAGATCCTGGGACCCCGGGGCGATTTTATTGAACAGCCAAATACAGGCTCGCGATCGAATTGTTTGCGGTTTGCAATAGGAACTGATAGGATATCGATCGACGAAGCTGGCTAACGGGGTGATGAAACGTTGGAATCAACCTCGATGCAAAACGGGATTACCTTGATTACATCGTTGTGCGTGCATCTAGCGCGAGAATATTGAACGTTTGTTTGTTTCGTTAGCACCGATTATCCAATTGCTGATCGGCACGTTGCAAAATTTGAGGAAATTAAGAAGAGTCGGGTTGATTGAATATCCAACGTCTCGTCGTTTGAAGACTATCCAGGTTTGCTCGATTAAAAGAAATTTGCCAAATTGTAAGGTGAAATCAATACTCTGAGGTAATAAATATAACTTTGCAAAATGAAGTCCCATCGAATGTAGATGTAACTTAAATGAACTTAAACGGAATCGAAATCACCGAGACCTTAAATTAAATCGCTAGAAAATAGAAATAAAAGAAAATAAAATACACACATGCAGGCTTAACAACAGGCGAGCTCGTTTTACGTGGCTGATGCGGAATCTGTAGCTTACAAGGTGTCGGCCTTGGTCGAATGATGTCCGCCCTCGCTTGCACACCCCTTTGATTCGGGTCAGCGGTGTACCGGTCCAAGGAGCCCCCATTGCTGTGTTTCGAGCTTAGCCCTGTGTCCGCTTTCTTGTAACCTGCGTGACCGAAGCAACATTTATAAGAAGCTCAACTAATCAATTCTTTCCCTCGTGACGAATCTCAGGTTTCCAAATTTTTCGTTCGTTCGAAAGCTCCAAAGGAACGATTAAGGAACAGAAGGAGAACCAGGTGAAAGGCGAGGGGTTGCGCGGGAAAGCTCGTTTCGATTCCGCAAGGAGGGTGGAGAACGGGAGAGCGCAAGAAAAAAAGCTACTCACCAAGGGGTTGGGGTTCTTGCCGTTTGCTGCAACACTTGCCCATCTTGGATCCCGCGCGCCACGACGTTCACCCTCTCGATCCTGATTCTACACACCTTCCCTAGCGATGCGTGCCCCGAGGAATGTCTCCATCGCGTGAATTCGGGATCGTGCAGCGCTGGCGGAGCTTCCGTTGCGATTCTCACTATCACTTTCTTCTCTCCATCGCGGGTTTATTGAATCCGCGCGCCTGCCGGGCGAAACAGAAATATCGAGCATGATCTACACGTGCCATCGCAGCTCGGCGACTTTACGTATCTACGGAAGGCGTTGCTCTAACTTTTGGAAATCGACAAATTGTTGGAGGAACTGATCGATACGATTTGATCGTCGCATTAACCTCGCGATCGCTTTCGAACAAAGCTGCTGAACGTTCGAACGTTTCGAAAGATTTTACAAAACTGTTTTACCACACTCAGACCCTAGTGGATCATCGATCATGCTGTATTTAAAGAAGGCTTAGGACGTCCACATTTTTTTTCTTTCCCAACATGCAATCTATTTTTCTTAGGGGGGGCCGCGTGCTTCTTTTTCGGTCCGAGACGAATCAGGCATGCAGCCTTGTGGTTTCTAAGTAACACGCTAAATTAGAACGCACGCAAGCGAGGGTCATTATTATTAAACAGCATCGAATTATTTAAAAGGGAACATTTTTTTTTACCAGAGACAGACGAATTTACTTCATTTAATAATCTTCTTAGAATCGCCTATTAAGATACAACTTCATCTTGACATCCCTCCCGGGCATTACGAACTTCACAGTCCGTTAATTACTTTCGAAAGTTAATTGCCAATATCGAACTCCAAAGGGATCCAGCTGTCTCCCGGTCTTGAAACTTTGAAATACACACGCGAATGAACTCGTTCACGCCGAGCTGCCGCGGAAACACGTTTTTCTACATTACTCACGATCCTTCGGGACCTCCTCGAACGCTGCAAGATTGCGGCTCGAACGTCGCGGCGAAACGAGTTCTCTATTCGCGCTCGTTCTCAGACCGATATACACCGATCGTACTCGGAGGGACGCGGCAGGGAAACCACGAGCAAGCAGGAATAAATAAACGTAGAACCGCGGCCAGAGGGTTCCATTTAGCGTGATACGACGATGCTCCCTGTCGTCTACGACACACCATTACGCTGCGCGTAATTGCGAAGCCGCGGATTCCGGGCTTCCATCGGGAGCTTGTTACGCGGCAAGTGGAAAGCGACTTGCAAATCAGCCTGGCAACTTTTCAGTGACTGGCTGCCACCGTGTTTGGAACTTCCTGGCGGAACGCCGCCGGAACTTTCCTCTGAACTAAATTGCTCGCGATAAAAATTCGCTCGTTCAAAGAGTCGCGTGCAGGTGCAAGGGATATCAATGGTTTGGGGAATCTACGCCCGTCGCGCAGAGTACTAGCTGCCCCGCTTTAATTTAATTATTTCTCATTTTCCCTTGAACAGAACAACCGAACTCTTGTTTCTTATGTTACCAAGCTTGGCAGTTGGGTGAAGCATCTTTCTAATCTGGCCCTCGAGTAGTTGCCTAACAGTTCCCTCGCGGTTTAAAGACTATGCGCTTCGATTCGTGATTCTTTTTTTTTTTAAATAATTTGTTTCTTACTATAAGCTGAATGATATTGAAGCTGAATCTTTCTGTAGGTGGAGTATTAGTATGCTCTGATAAGAAGGTTAAAAAAGGAATTATTCTTGCTTAGTTGGGGTTTCATAAATCTTGGCTGTGTTTGATATAAGGATGATCGATTACCAGCAGGACGCTTTAATAACGTTCCCCGGATTAATGAAGCAAATTATTTTGTAAAAGAATGCAACACATTCTTTCTTGATGCTGCTAAAGGGGCCATAAACGAAGACACAAAGGAAGCTATAATTAAACATCCATTTAAAGAATGATATTAAAAATCCAGTATTCAAATATACCCCCAAAAAAAATGTATTCCCAGCAGCTATTCTTCACTATAAATAAACATACCATTGATCGGAAGCATGCCACCCCTGCGACAAACCCCTGGTACCGCACTTCTACAAACACGTCGAGCCTTCGAAACATGATCGACGCCCCCCTGTGGGAAACCCCGCCGGTCACCCACATGTTTCCCTCGTTCGTGGCCATTTGAATGGACAATGCCCAAGGAGGAAAGGTCCTCAGGGCACGTACGACAAAATTTTCTCAGGTCGAGCTTTTTCCCTCGATCGGGCGACCTCTCGGCGCGTGGAAAGTTTTTAATTAAACAGCCCGAGGGGACCCGCGGCGAGTATTCGAACGGAATGTACAGCGGGAGCGCAGGACGAGGCCCGTCGAATTTTAAATTCAATCCATCCCACCCTAAATGGCGAAAACCCCGTGGACGAACCATGCCTCTCGTACAGAGAGGCGTCGTCGTCCCCCGCCCAGGACCACCACCGCCATCGGGGTCGACGCGTTTCCTCTCGCTTTCTCCGTGTGCGACTGTCCCTGAGCGCATACGCGCGTCACGAAAATACACGCACGGGCCAAGGGACGGTCGATATCCCACGGTGGTGCGGGGTCCGTATATAGCAGCTATCCGATGGTGCTTTTACGTGACGAACAATGGCGACAGTTTCGTGCCCCGAGCCGGACAAGGACGAATCAAAATTTCGTTCCGACGCACTTTGTCGCCGCTTTAAGGCCGGCCTGCGCGGTCTCGCGATGCCAGCAGCAGCGGATCAACGCGGGGGATGAAAGGGTCGAGGAGGGGTTTCCCGCCCGACGGGCAGGAGCTACAGAACACCTCCACGATTTTCCCTGCTGGGAAAAGAAACCTCGAACAATAGGTGTATTAAACGAACCCGCTTCGCCGTTACCGAAGCCTTTCGCCCCGTGCTTTCATTCGATGCTCTTCGTCGGCCCGCCGCTGTTGCGGGTTACCGTGCCACGGGAATGATTCACTCGGACGTTATACAGCGGTTCGTTTTCACGATTGATGAGCTCGTCGAGGCGGGGATCGATCCCGAGCCGAGGAACGGAGTAACCCGTTAGTTGGGGTAGATTCGCTCCAGTCGCTGTGGGTCAATGTCGCCATGAGAGATTCTTTTGTGCATGGAGTTCGTCAATTGAAGATGTATATTTTTAATTGACGACTCTATGTATAATATTCGGGAGCGTTTGTACATCATGCTCCTGGCGAGAGCAGTAAAGGTTGGACAGTAAAGAACGAGCCTGCTGCGCTTCAAAGTTGACCCCGATAACGATTGTTTAGTACTGTTCGATTTTGAACCGTTCACGTCATATTGATAGGTAACATTCGATTTTGCTTGATTAACAATGACAATATTGGAAGCTACGTGAGCACGGGACTCGATGGCACATCTATCTCGGCGAACGTTAAATTATTATACATCTGTTACGTTAATATCCATCATTAATTAGAAGCGATAGTGGTATTTGCGTTAATGAGTATACATGTGTCGACAGCATTATTGGACCCCGCTTGCCCAGAGCCGATCTTGGGAATAAAAATATTATCGCCAGCGTATGAGAACGAGAATGGTACAAGAAATTGAATTGAGAAACATTATTTCTAAAAAGGAAGAAGCCTATACGTCGCTATACAATCACCAAGGGGAGTTCCAAAAAAAAAACCGCCAGCTCATGTCGAGGTGTCAAAAAATAGGGGTGCCCGTTTGTACCCCCGTTAAGAGGAGCAACACTATTACCGGTTTTCTATACGAGACAACGCATACACGGACGCGTCTTTACGCGTACGCAGCCGGATAATCCCGCGTGTTTTATCACAGGCCAGACCCAAACGTCGCGACGTTTTCCTCCGCGTTTGGGAGCGGGCCAGGCAGAGCCCGGCAGATTTGTCGGGCTTTGCACGAACCCTCGAACATCGTCTTCCTGTATGGATACATAAGCCTCGCGATTTCGGGGGCTACGCCCTTCCACCCTTCTGGCTCCGCTACGGCGAGCGGCACGACGGCGCGCTTCAGGGGTGGCCGATCAGGACGTTATATCGCGTATCAGGGGGTGTACATGTATACACGCGTCTCGTGTGCGCACAGCGAGTTTGCCCTCTCTGTCCGATACACAAATGAGTTCCCCCGATGGCGCGCGACGCACGAAACACGATTACACGATGATGAATCGTGCCGGGCAAATAATGTACTCGGGGCTGCCTATTACGATGTCGGTCGCTAACGGAAGCCTGGTTACGCGGCACCGGGACGCCCGCCGGTGGGCGACAAATAAAAAGTAACCGCGCTGGAACGATATGGCATGCGTGTGGCAAGGATCGCGTGTGAACCAATGGGATCGCTAACAGAACGAGAATTTTTCAGTCTATCAGGTTTTCGTCGGACGAGTCCGTTTCGTCAGACGCTTGAAAATGGCATATGCTTTCGCCGGTCGATTACACCTTCGTTGGGTGAAATATGTTCTTCCTTAACAGTCCGTTCGTGTTTGCTTCTTTTAATTGTTACGTTGAAATGATTACCACGCGGGAGACGAAGATACGGTTGAATTCTGTGGATTAATCACGATGAAATTTCAGGGTTTATCAGGGGGAGTCTTTTGGTGCGTTCCCTTTTAAATAGGACGCATTTCGGAATGGTAATGTTAGCGATGATCTTTTGAAGTCAAACGACAGGCGTAGCGATTCCGTCGAGAAGCATCTCTGGGATGAATGCACATCGGTCTCGTGATGCTAACAAGGCAGAAGTCGAGCACCGTGCTCTGGCTCGTTTTGTAGAATATAATGAGCACCAGGGCTCTCGATGTCTAAGTAACGCAAATATTGATCACTGGGCGGAGTACTGCATAAGAATGTACCGTGTACATAGAAAAGGTTACGAGGGCTCTTCTCACGATTCGGAGCACCTCCGCGCCATAGTATCGTCGACTTATTCCACGCGGAAAATGAATTCAGGTTAATATCTTACTCGTGAATTAAGTGGAGGGAACGCAATCGACATCCAGGTTAACCGTGCCTAAAGTAAAAGCAGAATGTAGGTCCGTCGATCTCGGTGCTCCCCCCATTTGTACTCCGCGAATAAAATGAGGGATACCTCGATAAAATTCCAAGATAAAGGGAATCTAGAGCAGTATAAACTTAATCGAAGAAGAATATGTAAAAATTGTATCGTTTCCGCATTGCTCGAAACGACAAACCGTTCAGAAAGTTCGGCCCTTTTAAAAATTCAAGCTTTCGTTTACCAAGAAATTACAATAAAGCCATACCTCAGTAAAAGTCGAAGATAAAGAAAAGCTAGAACAATATAAATTCAATCGAAGGAGGATATTTAAAAATTTTATCGTTTCTGCGTTGCTCGAAACGACAAATCGTTCAGAAGGTTCGTTCTTTTAAAAAATTCAAGCTTTTGTTTACGAAGAAGTTACAAATAAGAATTAACGCTTGATCCCCCCCCCCCCCCAAGAAAGATGATCGGCCGCATTGAATCTTAAATAGTGCCAAGTCCCTATCTCGAAACCAGTTGGAATTCGCGAGCCATGCTTTTCTTGATATCGAACCGAATCGGATAAACACGCGCGGCAGTTCCCTTGCAAGAATGACTCATCCCACAAGCGGCTGGGACGGCACACGGATTTCCATGCGCTATCGATCGCGTCTAGAGCGCAAATGTGATAGATATTATGCGAAGACACACGATCCGGGCGGATGGTCATTTCGTTAACCAAGACGAGCTTTCCAGTAACGAGGATCAAGGGGCCATCGTCGAAGGCGTTGCGAATTACGTTTCAGCCCTTGCGCTTGAAACGTTCGTCGAGTCGAGGGGTGGCAGCCATCTCTGGCTTGCAACCCCTAATTTTCGACCAAGCTGGGGGCATCTCCGGATTCGAGGCTGCCAGCAACGAACCCTTAGCTCGCCACCGCCTCGTTCAGTGTCTACATTTAGTCGAGCCCAAAATATAGGATTTCGCTTTTAAGGAACAGAAACCCAGGGAACTAACTGACGCCATGAACGCACAATGTGGCGAGGGAAATTTTCAGCGCAACGAGGGGGAGAATCTGGTTAATTATTGGGGCTGTAAAATGAAGCGAGCAAAGCAGAAATTTCTATGACAGGGTCGGCCAGCTCGAAGGTGTAAAACTTCTGGAAAAATTCCAGCGGATTACTCGAGTCGTGCCTTCAGGTATTTTTCGCAAGAGCGCAATCGCCAAATACTTTCCAACCGAGGGCGAAGTTAATCGTCCCGCTACGAACCGGCGGCATCGTGATAAAACTTGAACCAGGAATAGAAGCGGAGTTATTCGCGCGTTCCGAGTATCTGGAGGACGTTTACGGAATTAGATGAAACGGCAGAGAGACGAGCGGAGCGAGCTTTTGGGATCGTTTCCAGCGCCGAGACGCGGGCGCAAAGATAGAAACCGCTATACGCGCGTCGCGGCGCGACTTGCGATGAAAATGTAAATCGCGTCGTAGCTGAAACGCTGACCGGGAAATTGCCGTTTCCGGTCCCGCCGGGATTTTCTTCTTCCCTGGCGAGGAAACTCGAGAACAGGATGATCCTTCCCCACTCGAAGCTGCCGCGTTCGATGAAAAACGCGCGCCAAGTTTTGTCCGTCGAGCGTGGAGAGCTTTGAAAATCGTTCCCCTCGCGAGCCGGGGACCTCCTTGGTCGCCCAACCCCGGCTCGAGGCAACGTGTAATTACTTATTCGCGACGGGAAGCCTGCAATCGTTGCGCACCGTGTATTATATTTTTACCTCTGCGCCTAACAGAACCAACGTCTGCCAGCCGGAGGATTATTCACCGACTCGCGTGTCATTGTTTCCCACCGATGATAAACTGCCCGCTGACGTTCCGTCTCTACGCGTGGTCGCATCGAAAAGAGGCTCGGACAGGTCAAGAAGAGGCGAACCAGACGAGGGTATTAATTACAGGAAAGTCCCACCGGCGAAGGGCCTCGTTCGGGTCGGTTCATTTAGTATCGCTTGACGAACGACCAACAGGAATGCGTCGCGGTTCTGAATGGAGTCGCTCCGCGGACCCCTCGAAAACGAGCCGGGCCGACACGTGAATCTCCAAGGATGACGTCAGTAGATCAGCTCGAACAGGGTCAAAGATCTCTTAGCCGATGGTGCAGAGCTCGCGGCTAATGGGATTCTCGCTTGGGATCATCATGGATCTCCTTCCATTTTCCATATTTCTCTCGTCGGGATCGCTGGATCTATCGTCTCGCGCCAGCGGAAGCGGCTGCACGAGCAGAGATTATTTCACGCTTCGTTCCGCAATGACTTACTAGCGTCGCTCGTGCGAATCCGCAGCTTCTGCTGCACTGATCTCGTTCTGGGTCGAAGGAGCACGGGGTCCCCCGTTTAGCCTCCGCCTCGATTATCAGGTTGAAACGTAGAAATCGCTGTTTTCTTTAGATTTCAGGCAATTTCGCTGCGTACGTGTGATACAGCGCAGTTTAACCGACACAGAAGTTTAGGCCCAGAAGATTTATAGGTTTCTCAATTAAATGATTCCTTCCTCCGACTTTATACTCTGCTTATCTTTAATTAATAGACCTATTCTCTGTGTACCTTCTACCCTACTCCGTTTCTCCTTCACCCGACAGTCCGCTTCAACGATAAATTCGCTCGCCACGGCACACGAGCGACTGCCAAACGTCGATAGAAAATATGATTCGCCAATTGACCAGGCCTGTACCATACGCGAAACGAGATTCGGCACGTATCCAGCATATTGGACTCGCGTGTTTCCACGTCCGAACGAGGTGATTCACCCAAAACATTCAACGAGAAGAGGAAGGCCAGCTGAGCAAAGCTGCTGCTTCCTCCCGGTCTTCTTCGGGGACTGTTTGTTCCACGTCGTTGGCCAAAATCCCACGTTCCTCCGGGTTTATCGGTCGCACGAATGAGCCGCTCTCCTTCGCCGTACACGCTTTTACGACGTGACGCGTTTTAACGCTTCCGTCGATCCTCGTAATTGGACGCTCCCGCGTTGGATTATCATCTTGAACGCGGTCGAGGGCGAAGGATTCTTGATTCTCCCGCTACCGCACCGTCTCGCGTTTTTCTTTTCAACGGGACGCAATTAATTCTGCGCGAGGACATCGTCCGAATTTAAAAACGAGGAGAGGAAAACATTTTCTGCGGCCGACTCCTTTGCCGGCGTGATTAATTTTATTTTATAATTAATTCCAGGCGGGAAGATAGAGCTTTCAAAATTGCTTCGTTAATGTCAGCGTTACCCCCAGGCGAGATTTACTCGAACGCACGCGCGCGCGAGAGAGAGAGAGAGAGAGAGAGATTTCGCAGTGGCGTTGCAGAGTATTTAATTAAAAATTTAGGCCAGTTTATCTGGGCAGAAGAATAAACTACATTTGCCAGAGAGATCCGTTCAGTTGAGAAACGATGGGAGACGGCGCGCGTTGGAAGTTTACCGGCACGTAACTTGCATCTCCGTTTCGTAGGGGAAAGCTGAGGTGAATTTTAAATAACGCCAGATTAAAGTGTGATAGGAGGGAAATATAAAGACGCGGGGAAACATTCTTTTCGTCGTGAAAGTTTCTCCTGGAAGAAGCGTTTTATTTACGAGAACAGGGGCGAACCGAAGTGCACGTATTATGCACGCCAGCTCATCTTTACGGCAAGGAAAAACGAACGTACCACTGTTCCTCGGTTTTGTGTCATTCGAATCCCCTGCCAATAGTTAGAAATTAAGTAGTTCCACTGAAATGTATAGTACCATCATCCTTTTGCGTCCTGACCGATGAACGTCTTAGTGCGAAGTTTCGTCCCGAGTCGCAGCCGAAATCCGCGCACGGTGTGCAGCTCGCTTTGTCTTAATAACGGTGAAAGCAACTCGATTGCTACCTTAAAGGCCGTCGGCGAATCTAATGCCGGTGGATATCGACGCGGGGCTTATAAATAGGAGGAAACATGGGACCCTTCTATCGATTATGAAATAGAAGGGCTTCTCCCCCCCGAGTTGGAAACACTACTAGCAGCCATTCGTGAGAGTTATGCTCGCGAGGGAAAGTCAATAGAAACTCGAGTCCCTCGCAATTGGCCGCATGAAATCGATAAAATCAGTTTTTCAGCTTCCTGTGTGAATCGCCATGTCTTTGCCAGGTCGAACGAGTTTTACGTCCTCCCCGCGGAGAGGTGGCCAGATAGCGATTATGCCGATTGCGAGGTAAACGATGCGTTTGTTCGAAAGCAATGCGACGGTCCGAATATGTAAAAGAATAAATAAGAAATTTCGTGCTGCGGTAGGAATGATAAAGAGGATTAAAGAACCTGTTCCGTTTATCACGATAAGGATGCCCAGATCTTTCGGGGTTACGCTGATCGCTCGGGAAACTGTCAAAAAGGACAACAGATATATTAACACGACTTTTCACTAGGCTATTCAAAGCTCGTACGTCCTCAGCGTTCAAACGCGTACAGCTAACCCTTTTACCTATGTCCAGGGTTAAAAGACACGCAGAGATCCCAGGCGAGATACCCGCGATCTTTATCGTAGTTCGGCCGATCCACCGCTATTCACGAAGGAAAGCAGACGTACAGGCGTCTAATGATAGACCATCCTCGAGGTTTCCTTGCACGGAACACATTGTATCGGGCGCAAGAGATAGATCGAAGGAGATAGCGACGGAGGACCGGAGGGAACCACCGAACCGATCACGACAGATCGATGGCTGCGTTCGGTTCGCGTGTTTCCGAAGCGAAACGCGAACCCAATTTGACCCCGTGACACGCTGATGTCTACGTAGCAGGTACCCCAGAAGGAAGAAGGGGTCCGTGACTAAGTCACGGAAAATCCGTGAGTCACGAGAGTAAGCACGATACCATAGCCATTGCATCTCGACGCTGGAAGAATAGGCGTCGTTGGCCGCGACTCCGGACCTCGATATCTGAGGCTCTCGAGCGTTTATTAACCCGAGCGTGGTACGTACATGTATTATTCCGTTCGTTCGCACTTCCATGGCACCTCGAAGGATATCAGGGATCGAGTGAATCGAAGGATGGGATCCTCTTTGACTAAGCCTCCCTGCGATCGTTCTTTCCGCATCGAGCGTCCTCGGTTCTGTCTTTCGCGTGGATACACTCCACTCCAGGCACGATCGCATTAAAAAGCCTCGAGCTATGATTTCTTGAACCGGTTGCTCGAGATCCAGTCGACGGATCGATCAGTTAACGAGAAACGAAAGCTTGATTTTATATTAGTTTGGCTTTTCTTTCATTAATTCCTGATGCTATCACGCATTTGATATTAGCTCGCTGGATCGGGTACCGATAGCTGCCACGAACACCACTTCCACGTGCGACCAGCTTCGTGAAAAAATATAAATCGTGACGGTCGAGTGGTTCTTGCTGAAGACTGTCAACCGTTCAGCAACGGGCGGCGCAGCAACTTCCCGATCGAATCGAGGAGACTTCCGCAAACTTCTTTCGTTCGACGATTTTTCCTCGAAACATTTCCGGTTCCGACCTGGCTGCCGGTAGGAGAAGTCTCGCGATAGAAAAATCGCTGTACGGAAAAGTTGAGCAGCGAACGGTGCTCGGGACGTATAGAACGATGTTCCGCACTTTAGAAAGATCCGATCCAACGATTTTCCATCGTTCGGCATTCCTCCTGCGAACGTGACACGCATCGAGCCTCGAACCCCTGGCCAAACATTTTCTTCGTCACATCTTATTCACGACAAACTCGCAGTCGAAGAAAATAAATCTTCCTCTCTTAAATAGAGGCTTTATTAAGAAAGATTGCCGTAGCATAAAATTGTTCGAGGCTTCAAGGAAAATCAAGTTCAATGGAATTCTGCCGCGATTTGATGATCAGTATTTACTCGTGACTAAATTTATTATTTAACTATCTGCGTGCACACAGATATTCTCTAAATCGTAATTCAAGGGTGCAGGAATATCTTTAATTGAGAAATAATTTTTCTCCCAGTCCAGTCGCCTTCTTTGCGAGCTGCATTCTAAGGTGGAAAGCTTTATTAACCGCTACGGAACCACTCCACGCCGGAAGCGTTCTCGTGTCATCTCCAAGAGGGGGGGGCGACGATAAAGCGTAATTCGGTGTCCGCGCGGCCCGACGACCGATTTCGTTCTCAATGCGTCGGATATAACTCAACGGCGCGGCGGTCCGCGTAGCGACAGTGTTCCCACGGGACGGTCTATTAATTCCCAAAGAGCGGAAAACTGAAAGCGGAACCGCGGAAAGCTCTTGACCTCGTTCCGCGGTTAAATGGTCCAACGTTTTCTTCTTTTTCCCTGCCGCCTATTTTTCCGCCTGCTTCTTCCTCTTCGGTTTGCCAAGCGAGCGAAAGGAATTTCCATTACTTGGGAGAAACGACGAATTCTGTCCAGCCCGAAGGGATTGACCGAAGACGGCGAGTGATTCTCGCAACGAGTACGATAATCAGCTGGCTCGCAGGCGTCGACTTCAATTTTCCAGTGTTCGAGCAATGGGTGCGATGCACCGTTGAAGATTCGTTTAGTCGTTTGGTGGGCTTCTCCTTTCTCGGGAGCAATCGATTGAAATCGAATTTTACAGAGAAATCAAGTATGCTATTCAATTCCTGTAATTTTATTTCCAAGCCTAGTATATATCCTCCAGGCCCCAATATATCTCCAATGTCCTTTTCATATTTAAACCGAACGTTTCGTCCCGTTCTCTACGCTCGTCCTTCGCAGGAATGACAGGAAATCGACGATTCCACGATTACTTTTAATTCACCGTCGATTCCGCCATCAAGTCCGAGCGATTGCCGAGCTCCCTTTCTCTACCACCGTTCACCTTGCTTCCTTCTTCTCGTTTCCTCCGACAGCATGTCGCTGGATTCGGGTGTGCGGGGTCGTCCGGTGCACGGAACCCGTCCCTCCCCAAAACCGTTCCAGGCGTTATATCCTCCGAGAATTATAACCGGTGGGATGTACAACCTCCCATAGGATATTAGCAGCCGGGCAAGCCTCTTCGCTGCTCCCTGTGCGCGCGGCAAAGGTGTCAAAGGTCTCCTTCGCCTTTCGGTCGTATTGGTTGTCGAGGGGTAAAACGTCCACCGGGAAGAATTATTGGCCTCCCTTTCCACAAGCAGCCAGAGACTCTGGTATATTTCGTATATCCGCTACCTCTTCCTGCGTTCGGGCGCATTTATTGCACTTTGATACGGGAAATACGTGTGTACGTTATATCCTTCGGGAAAAGGGAGCTCGAGATGTTGTTCGAAAGAAAGCGCAGTGGGTGTAGCTTTTCTACACAACACTTGTCACGTCTGCAGTCGATTGATCGCCGCTTAAAAATACCGCAGACCCGCCGGTCTGTTCCGGACAGTCTTTATACTCGGTCGTGCTTTTCCATTTTCTAAATAAAGCCGCGTTACGAACGACCGCGACAGTGGGTACAGAAGCGGCGCGAAAATGAATACAGCCGGGCGACGCGATCACGGGCACGGCGGAGCGGTACCTTTTCCCACTTAAGCCTCCGACAAAGCGTTCCACGCGTAGACAGAACCGCAGGATGTCGCGGGTACGATCCCGCCGCGGACGGAAAGAGCAAGACTTTAACTTTTCCAGCATTACGATTCAACGGGCAACGAGCGACGCAGCTTTTAGGGGGGAAAAAAAGCATCGATCCCGGCTCACCTTACTGGTCACGGGCTGGCTCTCCCTTCTTCGCCTATTCTTTCACGCGTTCGTTCGGCGATCGAGTATGCGAGCCACGTCGATAAAGGACTTCCTCCGTGCACTGACGATCATCGTGTGCAGAAGGAGATACGTAGTCATCGTCCGCGACAGTCGAAGACGTTCAAGTATATACGTGACGATTCACGGGAACACCGGAAGCTGGTCGAACGTGAGATTCAATCTTCGCCGGAACGATGTATGGAAGCTATTATCGATCCTAGACGATACGACCGGGGTGTCGTTTCTCATTGTATGTTAAATGATTTATGATAGTTTCGCGATCTAACCCTTGTGATGAATCGTTACGAGCTATCTAGGGGATCCTCCGATACTTATAACGTCTAGAATTGCTAATCGACGAAAAGTGGAGCAACAAATTGACAAAGTAGACCGGACAATTTAGCTTCGAGATGTTTCTTTTCAACGACCAAGCGAATGGGGGATTAGTTATCGGCCTTTGAAATACCGGCCGCTATGAAATTTGCAGTTACGATTTATAACTCGTGACTCCGAGTTTTATGAAGTGTAGAGTACGAGAGAGTAAAAATGAAAGTTTACGACCAGTGTAATTCGCTTTCGTGGCGGTTGAACGACTATCCCGTACCACGAGCAGCGGGCATCGAATATTTTCAGCGATCGCAGAAAAGCCTAGGAGTCAAGGGAAGCAAGGAAGGAAAAAGCTGCGTCTCCCATTGATAATAGCGATTCGCCACAGGTAGTAATTTACCGGTAGAAGAACGAAAGGCATATCTCAGCCGGGTTTTCCGCCGCCTATCGTAAGGAATATATCGGCGTCAAACCCCTCCGGTGGGTTGGGCTTTCCTCGCAAGTGTCGCGTGTACGCCGGGAGAGGATCGATAGCCTCTCCCCCGATAAGGGGAGAACGATTAACGTGGTAATGACGCGGTCGAGGAGTGCAAAGGCCCTTGAAGAAGACTCGGCGGCGTCTGGAAAAGGGAAAGGTATAGGATTCGACCGAACGCGACCAGGGAAACGCGTCTCTCTTTCTCTCTTCCATCGGTCCGTGCTAATTTCGAATCTGCTCGTTGTTCCGGCCAACGCGCCGACAAAGCTTTGATGCCTGGGTATAGTGCAAAAAAAAAAGAACGAAGATAAAAAAGGAAAGACGCGGTCGGTAAGAGAGAGGGAGAGAGAGAGAACGAGGAAGGAGATGGACAAGGAAATTGCGCTACAGAGCGGTGGAGATCCGAGTGGAAGATACATAGACCGGAGGGGGGTGAAAAAAAATGGAAGTACCGAGCTGGAAAGGGGTGGAAAAACCATCGACCGGAAGAGCGATCGGCGTCGATTTTCCATGAGATTTCAGCGGTCAATTCACTCCGCTTTGATTTTCGTTCAGTAGAAACGCAACCCCTTCCTCTCGTCCTCCACTTTCGACAAACTCGATGTACCGAGTACTGCTTTAACGAACCAAGTTCTAACAATATTACGATGCTATAAGGATGCTTGTACTGCTCGAGTCATACTATCAATCCAAGCAAGTACATACCACATGTACATTCGAACTCTTGCAAACACATGTCCTCAGGACCGACTGCTCGTGTGAAAATGAATGAACCCATCTGTTCCCACCAGCTAATTTCCCCATCAGCTAAAATTTACGACACAGCCCGCGCCCTTTACGTGCGAGGAGGCGAAAATTCGAAAGACTCCGAACGGCGAAACGGAAGTTTCTGCCCCGGCACAGAGACACGAATTCCTCAAAGCGAAAAGACAGCCGTGCTCCCGCGCGATAAACTTCGCCAACAAGCTATAACAGCCGTTAACCCGTCGGCGAAGACGTAACGAGCAAGTTACGCGCGTACCGTGTGGCAATTAGACCAGTCACGCCGTCAAACAATTATCGACAATTATCGCTAACAAGATCGCGTCGTTAACATGCGCCGACAATTTGCGGGAGGAAGAATTCGATGATCGCGAAATGTTCGTTCGCTGCCCCACTTTCAAAAATTCGCTCTCGTTCGTCCAAACGTTAGCTCGTACAGGCACGAACTTCGTTGAGGTGGGAAGCGGAACAAACATTTGTTTTCTCGGCCCGGATGCACCCTAATATAATTCGCGGAACATGGATGCATTTACCACTTGGACAACATTCATGTCCATACGAGTGTACCGTTTGCACGAACGAAAGCGAACTTTCGGAAGCGGCAGGGCGAACGACCATTCGTTTGTTCGGTCTAAATGCACCCTTAGAACCATAGCGAGCCGCCGTAGTCGATCGTCGTTTAATTTTCGTTTCTTTCGCCGGATCTCGACCTACATTTCCGCGCCTCTCGTGCGGTTGCACCATGAGGAAAGTTCGCGGCGAACCAAGGAAATTGCCAATAAATTTTCGCACGTGCCGCTTCCCTGGCGTTACGTACATAGCTGGCTGACGTTATTAATTCGGTCGTTGTACTCGCGCCAACACCACCGTCGATCGATCCGTTTCAGGGAGAACCGGCCGATTTCCCTACGGTTGCGCTCTGCGAGCCAATTCGTTTGGTCGCTTCGAACGAAGATCAATCGAAACGCATGAAAATCATCCTTCACAATTTTCTGTTAACTGCCACGGAATTACTCTTAACAGGCCTTTCATGATGCACAGAGCGGAAGGAGCGGAATCGAACTTAGGTCAACGGTGGGCACCATACCGCGAGTGTAACTAGTTCTAACTTCCTACATGGAAATTTATCAACGCTTAATGTTTCCAAGTAAGCTGGTTATTAATGGCTGTGTGGAGAGCACAGTGGGTTCATCACGAAATTTTCGATTATATCTTTGATCTCGATCATTGCCGCATTGTTTGCACAGGTAATTTCCAGTTTGACTATTATTAACTTTTGCCTGGCGAGAAATTTGTCTCGAGCACGGATTGAATTCGACGATAATTTCGCATGCCATTGAGCCCCAATCGGTGCTGAGTTCGTTACACGATTTGCGCGCTATAAAGGTGGCTTCACTCTCGGGCTCAACATCGCGCGACTATTCGGGGTTGAACACGTCCACGAGAACGACTGCAATTAAAATAGATCGAGTGCGAGTGAGGGATCGCTCTAATGCATACATGCAGGTTCGAAAGGTGAAGTGATTGAAATAGCAAGCTACCCAGGCGTTTGAAATATCATTCTTGTCAGCGCGGAGATAAAATGGCAGGCAAACGTTAATATTTGAACGGAATGATCGATTTTGCTTCGCAACGGGCAACGAAGATACATTTTCAATCGATTAAGAATGTTTTCACGGAGTTTAATAAATATCAATATTAATCACCTGCGCCTAAATAATGACTTTTTTCTTCTGTGGAACTCGAACAGCGAACGTAGAAAATTTATCAAACTTTCCATCAACTAGAAACTCAATTACGTGAACTTGATCGATGAGTGAGGATGGACTGCAGACTACTGACCAGTGAATTCTTGTTCCAAATTCTGTTTCCCAAGATACATTTACCTTTCATACCGCTTTCTCTAGACAAACATTTCCGGTACTAATATTTGCCGGTGGGGATGCACATAAACCCTCGCTCAAGCCGTTTGAACTTCCACCAAAAAATAATTGATATTCATTCCCATAGCGTTTTTATAATCTGTACCAAGCGAATATTAAAAACATCACTACCTTCATTACATTAATAATCAACTATTGCGAAGCAATCAGAAAATTTCCAAACTTTATTACACCTTGCAATCGAAATTAATAAGTGCAACAGTTCTATTTCGCTGAATTCTAACTTGGCAGAACCAAAACATGATCAATATCACATTGTTGCGCATTAAAATTTACCTTTCACCGGCAACAAAAATGCTTAATCCGCTTTATCAATTCACTACGGGCACGAGGGATTCCCATTTCAATCCGCGATTCGAGCGCAAACACGCAAAAGATGCAAACGCCGGAAGACGAAATCTATCGATCTCGTCGCCGGTTCACCCGGAGACTCCGTCCCAAAATAAATTTGCGGGGCGCAGCCTCGCGACCATTCAAGCGGAATGTGTGTCGCGACTCGATCGGAAAATCGCGAGATTTCGTCGGATTCGAGATTTCCGGATCAGTCACCGCAAACAGGTGAATAGTTCGCGGAGCGAAACGTGTCGGTGGCCGGTCGACGAAATAGACGGAGGTTCAGCGACGTGTGTTGAAACACCTGGCGAGTTCGCAGACCGGGGCTCGCGAGAAAGTGCTCGTCCGAATTTCGTGTTCCAACAGCCGTCGTACCGGAACGCGTTTGTAATAATTTACACGGAACAATTGGTAATGCTAAAAGAGCAGAGGTGAATTAACTCGGTTGGAATTCATTTCTACAGGGATTCCAGAGATGGAAACGTTCGAACGTTGGCGGCTCGACGGAATTGAAAAACGGGCGAATCATCTCGTCTTGTTCATTGGCAATTGAAAAAGTGCATAGAACCGTGCCAGCAACGAAACGCCACTCTTCCGAAAATAGAATCTAGTTCTCCCAACGCGCGAAGGGTTGGAAGGGAAGCCGGATCGAAAAATAATCCAACGGATACCTGTCGCGCTCGGGCTTTCTAGAGCACTCGGACACGATTTTAAAGGTCGACAACCTTTTTCCACCCTGCGTCATCGTGGCGCGAGTCGCGCGGAGCCGCTCGATATCGCTAAAACGCTGTTAAGGACATTCTCGAAACGACGTCCTGGTGAACGAGCGAGTTCGCGGGGCTCGACTACCACCCGCTCGCATCATTTCCATATCCGCCTCGCCCCTGGTCGGGGCGGGTCACGAAAATTTACGAGACCTCCTGTGGTTAAACTCGAGAAGCGAGTTCCTCCTGGAATCTGGAGTTCGTGAGAGAAAGGAAGAAAAAGAAACGTTTGGTTAATTTTCGTGCGATCAATCGTTCGCTTTCCGTGATATGTTTGATCGGTTACGTTTGGACCTGTTTCTCTCGCGTGACCAGCCGTGGCGTGGCTTTATTCCGCGGCACGGCAATCCCGGAAGCCTTCCGGTTGCCGCTCGATCGTTCTCGACTTCTTTTCGGCCAGCAACAAAGACACGCTCTCTCCGAGGTGCGTCCCTTTTGTCTGAACGTCGACATTATGCCTGACCCTACTTTTCCCTACGCCGCTGTGCAAAAGGTCGGAGGGTGAAGTACGTAGGTACTTGAACGAACTATTGATAGCGCTACCCAACGTGGCCTTTCAAAGATTCGTCTCGCGCTCCCGTTCCGGACCGCTTTTACTCCTGTGATCCGTGCACGGAGCGCGTTCACGTACGGCGTATTAACCATCGTCGCGCGAAATTATTTTCGTTAATAGCTAACTAGACCATACGCTTTTTATTTCATTCGCGTAATGATCGCGAACTAGATATCATAAAGGTCATAGTTGCTTAGCGTACGAGGTTTCTTAATACTGTTTGGAAATTATGAATTTTTTTTTTTTAGAACGCAATGCCAGTGCGTTTCTGAGGAAAGAGGCACGCTGTTGCAATTGTATATCTCTAGGGTACTGAGAGTTTTCGTTTATTTCCGTATCATGCGTGGTGCATATTTCATTTTTCATCTACGCGTTTCGAAACTCGCGACTGCACGGCATTATTCCAACTGTGAATACGCAATGTACGCACGACAGAGGCGCAGGTAGCGAACCGCATGTTCGATAACGGATAAGCTTCCATACGCGGAATATTCGAAACGGAATCGAGGCATAATTACCAATCTCGATATCGTTCTCGGTCGCGTTATTCGAATTCCGTGGAAAACCGGCGGGCATTCGAGCGCGACAAATCGTTTCGATCCACGCGCACTAAACGAAGATACAATGAAAGTTACACTGTCAATTGCCCTACCTCAAAAGAAACGGAGACCGTTCAAACGTGACAATTCCCCGATCCGTTCCTTTGAGAATCGAAAAGAAAAACGCAGAGTGAATGAAATGTTCACCGCTTCCGCGCGCAAACACTACAGATAAGCGTTCACGGTGGCCCCGCAACGGCGATCGCGAGTGCGTCCCCCGTTTCCAGGACACGGACGATCGTACGCGCTTCGATTACGCGACACAGAGTGCGGAAGGAAGAATAGAGAACGAACCGTGTAACGCGAACCAGACACTGAAACCGTGTGCTCGATTTCCGAGCTCGCTCCCTGTCCCAGCGCTCGTCACGGAAACGAAACTAACAGCGCGCGATTAAAAACGAATAGGTGTACGACTCCTCCTGTTTAATTTCCCACCGCCGTCCGCGGCGGTTCCGGGGTTTAGAGGTGATTCGTCCGCCGCGCGATGGAATCGAATC
Source organism: Holcopasites calliopsidis (assembly GCA_023838395.1). NCBI lineage: Eukaryota > Metazoa > Arthropoda > Insecta > Hymenoptera > Apidae > Holcopasites > Holcopasites calliopsidis. The sequence continues at coordinate 5,009,377 of JALHAQ010000011.1, forward strand.
GAGCCCCGTTTTCCGCCGTTTCCCACGGGGCGGCTATGAACCCACGAGCGTGGTAATCGAAAGCTCCGCGACTCTTACACGTGTAACGGAAGCGCCGCGTCGCTGGAAAATCGTCCCGGACAGGGTGGACGCGCGTGCAGCGGTGACGTAAAGGATAGTCACCACGCTCTGCCGGTGGTCTATTAATTTCGCGGCTCTATTTCCTCCGGATATATCTTGTTGCCGTGCGAAAATTTGCCTCTGGGCCGGGGGGAGGGTGGACATCGATCGATCGTGTCCCAGAGTCGCAAGCCACGGGACGGATGGAGAACGATAGGCGAACAAACGAGCGTCAGAGGAAAAGAGAGGGATGGATCCGGTGCGCCGCTTTCGCCCTGGTAACAGAGGGTGGAAACGAGACGAAGAACAGAGGGGGGGGGGTGTCGAAACGGCTGGATGGCTCGTTTATTAAGGTTTTCGAGCACGAACCCTTCTCTGAACGGCAACCAGTTGAATACACGTAAAAAAAATGTTAAACACGATACCACGGGGACGGACGGGAGAATAAAAAGAAAAGAGGGAAACGCAGAGAGCAGATAATAAACGGGGGGATAGGGAAACTCGGCTGTCCTCGGCTTTTCACCCCGCCATTTTTTCGTGTCCTTTCAGCAAGCTTCCTTGCTCGGTATGCAACGCGAAGGAACCTCGTGCCAGCGGCCAGAAAACGGGAAGCAAATAGACGAGGGGCCAGGGGATAAACTATAGAGAAGTGTTTTCCGTGCTTGTTGGAAACTGCATCTCTCGCTCGACGCGCATCCACGTCCTACACGCTTTCGCTCTGCTGCAATGTTTTCGAGAAAACAGCGAGCAACTTATGCGCATACACTGGCGAACGCGAATTCGGGACGAGGGTGTAGCGGAAAAGTTCTCAGGGGACGGAGACGTGCACGGGCGAACCTTTGAACCCGCGTTAAAATGTAATCAGAGCAAATAAATTGTATAGATAAGATAATAGATATTTACCGAGTCGCAGAATCGCGTTTTAATCCTTGGTGCCAGCATCGATACTGTGAGAAAGTCCTTTAATCCCGTCTTTCTTTTACCCAGCGAAGTGTGCAAGCGGAGAAGCCGGAGAGGAAAAGGAGAAAAGGAACGAACGAGAGGCGTATATTTTTAAGTGGCCACAGCTGGAGTACGCTCCGAGATTAGATAACAAGCCCTTCGCGTTCTGTTTCATCTAAATCCTATGGTCGCTCTTTAAATCGGATGCACTTGAACGACGCAAGCTGTCCGCCGCGAGGGAGAAGGGTCGGAACGCGCTTTCTGTTCGCGAGGCAAAATCTTTAGAGTTCCCAAAACGGAGAACCGATGAACAAGTATAGGAAGGAAAACTGTAACTGGATTTTTATACTCCAATGAATCTCCCGGCTCTCCAGATAAAAATCACACTTTCGAACATTCTGTCTGCGACTCCACTTTCGCACCCCAGTAAATAATGCAGCCGCGCGACATAATAGTGTTACTTTTAATTGGCCGAACTTTGAAAACGCAATGCTAAGGATTAATATGATTACTCTCGAGTAGTAAATAAATTTCGGAGCCGACAGTCGTAAATGTAAAAGTGAATTAAATTAACAGAAGTGTGTTGCGAAGTCGGATCTAATTACTATCAGCGCTAACAAAAATTCTGCTTAAACGTAACGATACTCTCCGCTCGATCAAGCAAGCAATCGCTTTGCCTTGTTAGTCGGACGATAAATGAGAATATTAGATAAAGAGGAAACGAATTAAAGCAATCTTCGCCTCTTTAATTCTTTTAACAAGGAAAGGGTCCAAAGTGTTTCCCTCCTACGTCCATCTACTTTTACAAGATGACACGCAGCCCTCTGACACTTCTTACTACCACGATGGCAATGTTAAACATCCGTCTGATCGTTTCAAAACGCATGTATCTTATGAAGTACAGACACCTAATGCCTATACTGGTACTAAACCCTGTCCGACGAATCCATTTAATATTTCACCGCAATCTCATAAAATGATCCAGCAATCAGATCAAACCGTGACCCGGAGCAAATCGGAACGTTCGCGAAGATCAATCTGTCCCCGGAAAACTTCCTATCGGCTGCGCGATTCCGACAAATCATCCATCCGGTTGTAACAATTTCGTCCCCGAAAACGCTTCCAGGTTTAACCATCTTCGATAGAGCTTTCTCCGAAATAACTGGAGAGGCGAGCGAGAGAGAGAGAGAGAGAGAGAGAGAGAGAGAGAGAGATCGCGATGCACTAAAGAGGACCAGCAAATTCGAAGCACGTTTCGTCCAATGGCCCCGATAAACACGTGCGCGGCCCGACCGGCCGTGAATCAGAAAGGAAAGAATCTGGACAACGCGTTGCGGCTCGATATACGACCAGCCATTAACCGAGCATCCAGTGTTCGGCTGTGAAGAACACACTGCGCTGGCCAGGGGTAAAGTTCGTGACACGTGGTGGCCAGATGCGCTGCCCCCGTTGGTCCCAGGAATGACCGGGCCCCCGTCTATGCGCGTACCTCGCGCGCCCCATTCCGCGCGTGTGCGTGTGCACTCTCTACCGTTCGCATGAATAATCCATCGGGCCACCCGGTGTATGCACTTTACCTTACAATGGGATCGACTCGCCCAGACTTGCGGCTAGTTTTCCAGTCGTCTACGTGGTTTCGCGCGTGGAATGCATTTGGAGGGGGATTTGCTGAGGGGCTAATAGCGATATTAATATCCGCTGCTTATGGAAATGTTGACGAATGGGAGAGACACTGCTGGTGGTCGCACGAAATATTTTCCCCTGTTTTCAGATGCGCATGGATTATTCTATTGATGGGATCGACGCACGGAAGTGAGTGGCGTACTGGTTGTCCAGCGAAATTGACAATGGTGCTAAGATAGTGAATCATTTGACTGATAATTGGATCGATTTGTTGAGCTTCGGATTCATGAATGGTTGCATAGGACCCCGACTATGGTTCGAAGATTTGTCGTCTCCTACGATGAACGCATATCGAGCGGATTTATCGATGGGTGTTCATTGCGTTACTCATAAGAAGCGAGTAACGGAAGAAATATTGTGAATTGCAATTAGTGGAATTAAAGGATGTTTAATTGATGTCTGATCAGATTAACGATGATACTAAAACGATATACATAGATTTTGTAATCCTACTTGTAGTCTTTCTAAAAAATTTCCTGTATGTTCTCTTCACAGAAAATTTGTAGAAACTGGAAGACGATTTCAATAAACCGTCCCTAATTAAATTTACCAAACTTGAAACGCATCGAGACGTGTCGAAAGCATGTCGGCAACACGCATTGCTCAAATGACACGGGTCCTCGTAAAACCATCGAGCACCCCCACTGAAAAGCTGTGAAAACTACCCCGTGTGAGGGAACGATCGGCTATTAAAACGCCCCGCGAAAATGCGAAACGCTCGCTCGACGTTGATCGCACATGAAATATTAATAGAGCGTTAAGAGGAATGCGATAAGGAACGATTTAATTACATAACGAGGCCATTTGTTCGATTCAGAGTCCGAGCTCGTGTATCAATTTAATGCACTGTTTGAACGCTTGTAAAACAACGTAACGTGCTTTATTCTATTCTTACAAATATATTCAAAATTCATTTCTCTATAAATTATTCCCGTGGCACCAACCGCCAACCGAAAATTTCTTATTCACCAGGAAGTCTTATCAGACTTTAAGATGCCATTAATAAGAAACACCACTGACCATCGACGTACAGAGGCGTCAATGGAACGGCGTCCAACGTGAACCATCGAAGAATACAAAAGTAGCAATATCATTAAGCGTTTTACATTTCTCATCCTATCTACGTTCCGTGAACCATCCAGCTATAACGTCTGCCCCTTCGAAAATACTTCATGTTTTATTTATTTCCCTCGTTCTTCCGGCGACGCTTCACCCCCCTCCGCCCCTTCGTCTATTCCGGTCGCTTTTGATTGTCCTGCCCGTCCGTCGTACACATCGTCGTCTTGAATATCAACGCATCATGCACCACGATCGTTTGCACTATCATTCCCTAAGCGATGACCACGGATAAGGTGTCTCGCCGAGTGGCAATTAGCCCGAGAGGGTTAATCGACTGGAGCGTCCCACTGGTCATCCCGTTCGCCCTTTGTCTCCTTATCTCGTAATTCATTCGCCACCTAGATTCCATTATGCGATATCGCGCGAGCAAATGATACTAGGTGCATCGCTTTCAACCCTGTGTCTCGTTAGACACGCGAATCGCGCGTAGCTTCTGTGTCGCTTCACTTGCAACCGGGTCGCACGCCCGGCCAGATAATTATCGCGGGCAAGTAAATATGCGAATTCCAGACGATATGCGGCCACGTGTAAAAAAGCGATGAGACTTTTCTCCATTAGCCTATCAGGCTTAAACGATTCTTTCCTGCCTTTCCAACATTCTCGCTGACGTCAAGCGCAGGAATTAGTTTGCCGTGATTCATGAGTGGATACTGTGTAATTAACGCGTTATTGCTTTCGGAAAGTGCTACATAACGGTGGACGGAGATTCAATTCTACAATACCAATAACACTACAGCTTCGAGCAAGCGACTGGTCTGAGTAATGAACTTGGAAGATAAACTCTTCACCACTCAACCAATAAATACTCAAAAGAGGCTACCGCTCGGAGGTAAAATGATTCATGCTTAGCGCTACAGGGTCAAGGTGCTGCGCTTCGCTAAATCTACGTCGCCGTGCAACGGGGCCAAGATAAAAGTATTCGCGACGCCAGCTGTGCGAGGGAAATTTCTACAAGATGGTCAGCACGAGTGACACTAAAGAATGGAATCGTGCCGGACTACCCGAAATCTTCTGTTTCGGTAACGGCATGCGATCCCGAGGATCCTTGGTTCGGCTCGGTGCGTGGCACGAGATGCGACCACCACACGGGATAATAGGACGCACTCCGTGCAACATGTGTTACCAGCCCGCGTAAATGGACGGAGAGGCAGCACGCTGTTGCATTCTTCGTGCGGATTATTCTAGAGCGGTGCAGGCCGCCTGTGCACGAAGGTGGCAAAAAGCGAGGGGCCAGCTGGGCCGGCCATGCAACGAGATCCATTGTCAACGGCGCGCTTATTACGATCGGCCGCGGTGAAATTACCGTCGGCGTAATATATATACATATATTCGTCGAACGATCGGTCCGTCCGCGCGGATTAAGAAGACACGCGCGTACACGATTTGCGACATATGCTCGGAGATCTGTGGCGCGAAGCTCTGGCGAAATCGAGCCACTCGTATGCCACACGGGTGAAGGAAAGATCGCGCGACGAGGTGTCGCCAACGCGGGGTAAACCTAGGGATCCTCAGCGTCGCGCTGCGGCGACGTTATCAGAAGGAAAAATGTAGTATTTGAAATGGGGAAACGTGAATAAAGGACGGAGTTAAGCCGCGAAGGAGGAATCTTTGTGCATGCTAATTCTGCGATACTTGACCACTTATCGCGCAATATTAAAGGAGATTGATTTAAGATGATGGGATTGCAATTCCAGAGAGTTTCAAGAGAACGCTTAAGCTCGAGGCCATCGGCGACGGTGCCCCGAGCCGTTCTCGCCTTTATAACCTTAATGGATGCCGGGGACGACCGATAGCGGGTTTTAAATTATAATGAGTCGTCCCTCCGCTGTATTGTAGTTTAATCACGCGTCGTTAAGTCTGCTGCGTCTTGTGTATGACCAAGATGAATTCGCGTCTGTCCCAGGGTAGTAGAATAAAATCGCAGGCGACCAAGAGATATCGTTCTCCCATCAATCGGGAATATTATCGAAATTTAAAAAAAAAATATCTGCTAAAGCAATAAGAACCAACCGGGCTGACTGTTGTGGAGTCGTGTCGGGAACGGATCGAAGATGCCAGCTGACTCGTTTCTGACAAGCGGGAGTAGCCGGATTGTCGGGCCGAGATGATTGCCCGAGCCGTCGATGAAATTGTACCACCGTTCGCTCGGGTCTGTCGAGTACCACTCGCGAACCACGGGATCGTGGCTCGACCCTCACCCCTTTGAGCGCCCGCGAGATTTCCAAGTCGTTGCGACGCTGATCACGTCGGTCGATGTACTTGGAAAAATGCATTCAGACATCGAGCCGCACTTCAGACGGAGGAATAAAAGATGGGTGCTTAATGTAAACACGACGAGAGAGCGGACAGTGTATTTAAATGTTTGGGATACGATGGCAATTTGAAGGCGTCAATGATGTAAAGCGTGCAATAGTAAAAAGATTCGAATCCGAGCCATGCATGTAGAAATGCACTTCCCATTCTAACTACTTTTTAATTATTGAACAGCTTTCTATTGCGCTGACAGCTATCGTTAACTGTACACACAATATACAATTTACATTCAGTATAAATTCAATGCATCTGCGGAACAATTCTTACTTCTCTACTACCGTGTGCAAAGAAACGAACGGGTTCTACAATACACGGTACCTACAAGCACCCCCCTCGAACACTGCCGAACAAGTCCCCAGCTGTAGAACAGCTGTAGGTCTGGCAATCGCGAGAACGATCGACAAATCGGCGTATCCTTGTAACTAAAACGCGTGTCCGACGAGCCTCGATATCACAGGACGACGTACACGTCCACTGTTCGTCGTAACGAGCGCTTTCTCCGTGCATCGTCGCACGTGGCTCCGAGCGTGCATGCACGCGTAATGGACAGGGACAAGCAGAAGAGTGTGTGAGAGAGAGAGAGAGAGAGAGAACGGAATGGAAAAAGGGCAGGTGAGAAATGCTGTACGTGCCATACGCTTCACGTGGGCGACTCTCGCTCGATTAATCCGACGCGGCGCTACACCTCCGCCCGTTATTACGCTTAAACTGCAGCCAGGGTTGGCTATGCAATACCATACACGGCGGGCGCAAGGGACTGGAAAGCGACCAGGGGTGTTGCGTCCGCGGCACGACAGATACGAACCGGAGCGTCGCTTCCAGCCGAGCCGAACGAACGAGTTTCGTTCTCTGCCAACAAATTACACTCGATACCCCGGTCGAATTATATTATTTTCACGGCTTGTCGACCGGGGAGCAGCCTCGAAGCGCTGTTCGCGTCGACGATTTCCCACAGAGAGCCCCGCGACGCGACGCCGAATCGATAATCGTAATTGCTAGCGTCCGTCGTCGCTCGGAAAATGTCGCCGAGCATTCGCTAATTTTCCGCGCGGCGGTTCGCCCCGCTCGACGGATTAATCGGAGGTACGTATCGGAGGGTCGTGCACGCATGAAAGCCATCGCACGGAATCTTATTTCTGGTCGGACAGCAGCTACCGACTCTACAGAACAGCGCACATGGGGTGGAACGCGTTATCGTCCGATAGATATTACCACGGACCCTTCACCGCTTTTTCTCCTTTAACGCGTGTACATTCCCGCTTCCTCTGTCGTGCCTTGGCGTTCGCGTACACGCACGGACAGCACAATGCGCCGGCAGGATCGCCCACACGAGGGAGAGAGAGAGAGCTCTCGATAATTCAACGGGACAGGGCGAAAAAATCAATAGTACAACCACCCCGATAGGGGGTCCCCTAACTCTAACGTGCGTACACAGAGACCCCACGGTGCCCTGCACGCTGTTTCTACCTCGTGTACTTAATGAGCCAGGGCCCTCTTATTCGCGCAACGAGCACCGTTCAACGCCTCGCGACACGAGCCGCGGGTCAAGCCCTTTGCGGCCCGCGCATCTCGTTTTTCATTCCCTCATGTTTCTTTCGTGGAAGACGGAAAACGAACTTCGGCTAGGAGGGAACGACAACGCGAACCAAATGATGCGGGAAAGACTCTTGGGCGCGCCTGAAACACCATTTTCCGCTCAAGAAAATCCCAGTGTGCCAGCGGGGCAGAAGGTTCGCAAGGAAAACAATAACGTCGCCCGGAGGACCGTGAAAACCCTTGCGGAGCCGCCACCGCGTCGCTCTCGAAAAGAGCTTTTCACCGAATTTTCGGAGTAAACACGTTCCGCATAAGCTACGCGCGCCTCTACGCGGGAAAGGAGTATGTATCGAGCGACGTCCCTCATTCTTCTCCCCGGTGAGACGTTCAAAAGGAATTCCCGTGCAACTCGTTTCCCGCAAGGAATCACGAGAGTGGCGTCAAAGAGCATTATTTCCCGAGCCGCGTAAGGATAGGGAAACGGGAGGAAAATGCGATAAGAGGCCTCCACGCTTTTTATACGAGCTCGTGAGAGAAAAAGAAAGGGGGATTCGGAGGCCGCGATGAAGCTCGCTCGCGACGAGAACTGAACGGAACCGTTTTTCCCGGCGTTGCGCGCGTGCAAAAGTGCGTATCGATTCGCGAAAGCGAGAGTGTAACGGGACGCGCCACGAGTTTCGAAGGTATATTTTTTTTTTCTTTTTTTTACCCCCGAACGGAAAGCCAAGCTCGACGCGATGAATCTCGTTAACTATTTCGAGGGTGAGCGGGCCTGAAATAAGGATGGTCTCGAAGGACGTTTCTCGGAGGGTTCTCACCGCGTGCAACCCCCGGAGACAGAGGGGCTAGGGGAGAGAGAACGCACGGGGAAACGAAGCGGCGATCGATTTTCCCGGAGGTTTTTCATCGCCGATCATCCTGGCCGCGTCGTTGGCGTGCATTCCCTTTCTCCTTTGGTCGCGTTCAACGATTTAATCTCCGGAGTTGCTCACATCTGTCGCGCTATTGCACGCGTATCGCGCGCATTAATAATGCAGAATTCATTCTATGCGGAATCACCAGAGCCGCGTATTATTCTACCAAGAACCGTGTCGGTCGCCGCTCGGTAAAATCGATTCTTCGCGTTTCTATACCTCCTTTGACAAATAGTCGGAAAGCTAACTGGAGCCCTCGTCAATAACGCGCGCTACGATACTCGCGATTCACCACGTAATCGTCTACCAATATTGTAAAAGGAAAGAAAATATCTCGAGAAACGACGTTTCCATAGATTTCGCGCAAGCAAAGTGTTGCGCTATCAAACGCTCTGCGCGTACTCGCCGAGTACACACAATTCCTACGAAACAGGGGGTGCAAATGAGAATCGAGCGATCTTGTGCACGCGTGGCGAGGAAAAAGAGAATTACGCGGGAAATCTGCGTGCATTTATCTACATCGTCTGTCTCGGGGGTTCTCTCCTTTATTCCGTACGTTTCTTCGCGCCCGCTATGGGAGTATTCGTCTCCATAAATGTTCACTATCTTGCTCAATTATCAGCGTCTATCGAGCGACCTCGATGAAAGCGCACGACGAATCGAGAGTACGGTGATACCGTGCGACTTGTTACCGCAGACAATTTATATGCAGCTTTATCAACATTTTATCGAGCCCGTGGTAGATGCGCTACGAGAAGAAATAATAAAGAGTTTGATACTCAATTCTTCTACACTTATATTACTGGGTTATTGATATTAGCTATACGACAGATTGGGTCACATAATGAAACAAGGAGTTCCATGCTTCAGGAGTCAAATGTCTCGACTCTCTTTATCGTCCTCATAAATTGTATGGAATAAGGACAGCGCACGCGTTAGTCACAAGATTTTCAAATTCATTTCTATATCAGCAATGTGCGAGAGCACCTCGTTCCACGTATCCGGCTTGCTTTCGTACAAAGAATCACTCTGCTCTCGCTTCAATCACATTTTTTGCCGCACCCCGTGTATCGTAACGCTAACACGCATTTAACGGGGACAGGAAACTAAATTTTAATTTATAGAAGCGTAGGGAGCAACGCAGAAATACATTGTACCGTCGACTAAAAGTATGAGACCATTTGGGACTTGTTACTCTTTACGACAGAACTGCTATAATCTGATTAGAGTCACGACGATCTACCACGTCTGTACTCTATCGCGCTTCGGACCACGTAGGGTAAAAGTCTTGAAAATTAATTAATCGAAATAGTTTTAGCCTCAGCTGCAAATGTGTACAAATATTATGAGATGCGATTCAAAAAGAATATAAGGACGCGCAGCTGCAACTAATTGCATCCACATTTAAGTTGATCTGTAAATTCTGCTGGAATGATATTTCATTTCTATACTTCTACTACAGTTTTTGGACTAAGCACACTCTCGAGATAGCGGCACGGATTCGTCTCGTAGTATTTAAAGATACTTTGACGCACATGGTTCCGTATCTTTTAAATGTCGCTGGTGGGCGGACGATGCTAAGTGTTTGTAAGACAAAGATAGTTTTTAAACACCTACGTTTGACACATCAACCTATTCTACATTCCTCTTATTTTTTTTTTACTGCATGCGAGTGGCAACTTTTATTCCGTCGCTGGAATCTTTTAAGCTGCACCCGCTGCCCGTTCCACGCACAGCACAATGTAGAAATTGTTCGATAAACCCCAAGAAGATAAAGCAACCTCCTAAACGACTATTTTATCACAGGGCAGCCAAAGACGTTTTACCACGAACGGTTACACACGCGACCTGATATCCCCGTTTCCTCATGCTTTTTCCCTTGACGATTAAAAAAGAAAAATCCACAGAGGTTACGCGAGCCTCCCTATCGTCAGTATATACCAGCTGCAGTAACAGTGGCGAAACAGTGATTATTCCGAGATAGAAAATGTTGCTTGCGCCGTCACCCTCGCTCCGGTATTTTCATTAGCTACTGCGATACTTTCACGTCGCTATGTCCATTTTAATGTTCCTCGCGTTTATTCCTCCTTTTATTGATTTTGTTTTTATCCCGAATGAAACGCGAGCTTATTCGATGCACAACGATTTACACCAAAAGAGAAAGCGTCCGCGGTTCGAAAATATGAACGACAAGCAATTATGCGTTAACGAAACCGCAATACACTGGAGGCAATTTTTTCTTTTAAATGATATATGCGTAATCGACACAATCCCCGACCAATTTCCCAGTGGATAACAATGTTGCAAAAATAATTCGAATAGAAATAACGTGGTTCGTGTAAAAGCAGCCAACCGTATTCGTAAGAATTTCAGAAAAAAGAAGACGAAATTTCAATTTCTCCATCACGTACATACCAATTAACGGCTACTGGATGAAAATCGTGGCAGCGCCGCGAGTTTTCCCACAGCCTTTGCAATCGGGAGCCGGGTTGCATCGGCGTTTCATAGCGCAATGTTATCGGAACGTGAACGATAACGGTCGATCCACGTTGCAAAGTGGGCGCGTGCGGGTTCCTCTGGTGAAAGCTCGTGCGAGCGCAATGCCACGCGCGTGCCGACGATGCCACGCAACGACGGACTTACAATTAAAGAAAGTACACGGTGACCGGTGCGTGCCAAGGCTCGCCAACGATTCGTATGTATTGCCGAAGTTAATCGCGCCTATAACGGTATTACACCTGAGCTAAGAGCGAACGAACTCGCGCGGTCGTTCCCTGGCGAGGCGAGCGACGAAGGACTCGTTTTATTGCCTTCTTACTTTCGTCTTCGTTTGACGCCTGCCTCTCATTTTCACGGTGCATCGCGAGGTAGCTCGTTGGCGACCAGGGAACGACAATTGAAGCGATGAAACGGTCGAGATTTAACAGGTGAGAAGGGGACAGAGTTAATAATAGGCACGCGATGGTGTACGCGAAAGTATCGAGGCTCGACTGCGGCTAGGACGATAATGTTTATCATTCGAGTTCGACGCTTGCGTTTAGAGGGCATTTCGGGGAGACGCGTTAAAAATGTAGGAATTAACTCTGCGAAATGAGGGACGCTTCTTTCTTCTTTCTATTCTACGATTCCTTTTTAATATGAAATGGGGACGGTCGTGTGTGCTGTTTGCATGATGCATCTATGCATGACAAATTTTTATTCTTTTTGAGAGAGATACTTTGGTGTCGAATAGTTTCGAATCATAAATCCACGCGTTTACAATGCTATGCTATTTCGTGTTACGTTTATTGCGAGATTTTTCTTGATCCAATGCCTTCTGTTTACAGTTTTTCTCCGCTTCAGTTTCGTATGGAATGTTATTTAAAATACGAAGCTACTATACGCGAACACAGCATAAAGGATCAGTAACATTTATTAAAAAGATGATTCTCTGATTTTATTCAGAAATTAGCTGCGATTTAAAGCTAAAGGTCAATGGCGTTCGTTTGTTTATTATGGTGCGCGCTCCGATAGGTGCATCCATTCGTACGTCAAACAGCGCACACGACTCTAGGGCAGAGTCCCTTAAACGCGAGAAATTCAAATACTTTTGTACCACCTACCTAGATCGCAACAGGATTCCCGGGACGTTCTTCGAGTAATCCGCGTTCAAGTGGTATATTTAATTGATAATACAGCACATTTTAACACACGCCGGAACACACTGTACGGCAGCAAGGGTCAATGAATTGCACCACGAGCAGACTGACAGTTACCACGGGTTGTTCATTATTGGAAAATCTGTCCTAGCAGCCTGCTCTTGCGCAGCCGGCACGATACTACCGACTTCCTCCCCACTCCCCGTCGACGTCACGAAATGCAAACCTACCCTCCCTCTAGCGGCCGTATCACGCATATCCGTATCAAAAGAATACGGTACCCCGATCGTGTTCAGAAAATTTAACTTTGTATAAAATATTTCACATATAATTAAATGCTGGCGTTAATATCGACATCGATTTGTAAAATTGTAATCGGAATTCTTACATTTCTTCTTTCAATAAAAATCATTCTTACCTCCCCATAATAATTGCTCTTTTATAACTTTAATTTTAAAAAATCCACATCGTCGAAAAACCTGTACTAATTTTTATATCGAAATTATACATTCGTACAATTTCGCATTATTGTCATGAATATTATGGATTATGAAAACAATATGGGACAAAAAGAATGTCGGTAACTGTGGCATGTAAAACTTAAACGCAGGAATCCCGTCTAGAAAGTGGATAATCCGTGGAAACAGCAACCTCGCGGAGGTTGGCTGAATTTTCGCAAAGTGAATTTCACTTGAACATTAGATACTATTTCCCTTGCTTGGCTTCGGGTTATGAAAGATTCGCGTTGTAGTTAAGTCGCGCGTACGAAAGTGGATTAGTTTGCGGTATATTATTTGGTGTTTATCGCTATTCTTTAGAAAAATATACAGCGCTTCACAAAAATAAGATATCATGGCGGTACCTACTACCGGTGTAGGTAAGTATCTTACGCCTGTTTTACGGGCTAAAGATAGGAACAACAAAAAGATTCCATACACCTTAGAGACCGGAGAGTACTTGATTAAAATTTTCAACGAATCGTATGTAAAATTTTGCAACGAAATTTACGTGCGAATATTGCGAATAGAACGCGAGGATCAGATATATAACGTTATAATCACGCACAGTAAACGTGTTTTAAAAGTAGTCAATGATTCATCAAATTTTCGAAGATATCACTGTTATTTTGTTTTTCCATATACATAGACTTGTATACATTTAAGGAGAGATTATAAGTATTGTTAACAAGAAACTGGTTACACCGTGCTTCTAAAGTCACGAACGTATAACCTGTACTTGCTCCAAACCTTTTAACTAGCAACATTTCACTTGTGGTTTTACATAAAATAACTTTTATTTTACATTTTTAGTCGTGCCTCGAAACTTTCGTTTACTAGAGGAATTAGAACAAGGTCAAAAGGGTGTAGGCGATGGTACGATCAGTTGGGGTTTGGAAAACGATGACGACATGACTCTTACACATTGGACTGGAATGATAATTGGACCACCTAGAGTAATTTTCTCCTAAATTCTCTAATTCCATTTCTATATCGTAAACCAGATAAATGAATTAATTTAATTACTTAGGAGTATTTTTATTTTATTACGCTTTACGCCAATTGTATTATACACAGTAATGTGTGACTGTAATAGCGCTACACTTGAATGTATTAAAACTAGAAATCTATCAATAAAACTTATAATTTTAATCGTCGTTTAACACAGAATTAAAATTATATATTTATAAGCGTTATTAACGGACGTATTACTTAAATGCTGTGTAACATTTTTTTAGACACCGTATGAAAATAGGATGTATAGTTTGAAAATTGATTGCGGACAGAGATATCCGGATGATGCACCCAGTGTAAGATTTTTAAGCAGGATTAACATGAATTGTATCAACAGTACTACTGGGGCGGTAAATATTAATTACATATCCTTTTTCGTATCTTAAGTAGCACAGAAATAAGTCTGTTACCTCTGATCTTGTAGGTCGATAATCGCAGCGTACCAGTACTCGCAAAGTGGCAACGGGAATACACAATTAAGACAGTCCTTCAAGAACTTCGTCGCTTGATGACATTGAAGGAAAATATGAAATTGTCTCAGCCCCCAGAGGGGAGCACTTTTTAGCCTAACCACACATAAAAATTCAACACCTCTTCCTTTCTGCGGTAGCACAGGGCGAGATTTGATAAAGGTACTGGATAATATTAAATGGGCGCTGAGTAAAGACATATGCTAAAAAGCAACAGCTGTATAAAAAAAAAAGAAGGTGGTGATAACTGTAAAAGTTGAATCAGTGTTTTCAATTAATGAGAGACATTTACTTGCGAAATTCATAAATACTTATCATTACTTATTATTTCCAAATCTTAGAGCACATTTCATATGTATGTAAAATTATTATTTTTATTTTAATACTTTATTTTAAAAAGAATATACACATGCATGCATATTTCATTCAAGAAAACGTTGCTTCAGCTTTTTAAGTTAATACACTCTGAAAGAACGCAGACTGTGTAATAAAACTGATAAACAATAAGAACAACTTATGCATTCAAAGTTTTTTGAGTGGACGAAAATTGCCTGAATTGAATTGAACATTTCGGTCGACACTTCAGTTTGTGCATAAGTGCAATTCAATGATTTGTGGAGGTGTCTCAATAATTGCTATTGTAGACTATTCGAAATTTTACTAATTTATATATCTATATATATCCATATATCTGTGTGCTCATTTTTATCAAGCCTTACTTTACTTTTTGCTCTGTTAGTTGTTACTAAGATTTTAGCGAACAGCAGGTTGTTGAGATCAATATTTGATGTAATAATGTGCCTTTTTGTGCAAGTAGCATAAAAGTGAGCATGTATCGTGCGTGTTTGGTTGAGACATCATCCAAGAACGGCCTCTCATTCTATAAAAAAAATGCAGGACAACGGTGTTTAATTGATGAAGAACTTATGTTACAGTCGAAACATACACGGTAGTAATTTGATTTATGATCACACACATGGTAAATGGTATAGTGATACAATAACAAGTACATCAATGTATGAAGCGTTAGATTAAAAAATGTTTAATTCTCCATTCCACTATTTATATATTAGAAAGATATTTTAAGTTTCTTAGATCATTATAGATCGTATATATTATACATACGTGTATGGTTGTCCCCCCTTTGATCAAAGCTTCATAATTGATGTATTAATCGAATCGTTCTTAATTCTGAATACACTTCCGAAGTGTCACAAATAGCTTTCCTACCAATTAAGGAGTCACGTTTATGATGCCAGTGCGATTCTATTGCGAATTGCTACGAACTATACCGTTCCCATCAAGTTGTATACAGAGCGGAAAAAAGTTTTCCATAATTATGTTATACTTTAGAGAAGGAAATATAATCATAAATTATTCATGTATAATATAATTTTTCTGAAATTTCGTTATCCAAATCATAACGGTGTCGGTCCTTAAATTTTCTAGTAAATCCAAACCAAAGTACGAGATTTTTAACCGCAAGTTTCACCATTATCGTTTAATATTATGAAATTCTCAACTACCTGAAACATTATACATACCTCTTCATCAGCTTCGCATTTCAGTATTACACTATAAATAATGTAATAGTGTAATCCAATTCATACTAATAAAAAAAATTATTAAATAATTACTGCTCCATGTCGGTGAAGTCAAGCTTAAGAAGAATAAACGATTTCTTTAGAATACCGTCTTCGCATAATTGCTTCTTTCACCTCGTACAATTCTACAGATAGAAAGTTATTTTATCTGGATAATAAATATTCAGTTAAATAGTTTTAACAATTTATTAAGTTAGACGATGACATCATTGGTTGCAGTTATATGTACAGGCGATTGACGTGTTAAATATACGTCCATCAAATTTGCGTGCAATTATGCTTCCATAAGGGCCCGCAACATTCAAACAAAGTATAAAACTACATTCCAATATTGGAACCTAACATCGTCGAATTATTTCCTTTGAGCTAGTGTAGCTTTATTCACGAATCGTATTACTGCTTCCTTTTAGTCGGAGTAAAGAGCAATTTAGTACTCTTTATAGTTGTCCACTTGTGTCTCTTCCAATAGAACACTAACGCCGATGTTAGCGCACCGACGATAAGAACCTGCAAATAATTATATCATTGCTTTAATACATTCCAATCTGTGATATCTGCGTGTTCTTCGAGAATTAGATAAAGAACAGACTTTGATTGTTAATCTCTTCCTGTCATCGAATTCGGAATTCGCTGTCCACATAAGGAATGTGGTAATATCCTTCGCTACTTGAGAAGCAGTTGCAGGAGTGCCGTCTTCGTATTCTAGCACTTCATCGTAAATAATCTAAAACGTTATACGATGAATTTTTTAAGCCAGTTTTATGAAACTATCATCAGTGAATGATTTAATTTACTTGTGGCATGGCAAGCGCTCCACCAGGGAAGTACGGATTGAAATGTTGACCTTCTTCAAGATGAACGCCAGCTGGTGGATCGCGATAACTCGTTAACAGGGAGAAGATGTAATTCTGAAATTAGATGCGTGCTATAATTCAATAAAATTTGTACAACATGGAGGATTTACTAAAAGAAGAACCAACTTCTCCATTATGCAATGCATTAACAATGAATGTTAGATCTGGTGGATAAGCACCACCGTTTGCTGCTCTAGCAGCTTCCACATTCGGATATGGTGATGGTATGGTATCGGCTAGTTTTCCAGGCCGCATAAAGTAAGCGCCTGTGTCATCAGGACCATCTTGCACCTATAATGATAAAATTCGTTCTCAATGTGCATTCTATTAGATCTATTTCCTTTATAGATGTGTCATGAAAAGCGTTTACCTGATATTCCTCTGCAATAGCCTTCATCTCATCTTCTGTATGCGTAACATTCACGAGCTGGCGGAATGCTATGTACTGCAAACTATGGCAGGCTGAGCACACATTTTTATATACTTCCCAGCCTCGACGTATACTAGATGATAAAAAGCAATTAATGTATATTTTGCATCTGTACTTCTTAACTACCGGCAAGCTTTTCATTACCTTTTATGGTCAAGCGAGCTAAACGTTCCATAGAAGTCCCATTTAAAGTTTGGCGCATGGGCAACTAATTCACCTGCTTTCACAGAGCGATCCAGTGCGTAAATTAATGCACTGATACCACCGGCTGTTACTCCGAAGCAAGCCAGGAACTGCAATTATTTCAATTGTATGAAATCTAGCACACTTCTTATATAATATATTGATTTAGTATACATTGTGGCGAGTTAGTTACAGTAGCTGAAACTTACTAGGGAAGTAGATGTATATACATATACATGGGTTTTAGGAGTGTTAAGTATTATTGGTTCTGCATTGGGGATAAGAATAACAGGATCATCTTCAACTAATTAGAGAAATACACATACCACTTTTCGACCCTTAGACCATTGGTTTGCAGTGGAAAAATTATGCACCTGCTAAATTGAAATTCATCTATCAGATTAAAAGCATTCGCTGTACAGTAGATATTACAAACAGGTTCCATCAAACTTATAACATTCAGTCAACTGACACAAAATATTATTTCTTAATACAGAAATTGATATTATTTTATTGCATTAGCTGGCTGCAATAATTTCTCATTAATATCGATATTATAGATGAAATAATGTACTAATCTATCCTGCCAATCTGAAACCGCAGGTATTTTCAGTTATAAATTTCGTTTTCTGAAAATACCCATACACTTTTCAGATCTGTCTGGCCATGGCAGCTTTACAAATTTTGTCTGCTGATAACTATTACATAACATCGAATAAAGTCTTTAAAATCCAGACGGATTTATTCTCCTCTCAGAAAATGCATCCGATTGAAGTCGAAAGAATAACGAGCAGCGTGAAATGGAAGTATCTTTGAAGGAATTGACATAGCAGCCGACAAGTTGGGAAGTTCATAAGAGATCATTGAACGAATTGCAGTAGACTAATGTTAGAAAATTAACATCCCAATAAGGGATTATATTTTTGGAGTAGACGAATTAATGTATGTAGAAACGTGTAACATTTCGGAATTACGTACCTGATTAAATAATGATCCGTAATTTGATTTCAAAAGACCAGATTTACAAATCCGACCCAATGAAGCCGCCATGTTGGCCGAAGGTACAATGTGCGAAAATTATTAGTCAATTAAACGTCTATTGGAAAAACATACATACCCTCATAAGAAAATAATATTTTTTTATCGCTTTTATATTTTTGCTATTGCATGCAGATTTGTACATGTATACACAAACCTCGAAAGTAGTCGAACCAAAAGTAAAAGGTACTTACACAACTTTCAGCATTAGGCGACTTTAATCAAGCATACCAATACAATAGGATCAATTTCTAAACAATGTAATTTTTCGAGGATGCTTTCTTCTTATTGAATTACAATGTTTCGTCTTATATAAACATTGATAAATATATTGCATCTTTCATTGCATTTAGAAACGACGATATTTTAATGTGCGCTGCTTAAAATTAAAATACGAATTTTTACAACGCACACGGTTCTGATTAAAAATACAATTCATATTATTATATTTTTATTTCATTATATTTTTCTAATCATAATTTGTTTTAATTTTATTTCGATTTATTTAGAATTCGAATTTCTAAACTGTTTCTGTATACGCGGGGGTGTGGCGCATGCGCAACTTCTGTTGGTAGACCTGCTAGTTTACTGTCGACCATTGGTGTCAGCTGGTGCTTTCGTCAGATGGTATCGTGAATCCTGGAATATCACATCGATCGTCGTCCGGAAGAAAGAGATTCAAGATGAGCGGAGGAATGCCAGAATTGGGCTCGAAGATTAGTTTAATATCGAAGGCGGATATTCGTTATGAGGGCCGACTCTTTACCGTTGATCCTCAAGAATGTACGATCGCTCTGGCTAATGGTGAGTCTCAAATCAAGATGGATACCAAAATCAGTTTGCCGCTGTTCCGTTTCCCGGTTATTTTGCTTTAATACACATCACTCTTAACTGCTGATTACTTTTCAATATTCGCTTCATATGCTCCCCTCGTATATGATACAAGGAAATTGAATGATAATGTTATCGTCATTGTATCCAAAAACGTTTCCGAAACAGTCGGTACGTGATTTGTCCGGTAAAGCTTTGATACAAAACAACCGGGGTCACCCGTCACTTATAACGGGTGTTTTATAGAGTATTCGTAATTCGAATCTCTATTTTCGAAGCTGGTTTGATCGTTAAAATGAGTTTTATTCGTTATATAATTATCTAACACTGAAATTTATAACAATCTACACCTAAGTACAAAGAAATGTATTCCGAGTACAATTTATGTATTGCTCAAACGAGTCGTATATTTTCATTCCGTAGCTCATTTGCTTAGCTAAATAATTGGAATTTTATATACGACTTATATAATAATTTTGTATTACGTTTTGTAATTCTATTGTATGTAAATTTACTGTGTTTGGTTTAGTTAATTAATAGTAGATGAACTCGAGGTACACAGAATTAAAGGTATAAGAAAGATATTTCCTGACGAGTTGAACATTTCCAATGATAACACAACTGGTATTGTCTTTGTAAAGTTAGGTTGATTCAAAGCTATTACATCCACCATTGTATGGAATGTTTGTGTTTGCCATGTTTACGTCTTTCGTCCTTTCTTTTTTCAGTCAAGCTACAATCTGTTCTAACAATCGTTAGATTTGAATTTTATAATTTCATCTTCTGCGTGTTATTGAACTTTAATTCACATTGTTACAATTTGAAGTTAAATATTTTCATTGGGCGCACAATGTTGAAAATTGTATTAATATATATTATGAAGACATAGGACTTATTTTCTAAGTGAGTTGGAGTTAAAAATATAGCACTATCTTATTTAACATATTATTTTTACCTCTTATAATGCAGTACGTTCCTTTGGAACTGAGGATCGTGAAACGCAACTCCCAGTGGCACCACAAAATCAAGTGTATGAGTACATTTTATTCCGTGGTTCGGACATTAAGGATATTAGAGTTGTCAACAATGTCAGCTCTATTCCAAATGATCCTGCTATCGTACAGGTAATCGCAGTTGATATTACATTCACCTATTAGTTGTCTCTGGTATAAAGATCGTTAAAGTCACAGTTCAGTATCGCCTGCGCTCGTGATTGCTAACTAAATCTGCTTATTTATAGATGACGGTGCAACCGTCTATGAACCAGCAGTCCTATCAGCCACAACCCAGTTACGCTCATCCAATGATGGGGCCGATGGGTGGACAATACGGAACACCTTACGGCATGACAATGGGTACCATGGGCCCAGTAATGGGAATGCCAACTTCTGCTAGAGATCCTCGCGGGCCGATAAATAAACAGCCAAGTGAGTTGAGCTTGGGCTCCGCTGAACCCAATGCCATCTCTATCCCAAACTCACTACCGACGGCCAATGTCGACCCATTACCAAAAGACCAATCTCTGGAAGATGGTAAACTGTTTTTGCTATGAACTATCCCTTGCCAATGGCATGCTTGCTGCTTCTTCTTTGGTAATGCTTCCTTTAATCACGTGTTTTCATATTATTTAGAAAGTCTGAATAATGCACCAACAGATCGCCTGAAAAAGTTTGCATTTACCTTCCTTTTTCTTTGCACTGCTTCTCTACTCTCGCTTAAGCCACAGAATG
The DNA here is from genome assembly GCA_023838395.1 of Holcopasites calliopsidis. NCBI lineage: Eukaryota > Metazoa > Arthropoda > Insecta > Hymenoptera > Apidae > Holcopasites > Holcopasites calliopsidis. The sequence goes on from JALHAQ010000011.1 coordinate 5,030,272, forward strand.
TACTTTCACAACTTATTTTACTTGTGCTTCGCTTTTGCATCGTACACTTACATAGATAGTTATGCTTTGCTATAGCTGTAGCTAAGAACAATGTAATGATTATTAACGTTTGTGCCATTACTTTAATGCATGTGAGAATTTTGCAACGGATTTGCAATGAAAAAATATAAAAAATCTTGCTGTGTGGCATTCTCGATATATGGAAAGATTAGCTCGTTTTACATGTAATTTAATGATATATATTTCTGCTGTTTTCAATAGTTTATCTAGACTACACTTTAGTAGAAGCGTGTGCATGAATTTTTTTACTGCATTTACTATCTATAAATCAACCCCAAACATGCATTGGAATTTCATTCGAACAGTATTGGAAAGCATTTTGCAGTATCAAGTAACGTAATAGCAAGAACAGTTGAAATTTTATGTAGAAACCCTTTTCTGAGATTAGTTCTTTATGCAGCGCGCATTACAATATTTCTTAGAGCTAGGACTAACAAATTTGATGATGTAATTGTCGAAGTACCCATTTCGTTACATCGACTAGTTGAATAAGTATTCTCCTATTCGATCTCCAATTTGCTACACGAAATATTAGAATAAAATATATACCGCACGTTATCACCACAGGTGTGTTAGACCTTATTAGCGGGGGTTCGAGATCGACAACTCCGACGTCGTCTCTACTGACGCGAAAGAGTCCGACTATGGATCAAGGGATCCAGGTGGGGCACCAGCAGCAGCAGCAACAGCAGAGCGGGAATGTCGGCAAGCTTGGCGAGAAGACGAATATGAGAAATATGCAAACTGCGCGACGCGACCATGATAGGTAATACCTGCATCCAAGAAAAAAAAAAAAATGCAATCTAAAAAAATAGCACCGTGTACATGATGTTTCGTATTTCCGCTTCAGCCATGGTGGTAACAAGGCAGGCGCTGTATCGCAGTACGATGGAAAACGCGATCAAATGAAGCAGGACGGTCAAATGCAAGGCCAAGGTGGTCACGGCCAAGGTGGACGAGGGAATCGCGGCGGATGGATGAACCGCGGGAATATGCGAGGCAGGGGAAGAGGTCGCGGTGGTTTCAGAAACCAACCCGGCAACAATGGTGCCAAACCCAAGAATACGCTGAAGTTCGATAATGACTATGATTTCGAGCAGGCTAACACCGAGTTCGAGGAACTGAGGTACGTGCGATCGCTTGTAAATAAATACATAGCATGGTTATTGCCGGGTTCATTTCAAGTACATTTGAAATGACGAATGTGGATACCATGCAAGATCAATGGATGCGATTTTAAAGTGACACGCGATTACAACACGCTCGTGTTACTTACGCATCGCACCGACATGGAAGAGTATATATATATGTATAACATACAATTGTGTAAGTCGAAAGACATTTGGAAATGAATTACCAAGCGTCACGCGTATTTTAGGTCTCAGTTAGCGAAAACGAAAATTGACTCTGGCGCTGATAATGAGAAGAAGGACGATAGTGGTAATGAAACTGGAGCAGGCGAGGGTGAACCTGAGGAGGAACCTGAGATAGTTCATTACGACAAGTCCAAATCCTTCTTCGATAACATCAGCTGCGAGGCTGTCGAGAGGAGTAAAGGGTAAGTTGACGAATTTTACATTTACTGGCATTACAGTTGAAGGTTTCTACTTGGAATACATTGACAAGAAAGAAATCACGTTTATAATTATCTTTACAGACGGTTCCAACGCACGGACTGGAGGACGGAGCGCAAATTGAACTCTGAAACGTTCGGTGTAGCGTCAACGAGACGCGGTGGTTTTCGCGGACGCGGTTACTATAATCGTGGAATGGGCGGCATGTATCGTGGTGGTGGTGGTGCACCTGGTTCTGGTTTCCGAGGTGGTTACAGAGGTTCCAGAGGTGGGAACCGTAAACCCGGCAACCAGCAGCAACAGAACAATCCTGTAAGTCAGAATCGCGCGACCAACGAACAATCCGCAACCCAACCACAGCAGAATAGCCGCGTCGTATCTTTTTGAACGAACAACGGGACTGCTACGTTATATGTATAAGTATTCACTTTAGATTAAGATTTTTACAATATGCGCTCTGCCCTTACGGACTGATTTGAATTCGAGGTTAAGAAGGATTCAATGATTCGGGGACAAACAAAGGAGGAAGGTAAAGGTAATAAAAGGCAGAACAAAAATAAAAAGTTGAAAAGTTCTTTGACAGAACTTTATCGGTGGGTTTTCTTTTGCATTCTCGCGCAGGAGCTTAGGGGAGATTGATCAAGCGCTCTGCGAAAAGTCCTGCGTTTAGAATTTCTGGACAAATAAATACGAATCTTATTGTTGTAAGTAGTTAATTTCCAAAAAAAAAAAATTGAAAAGCGAAGCCGATACCCGGACCCATCGTGTCCTACAAAGCTGAAGAATGGTCGAATGTGATTAAGCACAAGCCGGACGGTAGAATGTTTGGAAACAAACCTGCACGAGGAATAACAAGTTTTACATTTTCAGTTGGAGATTTTTTTTGTTTGAATATTATTAATTAATTCGACAAGCATGCAGCTATTATTGAGAGAACAATAAGAATCTCAAGGAAATTTTTGTAACGCAACGTAAGGGGATGTAGCGAGAAACGATTTCAAGAAAGATGAGAAAAGGACGGTGAACCGACTCCTCTTTCGCGACGCGTGCGTTTCGCGATTCTCTCGAAACCTGGCGCGCGGAGCTACTACTAACTGTTCGATCGCAGCTTCTTGCGGGGTAATATCGTGTGAACAGAATGGAACTTAGCGAAGTGTGGAACACGCGTACAATCGCAGAGTAGCGGTAGGACAATATGTTACGGTTACTACGAACAGTCGAAACTTTATTTATTTAAGATGATGACCGTGTATGCGAATTAAGATGTGAGATGATTATTTTACTCACATATTCGCCAGGGGGTTTTGATTTTCGAACGGGAACGTTGAAATTGTTCCTCATAAAATGCAAAGAAAAAAAAAAGATTGATTTTGTATGATTGATAGGGATATACACGCGAGGCGCGCGCACGACGTCGAATCGTACATCGATTTTATTTGACTGTCATTACTTCTTCTTTTTTTTTTTCTTTGAACATTGAACGCGGTATGCCAGTGTGAACGTGAAAATGGGAGCGCGAATGCCTTCTTTGCGTAGTTCGACTGCGTTCGATCAGCTTCGAATATTCGAAGACACCGGTTCCGATGTACGAGGACGCTGCGCGCCGCTGTCCGTGGCTAGGCGTCGCGGGAGCGAGACTCTCTAAAAGCATGATGATGTCCTTATGAATGTAAGACGCAACAAACGGAAAAACAAATAAGAAGGAAATGCAGAATGAGTACATATTATTTGCGACTGTTATTTTCTTATGGCTCACTTGGAGTCCCAAGCGTATGCAGATATACATATATACATACATAACCAGAGATTTAGTTTACGTGTAAGTCGAAAGAGAAACCTCCATAAGCTAATCAGCAAAGTTGCAAGGTAAAACTACAAAACGAAAAAAAAGAAATAAAGAGTATAAAGCATATATGAGTAAGGCTAAGGTAAAGGAAGAGAGAGAGAGAGAGAGAGAGAGAGAGAGAGAGAGAAATGGAATATGGGGGAAAGAAAAGGAAGAAATATAACTTTTAAGTTTTATGCATTGCGCGTGTAAAGAAATGCACGGTGTATGCGGTTTTCCGATGATGAATTTTTCTTTTGTACAGCGGATATTGTGATTCCCAATGCTGAATAATACTGAAGTAATAATAAAATAACGTTTGTTGTACTCCTTAAGCCCACCAATTTGCATCGATACGGACACTCCGGGGGAAGTGTTTGTCAATTAATATCGTTGCCACGTTCTTCGTACGAATATGCGACCGTTCAACGTACGAGGGAACGCTTGCGAATTGACGCCCACCGAGCAAAGAGGACTAAGAAGTAAAAGAAAGGAAGACTTGATCGTGTAAGAAAATTACGTCGATTTATGTACAAAACACGTTGCGTATACGCGTGGATTATCTATATAAATACTTGACAATTGTGTGGAACGCTTAAAGGATCAAGCAAACGGCGGATGAGCAAGAGAGCCTCTCAACTGCGTTCGGTGGAAGGAAGTGTGACGCGATCGTCATTTCCGTCGCGTCCAGACGGCCTTTCGTTCGCGGAGATTCCCATCTCACGGGAAACGCGGAAACGACACCACGCCAGGCATGTATAATCGACATATAAGAGAACCGAAGCGATCTCCGTGTCACGGAGATTCCTTCGGAGGAACGCGGAAAAGATCGTCGACGGCCGAGGATGTTCCGACGGCGTTGCATCGTCAGGCGCAGCTCATCAGACCCGTCCGCGTGTTATCGCAGTCCTCCCTTATCGGACGACCTCTCGGCGTCACCTTGGCTTCGACTAATGTGAAATTATTCTTGTAAGTGCGGCGCAGACTGCGCGGATTCGGCACGTACACTTCGTACGGGGCGAGACCGTTCTCGATCACCCATATACTGCCGGATTCCCCGATCCTTAGTATCGACATCAGACCTTGGGCCACGACGTACGGGCTATGAAAGAACAGACGCGCGATCAGGTTCCGTTTCTCGTCGGACCGGGAATATTAGAGAGGTGGAGGCTGCTCACGTTTGTATCGACAGCTGCTCGAGACTCTTCACGAAGTCCGCTTTCATCACGCGCGAGAGCAATCTGTTCGGGCTGTCCACTGTGAGCGCGGTTTCCGTCAGGCCGGGGCACAGCGTTATCACGCGGACACCGGTCTTCTCGTGCTGATGAGAGTCCTGGAACGAACGGAGGGATCCTTTAAATGAAGAAGAAAGTCTCGTGCGGCGCGCGTGATCGGAAACGATGGAAGCAGGAGTTTTCGTCGGAGACTCGACACGTTAAGTTATCGAACGATACAGGATTGGCGGATCCTTCCGTTAGAGTTTAATTAGAAAATATGTTCATCGTGCTAGGGATTTATATCGGATCATATAATCGTAGATAAGAATATACTTTGCATCGAAAGCTGAGACGATGTCTGAAATCTTTCTTTCTCTGATTCGCCTGGATTTTACACTCTTCGAACGAAATGTATTCTTTTCTAAAGCGTATCGAGACAAATAAATCGTTTATTCTTTTAATTATCAGCCTCCAAGTTGTAGCTCACACTGTCGATCGTAATTATCGTTCAATATCCGAATGATCAGTAATCTTACCGCGAGGGACTGCGAGAGGCCGATGATCGCATGTTTGGTGGCCGTGTATACCGGAAGTTGAGCGGTGCTTCTGAAGTCGATGTGTTGACTGACGTTCACCAAAGTCCCGCCGTGGCCGAGCTGGCCACGGCTCAGGTACTTCACGGCCAGCAAAGCCGTGGACACCATTCCTCCCTAATCGAATTTTTCCCACTTTAGACCTTCGCCGAAGGATAGTTGAACGAGAGCGAAATGAAACGATTCCCATACGACTACTCACAATATTGACCGCTATCTCTCGTTCCCAGCGGCGTTCGTCCAGGATGCCGGCATTGTTCACGACGATGTCGATGTCGTTCATCAATTCGCATGCCGTTTCGAAAGCGCCTTCAATTGAAGGTTCGATATGAATTGATAGAGAAAGAAGAGATGAGTGTTCGCGCGTTTGCGAACTGTCAAAACATTTGCGTTGTTATTAGATCAAGGTCCAGTGGAACGGCCGCGCGCGGTTATCAGCAATTATACCGGAGAGATTCGTTTGAAAGTTTCGGCGCCGGTGAAAACAACTCTTATCCACCCCTTGTCCCGGACGATTCGCGGTTATAATATTTGAATGGAAACGAAACGCTTTACCAGTCATCTGCTCGTAATTGGAGACGTCCGCGTGAACGAAGTGCACCCTCCTCTCGCCGCAAGACTTCTCCACGCTCGACTCGATCCTCCTTCCGGCTTCCGCGTCGATGTCTAATATAGTTATCCTCTGCGAATATACAATTCTCACGATCAGTCCATCGATCCCCTTCGCAAGCTTCGTTTGCCTTTCGAATACATGGTGAACCTTACGTTCGCGCCGTACTTCAGGAAATGATTCATGAACGCGTATCCCAAGCCGGCCGCCCCGCCGGTGATGAGCACGTTCTTACCGGAAACGAGCCCGTTTATCGCCTCTATCTCCTTCGCCTTCTCGGACGCGGAAGAGCGTCTGCGTCTGCTCCCACTTGCGTTCTCGTTCTCTACAAAATATTCACATCCTCGATCAATTCTCAAACTTGAAAAACAAAGAAAAACTCTCAAGCCGATCATATTCTATCGAATCTCATCATTTCCCATCCGACAACGTAATTCCCATTTTTATTACAAAGGAGAAAAAAGCAACGAGCCGTACGTCATAGAGGATTCCAGTAAGGGATGAAATGAAGTCTATAAAATAGAAAACGTTAATATCTTGCTCGGATCGCTCTCAGAAATTTGCATCCGGATACGTGCGAGGAAGTTAATCAAACTTTTTGGGGTTTAAAGAACTCCCCGCAGGGTGCGAACATTTTTTTCACGGACGAAAGAATCTCGACGTGCCTCGTATTTTATTTCATCCCTTCACTCCCGGGGGCACGTCTGAACGTACCCATTTCCCTTGAGACACGAAGCCGCCTGTAGAATCCAGGAACGCGTGATTAGAGGTCACGAGACGGGGTCAGCTTGCCTCCACGCACTGAAGCTCGTCCGGGCCCCGCCGATGATATTTATACGCGGCAAGCGCAATCGCGATGATTTCCACGAACACCACGATATGAACGCGAGACGCGTCTCGGGCGTTTTATCGTTCGGAGTGCGCTTTGTGGAAGAGGACCGACAAGTTCTTCTCCTCCCCCGCGTCATCCCGCCCCTTCGTAGCGGACGACGAGTCGCGGACAGCCGATAGCGCTCCTAATTAACCCTTCACGTCGAAACTAATTAATCGAGTGTTGCCCGAGTATCGCGTGGTCATTGGGAGAAAATAAAGTGGCAGCCTTTCATCGCAGTGCTTCTACATAGATCCGCGTATTCCGATTGTTTCTACACGATTTTAATTACATCGAGGCGACGATTATAGAGCTAGGATGTAAATCGTAGTTTCTTATTATCTTATCTGTTTTAGTTAATCGAATAGAGCGTTATTATCACCTAATATTGCATCCCCCCCCCCCCCCGATATCAATGCTCTGTCATTAAACGTTGTTGCTAATACTGGTTGTGCAGACGCGTGTGCAACGGCCGCTTGATAAAAATGCATTAACCGACCACATTTTTGTCATTTTTCATTTTTCATCGACATATCCGGTGATTCCCGAACGTCGATGCACGCATGAAAGAAACGCGGATCACGGCGCCCGCCACTTTCCTTGACACGTCTTCGTTGAACTCTTGACAAGGGCGAGAGGGGCGGTGGACGGATCGAAAGAAGTCTTACGTACGTCATACGTTCGTATTTCTTTTATCGAATTGGAGATAGTAAAATCGACTTGTCGGCAGTCCGTGTACGCAATCATCTCCTCCTTTTTATCCGCTGCTTGCAAGACGACAATTAATATCGGCGGCGTATGCGAATTCGATTGAACAATTAAACGGGATCGGCATTCTAGACGAATATTTCGCTCCTCGGCGGTCTAACTTAGCTGTCCCATTATCGGTCGCCTCTTTATTGTCCTTTTCGCCGGAAAACTTTGAACCGCCGGGATACCGGCGCGGGTAAATACGCTCTGGAAGAAGCGTAATTTATGGGGAGTCGTGTGGCGAGCCGGAATGATAAAGAGTCGTCGTGCGCGCAGCTCGTGCTCCGCGGTTTCCTTGCGAGAGAAAAATGCGTTTAATGTGTGCTCGTCTTCGGCGGATTTGCGATAAATCGCGACCACGCGTTTTCCGAGGCCTTTCATGAAACCGGAACGAATCGGTTCGCGATGAACTTTACTCGGAGCGCACGAGAGGCCGGGGATAACGCGTGCGCTATTTTTCTTTCATTTTCTTCTTTATCAATTTTTTTTCTTCTCAATCGCCTTGCTACATTGTTTAGAGAACAGCTGGACGCTGCATGAGAGATTCGTGCTGGTCAGCGAAGAGGCTGAAGAATGCTTCGGATTCCAGGTGAGTGGTTAAGAAACGATCTTACGATCGACTGACCACTGAGTTTGTGCTGCTCTTTTGTTCTTTTTTCATTTTCCTAATTTCGCACTAATAGGTTTCACTGTCAATAGCTGTGATAGCATTTAATTCACGAGCACAGCTTGTAGATAGTAGCAACCAAGTTGTATTACTACTTCTGTAATTTGTGTAATATCAAAGTTAATTAAATAAGTGTCTAATAAAAGAAATTGAACGCCTTATTTTTTGTTTAACACCTGTCCACTCCACGGAAACATCAATTCAAGTCGCAAGAAGTAACGCGGAGGAAATTTCATTGCAAAATTCCGAAGCTGGAAGCTTGTAACTTAGTGTCTAAGAAACTCCTGGAAACGATGTCACAGCTCCAAAGGATTCTGTAAAATCAGGTTCTGGGAAATTCTTGGAAATGACGTCAAATTCCAGGAATTGGTGAAATGAAAGACCTCCTTGCATGTCATATTCTCCTGATACAAATTGGCGATTTCGAGCACGAAGGATTCCGTAAAATCAGGTTCTGGGAAATTCTTGGAAATGACGTCAAATTCCAGGAATTGCTGAAATGAAAGACCTCCTTGCATGTCATGTTCTCCTGATACAAATTCGCGATTTCGAGCAACAGTGGATTTCGTGAAACAAGGAAATTGTATTAGGAGAGCATAATGTGCGAGGAGGTATTTTATTTCGCTGATTCTTGGAATTTGACGTGATTTTCCAGGAAATTCCGGGAACTTTCCGAAGATTGTCTTAAGTTATTCGTGAACAGGACTGTCTTTACAAGTTTCTCGCTTAGGAACTATGCGTTTAAAGTTACCCCGCGATAATTTTTGTGTAACGAAGCGGTGTAGGCTTTTTTTTTTTAGGAGTGGACAGGCATTAAATAGAATTAAATCAGTCGAGTTTCCTTCACCGTAGATTTATTACAAAGTTTTACTAATGTACAAAATGCATGATTTTTTCATTGCTATTATTTACAAACTGTTCGTTTATAAATTAAGTTTCCATACATCCTATGGCAATTAAATAATAATTGAAATAATGATATTGATTTAAGTATGTAAGTTACAAAAACGTTTTATGAACTAATACGTGCTTGTCAGTTATTATAGGATAAATCGCATTACAATATATTTAATATCTGCTAATTTAGTATACTCTAGATAATGTTTAATACACTTTGCTAACAATAAATTCCTCCTTCCTCTTATTCACGTTGAGATGCAGGATCTAGGGTCCATTCCTCGACCAGGAAATCTGCACACACAACAAGCATATTAAATAGCCATTTATTACACATCAGCAAACATCTTTAGCGAATGCTAAACGGGACGTTGCCGGGTTATCGTTCACACGACCCGATTATGAAGTTTTGCGCACGTATAGCGACGTATCGCGGACAACTATCTGAATAATTGCTGTCCGGTATCGCGACATGTAATCGCTTCGACGAAGGTACGCCCTTGCATCGCGCTAAGTACGCTACCTATTAATTAGGTTGAAAGAAACGGGGACGAATAATGTAACAATTTTCCACTCGGAGTATTCATCGCTTTCTTTTTTTCTTTTCTTAGTTGTCGGATAAGAGATGAGTATCGAAGTTCAACTTCGGTCCTCGAATCATGACCTTTCGTTTAATCGTGTCTCCAGCAGTCACCGATAGCATTTGGCCGCGGTATTGGGGAGCAGAAATATTTTTCATGCCCCCCAAAGACCGAATCGTTAGCGGTTCTCAAACGTTTACAGAGAAATATTATTTAAACACAACTTTCTATTTCACTTGAATTATCTTCAACTTATCGTTTCTCTCGTCAATGTGGAGAACGTTTGATTTAATGAGCTCATTCGTATTAACGAATGTTGCTTTCGTCGGAGCGTGTTTTAATTTTTCTCACAACTAAGTCGTCGATTTGTGATATCCCGTTGTTTATTGGTCTACCGTATTACTCGCGTTTCGACGGGTATCGGTATCCGGCGATAACTCCAAATACGGGCACGCATTTTTCATTAACTTTCTTTCTTTATTCGGGACGTTGCTTTATCTATGGAAATATGTAAAATGCGCGTAAGTTGGCCGATAATTAGCAACAGGTTGACAGTTTTGGCTAATGTAATCACTCGGATTTAACAGATATCCTTTCGTTGAATGGGATAGATTCAATCCTGTCTGAACGAGATTAAACGTTGCTATTCTTAGTAACTGAAAAATATGTCACGAGTACTAGTTAAAATAAATGTATTTCTCATCGGAGAATGAAGAGAAATAATTGACACATCGAAAGGAAATATAAATACCTTTCCCCCCGAAAGTACTTGCGAAAAATTATGCGGATATGAGAAACCTCATGGACCACAATAATCGTGCTAAAATCCTATTTACAGTATTTCGGTGTTCGGTTGATTCACTACCTTTTGCCCGTTCTCCTCCGACATAGGATCGTCGAACTTTTGCGGCAGGCTGTCAGACAGTTCTATCTCGTACACAGGCTTCCCATCTTCGGTGATCCAGATACTCCCGTTCTGAGCGCATCTGATCACGTAAACCAATCCATGCGCGATGCTGTCCACTCTAATGAAATCATCAACAATTAAGTATCTACTATATCAAAGATTCTTCCATATAAATCTCATTTCAATTTATTAATTATTCCTCCAATCCACGATGGAGAGATACCTTCGAAAGTATTTCTGTATCAGTTCCTCCTCCGCCAGGTTGTTCGATAGATTCTCCGTATCAACGGTCTGCGTGAGCTCGGGGCACATGACTATTATTCTTACCCCGGTCCTTTGATAATGATAAGGTTGCTGAAAGTGCACGCAGAGAGCTACATATGATTCAGGCCTCGTTTGCCAGTAAGGGGTGTTGTTCTTATCTACGTTCTCCGCCTAATGTATACGCGTCCGAAAGTGTTGGAAAGCTTAGAAATAGCGTGCGTTTTATCAACGGAACTTACCGCGAAGGAACGACTGAAGCTGACCACGGCGTGTTTCGTCGCGGAATATACTGGAAGCTGCGATAAGGAGCGCAGGCCAGCCATGGACGAAATGTTCACGATAACACCCCCTTTGCCACCGGCGTCCCTTTGCATTTTCTGTATGCCCAGAAGCGTCCCGCGTATCACCGCGGTCTGCGCAATTATCGTAACGATAAATCGCGGACACGTCACTCGCGGCCGTTCATAATAAGATAATGTTGCGTGTTGTATTTAAAAAACAATGTTTTCGCTTACCACATTGATGTCAATGGCTTTCGTGAAGTCGCTTTCGTTAATCACACCGGCGCCGTTTATTAGAATCTCCAGGCCGCCGAGCGCGTTCACGGCTCTCTTGAACGTGTCTGTCGTGAAACATGTATAATTAAGCGATGCCGTTGTGCTCTCGTGGAAACGTGTCTGCGCGTGATTCAAACTTATACCCTGCGATTAGCGCGTCTCTGAGATACAAGGAAAATGGGAAAGTAAAAGAATTTCGTTGACGATACGGATGGGTAATTATTATTGTACACTCGGAGAACGAATGTAAGACAGTGAAGCTGTCTTTAAAAATATTACTGCGTATGTATTAGATAGTAGTTCCGTTTCTAATTACCGTCCAGCTCGGAATTGTTCGCCACGTCGCACTGGAAGAACACAGCACGGTCGCGACCGAATTCCGAATTCAACGTGTCCACTGCATGCTTGCCGGCCTCCCGATGATCGATCATCGCGATCATCTGAAGAGATATTTATCGTGCAGAAAGTTTTGCATCGTCTTAACGATTAACCGCGCATCGTGTATACCGTTCGTCAAAGAACGATCAAGCGACTGCTTCAACTGTTCAATTAGTTCAATCGCCTTTCGTTTGAGATCGTTGAAGCGGCGGCTACTTACAGAGGCACCGTTCCGAAGCAGTTCCCTACTGATAATCAATCCCAGGCTGCTTGCAGCTCCTGTCACGATGGCTCTCTTATCCTTAATCTGCATATTCGCGATTCTGTCCTCGATGACTTTACGTTCAATATGTTTCCTCGAATATCGATCACTTTTCACTGATGACCAAGAAGAAGCGTCGACGCGAAGATATTTGCGAACGTCTTATCTCCAGCCTTCGCTGTAGATACCACGTGGCAATTGTCAAATTGTTTATAGCGCGGTTTCCAAGGAGTTTCGCGACAGGATGCTCGTTGACCAACACGGGAACGCGATTTCACGGAGGAGTGTTGGTAGAAATTTCGCCTGCGACCAAGGAACGCGTCGCAGCCAGTGTCTTGACGATCACTGATCGAAGTCCTCTTTAAGAAGCCTTCCGCCGAGCCGATAGAAATGAAACATGTTGCTCTCGTGTCACGATCTTCGACCTCGGGAGCGCAATTACGATCCACGGGAATCGAATCCTCCTGCAATCGGCGTGGATTGCTCGTTGCGAAACGCTTCGTTAATTTATCAAAATCCGCCACATACTTTGAACACTCTACTTTAAATGATCATTTTACTTATTCGAGCTTTCGATTATTGTAGGAAAACTGTACTGTCCGTTCTGCTTTCTTTTCATTATATTTAAAGGATGTTACTTCTGTAATTTCTGTTGCCAGTACGAGTATAATAGCCGAGTTCTGATACGAGGAAAAGAATCTTTGCTTCTTCGATCGTTTATTAGCGATAGATATAAATGTATATATAATTGACAGGACGTGCGAAATCGTTGAACAGCAAATAGACATGCATTGCGTGCACGGAGATTTGTTGCTCAATTAAATAACGCCTTTAGAACTCTGTTGGACAGAAGCCCAAACCTCGGAAGGGCGATATTATCACATTTATAAGACATTTCCCAGTTTCGAGTCGCTTTCGCGTCAAGAGTGCAGTTTACAAGTCCAGTGCCACCTTCTTGTAAGGAGGGAACTCGACGGCGTACGGCGGTTGGTTCTCCTCGCTGACCCAGACAGCTCCGTTCTCACCCTTTTGTATAAGGGACACCATGCACTGCCCGACCACCTCCGGTCTGGAGACAGAGTAAAAAATAGAGACGGCCGAAGGATCGTCACACTCGCGCAGCGTGTTCAAACGATTTCGATTCGAAACTTTACTTACGGCTGCGAAGTCGATTGGACCAGCGCTCTCAGTTGCTCCTTGTCGATAAAGTCCAACGCTTTCGCCTCAACGTCGCCGAACAAGAACGTCGTTGTGACACCGGGACAGATTACGAGCGTCCGAACTCCCGTTGTCTCAAAGCATTCCTGGAAGAAAAAGAAGGAAAGATTCGCAGCCGCGCGTTTCCTTAGAGTTTCAAGAGAATTTCGACGTCCGGAGATTAGCACGCTTCGGCACGTGGACGTTTTATGTAGAAGTCTGGAATGAAATCGTGCACAATTTACCTGTACGGAACGGCTGAACGCCAGTACGTCGTATTTGCTGCCGCAGTAGACCGGGCAGATTGGGTAGATATTTAAAGCGACGATCGACGCCAAGTTGACTATGGTACCGCCCTTGCCGCCCTTGTGCTTGCCCATGTAATCCAAAGCGAGCAACGTGCCCTGGACTACGCCACCCTACAATTGAAACGATCAATCGAGTACTTTATATCCATCAGTAATTTAATATGAATACACTGTTCAACGCGAATTTCGTTTCGTAGTAACCACTAGGTGACGCATGTAGAGTTTCCTGTTCTGAGCACGGATCCGGTAGCAGAATTCCTCTATCACTCTCGGATTTCGAAAAACATGAATGTTTGCAAGAACACGCGATTTTGGGCAAAAAAGAGGAATTTACAGGATAGAAGAGAGTCTCCCGAATGCAATAGCGTATAATTTTGTAATATTTTGTGGTTTTCAATGTTTGCCAACGGCGATCAAAGTTCAAAGAAGAGCCGATGCGCGTACTTTCCACTATTTCTGCATTTATACGAAAAATTAGGTCCCTGGCCTGAAATCGCTTCACGGTACCGGATTCTGTATGCATTTCTAAAGAAGAAACAGCCCGGAGAAACTGTTGGAACGGTAATACCTCCTTTTTGCCCAGAATCGCATGTTTTCACGAAAACTCATGTTTTTCGAAATCTGAGACTGATAGAGCAATTCTGCTTCCAGACTCGTAGCCAGGACGAGAAACTCTACAAGGATCGCCTGGCGGATGTTGCAAAGCAGAAAAAGAGTCGAGATTTGTTGGACAGTGAAATTGATGCCGAACACTTCGGCATAAAATTGTATATACTATTTTCGGTAGTCGTGTATGGATTAAGGCTGATTATTTTGCCGAGGCTGTTAAGGAGCACACAATAATATCGTTGGATCGCTTCGAAATATGTAACGGTACACTTACAACATTTATTTGGATAGTTTTCTCCCATTCTCTGTCGTTGAATATACCGGCATTGTTGATAACAATGTCCACGCCGTTCAAAGTGTCCCAGACCTTCTTGAATGTTTCTGTAAAATCGAATATATATATAGAGAACACTTCACGATTTGGTAGGGCAACGAAATGATCGAAGTACCTGCGAATTGTGCAGGGTTGGCCACGTCGCACGGGAAGAACACGGCTCTCCCCTTTCCGAACTCCTTCGTCAACGTAGCTACCGCCGATTGCCCTTGAGAAGGGTTCACGTCCAGAACAGCAACGATCTAAGGACAATCTAATTAGCGATAGAATTCACGCGAAATCGCCACCACAAACGTTCGTGCGACTCTTCCACGAGATACAACCTTAGCACCATTTCCCAGCAACTGTTGGACGGTGGCGAAACCGATTCCACTAGCGGCGCCAGTAATCAAAACACTCTTGTTCTTGATGTTGTCCATCTTCTAAAATACAAATCTCACGTTCAGCGATCGTTCCAGCTTCGGCGAACTTTACCGCTCGACGGTGGACCTCAATTAAACGCGGGAACACATCTACGTGCGTGTATACCTAGTATCGCTAAATAGTTGCGCGTACAGTGGAAGGGAAGGAATACAACCGCGGCGTAATATCGATTAGCGTTTGGAGATAAGAAAAATTTGCTATTGAAACGAAGCGAGAATCAGCGTATTTCGGAGAGATAAGAAATAGCAAATCTAAATGAATTCATAGGCTCCCGCGGAATGTCTAAGCTACGATAATTCATGCTCCCTGTTCCCGTCGCAGTTCAGAAATCGTTTTCAGCCGGCGCGACCCGTTCGACAGTTAGCCGACGAAGGGATTCACCGAGGTGAGAGGTGGCAGATGTTATGTCGACGAACGATGCTTACCGGTTCTGTGCTTACGGCTTCGGCGTGAACGGGAGCGTTCTTAACGAAGGAAAGACGCTCGATCCGGCCAGCTTGCAGAATAAAAACATCGCCGTATCTGCTCCAGATTAGAGTGTGGCGCGCCCGTGGCTGTGTGTCGCGTATACGTATACAAGCCAATCACTCGCGGCTTCATTTCGTTTACTTGATTTCGAAATTATCGGTGGGAAAAAAAAATTAATCTTGCGAAAGCAAAATCAACGTTGCACTTTCGAGTCAATCAGCTTTCGCAATAACGAGAACCCGCTTATCCAGCTTTTTCTTAAACTTTTATTTCCCCTACTGTTTACTGTTTTAAATAGATCACACGATCGTACATAGTACACTGTGCGAGTACAAGTCGCGGTACATTTTAATTGCCGTTGAATATTAATTCTATAGAAATTCTAAGAATGATAAGACGTATTGAAATACATTGGATAGTTCAATAAATTGGTGGCTAATCGTTAAAGAATATTACCGTAACCAGGTTCTGTCTTTGGTCACGTAATATTTATACAGAGACTTTGAGGCTGCTGTAACTTGGAATCTCCACCGCGAACGGGGGCTGGTTATTCTCGCTGACGTAAATGTCGCCGTTCCTCCCCTTCTCGATTAATTGAATAATGGCACTGGCGACGTGTTCCGGCCTGTTAACAAACGTTCACCTCATTTCGGGCTTTCATAATATCATTTGACAATATAATTAGGCGCAACCCGTTACTGTCTATCGAGCATCGCATAAAAGAAAATCGTTCGATCGCTTAATTTCCGCCGTATAAGATGCCTCCCATTCTTACTGGAGTGGTGAAATCTTTTCCTTACGGTTGTTTCTGCATGTCGACCATCGCCGCGGCCGCGGTTTCCTCGTCGAGGAGATCCATGGCGTGCTCTTTGGTGGACATGAATCTGGCAGCCATGGCCGTGGTCGTAAGTCCGGGGCATATTGTCAGCATACGGATACCAGTCTTTTCGTAATAATGCTGCGGCAATTAGAAAAACACGGTCCTTCAATGGAACGTTCGGCGCGATCGTTAAGCAAGCTTGTAAATTATAGTAAACGAACGTTCGACGAACGGAAGAAAGCGGGGACGGATGTGCTGGTAGTTTTCTTCGTTTATATTAATCTTCACCTTCAACGACTGCGTGAATCCAACGATCGCGTACTGCGTCCCTCCGTAAATCGGTGCTATGGGGATGCCTTCCAGGCCAGCCACAGAGGACATGTTCACGATGACACCACCATTGCCGCCCTTATATTTCCCCATAGCGTGCAAACCCAGAATCGTCCCATGAACGACACCCTTCTAACAGGAGAGAAAAGAGAGAGAGAACGCATTTAGCATCGAATGTTTTGGTTTATCTGTCCCTCTTTTTTCGCAGTCTATCTACAATGATAAGCGCATAACGAGGAGAGATAGAAAGTCGCTTCTTTTTTGGTCACGTTTCTTATTTACCGTTCTGCACAGTCGAATTATCTAATATCTTTGCATGGTACAGAGATAACGGGACTCTTACGTAATTAACGTCGACCATAATCTCCCAGTCCGCATCATCCATGATGCCCGCGATGTTCACGACGATGTGAACGGTCCCGAACGTGTCGACAGTCCTCTTGAACGCCTCTGCAATTAATATAGCGCGCATAATGTATTAATTGGGAACCACGCAGAACGAAAGATAATGTTCTTCGTAAAATATTCCGATATACCTTTAAGTTCCTCGTTCCTCGACACATCGCAGGCAACGAAAATCGCTCGGCCCTTGCCGAACTCGTTGGTCAGATCGGCAGCCGCGCTCTCGCCACCGGAATCGCTCAAATCCAGCAAGGCAACCGCCTGAAAAGCGCATCAGTTTATCACAAACTATTCCCGAACACCGTGCCGCTTCATTTTCAACGGGCAGCTGTTGTTTCACCTTCGCCCCGTTTCGAAGAAGCTTCCTAGCGGTGCAGAAACCGATCCCATTCGCTCCACCGGTGACGAGCGCGATCTTACCCTCGATGCTCATGGTGCGCCTCCACCTGTCCCGGGGCGCGAAGGTGCGACGCGCCGTTTATGTCGCCGCGTGGTCGCGCGAAACCCTCCGACGCGAATATATCCCCCGGAGTGCCGTGATGCGGTGGCCGACGGTTGAAACTCGAGAGATCGGGAATCAATCGTTAGAGGGTATTGAATGTCTCGCGGATACGTCCACCGGATGGGAAACGTGACCGCCGGTGATCCGCGTGTAAACACGGATCGGATTTACGCCGATCGCGGAGACGAAAAAATTCGGCGCAAGGATAACGCGGCACCGTTTATTTCTGTCGATTTGTTCAGCTATCGCATTCCCGATCTCCCGACGGTGGCATGAATTTTAGCGTTGACACGCGAGACTTGATTCGACCGTGACTTCCCGGACGAAGTTGGAAAGGCGGTTCTTTCCGGTCGAGAGCAATGGGATGGCAGGAGGGGCGGCGTAGGTCTGACGAAATTGTAATAAATGTTTGAGGGGTGGGACGAGGTGGGATTTGTCGAATAAAGTGTTTGAGTATGTTTAAAAGGTGTGTAAGAACGTTTTGTTGGATGACCGACCCCTGAACCATCAGCGAGACGTAAAGGTCCACTGACACTGAATAAGACAACGGAACTAAGGGTCAGGATCTGCGTTGGTCGAGATGGCTCAGCAAGGGCTAAGGTTGGTCTCTCTCCATCCGAAACGACTGTATTTTCGGCACAGAGAGAGTTATACTCAGAATTCAAGAATGAGAGTTGCGGAGAGTTAGACAGTAGCACCCTGTTCGGATACGTTTGTCATCCGCTGAAAATTCGGAATAGTCCAACGTCGTTGTATCCGGGAGCCGTTTAAAGAATACACGCGGTTATTCCCATCGGTGTCCTTTCTTCATCCCGGAAACCAACAGTTTATATAAAAAGAAAATGCATGTTTAATCAGAAGTAAGTTACAGTTGATTATCATGGTTAATTGCACACGTTATCCTTTGTAAACCCGTGAAGTGTCGTGTTTAATATTCTTGAATGTTTTACCTACTGACGTCTATTCATTGTTAATTTACACATTACAGAAGTTTGAAGAATAGTTTTAGACATCCACTGGTTTCACGTGAATTGAATTGTTTAGAAAACAGCCAACAACCTATTAGACCAGACATTGCTCCTTTTCTTCGATGCTTTAGTTACTTCGCCTTTTTCGGTGACGCGCACGCTTTCGAAGTGTCGACGCAAGGTGGGTCCAATTTTACCGGGCAAGGCTAAAACAGCAGAGACTTGCGTCGATTCCGAAAACCGATTATTGACAAAGGAAAAGAGACTCGAGTTTACTTGTTGTTCGTGAACCGTTGGGTCCGCTTTCTCCCCTTGCTTCCCGGGGAAGCGAATTAAACGCGGCGTCTGGCGAACGCTAACCGCAGGCTCCACTAGCCACGCGGTTCCGGTTTCAGCCCACGCCATAACGTGGCTCAAAGCTGCTCCTATGTGATACTTCCTGCACGTGACCATCCCGAGCGTCGATTATTCATAGCGATAAGAAGATGATCGTACAACGAGAAAGTAACAGATTGAACAACATTCTGTACATCGATTTTCGCTTAACAAGTTCTACTTCATTTTCGCGCGGCAGCAATTTACTCACGCGGCCGGTATACAGGGTGGCAAATCATTTCTCCTTCCGTTCGGAATCGTTTCCGGAAAGTCCGGCAGTCCTATCTCGGAGAATCGTTTCGTTGTCGGGCAGAGAACCACTAAACGAACTCCGGTCTCCTCCACCTTGTACTCTCCCTGCGTTAACAAGAGTTCACGCGCGATTCGAACGTTCGCCATGCAAGTTCGTTGTTTCGATATACAGTACCGCCGTGTCCATCGTAATTTCTATAGCCGGCTCCTTCTTGCAGTACACCGGGGACGGATCGTCCGGCCATCCCATGAAGCCGAAAACGCTCGCGCAGTTTACTATTATTCCGCCAACACCGCCGTGGTCCTTCCTTAAAACGTCCGCGCCCGTTCTTATCACTTTAGCCGCGATGCTCTGTAAACGTTTCCAATTAAACTCTCCCCCCTGTATACGAGATTTCTCTGTGTACCTCGCCGCCTTCCACGATCTCGCATTTCGCCGGCGCTCGTTCTACGTCGAGATCGTTGAAAACGATGTGGACCGTTCTCGCTTTGCACAGGGCGATTTTCAAGCCAGCTGGATGAACGAATAACGCGTGAACGGGGCGTGCGCGGGCACCGAGGGGAAAAATGTGTCGGGTGAACGATATATTTACTCTCGGCCTGACAGGTGTTTCGTATGTTGTACTCTATGTAATGCGCGCGATTGCTCCCGTGGGCATCGCGTAACTTTCGCGTCGCCTTTAATCCTGCTTCGGGATCGGCGTCAGCTATTATAACGGTCTGCGTTGTTTAAAAATTCTATTTAACATCTGTCACGTTCTCTTATTCGATCAGAGAAAGATCCGAATGCGACGGCAACACTAACGTTCGCCCCTTTGCACAAAAGATGATCAGCGGCTGCGAAACCGAAACCGTCTGAGCCGCCGATTACAATAGCATTCTTGCAAAGTGGCTCGAGAATCGGTGCAGGAAACTCGGCGCTGAAATTATAACGAGAGGACCAAAATGCTTTAACGATCTTTTAACGAATACGTAAAAGAAGAATGTAGGAGGAGAAATGTTTGATTGGTGCGTAGAGCTTGGAACGATTGAATCACCAGTCGCCAGGTTTTATTATTTTAGGACCGTCGTCGTCCTCCTCTTTCCTCCTCCTCCAGTAATTGGTCGAGTGAAATTGACGCCACAGTCCACTGTGAAATGTAAATGAAAAACAGTGATTCGGGCCTTTGACCGAGCGGACGGAAAACCAAGGAAAAAATGGAATATTTATTGTTCCGTCAAAATGATACGAACAAGGATCTGTTCGAACCGGATCGCTTTCAAGGAAAAGTATCACGTTCAAGTAGCTTGCCTTGGATTTTTATTGAAGAGATTGGAGAGGGGCGAGGTTACGCATCGTGATAGCATACCGCTGGTAGCTAGAATTTTTACTAATCAATCTTGCACGACTCGACGAAACTGTTTAGACGCGAGGGAAAGTGAAAAGGATTGTTACCGACAGCTTAATCGAAACGAGAATTTAGAAGTTTTCATCGAAAGTTGGACAGCTACATTCTGTATCTGTCAAAGTCACGTGTTGACTTTCGCTTTTTCTCCCGATCGACGTTTCAGGGGATAGAAACTTTTAAAAGGTACAACGCTTCTTCTGTTCTTTTTTTTTTGTAAAAAAAGCTATGCGTTTTATTTGTTAAGCTTACACGACACACATCCCGAGCAAATCATACCAAACATAACGAACCGTATAAATTGTTATATCTATAATACTCTATTTCTATAAATTAGCCGGCGAGATACGAACACTTACCAATTCGTCTAACTGAAACATTTTCATGGATCGCGAAGATAGAAATCGTCGTGTCACACCTTATTACCCGATGATAACAATTAAACGACAGCGAGCTGATTGTTTTTCATAACGTTATTATAAAATGATTCTCCCACTCGTCATTAGTCCACATCATTCTTCTTCTTTCTCTTTTTTTTTTTAAGAAAATAAATCGTGGCTTCGGCATTGGTGGATGGATCCGACTTTGGTGTATTTCCTTTCTAAACGAGACGTAATTATCACTTGCACGCTTGACTATCTAAGCAATGATCCTCGATGTTACATTCACTCCATAAAGTTCTTATAAAACTGCGAAAAGTCGCGTGTGGGCGAATGAAAGGAAATGCAGGAAATATCTTACAGAGTGTCAACAATTACGGGGACGTGGCAGTTGTGAAAATCCATACGAAATTTCTATCCAATTAACTTTCCAAACCTACCAACTTTCCATTTTATCCAATTGAAGTTTTATAATTAACATCAGCGCACGCCGAGTGCCTCCTCTGACGTTCTTCGAAACTGTGAATGTAAAATACGGAGATCGATCGATTTTCATCGGGATCGAGAAACGCAGACAAATTCTTTCATTATTAATAAAGCATCGTCGTGATTGTTCTTATCGTGGAAAAGATTGTCCCCGTAATCTAAGCGCTTGCTCTTGATCCCGTATAGCGTCCGACGTTTCAGAGATCGGATTTTCGTCAGGATCTCGGGGGTTTCGCGGATGAAATCGAAACGCTTGCCACCCTTCTGCTCCCGTTTCTCCCGGCGACCAAGAGAGCGGTGGCCCTCCCCGTTGCGGCGTTACAATTTCGGCAAAGTTTCACTGATTACGTTACGGCATAGTTATCATTATTGTGTTCAAGCGAGGAAGGATTCACATGATTCCGTGATTCGACGAAGATCTTAGACTTTCGGGAATGTCATCTCGTACGGGGACTGATTGTTTTCCACTAGCCAAACGCTGCCGCTTTTGCCGGCGTTTAGAACTTGGATCAGCACCTTCGCCACGTGCTCCGGTCTGAAAAACAGATTCGATTTCCGTGGTTTTAGAAGGGAACGTTTGATAGACTTCGTTTGATATTAGATAACGTTATGCTTCACCTTTGCGGAACCGAATTGACGACGTCACGACGCCAGGCGTCTTCGTACCGTGGCCAGAGCAACTGCTTACCGACGTCTCCTACCAATTTACTGTCCGTCACGCTTGGGCACAATGCCATCACTTTCACACCGGTCAGATCCACGTGATACGGGTGCTGGAAAAGGCAACGATACACGTCACCGTCGTTTCTAATATTGCAAACGTGTGAAATAGGAGAATAAACGGCACAGTTATCGATCGGTAGTTTGTCCATAAAAGTTTCTTTGATGAATACAAGTTTATTTTACCCCGAACGCCCTGGTGAAGCTCACGATCGCCGCCTTCGTGGCCGAGTAAATGGGAACGCTTGCATAAGGGTGGATGCTGACGTTGCTTCCAATATTAACCACTACTCCGCCCTGGCCACCCTTATCCGTGCCCATGAATCGTTGCGAGAGCAAAGTCCCGCGTATCACGCCATTCTGCAATCATTCAAACGCGGGAAGGGGGTTTCGTGTCGTAACGCGTGAAGATAAAGGGACGAAATTTCGGGGAGAACTTATACTTACGACGTTAATGTCCACTTCCAGCTCCCAAAACCGATCGTTCATGATTCCAGCATTGTTGACGACGATATCGATGTGGCCG
Organism: Holcopasites calliopsidis; assembly: GCA_023838395.1. Classification (NCBI taxonomy): domain Eukaryota; kingdom Metazoa; phylum Arthropoda; class Insecta; order Hymenoptera; family Apidae; genus Holcopasites; species Holcopasites calliopsidis. The sequence continues at coordinate 5,052,770 of JALHAQ010000011.1, forward strand.
AACGTTGCGATCGTCGTTTGAAACGATTCTTAGAATAATCAAATCAAACGGAGAATGAGCATGTCAATAGATCAATTAACGATTCAAGAGGATTCTTTTCACTTCGATTAATGGACTTACCCTCGAACTGGGAGTAATCCGTGACGTCGCATTGGCAGAAGATCACACGATCCTTGCCGTGCTCTGTGGCCAGGGTTTCTGCCAGCTCTTCGCCCTCCGCCGCATTTATGTCGCATATGGACACCTAAGAGCAGAAATATGGGATAATCGAACAGCGAAAGTTAGAGATAACGCCACATTTCGCAGCTGTTATTTCTCTTTCTCGGGTATTTCGATAGAATCGTTATCGAGGACAGCACACGATAAACGAGTCGCCGCATGCGTTAATATGAAATTATTATTCCGCGTAGTTCTGTCGGAAAGAAGAGATAAAACATCCGCTCCGATGGGGAGCGATCTAAATATAAGCTTAGGTATTTTCGTTGCGCGAGGCGTTGAAACGTTCATGGAAACGATATATCAAGCGAAGGTTACGTCCTTAAAAAGATTTCGCGTAAATGTAACATCCTCTCGTAGAGTTCGCACCCGACCGTCAATTGTCGTTTAACGCTTGCGCGAAAACTTTCATCGGCAAGAACCGATCGAATCACCGTGTTAGATTATTTTAGTAATCGATTTCTCGTATCTTCGCTTACCTTCGCACCTTGTTTTAAAAATTCTACGGCGCACGCTTTACCGATACCAGAAGCGGCCCCCGTTATCAGGGCGACTCGCCCTTCCACGTCCATCGTTCGTAGTCGCCCCTTACTTTGCCGTCTGCGAACGCAAAAAAAATGCGGAATCCAGTTAGACACGAATTTTTTATTCCGATACCAAAGAATGTTCCTAAAGGTACATCGATATTTACCCCTCTTTGCTTTTCTTTAAACTGGGTTATCCTTTCTTATCAATTATATCGCAAGGATATTATGGAAATTATATGTAAAGAACGCATCGACCAATACTGGAAACTTTCTTACTGTCTTAAAACGAAACTTGGTGTAACGTAAAAGAGCTGCACCAGATATTTCACTTATTATTGTTTAATATCGTTGCACCGAAACCTGTAGAAATACCACTAAACGAATCCCAACAACTCTTTCACTGTCGCGCTAATGATCCTTCGACTAATTCAAATCACTGATATCTAATCGATTCACACGCCGAGCGTTTCTCTTCGGAGCCGTTTCGCGCTGGACTTCCCGTCGTCGTCGATGGAAATAAAGGCTCGTGACTCACTGAATTCGTTCCGACCGTCGCGGCGGCGTTGACGTGTCCGCGGCCTCTCCTGCTGGCGGGACACATCATCCGAGGGAGGCTCTCGGTATACAGAGAGCGAAATTCGGAATATACAAGATACAATCGTCCGTGGATCATATGTTTAATCTGCCTCGCGTGATTTGCACGGTGGAAATGCGTTCTGTTAATTACAGGCGCAGCTGGACGACAGCTCGTAATGATCGCTGGACATGAAAGCTAGTCGACGCGGTTCATTAACCGCGTTTAAATATTACACGAACGCGGAGGTGCACGGGAGAATTCTTCTACGAGTCTGCAAGCGAATGCTTGATACGCAGCGTAATTAAAACCGAACGGCAGACAAGCTGTTTTTCTCGTAAGAACCGTAGAGGAAATATGTTTGTGAGGGCTCGCGAATAATATCGCTGCGCTAAATAATTCTTCAGTTCGGCCAATCGATAGAATTCGCGGCTTTTTAATATCTCCACGCAGTCGTAAAAGAAGAAAAAAAAAAGGGAATAAGCACGCACGGCAGGAGATATTTGCAGCCGTCGTAAAGAGGGTTTCACGCTAGCGGGGTGGAGGATTTCGAACACCCCAGCGAAACCACCCTCTCTCGCGTGAGCGAAACAGCATCACGCGGTATCGTTTAAATATTGCAGACGGCGTGACACCGGTGCGCCTGGCAGCGGCGGATAACCCAGCGAACGCGATTCGCCCGATAAGCATAAAAAAAAGAGGTCGATCTAAAAAATTCAAGACACCTCGATCGCTCGATACCCGGCGGAGCCGTTGCCACGCAGCTCTCCACTTTCACCTACGCTGCTTACCCTCGAAAACACTCGACCACCATTAAGCCGCGGAGTTTCTACCACCCCTGACACGTACACACGTACACACCTTTCCTTTTCTCCCTTTCGTGGGAAAGTCGAGAAGTCCTCCGGAAAGAAAAAGTTCCCGACCGCGGAAAGCTGCGTCTACGAGGGACGGTCGCAAAGAAGAAAGCTCGAGGCTATCGAGTGGTATGGAGACAGGAAGTAGCTTGAAATATTCTTGGATTCTCCGAGGGCGTTATGACTTGGGAATTTCTTTGTTTGTCCGATGGAACGGGGAACGTTTCTGGGGTTCGGCTTTCATGGAGGTTCACTGCGGCCCGAGTTCGATTTGATTTTCTGTTCGCTTCGCTCCTTTTCGTTGGTTTTGTCTGCGTTGGACGTTGTGATTGGTAGGATTCGTTTGGTGCTTATGTTCCATCGGTGGATGGACGTTAGAACGAATGCAAGTGGTGAGTGTTTAAACTTTTAGCGAGAAAATGATCGTAAGGTAACCCTTTCTCTTGAGCCACCCGAGGCTGTGAACGTAACTTTACCAGAATCTGTTTAAAATACTATTTAAATACATTTTTCCATTTAGCAGTGTACAGAATTTTCGATGATCTAATAACATCTCCACAGGAATTCACAGACCTTGAACTGTACAAACCGGAATCGAACAGGTACAAACTCCAGCTTAAAACCCACCCTATTTCCCATATCAGAACCATCGACCAACAAAAGAAGTTCACTATTAAAGCTTCACCATAACGAAATTGCCCTTAACTCTCGCGCGATCCTATCTTCCCAAACGCAAAAGCTATCAGAATCGTTTACCCCTCCTTTCGAATACCTTTAAAAAGTCCCCGTCCCCGAGCCCAAACCGTGAAGCCGAATAGAAACAAACCGCAACAAACCTCCCCTCGATACTATCCGCAAAAGTTTACCTTGGCGAGCCTCCCTTGAAAATACTCCCCCCCCCCCCTGTATCTACCTTCCTCGCATCGTCTCATCGTTTTCCGCGCAAGAAAAAAATGCCGCGCTCCATCGTACCTTGGGCGTCTAGTCCTCCCCTCGTCGCGTTCGGGCCTTCCGCAACAGGCAGACCCGTTGTCGAAAGCGAGACGACCGGTTATGGCGCTTGGAGGGTTGCGCGAGTCTCTGTTTCGCGAGCTACGGCGACTACGTTCTCCTCGACGATGCGTGGTTGACGGCCGCGGACGCACTGGCCCGCCGTGTCGCATCGCCTTTTCACTGGCCGCCGGTTCAGCGCAACACACCCCACGGCTGGCTGCTCGATATCGATTGGCGCCGGTGCCGCGTGCCACGTGACTTTTACGTCGCGACGCCGCGCGTACGCACCCCTTCCGTCCTGTGCGTGTTCGCGGCGTGCGTTCTCTCGCCCACGCAAGCCCTTAACCTTCGAGCGTGGCCCCTTTCGTTTCACGGCCCCGGATATAGCGTCGGCCACCGATTTCCATCGGCCGCGACCCCGCCCTGTCGCGTTCGAGGATCGACGATTCAGGGGGGTACGATGCTCCTTCGCGTTGGCTTTGGAGGGGGAGGAGCGCTTGGAAAAAGTCTTTGCCCGGGGTGATTCCTTCGGTGGAACGCGATTCAGGTGGATTCGTAGTAGAATTATTATTGGGGCTGTCTGTATTATAGTTTTTGTGTATTGGGGTAGGTTTAGTTGGTAAGTTAGATCAATTCGATTCCGTCTAAACCTCGCCGCGCGGCGGGAATGTAAGATCGAGTTCCACGAGGCTTTGCATTCCGCTTTGTATTCGTATCCCGCGACTTTCGTTCGGGGCGCGCCGCGTGTGATTGCAAGGGGTTGATCAAAGGTCCGGGGCGGTGGTTGGTGCTTCGATACCGGCACCTTAATTTCCAGGGTGGAATCGAAATCGATATCCACGGCAACAGCTTTGCAAGGGTTCAATCCATCCCCCGTCATAATAATCTGTCTCTAAACTATTAATTGTCCTCTCTTTCCGCCCTTCACCACTTTCAACGGTCAGAATCCCGTCTACTATCGACGATCCCGTCTCGATCTCGCTCGTGCATACCGTCAGCTGAATGTCTCGGCCTTCCTCTGTCATGGCAGCGACTCTCCGGTGTGCCGGGGCTCGCATCGCTAACCATAACGAATACGAAGCGGAGGACGAAGAGGAGGAAAGTATCGCGGGACGCGGTTCAAAGGTCGGGGCACATGGTGGCCAGCGACGCGGGAATCGCGTGGCTCGTCCGCGAGGCGATCGACGGCCGTGGGAAGATTAAAGGCAGGAAGCTGTCATGCGGCCGAATGTCCCGGGCCGCCGTCTCCGCTACCAAGCTGAAGCAGTGCGTGAGGAAACAGCCGGCGAAGATCCGGAAATGCATGTGCCTGCCGTCCAATTACGCCCTCGTCGAGTTCCCCGCGGTCTGGTCCGAGCTTAGGTTCGTCATCTGCCCGCGTACGCGTCACCCCACGAGCCGCACGCTCCATCCGTTCGTGCACCGCGATTAGGATGTTTTCATTAATCCATTCCGATCGGGGCGAGGTCTCCGGCGCACCGCCGCCAATCACGACCAGCCTCGATTTAACTGATTCGCATTTCTAGATGTTACAGAGCTTCGTAGAAACTCGTTGGTAGAAGACGTTCGAATTAAACGATTCAAAGTGTTCATATTTTAATCGAGAACCTTCGCTGTCTAATGTTTCGCAGCTCAGTAAAGAAATTACTTCCAGTCACGCGTGAACCACTTTCACGTGTCGCAAACTTTCCGCATTCCCTTTCACTTTGAATCGCGTCGATGCGCGCTGATGTTCCAGAGCGAACCAGCAGCTATGCGACGGGGCGATAAGATGCGCAAGGGGCCACCTGTTTCCGGTGCATCGTGCCATTCTGTCCGCGGTCAGCCCGTACTTCAAGGCGCTTTTTACCAACAGCCTGAAGGGGGGTAAAACGGAGACCACGGAGGTCGCGATCAACTCGGTGCCCGGGGAAATCTTCAGCCTGATCCTCGATTACGCTTACACCGGCGCGTGTAACGTGAACGCGGACAATGTCGAGCAACTATTACCGCTCGCCGATCAATTCGAGGTGCTCGGCGTCGTTCAACTCTGCTGCCAGTTCCTGTTGCAGGAGCTTCGGCCAGAGAATTGTCTAGGTATAACACTCGTGTCTTCTACTATTGGATTGCGTCACCCCTCACTCGCGATAATTGATCCGCTTCGAAGGGAGTAACGTTTAGAACGATGCACGGTGTATTTAGCGTTACAATGATTTCCATAATTACCAGACGCATCTGAAACGTGACTCCCCGTCTCAAGTCCGATCGTTAACGTTGAACCATAATATTTTCCCGCTTCCCGACCGAATTTCATAACGCGCGGCGCATTCGAACACGGAAGAGGCGCGTCACGGCGATTCATCCGTGCCCCGTACCCCGTAGGCATCTTCAAGTTCGCGCGCCACTACTTCTGCCGCGATCTGGAGGAGAAGGGGCGCAAATACATTCGCCATCACTTCAAGCGGATATTGCAAGAGAGCCCGGAGTTCAAGGAGCTGACGAGCAAGGAGCTCGAGGCGGTTCTACGCGACGACGAGCTGAACGTGAAGAACGAGGAAACGGTATTCGAGGCGGTGAAAACCTGGCTCGAGCATAACGCGGAAGAGAGGAGGACGTGTTTACCGAGGCTGTTGAGATGCGTGCGATACGGCTTGATGAGCTGCAACTTCTTCGCGAACAGTGTTCTTACTTGGAAGTTCGTCGGGGAGGACGCAGTGAGTGCAGTCCCTTCGATCGTAGATACTATGAATGACGAGTAACCTCTCGTCGATGAAAATGTATTAATCGTTCAGGGAAATTAATGTCGAGATCGTAACGCTTAATTCGTCCGTACTGTTTGGCCTGAAATGCACAGTGCCACACCTATTTACCGTATATCCGTTCCTTTCCATAAAGTATAATTTTCAGTACGAAAAGAATCACGAGCCATTCATTACCCCTTTCCCACCCATTAAGGAATGCCAACAAGTGCTAGTTCCGGCCAATCAATATTTGAAGGATCAGGAGGCGAAGCATGGAAACGGCGAGATCGATCTGAAGAATCCCCTGGCGAAACCCCGCATCCCCTACGAGATTCTGTTCGCCATAGGCGGCTGGAGCGCCGGTTCTCCAACGAATTTCGTGGAGACCTACGATACCAGGTGACGTCGACCCTTCGCTCCGTAAACGCGATCCCCGTTTCCCCTTATTTCTTCCATCGATCGTTTAATACCACCCACATCCGCGCGAACCCCCCCTACAAGCGTCGCAGCGTGTCGATTTCGCGCGGCGAGAATCGTGATCAGGCTTTAGACTCACACAGGGCTCGTGTAATGTGAACTCCAGAGCTGACAGATGGTTTCTATCAGTGAGCACGGACGCCACGCCGAGGGCCTACCACGGCCTGTGCGCTTTGAACAATCTCATCTACATGATCGGCGGCTTCGACGGTAACCAGCACTTCAACACGGTCAGATGCTTCGATCCGGTCACGAAGGAGTGGCGAGAACGGGCCTGCATGTATCACGCGAGATGTTACGTCAGCGTGTGCACCCACGGTTAGACCTGGTCTCTCGTTTCTTTTTTTTTTCTTCTTAAGGGTAGCAAAAGAGAAGTTTCACGGTTTGGGTTGAAAGGGGTGGTCGTGGGTCTCGTGATTGTTCGATTAGAACAAGCAGTCCTCCGTCGAAATTTATAGATGCAACATTCTTTCTGTTTAAGAATATTTGCTGGAAGAAAAATTGTAATTACTTGGAACATTGTTACTTTAACAGTGTGGAGTTTGCCATTGAAAGGGGTCAATGGCTAGCAGGGGATGAAAGAAGGGGTTGCGCAGAGTTTCCTCTTAACAATAATTTGTATATTGAATAAGAAAATGCGGGAAGAATGTCTGATAAATATAACATTTACAATAAAACTCCCCCCTTTAATTCCTGACTCACCGGCCGCTAGGTGGAAAGATTTATGCACTCGGCGGGTACAACGGTCGCACGAGAATGAGCTCGGGCGAGAGATACGAACCGCAGAGGAATCAATGGGAAATGATACCGCCGATGCACAGACAGAGATCGGACGCCAGCGCGGCCGCCTTGCAGGACAAGATCTATATCGTCGGCGGTTTCAACGGCCGGGAAGTTCTGAATTCCGCCGAGGTCTTCGACGTGGAGGCCAATCAGTGGAGTTACATTCATCCGATGATCAATCCCCGGTCGGGGGTGTCTCTGGTCGCGTTCCGTGACAGTCTTTACGCTCTTGGCGGCTTCAATGGTTTCATTAGGCTTAGCTCTGGTAATTCTGTGCTTTCTTTTTTTTTCTGTGTCGTTACTACGGTGGTATCTTTTCTTCAGGAAATACAAACTTTACCGACACTGATAGATTTCTCGTAGTCGAGAAACGTTCGTTTACATACTACTCCCTTGACGATCGTTATATAGAATCGTGCCGTTTCGGGGCGCAATGTATTCCGCGTATTGCTGCCCGTCCACGCCGCGGCATTTCGGGACTCCGCGTAGACATTTCTGTCCCGTTTCAATATCGATCCCCCGATCCCGCAGGGGAGCGTTACAATCCGAATCACTCGGAGGATTGGCACGCGGTGCCGGAGATGTTCAGCCCACGCAGCAATTTCGCCACGGTCATTCTGGACGACATGATATTCGTCGTCGGTGGTTTCAATGGTAACGCGGGCCAAACACCGGCCGCAATCAAATATTTACCGTAAGACAATCATTCCCACGGTCTTTCCTTTGATTGCCAAGGTTCCACCACGATTGCGTACGCGGAATGCTACGACGCGGACAGCAACGAATGGTACGATGCCTCGCCGATGAATTTGAACCGGAGCGCGTTAAGCGCTTGCGTTATCGCCGGTCTGGCGAACGCACGAGAGTACTCTTATCACAGCAAGGCTCGAGATCTCGGGCAAGGTTCGTAGCGGGGCGGGATTAGAGCGGGAGGAATTAGACTTTAGAAGGGAATTCAACAGGAATGGACGTTTCGTGTTTCGATTCTTCTTTTTTTTCTTTTTGTATATTTTATATCAAATTTATCTGTCGTAACATTATAATTCGGGTTTGTCAGAATCGATTGCCCGTTCCAGGACAAGCGTCGTCCGAAAATCAAGAGAAAACGATTCAGGGCGGAGAAGGGGCTGCGGAAACGAGCGCGAACATTTCCACCGAGGAGGGGGAGACGGTGAACTTCGATGACGAACATGTTCCAGGCGAGGCCGGCCCCGTGAACGAAATGGCAGAAAGTTTCTATAACTTGCAGATGTAAAGAAAGGAAAAGAAATCTTTCTTTCCGGTAAAACGTCGGCGGCACGAATGCTTCGGATCCTTGCGCTGCCACTTTGCGTTCGAGCATCACGGAACGTGATTTGTTTGAACGGGAAAAGCGGTAGAGCAGGTGTCGAAGTATTCGTGGCGTAAAAGAAATTGAGGAGAGGAAAAAGAACAAGGCATTGACGCGTACAGGATCAAAGTGCGAGGAAAGAAATGCGTGCATCATGAATTTTGCAAGTTGATCAATTTCTTCTTTTTTTTTTGTAGCGAGTTTTATGTGGAATCGTCGCGTGCAGTTGCGCGAGTTTTAATCCGCGATCGGGCGTCCCCAATTTTAATCGAAAGAATCAGTATTTTATAAGGAGTATTGCTTTTCTGTTACGCGCTATTATTTCTCCTTTGTGCACGCCTTTTACAGTGCGCCTGGCGAAATTTTATCGATTTGCTAATTAGCCGCACCTAATTCATGCATTTTACTGTGACTTTGAATATTTTGTCCCTCGTTCGGATACGTTTTTTTTCCTTCTCTCCAAACGCGTGAGAATTGGCGCACAAGATACACCTGCACGGTTGTTCCAGAATTTTTGTTTCCCTTTAATACAATTTTTGTTTTCTTTTTTTTGTAATAATTGGTCGAGTCGAAATTGTTATTTTTTTATGCAAACATTTTTCTTCGCCCCTTGCGAGTGTATCTCAGCGTAGCGTGTCTTTTCTGGTCGAGATCCTGATATGTCTTGATCTGTTATTTTAATCGAATAAAAATATACCAATTGTGAAATGTTTATTCCGCCTTTTTAATATTGTCTACTCCTAAACAACGAATAACGCTTGGTGTCTCTGTTACAAATTATTATATTGTATGGAAAACAAAAGAATTTAGCTCGTATACCACGTGCTCCCTTAAACGCGAGTCCTTATTTATTAAACAAATCCTAACGCAATGGATTAAAGGATTGATCCGTGTCAACAATAATAACACTAGACTCTCTTTTTTTATTAATCTATCTCATTTATGTATACGTAGATTTATTCATGTATCGTATGGATCCACATATTATGTATAGTGTATACATCGTTTCCTTGTTCATTGGTGTTGCCTCCGCAACCACGAACGTTCTCCCTTCATTTATTCTCCTCTGTCTCATCTATCTTTCTTCCCTTTAACTCGTCCCTTGCAGTAACGCGTCGCGCTCGATCGATGATAGTTTCGCGATACTGCAAAATTGATTATCTCGGTTGCGATCACGCGCCATTCACGATTGCCCCGCCGAAACGTGTTTGGGAAGAAGAAAAATCGCGACCAACGGGCTGGAAAACGCCGATCGCCCTCCGCGTACGTCGCGCAGGCTTCGTCCCCCTCCCCTATACGTTTCTCACCACGGGCTTCGATCCGGCTTAACGAATGCTCGTGCATCATTCTCGCGTTTCCACTTTTCGTGCCTGTCCGGCGACGATCACGGCGCGAAAGACGATACAAAAAGGCGGAGACCGATCACGGTGAAAAGCGGGGACCGACACATCCACCCCTTCAAGCTTCAAGCGCTGGGAACTTTCTATGTATTCGCGAGTAATAACTTCCAACGCAACGGCAATTGTCGTTAATGGCAGGACCGGGGATCGCACCTCGCGCCGCGACAGCTCAACGCGTTAAGGGGCCGGGTGAGAGTAGAAAATCGTCCGACGACCGGGGCGCGTATCAAATCGCGCGATTAGACGCAACGACGCGCAATTGAGCAAACGATGGGACAGCAATAAAAAAAAAATTCCTCCGGCTCGTCGCGTTCGAACCCCTCGTCTCGCGCCACCGTCGGAGTCCCTTTTCACCCCTTCGCGTCGGGTCCGCGGCCAAACCCCGTCGTATCGATCGACGGCGGGGGTGAAACGCGAGGCGGGCACGGTTCGCTCCGTGGACAACGCGCAAATTCGCTCGTCCTCGTGTATTGGTAAAAGGCTGTCGGGGATGCGTCCTGCGGACTGGATCACGCTGCGACGCTCGCGGGGTGATGTTACAAATAGATTAGAAAACGGGTAGACGCGCGCGTGTGCGGCGAACGACGGCTTGGACTAATCCGCGAGAACGCCGCGAGTGGAGGGGAAGCGAAAATTTGCTTTCAGCTTGAATAAATTACATTGCGAATATGAGTTTCTTGGTTCATGAATGTTTAGACTGGCAAATTGATCTTGTTAAATCGAAAGTGGTTGCGTAAAGTATTTGCGAACGTGTTACGATACGAGCATCGTTTAAAGCATTGTCTTCCTCGATTTACTGAAGGGATGACAATAATTTCGAACTAGTTCGTTCGCGAGTCCTTTTCGCTTCCGATCCACCCGGTTATTCGACGATCGATGGTCACGCCAGAGCGTTGCGGTGTAAAAGGGAAAGGATTAATAAGAACATCGCGATCTTACAGCTGAACAGGAAAAACTCCATAGATCCCCCTTTGTGCTTCGCAATTGTTACGAGGGTGAAATTCAGACGAACAAAGTACGATATTATGGTCCTGACGAAACCGTACTCACGATATCATAGAATTACGCTTAGATCCTGTAATTGTCGCGATACACGAAGTACGCGCTTATAACGCGGCCCGATACGAACGGTATCGATGCTTTGCATCGGGCGCGGCGGGTTTACGATTAAAGTTATTACACAGAGAATCGCTGCACGATTGTGCAATTTCATTTCTGTATAGCATAAAGTAAGATTCATTCGATTGATATTTCTTCGAGACCTCGAAGAATCTTGTTCCCAAACAATTGTAAGAGCAATAAAGGGAATAAGTAATTCAATTTCGTCACAATGAACGATTAAGTTAATTCGATCGAGGCTTGCTAAAAAAAAAAAGAATCATAATTTCATCGTGCAACGATTCCCGTCGACTGCATGCCCTCCTTCCTCTTTTTTTTCCCAGTGGAAAACTTGAAAACGTCACACGCATCTCCCATTCTTTCGATGACACTCATGATTCAGCAATCGCCAGACGCGATCCGATCACGCGTCCTCGTTGCCTCGATTTACGATTAATGTATAACGCGTTACTTTTTAGATTGTTCTGAGCAATTGAGATCTAGTATTGGAGGGATTTCATATACCTGAAAATGTTTCGTCACCCGCCTCGTTTATCTCTCTCCTCCGTTTGAACTTCTCCCCATATCTATCACTGTTTCACTGTTCACCATTCGAACGCAAGACAATCACGTACATCTTGAATCATTTTACTTCGTCAGTCCTCTTCGCCGATGGATCATTTCGAAACATCTGTCTTCCTTTGTCTTTGTTCTTCCTCTTTCAAAAAATGTGTTGCATTTTTTTCTTCCCTTTGTTTTTAAATTAGAATACTCTCTCTCTCTCTCTTTCTTGCATACTTTCGCGTTACATCCATCCTCCGCACGCACTCACACTTATCTGAGAGTAACAATTGACATGCGTTTCGTAACTTTCCTAGCGTGTAAGACAATGCGTCCCTAGTCTTAATTTTCTCTAATGCACTTGGTACATTTGCTTCATCTCGCGTTTGTTTCGCTTAAATTTATTTTTCGACGTCGCAGCGTTCACTTTGAAAAGAAACGGGACAAACGGTGGCTCGCCACGTTTTACGTTTCTCCTCTCGTTTCTGAATGCATTAAAGCGAATATCCCGGTTGAAATCGACGGCACGATGACGACGATGGACGTTGATAAGAATCCTTCGATCGACTCCTTCTTAGTTCGTTTCGTTCTTCATTTTTCGAGCCCCTTCGTCTGGGAATTCGCCCGACAGTCTCGGGCGTCGCGATAGGCCGAGAACTCGATACTGGAAGCCGGTAGAACGTCTCGTTGAAATCAGCTCTCCGTTGCTCGGAAAGGACCGGCTGCCGCCGCGAGCTGCGAGTAGGCCCATTCCTCGTCCGAAACGTGGGTCCATTTGTTGGAAGCGTCCAACGGTTCGATGAACCGTCGCTGGAAGGGTGGAGCAACGCGCCGGGGCGCGTTTCCGTGGCCCCGATAAACGGCAACGCTCGTCGGGACGACGCTTAGGAACCTAACGAGAGAAACACGCTGACCGGCGACGTTCTTCATTGAAACACGTCCGAACGACGCGGCCGATCGTATCGCGTAAAAAAAAAAACGTTGACTCGCCCCGCTGCTCCCTATCGATTAAGCATCCCCGTTCGCTGGGAGAAATGGTAAACGATGCAACGGCGAAGAGCCGGGACAATTATCGAGCGAGTCACGTTAATTAATCCTGATTGCGATCGAGAATCTCCACCGCGCTGCACTCGACAGCGTTTCGGACGAGGTTCCGTGCGTCGTCGGTTCATCCGCCCGCGGCCACGCTAAGCGGTCCGTTCCTTATCTGAAGTACTTCAGACCCGCCACCAGCAGGAACTTCTCGATGAAGAGCTCGGAATCGAGGACGGCGATGTGCGCCGCCCGACCGATCAACGCGTTCGCCGTCGCGGGCAACGCGTGGTGCACGTCGTACCTCACCAGGCTCACGCTGGACGAGGACATCACCGGGTACAGGATGTTGTGCACCATCTCGCGATAAGCCGCGCCTGTAACATGGACACGTTGGACAACGTGAAAATCCTTGGCGCAGGAGAACTTTCGCTTGGGAGTATTCAGGGGCATGATTGACAAGATGTATAAAAGAAGAAATATCGAGAAAAATCTGTAGAAAATATCGGCAATTAATTTGAACAAAATTGCGCTTCATGGAAGCGTAAAATAAATCCACCTGTTGTGCGCCGAGAGGTTCGACTCGAAACGGTCGCGGGATTTTGGCTTAGTTGGGTTCGCGAGCGGACGAAGGATTGGAATCCATCAAGCGATCCTCGATAACGCTTCGTTTATTGCAGCTTTATCTTCAACTAGACCGACGTGACTTGGATACGTTGTGCATTCGTTTACGGTTTGATCGCGAGTCTCCCTTTTTGGGTGAGACCCATTGGCTTTATTATCAGCTTCGGGTGTGACAAAGTTCAGTGGCAACAACTTTAAACGTGATCAGATCAGTCACGTTGTGCTGATCCTACAACGATTGCAATTCCGCGCATTCTATAGCTCGGTTCAAGAACCTTCAATGCTGATGCACTACGGTCAGCTGTCCTACAACATCGGGGCACAACACACCCTAGCTCCAACACGTAAAGTAGATCGTGCCAAGGCGAATCCTCTCCTCTCTATAGAAACTAACAAACACTGTGGGACGGTCTAAGGTCCAAAACCAGTAACGTTTTTCTGTTCGTTTGATAAAAAGTAAAGCGTTCGATTAAGTAGAATATACGGGGTGGTTTCGACTTTAAAGCTGCCCGATTGGAAGCTTCCTATCGTCCGCTCGTCCGTTCAATAAAGCGGCATTACCGGATACAGATGGGAAACGAATGGGGTTCGATTACCTTGATCGGTCGAGTCCCGCACGGCGGCTTTGCAGAGCTCTATACGCGCGGAATGAAGCGGCACGTATCGATCCTGCGCGCTGCCGCACAGCAGGACGTGTTTGAACTTCTCGAGATTGCTCTTTTGACTCAGACGGAACATGAACGAACGTCTGACGTCGGACGCGTCTTTCATTGCCAGCTGCAGCAGGGAGCCGGACTTCTTTAGCTTCTGCATGAACCACATACCTGGACAGAGACAATGCGGTCATCTTAGAGACGAAACCGTATTGACGAGAATAAATCTGATTGACAATTAGGGGAGCTTGAAATTGTTCCGCAACTTTTAACCCTTTGCACTCGAGAGGTGGCTGTCGCTCACCGCTTGCTTCGCTGCGATAATTTGATGCGCGGCGGTAACTGTTTACGTGTTGTTTCTTCGACGCGGGTTCCTACGCTCTGTTTGTATAATCTAATGAAGCGTAAAATGACATCCCTTCGAACGGAGATGAGACTTTCTTATCTGAAATTAGTACGTAACCACCAACTGGACTGCGTTTTCGGTCTCAGTTCGAACTTGACAGCCGTGGCAGCAAAAGTAGAAACGTTGAAGCTGCGTAACATTCTAACAAGAGTTAGGAAAGATTGCAAAGTCTGCTGTCAAAGAACTGAACATGGTAAAAGACGTCAGACGACATACTATTGTGATACTTGTCCCGAAAAGCCGGGCACACATCTCGGCAATCGTTTCATGAAATATCATAGAAAGCAAAATTACAAAGACTAATGTTTAAGAAATTATCGTTGTAAAGATGTAAAGATACATTAAATATTAAAATATAAAAGTTTTGTGTGCTACTTTGTCCGCGTAATCGTTTTACGTTAGAGGTAGTAAATTCATCAAAAGCGCTACGAAACGTCTCGAGCGCAAAGGGTTAATTGCTCGTAGAGTTTTATCTTTACGGTTCAGCAAAACTGTTCGAATTCATGATGCATCTTTGATAGCAGGTTGCTCACCTGCGTTAACCAATCCACTGGTATTGTACAGCGTGCCTAAATGCGGGCCGCTTAGACTGAGAAACGTGTGCAAGCGTGGAAGGAGCGGTCGCAATTGGGGCCGCGTCAGAGCGCTCCTGACGATGATGGTCCCTAACGAATGCCCGATGAAGCTCACCTTCGTCGGGTTCAACCCCGACGTCTCGATGTGATGGAGAATTTCCGCCACCAGTCGATCGGTCATCGTGTCGAAGTCCGAGAATGTGTCGCCCTATCGTAAAAAAAAAAGAAGCGCACGATACAACGCCCATCCAATTCCATACGATGATAATTCGGCAATGTCTCCAGGTATTCGATCCTCGAATATCTCTATTCGAAATCGCGAAGTGTCGAGTAAAAGTGAGAGGTGACGTTGAAACGGCCGAGCTTTGATGGCAAGAAGTAAACTGTAAAATCGTGTGATTTGTATAAAACGGAATCGCACCTGATTCCTCTCGGACATCAGAAAGTCTAGATGCGCCCCGGGAAGGCTGAGCTCCAAATAAGTCTTCACCAAACGAAGATCGGCCGGGTTGCCGTCGAGACCGTGCACGCAGATGATCAGATGAGCCCCTTCCGGCGAGAACAGCCGGTACTCGTTGCTGATGTGGAAGTACGGCAGGGTCGAGGCCAGGGTCGAATAGTCACTAAGAGGCACATTCGATCTTAGATGTTTTACCGACGACGGGGTCGCGAGGTCGCCGTATCCAAGGGAACGGGCACGTTTATGGAAACGCAACTGCGCTTCCTTGCGTTCTCTAGATGGGGTAAAGGTAGACAAAGAGAAACTTAACTACGAAAAAATCAGGACAGACCGAAACTGTATCGTCGAACTCAAACCAGCAAGAATCGAGGATAGGGAACAAAAGTAAGCGGTAATAGTGAAAAGGATAATTGCGTCGCGCGAGAAACGATTAGGAGGATCTAGCCTGAATAACATTTCTATGCGTTTCTAATTAAATTATATCAGTGAAGAATTAGCGCGAAGCAGCTCGAACCAAAGAAACTTAATCAAAGTACCACGCGAGCAGCGGGAAACTCTAATTCACTTGCAAACATTATCACTCTAACTCCTTCTCTATTCATACAGAAAGTCAGAATCAGACTCGGCGATTGGTAGCCCACGACGAACGCACCTGTAGATCTTGCCGGAGAAGCTCATCTGTCTCTTAAACTCCTCCTTGCACTTCTTGAAGTTGACCGCGTCGTCCAGAGTCGACTGCAGCAGCTCCTTGCCCTCCTGATAACAGTCCAAGCAGATATCCCTGGCCGTATACGGGATCTCCCTGTCCCTCTCCCTATTCTTCTGCGGACTACAGGGGGCCGTCTTCGTCTGTTTCGGACTCCTGACAGGCTTCACCGTCTCGTAGACGTGATACAGCGGATTATCGATGATCGCCGGCGGATCGCGAAACTCCTCCGGGGGCGGCGGTTCGTCCTGGAACATCTTCGGCGGCGGTAGCCGCACCTCCTCGTACGAGTGCTCCTCCACGCTCTCCTTGGCGGGGGCGGGCCTCTCCTTCCTCGGCACGATCTTCGACAATTTGTGACGGAGCTGCTCGCTGGACAGCTTCGCGTTTCGACGCTGCTCCGAGCTGGACGTGTCCCCGCTGCTCACCCATCCGGAACACTCGGACGTGAGATTGCTGGAGCTGGAACTCGTGGTCGGGCTGCTCGGCCTGCTGGACGGCGGGCTAAGCGGATTCGGTATTGCGGGAAGATTGTTGCTGAGGCTGTCCTTGCTGTCGCGGATCGGCATGCAGGGCAAGGACACCGCGCTCCGCGGCACCGCCACTTTGTTCTGCGCCACCGGCACGCTGGCGCATCTAAGCCTCTTCACGTTCGGCGCCGGGACGCCGGTGCTCGACGAGTCGGACGGCGTCGTGCCGTTCGTCGCTGCCGCCGCCTCCGTAGGCGACTTGACAGGCTCCACCTGAGTGAATGAATGGAATCATCCTTTCATTAATGGAGTACAGAGAGCACATATTATATGGATATTAGTCTCATCGATCGAATACTTTGCCGGTCTAAATTAATAAACGATCGTTGTCTACATTTTAAAGACACTTTCCTCGGTAAATAAAATACTATATTTAGAATCTGCTCTATATGTGTATAATTAATAACATGTACCTGTATAACCATACCTTCAGAATAATTTTATTATTGTTCTCCGCCTCCATCACGTTCGTCGTCGGCGCCGGTGGCGGGGGGCGATGCTTCGGCAACGGAGCGACGGCGGGATCCTGATAAGCCGGTGGCGGCGGTGCCGGTTTCCTGTTTCTGTGACTGCACTTCCTGCCGTCCTCAGCCGGATGATCGATATCCAAGACGGGCGCGGAATGCGGCCTCCTTCCGTGCCTGTCCTTTCTCCTCTCCGCTCTCTGCTCCTTCTTCGGCTCCGACATCGCGTTCATCACCTTGTAGAACATCTCGCTGGTCAGCTCTTGCATTTTATCACCGCTGTGCGGTCTTCTATGCTTCTCCTCGCCGTGGCAAGACGTCACACCGTTCCTGGGCGATTTCACAGCAGCCCTGTCCTCCCTCCGTCTCGGTCTTTCTCTACGAAAATCGTAGTACTCGTGCTTGTCGACGCCGTCGACTAGCCTCTCGGTGCTCTTCGGCCTGCGCGGCCGTTCCGGTTCACCGTGGCTCCTGCCGCTGGTGCCGTTCGTGCGATAGAAGAACGAGTCCGTGGTGGTCGGCGCGTAATTCGATCTCTTGTACAACGGGTCCACCGTTGCGGCGTGACTGGTCGTCGACCCACCGCCGTTCATCGACTCCTGCATCTCCCGATTGCGCTGGCCCTGTCCCGAATTGGTTTTCCCTATCGTGTGGTATCTTCGGTTCTCCGTACCGTTCGTTTGACTGTGCTTACCGCCCGTCTGATGGATCTGTTTACGAGCGTTCCCCCGGTACGTAGCTCTGTCCAGCGTGGCCGTGTGAAGCGGCTGCTGCTCCGAAGTGTCGCCGTTCACCACGGTCACTCGCGCGGGTAAAAAGTTGCCGTGGTCGTTGCTGGTCGCGGACAGCGGCTGGCGACCCGCTAAACGTTGACTTCGCGGCTCCAGGCGGATCCTTCGCGTGTCGAGGGAGTGGTAATCTACGACGGAGATCCTTAGTCACCGAAACGCTTCGAGGGGTTGCCGATCGGCGGGGGTAGACGCGACGTTCGGGGCATTGGGATTTCAAGAATGCGCGATACGCGAAAGCTGAGCGGGTAAGCGGGGAACGTGTACGGGGGAGGGTGAGTCCTCTTGCAGGGCCAACGGAGTGTAGGGTACGAGGGTGGGAGTTTTTTTTCGCATAAGCTCAAAGGGAGAGTGTTCTGGAGAGAGTGCAAAGGGTTGTAGAGAACGTACTGTAGCGGAGAAAGAGAGTTCTCGTTACACAGTAGTTATTCTACGATTCTCCTACTTCTCCAAAACTGATACTTTCTATACGAAGTAGTAGATCGAGGAAGTAACTTTAGTTCTAAACCAGTATGATCAGCAAATTATCGATATTTTCAGTGAGATTCTTCTGTCTTAAAACACATGTCTCGTTACGTACACACTGACCTATGCCGCCCAGAGTTCGTAACATCCACAAAATTTCCCTACCATTCCCAATCAATCGCCCGCTTGCAATTACTTGCAGCATGCACAACTCTGCTTACCTTCAACAATATTTCCAGCTTTATCATCGTTCCAGCAGTCCGCCACCTGTCCATGGTCGAACGCGGGCACCGCGAGAGTCTGTTCGCAGGACTTGCTCGTCGGCCTGTAACCAGGTAACTGTTCTCCAGGCGGCAGTTCGGGGAACATAGCCGCCAGGAGGGACGCGATAGAAGCGTTCTGCGGGTCGGCTTGGTGCCGGGGTGGCACCAACATCTGCGTGGACTTCGCTCGCGGTAACGGGACCACCGGTGTCGATCCGAGGGACGGGTTCGGCGCGGAGCAGGCCTGCTGCTGCCCCGAGGGCGGGAAGAGCGTGTTACTGGACGGCGCCGTCGATGATCTCTGCCTGCCCCTCGAGGGGACCGTCGCCGGCGGGGTGACGTTTCGCGGGCCGCCCCTCTGTCGCGGGAACAGCTGCGTGGACACCGATCTGGGGAGGGTTTTCGGCGAGCTCCTCGGTTGCACCTGAACGATCTCCGGGCCCAGCTGGTCCAAGGATTTACTGTGCCTGGCGGGGAGCGTGGAAGGGGCGAGGGTCAAGCGGCCGTGGACCGATCCGATGTCCTGCGCCGCGCCCTCGCTCCTCGGCGACCAAATCCCCATGTTCCGGGACTCGAGGATCGCTGCGATGCCGCAACTGCAGTCGTCCATGCCCGGCACTGTAGAGAGAGTCTTCTCATTAGCGTTGGATCGCGCATTGAACGTTATTTGAAGCGATCCTACAGGCGGCCGTGGCCGCTTCGCTTTTCGCTTCTCAGATTGACTCGAACTTCGATTACTTGCCGCTGTTTCTGTGCCGCTGCTTCATGTCCACGTATTGATCCTCGAAGATCAACGGCAGAGAGTGAAGATCGCCGTCCAGCTCCGGACAGTGCACGGGCAGCGGTGGCAGCGAGGCGAGGTAACGCGATCTTCTGGCCGCCTCGCTCACCGCCTGATACGACTGATAGTTCGCGTCGTAGCAGCCCCAGGCCGATGTCCTTGGGTTCTCCAGCACGAAGAAACCCTCCGCGAAACGTTTCACCTGTAAACGACGGGCAAATCACACGACGATTCAGGGCGTTCGTGGGAGTATCGAGTTTTCCAAAGCGCGCTTGCCCGCAATTGATGATGGATCCTAGCGAGATGCTGATGAACAGCCTCCCGACCGGAGAAGGCCTCCAAGAAATGCTGCCAAAGGACAATGTTTTGTGCGCAGAGTTGAGCGATGTCGGTTTCCTCCGTGTCCATCATCTGCAACACGCCGCGGGGACAGTCCCTTCTCAGATACGCAAAGGTACAATGGTCTATTGAACGATTCATCCGGATGCGGGCCTCGCGCACTGACCTTCGTGATTTCTTTGTGCGTGTTCTGTGCGAGCTCGAGCGCCCTTTGCTGGCAGGATGGTAACAGCCGCGCCAGATCGGACAGATCGTTGAGCAAAGATTCCCGCGCGGCCAGGAGCAGCCGGATCACCTCCTGCTGCACCAGTTTCGCGTGCTGCATCCTCGTGGCAGAGCCGACGCATCTCGTTGTCGCCTCCTGGAACGATCCTCGTTGACGAAACGATATTTTTATCCCGGCTGAATGTTAAGCGTTTCTTTCTTTCTTTTCCTTTCATTAACTCACGATATTTCCTAACTGGCCGTTGTTCTCGCCGTTCGCTGCAGACTGCTTGAACTGCAACCACGGCTTACCTCCGCGCGGCGCGCTGCAAGTGTATCGCACGAATTTAATCGCCTCTCCTCCGTGTTAATTGAAACACGATCGAACCCTCGATTCGGAATACAATTTCCATTTTTATTGAAGCGATTAAGATTGAACGTGCTTTCAAGCGGGACGTGGCTACAACGTTTTGCTTTATACCGCGAGTGTCGGTGAATCTAGAAACCGGCTTAATTAAATTGCATAGATCACAGTAAATTTATTTCAATTACAGAAGCCACGAATGTTATAAGTTTCAAGGCTTTCTTCATAAATTTACCCTCAAGATATTTGTCTCTCGTCAAATGCGTTTAATCAGAAAAACATCCTGCTTACAACTTGCGGAAGATTTATGAAAATATTCCAGATCTAATCGTTTTCCGTATTTGAAACTCACCAGCTTTGCACGTAATGAAGTATGCTCTTCCTACGCGCGAGACAGAGACGTAATCAAGTCCGTGCGTGGGCAGAAAACGAATTTCCATGGTTAGCGATAATTAATAGGGCCGAGCGGCGAGACGACGCGGGGTGGGATAGAAAAATATTCAATTTGATACCGACTTGATGTACGGCTGATGAAGGGCCACGAGGCAAGCGTGGATCGTGACGGAGACGGCGGCCAGATGAAAGTAGTCGAACAGCACCGGCAGATGATAGTGAAGCCCTTTCGTGGGCGCGAAGTTCAGCTGCAACGCCCTGCGAAGCGAAGAGGGAAAAAAGAGCAAACGAAGCTCGTGAAAAGCTTCGAGGGCGGAAGTTGCGAGAGCACGCGGCCAAGGTTATCGATCTCTTCATCTATTAGCTCTGTGGGAAAGTTCCGCTTCTTCGTGTACACTTTCGCCCCGCCGTAATTGCCGGGAGGAATTGGTCAATGTTCTTAATGGAGAATCAACGGTGAACAGTAAATATTTTATGCAGCTCCTTGTAGAGCTAATCCATTTGCAATGCTATTAGAAATCTCTCTTCTTCTGTACGAACGCTCCGTTTATAAACGAGACAATCTTACATTCTTCGATTTAAATTATACCGTGCATGCATTGCTAAATTATCCAAGATCGTATACCCTACCCAGGATATCTTGTTTCCCCTTCGACGTAAGACACTCTTTTACCACGACCGTCGTCGTTCGTTTCGAGACGCGTCGCAGCCCATCGTCGGCCAACCGGTGGAGAGCGTCAAGCGGAACTCTCTCACGAGCCTCCAATAACGAGTCGCGCGTAGGAACGTTGAGGTCAGAAACCGCAATACGCTCGTGCCACTCTGCAGAACGTTATCTCACCTAGACGAGACGCAGGCCATGTTCCCGGGCTGCGTCGGCTCGCTGAACCATAGCTCGACGCCGAGATTGAAGTGGGTGCGCGAGAGAACCTCCTCGATCTTGTGGCTGTGGACGAGCACGTGCGCCCGGAAGAGGACCGATGTGCCGAGCGTCACCTCCTCGTTTCTGTAGAGGATCTGAAAGCGCTTGCTCGTCCCAGGCGCCTCCAACGAGTCTGCAAGCACAACAGTCGGAGGGGGCCCTGTAACACGCTCCCGCGAAAGTGGCGGACGCGACGCGCGTTTCACACGAGTGGAAAGGGGGGGTTGGACTCGCGGCCGGGACGAACCGCTCGGGCTGAAGACGTTGGACCGCCGAGCGGCACTCGTCTCCTCAGCCATTCCGGATAGGACTCGACCTCGACGAACGACGAAGGGCTGCGTCGCGTGCGCGAGGGACCCTTTCTTTTTTCTTTTTTCTGTTTCAACTCCCTCCAACTCCCCTCTCGCGATTGTCTGCAAACTCGACCAGGTGGAACGTCGAGTTGGTCGTCGACGCCGCGAGAGTTTCAGCCGTTCGGCGGCCGCGGGGAACTTTCGCGAGTCGCCCGACACGCGCCCCCGTGGAAAGGGGGTGCGCGACTTGTGGGAACACGGGCGCGGTGAACGCTTTCGTGGGATTCGGTGAGGGGAAAGATTGGCAGGATGTTCTTCCCTCTTATGGAAACGGTCGATACTCACGATTCCGTAGCTGATTGACTTCCACCTTGACGGGCAGCTTCGGCGACACTCTGAGGGCCGTTCGTATCTGGTAATACCTGCGAAATTGCGAATCGTCGATGAGCCTGAAGCCGTCGCGATTACGCGAGCTGCGCTCTCCCCTCTCCTCTTACCCGCGCTGGAAGAGATCGACATTGTAGAACTTGCAGAGCTCGAGGGAGAACTCGAGGGTGGCCTGTAGATCGCTCATCTCGGTCTCGACGCCGCCACGACCGACTCCTCTCTGCCTCTGTGCCCGGCGAGATCTTCCCTTATTAATCGAACGAGGACCGGCTTCGTCTGTCACGGCTAATCACGAACGCGTCGAACACTGTCGGGCCGGGCCTGGCCGAGCTTCCCGCCCCGATCCTGCCATCCTGGATCGCGCACGGTTCAACGTCGAATACACCCTGCGGAACAGAGGGAACACCGTTTCGAGCGAACGATTCGTCGGCTGTTCAAGCATCGACGAGCAGCCTCTTGGGGAAATGTTGAATCGCGTCCGAAAGGTGCTTGAACCGGCGCCGCGCGTTGAGCCGCGAATGGATAAAGGCGTATTGTCCGCGAGCATCGTGCACGGGGGTAAGTTTCTTCCCGTCCCTCCCGCCCGGCAAATAGATGGTCGAAGGGTGCTTCGAACTCCTTTTTATAATCGTCGCGAACGTACGCGCGTAAAGACAACTGTGCGAAGCTGCGCGTAGCTGTAGGAAGCATCCCCGTTGGAGCGGCTAATCGTCGTAGCTTGCGACACGGCGTTTCGCAGGGAGAGCTTTTCAGGACTGGAAACGCCGGCAAGGCGAACCTCGACTCGAAGCTCGCGATCGAGTTTCAGGGAATAGCGACTGCAGGCTCGAGTAGGCTTTAATTGTAACGACGACGAAACGACCCGCGTTAAGGTGGAATTAATTAGACGAGTTCCAAGTTCTTTGGTTACGCTTCTACCTTGAAAGTTTAAATATTATCATAGATTCTAATTAGATTGATTCATAATTTCCTTAGACAGCTTAGAGGAAGTAAATACGATTGACAACGATCGTTCGTCAGAGATATAATAACAAAATTCGAAAATCTTCCATTCATCCGTTCGTAGAAATTGAAGAACTTATCTCCGGTGTATAAAAGATAATAATTACGTTTCTAATTCCCCCCCCCCCCCCGAATTCTGTGCACACAATAGTCAGCATTAACTAAGCGTTGAAACGAATATCATACTATATTGCAGCCTGCGATCGGAATAAATAAAAAGGTGCTTACGTGTGACTCGGCGCAATTAAATCGTTCTCCAATTATTCTGGAATTAACAGATGACTCCAGAAACGTGTAAAAGGGGAACAAATGAAACGGTCGCTTTCATCGCGCCTCGTTGCCGGTAAAAGGCGGTGAGAACTGTTCGGTCGACCACCAAAGATGCAGTTTCAGAGGAACCGTGACTGAAAACGCTTTGCCCAATCTTGCTTTCGCCACGCACGCGTTCAAAGTCAAGCTCGTGACACGCCTGAAACGTTCGCGGTCTCCATTCGACCTCTGTATAATTGAGAACCGGCTTGTTCCACGATTTCTGAAACTCCAGTCGGAGAGCGGCCGATCAAAGTCTCTACTTGACGACGCTTGCCGCCCGTTTCGTTAAAGCGGTCGTTTGAGGTAGCGATGATCGAGCAACTTATTTCATCCGAAACGATCTGTTTATGTGCACGGGTGAATCGCTTCGTATATGAAGCTTTAACAGAGCGAACAATGTGAAAAGGGTTGTAATAGTTGCCGAGTCCAAGAATGCTTCTAGTTATCACCAAGGGATGATCTATCGAGCACTTCGGTGGCTCGAGGAGTTCAGAGGGCACTTAAATAGAACGTTTACTGGCTTATCGGTAATTGTAATACACCTGAGCGCGAATAATTCTATGCAAACAGTAGTATTTAAACATTTCAAACAAGAGATCAATTTGATCGAAACGATCACTGTTCCGATAAATTGAAATCTATCGAAACAAGTAACTCGCGCATAGATACGCGATGCGCGATTTCTCACCCGTTTCCTTCTAAACCGCCCCATCCGTCTTCGATTAACAACCAACAGCGGCCCGGCGCGGTGAGCTTTGATCCCCGGCTCGATCTTTGTCCCTGAACGCTTCACCAAGTCTCAACCCCGGTCGGTCCTCGTCGAATTCCAGCCTCCGGGGGAGGAAAAAAAAACGGTTCATTCGCGCTCCCCTTGTTCGTGGAACCGTCGCGGTGAAAAATCAACGGGAGAAAGCTGACAAAGCGGTTGAGCGGAGGGAGACGAAAACTGTCGCTTTCGCCCCCCTCGCCAGCGAATAACCGCGCTCGCGCTCACCACTGTCAAGGACGCGAAGGCCGCGTGTGCACGCTTCCTCGGGCGAAGATCAACGACCCGGTTACGTACGCAGCAGAGAACGCGCGCGAGAGGGTTGAAGCGGACGGGGGTGGAAAGAGCGGCGGCACGCCGTGACGGATGGCGACGACACTTTTCTTGACTGCTCGCGCGAGCCAGCAAACTGGCGTTCACGAGGTCGTCGAGCAATCTGTCGGTTCTCTCGCTCGTCAAGTTTCTGGCTACCAAGACGAGTCGAATTGTCGTAATGTTCGATTTGTGATTCTTTTTTACAAATTCCATTGGCTATCGCGAATGCGTTTTAAAGAAATTGCGTTATTATAGAAAAATCGTATCGGTTCCTGGCATCTCATGACAATCAGATTAGTAATTTTTCTAATAATTAGCATAGAATGATGGAATTGCATGCTAAATTTTGTTCAATGCTTGCGAAATTTGTCGTTCCCTCCTATCGCAGTGTATTTTATTTTTTCAAGATACTCGCTTATGTACCAGACGGTTGAGGATGCAACCGCAGCGTTTTCCCTTGGTATAAATCAATCCACGCCCAGCAGAGCGTAGGATACAGGGGTGAAATTTACAGCGTTGCGTAAAGTCATGTTGCCGGGGGTACGTTGATGTGGGGTTTGGAGAATTCGCGTGGAAGGTGTTCCTTAAAGCGGATTCGGATAAACGTTCTCGCTGTTTCCAGCTGATCGTGTTTTCGGCGATGCGTTTTTAATATCGCGCGGGGCGGTTATGTTTGTTGGTGGCATCGATTAAAAAGCGGTCGGTATTTTTAAAGGGAAGAGGCGTAAGTGACGCTGCGATTGGGGAGACCTTGAGGGTGGCATTCAGGGGTTGAATTTGTTTTTTTTTTTTTTTTAGAGATGCAGAAAATAATATTTGAAGCAAACAACCGTTTTAGGTATCAGTGATCGATGTTGTTTATGAATTAGAACGGCAGGAAATCGGAAAATCGATCGTTTAGCGGGGAATCTGGAAATCGAATTCGAAAGATGCGATGACGAAAGTGCGCTGTCACATTACGAAACTTCGAATCCATTTTAGATGCGAATTGTCTGAAGGGTGTTCTGTGTTTCACTATCTCGAAAGGGAGCGAATGGTGCCAGTCAGATGGCGGAACTTCCAAAGAGAGTTTTTGAAGCTTTCAAACCGCTCCTCGAATGTGTCTTTTTCCATTTATGTCTACGTGCTAAACGCGATTCGAAGTTTCAAAGAATACGCGTTGATGGGAACCGAAGGGTCAACGAAGTTTCAGAAATACTTTGACCTTTCTCGATAAAATGGAGCACCTCAGAACTGTCTGTTCAATATTCGACTAATGTTACATCGCTTGAGTTTAATTTGGAACATTTATATTACAAAATGGTCCCTCGATAGCCTTCCGCTGAAATATCAATTTAACTAACCAGGGCGTACAGTTGAAAATTCGACTGCACTCATTCCCATTAATTTTATACAGCAACGAGTGACTGCTATTAAATTATTACTTGAACAAATCGCATTGTATTTAAACGCCTGCGAATTTATTCCGGATCGCTCGCAGGACCGCTATCGAATTTTCTTCGCGATTTCGCGAATTCCCGAATGCCCGGGCCCCGTTTTAAATCGCGGATGCCTCTCGGTCGTTTCGCACGGACCGGCAATGGTATTTCTAGACACGAGGCCGACGCACTTGTGGCCCAGTTCAGCGGTACTTCGTCGTTTCTGGCCTACATCGAGCATCGTGCATTCACGCGCGACACGATTCGAGGCCGTGAAAACGTTCCCCACAGACCCAGCATCGAAGACGAAACGCGAAACTCGACGCCGGCTGGAAATTTCAATCTCCTCCGAAGGCGCCAATTTTCTGAAGAATCTTTACACATCACTCTTGCCTACTTCCAGGGAATTGAAGTTTGAGTTCGAAGCCGGACATCCGGATATTTAAATCTGCGAACGGATTGGAAACCAAACCATTCGCAGATCGACCGAGATAAAAGTCGAAAGCTCTGCATAACGTTCGACGAGGACCACCGTAACTTTGCGAACTAACTAAATCGCAATAGAACCGTGACTATTGCTATTCAACTCCACCACTTACCTCGGGCATACAGCTCCCGTGCCGTGGTCCAGGTATCGATACGAGCTGCACAATCAATGGTTCGTACAGGCAGGAAAGGCCGGGAATAGCTTCCGATAACCGATTACTACGACCCTTCTTTCTCATCGGTCCGGCCGTTTTCCCTTGCAGCAGGAGTCCCGGTTAAATTAAGTATGAACGGCTATAAATAAATCTCGCGCAGTATGTTTTTTTTTTTTCGAAGCGTCATCCGTTCTGCTCCATGCTGCACGATCGGCTAGCTTTTTTATGCGCGTGCAACAACGCCTTTGGAGGAGGCTCTTGGCCTTTTTCAAGCCCAAGCTCGGAATTTTCTTGAAACTTTAACGAACCCTCGCACGTCTCCGAGGAAGACGCGCGAAGATAAATTCGAGGAGGATATTGCGCCGCTGTTGGAAGATTGATCGCAACGTTGGATGGCACCAGGGTCTAGTAAATGCATTAACTACGCAAAGGAACAAAGGGAGTAAGTGTAATTTTTAATCCTGCAAGATGCTATTTGCCTCCTGTTGCACAAACATTCGTTCGATTCTGCACAATTTATTTGGAGAAACGAACGGTAGTGTCTTGTATTGCTAGCTCGCGTCGATGGAGTTGCAGAATTTCCAAAGTGCAAACGCGAACTATAATAATAATGATACAAGTTTCGTCATGTACGATTACTACTACATTTCACTAAAAAAAAAAAAGAAAATTCACAGACGTAGTAAAAGCATCGAGCCAGCTTGTTGGGAGTAGAAGGAACCAATCTAAAGCAGCCCCTCGAATTATCCACGGCACGGACGACGGAAACTAGAGGCACGACCAGTCGACTCGGGGGATGAAAGCTGAACAACGGTCGACGAACGATGAAACGGAAACGTGGCGAATCGAGAAAGGGGACGCGATGCGCCCGACGGGGAAGATTGAAATTTTCTATCGATTAGCCTCAGGGTGCCGAGGGGGGTGAACTTTCGTGCGGGGCAGTTCGATTTTCGCGGGGTCGACGGGCGACCTTCGTTTCCGATCGGGGGTCGTGCGAGTTGTTGAAATATTTGCAACTCTGTGTCGCGCGTCGACCGTATGAAACTTCCCCGATACGTCGTGCTTTCGTCTTCAGAATTCAGGGAATTTAGACAATTCGTCGATCGAAACAGAAAACCGTGTTTTCCTTGCATTGAATGTTCGGTGATTCGTTAGGGGCAATATCAATAAACTACAACCCGCTGATAATATTTGCTTAATACTAGCGTCGACAAAGGAGGGAAATTTCTTTGATTTAATTGTTTAAGAAGATGCTTGCGAATTCTCTGCCGCTGAGACTCGTCTACAAATCTCTTTCCAAGGAGTAATCGAGGCATCGATTTCACTTCGAACATCCCGATTCAGGTGGAAATCAGAAGCAACAGTCGTCGATTAATTTGCTATTCCTAGCCCGCTGTCTGCTGCCGCGGCCCCGATCGAGCACAGAGCAAGAAAAGTGATAATGCATTTCCTATAATTTGATTCCGTCGAACAGCCGTTTCCGTTCTATCTCGGTCGACGGTTAACAAATGTAGAGAATATTTATGACGGCGCGTTCTGCACCGTTTACGAACGCCTCGCGTCCGCTTCCGAAGCATTCTCCCATCTGCAATTCAACTTACGTGCTTCTATTTAAATGGTGGAACACCGTCGTCGCTCGATAATTTCGTGTTACTGACCGATCCGATTAATCGTCCCTTCGACAGAGAAAACTTTCCACGTTTCCGTGCGCTGTATCAGCGGGATTGATGCAATTTCGCTCAGTGAATCCTTTGAAGGTAAAACGATCTGAATATGTATATATATTTTTTGCGTTACTCTGAACGAATTGTGCATGGTGTTCGATGCGTGAATGGAGGGTTCACGGAATCACCCCCGATCGCGTGAGACGATTCGGAAAAGAATAGCTAGGTAAGTCGCGACACACGAAAGACAAGCCGTTTTCGTGGCATGCCACAGTGACGGTCGATAGTTAACGTCTTTGACCCGTCCGCGGGTCGTTTGCCCGAACTTTCAACCTCTGACCTTTGCCGGAAGCAGGACGCTCCTCCATTTAATCATACGCGACCGTGTTTCGCCGTTTCCGAATAGGTGCACACCTTCAAAGGGGTGGCGTATCTCGAGCATCGTTCTAATATAACGAGCAAACGAAGAAATACTAATCTTTAATATTTGTCCGTTTAAACAGACGGCTGATTCTATCAGCGAATTCGTCATTTTTTCTTTACTCGAATATCTAGCGAGTAACTTCGAGGAATAGATTTGTCACCCGAACCTCCGGGATTCATTTCATTCTCTAACTACAAATCCGCGAATCATTTCTCGAATTTCACCGAAGTTTTCTTCCAATCTCTTCGCCCCTCTTTTTCTTCGTTACCTGGAATTATTTCCTTGCAATTGTCACTTCTGACAGATCCTCGAGCAACCGTGGCTTCTCTCGAAACAAGTTAGCAACTCGCCAGTCATCTTTCAGCGCATTGTGCAGAATTCGCTTCGCGCCGATGGGACGGCGGGGCCGCGTTCAAATTGCCTTCGTTAGGGATACCGGCACGCGTTTCAATGGGGACGTCGGTCGCGCTCGCGTCGACGGAGGCACGGTTCGAGTAATTAATCCGAAGGTGGAAATGATACGACGACGATTTCATGCCCCGGCGCGCCGGCACCTTTTGATTACTACACTCGTAAGTATTTTTATTCACCGTTTTACCGCTTCCGCGACGATTAAATTAAAGGCGGACATTGTGCGAGAAATTAAAGACCGCTGGGGTAGGTCATTTTACAGCCGTTGGTGAGGAACGATTCGCGAAACTGTCGGAGAGAGAGAGAGAGAGAGAAAGAGAGAGAGAGCCGCCGTCGACGATGGAATTGTTCGCTCGCGAAAATCTTTCCAAGTTGCCGTCCCTCTTCCTTTTTGTGATTTATCGCGATTCAACGAGTAATCATATTCTAAACGCCTCGTAAAGCTTGCTTGCCAGCAGACGCTTTTATGAGCCTTGTTTACGCTTCCCGGTGAATATTAAACGTATCTATCCATCGGCGATAGAAGATCCCGCCTGGAACGATTCCGAAGCTCGTGTGCCAACTTTTAAACGGCGGAACGGCAAAAACATGCTCTTCTTGGGAAACGATAACTGCTATCCGAACAGTTGGGGAAATGAAGCTTAAACGTACGCTAAACGCGACTCGATCAGCATTCATTCTTAATCATAGTTTCATTCGGAGTGTAAACTTTAAATGAGCAAACACTAATTAGAATTCAGCTGCATCTTGGGTTTGCGCTATGAAATCTCGTCAAATAATCTCTCCCCCTTGCAAATAGTAATAAAGTAGAATGATAAAAGGGATGATACTTCTCTCTATAGACAATGTACTATAAATTAAAACAAAAATCAAGCGGGATGATCATTCGATTTTAAGCATCGATGCACGCGTTTATTTTACACTATTATAGACTATATTTACGTAAGTAGAATAATAAAAGGGATGATACTTTTCTCTATAGCCAATGCACTATAAATTAAAACGAAAATCAAGTGGGATGATCATTCGATTTTAAGCATCGATGCACGTGTTTATTTTACACTATAGAGAACGCTATCCTCTGCCAAGATTGATCAAACAGCTAAAAATGGCCGAGGAAAGCCATGTTTCCTCGTAGGAGTTCGTCAAACTGACCGGAATTATGTTTTTAAGCTTCCCACCGCTGTCCGCCCGACTGTCAGTCGAGCTCCGCTACTTGGCAGGAGAAGCACGCGTATTTGGTCAGACGTCTAGACACTTCTATCCCGTCGAAGG
Source organism: Holcopasites calliopsidis (assembly GCA_023838395.1). NCBI lineage: Eukaryota > Metazoa > Arthropoda > Insecta > Hymenoptera > Apidae > Holcopasites > Holcopasites calliopsidis. Next base: position 5,083,180 of record JALHAQ010000011.1, read on the forward strand.
GGGGCGTCTATGGTTGGCGCATCCCTCCAAAGACGACCGAAGGGGGAAGGTATTTCTTATCTCCGGCGAATCACGCAACTGTGGGATTAGCCGGCTACGTTTTCGAAATCGATAATCCCTTGCGAACCTTGGGGGGTTGAGAGTTTCTCGTGTCGGGACGGGGAACCCGGCCGATTCCACCCCCCCAACGATCGCGACGGATTTCGCGGGAACGTTTTTATATTACCGGTTGCCGGTGATGTTCCCAGCGTTATTATTGTATTATCGAATAAATTTCATAGATTAATAACATCGACGGATGCCACGGAAATATTTCGCGAAACCGCGATTGAAATCGTAAGCGAAGCATCACAGAAACCTACGAACGAAGCAGGAAATAGTGGTTTACTAGTACGAGACTCCTCGACTCGACCAGAAACGAAATAAAGTATTCAACGCGAGAGCTTCGCTGGCGCGGCTAATCGAACCCAGTCGATCTGTTCCGCCAAGAACGACCCACTTGCTACCACTCTGCGGACAATTCACCGCTCGATCAGCATTTCTCGAATGTCGCACTAGGAAATGCATTCGCACCCCCCACCCCCCCCCCCACCCCTCCGGACGTGTCTCCTTATTCCGGAGCCTGGTCCAACTTATTCTTTTCCGCTCGCTGGCTTGCCCCGTCTCGATTCCACCGTCATCCCGGGAAACCATAAAACGAATGCAAACTGTGGGGGCAGGGAGGGGGAGGGGGGGGGGGGGGTCAACACGATGTACGAAAGCGTCACTCGCGTTGTGCATTTTTCCAGCCGCGAAGCCAATGAACCGGCGTTGCGGTTCAACAAACCGCGTGTGCACGCGGGCACGAGAAGACGATAAGGCGGTTGTTTATTGCGCGTGCATACACACACCGGCCGCACGCGCGCGTTGTCGCCACACCCCTCGGAGAAACGTATCGCCGGCTATCGATAACGACCGCGCCGCGTGTAGGCACCGCCGGACGGCGAGCCTCCTTTTACAGCCATGCCGCGGGGCGATAACGGGGGATTCGGCCAGGCTTGAACGTTGCCCGTTCCTTTTATCGCCGGACGGATAATCTTGTAATTAATTGTCGCAATAGCGACGGCATTTCGCGGAAGATCGCTACTCCGGTTTCGGCCTTTTTCCTCCGCCCCAGGGTTGAAACGGCGCGGGGAAGATGTCGAGGATAATTTAGATTGGTCGAGGGGTGGCAAGATGTTGCTTGCCGTTAGGGGATGAGGAACACGTTGTCGCACGATATTTAAGAACTCGAGCTCGAGCTGTGCGTATTTTGCAAACGTTGTGATTGCTTTTATGTTAGCGCAGAAAGGTAGGATATTAGACTATCGTGATTGAATCCGACCGCGCGATGGAACACTTCCAGAAAAATTGTGTTCACAGGAAGGATGAAGCTTGTAGGACATGATACAGAATAAAGGATAGTGTTACGCAGGAAATAGAAGGGGGAGCGTCATTACGGACTGCGGATGACCCGGTTTTCATGACGCACGTGACGAATACGTCCAGCCACCGAGGGTTAGACGAGCACCGGATGGAACATCGATCATGCATGAACCGAAATGTTGCTCTAATCGCTTGTACAGGCTACGCCGAGAGCTGCGAAACCAATTACCGAGGCGAACGGGACGACACGAGATCTGCCATCGAAGGATGCTAAACTAGTGCGACAGAGGAGCAGTTTGTAAGATACTGAAATTATTACTTCGGAGGGTTCGATACGATCGTGTACGATATACAGAAATTAAATCAATCTGTTTGCATTTCTATCAGTTCTATTTTCCTATCAAATCCTACGGATCCCCTCGCTTCCAATGTTCCGCAATCCCCGTTGATGGATGGACGAGATATTAAACTGATAAGAAGATGTAATACCATAATCTCAGCTGTGAAACCAGGTAACTATCACGCATTGCAGAATAAAAGCTTGGCACTCTTGTAACTTCTGATTCCTAAAATGAAGCTAACAGTGGGTGCAGAAAGTATTCGTACATTCTTCAAAATTGAATATCTTTTTTATAATCGATCCGAACGACTTGATTTTATACAAGGCGACAGAGGGACTACTTTAGTACGTATCTTGTTTTCGTCGTTCTGAAAAAGATTAGGATTTTCGAAATTACAAACAATATATTGAGAGCCATTTTTCCCAACTTGTTGTCTGAGCTTATAATGAAAATTAAAAAGAAATGCCTCTTGCAGATGTAAGTAAGGTACATGCACCCTGAGAATTTCAGCCAAATTGATTAACGCTGCTCTGAGCTATAAACGTTTAAAGATCGCAATATAAATTGAAAATCACTTCGACCGATTTCTACGATTTTAGACCCACTTTTGCGATCATTAGAGATTTATTAAAAGAATTGATTAGAAAGGATGTTCACAACAGAAGCTCCGGATTTCCACCCTGTCTCTTCCTCGTCCACCGAATTCGCAAACTTCACTCCCATCATTCTACGCCAGCAACTTCGTTCTACCGATAGCACGTGAACGATAGCCCGGTTTCGATCGGCGAACGGCGCGCGTGTCACGGACTCGTCGCGCGAGGAATCGGCCAAGCTGAAGCAAGCGTCCATGGCACTCGCCGCCTAATCAACGCGGATGTTCGACGAGCCAAGAATCGATCACGCAGCAAGCCTGAATTCCCGCCGGCACGGGTCATTTCCCGGTGCGACGGCACGCCTTGGGTTATTCATCGAGATTCATCGGGGACAGCCTCGCCCTTCGGTGGAGAAAGGAACACGAGTCGCGCACGATCCCACCGGCTCTCCGGGTTTCTCACATTTCATTAGAGAATGGTTGCGCGCGAGCGTGAGCGTTGGTTCACTGACCAGCCGATTGATCGAGGCGGGAAACGACCGTAGCCGTTCGAACTGCCAGGTTCGGTAAGGCTTCGATTTGGATGAAAGCTAAGTATCCACTTGAGAGAATCTCGCCGGAGCTACTCCCGACAGTTGCTTTCGGGTGTGTGTCCGCTTGAGAGCGACTAGAAGACTCTCCAAGAATTCACTATCCCGTAGAACTCTCGTAAGCCGTGTCCACTTGAGGGTCGCCCACCCCTGTTTCCGACACAAGGATGCGCCCTGCGACGACACGTGCTTGCCAGATTTCTAAATAGAAGAATAACTGTCGCTATGTGTTTTTATCCCGATATTCCGCAGTTTCATCCGAGCAGCAAAAGAGTGAACAAGCGAAGACTTAGTGCGGTTGCGATTGCATACGCAATTTTGAAAGTTTGGTAAGTAGTTTGGGCCGACGCGTAAGTAGTTCGAGTCGACGCGTAAGTAGTTCGAGTCAACGCGTAATTCGAGTCAACGCGTAATTAGTTCGAGTCGACGCGTAAGTAGTTCGAGTCGACGCGTAAGTAGTTCGAGTCGACGCGTAAATAGCTCGAGTCGGCGCGTCAGTAGTTCAAGCAAACGCGCAAGTAATTCAAATCAACGCGTAAGTAGTTCGAGTCAATTACGTCGGACAGTACTGTTACACTGTATCCACTTAAGAACAGATCACGAGACGAGCCACTCTCGGGCAGTCGACTACCGCTCTCCGGCAGTTACTTTCGGAGCGGTATCCGTTTGCGAGAACGCTCCGGAGAGCGACTCGCAACGGCTTTACTCTCAAGTGGATGGCCACCTTATGAGGTGATCCGTCGGCCCGACACGCGTGGAAAATCTACGCCGGGCTGGAGGACACTCGCGGGGCGCTGCGAGCGCAGTGGAAACTGGTCGTACATAGTCGGCCGTCTGACCAGCGATAGTTTCGCTCCACTTTGCCGAACCTTCGCCTTTCGCCGACGAATAACTGATGCTGCGGTCGTGTCGACATTATTATTTTACAATTACTTCCACGTCGCATCGCGTGTCGTATCGTTGCAATGAAATTACCATCGCGCTAGGGTTTTAAAAAGTAAACGCGTTGGGACTGTGTCAGATGACCCACAATCGATCGTTTTAATAAAAAAAAAAAAATGTACCTATTGATTAAATCTCTGCAGCTCGAGAATGAAAGAGGTGTCACCGATACACTTTTGCACTTTTTAACATCTCCGAAACGATTAATTCCCAAACAGGCACAAAGCACCTTTCTCGCTTGCCTCGACGACTTCCAGCGGTCCGCGCGCGTTTCGCACTTACACATCTGGAACACGTTCTATATACATATATATGTATATGTATATGTATATATCAAAGCAACCCTCGGCTCCCACGAGAACGCTCGATTTGTCCGCTAAAAAGTTGCTCCACATTCGGTGACCTTTACCAGGGACGGGGCCGTAGGAAAATGTCAGGGTGCCGCCTACGAGCGAATCCCTCTCGCGAAAATGCAATTCCGACGATCGTTTAATCGGGGGAAAAAGGAATTACGAGCGGGCCATTGAATTCGCGAGCGGACGACGATTTTCCATCCCCTCGCGGACGGGCGGCTATTCATCGGCGGAAACGGGACGCTAATAAAGCAGCATCGGGAAAGAAATAAAGGAGCCGCGGACAGATGGGGACAGATACTCGGGACCGATAATGGATTCTCTCCCCCCCCCCCCCCTCTCCGCGGGCCGACCAAGTGTTCTCCGATATTTCCGCGATACTCATTTCGCCATATTGTCGCGAAATCATCTTCCCCCGAGATGCGACGAGACGTCTCTCCACCGTTCCGCAGGAATCGTCCATTCCTTGATGAGAAAACCGCGCTCGGATGAGCTTCGGGTCAAAGGAAGCGGCGGGGAGGGTTACATTAAAACGTAACTAAACCATGGAAAAAACGCTGCGGAACGGCGGACTCGCGAATTGTGCTGCAACGCAGATGAGAAAAGGGAGAAACGCTTGCTTGTCGCGGTTGCCCGACTTCCCTTTGACTAGTTTCAGCGGAGGCTTTGAGGGAATTTTTCCTTCTCGAGGGAACGAGATGAGCTTTCGATTCGACGCGAGCCCTAACAAATAGGCATTCCGTTCTATAATATCCTGTAAGCACCAGTAACTTTGTACTATCTGTACGTCCTTTGTCGTTTAATTGTACGACCCCTTGAAACGTAGAACAAAGAGGGTTTCGCATGGAATCATCAATTTAATGCGTAATGTTAATTACTTCGTAACGGTAATCTTTGCGTGACGTCCAGCCACTAACCGGACACACTTCAACCGAAGCTCGCGTTTAGCTTCTGATCCAGTCATAAATTTGACGATAGCGATCGGCTTTTAAATCGGCATTAGTGCCCCGAGCGCCAAGCACCTTATCGCCGGGCTAACCGGATAAAAGGATTCAATTGGGACGAACCGTGCGCTGTACGCGTTCGCGAACTCTTCGATAACGGGAAACACAAATCGCCTCGCGTCGAAACGTATTCAAACGCGCAATGCTCGACGAAACTTCCACGAACGCGTTCCTCCCCGAATAATCTGATAACGAGGACAGGCTCCGCGCGACGTGCCGGGACGCGATCGTTGACGGCTTAATCTTATCTACCGTAATTGAAACGACGGGCAAGCAGATAGCGTGCTATCGTTGATCGCAAGAGCGGAAATAACGGCTCCGATGTAACGTCTTCTATCGGGACTGGCCGCGAATACCGGCGGGATCAATTATTCTTACGGAATGGTCGAGTGCAGCGGAGTGGCGCACAGGCAGTTCCCGTAACCTTGCGAAATTATCGAACGAGCGGCGGCGTCGTCGCGAGGCGGATGAGGCACGTTACCGTGGAGAACGACCTCGGCCGCGATCATTCCCTCCTGGCTGGGCGTATTTAACCGTCGCGCGAATCGGAGGGCACACGGTGCACGGGGTGTCGAATCAACGCGTCTCCCGCCTCGCAACGGAGACCGCGGGACGACGTGATAGCGCGGCAAAGGAGGGACGCAAAGGTCGTGCGAACGACAGGGAGGAAACGGCTGGAACAGGTGACGCGAAAACGCGGAGGAAGCGAAGGACGATGGAGGAAGAGGAGGCGGAGTGTTGGGGGATCAATTTAGTAAGCCGTGACTCACTCAACACGGTGACGTCGTTAGCGCACCCCTTCTCGGCCCACCCCCTAAAAAGGGGAGGGAAAGGAATAATCCGGTCACACAACTCTCTCTCTCTCTCCCCGTCTAAGCGAGAACTAATCGAGGCCAGCGCGCACAGGAAGAAACGAGGCGGGGGTTGATATCCCCGACTGGCCGGTCGACGAGCCTCGAGTATTATTTCTGGTCTCCGCGTGTTATTCGACGCGACCGGAGCCGTCGTCGTCGCGCACAACGCAACCGGCCTCCTCCCCGTTACGTCGGGGGGAAACAAAAAAAAAAAAAAAAAGAAAAAGCTCCGCGCAACCGGCGAAGTCGAGTTTCGCCCGAGCCCCGTGTATTTCACGCGCCAGTAACTTCTGTTTACAGCGCGGCCGGGAACGGTCGGGCAAGGAAGAACGAAATCGCGGCCGCGGGTGGTGGCGAAGGAAAATCTCGCGGCGAGGGCCGAGAGGGTGTGAACGAGGAAGAGGATAACGCGGAACGGGGAAATACCCAAACGCGTCTCCGCGCCCACCGAAGCGTCCCCTCGTCCCGATTACCGTGCCCGCTGCTCGGCACCACCGCCGTCCACGCTCGTGATTCGCGTCCGACCTCTATCTCCTTAGTAGGTACGTCGAGCACGGGGATGCCCCATTCGAAGTCACGCGGAGGGGGGAAATTAAGGGTCCGCTCGAATACTCGGCTCACCTATAAATGGGGACGATGCGACGGTATGGTTGGCCGGGAATTCAGGTGACGGCCACAGGAGGGTGCCTGAGTAACAGAAGAACGGAACATCGCGGTATATACTCACGAGGCGGAAGACGAGCGAGGATCAGGCTGTCGGTCGGGAGGCATCGACTCCCGGATCGTCGACCGACGGGCATCCTAACGCCCGACACCTCGAGTCCTGTCGTCGAGGGCCAGGATGATCCTCCCGTTGTCACCCCGGCAACACCCACTTTCTCCTCTGGCCTCGTAACCCCGAGGGCCACTTTTCCTTCTCCCCTTCGCCGCCGTGTTCGAACGAGGCGCAGCACTGCTACCCTTACCGCACCACCACCGCCACTATCGCGTTCCGAATCCCGACTACCAACGCGTTGTATCCACTGTCACGGATAGAAAACCACCACCGGCGAGCATTTAGAGCAAGAAAAAAAAACAGCTCGACCAACGCGGGATTCGGTTCAAGGCTGCGTCGCGCGGCTTACCCCCGTGAAAAATTCGTCCCGTGAACCCGAGCGATCGCGTCGCTTTCGATGGTCATTTTCGGCCACTGTTCGCGACGACGACGGGGAAGTAGTCCTTTGAACGCGAGCTACACGCGGCGAGCTTACGAGCATGGGTCGGTTCTCTGGGCCCGCTAAGCGGAAACGCCACCGTGAGCTGGCGTATCTACGCGCCTGTCTGTGCTCGGCCGAGCCTCGAAAGCCGCCGCCGCCGCCGCCGTCCCCCCCGCCTTGCGTCCCACCTCTGAGCTTAAGGGCGAGTCACGACGGAACACTGCGCGCGTCCGTGACACAGCCCGGCATGCGCCCTTCTGCGCGCGCCAGTGTCGGGCGGATTAGTTCGCTTTCTTATCAGGAGTCGCTACCGTCGACGCCGCGCGTCTAGAGAATTTATCACCGAAGAGGACTGCTTGACCGCTGATTGGCAATGCCATCAGGCTTTCCGTTTTTTTCTTTCTAATTTGGCAGGACTGGATGGAGAATTTTCTAGGGCCCCCAAAAGCGGAGGCCGTCAGGCATCGACGGTTGGCACTACTGCCCGCCCCCTGAGTGCCCCCTATGGCCCCCTTGGATAACTAAAGCGGAAGTACCTGATCTCTACAGAGTTTCTGTACCAAGTCCACGGAGTCGAGCTTTATCGGGGATGCAGTCCTGACCCCGAGATCGTATGCTTTTCCACTTTAATCGCCGAGTTCTATGGGGACAGTTTCTCGTGACGCAAGCCCCGATTTGAAGGTCGCATTCGATCGTCTCCTATAGGGGAGATCGTGGGCCCCTTCAGCCGCGCGCAGTGGACCCGGTATAGTGTCATGGCGCGGCGACGATGACGGAGAGTGTGCTCCTCGCCGACGAATCCGGTAGTGAACTTAATATGTGGGGAGGCTTCCGTTGTAACAGGGGTTGGCTACTGTTGTTCCTGGTTAATGTAATTCTATTTCAAAGTTTTATGTGTAAGTGTTCGCTTATCTCATGTATATTCCATTCGCAATCTCAGCGATTGGCGCATGTGTAAACGTTTGCGGATCACGCTTCGTCATGTACACGCGCGCACCACGCATGCCTGCTACAAATGTTTAAATGGACTTCATATTCGAAATTCACCCCGCGCATCCTGTATGCTTGTCACTCGATTCCGTGTAACACCGTTGTCATTGCGAAATTAAATATACATCGGCCCTTAACGCTCCCCTCGTTTTATTTCCATTTCTCTCTGCTTCAAACATCCGAAGACTATCAGGAGCAATACAAATGGCAGGAGCTACAGAAATGGCAAGGGTTGAGGGACAAATTGGAGACGATGATCGCGGAGCAGCAAGACGTGGGCATGCTGATATCCAGCACGATAAAACGGCTGGAGGAGCACAGGGCCCTTAGCAAGGCGAAGCAGGAGCTCACCCTGAAGCCGACGATTTACGCCATCACCCCCACGTTCACCAGGCCCGTGCAGAAGGCCGAGCTGACCCGGCTGTCGCAGACCTTTCTCCACGTGCCCAACTTCCATTGGATCGTGGTGGAGGACGCGGAACGGAAGACGGAGCTGGTCACGCGATTCCTGGGGAACAGCGGTCTCGCCTACACCCACTTGGCCGCGGCTACGCCGCCCAATTACAAACTGGGCCGAAACGATCCGAACTGGAAGAAGCCGCGCGGCGTCGAGCAACGAAACGCTGCGCTCAATTGGCTCCGGGAGAATCTACGGCCGAGCGATAAAGGGATCGTGTTCTTCGCCGACGACGACAACACTTACTCCGTTCAACTGTTTCACGAGGTGGGTATCGTGCTGATCGATGGCGAAAACACGATCCGATCTCGAGCAATACGGAAAACGTTACGCGTTGTTTCGTTCCAGATGGAAAGGATTCGAAAGGTCGGCGTGTGGCCCGTCGGCTTGGTCGGCGGTCTGATGGTGGAGAAACCGATATGCGATAACGTTACCAATAAGGTGGTCGGTTTCAACGCCGCTTGGAAGCCGGATCGCCCGTTCCCCCTGGACATGGCGGGTTTCGCGATCAATCTCCGGCTTCTGTTGGAGAACAAAGACGCCCTGTTCTCCTACGACGTTCAGGGTGGCTATCAGGAGAGCGAGATCTTGAGACAGATCGTCTCTAGGGACGAGCTGGAGCCTCTGGCCGATTGTTGCACGAAGGTGGGGACACGCGGATCATGTTCCTTCGCGACGCGATCGCGGTGTAAATAATTCTTTGTATCCGGCAGGTGTACGTGTGGCACACCCGAACGGAGCCACCGCAATTGAACGTGGAGCAGCTTCTGATAAAGAGAGGCAAACCATCGAACGTTGGCATCGAAGTGTGATAAATGGACGCGTGAAATTGTAGCGTGCTATACCCCTTTTTACGATCGTCGTAAAAAAAAAAAACGAAGCCTATGCTATATCGTTGCTATCGCCGCTGCGAACACGAACGAAGAACGGATGAATGAATTTTGCATACGCTTATTCGCGAACTTGGCCGTGTACACCCCCATATTTCTAATCGAGGGTCAATGCGGTGCCGTGACGCGTAGTACTCGCTTAGATCTGCATAATCGGTAAGAAAGTAGAGACGCGAAGTTGAGGAATTCTACTTTGGAACATGTGCAACGGTAAGATTACGTATGGCACACTTATATCGTCACGCATCGTTTTATTTTGTAAACGTTTTTTTTTTAATAAACGTTTTTGTTTCGATAGAAACGAGCGGACGTGAATCATTGAACCCTGAAGTGTTGTTCCTTATCCTTTATTGATCGAGTAACGTTTCCTTGACGCGTACAGAAAAAGCATACATAAAAAATATGCCTTACACCTACGAACTTGAACGATGGTTTTCCGTTTCATGAATATCCTTCAAATTGGAAGATGCGCAGTAATACTTTTTCGTGGGAAGCTACTCGGGTTACGGGTCTCTTTTTGGCAACGGATGGAAAATAGCTGGGACAGAAACGTGACTACCTCGTTCTTCACCGAGTCGCTGCATTAGTTCTGAAGAAATACTGTGCGACGATTACGGAGAACAATTCCGCACAATTCTTCTCCCGTTTTTGTTTCCTCTCTCTCTCTCTCTCGATATTTAATATATTTTTCGTATATAATATGTACTCGTTGACTTATAAGCTAGTAAGTACTATATATTTGGCAAAACTCTGTGTTCATTAGGGTACGTATAAAAGCTACCCGTGCAGAAAGTGAGTTCGCAAGCAAGGGAACGATTCAATTGCAAATGAATTAACAGTTCACGGGAAGGTACGGCTACAGATCAAATAAATATACGTAAAGGTTACTTTCAGCAGTTTACTTTTGCCTTTCTTTCTCCACGATTTTTCACGTTACTGTTTTATTTGCGAACGCACCTTCCGAACTCGCGCACAACATTCTCAATTCGCCCTCCCTTAAACTTACACCCGGCTGCTACCTCTTAAAGATTAGGGAAAAAACGTTTACAAGCATTTACAAAAACTTATCACATCTTTAACTGCGCGTTCGTGAAAAGCCATTCTTACACATTTAAGACGAAACTGGTATGTTACTTTATCGAATAATACAATGCGCTATATATAAATGGCAGCTTCCGATTGTTCTTCGTTTTTCATCTGTTCCGATCCTCCAAATGCGATGAACACCTTGATTACCTGCGGCTGATTATTACACAATTTCACGTGCACGCTTACTAGAGAGACTTAATTGTCGAGGTATCCGTTAAGACGTGACCACGATCGGACGTATCGATCGCGCTCTCTTCGAAATCCTTCCCCCGACTGTCTTACTTTACAGCTTTTAAGTATGCCGCGCTTACGAATGGCATCGACGATCGGACCGTGGCGACCCGCTATCTTGCCGGTCAGAATTTCAAACGCAAAAGCTGCCCAATTACTCAGATTACTCTCTTACGATACAGGGTGACTACACGGGATACACAAAATGCTACGTTAACGAAGGACGCGAGACAAGAAATCTGTCGAAGAGATCACTCGCCGCTACTCTCGCGACAGGACTATGCAATCTTTACACCGTCAATGTACATCACACGATAAACTGTCACGACAAATTATATCACCGACGAAAGAAAGGAAAAGAAAACGATATATTTCGCTTGTGTCATCCTCGAAACAAGGAACACGATTAACCGGAATCAACTTATGGCTGGTGAACGATACGTCAGCTAATAATTACTGGCAAGGCAGTAATATGTATAGATAATCGTTAGTCGAAAGATATTAGGAAAAAAAGAAGATTCGTTCGTGCCGAGAAGAAACACGCGGCGGTGGATGTTCGTCGATGGATTGCAACGAGAACGACGAGATAAGGGTGCGAATAAAATAATCCGAGGTATTGGATTCGTCAATGATAACCGGTGGTGCGATTAAAGGAGTCAGTCTTCGAAATGAAATCGTGCAGCCACGAACTTATATAACTATCCGTCGTCTATAATCGTGCTTAATACAAAAAACGAATTAAGTTCGTCCGTATCTATCGTGAGAACAGTCATACGACAGTGCTGCTAATTGTAAAATGAAGGGGACGCGATGGCGTGGTCTACAGTGATAATCTTTAAAAGTATATACACAGATTTAGAGGCTCCCAGGGGGGATGATCTTGAACCTCGTTAAAAGACAGAGAATTCCTGTTCCCTTCGTTTCTACGTCCTACGAAATACTTTCGCGAGAAATCTCACCCTCTCGGAGAAACGAAACGGAACAGGCTGAATCGTTTCCCTCTTTCTCAGCTCCGTGCTGTGATATACGCACGGCAACACAGTGCTGTCCAGCGTACTAGACTGCGTTTTTCATCTAAACGGCGCCCCGAAGCGATGACCACTTAATAATCGGCGCACAATACCTACCAATTTTCGCGACAAATTTTGTACACTCTTCCTCCTCGTTTAAGCGACCTATCTAACTCCTCGGCGATATTTAATTAAGCTACACGTGTACATCGATTGTGTCCTTCTTTCCCTAAAACGATCTAGGAACTTAAACGGGGTGTCGCGTGTAGTTTACCGTAGACCGTGGATGGTGCTTTTATTTCCATACGTTTGGATGGCTAGAATTGGTGGGTGTGGTGGGTGGGGGGGGGGGGGAGAGTAGGAGAAAGATTTATATTTTTAATCAAGGTGTGTCACTCACTGGTACAAAATAGATTAATATCGGGACTCGCGAGGAAAAATCATAATGTTCGCTTACGAGTGGATGCTAGGATTTTTCTGCCGTGTCCTCGACGAAGGGAGAATCGTCCGATAATAATTCGTTACTTCGAAGTATCCTGTTTAAACGATCAGAGCACGAGGCTTTCCTCCCGAGCACCTCGTTCCGCTCCGTGTTCCCGCAGGGATCCGGAACAGCGCGGATCCCGTTGAATTTCGCAAAAACAAAAAAGGAGAAGAGATTCTTGACAGCGAGGCCCCCGTTTGTCTTCTCCACGTGCGAGTTTCACGATGCGCGCACACACGGGGCGCCCGCCCCTTCGTGTTTATCGTTCGAGAGAACACTTCGGGCGGAAACGGTGTCTCCGCGACGGGTGTGATTTACAATCTAGTACGCCGGAAGAATATCTAAACCGCCGAATCCTTGCCGACGAAGCCGGTCTTCGAGACGGATCTCTTTCCGTCGAACGTGATCGACGTCTCCCGCCGCAGCCCCGTGTCGATGATCGGCGTGATCTTCTTCTCCTCCTTCAGCGGCTCCTTCTCGTCTCTAAAATGTTTCAACGGAGGCGGCATGGTTATTCGTGGCGAACGATTCGTTCAACGCGTATTAACGGTCGCTGGCTAGCACCGGGCGTTAATAGGAGCAGCACGTTGGAGGGATGCGGCGCGCGGTGCAACATCGAACGCATGCCAGTTCGCTCGTTAGTATCGTGTATTTTACAAGTGGATCACTCCTGTCCCCGTTCCTTCCTCGCGTGTATTGTGTTATACAGCGAACGGTGCAAGAGGATGAATGTAAACCGAAGGGAAAAGGTGACGGAAAAGCGAGAAATATCTTGCTTACCACGATTCATTCACGGGACAATGGAACTGAATTTACCCATTCTCATGATCCACGCTCGAACGGGGCGATAGAGAGCGAACGACGGTACGAGTGCAACGCGGTTAACGAGCAATTAATATCACTTCAAACTGTTGACATCTCATGCAGCACAGCCAAAAGCACGTAAGCGTTAAACTGAGCACGATGGGCAAACGTACAGTGTTCGTTCGAACAGAACGTGGTTGGCGGTAGGGAACGGAGAGCGCGAAGAAAACGGTCGGGGATGAGACAAACGGACGAACAAACAAGACCACTTTCATGCTGCGATTGTTTCGCATCGACGACCATTCCGCTGGATCTCTCATTCTTTCGGAGTGTACGTCCCTTCAGGATTTACACGTCGGTCGCCGAAGGGGTAAAAAAAAAAAAAGTCCAACCAGTAACAGATAAGAAAGGAGCACGTGAAATGTAAAAATAAAAAGACGTCATGCCAAGTAGAAAGCCGTGTTCGGAGAGCCCCTTCGAGAGGGGCCATGCTTCTTACTGAATCTCCACTTATGTGTCTCTCTTACATGGCAGTGTGTTTGACCAATCTAATGGTATTTTTTCCACTACCCGACTCTTGGATGGCCGTGACCCCGGCGACATTGGCCATTTTTTGGTCGCAATACGGCAACGGAAACCGCCAACCGTAAAGACTACCGGTAAAGAAAAAAAAAAGACAGATGCGAGAGGGTCAAAGTGTCTCCTGATGGCGGGGTTGGGGCTAGGTTCTAACGAGTTTAACCGGGCCATTTAACCGCGAAACACTCCGCGCCACGTTTTTCTCTTTTTCTTTTTTCTTTTTTTTTTGCGGGACAAATGTAGCCGCGACTCGAATGGGAAGGTCCAATGGGAACGCGATAATGGTTGCGCCCTCCCCTGGTACCGATACGTCGAGTGTCCATTAAGTTCGGACTGCTGAAGATTCCTCCTGCACGGTCGTTCAAGCTTTTTATACGGCACGCTGCTAAGGATGGGAATCGCGGTGTATCTTGACGATTCGAATTCGTGAGTTTAAACAGGAAGCATCGAGCGCTCGGACCACGAAAGAGAAAGAGGAACGCGATTGGTGTTTAGCTAAGGTAAACAGGGGGACGTGATTTTAAGTGATTTAACTGCAAAACACTTAGCTCTTAAATACCGCCAATTAATTTCAACGCAACCGCTTTAGAATGTTCGAAACAATTTTCATGAAGGAACCTTCTAACAATATTTGCCACGGAAAGCTTCTAAATTCTATGAATTATATCGTTTAATTTCGACAGCTCTGCAATGAATCGGTACCAGGTCCCCACGAACGTTTCAGGCTAACCGTTCTATGCACGATCGGAAGATTAATTTGCGGCTTAGTTACGGCTCTCGCGGGAAAATTCGTTCGACGGCCGGGAAATGGGAGAAAGAGTTTCCACTCTGAGGTATTGAACGACGTACGATACGGCAGGTGCGAAGTTCGATGACACGGTAGATATAGCGCCAAAGACTTGCCAAAGCACAATGTAAAATATATATATATAATGTATATAAGATTGTCTATAGTGAATCGATCTAAATATCGAAGAGAATGTCTCGTGTGGTAAAGTGTATAGCGTGTACCGAAGAAATTCGATGGGAATGTGTCTCACCTGCCAAGTTTCGCGTCCTCCTCGTCCACTGGTTTCCTACGGGATCGCTCGCACACGTAATATATGATCCCTGCAACAAAACCGTTCTGATCAAATCGTTTCCAAGCCATAACGATTAACAGCCGATCGTTGATTCCGAAGAAATTTTCTCCCGACAAGTGTCTCTTAGGTTTTCACGAAATTTTACGCGGACAAGTCGGCACGAATCGGTTTAATTTTACGCGAATTCGCGAGCGCGTTTCCCACGGCTAAATTAGTGTTACAATTTCCGGCAATGCTTTACCCTCGAAGTTATTTCGGGAGAAATTTTGTACACCGGCGTATCCAGTGAATTAGCGTAGCAATCTCAGATAAATCCAGCTTGCACTTTCAGGTGTACGCAGAGCGGCATAGGTGAAATAAATTTATTTCGCGACTCTAAGATAGCTTTGCGCTCGGATGGAAATATATTTTCGCCCCTAGATTAGAAACACTTGCGCGACGATTATAATGAACCCTGCATGACGCGTTTAATCGATATTATACGGCTGTCCTGTTTCTAATAAAGTTTTGTAATCATTTCGAACGCGCTCGCGATTGAATTCCCGCCACTCGCATCGCACTTGTCTCATTACGATTCGTATGATACATTGGATGTACGAGGCAACGTTATCGCAATCGAGACACGAACTTTCGAATCGCGGTGCGGAAGGAGTTGATGAAGAATGAGATTACGCACGATATTCTTACCTGTCTTATGCGCGCAACAGCAGATCACGTCGATCACGATGATGATGATGAAGAGTACCGCGATCACGATACCGATTATGGCCGCGCTCGATATCAGAGGTCCTTGATGATGGACCACAGTGGTGTCCACACCTTGAAGGAGAAGAACACGGTGTCAGACAACTGTCACGATAAACGTGCACGTTTTTCTTGCAATCCGTTAGTGCAGAAGCGTTACTTAACGATGCTTGGTGATGACCGGAAAGCGCTCAGGACTTTCAAAATATTTGCGATGACACAGTTACTGGTGGATGTCTAATTAGAAATACACAATCTAAGTTAGCTGGTACATCGTTTACGATACGCTTAGTCGTCCCATGGACATTCGAGGGTTTCTCTAGCGAAAGAAGAATAGTGTACCTTTTGAATGCAAAAATACTGCATATTAATGAACCAATAAATACTGTATATTTCAGTAATCTCGCGTAGCAAGGAACTCTATAAACCCTTTCGATCGGCTTGAAAATTCCCCATCATACTTCACGGTTCTCTCCCACGTGTGCAATGTTCAACGTGAAGCAACCGAAGAGGTAGCAAGAATCAACGATATTTCCGATACCATAATTCTTTCCACCCGCTGCACCGTCGAAAACCTGTGGCCTCATCACCAAACACGTTACCCGCGGACGATTAATTTCAGTCTCCTGAAAAGAAACAAGATCGGCGGGAGGGGCGCGGTTCCGAGGAAGTGGCAAAAATCCGTTTTCATCGAAGCGTAGTAAACGCGCGTGATAAGGAACCAAGGGACACCAAAAGATCAGACCAAAGCGGCGAGAGCGATACGTATGCAAGTGTGTAGATGGTTCGTGTACACCAACGAAACAACGATTCCGTGCGTCGTCTAAAAAGCGATGAATGAGAATGAGGCCGAAGATTAACGGAAAAGCTGATTAAGAGAAGAAGAAAGGCGGAAGCGAAAATGGGTGGGTGCGTAAAGATATATGCATACGCGTGTGATATACCAAGCGCGAGAAGGATAGCGGGAACGGTGGTGCGACGAAAGGGTGCATACTACCGCACCGTGGTCCCATCCGGTCGTGCGCAGAGACATGGGTGCTGAGAAAGCTCAAGGAAGGGGGGAGAAGAAAGCTCATTCGCCACCTTTCTCTCCCGACGTGTTAGTTTCTACGCGTCACTAATCTAAATGTGCTACCTTCACACATAGAAAGCCATTTTTATTACCACTGAGTGCCTGTTAACTCGCGCGCGTTCTCTCTCTCTCTCTCTCTCTCCCTCCCGCTCTCTCTCTCTCTCTCTCTCGTTCTCACGCTCGCTTTTTGGCTCCAAAAAAAAAAGTCAACAGAGAGGGACTACTACGATATGTGTGTATGTATATACTTAGCAGATGCACGATACGCATTACGCCGTCGTTCAACTCTTCTGATGCACAGCTTCGCAGGACAATTCCCCGTTTCTCTCGACGCACCCCCATTTTGTCGCCTATCCCTTTCCGCCGTTTTCCTCCTCTCGTTCTCGTCAACATTCGTCGGCGGAACAGGTGAGCGGAAAAATGAACGAGACTGCCGGGAAAGAAACCACCTCAAATTGCTTTACTTTCTCTACTGGACACACTCGCCTTAAACCCCTTCGCTGCTGATTCGCGGTCCGATGACCCCAGCGAATGATTCAATTTACGGTGCATCGGTTTTAATCACGGTACCGTTCGTCCCGATGATGTTAAATACTTCGCGACGCACGTGTCGATGAATGAGTGGGCTGTGCGGACAGCTTCCGGTCGGGATCGATCGATTCTTCGAACGGCTACTACTTCTTCTCGCTCGATCCTCTTCGTTCGCTTATGAATTGGATTTTTACGGCGTCCGCCGGTATTCAATGAAACTTATCGTTCCCTCATGATCAGAAGGGGAAACGCGCTTTTGACGAATCGTTCAACTGGCGCCAAGTTATCTGAGTTATTGCTTCATTTTTCTAATTAATGGAACGTCGATGTGTGGCTCGTCGCAACGTTTCCACTTTTGCCATGATGGTTTAATAACTTCAACGATCGGACGGCTTCATTTCCTCGACGCCGCGATCCTTTCCTAATTCGTAGAAGCAAAACGACTCTTCGACGCAACCCTTCGAATAGAGATCGTGTCAAGGGGTTAAGTACTGAATGATCAATATGTTTGCCCGACACATCTATTTTTTTTTTTAAAAGATCGTGACGCATTTGTCAATTAATTGTCTTTCGAGAGTGTTCGCGTTAAAAAAAAGTAAACACAATTTGACGATGGCTTCTTCACGGACGGACTTGATAATTGTATTCCTTAAACACTCACATATATCTATATATATATATTTTCCGTACTCATATTTACAGTAAGAGCTTTCCGCAAGGGAGACGCTATCGCTTATCCCCCGTTATAAATACGAATGTATACATATATTTTATATAGTATATTAGGCACTAGGCTAGCACATAATCCTTGCACGTGTATGTATGAATGTCACCTGTCCTCTAGACTCCATTCACGTTCACATAATACTTATATGCATATACGCTTGTACATACACATATCAATGTATTGTATACGGATCGCAATTTATATGCGTACACGTCGGCAAATTACACGCGGAATCCTTCGAACGCTGGACCTATCGTGAAAGCAAACCGATTTCCTTCCTTCCAACGAGCAAAGGGAAACAAAGTGCCATCCAAAGTACATTCCAGTGCACGCTTCTCCCTGTTACTATTATCTTTCTTTAATTCCTTTCGTTCTACTCTTCAAAGTGTCCCGGGACGCGTATCGGAGTGCAACGAGAAAATGAGAAACGTCTCGACGAACATTGTCAGCTATCAATTCGAGTTGCCATTGAAAAAAAAAAAGTGAGCGAGCGGAGAATAAGAGAATTGCGTCCCTCCGAGTGCTGCAATCGACAGGATCGCAAGCGGGCTGTTATCATTACAAACCGTTCATACGGGTGAGCGTTCCTTCCCGTACAGAGGAAAGTATCCGATACGAAATGAACGGGGAGGTTCGAGAGTGCAACGTTGTCGATGGAACCGTATAAGAAACGCGACACGAGAATAACCACGAATAACTACTTCGTTCCAGGAGACGATTCGCGTCTGTCGTTAATGCAACATTTTTCCAATTTAATGCTCGTCCTTTTCGCCGTTCTCCAGTTCTGTTCTATCGATTCTGCAGAGCAGGCGGACAGAGAGGACACGGTGTAACTGTAATTTTACCGAACAACGGCGGGGCTTGCCGTGCGTCCATTAACTAAACTCTAAACGTCCATTAACTAAACACTAAAAGCGAATTCGCCTTCAAATGTTCGCCCGGGACATTTCCGAATGGAAGAATCGTGCGCGGCACATAGAGGAGAGGTCGGATCGTTTCGGGCTGTTTAAAAGCCGCGCGAAGAAGCGCTGTTATTTCTGTGGACGCGGAGAGCCTTCCAGGAAGGCGCGACGATACTTGTCCACGCCGCTTAAGCCGCGATCGCGTTATCGCGGGTCCGCGATGCGCCCAGCACGAATCCCAACGAGCTTCCCGCGAAAATAGATTCACAGGGGCCCTCGACATTGCACGCCGGTACTTCATATATCGCGTGCGAGAGCTGCCCTCTCCTCCTTCGGCCCTCCGTTTCGCCACTTTCCTCGTGCAGGCTCTCTGTATGCGCTTATTTGGAATCGCCTCGCCTATTTATAACGGACTTTCGGAACGGAAAGATCCGCTTGAACGGAGCTTAACGCTCGGCGAACGCGAAACTATGAGATTAGAGTCGGACGTGCGAATCGAGAGGAATACACTTTTGCGGCGGCACGAAGCGTGATCTATCGGTGGAATAAGAATTATTAATTGGGCGCTCGGGAAATTTGATGAACGTGAACTTTTGTCTCCGGAATCGCATTGTCCGGCCCGCGGTGGAGTTTCAGTAATTAACGCGTCCCCCGAATTATCCTTTTCCCGTGTCGAAACGCGCCGGTCGTAAACTCCAAGCGACAGGGTGGTCGGTCTCTCGGCTTTCGTACAGGCTCGTGTAATCCTCGCAAACCGTGAAAAGAAAAGGGGGACCCCGCTCGTGGACCAAGCGGATCCCGATCAACCGTCCCCTCCGCTCTCCCACTATTTAACTTGGACAAAATGACATTAGGACACGCTTGAATCGAGGCCCCATTCTACCGGATCCTCGCCGCGTCCACGCGGCTACGAATTAAGAGAACTTCCCGCTCTGCTTCTCTCGTGCGACGAGCCTCGCGGATCGATCCGGGAAAGGGTTTCCGCGGGACTACGAACAGCAGAGACCGATTTTCTCTCGCTCGTTTCCCGAGCTTCCCCCCTGCCCGCGCGCCCTATTGTCCCGTCCGCGTGGAAACGCTTCGCGCGTCGACGAGCTTCTGCTCGCTTACAAAGCCAGCCCCCGAAGAGGAACGCGATTCTTCCGTATCTCCAACGCTCGCTCTCTTTAGCCGTGCACTGTTTCAGATGTCTCTTTAGACCCGCCGAGGACGTTAGTCGGA
The DNA here is from genome assembly GCA_023838395.1 of Holcopasites calliopsidis. Lineage (NCBI taxonomy): Eukaryota > Metazoa > Arthropoda > Insecta > Hymenoptera > Apidae > Holcopasites > Holcopasites calliopsidis. Next base: position 5,103,269 of record JALHAQ010000011.1, read on the forward strand.
CCGCGCGACGCAGCTCGCGGTTCCGGGAAGAAGGGCTCTCCCTCGAGCACTTGGCGGAGCGGGATCGGTGGTTCGTTACCTGTTACTTCATCACGGACGAGCTTCGGCTCTCGAGAATCGCCGCGACGGGTGGAACAACTTTGAGAAACGTGGTTGCGAGAGTGTTCGAGACTTGATGCTGCTTGGGTGGGCGAGTTTCTTGCCAGGGGGGATGGAAAAATGCGAACTGTGTGAATCCTTGAATACTTTGCTCCTTGAATAACGGACGAACGTGTAAATGTGTCGAGTGATTGAACGCGTTCGTTTCTCTCCGCTCCTCCCCGGAACCGCAGAGAGCGTGTCCTCCTGCACGCAATTCCGTTTCTCCATTTCCGTTGAGAAATGAAATGAGATTCTTCATCCGTTCGCTCGTATGATACAGGTAATATACATTCGCCGTTCGTCGCAACAATTGAGATTCCTCTGTTAGGCCGGCTCCGATTCATCGATCACGATCAAACCCGTGCGACCCGCTCGCGGCATTTATCCCTCGCGACAGAGTCGGGCGCCCGTGAAATATAACTCCGCACGATTCGTTTACATGAATCTAGACGCGCGGCGCTTGGTGAACGCTCGACGCACGCGACAGTTGAATCCTGTAGCATCATTCATTCCGCTACTCTCTCTCTCTCTCTCTCTCTCTCTTTATTCATAGTGTCATGATAGATCGTAGCGACACGATTCTGATACGGCTGTGCTTGGTTATCATTTTCAACGGGACTCGAAATGCGCGAGGCAAGTCCACGTGGGACACGTTGCAATCTATTTCGTTTGTAAGTTATTGTAAAGAGAAGGGTTGAAGGTACTTGACTTTTTGGAAGCATTCGTGTGGAATATCAAACATTTGTGCATTGATAAATTATTCAACTTCGAGGGGAATAATAATCTATAAAGAATCGTAAAATTTTTCTGTAACGTTAAATATATACTTGTAATTAAACATTGGAAAAGCTGTGTATCAAGGATTCATAATGTCAATATTCCTCACCCCCGTTTCGCAAAAAAAAAAAAAAAAATAAACATTACCCCGATAATCTTTCTGTCATGAAATGCAAAAGGAAACCACTGTCGCTTCTCGAGAATTCAGTCAGCTCCGCTCTTACAATCTTTCTTACACCTACGCGTTCGTCTAAGCGTTTACACACGGTTCGCATAGAATCCCTCGGTGCGAGTACAAAAGGTGCGTGACGTGTACGAGATGGAATGAGAGTGTCGCCAACGGAAACCACGGGCGAGCGGCGCTAATTAAAATCGAACGGAACCGAAAACGAGGAGGAACCAACGAAAAACGTAGGGAAAGGGGATCAGGTAAATACGTATCTGGGAGCGATACACAAGCGCATGCCATGCGATCGTAATATCTAAACATCTAAGAACCCGAGTAAGGGGGGGGGGGGTCGAGGTACGACGAGACCCTGTCGTCGCGTTCGTCGAATCGACGGAGCGGCGATCGATAACACGCGGGGGACAGCGAAGAGACGTTTGTGTGTCTTAAGACGCGACAGGGTCTGCCGTTGTACCGCGAGCCACGGTTCCCAGTACGCTTTTTGTACAATGGAAAATCATCGAACACGCTTCATGGCCGATGTTCGCGTCGACAATCGCGACGGCGGCGACGGTAATACTAATGGTAATGACGATTCGCAACGGTACGTTCAAGTGCGATCGACGAAAGAAAAAAAAACTAGTTGATAATATCATGTAGCGACGATAATCATAATAATGAATGTAATTACGTTAAATCGTAGAAGCTATGTACGCCGTGACGATAGAATAATAATAGTAATAATCGTAAATAACGCTAAGTAGCAATGGTAAAAGAATAATATTAATAATAATCATCATAACACACATCATGCGCACTAAACACGTATATGGTCCAAGAGCTAATCAAGCAGGACTAATCCGATGACTCGGCCAAACAAAAAAAATGTTAATCGATTCTCCCAGAGAGAAACAATAAAGAGAATAATAATAATAATAATAATAATAATAACGAAAATATTATTAACCATATGCACAAGAGGAGAGAAAAAATCGTATATGCGATCGGCTGAAAATGAACCCAGCTAAGTAAACTAATTGCTGCAGGCGCAATCTAAAAGTAAATACGGTTGAACAACAAAAATTGGTGCTTTTCCCGTTTCGTGCGGATGCTCTCGGGTATCTCGTTTCTTCTCCTGTTATCTTTTCTATTGCTCGCGGATCGTTCGTGTGCTTCAAGATCATCACTTTATAGACGATCGTGTACGTCCGTATCGCGATTATTCGTTTTCTTATTCAAGGGGTAAGGGTGGTTTCGCCAGAAACGCGTTAAGCTTGTTTTAAGTATCCGCAAGTGCATGTCCTTTGGCTCTGAACGTGTAAGCGCGAGAATGCCTAGAGAATATCTTTTCTCGACGTAAACGAAGAAAAAAAATCGGTAAAAAAGGAAGGAAACTCCAGAAAAAGAAACAGTTAATCACACGCAAATCAAGCTGCTGCATATGAAGCTGTGTAGTACAACTCGGACGAAAACGGATTTTTCGCGGCCGATTTTTCGGTGTTTCCAAATTTCTCTTCGACCTATGTGTTTTGTATGTGTGTGTGTGTGTGTCTGTGGAGAAATGGCAACGAGTCGCATCGATATTTCTGTAGAAGAATACCCTCTTACTTTAACCCTAATCGTTGTTTACTCCCCCGCGTTCGTTACCGAAGCAAGCACCGCGAAAAAACAAATGTCCCTCGAAAAATATTTTTGTACTCTACTTAAGCGAGACGAGGGAACACCTCCGACGAGCGCGGTGCGTCCTTACATATTACCATAAATACAATTGGATAAAACGAGCTAGTCCTATACCCTATTCGCTCCTTCCCCCCTCGATCGTTCGACGACCGTGCCCTTTCCTTCCCCCTCTCATCGTCGCGCGCGTTCTAACACTAAGCTTTTGGCAAATGTAAGGCAGTAAAAGTATTAGGCTCGCGAGGCCTCTCTTCACTGTACCCTGAAACGGATCCCGCGGTGCATATGCACGCGTATTCCGTCCGCGATGCGTTAGTCGAAGAGGAATTGAAAGAGGAAGAATGAACGAACTTGCTGAATACGCTTTTTCGTAGTGGAAGCACTCGTGTCGTATCGAGCACGATTCTCACAGAATTCGTTGTTAATTATCCCACCTTCGGGACTTTCCCTATCGTGCGGCGGCACGCGCGAATCCCATAGAGAATTACCAAAGCGTAGCACACGTACGCGTATACGATACCGTCTCTAAAAAAAAAGAAAGAAGAAACGGCTTGAGCAGAATTTCGCACCGTTAAGATATCGCTAATCGCTCGCGGTCTCCTTTTCCTTCCCGCGCACTTCCCGCGCTGTAGCCCAGCGTCATCATCGAAAGCCCACACACTCGATACGTTTCTATCTCCACGGAATGTTGCGCACCGGTCTAAGCGACTCGCTTAACAATAATCACTGTGTACGCGGTTCGGGTTGTGTATGCGTCGCGATATACGACGCGCTCCTTTTATCGATCCCCGCGAACCGTTCGACGAACGATACCCGCGGCGGGATCATCCCCGTATTTTATACGGGGACGGTGAAAGCACGCTCGGAACGTGCACACGACGAGAAACCTTTTCCCTTCTTAATTTCCGCATTTTCTTTTCGCCTTTCCATTAATGTGTGTATGTGTGTGTGTGTGTGTGTTTGTATCTCTCTGCTTGTACTCTCCCGGTGTTGTATATTTAACATAGTACGTTCGTACTCGCATACCATTCTCTAAATTGTGTACACTTAAAGAAAAAGAAACGGACTTAATCGGAGCGTGAACAGCGACCGTTCGTGACGACAATTTTTTTGCTTTGCTTTTCTCGTTCTGTATTGCTGGTTTCTTTTTTTCTTTTTTTTTTTTTTTTGTTTAAATGGCTAGGTATAGGATCGTTATTGCTGTGGCAATGGTGGTCACGGCGAGCTTGCGAGTACCTCCAGCGGAAGTATCTATATTGTAGTCCACATTGAGGCCCGTAGATTCTGAATGATAAAAAGTGACTTGTAGAAGGATCGTTTCTGTTGTGTATCGAACATATGTTTTGTTAGAAAAGTGGGGAGAATATCTAGTATATGCCTAAGATGCTGAATGTCTACCAGGTATTTCATCTAGAATGGCTCCAATCTACAAGGGTCAAGGGGACTGAGGACTTTTTCCGAAAGAGAAGATATCTCCTTTGAGCAAACATTCCTCAGTTAAATGTTGCCAATTAAACAAAGGAGAGAATCGCGATCGAAATACCTCAATGACCCTTTCCCCTCCTCCTTGAGTAAAGTAAAGAAAAAACGGTAAACTCTCTCGTTGGGTTAAGAAAAAGAAAAAAAAAAGGAAACGACATATCAATCGGTGCAATAGCCTCGTGCACATATAATAGTTTCAAAGAGAAATTACGACTCGATCAAAGGGCACTAATCGCCGGAGTGTCGTACGAGGAGACGGCGTTGCGAACACGTTTCGAGAATAGAGTAAAACAAATATGTGGAAAGTAAACAAAAAAATAAAAGAAAGGATAGTAGAAAGAGTCGAGTGGAAGAATTAAAAGGCACACTCACCCCTTGCCGTCTTAAACTTGGCGAAGCCCGGCTTACTGAAACCGATCGCGTTGTGCGCCCTCAGTTCCACCTGGTAGAACGTGTCCGAGTACAAGTTCTTCAGCCAGTGCCTGAGCCTCCCCTGCGTCCTCACGTCCTCCGTTCTGCACGTGTTCTCCGCCACCTCCCATTCGCCGGATACCCGCGTTACTTGACAGTACTTGATCTGGTACATGTCGATCGGCTCGCCGTTGTCCGCCGGCGCCAGCCAGCTCAGCTCGTATTGATTGTTGAACGTGGACAGGTCGTACTCCGTCGCCGGCGTTATGATCTTCGGCTCGTTCGGGAACGTCCTGCCCGGCGTTACTTCGCGATGGAAGCCACCCCAGTTGCCCAATCCCACCTCGTTCCTCGCCGCGAATCGGAACTCGTACGAGGTCTGCGGCTTCAGGCCCTCCAGAACGTACAGGGAGCCTGAAGAGGGTTGTTCAGTTAGGACGAGAAATTTGATTAGGCGTACGCTTAAACGGACGAACGAACAAGAATTGCGGGACAAAGGAGTGATTTATGTTCGTCCCTGTTTCAACTAGAAGCAGCAGAACTCATTGTACTCGGAATATTTATATTTACAAGGATTTTAATTTCTACGCTGCCACTTTGAGGTATTAAATACTATCTATCGAACTGGCTTACCACCATTGGCACCGTTACTCACCGATAGACCACGTCTTGTTCTTAGCCTGCATCCAAGTCTGCCCGTCCTCCTTGTACTGTACGGTGATGGTCCTGACAGGTAGCTCGGGATGCGTGGGCGGCGGCACCAGGTCGAATCTGATGGTGGTCGCGGTGATCTCGGCCATCTTCACTTGCAGAACCTCGCCGGGCTTCGTCGCCTCCCTCAGCTCGACGCTGCGCTCCCGCGTGCCGTGCATGTTCGACGCGATGCACTTGTAAGTGGTGTAATACCGTCTGTCCAACGGGATGATCATCAGCGTGGAGAGCGGCCCGTTCCCCAGCTGCTTGATCATCGGGTCGTTGTCGATCTTCTGGTCGCCGTGCATGGTCCAGCGGATCGTTGCGTTCGGTATGCTCTCGGCGATGCAGCTGACGTTCACCGCCCTCTGCTCCCAGGACCAGACGGTGGTGTTCGGCATCGAGGCGAACGACGGGGGAAATTCAACGGTCAGATGACCGTTCCGCCGCGCCTCGCCGCCGGCGTTCTGCGCCACGCACTCGTACAATCCGTCGTTCGATCTCATCGACTCGTGGATCGTCAGCGTGCCGACGGTCTCGCCGGTGATGTCGTCGGCCCGGTTGTGCAGAACGATCCTGTCGTCGTCGAGCTGCGCCCCCTTCGCGTACGGCCTGTCGGCGGTCAGCTTTCTGAACGTTACCTGCGGCGGCGGCCTGCCGAACGCCTTGCAGACGAGGGTCGCCTCTTTGTCCTGGACGACCGTGGCGTTCATGAACTCGATGATCTTCGGCTTGACGATCACGTTCACCTGGATGTTCGTGTTGGCCGTGCCGGCGGCGTTCGTCGCCGTGCATTGGTATTCCCCGGCGTCGTCCCGGTTCACGTTCGTGATCGTCAACACACCGGTGTCCGCCTCCACCCCGAAGCGATCCGCGTTCGACAGATTCTCGTGCGTCAAGGATTTCACCCAGGTGTATTTCGGCGGTGGCTTGCCGCGTGCCTTGCACTGTATATTCGCGTTCTCCCCTTCGATTATGTCCACCGGGCTCGGGAACTCCTCCACCGTCGGACGTATGTGGACCTGTTAAATGAAACGCAAACCCGTTGCTCCCCGATACCTGTTGGCGGTGTTACGCGGCCGGGGGGTCGCGAAACGATTGCCCGAGAGCGCGCAATCAACGGGTCGAGGGGGTTGAAAGCGCCGCGCGCTCGCGGCAGTGATCGTACGAAATCGGACCGAACTTCTTCTTTCACGGTAAGCTCGGCGCTTTTTGATCATTCAATTTCTATTGAACTTAATAGATCAATGCAAACGATCGCGGAAGAATTGACAGAACATCCTCGCAAGCTTTCAAATAGAATGGTACGAAGAGAATTCATCGAACTGTGCGCGAAGCAGCTCAAGCTTTCTAATAAAAACGTGAAGCGCGAATACAAATGCGAGGCTCGCGTCTATCTTTGTAAATGAATAAAGCGTTTCGGTGGTTCGATGCGTACCTCGACACGGATGGGTCGTTCCTGGAGCTCGCCGGTAGTCAACACGGAAGCGCGGCAGGTGTAGATGCCGTCGTCAGACTCTTGAACGTTCTTGATCTTTAGAGCGTACGTGTCTATAATGTAGTGGTCGTTCGTCTCGATCAATTCACCGTTGTACAGCCAGGCGACCGAGGGCGAGGGCCTTGCCCGCACTTGGCACTGAATAGCGAAGTCCTCGCCGAGAATGGGGTATTGATTGTGCGGCGCATTGTCCCAGGTGATCGCGACTACGATACAGTAATTGCTATCACATTTCTGCTCGCTGCGTGTCTTTCACATCGACGCCCATTCGCCAATTAATTCCAAAAGAATCTTTCTTAATGCGCGAAGGATCAAACGCGTATGTTTCTCGAGAATTATATTATTTATAATCCACCGGGCTTCGATGCCGCGAATTTTCGATCGATGCAGGATATTAAAATTTTAGCATAACGAGCGACCCAACGTTTCAATGAAATATTTTAAAAGTTCATTGAATCGAACGGTTCAATATATCCAACATTTAGATAACTGAAATGTTTACTGTAGAGAATCGATCATGTTTTTCTAACTAAAGTTTGTAATTTCGTCTCACCTATAGTGTCGATCGTGACGGACTTCTCCAGGGGAATCGTGTTCGCGTAAGTCGCTTTGCACGTATACTTTCCGGCCTGCTCCTCTTGCAGGGAGTTAAAGAACAGGGACAAGTTATCCTGGTGCAGTTCGGTGTACATCGGTGGCTTGGAATGGCCGGGGAACGAGCTACAGGGAATAATTAACCGCTGTTAGAACGTTGTACCTCGCGTGTGTCGCACACCCATGACAATATACACGATTAACAGTAATAATGACGATGATGGTGACGATAATGAGTGTGAAATGTCCAGGTGTGTTTCGGAGGCTGAACAATTGGCTCAGCGTTTCGCGGAATGACATCGCTGAACCGCAACCTGATCGACCATCTAAATCACAACACGCAAACTCTTTTCCGTTAGAAACTATTTACCACAAACTAGGTCTACCAAACGATCTGCGATATAATAGTCAATGAAACGATCAAAGCAAAGCGAAAACCAAATGATGAAAACAAAAACTCGAGCTCGGCAAACATCCCTCGACTATTCTAAAAAAAAAAAGCGATCGTTCCCCAAGTATTCGTGGCGCGTAAATCGCCGGGCAGAAACGTCTGCGAGATTCGAGAGCGAAACACCGAGCCGATATCGGTGAAATATCGTTTACGGGACGGGGCTTCGAGCGTAATAGCGTTGAATTCGGATCGGTGGCGTAGGATCGAAGGGGCGGAGAGGCGCAACGAATCGATCGACCGTGACTCCACGTGAGAACCGGATCGAACCAAGACTCTTCCGGGTACGGAGAGAGGCTGGGCTTCGACCTGCTTCCGGACGGCCAGCAATCTCGCCGTCGTACCTACAGGTTGTGCACGGGGGAAACTGGTACGAACGAGTACGCATTCAGGTGAATTCACACAATTTAACAACACCGCATGACAGAGTACGGGGGGATGGCACAGATAAGGTACAGAAGATCGGGTGCAGAGTTTGCTGAGTCGTGTCGCAACGAATAGCTTCGAGACGAATTCGAACGGCAACGTCGGCGGAGATACGGTTTAACGACCGCTCCCCTTCGATTAGGAAACGCGCGAGATCGGGAGACCAGCGCGGCGATCGAAGCACCGAGGAAACGAGAAAGGAGAACTTGGCCGCGGTTCGATTAGTTCCAGCTGCGATTACCTCTGCCCGCGAATTGATTGCCGGTAAACGTTATACTCGCAGTCGCGGCCACGTGTGTCTCGTTTCGTCCATTACTCAGCGCCCTTCTTCTTTCGCTGAGCTTGGAACGAGGAAGGGTGGCAAGATGGTTCGAGATGATTTACGGATCCGGGAAATAACTTTGCTATCCCGGCGGCGTAATTTCATAGTAGACTAAATGAAGCTTTGTAAAGTATTACCAACGATCGATTTATAGAAGGAAATAAATGAAGTACACCACGTCGCGGGGCACCTCTGCAAGGGTCCATTCATCCAACACCCCGTGCCGTGTCCGGGTTGTAACTTAAGAACAAACTATGCCAGTTTCTGTCGTGTTTGGTATCGTTTTAATTGCGAAAATCTCAGCAGTTCGTTTGCTTGAGAAAAGAATTTTCGTTTTTTCTTAGTATTTACTTTGAACGTACAGGTAAAAGGAATGTAAAATTTATTGACAAAAATTATGTCAAGAGATAGCGAGGAGTGTACCTTTTAATTCGCCGTTTGGTTCATTCCGATATCTCGATTAGTTTCCGAGATATAAGCGTTTAAAGTTAGGGCATTTAAATATCGCGACGTGACCTACATCTTTTCCTGGAATCGGAAGCGGTTCGCAGAATTCCGTCTGCTGCTTGTCTACGTTTTTTCCCCGGAGTCGGAAAAAACTCGCCGACTCGGCACCTGTTTTTGTTTACACCTGCGTGGGAACCGCGGTGAGGTAGGTCAGTCACGCGGCGCGAGGATATTAGAAATTACCCGTCCCTTTGCACGGCGATATCTCGGGAACCGGAAGTCGTATCGAGTTCAATCAAAAACCATTTTAAAGGGGAAGAAAGCGCGCTTCTAACGAGACCCGACTGGATAAAAAAGACTTCGTATCTTCGGAGTTACGGCGGTTCAAAGTCCGTGCGATTGTAATACTTAACAATGAACCTTCCAGCCTCCGATATTTGGCTGCGGCCCGGACGGGGCACGGGCAATCTCACGGAAAGTCGCCCTCAAGAGGTCACAAAGGGTATTCCCTACACACAAGGGATACAATTCTTCTGCTTTTTGTTGAATCTTTATAGAATCAATTTTAATGAACTCCTGAGATCTTCGCAATTGAGATAACAATAAAACGCGATAGCAATCGCATAGTCTCTTGTCACGTTACAATAGTACGTCGCTCTCCGAAAAGCCGGACACGGCACGGTGATGCATAAATGGACTCTGAATCACAGCCGCGACCGCGAGCGGTATTACCTCGCACTAGCCAGCCTTGCTTGCGTAAGCCGAAACGATTTTTCCTCCCCAGGATCAAACACGAGAACACCGCAAGGTTTAACAAGAACTGATGTGTCCATTGAACTCTCGCCGCCAAGGAGCTTCGTGTCGAAACGCATCCGTTGATCCACGATCGAACGAGATAAGAAAAAAAGGGGTCGCATCTGAATAGAGATATACGTGTACGCGACTGATTCTGGACTGCTCGGGAGAACGATTGCGCAACGATACCACGCAACGGTAACACGCGTCCGCGCTGGATTTATCGGCCATTACTAGCAACGACGAGCGGACATAATCATGCAAATCGCTCGAGGTCCGCGTAATCGGGCAAACACGCGACCCGACGAATCAGTTATCGGGGGGTTAATGCTCGTTCCATTGTTTGACCGGGCCGGCGCACTATATTTGCAAGATGCGCGACGCGATGCATTATTTAGTTCACCGAAACCGATCCTCGACGAGGGCCCGTTTCAGACGGATAATTTTGCCATGCCAAACATTGCGGCGGGACGCGGTAGGCATTGTTCGTATCTGTGAGAACTTTGGACAGAGCTTCACGCCTGACGCGGGCTTGAAAGAAAAATACATCGCGGATGTTGATCGCACGGGTAAATAAAGGGAGATTTAATATCGATGCCGAGGATCGTGCTTGGTGGAAATTAACCCTTCGTTCCATGTTTATTCCGTAAACTTTTTGCTGACGGCATCATTCGAGCAATATACAAACACAAATCTCAGGAAACAGGGGGATATAAATTTCGATACGATAAACAAATATTCCAGCGTAAAACGAGCAACTATTCCTCCCCTCGGCCGGACTAAAGATATATCCAAACAAGAAACCCGCAAATCTTGAGCGCTCTCGACATCGGGAGTACCACGTATAACGAAGGGTTAGTTTCTCCCCGTTTACGATTACCCTGAAGCCCAGCGGACGGTACACCGATCCGAATCGTCGGACGCGCAGCGAAGGGGGTGTAGTGTAGGCGTTTAATTGCTCAGGTGGCCGCTGTCGTTGTCATTGAATAACACGTCTCCATCACGGCGGCCAGCGAGCATCGTTCAACCCGTCTCATTCCAGCCGGAGGGGTTTTCTTGCGTCGACGGCGCGCGAGCGAGCCTCCGGCCTCCGTTTCAGAGACGTTCAAATACAACGGGGAAGTCAGTTTCGCCGCGGAAGGCGGAAAACTTTCCCCGAGCAGCTTAATGAGCAACGCTTAGCTCGCGGGAACAATCGGGCGGACCTGCAGCAATTAAGGGCGCCGTACAACAGGCGCTGTGGCGGACGTAAATCAGCCGCGAGTGGGGTGAAAGGGTTGCGTTGCGCGCGAGTGCTGATGACGGTGTGTGCAGGTGCGAGCGCGTTTACGTACGGATAGAATGAAGAGGGACTAAAGTCTTCTAAGTCCGTCGGACGGATGGTCTGGGGTTTAACTCTATTATATATTTAAGGGAACGACGATCGCTATACAGAGGGAGTATGGGCACGACACTACGGGGGTTGCGTGTAATATAGTCTTGAATGCAGTTTTGTATACTCGCCTTTCGATCGGCAAGACGACGAGTCTGTGTGCAAAACAAGTGACAGAAATTTCGTTAAATTAGTGCTGCGTGTCGGTTGTGTTTCTATATCGTGTGTAAATTCAAGAGAAAAAAAGATATATAAAGAAAGATTTACGTTACGTGTGTATTTAGAGCGTGGTGTAATTTTATTTCTTTCACTCGATTTCCTTCGGGAACATTCCTTTCATGGTGTATTCAATTTAATAATGGATGAAGTATTTTAATAATCATTTGTGTCATTCTATTATCGATTAAACGTGCACCCAATGAAGAAATAAAGGAACAGATTTTTCAAATCGTTCTGCATCTTTCAAATTACACCATACCCTGTTATCAATCTCTTGTTACGATTATGCGCCAAAGATAGCATTGTTATTGTCGAAAAAGCTCAGAAGCGTGAACTTCCCTCGCTCATATATTCCCGTCTGGCTTGACAAGCGTTTGTTTGCACTGTCGCGATATTTCTTCTCCGCTTTTCGCCCCATGGCGAACCACCGTTGAGTTATAACGTTATTCGATCTCCAAATAAACCGAGTTCAGTGGAACGAACAACGAAACTCAGATCTTAATCTCAGAATATCCAGACTGCCTCGATTAATTATAAAGCAGTAGTCGTTGCAAATGTAACACGCTTCAACATTTCAAATCACATCTCCGCAGTTGTAAGAAAACGAGAAATCTTATTAGTACCGAGGCAGTTGTATTACGAGGAAAATGTATCGTTCATCTGACATCGGTTCCGAACAATTTCAGCTAAAATAATGAAAAGGCAAATCTATTTATCTTCACGAGAAATAATAAGTTGCGAGCCTATTTATCTTCACCAGGCGAGAATACATTTCTGCGTACGCAGCAGGGAGCGATGATCTCTCCCGGACATAATAATTTACTCTAAAGACGATTTGAAGTGTACAACTTAATCGCTACGGGTATCTATACGCGGTTCAACCGGTGCACTCACTTCGAGGGCTCGATCACACGATTCTGAGGATCGAGCCATTGCATGTTGCTGATCAGCTTCGTGTCCTCGACCTTCGGTTTGCACGTCAGGATGATGCTGGACCCGATCGCCCTGGTCTGCGTCTCGCCGCTCGGCAGGATCTCCAAGGATGCCTCGCTCGCGTAAGCTGCAACAGCAAGAATCGAGAGACGTGAGCACGTTTGCGATTGTTAGCGCGGCGTTACACTCGGGGAGGAAACATTCTTTTTCTATCTTTTCATTAAACGTCTCGCAGCGAGCGGGATTATGCCGCTTTAATGCGTCTCGAGTAATTGCAGGTAATTCCCCTGCGAATGAAATTATTCTTACGATTTCCCTCGAATTGTACAATCGTAAAAGCTTGTTAAAGAACGTGACGTGTGTCGTACATTTATTCCTACTTCCAGACAACGAAATATCCTCGAGCAAGCATCACGAACGTGAAACATTCGTTGGGACGCATTGCGGCGACTTTTCTCCTGTCTTCGGGCAACGCGAAGCGCGAGACCGGGTTAAAACCCGTCGCGAATTGGCAACGGAAACACGTGCGCGCAGAGAGGACAACGTAATGAGAACAAAGAGCAGTCGCGAGCTGGAAAAAATTGTCTGTGGTTTACAACCCTTCTTCTACGCATCGTACACGTGCTGTGCACCGAGACAAAAAAATGTTATCAGTTAAATGTTCCCTCTGAAATATAATTTGATACGTACTCCGAAACGCCAATGAATAATGCTCATATTAATTACTTTTCCATATTCAAGAGTGAACTACAACAACTCTGATCGATACGATAAGATTAAAGAGAATTCAGCCCCTATCACTCTTTCATCAACCGTATTATTCTTAGCTTCAGAAGTGCACAGGGAACAGCCGGAGGGAAACAATGGTAAAGCAAGATAACGCACGAACGAGGGAAACGGGAGGACGTGTACAGGGGTAAGAGAAAATTGTCTCTGACTCAACATTGTCATATCGCGTACACCGCTGTCATGCCACGGCGTTCTGAGTCACAAGTGTTTCCAAGTCGCGGACCCCCCTAATCACAACGATTCGAGTTATTCGCGGCACAAAAGCCGCGAGAGCCGCGCGGGGGGATGTCTATAAGTTTCTAGGAATACGGGAGCAAAAGTTACGTTTGCCTCGTGCCCGTCGCGTGTGTCTCCCTTTAAACTGGACTTTACATGTGTCCGTTCTCAGGCGGCAGTAAACAGTATCTCAATATTTAACCGGCCTTATACCCTCTCGTACGATTTCCACGAAGACTATATACGATTGGAATTTGCACCCGAGGATTTTCATATACCCATCACGTGGATTGTAAATTCAATCGCAATACTAAATTAACAATGTTCCAGCAAATTCTTTCATCATTTATTCAAGCTGTACAACTGGTGTGAATCGCGGAACAATGTCCTACCGATTAATTCTGTTACCCATTTCACTAACCCCGCGACATTCGGTAATTAGGAAAGAGACACAACGTTCCTGCTTACACTGTTTCTTACCCGAACGATCGGTCTCGCGTGGCGGCGGAGTAGCTTTCAGCACGTAGACGCAGAGCAAGGAAATGCAGACCGTCGTCTCGGCGGCGGTCATCCTCGCGTCGCGGCGTTTACGACGGGGCACACGTGCGTCAACTATGACGCCGGAACGCGGCTGGCCAGGCTGTCGAGGCGTGACACGCAGCGAGAGAGCCGGGCGTCCCGCCGGCACGCACAACAGGAAGCCAGAATTAAGCTGATTAATCGTGACGAACGAAAGCACGGAATTGACCTAACTGGGAAACGTGCTCCGGGAGCGTACGGTGTATATGCTCTGTGCTCGCAAAAGGATCGCGAAGTTTACGGTTTGAACAAGACACTCGCAACGGAGATCGAACTATTATATTTACCTTACGCGAGGCGATTGTTAGAATCGCCAGTTTTCGTCGCGAGTCTGTAATTTTAAGACCTGAGAAATTTCCCGTCGTCCGACTTGTCGCAGGCAACACTATTGGATCGCCGTTGTCGACAGATAGAACTGTTTAATAATTAACCGCGTCGCAAACGATCCGCGAGAGTAAAACTCGCAAACATCTGGTTCGCACGCGGTACGCGAATCGCCCGTGACGCAACCGTGGCGCGTTACGAAAATTGAAACTGTGTCAAACGAAACGGTAGGAGGGGGAGGAAAGAAAAAACTGTAATTCTCGGTTTACCGTGGGACAGTTCAGCGGTCGTCGAAATATTCGCGCCGCCAGTGAAACGGCGATGCGGCAATTAATTTAATGGAGGTGGAAAAACGGCGCGGGCAGCGGCTCGGATAGGACGCGGAATAGTCGCGGGTGAAATTAAAGGGAAGAAAGTCCGCCGCGTATATAATTTCCGCCCCGTGGTTCGAGTGCAAGGACGCGGAAACGCCGGGGGTGCGGCTACAACGAAATTGCGCCGCGACCGAAACTTCTTTAATTGTGCTGCGAAGATGCTGGCGGGTTGAACAAGAAACAACTTGGGGACGTAGCGCGACGGAAGGATGCCTCAGAGGTTCCTCTGATCGAGTGTCAATTTAATCTTGTACGACTGATTGGAACAGCATGGGAGGTCGAGTAATACGGGGAAGCTGTAGGCGAAGTTATAATAGGCGTTTAAGGGTGGCGATAGATCCGTGCTTCGCGGATAGGTAGATAAGGGCGGGTTCAATCAAATCAATGCAACTTCGTAAAACTAATAGCTATTTCAAATTCTCCAAATTCCATGCTTACTGAAGTTACGAATCTAACTTTACGAAAGCACATAAATAAGCTCTAAAAGTTACCGAGCTCCGGAATCCAAGCTGAACTTCGTCGCCAGCCACGGAAAATCAATAAAAACGTATGTATATAAAAAAAGGATATGACACCCACTTCCAAGCACCTGATTACGTGCCCTGCATCAGCAACCACCCCCCGTTCCGATAAAGGAGCCGATACGAGCGAAGCTGGCAGCGTGGCTAACGACTGAACCAGATGGTACGTAATTCGGAGGACGTCCCGGTTGCTTAGGGGAAGGATGATTCAAACGGAAAGTCCAATTTTCGGTCTCACGGTCCCGTCGTTTCGCGATAAGAAGTTCAGCAATCGACGGAGGGTCGGGCGCGGCGAGGATTACGACCCCTGGAGATATCCCGCTTCGGGACAGCTTATTTGTTGCTGTCGCCCAGGAAACAAACGCTGCCGACAGTCGCGATAAGGCTCGCGAATTCATCATTTCCGGCCGGCTTCTAGCCGAACGGGGAGAGAACAGACGTGGGAGGTGGGAAAGATTTTCCTACAGTCGTTTCGCGGACCACGCCCGGGGCATGACTAATAAGACGCGCTCGGAAGAGCGGACGTTCGATTATATAAATGGGACGCTCTCGTTGGTAACGATCGCTTGGGCTTTCCTACCTTGCTTCCGCCCGGAAACTTTTCGTTCAATCGTCGCCAACGAATTTCCCGGCTCTATACACTGCGACCTCCCTCTGCCTGACGGGTCTCGCTATCAATTATCGTTAAATTGTTCATCGTTTGCGCGAGGAACGGGAGTGGACTGTTGAATTACTGTAGGCCATTTTTCGGAGGGGGATCCCCTGTTTGCGCTGCGGGAAGGGTGGGTTTAAACGGAGAGTAATGACATTTTGGAGCCACGATGCTTCAAGGTCTTGCATTTTATGTGTATATTTTTGTTCTGCCTTCAATGATCGATAGAATGATTTTTTTCAAAACGCGTCCAATCGAAGGCATTTTCTGCCTGAAAGCTCCGATATTCCAACCGACCTCACCGACGCTATTTTTAATCCCTCCGTTTTGTCCGCCGTCGAAACGTCATATACCGTTAATACCTCGCCAACCGGCAGCAATATTTCCCCCGACACAATGGGGACCACCACGATCCCGAAAACTCCGGCGTAATTTATGACCCAGCGAAACACGTCGCCCATATTGCATCGCGACGGTCCGTCGAAAGAATGCCGGGGGTGAAAACCTGCCGGGTCATCGTGGCGCCTTCGAATATCATCGTAACGTTGCACGAGGCACCGTTCCACGGAGGAAGGAGGGTCGGTCCGATCCACTCGAATCCCGCGCATAATCGTTTCACGAAATACGTCCAAACTCATCTCGCCTCGGTCTCTCAGTATTCGTACAGCGATGCTACACGGTTATCCCCGAAACCTGCGAATTCATCGTTTCGGGGCGTCCGCCCCGAGCGGCCGGGCCCTGCGGAGATCGTCGCGAAAAAATCTCGTAATTGGCCCAGGGGCTACGTCAGGCTCGCCTCGGGGGTAAGAAAACGGATCTGGGAATCAGCCAGGGATCAGAAAAAAAAAAGGGCAATGGGCCTGGGTGGAGTTAAAGGGAGACAGATGAAAGGGGCCACCGAGGGTCGGATATCGGAGGGAGAGACAAAGACGTGGCGAGGTAGAAACAGAGAAAGCCTCTCCCCCGCACCATCCAACCCCCGGGACATCTTATTTACGTTAGTTAGGGTTTGTTGGCACAGCCACCCGAGGGGCCATTCAATGGCTCCGCCGCCCCCTCCCATTCCAACCCCTGATGCATATACACCGAGTTTCCTTTTCCCTAGCGCGTCGGAGGCTGCTACATTACCTTCGCGCGCGTTCCAAACACCGTGCAATCCACCCCCGCCGCGCGCTCCATCAGCCAGATACATACCGCGCGTCGCCTATACGGTTACAGTTACGTTACATACGCGCCACCCTGTACGCGCAACGGTGGAGCCGGGTAAACTCGGCGACATGTCACTCGAGCTGGAAGAATTCGATCTAGGAGGGGTGGCTGGAAACAGAGGGCGGGAACGGGTAGGCGGGATGCGCGGAGAGGGGGAGAGAGAGGATTCGATCAAATTCCGATATCGAATTGGCCGGGTAAGGGTGGAGAGAACGGGGGCAAACCTCTCGCGAGGGCTTACGAAATTTTCCGACGGAGCTACTTGACGCGAGCTGCCAGCGGAGTTGGGAAACTTGTGCTTCTCTGTGGGGACCACCCCCAGCGCTGTCGTATATTGCCACGATTGTTAGTTTCGATTCTGGATGGGACATGGAAATGGACCGAACGCGGATGAGGGCAAAGAGTTTGGGACGCGGAGAGGGCGAGCGGGCAGAGGGGATTGTATCAGAGGCGCGACAAGTTTGGAAACTGAGAATCGAACGCGAAGGGAAAATTTTGTAGAGGTTTCTAATATTCCTCATTGTCCCTCCCGATCGATCGTATCAATACTTGGTCATTTCATCCGCGATGCTGACCTTTGCACGAAATTCGTGTGTTAAATTACCGCCCCTCCCCAGTGTTTAAATAAATACAATCGCGGATCGTGTGTTTCGTATCGAATGAACATTCCGAACGGGAGAAAACGAATTGGCACGTCGCGCTGTGAAATCAAATACGGTTCGGTTTATTTCTTGTTCAGCGCTTTTTGCGCGTTGCAACACGCGACAGGAGTACGGACTATCGGCATTAATTGAACAGCCGTGCGCGCTGTATGGAATTTGTCGGTGAAAGAAATTCCAGTCTCGCCGAGAGCTGTTTCATAATCCGCTCAACTCCGTCACCAGCCATCCAATGTCTGAACTTTGAAGATTAATTACCATTTGATGAATATCGCAAGACGATCGCATTATTTGCCCTTCCTTGTCCTCTTCAAATTCATTAGCCACGGCCAATTAACTCTACAAATTAGCCACGGAACCACCCTTCGAATTTCCAAGAAACATCCCCCCCCCACCCTGTTCTCCGAAGTACAAATCCCATTCTGCACCCTCGACATTCTCGCACGTCATTTGCGCCAAGTGTGCACCTCTCGAGAACTTCCGCCACCCTTTTTATCCGCCTGTGGATAAAAGCGGCACTATTTGGCGCCGCGAACTCGGTCGACCCTGTATCGCATCGGGCTACTCGCCGCGTTTAAATCGATCCACGTCGGAGAACAAAGGGAGGACGGCTCCGTTTTCGCGGTGACAAAGGAACGCACGCTTCGACGGAAGATTGGATTCGAAACCGATACGTCGATTCGACGAGGAAAAGAGGGTCGTCGGGACACCGTCCCCACCGCTTCGGGACTGGCTGCGTCCCGAAAGTTTCCCGATTAAGCCTCCCGCCGCTCGGGGGACGATTCCGTTGCAATCTTCCTCGGCAAACTCTCGCGATTAAGTAGCTCGACGTAACGCGGCGGGATAATGAAGCGGTCGTTGGGCTGCGGCCGTTCCGTAAACCGAAATTACGTACGCCAATATAAACGGACCAAGGGTCGTTGCCACCCGCTGGTGTTTCAGGCACCGACGACGACGAAACTTCCGGCGGCTCGGGTACACGCGCGTACGCGGATTATCCGTGCACGCGCCCCGCTGACCGGAGGAGAAAGGTGTTCCGTTATTAATGGCAATCAAGCAAACGGCATCTGCGGGGAATTTCATTAGATCGGGTTGCGACAGGCCAGGGGAGGGTCCATGAATTTCTCTCCGGGCGTGAACAAGTGTGGACGATGAAGTGATGGAATTCGACTGGATGAAAGTCCAATGTTTGACATGTCAAATGGAATGAAAGGCAATTCTTTAAATTTATCAAAACAAAAAGCGACGACGAACCTGTCGTTATTCTGCATGTTTGTCACAAGTTCGTCGCACATTTCAGCCGAAATGTGAGGAGGCCGCGAGTGTGAACAGTTGGCACACGTGCCTGCACGAAGCCAACAGAAACGAACAGTTTTACTCCAAGGCTTCCGTGTAGAAGCGGCTTTTGCACCGTTTTCTCAAATAGGCTGCTTCTGCGTTGAAGTAGAACTTGTTAGACGCGGGAACTCCGAACGATAATAGGTACCCACTTCAGGGAATCGGAAACATCCTCATTCGTCCACAGATATTAATAAAAGAATAACTTAACATAGATTCCAATTTCAATCGAACGTCTTGCGAAATAATTTATTTCTCCAACTCGTCGTTTCTGCTATCGATCTTCGCTCTTGACGGTTCGCGACTTTGTGCACATTCGTTCGACGGTCGTTTAACCTTAATCCGCGAGAAAACTCGCGCGCGAAAAGGGGCTGGCGAGCGGGATGAAGAAAGGAGTCGGCCGAAGCCCTCCGGCGTGCTGCATTTAATTAGAAGCGGTTTACCTTCAACCGCGAGAGCGTTTCGTTGAGGGAGCTTTTATCGATGTCTCTCTGCACTTCAATCGCGGCGCGTACACGGATTTAGAAGGCTTCCTTTGTCACCTTTGTGCCGCCTCGCTTTGATGGCAAGAACCGTTTTGATACGAACAGGGCTTCACGATTTTGTCAGAATTTAATCGCCACTCAAACGCGCGAATCAGCTTTCGACAGCTGACGTTCGAAAGGCTGAAAGGAGAACGTTCTTTTCTTGCTTCAGTATCTCTACTTCAATGGAAGAAAAGTTTGTTACATCGTAGAAGCTTTTACTACTCTAACAAATTGAATAAATCCCAGTTGAATTGAAGATATGATTATTCAGAATCAATAAATTATTCGTCCACCTTACCATGTAACGAAATCAACCCTTCCCGAAAATTTCCTTTAATTACATCTAACGATTTAGTTAAATATCGCCCACGGGTTTTACATAGAAAACTTCCCAAAGCAACGAACGCTTCCGTTCCGTTCCAATTCTACCTACGCTTCTTTCGGCCGAAGAGATTCAGCGACAACTCCAGGAATAGAGAGATCGCGAACGCGACGTTTCTCGATCGTGGCAGCGTATTCGTCGGTGAACCGGAGGGACGCTGGTTCATCGTTCGAGGCATGCGATAACGCGGGGTGTTCACGAACGTCTGGCCGCGTCCGCCGGTTTAAATCGTGAATTCCATTGAGTCGAGGGGGCGACGCAAACAAGCGTATCGAAATACACGGTACTCGGTAAGCACGTTTGTAAGACGCATCCCTGAGGGAGAAAACGAGAGCAGGAGAATCCGATCTTGTTATTAAAACATGATCCGCGAGCGTTATGAAGTTCGGACCCGGGCATCGAGAGCGCTTGCCGAATGAGGAATGCAATTATTTCGGGGGTCCCGGAAACGTTTGCACCCTCTGAGGTTTCCTGGCTCCGTGTGAAATATGTCGAGACCATTAATCAGATGTAGATAGTATCGTTTTGTAAGATTTTATTAGCTGGCGTAATGTTCTCTCAAGTTTGATAAAAATTGTTCCATTTTAAAATGTCTAAAGCTTTGTAGAAAAAGGAGTGGATTAGCCAGCTGTTTTGCAAAGATCTAAAAGCGTTGTAACTCTGATACTGTGTATTGGCTTCTCTTATCGTGTATTCTTCTTGGAACGACATTCGAATAGCCCGGACTTCGCACGTAGTTAAAACATGCACTGCGATATATTTGCCCGTATGATTCACGAATGAGCCGTCGTTAAAATCTGCTAACGGGTTGAGCGTAAAGAATTACGTCAGTGATAGTATTGTTATGAAAATATCAGTCTCCCATTTCGTTGGGCAAAGTAATTAGACAGATTCCTACACTCCACGTGTTCGTTTTCAACTGTTACGCACGCTTGAAACGTTGCTCGACCCTCGCACCAATGTTTCTTTTATTCAATTGCCGTTAGACGGAAAAAGAAAACGTTCTCGTCGGAATTGCCACCGGCCTCGCGTAAACACGGTGGGAAACTAATTATTGCAACGTTTGAACGGCGGAACAATGGGAACATTTAAGCCGCGTTTCAGCCGCGCTGCAAGTTCCACCGTCTGAACAGGGATGAAATTCCAAACTGTCTTCCGTAAGCCGCACTTCCGTTTGAATATGATCCGTCGCGTCCTCGATGCTATCCTCTCTCTCTCTCTCTGCGCTCCATCGAAACCACCGGATATCGATTATACTACATTTCCATAGTTTCCCCGGCTAATTCTGTCACGTACATGCGTCGCTATTGTTTCCAGCGAGAATTCCAGCGTCCCCTGTACGCTTTGCCACAGGTTTCGCCCGTGGAATCGTTTCTGCTGCACACTCGAATTACGCGAGGAGATCGTGAAAGTGTGTCCGTCCTTTGTGCGGACGACGTCTACGACGGATACCCGGGGTTCAATTATCTATCGTGATATCGGCGAATGTATTTTCGCACGCCGAAAGAGACGCAGAACCTCCTTGAACTACTAATGTTTAATCAGTTCTATCTAGGTTCGAAGCACAGAATCTCGCGAGACAAAGCGATACGAAGTATCGGGGAACCTCTGATTCTGAAAAATTCCCGATTCAGGCTACGAGGCGTAGAAATTGAATTCATACACGCGCCGTGCAATTTCACCGCAGCTCAAACGGCGCGAGCCGATTGCCAATTTCGTCGAACATATTCTTTCTCCCGCCGCATTTCGTTCATCATCCCCCGTGTACGCGTGTCTTTTTCCGCGCATCCGCCCTCCGAACGCGCCTCTTGGGGGAGATCCATTATAAGCGGGCGAAAGAGAGAGAGAGCGGATTGCTAAATATAATGACGTCTACCGGCCCAGCGAGGTGCGCCGCCTGAAATAAATCCGAAAATGGATTCGCGTTCGATAACGCGCCGCGGTCTTTCTCCCCTGGCGACTAGACTCGCAATAGAGGACTGTATAGCGAAGAAACGTACGCGAAAATACAAAAATTGTTACAGGCTTATTCCTACGTTTAACAAATTACATTACTCCGAATGCAGTAACTTAATACAAGTATTTCCCTAAAACTCTCTCTCCTCCAAAGCTTCGACCGACGTTTCCCATGACCCTGCACAATCCACGGTGTCCAACGGTTCGTCCCGCGAAGAAGTCCATCCCACATGGGACGAGGGATCGATGAAAAAAAAAAAAAGAGGGCTTCTCTTTTTCCCTCGCACGACACACCACTGTGAAATCGTTGTACTTGCGTCGCGGATAGAGGGAACTTGAAAAGCAGCCACGATAACGCGGGCCCTTTTATCCTGCTCCTTAACCGCGGCTACACGCGATTACGTCGAGAGCGAGAAATCCTCGAAGAGAAGAACGCCGCCGCCTGCCGTAAGATCATCTCTGACCTCTCCCCCTTATGACGAGTCGGTGCAACGGAGCTCGCGCAGCGCGCTCTCCCTAAAAGGCGGCGCCCTCAAAGCCGGCGAGACTCGTTAAAGGCGAATATCTGTTCTCTTTCCCGCCACGCTCTGCCGCTACACTCTCGTTACGCGGACTGCACACGTGCTTTCGCAAGCTCGCTGGCGCGCCCGCGACGGGGTAGAATCAGGCCGCGGAAGACTCGATTGGTGGGCGCAGGGCATGGGTGAGCGGGGAAAAAGTGTTGGCTGGTTGATTAGCGGCAAGGAAAACACACGATCGTGATGGCGAATTGATTATGGTGTAGCGAGGGTTCGGAAAGTTCTTTGGCGCGGTGATAACGGGCTGATTGCAGGGGTTGGGGAAATTAGATACAGTCGTGGAAAGTTGGTGAAACTCGTGCCCGGTGAAAGTTAATTATTCCCATGATTGTAATTGAAACTTGGAATCGAATGTCTGTTGTAAGAATTGGGTCATAGAAGGAATTTCTGATTGCAGTTTTCGTGAAGCTATAATTGAGATTAAACGGGCTCTTGGAATTTTTATGCACGCGACTGTAATAACGAAATGGGCCACCAAAAAATTGGTAATGGTTGCAAGAGATATTAGCTCTGGTCTATGGTCGTGCAGAAAGAATGGTAAGAACGGCATTCGTTGCAGCATTCAATAACAGAAGACGACGAAATAATACCGTAAATAAATTACTTCGAACATTCTTTTAGTTGATTTTCATACGTCAAACTAAACGATTCTTCTTTCGTTTTTATCAGACATTTCTCTGTATTTCTTTGACAAGTGCTGCTACAATGCCAGTTATTTAAATGAACCGCTGGGAACAACAACCGTGGAAACACTTAAGAGACCAGCTTTATCAAACAAAGGAATATTTCCTTTTCAGGGAACGACAAAGCGGTTCTTTTTAACCGCATCCGGCAGAAAATTTATTGGAATTCTTGGGAACAGTGGCGCGACGATGTTCCTTTCATTCTTTTCATCTCAACGCCACGTTTGTGCGTACATTTTCATTGTTAAAGGAGCTTAGCAATCGCGCACGACCGTTGCGGCCCGTACACCCGTCATTCAAAACACCTGACTTCGGTCTTCGTATCTTATCACCTACGAAATCCAAATATTGGACCATATCATGCGTGGAGTGAATTTAACGCGCCCACGGTAAAGTGCAAACATTTCGGTCGTCCTCGATCAGCTTACTCGGCCTAATTTCTCTGTTATCACAAGATTATCCGAAATGCATCACTGTCATCCATTATAATCGCAAATTTTTCAATCCCCGAAACTGCAGCAACAAGGAACCTGCGCCGAGCATTTTTCATGGGGATCGCACATCATCGTCAGACGCGGCCTCTCCTATGCGTGCACGCGTCCTCCAAGAGATCTCAGTCTCCTCCAAGCGGAGCGAGACACGCTCGCGACGCAACGACGAAGCGGAGGAACGAGAGTCAGGTCTTCGCAAACAAGAGGCCGACGATAAATCCTGATAATACCACGATACGGATTCACGGTACGGTGGAGAATGTGTCCCGGTGCAAGCGAAGCGGAATAAGAAGCTGGAGAACACGTTATCGACGCCGCTGGAAAATTGTGGCCGGGGCATCGCGATAAAGCGTCGCGATAACAGGGCCTGGAGAAGAAACTGGCGCGCTCGCTAAAAACTTGCCCGCGTAATCGGTGCTCGCCGTCTCCTATGGGATTTCATTCGCTGCGACCAGAGATAAGGCTTCCCCCGCCCGGACGTGTCTTTATGGTATCCCATTGATCCGGATCCGATTTTGCGTGTACCTCGTTGCTGCGTACCCGTAGAACAGAAGCTCTATTCGTTCACGGGCAGGGGACGAAGCTACCCCCCGTTCGATGGATTTTTGGCGGAGGATTTGCTTCCCGTTGAATTATGCGTGTCGGATTCGGATGCTCATCTTTTTGGAGCTTCCGCGAGGGGGGAATTGTGATCGGCCGAACAGAGGAATCTTGTTCGTAAACAGAAATTTATTGACAATGGATTGCTTTTAAGTAACTTTAATTTAACTTCTCCGTTTTTAATATCCCGTTTAATTCCCTTTCACTTTATCCGCGTTAATTTCGTGAAACTATTTCGTTCTCCAAACTAATCCACTTTTATAAATGGAAACATACCGGGGGATAGATGCATTAACGATTCCCGGTCAAAGTTACAGAAACCTTCACTGGAACACGTTCGCTTGGTAAAAACGCGTATGACAGTGTGTCCATTTACGATTCAACACGTATTAGAAGAGAAGCAACGGGCGGAGCTCTAGTGAGAGAGCAAGTTCGGTCGATCTTACTTGAAGCTAGTGAACTGCTTGCCGCTTCGGTGATCGTAGCAAGTAGCAAGTGCTTGAAAGGCAGGCCACGTCGGCGGTTTGACCACGGTTAGGTGGCCAAGTGACTTGCAGCCGCGCGCAGGACACACTCGCAAAGGACGACACTCTTTTACGGGCGACTGAACGAGACACGCGCAAGGAAGCGTCACGCGATGTCCTTTGGAGAATTTACAATTCAGACATTCAATGATTGATGCTTTCTTTTTTCATAAGAATATTAAAGACCTCCCCATTCATAGATGCTTACTTGCTCCAACGCGGATCTTTCGTCTTCATTCCCAAGGAATAGATCCGAATGTATAATACATGAAAACGCAACACGCCACTCTCGCAAATAACTGTGCCATCACGTTGGGAAACAGGATAGAGCAGCCCTTAAGGGTCCTCGCGTGTTTAGGCGCAATCAATAACCACCCCGGTGCAATGAATAATTCCTACGACGATAAAGCCCGAGAGGCTTCGGTTCAAATGAATGAACGACCGCCGAAGGCGCTTCTTGCAATCGTAATTCGAACATCCCAAATAATGGAACGGCAGAATGTCCTTATCTGCAATGGATTGAACGATCTCTCCTTTTCTCGTGGAATCATTGAAAATCAACTGGGACGAGCTGATCTTCTCTATTTAGAAGCTGTACGGATTTTTATAGTAAGTGTTTCGAGGCCAGCGCGTAATTCGTCGCGATCCAAGGTCTCTCTCGACGTTAAGGTAATCGTCGGCAGCGCATTTGCCGTCGCGCCAGGCCGAGGTTCCCGGACCTTGGACGCGTTTTCCATTTGGCTATTCGCGACGGACGTTCGAGGGAGAAGCAAGCAACGTTCGACGCGATTCGCTCGGATCCCCGTTAAGTGTCGACGCTTCCTCTCCATCTCTTTCGTTCAGGGGATGACGGGGGTAAATATTTGGAAGGCAAACGAACAGAACTCCCGGCGTATCCTCCGTTGCCCGATGCACAGATCTTATTTATCTCTCTTCTCTACTCGACGGTATTGGAAATTCTCTTCCGATCCCAAAGAGCGTAGCTCCGGCCACGGTAAAAGTATCGCCGGAGCGTGCATCGATTTTTGCGCACATTCCAACGGCGACTCGTCGATGGAGTATTTGATTAGAAAATAATTACGATAAAAGGACGAGTAATCGGGTAACTCGGAATAGTTCAACGCAGCGAATAAAATATGTCAAACAACACGTCGATGTGATAGAAATATAGCCCGATAATTCAACTTTCTGTAAAGTAGAAAACACGCTAGAAATTCTGTCGAGGTATTACGTAAAAAAAAAAACAGACCCTTTTCCGGAGAAATATCGCGATCGTATTTCATCGTAAGATCCTTCTGCAGGGAACCAATGGCCAAACTTTTATTATACGCCGATAAACGGTTGGTGCACGGGGGTGTTCGCGGTTTCTTCGAGACATTCGATAGCTAACAAGCGCGCGGTACGTTTCGTTTCTCTGCGGTATTCTCCTTGCGTATCGAAAGGGAGATTATAGAGAGGTACACCGCGATACCGAACGCTTTCCTCTCTGACTGCAGGTAACACGCGCGTTGCAAACGTTGCGCAACGTCTGAGAATTCGCGATACTTTCCGTGCAACTGGAATCGGGATAAGAATGCACGGCATTTTCCTCGCCGTTTCGCAATAGGCGTCGCCCTTTCTATACATTCCATTTTCCCAATGCTGCCGCGGCTTTGCGAATTAAACGTTCCCTTTTTCGCTGCGCTGGTCGGGGCGGCGAATTCACGGGGTTGCGGGAATTCTCTCCTCGCCGGAAAGATGCACGAAGTGGGAAGTGCCGCTTGCGTTGCCAGAGGTAAAGGAATTGCTCGGTTTCCTCGCATTGCGGTACAATCTTTTTTTTTGTCACGGCAGAAAGCATTCCGAGTGAAAATTGTTACGCTAAAATCGGTTTGTATTGTTGAACTTTGGTTGAAAGACAAACAGTCGTCGTTTACAGCCACGAGCAATTGTGTAATTCAATTCCAAGATGCCGCAGAAAATCTTGCACGGCATTAAATACTTTAAACAGGCCCGCATTATCTGTTTCCACATGCGTTGGTGTCATCCAGCTGTGATACTCGCGACACGTCGTAAACACGTTTGCGAAATGATTCGCTGCGAGATATCATGAATCTCTAGCAAAGAAATTCTTTCTCGCAGAACGCTTATCAGTGTTTTTTCCTTTATACCGTTCAACTCGCGCGAAAATCTTCCGAGGAATTAAAATTTGCAAGCAGAGCAGCTTCTTGAATGAAATTAATTTCACACGAAATCGAGACGTTCCAAAATTCTTCGTTATTCAATCGGAACACTTCAACCCAATGGCTAAACGAAAAATTACTGTAATCTCGATTGCTTTATCATTTGAATGATTACTTTTAAGCACTTGTATCTGCGGAGTATCGATTCGGATATTCCAACATTACCGTACCATCTTGCGAAGAGAGAACGGATGATCCATATTTCTCCGCGCGCTGTCTATCATCTTGCGAATCTACCGAAAATTTCCATTTTCCCTCTGCGGCGGAACGAAACGCGCTGGAAGCGTGCATCAATCATCCCCCTTTATCTCATTCGCCTTTCATCTCTGACGCGCGTCTCTTTTATGCGTGTACGCGAACGCGCAAAGGAGTAACGCGTTCAATGAGGCTTTTGAAGATCCTCGGGCACGCGCGTAATGAGTATCAGAAGAAATATATGGGAGAAATAACCCTTGGGGAAGAGTAGATACGTATTAGTTGCGACTCGGCTCAACGTTATCTCTCGGAACGTTGCTCTCCATTGGATCCATGAACGTAAAGAGAGACGTTGCAGAGAGGTTTTCCGATTTTCCCGATGAAAATTAGCGCACTATTCTGGCCAATTGAACAGATTTCACGCGAGACGCGTAAAGTAATTAAAGACAACGGTTTGGAAACTACCAGGTTGATGGTAATATCAACAAAACCGCCCTCTCACCTTTCAGGTTCGGACGGAAAACCTAATCGGAACCCGGGTGTACTGAAAAATCCCGAAAGACCGTAAACGCGGCGCCGCAAAGTGCATCGTTGCATCACACCGGAGTCCAGGCGCCTGATTCGCTGGACCGCAAACAGTTTCAGCCTGCGGCCGCAAACTCTGCTCGCCAATCGATGGTATTCCCCGGCAAAACGACCTCGGAAAACACATCCCCGGCTCGTCGTATTCCCGCGTGTGCCATAAAACCGCTACACACTTTCGCTTATCAGATAAAGTAGAATTCCGAGCTGTCCAATGGAAATGTTCCTTCGATGCACTCTGCTAATCTGACAGCTTCCAAAGGTTTCCACTGATGATCGAGACTGTAATCCACTTATCCTTCGCATTTTCTTTAAAAAAAAGCATCATCTGAAAAGCCCAGCTGTCGTCCCTGAAGGAAAACGCCACGAGATAAGCAAGGAGCAAGATCCAGGCGATAAAGCGATTTCGTTGCTGAAATTTCGAGAGCACCGTGTCCGCGACACCTGCTTACAGAAAGGACACCGCGCGCGATGGTTCGTATCTGGCAATTTCGGTAAAAGGGTTCTCTCGCTTTTACGGATGGCTCGCGCACCTGGTGACGCCGGCGGCGCGCCTCGGCCGAAAGCTATTTTCCCGTAATTCACCAGGTCGTCCCCTCGATGGTGCAGAGATAGCACGCGCGACGACGACGACGACGACGACTGCAGACACACACCCGGCAGCGCAGCCGGTTTCCATCGATTTTCCGGCGACGCTACGCTTCCGGCCGAAGACCGTAACCGTGTCCCCTCCGTTTCGCAGCAAGCAAAGTCGTAACTCAAGTGATCCCGCGCGAGGAGGACCATCCCAAGGAAGGACACGAAGGTCTGCGTATCGCGCGTTTACGAGAGGGCACGACTGTTTCTCGACGAATATTGAATTGCCCGCCGCGTGCTCGGCGAACGTAACTTCGTGGGACCGGTGCGGGCTGGCCCTTATTGCGATTGGCATGATTTAGCTTGGAAGGGATCGGTTCGAAGTTGATGTTCGGGGAACAAGTTGTTTCTTCGGGCGTTGGTTACAGTTCGGGGAGGAAACGTTTGAACGAACTGCAATTAAGGGACGAAATGCTGCGGAATATTTGACGATTCAGCTCGTGGGAGTATTCGCTTTTCTTGGGGAAGATTAGGATTAATTTGAACGGTTCGGAGAATTGTAGGAATCGTCCAGGGTTTGGATTTTTAATTGTGTATAATTAATATCCTCATGGTCTGCGCCTAATTTTCCGGAGGAATATTCGTCGGCAAACTTTCGCGTTACTCCGGTGCTCAAGTTTGCGCAAAATTTCATTTCGCTCGGATGAAGAGCGTCTGGGACTCTCGGCTTCGCAACCAGAGGACCTGGGAAACTTTTTAATATTAAATTTATATTTTTAGCCTGGCCCTCTGAAATTTATGCCGTAATAAATTTTCCTTAACGCATTCGTACTTTTCGTCGCCCCTTTTATTATGCTTCTATCTTTCGGTCCGGATAACATGTTTCACGGCAGAGTAATAATGCACGGAAATAGACTGGACAGTGTACAAACAGAGCCACGGCGGCTCGTCATTCTCTTAATTAAAGGTGCGCTTTGTTATCGCAGGGAACGCGCACGAACGATACCGCGGTCCGCGCGCAATTAGAATCGCCGGGTGTATATTAATTGTTGAATAACAGTCAGCTGACGATACGGAAAGTAATTCGTGGCCGCTTCGGACGGTGAACGGGGGTTAACGAACTTTATTACCGCGGATGCGTGGCGGAATTAGGGTCGCAATGACTTCCTCTCGTTCTCACTGATCGTTTCAGTTCCCTTCTCCCCAAGAGAACCGACCGAAGTCTTGCCGTTTCTTTAAACCAGAGAGCTATACGATATATTTCGCGAACGAACCGATATTCAACTTTCATTATCCCATCGAAGGACTAATAGAAACGAATCTCCGGATTCGATCGATTCAATTAACAATTCTCCGTTAAAGCGTGGAAACGAATCGCTATTACACATGTCGAAAGTGAACTCCGGCTGCACGGGGTACTCGAGCGAATCCCTCTGTTAACAGGCATCCGCTTGAAACGCGTTAATATAAAGCAGATACCACTCGACGGGGAGAGAGAGAGAGAGAGAGAGAGAGAGAGAGAGAGAGAATTAGGCTCGTCGTACAGCGATCTAATCGGCGAACAAAGGCGGGCTAACCGACCGTTTCGCAGTCCATTGTCAGCGGCGGGTGCAAGGAGGCGCGAGCAGTAATTACCGCTCAATGCTTCCATAACAAGTAAAATATCCGTGAACGCCATCGAGCGATGATCCAGATAGCCCTTCCCCCTTCGTTCCTCCTTTGCAGCGTTCATACGAGATTCTTTCTGATCTCATTAATTCCCCGTGAAACCCAATTCGGTCGCGCCGATATACCGGCTAGAATTGCAAAGGGTAAGCAGTCAAAGGCCGGCCCCGGACGGTTTCAATGATATTGGACGAGAGCGTCCGACACGCGAACTGCGCCCGCGAGGGATTCAATGGTGGTTGAAACGGGGTAGTTTGTTCGCCGATGCCTGCAGTGGAATTTCTTTTTTTTTTTCGCGTCGAGTCGACCAGCGGTCGCAGAATCGGAGACCAGGTTTTTCGATTTGCCACTGACTGCGTAAAATTGATCTGGGACACGATTTTTGTATGGAAGTTATTTTTCCTCGAACATTCTTTTTTTTTGGTGGATTTACTGAATTTTTATTCATACAATTGACACTCCTCGGAGAGTATGGAGGAATTACAATTGACAATTTTAAGATTTTGTGAATGTTTCAAATGACAAGTGTTTAGAATAATATTTACTGGGTACTCGGTGCTGTGGAAAATTTCATTTTTGTGATTTCCTTTCTTTTTAAGACTCGCTCGGATTTTGTTGTACGCGCCATTCTGTTTGTTCCACCGACGGATCTGCAATTTACCTGCTCAACACCGATCCCGAAACGGGAAATCAGTTAATGGAACCGACCCGCGAGCGAACACGAACTGCTCCAATTCGATGTCGACGCTGGGACAATGAAGAGTTCTATGTGCTCTCTCTCTCTCTCTCTCTGGGTGATTGATTCCCCGACAATGCCTGCGTGTATCGACAGACAATTATTGCACAACGCCAAATCGGGACGCATTAAATTGATTGTCGAATAAATCGATCCTTTGACCCCTCTCTCCAGAAACTTATAAATTGTACGATATCAAATAAGGCTTCGCTTTGAACACAGTTTTTATATCACTAGCCGCAAGCTAATTAGCGGAAGAGGCTTTCAAATAAAACTCGCTCGACAAATGTTGACACGATCAAAGAAAATCGATTCCAAAAAGGGGCGCCGAAAAAGCCGACTTCGAGCGATATTTGAACGCTCTGAAAGCTTCGATGTTGGCAAAAACTATTTGATAGACCATTGATCAGCCTTCGGCGTGCACCTGCACTCTATTCCCCATTTATTGGTGTTTCTCCGCGGCGAACCCTCGGAGGATTGTAAACTTCATTGAGCGGCTATTAAATTAATTAGAGAACAAATACGATGGGCCAGCCGTGTGCTGAATGTTGTCGGCCGAAATCATTTCCCTTCCAACCGTTCTATTTTCTAAATGAACAACTATTGATAACGAAATTCTTCATTTCTATTCCCCTAATTACTTTTTACTGCAGGATACAAGCCAACAAAGGTATTTTTTCTTCGATCGAAGGTACAAATGTTTCTCTGTCCCGTTCTTGTCCGCCCCTCGATTGCCATCGATTCGGCTGCGATTTCGTTCTGTCCGCCACCTGTTTTCCATTCTCCACCACGCCGCGGAGTGGCCGTTGTTTCCAATCGTTACAAACAAAAGGCTGCGCGCGTGCCTCGACTAATATTTCTGTCGCTGAATGAAACTGAACTTCGCGAAACCTACCTACGAAATTACTCGGACGGGAATAACACCGCCCCGTTGCTCATTACTCGATTCTCTTTGCGGTGAATCTCCCGCGAGCACGCACGGCCGCGAAAGTGGCAGCTCGTTAAAAACATTTCACGAGGTCGGAGGGGTGGGACCGAGGAGGCCGAAGGTCGGGGAAAAGCGGTCCGCGACTTAAATAATTCAGAGCCGCGAGGACTTTCGACGACTCCGCCTCACCCTCGAACGTTCCGCTCCCGCGTTCTCGCCGTGCCGGCCCCTTTCGAGTGTCCCCCGTGAGAACGCGGGGGACGCGGAATTCGGATAAGAAATCCTCTCGCCTCCCGTCCGTGGGTGGTTATTTTCGAGCGGGAGCACGCGCCGTCGACGGGGTCTGAGCGGAAATATCGAATTCGATTCCCGCGGAGACGAGGCAAGGGCTGCGCGCACGGAGGATAGAGCCCCGGCACGTCACACCGCCTTCTTCGGCAACCCCTTGGGATACCGCTCTCTCTCTCTCTCTCTCTCTCGATTTCTCTGGCGTTGTCATTAATGCGATCTGCGCCGGCGGCCTACGAACGTGATGGAAATTTCAACGTGTCCTCGGGTTGCAGTTGATTTCGATGGCAGGGCGCCGGTGAAACGGAGAACATCGTTTCCCCGTGAATAGGAATAATACTGCCGCTCTTCGAGCAGATGCGCCCCTTCGCACGTGAGACGAGATCGCGGGGCTCGGCGAAGAGAGAGAGAGAGAGGAATCGGCTTCCGTTGATTTCCTCCTTGCGAAAAGCTTGCTTCGCTAATTTCGTACGCGATTGGAAACGAAGCATTGATATTTCGTAAGTGGCAATCGAGTTGGCCTCTACACAGATTTTCATTTTGGTCGAAAACTGTGTTTTGCCTCCGAATCTGCCATTTCTCCCATTTATCAGAAACTTCCGCAATAACCAAAAACCGCTGCCTAGGAAAGCTTTCTTGTCTTCCAAACTTCACCGTGGAAAATCTGCTACGAGTAATATGCTTACGGCCCGCACTACTTCCAGGCACGAAATCATAGGTTACGTGACTCTACTCCTAAAACGCCAGGGAATAATAATTCAGCGCAGCCGTCGTCGTTCGACGCGTCCAAAACTCGGTTCCCCAGCTTCCGCGCCAATAACTGTCCAATCAATTACAAACATGAACTAATCCTCCCGTCTTAATCCTGTCAGCGTGTCTTCCGCGCTCCAACCGTGAAGCGATTTCAATTGGAATTCCAATAACTTCTTCCACGCGGCTGCGCCGATCGAATTGCTCTTCGATGATTTTATCGAGAATCGTCGAATAGCCAGAGGA
This sequence comes from Holcopasites calliopsidis, assembly GCA_023838395.1. Lineage (NCBI taxonomy): Eukaryota > Metazoa > Arthropoda > Insecta > Hymenoptera > Apidae > Holcopasites > Holcopasites calliopsidis. The sequence continues at coordinate 5,136,260 of JALHAQ010000011.1, forward strand.
CAACGCACGTCGGGTAGCCCTCTTCCACGTATTCGGAACGCGCCTCTCTGGAACGCAGAACTCGCGAAGCGGCTCGAACCGCGGTTTCTCGTTCAACATTAACACGGAACACGCTTGACCCGTCGCGTTTCGCCAGCGAACGATACAACGCGCCCTCGTTTCCTAGCCGAGGGTCGGGCATTGTGCGCTCGATAAGCTGCCGCATTAGAGTCGATGGGGATTGCACACGTTGCGATCGCGATGCACAAAGAGCGCGCGGCGGACAGATGAAACGCGTCGACGAGCGAAGATTGCGGCTGGTGAAATTTCTGCAACCGTCCCGCGCTGCAGCAGCGTGCAACGCGTCGATGATAATTCGTGGTGGCGACGAGATACCTCGGTGTTGCGGAGCGTCGTGGAATTATTCGGCATATGCTCGTGGGGTGAGGGATTACGAGGGAGAGATTTCACTTCTGTTTATACATCCAATGAAACTGGACAAAAATTTAATTAGTAAGTACTGATTATTATAAAGTGTAATTAAAGAAATCGGAATTCTCTGCAGTGGTATTGAATGCTTGGCTCCAGCCTTTCGATACGGTCATTCGATTGAAAGTTCAATAGGAGATCGATTAAACGGAGAACGTTTTAGAAGAAAGATTGCCAGTTTTAGATAACGATTAGCGTTGACGAGTGGACGTTTCAATGCGACTTGTTTTGATCCGTTTATTCCAGCACGAATTTGCCACGAGATGACGTGTTGCCTACCGTTGCGAGGGTGGATTACGGATTTCGCGGTGGCAGGATTTATCGGTGCCACGGAATCGCGGTTTTAGGCCAGTCGGAGTTGCCTGTTTCGAATATATCACTCCCTGACACAATTCGTGAGTAAATAATATAAGTAAATAATTGTACACCGTCTACAACAATCGCGTTTCCTTGAAAACAAATGAGTCTGGCAGTAATTGTGAACAATCTTCGGAGTATAAAATACAAGTGTCGCGATATCGCCCCGGTTACGCTTCTTTAAATCCCGGAAAGCGACTTGCCAGAGATAAATTCCCGGGGCGAATTTATCTCTGTTCAAATTTAGGGATCGTAAATCGTCCACGCCACTCGTGAACCGAGAGTGGCTATAATCGGTGCTCGGTAAAAGATAAATACTTTGTTTCAAACGAGCGACGGTTCGGCGCGAGGCGAAGCATTGCGCCCTCGCGATATCAATCAAAGAGTCCGGTCGTAAGGAAAACAGTCCGTGAGTGTTGTAATCCACCCCCGCGGCCTGGCTTCCGGTTGGCGCGTGCACGCCAGAGCGGCGTGGGTTCCATTAACGGCGGGAGAATGGGGTAAGAAGGCATATAGGAAACGACGCAAATTGAGCGCTACGGCAAACTCGATTTCTCCCGGTAATCCGGGGCTTCCGCTTTTAAAGGGTGGGTTCACAACGGCCGGACTTGCGCGCCGCTGAAGCTGCCAGTCGCCGTGGCCGGGATCATAGCGTACCGCGTGGCGCCCGAATAATTTCCAACGCTGCCCGCCGAGAAGCACACCCTTCCCCGGGGACCGGAAGGTTATCAATTCGTCGCACAGTCGGTGAAGCAACCTTAAAGTCCACCCCCGAGGGACGGATGACTCTTCGAGAAACCTTTTATCGCGACCGACTGCGACTCCGGGCTATCGTTACGGGCGATTGATCGTTCGATGGTTGTTGCACTATTTCGCGAGGGACTATAATTGCCAGGGGAAATTGTAGAAATTGTGATAAACTACTCTTCGTTGGAGATGTATTTGTTTTCATCCCTAATCGTGGAGAGACTCATTGTCTTAGGGTTGATACTTTTGCACAGAATGGGGAAATCATTTTGTGATGTTATCTTTTTTTAATATTCCTGTCAAGTAAAACGAATGATGTATACTTTTAGTTAATCGATACATTCCGTTTTAATCGCAGAACGCTGTAATCAAATGCACGGATCGACTGGTAATACCACGATCCAATATTCAGCCATCACGGTGAATCATTCACAATGAGTACGGATCGCTAAATTTTCCAGACGACATGCTCTGTGCTCAACCGGTAACGGATCCAAATTTTCCGAACTGCTGCCATTCGACCGCGATTAAACTTGTCCATCTGCGTCTACGTACAATCGATCCCCGCTCGACCATTTATCGTTTCAAAGCCATCGGCAAACGACAAATAAAATAGCGCGGCAATTCTCCGAACGCCAAACGAATTACGCTGTAGACCGAAAACCGTGAAAATACGTTTCACAAGTATAATAAAATATCTCCCTAACGGTTACATTCCCGATCGCCAATCGTTAACCCTTCGAAACCCCTCTTTTCGCCCGCCGCACGGATATACCGAAAATTCCATCAGCTTCGGCGAGTCGCTTCTCTGCGAATCGTATCCGCAGAAGCTCGCAGAAGCGGTCGCTGCAGGACGCAGGAAAACGCTCCGGCTTCACGCTCCCGTCTAATAGGAAATACCGCGCGTTCTAGCGACGCGAACCCGCTCGCGTGCACCCACGACTCCGGGGATTCTCGCCCCTCGGTCGTGTCTCCGGCTTGCCGTTCGAGCGGAAGGTCAATCCCGACCGCTCGGAAATTTCGGCCCGGCCCCGGACCGCCACGAAATTAACTGTCAATCTCAATCCCGTCCCCGCCCTCCTTACGATGAGAGCGAGAGACGACCCCCTTTGACGCGCGGCTGGTCCCGAAACGGGCGCGAGATATCGTGCGCGCCCGCCAAGCATCCCCCCATCCGCGGGTGTCAATTAGAAAGCGGCGCGGGGTCCGCCTGTTGTCTGCCAGAAACGTCAACCCGACGTCACGCGCCTCCTTTTTCCGTCAGGCTTGATTTAATCGAGGGGGTGAAAAAAAAGAATCTGATAGATCGGGGTCACCGCGTCGGGGCGCGACGCACCACCAACGAGGGATGATTCGACGAACCACCGATGCCTGACGCACGTTTGGAATAGGTGACACGATTTATCTAGGCGGACGAGAGTCGGCGGCGGTCGTTCAGCGTGACCGGCGGAATCGGGATTTCGATGTTGGAACCGAAAGCGTGGCACCGGGGATCGATAAAATTGACCTTTGCTCTTCTATGGGCTACGGCTGTGGGTAAACACGTCCGGCGGGATTCGGCGCGAGTCCGCGACGGATTATCGGACAAATTCGAGCGACGGTTTTTCCAGACTTCTCGTGAACGCAGGCTGAATTCATTAACTTACACGGCCTGGATGAGAGCGCAATCGTGTCTTCCGTTTCTTTGTCAATGAAAGTTAATTAGAGTCGGGCCGAGTGACGGCATCGCCGCGGCATCCGTTCGGCGAACGCATCATTGGCCCCGCGGAGCTGACGCGGCAGGAACGGAAGGGAGCGATCGAAGCGCGACGAACAACGAAGAAGAAACGCGACGGAGGGGATTATTAGCGGACTCTAAAGGATGCATCGAGTTGATGACAATATGGTGCCATTTGCATCTGGGCCCGCGAGGAAGCGGACAAGTGGTGCATCTCCGGCAGATGAGCACGTAGGCGGTGGCTGGGCGGGGGATCGTCGCCGCCGGCCGATAATTGAGACGAACCTCCGCGTCCTTAGACCATCGCCGGTTCCGTGGACTTCCAGCTGAGAACGGCCGGGGCGAACGCGATAACTAATGGCTAGCAGGCAGGGCCTCCAATGACTCTGTCGTTCCTTTCCTCTTTTGTTTTCTTCTCCTTGTACAGTTAGTCGTAGGCAATTGATGCGCCCCGCGTGGGCGGAGGAGCACTTGGAACGATCTGTCCACGTCCAAAGTGGAGTCCTTTTTAAATTCTTTTCGATAAACGGGATACACTGCTTTAGTACCTTTCTGGTATCGGCGAAAGAGGAATAAGAATCTTACGTCCGGTGATTTTTGAAACGTAAAAATATTTGTGTGAAAAGTAACAGACTCAAATATTAGACTATTGCATCTAATTTATATCTTAATTCAACATGGAGATTGCAATCATCTTTATCGATAAGTTTCATCAAAAGATATTACGCTGTTATCCCTAAGGCAATATAATCATTTTGAGGAGCAACAGTGATTACAAATTTATTATCCGCAATTCCTTATATTGGACAAATACTAGTTCTATGAATTTAGGGAGGATTCTCTATTAACAATGCTACTTTAAAACGATTTTTTTACCCCTAGTCCTTGACGCATCTCAACTTCTGCAAGATTAATAAATTTTATATTAAAGACAACCTCACGAATCAATATCAATAATTTTTATCTTATAAAACGTCAGAACTTAATTGACCGTATAAATAGAAATCCTTACCAGCACGTTAAACATACTGTTGCCCAACAGTTTTAATTAACCACCCACATCCGCTGGCATGTCTGTCTCGAATCCACCACGAATTCAGAATATTAATTCCCCGCGCATGAAGCACCGACTCGATCGTTTAATCGCCACAAGCGAATTCCAATGCGCGAACGTGCGTGTAGTATCCCTAACTAATCCCACCGACCGGTGCCTACTCAAAAAACGGACTAAATCAATCCCGTTCCGTCTCAATGAACTCGTCAGTGGCGCGTCCACTCAATCGGACACACAACGCATCGACGTCTCCCTTTGTATCGGAGGGTGGGCTCGCCGCTGCGCTACACCCTCCCAACGTATGGCTGCGCCCAAAATTTATATCGTGGGATCCTGCGACGAAGTCGATTCGTCCTTACAACGCCGTTGACGTCGATCCGGATTAACTACGGGGGGTTCGAGCCGGAAGGGCGCGCGTAGTACGAAGAATCGCACAGTTTCCCTCCCCGAAAGGGGATCTCGCTTCTTGGCGAATCTCGACGAATCGCGCACGATTTCCGCTGGGAAAAGCGAACTCGTCGCTGCGACGCGGAACTGCTTCCGCGTTCGCGCTCGAGGAAACGATTCGTAGTCGAGCGCGCGTCCATCTCTTACGTGTGTCATGCCGATGGGAAGGACACCCGACAAAATGTTCCGTCGACACGAACCGTTAAGTGCGCGAAGCTTCGCAGATGGTCGCGCGATTAATGAACCGGCCGCGCGCGACTGGTCGTAAATTGTCCGCCACCGTTCCGATAGTATATCTGGTATGACAGTCGCGAAAAGTTTGGAAATAGGTCGAACAGGGGAAATCATTTCCGAGAGTCGGCGAGCTCCTCTCAGTGCCGAACGCGTCGGTAACTTGCAGGGACGTCTGTGCCCGCGAAGTTCGCAGGAAATTGGCTAACTTCTGCCCCCGCGAGTGTTTCATTGACGACTGCGAACGGTATACACGATACGTCCGCGGCTGTTCTTAATGGAACCCCCGGCTGCAACTTACGAGACGCCCGGCAGTTTCGTTCGGCAATTCGGATTCTCGCACTCGCGCCGCGATCTTTCTCCGTTAGCAACAGAAAATTGCGCCCCGGTACATCGTACTGCGATCTCATCGAAACGCCGTGTATTAAAAACTCAAGAGGTAAACTTTTCTACGATAAAAATCGACCCCCTAAACTTGCCGTCCCCAAATAAAAATCTTGACCAACGTAACATACCACTTTCTATGTCCAACGATTTTCGACCACGTTCTAGGGAAAATCGTTCTCCGCTCGGACGGAAACTGGGCGTACGGAAGGGTGGCACCGTTCGCCCCGGTGTATCAAAATTACTCGCCACCCCACGGCCGGTCTTAACTCGGCCGGCGACTTGACGGACGTTAAATCCGTGAGGCCGGTATTAGCCGGAGTCCGGTGTCGAAATTAACGCATCCAACCGGGGAGAAATCTGTTTGCTCGGAGCACGGAGAGCGACGGTTAGATATGAACCGTGGAATCTTCTGGGTCTCGTTCGGGCGGACCCTCGATTCGCAGATATTCTAGACCCCCGGGTGGCTTCGTCGTTAGGCGCTTCTTAATGGGGTAGAAATATGCTCATCGCGTGCCACGTGAATAGCACGCGGAGGGTTGGAGCGAATGAATTCGTGCGGGGTTCCCTTTGGTCGCTTCGACGCGAGTACGGAGAGTTTGTTAAGTGTAATTGAGTTCATCCGACGTTCCCGTTACGCTGTGCGTTCAATTGTACGCGCGGTTGTTTGTTCCTCTGCACGCGCAAACGGATTAAGAATCGTATCTATTCAGAAATTATTCGTCTGTTGGCGATTTGAGTGATTCGATTTAATAAGTCACGGGTGAACTGCGAAATTTCATTTTCCGCTGAAAATGAAAGCTTTCGTTTAACTCCCGGCGTTACCGCTGCAAAAGGGCCAGCCGAAAATTGTAAGCAAACTTCCACCGACGCGTTTCAAGCTCGCTCGCCAAACAGATTTATTAATTTACAGAAACCATCGGTGGACCGCGTGTCTACAACCGAGACGAATATTTTCTATATTAATCCCGACGCGAGTTAAATATTGTTACAGAGATGAACAAAAAAAAAAAAAAGAAAGACAAACAGAAAATATTTGCGGGAACTGCGAAGCAGAAGCTTTCACCCGGCGATGAAATTTTATCAGCGTTTACCAGGGGCGCGCGCACGAGCGCTGAGGGCAGATATCAAAGCGTTATCAGCGTTGTCTCTGGGGGTATCGCGTTTACAACGAAACTCTGCCGAACGTCCATTTTCCCACTCGATTTCGAAACACAGCCCCGGAGCGCAACGAACAAAAATCGACTCCCGCTCGCCCCTCTGCTCGGCAGCCGGGTTTCTCTCGCGTTCGTGTTTCACAAATAAACACGTTTTCGCCGGTCGATGCGTTTCGCTCGCATCGTTGGATATCGTTAATACAGCGCGTTCGATGCCGGCACGTTTCGTTCGCGTCATCGAACGTACCGTAACACTATCACCACCCTCTCGAGCGGGGCTCTCCGAACGCGTAATGACTGCTGTTAATTAGAGAGGAAAACTCCGCTGCCGCTGCGGATAGTTCGAATGTCGGAAGATCCGAAGTAGCCGGGGCTAACCGAGCGGCGCACTTTATTCCGTGAAACTTTAGAAGCGATCACTCGCTGTTCCGCGCGAGCGAAATCGCGAATGATTGAAAAGGGGGGACTTGGGAGGTCGAAGCTGCAGAAATATTTCAAATTATTCTTCGATAGGGGAGGACTGGGATTAATTGTTTCTTCGTATCGGTACGAGCGAAACGTTAATTAATGAAACACACAAGGGTGAATTGTATAAATGTTTTTCCGATTCATTATATTCGTATATTCTGAACAACTTATTCCGTGTTTAATAACGAAAATGAAACAATAAGTTTCTCGAATAGGAAGAAAATATTTCCTCCGCTGCCGCAATGAAAGCCGAATAATCCAGGGAACGTTACAGCCTCGTATCTTCTAATAAAGCAGCGAAAATTAGCAGACAATGCCCCCCGTGAAACTTCCAATCTCGTCCGCACACAACTCGACCAGTAAAATCCTGCTCCGTGCGCTCGTAATCGGAGCGCGAAGGAAAGGCGGGTCAGCGAAAAGGCGAACCGTTCGTCGAACGGTGCAATAACAGTTCCCCAATTAATTGTCCCCTTCCGAGGCACTGTATCCCCGGTGACGTCATTGTTTGACGAAGAATCATCAGAAACGCACCCCCGAAGGCCGGACGCACGAATCGTGGGGGTGAGGGGGGATCGATAGCCACGGATGTTTCTGTTTGCTCTGACGATCGAGTGACGCTTCGACGAATTGTCCAACGGTGTCCGTCGATTCGATATGAATTTTTTCCGCTCGCCCCGCGTCGGTCTCTCTCTCTCTCTCTCTCTCTCTCTCTCTCTCTCTATCGTCCGCACGTTTTCCCAATTCCTCCTCCAGGCCATCCCCCTCTGTTTTTTCATTGGTCATCCGTAGTGCCCGCGTATGAAGGGAGTAGCGGAGGAAGAGGATCGGAGCGACGAGTGGAAATTTCGCGCTCTATATTTGTATTTTTTTCCCCCAACGTGACGATACTCGCGCATCGTTGGTGAAAAACTCGCGGCGACACGGGCGGGGAATCGTTGATAAACCTTTTAACGAGATAGACACGGGCCGCGGCAGATTCGACGGCCGATCGAAAATTACCGGACACGCGATCGAAGAGCGAAAAGTCGTTTGTCGGCCGTTTCGGAGTACTCGCGACGTGATTGCTGCGAGAACGATCAATCTCAACAAATAATTCCGCGGAACGAAGGGTTCGGCCACGACTTTGATCTTCGGCAAAGGCGACGAGGGAGTTCGTTTATTTTCTACGATCCCGTACGATTAAGAAGAAAGTTTACAAGATAACCGAGCGGGAAACGCAAGAGCGGCGTTCATCGATTACGCTTTTACACGCCGTTGGCTTCATTTGCCGGGGCATGAAACCAGCTCCGTTGTTTCCGCGCGTTCAACGGAGAAACGGATTTGCCGCGCGCACCCGCGGCTCGGTTGATTCGTGCTTTGTTAGTACCCCGAGCGCGAACTCGGGACTTTTTATATTGCACCACTTTCGAGCACACGAAAGGATCCCTCTCTCGCAGAGAAAAAAAAAAATGTTACGCACCAATCCTTTGCACGCGGCTCCTAGCGATACGCCTAAATTGCAGCTTTCGAAACAATTTCATTCCAAAGTGTCTCAGAATTTATAGAGACTATTTCATTTCTTTAACCGGAACGACGCGAGGCATGTTTCACGATGCATTTGCCCTTTGCGAGCAATTTTAGGCCCGTGAACGATGCGAAAAATGAAACGCATTCAAGGCAGAAACACTCCAGCGGACGCGAGAAGTTAATTCAATTGAACGAACGCGTCGCGGTTTACGTCCGTGGGCTCGTTTCGCACACGCATCGGTTTCCGTTCCGCGACAGCCCCGAGGATATCGGTCCCGCGTCTCGAGCGACGACAGTCGTCGTGTTGCCGGGGTACGAAACGACGGGACGAGGTGTCCGAAACCCGTTCTGCAATGGACACGCGTGCGGCAGAGAATTTCTGAAACGAGCAGCTACGACGGCGGAAATATTTTAACCCACTGCCAGAGGGTTGGTTGAGGGCAGGCGAAAATGAATATCTGTGACAGAATTCGCGACAATATTTCTAAATGTTAAAACGAAAGAGAAGTGCGAATACTTTCCCGCATCCTTCGATGCTTGTATGCAACTTCGAGCTGATCGAAAATAATCTAATAAATGAACTTAACACAATGCAACTCTAGTACGATAGTATTCTATAATAAATACCTCCAAACGTTTAATCTTCGAGTTACCGAGTAAGATAACAGAGCTTTCGTCAAAAATGAAACAGATCCACGGAAATTCGGCGCGGAATTGCAGCCTTTTGTATGCACCGAACCGTCTCACGATTAACCGGAACACGCCGCTCAATCGGGAAGAGCTTAAGCTCCTTCGCGCACTCGTGCCTCTTCGTTCAGATAACGGCACCGCGGGAATATAATATGCGAATGTCGCGTTCGAAGTATTCCCTTTTGCATATGGGAGGGGCTCGCCCCACCGTGGGCGTTTGCATAAAATTTCACGTTCCCGGGAGCAGCTCCTCGGCTTCATCCATAAGGGAACACCTTCCGGTCGTTTTCATACGGCGACCAAGGTGTCTTTCCGCAGGGACATTAGCTCGCGGTTGGTTGGGAAATTTGATTTTGAGAAGTGCACGCTTTCACGACGGAGCAGGAGGTCGCGATATGGTGATTTCGTTCTCTTGGCTGATTCATAAGAAGAGCTCTCCCCGTTTGATATACGACGGGAATTTGATCTGCGATAGCGGTCTATCTGCGCTTTAGATTAGTAAAACGGCAGGGAACGGTTCCTGGAAGCGCGATTGATATTGGCGAATCGGAAGCGTGTTAAAGATTATTAATTTGCAAACGTAGAATCCACCGCGAACTGGACCAACGGAAGATATCGCGATCCGTGCGTTGTCCGATTCGAGGAAGCGAAGAAACGAAGTGGAGGAGGCAAGCCGAGCGAAAAGTTTCCACCGCGTTTGCGAAAGAGACACGTGTCCCTATCGCGATCGAGCAAACTCGCGGGACAAATGGAGGAAGCAGCGCAATGTTCAGCCGCCGACGAGTGGCCTGATAAACAGGCAGCTTAAGGGCGCCCGGAACTGGTTGGAAAATAGTCGTTCTCTTCCATCGAGAGGGACGACACTATGGTATTTTACGCAGGGATCTAGTCCTGTTGTTAATTTCCTTTATGCCACGCTAATTGCGAAACGACAGTCGATTTCATTCTTAACATGAGAAATATTATAATAGAGGGTACTTATTTAATTTTCCTCTAATACCCAATTCTTTTTAATGATCGACATCTACAGGCAGTCCCTTTCGATTCCTTTTTATCTAACTCTCGTTTGAACTTCGGCGATAATCCTGTTTAAGTTTTACGCATGTTATTCCCCACTTGCAATTCTTTTATTTCACCGAAACCTCGTTACTTCATTAGTTCCCCTTCTATCCCCCTCATGGAGTTTCGTCAACGTTTCATCTGTCAGTGTCAATTATCCGCTTAATTCCCGTCCATCCTTCACGTCCCATGCTATCCGCTTCCTCTTAAATTTCGCTGCTCCCTTTGGCTTACCATCTCCCATGCTTCGCTTTGTTTTTCATCATTCTTGTAATACCAATTTTCATTTACACAGTATCGTACCGTAAACGTCTAGCGTGTCAAACACATGCTTCTCCTAATTTGAATTCCTGCACGCATTAGACCCGTGTCTCTATCACGATCTCCCTTTGCCCCCATGCTTAACGCCCTTATATATTTATCGAGACCGGTGCGGGGGCAATAGGAGTCGGTCAATCATCGTTACAACGCATCCTGTCACGGCCGAGAGTTCGCCTTCTCCGAGGTACGGCGCGAAGGGACACATACGCTCGAACACGCTCGTCCCCGCTCCGGCCGATCGCGTCCTCGCTGCCCGTTACGCCGGATCCTGCCAATCTTCGAAGCAATATAAAGCCACGCGCGGCTTTATTTGTGTGCCGCGCCGCTCTTTCTCTCGTCGCGTATCGACAACAACCACGCCCTTACATAAACGGCGTAATTGCGGGGGCGTTCGAACAAGTATAGGACTCGGCGCGGACGCTCCTCTCTCGCCCCCTCCGTCTCTGTTTCATCGTCGCGGGGACGAAACGACTCGGGGGAGGAAGCGGAGGGATACCTTTCATTCGCGTTATCCCTCCGCATTCCGGGGAGGATCCGACGTCGAGCGCGAAATGATCTATGAGTCTTTCTTACAAGAGGGTGGTGCGCTGAGGGAATAAGGGAGAACAGGACGGACCAGGCGCACTTTGCAATATCGCGAAGTTTCCCTAACCGAAGTTCTTGGCCGGTTCTGCGCGAATCGTTCGGGAACGATTCCTGGAGAATTCTTGGCTACTGTGCAACAGTTTTAATAAGGGACCGTGTAAAAAGTAGGCGTGCTCGCCTGTTTCGGCTGTAGCTGCAAAACGATTAATTAAATCGTAAGCGAAGTAGATGGGAATGAAATTTTAATATGCCGCGAACACGAATTCGCCACGTTTTAACGTTATACGTACGCGCGCACATGGACCGCGGCGGGAAGTAAAGGGGGTGGTGGAATGTAACAGCACGGGAGTAGCGTGATTCGAACGCGAAAACAGACGAAACTCCTGGGTCCGACTACGCGACCGGGTCCGCAACTACCGAACACCGCCACACGGAGGGAAAACGCGTCGTCCCGTGGAAATCGCGCGCCTCATGCTTTATTCAACCGCGCTCGGTGGCCGGCCGCGATCGAAACGTAATTAAAGGCGGAATAATTAACGGACCGTAAACCGTCGACGCCGGTGGAAATTTTTAATACGTTCGTCGGGTATAAAACGGCAGCTGGGGTAGAGAAAATAAAGGCCGTACACTAGCGGAGAAACAGTTTGAAATTATTCTACTTTCCCGCGCCGCGGAAATTTCTACGATTTTTGGTACTTCGCCAGCTTTGGGCGTGTACCGAAGGTTATCAATTGTTCGAGCTTTTCATTCGTACACTCATTCTTTTCGCTTTACCGTCATTCCCAATCGATTGATACAATATTGATCGGAAGAAGCGCGTTTTAGAATTTTCAAGTAATGCAAGTACTTATTACTCTTCCCATAACCGAGCTTCATGATTCTCCCATTTCACCCCCATCGCTCCGACCCCTATTTTCCTTTCCTAACTCTCCCCGCGGTCGTGTCGGAAGCGTTTAAAAATCGTAACGGAACGGGAACGTGTACGAAATACAAGCTGACTCTCGGCTCCAAGGGGTATTTCATGGATCTACAGGTTGCAAGCTTGTTCTTCTCGTTCGATTAAAGCAACTCTCTCCCCCGGGCGAGCGGGGACTTAAAGCATCACCCTCTCTCTTCACCGAGGCTTTATGCTCTGTGTGTGCTACTTATTTTCGCGCCGATCTCGCGCGAGATTGTGTTTCCCCTTTTCGTTTCCTCCTATGTTTTATTATACTCGTTAGAAATTTGTGGGGAGAGTATGCTAGCATTGATTTAACGTCATTCTTATAACAAACGTGAATAAGTGTTCCGATCGTCAGACTCTTATGATCATTGTTCTGCTTATCAGCGAACCATTGGTAGATGGGGATGCTTCGGTTTCTTCGTTTCCCTTCCAATTCCTTTCACTGCCGCGCGACTTAAGACTTTCGCTAAGATACTTTTCTCGACGTGGCTCAGATGTTTCGGAGCGAAACGACGATTTTCGATGTCCTTTAAACACGCTGAAAAGCTCCTTTCGCGCGACAGCGAAAGGGAAATTTCCGGGTGCGCCGACTGTAGGTGTTATCCGCTTAAAAGTCTCGCTCAAGATAACGAGGATGACATTGTTAAAGTTGTGGTGAGAAGAGAAAAAGGTTTGCCGATTGCATTCATCAAATTTCTGCTCGTTCAAAGTGCGAATTAAAGGGTCGGTGCACTTAGGTGATTCCCTTCTCTGCGAAATAACAATAAAGTGGCCACGAATGCCGCAGATGTAAACGGGGGATAGACTTGTTAATTTTGCATAGTCGGCTCGCCTAAGTAATCAACAACTTTAATCGCAAGTTATGGCGCTATATAATGCAGTTACTCCTTTTATCTCTCCGAGCGCGGGGTATATATTGCTCGGTGTAATAACGTTATCTACCCGCAGCCACCACCGCCGCGAGAAATCGTAACGCTTCCGTAATACTACTCCTTCCGTTACTTAACTTCGTAACTTCGTTCGCACGAATAATAGGCGGCGTACTTTCCACATTGATCCGCATCGTATCGATCTAATTATGGGAACATATAATGATGTTACGTGTAAACGGGAAGATAATAGAATTATAAAATATTAGAAGTCTTGAGATATGACAAAAAAAAATACCCAATATATTACACAAATATTTCTCCAGTCCTCTATAGAACAACACTTTCTTTACTACCACATTTCTTTACTGGAACTGCGAGACGATCACTCGCCGACCGAGCGCCGTTTCTTTGAACATCAGAAAACAATATCGCAACCAGCCAAGCGAGATAATAAAAACAGTGTCCAATTATCCGTTCGCTCTCGCGGCGAACGGAAATTCTCATTCCACGAGTCGCATATTTCATATCTTTGACACGGCGTCGGCTTCGTCAATAAAGCGAAATAACACCGGGCCTAGACGTGCACAGCGTTGCAAAAAAAAAAAAAAATCCCGACGTTTTACTCGAAACACCTGAATTCGCCCCGGCTCATTTTATTTCCTTTTTGGCGCTCGAGCTGCACATGCACACGCGGGGGATTAATAAATCCACTCTCCGGGCTCCTCGCGCTGCTGCTACGTAGCCGGTGCAACACGCGCATTGTTTCCATTTCGCGGTAATCGTGATTCATACGCCGAGAGCAAATCCGATCATGCCGGGCAGGGGAAAAAGGGTATCGCGCGTCGCTATTCACTCGCGCTCCCGCCCCCCCGATCTTTCCCTTTCAACCCTGTTTCCGTGGTCCGCGCGGCCACGTTTCCGGCGCGGCGGATTGTTTCCCTTTGACCGGAAACGAGGCGCGCTCGTCGGATGGTAATTAAGGACGGTTACCTCGAGGAGGCAGGGTTAACGAGCCGCACACGCTCGCCTCTCGTCGACGATCAGCCCCGTCGTTATTCCGTGGCCCGACCGCAAAACTCTGACCGGTTAATTTCGGCTTCTGGTCGGACGGAGTTGATGAGGAAGTCGGCTATACCCTGCCGCACCGCTGTGCGCAACCTTTTCGGAGCTCGATCGAGCCGGTCTTCGATCTCGGAGAATGGAATAGGCTTGCCGGAACTTGTGATACCGTTGCCGGGCGGGGGCTGGAAAGCTGCTTTCGAGACGCATCCTGGTGGATAGTTTGTTTCGCTGATGCGTTGTAGTTGTCTCGGTGAGGGAGAAGTGTAGCAATTGAACGTTCGTTCAATTCGATTGAATCCTACAGCCATTCTTCAAATCGATACACCGACGGAAACGGAAACGAAGGCGATTTAACCGCACCTCAGAAGGGCCGCATTTTCAGCTGAAAAGCCGAGTAAGCGAGTGTAGGCGGCTTCGCAAAGTGTTTCGAAGAAACCCGGCATAGAAACTAACGGGAAAAGGACTATTGTACCTTCCTCCAGCAAGGTATCGCGATTCTCCGTGAACGTACACTGACTGTACTCTCGTTACCCGGTGACGGGATAGCGACGCTCCTGTATCGTTTCCACGCATCTTTATATACTTCACCAGGAACAACCAGCTTCCTTTTGTGACAGGCTGAACGTCGAGAATCAAACGAAGCCCCGTTGACGTGAGAGGAAACGAGAAAGGGAGGCCCCCTTTAATTTCGAATCGAGGGAAACTTCGTTGCGAAAGATTCCCCCGCGCACGGACACACGCTCTGGCCAAGGATCGAATTGAACTCTGACCAAGCACGGCGACCCTTGATTTCCCGCTCGGCTTCTTAATTGCACGCCCGCCGTCGGAACGCGCGCTTACAACCGGGCCCGGGCGTTCTCTAACGTCCGGGAGGGGAACACCGTTCGTGCTCGAGAGGAAATTCTATACCGCGAGTTCCGAGATCAAAGGACGTCCATCTGTTCCGTTCGTGAAAAACCGCCCCCCCCCCTCCCCCCTCATCACGCGGCTCGATTTCTGGATATCAAACGGCGGGAGATACGACATCTCGATTCGTGAACGTTTCGTGCGCGCTCGCGTGGGCCATTTAATTAGAGGCCCAGCCTACGACCGTGTACGGTTCTCCGTCAACTGTGTTGCAGGGATGCTCGCGGGAAAGCTGCAACGATGAAGGGAGAACTGTGCTGGTAATGATAAATATGGTATATCGCTGCCGAACGAAACGACGAAAATCTCTTCGGAACGTTCGTGAAACGATCCCGTTATTCGTTCTGTTATTTTCAATGAAACCGTTGCACGCTTTTGACAATGAAATCAAGCGAAACCGGAGCTCGAGCTGTAGGTTAAAATAATTTACCCAGTCGTTGTTCACTTAAACAGTACCGCCGTTGCACGGTGAAACGGATGTTCGACGAACGAAACTGTAATTAAACGCGGTAAAAAGAAAATGTCGACTAGAATCGACCAGAGTAATTATTCGGACACCCAAATTTCCGTTACCCAACTATTGCAGAGCCAAGCTTTGCTCGATATTATTCCACGCGCTTAATCGTCCCACACTCGAATCCTTCGAGCCGTCCGAATAACTATGATCGAACTCAAAATTGCGCGCTAAACCATCCGGAACAGGAAGGCCTGAAGAGTGGCGAATCGACGAGCCTCCCAGTGGCCCAACAGAGATCAAAGCTCCTCGAGAAGCACCTGGGGGTCTCTTTAATTAAAAGAAATTACCTTCGACCTGGTGCTTCGTCAGCAGAAAAAGACGGAGAGAGAGAGATAGGCGTAAAGAGACGGCCAAGGGTACTTTCGTTTAAAACGAACTGTATCCACGGACAGGCTGGCTTGGCCAGCACGGGACGCCCGTTCCGCCGCTAATCCAATTTGTGACGAGCCGTCGTTCCTTTAATCCTTTGACACACACACGCACAGCCCGCCGGCATAACCGAGTTTTTCAATTAAATTCCCTGGCTCGCCGCCGCGAAAACGCTGCTCGACACACCGTTTTCGCCCTCGATTTCCCCCTCGTTTTCGCCCTTTTCTTCCATTGGCCTTGGCTCTCGACGGCCGCCGTTCGCCGAAGGATACGCGCGATCGCCGTGTACCAGCGGTGTGCGCAGAGGATCGATTGATCGGCCGAGCGGACGGACGGGGAAGAGGAGAAAACACGGTTCCCGGTCAAGACAAGACACAATTAAGCCCGGTTTACATGCGGCGGACCGTCGCCGGAACCGTTCCGGGAACTGGCCCGTAATTACCGGCTACGACCGGCCTCGCCGCGCTAACTGGAACAAGATAGCATGATAGCGGGGGCCGGTGCCGGCGCGTTAGTAACTTGCCACTGCTGCACCGAACTACCCCCCTCGGACTAGCTAAACTAACAGGTCTCTGACTCGCGCGGGACGTGTACGCTGTCGCCGGTAACCGGGAGGGGTTGGTTTGCTTTCGTCGGGCAAATCGGCTGGCGACTGTTTCTCCTGATATCTTGTTAGCTTGATTACTCCTCGGATGGACACCGTTTGACTTCTTGCAAATTACGGAACTTCTTTGCTTCCGTTGAACCGCGCTGTCAAGAGAATTGTTGTACAGATTCGATTGTAATTTAGGGACACATCGTGTTGGAGTTTCACTTTTGTTACAGAGAAGCTTTTGTATTGTTCTCCAGCCAGGAGTTATTAGTTTCTGAAACGGCCATTGATCGACGTTGCCTTATGAGTTTTAGCTCCGCCGTTCCATTTGAACGTTAAATACACGGCGCGCAAGAGAAAAGACGGTAACCCGGGGGCGCGCGGGGGTGGATGATTCGAGGCTAAACAAGAACGCTACTCACTTCGGCGGCGGAACTTTGCCGGTGGTCCCAACTTTTTTCCCCCAGCCTGTTCCCGCCGTCTGAAAGTTCCATTCTTATAAGAAGCTCGTCCGATATGAAGCATTCCTTCTTTGAAATACTTAGCGGCCGTCTCGCCTCCGCGAAACTATTCTTAATTAACTAAGCTCCTCTCTGCTGTGTATTTTATTTAGTAAAGAGCTTCTTCGCGCGACGAAACCCTGAGATCCTCAAGCTACGATATAATAAACTTTATCAAGCCTGTATACATAATGTCCAAGGGAACAGAAGATCCTCCAAATCTTCTTAATACATTTCAATTATAATCGAATACATTTTAATTCTATTAGACATGCTCCACGTAAGCTCAGCCTTAAGAGGCATCCGGCCGGGTCCACGGGACGATAATGCCGAAGGTCAGGACAGCCCGGTCGAAAGGTATCAAAGGGAATCGTCAAAGAGCCAACCGCAGGAAGCCCGAAGGACGCGAAGTAGCGTTCACTGCTCGGCTACGCGGCCTCCGAAGTACGGATGGAGTTATCATTCATTTTCCACGGGAAAGTTCCGCTTAACTTTGTCCATTATATTCGTCGCGGTTACGCTCGCCGCCCGCCTCGTATCATTTAATCAAACTTTTAATTCCCGATCTGCCGCGGTGCCAGCACAACTTGGCCAGGGCTCTCTCTCTCTCTCCTCTCTCTCTGGATGCCGCGAGCGACGCACGGCCAATTACCGAAACCTTCGGAAGGTCTGCCACGTGTCAGGAATTTTAAACGAGATAATTCTTCCGTCATCGGTAAATTGATATGGATAAAGAAAAGAAAAATATCGCCGCGGGAGGAAAATCGGAAGTTCGGTATGCGCGTGGAGAAGAATGTGGAAGGGCTGGGGAAAAAGAGGAAAATTGCCTGTATTGTTAGTTGATTCTTGACTGTCTTAGGAAACTATGCGAATGTTTTTGCGCTCGGGCTGTTGGTCGAGAGTAAGACTGCGGGCTGCCGAAAATGGTGGCGAGGCAGGTACTCGTTGGGGAAAGTGTCTCAAGGTTAATAGAAAGGCCTGGAGCGCGCAAGAAGTCTGGGGAAAACTTGTTGGAGCAGACTGAAGAATACTCGTGTCGCCGCGGTGAAAAATACTTGCTCCGCCGCGGTTTCACGTTTCCTCTGAGCGCTTTGAGTGCAGTGGGATTCGAGAAAGACACGCGTAGCTACCAGTAACACCGCCTGTTTTTTACTTTCTCCGTTTCTTCTAACAAAGACCGCCTTCGTTGGATTAAATCTAAATGTTTTAATAGTCATCCAGTTCCGCAATCAAGAAAAAACCCTCTAATTCTAAATATTCATAGTCGTGCACATTATCAAGGTAATTAATCCAAGACTTTATTCACCCCTGAACGCAAGCGATCTAGGTTACCCTTAAATTCATTCAGAAGGGAAACTTCGTGCACGTCATCGCAGGTCCCGCTTTTAATCCACGCGCGCATAGCTGATCGGTAACGTGATCCCGTATGTCTCCCTCGCGAGGGTTTCAGAAAAGTCCGAATCCCGTTCGGATTCTGGCAACAGTTGTCTCCGGCCGGAAGGAAGGGTGAAAAAAGAAAAGAAGCCCTTCCGTGGCGGGACCACGGCACGAGAACGAGCGTTAACGCCAGGGGCCCTGGTGGCGCTAGGCCCTGAGGGCACACTAGAAAAAGTACAAGTGGAAACGTAATATAGAGGCTTTGTGTCTGCGCCACTCAGACTGTCAGAGAATCCTCTGTACCTCCATCTCCCTCTGTCTCTCGATCCTCACCCCGTCCGGTCCGCGCGCAAAAAGCATCTCTCTTCTCTCGACCAAAACGCGCCCTTTCCCCCCCCTTCGCGCTCTTGGCTCTCTTTTCTTCCGTTCCGACAACAATGACACTATAGAAAACCGCAAGGGATAATACAAGCAAGACCCTAGACAAAATCGATTCCACCCCTGGCCGTGCAAGATAGACAGGCCCTTCCACCCCGCCGTCCCATCTATGGCGCACCCTCGTTCTCTCGACGCATCACCTTTGATTCAGCGAAATTCGAGACGTCTTTCCACGCCACTCCTCCGCCATTGTTTCACGTGGGAAGTGGCCCGCGGAGAAGGGGGATTTATCGAGAAATTCGAAACGACGCTTCCCTCTGTGCCCGACCACCAGCCCCTTCCGTATCACCCTCTGCCCCTGGCTTTTTTCTCTTTTCGTCTGGCCCACCGTCCGTCCCCCTGTTCAATTCTATTCCCCGTTCCCCCGTGCTTGTCCGTCCGCTTCTTCCTCCTTCACCACCCGCCCCTTGATCGATCCGTCTACGATTATGATTTTGATCCAAGGAAGTAGGTCGAACCTACGACGACACTATCCAGCTGGATCGAATTTCCAGCGATGAATTCGAGACGAAAATCCTTGTTTTTTTCTTTCTTTCTTTCTTACCCCGGTGCCACTCTGCGTTTTATCGGGCGCGACCTGTGTCAGTTCGACTTCGATGCGGTCCGACCCCGTCGTCGTCGGGAGGGTATCGCTTTAAATTGGATTATAGGAGAAGCTTGAAAAGGAACGGCGGAACGGAGGATTCTCTCGCGCGTATTTTCCCCGTTTAGCTCGGATTCTCTCGTACTCTTTTCACGGGACATCCGGCGCGGCGTATATCGCGGACATTGTTTGCCTCGCCGCGATCGGAAGTCGATTCGGAAGAGCGACGTTTCACCGCGCGTCGACCCGGGTCGCCGAGGATTTCACGCAAACCGCTTTCGCTGGAAACTCCGGATACGGCGCTCCACCTGGACCACGTGGAATTTTATTTTATCTCCCACGATTCTCGCGCTCGAAATGCCCGGAGAGCGAAGCTGGGCTTCGAGAGCGAAAGGGTAACATTGCGTTACGGTGTTACCAGGAATCGTTTCAAAGATTATCTTGTATAAAAATCGTTTCAACCAACGTACGGCGTCCCACCAGATTTCGCGCCATTGAAAAAGAGCAATGACCCACATTATTCTCTCCTAAACACCCGTGGCAAGTCCGAAGGCCAAAGAGCTGATTGCCCCGATTCTTTCGCGGGAGCTAAAAATATTCCGTCGAAAATAGGCTGCAAGCTCTTCCGCCACGGCGAACCCAGCAGCTTCTTCTGCAAAGCGTCGCGATCTATACAATGCCTGCAAACGCGTCTCTCTCCGTTTCCCACGATTTCCGCGCAATCGAAACGCGAGCACAGTGCCCTCCCCCGTGTCTCCCTACAGCTGCCTCTCCATCGGCAAAAGCACGAGAGGATAAAAAAGCGCGGGCACACCGACGAGGCTTCAGCGTCGAAGCTTTGCACGGATTCTCTCGCCGGCTGGCTCGAGCCTCGACCGCCGGAGGAGGTCATTACCTCGCGATAGAATTTTCAGTGTCGCGCGATGCACGAGTGCCGATGCGCGCGGGACAGCAGGGCGGGCTTTTGCAGCCGCGAGAGCCGAGGAACTCGACAACAGGCCGCGGCGAGGATATGACGTTCGCGTAGGAGTGGCTGTTACGCGCGACGGAAATAGACGTATCATGATGCGATATATTCGAGTGGGAATTGGAAACGAGAGAGTTCCGAGGACCCATCGAACGGGCCGCGCGTCAGCGTATGATTGAAACGCGCGCGATGCTGCCGTGGATGTGTGCATGGTCTGCTCGATAGCGGTGCAATTTTTGACGGGCCGAGGGGTTTGGAGGATATTCTGGAAATATTTGTAGCTTCGCGGGAAGTGGAGAAGGCAACGTGGAATTGTTGGTGCAACGTCGAGGCGGTCCCCGGTTAAATCGCCGGAATATTTAATCGTGAAGTATTTTTAGAATCCTTTGTATCACGGCAAAGATGATCCGTGAATGTTTAGTCCACGAGTTTTATCACGTAGAAGAGACATTTTCAAACGCAAAGCAAGAGAGTCACGTAAAGCACGCGACGTGTCTTGAGAAACTACGGTAATCGACCAAATAAATTATCCGATTCCGCGCGTAAAACGGTAGGAATAAACGAATCGTAGCAATTCAGCGCGCACCGCGCGCTGTTGCGACTAAAATGCATATCCATCTCCGCAACGAATCTCACGAATCTACACCGTCACGCTCCATCTTCGAAAATCCTAAGGATTCGATTTCACTTCCTACCCAGTTGATGTGATTACTCTCTATGACTCCATTCCTCCCGAGAATCCCAGAGGATCCAGTATCGCCAGAACCCGTCAAAGGAGAAAGCCTAATAGATCCGGGCTCACGGCGAAGGATTCGGCAAGGAAGCACGCGTGCGTGAAGAGAAGAAGTCGAAAAAAAAAGAGAGACTTTTCCTTTCGGACGTCGCGGGAGACCAAGCGCAAACGATCCCGCACGGACGTCCCTTTACGACCAAGGGTGTTGTCTCTCCTCGCCTGTCAACCACCCCCTCGAGAAAGAGAGAGAGAAAGAGAGAGAGAGAGAGAGAACGGCCGAGAAGGAAGGAAGCGAACGGCCAGACAGCCAACCCCGAAAGGACACACGCGGGCCGGAACATCGTTTCGCCGGCTCCTTCCAGCCGGGGTATTGATCCTGTTTACCACGTGGCTTTAGTATTCGCCGCGCAAACTTTCGCGAAAACGTGTCCCGCATGCCTGCGGCGCCCCATAATTGTAGATTCAAAGGATATAATTCGAAAGAGGGACGGAGAGAGCGCGGCGTACAGGGGGTGGCGCGGATGCTGAGCCGGAGAGAGCAACGCCGCGGGATCCCGGGGGGATTTGTGCTCTTAACGATGAGAAAGAGCAAAGGGGGGGAAGACACAGAGGACAGCGGCGAAATCCTCGCCGCCCTTGGCCTTCTAACGAAGTGAAAATTGCCCGTAATTCCGCGCGCCGCACGACGTACGATTCGATTCCGCCACCTTTCACCTCGCCACCCTCCCGCGATCTACCGAACTCGGTATATCCTCGCGAATAGTTTCCGGATAATAGGAAATGAAAAGAATGGGAGTTCGGGAAAATAAGATGTGCTGGTGAAGGTCACGAAGCATCAGTGGATTTCGTAGAGATATCAGAAACGAAGTCTGGAGATAAAGTAGATTAGGATAACTCGAACGGTGTTCAGCCTAGGACGAGGTAAACGGGATTCCTTTGAATCCTCTTTTGGAATTTATTAAATCCGATCGAACTGGCAATCGGTAGGATTGTTCCAAATCAGGCGGGGCTAGGATAACTGGCATTTCGTCCAAGAAAAAACCTAGCAAATCCCCCCGAAAAAATAATAACGATCAAATTAGACAGTAGGAGAAATAAGGAGATTTGTTTCCTTTCGAGAGAGCGAGTGTGCGATCGGCCAACAGCTGCGGCGATCTCCACTCTTTTCTCATTCTTAATTCGCGCGTCGCCAAGGATACGCTCGGCTAGGGGTTTGCCGAGGATCCTTCCCTTTTCGCTATCATACCCGTAGAGGCGGGATTATTGGCCAATAATTAGCGTTGAAACTCTCTCCCTCTCTCTCTCTTGTTTCGAGTATGGACTTATTGGCTTATGCTTCGATAATATACGTGGCAAACTGCGAGAGCGGCGGCCCCGATTGGATTTCCCATTGCTTCCTCGAGAGAGATCCCGACGGACTTTTCCTTCCTCCCTTGTTGCGGTAAAAAGTAGCGCCGCGGCGGTTGATCTCGTTTAATGGAACTCGCGAGCAAGTGCGCTCGATAAAACCGACACGTGCTGTGGAATTATTTTCATGGGCCGATGGGTTTCCCATAAATATAGATGGACGCTTTAAACTACTTCTAAAATTATGACGTTTCGGTCAAATTTATGGAAGAGGCTCTTCTATTTCCGCGACAATAAAGGAATACCATTTGAATTAAACTGACGCGGGAGCGATTATTACAGTTTCCATAACAATAGAAAACGCTATACTGAATACATAATTAGTAGATTCACAGTTTCCTTCCTTGGATTATATCACGAGTACACGCGACCCGGCCCCGAAATAGACGTGCTTGATAAATCACCCCAGGTGGCCGTAGCGCGATAAAAAGAATATATAAATAACGCCGCGGATCGACCTCTCAGGAAATGTTCCGTGACTCGAAGGAGAAATAATCGTACGTGCACGCAGTTGGGGAAAGCATGAAAATTCACATATGGGCACCACTCTCGTTACGCAACGCGGTAGAAAACACACGTGTAACCGCCGGCGCGTGAGTTCTGCCTCGCCCGAGCCTGATAAGGCGGGTGTTGTCAAGCTTCTTTTCGACGATATCGGGGCCCTTTGTGCAACGCGCGGCCCGCCGTGGGAAAAGGGTGAAAAGACGACGCGACAGCGAGCCGCGGTTTACGAAGCAGGTAAAAAGAGAATCTACACCGGGCTTGACGCGTATTGTTCTGTGAAAAATGGAGCCACGATGGAGGTTGCCCGACAGAAGTTTTTAAAGGGATTATATTCCGCTACTTTTTCGCCGCGGGATTAATGGACGCGTAATACGTGCTCGGATTTCTACAATGTTTTCCTTCTGTACGATTCTACAAGAAATTCGGAGATAAAACTGCGCTTTCTCTTTATGAAAAATGTAACAGGGATATTTTAATGAGGGGCTGCTTTGTGTATTATGAACGAAGTAGTCTCCAGAGAGCTCTCGCTGTCGGATATTCAAGCATTAAGAACGCTTTATGATATATTATTGATTGGATGGTAATATATAATATATAAACAGGCGCGCGCCTAATGAGCCAGACCACACCCGTAATCCCTAATTAAGCCCATACCTGTCATACCACTAAGCAATTAAGCCTGACCTATTGCCTTCTCTTTTACCTCAAATTTTACAATAAATATACCCCGATATTCTCCTAAACACTTGAAATATCGAGGGGGATCGTGCGTTTGTGTATCATCGTATCATCCGCAGAGTTTGATTGATAAAACTCGAGAAAACTCAAGATATGCACTCCCGCTTGCATCCAAGAATTCAGCTTGAGCAAAAATCTTGGAAAATTCGAGTCGCTCGGGATACTTTATGCAGAACTTGCGCGACTTTCGTCCAAGGTAGGATTACACGGAGTCTGCAGGGCAACGCGCGCACTGTACCTTTACCAGCGTTGCGGTTTTCCAAATAACATACCCGCCTGATAATGGACCGACCCGTAGCGAAAAACTCTTCTGTTCCTCGGTAGAGGAAAATATTTCTTCGAGTAAAGAGCATACTACGAAAGATAATCAAATGATACAGAACTTTCTCAATTCTCCAAAGGCAAAGTGAAAATCAGCCGAAACCGAAGACTTGGAAGATCTTCATCCGCCGTCCCCCGATCGAGTAATTGCCACCATAAGCAATTAAATTGGTTTCGCAAGCTCGACATTGACGAATCGAACAGGGAAGGAATTAAACGTTGCGCCGAGATTTACGGCGCTCCCGAATTCCAATTCCAACCCATGAAACACCGTGTCCCCGTCGATATTACTGTCGCGTCGTCCGTCATAGAAAAAAGAAGGCTTTGACAAATTACGAAGAGCATGAAAAAGCTTCAGATAGAATCACCGTCACGCTATGCTCGCAAGGACTGCCTCCTCTCGTTCGATCCGACGTCGAAAAGAGCGAGGAAACCGTCGTCGCTAGGACTGAGCCTTTCATCCACGCCTGACTGGATGGTCGAATCAACGCGCGTCATCCGCGAAGGCAAGAAGGTTCCTTCATTCGACTCGCTAATTTCGCCAGGTGGACGTCCAACGAGCACGGTGCAAACATTGACTCTCGTTTGGGGGGGCAAACGGTCCGCGAGGGCGTACGATGTCTTCTTTACAAAGAGCCCGGGGAACGAGCTGATAAAGCGGGCTAAAAAGCTGCGACGGGAGAGAAGGAACGCGCCGCTTCCGTCGCGGAGACTTTTCGCGATGGAAATTCTTGCCGCGCGGATGGCAGCGCGCAAAGGCGGTTGTTCTCTTCGACAACGATCCTCTCGCGAGTCGCTCGAAGATCGCGCGCGGAACAGAGCGACGAAAGGAATCGCGTTGCGATTAAACGAGCGGAGACAACTCGAGAGGATTGTCGCTCGCGATTCGGCAGAATTCCCGATACCACCAGAAACGGTTCTCCCGTTTTAATCTGCTCCCGGAAGATGGAAAGCAGAACGGAGCGGAGGCGAGCGAAACGAGAGACGACGCGTGTTCCGTTTTGGTGGAAGGAGCAAGGCGAGAAGAAGAGACGCGTCGCACGGTCAAAGAAAACAAATTACATTTCCTTCTGGGACGAGTGGGGTGCGCGTGCCGTCAGCCCGGGGCGAATCCTTAGCAGCCCCTTCCTCCATAAAACGATAAACGCGATGGCGAAAGAGAGTGAAAGCTTTTCAGGGGAAACTTTTAGCGCATTAGAGGAGGAGGGTGTCTCTCGCGCCTCCACGGAAATTCCTTCTTACACCGCTCCTGGTTACGCTTCCCACCTTCCGGCCCCGGCAATACATTAACTCTATTTGTTTCTGGCGGAGCCAAGGGATCCGGGTAGGAAGTTCCTCACCGCGAGGCCACTGAGCAACCGGAGAAATCTCGGCTACGTTCTTCCTCCTCGAGGAACGGCCGAAGACTGACGCGAAGGAGGATCGAGTTGAGGTGGTCGTTGAAGCTTTCAACACTTTGGTGCAAAGGGTTTCTTGTCTGCGGCTGCAGATACTGTTCGGTTGAATGTCGCTTCGTTCGTAGACTTGCCGTTAAATATCTGACGGAGACACATCTTTCAAGATTAATCTTATGAGCGAAACGAAAGATGAAAAGTGAGATACCTTTTATCTAATCGATTTTTCGATTAGATAATTCGTGTCAGAATCGATATGGATATTTAAACTGTTAACGGATCAAGTCCGGCTAATTAGAAGAAGTTGTTTCACTCGCGTCTCGATTCTCCTCTTTTCTAATGATTATTAAATCGGACTGGTTATTTCTGGAACGGAATACAGAACCAAGCTGCAACGGGGGATGAACATTGCACTCCAAAATAGACTAAACGTGGAACGTCGAGAGTCCATAACAAATTGAAGAAGCTCTGAATAATCAATTCTAATTTCGTTCCAAAGGATGCGTCAATAGTCCGAGCATCTCAAGTGCCTACAGAGGAAATAAACAGCGCGATCTCCATCGATGGTGTTCGTCAAGCTGCATCAAGTGCGCAGCTAAATTTACAATTGCAGCGTCGGAAATGGTATATAGTGCAAATCTCGATTCGCTTCGAAATTTCCCAGAGAAGCCGCGATACTGTTTCGGAATACCGATCCGACAGAAATGAGCTGCTGCGATATTTGGATATCTCTGCGAAAAACTGGCGCGATCCACTGATGAATGCTGTTAATCGTCGAATAAAGATTCCTCCGCTATTCGACGCTTTCTAGCGCACGGAAATCCATCCCCTCTTCGGGGAGAGGACGGTTCGCGTGCGAGGAGCGGTGAAAAGTGAGAAAGGCGTGGAGAGGAGGCTCGAGCAAATGGTCGTGCAATTGCGAGATTTCCGGACGCTCGAGTTACGAACGCATTGTGTCTCGGGATCTAAATCCAAGGCGCGGCGTATCATGTTATGGAAGTAACTGCAGCCGTGGGCCAATTGTGATTTCTCGGCGCAACATGCAGCTGCACATTTCACTTTCCGCTTCTTGCCCAAAGAGATCCCCGCGGCCTTTCCCCGATATGGAATGGCCACCGTGTCATTGTCCCAACCTCTCTCCGCGTTCCCGAACCCTTCCTCGGCGACCGGCGAACAACAAGGCGACCCATTAGGACAGCCGGCATTAATCCTGTGAATTGCCCACTTCCCGGTGCTAATGGCCGAACAAAAGCTGCATCGGATTAGGAAAGTTGCTAATGTTCCAAAGCGGGTAAAATAATGTCGAGCGTGAGGTTTGGGCTGCTCGTTCAAATCCAACGGAGATTCTTCAGCGTGTGTTGTTTATAATCAATGGTAGAGCGTAGTAGAGTATGTTCTGTTTCCATTAAGGACTCAGCGTATTTGGCATAGATCACTTCATGTCCATCAGGCTTTTTTAAGACAACCACCTTTCTCGAGACTTCGACATGACATTCTTAACGATCGCAGGTCTGTCAAAGGTTTCAGAATGAAACTGGAGCACGTGTTCATCAACTCTCTTTACTGTCGCAACAGAGGAGCCGCAAGACGCCTCCGTGAATGTAGCGTTGATCTGTGTTAGCGGACTTTGCAGCATGCAAACGTCCTAGAAAGCGCGGACAAGGGTTGTTACCGGGGCTAAAGTAGCTTTCTACTTCTCCCTGCTGTTTACACCTCGGCTGCATTCCCAGAGAAAGGATTAACGCTTTCGCAAGCACGCGGCCACGGCTTCGCGAGCAATTGTTGTCGAAGCGGTCGACAAACCTGCGAATAAGTTCTACAGATTTGCTTAGGCTCTGGCTACACTTTTACCAATAACGAGAAGATTTGAAATTCTTGGAAAAATTCGCTTTCGCGTTATCCTTCGCCCGCTTCGTCTCCAATATCGTCGTCAATGGATGCAACTACCGCGCCTCTCCCTACCTGCACGCCAAAGGTACCTTTATTACGCGAAATATGTAAAACCGTCGCGTCTCGCGTGGCCCAAACCGCGATATCCCGTAACGCCGCTTTCCGTCCATTAAAGGAACGAACTTATCGATTCTCGATAACGTATGCCCCCGTCCAGATAATTTGTTATTCATATCCACCGCGAGATGAGAAGCTGGCCGTCCCTTGAGTACTCGTAATTTAATACGCCATGGGAAAAAAAAGGGAATCGCAGAACTAAAATTTCCATAGACTATATGGAACGCGTGTAGCCGTCGGCATTTAGAATTTACGGAATCCTGCCGTTCAATTAATCGAATTTATAAATTAGAATATCTGTTTGCAGCTAAAGTTAATGGTTCTCGTATCTTTAAATGTTTAGAGAATTGAGCAAACATTGGGGAACAAAGTGAGCAAAATTCGGAAGATTTAGAAAGCTCTGAGAGTCTGCAAATGGAATGTGTTTGATGAACATTCATCAAACAGAGAAATGTGAATATTTTCAGCGTTGAATTTTTCCGGGACATAAGTCGAGACGTTTCAAAGTTTCGAGGGACGGAATAAGGAAAGCATCGATCTTAACTGCACTCATAAAAATAGAGTAACACGCGTTCCCGCAACGTAACGCACAACTCCAAATTTCCCACGACATTTCTCTAAAAGAATTTCACTTCACTCGTGCCACGCTTACGATGCCATCCCTCCAGCCCCTATTCCTCGCTGTCGCCGCAGCATCTTCCTCCCGTTTGCGTGATTCACGAAAATTCGTGGCGCGGCCCCAAAGGCGTAGCAAAAAGAAGGAATATAATATTTCGTCTACGAGTAACGTCTGCCCGGACCACGAGCGCCGCTCATTAATTATTCATCCCGCGTTTCGCAAATGCCAAGCGGCTAGCTGCGGGCTTGGTAATTTCCGAAACGAACGGTCGACATTTTTCACGGTACCGTGGCGCGCCGCGTCGGCGGGGAAATCGCGTAAACGATGCGTCGCGTCTGCGCCGCGATGCAAGCTTGCACCGAATCACGCAAGATGAATATTAAACGCGACGCGTCCAGGCGCCGTCTTCGCTTCTTAGTATCCTGACGACGCAATTACGTTATGCCGACGATTGGGCAAGAAATGAAGCGAAACGTTGAACGATTGTTAGGTGCTTGTAGATTTAGAGAAAATTCCAATCAATTTTCCATCGTTATCGAACAATAGAAAGCTTCGTTACTTGATAACATACACGTCGCGGCCGCTTCACCACCCTAAATCCATCGTAAATCAAAATTTCGCGAAGCCCGCGAATCGGCCAACAGGCGGATACGGCTATCAAACGAGCCGGCAGCGTTCGATCTCTCCGATGCGTCCCGAACGGGTGGACCCCGGCCACGATCGTATCGCGAGAACAACAGCGGTTCGTCGACCGCGAAATATTTTAGCACGTTCGTTCCCATCCGTCGATGATTCGAATAATAATGCAAGCGTTTAAATCGAGGGCGCGCGACGGGCGGGGGCGGACAAAGCGGCGCGCAAAGCAACGCGGAACTTATCCGGCGGTGTTTTTCCAAGCGCCGAAGACTTACAACAAGGGATGAACTCGGGGGACAAGTCTGACGCGATGAGCACGGGAGGGGGGTGGCAAGGGGGAGGTGGTGGAGGATGAGCGCGCGAGAGAAGCCTGATAAATTAATTGAGAAAGCCAGACGACTCGAGAAACGCCGTCACGGAAACAACCCTTCAATCTAAATTCAATTATTTGCCCACCCCACACACCCCCTTTGTACGCGTACCGTCGCTCGAAAATCCTGCGCAAGGATATTTCGCGCGATTGGAAACAGTGGCGAGTAGAAAACGATTTGCTCGTTAACGATGTGGAAAAGGGGCGGAGTATTCGGCTTCTTAATGCGCGGGACGCGCGGTTTACGAATCGACGGGTGGATCGTGTGTAGGGATTCTAGTTAAGGGCGGCGATGTTTAGGGATGATTGAGATGATTCTTAGACGAATGGCGAACGGAGGTGAGTACCAATTATTCAGATCAATTTCAATCGTTCCAACATCCTATAAATGTCTAATTGTAGAGTTGCTTCGACTCCGTGAGAAGGGAAAACCACAATCGAACAACACGTTGCAATTAAAGAAAACGAATTACGAATTTCTGCAACTCTGCCAAACGAGATTCCACTCCCCAGGCGTGAATGCCAGTTACATGATAAATGAATAAAAAGAAAAAATGTGAGGAGCGAGCATGGAAACTTTCGCCTTCTCTGTCTCGCTCCCATGGGGGAGGGTAAAAATTTGCGTGCGCACAAGCGCGGCTCGTTAGCGTCGCGACGTGTTCCGTCGACAGCCGTCGCCGCACCGGGAACACGTGTCCCGTGTACGCTGTCCCAGGACTGGCATAAATATACATGGATATGGTAAACAGGGACATGTGACGTTCTAATCCGCGCGAAGAGACACACTCTTCCACCACCCCCTCGCGATTGTATATCGCCCGCGCGTTTAGGAGCCGCTCGAAGAGCTTCGTCAGAGGCGCATCGAATGCGACGCAGAAGTTTCTTAATCAGCGGCGATTTATATGCCCGACCTGATTCGAGCCCCATCGCTCCCTCAAGAGATCGCACGACGATGGCTCGAAAGCGGATTCGGATCGTGGTAACTTTGGATCGTTCGCGGCTAGATCGATTATAGGAACGATGCCTCTCCTCGAGGGATAGTTTGTCGTCTCGGAAAAGATTCGGTTGCGGTCTACTTAAGCGGCGAAGCTTCAATCTTTGCCGCGTTCCTTTTTTGGCGCGCCTTTGATGATTAAGGAAGTGTTTCAGTTTGAAATGAAATGGGGAAGGAATTTCGTGATTCGTGCATTCGAAGCGCTCTCGATGTTTGATGACGACAAATGTTTGTTTAACATTCAAAGGGGAAGCAAATTTATCATCAATTATTTATCGCCTTAACTTAGGATTTGCTGAGAATACATTGTCGTCGATTAGTGGAATTGTTCTCCACTCTGAGAAGTGGACATCCCTTGTCTCCCAGGGCTGCGTTAAAAGACTCATCATGCTGCGCTGGGAAGATGAATGTTTAATCTCTGCTACGTTCTCGCGTTGCTCTACTTCTACGGTGCTGCGATCGTTGGAATTAAAACCGCGTCTGTATTCCTATCCATGTTTAAGCATTTATCGTAAGCTACATAATCCCTACGCATCTGATATCACGAAACGTCCATGAAATTATTTCTAAACACAAATATTTCCTTACGTTCCCCAATGCATTACCTTTTCCAATTAATGCAAAGTACAATATTTCAGCACGATGATAGAAAGTTCCACGTCATTTCGGAGCTAACACCGGGCGCGCGGAGATATAAAATTCAAAGTTGAGCCGGCAACGGAACCGCGAAGATTTAATTTCCCGGTTCCGCCTCCACTTTCATTGTTTCGCTTTGCACACGGCAAACACGTTGAAAACAGTTACAAAGCAGCTTCCCTGTCCCGTCCGACTCCGTCCATTCTCCTCGCGGAATTAATTGCTGGAAACTGGCAAACGCCATAACGCGAGACCAGGTCAAAGGCAATTGAACAAACAACGCACGCGCCGTTTCGACGCGATTATTTCGAAACGCTGGTTAATAATTCGAACATAATTAATACGGAACAGACGCGCGCCGATAATGAACGTTTCATTTCACCGTCGGATTACCGCGAGCAAGTAAATTATCCGAAATTATATATCCGAATATCAACCGATACGCGGAGAACGATCGATGAAGTATTCCAATTTGTACCAGCATCAAATCGAACCGTTCATTTTGAGAACAGCTCGCACCCTGCGCAGGGGTTGAATACCACCCGCCGACTTCGCAACTGAGCAGCACAGGGGTGGAATCGCGTGTTTGTGAATTGCGCCTCGTAAAAACTAAATGATCTCGCCACAAAGTGCAATAATTACTCGACCAATATCAACGCTCGATCGGTGAAAGGGAATTTTTTGATGAATTTACTTGACGCGACGGGGTTCCTGGCTGCCGCGAGTTGGAAACCGTAGCCGAGCTTCGAATACAATTGTCATTTGTCTAATATCGACGATGGAATATAATTACTCCCCACGATTGAGGGAGATTCGACCGTCAGATCGATACAGTATCCCGATGCGTCCGTGCATCAATCTGTGCAAAACGTAAGAGGCTGAGTGCGTTTCTCTGTCCGGCCTGTCACCCAGGACAAGCGCGAAGGCGACTCTTAACTCCCGCAGGAAAGGCGGATAGAGATTCGATGAAATTCCACGAGGTAACTCGGTGGGGTAATCCATCAAGATCAACCCATGGCTGGATACGACCTCGTACCCGCCCCCTTTATTTCTCTCCCCCCCCTCTGCGCCGCGAGAGATGACAGGGTGTCGCGAGAGAGAGCTGGAATTAAGCTCTATTCAGAAGAAACGACCCAGCCCGAATTACGATCCATTCAGCAACGATGACTGCTAGCTTTTTGATCGGGAACCACCTCTGGCCCGGCTATTAATTGTAATAAGCCGTTCCACGACTTTCCTTCTAACCACCCTTTTCCCTTGAAAACTCCTCTCCCGACACCCCCCCCCCCTCTCTGTCTCTCTGTGCTCGGCAAATATTTGTAGCCGAGTGCAAATAAATCGTCCCTCTCACGGGGTGGAAAGTATTTGGGTTTAAAACTGGGATCGACCCCGTTCGAGAGCGCGGTCTGTGTCTCGTCGCTTTAATTCCCGGGACGGATCTTTGATGCCGAGCGAGGGAAGAGGATGATGTTTACGCGTGGAGTGTTTGTACGAGCGATCTGGAGGACAGCTTTTCGAATGTTTCGGGAACGGGGACAGGGATTGTAGTACTTTCGAAGACGGAACCACTTGAGGAAGATGTTTGTTTGTAGGCGTTTATAAAAGTAGCAAGCCGATAGCGCACCGTGTCGCGATTCACGTGGCATTTTAGAGAATCAAGGGAAACTGTACGTTGTTACTACTGGAGAGATTCAAAGGGAAAGTTTATGAGGTCGTGAATGCCTGAACGATCGTCGCGCAATTGTCGAACGATCCAAAACTTTGTGGAACAGTTTTCCAACGCACGGAATTCGAAGTGACTTCTAAAGACACTTTAACGAACGTCAATCATCTGGCTTTTCGATATTAGCAACCGTGAAAACCTCTGTACACCGTGGAACGCCATCGAAAGTCAACTCTGCCCGTTCGCGCTTAACCGGTCCGCCAAAGCGAGAATCCCACACGCTTTTAACCCTTTTACCGCCGCTCTACGCTGGCGCAACAGCTGAACTCGCGGCCGTCGCCGTGCAAGCGGTACAATATGAAAGATTCCTCCCAATACCGTGAAGAATAATCCCCCGTTTCGTTATTTCGAGTGGCCGTGCTCGGCGCACGCAACCGTCGTGTCCCCGCGAGCGTACGCGCGGCGTTGTTCGTTAAACGAAATGTAAATCACGGTCCAGCGACGCAATTAACGCGACAAGCATCGAAAATATACCGCGGCTGCGAAATTAACCGAGCGGAGAGAAACGGAGAGGAATATCAAAGGGAGAAAGAGGCGTAAGATAAAGGGGGAGGCTGGTGAACGGATGAACGTTCAACGAACGTTGGAACCTTTTTTCTTTCCGCTTTCATCGAAACCAAAGAACGGAGGGGTGTACACCGAAAGGGAAATAAATGAGTCGCCTGAATGCATAAGAGAATGGAACTGAAGAAGAGGGGTGGGCACGAGTCGATGTTAACATTCGTTGACTGATGAAATGGAGTATGGAAGGAGACTCGGTTAACGCGGTACATATTGGATTAGAACAGGGTTCGTTTGACGGGATGATGGAATTAATGTGGACAGGCTGGCCTTCCAAAGATATATCGACACTTTGATATCTACGAGGCTCGTACGATAGGTAATTATCAATCAATTGAAAAATTGAACAAGAAATAACAGTCTTATGAAATCATTCATTCCCCAAGCAACGCAATTTCTTGAACCGTGTTTTCCCCGAGTTCTCGACCGAGCTTCCACGAAATGAAACGTCGGGGCCAAAACAGGCGAAGCATCCTGAAACATGAATTTATAATGCGGCAAACTTGTCCGCTACGACCCGATGAACGGTCAACAGATATCTTTCACGTCCAACTTTTCCAACCGCTCACGGATAGCTTTTGCGCAGAGTAGCTACAGACCATTAAGGCTCGCCACATTTTCGTCGGTATCGAGCGACTGGCCGTTGCTCGATTAATCGGCCGGTCCGGCTGCGAAAAAAGGACGATCCCAATGGGACGTGCGTTCCGTCGAAACCGGGACGCGGTTAACGACACGTGAAACGCGACTCGGCGGCGATACTTTGCGAAGGCGAATATCGGTCGGTCGGAGGCAAACGATGGTTGCAAATCGCTGAGCAGAATGCGCATTCTTAGCATCTCCCTGGGAAGATTCCTCGGAAGACCTTCCTGCTCGTGATACAAATATGAGACTTAATAAAATCATGACTTTCAATTAGGAATAAGCTCATTTTTCTTGATTGCATTTCAATAAAACGATCGTGCAACCTTTTTCTAAGTGAGCAAAGCTTAAGAAACTTCTACTGTTCAAGCGTGAAGAAACATGAGGTAAAAATTTGATATTCTATAACGAAACATCGACTACATTTATATTGCACAGTGCAATGTAATAAAACTTTTGTTGAAGATTAAATAACGAAATTTTACGAGCGTCCCTATGGTACATAATATGATAAACTATCCTATTTAGATGCTTTCGTACATTTCGCCGAGGCTTATAACGTGGTTCAGAGTTTAACGATCCTGATACGAGGAGGCATAAAAGCTTCCAATTCTTTTTGAAATTCGACTTCTCGCTGCTCTTATACCGTCCCACTCAATTCTATTACCGCCAGCGCGGAGAAGGAACGAATGTTTATTAAAACAAGACGAGGATTTCTATTTGCAGACAGCGTTTCCACTTGGTACAGCGTAAGCCCTCGGAGAATGTTAGACGCTGGGAGATCACGTTGCACGCTCCATTGCCTCGCGATGCAGAGCTATCCAAGGAGCTGTAGGTATGCAAAGTTCAGTAGAATCGAGAGACCCTCGCGCAGGTGCTTTCGCATCTCTCGCTTCTAAGCGCACCGCTTTAAGAACTTTTTACCAAAACATCGTATGCATCTGTATTTAAAAACTTTTCATACATTTTGATCTTTGCTAAAACTTTCTACGATATTACGCTCGTCTAAACTGTACCTTCAAAAATATGAAACCCACCAGAGCTTTGTACATTTCAACCTAAAAACTAGTCTTTACAACCCGCACTTGTTGCATCCCACGAAACTTTCACCAAAGCCGAACCACCGCGC
Organism: Holcopasites calliopsidis; assembly: GCA_023838395.1. Taxonomy (NCBI): domain Eukaryota; kingdom Metazoa; phylum Arthropoda; class Insecta; order Hymenoptera; family Apidae; genus Holcopasites; species Holcopasites calliopsidis. The sequence continues at coordinate 5,170,988 of JALHAQ010000011.1, forward strand.
GTCAAATATTAATTTCAAGTTCACGGATGCGAACAAAAAAAAAGCAGGGCGAAAAAATGGGGATAAAAAGAACAAAGCCGGCAGAGCAAGAGAATTCATTCGTTTCGATTCACACGCGCGAGCGTGATCATCCAGGCTTGCAAGCTGCTTTCGCGTGCGTTGAATTTTCGATAATTGCAAAACTCGCTCGACCGGCGCGCGTCCGCGCTAATTTATTAATCGCGTCGGCGATGCCACCGGCCAATCGCGGGGCTACCGCGCGCGACTCGCACGTATCGAATACAAGCTGCGGTTTCATCTGCGCTCGTATTAAACGAAATTACCCATGGGGGCGGCGGGAGCGGCGGTGAATTCCATTTCGCCGTTTCGACCGATCGCTAATCGAATTTTTTTTCACCGTGCACAATGGTCCAGAAAGGGATTTCAATGATATTACTTCGAGTGCTTCGTAGCTGCAGCGCTGAAAAGGGGTGCCGCGAATAAGGATCCGTTAAATCTCCACCCCCTTGGCCTCTCTTCGAACATTGATTTTTCCATAATATCGAATTTATTGGGCTCGGCGCGGACTCGATAAACGCGGGGGCTACGGATTGCATGCGAAACCTGTTGGCGAGAATGTGTGATGCTACCTTAAATCCTCCTCCGCTTCATTCAGAAATATTTGGAAAGTAAATTAACTGTAGTCATACCATAAGTTAAATAATTGGAATGTGGATGATATAATTAGTAAGAAGCTGTAAGGAAGTAACATAAATTACAGGACTTTGCTACTTTCCTTTCATAGTTGATAAATCGCACAAAGATCTTAATCCGATGTTAAACGGATGTACCGTTCAAGAACCGATCCTCGCGGCTCCAATAAAACGCAAACTTTCCGATAGGATCGAAAGGTAAAAATGTTATTGCGATACCTTCCGCGAAAGGAAATTTCATACCCAACTCCTATAACATCCTTTCATAAAACTGAATTCAACAACCAACTTTTGCACGATACGGATCTGTTGTGCATCGGGATTAATTGAAATTGCGCACTCAAACAATTAAATGAAACAATTGCGAGCACTTAAGAAAGTTCTTCAACCAGTCGATTGAACAAGAGAGTGTGATTCGTCGAATGATTTTCGCGTTCTTTCTACGAATTCAGGAAGATACTTCAAAAGCAAGGGGTTACTCGGAGGGTAGCGCGGGGGTGCGTACACGCGGGACACAAAAGGGACCGCCTGGCACACGCGGGAGAGAGCGAACGTCGCAATTTTCGATCGATTCTCGGCGGCGCGAAAACCCCTGTTTTATGCAAATCTCGCTAGCCGGTAACCGGTAATAAATTATTCGCTCGGCCGAGTCCGTTTATAGGTACATAGGTTCGTACAGCGCGCCAGGCCGGGGGAGGTGGGTCCCCGGTATTATTTGTCGCTGTTGGTGCCGTAAACGCGACCAAATATTTGCCGGTAATAGGGCCGGGCGAAGGATAAATATTTATCGGACGCCACCGATCCGCCGCTGCAGCCCGATGCGCTCGGTATCGCTTTGGGAAAATCCAAAGGAAAGGCTAGAAAAATTATCGTCGAGAGGGGTTGAAATGTGCAACGTGTTGCGGCACGAAAAGGACCTCCTCTGGAATTCACCGCTGTTTGTCCACGCATACGACCGCTTCCGCCTTCATTTCCGGAACAAATTCTACGGTTTTTTTTTTATGGCGTGCGAATCTGAGGGAAATAGAAGGGTTCTTTGTCACGCGAATGAATATCTTGAATGTGGTTTTCATTACGCAGTTTTTCCTGCACAGCAGAATTTTATTATTTTAATATCCCGCGACGGGATAACGTAGATCTGATACCTTCTGTTTCTTGCGGGATAATCGTGCCGCCGCGATACAATTTTCTGGGCTCGAATGAAATTCATGTAATTTAATATCCGGCTTCGACAAAGATTATACTGCCGATGATAACTGAACATTAGAACTGCATTCGAGACTCGCAAATTATTATCTCTCTTTCGTACAGCGCTTAGACGCTTTATTACCCGGAATGTAATTCCTATTTGAAGGAACCTGATAATAAAATGAAGCTAATGGCTTCCACTAGTACAATGTTTTGCGTTTCAAACGCATTACTTTTCATGCTCGCTCCATTTTCCTTTTTGCTCCGCTCTTTCCTCGCTGCGGCGTATTATCCGTTCCCGTTAACTCTACCATCGAAGTCTATCATTCTCATAATACCGTGCTGCGTTTTACAAAGAAGCGCGGTATCTCCATGGCACGAAGCTACGTAATAATATTCCGATATTTTCGAGAAAGTAGCCGGGAGAATGATACGCTCAGCTTTCGAAGTTTTCAAACTTCAAAAGTTACCGTATCCTAGAAGAACGCCAAAAAAAAGGGGGTAACAAAGAAATGCGAACAAGCAAAGAGGATCGACGCAAAAGAGAAAGACGCACCGTTATATCACGGAATTTCTCTCGCGGTACGAAGCGAGTAACCGTTGGAAATTCCCTGAATCCCATCGCGCGTGACTGATCCACGAGCTCCGCGCGCAGAAATCGATCGCCGAGGATTCTGCATGAATGAAGACACGTCACACCGATTACGATCATCGTGGATAGAAAGAGCGAGCAATGGATAGAGAAAGAGAGACTTGTCCCTGAACGACAATATGCAAGCAGTGACATTTACCAGCTCGTGTCTCGAGTGCTCGCCGTGTACTTTAATTATCCCGACTAAATGCGCCGACCAGCTTGCTCTCGTTTCTCTCTTACATATCCCTGTCGTTCAGTAAGCATCCGGGACTCTCTCCAACGTTCAGGATAAAAGAAGCGAAATGCGCGAATTCAACGATCCTCTACTTCGGCTGCTCGAAACGAGGGAAACCTCCTATTCCGGGGCTTTTCAACAGATAACAGAACCATTTATCACCCCGGCCCTCGCTAATAAACGATCCCCGATTTAAAAGTCCTCGTCCGTTCCCTTCCTCTTATCTTACGTTCGGTGGAAGGTAGAAATCTCTTCTCGTATCCGGGCGGGATCTCTCCCCGGTGCCTGCTACTTACAATTTCAATCGATCCCGAGGCCGAGAGATAAATAGAAAACGCACGATTATCGACGAAGATCCTACAAGACCAACCCTTTCCTAAGTATCCAGAGGGATCGGAACGTCGAGTAACACCCCGCGAGCGGACCTTGCGATGCATTTCACGGAGCAGCAAGCGATTTTAACGAGCCTCGCAGACGCGTCGAGTCTGACCGACCCGACGAGGAACGAACCCCGGGTACCCCCGGCGGTTGCCCGCCTCTCGTTATCGCGATCTCCGCGGATCTTTCCTCCAGCCGGCCCCGTTAGTCCGATTCCCACGGATGGATCGGCGCGGACACTGGGGGCCGGGCCAAGTTCGTTCTAATCCAGTTCACGCGAAAACGAAGCTAACGGAAGCGCGGGGGACGCGTGCAGAACGGAGGGGTGTCACGGCTGACCTGTCGCTCTAACGACGAGCCCCGGCGCGAAGCGGCGTCGCCGAGACACGGCAAGGTGGATAGGATCGTCCCACGTCCCTGCAGCTTCGCGGCAAATATAGACGTCTTATAATCCTTCGACATTATCGAACACGACCCACGCCACCGTCGTTGTGATTCGAGGGGGAGAAAACTTTGAGCCGGGCAAAGTCGCCGGACAGAGGGAAATTAATGAGCGAGACGAAGGCTCGTGGAGATCGTCTATTCCCGTTGAGGGAGCGGATGCTTTCTTCGGCCGGTGTTATGCGATTAAGAATGATTGGGAAATAATTTGTTAATTAAGGTGTCTGTTATTACGTTGAGGCGGATAGCTGCGCTTGTAACTCGATACTATTTAGACGAATTCGACGTAATTAATTGAGCATACCCTAGCAATAGAATTTCATGTGCATTTTAATATCTTTCATTCGTATTGTTAAATACAGAAATTCTTTATTTCGCCAAGTTAATCCTCCTCATATTCCCTTCATTCCAAAATGTTCCTTTCTTAATTGAGATCGTTGCAGATAATTTAAATTTCATTGTAACGTTCCCCCCGATTCTTGAAACCAGAATCATTCACTGGAACGTCTCTATGCGGAAGAACGGAAATTGTTTCCGCTGCCGTGACACTTGTGAAAGGAAGCAGCACGTGGCTGCATCCGGCCGAATCTTTTAATGGCTACTAAACAAAGGTCGGCAAGTTTGTTCACGGAACTTCGATTACAGAACTTGGACAATTAGAGCCGCCGTTAAATCCGGGGTCCGCGAAGCCGATTTCCACGTACCAGCGGCGCGTCGCGCTTAGCCTCGTCGCAATAGGATCACGGTGGAACGCTGTTTATCCATGCTCCATTTATCCGAAAGAATCTTCGTTCGCCGATCGATCGCGAGCTATTGTCAAACGGTGCTCCGATTACGCTGGGAACGTTGATCGCTGCGCAGAGAAACGAGCGTTAATTTCGCGCTGCCCACCGCCGAAAGCGTAGATTTCATCGTACAAGCGAATCGCTGTTTCGCCGAATTCGGCGAACGTGTTTTGCGTTCGGCTAGTTCAGATCTCAAATCTCGAGTCAACCCTCTTAATTTTCCCCGCGCGCTTTCGTCACTCTTCGATTGAGACGGACAAATGTTGACGGGACAAATAGATTCCTATTTGAACAAGACCCCGCCGCGTTCACGAGAAGAATCGGAATCATCGAGAGGAGCGAACGCGAGGGGGTTCCACGGGCGGCGACCGAATTTCAGGCAACCGTCCCCGTAAAGACAGCGAGACGAGGAGAGAGGTCCGAAGAAACCGTAAAAGATTTTATATTTCTGACTTTCGGCTGCATTAGAGGAGCCGCGCGTGACGCGAATAGAATTCCCTGGACCCTGAATATATTTCGAAACAGTGCGAGCAAGAGAGAGAGAGAGAGAGAGAGAGCCTTTCCGCTCCATTTCGCCGGACAAATCCTGGCTCCGACAGTGAAACGGCCGAACTTCTTCCGCAGCTGCGCACCCGTATACAATGATAAATTAAACAAATTGCCCCCAAGAAGGAAAGATGAATTCCCCAATAACTACTAACAAGGCCGACGTTTCAAAAGAAGCTTTACCATATGCAACGTAAACACCATATGACGTGGAAATGTTTCAGGCCGCAGTAAAATTCACTTCCGTCAAATAATTGTGCGCGCCACGTGTTTCCAGGTTGAGGAATGTCGATTCTACGAGAAAACGTGTCAAGGGACGGTTCGAGGAGCTGCTGGAATGATTCATCGATACCGTAAGCGTATTAAATGACGTTTGGAAGTTCTACATTCCTGAAAAAAAAAAACTCGTAATAAGGACGATCCCGGTGGACGTCTATCGGCAAGAAGGGCCGAGGCGGTCGTTGAAAAGCCGGACACAGGGCTGGCCTCTCCTCGAAACCCTCTTTGTCCGTACAGGTGCACGCGGCAGGTTGCTGGCTGAAGCCCGAAAACAGGTTTTCACAAAACCCACGGTCGGCCTCCTTCCCTTTTTATCATCTATCCCCTATCCGCCCCTTTCTTTCCTTCCCTGTCCCCGATTCACCGTTCTCCGTCCCTTTCACGTTGCGGCCCCTCTCTTTCCTCGCCCTTTTTCTCTCGTTTCGTCGCATGCGTGCGTACGTGTAACGCGCGTCATCCGGCAGCGGGCCGCAACCGCTCACGTCACATTGACGAGCATTCAAATTAACCGGCTCCGAATCTCACGCACACGGTCTCCCGCACGATTAAGAGGATAATTAATTTTACATTCGTTACGCGGGCCAGGCGGGTCCTGTCCCGCTCTCGGGGTGTAAGATCCGAGGCGCTTCGTGAATTCGAATCTCTTCGAACGCGTTCCCGACGCGATCGTGATCTGTTCTGTCGTCAGAGGAGGGTGCGATTGGAATTTTATTATTTTTTTTTTTTTACACGCTGGGAACATGATCGGCGGTGCGCGAGAGCTGGCGCCGCGTCGTGCGCAGAATTTTAGACAATTTGGTTATGCAATAGTCACACGAATGGAGGGAATAAGTTGCGTTTCAACGATGTGCTGGGCTGATCTAAAATACAGATGAACAGCTGTGTGATTCGTCGATGCTTCGCCGAATACGAAATTGCAGGGGCAACTGTAATTCATCTTAATCCGTGGATGTATGCTCTATCATTATCACAGTTCTTCTTTTTCTTTCGCTGAAACTATTACAAGATTACTTATTCAATAAAACGTTCCTGATTCATCGCGCCGGTTAACCAAGGAAATCCTAATTGCAAGCACACGTCGTTGTTGCTCTATCGCTTAATGATACTCGACGGTTCGCTTTAATTTAAACTACTCTCCTCGAGAGAAAAAGGAAACCGTGCAGCAGCATTCGGCGATCGGGAATTGAAGCGGCAGAAGAAAGAAGAGTCGGAAAGCGAAAGATAGTCCCCGACCGATGTCGTCCACTCGATTCCAGTTAATTAACCCCCCTAGGGCGACTTAATTTTCCAAGGAAATATTCACGAGAGAGATACCGTTCCGCCGTCGTTCGCGATATTCATCAAATTTAATGGCGACTACTTTTTCCCATCTTCACGGAAGCGAGTTCAACGAGGGATTTACAAATCGTTAATATCGCTTCAGAAAAATGTAATATCGTTCCTGCTCGACTTCACCCGCCCACCCATTCCCCCCCGATGCAGCAATGGGTTCAACAAACCGTGGAAGCGTGCGTTTCCGACAGACGATTCAGAAGAAGAGGGAAAAGAAGAGGACACGCGTAGAGAGACGTCATCTGGACGGAATATTTTAATTAAAGCCTATTTCTACGATAACGATTCTTCGCAGCGGAGGATGGGTCCACAGCGTTCGCCCGAGACGCCCAGACGACAAAAAAAAATCATAGCAACGTCTGAGAGAAGCGCTTCTTCGCGGACTGCAATTTGTCCGCTTGCTGAACGTACGATCGTAAAGGGAGCCGGGCGTCCAGAAAATATTCTTACGGAAAACGACGTTTGCGTGATACGGCCCGCTTTACGACGATGTAAAACACGACGCGCAGTCGCGAAATGGGTTCCTTTAATCATGCGAGTCGATCGCCGTTTTTACGACGCGGACAAAGTGCCGATGCGTTAATTGTTGCAAGTGTAGTGGGTCGTTCCGGGATTTAATGGGGCGGGAGAATCGATTCACGTGTCACGAATGAAGTGACGGGGGAAAAAAATAGAATCTGAAAACGCAGCACGTTTTTAGATAGGTCGCTCTCGTGATCTTTCGTGTGGATGTAAATGCAGTAGCGTGTGTCCGTTGGTCCATTCCTATTAAATTTTGTACGCTTAGATTACTTGCGATGGATAATTGTTTCTGAAGAAAGAAGCATGAAAAACATAGCGGTGGACAGATCACGGGAAAGTTTCTGCAGAAGATTTCTTAACAACATCCCCCAAAACACTCGCCGGTCCACCCTTTCACTCCAAGAACCATTCAAGCTTGCCAGAAGACACAAGGGGCACAGTGTTCCTCCTCTCCAAGAAGGTCCAGCACAGACGCGTGATTAAATAACACAGCCGGGCGACTGCTATTTTAGTGAAGTAACTCGGTGGAGCCCTCGCGCGCAGAGAGCAGCGCGTGGGCGTTGGCTTCATTCACGTCAAGTATTTAGCTAGTTAATCGTACGGGCGCACCGGTGACGTCATCGAGTCCTTTGACACGTGAAAGTAGCCAGTCGGATTCGCGCGGTGGCATGGACGAGACGCGTGCGAACGATTCCGCGCGGATGCAACCTTATCCGTCACCCCGGGCTTTCCATTCGTTCTTTGTAAAGGACGCGCGGAAGAGGATGCGTGTGATACACTTTCGCGCCGTACGCCGGGCGCATTGAGCGAGTCCGTCCCGACGAGACGCATTCACTTTCGTTCGGCAACTTAATAGTTCGTAACGCGGGTGTCGAGGCGAAGAGACGCGTGCTCGCGTACAAAAGGGACACGTCGGCGAGTTTGACGCTCCGTGTGTTCGCTTACAATGATTTTATGTTTAGAGGCGAGAGTTGCTGCGTCTCTGCGAGGCGTGTAAAGGAGATGATACGCAGATGTAGACGCGATTGGATCGATAAGGGCCGGTTCGAAGAGTTTGGGGGAACTGTGGTTTCATAGGATATCTAGTATTTTATCATTTAATTGAATCATTTGAATAGAATTCAGTATCCAGTCGTCGGGATAAAATTCGTCGAGGATGATCGCGGAGCGGAAAACTCGATACCCAGAGGTGTCTCCTTCGGTGTTGAAAGCATGCGCGAAAGAGAACGCGCCACGAGATAAACTCTTACGAACGTGGGATTAAGAAAAGTCCGTTTCGTTCGCGAGAACACGCTGGTAACTCAACCTCGCGCCTCGATCGCTGATTAAGCATTATCTCGCCGCGATGCACACCTTTTCTCTCTCTCTCTTGTCCTCCTGACGATAAGATAGGAGTGCGCCATCGTATTTTTTCACGGTGCTTATGTACACGATCGATCAGCGGTCGTCCGCGAGAACGCAAAACCGCAGCTCGCGAGATGAATTATTTCGAACGAATCCAGAATTATCCTAAACCACCCCTTTTCGCGTTAGTTTCTCCAACCCGCTTTTGCTCTGATTAATGTTCGGCTCGCGCGAGTCGAACGTTCCTCGACGCTCGCCTCGGGCGGAATATATCGATCGCGGATATCAGAAATCGTAATTAAAAAACGTGTTCCTGTCGATCGACCGTCTCGTTAAGCGGCCCGCGCTTAATTACTGGCAAATTATCGTTCGCGTCTTTCCCTCAGGGAGAGATATGTGACGAACCGAGCCACTGCACGATTTCTATTTTCTTATCAAGCGATATCGAGGTAATTGATACAAGTTTTTACGTAGGATGTGATTCAAAGTAATTCAGGTAAATGTAATTGAGATTTTAAATGAATCCAATTAGATCCAGTCCTTTTTATATACTTGTACAACCTCAAGGAGTATAAGTCTGAACTTGTCGCGTCGTTAACAGTTACTAAAACGGAGCACCAAAGTGTCCTTTCTTTAAAGTACCTCTCCAGGCTTATCTACTCCGAAAAAGAACGGGACAAGCATCGTAAGTTCCAAGCGTTCTCTCCTCCTTGACACGAAAATGCAGAAGTGGCTCGCAGTACAAAATGTACGACGAACTGGTGGATCGCTATTTGGATAACCACGACGGGCACATTATTGGAAACGTTCAATGGAAACGTAAAGAAGGCATTGTCGAGCGAACGAGATGCTGGAGATAACGGACGCACAATTTCCCCGCGTTCAAATATCGCTTTGGCCGCATCGCGAAGGTGGTTCGCCGAGAAAAGCGAAATCGGAGCAGCGACGCAACTATATTTAAGGGTATCTGAATTTCAGCAAAATTTCAGTATTGTTTCGAGGCGATGAAACGGGGAGCGATCTGTCTACTCCAGGCAGAGGGGGGACACCCTCTCTCTCTCGAGTCCCGGTTTATTTAACCAGGGATCGTTGTCGAAACGAGCCGCGCAAGTGCTTCATGTTTGCTTTTCATTTCCCGCCCCCCCCCCCAAAAAAAAGAAGAAAATCGCTAATTATCAGCCGTGAAAACGCGAAGCGATCATACGCACGCCGAGAGGAACGCGCTTTTCTGCCCGTTTATTTCCCCCAGTCGCTACCCTCCGCTATTTCGTCTCTGCAGCGGAAAAGTGGTCGTTTTTACGACGACGTCCAGCGTATTAGTTGAAAAAACCAGCTCGACTCATTAAGTAGCGGACCGTTGCCGCGGTTTCCCTGGAATATTTTACCGCGTGGGCCGTGTAATAACCATAATCAAGGGTTGCTTTCTCTCTGGCGAGAGCTCGCGGTGCTCAATTCTACCCCCCTTGCGCTCTCTCTCGCTGTTTCTACATTATTCCTCGGACATCGTCTCTTTCCGCGGGTTCCCGGTGATAACGTGAAATTGCAGAAGAATCCAAGGCGGACCGTTTCCGGGCCGCTTCCGTTCCGTTCGTTGAATCCGACGCGCGAAAGCTTCGAGCGTATAAATCGCGATACCGAAGCGCATAGGAAAGAGCACGCGCGCGCCTTGTAAAAGGTTAAACCGTTGCGCTACGTTATATTTACGCGACTCGATAATGGCGTGCCGGCGGGAGAAAGGAACTTTAATGGCCCCGGAATGCGCACGGGGTCCACGGCAATGGGTCACCGCGTAACGATGCGTCGAAAGAGAAAAAAAAAAAGGGTAGAAAAGGTTCGACGACCCCGGAGAGGTGCAGGGCTGCTCGTGTGACGAACCTTGGAAGAGAAAAAGAACTGCAGGGGGATCCCGGTAGGCACGCGAGAAGGCCGATGCACATTTGCAAGGCTGAAACGGGGAAAGGTCGGTCGCGGACTCCGTTCGTCTCACAGCCGACCCGACGGCCGCGTTCTGCTCGAAAATGCAGTTTTCACGAGCACCGAAAGGTATCCCGATCGGTTGGTGTTTTGATAAAGTACCGACGCAGCTAGATTTCGTTTCGGGAGAGCGCTTCCGGTTCGAGAAGCCGAGCTGCAGTAAAGCCTGGAAAGGGCTAGGAGGACTTTACGACGCCCGCTGTAAAACCAACGGACCTTAACTGCAGCGATGCCGACGCGACATTTCTTTATTCCGGAGGATCTTTCAAAGGGATTCCTGGAATGCTCTCGACTCGGGACTACCTCCCGGTGCACGCGCTTATGCTATTCACGCCCGAACGCGTATGCACACGCATTGTCGTTGCGACACTCTCTCCTTACGATCGAACCAACCGCTTTGTATCAACGCGAGCCCCCGGGGTCTTAGAGAGAAGAATGCAGATGCGTGTGGAACTGGAGGGCGTTAGTCATAGCCCGGGGAGCACAATGACAAATAAATTTCAGGCGAAACGACTCGCGGGCTGACTCCTTTTCTTGGAAGCCGCAGAGCGACTGTACGCGCGCCCGTGTTCCGAACCGTTTCGAAAGTGAAACGGGGTCTGCATGCTACGTGAAACGGTACCCGTTGCTTCCCGTCTCCGTCGCGCGCACGCAGCGGGTTGGCCGTTTGTAAGTTGCAACCGGTGTACGGGCAGTGGAGGCACGCTCGCAGAAGCGCAGGGACAACGGGACAAAAAGAAGACCCCGAGTCAAAAAGAAAAAGGAAAAACGCGATTCCGAGGTGACTCGTTCCGAAACCGGACTGCGAGTGGCGCGCGAGAGCGGAGTCGACGGGACCGAGACTCGTGTACTCGAAGAGGACGAAGGACTCTCCTCCTCATCGCGAACGGACGATCGGGAACGAATGGAAGACCGAGAAACGGCCAAGACCCTCTCGACGATCATTTCTCCCAATTATTCCGGCAGGTATAAACTCGAGAAGCGAATCGCTGGAGGTCGTCGCTTGTAATTTGACGGAAAAGTACTGGAGCAGGCACAAAGCCGACGCAACGGAGCCTGACTCCTGCAGGTAACGTTTCCCTGATCCCCCTTGGACGCAGGGGCCCCCGGGGCCCTTGGAGGTACCAGGTTATTGTTAGCGGAAAGCCGACTCCGCGCAAGGTGCACCTAAGCGCCCTGGCGCACAGGTGCAAGACGATCGTTTGCTCAGGTGTCAGCCTCTTTACTTAGGGCCCGTGTTCACGAGGCGTCCTTCTTTTGTTCTTATTACCCGACGTGTTATCGCGATTCTACCTGAACGGATTAGCCTGGCCCAGGCTGCCCTTGTTAATTGGCATTCGCATTCCTGGCACGACTTCGAATCGCAGCGGAAGCAGTACTACAAGCGGGATATCTACTGCTGATACGTAGAGAGATACGAGGGGGGGGGGTAAAGGAGCGAACTATTGAACAGCGATAGAGATAATTAGATATTTCTTTCACCGCGTACGCGTCGATCACTTGACTCATCGACGGATTACGCGGCCGATGGCTATCTCTCTCGCCTGCACGCTATCGCGCATTTTGACACGACCGAGAACGCCAGATTGTTGATCAACTTCCGCTCCGAACGATACTCGCGCATCTGTGGCCACTCGCGAGTGCCACAGGTGTATCCGAAACGTTGGTAGGCAGTCACGTAAGCAGGAAAAAAAGACATGGACGGTTCGCCAAGGACGCTCTTCGCACGGGAATGAGCGCGCATTCGCGACGCCAGGGACATTCGAATCCGCTGAAAGTTGCCCCCGCAGCTACGAGGACCACTATATACTTTCGGCGAGAGCTCGGATGTAATCGAATTCCAACGGCGGCTGTTTGGATATTTCGCTCGAATTCCACGGCGGTGCGCGTTGGTTAACCACCTGCTGAGCGATCGCGTGCCAACCGGAGTGTACCACCGCGGTGTGGCTCTGGGCCCCTCGGCGAAAGCGCAGAGACTCCGTACGGAAGGTGGGTGCACGTGTCCGTGCTCGACTTTCAATATGATTTAATCGAACGCTTACCTATGAACGGTAGTAACGCGACGACAAAGATCGCAACAGCAGCTGTAGCAGCCCGCTCACGAACGTGGGCTGCCATCGTGACCCAGGGATCCCTTCTTCTTGCACCGGCGGGCTCTACGAACTGTTTTTAATTCTTTCGCTTCCACAAAATCTCTCTCGTCACTGTGCACTCGGAACACTCGGTCGTTACCGCGATCGATCGCTCCCGAGACACGGAGAACTGAAAACGATACGAAGCGTCCCGGGTTCTATTAATCGTTAAACGACCGTTGCCGCACGTCGTACCGTCACGCAAGCCGATTTCAGACTGTGGCGGGGATCAGCTCGTACGCGCTCGGCTCGGCATTCGGCTCCGCTCGCTGCTCTTCGGCCGCCGCCGCGCCGGTGTTTCCACTCGGCACGCAGGTACGAATCCGTGGAAACGCGAGTGGGAAAGCCACTATCTCGCGGGGAACCGCGAGATCCACCGATTCCTCGCCTTTTCCTTCGTTTTTCTTTTTTTTTTCGACGCGCATCCTCGCATTTTTATACGCCACTGCGAGAACGCGACGTCTCGCGCAGGGCTTCTTCCTTTTGCCTGTGAATATTCAGCGGGGAACGTTTCCACTGGTTTTTCTTTCCGGAACGTCGGATGTTTCTTGCATTCAGAAGGATCGTACGTCCGTAACGTTCGCCGTAAATTTATGATACCTTTGATCTCTCGCGAATAGTTACCATCGCTGGTATCGGTCGGATTTCATCGAAACCAAATTGATTCGCAGCCCAATGAAACTCGTCAAAGCGTTCTAACAACCTCGAACACATTTCCACTCGTGGAACTAGGCATGAAAACTATACGCGCCCGACTAATCACTACAAATAGATATTATTGCCGCCTGCCCGGCGGAACACAGCGACGGCGATTTTACAATTCAACGAGCCTCTTCCCGAGCGAAATGGGGAAAGCTCCGGCGCCGAGGCGTGGAAAACATGCTGCGCGTTTAATCAAGTTCGCGTCGCGTATTATCAAGCGAGCGGAACAGATTTCGCAATGAGAGATTTACATTTTCAGCACGGGATCCAACGGCGGAGAAAAACATGGGGAGGACAAGGGCGCGGTTAGTCTGTTCAGGGATCCTCGATGATAATTAACCCTTGCATCTCGAGGATTAGTAATTTAAACGATCCTCCATACAAAGGGAGACGGGGGGGGGAGGAGGAGGAGGAGGTAAGAGTCGAGTCAGTTTTCAGTGCTTTATCACGCACGACTACACCGTCGTCGGTTTCCCTCTTGAGAGCCTCGCCCGCGTTTCACGCCACTCGACATCGGAGCGCGTTCGGTTCACTTTCAGCTAGTCGACGACGATTCACGGGGATCCGCGGCAAGATTAATGGGCACCGGTGTACGTTTCAAAGCCGTGCAAACATCGCTGCCGCCGCCGGTTCAGCGGTAATGAAACCGCGCGATAATGCTACGCGTATACAGAGTAACCTGTTCGCGCGACGCGGCGACGGCCAGTTACGCGCGTCGAGATTTCGTGAAAAATTGCTACTTCGAGCGCTCGTCCGGCAAAGCGAAATCCTAGACGGGAAATAACGAACGGCTCTTCGAAAGTGTAAAGCGTTCGCCGGGGAACAACAGCGATCTCCGCCGCCGGTTTTCTCCTTTATTTGGAAAAGCACGCCTAAACTCCCCGTGCCACGAGAGGATCGCTGTTCAAATAAACCCGAGGACCCCTCGGACGTTCGCATCCTCCGCGTCTCGGCGCGACGCTGGGAAACGCGGCGGAGGAAAGGAGAGCGTGTAATACGTGGCACTCGTTTGTCATTAGCCCTGTTTACCAAACGCAACGCGCTCCAAACAGGAATTTTCTTGCGGCGCGCTTTTCCCGCGCGGAGCCTCGACCCCCAGCTCTTGGGAAGACACGGGGGAGGGCTGTTCGTTTTCGTTGCATCGACGGGACGGGCTCGTCCGTCACGGCTGCCAAACAGAACAGGCGAGCCGTTCTCTTAATTAAAAGCCCCCGCTCGAGTGCCGCGAGCTAACCTTCGTTGCGAGGCATCGTACGATCGCGCGATGGACCACGCTTAGACCTTGATCCCGAGCGTGTGTTCTGGAAGAAATCAGAGGAACGTGCGTCACGCGATTCAGCGTTCCTCTGGCGTCGCGAATCCGCGGAAACACCGAAGGTGGGCCAAGGCCCAGGGTTTGGCAAAGTGATTCCGACGTTTCTCGCCGTGACGTATGGGGCTCACGCTTATGAGAAAATATCGCTTCCGCCTAGTAAAGCTCCGGCAGAGGTGTTTAGAAGAAAAGACATAAGAAATGATTTCTCCGTTTTATTCCATGTCGCTTCATTTCATTCGGCTCGCCATCGTCGCGCTTTGCACCGCTATCCGACGATTAATAACCGTCCTCCCCGGAGGCGCGTCGATTTACGTAAGACGCCGAGCCGACAGAGGAGGGAAAACGAGATGGAAAATAAAGAGAGCCTCCGAGGCTCCGAATGATGCTCGAGATGCTTGTATCTTCCCTCCGCGAGGGTGGCCGTTATTAAACACTTAAATCTTCCTCGATGAAAAAAAAAGCATGGATGGAGCGGCTAGAGAAAGGTATAAACAAAAAAAGGGACGGAAGATTGCGAAGGGACAAGTAAATTTATGCGAGACAAGTGGCGCACTGTTCCGCGCCCTCGAGATTTACCGAATACTTTCTCATGAATGAAAACTTATCGTAAAGGAACCAAAAAACGTATGCTTGAATTCACACCGTTTGCATAAGATAGAAATCCTATTTCTGTCCTGAAGCGGAACGTCAGGTAGAACTTGCGCGATCTTCGCGTGGGAACCGGCGTCAGAAACAGGGAGGGTGAAAGGGACCGACAGGGGAAAACAGACGGTCGAGATATCGCGGGATAAATCATCGCCATGATCAATCGCGTAAACGGTGACTTGCTAAGAAATCAGATAAAAACGACCCGCGTGGGCCGAGTATTACCGAGGCTACCGCGAAACCCTTCAACGAAATTCCACGAAGCGTTTGGAGAAGCGTTTCGGTGCTTGAGTCGAGTGAGCCGCTCGCCAGAGAGATTTAATTGAAGCTCGATAGAAAACTCGAGATCGGTCTTACGAGGGTTGATTAACAAAATTGTCAAAACCGAGCTGCTCCTGCGTGGTGCAATTCGTTCATTCGCTCCCGCTTCTTTCGGGCTCGCGGAACAATATCGTAGGGCAAGATGAACACTTTTCTCCGCGGTTAAAGAACGAAAGAAACCTCCAGCAAACGTTGCAGAAGAAACGCCGGGCGCGGTGGGTTTAATTAAGTCGCGATGGAACATTTCGTTGGAAGACGTGGAGCGTTGTTACGCAACGGACAAAGTAGTCTAGGAAATTAAGAAATCCTTCAGCGTCGCGGCAGCGTAGTATCGTTTTCTAGAACAGAGGTGGCCAAAAACAGGTTTACCTCAGGTAGAACGTTCCAGCAATTAAAGTCCTACAGACGTCCCTTTCCGAAGGAACTATTTAATTTCCGGATCATGGAAAACCGTCTCAGTTTCTCGATCATTTTCGTTCCACCTCGACGAGCCGACCACTGTTCGGAGGATCACCTGAGAGAGAATGGCCATTCTCGTGCTAGGTGAGGGAAAAAAAGCTGCGAGAAACGGGAAAAAGGGAACACGGTCGTGGCGCGTTAGAGAATGAATGATGAACAGCGGCATTCTGTGTCCTCTTGGCGCTCCGCGTCTCTCGGTGCGCTGGTATTGGACCAGGTCTGCTGGCGCCTGCAAGGCAGGCAGCCAGGCGGGCGCCACCGTTCGAAAAGGGTTTCTCTCGTATAGCTGGAACAAGGACGGCGTGTCGTCCGTGCGTTGCGGGTGATACGAGAGAAAGGGGAGATCGAACCGGGGAAGAAGGCAAGGAAAAAGGAACTCTGGAAACGGTGGAAGAGGGACGGAACGTGAAATGGGGACGCAGGCGCGAGCGGGGAGAGAAACAGGATTTTCCCCTCTCTCTCTGTTATTTCCTATCTACGCGCGCCCCCGAAAATCGGGCCGCGGGGACAACGGCATAGAGTACGGCGAACGGTCCATTCGACCGGCTTGTATCGGAAGCTACTCAGATGCTAAGGACAGAATTTGTTTGAACCTGTGCGAACGAGGCACCGTTGGAGCCGCGGATAAAGTCACCTGGGACTTGTCGCGGTGAAAAGGTGCAGGATGTTGTTAGCTTATGAGATAAATGAACAGGGGCTGGAGAATTTTGGTTTCGATGAGGCAAGATTGCCTCGTAGGTACCCCCGGTTTCGAGTTTGAGCGGTGACTGATTTACGAGGCGCGAAACGGTGTCGTTACGCGAAGAAGTTGTAAAGCTGTTGCGGGATGCAGGTGTTGCTCGCTTACGGAAGGCTAATTGATGTCTTCAGGTTAATGGATGCTTTGGGTTTCTGTCATTCGTAATTTAACGCTCCGTCTTCTAATTGCGTCGCCGCTGTATGTAGGATGCACTTCTCTCACGGGAGAGGAAAGATATATTCGAATCACTAATCACGGAGTTTATAAAGTATCACTACACTTCTATCGTTATCAATTCATCGCGATAATAAAGATTGACATAAATGTTCTAGGAAGAATGTAATAGAAATTAAAAAAAAACTTAATTTCACTGTCCATCTGGATTCGAGTAGTCGATAACAGGATGCAGAGGTTTCATCTAATTAAATTTCCATTCACTTACGTCAGCACCGGATTAACTTGTTACGATATTGCGGGAATCAATGTAATACACTGCGAACGAACAATCAGTTTCGCTGCAACGATCAATCATGTATGACGCGTTGAGAGCACAGGGTGGCGAGGGGTGAAACGCCACCCTACCAGTTGCTCGCACTGCCCCCTAAAAAAAAAAAGAAAATTACATTCTGCTGATGGCACGACATGAAATGGAGTATCAAGTTATGAAGCACTAATACGCGGGGAGGTTTCGGTAGAAAAATCGACGAGCGAATCGAAATATTCTTCTGCTCGGGTGGACGAAGTTGACCCAGCAAGAAAATGGGTCGCGCTGAGTAGGCTGTTGCGTGGGCGGAGTAACGTTGCGCGAAACACAAATCGTTTGTACTGTGAAGGCAAACGGCGGCGGAAACGGAAGAAGTGAAGGTTGAGAGGGAAAAATGGAACGAGGAATGGAAGGCGCAAGAGCGGAATAGCGTTAAGAGTGTAATTAGGAGGAAGTGCGATCGCGAACAAGTGAGCGACTTGAGAGAATGAAATACGGATTCTTAATTGCTCGGGGCTTCTATGCGAGAATTGGTCGAACTGCGTCTCATTTATACCTGATGCTTGGATAATAAAAGGGATAGTCGTGATAATATAATAATTGTCAAGCATTGGAAAATGATTAATCTCTCGTATGCGAAACTGTGAATTGCTTAAAAGTAATTCTGAACGATACAAACTGTTCGATCAACTACGATCAAATTAAAGTGCAATAAGTATCTCAATCTTCGAAAGGTCCGCGGACCTTTTGCATTCAGCTGCAAATGGAAAAACACTAAAAATTCACTTCCCGAGTACCGTGTCAGTGTTTAGCGCGCAGCAGTTACTTCTATCCGCCGACCCTGCTAAATTACTCGCCCCTTCGCGCTCGCGTCTCTCTTCCCCGACGACATTCTCCGTGTCCGTTTAACACGGAGAGCAATATCCAGGGCTCATTCTTCCGAGGACGTAGCGACCAGGAACGGCGCCGTTTTTAACAAGCCATCGCGCCGCCGCCCGCGGCGCGAAGGAAATTTCATCGAAACACCAGGACGAACCACGCGCGAACGAACACCATTCCCGATCGATGAACGAACCGTGCGTGGAATACGCCGAGTCCGCGAAAAAGGCGAAGCTCCTTCACGGACGGCCGCTCACCGGGAATACCAAAGAATAATACGCGGCACAGATCGATATCCGTGGTTCGCGTGATCGGCCAGAGGGGCGGTCCGGATCGCGAAATATCGCTGAAGAGCTCGAGTTCTCGGCGGGCGGAAAGGGAAAGCTGGGGGCGGCTGAGGAGGCAGAGGCGAGGGACCGCGAGAGCTACATTTATTTGGCCTCGCGGGAAGGATGGCGATATTTTTCCAGGGGCGGGTGGAGGGTGGAAAGTTTCAAACGCAGACAGTAACCGCTTTTTACCGTAAAAGGGCTCCGTTGTCCGCGGCGTGCTCCGTCGCGATGTCTCCCACAGTTACACCCTTTCTTTACTCGCGTTTTCTTTCCACCGTGTCTTCGGAGGCATAAACGCTTCGCGACGGCCGGAAGCCAGGAGTTTGGCTTGAACCTCTGGCCGGAGGGGGGAGTGGAGGAGATTTACTCCTTATCCGTTTCGTGCGCTGATAAATCGGGGACTCGGCGAACTCGAGATGTCGCGCGGAGGTTGCTGATCGACCAAAGCACCGCCTTTATTTATTAGGGGAATAGAAACACCGTGGCGGATGTACATTTTTCTTGGTAGCGAAATCGGGTTAACACCTGTCGCGTCGGAAGGCAGAAATGGAAAGTGCGAGAGAAAGCCACGGGTGTTCAACACGCTGCTCCGTGGCGGATCGATTGCGTACCAGGGTTAACTTTCGCCCCATGGAATCCGAATCCTCTCTTTTTCAGATAGGCGTATGTGGAAGCCAACCCCTGTATCGTGCTACGAACTCGTGCCGTGTAAACTGGAAGAGGAACCGGACGCTGTTAGGCGTAACTTTTGAAAATTCTAAACCTTAAACTAAGTACCACTGCCCTAATCAGGCCTCTGCGAAGCAACTAAAATCAAGTTAGCCAGCAGACATGCCCTAACTCGGCTTGAAGCTCAAACCGTCCACGCGACATGGTCCGTTCCAGCTACCGTGGAACAACTACGAAACACTGAACATCCCCCCCTGAACCGTCGTTCCGCGAAGAAGCGAATCCTTCCGAGCCAGCTGCCTTTCAACGTGAACGGGCTCAACTTTGAAGGAGCGGTACGTGCGAGGAACGCGCGACGGAAATGCCGATAAGCAGGCCAAACGTGTGCACACACGCGGCACGCCCTGTCTCCGGCCAGATGGAATCAGCACGGGATGTTACGCGTGGACAAAAGCGGTGCGCAGATCCTAACCCGATTACGCGCGGCCCATTGAAGTCGCAAGTGCGATCTTTTTAAAAAGGGGGCCAAACGTAACGCGCTTGTTAAGCCGGCCGTGGTCACCGGGAATCGATATATTCCGCGATGCCAGGACGCCCCACGGCTGCCAGCAACCCTTCCGCGTTCGCGTGCATCGGTTGGCAGATAATCTGCCCAGGAGCCTCGTTAGCCTCGTACGGCGGAATTACCGAGGACCTCGAATTTCCACCACGGTTGGCTGGTGAGAGGGCAGTGCTTTCTATCCGGACGGACGAGGCTCGCACGTTTCGCATTGTGATTGGAATTGTATTTAATTTTTCGGTCATTTTTCGTAATTCTACACAGCCAGGGAAAACAATTTGATAAAGATTGTGACGCCAGACAATACAGTGAACTTGTTTTTAAAAAATTCACATTATTTTACACAGGGAAGTACAGTACACTGAACCTGGTCTTTGATCTTAGGTCTGACATCTGACATCATCCGAACTCCTCTGAACTCCGACATTGTCCACGCAGTAACCGGATCCGTTTATATACCCTTGGCCGATGACGCCTTGCTTTTCGGCAGCCCTTACCGCTTGGCCTTGCGCAATTATCTCTTTCGCGACGGTTCCTCGTTTCGTCTTTCGAATTGCCTTCTTCGTATTATTCCCTTTCGGTCCTTGTATCTTTGCTTCACGAATAGCATTTGTTCATTGACTTAATCGTACAGCCGAGCACCCTTCGACTTCGTATTGCAGCGCGAACAGTTTAATGCATTTCCTATTATAATAAACCCCCGGCCCTTAACACCGTTGCTCGGATTCCAACAATGCGTCGAATCCCCGGGAGATTGTCTCGCAGTTTAAAACACCGTTGTCCGAGCTAAGCCCCGGAATTTAGGTAGATTCCAGCACTTTGCCCCCGTTACGGTAACACGGACACGCTCGCTAATGCCGCCATTATTCGCGATGAATGTTTATTAGCGCGGACGACTGTTTTCCTGGGAGAACGCGTTAATTTCACCAGTTTCTTAGCATTGGCCTGTTAATAGGCCCAAAGGAATACGAGAAAGGTATTCTTCGCAATTAATACTCTTCCGTATAATAATTAAAATTCATGCGGTAAATGGTAAAAGAGAAATGACCGTCTTTGGAACGATAGAAAGAAGAATACAAATCGCACGATCCCCAGCCCGCTCCGACTGATTTCTTACGGGGAACAATTTTATTAAGACAACGAGAGGTGGCTATTGCGTCCGCTATGATCGAGCTTCCTCGAAACGAACGCGATACCCAAGTGCAGAGAGAGAGAGAGAGAGAGAAAGAGAGAGAGCAAATGAGTTTGCCGAGCGTTCGACTCGGTCCGCTCGATATCTGTCGATCGGTCGCGGATGGAAGAACGCCAGTTCGGGGGTGCAGATAAATAAAGGGCGGTACAGTCGCCGGAGGACGGCTAAATAGATGGGCGACGGGTTCTTGAATTACGAGGCCCGCGTACAAACAGGCCGGTGTAATGTAATTATTGCCCCTCTCCCCCCCCCCCCCCCCTGCGAGTGTATCGCCTCCATTTCTGTATTAAAATCGTTCGCCGTGCCTACCACCGTAGCCTACGCACCGGTTCGATTAAATGGACTTTAATTCGCGTAAGAGGCGAACCGTGGAAAGGAGGAATCCCCGCGAAACGGGCAGAGGGTGCTCTCCGTAGCGCGCTTTCACCATTTTCTACTGCGCGAATCGCAACGTAAATCATTGCGGCGATTCGGGGTCGCGCGCGGATCTCTCCCTTCGTCTCGTGAATTGTCCGCCGTTCGTACGCCTCCGTCTCGAGCGACGTCGATACTGTCTAACGATCACGAGACCCAACAAAAGCCCGGCTTCGCGTTACAGCCGGGGAAACGATAAATTGATTCGCCCGTTGACTCTGTACCGCCGGGGGCTCGGCTCGATGGACGTTGGATGAAGTTTCCAGGGTTCGAAGGTCGAGTCGCGGTGTCCCTTAAAGAATTTCCCAGTCGCGGCAGAGGCGACAAAAAGGTGCTAGCCTAATTTCCATGGCGATGCCCATGGTGCGGGTCCGGGTCTCCTGGCAACCGTTTTCAGCCACCGACGGCCTGGACCGACTCCAGGCGTCGACGATCTGGGTTAACGTGGTGAAATCGTGCCGGCCCCCGCGTCTTCCCCGGGACGAATCGGCTTTAAAGCTTAACCGTGAATCGATACAGCGACAGCGAACGACACGCGCCAAAGGATTCGCTCCTAGTTTACGCTGCTCGATCTGCGACGTGCCGTGAGCACCTTTAGTGGGTCGTCGGATAAGCGACGGATCGTTTACGGCTCATTCGTTCGCGATTTGAAGGGAATTTCCCATCGCAACATGATCCGCAAACGCGCGGACAAAGAGATTTGATTTTGCGAACGAATTTACTCCACTTTATTTGTAGAAAGTTTATTGATCCGATACCGTTGTTGTTTCTTCGATGGATTCCTCGTGATTAATAAACGATACTTTCACCGTATATAGGCCACAGCTAGAGCTGGACCGGTAGATGGATCCCGATTATTACATTCGGATTTAAAAGTCCAGGTTGAAAGGGCATGGAGCTTTAGTACATAAATCTTCGCTATTATAGCCCGACTGATTTAAAGGCATAAAATAAATCACACCTGTCACATTCTACCGAACGCTAAGATCTTCCTTTAGCGAAGTCCAAGCCCAAAACTTGTCTTTTTTTTTCAATACATTTCTCACCTTCTTAGTCGCATGAATCATATATAAATCTCCTTTGCCTTCGTCCCTGCCTATTATATCGGGGATTATATTATATTCCTTAACCCTTAAAATATTTCCCGAGGATCTCTATTCTAAATTCTCCCTCCCTCGCGATACTAGAATTTCCCTTGCGAGCATTATCTTACATTGAAAAAGACAAGAAATAACAATGTTGATAATTACGTTTAGTTCAAAGAATTAGTGAACAGAACACGTACAACGAACAAGATACCCCTGTTTATTCGTCTCGAGATAAAAAAGTACACTTTGCTTATGAAATCTGACGAACCGCACGATCGATCTTCTTGCCTGGAAGGAACTCGATCCTGCAATGAATAAATTAACACCTACCCGTGTATTTATCCAATAAAACCATGCAAATACGCGTCACCGGGACGAAACGGCGATAACGTTGTCGTTCACGAATTAATTTGTTGACGGAGCGTATATCGTCGTCGCGCGATGCACGACGCATGCTTACGCGCGTCAACGATGTCGGCGATTTCATCGATGAGTTATGGTTCAATTTCGACGCTACGCGTAGAGTCTTGTTCGCCGTTATCGCGCCTCTAATCGGAATGCTAAGCCCGCGGGCGACGACTACTGAACGCCGGCGGCGTTATCGTCGCAGTCTTAATGAAACTATCGCGTCGCCAATTACACCTACGAATCGTTCTACGCGGCGATACGATAATTGGTTACGAGTGGAGTACGGCTCTGCGAAACGGGACGCTTTGCATACATTGCGCAATACGGGCCAGCTGCTTGCTGTTCGATGTATCGTTGGAGGAGACGGCCGATACGTTTATTACCTCTTCAATCATATAATAAAAATTGACAGTAATTTGTAGGTGTAATATATTTATCAAATGTATGGTCGATTAAATGCTGTTTCTTTAACTCCACCCTCGTGTTTATAAAAGTTTCTCTACTCCCGCAAATAATCTACACGAATCACCAGTTCAAGCGAAACAGCTGTCTAACACGAGTAAAAGGAAAGTCTAAATAACTAGCCCGAAAGCCACGCATACGCAATTACACAAGCTACGCGACCGTTATCCCGCACCGGCTCTGATTTTCCCGCAGAAGCAGTTATTCGCGTCAGCGTCGCGTTGCGATGTACCCGTTCCGGTAACAAGCAGGCTGGGGTGGCCAACACCAGCAAGCGCACGTGTTTTCCGAAATTCAGTATTCCACGCGCTCGGATAACAGACTCTAACAGATTCTAGCTCTGCGCGCGTCGCAACGTACCCAAACCGCGGCCGAGTCGAATTCCGCTGGTAAAACGACGATTAAAAAGCGCCCGCCATCGTAGCAGCGTAATTAACATTCGATGGACCGGTTATTACGGTTAAGTATTCACCGGGAACGGTGGCGACATTACCGAGCATCACGCTCGCCTCGTTATCGGTCCAAGCGGTTACACCGTGAATCGAGAGGAACCGTTGGATCGAATAAAAGGCAGGCCCCGTCGCATTCAGCGACCCTTGCCATTGTTCCGTCGAGATACAAGGCGAAACCCTTCCGATACGCATTCCGCTGCGGCGTATCTCCGGCTGCTTTTGTCAAAGACAGCATCGACCGCGTCTCTGGCCGCGATACACGCCGCGAAGAGACGCGCGGGACACGTGCTCGGACTGCTGAACGAACGGAAGAAAATCTTTCCGGCGGGGGTGAGAAATGGAGCCGAGGTGGTTGGGGCGCGTGTGAAACGGCGGCAAATTATTCACGGCGTAGATGGAATGTGGCTCGATGCCGGATGGAAGCTCGAGTATTTTTTAATAATAGCGATGGAGCCTTATTTATTATTTTGGGGGGGGGGGGGAGGGGGAGTAGCGTTTTAGAGAATACTTTCTAGTCTTTGCATTTTCGAAGGAGAGGTGTAATTCGAAACTAAGATTTATTTGCCTTTTCTTTGTAGAATGTAATACTATTTTAGAACATTAATTATCCCTGCAGTCGTTATATTCGTGAGAGAGAAAGCATTGAATAAGTTTTTGTATTGAATTGCTAAACGGTTGAAAACTATCCCCCTGAAAGTGCTTCTTTCATTTTACACGAACATTCAGATTAACACGACCATATTATCAGCGGGCATTTAAATTTCCAAAGGGTTCGTCGCCCCCTGCGCCGAATAAATCTCGCTCGCAATTAACATACGAAATACGTGATAATGATCAAATCTGCGCATTAACATGCCGCGCGGCGGGATATTAAGCGCCCACTCAAAAAGGGGGCCACTTCCTCGAATGACTTCATCGCGCAATAAACGCAGCACCGCGTCACATGAATTGTACGTGCATCACGTGAAAATATTGCCGCGCGTTGAACATGTAATTCTCTGTGCCATTCAAATACACTTTATGCTACATTTTCACGGCAATTTTATTCCATCATTACGTTATTCGTTAAAAAAAATGTTTAATATTTACGTTTGAGCGAAGGCCCCCTCTATCATCCTCCTCGACTAATCTTCGCATCCCCCTTCGAATCAACCTTTACCTTCATCTCGACCCTTAAATCTTCTCGACCGAATCAAACGCTCAGAAATGAAATTTACCGCACGCCGAATTGGCACGATCGGGCGAGCTCGTATTTTTCCTATCGCACGGTTCACGGCCGCGACGTCCATCGACGCCGCGCGTCCACGAACGCGTCGCGCAACTTCCCCGCGATTTACACACCGGGACCGCGCGTACATCTACCCTATCTCTTGCACACCCGCGGGGTCCGCTGTATTGGGGCACGGACGTCGTATCTCGCCTAGGCACGACGGAGGAACGACGGAAAAGAGAATCGGAAGGAGAGGGGTCGCGTCTTGAAGAGTGTGCGTGCACGCCGGGTAGACCGACCCCCGTGTCTGCGCACGTGATTCGCTGTGTAAAACTGGAGGCGGCGAGTTTTTCGTCTCTAATTTACAGCCCGTCAAACCTACGTGCCACCCCATCACTCAGCCACTCGGATCGCGGAAAATATGCATAATTCATAGGGTCTACCAGTGCATCGTATATAATATTCCGTCGAGGTCGGTGAACGCCGTGCTGCGATCGACCGTCACTTGAAATTTCACCTCCACCCCGGTATGTGATTTCGAAGAAAAAGGGGAAAAATAGTGTGCCGGACCTACATGCATACGTTTACCTTTCCCCCGTGCACGCGCGGCGCGAGTTCTCCGATGGATGAACTTCGAGGTTGGCGGATCTGTGCTGCGGGGAGATTCGAACGATTTCATACGCGTGCGGCGGTGAAACGCCGAGGAATATTGTAATTTGCGACAGGCTTCGTAGCGTGTCAATGTTTCTCTGGAAGGAAGCGGAGGATTTTCGTTGCTTTCGAAATTATTGGACAAGGGATAGTAATTTCATCTCGGCAAATTCATGGTCCCTAAAGAAAAGAAAGTCGCGGCTACTCAAAGAGAAAGTAAATGCCTCCACGATTTCCAGCTTCGCTGCGGAATCCTTGAATTCTGCCGAAAAACCTCGGCCAGGAGAACGTTTCCGCGACTCGTCGTATTAACGCAAGCTGGATCATCTCCAACGGGCTGCGTCCGCCGGCGGTGCTGTTTCCGAGTCGCGTATGTGAGCCGCAGACCTCTGGCGGAGCCGGCGTCGTATAAAGAGGACGCCGCCGCCGACGACGACGACGACAACAAGCGGCACGACGACCCGACGTTATTACACCGCGGGTCAACGAATTTCCCGGCGGAGAGGCGTCGTCGTCGTGAAATCCACGGGGAAACGCGGCGACGGCCGTTGCACGCCGTTCGATACGCGGCCCATCCTCCGCGATGTCCCTTCGACACGCGCATCCCCTTGTCGCTCGCCTCCTCTTCCCTCTTTCCGTTTCTTCCACTTTCGATTCTCCCCGCGGAAACAACGCGTCGGAGATCGCGGCATGTCCCCCCTTCGTCGACGACGCGAATCGACGTCACCGTGGGACGCGAGTCACGCCGCACCTTTAAAAGCTTCGCGTAACCGTGATAGCTGACCTACTGGGAGGAAAGGCAACCCTCCGGGCTCCATGGTAGCTCGACGGTGAATTTTTAATCGCGCGTAATCGCACGGCCCGCCCCTATGAATATGTTACGCCGGACGGAAAGCCACGTGGATTTAATTAACACCCGGCTGACGGGCGACGTACTGGCGACGGTATCGAGTCGCTGGCTCGGGAAAGGGGCAATTAGCGTGCTCGCAACGCGCGGAATATTCAGGATCCTGAATTCACCGTTGACGGAGAGATCGTCGCCTTGGGCTGGGCATTCTAGAACTGTTTTCGTCATTCTTTTCTTCGGCCGCGGAAAGTATTTATTTGTTCGATAACGATGGGAGCGTTGTCGAGTATTTGATAGATTTTTCTATAAGAAGAAAGGGGTTTGTTATCATTTCGCGCGCCGCGATATGACACTTACGGAAGGCTAATTGATGTCTCCAGGTTAATGGATGCTTTGGGTTTCTGTAATTTGTAATTTAACGCTCCGTCTTCTAATTATGTCGCCACTGTATATAGGATGCACTTGTCTCACAGGAGAGGACAAATATATTCAAATCACTAATCACGGAATTTATAAAGTATTACTACACTTCTACCGTTTTAATTCATCGCGATACAAAGATTGACATAAACATTCCAGGAAGAATGTAATAGAAATTAAGAAACTTAATTTCTCTGTCTATCTGGATTCGAGTAGTCGATAACAGGATGCAAAGGTTTCATCTAATTAAGTTTCCAAATTTGATAGATTTTTATATAAGAAGAAAGGGAGCTATTTTATTTCCATCGAAACGCGAGCCACCGATTAATATCCTGTAACTCGATTTAATATGCCCCATCGATAAAAAGAAAGACATAGAAATAATCGGCCTGTAATAAAAATATCCAAACAATATTTCACGCATGACGAACAGACGAATTCGCCGATTGAAATACGTTTGTTCCACTGAATCAAACGAATGCGAACTTTTCTACCGATCCACCTGAATACAGCGCGCGCGCGCCTTCAATGGAAATTATACTTTATAATGGATACTAAACGAGGGAGACAGCCGGGGCACGCTTTGCCGGAAGATAAACGGTTCAAGAAGAGACGAAGGAAATATTTGGCCGCCGTTCCTCCAACGGGCCAGATTCAAAGGGGCACGAAAATTGAATAATGGAAGGGCGAAGTTTCACCGGCGCTCTCGGCCGAACGAATTTTTCAAGCCGTTTATTCGCAACACCCTGACAATATTCCTCGATACGCCTCCAGGACCGAGTTTATCGATCGCGAAGCAATAAATTCTGTCACCTTGACTCTTATCAACGTATGAAACGATGATCGTCTGTACCGTAGCTTCTGCGTTTGTTGGGAATCATTCTTCGAAAGTAATCCCTTCATGCTACACTTGTTAACTTTTATCACATTCATTTTCGGATTCATCTTTAATCATATAAATGGGAAAAGATGGTTCAAATGACAGAATTCTATACCTTTGTATATTTTACACAGACTAACCACCCGGCAGAAATTAATTAAAACTGATCATTCAGTCGCGCTGCCCAGTATATATCTTCAGCTCCCAGCAATATTCCGCGCGGCGCATTTAAAAGATATAATCGAATCCTCTCATCAGATTTGCCTAATAGCGTCCTACCACCGGATGTCTGACAGTTATTAAAATGGACCCGGCGTGATCGATCACGAATCGGAGTGTCGGCCCCGCCGGACAACCGCGAAGGTGGAATAAAATTCATCGAGTCCCACGGGCCGCGGGAGTACATCAAAGCCGACGGGAGGGTGTACGGCGGCGCCTGGTCGCGGAGGACACAGGCCTATCCAAGGGGTGGACTAAATGTAGCGTATAATTTAGACAGCAGCTGCGCGGCGCGACAAATATAATTCGACGCATCAATCTGCGGCTTTGGAGAGGCTCGAACTTTGCCTCGATGAACGGCGTGCAAAGCGTTAGGAGGACGCGTCCCGCCGCGCCGGTACGAAATTCGCTGGAGAATAAAAGCTACGGGGAGTGGATCGAAAGCGTTTCAACGTCCGTGAAAATTAGCGAGACGCCGCCTGAGGAACGAGACCCGCGGTGATAAATAAGAAATTAAATATCGAGCGGCGCGCGGCTACTGCGAGAGCCGGCTAATTTATAGGGAAAGTTTCGCACGCGAGGGAAAGCGCGAGCCGGATCGTTGGTAATCGTAACGCGAGTAAAAAAGCGGCGGCTTTCCCGGCCGAAAAAGTCAACCGAACTTTCGGCGTAAATTCGCTCGTGCCTCGGCTAAAATGTTCATTTGCAGCTTGGGAAATTTCTTCCTCCATGGACAGAAGTACAAAAAGCAAAGCTCATCATAAAGAAAGCTTTAAAACGGATGAAACAAGGATTAAAGTGATCAAACGATAAATTTGATAAATTATCGAACGGAGCAACAATCCGAATAAAATGATCAAACCAACAGATATACATCGTAGTGTGTTTAAGATCCAAGAGTGCCAGACACAGATTTAAGGTCCATCCGCCACGGTGTAAATAAGCGTGAAGGGCCATCGAAACGGACCGACTGAAACCGCTGCTCGATGGACACGCTTTGCACAACGCTGGTCATTGTGAGCAAAGAAAGAGAGAGAAAAAAGAAAAATGAGAGCCGACGTCGAGTCTGGTTCGTAGCGGCAATAATTTTTCTCCCGCTGAAAGGTGGGCGCGAGTGTATACAAAACGCGGTTACGCGTCCGATATCGGGAACGTGACTAGCTTCGCTTTTCGAAGTCTAAACAAGCGACAAGAACCACTCACGCAGCACTCCGGCATCGATCCATCGGTGGCGAAAACCGATGACGCGTCATCGGTACACCGTCGAGTCTCGGCTACGCTTATCGTCCTTTCGATAAACTTCCCGCCCCGTGCTCGAATATTGCACCGAAGCTCCTCGACGACGCCTACACCGTTTCCAGCCGTCCGAAGCAATAAAACCCGGCCCCGCCGGGATGCGAGAAACGAGCGCGCCGCTTCGTTCGTTTCCTGGAACGCCCAGGGAGAATAATCGACGGCGTTGTGTAAATGAACACGATATTGTTGGTCGTGTGACGTTTCATAAATTAGGGCGGGCGTAGTTTACGATTCTCGGGTTCGTCGTTTATGTTTCCTGTAATCGTTTACGCGTGAAAATCTGCCTGGCCGAACTTCGTGGAAGCTCGCCGACGCTCATTGGTTGCTAGTGGCTTACCGATCACCGCGGAAATGGATTTTCAAAGTTCTGTTAGCGTTGCGCGGAGTGCTGTCGCGCAAAAGAAAGTAACTAATTAGAACGATTGGTGACTTGTATTAAAGGAACCGAATTAAAACTTGGAGGAGGAACGAAACGGTCTGCGCAGTTTAAGGGCATGGACAGGTGTGACGGAATGAAGGATACAAATGGTTTTCAGCGTCGGGGAAAGAATTTGCCACGTAGCTGGACAACGAAGGGTAACAGGGGGCGAGATCCGTATTTCTTTGCTGCGCGGGGGATGACTGTGCGTTTCATTTTGATTAATCTGTTTTCCAGCGGCGCAATCACGTCTTCTTCGTGAACGTTAATCACCGCTAGCTAGTTACCGTCGAACCGCGGGAACGGGAAACAAAGCTAATTCAGTGTGTCGTTAAAAATGGAATATGAAATTGATCTTTGCTTATTCCGAAGAGATTACTTGTGGATTCGCGTCATTGTTGAATATTAATGGATACTCTTCGTCTAAAATGATGGACGAGTTGAGACCTGGTTCGTAACTTCTGCTCGGCTGCAACCCTGAATAGAACAACATGCGTAGCGCTTAAAAAATATAATAAAAAAGTAGCCCACGGAATAATAGATTCAGAACTGTATCCAATTACAAAGCGTTAAAGGTCCTAGGGGCTCCAAATAATAAAACACCAAGTTAAGTACCAGTAGTACAGAAAAAAAGAGCGCGCCTTATCTCGCTTCACATAAAAGTCAAAAGTCCCAAAGGCTCAACCTCTCCCACAAAATAATATCCAGCCGAGCACGGTGAATACCGCGGGTTATTCACCCCACGAATACCTGAAACGACTCCGGGACCTGTGGCACATATATCAAGCTCGCCGCTCGCACCCTTACAGGAGAGACCTCACCTGTTGTAACCATCGGACATCAAAGGAAGAACGTCCAGGATCTTCCCCGTAAAATCCCTAATGCTTCGCACCGGTCGAACAGCGTCATCCTACGTATCGAGCCTCCGCTGATATCTCTGGCGTTTACGAGACGGCCGGTTTCCCTTCAAAGTTCCCGCGAGACCCCGGCCGTGACACAAGATGCATAGAAGTCGGTCGAGGAAAGTAGGAAAAGCGTTAGTACAAAATTAAGGGTCGTCCGGGGCCGTTCGATAAAGGGGAACCCGGCGGTCTCCTGAGGCGCGTACACTCGAGGAAGAATCCTTCTTGGATGGCGCAGCGTGCGTGTATCATCGACACGAGGCGGACGGTGTCCAACAGTTCACCCTCCTTGCATACTTGTCCCTTTTTCCCTTTTCTCTCTCTCTCTCTCCCTCTCATGTATATTCCATATTCGCCGTTGCACGCACCCCATAAAGGGAAAACAGGCTACACCGTCTGTTATACGACTTTTTCGGTCGCCAATAAAGTACGCGTTCCTCGTGTCGCGCGCGCCGCTGTATACGAGTAGGCCCCAAAAATATTTCAATAATACCCGGATAAAGGAGATTCCTCGGCCAACCGCTGTTTTTTTTTTTTAAAGCCCTCCGCCTTGTACGTATTTGTTCCCGTCGACACGCGCTCTCCCGTCCACTTGATCCTTCTGCTCTGCGGATATCATATCCTTTGTGACTCGAGAATCAACCGGAGCAGATCATGTTTTCCGTCCGATAGCATGGATAACGTTCTAGTTCGAACGTTGCCGTAAATTCCTTTGATAACTGTTTGTTCAAGGATTCAACGTTCGAGGGGTTGGCTGAATCCAATGAAATTTGGAGCATGCCTACCTCGTATTAATTGGACAGGAATTGTGTGTATTAACTTTTGAGTTCTCCTGCTTGAGAATATTGTTACTCGAGATTCCGAGCGAAACGTGAGCCCGTGTAAACCCAGGCTGGCACGTGCTCGCGCAAACCTTTTGCACTTATCGCTCCGCGAGGCTCTCAGAACGCTTATTCAATGCGCGGTGCTCGCCGAAGCGGTGCGACACATTTTTCGACACGCGCGTCCCGTTTCGGCTGGCAAGAAGGGAAAAAGAAACGCTTCTGTCGCGGCGGTATAAATTGCGCGCGTAAAGAGGAGCTCGTGAATGCTTAACGCGCGAGTTCGCCGCGTGTCGCGAACGCTTTCAGACATCCAACCGCGAATCACTTGCCATTGTATCGCGAACGTACCGTCTTGCATTCGTTTATCGTTGTCTCGCGGTAAACGAGGCGCGAAGGCGAACAATAAGCAATAAATATCGCGCTTAACGCGCACAACGGATACTCTTCACGCGTCGAGAAACTGGCGGCGGTACAAACAAGCGGACGATTCGTCTCTACCTTGGAAAGAAACTTCCGGTCGAGGAACTCGATTCGCTCGTCGATAATCTAAACTTCGTTACACCCCCAATCAATCGTTCCTGCGATCGCTTCGCAGCGTTCGCTCTACTTCCACGATTGTCCCCCTTCCGCTTTTAGCCCGTCTTTCCACCGATCCGAACTTCCATAATCTTTTCGCTTAACAAAATCAAATATCCCTCCGTCGTCCGCGACGGCAGCTCCAGCGGTAACCGCTCGTTACACAGAGCTGCAATTAAATAGACGCTTCTAGAAACGCGAAAACGTCATCGCTTACAAAACTTCCGACGCGTAGATCCATGCCCTTCGCGGCCCTTTTGATTTCCAATCGAGAAGTCGCGATACCATTAGCTTGCCGGTCGGCAAACAAACTGGCGAAACTTTAGCACGGCCGGGAACGCGAGGCGGCGCGTTTCCCATCGTCGGTGTTTAACGAACACTCGAGGAAACCGTCCACCGTCCCCACGTCGGAATCGTATCGTTGTTCTTTCCGCGGAACTTTCTCTATCACGCGGTTCATTCGCATTCCCGGACTTCTCGGGCAATTAGCCTCGTTAAGGAGACGAGAGGGGGTGGCGGAAGAGGCGAGTTCGAGGGAGGAACGCGGACAGCAGTTTTATCCGCCGACTGGCAAGAATATTGAAGGGAAAAAGGTGTCGGCGACAAGATCGCTCGTGCCGACGCAGACTGGCAGCGCGCGGTACGCGCGATAAATAGCTTAATTTCCTTAATTAAAATCCCTCCGCTACGGCCTGCTCGATAACGGAGCTGCTCCGCGCTGCCCGAGCGTTTGCCGTCCCATTTCTGATAGCCTGTGTGTTCTATTGGGTCAGCAAACGAAAAACGTGAGGAAAAAGAGTTTTCTATTAAAGTTCCGTTTTCCTAGATTCCATATCGTTTTAGATAAAACTCTACTCTTCCCCTAGAACTGTTTATCAGCCGAAGAATAATCGACAGAACCACTTTTCACGTGAACAACAGCGGACTTGCCTTCTTGGCAAAGATTATTCCTTTCCCATTTTACGAACGAGCGAAAGTTTTGGTGCCGAACAATGTTTCCCCATCGATCTGTAATTACCGTGAGTCCGCAAACTCTGCCACGCCTTCGGCGACGCGCACCCATCGTGCCCCCCTACTTGGAGCACCCTTCTTCCGCAAGCAATTATATGCGTTCAACGAGAGACAGAGGCGCGGAGGGCGCGTGGGCTGCGAGAAGACAGGGCAGAAGATGGGAGTTTGAAAAAGAACGGGTGGGGAGCGGAAGCGAAGGGCCGAGCGCGGAAACAACGTAGGCGAGCGGTGCAGGGACGACGAACGATGATTATTACAGAGTTAATGAGAGAGCAGTAATTGGTTGCGGCGAGCCGGCCGCGCGGCCCACCGATCGTTCGCCACGCGCTCACCGGTTCGGTCCTCTGCCCATTGATCGTCGCCGTTCGATATTACAGAGCAACGTGCGCGCGTGGGACCGTCGCTATGTATCACGGGGTAATTGTCGGAAAATACGCCGGTTTAGCGACACCTCGGGCAGGTCAGGGACGCGTGTCAGCCGGCGATTATTAACGCAACCAGATCCCTGATTGCGCAACCGGCTTGTTTAATGGAACGCGGTCATATCGATCGAACACTTTTTTTTTCTGGACCGCGACAGGTAATCGACCAGATTTAAGGGACGGAACTTTTCTGCGGAAATCGATGCTGTAAGGTGGAAGTGTTCTATTTAGAGGGAAGGTTTCTTTCTTTTTTTTTTTTAATTCTGATGGACGGGTTGAAGAATAGATATCAACTCTGTTTAATTTTGAATTAAGAGACTGGAAGGTCTCGATCGAGAACCTTGTAATTGCTGCCGTTACGATGGTTATAAATAATTCAGGGCCGACGTGTATTTTATAATATCTCGATCCTTGGATTCCAAATGTTTTATACTATACAGTTCAAGGATCGAGGGCATCGACGGAATGCTTGATAAATGAACGGTGTATGTTAATTTCTGATTATTCATAGCTCGCCCCTTCGATGGAAGAATTCTCAAGCTCATCCTGAGTCATCGTCATGCCATAACATCGAAACATCCCCCAAGTGTCTTCGAATAACAAATTCATGGAGCGGTCTTTTTCGAACTACCCCCGAAGCTGAAAGTCATCGACACGTTCGGAACTCTCGCAATGCCTCACCAAAAAGTTCATCCGCGCATTTACACTTTTCTACAATTGTTAATTACCAGAAACAGCGTCGCAATTTTCATCGCCCACTTAATAGCTTTTCAATTCCCGAAAAGACTATTGTACGCTTTCCGCTCGCATGCCCCTTTTCACTTCCCTACAGACTTCGCAATGTTTTCGACGACGAGAGAACGGTTCGCGCGCGACAGCCGGCTGATCGCATTAAAAAAAAAACCGCCCGTCCGCGACGAAATTAAAAATCTCTGACGCGTGTCGCAAGGCTATAACAGACTTTTCGTGTGATCCTCAGTTAACCGGACTAATGAGGGACGGGTAATTGGCTGCGGCCGGCGCGCCAGCTACTCGCCACGCTCTTCGGCCCTTGGACCGCGCCCTTGCGAAGCCGAACACGCGTGCGTTTCGACTACGCGACGAACGGCACCGCGCTATTAATTTATTATCGCCAGTTACGGGAGCTGTAACCCGACTAGCGACGCTCATCGTATTACACGGCGCTAGAGCGTCAGGGCGGGCAGCAAGCTGATATCACAAAATAGAGCTTCCGAGTGACGGTTCTTTATTCAGCTTGGTTCGATATAGAAAATAATTGATTCCGTTGTATAGCAAAGGTAACGCCGATAATTGGACATTTTTTACCGCTGCCCTTCGTGTTTTTATCTGGACGAGAACAGTGGTATTTTTTTTTCATCAACGTTCCTAAGTGAAAACGTTCAGAGTTTAATTTCGGACGTTTCTTGTGCTCGTCCTATTATCCTTCGAGCGTAGCTCGAACGCGGTTCGGCCGTGAATTTCCATCGTTTTAATTGCGCTTTCAAGAGCTGCCGTTACGGGAGTAATTTTTTCGAAGCGTATCGTGGTTTGGTTAGATCCTCTTTTGTATATTACAAGCTCCATGTATATCCGTCACACGAGCTCGCAAAGGACCGCGCAACCGCCACGCGTCAGCGTCGCCTTAAAGAAATTCTAAACAGCCAGCAAACAAGGATTGATTCGCGACATTAGCCCGGTTTCGGCCGTAACGTATACGAGGCATGACGCTAAGACGATAATAGAATTTTCATGTAATCCTTAGTAATTCCCTTGCGGTCGTGCAGGAACCCACGGACCGGGGGACCCTTGGCAAACCCCCCCCCCCCCCCCCCCCGGGGACGCATAAGCGGGGAAACAGGCCGGTGTTCCTTCCACCCCCCCCCCCCCATCCCGCACCGCTTTTAAATCCCCTCGAGGGTTAATTGCTCGGTGTTTTGACGCGCGAGTTATCCGCAAAGGGTTTTCGCGGCCAGCCGCGGCGGCGGTCTGGCCCGAACAATTCTGCACCACGCCGTTTTGCAACACGCCACGCTCCCTCGCTTGTCCAATCGCGACGCACGAGGAAACGATCTACAGGGAACGCGGGGATCTTCAAGCGGAGGAACTTGGAAGCGGCCCTCTTTGCGATAAACCTGTCTATTTTTGTTTTAATTATATAAAAACGCTGAGAGAATTGAAATTTTCGCAACAGATTTTATGTCTCCGTATAGCTATGAAATTATTTATTTTACAAAAGAACAAAGTAAAGTATTTACTAGCCGTAACTTAACTATCCCTCTTTACCATGCTCTCGTAAAACCGAACGTACTTAAAATCCCGATCGAGCAATCAGCAATTCAAGCGAACGAAATATTGCACGGAAATATCGTGGGCGGATAGCAATAAAGATGTGGGAAGAAGCAACCAGCGAAAGGACAAAGAGAAAGCATCCGCGAGTGCCCCGCGCGTCGGATGCTACAGTTCCCACCGCGAAAGCCGCTTTCTTTCATCCGACTCCGTTGTCGGTGAATCCAGTTTAATCAATTACGCCAACGGACACGACGCTGACAGCCCCGCGGTCGCGTTAATAGACGGGCGATCGTGATTGCAATTTCGATGCTCGAATCATCGGCTAACCCGACGAGATTGACCGGACAGCCGTAACACACCTATCGACCAATAATTTGTCGGATTATTGTTTGGCAACAGGGCCGCGGTGAGCGGCTTCCTCGATTACATACACCTCGCGCAGCAACATCGACACCAACCCCTTCCGGCTCCGTGAAACGATTATCGTGACGTCGGGAACGGACGCGTGACGAGAGTTCGCTCTATTTTCGGCCGGGCCTCTGACGCGTTTCACACCTGTTCGAACAGCTAAATGGTTGGCAATAATTCGACGTCGGCCGGAAAGTCACCCCCCTCTATGGCCCTTTAAATAACTCCAAGGGCGAAGAATGCGTCGGGGACGTTGGTTGCTCGAAGGTTGATCGAAAACTTAATTTACCATTTTCACAATGTTAAGTGTACGGTGATCTGATTAATCGATATGCGTTCTTTATTATTCTCCGTTGAGTAACGAGCTGTCTTTAAAAAGTCAGTTTCGTGTCTTTATTAAAATCGTTCCCATGCAATCGAGCCCGACAATGAATATTTCCTTAATTGTCTTTCCACCCCTCCGATCGTTCGAATCGCGTGCACAGCCCCGGTGCTAGTCGAGAAGCCACCCCAGCCCATCCTTCCCCAGCCAACTAAAAGGACAACGTCGAAATAAATGTATCAACAGCATCTCGAACCGATTCACCGATAACCCGTCGGGTTCGATGGCTCTGAAAATCACCAGCCGGCACCCGATCCATCGCGAGCCTTTCAACGCCCCTCCGCGCAACCCGGCGAATCTCGCGTGATTTCCGGCTTCACGTGCCACTTTTCTCACCCGGCAATCCTCGGCCGGCTACGAAGGGTAAAAGGCTCCGTCGCCGCTACGACGGAGAAACGGGTCACGGCTGCGGGGCGGACTACCCTTACGAGGGAGGAGCGCGAGAGCGAACGCCAGTCCGATCACCGCGTGCATGGAGAGCCTCGTCGGGGGTCGCGAGCGTCGCGGGGTAACAGCGGCGTCGGCTCGTGCCTCTTTGCCTCCGTCTAATGTTTTCCGAAGAATAAACGGGCTTTCCGAGAGCGGGCCGCGGTGCCGGCGTAGCTGGCACAGCTTCCACGGGGTTTCGTCGCCATGGCAACCCCGTAACGCCATTAAGCGGGCACGGGGGTTTCTCTTCTGGGCGAGGGTGTCTCACGGCGCGTGGAAACGACGACCTCTCTCTTTCGCTCCCACCGCCGCGTTAGGGGTGCTCGCCTCGGTGTCCTCGAGGACTTTTTGGGCAAGAAGACTGCGCGCGCGCGCGCGCCGGAAAGAGAGAAACCCCATAAAAATAAATAACTCGCGATCCTACGAGCGTAAAGGTGATACGCGTCTCTGCCGACCCTCGTCCTTTCTCTCTCTCTCTCTCCTCTCGCCCGCGCACACGGGTGGCTTTTACTCGGCCCGACGGGGAGGGAGACAGGGTGAGCTCGCGTGTTAGCCGGAGCTTTAGGAACAGGCGATAGCGAGCGTTACGGGTGGCTCGTATAAAATGACAGCACACAGTAGAGTTCATGGGGATGGAAGTCGTACCGCACGGCGCTCGTAACCGGTCGTTGAGGGCACGAATACACCGGGCGCACACGGGTCCGCGTGAACGGCCGAGATATCGAGATCACCGCGAATTTCGACGCGTATCGATCCGCTTATTTCTCTTCTTTTTTCTTTTTATTGGCGTCAACGTAACAGTGGTCGTTATCGACGACTGGGGTAACCGAAGAACGTACGGTGACCGCATTTTTTATGGAGTTCGAAGTCGTAAAGTTGCCTCATTCCGCGCTGCTTAATACATCGCATTCTTTTTGCAATACGTGACAATATTCGAAATGAAAAGTAATTATAGATCTGTAAGGATTTCCTTGCTTGTGTATCATGATAAAATAGAATAATATACATTTCTAACGCTTTCCACAATTATATTGGACAGAGCTGTGCGAAACGAGGCAGTAGTAATGTACTGCGTAAGCCGCGCCTGACTGTATCGTTGACTTATACTACTTAAACCGCGCCCTTGGCTACACCGTTGACTTACACTACTTACACTATTTCTTGTTGAATGCTACTGGCTCGTGTCAACTATAATAACTTTTTCTTAAGTGT
The DNA here is from genome assembly GCA_023838395.1 of Holcopasites calliopsidis. NCBI lineage: Eukaryota > Metazoa > Arthropoda > Insecta > Hymenoptera > Apidae > Holcopasites > Holcopasites calliopsidis. The sequence continues at coordinate 5,208,986 of JALHAQ010000011.1, forward strand.
CTTACAGTAACTGAAGAAAGGGCAGGCAAGCTTGCTAAAGAACAGTTGTTTAAGCTCTTAAGAAAACATGTTTTCAACTGAGAAATTGAATTCATATTAATCAACACGACACTCCTTCAACACCCTCCATATAATCGTATTATTCTTCACGCCAGCCCTCACCTTGTCCATCGAATTTGCTTAACAACGGCGAACAACATTGACCCTTTTGTTCCGTAAAAAGCCCATCATCGCAATGCTCGCCAGCGGCCCGGAGAAATTACACGGCAGCGATAACAATTCGTACGCCCCTCATCCAATTCCGTCGCGCGCCCGAGGAGCTGTGCAATTATTTTCGAAAAACCCTCCCCACCGTTCGCCGGCTGCCCATTGTTGTTCCCTTAAACGGGGAACAAGGCGAAGCATTCGGGCACCGCCTAAGAGTTTAATTTCGGGAGGCTGCGCGGCGCACCTCGATCGTCCCTCCTCCGCGGGGACATTTACCTCCGCGGCCCCGGGGGTGCGAGGGTGATCGATGGAACGATCACAACTGTTCCCTCTCCTTCGACGGGACCGTGTAATCCGGCCTCGGAAGTTTCAGTCGCGCTTCCCGACTTCGATTCCCCTCTTTAATAATCACGCGTCAAGTCGCCTCGAACTATTACCCGGCGATGTTTCGATTGTGAAACGAATTCTTTGAGGACTCGTCGACTCGACGGGGTCCTTTGGTCGTTGGGCGTATTTCATCGAGGCTGATGGGGATTCTGTTAATCGCGTGAAACTGAACGGGGGTAATTTTAATTGAAGACAGCTGGCGTGAGAGGAACGTAGCGGGAAAGGAAAGAAATCGATCGAGGAGAGTGGAGGGCTGGATGGTTGGGATATTTGATTGGTGCGGAAGGAAAGTTTACAGGACGAAGCTTGGAGAAATTGTATTTGAAACGCGAATGTCAACGATTAATTCCGTTTGTTTCACCGCGGGTGTGGCTACAGCGTTTCGTCCCGCCGAACATGGCTGCTACGGAAAAAGGGTTGAAAGGGTGTGCTGCACGATAGCGCAATTTTTGCGCAACGCGATTTCCTCGATGTACAAATGATCCTTTGAAAAATTACCACCTACACGTTCCCAAACATTCTCAACAAACCCATCACAACGGAGTCCCCGTTTTCCGAGCAAAGCAACGGGGCCAAGATCCACCCTCCCCCCGGATCGCAACGGTTAAGTAGGTCGATGGGTGATAAATTCGATCTGTCCTCCATACGGAAACGACCCCCGACATTCCGGCGGTTATCTGGCTGTCTGCCCTTATCTTCGGCGATAATCTCGTTGGTGTATAAATCGCCGGGGCCCATTCTCGCCTAATGGGGTGGTGGAACGCGAGACACCCCACGGAACAAATTAAATAGTGCTTCTCTCGTACGCCCATAACGCACCACCCTTCCACCCTTCGTCGTTCACGCGCGCGACGATTCTTCTTATTCGTCACCCCGTGACGCACTCGGCTCTCGCGACGGAAACGAGCCGTGGCTACCCGAGGAACGGCTAATGCCACTTTCCTGTCGCAATCTCCTCGTTTCGTTTAGTTCTCGTGCACCGAGGACCAAGGATTTTCCAGCCGCCCCCTTAAGGCGGGCGGTACGACTTTAATGGAAGTACAACAGTGAGCGCAACGTGCGTTAAATGGTCGGCGCGAGGATGGGAACTCCTGAAGAGAGCGGAACGGTTTTTGATTACGACACGAGGCGGGCATGTTGATTTTTAATTCGTTTAATTCTGATCGAGTAATATTTGAACACTGGTGTTTGAACGGGTTTCGTCGCCGAAATGGAATGAATCGGGCAACGTTAAGGGGATGGAAATACACACTTCTCGTTTATAACTATACTATCGGAGTAGTGTAATGTAATAACGATTGCAGGTTTGAATAACTATTTCACCTGATAAAAGTAAGATACTGTGCACTTGCATTTACTCCTAGCTGCGCGTTCTCGGAAGTTTCAGCACAAACAGCGAAGCATGATTTCATCTACTTGATTCCAAACGATGGAAGAGCGAATCCTTGCTCGCTTCGCGCAGCTTACTTTCCAATAGTTTTACTCGAACGTTTCTTTGCACGTTCGCGATTACTCTCTGTCGGCGTAATTCGGAGGATCGCCGGCCACGGCGAAACGCAAGTTATCGTGTTACCGGGTAGACTCGAGAAGCGGCGCGGCGTCGAGATGGTTCGCGTTCGATTGAATTTTAAGCGGCTTGCAACAACGTTTCCCGGCTCGATAAACGAGTTTGACCCGGCCAATAAATTTCCCCTCCCTGGCTGCAGGTGTAGTCGAACGACCGCCGGAACGCCGGGGCAATTTGTGCACGAAACGCGCGAGGCCGAGCTTCGCCTCCGTCGTGCCTAGTTTACGCTTCGACCGTTCGACTTTCCACCGCGAATTTTCTGAAGGCTCGCAACGTAACAAGAACGGCCAGTTCGAATTGAATTATGTTACACGACGTTTCTTCTCATTGCACTTCAATCGTGCTCCGCGTCGCAGTTAACGTGAACATCGAACGAATCGACGCAGAAAAATTATTTCCTTTAACACGGAGCAGTCGCAATCGTCCACAGAAGGGGACGCTTCGATGAGGCCCCATTATGTTTCCCCAAAGAAAACGATTAGCCGTACAGAGTCAAGGACGGAGAAGACACTCCCGCGATTCGTCGCGATTCCTCGTGAACCGAAATCTCTATCGAGGAGCGGCGAACTCCGCTATTCGTGTTCGACGATCCGCGAAATATTATGGGGCTAATCGCGCGGACGGCTTAGTCGTCTCTCGCTTTGATATCGAATCATCATTGCCGCATGGAACGCGTGGTCTCCCTCCGTTTTCGCTCTAACAATAAGAATGGGAAAGGACGAGGAGGATGAACGCGGGCTCGTCGAGATGTTATCAAGTTGCGCGAGCCACCCCAATCGAGTATCTCGCGTGTCACACGCGTGTGTACGTATGTCCCGAGCTGCTGGGACGTATCGTTCGACGCATAAATGAAAATCAAAGCTCTGCCACCAGAACTGCCCTTTGAACGGTGCTTTGCCGTTACTCGAGTTGCGCTCGGAGACGGGGATAGTCGGGACGCTCTTATAGCGAGCTTTAGATCGTATCTGTTTTGATAGCGGGATCAGGGAAGGAATGGGGCTTCGTGGGAAGTTATGGAAGTGACGAGTTTGTTTGTCGGTGGAATTATTGGCAGAATCCGTGAGCATCGTACGAAAATGAAGAAGTTACGGTCGAAGTTAATTTTTTAGCGAGCATGTTCTCTTTATCAGATGCTTGTACAGTTGAATAAGGAATTGCTAAAGGAAAATTTAAGTGCGAATAATAGGTGATCTAATATAATGGGTAATATATATCCCTGGAGCTTAATTTAATAAATATCTCGGCAAATTTTCTGTAACCTTAATAATTGATTACCCCTCGAACATCCTGTGTACTTCCGTTAATGGACGAAGGTATAGCTCATAAATTAATGTAAACCGTAATTATTTATGAAGCGGGGGACCTCCTTTCTGGAAAAACGATAACGAAGGCTCGTTCGTCAAGACTGTTGAATACATTAAGGCTACTTCTTGCCGGATAAATTCTACAATTTCTCCCTTCACACAAGAATCTACTATTAAAAAGCCTTACTAAACGCGACTGCAGTTCACGTTTCTCGCATTCATAAATGATATCCAAACGTCGTCCATCGTTTTCAACGTTTTCAACATCGTTTTCAAAAAAAAAAAAAGAAATCGATCCCCGCTGTTACATCGAAATTGGGACAAAAATCCCGATCGCGACTGCCTTTAAATCCCCGTCAAGGAGGACAGAAATTCGATGAGAATCACCGCTATTGAATCGCTCTTACATCATCTCCCGGGGGTAGGGCGCCCGGAAAATCAATAGAACTTGGCAGCGGCGATTCCTCCGGCGAGATCTCTCAACCTCCTTTTGTCGCCAGCCAGCGAAAGGGTCATCCAAAGCATCGAACGTCCTTCCATCGAGAAGCCTCTCTCCTTGATGGTCGGAAACGTTCGGGGCAAATCGCCAAGCAGGCATCGAAGAAGAAGATACGATCGATCCGCCGCGATGGATCCGATGTCGCGCGTTCTTTAGACAAAAACACCTGTTCGATCGGTGGAAAGGGTGACGAAGGTAAACGGGAGAACGCTCCTTCGATCGTTTCGTTGCTCGATAAGGTGCACAAAGTTAGCCGACGGATCAGCCGGCTTAACCTGCCATTAGCGCTCTAGAACTCGAGAAGCTGCGCAAACGTTGAACCGCGGATTAAGGGTACATTTGTACATCACCGTGCCGTATCCGGGCTTTTTTTTTTTAGAGCGACGTACTATTATAACATGACAAAAGACTATGCGATTACTACGTTGCGTTTGGTGTCATTTTAACTGCAAAAGTCTCAGGGACTCGTTAAAATTAATTTCATAAAGGTTAAACAAGAGCTAAAGGAATAGTATTCCTTGTGTACAGAAAATGGCCCTTTGAAGGCGACCCTTTCAAGAGGCTGTCCCGGGCCACAGTCACAGTTTCTAGCCTCCGATATTCGGCTGTGACCCGGACAGCCTCTTGCAAAGGTCGCCCTCAAGGGGCTACAAGGAGCACTGCCTGTACACAAGGAATACAATTCTTCTAGTTTCTGTTTTACCTTTATGAAATTAATTTTAACGAGCCCCTGAGATTATCGCACTTGAAATGACACCAAACACGACAGCAATCGCATAGTCTTTTGTCATATTATAATAGTACGTCGCTCTCAAAAAAAGAACCCGGACACGGCACGGTGATGTATAAATTGACCCTAAACCGTGCCACGCTGTTTCCTTTGCTTTTCCGCACGCGTCCCGCGCTGGTATCGACGCCCGTTCGCGTTCCAGAATTGTTCGCAGAACTTCGACCCGACCCCGCCGGATTACTCCTCCATCCCCCGCAGTGTCCCGCGGCTTTCGCGCAAGACTTTCCGCGATGCTCGCGTTGACCGAAGTCGCCTGGAAAATCCTCTCCAGTCGGTCGCGGCTTCCCGGAGAAGAGGATGAACGGAGTACACAGCGTAATCTGGCATACAACCGCCCTCATTGGCAATCTGAAAATGCAACGGCTGAACCGGTATTTCGCAGGGAATCCGATTCGCCGTTTTATCAACCGCCCCCCACCTCGTCACGTGGATCACGTGCAGGCAGGCTTACACGCTTGATCTTTGTCGCACAGCACTCGCCCCCGGGGATGGACGCCGTGGTAGCACGATATTTGCTTTGGATTCAGAGCTAGGCTTTTGCTGGCTGGATTGGTAGGATGAAGAATGCACACGTGCCGTGATCTTTCTTTCGTATCGCGCTTTAAAAGGGACGAATGGACGAGATCTTTTATTCGGTTGCTGGGACTTTTGATTTTGGAGCGAGTTTTAATAACTGATAAGAGGACGGTCCATTTTCCAAATATTTCTGAATCTTCGTTCATAAATCCACTGATGGCTTTATGAATTCTTATTTGTTTCTCTTTCCGAAAGTCTCTCTAATAAATCTGAAGGAAATACATGGAAGATATTTCAACGCGACCATGGCTCGTATTCCAGAAGCAAGCATCTCGCGGAAGAAATAATAATTGAAACAGATGCAAATTGCGCGACAGCGTCGACGGCGGATTACAAGGCAGGAAGCTGCGACGGATTACAGGCCGCCGCTAGATCCTAGAAAATAATTCGCGCCTCATTACTATGCGCCTCGGGGATCCGGTGTTCGAGTGATTCCAGCGTCTAGACGCTTCCGCGAATCCCCTGCCTGCCCGCTAACCAGAATTATTCACGAGGTCTACCACCTTCGAAGGAAGTTAGGAAAAATAGTGGGAAAAGTTCGAGTTCGTTCATCGACCAGCGGGTATGATCGAGACGAGATTCACTCGTGAATCGATCGTAGATATTGTCGGGCCAATTACTCAATTATCCCTTGCCAGAGTTCCTCTTCCGTTCACGCTTCCTCCGCGACCCGATCTAATTATCGTTCCACTAACCCCTATCGAGCGGAACAACCACCCTCGTAGCTGTCGCCTTTGCGCTTCCCTTCCTCCCTCTTTAAAAAACAAACGCACCCACTCGAAATGCCACGACTGCGGGTGCGCTCCTTCGACTCTACAATCATTCAGCCTTCAAGTGAAGAGAAAGAAAAGAGCGAACGGTGACAAAGGGCGGGGGGGGGGGTGCGTTTGATAAGCGAACGAGTGATTAACGAAGGATCCAATGGTACCAGGGGGTGTCGAACCTCTTTCGCACGATCGAATCCCTAAGGAATCCCTCTACTATTGCGAGGATAAAAGGGAATCAATATTCACGATCCTTTGTTATCGGTGGACAAATTATTGATGCCTCTTCGGTTCGAACCAATTTCGCCTGTCGCGGTTAGTTAAATGGGGATCAGGGTTGTGTTGTTGTCGGTGTGCAGTTAAATGTGATTGGAACGCGTGGTTTAACGTGTGGCGAGGTGATTGACGTTTGCGCGCGGTTCTATTCGGGGACAGACTTTTCTCGCTACCGCGGTTTGTATGGTATTCAAGTAGTACGAGTAAACGATTTGTCAGCCGTGGTCGGGGAAACTTAGACTGCGGCGTGTTTAACTGCTACCAGGCTCATCTCTACCCATCGAATCCTTTTCGTTTCCCTTATTTTTAACGTACAACTCCCACCCTGTGACCGCTGCAAATCTTCCGCCCCGAACAGCTTTAAAATACCCCCACACTCGGTTCACCCGATTTCCATACTTTCCTTCGGACGCCAAATAACGGGGACGGGCGACCACAGCGACCGCCAATTTCCTGCCGCGATGCCGTGAAACGTTCGACGAGGAATTCGATTAACGATCAAGCCAATGTATACTAATTAGCGGCCTCGTTGCACCGGGATCTTTCCGTAACAACTGGAAGTAGCGCGACGTTGCGCAACGTCTCTGCACCGGGCTGCGTTCGCTCATCGAGTTAGCAGCCGCTGTACGATAGAATTTACCGTGTCAGTCGCGATGCACCGCGAGCGTTCCGTTGACAACGGGCGTTCAAGGGATTCGGTAACGATACAGCGGGCCTTGCGCACGAATGCAAGTTACATCGCTACCACTGTGACTTCGACTTGTCGCAGTTAAGTATAATGATATGTTATTAATACAGTAATCGAGGTTCCGCTGTACAAGCATCAAGTGGAAATCAAGTGCGATTGAGAACGAAGATGAAACGTACGAGTACGTGTGTCCAAGACCCTTTTATCCTATTTCACCGCTCGATCCGCCCCTACGCCGGTTTGATTGCGCGCGTTCCTTCTCGCTCGGGCCACGTCCCCGATCCGGCCGACTCGATTCCGACCACGTACAGGTAATTTATGCCCTCGCGAGCTTCAATATTGACTCGCGACCGAGCCACTGCTCCGCCACGAAATTAAAGAGGAAACGCGGGACGTGGTCCGCGCGCGCGTGCACGCGGTCGATAGTTTTCGCAATAGGGAGACGGGGACGGGGCGCGCACACGCGTCGCTTTTTTGCGGCTGACTTTACGGCCGTCCCCGGCGAACTTTACGAGCTGACCCCGCCGTCCCGATCCTAAAACGTGGCGAGTTACACCGCGGCGGCCCGCGTCTCGCTCGACACCCGTACCGACCCCTTCCGGTTCGTTCCGACGAGCCGCGGAACGCTCCTGCGGGAAGGGACGGAAAAATCGAGAGCGGCTATCGATCTCCGCCGCTCCTTTGGACGCGTACCAACAAAGAGAGCACCACGGGTTCGAATGTACCAAACGACACGACGCCAGCGGAATCTTAACGATTCCCGTTCGCTCCGACTTCTGGCGCGTTTCGCCGCGACGCTGATTCTCGCCCATCGGCGACCCTTTTCCCGCCTCCTCTCCTTTACGCCGAATCGAAACGGTGGAGATTGTTTTACGACCGACGACCGCGCGTTGCAATGTCTCGCGTATCTTGTAGGACGACGCATTTGTAATGTCGATGGATTTATTTTAGAGCCCAGAAAGGATGAGGTAATTTGTGCGTGGGACAGTCCGATTCGAACCGTACAAAGATGCACCGTACACTAATTCCGTGGCGAAAACTCCGACGGCTACAGATCGGGAACGAAGGGGAAACGGCACCCTTTCGATAATCGCTACGATGCCTCCGCACGAAAAGCCGCGTTGAGAATTCCTCGAGCGTTTCAACGGGCTAATGAATCGCGGTGTCTCCCGTTTCGGGGAAGTTGATCGTCCCGCTCGGCGAATCGACAAGCGCAACGAGCACGCCCGACACGGGCTACGCTCCCAGAGCTAATTCAGCACATAGAAGAACAGAGGCGGGGAGGATCAGACGCCCGGGGAACAGTATCAGCGTCGATGGCAAGGAATAGGGTGTGTATCGTGGAAAAGGAATTGGCCCCGAGTTAGGCTAGCAGCCGCGTGAATTGATTTCGAATGAGGAGGACGTATCCCCGCGCGATCCGGCGACGGCTTATTCTTCCGCGACGGGCAAACGGACGCGGTGGTGGCCGAGAGACAATCTAATTACCCGCGGAAACATTTCATGCCGCACACGTTTCCCAGAAGACGGGGACCGTGACGGCGGCCCACGTGATTACTGCGCGCCGTTGGGACGACAATTTTTTCCTGGCGCCACCGGAAGTTTAGACGCTTCAGGGGTTTGGTATATTTAGGTTCAGCTGCGGCGTTCTACGGGGAACCGCTTGTTAAGTCGCGAGAAGTTCGAGGCGGGAAACACGCTTTGTTGCTACGGAAAGTGCTTGGGAGTGTCGTTTCATTGAAACACTCGTTATTGAAGGACTTCATCATATGGAAACACGGAATGAATATAACTAAAAGAATAACAGTGTTCAATGAAAATTATATAATACTATTCGAAACACCGGACCGCTAAAAGATTGATAAAAATTTCATCATGAATTACGTAAAGAGAAACATTCCTGCCAAAAGGGGGATAATCTGTTACGTTTCTTTCGTTCAATTATTCATCCCGCCGAGGCAGCGGGAAACATTGTTTAATTACAGCCCAGTCGCATCCATCATGTACTTTTCGCCAGCGCGTTTGTATTATCAAGAAACAAGAGGGGCCGGTCCCGTCAGAAAGTTGGAAACAACGTTATCCTCCCCGGAGGATTCGGCGGGGATGGTCGGGGAAAGTTTGATCAAATTTCTCGCGCGAAACTGCAAAACGAGTTTCCCGATCTGGTCGGCCATCGAGCCGAGGGCATAACTGAAAATATCTGCCTGGACCTCCGGCGCGCCACTGCGGGACGGTTGTTTGCGGGCCACAACAGCCACCAGATAGAACGAACCGCGGAACGTATCTCGATAGCGGATGAAAGAAGCTTCGGAGGGGCCAGGCGGCCAGCCACCGGGTTGTATCGATCCTTTTTACCGGGCACGTCGGGCGGCGTAAGTCGTGCTTACCCGCAGGAAAGTCTTTGCGGGAAATATCAAGACTGAGAACGATGAACGGACGGAAAGCTAGGTGTCGCGGATTTATTTAGGATTTGCTCTAACGTGGATCTCACGAGGAGCAACGATGTGACATCGCATTGGGGAATGCAACGAATTACTTTTCATTGGTACAGCGATGCGGAGAACGTTACGTGGTTGGATGAAGAATTGGTGTTGGCCTTTCTTCTCTCTTTTGAATTTCCACACACGTAAATACAAGGGATTACGGTATTAAGTTTTCGGGACGCCAGAGCAGTCCTCGAACTGCCTTTTACAGGGAAGACTGCGAGATGTAACTAAATGAACTGACAGCGTGACGGTGTACTGAGTGTTTGATCTTACTTTTCGTTCCGTATATACAGGATGATTCGCCCGCCAGGAGACTCGAAAGAAGCGCCGTCGCCTAAACGTCTGGAACTCTTATCCCATGCAATCCCATGGAAAAATTTCGGGCGACGTATTGTGCCCTTTTCTGTTTCTCGCTTTCACTTGGAAAGAACACTTAGTTGTTCGCTCTGCAGTAACCTAAACAACTGGCGATCGACAGAGTCATGTCAAGCGGTAGCGAGGAACAGAAAAGAACAAAATATGCCACCCGAAATTTTTCCATGAGACTGCATGGGATAAGAGTTTCAGACGTTTAGGCGGCGGCACTTCTTTCGAGTCTCCTGGCGGCCGAATCACCCGGTATATGCTTGATTTCTGGGTTCGCGAGAGTCCTTATCGAGATCCTTTGATCCTTGATCCTGGACGGAGAAGAGGCAGCGCGATTCACGTCCATTACTCCGTTGATCGGTACACAAGTGACAAATAGGCAAATGTTTATGATGGTTCCTGTCTGACGCATAACAACGCTTGAGCGTCGATAATTAATTTTGCAATGTTTCCCGCCGAGTTTTTAAACGCTATTTAAACGCGAGCCGAAAGTTTGAACATTATAAAACAGCGATTGAATGGATGGCGCTTCGCGAGCTTCAAGTCGGAAGTTCTGCTTCTTTTCCCCGGTGTTGCACGACGTCGCCCCGAAAGTATCCGTTTTGCGCTGCACGGCTTACGAGACGAAGCTGCATTTTTCCGAAACAGCTTTGCACCGACCGACTTTACATTCAGAGGGAATGAATTTCGAGCGTTTGCAATTTCGACATCGTAAGCGGTGAATTGAATCTTCCGTAGACGAGCGTTCAATATTTCGGTATTACGCAACATTATCGAACGCGTGCGGATACACGTTTGATGGATTATCGGATATGAAACGAGATTTCCATATATTTACGCGAATCTGGCAAATTACTGTCTGCCAATTTCATCGCTGACGCAGGGTCGAAAGCCTTGTCATCTCGATTTAGGATATTCGCAACGCTGAAGTATTAAACCGCCGATCGATTGAAGCAATGTAACTTGCCGTTCGGATCGGTCGAACTGTTTCTTTTCCCGTCTGTCGATCGCGCGTATTAAAATGAGCAAGCGGAAAACATTCGCCGGCGGCCTTCGACGGGGGCAAATCGAATTTCTGGGAAACGGACACGCGCAAGTGCCGGCTTTAAAGAGACTAATCCTCCAGCGGAGAGCAGACGCCGGAACAAAATTCAATCGTCCTGTCCCGCCCGTTGCTCTCGCAGTCGAATAACCGTATGTACGTGTGGCAGCCGCGTGTTCTCGCAAGCTTTGCGCCCTCCAGGGTGGAAGAGGAGGAGGATGGCCCGGTGTAAAAGGCTACCCTCCGGATACACGAGATCGGGGAGCAAAACAAAAATTTGTGAAATAAATACGCGTGGCATGTTGCGCAATATAAATACGCCCACGGAAATATCAACGATGAATATCAAAAGCAACAGCTTTATCCTAAGTTTGTAAAATAAATACCCGTGGCATTTTGCGCGATATAAATCCGTCCACGGCAGTAACAATGGTAGCGAACAGTTACAGCGAAGCAGACGGCAAGAAAAAAAAATATCGGAAGCAGGGACGAAGAGTGCGGTAAACGAAAAGGAATACCGATAAACGAGGGGGGGGGGGGGGAAACAGAGGCCAATTAAAGGGTTCCAAGAGGGGAGCGTGACGTGAAAACGTGCGCGGGTTAATTCGCGGCGCCGTGTGCTCGATATTGAATTAATAACGCGGATCAACTTGAGCGTTTCGACTATGCTGTTAAAAGCGAAGCCGGCGGGCGATTAAACTTTCATTCATATTTAATGCCCTACCCCCCCAACCCCCGAATCCTCCACCGTTATATTAGCCCCCTTGGAAAGCGACGACGCACAGGTGGTGCACGCAACGTCACGTGAAATGTCGCGCGATGCTCGAGCTTGCTGTGTTATGGTGCTTTTCGGATGCTGTGCACGTGAGGACTTTCGTAGGGATTTAAATATTTGCTCGGGAAAGTAGTCTGTATCTCTGACGTTTCACAGTGCACGACGAATAAATGGTGAAAATAAGTATCGCCACTTTTTTGATGAAGCTTCCATTACTTTCACGGGTGACTACCCCTTTTTATCATCATTCCAAATGTTACTCCTATTTATCTGAGATAGAATATGTTTAACACTGGACTTACGGACATTTTTGCGCATCTATCCTTGGCGATATTTGAAAAGAAGCAGGTATATCATTTAAATTATAAAGTCCTAGGGAGAAACGAACTAGGATGTGTGTAGATGTTATTACATTGATCAAAGTTAATACAAGCCGCTTGAAAATAACGTTTACGATTTCCGTAGCTGTAAACGTGAAATCTGAAACCCGCCGAACCGACGGGTCCCGTAAAACCGACGGGTCTCGTAAACCTAGTGTTAATAGAACGCAGATATCTTTTTGGAACAATTTACTGGTTCATTCGTCAATCGCCGCCAATACTTCGTATAAAAATATTGAATGTTCCATTACAGGTAGCCAATCCAAAGGTGTATTTCACCCGTAGAAGATTCCCTCCAGTCTCTATCGTCGGTTCGCGCACCCAGCTCCTAGGCGAAAGTAGCTTCGCCGCGCGCGACGTGTGCGGATCAGAAAGATCCCAGCCGGGGAGCAAGCCTTACAACCACCTTAATGATTAAAGCACAGGCAAGCCGGTCGTCTTCGCTCGTGGAAGCTGACGAGAGGGCCTCCGTTAGCTACCCCGGCTCGTTGCTGTAGGCCTTCACCTATCCGGCAGCGGAGCGGCGGGACCTGGTCGCTTCCCTGTGACCTCCCATCGAAAAGAGGGACTACACACCCGCCTCCCTCGATGTTACACGGCAGATCAGAGGAAGCCCGGCCATGCGGCATCGTCCGTAATCTGTACCGCGGCCATCCCCCCCCCCCCCAGCCCTATCGCCGACCCTCTCGCTCCTCGTCTTTCCAAAATCGATTTCGGTCGGCGCGGGGCCGCGCCCACCTCGACACACCGAGTTCGACTTGAACCCGCCGTGGCAGGGGGGGGTGGGAAGAGGGTTGGATGAGACGCGGGAAACAGGGGCGAGCAGGGAACGCGGGCAATACGGCGGGAGGCTGAGAAGTTAGCCTCATTTAACCGAGGAGCCTCTCGCCGTATCGCGCGTACGATACACCCTCGTATCATCCCTTTCGCACTTTACCGTGGTTCCGCCGCGTCGCGGGTACTGCACGGCGCGGCACGGGGCCTCGCGGGATACCGACGCGGTCTTGAGGATCGGCTGGAACAGACGCGGTGGTATCAACGCGAGCCTGGTCGCACCGTGGGAGCGTGGAAGATAGGGGCGGGAGGGAGAATTTCGGGGGAAGGGGATGACAGAGTTGCGGAGTCACTGCGAGTTTCGACAGTTAGCGAAGTGGGGAATTATATATGTATAGTTTCGAGTGGCAAGGGATGGAAACGATATTGTTCCTTTTCCATGTTTTTTTAGTTGTGAAACACTTTGACGGGGACGACATACAAATGTACGATTTAATCACAGTTTCGTTAAGCCTGCCTTGTGTTTAAACAATCGTGGACATTGATGGCTGATACAAGCTTGCAAGAACTCCCGAGGAAAGAAACGGAAGTGCGATTTTCTCGCAACGATGGGAGAGGTCGTAGCAACTTGCGCGGGCCGAAGGATTTACTCAGCTCTCGAAATGGAAATTTCTGTTTCCTCGCGGCAAAACATTCTCCTTCTGCTAATTAGCTTCCCCATTCGACCAGGCAGCTGTGTTGTTTATTTCGAAAGTAGCCCTCCTTGGAAGTAGTAGCATTAGTGTTACAGAAACTTTAGAGGATTAAACCGCTTTTTCCGCTGTTACGTACGGTGCGCTTTTCCTCCGGAGGAATTGCGTCGCGCGCAGCGAGCTGGGAACGATAAATTTGCTGCTATCGATAACACGGGATTCGTTGACGAGCATACATCTCGGCTGCATATAGTCGTCTATATTCGCGCGACAGTTTTATTCGCGTGATTGTGCGCGACATTAATAAATGCTCCCGGGGAAATCCGGGACAGAGAATGGTGTTTAATAGAAGCGTCGACGTTCATTGAATAAACTGGTAGAAGTTATTGATTCAATAATGGATTATTAAATTATCGCAATTTCGCGTTTCACAACGTATCCCTGTGCATTAAGCAGACTTTCATGTCAAATGTTATTAATAGAAGGTATCCAAAGCTGAGCTGTTCTCATCGATTAATGCCTGTTACCATAAATCCCTGGATTTTACAAAAACATCTCCTGCATCCCGTGATAATCGAAATGGGCACAGAAGAACGATAGACACACTAAAAACGTACGTAGAGTACCTTCTACCTTGTCTTCAAGGTACTAACCGAACCGAAGCGTCATAAAAAAAAATCCTCAAAGCCTCGGAGAAGCACCTAAGTACCCGAAAACATGTGTCATACCGCTCGCCAGGGAGAGAGCGTAAAAAATTCTCAAAGAGTGCTTCGAATTCAGCGCGGGTGTCCCGCGGCCTCTTTCCCACCCCGAAGCGTCCCTTTAAGAATCACGCACGAGGGAGCGTCGCGCAAGTGGTAAAGTTCGAAATAAGCGCGCCGCGTACGGCTCCGCTAAGCTTGTACAGAGAGAAAATGCACGCGCCGAACCGGCCACTTGCGCACCTCTCCCGTGTCACGTACACGTTCCAGCGCACACGACTGCCTCCCGTAGTCGCCGCATTCTCGCGACCCAATGACTGCGAAATCGAGCGTTCCTCCGTAGTTCTTTCTCTCCGTTTCGTCGCAGGCCACCCTTCTTCCGCGGAATCCCGGCGATCGCCCCCGCCGGATTCCTCGTGGACACGTGACGATCGATAATGGGCTTCCTTCCGTACTCCCAAACAATTCAGCGGACTTGCTCTTATTGCATTTGTCCGTCGAGGCAAGTCCTTCTAGGATGCGGGTATCCTTCTTCGATGGAATGTAGGATCCGACTATATTATGACGTTATGTTTATGATGTAGCTTAGATTTCAGTCATTTAAGACAGGACCACTTGGGACACGGACGGTCTGCAGACCTGCAGAACCGTGTTCCAGCCTTCGAAGATAGCGGTAAATTTATTGTTTAGGTATGGGTCTTGGGTGGGAACGAGAATGAAAGGAATGGCTGGTGACGAGGGTGGTTGTTGAAGAAAAAGTAGGCAGAGTTGGTTGGAAAGTCGGGGAGAAAAGAGCAGAGCGGAAGTGTGCCGCGTAGAGCGGTTGTAGCGTATTGTGTGGACTATCATTTAGAATATTAGATTTAGGATTTTTTTTAGCCAAAGGAATTTCCTGTGGCGCTCGAAAATAAATGTAACTCGTTAGCAGCGACTTAATCGCTTCTTCCGAGTTCTTCCACTGCGCGGGGAACGGTTCCACCGCATCGGGCAAGTCGCTCGAAGATCGAAGCGCAGTACCCGGGGAGCGGTTAATGATTCAGCTTGCTCGAAACCGGCCCAGCTAGCAATAAATAATGAAACGCGAAAAGGTAAGACTCCACGTTTGAGGTGGCGCGTTTCGCTTCGCTTTCGTTTCGGGGCAAATATTTACTGAAACGAGCGGCCCGATCGTTTATTAATGCGAGGTAGGTACGAGAGGAGGGAAAAAGAAGAGAAACTAGAGAGACGGCCCGGGAAGAATCGCTGGACCCGATGCGCGAAACGCTGGAAAGAAAGAGAATACGGTCTCTCGGCCAGTGATATGGGAAGTTGACTTTTTTTCCACGATTCGAAGGACAAATCGATAGCTACGTTCTCAATTCTCTATTTGTAAAGTCGCTGCGGATTTCGTCGGTTTCCGCGATACACGCGCCGCGGGAGCTCTCTTCGTAAAATATGGCATGCCGTCAGAATGCGGAGGGTAGGCCCCGTATTTCGGCTCGGGTTGATTCTTATAAAACGACCGACAGGATTGCCAGCGGGCAGGGTTGCATGGAAAGATTGCTCGCGACGCGAAGCTTCAGAGGGGCGCGTTGCGTGATGCTTCTCGGTGAAGGGAAATAGTTCTCTTTCTTTGCTCATTGTTTTGTATGGCTGCTGGAATGATCGTTACCGCTGTCGAGTCGCCATTGGCAATATTAAACATAATGTACATTTATCGCGAACTAATTAAAGTTTACGAAATTGTTTCCCAAAAGGGGCGAGAATTGGCGAGTGCAAAGGAAAAGACCAAAATTGTAACATACAGTATTGTTATTGCGCAAGAGCTCAGAGTTTCCGTGATCGATATTCTAATTTTCCAATCGAGCCAAAGTGCTGCAGTCTAAAAACGAAAGCGCTCCGTTTAAAACGTCCTACCGACCCTCCCGTCGTTCAAAAGCAATCGTTCCCTTTTAAATTCGTCATTCTTCATACGAATGGACGCCTCGAATGCCATCAAATTTCGACGCTAATCCAATCATCCCCTTTGGGAGGATCCACCCTATACTCGTAACAAAAAAAAAAGGTACACCGGAAAAGAGAGGGTGCCACGTTCATTGTAATATTTCAATTTCGCATTAGAGCCACGGATTTGCACCCCGATCATTTTCTTGCCATTGTCTTCGTAGCGAGGACTCGCGTGGACTCTCTCTTACCCATTGTGCCGCGCGAAGAACAATTGCCGTGTATTGTAATGTACTCGCCCAACAAATAAGCTATTTCTCTGCCGTCACAGATATCGACTGCAAATGAGCCCATCGTATAAACATCTTTAAGCTCGTACTCTCGACCAACTCATCCCGACTATCTGAAATAACACTATCCGATCCCAAACACCGAGTCACCTGTGCCCTACGATCCTGAGTCGTCCGCAATATCTCATGGAACTTGCCCTTTCCATCCCTACCCCTTATATCCTACGACCCTTAAAAACGCTCCGTACATCTTAAAAAGGGCTCTTTGTCCGGGCAGTGGAGTACCACGCTACGCTCGACGAACGATTGTAAAAGTCCGAATCTACGGTTGGAAATAAAAACCTCTCGCGTTCCGAAATTGGTAGTGAAATTTCTCCGTGTCCATTACAGTATTCTTCCGCGGAGTTTATCGAGCACGGTGTAATTACATTGGCGAGCGGCGCGTGAAGTTGCAATCTTTTCGCCGGACACTCCAGGCGTGGTTAAATAAATGCGATGGAGGATTTTACAACGCCTATTTCGACTGCCTTTACACCGCAATGTTTGATTATTAAACAGAGCCAATGGCCTAATTACATTTTACCTATTACAGTTTATTCGACACTCATCTGCAGTTCTTGCAAATTTTCATGAGAGTAGCTTCAGCAATTTTTTAAAGGATCTTATTTCCCCGCGAAAAGAAGAAACATTCTCGCTACCATCGGGTTCGTCTAGCCTGTTAATTTTCAGCTACGATTACCGCCCCTCCCCCTTGTATCGCGCAACATCGGGCTGAATAATCCGATCGATATCCGACTAATAATAAATTTGAACGAGAGACGCGCTCCCTAATGAGCCGATACAGCGTTACCTCTGAATTATGCAGCGCTCGGGAGGAGCAGTGACGCGTTGGGATGATACACGCGGGAAGGACCGGCGATCATTTTCGATATCCGCGCTCGCGCGGAAAGGTATCGGGGCGAGTCGATAATGCGCGAGGCGTGAATAAATTATGAACGGAGATTCTTCGAAGCCGACGGAACGCGTCGGGTGCACGAGTTTGAGTGGCTCCCACCTGCGCCCTTCGGTCTCCGAAATTGATGACGGCGCGCTGAAACGCAGGGCAGAAATAGTGGAGTTTTGTCATCTTGCGAGTTCAGATATTTCCAGCAACTCGGAGTGGTAAAAACATCGAACACCCTTCACCGCGATTGATAGAGTTTAATGAAGGGTTGAGATACAGTCTTCTGATGATCCCACTCGATCGTACTAATCACCGTCCTCCCATTTATTTCAGCGACAGATACCACCCACGACCCCAGCCACCCATTTCCCCATCGAGCGCGAACGAATCACCGCCGTTTCAGACGTCGCGCAATCCATTAACACCCTGTACCGTGTGCGAACGTTGTCGCGTTAACGGGCGAGAGACGGCTCACGGGCTCCGCGCGATCGGCCGTTTCCCGTCCAGCCAGTAATTCGGCCCTTTGTACCTTGGCCGTCGGATTATTAACTATCATCGTGAAGGTAAATGTAGCGTGCCGGACGCTCGGGCCGATCGATAGCTTACGCGCGACCGAGTGTCTCGCCCTCGAAAAGGATTAATTCGGGCACACGGGGCAAGCCGGACAGGCCGTACCGCGGACCCACCCCCGAGTCCGTTGTCGCGTTCCCTCTTGATATTCGCCGTGTTTTCGACGCCCAGCGCTCGGTTCAACGGCCGGCGTCGTCTGCCGGCGGAAGTGACGGGCGTCGTGAAAGGCGCGATGAAAACTTCCTAATTCTCTTGCGGCTCGCGCTCTAGTTTCTCAGCCGGAGGAGGCTCGACACGGAGCCGGAACGGTGATTGGCCTGGGCCGGTTTCTTTCAGCGACCGCTTACACGCGGCCCGACGGTTATTACGGGGCAAGAGTGGAAAAGTTCCGCTTCACGCTCGACCGGCTATTAATGGCCCCGGTCGGTCCGAGAGACGTGGAACGCTAAGTCGTGCCGCGGCACGATAAACGCCCGGCCACCCCCGCGCGCGCTGGTCGCGACCGGGAAACAAGTTCACCGGGGGAAACCGGCGGCGATGATTTACTTCAGTCGCCAAGGAAAACGGAAAACAACCGAGCCGGGGAGAAACGTATCGCGTGACTGTGATTTTATTACGCACACCGCCCAGCCGGGCTTTCGGTTAATTTACCGTGAACCGCCCAGGGACAACGTCCGGGAACCTCGGTGGTGCGTAATGGAACGGTGAACGGGACATGCATATCGCGGAGCAAGTCGCGTCGAGATCGAGCTTCCGATGGATGGATGGAGCAAAATTGTAAAAAGAGAAATGGTAATAGTCAAGGGTAAAAAGAATGTTTGCTTTGAGAGTACTCGTTACGATTCTAGAAACAGTTTTCTGGGAAATGCGGTAAAATGAAGGTATTTAAATTCATTATTTTTCGTGGCTCAGTGGTTTTATACGTATAATCATTTCTCATTAATTTTGGATAAAACTTGGCCCACAGTGTAATATCCTTCGTTAAGCTATAACAGTATCTACCAATGCAGTGATCATTTGTATTTCTGTGCCCACTCGTTACGTATCTATTTGAGGGCGTCGAATAAACAATTATTTGGATTGTTAGTAAAGTGTGATAAATTTCCTTTCTCGGTGAAAAAGAATTTTTACTTTAAAATCACTTATTACGTTTCTTGAAAGAATTTTTTAAAATGAAGGTATTTAAATTCACTATTTTTGATGGCTCAGTGTTTTATACGTATAATCATTTCTCATTAATTTTGGATAAAACTTGGCCCACAGTGTAATATCCTTCGTTAAGCTATAACAGTATCTACCTACGCAGTGATAATTTATATTTCTGTCTCCACTCATTATATATTTACTTGAGGGCGTGAAATAAGCAATTATTTGGATTATTAGGAAAGCGTGACAAATTGCCATTATTGGTAAAAAAGAATATTCGCTTTAAAATCATTTATTACGTTTTTTCAAACAGTATTCTGTGAAATCCAGGAGAATGAAGGTAATTCAGTTGATTATTTATGGCAGCCCAGTGTTTCATACGTATAATCATTTCTCATTAATTTTGGATAAAACTTGGCCCACCGTGTAGTATTCTTTGTTAAGCTGTAATAGTATCCACCTATGCAGTGATCATTTATATTTCTGTATCATTTCATTATGTATCTAGTATCAGAGAGCGTCAACCGAATTATTCGTATCGCCAAGAAATTGTGAGAAATTCCCTTTCTTGATGATTTTCTATAAATCTGCGAAAATCTTCTCTAACGTGATTCGCCGCTCGTCCGACGGATACATCCAACGATACAGGGCTTCCCTCTGCAAAAGTTATCGTTTTCATAACTCATCCGTTTCAAAGAGGGTGGTTCGCGCCGGGGACTGTCCCAGCAACGAAAATGTGTCCCTGTTACGAGAGGATTAGCGAGGATTAGCCGGAAGATTTAGAACCGTCTCATTCCCGTTGCACGCTAAACGTCTAATCCAGAATTATGATCATTTTTCTAGCGAACCCTAAACGCATTAGCACTCGGCGACGATATTTTCTTTTTCCACTCGTTCTTGGCTATATAAGCATTAATTAAAATTATACGTAACATTTGATATCTAACATCTTACCGAATATTTTACTTTTAATTTTAACTTTTACTTTCAACGTCCCCTGGCAGCGTTCCTCCTGCTTTCATTCATACAAAAAAACTCCACCCCATGCCGTTGCACCGTACGATAAAAAAAAAAGCTTCCCGCGAAATCACTTTTCTCCATAGCGTGCAGAGAAAAAATAAAAAGAAAGAGTGGAAGCACTTGAAGCGAGCAGCGCCGCTATCTCGCCCCATCGAAAGGAAACATAAGAATGCAAGATCGTAGGAATATGCTGGCCTCGGCGAATACGTACTGCACCCCTGCCAATGTGGAAGAACAAGATAGCGTTCCGTCTCATTGCGAGTTACGAGTTGGCCGAACAGCCACCCACGCGAAGGGATAAGAGGGAGACAGTTGTCGTCGGACCAACTGGAAAACTTTGATATTTCATCAGGAGGAGGATTTCCTCGCGAATGCCGTCGTTAACGGTTTAATTCATTCGAGGGAGGATAAGTTAGATTCACTTCTGAGATTCGGCGAATTCTTTGAAGTCGTAGCGAAGGAAGCACCGAATGTAGCTAATCTAAACGGCCAGGAATTATTTTGAAATTCGAATACAACGAAATATAAGGAAAGATACGTTTCCGCTACATAGTCTGGCCATTAGTTTACCGTTCCCAAGGGGAATACGAAGGGTTGCGTATCATGCTTACTAGGGCCTGCAACGCGGAGCCGGGCAGTGTCGCGTCCTACGAAGGGTCGGTACGCCCAAGTTTATAATTGCTGTACGTTAAGTAACGTAGACAGGTAGGGAGACGTGCGTATTATAACGTGTGAGGATATGGAGAACGACTCCGGTGATAAAATGTATTTATGCTATGGAATGATTAGTTAAGTTTCACGAGCTGGAATCGCGCGCAGTAGTATAGCATCGTGTATGGTCAGGCGTGAAGTATTTGATTCACCGCCGGACAATGAAAATACGCATTATCTACCATAATTTGTTGGGAAGCCCCACGGGTTTTAATAGAATGATGCAGGTGTTAAATAAAATGATTGAATTACTTAAATGAACATTCATTATTTCGACAAACATAATTATACAAAAACGTTCGAAGTATCCTATGCAAAACGCGAGAGAGAAGGTAAGCAACGCATGTCGAATGCGTAAATTGCGCACGACGATCACGTTCCTGCGTTTAGATTCTCATAAAACATTCGCAATCTTCTCAACCACTCGCTCCAAGCTTTGTCCAGGACATCGTTGCTCAACTCGTGAATAGTTGCCGGCTCGCCGTTCGTGTAAGCGACAACGACCAACCCTCGGTCGATCTATAAGTAATATTCGTAACATCCATTCATCTTCGAAACAATTCGGACTGTATTTTCTAAAAAGAGATATTCACCTTGAATGGATAATCATTCGAGGCATTTACAGCTCCGATATAAGCAGCAAGCTGTACAGGTGCGTCGTAAGTTGCCGCGAGGGATGATTTCTGTCTGCCCGATTTTTTCCAATCGATCACATACAGTTGATCTCTAAACAATGATTTACTTTCGTTAAAACTACACCCACGACGGTAGCGACTAGGATGACCATAATGATAACTGCACCAGACCAAAATTGTGTGGTGCGTGTTAGGATTCTAGTTCCCTCATGATGGCAAAGCCAAGTTCTGTTCTACCTATAAGAAGCAACACAGTCCACAATGCCTCTGTATCGCAACGTCGGATGGGTGACAAACTTTTCAAGCCCATAAACCGTTTGCACCCGTTTCAATATCGGTTCTACACTGAAATACGCCGACTTGACACGCAATGGGATCTCAGCTTCTTTGTTCGTCAGAACGTTTTGTATGCAAGAATGAAACAATTTACCGTCCTCCAACAGGGCTACAAGAATATTTTTAACGATTAGCGATATCTAAATGATTTGTATTCGCATTGAAACAGATGCTTATACCTTTCGCGAAGATTTTGAAAAACTCTTTCCCATACTTCTCGATGATTTTCTTTTTCCATAATTGTAAAGCAGCCTTCATTTTAGCGGACATAGTTTCGTTAAGGATATTCGTTACGCTTGGTACATTTGACGCATCATTTTCATTGCACTGTATTCCACAATTCTCCGTTGCTTCGGAACCAAAAATAGAATACGACTCTAAGTCTTTTACTATTACGAATTTATTGCCAGTTTTTGATTCCCTCGCTTCATCTCCTAATAACGAATTACGTTCCTCCTTCTCTTTTAAGCTTGTTTCAGTTTCAACGATTTGTTTGGACAAATTGCGAGTGTCATTATTTTGCGGTGTTGATTCGATTCTTTTTAACGGACCTTTACAGTCTAACGTACCGCGTTGTTTCTCAATTTTTCTACTTTTATAGTTTGCCAAAATTAAATTACTTTCGAACTTGACTTGCACCACCCCTTTCGTGACACTTAATTTCGGAGATCTCACTTTTATAAACAATGAAGTTGGCACGAGGTAATACCGAAACATATTTTCAGTATTAACCCTACGACTAAACAGTTATTCACGTTGCTTTTTAATCAATTATATTCCAACGAAACACTGCGAACATTTGTACAAACAATGCCACTACCTAAGACTTACTAACTTATCACTCTCAAAAATTTATCAATGCAACATTCTTACATAATTGGGGGGAAAAGGCATTGTTTAAACAAACCGTCTTCTATCTACGATTGTAGGTTATATTTTGAATCACGTTTAGCGACATACCGTGCCATCTCCGGACAATTCTAGATACTACTTAGTGCAGTTGTCCGTGCTTCGATCGGTAAAGCTCGAAGCGGTCTTATTTAAATGCTAATAAAATATTCACGTTTCTCAAATACCTTAAAAATACGTGAGACATTTGTTACCGCACAAGAAATAGTTGATTAAGTTCTTAAGAAGGTTTTATTTATCGTCTCGAGCCTTAAAAAAGATTTATCTCGTTATCAAATGTTTTTTAAAACAGTTTTTGCAAATACAATCCTACATGCAACTATAAACGCGTTTTATCTATTTTAAGAACAACAGAAAATCGCACTGAACGCGCTGAGAAGTATCTGCAAATTGCACAACCCCTAAATTCATTACAATCTACACGTTATAATACTAAATTATCTTTACTCGGGCGAACCGCGTCCTTTATGAAGAAGAATGTTCATAGAGAACCAATAGCTGCGCATCACCGTGGCCAAAGAACGTGAAACCTGTCCGGAATTTATCAGGCTTTATACAGATCGGACCGTTCCCGTAATTGTTGCAATTTCGGAGCTGGCCACTTATTCAGCTATCGGCCGTCAATCTCATCACGTAGAATGCAAGCCCTTTCATCGGTCTTGCACAATACGTCTGTCTGCAATCCTCCACGCCTTTCGCGTATCCACAACTAACGCTAAAAGGAACTTCGGTCACTTTTTCCAATTGCGCATCGTTTGCGTAATCGCAGTGCAGGCGTTGCTCTTACGACGAAACAAAGTACGGAAAAATATCAGCTGTCATTGAAGAGACCGTTGCGATAAGTTTGTAGTTGCGATAAGCAAGTATTGATAAAATATCGTGTCGATACGAAGGGGAATGGAATTTATTCTAATAATCTCGATATCAATATCAACGCATAGATCGCTGTACGATACATCTCTTCGCCGCCCACGTTTTTCGACTCGCGGAACATTTGCCCGGCTTACCAAATTACGAGCCAGGACAGAGAGGGAGCGCGAACCCCGGAACATCGTGCGAAAATGCAGACTCGCATTATTACGTAACTGTGCAACCGAAAACCGTCCCTGTTAATACGTGTAACAGTGAAAGTTTCATAGAGCAGATGAAATTCGAGATGCATGGAGAAAGACGCAAGCTAACGCCGCCCACCGAAATCGATCGGCATCCCGAGTACGGAACTGGATCGCGGATGAAAAGAACGATTGCGGGAAATCGGGAGCGTCAGACTCATCCAATTTCGAAGCATCCGGAACGTTTAATCGCAGACGCAATACAGGCGCGAAACAACGTAGCTCGAGGCTCGATGAGCGGTTTTTGGAGAGGGAAATGGAAAATAGCGAACAGAAGGGTTCGCCGATGTCTCCAATTAAGAATTCAGCATACGCAAGAGAGCCTTGTTGCGGCCGTTCCATGTTTGATGGAAAGATTGCTCCGATTTCGGCGCGATTGCATTCAAAACGAGGAAGAAATCGAACAATTAACGCGTACGTGCATAACGATTTCATGTTCTCTCTATCGGCGATCTTTACGATCGACCTATTTTTCACCCCGAACGACGCTATTATCAGGTGGATCTCATAGAGAATAAAAAAAAAATAATAATAATAATTTCGCGACACGTAGGGCAAAGACAGAGGAAGGCTTTAGAAAGGCGTGCAGAGATACACGCGCGATTATGAGACACGCACGTGGATACCCACGTAATCCATTTCAACGGGATGCGGTGCCGCAAAGAAAAAGCCTGCGGTGGTATAAAAGGGGGTGCGTTCTGTACAGACTGCATCAGTTTCAGTTGCGATCTGCCCACCGCTACCTTCCGCCTATCAACCATGAAACTCTTCGTGAGTAGTACGCTATATTTAAACCACACGCACGTTGCTGATGCCTATAATCGTGCTTTTCATCCAAGTGCGATCATTATATGCTGCTCGTAAACAATTTCGAAATATCCCCATACGAAATATACTCGGATACTGTCCTTCTTTAATTGTTCACTAGAATATTAATCTATGCTGCACAATAGTTACTGCGCTATGAAACGCAGCGCTCCGCGCGCAACCGCGTAACATAATTTCCCGTCTGTTCGCAGATCGTGTTCGCCATCGTCGCCCTGGCGTCTCCCCTTTATGCCGAGGAAAATGCTGAGGGGAAGAGCGTCGAGAAGAGAGGCATCATCGGCCTTGGATACGGGGGCCTGGGTTACGGGGGCGGTAATCGATTGAACACGTTTCCTGCGTTCGCCCGAGTCTGATACACGAAACGTTTTCAACCTCTTCTTATCGCAGGCATCGGCGGAGGCTACTCGTCCTACACACCGGTAATCAGTAAAGTTATTTCCGGAGGACACGGGTACGGTGGTCTTTCTGGGGGATACGGTGGTCTCTCTGGCGGGTACGGCGGCATTTCCGGCGGGTACGGTGGAATCTCTGGAGGATACGGAGGCATCTCCGGCGGATACGGAGGTGGATACGGAAGAATTTCCAGCGGACTCTACGGTGGATACGGTGGTCTCCACGGTTGATGAGACGAAAGAAATATTAATCTGTCTATCCTTTATTCGGTGGTGTTCTATTTTTCTACGTACCTACTAGCTAGCCGAGTTTTAATACTGATGTGTGAAATACATTTTGATACGTTTTAATCGTCGTCTTTATTTCTGTTTCCCAGCCACCCGGCACGTGAATAGCGTAAATCAGTTGTTAATAAAGAAAAGTTTAATTTCCTAATCCTAATTTTTCGATTATTTTTTTTTTTAATTTTTTTAAAGCGCGTTTCAAAAGGTTTGTGTCTAAGCTGAGGTAACAGAGGAATACACTTTAACTACTCTCGTTTCAACGTAGTTCCATGTCCTCCCGCCAGGTATACCCGACGAAAATGTCGAAGTGCGTGGTGTAATTTTGGTTGATTGTTTATAAAAAGTTGAGTTAGAGTAATCATGAATTTCCTTGCTAGAAGTATAGTGAACGTGGCCAGATCCTGCCTAGCAAATTCCATCGAAGGTATCGTGATTGTCACACTAATTACTCGCCTTCTTACCTAACTTTTAACCTAACCTATACATGCGCGAAATAAACGTTTTATCTTTTATTAATAACGTTCCATAATTATTGGCAATTCTAATTTCATCTACATATAATCGAGTTTGCTTAAAACTAGTTATTGTCTGTTGTCGAAAATGACATTGTCGCCATCCGCACGATTTATAGTGGTTGGGCATTTAAACTTTTGCCCAGTGTTTAGACCGAATGATTCAACAATTGCGAGTAGTCTTTTTTTAAAACGAAATACGCGTTTATTTTACAGCTGGCAAACCTCAGTTAACTAGGCTACGGGCAAACCCTGTCGCTCAAGGTATTTCGCTTATAAACGAAATAGTAATAATAATTATGAAACTGTAACGAGGATTAATAGAAAATATCTTTCTGTATCTTGTTTAACAGGATGCGTACTCAACACAAATAACTCGTACATTGGAAACTTGATTCAAGGTAATACAAATATATATTTTACATTTAATAAAAAAGAAATAAAGCAACAGTCAGTAAAAAGAAAATAATAAAATATCAAAGCGATAATCAAGATTCATAAGACATACGAATCCTCGCAATATCTAATGGCAATTGTCAAATATTTTTCTCCCGAAAAGCATCCCATAAAAATATTTCCGGGAGCACAAGAAAAAAGGTGAAAGAAATGGCCAAACCAGTACTTAAAACCCCTCCGCCCCCTCAAAAACTTAGCTCGAGATCTGGAGAAGGAATTAGCACTTTGTCCGAGAGACGCCAGAACCAAACGGTTGACCCATTTACGTGAAATCGCGCGAGACTTCATCTCACATTGTTTGCCTTTCCCATAAGCGTAACGAGGCCGAACAATTCGAACCGAGTGGTCGAGTGACGTCTCGAGTTTCCGTAAGCCTTTCCCGACAGATCGCTATCTCCGTGCCCGAACGGAGTGAATGCGGCGAAAAGGGGTTGGCCGGCCTAAAAAGGGACCACGATTTTCCTCCCCGCGTATTCTTTCACGGTCGCGAAAATACGCGCGGCCCGGAAAAGCGCACGCAGCCGCTTCTACCTCTTTGATGCCCCGGCGAGCCCGGGGACGAAAGAGCGGAGGATCTCGAAATGCGAAAAGGGATCCGGCTACTGCCGCAAGAAAGGACACGAACGCGGCGGGGGAAAGCAGGCTTTTCCTTGGCCGGCCACGAAAATCGCTGGGAATCGAAGGGGGTGACGTGTCCATTTGCGGTTGACCAGTTGTCAAAAGTGATCCCCGTGAAGGGTACACGGGCTGCAGTAAGACTGTTATTCGCATTTTCCCAGTTCTCGCGACGCCACAAAAGCCCTGCCTCCCCCGTGGGATAGCAGTCTCGTTTCCCGATAATCGAGACGGAATAAACAGCAATTCCTTCGTTACTATCCCTATCGCCTAGTTTCGCTCGCGAGGGACTCTTGCCTCAAACAGAGAGGCTCTTAATTAACCGAGAATACAGTAACAGATTCCTCTTTGTAACACTCGCAAAACATGCCGAATCGTGCAGCCTGTTTACTTCGAGTAATAAGGAACAATTACCTGTCACTAATAAACACTGCGCCTAATATTTTTATGGAAAATATTTAACCACAAGGGCTAAGGCGACATATGGCACGCAGGACCGCATGTTGTTTCACGGATGACCCTCTACAAGCCAGTCGAGAATGTTTTTTTTTTTTACACAAATCAGCGAAGATGCAAATCGATTCTTATTACAGTCTTATTGCATCCCAACCACGGGTCATCAGACGATCTCTTCCTCTTTCGAGATCGCCCGGCCAAGCTTTCAATTACGTAAACCATTCGTTCCAGTCATGCGGCAATCTTTGCCGGAGATAAGCAGCGGATTTCGACCTCCGTCCCGCAAACGTCTCGGCCCGCGTGATCGCGACAAAGGGCGTACAACCGCGGCGTCGAGGAAATTTTCGCAATGTAATCTTACGCATTGATCTCCGAGAGAAAGGGGTTTGCCTTCCATGCATAATAGGTTCTGCTGGTCTCTTGCCTTAGTTAAGCCCGAGTTAGGTCGGATTAGCAGCGGCGCGGCGGGCTCGGACATCTGTCGTATTGACGGACGGTGGTCAGCCAGATCTCGAAATGAACAACAATGGTGCAGCCTCGACTAACAGACCTCCGGTGAATCGTGGACTGCCGACGAACGGCCGGGGAGGGGAATATCACGAAATTGTCATGTCATCCTGAACGTTTCACTTAAACTACGCTTCGACGACCGTCGCGATCATTCTGAAGCGGAGGTCCACGAACGGAACCATGGAAATCGGTGTTACGCGATGATTCGCGTGGAACGTTTCG
This sequence comes from Holcopasites calliopsidis, assembly GCA_023838395.1. Classification (NCBI taxonomy): domain Eukaryota; kingdom Metazoa; phylum Arthropoda; class Insecta; order Hymenoptera; family Apidae; genus Holcopasites; species Holcopasites calliopsidis. The sequence goes on from JALHAQ010000011.1 coordinate 5,237,131, forward strand.
AGCGGCTGCGATTAGAGAAAGAGGTCTCTATTAATCTTTCTTTGGAAGGATATTCCCTTGCAATTTCGTTGATGTTGAGTCGTTTTTGATGATTCATGAAATATTGCATTGTCCATAACAGTCCATTATTGCAAACATAACGACTATCCAAAGGTTGGCGATTATCATTGAGTATCAGAAGTTTCATAACGAGCTCTACAACGATACAAGAAAATCTACATTTCAGTAAATCCGATCGTTGTACAGCTAATGATTAAGCCCCAACGTTCTACAGTTCTTCCTTTATCTGACATTAGTTTAACAAAAATGTAATGAAAGAATTCCCTCCCCTTTTCTCGTGCAGCGCGCATCTTGACAATTTTGCAAACGGGCAGGTTGTTGTTCATCTTTCAGGCCGTGCGATCTCTTCGCATGGATCGACAACGTTTTGTGCAAAGATGGGCCGGACCTTGGCCCGTAACAATGTTGCTTAATAAGCTTATACACGCTCGAGCGGAAAAGGACTGGTCTCGGAGCGAGCGGCTTGCAGATGTCAAGCGTCCGTCATATTTGATATTCCATCGGACAGGGGACCCTCTTTCCGTTCGGCCGGCAAAGATTATTTGCGAAAGAGTTTTCAGTTTCCCGGTACCGTTACCGCGCGCAGTAGGTCCCCTATTTTCCTTGGCCTCGTTCACAATGGCCTTGACTAGGACACACCGATCCTTGGGGATTTCTCCGTTTCCCTATCGAATTCCGCGTACAGAGCTCCTCGATCTTTTTCCCTGCCCTCTCGGGCCCTTTCGCGCAATCGTCAAACATGAAAGGCGTATCGAGACTTTCGGGGAAAATGATCTCGAATGCTTTATACTCTTTGAATGGAGAGAAAATTGATTCCTACGGGCTTGTTGATCGGTATTCATTAATGTTTCGATGCGGATCATTAAGGAATCGTGTCCCGGTGCGGATGTTTCATCATTGAAAAATATATACCACAGCAATTAGCCTTTGTCAGGCCTTGCGTAATCGAAGGATTTTCAGTGGAAATCCGATTGCTTTCGTTCACTGGGCTTTCCTTTTATAGACGCACACGTGTCCGAGATGAAAGTAGGCGTATCTGCAATTACTCCTTTAATTCCATCGATTTCGAGGATTGTCTGTTCACAGAGAGGCTAATAATTATTTCCCCTTTGGTAACAGAATGTTGTCCTTGCAGAGGATAGTCGATAATTATTCGAGATATATCTCGTAATGTTTAGAAAATGATTCTACACATTATTGTCATTCGCTGCGCTGTTGAACTGGAATCGTTACAAGTGTGCATTTGTATCAGGCTTCGCGCAAATAAGGCTGGGCTCGTCGCTGCAAAGGTTGCACAAGTACGGGGCCTACAAGAAGTACAAGAAGAAGAAGAATCCCCTCGATGGAAAGCCGTTCGCGAAAGGCGTGGTGATAAAGACGCTCATCAGGAAACCGAAGAAGCCGAACTCCGCGAATCGAAAGTGCGTCCTGGTTCGTCTGTCCACCGGCAAGGAAATGACCGCTTACGTGCCAGGTAAACACAGTCTCGTTCTATTTTTCATGGAAAAATTGCGAACACCGAACACTGATCATCGTTCCCCGTAAATTGCAGGCGAGGGGCACAATCTTCAGGAGCACAACGTAGTGTTGTGCAAAGTGGGTAGGGTGAAGGATACTCCTGGTGTGAAGATCAAATGCGTGCGCGGCAAGTACGATTTGCCTCACGTAGCGAAGAAGGTCGTGTAACTCTACAATCCGATCATTCTTTTGTAACAAATTTCCCTGTTCTCAATGCGTCATGCTAATCAGCCTGTAAATGTGAGCGAAATCTATCAGTAAACGAACTGTCGACCGTAAAGCACCGGCGCGATTTATAATTCCAATGGGAAGGCTCGGGTATAGTAATCGGCAGCGTCCACGAGCCCGATCGATGCCGGGAGAAGTAAAGGGGTTCGGTGAGGTCACGCTCTTCAAATCGTACCGGCCCACAAATTGCGGCCTTTTGACACACATTTTCGTAGCCCGTCCCCACCGCGCGTTTACCGTTAGCTGGACCGCGCGGCGCGTCTGGGTACCTTCGAGACGAGCCACAGGCACGGGGATCACAATTGTGTATCCTCCGCCTGTATCTGGGTGTCACGATGCGGAAAGGGTCCTCCGGCGTGGCCCCCTTCTTTCAGCGTTATTACGGAAGGGTTGGCCGTGCATCTGCACGCCGTATCCACCCACGCGGCCACTGGCTATTGGCCATATGACACGCTGACCAACATATCCTGACGCTTTCAAAAGGGCTGGCTCTCAACCTTAAACGGCTGCCGCAAAAAGGAACGCGTTCTCCTCGATCTATGCCGGTGTAACGCGAGCGGTAGGCGTTGTTCACGGTTCTGGACGAGCTTTCCCAAAGTGTCCGGATACGAATCGTCTTAGAAGATTCTTACGAGGTAAACTTACGATGCGAGAAAAACTGCAGCTGAGAAGTAAAATGAGAACCAGCAGGGACGACCAACCCTTGCGGGGGATGACGATGACGCCGGGGGCAGATAGGAGATTCATGAAGTTTCCCTATCGTACGGTTTCCATAAACACGATGAAAGCGCGCAAACGGATGGAAAGGTTGAGCAGCGTCGAATTATGGAATACTGTTGCTCGAAGCGACGGATCGTAAAATTGCAACAGAAACAAAAAAATAGGACAAAAAGTGGCGAGACCGGGAATTACTTTAATCCGTACAGAGGAGGGGGCAGGGGCAAAAGTGGATTCTTCGAGGCTAGAATGGTTGTTAACTAATTTAAACCGTTTCCGAAGTCAGCGGAAAGTTAATCCGTTGCGCTGTAATCGAGTTTCCCTGGAAATCCAAGCGATTTCGCCCGCGTCTTCATCCCGTTCCCGTCCATCCGTCGTAAAGCGTAGCCGGGGAGGGGTCGCGCATGTAATAAAAATCAACGACCGCTACGGCATTTTTGAGGAACGCCGCGCCGCGAAAAAGACCGTAGAAAATCCGGCCGTATTTTTATTGCGTTACGAGGACGCGCGGTGTACCTGACTCCCGAGCGCACCGAGGCGGAGGGCAGGAACTCCATTTACAACCGCCCCGTCTTTTGTTTAAAACCGTGGACGTGCCGCGACACAGGAAACCGGTTGCTTTATTATGGTTTTCCGCAATAATCACGGTTTCTTTGTCGATCCCGTTTCGCCCTGATAAATTGCTTTCTCTCTTTCTCTCTCTCTCCCCTTTTAGCCACTCGCAATTCTCGTCCCGTTAAAAACTATGGGGCCCCTGCCGCGTCAAGGGACGGGGGGCATAAAAGAAAGAAAAAAAATTACAAAAATGTGTTTAAAGAATAGCGGGTAGAAACAGAAGGTAAGGAAAGGCTGGCCAGTCTTCGGATGCCACGATCTAAAGGCTTACGGCGGTGAATGAGAACGGGCTCGGGGACAACGGGAAATGCGAAAATCTTTCAGCGACCCCACGGACGAATAGCACGTAAACGCGCTCGGCCTCCTGTCTATCGGCGCAGAAAGATTCTCAACTCTTTACCGTGCAGCTTAGTAATCGGACACCGAGCGATCTGCTCTCGAGTAGTTTTTGTCCTTCGCCGCTTTTCCTACCAGGCCTCTATTTTCCGCTTTCACGATACCCCGGGGTATGATAATCTTCGTGGCCCTTGGATTTTTATGGTGAACCGTACATTTACGTTCACCATCAATGGAACATGTGACAAGATGGTGTAGAAATGAAATAACGGCTTGTTCGATGATTAATTCTTGCAAACACTTCTCGTAGTGTTATTTTATCTATCGATGATATCCGTGCGAACATCTCGAACCATTCTCATTGAAACGTAGCACCGCCGACAAATCTACACCTTTGAATAAGATCCACCAAAACGTACAAAGTGTCCAATCCCACCCCGAAAGGTTTTCCATGGCTTTCCCAGCAACTTCTCTCAGACCTTTCCTCGGCCGAACCCAGTGCTCATTGTCGCAAAATAAGACGTATCGGTAAGTTGTTTATACCGGAGGGTGCGGTCACTTAGAACCACACCTGCGAAAGGAGGCTGCCACTCGGCCGGGGAATAAAAATTCTCGAAGAAACCCGCGGGACGGGCGTGGCCCATCGGGAGAACGGGAAATGTCTCCGTGTGGAAAGAAAAGGGTTCCCGCGGGAGAAAGTGGGCGTACGCGAGGAGCGGAAGCAAGCAAATCTCGAAAGCCTGTTGGCAAAACTTGGCCGGTGGTCTATCCGCAAGATAAATCGAAAAGTAATTACTCTGCGAGCGACATTCACCGCTGTAAACGTCTTAATGCGTCTCCGACGCATTATACTTCCTCTTTTTTTTTCCCCCCCGAAAACGCTTTTTGGGAGGCTTCGCCGTTGGATCCTAATAAAAGGGCTGGTGCCTGTTCGGAAGCTAGGTCGCGCCACGAGACCACCTACCAGCGCTTCTTCCTCTTCGGACGACTGAATGCATTAGGGTCTTTCTTCGGCGACGATAGATCGGAAAGTTTGGAAAGTAAATGATTCGAAGTTGTATAAATCACGCAGCTTCCACGAAGGCGTTGCATCTTGTCCGGTGATTTTGCGGGGCGACCGGTCGGGTGGCAATCGCGCGATCACCTCGTTCTAGTGCAACGGGGCCACCGTCAAAGTGTCGGTCTCCGACGCAACACGTTATTATTTATATCCCCGTGCCTGACGATTCCACGAACAACGCGCGCATTGTTACGTTTATTGGAGGCGAGCTTAATTAAACATGCTTCCAGGGAAGCCGTAATGAGCTCGCGTAGCGAGTGTAGCGCGTCCCCTTTTGTCCTAGATTACGCTCGCATCGGGGGTTTGCAAATCAGCCACGATTGTCACCCTTAACGAACGGTATGGCCGAAAAGCAGGGGGGGGGGGAGAGTTTATTGCACGTTATAAGGTAGCCGATACCGTTTACCTGCCACCGTAACTGCAGTGTCTCCGTTTAATAAACGAAACCATTTCCCCTTTTCAACGAACGCCGCACAATGTGCATTGACGCGTTGCGATTATTTCCGTTTTAACATTTCTGATACGTAACCAAAGACGAATCTCTTTTTTTTCTTTTTATCATAACTCCTATCAACGATTCTGCTCTGACAGGATATCGCCGAGGGAACTCCTCTTCCGAATGGATTAATTTTAGGTAGAAACGCTGTTTTCCAGTTCACGCGAACACGGTTTAATTCAAAGGAAAGGGGACAATGGGCGCAATAAAGGGACGGTCAAAAAAAAATCTAATCCTCGTTCGAGTTTCCAGGATATTGTCCACTCCTTCTTTCCTTTACGACCCCCCCCGTGCGTTTTTATTTTCCCGAAACTAAAGGACGCGTTAACGATCGATTATTACCTTTCATTGGAACGGAGGAAACCGTGTGTCCGGGATTGCTTGCAGAAATTACTGGGGCAATTCTGTGTTTCCGTTAAAAATTTAGAGCCTCGTCGCCACTCTTTTGGCAAGAGTTCTCCCTGGCTTGGGTTATTTATTCGACAAAGGTGGAACACGAACGGGAGGTGTTACGTGAATCCCGCCCGACGAGGCGCTGTCGTTATGAAACATGGGAATTTGGAAATTCGTAAAGTCGCAACGATTTGCCGCAGGAAATTTTACCTTCTCGATTGATCAGTAGTGTTTCCATTAGTAGGCATTTTTGCGTTAACTAACGACGCGCGCGAGCAACCGGACGAAAGGTACCCGAGTGTGTTATCGAGCATTTACGAGTGACCGAAAGCATTCTGCAATTACAGATCGCGTAGAGCGCAAATTCGATGGATTACAAATCCAAATCCACCGATCGACACGCGGGGCTAATTGCTTTACGTATATAATTCTGATTGGATCTACCTTGTCCCCGCATAGGACGATCCTTTTTTACCTTTAACGCCGAAATCCCGACGAGGGGAAGTTAAGGGCGTAATAAAGAAGGTGACGCGAAGATACTGGAGTAAAAATTTGGCTGGCGATAAAGAGGTGCGCTGTTTAAATACAGGTATAGGAATTATCCGGAGGGAGCAGTAAAACGATTCAACGAGCCGGCAATTTTTTCGGACGTAATCTTTTTTATTGCACTAACTTCACCCGTACGGCGAGCGGCGGTGGTAATAGAATCGCGACCACCATCCGTACCGCACCGCCGCACTTTCGTCGGACAATAATTGCGGAGTAATTCGTGTCCCGTATACCATTCTCCCCGGTCGCGCTCGATACGTTCCTCCTTAGACCGCCGGAACTGATTACTCGCAGCGGAGCAATTTAAAAAGCGTCAACGTCACCGATCGATTGAGACGTGGTCCCCGCGGCGAATCGGCGCGAGGAATTTTCGCATCGCGTCCCGTTACACGCGGTTTTGTGTGCGCGTTCCCCCGGAACGGCAGGGAGCAGATGCAAATTCGAGGATGCTATTCATCTGTCGTCGGACGACGGCCAACGGGGGTAGAATCGCAAATAACGGGTTGCGGTCGGCTCCCTGCACCATAGAAATGTGGGTTATGTGGCCAAAAGAGCAAAAATTTGTATACACGAGAACGGAGGCGGTGCGCGGTGAATTGAGCGCCGGGGTGCTGCTTTTCTATAGCGGGGAAGGGGGGGCACGACGTTTTAACGGGCCACCGAAACGGAGAGAACTAAATTTGGCGTGATCTCGGGTCGAGGACATAATGAGACGTCTCCGCTATCGGGAATAACTGTCCGTCATTCTCCTACTTTTCTCACACTCGAATCCTCTACAAATCGTCGCGACGATTCACCGTGAAATGTGGGGGGGGGAGAGGGTTGGGCTGGCTGATCCTCGGTAGAATAAGCTAATGCTCGTACAAACTTTGTTGGACAACGTTCTTGAAGAAACGCTATTGGAAAATCCTGATTGCAATTCTTATGCATCGGATTGACACGCGATTCAGACACTTTGCAAATTGATCCTTTGCGTTACTCAATTGGTCAAGAATGAACTGAAGCGATGAACGTGAAACTCGATAACAGTTTGAACGAGTATGCAAATTGCTTAGCTTAACAGGATCAAGTCCACGGTAAATTAACGCAAGATCTCGGTACGATCCGTGAAGAATACCGATTTCACGGCGTTACGTTGAAGCGGAAAATATGTAAGACAAAGCTCGTCACGAGGTTGCCCCTGGCGAGAATGGCCGGGGGGGGGGGGGAGAGAGAGAGAGACGATTAACTAATGAACTTGCATAGTCGGTCGTGCAACCGAATCATTAGTCAAAGAAAGCGAGCCGAAGAAAGGAGTTAGGCCCATCTTCCGGTGCTACGCTACGAAGAAGATTGCCATATGTCGTGCATCCGTGACGAGCGCCGGAGAACGAAACGAAACCCATTGCGCGTCAAGAAGACGAGCGTCGCAGACGCGACGGGAGAAGAGGAAACAGTTTCGCCCCCCCGTCTTCGGGGACGAAATTTCGCAAATCTCAGTAGGCCGCAACACGCTTTCGCCGGTTAATTTATGAGTAATTTACGCAAATTCCGCGGGTCTCTCTCTCTCTTGACGGTGGCCGTCGTAAATCATACGACACGGGGCCAGAAACAAAAGGGGCCGCGTGGAAATTCTGCGAGGAAACGGCCGAAGAATGGGCCGGCGAAAGGGTTACGCGGAGCGATTCTATGCGCACCGCCGTCCGGTACGGTTAAGCGTAGCGAGGAACGGACGCCCCGCGTCGCGCGGCTACCGGCTACCAAACACGCTCGAAAACGTTTAACCCTTTGACGAAAGAGTTATTCGGAAGTGCGCGTGGATTGTTCTTGCACGGGATTTAAGAGGAAGGGTCTTAGTGTGCCAGCCGGTAACTGGATTTTACGAAATCCTTCGGCAAACTAGCTGACTGCGACGGCCCGGATTAATTTAGCGGGACTCGATTGTTGTTCGAGGTCAAGAAGCTGTGCTGTAAGCCGCCGCCTCCTCCGCGAGCGAGTGCCGGTGGTGCGACAGGTACGCGGGCGGCAAATTCATCGCTACCTAGAACTTGAAATGTCGACGCAACTTTTGATTTCACGGGCCCACCTTTTGCATTGTGCTGTACGGCACGCCTACCGGACAAGATAAACGAAACGAAAGTAGGAAGGGAATCCCGTAGATGAAAGGTAACGCGCTTCGACGATTTCGAACAAACATTTGTCCTTATCACATTTTCATCGTTGCAACATTGCTGGCCGCGATAGGACATTTATGTTGCAACGGTTTAGTCGGTATGCCATGCTCTATTAGCAATAAGTTCTATGCGAAACGTTGTCTCCAGTCTTGAACAGCATAATCGAACAATAGTTTTATATAAATTGTACTTGATTATTGGTAGAAATAAAGCATTCCAAACCCGATGGGAAACATTATTTTTCCTAAACGTTGCAAACGAGTATTCCGAGTTAAGATAATTTCATAGATATTAGTATCCTTTCTATTCTGTATAATTGTGCATGAAATTACAATCTGCTGTCCTATACTGTTTTTTCTACTTTAAATTACATCTACGTTCACCTAATGAAACGGCGCTATGCCTATTAGCTTGCTGTATCTATCAACAGTGAATTGCTCGGTCGTAAATACCAGAAGCGATTTTCTTATGTGAGCGATTACGTCTACGTAATCACGAGAACGTGTCGTCCCATAAACATTTTGGGAATAGGAAGTGGCGAACGCGTGCCAGCCGGACCCCGGCGCTATGGTCATCGGGAGCCCCTGGCCCCCACCATTTTCTAAGGAATCCTCTCCTACCCCTGGGTCTTACAAGGGTTGGCCAGTATATAAACGAAACTACACCCCCTCTCGTTCTAAACGATTTTGGCGATTCGTCGCGTGAACACGATTCACCCCAAAAACCACGGCCCAGCTCCGTTCGTCCGAGAAATCATTTTTCGTACGAAGAAGGCAGTGGTGAGCTCTTTCCACAGTATTCGGAGGGAAGACTCGCGGGCAATCCCGAACCGCGGTATATACAGTGTGTTGTGAAATCAGTGACCGTACCTGGTGACCGTGGATTTAATCATTGGGTAAGAAACATTCACTGTTTACGTTCGCGGTCGTTAGATAAGTTGCGTAAAAGCACCGAGCACGCTATCGTCCCATTTGGGTAGCCGAGTCGTTCTCGATTTTCTAGAGAAATTATCGGTGTTTCGATAATCAGTGGTAGCCGAAGAAACGCTATTTGTATTGCCCAACACTCGTTTCGATTTCATTAGCGTAAAGACCTCGTTTTCAAAAGTGATATACACCGATACAGTTATCACCGGTTACGCTTTTCCCGAGCGATCGTTATCTTCTAGCCAAGAGTTTCTATTTAGCCGCCGTGCATTGCTACCGCTGCGTACGGCAACGTGTAATTAATCCTCGAGAAACTTAACGCGTACGAACGAAGTCGCTAATTACTCACGTTACTCTGTTGTCGCAGGTGACGAAAGATCGCGGAAATGGAGTCCCACAACGGATCGCTGATGGAGCACGCGCAGGCCCTGGACTTCACATCCTGCCGGAGGAGGAACGCGAGCGCGGATTCGGCCGATTCCATTCTGGATCTCTCTTGCAAGAAGCAGACCGCTTCCAGCGGCCCGAGTTCGCCTGGCTCGCGATCGAGCTCACCGAAGGAGCACAGCAGCGGCCACTACTCGGACTCGGAGCGCAAGAGCCCCTTCGAGGGGCGCACGTTTATGGTAACGCCGCCCTCGGAGTCGGATTCGCCGAGGAAGATTAAATACGAGCCGATTTATAACAATTACACGGAAGCGGCCGCGAACAAGGTCATCGGTCAACACGACGGTTTCTCCGTGCTGCCCATGAACATCCCGCCGATCCCTGTCGTGCCCACGATGTTGCCCACGTTGCTCGGCCAAAATAACGCGGCGGTGAACCCGCCGCAAATCGTCGCCACATCTACCATCGCGACGAACGCCACCGCGATGCCCGCGGACGCGGCTAAGAAAGCGCCGAGGCCGTTCAAAGCTTACCCGAAGGATCCGCTGTCGCTCAGCATGGGCACCGCCGAGCTGATGTACGACCCGAACTCGAACGACGCGTACACCGAGTTCAGGAAGCGTATGCTGGAATCGGTGAGAAGGTCCAACGAGGGGACGAACATAAAAATGCGAAGGGTGTCGAAGAGCCCGGGATTGCCGACGAGCACGGTCGACGAGAAGGACGCGGCGTATTGGGAAAGGAGGAGGAAGAACAACGAAGCCGCGAAACGCTCGAGGGATGCGCGAAGGGCGAAGGAGGACGAAATCGCGATCAGGGCAGCATTCTTGGAGCAGGAGAACATGAAACTGAAGTACGAACTCGTCGCGCTTAGGAACGAAACGGCCAAGCTTAGGTGTATGGTCTACTCGGCCTGAGATTGGAGAATTTTTCTTTTTTTTTGTATAGATCTCGAATTGTTAATTTGTTTTAGTTCGCGTTCGCAAGAAATTAAATTAATTTCTTAGACGCTAGTATTTATCGATGAGAACGAGAGGCAAGAGATACTTGTATAAATTTATGTTCTATTTTGTAGGTAACGAATTAGGTTTTCAGCTGTAAGGGAGAAGTATTATTTGCTGCTGTCTGATACGATTCTATGTTCCATTTTTGAAATACTCCTCTTTCATCTTATCATCTTTAGACTAACGTTATTATTTTTTTGTATACTATGTATAAACGTCTTTTCTCGATATAGCAATCGGCGTATCTGGAGGATCGTTTTCCAAAGAGCTACATATCGTGCCATGTGTCTTTACATTTTACAAATATTGCCATTAACACAAGGTTTTTCCTAAGGTAACGAAGATTGTGCCAAACAGGCTATCTGATATTAGCTTTAGCCAAAAGTCTGAGGATTCCCGAGGAGTTTCAAGGAAATGTTATACGTACTTTAAAATACAGGAAAAATGTTCTGAGCGAATCAAAACGATCGATGTAAGGAATTATATGCGCGTGTACGTTTAGTACCGCGATTAGGTAGGAACGTGTAAATAAAACGAGGATAGGATGGAAAGTGCACGGAATATTAAACTTTCTAAGTTCCTTTGTAAATATGAATATTGTTGTGATATTTAAGATATATTTATAATAAAAATGAATGCATTAAAAAACTATCGAATTTACTGCAATATATTTCTATCAATTAGGTAGAGAATCGGCCAGATCCATCATACATCCACGTTCCAGTACATCTTTCTCAAGACTCTGATTATTCGTCAACGCTTTTGTATACGATTTCTTTACTTGGCGAGGGACGAAAGCTAACGCAGATGCCCCTGAGGCAATGTTTAAGACGTTCAACGAATTCTCATTAGTATTGGGACTCACCGATATTGCACTCTTCGCGGCAGCCGTGAACATTTTCTTTTTCTGATTCTTATTTAGTAATACTTTCTTTACTTTCGAATCCTTTTCATGCCGATCATCGTCTATTTCCATTTCATTTTTACTTCCACTCTTTACACAATGTGGGGCAACATCGTACCGAAAATTCTTGGGAAATTTATGTACACCGATACAATGGTTCCTCCTTTCAACCGAATTGTTAAACTTTAAATCGCACTCGGATACGTAACATTGATACTGAAAAGACATCGGAGTATTAACAAATATTTTAATATGATAGGAATAGCAGGAGATATTTATAAATACCATTGGACCTTTGCCGGATAAAACTTGGAAAAAGCTATCGTGAGTTTCTTGAATATGAATGTCTAATAATCTAGGGTTCGGTAAGGTCTTTTTACATTCTGTGCAGACGTATCGATGACTGCTATTGTAATGCATTTCGAAATCGAGTAACGTGTGAAATGTCGCCTTGCAACCGCTGGCATAACAGGGAAACTCTTTTATACTGGAAATAAAAATTGATTAATTTACGTTTACCATTTGTAGTTGTTACAATGTATTTGTGAAATATTTATTTACACTTCGTGACATAATTCTTCGTCGTCGTCCACGGTAACACCTTTCCGTTGAAATATTTTACAGGTGTTATACGAATCTTCGAAAAATGGATCGTTGATAGGTCTTAACCCTACACCAATGTTTCGTATAAATTCCTCCATTCTTATAGATTACTGATTGTCAAACTGTATAAAAATATATGACATCTACTCTATTCAATTTGTTGAATACATATATTACGTTCTACACTTGTTTGATAAATTATTACTTCAAAACATCAAAACATTTTTGACACAACCCACGACAACACTACAATGGCGTACCCTAGTGGTGCGATTCCTAGTTGCTTCGATGTTTATCGATGTTCGAGAGTTTCGATAATCGGAATTTCGAAATTATCACCCCTTCGCGATCTAATGGTGCGCGTCCGGTGAACGTTCAATTACTGTGTCGTCAATTTAAGTTAAATAATTGTGCAAAATTAGAGTTCGAGTGTTAATCGTATGTCAAATGAGTTGCGATAGTGTTTGTTTACTGGTTCTGCACGGGGTGAACAACAGGGGTTGCGAGGACATTGCAGATTTTCAGAAAACCGAGCACGGTGAGTGATCTATGAACATTGCATGAGAAAATATTAACGATTTCAGATAGCATTAATACGTGGTACCATTGATATATTTACACGACAAACTCATTGGTCGCGAGAAGTATATGCCATAAAATATATTATCAGGTATGCATAGACGACAATAATCGATTTTATTCAACCAACAAGCGGGTCTTCAAGTTATCCAGAATTTCCGCCATCTTGCCCTCCAATTCGTTCCGCTTTTGCATTTCTTTCTGCTTATCCTGTAACACACGGGCAATGGTAGAAACCATTACTAGAAATTAATATTAATACATGTGCATATTAATGTTAAGTGCCTGTTGGGAAAAAGTAGCAGGAGAATTAAAAAAAAAACCTCTATAATATTTTACGTTAACAACATCATTATTTATTTCCAGCTTGTTTAACATTCGTTGGGAAAAGTTAGGCTAACAAACCGCGTAGCTTTTCAAATATTTCTTTTGACCGAACGATATTCTCAAGTGCTGCACAATTTTTTAAGCTAACATATTCTCTTCAGCGTTACTTCATGCGTATTCATTATAACCATTACATTCGCGTCATAGCAAATTTTATTTGCACTTCGTTGTACCAAATACTATTAAAAACATACGTTTAGGTAATGAGAAAATGTAACTGCAACTTTTACTCAACAGCCTCAACAATTGCCAAGCGTCGTTATAAGTTATGCTGCCACACATATTTTTCGGAATACATTTCGCTACGCGTTTAAAATCCTCGCTGACTTAGGCTCGAAGATATTCGATTCCATAAAATGGACCGACCTGCTTGAATAGTTTACAGATTACCGCGAGATACTACAAGCCACGAGCGTAATGAATGTAGCTAATCGGTCGATTCGGATTAATTTGTTCTTGTTCGATGACTCCCATCGTCCTGGCGGCATTCGCGTAATCTCTGCCTCCAACTTTCACGCTTTTGCTTTCCGGCTCACTGGCAGATTTCGTGAAACTTTCGTCATAACGATACACGTCTCGTTGCGGCATACTCCGCTCGATTGCTCCTTCGTTCACAATCTTTTTGTCGCCATTAACAGCTTCGTAAAATCTTTCGTTTCCTGTTTCATAGTTCGTGCCGTAAGAATTTTCGCTGAACTCAAAGTTATTGAACTGTGCACGAGGCACGAAAGTAGTTGTTGGCTCGGATCTTGGTCGAATAATGGATTCAGGTTTCCCAATGCTACTACGTTTCGAAAAGTCGAATTTCGTTTTATCAGACGAATCGGGGTACTCTTGTTTTACAGAACGTTGCAGTTCGACATTCGGTTTCTCCAAGTTCCTGTAATTATTCGAATTACACTTGTACCGTTGCAAAAGATCAGAAATCTCTTTCCCCTGGTTATTTCGGTCAGATTTATTCTCCTTTACTTTCAGACGCATTTCGTTCGACTTCTTAGCGTTCATTGGCCTATTAATCTGAAATTGTTTTCCAGAATTTACAATATGCTCGATATCTTTCTTGAAATTATCGTAAGAAGCATTTTCAGAATGATTGCGAGGTCTCTGCGTTGAATTATTAAGTATCACACGTCTTCCACGTTTCGTTTCCTCTTTCCTGTTAACGGAGGAATCAGATTTTCCACGAGTATTAGTAATTCTACTATTACCATCGTGGTTCGACTTTGTTTGAACAACATTAGTATGAATAGAGCTGTCCGAAATAAAGTCAAACGGTGCCGGCCATGCTTGCGGCTCTATTTCCTCCCCTTCGCGAAGCTTTCTCGGCGTTTGCCTTTCTGTAAAACCGACCGCAGGCTTCGCGTTCTCCTTTTTCGGTCTTCTTGATCCCTTGGAGGAAATCTTTCTTGCAGCGCCCGCCTGCAACATATTATTATCCTTTCCTACCTTCTCCGTCGTCGAGAAGCTCGACTTCATCTTCCTCAATTCTTCAGGAGCGGACAAGTACCTGACCGGTACCACGAGCGGCATATACTTGCCAAAGTCTACGTCCTCGGTAGTTTTCCTTTCCTCGTAATAGGAACGATTTTTACCACCCGTTGGAACATCAGAATATTTCATCCCTGTATCAGAGATGCCTTCGGCAAAATCTTGTTCACCCTTTCTCCTGGTATCGGTACCCTCCTCCAAACTGTACTCTTCATATCTATTCCTCGCCGGTGTATCATCCTCCTCTCTCCCAATATCGCTCTTATCATCTTCGTCCTCGTCGCGCGAATCTTCCTCCTCTTTCGCGACTTCATCCGTTGTGCCGACAGGCCCGACGGGAGTATAGAAATCGGTCAGAGGCTGCTTCAGTTTCCCAAAATAATCCGCGAACGCGTCGTTGAACAATTCGCGATTGAACAGAAGCTCTCCGTAACTGTTGCGCAACTCTTCCGGTCGTCGCCCGTCGTCCTCGCTCAGCGGGAGCGGCTCGCCGTAGTGAATACCGGTATAATTCTCACTGGTCCGCGGCGGCTCTTCGTAATCGTTGTACTCGGCGAAATCCTTATTTTTGTAATCCCGATACCTCTCTTCCTCCTCGCTTTCTTCGGACTCGTTTGGCCCCCGACTCGTCGAGTACTCGCGAACCATTTCCCCGCTCCCGAACCTTTCCGCCGACCGATCCTCCTCCGACGACGACTGATCACTCTTAAAACTATCCTCCGCTCCTCCGAACCTGGCATCTTGACCACCGTACTCTATTGGTTTTCCACCGTCGCCATACTGTTTGCCGTTTTCCACGCCACCGTAATTATCGTCCTTCTGCCGATCTCTATACCGCTCCTGTTGCCTCAGCCTCTCCGCTTGCTCGTCCTGTTTGCGCTCCAGCTCGGCCAGCCTCTGCTCGTACTCCAGCTTCCAACGTGGATCCTCCGCGAGGGGGGTGCGAATCGTCGCCGGGGGCGGCGATTGAATTTCCCTTCCGTCGAATATCTGCTTGTCCACCACCGTCGTCCTCTCCGTGTTCTCGTTTCTCCGGTACTCCGTTTGTTGCTGATTACGCACGGGAACCAGAGGCCGAGGGTAGGACAGCATGATGTCCGGCGGAGGAATTTCTGGAAGGGGCGGCTGAGGCATGGACGGCAGATCAGACGCAATGGGCAATGGAATTTTTAATACAAGCGGAGGCTGTGACGATTGATTGGGGTTTGGAAGACTTTGAGGCGCCTGCGTCGAAGAATTATCGTTCCCTCCATGGAAAATTCTTTCGTACTCTTGCAAACGGTTCATAAGGCCCGTGCTGTTGCCGAAATTCAGTACACCGGTGAATCTGATCGTTTCTCGCTGCCCGGGCGAGGCGGTCGTCGAAGCACCGTTCGATCCACCGGTGCTCGACGACGAGGCCACAGTTAAGGATGTTTGACCACCATTAGCCGGCGATTCGGTGGCTCTCGCTTCGTCTGGTCCACCATTGGGATTGGGCAATGTCGCTATTTGAACAGGGTTCACTGTGTATCCGAAAACCTGCGCCAAGCCTGAAAGAATCAGGCCTAATGCTCTTTTATCCCGGGGGCTGTTTATGTTCGGAGGCACCTTTAGTTCCTCGAGGCTCGATGAGTCGGCCGGAATCGTCTGGTTTTCCCACTCGATCTCGCCGGACTTCGCCAACGTGCAGAGCGCGCACAGATAGCACAGAGCGTGCAATGTCCTAAGCTTCATCGCCGAGAGCTCGACCACTTTATCAGAAAAAAAAAAATTACACTTCCGAGGAATTACACTGTAACATCGTCAACGGCTCTTCTTCGCTAACGATTCGCATTTGTCGAGCCGTATCAAGTATCGCGTGCAATATTAAGTGCTAATCGGGGTCCACCAGAATCGGAAGACGGTGCCCATCGTGGGATAAAGTTTCACGAATCCCGCGAAGGAGCACTTCCGTGCCTCGAGATTTCACGAGGACTGTGACCGGTGTCGCGATCGAGCGTCGTCGAACAGAACGTCAACTGGCGGGGATGGATTTTTGCATAACATCGGAAAGAAATGCCGAGTTTCTCCTCAATTGCAACGAGCCGTCCGTTCATTTGCGACAACTGAAGCGGCACGTCGTAACACGGGAGGGAAACGTCGCGGAACAGCACAGAATCGGACCGGGTATAATTCGTTCAAACGTGGACGGTAAATTCGACACGACCGCCGCGATCATGAAACATCACCAACGATGCACTTTTAATGGAGAAAAATAGTTCGATTCCACGATTTCGTGCGGCAAAATAGTTTAGTTAAACGAAGAAATGCCGAATAATTAAAATTATTTCATAGTACTTCACTCGGATAAGCGAGAATGCGTCGACGATTCGATTCTCTATAGACTTTTTACCGTGCCGAATTGATTAACACGAAATTCAATCAGCGTTGCTTCATACAGGGAACGAGATAATTACGGGCATACCTTCAGCGGATCGACTTACTCGACCGGCGCCGGGTAGCGAGCAAAAAGAAAACTGTTCAAAGCCGGTGGTTCGCGAAAGAACGATTAAAATAGACGAAGTCCAGCCGATTGAGAAACAAAAGAGCACCGCGCGTAACTGGAACTCGATTATCCAAAGGCAAAGTACATATATTATAGCTGATCAGCTGATTGATTATGTCACCGGACAATAAACCGGGTCCAGGTATTTGCCGGCCCTATTTTTATGAGTACGCCGATTATGTCACCTGTTCTCCGCCCAGAGAAAGTCCGAAACAAACGGCGTCGCTTCGACTTCCTGGACTGGCGTGACAAAACCCCCCGTAAGGGGACAATCTCGGCGGGGAACAGAGAAAAAATAAACGTCTCGCATTCCCGACGCGACGCAACTCGGGAGAATTCGTTTTTATACAACTCGTGGTCTTGCTCGTGTACAAGAATCCTCTAATGGCGGGCGCAATTGCTTCCAAGTACGAATCAATCGAATTACTTAGAAGGAATGATTTAATTGTATTAGCAGGTTAATCGCAAGACGCGCAAGGCAACGCGAACAGCTTTCGAGCAGATCCCCTGTATGATCTCTGTTCGTTTATTTATAATAGCCAATAGTAGATATTGACGGTGGCTGGAAGGTACTTCGCAATCGGCGAAATTGCCGTGGGATTATTGGGACGCATGCGAAATTCATCTGCATATCGTTCATCCTCGCTTGATTATCGGTTTTAATTAAGTCTGCGGTTTTTACTTTGAGAAAGAGAAGGCTGAGTGTTGTATCAACGAATGGGGATTATAATTATAAGATTAGTCTGTTCATTACTTAAATTCGAATGGCTACATGTCTTCCATGTCCATTATATCGATCAGAGACAGGTCTAACGACACACTCAGCTTCCTAAATAACGTGTCAGTGCAGCTGGATACAGACAAGCCGATTTATCTTTCCCTTACAAAGCTTTATTGCCGTTGCGAAACAGGAAATAGTAGCACCCGTGGCAGAAGGCTTGCCGTTGATCTGATATCCAAGAGAGACGAAAGTGTCTTAGACGAAAATATCTAACACATAATGAAACAAGATTTCGATTACATAGTCGCGTTTCCATTAAAAGATCGCGATGTTTCCTCTGTTCGAGCCGCGTGAGTTCGTTTCACGATGAAGCTGGTTACGTGGCGCGATGATCCCGTAGAAGGAAAGTGTATCAGGGACCTGTTAGGGAATTAGAAAATACCGGTGGCCCGAGAACGGCGCGCACATAACGCGACAAATGATTTCCATAGTTTATCGGGTATAAAAGAACCGTGTTTTCACCCTCCGGGTCGCAGACAGTTCGATTGTGAGCCGGGTTTAACATGAATCTTCTGGTAAGGACAATCTGATCCTGATAAAAAGACAAGGAAAAGAAATTCGGTGCTTCAGTGTCGTTTAAATAAACGTTCCAGTTGTTGGTGTTGTTGGCCACGCTTGCCTCGGCGATTGGAGGCACCGTGCCCTCGGCCGACACCGCCGAAAAAATCGACAGCAACGATGTGCCGCAACAGGTAGCCTCGGATGATCGAGCGCGACCGGTCAACGAGGATGCGAGCAGCGATAAGAAAGTGGCGAAAAGAAGTTACGGTTGGAGTCCATGGAGTTACGGAGGGTACAGTTACGGCTGGCCTTGGTAGGTAGATTGCCGCAAGAAATCGTCCGATCTAATAGGATTTTGCGAAAAAGAATAACTACTCGCTTCAGGGATTCTTGTGCGTCTCGCAACAGGAAGTCGAATATTTTGTGCGGTATGAACAAACTTCCGGCTACGTTGGCCAGAATTTTCCTCTCAATTTAACAGTCAATGGTGTAACGACGTCTTCAATCTTTTTACTCGCCTTAAAGATAAATGTTTGGCCCTCCAGGTGTAGTGGAGCATCAGGTGGATAATTAATTACACTTCTGATGGGAAATGATAATCGCTAAATTCTTTGAGAATAATGCCAAATTCGGTGCAATAGTTATTTCCCTCTGTCTCTCATTGATACTCGTAATGTGCGAAAGATATATTAGCAGGGACGTCGGGAGCAACCTAATTACGAGTTACGATTAATTCGATTACAATTATCGTGAAAACGTTAAGCTATTTTTCCATGTAGGTACGTTCCAATCGATGGATGGTACTCGAGTGGATGGTACCCTGGCTGGCCCTATTATTACGGCCACGGCTATGGATATGGATACGGTTACAGCCGTTATGGCCATGGTGGCTGGTATAAGGGATGGTAAACCGGGGAAGATAGAATCGTCTAAGACGTTCCCACTATTTTATAAATATATCACACAATTGTCTTTGTATTTAAGTTCTTGCACTGAGTAATCATTAGATTGCTCCAATTCTAACTAGGCACTAAGACTGATGTATTATAACTGCCTTCGTTCGTTAAATAATCAAAGGATAATTAACATACTAAAATGATTCCACAGACGTATGTCTAATTACGTTCAAATTACTCTCACGATGCTCGCCAGTGGAAGAAAATAAATAATTCGCGTCACGGACGATTGGATATAATTTTGCACGTACCCTTAAGCGCTTCCTTATGTAGGTTGCCAGTATCTCCTCGCAAATAGTCAAATTTCTGTCCGTGTCCTATGAAACAAAGGCTCAGTGCTTATTATCTAATGGTACATGTTCCCTTTCTATATTCGTGTTAATCAACCTGTAGGATGCTGGTGAACTCTTTGATCTTCTGCAGTTGCGCCTGTTGTTGGTCGGACAAATCGTTGCACGCCAATCGTTGATTCGCTGCGTACATCTCAGGACGAAACAAAAAACGTGTTCCTCTTTCCACTTTCGCGTTAGTTGTCCATAACACTTGCCTTTCGTCGTCACGATCCGCATGCACCGCGTATGCGGCATTTTGTTGCTAGGGAACAACAACGACAACACAAATTTTATTGAACTTTGTGATAAAGGATTAAGGCAATTTCCATTTTTTACGTTGCAGAGATGCATAATCTGTTTCGACAATTGCCTCCCGCTTTAAATATTCTTATGTGTCGCAAATATTTTTAATGTATTTCCAAATTTTCATTTCCCATTTTATCAGCTGTTGCCCCGAAGGGAAATGAAATATCCGTTCCAGGTACGGGGATTATTTAGCGGCTGAGCCTTATACCTCGTGTCGTCAAAGTAGAGTCCCCTAGTTTCGATTCCCATTACAGAGCTTACTTTGCCCCCACGAAGGGGGCTTATAAAGGGTTGCGGTTCGATAGGGGTCAAGTTTTTTGGGGCGGAGAGGGAATATTTGACCGAATGTAATCGAATCCTTCAGCATAGCAGAATTTATTTTACTTTGTCCATGACAGTTATTAATATTTTCTATCACAGAATTTGTCTGATCGCTTCAAATTCTAAATTGAAACTAGTACTACGTTATTTTAATATTAATGACACTGCGATAGAAACCTCGTACATTAACATCGTCTCTCCAGATTAAGTAAACTTTGACTGAGCCACCGCGTATAATTATGATAAATTATTCATCCACGTATGGGACACCCGACACCCCAAATAAGGGGGAAACATTTCCAGTTACCCTGTCGCAGCGAAAGAGAGTCAAAGGCTAACCGGCTCCGCGTTTCATGAATCAAGCCTTATTACTCTTAACTAGACACTGACCGTCGTATACAAAAGGGATGCGCCAGCATCCCCCTTCCGGTGGACCAGTTCCCTGTCAGCGGAAATTGACCGAGAAGATTTTAGAATGAGAGTCAAAGGCTAACCGGGTTCATTTTGCGGTTTGCCTCCGTCGACAATGGCCAGTGGATAGTGGCTATTGTTGCGAAGAGGCGGCCAGCCAGCATCCCCAGCCGGATGGACCAGTTGCCCAACTGTACAGGACTCGCGAGACTCCTCGAGAGGGCAGGACCTCGCCACGCGAACAAACAGGTCCACCGGCCCGGAAGGGATGAAACCCTGTCGACGAACGAAAATGGATCGTGATCCAGATCAGGTGGAAAACTGGTCCATCGCGTAGATATACCCTTTCGAAAATGAGAGCGAGTCGTCCGCGTGTAATTCGACCGCGAACAGAGATCAGAGATCAGAACGCAGGAAAGTGCGTAGCAGGTTCAGAATTCTTAACAGGTTGCTCGATTGTCTTACATTTCATTAAGAATTCTTTATCCAGAGAAATGTGTTTATAAATTGATGAGAATTAATAAGAGGCATCGAATGATGGTCCTTTTCAAGTTGTTTCATGTTTGTATTTTAGTTACTTTCACCGGTGGATCATTTCTTTTTTTTCGCTATCATGCGACGCGCAATTATGAATTAAACGCTCTTCCATATATACCGTCCAGCGATCGTCCTAGAACCCGTACACTCAGAGTTCTCCGTCGGTCTCGATCTCCGCGGGAGTGAAAGAAAATTCTCGCCGGTGCTAAACGAACTGGTTGAAAGAAGGGGCTCGAAACGCGAACGGGACAAAGGAGCCGGAGCACTCGATCAAAAGTGAAAAAAAAACAAAGGCCGGTGACGTGTGTGTCACATGAGACGGCGAAACCAGCCCACATTGGCCACTTCTTTCACCTGTCCATCATCCGCTGCCCTCTAAAGAGAGGACGTTCTCCGCCGCATGAAAGAGGACATTTGCGTTTCCGTGCTCGTACCAGTCATTGTACGCTTTTATCGGCCGTTCCGCGTTCAGTCTCTACCGGGGATCTCGTTCGCTTCTCGTGGGGAATACTTGAAAAGGGGAGCGCACCGTAATTGACTGCTTTATTCCCGATTCCACGACCGACGGCGCTTGTGCCGACGAGTAACCGCAACATCGATACGCGACGATTTACCGATCACTCGCCGTCCACACCTCTCGCGTCGCATTTACGACTTAAAGCGTCCGAGGTAATACCCACTCTTTCTCGCCCCGTCTCGTCCCCCCCGTTCTTCAGTTAATTCGCCATTCATCTATGAAGACGTGTCACCCCGCGGAGGCCGTGAAAAGCTTTCACTGCGTGCACGCTGCATCGCCCCCCATTCGTGATCGGTAACGAGGCCTCCGCAGACCCCGGGATCTCGCTGCACCGTGGTATACGCGCGTGGACGTGCACGCGGTATTGCCAGGACACCCCGTATATAAGGAGGGCGTATTTGTTTTACTGCCTGGCTGCTGGCATTGGTTGAGAACGTGCTCCGCATTCTTGAAATCGTGCCACCCTTGTTACGGCATAGACTCTCCGCTGCCACACCGTCCCCTTTGCATCGCCGAACATCCCGCCGTCAAGCTGGCTTTCCTCGTTGTGTTGCTGCCGCTATAGAAGGATCGACAGAAGGATCGTCATATCCCTTCCGCCCCCCCTCCCTTTCCTTGGGCGGTGATAAAAAAAATTCTTCGCTCGTGTAATGGTCAGGTGACGCGGTTGCGAGGGTGCACAGGCTCGTCGCTCTTTAAATCGTGCAGCTCTGAGGCTATGACTAAGTACTTCGCCGTGACGGTCTGTGACGTTGACAGCGCCTTGCGAAATTGCAATTTCTGTAGCTTGGGATTAGTCGCGGGCAGAGTGTTGGGGGTAGTTTTAATGGCGAAGCGAAATAGTGTACGTGAAGGGAAGTTTATATTTCTCTCTAGTCTCGTATCGTAAGATTATTTTCCTTTATTGGCACGACTGACGTTCGATACTTCCACCCTTCGGGCATCATTCTCTGATCACTCTGAACTACGAAACAAGTGTCTCGACGAAATGCGAATAAGTTTTCCCAGGGTTAATCGTCGGGTGGGCTCGTTTTTCTCGGCGATCGTAAAGTTCTTATCTTCAACGACAGTCCCTCCCCTCGAAACAATACGGTGTATCTGATCTCCGGCCGCCTCGACAGGGATGGTAGGGTAGCGGGGTCGTCGCGCAACGATGCCAGACTGATTGCGAGCCTTTCGAGTACCGTGAACTCCGGGAGACGGTAAAAAATATTAGACGGAACGTAGAGGGAGAGAGGGACACGGAAGGAGAGTCCGGCATTCTGTCGATCCTAATTTACGGGCCGGATTTCAGGTGTTTATGTCTTTCCGATAAGGTCGTTCACGCAGATGCCGCGCCTGCACCGATGGATATTCTTCTTCCCTCGTTGCATCCTGGTTTTCGTCCTTTTTGTAGCCGTGGATTCAGGCAGGCTATAACGAAACCCCGACTTCAGGCCGCTGTTGCAAACATAAAATGCAATTTTAACCCTGATAGCTGTGGCAACGGTATGCGATTGGTTTCCAAATGATTGAACGTGCGTTATAGGATAACCCTTATTATGGACAACTATTGAAAGATTCTGAATCTTTTATCAAAAGCGTACCCCTGTTGAAAAAATTGTGCGTAGAAAACTAATTGAAAACAGAGAAATGATTTTTCTTTTCAAATCATTACTCTCGAAAAGGAGATATCAAACAATATGGCTCTACTACTGTCTCTATTTTCCCATTACGTAAAAGTATCGGCTGTTCCGCCGATTTCAAGGGGTCAATCGAATAAGACTTTTGAACGCGTAGACGTATTACGAAATACCGACGCGATTCTCGCAACCGAATACACAGGGGTTGCGCAATCGTTTAAAAACCCGACGATGTTACGTAAGCGTTTTTCTACAGGGATTGACCAAGGGACGGGACGAATGACGCAATTATCGAGGATTCGCGTATCGTCGAAGCTTCGATTGTTACTTTCTTTAATGCGAGTCCGTGACGGAAACGATTGCGTCGTAATAAAATTCGGGTTGCAATAAATTTCATTCCAATTTCCCATCGATCAGTGGGCGGTCGCGGTGATATTTGTTTAAGGGACAGACGGCCGGAGATTCGATAAAATTGGGAAATTTCGCCTTTTTTCCGTCCACTTAGAGGGGTGTTAAATTCTCTGTGAGATTCGATTGGCCGACGGTCCATGCCCGGCGCAGATTTCCTGTCCGGAAGCACCAGTAAGATGGGTTTGTTCATGGTTTTTCATTTGCCCCTTCGCCCTTCTCCCTTCCTTCGTCTTCATCTCAACGATTTCGATAAATAAACTTGCTAATTCCACTATCACGGAATCATTTCTTCAAAACACTTTCGTCCACGAAAAATTTCAATTAGTAACTTCCTATATTGATTGCCATATTTCATCCCTTAACAATTGCTCGAAGCATAGCGCACCGTTTCGTCCTCCCTGTCAATCATTTTCCGTGCCGTGAATCAGCACGGTTCTAGCTCGGGAAGCAGCATCGCGACAAGGATGAAAGCGTCACGGCAGCACTTTGTGTACCGAAGAACTTGCGACTTCCACAAGGGAGAGTATCGATATAGCCACTCTTCTTACTTTTGGCCACTATCCTCGGAAGTCGACAAGGGGAGGGGGTGGGGGGTGGGGGAGACGGTTTGCCGGGGGAATAGGATGGCCAGAATTTATAGCGTCTTTTGCGACCCCGGCGGGAAGGGATGAGGCGCTGCCACCCCTCAGACTCAATGTTTTCTGCAAGGGAAAGTCGGAAGTCGAGTCGAACCCTGGCCAGGACTAGCCGTATCCCATACGTCTTGCTAACAGACCGGATAGATTTGGTCGCGTCTCTCGGCCGAGGAAAAAATTCTTTAAAATCGCTCGGCCGATCGATCGCTTCGCCCTCGGCGGGTTAAAAGCGGCCACTCTCGGCCGCGCTCTTTAAATCCCGTTTCGTTTCTTAATTCGTATCCGGGTGGTCGCAATCGACTTTCGAATGGACGCCAGCGCGGACAATACGTGCGCGTTATCGGGTAGATTTAGTTGGACGACCGGGGGTCCCTCCATTTTCCGAATGGACTTCTGACCCAACCATCCTACTACGGCTCACGGGGATGCTTTTTATTAGACTCCGCCAGGATCACCCGGTACACTCGTGTGCACGCACATACACACACGCGCGCGAGCGTTACACGATGAAGGAGTACTGCTGTACGCGGGACGGCAGTGGCCATGTTCGGGGTGGAGGGACAGCCCCATTCGCCAAATTAACTGCCCTAGACCGGGACCATGGAATTCTTTACGCTTTCGTCGACCTACGACCAGCCATTTTACGCTGAATTTTCCAACGAGCATGCTCGCCCCTCTTTCGCCGTGCCGAACGATTCCCTTCCCTTTCTTTCTTGTTCCACCGATTGATTACCTCTTGGCAAATCCACAATGAATAAATTGCACCAAAAAAAAGAAGGAAAGGAAGTGTTTGCGTTCATCTCGGGTGGTTTGACTTTAATTGTTTCGTCGCGCGACGCCTGAGGTTCGTAGCCCCGGCCGAGAGTAGCGTGCAAGCTCGTCGTGCAAGTTTTTTGAAGTCGGTGAAAGTGTATAATGCGGGAAGCTCGAGCAACGATTTCACTAGGTGGAAACTTCCGCGCGACGGTACTTTAAAGACGAGCGCCTGGGACGGCTTCATCGAATCGCTAATGTTTGCAAAATCTTTGCACGAGACGTCTTAAAGAGAAGGAGACGAAGCGGCTTCCCTCCGCCGTTCGGTGATCCTTTAATCGGGGACAAACGTTGCCTGTCACCGGCACAGAAAGTATTTTAAACATCACCTGCCCTTCGGTTAATTAAATCTACAGCTCGGCCCTAACAGTTGCGTGTTTCAATCGAAGACAGAACACGTTCCA
The DNA here is from genome assembly GCA_023838395.1 of Holcopasites calliopsidis. Lineage (NCBI taxonomy): Eukaryota > Metazoa > Arthropoda > Insecta > Hymenoptera > Apidae > Holcopasites > Holcopasites calliopsidis. The sequence goes on from JALHAQ010000011.1 coordinate 5,262,608, forward strand.
CGTCCTGGAACGATCGCAGTTTCTTCTACCTCCCCCGCCCCGCTGGGTCACGCTCGTTTATATAACGCCGTTAAGATTTTCACCCTCGAAGGACGGATGAAACTGTTCGACCGGTTCCTAGCTCGTCGGCCGACTCGTCGACGATCCGATCCCGCCGCGGGGCACGATGTGATCCTAAGTGGCCGAAAATCCCTATCAATCGAAGGAAATCGGTTCCCCCGTATCCTTTCCCGTTAAACCCTTCCCCGCAGGGCCGGCCCCGTACTTCCTGCGGAGTATCCGCGTTCGATCCCGAATAACTTTCTGAATAGGTGATCACGTAAAACTGATTTAGCAATTTGCCCATTCCGGCGCGATCTTAGTTCAAATTGAGTATAGTCCAAGTCTTACTCGGGTGAACCACTACTAATCCAATTCCGTGGATCCCAAGGCGTTCTTGCGGACCAAGAGCAGGGCAGGCGGGGAGGAACGGGTAGAGAAAGAGCCGTCGAGATGTACGCGATGTATAGGCGGTGGGTGGAACGAGTGAGACAAATAGGGAAAAGCGAGAGGGTTGGAGGTGAAAGGGGCGGCCGGGCAAGGAGTTTCCGGCGCGGATATAATATCGCCTATGCAAATAGCCTTTGGACTTAGACCGGCTGGATATACTTTAGCCCCGGCGGCTCGAGTTAGACCGCATCGTATTTTCCAGCGGGCCAGCCGAGAGTCTCTGTACGCCTTTAAAAAAAATTCCATCACCGGAACGTGCTTCGTTACGCCGTTGTTCGATCGAAGTCCTCCTCGCGAACGGAGCCGTCGCAGCCGGCCCGTTTAAACTTTCCCCGCGTCACGTGAGAATGGCTACTTCGCGTTCCAATCGCCACCACCCCTTTACTTTCCACGTGGTCGGTGACAATTCGCGAGCGTTCCTTCGCGGCCGTTTCTCAGCCTCGACTATCAGTTCCCAATAAAATAACCAATTTCCGTGCTGTTAGTTTGGCAATTTTCCTTCACTCTCCGTCTGCGACGAATGTCGAGCGTCTCACGTAAGCGGGACGATTGTTACAGAATTATTCTTAATTTCGTTACGGAATCGTATGTAAAGTGACAGTTACATTTGCACGGGAGCGAAGCAACGCAACGACGTCCACCATGACGCAAGCGGCGAGAGCGTGACCGATGAAGCGAAAAGGGGTGCGAAAGGGGAGAACGAAGGTAGCCGTAAACCCGTGGGGTTGAAGTCGGGGTTAGAGGCGGGGGGACAACATTAGGCAGGCTTTCCAGACGAGACGAGGGTAGGACGTTTGAGGTCACTTCGGGGCGGTTTTTTCAACCCCCGGAGCGAGTCGCTCAATACCAAACCGCCCCTGGACTGACCAATGGTCGATCTCCGACCCCCACCGCTTGGAACGGCTGACCAGCCAGGCGATTGGACGAAAACCTCCCGAGGGATACTCTATCCGGCAGGGATACCCGCTGCCCGAATACTCGGGACCCGCTAACTAACCGGAGAGAAGAGATTACGTACCGGGTGGCCCCGTTCGATACGGGAGACATTCGCCGTCCGTGGAATTCCACGCCGCGGTCTCATCTGGCGGCGGAATCTCTGATGAGGGATTACAACGAATTCGCAGCGATGAATCTTGCCCCTGATTATTCCGCCGACCCCGCTAAGGGCTGCGCTACCTGGAATTATTCGCGGGAGAGGTGCTCGCGTGCTGTAATTGATTTTAGGGAAAACACTCCTCGGACTCGTTCGCTTCGCATTCCAGCGGAAGGGTCGCGTGGCCTGTAGGGTCGCAAGAACGACCGACTTATTATTATTATTACAAATTTGTTATTCAGACTTGGTATAACATAGAACTATTGAAAATTGGCAAGCAGACATCAAAGCATGATAGAACAGTAAAATAAGAAATTCACTGATAGGGAGAAACAACGAACAAGGGATGAAAGAATTGAAAGTTCTCTAAGTACGTTCTACTTCTACCTCGAAATCCTATCATCCGATTAATCTTTAAACATTCCCCTTGCTACAATGAAAACACAATATTTCCTGCCGCGTCACCCGTTAGACGCGTCAAGATGAAACTCGCGTTGCATCGTCGCTGCGACGATCATGCATGCGAGCGTGTTTACGAATGTTATCAGCATGATAGCGGGACACCCTGTATCCGTCCAGCGGCATCGGTTGTCCCGCTAGTTCGCCGGAGACGATATCGGCGTCCCTCCGTTTCGTTAGATTCCGCTACTAAAGCGGACGGGTCTTGAAACTCTGCCAGAATTCTGCTCCAGCCCGGTGACTTAAAGACACCTTAAAGCCTCGCAGCCAAGTAAGAGGTTTTGGACAGGGTAGGGGGGACAGCAGCGCGGAAATTTCGAGCCGGTTGCCGCTTCACGCTGGAAATGACGTCGCGAGTTAATTTGGATCGATTTCCGACCGCGGCGGGCCGCGACTTCCTCTTTGTACTTCCGGTCGAACGACTGTTTATCGACGTATTGGAAATTCCTCGCGCACCCCTATCGCGTAGATACGTATGTTGCGGAACGGGGAAAATCGTTCGTTCGCATTTTTTCTTTTTTTTCATCGTATCCGTTCGAACGCTTGGTCGAGTTAACATTGGCGGCGTTTTTGTTCAGTGTACGGCAATATTGTTTTGTTAAATGAATTGCATAAAATCGCTCCGCTTGACGGTTCAATTAAATATCCAAAATTCGCGAGGCATTGGTAATCTCTTTCGAAGCGTGACAGGTATTTCTTCGGTTAGATCTCTTTTTTTTTCCCTCCTTCGCTTCCAGCGGTCTTTACTCGTTTCTCGGGCGCAGACAGGACTGGCTTGTGCCGGGGCTCGAGCCCACGGGACTGGGATCAAAGGAAGAATTATCAGGGTTCCAAGCATGGTCCGGGATTTGGTCCCGTAGGAGACTTACCACATGTAAATAAGGACAGAGCTTCTGTAGCTCGCTCCTGCCCTGCGTAAATAACATTTTTCCAATAGCGACGGAATAAGCCTCCACGTTAAAGTTCGCTGCGAACCTCGTCGTCTATCCCAACCATTATTTCCTCCTTTTTTTTTTTTTTTTTTTAATGCTACTTTCCTCCGAATCTAGATTCGGTTCAAGAAGGGTCGTTATTGATAAATAAAGGTGGTCGTTCTTTTGTTTGGCGGCGAGATTATTATCTGTCCGCAGATTAGACCGACTTCGGGGCTATTGATACCTTTGCGGCCGATGACTTAGTATTAGGTCTTTTTGTTAGGTAAAAGATAGGCGCCTTTGTCGCGCGCTACTTTGCTGCGGAGACAGAGCGCCGAGATAAAGGCCATTCAGCGACGCTTTTTTTTTTTTTTACCCTTTTTCTTAAATATTGGACTTCCAGCGGTATACCCTGATAAATACGAACAATCGAGAACGGCCTTTCTTGTCTAACATATGATCCACAAAGAGTTGAAAGCGGCATTGTCATGTTCGCGAAGTATTGATTTCGAATGGCTTTCCCGCGAGCTCGCGACGGACCAGATGTAAAGTTGGCCAGAAATATAAGGGCGTGATGATAATTGAAGTTCCTACACGATTAATTAAAGTGACATTTTAAACATTTTTAACCCTCGTTAATATTCTGCAGGTTTCTTTCGCAGCAAGAATGTACAACACGTCAGCACGAAAAACTATAACCGTCCTATTAACCTTTTCCAACAAGCTTTTCCCGCTCGCATATACGTGTGCATCTCTTTCATGTAAATATTTTGTACGCTGAAACGAAGGTAATTTCAATCCGAGTATCGTTATGATCGAAAACAATGAAAGCCAACAGAGGAAAGAGGACGAAGAAAGAAAGATAAAGGGGAAAACAGAAATATCCAGAATTTTAATGGACCGCATTGGCGTGTTTGGGAACGCAACGCGGTCCTTGATTTTTCGCGTTCCTCGTTTACCCGTCCGTTTTTATTCCCTGAAAACCGCCCTCCGTTCGTCCAGCCTGCCTTTTTTATCCCACCCCGTCGACCCTCCCTGCCCGCGTTTCCTGCTCGCGCGAAAGAGAGACGGGGCATTTTTGTTTCCCCCGTGCTCTCCTCTTTTCTCTTGCACGGCCAGCATATTCGGCGGCGGCGGCGGCTCTACGTTTCGAAATGTATGCAAAAGACCGTATCACCCCGCGCATCCTAACGTGGTACACACGCCGGAGAAAGTTATCCCTCACCCCCGCACGATTGCCCTTCCTGTTATTTTCCCTGCTCCTGCCTCTTACCGTGACTGTGGCACGGTGATAAAAAAATGAAAGATCGTCAGATTCGCGGAGAAAGCACGGCAGGGGGATGATAGCGGTTTCGCTTCTCGCCGCGGGTCGAAGGTCGAGGTCGCCGGTAGATTTTCACCGGACTGTACCGGGGTCCGGTCGGCGTAGTTACCATCGATTCGTGGCCGCAACTGTTTCGCCGTTTAAAAAAAGGAACGCCTCGGGTCTTGGGGTGGAAAGACATCTTTCCCCGACATATATTTCTATTTGTCCGAGGGGCCAGGCAACAGCCTCCGAACAATATGGGCTCATTTTACGTGTCCTCCTACACGGCTGCAGCTTGTCGTCCCTCGATATCGATAGGTCTGCGACGAAGCATGTCCCGGCGAACCTTCAACATATTTATGTTAGCTAGGATGAAAGTTATGAATGACTATCAACGATTCTCGTGTCGCGTCTTAATTTGATTAACGACACTAATGCTCCGATTCTATCTTTCGTTACACTACACCTCAGCCTGCAGCATTTAATAGCGATAAAACAGCATTGCTCCAATTTCTAATCGTGCACCCAACAAAATTTATTCGAAAACCAAAAACACTGAATTTGTAGTACTCTCGCGCTTTTACCAACATCGTTTGTCCACCCCCGTCTTCTTCCTTAAACAAAATTTATTCTCGCCCAGAGGAGGGGCAAATTTACCGTAACAATTACCACCAGATACAACGGAGAAGAATGTTCGCGGAGGTTCGTCGAGGCAGAGGAAGTCTTGCGGGCAACTGTACCTTCTAACCGGTGGCCACGGGCCGAGCAAAGTGGATCCTTCGGCGGCGCATATTGATTTACGATAACTTCATTATTTTCCCGGCGGTTCTTGTAACCGATTAACGTCTCCTCCGGGCAGCTGTCCGCCGATTGAAATGCAAACGATCCCCGAGCGTTAACTCGTTCGTTTCGCTCGGCCAATTCGACTTTGGTGTCCAAGATCGTGCAGGAGTCGATAGACCCGAAGAATTTTGGTTGATTACTTCTGTCAGCTTCACTGTTTAGCTTGCTCTCCTTTTTTTTTTTCTTTCGTTTCGCGAACGCAGGCGAGACCGGAGTCGCGTATCCAACGAGTTTCCGCGAGAGGAACGGACAAAGAAGCGGCTTGGAAAGCAAAAAGGGACGACGCGAAGGGAAAACGAGCGAGCCAAGGGGAGAGAAGAGAATTTTATTGGCTCTGACTTGGCGCCCCTAACGTCTACTCGTTTGCCTCGCAGATTTTCATATGTTTTCATCCGCTTGGAAAATTAGGACGTTATACAGCAATCGGACTCGCGAGCTCCTTCAGACGGAGGAAAAGCCTTTGTGAGACAAATTGTACAGTTATCGAGAGGAGGGCGTTATTTATATACTTTGTGCTGCGTAAGTTTTACATTTTTTTAAATGTATATAACCGTTCATAATATTTCAGGATCCTTCTATCTCGTTCTCTATATTTAACTATATAATTATAGAAATCACTGCTTGTAATGAATAGAGGATTGAATCAAAGATTTCTTTAATCTTTAAACATTAATGATTAGCAAAAAGAATTTACCTCATCGTCCGCCGGAATCGAAGCATGTAGAACATCGAACGATAACATTCGCGCAATAAATGTTCAACGGCTGTCCCCCGCCAGTTATCTTGAACCAAAGAAATTCAGCATTCGGGGGTGGCTTTCTTGTTGGAGTCGTGGATACATCCACCGCAGGAGGGCGTACATAAAAAACATATTTCGAAGTCCTGCCGGTGCTGCGGCAGGGTGGACCTTGGTTCTAATATATCAAGCCAGATCGATACTATTCCGCAGACTTCGGTTGTTCGGAAACCATCCGGAGCGCCCTTCCACCTCCTTCCTCCTGTTCTCGACGACGACCACTCTCCCAAATATCCCGAACTTCGAGGTACTGGCAAGACGAGGATAAGCCACGCGTAGATATAACGTGGAAAATTCGAGCATTCCCCCGATACGGCTTTTCCACTCCTTTGTCATATTTCCGATGCCTCCTTTCTTCGTTCTCTCTTTTTTTTTTAAATTACGCTGCTTTCTCGATATCTCCGCATCCTTCTACTAATATCACAGTAAGGAATACTGTAATGGTTTAAGAACTTGGTTTGTAGTTGGGCATTTCTCTTTGTATCAAGATGATTAAGTCGAACTGTTCCCATTTTTTTATTAATTCCACAATGAAAAGCCAGACGGTTCTATATTAATTTCGACGAAATTGTCGAACGCGTTCGAACCGAACATATTTAACCGAAACGACGCTACAGTGGAGGCAAACAGAAGCACACGATTTTGTAGGAACGTCGTTACCGAAAGAAGACGAGTTACCGTGTAGTAAAAAGTGTGGAAAATAGGTTAACGATCGGAAGTGGCGGCGAATCTGTATCGATCCCGGTTGAAGTGGCGGAAGGGCAACGAAATCAGATTACACAAAGGGCTCTTACCTGATGCGGTGCGTGTGAAGTCTGGCCCAAAACTGCCACCCCTTTCGTGGCACGGCAAAGGGGTAAGCTTTTTTCCGCGGTCGCACGTTCGCGTTCGTGTGCGTGCTCGGAAGCACACGCAACTGGCTCATCCCCTTCCTTCCTTCCGTTTTCATGCAATGCTTACGCTGTTACCGAGAGATATATGCTTACTCGTGTCGTTCGTAATCACTTTTTACTTCAGGCAGAATGCGAACGATGGTAAAATATAGAAATATTTATCAAAGGTTGACCGCTTTAACTTTACATTTTCATTTCCTTGAATCCAATGTTTGATTAATAATCACGTTCGGCCGAAAGAGAAATCTCCTTTGCGTCCGGTCTGTTCTGGAAGAAAATAGATTCTTAGTATCGCTTCCACGTTGCTCGAGCGTTCCTCCAAAGCGATCAGCGTGCCGTTCCTCGGCGACCTTATCATCTACGTCGCGCGACCAGACTGCAAGTGGGTCAAGCGTCGCTCCTTTCACGACCTGCCACGCGATAACCTTTCCTCGTATATTCAACGCGCGCCGAACATCGCGAATCTTTTTGCCCTCCCCCGGCGATCGTCCGTGGAGCGAGCGAAATTTTTGCGAGGGAAAAACCCGGGATTCGAAGGAGGATTTCGGGGGTAGGCGGACGATCGCCATGCGCGATAGCGTGAGAATTCGCGCGGCCCATTGGGCATAGGTCAGGCAGAAGCCAATCCGAACGAAACTCCCAGATATATGATAAAAATTGACTGAAGCTATTCCCCCTTCTCCGCGTGGTCGAATTTTCGTTCGTCCCTTAAATCCCTCGGATAACGCGGCTCGTGGAAGCCCCTCGCGTCCATTTTTCCCTCGCCGTCCTACGACGGCATCGCGGCGAGGAGTCCTTGGAGAAAGCGAGGAGAGCGAAGGGAGTGCCGAGTCATCGGTGCACGATAAAAAAAAAATGATCCGGCTAGGAAAAGGCGAGAGGGTGCTCGCAGACGTGGTCCAATTCCTTGTTTCGTTCGAGGTGATATCTCATCGGAAACGTGACGCGTAGGGTTCGTCTCTTTTTTTTTTTAATGGACCAGGAAATTAAAAGCGTTTCTCCTTTGGATGAAGTTGTATGAAGGATGCTCGGTGGCCTTGAGGATTTCTATCGAGTTGATCAGAACACGGTTTTTAAGTTCAAAGTTCTGGAATCAGGGAAATATTGCTTCTCACTGTGTCATATTTTTCTAATTTATCGAAACCCTTCATTCCTGATACTTCGAGGAACAAAAAAAAAGTCTTGCCTTCCATTACCGTGAAGAAACGATCGATCTATCATCCACAACAAGGGAATTTAATATCGGCAGCATTCATTTTCGACGGCGCGCAAGCATTATGACTCATCCAGGTCGGCGGCGACGTAGACAAAAATTCGAGGCATCCTCCTTCCCGGCGTCGGCCGACCGCGGAAATATGCCTCGCGCAAACGACCGGGAGATATTCTCCGAGGTCCCGCGAGAGCCGCGTTCCGCGCGCGGCGTCGAGTACCTGCCGATCCTCGCGGGCGCGCTGGAAATTAAACGCGAGAACAACGGCGGTGCGTTTCAGCGGAAATCGCGGGGCGGTTCGATCGGCCGTTCGTCAGTGGGTCGCGAGATTATCCCGGAACCGTTTTCTCCGTTGAAAATATTTGAAAAAAAAAGAAAAAAAATGAAAGAAAGGCGCGGCTGAGAACAATGAATAATTCCCCGGCGCGGCGGCGGTCTCGCGGATGCTCGAGAGACAGCGCACGCGAACGCATCCCTGTCCCTTTTGTCATCCGAGAGCCGATGGAAATAGGGCGATACATATTCCGCTTGATTCCAGCCATTTTTGTGTTCGTCTGAAACTTTAATGTCCCACCCCCTCTCCGTTCAAGCGGATCGGCTCGATCTGCGGGCGCGGAAGGGCGAAGGGTTCGGACAGGACGCGGGGCGTAAAACCGGGCGGCCATTACCTTCGATTTGGAAATAAATCGCGCGCCATAAACAGGGCGGTCCATAAGAATACATACGACCGGCTTACCGCGGAGGTACCCAATGTTCTGAAAAATGTAGCCTCGCCGTTCTGATATCGATCCTGCACCCAGCCTCACCCCTCCCGCCCATCGCGTGTTGTCTCCTTTCTCCATATTCCACCGATTTTTTTTTTCCCTCCTTTGCGCCCCCCCCCAGCCACCCTCTTTTCGCCCGAACGGAAGCCAGGTATACGGAAGGGCCGACGGGATCAGAACGTGATTTCGATGCGCGTGTCGAATTCGCGTGATCCTCGAGGACGTAGCTTTCGGATCGCAGGACCTGTTCGCTCGAAGTCCTCCCCTCCTCCAGCCCCTTTGCTATCTGCTCGACGAAGAGTCGTCGAGGGCCCGCGTCAAAGGACTTTTTCCCGGAGTTCTTCAACCTCGCCTCCGGTGTTCCCGCGTTACGCGCTCGTGAATAGCGGCGCGCCTCGCGTCGCTTTCGCTCGCCTGGGAACACCGGTGTCGAGCGGCGCGGAGAGGTTGCGGCGATTACAACGCGGAGGTCATTGCGATTCGTGGGAAGCCTCGCCCGGCGTCGACGGGATATTCCATTGCCGCGCGGACGAATCGGTTGGAGGACACGGGGACGCGGCCTGATTTCGCGGACGCCTCGACGGACCCGTTCCGCGCGACGGCGATTGCTCGTCGCGGAGAACGAGCGGAGGGAACACGCGAGACAGCCGAGAATTAAACTGCCGAGTAAACACGATCGGGGTCTTTTTTTCCCCGTCAAGCTCCTTTTCCCTGCGGTTTCCTTCCCTGACGGGGTGAAAGCCGCGAGGACGAACCCTTATGAAGGACGACACGCGCGCCGGGGGGAAAGGACGCGGTTTTGAAAATGGCCGCTGCCGTCGCCTGATAAGAGGAGACTCGCACTGTCCGAGGGGCTGCCTCGACAAATGGCCCGTCACGATTGTCGTAAATCAAGGCTCAGAGCGAGAGGCCTCCTGCGGATTCGAAGTTCTTGTTTCGCTTCTCCCTTCGACTGTCACTTCCTAGAAGGAATAATCCGCTTAACGGACGCAACGTCTCCGGCGGGGGGGAAAGTTTCCTTGTAAAATTAGCGCGTCTAGCCACCTCCTTGATCCCCAACGATCCGGCTTCGATGTAATTCTGTTAATTATCAGCAGTTTAGCTGCGCTTCTTTCCAAGGGGTTACGGGAATGGGATAACACTGGAGAAACTAACGCTGAATTTAGTAGTTTATCTAGTGGAAATACGAGTGTAACGAGCGTAATAATAAGATAACAGTTCAGCCTGCAAGATCTAATTTTTAAGACGTTCGATTCAAATCGGACGAAAGGAATCGGGGAGAATCTATCGTTAGCCTGTAAAAGGGATGTCGACGAAATTCCGCAACAGTGCAGTAGACGCGAAAGCAGCGATGGCGGTGCGCAAGCGAATACTACCCTCCGGAAGGGCACGAGGTAAGAACAAAGGGTTCCGTGGCGTCGACGAATCGAAACGAAAGGCTCCGAAATCGAATCACGCGTTCGAACGGGCTACGCGTATCTCGGTAACCGTCGACGTTTAACCGCGGTCTCAAAGCGGCCGCGAAACACGAGACTTTCATGCTTTTCTTTTTCCTTTTTTTTTTTTTTTGGCTTGCCGATGCGTGGAGTCGGAACCGCGAGAAAGCTCGGCGCTGGTACGCGCGCGCGTTGCGGAAATCGCAGGGCGAGAGCGCAGAACTCGCTGTCAGCACCCTCGTTAGCCGAGGCTTGCGAGCCAACGAGTGGTTCGAGCTCGTTCCGTAACGATAATGGAACCCTTTGAGGATCGTCGAGTGCGGCAGCGGCGGCACGCGGACACCGCGTTACCTTCTGGAGTAGCAAGGGTCGCCGGGGTTACACGACTATTTCATCCGGAAGGCTAGAGTTACCACTAGTCCCAGGTATACATACGTGCGCGCCGTGAACGATCACAGAGACGGGGAAAGAGCACGGCGTGAGGCGAAAGGGGGAGGGAGGGGTCGGGTCGCCGTTACGCGAGAAATCGGGGTACGGAGAGGAGATATTTTAAATATTTGAATTAACCCCCACCGGCGATATCAGCCGGGTCCCGTATACCTGGCTCTCTCCTATTATTTTACTCTCTTTTGCATCTGGCGCGTACACGTCCGTGGATATAATGTTACCCCTGGCGTGCCGCCTGCGAGAGCTTCCTACGGCCATGTAAAATTATGTTAATGGATTATCCGGAGGGGTGGCTTCGCCGCGATTTCCAGGTAGCCAGGGAGGAACGGGTGAACCGACACTGGGACACCCCTGTCGAACGCGTCTTTCTTCTACGCTTTTAAGCGCGCGGCCTTTTCAATCCTTTCGGTCGCGGAAGTAGGTCGAGTCGCGTATAGACGCTTCTCCCGTGTCTGCCGTACAGGCGTGGAAACGCGCCCATGGGATGCGCGCCGGCGAACGACAGATGGGGTTAAAAAATCGCTGAAGAGGATTAGGGATGCGCCGAACTTGCATTATCGATTTCGCCCCGAACACGCGCGAGCGCCGTTAGGTTCTCCGCATTTTCATTCCGGTTAATCCCGAGGACCCCCTTTTTTTTCGCCTCTGCCCGGCCAGAAACCGCAACTGCGGAGTGCGAGAGCCTTCTCGTCGCGGGCCAGCTCGACAATGTTCTGGGTGTCGATAAATAAAGCGTTACCTCCTACCGATCGATCGTTTCCAGACACATTGGTCGCGAATCGAGGAGATTTTATTAGGTAACAGGTGGAACTTTTAATCCGGCGTCGCGATGCAATCAGACATGCAAATGTTAAGCGGCGAGTCTCGAGCGCTTTCAAGAGCGGTATGAGTGTCCCTGATATAGATTAGCCGCGGCGAACTAAATCCACTCGAGTCAATTCGGAAGCGACGGTCCCTCACAATGGTCGAGTCAACCAAAAAAAAAAAGAGAAAAAGAGAACGAGCTGGTCGCTTTATTTCTCACAATGATGATCTCGATCAGTTACGAGGAGCCGATGCCGCAGCGAGTCGCGACACAGCTCGTCAGAGATTCTGGATAATTCTGAGAAGCGTCCGACCGAACTCGAGGGTTCTAGAGATGCCCGAGATAAGGTATTCAAAGCGTTTCGAGTATTTAAGGGTGAGTTCGCGTGTTATCCTACCCCCATCCTGTACGCAAATATTCCGTCATGTGATTTTTCGATGGAGAGAGCGCGAGACATGGCACGCATTACCAACACGCAGACCATTTCTGTGATCGCTGTTGGATATTGGGGCGCACTTAGGTTTATTCAATGTATTTTTCCATTAATTTCATCGCCCGTCTTATGCTTGAAACTTGGTTACGAATAGACTTGAAGTGAATCACGATATTACTGAAACGATAGTTATCTGATAAATTACATTACTATCGTAATAAACAACCTGCAGGTTGGAGCTCGATTGCTCGATTAAAATCTGATTGAACCTTGGGGTCGGCCACACGAAACGGATATCGCTGCTTTAGCGGTATTATTTCCGTCCTTTGTCGCCAATTTCTCGCTCCCCGCCCTGTTTTGGGTGTCGGTTTTCACGTTTTTTCACCCAAAACCACCCCTGGCTTATTGTGCGCCCGACACATTTCTTTTTTCCTCAAAAGCGCGTAATCCGGCACGAGGGGTGAATTCAAGCACTTCTACTTTTATCGTTGTTGTGCAGCAGGTTGGCCGCTGCAGGTACACGTTCGCGTCAATACCAAGCCTGATTTAATGCCACTTCAAGCCGAATTTAATACTATTTCGGGAGAATTTCTGTTTGCTAATCAACGAAGCAAGTAATTACGATTTAAAGCGCATTTCATTGTCTTAATTATCGTAAATCATTTTTCACCAGAGCTTCTATCGTTCAATATATTATGATTCACTTCTCTTAATTGATTGAAAGTTGCGTAGGTGGAATGGTAATTAAAAATCGAACAACTTTGACGAAAGGGTTGAACCGTTACGGTTCTTTTTTCGATGCCTATTAAAGAGAGTGTAAAACGCGTGGCAAAAGAAAAAATCGTGCCAGGTGACGAAAGTGTGAATCGGTTTCGCTTTTCATTCAGGAAATTGGAAAACGTCATCTGGCGTCTTCCTAACGGCGAGCAAAAACCCTTTACCGTATCGGGCCAACGTGGCTGGAAACCCTCCCAGCGGGGTAGAAATAAATTAATTTTCCTCGCGCAATGAGCGCTGCTTTCTACTTGAACATTAAGAACATTCCTTTGTGCACGAAATCGATTCAGAAGATCTTCAATTGTAGGTTGCGTATGGTGATAACTAATAATTGTTTGAATATTAACTGGCAGATGTGTGTAAAATGAAGTTTCAAGATTTCTATCGCGAATGAAAAGTTAACGTTTCCATTTCAATAGATACTTCCATTGCATTGGAATACACTTAACTCTTCGTTTCGTATTAACATTATCTGATTTCTACCGAAATCACGAGAATTGTATTCCCTTTTTTATCAATGAATTGCCGCGGGTTGAATCACCGTAAAGAAACCCCGATTCCACGTTTTGCCAACCGTGTTCAGAAACATAGTCCCACTGGTTTTTGGACACGTGGAAACGGTTTCAGTCGCCTCGCGTTTCACATGCACGCGCGTTCACCCCCCTCCGCCCTTCTTCCGGAAATTTTACACGCAGGATCGCATCGTTGCAAGCCAGGTAGGCCAGAAATATTAGGTCCTCCCGGGGTATTTGCATCTCAGGTAGCGACACGCACACGCTGTGTAACCCTAGCCAACGTTATGCATCCCCGGTTAACTGACATTTGCATCCCAGGTAGCCGGCCATGGATTCTCGTGAACGAATCAAGGAACGAGGGATGAAAAAGAATTCGTATTGCATAATAGGGGGTCCCGCCGCGAAACCCTTTTCCTACCTGATCCCCCTCTACGTCGCAAAGGTCGCCTCAGGTAAAGATTTTTCGGGGCCCTATCACACCTCTTATGAGAAGCGAGATCTTTCGTCGGAGCTCAGTGATGTTTGGAGCGCACGCAGACGACGATCGTGCGTGATAGATTGGAAAATTCGTTGCCTGCCCCAGAAATGGAAATTATTTCGCTGGGAAATATTCATTTCATCCGCGAAGCTGTTTCGTGTTTGTAGCTTGTAAAGATGGGCAAAACGGAAGGGTCGGTTTTTTAAATGGCGGTCAAATTGGTCTCCAATAGTAACGAACGATGTTTGGTTAGTGAATAACAATCGGTAGAAATAGCTCCTATTATTCATCTCTTGAATACCAGTTTACCCGGTTGAAATTCTTTCGAGTAAGATTTATCCCAAATCGCGCGGAAGAATATCCACGTTAGAAACGATCTCTGGTGAACACCGTTTAACGGGGAAAGTGAATTTCCCAATTAAAGGAGAACCGCCCCGTCGCGCTCGTAGTGGGTGGTGGGTAAAAACTTTCCCTAGACGGTGAGAGTTATTCGAGGAAATAATTTCTATTTCGAGGCAGGCAAGGTCAACCTCTCATCAAAGCGGCAAACTTCTTCTTGAATACTTGGCGGAAGTTCGGGCGAGAGACGGGAGAGTATCGACCGGCGGCGAGGCTTTTCTCGCGTTGGAAAAAATCGCGCGGCCATCGTACTCCGGTAAGTGCGAGTTTCCTTTTTGTTTATGTTTCCCACACCGATCGATTAACGGCAGCTAATTTGGGCGAATAACGAGAGGCATGCCGCGATCGCGACGCGCCGAGAGATAAACGACGCAATAATTTATATGGTCTCGCTAGTCCCGAGGCAGCTCGAATACAATCAATTTAGCGGCGCGTTACCCGCCGACTAATTAAGCGCGCCGCGTTCCTTCTAGCGTTTGGACATCCGCGTAGAAACGGGTTCCTTCTTTTTTTCTTTCTCCTCTTTTCCACCAGCTTGGAAATCGACGGTGCCCCCTTCCTCCCCGCGGTATATAATACGCGTGAGGCGTGCGCGGATCGAACGGATTCAAGTGACGGATCAATGACGAGTGTCTAATTAACGACCGCGTCGTTCTCGACATCGGCCTCGACTAATTGACCGGTTCGTCTCCATTGCAACGCGACGTTCTTACTAATCAATATTCACCGAGTGGCGTAAGAGAGCCGCACGGACGAGGACGGAAAGAAATCGACGCGGCGGAGGGAGAAAGAGAGACGGTCAGGGGAACGTGGAAGTACAGGGCGAGGGAGGAGAGAATGGAGAGGAGAAAAAAAAAAATGTCGAGGGTGCACTCCTCGGTTAGCTGCGCCAAACGAACGTGTAGGTGCCAGCGTGCACACGTTAGCGAGAAAGGGTTCGTATCTCTCTCTCTCTCTGTGTGTGCGTGTCCAGAGATAGGCGGATACGTGTGGGTGAACGAGAATTCTAGTGGGTGCTCGTGCTTGGTCAGCACTCGAGGGGTGAGGTCACCCCTATGGTCCAGCCGGCCAATCGGGACGGGCGCATTTTTTTTTTATCAATACCGTGCACTCGGGGGAGGTTGGACCAAGGGGGAGGGGGTGAAATAAAATGGCGTCAATGAGCCCCCCGCCCCTGCATTTTGCGTCCACAGAGTACACGTGTATGCAACTTACGGAAATTTATTTCTCCTTCTCTCTATTCGACGAATATATATAACGAAGCGATTGTCCCGCGAAACGATTGACCTCTTCCCCGATAGGCCTCGCGCGGTTTCAGACGAATAGATTTTCATTCGCCGTGCAGCGTGGAATCAGATAGAAATCGTTCGGCTATAGGAGGTGCCGGTGTCGATGTAACCTTAAAGGTGATTCGATTCCGCGGATATCGGGGCGTTCCGCATTATCTGACATCGTTATTTCCGGTCGAGCCGTTCGGCTCGCGGAACGAGAGCCCTATAACAAAAGTGACTCCCGAGAGTCGCGGCGATGAACGCCGGATCATCGGTTTCCAGCCAAGCTCCGCGACTGAATTCGAGCTTCGCTTCTCGTTGTAAAATTAAGACGATCGAGCGGACGTTTATCGAATACGACCCGTTCACCGAAACAATCCTCTGCCCTCTGTGGAAAATTATTTTACGATCTTACGGTAGAGGGGCCGTTGTTAATTCTTCTTTCAAAACTCGTACGCGATTACATTTCGTTCCGGCCGCTTTCTCCCATGGGGTCGGCGTGTGCCGTCCGGTTTTTGACCCGGAAGCAGGCCGCGAACACTGCGCTGACCTCCGCAGACCCCTGGAAAGCCCGTCGACGCGCTTTGAAAGCGGCAAGGAAACGAGTTTTGACAACTCTTGACCACGTGCCAGCAACACCTTCTTGCCTTATCCCAACTCTGGGCACGCCGAAGATATACTCAGTGTCCCCCCCAAAGAAATAATTGCTGTGAAGGAGTAAGCTAACGCGTTACAATAATATATAAATAAATAGCAAAATCGATTCTACATCGGGAGAATAACGAAAATACTATTTTGCCGAAGCGTTGAAACAGTTCGATCTCTGTGAGAGTAAAAGCACGAGTATTTATAAAAAGGATCATGGATATAGTATTGCAAATAGCTTGCAAAAGATAAGGAAATATTGTACTGACAAATTGAAGGGCAAACGCAAAGCTTGTCACCTTTGTATTAAACTCACGCGTGTCTTCTGATCCGTTAAAGGGAAACATTACTTCGCGTGTCTCTCATTTTTCTCCGCACCGTTCTTCACGCTCATTACCACCATCATAGCCGGAGAACAGGGCGTGTTTTTCAGCGGCGATAACAAGTTGCGAGGCGAACGAGTAGCGAGCAAACGAGAGAAAAACTGAACAGGCAGACGGTAGTCTCCTCCGTAGGATACGTTCCGCCGCGGAGCCTTTCCGCAAATTTCAACTCGCTTTCCTCCCGCTCTAAGGGGACGTACTTGGCATAAAGAACGATTCGAATAGTGTGGCACAAAACATCACTTAGAGAACCCTGGCTCTCGCAAACATGCTAATGGAGCCTCCACCGTCGCGCTTCGCAACATACAAACGAGCTTCTTTTCACGCTTAACACGTTACAGATACATCGATATCAACGCCGGATCCTCGCGGTATCGCCCCCTCCCTTCAGGTGGCGAGGCGTTTTTCAAAATATACATATACTTAGCCCGCGATATTGTGACGGAAAGTGGTTCTGTGGGAGACGCTTCGCTTTCCCCGAAGAATGATGTCGGGGAGGTGAGGAATCGTGTGTATTGGATATTGCATTAATTTCTGCTTGCAGTCTGCTGATTTTTAAAGAATAAAAATATACCGTAGTTTACCGTTCGTAGAGATCGTTGAGTAAACACACTTACATCCAGCTGATTGGTTGTCAAAAGAATTAGATGATTTCCAAACTGAAGCTTTCGTGGACAATTGTAGCTGAATTTTAATTCAAGTGTAACTTTCGATTGTCTGCTTAAAATCATCACAAATATGCTCTTCGATGGTCCATGCGGACGTTTGATCGTATCAATCTCTATCAATACCAGCGAGACTTCGTTCCAACAACCATGAGACTCGTAGCGAAAGAAGCGTCCTGGTGCATCGGGCATAAAGGCAAGCCGCGTGCAGGAGTTAGTATTTTCGCGATATCAAAGCGCGCGACGGTAAAGGACGTCCAAAAAAAGCGTCGTCGAAATATTGGTGTGCAGTAAAGACGCAGCGACTGAAGAAAGGGTTAGATAGAGCGCAAGGTATGCCATCGCGCGTAAGGGGGGTGGTGGATGGCGGAGAGCTAGGGGGTGTTTCATGTCGGATACGATACATAACTCGTCCCTCGACACGCGTATTCCTCGCGTTTATATACGCGCGCACTCTGCTGCGCGTTGTCTGCGAACGTCTGTCCCGCGCGTCGACCTCGTCGTAGATCAAAACGATGTACCAATTTCGCGGGCTACGGTTACGCCGAGATCAAAAAAAGAAAAAAAAAACCGAACGAGAATGGGATGAGGGTTAAAAGACAAAGTGGAGGGAAAGAAGAAAGGGAGGAAGGAAGCTACGGGAAAGAGAAGAAGAGGACAATATTCGAATTTAAATTTCGAATTCGATGTTGGCATATGGCCCCAGGGGACGAAACCATCTCCGAGCCCCCTGGTCAGCCGTCGGATGCAGTTTTCGGTCCCGGCGTCCTTCAATTTTTGAACAGGATCGGCCGAAGGTGTCCCGCGAGACAGCCACGGGAAGACCTTTCCCCGTCGCGCGTATACCCGTGGAAACGTCGCCTCCACCCTCGCTGTAAATTCCAAATAACCCCGTAAAGGTACATCGCGTAGTCGCCATTTTCGAGTTATTTACGAGGGAAACAGTGTGTGCGTGTCCCCTCTCCCCTTTCCCTCGGGCGATTGACGTGAAATAACCGTGTAGGTAGCAGAAAATAAACTGCGAAACGAAGCTGGAATTAGAGAGGGTGAAAGGGTCTCGATGCTACTGCCATGCACCATGCGTTTACAACCCCATGATGGACGCTCGTGAACATCGCGTTGACTGGAAGCTCCGTCGAAACTGATAAGATTCTCACGATTCCTCCAAGGATCGATCCGTACCGTTTTTCTCCCCGTTTAACAGATCGGCGTCGAAGCCGAAGCGGATCGCGTCTCTTCATTTCCTCCAGCCCCGAGTGGATGCCTCGTAAATCTCGACGACTGCTCCGCGAAACTCTTCCTCTCATTGCTCTGTCGCGATTCCGAGGGGATCAAGTCTTGCCCGAGAAACGATCCCTTTCCTCGAGCCTCGATACAGGGGAAAAAAGAAAAAGGAAGTGTAACGACAACCCTTGCGATCCCCTCGATTCGCGAACGGGACCGAGAAGAGGCCGATCGAGAACGATACAGGGGGTCTCGCACGGTGAGGAGGAGAAAGAAAAGCGGAAGAGGAGAGAACCGCGTCACCCCAAACATCGCAACTGACGCTAAATCATTAATTTGGCCGGCCGCCTTTTTTTTTCTACAGGTAGTCGAACCACCCCTTTCGCTCGCGCAGGTATGCCCGGGTACCTTTGTGCAGTCGCACTCCACTGAATTACGAGTCTAGAAAAAACCAACTGTCCCCTTCTTCTCGCGCGTTTCCTTTTTTCTCTTCACCCTCGACCCTCCGGCTCCGACCCCGGATAGGAAAACACTCCGCACTGTCATATCGGGGACTAATATATTTTTGATCGATACAGGGAATCGCGAGGCCCCGTTTCCCACGGGGCGGAGATCCACGCCGGCCGGAGAGGAAGGAATCGTTGTCCAAACAAACACACCCAGGGACTCCATGCATCCGTGACTTACGGATCGCGTTCGGGTTTTGCGTGATCACGATGAGAATGGGTTAGCCAGAGAATCATCGTTTCGGTCGGATGCGTCGAGATGTTCGGTGAGACGGCTGTTCCCGCGTGCTTTCGATATTCGTTTTTTTTGTCGCCGATGGAGGCCGATAGGGGATAATGAGCGTAATATGGCGTGGTTATTAGACAAGGGTTCGCATGGGGGATGATCTTGGGTAAAGAGTTTTGATCGTTTGGAGAAATAATACAAGGGAGTGTTTATAAAGTCTCCCTTTCTATGAATTATGTAGCACACGCTTATTTTTGTTAAATTCTGTAACGCCGATCGCTTCGATTTCGAAGAGTCGGCGGATCGGAGAACGATCCTCGCCAGCGTTCATCAAATTCCAAAATGTCACGGCTGCGGGTATTATCGGGCGTATTAGGAGGAGAGAGTCTTTCGTCTGGCGGACCACGGAGGAGACTCCATTAAAGGGTCGAACGCGACTTAATATGCGACGTCACGAAGTCAGGGACAGGGGGGGTTGAGTCCCATCTCCCGGTTCGTACAATGGACATCTAATTCGAGTGGCGGCTCTCGCCGGCGGGAAGACGGAAAATCGGGAAATCGGCTTTGGTCCAGATGAAACGCGAAAACCAAAATCCCCGATGTAATCCTTCCTTTCAGCCTGCGATTCTTTTTTTTTTTCATTCTCCTGCTCGCTCCGCACTTTGCGACCCCTCCCCCCCCCCCCCCATCCCACCCATCGTTCTCTATCCTTTCGCCACTGTGCATCATCGAACCCTCTATACGTCGACTTCTGTGCGGCCCGTCTGCCTCTAAAAATTCGTGCTACCCTTGCGCGAAATTTTAAGGGTTAAAAACTTGCACTCGACTCGACAATACATCACACGGCAAGGAAGAGAGAGAAAAAGGGGGAGAGAGAGAGAGAGAACGAGAAAGGGTAACGTCGAACCCCGGGAACGACACGGATTCACGTTCTTCCGTCTCTTTTGTGCCAATCCACTTTCCTCTTTTTACCCAACACTCGGTTGTCCCGGAGAGCAACGAAAATAAATAACGAACTAAAATGATACAATCGTTCTGGAAACTGTTTTGGGTTTTGTAGCGCGACCGTGTGCCTTTATTCGGCCACCCGGGCATCCTTTTTTTCCACCGCCATTGTCGCCGTTTCTCATCCTTCCGCCGCGTCCCCGGCGCGGAGGAAAAAAAAAACGCGTGATCCCCGCGACCACCCGGCTAGAAATTTATTAGATATTTATTGCGTCTCGGGGTTGTAGCGGAATAGGGAAGATCGCATCGCGCTCACCCCGCTCGAAACGTGTGCAATTGTGGCGTCGTTTGCTCGATCGCGAATCGCGTCCAGGTATTTGTTTCAACTAGTTTCGTACCGGGGTTGGTATCATAATGATGGATATCGGTAAAGTGGAGTGTTTTCGTGTCGGGGAACTGTTAAGCCGAAGTGCAAACAAACCTTGGACCGGATTGAATACCCTTTTGGCTCTTTTTTTTTTTGCGGAACTACCCTACAGAGTGTACTCTTTAGGGCACCCTTATTTTTCGATAAACAAGGTATAACTCTTTGGACATTGTTCGATCTCGATACGTGGCGATATCCGATCGAAGCGTAATTCGAACAATTTTAATGTTCTAAATGAATTATTACAGTAAAATGGAGATATTTACAAACGCTTAAGCAATTCATTTACTTGAGCGAAACGTGATTGGTATTTGCGAGAATGCTTCGCGTAAAAACTTCTGCCGCTTGTTACCACCTCAACTAGAATCGTCTTTTAAAATTTTCCCCCCTCTACAATTATTCCAAAAATTATTCCCATTAATTCGACAAACAGCTGCGCACCGCAGTTACCGCGCGACACGAAAATTTGTGCAGCCATCCTGCTCCTCCTCCACCTATTTTCCCTCTGTCTTCCCATCCCCCGAGCAAGTCCGCGTTCTCCGCCGAGGAAGTTCGACGTTGAGGGCGCGCGTCGGGATAAAAAAGAAGTCAAAACGTCGGAAAGAATTTAATATTAAAAAACTGTCATTCTGTGTCGATATGAAAATTCCACGGATATCAGCTTTTTCCGTCTGTTTCCTTCTTCAACCCCCCCCCAACCCCCACCCCCTTTCTTATATCGCGTACGCGCCCCCTTCACTTTTGTATCGTCTTCAGCCATCTCTCTATCGGGCGTCCCTATCACTTAGCCGTCGCTTCCCGCGAAACGTTCCCGCAACGCAAAGCCATTTACCACGAGCCAAGTGGCGGATTTATAATTTCCAAGTGCGCGAAGCGGTCGGAGTGGAGAGTAACCATTACCATTAATCGATGAAAGGCCGTCGTTACATAGTCGCCGCGTGCCTTACGCTAAACTTCGCCGCCGCGTTTCGTGGTACGCGAAATTCGATAAACGATCAGAGGGTTGCGACGGAGGTTTCTCGCACTCGCGTTTCCGTTTCGATCTGCCGCCGAAACGAAACGAAAGGGCGACCCCCGGCCTCTCGCCCCTTTTCTTCTTTTCCAGCGAATTAAGAAATTTTTAAGTCCGCCTAGGGGGAGAATGCCCAGTGGACCGAGCTGACGCGGCGATTTATTGGCAATTTTTTTAAAAAGCCTCTAGATTTACGCCAGGCGCGCGTCAATCCTCGAAAGGGAGTCGTTTCGTTCGCTGGGCGAGAGTGGCGTTCGGGAGCAAGCGGCAAACATCCAGAAGGATAATTGAATGGAAGAGCGTTGTAAGGTTTGCAGAAAGTTTCGCCGGAGTTGAACGCTTCGCCGAGGAAGACAAGTTCCTTCGTCATTGACCTTGCGGTATTTCGAAGCTGGGTATAATTGTGAACCGATGGACGTCGATCTCGAATAGGAATTTAGCGTTAAAGAGACGGCGCGGCGTTCGGAGATTGGTCTCGATACGAATTCAATCGACTCTATTTGATGATTCGTATAAACAAGGGTGGGTCGATGAGTTTGGCCGGACGCTTATGATTAAAGATCTGTCGCCAAGTTCCAGAGCGGCCGGGGTTGAATAGAAAACGATGCCCTGGCGCGTTGCGCGCCGGAAAGCAGGGTGTTAACTGTTACGACACTTTAGAACTCGCCGCGGCGATACGCGCGCGCTAGTGCGACTCGGCCGCGGAAGCGCGACGATCCCGGCGAAGTTCCCGAGAGCGCGACGGAGGACTGGAACTTAGCCTAAGTAGTCGGGGACCGTTCCTTATTGTTAGCCCCTCGCCGGACAACGACTGTTGCGACGGTAAACGCCTCGACTCGCGCGTACTTCGCGTTTCCGCTTAACGCTCTTGAACATCTTTCAAATGTCTCGAACCTCCGGGCATATCAACGATTCGGTTTCTTCGAGTTTCGGCGGAAACCGAAGTTCCGCGCCGTTAAGGGGTACTCCACAGGCGACGAGCGAACAAATCTTCAGCTGGGTAAATTTCGCTCGTACATTTTCATGAATCAACGCGCGACGGAGTCTCGGCGTTGCCGAGGAAAAGCGGAAGCGTACGCGCGCTGGGTCGATCGAGAAGCGCCCGCGGAGCAACCGGGAAAGTTGAAAGGATTAAGGATCGATACGGACAGCAGCGGGTGTATTTTTAAAGTCGAGGGATCGTTAGCCGTGTTGCGAATCAGAATATGGGCAGAGAAAGCTCGCGGAGGACGCCGTGAGGGAGAGTGTAAGCGATGGCTGGGATGCAACGGGGTTTGAGGTGGGCCAAGGGGATGGACGGGTAGGTGGGTGGGTAGCCCTCTAATCGATCGTGGCTGTCCACCCTTATCAGGGGGTTGGGAGAGCCGGTATATAGCCGAGGTCGGTCGTCGGGGGTTGCTGCTGCTGCTGCTGCTGCCACTCTGTGCTTCTACTTTGCATGGCCGGCAAAGCTCCCCGGTCGACCCACCCCTGCTGCTGCCGTCTCAACCCCCTCGGGTCCGCGTGTCTCGTTCCCTCCTTCTGCCACGCAGCGTTATCGCCTCTCCGTCCTTTTCGCGTCCATCCCCCGCGCGAGCCACGACCAAAAAAGCAACCCCTTAAAATAGGGGCCACAGACCACGGCCATTGTTGCCAGATGCCCCGCGCATTTGCATTTTCCTGCGGATTCCTTGAAAAATGAATCTACCATCACCCCCGTCGTCGCAGGGTTGTCGGCGGTATTAGGGACAAGCTAAGCGAACTTTCCTCCCTTCGATCCGCGAGCAACCGTGTCGCCGTTACTTTTCTCCTTTTTAACCGCCTCCACCCCTCTGCGTCTCGATTTCA
This sequence comes from Holcopasites calliopsidis, assembly GCA_023838395.1. Lineage (NCBI taxonomy): Eukaryota > Metazoa > Arthropoda > Insecta > Hymenoptera > Apidae > Holcopasites > Holcopasites calliopsidis. The sequence continues at coordinate 5,285,796 of JALHAQ010000011.1, forward strand.
TGAACAATATTGAGTCGCGCCGCTACGCGATCGCCGTCAGATGGATGTTCCTCCTTTTTTTTTTAACCGGGGTCATGTTTATGAATCCGTACGCTCGTGGTAACATCTGCCGCGTCCGCGATACGAAGAACACGAATGCCGAATCGTGCTTGACGCGGCGACGAGGTTCGCGTGATCGCCGAAGATACTTCGCTAGGCTTATTGATAAATTAGTCGATCTTATTCGCCGTGTAAATAGCCGGGCGTGGACTCCATCTGTATTTGAACGGCCGTTGTTTGAACGAGACGCGCGAGATCCGTATTTACGCAAAGCCAACGCCGACCCTATTCAGCTAAGACTTATACACGCGCCGTGCTACAAAGAGCCATGAACTTGGTTACACCGACGATATGCCAGGTCGATCTGTTTCGTCACTCCTGTTTGCTATTTATATTTCCCCATTGCTCGCCCCTCGTCCTACACAGTTTAAAATACAAACTACACCCACCAGCAGCTTCTGCGAACGTCCGCCTCAAACGAGAACGCCGAAACTTGGTTCGTCTTCGGATTCCGTTAATTCAACGAGGCACGAAAGAAAGCGTAACTTTTTTTTCTTTAGGGAGACCAGTCTCTGAATAGGGGGCTCGATACTTTTCACGGGATCCCGCGCGGCAATCGTAATGGGAATCGCTTTACGGAGTCGGAGCAGGTTTTTCCGGGACTGTAACCGGTGATAGATATTCGCGTCGAGAAAATTTAATGGAAAAATCCGAGGTGTCAGGCGCAGACACGCCAACGATACGTCAGACCATTCACGGCTCAGCCGTTTTTCGTTCCGTTTGCGTCGGACGAGCGACAGGGAAAGAGAAAGGGTTCACGTGGAAATGTACCTACGCGCGGAAAAGGGAACAATCGCTGCCACGTTCGGCGAACGCGCGTCAAGCAACTTTGCTCCCCCTGGATTCTACATAGGCCTCGGTTGATTCTGAAACGGACAAACGTACCCCGTGCATGGAATAAATACGATCCTGTGCCGCAACATTTTATTTCGCGTGCCATTTTCACACGTCCAGCTGATTATATCGTCGACGGTGTACCTGTCGAATCGTAATTAGGTCATTCGAGAGTGTTTCCGCGTCGCCTCACACGTTCCACTAATTACGTAAGCCCGGGCCGTCCGGTAATTAAAACCGCAACACTTCGCCCTGATAAGTGTTTTCTCGTCCCGGCTCGTATCAGCGATTCTCTTCTCGAAACGGAACAAGGGGGTGTTTCCACGGGGGTTGGTAAAATGGCAGTGCCGACATCTGTGGATGGTTCACAGTTGGACGATCAGTCTCGCCCGGACGTTGCGCTTAGATAGTCGGTAAGGCAGCTCGAGTCTGGTTACTAAATAGAACTAGTTCCTAGGCTTTAAGGGACCCCTGTCTAGCAGGGTTGTCCAACGCCGGCCATCCCCCACCCCCCGGCGGAAGGGGTGCGAAAGGGGCGCTGTGGGACAGCACCGACTGGTTCGGGGGAGGGCAGCAATTAGCTTTCGCTAATACGTTTCTGACGAAGGCGTGAGATAGTCTGGGCTAACGTCTACCTGGTGCTCTTTGCCGGAAGTTCCTTGACGCTTTTTTCATCGAGTACTTATTAAAGGTGATTACTGTACAGGTTTCGTAACATTAAATTAAAACTATTAGCTTCAGGTATTATTTTGCACAATTGTTCAATTCCCACTAGTTACATGTACTTACACCTAGTGAACTCAACTAAAACAATCCTTCAGCTCAAGGATGACAGCCAGTAAATATTTTCTCAATCAAAATCACAGGAAAATTGCCCAAGAGTTCTTTACTATCCTCTTTCCTTAATCGATCAATACTCGATACATGGCCGATATTAACGTTGACATATTCTACTGCCAACAATACAGTAGCGTAGCTGCATGCTCGAAGAAACTCGCGGGGTCACAGACGTTGTCCATGAAAAAATTCCGCAGCCACTACTTCCCTGCTTCATAGAGAAGCAGAGCGGGTTAATCTGGCAGATTGGATCGGTCCTTCCATCGAGTCCGATAATTCGTTGACTACTTCTCCCGCGGAGTTGTATTCGCGGCGTAACCCGTCCCCGTTCCGCGTGCTCCGCCGCGGAGGGCCGCGTACCTACACCCTTAAGAAAAGGGAACGTCAGGTTCGCCTCCCTAATCGAGTTAGAGGAGTCAGGATATTGCGTGTCCTTACGCGCCTCCCCGCACCCAGCAATTGTTTTAAGTTAACATCTCCGTTTTCCCCGCCGCCGCCCCCGGACATCGAATTTGAACTAAACTATCTTCAGCCGGGGAATATCGGATTATCGTTGGGGCCCGACTGGAAAAAGCGGCGCCCCACGGAACGTTTCGACTCCGCCTCTGGATGATCGTCGCTCGGAAGTCGGATTTATCGTAAACTAATACTACTGGCGGAGCGCGTGCTCGTACCTTTCGCGCTGCTGGAACTCCGTTCCGACGTTCTCGTTAGTAGGACGGATTATTGAATGAGTAGCGAGCTTCCTGCATTTGTTCGGCGAAACAGTATTTAGCGGTCACTTCAGTGGAAAATAGACGACGAGATCCAGATTGTCGTGGGGGAAATGTTTTTCACCACGGTATGCAAGGTGTTCGAATTTTGTTCATTTCACTTCTATCGATGGCCGTTTGTTATATACTCAGGGCTCCCGTTTTATTTCCTTTATCGAGCGGTATAAAGGTCCGCTCCACCTACTGCTCAAGCGGAAATAAGTGAAGGAGATCGGATACCCTTTCCGCGTGTTTAATCTTGATTATCTAAAACCCTGATGGGAACCCCCGGGGACGTTTCATTGTAACTGTTCAATTCCTATTCTATGAAGGGAATAGTGTTTAAATAAGTGTCGCGATTAACGCGAGTGCTCTTGTCCCGTAAACGGTGGATGTGAAAAAAGGAATCGAGCTGTTTGATTGCACTGTTGATAAGAAGCTACGATCCCGACGCATGGTACGGCTTATTTATATTAATCAGCATTAACCTTTTTCCAATTAATCAGCAGTAACTTTACCGACGTACATGTTCTATTTTTTTTAACCATTTTCATTGCACAAATATGTCTCGTGATATTCAGGCTGTTATAAATTGTCTTATCAAAGAATTTGCGGTACCACGTTAGAATATTCACAACAGCTGATTTACTGAAATACATTATAAAATAAACGACAATGCGCTCCGTTATTCGATAACAACGACAAATCATTTGCGAGATACGAATAATACTGCTCCATAGAAACAGGAGAGCCTGACGTCTCTCGTCGCGATCCTCTTACCCGCAAAGACGAAATACCCCGCAACGCTCGCCGATTCATCGGGACAGCATACGAAAGGCTTGCCCGTGAATATACGGAAAGGCTTCTGTCATTAAGCACGCGTCCATCACACGCGTGTCCGCCTGCTATTTACAGAAAATGACTTGCGCACGGTCTGTCGCGCGGACGATGGAATACGGGGGGGGGGGGGGGGTGGTGGTGGTGGTCGTCGCGGCTCTTAACTTTCATTAACGACCGAAGTTTTTCGGTGTCCGACCCCCGAGTGGCTGGGTATCATAAATTCAAAATGGCGGGACACTTTCGGGGGCGAAAACAAAAGCCCGCTCGGGTCGAGCAGAGGAAGGCCTACGCGCGGAGGGTGGCGGTGTCGTTGGGCAACCCCTTCTGGAAGTCCTTTCCAGCGGGGATGGCGGGGGAAACGACGAGGATTTTCAAGGGGTCGCGTCGCCGAAAATGGCGGACCCAATTAAACGAGTCTAGGCTATGCCGGTCGTTATCCCGTGACGTATGCCCGCGTCGCGGAATCTGTCGCTGAAGAGGAGGTGGAGAGAAGGGCACTCGTGAAAGGACGCGTCGCGCCGATCGTGCCTCCCTCGGCGTTCCCCGCGCTCCGCTCGCACGCCCGCCCCGCCCCGCGCTCGGATTCACGTCTTGTTGACCTTTTTCGAGCTGCCGCGATGCGAGGATGCGACGACAGTGCATGATCCTTGCCCTCCGTGAGTAGCTAGTTACTCGTCTCGTTTGGCGGTGGAAGGATTTCCCTACAGTTTCGCCGGGGGTAGAAGCGGGGCTGGCTTGTTTGCGTGAATAGGTGTTGAGCGTCCTCGGAGCATCGGGGCGGAAGCTTGTTATTCCCTTATTGAAATTGACATCCTGTTTAGCCTTTCGATGAGCAAATACGCGTGCATCTACGTGGGTAGTTAGATATCCCGGTCCGGAGACGGCGCTTGACGATTCCGCTCTCATCGATAGGTTTCGCCCGTGAAAAATAATTGCCGGTTCCGTTCTGCTTGGTAGAGCAAAGGCGGCCGTCATCGGCGAGGATGAAGTCGCTTCCGGGCATGATCTGCGAAGCACGCCTCGGGAGCCGTGGAACGAATTGCGATCTCGTTTAGAATGTCGACGGGGATGTCTGGAGGGAGCGTCCCGTTAAACAGGATTCGCACGGTCCAGAACTGGATGGACAAGCCCTTGCACAGATCAACCTGCGACACTCTGGTCCCTCCTAACCGGATGCTGAACCTGCGCGCCCCTGAACAAGTGTCCCGTCTCTCGTGTATCTCATTCCTCGCGTTGCTCGACGATCGTTAATTGAAACGCCAGCGCAAACGCGATCCCATTAAAGAATCCCCGGGCCATGCCTTAATTACAGAAAGATTAACAACAATCTATCTCAGGTTCTCCACCTGCACACCCGCGCTCGGCTCGTCCAACCTCGTCCCAGCGTTTCACAGCCGCTGTCCTTTCCAGACGTCACTCGCGTCTAGCTCGGAGATTCCACGCGCAACGACAATAAGGAGAAGCGTGCAGCTCCTGGGGCTCGCTCCTCCGCGATCTTTCGCATTATTTTCTACTCGAGACACGTAGGTCGAACACGGGACGAGGAAAGCGCGTTGCGCGGGACGGCACGGGAGGGTGGCGGATCTCCTCTCGGCGGAGCGTAAGTCGACGGCGCGTTTCTTCGAGACGGTATTAGCCGGCCGATTCCATCGAATTTGCCCCGATCTCGAGAGTTCGATCACAGAGCGTGATAGCTTGTATATTTGTAGAAGTAATAACGGGTGCACAGGGGGAGGCGGTGGAGGAGAGCGAGCTGGGTCGTGTCGCGAAGAGGTAAAGGAGACGGAGGGTAGCTTGGCGACACTCAAGAACCTCTCTCCGCGCGGCTCGCTCTCCCTCTCGCCAACGCTCATTCCCCGTCCGCTTTGCACGCTCGCTCTCTCGCGCTCTCTCGCCGCTGTACAAGGGTCCATCTCATAGCAACGCCCACGGAAACTCGAATCGATACGACGCACTGTTCTGGAAATTCGCTGCTCCGGATTTTCCCGCTCGTTTTCCAAAATTTCGACCACCACCAAAGGATCGTGGCCGACGCGTCGGACGCGCGGCGTCCCACGGTGGTCGCGTTCGCGCTCGTCCTACCGTGCCGCCGGGGAATTTTCCTAATAACCGCCGCACCGTCTCTCGTGTCCACATAAATTCGAGAATCACGTTGCTCGAGGGAGGTTGGCCGGGACCGGGGGAGGGGGGGCCCGAAAATTTCAACCTCCCATCCCGCGAAGAGTTCAAGGCTGGAGGATTTTTGTTGATAAAGGCGTCCCTTATCAGCGGCAGACACACGGGCTCCGTGGTCTTCTCTCGCCGCTGAAAAACTGCACGGAGAGATTGCCGGGGCCTCGTAATGCGAGCGAATCCGAGGTTTGCATCCCTCTGCGCTTCGATTACCACCCTCCGTTACGACGACCACGCGGATAGAGCTCGTTTTTCCTACTTACCGCACGGCGCGAGCCAACGAGACGCTCGAACCACTGGGAAACAGTGCGGACACGAATCTCGTTACTGCTCTATCTATCGCCACAGTCGTGAGAGCGAACGTTTGATTCTTCTTTGGTTCGACGAACAGGCGGGAATTGTTAAATATCGATATTCATCGAAATACGTATTAAAACGTGATAGACTAATATCGTAGGCATCGGTGAATATTAGTTAATTTGTATAGAGCAAAAGGATCTCCGCGCCCCGCGTACCACTCATCGTCAAATTACGGATGCTTCAGTAAAATTCAACGTGCGTTCCTAAAATTTCTCTCCGACGGTTTGACCACTTCCTCCAGCGCAAATCTTCCGATCTCTCACCCTCGAAACGTTTCACGCAGCCGTCGAGCGGATCTCGCCTCTTCGTAACAACGGTGGATCCTTTTGCGTCGTCCGTTTCCCGCGTGGAAGAAAGGAAAGGGAGAGGAAGCGAGCGAAGAAGAGAGTCCTGAAACGGCGCGAAAGAAACGGGGCGAGTTTCTATCCCCTGAATTTCTTGTTCTCGTTTTTACTGGCGCGGCCAGTCAGCCGTCTTGTCATGCATGACCGATGCCGATATGTGTACAGCCACGGGATGTACACGCTCCGTAGCAGAGCGTCGTTGGAAAAGTCTCCTCCTTTTGCCGCCCTCGCGTAGCCACCCTTTGGCTCCTCTCTCTCTCCTCCGCCCGAGCAGGTACGGGCGGCATCGTTCCGCATTCGTCCCCGGCTCTGTAGACGTTCGCGCACGAGAAATCCAGAGAATTGGACAGAGCGATCGCTTCCCGACTATCCCGGCGAACGTTCTTCAAATGAACGATCGGCCGGAATCCCATCAGCCGTTTCTCTCCGCGGCGTAGATCCGTGGGTTGTGAACGATATCGAAATTTTCTCGACCGACCCCCGCGGCGCTCGCGCGTTTCTGCTGATCGAACGAATCTTAACCCGTTGGTTACTTGAGCCTCCTCGGCGTCACGTTTGATCCAGAATAATATTCGGCGGGCGAGAAATTTCCGAGGGAAACATTAGCATTGCTTTTCAAGTGCAATAAATTCGATTCGATACTAATTGAAACGATTCTCCCAACTCATCGGGTTCGACTGGAACAGCTTCGCCACTAGCTAGTCTTCTTCCACAAAATTGAAACGCTCGCGGACGAATCGTAAAAACTGTTCAACCTTAATTGCCGCCCGTTATTCCCCAAAGGGTATTAAATACAGATAAGTATCCACCCGCTTCTTTCGGTCCTCGACAGAGCGGGCTGCCGAATATCAAGGCGACGCTATTCGACGTCAACGATGTAGGAACACGCGGCTGATCACCACTGCACGCGAATTTGTCTACACGGGCGATTGTGGTCAGTCGATGCAGGATCGACAAGGTCCGGTTACTCGTTCGTCCACTGTCCCGGGCCGGTTTTCGCCGCGAACTTTGCCCCCGAAACGGGGCCAGTCCTGTCAACACAGTAGGCGCGCGCACGGGATGACAAATGTCGCTACGACCGCTAATGTTACTGCACAACAAATTATAGTCGGGGCCGATAAAATCTACGCGGAAGTTAGATAAACAGTGGTCAGAAAGCGGAGCGCGCGTACGAGTTACGTACTGCTTGAACTCTATCATTTTTCATTTCCTGGACGGCTTGAAAGTGTCACGTCGATGATTGATCAATTAGAAATAGTACTTAAATGATTCTAATTTGTATTTAGAATATTTTAATGGGTGCATTGCTTCATGCGTCGTCTCTATTGTTTGTTACAGGTATTCTCTGGACAATGGACTTCCTCATTCCGCCAACCTGGACGCTTTTAAAGTCCCTTAAAGTGGTAGCAGCACGTTACGCGAACTGAAGTGAAGAACATACCATTTGTAGAATCTATTTCAACGCGTTGATCGCCGAATATATTAATAACAATGCAGTTGCCGCTGTTATAAATTGTTCTATCCTATGAAGACATGACATTTTAAACACCGTCGTGCGCAAAAGGATTGATTAGAACCAAATAATGACCACTGCGTCGAAATAGATTTTCCACGAAAATCTTTCGCTTTGGAAGAAAGTTTTAACGAACCATCGAGGATGGTGCGAAATAAAAAACAGCACGAAAAGGTCCCAAACCCGCTGTCGAACACGCTCCAGTCCCGCGATCCCGTCGTTCAACCCATCCCCCGGTGTTCGAGCATTAATTTTATCCAGCAAACGCGGCGCAGACACGGCACACCGGGTAAGTACGTGCTACATTATTGGCCAATATCGGGCGGACTCCGGGTTCGAATCGTTTCGACTAGGCACGACCTCCATTAACCACGCCGTAAACAGATAATCGGGAATTTCCCGGCGATACGGCTCGTCCAATCAGATAAACCCGAAGCAGTCGAGATATGGAATTATTGTCTGCACGCTTCCTTCGCGCGGGGGGGGGGGGGGGGAAACGCAAGGGCTGCGAATTAGCCGACAGATTTCTCCACGACCGTGGTCGAATTAAAATTATTCCACGATGGATAATCACCGCGTCGCTCATAATTATTGGACACTTATGCCGGAGGGACGCATCGGTTCAGTTATAGTTTTGCAGGCTCGCATCGTCGTTGGCGAATTTGTTATTCGATATATTACAATATTAACGTCCGTTCTTCTGTGAAAATAGACTCTTGTGCGCTTCGATTAATCGAGAGCAGGAAATCGAAAGCGAGCGATAATAATCCAACGCGTCTACCCTTGAATCATGTTATATAAAGAAAAAGAACATTCAAACTTGTACCAGCTTCGTCCCTTTCAACCCTTCGTCAAGACGTTCATCGAATAGCGTCCGAATACGGAACCCGCGTTATTCTCATCGAAAGTTCAGCCCCGCCCGGGGAGGAAAGTGTCAAAGGCCCGGCTCGTCCGTGAGAAGCGGGACGCCTGCCGCCCGAGATCAAACAGCCGGACCTCGGCGCTCGAGGAGGAATAAAATTTCCGCGACGTGTCGCGTTATTACGCGCCGCGGCGCGCCGGCGATCCGAAACGCGACGCTCGGTCCTTTGTTTGCGTTTCGCGAGGTGCGCCAGGACGGGAAAGAGGGAGCCGAGAAAGGGGAGCACTCCGTTAATCATTATCCGAGGGTAAGTCGAGAGTCGAAGGAGAGGCCTCCTTTGAGGCCGGACCACGCCACGGTTGCTCTGCCCGGAATTCCAGGGCCTCGGATTACAATTTGGCGAGTCCAGGAGTCGAAGGGTAGAGTAAAATGGCCGCCGGCGGTAGGGTAGTTTTGCCGGTCGTGGGGTGGTTACGAGGGTGGCTAACTGGGTGGTCGACAAGGACTTGGAAGGAGTAAGTAGGAAGAGAAGCTGCGGAGGTCGGTACAAGGGGATATAGCGGTGGCTGCGAGGACCGGGGCGAAGGGGGTTCGATGCTAGCCACAACCCCTTAAGGGTCGAACGAACCCTTGCACTACCACACGGAGTCCGAGAACTCTCCCTCTCCTTAGTCTTTGGCTTTCCGTCTCTCCTCCGCTCTCTCCGGCACCCGTGTCTTCGTCCTTTTCCGCTTCACCGGAACCTCCGTCTCCGTTCCACCCGTTGCTCTCCTCTCTCTCTCTCTCTCTGTCTCTCGACGTTTCATCCCCCGCGAGCCCTCCTCGACGTACAACCTTTATATCTACAGCGGCTATGCACACCGCCACGGGAGAGAGCACGTACTACCCGGCCACGGTGTTACTCGTGTAGAGAAACTGCGCGCGAGAGAAAGGGTAACAGGAGGGTGGATTTCGGAGTCGAGCAGAGGCAAACGAACGTGCTGCTTGACGGTGGACGAACGAAGAGGGCGAACGCGAGCAGCGGTAAGGTAGAAAGGGACCAACGGGCCAGCACGCGAGGGAGGATAGTAGAAGAGGGACGGAACAGGAGGGTGGGCACCGGGGGTGGAATTTTAGAGCCGAGGCTAGCCTTAAAATACACACCGCGCGAAATACCGGGCGTGAATTAGAGGACGCGCCGTGTACACGCCGCTGCGGCGAACGAACGGAACGAACCTTCGGAATTTTCGCCTAGCCGCAAACCGAGCTCCAGCTACCGTTGTTTCACCGCTCTCGCCGGCATCCGCGTTCCTCGGACGGACCGTGTGTATCGTGTCGCGTAGAATTCCAACGACAGGACTCCGCCTGATTGCGAGAGCATTCCGCGACTAGTTGTCAACGATATTCGCACGGATGTCTTTCTCCCTTTTAGGCCGGTCCTCTTTTCGACGAGAGTTCGTTGCACCGACAGCCGGACGTAATTAAAGCATTTATTGTCCAATCGAACCGAATTCACCTATTTCTGGTCTGATAGTAGAATGAACAACTACAGTTCGATTTATTAATGATAATTTGATGCGCGTGATTTATTTGGCGATTCCTCGGACATTTGTCGACGACAAATAAACGGCAGATTTTATTTTACCCAATTATATTAACGAAGGAACGATCGAAACTTTTGCTGGACCGAACAGAATTGATAATATCGTTTATCGAACATTCCCAGCAGAATAGAAAGTATATCTCTCAATCGAAAGAAACGATGGAAAAGGAAAGTAGAAGAGGTGAAGTGCAAACAAACTTGCCACAGTTTTCTTTTTGTTTTAATTACGAAAGTTGTCGGACCTGTACTCTCGTTATTCGTTGTCCGGGGTGTCTAAGAATAAGTAAGTGCGACCGAAAGTGGAAAGTAAGGGAACTTCCGCGACGAATGCAAATACGTACCTCGAAGCGGTCCGAGCTCTGACGCAAACTTGCGGCCAATTGCTCTCCGATGTTGCAAACACCTCAAACTGTCTTGCAAAAAAAAAAGAAGAAGAATCAGTGGGTTGGCAAATCGGGCGAAAGAGACTTTAGCAAAAGTTCCTGGAGTTCCTCGACTTTCGCTCTCGTTTCGCGGGAACGACACGATCATTGCGAACCGCCCTCGTGTCGAATTTCTAATAAACAATCGCCACGCGTCAGTCCTACGCAGGAAGATCCGACAAAACGTCGACTATAAAAGAGAGAAGATAATTCTTCGAAGCTAACTCTTCCAACCCGGTTGATTAAAGAAGCAGAAGGATTGTTCTACCGTAATCGCAAACGTTTCGTTTTACAACCAACCCGTTCCGCCACCCCTTCGCGCGCAATTTGACAGACCGCAACGTCGAGAGGGGAAGCGATTTCTTTTTTCTTTTTTCTTCCCCGCGCGCGGTGCGACGGCGAAAGTCGGCGACGATGCCGCACGGATTTAACTAATAAGAGCAATTAGCGACCGGGGGTAGTAGTAACTAGAGGTGGTTTCGCCCGCCATGGCATGTCTCTCGCCAGGCGGTCGCCTCGGTCAATACCCACCGGACAAGATGGCCGACGCCCACTCCAACACAAACTCAAAGTTACATACATTTATGTACTCAAATGTATAACCCGTCCCCCCCACACCCCCCGGCCCACCCTCCGGACGGAGTTGCCGTTCTCCTTCCGCCGGCTTCAACCCTCCCCGGTTTCGCCATCCACTCGGCTACCACGGACACCAAAACTTCATCATTATTATCTCGCCGGCCTCCCCCCCGGTATCCAGCCTCTCGGCGTGCAGTGAATTTTGCAAAAGCCGCGCCGCTCGCGGGCCGGTGTAACGACGCCCGACACACCGGAAGCTGGATCCAGGGAGATCGATCGTGGTCGCGTCTCGATCGTAGAAACATTCGATGGAGTTAAGGAAAATGCTATCGATAGTAACGCGATGAGGAGATTTCAATTACACTTCCTGTCTGGACATTAATTTGCCCGCGGATTCGTTCGATCTGGCAATTGTCTGGAAATTGAATTGCTTCGTTGTTAAGACTTATTGAGGGATTAATTCGACGTTTACACTCCTCTCTTGTTCTCAGTTGAACTTTCTCGTGGGATAACGATGCAGCGGAGAATGTTGGATTTTCTTTGTAAGCGCTAGTCTTTTTTTGTTTGTTTGTTTATAAACGTTGATTGAATACAACGAGGGTGCGATTGTGATTACTTAATTTTATCCTCACGAGAGAATACTGTGGATTATTCTGAGCACCGACAGTCGCGGGTTTGTCGTAGAAATGATAGATTGGTACCGCTTCGATTTTTAATTAAGCACCGGCGCAATGCATCTATCCAGCAGCTAAGGCGGAAATCGGTGTCCAGAGGTGACGGATAATATAATACATTGATTGGTCGCCGATAATTCGCGTCAGCAGTAAATATTTCACTCTGACCGGAGTTTCAAGATGTTCCGGAAACAGATATAAATAAATACCTTTAAGCTTATCCTTGAGCTGCATGTCCCAGATTCCGGATTACCTAAATAGAGAATGTAAATTAAACACATGGTTTCGAATAGAACGATTTCCCACTTTATTCACACCGAACAACATTTCATCCATTTCCTTATTTTCATCTGTTCCGAATAAAAAGATTACATTTCATCGCCATACCAAGAATACTACTTAGTAATTGCTTAATAATACAAGACGCGTGGATATTGCTTTCTGTAACATTCCATGCGATGGCTCGTAAAAATTTCAAACCGCCTCGAACCGGCTGATTATACCGCGTATCGGAACGGGGGCAGGTTCGAGCATTTCCGAGCATTTCCGAGCAAACTGCGTCGAGTTCGCGGCGTGAAATTTTAACGAACAAGCCCGGCCACGTAATCCGGCTTGTTAGGCTTCGGTGTACCCCTGAACGGACGAAGTACGGCCGAACAAACGTCGAAGCTGTCCTCGATTGGTCAGCAGTCAGGGGTGGCGAGCCCACGCGTGCGATTGGTCAACGTTACCCTCGCAGCGGACGAACCGACTGACCCTTTAGGGGGTGGATTTCTCTCCCTTGAAAAATACCGGGCAATTTCCAGCGTCCCCTGGCAAACGAGCGGAAACGGAACGCGCAGGGAACTCGATGAAACGTATGCGGACAGTTTGGCGAATAAAACAGATTCGTCCCGTTGCCGTCCCACTTTCCTCTTTCTCCCTTCGGGTTCCTTTAAATAAATTAAACGGCCACGCTACACTCTGTCCGTTATTCTTACAGCCATTGCATTCTAACATCTCATTTCGTTTACTGTAATCTCGGATTGATCAATTTTTGCGTCGGACGATCTAATTAGTTTCTCGCAATACACTTCCGTACCATTACTCGACGAACATTGTGATCAAAATTGCGCCCGCGCGAAAACGAATGAATATCTAAAATTCTACTGCACCATTGCAGAATGTTTATCATTATCAAAGCATCAGCAGCCGTGTCAAGGAAAAAAACTCGCTTTTAAAACTATGCAAAAATTTGTCGCCGTTCGTCGCGCTGTTGAAAAGCCGCCGGGTGTCACTTTCACGGAAACGGAAGCCACGGTAAGAGAGCAGTCGTCAGTTTTCTACCCCGCGTCAATCGAGGAGTGGAAAGCGAGGCGTCGCACTGGCGGTCCGCGGAAAGGGACGATCCGATAATTGATTTAGGAGTATCCATTTAATTAGGCGGGGCGCTGTAAAGAGCAAAGAGATCAAGAGCCCCCGGTTGGACAATACTTCTCCGGCCGCGGGGGTTCTTTATCGGGAAACGGAGAGGGACAGCCGCGGGAACGGCGGAGTATCGGCAATAATGAGATTGAAATTAATTCGACGTCGTGGCTGTCGACGAGAGATATCCAGACGATAGGATGATAATTCAACAAATTCGCCCAACTAAGCCACGGATTTTACCTCCCGCGCCGACATTCTTATTACATCGCCGCAATATTACCCCCTTCGTTTCTATTCACCCGTTCCTCTCTTTTTTTTTTTGTTTTCTTTTAATCTCTCGGCGATCCTCGAAGCTTCCTCCATCGCGCAACGATTCCAGGAGCAGGTCTCTCGCCACCGCGGGAGACAAACGAGCACCGTTTAATCTTTTCACCGGGGGGGACAGGGGGAGGGTTGCGAGGCGGCGCAGCGACGCGAACGCGGTCGAACTAATCCAGCGCAATTGTTTTCGTCCATGTTGGCTGCTTATCTGGCTTAACAGCCGACTAATTCCACGATCTAACAAAGTTCGAGGCCCCGTCGCCTCCTGCCAACGGGTAGTTAACCCTCCCCCCCCCCCCCCCCCCTCTCGGCTTGCGCGGGTTGTCTGTTTTTTTTTCCTCGCTCGCGGTTGCGCGTTTCGGGGAAACGTAGCACCGGACATTAAGATATCGCGCGACGAGCCGACGCGATCGCTTAAGGCCACGTGAATCGCGCGTGCCGTCGGGCGAGATAGCGAAATGACGATCATCCAGTGGCGAACGATCTGGAATGGCGGAAATTACATTCGCGAGTCGAGTGCATTCTTGACTCGGGCCTTGCTTTGTTTCAGACGTTCATACAATTAAATCGCGTAAGGCAAAAGAAATTAGATAAAAATCGTAGCGGAAGGTAAAATTTTACCTTCCGTCGCGGTAGGCATGCGACGATTCTCCCTTTCGTGTCCCAGGGGTATAGAGGTCCCTTCCTATGCAGGGCCTCCCTCGGAACCCCGGACCCTGGGGGAAGACATTTTTATGCAGGACTGTACCCCCCTATCCCTAACTGTAGGCAGCCGAGTGTCGCATCGTTGCTGTCCCCGTTCACGTGAGCCCAGGTGTAAATAAGAAACGGAGAATTAGACTTTGTTAAATCGTCGAACAAAGTTATTATCGAATCGCGTTATTGATCTATATTAATACTAATTATTCCTACTTATTCCTACTAATTGATCTATATTAATACTAATTATTAACCTACTAGGCGCAGCTTTCACGCATTTTAAAATTCAATTCCATTTATCTTTGTTTTATTTAAAAGAAAGAACGACGAAGGGATAGAAGTGATATGTTTCGCGAAACGTAGAAATTCGTAGAAAGTGGCAATAGAACGAGGTAGCCGTTGGCGTTCCACGCTTTCGCTCCTTCCCCCTTTTTTCTATCGTGCTGTTAGTTGAGCCGCGTTTTCCACGGTCGCGACGACGGATACGGGCGAAGCCGACGCCGGAAACGCGATGGGGCGAGCGTTTGACGTATCTCGTGCGGAAAACCGACAGATCCGGGACGAAACGCGGCATACGCGAAAGGGTTTGGGGGCGGCACATAGCGTACGGGGGCACCTCTGCTTCTGACGTGGAGATTAGTGTCCGCCATTGTCGTGGCGTCACCACAGTTAACACGCATTCAACCGACCCCGGCGGCGGCTGGTGAAATTATTGACCAACGCCCCCGAGGATTCGGGAACTCCGCTTCCCATTCATTTTTTCACTGAAATTTCCATCGAGCCTATCTTTCGAAGAACGATCCCGACGTTAATGGGGGCGGGTACGTTCGCTGGACAGTCGGAAACGCGAACGCGATGATCTATCGTCGAGTCGTGGATCCTCGACGCACCCTTGGTACGTGGCAGGAGTCGGTACCCGTTGACAGATGAACCGGGAACAATGGGGCCACCGCCAAAAATTAACGCCATTGTCTTAAGTTCGAACACGCGTGGCGGCTGGTGTTCGCCTCGCGCGCCGCGGCACGATTACCGCGGCACAGGGAGGCGCGAGCCCATTCAGAAGAGGGCTTTCCGGGCTTTCGATTACGCGCCCGTCGACGACGGATCGTCCCCGCCGCGTCACCGCCGGATTTCGAACTTTATGACGTGTAATTTTGGCTTTGACGTCTCCGGAGATGTACGAGCGCCGCGCTGCAGCGTTTATAGCCGGCCCCCTTGTTCGGCCCAGGAAAAATTTGCGTTTGGAGAGTACACTTTCGTTGGAAGCTTCATTTTCTTTTTTTTTTCTGGAACGGATGGCTTTAAGTGCAGCAACCAGAAGAGTGTAGTTTATTATTTCATTGCACGCTATTATTTTGTGTCGCGTGCGAAATAGTCTTGCAATTGCGGAGCAGACAGTTTATTTCAAACTGTTAATACGAGCTGTGTAATATAACTAATGAAATGGATAACGTAAATTGTATGTAAAGAACAGCAAGATGGAATATTATTTAAACATGTAAATGGTGGGTAATATGCAGTAAATGCCGATTTAATATACTTTCTGTATGTACGGATCTTTTACGGGAGATTTCTTTGAAAACTTTGGGTATGCACAAACTGCAGAGGTGGGGATATTATAATATATACCATTATTCATAAGCAGTGCTCGTAGATTAAATAGATTCCTCTCTGATGACGCTAACAAACTTACGAAATGGATTTTTCTAATCCTTAAAAGGACCCTGGAATTCATTTCTTGAGCCATCAAATAACACCACGACTTCATCGTGTTTATAGTTGTCTGAGCGTTGAAATCTCCTGCGGGTCTCCCCTGTGCAACAGCAACCGTGCGTACAACAAAACACCTGGCTGTACAGCCGAGCGTTTCTTACCTGCGCCTGGGTCTACCAATGCCTCTCTTCGACGTGAGATGGCGTGATGTATTCCTAATGAGCATTGCTTCGGTTATGCCTGATGCCCGACGATTTACTTGTACCACTTACGACTGTCACATACCACTTAAATTACGCGTGACAATATTATGGGTCGATTCCACCTACCTAAGAAAGCCGAGTCGAAGGATCGTTCGAGTGTATCGGTCGAAAGGAAAAATCCCCGAATAATAACTCGATTATCCGATCCCGAACGGAGCGGGGACCAGCGACGTTTCACGCGACGCGGAGGTTTCGCGCAGGCGAGCCTCGTTGCGAAACGTATTATGCAATAAACGTAATGAGCGAGTCCAATAGCAATGGCTCGGGACGAGTCAAACAATTTATTGCGACGAGCTTTCTATAGCCGGCGGAGTTGCGTCGGACTCTGCCGTGAGACGGATCGCCTCTTCACGTGGCGATCGATCAATTAACGCCGGGAATTATCAATTAAATATCATTTTAGATAAGGGATGTCGAAGCGGATGCAAATGGAATTACAGTGGATACAGGAATTATTTTGTATTATATTAGTCTGCGGTATAGAATCAAATATTTTAAGGATTGATGAAAGTTTTAGATCAAGTTAGTTTCATATAAAAAAGAAACTCGTCCCCTAAATTCATTATTACACTTAAGGGAGAAAATGTTCTTAAATAAAATCCGGCTAACTTCGGAATATTTCGAATGAAGTATTTTACATTTAAAGTGCTCCTCGCACGACTGACTCTAAAAAGTAAATAAGCAATTGATTCGATTTCTGCTTCGTTGTTGAAAGGCGGTTTCTTTGATAGCAAAAGGGGTAGAACGGTAAAGGATGTACGATGGGGGTGCAATTATTTGGGAGACCAGTTATTTAAAAACAATGTGGTTTATTTGAATCGCACAAGACATACACCGTATCTGCTATGTTTATAATTACGGGCCACCGCGCGGAAAAGCTGGCCAAAGGGCGCGTCGCGAGCTTTGGCCAGACTTTGCCCGTGGACGCCTTCGCTCTCTCGTATTGCCTTAATGTCGGTCCTCGGCTCTTCAACTTTGCCCTCCATTTTAAAAGTGCTCCGCAAGGCGCCAGGCCGCGACCCGGCCCGTGCCGCCGCTATCTAGAAACCGAGCTTCGGATTATTTATTTACCCTGGATGAGAAGATTTCTCGCTAAAAATCCAATTTCCCTGCTACCGATACCGTTCGTTCGCGCCGTATCTATCTCGTGCGTGTGCCGTGGCTCGTTTTCCCTAGTCGCTTTATAACAGGAACCCCCTCCCCCCCCCCCCCCCCGCCCCTCTTCCCCCCTTCATTTATTTATTTAACCGTCTAGATACTCGAATTTGCTATACCGCCGATGGTCGCTCGCCTGCAATCTTCCCTCCGGGATTATCTTTTTACCATTTTGTCCGGTTTACCCTGTGTAGAAACGTTAGGGACCACCGGCCAGCGAGACGCGGCGAAGACGCGGCTCGGCGAGCGAACGCGCCGATGTAAACCGGACGATCTTCCGTCCCTTCGCGCGGTCGCGGGATTTCGCGATTCGTCTCCGCCGCGCTCCGACGGCCGGAATCGCCCGTCGCGAGATTCGCATGCATGATTGAGATTCTTTTTTTGTTTGTTTGTTTGTTCTACGTTCGCTTCGCGAGGCAGGGAACTTGGTCCTATGTGGGATGAGTTCGAATAAGAAAGACGAGAGAAACCGTTGGAACCGGGAGCGCGCGTTTCGCGGATCTCCGCTCGGCCGGGATCGATTCCGTGCTTCTCCCTCTTTGGCTTATCTCTCCGTTGATGTTTTCCGCGGATTAAAACTGTTTTCGAAAGCTCTCGGAGAGAGAGAGAGAGAGAGAGAGAGAGATGAAAGACTCTCGTCCATAGCTAATCGTTTCCTTCGTTTCTCTATGTTCCTGTCGCGCGCCATCGAATCAGGCATTGGACTTTTTCGCGATGATAACGATCGTGCACGAAACGATGGATGCGATATTGATGGTACGATGATTGATTTATTTCGATCGATTATTCGACCGCCTTGTTCTTCGCCCGGTTCGCCACCTCCTCCCTGTATTCGACTCTCTCTCTTTCTTTTTTTGCTACGGGCAGTGCCATTATTTACAGTATATCGTATAAACGGAGCCTGGCGTGTACGTATTTCAGAATCAATCTAACAAACGTCTTTTTTTGTTTATCCTTTAACTAGATAACGAGATTTCCATTTTTTTTTATGTTCGCCATATTTATCCTAGGGCCGTGCACGTCTAACACCGAGACAACTATCTTGATATGAGTTCTCTTTCTCTCCTTTAACCCTTCATTACTCGCGTCACCGTCCACACACTCGCGCACAGACACGCGTCATTCACCGGTACACACGGAGAATCGTGAAATCTCTCTTCCTTACACGCGCATCTTTAACGAGTTCGCAAGTACGCAAAATTGAGAAACACACAGACAGACAGACAGACAGACACACACGCGCGCGCACATATCCGGGGAGAACGTACGATCTGTCACTCCAATTACTCTTTTACCTTATTGCCTAGATCATCAATTTTTCTTCTTTTTTTTTTTTTTATTTAGGAACAGTCCCCTTCGAAAACGTTTGCAACGAGGCGTTTATAGGAAAACGAAGCGAGGGAAAACAAAATAATTAATGGCGGAATTAAAACAGAAACTATGCACAGTTTAATGGAACTCAAAAAGGAAATAAAAGGAAGTACATTCGACGCCGGAAGCGTCTCAATCGCGCGATTATAATAATAATAATAATAATAGTAATAATAATAATACCTCAGTCTTCGGCTTCTGCCAACGAAAGAACGGAGAGAGGGAAAAGAAAATAAATCAACCGAGCGAGTGATTCGAGTGCGCTACCTCGTTATGGACGCGGCGACGATTTTCGCCGGATCAACGATCCGCCGGTCTCGATCCGGCGAAAGCCGTGCCCGCGTACGCGACGACAATAAATATAACCAACGAACAGACGCGCCATAATACACAGCGTCGGGGCGTGTTACAACCGCGAAGTGGCCGTCGAAGATTTTTCGAACGACGGGGCACGCACGGCGGCGAACTCGCGAGCCGACCACAAGATCGTTCGGACGTCGCCAATAATCATCGGCCGAATTCGTTTCGCATTTTATCGTTCAATTTTTCGAACGCGAATATATTATATACACATGCGTCTCTGCGGTCAGCCTTCGGAGTTCCCGCCTCGCGTCCTCCCGCTCGTAAAAGTGTTGCGTAGAGCAATGTTCTCAAAGTTCGAGGGAAACTCGACGGACGCCCCGCGCGACGATCGTATAATACAGCGGCGATAAACCTAAACAACTTTGGCATCTTCTTTTAACCATTTAAAACAGCATTCTCGATAATAATTTAATAATAGCACGATAAAATAATGAATACGTACAGTCTGTTGCGACCGCGTTAATAATAGTGGCAATGGATAATAATGGTAATAATAATAATAATAATAATAATAATAATAATAATAATAAAGTCAATAGCAATGACAATAATAATAAGCGATAATAGAAATGGTAATAATAGTTAATAATAGATAATATGTAATAGATAATAATGACGATAAAAGTATCATTATGGTACATTTTACATAGGATCGGGGCTAGATCTTAGAATCTAAAGGAAACGCAGCGCGCGTTTCCGGTTCCCGTGGTACAGTATTTGACGCGCGCGTCAAATACGGTAGCCTAAGCAAATCGATACGTAACACGTGGGGGTATTCTCTTTTAAGGGATCGTGGGTTTGCGAATATCGATGCATTTTCGCGAAGTATGTACAACAAGGTAGAATGGTACGATCTGAATCGTTCGCGCGATTCCTTTCCTCGGGAAAAGAAATGCCTCGTCGTTTGTCCTGCTTCTCCTTTTCTTAGAGAAAAAGAAAAAAATGAGGGGTTCGTCGGTATCGATCCACAACGATGTCGCTGAAACGACGTTGGTACAATGTACAAAAAGATCTCCCGTTTCCTTTTTTTTTTTTTTTTTTACCCCCGCACGCCTTCACGATCTTCGCCCCCTTTTCATAGATCCTCTATCGTCGTACGTGCAGAGTTGGTTGCAGGTTCCCTCTCCATATCATATAACGTAATGTACATACATATACAGGCTTCACACGGCTATCCTCCATACACGTATATACATATATTACGTTATGCAGTACGTATATAATATCTCTATCGTTATTAAATAAATAATCTTCAAATGCAATAATAAAGTCACTATGTTCATTAACCTAATTATATTCTGTATAGTTCTCCTTTGTATCTCGCGCTTTTTATATATATATTTATACTCTTTATATGTATTTATATATATATATATTCATATTTATAGCGTCTTTATTTATAACTATTTATAAAGGGTATACTTTAAATAGCTGTGCTTGAGACTCGCAAAGTGGTAACCATTCGTTCGTTTCTCTAGTTCAAATTGAAATCACCTATCCTCCCTCCCTTGACTGGCCCGTTCCAGTCTTCTTTCCATCGAGCAGCCCTTCGTTATGACCTCTGTTAAACACCATCCTCGGGCCTCTCGTCGTTGTCGTATTCTTCCCCCAAGGACGCGCTCGTCCGTTTGGACCGTTTCCAGGTCTCGTCGATCGGTTAGGTACGTCTTCCAGCTCCGACCTACCACCACTCCTAATCCGTGAGAGGCGAGCACGGACGTTATTCTTCCGCCGGGGCGGCTCGTCTACGCGTCCTTACGCTCCACCTCGTGTCCAGGATTCACCGTTCTGTCCACCGCTTCTCTCCCTCCCGCGGAAGGAGATCCGCTGTTCAGTACACCGGGTAAGGCGGCCTGTGCGGCCACAATGGCGGGATCGGCGGTAGGCTTCCGTTCCAGGATCAAGTGTCTTTGGTGCTCAGCGACGAGTCCTCGTCCTGGCTGCCCGGATACGGCATGCCGAGCTTCGGTCCCTGCTGCACCACCACCACGCACTTTCTCATATGCTTCTCCAGGGTGCTGGGCACGGAGAAGGGCATCTCGCAGAAACGGCACTTGTACGTGTCCTTGCCGTGTCTGCCGTGCGTCTTCATGTGCCTGGTCAGCTTGGAGCTCTGAGCGCACGCGTACGAGCACAGCTCGCACTTGTACGGCTTCTCCCCGGTGTGGGACCGCCTGTGCACCGTCAGGTTCGAACAGTTCTTGAACACCTTGCCGCAGTACTCGCACGTGTCGTTCCTGCCGCTCCGCTCCTTCTTCAGCAACGGGCTGGGCAGCCCTTGGAGCGCCAGGCTCGACGTCGCCGCTGCCTTGGTCGCTTTACGGAACTCGTTGTTCTCGAGGTAATGGGGGCTCGGTAGCCAGAGGCCGCCGAAGTCCGGCCCGGCGGACCTGGGGAAACCCTGACCGGAGAATATGTTGGGCGTGGCCGCGGTGTTGAAGTTCGTGGGCGACAACGCGCTGTCCTTCTCCTTGTTGTTGTTCAACGAGTTCGCGAGCTTCGACGGGGACTCGGTCTTGATGAACGCGCCCCGGTGATTCTCCTGCAACGCCTGCCTGTACGCCTCCGAGTACTGGGCTATGTTGCTCAGCCCGAACTTCTCCATCAGATCGCCGACCAGGCTGGCGGGTTTCTGTTCCACGCGCCCGCTGCTCTCCTCCCCGCTCTGACCTTGCGTGGTGCTGAGATCCTCCGGGGTGTTCTCCTCGGTGTCCTCCCTCTCCGCTTTCCGCTCGTTCTCGTCCGCCTCGTCCAGGTCCATGTTCTCGTCGCAGCTGGAGCCGTCGTCGGGAACGGTCTCGACGCTGCCCGGCGGACTGGCGGCGGTCAACGTCTCCTGGTGGTGCTCCTTCCTCATGTGCTTCCTCAGCTCCGCGTAGCTGGCCACCTCCATCTCGCACACCTCGCATCTGGTCGGCGTCGCCTGGCCGTCCAACGCCCCGTCCTGTTGGTACCGCCTCTCCTTGTCCCGGTGACTCCTCCTGTGCACGATCAGATTCGACTGGAAGCGAAACTTCTTGTCGCACACCTCGCATGAGTAGATCGTCTCCGACGCGGAGTCGGCGATGATCGGCGTCGAGGCGACCGGCGGGCTGGCCTTCTCGCTGTCCGTCGAATTGTTGTTGTTATGATGGACCACGGGGCTCTGATGATTGTTGTGCGTGATCAACGCGTTGCTCGACGCCGGGCTCGGCGGCTGTACAGGCGGCTGACTGTGATTCTGCGCTGGCTGTTGCTGCTGGACGGTGGTAGGCGCGGGTATAGCCGCCACCGGCGCCGGTGGATTCGAATTCGTGGTCGTGTTCCCGCTGCTAGGTGGAGCCGCGCCTAAGGACGGGTTAGCGAGGCTCCTTAGGCGCGCCGAGTAAAAATCCAGATTGGCCTCGAGTGGCGGTG
Organism: Holcopasites calliopsidis; assembly: GCA_023838395.1. NCBI lineage: Eukaryota > Metazoa > Arthropoda > Insecta > Hymenoptera > Apidae > Holcopasites > Holcopasites calliopsidis. Next base: position 5,308,351 of record JALHAQ010000011.1, read on the forward strand.
GATGCGCCTGACCGGCCAGACCACGGCCGTGCGACAGCTCGGCCAGGTTCGCCAGGTTCCTGGCGTTGTTCAACGAGTCCAAGGAGCTGCGAACCAAGGGGTCGCCAAGATTCAAACCGTCCATGCCTCGAAGGGGATCCCCGAGGTTCTGCAGGTTCCTCGTTGCGGTCTGGAGCTCCTGGAGTCCTCTGTACCCGGCCAGCGGATTCAGGGCAAGAAAGTCGGGCCTGAACATCGGTGGAAAGCTTCGCTCCAGGTGTTGGGGTAGCCTGAGAAAACTGTGCAACGGATCGCCGACGAGGGAGGTGGACGATTGCAGTTGCTGCCGACCGCCGCCGCCGCCGCCACCGCCGCTGCTTCCGCTCGAGTTCGTGCCACCGGACGAGTTGGCCACCGAGGAACTTCCCGTCGATTTGCCGCTCAGGTTCAGATGGTTCGGCGGGCTCAGGTGGTGGACGTGCGTTGGCGTCGGCGTCGGCGGACTCGGCGCGGGGGTGTTGGAGGAAGAGTTCGTCGACGACGACGGCGACGTGTACAGCCGGGCACCGTGCACGCTCTGCACGTGCTGCAGGAGCTCCCAGGCGGACGATTGTCTTCTGGAGCACTGCGAGCACTGGAGCCATCTCGGTTCTGAAACGAAAGAATTTACAACGTCTCGATAAGGCAATTTTTTTCTGTTTCTCTTTACATCGCGGAGGACTTTCGTTTCGATCCATTTTCGAATTCGAGAAGTTTCGTTGCCCGAGTCTTCTCCAGCATCGCCCTTTTACTTCTCGCCCTCTCAATCGCAACACTTTCCCGAAGCTAGTATCGAGTACAAAAAAGAAAAAAGTCGGCAGCATAATTCAATATTCAACATCTAAGTCCACCAACAAATGTTCTCGGCCACCTTACGAAGGGAACTCTTAACACTCTCGCCGCCTCCCATAAAAGTGTCGCTTTCCCACCCTCCTCCCCCGAAACCGCTAGAACAGGGAGAACGCTCGCAAGTCGTTTCGTCCCCGGGCAACAGCAGGATCGCGTGCGATTACGCGCGCGATAAGTTGCACCCGCATCAAACAGTCCAGAAGATCACCGTGAAGCCGGATGATATATGGCGACGCGGCTGAAAAATCTGCGGCGAAACACTGGGGGTAGGGACGATGCCACGCTACCGTGGAACATGTGCGACGAGAAGCCACGTACACGCGGGCCCGGGAGGGGCTATCAATTTTCGAGGCGCACCCTTAATTTCGCGGAATCGGGACCGTCGATTGAATTCGGAATTCAAACGGCGCGGCTGTGTCAAATTGCGGCCGGGCCGGGGGCTTAGAAAAAAAAAAAATAATATCCCCGAAGAAACGATGTGCTCGCCGGCGTACGCACAGGGGCGGGGGATGGATGCTTGTGAAAAAGGCTGCTCGGGGCGAACCGGGGGGGGGGGGATGATCGTGGCTTGTCTGAAACTGACCCTTAACGACTTCTCGACCCTCCGCCCCTAGCGCTGCGTCGACGACCGCGGGAGGGACGGGTTTTGAATTTCAATGTTTTTAATCCCGGAATATCAGATTTTCGGCCATTTTTCACGCACCGGAGACGACGCTTTCCGCGCCGCCGCCGGCCGCGTCCATGGGATTTTTATTAATTCGAGCCGGCGCCCTTCTTTCGCGTGAAGCGACGGCGGAAGAACGAAACAGACGCGTCGGGCTCGGGTCCCTTCTGCCGCGCCTCGGAAACGACGTCGAGACTGAGCCACGAAGAAACGGAGGAACGGCTTTCGGTGCCTGTGCGGCCCGGATGCGAGGGGCGATCGTCCCTTGAATTTACGTCTTCGGAGAAACGTGGGTGGGACGAGTGGTTTTGGTAAATGTTGGGATGTCGACCGATCCTTCGTTTCGGGTTCTATCGATGAGGAAATGCTCCGTTCGCGGTTTAAGGAACAAGAGGACGCGTGTGATTTATGGCTTTCTGTCTCGTGCGGAAATGATTGGTCGAAACATTTTTGGGCAAAGATGAGCACTTGTCGAATTGTTTCGATTAACGAAGAATTGGCAATCGAGTATCGGGTGATTACAGGGGAGGCAGTCTAATAAGAGATTAAACTGGTTCGGGATCGTTTCCTGTATTATACCGTTCCAGACTGATTTAGCAACGGGAAGAAAAGTCAGCAGGAGACAAAGGGTCACGGAAAAATAAAAGCAGTTCTAATTAAAACGGTAGTTCGAGATAGGGGGAGATCTTTGTCGTCGGAGAAAGTCCGGGAGAGTTTTAAAGCAGATACCTTCGCTAAATAAGATCTTACGTTTTACCGGAGTTTCTTAAACGCTTCACTCTGCCATTGAAATTGATCCGCTCGTTACGTTAAAGGACACGTTTCTCATCGACCATTCTCGCTTCTAAATTCTCCCTCAATCGTACAACCGAGCACTTTTTCATGACTCTGTATTGTCAGAAGAAAATTTCAATACAACCCGGTTCGAAATGAATAATCTCGCAAATGCAACGGCGAGAAACCAATGAGAGAAACATACAATGCATATGAAATACCTTCGAAGCGAATCGGAAGCGATCAACGTCGATCCGAAAATTCACCTCGTCGTTCTCGTCGAAATTATTCAGAGGGCCGCGAAACACGCGAGGAGCAAGAATCCGCCGATGTCCGATAAACGAGCGAGGCCGGCGCGGATGCCGGTGACAATGGGACACGCGAGACAATGAATCCTAAATTAAATTAGAAACAACTCGAGAGACGTCAGCCTCATAAGCGATAGGAGCTTACCCTGCCGCGCGACGATACACAATGGAACACATATCGCCGCGTGTAACAAGGTGCTAAGTGGAATAACGAGGCCGGCGGGTGGGCGACGACGGACTTTTCCTTGCCCACCTCGCTGACCTTTCGCCGCGATTACGCTTGCGTTTAAGAAACGCTCGCGGAACGAAAGACGGGAGAACCGCGGCGCGATCCCCTGCGAGATAACCCCGTTCCATAAACGACGCGACGAATGCTGGACGCGTTTCTTCCTTCGTGCGCGACACTTTTAAGGGTGAGGACTCTTCGGAAGACACATCAGAATTGAATGGAAAGTTACGTGTTACCCCCGTGAAAAGACAATCGTTCCAGTCGTTGATCAACATTTCTAAGATGAAATTGAACGCCAGCTCGGGCGGCCGTTACGGAGAACGGGAAACGAACATTCGAGGTGAATTTTCCCCGCACATCGTCATCGCTTCCCACGGACCGTTCCCTAAGCGCGAGCTCGGGGCGAGGAAAATTGGAAAGCGTGGAGAGGGACGAGTCGCGCCGCAAATGAGGGTCATCCTCCGGGCGAACCGTGGAAATTCGGCATATTGTTTCGCGCGTCGACCCTTGTCCAGCCCTTCCTTGGCCGGAAGCGGAAAGTATTAGCGGGTTCCCTCGAGGTCTTGTAGAGGGGACCGTCGCCGCGATAAGCAAGTGCTCGAGCATAATACAGTTGTATCGATTCACCGGGCGAACGCTTTTCATATGCAAACGTCGCGGCCGGCCATCCGTTAGGATTATTTCTTTAGATTTTCACGATCTTCTATGGGAGCGATGGCTCGCGCTTATGGGCGATGCGACCGATAGAGGAGCGCGTCGATCATGATTTATGGAGTTCCGCTTAAAGGGTGAACGGGGGTGTCCGAAATGAAAGGAAAGAGCGAAGGGGACAACGATAATCTTATTGTTCACTGGCAACTTATATCAAAATTCTGATGAATAATTGGAAAGATAATTCTGGTATTGGAAAGGGGAATACTAATCCCGCGAGAAATTAGTATGACAATTTCTGTGCGATTGTATGATTCTAAAGTGACATATTTCGTGGCGTTAAAATCAAAATTTCCAATGTTCCATTCATTCGTACGTGACGCAGATTTTCCGTTCGGCATATCCCGAGGAACTTTTCTCCGACACGCTCGGCTGTAGCTCGATACCCGGACTCGATGCCGAAAGTTCGATTCGACGACGGGGTATCGCGGGATCAAACGAACAGTACGGCCGTGCACGAAACGCGGTCCTTCCCGTGCTCGCGATAGTGACCGAACGATTTTCCACAGAAATTGCCCGTACAAATTGGCCCACGCGACGTTTACGGGCAAATCGTTCGGAACGCCATTGTTTAACGACGAGGCCAGACCCTGGTCATCCTACGGATACTTCCTGTCAACCCTTTCACGGAAGATTTCACACGAAACTTGGCTCCCCCTAAGCCCGAGCCGCTGCTTTCCGCGAAATAATCTTCCGAACGCGATCCTTCCGATCTGTTCTTTTTCAAGCTCGCCCCTCGTCGCCAAATCATTGAACGGTTTCTGTGCTTGGGAATAAAATGAGTGAACGCTTCTTAGATCCTCGCGCAATTTTCAGTCGTGAAGATTAATCTAACGTTAACGAAACAATGGAACGATCTCGGGACAAATGGTGTTTCCGTAAATAAACCTATCTTACGCCTACGAATCAGGAATAATCTGGCGTTTCACGGAACCGCATTCTACCCTTTCGTCTAATCTTTCCGAGGGAAATCGATCCAATCGCGCTGAATATTTCGGGGATGCTCTTTGCATAAATAATACACCTGATTACGGAGCAACAACTATTTTAAGGACATCTTAACTGTGAAACGATAGTTATCGATCGGCCGACCGCGATTGCGTTGAAATTTCTCGCCGCGGAGAAACGCGAAACTTTATCAAACCGATAGCTTTTTTTTCTCTTGTTTCCTTTTGTGAAGAAAATCGTTTCGCTGTTCGACCTGGCACATCTGCCGCTCGGTCCGTGACGTAACGATACACACGTGTACACACGCGCGCGTACACAAAGGCCTTTAATCCAGAATGGCGTGTGACAATATTAAAATATCGATTGGCCAACGTATGCGGCGTATGCACTTTGTCCTACGCGCAAGGGTTCCGCTTAAAAGGAACAACGGCGCGCGGCGTCGCATCCAGGTAGACAGATTGTGGGCGATTTTAATCAGGGATCGGATTATCAGAGTGACCAATAGAGGCTTCAGCCGTTGCGTCGAAGTGCGTCGAATGAATTCGCTTAACAACCTTTCGTTTCTCCGCTTTGCGCGACAAACGTTTCCTTTATCAAGCGTTTTCGTTCCTTTTTCCAATTGCCGCAAAACTGTAAGACCGAAGCCTCCCTCTCATTCTACGCCCTTGATGTTTAATTAATTATCAACTTGATCGTCACCATCTGCTTGAATTTCCATTATCTCAATTTCTCTATTTGCTTCTCACCGAATTCAAGATAATTGCAGGTGACTTCGAGTTTCTTTTCTCCGATCACTTCGTTCGCGATTGAAAGCAGTATTCGTTACTTCAAATGTCCAACGCGACACCTAACTGTTCTCCGAAAGGAAATTAAAGAACGTAACTTCGACACATGTTTCTCTAAAGAAACGAACGCATACGAACTGCAAGGTTCAAGACACTTCTTGTGGTCAGTACAAAGTTGCCAGGCGATTGGCCCTGGGTAGTCCTGAAGGCTTCGGGCCTCCCGTTCCTCTGCCCGACCGCAAGAGTCTCGAATGACCCACGCTGCCCATTAACTGACAAACGACAGAAGAGACGCAGGAACGGAGAACACAACATTCCCACCGTTTTGCAACAACGAACAAATCTCCGAAGCTCTGGCGCGCCAGAAAATATTGCTCTGTCCCTGGGCTCTTCGAATGTACGACACGCAACCGGGAAGAAGAAACGAAGAAGATACACGTATGCACTATTTCTCTTGGCAGTTGGAAATGCTTCGCGTGCTCGCATATATTGAAACGTTTGCTGCCTTCCACCCTTTCGTCGGTGACACCTTGATTGCCTTCGAACCACCGGACTCTGAAGTCGAGGACGAACGAAGTCGGACACCGTTTAAAGAATCTTCGTCGCGGAAGTTGGAGGAAAAGGATCGGAAGGGACGATGTTGAACTTTGCGTCAAGTGGATGCGCCGATGAGTACGGACTTCGTAACGAGTTCGGGCAGATTCAGCGTCGAATCGAAGTCGCTGCGCTTTATCGCGAGAAATACGGAGATGAAAGTGTCTATAAAAGAAAAAGGGGAAGAGGGTAATTGTATCCGTGAAAAATCGACGAAAATCGCGGCAAGAGGCGAAGACTGCCTGGCGTATTGGCGCTACCGGTCGCTTCAGTGTATCACTTTTATGTCGTCCTTCTCGACTTCCTTCCTCGCGGGCGGCGGGAAAGCGCGATGGGTATAGAAGGGAGCGGAAGGGCCGCGGGAGCTCCGAACCCCGAGATACACAACCAATTCGCAAGCAATTCTCGCTGCGCCTCGGGCGGTCTGCGAAGACGCTCCTACCCGGCCGGCTGGCGGACAGGGTGAAGGTAAAGAAGCGCAGCGCGGAGAGGCGGAGGACAAAGTTCGCGTAGGGGGACGCGCGGAGGAGGCATAAAGAATCGCCGGCGGAGAAAAAGGCTCGGCCGCGAGCGAGAATTAATATTCCGGACAAACGTGACAGATAGATCGAATCTGCATCTCGCCGTGGAACGCCGTGGCGTCAATTTCGCCGGATTATAACTCCTCGCGTCGATCCCATCCCTTGCAGATCTCACTCCCCCCGCTGCCGTCACTGTCGTCGTTGTTATATGACAGCCGACGGGACATTTATATATCCTTTCGAAATGGAATCGTGTTATTTCTAATGATTCTATTGGCCCGGGCAAATTTTTAACGAGCCAGACTCGACTGAATGATTTAATTGAACCGAAATTGTTTCAGATACAACTTTTAAGAGGAGAATTTCGGTTCGCGCGAATCTGATTAAGAAGACACTTCGAGGGGTGAAAGATTTTTAATTTGCTTAACCCATATCTCTGTGTACATCGTTGATTGCATTCCTTTACTTATCATCTGCACGATAATAATAGAGAATGGAGAGACCAATCCTAAAGTCCGCTAATTCCAATCACCCATCTCTTCGAATGAAAAAAAAAAATGCAGATGCCAATCCCGATCGAGAGGCCACTGAAAAGTCGTGCAAAGCGGGGTCTCGGTTTCGCTGCACCGTGCGCGTCGTTCTCTCCGATTCGCTCTCGCCTTACCTGGACACATGCGACGACCAGACGCACCGTAAAATTATACACATACAATTACACACGGCACCCCATACACGCGTGCCTGCTCGGCGAATTCACACGTACAGACTCGCGTGCGTGCTCGTGCAGCCCAGCGGCTCGTGCGGACCACGTGGCCAGACAATAGGACGATTCTAATTGGGCTTTTGGACGTGGCCGGTCGATGGCACAAAAAAAAAAGGAAAGGACAAAAAAGGCGACGAAAGGGGCTTATCCGGAGGACAAGCCCGACGCGGGACGAGTCGGGGGATGAACACCAGAGCAGCGGCCTTGCTCTCTCCGCACCCTGGCCCCGGATGGGGTTAAACTCTCCTCGCGTGTACCAGAAGGGGGGCCCCAACGAGTTTCACGGACCGTGATGAAACTTTAAAGAGACACCGGTGCGTGCTCGCCGTCGCATCAACAAGCTGCCGCCGGCAATTGTCGTCGTTCGCGTTAATCACCGGTAGCCGCGAAACGCGCAAATGTCGCGGCTCGATCGGCCTCCTCCAGCGTGAAACATCTTCGACCATGGAGGGCGGAGGACAGTCAGGAATCTTTTCAGCCTGTGCGGATGTAATAATTAGAATGGCGCCTCGAAAAATTGATTGGGCCGCGGCAGGATTTGTGGGACGAGTATGCGATCGCGGGCGAGCTACGACGATTTACCAACGTCCAATTATAATCGATGATAATTACATCGAACCGTCGTTCCGTTGGAAATCCTTTCAGTCGATCATGATCGTCGCCTGTTTCTAAGGAACCCCAGATCATTCCAAGCGAACGTAACGATGTTTGCAAAGGTGGGGACACGTTAATCGTAGGAAAGACAAAAACCAAGAAGGGAGGAGCGCGTCCAGTGAATTTCATTGAACGTCCTCGCCCAGATTCGTTTTCCTCATCGCTCCTTATCATCGCGCCCGGCCGCGATGCAAAACAGGCGACAGCGTCAATTTGCACAGGTAAGCGGCGAGTTAAGAATCTCAAAGGCCGCGCTGCTTTCGTTCCATGCGAGAGGGTGTCGGGGCCGCATGAATTTCGCCCGGGGCCGCAGTGTTTGATGTTAATCGCGGTGAAGCACCGCGATCGCGGTATCGACTCGTCTATGAGGGTGTAAACATCGGGAACGACAATAAATCGAAATATTTGCCTCGTTTTAAGTAACAGCGATTCGGAGCGGATCGAACTCGAATTGAGAACGATAATAATGGTGCACTGTTCACGGGGAATTATGAATATCTCACTGAATTCGTTCCGTTGTAATCGGAGAGAATTAATCAGAATTAATCGGAATTAATTCTGAATCGGGAATGAATCAGATGTTAGGCGAGATACAGAAACGAAATTAATTGCAACTGTTCAATTGCGGTGCGCGTCGGAAATCGACGTGGACGTTCGCGCGTCAAGCCCCTCTCGACAATGCGGCCTCCGATAAAAAGGGTGACGGAGGGGGAGAGGGAACGCTATGGGGGCAGGTTCGCCCCAAACCCGGCTCTTTAAATTCAAAAATCGAATCTACCACGGTATTGTCCGTGCTCGTTGAACCACGATCTCGGCATCACATGGCAGCCTGTAACTGTACTTTAAAACACCCCTGTTCCCTTTTCTCTCTTACCGCTTGACCAGAGCCATCATTTCCAGGACGGACGACAAAATTTTCCTATCTGAACACAGTCCAGTCACAGCAAAGACTTGCACTACGTTGTGCACAGTTTTTAATAGAACGACTGGAGTCTTTCTCTATTTCACTGTGTTCTATCAATTATGTGGATTCATTTCCGTGCATCGAAACGAGAGGTTCTATCGGGGTGTTGCGTTTTCGGGTAGAGAAGTCTTTCGTCGAAAACTGCGGTGTACCGAAGCTGTGAGCGACGAGCATTTGTTGCCGGAACACTCGCGTTTTATTTATAGAGGCTACCTTGACTCGGGAGACCCAACCCGGAGCTCGAAACGGAATACGTCAAAATATCACGATGCGCATCTCTGGTAACACGTGCATCCGCTTGATACCGCGTGCCAATATTTCTTTCGCTCGCGCGCGAAGCAGAGCCGACCGAGGAATAAATTAAGTTGCCAATAAAACGAAGGGTGCATCGCGATAAATAAAATGGTGAGAAATACACGTGACACGTGTCCTACGCGTGTCCCTTGAAACAAATACACTCTGTACGAGGCAATTGTACGCGTTGAAATGTTCGCGGCGCGAATATCGTATAAAGAGATCAGCAACGCACTCACCGGAGTTCACGGTGTTCGTGTCCGCGTCCACGGACTCCGTCTTCTGTTTCTTCGGCAGGTCCTCCTTGTCCTCGTCGGTAGCCTCCGTCCGTCTCTTCGGCGTCGAGCTGGCGCTCGCTTTCAGCTCGATCGGGCTACCGGCGTCGGGGCCCGTGCCCTGAGGCGTCGGCGGGCTCTCCAGCCTGCCGCCGCCCCTTTTGTTGATGGGCGCCGAGATGCTCGGCACCGAGTTCAATTTCGAGTCCTGGTCGACGGTCTTCAGGGCGAGCGCGTCCTCCGGGTCAGAGTCCTCCGGCGCCGCCGTGGCCGGCGGGCTGTGGCAGCCCTGAAGGGTGCTGCGACAGTGGTTCACCTTGTGCTCGATGAACCGCACGATCTCGCCGAGGGGGTACGACACCCGGCAACCCCCGCATTGGACGGTGTCTGGGGACGCGGTGCCTTGCGACGTTTCCGCTGAAATATAGAACGGTTTCACTCAGAGACGATTCACTCCGTTTTCTATTGTCAGGATAGAGTTTCTATCGACTGGCTGATAAGTCCTCGAGAGGCGAGAAGTATTCGTAACACGACAATGACGAGCAGCTGTCTATTTTCTTAAAAGTAGATTGTCTATTTTCTTTTTTGTTTTGCTGGGCATTGATTTACAAGTTCTTTGCTCCCGGTTCCCAGCGTTCCGAGTTCCGGCCAGCCTTTAGAAAGTCGCACACTCGTTCCCGTAAACAGGGGACACCCTCTTAAGAACACTCCCGAAGCCGCAGATACTTTAGACAAAGATACACTTGCGGTCTGTCCTCTAGATACCACGGTACGGGCCACCCGAACGATTTCACCGTCTCGCCATAATTAACCGTGTCACGTTGCAAGGTGGAACTTCCAAAACGATTCCACCGTTACGTTCGAATCTTTACCGAGCGCGCACGGACTCGGTACCCCGCCCGTAACCAAAGCCTTGCGATGGAAGGGAAATTTTGGTCAGGGCGAAGGGAAACGCGGCCCCGCTGATATAGAGATCTAATTTCCTTCTGCGCGAGTCTTATAATTCACCGCGGTTCGAGGGGCTAAGGTCCCGGGGTCAGCCGCAGACGTAACAATTCACTTTTAAGTGTCCTCGAGCAAACCTCCTGGCATCGTTCCTCGCGGCCACCCCCTTCCCACCCACCCACCCCCCTTCCCTCCGTCTGTTTATGCCTCGCTCCATTAACATAGAGATTGGCACAGGAGTTTCGTGCATCGATCCCTCCCTGGCTGGAGTCAAGTATCCACGTCCAGAGGGCTGGCGGAAAAATAAGGAAAACCATCTGCGCCCCGTGCGTTCTCGACCATTATTGTCTTGGCCGTTGCTTCGCCTATCCAGTCCCTCCGTTTTCCATCCTCTTCCTTTACCTTTGTACGGATAATGAACGACGATGGCGCGTGTTGAAAATAACTGTACTGCGTCGAGCGGATCGCCGTGAAATTCTTCGTCGGTTGATCTTTCATTTGATCTCTGTCAATCGTTGCGAATGGCACCGTGTTTAGAAGTTTCGCGATTGTCCCCTCGTTTCTCGCGCTCTATCACGGGTGCGCGGACACCGTTCGATTCTTTCGGGGCGGAGCTCTGGCTGACCACTGGCCAGCGCGCAAACGCGGTACTATCAGTGTACCTGTACGTCGGCCGCGCGCGTTCATCAATATTATGTAAAAACGAGAAATACTCGGCGATCTGTTAATCGCGAATAGCATGAAAACTCCCGCGTCGGAGTCCGGACATCCAGCTCTGGTGCCCGAGCGAAGATAACATCGTCGCGCGCCCCTCGCGTACAATAATATCGCTGGCAAAGCTTTCTCCCCCGGGAAACCGAGGCGACTCTCCCGGCTACCGGAAGGACGCGTACCTGGTCCCAACAGGAAGCGAGATAATTCCGTCCCGTTCGGAAGGCTCGGCAAAGAAGACAATCGCGCTTGGACTTTGCACAGCTCTCGAAGGGTGCGCGAGATGTTAATCGTTCCTTTACCGTTTCGCCAGTAAAAAAGAAAAAAGAATCGTGGCTCAACGAAATCCAGTCTAAACGGGAAACATTGTATCGATCAAACCATTGTGCGTTCCCTAGCACGCCGTAGACCTGAGTTTACAGTCTCCTAATGCTACAGAATTTCCTCTGCGCGGCGCCTGGGATGGCAGATCATTATCGCAGCATCCGAAATTGAAAAAATTGCCGAGAACTTCCACTGAGAATACTGTGTGTCCACTTCATCCAAACGGGGAGCAGTTTCGCGCGCTTAAAGACCTCCAACGCAGCGCACAGCTCGCCGTCCAATATCGTGAAACAATTAAAGAACAGCGGACTGTCGAGGGCGAGGAGACGCGATCGAGAACAGCGAGGACAGGAACGGGACAGAGAGCGAGAGAGACATAAACAGAGAGAGAGAGAACGGGGCCTGAATGGACTCAGCTCACGGGTCCGTTATTCGCCTACGATTGAAAAGCGCTCGCTTAGAAACAAGAGACGCGCGACCGGTCGTTAACGACAATGGGCCTTTGTTTTTTCGGGGGCAGATGTTGGACCGAAGCTCCGGGAGCTGCGGCGACGGGTAGCCCGGCGAGAGAGAAGGAGGGTAGGGCCCGGTATCTAACCCTCTGGCGTTCCGCCGTGCGCGAGAAGGCGAGCGCGAAGGAGGACCGGGTCGGCGCGTGTCTGTTCGCCACCACGGGTGAATCTCCCTCGTGCGCGTACGCACGCGTCAACCCTGTAACCTGTCCCTTGAAACCGGTCCGAAGGAGATACAACAACGCTCGACGCGTACACACTGTCGGCGGCTATTTATTCGTACAGCGTTATCCGTTCCGCGGTATGATCAGAGAGAAGTTAACGCTTGGAGCGACCGATTCGAAGGATCGGGAATATGTTGACCCTTTCGCTATCGCACTGGAGAAATGGGCGACCTACGAGTTTCATTGAGGTTCACTAATTGATTCGTACTTTGCGGAATTAGTTGGAAGAATGATGCATCGTTGAGGAGAATTATTGAACGGCTGACAGGAGTTTCTTTTCCCGAAAATGGAACGGTCCCCGACCTTCCCGTTTTCGATCCCACCTAAACAGACACGTTCGGAACGGAAGCAAACGGGGTACGTGTCATCGTATAAGAGAATGCCGCGAACAGCCGAGAAAAGATAACATAAAAATACGATATTGCCCCGCGAATATAAGTTGGATTGCTTACAAATTGGCCCATACATCTGTAATGCCTCGATCACTATACTGCCCGGCTTCTTCCCTTATTGCAAGAGTCTTCGTAATTTCCATCCACGAGTGGGGGGGGCCAGATGCGTATGGAGAATTACTGCGGGAAACGTCCCGGCCTCTATTAGTCCTCCGCATTAATTTTCTTTCGTACGCTGTTCGAGCTGGATGAAACATTCGGTCCGCGACTACTAAATTATGAATCTTCCGTATTAAATGTCCTTTCTTTTTATTCTGTCGCTTCGCTTGTCAAACGTCTGTATCCATCGTTTTGTTGCTTAAATTAGAGTACGCAACTAAATATTATTCTTTGATTGCTTTAGTACGAAGTAATCAAGCGATTTGGAATTTCTATGAGTGTTTGTACGTTCAAAAATATGACAAAAGATTCACTGGACACTTTTATCGCATAAGTAATTGGCCGCAAGGTTGTCTGTCGTAAAGCGTCAAGAAGTTCCATCCCCAATTCGAGTTCCAATTCCGGCATTCTCGCAGAGCTACCCATCTCTTATAATATCTGTATAACCATCGAACAGCGACCCCAGGTCTGAATCCTCACAAAGAATGGCCTAGCTTCAATCATCCCCCATTACACTACTAAATAAAAGGAAAAAATAGACAACTGCAGAACTCGTGGAAATCTCCCACTGGACATTTTATTATACGAATGTCTCTTTAGCAAATGTTTAGCATGCGAATCTCGTATGTGGATATTAATAATGTTTAATACACCAAACAAGATTCAACTGGAAGATATTTACTATATCTCCCGCACAGAATCTTATAAATATCGTGGACGAACTTTGATCGAAGCCACGGTCTTCCACGTTGCGGCACGATACAAACGGCGCGGCAGTGCGGATATACACGCGAGGATGTCCCGGGGCGGTTTCCTTGTTAGAACATCCGTCCTGTCAAAACGTCCAGAGGACACATCGGAGCAATTGAATTACGATCATCCCCTGGGCGAGCTCCGACCGTAGCCAATAATTCCATTATCCATTAGTATTGGGTCGCGGCAATTTCCTTCACCGACCGAGGCGACGGACGCGCGTACGTGTGCCCCACGAAACGGCGTAGCACGGCGACGGATCGAGGAGCCGACGGACTCCTGGCACGCGTCGCCGGAAATATCGAACCGCGCTCGCGGGATCGTCGATAACGGAGCGCCTGTGTCGCGATCGAGTCGACGTCGTTCCGACGGCTGCGGGACGGATACGCGGCGATGAGACTCGTAAGAAATGCGAGTTCGAGAAATTGATGGACGAGGAGGTATCGACGCGGTGGAGTTTGCTGATTGGAAAATAATTTGCAATTGCTCGTATAAGAGACAGGCTCGGTTAAATTATTACCTTGGACCGCAAGCGTTACAGTTTCATTGCCGTTGTCTTAAGAAACGAAGATGGATTTCTGATGATTGTAATAAGGGTTTAATAATAAGCAGCGTTTGATTAGCATTCCGAGGCCAACAGTGATGTTTTTCTCAGCGAACGAAGACTCTCCATCGCCGAAAGGGTTATTTACCTTTGCACGCCATTGCGCGTCGGTCCACGGCTACAACAATTTCCATCTCAACCCCTTGGAACCACGGTGACACTCGAACGACAGCACAACCGGTACACAGGATCGCGATCAATGAGCAGGCTCATCGCCGTTCGGATTAATTAGTCGATTAATTGGCCAACGACCGAATCGCGATGGATGAAGCGGGGAGTGGGTCTGGTTTCTCACATGCTCGGATGCTGACTGGAGTGTCGGGGCCCGCGTAGGGCCCGGCCAAGGGCCTCGACGCGACAGGATATCAAAAGAATAGAAAGGACCCACCAAAGCGTCCTTCCACTGGTGGGGGTAATTTTTATACGGAACCCCCACTTTTTCTATCGGTCCGTCGGTCCTCCTTCTCCTCGCCCTTTTTCCTTTCTCCGCGTCCGGAAACCCCTTCGTCCTTTCGACTTTCCCTCCTCCGAGGGGTGGAAGAGAGTTTTTAACCCTGACCCAGCAGCGCTGGCCCGGGGTTAAACCTACCCTATACGATGCAGGCAAAACGGCGCGGCCATGTACGCTTCTTTCTTTGCCCCAGGACCCTTTCCCCGCGTGTGTGGACCAGTTGAAGGGAAAAAAACGCTGGCCCTTCGAGTAAAAAAAAAAATAATATAAAAATCGGACCCGTTTCTGGATCATGCGCATCGAAGACTCTCGTGTTCGAGTTCTCGTTTTGTTGCGCCGCTACACGGGCCCGCCTATTTTTATGGAAGAAAGCTTCTCTTCTATATCCTCCGCGACGATCGTTTTCCCTTTGAGGCCGCGCGTTTTTCTTTCGGGACGCTCGAAATCGCGGTGGAAACGGCACGGCGGACCTAACGGCCACTCGTTTTCGAATGGAATCGGGGTCAGAGGTGTAACGACGCCTCTGAACGAAACTGAGGAAGAGGAAGCGGGAGGAAGATCGTGTTCCAAGTTTTTTTTTTCTGTGAGCCCTTTGAGAAGATTGACAGTCATCATTTTTTATATCGATCCCTTTTACGAACCCAGCATCGACTCTGGGACACTTTAAGACAATAATTATCACGCGGTCGTTCGTTTACGTAATTATTTCAATCGACCATACCCCGACCCGCCCACGCGCCCACTTCTGCTTCTTATCAACACGAGCGTCGTCCAGCAGCTATCCAATCTAAGGGGACATCGAAAGCTCGAGTCCGCCGGAAGCGCGGCGTTTCTCACGTGTCACGGAACTGCTTTTCCGCCGGCGCGGCACGATCAGATATGAACCGCGTGGAAGGAAAGAAGAGGGCTTTCCCACCATCCCGTGGCGAAGAAACGAATCGCAAGGTGGACGGGGGAGCAAGGCCGCTGCACACCACCGGGCGCATTGGCGACACGTGAATCGACCGGTTCACGGACGAACGGAAGCTGCGAAAATGGGTTGACCGTCCGAGTTTCGGGTACGAGTCAGGCAGGAGGACACAAGGCTGGAGGAGCTATCCGTTCCGCGGTCGGCCAGCCGGTTATGAGAAATATGAAATCTGGTTCTCACGGGCCGTGAATGGGTACATAAACCGTCGCGTCTCTTTCTCTTTCTCCCGTGGTGTTCCCACTCGCGCCCGGGGTTTGGATCCTTCTCTGCGCGTGTGTATCGCCAGCTCCGCATGCGTATCGTGGGAGGATCTACGTGGGCACCGTCGCTCCTTTGTCCGCTTCTGCCGCAGGACATTGTCCATTGAGGGACGGCCGAACAGGTCCTAGGAGAGCTGACCTGTCCTGTGGCCCCCTCGTCCCCACCCGCCTCTTTTCAATCGGGCTGCCTCTTTCAAGGGAAACCCCTTTCCTGATTTTTTCGTCAAAATAAATCATGTGGGTACTGTTAGCCGCGCGCGGTCCAGCTGCCGTTCCACCAAGCACGCACAACGCGCATAATACATTCCCGGATCGTCATCGAGGAGGCCTCGGATCCGTTCCGACGTTTTGTCACGTCTCTGATCCACCCGTCGAGCGCTCGACCATGCGTGGCCCCTCGCCTGGATTCTTTCACCCTTTCCACGATAATATTCGCCGATCGGCGGCGTTTCGAGAAAGCTTCTCTCGGCGCAAAGGAATCGCTCCCGAGTGACGTACCGCTGAAAAGCGTTCTGCGAGCTTTGCTTCAAGTGGCGGAATTGTTACGGGCGGAGATCGCGCAGCCCTTTCCAGCCCAGTGTTTCTTCGCGTCGTTATGTATAAAATTTGGAGTCAGCTTTTCTTTCCGCGAGAATTTAGTAACGAACCTTCTGCGCAGTAACTTCTTTCCAAGACTTTTAACAAATTCTTACTCGTACGACACTTGAGACGCTCTTTAAAAATACCGCCAGGATTGTTGCTCCTTAGGAGACAACCTGCGATCGTTCGTCTATCGATTGAAGAGAAAAAAACTACTATTTCATATTCAAACATGAACGTTCATTATACGGAAGCGTGTAACCCTTTGCCCCGAGCGTTGGCCGCGACGATCGGCGAGGAACGAGCGGTGGGAAATCCGGGAGCGCGCGGATCAGCGACGGGGAACGCGACGAAATCCTGGCCGCGGAGGGCTTTCGCATTGTCCGGCACCGTGGCTGATCCGCCGTTCCCGTTCTTTCCGCGCGCTCCCATCCTTCCCCCGGCGTGTCGCCGGTTTCTCGCGGCACTCTCGACGGGGCCGGAGAGCGGCGGTTAATTAGAAAGTTCCGCGGCGCGGAGGGGAAAGAGGACGCGGGTCGCCTCCTCGTTGTTACATTATTCGAAACGCGCTCCCCGTCCGCGGGACTCTTCGCGGCGACCGGCCGCGGCGCGCCGCGAAACATCCGAGCGCGAACTTTTGACGAACGCGCGAGAACGCGCCGTGCGTGGCCGAATCGTGTCGCGCGGGATAATTAACGGTGGCGCGCGGCGAATGTTCTCGAGCGAGAATTAACGCGTGCCTGCTCCGCGAAAGGCGACCCCCGTTGTTCCCGGCATTCGAACGCGGGGATAGGGAGCTGGAGTTTTCGAAAATGCCGCGAGCCACGTTCGCGTCGCGTCCAGGTAGAACGTCGAGGGTTCCGCGTGCTGGCGCGGCGAGCATGCTCATCTTGCACGGCAACGGGTCGCGAATCGGATTTCCCTGGAATGCCTGCCCGTACATCGATTTCGTTTCACGAGATCGTTTTCGTGATGGATAGTCGCGCGACGATGCGGCAGTGGTAAACGGTAACGGGAGAGGAATCGTTAAGGGTCGGACGAGTTTTGCGATTCTTATCTGTTTAGCGATGCAGACGGAGGGTAATTAGATATTCTATTGTGGCTTGATTCATGTGGGAGGAATCAGTTGGTGTGTGTCTGACGTAATGAATGAGTGGAGGAAGATTTTGACTTTACTAAGCCAGAGACCTTCTGAACGTGTAATTAAAATAGTCTGCTGTGTTTGTCGTAAAAATTCCTTTAGCGGAGTAGATTATATGTAGATAAAATAAATCATTCAGTGCCTGCGGGATTGCGATTCTTATTCGATATTTAGGAAACTCGATCATTTAGTAACTTGTAAAACTTTGATAAAGTAATGGAGACTGTCGCAAAGTAGCCAAGAGAAATCCCGTAATTACATTCAATGCAAAATATGAATCAATCTCAATGATATTATAATTAACCGATTCACTTTTTCCATAAACAACCGTTTGACATGCAATCCGTGTGGTATCTTCTTCCCAAGCTACCGTGTATCATGCCACCCGTCGACCAGAATCACACAAAATTGATTGGGCTACCAAACCCAAGATCACATACCCGATAAACTAATCCGTAACAGATCTCACCGCGTCCCTGTCCCGTACAGCACACTGCAGCTAGCTAAAAATCTCTCCATCCCCTTCGGAGCCTCAAGAATTTCCCT
This sequence comes from Holcopasites calliopsidis, assembly GCA_023838395.1. NCBI lineage: Eukaryota > Metazoa > Arthropoda > Insecta > Hymenoptera > Apidae > Holcopasites > Holcopasites calliopsidis. The sequence continues at coordinate 5,326,273 of JALHAQ010000011.1, forward strand.
AATCTCTCCTCGGGAGCGCATCTTTCCGTTCCACGAGCGATCCGAGATCGTTTCATTAGGCGGACCACCGGTTCGGCGGTGCAGAAAAAAAACAGACCTGACCCCCGGATTACTTTTCCCGTAGGATCCGGTCCGTAGCCCCCCCGCGGATCGACCGCGCAATTGGTCCAGCCCAGCCCAACCTCGTGAAACGATCCCCGAACTCGACCCAGCTCTACGCCGGTTCCGACGCGCAGCTTGCGCGATTTTTTCGCGAGAAAAAAACCGTCCCGCTGAGCAATTTTCTCGCGGCCGACCAATCGGACGTCGGTCCGCGGCAAAAGGCCACGCCACTGGTCGATACTGGCCGAGCCGGTTCCTCGGCTCCATCTCGTTCGATTTCGACCGATTCAATGGCTGGACGAGGAGGACCCGAAACCCGGTCGCTCCTTTATTTATCTCGACCTCGTGCTGAAGCGGCGACTTTCTCGACGGTGGTCCCCGTGTCGAATTGGCCTGTTTCGTGATGGGTAAAACTGGCCGGCGGTGATCCACGGTCCTACGGCGTCCAGTCACGAGCGTCGGGTGATTCTAAAAACGTTCAACCCCGTTCCCCTGAACTTGGCGCTCCTATTTATAGAGAGGGGGGCCTAGGCCGGCGTTTTGGTGCGCGCCACGTGGTTTACATACGCGCGCGTTCTCCTGGAATATTGGACTGTAACGGGTGGCCAGAGGAGACGAGGAGAACCGCGCGGAAATAGCTTGAACGCCACCTGATTAGGGGCTAGACGCGGTACAGCAGCTGGACTCCATGTGGTCGGGGACTCACGCGTTACAAGTATGTCAAGAGTGAGACCGAAGTTACAGTGCGCTCCGGCATTGGCTCCAAGTGGAAGAGGGTCTACATAGAATATTTACAATAGTATATTTTACTCCTTTGGAGGGTTTTTGTAATTAATTTCGTTAGGACGAGACTAGCCTATCACGCACGGAGAACATCGTATCGTAATACTAAATTCAAACCGGAATTAAAAATCTGAAACTAATACAGGACGCTAAAGGCCTTTTAAACGTCAATTTACCGAAACTTCCCAGGAAGCCCTTAAAAATCGACCATAAACGAAACATCTCCGGCAAAGCAGTAAACATCATTTCAGCTACAAAGGGTCGCGCATTCGAAAACTTGCTGTTAATCGACAGCACTTTCATTCGGATAATGAACAGCATCCGATCGGCGGTTAGGAGTTCCTCGATAATCGATCGCCGGAGGAAATTCTTTAGAGGAAAGCAACGTACTCCCAGCTGACCCGGACCCAACCGAATAATTATCTCAGCTACTCGTGCGATTGAACGATCAGGCGAATTCATTCTCCGCTTCGTGGAAGGATAGAAAAAAAAAAGGGCGCTTGACCTTTGAAGAATGATCGACGTCGGTACGAGCGAGAGTCAGTAGGGCGCGTTCGCAAGAATACAGGTTGACCCTCCTGGCAGTCTGAGCGATCAGACCGGCACCATCTAGGACGGTCCACGAGGGGTTGACGCGCACCTTGCGAAAGAAGGCGAATCGGAGTGACCCTTGGTCAGGTAGACAGAGCCTCGTCCCCGCTTGGACAAGTGAACAGGGCCGACAATGCGTATAATAATGCGAGCAGATTATCGCCCCGAAGGGTGTTCGCACCTTGGGAGGAGGGACTCGGACAATGCCGGACAATGGACCAGGAAACCGACACTGCAAACAACATAAATTTTCCTTGGGCACCTCGCCGTTGTTATACTATCCTCGGACACCGGCGTTTACGGCTATTCTTTACGGATGCTTTCTTCTCTTCTTTCCTCTTTTTCTTTTTTTTAAATACACGGGGACAAATAACGCGGGGTGCTTCCTTCTGGAACCTGGCGGAGGTTTTGGGAAAGCCTATTTCGAAGTGCTTGTAAGTCCATTATTGGCCGAAAGTCGAGCCGCGCCCTGGCTACCCTTTATTCCAGGCTGCTCCTATTTTTATGGCACTGTTGCGAGTGACACAGTTCTTTCCGTGAAAGGAACTTGGGAGTTTGGGAAAGGGTGAATCCTTTTGGAAGGATGTTTGTTTAATAGAATTCGACGTGAATGAGGTGCCGCGGATTTTAATTGAAGTTAATGGAGGTATTGTGATTGTTGGGAGTTATTTTACATTTGGTTAACTATTTACTATCTTTCTTTTTAGAATTAAAATCATTTCTCTCGCATTGAGATCGAGCAACACTTCAATAATTTCTTCTCTCGCATCACTGAAATTTTAATTGAAGTTAATGGAGGCATTGTGATTGTTGGGAATTATTTTTCATTTAATATTTTCTTTTTTAGAATAAAAATCATTTATCTCGCATTGAGATCGAGCAACACTTCAATAATTTCTTCTCTCGCATCACTGAAATTTTAATTGAAGTTAATGGAGGCATTGTGATTGTTGGGAATTATTTTACATTTGGTTAACCATTTATTGTTTTTCTTTTTAGAATAAAAATCATTTATCTCGCACTGACATCGAGCAACGCTTTAATAATTTCTTCTCTCGCATCACTGAAATTTTAATTGAAGTTAATAGAGGTATTTTGAAATTGTCAGGAATTATTTTACATTTGGTTAACCATTTACTATTTTTTAGAATAAAAATCGTTTCTCTTGCATTGAGATCGGGCAACGGCTTAAATAGTTTCTTCTCTCGCGTCACTGAAACTAACTCATCCGGCATCAACTGACTGTCGGTGTATCCTTAAAACACTCCTCCCTCGGATTTCAATTGCAAGGAAGCAATCAGCCTCGACTGAAAGCAAGAGTACGGACCGATCCGTACACGGTTTCGCGGTGTTAACCCCGTTTTGAGGGATTCACCGGGAGGCCAATAAGCCGGGTCTCGTCGAGTCTCGCGAAACGAACCCGACGACATCGTATTTCAGCCGAAATTGCCGAACGGCAGATTGGACGGACGATATACAGCCCCGTTCGGGCACGATAGAAGCAGTATCGACGTTGCTCGTCCTTGCAGACGGGGGGGGGGGGGCGATTTAAGGAAATACTTTGTTGGATGGTCAATTAATCTCTGCACCTCTCAATGGTCGTTTCCTCCTAGTAAAATATCTAATTGCCTTTCAACGCTTTGCTTTCCATCGTGGTAGAAAAGACAACCAAGTTCATTGATTGAATAATTACGAGAGCGTAGTGCGAAGATTGATAAAAGTATTGGAGGGCCAGCGGAACGTTAATACTCTGGTGTCTTATCTTATCGGGCAACTATTTTCGCGAGACGTTGAATACGGTGAATATTCTTCGTCGCTGCGCTGACGACTCTTTTGTATATTCATTGCCATCAGTGGAATTGAAGAAAACGTAGGTGGGAATAAGACGAGGTGATAGCCGACTTCAAAACTGCTTAATATTTTACCTTAATTTGTTTTCATCCTGCAGAAATAATTAATTAAGTATCCATGACGCATCAACGTATCAGTGTAAAAGTAAAAAAGTAATATGATTCGTCAATTAATCATCATTAAATCAATTACGAATACTTTCCAGTGGTGCGTATCAATGAAAAATCGGACAACGACGGAAAGCGGCGTCACCTCTCGCCCTCGCGTTTCCCAATGCAAAATCGAAACCGACCACTGAATCGCTGAGAAAAAGGGTTCCGCCAGTCGCGAAATCTTGTCCTCTTCCCAGCTGGGGATCAAGTGGCGGGGGACAACAACTGTTCCCCGCAGGCCAGAAGAGATATCGCCATTAGCGAGACTCGTGTTACGAGTAGACTTTTTTGCGTGGCTCGCGTGCTTCTGGGATCAGAAGTCGGCCTCCGTTCGGCCCCGATGCATGGCCCGCGATCGCGGCGAAGACTCCTTTACCTGGCCACGTGCTGGGCCCTCCGAGGAGATAGCTGCCGCCGAGGGAAGCGCGAGGAGGACGAACGGAGCGAGTCAGAGAGAGAGAGAGGGAGATGAGGCGAAAGGGTTCGCCACGCGCCCAGCGCCCCAAAGGTTAATCCAAGAAATCAAATCGAAGTACTTTTTTGCGGAGCCGAGGGGGGAAGGGACACCGCTACGGCGGTGTGAAACGGAGGGAGACGCGAAATGCTGGGTCTCGCCCGTGGAAAAGAAGAGGAGCAAGAGGTCGCCGAGGGAAAGAGATGGCCGGAGAAGGGCTTCCGACGGGCCCCGTCAAAGACAACGTTCGACGACATAGGAGACGCGCATATGCTCTGCACGTGCCGACAGGGGCGCGTAAAACTCGCTTTGTTTGCTAAATAACATCCTCGAGAGTGCTTCGGCCCGATATCGAGGCTCGTGCTACGACACGACGCGCCTCGCAAAGGCACCGCGGGCGGGGGTGGCGTGTCCTTGTTATGCGGGTGTAATTGCGTCAATTAGCCGTGCCGCGCTCTCGGGCCGGCTGATAAAATTGCTTTCGCCGTGCCGAGACCTCGTTCCGTCGCGTCGCCTTCCTTCGCCCGTAAGAAGTTTTCACCGGCGACGGTGAACGCGTGATCGAATCTACGGGGCGGATATCGCTGACGACGCTGATTACCGGCCGAACGAGAAAGGAAACGCCGATGCAACGTTTCGTTTCGGATCTACACTTTCTTCATTTCATTGTAAATTATTGTTCACTCGTGACGGGTTAATTGGTAAAACAGCGATAACGGTTCGACGAATTCGCGGAAAGATAGCGCAACAGGATTAATGATTCAACCGGAGAATGTTGGATGCAGGTGTGCTAAGAGTCGCGTGTTACCTTTGCTCGCGAAAGTTTATCGTCTGCGGAGGTTTTGTTAATGAGGGAAGCCGGCATACGACTGTTCAACTGTTTGTTTGCTGGAGAATGGCGACGATGATGCGATAAGTTTCGAGCCGAACAATCGGTCGGGGATTTAATGTTTCGATGAGGGAATGTTGATTGAGATCATTAGGCGTTTCGCGTTACTGCTGCTCGATTTTATTGCCTGTATAGGTTTGCTAATGGGCAGATCTGTTTCAAGTACGTATCCGAGGAACAGAAGTTCTGTTTGCGTACATTTTTTGGTTAACAGAATCATTGGATCACTCGTTCGGTAAGAATTATTCGGTCCAAATAAAACATTCCTTCTTGTTCTGTTACATGCGAGAGCAGCTGCTGATTGAACGACCTAATTAATCCTATCGATTTCCCACGACTGGTTTATTCATCGATTCCACAGATTCTATTTACTGATCCTAGCACAGTGACCAAAATACTTACACATATATCAAAAGATGTTTCCCACTATTTTCAGGATTAACCAAATTTAATAACGCAAAAAGATATTCAATGAAACAGTGCGCGAAGAGCGTTTCAAACTTTTCCCTTACTTTTTCCCTTATCGTCCACCAGCACGCATGAACGATACGGTGCACAGGGAAGTGGTAATTTCGCCGGCAATGCTGGCGATTCGTTCGCCACGCTGTTATCCACTGTGTGCTATCGATAGTTCGACCGATTCGGCTCCGTTCTGTGTTCAAACAAGGAGCCGTCCCTGTATCGTCGGCAGTCGACGTACAATTCGTGTCTTAATTTCGGGCGTTTACTCGCTACGATAACAGGTCAGGTAATAATTATTAAGACGCGACTAGTGCACCATCGAGAGCTGCCTGCAAGATGTATTCCTCAATCGATTCCACGCGTTAGAAGAAATTCAGAACCCCTTCGGACTAATTCCAAACGGGAAAACAAAAACAGAAGGAGCCAAGTTTCTGTTAGAATCGCCAAGTGTTAAATCGAGAAGCAAGTTTACCGTTCGCCGGATGATCGATCCGCTTGATCGCGCGTATCCAAGCCGAGCTGGTAGACGGATGATCGGCGACGTAAACAGGAGTCGTAGGTACGGAGCAACAACGGATAATCCGCATTTGCAAACAGAAATTGGAGAAGTCGCCTTCGAGCCGAGCCTTTCGTTCGACCTGCTCGCTAAGGTCGACGCGTCACTGGATCATGAAATTCCGGAGTGCAAAATCGCGGAACGTAGCTCGGGAACGAGCATAGGATGAGGAAAGTTTCATCCGAAGAATCGCTTACCAAAAGGCTGTCACGACAGAAGAATCGTTTAAAGATTCCACCAATCGACTCACCTCGGATCGTACTCGACGCTGTAAATGGTATCTGTAACACCTCCCGATTTTCTTCCGATCGACCAACGATTGTCAACCGCGATTCGGAACATATCGTACTCGTTCGCGCACATTCGAATCTATTTCTTTTTTTCACATTTCAAACCGTCTCGCCGGTGGATCCGGCGAAAAGGCCAGATCAAGGCACATCGTCCCCAAGCGTGTCCGAGCCACCCTTTGCCCCTCCCGATCGTCCCTGACCGATCGAACCCGCACAATCGATAAATCGATGAGCCTCTAAGGAGAACGAACATCCCCGAAACATTGAATTCGCGTCGTTAATCGGGTGGAGGAATATTCCGGTATCTTTTCGCGGCGGCGTCATCGCGCGAACTAAAGAATATCGCAGTTGTAATTAAGAAAACGGAGCCGCCGCCGCCGCCGCCGCCGTCGCCGCTGCTCTCTCCGTCGGGGGCGAGGGGGTGCAGCCGGCTGAAGGCGCCGCGGGGCGGGGAGGGGGTGGGGTGGGGTGCAGAGCGTGCACGGACGGGGGTGTCGACGGGCGGGGGTGGAAAAGTCTGTGAAAAACGCGCGCATGACAATGCCGCCCCTCCTTGCCCAACCCACCCTCTCTCGGCCCGTTCTTTCTCCACCTACGCCTTGGCCGCCCCTTTCCTTCCACGCATCGTTTCTTTTTCCACCCTCGCCGCTTGCCACCGCGCGGTCGAGTGGGGGGGAGGAGATGTCGGGGACTAATTAAAAATTCAACCGGCGACGAGTTCTCCGAAGACGTTGGCCTGCTACCCCGCTTTTCCCGCCGCCGCCCCCGCCCGCCCGGTTCATTCATTCCTTCCCTTTCTCTTTCTTTCGACCCCTTCTTCCACTCTCTCTCTCTCTCTCTCTCTCTCTCTCTCTCTCTCTCTCTCTTTAGACGTCCGCACCGCGCGCGTACCTTTTATTTTTCTTATCCTCAGCCACGCGACCGCCATCGGTTCCTTTTTTTTTTCTTAACAGCTTTTTAAGCTTGCCCTTGCACTCCGAGGCGATAGACCCGAGACGCGAGAGAGAGAAAGAGAGGGTAAGAAAATGGAGCGAGTTGGACGAGGTTAAGAAGAATTTCAGGACACCCTCCCGCCCTGCTTGATTGCCGATTGATCGATTTAACTGACTGGGTTAAGGGCAGGTGAATCGAAACGCTCGACCCTCGCGCGCGTCGATCTACAAAGATTTACGACCGCGCGATGGGCAGGATTTACAGCTCGTTGTACATAAGTACACCGGCTAGAGCGTTACAGATATCGAGTGGATTTGTCGAACGTTTGCGAGGACAAACACTGCTTCTTATGCTGTTGTCCTACGGACCTCTGCCGATTCCAGAAACTTTCACGCGCTTCGCCGTTCAGACGAAGATTTAAGCGTTCGCCGAATTTACTCCTTTCCCTGCAGAAGCTCACGGTGGAGCTTCGCGAGGAAGCTGGTACGAGTACAAGGTACATCGTTCAGAAACGACTCGGACGTTTAAAGGGTTGCGAAACCGCGCAACGATGCCTCTCTGCCACTGAACTACTCTTCCTCTTGTCGTCTAGACGAATACGTGTACGCTGAACAACTGTGCTCCACTCTTACCGTAACGAATTCCCTTCGACAGGTTACGAAGGAAAAAAAAAGCTCGTCAACATTGTCGTACAAATGTCCCGCGATTACCCCGAAACTAAATTCGAATCGCAGCCGACTCTCGACCGGTATCGTGCAAATAACGAAACGTTTCGAGAAAATATGCGCACGATTGGGAGAGAGAGAGGGACAGAGTCTCTCCGAATTTTATTCAACACAGCGTGTGACGGCGCCGAAGCCCGGCGCTAGATCCAAAAATAATGTGACGAGCACGAGAACCGCGCTCGAGCACCGAGCGACGGTCGCCGGAGTAGCGGACGCGAGAGGATCGTTCCTCTCGGAGAATCTCACTCACCTTGCGCGATCCTGACCGCGGGCATTTTGATCCTCATGGTGACGATCCTTGATCTTCGCGGCGCGTCGCACGGTTTCTCCCTCCGATCTACGGCTCGCCTTCGCGGGTCCAGGACGGCGGGTGACGTTCTCGCGCGGCGATCGGGCTCGCGGGTTCCCTCGTTCGGCGAGACGAAATAGGGGGAGGGGCGCGAGGACCACGCTGGAAGGAAGATCGGCCCTTCGAGCACGGCGCGAGAAAAGTGGACGATCGTCGACGCTTCTCCTGTCCTCCTCCCCCTCACCTCCGCCCCGCGGTGTCGATCCGCCTAAACAAGTCCATCCGACGTTTCACCTGTTTCCACCTCGAAGAACTTCACACCACCCGTTTCGGCTGGGTTCGTTGGGACTACGTACGAGCCGCCCCTCACGCGAAACGGAACACACGTCGCGGCGGTTCTCTACGATTCCTCCCTCGTTCCCCGTCCGATCGTCCGCGGTGCGCCTGGCCGCGACGACGACGGAACTGACAGTTCGGCCGGGTACGCACTTGCTTCGTCAACTGATGCTCGTCCTCATCGTGCCCCTTGGCTGGCGGGATCGCGAGAGCCAGGCCAAACGACGCACGTACCGGCGCACATAGAGCACAGAGGGTAACGACGGCGAGGAGTGTCGTCGCCGATGGATCGACAAAGGCGGGTACGCGCACGGTCCGCGTGCACAGGTGCGAGCGAGCCGCCGAACTCACCGGTGACTTCCACGTCGAACCGAATTTCCTGTCTTCTTCACACCTCGCGGCGGTATATTGTAATGTCGCGGAGCTGCGTCGCCGCGGCCAGCTGGTGCCGTCGCGCGGTGCCACGGGGGAACTCGCGCGTATCCTCTTCCCCGCGACGAAGCTTCACCTCTGACGATTTCACATCAAAATAAAAAAAAAAAGAAAGAACAAAAAAAAACCGAGAAGAGAACAGAGCGTTGTGTCCGGGCGTGTTTGCGCGGCAACTGTCCGCTCGTCGAGCCGAACCGCTCCCTCGGCGCGCACGATTCTCCGCTCGAATACGGAAAGCGCGCCACAGCGTGTATCCTCCGTCCCGTCACGCGTTCTCGTTTCCGTACACCGGCGGCGACGATCGCTGGTCCCTCGTCCGTCCGTTCGCGTGAACGTGTCCGATACGCGGCAACGTGCACCACACGGGACGACGCGCGTCCTGGCCGACGTGCGCGGCGAGCTGCTGCCGTTGTCTCAGCGTGCGGGCTGACGCGCGGATGCTGGATGCCTGCTGCCGGCGTGGACCAGAGCGACGATGGTCCAGCATGGGTCGTATCTCTGAGTGGACTGTGCCGGACGGTGCGCCTAGTCGTGCCGTGCGGGACCTGGTGTGTCGGGCACTGCGCTCGCTTCGGACGCGCTCGGTTCGCCTCGGCGCCGAGGCCGGACACCCCACGCGCTCTCGGGGTAGTTTTCACCCCCCGTGGTGGGGGTAACGGCCTGTCCCTCTCTGTCGCTCCCTGCTGGCGAGCGCGCCGCTCCTCTCCCTTTCGCCGCGATTCCCTCGCTCGCTCTTCCCGCTCTTCTCGCTCACTCTCTCTCCGTCCGTCCGACGATCGGCATCTGCTCACCGGCTCTCTATCTCTTCTCGCGGCCTCCCTTCTCTCGGCGTGCAGTTACACGCGCGCTGCCTGCTACACTCGTGTGTACACTCGTGCGCGTACGTAGACACTCTGTCCCGTCGCGCCGCTCCTTCTCGCGCTCGCTGCCTCATCGTGTCCGCCTAGAATCAGCCCCTCTCTGTTTCGCTGATAACGGCGGAAAGAGAAACCCGGCCGAGCGGGGACCGACAGTATCGCGACGGCGGCGATGCGAACGCGGGCACACACTCGCGCGGGTATCGGTAGCTTGGAAGGGTGGCCGGTGCTTGTTTTCTCCTTGTTTACCCCCTCGTGGCGGTTACTTCTTTTTCCAGGGTGCTTCTGTTGCGGGCTGTAGTTGTTTTTTTTTTTTGCTTCTTTGGGTTGCTTGGAAAGGCTGTCCTCTGATAGGCGACCTCGCGAATGTGTACAGGAAATCGGATCGCCCGAGCTTTTCGACAGAAACGTTTATATTTATCGACGAGGGTCATTGGGTACAATTCAACAATTGTTTACCTTCCCCTCCGAGTACGTTCCAAATTTTATCCAGCACTCCCAATGCGCGCAATTGACGCTCCAAACGCGCCCTGATACACGAAACAACGACGGCACAGTAATGCGCCGCTGCTTTCCCAACATTGGGCAACGGGTTCCCGCTGATTGAAGAGATCGCACGAGAACGATTTTGGAAACGTCTTGGCCGGCCGTTCATCCAACAGGGGGGGGGGGGGAGGGGGGGGTGACTATGCGATTAACGCTGGCCGGCCGTCTCGATTACCGGGGTCAGTTCTGCGCGCGTTAATGCCGGTTTGGAAAAGCGCCAAGCTCTTGTTGACGATCGGTGCCACGTTTGTTATACTCGCGCCACCACTGCCCCGCGTTAGATTTCCCCGCCGCGCTTCGGAGTGTCTGTTCCGACGACACGGTCATTATACTGCTCCTACTTCCCTCGTCCTTTTTCCTCCGTTGCTTTTCATTTCGTTTTACGAGCGAGCGATTCATAATCGTGTTCGCGGTCGCGTTTTGCATAGTCGGCGAAGTTGTATGTTTACGCTGATGGGGTGGAAAGTAGAAGCTTCGCGGTGAAGAGATGCGGGGGATGATACCGGGTCGGTCATAGCGTCCGGCTGAATGTCAATGCAATTCGATGAAGCGGATTCGACATTTATTTTGCCCTATCAAAATATAGTGCTTCTTGCGAGTTTATTATTTTTGGTATTAGTTGCAGAGGTAGCTACAAATGTCTACTGCTTGCGTCACTTAGGAATAGAAGCCGGTATCGCGTTTGAATCAACCTTCCACTAATAAAAATCATTGAGAATTGCTTAGCAGTCAACTAAGACCACCGATCCAATATCCCTGATTTGATTTATCGATCGAACGATGCCTTCCGCGTGAGTCCACAAAAATGCATCGGAACGCCTAGCGGCCAGACGTTCGAACACAATCCTTCCGGCCGCGAGAGCACGGAAAATCTCGCGTCCCGTTCGGAATGGAACGATCGATGCCATTCGAAGGATATGCCTCCTTGGCACAGGGCCCTGGGATTCGGGATACGTCGTCCGTCATTCAACCGCGAATCTTATGGATCCACGATCACCGATGCACGAACCCGGCCCCCTTCGAGCTTCCCGTGAAACACGTACGCCGCATCGGATCGTAGAGAAAGTGGAGTAAACGAGTGCACACGCAAGGAGGTACCTGCTCTCTCACATTAATTATTCCGTGACTGAACCCTTCATCCGCGGTGAGATCGATACCCGCGACGCGGATCTTTCCACGGGACTATTCCGTTCGAGGATCGAGATCCTGGGGACGGGGAGACCGATGGCCCGGCGAAGGATAGACGGAACGAGTAGAAACTGGCGCAGGAAAAGGATTGAAACGATGGATACAATGAATTTTCTATTATTTAATTTAACTCAATTTATTCAGTTCCATGAATGGATGTACAAATTAAGCGCAATCGTCATATATTAATATCTCCTCACTTCAGTAGTACTCAATTTAAGATCTGGTAAAATTTAAAAATAGTAAATTGTTGAGAACTTATCAATGATACACTACTTTTAATCCATCGCAGTTCGGAGCTCACTGATGAAAAATTAAAATATCCTTCTAAGCATAAATTCTTTGCGTTCTGGATAGCGCCCTTCGACTGTTTCCCTCTAATCCAGAAACGCGCGAGAGGGAGGGAAAGCGGCGGGGAGAATATTTCCCAGGCCCGTTTCAAGGGCTGCGCCGGCCGGCGATGGTTCTGAAGTGACTTTTAACTAACCGGAGAAATTATCTGTTGCGGCTCCTGCGACACAGACGGCCCCGGGGACCTGGACAGTGTCCCGGGACACGGACCCGCGCGCGCGATATCTCCTGACAATCTACCGCGTTTCGGGTGTCCTGTATTCGGGATCAGCAGTGCGTCTACTTCCAAGAACTAGCTGAAGCGTTTTGTCAATGGGACTCCTGAACTTTGACCGCAAGACATTTTCCTTCGAATCAATTATCTAATGTCACTTCGAATCGTGGTGATGGGCAGCGTGCAGCGTTTGCAGTATTTATTTGTTCAATTATTGGCGGATTCGGCAGCTGATCCGTGTCGACGCGAACGTTCGACAAACTAAGAATCAAGTAGTAAGATTCATTCTCCCAGAGACTTTTTCCCTCGCTCCAGCTAATTAGCCATAAATCTCGGTCGAACTAACGCACCTGTTCCCAATCGTTCGAACCGAAAACGCCGGAAATCGGCCGGAATGAAACGCAGCCGCATATGTAGCTTCTTGCCGTATCGAACCGTTTCCTGACACCGGTCAGCGTTTTCTCCCATGGTAAATCCCGCAAGTGGACTTCCTAGCGGCCCATTAAACGGTTTTCACAGGAAACCAGGCCGCGCCTAAGCCGCCGTGAGTTTTTCATCCCTCGCTACGACGCAACGCCGCGGCGTCGTCCGGCTCGGTTATTGGTACATCGCTCGATGAAACGACGCGACGTTGAGATCTCTGCGAATTTCTATGCCCGGCTATCCGGCTCGCCTCGTATTTATCGCAGTGCCAGATAGATCGTATCGTCTATTCGGAATGCATAAGTTATCAAGCCTGTTTATTACGGACGTGCACGCTATGTAACGCCGCGGTCTCCGCGCCGCGGCCAGGAGAAATTCCAAGCGAATCTCCTTCGCGTGTGTGCGTTATCCCTAGAAAACGCAGCGATCCGTTGACCCGTGTGAAACTCCCACATTCATTACCGCCGGGGGGGCACTGTGTTCCACACGTCCGTGCAAGTTCAGACGATTTTTCCGCCGGCGTCTTGCACCTACCCGGGGGTTTCTACCGATTCAACGACGCGGGAAGAGGTCTTGCGCGGTCACTCCTCCGCAGGCCGTTCCCGTGCCCGTAAAATATCATCGGGAGCGTATTTTCTCGTCGCTCGCTGAGAGGGTTATATCGGATACGTAACGAGCTATGGACAGAAAGTTCATTACCCTTTTCTTGGAGAAAATTCGTGGCAGTAATTGAATGATGATAAGAGGCGATAGTTGGAAAGGGCTTTCGATTTACGTTAGCTTGAGGTGTATGCGTGGAAGTGGTAAAGTAAGGAACGGTTGTGCGGTGGTAATTAAAGCTGAGGGAATCCGTGGAAACACGAGGTCTTTGACCCGTGGAAAGAGTGCAAGAAGACAGATGCGTCTTGCGTCGATGCAGGTACTTTTTTTTTTAACTAAACGATGTCCAATGATGTAATGATGTTCTGTTACAAAATGGGAGATGTTTAATGAAATCTCACTTATTTTACAACCGTTTATTGATAATTAATTAACTCTCTATTTTAAAACGAGCAACGTTCGACGAGATCATTTACCGCTCGCAACTTGTAGGAATCGTCCTCGCTCCGTTACCCGCCGGAACGATCCGAACAATGCAGAAAATTCGTGTCAGTCGTGTAAGAAGCTCTCCTCTCGATTTCTTTACTTCCTGCGCTACGAGCTCCGTGGCAGCGTCGCCTGTGCCATGTGCGGACACGTGTGCCATTAGAAGCACGGCCGCCTAGTTATGTCAAACAGCAGACCCCGATAACGTGGAATCAAGAACGTGTCTCATTATCGCGGTACAATTTACAGAGTACTGTAACACACTTTTGCTTCCCCTCCGCTCCCTTCCGCTGTAGCTTAAGAAAAATTTCAGGCAACCGTAGGGGAATCGGACGGCTATAGGGTTCGGTTCACATCCGATGACAATTATTTGTACAAATGTACTGCAAGGAAAATTTCATTTAACCTTCTGGGGCTGCTAGTTTTTTCAACACAGATCACGAGCTTGATTAGTAGATGATGCTTCCGTTGTCTTCAGCACAACGATAGTACGATTAATTTGTAATCAGGATATTTTACCCGATTTAGTAATATAATGATATATCAACGTTCTGACCAATAATACATTCAAATTGCAATTAATAGAAAGTTTCGTGTGAACGTTTAATGAAACTGGCAGACCAGAAAAATCGCTCCCCCGGCCCGCGGCACGTTCTAAATGCAACGCGTCCCGCGCATCTGCGTTAAACTATTAAACCCACGCTTAAGTACTATCCCCGTCCACGGGTCCCGCTTCGATCCCGAAACTTCGAAAACCTCACGCAACCGTCGGGTCGTCACTTCCGACAGATGCGCGCCTCCTTCGGGAAAGGAGGATCGCGCCGGAGGGTCCTCCGGTCCGCGTTTTAATTTCGGACACCCGTTACCGAGAGGCGACCGTCCAAAGGGTGAAAAAAACCGCCGCGCGGACCATCTTGGTGACGGTACGGCCGTTACGAGCGCCGTCGGCCCCCCTCGCCCCCGGTCCGACAACGCATCCTGTTGCGGGGTTTTAAAGATTATTTTTACTTCGGGACAAAAAAGATTTGTCTGGCGACTCGGGCGACGCGCACATGTGCCCCGACGGCCAAGACGAGGCGGAGGACGAACGGTTTCGGTGCGCTTTTCTCTGCCAGCGTCCAGCGCTTCGTGGGAGTTTATCGCTCTTTCCCTCTCGCTCTCCTTTCCCCCCCGGGGCTCGTCCTCTCCGGCGTCCGTCGTAAAAGAGGGACGCGGAGGATGCCGGAGATAAAAGCGAACGCGTCCCCGAAGCGGCTGTGCGTCGCGTTGCTGCGGTATCGGCGATGGTCAAGAGGTCGTTTCACCGCGGCCTCTCGCGTCACATATTCCACGGCCAGTCCGTCTCTCGGCCGGAGGATCGAGTTAATGCTCCACAGGCGGGCTCGGAAGGGTCCTTCCGGCGTGACGCCTCGATATCGCGCCGCTCTAACACCTTGGTCGACACTGGCTCTGCATGCTCGGCTCCCGATAAGAATTCCTTGAAACGGCTCGCGTGGCCGTGCTTGCTGATCGCGGTGGAGATTCGCAACAACCGTGGTCCCGAGAATAATTATATTAGTAATCGCGGCAGCAGAGGGTGCGGGAAGATACAATGATAATTATCGTAGTCGGGACTGGGACTGTTAAAAGTATCCGTAGACCAGGACACTTGGTAGCCAGGCGTGGAACATGATTATTAAAGGACAGCTACTGTTAAAAAAAATGTATCGTACAACTAATGACTGCGATCGTTACATTATACTCCTCCCTCGGTGCCGAACATTTGGTAAATGTTTAAGCTGCGCAGAGACTATCCCAGGGACCAGAGGCGCCCTTAATCAACGCTGTACAGACAGCAACAGGAAGTGGAGCTCGAAAAATATACGGTAAGGATACATTGACCATTCGTCTCGGCCCTTGGCTACGCCAATGCGACATATGTACGTGCCGAAGAGCAGCAACGCAGACACCAAATATAACCAAAGAGACGGAGACCCCTTGCCAAGGGTGTTTGGACCGTCCCCCTACGCAAGGGTTAGCCCCTGGTCCTGCGTGCTCCGCTCGGGAGGAAAGTTTCGGCTTTCGATAGGGAAAGGAAAACGACGGCGCGCCTGGAAGCCGGCCGATCCTCTTCTCCACCCCTCCCCCACGTCTCGTGTCGTTCCAAGATATTTTCGTCGTGATTTTCGTAACCGGCTATTTAAAGGCGGCGGCTTCCTTAAAATTTGCAGCAGGACCGTTCACCAATTTACAGCGGAAAATTGCAGCTGCCCCCTATGCGCTTAACGCAGAGAGCGGGCCGGTCGTGATTTTCTGCGGGTCATCGGAGCAGAGGAACGTCTTGCGCGGACACAGTTTCCATCTGTCAGGGGAAGGAGAAAGAAAAGACAGTATATCCGTGTTTTCCTTGGCGAGAGGCTGGCGAAGGATTTTCGAGTCGAAGACCTTACAAATCTTACGTTCGCCCCGATGATTAACGTCCTCGGCTTCCGGGATTCATCGGTTCCTTAAATCACCGGGCCCAGGAACGCTGCCGCGGGCCCGCCCTCTTTGCGATCGATGGGAACTCGCCTCGCTGGATCGCTTCGATTTTCGTTTCGTCAATGATCCGCTCGATGCGATCCAGAGACACTCGTCAGACTGAATCGCGGTCTCGTGGGTATATTTGATGAATCATATCGATTTAGGGAAGAGAGCAAAAATATTGCTGCTTCTAATAATCAGTCGCAAGTAGGTAGACATATCTTTCCTCTCTCCCAATCGATTCGAACTCAAGAATCATTCGACTCCTTTGAAACATTTGCCATGACGCGAATTCACGTTTTATCGTTTCCCAATACATTCAACAATTTGCTAATAAATTCCGAATACACGACACCGAGCACCGAGCGCTCTCGACCCTGCCCTTTTTTCCCATGTCCAGTTTTGCATAAAAAAAAATTCCCAGCCTGCCAGGTTCACACACCAGCCGATGCGCCGCGTGCGTACAGGAACGCTGTGCAGCGAGAGAGGGTGAGAAGCCGGGGGTAAAAAACAGTATTTCCGTGGCCGCTGGGGTTCCTCCACCATCGTCGTTCGTCGTCGCCGATTCGCTAGGTGGATTCCTTCGGTCGGCATGCGGAAAGTGCGCAGGACTTCCGTGATGAGGGGCGGGGGGAAGGGGGGCCCCCCTTGTCCGTTTTTTTTTTCTCTCGCTCGATTCCGTGGGGTCCGGTCGGGAAAGACCGGAGGGAGGTTGACGGAACCACCACCCGAGGACGGAAACACCTTGTGCGATGTAAAAAAAAAAACGTGCACCGCGCTAGGAGAGGAGAGGGGGGGGGAAGGTTTCGAGGGCGAAAGAGGGGAGGGGTTTACGGTACCCCGAGTGGCACAGATTCTCCGGCAACGGAACACGCTGTGGAGGCCGAGGTAAAAAAGTAGAGGAGGAAAAAAAAATGCATGCGCCCAGGGGAGGGGGGATGTGAAAAAAAAAAATTAAAATACTGACGAACAAGCGACGCCGGATGAGGTGTTTTCCCTCAGCTTTTTGGGGAAAAATCTCGATCGCGACTCCGTGAGAACGGCGGAGACCGTTCCCCCCCCCTTTTTTTTCTATTTTTGTTAAAAAACGTGCACCTTTTGGGAACGTAACGGCGCCGTCGGTCAGGCTGTTAGCGGATTCGATGGCGCGCCTGACGGACAGGGTTGTTAGGTGTCCCATACCGAATGGGACAAGGCTCGTGTAAATATAGAAATTTGTGCGCCGGCACTTTTTACAGTTAGGCATACAGGCGGTATCGAGTTTTCTCAGGGCACCGATCCCAGCTGCGAAACGCTGCAGCAAATTGTTTACAAAAAAAAAAAAAAAATGAGGCGATACTTGGAAAATACAGATGCCCACTCATGGGCATCGAAGCTACATCAATTTGCAGGGGGTTAAAATCTAGCGGCCTATATACATATATTACTTTAATCGATTCATCCTATTAAAATTATTAATAATTCATGCATATTCAACCGATGTTTGCACCGATAAATCTCTCACGAGAAAGCCCGCACAGAACTTAACAAAGATCCAAGCTCCATTGTCGCCGTGTCGCAGTTATAAAGCCATTACGTGACTTCCTATCAACGTCCCGCTGCCACGCAATTCTTCTCTCCCGAGGCCGCTGGATGCCACGGGATCCGTTCTGCCCGCGATCCGAAAGCGGGACTTAATCCGTTACCCCGGCCGTTCTCTCGGACTCATCCTCCGCCTTTCTGTCACGCTTCCGTCTGCGTCGCTCCTCTTCCCGGATCGTCCGACGCATCCTTCTTCCTTTCTGTCTCCCCATTCCCCCCTCTAACCCCTCAGTTGCGGATCCTGCATCTTGGCCGCCCCTTCCGCAGCGAGCAGATGGCCGGCCAAGGGGTAAGAAAAAAATCCTAGGGCCCCGTGGAAAAAAAAAACGTGCAGAGAGCGAGAGGAGTCGCAGGAGCGAAAGAGAAGGGTAGGTTTATAAAAAGCGATCTGGGGAGGGGAAAAAAAAGGACAGGGGGACAGCCGGGGGAGCGCGATGGACCACGTGTGTTCTTGAAAATTTCTCGTGAGAGAACGCGGATCCTGGACTTGGACCGAACAGATTCGTCCTTTGATCGAATTTCGGCCATTCATCCGTTTGATCGATTCTACGATCTCGGCCCTCTCTCTCTCTCTCTCTCTCTCTCGCTCTCTCTGCTTGATTCACCAGTACCCCGAATCGCATCCCCGGGAGGGGAGGCTCGATCTCGATGCATGGGATCGAGATCCAATGTCTCGAATGACGATCCTACCGGATCGCCGAGAAATTGACTCCGCTCAGCTGCGGCTAATAGTCTCGCCGATATGGATTTTCATCGTTCACGTTTTTGTGGAAGTATACACCCGGATAGCTGGTTTAAGGGGTAATTGAATTTAGCTTTCAAGGGGGGCGGGGGGGCGGGTCGATAGAGTGTTTATCGAAAGCTACTAAACGCGCAAATTGTGGAGGCTGATGAATATAAACTAGCCGCGGCACATTATGGTAAGCGTTTTCGTTACCATGCGCACGGTTTCCTCGGATCGGCCAGGATAAACATTTGCACGAACTCTCCTATATTATTTTTGCCAGCTACACCTCTTACGAAATGCATGCATCCATATTAATAATAATTACAATCAATTCGAGCGAAGCATTTTTCAATTCCTTCTTTACATTCTTACTTTGCAGTCAACTTTATCTTCGATGCTCATTCTTGATCAGTGCAGTTTTACGATATTTGTCACGAAGCTCCCACTTTTAACGATTGATTAATATTTTCAATCGCACGAGTAATACGGTCCCTTCGAATGTCAAATGAAGGATCCCCGCAAAATAATACTGCTTTCGCAACTAACTACGAAACAATTACAACTCGAAGAAACTCAATACTTTTCCTTCAAAGAAATGAAAGAAAAAGAGTAATGAAGTGAAAAGGCAAGGCGGTATTACTTTTCCACTTGCGCGTTGCGTCCACTGTCCACGACATCGACCGGACACCGAGAACATTTTTACGCGGCCCGTGGAAGGAATAATAAAGCTTTTCTTCCACTTTATCTGCCTCGACGAATCTCCCTTCACGTAACTGTAAAGGACCCGTAAGTGGCGGCCCCCGCTCTATCCGATGGCCCCCGGGATCCCAGGTAGAAAAATCGAAATTTGTAAAAAAAGAAACAGGGGCGAGCGGAGAAATGATAGAGACGAACGAACGGGAGATCGTCGCCTCTGGACACGCAGGCCAGCTGACCAGCCGTGGGAAGAGCCACCTTTTTTTTTTTTCTAGGTATCCTAGAAAATTAGTTCTAAATTGGCGAGCCACCGGAACCGTCTAGATGCAGTCGAACAGGTAGACCGGTCAGTCTGCGCCGTAATGCTTCCGGAAATGGAGTGTACCATTTAGTTCGATTAACTCTGACTCGTATTTTTGGACGAACCATTTCTTTTTTAAATTAAAACTGCAGCATTCTTAGAAATTATAAACGTGCTCTGATAATGATGCAATTTATTTAAAATGCGTCATCGTATTTCTACCTATGCCAAACACAAACAGACTTCTACCAGAGGGTAAACAAACGATTTTTGGCTGTTCCCGAAAGAATTCGAGAAAAGGAGGATTCTCCTTGACCGCGACACGTGGTCGCTCCGAAATAAATTTTTTCTCGAGCATCGTCGCCGACGACGGACGTTCCTTCCTCCTCTGTTTTCACCCGGCCGCCACGTCTTCGCCTCTTCCTTCACGTTCTCCCCGATGCTGCTCCGTTTCCTCGGCACGCCGCTTCCCTCGAAAGGGGAGACTATGCATTTTTCGGTGGCTTAAAAATAGACGATCGCCGGCTTAGCGCGAACTGGCCAGAGGTCAGTCACTCCTTGGGCGAAAGACTTGGGCGGCAAAAATAGCTGGCAAAACGGAAAAAATGATTCCCTCCTCGGTGCGGATCCCGCTGAAATCTCTCGCATCCGAGGCGTAACCCCGAATTTTCGGGTAAATCGCGATGAAAAGTTTCGCCGCGTGGTTGAAATTAATCGTTTCGATTTATGGACTCGGAGGAAACTTACGTTTCGACAGATGGTGAATCTTTGAAAGAGGAGAAATTTAGCAAGAGATCGACTGAAGGAGTGCACTTACTTTTAAACACAGGAATGATTGAATAGTGAAGAAGAAAATTAAGTATTTCCGCTTATAGTAATTACAGCTAATCAAAGCTGTTCCATAATTAAATATCCCCGGAATGCTTCTCCCCCCGAAGAGTCACGAAACACCTGGTCAGCCGCCTACAAGTCTCCCTTCTAAATAAACTCGCAGCTAACAGGGAGGATCGTCAATCGGTCCAGGAAGCGAGAAATTCGGTTACACAGGAGACGAGCGTAACGTCGAAACAGCGTCTGGTGTCCATTGAGCAACGTTTACCACCTCCTCTTTCGGTCCAGCGTTCTTTCGCGTTGCCTCAGCCGGGGCCCGATTGCGAGGTCCGAATCTGCCAAGTCAGTTCTGTCAGATTTTTCACGGTGCCGATCCCTTTACAGGCGGCGCTGCCCGGTTGTCATATTTGCCTATGATGGACGATTTATCGTGAAGAAAGGGCATCACGGCAAACGGATCCGGGGGATGACGAGCGGGTTTTTCTGTCATTCAGTGGCAAAGCGGAGCCGGAACGGCGCGAGGCGCCCGGGTCGCACCACATTTCGGCAATTCCCGTACCGCGGCGAGGATGCTCACGACGGCCCGTCCGAGCAGAATCGTCGGGTGCAATTTTCCAGGGGCGTCCGGTCGGCTGTTTGACCTTTTCTTTTCACCTTGCCGGCGAGCAAAGGGACCCTAAACGCGGACGACTCCGCAGAGTAAGCCGCGTTTCGCTCGTGACGGTTCGGGATTAATCGTGCGACGAAACGCGGCCCCATGCGCCGCGGACGGTTCTATCTTTGAACTGGAATTTCGAGTGACGATCGGCCGTGCTCCTCTCGTTATTTCAGCGTCACTTATCGCCGGCCGGAGAGATTAGGTGGAAACGGAAAGCGAAGAGGAATCTGTTTCGCCGCGTTTACGACAGAGCCGTAGAAGTCCCGATGAGATGAGGGGCGAATCGAAGGGTAGGAAGGAACTGTTGCGAAAGGGTGAGTAGACTTTCCATTCACGAGTCTCCGGTGATCAAGAGGTACACGCGAAAGCGACGCTCCGATACAAGTTTTCACCAACATCCCTTCCGCCCCTGGACTTCGCAATAGTCCCCCGAAAATTCCAATCTCCGCGTGCATTGTAAATCGTGAACCGTTGCCCCACCCTGTCCCCCGAGTTCCAGACACTGTCCGTAATAGGAAAGAAAAAGGGCGGGACGGAGCCGTTCGCGAGGAACAGGAAGAAATCGTTCGTGCACGGTGCGTCGATATCCGGCTAGTTAAACTCGTCGTCGCCCCCCCCCCCCCCGGGCGTCCCGCCAAATCGTCCGGGATAAATGTCCAGACTCTTCCCCGGCCGTCTAGCGTCGATCCGAGCCCAAACAGCATCGGGCCGGCCAACCCCTAGGGACGGGTGGAATCGCGGCGCAAACGGGAAGAGCGCGGCCGGCGCGGTTGCCTAATCGCTTTACGCCGGCCAAACGATCCGCGCCTCGCCGGTCGCACGCGGCCCAAAGGAAAGTACGTGAACCTTGCGAAATTTTCGTTTGCACAGCCGCGCGCGCGCGCGCTGCTTCGCCCGTATATCAAAAGTTTAATTGAATTCTCGGCCGAGGCCTTGGCCCGGGGAGATTAGGATCGCGGTCGGTTCCCTCTTTCGACCGTTTCCCTCCTTCTACCTACGCTCCCCCCGCTTGTCCTCTTTATCTTGGCCGGTGTGTACATCTTCGCGTATTATTCTAGCTGCGCCGCCCCCCCTCCACCCGCCCTCCTCTGATTTTCTGATAAGAGCGCCGAGCAGTTGATTCCCGACGAGACGCTCCGCTTTGAGAGTCTTCTCGAGAGGGGGGGTTTGGATGTGTTCGACAATTAGTACGACGTTCCCGGGGTCACGGTTGCGAAAGGGTGGTCTCGTAGGAGGCTCGAAATGATTTGACAGAGGATCGCGTGGTTCTTCGTCCTTGTTCGTTGAATTGATTTTCCTACTTTTTTTTTTATTGATAAATCGGGGGGTTGGCTGGATCGGTTCGGTTCTGTGAATGCGGTCGCGTTCAGTTTGTGGATCGGTTGTTCAGGTTCGCGGGCGTTTCGATGTAATTTTTTGGGACCCTTGAAAGGGATGCAGGACGAACGTGAGATGTTTGAGTTATAAGGGATACATGCCGGTTTTATTAGTGGTCAGGGCGCCGTTTTGTGCGGCGATCGTTCCCAGGGAGATATTCATGATTTCCGGCTGCGTGTACAGCTTTTTTTTTTTCGTACATTTGATCGATGAAGTGGGAAATGGAGTGGCTAATCCGGGCTGCTTGAACGTTTCATTGATCGGACGCAGGGTTGGATGTTGTATATGTTTATTAACACTTATCCGGCGGCGTTTCGTTCGTGCCACGCGTTTCGATAAAGCACGACCTTCTTATTGCGAGAATTTGCATAATTACTGTTTTCAGCGCGCCTTCTGGTCATGGGGGTCAGATCGAATTTATCTCAATGGCCCTCACCTGTCCTGCACGATGCGGGCCAGGCCGGGACAACTGACCACCTGTACAGTCGTGGCAGCAACGAGAAAGGGAAACGCGCCATTTAAATATGTACACCATTATATTGCGTATAATATTGAAACGAACAAAAGCATAATATAAGCAATAACGAAATAGAATATGACATTTTAACACTATCCGTCTATCACTGATTTCATTCTGTCGCAAGCATATTTCTTGATGAAACTCATTTCGTGCATCGGCAACGGAAAGAGACAGTACTAAACACGAACGAATGCATTCTAACGTAACGATTGCCATGAATATCATTATTATTATACACATCTAGCCACAACCTGTTCTCTGCCTCGACACCTAAACCCAATTAAGGTTTCCATATTTCTACCTGGCAGATTTAACGAACACCCTGGACGCATCTTATCGAACCGATCGGCCGGTCACTTTGACGAGATCCAGAAAATCGATTGCCATTCTCTCTAAAAGCGACGCGGTTCGCCCCGGAAGAATTCCCCTGCGGTCGTAACGTCTTTCTAACCGGCCTCCGTCCTGTGCGAGATGCATCTTGGCGCGTTGACCGGTTCAAAGACGACGATCCGGCAGGTCGTGGCATCCGCGCGAAACAATAGAAAAGCCGTAACTTTCTCCGCACGGTCGTGGCCGTTACGTCCTGTGTCGAGGCGTCACGGCGCGCCTAAAAAGATCGTCCGCGTCTCTCTTTCTGCGTAGAATAGAGAAAAACAAAAACCGAGCTATTTAATAATAAAGCAAAAAGTCGGAGGCACACCGGTCAGGCTCGATTTGGGGGCGGCTAAATTCGGTAGGCAGAGGTCGTCTCGTCGTCTAATCAGAAAATTGGATCGTCCTCTCCCGTTCTATCTCTTCGGCGCTTCTCCTGTTCCCTTTTTTTCTTTTTCTCAAACTCTATCGTTCATCTTCTCGTTCCGCCGTTCTCTTTTTCTCCCCCTTTTGCGTTCCTCTTTCCATGCCGGACTGTACGGCACCCGCATGCGAGGCGAAAAGATCGAACAGGCCGGCCGGGACGCGCGTGTCCGCCTGCCACGTCCCGTCGGTGGCTCGTGACGCCGCAATGGGGACACATGTCAAAACAATTGGCACACAGGTGTATCGAATTTACCGAAGAAAACGACGGATGACGGCCGAAAGAATCGTGCCGTTGCGTCACCGGACCCCACCTTCGCGGCCGATCCCAGGTCGGATGGACGATCATCGTCGATCCCTATAGATCTCGACTATTCTTCAGCCACGCTTTTTGTTCGGGCGGTCTTGTTGAATTCGTGTCTACTATATCGGTACGTGCGACGCATTCTGTGATGCAACCTTCGCTCTAAACATTTGGTAGATTAAAGGGGAGAGGGATCTTTAATATTTCGGAAGATGAAAATAATATTTATCAAAAGACTTGCACTGTACAATTTCAATGTCACTGGAAATCTTCGCCTCTCGAAATGACGAATAATTGCCCACGCTGAACTCAAGGCAACTCTCCGTCCGTCGAAAGAAATATCGGTCCTCCCCTGAAATTCGCATTGGACGAATAATACGCTACAATCGCACGAAATAAAAGGAAAGGATAAACTCCTCTTGCCATTCATCGATTATTCCCGGGTCACACGGGGGCGATAGAATGGCCTGCGGACTCGCGTGTCCCGGTCGGCGGCAGCGTATTGTACAGCGATTCGGCCTGTGGCTCGTTCCGAGCGTCATCGACGTCGAAAGTTACGATTATCGTCTCCGCGCGGTATCACCGCGTGTAGCCGTGTTCACGTAGGAAGAAGTTACCACCGCGGTCGCTCCTCTCGTTGAAGCTCTAACGCAAGACAATCGATCCATCCGGGCCAAAAAGGACAAGAAAAAAGACACAAACGGGGAACCGTTTGGCGAGGAGGGGCGCGCGCGGGGGGTCCGAAGTGAAAATAAGAGACGGACTCGGAGAAAGAGAAGAAGGAATTTCTGTGTTTCATTCGAGCGTCTCCACTCTCTGTCTTTCGACGAGAAAACTTCGAGGTCAAACCGGGCGTGCATGCAAGAGTGCGGCTACAGAGGCGAGGAAAGGACGAGAGAAGAACCGGGGGGGGGACCAAGGTGGATGACGGAGAACAGCGGAGGTGGTGAATGTGAAGGAGGGACCGCGTCGCGGCGGCCGGGCGAGAGGGATAGGGGGGTGGGGGACAGAAAAATGACAATCATCGTCATTTTAATAATATGCAAAGGTATAGTCGACTTCCACGCCGGGCAAGTGTGGCCACAATGGCGTTATATAATGACAAAGACACGTCTCGGGTCGGCTGGGTACCATTCGCTCGACAAAAGGCGCGGCGCTAGGGTCATCCTACCGGACCGGAACATGTATTGTCCGGCCCGGACAAATGTCACCGATAATGTTCCTACGGGGGACTGACGGGGACCGCGGAGGAGTCAAAATAACTGTCCCACAATGGAATATTTTGTCGGCGTTTCAGCCTTACGTATTCTCCCCTCTTGCCAGCGCGAAGAAAGAAAAAAAAGAAAGAAGAGAACACCGTCTACGATTAATCGATATCGTTGATAAGCGAAATAGGAGAGGATGCGTATCCAATTTTTCATCGAAATTCCCAGGGCGTGTCCTTTTTTTATTAATCCACCCCATGCCACGCTCGATTGCAGGCTAACCCAAATTACGCCGCAGATTCGGGCACCACCGCCCCCCAACTGGCAATGCGAGACCGGCCGAAAGGTGGCACGGAAACGCGAGCCCCCCTCGCTATCCACCTACCGAGCTTAATCCCGATTGTAAAATCGTGCCGCGATATTCCGAAACGCGCGGATCCCGTGGCTCGAGCGTATTCACGCGTCGATTGTCCGTGCAACCGTAACCGCCGCGTCGGATCTCTCGCGGTATCGTCGAAACGGCGGCGATCGCGGCTCCCCCGGGGCCGAAGGTGATGGCTGCTGCTTGGATCTGGACTCCGGGTTCTCGTGGCCGCGATCGAAACCCCGTGAAGAGGCTACGTTCCGGGCGACGCGCGAGCTGATCTTTCACGATCGATCTTCACGTACGTACACGTACACACACACACACACACACACGCGCGCGCGCGGGCGCAACGACGGGGGGAGGGCACACACGGCGTGCCCCCGTCGACGAGCTGCGCCTCTCGTTCTCTCCCCCCCCCCCCTTCCTCGCCCCCTTTACGTACGTACCGACGCTCCGATATTCAAATCGCGAGCACTCTAAGCCCCGCGCTCTTAACGGTACGGGGATCCAGCGTCGTCGCTCTTCCGAAATCTTATACACGGGATGATCGAGATTTGTCGTGGCCGGGATCCGACGACCGCCCATCGGGAACGACGGTTTCAGCTGTTTGCTGAGCGAGTCCGAGGAATTCGTCGCCGTTTTTTCGCTCGTAGATTCGTAAGCCGGAATGGAATCCAAGGGGACGATTAAAGATTGTTCATTTGTAATCATTCTAGTAAGATGAATTGATAGAAAATGAAACGAGTCGTGTTGCAAAGTTGGTACTTTACCGCTGATTACATTTTATTATCATAGTGTATGTTTTTCTTGAAACTGGATTGCTGCAAGTTTAGCACATGGACATCGTAACATTTGTTTTAGGATGGAATTAATATTTAAGTCGAAGAGGGTGAAAAGATCATGTCTGTTCACGAATCCAGAAGCTGGATTAGGTCTACCCGACTGATTCATTCGTTAGTGTAAAAAGGTATTAAGATACTTTCAACACGGACGATGCGAAACTCGAGGATATCTATTTCGCAACGGCTACCGTATCATTGATTGTATTAAAATGAGCCTAGGTTCGGTGCCGGCGAGTAAAACGCCTCGAACTGACCTATTGCAAGAGCGCTATGCGTTAAGTTACGCCCATTGTATTATAAAACCTGATCGATATATGATCATCGTGGAAGCTGCGAGGGGATCAGTTTTCTTTTTTTTTTTTTCTTATAACGATTATAATTCTGCCGCGACATCGAGTGCTCGATAACTTTCTAGAGATCGTATTAAAAGGATACGAGACTTCGAGATGATCCAACGGCTATACATTGTCATGCTTTCGTAATGCGTGATTAAAATTTCCGTGACACACTTATTTGTAACTGTTAATAATTTGAACATTGTATTGAAATGAGGAGGATTTAAAATTCGTAACACGTCCCCGGCACGACCACCGTCGTTTTTCGAATACCTATTATTTCCTTCCACGACGGGCAATTAAAAAGTGAACGGCTCCCTTCGCAACGAATCCCTCGACATTATCAAATCAAACAATAATTTCGATATTGATCAAAATGCTCTAGCATCACCGATATAAAATTAGGAAGATATTTCCATTCATCGAAAGCGGAACAAATTTATTCTAGTAAAACCTCGGACCTCATAATAAATCCCTCCTGCAAATTGTCTCAATGAGATTCATAAAAAATGTACGCGTTCCCCTGAGAGAAGTAAAACACCACCGTCGAACAGGTGTTTGCCCTCAGATTTTCACCTGGTGAACGTCTGCCGCAACATTTCTCTCGCGCCCCTTCCTTAATGAAAACCTTACGCTCGCCCCCTCGTCCAGCCCGCGCTGCGATGGGGCGCGGCTTCCCTTTCGACGTCGCGCATAAATTTGCATCCTTCACGAAGAAACAGGTAAAACCTCGGTCTCTAACTTCCGGAAGGCGGCCGTTCGGAGAGGAAGGAAAGGATCGGCCGGCGTTCGGGGCGAGAAATGTCGGTCAGTCGGGGCGCGACGCCGTTCGTCTCTCCTTAAAAAATCCCCGGACAATACTTCCCCGGGCGTCGGGCTACATTTAAATGTATGTATTCATACGCTCTCGTGTATTGCTTCGACGAGAGGTGTGGTCAAAATTATTCAAACTGACCCGGACTCTTTTTTCTCCCCTCTGGCCCGGGAGACTTTCTAGCGGAGCGGTCTGCGCGCTGCACCCACGTGCTCCTCTCCGCCCTCGAACCCTTCGTCACTCCCGTCCGGATGATCTCCGACTATCTCCGTCAGGATATCGTTTTCCCTCTCCTCTGGCTCTTCTTCTCTTTGGGCCGTCCCCTGTCGCTTTTGCTACGTCCTCTCCGCGCTTTGCTTCTCTCCAACCATTGTCCCGTCGCGCGGCGTCGAATTCGAAATTGCGAAGTAAAGAACTTGATGCGGATGATGCGTGGAATTTCGTTGACGGATAAATTAGTAGGAGAGGATCGACATAGTTGCGGGGATGAAGGGGGAGATTTTGCTCTGGGATTGAACTACGATTCGATTTGTCTTATTCATATTCGTAATGAGTCATAATGACCGTAGCCCTGATACAGTACCACTGTACCGCGACGAATGTTCGTTTTACTTGCAAAGCGCGGTCCTCCTATCGCTTTATACATTGGCACTAGCTAGAAATCACAATTAGTCCTAATAATCGATTCGCTCAACAGTTATTCATAGTTATGAAACATTCGTTGCAAGATGAATTATTTTATACACCCGGATTAACTAACACAACCGTCTTCAATCCTCCTTTCTCTTCCCCCGAAATTGGAATAAACAGTAATAACGTTTCTTGCAAATCGCTCCCAATCCGCCGAACGGAAAGCTTCAATATATCGGACAACGCTTCGCCCGATTTGAATACGAGACCAGGCAGAGGCGGAGGGTGGCAGGCAGGATATCGTGATGGAATCGTTCGGCGACCACCTAACGAAATTTCTAGCCGCATATCGTGAATGGACGCGGCCCAAGCTGGCCTCACGATGCCACGGCATGTTCCTGGCCCGGGCCGACTATGACATATGGGTAGCGCAAAAACCACCAATGCTGATCGATCGGCCACGCTAACCAAACCCCGCTGGTGTTTCCCTCTTTTCCACGACGTCCCTTCTCGTTGCCACCTTTTACCTCCGGCCAGAGTAAACACTCCGCTGTTTACCGCGAACTTTCCTCCCTTTGACCACCGCCCCGGAAACTCTGACGCGATTACGTGGTCTCGGAACGCTAAGCCAGGTTTCCACGATTTTCTAGGCAAACGCGATTACTATCTTGGGGGAGGTGGAAACTGCTGGCCAAGAATAAGTCGGAGCTCGTCGGAATCGTACGAATAGCGTTGGACGGTTAGATAGACGAGCGAGGGTGAGTTTAGGGTTGGAAGGGAGGGGAATTTATTGCTGGAAACTCTTCCGAGATTTTCTTCCTTTTCATTAAAGGCGACAGGGTACTTAGAAGAACAGGGTTCTTGTTCTTGATCATTTTATCGTATCATTTACAGACTTAAATTATTGTGCCAAAGCGGCACTAATTGTTGCGCAAAGGACTGTGGTAGCTTAGAATGAACGGTAAACGATCATCATCCTCTGATCCATCGATTATCGCCAATCTCCTAATCGTTACACCAGTTCCCAATCGAACAGACACCCATGAAAGCAAAAAAAAAAGGAAGAGCGGAAGAGAGTTGCGGCTAATCGGTCCAGGTCCATCCCTCGAGAAGCGACGCCGCGGCCGATCGATCGGCAATCGCGTCCGATGTATCGGGTCCTACAAACGACGTCTATAAAAGGCCCCCCCCCCCCTTTCTCCATCCGTCACGGCCCCTTCTCTCCTCCTCGCCCCTTTCTCTCGATCTGTTCACCGTTCCGCGGGCCTGTTAGGCCGCATTCGCACGATCCTCGATGCTGGGCCACCTTCGGCACGACCTCTCTCCTCTCGGTGCACCAACGGTGAAGGTTTCGCCTGTGTCTCTCGTAGGTGGTCGCCACGGCGATGCATCCAGGCCGGTCCAGGGGACCCGTCGCTGCGCACAGGCTCCGCTTCGGTTGTGTGTGCGAAGCGCTCTCCCGCGCACCCGCATTTATACGTCGCCGATTGCCGGACGACGGTCACTACTCGTCGCCGCGCCGGGAGCCCGAAAGTTCATCGGGTACGGTTAACCGGCACGGCACGGTACGGCTAGGCACGCTTTATCCGTCCCCCTTCCTCCTCGCCGCGTCGTTTTCTCGTGTGTGTCGCGTCGCATTTGCTTCCTTCCCCTCCGTCGCAATCGTCGGCCGGACTAGATGGATTGGAGAACTTCTGGGTACAAGAATTTGAGAATTTAAACGAAAACGGTTGCTCAAAACGTGCAGTTAGGGGGACCATTAAAGCAGCCAGCAGTCATTGCAATTGGATGTAGTGGGTCCAATGCAAGGGGACCGTTTCCTGAAGGGACACGATACGGAAAACGAGTACCATGTTTAAAGAATCTCGCAGATAGATCTGCTTAAGGATTTCTTGGATTCTGAAAGTATTTGAACATAGTGTTGACGCTAGGTTTACGGAACGCGTCAGTTTGACGCGATTTCATGTTTAAAGTTGTAGAAGTCGTAGACATTATTTTTGAAGCAGCTTATATTAACTTTGATCGATGTAATAATGTCTACGTACATTCTAGTTCATTACTCCCCAGGACTTTATATCATTCCAAACACTTGTGTATGGTGTACCTGCTTCTTAAAAAATTTTGATGAATAGGTACACAAAAAGGTCCGCGAACCTAGCGTATAACATTGAGCGAGGTAAAATAATGATATGGTAGGGACTGTTAATTATGCATTTATTGGAATCTTCGTTTCGTTGCAATTTTCCGCGCATTTTAGATCTGGCTACTTCATCAACTGCAACGTCGCATTAATAAAAATCCTCCCTTCGATTCTCCGGCTCGTGCAAACTTTCTCTCGTTTCTCCTTCCTCGCTAATCTCCATGCGTCTTCTCTGCATCCACTCGTTGTTCTTGCGGCAACCGAGCGAGCGAAGCTACATAGGCGCGCTCCTCGATTCCGTAACCGGCCAACAACCGTGTAGGTCGGCCGAGTTCTAGTTTCAAAGGATACGCGAAGAGAGCCAACCGCTGCGCGCAAAGTGGCGCGCGAGAATATCCTCTACCCGCGAACACGTACGTTCGACGACACTTTAACCCTTTCCGCGCGCTCGTGCCGGAGGATCGAACGTGCGTAGGACGTTCTCGGATGTTGATCCGTAACGCCGGCGCGGACGTTCCGACTTCGAAAGTGACTTACGACCGGCTGGCATCCCCCTTTGTTTCGTGCCCGTCGGATGGTAGGTGTGCACGGGCGAAACGCAACGCGACTTCCGCGCGGATACACGACTCCCGCGGTTCTGCGTTTGAAGGTTTTCAAGCTGCTGGAACTGTCGCTTGTACGTCTCGCTGCGTTGGCGAGGGCGGTGGTTTCGGCTCTTGTATTTCATCCTTTTAGTCCCGATGCCCGTCGAAGTCGAGCTATTTCTTAAGGATTCCGTTTTGCACGGAAATTTGCATTTTTTTGTTGCTTCCTTCGATAGAATAGTTTCCTGCGGTAATTACATGTGGCGCGGAACGGTTCCTGAATCATTTTCATACCGAGACGGGTCGCGTTCAGTTAAAGCGGTGTTTGGCTACAGCGGTAAACAAGATACCATTTGCCAGCTTAATTGCAGCAACCTAATTAGATACGTCCACGATAATGTGCGTGTCTGATTACCTTCCGTTTGTTTGAACTAATCAAATACAGACTGCGCGCGGAACCGCGATCAGGCTACACACGACTTTTGCAACCAGAGATACTCTAAAACTGCGTATGGAGCCATGAATAAGTTCCATCGTGCAAACCGCAGAAGACCTAGCCGAAAATTATTCCGCAGCATCGGCGTGGACTAATTTGGCCCTTGCCACGGTGCTCCGAGAGAGAGAGCCAAATCAATTAGCCAGTCGCGAATTCCTTATTTCTCATTTCGTCGGACCGAGGAACATTTGATAAGCCACCGTCGTCGCTTATCGAACAGGGGCTTCCCTTCAGGACATTATTCAATTAAACCTACCGACGGACCGATTAACTAGAGTGCAGACAGGGGGGGTCATTACTGCGCCGCGGTGTCCCGATGGCAGGAGCCGAAAGTTCACGGCGCTTAGCACGCTTCTGCGACGAGCCACGACGTATCTTCTCCTTCGTCCGTGGCCGGTCTCGTGTTTCTCCTCCGTGGGCCGCGGCGCGGGCATAGAGACCGGTGGCTCTTCGCCTATCGGCGACGTCGTCGCGGTAACAGCGGACCGACCGAGTTCGAGTTTTAAAAGACGGGGCGCGACACAGAGAAACACACGAGAGTCGTGAGCGAGTTAGAACGGCCGCGGCGGTATCGCGAGCTCTCCGCGGCTAGGCCCCCCGATATATAGGGCAACCGTAGAGTCTCACGGTTTCTGCGAGCTATTCATCTGCATACTCCCCGCCGTCGACCCCCTTCGCGCCCCGCAGAAGGCTGCCGCTCCTCCGCGCTTTTTCTTCCTCCTTCCGTCTCCTTCCCGCAGCCGCGCGCGCCCGAGACAACCCTATCTCGCCGCGAAATTTATCGGGTTAATTGTTAGCGGGACACGCGTCGCGCCGCTCGACGTCTTCTCCGGCTCCTCCGAGGGTAGAGAAATTTTACGGAGGGTGAGTGTTTGGCGTTGAGGGTTCTTCTTTGTTTAAAGATACGTACGTGGAGCGGCGATTATTCGTTTTCGTTCATGACGAACTCGGGGGTGAAAATGGGGATGGAAGATGCTAGTATAAAGGGTTGATGATTGGAATTTTAGGGAAAGGATTAGATGTGGAATTATTTTCGACTCCCGCAATTTGCAGGTGGTTTCAGCTTTGGTAAAAATAATGACATAGCACACACAAAAATATTAACAAATCCCAGACCTAATTATGCAATAGTTTGTATAAAGGGTTGATGACTGTAATTTTTTAGGGAAAGGATTAGATGTGGAATTATTTTCGACTCTCGCAATTTGCAGGTGGTTTCAGCTTTGGTAAAAATAATGACAAATTGCCCACACACAAAAATTAACAAATCCCAAACCTAATTATGCAATAGTTTGTATAAAGGGTTCATGATTGGAATTTTTTAGGGAAAGGATTTCATGTGGAATTATTTTCGGCTCTCGCAATTTGCAGGTGGTTTCAGCTTTGGTAAAAATAATGACACATCGCCCACACACAAAAATTAACAAATCCCAAACCTAATTATGCAATAGTTTGTACAAAGGGTTGATGATTGGAATTTTTTAGGGAAAGGATTAGATGTGGAATTATTTTCGACTCCCGCAATTTGCAGGTGGTTTCAGCTTTGGTAAAAATAATGACACATCGCCCACACACAAAAATTAACAAATCCCAAACCTAATTATGCAATAGTTTGTACAAAGGGTTGATGATTGGAATTTTTTAGGGAAAGGATTAGATGTGGAATTATTTTCGACTCGCGCAATTTGCAGATGGTTTCAGCTTTGGTAAAAATAATGACACACCGGCCGCACAATAAACATGAACAAATCGATCCCAAACTTAATTACCAAAACTGAAACCGTCGAAACAGTTATCCAGCCCCAACTCGCTTCCAATCCGCGAATGATAAATTCTACTTCAACATCAAAGCAAGCGTCACCTACCGCGATTCTCGTTGCGATCGGCGTTGTCCCCGCGAGAGAGAGATCCGCGAGGCGGAATTCGTCATCGCGCGGCGAGCAGAGGAGAGGAGGAGAGGGTGGTCCCGCGGTGGAGAGGCCTCGAGCCAACGGAATAATAGATTGTAGGAAGCGAAACGGCGAGGCGGCGGCGAGAAAAATCGGCAAAGCGCATTACACGAAATCACAATGTTTAATGAAAATCGCGAAGAACGGTTTACACGAGGCCGATGTCGGCCGCCTCGTGCACGGACCGTCCGGGGACAATCGAGTCGCGTCGTCGCCTCGTGTAGACACGGCTGCCGGCCGAATCGTGACGCGCGCGAAGCGGTATTCAGATTGCGCTCTTAGCGGTTTCGCCGATTTTTTTTTTTCCGCCGCGACAAAAGCAGGATTTCTGTAACCAGTGGTCAGAGGACGACCGCCTCTGAGGCCGCCGCTCCATTGGGGCGGAATGTTCTTGAAGAGACTGCAGACTTTCCTGCTGGCGGATTTCTACTGATTCTATAAAGAAAAAAATTAATACAAGAATTAAGTAGCCTTAAAACAAGAATTCAATAGAACTTCCGTTTGTTTGACTAAACTCAAGACTGGAATTACATCTTCTGTCCGGAATAAATCGGACGTTACTCGAAGCCTTACGAAAATTCCCGAATTTAATATCATTCATGAACCCAAAGAATCTTTCGTTATTCTCTCAGCTATTCCCTCAAGGATTAATCGAAAATTGGTCGGCGTTATGACCGCGCTGTAAGAACCGTTTCGCCTGGCTTCTGTTCTACTTGGCCATAAAGGATCCTCCGGCCGCCTCTGCCGGCTCTCACATATGAGAGACCGATGCCTATCGAGGCGACACACGGTATCCTCGCCGCGGGTTTCGATCGTTACCGAAACGAGATCGTTATCACCGTACGGATGCGCGATAGATCAGCGGGGAACCGGTGATTTCTGCTTCACGTTCAAGGATGCGACTCGTAGCGAATTCAACGCGAAATGCAATCTAGCTGCTTATCGCCGCTGCTATCGCTGCTCTCTTTCGACCTTACATCGCGGCCTGATTAATTGATGCCTCGATTAATCTGGCCTCCTCGATGAGCAGTGAAACAGTGTGACACAACGTGCGAAGATATTGAAAATCAACAAAGCTTCGGTCGAGGTGTCGTAAATTAATCTTACAAAAAAATTGATTAAAGTAAGGGTAAAATACTCGAGTCTCGGATTCTTAATCGATCTCGAAACTTCTAACGTTCCACCGAACAATATTTACAATTCATTCCGCAATGCAGGAGTACCTCCTCTTCGACAACCCAGCCGCTATCAGCGCCGGCCAAAAATTCTGCAACGCCAGTAAACGGCCCGATGACCCGTGACCCGATGCAGGCGCGCAGCCCGACTCGAAACACCAAGTCCGACGCGTATCTCCCGCGGAATCCTCGACGGATCGAGGCAGCGGCACGCGGACTAGCTGCCGGCTGCCCGATCCCTAAGCGAAGTGAAAGTTAGATGTGTGGGCACGGGATGCGCACGAATTCATTTTTTCGGCCTCAGCGTGCGATTTTTTTCAACCGTCGCGGCATCAGTTCCCATGTACACCGACCTAGCCTCCGTGGCCGGCTCGCGATACCCTCTCGCGAGTGTAAGGCGCACGGAACACACACGCGAACAATCCTTTGGCCTCTCTCTCTCTCTCTCGCTCTCTCTCTCTCGCTCTCTACACTGCACCGTTCGTTCCCATGTGCAATACACACCGGCCCGTCCTTCCTCCTTCGCTCTCTCGCGCGCGTTGCGCCTTCCAATTCCTAGCCGCGGCGACGTGGAAGAGCGACTCCGTACAGCTAGTACACCCGCGCGGCCTGGCTATGGCCCGTGACTTATCGCCGCTTTGCACCTCAGACGTGTCCCTGGGACGGCGAGTATATCGATTCCGGACCACGCGGGATCGAGCGCCGCCGCCGAAGCTCTCTTCGTAGAACCCGCGCCGCGGATCCACGCTGGTACCGCCGACAGATCCCAGGCGGACCGGCTAACCTTTTAATCCGCGGATGCAACCACCCACACCCCCAACCCCCGGAACGTGGCGGCTGTATTTTTGGAGCCGGTTGCGTGTCGCGGAGGAACAGCGGAATGCTTCGCGCTTGGAACGGGAGGCGCGCAGGAATTCGGACGCTTGCGAGACTCTTGCGGATCTGTTGAGGTGGGAAAGGATGGAATAGTAATCGGTAGACTTCTTTAGGCGAATTCATACTTTTTTTGGGGACATGGTGCAAAGAGTAGAACTTCGGTAGAAAATTGTTTCACTTACCAGGTATCGTAAAGGGCACTATCATTTGGGTATCTCGTATACCTTTTTGTATTGCGCGCATTCCGTGCAATCGCGCAACTTTTAGATTTCTTAGAAATGCATAAAAATCCGCAGTCCGGTAATCATTGCTACACTTCCGGGTTTTGTAAAGATTTTTATATTATTTTTACACAGGTATATGCTGCTTCTGATCATTTCTTTGGAGACGGAAATCCTTTTTCTGAGATGAATTGAAGCTTTCGATATTTGGTTAATAAGTGTTCACATTGATAACTATTTAAAACGACATTAATGAGCCAGGCCGCAATTACTAAAACATTTCAGCGTTTAAAATAATATTCGCTTGAGTGTTGGCATCATTAAAATATTTGAAGGTTTAATATTCTGTGATACTCAGCATTTCCCTGCAAAATTGAACATATTAATATTTCGCAGTGCGAGTTGTTGAATGTTCTACCAATTCGCGGACCCGAGTTCACGAATAGTGATTGAACAATTAAAGAGTTCATTAAATATACGATAACTTACGATTTCAAATCCTGTTATGAACCAATTACTTGAAGATTCATCGTACAAAATATTGCACGATTCAATCATAAACTTGTGCAGCGAAAATACAATTCCCCCAGCTTTTCAAATTCTTGTTTTCCTTCGAAAACTCTTTCGAGAGTA
Organism: Holcopasites calliopsidis; assembly: GCA_023838395.1. NCBI lineage: Eukaryota > Metazoa > Arthropoda > Insecta > Hymenoptera > Apidae > Holcopasites > Holcopasites calliopsidis. Next base: position 5,362,342 of record JALHAQ010000011.1, read on the forward strand.
CATTTCCTATACGGTCCATGTTTCCGGCGTAATGTTCCATCTGTAAATTACCGTTTTAACCGATATCCCATCAGAGTATTGTTGAAGCGTGTCGGCCGCGATTCCAGGTGACGCGAGATCGTGGCTGGTTATCGATCGCGCGATCGGGATCGCCGGTTGGAAATCCTCGGAACCGAAATTTCTTGCTCCAGATCGCGGCTCGGCGCGACCGGCTAGAAGGATATACACCAGCGAATCCTGGTCAGAAGAATGCACGACCTTTCTAATCGATGTAGGCAATCCGTCTTTTCCCCTTTCGTGTGTGCCCACTATATCTTCTTCGTTGTTTTTATTTTCTCCCCGCTTCCTTGCTCTCCGTGGTTCGCACAGTTATCGCCGGTACGTTCGCGATTAGAATCTTCTCTAATACCATCGGTTTCGTTGTTGCCTCGGATCGTTCGCCTCTTTCTTTTTCCCGCGCTAATATGATCGGAGCGGGTACAGTTAACCGAGATGTATGGGGTCAGCTCGTTGCTGCTAAGGGAAAGTTCGATTCGCGGAAGACACTTTTAGCCATTCGTTGCGCCTGCCTTTCCGTGGAAACTGTATAAATGCTTTTCGGAATTCATTTGGAATTCTTTACGTCGCCGGACGAGGAAAATAAAGATTAGGACATCGAATATCATCCGTGGAGACGCTTGGAAATGAATTAACATTGAATTTTCTAATTGTCTAAAAGTGATACCCATCACTGTTCAAGTAATCCCTAAGAATTTCCAAAAGAATGCGTTTCAACTGTAGAATGTAGCAGTTTAAAGACGTAGCTAAAAATTGGCGTAGGTGTAATTAGTCAAAATTAGACGAGAGACAACGTCGACGGTGAATCCTGGATTCGACTGGAAGTTCGTTAAGTCAGGCTCGGCACCGTTTCCGTGGAGAAATCTTACGCGGAGGCGCCTCGTGTGATAAAAGTGGCAAGCGAAACAACCGTTCAGACGCGAATCCATCGTTCGCGAATCACCGTCGCGATACGGCCGAGCAAATTACGCGATCGTCGCCTATCCGCCGTACTCCGTTTCCAACTCACAGTTATCAGTTCCCCGCGCTTTAATGGCTACGGCAACGGGGAATTGATTCGCGGCGACGCGAAATCGATGAACCACCGACACAGCCTCGTGGGATCGGGATCACCGTGAATCGAAATTTCCTGCGCCGCTGAAACTTTCAATCCCACGCGTGTGTGTGTGTACAGGGTATCGAACAGCCGATCGATATTTTCACACGCGAACGCGGATCGATGCAAGAACACCATAAGCCTCAACTGTTTATAGAATTAAGTATTAAGAAACTGATTTCATAAATCGGTAACTACTTCATTCAAATCTCTATCGTTGTTTAGAAAAATTCTGAACCAAGGGAAAAGCGTAGCCCGGTACATTCCGACGGTATTCGTATTAACCCCTTCACATACAAATTAAATGGAACTTGATGCGACCGAAGAATACCATTTAATTTCGCTCAACTGAACAGTTACATGAAAGCTGAGAAAGAATAGATGTTAGTTTTGGATTTTTATTAATCCGTTTGGTGTGAATAAAGAACATCTAAATAACATTAAAAAATAATAATTTAATAGTTCTGAGCAAGATGGAATATTTGAAAACTATGTAATTCTACTTGTATACTGGACGGCGTTCACCGAAAAAAAGCTCTCGACGAGTCAGGCTCGTCGAAGAGTCTACAGTGGCCCATAAAATGAATGACGAGTCAGACTAGTCATTGTATGTTAAGGGGTTAACGTCCAGAACCATGTAGGTAGATACATTTGATATACAACTTTTGTTTGCAACAATCTTCCACTTGTTCAGAAGACACTCGGTTCTCGGCTTAAGTTATTACTCTTCTATCTAGCCCAGCTACTAGAATGATTCCACGAATATTGCACCTGCGCTCGAACAGCGCAAACCTTTCCTTATCGGAAAAGTTCGAAAGATGCTCGAAGCGCGCAAGGTGAAGCGAGAGACAAATCGGACGGGTCGTAACCGTGTCATTTACCCGTCCATTATTTTTTTGTTTTCCTCCCCGCGAGTGATGCTGTCGAGCCGCGTACCGATTCGACGTCCACTGCCGGAAGCGGTGCTTTTTACGACATCCTTCTTCTTTAACCGACGCGTGTCGTTCACCTGCGGATCGTAACGCGGAGCGCCGCGACGAGATAAGCAGTTTCGGGACGCGACGAACGATCTGCACCAGGGAGATTCGGGGGTACGCGTTCGTTGAGTTCTTTCGCGCGACAAGGTTCGGGGAAAACAATAATCCCGGAGGGGGTGAGACTGCTATTGATCCGCGCGCCGAAACAATGGTGCAAGCACGTAACAAATGACGGACCCCTTATCGGTGGGGCGATGAACGCCGGGACAACGGTCACGGGTCAGCTTTCCCGTGGAAATCGCTGTTCGGGCAGTATTCCGCGGTGCAATTTTATGCCTCGCTTTTCTGTAGCTACCGCAGCATCTCCCCTTTCCCCGGAGTATATCAATTTTATTGGGGACTATCTATGATTCGGACCTCGGCCCGCTTCAAGTTCCATGCGGATGACGGACTTTTCTCAGATGCAGCATTTTAAAACAGGGATTACCTCCATTCTCTCGTACGATTTACGGTTTCATAATAAGTTAATCCGAGTGATATACTTAGCGAAATAAAATATGTATATATTTTAACGTCTATTTTGTGATCGAGGTCAGGCAGGCCCTGCCGTTCGTCATTATTTAATTGTCCTGTCACTCCGCTGTGCGAGAGTTAAACCTGTCCTCCGGCGAGAATTATTCATCACCCAACCGCTCCGATCCCGCCAGAAACAATAATATTTATCGATCCAACTTGCGCATTAAACAATCGTTTCACGAACAAAGGATAGAAATGCGTACAAAGAAATTATCGTATTATTACAATTCGATTTTAGTAAAATACCTCGCACAGCAGAATCACTCCATTCCACGTACCAATACAGCAGATTCGATACGATCAATCAGCGTCCCTCCTAACAAATCAAACCACCCCTCCCTAAATAGCCACTCTCCCGCGTTTCTTTCCTAAAAGCTACTCCACTGTACCAAGTCGTATCTCTATTCGCAAGGAAGGGAATCGAATTGTTCCCGGTCATAGCCAGTCTGTTATCATTCTTATCACACCCTCTCTGTACTGTACTCCGCTCTTGGAAAGGTAGACGCACAGGAACTCGGACGCCTGCGGCTCTTGCGGATCTGTTGAGGTGAGAGAGGATGGACTAGTGATCGTTGCTGCACTTTCGTGTGTTGAAAAGATTTTTATATTATCTCTATAGATGCATGCGTTGCTTCTGATCATTCGTCGAGCATGCGAATCTTCTCTACGACGATTCGAGGGCTACATTACTTGTCGTTTGTATCGATAATTAATTAATAGGACACGATTGAATGGGGCCGCGACTATTCAATCGGTCCAGTGTTTAAAATAATATTTACCTCTCTCTTTCTCTCTCTCTCTCTCTCTCTCGGTACTGTCCATCGATAGTTCTCCCCCGCTGATCTCTATACCTATTCGAGCACACCTTATTCAGGGATCTCCTTTCAGTTGCTCGTTATCGCAGGCCTATTAAATTCTCCTACCTGCACGCGGATAACAGTTTCGCCGAATAATAAAGTAATATACCAGAGTCCCCCGATCCCTGTGCATCGAGAGAGGGCCCGTAATACGTTATCGTGGGACGACGTAGGGGGATCCTCTTCGTCGCAGACACGCGAGCGGCGCGTATACGGTCGCGAATAAGCGGCTCGGCTCGAAGCCAATCAGTCCGCGTAATGGAGATCGATAGCCGTAAAGCCGGTCCTCGCGAATACACGTAGCCCAAGAGTGCTCCGTCGAATAATACTCCGCTCGTATTCGCGAGACATGCTTCCTCGCCCTCTCTCCCCCTCCGCCCTTCTTTCCTTTTTCTTCAGCTTCTCGTTCGTGATCTATCCGCGCCGTCTGGGAAGCGATAACGCAGCGAAATGCCGGGTTCGTCGATATGGGTTACGGGGCGAGAACGGAACGTTCCGAGAGAGCGCGGCGGTTGTTACTTGGCCGTGAAAAAGGGTTTGTGCATCGTTTGCGTTAGCTTCAACAATGGTTTGGGAATTGAATCATTTCGTTACACTGTTCCTTTCTCGATTAATCGTAAGCAATTAGTCCCGTGACTCCTTTAGCGCTGTGTGCCGGGCTGTTATTAAGCCGACAACGTCGGCGCACTCCGGAGAAACAAGCGCGCAATTTGTTTCGATAAGGAACAACCGAAACACGATCGTTTCCTAAATCATCGGGATCTCTCCTAATCAAACAAAATGGGACCGGATATCAAATGTCTTTACAACGACCCCGCTCAGAGGAGTCTGTTTCCTTGCCCGTTGTCCCGCTAACGTCCACGTTATCGTTGAGCAAACTGAAACTAAAAAAAAAAAAGAAACCGGCGGTCGAACGGACGTCGCGGAGATGAAATGCTGGCACTGTCCACTGTGCCCCACCTGTGTTCTTATCTGTGCAAACAGTCCGTATCCCGTCGGCGCTAGAGGAGTATTAGCCGGTCACTCCAACGTCTCTCGTCTTTTTTTCTTCCGGTCTCCGGTGTGACCGGTGCGTGTACCGGTGCCGAGCGAAAATCGGGCACAGAAGAAACGCGAGACCTCTGGCATTGTCTTAAACATTATAATAGCCTATATTACACGGGAAAGGAATTATAATAATCATTACAACATGCGCAGACGTATTTCTATCGCGAATACATATTTTTACTATCCGATTGAAACCAGTCGCGGCGTCTCGAGTTTTGCACGAAACCCCGCCTGCGCCGGTCGTCCGATTAGAAATCGTATATGCATGAATGCAATTTTTGCAACACGCGCTCAGGCTACGTAGGAGCCGGCCTGGCCGCATAATAGAATGCCGGACTCACAATGCGCCGCCGTCTCTACGACTTGCAAGGGCCCGCGAGGAGAGTGTTAAGTGAAAGTCACGTAAAATCGCTGACCACGATGCTCTCCGGCCCTCCGTTCGCCACGGCGCTCCGCTGAGAGCCGTGTTTCGCATAACGTCATTTACGAAACCTACCTGTAACGCCGGGGCAACGCCCTGTATCGGTGTTAGTTAACGCTACGGCTTTCCACTTGATCGATGAACGCGGCAAGAACGAACGATTCAAGAAATTTTCGTTGAGCTTATTTATTGCGTGCAATGCACGTTTGTCGAATTGAGATTATGCACATAGGGATAATATGAATTTACCTAGAACATTGCGGGACTTCTTAAGAAGTTTTACATAGCTTTTTCATTGATTAAGTTTACTTTCCTTCAAGAAGTAACGTTCAAATAAAGATTCCATTGCAAAAACGCATAAACCGAGGGCTGCCCGCGTGTATCGCAAAAGTGGCGAAATCCGCCCGTCCCGAAGCGGTGCGTCCAAGCGCAGTCTCAACCGTACCACCAAACACACGTGACGGGACAGCGGTGGACAAGGCTAGCGTGACAAATTGCGGATCGTTTCACGGCTGTGTCGCGCCTGCTCACGCCTAGAGAAAAGCATCGCGTCCATAGCGAGAAGAGGCGACCAGGGATGGATTTCTGCTCGGGCACCACGACAAAGAGGCCCTTTGAGTCCCGGGGACAGTCGTGGCGCGAATAATACCCGTCGAGGATTAGGATCGTAAAAGTGTGGACCACCCAGCGCAGAAAAAAAGAAAGAATCAAAGCAGTAGGTGGCGGTGGAGGAAATCGCGCGTGCGATCTCGTGGATTAGCGCCTACCCTCGGTGCGGAGGGACGAACGAGGAAACGATCTCGTGCACGTCCGCGCGAGGAGTTGCGAGGAACGAGCGCGGGACGAACGTGATGATCGAGGATTTACCTGGACATCCTGGATCTTTGACTTCCTGATCGTTTCGGGGCTTCGCTGTGGGCGGTAGGGATAGCGGAGGGTGAGATTACGAGGAGAACGGACGTTACCGAATGAGCGGGGCGAAAGTTTCCTTCGAATCGGACAGATTTTATATATATAGAGAGAGACAGTATGAATGATATTGTACGATAATAAGATGATGGTAAGATAGTAAATAGTAACGCGATTATGATATAATATGAAATATATTACAAGCATGTCGAAGAGGGAGTGAAAGTAATTCGGCTGACTGGAAATTATTGAACTACGTCATGTTAAGTAAATTAGCAACTACTAAAATTACAGTTTAACAAAGGATGAACCCGTCACTGTCGCGCAATAAATTTTTGACAGAACCATTTTCCACATTTCCTGATTACCTCTCCCGCAATGGCTGGCGAGAAGGAAAACATGCGCCGAAGGCCGGACGAATAGTGGAGGTTCCCATGAACCTAACTGTACCGTGGCCCTAATATTTGAGCGGATCTCTGGTTTCAATCGAAAATCAACAAGGTGTGCAGAGTACGAGACAACGAGCAAACTCTCTTCTCTCTCTTTTCGATGGACGATTTTCAGTTTCGCCCCGAACAGGGAGGAAATCGAAGGGAGAGGAAAAAAACACCCGGAGAAGGCGATGGGGAAGAAATCGTCTACCCTAACGGATTCCACGGTGAGAGACGAGCCATCGGTGGTGGGGCAAAGGTAAAAAGGGCCGATCTGGGCCAGCCAGGGAATACCGGTAAGAAAAAAAAAAGAACGCGCTGTTCCGTTTCTCCTCGGTTCGATACACCTTCCTCTGGTCGTTGTCTCTCGCTCGCCCGCGCCGTTTCTCCCTGCGGCGGCTTATCTTTACGATATTTGCGCGCATTATCGCGCGGCACACACGCGCGCGACCAGGATACCGGGCCGCGAGGGCGAATACTCTCCGCCCGCGAGACGAGATCCTCTCCCCCCCCGCTGGTTAACTGCGTCAGAGAGGCATTAGCTCGGTCAGCAGAGGAATTAGCGCTCTGTTTTCCGCGCTCTCGAGAGCACAGCCTTCGATCTCTTCCGCGCGCTCGCGATAGGAGCGCGTCTGAGAAGAAGCTAACGTCTTCCTCGCCCTTCGCCATCTTTCGGCTCGTCGCTGTCACCTAGGACGTCGCGCCGCGGTAATTAGCATAGTCGTATCCACAGGTGGTTGATCGTGAAATATGTCGCCCGAGAGAAAGTTAGACCGGGGATATAAAACGAAAGCTCGGACGGGAGAAGGAGGAAAAGAGGCGCGGGGCGAATCCGCCGCGGAATAATAAGGACCAAGGGGATCCTGCGGAGGATAATCGACGCTGAAGGATACCGGCTTAAACACGCAGCCGGCTGCCTTCGCTAGCCCGCCGCCTAGTTAACTTTTATGAATCTCCTGCCGCTGCACCGACTGTGATTCTTACGCCTGTTCTCCTTCTCGAAAGCGGGTGAAACGAGTGAAGGGCAGGCGTTCGTTGCGCCTATCTTTATTAAAGCACCGCATAAAAACTAGATACTCGAGACTGTCATCCATCCCTAGACATTTATTAAGTTACAATTCTAAGCCTGAAATTATTCATCGATCATAAACTTCTACCCCGAAAGAGTTGACCAGACCGTATTAACAGCGCAAAGAGGGTACGCATATAATTGAGCCGGAAAGAAGAGGCGATAAAAATTGTGCGCGGGAAAACGCGTCCCCGTTCGTTGGAGCGGAGGCAGGTCCGCGGCTCCGACAACGAACGGGTCCACTTTAAAACAATGCGCTCTATCGGATAACTGTTTTTCGATAGGGCACCAAGCGAGAGAGGCGCATGTGGGCTGTCCAGTGCAGGACCGATGCCGCGTCGTGATTAAGCTCGAGCGAAGCGCGCGCGTCGTCCAGCTTTCATTCCCGTTCTTCATCCCTGAAAAAAAAAAAAATGAACGGATCATTTCTGTCAGAGCCGCCCCTTTCATTCCCTTCGCTGCGCGCTCCTTTCGAGCCGACCGCTCGCCGGTTTATCTTATCACGCGACGGCGAGTCGTTCGACGCGCGGTCGGAACGCGCGCGAACTTCCCGAAGCGGGGACTCGCGGATGGAATCTCGTTCGGGAACGGAGCGAACGCTGTGCGAAACGTTGACGCTCGCAGAACTTTGGGACCTTCGAGTATACACACTGATTACCGATCTAATGTAAAAGAAACGACGCCTTCGTCAGAAGAGATTATTTTACACAATTGGATAATTAAAACAGCGATGTCCGATTCTTGACGAGAAGTGGAATACTGTTGGAGAACTCTGTCCACGCAAGTCTCGGTCAGTTCGACGTGGAAGATAAATTGCGCGCTCGGTATAAATTTTAATGACGAGTTACATGAACGAAACTTGTAACGCCTAGTAACGTCGGCGTGCAGATAACATCGGATCTGCGACTAATTGGCGGGGATGATTGCGTAATTAGACCCGGTCGTGTGACTCGACCAGGTTTCAAGTCATAAAGGAAGTTATCGACATCCGAAGGAGAAATGTTCTTCCTTTTCTAGAGGGCCGCGCAGAAAGGAATACACGATTCTGAGGAATCATCGGAGCACACTTTCTCGAACGCTTCTAAATTTCCTGACGCCGATTCACCAAGGAATAGTCTATCACCGAATTCTATCCTAAATCCTTCGAACCACTCTCTGCAACGTTCTAATCCAGAATGCAGGTAAAACGATCTTAATAATAATCAAGACAGTACAGCTAAAACTGTCTTATCGATATATTCGAGGTGAATAAACAGTTATATTTTTCCTACTTTTCCACGGCAAAAGTGTGAAACGGGCAAGGAATCGGACAGCGTCGAGTTGCATCGTCAGCGTGCGGGTCAATGAAAATCCTTGTCTTAAAAGCTGTTAAGCCGGGCGTTTTAGCTTGCAACGGTGGCGAGGCCGAGTTTCTCACAGAGCAGAGCCATCGGGGACTTTCTCCGTACAGACGAGAGGCGGATTTTTTCCGTCGCGTATATTCGCATAGGTCGCGGCACGGGGTCAGGAATGCCCTTAATAAAGTAATCAGCCGGCGAGTATCGGCGGGACGAGGCGCTCGTTACGCGGAATAATGCCACTTTCCACGCAGGTGGGATCTTAGACCATGGCACGTCCATCGGACCATCGTCTCTCGATTTATTCGCGTCCTTCAGATCGTCTCCCATTCGTGCTTCTTGCAATGGAGGGAAAAGAAGCAATGTTCTTGTAAACATAAAATACAATACAAATGTGGAATTAATATCTATTTGGACTAGCAACACGTTGCAAAGAACTTTCTTCTCTAAGCTGTTGAACGTGCTATTCTCGCATTGATGAAGAAGTATAAAATGAAAGCGGTATACACAGTGTTCAGGAACTGCTCCTTGATTAGTTTTTTTAGATTGGTCGACCACTTTGCGACTGCAATGCAAATTTTTCATTTCGCATTACACGCTGCGATATGGGAGCTTAAAGATATTCATTACGCTGCTGCGTCTCTCTCTATCTCGCATCCAACGCAAAATGCGCACGTGATCCTGTTCGTGTCCAAAACTTTTAATTGCGGTCAGAGGTCAGAGCGTCGCCCTGTCAAGTTCGAGCCACGGTACGGTAAAGACGCGTGCTTGCTCTCTGAAAACAAACGTAGACTCTAATGTTGCTCCGACCAAGCCTCGCGCGATCGCGATCAACGTGTAATATTAAAATATCGCCGTGATTGTAATTACGTGTATCCAGTGTCGTCGGTGTTGGACCATTCTGTGTTCGACATGTAAGTATGCAAAACATTGCTCGCTCTGCGGTTGCTTTAAAACTGATGCCTTTATTAAATCAATCAACAAACCATTCGGGAGCCTCCTTGGTTCGTTCCTGAACAATTAGGTGAACAAAGAAACCGCTAACGAGGACAGGTGGATAAAACCTGTTCGCTATAAGCATTTGCATCCTATGCAGTCGATTATTAACATTAATCGAAGCGCGCACGGTGCGGAGCACGCTTTCTCGGTGGCTGAGGGCGAAACGGGATAACGATGACAGATAAGCGGCGCGCGTTGTCGCTACCTGTGCCCGCGTTGGTAAGGAGAGCCGCGCGTTCCGGTCACTCGCGGCCTTTACGAAACTATTAGGCTTCCCAGCTGCGTTCCTCTAACACACACACGCCGTTCCGCTCTTTTCCGTTTTGCGTGAAGCTGGAAAATTGTCGATGCTGTTACGCGGGACGAACAACGTCACGAGAAGTCAGCCGTTCTCCGGCGATCGCAAAGGTTTCACGGTGGTCCCCCTCCGCTGCCGCTCGTGTTCCCCGTGGAAACAGAGGTCGGCCGGTGAAATGGCCGAGGACCCGGTCTCCTCCGCGGCCGCCCGGGTCCTCCTCAGCGGCGGCACACAGGAGGCGGCGGGAGGATGTGAGGGCGTGAGACTCGTCGAGTGTGGGAGAGTACAAGGCGCATTGTGGAAGCCTGAACCGCCGACACCGAGCGTTCTCGCTACGACGCGGCGGTGCAACGCCGGAGCGTGTACGCGACGCGAGGCGTCCACCCCGGCTCTCCCCTTCGTCCTCGTCGCGCGCAACCGGGATACGGAGCCGCCGCGAGCGAGCGCTGCTCGTTCCCTCGTGTGAACTGACCACCGCGGGTCACGTATGCACGCGCCTATTATCGTTTCCCGCTGCCTAAGCGGAGGAAAGGAATGAGATCTAGATCGCCGGAAGCCGCTCATAATTAACGCGCCGCGGACGAGACGCGAAAGAGGCGAGCGTGGAACTGGCGGGCGCGCTAGTCCATCGCGCCCGGTTGCGCACGGTCCATGCGGCGGGGTCGCGCGGCCGCAGGAGGAAATAGAGAAAGAGCCTGCTACCGTTCCGCGGTTAATGGGGCGGCTGGCAGGTGGGGCGGAGGAGGCTGAAAGAAGATATAACCGCGCGCGGACTCGTCCTTTTGCCTTCTTTCGTTAACGCCGCGTCGCTTTAATGAACGCCCAATAACCCGGGCTGCCGCGTGCAGTCGAACAACAAGGCCGTTTAATTGCGGCCTCGGGACGCGCATTGTACGTTCCAGGCGGAATCGCGGGCTTCCCGGTTGAGAGGGACGCTCCGCAGAGAAACGTTCAGGAATTCCCCGACAGCGGAAGAAACGTTCTCTCGCCGATCGGAAGCCGATCCCTTCGAAGTATGTACTCGGCAAATAATCGACGGCCGCCCCCACGCAAACGTTGTCCGGGACGACCGAACAACATCCGTGTTCCGATGATCGGCATATTCCCCGGCGATTGAAACGCGACGGGTCCAGTCGTTCGCGCGGCACGATTCAGCCGATCCCCGGCGAACAATATCGCCCCGCGTCGAGCAAACATTCGTCTCGCCCGGCCCGATCCCTAATCGCGAACCTATTTGGCCAGGCCAAGGAGGAATCCCGAAACGTCACGCTGGCGGGGGAGTGGCGGTGAAAGGGTTGCGCGTGTCTATGGATCCGGCGGGTGTTTTGACGAATTCCGTGTCGCCGTGCGGCGCGCAGCTGTTGTTTTGTTGCGTAAGCAAGCGAGCCGTACAGCCGCCCGCGGGGGATTTTCATCGGGGGTGTCCGACGACGTGTCTCGTCCGTCTGTCCGTCTCCTACGCTGAAAGGGTTCCCATTTGTGGCCGGGGTTTGCACGCGCGCGGAACGGCCTGGCCGTCCGTGTGTTGCGCTCCCATTATGTCACCTATCCGCCTTGGTCCACCCCCTCGGATGCATATGGTCTGTACGGGGAGGGCGCGTCATCTTGCAGCTTGCGCAACGATCAGGAGGATCCCTCACCGTTTTCCAGTTCCTCCCTTTTACGGGCACGCGGCCGATGTCCATTAACGTCCGCAACGGGAATCCAGTCGTCCCTTTTTCCCGGCTGCTTGCTTCTGGGGGTAGATTAGGGATGACGCGACAGTTTTCGACTCGGCTCGTTCGCGCGGCGGGAACGCTTCCTGCGAGACTCGTCTCCTCAGCCGGATTCGGCTGGGAAAGAAATATCTCTTGATGCTCTTAGCCTTTAGGTACCGAGAGGACGGATTAATCGAATCTTTCGTCTCTACTGAAACCCTCGGACGATGGTTTGTGGGACTTGCGATGTTTTTCTAAGGGTGAAAGAATTTTTCTTTCAAACATTTGCAGCGGTATAAATTCATTCGCGAATAATCAGTGGATTGTATGAAATGTTTAATAAACTGTGCATGTGATATCGCATCGTTCAACCGCTAGGAGACAATTCTTGTATAGGACGAAGCCGAGATCGAGAAGTAGCAAACGGGATTACCGCGGGAAAGACGTCGGGAACGCGACGGAATCGATGAGCGAACGGTAGTTAGCTTGGGGTCCGCGCGCGATTCAGCGGAAAAGAATACATTTGTCAGAGCGTCCGCGGCTACCAACGGGAGCCCGAGGAGTATCTTTATCTACGGCGAGATTAATTACTCCGGCGGACGCGGGCGAATAATTAATTAACGTCGGGAATAATGGAATGGCTCGCCGTTGCTTTTTTTTTCCCGCTGACCCCGCGTCGCTGCGGACAGAGGATGTAATCAGCGGATCAAAGCCATCGGTGACCCTCGACGCTGACCGTCCGCCGCAGGGATCACGCGAAACATCCTCCACCTGTCCTCCTAACACCCTGCAGCATCGTTTCGTTCTTTAAACGTTATTGTTATCTACATTTTTTTCTTCTCTCATCCACCGCAGCAACATCACACGGAACGTTGGCTCCATTCATTCCCGCGTTACGAAGAGCTCCCGTCGGTCGGACTGAAAAGGAAAAACTCTGCACCGTGAGAGACACGGTTTTCAACCCCCTAGGAGCGTCCTGCCCGTCTCCTAGTCGGTTACCAGTGTCGGCCGTTTTTTTTTTTCGCCTCCTCTCATCGTGTTTGCAAAGGGTTACGTTCCGTCGGTGGGACACCTCGGAAACTATGCTAAACAGGGGTGCCCGGAGGAAAGGAAAAATATTAATAGCCATCCAGCCTCCGGGATTTTTTCCCTTGCGCCCATCCTGCACCCCTGGCCTTTTTTTCTTTTGCCTGTCTCTCTCTCTTCTGGGCCAGAGTCACCCCTGTAACCGGCCCTCGTGCGGTAAGATATAGCCGTGATAGCGAGCCCCGTCGCCGACGGTTTCAACGCCCCGGGCCAACGATTTTCTTCTGGCGGTAACGCGCGGAGGTTCAAGTGAACAATCGTTGCCAGACGCATCGCGTCTTACCTCGAATGCACAAGAGGTGAACGATGAAAATGGTAAAGGGTCGATCGACGCTTTGGTTATTCGACCTTCCTTCTTGTCCCTTGCGTTCATTATTTCTCTTTCAGTTCGTTATCTTATACACCCATGAGTTTCGATTAAACCGGCTGCATTTTCTTATATCGATCATCCTCTGTCCGATCGTTTGAAAGATTGATGTACCAACGAACTTATTACCACACGGTAACAAACGCGATATCGGTTCCAGTACAATTAGACGAGCAACAGAATCATTCGTCGATCGCGAAGCCTATGAATAAAGGAGGAAGCATCCCCATTGTGCAGCGCTTTATTATCCATATTCCATACAAGTTGGTCTGGACGATGGATCGGGTAACGAACCAGTATGCCCACATCCCGAAATCCGTATCCACCGATTTTCCGTTCATTCACGGGTCCCGCAGGCTGAGCGTGCCGAACGTATCATTATAATCCGAGGCCCATAGCGACTATTGCGTGGGTAATTTGACTAAGCCAAACGAGCGGGGACCATTCATGGGTCGTTCACGTTTTTCACGAGGGCTTTCCTGCGCTCTTTCATCGCGCGAAATCAATCGATCGTTCCGCCGCCGACCGCTGCCCTCGCAATATGGTCAAACGGTCAAAAAAGAGGGTGGCGTCCCCGTCCCCCCTCACGGGAAAAATGACCAAACAGACGTGACCGTGCTGCGTGAAAAAGTCAGCAAGTTCAATGGGATGTTTGCACCCGTTGCGCAATCGTTCGTCTGTTACCAAAATTCTGCCCGTTTTTTTCTCTCTCTCTCTCTCGAAACACTATATCCCCTGATTGGATGAAGAAAAAAAGACGGCAATGGATGTAGGAAAAAATTGAGCGACAATTGTCGAGGTGCTGAAGCGTCGATAAAAGTGTTTCTAAACATTTTTATCGTATCGGGGTGGGAAATATTGTTTACGATTCGCTTGAGAAATGGGGATGCAGAGTTAGAATGTTATTTATTTCTATCCCTATGGAAATATTGATTGATATTTCTTTTAGCAGACTAATAGAATAGCAAATTATGCTTTTCTGTATTTATTAATACTGTCCTACAGTGAATTATTTAGTATATATGTATGTACTAAGTAATTTCTTAACACGAAAGTTAGAAGAATTAATTACAAGTGTTCTGCGAAAATCAAAGCCAGCAGATTTGCCAAATTTGGTCTACCATCGAGCTGAATTTTAATCTGTCCAGCGAACGAAGAGACGCGTCTACCCCGAGCAACCGGGCTGCAAAGGAGAAGCCAGTGGGCTCCGTTCCGCGGACGAGTCTGCGCCGCGCGGAAGGGCTGGTGTATTAAATCTCGAAGGCGAACGCGGCTCGAATCTCGCGTGAGCAATTTTCTAACCGTAAATCGACCTTTCAACGATCTCCCGCGATACAAGACAACGAGGCGAAAAGCACGAAAGCTGCGCGAGGGCTTAGAAGAAAAAGAGGCGAAGGAAATCCTTGTGCATAGGGTGACTAGGAAGCACTTGCTCTCGCTTCCTCTGAACCATCACCGCCGCTCTCTTCCGTCTCGCTCCTTCGCTCTTCACCCTGCGCCGGAGTCCGTGCAAAAAGTCTTGTATATAAATCGTACGCAAAAACGAGGTGGAAGCGGTCGGGCCCTTAATTTAGTTAATTTAGATTTTATCCGTTAGCCGACAGACAAAAACCGTACGATTCTTCTTTCGGTGACAAAAAAAAAGAAGAGGAACGAGACACGAGGAGAGAGAGAGAGAGAGAGGGAGTTGGTTGCGTGGTAGGAAGGGGTTGAAAACGCCCCAACCTGGCTAGCGTTATTATATACTTATTTAAAATCCGCCAGTCTCGAGGGTTCCCGAACGGGGCGCTTTTTTTCCCCCCGATGGCTCGTATTTATTTTTTTCCTTCCCACTCCGTGTCTCTGTCTCCCTTCCGCCGTAACAGACTACCTCCCCGTTCCATCGCCGCGCTGCATTTCATTCGCACCCCTCTCGCGGCTACCCCGGAAGAGTTTCGCTCGTTCAAGATTCCTTTTTTTTTCCCACCGGCCACCGCTTTATTATAATCGGTGTGAAATGATAACCGATCGAGAGATACAGCACGCCGTCGTCCCCGTTGTTTTTCATCTGGCAAAAACTGATGTTCCGTCGACGTACGGGCGCGCAACGTTGCGCGCCGGCTTCGCTTGGGGCGAGCGGGGACGAACGTTGCCAGGAGGTCGTTCGACGACGGTGGTTAAAGGGTAAAAAATTTACGGTTTTAAAATCACGCGAGAAATTATTATGCCCGGCTGCGCGGCGGATCGACCCCCCCCCTCCCTTTTTCACTTAGGATTCGTTAACTTTTTACCGCCGCTCACCCTTATCGTTAATCGCATCTTCGTCATTTGTTTTTTCTTTTGGTTTTTTCTTTTTATCCAAGAACAAACCGTGCAGAGATAATTTCACGTCCTTCGTGCTTCGTAATCTCACGTCATTTTTCAACGATTCCGCCTATGCGTACCTGCGGGAAGTTCCCGAAACGTTTCACACAGACCGCCTCGCGGAATTCCCACGCGGAGAAATCGTGGAAAAAAGTAGCGTAAAAAAATCTGGCGCTCCGTAAAAAGGTCAGAGATTTAAATTCCGCTGCTTCTTCTGTTTCTCGTGTATTTTCTTCTTTTTTTTTTGCGTGCAAATTGTTGGCTACTCTAGGAGAGTGCCAGGGGGGGACGCGGGATTGTACGTGACTTTTGTGCCGGCCGAGGGTCGGTCGGGGCAAGCGTGCCGGGGGTGACTTCTGGTGGACATGTGCAATTTGACCTGTTGACCCCCGAGGCCGTGGCGCGACGCGGCGCGAGGGGCGAAATGGTATTTGGGGTAAAAATAATACAATTTACACATAATGGGGGAGGGGAACGGGGCAGGGATGAGCGCGTATTCAAATGACGCGTGCACGTGGGCCATCGGGAAGATGCACCGGCGCGGAGGGAGAGGCGGCCAGGGGTTGCAGGGGGTTGCGGGACAATGGCCGATGGTCCGATCGATCGATACCAGTCTCCTTCGATCTCTCGTGAATACGGAAACGAACCCGATTGCGTCGCCTCGTTCCTGGTGTGTGTGTGTGTTTTCCTTCTCGATGTTGCTGCTGATTTTCCTTTTTTTTTTTTTTTAACAACTGTCTGGCGCCTCTCTAGCCCTCTCGTTAGGGGCGGAAAAGAAAAAAGTTGCGACCCGATGAATTTCTCACGATCTCCTCTCAGCTGGCTCGCGTAAAAAAATCATCCGAATCTGCGGATTCTCCGGGTATTTTTCACTGGAGAAAGGATGTAGTTCACCGCGATTTCCCACGGGGAGGGAGTTGTTTTTTTTTTCTTCGACGCGGAATTCCGTCGCGGATCTTGGAACGGTGACGAATGATCCCGATACATCTGCGCCGGTGGAACAACTTTCGATCGCTCCGCTGTATTTTCCGCGAGCTTTGCATTTCTTTTTCTTTTTCTTTTTGGTGGCACCGCATAATCAGGCTGCGTTTCGCCGACTCGATTTAGGGCACGTGCGAGAGAAACAACGAAGAGGATAGTAATCACGGATGATTTGGCATAATTGTACGAATTCGTAAATAACGTTATTCGATCACTCGAAGGAACGATTCACCCGTGTCCATCGAAAAATTGCATCGGCTGTAACACTTTGGCTTACTCCAACCCCGGCCAGAGAATAATTAACGTAATCATAAATTGTGCTAAGCAAACGGTAAAAGTGTCTGCCACGAACCTGTGCACTGACGTCGTAATTTCTAGTTGCGCATGGAAATCCGCACGACCGCCGCTCGATGGTCGCTCCGAGTGGCTTGTAATTTCCTCGCAAAGTATCCCCGCGTGAGGTTACGCGATATAATTGAGCAGTTTCGAAAATCCGCGAGTGAAACGAGGCCGCGAGGGGCCGCAATAATCAATCAGAAAAATATCATTTTCTCCGATACCAAATTACACGTTCTTCGCTGAGTATTACAAGGAGCATTGCAATATTTAGCCTGGCGAATTCGCCCAATTACACCGACGCAACGGTCCCGCTCCATATTCCAGCGCATGGACCACCCTCGTACACCCTCCGGCCGTGCAAAGAAGAAACTACCCCAAACCTGCGCGAAGGGCGCGCTACCAACCGCCGTTCGACCCGAGCCGAAAATAATTCGGCTCGTGGATGGAAAATTAAGAAGCGAACCGATCTTTCGACCCCTCCCCCCCCCAACCCCGGTGTAATGGTTCGTGCTGGCGAGCACGTTACTATTTCCGTTCCCTTGGAAAGAGAAAAGGGGAGAGAGTGAAGTCCCGCAACGCGTCTGGCTCTGGAAGATCCCAACATCCCTCAAGACTGCTTCGCTTCGTTTTCCCCCGTTCGCCGTTTCTTGTCGGGTCCTTACCCCCGGCGTCGCGTTGCTCGCAAGGCGAATCCGCCCGTTCCTACTGACTCATCGGCCGCGGGCTCGTGGGCGTGAAGGAGACGGAACGGAACACGTCCGAGTCGTTGAATCTTTAGCCGCGAGGACGAAAGGAGACGTTACGTCGAACTGTTAGCCGCTCGCCGGTGAAATTGTCGCGCCCACGCGCTACCTTCTGTTTCGTTCGACGGTTGTTTCGAGCTGCGAGAGATCTATTGCCCGGAGAGTGCGCGAGTTGGTCGCGGAATTCGGACGCTCCGGAGATGGGTCAACTTTCAAAACGGTTCTGACGGGTTGTTAATAAACAGGGGAGAGAAACGGGAGGGCGGTACTCGGTTAATTGCATCGCAATGGCGAGTGGGGTGGTACAGGAGGACACAGGCCGGAGGGTCACCAAGTGCGAGGGAAGAATAACGCAGGCGAGGACGGAGGGAGAGCAGAAATTAATTAACTCAGAAGGGAAGAAAGAGGTGTGACGGTTAAACGTGAAACGAAAGGAATACGGGAAAAATCTCGAGCGACCTTTACTGATGGATAACAATTGAAATTATAGTTAAGTTAACGGAATGTCTCAATTTCGAGGCAACGTGACGCAGTAAATTTCTCGGATGCCACCTAAGCACACCTCTTTAGCCCCAAACGCCGTCTATTTTACTATCGTAATTACGATTACGCGCGCACGCGTAAAGAGCGCAGTTGCATCGGGACACCCGTTATCATCGTTGCCGTCGCACACGTGCTCGGGTGTATCGCACGCGAGTCCGATCATCGATAATAAGCCGGTCGTTCGCCAACGATGGAAAGCTGCATCGTTACGTGAAATGCATAGTTGCGAGAGCGTGCATGGACCCGCGCGGTCGTGCGCGCGTAACACCGTTTGTCGCGCGCACGTAGAAACGATATTTATTGCTCGAGCCTGGAAACGATTCGTTATTCCCCGGTCGATGGTAATTAGCGCGGCCGGAAAGGATGCTCGGGAGTCACGTCCGCCCACGGTTTCGGCTGCGACACGTCGCGAGGGTGGTTTTAGAAATAGGCGGATAGAGTGAAAGAGGTACGCGGACGGTGGGAAGCTCGTGTTCGGAGCGTTTCAAAAACGAATCATTTACGATACGACGGACCGGCGGAAGAATTCCGATCGATACTCTAGCTCTGGATAATTATTATCGTCGCGGCTGGGGGTAATTAGAATAACGGTCCGTCGAGAGCACGAATAAATGGAATGAAGTGAATTAGAAATCGGCCGACGCGATATCATCTCTAAAGCGTCTTTGATAAGTATGTAAGAACGCTCATTTCCTAATCCTCAACCCCATCAAACGAAGGATCATCGCGATCGCATGCCATCCAGTCGGCGATCGGTACCATGCACGGGGCTACGGATCCGTTCGAAGACCAGGTCGGCTGACACTCGCCGCTTACGTTTTTCGCGTTGCTTGCGAAGGTCTGACGGTATTGACCGGTGGCCCTCTTGGTACAGCTCGGCACCAAGGCCCCTGGCGAAGGCGTGCCGGGTGTATGGCCGTTCGTGCTGGCTGGCACCGACTATCGAACAAACTGACCAGTAGTCACGACATCCTCCCCCGAAACTTCACTCCTCGCTACACCTGTTCACCCTGCCCTCCGATCGGTCGAACTTTAAATGCCCACTGGACATTCAACGGACGCCGATCGATCCTTCGTCCCCCGGGATTTAAAACCGAACCTGGTCCGAGAACATTCCCATGCGCGAACTCCAATGCTCCATGGTGAATATAAGATTTTGTTGTGATTTCCGGGGGAAAGGGTGTCGGATCTTTCTCTTGGAATTTCGATCGTTCGTGCAAGTGGAGTGTATTGTAAATTATGCGGATTACGTACGGGGATTATAAAGTTGCAGTTGTGTTTGCATTTTATTTGCGTAATTAGATGAAAATTCTGGAAAATTGTTAAGAGTGTAAAATATAAATGGTACATTGCCTTGATCTATTTTTAGGCGATTACCAGTTTCTCGGTATTTCATTAATAACGTGCAAAATTCCTCGAACAGCCCCGTTCAAAAAATCCAACGACCACCTATCTCCACCCGTCGTGTTATTTAATCGTCCAGCACGGTCCTTTGTGCCCGGCACGATCTAAAAGCACCGCGAGAGAGCCGACCGGGTACAGTAGTGAAACGCGAGGCTAGATCTCCCATGGAAGATTCGTCTTTCCTTGGAAAAAGGAGCGCAATTCACGCGCGCGCGCGCGTGTTATACGCGTATCCGTCGGGTCCGCGTCCTTTCACCCCGAATCGAAGCGGGCAGAGGGAGAGAAGGATCGACGACGGACGAAGACGGGGGCTAGGGAAAGATAGAGACGACAGTTGCGCGAAAAAAAAGGCTCCCAACGCTTCTTCTCGTGCGCCAGCGTTGGGAAAAGGGTTCGTGAAAAAGAAAAAAATGATCGGCCAGGATCTAAGATATAAAAAAAAAGATTTGTCCCCCCATAGGGCGACGACGGTATCCTTTCCTAAGGGTAAGGGCACGATCATCAAGGGAGGGGCGAACGCCGGTTTTTGCAGCTGGCCCCCGTCCCGAATTACCGACGAGAAAAAGGATTCCGGGGTCCATTCTTCTGGCCTGGACGAGTAAGCTCGAAAGGACCTTGCGTCCATTGCAGGAGATGCATCTGACCTGCTTCTTCTTCCTGCCACTCTTGCCCTCGATTCACGCTCGCCCCACGGGCCCACCTTTTTTTTCGCCCTCTCCACTTATCGTTCCTTCCACGCATCGGATCTGCTGCCGCTGCTGCGACCCTTCTCCGATGCGATTCTGTCTTCCTTTCGCTCTGCGTCGAACGAGCATGTATCCCTTTGTGCCAACGATTTTTTCCCGCCGTCCTTATTGGACGTATCCTCTCGTTCTTGGCGTTTCTTTCTTTCCTTTCTTTTATTTAAAGGGTTGGCTGGTTGATGATACTTGGGCAATTGATGTATGGCCAGGTTTCGGTATTATTTCCCTGTCTTTTTTTTTTTTGATGATTTTAACGGAGTAAGGTGGTTGACTACTGGCGGCAGGGTTGGAAATGTTGCAGGGTGTAATAAGGAGATTTATGGATACTCGTCAAACTTCTTAGAGCATCATACGTAATTATTTAAAGAAGAAATTGAGATGTTGAATATTTGCTAAGCACGCCCATGCTCCGTTAAACATAACGAAATCAAAACGCATCCGGCAATGCCTTACTCGTTCCTCCAGCCATGATTCAATATTACTTTCCGCCAAAGTCTCTATCCTTATCGTGCCGAACCGATTTCATTGCCACGGTAGGAATCAGTGGCAAACAAGTCCCACTCTGCTCGAGTCCTCGTTTCTGCCTCTGCTCGCTTCGACGACGAATGTTTAACCGCCTTATCAATTCCGTGCCGCGGAGCTCGCGGAACCAAGACCGATGCGGTAACTAGGTAGAATCATGACTTCCTTTTATCGGCGGGGTGGGGGGGGGGGGGGGAGGGAGGCTGGCAAAGAATATTTTAATCGAACGCGCGGATAAAAGACTCTGTGAGGAAACGGGAGATCGATGATCATGGAGGTGGATAGAAATTCGAACGTGTTGCTCTCGCCAATGAATTTCCAGATCATCCCCGAACTCGTGTATTTCCATCCCTTGTTATGCGTGTCCAGGCTTGTTTCTCGTATTTATGGGAACGGTTAACGCTCGTCCCCCGGGATCCGTGTCCTAATACGCGCGATCAGCCGGCAGGACAAAGCGTCCGACAGGATTACGTCACGCTCTGGCACGTCGGTCGTCCTCTGAAAAAAAAAAAAAACCGGATTCGTTTTTCCTGCCTCGGCGGGGATCGTGAATGATCGCAAATTGCTCGGACAATTTTCTATGGGGGATAGATCTTCCTTTCGGAGGCGCAACTGGCCACGTCCGATAGGATTACGCGAGACAGCCCGCTGGATCTACATTTTGACAATTCGCCAGAATCTCATTCTCAGAAGTGTGTATTGCGGATAAAAATTGACAAAGTCTTTCGATAGTTTAACACGATTTCTAAGATCGATCGGTACTCAATTGGGGCGCGTGGAGGGAATTCATTCGTTCTTACATTAGATACTTTACGAACATAAGTAATATGTTACTTCCCTACGAGTTTCTAGAATCGTTCGAACCTTCGAAATTTGCTCGTTGTCCGAATCGCCCAGAAGCGTCCAAACAGGGCGATCGCGCGCGACACGCCAGGATCGTGCCGTCGAGTCTAATCAGCCGTCTTAGGCGGTCGAGGTCCCATTCTTATCGGTCCCGTCTCGAGGTTGCCGCGCGCTGGTTCGGTCCTCGCCGCGGCATCGGCGGACTGTCAGGCCCGCAAACAGGCGGCTCAAAACGCGTGAATCACGTCGCCGCTCGTCCGCCGCGACGGCGAACGATCGACGGTGGAGCGAGAAACCGTCGTCGTCTGGCGCACGGGTAATAAATTCACTCCGAGCACCGAATTACAAGCCTTGGTCCGGAATTTTTTCGGTTCGTGGTCACGCGGCTCGCGGCGTCGCCGCGGCGAGAGGGAGCAAACAATTGTGCAAACACGGCGCCGTATTTCATGATAACACATGTACAAACAGCCTCGCGTAAAGCCTCGGCAATTACGATAAAACTGGACGGACGTGAAAAAACACGAGCGTAGCGCACTTTTCGTGTGCACACGGGCCGGCGGCGGCGGGCGTCGAGCTCGAGGAAGCGGGACGAAGACGAGACGCACGTGCGTCCTCTTCGCTTTCGGGTCATCGCTTGCCGGATGACTCGGGATTTTTCGGCCTGGCAACCGATCTGCGCGACTCGACGGGGGAAGAGATTTTTCAGGTGGAGGCGTGCGGCGGAAGGATGACGGACGTTGGAAAGTTTGTGAATGGAGACAGAACTGGGGAGAGAAACTTTCGCCGAGGTACCGAGGGAACTTTATTTGTTGACTCGGCCCTGGAGTTCGAGTCGAGTTTCATTTTGCTCGATGTTAACGCGACGAGGGAATGGGAATATCGGTAGACAGATTACAGTTCAATCTTTATGCTTATACAACAAATCATGACTGAGATTCTTTAAAACTCTGAGAAATTGAATAGCTTCAAGACAAATGTGCAATCGTTTCAAGGGTAAGTTTTTTTTTTTTATTGAAATTATAAAGTGTGAATTCATAAAAGGGTGTGAGATCAATCTCTATTATACCGCAGGATATGTAACGCTCTGCAGGGTTGTCTATGTACAAGGGCTCGTTAAAACTACAAGATGTTCCTTAAAACAAATTTTAATTCATCGAGCCAGCTTTTAAAAGTAACACGTACTTTACTAAATATGTTATTCCTCACCCGTACGAAGCTCTCCTCACCCTTCACGTATACAACCAGCCGTACGCAGCTCGGCTCACGGGCGAGCGCCTTGGAAACACAGCCGAGCGCGCTCTGCCGCCACTCACCCGAACCTTGACTTCGCAGCACCGAAGGGCATGCGCCGCATCGTACGTCAGGAACCTGCCGTATCGATCGTAGCATAGGGCAGCGAAGGGCGAAGGACTAGCGCAGTGTCGTGCGCGTCCCGGGATGCACACGTGTGAACGGGGCCCGGGGCTACGGCTCCTGCGGCTAGGCAACCCAACTTACACGAGATTACGCGGAGCCAATAGCGTCGCAGGAGCGGCCGTCAAAGGCATATCGCGATGCACGGTATGAGCCCGGACTCTCTAAAAGGGGATTAGGAGCTCCTCGTATTCCGAGATACGCTCGCACATACGCATAGTCTAGTTACACACCGGCAAGCTCGTGATACACCCCGTATGCACGTCGCCGGATGGCTTTGTACATATGCGAGCGGGGGTCGCGGCGGTAGCATCCGCGTAAGCGGCGCAGGAAGTCTTTGCTGCTCCGCGGAACGGATTCCACGGTGACGGGGTCGCGGGGGCGCGAGCGGGGCCGCGACGCGGAGAAAGGAAGGACGGCCTGGAGATAGATACTTCTTTTTTTTTTTCCTGGGGGAGTGGGACACAAAGCGGGGATCCGTAATGTGGTTGCTTGCCTTTGGGAGGGGTATTAACGTCGCAGGATCTTTGAGCATTATTCGTCGGTGCAGCCTGGGCGCTTTTTCGAGGGATGGAAACGAACGAGTCTTAAACACATTTTTTTATTAATACAAATGTATTCAGCTATGTTTAATGAAAAAAAGAGCACCAATTCTCAGTACTTTCCCGACGATTGTCTCGAGGAACCCGCGCAACAGGGTACGCTCATAAAAGGGCGTATCCGACGATTTATCACCAGCCAAGCTTCTTTAAATAGGCGTCCGATGTTGGCGGCGATCGCGGCAGAACTTCGCCGTCCAAGTTCGCCGCGCGAAAGTTCGCCCGTCGAACGAAACTCCGCGCGCGCGAGATAGGGGGACGGTTTTCAAAGTCGTCGACTTTCACCGTCGCCAATTATCCCGGCCACTTTCGATTTTTCCGTCGGTTCGTAAACTCCGGCCCGCTTAATTTGAATAAATTTCTAAGCGAACAAACCGCCACCCCCACCCCTTAACACGTTCTACTTCTGCCGCTTGCTTCCACCCGGTGGCGTGCACCCCTTTCTCGTCCCTCGTCACTCTCCGGTTCCCCTCTTTCCTCTCTTTCTCGCACGGCGTGCCGCCGTAAATCGCGAGTTCACTTTCCTCCACACTTTTCACCCAGTTGGCGCGGCGCCAGCTCGCTGAAAGAGGACGCCAGAAAAAGGTGGGCGGATGAAGACGAACAGGAAGAAGCCGGCCCGAGGAACTTTGCTGCGGCGAAACTTCCCCTTTAAGGCGGAGAGGCTTGCTCGTCGACCGGCTTACCCTCCAATTATTCCCGGCCTCTCTTTTACTTTGCTGAAGCAATGAAACTGGAGCCTTCTCCGTGGATGTGGTAAATAAAAATTGGTCAATGGAATGTGGCTGGTCTTGAGCGAACGTGAGGGAACGTGTATTTATCATTCTCGAGGGTGAGGAACTTAAAGTAGCAGATTCTTTAGGGAGAAAAGTGATCTGCGTTTATAAGAAAATGCCAATCGAGATTAATCATAGAATCTTCTTCATTTAGTTTTGAAATTTTCTAAATTTTCGAATCACCTGAAGTTTTACCTTCTAAATACCTTCGCATTAAATTGAATATCTCCTCCATAAAAGAGACTAATCACCCTGCTTCCCCTTCAAATGTTTCGATTCTCCAGTAATTCATCCAATGATCCCCATTATTCCAAACCACCAGCACGCAATTTTTCAATAACTCTGCCAAGTTGTTACAGGATCGTGAAAACGTTTACGAAATGCTATTCTATCTAGCTGGACAGAGGAATTGTTGCAAGCACGTGCCGGCTAAGGGCGAAAGGGGGTAGGTCAGCCTGATGTCCAGTCCGTCGAGTGCCGGACCTGCGCGTTCAGCTCGTATTCGGATCGTATGGCAGAAACTGGAAGCCGATTGGAGCAGGCAGTTTCGCCGGGGCGGGTTCTAAGCCGGTTTAGGGGCAGTTTACCCACGGAACCACCCTCCTGTCCTGACCATGAAGGGCGAATTACGGCCTGACCCGGGGTCAGGTGTCTTCCTTAAACGCGATTCCGTCGCGACGCGTTCGACGCGTGGCATACGCGTGCTGTCAGGTGACAGAAGCATCTTAATAAGTATCTTGGGATACTTCTGTGGATGGTCCTTTGTAAAACTTTTGTGTAAAGAGTAGGCGACGAGGGGTGGTTACGATTCAGGAAAGTATGTTGAACAGCCGAGAGAAAAATGTATCTCTTTAAATTAATAATGTTAATCAATAGAGGTACCCCTTATTTTCGTGGAAACACTTTTACCCCACTAATTGCCTACCTTCTTCAACCATTAATATTCTCTTGGAATATTTTACTTGCATCAGAAGTGGGCTCCATAGATCGCTGATCCGCGCACCCCAACGAATCTCATACCCCGTCGTCTTCACCCCCAAGTAAGATATACATATCTTAGCCCGGCAGTCAACGAAGAAGCGCATCGATATACGGGGATCGTTTCACGTAGCACGATTGGAAGCAGACGACTCGGCCTCACGCGTCCCTTAAAAACGACAACGATTTTCCAAGGGTGGCCAGGAGCCGGGGGAGGGTGGCAGTGTGACACACGAGCCACCCCTGCGAATGGCCGAGCGGAGCCCGGCCGCCAAACAATCGATATATGCGTTCAAAATGGCCGCCAGAAACGCCACCCACCCTACCTATATCCCTCTACGTCCCACCCCACGCAACCACCGCGTCCCCCCTCACCCTATCCCGCGTTACCAACACCCCCGCGCTCTTTCCACATCCCTCTCACGTATGCCCCCGAAGCTCTTTAACTTCAGGACCCGGCCACTGACTGCCAACCAGGCAATACTAACTCACCCTCTTTGTCTTTCCACCCTCCTCAGCCGCCCCCGTTTTATCCCGCGCGGTCCTCCGTTCTCTAACTCCTTATCTTCCCGTTACGCGTGTACCCATCATCCCCCTCCGCGCGTTTTTAACCACCGACCGAGATCTTTCCCAGGGACAGGGCGGCGATATACCCCTTGAGAAATAACGCCAATCCTCCACCCCCCCCCCCCAGCGGAATTTATCGGCACGCCGAGCGTGCATCGAGCTCGCGGGAGGGGGAACGTTGCATTGCCAAGGGTAAACACGCGCGAGCGATGATTTTCTTCTTCGCGCCCGGCTCGGAGCGGGTTGCGTGCACCATCGGAGGGGCGAGCCTCGCGAGCGGGGAACGCGTGAAAATTCACCGGAGATCGGGCTAAAGCGCCTTTCCCCGCAGCGAACGCAGGCGGATCGAGAGATTACCAGGCGCCCGTTGATCGCTCGAACTGCCGTGGAATACGAATCCGTATGGGGACGCTCTCGGTCGATGGCAAACGGGGTGGTTTTGGAAAAAATCGCGCTGTGCTCGGAATGATTGGTGGGCGGGACGATTTACCGAGCGGAGGGGGACGGAACGATGGTATCGAGAGTACAAGAAAAGCGGTTCTTTATTTAAGGTACAATTTATTACATTGGAAGTTTTATCAACATTTTCATATAATCCGATCCGCCATTGAAGTATTATCCGTGAAGCAATTCATTATTTCGATCCCTCTACGATCGAGCCGATCTCGTTTCGTACAAGCTACACTTCCACCCAATTATCACACCAATTTACGAAACGGTCCGACGCTGATCTCGTTAATGGTTCTTCTTGCGTTCCTTAACCACGAGCCGGAAGTGTTCCAGGAGGATAGGGATCAGTTTCGCGGGCCTGTTGCCAGCGCGAAAAGCGTTACCGCCGTTGATCCTCGTTTCACGATTCTTCACCGTCGAGGCGGGGGCGCGACAGAGAGAGAGAGAGGGAGAGAGAGAGAGAGAGAGCGCTGCGGCGAACGGGAAAGTGGGCCGATGATCGGAGGCGAAACGGCTCCGCCGCGAGCGAGGAAAAGAGAGACGCCGCGCCGCGGCGCGGGTTTATTAAAATATAATGGCGTTATCAGGCGAGAGAACGAAGGGAGAGGCGTCAGCTTTAAGAGGGAAGTTTTCTTAAGTGTTCTTAATTAGACGGGACCTGTTGCTTCGGAAAAAACCGGGTCACGGCCGTAGACGCGCCGACGACGCCCCTCCCGCGCGACGCAGCCCCCAGACGCTCCGCAGTCTACGGCCGCCACTCCAGACTCTGCAAGAGTCATTATTTTCTTCTTACTCTCCATCCTGTTCGCGCCTTAACCACCACCCCCACGGCCTTGTGGCCCCGTTTTCTTCCCGAACATCCCACCCCGCCCCTCCGCGCCCCCGCACGAATGCCCGTTCTTCTTCTTTGCCCGCTTTTACCGCGGCGCTCGTCTACTTGTTACCCCTCAGGAATATTTTAGCGGCCGAGACTTTTCCACAAGCACTTCTCGGATCGAGTGAAATTGGTATTTATCGCGGGACACCGCATACTGTCAACTTTTAGAGGCTAGGGATCTTTAATTAGAAGGATGAATTCTGTGGAGATTCGTTAATCGGTAGAAATTATCGTTCTGATCCAATTATTTGCATCCAGTTTTCATATTAACGATTCAGCTGTCTAATGAAATAACAACTCGAATGTCTTTCATGAATGTATTCAGCAAACCGTAAGGAGCAGTATATTAAGTCGAATATTAAAAGATCTGAAAGCATTCGTCGCGGTCTTTCTGCCCGAAACGGAACGGCCAAACGTTAAATCATCCCGATCGGCGTCCGGATTCGTGTGTCCCTCGAAGAAGCTTCCCTCCGAGCCGTCGAGGGACGTATCCAAGCGAACGGAGTGCGGAGATCTGTCAGAGGGGGCGAGGTACCCGGGTCGAAGTGTGTTCCGTGCATCTGTCGGCGTCGCTTCCGCTCCAGTTTCGCGAGTATCGTTGACGAAACGGTGTATCGGCCGGCACGCAACCGGGTCTTGGGAGGGGAAGGGACGGAGACGGGCAAAAGAGAGAAGGAGAACGGAATGCAAATTCCTCCCCATTCTTTCCCGTTCCTCTGTCGCCGAGGCTGCGCCCGACCCCAATGAACTGCAACGACGGTTACCCGTCGCCGTGAGGGCGCGAACGCGGAAGAGAAGGGGTGGGAAGAGCGCGTGAACCTCCGTCCGTATATAAATTTGAATATCGATGCCCATTGAATCCGATCGAAGGGTTCGGCAGAAGTCTCCTTTCACGGCCGAAAGGGTTGCGATTTGAATATTCAGGGGGTAGCTACGCGCGGGGTTGTATCCTCCGTAAGGGGCGACGGAGCCTCTCCTGCCACCCTCCTCCTCACTCTCTCTCTCTCTAGCGTCGTTCCGTTGCTTTCTCTCTGTTTGTATACTTCGCGAGTCGCATTGTGCGCGCGAGGAGAACCCAACGCCCGGCCGCCGAGCCCCGGGGCCATTCGGTTCCCATTATTAAAGTAATCAGCGTCATTGTGACGGCTGTTCGGTTTTGACTAAACACATTTTTGAGAGGCGTCGCACGATCGGCGCGGGTAAAACCGTCGCGCGATAATCGTGCGTCGAACCACCGTTCCCGGAGCGTTCAGCGACGGGTACCACGCGCGGTCTACCTGACCCCGATTCCTCGCGGCGGATTGTCCGCCGATGCGAAAGCGGCTTTCCTGTTCGCCGGTATTGTGTCCGTTGACTTCTTCACGGCGCGGCTTAAGGCTCGGTAAATTGGAGAATTTTCGGTGCGATTGCGGCCTCTTAGACTGAACGCGGTTCGAGGATGTTTCAGTATTCTTTCTGTATACATCGTTTCGACACTTTCAATTATTCTTATTATCGAAGCTACCTGGATTGGTGATTAACCAAACATCCTTCCATTAATACTGAATTCTCCGTTTTCCAATCACCGCGGAGATGTTTGCGCAAACATCGCCCCCCCAACTCCATTCCATGCCCAGAAAACGATATACCCTGCAACCCCACAAACCGCAAAAGAGCAACCACGATCATCATCGTCGACCTTCTCCTCGAGCCACCGAACAGTTCCATCCATTCATCCCAACCGCGGTGGCGAAATCGACGGGATCGAAGCCACTCGATCCCGGCCTCGCCGCGCATGCAAATGAAATTGCCCGCTTATCGCGAATCGGATCGCGACGCTGCCGTACCCTGCGTTCCCTAATCTAGGAGAGGATTCTCCTCATTCCGCACGCCGTGACGATTCGCATTGTAACCCGTTTCGAGGGTCACCTTTTCTCCTTCGTGCCCCCGACACGTCCATCCTCGCGGCAGATGCGGAAAATCGCGATCGCCGTGTCCGACCGGTGTCCCGCGGCACAGGAAAACCAGGTCAATCCACGTCCCCTCTCTTTCGCCGTTTCTTTTTTGTTGTTGTTGCTTCGCTATTCTATGTACGCGCAGCTAGGACTTAGTTAAGACGTCAGAGAAGCGAACAATAAGGTCAGCCATGCGTGCCCGGGGGCTTCGCACCTTTGGCACCGCGGGGACAATTTGATCTTTATCTCGGAGGGCACTCGACGGCCGCCGCGATTTCGAGAGATAGCCTGCATCGGCCGCTCGAGTGCTCTTCGCCGCGCGCTCGTTCCCATTCAACGCGGTACCGGCCCCGGAATGCGCAACTACGCCGGGACTTTTAACGCCGCCACTGTTAACGCCCGCCGGCTCGCGGAAGGTTTTTAACAGGGGATTTCAATGGAGTTCGACTAGGTAGATGGATCGAACCTTCTCCGCGCACCGACCGAAGGCTCGTGTTCGTTAACGTTTCCGCGTGGAGTGGTTTGTTTGACGCAATTGGAACTTGACAACGAAATAGCGTTCTTACTATTATCCGTCGACTGACTCGCGATCAATTTGGATATCCGTCTACAGAACTGATTGACAAACTTTGCAAACAATTCGTTCGCTGCGCTTTAACGCGAAACGCAGTGAAGTTGAAACAGTTCTACTCGCGTCCTCGAAACCTTGAAATCCTTCAACCCGATAATTCTATTCTACGCCCTAGTGTATCCCCCCCTCTCAGACCGTTCTCTCGTTAATCCTCAATAATTACCCGTCGATCAACCCGACTGCCATCGTGATCCCATCGAGAGGCCGCGTTCGATGAAGAGCAGCAGAGTCGAATCGGATTCTTTCCGCTGTGTACAGCCAGTCTAGTTAAGTTCGTTCGGCCCGTCGATCATTAATAATCGTCAATCGATCTGTCGGGATCGTCGCCGTATGAAAATCGTATTACGATAAGCAATAATTGTCACATAGCCTCGAGGTATCCAGACCCCTCGCTCTACCGTGGTGAAATCGTGAATTCAGGTAGCTACGGTGTTCCACGCTCGTTCTCCGTGCACGCGTCTGTGTGCGTACAGCGGGCCCCACCTGGGCCCCCGTGCGTGTACACGAACACACACACACACGTGTCAAGCTCGTATCAGGGTAGGAGACGCACATGGGACCCCATAGAATATGCATGCGTTTCGTATACAGGAATATGTTAACCCTTTCGCTTAGTCTTTCGATTGGCACCACCGAGGCAACACCTCTGGCCCAGCGCAGAGAAGCTTTCCAGCATTTTTATACTGCTCGCGTTGTTTTTCACACGACTCTCCTAAAGAATTCGATTCAACCTGGTGCAGAGGGACGCGAGGGGGCGGATGGTGGAACGATGGGAAGACTACTCCCTGAAGGAACGATCGAGGATCGTAAGTTATGGTTCAATTAATTAATTATTCATTTCTATGGTCGATGACTCTTGTTATCTGTAAGCGTACATGCATGCCAAGTTTTAAATGACAAAATTGGGTTTACGAAACTTTCACAGTATCTGACTTTCGACTTTTTGAAGAATATTTCCGCAAAGTGTATTTATCCCTCTTACGATTCAATCAACGTGTAAGTCTCTAATTACTTGAATCACTTCGATGCGAAGGCACTTCTCTCTTCTTTCCCTATATTCTGCCGTTTCCCTTTCTTGCTCACTTTGCTCCACTGTGCGCCATTTCCATCCGGAGATGTTCTCCACGGTGAATAACGCAAAAGCAATATCAGCCTGGAAGCATCGTGCAACGACGTTGTATCTAAAATACGGCGGACAGAAAAATGGTGTGACGAAGTTCTCATTGAGTCATCCGCCGTTAAGAAACGTGCGTGTGTTCTCGTTTCGCGCGTTTTATTTCGCCGCGCAAGCGACGGGGATGAAACTATTTGTTGCACGTTTCGCGAGACTCGAAATCGGTACAAGAAAATAAATAGTGATTATACAGTTTTCCATAAAATGCAAAACAATATTCGTTAATGAATTTTATGCGATAGACCCTACTGTTTTTAGTATCGCGACTTTATTACAAGTAAATAGCTTCGTTTGAAGTTGTTTTTTTTTTTAATTTCTTTCACCTTCAATAATTACTGCTGAACAAATTATGCACCGCCCAGTATGTTTTTCTTCAATATACAAAATAAGTTGCACGAATCACCGTGTGATAAATAGTAATTAGCTTCATCAATCACACGAATAAAACACGGTAACATTTGAAAAACTGCGATTCAACGAGTACTAGAATGTCATCTTTAATCGCCGAGCTGCTTCCATTTAAGCACACCTTCAACAATTATCATGCATTATAAACAAGTGTCCCAACCAAATTTCTACGCCATCGAAGCGACAAAATACTAAATACCGCAGAATCACGTTGATTAAACATTTTAGAAAATTTCCCGTGCGAAAAGGGAGGGCAATTTCGTCCCCGACTATTTCAGACTGCACAATGCCCGTAGCTTCTCCGACGCGAAACTGGCTCGCGGCCATTTTGCAAAGGTCACCCCTCGTAACCACCCCTGCAGCAGGCCGGCCACCAACCCCCTGCCTCGAATCGGCTCAATTACCCAGAAATGGCGTGGCTCGCCGACTCCTTCGACGGTCTCCCGCCGCGAAACGTTTGACCACTGGTCGACCGGCCGCTTGACCGTGAATAATACGATTCCACGCCGGACACTGAGGGCCATTGAAGAGGAGTCGAGCGAGCGCGAAATCGAATTTGACGTTAAACACGCGCCCCGCTTGGAAAGCTGCCTCCACCTGCCATCGCTCCTCTCTTCGGAATAATTCAGAGATACAACTCCTTCAAACGGTAGCTCCTCGTTTATTAAACGGCATCGTTGCGACGGTTGTCATTGATGGAATAATCTAACTGGGATCGTTTAATTTTAGCTTTCGATCCTTTTGCTAGCAGAAACGAAATGGGAATTGATTCTCTTACATGTTCCAGAAATTCTTCTTTCCTTTATACAAAATCTTTGCGGCTTCTAATATTTATTAAAGTCGCAATTGTTGTGCCCGGAGAGGTTCGACTCGGAGCGGTTGCGGGATTTTTGGCTTGGTTGGGTTACGTTAGGTTGGACAAAGGATTGGTATCCACCAGGCGATCTTCGATAACACTTTGTTTATTGCCGTTTTCCCTTGAACTAGACAGATGTGACTTGGATGCGTTGTGTAATTCGTTTATGGTTTGATCGCGAGTCTCCTTTTTTTTTGGGTCAGATCCATCGGTTTTATTATCAGCTTCGGGTGTGACGAAATTGGTAGGAGTGGTCACGCGGTATCATGAGAGTTCACTTGGCAACAACTTTAACGTGATCAGACCAGTCGCGTTGTGGTGATTCTATAACGATTGCAATTCTGCGTATTCTATAGCTCGGTTCGAGGACCTTCAATGCCGATGCCCTACTTGTCAGCTATCCTACAATTTCGGGGTACAACATAATCGTCGCGCACTTCTCATCAAATTGGCAACCAATTGGCCAACCCGCCCCAATTTACAAAAGGGATGCCCGTGCGCGCAATATTTACTAATACCTGCGGCGAACGGGGAGGGTCGGGAAAGTGGAAAATAAGCGATTAAAAATCGGCAGCGCGACAGCTACGGTCCGCGACCCGTACGATAAATCACCGGCTAACGCACTCTTCCTGATGGGGCGCGTGCCGCAGAAAGGAGTGACCGGACATTATCGTTCAGGTCAATTCGCCGAGCAAGATGGAGGGGAGGTGGTCTTTCCGGTTCTACGTATGGTGGCCAATCCCGTGGAGGTCAGCGGGGCCCCTGACCCGGGTCGAGGGTCAGCCCAAACAATCTTTCCTCGGGGTCAGCACCACCGCGTTTACTCCCTTTGATTTATGGCCTGGCTGCTACGCTCGACAGCTACTCCGGCCCTCTCTCGCGGTCGAGAAGTGACTGCGGTTCATCAACGGCTGTGACGGGAATTAATTGATCGCGGCTCAGGTTCGACGGACGTCGATCCAGGTAATCCGGTATATATATATATTCATTTCAATGCTCTGCGCGTGCAATTACTTTCGTCGGGCAAGATGTAGCCTTTTTGGTGCCACCGAAGTACGGTGGAATTGTTGCGCTATTCGTTACAAATACTTTAATGAACATTTCGCGGCGGCGGCGGAGGTAACAGCAGGCGTTGGAACATTTGCGATGATCCTTTATACTTTCTTCTTCCGCGATTGGCTGACAATCAATTGCGAGATTGGAATTAGGCACCCGGGTTATTTTTATTTTTACTTCCCGGTCTTCGTCGCACACTCCACACTCGAATGGAAAAAAAATATCTACCAAAACCCCTCGTTCCGAAACCAATTAAAAAAGAGAACTCTGCAAACATTTACCCTCGAGCGCTCTCTCTCTCTTTCTTGCCCAGCATCAATCACGCAATCAGACACTGAAACAATTCCGCTCGGGACAAGCCTCCCGCGTCTATCGAGGGCACCGTCGAATCCCTCTCCGTGAAGCGCAGCGAGATCCAGCGATTCGACGTTTCGCCCTCGAGTCCTGCGCTCGGAGCCGCGGCAGTCGGAAGCCGGCGGCGAGACACCGGGAAACAGCGGCGTCACGGCGAGCGAAACGTCGAGGCTTCCACGGAGGAGAGGCAACGCTGAACGCAAATTGGAGCAAATTGTCGCAGGACATGAAGCTGCGTAAGCCGGTGGCAAGCAATCGCGAGGGCGAGTCACCCCGGGATTCAAGGGAAAGGGAAAGGGGGGGAGTAGTATTTTGGCCAAAGGGAAAAGAGAGGACAGCGCAGGGACGGGAGGAGAAAGCGCGGCCGAGGCAGCGAAATTCGACAAAAGGGAACGAAGCGTGCCGAGGGAGAGGAGAGCAGAAGGAGGAGAGGGAAGAGATCGTTAGGCATGTTGCGTCTTGCATCCTGCCAGGACGATGGAACAGCCGGCGGACTCTACACCGTTGCACGTATCCACGTACATTCTCAATGCGCTCAGTATGTTCGTAAGCGCGGGGGCTGCTTTCGGCAAGCCCATCCCCGCGAACCGTGTTTCGAAAACCACCTCCCCCTTAGCGGATAGCGAGGGCGACGAACTACGCCTGTACAACATGGCCTGCTGGTGTCTCCCTTGCGTCCGAAAATGGCGATGCTACCCTTTAATGCAACACCTCGCCCATGCTTGTAACGCTCTTTCATTGATAAAGTAATTGTCAATCGATTCAAAGGCGTGCAATATATTCACTCTTGTGGTAGATGTCCTTATTGCAGATCGTTCTTTCTTTTCACTGAGCAGCTTTCGTGCAGGCGACCGTTTATTTAGATTCGATTCTCCAAGTGTTTTTCGCTGGAACAAATGTTTGTTAACGGCAAGTGCTTCCTTATAAGCGCAAACGTCCGATTAAATTCCCTCTCCTTGCCAAAATTATCCCCCTTCCATTTCAACCGTGCCGGATTCGAGCACAGGCATAGATGTCAGGAAAATAAAAAAAGGAAACGATCTGACGAAGGTCGATTCCTTTCCTAGCTCCGCTCGCCAGGGCAAGTTCGAAACTGCTTCGTCGGTTGGTCCTTATTGACTGGCAGAGGCGGAGGTGCCTCGGGAAGCGGCGATGGGGTTGCTTAGGCAACTTCAAATTAATTTCAAACATAGGGAGAAACAATACTCGGCGGCGCGGAGGGTGGCCCGCGCGTCTCGAGTAGCGAAGCGTCCCACAATAATTATTTTCCAATGAAAACTCAAATTGCCGGTGGGATCGCGAACCTACCGCCGTCGCGTCGGGGGAAAACTTTGCCCCCGGGGGCGGATGCCTTCCGAAAACGTCGAGCTGACGTCGAGACCGTGCGTATCCTCCGTGCGAACACGCCATTGATGAACACGGACAAAATTATTCTCCGGTGTTCGTCGAATTGGGTCCGGAAAGTATGCATAAACGTTTGCTATTCTATTAACAAGAGAAATAGGCAAATAATGCTCGATCTGCAATAACATTCGGTAAATCTCTTTCAAATAAAAAACGTTCTCTTCGCTCGACGGAATCTCAGCAAAAATTCTGACCCAAGGGAAAGCCACCCCTTCGAGCGAACGAGCATTCCCGTACGCGCTCCAGCGAATTAAAAGCGATCCACTTAGCCCCGAACTGCGCTCCCCCGTAGCCTTCGCTCCGCGAATCATGCGTCCAGATCGTAGGAGAAACGTGTTCCGAAGAACGCGTCACGTGGTGCGGCAAAATGCGGAAACGTTGTCGTCGATTTCGAACGGCGTGAGAGAGAGAGAGAGAGAGAGAGAGCGAGTCTCTGCTCGTTCGTTCGCGGCGGAGAACAAGGGAAGCTCGACGACGTTAATGGAATCCGATCCGGGCCAGGCGGTTTTCAAGAACCGGAGTCTCACCGGGCTTCGAGAGACATGGAGACGCGAAGAGGTCGCGCAATTACGGGGTAGAAGGTTCAAAGATGCTTTCGTTGCAGTCTGCAACCGTTCTCGCGCCCCGAGGACAAGAGGCGCGCGCGCGCTTAATCGCGCGCCGCTTTACTCGAAAGACGTGCGTGCACTTTATAGCGAGAACGGCGGAGCAATTCCCGAAGAAGAGATCGGTGCCGGGGGTTCGGTAAAAGACGCGGGCGAGACGTTCGCCAGCCGCGGGATTAACGAGGCGGTACTAATTATGGGGTTAATACGATGGGAGGAGGCTTTGGCAAACTTTATGGGGCAAACGTTCCGGATTTTATGGAAGTCGGCTGAGGCTGATACTCGAGGAGGAGCTTAATATCATTAGGACACTCCGTTTTCCGGTGAGGAATCGCAGTCTTTTGGACTCCGGCGAAAGTTAGCTTTCGATCGGTTGGTATTTGAATGATCGCAACACTTTTGGAGCTGGTTCTCAGTTCGCACTTGTTCCGAATAATTTCGCCTTCGGCTGGCAATGTTCCCTTCGACCAGCGATCTTACGCCTCCCCCCCGAAGGCCACCCCCCATGCGGGTGACGCGTAACAGGCACGCGACGAGGCGCGATAAAAGAAATCTCGAAGTCCGTGAAACGGCGAGGGACGCGTAGGCCGGCCCGGATGGTTGGAACCGTTTCGCGTACGGGAGATCCCCGTAAGGGTATCGGAGGATCCCCGCTTGTCTGGAACACACGCTGGATCCCCTCTTGGCGAGCCCGGAACGTTGCCATGACGACGGAAGCGTGACGTAACCACCCACCAGCGGGCCCGTTGAAACAAACGAAGGCACGTCCTCCTTCGTATATACCTTCCTTCAACCCCCCGCGCCGAACCCCTTTCCGCCTGACTCCCTACCAGACCGTGTCTTGCTCTTTGCCTTCGCGATTCCCAGCCTCCACTTGCGGGATCACACCGCGAGCAAGTGGTCCAGAACACGAAGCTCTGGCGAGAAGGAGGCGCTGGAGGGATGCATGGGTAAAGAGGAGAGAGAGAGAGAGAGAGAGAGAGAGAGAGAGAGAGAGAGAGAGAGAGGATGCTGCGGGGGGCAAAATTACAAGGACCCTGTGCCGGGTCCTCGGGAAACTTCCCTATGAAGTCCTCGTTGCGGGGAATATGCAGCCCGCGCCGCGTCTGAGCAAGTTTCTATTTTACGGGATCTGTTTCTCCGGGGCACAAAGAGGATCCGTGGAATTTCGCCGCACCACCGGGATCGGGCTTTCTCGGGCCTGGATGCCTCCGAGCGGAGCGGAGATGCGTTCCTGAGGGGTCGGGTTGGGACACCCGCGGTAATTGCTTGGGAGCGTGTAGCTTCTTTCGGGATTCCGCTCTGCTTGTTACTATGCAAGTTTCTTTGACGTCGGCGGGTCGCGGGGGTGTAATTTCGGACGCGATAAGTCGCTGGAATTTATTGGAAGCTTCGTTTTTTTTTTTGGCTCATGATGTTTGTTCATCGTTTCAATAATCTGGCTGTGCGGGAGACGCGAGAATTTAGATTCACCGTGGTCGAATTGAAACTCGTCAAAGTGAACAGCAGGAATTTCTTCGAGAACCATATATCTTCCTTAGACTCGATGGAAAACGTTAATGAAAGGTAAGAAAAAGTAGGCTGAAAAGAATGATGTCTCATTGCAAAATGTAGCAACCAGCCAGCAAATTTACACAATCAAAAAGATTGCGATTAAAATAAAAAAGCCAATTGTCGCGTTATTTGAAATGAATGCACTAAAACCATTCAATCTCACCGAACGAAAATCAATGAAACCGGAACCACGCAAACTGTCTGATCAACATCGTTCCGCGGGGCAAATCCTTTTCCAAGAGGCATCTCGAGTTCATCGAAAGGTCTAAACACGTCACGATGTACCTATAGATGCAACATTTCAGCCCCTTTGATGGAGACCGCCCATCCGATAGCCAGACGTTCCTCCGCGACGGAACATTCAATTCCGCCCTTGCGACACGCCTCGATTCTCACGGCTTCTTTTCTTTTTTTTTTACGATTTCCGGCATTCTCTTCGCCGCTCGGCTTTTCCTACTTCTCTTCCGGCGTGGCAGGACCTCGAAGACATTCGAACGGGCGACCCTAGGGCCATGGAAGTGACTGTCTCCGAAAGGTTTCCCTTTTCGCAGGGGTTGAAGGTTTTAGCGAGCTTCAACCCCTTCAAGATTGCAGCAACGTAGCGACCGAACAAATCTTGTGCGTATTAAAATAGAGTGGCTCGTGATATTTGTAAACTTTGCAATCAAAAGCAGAAACCGTCCGCGGAAAATACGATACGTTAAATGACTGTAGTTCAATTATTAATTGCTGCTCCCCTCCTTTCTGTTCATAACTCAGCCTCTTCTTAAAGAAATATTCATGCCACGGATTTACTACTCTGTCTCTTCATTTTCGTTCCTCTTTCTTTGCGGTTTCCGTGTTGGAAGGAGAGCCGGCAAGCTCCCTTTGCCCGGAGTATCGGTTTCCATTCCGTACAGGGCGTACAAAGGGGACGAGAGTCTCGCGGATGTTGAGAGCTTAGTCGAGCTAATCCGTCGGCGGACCTCCGCCGCTGAGAGATATTGAATAGAAACGGGGGTGGTACACCGGTGGAAGCGTATCGAGGAAGTTTTTTTTAATCTTCGCCATTAAGTCGACACGCTTTAAGGTTTTGCAATATTAACTCATGTACGAAAAGAAAAGAATTGCAATCTCTCGCGAGAAGTATCAATCGTTCAACATCCGTCTCGATACGAATTTCGATACGCTCGCCGCGTGTGTCAGCCTCGATGCTCTCCGACCCCGTTCGTTGTGCGGCCAGAGTCGGCGAGCATTCACAAAAGGATCGAACGGGAACAGGTTCGTCGTACGGGAAAGCGGATTACTGGCGAATCGCGAACCCCTCCCGATTCCAATTAATCGAGATATAATTAGCGGCGTCTAGCCCGTACGCTGGCAGGCAGGCAGCCAGGCAAAACAGTCGCTGAGAGGGTTTCCACGAGTGGGGCGCGAAGGGGAGGAACAAAGGGCGGCACACGGAGCGTTTGTCCCGGACGCGTCACCGGTCGCTGCATTATCCTTTCAAATTGGTTATTTTCGGTAAATACCGTTTTGAAAAGCCAATAACGCTGTTTCCCCCCTATTGTACGACGCTCTCGCCCCGCCGCGTCGACGGGCCTCGATATATTTACGATCTTTTACCCCCTTCGCTCTGCTCTTCAGTCGCCGTGTTACAGGGGTGTTCCCGGCGCGTCGAAACCGACAAAAGTAATCCCGAAAACGGCACAGGTGATGCCGCGTTGCTTTCAGTGGGAAAAAAAAAAGGAGAGGAAGAGAAATAATCGCCGACTCCCCGTGGAACGTGAGGTAGTAGCGCAAGGGAGGCGAGCACCGCCAGGTAAGAACGAAACCCCCCCGCCCCTCGAGTTTTGCGGTGTTGTGGATCGTGGCGACAGTTCACGGGACACGCAAAGCGCCTCGATCCTCGCCGGAGATAGATAAATCGTTGCGCGGCGAAGCGTCGTCGGGCCGATGCCGGCGTAGCAGGTCGAAAGGGCCGATTTCTCGAATGGAGGGTGAGTCGGGTGCAGATAAGGGATGCTCTCTGTTCCCCGTTCACGGGGATCGAGTCGGGAAGTCGGGATCCGTCGCTGTCCGAGGTGGTTGCAGGTCTTTCGGGGAACTGTTTTTAACCGGTGCGCATTCGGGGAAATTGGAATCCTCGCAGAGGGGTGAGAAGTAATCCGGCAACTTTGAACCCGGGAATGGTTTGGGATTGTTAGAGCTGCCGGATTACAGGTTGGGATCGTGTGGCGATATTATGTTAGAGCAACACGACATCCGCTGACTTCATTCCGAGATAATGACGCAGGGGAGTTGAATATAACTCTGTCAGGTAAAAAAGAAGGAGTCTCGCCTGGAAAAGTGCGATCAGAATCGCTTACAATTTTAGGCGAACGTTTTTCCTCGGCGAAAAGGTTCGACATCGAAATGCCTATGAATCGCGGTAACAATGCGTTCTAATCCAAGCAGTCTCGAGCACTGGCATGTCAATCTTTTTTCCCCGCCCCGATACTATAAGGTCGCGGCTACCAACGGGCAGTCGGTGACCAGCAAAGAAATCGAAGAGGATTCGTAGAGAGGAAGGCGCGCGAATTCCCCCGCACGTCGGCGCGGGGCGCGAAAGCCGCGCTACCCGCCGAGACGGAAGTGAAAGCGCTGGAGCAACGCGGGACGGGGAGAGGGCGCGAGAAAAGTGAGAACGAGAGAAAGAGGGCTCAAGGTGAGCCTCCCCCTCGGGGCGTCGGCCTTGAACTACATTTTTAATTGCGACTTCCTCGCTCGCCTCATCCCTCTCGCGGCTCCTCCAGACGATAAAAACAAAAGAGAAACAGTTTTCTGTCGACGCCAACGACCCGACCACCACCACCACCCCCTTGTTCCTTTCGCCCTGTTAACCCCCTCCAGGGGCGCGTTACCAACGGGGGCCAAGTTCTGCCACCCCCCTTTTCTCTCTTCCAACGCCGCCGTCTCCGACCTTCTCCTCCTACAGCTTCCTCTCCGTTGCCGCCACCCCCCTGCCCCTCCGCCTCCGCGAC
Source organism: Holcopasites calliopsidis (assembly GCA_023838395.1). NCBI lineage: Eukaryota > Metazoa > Arthropoda > Insecta > Hymenoptera > Apidae > Holcopasites > Holcopasites calliopsidis. The sequence continues at coordinate 5,402,662 of JALHAQ010000011.1, forward strand.
TGTAACCTCCTACCCTTTTCTCTGTGCAACAAGTAGCGCGTTCATTTAAGACGTGTCGGCGTTCTTTTGTTCGCTTTAAAAAGCCGAGGCACCGACGAAGTTCCGCTTTAAGGGGGACGAAACCCTCTTCCGCCCCCGACCGCGAAGCGGACGTCGTCGCGCGAGGCAGCTGCTTTAGATACCTGAGGCGCGCTGGTGGGATTGTTTAAAAAGTTGCGGATAGGCGCTGCGCACCTTTTCTTGCCCACTGTTTACTTTTGATGAGCACGGATTCAGTGAGTTTGTTATTAATTGTTGACTGTGAGAATCTTACGGGTACTATTCATCAAGATCATTAGCTTCTCCCATTAGCGGAGCACGTTAGCCCCTCCACAAGGAAACCGATCGCCACGATCCACCATTCAGTACAAACGCAGAAACGTCCACGCCAGATACTCCAACGTCTCCCGTCCTCGCTCGAAGCCTCCGCCCGAGGTTGAGCGGCGCGATAAAATTTCTCCGTCGAAGTTCGCTGTGCTCGCAACCCGACTCGTCCTCGATCCCGTCCCCCGAACGTTCCGAACCGTCCCGTCGTGAGGCGAAATCTTTACCCCGCGCTCGCCGAGTGCGCCGGGAGACGCGAACGGCAACCTGACCTGCCTTCTTCACGGGCGGCATATGGCCGCCGCCTGGCATATCCGCCTAGTTAGCGCGCACGCGGTGAGACGCGTAACGCAAACTTCCCGTGAAAACGGATGCGAGAACGGTCCCAGCATCCCATTCAGCTCCATTCAATGGGCCATCTCGCTTCGTTAACCAGTCTGTCGCATTTTTTATCCATCACTATGTATACATGTACGTATAGAGCCGGGCCAACCCTTTTTCTCGCAATTTGAATACATTGTACCCCCGGCCGACATACATATGTATATCCGACCGATACTTTCCACCACCTCTCCCCTCCGCCCCGCCCCGGGGTTTCCGTGACTCTCCGTCTCGTTCTATTTCACCGGCTCTTCCGCGTCGGTTCCCTCGCACGCCGTATCGCAGTTTCTACCTGGATAACCCGACGGGGGGTTTTGTGTCGTGGCTTGACCGAGTTTCTCTCGTCTCTCCTTTCTCTTCTCTTCCTCTATACCTACCCCTCACCCCCCCGCCCCGTACACCCTCCTCGAAAAAAAATACCCTTCGAGTTTTCTATCACGGTCCCCCGTGCGGCGGGCCGATTCTTCGACAATGCGTCTGATTTTGATTTATATGACGCGACCGACAGCTCGAATCACCGTGAGGAAGGGTGCGCCGCGGACGGAAATTATAAATTCATGTCCCCCACCAGCGGGAGCGCGAGCTTGCCGCGTTTCGCTTCAGGCGATTTGCGTTTCGCTGTTAAACTGCGGAGTCCGCCTGTGTCTTCCTTCGCCACCCCTCTGCCGTGCTGTAACGTTCGTTTTCCCGTATCGCCGGCCGCACCGACCTTTCGTCCCAGCTGTTGAACCGATCGGAACCCTTTCCCGGATCCGCGAAACGCGTGCATGACGCGCGGGCCGGTCCAGGGCGTGCGAATGGGGAAAACAGGGGGTTCGATGGTCGTTCGCTTGTACCGAAGAAGCGAGTCGAGGAGAGAGGACTCGGCTGATCCTGTTTCACGTTAGGCGGGTTCGCCTTTGCCAGTGACGCTGACTTTCCGACGATTTAATTAGGGAATGATGGAAGCTGACGGGTGAATTCCGGTAAATTACCCTTGACAACCCTGAACCCTTCCATAGGGTAGCCAGAAAAAGCTTGGAATTGTTGCGCCCCGATAACGTAGAACAGTTCAGAGTGTTCAATGAACGTAGTACTTTCTCGAACGGAGATATAGATTACGCAGAACCCGTGCACATTCTGCAGAGCGCGATGAGTCCACTTTGTCTCACGATGAAGACGTTACAAAGTGAACATACATGATACCTTTTCAACCACACCCAAGAGCTGATAATAAAACAGACAAGTCTCGTGCGAGGAGGGACTCGCAAGCCAACCATTGTAAAGCACACATCGTTAATAAGTTACGTCTGACAAGTTCGAGGAAGCTACAGTGAACCAAGTGTTATTGAAGATCGCCTGGTGGATTCCTATCCTTTAATCGCTCACGAGCTCAACCAAGCCGAAGATCCCTCTCCCGTTCCGAGACTTGCCTCTCGGGGCACAACAAAATACAGTTTCGACAAAAGCGATTCAACTCTCCTGACTTTCCTAACATCGGTCAACCCGTGAAGCAAAAATCTGTTATAACACGACAATTCAAACGTTTGAACCCCCATTAACGGAACTCCGCGAGCCTATCGTCGGAAACGAAAAATCCACGAGCAGACCAGAAACGATTCTCCCATAAATAAACAGCGTCCCCTCGTGCACAGAGTTGCATCGCTAATCAATCGTTGCGTAGCGGTGCAACATCCCGAGGCCGATGAAACGTGGATACGTGCTACGAAATTAATCGCGTGCATAATTCCGCGCGTCGACTCGACGTCGCTCGATTCGATTCCGTCTGATACGTCCTCGCACAGACGCCAGCGTGCAGGCAGGTCTCCCGCGTTTCGTCTCGATATCTCTGCCAACGAGGCAGAGAAGGCTTCCCCATCAATAACTGATACTCGTCTCCGTGGACCAAGGAGCTGAGTGCTCTCGCAGCACCCTCCTGACACACATAAGCGGAAAAGGGACGCGGCCTAAACGCTCTGCACACGAGCTCCAACGACGCGGGTGCGCATCGCGATGCTGCTCTATCGCCAAGGGATGATTCCCGAGATTGTCCGCGGGGATAGAGAGGGATTTGTAACCAGACGGAGGTATTTGGATGTTTTAGCTGGGACTTCCGCTGTTCGTGATGTTTGCTTTAATTAGTGTCGCGGTTGCTCGCGGATTTCGAATATCTCGATGCAACTCGTGTCGCACGTGTCGCGACTTCGAGCTGTACGATTCTTCAGACACGTTCATCCTTCTTACGAGGTTGCAGAAAATACTCAAAGCAGGAATTCGTGATTACTTTTCATGCATATTTTGATCTGGCTGCATCGTAATCAATGTAATTCTACGTTCGAAGTAAATCGTGTGATTTATATTTGCATCCTGCAAGCTCGCTCGACTTCGAACAGTCTCGCTCGCTGAGAAATCATACAAAGCAGCGATCGGCTAAAAATCGAATCTCCACGAAATCTAAATCGAATCTCCGGGAAATCGAAAAATTGCTCGCTCAAACATTCCACCGTACGACCAATGCCACCGCGAATCGTGATAATTAAAATCTCGTAGGGAAGCAGCGACAGGTCCACGAGAGCGTCTCTGTCGCCCTTTAAAAGGGCACCGCTGTGCCAGGTCAGACAGTTGAAGAATCCAGGGAGAAGCGTCTCCGCGAGAAGAGGCGTCCCGATTCTCAAGCGAGGCGTCACGTAGCAAATTTCTAAATGGGAAAAGGGCCGGGGTCGGATCGTGGTCGAAGGGTGTCGCGGCTCTCACGGCTTTAGACAGTCTCCGACGGTTGTCGGAGCGAAAGGGTTACGTGAAAACTCCTCGTCTCGACGACAAAGGGGGTCTTATCTCGAATTTCTAAAGTCCCACCTTCCTGTCTCCTGCTACGACGTTTCCTCCTCACCCCCCCTCATACCCAGGACCCTTTCATTCTCGCGTAACCCTTTCACGGGAGGATTGCTCGCTCGAGATATCGTTCATTATTAGCGGTGTTTTATACATACGTGTATTCTGATATTTTTTTTCTCACAGGGATATCTTGTCTGTTTTTTTTTTTAGGGATCGCTTGTGCACGCTGGAGAACGCGGCTGACTTGGGGATGATTTTGCAGAGGAGGATCACGTTGGAGCTGGCAGTGTATAACTTGGAGGGTGAGTAATTTCGGTTAGAATAATTTCTACCAGAAATTGCATAATTCGAAAAAGAATTTTCCTCGAAGTTCGAGGATTGAATAATATCCAATTCGATATATTTCGATGTTTGGCGCGGTTGCGCCGAATTGCATTCGCCCTTCTATTTCTATGCGCTTTGCTTCATTCCGCTGAATGACTAATATTTTGTATGTTGTCTCAGCCGAAACATTAGGCAGGAAGAAATTAATCTCATAAACAAGAGTCATAACATTGCGAAGAAACGCGGTACAAGTTCCACGAGAAATTGAGCACGCCCGACAAGTTCGCGGAGAAAGTTGTCGCGGTAAAAGTAAAAGAGCGGAAAGGAAAAAAGGGGCGGACGGTTTTCCGGGAATCCGCTTAAATAACGCGTCGCGGCGCGGCGCGCGCTAAATCGCAGTGAATCGTAGTGCGAAGTAGTTAGGAAAATGTCTTACTTAAGGGAGAAAGTTCGTCGACCGAGGGATCGTTACGACTCCGACCCTGGCCCAGAAACAAAAGCGAGAAGAAGAAGAAGAAGAAGAAGAAGAAGCTTGTGAATAATTCAAGTGGGCGAGAAATGAGGAAAGAGTTCCCCGTGGAAAAGTTTCCTCGAGGAATTTTACGCGGCCCGCTTTCCTTTGATCGCCGCGTCCTTGAAAACTCACTTGCGTCGAGCCACCCCCTTAATTGAACCAACCCCCTCGACGCTCTTTAAAGACGTTCGCCCGTTACGTAGCTCGAATCAGTTCCCGCGACGATTTATCGACTTGAAACGCGATGAAATATGCTTATTTTCTTTTTATAGGATGCTTGGAAGAGATTTGCAAGCGATTTTTGGCGTTTTTTGAATTTCTGAAAAGAGGTCTTAAGTTGTTGAATTAGATGATAATTTCTTAACGAATTATTATTGCGTTTATTATTTAGTTTCGTGGAGGTCCTGGCTTTTTGTAACTGCAACATTCATTTAGCTATAATCTAAATTCTAATCTACTTAGTTTTTGAATTTCTGAAAAGAGGTCTGAAGTTGTTGATCAGATGATAATTTCTTAACGAATTATTATTGCGTTTATTATTTAGTTTCGTGGAGGTCCTGGCTTTTTGTAACTGCAACATTCATTTAGCTATAATCTAAATTATAATCTACTTAGTTTTTGAATTTTTGAAAAGAGGTCTCAAGCTGTTGATTTAAATTTTTTAACGAATTATTACTGCATCTGTTATTTAGATTTTGTGGAAGTCTTAGCTTTTTGTAACTGCAACATTCATTTAGTTATAATCTAAATTCTAATCTATTTAGTTTTTGAATTTCTGAAAAGAGATCTCAAGTTGTTGAATCAGATGGTAATTTTTTAACGAATTATTGTTACGTTTATTATTTAGTTCCGTGGAGGTCCTGGCTTTTTGTAACTGCAACATTCATTTAGCTATAATCTAAATTATAATCTACTTAGTTTTTGAATTTTTGAAAAGAGGTCTCAAGCTGTTGATTTAAATTTTTTAACGAATTATT